>OY728164.1:1815936318-1825877885 GCA_963277665.1 Viscum album
ACACGATAAGACTAAAACACATAAATTAAATATAACCTCACATATGACATATGATGAGGAAGATAATGAACATGATCACAGATACTTTTTTGATCACTATGATCATATGAATAGATTCAAAAAATAACCACAGCGCACTAAGACATTGTCAACTAACAAACCCCCCCATGAATGGAATAAAACAACTTGTCCCATAAGGTTGAATAGTATTCCCTTTAGTTTGACACCATTATGGTCAAAATCTCACTGGACATGGTTCCAAACATCAACCATTGAAATCTTTATTCCATTAAAGAATATTGTTGGTTACCTTATTGTTGTAAACCACATTTTTTTGAATGAACATCGTGGAATACACCATCTTTTCAACATTAATGAATGTGTGAAATGTAAAATGATAAGCTAAAATTTTTTAATTATGGACAACATCCATCCTCAAGATTCCATCCTAGAGACTCATCATCATAGAAAAATATGGTTAAAAATAATTGTTGTTGTACATGAACACATACTCTTGCACTAAAAATCTCCACTAATGGATGGAAATAAGAACTCACCACATAATATAATTCATGTTTGATGATAATAAATCATCACAAAATTCAATCAGATTTATTCCCTAGAAACAAATTCATACTTTTTTTCATAATGAAATAACATCTTGCACTAAATAGATTCACCCCTCAATTGACTGATATTTAGTGGGATACATAATCCACACACACCATGATCATACTAAAGGTGATCTTGAGCTCCTATAACCAGTTATATATATCTAGATCAAATACAGTGCAATAAAACATCTAAAAATAATTCTATTTAATGAAAATAAATTACATATGTACATATAAATCTTCTCAGCTAGATCAAATCTAAGTATACCAAATGATTCAGTCTACTAAACTACCCCAGTAAGAACCACAATCAGACAACATCATGTATACATAAATTATAGAAGAAAAAATAATTCTTATGATGAATAATATGTAAAACTATTAATGGTCATTTTATTCAGCTTAATTTTTCAATAAATTGTCAATTCATATTATAACACAAAATAATCATAGTGCATGAACCATCCCAAGGAAACTACCATATAACTGTAACCACATATCGTTGTCCTTTTTTTATATTAAGAGTCCTTTCAATAGATCATTTGTGGTCCTAAAATCACAATCTTAGTTAGACAGGCCGTCCTATGTCACACACAATGATTGGATGGAACCATTTACATACAACAAAATGATGTTTTGATTGGTCAAAACTCTAATTTCCATTGGTTATCTTAGATTGAATTTTTACAAAACACATTAATTATTAACCACTATAAATTTTTCCCTCCCAAATTATTAGTCAATAAAAATATATAATGGCCACTTCGTCCTTCCTTGAGTGAGCCTTTTAGTCGAGAGTAACACAGTTGGAAGAAAAATCATCGATACATAAGGAATTATCATTAATATATATAATATGATAATATCTAAAGACTACCAGTATAATGCTGATGCAATATACTAATTCTCTAGTGATCAAACATGATATCCAGTGACACCTAATGTGGTCAAATGGTCAATAATATCATTTATAAATAATGATAATAAATAACACGCCAATGTATAACAACATAATATTATGCATTTCAATAATGGGTCCCCAAATTTTATTACCACATATTTTATGTTCTCAAGTAACAAAATCATTTTTTCTAGTAGTCTATGTACATTTATACAATAACCCTTCTGAAAGATACATATGTAACTACATCATTCCATACATCAAATTGAAAATAAGAAATATCTTAAATCAAAAATACATCAAGGAACATACATCCACTAAGAACTCTAGACATAGTTTTTTAAATCCATATTCACTCATAACCATTTACATAACCATTTTATTAGAGTATTTTCAAAAAACGTACATAAAACTCATACCCTCCTCACACCATTCACAATCCCTTAAAAGAACCAACTCATAAACCTAATCAAATTTTTAATAAGTGAACTATATGTGCAATATCACATTAAGAGTGTGTAAAAACATCATGTGGAATATAGAGAAGATATGAGGGGACGCTAGCTATCTGTCCTTAATGAATTGCATATTTAGGAAAATTCCTTGAAAAACAATTGATTATCAGCACATATTGTTGAAAGAGAGTGCTTTTCATATTAAAATATCATTGAAAATAAAATATGAAATGGACAGAAAGACATGTTGTTCTTATAAGTATACAATTATTGAACCACTATAATAACAACATCACCAGAGGGCCTCACAACCTTTTCCTCTTTTTCTAAAACCCCTAAATTCATAAAACCACACATCAGTGAAAGAACAAAAATCAAAAATCCACATTAATTTTCATTATTATCAATTTATAGATTTTGAAATTTGATAAAAATATATTAATATATTAATTTCATTCATTATAATATTCATAATAGATACCTTCACTACACATACAACATTACACACAAGAATTTATTTCCTATTCCATCCCATAAAATTTTAGTTTCATTATTGAATTTTTATTCCATTAAGACATTGAAAATAGAACAATATAACAATGTATAATATCACATCCCCATCATGTTAACAAGACTCAAACATCATTCCCCGCATATAAAAACCACATCTCATCTCAACCACATGGCATCATAACTAACAATAACCACCACTTCTCACTAAAAGTATAACACATCACTACATATATAAATAAACATTCCAAATAACTAATTTTACAAATATTATAGGGCTTTATCATATATATTTCAATAGTTATTGGTAATTCTCATAAAAATTGAAAATATTCGATCATCCAATTTATTATATCGATATAAAATCTTGGTCATTTTCAAATTTGTTCAATTCAGGAAACACAGAAAACCAGGTTAATAAATTTCAATATCAATGACCACATTACAAACTACAACAGACACAAAAATCCTGGAAAAGAATAACTAGTATTCTCAAGGATATTTCCAAATCTCAAAAATAATATAACCTTATATAATTTATCCCTCTCACTTTCATATATAATCACCACAATAAATTATATTCATAGTCCAATGTATAATATCTCCCAAAAAAGAATATAGTATCATGATCCCTCAAATGTATATATATAATATGATAAATGATGGATAACATAATTAGATTAAAATTGAGATAAAAACAAAAAAAATTATTATACACTATCATTCCCAAAGAATGCACCATCACATTCTTAGGCATGATAATTCTTGCTAAAAAACACCCCCTTATGTGCAGAATTCCCCCCATCAAACCAAGTGATATTATTGAATGTGGTGTAATGAAAAAAAAATTAGTATTATATTGATCAAATATAAAATATATTATATATCTGGAAGGAGCAATGGGTTTTAAGAATATAAGAGAGGTGACTGGGTGGTGAATTATGATTTGGGGTTGTCAAGTTTTCATGTAATGGTTTTAAAATCAAATAAATGTGGAATCTACCATTCTATGTAGAGGAAAATTCTACTATGCTTCAGTAAAATGTTGTTAACAAATTGTGTAACAATTTTTTGTTTGGTAAAAATGAGATCTAAAATTATCATGTGAGATTTTCTATCATTAATCATTTTTTAAAGATTCTTTTGACGCCATAACAGACATGACCATGGTGTGTTCCATGTCTAATTGTCTCTTCCATCTTTTATCATGGCATGATTTTATTCAATATTTACAAAAACATTCTATTTTACACTCACCATGTAAAATTCAACAATGTAGTGAGTATTTATTCCTGGTAACATACATGCAATCCATCAAAACTCTATACCCACAACCAAACATTAAGCATAGTGTTTTCATATTTCTTATGGAATACACGTAGAAAACCACACCAATATTTTTGCCCAAACAGTTTCCTATACCGTATCACAATATATGTTGTCCCATAAGTGGAAAAAACAATCTACATCCTACAGGTCACCTACAATCCTCACCACATAGTCTCCAATACTTGTAAAGCACAATGAAACTAACGTGCTTGAAGAATTGCGATTATTATATTCAACTAATTAAAAAAAGTCTCTTCCATAAAATATTACATTAATATTTTATACACACTATGTAATGATACAAACATCTAAAATATAATTACATAAATCTATTAAATAAGAATGATGAATGGTATTTATAAAACATATTTAATTTGGATATTAAGGAGAATGATTCCTGAAAAAAGAAAATAAATATGATTCTATTATCTTAACATCATGGTTTTGGTTTAATTTTTAACCTATGTGATGTGAAATTAAAAAATGACTTGTATTACAATGAAATTCTTGAGAGTTTGAATATAGATCATTTTTAGTCTGTATTAGTTCATAATTTCCTGACATATTATTTTATATATAAAATATCCAGAATTGAAATATTTATTTGAAATGAAACCCTTACTCCTTGAGTAACCTATGACTAAGAATCCCTTTTTACATATAACATATAATAGAATTTGAAATAATCATTATTTAAATACAATAACTAAATTATATGTCAATGTGTTATTATATAAAACATATAAATGAATAAATTTTCATAATAAAATTTTATTTACAGTGGAGGAATTTTTTGGCAAGAAACTCTAACATTTAATTCTAGCATAGTTGGAAGCAATTAATAATACTATATAAATAATTAATACACATTATTTAATTAGTTTCCAAACCATATATATGTGTGATAGCATTGAATAAATATTTTTTGTTCATTTATTAAAAATTTGATGCTTATTTTCAATTATTACTCATTATGAGTTGTTTGAATTTACAAACATCCATTGTCTATTTCAATATAATGATATTACTCGCAACTAAATGTGAATTACATAATTTTCTACAAAATAATAATTATAAATTATAAATTTATAATATATTAAGTTATGAGGTTTTTTATTCATTTCATGGTATTTTCGGGGGTAGTTATCCATGATAAAACACATAATTTGTTTGTATTGGTTATTTTTAACAAGAAATGGTTGATATATTAAGGATGAGTTATAAGATAAAATTAAAATACCATAATAAAAATATTTATTACATAATAATTAAAATAATATGTTATCA
The DNA here is from genome assembly GCA_963277665.1 of Viscum album. Lineage (NCBI taxonomy): Eukaryota > Viridiplantae > Streptophyta > Magnoliopsida > Santalales > Viscaceae > Viscum > Viscum album. The sequence continues at coordinate 1,815,941,415 of OY728164.1, forward strand.
TTAATAAATTTTCGATTCGAATCCATTATAAAATAAATATTGCATCATTTATGAATGTTATTATACTAAATAAAATAATAATATGATATCATAAATGGACTCATATGAGTATTATGTGATCTATTTGTTAAATAATTTTTAAAATATCAAATATTTATAATTTTTTTATTAAATAACCAATATATAATTGATATATGGATGATTAATATGAAAAATGATGATGAATAATTAGAATTCATTATGTAAAAAATTTATATATTCATGGTATATATTGTGGTTCTGAACAATATAAGGAATTATAATGGAATTAGAAACAACCAAAAATAGGATAGGGTTATCTGAATTGAATATTTGTTAATTTATAGTGAGGAATTATATTTTTTTCTTGAAATGTGTGGTAGGGAGGTCATCTTATATTTGAGTGGGGTTGAATATTTGTAATTACAAATATTTTAATACAACTGGAATTTCATATTCCATGAATGTGTATCCAAAATAAAAAATTTATTAAGTTAATATTAGTTCAAATTTAATAGTACCACATTAATAAATAATCACACAACTTCTTTTGATATTTTTATTCCTTAACCATTTCATTGTCCCTTTTAACGTATTTTAGCTGTTAATATATTGACTATAATTTAAAAATGTTAATTATTTTTATTCAAAAAAATATAAATTATCTTTATTAACTAATGTGTATGTTTTTTTGACAACACAAAATAAATTTTATTATATAAAAATATTAATTATGAAAGAAATTATTCTCATTATTATTACACATTTAAAAATAAAATATATTTAAATAAAATAAATGTTTTGATAAAATTAAAACTTTATTCATACATAGGATTTATAATTTAAATAATATTTGTTATAATTACAATTACTAGTTTCATTTTTAAAAAAATTGGCTTATTTGACTTCAAAATTTTTTTATTATAAAATATAATCAGGTTAATACATATTTAATGGAAAATAAACAATGATTGTATCATTATTAAAATAAAAGTCAACATAAGATACAAAATTTCAAACATTTATTTATACATAGTATATATAATGAATATTTCATAAATGTTATGGAACATAAATATATTGAAGTATTTATATTCACTGAAAAATCAAATTTTTGAAAAAAAAATCAAAAAAATATACTTCACATTTAATTATCAAATAAATTATTTGATGTTTAATTTCATTTTATAAAATTGAAATTCTAAAATTTGTAAATTTTACTCTTAAATAATAACATCTAATATAATGTAAAAATGTATCAAAAAAATTATATTTAAACATTATGAATTTTTCTTAATATTTTCAATAGATTTCATATTTATGTCATTGTAACTATAATGATCGTTAAATTATAATATGTAAATATAATAATTATCAATTTAATTTACTATGAAAAAAATAACATTTATAATTTTTCTTTTAAAAATATTCTATTCTAATATTAATTGAATGGAATCACATCAAGTTAGTTATTTATCATCGTGATGTTAAATTTTCATCAAATGATTATTCCTAGTACATAATAAATAATTAATAGCGAAATTAATACTAATATCTATGGAGTCAAATCTTTTAAATTATTTATGTATATTTAATTATACATTAGGTTTTACAATTCATTAATATTTATTAATGATGAATCTTATTAGATTAATTGAAAAAATTATGGTTCATCAGGTTCAACAATAAAGTATAAAATGTTTAAATTTTTCATTATATTATGTGATACAAAAAAATAAAAATTTTATTTTCATTAATAAAAATACATACAAAAATATCACATTTCAATATTTTTTTTCCATCATATAATTTTTATCCTTAAAACAATCATTATCACTCAATAATTATTATGAAATACAATTTATTTAGAAATCATACTCATTTCACAGGAAAGACTAGGATATTTTTAAGAAATAAAAAAATTACATTTTTAAAATTGATATGTATTAAATATTTAGTTATATAAAAACCATATGAGAAAACTATTTAATGGGATTAGGTATTAAGTCACATATAATTAAATTAATATCTTTATGGAGTTTTTAATCATCCATAAAAAGATATACAATTTTTTTATGACATGGGGTGTGATTTAAATATCCCAAAAATTATTATGACATTAATGTAGTGAGTTATTATTAAATCCAGGAATCAGAACCAGTTATACTAATTAAATAATATTATGTTTCCCTGGACACCCATTCCGGAAAAAATTATCATATAAGAGAAGAAATCAGAGGATCCAATGATCATAAAACTAGATGATATTTATATTTTAATTTTTAATTACATTAGTATATATTTTATTATCCTTGAAATGATTATTGATATTTTAGAATAGGTTGAAAAGGAATCAAATTATAAATTTTAATATGTTTAATTAATCTCTAACATAAATTTCACCCATTAATTTCATGATGCACATCATATATTGTGATTATGTATGAATTAAAATTATCTCCATGATTAAGAGGTTATAATGGTCTATAATATAAAATATCCCTTGGGTTTTGATATAATATTATGTTATTCAATATATAATTTCAATAATATATTTTATTTTTGGGTACTGCAGTATTTCCTAACTCAATTTTATTTTTTAGATGCATAATATCTGTTTGATAATCATAAGATTGATTTACAAGCCTTCTATAAATATATTATTTTCTTGTTCCTCTCATATATTTTTTTCGGGAAATTAGCCCATCAATTTTAATATATTGGGGAGTTATATATTAATTCCTATATATTATTTTTCATTCATGTTTTTATTAATCACTATTTTACTTTTTTATTCATAAAATATATTCTAATAAGGAAAGTCACTAGTATCCATTTGTAGTGTAATTTCACTATAAAAATTTATCAAAATCTACCAAATATAAGTTTTTCTAATGGAATTTTGGGTAAATATTTTTGGCCAATAATTGAAGTATTGGTCTTTTAATCAGTTTGAATAATAAAAATAGAGGTTTTTTATTTGGGTCTAATTATCTTTACATAAATAAACCAATTGATTTTTCCAATATTTCCCCTTACCCAAGGATTAATCATCCCATTATATTTTCTAATAGTTTAGAGAATATATTTTTTTATGAATATTTTTTAGAATACCACATGTCATGGAGAAAAAATATTCTATTTGATTCATATTTTTGATCAATTTACACAATTAATATTCATAACATTATAAATGGAAAAAATAAAACAATCATTAAAGGATCTCTTAATTACAAAAAAGTATCTATCATGTATGTTTTATTTATCTATTTTTTGAAATTGGTGGATTGAATATACAACTATGTATATGTTTTTGTTTATGAATTAAATATACATTTTCATGTTTCTCTTTCTTTGTGACATTTGAGTGACCGATATATATTTTTTATTTTCATTAAATATGATTGATGTTATATTAAGGATTGAACTCCATTTCACATTATAATAATGTTATTCTTGGGAGAGTAACCTCATTTTTCATCACACATGTGTTTTCATGGATACCCATGGTTCTGACCATTTTCCGATAATGATAAGGTTCATGAGAGTCTCAATTATTAACATGCATAGTGATTCATCAAATGATAATTAAAATAAATATTATGATGTTATATGTGATGAATAATTTTATGTTTTATGTTATTATACATCATATTTGATTAAAAATTAGGTTATAAATATTTTTTCCCATAATATAAAAAACTATACCTTTCTATGATACCATCTATTATTTCCCATACCTTAAAAGAAAAATATTCTCCGAAAAACAATCACATTACGCATTAGAATTGACAAAAACATTGAAAAAATATTCATTAAACATACATAATTTACATAATTTCCATATTTTTGGAATATCATATCACATAAAAAAAAGAAAATCATATAAACCAGTGGTTATGTGTTCTTTAATAATAGGTAATAAATTTATTTTTTTTATTATAATCGACTGAAATAATTAATCATGAGGTCTTATTTTGATTAAAAAAGTATTCTTAATTTATGAATTCACACTATGATTTCATCATATGACTTACATACATATATAATTTTTTATTTTAATAATTTATAATCGTTAATATTCATCATTTGTATTTTTCAAATCATATGTATTGAACATATGTGTTTGTGTGATCATTAGAGCTTCAGACATGACAAATTTTCATAACATGGGAAATTCTCAAAAAACTTATACTAATCTAGAGGCTTTAATATAATCCATAACTACATAAAATGAGTTAATTATATGAATTTAGTACTTATGTAAATTTTACAACCATATTTTAATCATATTAATGAAATTATATATATTAAAATATTGGCTTGAAAAAATCATTATAATTAATTTGATACTATATTGTGCATTTTCATATTAAATAAAATATAGGATAAAATTTAAAATGTTTGAATAATATTATTTTTTCAATATCATTCCTATATAGGTTGATCATATCTCTCAAATAAGTATAAAAATAAAATTTTGTAGATATTTTAAATTGAATATGTCAATTATTGATATTTTAATAATATAATGGAATGAATAATTCAAATTATTAAAATAAAATTATGATATTTTGTCCAAACCATTTTATTAAGATAAAAAATTTGGATAAATGTATTGATGTTAACCATATAACAATTGATAATAAATTTTATATATGTGGGAATAAATTCACTAAATTTATTGGATATTATATTATAATGGTTAAAAATTATTTATATTAATAATAGCTTAATATAAAATGAAAATTAATATTAAATTAATAATGAAGGAATCTAAATAAGAATATAGTTTTAAAAATATTTTCATATAGAACAATAATTAAAAATAGTCATAAAATTTATATCAAACAAATAATATCGAGATATATATTCTTTGTTTTTAGTTTCGGATGAATTTTTTTTTTCTAATAATATATTGTTATTTGATGGAGGTGGGGAAAACTATTTTTAGCATTAATATCAAAAGGACTTTTATTAAAGACAATTTTTTTGGGAATCATGTTGATATGTTTTTGACTTATAGAAAAATTAACAATATTTTATTTATTTTGTAATCTCTCCACTATAATAATGGAAAAATACTATTCATAAACATTACATCATCAACCTCATCATTATTAAATTAATTACTACAAGGAAATGGAGGTAAAAATACATAGAAAATATCATGTTGGATCTATATATAAGTAATATCCTATGATTCTGCATTAATTTTAATGTTTATAGGAAAAATTCATTCTTCAAAAAATTCCCTTGAATTTAAATATTTATTTTGTTATACCTCTCACTTAAACATCCATTCCACATCTCAATAATATATTTTCAATCTTTATCTATCCTTATCAAAATGATAAATATTTAATTGCCTGTAAATATGTTATACACATTCTTCATACCCGTATTATTTTTGTGATGATGTTACAAGATATTATAACTATTTGGGATGGGCCATTTTGTATAGTTTTATCTGATGAATTATCCACTCGAAATAATTAAATTCAATATTCTGAAAATAGATTTATGAAATTAAAAAATTATATTAAATGAATCTATTTAGTATTATTCATTTAATTATATGGAATCTTTATGGGTGTTAGATCCTAGATCAGAGTGAGAGTGGTGGATACATGATTCAAAATATATTGAATATCTCTTGAAGGGATGACTTTTGTTGATGTATAAAATTCTATTTTGTCATCCATATTGGATTCCACATAGAATGATATACGAGAAAACTATTCATGAAAAACCTTTTTGGTACTCAAAATATCTCTCTAAAATTTCCATACCATAATATTTATTATTATATTTTAAATATATATATATATACTCTTCACAAATAGTCTACATAATATACAGATTACATAATTCTATTTGGATCATGTATTACCTAATTATGTCATATTAAGTCCCTGTGGATAATGTGAATGTATGATTTTTGAAAGGTTAATAATATTCTATATCCTTCTTCATGGGATGAACCTATGAATTTGATAAATATTTTAATTAAAATATTTAATTTCCTAAGAACCGTCTAATTTAATTCATATTCTACATATTCATTTAATATCATAATTTTTAGTTATAAATTCTTCAATAAGTTTCTCAGCTAATAGAATCAAACGATATTAGATAGTCTGTAAGTATACATTTAATCAAAAGAATTTTTTTTGATATTTTAATTTATGATAACTTCCCAAGTAATCAATATTTTAAAAATATTTATTATCACTATTGTGGAATCCATATCGTTTGGGATGCATTTAATTTGAAACCCCTAAATATTTCCAAAATATCAAAAATGAAAATATAGATATTGGATCATATCATTCATTAAAAATAGATTACAAGAAAGTATTCCAACCTATTATATATTTGGTTAAATCCTAATAAAATAAGTTAAAAAATATCTACATAACCTAATGAAATTTTCATCATGTGTTCATACTGATAGATCAGTATACTCATCTTTATAATAAAATATTTTTTTAAATATGAATTATCATTATATTTTATCAACTGATATTCTTATGATCATACATCCTCTAATTGATCATTTATATCACATGTCTCGATATGTTAAGGAATGATCAATATTATAGTTTGATAAGCCATCTTATCAATCATATAAGTTAAATATGTTATTGAAAGTATTTTATCCATTAAGAAATTAAACACATTATATGATTAATAAAATTCATTATTGAGCTCATTTATCTCTAAATTAGAATTTTCACACTACATAAAAATATCAAAACTGAAGGTCATGGAATAATTATTAAATTTATATTTTTTTTTAATTTTAATGAAATATGTTTCATTTTATTATCAAATAAGGATAACAGAACAATTACATCAAATAAATGTAACAATTTAATAATATTGATCATAAATATTGATAGAATATTTTTTAAAAATTTAATTTTTGGAATGTAAAAAAAATAATTCATATTATTTTAGTCACCAATTCAATTTATATAAAAAATATTCCCCAAATATTCATCTTATGTATTTTAGTAATTTTAGACCCTTATTGGGGATCAAATATTTAGAAACAGATTTACTACATTAGAAACTAGTTTCTATATTAGTCATTCATTATCCATATCTGATTATCTTACTAGATCACCATAATGTAATATGTTTTGAGTAATTAGAAACGACAGTGATTCTAGTATTATCTGAATCACCAATAATCTCCTCATCAACTTGATCATTGACTAAAGAATCAATATCCATTTATGCATGCTTCTACCCAATATTTTTTAACATATATTTATTCATAGAAGTATTATAGATGAATAAATTATTTACATATATGAATTTTTAAATATTTTAATGTCTACTAATATTAATCAATTCAATATGAGTCCAGTTAACATCATTAATTATGTCTATCATGGTCAATCATCTTCCATAAGTGTAAAATTGATGTTTTTACATCAATATACAATCAATTATGCATCTAATGGATTTTAAATAATCTAATGTTCATATTCTTGAAATTTAATAATATATTTATATAATTTATGTCTTGATAAATTACATTCCACATACCTATAATGATCAAATCTATATCAGTATAAATAAATATGTATATGACTATATGATCATGCAATATTTCATAATAATATGTTATTTAAAAAATGACATATAAAAATGATACCTTGATGATTAACTGCATTATTTCATCATCACCTGTAAAATCTTTATTAAAATGATTCCTATTTTCAAGGGATTAGTAGAAAAAATAAAAAATATCAACCATGGAAGGATAATTTCACTGGAATTCATAGTTTATTAAATTACATATCCGTCATAAGTAATGAAAAATTGTGAATTAACATAAAAACCCAATTCTTCATGTTCATAAAAATATTATTAATTATTCCCATTAATTTTATACTTAAAATATTAAAATCATTGGACTCTCTTAAGCATAATATTTTTTTTGACTTATCAAACCGTGTTCCTTATATATTCCTACTCATAGTCATATTTCTTTATAACATTTCAAATCTTTTGATGAAATTATCAGAGCTCTATCATCTACTCTTGAATATTTAAACCTATATTAAAATTATTTGATAAACCTAGAATGGAAGGAAGAGTATTAGTATTCAGCGATTGAGAGAGAGTGATGTATGGGGAAAAATATTATGGTTTGAGAGAATAGACCATTAAACTAATAAAGACCAACTAATAAATGATTCCGTAATATAATGTTGAGTAATGTGGCACATGATGTCTTAATATAAAATAAAAAATATAAAATCATGTAATAGGAAATATAATAAACAAATATTTGAATATTGAATAAATATATTGAAAACTATACACATAATATATAATTAAATAACTATGAATACATAATTATCTAAAAATTATTTTTAAATTAGTATAAATTCACATAATTTCATATAATTTTAAATCACATCAAATAAATAAATATATTTTGGTTAGTGTGGGAATTTTAATCAAGTATATAAAATAAAATTTGGCACTAACGAACATTAATGAAATATCCCCATTTTTTGATATATCACTTTCAAAAATGTTAAATAAATAAAAATCCTTCATTCATGAGTTTCATATTGGATTTTAGGAAGTGTTTATAAAATTTTATTTTTCACATTTAATATAAACGTGATTAAAATGAATCGAAAATACATTAAGTGGTTGTTTTAGAGGACATTTACGAAAAAAAACATGAAGCTGTAATTTACTTGGAATCAATAGTTGACAATAAAATTTACCATTTTTTACATTTCAATTTATAAAAATATTTTCTTAGAATATTGAATGGTCAAGATGTAATATTATTATAAATACTATAACCGCCAATTTTGTATCATCATATTAAATGAAATAAAAATTAATGGTCTTCCAGAAAACCATAATTTTATCCATTCTTGTATAGGTCCTCCTTCCCAATATTGTGTTAATCTTATTTATGATAACTTTATGTGAATTTAATATTTTTAATCCAATGAAATGATTGGTACATTAAACCTATCCCACAGTAATATAAAATTCATAACATTGGATAGAAGAATGTTCTATATGTAATAAGATAAAGAAATATCCTAATTATTATTCTATACAACTTATTTTCCACATGTTTTTTATCTTTGACTATACCTATCTTAATATTTGAACTTATATTACTGTTTCCCTTGTTTTTTACTATTTATTATTCCATAATGCACACTCTTCCAATGAGGGAGTAGTTTACCTAATTTTCTACCTTGGCCCTCACTACAATATGGAAGCTTCTGAAGTTTGGGGAAATGATCTTGGGGTCATGTGACCAACCATGTACGGGGAACCTTTGGGCCGACCCAGAACCGGGATGTTACACATTTTTTAAGAGATATAAATGAATCAAATGGCGTATCTTTTAAAAAATTATAATCATAAATATACGAATGTATTATCATAAATTTATAAGGATTTTAGATATACAGACATTGGATAGGTATGTTCTATTTTTATTTTTGCTAGATATACATGTATCAAATAATTACATTAATGTTATTAATTATTTGTAATAAATTTAAAATTAGAATATTCAAATATAAAAAATGAATCTTGAATATTTTATAAATATAATATTTCAGTCAATATGTCATTTTAAATTAGGTATTTTTATTCATTAAATATTATTTATATTATTATTGGTAAATATTGTAGTTTATGTTTTTATAAAAATAATATATAGATTGCAATAATATGAATGATTCTGCTAAATAAATTTTTTTGAATATAAGTGATGGTATGCGATTAAAATAATAAAATATGGAATACTTATTAATGAATTATTTTTCCTTGACGTTTTCTAATTCATCTAAATAAATAAGATTGAATAGTTTTGAATGATGAATATTGTTAGATGTCAAATTATAATCTCAAAAAATTATACTATCACCTTCTTATTTACTAATTATTATTAAATAAAAAACCAATAATGAATTAAATTCAATTTTCCTATATATTTTCTATATTCATTTTATATTTAGAATAATTTAATATATAATATGAATGAGATTAAATGGATTAAATATTTATAATAATAACACAAAAAATTCATATATAATGGTGACCATAAATTTTAAAAAAAATTTAATTAATATAGTGAATAATTGAAATAGATAAATATATTTTAACAGTAGTAAATATGAAAATTCATTAATTTTTAATTTTTTAAATTATCTAATCTGAATATTGATTAATATAATTAGTTATGAGGATAAATAATAAATCCCTGACTAAAATTTCATAATCTAGTTGTGAAAAATAACATGTGATTCCATCACTAAAATTAATGAAACTCAATTTTGAAAACAAACGTTTCTATCTATATACTATAATATGAGCTCTATTAAATCCACACAATAAAACACATATCTATATTTTCATCCTTGAATCCATTTTTGTTTTACCCACCCAATGTTAAAAACCTTCTTTGATATCCATTACTAATATAAAATAGGCGTCATTGTTTCGTTTTGAGGGGATTCATCGGAAGACTGATCAATTTCATCAATGATTTTATAGAATTTTTGACCAATAAATAATTCGTATTAAGGGTATCAAATAGAATATTTATCATTGTGATATTTTTCATTTTCACTATTTTTATTTATAATGTGGTTTATGTACAACCCCATGAATGTGTTTCAGAATATCATTAATGTAATTCATGAGACTAATTAGGTCATATATTGTTCTTCCTATTAGTTGTAATTTATATATAATGTACAAAATTTATAAGGGTTATCATTCATAAATAATATTGTATTTGATATTATTTATGACAATATTTAAATTTTAAGAATATTTTTATCATTTCCTTTAAAACCCATACATATTCATCCCTAATGATAATTTCATGAGATTATATGAAATCAAACAATTTTACATCTATTTTCTCATACATAATCCAAATGGATATAGTATGTAGAACCAACAATGTTTTTTTCTACTGAGGAATTATTTTACCCTAAGTACAAATAATATATATTTATTTATATATTTGTTTTAAAACATAAATATAATGATTAGGTCATTTTTTATATTGAACATATTTATAAATGTATGTAAGGTTTTCATAAAAATAATTTCCATGTGGGAATTTTTATATTTACAATAACTATCAAAACAATAATATAATTTATATTGATTGTTTAATAATTTTTAAAAGATCATAATCTCCAATCATATTCCATAATCTTTTGTATGTGGATTTATTAAAAATATTTATTGGTTTTTTATAATAATGTGTATTCCTATGTTTCTATAAAATTTTTCCATCAAAAACGATACCTGAACACAATTGATATTTAGTCATATTTTTCATATATATAATTGATGTAACATCTAGGTTATTCAAAATACATTAAAATTTCATATTCTTAACATGGAACATTTTTTAATGATACCACCCCCAATCATTCACTGTATTCCTTATAATTTTTTTTAAAATATTCAAGATTATGATTTAATTAAAATGAATTAAATATGGATCGATATAATAATTATGGTTTTCATTTTTACATGGGGAATATAATAAAATTTTATAATTATTTGATGGGTGGGTGTTATATATATATATATATATATATATATATATATATATATATATATTATTCATTGGGTAATGTTTTACATCAAATAAGATAGCAATGGTATACATGGAAAAGATTATTGATTTTTATATTCATATGTTTTTGAATGGAAATTATTTCGGGATTCTATGTTCACATGTTTCTGGTTATGGATGAGGGAGGTTTTCAATGTTCCAAATTCTATGCATAAAAATTACTGCAATTTTATAAGTGAATAATATTTTGATTTCTTATGCTCATGTATTTTCTAGTTGAATACATTATGCTCTTTGTCCCATTATTGTTGTATGATATTTCTATATTCTCATTCCATGTTATATACTATGATTTTATATTGTTATTCTCCAATTTCATATTAAATCTACAAATCATTATGGATGAAAAAATATTTTTCGTTAATTTTATAATAATCTAATGATCATGTTTTATCACATATTGATGGTCTAATCCTATATTACTAGTTAATTTTCTATTATATTACAGATAGTTTAATATAAAATTTTTCATGTATTTAATTTCAATAAGAAACTAAAAAATATATATATTATACAAGGAATAATATATAATGAGTTTTCCTGGAATGGTTGAATAAATAATGTGAAATAAAACATTTGGTCATTTAATATGTAGATATAGTATACCATCATTTTGAGTCATTATTTTTTAAGAAACATTTTCATATCGTAAATAATTTTTCATAAAAATTTTTATATCTATATCAAATATTTCAAAAAGAAATTATTAGATTAAAAAATAAATCATAGATTTCAATAATGAAACCTATAAGAATAAATTCATAAAAAATATGAAAAAATATAATGAAATTAGTATTATATACCATGGATTATTGTATATTGAGGTTGATTACAAGTCCAAATTTGGAATAAATTAATATAGGGAAGTAAGATTAAAATTATAATATTATAATGATTTTTTATCCTAGTATCATCATTACCATTTATAATAACTATATGATGAACTAAAAAATACAAAACAAATCATTATATGATGGTAATATTTTCAAAATCTAAAATAAATATGTGAAAACCTATCCTAGATAACCTAGAGACAGTAGAAAAATTATTTGGACACATGGCCTCTTCTGTTACTCCTTGTAAAATAAAGGATTCCAATTATTAATGAGGATCTAAGGTGGTATAATGGGATTACTAAACCCTCATAACCAGAGTGGAGAAGAATGATGAAAAATGGGTAAACAACAATAGATTTATACTAGTGAATAAATGGGTATAAAAAACCATAGTCATCATATTTATAAATAATCATCAATTCTATAACCAATACCATATCTAATAATGATGTCATGTCTCTATACAAAGCAATCATATATGGAAGTTTAATAATATAACAGTGTCAAAAAAATATAAAGTTCCAAAGCATATTATTCTCTATCTCGATAATATTCTACTAAGCTCTCATTCAAGAAAAAAATTACCAAATTTATAATTAAATATTTCCCCTTATCCACAATTTCAATTATATAATCTAACTAGTTACCATCAGCACCCCAGTTAGGGTGTTCGATAAACGCGGTAGGACGCCACTAAAAGTATCAATAAAATTCTAATATATGAATATAAACTATATCATTCTATAATTATATCATTTTTATGTTGTAATTTATTATAATCCATGTCGAGAAACAATTCCTCAGGTTACACCTAGGAGACCGTACATACTCCAGTATGAGATTTATTTTAGTAAGAATATGTTCAAATAATCATATATGGAAGTAATTTATGAATATAATTTTTGTGGCCATAAAATTAATGATGATAATAATGAAATAGTATATAGTGAGATAAAAAAGGAATCATTTACTGTATAAGGTCAGTATGGATCATGACACATAACCATGTGTCATAGAAATATGAGTAAAGTGTGATCCATGGAGTATCCCCTGGTATTTCAATGTAAATGTGTCTAACCGAGTCTAATGATAATTCCCAATGTAAACCCCTAGTATTGAGTGATTTTATCCCATGGAGTGTTGTCTAATGCATCACATGTTCTGAGAGATAATACTGAATCTATTTAGTAAATGAAAGGAATTAATTTTTCTGTTGAAGGATATGGATCACAAAATGTCCTGTTGGGAATCATATAATATACAATGTTTGAGTTCCAATGTGATTTTCTCCATTTTAGATTTGATTATTAATTCAGAGTGGTGTCCTCTATATTCTATGGAATTCTCTCTGGAATCCATTGTGGGATCATGTTTTAATCGTCTTATAAAAATAAAAACGTCTATTTACAATATGAATTATATACCCATATCAATAAATATATTCGAAATTCATTATAATCCATGTAATATACATGATAAAAATTATTTCATTAGTTTTTTTTCATTACCTTTCTTCTTAAGGGACATGATCAAAAAAGACATGAATATGATATGATATTTCAATGACAGTTAATCATATCCATTTGATATCATGAAAAATTTATATAAAATATTTATTTTTAATGATAAATAATTTATTTATTTAAAATAATGTCATACCAAAGTAAATTTTATGTCTAGAAGTCCTAAGTGGCGTCTCAATAATCAAAATACGGGTCACCAAGTGGATAAAAAAGTACACAAGCTACTTTAGGTGGTTGATGTCGATGTTTCAAACCCCAATGAGGTATATTGGTCTCATTTGAGATTTAGATTAAAATTTTAAAGATTAGATATTATTGAGATGGGTTTATGGAGTAATTACTTGTAAAACCAATATTTAAAAACAACTAAATTATTTAAACAATTGAAAATTTAATGATACGTCAAAAAACTCCTTCTTTATTCATGTAGTTGTTACCTTATCCCATATATTACTTTTTTTGTCATAGATAAGAAGAAACCAGATGAATAGAAAAACACCCTAAATATTGGGAGTGTGATATCACACAAAAATACAACCTAATGGGGTGGGTTAAACATGTGGAAGAATTTGGAAGAGTGTAATTATACTGAGGGGGATTCAACGAGATAAATGGTGGCATCAATAGGTATCAGACAGAAATTATTATCAAAATATTAGTTCATAGATTAGAGATATATTCATACTGGTGGAGGCAATATGAGTGGAAATGAAATGAAATATTGGTGAGGATTTAAATTAAAAGAGTGTATAAATTATAATTTCAGAAATATTTACGTGGTCAAATGGTTTGGAAGAACGGTAGTCCATACCATACATCATACGTGACAACACCACTACCTAGGGTGGAACAAATCACAAGGCCTCCAACACATGTCTAGAATGACCGCATGCAGCCCTTGAGCACCCTATGACACATCCCCACTTATCCCAATACCCCCTTATGGGGTTTAAACAAATCATGCACCATCCTTACATGGAAACACATATTGATGTGAAATTTTATCAATAACTATGTGCTAACTTTTTTATCTTCTTTTTTCTCCAAAAATTAGTGCTATAGGCATTGGATAAGCCATAGACACTCTCAATTACTCCAATATAGGATTATAAACATTCCTAATGTTAAAATAATGATATTTTATTGATTATATAACGATATCTACATTGAATATATGATATGTGTTTATGATCTTAACCCCTTATATAAAATATTCCTCGTGGTATCCTTCAATTGGGTGGAAAAACATCATCTGAAAAATAATGTGGACACTAAAACCATACATCAAACTACCTAAAGTGTATCACATTCTATACCTTTCCATACTAAAATAATCATAAAAACTAGAGGAATAGACAATCTATGATTATTCTTTAAGCTATAGTTAATGATCGAATGTGATACTCCCCAAGAGCTTTTTTCTACCTATAACTCAATATCCTTGATATAACAATTAGGAAATGGGTATGTATGGTAATAGAAAATATATCAAATGGGGAATATTCCTTGAATGGATCACTAAGTCATATGTAATTTCAAATTATTGGCTACGAGAAAATATCACTCCTAGATTGAAAAGGGCCTTAAAAATTAAGTGACAACATCCCTTTCATTCGTATAAACCTATTCCCAAACATAAGTGATTCTCCAAAGAAACCCTGATCACTGATCTCATACTCCGTCGTTCATTGACGACGAATGAAATAATTTTTTTCTATGCATAGAAGTATTTTCCCACATTATGATCAGTTACAACAGCTTCATGTTCTACTATTGGAGTTTATATCCTACTAGTGGATCCACCGCTCCCAATAGATATATTAGATGTAAATGTCATTTCCTATAATATAAGGGTTCATATGGAACCATAATAATTTTTTCCAAAAAAAATACCATTGTTTTATTAATACTCAAAAATTGGTATGTGTTTGGCCGATTGAACACTAAAATCATTGAAATGTTCTCAGAAAATGTTCTTTAACAATTTTATAATCTTTTATGACTCAAAACTACTATTAAGATCAAATGATTTTCCTATAAGAACTTTTGAACAAAAATATTTAACTAACTCATTCTAGAACAATGATGTAATATGAGTCTCCTTAACTAAAATGGTAGTACGAGGGACCCCATTTTGGTGAATAAAATCATGGTTGTATTTTACTCCCCACTTGTTCATTAAGAAGGTATCAAAGATGTGATGTAATTTGGATACATTCATCTATATATTCATAAATTCCCAAATTGAATCATGGAATCAAGGAGACTTTGATAAATCGGCCACATTATCTATCATGACATCATCCCATTTCCATTCTGTTATCAATGATGTATATTACAAGCAATAAGCCCTTTAGGGAATCCAATTCACTTACTGATCGATGTAACACATATTAATAAAATATTTTATATGATGTTTCATTGTAAGACCACTAATATTATCAGATCATTTCCTGACATATATATTAAATCCAGGGGTGTACTACCTAATTTTAAGGAACAAATTATCACATTAGTTCTTCTAACATATCTGTAGGCACCGAAATACAACCTTGTATGAGCATTATATAATCTCTATCAACCATGAAATATAGAAGTCGTTCTGCATTAGAAATTAACTCCCTTTGAAACAAGACTTCATAATATGAGGGATTCCACCTATAAACTATATCCTTATTTGATTTGGAAACTGCTATGATATTATGAAAAGGTGGATTAGAGGACTCATAAAACATCAAAAGAATATCAAAAATAGGATTCAGTAACCTCTATTCATCATCATCTTCCTAAACAACATGTGTTCTAGTCTTTTAACTCATAGCTTCAACAACTGAATTTTCATTACGTGGCAGTTAGGTATACTCAAAATCCAATTATTTATGGTATTAAACCAATATCCATTATCCACGGATAATTTCAATCTATGAGAAAATATACACCTAGATATTGTGGTATATAATTAATATTAATCAATCTCCTAAAAAATAGGTCAACCAACAGTTTAAGGCATGGTAAACTTATAAAATATAGAGATCATACAATAATTAATTATGCTCTAGAGGACTCACCTAATACGACTCATATTCAATGACTCAATCATAATTAATTATAATAACACATAACAGAATTCCTTATGAATCTGCAAACAATTTATAGACTCTTACAGGATAAGGTAAATCCATAATCTATGCAGATGTAATTATTTCTTTCATATCATGAAAATCATTATTGTATGCTTCAGTCTAGATTAACATGATTCCCTTTTTGGTCAATTATTTAAGGAGTTCCATAATACAATTGAAATCAATTATAATCTGCAAATAATAACCATCCATCCATAATAAAATTTTTAATGAGAAACAATTATTGGGCTTCTCCCAGGTAACAACATCTATCACCTTCTCTAGTTAAATGGGTAAATATAATTCTAAAATAATATGAATGAAGGTGAAAATATTTTCTATCCAAAAGTGATTTTTTTTATATTAGAATATAACTATTTTTATAGAAGTGTATTTAGTATGATATTATGTTGTTTCGAAGGGTTTATTCTCCTATGATATTACACCATTTCTTTCATCTATAAAAACCACGATAATAGAATACATGTACTGGTGGAATAAAATCTTCATCAAAGACACAAAATCTGTTAGCATGTTCAACAGACCAAATGTCAAAACCAAATATTCTTATAAACTATACCGGTTTCTGAATTTTGTACATGGTATGTATTTTATCCGGACTAAATGATGATAGATTTAACATGTTTCATTATAGAATAACAATGTAGATGCTTCTAGATGGTAATATATATCACCTATTAAATGAAAAATATATCAGTTCTCAAGTGTATACATATTCAACGATAAGAAATCCATACATAGCTTATGGGTCGAATCGGCCTTCCTGGAAAAAGCCATGGTGAACCCCATAGTGATGTATTAGGTTACATACAACACGTATATTCCATTTCATCCATATTTTTCTTTTGCTCTTTTAATTGAATAATATCCATCCTATAAATAGATATGTATACTAGTACTGTATTTAGAAGAAGCTCAGTAGTGAAATCCACCTCTCTCTTAAGAGGTATACCAGATAAGTTGATGGGGAAAATTAGCCTGATGGATATACCATGGTATTAAAATAAGAGTGATGTAATCCAAGATTAATTATAAAAATATTATCCATCTAGACATTAACTATGATGATATCATGATTCTTTATTCCTACACAACTTTTTTGGTCATCCCATTTAACATTTTAAACGCATATAATTCCCTTCGGTGATGGAACCAATAGCATTCAATAGTATTAGTACACATGAGTGCGATAGGGGACCAACCTATCCATCCAATGAATTAATTAAATTTCCATTATATATATGAAAAAAATATAACATAATAAATGATAACTATGAACCTCTTGGTTGAATTCAATTCATTAGAGTACACTCTATGATTCAATCCCCAATAGAATTTCATGTTTCACCATGATAATAAACTATTGAAATTCAATCCCAAGAATTTATCTATTGATAAAAACATAAAAGAGTGTGAATAACCTATATGGAATAAATAAGATGCAATTTTAATTTATACTATGAGGTTATATCACAGTGTATATGTTGATGACTTCTAATCCTTTTGTATTAGTTTTACAATCTGAAAATTTCATGATCTGTGTCAATGAGGAAAAAAAATACTACCTTAATATCATCCAATCTATAAGTGAAAAAAATAAAACTGGATACCATGACCACAACGTCCACCATAGCATGATTGGATGGTCATAAAATAGATCAATGTCTTAACATAAGTTGTGTCTCATGCTCTAGAAAGTAGAGATATTAGAGATCCTATCCCACTATATACTGATGGAATGTTCTGAATGAATCACTAATTATGAACCATTTGGCCACATGTTTAAGAATTAATTTGTTTCCGGTCAGACTCAAACTTCAAGATTACATTCCCCACACAATGATGGAGTTATATCATTCATCCATTGAAGATTATGAAGATTAAGATTCCCTACATAGAATTATTATGAAGGAATTTATGGACTCTTGAGTAAACACTACAATATATCAATACTACGTTACCGTGACAAATAACATCGACATTCCACAAATTGAAATTTTTGTTTTGGTCCTGATTCAAATTATATTATATGGTATATTTCATAAATACATTTATCTAAGATCAAATAGTGTATCTAATCCCAACATCAATGCATCTAACCCTAGATAGATCATCTCTATATAGGTTCTATCTAAAATTATAATTCTTGGTAAATGATCTATGTATTCCACCAAAAAAATGGGGACCTGATTTAGGTGAATGAAAAATCATGCCCTCTCTTCTCTCAATATCTCTATGAAGGAGAATTCATAGAAATAATATTATAAATTAAACCATGTCAAACACCAGTGCTAATAAGCATGATTTAGAAAATTCCACAAATGCATTAAGGAATCACAAAGCATTTATGAAGTGAGCTTCACTATCCAATAACGTGGTGGATTAAGGTTCTATAAAATGTATTGTACGTACTCAAAACATGATTCCAAAAACTAGGAACCACAATCCCATAAAAACTTTTGGCAGTTGATGTAATTGAAAAAATCTTATAAACTCTTACACTAGAGAGAGTGGTCATAGATCTCACTGTATAGTCGACATAAGATGCATGAATCTTTCTCAAAACTGGGTATCATATCCCACATATGTATTAGTTATATGTTCCATAGGTGGAACTACTTGTTGTATCACTAATGGCTTAGGGACTAGTATGTTCAGATAATAGTCATTTGTAATGACGTGGTGCGAGATTCAAGTTTGTAATAGCGTCATGTATTATCATTGTAAAAATCATTGATACTAGAATAAGATATTAACATGCCTTATCATTTTGTATTTTTGAACATCTTTCATCTTGAAATGTCATTCCTTGGATGAATATAAATCACTAATAACCCATTATAGATACAACATAATACCTATGACTATGGATGGGTATGGGTCATGTTCATTATTTCTTTTTAGTGTTCTAGTATGCACTTTTTCAATTTATTATTGTAGAGTAAAACTGTATTTAAATTGAAATTGGATCCACTATTTACAATCAATGATTTCATGATTTGTTTATCTATACAATGGACTAGTTAACAGATGTAAGACATATAATTTATACAATTAGATAGATTAGGAATATCAATATGCTTTAATGATTCTGTGTGGAGTGGAAGAACTCTTGAAATAAAATTAGTCTTGATTTCGTTTAGTATGTCTTTCAAAGTACATGATATAGGGAAAATTGGATTGAAAAAAAAAATCAAATTATTTAATGAGTATCTTCATGAAAGGATCACGTAGAACCATCTCACCAGTGACTATATGGATCTCAACATTGTTAGAGATAGATTCAATGAAAAATTTGAAATGTCCATAATTTATTATTTTTTCTTTTATATAGCCATCCATCCAATCCTATTATGATAATATTATTTCACACTTCAGGTGGATATCCTACAGGGAGGCCTCTCAGAAATTAGGGTGGTATAATTAGAAATTCTCCCCACATATAACATCCGTTGATCCCCATCATATTGATATGGATATAAAGGTTTCTATCCAAGAAATATTGTCTATTACCATCATGGATTTGTCTTGGAAATATATCATCCTTCTCAAATAATATATTTTCCTCTACCATAAACACCCTCATATGGGAACTATTTCAAAATGGAATTCATGATTCCAAAAAAATTTATCATTAATGTTTTGAACCTACTAATAAATTTTTTTGGCTCAAATATTATTACATGTCTTGGATTAGAACCTCAAGGGTAACCCTGGTTTGGAGGTTTGTCCACTATAAATTACCTAATGATAACTTCTTACAATCTTAGGTGTTTTCTTATGTTATACATAAAAGTTCTTTAATCAATATAAGGAAGTAATCAAACACTTATTAATTCCATGAAAAACAACATATACTCTATGTATTTGCTGAAAAAAAGTTTCCCTTTGATAATTGGAAAGGTTTTAAAAGGGATTCCATGGGGTAAAAGTTTTTGGAACATAATATGCATGAAATTGGTAAGGATCATCTGTGGGTATTTCGTCATGATTACATTTCTATTAACTCTTTCTTGGAAATTTCTCAGAGTATTCTTCTATCTTGGAATGTGGATGATTATGTTTTTTCAGTTTTATTTGTGTATGCCTCCAATTATTATATCCGGAGAAGGGAACTATGAGAGGATCTCAAAGTGACATCTAGGAGAATAGATCATCTGTGGATCTCTATGGGAGACCTTAACATAGTTTTGAGGTCTGAGGAAAAAATTGGTAGGAATTTCAATAGGATTGCGGCTTATGATTTTTCCATTTTCATTGACATGTGTAATTTTGATGAGGTCCCGATTGATGGAGCTGTTTTTACTTAGTGTAGATACACCTGGAGTGGGAGGAATGCTAGCAATCTTGATAGATGTTTTGTTCAGATGAGTTATTTTGATGCTTCTAATGGTTTTTCTGGTTTTACACTCCCTAAAAATCAATCATATCATAACTCAAATTTGGTGGACATTAACACATAGTTTTCAAGGTCAGGTCCTCTGCCTTTTCTGTTTAATAATGGGTGGATCATAGAGCCTGGATGCAGGGAAAGGGTGTTCGAAGCATGGAGTACTGAACCTATTGGATGTCCTCTTCAGAGGTTTAGTGAGAAATTAAAATATCTCAAGGCTATTTGTATGGAATGGAGAAGAATGTCTTTTTCTAATATTGATTCTGATATTAAGGTTGCTGAGGAGGAGATCTCATATGCTCAGAATCGTAACCAGCATCAGGATATCCCTTCCCGAGATGAAATTACGTCCCATAAAAAATTGGATGATCTTTTAACAATAAATTTGATATTTATTAGAAATCAATTGAATGTTATATGGTTAAGAGATGGAAATAGGTACTCTAAGTTCTTCAGTAGGCTACATCAAGAGATAAGAGCATGAAAAAGGGATAAAACAATCCGAATTAATTGTCATTTATTTACTTCTGAAAATGAGATTGCATTAGTGGTTGTGGAGAACTTCAAGGGATTGTATTATGATTATGGATAGGTTAATACACATATAATGGTGGGGAACATCAACTCATGCATTTGAGATTATGACAACCAGTTTATTATCACCCTACCTCTCAAGGAGGAAATTGAAATAGCTCTTTTATCATTAAATGTTGAGAGTGCTCCTGGTCCAGATGGGTTCACTAATTTATTTTTTGTGTCTTAAAGGGATGTCGTGCAGGATGATCTTATCCTGGAAATCAAGGATTTTTTTCTCATTATTACTTTCCATATGGGATGAACTCCTACTTTATTTCCCTATTACCAAAGAAAGGTAATTCTCTTGACATAAAAGACTTTAGGCCAGTGGCTCTGGGAAATAATATCCCTAAGATGATTAGTAAGATCCTTATGAACAGGCTGGGTTGGGTAGTTGGTGAGATGATTACTGTAAATCAATATTGTTTTGTTCCTTGAAGGAATATTCATGACTGCCTTTTCATTTCCTTGGAAAGTGTCAATCTCATGAGAAAGAAGGCGAAAGAAGGAAATTTTTCATTGAAAATTGATAACTCAAAGGCATTTGAAACACTTAAATGGATCTTTCTTTTGGAGGTCCTTGGAGTTTATGGTTTATCCAATGAATTTATCAAATAGATCAACACTATTATTTGCTCATTAAGGATGTCCATTATGCTTAATGGTACACCTAGGGGTTTTATCTCATGTACCAGAGGTTTTCGATAAAAGGACCCACTTTCTGGTCTTTTTCATGCTATTGATGAGGACTATATTAGAATATGTATTAATGACCATGAACACATGGGTATTTTTAAGATAATTTAGGCCGATATGAATGACTTTTCTCCATCTCACTTGTTGTATGATAATGACATTCTGTTGTTTGGGAAAGCCTCTACAAAAACTATTTCCACTATTAAGGCCCTTTATCAACATTATGTGGATGTGGCTAGTCAAGGGATAAGTTGGGATAAATCCTTCATTGTATTTTGCAATGGTGTCATGAATGGGAAGCAGAAGAGGATAACTAGAGTCCTTGGGGTTAAAAAGGGGTCTTTTCCCTTTCAATACCTTGGTGTTCTCTTATTTTGGGGAAAGGTGAAGAGGAGATATGTGGAGGGGATTTATTCTGGTTTTCTCAACCAACATGCTAGCTGGAAAGGGAAGGCGAATTCCATGTCTAGGAGGGTATTCCTTGTAAATTCAGTGATAACATATAAATTTGTTTACTCCTCTATTTATCGGTGGCACAAGGGACTCATCAAGGAGCTACAATATCTGGTCCGAAAATTTATCTGGGCATGGTCAATTCATGAGTGAAAGATGATTATTGTTGGTTAGAAGGACTGTATCAAACCTATTGAATTTGGGGGTATTGGGGTCATGTATCTCATGAATTTTAATTATGGGGTCATTGGGAAGTTCACTTGGGTTCTAATCTCTAAATGTATTTCTGGTGATTTTTAGTTAACCTTTTCAAAGGCAGGTTACATAATGGTTATAAATATTACCTTGCATCACCAGTATGGGATGCTCTCAAATTCTCCCTCATACAGATCATGAATGACTCAATGTGGTTGGTTATTCATTACTCTATCCTCAATTTTTGGAATAAGAATTGGCTTGATCGTCCGCTTCAGGACAGTATGGACATTCCCTCTGGTACTGGGCATTTCTCTATGGCAGAATTTGTATCTTATAAGCATCTCTTTGATAGCATGATAACCCCTTATGTGGAGCTAGAACTTCAAGCATATGTTATTATGGATTGTGACACATTGATATGGTAGAATAATAGGAATGGTCAATTCAACAGTAGTGATCACTATTAGTTGGCTTGTGTGGGATCTTGTAGTTCACCTGCATGGATCAAGAAATATAGGTCCTCATTCATTCATCCATCTCTCCCCATTCTTATATGGTTAATTTGGATGAAACGTGTTCCCACTCATGACTAGCTTAAGAGGTATAGTTTTATGTTTGCATCAGCATGTTACTTATGTATGCGAGCTAAAGAAGATTTACAACACTTGTTTGTGGTGTGTGCAATGCCAGGCAGTTGTGGGATTATATTGGAACTTTTTTGGGTTGCATGTGCACCGGATCCCGATGCTGGATCGTCTTGCAAGGATGTCCAGTTTCTGCTGCAGCGAACAGGTGAAGAATTTTCTCTTGGTGGTTGTTCCGGCTATGATTGTAGCCTTTTAGGAAGCATGAAATACTGTAGCCTTTGAGGAGAGAAAGGTTCCAACTCGGGCTGGAATAATGGCAATTTATCAGGAGGTGTACACTGCCTCGAAGGTCCAATCTGGTGGAATGTTTAACAGTGTATTGGACATGCAGATTATGCGGTTACCTGGTGTTTCTGGGCATCCTCGGAAGATGAAGATGACCAGATACATTTGTTAGATTCCTTTGATCATTCCATGGATCAATTTTAATGTGGATGGAGCTACTTCCGAAGCACCAGATCCAATAGGGTGCGGTGGTGTTTTTCAGATGTACAATGCCTTTGTGAATGGATGTTTTTATCAATTCACTAGCGTTGGTTTTGCTTTTGAACAGAGCTATGGGTGATTGTTCATGCTATCAGGTATGTTATTTCATATAATTGGAGAATGCTATGGATTGAATCAGATTCTCAACTTGTGGTTCAAGCCTTAAAAACAATAACACAGAATGTGCCTTGGAGGATACTTCCAAAGTTGGTTGAATGTCTCAATCAGGTTAATCACATAAACATGATTTTCCCTCATGCTTTTTGAGAGGTCAATCAGGTGGCAGATGCTCTGTCCAAGAAGTCAATCATGGCGATGGATATTGTATAGTCATTTATGATCCTTGATTACTGCTCTTCACAAGTGGAGGCAGATATGTGTGGAGTTTTGTACTCTTGGTCTTGTAATACTCACTTTGTTTCCTGACTGTCTTTTTCATTTGCTTAATAAATTTTTTCTTAGGACCGGCTTTAATGGGATCCTGGACTTTCATAGTAAGAATTTAAATTCATCTACCTAAATGATTAAATATTTAATCTCTGCTTAACTATAGAACAACTGTTCAAGAAACACCACAACTCAAACACTTATTCCCGTCTTTTACAGCAGAACCCATTCATATTTATGGTTTGGTCAGAATTCCATCATGCAAGGAAGAACCCAATTCCATTAACAATCATCTCTTTTTTTTAATTATGTTCCAGCATATCAGATCCTTCTTTATGAGAAATATTGTAATAAAATCTTCTCGTTTAGACTGGTGTAATCGTCTATTTCATTAATAAAATTATAATGGAATATTTTTTCAAGATATCCCCCATTAAATAAAATGAAATTATTAGTTCATTTTATAGTATTAAAAACATTACATTTGGTAGAATAATGTGACACATAAAATAAAAAGATATCACTCAATGAATAAACATTGAGAAATTTTAGAGCCTATACACTATTCAAATCACAAATTACAATCATGTATTCAAAATAAATTAACATTTTAGTCAATTTCACTTCAGTTCCATTACTAAAAAAAATTATAATTTCTATATTAAAGTTGAATCATCAAATTATATGGGAGAAAACATTTAGGTTGATGAAAAACATTTATAACCAATGATTAAATATCTATTTTTTTTCTTAAGACACCATAGTCGCATTAAATTTACATCACTCAAGGAACATTCAATAGATATGATGTTGTCATGAATTGAATCGTGTGTAGAAGGTCCTGATGTGTGACATATTAATCCTAAAAGGATAAAAATACGATCCATGATCAATTATTCTTTTACATACCTTTCCAGTGAAATGTTTCAATCCAACATCATATTAATATTATCACATATCATGTGTGTCTCTCAATAGTGGTTTCAATACAATGATAATAGGAAAATTCATGAACATTAATTCCATTACTTTGGAATATATCTTTATCCTAATAATAGATAAACTAGTAAGTGACATATGTTCATTACCAAATTCAGACATGTCATAGTCATCTTTATACCTAACCAAATATGATGGAAATGAAAATAAACCTATTATACCACTATATGTTACATCTCTTCCCTTATCAACATGAAATAATTTCCAGACTGGTAGGCCACATGATCACATGTCTGCCTCCCCATATAATAGAGGTTGTAAGCATGCAGTGAGGGTATAAGGTGCTACGGCGTGGATACTTTTACCTTATAGATAATGTGGTACTCAACGGTATAAAATGTGTAAAAAACTAAAACATTTAAATAAAGAAAATAATTATGGAAGTAATAATATTTTTCAAATATAAAAATATTACTCAATGTGGTAAATATTAAAATATACATAAATTATTTCTGGTCTTTATAAAAATGAATTTTCATACATGGTAGCTAGATGATAAAAAAGAGTCAAAATACCATAACTATCCAAGCATACTGGTAACATTCATAATATTCAACTAAAATGTTCCCATACTAATATAGGATACCATGCATATAGAAAAAGATTATACACCTTTTATACAACTACAATTATACTATATATTTAGCTACCATCGATGACCAGGATAGGGTGGGAGATGTACTGAACAGTCCACCACAAATTGTGTTTGTAAAAATCAATTCAGTGAATATAAACTATAAATATATGAAGGTATATAAATATAAAGATAGAAATAAATGTCACATATGTCAATATCAGGTTCATCATTAAATATATGTCCTAACATACCCACATTGGGCATAGATGGAAGTCTAAGAGAATATGTTCTATTTATAATTTTTTCAAATGATTATGGAATATAATTTATGTTCTATAAATGTATTGATGATAACAATGTGGAAGTATCCATGATGATAACAAGGAATATTTTTCCATTGAAGGTAAGGAAAGGTCATGGTATAAAACATTGCATTGTACCAATATGGATCAATTTATATCCAAAGTGTTTACCTATAGAATTACACTGAAAATGCCTCTAACAGAGTCCCCGAATCCAGTCCACTATAAATCTAGGGATAATCCTGATAGGATCCTAGGGAGAATAATTCAATGCATCAGTTTTCCAAATACCTCACACTAAATCAAAAGAGTCAATAAAAGGAAATCAAATCACTTAGGAATTTTAGTGATCCAGCAACATCATGTAGGGTATCCTATAATAGATAAATATCAATTTGTGATGTATTTGACACCCTTGGAAACCAAATCAATGTAGCACAATAGATTCTTCTTTGCATTCATGGAATTCTCTCAAGAATCCAATGTATGCTCAATTCATACCAATCGATATAAAATGAAAATTCCCCTATATAATAGAAACTATATAATCATGTTTAAAAATATATACACCAGTCATCAAAGGTGATGTAAAACCCATGAAAATAAATAATTCATTATGTTCACTTTGTTGGGTCGGAAGAAAAGCGAGGAAAAGATGGCAAGAGGGGGGGTGAATTGCCTTTTTAAAATTAATTAACAATTTAAAAAACAAAGTTAAAATGCAGCGGAAATAAAGAGGAAAAACACAAGAAATTGATAACGGAGTTCGGCCAAAACCCGGCCTACGTCTCCGCTCCCAACTCAACCGTTGAGAGATTCCTACCGCTTGCTTTTCAATGGTTTTAGCAAGAAACCCACTAGGCTTTGAGGTAGCACTAGGACCTATTACAGCTTGCTTTTTGTGGTTTAGCAAGAACCCACTTGCTTTTAATGGTTTAGCAAGAACCCACTAGTCTTTTTACGGGTGAAGACTAGCTCACCGAGACACAAGAATTTTAAAGGAAAAGCTTGAGAAAACCTCTTCACACCTTAGTGGTGGTGTGAGAACCCAAAGAAAGAGGGGATGAGAAAAGGGTTGGGGTTTGTATGCACAAACCCAATTTTAAAGCTCAAAATAAATAAAACAATAAAACCCGTAATGGAGAAGCCTTGGGCGCCTTTGATTGATTGATGATGTTTGAGGGCCGCTTCCAAGCTTCTATGGAGGTGCTCCTGGATGTGGAAGTTGTTGGAGCACTTGAGGTTCCTTTGAAGGAAGTCGCCGGAGGGTTGGCCAAATGATGAGAATTGTGTACTTTGGCTTCACAATAGTTCCGGTGGCTTGTGTGATGTTCCGGGGCTTCCTAGGCCTTTATTTATAGGCTAGGAACCTTCAAGTATCCGTTGGAGGGCTTTGGAGCCGTTGGAAAAGGCCTTGGAGCCGTTGGGAGGCTTTTGGAGTTGACTGGTCAAAGCCAACGGCTAGTTTGACCAGTGCTACCGGCTGGCCGGTGCAGGGCCACCGGCTGGCCGGTGCCTTGGCAGAGGAGGAGAAGTCAGGTCCAGGTGCCACCGGCTGACCGGTGCCAGAGCCACCGGCTGGCCGGTGGTGAGGCAGTAGCAAACCCTGTTCAATCTGGGTGCCACCGGCTGGCCGGTGCTTCGCCACCGGTTGGCCGGTGAGATGGCAGTGGCTCAGCATCCTTCCCAGGGTCCACCGGCCGACCGGTGGTGAATCCACCGGTTGGCCGGTGGACTGATTTTCAGTCCACTTGTGTTCCTTTGCCACTTAAGCTTGCTTGGCCCAATTCCTTGGCCACCTGATTTGATTCCTATCAATCCAAAAACACTTGAAAGAGGATTAGATAAATATGAGGGTGATTGTGATCATGAAAATAAAAACCTTGAGGGGTTCGAGAGGTACAACAATCTCCCCCTATTTTGATGATCACAATCACCGAAACAAACAATGTAAAAAACTGAGATTAAAGGCAATGCAAAGCATGATGAAAAAGGATTCTCCCCCAATCAATCAAGAAATTTCTCCCCCTTTGTGATTATCAAAATAGCGGGGCATAAAACTTGATTGAGGGATATGTTTGAAAAACAAGATTTAAAATCAATTGAAAATGATATCAATTGTTGAAAATTTTGAAAATTTTGAAATGAAAATTGTATAACAGTTTGAATTGAAAGTTTTGAATCAAAAACCAATTGAATTTTGAAATTTGAAACCAAGTGTTGAAATTGAAATTTTGAATTCACAAAAAGGCCTAACTCCCCCTAAATAAAAACAATGAATCACCGGGGAGAGGGATTTTGAAAAGAAATGATTTTAGGCCCGGAGAGACTCGCTAAGAGGGATTTTTCAATCCACACATGTCTCATGGCGGGTCTTCTCCTATAAAACTCGTCCGAATAGAAAATAGTCTTTGGCCTACCGTACCGGGCATTTTTGCAATTACACTCATAAATGAGGTGCCCGGGTTTTTTGCAATAGTTACAAAATTTAAATTCGGAGCTCCCCCTTACAAAAACAGTTGGAGCATTGGAGGAGGAGACTCGGTTGGTGTATCCTAGCCCTTGGGTGGTTCTTGATATTCGTTGGGAACCTAGGAGATTGTTCAAATTTTGTTCACCTTGGGTGAACTTGGATAAGGTCTCCCTAAGGTCCTTGATGGTTGATTCCATAGAATCAACATTTGGAAAATTTTGGATTTTGAGGGACAACTCTTCCTTCTCTTTAAGAAGTTGTTCTTTTTCGGAAGAGAGTTTTTTGAAAGACTTTTTTAAAGCAATAAATTTTGAAGATAAAGCATGAAAACCATTTTCTAGTTGGTCTCTATCATGTGAGAGTTCTTCATAGGATAGATGATTTAAAGAATTTGAATTTGAAGAACATGAGGAAGAGGAATCGGAAGAAGTTACCTCATGGAATGCCATTAGGCATTTGTTACCGTTGTTGCTTGAGGAGAAGGAGGAGAATGAAGAGGTGGAGCTATCACTCCATGTTGCCTTTGAAGCCTTCTTCTTCTCCTTTTTCTTGGCCCTTTTCTTGTGGAGTGGGCAATTGGGCACGGATTTTGCATCGGGTTCTTGCTTGTTGTCGGGTTCTAGCTTTTGAGCGGGTTCTTGCTTTGGAGCCTCGCTAGTACCTTCATAGGTAAGTTCTAAAAACTTCCAAAGATCGTAAGAAGTAGTGCAAGAAGAAATACAATTAAAAACATTTCTATCTAACCCGTAATGAAGAGCATTCATGGCTTTGCCATCAAGCTCGAAATTTGCAATGTCGGCGGGGGTCCATTTGGATTCATCGGGAGAAGAAAATGAATAACCATGCATGACAATTTTAAAAATAGGATATCCTATGCTTCTAAGAAAGGTAGTCATGCGGGTTTTCCAATAATTATAGTCGGTCCCATCAAAAAAGGGAGCCCAACCCAAAGAGTAGCCCTCGGGGGCGAAAGAGGTAGATGCCATCAAAAAAAAAATAGGATCTTTAATTTGAATCCGTTTTAGGGAAATATTCAAATACGTCCTCTGATACCAAGTGTTGGGTCGGAAGAAAAGCGAGGAAAAGATGGCAAGAGGGGGGGTGAATTGCCTTTTTAAAATTAATTAACAATTTAAAAAACAAAGTAAAAATGCAGCGGAAATAAAGAGGAAAAACACAAGAAATTGATAACGGAGTTCGGCCAAAACCCGGCCTACGTCTCCGCTCCCAACTCAACCGTTGAGAGATTCCTACCGCTTGCTTTTCAATGGTTTTAGAAAGAAACCCACTAGGCTTTGAGGTAGCACTAGGACCTATTACAGCTTGCTTTTTGTGGTTTAGCAAGAACCCACTTGCTTTTAATGGTTTAGCAAGAACCCACTACTCTTTTTACGGGTGAAGACTAGCTCACCGAGACACAAGCCTTTTAAAGGAAAAGCTTGAGAAAACCTCTTCACACCTTAGTGGTGGTGTGAGAACCCAAAGAATGAGGGGATGAAAAAAGGGTTGGGGTTTGTAGGCACAAACCCAATTTTAAAGCTCAAAATAAATAAAACAATAAAACCCGTAATGGAGAAGCCTTGGGCGCCTTTGATTGATTGATGATGTTTGAGGGCCGCTTCCAAGCTTCTATGGAGGTGCTCCTGGATGTGGAAGTTGTTGGAGCACTTGAGGTTCCTTTGAAGGAAGTCGCCGGAGGGTTGGCCAAATGATGAGAATTGTGTACTTTGGCTTCACAATAGTTCCGGTGGCTTGTGTGATGTTCCGGGGCTTCCTAGGCCTTTATTTATAGGCTAGGAACCTTCAAGTATCCGTTGGAGGGCTTTGGAGCCGTTGGAAAAGGCCTCGGAGCCGTTGGAAAAGGCCTCGGAGCCGTTGGGAGGCTTTTGGAGTTGACTGGTCAAAGCCAACGGCTAGTTTGACCAGTGCTACCGGCTGGCCGGTGCAGGGCCACTGGCTGGCCGGTGCCTTGGCAGAGGAGGAGAAGTCAGGTCCAGGTGCCACCGGCTGACCGGTGCCAGAGCCACCGGCTGGCCGGTGGTGAGGCAGTAGCAAACCCTGTTCAATCTGGGTGCCACCGGCTGGCCGGTGCTTGGCCACCGGTTGGCCGGTGAGATGGCAGTGGCTCAGCATCCTTCCCAGGGTCCACCGGCCGACCGGTGGTGAAGCCACCGGTTGGCCGGTGGACTGATTTTCAGTCCACTTGTGTTCCTTTGCCACTTAAGCTTGCTTGGCCCAATTCCTTGGCCACCTGATTTGATTCCTATCAATCCAAAAACACTTGAAAGAGGATTAGATAAATATGAGGGTGATTGTGATCATGAAAATAAAACCTTGAGGGGTTCGAGAGGTACAACACACTTAATTACCTGCCATCATATGGGAATATGAAATTATGGAAATGCAACTAATTTCCAATTTTTTTTACTTTTCATAAATTCCACGTAATCTATTTAAACATACTTATTAATAATTTCAATTTAATTATATATAATTTATTCAATTAAAATAATGAATTACCATAATAAAGGTTATGTTGAGCACACCCGAACAACGTCCAATGAT
The DNA here is from genome assembly GCA_963277665.1 of Viscum album. Taxonomy (NCBI): domain Eukaryota; kingdom Viridiplantae; phylum Streptophyta; class Magnoliopsida; order Santalales; family Viscaceae; genus Viscum; species Viscum album. Next base: position 1,815,973,352 of record OY728164.1, read on the forward strand.
ATCACAATATGGGCCAAAAATAAGAAAACAATGAACGTGCCCTACACAAGGAGGTTTACATTGACATATCAACATACAATAATTTTATTTTTTCTTATTAGGGATATATATTAACATTTATAAAATTATTCATATGCATAAAAATATATGGTGAAACACTATGTGTGACCTGTGTGTGCACAATGATGAAAATTTATGAATGGAATAACATTGTGGAAAATATAATAGTTCACATAACAAATCCCAGTAATATAAAACTCTTCTTGAATCATCCTATGGATTGGAATGGATTTGATGAATAAAACAAACATAAAAACACAATGAAAAATTGTATAGGATCTCACACCAAAATAAAACTAAATGGTGTGAGAGAAAATAAATTAATATTAAATTGGATGAAATCACATACAAACTGGGACATAATAACATGAATCGTGACTCAATTGGATGTTGAATGGAGATTTTATCCAAAATTTAGGTTAGTTTTGGGAGAGTACTATGAATGGTTGGACACACTATTCATGAGAGTGAAAATAAAGTGGGTTGAGGATTGAAAACTGAAGTGGTTAAAAAAGGAAATTTAAAAACATTTAATGATTTAAAACAAGTTTCGGCATGTTTCATCAAATAGAGTTCCACCCATGAACACCCAAATGATAGGTGGAGTGCCTCGTATGGTCTATAATGCAAGGTTACACAAACAATTCACATCATTTTCACACCCTCAATATATACAGTGTATAGAAAAATACACACTTGCATGTTGTAGATAATCTGTATGAAACCAATTTTGGGTTGCACCTGTTCATGTTCGTGGTAATCTCTAACTATGAGATACCCATGATCCTCTTGTTCTTTATTCATTACTTATAACTCCATGATCATATCAAGTAACATTCACCAATGATTCTCATTTTATTTAATAGGCACATTCAGAGGGATATAATGAAGGGATTAAACATAAATTTAATGGTTTCATACCATGAATATAATATTGGTTCCTCCATATATTTTAAAAATAATATGTGTCATTAAATATTATAGTATTTATTAAATTTATTTGTTTTAAAATGTGGTAATATAGTTCTTATATAAGAGAATATAGTACTTTTTTATATTATGAGTAAACATATTACCTAATTGTTATTGTCACAAACATGAATTATATTAAAAGAAAATTTCATTTAATTTCCATTAATGTTTTTTTGGTGGTTTCCCAATATTTTAAGGAGTAATGGGTGAGTTTTCATGAATTAGGTGAAACCGAGAGCTTAGTTCCATATTTAAAAAATAAATTTTGTTTCCTTTATAACTCCTTCATTTTTCTTCATTTTTCATCCATTACAATTCCTACTTCACGTCCCTTAACCTAGTAACACCATCATAATAATCAGTACCTTTAATAAATCCATAATCATGGTGTATTTTTGTTTTTATTTAAGGTATAGGGCCTTCCCAAAATCCCATTTTATGCATTAAAAATATTTATTAATTATTTAATATCTCTTTCAATTATTACATTGTTTCGGTGATTCAAACTCTAACTCAATCCCACATACCCAAGGCACGCCCCCATTCTCACCTCCCTCTCATTGGAGCTCAGTTTCATCGTGAATTTGGATAAAACCAATCTGAATTTCTCAAATCACCCAGATTTGAGGTAGAAAATCGATTATTTCATAACTCATTCACTTCTCACACATTGTCCCCCCATTATATTTCCCAAATGACATCTTCATCCTTATCGAACCTCCCTTGAATGTTTGGATGTTTGAAAATTCATATACTGGTGTATTTGGGATGATTTCCTCAATATTTTTCAAGGTAAGTGATTCATTATTGGTCTCTTCCTTTTCCCATAGGGTTTCCTCCCTGTTCCATTATGTTCTAAAATGTACAGAAGTTGGGGTTAGATCCTAGGAATTGATATGGTTCATTTTTGGGGAAATGTTGTGTTCTAGGCATGGACATATCTTTAGTGTGGTGCAGCGGTGGTGCAGTTGATGTATCGCACCAAGTTTTGAGGGATTCGACACTTTTGGTAGGTCATTCCATGGTTAATCGTTCCTTGATTAGTTAGTTTTCTTACTTCACTATTTTTTATGTTCCCCATATTTTGTGTGAGGTGTGAAAACCATTTATTATGGATTTGGTTAAGCATTTAATTTTATTATTTCACATTTTTGTAGCTGTGAACTTTTCAAATGTAACACATGTGGTTTATTTTGTGGTAGTTTTATAAAATATGAAATTGATATATTAGTTTTTTAAAGGTTATGAAAATTCTATTTTGTTAATTCCTTAGTTTCATTTGGGCCTTGGAAGGGGTTTTTTGGAATATTTTTGGCGTGTAAAACATTTTTATACTTCTGGAGAGTATTTTGTGAAACTGGGTGTTTTAAACTGTATCTTTTGTGGTATTATTCATGGTGATTTTATAACAATTGAAAGTGGTATTATAAATATCTCTAGGGATTCCAATTCTACTTTGGTAGTGTTTTGTGTTGTATTTTTCTTGAAATATGGTTTTGAAATGGGTATTACGAGAAAATATTGACTCTACTCTTTTCAATTGTTTTATTAATGATTTGAAAGATTTAATGATTTATGAAAGTGGTAAAACCATATTGGAAAACCATTTTGGAGTGTGTATTTTACGAAATGGTATATTTTAAATGGGAGATGGGCTGTTTTGTGATGAGTTCAATCTTGGAAATATTTTAAAAAAATGATTGAAGGATTTACTAAAGTGTGTAAGATATGTGAAAGTGATGTGCGGTGTTTTGTGTGATTATGATGTGAAAAATAGATTTTGGTTATGAAAAGGGTATTATGTAACATATGAGTGGGCTGTTATGTGAGTTGGAATATCTTTGATTGGTTTTATAAAATTTTTTAATGGATTTGTGGAAGTGTTGAAGAAATGTGAAAAGTGTTGTAGGCTATTTTGATGTGAGTCATATTTCAAAATCAATTTGATTGAAAAGTAGACTTTTGTGACTCGTGTGGTATACATGTGGGTTTTTTGGTAGATTTTTTTATTATAAAATGATATTTTAAAGTGAAAAATAAATTTATTGACTTTTTTAACTTTTTTTTATCAGAAGGGAATACCCCAGGTATATTGGTGGGTGGACGAGTACTAGTATGCTATTGAATCTGTGGTGTTTGGCCTTAGTTTCACATAGAAATATGGATGCTTACAACTCTAAATAAACTACAATGATGATGATTGGGGACCACTTGGTTAATTTGATGTTCCCTACTAGTGGCTTGTTCACAAGAACAAATTTTTTTGGACGGCTACTCTCACCGAGATACAAGGTACCTGGGACCCACATCTAGCTAGTGCTTAGGGATTATTTCTTATTGATTTTGGTCATTAGATCCCTTATACTCACCGTCGGAATACGATATATTGTTCTATAAAATTCAATAGAATTTGAATTTATTTTAAAATTTTTGTTTCTTTAAGTAATTCCATATGAAAACATAATTTTTTTAGTTGCATCTTTTAGAAATTGTAACTATAAATTACATGTTTTTGAAAACTTTCCTTCTTTTCATCGTTGAATGTTTGTCTCTAGAAATCTTTTAGCGGTGGTATCCTAGTGGGATTTTTCTCACACCCAACTAAATATTTTTGGTGTAATTATACTTGGTTATTTTGTTGTCACATGTTTTCACACTACTTGTGTGACAACATTTTAGGTTTTTACTGGTCGTTCATGTTGCGGTGTTGTGGAGATGGCTTGAGGGCGGTGTCTGTTTCCATGTGGAGGTTCTTGGTATGTTATTATTTGTGTTTTTACCTTTTTAATGGACTTTAGGCATATTTTTAAATTAGTTAATTATGTTGAAATTTTTGTAAAAGACGGTTTTAGTTGAAAAATCTATATTTGTTTTATTCAGTTTGTTTGGTGTTTAATTTTTCTAAACTCGGGTAAATAATTCCCAAACATCATATCATGATACCTAGGCACTTGGTCAAGTCCATGTGGATCGGTAATTCCCTATAAACCTAGTCGTGGGTTGGGTCGGGTGCTAGTTTTGATGGAGACCAGATTTGGTTTGTGACAAAATGGTATCAGAGGAGGTTCTGGTAATGTCTTTGGGCCACGTTATTTGGGGAACAGTCTAGATAGCATGAAGTTAGGATTTTCAAGAAATAGTATTTTATTTATGGGTAGTGTGTCTGATAACCACACATCTTGTCTGGATTTTTTTTTTCCATGGGATGTTGAGATTTATCTGATTCTTTTGGTTTTCATGGTTTACTGATTATTATGGGAAAGGAAAAAAGGGTTTTCAAATGGTCTTAGTGAGTTTGTAGGGCCTGAAAAGCCATGTGAAGCTCGGGAATGTGCCTTAGAACACACTTTGTGATGGTGAAGTGATTGGAGTATGGCCTCCAACCGTATGTCCAGGTCACCCGCCGATGTTAGTTCCCCCTCACATTGTCTTTTGTATTTTATTTTTGAAATCATTGATGTTCGATTTTAATGTAAAAATGAAATTGTTTTAAAAAGCATAAGGTTTTTGTGAAATTATAATCAAATAAATAGGGAAGGGTTTTATTTTTGAAATGGTTGAAATAAAATTTCATTATATTTATTTTTGAATTATGAAAATGGTGTGTTTACACCGATTTTGAAAATAGGATGTTTGTTAAAGTTGGTTTTGAAAATGTGTCTCCAATAGAGTTCTCTAAAATATTAAAATTTGTTTTAATGGGATGAGATGTTTTGAAATTTATATGAATAACCTAATGGTTAGTTTCATTAAAAATGTGTTTGTGTTTCTGAAATGTTTTTTAAGATGTGTGTGGGGATTTTGACCACATGGTTAGCGGTTTTGAGAGAATGGATGTGTTGGTTGACCGTTTTGGTTTTGAAAAGTGTAATGAATTTTTTTAACCTTTGTTATTTACATGAGAGACCACATGAACGGGGTTATTTGGGATTATGGATGGTTGATGGCATGATTGGATGAGTTTTGGGACATATATACGGAGGTTTCCCTATGTGCCACAAAAATATGCATGTGTGGGGCCCACATGATACCATTGGTGGATACGCTAACCGCTGAACAAGTTGTTTTCAAAGAAATGTTTTTAATGATAAACATGATGTCTTGTTGAATTGTTTGGGATGGTTTATATTAGGTGTTTTATTTCAAAAATTTATGTTGTGGGATGTTTTGATTCCAAGAACCCATCCTTTTTGAACCACGTTTTGGGTTTGTTTTTGGTTGGTAAGATGGGTATAAGGATCGGTTAGTAGTCTCCTATGATATATGTTTTAGGACATCTTTAGGGTGGTTCTCTTAATAATTTTGGATCTATTTTCTAGCATGTTTTGAGTAATGGACCATCTTGGTTGTGTCCATGGGTTCTCTTTTTGGATAATGTACACCCCCATTATGGGTTATTTTAGAATTGAAGTGCAACCTAGATTGTTTTGCCATTGTAAAATCCTCATGTTGATAAATAAAATTAATATTATATCGATCATTATTTATTGAGTCTACACCAATTTAATTATTTTATTTTCAGATCCTCTTGTAGTGGGAGTGTTCTTGTGGAAGGTTGAAAGAGTATTTTGTTTCTAAAGATGTATAATTCGTCGAAGGTGGAAGTGGTCTGGGGTTGTTAGTGTGGATGAGTGTCTCGATGGTGTATTAGAGAGCCTCTGGATTCTTTATAGTTTCATTGAACCAGGAGTTCAGGTTAAACAACCAGTTTTGGGAATCTGGTCATGAGAGGATATTGTGGCTACTTTCTGGAATTATGTGTTGTTTAGGGACTTGGCATAAGCTCATGTTCCATGTATTTTTCTATCAGTCGCAATGGTAATGTTTTGTGAGGCCTTGTGATGTCATGTATTCGTATGAATATAAAAGTTAATGTTGTACAATCCTCAAAGTGTGTATGTTATGTTAGGAGTATGTCTCCCTTGGAAAAACTAAAAAATCCTTTATTTAATAGGAAGTTGTTTATATGTGTCATTTCCTTCTATTGTATCTCACCCAAAGAAACATTGTGTGATGTGTGTAAAGCTTCTATGAACTTGTTTTAATGAAATGTTGGGGAAGGGTAATGTGTGTTTGGAATGCTTTTGTTCTTGGTAAGCTTATCGGGGATGGCAGTGTAGTTTTTTGTATCATTATAAGAAGATGTTCTATTCAGGTGGTTTGTAAAGCCTATCTACGTGTCCAAATATTCTATAATCATTTGAGCTCCAACCATAGGTCCCAACGAAATACTGGCATGTGGTCAGGGGAAACACCAAGGTCTTTTAATCCCTTGTATAAAGTCCTACCATCAGTATGAATGATATGAAGCGTTTAAACATCTGGCATCTTCATCTTGTTCCAGTTGTTCCCGTTTGGTGGTAGAGGTGGGAGGACCCTGTTTCTACATTGTATCCCAAGTTCATACTTTCCCCATTTGGTGTATACTAGGTATTTAGATAATGGTCTAAAATTTGGCTATATATGTTGAGCACATGGTTTTCAAATGGTGAGTTTTAACTGTTCCCCAAAAAACCATACATATATAAGTATATACATGGTTAGCGCACTATTTCCCAAACTGTGTGGACTAACTTTTCAGTCTCCCCAACTCTTTCAATTTTTGGTTTTTTCTATGTTGTCCCATGTTGGTCAGTAAAGATGGTTAGTTATTATGGTGGGGAGACCCACCATGGGACTCATGTACATTCGTTTGGAAATATCTTTTGGAAGTCTACCCCTTGTACCTGGGAGTCCATTTAGGCCTCCCCCTATTAGTGTCCCAATTCTATCTTAGGAAAAATTTAAGTTGTGACTCATAGTGGGGAGCCCATTAGGGTCACCTTATACCAGTAACTCAGTGTTTTACATGGTCTTGTATTGGATGTGGGTTATCTTATTTGGATCTATCTAACTACCTATATCATACTTGGGTAAACATTGGGATTCTAGAGTACCCAACAATTTATTTATATCAATTTAAGTGTAACCATGTTCGATGTTGTTGTTTGTTTGGGTAAATTTCATGATCTTTGTTCAGATTTAGTTTGAGGAGTTTTCCTTTAGGATAAAGCCTAAATGTGCTTTATTATTTTATTAAATTTTTGTAAGATTGTTATTTTTTGAGATTATTCCTTCATTAATTGATCATGAGAGGTGTTTTGACCTTTTTGGGAGAAAATTAGAAAAGAAGTACATCTTGGTTTATCAGTTGGGTTTGGTTTTTGTATTTATTTTGATGTGTATTTTCCAGGGACAGAATGTTTTCATGGTGGGATAATTGTAAAATAAATTACTTATATTAAAGGAGAATTTAATTTAATTTCCATTCATTGTTTTTTTTGGGGTTTCCCAAGATTTTATGGACAAATGGGCGAGTATTCATGAATTGGGCCAAACTGTGTGCCTAATTCCAGATTTAAAATGAAATTTTGATTCCTTTATAAATCCTTAATTTTTCAACATTTTTCATCCATTACATTTGTATTGAAATCCCCTGACCTAGTAAAACCACCATATTAATTTTTACATTTTCGAAATCCATAATCATGGTGGACTTGGGTTTTTATTTAAAGGATTGGGCCTTCTCGAAAGACCATTTTTTGCATTATAAATAATTTTTAATTATTTACTATCTCCTTTAATTTTTACATTGTTTTGGTGATTCCAAATCTCACCCAAACCCACATACTCAAGGAGTGACCCCATTCTCTCATGTACCTTTTTAGAGCTCGGTTTCATCATGAATTTGGGTGAAACCTCGCTGAATTTTTCAAATCACCATGATTTGAAGAGGTAAGTTGATTATTTTATAACTACTTAATTTGTCACTATATTCCCCCATTTTAGTTCCTACATGATCATTTAATCCAATTTCAATCATCCCTTGAATGTTTCGATGTTTTCAAATTCAGATACTGGTGTATTTGGGGTGATTTCATTAATATTGTTCAAGGTAAGTGATTCCTTCTTGGTTTCTTCCTTTTCCCTTATGGTTTCTTCCCACTTCCATTATGTTCTAAAATTTCTAGATGTTTGGGCTCAAAAGAAGTCTTTTATTTTTTTCCATTTTCGTCAAATATTGTTGTCTAGGGTTGTATTTATCTTCCTTGTGGTGCTGCGGTAGTGTGGTTGATGTCTCACACCATGTTTCGAGGGATTCGACAATTTAGCTAGGTGATTACATGGTTAATCATTCCTTGATGAGTTATATTTCTTTTTTACTTGTTTTTCTAGTTCCCTATATGTTTTTTGTGGTTCTAAAACCATTTTTATGGATTTTTTTATACATTTAATTTTATAATTTAATTTTTGTTGAAGTTGTGAACATTTCAATTGTAAGAAATGTGGTATCTTTTGTGGTAGTTTTATAAAATATGAAATTGATTTATAATTTGTTTAAAGGGGATGAAAATTATGTTTTTTAATTCCATAGTGTCATGCGGGTCCTGGAATGGGTTTTTTGGAATAGGTTTGGTCTGTAATACTTCATTATTCTTTTTGAGAGAATTTTATGAAAACGGGTGTTTTCATCTGTACCTTTTTGGTATTATTCAAGGTGATTTTAAAACACTTGGAAGTGTTTTGATAAATATCTCTAGGGCTTCCAATTCTTCTTTTGTAGTGTTTTGGTGTGGTTATGTCCTTGAAATATATTTTTGAAATGGGTTTTATGTGAATAGATTGGGTATAATCTTTGTTATTGTTGTATTAATGATTTGAATGATTTAATGATATGTGTATGTGGTGAAACAATAGTAGAAAACTATTTTGGAGTATTTATATTATGAAATGGTACAATTACAAATTGAGAGGGGATGTTTTGGGATGTGTTTCATCTTTTAAATGTTTTACAAATATGTTTGAAGGATTTACTAACGTTTTTAAGAGATGTGAAAGTAATGTGGGATGTTTTGTGTGAGTGTGATGTGAAAATTGGATTTTTGTTATGAAAAGGGTATTATGTAACATTTGAGTGGGATATTATGTGATTTAGGATATCATTGATTGGTTTTATAAAATTGATTAATGGATTTTGTGGATGTGTTAAAGAAATGTGAATAGTGTTTTCAGATATTTTGGTGTGAGTTGGATTTCAAAATTAATTTGAATAAAAAGTGGAATTTTGTGGCTTCTATTGTATACATGTGTATTGTTTTGTTAATTTGTGATTTGAAAATGATATTTTCTTGTGGAATGTATATTTATTGACTTATTGAACTTGTCTGAGAACAAGGGTAAATCCAGGGTATCTTGGTGGGTAAACATGTACTTGTATTCTATGAATCCGGGGGGGGGGGGGGGTTGGCCTCAGTTTCACATAAAAAGATTTATGCATACAACACTAACTAAACTATGATGATGGTTATTGGGGACCACTAGGTTATGGATATGTTCCCTACTAGTGAATCTTACATGAGAACAAATAGTTGTGATGGTTACGCTCACTGAGATACGAGGTACCTGGAACCCACATCTAGCTAGTTTCTAGAGGGTATTTCTTATTGATTGTGCTCATTAAATTCATTATACTCACCAGATTAAAATGGTATATTTGTCTAGAAAATTAAGTAGAAATGAAATTTATTTTTAATTCTTTTGATTCTTTAAATTAGTCCAATTGAAAAATTAATTTTTTAGTTGCATCTTTTAGAGATTGTATCATGAAATTAAATGTTTTTGAAAACATACATGATTTATGTATTTGAATGTTTATCACGTGGAATAATTAGTGGTGGTGTACCAATGGGATTTGGATCACACCCTACATACACCTTTGGGTGTAAGTAGACTTGGTTTTTTTTCCGCATCTCTGGGTACAAATTTTGGGCGAATAGTTCGGGTTTTTTCCGATCGTTCGTGATACAATATTGTAGAGATGGATTGAGGGAGGTGCCTCTTTCCATGTGGAGGTTATTGGGATGCACTTATTTAGTTTTGTACCATTGTAATGGCCATTAAACCTAATTTTAACTTATGTAATTATGTCCTGAAATTTTGTAAAAGACAATTTTATTTGAAAAACCCAAATTTTTTTAATTTAGTTTGTTTGTTGTTTAATTTTTATAAACTCAGGTAAATCATTCCCAAACATCATTTTATAATACATAGGAACTTGTTCCTACCCGTGGGGATCAAGAACACACATAGACCATTATTGTGGGCCAGTTAGGGTTCCAGATCTAATGGAGACAAAATTTATTTCGTGACAGTAATTACTGATATATATTTAACTAAAAAAATCATATTTCAAAATGATAACTTATATTTTTAATATAAGAAATTTAATGTAAATAATTTATAGTATTTTTTAATAGAAATAATTGATTTTAATTCATAATGAAAATACAAACTATTATGATGAATTTTTTTATTAAATATATATTTTGATAAATGTAACACTCTTAAATAATGATGTAAAATAATTAATTTAAAAAAATTCAAGGAATCATTTTTTTGAAAACCTTATAAAATATTAAGATAATTATTAAACTATAAGAATCATCAATTTTATTATTCATGGTTAAAAAAATTGTTATATTATAACATTTTCTATTACATAGTGGCATTTTTAAAATTTATATTTTTAATACAAGGATTGTTAAATTTATTGATATCATTTTTAATAGTGATTCATGCGCTAAATATTAGTGACAATGTAATTATGTTATTATAATTAAATATGTTAAATAAATATTTTTAAATGACTTTTTTATGTGTGTGATATAATTATAAGATAGTAAAATAAATTTTATCATTAATAATTTATTATAATATTGAATCATATTTATAATACATAAATAACACAAAAATCAATTTTTTAATCTAATTTAATTATAATTAATTCATTTTAGGATTGAAAAACCTATTTTTTATAAAAATATTTTTTCATGTTTTATACTTATATATATTATAGATAACTTTTATCATAAATAAAAATATAATATTGGAAATTTTAAATTTTGAACGAGGATTTAAAAAAAATTATAACAGTTCAAAAAATTATACACAATAATATATTACTATTGTCAATGTAATTTAACAATGTAAATGTAAAACAAGGATTTTCAATGACATGATTTTATATGTTATTTAATATTATTATATTTATAATTTATGTTAATGTCATTTAATGAATGTATATAATATAATTTCATTATAAAAAATATGTTATCATCCATTTAAATTAATAATTATATGAAAAATTATAATGATCCATCTCAGGATACTATCGAAATCGGCCCAAGACATCGGTCAATATTGTATCATGGGGTATTCATGTAACATCCTGAGTCTGGAGCCCCTCTATTGGTGCCCCGTACCCGGTTCGCCAAATGACCTCAAGCGCGTTTCCCCGAACACCAGAAGCTGCCGACTAGCAGCGAGGGCCTTGGTGAGTCGGTGGGGAAACTATGCCCTCATTAAGTAAGGTATACAAGGTAAGAAAACATCAATAAATAGCAGAAGCAGTAATCAACATGCATAACAAAAGAAACCAGACAGCGGAAGCAATGCAGATATCTAACAATGATGACAATAATGTAGCAGGTACAAGTATCTATAGAAAGCAGCAAACACAACAACATGATGGAATAAAACTGAAACCAAGTTCAAAAGAAAAACAACGAAAGCTCCTCAGCATCTCGAGCCACGGCTTGGTCCCATTCTCCCTAGATCCTGATGCTGTCATGATCCTGAAGTAGAAGGGCGCTTGCCCTTATTTATACCTGCAACAACATAGTCTGCTTGGGCCCAAAAGCATAGCCCAAACAGGGTGTGAGATACAATCCCAGTAGGCAATCACCCAAAGATTTTTGCATAACAGTCAATGAATACATGGTAGTAAATAAACAAGAAGTAGTAAACAGGAAAACACAAGCAGCTAAAATCCACAGTTCTAACAAGTAGAGCACACAAGTAAGCAGTCAACAATAAGAAGAAGACAGGTAATCCTATGGGTAGCTCTCACAGTCTAACCCCTATGGTATAACCCCTGGTACTAGAAACCCTCTCGGAGGTACACACAGTCTCACCCCTCTGGTTCAACTATGTAATTATGCAGACTCTCTGGGGAAGCACTCACCGTCAATTCCCCATATAGTCTCATATAGTGCTAAAGGCTCTTTGGGGAAGCACTCAACGTCAATTCCCCCCGTGGCCCGCATCGTGGTTAAAGACACTCTGGAGAAGCCCTTCCGTCAGTTCTCCCCTTGGTCCCATATCATGATTAAAAAGACACTCTAGAGAAGCCCTTCCATCAATTCTCCCTTTGGTCTTCTACTCTAGATTCTCACAGTCTTGAGTATAACTAAACATGCTCAGCACGTGCATATCATCCAAGTAAACCTCAAGAACTACTTGGCTATCAACTAAGGCTCAACAGCAATAATAAAACAACAGTTCACAATCCTATAACTAGGCATGGCAAAGAAAACTGAGCACAAACAAAATACTCTAATCAAAAGAAATAACCTCTACTAAAGAAATCAAGCAAAGCAGGCAAGTAACAAGGGAAAAACAGGAAACACGCAATACCCCGTTCAAGGGTATTGGTGGAAATTGCCCAAAATATTTACCAACATTCTACGGAAAGGCACAAACCACCTCCCTCGATCCTAGGAGATCGATATACGCAAACCTCGACGACGGATTCCCCTTAGAACGGATTAGATCTGAGAAAATGCACAAAACGTTCATCCCACGATAACTTCTAAAGGAGGAGGAATCGCGAAATGAGGCTAGAGCAGATGGAAGAACTCACCGCTGTGATTCCAACGCAACTGACCATGCTCGAATCGTAGAACAGATGGTAAGGTAGGATTTCATCGAAGATCCGGCAATACAGTCTCTCTCGGACGGTCGAAAACTGAAGAAGAAGATGGATATGGGGGTTAGACGTGACCTCGGTCCGTTTAATGAAAAAAATAAAGTACATGGCATGTACTTCTAGAGTACATGGCGTGTACTTCAAATTTTTCAGTACTCCAAAAAAACGACCTCCACCTTAGCTTTACACACTATGTGTGTGGCCCGGGCACGACCAACACACAGCTTCGAGCCAGGAAGTGTACACGGCGTGTACTCAGAAATTACATGGCGTGTACTTCTGAAATTTCCAAAAAATTCATTTTTCACTGAAACACCAGAAAAAGGAAAAACATACCTGAAAAGAGATCTGGGTTCTTACAAACTTCACCCCTTAAATAAATTTGTCCCCAAATTTCCCTAATGAGGTGGAGAAGAAGAATGCTTGAATAGCTCCATCCACTACGATCGTACATCGGCCTCCCTCTCCCAGGTCTCTTCCTGTACTCGCCCGTGCTGCAAAAGCACCCGTACTAGAGGAACAGACTGCCCGCGGAGAACCTTTGTACTATGATTGACAATCCGGATAAGATGCTCCTCGAATGACGCATCCGCTTCAAGCTCGACATCCCCAGGCTGAAAGATGTGAGATGGGCCTGAAAAGTAATGTCGGAGCTGAGAGATGTGGAAGATGTCTTGCATGGACCGATACCTCTGAGGTAGCTGCAATCGATAGGGGACCGTCCCCACTCTCTCCAAGACCTCAAACAAACCGACGTACTGCGGTGAAAGCTTACCCTATCTCCGAATCCTCTTGTGTACCAACCTCGGTGCAACACGTAGGAAAACCTGATTACCGACCTCGAACTCCAAAGGACGTCTCCGCTGATCAGCATAAGACTTCTGTCGAGACTGCGCTGTAGCCATCCTCTTCTGAATCAGCTCTATTTGCTCTACTGTCTCTTGAAAAAGACGAGGTCCCAGCAAAGCTGCCTCTCCCACCTCCAGCCAGCATCAGGGTGATCGGCATGGCCTACCGTACAAAGCCTCGTATGCGCCATCTGAATGGTTACCTAGAAACTGTTGTTGTAGGTGAACTCCACCAGAGGAATATGCTTATCCCAAGACCCGCCAAAGTCAAGGATGCAAGCTCGAATCATATCCTCAAGCACCTGGATCATGCGCTCGGACTGACCATCAATCTGGGGATGGTATGAAGTACTCAAAAGTACATGTGTACCCAAGGCTTTCTGAAGTCCATGCCACAACCGAGAGGTAAAGCACACATCTCTGTCAGAAACAATAGAGCGCGGAATTCCATGCAGACGAACGACCTACCTGATGTAATGTCATCCTAGATCATCGACACTCAAGGTCTCCTTGATCGGCAAGAAGTGGGCAACCATTGTAAGTCTGTCGACAACAACACAGACAACATCGTTCCCCCGAGGTGATCTCGCAACCCTGTCATGAAGTCCATCGCAACATCGTTCCACTTCCACTCAGGAATGGGTAACTACTATAAAAGCCCCACTGGTCGCTGATGTTCTGCTTTCACCTGATGACAAGTAGAACATCCCATGAAAAAACAAGCAACATCCTACTTCATTGCTGGCCACCGGTATTGGCGATGAAGGTCTCGATACATCTTGGTGACGCCAGGATGAACTTCCCAAACAGAGGAATGGAAATCCTTCATCACCTCCTCGCGTATGACTGGTGGCACCCATATGCGTCCTTGGAAACGCAAGATCTCATCCTCACCCACTGTCCATCCAGGAAGAGGGTCCCCTCCTGACACACTCTCCCACAGGACTAAGCCTTCTGAGTCTGATAGCCGCCTCATCCGTACCTGATCAAATAGCGTGAGGTAACAGCTACAGAAGATGGAAAAGTATGTCCCCGTCTATCGTGCACCTCCAGATGCATCTCAGAGAACAGAGCCATCAGCTTCCACTCACTACTGGCCTCCTGAACTGCTTGAATCCGAGTTCTCCTACTCAATGCATCAGCCACGGTGTTTCCCTTTCCCGGCGTATAGGCAAGCATGAAATCAAAAGACTATAGATACTCAATCCACCTGCGCTGCCTCAGATTCAGATCATGTTGAGTGAAGATATACTTGACACTCTTGTGGTCAGTGAAGACCACAAAGTGCTCTCCTAGAAGATAGTGTATCCAATAGCGCAAGGATTGAACAACGGCTGCCAACTCCAGATCGTGCGTAGGGTATTTCCTCTCATGTGGCCTCAATTGCCGAGACCCATACGCAACGACTCTATCTCCCTCCATAAGCACAGCTCTCAGCCCGATACCCGAAGCATGACGGTAAATAGTGTAGCTCATGCCTGGCTCTGGCAAGACTAGTATTGGTGATGGCGTCAACTTCCCTTTCTGCTCCTAAAAGGCTGAATCACATGAATCTGAACATAAGAACGTTTCCCTCTTCTTGGTCATACCTGTCAAAGGTGATGATAAATGGGAAAAGTCTCGAATTAAGTGTTTGTAGTATCCAGCCACCCCTATGAAGCTCCGTACCTTAAAAAAATTCTTCGGCTGCTCCTAGGAATCTACAACTCTCACTTTCTCTGGGTCCATAGATACTCATGCCTCTGAGATGACATGACTGAATAAGTGAATCTGATCCATCCAGAAATGGAACTTCGAGAGTTTAGCATAAAGTCATTGCTCTCTCAGTGTACTCAGAACGATCTCAAGATGGGTGGCATGGCCGTGTCGAGTGTGAGAGTACACCAAGATATCGTCCACGAAGACCACGACAAAGGAATCCAAGTATGGATGGAACACTCGGTTCATCAGTGCCATGAAAACTGCAGGTTCATTCGTGAGATTGAACGGCATGACTGTATACTCGTATAGACTATACCTGCTCCTGAAGGCTTTCAGAGGTATATCTGATGATCTAACACGCAACTGATGATAACCGGACCTCAAGTCGATCTTCGAGAACATTTGTGCTCCTCGAAGCTGATCTAAAAGGTCATCAATCCGTGGTAAGGGATATCGGTTCTTGGCCGTCAACTGGTTCATCTTCCGATAATCCACACAAAGCGGAAGGGTACCGTCTGCCTTCTTCGCAAACAGAACAGGAGAACCCCAAGGAGAAGTACTGGGTTTAACGAAACCCATAGCCTGTAGATCCTCCAACTGTTTCTTGAGCTCCTGAAACTTAGGTGTGTCCATCCTATAGGGATTAATGTACACTGATGTCGCTCCTGGTACGAGCTCAATAGAAAATTCTACCTCACACTCCGGAGGCAAAACTGGAAAGTTCTCTGGAAAGACATCGCTGAAGCGATCCACCACTGGAGGAAAGTCCATCTATGGGGTCCCCTGATCATCTAGATAAAGACTAACAATCTGGGATATCACCCCT
The DNA here is from genome assembly GCA_963277665.1 of Viscum album. Lineage (NCBI taxonomy): Eukaryota > Viridiplantae > Streptophyta > Magnoliopsida > Santalales > Viscaceae > Viscum > Viscum album. The sequence goes on from OY728164.1 coordinate 1,815,989,565, forward strand.
CCTAGCCCAAGATGCTTGATTCCTTCCCGACTTTCCCGGACATCCCATTCACCTCTATGAAGGATGGATTCATCCTCCTGTGAAATGAAACTCACTCTGCGGCAATAGCAGTCAACGACTGCCTGGAAGGGAATCACCTAGTCCATGCCAAGGATAAAATCATAGCCTTCCATCTCTAGGACATAAGAGATCCCATAAGAATCGATGCCCTTCAATCTCAAGAGGGCACTCTCTACACTGGCGCACACAAGATGTCCTCATTCCCAAAGGTGTGTCTAGTGTCAACGAGTCGGCAGAAGAAAAGATGCAGAGTCCAAGGCTCTCTACAACGACAACAGAGATAAAACTATGTGTAGAACCTGTTTCGAAAAGAGGTGAAGATAAAACTGAGGTTACTAAAATTGTACCTCGAACAGTAGAAGGGTCAGGATCATGCTCATGATATATCTGCTCCACGGTGAAAGACTGGCCCGTGCCGCGGCCATGCGCCCCTAGCAGACCACTCTGAGATGAACCTCCCTACTGGTGCTGAGGAAATGGTGGCTGACTGTCATGGCCTCAACCTCCACCTCGACCCGAACAACCGGAAGAACTCTAGTTCCCCGACTGGTGAGAAGCTGGTGGTGCTGCTCTTGAATGAGGAGTCATAAAAGAACCCCGGTCACCAGCCACCGGTGAGAAAACCTGGTAGAACCGCTGAAGGTGACCCAGCATGCTGCAAGATCGACACTCCATGGGGTCTTTCTATAACTGCGACCTCATGTGTCCTGTCTGGCCACACTGATAGCATGTCACCTGGCTACCTGATGATGCGTCTCGCTTCCTCGAATCACCCCGCGTAGGCTCCCTACGACTCTTCTTGTTGTCATCTGAAGGAAAGCTATGTAACGCCCCGACCCTAGTTACCTAGAGTCGGTGCATTATTACATAACATTGGCATGATCACATGAAAGGTCAAGTCTCGAAAGACCGATTAGTTTAGTAGCCTTGGAATAACTAGATACATCCATAAATTTTTACATTACATCATAAAAAAAACATCTTGTCTTCATATCCCCTCATACTATCCCTGCAGGTCATTCATAAATTACTTCTTCATAATCCTGGGAAAAATAAAACATTGAAAGGGGTGAGCTCAGATGCTCAGTAAGGATAACATTATAGCAGAAGCTTTCATAAATAAGCATACACACATAAGGCAGTTTATAACTAAAACAAAAGCCTTTTAAACTTGAACTTCAGCATAAAATGGCAAAGATAAAATAATATAATGCCATTTACTTACTCACATGGATATTCTACTAGTCGAACAATCCCATGCATTATCAATAACCACTTTCATAATGATGGAATGCATAATGCCATACTATCATAACCACATAGCCAAGGCCTCGTGCCAAGACTACAAATAAGATATTTCCAAGGCCTTGTGCCAAGACACTAGTTTGTCTCATGAGACCTACCGAGGCATCGAGGAGCTATAGCGGGCTCCACCCATCACATATTAAGTCCAATTCATTCCCATATGAAAATATTTAAACATAAAATAAACATTCGTATTAAAATTATCATACGAAATGTCAATACTTCTACCACAAACCATGAATGGTATAAAAATAACACATCCACAGTCAAACATAACTCATTCGATACAATATGGAAGATTGTATTGTATCACATTAACATCAATCAAGAATAATGAAGGATGTTGACATAGATGAAAATAATCATCAAAACAATTTGAGAGAAATATCCCCCTTTTCTTGAAATCATTTAAAAGTCACACTATTTGTCAAGAATCAATTTAAAATAGATTTTTGAATCAAAGTGTCTCATACCACTTTGAAACGTTTTAAAAGGGTTTTTAATTTTAAAACTTTACTGTCCATATAAATAAATCCTTAAAACCATTTTTAAAACATGGACATTAATGACCAAGATTTAGAAGAATAAGTCTTTAAAACATTTAAAAATGGTATTTTAGTTAGAGTTTCTAACCAAAAGAGAGACACTTGAATAAAAATAATTGAGGTAATCCAAACTTTGTAATATCATCAGAGTAAAGGGATTCATGATATACTATGTCAAAGTACATTATATACACCACCTAAAATTGATTTGGTGTATATCAACAAAGAAGTCTCAATGGAATGTAAATTGAGATGAAATCTATCATAAAGGTTGTATCCTTAGGTTAAGGATAAATCAACGACATAATTATGTGTTAAAAATATAAATACACTAAATATGATTGGATATTCAGTGTAAAATAATCAAAGGACATTCACACATATTCTTGTAAAATCAACACCAACGAATTGGATGTTTAACTCAACAAATGGAGAATGAGTTAAAATTAATCTTATCAAATTCATATCAATGACTTGAGAATTGTCAATGGAATGATTATGTGTATCAAAAGTATATCCATAGGAAGGGGAGTGGAAATTATGACATAATCAAATGAATAGTGATTCCACACATAATCTTGGGGTAATATAATCAATGAAATATGCGTAAAGCCAAATGAGTGGAAATTGAAATCTCAAATTCCCTTATCGATTAGGTAACTTACGAAACATACACCCATGAAAGAAGTATCATACCATGATGATGTAAATACCCATAAATTAAAGTATATTACACAATGAATACAATCATGGGTAGTACACATACACCACATGCAATAATTAAGTGGTGATTCAGTGGAATTCTCACGGAATTAAAAGTGAGATAAGAAAATCCCTTACCACGTTAATCAACTGAGTCGTATGGCCAAAAGTTAATAACCACCAAATGATTTACAGAATAACATGAATATAAAGAGAATAATGATAATATATATCAAATGTCAGTACACAATACACCACTTTCAATAATTTAGTGGCGAACAATGGAAATCTCACGGAATTGAAAGTGAGATAAGAAAATCCCTTACTTTGTACTTTTTCCTTGGTCGACGGTAGGTTTACCTCCTTTATAATGGTTAAATAATTGTTATTGAATTATAAAAGAATCATTTACTTTAATATGATATCATATATGATCTTTTAACATTGATTTGTTAATAATATCTTAGAATTATCGTCATTTCGGGTGTTAACGGGTTCATTTTACTTTATATTCATTGTTATGTGAGACATATTTATTAATGAGATGTATATTATTAATATCCAGAATGATATCAAGTCCTTATATACTATTTTTAAATCATCAAATTATAATTATACTTGAATGGATATTATGGAGAATGAATCTCATCGCGTTCGTGGAGACGGTAGTCCGTACATACGCACGAGCGACAATATCATTCTTCTGATATTAAAATAATATATAATTGAATGTTATATCATATATACAGAATCATTATCATGTTATATTTATTATTTACATGAGTTAAAAATCATTATTATACCCATCCAAATAATAATATATTGAATAACAATTACACCACGACATGGAGACGGTAAGCCGTACGTACGCACGTATGGTGACATGTTATTCAAAGGATGGATAGAATACTGAATATGGTTGTACCATATTTATAATAACATCACAGTATATATATGATACTGGAGTTATTATTTTATAATGGTAATAACAAAGAAAGAGGAAGTGGAAGAAGAAAGGAACTTGAAAAGGGGTGGTGAAAACATTACCTCTTCTTCGGGTTCTTCCTTTTGATTTCATCAAAAGGGCTCCATAGGTTGGCTTTCTGATCAAACAAAGGCCTTTAGGTTGTAGTGGGGGAAGTTTAGATAGTATTTGGGCAGGGGTTGGCCGAACCAAATGGCTTTGAAGGTGTGAAGAAATGAGAAGGAGGAGTGCCCTTTTATAAGAGGGGTGAGGGGCACCTTTGGAAAAGCTAGAAATATTAATTTATAATAAATTAATATTCGTTTTATAATGGCTCCAAAGTTTATTATTTAAATGTTAAGGTGGTTATGGGTCGAAAAAAACTCAACCAATAGAATTTAGACAGGTTTGGGTCATTATATTAACCTTATCTTTAAGTATTAACTCTTAGTTAATTAGTTTCACTTTTACAATGTCTCTTTGTATTTTTATATTATATGGTTAATAAACATACTATATAAATCCAACCGACCCCCAAGTGTCCCATTAATGATGAAAATATCATGATATAAGTCTCTTGGATGAACCTTAGATTTTTAGGAATTTAATAACAATTAATAATATAATATTTGTTTTAAGAACTCTTTTATGTCAATTTTGACAATATTCAATAGTTGATTTATGTGAAACTAATAACAGCTTTATTACTTCTAAAAAAGTAAATTAAATCAATACTAATATGTCATATTATCCTATAAAATTATTTTAATTCCTTAAAAGTTTCATATTATATTTATTTGGGTATTTATAATATCAATTATTGTAATTTTTCACTATTAAAGTAATTACTTCATCATCATTGTGTCATAAATAAATTAAATTATTTAATGTCTAAAAATTATAAATAAAATATAATTATGTAGAAAATCTTTTTATTATTCTAATTAATATTTATAATCTAAAATAAAACATATATAACCCTCTGTAACAATTGTTTTGTTAAAAGATATATGCTTGTGTCATTTTTGTATTTATTTTAACTTAATTAAAATAAAGTGTCATTATCACTTACAAGTGGATCCATGGGGTCCCATAATCGACCCAAAGATGCCCATGGTCGACCATGTATCAACCAATAGGGTTAAGACACGTTTTAGGGTAATTTAGTGTTATTATAATATTATTTGGTAACCCTTATTTACCGGATTTACCCTTTAACAATGGTAAATAAAATATTTACCAGAGTAATTATCCAAAATGTTTAAAAATAAAAATTACCTATTTACACAATTTGGACATCCTGATTCCAAATATGGAATCCATTTTTCCAAATTCAAAACACATAAGTGGCAGAAATTAATTTAAAATTAATTCCCGTTGTTAAAACAAAAAGCGTGTTTTTTAGAGATAATAATTATCAAAAGATTGTCACTTGTTTATGTCTGGTTTAAATGTGAAATTTTGTTCAATGACCCACATTGTATTATATGGTAAAAATATATTCTAAATATACTTTAAAACCACTCAAATTCATATTTTATCACTATTAATTATTTTGATTAAAAAAGTTGTTTTTATTTAAAATTTAGTAATTTTCACTATTCATCAAAATATGAAAGTTATTCGAAAAGTACCAAAATTTCACCCTAGGCTAATTTAGATATTCCAAATCCAAAAATGAAGTCCATTTTGAGAGATAGAGTTTATAAAATTTCAAAAAGTAGGTCTTACTATTCATAACGGCTAGTTTGATTGGTTTTGGTGTGTTAAAATCTCGAAGTTGCGTACAATGCACGCCATTGCATTATTCGAATGGATACATACCAAAGAAGCATGGGGTGTTACATTCTCCCCTCCTTCAATAAATTGCATCCTCGCAATTTTTAAAAAAAATTCTTGGGAATATAATGGAAAGTCCCACATCGGAAAAAGAGTCAATAAAACTATCACTTTAAAAGAAAGAGAGAGAGGTATAAGGGTCATCCAAGATAACCCATACTAGGATTACATGTAGGAAAACGTGGATATGGATGATAAACTAAGTGTCAAGTTCTGATGGAGAGGGATAGAAATCATGATCAGGAAAAGTTAACAATAAGAAAACCACAAACTTTTGTTGGGACAAACGACCATTTGTCTCCTAGTAGGAAAGTAAACAGACAACATTTTTTTAAGTTACATTACATAAGGACGAGGAATTCATTTATGATATTGACTAAGAACATTATGAGATATACTTACATTTTAAGTAGAGTTTCATTCTTTAATAAATTTCCACCACTAACTCAATATTTTTTTTAAACGATGAGTATTCAAGAAGACTTGGTCACACTGGAAGAGCTAGAATAAACTTCTATAGAATCTCATGATCCATGCAGGATAAACTATATATTTACATTGTCTTTGATGATTAATCAAAACCAAAATGGTTAGTGAATGATCTAATGATAACCCAAAAGGATATTCCTTGAGATAAATATGCACTAATCTTAATTTCTAAATTTGAAACAACAATACCCCAAAGTAAAATAAATACCATTCAATAATCAATTGTCTTTAAAATCCTTCAATATAATCAAAACTAATATTGAAACCCAAAACATAGAATAATTTGATTATGTAGTCTCCCATGTTAAATTGTATCTCCAAATGACATCAAATACTCTTAAAGTCACATACTTAAAAGTAATTAACATCATCACATATTCTCTGTTATAGGTTAATCATTTCCATAAATAACCCAAATCACTATAAATCCACAATAAAAACGTAGATAAAAATCCACCATTACTCTACAAATGAAACCCCATTGTATTCTATTTTCCTTGGGCATATAGTGTTCCCAACAAAGCGAACATCTTCCAAAATAACATTTATCACATAATCAGCAAATCATTTTTCTATACCAAGGGTATTCATTTGATAAGACATAAGAACCCAAATCATCTTATTATTGATCAATAAAATAATTTAACAAAAAAAATAGTCACACTAACCAGGGACTTCACGTAGTCCAGTGGTAGGCGATAAATCCCAATCGCACTTTGGTTGTGGGTTCGATTCCCATAGCTTTGTCCGACGCGACGGGTTGTCACACGTTCTACGTGTTGTCCTTTTTCAAAAACTATATTTTATAATATTACCAAAATGAGATAAATTCCTCAAAATAACATAATTTAACCAAAAATGTTATATCATACCTTGCATTTTCATCCCAAATTATAATAACTGATAATTTTCTCAAACCCCAATGATCATATAAAACCAAATGGTTATTTATACCTATATCCACAAGAGAAGAGACAATTCTTCCTCAAATATCATTCTCACATGGCAAACTGTGGGGTTACAAATACAAGAGAAAATTATTCCAAAGTAAACCCATCAACAAGGAGTGCTAATACTTTTTAAATTTTTTTCCAACCATTTATTTCCACATAGCTTCTTCTTTGACCAAGAAAATATCCTATAGAATAGGACATTCACTCGGGTAATGGCCAGGTCCCCTACATTTACGGCAAATGACTGTAAATGGAATCTTGGGACCATTTTTATCTTCTTCCATATTACTCTTCATTTTTCTTCGGCAATTCTTCTCTTTATGTCCTTCTTTCGTGCATGTAAAACATTTCGTTGTCCCATTGAGACACTTTCTTGGGTGTCTCTTTCCACATTTCCTGCATGATGAAAATTGAGGGTTCTTTTCTCCATGGTCTCCATTGCTGGAGCTCTTATCATTTATCACCTTTCTCTTCCTTGTTGAGTCTGGGATTTGGTTAATATATATGTTGTTGATCATATTTTTGGAAAACTGATTTGGCATAAAGATGATATCTTTTACACCTATCAACATTCCATTTTGTTGCTCATTGCCACCATCGTTCCCACCTTTTACATCATTCTCAAAGTCACTATGACTTCCTTGGAATCCAGCCATTGACTAAAACCAGAAAGCATTGTGTGAGTAACAGTAGTCGTAAAATCATTTAGAGATTAAAATGTCACCATATTCTCAATTTGAAACATATTAGGATTAACCAAGGTCATTTACTCTCATATTATATATATATTACTTAAATCGGTTTGTAAAGAAAATGTAAATTATCCTAAGCATATCCCCCAGGAGTGTCGTAACCAAGAGTGCAGCAAGGCCCGTTGTCGTGCACCAGTTCCCGTTCGAGTCTAGCTCAAAGCGGTGTTTTCGGGTTTTACCCCTAGGTACATCTGTGCCAGAGCCGCCTCTACCTGCTTGTATCCAGACAGGGATGTATTTCTCGGAAAACTCACAAAATCTCTACAATACCAAAATTCTAGGAAGTTCTTTTATACTAATCATCAAAGTTCATCTTAGGTCTACGTGCACTAATCAGAGTTTATCTAAATCTAGCTTCCAAGGATTGTACTAAACTTCCTCTGATACCAACTGTAACGCCCCGACCCTAGTTACCTAGAGTCGGTGCATTATTACATAACATTGGCATGATCACGAGAAAGATCAAGTCTCAAAAGACCGATTAGTTTAGTAGCCTTGGAATAACTAGATACATCCATAAATTTTTACATTACATCATAAAAAACATCTTGTCTTCATATCCCCTCATACTATCCCTGCAGTTCATTCATAAATTACTTCTTCATAATCCTGGGAAAAATAAAACATTGAAAGTGGTGAGCTCAGATGCTCTGTAAGGATAAAATTATAGCAGAAGCTTTCATAAATAAGCATACACACTTAAGGCAGTTTATAACTAAAACAAAAGCCTTTTAAACTTGAACTTCAGCATAAAATGGCAAAGATAAAATAAAATAATGCCATTTACTTACTCACATGGATATTCTACTAGTCGAACAATCCCATGCATTATCAATAACCACTTTCATAATGATGGAATGCATAATTCCAGACTATCATAACCACATAGCCAAGGCCTCGGGCCAAGACTACAAATAAGATTTTTCCAAGGCCTTGTGCCAAGACACTAGTTTGTCTCATGAGACCTACCGATGCATCGAGGAGCTATAGTGGGCTCCACCCGTCACATATTAAGTCCAATGCATTCCCATATGAAAAGGTTTAAACATAACATAAACATTCGTATTAAAACTAGCATACGAAATGTCAATACTTCTACCACAAACCATGAATGGTATAAAAATAACACATCCACAGTCAAACATAACTCATTCGATACAATATGGAAGATTGTATTATATCACATTAACCTCAATCAAGAATAATTAAGGATGTTGGCATAGATGAAAATAATCATCAAAACAATTTGAGAGAAATATCCCCCTTTTCTTGAAATCATTTAAAAGTCACACTATTTGTCAAGAATCAATTTAAAATAGATTTTTGAATCAAAGTGTCCCATACCACTTTGAAACATTTTAAAAGGATTTTTAATTTTAAAACATTAATGTCCATATAAATAAATCCTTAAAACCATTTTTAAAACATGGACATTAATGAGCAAGAATTAGAAGAATAAGTCTTTAAAACATTTAAAAATGGTATTTTAGTTAGAGTTTCTACCCAAAAGAGAGACACTTGAATACAAATAATTGAGGTAATCGAAACATTGTAATATCATGATAATAAAGGGATTAATTATATACTATGTCAAAGTACATTATATACACCACCTAAAAGTGATTTGGTGTATATCAACAAAGAAGTCTCAATGAAATGTAAATTGATATGAAATCTATCATAAAGGACGTATCCTTAGGTTAAGGATAAATCAACGACATAATTATGTGTGAAAAATATAAATACACTAAATATGATTGGATATTCAGTGTAAAATAATCAAAGGACATTCACACATATTCTTGTAAAATCAACACCAACGAATTGGATGTTTAACTCAACAAATGGAGAATGAGTTAAAATTACTCTTATCAAATTCATATCAATGACTTGAGAATTATCAATGGAGTGATTATGTGTATCAAAAGTATATCCATAGGAAGGGGAGTGGAAATTATGACATAATCAAATGAATAGTGATTCCACACATAATCTTGGGGTAATATAATCAATGAAATATGCGTAAAGCCAAATGAGTGGAAATTGAAATCTCAAATTCCCTTATCGATTAGGTAACTTACGAAACATACACCCATGAAAGAAGTATCATACCATGATGATGTAAATACCCATAAATTAAAGTATATTACACAATGAATACGATCATGGGAAGTACACATACACCACATGCAATAATTAAGTGGTGTTCTAATGGAATTCTCACGGAATTAAAAGTGAGATAAGAAAATCCCTTACCACGTTAATCAACTGAGTCGTATGGCCAAAAGTTAATAAACACAAAATTATTTACATAATAACATGAATATAAATATAATCATCATAATATATATCAAATGGCAGTACACAATACACCACTTTCAATAATTTAGTGGCGAACAATGGAAATCTCACGGAATTGAAAGTGAGATAAGAAAATCCCTTACTTTGTACTTTTTCCTTGGTCGACGGTAGGTTTACCTCCTGTATAATGGTGAAATAATTGTTATTGAATTATACAAGAATCATTTACTTTAATGTGATATCATATATGATCTTTTAACATTGATTTGTTAATAATATCTTAGAATTATCGTCATTTCGGGTGTTAACGGGTTCATTTTACTTTATATTCTTTGTTATGTGAGCCATATTTATTAATGAGATGTATATTATTAATATCCAGAATGATATCAAGTCCTTATATACTATTTTTAAATCATCAACTTATAATTATACTTGAATGGATATGATGGAGAATGAATCTCATCGCGTTCGTGGAGACGGTAGTCCGTACATACGCACGAGCGACAATATGATTCTTTTGATATTAAAATAATATATAATTGAATGTTATATCATATATACAGAATCATTATCATGTTATATTTATTATTTACATGAGTTACACATCATTATTATACCCATCCAAATAATAATATATTGAATAACAATTACACCACGACGTGGAGACGGTAAGTCGTACGTACGCACGTATGGTGACATGTTATTCAAAGGATGGATAGAATACTGAATATGGTTGTAACATATTTATAATAACATCACAGTATATATATGATACTAGAGTTATTATTTTATAATGGTAATAACAAAGAAAGAGGAAGTGGAAGAAGAAAGGAAGTTGAAAAGGGGTGGTGAAAACATTACCTCTTCTTCGGGTTCTTCCTTTTGATTTGATCAAAATGGCTCCATAGGTTGTCTTTCTGATCAAACTAAAGCTTTTAGGTTGTAGTGAGGGAAGTTGAGATAGTATTTGGGCAGGGGTTGGCCGATCCAAAGGGCTTTTAAGGTGTGAAGAAATGAGAAGGAGGAGTGGCCTTTTATAAGAGGGGTGAGGGGCACCTTTGGAAAAGCTAGAAATATTAATTTATAATAAATTCATATTCGGTTTATAATGGCTCCAAAGTTTATTATTTAAATGTTAAGGCGGGGATGAGTCTAAAACAACTCAACCAATAGAATTTATACAGGTTTGGGTCATTATATTAACCTTATCTTTAAGTATTAACTCTTAGTTAATTAGTTTCACTTTTACAATGTCTCTTTGTATTTTTATATTATATGGTTAATAAACTTACTATATACATCCAAGAGACCCCCAAGAGGTCCATTAATGATGAACCTATCATGATATAAGTCTCTTGGATGAACCTTAGATTTTTAGGAATTTAATAACAATTAATAATATAATATTTGTTTTAAGAACTCTTTTATGTCAATTTTGACACTATTCAATAGTTGATTTTTTTGAAACTCATAACAGCTTTATTACTTCTAAAAAAGTCAATTAAATCAATTATAATATGTCATATTATCCTAGAAAATTATTTTAATTCCTTAAAAGATTCATATTATATTCATTTGGGTATTTATAATATCAATTATTGTAATTTGTCACTATTAAAGTAATTAATTCATCATCATTGTGTCATAAATAAATTAAATTATTTAATGTCTAAAAATTATAAATAAAATATCATTATGTAGGAAGTCGTTTTATCTTTCTAATTAATATTTATAATCTAAAATAAAACATATATAACCCTCTGTAACAATTGTTTTGTTAAAAGATATATGCTTGTGTCATTTTTGTATTTATTTTAACTTAATTAAAATAAAGTGTCATTATCACTTACAAGTGGATCCATGTGGTCCCAAAATCGACCCAAAGATGCCCATGGTCGACCATGTATCAAAAAATAGGGTTAAGACACGTTTTATTGTAATTTAGTATTATTATAATATTATTTGTTAACCCTTGTTTACCGGATTTACCCTTTAACCATGGTAAATATTTTATTTACCAGTGTAATTATCCAAAATGTTTAAAAATAAAAGTTACCTATTTACAAAATTTGGAAATCCTGATTCCAAATATGGAATGAATTTTTCTAAATACAAAACACGGAAGTGGAAGAAATTAATTTAAAATTAATTCCCGTTGTTAAAACAAAAAGCGTGTTTTTTAGAGATAATAACTATCAAACGATTGTCACTTGTTTATGTCTGGTTTAAATGTGAAATTTTGTTCAATGACCCACATTGTATTATATGGTAAAAATATATTCTAAATATACTTTAAAACCACTCAAATTAATAATTTATCACTATTAATTATTTTGATTAAAAAAGTTGTTTTTAATTAAAATTGTGTAATTTTCACTATTCATCAAAATATGAAAGTTATCTGAAAAGTACCAAAATTTCACCCTAGGATAATTTCGATATTCCGAATCCTAAAATGAAGTCCATTTTGAGAGATAGAATTTATAAAATTTCAAGAAGTAGGTATTACTATTCATAACGGCTAGTTTGATTGGTTATGGTGTGTTAAAATCTCGAAGTTGCCTACAATGCACGCCATTGCATTACTCGAAAGGATAATACCAAGGAAGCTTGGGGTGTTACAAGCTAGCTCTCGGAGCAGAACTGCCCTGGCTCGCAGCTCCAGAGTCTCTCAGATTGTGCTCCTAAATTAGTGCCTGGTTGACGATGGAAGTAATGGAAGTCAGCTGGAATATGGCAAGCGGATCTCCCGCCCGTGTCCATCCTCAAACTTCCTCACCAAGAACACCCCACTCCCATCCCAAAAGGGTGTAAAATTATGAAGCTCAGTGAAACAAGAGGAATACTCTATGACATATAGATTACCCTGATCTAAGCTCATTAACTACCGGGCTCGATAGTCCCTCAGGGTCTCCGGGTAGAAGTAGTCATAGAACACGCGCTGGAACTCCTCCCAAGCCATAGCCTACTGCTGACCTGCCTGTGATATCACCTCCTATCACCTCTTGGCGGTGTCTCGGAGCATGTAGGTGGCAAGCATGATGCGCCTTTCTGGAGGCATCTCCAGATGCTCGAAGATAGTCATCATGGATTCCAGCCATGACTCTGCAGCATGAGGTCCTCCCTCCCCCGAGAACGTGGGAGGATGCTGCTGCTGGAAAACCCGCGTCGAGTCTTCCATATATGAGGCAGGAGGCGGTGCTCCTTGGAAGGCCTGCATCATCCTCATGAAACCTTCCCTGAACTACGCATCAGCGCCCGCGACTGGTACAACCACCAGTGAAAAGGCTGGCTTGGCTGGGGGATCGATAGGAAGTTCTCGATCAGCCCTGGCTGGCGTCTGATCACTGCCTGACGAAATGCATACGACTAGAGGACGTCTCGAAGGCATAGCTCTGAAAGATCAAAATCACTCCTCGGATCATGAAAAACAAGGACATAAACACAAGATCACAATACAGAAACAGGGTAATAAAAACACACAAGATTGGAAAACATGACTACATGTCATGTATAAAAATACACGGCGTGTCTTTTTAAACCACTGATATGGGCATGTACCTCTTCCCTAAAAGTCGTGTACAATTCAAACTACACAGCGTGTTGACCCCAACACATGGCGTGTACTTGAAAACTATTACCCTGCCCGAGTCTCCGTACATGGCTAACCCACACGGTCCGACTCAACCCAATATTACACGGCGTGTTCGAAACAAACACGGTGTGCACTAGACAAGGCTCTGGCGGCCCGTGTTGTTAAGTACACAGCTGTCTACATGGCTGAACCTTACACGCCATGCTCAGAACAAACACGGCGTGTGGAAAAGAAGGTCACACCGACCCATGTTGTTCATGACACGGCCAGGTACCTGGACCGGTCCACACGTCGTGTTCCCTACGGACACGGCGTGTTATACCCGAACTTCCCCAGCCCGTGTTGTTAGTGACACAGCTGGGTACATAGCTCTGAACTGGCACGCAGTGTACCAATGGTACATGGAATGTTCCTGAAGTTACTCCCACGACACCGTGTTCTGCTCACACGGTCAATGACACGACCGAAAAACTACATGACGTGTATCTAAAAAGTACACTCTGTGTATTCTGGGTTTTCTGGGCAGTAGCTCAGAAACTGTGAAGAATTCCAAAAACACTAAAAACAAGGGGAAAGATGCCAATTTTCGATCTGTGAGGGCCCATAACACCTCAAAAAAATAAAAATTTGGTGTTCATTATTAAGCAAGGAACAATACAAATAGTTTTCTAGCATAACAGCAGAGAATCTATCAAGCATATATCACAACAGCAAGCATTATATACACAGAGCATATTACGATAGCATTCAATCGATAATGCACCCTAGATGGCATGGCAGACATGTGATTTGTACAAGTGCCTATATGATGCATGAGATTTCATAAACTCGTCTCATCGGGTTGCTACAGAAATTGAACTGAAATATCAAAACAATAATAGCACAAGCCATGTGAATCACTCTAGGTGAAATCAAGTCAACCATAAAATCTCAAAACCAGAAACCGCAATTAACGAAGTAGTATGGCTTTTCCTTGTACACGGGTTAGCTACTCCCGAGCACAGCTTAATGCCAAGTACCGAATCCATCCAATCCCTATCCAAGGTCTCCAAACAGTAAAGAAAGAGAATTGAAACCCTCTGATACCACTTTGTAACGTCCTGAGTCCGGAGCCCCGTACCCGGTTCACCACATGACCTCAAGCGTGTTTCCCCGAACGCTAGAGGATACCGACTAGCAATGAGGGCCTTGGTGAGTTGGTGGGGAAACTATGACATCATTCGGTAAGGTATAAATGGTAATAAAACAACAATAAATAGAGGAAGACGTAATCAACATGCATAACAAAAGAAACCAGACAACGGAAGCAATGCAGATATCTAACAATGATGTTAATAATGCAGCAGGTACAAGTCTCTATGGAAAGTAGCAAACACAATAACGTGCTGGAATACAACTGAAACCAATTTAAAAATAAAAACAACGAAATCTACTCAGCATCGCGATCCATAGCTCAGTCCCATGCTCCTCAAGTCCTGATGCAGTCAAGATCCCGAAGTAGAAGGGTGCTTTCCCTTATCTAAACCTGCAGAAACATACTCTGCTTGGGCCCAAAAGCATTGCCCAAATAGGGTGTGAGATAAAATCCCAGTAGGAATTCACCCAAATATTTGTGCCTAATAGTCAATGAATACATGTTAGTAAATAAAAAAGAAGCAGTAAATAAGAAAACACAAGCAGCTAAAATCCAAAGTTCTAACAAGTAGTGCACACAAGTAAGCAGTCAACAACAACAAGAACATAGGTAACCCTCTGGGTAGCTCTCACAGTCTAAGCCCTATGGTTCAACTCCTGGTACTAGAAACCCTCTGGGAGGCACACACAGTCTCACCGCTCTAGTTCAGCTACATAATTAAGCAGAATCTCTGATGAAGCACTCACCATCAATTCCCCCTATAGTCTCGTATCGTGCTAATGGATCTCTGGGAAAGCACTCAACATCAATTCCCCATGTCGCCCGCGTCGTGGTTAAAGACACTATGGAGAAGCCCTTCCGTCAATTCTCTCTTTGGTCTACTACTCTAGGTTCTCACAGTCCTCAGTATAACTAAACATGCTCAGCGCGTGTATATCGTCCAAGTAAACCTCAAGAACTACTTGGATATCAACTAAGGCTCAATTTCAATAATAAAACAACAGTCCACAATCTTACAACTAGTCATGACAATGAAAACTGAGCACAAACAAAATACTCTAATCACAAGAAATAACCTCTACTAAAGAAATCAAGCAAAGCAGGAAAGTAACAATGGAAAAACAGGAAACACGCAATACCCCATTCAAGGGTATTGGTGTAAATTGCACAAAATATTCATCAACTTTCTACATAAAGGTAGAAAACACCTACCTCGATCCTAGAAGATCGATATACGTGAATCTCGGTGACGGATTCCCCTTAGAATGAAATAGATCTGAGAAAACACAAAAAAAGTTCATCCCACGATTACATGGAAAGGAAGAGGAATCAAGAAACGAGGCCAGAGTAGAAGGAAGAACTCACCGATGTGATTCCAACGCAACTGACCGTGCTCAAATCAGAGAACTGACGGCAAGGTTGGACTGTGTCGAAGATCTGGTCGTACGGTCTCTCTCGGACGGTCGAAAACTGAAGAAGAAGACAGATATGGGGGTTAGACGCAACCCTGGTCCGTTTAATGAAAAAAATGAAAGTACACGACGTGTACTTCTAGAGTAAATGGTGTGTACTTAAAACTTTTCCGTACTCTGAAAAACTGGCCTCCACCTCATCCTTACACACCGTGTGTGTGGCCCGGGCACGACCAACACATGACTTCGAGCCAGGAAGAGTACACGGCGTGTACTAAGAAAGTACACGGTGTGTACTTCTGAAATTTTCAGAAAATTCATTTTTCTCCAAAACGCCAGAAAAAGGAAAAACATACCTAAAAAGAGATCTGGGTTCTTACAATTCTGGATCTCCATAGGCTAGATAAAAGCAATAAGTAATAACAAATAATTTACAATCGTATCATCAATAAATTAGATATAACACACAATAATTTTTTAGTTTTTTTTTATAATTATATATACATAAATTGGAAAAAAATAGAAATATTATATACAACAGATATCATCGATAAAGAAAAAAATATCTCAATCTTCCCTCTAAAATCCTTTGACAAAAAAAATTGGGACCCACTATTTTCTCTATTGATAAAATTTCTATCCATAAAAATATATGTATTGGATGTAGTAATGAACATATATAAAGGGAATTATTGGATTTTTAATCTATAAATGAAAACATTTCATTTGGTCAGACATCCTCCATAATTGTGTAATATTAATAAGATGAAAATGATATAAATAAAATGAATAAAATTATAACCTAAAAACCCCACCATTTAGTAAACAATATTAATTATATACATTCCCATAGAGCCTATGTGAATTGAAAAGAAGCTATAAAATGAAATGTGATAATATTGTCAGGGAATGAATAATTATAAGTACCACCATCTACCATTATTCCTTCCAAACCATTAATTAGAGGCCCATTTCAAGATCATTAAAAATAAAATATAAAATAGTGTTTCAATTTCAATTTTAAAATATATGACATAACACTCGGTAATCATTTACAAACATTACATTTCTTTTATTTTAACATAGATAATCACTTTGAAGATATTTAAATACAAAAATCCACAATTTTCAATGAACATATTTAAAATATACTTTCTATGAATATTTTGAACTAATAATTTATAGAAAATATTAGATCCAATTTTTGAAAACCCATTTTATAATAGGAATTTTGTAATGTTTCATGGTACCACATCACATGGAGATAATAATGGTAAATAAAATAAAACAGTTAACCAAATGAATTTTTCGACTCAATAAACCATTATTTGATAAAAAATTTAATTTGGTGAAACCCAATATGTAAAACACCCATCCAAAGTGAAGGTTTTATTGGATCTAAACATGGTCATAATGAAAGGCATTCAAAGACATTACAAAATTCTATCAAAACTGTAATACAATATGGCTTCATAACACTCCACATTCAAATAGAATAATGCCAGCCTCAATGAAATGTCTCACAACATCATATCCTATTACAAAAAATAGAGAAATATTCAACCATGTAATTAAATAATTCAACATAAATATATACATTCCAATAATATACCCAAAAATGAAGAACAATGAAAATTTTCTACCTAGAAACATTCATCAAAAATCTTGTTCATCATCCTAATGAATAAAAAATAATCCATCATCACCTCTAACTCCCTCTCACCAAAATATCCCCAATCCATTAACCATTGGTCAACAAATATATCATAAACCACAAAATTAAGGGGAATCATTCAAGGGTTCATGAGTGTCTCACATATTCAATCCTTTGAAATCCAACATTAATTCATCTGACAGATCTTTTAAAATTCTTTAATGAGGAAAAATTATTTTTAATACATAATGTAAATTATAAAACAACATTTAAAAATAAAAAATAATAAATCATCACATTTAATCCAATTTATATATTAGCGCCCAAAAATTAAAATTTCTACCAAGGCATTAACCATAATTTTCTAATTTATCTTATAACACAAACGATGTTAAATGCGGTTTTAAAAAGTTATTTTAAAACACCCTAATATATTTTTAAATACATGGAATTTAAATTTACAAATGAAATTACATAAAAACCTTTATAAATCCAATTGAGATCCCAAACCATTATTTTAATCATAGAAACAATTTTTATAATCCATTAATAAAATTTCTTACAGAAGAGGAAAGGGTGGTTTATTAAACAATGAGTTCCAAATGTTCTAAAATTTAGTAGCCTTATTTATTGAAATCATTTTAATATATGATTATTACTTGTATTAAAATAATTATTTGATTTATTTAATATCAACAATAAAAAAATAAAAATTTATTTAAAAATTGAAGTAATCAATATTTCAAAATTTAAATGTTTGTGCACAAGGATGTCCTTAATAGAACAAATAATGGAAGGACCAAAACAGTGAATCCAAGATGATGTGTACATGAAAATTTTATATCATACCATAAGAACAAAATAATTCCCAAAATTCATTCAAATATATGCCTTATTGTTCATCTGAGAGTGGCATAGTGACATGACAATATTTAATCGAAAGGAATGTGACCCGAAAGAGAAGTAGTGTTCATACTATGGATATTTCACTATAACTCATGATGTAATCATGAAATAAACTAGTAGTGAGGTGATATGAAGGGAGGAAAATGTTCCATGAAGGGTAACAATTAGGTGGTTATGGATTGCTGCAATAGAGCGGAGATGTGAAATGGGGTTAAAAATGCATTTTTAATGGAAAATTTAGTTCCTTGGAATGTCTCATTATTTATTTGAATTTTTCCCAAACAAAACATAAACTATGATCCCCACACATTAATTAAAAATAAAATTTCAACGATACTCAATATACCCCATATAGTATTTCTCACTATGTGTGGACTATATTATACAAACACTAGTGATGAACATATCCAGTTACATGGTTTTGTAATGTTTACTAACAATGAATCAATTAAAACCCATCAAATCATTAAGCATTCATCCTGTAACCACTTGAAAGATTAAAAAAACACTTATAATCAGAAGGGGTTTTATAAAATTCCAATCATAAATCATCCATCCCCAAAAAATCAATGCAAAAGGATGTAAGACAAATACAAATAGAAAACATTAATGTCATATAAATGTAATCAGATATATGAGGATAAAAAATTAATATAATAATAAATAGTAGAACATTAAAAGATATCACACCATTAATTATGAATTTATAAATTAAAAATCACACCTCTATGAGGATTCCAATAATCATACAATGAACAAAAGTACTTCCAATCATTGGGGAAATATGAGTCTTCATTCTATTTAGGTGTCCACTAATATAGCGTGTCAAGTTAATATTCACTCTATAAAAGGAAAAAATGTGAATTTATAAGATTAATGTATTCATATCATAGTTTCCATACCATATAAAAATACATTATTATTTTTAGATCAATGTAATTATGAAGAAAATAATTGGTGATACAATGACAAAGAAGCACAAAAATCTCAAAATTTATATGGTGGATAATACACAAGAAAATAATTGATCTCCAAGATAAAAATAAGAAAAAAACATATATAATAGCACAATTAATAGCTATAAATACATTCATGATCATACATATATAAATATTATGGATATAGAATAAACCTCAGGTTAAGGTACTCAACATGTAATCACAAACATCAAATTGGGAAACCATATCATGTTGATCCAATCAATGGAAAAATGGAACCATTTTGTATCCAATATCTCTATGTTAATTCTCACTATGGAAATCTGTGAAAAAATGGATTGGTATCCCTTAATGAATCCACTAACTATAGAATGTATTATGTCCAATAGACATATCATAAAGAATTATATTTTCCATAAATTCTTATGTGCCATACAATAACAAGCATCCTATAAACTCCCATTCAGAATAAACTAACTCCAACCATCTTATAAAAATACCACAAAATTATAAATATTTACAATCTGCAATAGTGGTGAACACAAAATTTGAGAATCTCCCAGGATAAAAATATCTTCATACTCATATCTCAACCAATTAGGTTCTTCCCCAACACTCATGATAAACCAGGATCACCCCATTTTTAGTAAGAGTATCAACTTAATAAACCATTATATGAATCATTACTATTATTATTTTTGACCACAATAGTTATCAATGATTCATGGTGGGTTCTCAATCTACATGAACATCCCCAATGGGATGAATGAAATCATAATAGGTTTCATCTATCCTCCAATGGCCTGAAGGGATTCATTTTTTATTGATTTTTGATAATTTACCATTCATAGGGTGATGTGGAACCCTTACAAGTCATGTAGGCATAAGTAAAACATAGTGCATAGGCCTTAGAGGAATTCATTACTTGTAGGCTTCAAAAATTACCAACAACCCAGAAAAACTACATGGAACTGCTCCTCCCCATCATCTTCGTTGTGAAATCACCTCTCCACATTTGCATGGCTGTTCGGATAGGATTTCCCATACATGAAAAGGCTTGTCCCAATGGCAGGTGTCATACCCTTCCATTCTTGATATCTATTTAGCTGCTAGTATGGTGAATGTACCTTTCTCATCCTCATTATAGAACACGTTCATTGTAGGTTTTCTAGTTTTCAACAGCACTTTAGGTGGCCCGGTGGCCAAACTAACATGAAGTCTTGGGTGGATCGAAGGACTTAAAGGAATGAAGGACCAAATCAGCGGGCCGAAGGCCCTAACAAGGGAATATTTCAGGCTACTACAGTGCCAAATAGTACCTTCTATAGTTCCTTCTATAGTACATGCCACAATAATACACAATTCCAACAACAATACTTGCTACAGTACTACTATAATACCGAGAAATAATCCTCCCCCTGGATTTGATCCCGGGTCGCCTGGATGCAACTAAGGAGACCTCACCAACATGGATGAGGCTCGTGTTCACTAGGTTTCTTCATTGAAAATAAGATATCCAACTATGTTCATGTTATTTTATGGAGGGATATTTAAATATAACATGACATAAACTCGACTATTTCATGTCCCAAAAATCAATGAAACTTGATTGGAAAAACATGTATGGAAATGTATATAATAAAAATACAAAAAATTAAAAACCACTTTTCTGCAAGAATAAATTTCTTTTTAATAATAATACAACATTAAAAAATTCAAGAACTCAGTTTTTTTAAACGAATAAACTTAACTCCATTTTAACTTAATTGCTCCTATATACTTTTAAAAATAATCGACCTTCCAATCACAATTCATAAAAGAGAATTCATAATTTTTTAAAAAATATCTCAAAATAGTTTAAATAGGGAACATTGAATAAAATCTCTTATTTTCCTCCAAAAATGATTTCTGCAATAGACACACAACCAAATCAACACCATTATTCCAAACCAAAAGTCAATATACCACATGGACCACATGAATTATACAAGATCAGGGTTTGAATCTAATCATAGACCTAAACATAAACATAAATGGGATAAATAACCATTATTGAATCAATACTTTGATATAAAAAAGGCCATCCTTGAAGAAAATCTCAATTTAACTAAATATAAATCATGTTTGTTCAACTTTTCTCAGTCTGTGCAATAGAATCTCACACAATGACCCATTAACTAATTTAATACCAAAATCAATTGTAGAACACCAAGTTCTCTAAATCCTTTCATGAGGGTTAATACATTATCTAAAATAACAAAATAAATCCCAAAAATAATATATAAAATAACACATACCATAGAAACTCATGGATTGAGGTATGAAAGATATTTTTGGAATCTATATTTCCTATATCATGAGTTATGATGATAACCTAAATATAAATTGTATAGTGACACACCTAAAAAATAAAAATAAATACAATAACCAAGGATTCCAATATATATGATAATATTTGAAATAATTTGTAATGAATTAGACGAAGGTGTCTTCTAAAACAACCCCAGACCTAGATCGCCTCCCAGGACTTTTAAATTACATATGCTAATATTCTTAAAATATATGGTAGTGGAGGTGATGAAATTATATTAAGGAATTAATCAGAAAAATAAAAGTCATTAAATGAAATAAAGTTTTCCTAAATTCTATAAGTTCAAATCTATAATACAGACATCCACACAAAATTAAATACGATGAAATATAAAAAGATATAGATATGTAAAATGGAATAATATTAATAAACCATATCATCCTCCACAACCCTTCAATAGAAAAATATTTAACTCCCATATAGTCCTCCACATATATAATATGTATCCACAAATTTCAATTAATTTAATTTAGTAAATAACTCATTTAATGTTCAATTTTTTATTGCCATTCTATGAAATAAATTAACACATTTGGTGAGAAATCCAACCAAATAATATATTATGAATGACTAGCTGATATGATTATTAATATTGAATAAACATAAAAGTAAAATACATTACATTCACTAACATATATTGACTCTAAATAATCAGAAACATCTTGAAAGACCTAATTAGAATCATAAAATAGAAATGTGATAATGTAGGTATAGGCATAATGTTACTAATTACGACACAACCTAAATTACAACAAGAATTTTTTAAATTTAATTATTATTTCAAGAAAGTATTAATTAAAATAAAAATAACTTTTTATATTATATTACAAAAAATCTAATAGGATTGAAAAAAATTATTTGTAATTAAAAAATTTCAGTTCAATTTAATGAAAAAAACACGATAGAAATTATTTTGTCAACCTAATACATATTTAAAAAACACATAGTAAATATAAATTTTCTGAAAAAATTTATATATTATATTATGAAAAAAAAATGTAATAAATTATAGTGAATGTATTTAAAGTTGAATTGAATAAATCATCTTGATAATGCTTTAAAATTTGAATCTAATTGGAAATAAGACAATAGATGAAGCCAACCAAGGGTTCGTCATAATAAAAAATATAAGAATCTCAAATTATCAATATAACCCCATATATAATACCAAAAAAATATTATATTTATGGATTCTATCATATTTATTATATTAACATAGTCATAAACCATAAAAAACACATACCTAAATGACAACAAATGTTTCTATTGGATAAAAATTTTGTATATAGATAATGAATTACAAGAGTGGTGAATTCTAAATTTAAATTTGTTTTTTTTCCTTAATGAAAAGTATGTTTAAAAAAGTTAAACAAGGTAAATTAAAAAAATACTAATTTAGTTATATGAGACAAACTTTCTTAGGATCTATAAATATGGTTCATGAAGATAATCTTAAAAAAAGATTACATACGAAATGATTCGGACTTAATACGTACAAGTTTATAATTATAAGGGTAAATAAAAGTATAAAAACGTATAAGAAATTTATACTTTTCTTCATTTATCAAAATATAGCATAAATAAAACATGAAACAAAAAATTTAACAACTACAAAATAGTTTCACCCAATGACTAGGGTATCATACATCCTAGGATAAATTTCACTTGGTTTATACATTAATTAACGTATGTATTACCCACACTAGTGTAGGACCTCGATAGAAATATCAAAAAATTTATTGCTATACCCACAAGCCCTCAAACATTAAGGTAGTCGACACCTCTACCTTCTTATCCACTAAAGCCCTCGATGGAATCAAAATCAATAAGGGTCACACAAAGTAGGGTGAAAAATATATTCAGAACACATAAAGCATGAGAGTCTATCTCAGTAGAAATCACATCACAATATGTAATATCTAGATTGATTGAATTTTTTTTTTTGAGATCATTAAAATCTGGTCATATTTATATAAAAACATCAACAATATACTCTCTCCTCCATAGGTAAAATTTTTCCTTGAATTTTGGAGCGACTTGTACATGTGTCAAAATTTTGAAAAATTCAAAGTTTAAATTCTGATGAATTCAGAGTCTGAATTATCATGAATTTTAATATTGAAATATGAGGAACATGGTGTCAGAATTATATGTAATTCCGATTCTAAATTCAATGAAATTATGAGCCTGAAATTTGAGAAAACTAGAGTACAAATTCTGAGAAATTCATAGACTATGTTCTGAGGAATTCAGAGTCTTAATTCAGAGGTATTTAGAGAATGAACTTATAATAATTCGGGGTTTGGATTTTAGACATTTCTATATCCATATTTCTGAGAATTAGGAATCTTATTTATATAAAATTCAAAATTTAAATTTAAGAGGGATCAAAATATTAATTTCAGAGAAATAAAAATTATAATTTTAGACAATTTGGAATCCGATTTTCAGAGATTTTGAAATATTATTTTCAGATAATTATGTGTCTTAAAATTGAAAACTCTATATCCAAATAAATATATGATTCTAAGGTTTTGGATATGAATATTAATTCTTTATTATGTCGTAAAATGAGTTTGATTTTGAAAAATTATAAAAATAGACCATGAGAATAAAGGTAAGGATAAAAATTCCCTTAGAGAAGGGAAATTTACCTAAGGAAAATAGTTCTTAGGGTAAGATAATTTTGGTTTTGATAATGTGTTTGTTATTTTCAAAACATAGATTAATGAAAAGTCATAAGTTAACCTTATTGAATAAATAATATCCCCATTTTTTTAAAAGCTAAAACAACATTTCGATAAATAATATATGGACTAAAAAGTTGTGTTACAAAATTTAAAACGAAAACATAACTCCCTTTACTTATGAATCATGATGAATACGACTAACTCCCCCTTAAGTTTTGAAATCCCTAAGGATCATATTCTTTATTTTTTGAGATATTTTACATTTTATTGCATACGAATTATTTCTTTAAATAATATCACCATTAGATGAACTCCCCCTTACTTAGGGAATTCAATTCATTATACCGAGAACTATTGTTACAATTAATTACTCCCCATTTTTGGTTTTAAAAATGGAATAGAGATAATGAAAAAATATGGTACCTGAATGATTATAATTATACACATCAAAACCAATAAATAAAAATAATATTTTTCATTAAGATTGGAAAAATTCATACAGGGTAATACAAAACATGATCAGAATTTATAGGAAAATTTATTCATCCGTATTTTCCATTTGAATGATATTAATCATGATAGTATTCAACCTTTTAATCTCCCTATGATATTACTCAATCCATTTAACCAGCTGCTCTTGGTCCTAATTTATCTTCTCCTGATCCTTGATTTTCACTTCATGAGATTTTATGATTTCATCAAGATACATCAGTATCTGTTCTTAATGATTGAACTTTTCTTTTAACTCTATTCCAAGATATATTTCTCTATTCAAATTTATGGTAACTAAATTTATCTTCCTATTTAAATCATGATCTTCTTGTGTCAGGGATTATTTTCAATGACCAAATTCTATGAAACAATTGTTTTATGTTTTTTTATTCTATCATATGACTTGTCTAAGGCATCTTTCACTGAGTCTTGGATGTCATCAAGAATCCTCAAGTCATAAATTTTTCTATTATTACATTTTTTATATCTTATAAATGATCTCCTATATGAATTATAACCGATAAATAATGATTTTAAATATTCCTCAAGCTTGATGAATTTTTTTATTAATATGGTTTCAGAATCTGAATTATGATTGAAATAATTTTAAAGAATCTAATACCTCGAATCTATGCTAGGAATCTTGGGAATAGTCCTTAGTAGTTTCTTCAGAGACTGTACAACAAAATCATGACCCACAGAAGATGATTCTTAATTCAATTCCCTTGTAGGTGATGATTCATTTTATAGATCGACTACCTTCTTCTTGGATAATCCATTAAAATTGTTCATAACTACAACTTATTTATTAGGGGTGTCAACTATCGTCTATTTTATTTTTTCTACATTGGAAATAGTCTATGTAGCCCTTGGAGATTTATGCTCACTATATGAGACTTGAACGATGTTATCTTAATCAACAGTTTCCTTTTCATAATATCCCTTAATATCAACATGCTGAATGAAATTGTGATTGCTGCATTCATCATCAAAATGTTGATTAACCTCTTCCTAATCATGATCACCTTTTCCTTGAGAATTTATTTTTGTTGATTCATCTTTGAAATTACCGGTTTAATGATTTTTAAATGTAATTTCCTTCCCATGATTTTATTCCACTTTCCTTATCACTTAATCACTCTCATATCCTTTTTGATATTCTTCTTCTACGACGTAATCTTCCTGAACTATCACTTCCCACACTTCCAGTTCAAAAATTATGACATTATTTCTTAGAGTCACTTCTGGTAATGGTTCTTGGAGAGATGACTCCAATGCCTGAATATTTTCATAGTATTTCTTAGTATCCTTTAGAAATTCTTAAACAATACCAGCTTCAGACATTTTCTTATTTTGTTTCTTATATTTTCCATTCTTTTCTAGCTATTCATCAGATTTAATCCTCAGGTCCGTTTCTTTGGCTGGATCTTGGATAAAACTAGGATCTCTTGCTTTAATATCCTTCTTCTGATCCCACTATTTTTCAATAACATCGTCAGGGAATTTGTTTTCATCTTCTATTTTGGGAGTGCTGACTGAGTTTCCGAAATTGAAATATTTTCTTTGGTTTTCTTTTCAATCTTCTTTCTATTATTTTATGGTTTTATAGATGTCTTTACACCTACATCCTTCTTTTTAATGATTCAATTTCACTTTCTGATAGATCATAATATTATCCATATTTTCTATTGAAACCAACTTTCATTATCCTCAATGTATGATCACATAGTAAAAAAATCACCATTGTTCATGGCTTAGATGTACATGGGATTTTTAACGACTCTAGCCATATAAGTATGATCTTAGATAGAATTTTTGGAAACATTATGATTTGACATTGTAGAGTTCCATTATTGATATTGGATATCATCATGAAGATATAATTTAATATGTTTAGCATCCTCATTTTGACAAGAAAATCCATAACCTATATGTCACGTTTCATTAAGGAGTCCTTGTTTACTTTTATCGGAATTAGAAAAACATTCTACCCATTATTCTAAAAATTATGAAATTTGTTAAGAGATGTTTTACCATCGGTGTTTTCACTCCATTGAGTCCAAGGAACTCTATTGACGTTTACTTCTCATAGTTTCATGACTGATCTGGTGACTTGGGGGTGAAAAAAATCGCTTATCTTCATATGGGACTTTAATGATACTTTCTTCCATGTTGGAGGAAAGGGAATACTTATTCCCATAACTTTTGAATGAAGAAATGTCTCTTCAACCTTAATTATAAAATATTACACTCTCATAGAACTCAACTAGTAACTAAAGTTATACTGGATCGTGACTTTTCAGTTTGGTTGTGCAAAGATTATCCCATACAATAAGCTTTATATTTTTCATAATCAAGAATTAATACATATTTAAATATCTAAGATAAACTAAAATTTTTCTATATATTATCCACTCTGTGAATTCCTTGACTGATGACTTTTATTTTTATGGAGAGGCTTCCAAATACATCCATAGTCTGAGAAATCTATAAAAAACAGAATGGCCCTTCTGAATAGAGGTAGAGAATCATCGCTGAAAACCATGAATACAATTGTGGGATGAAAAATAGGGGGATTATTTATAGGCTTTGAAGTGACAGTTCTAAATAGTGATTTGATCCAGTGGTTGAAACTAACATATCTAATCTAATGGTTGAGAGTAAATCAAAACATGAATTTTATAATATCCAATGTTTTGATTGTTTTATGGTAAAAAGTCATATTAAAGGAATGTGAATCTGAAAAATTTTCGTAAAAAAAATACCAAAAAGTAAACTATTCGATTATGAATATTTATTAAAGTTAACATACCATCCAGATTTTTATGATGATTATCAGTAAGGTAGAAAATTATTTTAGAAAAATTTTAGATTTTGAAAAAATTTATTCAAGAAAATTTGGATTTTCAAATTTTCAATTATAAAAAAAAATCAGGGGACATGATTTTTTTTATGAACAAAAATATTAGTAATGAAATGTTTTGGTTAAAAAAATTATTAAGGAGAAATATTTTGGTTACCAATAAAATTTACCCCCTTATGTAAAAGAGTGTCTTTGTATAAGGAGATGTGTATCAACATAAAATTAATATGGATTATTACCTTATGATTATAATTACTAACATCATTTAGTGACATCAAATATATAGGAGGGTAATATATTTGTAAAAATATTAGCATGTGATCTTGGGTTCTAAAAAATTGAAGAATGATATCCCCTTTAACTGTGTGATCCATAAGAAAGTGATGCTTAATATCTATGTGTTATTCATGAGAGTGATGTGAAAGGTTTTTAATTATGGTAATGGAACTATTGTTATCACACAATATCTGTGTTTTGGTTAAACTCATTTCATACTCTATGAGTGCGTTTTGCATCCTCAACTCCTGATCACGACAACTTCCAGCTGCTACATAATTAGCTTCAGTAGTGGACAATGATATTGAGTGTTTCTTATTACATGACCAAGTTCTTAATAAATATCTTCTAAAATTTAATTTTTTGAATGTACATTTTCTATCCATTCTAAATCCACAAAAATAAAAATTTTCAAATATTTTTAAAGTGAAATCATTTCCATAAGGATAGAAAATTCATAAATCCATGGATCCCATTGAATAATGGAAAATTCTTTTAACTACTTTGAAATGGGATTCTTTTGGATTAGATTGATAACATGAACATAAGTATAATAAAAACATTATGTCTGGAAGACTAGGTGTTACATATAGTAAAATTTCTATCATATCGCTAAATGATGTTTGATCTAATAGTTTACCAGCTTCATCAAGATCAATAGAGTTTGAGGTAACAATTGGAGTGCTTATACTATTATTGTTTTCATATCCACAATTTTTAAGAAGATATTTAATATAATTTTGTTGTGATATATATGTTCCTTATGATTTTTGAGAATGTTAAAAATAGAGGAAAAATGTTAGCTCACCCAACATACTAATATGAAATTCATATTTCATTAGATTAAAAAACAAATCAGTTAAAGATTGCTGATTTGATCCAAATATAATTCCATCAAAAAAATTTGAACAATCAAAAAGATATTCTTATCTTTCTTTATCGAAACAATTCTATCAGCAATTCCCTTAACATTGTTTTTTTTGTAACAAAAATCATGCAAGTCTATCATAATAGGACGTAGGGGATTGTTTATGTCTATATAATGATTTCGTATGTTTTAAAACATTTTTAGGATGTTTTGTGTCTTCTTAACTAGGAGGTTGTTCAACATAAAAATCATATTGAACATATCTGTTAATGAAAGAACACGTCACAACCATTTGAAAATGAATAAAATTAAAAAATGATACAAATGAATGTAAAATGAAAATAAATTCATGTCTAGCTACTGGAGAATAGGTTTCATAATAGCCTATTACATCATGTTTATTAGTACCCTTAGAAACTAATCTATATATATTTCTTACTATGATTCCATTTTCATAAAATATATTTCTAAAGACACATTTTTTTCTAATTAAAGACGTTTCATTAGTTCTTTCGACTAAGGTCCAGACTTTATTACATTTGAATTCATTTAGTTCGTCATGCATGACTTTAATACAATCCTCATAACATAAAGCTTCATCAGCGAATTTTGGTTCTAATTGTAAATCAAATGCAAGATGTTCTAATTCATTTCTTAAGGAACTTCTAGTTTTTGAAGGTTTATTTACATCATCAATGATGCTATCATTAGGATGATTTTTAAGAGAAAACTATTTTGGGTTTTTTAAAACATGTGCATCAACATATAGTATAAAATCTTATGTGGTAAATGATTCCGAAATATTATAATGATAATTTTCCTTAATATAAGAGTCTTCTATCAAAGGATGATAATTATTTTTCAAAAACCCACATGAGGATGTTTGTTTTGGGTGTTTAAAAACAAATGGATCAGATTCATCAATTTTAACATGCATGGTTTCTTCAACATCACAAGTATTTTTATTAATAACTCTATAAGACTTTGAAGTAGTAGAATATACTAGAAAAATTAGTTCATTATACTTTGGTTGAAATTTATGTAAGTTATAGTTAGTATTCAGGATGAATACATTTTAACCAAATGCTTTTATGTAATAATGTTTACGTTTTCAAAAAGTCAACAATTCGTAAGGTGTTTTTTAAGAAAAGGCCTGATTAAAACTCGATTTATAGTATAACGGGCAATACTAACAGCTTCAACCAAAAAATATTTAGCAATAAAATATTCACAGAACATTGTTCTAGTTATATCTTGAATAATTTTATTTCTTATTTCAACAACATCATTTTTTGAGTAGTTTTTAGAGATAAGAAGTCATGAGTACTTCTTTTATTACTACAAGAAGTATGAGAATATTAATTTTTAAATTCACGTCCATGATAACTATGAATAGTTATCATTTGATGGATTTTTTCCATTTTTTATATGGTATCTAAAAGTTTTGAAATATGAAAAATAATAATATTTCATTTCTAGAAAATAGACCCACATAAATCATGTGTAATCATCAACTAAGAGAAATGCATAATATTTTCCTCCAATATCGCTATTTTATGTTTGTCCAAAAATATCCATATGATATAATTTTAATTCATCCTAATATACGAATTTTCTGATTTTTTAAAACATGATAAATGTTTCTTTCCATATTGACAAGGATCATAAAAATTTGAATAATCAAATATATGATTCGCTAGATCCATAAAATATTATTTCTATTTGTGTTTGCATAAGTTACTAAGGTGAAAATTTTCTAATATTCTATTAAATAACCATGATTGATCTTCCATTTCACTATGTTAATGTATATATTGGATCTTAAGGTCATCTAATTTTAGTGTATATACATTCTCTTTCCTATCAGAAAAAAGAATGAACTCTTCCTTGGAATTGGGTAATAAGAATATCTGATTCCTAAAAGTGACAAGGTATCCTCCATCACACAATTATATTTTTCTAATGAGGTTCTTTTTAAGACCATTAACAAATAATACATTTGAAATTAATGTTCTTCCTATAAGAACAATGACACATATACCAACAATTTCTCTCTAAGAATTGTCTCCAAAAGTTACATTTCCTTCATTCGACAATGTAAAATTATCCTTGAAGTTATTGTTACCAGTAATATACTAGGAACATCCAATATCCATGTACCATGTATTTCTATTGTTACATTATTTATTTTCTTGAAAATAATAGACTTAGGCTTTAAGTATCCAAAAATTCCAAGATCTGGTTACATCAGAAAGTAAAATTTTTGGAGTCTAGATTTTCATCGAAAAATAAGAATTATGAAAACATATATATTTGATTTTATTTAAAGAAAAATTCCATTCCCAATGTCCACCACTTTGAAATATGGTGAAAAAATGATGACTCTGAGGAAAAAAATAATTATTACCAAAAAGAAGTTTGGAGTTAGTATAACCAATTCCTGAACTATTTATTAGAGGAATAATTTGAGAATACATTTTATCAAATTATTTCCTTACTGAGGAAAAATTTGTTAAAAGTTTATGTAAGGAAAAAGTTTCTTATTTTAGTCAAAAGAATAAATATTATCCTAAAGTTCAATAATCCTCAGAAATGAGTTATTATAGAAAATAATTTCTAATAAATAACACAATCAACGTCCTTAGAATGTTTATCCATATCTCTATTTACATACTTAAGGGTTTTAGAAATATTTTCAAAATCAATAGTTTTTTTATCAAGATCCATAGAATGATCTGATACTTCTTTATTTAAAACATAAATTCTAGAATTTTAATTATCTAACTAATTCATTATATTATAAGTTTCATTCTCTTGATGATTTGTAAACCTATAAACTTCTTCATAAGAAGGTAAATAGTCATCTTCATCAGAAGAAGATTATTTATCATATATAGATTCTTCATCTGAAGACATAAAATATTTATCACTATAACAATTTTTATTCAAATATACATTATTAATAGATTCATTATTTTTTACCTTGTCCATTAGAAAATGATTTTCAATGGGTAATTTGATATCTAGACTAATATTATTATAACTATAAAATTCAAACAATAAGTATTCATCAGATGAGTCACCACAACTGGAACTCCACGTATCACTAGCCTTCAAATCATTCTTAGCCATAGTCTTGTGATAATTCTTTCGGTTTCTCTCATAGTTCTTTTCTTTTTTATCATTTCTTTTGATCATTGGATAATCTACCCTGATGTGTCCAGCTCTTTTTCATTCATAGACACTAACTTCCAAATCATTCTTTTTTTATTTCGTTATTAATATATATTTATATACTAAAAGTCTTTCATTCCCTCTATCATGTTCATCCTTTGAGCAAGTTTAGTTAAAAAAAATAGATTGTTCACTTTCACTAGACTCGTATAGAATACTAAATTTCTTAGTCTTAGATAATGTATGCCCTTCTAGAGTATTGACTTTGATAGTAGTAAATGATACACTTACATAACCATTCATCATCTTATTCATTTCAACATCTAATCTCTTTCTTGTTTCATGTTGAATGTGAGTACCAAATAGCTCATCAAGTGTAATTTGAGTAACATTCATGTTTTCATCAGGGATATTCATTTTGATTCCCAATCATTTGTCATAATAACAATTATCTTTTCCCGAAGTGCTACATAATCAAATTCATTCTCACCCTTATATTGAAGACTATTTACGATGGTCATAAATCTTTTTTGCACATTACAAACATGTTCTCTATTGGGAAAAATGAAACCATGAAATTCAACTCTCAACATAGCTCTTAGAGTTTCAATCACTTTGGAACTCCCAAAATGATTAGCTTAATGTTTCATTCAGATGCAATTGACATCATTACAAGAAGAGGTTTGACTATATATATTCTTTGTCTTAGAAAGAAAAAAAGTATTTTGTACCTTATAATTTAGTGGATATTCTGATTTTTCCTTATTGAATAATGTTTTGAATTCCTTGTCTGGAATTTTGTAGTCACTAGTAAGCATAAAATATTTTTCAACATCAGTGTTGATAAAAAAGTTCTTCATTATATAACTCCTTTACTCTTAATCGTTACCATAAAGAATCAGTGGTTTGTATGAATTATGGTTATCAATGGTACCAATATTTATTCTGTCCCTTCAATAAGAAAATATCTATCCATAAAAATGAAAGTAGTTAATGTTTATAATCAAAGATAAAAATATAAAACAAAAACATTAAAAAGGAATGTTTAGAAATAAGAATTTATAATTAGGAAGAAATTAAGCATGAAAACATATAGATGAGTATATGTATTTGAGATACCTTCTCTGATACCAATTCTAGAAATAAAAAGGTGTTTTTGGATACTCAATTACAAGAGGGGCATGAATTGTAAGTTTAAATACGTTCATTTTAACCTTAAAAATATATGCTTAAAAAAGTAACACAAGGTAAATTCAAAAAACCCTATAATATTTCTATGAGACAAACATGAATAGGTTTCAAAAATATAGATCCGTAAATGATACATAAGAAAAATTTAGAAAGGAAAATATTCTACATAAAGAGTATAAAATCTTACTTATTTGAGTAAATAAAATTATAATAAGGTATAATCAATTTATAATTTCATCTATTTTCAATATATAGTGGAAATATAACATAAAGAAAAAAATGTTACATGTAGGAAATATTTTTACCCAAAGTGTATGGAATCCAATAACTAAGGATAAAGGTCCCTTGATATATACTTTCTAGAATGTCTATCTTAGACACACGAGGGTATTACCTCAATTGGATTATCGAAATTTGTCTTTCTATCCCTGCATGCCTTCAATGTTTAAGTAGTTGGAACCTCTATCTTCTTCTCCCCATCATCCCTCAATTATACACAACTACAATTAGAGTCACACGAAGAAGGATGAACAAGATGTTCAGAACACACAAAGCATGAAAGTATCTATCTCTAAAAAACACTTCATAACATGTAATCTATAGATTTATGGAATGGTAATTGGGCTCATTCAAATGGTCTCTTATTTATAGAAAAAACATTAATGGTGTGCACTCTCCTCCATCAGACATATTTTTTCATAATTTTTCGAGTGAACTGTACACATGTAACGCATCCAACAGATTGTTATAAAAAGATTGCAAGATATAATTTTATCCATTCAAAAGCATGTGTAAGGGAAAATCAATTATCTTAACTATTTATGAAAATACAAAATCTAAGGAAAATTATATTTTAGAATCTAATCATATAAAAAATCAGTGTCTATAAAATATGGATATTCATATTCTATTTTTCAAAGAGTTAAAAATATAAATTATATAGATTTCGGAGCCAGAATTGCAATGAATTTGGTGTCTGAATTATGAGAAAATCGAATTCTTAATTCTGAGGTATTCAGAGTCTGAATTCTCTAAAATTTGGAGATGAAATTTTGAGAAATTCAATGTGAGAATTATGAGTAATTCATAGTCACAATTCTCATCAATTTGGAATCAGAATTATAAGGAATTGAATGTATGAATTATTAGTTATTCAAAGTCAGAATTATAAGGAATTCAATATCTGAATTATGAGGAATTCAGAGCATAAATTTCAATGAATTCAGAGATTTAATTTTAGAGAATTAAAAATCTTAATTTAAATGAATTCAAAATCTGAATTTCAGAGAATTCGATATCTATATTAAATATAATTTTTCATCTGAATTTCAATGAATTTAAAATATGAATTTTGGAGATTTCAAAATCTGAATTTTATATAATTTAGAATCTTAATTTTAGAGAATTCAGAATGTAAATTTTAGAGAATTCAGAATCTCAATTTTTTATAATTCAGAATCTAAATTTTAGATCATTTGGTTTCCTAACATAGAACAATCTATATCCATAGAACTAAATGATTTCTAGGTTTTAGACATGAATCTAAATTTTTTACTTAGTAATAAAATGAGTATGATTATGGGAAATTATAAAATGAGACAATGATAATAAATGTATGGATACAAATTTCCATATAGAAGGGAAATTTTTTTTATGAAAATATTTCTTAGGGAAAGGTAATTAGACTCAAGATAGTGTTTTTGTGATTTAAAAAACATAAAATAGTGGGAAATTCATGTGGAAACCTTATAGAATATATTGTTTCATAAAAACACAACATATATGAACATCCTACAAATATAATTCTTAGGATTTAACACCCAATTGTGTAATATTACATGATATTTTGGATATTGTTATAGGGGAAATAATTTTTAAATCATAAATCCATACCTCCAATTTATATACTCGAGTTCCCATGACCAAATCCAAAGCAATGTTTATAAACTAGTGGAGGATTTCAATATATAATAAAAATTTATAACAAATATGCCACCCTCACATTTGAACCTTCTATATAAAAATAGACATTATCCATCCATTATCATTCACCTCAATACTTATGCACCTCATATTTTTGTGACCAAAATAAAAGTACATCTAGGGCCTCACAAAACAACACCATTAAAAACACACATAAAATTAAAAAATGGATGTTTTTTAAATTCAATTGGTATATAATGACTTTTATAAATCATCTATTAATGTATAAAAACTCATTTAACACATCACACATTAGTAAAAACCTTATTGAATACATTTATAAGTCAACCCCTTCATTAATAATTATTTCCAAAATATATGAACATAATTATATAATATGTATTATGACCAAAATCTACTCGACTAATTTTAATTCCCAAAATTTATTAATAAATTTCATTGAGTATTTTTAAATTATTTTTTTCCATGTTCCATATGAAATTCATAATAAACCCTCTAGAAATACTATATAATAAAACATATCATCTTCGAATATTTTAACATAAATCTAGACTATAAATTTTGACAATTTTTTATGAATATTCCATGAATTTTATTGTAAAATAGGTTTCTGGCATGAATTTAAATTTTTAAGCCATATGTATTGAATTGAAAATATTAAAATGCATGATTATTTATCCAAATAATGATTAAAAATATCCAATATAATCATTATAAAATTATTTCATATATTAATAACCAATGTAATAAATAGTTAACAATTTAATTACACTCGTAAGGGGTGAGACTATAAATAATCAATTGAATAATAAATCATCGGATATTGGTTAGTGTGGTGTTTGAAAAGTCACCATAGGTTCTGAAGACAAAGGGAAAATAAATACAGTTAAATTTTTTCATAGTATGTGGCTAAAAGGGATGCAATGATGTTATGAGAAGAAACCGGGAGGAATAAGAGATGAGAGGTAACCATAGATGATAACATGAAGATCTGATCCTCCCTAACAAGAATATAGAATTATATTCAAATAAAGTGTTTGATATAGAAATAGGTATGTATTCTATGGGATGTCTATGTGAGTGGGTGCCACATGACTATTATAGAGGAGATAATAGAAATGGTGTTCAAAAAATAATCTGTATTTGTATAAAAAAAGACAATTAATTTTCAATAACATGACACATTGCATTAAAAAATATTTTACATTTCAATGAAACAAACATGTTCTCTACAATTCCTATACGAAAATAACCTCCATGGTTACTCTTAGGACAACAAATTGTTTTCCCAGTTTGTAACAAATCATGTCAAATGAAGTCACCCTAGATCATATCCAAGTCCATTGATTTCAAATGGTTAATAATTTTGTGGGAGAACCATGTGGCCCTTAATAATATTAGAAATTATAAAAATACATTCCATAAAAACTAAGGATTATCAAAATAAATTTCAAAAAATTAATATAGAATATTACATTAACACATGTTTTTTATCCTCTAAAATATTTCAAATCATCGTATAAAATACAGTTGAAAAATAATTGATAGTGACGATGAAAGTATACCATTATCACACTAGACATTTAGTGAGACATTAAAAAATAAATAATAGAGTATCATGGTAGAGAAAACAATTATTTATACCCAAGCATAACAAACATGTATATTACATCATTTTAGATGTATATTCAGTAAATTACAAAAATACATGTCTGAGTACTGTAATAGTTTATTATATTTCGAGTGATAGAAACAAATCATCCTATCCTAGTGATATATATTCAATGTCTCCCATAATTATCTCCACCATTAGGATTTGTATCTATAATGTTTCTTTGTAACATGGTGAGTGGGAACATAAGAAATGGGTCATCTGAAATTCTCAGTAAGGATAAAAATAGAGATATGTAAGCATAATCATGAGAATAAGGGTATGAGAACATGATCATGAAAATAGAAGATCATACCTTGCAATTAAAAAATCATATACATGAATCATGGCCTAAATAATGGTAGTTCATAAGAAATTAATAATTATGAAATAATGATCAAAATCCATGAAAGCATAAAATAGTAATGAAACATTGAATTATGGAAAACACATAAGAATATACTACTTTGCATAGTATCCAAGGAATTATTTCCAATACCATATTAGTATTATGGGATCCCACCCCACACCATTTTAGTTGTTATGTTTCAATCCCATTTCCATCATAGTATCATTAGTTCACTCCTCGTACCATCTTAGTAGTCACAGTTCACTCCCATTTCCATCTTAGTCACATTAGTTCTCTCCTCATATCATCTTTATAGTCATGGTTCACTCCCTTGGACATCTTAGTAGTCAAGGTTCAATCCCAATACCATATTAGTTTATCTCATGAGAGATAAACCTACCCAATTCATTATAGGTAGATAAAGGTTTCAGCCATCTCATTATTAAGTCATACATACATGTTCCCCAAAATCATTCAAAATCATAACATAACACCTGAAATGAAATGGATATCAGAATCATGTAATCATATCATAACCTACAGAAACATATAAGTTATTACTCATTTAATCAAATGATTATCAATTAAAAGAAGTGGTGTTTCTTAAACATCATTCCATCAAAACCTAAACCGTTCAAAGTAAGAATAATAATGGAATTATCGAACTATAACAAATTATGTCATCATAGGTTGGGAATGATTTTGAAATATCACTATGATCAAGAATTTTCCATGAAAAACTATTAAATCATAAAATATTTTCAAAACCATATTTATTGAGACAAATTAGACAACATATAAACGATTCGTGAAAATCATTTTAATTAGTTCAGGTTGAAAATATCCTTTCTTTTTAGAACGATTTTTATTTTATAAAAATGGTGTTCAATTTTAAATTAAAAATTTTATTTGAAACTAAAAATTAAAACATTTAGTAAAGTATTCATGGAAATAACACACTATGAAAATGTAAAAATTCATTCACACCTTATAAGTTAAAATAAACCATTCTTCTTGTACTTTTAACAGAAAAGTAAAAAAGTGAATAATTTGAAAAATAAAATAATGATTTCATTTAATATATGAAGTAAAAAGTAAAAAATGGTTAAAAATGACTTTATACATCAATTGGTTAATAATAATACATTTTATGATAATACTTATAGAAAATTTGGACATAGATAAATAATACCCACATTTGACATAAACTGAAAAAATCACAAATATGGAAGATATTTTGAAATCATATTATAATCAATATATTCATATTCCCCATGTAAAAAAAATTTATATAATATTTAAATATCATAATCTTTTATATATGACTCACAAAACACATTCATGACCAGTATATACACCACGTAAAAGAAACAAGTAGTTTTTGTGGCATGTATCTCCCATAAATAAATGTGAGGCAAAAATAATCGCTTAGATAAACCCAAAAAAATTATTTTAATTATTTTAATGAAATTAAAAATTAATATAAATTTTTTTATCATTATTTATATATATAATGTATGAAAATAGTAAGAATAATAAAATGAAAAAATGATTAATACTTTAATCATTAAAAGAATCCCATACCACATTGAAAATTTAAATAATATTCCCAATATATGAAAATAAATAATTAATACCGTGAATATAAACATATTGATGATATAAAATATAATAATAGAATAAAATAAACCACACATAAGAATTTGGTGGTGAACATGGCTTATATCTCACCAAACATAAAAGATAGATAGAATTACCTTACCTTAATTATAATACTATCCATATGCATATTAAACTCATGTATAATGGGTTTAAAAAAATTATTAACTTATTCCTGAATCATAATTATATTTATGATATCATATATGATTCAGTTATGGATTTATATTACCTTTTTATTAATAATTTCTTTGTTAAAGAAACATTTTAGGTAATAATCGATTTCACTGTCATATGTGTTTTGACATGATATATATTATCATATTACATACATCTTGATTTATTAAATTCCTGAATTTATGAAATGATTTATATATCATATATATTCATAAAATAAATATATTTAATAAATAATTATATGAAATGGAATACACCATTCATGGAGATGGTAGGTCATACATAGGAATGAACATTGTTTCATTTTAATTATCGTATTCAATAGAGATGTGTTAATGACATATATATACATACATAAAAACACATTTTTAAGTATATATATTATTATTTCATAATTATTATATCATATATTTTATACTTATTAATAATGTATATTTTTTAAAATCATCTGTTGATGATTAATCTGACCGCGTTGTGGAGAATATAAGTCATACATATGAAAGAGCGATGATATAATTCCATGTTATTAAAGGGTAGGAAATTTGATGGAATGTGAATTATAAAAAAATTATATCATATTTATTATTTTCATCCATTATATTCATCTTAATACACATATAAATAAAGTATTCATTAATAACAGTTTTCACAATGATGTAGATAGGTTAAGTCATACGAACACTGGCATTGTGATATTGTTTGTCATAGGATTGGTAAAAAGACGAATATAGTTGACCCATTAAAATAAAAAAAATCTCATCGTATATTAGATTCTTGAGTTCTTACTTTAGAATGTAAACAATATATATTGATGAAGTAGATAAATAAAAGAACTTTAAAATAGGTGATAAATAAGTACATTGGTTTCTTATGTCTTCATGTGATTTGTACAAATGGAATCAATAGGTATGATTTATTCCCAAAATATATACTTTGGTATGTAGTGGGGAAATTTGATTGAGGGAATTGAAAGGGTTTGTATGTTCCAAAGGGATTTAGTGGTGAGATTAAAAGAGAAGGGTAAGTTCCCTTCAATAAGATAGGAGAGAAGATCTTTTGGAAGATCCTAAAATATTAATTTATTAGAAATGTTTTTTTAGTTCCAAAAAGATAAAAGCGATTTATTTCATGTATATGATAATTATATGTTGATATCCCCTCAACACATAAATTTTAGACATGATTATGTGATAAAATTAACATTATATATTGGATTTAACACATACTTTAACAATGTAACTCTTACCATTTTTTCTTGTATTATCATATAACAACGTTAATATATATACAATAAAATAATAAATAACCCCATGAGTGTAATTTATGAATTAGATGACACTATCCAAGTTAGTTTTATGAACATTATATATTTTTTCATTTTCTATCCTTTCATAAAATAGTACATATTTTAATGTATCTCTTCTGTCCATTTTTATACTATTAAATATTTTCAATTTAAAAAATATTAAACCAATATGATTACATCGAAAAAAACATCCTACATGACACAATGAATATAATTATTTCTATATTACCCCATGCCTCACTACCAAGACCATCATAGTAGTATAGGTTCACTCCCCATACCATCTTAGTAGTATTGGTTCACTCCCATGGCCATATGAGTAGCATGATTTCACTATTAATACCATCCTAGTAGTCATGGTTCACTCCTATGGACATATTGGTAGCACTAGTTCACTCATTATACCATCATTGTAGTCATGGATCACTACCATCAACATCATAGTAGAAAAGGATTACACTGAAGAAAATCTTAATTTATCTCATCAGTTTAAATCATAACCCAATGCATTGGAGGGATATATAGGTACCACATGTCTCATAATAAAACCATACTTATATGTTCCACAATATCACTAAAAATAATAACATATCCCTTAAAATTAAATGTGTGTCATAAACATGTAAATATATCATAACCTATTGAATTTTATAGGGGTCATATAAATTTCATCAAAATAATTAACAATGAATAGAACTGGGGCTTCTTAAACATCATGCCCTAAAAAAAGACCATTCAGGGAAATAATAAAAATAGTTATCTTGAACTAAAAAAATGTATGACATCATAGTTGGGGAAGGATTTTTAAAGATCACATAGACAATTATTTTTCATGAAAAATACTTGTCAAACAATAAAACATTTTATAAACCCTTTTCAAATAAACTGCATTAAAAATATATAACGGAATCATAAAGATCATTTAAAAGAACTCTTGAAGAAAATACCCATTCATTTCTAAAATAGTCTTCTTTCCTTAAAATGTCATGGAATTATAAAAGAATAAATTTTATATTTAACTAATAATATAATATTTTAGGTTTGGCTTCAAGTATATAAGATGTCATGAAATCATAAAAATCTATGCAAGCTATATAAGATAAAATAAAACATTGTGTTTAAACTTTTACCTGATATTTCAAAAAGTCTATTGTATGGAAAACAAAAGAAATATTATGATAAAAACATATTGTAAAAATGTAAAAAATGGGTAAAAATGACATTAAACATCCCTGAGAAAATAATAAAACATTTTATGAAAACATTTTTATAAAACATGGACACAAAAAAAATTACCAAGCATATACTGAAAATGAAACAACACCAAATAAGGAAGAAATTTTGAAATAGATTTATAATAAATAGAATCATATTATACATCTAAAAATAAAATTATTATAATATAAAAATATCATAATATTATGTATAATACTCTTAAAACACATTCGTGGGATGTATATACAGCATGTATAAAAATCAATTACTGTAAGAAGCATGCATCTCATATAAATAAAGGTCTTAAAAAATAATACCTTACATAAAAACTTAAAAACAATCCTTAGAGAAAAAATTTAATGAAATTAAAAAAAGTAAAAAATCATTATAATCCTTTATATACATATAAATAATTTTTTTGAATAATACCAATAATATGGAAATGGAGAAAGTATTAATTCATTAAAAATTCAAGGGGTCTCATACCACCTTAATCATTTAAATAATATTACCTATATCATAATATGAATATTTAAATACCATATAAATAAACATATTTCTGATATCAAATATAATTAGATATGTAAATAATCCAAACAAAATAAACTAGTTGTGAACATGGATTATATCTTGCAAAAATTAAAAGTAAGATAAAATTATGTTACCTTAAGTGTGATACACTCTTTATGAGTACGAAACTATTGTATAATAGTATTAAAATTATTATTAAATTGTAACATAATCTTTACTATATTTTAGATATCCTATATTATTATATTATGGATTTATATTATCCTTTTCTTAATAAATTTTAATTGAAATCAACATTTATGATAATAATCAATTTCTTTTATCGTATGTGTTTTGACATGTTATTCTTGATTGTAATATTTTTATCATGGATTAATTAATTTCATAATTTATAAAATGATTTATATTTCATAGATATACAGAATATAAAAATACATAATAGATAAATATATGAAATGGAATACATCGTTCATGGATGTGGTAGGCCATACGAACACATGAACATTGTTTATGTTTTCAAATCATAATGATTAAAAATACATGAATGAAATATATGTACAAAAAAATATTATATATATATATTTTTAGTTGCATTGTTTTTTCAAATATTTTATACATATTAATAATATTTATTTTTTGGAATCATTTTTGGAAGATGAATCTCATTGTGTCATGGAGACGGTAAGTCGTACGTACGAACGAGAAATGATATAAATCCATATAGATAAAGTATAAGGAAATATATGGAATAAAAAATAATAAAAAATTATTAGGTCATATTTATAATTTAAATCCTTAATTTTCATCTTCATATAGATAAATATAATGTATACTTGAAAAAAATGTTTTCACCATGGCGAGGAGACGGTAAGCCATACGTACACACGTATTGTGGTATTATTTTATGTAGGATGAGTAAAAAGAGGAATT
Source organism: Viscum album (assembly GCA_963277665.1). NCBI lineage: Eukaryota > Viridiplantae > Streptophyta > Magnoliopsida > Santalales > Viscaceae > Viscum > Viscum album. Next base: position 1,816,032,805 of record OY728164.1, read on the forward strand.
TGGTTGTCACATAAACATAGAAACTTATCAGAATATATTATATTCAGGATTTATTAATTGTGTATTGAAACAATATAGAAAGAGGAAGAGGAATAATAAATTTACTTTTAAACATGTTATAAAATAATTACCTCTTTTGTAGGTATCTCATTTTGATTTGAATTTAAGGACTCCATAGGATGGATTTCATACAAAAGTATGACCTCTAGGATTTAGTGAGGGCTGTTGTGAGAGGTAATGGGCATGGGGTGGATGATAAAAATGTATTTATAGGTGTGAATTAAATATATGGAGAATTTCTCTTTTATAATAAATCTGAGTGGTAACTTTTGGATGATCATTAAATATTAATTTATTATATAATGATTTTCAGTGTTAAATTGATTCAATGTGATTTTTAATGAGGATAAGATAAACATGGGTCAATGTACCCTCAAAAAATAAATTTTATACAGGATTATGATAAAATGTTAACCTTATCATTTAAATTTAAACCATATTTAAATAGTTTAACTCTTACTGTGTCTTATTGTATTTTTTCACTATGGGGATTATATGGTGAAATAAAATATTATATATACCCCAAGATGATCGTTTAGGAAAATTCTAACATTATCCATGATATTTTCCCAAACAATGGATTATAATAAAAATTTTATCGATTAATGATATCCACTATATATACTAAAGGTGGGTGTTTCCCAACTGACATGTCGCCTCCAAAAATAACAACATCACCCAAATTACTCTCTCATTCCCAAATATACCCCTTGACCATCGCTCCCCAACTCCACCATTTTTTCTCCTAAGTCCATGAATAAAAATTCACATGCCCATCTAACCCTTCGTCTCCTGTCGCGATTAGGGCTTTTGTAGTCCTCGATTCCCTCAATCTCCTCCCGTATTATGTCCCCGACCTCGATGGCCTCATCGCGCTTACCATCCCCTGTCTGGAAAACCTTCTTACTAGTCATGATCTGTATCTTCCTTGATCATAGGCTCCTTAGATCTAATCCTACCATTAAACTCGCCTTCTGTATCCATCCATCGTCGACATTCAGCTTCTCCTTGGCTGAAGTACAGTCTTAGGGTTTGTCATTCTTCCATTAGAAGTCCGTAAAAACCTATTTCAAATATTGAGTTCCCACAAAATCCCGACTTTATCGATCTCCTCCTCCCAGTATCTATCTATTTAGTCATTCTGGTAATCCATCTTCCCCTTTATCTCACTTTTAGCATAAGTGTACATCATTTTTCCTATCATCCTCACATTACCTCTACCGGTTTTTGCAGCTCGCAAATCCATCTTCAGTCAAACCCATTACATACGGTTCTTCCTCCAGAAGAATCCTTCCCTGACGTGTGATCGGTTTATCGACACAGACCGTAGGTATAGCTTCATACATCTCAATTCGGAACTCCTACCTTACCCTTATTTGTGTTGAGATTTTTCTGTTTCATTTTCTACAAACTATTCATTCAACATTGCATTTTATCCCCAAAATCATCACCATTTTTACCACATTAATGATACCTCTTAGGATTTTATTGAATGTTATTTCAGTACCATATATTAATGGTTATTCATAGTAGGTAAACTATTTGATGATTACATGGAGTTATGTTTATGAATTTCACCTTTTCCTGGATTTGGATTCAATCAATGTTTTATTCTTTACTTCGGTCATTTTAGGCATTAGGTTCATGATTCAGAGATGCTGATTTCATTATGGTTTATTATCCTCATTTCATTTTAGCAGTGTTTAATCTATCTAATTGTGCATTGCTCGAAAAATTTTTGGTTAGGCCATTAAGAAATTTTATTAATGTTGTTTCATGGATCTATTTGTTCATCAATATTTTATCTATGTATTCAGATTCTACTTATTTGTTCATCTATAATTCGATGAAAATACCTCGTGAAATTGGATGTGGTATCCAATAGCTCAATTTTACTATATGATTTTTGTTTTTAGTATTCTAAAAAATTATTGATGTGTCTCCTGAGTTTTTTTTTCCTATGCAAGGAAAATAGTTCAGAATATTCATAAATAGTATCCTCAATGATAAATCCCTGCATCAGATGTCTCAGTAATGAAAATACTAGAACATAATATGCTTGTAGTAAACAGATGGTCGAAGATATTGGTATGCCATTAAATTCATAGTTGGACTATTTTATTATACTAATGTTATTATGTATTCTATTCAACTATTCATATCATCACATTGTGTTTCATTTGTTGATATTCCATGCTTTCCATGTACTGAAATACAATTTTTTATTTTAACTGCAATCTTCCTATTTTAACAATATATAATTCAAAATTCTTAGATCACCTCCACATGCCTTGACTTCCCACATTAGAATCCAATGGAACTTCTCCAGTATATAGGCATATTTACCGAGGTAAATTTAGTTAAAACTAATTGAATCCTATACGATTAATAATTTCTGACCACATGGTGCATAAAAATTAACACCACCTTATTTAGGCATATGTAATATGTCTCCATTGCAAACATTACAATATAACCATTTATTTTCATTTTTATATACATTAAACAGAGTTGTCTTCTTGTCTTTATAATTTATTAAATATTTTTCACATTTTTTAACAACTGCATATCTATTAACTATTTTCAAACTATCCACCCATATAAATTAGAATTACATATTACTGAAAAAATAAACATAATGTTTTATCCTATATCACTGTTTAGAACTTGAACGTGAATAAGTTGATTCTAATGATTTCATTTTGAAACAACCTATTTCCTATTGATCATCTGTTTGTGTGAACATGTAGGCAACACTTTAAAAAAATCACTATTGTTTTAAATAAAAGCCAATTAAGATCATAAATACGATTGGTAGATATAATTATAATTGTGATTCCTTTTGTAGTTGTTCCATGATTTCCATGTACTAGAATACATTTTTTTAAATACATTATTTTCCTTGAACAATCTACAATTCAAACTTCTTAGAGAATTTTTACATCCCATGACATCAAACATTAGCATCCACTTGACATTTTCCAGCATATATATAGACTTACCAATGCTATTTTAGATTACCTATAGCTTTTTTCTAAAAATTTATTTTACTACAACGTATTGAACTTCATGGTTATTCACACTAGGAAAATTGGTGGATGAGGTCTCGCATGAATGAATCCAAAATTTCACTATCATATTGGTCTAGCCATGAAAGACTTGGACAATGCAGAAAACAGGTTATTTTTCTCCCTTTTTCTTCAAAATATTTTATTGTAATCTTGTTCTCATATACACTTGAATATGTTATTACATATTGAATTCAAGACAATCTGAAAGTGTATAAATGTCAATGAAATTCATAGTCTATTTTTTTCACCTTTTCAAATCCATTCTGGTCAGAATACATGTAATTTTATCTCAAAACATTTCTGGTCATATTATGGGACATGGCAATACCTACGTTATGTAAGAACATAGTTGTTCTTGAATACAAAGACTTTAATAATTTTTTTTAATTCTAACTTAAACTATAATTTCATTCTATATTAAATTATACTTCAATTTATATTGGAATTTATATTTCACATTATATTAGGTCATGATGTACCAAAATTATAGTTTACATTTCTGTTTTTATAGCTGTTTCAATATAACTTCATATTGTAGTTTATGTTGAAGTTTATATTGAATTATCATGTACAAAGATATCATTTACCATTTATAGTATATTATCATGCATACAAAATAAAATTTCCTTATGAAAGCTTTCATTATCATGCATGGTCATATGAGAGTTTGATGGTAGGTCTTCACCATTAAGTTCAAACATTTCCATAGGATTTACTACTTCTACCTAAGATATGTCATCTACATGGGTATGTACAGTTCTTCAAATCTATAACATTAAACTGTTAACTATATGATACGTGCTTCTTTGATTTCAACTGCAACAATTACCTTCAAATTCTTCTAACTATATTATCTACATTGTTGGGCAGATGCATGGTGGTAGGACAACTATAGTTTGGTGGTACTGGGATTCAACGCGCCTTTTGGTGTTGGGTCTTCTTTAGAGGTAACAGACCAGTTCAATGAATTTATTTGAGATAACAGTTCGGTGCACTTACATTAATATGAAACAGAAACATATTTAATAGCTTAAAGGTTGCTAAAACATAAATGATTCAAGATATTTTAGGTGCTACTGTTTCCCTATTCGTCATATATAGATATTTAAAGAATTCTTATTGAAGTGTTTCCCAATTTCTCATACCATTTTAACAGTTTTCTTATTCATATTTATGGATTTCATATTAAAGTGTTTCTTTATTAGTCATACACAGTATTTATTCTTATTTTTTAAATATTAATGAATCTGCCGGTAAACATATCTACTATATATACTAAACTTGGGTGTATCCAAGATTATATGTCACCGCCACATCAACCCACGTCACCAAAATCTAGTACTCAATTACAAAAATCCCCTCCATTATCCGCTCACAGCCCTGCCTTACCCATTGCTTTTCGACTCCGACAACTACATAATCGTTATCCAACTACAAACTTCGGTTTACCTTCTTCCTTGTACTTCGCCCCATGACAAGGATAATCTACAACCATTTCATCACACATTTTTCTTGAAAATCCAATAAATATGTCCCCCGAAAAGTCTTCGAAAGAAGGTATTCTCAATTATTCTACATTCTTTGCTTCTGTTCGGTCATCTTTTGCCCGCTTTGACCACTAACTTCTTCCCTACCAATCTTTGATCAGCACGCATCATCCACCAAAAACAGATAGCATTTACTGAAAATCTACAATTGTCTCCGGTTCAAGGATGTCGATGATCAGAATTGCCTCCAGGAAACCCTATCTACTATAGCACCTTCGTCTAAAGCGAGAACCGAGATAAATCCAAATATGGATCTTCTTTGAAGATTGGATCCGACTCAACTTGAAAATTGAGAATTTCATGTTATCGTTGTTATTAATTATTTATAACCATGCACCATGAACTAAATTTTTTCTTGCAGCATTTATTTCCCTATGTTTATTTATTTATTAAAATATAGATTAACAACAATAATGGTTTCTACTATGATAACGTTTCCAAAATCAATGCTTAAAATCGTAAGATATGGATTGAATGATTTAATTGTAGGTATGTTGATATTATTTCAAGTTATAGAGTACATGAAATATTATTATACATTGAGTTCATTAGTTTTTTTCATTAGTAGCTATGTCTGTCCCCATTGAAAATTTTGAGTGCTCTATTCTCAACACCAGACTATACTGTGCGTTCAAATTTATTGACACCAGTATGTCTTCATTGTTTATTGTATTTTAAATCTTCGTCATATTTTATTGAATTATTTCGAAATTATTATATATTTAACACTCACTGTCTCATATTAATTATGGGAAATATGCTGCTATATATTAAGATCTCTTACTCAACCAACAACAATGATCAACTATCAAATAGCTTATACATATTCTTTGAATACTATGATTAATAGTTTTACACCGTATCATATGGTGTAACACTGATAACCTGAACTTATATAATTCCGTTCATATATTTCAGTTTGATTTATCAGAATTTCCGGTTTTTTAATGTAATGTTCATAATAATTGTTTCATACATCGTTGATTTCCCATTGTTTATTCATTTATGTGAATTTATATTAATAACTATAATGGTTTATACTATGATAACTTTTCCAAAAACAATGCATACAACCATAATCTATGGATTGAAGGATTGAGTTAAAGGTATGTTAGTAATCTTGCAAGTTACTGAGCATAGGAAATATTAGTATAAAATGTTTTCTTTAGTTTTTCCTTCAGTATCTCTGTTCGTCCCCACTACAAAATTGGAGTGCCCTGACCTCTACACCAGGCCCCATTTTACGTTCAAATTTATTGACACCAGTATGTCTTCTTAGTTTATTGTATTTTAAATTTACATAAACATTTATAGAAATATTTCCAAATAAATCATATATTTAACACTCACTGTCTCATATGAATTCTGGGAAAGCAGCTACTAAATTTTCACTAATCCTGTTCAGCCTATAATAGTGAAATATAGTCAGATATCTTATACATCTGCTTTGAATACCAGGTTTAACAACTTTACATAGCATCATATGGTGTAACACTGGTAACCTAGACATATTTTATTCCATAAATATATTTCATTGATTCAATGTTGATGATTACATTCACTTTACATTCCACTAGGTATAATTACATTTCATTGCACACCTCGACAAATAAATAAAATGTAAGAAAATAAAAACATGTCTTTTCTGTCAAAAACTATAAATGAATTGTTACAGTGGAGGAAAGTTATCAAGGAACAACATAAAAATTAAAAAAAAAATCTTCTTATTACTATTCATTTTATATTGCAGAAATAAAAATATATTTGAGAATCCTTTAATGTTTACATATATTTGAAACCTATTAATTTTGAAGGAAACATTTGTATTATATTGATTTTATTTCAACTAAAATCATCATTGTGATAATGTTTTTGTTTCATTTTTGAACTGATGTCCATGTTTTTTTCTACGAATTTTTTCTCTGTCATTTCAATTACTTATTCTCAATTAGATTTATTTTAAAAATCAAATTTTTTATTTTCTGTATTACAGTTCTTAATTTTAGGAATCTATTTAATATTTTAGATTTTTTTTGAAAGTGGCATTGTAAGTGGTTTTGTTATATTTGGATTAAGCTGTAATACAGACTCTTTCTCTAGAAAGCATAAGGGCCACCAATCTGTATCTAATGCTGCTCTTATAAAATGGTATGGGATGAAAATCTTCAAATACGAGAAGACCAGTCATTTTCTGTACTCTCTTAAAGAAGAGGGAGAGGTCATCATTGAGGATGTGTAGGCAACTTCTAGCCTAACTAGGCTGGTTGTCGCACCACCACCAATAGATAATGTCACATTTACTATTGATAAGAATATTAATCTTAAATTAATGTGTGTTGGTGGAGTGAGTGTTTATTATGTTCATGGAAACTTTTTTGTCCAGATCCTTAATGTGGAGTATGCACCAATACATGTTCAGGTGGGTCTTGAAATTTTCAATGTTCCAATTCAAGGAACACCAAAACTTCGACAAGAAATTTTATACCAATGAATATATATTAGACCTGAATGATCTTAATAGGATGTTTCATGTTGGGAATGTCAGAAATGGTGTCGACCTTCTAAAGTAGAGAATTCATACTGCGAAATAGACAATTGTGCATCTTATAATCAACTGTTAGACCTTGATGTTTGGGAATAAAAAGTATCCGAGCAACAAGTATGACGAATAACCAACATTTGAATGCATAATGTCGTGGTTTCTTTACCACTAACATCTCTTCATGATGCCCTATCGCGAATGATGATAGTTATTGTCGTGTTTTAGGTAACATATTAAATGGATCTTAATACCCATCCTACCTTTTAACAAAGATGAACATGGAATTATAAAACATTGATTTCATTTTCCTTTGGGTTTTTTTCCCATGTAACTATGTGATCATTTAAATGTTATAGTATCATGTGTGAATGGGGCTTTCAATGTTTTTGGTGTCATTACTAGATGACGCAATTTGCTGCTGGGTTCTAGGTATGGTCTTCTAGAGATATTTGACTTCCATAATGTTTGCTTCACTAACTCTATAGTTGTTTTCCCACATTCACATACATGTTTTTTACTTTGATCTTGGTAATTTCTTAGGTGAATTTAGACTAAATCTTATTTTCTAGATCGTGTTAGAACATGAAATAATACAATCATTTTATTATCATTTTCTATTTTTTTAGTGACTTGAATTGTACATTGTTCTTTCTATGGATAGATGAAATTTCATGGTTTCATTCCATTTGAGGCCTAAAAGGTGGATGTATAACTAAAATCATAATCTATATATTAAAATTTTCAATGGGTAACTTGAGGTTATTTCTTTTATTATTTGTTTCTGGATTCATATTAAATAATTTTCATATGGATTCAAAACATTTTAGCTAATATATCTTTTTGTGTATGTACAGGGATGAGTTAGAAATGCTAATATTATAGGATTCACCATTTCCTAAACGACATCGACAAAACCATAGTGTAATCACTGCTTTCTCTCCGCTACTCACATATTAGTATTACCAGTTATTTCCAACCATTTTTTGTACATTAATTCAAAAAATCATGAGTCCTTTCTAGGATCATATTGATTAATAAATTTTTAGATGATTGATCTAGCTATTCACTGCTTTCAAACTACCCATCCATATGAATTGAATTTAAAAAATACTAAAAACTACAATAAATGTTGTATCATACATCGTTGGTTTGACATTCATCATGAATAATGTGATTATATCGTATGACTGCATTTTTTATCCCCCTTAATTCCCACTGATCATCCATTTTTTCTAAATGCACTGATATCTTAAATAACAATGGCTGTCAATATTTATACAAACTTCCTGCATGTGACGAGATATGGTCATTCATCGCTTTATGTAGTAAATAAAAATTAGTTACCATGTTCCGAATGTGACATTCACAATTATAGTGTTCCATTTTCAGTGTTCATTACTATTAGTTATTATTTGAGTATTTTTTTACATCACATATATGATTTCACAATGGTATAAATAAATTTTTATTCCTTTTCATATAAAATTTAGGTTTACTAATATTGTGGTGATGTCTTAGAAAATTTTACAACTATTAGTTCTTATTGGAATAGTATGTTCATTTATATGTTATTTGTTTTGATGAAAATTTAAAATTTGAACATATGATCAGAGCATTACAGCTTCTTTAGAATGAGAATGTGTGATAAATCATTTTTAGGCATTACCAGTGTTGGGATGTTCTTGATCCAATATACAGGATCACTGGGAGGAAACACACTACAATTTGAAGGAATAAACCATAATGGAAAGGGGAGTAGTGAATCATTTTGGAGCTGTGTATCTTTACAAATTAGTTGCAGCACTGATTTTGGGTATGTTTTTATTATTTCATCATATTCCAAGATGATTTTTATTTTATCAAATATGTTACATTTCTAATGCTCACATATTATTTTAACCATTTATTTCAAACAATGTTTTTACACAGTAATCATTAAAATCATTAGGCCTTTCCAAGATCATATAGATTATTCAATTTTTAAAGGATTGATCTAGATATTAACTACATTAAAACTACCCATCCATATGAATTGATTATACAAAACACTAAAAAAATACACATAATGTTCTATCATACAACATCAGTTAGAAATTCATCATGAATATGATTATGATATCGTATTCCGAAAATTTTTATCCCCCTTTATTCCCACTGATCATCAATTATTTTCTAAATGTACTCATAGATTCAATAAACGTGTCTATAAATATTTATTCAAACTTCATTTATGTGACAAGATCTAGTCATTCATCACATTATGTAGTAAATAATTTTTAGTTACCATGTGCCTAGTGTGACATTCTTAATAGGTTCCCATAATATTTTGTTGATATGTAAAATTTTACATTATTTTCCAACATGGAACCTATTATCTATAGTATGTAATAGATTTTGATCACTCCAACCATTTTTGGTAGCTACCATTAACAAACAGTAAGAATATTTTGATATTTACAAAATAGATCTCCTTTATTACCTACAATGTATAATCCATTCATGGACCTATTTCAGATGTTCCATTCAACTTGTGTTTTAAAAATATTGTAGTTATCACTTATCAACATATTAGTTATTATGTGTCCAAATTAATTAAATAACATTTTTAATGTTTAGTAATTGGCTTTCCCCATTCATATATCATCAACCATTGAGTTTTACCAGAATTCCTTGTGCTTCTATGTTATTGGCCATTGTGCTTGAATGTGGGGTTAGACCATTGAGATTTTCCAAGACATAATATTTATAAATTATGAATGTATTTTTTCAGTTATTACATCTTCCACTGTCTATCTATTACATATTTAAGAAGTATCGATATATTTTTCCGATTTTAACTCATTCTTATTCATCCTATATACCGACATGTGTTTTGTTAGATTTTATCTTGCATTGTTCCCCTCCATTATATACTCTATTGGACTTTAGGTAATATGTTATGACTCATCTGCTGCTCTATATTATTTTTTCCTTAGACCAATGGGTGTCTTCGGTTTAGTAATTATTTTACCATGTAAACTCTATTTGATTTTACCAATATTTTTTTTTCTCAGACCTGTGCGCTCATAAATATATATGTGTTCTCTATATATGTGTTCTGTACATATATGCATATATTATAGAAATATATAATTATAGGCCAACTGTTTGATAAATTGTATAAATATAAACCTCTATTTTGTGGATAAATTAATTATATTTTATTTTCTAGATACAGATGGTAGATTGAGAGATGGTGGATTCCCCATTAATGTAGGTGGGAAATATAAAGGTCTCCAAGGGAAATGTAGGCAAATGTTGAAGAATATTTGAGTGTGGTGTAAATACCCTTACAGGTAAAAAAAATTAGGAAACACTATTAAACATAGAAATCATGTTGAACCTCGGAAGAAGCCAAACACTTCTGCTCAATCCAAAAAGGGTGTTACTAACAAAACAATATTCACACCACTTCTATTTTCCCCGGACCAAAATTTTAGTCGGCCTATCTTATCGAACTACCTTATGTTACGAAACACCATGTCATCTTATCATTATTTTGGTTACTAATTCTTTTATATTGACATTCATATTTTGGATTCTGTAATTTTAGTATGCATTGATAAGTATTATTATTTTTAAAAAAATGTTTCCTATGTATGAATGTCTATTAGATGCTTTTGAAGATGGTGATTTGTACAATGTGACGTGATTATTAGGTTACATTATAAAACTTCAATTCACATTAAATGATAGATAAATTTTTAAAAATACAAACATGAATATTTATGTTGTATAAGTTGATAGAATTTTTATCAATCAGATTTCCATTTTCTCATTGAATATATTACCATAATTATTGTTAAAATAATTTTCATCTATTATTGTTATCATCATTTATAATTCATTGTAAAAAACTATTATTTCCAAAACGGTACTTGAAATATAGGTTTAGTTTTGTTTTTTTCTTTAAATAAATTATTTCAATGTTAATTTTATTTTAGTTATTTGTTTCTTTTGCATCTATTTAAGGCTGCATTCCTTGTATTAAATATTATTTTTTCATTATATAAATTTTTATCTATTATTAATATTTTTTTCACTTATATGCATTATATTATTGCTATAAGATATTATGTTTTGCAATGTAATCAGTTATTCTAATGGTTTATTTTTATAAATTTGAATGGCCTCGACTACAACCTTTTTTATCATAATAAAAATAATATCAAATTTCCATTAGAATTTTATTTTCATTCATGTAACACAATATTTTTGAGAAAAAAATTCCTGGTAGAGTGGAGAAAGTGAATATTTTGGAACAAGTAGTCATTTTATTTTGTTTTATTTAATAGTTTATTTTACTTGTACTAAAAATGACTTCTGATTCACTTTTTAGAGCACTGGATCATATACTCATTTTAATAATCGGATCATGTAATTAATTTGAGAATTGGATATTTTTTTAGTTAGTTAGATCATTTATTTTTCTATCTATTCAATTATTCCAATGTATTTTAACATTTTCATGGCCATTATTACAATATTATTAATCATAACTATCGGAATTTTTAATGTCAAATTCAATTTTATTTTTGTTCATGTATTTCATATTTCTATGCTGAAAATAATTTTCCATTTCTTATAGATTCACCTACATCTTATCAAATTTATTTATCCAAAAATTTTCCTACTATCATAATGATGTCTATATTTTCTCTTATAGTATTCCAATAATAAGTATCACTATTTTTTGAATTTAATATATTGAATATTCATGTATATTATTAACGTTAAAATATTTTATTGTATTATTAAAAATAATCATTGAACTATATCCCTGTGTGAATACATAAATGAATAATTGTTTTATATCACCATTGAAATGCACGGGTGAGTACTAGTATTATGTATTTTGAAGTGTAATTTATGTCATATTTTGTACTGTTAAATATTCTAATTTATTATAATATCAATCCAAAATGATAATATCCAACAATAAATTTGATCTTGTCGCTAACATGTTTATGTGTTCTATAAAAACAAATTATCTAATTAATTTGGTAATTTATATTAATTTTAATATTTTTAATATAATTTATTTAGTATCACAATTAATTTATAAATTACATCATCATCATTATAAAATCATTTAATTAAGGTATTTATTTTATAAAAATTAAAAATATATTCTCATGATGAACATAACATTCATAAATTTCAAATGATTAACTACTGTCTACATTATATTATTTATATCCTTATATTATAAATGATTTAGTTATTAAATTCATAATATAAATATTTTTTCTCTTATTTTAATAAAATATAATAATTTTTTTCATATAACACATGATGTTTTAAAAGGATCATATTTTGGATATATGGTTGATTTAAATCGATAAACATGTATATAATTACATTATAACATGTGTTATGGTATTTTTTTATTATATTATTATTTTTACCTTTAATTACCCTATTTACCTTTAACCATTGTAAATAAAAATAAAATTTTAATATTCATCAATATTCTTTAGATCCAATTATATGAAATTTTTCAAACTTATTATAACCACGAATTGATATATTTTAAAATTTAATTCAACGAACTGGTAACATTACATTTACTGTTAATCCCGCAAATGTTGTTAGAATGCAGGTAAAATAGATACTATAAAGTTCAATAATTTTTTATATCATATGATATTATACCAATGATTCCAATGAACTACATTGGGTTAATCTATGTATTATATATATAAATTGACATTTTAATCAAGTTAAATTAAAATAATTATTTAAAAGAATAACTTGATTTTTAACATTATAGTTTTTTTTCAATATTAATCAAAAATTGAAACTCTTCTGAAAAATTCCAACATTTCAACCTAAGATAAATTATACATTATGAACTAAAAAATTAACTTTATTTTTATCAAAATTAATTTCTTAATGTTTCAAAAATTACTTTTATTAAAAGGGAATCAAATACATCCCATTCGAGGAAATAGAATTTTTAAGCATTGATGGATTTTATGATTATCTATTATAATTTTTTTTAAGTTTTTATTAATATTAATATAACTATTTTTAATAGCTATGATATAATTGTATTTTTTAAATATTTAGAATAGTTAAAATAGGTGTTTTATATAAACTCAGTGGTGTGTATATCATATGCCAACAGAGTGTTGCATGCATCGTATGATGAGTCAGTGTTGCATGCATCGTTTTCTGACTTAGTGTTGCGTGCATAATAAACCAACTCGGTGTTGAATATATTGTAAGAAAATTCATTTTAGTTCCAAAGGAATTTTTGACATAAATAAAATATATTTACATTTATGTCTGATGTGAAAAAAAATCAAAATAATAAATTAATTCATATAAATTCACTCAAATCCTGGGTTTTAAAAAAAAACCCTAAATATTGCTTGATATCTACATAGTATCACCATATGCAAAATGAAATACATCAATGTGGAATAAATACTTCTAACACGGGACACTAGGACTCCCTAGAACCATTTCCATGAGGGTTTCCCTATTATTTTGACTTCATCTAAATTTATTGGTCAACAAAACAAAATAAATTTTAGAGGGATAAATCCCTAACAAGAATTTATAAGAGGAAGGTAGACCGATCACGATCTCCACACCATTAAAAATTTCACTAATATAGTGGACATAAGGAATCAAAAACTAAAAACAATGGAAAATCACCTTTAAAAAACTAAATCATTTTAAATACAATGGTCGACAATATATTTGAAATTGGCCTATCATTTTGAGTGAATCATTCCAAATGAAATAACTTTCACCCACAATTCAAAGTCATATAGACTATTAATGTCACATATTCTATTAGTGTATGAAATGGCCATTATCGTTATATCATAATTCATTATGAGAAAATAGTGACATAAAACTCAAAAAACATCTCATAAAAAACCCATCAATTAAAAACAAAAAAAATCATGTTCCAAAATGACTCTTGGACAATCCTATCTTAATTACCTTATAAATAACACAATGTTTTCCAAAAATAGATTCATAATAAAACAACCCAAAGGATTCATAACTATATTAAAGTCAACATAAATACATTTATCATCATTGTATAATAACCATAAAACACCCAATATCTCACAAGCACCCACATGGAATCATTAACACAAAATATGATCAAATATACCTCAAAAAATAATAAAATATAGTCCTTAAAAATGAAAATAATGAAAATTAAGAATAAATGGTATAAAAATTATTATATAGACTCGTATTCAAATCTAAATTTTTTTTAGATACACCAATGAAAAACCAATAACACCCCCCAAAATGAAGAATAATAATTAAAAAAATCAACAAAATCGATGGTATAAATGTTTTCTCATCATCATATTATTTAGATTCTAGCTAATTCCAAAAACCGGGGAACTAAACCCTTGTGGCATAATGAATATAACAATAATTTTGCACCAAAAATATTTTACTCATCATTGTTCCTTACCATTTTGGTACGGGTTGATTTTAAATATCATTAGACATGAACAATACATGAAAATTTCCAATGCATAAAACTACACAATATGAAAATAAATTATTCCCAAAAAAATTAAATAATAAATCCATCAATTAAAAATTCATTATTCTCCCATCATAAAATCATCTTCACTTTAAAACACATTTTCTTAAATATTTGAAAAAACATTTTTATTAAAAACCCTTTATTTTTTATATCAACATCATTTTTAAAAACCTTTTTATGAATATAATAAACTTTCCAACAACCCAAATATAAAATTAGAATAATAATACTCATTTAGATAAAATCTCAAAAGAATTCTTTAAAATCCAACAATTTATGAAATCCTTAATTTTCAATCAATAAAAATTTCAACTAAATAAATTAAACCAGTTTCTGAAGAAATTATATGTCAGTATATCATAGGCCCCACCTTAATTCAGTATCAAATTAGGATGTTAGTAAAAGGAATAATAAATAAAAATTATTGTGCGATGAATAATCATGAATGAAATTAACCTATGTTTTGGGGGACCATAACATATACATGATGATTTTGATTATATATATGATATCTAAGTGTTAGGTTTCACATCATGTTATTATGCCATGGAATCATAACTCACATCATGAACTATAATACATTTTCATCCAAAAATCAAATTTAAACCACAAGGACACATGACCACACCCCAAGGATCAATACATCATTAGAAATAATTAAAAATAAAATCCCAAATTCGATATTGAAGACACACATTACATAGAAACACATGCAATGGGGGGATGAAAGATATAAATTAAATCCCCCACACATTCCTCTTTAGTAAAAAATGATATTTTAATAATAAATTGATAACTAGATCAATATGAAGGTATTAAATAACATCAATTATGGATATTGAATGAAATATAATACCCAACATGTGTATAAATTAATGAAATTAATAACAACTATAAATAATTTTATTATTCACCAAAGAGAATGCCCAACATCATCAAACTCTATCACATGTGTTTGATAATGATAAATACATAGAAAATGAATAACACATTCATGGTGTACCTACGAACCAAATTGAATCAATAAAACCATTATAGGGATCCATCCATCCATTCCTAAAGTGATAATTTTTTATATATAATAGAGGATGATAAAGAAGTCAACTTGTTACATTGAGTTATGGTCAATATTGTGGACCTGAATACAAACCCATATTCCACCAAATTTTTATAGGGTTTATATATAACTGAATGATATTTATCTGTATTTCATTAAATAATACATAAATTTATAACTCATGTACTAATTATTTCCATAAATCAAGAATAACATTATTGAATACATTTTATCCACATTTGATTCATTCTGATAAGTATTTATTCTTTTGATATACTTGATATAGAAGAATATGTGTTTGTAGAAGAAAAATAATATATCCAATACATTTACATGAATGATAAAATACATGATATATTACTATGATATATATATACATATTTATGGTGGTGGATTATATATTTTTATATATATCATATATGTATATATACATCATTAGGGAAAATTTCCATCAACCTCCAACTTAGAGTAAATTCTAAAAATATTATTTTAGTTTCATCATATATTATTGAATATATAATTATTGGTGAAATTATATCCAAAAAAGTATTGTATATCTTCAAAAATATAATATGAATGTATCCATTAACATCACTTTTTTACATTTTATGTAATACCATTTGAATACATATCCAAATAAATGTTGTAATAACTCTAAAATATATTAGACTACGTATCAATGTCAAGAAAATCATTTTTTAGTCAAACACATATTGTTATCCTATAAAATTATTTATAATTAATAACAAATATCAATATTTGGACCCTTATACTTAAAAAAGAGGGGCCTCTAGTATAGAGTAAAAAAATACTCAAGCTATATTTACATGCGGTGTGAACTATATAAAACTAGTAAATCACTATACATGTGTCCCCCACTATGCATCATTATAATATTTTATTTCCCATAATTTACCTTTACACAATATCTCATGTTTCCATGAGACATATAAAATTTCAATCCAATATATTAAACTCATCTTTAATAGATTCTTTGAGTGTAGACATATATGATCATTGAACACATCAAATTACATTTATCCTTATTGATAATAAAATATCATTTTCATTATCAAAATAGATTTAAATTACCTTTATTATACTGAAAACTCCCATTTTTATCTATAAAGAGAAAAAGTATTTCATTATCACAATATGAGAGGATAGATTATATCATGGTTATGCTCCAACTAATGAACTAATCAGAAACATACCGAACCACCCTTGTATTAGCTATGTAAATATTTGTACGTGGGAAAATATAGTATCAATATATGATGGTTCTCATAATTTTTATCTTTATAACCTTTGGTAGTAGTGACTCAAATATGATCCTTGAACCTCGTGTATAAAAAATACATATGTGTGGACATTTTTATATAATTCAATGTTGGTCATCCAATTCACAAATCAAATATATTCCATTTTTCTTCCTCATTTAGATATTTGGTATCCCTATAGATGAATACCACTCATTCAAACATGACAAATTTCATTATATCTAATAATACACAATGAATATCACATGTTTGGGATAAACTAAATTTCGTACTTTTGGAGGTCATTTTTCATTGCACATCATGGATAATATACATATATATACATTTCTGTAGAAAATGTGAAATAAATATATGGGTATTCCATTAATATAAAATATATTTTTATTATCAAAATTACTAATTATACATAAAAAACCCAAAATAAGTGCATGTTTATCATATCTTATATTATTAACTCCCGGATCAGCCTTATGTCCAATATAAATTTTTTGTTTTGTTAAGATATTACGTCATATCTAATCGATGTAACATATTTATTAAAAAATCACATTAAACCTACAACAATACTCTTAGTGGATAACAAATTGGAATGTTAGCCAGTTTTAGTAAAATTGGGATTTATAAGTCATATTATATACTATATTAATTTTTACAATATTAAAACATCTTAACAGAAAAACATATAATGTTTTGATTTAAATATCTTTTTCCTTTAGAAAACACTTTCTATATCAACCATCATTGTCCTTGTAACACTATTATGTTGAACCTTTTACAATAATAAATATATCTACATACATTATTTCTTTACCAATGCATATTAAAACTCTTTGGATAATATATAAAATCCACCATATACATATATTGGTGAAATAATTTATCTACAAACATTAAACCTCATTAAGATAAAAGATTCTTGAACTTGACACTTAGGCATTATATTATCTTTATAATATCATTATATGACACACATATACATTTTTGTTGTGAAATAAAATTTATTTCATTTTTAATATAAACCTTTACAAATTAATGTATATCATATATAGTATTTTATGTGTTTGGAAGATTTTTTATTTAAAGATAAATCCTATTTAGAATATAATAATTATTTTTAAAAAATATGATAATAAATTATTATAACATTATTATATATCATATAAATTATAGTGAATTTCATGGAATCATTTGTGTATATCTATGATACTCCAATAATCTTGAATTACTAATCCAAATTTTTGGGAATACCGGGTTATAAGAACGTTTATTTGTTTAATTTTTTATCTTTTCAACAACTTTTCAGGTTTTTTATAGAACATTTAACTACTTGTACAATCTATATGAGACTTTAGATCCGAGAAATCATATAACTAGTCCATATATATTATCAAAAACCAAATAATACCACATACACATTCTTTAAATTCACAAATATTTTCATAAAATATCCATTGTTAAAAAAATATTGATTATATAATGAGAACATTCAATTTTTTCTCCCCTTAAAAGTTTTTTAAAAATAAAAAATTCATCAACCTTGTGTATTAAAATAACCAATCTCATTTTGTAAAAAAAAGTTCATGTCATTTCATTATCTAAATTAGATGAATATACACAAAATAACAATTTTTTATACATTATTCAAATATCCAAGTTAAAAATAAATAATACTTTGTCCAGATTTTATAATAATAGCACTAAATATCTAAAAATTTGAATTAGTATCCCTGTCTCATCTTACGTATATTTAATAATCAATATAAATAAATACTATTTATGTCATATTGTTTTAATAATTGAATATGTTTTTATAAATAATATATCATTATGGAATCATTTTGTATCATCGATATAGTACCATATATATTCTTACTAAAATATATTTTACCCAACCCTATTTAATTTTTTATATGAGACTGAAATTCCTTACATCAATGATATACCCAATAAAAACAAGTAAATAAGTAGATATTAATATTAATTAGATAATTATTAATCTAATAACTGTAATAACATAAATAAATGTCTCTATAGTCCAAATTCTTATGGATTCATATGTTATATTATTTCTATAATTGGTTATAAAAGGACGAACTAGTATAACAGACATATTTTTTAAAATTTATTTTAATAAATTTTCAATAAATCATAAGAAAATTTATTTTTTTACCAATCATAATAGTTAAATATGTTATACATATAATTATCAAATATTGTTTAAATTATTAAATTTTTTATGATATTGATTTTATCACCAATAGAATCTTTTATCACAAGAGTATCATGTATTATTAATAATTTAAAACATTTTCAAATGGTATCCTAGTAAAATTAAGAACCATTAATAAAATCCATCCTATACATTAGTGTGAACTATCTAAATATCATCATGAATTATATTCAATATCACAATGATCATACTCAACAATATCTAGATATAAAACATACCATTTATATCATGTATGACCCTTTATTATTTGAGTACGATAATGTTTTTATAATTCATAAAATAGATATACTAAACACTATTCTTATGGGATCTGACACCATATGGTTTCTTATGTATGTTTAAATCAAATTAATTTCCAAATATATGATAAAAATAATAGTTGAGGGGTACTTATCACACCTAAATAATAAAATAAATATAATAAAAAGATAATTATCACTTTCATTCAATATATAATATGATCTTTTGGTACTCACGTAATGCTAAAAAATACAGGGTTTACTGATTGAGTCCATATCATGTGACACTTTGGAAATTACCTCAATGATTGTATTTGAATATAATTTTAATCTCACCATCATATATCATATAATTTATATTTAATCCAACATGATTCAAATAGTTTGTCTTGGAATAATATTCCATCCACCAAAAAAATATGGATGTATACTATTTTTTTGAAACACATTACACAACAAATTTTTTTCTCACCATAATCATGAATTAATATGTATTTATACATATCTCAATGGATTATATGCATAAAAACATACAAAATTTCTTGTAAAGAAATGCAGTTATATAATATCAATAATATCCACATTAGTAAACCTAATCTGATGTATAGAAACCCCAATTTCATGTCCTAGATAAGGCATCCACCTCCATGTGTGTATGTAGTCTTGCTCACTACTCATCCTTTTGTGGATAAATAACATAATAGAGAATCCAATTAAAAATAAGATAAAAAAATAATATTCACAGACTATTTTCAAAATATATTTTCAAGCTAAAAAAATTATATATCGGATAAAGTCATGGGAGATGAAAATAATAATTCATTAAATATATATTCTAGGAATGTAATGAAATTATCTATCTAAAAATAGTATAACAATAATTCAATAGAAAACACAATATTTATATTTCATAAATAATTTAATAAAGAGAATATTGAAATGAATAAACCATTTATATAAAATAACTATTAAAATATTTAAACATGGGTTTACCATTTATGATCAATTCATAAATAATTATTATGTATCAATAAAAGTTTTCATTCGTGTTGTATCACTATAGGCATTACATAAATTTGAATACAAATATTTAGGGTTCATTCCAATATTAAATCATTCATAATTATAATTATGTATTATATTTATTTAAAATATTGGATTTTATATTATTTATAAACATTTTATGATTTAATTTTTTATATGTAATAATCTTTTTTAATTTAAATTTAATATAATTTTTTATTATTTAATACTTGATCATATCAATCATCAAAATACATTGGATTTCACAAAAATAATATATATATATAAGGCCCCCTTGAAAAATTAAAATTTAAAAGTCATTATTTATAAAAAAAGTTTAAGTAAAATATATTAATATTATATTTTAGACGTATTTTATAATATAAAACCCTTTATGTACTATTAAATATTATTTTAAAATATATATTTTATTTCTTGTTCATGTGTTTTTCGGTATAATTTTGATAAAATGTGTATCAAATATTAACATAAAATATTTTGGAATTAAATG
Organism: Viscum album; assembly: GCA_963277665.1. Lineage (NCBI taxonomy): Eukaryota > Viridiplantae > Streptophyta > Magnoliopsida > Santalales > Viscaceae > Viscum > Viscum album. The sequence continues at coordinate 1,816,053,935 of OY728164.1, forward strand.
TTTCATAGATATTTGAAGATATCAATTTTAAAAAATTCTTTATAAATTAATATATGAATCTATTATTAATTAAAACATTGGAAAAATAAATTTATAAAAAAAATTATGTATTTTATAAAACAATAAAACCATTATACTTATTAAAAATAAAATATATTCTATTTACCCATATGAATGAAGATTTTCCTACAAAAGGGCATCCTACCTTTAAACATACACAAACACGTTTTCTAAGGGTATATAACCTTTTAATTTAGGTATATGTTGTATTTAATTGTAATAATCATATGTATTTTCGAAATCAATTTCTCACAAAATGATAAGACACAACATTCCATTACATATTAAAAATATAATTTGTTTTACAAGGGTATTGAGGATATAAACATTATATGAACACATTAGTTTTTGGCCGAAATCAACATACCTTTACAAGGCCTTTAGGAACTGATGTGTAATTATACCGCATTCACAAATTATTTTGAAAAAATGTTTCAAATAGTTTAACATTACATTAACATTTTATGTAAGGTTAAACTATGAATTAGCTTTATTCAACTTTTTGAATATTAAAATACCTTTAAGAATCCATTTTTTAATGTATTGTTACGTTTTGATGACCCTTCTAAAAACAACCATGTATAAGGGAATTTAAATAGTTTCCCTTAAACATCTCATTTTTATTATGGTAAGGTTTTTGTTAACATTACACATCCCATCTATGATAAGGAAAAATTATTTATGGATTCAAATTTTTAGAATTTCCAAATGGTTTTATGAATCTTCTTAATTTCATGAAAGATTTCAAAAATTCATATCATTCCCACCACTGACAAAATTGATGGCATTTATTAGAGTTTGAAATATATTATTAGATAATGTTGATGTGATTAAATGATGTTGACTGAGGATCTACTGTAACACCCTGAGATTCCACAATACGCTTCTCATTCAATAATGCAATAGCTTGCATTGTACGCAACTTCGAGTTCTGAAACACCGCGACTAATCAAAGTAGCCGTTATGAATAGTAATAACCACTTTTTAAAATTATAGAAATTTTATATTTCAAAATGGACTTCATTTTTGGATTCGGAATATCGATTTTAGCCTATGTTGAATTTTTGGTATTTTTCTGAGAACTTCTAATTTTTTATGAATACTGAAAAATACGTAAAAACAACTTTTTTTTAATCAAAATAATTTATAGTGATAAATTATACTATTTAGTGGTTTTAAAGTATAATTAGAATATATTTTTACCATTTTATCTAATGTTGGTCATTATAATTAATTTAACATTGAAATTGGACATAAACAATTGCCAATCTTTTGAAATAAATTATTTCTTAAAAACACGCTATTTGTTGTGACAGTGGGAATTAATTATAAAATTAATTAATGCAACTTATATGTTTGGAATTTTGTAAAATAGACATCATTTTGGAATTCTGAATATCAATTATATCTTAGGGTGAAATTTTGGCATTGTTCTGAAAAACTTCAATTTTTGATGAATAGTGAAACCACTAAGTGGTAGTTAAATAACTGATTTTTTGTTTAAATGAAATATTACCACTTCTGTGATTTGATTTTCAAAAATCCGACATACATGGTTGTCATTAAGAAGTAAAATTTGGTTCAATGAGATTAAAATAATTTTTGATGAATAGTAACTTTTAAGTTCTTAATCGCGATTAGAGGTAATTAGTGTAGTTTAAGGTAAAAATAATGTTTTAATAATATGAGATGAGCTTGAAATATGTCCTACACTCATTTTATGTTCCATGGCAGACCAATACAATCCATGGGTCAACTTGGGGACCCTATAGAGCCACTTTAGTTAGAAAATGACATAAATACCTTTTATTTAATGTTAAAGTAAAAAATGACACAAACATGAAATGTTTTACTAAAACAATTTTTACATGGGGTTATACAAGTCATATTTTTGACTATAAATTATAATTGGAAAGATAAAAAGATTTCCTACATCATAGTATTTGTTTTATAATTTTTAGACATAAAATAAATTAAATTATTTGTGACATCATTATGATGCAGCGATGACCTCATTATTTAACAATTTTAATAAAATGAAAAGATAATGTAAAATCCAAGGCTTACACTTGTCCAAAGACTATTGTATGGGTATATTTAGAACCCTTATCACCTTATACACGAATTATATAATTTTGGGACCTTTAGAATTCGAAAAGCATTGTATAATAATGTAAAATTTCCTTACTTTCCAAGAGTGCCCCTCCTCTCCTCTTATAAAAGGCCCCCACCTCTACCACCTCATTCACACATTCAAACCATTTGGATCGGCCAACCTCTGCCCAAATACTCTCCCAGCTTCCCCCTCTTACTCCTATAATCCTCACTTTGGGCAGAACTCTTCCCAAGGAATCCTTTGGCTCAAATCAAAAAGAGTTACCCGATTTTGAGGTAATGTCTCCTCTAATGTTGTTTTGTTTTATTTTTCTTCTCCAACCCCTTAAAGTCTTTTTATTCATTTCTTTTGTAACAACACCAGTATCCTCAATATACTAGGATGTTTTTATAAGAATTATTTGAGCTACACTTACACACACCTACATCTAATGGTTAAAGAACATACGGTTTCTGTGGATGGCGAATTTCTGCCTCACGAAACGATGATTGTTCAACACTCATATAACACCTTCAAAGGTGGCCATTAAGATGTCACTATATTTATATAGGATATATAATATGTTTATGTTTTACTTATTCTTATTTATTTCTCATTTATGGAATACCTTATGACTTCCATTATGGGTAAACGCGATAATTTCATTTTAGGAAGTGCGGACAACCGCCCCCTCAAAGTGATGTGAATCGTTAATGCCATATGTGGGATGTATAAAGGATGGAGTAAATGATATTATATATGATATTATACTGGAACTATATTATACCTTTATATAATTATGATTTCATTCCATTAAATACGAAATAGAAATGAAAGTAGCGTTCATGCGTACGTACGGCTTACCGTCTCCATGAATGGTGAATTTCATTTCTTACCTCTAAATGTTATGTAATATTATAAATACATGTATATACTGGATATATATGATATATATGATATCTACATCATGAAAATAATTCTGGATATAATGGATATATCACCACATGAACAACTTGTAATTATAAGAATTTTATTTTTGACTCAAGTACCTAAGATCGACAAAATGACCGATATAAACTTAAACAATTACATAATGTTAATAACATGGTAATAAGGGATATAAAAGGAATAATGAACATGAAAAAGGTTCTTAAGTAAATAGAAATTAACTCTAGTTTATTATTAAGGAGGTTAAATAACGGTCGAGTCAGGACAGGACGCAAGGTAAGGGAACTTCTTAACCCAACTTCCATTTTTTGGGTTAATCTCCTACATTCAAATTATGTCATGATTTATTATGTCCTATTTTGTATTTTTACTTTCATTATGTGTACCTATAGTGAATACACATAATAGATCTATTTTATTTTGAAAATTATTTTTTTAAGGACTTCATCTCAATCTCCTTTCATTGAGGCATATTTGGTTTTATACACAACTTTCTTTTATACGTTGTATAATCCCCTTTGACATTGAAGTTTATTCAAAAGGAATCTTTTTATACGAAGCGTTTTACTAAACGACAAAAAGGGAATTTTTTTCTTTCCGTACATATGCGGCGACAATGACTTCTCCGCCGCCGTGACCATTATTTGAATTTCGGCTTCCTCTACAAGCCATCTTTTTTTTAATGAAAAATAAATACAAAGTTTTAACTTTCTTTTATTTTGGTATTGAAAATGGTTTTTAAAGAGTTTTTATTATATCAACGTGTTGTATTGATATCTTGTGATTGAAATGTGGAAATGTTATGTTTCCTTTATGCATGTTTTATGTGATATGATTATGTTATGGTTTATGATAGGTTTAAAACTATTCATATGAGGAATGCATTGGACTTAATAAGTGACGGGTGGAGCCCTCTATAGCTCCTCGATGCATCGGCAGGTCTCATGAGACAAACTAGTGTCTTGTCACGAGGCCTTGACAAAATCTTATTTGTGGTTTTGGCACAAGTCCTTGACTACGTGGTTATGATAGTCTATCATTATGCATTCCATCATTATGAAAGTGGTTATTGATATTGCATGTGATTATTCGACCAGTAGAATATCCATGTGAAGAAGTAAATGGCATTATCTCATTTTACTTTTTCCATATTATGTTGATGTTCAAGTTTAAATGGCTTTTGTTTTAGTCATACATTGCCTTAAATTTTTATGTTTATTTATCAAAGCTTCCGAAATATTGTTATCCTTACTGAGCATCTGAGCTCACCCCTTTCAATGTTTTAATATTTTCCAGGATGTGAAGAAGTATTTTATGAATGACCTGCAGGGATAGTCAGAAGAGGATATGAGTGTGGACTATGAAGACTTTGTTATTAGTTTTTCACTTTATGATGTAATGTAAGACTTATGAATGTATCTAGTGTTTCCAAGGCTACTAAACTAATCGTTCTTTCAAGACTTGATCTTTTCTGATAATGCCAATGTTACGAAGTAATGCACCGACTCTGGGTAGCTGGGGTCGGGGCGTTACAGTTGGTATCAGAGGAAGTTTAGTAATAACCTTGGAAGCTAGATTTAGATAAACTCTGATTAGAGCACATAGACTGAAGATAGACTTTAAGGATTAGTATAAGAGAACTTCCTAGAATTTTGGTATTATAGAGATTTTTTGAGTTTTCCGAGAAATACATCCCTGTCTGGATACGAGCAGGTAGAGGCGGCTCTGGAACAGATGTACCTAGGGGTAAAACCCGAAAACACCGCTTTGAGCTAGACTCGAATGGGAACTGGTCCATGACAACGGGCCTTTCTGCACTCTTGGTTACGACACTCCTGGGGGATATGCTTTGGATAATTCTCATTTTCTTTACAAACCACAATGAAGGGTTATGATTATATACTTCCTCAAAGAAAACATTCCTTTTTATGATTATGGATTATATCCATAAATAGTTCAATTCATGTAAAGTGTTTTACAAATATGGAATTCTGTATTTTAATTCATAAACTAATCTAGTTTATGCCATTGTTTAGAATTGGCACCTAGTGGAAGGAATGGAAACCGTATCAATGCACGCACTCCGTGTAGGGATTTCCCTCCTGCTCAAGATAATTATTGTGGATTTGGAGATACAACTGGTGCTGATCAACTTATTACCATATTGGGACAACTCACTCAGGTTGTGAATAATAACCTTACTCGTATGGAGCACCCTGATCCGCAACGTGGAGGATCAATGTTAGGCCGCTTTATGAGGCAACAACCACAAACATTTAATGGGGGTACAAATCCGTTAGTATCTGAGCAATGGATAAACTCCTTAGAGAAAATATTCCACGCCTTGGGGAGTAGCGAAAGGGAGAAGGTTATCATGGCAGTTTATCGCCTCACTGGAGATGCCGATCAATGGTGGTCATTGATTCAAAATACAAAGGAAGATGATGACGTATCGAATATGGAATGGAGGGAGTTCAAAGATCTTTTCTTAGAAAAATACTTTCCTCATGACCATCGAGCAGATATGGAAAGGCAATTTCTGAGTCTGAGACAAAAGGAGGATGAGAATGTCGCAAAGTATGAGGCCAACTTTACAAGGTTGGAGAGGTATGCTGAAGATTATATACGTAACCCAAGAGGTAGGATTGATCATTTTTTGATGGGTTAAAACAATTTCTCCGTAGAGCTTTAGTATCACAATCTTTCTCATCATACAAAGATATTTTCTCATGTTCTATCAAGACAGAAAAGGAATTCTCTAAGTCTTATGACAACAAAGTAAAGCAAGATAAGAAGAGAACGGTGGAACAAGAGACAGATAAAGTGAAAAAGGGAAAGAAGGATTTTCCATTATGTGAAATTGTGGGAAGAATCACCCTAGTACTTGCCTAAAAGGAATGGGAGTTTGTTATAAATGTGGAGAAAAAGGTCACCAGGCGCGTGATTGCAAGGGAAAGAAAGAGGCTATCAATGTTGAATGCTACAATTGTAGGGAAATGGGGCATTATGAAAATGAATGTCCTAAGCGTTAGGGAAACTGACCTCAGAAAAGGCCAAGGGATCATGTACAATCTTATGTTGTTACTACAGTTGAAGCGGAATAATTAATGTATTGGTGCTTTTGGACTCATGGATTATATTCTGGTTATTAGAATAATGTCATATATATATAAGGATTGTACTGCAGTACTTATTGTTTCAGTAGGGTTTTAATATGATCAAGGTAATCATATTTTTAGTATTTGGCAATAAGAGAAACATTACTTTGTTTGGGGAATCTGATAAATTGATTTTGGAATTAAGAGACCTTTTAGAGAAAGTCTGGACAGAGGTATTTTGGATAACTATAAAGGTTGGAGTGGATTAAGTTGATATTTGGATAGTATTGTTTAAAGTTAAAAAATTTATGAAGATTATTTTTGGAATATTATACTACTACAGTTTTAGGAAAAGGACCACCTGTAGGGTGGGGCATAACCTGTCACGTCGGACAAAGCTGCAGGAATCGAACCCACAACCATAGTGCGACAGGACTTTATTTCCTACCACTAGCCTACAGGAAGTCCCTGGTTATTACAAAATAATTTTACTAATCTAAATGGTATGTGTTAACATTTGGAACCTTATACAATTAGGATAAGTATAATATTTTTGAGTTTTATTATCTTTTTGAGTGAAAGATGAGTTGAAGGTTGAAACTCTAATTGTCAAGCATAAATATATATATACCTATCTCTTATTCAATGAATAAATTAATTCTTAAACTTTAGTAAAGGGATATTAAAACAAAAAAATGTGTTATCCTAATACATTATGTCTTGTTGAACTGATGATATTTTAAATCAACATAGATTGAAGGCTTTGAGGCCCTCAATTTGAAAGTTTATTGTGATTGATGACCTCAATCACTCCCTACAAATATTTACGTTTTTCCTCCAATTATATGTCTCTAATTGCCACCAATGTTCTCCTAATCGAGATCATAATTGGGTGGTGACTTTTTCATTTCCATTTCCCTCTTATTAAGGCTAAATTTTATTAATCATATTTTTGATGTGGGTTTTCCAAAAAGGTATTTTCTATTTTCAACCTTTTATTTTCCAAGAAAAATTTCAAATTGTGAGGATGCAATTTATTGAAGTAGGGGAGAATGTAACACCCTGAGCTTCCACAATATGCTTCTCATTAAATAATGTAATAGCTTGCATTATACGCAACTTCGAGTTCTAAAACACCGCAACTAATCAAAGTAGCCGTTATGAATAGTAATAACCACTTTTTAAAATTATAGAAATTTTATATTTCAAAATGGACTTCATTTTTGGATTTGGAATATCGAAATTAGCCTATGTTGAATTTTTGGTATTTTTCTGAGAACTTCTAATTTTTTATGAATAGTGAAAAATACTTAAAAACAACTTTTTTTTAATAAAAATAATTTATAGTGATAAATTATACTATTTAGTGGTTTTAAAGTATAATTAGAATATATTTTTACCATTTTATCCAATGGTGGTCATTAGAATTAATTTAACATTGAAATTGGACATAAACAATTGCCAATCTTTTGATATAAATTGTTTCTTAAAAACACGCTATTTGTTGTGACAGCGGGAATTAATTATAAAATTAATTAATGTAACTTATATGTTTGGAATTTTTTAAAATATACATCATTTTTGAATTCGTAATATCAATTATATCTTAGGGTGAAATTTTGGCATTGTTCTGAAAAACATCAATATTTGATGAATAGTGAAACCACTAAGTGGTAGTTAAATAAGTGATTTTTCGTTTAAATGAAATATTACCACTTCTGTGATTTGATTTTCAAAAATCCAACATACATGGTTGTCATTAAGAAGTAAAATGTGGTTCAATGATATTAAAATAATTTTTGGTGAGTAGTAACTTTTATGTTCTTAATCGCGATCAGAGGTAATTAGTGTAGTTTAAGGTAAAAATAATGTTTTAATAATATGAGATGAGCTTGACACATGTCCTACCATCATTGGATGTTCCATGGCCGACCAAGACAATCCATGGGTCAACTTGGGGACCCCATGGAGCCACTTTAGTTAGAAAATGACATAAATACCTTTTATTTAATGTTAATGTAAAAAATGACACAAACATGAAATGTTTTACTAAAACAATTTTTACATGGGGTTATACAAGTAATATTTTTGACTATAAATAGTCATTGGAAAGCTAAAACTATTTCATACATCATAGTATTTTGTTTATAATTTTTAGACATTAAATAAATTAAATTATTTATGATATCATTATGATGCAGTGATGACCTCATTATTTAACGATTTTAATAAAATGAAACGATAATGTAAAATCCAAGGCATACACTTGTCCAAAAACTATTGGATTGGTATATTTCGAACCCTTATCACCTTATCCACGAATTATACAAGTGTGGGACCTTTATAATCCGAAAATCATTGTATAATAATGGAAAATTTCCTTACTTTGCAAGAGTGCCCCTCCTCTCCTCTTATAAAAGGCCCCCACCTCTACCACAACATTCACACGTTCAAACCATTTGTCTCGGCCAAACTCTACCCAAATACTCTCCCAACTTCCCCATCTTACTACTAGAAGCCTCACTTTGGGCAGAACTCTTCCCAAGGATGCCTTTGGCTCAAATCAAAAAGAGTTACCCGATTTTGAGGTAATGTCTTCTCTAATGTTGTTTTGTTTTATTTTTCATCTCCAACCCCCTAAACTCTTTTTATTCATTTCTTTTGTAACAAAACAAGTATCCTAAATATACTAGGATGTTTTTATAAGAAGGATTCGAGCTACACTTACACACACCTACATATAATGGTTAAAGAACATACGGTTTCTGTGGATGGCGAATTTCTGCCTCACGAAACAATGATTGTTCAACACTCATATAACACCTTCAAAGGTGGCCATTAAGATGTCACTATACTTATATAGGATATATAATATGTTTATGTTTTACTTATGCTTATCTATTTCTCATTTATGGCATACCTTATGATTTCCATTATGGGTAAACGTGATAATTTCATTTTAGGAAGTGTGGCCTACCGCCCCCTCAAAGTGATGTGAATCATTAATGCCATATGTGGGATGTATAAAGGATGGAGTAAATGATATTATATATTATATTATACTAGAACTATATTATACCTTTATATAATTATGATTTCATTCCATTAAATACAAAATATAAATGAAAGTAGTGTTCATGCGTACGTACGGCTTACCGTCTCCATGAACGGTGAATTTCATTTCTTACCTCTAAATGTTATGTAATATTATAAATACATGTATATACTGGATATATATGATATATATGATATCTACATCATGAACATAATTCTGGATATAATGGATATATCACCACATGAACAACTTGTAATTATATGAATTTTATTTTTGACTCAAGTACCTAAGATCGACAAAATGACCGTTATAAACATAAATAATTACATAATGTTCATAACATGGTAATAAGGGATATAAAAGGAATAATGAACATGAAAAAAGTTCTTATGTAAATAGAAATTAACTCTAGTTTATTATTCGGGAGGTTAAAGAACGGTCGAGTCAGGACAGGACGCAAGGTAAGGGAACTTCTTAACCCAACTTCCATTATTTGGGTTAATCTCCTACTTTCAAATTATGTCATGATGTTATTATGTCCTATTTTGTATTTTTACTTTCTTTATGTGTACCTATAGTGAATACACATAATAGATCTATTTTATTTTAAAAATTATCTTTTTAAGGACTTCGTCTCAATCTCCTTTCATTGGGGCATATTTTGTTTTATACACAACATTCTTTTATACGGTGTATAAACCCCTTTGACTTTTAAGTTTATTCAAAAGGAATCTTTTTATACGAAGAGTTTTACTAAACGACAAAAAGGGAATGTTTTTCTTTCCGTACATATGCAGCGAAAACGACTTCTCCGCCGCAGTGACCATTATTTGAGTTTCGGCTTCCTCTACAAGCCATCTTTTTTAATGAAAAATAAATACAAAGTTTTAACTTTCTTTTATTTTGATATTGAAAATGGTTTTTAAAGAGTTTTTATTATATCAACGTGTTGTATTGATATCTTGTGATTAAAATGTGGAAATGTTATGTTTCCTTTATGCATGTTTTATGTGATACAATTATGTTATGGTTTATGATATGTTTAAAACTATTCATATGAGGAATGCATTGGACTTAATAAGTGACGGGTGGAGCCCGCTATAGCTCCTCGATGCATCTGCAGGTCTCATGAGACAAACTAGTGTCTTGGCACGAGGCCTTGACAAAATCTTATTTGTGGTCTTGGCATGAGGCCTTGACTACGTGGTTATGATAGTCTCGCATTATGCATTCCATCATTATGAAAGTAGTTATTGATATTGCATGTGATTATTCGACCAGTAGAATATCCATGTGAAGAAGTAAATGGAATTATCTCATTTTACTTTTTCCATATTATGTTGATGTTCAAGTTTAAAAGGATTTTATTTTAGTCATACATTGCCTTAAATGTTTATTTTTATTTATGAAAGCTTCCGCAATATTGTTATCCTTACTGAGCATCTGAGCTCACCCCTTTCAATGTTTTAATATTTTCCAGGATGTGAAAAAGTATTTTATGAATGACCTGCAAGGATAGTCAGAAGAGGATATGAGTGTGGACTATGAAGACTTTGTTATTAGTTTTTCACTTTATGATGTAATGTAAGACTTATGAATGGATCTAGTGTTTCCAAGGCTACTAAACTAATAGGTCTTTCGAGACTTGATCTTTTGTGATCATGCCAATGTTACGAAGTAATGCACCGACTCTGGGTAGCTGGGGTCGGGGCATTACATCTATCATGAAAGATAATTTGGAAAAAGAATATAAAAATGTTAAAAATACCCATTATAAATAAGTTTATCACACACATAAGTATATCTAAAACGTCATGGAACAATATTCTATGAGATTGAAAACGATTCTATGAAATAAAAAGCATTTCACCTCTATTGTTTCTTTGGGAGAACTATCTAATAATAATTATTTGAATCCATATCCATATGCCATCATTTTTTAGAACATGAAGATACTCTTTAGTGCAGTATATATTAAATAATTCAATAATAACTATTTATGTATTCCTCGCCGAATTCATCCATCATATTCACGAATTCATATATATATATATATAATACCATTAAATTATTGAATTGTTTAGTCATATGGACACCTAAATATATATTAATTTATTTTTCTAGCATGTAAATAGTATAACCAAAGAACTTCCATGTTAGAGAATATATAATCTCATATATATCATATAAATGTTTATAAACAGTGTTAGGTGATATTTACATTTGTTTTGATTATAAAATATAACCTGATTCTTTAATGACACAATGAATTAAGATAAGGGTTACTTGAAAATATAGGCCCTCAACATTTCACAATGGCTATGATACAATTTTTAATGAACCTCTCTGAGATTCCATCTAATGAGAAAATGTTCTATCACATCCCAAGCATGTGGGATATTATTTTTCATGTGAGGTATACATTAAGGTTGTGGGAATCATTAATAAAAATTAGGAATGATTTAACCATCTGTATAATGTTAATGAAAATGAATGTTTTTACTGATAATATGGTATGATAAATCATTAAATTTGATTTACACATAAACAATAAGTTTAAATAAATAAATAACTAGATATAATTAATGGAAAATAGTAATCCCTTGACTCAATTTCCTTAATCAATCCAAAAAAAATCAGTACAAAAATGTTCTTAATAAATTTAATTCATATAAAAAAATTCCATATTTATAAAGTATAGATGAACTCTTTTAAATAGAACTAATAGTTGGAAACTATATTATATAAATTCCATATTTGGAGGACATACTACAAAATATTAAAATAGTCATAGCTTGTCTAGTTGATAAATTGAGCATAATAAACACTATCCACAAATATCTACTACTAAATTATCAGTCATAACATTAGTACAACCCCAAAATCCAACAATATCTGAGTAGAGTGATTAAATAGAAATGTGATAATATAAAATAGATAATAAAAATATGCAATATTATATAACCTACATTACCACATTCAAAACATTAATCAGAATCCTATATCAAGATATTTTGATATACAACTGAAAAAAAATTATTTTCATTTCATTTTTTAAAATATACAATATATTACTAAACAATAATAAAATAACATGACTACATTATTCATAAAAATTAATACAATAATAAAACATTCTTAACATTCCTAAGACCAATTCACCAAAAAACCACATAGAAATCCTTTCTATAAAACAAATATGATATTCACATTTTAAAAGAAGTTAAAAACTATTTCCATAAAAAATAATATTTTAGGGAAACATAATAAATAAGGATAGTACTACATCATGTTAGGGAAATAATGGAAAATAAATGAAATTATAAAAAATCAATAATTTCTAGATAAAAGACAAATATTTGAATCAAAATGAATAAATAGAATGAACATTCCCAAATTACTATCTAAATGATAATTAGCGTGAGATACACCATAGGTCATAAAATGATACGCCTCCTAACTATAATAAATAAATGGATTAGTCTACAATTATTGAATCCAAATACAATACATCAAAATAGAATACACCCAACCTCATTGGAATGAAACACCCAATCTTGTTCTATTTAATACTATAGGGATTAATAGTATAGATATACATTCTAGTATTGTGTAGATAAAAAATCCCCACTTATTTATCTATTTTCTCATAAATAATTTAAATGTTATGGCCTTCAATAACCATCCCTATCCAATACTGCATCAAAAAGAAAAAAACACTCAACCACCATAAAAATTCCATCATATTGAATCAATATCATTAATTCCATCACTAATTTCTATGTATATTAAGAAACATATATTTAAGGTTAAATAATCCATGTGTCTCTAGGGTCATACAAGCCCAATCATTTTGAAATCTTCTTGAATGCTCTAAACTTGCATGCCTGAAATCCACTCGAGGTAGAAAGTATTTTTGTAATTCATCATGCCATTTCTCAAACAACATTTATAAAATAAAATATTAAAATAAATCCACTAATACAAATTTATAAATTAAAATAACTTTTAAAAAACACCCTTAATTGTGTTAATTCAAATTTATTGATTTAACCCATAATCCAATTGGGATCAAATCTTTTTTAAACACTTTTTTATTAAAAAATATATTATACCTATTTAAAATTACATACCATTCTATGTTATTCTATGATTTTAATTTACACCATTTTGGAATTTTTTTATAATAATGTATATTTATAAACATCAACACACTATTTAATGAGTCATTCATTTAATTGTCAACATATTTTTCATTTTTTGTTATGTAAACAATATTTTAAACTTATTATATGAATTTAAATAAATTTCCATTAAAATAAAAAACAACAAAACATTATCTCCCTTTTAAATAATTTATCAAAATATTTATTATCATCCTTCAAACTTTATTGTATAAATTAATAACACATATAATAAAATGTTTTAAATTTTAATGATTTGACTTTAGAAAATAATAATAGTAATTAAGGGAGGGTAGAGAAATTATTTTAATACTTATTGAAGGATACATGAAAATTTTATCTCACACCGTAAAACAATATTAACACATATCTTAAAAAGACACTATTTGGGCCATCCAATGGGTGATAAATAGAGATAGGAGATGAAGCCAAGAGGATGTGTAGAATAGTTGGAAGCATAGAATATCTTATGAACAAACAACCATAAATTACGATGGAATCTTGAAAAAATACCATGGAATGAGTTAATATATAAAGAGGGTGGTTCAAAATTGGTGGATCATCTTGGTTGTAATTTTGTAAGCATATGTATGGGAGAGGTCAAATAATTCTTAAAATAATGAATGTATTTTTATAAAATAAGAAAAAATAAAACTCTTATGAGTAATAAATGTTTTACCCACACAATATACCTTATAATGTTGAGACCATGCTTTCTTAACGACATATTAAAAAAATACCTAACCTGGTTACTCCAACTATCACACAACATTTTACTAGTAACAATTATAACTTGAAAATCCATACATCCATATTACATATCCAAATTCATCAAGGATTAATATTTTACTATCTCTATGAGATAACCAAGTGACCTGTAAATACCATTAATTTTTAAATCATCTATCCAAAATACTATGAATCCCACAAAAAAACAATATTAAAATATAATTTAAAATCACTCCATATAGTAACAATTAGGATTATAGAATCATAAAATGTAGTCTATGGGTGTATAAAGTAATTTGTATTCATAAAATGAATTCCTATTTAAATTTTTTTTTATTTTAATAATGTATTTATCATATCTAGTTATTAAATCTATTAAATAGAGTTAAAATTTATATAAATAAGGTATATATAATTAATATAGGTTAATAAATTATTTCATTCAAAATTTATTTGGATAATATTTTAACAAGATAAAAATATGTAAATATTGATAACAAAAAATATAATTACTTTTTGAAAAGTAATGTGTTATAAACTAATTATATAACATATCTATTATGAGGGAGAGTGAAAAATAAAATTCCATAAAGAATTTACTCTACTGAATCAATTAATTCCAATCTAATTACATCTTTAACCCTCAACAAAAATATGTTTCTAATTAAATATCCCTCATTTTCACTGATAATGGAGCTCTAATCTACACACTTAGTTTAACACCTGAAAATATAACTACCCATGAAATGTTATACATTTTCAAACTCATAATGTTCTCTTCCATAGTGTGTAACAATTTGTTAAATTGAAGAACCCCAAAATTCTACATTTCCATGAGGCTCTCAAAAGAATTATTCAATCATTCAATTTAAGAGTTAAACCGTCCCAATTCATCTATCTATTATATTATTTGTTCACATCATCACTAAAATAAGTCAATATTGTTATAATATATTAATATATCTATTATAATTCTATAATAACTGTATTTTAATTCTAAAATTCCACTTTCCATTGATATAAACCCATATGTTATAGCATTTTCTGATTCAGTTTAACAACCTATATAATGGGTGTTATAAATTATTATAATAGATCATAATGGAAATGTAATTACTAGTTTCATATCATATTAATAACTTAATAAGTATATTATAATTAAAATATTAATATTAATATTAAAATCATTATTAATATACACTTTTTTCTTTTTAAAAAATAAATAAAACATGCTTCTAAAATTTTTAATCATTAAAAAACATAACGATATTTCTAATGGAATGATCCTATGATATAATAAATTTTATGGAACGTATATTTTAATACCATATATATTCTTGGGATAATGAATTCAATAAAATAAAATGTTGGATTGAAACCATTATATTAAAACAAATACAGAATATTTGGAACTTAAAATAATTATTATCCAATAATAAATATAAAGATTATAAACAATGTAATAATCGAATATAAAATAATAATATATCGATTATTATATGTGAAAAATATTTTGATATAGATTATTCATAACAATTAATTTTTTTACATCATGATAGAGCATGTTTTCTTAAGTTGGAATCTATAGTAAGGGTTTGTCGTTATTGAAATCCCATTTACTAATATATAAAATTATTTCATGAAATTATTATTTATATTTTTGTCATATTCTCTACTGTGAAATTAGTGAAAATTATTTATTCTATTATATTATTATTATAATATTCTATATCTCATTGATATTTCTATATATTATACATGATTTCAGAATATAATAACTGTTAGGGTTTATTGTAACAAATTATATTCCTTAAGACATGATTAAAGGATGCATGCCATGTTTTTTTATATGCCGAACCATACAAACTATTATACTTTGTTATCATTTTCCTACTATCTTACCATATAATTAATGTTATTTTTCATGATACATTATTCATATTCTATTGATCCTATTTCTACCAAATCAATAAATGGGTTTTGTAATGTCAACCTTTTTAGGTAGAGATATAATATTTATTCATGAATATAAATTATATATTTTTTATTTCAGTCCCAACATTATTATTTTATATTTTAATTCTTATATATTTTATAATTTTTTACATTTCTTCCACATAATAATTTCCCTAAATCCCTTATCAAAAATTATTTTAATTTGGTTATTTTTTCATTAATATCTTTTTTTGAAAAATGTTTTCTATTTTACAACAATATTCATTTATATTGTCTATTTAACTCCCCACAAACATATAATATAAATAATTTAATTATATTTATGTTATTTAGCATTTTATTTTACGATCTATCATTAGTGGATTGAATGTAATAATGTAACAAAAATATTAATAAGTAACCAAATGGGATAATATATTAAGGGAAAACATTCTCAAAAGTACCCAAATATTTAAGGATAATTATCCTTTAACTTGTTGATATCAATATTTTTCTATATAAAAATTTTATATTTAATTTTTGCGAATAATTGATTTCCATCATTAAGGGGGTATTTATTTTAAATAATTATCGAGTTATATATCCCGAAGTATTAACTACTATAATTTTTTCAACCATATTCAAATAATGAATATGACTATTTAAATATTAATTTTTAGTAGTCTTGTTAAATCAGATTTGGAACATAACCAATTATATGTTTAATAAAGAGTAAATTCACTATATATAACTAGAAAATTCTATGTTTATATTTTTTTTAAAATATTTTCCCTAATATATTTAATAGAAAAATATAATTATAATCCTTATGATAAAAAAATATAGAATGAATCACATAGTGAATATGAATTAAAATTTAAAATACTCACCAATTATCCCTTTATATTTTTATTAATGCTTTAAAATTTGTTGATAATTTCATTAGTGTGATAAAACTAATTATTCATAATGAATTGTCTATTAGGGTACCCAAAAGTTATTATACAATTTTTTGAGGTGAAACTTTTCTAGAAATTAAAAATTATTACACCAATTATGTTCTGGGATGTGGTGATTATAAATGCAAAGTCAAGAACAATTATTCTAAAAAAAATCTGCATGATTCATTATTTATTTTCATTGACTCTCTTTACAAAAGTGCACAAGTATTATCCATTTTAAAAATTATATTCAATATATTTTTTTAATTCTATTGTATTTAGTTTTCTATTTAAAAATTACGTTAAAATATATTATTTTTTCATCTCTAATTTACGTTATCTTTATTTTCTACACTATTACTTTCAAAATAAGGTTACAAAAAAGAGTATAATTATACTTCTATAAAGTCTTCATTGACCACAAATATACTATTTTATTATATATCAACATCTATTTTTTGTAATGATTCATATAGAATATTATATGTAAATACATAAAAAAATATTTATCAAGATATATTATGGAATTTTTTTTTGGAAATTACTATGAAACCTATTTATGTTTAATAGGTTAATTATAATATTATTGAAATATGAATTTTTACATAATCTTGAGTAATAAATAATTATAATTAATTTTTATTTATTTTGAGGGACTAATATATCCCAAAAATTAATTTGTTAGTGCTTTATTTCTAATAAGATAATCATATCTTTTTTTGACCTTAACGAAAATAAATTTGTTCATATTTGTGTTCAATGAAATTATTGTGTGAATCTATGATCATGTTTGTGACTAAATATGACTATTGTTATAAATTTTTTAATTTTTTTATATGGACATGATTATTTGTATCAATGATAAAATTTTATTCAATATAAAAGATTTATTGAATCCCTTTTTCACATGTTTTATAATGAAAATCATAGAAATTTTCTATGATCACTTCTATGTTTGTGTGTATGTCTCTGATTATGGTTAGGTATGTGGTAAATAAAATTATTTATTATTGTTAGGTTTATTTATTATTATAATATTATGATCCATCACTTATAATTTTTATACAATATCTTTAATTTCATATATCATTTCATATTTTCTGATTTTATGATGATCCTTTAAAGGATATACATATTTATAACATGCCTTATGGAACAATATTTTGATTCAATGTTTTTTTAATCAGATATATCTATTATTTTCATGAATTATAATATAATTACTATATAATACACTATATAGTTTGTATGTTATTTAAATTATATATAATTTTAACATACAACTTTTCTTTATTTTCCAAACTTCCAATGTAAATTACATGATGAAATATTTTATAATAATAAGTCATATATATGTTTTTTGGTTGATTTTGATGTATTGCTGTGTTATATGAAATAAATTTATTTTATCATAAATTAAAATAAACATTTTTGTTATGGGATTGTATGGTTATCTATGAAACATAATATCAAAATTATTGGAATTTTATAAAATATATTATTTCTAAGATTGATCCATATCAAATAGACAATCGTGGTTACTCGGAAAACATCATGTAATGAAAAACTGTTAAGGAAATTAATATCTCAACTTGAAACCCTCTCTCTAGTACCATAGTTTTAATTTAAAAATTTATTTATTAATGTGTGCCTATTATTTTTATCATATATCCTTTTAATTAACATATTAAAATTTTTAATCTCTCTCTATCTAATTTTTATTAATCTTTTCAAGTATTTGAAATAATTATGATCATAAAATAAATCTAATTGATAACTGTGTAAAATAAATCAATTAAAGAAGGTAAAATATCTATAATTTGTTTTAAATATTTGTGGATCATAAATATTTTTTATCAGGTCAAACCCCATTATATGGTTCTTATTCAAGAATAAATATTTATTTCATTATTTTTTATATAAAACTAATAGTGATCAGTTCTATTAAAATATTTCATCCACAAATTCTAGAATTTCAATCTATATGACATTCCAACACATGATATTTAAATCACCCTGCATATATATCGTTTTAATAAAAATGATATTATTCCAACAGTGATGGAATATAATGATGATGAGAGAGTATCTATATAGAATAAGTTGAATACAAAATAAAAATTTCCCTATGATATGAATTATATATATTAAAAATAGATAAAATAAATAGATAAAATAATATTTTTTTCATAATATTTAATTCCAAATTTAATTCCACCAAATCTATATTCCATGATTTTACTGATTGTGTTACAAGAAACATTTTACATAGTCATAATGTCTCTTCATTAAATGCTCATATCTGAAAAAGATTTTACTTAATGTGATGTTGATCTTCAAAATTATTGAGTTTCTTGTTTCATTCACCTATCTCATATTTATTTTTATTATACTATTATTACAATTAATATTAAATATTATATATATATATATAATAATATAAAATTTAAAGGATTTGAAAATATTATATTTTGTTATCTAAGTATAATGATAACTATTATTATTACCAAATATATAGAGTTATAGTGCTAATAATATTGGAATTTGAAATCACTTATATAAGTTTATATATTTCATTGTTCAGTATTTTAAATTTCATCACAATTTATTTGTTGAATTATTTTTCTTTAATACATAAATATAGTAATTATAAAATTCATGTTACAATATTCAACTCACCTACAAGTATAATAAGATAAATTCATACTAATTCATTATTGAAAAATATTATTAATTGGTAGAAAACCCCGATTATTAAATTTTAATATGTTATATTATTTTGAAAGGGATAAGTTTTAATCAATAAAATTTCATGAAAACATAAACTAGAAATTCATTATTTTGGTAAACCCACAAAATTGAGACAGTTAAATTTTTATAGGAGAGTTAAGTTTCCATAACAAGATTAAAGAGACAGGATTACACAAGGGACTACAAAATAATATTTTATATTGAGAAAAATAAATTCTTATCCCATTACTAACAATATTAGAAGGTGATACTATGGATACCATTAGATTAATAAAGATTATGTAGTGATTGGTCCCCAAAGAGACTAGATCTGGTGCCACAATACCATTAAATTACAATACGAATCATGTAAACTACCTCATATAAGACTGAATAGTTTAGTTGACTTCCTAAACTAGAAAAATACAAGAGTATTTCATTACAAATGAATACATAAATTAAAAACTATCTTTATTATTTTTAGTAATAATTTATTCCATGTATAATATCATTTTATATATATTTTTAGCACACATCAAGTAATCTGATGGAAAATAATCATAATAAAGATTATGTCAAATTAAAGATACAAATATGTATAATGGATGAAATAATGAATCAAGGACCATTGCCAATAGGTCATGGTAATAACTGAACACACATTAAAAATATTCATTTAAAGTATAAGGATAATCATATATATTATGTTTAAAAAATAAATGAACACACATTCATTTAAATCAGAAAAATGATAATGAAAATGAATCCCTATATAACTTTGAAAGAAAATATTCATTAAAAATTATAATATACAATTTTTCAATAATATAAATTGTTAATTATTGGATGTATCTTATCCAAGGAAAATAATACATTTACTATAAAACCATTAACATGATAGTTAACCATTATATTATTAAGAAGTTTCAGAAGACAATATAAATCTGTTTGTTAAAATAAATCTATTCATCTTGGAATTAATGTCAAAGTTTTTTTTGCTAAATAAATTTTTTCCCATGATACTACTGATGAATCTAGTATAATAGATTAGTTTTTTTCCAACCCATTTAATTTATTTACAAATCATTACTAATATTTTGAATTATTAATATATGTAATAAATGTTCCTTATGCAATATATATATTAAGAAAATGATGCATATTGAACAATATTTCCCAAAAAAACAAAAAACTATCAATGAACACATCATATGAAAACACATCCTCTAATTTATTCTAAAATCACATTGAAGAAAATTATAAAAATATTTGAGATAAATTTTATGTTTAATGATCATTTGAAATTGAACATTTCAGTGTGAATACAAAAATGAATCAAGGAAGTGATTTTTAGAACAATAAATTGCCAAATAAATCAAAAAACATCCATATGAAGTCTAATTATATAATTAATAAGACATTTCTCCTGTAGAGTGAAAAGAAATGCTTATATTCATTGATGAATGAAAATATATAAATAATATATTTTAAAAAAATTATTAAGGAAAACATCATGTTAAATTTTGTAAAGAAAAAATTTATTTTTCATTGAAATATTATTAAAAATATCAAGATAAATTATCATGTTAGACCTGAAAATGTTGATTTTAATAGATGAAGTAGGGTAATATGGTACATGTCAAACAATGAGAAAATAATAATCATAACGCAAAGTTAATGTTATGACATGTGTATTCTTTCAAAGATGACATGAATATTCCTTTGAAAATAATTTTCAAAGAAAAAAATTGTAACCATTTATTTAAAATATACTTTTATAAGGTTTAGAAAATCATGAAATGTTTTTAGAAACTATAGTTTTTAGAAGAAAAATGCTTTTCCTAATGAAGAGAGAAATGAAGTTGGGTTTTCATAAAATATTTTTCTAAATCAGTTTTATAACATAATAAATTATACTACTAAATGGAAAAGGTTAGTAATAATTATATGAGACAAAAATTAAAATTTTTCTTAATCCATTATACAATAACTTCTTCAAGTTGAAATTCAAGTGTAGAAAATCCCGAGGAAATGAGAAAGTAATGTAAAAACAAGAAATGAACATAATGTTTAGGTTATAAGAAATAAATGAATAAATTATTTTCGTAAAATTTAAATCCACATATAAAATTTTTAAATACATAAAAATATGTTAAAAAAATTTACCCACATTTTCATAGAACATTAACGACAATAAAAATGTAATATAACCCAATGTAAAAGAAATCAGGTGATGAAATTATATACCACTTTGTAACTATTAATTCAAACTCCATATATGAAATAATTAATATTTTACCCAATATACCATTAAGATAAAATAATTCACAATATAATATATCAAAATGGGTAGTATATACACTATAAAAAATAACTATGTTCTCAACATGTCATGTATCTCATAGATGTAAAAACTAAGATAAAAATTCCATACATTGACTATCCTTTTGGGTGAACAACCATTCACCTCCTATATAAGTGTTATAAACAAGTTAATAACTATATAATAACCATAATAATATATATAATTTCATGTAAACTATATTTATTATATCTTATGACCTATTTGATGAGAATCATTCATTATCATTACTATTTAGATTGTAAATTGACTAGTTTGTGGAGTATGTTAGGAATTGTTACTTTTTGTTCTATTTAAATATATAGTTCTTTCATAATATACATATTTTATAACATTCACTAATTATTTAATATTGAAATTTCATATGTATTTATAATAATCCATAATTTTTGGAGATAATAAATGATATGCATTCTTCGTGGAGATTCTATGACATATGTACACATGAAATCTACTTCAATTTCCATTAAATATTAAAAAATAAAAACTCTATTATATATATATATATATATTATATTTATTTTATAATATTTGGTAAATATATGCCAGAAATATTCATTAATATCATTCATAATATTTTCTATGTATATTTTGAACGAATCACATCGCTTGGTGGAGCCAATAGTCCATGCATCCACCAATAATGTTATCCTATTCCAAAAAAACGTAGTGGTTGAAGGATTGAGTTATACAAAAATTAATAAGAATAATGAAATTATAAATACCATATATTTAATATATAATGTATATATCTTTCATTTTTTTAACCATGAATTGTGATAAATGTGATAACAAATGTCATCGTTTCATGAGGAGATAGTCCTCTGTACACACTGATTATGATTATGTATCCTATTTGGGCGATGTGGGTGAATGTGTAGGTAAATGTACAATAATAATATAATATTTTGTATATTTATATTAATGAGGTTATTTTAATATATTTATATAAAAATAATTTAATGGTTGGATAAGTAAATGAAACACTATCATCGTTGACAAAGGATACCTTTTATTCAGTTTACTTATTTTGGTTTATACCAAAATACATCACTAGTTAACCTGATTACATAGGCGATGCCTATAGAGCGATGGTGGGAATTTTTCATGATTATTTTAGAAAATATTTGATGTCCCAAATGCCTTCATAAGATTTAATAATTTGGTGGGGTGTGTGCATTTTTATAGTGGAGGAGGAGTGATATTTTTAAAAATATAAATTTGAAAAAAAAATATTAATAGGTCAACTATACATAATATATCTCAAATAATTAACTGAATTAGATATAGGGAAGTATGAGGTATAAATAATTCCTTGAAAATATGTTCTTGACATGTTTATTGGTCATTTACTCTCTTATGTTTATGGTTGAGTCCCTCGTTAAGACAATTCTTCTCTTAAGTGATATATTTATTGTAAATTATTTAAATAGATCTTTTTGGACAAAAATGAAGTCCACATAATTAGAAATTCAAAATTATTGTGATTATAAATATCAAGAAAAATTTCAAAATTCCTATTATATTAGTGTTATTGATTAATTAAAATTTAATCCCATAGATAGGATGTCAATATATGTTTTTAAATCAAAAATTTTCAAAACAAACTATGTTTTAATGTCCAAATAATAATCAAAATTGATATAAATTACCTAAATTATATTAAGTGATTTATAATTGATTTAAAATTAAATTATTAACAATTTCTAATATATTTTATCCATATAAATTACAGATATGAAAAGTAAGATATCTATTAAAAATGAATATTTTTAACTATTCGATAAAAAAGGAAAAGTATCGTCAAAACACAAATATTTTACCTAAAGCTAATTTAAATGTTCCAATATTAAAAATGAATATTTTTCTAACATAGGAAATTTATTAATATTTAGGAATGTGTCTTTAATATAACTTTTTCATTGAATGGTTATAAAATAACATTTTAAAAAACATAGGGTTATTTGCATAATATTGGGTTTTCTCTAATATTATGACTAAAAATATATTAGTTGAATGTAAAAAAATTCTGCTCTATAATATATATTATCATATTTTTGATAATTCTATTCATAATCTATAATTTAGCTGCTATTTTATGTCTTATTATATTATATAATAATATATTATAAATATATTTCTTTGTAAAAACTTTTTATTGAATATAATAAAATACGTTAAATTTTTTTTTGTTTTGTGTTTTAAATGTAATACCATATTGTGAAAATTTCATGATATATGATATATTAAATTTTTTTAAAATATTAATTGTACCATAATTTTTTCATAGGTAATACACTACCAAATAAAATTTTCTCTTTTAAAATTTTTTGGGTGTTACATTCTCCACACAATAAATAAACTGCATCCTCCCAATTTAATTTTGATTTTGGTAAAATATTATTATTATTATTATTTTAATTCCCACATCATGATAAATGTTTATAAAAACCTATATAAATGAGTTAAATCTAATTATAATGTAAACCATTACTAACATATAACAAGGTTTCTACGTAAGGGAACATTACAGGTAAGTGAAAATATGGACTTGCAGGAAAAGCATAAATATGAAAAATTTGTGATTGAGGACATAAATCACAATAAATTGAATTATTACTGGAGTTTATTGTGTATCAAAATTATAAATCATTAATTATTTATAAGACCATTGATTCAAAAAAAATTAATTTATTAGGATAATATTTTTTATCATTTTCTTAATGTTGAGTTACTCTATTACTACAAAAGAGTGTATAGAAATTTAGTTATTTGACATATTTATATAATGTTTTTTCTAATTTGGTCAATTAATAAATTATGAATTACTTTAGTAAATTAATGCAAAAAAATTAATAATTATGGATAATGAAATTAAAAACACATTTATCATATCCAAAAAACAATAAATGTGTGACAAGTCTTTCTATTTAGCTATATGTTCATCATTAATATCTTTTATTTTTATTGCTTAAATTAAAAAATTACATATTATCTGTGGAATTACATAAGTTAGTGGTTAGTTTTAAACCCATACAATCTATCGTTCATGTTTTAATGTCATGCAACCATTTTTTATTTCATGGGTTGTAACCAAAATTAATTTTTGTCGCCCTATAAAACGATTTTAGTATAATTTAAAAAGTAAATATGATGAAAATAATAGAAATTAAATCATTAAATATCCTGTTAAAAATGATTTCCAATACAATCTCAATACATTAATACCTAATCCATTTTTTCTAAATAGGTCTTTCATTTGTCAATGGATGATCATTTAGATGTGGGAATTTCCCCAAACAAAAAACCATTGTGTGACCATCAAATATGATATCTAAAATCAATATAAAAATTTTAGCTTATCAATGTATTGACACGTTATTTTTAATCTATTACACAGTTTTTATAACCAAGGTAATTCAATGTCGTTATCTAATAATTTAATTCACAATTGTCTTTAATGAAAATGTGAATTATACTTCGAATATCTCCAAAGAGTGTCAAACCAAGTGTTCTGTAAGGGCAATTTTTGTGTACCATGTTATGTCTGAGTCACTCCTACAGAACATTTTTTGAGTCGTTACCCCTATGTACAACTATGCTAGATCAACACTAAGTTGTAGTATCTCAAAATAGATGAATTACTAGGAATGCCGCATAATATTATTATAACATATAATTTTTGATGTTATTGTATATATATCCAATAAATTGACCATGGTGTTATGTTCTCTAATATATGATTTCCCAAATCTAGTTCTAAATATTTTTACTAAAATTCCCCTAAAACCAACTTTAGTGACCTAACCACAAAATGAATGCTTCAACTATACTGATATAATTACATTAGCATAATATATCATTAAATCACATCCCAAAAGATAAAAAAGATTAGTATTCCTTGTCAACTAGATATATATATTACAATTTCATTAAAAATGATTAATGTAATTACAAAAAAATCTTTTGGATGAGATTATTATATGTAGTTAATCCAAGAAAATCATTCTTATGGCATATCAGGGAATCCTGGGGAAAGGAAAAATAATAAAGGTGATCTAAAAAATTAATCAAGGGTTATTACATTAGAATAAATAATTAAAAAATTATAATACTTCATATGTAAAGTTAATAACGGAACAAAGATGTAATATAATGATTAAACTGAGAAGGAAATTCATAAACACTGTGGAAAGGTGAATAATGGAAGACATGGGTCATTAAATAAATAAATTGAGAATGAAAATTCAACCATTGGTAATGTCAAAGAAAAAATATAAGGAATAATAATAATTAATATATTATCAATAAAATAAATTCTCAATTATTAGATGTCATTTTTTCCCGACACTTGATACCTTTATCATCAATATCATTAACAAAATGGTTTAGTATACTACTGTCAAGACCTATCACAAGGTAGTTTAAATCTGTTGGTAGAAACCCATCTACAGTACTTGGAAAAAAATAAAAGGTCTTTTTCTGACTAAATTCATATAATTGGACTACCGCTGCATCGAGGGGATTACATTAAATGATCTCAAACTAGTTTATTTCCTTCCAAATCATTCATTATATATCAAATAATTTATTTAATTCAAAAAAAGACCCCTATAAAATATATTTATTAAGTAAAGGATAAATATTTATCAAAATTTCCTTATATAATAACAAATTAGCAAAGTAATCCCCATGTGAAAAATTGACATATGGTTTAGGGAAGAGCCATACACATGAAAAATGATATGGATATTGGGGGGATATTTAATGTTACATTGTCATATGAAACTTAATATTTCACACTATTCTTGGATAAATAAATTATAACCCATACATTTGAAGAAGAAGGATGATATCAATAAAAGAAATCCCAATTTTAGTAAAAAACTATTGTCGTCATTAATGAATAAGAATACTATATAGAAATATTTTGTAATTTTTTTTGGAAAAAATTTCATTTTCAATTAGAAAATAAATTTAAAAATCTTTGTATTTAAATTAATCATTAATAAATATGTATAAATTGACAATTTATAATTAAAATGAATTTTTTAATGAATAGATGATGGGTAATTTTGTAACTTCCATAAGTGGTAAATAAGAAAATTACTTTTGAAATATATTAGGTTAAAAATGTTCCATGATTATAAGTAACAATGAATACTCATTTAAAAATACCTGTAGAAGAATGAAATAATAATTATTTATTTAAAATTCATTTTTAAATGGTCAGAAATATTTTTGAAATCAATTATAAAAAAAATTAGATGAAAAGAGGTTCTATAAAATAATAAAAAAATTGATGTTGTGTACTTAAAAAACATTTTCTAAAAAAAAAAATTCTCACCACCAAGTAGAAAAATGTAACTATTATTTGAAAATGTTTATGATTAGCCATATTATAAGAAAATTAATTTATTATTAAATTAATGATCTAATAATTTCCTCAAATGGAAATTTATGTTTATATAATCCTAAACAAAATGAGATTGTGAAGTAAACTCATGAAAGGACCAAAAAATTGAAGTTATAGATAAATAATGATTAGATTATATTTTTAATATATATATATATACAGAAAAGATTCAATCTTATAATATATAGTAAAAATTTATTATGAAATTAATCTTATAATATTAAAGGAAATGTGGATGTAATATATCCCAAAAAAGGAATCTCATTATGTAATACTTTACCACATGGTATCATTTAATTAATATACAATTAGAAGAAATAATTTAAATTGAAATATAAATTTCCCAAAAGATAAAAATTGTATTATATATTACCTCAATATCGAAATTAGATACACCAAAAAAATTTGTAAGTTTTGAATACAATATTTACCTCACAAAAGTAAAAAGTTTGATGATAATTTATTACCTGCCAATTTAATTTGGGTGAAAATACTAAAACATAATTTATATGGGTTTTAAAACTGTTATAAATTATTCTAGAAATAGAATAATATATATAATTCCATTGTTTAACCTATACTAATTTTATATTACCCATTTGTCGAAAATATTTCATTATCATCACTCTTTTAGTTGTTTGTTGCCTAGTTTTTTTAAGAGGGTTTAACTTGTTAATTTATTTTATTATTAATTAAATAATTATTTTATCATGTCCATAATGTAAAAAAAAATTGAAATATCATATATAGTTAGTATATATGTAATTATAATAATCCTTAATTTTTCAAGACTATAAATAAAATGTACTATTTATATAGACGGTAGGCCATACATATGGATGAAGAGAACATTAATATCATTTTAATAATTACATAATGAAATATAAATGATATATATATATATATATTATAGTTAATGTATAATATTCACATAAAATATTCAACATATTTTTACTAAAATCATCCACAATACACTACATTTATACTGTGAATTAATCACATCATTTTGAGGAGGCGATATTCGACATATCCTCAAATGATGTTATTGTATTCCCAAAAAATAAAAATCATGATTTTTAATAGTTATATAAGAATTAAAATATCATTAAATTATTTGATATATCTTATATATCATATTATATTTTTAAATAAATCATTATTTTCATCTCTGAAGAGTTGTAAACAGATGAAAGAACGGCATCAGTTCATGAGGCAGTAGTCTGCCTTATACACAAACGATGAATATATATCCTATTTGATGGAAGTGTGTGAATGATTAGGATGAAAATTTAACATATAAGAACACAATATATTTATTTTTCATTTTTTATTATAGTAATGTTATATAAAAAAATTTGAATGTGTAGAGATGAAATTGAATCAAATATGATCATTAAAGATGGATACATATTACTCGAGTAACTCATTTTAGAATTTTACAAAAATAATACCTTGGATTTATTATTTTACTAATTCTATGTTTCTGATATTATGGTATGTGTTTTGGGATGTTATATTGGATAACTTTTTATGAGCCTAAGGAATTTGTAACAATTAATAAGTAAGAGGATTGAGTCACATTTAATAGTAGAGGAGGTGTGGCATTCATTTAAATATAAAATGGTAACTACTATTTATAGGTATCAATTAGATCATTTACCTCAAATAATAAATAAAATTAAATAAAATGTAATATATTTTCTAATTAATTTTATAAAATAAGTTTTGGACATGTTTCTTGGTCAGTCTTGCCCTTTAGTATTATTTTTGGCCCTCTATTATGCTAATTTTTCTATTAATCACTCAAATTAATTTTAATAACTTCCACATATCTATTTAATAAAATACCTTAAAATTATTAAAAAAATTTAAATTATTATCAATCCCAATATTGAATCCATATTTATAAATTACAATTATATAAGTGTAAGAAATTAATATAAATTTATTCCCCATATGGGACAATAAAGCTAATTATTAAAGAATATTTTTTCAAAATATTGCTATGTTTTAATATCCAATTTCAAAGTGAAAATTATTATAATGGTCGAAATTGGAATAACTAGTGTATAATTTATTTAATAATATTTTTTAAAAAATTAAATATAATTTAATCTTAAAAAATAATGAGAGAAAAAGTCATTTTTCTAATAAAATTCAATAATTTTCAATATTTATAAAAAAATGAAACTTCAATGAAAAATAAAAAAAATCACCATGAGAAAATTTTTATGTTCCTCTCTAAAAATTTATTTATTTTTAAACATATTAAATTAATAATACATCAACGAAATAATTATTTAATATAGGTTCTCTATTAAAATGAGGAGAAATTTCTTTTAGAAAATTATAGTTTTTAATGAAAAATATTTTGTATGATTTTACCATTGGTCTATAAAATATATATTAATAATTTAATAAAAATATATTGGATATAAAATATATATATTAACATATGTTAGTTAATAATATTCAAAATCACTAATTTAATGGCTATGTAAAGTCTTATTATATTATATAATAATGTTTTAATCATATATTGTTTAGTAAAACCTAGTCTTGCATACAATGAGAGGTACCAAGAAACATGTCATTGTCTGTGATGAAAAAAATATCAGTATTTCATGTATTTCACTCTATAGAATATGTAAATTTTATTTAAATATAAAATAATTCAAAAATTCACCAGATTTTATACACTATCAATTAAAAGATACTCTTTTATAATTTATAAGGAGTTATAGTTTGATTGAAGTATATAATTTTTATCCCATAGGAATATATTATTTTTCAACTTATAAGGTATATTATAACTTTGATATCATAATAGTAATTTTTAATACATCTAAACAAGGAATTATTCTTTATTTTGGGGTTCTATTTAAATAATAGTGTTCATGCTTTTTTTTTAGTTTCTAATTACTCAAAGAGGACAGATATTCTAATTCAAATACATTTTTTATTATAATAAAAATTATCTTCTATAAATTCATAGGATTTCATATTTTTCTGTTTATTAAAAAAATTAAATAGACATGTCTTGTTTTTTTATTTAATTGAATTTACCCATCATGAATGGTTATAACTCAACTAAATGATCATCAACGGACAAATATAACACAATAAAATAAAAATAAACAATAAAAATAAAATTGAATTAAAATTCCTTTTTAATATAGAAAAAAATACTTCATTAGACTTATATAAATAAAATATTCGTGTAAATTGTTGTAATTTTATGTCATAGATCCATATGGAAAGAATTATTTGAAAATAATTGAAATGAGTAAATAACAATGAGAAATGTGACATAGTGGTAAATAAAATAATAGTTTTATTATCTTTGATAACTTTTTCCAGTTAAAGAGTTGTACATTTAAATTTGAACTTAATATGATAATAAATTCCATATAATTAATAGAAACATATATGAATATAATTTAAATGGATAACCTTGAATGAAGTGGATTGAAAAACTAAAAAAACCAACAATCTATCATTATATTTGATCTTTACATTATATAAAATCTCTATTCATACACTTTTCTTAATAAATATTTAACACATTTAATTTCTATATTTTTTAAGAGATATACTCTCCCATCAACTATATATTTCATTTCAATACTATCTGGAAATATTACATATACTAATTGAAATGGAATGAGAAAGAAATGTGACGTGTCAAATAATATCAAAGTTGTGTTATACAAAATTATCAATCACGATATTTTAGAAACTCACATCGCAATGTTTTTTATGCCCAAAAATCTGAAAATAATATTAAAATATAAATCACACGCTTCTTTTGGGGGCCTATCCTGTGACCAATTAATATTGATAAATGCATGGAAAAACTGTTGTTTGTTATATTTTATATCCCCTTAATGTAGTTTGATTTTCCCAGACTATCATTCAGATGTGACCAATGATCATTATATATATTTCTTATAAATAAACCGATAATAATATATTGATATATAGTATATCATTTTAATGATACACACACACACACTCACATATATATATAAAATATATAGCCCATAAATTTATAAATATAGACAACATACAGATGTATTAGTGATATGGGGACTTATGAGTATTCAAAATTTTAAAATAATGAAAACTAAAAAGATGTTTTCTAGTTATCCAGTTATGTTTCATGGTAGATGATGTGTAACAGATATTTTTTATCCTCAAAACACATTATAGATTGAGTAGTAATATGGCTTCATATATTAATAAATTTTCCAAATATACGAAATATATAGTTTAAAAAGTCAGAATGTTTTTTATGTCACACTCAATCCTTATAAATAAAAATATTTACAAATGATAGTAGATAATTTTATAGACACAAAAAAATAGATTAAACTAATCAATATAATAAAATAACAAAAAAATGGTGAAAATTATTCCAAACAAAACAATATACAATAAAAAAAATATAAGAACTAAAACATAATACTTCAATAGATATACTTTTCAATATCACTTTCCAAATTAAAATAAATGTAATACCTAAACTAAAAACTATTACTGTAATGAAAAATTAAATTCATGATGAACAACACAATATCCCAAAAATTGATCGTATGATAATCATGGTGACATCATTCTACTAAAAAATTATTTCCTTGAGTAGATGTGTGTTCCACAATGCTTCTCAACAAAATAATGAAAATATCTCCTGCTAGAAGTCGATAAACTAGAGATCCACTCAAAAAATGTTTTTATAGAAGAGAAAATGAATTTATAAATAAAAAATTAAATAAAATTGGAAAATAATTCTACAAATTTGAGGTCAAAAAATGATCAACAATATAAAGGTTAAATAATTATTAAAAAGCACATGATATTTCCATACTAATAATATTAATTATTCATTGAATAATGAGAAATTATATATTAGTCTACATAAAAAAAGTTACATAAATCATTAATAAATTCATTAGAAGTTTTTATTTCTCAACTTATATGATAAAAAATCATAAATATTTTCATACAAATCTATTGTACAAAAATATATCACCTTGTTGTTTATTTCATATTCGACATCATAATAAGTGGTTAATGTGGGATTATTGAATAATAAATATAATGATGAAACTATAAATAAATTAGAAATTGCATATATGGTTATTAATAATTAATTTCAATTTATAATAATAATAGGAAAATAATTCCTTTATATTAATATAAAATTAATAATAAATATCATTATGTTTTCTAATAATAGTTTTCTTAATATTTATCATATAAAAAATATATTCAAAATCAATATAAAAAATTTATAATAATGTTTCTAAACTATAATTACATGATGTTTTATACACCAATATTTATTTTTACAATATTAACAATAATAACCAATTAAAATAACATTTCAAAAAAATTATAAAATGATCTTTCATTATCCTTAATATAATATATGTGATATATAACTTATTTTGTTTCATTGGAAAGATATCAAAATCTATAGAAGGTAAATAATTGTTTTAAGAAGAATAGGGAAACATTTCATATTGATTATGTAAATCAGACTTCATAGTTAAATGATTTTCATTCATGTGAACTTCGGAAAACAAATTTCATCAGAAGATGTGGATGGTTTTACATGATGATTTAATTGTGTGGGGTACAATGTATTATACAATCATTCATGTTCTTTTTACTATTATTATCTCTAATGTAATTTTACTACAACTCCCACAAATTGCATAGATTACAATCCTGCTTTCCCAAGGCGGGTGGTATATTGGGGCTTATGACCCACCTATTTCCCTGATCTCGCATTAGTTGAGAGAATGTCAGTTCAGGATAATTACACCTCTTTGAAGGGAATTTTTTCTTACTATATGTAATTCTTATAGATTTATGATATATTTGAGAACTTCATCCAAATCCAACATGGGACCACTTCCCAAAACATTGTGATCATTTTTTAAATCCCTCAATGTGAATGGGGGGTACTAATTAATCCATATGTATGAATTTGAGGTTCTTAACCTGTTTTCCAATAATAGATCGATGTATATATTTTATCCCCATATATCTTGGGAATTAAGAATAAGATGTAATCAAATTCAAAGAATAAAATATTTTGGATAGAATATTGTTCTTATAAGGCATCATACACACCGTTTTTATAATAAGAATCATAAAAAACATAATTAATTAACCCATGGAGTTTAATATATTTATTAAAGAACATATATAAGGGATCTTAAGAACTAGGTATTGAGAACAATCTCTAGGGAAGTGTCATATGTATCTGGATTATGGAAATAATTTGATTTGAGGAAGTTAGATCATGTCAATGGGACTTTCTCTCAAGGTATATTTCCTTATAATAAAGTGGTTCTATCATTACACTATACATGGCATTCACATTGAGGTTTACCTACATTTTGGTAATTAAAAATGATAATGGTATGACCATTTTAAATCTCTATTATCATGTGATTTATTATTTGTGTGACAGAAAATGGAAAACAAGTAATTAGTCTCACTATAATGGAGAACATTCCATATGAACACGCCCTTTATATCTTTGTTATAGTAATAATTTGAGTCATCATAGTTTAGCTTCATTATTAATTAGCTAGTTGATGGGGATGAATAATCATAATATGGGAGATATTGAGTCCTAATACTAGGAATATAAAGGACATGACCTGACTGACACTGAAGTTTTTGTCTATTTGATCTATATCCTTACGATGGTGTCCATTATTTCAAATGAATTGAAGGAAATTAATTTCTCATAGTTTTGTTTCATCTAGGATTAGAATATGAGGTTTTCCTAATTTTGGGGCATTCATATCATGCCACTGATCGGGAATTAAACAATGTGAATGCCAAAATATGCCGGTAGCCATATTATTCAAGCAATCATGCCTTATACATTGTGATATCACTATTATGGGGGAAGTCATATGATGTATATAATTGGTCTTAAACAATGAGGATTCCCAAATATAGGGTCAGTCATATCATGCCACAAACTATGTCTTACACATAGAGGGTTCCACAATATGGGGTTGTCATATCATTCTATTGTTCGAGGATTACACTCTTATTCTTACCAATTATATGGATTTCATATCATTCCACTGTCCTTGAAATACACTATACGTCTATTCGAATATGGTAGTAGTCTTCTCAATCAACTAATCGAGTCATATGATGTATGGTTTTCATATTATATTTGAAGTAATATCACGACACCAATTATTTCATACAGTCTGAGGCTACGATAATATGGTTTAATTTATACCATGCCTATAATCACGACTTCAGCATTGAGGCATCCATAATATGGGTAAGTCATGTCAATCCCCTGATCAAGAATAAAACACTCATACTACCCTTATATGGGGAAATCATTTCATTTCGTTGGGCTAGGATTACACATTACGGTAGTAATAATATGGTAGAAGTCATATCATCCCAAGGTTTATGGAATACACTTTGATTCTTCCATAATATAGGGAATTAATATTTTTCCACATATCATCGATCACACTCTGAACGTGACTTAATATAGGTAAATTCATATCATTCCACTGATCATTTCATATACACTATTACTCTGCTAATTCATCCACAAAATAGTAAACTTGGCCTTTGATGATGGAATGGCATGTCCTAAATTTCTATCTAACATGTTAAAGTCTTCTACTATACAATTTTTAGGATTTCATGAAATTTCATTATTGAGATGTGTACATGTTCAAATAAATCCACATGATCCAGTGGAAATTTCACAGGGAAAATGTGTAATCTAGAAGACATTTGTGGGGGAATCAATTGATAGAGATTTATTCTCTAGATCACATCACACAGTCTAGGATGACTTTATATAGGATATTTTGTGTCCATGGATGACATATCTAGATGGTTCCAGATGTCCTGACTATTTGTACAATGGAAATTTCATGATTTGGGTGGACATGTCTAGAGAATATTCCATGAACTGAGCTAACAAGTATAGAGGGTCACACAAGATCTAGGATGATATTTATAGAGGGTGTATGATGACCTATATGACATTCGTGGAGGGTTATACAAATAATGTAACATGATTCATCCTTTCATGTCTTGGTTTTAACATGATACATTGCTAACTTGTCCT
This sequence comes from Viscum album, assembly GCA_963277665.1. Taxonomy (NCBI): domain Eukaryota; kingdom Viridiplantae; phylum Streptophyta; class Magnoliopsida; order Santalales; family Viscaceae; genus Viscum; species Viscum album. The sequence goes on from OY728164.1 coordinate 1,816,089,625, forward strand.
GGTGTCTTTGAATATCATGGGTAACTTATATTTCCAAAATTTCAAAATTTATTGTCAATCCCAATGGAATTCATAGTACTTATGTGAAATGCCTTGATCAAAATCATGTGTTTTTATTTTTCTATTTTCAGTCCACTTCAAATGATCCAAAGAGTATTTCGAGGGACAATAACTTGACTTGAGTTATATGTCCCTTTGTTGTCTTATGATATTACTACTGTATTCAAAGTGCATGAGGGTCATCCTCAATGTTATTAAAAAAATTCCCACATTCATTGGACATTATTCTTATCTGTATTTAATATTTTCCTTAGTTTTTTCCAGTGTTAGGCTATTTTTAGGATTCACATGTCTTAGCCAACTTGTGGTAATTCCTTCACAAAATTTTACTTGTTGGAAAAAAGTCATTTCCAAGATCTAAAATTATCATATGAATGACATATCAATTACATGATATTCTTTATGTTATTTCATGACATAATAACTAGATATGGTCATGAGATTCCAATATTAGCAACATTTGTAATCGTTATAATATGCTCCCACCCATAAGGGATCGCTGATGGATAACAGAGGTGGATTTATTTCGATAGTTAGTAGTTATTTTAGTAATGTGGGGTTTGTATAGGACTCTCCACGTTGGTTATATTCCACCATATGAGGTGTGTATCTCGAAGAAGAGATATGGAATTAGTGGATGGAATCGTTTTCATTCCCATTGCATGAACTTTCTATAGGTCATCTAAAGAGCATCATCACGATCAATGACTATTAGAATGCTCTACCAATTTCCATTTTTATTGTACCTATGAAAATAAAATGGTTGTATTTTTATTTTGTGAACATTCCACAAAGAATCCACATGATCAAGACAACATGCATATGTTTCATCATGATATCACTATGTCTATGGAATTATTTCTCATGATTGAATACAACATGTGTGTGGTATTTTGTGTTAAATTGGTGGTTTTCGGGTAGGCCTTCACGAGATAATGTTTCCTGATATAATGAGTTCTCTTGTGATCGATTGTCATCAAGTGGGAATATGAAAAAACTAAAATAAAGGATAGTGTATTATGTTTCTATAAGAAGCTTCCTCTTTTTACCATTTTATATCCATAATTATATTATAGGGGATGTGTATCATTAAAATTTCTCTGAGTTCTGTTGAAACCAATCACTCTTCATTCCTATGAATAATTTCATGAACAAAAAATGGGTCTTGTAGTAATGCATGATAATTTTCATGGTGTCCTGTATAATTTTATTTGCAGTTGATGGGTCATTATATGACTCATGTATTTTACCAAATCAATTATCATAATTAAATTTACACTAAAATGACTTCTTATGACCTAGAAGAGATGTCACTAGGGGATTCATGGTGACTAGATAACTGTATGAAAATGTACCATGAATTTCAATGATAGTCAAAGGATTCCTCCATTATATATTTTTTAACTGTAATTTTTTTTGACACATTCCCATTAGTTTTCCCTGAGGTCTCTACATGATAAATATTAGATATTGAGATGTTTCACGCAGAGTATCCTATTATTATTATCTTCTTTTATATTGTGTATGAAGTTATTGATGTTGGATATTGTTTTATGTGAGATAATTTTTTGGGAAATTCCTTATTAATTCTTTATAAAGATATATCAAAACCACATAATCAAATTTACATGTATGAAATACTTTTGAAAATGATGGTGACATGGAAGTTTTCTATTGAAGGAAAAGGATGATATGTCACCAAGGATCTACAATTTTATATTAACTATATGGTGGTGTGACATTAATTTCAATGAATAAACATGGTTTATTCCATTTTTATATTTTCTACATTTATTTTAACAAATTTATGAATGTTTGTCAGATTTTATCCAGCTCTTTGGTCACATTACTCAGAGTAACTCATCTTGTATTGAAAACATGATAGTCTAATTTATTATATTTATTTGGAAGTAGATGAGAATTTCCTAAGTGGGACTTCATGATCTCAACTAGGACATGCAATACACATGACCCATTCACATGACCATTCAATGTTCATGGAATCATGTTTCCTTTGGGAGTTCACAAAATCAATATGTTTTATCCACCAACACTTCCTTTGTGGATAAAATTAAAATTGTACTTCAGGTAAACTATCTCTTGTATAGATTCATATAATTATTCAGAAGATTTCTAAAACTAACCTTCCTCATAGTACGAACATTCTCAAGGTCTGGGTCCTTGTTAGGAAGAATGCAAATGATTACTTGTGTCTTTGGGGTTTCGGTATATCGATATCTTGGGTAACATTTGGTATTCTACGGGACTCTTGTTTTTAATTAGAGTTCCCTAGAACTATAAGAGTATATTGGATATCAGTAACAAGTTCATAAACACTACATATATAATTCCATTTGATTCTTTCACATTACCACATCATTATAATTTCCTAGATAATTGATCAAGATACTTTCCCCTCAGAACTGATGTCATGATATATTTCTCAAGGCTACACTGGATGAATCTTTTCATTAGATATGAATTATCCCAAAAATTTATTGAATAAATCAAACGAAATATTTCAACATTTCTTGGGAATTGTCCTATGTGCTTAGTTACATAAATTTCTCTACTAGTTTTATAGGATATACTATTATATTTGCATGATCACTCTACTATTATACAGATCAGAAGAAAATGTTAGGGTCATGTGATCACGAGTATAGTGACTAGTTATGCATCAATGAGATTAACTATTGGTTGTAATTTCTATAATATCTCCATGGTTCATTCAGTATATTTGACATGTATTCGGTCATGAGATCATGAATCCACTTAGGGGATGTATGATGTGATTGATTCTTCTAAAGATATGTATTTTTTTATGGAGATTCTAGATCATATTACACAAACTTATTTACTTTCTAAAAATATCTTCAAACCCTCATGAATATTTTTGTAATACATCAATAAAATAGGATAAGGCTTTGATGGATCACTTGGATAATTTAATAGAATGTGTGGTTGCTACATGCCACGATTGTGTTGATCCATCACATATAATTTTAATAAACAAAATTGTGTTTTCCCATGGTAGATATCCCCTTTATAATACTCTTACCCTTAATATGATTGGTCCTACCAATGAAACACCATTTCCTAAATCACAGACACCAATTTTACATTTATCATAGAATGTAAAAACCAAAAATACCAATCAGTATTTCTTGTCACATATGGTTTGTAACATGTCTAAGAGAGAATGTAAAAATGGGAAAATACTGATGTTTTTTTACCACATTCGTTGAAAGATTCTTTAGTGATCATAGAGGGGATATCCATATGTACCATTCAATAATGTGGGTATTTCCCACAACATATAGGTTTGGTAGGGTTCCCAAATAGGACTAATGACTTGTGGAAACATTGGAATGTATTGGGGTTTCTCTAAATGGATTAAATATATTTCATTAGATTTGATCATAGAGATGAATAATATTGGAGTTTTTATGGTTTTTTTATCTCAATTAATATTTTCCTACTCTAATAGGTGCATAATGAGGGACATGTTTAGTCACTAGAGTCACGATATAACCACATTCCCTCTAATGATTGGTGAGGTGGGTATTTTTATCTATAATGTGGAGAGGATATTTAACACACCCAAATTGGGAAAGATGTATGATTGTGTTTTCATCCCATGGTCCATGTCGGATAACCTATTTATGAATCATTATCTTCTCCAAAAGTTGATCAGGTTTGATGAGAAATCCCATGGGAGGGACCAAATTGGTGTGGAAAATATCCCAATTAATAAATGTGTTGAATTCTTCATCATGACATCACTGTTGTTATCTAGAAGACAAGAAGATTAAGTATTTACATATAATTAAATCCTAGAGGGATAAGGACATTTATTGACCAAATATAGAGTAATAAATTTTTAAAAAATGGGATGGTTGGTCATCCCTAAGGATGATTCGACCATTCAATTGGAAAGATTCCATACTGTACACCTATAGAGTACTTACTCCTGAAAAATTAAGAGGTTGTTTTTTGTGTCTCCAAATTTATTATGGGCACATTTCTGTTTGGAAGAATATGGATAGGGTTATGAGTCCATATATAAGTCAAAAGGTATCACATTTATGATAAAATGTCATATTAAGATACCATGGTAGAAAATAAATTCTAATTTTTGTGTAATGGGGTTTGATTTGTTCTAATTTAGGATTTTATGAGTACATAATCATTCATAATATCAATAATGTTAAGTTCAAACAAATTTTATAATGTATCGTCCGAGTATTGAATGTTACACTATGTTATTGTGATTTTAGGGCCAAAATGTGTCATTATGATCACTTCTCCTATAACCCCTAAAGTCTTGTTCCCAATTGTAGTATGGTTGAAAATGTTGGGTCCAGCTTTGTGGTTTAGGTATATATGATTTAACATTATGATGGTTTCATTTCAACCCACATCAATTGAATCTTTCTATCGTATTGGTTTCAGCATTAGTAGTTTTCATCAATTTCATTGCATTTAACAGAGATTTGTACCACTATTATTGTTTGATATTTGTACAATTTTATGGTGGATCTTTAGTTTATGCTGATATTTTCCATGGATGATTTGGTCAAGGTAAACATTCCACCCCATAAAGTAGTGATTAGTTTATTCTAGAGCTATGATGAGTTTTTGATCCTATCAAATACAAATTTAACATTATCCACATTACTATATGAAGATAATCAATTTTCATCTGCTTCTGATTTCAATCCAGGGGCTTATAAATAGTTGTTTTCAAAAGGATCAATTTCCCAAAAATGAATATCATTACGAAGTGAGATGATTAGAATTACTATAATTTATATTAGATGAAACAACCAGTATATAGATAATGGTAGTATTGTTTGTAAGAACCCAGTTTTTGCTGCGGAAGTCTTTGTAATATTCTTGATGATATTACAGAGCAGCGCCTTCAGACGGCATGCGATTCCGAGCCCTGAAGTGGTCGGAATTAAATTTTTAGTGCATTCACACTGGAAATGCCAAATTAATGGGGTAACTCTTAAATGGTGACCCGAATCAGAGATACGAGTGTATGGATGGTTCCGGAATGGGGTGTTTACCCTGGGAACGACATAAAACATGTCGGCGCTGGACGTTTGGACCCCTCACCCGCTTCTGGAAAGTTAAATGGATGAATTAATTAATTAATTAATTCGTTTAATGTTGAAATGCAAGTATCTCTTAAATGGTGGCTTGTATTGGGAAACTGAGGGCACCGTTCAGTTTGTAGTGTGCCATTTACACTAAGAGGGGTGCAAGTTTCGTGGGCGCGGCTCGTTTATGAAAAATGGCCCCAGGGGAATTTTCGTAATTTGGTGGATTTGGGTGTTCAGTCTTTTAACATTTGAACGGGGTCTCGGATTAAAATTCTGATACCGCCAATGTGCTCGGGAGGTGGTGTTTACCCTAGGGGAGGTTTAACCTCGACCCGCCTGAGGGTACGGGTTCGGGCCGACGGGCGGGTGGTTAAGCGTTTTCTATTTATACGCTTAACTCACCCCCTACCTCATCCTCTTCCTCACCTGGATAGATGCAAAGAGGAACTCCTCCCTCTACTCCTCCAGCTCCGGTGAAGCAGCTCCGGAAAGGCGTGGCGCGGTGGCAGACTCCCCCGTGAAGCTTCGGGCATCGCCCAAGAGGTAGGAGGTTTCCGTTGCGTTTTCATTCCTGAGCCTACCGTTGAGACAAATTTTACATGTCGATTTGATGTTAAACCTTAAAAAAATTCCATAGATGCGTAGTATAGCTTTCTATCTTTCCAATTCATATTTTGGAATCAAATTCCGAGCTCAGAGGAGGTCGAGGTTGATCGTCGAAGGTTGTGGGGTTTTTCGGTGGTCCGGCGAACCTTGGCGCGGCAGTGGCACGCTCGGTCAGTGTCGCGGGTGTCTGGGGGAGCGGCCAGGCGAGGCTGGGGCACGGCGTGTCTTCAGCCAAGGGTGAGGGGGGTGGCGTCCGTAGGATGGTGGGGCTCAAGCGTAGCGCCCGGCGTGGCGGCGGGTCATCAGGGAGCGGCGACCGTGGGATCACGGCACACGACCCTCATGCGGCGAGAAAGACCCGCGTCGCGCGGGTATTCACGCGGCCACCGCGATCGGCCCTCGTGGACGGTCTGTGCGCGGGCTGCGAGACCGCAGCCGGCCCGCGCGGCTAAGCCGCGGGCCGGCCCAGGCCGGTCCAGCCCCAGGGGCCTTGCCCCCTCGAACTTCGGACACCCATATTTTCCACTACGGGTGTCCGATTTGAGTTTCGTATGCGGTGGTGGAACCGTATCGATGAGTCGGAATTGTTGATATGGTTTCGGGAATTTTTAATTCCCGAAACTAGGGGCCTCGGTTGCGCGACACATACGTCAAGGGGATTGTCGTTTTTCCGGGGGAACTTGTTTTGGACGGCGCGGACGCATCCGACCTACGATTTAAGCGCCGTCAGTGGCATTGGAACCATGGCCCCGAGGTGAAGTTTTCTAGGGTGGTTCTGGGTGTTGAAGCCAGATTTGAGGCATGGGCCCCACGGCCCTTCTTTCGAGCTGCGTGCAGTATTTCACGACTTTTTCGTCAGATGTCCGTTCGGGGCGTGCGAGCAGTCGATTCTGGATGTTTTTCTGAGGGGATTTCAATGGTGCAATTCGCCCGCTCTAATTAGGCACGATGGTGCGGGGCCCACGATGGCTGTTTGGGCGTCGACGGTGGTTTTCCATCTTTATCAACGGGCGACCGTTTTGGACAAGTGAATAGTCCATCTTGTGTTCTATTTCTAGAGGATCGCAATGGTGTGATCAGTTCGTTGAGTTCCGGGACCGGGTTGCAGGTCCCACGAAGCACCGCTCGTGTGCGATTAGCCAGAATGCATCTTTTTCTCCGGATATCTTTTGAATTCAACTGAGTACTGATTCTGACGTGTTTTCTCGAGGGGATTGCAATGGTGTGATGCGCCCGATTATTTTCGGGGCTGAGGCTCGGGATCACGGGACGTCGTTCGGGCGTGAGGCGGTGATGGTGAATTTTTCGTCGAATATCTGTTTGAGGCGAGTAAGTAGTCGATATCACGTGTTTTTCCATGAGGATTACAACGGTGTGATCTGTTTGGCTCTGCGGAGCCTCTTGCGTGATCTTATTAAATTTGGAAGCATGAAAGGTGCTTCAGTGGTGGTTCTCCCTACCTTGGTTGTAGAAGACCCTTGGTGTGTGATCGCGCACTCTTGGGAGAGTGATATAAATGATTCACAAGATGTGGTTCACCGTGCCTGGGCCTTTGAAGTGGAGTTGTTACGTCACGCCTTCGCGTTGACGCTGGGTGCTGTGTGCACGATAGCCTTTGGGCTAGAACGAGTTGTACTTTGGGAGTATACGGGAGCGCTTGGAGGTACATGTGGTTTCTTGTACCTGAGGATATTTGTGCGCTCAGTTGGGGTTGACTTGGGGCCACACGTCCTGGGGGCCCCACGTGCGTGTTGTGTTCTGCTTTACTTACATGACCTCTCGCGACGTAGAGGGTCCCTCTACGCTCGTTTTTTTTTTACCAGCAAGGTGGAGTTTCCCCTGGCCTGGTGCTCTTTTTTCTGACCAACAGGGTTGAGTGGTCTCCCCCTGGTCTTGTACTCGATGGTTTGGCTGGTAGAGATGCGTTGGTACCTCTGCTTCTTCGGCTGTGAAGGGTTTCAGTACATTGCCCTTTCACCGGTCTGCGACACCATTTGTGGCTACGGGTGTCCGTGTAGCGTTGGTGTTTTCCCCACTTTCTAGGATGTTATGTCTTGGTCCTCTTCGACAGTGACTCAGCGGATTGGAACAGGATCACCTTGTGAGGCCTAGGGAGTTTCTCTCGTTGCTCTGTGTTCCCTGGTAGATCTTGTGGTTTCGGTGTGACCAACACTTCACACGGGCACCGATCCTCTACTCAGGAGGTTGTTTCTAGCTGGGCTGAGGTTGTTTTCAGTATGGTTATGGTTGTTTCAAGCGGGGCTCACCAGTGGGTTACCATCCAGCAGGGATGGCCAGTACAGCGGTGTTCCACCGAACAGTACCATCCAGTAGGGATGGCCAGATAAATTCTGGGCTTACTTCCAGCGGGGCTGGGCAGTGGTCCCCGATGTCGGACTTACCTCCAGCGGGGCTCCGCAGTGGTCCCTGATGCTGGGCTTACCTCCATCTAGTCTAGTCAGTGGTCCCCGATGTTGGGCTTACATACAGTTGGGGTGGGCAGTGGTCCCCGATGTCGGGTTACCTCCAGCTGGGCTGGGCAGTGGTCTCATCGCCGACTTTATCTGGGTCACCCTCTAGTGGATTACTTTGTTACGGGACTGGGCAGTGTGGCACCTGACGACTTTCCAGGTCTCCCTATATTGGGAACCCGTTGACTTCCAGGGACCCTCCAGTAGGGCTGGGCAGGGGGTCACTTGTATATTTTGAGCAGACTTCTTGACTACGGGGCAGTGACGAGTTGTGGTTGACATTCCCCCAGAACTCTCAAGTACGAGGAGCATTTCCCCCCACCGAGACGCGTCCTTGTGACGCGACCTATAATCGTGTGGGCGAGTCAGTGCCACCCAAAGAGGATTTTGTCGAGGTGTGGTGATTGATCCCCTCGGCTTGCGGTTCGGGGCAGACGTGCATGATGCTGAGCATCGATGGAGTTTACTTCTCGGACAGTTGGCTACTCTTTTCTTGGGATGAGCTACGGGATGGAGATCCCCTTACGACCTTTATCGGGCTTCTTGTTGAGAATATGGAATTGTATATACCTTGTTCTAGTACCCACTTCTTGGGTTCGGTTACTCTCCTTCCAGGAAAGGAAAAGACGAGGGGGGTATGCCACATTCTTTCCATGTCTAACTTCTCATGGTTGGACAAGTCTAATCTCATACTATATGTATCGAAGACTTGACGGGAAGTTCATCTTCTCACCGTTTCCATCTCCTTGTGTTTGGACGAGTCTACCTTCTTTCCTCTTGTTGTGTTGAGTGGGAGTCTTTACCATACTCCTTACTGCACTTTCAGTTGTACTCCTCTTCATAACCTGTTCGCTCTACTGATCACCCTTCAGTACCTTCTTTTGTTGCTCCCTCGAGCCTTCGGGGTATCCTACTGAGTATTTTTAAACTCACCCCTACTTGGGTTTTTCCCGCACTTGGTGTGCCCTTGTAGACGACGGACAGTTGTAGCCTGACTTCAGTGGAGCGTAGTAGCTTGGGAGCTTGGACTGCGTGCGGTGGTCGTGGCCGGTTTTCAGGTGGGAGACCCGTCATCTGTTTCTTTTTGTTTACATGTTTCCGGGTTGTGGCACCATTTCTGGTTTGGCGCGTTTTTCCCCTTTTTCCTTTTTATCACTTTACTTGTACTGTTTAGTGGTCGATGCACATTTTGGTTTATATATAGCATTTTCCCTTTTCATTACATGTCGTTCCTTTTACTATTCACTATTTCATTGAGTGGGATGCGTGTGTGTGTGTGTGTACAGGTACTTAGGAAAAGGCCTCCCCAAGTTGTTGTGTCTTCGGTGCTAGTCGCCAACCCCTGGCCTATGGAGGCTGGCTTGGGGTAGTTACGGCTCAAGCTCGGGTAGGGTCAGGTCATGACAAAGTGGTATCAGAGGTGTTTCGTTCCTTGGGACATTGTGCGGACATCCCTAAAAGATGAATTGGTTGGGATATAAGGAAACAATGTTAATGTGTCTCAGGAGCATCTCTCAGGCTAGGGAGTCCAGTGATGGTGCGGCGGCCGACGTATCCATTCACCAGGACCTTGATAACCCACTTGTCGACTCGACATGATAAGACACTTGTTGGAGGGAAAAAAATTTGTGCATCACATATGATTGAGTCTTTGAATGTTCTTCTTGATTCAGCTTCCCATCATTATCTTTATTGGTATATACATATATGCCCATCTGACCGCGACACTCCTTGATAATATTCAGGATGTCTCCATGAGGACAGCCAGCCAGGATACCAGCTTTCATTCGTGAGGATGGCCCTGTGAGCTACGAGGCCACAGTCCAGGACCCATCATGCAAGCCCCTTTCTCCTGGTGGGCCGGTAGCAGCACCCATACCTGTTGAGAAGCAGATAGTTTCAGCAGAGCAGGCTGAGTTTGAGCACAGGCTGAGTGCGCTCCGTGATTTCCAGCGGAAAATACCATTGAGGTTTAGTGGTGAGCCAGACCCTCAGGTAGAAGCGGTTTGGCTAGAGGTAGTGGTTAGCCTTTTCAGGCTTGTGCAGACGCCAGCAGATCAGAGAGTGGCTTTGGTAGCCAACCTTTTTCGTGGATCAGCTTGGCATTGGTGGAGTCTGGTGACTCGGTTTCTTGACGAGTAGTCGCTTTCGTGGGGTGACTTTCAGTTGTTGTTTTGTGAGGATTTTTTCCCTCATGATTGTGCTCCATTCGGATTCAGGAGCTTCTGCAGTTTTAGAAGGGAGGGATGACGGTGGCTGAGTACGCAGCTAGTTTTGCAGATCGTGCACGCTTTTACCCAGACTTGGTCCGTGACAAAATCCTCAGAGCGCAGAAGTTTGAGCAGGGTCTCCACTGAGATATTTGTGTTGTCATAGTACCCTTGGGAATTTCCACATATGTCGGGGTGCTAGAGCAGGCGTTGGTGACAGAGAGCTTATTGTCATGTCTTGCGGTTGGTAGTGGCAGTGGGCATGATAGAGTCGGACGTCTGTTGCAGCTAGCGGGCGTCAGCAAGTAGGACCTCGACGCAGGTGGCTTTCTGACAACCGGACTCAGGGGCATTGTCGTACACCAAAGTGGCACCAGAGTGCACCAATACAGCCCAGAGATATCCGGTGTTATACTTGTGATGGGCGAGGTCACTTGGCACGAGACTGCCCGACCCGAGTTACTGAGAGTTTCAGGCAGGCAGCAGGTGCGCCACCACAACAGAGGCAGTGCCGTGATTGGAGTAGTGCCCAGGGAGGTGGTTCTAGTAGAGGAGAGGTAGGAGCTGGTAGTGGGGGATGGCTTTACGAGGTCTTTCTATCACTACTATGCAGTCCACATCAGGCTCTGGCAGCCGAATGTTGGGACCACAGACAGCCGTAGACATTGGATGTCTACGATCCTGTAGAGCATGAGGTGAATGAGGTTTGCTCTACAGATCTTCTACTTATTGCAGTAGAATAGATAGACTCTGTGCATGGAATGCTTTCCTCCCTGCTCCTTGTTTATGTTGTTACCAGGGTGACGTATGGCGTCGGGTATAACCTTGTATTGGTAAGGTAAAAGGTCGTGGGACCTTTTTATTTACTCGATGGTGTCTACTCCATCGCTTTCTAAGCATGTAAGAGAGCCTTGGTTGTGGGACATCAATTGTGGAATCTCGCATCACCAGATATCCTTGGGTGTTTCACCATATGGATATTCTGAAGGAGGGAATCACCAGGCCCTGTTCTAGGTGCGGACGGTGATTCCAGTCGCGGTGTGCGACGTAGAGGTTTCAACCGGGGAGGTGAGCTACCTCTGAGGGCCTTCGGGCCGTTTGAGGCAGTGCAAAGGGATGGCGAGGTTCCCTACCGTCTTTCCCTAACCCCAAAGTCTGGAGTGGGTGCACGACATCGGAAAGGGAGGACCACGCGTGAACGGATCAATCCCTTGGTCTGTGTGTGGTGACACAGAGTTGTGGGCGGGTTCTTCTGGGTATGGGAAATCTAGGTGTGGGATTAGTACCCTATGTTTCTCCCTAGTTTTTCTTATCAGGGACGAAAATATTGAAGGAGGGAATGATGTAAGAACCCAGTTTTTGTTGCGTTAGACTTTGGAATATTCTTGATGATATTCTAGAGCAGCGCCTTTAGACGGCATGCGATTCTGATCCCAGGAGTGGCTAGAATTAAATTTTCAGTGCGTTCACACTGGAAATTCCAAATAAATGGGATAACTCCTAAATGGTTACATGAATTAGAGATCTGAGTGTACGGATGGGTCTGTAATGGGGTGTTTACCCTTGGAACGACATAAAACATGTCGGCGTGGGACGTTTGGACCCCTCACCTGCTTCTGGAACATTAAACGGATAAATTAATTAATTAATTTATCCATTTATTGTTGAAACTCAAGTATCTATTAATCAGTGTATCAGAATGGGAAACTGAGGGCACCATTGAGTTCGGAGCGTGCCGTTTTCCCTAGGAGGGGTGTAAGTTTCCTGGGCGCGGCCCGTCTGTAAAAAATGCCCCCAGGGGCATTTTCGTAATTTGGCGTCTTTGGGAATTCAGTCTTATAAATATTGAATGGGGTATCAGATTAATGTTTTGATATCACCATTGTGCTTGGGAGGTGGTGTTTACCCTAGGAGAGGCTTAACCTCGACCCTGCTGAGGGTTTGGGTTTGGACCAACGAGCAGGTGGTTAAGCGTTTTCTATTTAAACGCTTAACTCACCCCGTCCCTCTTCCTCTTCCTCACCTGGACAGAAGCAAGGAGGAAATCCTCCCTCTCCTCCTCCTTCTCCGGCGAAGTAGATCCGGCAAGGCGAAGCGCAGCGGCAGACTCCCCGTGAAGCTTCGGGCATCGCCCAAGAGGTAGGAGGTTTCTGTTGTGTTTTCATTCCCGAGCCTACCTTTGAGTCAAATTTTATGTATTGATTTGATGTTAAACCTTCAATGAAATCCCATATATGAGTATTATATATTTTTATCTTTACAACGCATATTTTGGAATCAAAATCCGAGCTTGGAGGAGGCCGGGGTTGATCGTCGAAGGTTGCGAGTTTTTTCAGCGGTCCGGTGAGCCTTGGCGCGACAAAGGGGCGCTCGGTCGGCGTCGCGGATGTCTGGTGGAGCGGCCAGGCGAGTTCGGGGCGTGGCGTGTCTTCAGCTGAGGGCGAGGGGGTGGCATCTGGAGGATGGTCGGGCTCAGGCAGAGCGCCCGGCGTGGCGGCGGGTCGCCAGAGAGCGGCGACTGAGGGGTCACGGCGCGCGACCCCCGTGCGGCGACATTGATTCGCGCTGCGCGGGTCTTCACGCGGCCACCACGACCGTCCCTCGTGGTCGGTCTGCGTGCGGACCGCGAGACAGCAACCGGCCCGCGCAGCTAAGCCACAGGTCGGCCCGAGCCGGGCGGAGCGGCCGATCCATGCCTATCCAGCCCTGAGGGCCTTGCCCCCTCGGACTTCGGGCACCCGTATTTTCCACTACGGGTGTCCGTTTTGAGTGTCGTCTATGGAGGTGGAACCGTATCGACGAGGAAGACATTTTGAGATGGTTTCAGGAATTTTTAATTCCCGAAACGAGGGGCCTCGGTGGCGCGACACGTACATCGAGGGGATTGTCATTTTTCCGGGGGAACTTGTTTTGGACGGCGTGGACGCGTCGGACGTCCGATTTAAGCGTCGTCAGTGGCGTTGGAACCCTGGTGCCGAGGAGAAGTTCTCAAGGGTGGTTTCGAGCATTGAAGCCGGAGTTGAGGTGTGGGCCCCACAGCCCGTATTTCGAGCTGCGTACAGCGTTTCACGACTTTTTCATCGGATGTCCGTTCGGGGCATGCGAGCAGTCGATTATGGATGTTTTTCCGAGGGGATTGCAATGGTGCAATCCGCCCGCTCTAATTCAGCACGATGGTGTGGGGCCCACGAGGGCCATTTTGGTCGTCGACGGTGGTTTTCCTTCTTTATCTCCGGGCGACCGTTTTGGACAAGTGAATAGTCCATCTTGTGTGCTTTTTCGAGAGGATCCCAATGGTGTGATCCGTTCGTTGAGTTTCAGGACCGGGTTGCGGGTCCCATGAAGCACTACTTTTGTGCGGTGGCTGGGATGCATCTTTTTCTTCGGATATCTATTGCACTCAAGTGAGTAGAGCTTCTGACGTGTTTTCTCAAGGGAATCGCAATGGTGTGATGCGCCCGACTATTTTCAGGGCCGAGGCTCGGGATCACGGGACGTCGTTCGTGCGTGAGGCGGTGTTGGTGAATTTTTCGTCGGATATCTGTTTGAGGAGAGTATGTAGTCAATCTCGCATGTTTTTCCATGAGGATTACAACGGTGTGATCCGTTTGGCTATGGGGAGCCTCTTGCGCGATCTTATTAAATGTGGATGCATGAAAGGTGCTCTAGTGGTGGTTCACCCTACCTTGGTTGTAGCTGACCCTTGGCCTGTGATCGCGCACTCTTGGGAGAGTGATATAAATGATTGACAAGATGTGGTTGGTCGTGCTTGGGCCTTTGAGGTGGAGTTGTTATGTCACACCTTTGCATTCACGCTGGGTTCTATGTGCATGATAGCCATTGGGCTAGAACGAGGTATACTCTGGGAGTATATGGGAGCGCTTGGAGGTATGTGTGGTTTCTTGTAACTGAGGATGTTTTTGCACTCAGTTGGGGTTGACTTGGGGCCACACGTCGTGTGGGCCCCACGTGCGTGATGTGTTCTGATTTATGTACTTGACCTCTTGCGACGTAGAGGGTCCCTCTGTGCTCGTTTTTTTGACCAGCAGGGTAGAGTTTCCCCTGGCCTGGTGCTCTTTTTTCTGAGCAGCATGGTTGAGTGGTGTCCCCCTGGTCTTGTACTCTATGGTTTGGCCGACAGAGATGGGTTTCTTCCTCTACATATTCGGCTGTGAGGGGTTTCAGTACTGTTCCCTTTCACCGGTCTGCGGAACCGTTTGCGGCTTTGGGTATCCATGCAGTGTGGGTGTTTTTCCCACTTTCTGGGATGAGATGTCTCGGTCCGCTTCGACAGTGACTAACCGGATTGGAGCGGGATATCCTTGTGAGGCCTGGGAAGTTTCTCCCATTGCTCAGTGTTCCCTGGTAGGGCATCTGGTTTCGGTGTGACCAACACTTTACACGGGCACCGATCCTCTACCCAGGAGGTTGATTCTAGCAGGGCTAAGGTTGTTTTCAGTAGGGATAAGGTTGTTTCGAGCAGGGCTCGCCAGTGGGTTACCATCTAGCAGGGATGGCTAGTACAGAAGTGTTCACCGAGGAGTACCATCCAGCCAGGATGGCTAGAGCAGTTCGGGGCTTACCTCCAGTGGGGCTGGGCAGTGGTCCCCGATGCTGGGCTTACCTCCAGCGGGGCTGGGTAGTGGTCCCCGATGTCAGTCTTACCTCCAGCTGGTCTGGGAAGTGGTCCTTGATGCCGGGAATACCTCCTACTGGGCTGGGCAGTGGTCCCCGATGCCAGGTTACCTCCAGCTGGGATGGGCAGTGGTCCCGTCACCGACTATAGCCGGGTCGCCCTCCAGTGGATTACTCTATTACGGGACTAGGCAGTGTGGCACCTGTCGACTTTCCGGGTCTCCCTGTAGTGGGAACCCGTTGACTTCCAAAGACCCTCCAGCGGGGCTGGGTAGGGGGTCGACTGTCGACATTGAGCAGAATTCTCGACTACGGGGTAGTGACGAGTTGTGGTTGACGTTCCCCCAGAACTCTCAAGTACGAGGAGCGTTTCCCCCCCACTGTGATGCGTCCTTATGACGCGACCTAAAACCATGAGGGCAAGTCAGGTCCGCCCATAGTGGATATTATCGAGGTGTGGTGATTGAGCCCCTGAGCTTGCGGTTAGGGGAAGACATGCGGGATTTAGATCATCGATGGATTTTACTTCTGGGACTATTGGCTACTCTTTTTCTTGGTCTGAGCTATGGGAAAATTATCCCCTTAAGACCTAGTTCGGGTTTATTTTTGAGCATATGAACTTGTATATACCTTGTTCTAGTACCCACTTCTTGGGTTTGGTTACTCTCCTTCCAGGAGAGGCGAAGACGCGCGGGGTATGCCATGTTATTTCCATGTCTAGCTTCTCATGGTTGGACGAACGTACTCTCCTACTATAGGTAGCGAAGACTCGACGGGAAGTTCAACTTTTAACCATTTCCATCTCCTTGTGTTTGGATGAGTCTACCTTCTTTCCTCTTGTTAGGTTGAGCGGGACTCTTTATTGTACTCTTTAGTGCACTTTCAGTTGTACTCCTCTACTTTTCTTGTTCTCTCTACTGCTCACCCTTCGGTACCTTCTTTTGTTGCTCCATCGAGCCTTCGGGGTATCCTAATGAGTATTTTTATACTCACCCTTGCTTGGGCTTTTCCCACACTTGGTGTGCCCTTGCAGACGACAGACATGTGGAGCGTGACTTAAGTGGAGCGTAGGATATTGGGATCTTCGACCGCGTGCGGTGGTCGTGACCAGGATTCAGATGGGAGACCCGTCAGCAGTTTCTTTTTTTTTAACTATTACCTGGTTGTGGCACCTTTTCTGGTTCGGTGCATGTTTTTTCCCTTTTTCATTTTCAGTACTTTACTTGTACTGTTTAGAGGTCAATGCACTTTGTGGTTTATATATAGCAGTTGCCCTTTTCTTTACTTGTCTTTCCTTTTACTCTACACTGTTGCATTGAGTGGGCTACATGTGTGTGTACAGGTACATAGGAAAAGGCAACCCTGAGTTGTTGTGCCTTCGGTGCTAGTCGCCAGCCCCTGGCCTATGGAGGCGGCCTTGGGGTAGTTGTGGCTCGAGCCTGGGGGGGTCGTGTCGTGACATTATTGGTGAGTGAAACCATGTTACAATTATTTTTCCTTATCAAATTTTTTTAGTGGTTGACTTTGAGAACACTAAAATCAATGTATTAACATTTGGGAATAATATGGCATGAATATTTACCTTTAATAAGTTTTCTCTCTTGCTACCTGCACTAGGATTTAAATGAATTAAACTACTTGTTTTTTTCAATCATTTACTAAATGAAAATTATGTTATGTTGTAAGTAATCATGGGTCTACATTTATATTCCCCCATGGTACTTCTATTGAGGGTTTAGGGAACACTACAAGATATCATGTATGATTATGTACATTATGACTTTTATGTATGAGTAGGGATGAACATACAACTATTGTTAAAGGGTTGTCGTTCTATTTCAACTATAATAAATTACTCTATTTTTTGGTTACACAACCAAAGGCCAAAATTATTTAGAGACTCATAATGTCCCCGGTATATTCTCCCTGGGATGTGGATGTTGTGGTAGAATTGAATAGTGATCGGTGCACTGATGATGAGTTATTACTGGTAAAACTGGCCTATATGAGGGTTGAAATTTCAATTTTTTTAGAAATCCCTCAACATTCGCACCATCTGGGGGTCTTCGTTAATACTATATGCTTTTAAACCTTATTGTGAACATTCTGTGAGTTGGAAAGATCAAAAGGAAGTGATCTGAATTTTTAGATCCATCTCATCAAAAATCCTCTTGTATTTGTGGAAAGTTATCCTTTCCTTATTTTGGAAAATTCAATCAACACATAAAAATTTATTAAAAACACGATGTTCCTCATCAAGCATGCATATATGAGCATGTATCTTCACAAGAGTATGTTGGTGTGCATTTAGTTACTTTTGTAGAACCTTCAATGTTGGTCATGGACCATCATGAAATAGTGATGGATGAGTGTTTCACCAAGTTATACTGATTTGTTATAATATATATTCAATAATTCATACCATTTGATATGAAAAATGAGAACACTCTTTTTCAGGATAACAATCTAGGTATTTATTATGATAATTATTTATCCATGAGGGGGGGTTCAGATTAGAGAAGGTTACTTCTTCTTTAGAGATCGAAATAAATTCACTTTTTAATCATGTCATCTCATATTTTATTTTTTCATTCAACCCTTATGGGATGTGAGATATGTTATACATCATAAAAGGAACTGAACCATTATATAAATTTCTGCTCATATGATTGTGTATCAACCACACTAGTGTACGGGGTTGGGGAAACAAATATTCATAGCGATGATATTGATAAATCTAGTACATTAATGCCATTCAAATACTTTTGTCACCTAGTTATATCATTTCATTTACCCATTGAATTATGATCCCATTTGACCATTATTGTAGCACTAGAGAACCAAGTTTCATGATCCTTTTTTAATTTCAATTACATATACTAAGTTGACCAATATAAAGGCCAGCTCAATTCTTATATAATCAAAGACATGGTGTATAAATCTCTCACATAGTTAGCTCTCCCAATAATATGTTCATATTAATATGATAGCATATATATAAGGTTTAATTTTTTGTCACATTAGAAGTCATTGAATAACGATGTCTGAATTGAGATTCAGAGATTTTTCTTAGAGGACCAATTGAAGGGCCTGATAGAGAATATGGGTCTCCATCGATTCGTGTTCACCACCCCTAGTTATGATGGTTTTTATTATACATCCTTAATTCATAATTTAATTAGGTGATATCTACGAGGGAGAAAAATAGGGACCTTTATGTAAGGAACGTAGCTTTTGAGGCCTCTTATTTATTAAGGAGATGGTGGGATTACTACTTAATTTAATCGTCCAGGCATGTGGTAGAGGCGATAGATCATAAAGAAGTGGTTAGTTGTACATTGGTTCAAATTGAAGTTCTCTACTATGAAAATTTACATATTAAATATTAACTAATATAGTTTCATCATTAAATGAACATATTATATAATGTTGTATTGAAGTTTCATGGACTCATTGACATAGTTGTTAAGGACATTAATGATACATCTATAAGGGTGTAAGGAATATAAACACTTAATGAGGTTAACACTAATTATGTTGATCAATTACGATAATACATATCCTCTCTCGAGAATAACTGGTATGGTCTTAAGGATTCTTCTATATATGAAATGTGATAGAATGGTAATTTGACAAATATTTTTTTATCATGTCCTCACATGAGAGAATGGTTTATGTGGGGAGTCCTCCATTTCCATGATTTTAATAAATATATCTTTTGAACCATCTATGTCACCATCCATTTTTCATTAAACCATGGTGTTCATGATAATTAATTGGTTTACAGTTTCTTATGTAATAAATGATAACCCAATATCGTATCATATTAGGCCAATCAGAATTCTTAGATTTTAAGGTATAATTAATAATATTATTTTCCCCGAATATTATTCTATGTTATTAAAGACCTATGATTTATTATTGATGTATCTAATTTATTTATATTGAGAATACGTGATTCAAAATTGGATAATTTTTTTAGAATATATTTCATGGAGGGAGAGATCATTTTTTTGCTAATGATACTAGACATAGCAAGAATATATTGGGTTTTTTATAAGACAATATGTTGTGATTTACAAATATTATATCATTGTATTTATAACCACCTATTTAGTTTCTAATTATCAGTTAATGGAAGGTTAAATAGGGATGGACACATATTATTTTCAATATATCCTATAATGGGTTAACCACTTTATTGGTTATGTACCATTAATCAATAATTCAAACAAAATCATTATTTTTCTATAAATTAGGTATTTATATATTGTACTATCTCTTAATGTAGTGTATGGAATATTTTCATTCACAATGATTAATTTTATTTTAGGGCCTCTTGATTTTACATTAAATGATTGTAGTTTTGTGGTCTTATCACATAGACATTATATTGGTTTAGTTTTGGGTCTTCAATATTGAACATTCGTTTGAAGTCATTTAAGATATAATATCCTATAAAATCTATGGATATAGTTAGGTTTCATTTAAATCATAACTTCTATTTGTATCATTTGGGTTATTTTTTCATAGAATATTTATTTTTGTACATTAGGGACTTTCAGCTCAGAGAATTGATTTCTCTAGATTAAGGTGTTTACCCTTAGACCATATATTTATATGGATTATGGTATTCTAGATTGAACCATTAGATATTTTAGTTTGAAGTATTTTAGCGTATAAATTTTATTGATGAGGATTATTGTATATTATATAATAACTTATATTTATATATATTATTGTCTTTATCACATTAAATGTATTTCATTAGTTTAGGGTGTTCTGGCTCAGACCATGAGAAGCCATGAACATTATATTCATGATTCCATGGCTTGATTGATGTATATAAAATATAGGGTAGATCTTACTAAGATGACCCAATACATAATAAGGTTCTAAGTTATGCCATGGTGTTTTCCGGTAAAATAAGTATTATGGTTCCATTCCTGCATGGTGGAGATGAATTTTGTAATTATCTTAATATTTTTGAACAGATCTGTATCTACAACATGCTATGGGAAATGAATGATTTTTGGATATGATATGGTTGGATGGAGAAAATATATGATATATGTGCTACACTCAGAATTTTGGAAAATGGGTAGTTCAAATCGTGTGGCCAATTTCTTTAAATTATGAATTTTTGAATGGGGAATATATACCATGGGTGTACAATAATAATCAATTATTATGAGATTATCCATGGTTTCACTGATGATCATAATGATTGGAAATCCATTCTAATAATGAGGGTATTACTCCAATTGTTAGGTCTGTTGAATTTTGTATTAGTCTATTTGGAATAAACTTCTATTCAATTAGAGTTTATCCATACACTTCTATGATTTCCATGAGTGATTTTAAATGAATCAAATATCAAGCTAAAAAAGTGGGTATTTAGAAAATGACTATCTAGAAACAGTTAGAGAACTATAGGTATATTTAACATTTTTTAGGGAATCAGGATTCATAAGTTCTGTTGTTTTTCTCTATAGGTTCTTGTCATTCAAAAGGTTATAGAATAAGGTGATGAGTCCACATACTGAAGAATGTTTCAATTGATGGTGTTGTAACACCAAGGATGAAAAATACACTTTAAAATTTTCATCACAAGATTGTAAATCATGTCCTCTGTATATGTCACTTAACTGGAGGTAGTATATGGTTGGTTCATCTCAAAAAGTGTTAATGAAATGAGCTAATAATGTACCATGTTGGAAAATAACTCATTGTCTTAATGGAGGAATTCCTAGAAACGTATGGTCTTATAAGACGATATATTATATATACACAGTATGATATGTAGAAAATACAATATAAAAAGTTCCACGTTACATGGAGTTCTAAGAGAATGTTATAATATTAGAAAACAACTTGTGTTTGCTTATATTTGAAGGTCATGAAGGTTGTTTATGAAAAATTTAATATTTTGGAAAGGTTTCGGCACCCAATGTGTTGAGACACCACTTAATGAACAAGTTATCATGGTGACGATAAGTGAAAAATTTTAATTTATCTATTTCTTAGACCAATTGGTTTACCATACATAGCTTGGGTTTTCTGTGGGGCTATAATGTGGTCCATGTGGGTTTAATGTATTATTTATCATTTCTATAATTTTTTCCTAAACTCGAGATATGAAGAGATTTGTGAGAAAACGATTGAAATTTTATCCTGACACCCTATCTAGGTCATCAAGAAAACATGTTTTTCACTCTTTTACTAACAGTTTTAGGACTTTTGATATGGTCTATCGAAGGCTTGAATTTAAGATCTTACAACTTTGACCAAAGTTATGATATTTTGATTGAATTAAACAGAAGTACCTAATATGAGGGGAATATTACAAAAGTTCTTAATTAGGATTCCTAGAGTCAATATCAACTGAAAATAAATCTAATTTAGAGATGAATATTTTTTAAATAATGGATCAAGGTTCTCATTTCTTGAGCAATGAAGAGGGACAATCATGTTGGGGATATCACAAAACATACTCAGGTGCTAAGTCTACCTGTGGTGATGTTAAGATATCTATGATCAGATATACCTTAATATAAGGTAAACACCTTCCTATTTGATAGTTCTAATCCCTTATTAATATATTTCATGTTCAAACAGATAGATTCATTTTAATTTCCTATGGCCGTAATTGGATTTTTTATACTCTAAGAACTAATGTAATTAATGATGATTTACACGCCCATTAGATTAAAAGACGATAAAAGCACCACATTTCTTGTTGATTGGGTTATGGTTATTATTATACATTAATAAGGGATGATGATGGGTTATGTAATAAGACTTTAAATGACATTAAATCGAGGAGAATTATTCTTACAGTGTTAATTTATTATCACGAGGACATTTTCTGTAATATTTATTTCCATATAGTATGGTTGTTATCATTTTTTTTAGTTTATTTTAATAAGTTAAGGATGTTGAAAATACCATTAATACATTTTAATGTAGTCTTTGTGGACACATTTGACTAGTGGTAGGTATTTATATGCAAGGGGAATCGGTTATCAATAAACGAAATTATTAGAGTGTATCATATATTGTAGCCCTTGTTACATATATATCTCACTATTGAAAGCCAATTGTAGGTAGATCTGACTGGTGCATTGGAAAAATAAGGTTCAATGGATCTTCCCCTTCTTGATAAGAGGTATATACTATTTTTCATGTATTTTAATGACATGATTCTAAGATGTTCACAACATCTTTCCATCCCATATAAATTCAAAGTTTTATTTTCATCATATCATATGTTGTGGTTGAACCTAAGATTCATGATCTATGTGTCTCAATGTATCAAGTGATGTCCAAAATATATCCCAAAGTAGTTCATATATACATATTCTTGATCTATTTTAGACATGTATAAATGGATGATAGATATTTATTTTATCATATAAGGACCGACAAGTTGGATATTTGCTCATCACCATGTTTCCTTTAAGGGCCAAAATCACAAAACATGTATTTATTAAAAGGGAAAACGTCAAAACAAGTTTGACGTAATGTAGATGGGTGGATTATTAATGTTGGTAATTGTATTTGGGTGTAGGATTTTTCATGCAAGATTTACTATATGTCATGTGATTATATAAATCAATTAATATAATGTTTTTAAATGGGGAAAACTATATAATGCACGAACCAATAAAATGTTGGTGTATATATTCCCAATGATTATTGTTTATAGGCCTTGTATTGGATATTTTTATGTCAATACATATCTTGTGATGATAAGAATCCTGAAACATTTTGTACTTTCAAAACCATATATTTTATTATCATTAAGAAATGACGTATTCTCTACAACCTGAAATGGATATACTACATTTGAGAATAAAAAAGGAGGTATGGGCATCATATCGAATCAGGTGTTGACAATAATAATGATTCACATAGTTCTACAATAGAGGTGTTGCTGGAGAACAACACCAAGAATAATGGTCCTCTCAGATAAGTCCCATAGTATTTTATAGTTAGTTTAAATGATGAGTTATCAACCATGTTGCTTAATGTAATAGAACAAGGAATAATGGTGTTCCATTTTCTGTCATTCATATATGTCCATGATATCGCTATCATGGAAGGATTTTCTATGATCATGGGTGGAATCCCTTAATAATCTTCATATGCTCCCAGGAGCTAATCTCAGTGTCATAAAGATTAATATAAAAGAGTAATTTCACCATGAATATGAAATTAAGGTGAGGGAAAATGAATATTTAATTGTATTCAGGACACCCTACAAATCTCATATAAATTATAATCATTCACTACATAGATATAAAAATACCCTATTGTTTAGTGTCCTGTAGATCAGATATAAGTAGGAATGTTTAATTTCACGTGGTAAGGATGAATATGACTCAATAGTAAATAAGTATAATCTTTTTGATATACCTTGTAATGACGATTTTCCAAAAACATCGTATCATGTTACTTCAAAAATTAACAAAAACATAGTTATATTAAACTATGTAGTTTACTATAATGAAACAAGGAAATCAGCCATTTAACTTAACATATTTTTCTAAGGATGTGGTTCAATCAATATAGAAGAAAAAAATTGGGACCCATGTAGTTTTACATCATCTAAGAAAGAGAATTTCCATTATTTTTAACATATTGTGGTAAGGTAAAAATGCGCTATAATGGTTAAAATATTACTATAAATACTACCTATACATAATTTAATGTTATGTTGTATGGAAGTGTTTATGAAGAATAATATCATTTGACCATGATTATTAGCACGGTGAAGTTCACGGTCATAATCTATGGACCTATTCCTTACAGTTTAATGTCTTTTGGTTAAAACATTGATGATATGGACATTAATGAGTTTCTTCTAGGATGAATATTTTTTGTTTAATGTCATGAAACAAGGATGACAAACACTTGATTATAGTTATGGGTATTATTTCATGAAAATCCTTCTATTTTTTCGGGAATGACTCATTCCACATACATTGTGTAAAATGAGTAATCTCTTTTTTCATGGAAATAATTTATTATATATGGCCACTCTCATTTGGTTTCCTTCCTCGATGACTCTTTTACTAGTAAACATTAGGATCTATGAATCAATACATGTTTTACTTTTGTGATAAATAGGTACTAAAACTTTTTATTTGAGTCATTTGTGATTTGAATCAGATAGACTTCACTGTAGTGAAATGTAACAAACATTTTTTCAATGATCCCCTCCAACACATCCATTCACATTTTTGATTTTTCATTAACAGATATTTTTCCATATATGATAGTCAAAATAAAGGGAAACTAGACATATATTGGTAATAATTCATTAGTTTATATGCCAATTAATATAAAGTTTCTTCTATGGATTTATATTTTTTAGAATTTTAATCCCATATAGCATAGAGGAGGTTGTCTGTACATGGATTTTTTCCATATTCACAATGTTATAAATAATAATTTTCAAATTCTTATCGGAGAACTCTATTTATATGATTTATCACAGCATGGTAGTGTGATTATTAAATTGACTCAATGATTTACACCTAGTAAAATTTGATAAATTTTCAATAATATAATATGTTTCCATTGTTTTTGAATATCATGTGAGGGTCACAAACCCTATTTATTATATTATAATTTTATAAATTTATGATATTGTTAATCCATAATTTCTAGAGTGAAATGTCATAATCCCATTTATAAGATAATTAAGTGTTAGTAAGTGTGTTCTTAAACTACTTATCTTTAGATTTTGGATATATCCCCATTACATCCATTCCCCATAATGAAAATTCCCCCAAAATATTTGGTTTTATTTAGATTTTATAGAGGTTTATAGATGATTTTTTCATAAATATTGAATGAATTATATTTTATGGTGAACAAAATGTCACGACCCGCCCTCGGGGTCCGTGCCGTGACTACCCCAAGCCCGCCTTCCATAGGCCAGGGGCTGGCGACTAGCACCAAGGCGTAAATCCCAGAAAAAGGGAAGGCATTGCCTTTGTAAGGTAAACAAACACCACAGAGTAAGCAAATGGAAGTAAAACACTAAGTACAAAAAGAAGAGCTGAAAAGTAAAAAGGGGCCGGAAATACAAGCCCAACTGTAAAGTACAACTCGAAAGGGAAAACAGCGACTGAAAAGTAAAGCTGCTACGCTGAGATGTCCACTGGAAATCCCACCTGAAGGGTGGGTACAGATAGCTCCTCTGCTCCTCGGGTCCCGCCATCCGCTCCGAGTATGTCCCGCCCAGTGGTCCACCTCCGGGTACCGCCTCGTCGTATAGTCCACCTCCAGGTACCGTCAAGTCCTCGAACCTTCGGCTTCTCTCAGCACTGTCCGTCGTCTGCAACCAACACAACGAGGTGCGGGCATAGCCCGTGCAGGGGTGAGTATAACGATACTCAGTAGGGACCCCGAGACCCTCAAGGTCTCACTAAAACCAACAAGGATAAACACAAGAAGATCTCAACAGATAAACTCTACTTAGGTATATGCCCATACATATACCTAAGTTATCAAGTAACCCATCTCAATCATGAGGAAACACAAGGATTGTGAAAACGACGGATAACCACTACCCGGGTATATGCCCATACATATACCAAAGTTAGCAAGTGACCCATCTCAATCATGAAGTAAACACAAGGCCAAAAGTCTCAGCTCAAACCAGGATTTTTATTATCGAAACCGTAACTGCTGAAGAGCTCCGTCTCTAGAGTGTACATTGGTCCTGTCACGACTTCGAGGCCGCCGCTCACTAACCTAAGACTGCTGATGTACTTCTCCTGTCGAGTACTGCGGGTCTGCTGCCAACTACCAGGCGCTCCGTCCGCTGAGGGTCTGCTGCCAAATACCGGGCGCTACCCAGATAGCCTACTGCGGTACTCCTCCTGTCGAGTACCGCGGGTCTGCTGCCAACTACCAGGCGCTCCGTCCGCCGTGGGTCTGCCGCCAAATACCGGGCGCTCCGTCCACTGGGCTAGTCGACTCACTCCAAGTCGAGTCGGTCAAGCAGTCGTCAGGTCTCAGCCGGCTACACGGTCTTCGTACTCTGCACGCTCGTCTCCGGGAGGGTCCGCTCCACGAGCTACTGGTCGATACTCCAAGTATCACAAAGTCCCACAAAGAAGTATCTCAAAAGTCCGTCTCGTCACAAGGGTCTCAACGCAACAGACGGCGCGTCGATCGGACGCCCGGTCTGTGAGTTATTAGCCTTTTCGTCCCAGGGGCCCGGTTGGTTTCGAGTGCGAACCAATCCCGGCCGTATCTCAACTGTACCCCGAACTCCCATAGGGTATACTCATAGGGACCGTTACTAAACGTAAACACCAACGCCGCTGACGGTTCGTCAAACGGACGTCCTGTCGGAAAGATATCAGCTTTCCCGTTCCAGGGGTCCGGTTGGATTTCGGGTACAATCCAACCCGGCCATACTCCGACTGCATCCAAAACTCGGGCGGAGTATGTCAAAAGTTTCGTCTCATCAAGAGGAAGTCAACGAAACAGACGGCGCGTCAATCGGACGCCCGGTCTGTGAGTTATTGGTTTTTTCGTCTCCGGGGCCCGGTTGGTTTTTAAGGCAAAACCAACCCGACCGTACTCCAACTGCGTCCAAACCTCGGACGGAGTATGCCAAAAGATCCGTCTCATTAAGAGGAACGCAACGCGACTGACGGCGCGTCAATCGGACGTTCGTGGCTCAAGATATGAGCGTTTCCGCTCCGAAGGCCCGGTTGGTTTCGTGAACGAACCAACCCGGCCGAACTCAAAGTAACCTGAAACCTTGAGTGCGATATACCGAAACGACCGTCTCGATCCAAGGATCGCGTTGCCGCTGACGGTTCGTCGATCGGAGGTCCGAGGCTCAAGTTATGGGCCAAAAACCAAAGCTGGTTCGAAACGGGGGGTCCGGGTCCGGGCCGACCCGGCCCGACCCCCCCCCCCCCCCTGGGCGGCGCGGCGGGCCGCGGCGGCGTGGCGGGCCGTGGCGGCCTGGCGCCGCGAGGAGGCTGCGCACGCGGGGGAATTAATTTCCCCCGCTTCTTCAAAATGGCGGCGCGGCTTTGCCGCGCCGTTTTTGTAAAACAACGGCCCCCCTCCTGGGGGCCCGCTTTGAAGGGAATCCGGGGGAGCCGCCTGCCCCCCCTCGTGGAAACCGCTCCCCCCTCATAAAGAGGGGGGGTTTTAAGAGAAGGTCGGGGGATTAATTCCCCCGGTTTTAATGACATCCGGCCGGCCAGCTGGCCGGCCGGTTTTCTCAAACGGGACCGAAATTTCCGGTCCCCTCCTTCGGCTTCTGACGCCGGCGGCCCGGCCGCCGGTCTTCTCTTCCACCGCGGCCCGGAACCGGCCGCGGTCTCCTCGTCCCGCCGCGGCCCGGAACCGGCCGCGGCGTTCGTCATCCGGCGCGGTGCGACGGCACCGCGCCCCTTCGCCGTGCTTTAATTTCTTTCAACGCGGCGCGACGGCGTCGCGTTCTTGATGTTTCTTCCATGGTGTGCGCGCGACGGCGTTGCGTAAAATAAATGCACGATCAACCGCGTGGTGCGACGGCACCACGCCACTTGCTTCCACCCGCAAGAAAAAACTAGAACGTTGGAGGGGGTTCGGCCGTGTTCGTACGGTCCGGCCCCCTCACGTTAAATTAATAACGCAACTTTAAATAAACAACATCCTCACGTTAGTCATACGAACCACGAGCAAGAATGAGATAATTAAATATTAAATCAACATCCCCTACCTTGAGTTTAAGATTCGAAGATTCATCTATGTTCCGCGGAAGACGGCGTCGCGGAGGTTGGGCATCGCGGTCGTCGTTCGTCAAATCCGATGACGAAGGGATGCGTTCGAAGAGACACGACGTTGGCGAAACTTCCACGCCGACGAAGGTTGTCCGAAGAAGAGGTGGCGTCCCCTTCGTTAACACGGTGAACGAAGAAAGGAGGTGCGGCGTTCTTCGTCGGAAAAAGAGCGTTCCTCGTCAAGTCTTGAGGAAAGTCAAATAATAAAGAAAACAACGAACTCAAGAACCTCTACCTCGATAGTCGCACGTTGACGTAGTCGTGAAATATCGGTGTCGCGAAGGAAGAGTCGTTGTCGAATCTTCATATGCCGACGAAGAAGGTCCGAAGAGGAAGCGGCGTTCCCTCTTGTTGACACCGAGGATGAAGAAGAGAGGCGTCGTTCTTCGTCGGAGTATGAGCGTTCTTCGTTCTTCGTCAGAGCTTGAAGATGAAGAGGAAGCTCTCAAAAAGCTCTCAAGGGGACAAACAAACAACCCATAATAAAATAAGATAACATCTTATTTTATTATTACAAAACATAAAAGAATTTCAAAAGTTTGAAATTCAAAAGAGTTTAACCCCCAAAATTAATTAAGTAACTTAAGTCAATTAAGAGGGGGTTAAGGGAACTTGAAAAGTCTAGGGGTTCGTGTGGGCCCCACCACACTTAATCCTCCCAAGGGAGGTTAAGTGGGTGTGGGTCCCACTTCCAACCCCCTTTGGTAGGATTTTAACAAACTAAAAATAAAATTTGTCTTACACAAATTTTATTTAACTCAACTGAAATCCCCAAAACTTAACATACAACCCGCAACAAACGCAACTCCCGAAAAGGTCTCTTTAAGCGAATATCGGCATTGCGAGTTCATCGGTGCCCTCGGATTTCAATTCCGAGCACCGGATCAAAAGTTAGGAATTCCCGCTCGTTTGTTCACTGAACGTACCCGAGCCAAACTTCGGAAATTAATTCCGGGCACTCCGGGACTCGGAATCAGGTGCCGTCTGAAACCGCGCTCTTGTAAAATTCTAAAGAAAATTAAGAAAAAATTTCCCTTGAATTTTACGGGTCTTTACATTACTCCCACCTCAGGGCTTTACGTCCCCGTAAAGATACAACAAAAACTAGGGAAACAAATGAGGGTACTGAGCACGCATCTGAGCCTCCCGCTCCCATGTGCTCTCCTGGAGATTCCCGTGCCGCCATCTGTTGCGCACAAGAGGAATCGATCGCCCAAGTAGGACCCGCTCCTGTCGATCCTCTATCTCCACCGGGACCTCCGTAAAAGTCGCCCCATCGTCAACGTCAAGCTCCCCATGGTCAAAGATGTGCGTCGGGTCGTGCACGTATCTCCTCAGCTGAGACACGTGGAAGTCGTCGTGCACCCGGTGTAACTGAGGTGGTAGAGCCAGGCGATAAGCCACCTTACCAACCCTGCTGAGGACCTGGAAGGGTCCGATGAAGCGCAGAGATAACTTGTCGCCTGGGCCAAATCTCCGAATACCACGTCGAGGTGAGACCCGCAAGAAGACGTGGTCACCATCCTCGAACTCTAGTGGCCTCCGCCTCCTGTCAGCGTATGACTTCTGCCGGCTCTGTGTTGTCCTCATCCGCTCCTGGATGACATGGACCTCCTCTGACGTGGCCCGGACCATCTCTGGTCCCACAAGAGCTGCAAGATTTCTTCTTTTCCGATAAGAGAAACCTGGTCTCATCCCCTGGATGAACCACATTCTTTGCCTAAAACAGTCAATCCTAACATGGATGATACTAATCCATACCAAGGATGACGTCGTAAGGCCTCGACGCTACTACTAAGAGATCCAACCGTTACTCTCGCCTCCAAGGGTTGAGTCACACTGTCGGCATCAGTGTGTGGTAACTGGTCTCCTCCAGTAGATGTCTCACAAGTGAGGGTCAAGTCAACAGTCAACTGGAACCTCTTAGTAACATCACAAAAGAGGACAGGAATGTAAACATCACAAAGGATGCGTCTTTTATTATTGCAGCTCATAATACAAGACGCTACACAAAAGCAACATCAACATGGAACTAGAAGTACAAAAGACGTATCCACTAGTTCCTTCCCTGTCCACCTGCTCCCAGAGCTCCATGATCGTAAGCTTCAGCTGCCTGAAGCTGTGCTCTCGCATGTTCACCTACTCCCTGTGGTCGGGGTGGACCTCCTGGTGGTGGTGGTGGCAGAGCCTCAAAGCGTCGTCCACCACCTGCTGCTCGGCCAGCTCCTCTGCCTCGTCCGCCTCCTCCCTGCGGACCGCCACGGTCGAACCTCTGCCTCTGCCTAGGTGGTTCCTCAACCGTCTGCTGCTCCTCCGCATGGCGGGTCGGGCAGTCACGAGCCAGGTGACCCTTTCCGCGGCATGAGTAACACAACCTGCTCCTTGCACGACTAGCTCTGTTCCCACTCCGGGTGCCCTGCACCACCGGTCCTAAAACCCGAGATCGCCCAACTGCTGGTCTGGTCCTCCTGGACCTCTGCATCATCTGTCTACTGCCCACAGATGACTCGGATTCTGATCGAAAAACACGCGGCAAAGGCAGAATCTCCTGTACACGCTCGGGGTGTAGAGATACTGGCACAAACTCCACCCTGAAGAAGGTCTCGAAGTCTTCCCATGCGAAGTTCATCTCATCGCAAAACTGAAACAAGTGGCTCCACCGCCTACCTACTGCTGCGTGTAGTAGGCTCGCAGCGAGGATCACCATGAGGTCTGCTGGTGTCCTCACTAGCCTAAACACTCGTACCACTGCCTCCAGCCAGTCCTCTACAGCCTGGGGATCCGTCTCCCCGCGAAACCTGGGCGGTCGCT
The DNA here is from genome assembly GCA_963277665.1 of Viscum album. Lineage (NCBI taxonomy): Eukaryota > Viridiplantae > Streptophyta > Magnoliopsida > Santalales > Viscaceae > Viscum > Viscum album. The sequence continues at coordinate 1,816,120,335 of OY728164.1, forward strand.
GGCGCTGAAACTCATGCAGTGCGCTGAGGCGACGTGCATCGTCAGCGGCTGCTGCTGGAAGCATCGGGGGCTCGACGGGTAGAGCTACCGCCGGTGCCACTGCTGACAAAGGGCCCTGCACCGAGGCCTCATCGCTCAGTGGGCTGTCGTCACGTTTGATTCTTGGAACCCTAGCTGGCTGCCGTCGTGGGGCCATCCTGAAAGAAACAACGTAACACGATCAAACGATTATACCTGGTGAGCTGACCTGGTTTGAGCTGTTTTAAGGGGAAAAAACCTTTGGAAACACACACGCAATCAGTGTTTTCGTGCACAAAGTCGGAAATCAGTTGTCAGGGTCCTGGTGTATGGATACGTCGGCCGCCCGCACCAACACTGGACTCCCTGAACTGAAAACCACACTCGGTACCCTTAACACTATTGCTTCACAGAAAGAAAGATCAGAGTTATAAGTTCTGCGGTAGAACCGAACTCCTCTGATACCAATTTGTCACGACCCGCCCTCGGGGTCCGTGTCGTGACTACCCCAAGCCCGCCTTCCATAGGCCAGGGGCTGGCGACTAGCACCAAGGCGTAAATCCCAGAAAAAGGGAAGGCATTGCCTTTGTAAGGTAAACAAACACCACAGAGTAAGCAAACGGAAGTAAAACACTAAGTACAAAAAGAAGAGCTGAAAAGTAAAAAGGGGCCGGAAATACAAGCCCAACTGTAAAGTACAACTCGAAAGGGAAAACAGCGACTGAAAAGTAAAGCTGCTACGCTGAGATGTCCACTGGAAATCCCACCTGAAGGGTGGGTACAGATAGCTCCTCTGCTCCTCGGGTCCCGCCATCCGCTCCGAGTATGTCCCGCCCAGTGGTCCACCTCCGGGTACCGCCTCGTCGTATAGTCCACCTCCAGGTACCGTCAAGTCCTCGAACCTTCGGCTTCTGTCAGCACTGTCCGTCGTCTGCAACCAACACAACGAGGTGCAGGCATAGCCCGTGCAGGGGTGAGTATAACGATACTCAGTAGGGACCCCGAGACCCTCAAGGTCTCACTAAAACCAACAAGGATAAACACAAGAAGATCTCAACAGATAAACTCTACTTAGGTATATGCCCATACATATACCTAAGTTATCAAGTAACCCATCTCAATCATGAGGAAACACAAGGATTGTGAAAACGACGGATAACCACTACCCGGGTATATGCCCATACATATACCAAAGTTAGCAAGTGACCCATCTCAATCATGAAGTAAACACAAGGCCAAAAGTCTCAGCTCAAACCAGGATTTTTATTATCGAAACCGTAACTGCTGAAGAGCTCCGTCTCTAGAGTGTACAGTGGTCCTGTCACGACTCCGAGGCCGCCGCTCACTAACCTAAGACTGCTGAAGTACTCCTCCTGTCGAGTACTGCGGGTCTGCTGCCAACTACCAGGCGCTCCGTCCGCTGAGGGTCTGCTGCCAAATACCGGGCGCTACCCAGATAGCCTACTGAGGTACTCCTCCTGTCGAGTACCGCGGGTCTGCTGCCAACTACCAGGCGCTCCGTCCGCCGTGGGTCTGCCGCCAAATACCGGGCGCTCCGTCCACTGGGCTAGTCGACTCACTCCAAGTCGAGTCGGTCAAGCAGTCGTCAGGTCTCAGCCGGCTACACGGTCTCCGTACTCTGCACGCTCGTCTCCGGGAGGGTCCGCTCCACGAGCTACTGGTCGATACTCCAAGTATCACAAAGTCCCACAACGAAGTATCTCAAAAGTCCGTCTCGTCACAAGGGTCTCAACGCAACAGACGGCGCGTCGATCAGACGCCCGGTCTGTGAGTTATTAGCCTTTTCGTCCCAGGGGCCCGGTTGGTTTCGAGTGCGAACCAATCCCGGACGTATCTCAACTGTACCCCGAACTCCCATAGGGTATACTCATAGGGACCGTTACTAAACGTAAACACCAACGCCGCTGACGGTTCGTCAAACGGACGTCCTGTCTGAAAGATATCAGCTTTCCCGTTCCAGGGGTCCGGTTGGATTTCGGGTACAATCCAACCCGGCCATACTCCGACTGCATCCAAAACTCGGGCGGAGTATGTCAAAAGTTCCGTCTCATCAAGAGGAAGTCAACGAAACAGACGGCGCGTCAATCGGACGCCCGGTCTGTGAGTTATTGGCTTTTTCGTCTCCGGGGCCTGGTTGGTTTTTAAGGCAAAACCAACCCGACCGTACTCCACCTGCGTCCAAACCTCAGGCGGAGTATGCCAAAAGATCTGTCTCATTAAGAGGAACGCAACGCGACTGACGGCGCGTCAATCGGACATTCGTGGCTCAAGATATGAGTGTTTCCGCTCCGAAGGCCCGGTTGGTTTCGTGAACGAACCAACCCGGTCGAACTCAAAGTAACCCGAAACCTTGAGTGCGATATACCGAAACGACCGTCTCGATCCAAGGATCGCGTTGCCGCTGACGGTTCGTCGATCGGAGGTCCGAGGCTCAAGTTATGGGCCAAAAACCAAATCTGGTTCGAAACGGGGGGTCCGGGTCCGGGCCGACCCGGCCCGACCCCCCCTGGGCGGCGGCGGCGGGCGGCGGCGCGGCGGCGCGGAGGCGCGGCGGGCCATGGCGGCCTGGCGCCGCGAGGAGGCTGCGCACGCGGGGGAATTAATTTCCCCCGCTTCTTCAAAATGGCGGCGCGGCTTTGCCGCGCCGTTTTTGTAAAACAACGGCCCCCCTCCTGGGGGCCCGCTTTGAAGGGAATCCGGGGGAGCCGCCTGCCCCCCCTCGTGGAAACCGCTCCCCCCTCATAAAGAGGGGGGGTTTTAAGAGAAGGCCGGGGGATTAATTCCCCCGGTTTTAATGACATCCGTCCGGCCAGCTGGCCGGCCGGTTTTCTCAAACGGGTCCGGAATTTACGGTCCCCTCCTTCGGCTTCCGACGCCGGCGGCCCGGCCGCCGGTCTTCTCTTCCGCCGCGGCCCGGAACCGGCCGCGGTCTCCTCGTCCCGCCGCGGCCCGGAACCGGCCGCGGCGTTCGTCATCCGGCGCGGTGCGACGGCACCGCGCCCCTTCGCCGTGCTTTAATTTCTTTCAACGCGGCGCGACGGCGTCGCGTTCTTGATGTTTCTTCCATGGTGTGCGCGCGACGGCGTTGCATAAAATAAATGCACGATCAACCGCGTGGTGCGACGGCACCACGCCACTTGCTTCCACCCGCAAGAACAAACAAGAACGTTGGAGGGGGTTCGGCCGTGTTCGTACGGTCCGGCCCCCTCACGTTAAATTAATAACGCAACTTTAAATAAAGAACATCCTCACGTTAGTCATACGAACCACGAGAAAGAATGAGATAATTAAATATTAAATCAACATCCCCTACCTTGAGTTTAAGATTCGAAGATTCGTCTACGTTCCGCGGAAGACGGCGTCGCGGAGGTTGGGCGTCGCGGTCGTCGTTCGTCAAATCCGATGACGAAGGGATGCGTTCGAAGAGACACGACGTTGGCGAAACTTGCACGCCGACGAAGGTTGTCCAAAGAAGAGGTGGCGTCCCCTTCGTTGACACGGTGAACGAAGAAAGGAGGTGCGGCGTTCTTCGTCGGAAAAAGAGCGTTCCTCGTCAAGTCTTGAGGAAAGTCAAATAATAAAGAAAACAGCGAACTCAATAACCTCTACCTCGATAGTCGCACGTTGACGTAGTCGTGAAATATCGGTGTCGCGGAGGAAGAGTCGTTGTCGAATCTTCGTATGCCGACGAAGAAGGTCCGAAGAGGAAGCGGCGTTCCCTCTTGTTGACACCGAGGACGAAGAAGAGAGGCGTCGTTCTTCGTCGGAGTTTGAGTGTTCTTCGTTCTTCGTCAGAGCTTGAAGATGAAGAGGAAGCTCTCAAAAAGCTCTCAAGGGGACAAACAAACAACCCATAATAAAATAAGATAACATCTTATTTTATTATTACAAAACATAAAAGAATTTCAAAAGTTTGAAATTCAAAAGAGTTTAACCCCCAAAATTAATTAAGTAACTTAAGACAATTAAGAGGGGGTTAAGGGAACTTGAAAAGTCTAGGGGTTCGTGTGGGCCCCACCACACTTAATCCTCCCAAGGGAGGTTAAGTGGGTGTGGCTCCCACTTCCAACCCCCTTTGGTAGGATTTTAACAAACTAAAAATAAAATTTGTCTTACACAAATTTTATTTAACTCAACTGAAATCCCCAAAACTTAACTTACAACCCGCAACAAACGCAACTCCCGAAAAGGTCTCTTTAAGCGAATATCGGCATTGCGAGTTCATCGGTGCCCTCGGATTTCAATTCCGAGCACCGGATCAAATGTTAGGAATTCCCGCTCATTTGTTCACTGAACATACCCGAGCCAAACTTCGGAAATTAATTCCGGGCACTCCGTGCCTCGGAATCAGGTGCCGTCTGAAACCGCGCTCTTGTAAAATTCTAAAGAAAATTAAGAAAAAATTTCCCTTGAATTTTACGGGTCTTTACACAAAATCACTCATGTATCATGGTCTTCTAATAGTATCATATCCATAAAATTGTGTATGTGTGCATCCAAGAGTGGTTAGAATGAAGAGTCTCATTTTTGAGATATCTTACTTTTGGATTCTTCAATATAATGGGGTATGAAATATCATCATGATTTTTTGTGGTTTATATGTTGTTTATTTCATCCATATCACATAATCTTATTTTTGGGAACATCCTTTGATGTTTGATGTAGAAGATCAATTCCTCTTGATTAGGTTTTCCAAATATTGTATCTATATTAACCACTGCACCAAAATTAACATCTTTTTGTAAGGGTGCATGATTTATTCTGAGATGAAAAGTTAATTATGAAAATAATCTACTTAAATATCCAATAAAAGGGATATTTCTTTCTTTTCTATGGAATATTCATCATTGAACTTATTTATCTATAGTCTAGATTCCATTTGATATTCAGGTTCATTATTTTCATATATATAAGGCTAGTTCTAAGCCCCTAATTAGGAGTATGTATTACCTATTATTATATGTGAAGACTTAAAATATTGAGAATTGGTGGGGATTTTTTAAAAAAAATAAAAAAAATACAATCCATATTCAAAACCCTTTTTTGGGGTTTTTGAGATATTTTATGAGAAGAATTCAAGTGGTGTCCTCAAAATACATCTCCCATGTGTAGGTAATGTCATGGACATTGAAAAAAACTTAATATGGATTCCAAGTGTCTTCTGGGGTGCTTCATGGAGTATGTTGTGATGTAATGAAATCAACATCATCCTTCATTTTGACCAACTTCAATTATATGAACTAAATGTTTTATTTTTGTAGAATGGCCTCCCATTATTCTAAATACTTAGTTAGTAAGGTGAAACCAGGGATTTACATGATGATATCATTAAGGTAGACCATGTGGAAATCATAGTTTTTTTATAAATGACTAATATTTTTTCACATCAAATAAACGTGTATGTTGGTTCTTCTGAACATCAAAATATCTTTTCTTAGTACATAGAATTGTTTAGCTATGGAAGTAGAGAATATTATCTTTACACACCTTATTTTTTTAATTTTAGTAAGGAACCAAATGATCGTTCCGATGTGCACACATATTAATAAGTGGTTCCCCTATCCATATTGTGATAAAAACCAATATGAGAAACATATTCTACAAGAGGATCTAGAAATATTTTTGGATTTCTTCACATCAATGATATGAAATAACATTTTTTATTAGCATGGTTAATGGGAGATATTTTCAGGACATAATGGAAATGGATTCCATATTTAGGTGTGGTTTCCATGGATCGAACTTGTTTCATTTATATTATGAGGTGAGGAATTACAATAATTACACAAGTCATTGCATGATAAAATTCAATTCCATAGTGGAAGACCACAAATCCAAGGAACTTTCTATACATTACCCGAAAAGAATATATTATAAAATTCATCATTTCACTATGATTACCCACATTATCAAATATAGGTTGATGTACCATGATGTGATCAAAAAAATATTTTTTTTCTAACAACAAGTTCATGAAAATAACATTCATTTAATAATCCAATGATGGGATTAATTATAGATGCATAGTGTGTTGATATGTTGTTACAATGTTCTTCAGTCATATTTTTTTGAAATAATTGGAAAAATTTCATGTAGATTGGTCTGATGGTTGTGGAATCATAACTATCAGGGTAAATCATTATAATGTTTCTATAATGAGTAAAAATCCATGAAGGAGTAGTCCTTGAATATGGATGGTGCATTGATCATGAGTTAAGTGAACAGAGATGAGAAGTGTTAATTCATTCAGTGTTGACTATTTTCTAGGAAATCAATGCAAACCCTAATATTCAAATTCCTTTTCACCATAAGGAAGATCTTTGGGAGCCATCATGGGGGTTTCACTTCATGGAAAATGTTTTATATCACCATTTTGAAGGTATCCTCCACTATATTTGTTGGATTATTAGGGGACATCCTTCTAGATTTCATCATAGATACTCCATTGTAATCAGGTCTGCCGAGATTATGCATTACCACATATTGATTATGTCAAGGAATTTATATAAAATTCTAGAAGAAACCATATCTGTGTCACTTCATAATTGTGATTTACATATGTTTATAATTAAAAGGAATGGATGAACTAATCAAAGTATCCCAAAATTTTAATTCTTCTCCAAATTTTACTTTCGGTATCTCATCAATGGTGGTGGAGATGACTTCCTCAAATATGATAGGTATGTTCTTAAGACCACCATATTCTAAATCAACCTCTTATTACGTGGAGACTTTTTCAGAATAATTCATAAAATGGTGTAATATATGACAGTATTGATATAATTCAGGCCATGTGAAGAGGTATTTTCATCCAATACTTCTATTTTGATTGTATAAATATTTTGGAACTAATATTATTGTATACTATTTCTAGGGAAAATGGTTCCATAGATATCAGGGAACAGGTCTATTGGCTCAACTAGCATTGTGGGAAGCACATAGTCAATGTAAAGAATAAACCAAGAATTTTCATTATCGGTTCCCAATTAATTGAGGGATGAAACTAGTATATTTCCAACCACCACTCCTTGTTTCATTTACTCTTATTGAAACTTTCTATAGAAAATGTACTTCATAATTCATCACGGTGGAACTTTTGTCATGCAGTTTCCTAAAATTTCCATCAATGGGGTATTTCAAGAATTGTTGGAATTTTAAAAGTACAATAACATGAATGTGGATCTCAGGTATTTTTAGATGGAATCTTTATATAGTTTGTTACTATATAAACAAAATCACAAAATTACATGTTATATCCCCAAAATGTTCTATGAGTTTGATCTTCCCAAGATGTATTAACTTGCAACTATCATTCTCTTGAATGGTATTATTTGTGGGAGATAAATTCACTTTAACATATGCCAACATTTAGAGGATTTCACTCAGGATGATGTTGATCCCAGAACCATTTTCAAAAAAATTCCCATGGATGAAGACATTATTGAGAAAACCCGAATCATAATGGGGTTTGATGAGATATGGAATATTTGGTGGTCGTGTATGTTGGTTGTAATGAGGTATATATATATTCTTCCTCATGTGGACAAGGCCATGAAATTCTCCCCTTTTTTCTAAGATAATTAGATAATGTCATTCATTCTGGTATTTCATGTAAGATGGCTGGATGTGGATGACCACTAGAGGTTCTTATAACACCTTGATGTATTTTTTGAGATTATTTTAGTTCTTTTCAATGTTTTTTATAAAAATGTATGTCCTATATGGCCATGTTAATGAAATAATGGATCTTTCGACACCCTCACTATCCGCTATCTCCTTGGATCTTGCTCTTGGGCCTTATTCTTCATAATCCTGTGATTTGAGATCATTGTATATTTATCATTGATGAAGGGATCGTCCAAGTATATTACTATAAAAGAACTTAAAATATTCCCATAATATAAAGAGGGTTTCATTTGGTGGGTTATTGTTCAGGGTAGAGAATTCATGGGGTTGAAAACATCACGATTCAATGATTTTTCTAGAGAATAATATGAATCTTCGTATTCTTTTTTTCTTGTGTATGGTTGTCACATCATCCTTTTTTATGGATATTTTTTGTCACTTCCCTTGGTGGTGGAACCATTGTTGGACTATGATTTGTCTATCTCACATTATATTGATTTTTAAATTCATCCCCTTCTTCATCTAATGTCATTGACTAGATGAAGGGTTACCCCAATCAACCTCTCTTTATTAAATATATATTAATGTAAATAATTGGTTACCATTAAAATAATAAAAAATAATCGATAATGTAGAATATTTTTAAAAAATAAATATATTATATGTAAATAGTTATTTTTTGAGATAAATATAGTGATTTTTATTATACATTAAGTGAATATAAAATCATCTTTTTCTTCAAAAATGAACATCTTGAAACCCACTCTTTCAACACATTAGTGGGATTAATTTTATATTAAGATATGCCATGTATATGAATTTAATTTCATAAAATTGATTCCATATTATTAATTATAATAATTTATGTTATATAATACGGTCTCATATATATTGGACCATAGGTAATTGTGTAATTAATAAAAATTATTTGTTGAGGTTAATGTGAAAAGGATTTTTCCACGGGGTTAAACTCAAATGATAAGGTACAAAATACCTAATATATAGTTCAAATATATATTATGGATATATTTAGAAACACTGGTGTTTTAAGTGTTAATAATGATGAATTTTGGAGAATTTTATCATCTGTCAAATGAATCAAAACAATATTATTTTCAAAACATAAAAGTGTGCCACTCGCCTCACATATTAATGGACACCCACTCTCGAGTCCTCTTCACACCATAATACCATTTCAGTTCAGTCCAACCATTTCAAAATTACATCCCAAAATCCCTCTACTTATTATAGAATAATTTCCTGTTATAAATAAATTATATTAGTATATTAAGTGTAATCATATAGAGGTGTACAAGAATAAGAAAAATTCATCATTTTCATTTTCCATCTATTTAATTTTTAGTAAAATTAAAATATTCATAACATATTACTGAATAACAATAAAATTATCAACTATAAACTAGGATAATATTATGAAAATATAATTACCAAAATCCATATCCTCATTTATTAAATGGGATAAGAAATCATGAAAAATGTGTATATAGAACTACTTCCTCACAAACCAATGTAATTCATTTTCCATTATCGCCTCTTGTTGAATGATATATTGATTAATTTAAATTATAACTGATATTTTTTAAAATAATTTATCTAATTGAGTTACTATATCATATTGAACATCTTTCGTACTAATCCTTGGGATATCCATTTACATCACTCCTGTGTATGGACTATAGCCTTGCAATGCAATGTGATTCATTTACCACTCATAATGTACATGGAATATAATAATAATAATAATTTTAATGAATATATTTTATATAAATGAAATCATAATCATATTATTTACTTGTTAATTTTTAGGAAAATATAATATATGATTTTATTTCTCACATGGAATAATGAAAACTTCTTTTGGGGATATACTGAAAAGCCCCTCCACAATGTGATGTGATTATTTTTTCATAAAAACCATTCAAAAAAGATATATATATATATATATATATATATGTTTGTGTGTGTGTGTATTTTATGAAATAGTATTTATATTTATTATAATAATATCATTATATAAATATAATGTAATACATTTTTTTCAATAATAAACATTATAAAATTTAAATATTACTCATGTATATTTATTGCATACCGTCTCCATGATCTTAACATACTTTATTTTTCATAAAAATAATGATTAATTGTTTCAAAAGTATATTTTATGATAATTATTTCATATTTACTATACAATATTAGTTAAAACAATGACATCTTTTTTACAGTCTATACTCCGAAGCTATTTGAAAATAATGAACGGAATAACCTCAATACATCGGAAGTGGTCTTAAATAATTTAGTATATTTACATGTAATTTAAAGGATACAATATTAATGATTTAATATTTAGATATTAAAACATTAAAAAAATTAGTAAATCAAGTAATTGATGTATTCTTATTATAGAGGATAGAAAGAATATTCACAAAAATTTTATACTCGATGTACAAATTTTTCTCATCGCACTTTTTTGGTTGAGCCATATTTTTTATGAGGCATTTAATTATAAAGTATGTTGTATATAATAAATATTAAAATTAAATATAATAAATATATAATAAATAATTGTATTTTTATTTTAATTTGAATTATATCATCCAAATATAAAGGACAATCAACTTACTGAGTGGTAAATAATTTGAGATGTCACTTTATTTTCATTAGGATATATTATATATTAATTATATTTAATATATTTTTTTATTATATATATATTGATTTTTTATTTTATGGTGATTTATATCCACTTTTTTAGATTTTATTATAAATAAATAAAAAAATCATTGTTTAATTGCCAAATTTAGTGGAATTATTGTTTATATGGGTTATTCATCTAAAATTATTTTTCATTGAGAAATTAATTTATGATATTATGCAATGTTAATTATGAGGTGTATATATCTTTATTTGATATTTTATTTTATCAGAATCCTTTCATTCATTATATTTATAGTATCATTTCCTGTCATTATTTAATGAGGATTATGAATTTAGAGTAAATAGAGCTTTATAGTCATTATTTTATAATCATGTGGCTTTAATGAACGTTTATGTTCATCTCCCATTCATAGGAAATCATATGAAAATATTTTCATGAGGCACATGTATTTATTTTCACTAGTTTTGAATGTGGTTAAAATATTTTATTTTAGTTTTCAACTTTATTGATTGAATTAATTTCAAGAATTTTTTTCTAAGTGATATTGATCATTATTTTCTTCTATATATAGTATCATTCTCTTATATATCCATGTATTCCAAAATGTTTTCAAAATTTCTCTTTTTTAAAGTAAATGATTTCTTAAATTCATTTTATATGAAATTTTAATATCTTTAAAAATAATTTATAATGATATTTATTAACTTTTTATAAATGGGTATTTATTTACATACATTTTAAATTTTTTTTAAAAAATAAATTTAGTTTTTACTACTTATGACATGAGCATATTTTCCCACCGTCATCAAAATTATTTCAAGGATTTTTCTGATTAATTTTCCTAATATTTTGTTCATATGAATGTATATTCACAAAAAAATATTATTTTTGAAATTTATTTTCATAATGAAAAATTATTTTACATCAAAATATTATTGATATTTTATTGGTATTTACATTCACAAAAAATAACACATAATATTAAATATTATCCAATGGGGATAATTTAGAATAATACCATATAATCACTTTTTCTTTGTATATATTATGATTTTTTCAATAATATTCATAGGGTACCATTTAATTTCCATAGGATAATCATGTATCAAAGAGATTGTAATAAAAACCTATTTTTTTACATGACTAAATTATGTTTTTGATATATTGTCATGTAACTAATTTTATTTTACAAGAGTTAATCATGTTTCAAATTTATTTCCATGAAATCTATTTTTATTAATATTCTAATCATGTTATGAATGGAATTATGGTTCTTTAATGTGTTTTATTATGTAATGTTTTGGTTCGTGAATAATTATTATGATGATGGGTTAATTTGTGGTAAACTATGTATGGGTGGTTCCATTATAAACCAAGGACGAGTTGTATTTTTATTTACCATGGATTTTGGGATTTATGATAATCCATGGAATATTGGGTCTGTGATAGTCGTCCAATGAATTGGATTGTTATTATGTTAGCTGTGAAATTATACATGATAATGATAGTATGGTTATTCTAATTGAAAAGAATCTATTTTTGTTGAATGATGATAATGTTATATGATACAAATATTATTTCATTATTCAATATATAGTTATATATATTAATTTTTTGAGTGAAATAACATGGATAATTACTATTGATTCTAATAATTATTTCATTTCTTAAATACTTATTTCTTATTGCCATTCTTCTAATTCGGGATTTTATGGTCATGGATATTATTATTTTATGATCATTCAATTTTATTATGTCACCATAACTTCGTTCTCTTCTAGTTCATAATTATTTAATTGAATTATTAATAAAATATTTTTATGATGAATGATAATTTTATCTCACCCATTATATGTTTCGTTTTCCCCATGTTATCAAGAATGGTTATGAATGAATTATTACTAAGAGTGTTTCTAATGAATAATGGTAATGATGGCATATTGTGAAATATGATAAGCTGGGTATAATGGTAAGTTTTTATTTAAATACATAGGTATAGTTTATTTTAACGTATATCCCAATTATCTAAATTATAACCTATAATATTCCTTGAGAAATTATGTGATCCAATATTTCATTTAGAAATTTTATTTTTTGGATATAGAAAATATATTTTCCTTTATCTATTTAGAGACTGAGTTTTTTCTATATTTTATTTAAAATAATTATACATATATTTTTAATTTCCCGATAGTAAGTCATTGTTCAATTAGGAGGCCTGGTGATATCGAGATGAATTATAAAAAATAATAAATATATTTTTTATTGATTTTTCATAGTTTCTATAGGGAAATAGGTAATATATTAAATGGAATCTTGGATTAGAAATTTGATTCCATTGTTGAGTAATGAAGTGATTTTTTTCAACATACATAAATTAAAATGGGATGACATGGGGAGTTAAAAAACAATGACCATGGGAAGATACATTTAGTTAAAATAAATATCTAAATTTTTTATTGTTATTAAATTTACCCATTAAAATTTCCTATAAATCCATCATAATATAAAATATATTAGTACTTGCTGAATTATCCCTAATAGGATTGAGATATGTTCATTATCTCACACATTGGTTTGTTTATATCCGACTACTACGAATCTGTCGATTGAAGTTAAATGAATGAAATGGCACTTAAAAATATTTTTTTTCACATAATAATACCATACATGATACAATTTCTATGTTGGAATCATCATCTGTGGATTCAATCTCATTTTTTGAATGTCTGACCATGGTCGATAACATTGAATGGCGATTTCTAGTTATGGAAAAGTTCATGCCCTCATGTAATGAAATTAAATTGATTGTCTATTTGATTTCTAATGATGGATAGTTCAATTGTATTTGTTGGACATTAATTCATGGAAATATATTTTTAATCATTTTTCCTTCTTCATTCTCTCCCAGATTCAGCATTTTCTTTATTGATTGGTCTATATGGTAATAATTCGACTTTTTTTTGGAAGGACCGCACCCGATTGGGCACCCGAATTCATGAAGGATTCATGTTTGAGGGTTGAATCAACAAATTAAGGATTTATTTTATAGGATTGTATATTGTGGGGTAAAATTTTTATGGATCATGATCATAATAATGATGTATGGAAGAAATGAATAAGTACGAGGTGCATATGATTCTTACTAAAGGAACCTATACTGATTTTCATCCATTTGATGATCGAAAATCACCGGTTGGAGATTGGTCAACACTTTTTGGGAGGATAAGATGATATATTTTAAGGAAGAATGACCATATCTATATAAAATAGTTCATATCTAGGTTTTTATGGATATCATGAAAACCGATTGTGCAACCCGAAAAACAAATGGCATGTAGGAACCTGTGTGATACATATAGGGTTTTATAGAATTAAATGTATCACACACCCCATGAGTCCACAAATGATATGGGACCATGTGTTGTAAAATATATCATAAAATCTAGGATAAAATTATCATCATCATGGCCTAGTACACAACATGTGAAAAATTACACACACATGGATTTCACACACATACGTAGCCATAGTGCATTAGTAGGACCCCAAGTTACTCAGGCATGCCATGATGATCTTCTACATGGAATGTATGGTTATATGTGATGTGAGAGGGGTATCTATAGGGAAATATTTATGTGATTGAGTGTGACTGCACAATTTTTGGTTCTCATCACACGTCATGTGCCCCTTGATTACTTTTTTTGGGATTACAGCCTCTCGTTCGTCCAGTTTTGGGACTCGGATATTGGCATGTGAGTATGTGATCTTGATTATATTCACAATATAATATGATTGTGGAATATATAGTGTCTATTTAGTGATAATGCAATATTATCTGGGTGTGAATTTTGTTTTGGAGATGCTTGATGGAAATGGTAATCATATAGGTCACTAGAGGATTTGTAATGGGAATACTCATATTAGGATATGGAATGGGTACAATACATACATATAGAGTGGAACCATCCTGTTGGGATAAGAGTGGTTACTCTATCTAGTTCATGAATTTTATCCTCATGTTGTGTAATTAATGGGTTCTCAACTAAATATTTGAGTTGAATCCTCTTGATTGGAAGGGAATGGGTCTAATTTCTTTTTCCCAAGGGGAACCCTCATTCTAGTTTGAGGATGAGTCCAAATCTACAAGAGTGGATCCATTCATCTACACTAAGAATGGTTCTTCTACTGAATTGTAGAGTGGAACCCTCTAGTTTGGCAGGTAAATAATCTTATAGTAATCAATTTTGTTTCACCCTTATATAGAGATAGGGCATGGTTCATCTATCATCAGAGTGGAACCCTCCGATAGATTCATTGCTTGGATCCCTAAGATATAAAATGAGGTGAACCCTCCTATTGTAACAGGAAATGGATAATATATCATGAGATTATTTTCCATCAAATGAGTGGAATAATGTTGATGTGTTGTTTTACTTAGATGTTTTATGCTGGCATACACATGAGATATTGGGTAGTGAGAAATGATATCTAAAATTATTTGAACTCCTTTTCAAGGCTAGGGTATAAGAAGGGGATATAATTAAAATCTCTTTGGAATTATTTTATAGATAATATATATATATATATATTAATCCATGTTGTTGGATTTTGTTACTATCCATGTATGGGTGAAGGATATGCGACATGTAGTCTATCTACATGACATGTTGATACCTCTATGGTTGGATGAGGTTAATTCCTTTATTTTGTTTGAGTTGATTACTATTTATTCATATTATGTATCTAATTTCTTTTCCTTTTATGTTTTGAGTAATTCATATGTGTAGGTATATAATCACCCAAAAATGGGAATTTCCCACAAGATTCAAGTCTTATGCATAAAACCAACAAGTTAGAAGTTCTATAAAAGAGCATTGGGATACATTATACATTTAACATTGTGTGGTGGTCAGGTCATAGAGATCCTCAGATGGTCTATCTGACAACATTTTTGATTCATATATTATCATGTCGGTACATATTTCATGATGGGAAATTATTTATCACTTTTACTATTCAGTTTTCATTTCTATACTCTTGTACACCCTAGAGGTTTTTCATTCATTCTGTATATTCAAGCTAGTATATCATTATTACTATTTTTAATCACCTATTATTAATTGATATATATTTTCTTATGTATACATGTGCATTAGTAAAAGTCCACTATGTTATGATATTCCTTTCATTGCTTTTCTCCATGCTCAATCTAATGGAGGAGGGCTTGGGGGATCTGAAAATTGATCCCTATTTAGGGATGGTTGTAAGGAATTTTAGTTAGTGTAGATCATTTATTGGGTCAGTGATTAGTGCGAAACACCCGAATGAGGATTTGGTTTAGATTTTTGAGAACATATTAAATATTTCTCAAGTGAAGATCTTAGTCTTAGGATCCCAATGAAAGTAATGGTGGTCAATGTATCCATTCATTAGTTTATAGGGATTTTTATAATATACATATTGAGACACTGGTAGTAGGGTACATTGGTATAAACATCATATATTCTTTATTCATTGTTTATCCTTCTCGATTCATCTCCCCATAGTGTATATATATATATATCCTCACCTGACTATGGTATGAACTAATTAAATTGTCAGGATGGCTCCATGACGAAAATAATAAAAGTTTCCAATTTGGGATTATGATGATGAGAAGGCAAGTGAAGATGGAAGCATTTCAGTTCCATCACATGAGGTCTTTACTCCATGTGTGTAGGTAGGAGGACCTCCGTCAAATGATTTCTAGATAATACCAGCATAGAAATATGATTTCGGTTCCATAGGCTGATGATGTTCCATGTTTTGATATATATGTATGTATCCTAAGATATGATATATCTTGGTGTTCTATGATATAAAGCTTTTATGGATAATAATGAATTATTTGGTTTCACTGGAATCTATATTTTCCACATATCATCTCGGAATAGGTGGAGTCTTGTTAACCTTATGCCTGTTAAGTCAAAACAATTGTGGCCAAAAGTCTATCATCTATCTTTTAAAAAGTAATACCCATCCTACTTTTTCGTGGACTGAATTAATGATCCTATAGAGCTGCAACTAGTTTGGGGAGATGAATGTGGATGATTTCATTGATTGGTTAAGAGTCCTAACCTGTTAATCTATTAACAAGATATGATATTGATAATTTTATGGATTGATGTATGAATAGAGACTCCACATAGATATTTTTCTAGTGTGATACAATTTTGTATTCCTACATATTTTAGGGTTTTTCAGTGGGGTCTAGTGAAAGTTATTTTCCCGTAAAAGGTGGACCAGATAACTGATGTTGGAACTCAACATTATAGAGATGTGTTATTTGTAGAAACTAGAGCACATCAGTTGATAGTATCACAGTGATATATATATATTTCTAGTATGAGGTGCTGGAACATGTTTAGGGGAAGTATAGATGATTGGGGTTGCCTGAAGAGGGATAGTTATATGATTGCGATAAGCAAGGTCACATAGTGTTTGTCTATCCAACTGATCTTTCTGAGGAGAGAAGGAAGATAAATGATCGACTGTTATGTAATATATAATACTGTGATTAGGTGTATTATATTAGAGGGTAGGGAGGCCAGTAGGTATCTAATGCTGGAAGAGGAGCATGTGGGACCTCATGAGGAGGAGTATTGGGTGGTGGATGACTATATGGTATCCTTACACTACAACCACCAGGTATCCCATTCCATGTTCTAGGAGATGGTAGTTGGGGCCATAGATAGCAGCTATCTATGGAGGATTGGACCTCACAATACATGAGATGATCAGAGATTTGATCTTTGTTTATTTTATGATTTCCTCAATATTAGTGGAAACATTTCCAATTCATTAATAGATAACATTAATCATATTGAAAGACATGGAAATTCTTTTAGAGGATTTATCACATCAGCTTAATCATTAGATTTATGATGAAATAATATTTTATATTATTTATCTACATATAGTGGGATCAATTTTATGGTTGAGATAAGCTTACTTTATACCTTTTAATCATCAGGATAGAATCCAACAAATTCATCATTGTTTTGGTGTATATACCCTATCATATTATAGACATTATTACATGATTTTATGCTATAATGACAATAAATTTCAACTCGTGATTAGTATTATCTAGTGTATTTTGATTATTATTCACATAATTTTAAATCATGAAATAATGTTAAAATAATCATTTATTTAATTTTCATAATGATCTCCTAACATCCATTGGTCCCATGCATATTCATTGGATAACATCATAAATAGTTCAATTAATTGATAACCTAAAATGATCAGCAAATGAATATGAATTTAAATAATGGAAAACAAAAGGGTTATAAGGCATTCCATGATTACAAAAAAGAATAGATCATTAATTAACCTAAGGAATAATAAAATGTATATCATGGATCATGTAACCATGGAATAATAGGAATAAGGAAACCACATAAAACATGATATAAGAATGAGTCAAGGATAAAAAATAGGACCATTGCAGATGAATGACAATAAGTCAATGTTAAATTCAATGACCATTGTACATGGTGGACCATGTCCCATAAAGGAATAAAGTTTACTCCAAGTCCCAAGGTGAAATATCATGAGACTAAAAATTAACCAATTCATTGACCAACTATATCAGTGCACCAATCAGGAATTGTCAATGAATATGTGTTCCACATGAAGAATCATACATAAATAATAAACACAATGGTTACCCATGGAAATAAATGAGTAGAATAATAATGTTATATGGAAGTAAATTTATGGGTATAATATGGATGTCAATGAATGATTGGATTAAAACATAAATTTTACTTTCAAAAGGGAAATTATGAAAATAGAATGATAAATTAGTTCAAACAGAAGTGAAAAAAATAATAATAATGTTAAATAAACATTAAAATGAATTATTTTAGTGCATCTTAAGGGAAGATATTTAATAGTTTTGAAATTCATAAAGATAAATGTTTTTATAAAATCAGTTGTAAAAGAAGTAATTTTTTTTATTAATATTATAATTTAATAAAAAAATTGTTTGATTGAGGTAAAAAATGGAGAGTATATGTAAATGGGTAAGAAATTGGGAAGTTCTCATTAATTATGCTTTCTTTTTTGGATGTATTTTGAAGGTAACTTAATAAAACATGGATTCCCATTAAAACAATTAACAATTTTAAATATATAAATATGCTTTGAACATAAAATATACATTTGAAGAGTAAAAGTGATTAATTAATAATTACATCTTGTTAAAGATATATAAATCATAACCTAAAGAAAAAAAATTGAGGTTAAAATAGATTCTCTCACCTTATGTCTGAAACAGTTCTAAAATTATATATTTGTCACGAATAAGAAAATTAAATCTATTAATTCAATAATTCAGATATTATAAATCATTTATAATTATTTATAATTTTATTAGGGCTATTTATCACTATTTAATATTCATGAGGATTTTAATTTCATCATGTTCAAAGTGTTAATTTCATTGATTCATGACCAGTTCACTTGTTTATAACTATGTATGTTCATGTAAAATGACAATACATGACCAGAAATAAACATAATTGTTATTATCATATAAGAGTTTCAATGAAATTATATAACATTTTGTAATATTTATTTAGAATTATTCATTAGATAAAATGATAATAAAATTATTTAATTAAATTTGGTGGTTTTTATGACCACCATAATCACACATTATTTTATTTAATATCATGTTTATATGTTCATAAATAACATTATATAACATGTAACATATAGAATAAAATATGATGTAAACAAAATAATTTTTTTTATTAATTCATTAAGGTGGTAATGAAAAATGAAATCACACTGTCCATGATGGCAGTAAACTGACTCATCACATATGATATTTTCATTTTCAAAATAAAAGAGACAAGTGATGGGATTCTATAATTATTATTCCATTAAAGTAATAAAATTAAATTATATACAGTATAATCCAGTTATCATTCATGTTTATATAAATGAGGAATTTAAAAGATATTGAACGCGAAATTTTTTTCAAGAAATTAATAGAATATGTAAGAGGATTTTACCATTTGAACTTCATCTCATTGATAACCTTCTAATGAAAGTTGTTTTTATAATTTTGTAGATGAAAAATTATCCAACTCATGTTGGATATACATGTGAATTTAATTGGTAGTAATTGTGCCAAACAACAAGGCTTTAGAGGTGTGGGGTGAAGTAGTGGTGACATGTGGTATTTACAGTGGAAGAGAGTGTTGTGTTTTTAATTTTTAACCATTGGATATTTATTTTGGATCTAGACTATAAATAATTTTCCTTACCATGAATATAAAATTAATGATTGAAGTAATCTTTGAGACAATGGTTCATAAATCCTCCATGACTCATGAAATTGTGAATTTGACTTATAATCTTATATTCCATAATTTAACAAATTTCACTATTCTCAAAAATTAAATTATTTTATAAAAATACAAAACATTCCCCCTGATATTTTTTTGATGTCGATAAATTTAAAATATAGTAAATTTAATTGGGAAATTTTTATAAATATGATAAAATATAATTTTTCATAAAATAATAATTTCCTCAAAAAATACCTACTTAAATTTAGAACTATTTTAATAGGAGATTGAAAAAATGGATAATGTATCATAAAATTATCTTATAATCTTAATATAGAAATATATTAATATATGTATTCATTTTATGAAATTAAATTTTCTTTTACATCATTATAATAATTATAATTGTTTAAATTAATTGTTTTTTTCACAAAATACCAATACTTATTTTAGTATATATGAAAAATTTATTTACATATATCAATTTATGATTGTTTTATATATTCATTTATAATATAAATATATTTTATTCATAATTTCATAAGTGGGGTTACTATTTTACTAGCTATTTTACTATTACTATTGTTCACGTTAATATTCCAACGGTTCAATTTGCATACTATTGGTTTGGTTACCTTAATTTCATGAATTTCCACTTATTTTATCCATTATTCATTTAAAAATATTATATTGTGTTATCAATTTTATTTCATGTCATTTATCATATATGAAATAATTATAAGAATGAAAATGTCATTGATAAAATTTGGGGTCAATACATTCTTCACCCTTATGAAATTCCACCCTCAAAATAATGTTTCATAAATTCTAAGATAAATAATTATGTGGGTACTTTTAATTCATTACTTCCTCTGGTTAATAAGTCCCATTTTCTTACTAAGGGTTATACAACAATAGTTTGACAATATGAGTATCCTTTTTCTATCAAACATTTTCTCTACTATTTAAGATCTTTTTAGACACCGCTTCATATGAGATGACATTCTCCAGTTGCAACAACTCTTAAGATTGTACATATGAGTGATCTGATATGTACTTTGACATGACATATATGTGGAATACATCATGTAATTTGTAAATAGATTGTTCATTTTCTATTCAATAAGACACAACTCTAACATGATCAAGAATGTCAAAGGATATGATTTCCTAGGGAATCATCTATTCATTATTCCAAAATATCATGATCCTATTGCATGAATATTTTATGCGGAATACAATGTTTCCATGATCAAACTATAGATATTTTCGATGATTTTATGCAGATATCAACGATTTAATTTGGTCTTCCATGATTTTTTACTGAATTTGTTCAAATTTCCTCCCATTTATTAATCCATTTCATTTAATATCATCGTATATTCACTAAAATCATCCCATCATGTCATCATACATTCACTAAACAGATGTGGGCATGAAAATCCTATTTAAAATTGATAGTTTAACTTAATAACATACTAGTTTGTTAACTTATAACATCTAATACAAAGAAGGAATTAAAATAAATTATAAATCAAAAAACAATTATCAATATATTCATTGTATAATATTTTACGTTGGTAAAATATACGTCATATATTCTCAATAATAAGTATAAAACTAAACATGTCATAATGAAATAATATTCAGAGGAATAACACTTATACTTTTGGTAGTCAATGAACCAAAACCTCATGATTGATAAGACCCTATATTTATTTTTTAATCCCAAAATTTTGTTTTATATCATAAAAAATTACATTCATTGGTAATTTATAAAAAAAATCATATTTATATAAAATCTATTATAGATATAATAGTGGGATGTGAACCCCATAATATATGTCCCCTCATCATTATTGTGCATTATACATCAATATATAATAAATATCAATTTTTTGAATTATATTTAAATTTTTTTATTAATATATATATATTACTAAATATCATACCATTATTATTTTCATTTAAACCATTATTGACATTAGTTGTTTATGTCATTATTCATGATAAAATTGGATACTTTTCCATTAATTTTTTAGTTCAATGGATCACGTATATGAACATTATTTAAGGATTCGTCATCATTATAATCATAATATGGTCATTATTATAATATTGGTCTTTATAAATATAGTTATAGCCATTCAATTAAAATTGGTAATGAAAATTAGATCACATCACATCATGGAGATGGTTGTTCATACATATAAAATTATGGTGTTTTCATTTTTCAATAGAATGAATTATGAAAGGTTAAATTTAAAATAAAAATTATCATTCAAATATATTTTATAAATATAATAAATAATGATTACATATATCCTTATTATAATCCATGTATAAATTAAATTAAGGATGAACCACATATCATCGTGGATGTGGTAGTCTACACACACACATGTGTGACATTATCATTTTCAAAATGATGAGAATGTAAATGAAAATGGATATACAATTAACATATAAAATTTCATTATTGGTTATATATAGAATTTTTATTTTTTATGGTGGTTATATATCTTTTTAACGATATTTTAGATTAATGATTCATCAATGTTATTGATATAAACATATTTTTTTGGGGATCCTCGTTTGAAAATAAAAGTATATTTTATTGAATTAAGATTTTGGGAAGAAAAAACATCCATGAAAAAAATATGTTATTTGGGAGAGTAATTTTTTTAATATATTTCATTCTATATGTCTTAATTATATTCAACTATAGAGGAGAGGAGATTCTCTGGTTTTGTTATTGGATTGAAAATCCTGTAATTATTATGAATATGAAAAAAATAATAAATTTAATCTCATGGTATGGTGTCACTAAATTTGACCAACATATATCATGATTTCATAAAAAAAATTACACATTCATCTAATATAAAATTTAAAATATTTATTTTATTTTATGTGTTATCTCATTTGTTTCACCCCAATTTTACCATTTTAACCATTATAGTAGTGATATATTTTTACTTGGTTACTATTTATAATGTAAAAATAACAGATTGAAATATTTAAAAATTATAGGTCTTCTAATTCATTTTAGTTGAATAATAATATCACTTTAAATTTATATAAGTGGGAATAAATAATTTTTAAATAAGTGAGAAAAACTAAATGAATGTACTTTTAAAATATATCAATATTTAGTAGTAAAACTGATTTTATTTTTAATCAATTAATATGTAAGACCATTTTATTTTTTCATTTAAAAAATGTTAATATATTATATAATAATTTCATTAAAATCATTCATTGATAATGATTAATTCAATTTATTATGAACATAATTATTTTACCAAATAATAAATATTGTAAAAAACATAAATTTTATTATATTAAAATGATTTTTTCTTTATTTCGTTGAAATTTATAATAATGTTATAAATTATTATTCATTTATTGGAGTTAAATATTAATATATTCCATCAATATCCCAATTATATAATGACCAATACATTTTATTTATTGAAAAATTAAACACTTTCTAAAATTAATATATTCACATAAAATGGTATTAATTTTTACAATTATTGTTGAGTTTTTAATTCTAATTAATTAATAATGAAATTTTTCATTGTAGAAAGTTTAATAAAAAATTTCCATGTTTAGATAAAACAACTCATTCTCACTAAACCAATTGTTAGGTGATAACAATTACAATGAATTGTACTATTTTAAAAGTATAACTCGATTTTTTAAATATCATTGTTTCTTATAAATATTTCAATAATACACATATAAATAAGTTAATTTTAATTTTTTAATAAATTCTTGAGGTATTATATTATATAAATTTATTAGAATTGTACACTTCATATTAATTTTCTTCGATAAAAGTTTATGGGATTCATAATTCAAAACAAATCATCTGGTTCCCAGGTTGCATCCTCAAATTTAGGATTCCACTTGGGATCATTATACATGTGAATAGTAATAATCCATAAAAATATGTATATGTGATCCAATATTTCAAATGATTAATCATAAAAATAAATATCATTATCCAGAGATACATCCTTAGTGTTTAATATATGTGATGGATCAGATATGTACTTTTTCTAAACTGACCCATAGTTGATATCATAAACATTATTTTTGTTCCAATGAAGCACAAAAAAAATAATATATGTTACCACTGTGATAAATAATCTAAAATGATATATATATAAATTTATCAATATTCCCTTATTTTGTTAAATAATTCCCAAAATTGATGCATAAATTCTTTGTAATACCTTTTCACGTACATCAAACTGTAGAACTGATATTTGATTTTCATCATAACATATTTATCAACATGAATCATCCTTGGTGTGTTCCATAATATATTTAACCATGTCATCAATATAATCATCCAGCTCATTTACCAAAATAATTGATTTTCAATATTCCACTGATCTTGGGGGGGTTCCAAACTTCCTTCCAGAAAGGGATTCATGATAGTCTATTTGAATTATCTATTCAAAGTTGGAATAGAAAAAACAATTAAATATGTGATGTTGTTGATATCAAATACATATAAATCAATAATCAAAAATCCAAAATTAATATTCAGGTATTTTATGGTCCTCTCAGAATATGCATCTAACATATAATGATATTCAATACTATTGTTTGAATCAATATTCCATGACTATTGCATACATCTTTTGAAATTCAAGATAAACCGAAAATAAAATTAATATACAATATAATTTTGAACCCTGTGAAACCTTACCATATCCACAATCTATACCATAGTAATTTTCTCCGGTGTTACATCATTATGGATAGTAATGAAATTTCATTACTACATAAAGAGATCAGTAATAACCCAAATATTTTTATGTCCTTTAGATGGTGCGGGGGTCTGAGGATGAAATCCAATGTGTTGTGTTCCTATCTCCATCCTAACAGGGGTAATTGTTATGAGATACCCAAAATCATTGTTATCCTCTCCATAGTTGGACAATATAATATCAAATGATATAGATGATCTGAAATATCATTTTTAATTTATTCACAATGAAAACACTCATTCAATAATTAATATTCATTCATACATCTGTGATTAATAGAAAATTATAAACACAATACTTCTTCTAGAAGAGCCTTTTATATGTATTTAATTGGAAGTGATTATACATGATTACTAAGTATTATCATTATATCATAATTTTGATTGATCATAGAAATATCCATCATCAAATTCTATAATTCATCATCGTTTTTCTATATCCCATTAATGCACACATTGATGGATTCATGAACCTTAATATGAGATATATTTGATTGTTTCCCATTTTTTGTAAATAAATGAAGTATATTTAAAAAATAAAGAAGTGATTGATCACGTTTAATCCTTTTCAAATACATACATGAATTATATTTCAAGTCAGATCACCAACTAACATGTTCAACATTAGAAAGTGGTATAATTTGGAAATGTCATGATAATTAGTAAATTATAACCAACTCATTTGGGTAATGTACAGAATTAAATATTTAATGAATAGATATTTTATAATACATTTATATATCACAAATTTCAACATATATTTGATTTATCAATATTTTTAATGTTGGGTTTCTCACCAAATATTTAAGATGTGTACATATAATGTATAAGTAGTAAAACCCATCTGATAGAAGTAATCAATTAGGATTTTTCTATTCTTCCATCTGTATATAATAATCCTAAGATTATTTTATATATAAAATTTCACTTACATTATAGAGATTTCTACCTAGATTTTATATATGGAGATATAATTAACATTCAAAATCACACCAAATTCAACTAAATGATGAATAAAAATTCACGAATAGAAAAAATTATTACATACATTATCCTATAATTTCTAAATATATATTTTCATATAAGTGAACCTATAATTTAGTGATTAATATAGTTTTCACTACATTAGAAAATTTTCTAGCTATAATCCCTTAGATTAGTCAATTGACTATGATAATTTCCATGTTTCGCACATTTATGAAATTATAAAATAACAGTTCCCTTTATTTTGAATCTTATTTATATCCTTTGAAATCATTATTTGAAAAAAGTAATTATTTTACTTATACCATTCCATAAAACATATAAAAATATTATTTTTCATTTGAGTCATTTCCTTCAGTCCTTCAAAAAATTCCTTTAATGTAGAAAATATAATAATATTTACTGTGTGGTATTCATAAAAAAACTAAAACGAAACTACATATTTTAATATTTCATGGTGATATTGAATTAATCGATACTGAGGTACATAATGATAAATAAAAATATATTTTTAATAATATTGACATTGAATATACTCATGGATTCCACCCAAATTTGTTGGCCACTAAGAAAACCAATGTATTTTCAATCACTACAATTATAAAATGATTCCCAATAAGTTATGGCCATTAAAAGGAAAAAATATATATTGTGATAATTAATAATTATTAATAAAATTGGTCATTAATATCATAATTAAAAAAATTAGTATGTCGTCTAATATTTTGAGGTGTTGTTATCATCCAATAACATTTTTTCATGTTATATATTTATAGAATATAATATGTTTTCATGGATTTTTTCCCATTAATTCATCATAATTTTCAATAAAGATAATTTTCATTGAAAAAAGAAAATTATTATTGGTATTTAATATTGAGATGAAATTAGTCATCTTTATCTGGAACCAGGTGAATATCAACTTAATATCAAACTATTATTTTCAATTTTACTACACCTTGGTGCACTTGTGAAGTAACATACGTCAACATGTTTTTGTTTAGAAAGAGACAATATTTCTATGAAACCTCATAATATCTACATTAATAGAACATAAATATTTTATCTTATAATATAAATCTTCCAATACTATTCACCAATTTATTCATACCATAATTAATAAAAAAAATACGATTATATGATGAAAAAATGATCGCAATAAATACATACATAAATATTACATCATTTATATGAATACTAAATTATAATTACAATTATATATTCCTTTGAACTATAACATTTTAGTGTATTTAAAAACTAGATAGTTATTAAACATATTTCATAAATGTTCTAATTTATATCCCATAATTTTCTTCTAACAATGTACCATTTTATACATAATGTATTCTAAAAGAGTCATTATGACCACAAATAATAAGAATGGAGTGGGTGAGATATTATCCATAGTAATGTTAATATAGTAGATAACTATCAATGATCATATGTGTGGATACGATAAGCCTAATTTCATGATAACTTAATGATAAATTTGGAATATCATTCTCTAGTAGTCAATAATAAATAATAAAAATTCATGGAATAAATATTTTTCATAAAATAATCTATAGTTACTAATAATGAATAAAAAATTATAATATATATGATCTCTAAGAAGATATCATATGAAAATGTGATAATATTTTTACATAAACATAATCATATAAATCATTTCTTTAGTCATAGTTTATTATTGGACATTACTAGTGTACAATTTCCCATGGTGTATTGCTTTCACTATCCATTAAATATTTTATTTATTCAATGATCATACCAAAGACTATAATATTTGATATAATACCATAGGTGATATGGATCATTCACCATTCCAACATTTTTAGTGATTATTCACTCCCATCAATAACATAGTGGGTAATGTAACTTACATAACAATGTTCACTTCTTATTGAATTTTGTATTATCTTATGAGATATCATTGTTTATTCAATGCCCTGATGTAATTTTAATTGTCGAAACACCAAAAAAATCTAAAAAAAATTTTCTAAAATATCAATCAAACATTAAATGTTTCATTATATATAAATTTAATTAAAAGAAGATATTTTCTCAAAAAAAATTCATCCCATAATCAAGGTCATCCATTTTAATGATGTGAGGGATATCATAACATAGTGACTCATTTAATTTTATATTAAATAACACTTGGTAATGTAATATTTTTTGTAGAATCATACTCAAAATATATTAATCATTATCCACGATGATAATTAAATTTTATGATAACATAAAATCATTACCCTATTTTTACATTATAGTCAATTAATTATTCTTATAAATATGAAAATTTCAATTAATTTTATATTTGAAATTATCATTTAAAATGGTGAAAAAAAATTACATTTTTATTTTTACACAATAGAAATTCCAATAATATTTTACCAAATAATTTAATTTTAAAATAAACAGTAATTAATGTCAAGGAAAATGTTTTAAAAATAATGTCCATGAAATACAGAATGAGTATTTATTTGGTAATCATTAAACCATGGACCAATTTACACATTTCATAAGAATACATAAACAACATGATTTGATGAAAATGAAAAAAAATATTTTTAAAAAAATTAATAAGAATGTAAAATATGGTTGAAATTTAATTACTTAATTCATAGAATCATAATGAATAATATTTTTTATAACAATTTAAAAAATTAGAAATGGAATGTAAATATCCTCGACTAAAGTTGAAAAATGTTAAGAAATTCTTAGAAACATTTCCCAAAAATAATTGACTTAAAAATGATGAGAATGATGTAAAAGATGAAATCCTCCAAAAAATAACAATAGAAGATGATAATTGGCATTTTACAACATAAATATTGTATGGATCCCCAAACTATGTTCAGTCATAAAGAATCCTGATTATAAATTAAATTTCAATATAAACCCCAACCGTGTGCGTAAGTTTTTAATCACAATCGTCTCAAAAAATATTAATTAAATTAGAATATTATATTAAAATAATAAGAAAATATTCCTTATAATAAATTAAAATTATTAACAAAGGAACACAATAAATATAAATATGAGGAAAATGTGAAACATTTTTCAATGAAATAACATTGAGATGAAAACCCCTAATATTTTTTGAAAGATCAAATTCCAAAGAACTTGAAAATTAAACCCTATATGTTTTTTATGAATCCTTATAATATTAATTTTATATATATGATTATACATTCATGGGATTCATATACACCCCATAAAATAAATATGTGATGAATATTAAATGTTGCATATATAAATAAAAGTGTGATGTGAAACAAAAAACCACATGAATCATGTTACATTTTATGTTATAAAACCTCATTTATAATAAGAATTAATTTACTATACATATATTAACAAACCACATTAATAAATATATTACAATATTTCATTCTATTATAATATCCATTTACAATTTAGTAAATAATTCTTCTTAAAACCATTATTTGGGAGAAGAAGTTATTTTTTTCCAATTACGATTAAGTTAACTGATTCGTGTCCTTTTACCAGGGCCATAGATCTGTCATAACAATATTATTAAATATTATATAATTTTCATGTTAATTAATTATATAAAATCCTAAAAAGTTTCATATGAAGAGAAATTGAATAATGAATTAAACCAACTCATGCTGATAGTATATGTACGTCTACAAGAGTGACGTTTTCACATGATGAGGGCTTACAAGAAAAAATAATGCATAATGATAAAAATTAAAAAACAAATATATCATATAAATTATATATATATATATATATTCCGTAAATTTATCATTATAACAATCCATGTAGAAAATGAATAATTAACCACATCTCCTCATGGAAGTGGTAGTCCATATATACGACAGAGAAACATTTTCATTTTATATGATTTTGGAAAGAGATATAAAAATTATTTACCTTCAAATCAAATCTTATTATATTAAAGTTACAATATATATCATTATAATATTACTATATGACATTATGATGAATATTATTAACAAAAAAACTTGAGAAAGAAAACTAAGAACATACCACTCATCTTTGAGTATCATTCATTCAAAACATCATTATGGATTTTAGTTTGGGACTTTATGGAGGAATGTGACATTATAGGAATGTATAACGAAGTTTTTATAGTATTTTAATAGTTCATAGAATTAATTAATTGTTCTATTGGTGTGGGAAATTGTGGATATGAGGGGGACTTTTATAATTGAGTATGGTGACACACTTTTGTATATTAAGAAAATTAAACTACTATAAATTCATTATCCTAAGGAAGAGGTAACAAATTAGATCATCTATGAATATGGAATGAGATATGTTATAATTTTAGACATATAATTAAATTCAATAATCATATTATATTATTTTATTTCTTATCTCATTATCTTAACATCTCTTTAACATTTTTATCTTTTACAATAGTAAATAATTTTTTCATTAATTAATATCCAAAATGGGAAAAATGAAAATGACTTACATTTATTAAATTTTAGTTGATGAAAAAAAATATGAAACCTATTTTTCAAATTTATTTTCTATAATTGGATTTTTTTCATTAATTAAGTGCACACTATGCAACGAAAACTATTTTTAGAAAAATTCATTTTATAAAATAATAATCTTTTAAT
Source organism: Viscum album (assembly GCA_963277665.1). Lineage (NCBI taxonomy): Eukaryota > Viridiplantae > Streptophyta > Magnoliopsida > Santalales > Viscaceae > Viscum > Viscum album. The sequence goes on from OY728164.1 coordinate 1,816,150,422, forward strand.
TTTTTTCTTCCAATTAATGTAATTAGTTGAAAATTAGGATTTTTATTAAATACATTATATTCAATTTCTATTAACATCATTAATCAGTATTTTTTAATTAAATATTTTAAAATAAAATACATTTCAATCAATAAAAATAGTTTTATGAAAAAATATTTCTTTTTACCACAAAATGATTATATACTGATTTATATAAAATTCATATTAAGTATATGAATGCATAATATTCTTTATTATATAATAATTATATATTTCAACAATATCCATGCTCATTTATAATCAGTACACATATAATATAAAAAAATATAACATTTTCAAAAAATGATATGTTAATAAAAAATAATATTATTTTTCATAATAAAATTTGTGAACATGTTATGTATTAATTAGAAAATCATCCTTAAGAGAAATTTTTTACATTATATTCTTAATTAAATATTTTATGTTTATACCCTTTAATCTAATGGCTATGAAATAACACTAATATTTTTAGAATATATAATGGTTCATTTTGGATCATTATTGTTTGTAAATGAATTTATTAAAAACATTAAATTTATTTGAAGTGAATTATATAATAAGAAATTAGGATTTAACTTTACAAGTTTTTAGTTCTAGAAAGGATACTAGATAGGAACCCCCAACGGAATTTACTTTTATAGGGAGGTTAAGGCTATATATTATGTCATGAAAACAATATTTCATCATATTGGCACCAACAATAAATAGAAATCATAAATCAACAATAACTGTTATGATTTTAATAAAATTTAATCCTTCATATGTTTATTAATTTTTTGGTGTTTCGTAATCCATTATATCCTTCAATTTTTCTTTAGACCTGATTCTACTTATATAGTTCCAACATATTTTTTATTATATTGAACAATAAATTTCCATAACTAATATTTTTAAATATTATAGTAATATTCAGAATATAGCATTATGATAAATCCCAAAACCATAATATTCTAGTACCATTGGAGGCAAGACACAAAATATATTTTTTAGTTACATTATCGTAATCTAAAAATAATTTATTTGTCATTATATAACCTTTTTGAAATAATATAATTAAAATATTTATTCATAACATGGGGAAAAAAGTACGAAAGGGTGATCTAATATTAAAAATAAGATTATAATTGGAGACATATACTTTTTATCACATGAAATCATAAGGCTACAGTGGTGGTTTGAGAACATAACCATAACTATAAATGTTCACTCCCAATACTTCAAAGATCTTAAACATTTGTATTGGATTAAAAATTATTCTTAAAAAAACATAAATAACATGTGTCCGAAATAATAAATAAATCATCCATGAACAATATAATGAGATCAATGAAATTAAAAAAGTCTATCACCCTAAAAGGCATAAACTCCATTTCATATATCAGTTTCAACTTTTGATACCATATAATCATAGTGGACCAGGAAAAAAAATATTTTCCAAATCATAATGTGTTATTAATCACACTATTTTACATATAGTGAATTAGGAACATAAAATTGTTTCTCATGGTGGATCAATAACCATTACGTGCATATCGTTGTCAAATAAGAACACTTACATATTCCCACAATTATCTCATGAGGTATTAAACACTTCCCAATGCATTGGTGGTCTTTACAATCTAGTCCAAAACATCACATAATGAAAATCATACCTATATGTTCCACATGATAATTAAAAAATCATCATATCATAACCAATAGAAAGAAAATTATTTTTATAAATATTTCCCAATTTTATAGTAGTATAACTTATTTAAAAAATGGGATTCATAAGTTAGGAATGAAATGGGTTTCATCAAATCAACTCAAAATATTCCTAAGCATAATACATTCAAGGAATGAAGTTGGATGATATCATTTACCATAACCACATTAATAAATTTGGAACATAAATTGATGTTATCATAGATAATAAAATTCATTTAAAATATCATTGAACATTTCATGATAAAAACAATCTTTTAACATTAATATAACTTATTATATATCCATAAAATAGTTAGATATTTAGTGAAATTTTTTTTATTGAAATAATCCATGGAAACTCTTAAAGGAATCCTCAAATAATTTGGCATTATTAACAACAAGAATTTTTATTTTCAATTGTATACTATGATAATGATTCATATCAAATTTTTGATGAAATGTGAAAACTAGTTTTATTCTAAAAATATTTAATGATTCCTATTAAAATATTTTTAAAAAGACAATCATATGAAAAGAACATAAAAAATCATAAAGGAATTATACTCCATAGCCGAGTTAGAGGGTAAGACTTGAATTTTATGGAACTCTACTAACCAACATTAATGGAGGATAACATTGAAATATCATCGAGGAAAGCCATTGCCCTGTCCTGGTATACATTATGCTACAAATATCCATCAAGGAAATCCAAATTCGAGGCTAGCTAGAGGGTAATACCTTACTTTTCTGGAGATTTTATATTTTCATTGTCATTATTTAATGTCTCCTCAGTGTTTTACAAACATTTTATATTATAAATTATATGAAAAATTCTTATTTCTAGGACATCAACATTCTATAAAAAACACTCAATATAGGCATATCATGGTCCAAAATTTGTGTTCAAACACATGAGATACTGAGGTTTGAAGATTTCTTAGAATTTCTCAAGTAGTACATGATGTGTGAGGGGATCCATGTTGTGTTAGGTCCCTCCTCACATTCTGGTCTTGTATCTAGTGTGTACAATGTTCCCATTCCATTTTGTAGAAATCAATGGGTTTTTGGACTACACATCATGTCTTAACTGTTATGGACTAAGGAATTTTCTTGTGACAATATCCATGAACTAAAACCCTGTGTCTATGTAATTTCAAACATGGCGTGTGGGTTCACATAGTACACTAACTTTGTCGACAACACATTTTCTTGTCACCCATCACATGGATCAAAAATAATAGAACGAATTACATGATGTGTCAATTAATTACACTCCATGCCATCCTTATGTGCTCCCAAAACCTATCAACATTAATGTAAATGGGATAAAAATTGTACATTCTTCATTGTACATGGAATATAGTCACAGTTTTTCCAAACATCTCATATTCAATCGGCCAATTCAAATATACTTCATCCATCATTGTTATCTTCTTATGTCATTCATATTTCAATTAATTTGGCCATTAAACATGGATTTCGATTATCTATCACCATGAATAGGCCTCATTCATCGATAAGGATTTTTCTAAATGTTTTTTAAGACACCTAAACTCTATTCATAACAATTCAAAAGGTTAATCAACCGATCGGTCATCCTCATTTTGCAAGAATTCCAAATCCATTATCGGCTAATATATTTATTTAAGATTCATTTATTTTCCACAATTACAGGAACCTGATCAAGCTCAAGATTCCAGATAGTTACCGATAAGGGAACTGCAGGGGATCTAACAATGACTAACATGAAGAACACATGAATAAAAAGTAAAAAGAATAATGTTTTTGAAGATTTTCAGCCATGCGTTATTTTCCAACTATTCAGAACATGTTCCATGGTGATGATAAATTCATATAGAAAAATAGATGATTAAATATTAGTTCATTAGGATAAGAAAAGGGTGTATAGCGGGGTCTATAAGGATTAATGACTAACAATATCCTAAAAAAATTAATCTAATATATAAAAATTACCAAACATGATTCCTAAAAATAGTTTGGATTGATTTATTATGAAAATAATTCTTTTCCATAATGGAAAAGAATTTGTTTCATTTTTTTTCTTTGATCCTCATTGAGTCTGAGTTTCATCATTCCTCAAAGGGATTCTCTTCGGGGATTTTCCAACAACTGTATTGATTAGAGATTCACTGATGATTGGGGATTTTTCATTGAACCCTCGAAAAAACCCTATAATTTCATATTTATAATATTTTAACTACCCAAATTTGATTTGTCAATTACATAATTTATTAATTATTTACCTTATATGAACCTTAAATGAGTGAGTCATCATGTCATCCCACATTGACTCATTTTAATTAAAGCCTAAAGATGTATCCCCATTGCTGACACACCCATGGTCTTATATTATTTATATGATCAACCATTTAATAGTTATAATATTTTTTTTAAACCACATGAACATATTATCATTTTTTAATATTCCTAGAAAATTAATTTTGGGCATGATAGACCCCATAATTTCACACCATCTCAGTACCTAGCTCTAGAAAAATATTTAGAAATATTTAAAGTCTTATAAAGAAAAAATAAGGTCCTTATATCATTCTCTCCTTCAATAATTACATCACTGAAATGAAAAAACATTTAAAACAACTTGGGATACATAGTTGTCATATAGGTCTCATATTCCTAGAAACTCTCCTAAACTATTCTATATAGAAAAAAATGTAAACCCATGGGATAGTCCATCCTTGTAAGGTCAACTCATATCGATCCTTGATTGCCACCACATTCACTACATAGGTGGATCCAACCTTGTTGTCTAGATATCCACAATCAATGATGTCAAAATCGTCATGATTAAATTTTCTCAAATGTGACACCTAGAAGGGTTCATGTACCTTCTCCAACTACGGGGGTAAGGCGAGGTGGTATGTATCATAACCAACCCTATACATGATCTCAAATATCCTGATGAACCTCAGATATATCATAACTCCATGACTGAACCCTTACATTCCTCATCGCATGGAGACAGTAAAGATGATGGGTAACACATTTTCGAACTCATAGGGCTTAAAATGGTGATTTTCAAAGGATTTCAATCTATAATAGGACATCTTAACCCATTCATATATGAAATGCACATTCTTTATTTTTACCTGCAGAAACTATAAACCCATAATAGATGACTCTCCATTCTATTTCTTGGAAAATGATTCCTAATGTGGCCCCCTATACAAGGAAAAAATAGGTTCTATGCCGAAGGTATTGTGATTGTTATTTTTTCAATGAAAACGCTAAACAATTCTAGTGATCCTACCTACTATGGCCAAAATATAACATGAAATCCATCAAGATAAACTCCTGTACCATGATAGTGTACCTATTCTTCCTATGAATCTAGGGGTGAAAGGATGTATTCATCCTCAAATAGTTCTTGAATTCCTCTTTTAGGCCCATCAACAATCATGGCATAATCTGCATACCATGATAAAAAATAATAGTCGTGGGTACCCCGTGATGTATGATGATCTCCCATACATGCAACATACATAAAATTTCCATTGAAATTTTTTTCTTAATAAATAGGATGTGAACCATGTTTTTAAGTCAGTCTATTATAAACTATATGGCATCATAGACCTATTATGTGAATGAAAACCCTATAATGAGGTCCATGGGTTTGACTCCCCATTTCCACATTAGGATCTCTAGAGGATGAAGAAAATGAAAATGATCTTGGTTCTCAACATTCACCTGTGGACAAGTAAGGAACCATTATATGAAACTAGATTTGACTTGTATCATTGCAGAAAACCAAAACTAAAGATAAATATCTATGTACATCTTCCTTACACTGGGATGTGAAACCAAGGGAGATGTGTGAAACTCCTTCACCATGATTTGAATAGATGTTCTCCCTTTGAATAATATCTTGTGATATCATCAAGGAGAATAAATATTTGGTGGGTATTCAATGGATATCAGATCATGTAGAACATCAAAGTCAATTTCTCCCACCAGCGGATCTTCCAGACACTCGTGGTGTGATGAGGTCATCAGTATCTACTACAGATAAGTTGTTCCATCATTATCTACTAGGGATAGTTATAGGGATTCTATAAACTCTGATTCTTCTTGAACTAGGATATCCTAAAAGTTTCTAATATTATAATATACTACAACATTTACCTTTTACGGAGTATTGAAAATGTCGATGTCGTGGTCCAGTAGAAATTATAACATCTATACCTAACTCATGATTTGTTCTATCTGTGTGCAGAATTCCAAAGGATCTGGTGGTCTTAGAACAACACAATTTTCATTCCTATATGATAGTACCTCCACATCCTGGAGGAAAAAAATACCACTACAAGAACTAGTTCATGAGTCACATAGTACTACTTCATGGGTCACAACTTCCTACACCAATATGTGATGAATACCAGTCATTTAATCAACACACAACCAAGACCATATCCTAAAGCGTCGTAATACAAGAGGAAATATAAATCTTCCTCTGGTAGCTTCAACATTAGAGAACACATCAGCCTATACGTTAACACATTGATGGCCCTCTGGAAATACATAGATCAGGTAAATAGTTTTCTCATCTACATTAGGGTGGTCAAATGGTCCAAGAATTTAGAGAAGTATTTCACAAATTTCTAATTGTACCATTCATATAAATGAAATATCTTTACCTATTACACATTCTTGGGTAGATCCAAAGCATGATATTCAATTATTAGGGATGGATCTATGGTTAAACCTTGTTCATAAATAATATTCCATATAAAGTAAAACTCTTGTATGTAGATATGTCACATTGAGTTCTTTCCATAATGTTGTCTCCCTCAAAGTAAATCAAGAACAATCATACAATTATATTCATGATCATCGCCTATTTTGGATTATATTTTGATTTCATTGATGAAGATAACAAATAACTGGTCCACACATGGCTAGAAGATATGGCTTTTCGAATCCATTAAGACATCGAGGGAATTATTCACATCAAAGACAATGATAATGAACTCATTGATGCCATAGAAACCTTAAGAATATAGTTTTAGAATATCATACTTGTTAACCCATAGCTGGTGGTAGCTGGAATAGAGAGAGATATTGGAGAACCATATCACAACTCCAAACTAATTAAATAGGTTCTTAATATGAGGATATTTGAATTTTTTCAATTTCATGGTTGGGTTTAGGCAAAAATAATCTATACAATTCCAGAACATCCTCTCTACTTTCATGATGAATAAAATTTGAGCACCCTAGGGGGGAATAGTTGATCTAATTAATCCTTTCCCAGGACGGTCCTCCAACTATATCCATAACTCTTGAAAAAAAGTGTGGTTTTTCTATATTTTGTAGAAAATAATGATGCAATCCTAGGATAGAAGTCTATGATAACTCTATCTCCCACCATATTATTAGTCCCATTACATCATTAGGGAAGACCTCTATATAGTCATTTACAACTAAAGGATCTGATATGAATGAAGTGCCTTCTTCACCAATGGTTACTCATTATAACACATGGGATATAGGATCCAATCTCCCACTCAAAACATCAACTAGTCCCTATATGAATTATCACTCTCTTGAAAAATTAACTTTTTTATATTATTACATATGAATTTGAGTAGTCTGTGGTGACAGTCAATCTGATCCCAAAACCTTGAAATACAATTTTTTCACATGATGAAATAATTGGGATACATCATGATGACCAATAGTTTCCACATTAACCTCTCTCCACCAAGAAATATATCACACCACCGGCAGAAGAAAGACATGTCACAAGTGTTCCCTATATGAACATTGAGATAATGATGTCATTATAGAATCTCTACTGGACACTCTAAGTCTCACAAAAGGAGTCAAGAGATAAACTAATGGATATAAACATTGTATAATAATACAAATGGAAATGTATAATATACTAAGATCGTATGTTGAATCATATTATGTAAAACTAGATCATAAAAAAGAAAATATTTCAACCATTTATGTCTCTATATTCCAGAACCCTATGCCTGATATGGGCCACAAGATTGTGGTGTTTGAAGGATATTATTCCATCACCCCCATATGTTTCTCCTCCTACGCCTATGCTAGCTCAGCATCCTTAAGGACCAACATGTACCCATCTAACATATCCATGACTATGATGCTATATCTGTCATGGAAATCCATCTTAAATCTACCTTGAAAACTCAACCTGACTAGTATGCTTTTCTAATTCAATATGACCTCACCCCTTAGAAGCATATCATTGTACCTTCCTAGGCTTCCAAAGCATGTCGCACTAACCATACATTATATGATCATGTATCTGATCCTGCTCAAAGAAGGGACCCCATTGCATGATTTTTGGCGCCTTATAACTGTTGTAGATATCTCAACCCTATCATTCCCACTACTATATCATTCAATATAGAAGCGCTATAAATGAAATGTCTCTGTCACATGTTTCCTATCAATCAACCCTATATTGGTGGGGATTCATAAGGCCACTGCATTGGCTCAGATCTCTCTATGGATGACCTTCAAAAAAATTATTTCCTGAAAGTATCCATATATGATGATGTAGAGAGAGTAACACATATGTTCTGTGAACCCATACACATAGATATCTAATGTAAAATATCTCTAATGTATCTACAAAAGCACCTAAATATAACTGTGGAAGTAGAATGAGGGGAAACACTCCTCAACAAATTTATTTTGGATGTCTTTCCAAGAGATTATTGAATTATCATTCATATAGGATAATATGATCCACCATTTTCGAAACACTCCATAGAATATAATGGATTCCTAATCATCCATCAGATCTGTCAGTTTCTGGATAATCTTTGTGATACAGAACACCAACTCTAGACAATCATCAGCTACCTCGTGATCTGGCTCACCACGGAACCTCAGTTGTCTCTGATGCTAGAAATCACATAGTTAACTCAGCTTTTATAGCTCCTATTATTTCTATATTTGGAAGATATGCTACTAAAGAGGTGGTGGTGCTTCTAGCTACATGCAAGGAGTGATGGGATTAGGGGATGTACCATGAAATATAGACTATTCACTCATAGTGTCATCATTACAAACCATATGTGGTATTATTTCTGGCTATCATCACAATGTCATCATAATAGTTAAAAAGGACTACCACTATGAAATGATCATATATATATATATATCAAATACAATGAAGAGATTCATAAAAAATGCCATTAAAAGACACAATCCTACATGATTTATGTGGAATTTATCTTTGGAACTTGTGTCTCCGCATGACGAGTCAACAAGTATGTAGTCAAGTTCTTGGTGAATGGATATATTGATCGATGCACTATAACTGGACTCCCTGGCCATGAATACACACTCGAGACTTGTTGAAACAGTTTCTCTAAACCCAAAAAAAATCCTTTTTTATGGAATGCCCAAAAAATTACCCAATGAATGATCCCCATAAAATACAAATCTGTCACGACCAGACCCATGCAGAGGCATATACCAAAAATACCCAAGTCTTCCTCTATAAGATTGGGGTGGTGACATGAATCGAAGGAATAACAATCTCGGGTAGGAAATTACTTATGAACATGTGTAGATGCTAACATCCAACTCAATGTAAAAGTGTAGAAGAAATTAAATGAATGATGAAAACCTACTATAAATATAACAAATATGCATGGAACAATAAACAGAACAATGTATGGTAGTGTATACTGAAAAATAAAATGGTTAAAATACATATCCAAACAAAAAATATTTCCCCACATGAAGAAATTGTAAATGAGTAAATAGGTGAGAGAGATGAAATCGTTTATCCCAATCTACATCTATCATACGAGGTCCAAGAACCCAGTATCCCTATGATCCTTTAATTCCATAATTGAGCTATCCAGTATATAAAAAATACAATACATGTCTTACGCAATTCCCATACATGGTTGAATATATACATAACTAGTAGAATGACCCGACAAGGTTGTGGGGGAGAAGTTTGAGATAAAATTTATGAGGAAATTTGTTGATAGAATAAGTTACAATAAAAGAGTACTCCTCAACCCAACAAGAGAGGGAAAATAATCTCATCCAAACACAACGATCTCAAAATGTTGTTAAGATGAATTCATCATCAATATTTGCTACATATATTAGGAGAGTAGTGTTATCCAACCATGAGAATATATACAAATCATTCGCCATAACATTTGAATCAACACCTTTCCTACAATGATAGTAACCAAAACCCATGGAGTGGGTACTGGAATTTGATATATATATATATATATATATGCTCAGTCATTAATGACTATATAATAGAGTCTATGGATCATCATCTCATAGCTCATCCCAGAAAATTTGTGTATCCAATAGTTTTAATTGAATGTCCATCTGTGATGCACAAAAACTCACGCATCCCCCCGGACACAAAATACTATTGGACTCAATCTCTACAACTTGATACTATATTATCTAGGTGGAACTGACATTCCCTCAGGGTTTTATGTGACATCAAAAGAATGCATCTAAGTGTGGGAAGTTTCCCTCTTACTTGTGAGTCTGATGGTTTGTTAAACCACACATCAATACTGTTCAACATGGTCCAGTTGTCGCCCAATATAGGAAAATATATTAGGCCCTAATACGATGGGAGGGTCCTACTCTAGAAGTCACTAATGAACACCACTACCCAATCCTATTGGAGGATACCACATGGGATGGTAATTGAGGAATGTCGATGACTATACATATTAGAAGGTAATCATGGTGAGTCGTCTTAGAAGCACCACTTAATAGCTCAGATGGAGGGTTTTGAATAGATAACGGCCTCGATGAACATCATTGTGTATCCCAGCTCGATGGCAAGCCTGGTATAACTCTGGTGATTTTGTTCAATTGATTCCATCATGGGTGTCCCCACCTCATGTAACAATACCAAAAGATTTAACAACAAATATAAAATGAATCTATTGTCATAAACATCACGTTCTCCTTCAAAAAACTCTCAGGATATGAATCTCACGGGCCAAAATTATTATTCTATAAATTAAGTTATAGAGGGATGGAGATCGCTCGAAATACCTCTTATAGTACACGTTGATTGAGGGGAACCACACAGTGTGTGTTCCCACTTCCCTTCCAAGTTTTTTCATCTAGGAAACACAATGTAGTACAATAAATTAGCCACCTCTTACCCCATTTTCAAAGAATATGGTATTTCCATGAATGGGCATGAAAAGGGATGAAAACAACTTGTCAAAAGAAAGGGTAGAGATATATGGTCGATACACGGTTCTTATCCCATGTTTTATATTATGCAGTTTTGGTGGACTACACACCATGAGCTAAATATCTGTGAATGAGGTTGTGTCATGTGGTCATGTCTGTGTACATGGAACCTATATTAGAGTGAATTGGTACATGGAATGTGGGTTTACATAAGACATTTCTCAATTGGACAACCCTTGTTCATGTTGTCAGTCTCACAGGTCATACACACAATAAGTCCTTAAAAAGTCTATCATGGAGGTTCATGACGTTCCATTCATATGGGTTTCCATACCATAATGTGGAAATTAGAAAGGGGATATAAACCACATGTTCTTCATTGCACACATTTTGTAGACATGATTTTCCAACAAATCTCAAATTTGAAAATATGCATCAAATCTTATTCAAACATCACTGATATTAGCAGATATCATACCAAAATCATTTGATATAGAAAAAGAACACAAATTCTCATAATCGCTCACTATATACCAGACTCATTCGTCGATGAGGGTTTGGACATATATTTTACATATACCCACATCTCTATCATTGTGATTTCAATGTTTAATCACTAGATCAGATGTCCACTATTGGTTGTGTTTTTATATCTGTTCTCATCTCACAGTAATGTTGATGTTTCATCAATCCGCCCCAAATTCATGCACTCGATCGAGATTGCGACACCCAAAAACTATAGAATTTGGAACCACATGTAAAGACCCAGATTTTTCCATGTAATGTTTTTAATTAAATGGTAATATTACATGTAAATTAAAATTTACACAGTATGATTCTGAGGCCCAGTGTGCCCACAATGAATTCATGACCATTTTTTAGGTACGTTTAGTAAACGTGAGAGCTGGTTTTTTATCTATTGAACTAGTGCTCTGAATTGAAATTCAAGGGCACCCTACAACTTGCAGTGTCGATATTCTCCTAAGGAGACCTTCACCACAACCGCTATTGGTCGAGGGGGAAAGTTAGTTTTAATGTTTTTTGTGGAAGAATAAAAATGAAATATTTAACATTTTACTTTTCTTTTGAAACCTCTATTTTGAAATTATGGAGATGTAGACCACCTGGGAGAGGAAACCCCTGTTTCAAATTCCTGGAGGTGGGGACCACCCAAATCCCTCATAATGTGGGGAAAACCTCCCAACAACAAATAATTAGTTGTGAAAACTCCAATTAATTAACAATTCCTACTATAATTAATTAATTGAGCCAACTTTAATTAATTCATAGACAAGAACTGATTATATTTTCATTTCACCTCTTTGTTGGGGATTGGTCGGAAAATGGGAGCATGGTGGAACTGTGGAGATACAAACTCTCCAATGAGAAACTCTTTCTCCAATGAATAACTTCGTTGAAGGATCCCCAATGAGGAAAGTCTCCAAAAACAATGAACAGATGTCTGTCCTTTCCCCTCTTCATTGACGTCAATGATAATTCACGGTAGGATGAGTTAATTTGAATATCCCTTACCCATTCATGGATTTTTTTCATGATTCTAGATATCTATTTTTTATTGTTTTAAAGTGGAGGGTTCCGGCCAAATGATCATGGCCCGACATTTCTGTAAAAAATGTGGATTATGGTTGTTTTAAATCAATGGTGACTTCCCGAGACGAGTAAAAAACTCTACAGAATGAAGAACGGGCCACTGGGGTGCATCAGTGACCTGAGGAATATCGTCGGTGACCCATGCTGGTGACCTGTATTGATTGGGCTCGGGAGAGGGGGCCGACACATCAGTTGTCCTTGAAGACGGCAGGGGCGCAATCGCGCCACTAGAGAAGTGTCGTGGCTCATTGGCCGCGATGGAGCGATGGCGGTGCCCGAAACATGTTCTTTCGTGTGATGGCGGTGGTGACGCACGTCCGAGCCACCCATCGAGCAAGGGACACCCCGCAAGTCTGCAGTGGTGATGCAGGGGAGGCCATCTTACTACTGGCCACTAGTGATGGAGTGGCGCATGACTGCGCCACATGGATGAGGGCTCAACGACTGACCAGCCACGTGCTGAGTGCACCATCGGGACTCCCCTTGGCCCGCACCCTGTGGGCCGGTCCAGGTCGGGTTGGCCCGACCGGGTCGGACTGGACCAAGATGATTTTTGAACCTTTTTCCTCTTTCGTCCATATCATGAGCTACATGTGTCTGTTTGAAGAACCGTATATGTCACTAGAAACCTTGGACCAAGACGGTCCAATTGATATACCCTACTTGAGTTTTGTATAAAGTTGGGGTATGGTCGGTTTGGATCGAACATGAATCATACCAAGCTATCGGTACTAAAAATCCAATAACATACAGACTGGGTGTTCGATTGATGCATTGTCTATTATATTGAGACCCCTATTACGTGGGGGACCCTTAGGATACTTCCTCATGGGACTTCATGGAAGTTGGAGTATCGAACTATTTCATGAGATGTGGATCCTCCAAGAATCAAGTGAGTTTTGTGGGGTTACCATGTAGCTGGCTGTAAAATGAGAAAGGGATCCTATTTTGGTCTGTGTTTTGTGATCCTACTTTTTTCTTTGTTCCATTATCCCTCATGTATCAGCTCTAATAATCCATGTTTGACTACTCTAGTATCCTACATGGGTCTTCTGTACGAGGTTCGTATATGGGTTTGATGATTTATAATCCTACGTGGGTTTGATGATTAAGGATCATATGTGGGTCTATCTCTTAACATAGTTAGAAGATTACGCAGTTACATCTAATAATATTTACTACCATACCTATGTTATACCCAGTATGAGTTTAATATTTACCTTTTTGGTAACCATATGTGTGGCGTACCTTTGTGGTTCATCCCTTTGTGGTGATACCATTGTGGTATACTTCTTTATGGTGTTACCCTTGTGGTAAGACATTCATGGTGTTACCAATGTGGTATTATTTCATTCAGGGGATAGTTGACTGTTGGGATTTGAGTTGGGCATTGTGTTTCTTAATTATTGATATGGTTTTACTTGAAAAATTAAGAATATTTATGGGCATATAATTTAGAAGGGTTGTAAGTTGTTTACATGCATTGTGGTTTGTAACACCCCGACCCCTCTTGGATGGAGCTAGTGCATTACTTTTGATATTGGCATGGTTATATGGAATGAAAATCCTAATGAAATGATAAGTTTAGTAGTCTTTATGTAACTAGATACAAATGTGTAACACAAATTGCATTGAAAAAGGTTAAAAGATACAATACATAACAAAACTAAAAACTGCAACCACATAAACTCAATAAATGACCTTCTCTTCATAATCTATTGAAGGTAAACAATGAAAAGGGTGGCCTCAAATGCTCAGTAAGGTTTACAAATAGGTAATTATGAGTACAATAAAATTTGAATCACAATCAATCTGACATAATCAATATGAAATAGTGAATAAATGAATAACTAATGCCATTCATAAACTGAGAATGAAACTAAATCCATATATTTTGTCACAATGAAAACGTCATGGATAAAATAATAACTAATAATGAATAAAGGGAATGATTATTAATTGGAAGTCATTTATTTGGAAGATGAAACCATAATACCATAAAAATGGTTTAGTTCTATGGGTATAAACCCGTCTGATTTTTGGTAACAAACTCGAAGGGTTTGAAGCCAACTAATTTGTCTCATGAGACCTATCGATGCCTCGAGGGGCTATAACAGGCCCCAACCGACACATCATGTCCAAAGGATTCTTTATACATTGATTTGATACAAGAGAAATATCCCTTTTCAATAATCGTATAAAGTAGATTATATGATTCATCAATATTACCTTAATTAAAATAACATTCCAAATAAACACTATTTGTAAATGTTATACGGTTTAGACAACAAACATATCCATGATATCATATTATGGATATTTAATATAAATATAATTTCAAATAAAAATTGATCTCAAATGGTTAGTAGGTACACCACATAAGTATTATTAGTTGCACCGTAGAAATTTAGTCACAACCAAATACAATTTGAGACAATGTCTCTTACCACAATGTAATCAGTCGAATCATATGACCAGAACACAATGAACAACAAAATAATCATTAGATAACCCGAATATAAAGAGAATCATGTTATTTTATATCAATGGGATGTACAATTATACCACATATATAAAATAAGTGGTGAACAATGAAAATATCACAAAAATTAAAGTGAGATGAGAAACCTCTTACAATCATTTCAGCATGGTAACGAGTGTTCTTGAGAGAGAATAATGAGAGGTAAAATGATATCCCATTATTTATATATCATAACGTCGGTATGGGGTTGGTGAAAAAACATACCCCATCATTAGTTATTATAAATAAAAGAGCACAACATATGTGAGATTCTTGAACAAAAGTGAGAGAGAGGATCCCTTGTAAAGATTGTGTCATTATTGTGATGATAAATCAATGAAATATTTATGTGTGAAAAAATATTAACAAAAAAAGTGGATATATAGAATAAAAAATTCATAGTCCATTCACTCATAGTAGTGTAAAGATAAAACCAATAACATATATGTGTAACTCAATAAATGGAAATTGAGTGAAGATATCCCTTATTAACTTTTCGGAATGGTAACGAGTGTTATTGCAAGGGCTTAATCAGAGGTAAAGAGGTATTTAATTAAATATATGTCACAAGGGAAGTATGGGGTAGGGGATGAAACATACCCCATCATTTTTTATTAATATAAAAGAGCACAACAAAAGGGATATTCTTGAACAAAAGTGAGAGAGAGGATCCCTTACAAAGATTGTGTCATTAGTGTTCTGATAAATCAATGAAATATTTATGTGTGACAAATAAAAATCCACAAAATATAAGTGGATATATAGTATAAAACAATCAGAGTCCATTAACACATATCCTGGGAATGAAAAAACCAATGACATAGATGTGTAACTCAATAAATGGAAATTGAGTTATGATATCCCTTACCTTATGCTTGAAGGTTCTCTTGATTGTTCTTAAACACCTGAATAATCAAATTTAGATTGATTAATTAATAATTACTGAACATGATCAACAATTAATTGATATGGTATATCCATATTAAGTTCATTAATGGATCTTTTGATGGGTTTAAGAGAATCAATTTTATTATTTTGAAGCATTTTCTTACTCGGTTTCATGAATTTTTTATTTGTATTCATGAATGGAAGTTGGTTTGAAATATGGTTAAAAACACAGAATTGTTAATATAAATTATTATTTAAATTAAAGAGTTATAAATGACCACATAATGATTTTGTTTATATACCATGAAGATGACTCATTTGATGAGTTAAAAATCAACGCTTGAATTTGGCTTTCCAGTTTTGTTCTCAATAAACTTTTTTTCTATTATTATCCTATATTATATATTTCTAAAGATTCCAAAACATTAATAAAGATAAAAAATATATATATTATGACCTGGTTCAACCATAAATATGGTTTCATGACCCTAAATTAAGGAATGATATGAATAACAAATCTTCTTCATCTACGAAGGATAAAAATTGGAACTCATAGACCTTGATTTCGTTTATAAAAATAAAATGAAGGAGTAAGAATATTGATTATGGTTCTTCCATTAAAATGATATAAATATAGTATATAGATGATACTAGAGTTATCTTGATCATTTGGATAGAGGAGGTGATTAGGGTATAACAAATGAAGATAAATTCAAATGAAACTAAATGAAAAAGAAATTTGTTTGACCTCTTGAAATAACATTATCAAGATCCTCTTTAAGGGAAGGGATTTTGGTCTTTTGGAATGAACAAGAGCATCCTGGTCGTGGGGAGTGACTATGCAAGTGTATATGGGAAAAACATTGAGGATATTCAAGTCTTAGAGGAGTGAAGAGAAGAGGGAGTGGTGAGGAGTTTTTATAATGGAGGAGAGGGGCGAATTTTTAATTTTTAATTCTTTATTTTATTATTTCCCTCAAGACAATCAATAGTGTTGTTTCATGTGACCCCCAATAGTAATAATTCCATTTGAGTTCGTACCATGTGGCCTTACATCACTTATAATGTCATAAATAGTGTATTTAACTGATAATTTGTATATACGCTATTTCATCCTATTTCACTATTCATCAACAATTCTCGAATTTAAAAAAAATCCAGAAAAATTTACCCTAACCATCTTTCAACCTGTATAATTCAAAAATAAACTTCATTTTTCAAAATAAATTTTCAAAATATTATAAATTTAATTTTCAAATAAAGACACAGTTAACTCAGAAAAAAATATTAAATGTGAAATTAATTTTATTTCTCATTGAAAAATTAATTAAGATCTCGTTATATTATTGGATTAAGAAAATAAACTAATTTTATTATTTACGATTCATAAGGGCCATACTAATACTCATATTACTATTAATAAGGATATGTTACTATTCACCAAAAATATTTTTTTTTCTATTAGACTTCAAATGACTTACTAATCACAACTCTAAATGACCATTTTTCAAAATTCAAAACATAGAAGTGAAAAAATTATATTTAATGGATAGGTTTTGACTATCTCTTAAATAACCTTGTGTTTTTTGAAAGTTACATAGTGATGAATAGAATGTATTTAAAAGAAACATATCATAAAATTTTTGGGGTGCTACATTATTTCCTCCTTATGAAATTTCGTCCATGAAATTTATTTCACATCTACAAAAGAAAGCTCTCTGATATTTTTACCACATCTCCCATCTTAATGGATACTCAGGTGCGTTCAGCGGAAAACCCAAGTTGGTGATCAAATCCTCTAGTTCTATGACCAAAACACACATTGGAATGAAGCTGTTGAACTTTTGCATTGACCACTTGGGCATCTAGAGGGAGGCTCGAATGGTAAAAAGTTTGGAAATATCCGAATGGACCAACACACGAAGAACTCGCCGAACAATGTCTCAATTGAAAACATTTAAGTCGTAGATGTTGTTATAGAGGCGAAAACTGAAGAGTTGGCACATGTATTCCACACAAAGGTTTCCATCTAATGCAGTCTCTTGAAAACATAACCTGGTCCTGTAGTGTTGGCATATGGTGAAACATAGGAAAAGCCCTTTGTGGTATTTTCCTCTATGAATATACTTGGGCAATTGTGACGTGGCTATGCAGTAGTAAATGGAAGCATTACCGTGATAGGTTCGGAGAATTTCGGGACTGATTGTCACTTCATATAGTTCATTACACGTTCTTCACAAGTTTGTGAGAGGTAGGTACTCCTCTTCATAGGTTTTGATTACAATAATCTCTAGTACCTCCATAGGAAGAGATAATATATGTTTTTTTCCTTCCATATGAAAGTTTATTATGAAGGTTCACTTAGTGATACTCATTCAAAGGTGTAACTGATGAAATGATAACAAAAATAATAGAAAACAATGTATATTATATTATAACCACTAGTTAAAAAACCAAAATTGGGAAAATGGTTTCCCCAGTCCCCCAATACATGAATCCCCAAAACTAGTTCAATGATTTCAATCTACTAGAACCATATGAAACACTAGATACATGTCGCCCCTGAAGTCCCTTTACCAGGAACACCACTGATTCTAGGGTACTGACGACCTCAGGTGGATTTCTAATGTATTATTCAACTACTTGATTTCCATAGCCAAAACACATTGTAGACAACTATGGTCGAATTTGTGCTTAAAGCACTCTGGTTTCCATAGAGAGGAACGAGAAGTGTAGAGCTCAGAAATTTCAATGTGGAATAAATACCTATAATTCCCATGCACCACATAATTTTTGAAGATATTGATGTAGTAAAGTTCATCATACATACAACAACTCAGGATCTAAAATAGGTAGGTCACTTGATGGTCAACATCCCAAGCGGCAAATAAAAAATTACCCACATCATGGTAGTTATCAGCCAATGTGAAACATAGAAACATATATTCATGATACTTCCCTCTAATCCTATATGCATAAAATTATGCCTATGCAATACGGTATAGACCAGATTTATTCCTTCATAAAGTTGGAGAATGTTTGGATGATTCGATACCTGATGGAGTAGTTTTCATGTCAAAGTCAATTTGGCATAGGGCTAGTCCTCTTTGGAGCATTTCTTGAAAATTATTGTATCTAACAACTCGGTAGGTCATTATAAAATTTTGGTAGGTTGACTCATATCTTCTATATGAAAATTCATAGTAAATCAAATTTAATTAAGGCAAATCATTTTCAATAAAATGTTTAATGTTTTATATAAAAACATATAAAAAAATTAATACAACATAATTCATTTAGACATGATTTATATAACTCAATAAATTACGCAATCTCTTCCTCCCTTTCACAAAACATTAGTATGGAGTTCTCGACATCCTCTATGATGACTCCTCATAGATTCCACCGATGTTTTGGATTTCCCCAATTTTTAGACAAACAGATCCCCAAAGAGATTCCAAATTCCTCTATCTCCTTGGTCCAGATGCAGCATATGCAACTAGGGTCCATCGCGTGTGAACATCTAGAATTCAGATTCAGAGAAGCATGTTAGGTATCATGTTGAGCGACATCAGTATGAACATGATGGTGATAATTCAAATCGGTAGTCTCATTCTAAATGTCATTAATGTCCACAACTCGACCACAGAGTCAGTATGTCAATATATGACATAGATATGATGCCTGGAGGTCACCCCCTTGTGCAGCCTCCTTAATGTCCTCAAGAGAAAATAAATTATTTGTTATGGTAAAAAATTTAAAGATATCGTCGAAGTATTTTCCTTTTCGTACATAGAATGAGAATCGTGCGCTTATCATGAGGTAATAGACGAAACCTTCTCCATTGTGATGTTGGAGTACCTGAGGAGAGTAGGATACTCGGTAAAGGGTTTTGCATGATAAACGAATATTTTAAAAAGTATCTTAGTTTTTTACACATCATTATCTCACTATGATGTCTAATAATTCTTTTAGAAGAGACAAATGGCATCTAATTTCGTTTTCCATCTGGAAATTAAGAAAAAATCAATCTTAGTGTTGTTTAATTATGTTTTTCATTATTCGGTTCTGGTTTCCGGAGATATCCAAACCAAATCCCTTAAGGAAAATTTTAATTGAACTCCCTCATAATGGCTTGTAGAAAAAAATGTGAATTATATTAAGTATATACCTTAGGAGTGTCGTAACCAAAACTGCAGGAAGGCCCGTTGTCGTGTACTGGTTCCTGTTCGAGTCTTACTCAAAGTGGTGTTTTTGGGTTTTACCCCTAGATACACCTGTGCCAGAGCTGCCTCTACCTGCTCGTATCTAGACAAGGATTAATTGCATGAAAGATCCAAATATTTTATTCCTTACAAAACACCAGGACGTTCTTGTACGTTTATCCTCAAAGGATTATGTTAGGGATTCTTCCATAATCTATGTTTTCTTAATCTAGTTCCCAAGTTACCTACTAAACATCCTGTAATACCAACTGTAACAGGCAGACCCCTCTAGGCTGGATCCAGTGAATTACATGTGAAATTGGCATGGTTATAAGGAATGAAAATCCCAATGGAATTATCATCTTAGTAGTCTTTATGAAACTAGATACATAGATGTAACAAAAAGTAAATTGAAAAATGTTACAAGATATAATACATAACAAAACTAAAAACTAAAACCACACGATCTCAATAAATGACCTTCTCTTAATAACCTGTTGATGGTAAACAATGAAAAGTATGACCTCAAACACTCAGTAAGGGTTCAAAATAGTGGAAGCATGAGTACAATAATAAGAGAATCACAATCAATCTGACATAATCAATATGGAATAGTGAATAAATGAAAAACTAATGCCATTAATAAACTGAGAATGAAACTGCATTCATATATTTTGTCATAGTGAAAACCTCATGGATAATAATAACAAATAAAAATGAATAAAAATAATTCTCTTTAATTTGACGTTATGTATCTAGAACATGATACCATAATACCATAAAAATGGTTTAGTTCAATGGGCAGAAACTCGTCTGGTTTTTTGGAACAAACTCAAAGGGTTTGTCGCCAACTGATTTGTCTCATGAGACCTACTGATGCATCGAGGGCCAATAGCAAGCCCCACGCACCACTTTATTTCCAAATAATTCTTTATAAATTGATTCAATAGAAGATCAATACACTTTTCAATATCCATATAAATTAGAGTATACAAGTTCATCAATATTCCCTTAACGAAAATAACTTCCCAAATAAACATCATATGTAAAATTTATATGGTTTAGACAACAAACATAACCATGATATGAAATTATGGATATTTAATATAAATATAATTTCAAATGAAAATTGATCTGAAATTGGAAGTAGGTACACCACATAAAGATTATTAGCTTCACCATACAAAGTTATTTACAACCAAATAGATGTTGAGACAAAGTCTCTTACCACAATCTAATCAGTTGAATCGTATGAACAGAACGTAATGAACATAAAATGAATCATTTTATAACATGAATATAAAGTGAATAATGTTATTTTATATCAAATTTTTGTACCCTTATACAAAATATATAAAATAAGTGGTGTACAATGACAATCTAATAGAAATGTAAGTTAGATGAGAAACCCCTTGAAAACATTTCGGCATGGTAACAAGTGTTATTGAGAGGGATTAATGAGAGGTACAAGGTTATACCATTATTTTTATATCATAATGGAAGTATAGTAAAGGTGAGAAAACATTCCCCATCATTAGTTATTAAAAATAAAATAGCACAACATAAGGGAGATTCTTGGAAACAAGTGAGAGAGAGGATCCCTTACAAAGATAGTGTCATTAGTGTGATGATAAATCAGTGAAATATTTATGCATGAAAAATAAAAATACAAAAAATATAATTGTATATATATTATAAAACAATCAGATGCCATTCACACATATTCTTGGAAAGAAAAAACCAATGACGTTGATGTGTAACTCAATAAATAGAAATTGAGTTAAGATATCTGTTACAAATATTTCGGTATGGTAACGAGTGTTATTCCAGGGGATTATAGAGAGTCAAAGGGGTATTTCATTGTCTATATGTAAAAAGTGATTTATGGGGGAGGTTCAGAAACATACCCCATCATTTTTTATTAAAAATAAAATAGCACATCATAGGGGATATTCTTGATCAAAATAGAGAAATAGGATCCCTTACAAAGATTGTGTCATTAGAGTGACGATAAAACAATGAAATATTGTGTCTATCAAATAAAAATCCACAAAATATAAGGTTATATATAGTATAAAACAATCATAGGACATTTAGTTATATTCTTGGAAAGACAGAACAAATGACATAGATGTGTAACTCAATAAATGATAATTGAGTTAAGATATCCCCTAACATAAGCTTGAAGGTGTTCCTGATTTTTCTTAACGACCCGAATAATAAAATTTAGATTCATTAATAAATAATTCCAGAACATAATAAACATTAAATGGATATGTTATAACCTTATTTCGTTCCTTAATGTCCTTTTTTATGGGTTTAAAAGATTTAATTTTATTGTTTTGGAAGCATTTTCTTACTTGGTTTCATGATTTGTTTATTTGTATTCATGAATGGATGTTGGTTTGAAATATGGTTAAACATCCAGAATTGTTAATATACATTATTTGTGACATTAAAGTGATATAAATGATATTATAATGATTCTAGTTATATACCATGAGGATGACTCATTCGATGAGTTAAAAATAAATGCTTGGATTTGGTTTGGCAGTTTTGTGCTCAATAAACATGTTTTGTATTATTATTCCATATTATGTTCGAGTAAAGATTCCAGAAAAATTTTTAACATATAATACATATATTATAACCCATTTCAACCATTAATATTGTTTCATGACCCTAAATGAAGGAATGATTTGAAGAACGAAACATCATCGTCTACGAAGGTTATAAATGGGAACCTCATGGACATTGATTTTTTTATTAAAATAAAAGGGAGTGAGTAAGAATATTGATGATGTTTATTCCATTCACATGATATAAATATAGTATATAGATGATATTGGAGTTATCATGATCATTTGGATAGAGTAGGTCAGGAGAGGATAACAAATGAAGATAAATTCAAATGAAACTAAAAGAAAAACAAAGGTGTTTTCCTATTGAAATAACATACTCAAGAACCTCTTTAAGGGAAGGTATTTTGGTCTTTTGGAAATACCAAGAGATTTCTGGTAATGGGGAGTGACTAGGGAATTGTATTTGGGAAGAACATTGCGGAACTTCAAGTCTTAGAGGGGTGAAGAAAAGAGGGATTGGTGAGGGGTTTTTATAGTGGAGGAGAGGGGAAAATTTTGAATATTTGATTCATTATTTTATTATCTCCATCAAGACAACCAATAGTGTTGTTTCATGTGTCCTCTAATAGTAATAATTGAATGTGAGTTCGAACCAAGAGGCCCCACATCAATTATGATATCATAAATAGTGCATTTAACTGATAATTTGTATATACGGTATTTTATCGTATTTCACTTTTCATCAAAATTTCTAAAATTTTAGAAAAATCCCAAAAATTTACCCTAACCATTTTTTGACGTGTAGAATTTAAAAATGACCTCAATTTTTTAAAATTGATTTTCTAAAAATTATTAATTTAATTTTTAAATAAAGTCATAGTTAATTATAAAATAACAATCATAAAGGTGCAATTAGTTTTATTTCTCATTGAAAAACTAATTAAGATCTCATTATATTATTTCCTTATGAAAATAAAATAATTTACTATTTAGTATTCATAAGGGTCATGTTACTATTCATAAGGGTATGTCAATATTTACCAAAAATCATATTTGTTCTATCAGACTCCAAATGACTAACCGGTCACAACTCTAGATGACTATTTTTAAAAATTCAAAACATAGAAGTGGAAAATATATATTTAATGGATATGTTTTGACTATATCCTAAATAAACTAGTGTTATGTAAATGGAACACAGTGACGAATAGAGTGTATTTAAGATAAAAATACACTAAAATGTTTGGGGTGCTATAGGTTTATTCTTTGTGAATTTTGTGAGACCTTATAGGGTCTCAGGGTACCTATTGAGTATTTCTAAACTCACCCTTTCTTGGGTTATGCCCGCACCTTGATGTGTTTGGTGCAGACGAAAGACATCACAAAATGAGAATGAGTGTACCAGGACTAGAGGTGACTTGGAGGTGGACATTAGACGAGGTGTTCCACAGAGACGACCATTTTAGAGCTATACCAACCCTTCAGGTAGGATCCTTGGCGGGTGTTCACTAGAGCTATTTTTTGTTTTACTTGTACTTTTCAGTTTACCTTGTAGATTCTAGTTGGGATTGTATTCTATCCTCTTTGTTTACTGTATGCACTCTTTTTTACTATACATTTTTCTTTTGTGCATATCCTTTAGTGTGCTTGGTTTGTGAGAGTTTATGGGTTATAAAGGAAATGCCTTCCCGTTTTAGGGAATACACCTTTTGGTGCTAGTCTCTAGCCCCTGGCCTATGGAAGGAGGGCTTGGAGTAGTCACAGAATGAGTCCCAGGGGATGGGTGATGACAAATTGGAATTATAGGAGTCAGTTCTACCGTAGAACATCAGAATCTGATCTTTTAACGGCAAAATTGTTCTATGTTATGAGTATTGTTACCAGTTTATGGAATCCATTGTTGGTGCGGCTGCTGTCGTATGCATACATCTGGGCCATGACTTCTGAATTCTGACTTAGTGCATGAAAAGACTGATTGTGTGTGTGTTTATAAAAGTTTTTATTTTGATCTTTTTGAGTTATCTCACTAGGTATAACTTATTGACCATGGCGCACCTGTATCTTTTCAGGATGCCTCCATGCAGACAGCCATCTAGGGTTCGGGGTATAGTACTTGAGGTTAGACCACCGAGTGACGAGGCCTTAGTGTAGGGTCCTTTATCAGTAGGGTCACTGGCGGAGGCACCAGCGGTACCATTACCTATTGGGCCACCGAGGACACCATCCCCAGAAATAGAGGGTTCACACCACTTGGGTGCATTTCACAAGTTTCAGAGCTAGAGGCCACCCCGGTCTAAGGGTGTGACAGACCTATAGGCGTCTGGGGATTGGTGGAGGTCTTGGTGAGAGTCTTCCGACTGGTTGTGACACCAGCTGATCTCATTGTGATATTTACTTCTAGTCTTCTACAGGAAGTTGTAGTCAGATGGTGGGGCTTGATGCTCTAGGTTCACAACAAGGTGACACTTCTCGGGGCAGAATTTGAGAGCCTGTTTCGGGCAGAGTTTGTGCATGCGACCCTTCGTGCAGTGCACATATAAGAGATTATTCATTTGTAGCATGGTAGCATGACTGTGGCTCAGTAATCAGCGAGGTTCACCGACCTCTCACTTCACTCCACTGACATAGTGCATGACTCATTCTTCAGGGCCTGGACGTTTGAGAAGGTACTCAGGTGGGAGATCAGGGCATCGATGATTTTTCTCAGCATCCCGATGCATGTGGGGATGTTAGAGCAAGCCATCTTAGTAGAGAGTTTTCATGCTGAGTAGTCACTAGAAGTGAGACCCACCACCGGGAATCATGTAGCTGAGTCATCTATAGTTGTTAAAAGACAGCTGTCACAGAGGTTCAAAGGGACCAGAACTACAGGTGGACAACCACAATATTCGGGTCGGTTGTGTGGGGAACCAGAGACTAATCCAGTCATGCAAGGAGAAGGCAGTGTTACACATGCGGCGGGCATGTTCATGTGGCTCGAGACTGCCCAACTCACTGTAGGGATGACCATAAGATGGTCGAAGGACCGACCAGGCCGATATAGAGGTTTGACCGAGGGGTGTCATTGGGAGAAGACAGACGAGGAAGAGGAGATGGTCGTACAGCTGACATTGGGTGATGATTCGAGATGTTATTTCCACAACCACAAGGTGTTCAACCACAACAATAGAGAGTAGGTGGAAAGGTGCGACCTCAGCTCTAGGAAGATGAAGCCTATGACCATGGAGATCTAGAGATGATACGAGGTATGATCTATGTCAACTCCACCTTAGCAGCAGTACTTATAGACACAGGTGTTAGTCATTCTTTTATTGCCACAACCCTCGTTCGGATCTCAGATATTTAGTCGAATCCATTATCTCTAACACTATGGATAGAGAATCCTAATGGAGAGGATTAAAATATAAAACATTGGTTCCTACAGTGTATGATTTCTCTAGGAGGTGAGAGCTTCGGTTGGGATCTCCGAGTAGCAGCGTCGAGGCCTTATGATGTCATCTTGGGTATGGACTGGTTATCTATAGTCCATGCTCAAATTGATTGTATTAGGCTCAAAATGTGGTGTGTATTCACTAATGATACTAGGTTTAACTTCATTGGTGAGAAGTGAGCCTTTGTAGCACAAGATAGACTTACCCAGATGTGAGTGCAGCAGATCACTCAAGAGTTGGCTAGCCTTATCATCTGAAGAGTTGATGTGGAGAGTCTGAGAAATCCTGTAGTGGTGGACCAGTATGAAGATGTCTTCCCTAATGATATTTAATGTCTAAATCCATGTAGAGAGGTGGAATTTTACATTGAATTTTACCACTAGAACGACACACATATCTACACCAGTGTTTTGGATGGCTACCACGGAGCTTCGTGAGCTGACGGTATAGTTAGAGGACTTACAACAGATGGGGTTCAAATAGCCTAGGGTTTCTCTTTGGGCATCTCTGATTTTATTTTCTAAGAAGGTGGATGGGAGCTTGAGAGTATGTGCTGACTATCGGTGCCTGAACATGGTTACCGTGAATAACAAGTACCCACTCCTGAGGATTGATTACCTCTTTGATCAGATGATGGGAGCACTATGGTTCTCGAAGATATATCTCAGGTGAGGCTACCACCAGCTCAGAGTATGAGACTAGGATGTGAAGAAGTCGTCTTTCAGATGTCGTTATGACCATTATGAGTTTTATCTTTCCATTCGGTGTGACCAATGCTCCAGCAGTGTTTGTGGGACTCATGAACATGATCTTTCAACCATACATTGATCACTTTGTATAAGTCTTCATTGACAACATTTTGATCTACTTGACTACTGAGGAGGAGCATGTTTATCATTTGAAGATAGTTCTGGACACACTTCGAAAGAACCACCTTTATGGTAATCTCTCGAAGTGCCCATTATGGATCTGAGAGGTTCACTTTCATGGACATGTCATCTCGAAGGCTAGAGTTTTGGTGGATCTAGTGAATATTGAGGCGGTACTTTCTCGGGAGCCACCCAGGAGTGTGATGGATGTATGGAGATTCCTAGGTTTGTCCAGATACAACCGTAGATTTGAGCCAGATTTTTCCAGAGTTGTACCATCATTATCAGCATTGAAGAAGAAGGGGAAACACTTTATGTGTCAAGAGAGATGAGATTATAGTTTTCAGGGGCTGAGTCAGAGGCTGACTAGTGCCCCCATCATGAGGATTCCGGAGGAGGCAGTTGGGTACGTAGTCTACTGCGACGAATCAGGGACCAGGAATAGATGTGTCCTTATGCAAGAGAGAGCAGTTATCACTAATGGTTCTTGACATCTGAGAAAACATTAGTAGAACTACGCTTCCCATGACATGGAGTTAGCAGCATGGGGTCTTATCCTTGAAGATGTGGTGAAATTACTTGACGGGCAATCATTTTACAGTCTACTCTAATAACAAGAGTCTCATAATATCTTCTCTATGAAGTAAATGAACCTGATATAGTAAAGTTGGATTGAGTTCCACCTAAAGTATGACTTCGAGATAGTCTATACTTCTGAGAAGGGTAATATTGTAGTAGATGCACTCATCTGGAGATCTGGAATATAGCTGGTAGATGAGGCGATGGAGCAGTTTTCTGCATTGTAGAGATCATTTGTCGCTCGATATATAGCTGCTTATCTTATATCTCTTACATTTACTCCCCCACTTATTCAGGGTGTCAGCGAGGCGCAGTGTAGGGATGCTGACTGTGAGGCTCGACATGCTCTGATATACACTGACATGCACCTGGTAGATTTTATGAAGTTGTGGAGAACGCCATCCTTTTCTGAGGAAATTCCATGGTACTAGTGTCACTTCGGGAAGAATAATTGAGGGAGTTCCAAACATCTTCAATATAGGTACATGCATAACTGGAAAATATGTACCAATACCTCAGATGACAACATTGGTGGCTGGGAATAATGAATGTAGTAGAAGATTTTGTCTCTTAGTGCCTCACTTTTCAGCAAGTGAAGGTGGAACATTAGGTACCAGCAGGCATAGTTCAGCCTTTAGAGGTCCTAGAGTGGATGTGGGATAGAATATCCATGGATTCCATGATAGGAAATCCATGTACATCCATGGGTCAGGATTAAATCGGGGTGATCGTCGACCAAATCACCAAGTCATCCCACTTATTACCGATCAGAGAATAGGGATCAGTAGGGAGCATGGGATGCCTCTATGTATAAGAGATTGTGCTGATTCATGGAGTAACCTCGAAGATTGTCTCCAATTATGATGAATGTTTCACTTTCTGGTTAGGGAAGGGATTGTAGGAGGCTTTCAGAATTCATCTTCGTTTGAGCACCGCCTTCCATCCTCAGACTGATGGCCAGACTGAGCAGACCATTCCGAACCTCGATGACATGTTGTGTGCTTCTGTCCCCGACTTCAGTCAAAGTTGGGATAATCACATAACATTGGTGGAGTTTTCATACATCAATATATATCACTACACCATTGGGATGACACCATTAGAGGCTCTTTACGGTCCACCATGCAGATCGCCTTTGTGCTGGACTGACCCAAGGGAGTCAGCACTCATGGGACCAGAGATAGTATAGGCTACCACGAAGAAGGTGTAGATCATCCAGGAGTAGTTAAAGACTACACAAAGTAGGTAAAAGTTGGGTTCCTATAGAAGACGTAGACCTCCTGATTTTGAGGATATTGACCACATATTTCTATACATCTCACCCCGATGAGGTTTGCGGAGATTTGGATGGGGCAACATGTTATCTCCAAGGTTCATCAGACCATTTGAGGTCCTTAGTGGAGTTGGCGAGGTGGCTTACTGCCTAACACATCCCTCTCAGTTGCACCAGCTGTAAAATGTTTTTCATGTATCCCAACTGAAGATATACATGCACGAATCATCTCATGTCATCAACCATGACGAGATGGACATCGACGATGAGGTGATGTTTACGGATGTTCATGTAGATAATGAGGATCGACATGAGAGAGTCCTTCATGGGTGATCAATAACATTAGTTCGTGTATGATGGAAACACGAGAACCTCCAAGAGAGAACATGGGAGAGGGAGGCTCAGATTCTTGCTCAGTACCCCCACTTGTTCCCTTTGTTATAGTTATCGCTTATGGGGCCGCAAAGCCCTGAGTTAAGGAGAATGTAAATGCCTGGATTTTTCTATGTAATTATCTTTATTTATATGGGAATATTAGAAGCCCATGAAAATTGATGGTGCGTGATTCCAAGGCCCAATGTTCCTGGTATGAATTTCTAAATTTTTTTAAGTACGATTAATAAATGTGTGAGTGGGTTTTGTTAACTTTTGAACCATTGCTCAGAATTGAAATATGAGGGCACCATTGAAGTCGAAACCACGATATTCGCTTAAAGAGACCTTTACCTCGACTGTAGATGGTTGAGGGTGAAATTTAGACTTCGTGTTTTTCATGGATGAAGAAAAATAAAATATTTAACATTTTATTTTTCTTTTGAAACCAATTTTTTGAAATCATGTGGGTGGGGACAACCGAAGCTAAGAAACCTTCCATTTAGAATCCATGGTGGTGGGGACCACCCGAACACCTCTTAATGTGGGGGAAACCTCCCAACATCAAATAATTAATTGTGCCAACTCAAATAAATTAATTGTGCCAATGAAAATTACTTTTATGAGTAGAAATTATTTAATTGATAGACATAAAATTATCGTGTTGGAATTTCACCTCTTGGTTGGTGATCAGTTAGAAAAGGGGAGCTTGGGAGAATTGTAGAGAAACTAACCCTCCAACGAAGAACACTTTCTCTAAATAAGTACTCCATTGCAGGATCCCCAATGAGGAACGTCTCCAACAATGATGAACCGATGTAAATAATTTAGTATCCTAACGGATGTCAATGAGAAATCAAGTTAGGGTTTGGTATTTTGAATACCCCTTACCTTTCTTGAATTTCTTCATGATTAAATAAATCATATTGTTACAGTTTTAACACGGAGGGTTCAGGACAAACGAACCCGACCCATCCTCTATAAAACCTTTTATGGATTATGGTGATTTTAAATTAATAGAGACGTCCTGGGATGATTGCGAACGTCTACGAAATGAAGAACGGGCCACCAGGGCATGCCTGATGACCTAAGGAATGTCGTTAGTGACCCGTGACGGCGACCAACACCGATGAGGCTCTGGAGAGGCGGCACAACAGCGCTTATGGAAAAGAGTTGTGTTCGGTCGGCCATGGTAGAGCAAGGGTAGTGGTCAATACACATCTGGATGCCTGACTATGGTGGCGGCGCACGTCGACGCTGCCCGACGAGCAAGGGTCACGGCGAAAGGACGCGACCGTGATGGTGGGGTGGCCGGCTCGCGTCCTGTCGCCGATGCGGGCACGACACATGACCGCACCACATGGAGGAGGAGGTATGTCCTACCGGCCAGCCATGTGCATAACGGACCAGCGGCCTACCACCGTGGGCCTCCTAGTGGGCCGAGTCAGACCCAGAGCTGGACTCGGGTCGGAACGGACCCAGACCCATTTCGACCCTTTTTTCTCTTTCAGCCGTATCATGAGCAACGTGCATCCGATTTATCAACCATGTATGATGTGAGAAAACATGGATTCATAAGGTCCTATTGATATAACCCAATTTTTTTTGGATAAATATGGGTTATGGTTGGGATGGATCGAACACGAATCAAACCGAGCCCTCATAACTAAAAGGCTAATAACTTACAAACCGGGTGTCCGATTGACGCACAATCTATTTTGTTGAAACACCTATTACGTTTTGGTCCTTTGATATACATATTATTGGGACTTAATGGTAGTTGGATTATTGACTATTGGATTGAGGAGAGGCTCCTCCTGGAATCAAACGAGCTTAGTGTTGTAACCATGTAGCTGGTTGTAACAGGAGAAAGGGATCTTATGTGGGTCTGTGTTTTTCGATCCTTCGTGGATATGTGTTCCAGTATCCCTCTTGGATTTTCTCTAGGAATCCACATGGGAGTAATCTAGGATCTTACATGGGTCGGTTGTACTAATATTTTATGTGGGTATGATAATCTAAGATCCTATGCGGGTAAAATGATTTAGGATCCTATGTGGGTCTACCTCTAAATAGAGTAATATGATTCAATAGTTACATCTAATCATCTTTACTATCGTACATATGTTATACCTGGTGTGAGATGAGTCTTTAACTTTTTTGTATCCATCTCTGTGGCATACATTTGGGTTGTGTACCTTCTTTGAGATACGTTTTTGGTATTCTTATTTGTGGCGTTACCCTTGTGGTACTACCTACGTGGTGTTACATATGTTGTATTATTTCCTTCGTGGGATGTTGAGGTTTGGGATTTCCATTGGGCCTTGTGTTTCCTCGTTGACTGAGATGGTTTAAATGGAAAACTTAGGTATATTTATGGGCATATACCTAAGTGGAGTTGTCAGATTTTAACATGCTTTGTGGTTTATCCTTTGTGGATTTTGTGAGGCCATTGAGGGTCTCAAGGTCCCTACTGATTATCATTATACTCACCCCTGCTCAGGCTACGCTCGCACCTTGTTGTGATTAGTGCAGACAACGTACAACACTGACTGAGGAAAAGGGTACCGGGACTTCTGTTAGCTCGGAGGTGGACATTAGATGAGTCATTCCGCAGAGATGACCGTTCGAGAGTTGTACCTACCCTTCAGGTAAGATCATTGGCAGGTGTTCACTGGAGTTGTTTCTAGTTTTACTTGTAATTTTCATTTTATCTTGTACTTTCCAATTGAGCATGTATTATGGCCCCTTTTCTTACTGTACACCTTCTTTTCAATATACAGTTTAATTATGTTTGTATATTGTTATGTGCTTGGTTTGTGAGAGTTTACAGGTTATAATGGAAAATCATTCACGTTTTAGGGATACACCTTTCAGTGCTAGTCGTCATCCCCTAACCAATGGAAGACGAGATTGGGGTAGTCATGGAATGGGCTCGAGGGATGAGTGGTTACACTAGATGGTTACAATGATTAATAAAGTGAAGCAAAATAAGAAGAAAATGGTCAATGAACAATGTTTTTGATGATCAATGACAAGGACTTCATGGATAACATTAAAAACGTGCTCTATGATTACAAAAATTAAATTAAGAAAAAGAGATGATCCAATTTTAGTGCTTTAGGAAAAAAAAGGGTGCACGGAGGGGCACATATCGATGAATGAATACAATTCTACTCAAAATTTTAATCTAACACATTCAAACTACCAAAAAGAAGTCCTACCAATTTTTTGGA
Source organism: Viscum album (assembly GCA_963277665.1). Taxonomy (NCBI): domain Eukaryota; kingdom Viridiplantae; phylum Streptophyta; class Magnoliopsida; order Santalales; family Viscaceae; genus Viscum; species Viscum album. The sequence goes on from OY728164.1 coordinate 1,816,182,918, forward strand.
TTGATCGTTTGTGATGAATTAGTTTTCCAACACGAGAGGAGGATTAATTGCATTCAATTCACTTTTTACGCCTAGAATCAGGTCATTATTCTTCGAAGGAACTATACAATGTAATTCACCAATTGGGTGGGAATGAGCGATTAGTTAGTAAATGAGGATTTGTGAGACAAACCTAGATAAAACACTATACTTATATATTTATATTTTTTTAATTTGGTCAATGTTGTTTAGTTAAATAATTAAATAATTAATTAATTGACATAGACGCACCTCCATCTAGTGAAACATATGTCCATCCCTCATCGGCTAATTTCATTTTGTTCCAAAATAAAACAATCCATGTTCCAGACCTTAACATTGTCTATGTTGTCCTATCTAGTCAACCATTTATGATTTATCCAATTTTCTATAATTAACCATGTGGGTGCAATATAAATATAATTTTTATTTTTATAAAATTAATTTTGGAAACATTGGCCCTTAGAATTTCACTTGTTCTATGTTCCTATCACTGGAAATGTATTTATAAATATTTCAATGTCTTAAAAGGAAAAAATAAATTTTTGACAATAACCTCTATGGAATATATAACACATTATTCAAATTCTATATCTATGTTTTACTTAATTTTCCTATTCATAGGTGAAAAATATTTATCAGGGTTATTGTTCACAAAGAACATAACAAAGAAAGAAATATTTTAAAAATTTGATCCTCATGATTTGAAATATGGAATTTGTTTTTTTGGATTCAAATCACTTTTGTGGATGAAATTAATTTTATGAGAAAGCTGCAAAAGTCATTAAGAACTTATTTTCTAAATGTTGTATTTTTATGTATAATAATTTATTTAAATAAATTTAATATATAAAATTTATTAAAATAAACATGGTTGGATTAGTCATAAAATAACAAAACTACCGTTAAATTTAATCCCTTGAAAACCCGGATCTTTTTAAATTCCTAAAAAAATAATTTTTTCAATAAAAATCATTATTTTCAGTATTCAATTGAACATATACCTTATTTGGAAATTAAAAAAGCTATAAATATATTACTCTTCTTTTTAAGATGTAAAAATTGAATTAATTTATAAAATAAAAATTCATATATTTATTGAAATATATTTTAATATTGGATATCAGAAATCAATAAAACTCATATTTGATGAAAATGTATTTCTAAATAATTAATCGCCTTTACTAAATAATGAGAATATTTTTCTTAATAATTAATCAATTCATTTTTATTTTGTAGGATATTTATATTTTTATTATAATACTATTAGTCTATTTTATTCTATTAGATACATTGTATAATTTTAGACTATCATTTTTAGGTGTATCTTATATGTCATCAGACATAATGTTATTCTTTTAATATCATGTGGGTCTATATTATCCCCACATTAATAAATTGATTCCTCACAATTTTATATTGTTCTCAGTGTTCAAGGGATGGATATTTGATGAATATGTTTTTTAAACATTATCTTATTATTAAATATGGTTTAATTTTATAGATCTATTATATATACCACATAATTTTTTTATCCTATTAATACCCACCAATTAAAGGTCTGGGTTATAATGGTCATAATTAAATAATAATATTTTCTAGTTCATTTGTGAGCATTTATTCATGTCATATATGATATCAAACCGAATTATATTTTTGTAAAATCTTAGTGTGTTTCATTTAAATAATTCTATATTTAGATGTTGTTTTATATTTCTTAAAAAAGAGGTCATATTATATAAGTTCATTATTGATGTGATCCTATTATGGATGGGTTCTTTATATGTAAATAACATAACAATAAGACAACTATAATTTTTATCAAAATTGTAAATCCTTATAAAAAATGTAAGTCCCTATTTTATATTTTTTACCCATACATGAGGGAAAACAAGTTTCCATGGAAACTATTCATAAGGAACATAACTAAAACGACCCTATTTAAAAAAAACAGGTAACTCTTATTTCCAATTATACAATTCATTATTCATAATTAAATTAATATAAGAGGATGGAATTATATTAAAATAAAACTGAAGAACATATTGAGACACAACATTTCTTATTTTTGGATTATATTGTGTAAAGTTGTTATTATTCCAATTTCAACAACACAATTTATGAAAATAAACAGAGCTGGATTATTCCCAAAATAACATAACTTATGTGACATTAATGCCAATTTAATAAAAAAATGATCATTGTAAATTAAATAAAAAAAAGTTCTGTATCTATTAAGAAACATTATAATCACTATTCACTAAAACATAAAGCTATCAAAAAAATCAATAATATCACCATATGGTGTTATTGATGTTATGATTTAGGAAATGTTATAATTTTTACAATAAAAATTTCAAAAATATCATTAAATTGATTATAATATTGTCCCCAAAAATACAATAAAACCCATATTTTATACAGAAAATATTTTTCAATAATAAATCAAATTTACTAAAACATGAGTACACATTAAATAATAATTATTCAAAACATTTGGATTGTCTAGTTATATATATATGTTAATATTACTAATCCCCCTCGTTCACTCAAATACAATGTGTATTTTATAATTCAAAATTTTTCAATCATTTTATATATGTTATCAAACTTAATTTCATTCTTTTAAAATATTTTGATGTTACATTCTTCCCACATTAATTAATTTTTTCCTTCTAATTATAAATTTTTCTCAATATTCATGGATTTTATATGTGGAAAATATTTTTTTGAAAAACTTTGTTTTTTTAATCAATCTAGTTTTATTGTATAATACTACTTTATATAAATAATATAATTCTTAACCATATATATATATACCCAACAATTAAAGGAAATGATTTTAATTATTATAATTACATAATAATATTTTGTGTTTTATTTCAGCTCATTGTTTCATATAGTATATGATATTTAACATAATCAAGTTTTTTTTTAAAAAAATAGTGAAGCTTCATTTAGAGTGTTCTTTCATTATAATAGGAATCTGGAATATTTATGGAGGATAATGAGAAGTATCACATGGTATTAACATTAATAGTATATATAATCATTTATTTAATTTATCGGGACTTCTCAAACTTTTAATTTATTTAGATGGTGAGCTTATGACTGATCTTATTCTATAAATGGATCCAATATTATATCATCCAAAATTTAAAACTCATGTATACGTTTTTGGGAAGATGGTTTAGTTAAAGTATTATAATGAAAATTGATTTATTCATGAAGAAATATACCCTTGGGGTAACTTATATTGTTTAACAAGATGATTTTTTATTCATTGATATTATGTGTGAATTATTAGATGTTGAATGAAGTGATTGTATATAACATTTATCACATTCCATGTATCAGGGAACAATTTGATCATATATTGGGGTTTTAAAAAAAAGTAAATATATTTGGATTAACATACACTATTAACGTATAATTTTTTTTATTTCTCAAACCCCTTATAATAATTAGTATTTACACTATGAGTATCTCATGTGGATATTAAAAATAATGAAAAATAGAATATATTTTTATGGTCCTGAGTAATTGTTTATTATAAATTTATTTCAATTATTATTATGGTTGTCATTATTTATGATATTCTAGTATAAACCCACTTATTTAAGGCCCAATATACATAAATACATTATGATTTTTTATTCCAATTATGATTTTTTAGATTATCTAAAAGGAAATAGACTGTTATATATATAATAGTCTTACATATCATAGTTAATATAATTTGAATATTTAATTTAAAATTGGAATTTTTGATGACCAGTCACATGCATAAAGGCTTGGTTTCGTATATTCATGGTAGATTCTCTCCCATTGTTTAATTATACTATAACAACTTATATAGATCATTGACAATGATATAATAATATAAAAGATAATATGGTAGGTAATATCATTCTCTAATTTTGAGCTAGTTGTAGGAGTGTTATGTAAGATGAACTGACATTTTGGTGGAATCAAAATGTATATGGTTGATCTATTACTAAAACGTTTACACATTTTGTATGAAGAGTTCATATAGATACTGATTATTCCTTCATATAGGGATTTTTTGTGAAAATATTTAAATTAAAATATCACATAGTTTCATACACCATCATATTTAAATGTTAATACCTATTTTTTTATATGTATTTTCATTGAATTAAAAATAGGGTACTTGATAATGTGTCTTACATGAAACCTTGAGTTTAAATTTACTCGGATGCGATATATCATTATGAACTCTCATATAAAATGAGAATAAATAATAATAATAATAATAATATTATAAAATATATCTATATATGTTTTATATATTATAATTTTATTTATTATTTGATTATAAATTAACAATAATTTTTTAGTGAAGTCATTTTATGATTTAAAAACATGTATTTAAAAAAATATATTTTTAAAATATTATCTGCTTCAAAATTTTTATTAATTTATACCATTATTATAAATATTATGATAAGTATATAAAATTTTAAATCATCATGTCAATTTTATTTGAGGCTTATTTTTTTTCAAAAAATATTTATACTCCAATAAAAGTGAAAAATCTCAAAAAATAACAGTATAATTTATTTTTAAATAAAATTTACTTTTTGTTTTTAATATTATCGTTATTGAAAATAATTATACTTCAATTATAAATAATATAATTTATTACATTGAATTAATGATTATACATTATTTTTTGATCATTTTTTGTTTAAAAACGTCTTTTTAAAAACTATTTTTATGAATTCAATGTGTTTTAATATAAGTATATTCAATTATTTTCTATTAATTATTTTTTTAACAATATTTATGGATAAAATATTTATAAAATTTATATCAAATTCATTTTACGTTTAAAAATGGTCTTCTAAGGGATGAAAATTTAGATTTAGGCATTAAAATGAAATAATCTAGAACTTCTTTTCATTGTTGTTTGTGAACTTATTTAAAAGTAAATCCTACAGATTGTAGAAATTTAATAATGTTTTATTGATTACATAATAATAATAATAGTCAATATAATTTAATAGGTTCCAATGAATTTATTTTCTAAAAAATACTAAATATGTTAAAATTTTTGTCGCAACAGTTGAGGTTCAAACGAGTATACATTGTTGTTAAACAAATATGTATGTGTAAAAAATGAAACCAAAGTTGAATAATAATTTTTTAAGATATTTTGAACATATATTGACTTCAATTTTATGTTAGGGCTATTTTTTCCACACTAATGTGAATGTGATCTTATAATAAAATTCTATTAAAATCCATCAGTGTCCCTCCCCACAAATTTAAAAAGGCATGTATTCAACTAATTTATTTTCATAGAGAACATGGAACAAAATTTATGGATTCCTTCCTTTTAACCTATATATTTTCTTATTTTAATAATAATATTTTTTCTAGGATTCAGATATAAGGAAAAGGATGTATCTCAATGAATATGTAGATATATTAACTAACCATATTGAATTTTATTTCTTCTTCCACCATCCAATATCCTATATTATAAATATAAAAAAATATATTGTCACCAGTATATAAATATTTTGTATTAATAATTAGATAACATATTAAATGAACACTATGTTCTATAGTGTATAAAATAAACAACATTATACCTTAAAGAAAAAAGTTATATTATTTTTTTATGGTGGTTATAACATAACCGATGAATTGGGGGTAAAGATATAAGTAAAAATAATAATGAAATGTATATAAGGATCATAGTAAATAAAAATTTACTAATCAATTATAACGAAATAAGAACTGAATATTTAGTAAATAAAAATTTTTCATCAAAAATGTTTTCCTTTAAAATATTTTTTTATTTATTTTTGTGAGGTAATAATATATATATATTATTATTATTTAAAATTTTAATTTATATAATTAATATAATTATCAAAATCTAGATACATAAAGTATCTTAATGTGAATATTGTTTGGATTTTTATAAAAATATATATTTTCTATAGAATTATTAAGGAATAAATTATTGTCATAATTCTTTTTATTTTCTGATTTTAAAGTTATAAATATTGTTTTAAAATATTTTTGAAGAAATATTATTTATCGTATATCATTAGTAATCCCTGTTATTTAAGTTCATTAAACGTTATTTTGAGTTTTGGCATAGGAATTTTTTTTACATAATTAAATTCATCCTATACAATGAATTTATGGTCATATGGATGTAGTAGAATAGAAAATTATATTTTTATATTTAAATATTTTTTGAAATTCAATGAGTTCCTTTCCACTAAAGTATAAATTGGCATTCCTTATTTCAATTATTTACAGAGAATTTCACCATGTATATTAATAAACATCAATAAATTTATTTTCTCAAATTCCATATATATTATATATTATAATTTTTCATCATTCAATGCCATCATTTTGTCTATTATAGCGGAGCGAGAGGCAACTTACCAAAGATAAGTTAATCATCTTACTAGAACTCTATAAATATATTAATTCTTATAACTCCATAAAATATATGATATTAATAATAAAATGAGAAATCAAGTGTTATCAATATATGTAAATTTTATATTTAATAAGAACACACCTTTGATCAATGACTTATTAATCAAATGGGATTTTAATGTTTTTTTGGTGTGTAAATACAAATTACCATCTTCATGTTCTGACACAATTAGTTTTCCATAAATAATTTTTTATGGATGGTTATTATGAGGGTTATATGTTTATATATGATATGTATTACATTATTACGACTCTAATATTCTAATATCATATCTACATTATCACGTTCTAATCTGTTTGAAATAATAGTGTTTCTCATACGTACGTGTTGACTATATCCTCTATAAAACAATGGGATGTTTTAATTCAAAATACACATGGAATTTAATAAAGATATATATGATGAATATATAAGTTATATATGACATAATAGTTATTCAATATTTATAAATTCTTATTTTCCTTTCATTCATACTACCCACCGAAAAGTCTAAAATAGGATTCATTCATACGTACAACCTACCATATCGATGAAAATTGTGATTATTTTTTCTATATTAATATTTTATGGATGATTTAATGACCTGGAAATTTCAAGGAATGTTTTTTTCATAAATTCTTTCAAAATTTATGAGCCTATGGCTTCTAACGACACTTGATTCTGAGGCCCGGTGTGCTCGGAATCAATTTCGGAAGTTTAACTCGGGTACGTTCAGTGAACGAACGAGTGAGTATCTGTATATTTTTGAACCAGTGCTTGGAATTGAAATCCGAGGGCACTGTTGAGCTCGCAGCATGGGTTTTCGCAGAAGAATACTTTCACCTCGACAAAAGATGATCTGGTATGAATTTTAGTTTTTGGGATTTTACGTAGGTTAAGAAAATAAAATAAGTGAACAATTTATTTTTTTTTGTTAAACACATGTCGCGCGGATAAAGTTGTTAGAAGCTCCAGTTTGGAGTTAGTGGTGGGTCCAACCGATATCCAACCACCCATGTGAGGTTGATTATGGTGGAAACCACACGAGGCCTCCCATTAATGGGAGGGGAATCATAACTCCTTAACTCCCTCTCATTTATGAGGGAGAGCCTCTAGGTTTAAATCCATATATTAATTGAGGAGGATGAAACCTCCCCTTTTAATGAAGGGACCACCCCAGCATTAACAATCCTTATTTTCTTTTTGTGGTTAATTAATGGTGGGGCCTACCCAAAAATATCTTCCCTTAGGAGGATATTCTTTTGTAGGGACCACCCGGGCAATTAACTCCCCTTTTTGACTACCTCTCCATTTTAATGTGCCACCACAATGAATTAATGGGGTGGAGCCCTCTGTCATAAATCCTCCATTTATGGATTCTGTTCCAATGATGATCCCTCCCATTCCTATATAAAGGAGGCTAGGATATGGAGTTTTGTATGGATTCTTCAAGCGGTGGAATGCTAGCAGCGAAGCACGATGCCCAGCACTTGGAGAGTTTTCCTCCTCCTCCAACCAAGAACGAATAATGCCGACACAACCCTCATCTCCTTCCTTCCCGACGTTGAAAAAACGACGTCGTCTTCTGTGACTCGCCATCATTTAACGTCGATTTATGAGGTATGGGATTAATTTTAAAATGATATTATTCCCATGGTTGTTGCCATATAAAACAAAGAACATGGATCAACTCATCATTAAGTTGATTAAGGAATGTTTATTTTTAATTGCGGGTTGGGAATATTGGTATGCTACAATTTATTTAAGAGATTGTTGAATTATTTGATTAAATTTTATTTAAATAAAATTAAATGTGTGTTCTTTATAAAACCCTGTTTAATCTTGCCAATTGATATCACCGAACACGGAGGGTGGGGGCCTAACAAACATGGCCCAACAACCCTCTGCAGATTTTTGTTGGTGTCCGGATCTATGACGATGATGAAACGGGACTGCAACGATTTTTGAAAGCCATCGCAGAGTTTTTATCCGGACATCCTTTGAGCGGTGCGTATACAGGAGGTACTACATCTTCAACAGGGTAACATGACAATGACGCAGCATTTAGCGAGGTTCACCAACCTCTCACGTTACTCCACTGATATGGTATGAGACCCGTTATTCAGGGCTCGGACATTCGAGCAGGGGATCATGTGAGATATTAGAGCTTCAGTTGTTTTCATAGCATCCCGACATAGACGAGGGTGTTGGAATGAGCCCTCTTAGTGGAGAGTTTCCTTGCTGAGCAGTCTCCAGCAGCAGGATCCACTACTATCCGGCATGCAGCTAAGTCTTCTGCAGCTGGAAGTAGACAGATGACACATAGGTTGAAGAGGGCCAGACCTACAGGTGGTCGACCGCACGACTCAGGATCGGTAGAGCGAGGCCCCAAGGGTAGAGATAGAGCCAGACCTGCCATGCTATGTTACACATGCGGCATATAGGGTCACATGGCTCGTGACTGTCTGACCCAGCACTCGGATGATTAGCAGATAGATCAAGGACCTCCCAGGCAGAGGTAGAGGTTCGATCGAGGCGAACTACAAGGATCCGGAGACCAAGGTAGGGGATATGGCCACACAGGTGGAGGTGGACGACTCTTTGATGTGTGGCCACCACCACCACCAGGAGGTCCACCCTGACCATAGGGAACAGGTTAACATGGGAGAGTACAGCTTCAGTCAGTTGAAGCATACGACTATGGAGCTCCGGAAAAATGTGGACAGGAGCGAGACTAGATCTAGGCATGAAGGCCTTTTGTTCTTGGGATTCTATGTTCTATGTTGTTATTGTTTGTGGTTATTGTGTGTCTTTATGCTTGATCTATAGTAATAAAAGGAACTTAAATTTGTGGCCTTTACCTTCCTACCCTTTTTGTATGGTTGATACTAAGAGGTTCCAGTTAAAACAGATTACTTGACCCTCACTTATGATATTCCTACTAGAGGATACCCAGTAACCACGCACTGATTCCGAAAGTGTTACTCGACCCTTAGAGGTGAGAGTAACAATTGAATCTCTTGGTAGTAGCATCGAGGCCTTATGATGTCAACTATGGCATGAAATTGAACCGTTCATGTTAGGATTGACTATATTAGGCGAAGAATGTGGTTTATCTTGGGGGGATGAGACTAGATTTCTCTTTTCGACAGAGGAGAAATATCAGCATCTCTTTGGTAGAATGTAGATGAAGAAGGGTGGAGACGGGTTCTTACAATTGGCTAGTCTCACCCATTGTTCTCTGAATGAACGGTTTACGGTTCTCTCCAACACAATAGTCTCAGGTGTATCATCTCTCAGATGTCCTATACAGATAGGAGACGAGACTACTGGAGTTCGAGGGTGGCGACCACATATTCTTACGGTTCTCACCTCGACGAGGTCTACAATGTTTTGGCCGAGGTGGAAAGTTAACTCCACAATTCTTTAGACCATTCTAGGTCCTCAGCAGGGTAGGCGAGGTGTCTTACCACTGGCCCTTCCACCTCAGTTTTTCCGGGTGCAAGACGTCTTCCACATATCTCAGCTGAGGAGATACGTGCATGACCCGACTCACATCATTGATGATGGGGCGACTTTTTTGGAGGTCTCGTTGGAGATTGAGGGTTGACAATAACGGGTCCTATGTGGATGATCGATTCCTCTTGTGCACTTTCATTGGCAACACGGGAACATCCAGGAGGGCACATGGTAGTGGGAGGCACAAATGTGTGCTCAGTACCATCTTGGGTTTCCCTAGTTTATGATGTTGCTTTACGGGGACGTAAAGGCCTAAGGTGGGAGTAATTTAAAGACCCAAGAATATCAATGATTTTTTTTCTTAATTTATTTCGAAATTTTCAAGTCTTTGGATTATAACGGCACTGGATTCTGAGGCCCGGTGTGACCGGAATCACTTTCCAAAGTTTTTCTTGGTATGTTCAGTGAACGAAGGAGCGGTTTTTTCTATATTTTGAACCGGTTCTCGGAATTGCAATCCGAGGGCACCGTTGAACTCATAGCGTGGGTTTTCGCCTATGAATACTTTCACCTTGACGGTATATGATCCAGTATGAATGTTAGTTTTTGGGGTTTTACGCGGGATAATACAATAATATAAGTGAACAATTTATTTTATTTTGTTAAACATGTGTCGTGCGGATGAAGTGGTTAGAAGCTCCACTTTGGAGTTGGTGGTGGGGCCAACCGATATCCAACCACCCATGTGAGGTTGATTATTGTGGAAACCACACGAGGCCTCCCATTAATGGGAGGGGAATCAAAACTCATTGACTCCCTCTCATTTATGAGGGAGAACCTCTATGTTTAAATTCCCCTATTAATTGAGGAGGATGAAACATCCCCTTTTAATAAGGGGACCACCCCAGCATTAACCACCCCCTTTCCTTTTTGTGGTTAATTAATGTTAGGGCCCGACATGAAATATCCTCCCTTAAGAGGATATTCTTCTGTAGGGTCCACCTGGGCCATTAACCCCTTTTTTGACTACCTCCACATTTTAATGTTCCACCGTAATGAATTAATGGGGTGGAGCCCTCTGTCATAATTCCTCCATTTATGGATTACATACCAACGACGAACCCTCCCACTCTTATATAAAAGAGGCTAGGAGAAAGAGTTCTAGATGGCTTCTTCAAGCGGCAGAATGCTAGCAGTGAAGTACGGTGCCCAGCACTTGGAGAGTTTACCTCCTCCTCCAATGAAGAACGAAGAATGCCGACACCACCCTCGGCTCCTTCCATCCCGACGTTGACGGAACTTCACCGTCTTCCATGACTCGCCATCGTTTAATTCCGTTTTATGAGGTAGTGGATTAATTTTAGAATGATTTTATTTCCATGGTTGTTTCCTTCTAAATCAAATTACACGGATCAACTCATCATCAAGTTGATCCCCGAATGTTTTATTTTAATTGCGGGTTGGGAATATTGGTATGCTATAATTTATTTAAGATACTGTGGAATGTTTTGATTCAATTTTATTTAAATAAAATTGAAATTTTTTTCTTTATATAACCCTATTTAATCTTTCCAATTGATATCACCTAACGCGGAGGGGGCAGGCCGAACAAACACGGCCCGACAACCCTCTCTAGATTTTTGTTGTTACGCGGATTGACGAAGATGATGAAACAGGACCGCAATGTCATTTGAAAGACGTCGCAGTGAATAGAATGTCCTGAGGGGACCGTTGGTGAAGACGACAGACAAATCAGACCACTGGAGCCCGTCTAGTGGTCCACGGAACGAACTGTCGGCGCGCCCCGCCGGCGCGGCGGCGCCGGCGAACGGATGCGGCGACCGGAGTCGTCCGGCCACCAGGAGGTGGTGGCGCCCCAGTGTGCTGCCAGAGAAAAACCATACACGGCTTGACGAGGTGGTGCGACGTGGCGGCTCTCGCGGTCGCACGGGATCCTGGAAGAAAGGCGGTGGGGCAAACCGCCGCCGGTGCCAATTAGCGGCGAGGGGCCGAGCCCCCCGCCCCACGTCTGCTCGACCACACAGGCCGAGCCTCAACCGCCAGGGCTGGGTCGGGCCGTGCCCAATTGGGCTAGATCAGGACTTGGGTTGGGTCGACCCTGTTCGGGCCGACCCAGGGAGAACTGGGCCGGGTCGGACCGGGCCCATACCCCTTTTTTTCGGACCAGGTTCGTTCAAACGCCCATATCTTGGGCTACGAAGCTCCGATCAATGCCCCATCTATTGTGTAGGTATAATTGGATCGAGAAGGTCATTTTGAAATATTACACTCTAGCTTTTGGCGAAGTTTGGGTATGGTCGGGTAGGTTCGAACATGATTCCAACTGAGCCCTTAAAGGGGAAAAGTTTATAACATGAGCTCCAGATATCTGATTGATGTACTTTCGACTTTGTTGGTTTCCTTTTGATGAAAAGGATCTTTTGGTATACTTTATCTAAGGTTTGGACTCAGATGGTGTTTTTCCAAGTTGGATTGTACCCGAAAACCAACCAAACCCCTGGAACGGAAAAGCTAATAACTCTCAGACCAGACATCTGTTTGACAAACCGTCAACGGCGTTGGTGATCTAGTTGAGAAATGGTTACATTGTGTATACCCTCTGGGAGTTCGAGTTGCAGTTGAGATATGGCCGGGTTGGTTCGTATAGGAAATCAACCGGGGCCTCGGAACCAAGAGTCCAATAACTCACGGACTGTGTGTCCGATTGTCGTGTCGTTTGTTGAATTGAGACCCATGTGATGAGGCGGTCCTTTGTAATACATTTTAATGGGACTTAGTGATAAATGGAGTATCGACCAGTGGCTTGTGGAGCGGATCCTTTCGGAGGCGAGCATACAATGTACGGTGACCCTGTAGATGGATGAGACCTAATGACTGCTTGTCTGATTTGATTCGGAGTGACTTCTATAGCCCAGTGGGGAACACTACACTGTGAGGTGGCAGACCCAGAGCGGAGGAGCACTACTTTGTGAGGTGGAAGTCCCGCGGTACTCAATAGAAGGAGTACCTCTGTAGGCAATGAGGGGGAACACTCCTGTGTGAGGTGGCAAACCCATGGCGGGGAGAACTACTTTGTGAGGTGGAAGACCCACGGTACTCGATAGGAGGAGTACCTTAGAAGTCTAAGGTTAGTGAGTGACACCTCAGAGTCATGACAGGACTACTACGCTTGACAGAGGTGGAGTTATCCAGCATCTGTTTGTTTCATCATTATGAATAAATATCCTGGTTTGAGCTGAGTCCTTGACCTTTGTGTTTTCCACATTATTGGGATGGGTTACTTGACAACATATGTATATGTATGGGAATATACCTATTTAATGGTTATATGTTGAGATCACTATTTGTGGTTTATCTTTGTTGGATTTAGTGAGACCCTGAGGGTCTCAAGATCCCTACTGAGTATCGTGATACTCACCCCTGCATGGGCTATGCCCAAACTTTGTTGTGATGGATGCAGACGATATACAAAACTGATCATGGTTGAGGATTATAGAGCTGGACAGTACTTGGAGGTGGACATCACGAAGAGATGGTACCCAGAGGTGGACTTCATGATGAGATGGTACCCGGAGGTGATAGACAGGCGTGGAGAGCTGAGGTGGCCATCTATACCTACCCTTCAGGTAGGAACTCCGGAGGACGATCCGGGAGCAGCTTGACACCTTCCTACTGTTTGTTATTTTCCTTGTACATTACTGTTGGGCTTGTATTTCCGGCCCCCTTTGTACATTTATCACACTTGTCTTATTGCTTTACTTAGTTTTTGCTTCCGTTTTTACTCTTTTTCTGTGTTTTTTGCATTTCATATAGGAAATGCCTTCCCTTTTTATCAGGATTTATGCCTTTGGTGCTAGTCGCCAGCCCCTTGCCTATGGAAGGCAGGCATGGGGTAGTCACGGCACGGGCCCCGAGTACGGGTAATGAAAAATTGGTATCAGAGGAGTCGGTTCTACCGTAGAGCATAGAACTCTGATATTTTCTTTCTGTGAAGCATTAGTGTTAAGGGTACTAAGTGTGGTTTTCATTTTAGGGAGTTCAGTGTTGGTGTGGCGGCTGACATATCCATAAACCAGGACCCTGACATATGATTTCTGACTCAGTGCACGAAAACACTGATTACGTGTATGTTTTCAAAAGATACCTTTAAATCACCTCAAACCTGGTCAGCTCACCAGGTATATTCTTTTGACCGTGTCACATCTGTTCCTTCAGGATGCATCCCCACAGATGACCAGCTAGAGCCCCGAGAGTTGTACGTACTGACAGCCCGCCGAGCGAAGGGGCCTCAGTACAGGGCCCTCTTTTAGTTGAAGCACTAGCGGTACTACCACCCATTGGGAAACCGATGCCACTAACCCCGGCAGCAGGCGATGCACGCTGCTTGAGCGCACTGCACGAGTTCCAGCACCAGAGGCCACCCAGGTTCCGAGGAGAGACGAACCCACATGTGGTAGAGGATTGGCTGGAGGATGTGGTGAGAGTCTTCAGGCTAGTAGGGTCGCTTGCAGACTTTATGCTGATCCATGCTTCCAGCCTCCTTCACGCAGCAGCATGCAGATGGTAGAGCCTGATTCTTCAGATGCATGATGAGGTGACACTTCTATGAAAGACTTCAAGAGCATATTCCATGCAGATTTTGTTCTAGCCACCCTTCGAGCGGCACGTATACAATAGCTACTACATCTTCAGCAGGGTAGAATGACAATGGAGAATTATTCAGTGAGGTTCACCAACCTCTCACGCTACTCCACTAATATCGTACAAGACTCGTTCTTTCGGACCCAGACCTTCGAGCAGGGGATCAGGCGAGAGATTAAAGATTTAGTTATTTCTCATAGCATCCCGACACAGATGGGGGTATTGGAATGAGCCCTATTAGTGGAGAGTTTCCTTGGTGAGCAGTCTCCAGCAGCATGACCCACTACTAGGAGGCATGCAGCGGAGTCCTCTGCAGCTAGAAGTAGACAGATGATGCATAGGTCCATGAGGGCCAGACCTATAGGTGGTCGACCGCACGACTCAGGATCGGTAGTGTGAGGCACCAAGGGTAGTAATAGAGCCAGACCTGCTATGCTGTGTTACACAAGCATTGGACAGGGTCACATGGCTCATGACTGTCCGGCCCACCGCTTGGATGATCAGAAGATAGAATAAGGACCTCCCTGGTAGATTTAGAGGTTCGATCGCGGCGGAACGCAAAAAGCTGGGGACCGAGGCCGGGGAGCTGGTTATGCAGTTGGAGGTGGAAGAAGCTTCAAGGTGTTGCCACCACCACCACCATGAGGTCCACCCCGACCGCAGGGAACAGGTGGACATGGGAGAGCACTGCATCAGGAAGCTGAAGCATATGACTATGGAGCTCCAGAAGCAGGTGGATAGGCGCGAGACTAGATCTAGGCATGGAGACCTTTTATTCTTGGGCTTCTATGTTCCATGTTTTTATTGTTTGTGGTTGTTTTGTGCCTTTGTGCTTGAGCTGCAGTAATAAAAGGCACTTATCTTTGTGACGTTTACCTTCCGGTCCTTTTTGTATGGTTGATACTAGGAGGTTTCAGTTAAAACTATTGACATGACCCTCACTTATGAGATTAGTACTAGGGGAGATCCAGTAACAACACACTAATGCTGACAGTGTGACTCGACCCTTAGAGGCGAGAGTAACGGTTGAATCTATTGGTAGTAGAGTTGAGTCCTTACAAAGTCATCTATGGCGTTAAATAGTACCGTTTGTGTCAGTATTGACTATATTTGGAGAAGAATGTGGTTCATCTAGGGGGATGAGACCAGATTTCTGTTTTCGGCATAAGAGAAATCTTAGTAGCTCTATGGTAGAACGTAGACGAAGAAGGGTGGAGATGAGTTCTTACAATTCTCTAGTCTCACCTATTGTTCGTTGAGTGAACGGTTTACGGTTCTCTCCAACATAATAGTCTATGGTGTATCTTCTCTCAGAAGTCTTATGAAGATAGGAGACGAGACCACTGGTGTTCGAGGGTGGTGACGACGTCTTCTTACGGGTCTCACCTTGACGTGGTCTACAATGTTTTGGCCAAGGCGGCAAGTTAACTCCATGATTCTTCATACCTTTCAAGGTCCTCAGCAGGGTAGGTGAGATAGCTTACCACTGGCCTTTCCACCTCAGCTGCACTGTGTGCACGACGTCATCCACGTATCTCAGCTGAGGAGATACGTGCACGACCCGACGCACGTCTTTGATTATGGGGCGACATTTGTGGAGGTCCTGTTGGAGATCGAGGGTTGATAAGAGCGGGTCCTACGTGGATAGTTGATTCTTCTTGTGCACTTTCATTGGCTGTAGGGGAACCTCTAGGAGAGAATATGGGAGTGGGAGGCTCAAATGCATTCTCTGTAACATCTTGGGTTTCCCTAGTTTATGATGTATCTTTAAAGGGACGTAAATCCCTGAGGTGGGAGTAATGTAAAGACCCAAGAATTTTCATGGAATATTTTTTCTTCATGTCTTTGGATATTTATGAGCATGTGTCTTCTTACAACACTTGATTCCGAGACCGGGTGTGCCCAGAATCAATTTCCAAAGTTTAGCTCGCGTACGTTCAGTGAACAAACGAGCGTGTTTTTCTATCTTTTGAATCAGTGCTCAAAATAGAAATATGAGGGCATCGTTGAGCTCGTAGCACAAGTTTTTGCCTAAGAATACTTTTACCTAAATGGCAGATGATCAGGTATGAAAGTTAGTTTTTGGGGTTTTATGTGGGTTAATAAAATAAAATAAGTGAACAATTTATTTAATTTATTTAAAGAGTTTCCGCATGGATAAACTGTATAGAAGCTCCACAATGGATTTGGTGGTGGGGACAACTGATATCCAACCACCCATGTGAGGTTGATTATGGTGGAAACCACACGAGGCCTCCCATTAATGGGAGGGGAATCATAACTCCTTGACTCCTGCTCATTTATGAGGGAGAGCCTATAGGTTTAAATCCCCCTATTAATTGAGGAGGATGAAACCACCCCTTTTAATGAGGGGACCACCCCAGCATTAACCACCCCCTTTCCTTATTGTGGTTAATTAATGGTGGGCCTGCCAGGAAATATCCTCCCCTAGGAGGATGTTCTTCTTGTAGGGACCACCTGGGCCATTAACCCCCCTTTTTTACTACCTCCCCATTTTAATGCTCCAACGCTACGAATTAATGGGGCAGAGCCCTCTGTTATAAATCCCCCGTTTATGGCTTGCATGCTAATTAAGAACCCTCCCACTCTTATATAAAGGAGGCTAGGAGAAGGAGTTCTGGACGGCTTGTTCATGCGGCGAAACACAAGCAGCGAAGCACGGCGCCCAGAACAGGGAGAGTTTTCCTCCTCCTCCAATGAAGAAGGAAGAACGTCAGCACCGACCTCATCACTTTCCTTCCCGACATTGATGGAACGACACCGTCTTCCATGACTCACCATAGTTTAATGTCTTTTTACGAGGTAGGGGATTAATTTGAGAATGATATTATTCCCATTTTGGTTTCCTTCTAAAACAAATAACATGGATCAACTCATCATTACGTTCATCCGCGAATGTTTTAATTTAATTGTGGGTTGGGAATATTGGTATGCTAAAATTCATTTAAGAGATTGTGGAATGATTTGAATAAATTTTATTTAAATAAAATTGAATTTTTGTTCTTTATAAAACCCTGTTTAACCATCCCAATTGATATCACCTAACGCGGAGGGTGCATGCCGAACAAACACGGCCTGACAACCCTCTGCAGATTGGTGTTGGTGTGCGGATTGAAAATCAATAGAAATGGTCATAAATATTAAGAAATGGACTTAGAAAAACAATTTTGTTACATTTGCAAACTCAAGTAGGAAAAACCCAAAATATAAAATGGGTAACAAAACATTTTTATAATAATAAGGGAAATGGGTATTTAAATGTTAGAAAAAAACATGGATTCTATATAGAAAACATTATTAGGAACTGATAATATGTATATATAGAATGAATATAACACCTAAGTACTAATAGTGTCTAATATATAAAAATGACATGAAAATTTAAAACACCGGAGAACCATATTTTGGTGATAGGTTAAATGATCATTGATTCAATATATATAAAGTTTATATGATATTTTTTTAGGAACATCTTTCATGATTTAATGAAATAATTTACCATTATAACTATGATCAAATATAATATTCAATCATTAGATGTTAAATTTCTTCCTTTAATTAATTTACATATCAGATCTCATCTCTTCCTTTAAAAAATGAGTATTAGTGTATAATTTATCATGTTTGAAGAAAAAAACATAAATCCTAACATATAACAAGATTATATGAAATGATATCATGACATCCTCTACCCTTAGCCATTATCCAAAACTAAAATTGATAACAAAAAGTATGATAATTAAAAAATTAATTACAAATTCATATTAATCTACAAAGACAAATATCAACTAATGTCATCCCATAAATAAAAGAACATACATAAAAAATAAACAAACCATTATATATTTTAATTATGTTATTCTAAAATATTATTTCATGATAATTCAAGTAATATAACTAATAGTTACATATAAATTCCTCAAATGAACAATTTACCAAAATATCATTAATCACTTCAAATTCCTAAAAAATAATCATATATTTTTTATCATAATGATTCTCCTTAAATAAACATAAATATTTTCAATCAAATTATATATGTAATTTTATATTAATCATTACATCGCATATTATAGTGGTAGGTGAAACAATATTTTTATACTTCAAAAATATTGGATAATGCATTGCATCCTTGCTAGATGTGATGTGTTATCTCCAAAAATAAATTATATCATGTATCTAAAAATATATTTTTATAATTCCTATATTATTAACATTGATATAATGAAAATACTGGAAATATATTTTATAATTAAATGATCTTTGACCAACATTGGATTTCTAGAAATATAATTTTTTCATAAATTTAGATTACAATAATAGACTATTTTAACAATAACATCAATGATCATATTAACCATAAAGGTAATTAATTAATTTAAACATATTCCAATAATAAAATAAATAATTATTCATCAAATAATATCTTCAAGAAATCATATTCTACTCTAAAGGGTTATATTCTCATAAATTGTTTCCCCAAAACATCATTAATCATGTTACATTCACATTAAAAAATTTATCAAATGGGGTATCTATGTCATCAAACATACGAACAACCATAATATTATATACCAATAAAATTTATATTTACCACATATCATCATGGAATATAATATGATTCAATTGGTTATATTATTTAATTTCCCATGATGGATCATATATAAATCATTGCATAAACTATTCATATTACCTAGGAGTGTTAAACTATGTTTTAGGAAAGGAACATTTTCTTATACCTATGGATGATTGATTAAAATGAAAATTCACCCTTTTTTATTTTATTACCCTTAGGTAAAGTAGTTATAGACCCACATCTATATGTATTATTCATAACTAAATTAAATTTCATGGAAATCCCACATATATCTGTCCATACCAAAGCATGATGATATAATTATCTCAGTTGACATATCTATAAAGTCTATCTTATTATCATTTTCCATATTCTATGATTTCGGGAATCTAGTTCCCAAATAATCTATGAAAAATTCTCTAATACCAACTATAAAAACCTCAACCCTAGAATACTCGAGTTGATATTTACATTATTACATTGGATCTAGGTATAATTGATCACATTCGAACAAAAAAATATTTTTATAGTCTTTTATATGTTATATGGAAAAACTAATATCAAAAATTCAAACAGGAAATAAAATATAAAACATTATGATTGTAAATATTCTCAATCCTTGAATTTATTCAATGATTAAATGTTCATATCAAGGAGAAGGAAAGAAAAAAATAGTGATATTATATTCTTAGTTAATGTCACATATAGTGGACTCTATCAGGTGTAAATAATTCATAATAAATATAGAATAATAAATTTTAAAAAATCAATAAAGAGAAGTCAATATAAGATGGTATATAACTGAAAACCCAATCCATTTAATCGATGAATTTATCACAACTATATACCCAGGGACAATACTAATAGAAAAATAAAATTGACAACAAATATGTAAATATTAATGAATTAAATGAATAATATTAGACATCATGGACTCGTATGGGTGGATATTTGTACCATGATGTTCATATTCAAAGATAGATTATATGATGGTTATGTATATGCAAAAAATGAATTTTATAATTTCATATTAATGTGTCTCATAAGACCTTTCAATTCATCTATTGAATATCTATCACAAGAACCTACCAATCAATGTCTATCTAGTGATTTGATTATATATTGATTGATCAATATAAATCATGACAAATATTTCACATCACAAAATACTTATATTGAGTATCGAATATGGATATATCATTATTTTCTTTCGACAACCAAAAAAATATAATAATAAAATATTGTATGTAAAAATGGAATGATGTATAGGAAATAATAACATAAATTTATATAACTAATATGTCTGTTTTAGAGAAATTTAATATATATTGATCAAAATAAATTGACAATTTTATGGGGATGTTAATGACCATAAAATTAATAAGGGACAATATCTGTCAATTGGGACATCGAAAATTTCGTTTTTGTACTGAAATTATTTAATTTTTAAAATTAATTTTAATAAACGTGAAATATTAAATTAAAATGTCATTATATTGTTTTATTTACAAAAAAAAATGAAAACATGTAGTAGAGGCTACATTTTATAATATTTTTATCATGGTGGAGATGTTTTTTAATGCCATATATCTCAAAAAAATAAATGTTTTGAATATTTCTAATGAAAATAAAAACAAATTGTTAATAAAACATTATAAATATTTCATTAAAAGCATTAAAAACATATATGTATGACATAATTTGTCCATAATAAATAAATAGAGTGGATAAATGTAACTCTGTACAATAATATTTCAAAAATATTTATTTATAAAAAATATATACTAAAATAAATTTGAATGAAAATTTGATATTCCTATAAATTTTTCATTTCACCATTAATGTTATACATTTAAAAATAAATTGAAAAAAAATTAACACCTCAAATGCGAAAACGATATGAAAATGGTTTGATCAGAATAATTATTAATAGCAATATTCCTTTAATAAAAATACAACAAAACCAAAAAGATACTAAGATGGTAAAATAAATTATTACCACTATAGTAACATTGGAATTATAACACCTTAAAATAATAATGATAAATTGAAACATTATTCACCATGAATTAATATTTATTCACAATTCATTAATAATTCTGGTAGAATATACACCACCTTAAATGAAAAAATTCCTAACAAAAAATATGTCTCAATGAAATGGAAATTGAGATGAAATACCATATAAAGAATATATTGTTAATTTAAGGATTAATAAAAAAATTGATTAGGGGAATCAATTGTAAAACAATATAAATAATATTTAGATAAATAATAAAGTAAGAAAATTAAATCCATATAAAATCATAGAATATCAAAACAAATGAAGAATTAAATTAACCATGATATTCCCAAAAAACCACGATGGGTTTGAATGTCATTTTGTGGTGTTTTTATTCCCATTTACATCAGACTAATATTAGATTATTCTATATGGGATGTTTCTAATAACATATTTTTTGAAATGGAAATACCAAATGATTCTCTTTTTGAAAATATTTATAAACCATCTTTCAAAAAGAATGGTATCATTGGGAAATGGCACATGTGATACATAAGGAATAATAGTGGTCAATGGGAAGAGATGTTGGGCCCATCACATCATTCTGGTAATTATTTCCTTCTGTAGAACTCTAATATATATATATATATATTCTACATGTTCTCTAATCATTATTCATCATGTACTCATTCTAGAATATTATATATGTTTCTTTGGTTGTCCATCGAAGGCAGTATTTTTTTATATCTCAGGTTCTCCATCAATGGTTCCATTTGATATATATTGAAAAAACATATCTTTTTTATATTATTTTGATGATTCCATTTTATGCCGCAAATTGGGAAATAATCGAATTTGTTATCAAATAGAGATATTGAATTTTATTTGTTCTCTGGATTATACCCATTAGATGGTCTTCTTATTTATCCTTACAAATGGAATCATAACCCATGAATTTTGGTTCTACATAATGACAGAAAACATACCATAAAATTTTATGTGATGAGGACTAAACTATGGATTTTAACATCAACATGTAAGAACGTCTATGTGAAGGGTTCCTATACAAGGCTGGGGTAAGACTAAAACCAAACTATCATAATTATCTTGTATGAGATGTATCCTCCTCGGTAGATTTACCCATTGTGTATATATGCCATAAAATATTCAGTTGAATTTGGTGTGTTGGGTTTTAACATTGTTGAGGACTTAAACATATATCATTTGTATGAGAATAAATTCCCACATAATTAGGAATTAAATGAACAATGCCTATAGAGACCCGCTAATGGGGTTTCTCATAGGAAAATTTTTCCAGATGAGAGGATGATAACATTGTATTAGGGATTATATCTAATAGGAAGCCTATATTTCTACGACCATTTGAATATTCTAAACTCATACTGAGTTATAGGATTGTTTTCTAAATACAACTAATAGGATTCCCTTGCAATGATATGAGTAAAAACTATTATAAATATACATGATTGAGAAATGTGTTTGACTATTTGGATTTTATGATCATCATAAACATCAATGTCCATGAATGTCATTGTAGTTATGATAAATAATTTAAGATAATGATTCAAAAAATGAAACAATTTATTATGTCTTATATTGGGAAATGAAAAATATACATGACAGTGAAAGAGGATTCATGTACTTTCCACCTCTATTGTTTTTATAATCAGGGTGGTCTGGGAAAACAAACCCATGTAAATGATAAAAAATAAATAATAGAGGTAACTCCATGATAAATTAATTTATCATATTTCAATATAAGATATAATCATATTCTAATAAACCTTAAAGGATAAATAAATTGGGTGGCCCCCAATCATTTGAAATGGGAGGTCCCGGATCTCTGAGATGATAAGGGGTGAATATGGTACTTACCTAAAATTTTAAAAAGGGGATATCCATATTTTCAAATAAAATGAAGACTTTACAACAACATATCCATAGTTTTTGAGATAGTGTTAGCCCCAGAACATCTCGAAGTGTTGGGTTCCTCGTTAGTGAAGGGATGCACAATTTTACAAACCCAGAGGATCTGGAATCAAAGATAATACATGTGTAGGAAGACATTTACAGATGTAATTCAGAACTGAATGGGACATAAACAATTCTTAAATTCACCAATACTTTTCATGTTAGACAGACTTTATGGAGGCTTTAATTTACTCTCCCATATATTTTGAATAAAAATTCAGATGTACCCAACCACTGGTGGCTTGGAAAAGGGAATATTGTTTGGAAACTTTTGGTATAATCTTTGTGATTAGATGAGGTCATGCTTAGTTTTTGATAGGGCGGACTAGAAGTGATGCACATATTGTGAGAATCTATTATCTAAATTTGATTTAGACATGGATGGAATGCATGATATTAATTTTCATTGCACAAGGTCGTATTACGCAAGACATACATGTGTTGTGTGTTATAAATCATGGGAAACAAAAATAGGGTGAGGTCTTACACTATTCTCCAAGTGTATCCTTAAGTTTCTCTAGAAGGATATTTCACAGCTCTCTAGTTTTGAATTTTTCTTTCACATTCATACTGGTCAACTCAGTGGGGTGGGGTTATCACAATGATTTTGCATGTTTCGGACATTGGAAGGAAATAAAACCCATAACCTCTGTTAATTATTTCCTTTATTGGGTTTCTGTAGAACATTATAGATTTTTTTGAGGTCACAAGAGAATAAATACGGAGAGAAGAGATACATTGTTTCTTCTAATATTATAGTTGTCCAAATGAGGATCCCAAGGGTACTATTTATATGGAAACATGGGCCCCTGGGTGAAATATGTTTCTCATATAGGTTCCTCATTCCATTGTTTCATACTGGTACCTCACACAATGGTGGATTTTCATTCATTTACATGTTGGATGTGCCCACACAAGACTCTTGGAAAGTGGTATGGGTTTGAATAGTCTACATGGGTGGGATTTCTAATTATTACATGGTTCCCATTTAATATTTATTATTCAAGGTATTATCCATTAAACCTATTTATCCCCATGTGAAAAAACAGAGTATCAACATCCCCCCCCCAATCTGTCACGATTGGATCTTCATAGAACAATAGGGTCTGATATTGATGTTGATTTGAGAGACAATTATGAGGGATAATATAGTCTTATGTGTATGATTTATTCTTATATTTCCCATGATAGTTTTTTGTAGTTTTTTTCCATTAAATTAATTATCTTTTACCATCAATTAGTTATTCATCTCTACAATCCCTTTTACACTTCCCCCATTGTTGAAGTCATTTGGATGGTTCTCTCTCTATCAATTCTTTTCATCCGCTCATGAATTTATAAGGACACTCCAACATAAAGAGATTATACAATTTTCTTATCATGACATGATACCATGTGCGATTGAACTAAAAGTGGTCACATGGGTGACGGAACTATGCAATGAAATATAGTTTAGTGACCTAAAATACATTACTAATATGAATTACCTATGTGAGGTTCTTGCCTATGAAATTATTTGAAACCTTTTAAAAATAAAATATTTTAGCATTAATGCAAATACCAATATCTCATTTTTTTTATTTCTGATGCCTACTCTGATGGAATCTAATGAACATGTTGAAACTCAATTTTCAATAAATTGTGAATCTTCCAGGATGAATTAGTATGACACGTGCAACTCTACAGTCATAGAAATATTGTATTAATCAAAGAATTACTAGATATATTATTCAATATGTTTGTTTATAATCATGTATATTCACCACATTCAAGTAAATTCACTCATCCCAATGATTTTGTGATATTTTTCAAAGCCCTGGTCTATGGAATACACCAACTGTTCCACTAAAAACATTTCTTCTAATGTAGTATTTATCAAGGAAGGTCTAATTCCAACATCATATGTTTTTATTTGTAGCTTGTCCTCCTGTGATATGAATCATCCCACCGAAGAATCTAAACAACACTACTTCAATTAATATTTTCATGCTTCCATAAAATTCAAATTGTAATGATGGATGAAGTATTATACTTTTGTTAAGGTTGGGGTCATGATCGAATGAATGTTTCCATAATGTATTCCCTAGAAATTCATAGTGCTTCAGGATGATCTGTCAAACATTATAATTTATGATGATAAAATGGTTGTATTGATGAATATAAAGAATAATACATACAACATCCTTGAACTATGGTGTAAATGGATCCCTCAGGCAAATACATTCCACATAATTTATGGTGAAGTTTCAAATTACTTGTGGGATTTTTACATGATCTATGGATATACTATCATCATAAGTATTTATAATAATTTCATCCCAAGTAATGGGATGTGGGTAGATAGTAAAAGGAAATTAACATTGGTCCATATGATATCTTTTTTGGCTAACAATATGGAAAATGAAGCTCACCAACCTAAAGAGAAATATATTTTTAGAGGACTGGATGAAGGTCTTACTAGATCACTAAAGAGACAGTCCTATGTTATAGTACCTGATGAATTACCCATTGATATAAACATGGAAAATTGTCATCACATTCTACATTGTATTGGATCAAGGATAACATAATATATGGGGTTATAAATCATGTCTAATGTCTAAAAAAGGACTCATCAGTCAGATATTATTGTGAATTTCTTGAGAACCTACATGCTGCTGGTTATTGATTATAATCACGGAGCAATGTATTATATTTTAATTATAGTATAAAAATTAGTAGAAGTGAACATAATAATCCTATTTTCCCATATTATACAAAATATATTTCAGTATTTACTATTTTTGTATGTTGGGAATTCCCCAAATCATATTTTAGGGATCATTCATGTGATGTTGACAAAGAATTAATCCTAGTTCATTTATTATGAATTTATTATTGGATTTATTCTGTGTTTCAATCAAGATAAATCCATCTTGTGCACTGATTGTGATATATTTTGGTTATAAAGTTGTTTATATTTCATCATACCTTCACGATGAGTTAAAAAAATCATCCCTAGAGTCAGGTTCATAATGAATGATGGCCATTGAAATTGTTGCAGAAAGTACCAACCAAAGGATGATGATGATGATAAACTAATGACATAAAAATGTTATCAGATACATTCTATGGGGATGGAAAGAGTTGAAAATTCATCATACTCTATGGTGAGATAGTTTTTATACCATCACTGTCAGCTGACTCCAGCTCTATATGTGCATCCAACAATCAAATTATAAATAATGGAAAGGACCTCACTGTTGAAATATAATTCATCGTTATCACAATTAGCCTCTCTAAAATTGAAATATTTGTAACAAAATGGACATCCAATTCCAAGGTAGTGTGAGATGTGAAATCTTAAACATTCAATTATTTATACAAGAAAACATACATATCATGTTGATTAACGATATCTGAAAATATTCAGTTATTCATCCTGACATCAATTTTAATTAGGTGGTGATGAATATTAAAGAGATGGACATATTGTTTTATGGTAAAATTGATCAGATCCTAGCCATAATGTTCCAAACCAATATATTGTACTGAGACATTGTTGAGGGAAAATATAGAACATATAATGTGGAATGGGATTGAATTATTCATTTATGACTATTACCTACCTATTTTCCCTTCTCCTTTACATCCATCATTTTTCATCATTTTTTAAAGGGATTTATATTTGTGTTGGGAGAATAATATGTAGTACCAAGGATGACACTATAGTAACGGTAATATGGTCCCATCGGAACCCCCATCATTGTGTGTAGTGAGTATCTCAAGTACATAGACCTATCCTCAGGTAAAAAGATGATGATTTAGGATATTTCAAGAAGATATTTTCTACTACAACCTCTAGTACCCAAAACTGAGATGACTAAAACATTAACCTCACCCATATAGGCTATAAAAGGAAATATGGAAAAGATTTTGGATAAACATATGTTTCATGATAAATCCTTTCATTGGTATTCAATTTTATGAATCATATGATGTAACCATTTTATATTTCATTCATTTTTCAAGATCTACAACTGTCCCCTATATTAATTCATTTAGATCTGATCATTTTAGGATTAATGGGTACATGCCTAATGATGCCTACACTAATGCAAGGTGTCCTTCCCTCACAGAGAAAATGTTATGAGATAAATATGTATCTAATCTTATTAATTTTTATAGGGAGTGTGGTCCTACTAATGTTGGATGCATATCATAAGGTGTTTGGTAATGATCATTGATATTCTCCCTTGTAAAATTTAACATCTATCACATATAATGGAAAAAAATTTAGAAACCAATATCAGACGTATATCCATCATGTAAGTGATGACCGAGATAACAAACAGTCTCATGATGGTGTCATTGTTGATTCTAAATCCACAGGTGTCAAAGATGTTGCTCATGCTGATAAATCATAGGTGGATCCAATTTTGGTTATGATCAAGTATCTGTATATAACTCTATTAATGGGGATTATGTGATATTTTATATATAATAAAATAAACTATTATATATTGATGAAATTATATTAAATATTAATAATACAACCTATAAAAAATTCTTATGTGACTTTTATAGTTAATTTAATCGACATGATTTTCACTTTCTTATTTTTTAAAACCCTATCATCCTCCATAATTTTGATATAATACAATCAATATTTACTTAAGTTGATTTTACCATAAAAAAGTGGTAAAAAAATTCATAAAAATATAATAAAAATAAATGATTATCTATTTTGTGATGTACCACCATCTCAATATGGTTTTAATGTGCTGGATTTTCATGAGCCTTCCTAGGTAGGTCCCAAGAAGGATTCAAAAGGTAATTCTCATTAATAGATTCCTTCTCATAATTAAAACTCTAGGAAATTCATGTAAAACAATACAAGACAATAATCCTTCATTATGTGAGTTCTATAAACACCATTAATATTATTTTCCCTTTCTCCATGCAATTTTTCAATGTCGGTGATGGAAATTTTTCATCTTTCAGCATCGACTGTTGCAGAGGATAAACCATAATGGGAGATTCTTACCTCGATTGAAGTGGCTACCTATAAAGTGGATGATGTTACCCCATGAGGGATAATTCACATCCCTTCAAAAATTTGTATGAATTTGTAATACATTTATCCCATTGTAATTATCATTGTAGAAAGAAAAGATGATTAGAATACCCTTTGAGCATTTCCAAATTTCCTATTGATTGACGTTTATGATCAAGTATCAATTACACCCATGGAATACCTACATTAAAACATTACATAGCTCCCAATAATGTTCAACAATCTATGATATGGTGGAATAAACTTCCTCATGATCCATTCTACTATTAAGTAATTCCTTCCCTGAAGAGATAAAGGACATGAGTTAAAAAAATGCCTAAACTAAACGAAAAATATCATTAACACTGATGATGTTTGAGGTGCATTATCCCCGGTGGAGCTCAATCATACTGTGAAATTACTGGAGTGGATGCAACATATTAATGATAATGATACTCATATATTTCACCTATAATAAGATATAAATATTTAAAATGTTTTCTCAAACCAACTATTTATTTAATATAATGAGTTCAAGCTGAGGGGTAGTCTACATTTCTGAATAATGTTGAGTGACATTGCTTGGATGAGGTGGCTGATTATAATTAGTAATCAAATCATTAAAAAGATGTAAATGATCCTTAAGTGATTTTCCAACAACTAAAGAGTTATGATGAAATTATTTTGTCTAATATTACATAGACACTCTAATTTGTGGCTTCCACAATAATTTCTTTCCATAAATAAAATGATTTATATTTTCAATATCATATGTCAACATTATTCCCTTCCATTATGATATTAACATAATAATGATAAGTATTTATTGAATTTTTAATCTTGACATAAATTTATTTTAATCAAAATGATGGGAATTTTATTATGCTCTATTTTTTTAATATGTATTTTTTACTAGATAGTTTGGATTAAATATTTCTATATTCATATGATAAACCCTACTAAATTTGAGTAATTGTTTTTCATCGAACTTATTTTTTCCTATATGAAACATCAAAATGACATAGTAAGAAATAATTGAATTTATCTTTGGATAAACTTTTCCTGTTTTATCCTAATAGTAATATCTATGTTTTATTTTCATTGCTCATTTTTTTCCTATACAATATGTAGTGAACATATAGTGATCCGCGACTCGATATTTATCCAGGGATCCCATTGTGGGATTCACCTAGGTGAGTAAAATGTATATTGTGGGAATTTCAGAGTCTCTCAATCGTGAATAACGAGTAAAGTGTTTTTTTAATATCATTGACCATGAATTATTAGATCATAAAAAACAAAGGTATTGTGGGATGAGAACATTTTCATATTTTATAGATACACAAAAATTAAATTTTATGTGACAATTTTGAGATTTTTAAATCAAAAACAAGTTTTGAGAAATGAATGAAATATATGACCATTAAAAATATTCACAATATGGAATTAAACATAATTTATTTAATGATTATGGGTAAAAAGGCTCTCTTAAAGAATAATTGTTCATTTCATTGACATGCATTTCAGTGGGTGACTCATACATTTCCAATTGTTAAATTTCAAGGAATATTCATACACTGTAGTCCAATGAATGATAAACCCTTTCAGTGGTATACATATTTAATTCAAAATATCATCATATAAACACTTGTCAAGAAATTTATTTCTTAGGAATGTAAAATATTGTTACCAATGGCTAGGGAATTTAAGAATATCTATGATTCTCAAGATTATGCAGAGTGTTTTTTGAAAGGAATGTATATGTGTAATTAATTTTTATTTGTTTTCTGTAATTTTATATGAATGGAAAACGCATCCTATTCATGTAAGGGTTATGTAGAAGGGGGTGGGATTTTTTATCATAATATTTTAAATAAGGGGTCTTATATGAAGCCTTGAACTACATTCCCATACTTGGGTTTTTTCCATGATTAGGGCTACACAAGTTCTTTTCCAATTTTGGAATCAATACAATGAATAGGGAATATATGTGTCACAACATGACTTGGTTGAATGAGAATCATGTTTTATGGAGTTTATTGGAGTGATTTGTTATATAACCATTATTAAGGGTAATAACTCCTACCTTAAAATGACTAATTCATGTGTAGAGTAATATCATCATACCAAGACATGTATCATAGAGTATAAAGTATTATGGAATTAATTTTAAGGATATAATTTGTATTTTTTTTATTTTAATGAAATATTAGTTATTTTACCAATAATGTTGATTTTTCCAATAATTTCTTGTCATAATCATCTATGATTGTGTAAATTTGTTACCAGTAATCTTGAAGTTTCTGTATATGTAATGTTAAATGGGAATAAATTAAATGAATTTCAATATACAATGTTTTAAAAGTGGTATCCAACATAACACCATTATAGATTATGCTTATATAAGAGGATTATACTAAGGACGAATGTACCTGTAGTCAAAATCCCATTTTGTTGGGATACTAATATAAATCCAACTGTGGTTAATCAATATATTTCCAAGAAGTGGCATCCAATTGTTTTAAAGGAATTTTTGTGGGATTCATATTCAAATACATCTATAGAGTATCAATAGATAGTAAAATAATGGTTCCCTTATGAATTTTTCATTCTTTTAATGATGTGATAAAATATTTTATGGAGATTTGGATTTCCCAATGCATAGAGTTTGGCTTTTGGAAGGAATTTTCCTATTTATGGATATCTCATTTACTATCATAACCAGAATAAAATGGGGGAAAGTTTTCCTAAAAATTTGTAAACAAAATACAAGAAGAGATTCTTTTATTCTAATGCAGCTATGATAATGATGTTGTATGTGGGAATATCTATGTATCTCATCCAAGGGATAATAATTCGAAATATAGATATAATAATGATTCACCAAACTAATAAAATTAATTTATGGAAAATGGAATCTATTATTCTCAAAACGGGATCCCATTCTAGGTGAAATAATCCCTACTAGATCCTCCTATATATATCTAGATTGTTCATAGGATATATGGGTTATTATATATTGTGACTAAGCTAGGATATATTATCTAAGGTCAAATGCATATGTTAACATTATAAAATCATAAAATATTTAGTTATTGAATTTACATCAGTAAATATTTGTCATACTTGATGTCTATCATTATCCAATAAGAACACTCAATGTGACTTTCAAGGTCATGCATTGATTATATAATTAACCCTACTGTGAACTCATTTACCTAGATCATATGGGGGGGCTATTAAAGGAACTCAAACATTCAACTATTATTTTCTCATTGTGAGAAACAATGAGTTCACCTTGTTTTAGTCTCTATATAGAGAATATAAAGGGAAGGGTAAGTGAATTTTTATAATTTTATGGATGGACTAAGATATAAGATATATTCATTACTACATATCGAAATGAAAATACAATCAAACCAAATGTAGTTCGTGGGAACCATGATGTTTAATGACATGTAGAGTGGTTGAATGTTACCCAATGTCAAGGAAACAATAATTTGAATAAGGAATAATAGGATGAGATTTTTTTAAATATCAGATGTGAAGAAGATACAAACAAACATATTCTTGGGTTTTTTTGGATCAAGAAGGCTAAAATGGGAGAAAACTAAATCGAATGATCTGGAATCATGATCAAAAGGTGGTATCCATAATAATATTATTGGGTGATATAATGAAAGAAGAGGTGTCTCTCAAGGATGATTGTAAATTTTTATGAATGGACCTTATGATAAATTACATTAAAAAGGACAACAAGGGTGTATCAATTTATGGAAAATAATGATATCTTATAATTTAAAGATAATATTGTTTGAGACTAATGAAAATACAAACATCTTTGTATCGATTCATAGAAAAAAATATCCCTAACATATATGATATTCAATTACCGATATCCATTCAATGTTTATTAAAATCCAATATTTCATATGAGATAGAGTCTGAATCATCTAAGGAATATGTCTATGAAGAAAAGATGAATTTGGACTAGCATTGTCCATGGATTATGAAAACTACTACATATATCCAAATAATATGTAGGGAAGGGGAACCTATTTTTGGTATGGGGCCTATAATAAAGGAACCCAATTTAATCTCGCATCTGTAGATCATTTATTATAATTATAAGGGGTGTATTTTTTCATTCCCTCATTTCTCGGTCATAGGCATTGGTAATGGGAATCACAGTGTATCCCACTGATATTAGAATCTGGCCACTCATAGTTTTAGAATGGAAGTGTGGTAGGAAGATAAAATAAAGTCTTTTGATCTTCTCAATCATGATACAAAAGGTTCTGTAATTTTACATCATGTAAGAAGTCTATGTACAAGGTATTTTTACCGTATTTATCCAAGTACAAGGGAACCATATAGTTTAACTTGTTTTATAATGGACCTATATAAAAATTCCATTTAACATCATGTGGGATTTGGTTAAGAAACCATACCATTTTTACATCATGTGAAATTAACATATGGAGAATTATATTTTAACAAAAAGTGAAATTGATATAGGGAACCATATATTTTAAGGAAATTTTTAATGGGTGTATAGAACATTTCAATATAATTTCATGTGGAAAATACATTGGGAGCCATATATTCTAACAACATGTAAAATGTAAATTTATCATGAAACTTGTTCACATGATTTATTTCATAAAAAATAATTCGCAGGTAGAGGTATTGAAATTTTTCCCATCCATTTAGATAATGGAATAAAATTTATTGAGTGGACCTATTTACGACATATGGTCTGTTCCTCTCTTGAAAATTAATTTATAGTTTCTTCACTTTTCTAATCCAAGTACTGAGAATCGGTACAAAATCTCCATGTAGGAACGATAATGGGAGTAAATTATTATAAACTTATTATTCTATATTATTTTTATGCACCTTTATATGGTACAAGGAGTGTAGACTTTTCTTGATGGTCTCTCTAACTCATCCAACCATTTTTTGGAAAATATTACTATGGACAGTTGATCTTATATCGAAATTATAAGATAATGGTATAAGTCTTCAATGGGTAGGACTAGTATTTTCATGTATATGAGAATATATAGATTAACACCTGTGGTGGTCGGAGTTATATTCCAGTAAGACTAGAATACATGAAACATGTTGTTAGGATAAGATATTTTATCATTATCCACCACCTTATCGATTATTTTTTATATTTCCATGTTTAATGCCTATATCTATGAGTTAGAATCTTCGTTATAGTAGTATGAATGGTTATATACATGATTTCATGCATGATAGAACTTCTATTACTAATAAAAATATAATTAGCTTATATTTTCAATTAATATAATATAAGGGAAAAAAACTCTTGTAATGATGTTGGATTTCATGAATTTGGTATATTTTGTCCCTAACATCATTGAAAGGAATTAGATCATTGCACTTGGAGAATAATTATGTTTATTTGTGTATGTATTTGAACTTCTTGGACGTATATTGGGTATATTTCCCTATGTCATTTATCCCTATATGGATAATTTCTATAGGAATTTTTCTATGTGTAACAACTACGACTGTTGGAGGATAATTTGGAATGAACCTGATAAGAACGAATCTTCATAATAACGATGTCGAAGCCTCATTCATAGAGGACCTTCTATTGAATTGGTCCATCACAAAGAGTGATTTTTGTCACTACCCTCATGTTTTCAATTTTCTAGATATATCTAATTATATCACTATATTCTAAATGTATTCAACAATTTGAATCATCCTACCAGTTGTAGGAATTTCATGACCCTGGTTGGAATTAACATCTATGATTTCATCCACGTCGAAAAAAAACAAATGGAAACACCATTCAGTGTAGATAAATGATAATTAATGTTTCATCTCAATATATATTATCAAAATTTATAACCACATTCACTAATACATTTTACGAGGAATTATTTGATCATGGTAAGGGAGTAAATTTTGGATCCATGGGAAATTGTTCAACTAGTCATCATACGTAATCAAAAATGTTTATTATCTCATTATTTTTTTCTTCATAATCAATGTTGATCTTCTTGATTACCAAATTTTAAAATGATTTCATATTCATGATTCCTACACGTATTTGATGTTCCATTTCAATCCTTACTATGAGGGATTGTTATTTTTCATCATTTATTGTTTTTCCTATTAATGACAAGGAGGAGTATGGAATACCATATTTTATTGAAATAGGGTTATTACCCCCAACATGAATTTTTGAACTTGGGATCTTCCTTTATCTTTCTTTTAGGAATTCTATAATTACCATAAAAATATATCTTCTATGTATGGAGACCATAATGGATATTTAAGATCTTATCAATAAGAAATTTAGTATTCAATGTCTTTCCTCTAGTAGAGGGATGTTTTTTGAGTAATTTTCCAAAAATATATCCCCTCGATACTTTTAATGGGGTGAAATGTTTATCAAGAAACTACAAGATAACCACCCACCATTATAAAAATATATTCAATATAGGAAGAGTGAAAATATATTTATGTGGGTTATTTTGAGATTCGAAATGAACCTTGTTGTTATATCAGTTGTGTCTCTGCTTTTGATCTACGAATATTAGTTCCATAAAGCGACTGTATAATTTTTAATAACAAGTCTCATTATGAAGAAACATTTGACTAAGATAAATGTGATTTTTTTTCTCGATGTCATTATTTTGTGATAGTAATGAACATAGTGATCATTTCAAGTATTTGAATTTTAAAATGAGTATATTCACTTCAGAAGTACTCATCAATAGTGTTAGAATAAAATGAAATTTATTAAGCCTACTGAATTATTCCTATTAGTCTTTAGTAAACTGATTTGTGACCCCCTTTTCTTCAACCTAATGAGTGGAATAAAATTCCTATGAGCATTCTATAAGGAAAAAAATAAGAAGGATTCTCCTACATTACTCTAAACTCATTGAATTTTCTTTGAGTTGACCTATACTGAATTTTCATAAAATAATCAAGGACTACTTTGAGGCCATGATGGAATAAAAAAGTTATAGAAACATTCCATAGCTCACACTAAAATAATATTTCATGGGTTTCATCTTTGCTCTATGATTAATTTTTTGATTAACATGGTCACCAGATGAAATAGAATATCAAAAAAAATTGAGACATTTCCTTCAAATCATCATTTATCATTCATCCTATATCTATATAAGGGGCTTGAACATGCGATGAATTCTATATTTAAATGTAGAAAAAATATTCTACAATCCAAAATGCATTTAAGGACTGTAGAATACTCAATAGGGGACCTAAATATTGTTTATTATTCATATTCAATGTCTATTTAAATTTTATTTTAACAGGAATAGTCATTTATAATGTAAAGGGATTGATATTCAACCATTGAAACAATCTGTAGCTCTGTGATTGGAATTACAGAGTCAACATTTAGAATGTGTTGGTTGAGATATCCAAAATTGATATAGTACCTAATATTATCATTAATATTCTCTACCATGAATTGGTTGGATATATAATTTTGATACTAGATTTCCTTAATAAAATTATCCTCCATAATTTTGTCACCATTAGCTTCAATTTAAAAGGCATCAGTCAAGTGTTCCCTTCCCGATGCATGTTTATATCATAGGTTTTTATCTAGTTGGATTCGGTAGTGAGACTCTACCATATGGTGGAAGCATGAATTTTTTTTATAATTGATGCAAAAAATTTCCCAATTATGCTTCAAAAAAGAGGTATATACATATTATCCTTCTACGGATATTGTATGTTTAATTAATGTGGGTTATGGGACATATTCTATATATAAATATATTTTACTGATTTCTTCAATACTATAAGTGACATCATCCTCAATTACTGGAGGTCCATCCATGAGGGCCACCACCTCTCCCTCCTACAATTTATCTTACCCATCTAATCATTCGTTATTAATTGTGTATGTAATTTTTGATGATGAATTCTTAGGGTTAGGATAAAAATGAACATGTTTACATTCAGGAGATGAAGAAGCTTCTTCCAATCCAACTAATTATGTGAGTCTCTTTGAATCTATAGTGTTGAGGTGAGGGAAAAATAATGACAATATTCACTCAATCTTGGGAACATCAAAATCCCTTATGAATGAATTACTGATGAAACAGTATGTTGATGCCTTGGGAAGTAATGATTGAATTATTACTGAAGCATATTACTCTATCTAGAGGGAAGGTTGCTTTTAAATTATTTTCGGGTTTTGGAATCATGATTAGTTTAATGAATGTAGTTAAATTTGTTCTTAAATTTGGGCACATATAATATATATTGTTGATGGGAAATATAAAATCTTCACCAAGAGTCTTGAATGGATTGATCTGGGTTATTTCCGGACCATTATAGGAATTTCCTTGTGCTACACCATCTTCTATAACTTTTTTTAAATTATTCTAATGGAATCCTATACCAATGTACTCTAATTGAAAATATTAATATTGTGATCTATCATGATGAGAGATCCGCATTTGAACACTCATGAAATATTTATTTCATTTTTTGAATGATGAGGGTATAAAAACATGTGAATGAAACTATGACATTAACAATAGAATGTTTATTGCCTTTTCTTGATGAACTAGTATATTTTAAGAGTCTTATATGATTTCCTTTAACTAAGCCCTGAGCATGATTCTGTCAATTTAATTCAACAAAAAATTTTATTAACCCTGTAGCGAAGAGTGGAAGGGAATGTTATTTAATATATGTAACTCATTAAATTAATGATTTGGAGTAAAAAGAGGTTGAATCAGGATCCATTATCAATGAAATAATGTCAGATATCAATTGTATTTATCTTTAATGATATATAAAAGGGTTATAAATGTCCCCCCATCATTGAATCATTATATTTCACTATGAAAAAGATGATCATCTTGAATTATTCAAGATTGGTCTTTTCATGATATATTTGAGTAGTGGAAACCATAGCTTCAAGATCATGAGGGATCATGATATACAATATGACTACTTAATGGATATATTTTGATAGACATAGAGAATCTTGGATCGACAACTTAGCTGACACCCTGGAAAACTGATTTAGAATTCAAAATACTACTGTGCTAGTGTCATCTCATCCAACTATAAGGCCATTCATTCATGTTTGAATTAGGTGATAAAGTAAATGACGAAGAATGATCAGCTCATATATTATATTTTAAGGTGGTCATCTTCATAGTGGGTTAGGATAGATATATCTAATTTATCATAATGTTTGGTCAATAAATTTCATCCTCTCAAAAGAATCATCCTAGATAATTATGATTTGATGACCCTTCTAAAAGGTGGGGGAAATTTAACACTCTATATAAACTCACTACAGGTCTCTAAAATTACATTCATATGCATAAATGGTCTGATATGGGACATAACAAAGGAAATAGTTTAATTTGTGACCATGCTTTCATCTATTCCCTCATCACTGGGAGCCCCTTCCTCTAATTCGCTAATCTGATGTAGGGAACATAATTTCATTGAAATATTCATCATCCAAGAAGGGATCAACTAACTTAATAGAATTTATGGAAACAAGGATAAATTATTCATTATATTAGGATCCCTATCATGGGAAAACACCTATGGTATCTCTCTAAATGGTTTTTCTTATTGTACAATTATGTTTGTTAGATCATGTTATATCATTTTATGGGGTGGAACCCATATTCCTTAGACTAAATGCATTATGTTTGAGAGATTAAATTTCATCAATTTCCATGGTAAATGATAATCCTCTTTTGATTTTTTCTTCCCTTATGGTTAGGTATATTTTTAGATGATTGTTATATAGAGGACTTCAGTGCTGATAAAATCATATGTTATATTGTTGATATAATTGGGGGAAAATTTTGTTTTTTCATAATTACTAAAAGGATACTATGATCCTTTTTACTATTTTCATAGTATCCCAATGAAATAATTTATACAAATTCATATTGCTAACTTCCGACAATTCCGCCTCTTCCCCCAGGACAACATAAAATACACAAGATACATCTTCGACAATTTTTCCAAACATCCGTAGCCTAGAGTATAACATTTTTTTCATGATTCATTTGAAAACAAACATTCCTAGAAGTTTTTCCCCATTTTCAGTTAGAATAAAAAATATTTTGGGAGATCATCATGACAAAACTAAATTTGCTTCTTAGGCATCGAAAATTTGATCATATTGTTTTCCATGTCCACTATAATGTATCTAGGGACTTTCTCATTTCATATGGAATAAAAATTAATCATCCATTTTGAAAATTGAATAATCATACTGTCTCATCACTATTCCTAGTGAGGTGGGAATTGTTATGGATGTATGGGAGGGGGTACCCTGGCTATATTGAGTTGTATTTGGAACTAGAGACGACATAGGTCCAGCTTAAGAATGATTGGGGAGGCCTTTTACTTCCATATTCTATTCCCTATTTTTAATGTAATTACTCTAGGATTGGAATTTAATATCAAGATAATATCATACAACATTTTAGAAACTATAATAAAATACCGATACCCTCATATGTTCGTCATATGGATGTGGTGGGCATACAATTTTTCATTAATTTTCTATAAACATATTTACAAAAAAATCATCTTAGGTAAGATATAGTTGTAGAGAGTATTTCAACCCCTTCTACATTAAAATTAATTACAATAACTTATCATTCGACTATTTTTTCAATTTATGTGATTGAGGAGTGTCAAATTATTCATCATTGAGCTAAAATAAAATATAAATTTCTAATATAGATAATACACTCCTATGATTATCATATCATGAAAACCATTGTTCCATATGATGAATGGACATCATAGTGTTTAGAAGATACACATAATTATAACAAATTATTGTTTTTTAGAGGATCCAATAATGGTAAAGAAACCAGAAATTCATGTATAAAATGCAACCCCTTGACAACTAAAAATTAATAATTGTAGATGTAGGGTTCCATATTTTGGAGGGAGGGTTTGGATCGGATAATTATGGGTATGGATTACATTCCAGAGATACTAGTGCATGAAGTTCCTATATAGCTACCAATTTATATGATTGTGATTAAATAGTATTGAAAATCCCTTGAGGGATGTATGAATGATTAAGATCTTGAGTAGTTAAATATATTACGATATCCAATTTTTGATTGTCTTCTAGTTCGTCATTTGGGTATCCCATAGGGTACGACCTGTGGGGAAGTTTATGAAATTGACATAGTTGTTTACCTAAGGGAGGTAACACATGATATACTAATTTATGATCGAAAATAATTTTTTTGTTACCAAATTCTGAGGAAATATTGTACATCAATTTTGATAATTGAAATATTCCTCTTTATAGTGGTAGGTCTTCTTTGAGAACTGGGTAAAGCACTTCATATAGAACGTATCTTGTATGGATGTTTCATTAGAGTAGTTCGGAATTGAGTCTTCTCAACTACTT
The DNA here is from genome assembly GCA_963277665.1 of Viscum album. Classification (NCBI taxonomy): domain Eukaryota; kingdom Viridiplantae; phylum Streptophyta; class Magnoliopsida; order Santalales; family Viscaceae; genus Viscum; species Viscum album. Next base: position 1,816,222,604 of record OY728164.1, read on the forward strand.
CATCTCAAGGTTTCTACTAATATAATATTTCAATTTTTTTTGGATTTAGTCATCTTTTGGATGAAGGTAATTTACGTACAAACCTTTATCGATTAATTTAAATAATTTTTATTGATGTATAGTCAATGGATCATTTAACGGATTTGAAAAATTAACATAAATTCTATGGTTTCAGGTACTCACTCGAACATCAGACATTATGGATTAGACTGCATTTCAATTAGAATATTCCACCTTAATATCCACTATATTTCTTGTAAAAACTCGACTCTTTATGAAATAATATTATTGAATGATTTATAATTTTTTAATGCCGTGAATTGCATACTGCACTGTGTTATTATTAATTAATTTTAAATTAAATGTTTGTAATTGTATATACACAAAACAGATATTAGATTCCATTACGTGAATCAATATATATAGAAAACAAATCTTAGATTACATTACAAGAAAAATTATGTTTCACTTATGTTATATGAAACACCATGATCCATTGATAGCTTCTGTTATTGGAAATTTTGAGTTTTACCAATATATAATATACTAAAAAAAATTTATTGAAATATTATTTTTGTTATCAACTAGCTAATGTATTGGATGATTTAAAAATTTTTAAAAAAATAATGAAAATGTCTTTTAAAAATTCATATAAAAATCATCCATTGGATTAAATGAATTAAAAATTAGAGTAATGACTAATACATAATGACAGAATTAATTTTTGGAAACTATTTTATATTTAAAAACCAATTTTATCTAAAAAAATTAACCAAACCAATTTTTATGAGTTATATTAAGGATTAGAAAATTTGATAAATTCTATCAACTATTTTACATTAAACTTATGTGTTTTATAGAAAATTCATTAGATAAATCCAGTTTTAGAAATAAAAATATGTAATTTTAAATAGAATATTTATAACAGTTTAATAGTGAAATTGTTTTGAAATTATATTTTGAAAATTAAAATTTTTTAATTGAAAAAAAAAATAAAAAACATATATATTAAAATTTTATTAATTACATTAGTTTGATTTCTTTTTTAATTTTATCTAATGTTTAATCTATTATAAATGTTGGAAAATTATAATTTTTTATTGAAAACATGCATTTATATAATTTATTTATAATGTAAAATTATATTTTACTTATGTTTAAAAGTATAAAAACAATATATATATATATATATTATTTACATCATTTTAATAAATTTCACATTGAAATTAGATCTAAAAATTTTCTAGTTTTTTATCATTTTAGCTATAAAAATAGGATGTTTTGTCCCATCTGCAAGATTATTTTTAAAATAACGTGTAAAAAATTCATGATAAGAATTTTTTATATTTTATAAAATATTTTAAGATATAATTATTTATAATTTATGTGAATTTAACTGTTATTTTTTAACAAAATATATTCTCAAAATAGTTAAATTTAGTTACTACAACTATGAGAGAAATTAGTTTACCAATGGACTAATGTTTAACCTATGTTTTCAAAGGACCTCTAAACATATCCATAAAGAATTTTATAACAATATTTGGAAAATATATCATCTTTATTAGAAATTGATTCATTATTTTTTTCATATTATATAAGGGAGACAACCCAATAGTGATTACAAGATTTTTAATCCACTATAAAAGATGAACCAAACCCCCATATGTATTCACACCTATAAATACCTTCATATCGGCCAATAAATAACCAAATTACTAACAAAAACACATACTCTAAAAATATAAGAATCTATTTTTTATTTAATACGAACATTTTATTATTGTTCATGCATAATAGAGATAACCAAATAATAGATATCATTCATTAACATGAATTTTTGTTTTGTTTCCTTCTACACACACTTCATTTAATCATATATCATACTTATATAATTAAATCATTATCTTTAATATGATTTGATTTTATTATTTTAATATTAATACATATAAAATAATAATCTTCCATCAAATGTGATACACAATCATCATTCTTGGGTACGAAGAACTACTCCCTCGCAAACTGATGTCGTTCATTTTTCCACTCCCAGCTTTCATGGTAGTGAATAATGAGAGAATTATTATTATACATATATATATGATATATATTTTTTTTAAATTTTATTATTATTATGGATTTATTCTATAAGACAAAAAAACATGATTTACATTTTTGATGATATTATAATGACGTTTTTTGGGCACTGTGTACTACCGGCTTGCGAAGCGATGAAATTCATTAACCCTTTACATTGAACATATCAAGGTGGGTTTAATATAAATATTTTATATATTGGAAAAAATAAATATTATAATATTATAATATATATAAAATTTCATTTCATTTTTTGAATATTCCATTAGAATAGAAGCATCATTCATGCGTATGTTTGGCCTACAGTCTCTAGTTAAAGTGTAATTAATTTCTAATAAAAATATTTTATACATTATTATTAATACATATATAGTTAATGTATATTATATTTATATCAGTTTTTTAATTCTAAAAATACGGAAATAAATATCAATGTAAGATTATAATGAATAAAAAAGCAAAATATATATGAATAAAGAAGTTGTTACTACCCAAAATGTAAGGAAAAACAAGGACATATTAACTATCATGTAATAATTTTCAATAAGAAAATTTTATATGGAATGAAATAATTAAATATGGTTCTATAATAAAATTTTCACAACTTATATTTATTTTACATGAGTTTTTAATGAGTAAAATGGATGTCAAGACAAACTGTAATGTTCTTTTCAGTGAAACATTTAATTTTTTCCAGACTTATTCTACATTCCCCACTCATTTCATTTTTTTTGTGTATATATATCCCTATAAAATGTTATATAATTAATTTAATTTATTTAATTGTATTTGAATTTTAAATTTATGTAATTATTTATTGTAATTCAGGATTCAATATCTACTCATGTAGTAAGGTATTTTCGTCTCAACTTTTTCTAATGTGGGACATAGGATTTCTTAAACCCTTATTTTTGATACATATTTTATATTATAAAAATTGATATAAATTATGGTTTATATATATAATATTAATTTTATGTACACATCAGTTTTTGGATCTCTATTTCATTGGGTCATAGTTTCAGAGTTTCCAAAGGAATTGTATGTACCCGACTTGTTTTGCTACGAATGACTTTGGAATATTCTTGATGATATTCTAGAGCAGCTCCTTCAGACGGCGTGCGATTCTGAGCCCTGGAGGGGCCGGAATTAAATTTTCAGTGCGTTCACACTGGAAATGCCAAATAAATGGGATAACACCTAAACAGTGATCCGGATCAGAGATCTCAGTGTACAGATGGGTCCGTAATGGGGTGTTTATCCGAGGAACAACATAAAACTTGTCGGAATGGGATGTTTGGACCCCTCGCTCGCTTTCGGAACGTTAAACGGATAAATTAATTAATTAATTTATTTGTTTAATGGTTAAACTCGAGTATCTCTTAAACGGTGGCCCGGAATGGGAAACCGAGGGCACCGTTGAGTTGGGAAGGTGACGTTTAAAGTAGGATGGGTGTAAGATTCGCGGGCGCTGGCCGTTTGTGAAAAATGGACCCAGGGGCGTTTTCATAATTTGGCGGCCTCGGGCGCTAAGTATTATAACTTCTGAACGGCGTCTCGAATTAAAATTCCAAGACCGCTGTTGTTCTCATGAGGTGGTGTTTACCCTAGGGAAGGCTTAACCTCGACCCTGCTGAGGGTTCGGGTTTGGGCCGATGGGCGGGTGGTTAAGCGTTTTCTATTTAAACGCTTAACTCACCCCCTCCCTCTTCTTCTTCCCCACCTGGACAGCAGTAAGGAGGAACTCCTCCCTCTCCTCCTCCATCTTTGGCAAAGCAGCTCTGTCAAGGCCCGACATGGCGGCAGACTCCCCATGAAGCTCCGGGCATCGCCCTAGAAGTAGGAGGTTTCCGTTGCGTTTTCATTCCCGAGCCTACCTTTGAGTCAAATTTTATGTTTCGATTTGATGTTAAATCTTCAAACAAATCCCATAGATGCGTTTTAAACATTTTTATCTTTTTAGCTCATATTTTGGAATCAAAATCCGAGCACGGAGGAGGCCGAGGTTGATCGCTGAAGGTTGCAGGTTTTTTTCCGGCGGTCCGGTGAGCCCTGGCACGGCGGGCGGCCTCAGGCGGTGTCGCGGCGCACGGGCGGTATTCACAGCGGTAGCAGGAGGGTGTCTGGTGGAGCGGCTAGGCGAGGCTGGGGCACGGCGTGCCTTCAACCGAGGGCGAGGGGGGCGGTGTCCGAAGGAGGTTGGGGCTCAAGCGGAGCGCCCAGCGGGGCGGCGGGTCGCCAGGGAGCGGCGACCGCGGGGTCGCGGTGCGCAACCCATGTTCGGTGACAAAGACCCGCGACGCGCGGGTCTTCACGCGGTCGTCGCGACCGGCCCTCGTGGCCGGTCTGCACGCGGACCACGAGTTTGCAACCAGCCCGCGCGGCTAAGTCGCCGGCCGGTCCAGCCCCAGGGGCCTTGCCCCCTCGGACTTCGGACACCCGTATTTTCCGCTACGAGTGTCCGTTTTTAGTGCAGTCTGCAGTAGTGGAACCGTATCATCAAGGAGGACATTTTGAGATGTTTTCGTGAATTTTTAAGTCCAAAAATGAGGGGCCTTGGTGGCGCGACACGTACGTGGAGGGGATTGTCGCTTTTCAGGGGGAACTTATTTTAGACGGCGCGGACGCGTCCGATATCCGTTTTAAGCGCCGTCAGTGTCGCTGGGACGCTAGCACTGAGGCGGAGCCTTACAGGGTGGTTTCAGGCATTGAGGCCGAAGCTGAGGCATGGGCCCCACAACCCGTCTTTTGATCTGCGTGCAGCGTTTCACGACTTTTTCCTCGGAAGTCCGTTCGGGGCGTGCGAGCAGTCGATGTGGGGTGTTTTTACGAGGGCATCATGTTGGTGTAGTCTGCCCGCTCTAATTCTGCATGCTCGTGCGGGCCTTGTGAGGGCTGTTTCGGGAGTTGACGGTGATTGCCATCTTTATCACCAGGTGTCCGTTTTGGACAAGTGTTTATCCCATCTGGTGTGGTTTTTCGAGAGGATCGCAACAATGCAATCCGTTGGAAGCATTTCGGGACCGGGTTGCAGGTCCCAAGAAGCACCGCTTGTGTGAGGTGCGCCGGAATGTATCTTTTTCTCCGGATATCTGTTTCACTAAAGTGAGTAGTGCTTTTGACGTGTTTTCTCAAGGGGATAGCAATGGTGTGATGCGCCCGAATGTTTTCGGGGCCGACGCTCGGGATCACAGGACGTCGTTCGGGTGTGAGGCGGTGTTGGCAACTTTTCCGTCAGATATTTGTTGGAGGCGAGTAAGTAGTTGATCTCGCGTGTTTTTTTGGGAGGGTTACAATGGTGCAATTTGTTTGGTTGCACGGAGCCTCTTGCGTGAAATTTTTAAATGTGTAATAAAAGGTGCTCCAGTGGTGGTTCTCCCTACCATGTTTGTAGTGGACCCTTGGTGTGTGATCGCACACTCTTGAGAGAGTGGTGTAAATGGTTCACAAGTTGTGGTTGGTTGTGACAGGGCCTTTGAGGTGGAGTTGTTACGTCACGCCTTCGCGTTGACGCTGGGTGCCGTGAGCACGATAGCCTTTGGGCTGGAACGAGGTATACTTTGGGAGAATACGGGAGCGCTTAGAGGTACATGTGGTAGTTTGTACCTGAGGATGTTTATGCGCTCAGTTGGGGTTGACTTGGTTCCACACGTCATGTGGGACCCACTTGCATTATATGATATTCTTTACGTACTTTGACCTCTCGCTAATTAGAGGGTCCTTCTGCACTCATTTTTTGACTAGCATGGTGGGGTTTCCCCAAGCCTGGTTTTCTTTTGTCTGTCCAGCAGGGTTGAGTGGTCTCCCCCTGGTCTTGTTCTCGACGGTTTGGCTGGCAGAGATGGTTTGGTTCCTCTAATTCCTCAGCTGTGAGGGGTTTCATTACTATGCCCTTTCACCGGACTGTGACACCGTTTGCGACTATAGGTGTTCGTACAGTGTGGTTGTTTTCCCCAATTTCTGGGATGAGATATCTCGGTCCGCTTCAACAGTGACTCAGTGGATTGGAGCAGGATCGCCTTGTGAGGCCTGGGGAGTTTCTCCCATTGCTGTGTGTTCCCTGGTATAGCTTGTGGTTTCGGTGTGACCAACACTTTATGCGAGCACTGATCCCCTACCTAGGAGGTTGTTCCAGCAAGGCTGATGTTGTTTCCAGCAGGGCTGAGGTTGTTCCAGGAGGGCTGAGGATGTTCCAACAGGGCTGAGGATGTTCCAGAAGGTCTGTGGTTGTTCCAGCAGGGCTGAGGTTGTTTCCAGTAGGGCGGAGGTTGTATCGAGTAGGGCTCGTTAGTGGGTTACCATCTAGTAGGGATGGCCAGTACAACAGTGTTCACCGAGCAGTACCATCCAGTAGGGATGGCCAGAGCAGTGCCAGGCTTACCTCCAGCTGGGCCGGGCAGTGGTCCCTGATGCCGAGCTTACCTTCATTTGGGCTGGGCAGTGGTCCCCGATGCCAGGGTTACCTCCAGCTGTGCTGGGCAGTGGTCCCGTCGCCGACATTAGCCGGGTCACCCTCCAGTGGATTAGCCTATTACGGGACTGGCCAGTGTGGCACCCGTCGACTTTCCAGGTCTCCCTATATTGGGAACCCGTTGACTTCTAGGGACCCTCCAGCGGGGCTGGGCAGGGGGTCGCCTGTCGACTTTGAGCAGACCTCTCGACTGTGGGGTAGTGACGAGTTGTGGTTGACGTTCCCCTAGAACTCTCAAGTATGAGGAGATTTTCCACCACCGAGACACGTCCTTGTGACGCGGCCTAAAACCGTGCGGGCGAGTCAGTGTCGTCCAAAGGGGATAGTGTCGAGGTGTGGTGGTTTAATCCCTTGACTTGTAGTTCGGGTCAGAGGTGCATGATGCTGGGTATCGAAGGAGTTTTTTTTCTGGGACTGTTGGCTACTCTTTTCTTGGGGTGAGCTATAGGATGAAGATCCCCTTAAGACCTTATTCGGGCTTCTTTTTGAGCATATGGACTTGTATATACCTGTTCTAGTACCCACTTCTTGGGTTTGGTTACTCTCCTTCCAGGAGAGGTGAAGACATGTGGGGTATGCCACATGATTTCTGTGTCTAGATTCTCATGGCTGGATGAGTCTACTATCCTACAATAGGTAGCGAAGACTCTATTGGAAGTTCATCGTCTCACTATTTCCAGCTCCTTGTGTTTGGACGAGTCTACCTTCTTTCTTCTTGTTGTGTTCAGCTGGACTCTTTACTGTACTCCTTACTGCACTTTCAGTTGTACTCCTCCACTTTTCCTGTTCTCTCTACTGCTCACCCTTCGGTACCACCTTTTGTTGCTCCCTCAAGCCTTCAGGATATCCTATTGAGAATTTGTATACTCACCCCTGCTTGGGCTTTGCCTGCACTTGGTGTGCCCTTGCAGAGGACAGACAGGTGGAGCGTGACTTCAGTGGAGTGTAGGAGCATGGGAGCTTGGACCGCGTGCGGTGGTCGTGGCTGGGATTCAGGTGGGAGACCTATCAGCTGTATCTTTTTGTTTACATGTTTCTGGGTTTTGGCACATTTTCTGGTTGGGCACGTGTTTTTCCCCTTTTATTTTTCAGTTACCTTCATCTTGTACATTGTACGGTTTAGAGGTCGATGCACTTTGTGGTTTATATATAGCAGTTTTCCTTTTCATTACTTGTCTTTTCATTACTCTACACTGTTTCATTTAGTGTGTTGCATGTGTGTGTGTATAGGTACTTAGGCAAAGGAATCCCTGAGTTGTTGTGCCTTCGGCGCTGGTCACCAGCCCCTGGCCTATGGAGGCGGGCTTGGGGTAGTTGCGGCTCGATCCCGGGTAGGGTCAGGTTGTGAAAACGTGGTATCAGAGGTGGTTCGTTCCATGGGACACTGTTCGAGCATACCTAAAAGAGGAATTGGTTGGGATTTAGGGAAACAATGTTAACATGTCATGAGAGTGGCTCTCAGGCCAGGGAGTCCAGTGATGGTGCGGCAGCCGACGTATCCATTCACCAGGACCTTGATAACCCACTTTTCAACTCAGCATGCTAAGACACTTGTTGCAGGGAAACAAATTGGTTTGTGCATCACATAGGATTGAGTCTTTGACTGTCCTTCTTGAGTCAGCTCCCCATCGCTGTTGTTAGTATATACATTATGCTAATCTGACCATGGAACTCCTGGATAATATTCAGGATGTCTCCATGAAGACAGCCAGTCGGGATACCAGCTTTGGTTCGTGACGATGAACATGTGAGCTTCGAGGCCACAGTCCAGAACCCATCATGCGAGCCCCTTTCTCCGGGTGGGTCGGTAGCAGCACCCCCACCTGTTGAACAAAAGACAGATTCAGCGGAGTAGGCTGAGTTTGAGCGCAGGTTGAGCACGCTCCGTGAGTTCCAGTGGCAGGGACCGCTGAGGTTTAGTAGTGATCCAGACCCTCAGGCAGAAGAGGTTTGGCTCGAGGTAGTGGTTTACCTTTTTAGGCTTATGCAGACGCCGACATATCAGAGACAGGCTTTGGCAGCCACCCTTTTTCGTGGATCATCTTGGCGTTGGTTGAGTCTGGTGACTCAGCTTCTTGACGAGTCGTCACTTTTGTGGGGTGACTTCCAGTTGTTGTTTCGAGAGGAGTTTTTTCCCTCCTGGTTGTGATCCCTTCAGATTCAGGTGCTCCTGTAGATTCGGCAGGGAGGAATGACGGTTCCGAGTACATGGCTAGTTTTGCAAACCGTGCACACTTTTACCCGGACTTGGTCCATGACGATAACCTCTGAGCACGGATGTTTGAGCAGGGTTTCTTCCAAGAGATTCATGTTGTCATAGTATCCTTGGGCATTTGCACATATGCCGGGGTGCTAGAGTAGGTGCTGGTGACAGAGGGCTTCTTGTCACGTTCTAGAGTTGGTGGTGGCAGCAGGCACATTGGAGCCGAGACATCTGCCGCAGCTCGCGGGCATCGGCAAGCAAGACCACGATGTAGGTGGCTTTCTGACAACCGGAATCATGGGAGTGGTCGTACAACACAGTGGCGCTGGAGGGCACCAGTGCAGCCCAGAGAGGATCAGTGCTATTCTTGTGATGGGCGAGGTCACTTGGCACAAGGCTGCCCAACCCGAGTTGCAGAGAGCTTCGGGCAGGCAGCATGTGCACCACCATGACAGAGGCAGCGTCGTGATCGAAGTAGCGCCCAGAGTGGTGGTTCTAGTAGAGTAACGAGAGGAGCTGGTAGTGAGAGATGGATTTACGAGGTCTCCCCATCACCACAAGGCGGTCCACATCAGGCTCCGGGAGCTGATGGTTGGGACCACGGACAGTCGTGAGCTTTGTATGTCTACGATTCTGCAGAGCATGGGATGATTAGAGGTACCCCTTGCGACTCTTCTACTTTTTCCAGTAGAATTTTTGGGCTCTGCATGTGAAATAATTTTCTCCCTGCTGGTTGTTTGAGGTGTTACCAGGGTGACGCAGGGCGTCGGGTGTAACCCAGTGTTGGTAAGGAAAAAGGCATGGGACCTTTTACTTTAGTTAATGGTGTTGACTCCTTCATTTCCCGAGCTTGTAAGATATTATTGGTTGAGAGACATCGACAGTGAAACCTTGCATGACCAGATATCCTTGGGTGTTTCACCATATGGATATTCTGAAGGATGGAATCATCGGGCCTTGTTCCAGGTGTGGGCAGTGATTCCAGTCGCGGCGTGCGACGTAGAGGTTTGACTGGGGAGGTGAGCTACCCCCGAGGGCCTTCGGGCCGTTTAAGACCGTGCAATGGGATGGAGAGGTACCCTACCACCTTTCCCTAAGCCCAAAGTCTAGAGTGGGTGCACGACGTCGGCAAGGGCCGACCTCGCGTGAACGGATCAATTCTTCGGTCTGTGTGCGGTGACGCAGAGCTGTGCGTGGGTTCTTCTAGGTTTGGGAAAGCTAAGAGTGGTCTTAGTACCCTGTGTTGCTCCCAAGTTTTTCTATTCGAGGATGATAATCATGAAGGATGTATTGATGTAAGAACCTTGTTTTTTCTGTGAAAGACTGTGGAATATTCTTGATGATATTCCAGAGCAGCGCCTTCAGACGTCATGCGATTCCGAGCCCCGGAGTGGCCGAAATTAAATTTTTACCGCGTTCACACTGGAAACACAAAATAAATGGGATAACTCCTAAACAGTGATCCAGATCAGAGATCCGGGTGTACGGATGAGTCCGTAATGAGGTGTTTACCCCAGGAACGACATAATACTTGTCGGAGCGGGATGTTTGGACCCCTCGCTCTCTTTCGGAACGCTAAACGGATTAATTAATTAATTTTTTTTTCGTTTAATGGTTAAACTCGAGAATCTCTTAAACGGTGGCTCAGATTGAGAAACTGAGGGCACCGTTGAGTTTGGAAGGTGTCGTTTACCCTAGGAGGGGTGTAAGTTTCGCGGGCATGACCCGTTTTTGAAAAATGGCCCCAGGGGCGTTTTCATAATTTGGCGGCCTCGGGCGCTAAGTTTTATAAATTTTGAACATGGTCTTGGATTAAAATTATGAGACCGCTGTTGTTCTCGGAAGGTGGTTTTTACCCTAGGGGAGGCTTAACCTCGACCCTGCTGAGGGTTCGAGTTCGGGCCGACGGGCGGGTGGTTAAGGGTTTTCTATTTAAAGGCTTAACTCACCCCTCCCTCTTCTTCTACCACACCTGGACAACAGCAAGGATGAACTCCTCCCTATCCTCTTCCAGATCTGGCGAAGCAGCTCCAGCAAGGCGCGGCGTGGTGGCGGACTTCCCGTGATGCTCCGGGCATCGCCCAAGAGGTAGGAAGTTTCCGTTGCATTTTCATTCCCAAGCCTACCTTTGAGTAAAATTTTATGTGTCTATTTGATGTTAAATCATCAAAAAAATTCTAGTGATGCGTATTATACATTTTTATCTTTCCAACGCATATTTTGGAATCAAAATCCGAGCTCGGAGGAGGCCGGGGTTGATCACCGAAGGATGCGGGTTTTTTACCCGGCGGTCCGGCGAGCCCTGGCGCGGCGGGCAGCCTAAGCGGTGTCGCGGCGCGCGGGCGGTCGTCACAGTGGCAGCAGGAGGGTGCCTGGTGCAGCGGAGAGGTGAGGCCGGGGTGCGGCTTTCCTTCAGCCGAGGGAGAGGGGGCAACGTCAAGAGAAGGTCGGGGCTCAAGCGGAGCGCCCGGCGTGGCGGCAGGTCGCCAGGGAGTGGCGACCGCGGGGTCGCGGTGCGCGACCCTTGTGCAGAGACAAAGACCCGCGCCGTGCGGGTCTCCACGCGGCGGCTGTGACCAGCCCTCTTGGCCGGTCTGTGCGCGGACCGCGAGTCCGCGGCTGGCCCGCACGGCTAATCCAGGGGCCGACCCAGGCCAGTCCAGCCCCAGGGCCCTTGCCCCCTCGGACTTCGGACACCCGTATTTTCCATTATGGGTGTCCGTTTTGAGTGTCGTCTGCGGCAGTGGCACCGTATCGTCGAGGTGGACTTTTTGAGATGGTTTTGGGAAATATTAATTCCTGAAAAGAGGGGTCTCGTTGTCGCGACACGTACATCAAGGGGATTGTCATTTTTTCGGGGGAACTTGTTTTGGACAGCGTGGACGCGTCTGACGTCCGTTTTAAGCGTCGTCAGTGGCGTTGGGACCTTGGCACCGAGGCGGAGCATTCCATGGTGGTTTCAGGCATTGAGGCCGAAGTTGAGGTGCGGGCCCCATGGCCTGTCTTTTGAGCTGCGTGCAGTGTTTCACGACTTTTTCCTCGTACGTCCGTTCGGGGCGTGCGAGATGTCGATGTTGGGTGTTTTTTCGAGGGCATCGCGTTGGCGCAGTCTGCCCACTCTAATTTTGCACGCTGGTGTGGGCCCCATGAGGTCTATTTTGGGAGTTGACGGTGATTTCCAGCTTTATCACCGGGTGTCCATTTTGGAAATGTTTTAACCCAACTCGTGTTCTTTTTTGAGAGGATCGCAACAGTGCGATCCGTTGGCAGCATTTCGGGACTCGGTTGCGGGTCCCACGAAGCACCGCTCATGTGCGGTGTGCCAGAAAGTATCTTTTTCTCCGGATATCCATTGCACTCATGTGAGTAGTTATTTTTACGTGTTTTCCCGAGGGGATCGCAATGGTGCGATGCGCTCGACTATTTTCGGGGCTGAGGCTCGGGATCACGGGACGCTGTTCGGGCGTGAGGCGGTGTTGGCAACTTTTCTGTCGGATATCCATTGGAGGCGAGTAATTAGTCGATCTCGCATGTTTTTCCGTGAGGGTTACAACGATGCGATCCATTTGGTTGCGCGAAGCCTCTTACGCGAACTTGTTAAATGTGAAATAAAAGCTGCTCCGGTGGTGTTTTGTCTTACCATGTTTGTAGCGGACCCTTGGTTTGTGATCACACACTCTTGGTAGAGTGATGTAAATGGTTCAAAAGTTGTGGTTGGACGTGCCTGGGACTTTTAGGTGAAGTTGTTACGTCACGCCTTCGCATTGACGCTGGGTGTTTTGTGCACGATTGCCTTTGGGCTGGAATGAGTTATACTCTGGGAGTATATGGGAGTGCTTGGAGGTACGTGTGTTTGTTTGTACCTGATGATATTTATGTGATCAGTTGGGGTTGACTTGGGGCCACATGTCGTGTGGGACCCACGTGCGTGTCGTGATCTTCTTTACATACTTTGAACTCTCACAACGTAGAGGGTCCCTCTACGCTCGTTGTTTGACCAGCAGGGTGGAGTTTCCCCAGGCCTGGTTCTCTTTTGTCTGACTAGTAGGGTTGATTGGTCTCCCCCTGGTCTTGTTCTCGATGGTTTGTCCAGCAGAGATGGTTTGGTTCTTCTTCTTCCTCATCTATGAGGGGTTTCAGTATCATGCCCTTTCACTGGACTGTGACACCATTTGCGACTACAAGTGTTCATACAGTGTGGGTGTTTTCCCCACTTTCTAAGATGAGTTGTCTCAGTCTGCTTTGACAGTGACTCATGGGATTGGAGCAAGATCGCCTTGTGAGGCCTGAGGAGTTTCTCCCATTTCTCTATGTTCCCTGGTAGATCTTGTGGTTTCGGTGTGACCAACACTTTACGCGGGCACCGATCCTCTACCCAGGAGGTTGTTCCAGTAGGGCTGAGGTTGTTTCCAGTAAGGCTGAGGTTGTTCCAGCAGGGCTGAGGTAGTTCCAGCAGGGCTGAGGTTGTTCCATCAGGGCTGAGGTTGTTCGAGCGGGGCTGAGGTTGTTTCCAGCAGGGCTGAGGTTGTGTCGAGTAGGGCTCGTCAGTGGGTTACCATCCTGCAGGGATGGCCAGTACAGCGGTGTTCACCGAGCATTACCATCCAACAGGGATGGCCAGAGCAGTGTCGGGCTTACCTCTAGCTGGGCGGCGCAGTGGTCCCCGATGCTAGGGTTACCTTCATCTGGGATGGTCAGTGGTCCCCGATGTCGGGCTTACCTCCATCTTGGCTGGGCAGTGGTCCCTGATGCCGGGTTACCTCGAGCTGGGTTGGGCAGTGGTCTCGTCACCGACTTTAGCCGGGTATCCCTCCAGTGGATTACCCTGTAACGGGACTGGGTACTGTGGAACCCATCGACTTTTCAGTTCTCCCTATAGTGGGAACCCGTTGACTTCCAGGGATCCTCCAGCGGGGCTTGGAGGGGATCTCCTGTCAACTTTGAGCAGACCTTTCGACTGCGGGGCAGTGACGAGTTGTGGTTGACGTTCCCCCAGAACTCTCAAGTACGAGGAGATTTTCCCCCACCGAGACGCGTCCTTGTGACACGACCTAAAACCGTGCGGGCGATTTAGTGCCATCTAAAGCGGATAGTGTCGAGGTGTGGTGATTTAAGCCCTTGACTTGTAGATCAGGGCAGACATGCAGGATGTTGGGTATCGATGGTGTTTTCTTCTGGGACTGTTGGAAAATCTTTTCTTGGGATGAGTTACGGGATGGAGATCCCCTTACGACCTTGTTCGAGCTTCTTGTTGAGCATATGGACTAGTATATACATTGTTCTAGTACCCACTTCTTGGGTTTGGTTACTCTCCTTCCAAGATAGACGAAGATGCACGGGGTATGCCACGTGCTTTCCGTGTCTAGCTTCTCATGGTTGGACGAGTCTACTCTCCTAATATAGGTAGTGAAGACTCGATGGGATGTTCATCTTCTCACCATTTCCAGCACCTTGTGTTTTTGACGAGTGTACCTTCTTTCCTCTTATTGGGTTGAGCTGGACTCTTTATTGTACTCCTTACTGCACTTTCAGTTGTACTCCTCCACTTTTCCTGTTCGCTCTACTACTCACCCTTCAGTACCTCCTTTTGTTGCTCCCTCGAGCCTTCGGGGTATCCTACTGAGTATTTTTATACTCACCCATTCTTGGGCTTTTCCCGAACATGGTGAGCCCTTGCAGATGATGGACAGGTGGACCGTGACTTCAATGGAGCATATGAGCTTGGGAGCTTGGACAGCGTGTGGTGGTCATGGCCGGGTTTCAGGTGGGAGACCCGTCAGCTGTTTCTTTTTGTTTACCTATTTTCGGGTTGTGTCTCCTTTTATGGTTGGGCATGTATTTTTTCCCTTTTCATTTTCAGTTACCTTCATCTAGTACTTTGTACTGTTTACAGGTCGATGCACTTTGTGGTTTATATATAGCAGTTGCCCTTTTCTTTACATGTCTTTTCTTTACTCTGCACTGTTTCATTGAGTGTGCTGTGTGTGTGTGTACAGGTACATAGGAAAAGGAATCCCCAAGTTGTTGTGCCTTCGGCACTAGTCCCCATCCCTTGCCCTATGAAGGCGGCCATGGGGTAGTTGTGGCTCTAGCCCGCGTAGGGTCAGGTCTTGACAAGAATAGTGGGATTTTGTATCAATTTTCCTTCATTGAGACACTTGTTATGTAATGAACCCATATTACTTTATGAGGTGTATAATCATCCAATTTTACATGTGATATCATGAATATAAATATTTAAATGAAAATTTAGACCTCATTTACTATTATTATTTGGTGTTTAATTTGATTGAATTTAACCACAGTGACTCTAGTTTATTAATATAATATCATCATTTATCATGATAGATTATAACTATGATTCAATTGATTAAATATTATAATCCACCTCCCAATAATTGTCAAAAAAATTATAATCCTATGGTTATTATTGATATATTAATGTAAAGGTACCATTTTCCACTAATTTTTAATTATGATAATTATGTAAATGTTTTTAGAAAATCATACATTATTTATCTTTTTAGTCAAAAATTTATATTAATTGAAAACTAGTTTTAGTAAAAAAATTATAAATTTTTTTAAAATTATCCTATGATTTTTAATATAAATTTTTCGCTTGTTTTACTTTTTAAAATTATTCTCAAATACAATAATACTTTAATTTTGGTTCATGGAACTTTTCGAAAATATTTACATTTCAAAACAAATGTTTTGAATATCTAGATTTAAACGACATAATGAACATAATTTATTTTATGATTCCATATAAATTTTACATTATTATTATAAACTACCATGTTATTTATAATAATAATAATATTTTTTTAATTTTTTTATACATGAAAAATGTTTTCAAAAATGTTTTGATATTATTCATCTAATGTGGATAATATATGTCTTTCAATAAATGTCTTAATTGATCATTAAGAATTAATTTTCATAAATGGTGAAATCCATTAGTGTAACTTAGGACTAACTAGGTATATAATCGGATGAAAACATGAATATTATATATTTTAATGGTTTATGTTTATAATGAAAAGTCGATTCTATAACATTTTTCTTTTTCATGGGTTATCCAGTGATGAAACATGTTTGTTTTTATGGGTTATGATATAATGAAATGATTATGAAATATGTATCACTTATATGGGTTGTGATATTACACAATCATAATAATACCCATTTCATTTTAGGATAAAGGATATTAATATTATTTTATGATATTGTGGAACACTGAAACATGGTTTTCATTTTACCATGGGTTGGACCTATATAATCCTAAAATGAACTCTGTTATGATAAATGGTATATTAGCTCAAAGGGAACATGGGTTATAACCCAAGACCGGATGAAAGAGGTTACATGCTTCATATCCAAATGAAAAATAAATAGGATACATGGGCTATATCTAATTCCAGAAAAGTTATGGTAAATGGGATGTAGCTAAATATTGAAAAAAGGAAAAATTGGTTTTAAACCTTTCACTACAACAAAATGAAACATGGGTTATATCCCAAACCCAAATGATTTGGGGTAAACTAGTTGAATACCAAAAATGAATAAGGTATATAAGTGATTATCCTAAGCCTTACTTGTTATGAATATCTAGGTATCTATCACTGAGATTATATTTTTTATATTTACGTGTGTGTCTTAATTATATGTCTTATTCTTATGACAAGTTATAATTGATTATTACCATGATTAAATTCTTATTAATGTCTTATGAGAATCCAATATTTATCTAATGATACATTATTATGGTGTGTGATCTGTAGGGTATAGTTTATAAATGTTATTTCTCACTTTCTCAACCGTTATGTTCATGTTATACAAATTTATCTACCTTGACTACCCTTCTGAAGCATCTGAGATCACCCATATCTTATGTTTCAAATCCAATGGTTATATAAATTGGTTTAAGAAGTAATACAAATGGTTATGATCATTTTGGGAATCATGAATATATTTCACCATACTATAATAGTTCTTACATGCTTCTAAATGTAGTAAAATTTAGATTCCTCATGCATGTATTTCTGTAATGTAATTAAAATTCATCTAATTATTTTTAATATCAATGTATTTTAAGACTAAGTCTAAATAGTTGGATTCAATGAGATGTTTAGTCATCCATTCGAATGTATGATGAAAAACATTAATGAGATCCCATATAATATTTTTAATGATATTTTTAGTGATGTATCTAAGTATATGTATAATGATTATTTGGTGTATATGAACATGTCATCTCATTTTTGTAATATATTGTGATAATAGTTTCAAAGAAATACATTCTGTTCTAGATACTGTATATTGATATAGATATGGAATAGATGTACATAGGGTGAACAACCCCAATAAAATTGTATTGATCTACACTCGATCATCAATGTTTTCCTGATACTCTTCCTTTTCAACACCTATATTGACACACCCAACTTATATGTTTTTAAATTTAAAAAAAATTATACGAATTCATATTGAATGATTTATATTTTCCTTCCTTATAAATATACCAGTATTAGTAGAAGGTTTCATAGGATAATTGTGAAATTTTCATTATTCAAAAATCATATTATTTTTTTTTAGGAATTTTATATTCCCTACTATTATTAGTGTTACCACACAATCAATTTGTGTTGTAGTCAATGGAAAGAACCCGAAGAAACTTTGTTAGAGTTGAATATGATAGAAAATATTTCCTTGAGTATCAATATTTAGTGATGGCTAATGTGAAAGACATTTTTGACAATAAGTCATCAAGAAACATATTAAAAAACAAGATCTTTAATAAACTCCTAGAATTTCCAATGAAGAGAATTAAAGGGTTCACTGATATTTTGGGTAAGGCACTTAATGGGGATAAGAGGAATCAATTTCCTAAATCCTAAAAATGTGTGAATATATATGAATGTAAATTTCATAAATTGACTGGGTGGTGGTTCAAATATATATGTTCTTGTTTTAAATACCCATTTTGATCAAATGTCATTAAATGAATAGGTAATAAAATATATATGAAGATAATGAAAACTAATACACAAACTACTCTCCATTGATTCATTCGTAAGATGTTTAGGAATTATGAAAAACAATTTCCTAACTGGGAAATTCATGAAGATAGTCAACATGCTTTCATGAGTATTTTTCTTGGATCTGATGATGAATAAGCAACATATTACATGTGAAAGGAAAGAAATATTATATAATAAGATGAGGAGATATATTTTTCGCTTAAAATTGATGTGTATTAATTGTTTTCTTATGTATTGTAATTCTAATATAATGTTTTCGAGAGAGAGAGATATATATACGAATATTTTGATGTTTTATTATATAATTTATTTAAAACAAAATGAAAAATGATATCGATGGATATGAAAAGTGATGTAATGGAATGGTGACATGTTGACTAAGGGAATTTGACCCTTAATATGTTGTAGATGCTGACTTATTATTTCTGGAATAAATAATTTTTACATATGAATAAGTATATTGGACAATACTGATTACATTAGAACTTATTAATCATATGATGAACAATTGGTTTCTGATATCAATGCTAGTGTATAAAATAATATTGATTTTTTAAAGTATATCAATAATGATTATTATATATAAGGAAAGAAGAAGAATGTATTTACCCAACATTATTTTATTATAATTCATATTATTACATTGTTCCAATAGCATAAATGATTGTGGTATTAACATATTCAGTTTGTGATAACCAATAACTACTATTTAATATTTGGGGATCAATGTCATGCCAATTAAGAAAAATTTATCAACCATATTTTAAGGATTTTAGTTTTCATCTTTTAGAAGGATTATATGATTAACCATTTATGGAGTGTATTATGTTAAAGTTTATATGATGTTTAGTGCCCTATGAGAATTTATATAGGTATGTTAACATTTTATAACAATTTTTATATTATGTTAACTAAACACTATTGTAATTAATTATCATTCATTTTATGGATATCATGATCTATTAGTGGTAGGATTAACCGATTCACCTTCATTCCCTATAGTGAGAGATTAAACGGGAATTGAAGAATATAAAAACAAAAAATTTATATTGTTTATAAAAACTAAAATGAAATCAAATATGTATATCTTTTTTTTTAAATTATTCATCTTTAAGAAAATTTCCTTAAAATAAAATTTTTAAAATTATCACAAAATTGATGATATCAGTGACCTCTTCACACCTAATTGGGTTATGATTTAATGGAATGTAACCTAATCTGGATCGCTCATAATATTAAGATAAGTGAATTTTTAAATAAATGTAATTATTTATGCATTTATTACGTGCTATATTTTCACCATAATATTATGTTATCTTATTTAATAAGATAGTTATGAGTTACATTGGTTTACATTAATGTTCCTAACTTAACTTCTTTTAAATGTTATTTTAGTATTAATTTTTACAGAATGGGTTTCCAGGATTGAAATAATCAGTTACTAAAAAATTAATGACCTAGATAAAGACTGTGGGTTAAATTTATTTTAAGGGGGTAAGAATGTAAAACCTGAAATTTTAATGTATTGTTTTTTTAAAATAAAAATTCATTGATCTAATTCATTACAAGCTAACACAATTTATTATTTCTTATTATAAAGAACTAATTGAATCATGTTCAATATGCAATAGATATCATAATTTATATTATATGAAACACTGTGTTTGTAATGAGTTATATGCAACACAATGATCCTTAAACATCTTGTGTTGCATGTGATATTGTGTTTTCGTGATCTTTAATATGTGATTAATATTACTCTTAAGATACAAATAAAGATGTAAAATATCCCTTAGAATATATGTTTAAATAAATTAAAAAACTGAAGAAATTTTTTTATTCAATGGTATATAAAATTTCTCCTTTGGTTACTAATTAATTAGAAATGAGAGTAAGAACTACTTGAAAAAAAAGATATTCATTTTAAACAAAAAAGATCATTCACCTATATGTTTTATCTAAA
The DNA here is from genome assembly GCA_963277665.1 of Viscum album. Taxonomy (NCBI): domain Eukaryota; kingdom Viridiplantae; phylum Streptophyta; class Magnoliopsida; order Santalales; family Viscaceae; genus Viscum; species Viscum album. Next base: position 1,816,242,379 of record OY728164.1, read on the forward strand.
TAAATTAAACAAACCAGATTTGATCAGTGAATTTAATAAAAAGTATATATGACATATTAAATCAACTATTTATTATTCATATTATGTTTTTTCGAGATATGATATAATAATATATCCAAATTTAGGTATAAAAATATATATTCTTTTGAAGGAAGTTTTACATTAAATTAATGGAAAACATGTTTTAATCATAAATTATGAAATATTAATATGTATTATTCAATAAAATAAACATCATTATTCAAATTCGAGTCTTATAATTATCATTGGATGATGTTTTTGAAATTTTTTGAACTGTTTCATTTTGGACGAATATTGAAAAATAAATAACTTTAATTGAAAATTTACATCTCATCACATTTATTTTTAATGTTAAATTATATTTTGATTTAATTTTAATGAATAATTATTTAAAATATATATAAATAATGAAAAAATTATATTTAAATAAATTTTACATTGAAATTGGTTATAAAATCATTTCATTATTATGAAGATATTCTATTTTAAAAATAGTCATTTCCTATATTTTTAATGATTATTTATAAATTAAATTCTAATAATTCTATGAATGGAATTTGTAAACATGTATTGAATATTTATAATGATAATAATTTAATATTTATAATTATGATATCAATATTTGTAAAAAAACTATTATTGAAATCCCTTAAAATCAAGTACAAGGATAATAATAAAATCAAGATCACCAAGGAACTAACTATTAACATTATAAAAAATTGACATTGATACATATCTAGAACCAATTTTATTTCCATATTTATAGCATTTATCATATTTTCAGAAAGAAAAAATTAATTATTTGAGTCACATGATGTATGGGATACTTCAAAATAGTCTTTACCTTTTGGTAATGACATGGATTCCACTACTCCTCCACTATAAAAGGTCACTCACCACCCTTTCCCCATCCTCCCACCTATAAATCCAATTGTCTCAAAATATTTATATATAAAAATACCCCCATATTTCCACTTTTTAACTTACAACACTCTATTTTTGGAATAAATCATAATATGTACATCCGTTCATGACATCCAAATAGAGACACCAGAAGGAGAGGTGATGTTCATCATCATGCATTTAGTTTTGTTTCCTTCTCCATATCCATAAATTATATATATATTTATTAAATAATATCCTAAGTATAATCACCATAATAATATTTTATCCTGTTATGGGTTTGATATACACCATCACACAATTTTAACAAATGAGATACAAAACAATCGTTAGTGAGTACGAAAGACTACAGCCTCACGAATTTATATTGTTCATTATTCCTCTATAAAATTCCAAGGTTAGTAATAATGATTTTTTATAGTGTATATATGGTATTTTTTGTATTTATGAAGTATTTATGATTATCTATTTATTTTACAACACATGTCATATTGTTTTCTCTTTTGGACAATATGTTAACATCGTTCATGTGTACGGATGACTACCACCTCGTAAAGAGATACGATTCATTACCGCATCACAGGGAATTTATTAAATGTTGACATAATATAAATATGATATATATATATACATATATATTAACAATTATTAATGATTAAATATATATATGTAATTTGTTTTATTCTATATGTCAAGTAAACAGAAACAATTTTCATGAATATGTATGACATATTGTCTCCATGAATATTTTATTTCATTACTAACTTCAAACATTCATAGTTTATTATAAATAAAAATATAATAAAAATATCATATATTTATATCATGATTTACATTTTTGGAATACCTAAATCATTATAAATGTATGAGGAAAAAACAACAGGTTAAAACATATCTGAAAAACAAATCATTTATGACCCAAACCATAATATTGAAAATGAATTATTAATAAAAATATATTAATAATTAATAAAAATTAATTTATTATGTGATATATATTAATATGTTTTATAATTGATTTATTATTAACTTATATTTATGAAAAATGAGTACTTATCATGTACAAAAAATATCAAGATTTTTGGTAAGGGGATTTATACACTCAGTTATATTTCTGAGAAAAATATGACATATTCACCACTCATTTCATTTTTGTTGGAAATATACGTTCCTACGAAATTTTATAATAAGAATTTTTTTTTATTTAATGATATTAAATGTTTCAATTTATTTTATAATTTCATAGATCTCTTGATTCCAATGTTACCTATATATTAAGGTATTTTTATCTCACGTTTTACATTCGTGAGACACATTCTATTTTCCAAAACTATTTTATATATGTGATGTATATAATTCCCATTTATTTTAATTTTTATTATTATAAATAAAAAAATTTCTATTTAAATATCAATTTTAGGATATATCTTTAAATTTTAAATATTTTAAATGTCATCAAATCATAAAAATAAACTTGCCTCATCTTTCCTTATCTGAGATACATGTTATGTTATGCACCTGTATTCATTTACCAGTTTTATATAGAACACCATTTATGTGTTATGCTATATGAAAAATTCATTAAATGACATTTTACATTCATTTAATGTTATTATTTTATTAGTATTATGATTCAATGTAACAAAAGTGGAATGAGTTTTTAAAAAAATCCCATCGTTTATTGTGATTGTTCGTGATTTTGAATCAATTGATATAATCATATGATTTATATCCCAATAGTTCTAATTAATGTTGTTATCCAGTGTTTATTAAAGATATCTTCATGTAATGGTTTCGTTATTTTACATTTTTGTGGATTATAAAATTAGTAAAATTATTTTAAGAAACACTATCTTTATTAATTTTTTTAGGAAATCAATTTCATTCAAAAAACTGTTTTCTAAAAATATATTATAAAAATTTATAATATAATTCTATTATTTTGAAGAGAAAATTTTACCCATTTTATAGATCACTATAATATTTTTTTAGGGAATGTTCTTTTCAATTTCAAATGAACGAAATCTTCCAACCATTTTTCAAAGAAAAAGGAATGGTTGACGTGTACGAATTTATCTTCTATAAAGACCATCATTTGTTTTTAGATTCATTTAATTTTTTAAAAGAATATTTAAAAGACAATATTTTCCCTAATATTCATGAAATTAATTGTTTTTAAAGTTCTTTTCAAGGAAAAATTGTTTTTAAAAGGTATTTAAATTATTCATTGATCAATAATAATATATTACATAATAAATATTTTAAAATATAATGAAAAATTATTTTCCATATGTGATGCAATTTTTTGGAGTTACACATTCTTTACTAGGAATAATACCCATGTAAACCATTGTTATTATTTAATTAAATTATTCATGTTTAAGATTACAAGTTATTTATGATGATATTTTCATGTCCATTTTATTTAACATGATGAACCACACATAATTACATGTGTTATTATATATGGAAATGATTCTTAAAATTTTCTATTTTACACATGTTATGATGTTATAAAATTTTTAATATACATATTTCATTTCATGTGTTAACATATTATTATAGTTTCATGATCTTCTGTTACACCTAAATATGGGTCTCATTATGTGACTAGTGGAATCTGCATATCACTCTAATAATATATGTAATTGTATATGTTATTAAATTTCTTAGGATACGTGAGTTTTACACCATTTCTAAATATTATATGGTAAACAAATTGATTCCCATGAACAAAAAAACAAGACGGTGCACAGTTTGTAGACCATTCCCAAAAACAATTTGGTACATCAGTTGTGGACCAAGAATGAAAAATATATTGTATGGGGGTTGTATTACATGGTTGAAAACAAGAGGTTATATGGTGTGAATCACAAACTATATGCATGTACCTAGGTTATTATCCCATGAATAACATGTTATGGAGGTTATGGTAGGTTTCCTTGACATAATATTTTCTACAATTATTTTTATGCCTAAATTATATCTCATATTCCTATGTTCTTCTCTAAAGTATTATTACATTGATTCTCAAATGATTCATATCACTTTAACTAAAAATCATTAAAACATTACTCATGATTATTATATCTTCTATGTATGGTATTGTTTTAAAATGGTTTTCTATCGTTCTCATACGAAAAAATTCATGTTATCTTTATTTAACTCACCTTTTACCCTTACTGAGCATATGATATCACCCCATAATTATGAATCCCTTCCCCATGTTATAATGAATGGTTTTATGTTGGTGTATTAATGGGTATGTTCATTTTATTTAGAAAATTATTCTCTTTCACCAGACCAAACGATTGTGAATTTCTCTGATATTAGTGCATTTTGTGAGTTTCATCATCCTCTATGAGAGATTTTGGTCTATTATGAATTCCATGAGGCCTAATCCTTTCTTTTTCATGTCATATTGTTTATATATATATATAAACTTGAAGATACTATAGTGGGAACAAATTCTTATTTTTTATAATCTAAGACACTTGTAATGGTATTAAATGACTGAGGATTATCCATTCTGTATAATTCAACCTAATAAAGAGAATGCATACATATATTTAAAAGGATTTATAGGTATAAATAAAACTGTCCTTAAAGGATGAGTATGTTTCCATTTCATTATCAAAACCAATCATTCTTATAGTGTTGAAAAAAAAATTTGATAAGAAAAAAATATCCTTATAGGGAAGGGGTTCACTTGGATTTTCATAGAAGCTACTATCGTAGTCGATCTAAATATTTTATTTATCCTTGTTGAAACATAGTCTAGGTTCATTGTATGATATATAATTGAAGCCCCTATTTCAAATGAAATTGGTGAATTATTATGGTTGGGATACAATAGGATAGAGACTTGCTAAATATTTTTAGATGCATAATGTGGGGTTTTTTCAACGGTTTTCTCTCATATAGATCAATATATTAGTGAATCATTCAGGTATGGTTTTTGTTTAGTGTAGAATATATTACAAAGAATGTACGACTATTCAAGTATTCCAATGTATTTGATATTTTATTTTGTTTCTTTATGATGGAATTAGTAATTGGGTAGTGATGTAACATGAAATGATTCATTCTCACCCAATCATCTGATATGAATAACAAATTGAGAATTTTTGGTCATATTATTCAAATATTATACTACATTGACACATGTACATTGAAGGAATCATTTATATCTTCCTAATTTTGGAGTTCATGATTCTTGGAGGTCCAACAAGCCAATTTTACTTCAAATACATTAAATTACATTGACATGTAATTTATATGTGATGTAAACAAATAGTTTTTCTTTTATGGAATCGATAGTACTCTATATATTTTAGTGTATTTAATTAAAACAATATTTAGATAATGCATCTGGAATGCTGTATTTCAGTGTGCCGAAACAAATGAACATAAATGGTATATTTATATTATCTAATGGCCTCTAAATATGAAATATTTATTATTCATATTTTTCAAGACATTCCTCTACCTAATCCAGGATTTTTATATATTTTTCTACTACATTATTGTACATAATATTATCCATGTGGATATCCTCCATCATATTAGAATGTAGGTGATCCATGGGTTTTTTACATAATAGATGTTTCCTTGGATTTTCTTTTGGTTTAAAAGAGATGTTACTTTTCAATGATGAGGTATCTGGTATTGATGAAATTTTTTTGCAATGTTCATCATGATAATAGAGATTTACCATTATTAAATTATCAATGTTATGAACTCTTACAGAAATTGTAGGGATACTATGTGGAGGATTACCATAGAGTCTTTAATCATTAGGAGTAATAACATTACATATTTATGTCCAATTATAAAGATAGATCCTCTAAATTATACCATATTTAAGACAACCAGGGTGGAAGGTAGAAAGGGGAAGGATTCCTTAATGCATGATCTTATTTCCATGCATGGTGTTGTTATGGTTCACTTCGAGAGATTGGATCTCATAATCATACATATTATAGACATGTAAACAATTTTTAAGATAGAATGTTTATAAAGGAACTCTAGAAACACTACTATAATTTATGTAATTTTTAATATATTATTAGGATGATTTTCCCCTATAAATAAATTTTTCGAAGCATCAAGAAATCCATAATCAATAATTGTGGTATTATATTCAAGATCATCTTTTCCATATTTATATTGATTAGGTTTCATTGTGGGCGAACCACTAGGGTTTACTAGGGCTGATAATTGGGGATAATATATATATATATACCATTTTTTGATTTGGACCCATGTCTCTACTATAATATTACGATTGGTTTCATGATTTTTTTGTAGTTTGTGTCAGCCATATAGTTCACACTATGGTATAATAATGTTCATTATTTTTAAGTGGCCTACGGAACCAATATGTTTGACTGATCATCATGTTGAAATTCGTCACCTGATCCTCAATACTATATTAGAGAGTTGTGTCTTCTCCGTTGAGACCTATGGTTTGTGTTTATGAGTCACCCCAATTGAATGGAAAATTTTTTGTGTCCACCCTTCAACCATTGATGAGGCCATTGTTATATTACAAAATGTTTGTAGGATTTAGAATGTAGTTTTTATCTTCCCATTATCCATTTTTACAAATTTATGTAAGATTAGTTGTGTGAATGGGGGTATATTCTTATTCTATGGATGGAATACGTATGTTTTCCTACTCTTGTAATCTATTTTGTCTTAGTTTATACCAAAAATAAATAGGTGTTGGTGAAGATATATTTGACTAACCATTTATTTTGTCCTAATTTAATGATTCATTTTGATAAATGCTACATGTTTTGGTAGGAAGGATTGATCGATGTGGGTAGGTATGATCAATCGGTAGTAGAATTCCCCTGAATTTGACTGGAAAGATTTTATTCATGTGGGTAGGTGATTGTTCCATCATTTTTCCTCATGACATTGGCCACAATAGCTTCATGTTGTAGCCCTTTGGAGGGAAAAATGAACTACTTGAATGAGGCCACAAGTTAGCGATTGATCTAACTCCCTATGATATTGAATGATATTATTTAATCATTCTAAGGGTAGACTTGAAACGATTATGGTGATATTAACTATATTTTCCTACCTATGGGACATGAGTAATCATTATGTGGATGGTTGGTCGGGCTTTGTTATCTACATGTATGGTGAAGTGGACTACACGACTGGGACATTACTAATAATGTGGTACTCCATAATCAGTGAATTTAAGAAATGAAATAGAATGTGTTGGGATTTATATGTCATCATATATTAGGATGGGAAAAAATATATAAATTAGAAATGGTAGATTTTAAAAATAATTGGTTAGGTGTCATTTTTATTAATGGATGATCTGGATGTACTCATCAAAAATACATGTGGTAATCAAACAAAAATTTACACTGTCAATGTAGAATATAAAAAAATGAAAAATAATTTTTTTAGATCCCAGTGAGTTTTAATTTTACATTATAGAGGGGCTTGAAGCATACAATAGACAATAATCATTGTTAAGGATTCCCATCATGATCATAATTTTCCCCCTCCTTGTAAACCATGTAGTAGTGTGTATGGGTTTTTCTAGTGGTGGTATGACTATTAACATCAGACACATATTTCCATGTTTGTTATTGGCGATTTCAAATGATATTTTTTCCTGGAACTAGAAACAAAACATGATTCCCTTATTTGAGAAGTTTTTATAGCCTAACCGAGAATTGAATGTTGTCATTGGGAAATGACTCCCATTTAACTTAGTATATCACATTGGTTGAGAGGAATGTAAATTGGGTTCATCAAATTTTTTAGGGGAGTTTATTTCCCACATTGGCACTCTTTAAATATTTAATTTATAATTATGAATCCATTATTATATCCTAACTATAACACATGTCACAGCTATATTAACAACCAATTTTTAGAATATATATATTCAACATGTATCTATATGTACATGAGTTTTACTAATGAATTGGATATTTATATGTATCTAATGTTCCCTTTTTATGGTACATTTTTATGTACATATATGAGATTCTATGTAAATTTATTTTTATAATGCATCTTTTAAGCCACATAGTGGGGAAATCTAGAATTATTAATCATATAGGTAGAAATGAGTTGTTTTGATGATGTGATCATGTCCATAAAATTAGATTCCTACATATACTTATGAAATAAATCAAAAACCACATTCATTTATACATAGTCGGACATATCATTATAATTAAGCCAATGTTATCAGAAAAACACTCTATAGTTTAAAATCATTCGGAAATGATTACTAGGTGAACGATGCTTATACATGTCTAATGCAGTCCTTATGGAAATGATTCCAATGATTAATGCATGTGAAGTATAATCCATGGTCGATATTAACCTCATCTGGATATGACCTAGAGAAAAATATATTTCATTTTGGATGATTTTTTTGATCCCTATAGAGGCTATCTACATATCCTATTTAGACATGAATCAAATTCCATGTAGTTTTGATTTTGATCTCCCCAGCCAATGGAGGACGTCTATATTTTTCTACTGTAGGGGAATGTTGACCATTGGGATGATGGTAACATGGTTTTTGCGATTCCACTAAATATGAGGCTCTAGATTCCTTAACCATGAGTATGGTCTCAAATCATCATGATTTATATGATTGGTTATTACTCATACATAGAATAATACCATTGTCAAGAGGATATAATGATCATCAATAAGAACTCTTGATCGAGACAGATGATTGATCATGGAGATGTTGGCATCGTTGCTATCTTATAAGCCGGCGTCTTTCATGCTCGTTCTGATAAACAAGTGGAATCTTATAATCCATAAAACCATACAATCTATTTTTTCCAATAGTTGAAAATCCCAGGGATACATGAGATATAAATGAAATTAATAATCATGAATTATCTATTGATTTTAAATCCATAGTGTTTGGGAATTATTCCCCAAATGATTTGGCCCTAAAAAATGGATAGGGTGTTACTCCTAGTGGGGTTCACTTCTCCTAGTTCCAAAAAAAGCGTTGGATGAGGAACTAACCCTAAAATGGGATGGAAATTGTGATCCCCTGAAATATTGAAATAGGAGGTCTATGATCCTAGGGACAATGAGATACAAGCATGTCCCTAACCACCTTGTTTCAAAATTTCATGTCCCTAATCATATTAGTGATATGAGAAGGCTAGATCCTTCTCCCTCCTATTTTAAATAGGGAGTTCGCAGGGACATCCACCAAGCTTAGGGTCCATGTTTCCATTGGAATTTACCATAAGGACCCAGAAAATCATGTATGAAATGTGGTGGATAACTATTATCAAATTAATTCACAACATAATAAGAGAGGGTTTTTGGGTATTTCTACATGATAATACATGTTTGGAGGTATCGATATATGTTTTGATGTGGTCTCCCCTCATAAAAGGGATCCAATAGAAGCAGATCCCTACCATTAGTGGAATAAGATAAGGAATAAAGAGATGAACCCCTAGGTATAATATGGGTGTTTAGAGGATATCTCATGGAGGGTCTTCCTCGGAAGACAGTAAGTGAATCGCATAGGGTATGCCTATTCATTTTGACAGTGCATCGTGCATGGAAGAACCATGAGAGAAGAATGTGAATTGTGGAAGTTAACACTATGGGAGATGGTTTTTCCTAGAGTGATGGTCAACAAGGGAAGAAACACTTTTGAGAAGGCCATTTTATATACTTTAAGTGCTTCATCAGGTGTCTCTATAATGTTCTCTATTATGTATATTTTGTGGGAGAAGACTGTCACACTAGTATATTTAAACTAGGGGGAGGGGTCCTTGTGACGATTTAATTTTTTTAAAACCTTGGATGGACATTAATCTCACCATATCCAACAATTCCATCTTTTCTCATGTTTTTTAGAGCTACCTGTATAAAATCATGCATACATTTATAGGGGAGTATAGATTTATTGATTTTTATGATCATTTAGATTCATAAAAGAGGAGAACTATTCTCATATTTGTAGGAAAACACATTAAAATATGTGATGGTAGTATCTCACAGATGAACCTCAATTTGGTGTCTCACACTGGTAAATTGCGCAAAGATTGTTTCTCTTTATATCCCACTCATGGAGGGCCTTCACCTAACTCTTCATGTTTAGGTTGGTTTAGAATAGTTCAACAGTGTGGGATCATTTATTATTCTACGGTTCCCTTATAAAAATTATTATTTTGCATATTGGTCATTATATATTATAATACCCATGTGAAAAATGGTGTTTAAATAAACCAAATGAAAATAAAATGAGTTTTGAAAGTCTTACCTTTTGTAGATATCATGTTAAATAAACATCAATTATATTATTTGAATTGATATAGAAAACACAATTAATAATGAAGGATTCATGATATAACTTGTAAAAATTTAATAAATATACCATATAAAATAAATTGGTTCTGTAACATTAAAATATAGCTCAATAAATTGAAATGGAGATATAATCACTTACGGTTTATGAAATGTCATAATAAAAACCACTTAAAAGATGGTGAATGTTTTTATTTGATTTTAAAATAACATTAATAAAAATGAAACATTATTTTACATATTACATTTTTAATTATATACCATTTTTCAAAATAACTTTATTACATTAAAAAAACATCTGTCAAAAAGGATGATGTTCTCACACAAAAATCCATACATCATGTTTCCATGTTATTTAGAGTAATTTATCCTCTTTTATAATTTATTTAATAATTTTATTAATCTATAATATTAATATATTTGAACTTATTATAACATTTAACCACTAATTTAGCAATAAAATTCATTATTACCAATCCTTTAGGAATTAACTACATTGTTTCATCAAGCATTATTTTGATTGATGTTCTTATTCATGTAAATATAGTATAGTTCCATGAGCTCTATAATTCCATTAAAATCATAAATATAATATTATATTATTAAAAATTTTACATTTAATATAGAAATATTGACATTGAGAACAAATCCCATCAATTCATGGAGACTGTACATTGTACTTTTTCATGAGAAAAGTCATTGTTCCCTTAATGGGTGAAAAGGTAAGTATGTGAATCATATAATAAATTTTATGAATAAATATAATTTCATTTTGTAAGGTAGTTTATTGACGTACAAATGAGTGATGATATTTCCCATTTTATAGTATAGGATATATACAAATATGATTCCATCAGTAAAGATCATATAAGTATATATTATATGATTATGTTCAAATATATAAATCATTTAAAAATAATAGAATTTGGAAAAATAATTCTTTTTAAAAGAATGACCTCGATGAAGATGATTATTTTTTGTTTACGAATCGTCCTTTGGATCTATTGTTATGAACCCCATGGCCTATATTTTGTTTAATATAAACACCTATTAAAAGTTTATATGGTTTTTTGGAAGATAATTTCTCATGAATTTTGTTAGATAGATAGCTTCAGAGGTACTAACATGTTTGTGGATGGGTTCTATATAATAAATTATGGGGAGTGGTTCTACAATGAATAACCAAAACTATTCAACTGTGGTAATTCACTCCCAAACCATGTTCCATAAAAATTGATAAATAATGTGGCAGTTTTGATTATAGGTCGACCAATACCTCATCCCCCAATAATAAAAATCTTTTAGGCATGTTATATCGTTTAAAATAAAGGTTACTCACTTTTACCCTTTTATTTTTCACCACGATAAATATTATATTTAACCTAGTAAAAATGTTATTGAGGAAAAAAATAAAATTACAAATTGTAGATAATTTTTACAAAAATATTAGAAATAAATAATCAAATAAATCATAAAAAAAAGTATAATTTTATGAGAAATTAATTTTAAAACAATATAATGTAACACCATAACCACATTTCCACCATAATAGTAGTAATTACATTTCACTATTTTGTTAATTTTTATTAATTCCAATTGTTATGTTGACATTATTATATAATAATTAATATTTTCACTCATAATAAAAAATCTAATTTATGTTATTGAATTCATATTTGTATAAAAATTTATTTTAAAATAACACCCTATGTAGAGATAGAATACTATTTTTTAATAAATGTATATGTTAACAATTAGAAGATCAACGTATACCTATGTGAATTTTAATCATAATCATATGAATTTAAATTAAAATATATATAATCTTAAAATTTAATTTAAATAAATCAAAATTATTATTTATTTTAAATAATTACAATGGGGTAACATTATTCAAATAAAAATAGTTTTATGAAGAAGATATTTTTTATCCTAGAATAAAACATACACATAAAGTCGATGTAAAAACATTCCAAATTTAATTAATAACATTAAATTAAAAATAAATAATAGAAAATATTTATTTTAAATTGAAATCAATTATAAATGATAATTTAATTGACTCATTTATTGAAAATATATTACATTTTTACAAAAAAAACATTATTTATCATTATTCAATAAAAACCCACTTTTTTCAAAAAAATACCAAATTTTTAAAAAAAATTATTTATATATTCTCTTTTAAAAATTTAATTCAATTTTTTAAAAATAAATATATAATATTTGAATAAAATTATATTATTTCCTCAAAATATTACAATAATTACATTTTTTATGATAATTATATTCATTATGAATGTATAGAAAATTTAAAAAACATTAATTCATAATTCAAAAATTTATTTTCATCACCTAAAACATTTATAAATATTTATAAAATATTATTCATTATTATTAGATTCACTAATTTTAATGGTCTGGTCATAACAATTGTTTTTAAATATTATATAACATTTCATTTATCCTCGGAGTTCTATGTCATATCTGTTATCGAGTATAGTCATTGTATAAAAAAACAGGGTGGTACATCATTTATAAAAACAATGTCAAATTGTTAGTATGAATTTTATTAAATATGGTTAACTTAATACACCAATATTATAAAATAATAATATGTTTGATGTTAGACACAACAGAAAACACTATGCTTAATGAACCAAAAAAATTATTTTTTATAACAATTATTTCATAACCAATGAATAAGAAAATATGGATTGAATTAGGCAAATTAAGGAATATATATAACATTCATAATAAATTAAAATTTATTGAGAAATTCATAGAAATAAAAATCTCATTTTCTACTAAATAATTTTTATTCATGAAAATAATCATTATTCAAAAGGGGTTTTATTTCATTTTATTATGGAATATTAAAATTTACTTCATTGATTTTAAAAACATTAAATGACAATAAAAATTAGATTTCTTTTGTTTTTAAAAATATAAATTTGGATAAGTTAAAATTTTGGGTTTTTTCTGAATTATTGATTTTACCATGATCAATGAAAATAAGAATATTTATAGATGACTTTATTTTTGTAAGGATTTAAAATGTTTCATTTCATAAAAAGGTGTAAATGTAAAATTACTTCTCAATGATATTTATTAAATCATATATGTTCATTTTTATCAAATTCAAGTCATAATTTGATATATAAAAAATTTATACGTAAAATGTAATGGGGCTGAAGAAAACATTTTTCAATCAATTGTGCATTTATATCTTAAATTTATTTATGAATCATCTAGATATTTAATCAAAGAATATGGATTATATACATGATATATTTTTATAACTTTTGTTAAAACATTAGCTTCTACTTTTTTATAAATAATAATAATAATCCTATGGAATTTTTGTTACCTCGATAAGGAAAAATGTGTCATTTAAGGTTGAAACCATAAGATAATGTCTAAAAATCATCCCAAAAAACATTATTTAATTATATGGGATAAATTTTTCCATATCAATTCCAATATATATTATATGAAATTTTTGTGTCATCTTCATTTGATAATAAAATTTAGATTATTTAAATTAATGATAATTAAAAAACAAATCCCTCCTTTGACTTTAATATATATGAATTTTTTACAAAAGGATAAAAAGATGATATGTCATGTTATAAATAAAAATATAATTTTTTTATTAAATTTTTTTCCTGGTAATATAATTTTATATTTCTAGGTCAAAAAATTATATATATATTATTTCAAAATAATCACATGGTTTTTATTAGATAAAATAAAAAAATTAAATTATTTTCAAAATATGAAAAAAAAAATTATATAATTTTTAAAAATTATTGATTTCATGGAATTTTTTCAATTAATGTGATTTATTATGTTTATTTTAATTTTTTATATTTGAATTATATATTTTTTTACTTATGACTTTAATGAAAAATTAAATAAAATTTGTAAAAAAATAAGTATTGTGATATATTTGTTTAAAAAATTATTATCAAATAATGTAAATATAAAAAAATATTTAAAATGATAATGATTATAAATGTTCTAAGATAATATATAATTTCCATTTATGAAACATTTTTTTTATTTATAGATAAAAATTAATTATAGTAAGAAGAAAAAAATCATTACCATGAATGAGGCTAAAATTAGATAATTAGGGTATTAAACTAGAAGTTATTGTTTCAAACAAAACAAAAACCTACCAATTTTTCAACATTTATGGAATTTCCACCATGTAAATATTATAAAGGTTCATTTAGATTCATTTTGATCAAAAATTCTCTATATTCACATTATTATATTTGGATCCACTAATAAATTCCATGAGTGGCCCTCCCATCAGTTAAAAATTGGAAAACTTTCATTCTATTATATAGAAAAAATTAAGAAATAAATCACCACAAAAATATAAAAAAAAATTATTCTACTTATACTCTAATTAGATACTCTAGACATCATAAATATACCATTAGAAGTTCCATATTATTGGATCTAAAGAGGCATACCAAAGAAGAGGTAATCATATAACATGGCCTCTTAAAGAAAATTTATTCTTCAATTAAGAATAAATATATGACATTATTTATTAAATAATATATTAAATATAATAAATTATTATATTTTTTTATCATTAATCTATATTTATTGAAAACGTTTCACATCAAATGGTATGTGAATATCTTTCTTGTGCATACATGCAACTTAAAAACTCAACATAGAGATACAATTCATTTCAATCACCACAATTAAATAATTGTTATTATGAAGGATTACATATTAATATATTATCGTTATGAGAGAATTTTATTCTATAATTATAATATATTATATATCAATAACCTTTCAAAGCCATAGAAAAAGGTATGCTCCCTCATGTGTAAGTTTTCAATACCAACACAACAAAGTGATGTGATACATTTTGCATTTTTATTTACAAGGATAATAATATGGTTCAGTTTTATGATTATATGTGTTTTATTTAAAATTATAAGTATATGAAATGTTTAAATTATTATTTTCCATTGTTTATGTTAATCTATTGATAATTTAAAATAGAGTTCATACATAAGTATGACCTTCCATATCCATGAACATTGTTATTTATTTATCTAAACATACCTCCTATTTATGAATCTATATATATAATCAGTACATTATATATATGTATAATTATTAAAAGGATATAATTTTTGGAAAAAATTACAATGTTCAAGGATTATTATTACCAAACTAAAAGTCCCAAGAAGAACAAAAATGTAAACACATAAAGACATTGATTTTAAAACATAATTATATATAAATTGCAGTTCAACTGTTATAATTGGATCATATATTATGTTATATATTTGTAAATATTTCTACTATAGAATTATAATAAATATAAATATATTATATAATATGTTATGCAACCAAAAAACCTTATCAAACTTGAGTTAAGTTATTTTTCACACTATTATTTCTTTAAGGAAGATGCCATATTCCTCAATTTTTTATTTTATATGTTGCATGTACTTGACTTATATATCAAATATGATTTTTATCATGAAAATAATGTTTATTTACATAACAATATATACATATCCATTTCATTATGATTTCATTTAGCTGTTACCCATGTAGTGTGTTACTATCATCTTGAATTGTAATATTTAGGACATATGTTATATCATTAACATATTTTATTTTTTAAGGTTTATATAAAAATATTTTGTATTATATATAATTTGTATCATATTTTCACAATTTGTAATTTTTTTTATATTATTCAAACATGGGGACTAAAATTCAAAACATTACAATGTTTTATGATATTAAATTGCAATCACATTATTTATAAGGATAATATATGATTAATCTTCCAAAGACAAAATTAATTGATTTATCTCATAAGTGTATCAGGAATTTTACATACATATTATTATTTAATGAAAATACATTTATTTTTATTTTTCCTCATATTATTTACTCAATGTTCTAAAATGATGTTGTTAAGGGAAAATGTCTTTATTTATCTATTCGATTGAAAATCTATTTCCATTCGTGTCCATGTTTTTTAAAAATAATTCAAGCATATTTTTACTCTTCTCTAGTGAATTATTAATGTTAATATTGACCATGTTTTACTTTTGAGATAAAAAATCAACAGAATACAATTGTTTTTTTATGAATTATGTACTTAAGAGTTCAATTTATTATTTGAATGAATTTTTTATTTTAACATGGAAATCATGAAAAAAATGTCTACACTTCAAGACCTATCGATGACTTGAATCTTCCATTACATATTTCCAAATATTATTAACAAAAAAAATATTTTTTAATATTAAAAATTTTATATCATTAAAAATGGTATTTTTCATTTGAAACCGTTTTTTCACTCCACAAATCTTCCATCCATATTTATAATGGAATTTGGGCCTTTTATGACATCTATAAATGTTAAGATATCCATATTGGTAATATAAACCAAGGATGTTATCTTTATTCATTTCAAATATAGTTTATTGTTATGATGATGAATTATCTATGAAACCGATTTTATTTTCCATAGGTGATAATATGATTAATGTATTTATGATCTTGTGTTATACATATGAATAGAATTATTATTATGTTATAGGTGTTACAATATATATATATATATATATATATATATTTGTATGATGTATTTGTTCAATATTAATTCTATATAATCTCAAAAGGTACTCATGAGGTTATCACAACTCTAAAATAAGAGGATACATGGTTCATTATCCAAACCCAAAAACAATAGGGTACACATTATGTTATGAAAATCCGTAAATAAGAGTTTTCATCAACGGTTATCCAAATCAAGAGAGTGAAAAAACATGAGGTTATCATAATCATGAAGAAAATACATGGGTAGATATATCAAGTCCAACTTACTATAAATTTTGTTATATTTTCATTGAAATGCTATTTAAATAATCATCACTATTCCACTCATATAAGACTCTTTTATGACATGATTGTATATGAATGATATGTTATCTTTTATATTGTAATTTTATCCAATTATGGTTTATATAATACTATTTATTTAATTTTCTTCTATGAAACTGGTTTGAGATCTATAAATAAAGCAGTATAAATTTAAATTTTAATGCTATTATTCGCATAACATTAAGGTTCATGTTATCTATAAATGATCAATGATATATTCCATGTTTTTCCTTATTATGTATATGATATCACCCTTTATATGATTTAATTTTCCATGTTATATAAATGAAATTATGTATGTTGTGTGTAAGAAGGGTTATTTTTGTGAAAACATAGCTTGGAGTTGATGTATATCACTTATGAATATGATTTATTATAACTATTATTCTAATGAAAGTAAACAAAAATTTATTTTCAATGGATCATCTTATTATGTAATTAATATTCAACTAATAAGATTTAATCATTATTTAATAATATTTTCGGACAATGTAATTATAATAATAGAACAACCAATTTTTTAAACTTCTCCATTAAATGTGAAATGAATGTATTTGTCATGCGTATGTGTAGAAAACCTCCTCCATATTGCGATATGATTCATTTCCTACCAAAATATTATATTACTGTCCAAAATTATTTATTTAAAATATATATATATATATCATATTTTTTATATATTAATGGACCTATAGTGAAATACCAATATTTATGGAACATTCCTTAATTTCTTTAGAAAATGAAAACAACGTTACTGCATACGAATGGATTATCATTCCAATGAATAATGTATTTTATTTTTCTAACACTAAAATGTATTTTTTGAAATAAATATATTTATAATTAATATATATATGATAATTTTATCCTACTTATCATTATATATATTATATTACCATTATCAATTTGAAAATTTCATAGCTACCAGTCCAAATTAATACATAAAAATAAAAATTTTAAGACCCAAAAATAAATTTTAATAATGAATCATTATTAATTGAGTATTTAAATATAATAAGTGGAGATTATATGTTTTTTTATATAATTCATTTATAAATTTATACATATTTGAAATTTATTATACTTTTGTTTACAATGTTTACGAAGACATACAGACTTGGTTTAAGGGTTTTACAATATAATTTCACTTTTAATAGGGGTTGTTTATGGATAATTTTTGGGTGATGAAATTATATGACCCACATATACCAAATAAAACATATAATTATATACTATACAAATTTTTGGATATTAAACTTTCTCTGTTTAGATTTATATATTCGTGTTCTTGACATACTAAGAGAACATTGTAATGGAAAACAAAAACTGTTTTTCACATTAAAAAAGATTCTATTCTACTATTTCCATTTTTATTTAAAATTTAATATATATTATATTGAAAATTCTTTCAAAAATATTTAATTTAAATTTTAAATATATTTATCCGTTTTTTTCAATTTATAAATGTTTTCTTCTAATAATTTACCATTAATTGTACTATCTTTTTCATACTGAAATTGTCAAGGAATAATTTTTTTAACGTATTCTTCATGAAAATAATTTCAAACCCTCATGAATAATAATTTAATTGAATATTAAATTATAAAATTTCATGGTTATTAAAAATTTTATTTTTTACTAAATATATTTAATCATATATATTTAAAATATGTGATTTCAAAATGAAGTTTTCATTTTCGTGATGAAATGTTCTAGTGATCTAGTAATATTACATTCACCTATGACAACATACATTGATATTTATTCTCATATAATGGGTATATCAAACAATTTTTACATCAGTATTTTTTATTTCTATGTTATAATTTTAAATATATGAAATATTTGGGGGCCCCATTTTCTTTTCCACCGGAAAATCTCATTTAAAATGAAAAATGGATTTTTGATTAATAATTATAATTAAAAATGAATTATGAATTTATGATAACTGTGTCCATTATATCCATAAAATAATTTTTGTTTTAATTAAATATTATTAATCTCAATTGATAAACTAGATGTTATCCCCTCATTAAATTGTGTTCATGGGATGTTATCCCATTCAAAAAATATGGTACAATAGAGGTTATCTCGAACCTATTGTAAGTACAAGGCTAGTTATCTCATTCCTAAAATCTAATGAATGTTTTTGTGGGTATCCATGTAGTTAAAATTCAATTATTTTGGATATTACACTAATGATTCCACTTATTATGAAGTGACATTATGCCAGTGTAATAATCTCATGGATAATATTCATTGATTCTTTTATGATTCATCTCTTAGGAACTAACATTATTTATTCTATTAATCATGACTATATATTTTATTTTAGATGAATTTCTGTTCTTATGCTCATGATATCATACCCATTTACACATTTCATGATTATATATTATTATTTAATTATAAAAAAATTATTTACCCTTAATATGTATTTGAGTTTTCACATTCCACCATTTCATTATCCCCTATAGATGAGAAAATATTTTATGTGTCTTATTTATATAATGGGTGCATATTATATAGAAAAATATGGGAGATGACATGGGTCTTTTCTATACATATTTAAATGTATTTCAGTAACCAGTGACATAAATAAATTTTATTTATGGAATTGAACATATTGATAAATTGTAAATATTATTCTAATATGAGGAAATATTTATGCATGTAATATTTTTATGTATTATTACTATTAGATCCAAGATTATATATTTATAGAATCATGTTGGATAATACATCAATTATAACCCATTGGATATGACTATGTTTAGAATAACATAAATTTTTATAGTAAAAAAGGGGGTGGTTTTCCAATAAAATGTATACATATTTGGAAACTAGAATTTGGATGCAAGCTCAAGAAGAGTTATACATTGTTTCAATAACCCTGCATATGGATTTATGGGTATTGAACCAATTTTCACCTCTTGTAATATTTAGTGGACAAACACCAGGATGGAAAGAAAATCTCATGTGGTATTTTTGGGTTATGTCACATTTATATTATGAATCCTTATGAAGAATTTAAATAGTTAATGACAATGTATGGAAATGGATAACCCAATGGTGTCATATATTAAAAATAAGGTTTAATTATTTAGAATTCTAATAAATTTTTTACTTTTTTATATTATTTCATTATATATATGAATAACTATTTTGAAAAAAGATTCATATAACAGGTTATGTTGTTCTACTCTATCTCAAGAACATGAAGTTACTATTATATATATATATGTGTGTGTGTGTGATTTGTAATTTATTTATTATTTTCCAATGAAAACAAATGAAATTTTACCTTCAATTAAAATTATTATTACTATCTATATGCAACCTTATTTAACCTTGAATTACACTAATAATTTTTTTGATAAAATTATAGAACCTAATAATACTTATTCCATGACAATGAAATATATAATTTTTTAATTATGTATATTGATAGAATAATTGATATGAAATTGAATAATTCCTTGGATAAGATATTTTTCATTATATGGTTCATAGAACATTAAAATGTAACCTTATTTAATTATTCTATATAATGGAAAATTGATCAATGATGTGATCTTATCAATATTACAAGGCAACATGATTTGAATGACTTTAAGTATTGTGATGAGTTTAAAAGGTCATTTTTTTACATGTGAAATAATTATATTTATCATATAAATTTTTTAATAAAAATCAATTTTCAAAATTAGAAATATCATGAATAAATTGATACATATGATTATAATTTTACAATAATTATGATGTATTATTATGGTATTATCATTTAATAATAATGCAATATAGGTTGATTAATCATCCCATTAAAACCTTTTTACTAAGGGTAGTTATCCATAAGATTCCAAAGTGGTAACGATGAAATCATTGGATGTGTTATAACTGTTTAATGTATATAAGAGTTACATTTCGAACACATGGTATTAAAAATAAAATAATATTGAAATTAAAAGGAAATTCCTATAAAACATTTAAGGAATAATATGAGTAATAATTAATTCTAGACGATTGGAATAAAGTATGTAATAAATTTCCATACGATTACTAATATGATATTTATGAGTATAATAGATGGTTATCTAGATATCCAATGCCAATGTAACATTACAAAATTATTTACTGGATAAAATAGAGATCAAACACAATTTAAATCACTATACACACTCAACTACATATATTATAATGAGTTAGGGAAATATGAAATGAAGTGAATGAATATGATGTTTAATAATGATGAATGTTGTTTGTCACTTCTTATTCCCAATGGAAATGGTAAATAACTTGATATAAAATTATTTATATCGGTCTAAAATAAATTCAATGAAACTTACACTTACCATTAAATAAATAGTTGATAATTCTTTATTTCATTATTTTTGTCGTTTTTATTTTATATCTAAAATTGATTAATGGATTTTAAAATACCATCTCAATGATTTTATGTGTAATTATAAGTAAAAAATTACAAATGGTTTGATGATCATATAACATGTAAACGAATCTTCATTGATTGTTGAGAGTTATGACTATTTAATTGATAATGAACTTGTATTTTAAGGCTAAAAGGGAAAATTTAGGTTGGTTCTTCAAATTTGGAGTCCCTAACGATGTTGGGAGTATGCTTCTCCATGGATCTTGGTGACACATTCAAGGTGTATGTTCTGATTTGGTATTGGCTATAACAAGTTATTGGTGATTCTTCATGTATGTGTCACATTTCCCGGATTACTGATAACTAGGGGTGGTTATGACATTAGAAAAAGAGGTTGCACCTTGTTCTGGCTATTTTATAAGTATTATGGAATAATATTCGGGGGATTTATTGAGTCTTATGTATTTATAGACCTCAATTTATAGATATATATTAAATTAAATCATTCCACCAGTCAACAATATCATTGTGTTTTGGATTTTAATTCCTCATGATGGACATCTATCCTCCACCAACTACCATCATTCATGGATTGAAGCTCTACTAGATGTGTTGGAATTCTCTTATATTAGTGTCTTCATCTCAATTAGAAATAATCATTATTATTTTTGTTATTTATTCGAGAGTGGTGTATAAACATTAAATTTAAATATGTAGATATAATTTTTTGGACTTATGATTAGATCATTCATATATATTTGCACTTTTCCTTCATCATCTCTTGTCATTTCACATTATGAATGTTTATTTGGTTTCTTGATATTGTTTTTATATTTATGTGGTTCTATAATGAATCATCCATTAAATTTATATTGTTATTTTATTATTTATATTATGAAAATATCAAATTGATTTTATATGTTTCTAATAAGAAAATATCATATTATTTATTTAAAGGGAATCAATTTTTTAAATAAACCCCCATATTTTGTTGTTTTACATGATGAAATATTATTTATAAACAATTTATTTGGAAGGAATGAATTTTGATATATTGACATCAAAATGATTATTAAAATAATTTCTATAAATTAATAATTAAATGTATTTTGGGAATCTGATGAAAAATATACGATTATTTTATTTGGAAATTTTAATGGAATGATTAAACACGAAATTTAGTAATTTAAGTATTGAAAATGAAGTAATTTGAAATGTATTATTTTACCATGAATGATTTACTAATTAAATAACTAATAATTCATGTTTGATAGTGTTGATTATAGTATGAATAATTGGAAACTGAATCCAAATAATGGATTTATTACTACAACTTTAACTATGCCATGATCAACATAATTTCCTCTATATTGGGTTTTGACTAGTTTTTGGATTTCATGGGAACATGGACATGTTCAAAAATATAGATTTTTGATGATTGACAGAGATGTGAGAGAATACTATATCCTATAACTAACTAATTAGAGGTCTTATATGACATGATTCATTATATGGATTTATTTATACATTTCGTTGTTCAATTTACTATTTTATTCATCAATATAGTTTTAAATATATAATTTATATTGAATTTTAATTAATTTAATTAATGATATATTTTAATATTTTTTTGAAAAATTTATTTATATTATTATCTATAAATGTACTACCATTATTTGTTTTATTTTTAATTGAAAAAATAATTGTTTCATTTCTAATAGAATTCATTATAGAAGACATAGTGAGGCCATAATTCAATGTCTATCTCACCCCATACATATTCCTTTGGTTGTTTGTATAATTTGATATTCCATGACCTTGAGAACTAATTTATGTACTCAAAGGTAGTCATTGTGCATGATTATTGTGTCTCTAGATAGATGGTTATTACAATTAGATATGTTTTCCACTTGTTACAAGTTCATTTGAACTTCAATTTTTTTGAATGTTGTCAATTTTCGATGATTCTTAATCATTATATCATTTACCTATCATAATGTGGTACTTTTCCCTTAAACTATTGTTCATGATATCATCTAAATTAATTATACTCTAATCATTTATTTTAATTGATGAAATTTTTCTACCTTTTTATCTTTATATGATGTGGGGTGGTAGTCCAAATCCAATCCGGATTGGGAACACACTTCAACACAGGTCACAACTTTCTTGGGCTATAGAATACCATGTTTTATAGTTTTCATCATGAAAAAATTATAACAAAGTAGGATCATAATCGTTTCATGAATTCCACTATGAATATAGTTATTTACTTGTTGAAAGTATGTGTGAGTTGAATGCATTATGAGTTATTTAGGAATGTATACCTATCCACCTCTCAATTTAGCAAGTTATAAGTCACCATTTGAGTTTGATAAAGGTTTCATTGACTAATAAATCAAATTGATTCTAGACTTTCCCAAAATTAATATATGTAATTTAAAATAAAATACAACTGAATTAAATATTTAATGACATAGGTAACTCCAATATAAATTTATTGACTGAAGTCTTTAGTATCCTTACTGATGTTTTCAATTTTTCATGTTAATTTTGTAACGTATTATACACCCAAGATGACATTTGAATAAACCATATGTGGGATAGTTTTTTAAACATAAAAATAAAACATTCTAGTTGATCAAA
The DNA here is from genome assembly GCA_963277665.1 of Viscum album. Classification (NCBI taxonomy): domain Eukaryota; kingdom Viridiplantae; phylum Streptophyta; class Magnoliopsida; order Santalales; family Viscaceae; genus Viscum; species Viscum album. Next base: position 1,816,266,620 of record OY728164.1, read on the forward strand.
AACATGTTGAGATAATGGTACTTGCCATAAACATATTGGTATAAGTACCTACACTTTTTCTTTTTTATGATCCATTCATGAATCCTCTATGTGATTACATTGTAGATCATTCTAAGTGGTTCCTTCCACGAAAACCCAAAATATTATCATTTGTTTAATGATACTAAATATAAAGATGATTATTTGATGAAAATAATATTTAATTTTGAGTTTCTATGGAAAATATATTTTATAAATCCTAAATGTGAAACATTTACTCTTGAACCTATGAGAAGGAGATGGTGGATTTAATTTTTTAGTAATGGAACACAAAGGAATATATTGGAAGGAATTTAAATCTCTCAATATAGAATAGTTATTAATATTTTTTAAGGCTTTGAAAACTTGTATCTATTTTTAAGATCACCCATAATAAAATAATATTGTGGCTCAGTATATGAACACCATTACTATACATGTTTAGTTTTTTTATGAGGTAGTGACTACAAAGAAACTGAAGTCCAGGAGATTCAATATAGATCATATTTCTAATATATAATTACATGTTTTCATAGTGAATATAACTTCTTATAATGACAAGTTTTATATAATATTTATGTCTATGTATGATCATTTTTGTATGTTAGGGTTAACATATGTTTCTTTTTCTTCATGTGTTATTTAATTTAGTTCCGTTAATGGAAAGAGTATGTGTGATTATTCTCTTAGTGGATCTCAAATGTAGGAATTATCCAGATCTCTTATAGGGTTGGGTAGATGTCCTTTTAATTTCTTTGTGTGTTGAAGGGTTAGAAACTAATTGAAAAATTTCATTGAATACATGAATATTAATGGTTTTAGTTATCTCTCAGGGCATGCATAAAATATTTTCAGTTAATAATATACTTCATCTTATGGAACTAGATCATCGAAACCAAAAAATATTTTTGTTTAATTATATACTTTAGAAACAAATTGGTTCCAACCTTAAGTGTTTAGAATGAAAATAATTAATTTAGTGTAACTATTTCCAGATAGTCTTATTTTAGGGCTTACAATAATGATAGGTTTCATCAATATAGATTCATCATCTGTTAATTCTTTATTTTTATACCACATCCTTTGTATCGTTACTATTAACATGTGTTCTAGATTTTATAAACTATCATATAAATATTTTTTCTTATGTTATGGATGTTTTACACCACTCATAACAAATCGAAAACATCGTCTATACTACCACTCTTATGTTTTCTCCATATCTAAAATTGATATTGTATTGGTGTTTCTAGTTCTTGAAAAGAAGATTTAAGATGTAATTTTTGAAATTCATGGGTTAGTTTCCTATATATCCAAAACATATTGTTACCTTATGTTTTTTTAATTTCTTAAATGTGATGGAATGATCCATTGATCCCAAGGAGAATGGTACATTGAATTAGGTATAGTACGATCTATTTTATTAACGTTGGAAACATTGTCATTGGTTTTATCTTTTTATCTTTTACATGATTATTTAAATGATGATATTGCACCAAATTTCATTGATATTATATTAATATTTCCTTCAGAAATTTCTATATCTCCTCTAGTATAGGATGTTGTGCTCTGCAATGATTTTCTACCTGGAACTCAGCACTATCTATTTCATCATACCATATATAACTAGGTAAAATTAAACATGTTAAGACTCAATGGGATTAATTATTAGAGATTGTATTTAAAATTTATTGTGTTCCACATTGGGTGGAACTATTGATATTTACCAATATGACTAATGGGGAATATGACCATTTTTATTATTATTGGAATCTAAACCATGTTATATTAAATAATAATTTTCCCCCCAAAATGGATTAAGAATTTTATTGATCGGTTGAAATGGGTGAAGTTATTCTCAATGATTAATATTTTACCTTGATACAACCATATGAGATTAATTGATCAATATTTTTATAAATAACTTTTGTAGTATTTTTGGACATTACGAGAATCCTTGGATTCCTTTCAGTCAACCAAAAACTCCCGATGTATTTATAAAATTAGAGACCACGATATTTAATGAGTAGCTCCACACATTTTAGATGATAGTTGTGTATGGCATCCGTAATTACTCCCTGATGTTGGAGTATCAGGTACATAATTTTTATAATATTTTAGAAACTCTATAATATCATAGACTTTACTACATACTATCATAATATGGCTTTTAGATTTGGGAATATATATTACTGGGACACAAAGTCTCAGGGGAGGGTATTTTATTTTACACTAATATGATAAAAGATTTGATGAAATGGTATAAATAGTATAATTTTTTTTTAGATATAGATACTATTGGTTTTAGTGAAGTATTAATATTGGGTTTTAAATGAATTATTATTGTCACCTTTTCTTATGAACAATATCACTCAAAATGGAGTGAAGTTCTTATTGAATGAAATATTTTAAATTTTTTAAATTGAAATGTATTTTGAATTATCCACAAATGTTGACTCATCATGATTCTAGGTAGGGATATGTGGTATTTTGTGAGTGTTTAATTTTAGGTTTAGTTGGGATTCTTATGGAGGAAGATCACATGGTGGATTATGGTTCCCAACAGCTTAATACACATGAAAAGAACTATCAAACCCGTAATCTAAAACTATGAGGTCTAATGCATTCCCTTAATAGTTTGTAGCATTGTCATTTTTTGAGAAATGTTTATCTTTTTTTATGGAAACAAATATTCAGTTATAACTTCCCTAAAAACATTCAATCTCTGATATAGAAATTGGGTTGAGTACCTATTGTCTTTTGATATCATCATTATTAACAAAATTGATAAATTGAATATTAATTTTGATGCATTGAGAAAGGACCATCCAACCCATACAATGATGGAATATTAATATGAATGTAATATGATGATCCATATTTTATTTATATATTTGGGATTCCATGATAAAAATAACAAGATGGTTCTAGAAACTATTCATTTTATCTTCGTTCTTTTACAAATGATTATTAAAGAGAATAAACATGATGATGTGTTCCATGGATTGAGGAAATATATTTATTATGGGGAGGATATTGGAAAGTAGTATGTTTCTAAATAGGGAATTATATTCATTTGAAATCAGTTTTTCATACCTTCTACAATGTGAGTGGAAATAATGGATGACTATAATATTTATCAGTGGGTAGTTCACCGTTGAATTAGGATGATATTATTATATAAGAAAAAATGATTCTAGTGGATATGTGTTAGTTGAGATGAATTTTATTCTCATTATTGTACATGAAAACATGTCAAGGTAGAAAACCAAAATCCTTAGTATTACTTCACCTCTTTACTGTTCCAACGTGACAATGATATTATATTTTACTGCACAAATAAATCATATTTTTACACCATACCTTGAATGAACATCAATTGTGTTACGATGAATTTGATATGAAAATTGGATAACATTATACTCATTGAATATATAACCGAATATGAGGATTTCAGATGCAACTTTGTGAACGAGATTCTGATATTTCATGTAGTTCCATCTATTATAGTTTTTGATAGGGATCCCAGTTCACTTATAATTTTTGGTGGGGCCTTTATTAGTAATTGAGATACATGATTAGAATAAGAATGTAATATCATCTATATAATTTTTTCCTGTTAGATTGAGTTATATATATTATGGATTATTTTATTTGTGACTACATTCTCAATTATTGTGGTGATTGAGACAATAATTTGCACCCAGTTGAATTTTTCTACAAAAACATCTATCATTACTCTATCAGAATAGATATTTTTATGTATTTTAATTTTACACCTATAGTTATATTCAATGTTGTATAAATATTTCTGAACATTCCTTTGTGGGATAAGGTGAGTTATAATACAGGACAAAGGAAATTCGACAAATTGATCAGGAAATGGTGAAATTATAGATATGTAATTAATCCTACCTTCATCTTCTATGATTTCATTTGTAGTTTTTGATGGGTCAAAATTACTTTTTGATTATTTCAAATATGTTGGGTAACTCATTGATTGGAATATATGGAATTAATCTATCAAGATATTTGAGACCATTTGAGGTATACTTAGAATATTATAATGGTTGAAAATTTCTAGGATTTTATACCCACGTTGACTTTACAACATTACATTTTTCTTTTATTATAGCTTCAAATTTATCACTATGACCCACATATTTTTCTAAGATAGTATGACATTGATGTTACGACAAATTTATTTGTGACTGTTTATCTTTTGTGGAGTGATGTTTCCATGTCAATGGTTCATTATTGGTTGAAAATAACTTTGTTTCATAAACTATAATCGATGTGTTATGATTCAAATGATAAATTAGTGTATGATAAAATAAATATTGATATTGGTGATGATCTCATTAATGTAATTTTTAAATGAAAAGACATGTGTAGGAATAATTTTTTATAGTGGGGAGGTTGTAACATATCGTTACAACCATTAGATAATAGTCATTCCTTGTTTTATTTTCCCTTTCATTTGGATTTAATTATATATATATATATCATATTTAGAGATAAAATGATAGTTTTCATAAAGGTGTTATGTTTTGGTACTAAGGATATAGTGTATAGTATCCTAGTTGTGGTATAGAATATTCAAATGATTTATAAGAATCTGATAGATAGTTTTTTTCGATTCTGACATTTTTTAGCTATAACGTGAAGGGGGTCAGATGCATCATGGATCCCTTGGGAGTGGATCAGGGTAAATTCACATATTTGTGCCTGAATTTTTCATGGAAATCCATTTCTAGGGATTCAGTTTCCTAGGAATCATCATTTCCTCTAAAATGGGTTTTTATTGATTATCCTCATCATTTTCGCCTATGGATGAGTTATTATAGGATATGAGAGTGGGTATAAATGTGATTTATTGAAAATGGATTTGAGTTTCTATCAATTTTTTTTTAATGATAAAAAATATTAATTGAAAATACCTTTTAATTAAAACGACATTAACATTATATAAGAGAAATTTTCTTGGAATTGTTGTATTGTCATGTTTTAAAAATTGTATAATGAGTGGATTCCTTGTGAATTTATGATTTATTTATGATTTTATTCATTTTTTATGTTATCTATGTATGTAAAATAATGTTTATTGTTACATTATAATTTTTTATAGTTGTATTAAATGTTAAAATAATTTCAATAAAATTAATTATGTTTGAATATGTTGTGTAGGGGTTCATTAATAGGTGCGCTCGAGTGGTATTTTAACATTTTTCCCATTAACTTCTATAACACACTATGATTTTAAAAACCACATAATTAAAAATAATATTAATTATTTAAATGATTAAATTACATGATATACATTTTTTCATGTATCACAGAAAAAATCACGATTAAATGGAATTGTATATAAATTTGAGTTTCATTGATGAATTATGTTTTAGACAAGCTCAAGTCAGTTCAAACGGCAATATAATATGATTATTAATGTGAATGTTTTTACTAATCCATTATAATAGATTTAATGAATGTGAAGAAATTAATTTTGAAATTATAGTTTTTAGGTGTTTATAAAATTAATTCCCTGATTTCAACATAATTAGAAATGAAAAAAATATTATTTTAATAAAATGGACATGTTTCAATGAAGGGATATTTTTATGAAAAGAATTATGCTTCACCATAAAAACATTAATTAATAACTATTAGTGAAATATAGTAATAAAATTTATATTTCATATATTTTAATCATTTTTTCTGACTTTATTCCAATATATTTTATAAGCATACGAAAAGAATAATTCAAATTGTTATCAAAAAAATATATATTTTACTAAAAAATGTTTAATGGATTATAATTAAAGTCTTGATTTAAAAATAAAAATTTTATACTTTTATAAATTATATATGAAAAAATATATTTCATTTTTAAACAAATAATTTTAAAATTATAATTTATTGAATTAATTGTATCTTTTTTGAGAAGTTTATCATTTTTTAATCATCAAAGCCACTGAATTTTGATTGAAAAATGATTTTTAACTTATTTATTGATATTTTTACATTTTTATAATTAACTATATAGTATTATTAGTATAATTATACATCAATAAATATAATACAGGTCATTAGATTCATTTTTTACATTGAAATTGGATATTAAAACATTTCAATCTTTGGATAATTTTTTTATTAGAAACTCATTATTTCATCTTGTCAGTAGAAGTAATTTTAAAATAGTATCTTCTAATTATGTTATTGGAATTTTCCATAAATTAATAAATATTTCATATAATTGTCATTAATAATTTCTTATATGTTCAATTCATTTTTTCACCAAAATTATTAGCGGATGGAATTTAAATTAATTACATTGATATGGTAAAATGTAATTACTAATGGTTAAATATGTGATATTAAGAGGATAATTGGCTCAGAAAATATTCCAATACCCATTATATAGACAAATTTATACCACATTACCACATATCACTATCTTTTTCATTAATTGAGGTGAGAGATGAATATGATACCTCCCAATAGTGTTTACCTTTATATATTTAATAAAATGTAACTACCCCTCCACTATAAAATGCACTCACCCTCCTAGATTAAACACACATATAAATCCATTATGTTCAATAAACACATGTCCAATTAATCTCTAAAAATATCTTTACTCATCTTATAATGCTCTCATTTTGATGAAATAAATCTAATGAAATCTTTTGGTGAAAACCAATAGGTGTTAACCGAAGAAGAGGTACCATTATTCAATGGGAACATTTGTATTTTTTTATTTTTCTCCATTTAAATTATTCTTATTCCATGATAAAATGATCACATTAGTTTGATAATTATATTTATATATTTTTATGTATGTTATTTTACCTATACCTACAAAAACATCAATCTAATGTGTAATAGAATCACTATTTTACCATGGTGAACTATCGCCTCGAAAAACAATGTCATTAATTTTTACATTACCACTTATTATAGTTGTAAATTATGATAGAAATTATGTTTTTATTTTGTTTATGTGATTAAATAATTTATTAATGCTTATGAAAATATTATATAATATAAACATTCATGCATTCCATTTTGTTAGAATACGATATCATTATTTGTGTACATTTGGATTACTACCTCCACAAGGTGATATGAATCATTCATATATTACATGGAATATATAAAGAATTATATTATTGATAATAAGAGATTAAATTGAAATATTTATGATATTAATTTAATTACTATGTTTTTATAAATATAATACATCACATTATTTCTTACCATTTCGCACCCCGAAAAATTACTAACATCGTTTATGGACATCGTACAACCACCTCCTCGAAGCAATGTGATTATATATTTTTATTAATCACATAATATTAATGATTTTTATAATAATATATATATAAATTATAATTTATTTTTGATATAGTGATCATTATAAGATGATAAATGTTACATAACTTCTTTTCATAATGGTAGTCGAAGAATGGGATAATTACTCATGCATATGAATTATTTATTATCTCTTTAATTGTAATGTTGGTTCAATATTCATATACACAATCCATCTTTATTTTTAAATAGATCATTTATGTATAAATTTTATAATTATTATTTTTTATGTTTAACTAATGACCAAATTTCGTATAGTCAACATATCAAAGTCCATTTGGACACATAAGTTGAATACATTTAAAACATATGACTTAAACATTGATGATTTTGTAATTGAATATAACGTGATTATATGTGAAATAAAATTAATGATATATTTCTGTTTTATAAATCAAGTAAATAATTAACATAAGGTTATTAATATAGATTTTAGAGGAAAATAATTATAAATTAGACTCTTGGTAAGGGTGATTCATCTCACTATTGACATTTTTTATGTGGATGTTATATTCATCACTAACTTTTTTTGTTGTGTATTTACAAGACATTATTATATATTATATCATTATCTATTTTAGATTAATCATATAAAATATTTAATTTGATAATTATTATTTGTGGGGCTTTCGATTCTGATGTTACTATAGTTGTGTGGGGTGTCATCTCCATTTACATTCCATTTATAGTTGGTTGTTATTATGACACAAATTACATTAATATTTTCTATATAATGTCTGAACACATGTTATATAATGATTTTAATTTGATTAATGATGTTATATTTTTCAATTTATGTTATTATTTAATTGAATCTCATGATTCAAAAGTCACTCATGTTTTAAGGTGGTTGTCAAAAAAATTTCCATTAATTGTGTTAAACTCTATTATATTGATTTTTTTCAATGAACTTCATTAACATGGAATCTAATCTTACTGTTATATAGTTAATCTTCTTTTTTATTTACAATTTTCGAATATAATTAATTCATTGATTTATTATCCTACTAATATTTTATTCATTAAAATATAGTTTCATCTCAATGTTTACACTTGTGATATAAATATCAAATAAAAAACATAATTATTTTATAATGTCCTTCTTTTTCCCACTTTTCTATATTATATCATGAAAAAAAATTTCATCTTGGTTTTGAATATGTTAATTGATTATTATTACTTTTTTGGTTTCTAATTCATATTTTACTATATTTCAAAGGTTTTTCGTCTCCATTTTCATCCCATTGAGACTTATTTATAATATTTCACTGATTTATTTTTATATAGAATATATATATCCCATGAATTTATATTATACACATTATATTTTAATTTATTTGGTTTTGTTTATATATTTTAGGATATATCCTCGATGTGTTTTATTGTATAAATGTTACAAAATATGAAATGAAACTTTTTTCACAACTTTTATTTAATTGAGATATTTGTAATGTTACACACCTATATTATTTTGTGAGGTGTATATATTTCTCATTTTACATATTATACAGTAATTCTAATTATTCACATAAAATAATAAATTTCATTTAATTTGACATAATTAATAGGTATTTTCATTCAAATGTATCAATGTGGTATGTGAAACTTTGAATGATTGAAGATTATTTTCCTACATAATGTTTTTAATGATATTGGAATAGAATTCCAATTCATCAATGTAATAAAACCATTGTTGATAATTATATTCCAATGGGGATATTTTTATTAACATCATCCTCATTATTTCATTGGACTGATTATTTTTTTCAAAGATATTATTACATAACATGTTTATTTTCCTTAGGTAAATCTTGTTTCAATGCGATTTTCATGGAACCATTTTCTTTTCCATAGGTAATCCATGTATAAAATTTATTTTTTGGAAACCCATTACATTTCTATGGGTTAAACATGTTTCAATAATATTTACATGTAACCTATTTATTTTTAATGGTTTAATAATGTTTTAAATATATTGTTTTCAAATCCATTTCTTTTCAACGCATAAATCGTGTATCAATGAGATTGTCTTAGATCCCATTTATTTTCCAATGGTTAATCATGTTTCAAATATATTATCTTAGTGCCCATTTAATTTTTCTATTTTAAAAATATTATAATGTTATTGTTTTTAACTAATTTAATTTCAGTGGGTTAATCCTATTTCAAAGATATATTTAGAGAACATGTTTCTTTACCATGGGATAACCATGTTTCAAAGAGACTATTATGGATGTTTTTTACATTCCTCGAGAAAACAATGTTCAGTGATATTGTTATTAAACATTTTTTCTTTTAGAAATTTATACATTATCTAAAAAGAATAAAGGATATTTCAATTTTTTCTGATTATTTATCTGTATACTCATTTCTGGGAAATTTTAAATTAGTTGATAAAATACATAGTGATGGGTGAACCTATTATAGCTCAATCAATGGGAATGGACAGATATATCTCTGATTCATTTGGTATTCATTAATTTTCCTGTGTAATTAAATTGGGAGCCTTATGTATAGATATTTTAATTTTCTGGGGTAATATATGTGTTCTTAAATGTTTCAATGAGAGGTTATTCCAAGATACAAACTTTTTAATCTATGATTGTTGTGGGTTTATAATGGTTATCTTGATCGAGATTGAAAATACAGGGATTTCGAATATTGATTTTGATGATTGATTCCACTACGAGGTTTATATATTTGATAATCTTGGTATTAATGTGTATGAGTTATTTTATGATTTTTTCATTCACATTTATTATGTCATCATAGCTTTTTCAGACCTCTTCTAATTTTTAACATTGATTTCATAATTATTATGTTTACCCTTACTCAGAATCAATGCTCAATCTTATTATGATTCATTTTCCATATATTTTCATTAATTATATTTAATGAGTAATTTAAAATAAATATTTCAAAATTATGTTGATGATGACCAATTTTGAAACTCAAAAATATCAGTTATGTGGGAAAATGATCATTTAATATCAAGTAAATTTTTTATGTAAGAGTTTTTCGAAATTCAATAATACTATAAACCTAAATTATCCTCAGATATATATGTGATCCATGATTTCCATTTTTTTCCAAGGTTTAGATGAAAAATTAGGGTCAAAATTATCGGCATAAAAGTCATGATTGTAAATTTATAGATTTCAGCTTACAATCCAAGAGTGTGGGTTTTGGGATATTATTGATGGTTTGAAAAGGAATTTTGTATAACATTGGACATTATGATTTCATAATGTTATTTTATCTATATAGAGATGAATACCATTTTGTTTCTAATTTATTATTTTTGGTCATATGATTAATGTATTGGAGACCCCATTAAAGTTATAGAAAATGTGATCATAATGTGATTATTTATTTTTTCTTGGACAATCTATTAGGCTGAATAATGAATAATGATTTAGTTTAATTACATGCATTCCCTTTATTCTTACAGACATATGTTTTAGTGTATTTAAAACCATTATGGTTTATATGATCTTGTATATTGAAGTAATTATGGGAACACAATTATTATCATATAGAAAACCACAGTATTGAAGAGTATTGTTGTGGTAATGTGAATAATGTTACATAAAAATATAACCACAATAATTTTGGCATGATATATAGATGGTATGACATACCTATTAAGGTATAACCACAATTTTAATTCTAATATTATTGAGGTTATTTGGTATATACATTAATAGGTTTATTTTTTTTTTCCTAGAGTATTAATATAGAGATTTAATTGCCATATTTTAATGGTTTATTAATTTTGGGAATTATTTAACAATGTAGTAACCATTTTATTTTTCCTTAATTTTTAAATAAAGAGGGGAAATGTTGTTATCCCTTTTATGATTATGTGGCCCAGAAGTTTCAATTTTTTGCCTCACGTATGGGAAAAGTCTTCTTAAATAATCATAAATCGGAGAATGATTTTATATTGTTGTGATTATTGGTCAATGGATAAAATTAACATTTCATTAATGTATGATTCATTTGGTTTTTATTCTATATGGTAAAATAAATCCTTCAACCTTATGAGATGGATTTGAAATTAAATTATATCATTTTCCATCTTTCATTGATGATATAAAACACCTTTAAACACATATTTTGTTTGTTTTATAGTTGTAATTTAATTTCACATAACCATGTTTTATTTCACACTATATTATTCCAGGGGAAACAGTTTTTCCATCCAAGTCAATATTTTAATTTCACAACAATTTTATACCTTTCTTAATTCAATGTTATATTTATCTTATGGTGTCCATTATGATCCCCAATTACCTTTTAGGGATGATGTTTCGTAAACCCATTTTACAGAATGGGATTCAATGAAGGAATTCAAAAATGGTAATCTTTTGATAAAAAAGAATAATTTCGAAGGAATAATTCCTTTTCAAGGGGTATTATTTAACATACTATAATTTATTTATGTAAATACTTTAATTTTAATTAAAATTATTTAATATATGTATAAGTCCTCGACCTTAAAAATTACTTAATATTGAATTAAATGAATAATTTCCATTGAGGATATTGTCATGTTTAGAGTTTTAGAGAATTATGACATAACTATTACATCTCAAAAGATTCCAAAGTAGACACTTCTAATAAGTTTCCATAAAATAAAAACTCTTAAAAGGAAACATGCCTAGTTCCATGTTTTATATAGAATGACATTACTTTGATCCCATCCTTGACCCTATTCCACATTAATTCCTGTGAAAAACATTTCAAAAAACTTGGGGTGAACATAAAAAGCTCAGTAAGGGATACACAAAGAATGAAAACTGTTAGTTTTTAAAAACAACAAGCAAACCATGTATACTTAATCAAAGTAATACCTTTCAACTTTAAGAAGTAGTAAAAACTCTTCACAGAATAAAAGATCATTACTTACCCTTTTGTAACCAAAATATTACCATAAAACCCATATAAATAACACATAACATATAAATGTAACTTGGGACATAAACATACTTAAATGGAATAACCATACGGTCGACTTCCACAAATATCACTTAATGGAATAGCCATATGGACAACTTCCATACCCAATGCATTGGAGGTCATAACATAACAACCCATCCTGGTATTGACGACACCACCTGTAATATGGTTTATCGCGTAACCACCCATCAAATGTCCAAGTACCATTACAAAATCATAAGACATAAAACAAAAATAATGGAAAGAAAACATTTCCACATTTCAAACACAATATATCACATGAATATATTGATATAATGAATCCATTATAAAAACCATTTTCAATTACAAAATACATAAAAGAGTATATGGTATTTATTTCATTTTAAATTAAACATCATGACTTTTTGAGGAATCCCATGACAAAATAATACTTGTGGCGGCAGAAAAGGTCGTTGTCGCTGCATACGTTAAAAGAAACATTATTTTTTTGTAATTTTTTAAGACTCTTCATAGAGAAAGATTCTATTTTATATAAAATTAAAAGTCAAAGGGGTTTATACATAGTATAAAAAAAATCCTTGTATTAGAACAAAATATGCCTCAATAAAAGGAGATTGAGACGAATTCCTTTATCTTGTGTCCGCGTGACTTGATTGCTCTTTATTCTCATAAATAACAAACTAAAGTTAATTTATACATTCTTAAGAACATTTTTCAAGCTTATTATTCCTTTTATGTCACTTATTTCCATGTTATAAACATTATGTAATCATTTAAATTAAAAATGTTTCTTTTTTCGATATTTGGTTCTTAAGTCGAAAGTGGACTTCTACAATTACATGTTGTTCTTGTTGTCAAAGGTTCATTATATCTAGAATTATATTCATGATTTGGATATCATATATATCATATATATTCAGCATATACATGTATTTACAATAGTATATAACATTTAGTGGTAAGAAATGAAAGGCACTGTTCATGGAGACGGTAAGCCGTACATACGCATGAATGCTACTTTCATTTCTATTTCATATTTAATGGAGTGAAATCATAATTATATAAAGGTATATTATAATTCCAGTATAATATCATATATTATATCATTAACTACATCCTTTATACATCTCACATATGGCATTAACGAATCAAATCACTTTGAGGGGGTGGTAGTCCGCACTTCCTAAAATGAAATTATCACGTTTACCCATAATCAAACCATAAAGGTATGCCAAAAATGAAAAATACAAAAGCATAAGGAAAACATAAACATCATACAAATCATATGTAAATAGAGTGACATCTTAATTTCCACCATGAAAGGTGTTAAAAGAATATTGAACAATCATCGTTTCGTGAGGCAGAAAATCGCCAACCACAGACACAGTAAGTTCTATAACCATTAGACGAAAGTGTGTGTAGGTGTAACTCTAATACTTCTCATAAAAACACCTAGTATTTTTATGATACTGGTGTTTTTAAAAAATAAAGGAATAAAAAGATTTTAGGGGGTTGGAGAAGCAAAATAAAACATAAGAACACAAGAGAAGACACTACCTTTAAAACGGGTAACTCTTTTTTATTTGATTTCATAGGCTTCCTTGGGAAGACTTATGCCCAAAGTGAGGCTTGTAAGAGTAATAGAGGGATGTGGAGAGACAAAATGGTCAGGGGTCGGCTGAGCCAAAGTCTTCAGATGATTTGGTAAGAATGTAGAGGTGGGGGCCTTTTATAAGAGGAGAGGAGGGGCACTCTTGGAATGTTATGAAAGGTTACTTTATTTTCAAATGAGTTTTAGATTTTAAAGGTCCCACATTGATTTATTTATAGGATAAGGTGATAAAAGTTCTAAATACATCCATAAAATAGGAATTTGACATGTTTAGGACTTAGATTTTACATTATCTTTTCATTTTATTTAAATCGTTAAATAATCATGTAATCGCTGCATCATCATGATGTCATAAAAATTTAATTTATTTAATGTCTAAAAATTATAAAAAAAAATAAATATTTAAGAAATATATTTAGACTTCTAATGAATATTTATAGTCAAAAATATGACTTGTATATCCCCATTTAAAAATTGTTTTAGTAAAACAATTCATGTTTGTGACATTTTTATTTTCACTTTAAATAAAAAGGTATTAATGTCATTTTCCTTCCAATGTGGCTCCCTGGGGTCCCCAAGTTGACCCATGTATTATCTTGGTCGGCCATGAAACATCCAATAAGGGTAGGACATGTTTCAGGGTCATTTCATATTATTAAAGCATTATTTTAATGTTAAACTACACTAATTACCTCTCATCACGATTAAAACTTAAAAGTTACTATTCACCAAAAATTATTTTAATTTCATTGAACTACATTTTACTTCTTAATGACAACCATATATGTCATATTTTTTAAAATTCAAAACACAGAGGTGGTAAAATTTCATTTAAATGAAAAATCAGTTTTTTTAAGTACCACATGGTGGTTTCAGTATTCATCAAAAATTGAAGTTTTTTCAGAAAAATCCCAAAACTTCACCGTAAGCTATATTTGATATTCCGAATTAAAAAATGATTTCTATTTTACAAAATTAACAACATATAAGTTACATTAATTAATTTAATAATTAATTCCTGCTGTCAGAACAAATAGTGTGTTTTTATGAAACAATATATATCAAAAGATTGACACTAGTTTAAGTCCAAATTCAATGTGAAATTAATTCCAATGACCACCATTGGATTAAATCGTAAAAATATTTTAAAATTTCACTTTAAAACCAATTAAAAATATAATCTAATCATATAAGCAAATTAAATTAAAAATAGGTTTTGAATTAAAATAGAACATTTTTCATTATTCATTAAAAAATGAACATTATCGGAAAAATACCACAAATATTCACAAAGTAAATTTTGATGTCCCTATTCTAAAGAAGAATTATATTTGGTCCAAAAGAATGTATAAGAGTTACCAAAACTATATTTAACGATGGTTCTCCATCAAAAGGCGATAAGTGGACCTTTAGTGAATATTAGAGTATCTAGGCCTAAAATTGAATTCGTTTCTTACATTAAGCCTTTATGTTTTTTTGAATAAATGTAAAAACATTTAAAAAACATATATAATCATATTATAGTTATTTCTATTCATTCCCGCTAATACAAAAGCTACGTGTTAACAACCATTTAAAATAATATTATTATATTACTATTGTGCAATGTATGATTTCAAAGAAACTATTTGTTGCGTATCAAGTATGCTATCGAACATAGAAACCCCTATTAAAGTAAATTTAATATTTAATTTGTAAATATTAATAAGTATGAAAATGTATTATTCTTTATTTAACTGGGATGTTACATCCTTCCCCCTTTTTGGAATTACGTCCTCACAATTTTATTCATTTATCAAAATAAGTGGGGGTATTTATCCCTCATAACATTTTCAGATTCCCATGTTTCCTCTTCAACCATATGGTTTTTCCACAAAACCTTCACCTGGTGAATTACCTTATTTCGCAACACATGCTCTCTTCGGTCAAGAATCTGGACTGGTTGTTCTTCATAAGAGAGATTCTCTTCCAACTTAACTACCTCTGGGCTCAAAAAATGAGACGGATCTGGCATTTACTTTCTCAACATCGAAACATGAAAAACATTGTGTACCAGAGATAAACTCAGAGGTAAAGCCACTCGGTAAGCAACTGATCCAAATTTTTCTAGAATATCATATGGTCCAATGAACCTTGGACTCAGCTTTCCTTTCTTACCAAATTGCATCACACTTTTCCATGGTGAAACTTTGAAAAAACATGATCACCTACCTCAAAATATAAAACCTTCCTCCGGTTATCTACATAACTTTTCTGCCTGCTCTAAGCTATTTTCATGTGTTTCTGAATCAACTGAACATTTTCTGCCATCTCTTCCACCAATTCTAGTCTCATCAGCCTCATTTCACCCACTTCATCCCAAAAAGATGGAGTTCGACACCACTTCCCATATAATTCCTCAAATGGAGCCATCTGTATACTGGAATGAAAACTGTTATTATAGAATAATTCAACCAAAGAAAGATTTTGGTCCCAACTTCCCTGATAATACATAGAAAAGGAACGTAGCATATACTCCAAAGTCTGAATTGTTCATTCTGACTGCCCATCTGGTTGAGGATGAAAAGATGTACTAAAACTTAATTCAGTACCCAACGACTTCTGAAGGCCTTTCAAAAAGTTAGAAGTAAACCTGGGATAACGATCAGATACAATAGAGAGGGGAACTCCATGAAACCTAACTATCTCTTTAATATACATCTGAGCAAGTTGATCTAGAGACAATGTATCTCGAATAGGAAGGAAATGAACAGATTTAGTCAATCGATCAACACTAACCCAGATTGCATTAATACCTTGAGATGTCCTTGGTAATCCCACAACAAAGTCCATGGATACATTTTCCCATTTCCACACTGGAACTGGTAAAGGCTGAAGTATCCCTTTCAGTAACATCCACTCTTCTTTAACATACTGACAAGTCAAACATTTTACAGAAAAATCAGCAATATCTCTTTTCATTCCATCCCACGAGTAATACTACCGCAGATCTCTGTACATCTGAGTACTGCCAGGATGAAATGAAAATGGGGAACTATTAGCTTCACATAACAACTCTTTCAAAAACTGTGAATCATAAGGCACACACAATCTCTCCCCAAATCTCAAAACACAATCATTATCAATGTTGAATTCAGGCAACTTACCCTTCTGAACCAGCTCTACCTTTTTCTGAAACTCACTGTCTTTTCTTCTACGCTTTCTTAATTCTATCTTATATGGATGATCTCACTGATACCTAAAACAAAATAGAAGAACTTTCTGCACCATCAACTTCTATGCCAAATTTCATCAAATCAAAAACCAAAGGATCTCATTCCAAATGTAGCATGGTTAATGAAGCATTAGTTTTTTGAATCAAAGCATCAGCCACTTTATTTTATTTTCCCGGATGGTAATGAATTGTATAATCATAATCCTTGATTAATTCCAGTCATCTCCTCTGTCTCATGTTCAATTCTTTTTGAGTGGATATATACTTTAAACTTTTATGATCAGTATATATTTCACACTTTACTCTATACAAATGATGCCTCGAAATTTTTAAAGCGAAAACAACAGTAGATAATTCCAAATCATGTGTAGGGTAATTTACCTCATGGATTTTAAACTGATGTGAAGTATAACAATTACTCGATTATTCCGCATTAGGATGCAACCAGGTCCTTTCAATGAAGCATCATTGTAGATAACAAACTCACCCTTCCTGGAAGGATGTTCCAAAACTGAATCATTCACCAATCTTCTTTTCAACTCATGAAAACAATCATCACATTCTTTTGTCCAGATAAACTTAACACCTTTCCCAGTTAGCTTAGTCATTGGACTAGATAACCGTGAAAAATTTTCAACAAACCTTCGGTAGTAACCTGCCAAACCAAGAAAACTATGGATCTCGATTACATTTGTGGGTATATTCAATTCTTCAACAAATTTTGTTTTATCAGGATCAAAAGTTATGCCATTTTTTGAAACAATGTGACCAAGGAAAGAAATTGGTTGTAACCAAAACTCACACTTACTGAATTTTCCATACTGTTTATTTTCTTTTAGGGTTTTCAAGATAACCCTTAAATGACTTTCATGATCCTCTTTACTTTTAGAAAACACCAAAATATCATCAATAAAAACAACCAACATTTTTCAACTGAGTCAACTGAGCCATCACTGCATTAAACTGTTTAGTTCTGATTCTGACCATATCAGGATACTGATTTGAAATGTCATTTCCCTCTGTATTCCTTCCCAGAAAATCTGTTATGTTTCCTCTATGAAAATCCATTCTTAACACGTAAATATATTAGGATAAGCAACACGGTAATCTTCAAAGGCTATATCATTTCAATTAGATTATTAAAAAAATATTTTTGGGTAATCATTTAATAGAATTATAACTCCTAAAGTTATCTTAACAGACTTCTAATACCAACTATAAGGACCCTACCTTAAACATTACTTAATATTTAATTAAATGAATAATTTAAATTGATTATCCTTTCATGTATAGAGTTTTAGGGAATTAGGACATAACTATTACATCTCAAAAGATTACAAAGTAGACACTTCTACTAAGTTTCCATAAAATAATAACTCCTAAAAAGAATCATGTCTAGTTACATGTTTTAGATATCATGACTTTACCTTGATCCCATCCTTGATCCTATTCCACATTAATTCCTGTGAAAAAAATTTCAAAAAAACTTGGGGTGCGCATAAAAAGCTCAGTAAGGGATACACAAAGAATGAAAACTGTTAGTTTTTCAAAACAACAAGCAAACCATGTATACTTAATCAAAGTAATACCTTTCACCTTTATGAAGTAGTAAAAACACATCACCGAATAAAAGATCATTACTTACCCTTTGTAACCAAAAGATTACCAGAAAACCCATATAAAGAACACATAACATATAACGGTAACTTGGGACATAAACATACTTAAATGGAATAACCATACGGTCGACTTCCACACATATCAATTAATGGAATATCCATACGGACGACTTCCATACCCAATGAATTAGAGGTTATAACATAACCACTCATCCTGGTATTCACGGCACCACTTTTCATATGGTTTATCACGTAACCACCCGTCAAATGTCCAAGTACCATTATAAAATCATATAACATAAAACAAAAATAATGGAAAGAAAACATTTCTACATTTCAAACACAATATATCTCTTAAATATACTGACATAAAGAATCCATTATAAAAACCATTTTCAATACCAAAATACATAAAAGTGTATATATAAGGCCCCAGCCTTAAACCTTACTTAATCTTGAGTTATTACAAGATTACACGTTGAGGATCTTTTCGGGTTTAGATTTTTAGAGAATTAGATCATAAAACTTGCATTACATTCCACATATAAACAAAGTGGTTACATAAAGATAGTATTCTTAATTCCCATCAATGGAAACACATTTAAAATAAAACATGGATTATTTCTTGACACATCCTTGACTCTATCATCTTATCATGTACCTTTCCCTTGACCTGTGAAAAACATTTCAAAAACTTGGGATGAGCATAAAAACTCAGTATGGGTTATAAAAAAAACATGGAAAGGAAACATGAGTTCATATATACATAAGAATGAAATCATACTTTACCCATAAAACATAGGCACTTTAACATACCTCATAAAATCATGAAT
The DNA here is from genome assembly GCA_963277665.1 of Viscum album. Taxonomy (NCBI): domain Eukaryota; kingdom Viridiplantae; phylum Streptophyta; class Magnoliopsida; order Santalales; family Viscaceae; genus Viscum; species Viscum album. The sequence goes on from OY728164.1 coordinate 1,816,286,231, forward strand.
AAATCATAGAAATCATAATATGTAAAGGTAACTTGAGGCATTCATAACATTCTTATGTAGGGAGTAACCCTCTTGGTTACGTTTGGAATACCCATCACAGTATATTCCCTAAAATCTCTTCAGAGAAACCTTAACGTTTCACTCCTTCGCGTTACCCAATGCATTGGAGAGCTATAACGGGCTCACCCGCCCTTAGTTTATCACGGAACCACCCGTCTTCATAATAATGCCCAAGGACCATAACATAATCATATCACATAAAACATGCATAAAGGAAACATAACATTTCCACATTTCAATCACGAGATATCAATACAACACATTGATATAATAAAAACATTATGAAAACCATTTTCAATACCAAAGTAAAACATGGTATTTATTTTTCTTTTAAAAAAAGAAGGTATGGCTTGTAGAGGAAGCTGAAACTCAAATAACGATTACGACGGCGGAGAAGTCGTTGTCGCCGCATACGTACGACAAAAACATTCCCTTTTGTCGTTTAGTAAACGCTTCGTATAAAAAAGATTCCTTTTGAGTAAACGTAAAAGTCAAAGGGGTTTATACACCGTATAAAAGAAAGTTGTGTATAAAATAAAATATGCCTCAACGAAAGGAGATTGAGACGAAGTCCCATACAAAGATAATTTTTAAAATAAAATAGATACATTATGTGTATTCACTATAAGTACACATAAATAAAGTACAAATACAAGATATGACATAATAATATAATGACATAATTTGAAAGTAGGAGATTAACCCAAAGAATGGAAATTGGGTTAAGAAGTTCCCATACCTCGTATCTGACTTGACCCGACCGTTCTTTAAACTCCTGAATAATAAACTTTAGTTAATCTCTACTTGATTATGAATCTTTTCCAAGTTCATTATTCCTTTTATACCATGTTATGAACATCATGTAATCATTTAAGTTAATAATGTTCATTTTGTCGGTATTTGGTTCTTAAGTCAAAAATAGACTTCTTACACTTACATGTTGTTAATTTGGTCAATGTTTCATTATATCCAGAATGGTATTCATGATGTAGATATCATATATGTCATATATATACAGTACATACATGTATTTAAAATATTACATAATCATTTAGAGGTAAGAAATGAAATGCACCGTTCATGGAGACGGTAAGCCGTACGTACGCATGAACGCTACTTTCATTTCTTTGTCATATTAATGGAATTAAAACTAAATGAGACTTATGTATATTTTAATTCCAGAATTATATTCATCATTTAGATATATCATTAATTATATATATCCATTATATACATGTACTTTTAATAGTACATTACATTTGGGGATAAGAAATGAAATGCACCGTTCATGGAGACGGTAGTCCGTACGTACGCATGAACGCTACTTTCATTTCTATCTCATACTTTAATGGAAATAAATGATAATGATATATATAGGTATATTATAATTCCAGTATTACATCATATATAATAACTTTAAATCCATCCTTTACACGTCCCACATATGGCATTAACGAATCACATCACTTTGAGGGGGCGGTAGTCCGCACTTCCTTAAATGAAGATATCGCGTATACCCATAATGGAAGCCATAAAGGTAAGACACAAATGAAAAATACAGAAGCATAAGTAAAACATAAACATATTACATATAATATATAAAAATATTGACATCATAATGGCCACCTTTGAAGGTGTTAAATGAGTATTGAACAATCATCGTTTCGGGAGGCAGAATTTCGCCATCCACGGAAACCGTATGTTCTTTAACCATTTGATGTAGTTGTGTGAGAGTGTAGATAAAATAAATCTTATAACAACATCCTAGTATATTGAAGATACTGTTGTTGTTACAAAAGAAGTAAATAAAAAGAGTTTAGGGGGTTGGAGAAGCAAAATAAAACAAATGAACATGAGAGAATGAATTACCTTTAAAAAGTGTAACTCCTTTTGAGTTGAGCCTAAAGGCTTCCTTTGAAAGTATTCTGCCCAAAGAGAATCCTCTAGGATGAGGATAGGGATGTGGAGAGAGCAAATGGGCAGGGGTTGGCCGAGCCAAAGGCTTGAAGAGTGTGTGAAATGAGGTAGAGGTGGGGGCCTTTTATAAGAGGAGAGGAGGGGTACTTTTGGAAAGTAAAGAAACATTACTTTATTTGAAAATGTGTTTCGGTTTTAAAAGGTCCCACATTGATAGAATTCGTGTATAAGGTGATAAGGCTTCTAAATCCACTCATCCAATTGGTTTTGTCCATGTGTAGGTTTTAGATTTTACATTATCTTTCCATTTTATTTTAATCGTTAAATAATGATGTCATCACTGCATCATTATTATGTCGTAAATAATTTAATTTATATAATGTCTAAAAATTATAAAAAAAATACTATGATATAGGAAATCTTTTTAGCTTTCCAATGACTATTTATAATCAAAATTTGGGCTTGTATAACCCCACTTAAAAATTGTTTTTGCAAAACATATTATGTTTGTGTCACTTTCACTTTAACATTAAATAAAAATATATTATTGTCATTTTCCAACTAAAGTGGATACATGGGGTCCCCAAGTTAGGCCATGGCTTGTCTTGGTCGGCCATGACACAACCAATGAGGTTGGGACATGTGTCTAGGTCATTTTATATTATTAAAGCATTATTTATACATTAAACTACCCTAATTACCACTAATCGCGATTAAGAACTTAATAAGTTACTATTCACCAAAAAATTATTTTAATCTCATTGAACCACATTTTACTTCTTAATGACAACCATGTATGTCGGATTTTCAAAATTCAATACACATTAGTGGTAAACTTTCATTAACTGAAAAATCAGTTTGCTTGAATACCACTTAGTGGTTTCACTATTTATCAAAAATTGAAGTTTTTTTCAGAAAATTACCAAAAATTCACTCTAAGCTATATGTGATATTCCGAATTCAAAAATGAAGTCTATTTTACAAAATTCAAATCATATAAGTCACATTAATTAATTTAATAATTAATTCCCGCTGCCAGAGCAAATAGCGTGTTTTTACAAAACAATAAGTATCAAAAGATTGACACCAGTTTAAGTCTAATTTCAAAGTGAAATTGATTCCAATGACCACCATTGGATAAAATGGTAAAAATATATTCTAATTTCACTTTAAAACCAATTCAAAAGATAATCTAATCATATAAATAAATTAGATCAAAATGAGGTTTTGAATTAAAATGCAACATTTTACACTATTCATAAAAAAAATGAACTTTATCAGAAAGGTACCAAAAATTACACAAAGTAAAATTTGATGTCCCGATTCTTAATAAAAGTTTTATTTGGTCCAAAAGAATGTATAAGAGTGATCAAAACTATATTTAATGACGGTTCACCATTAAAAGGTGATAAGTGAACCTTTAGTGAAAATTAGAGTATAAAAGCCTAAAATTGAACTCTTTCCATATTTTAAGCCTTTATCTTTTATTGGGTAAATGTATAAACATTTAAAAACATATCTATTAATATTTTAGTTATTTCTATTCATTCCCGCCAGTAAAACGGCTACTTGTTAACTAACATAATATTATTATATTACTATTGTGCTACGTAAGTTTCAAAGAAACTCATCGTTGCGTATCGGGTACGCTATCGAACATAGCAACCCCTTTTAATTAAAATTCATATTTAATTCTCTAATATTAATAAATATGAAAATTATTTATTCTTTAATTACCTGGGATGTTACATCCTTCCCCCCTTTTGGGAATTGCGTCCTCGCAATTTTATTCACTTATCAAAATAAGTGGGGGTATTTATCCCTCATAGCATTTTCAGATTCCCATGTTGCCTCTTCAATCATGTGGTTTTTCCACAAAACCTTTACCTGCTTAATCACCTTATTCCGTAACACTTGCTCCTTATGGTCAATAATTTGGACCGGTTGTTCCTCGGAAGATAGGTTCTCTTCTAGCTGAACTACCTCTGGACTCAAAACATGAGATGGATCTGGCATATACTTTCTCAACATCGAAACGTGAAAAACATTGTGTACCTGAGATAAACTCGGAGGTAAAGCCACTCGGTATGCAACTGATTCAACTCTCTCCAGAATTTCGTATGGTCCAATGAACCTTGGACTCAACTTTCCTTTCTTACCAAATCTCATCACACTTTTCCAAGGAGAAACCTTGAGAAAAACATGATCACCTACCTCGAAAGATAGATCCTTCCTCCGGTTATCCGCATAACTCTTCTGCCTGCTCTGAGCTGTTCTCATGTGTTTCTGAATCAGCTGAACTTTTTCTGCCATCTCTTCTACCAATTCTGGTCCCATCAACTTTCTTTCACCCACTTCATCCCAGAAAGCTGGAGTTCGACACCGCTTCCCATATAATGCCTGAAATGGTGCCATCTGTATACTAGAATGAAAACTGTTATTATATGAAAACTCAACCAAAGAAAGATGCTGGTCCCAACTTCCCTGATAATCCATAGAACAAGCTCGTAGCATATCCTCCAATGTCTGAATTGTTCGTTCTGACTTCCCATCTGATTGAGGATGAAAAGCTGTACTAAAATGTAATTCAGTACCCAACGACTTCTGAAGGCCTTTCCAAAAGTTAGAGGTAAACCTGGGATCACGATCTGATACAATGGAGAGGGGAACTCCATGTAACCTGACTATCTCTTTAAGATACAAACGGGAAAGTTGATCAAGAGAGAAAGTATCTCGTATAGCAAGGAAATGAGCAGACTTGGTCAAGCGATCAACAATAACCCAGATTGCATTATTACCTCGAGATGTCTTCGGTAATCCAACAACAAAGTCCATGGATATATTCTCCCATTTCCACTCTGGAACTGGTAAAGGCTGAAGCATCCCTTTCGGTAACTACCGCTCTGCTTTAACCTGTTGACAAGTCAAACACTTCACAGTAAAATCAGCAATATCTCTTTTCATTCCATCCCACCAGTAATACTCCCGAAGATCTCTATACATCTTAGTACTGCCCGGATGAACTGAAAACGGAGAACTATGAGCTTCACATAACAACTCTCTCTTCAACTGTGAATCACAAGGCACACATAACCTCTTCACAAACCTCAAAACACAAACACAAACTTATCCAAGAACTCATGGAAAATTTTATTCATAAGGTCCATGAATACAGCAGGTGCATTGGTGAACCCAAAAGTCATAACTACAAATTAATAATGGCCATATCTAGTACGGAACGCAGTCGTCTGCTTCTTTTACTTTCAACTGATGGTACCCTGACCTCTAGTCAATCTTCGAAAAATACTGAGCTCCCTGGAGCTGATACCACTTCATTCGATGGCCCGACATCTGCTGAAGTAGTTCCAAAGGATTTCACCACCCCTTTCTTCTTGTAGTCTAACTGCTTCCCATCACTCAAGCTCTTTGTCAGACACTCGTTTGCATAGTGACCCATCTCATTGCACTTATAACATTTCACTAACTGTAAATCAAATTTATTCTTACCTTCACCTTGATCCTTTTCAGTGCAATCACGAGCCTTATGTCCCATCTTACCACATTGGTAGCACTTTCCAGAATTCAGAAGACATTCCCCACCATGCCTTTTGCCACATTTATCACAAACTGGAAACTTAGTTTTCTTACCATCAGACTTTTTTGAAGAATTATTACCTTTATCCTGCCACCTCGGTCTCTTCTTCTGCTGGTTGTTATAGAAAACTTGGTCATCAGAAAACTCCATTTCCACCTTCTCAGCACATCGAACAAGCTTTTCATAACTTTTAAACTCACGAGAAGCCAATGCCCTTCGATACTTTGGCTTTAATCCTGAGTAAAAACGATTGATTTTACTATCAAGGTCCCGGATAAAATTTGGAGCATACCTTGCCAATCGAGTGAACCTTTCTTCATAGGCAGCCACTGAGTCTTCCTCTTGCCTCAATTCCAAGAATTGCTTTTCCATCCTAAGTCGAACAGCCTTAGGAAAATACTTCTCAAGAAACATACCTTTTAATTCATCCCAGTCAAGAGCATCAATCTCATCGGCATCCCTGATATTTTTAACCATAGACCACCACTGATCTGCTTCACCCTCCAAACGGTAAATAGCAAGACTAACCTTTTGATTGTCTGAACACCCCATGACATCAAAGATCTTCTCCAGTGCTTTGATCCACCCTTCAGCTAGCACAGGGTCAGATGATCCTCTGAATGATGGGGGATGTTGCCTCATGAAATGTTCCACCACTGACATTTCCTCTGCGGTTGATCTGGCTGATCTCGTGCATGGATACCACCACCATTTATAGCTTGAGTCAACTGTGCCATCACTGCAACAAACTGTTCAGTTCCGATTCCGACCATCTCAGGTTGCTGATTTGGAAGGTTGTCTTCCTCCTGATGTCGTCCCAACATAGCTGCTTTGTTTCCTCTGCAGAAAACCATTCTGAACAACGAAATATCTTAGGCGAAGTAACATGGTAATCTGTAAATGCTATATCATTTCAATCATATTATAATTTAACACTTTTCTAACTCATAAAGTTTTCTAAACCGACCTCTGATACCAACTATAAGGCCCCAGCCTTAAACCTTACTTAATCTTGAGTTATTACAAGATTACACGTTGAGGATCTTTTCGGGTTTAGATTTTTAGAGAATTAGATCATAAAACTTGCATTACATTCCACATATAAACAAAGTGGTTACATAAAGATAGTATTCTTAATTCCCATCAATGTAAACACATTTAAAATAAAACATGGATTATTTCTTGACACATCCTTGACTCTATCATCTTATCATGTACCTTTCCCTTGACCTGTGAAAAACATTTCAAAAACTTGGGATGAGCATAAAAACTCAGTATGGGTTATAAAAAAAACATGGAAAGGAAACATGAGTTCATATATACATAAGAATGAAATCATACTTTACCCATAAAACATAGGCACTTTAACATACCTCATAAAATCATGAATAAATCATAGAAATCATAATATTTAAAGGTAACTTGAGGCATTCATAACATTCTTATGTAGGGAGTAACCCTCTTGGTTACGTTTGGAATACCCATCACAGTATATTCCCTAAAATCTCTTCGGAGAGACCTTAACATTTCACTCCTTCGCGTTACCCAATGCATTGGAGAGCTATAACGGGCTCACCCGCCCTTAGTTTATCACGGAACCACCCGTCTTCATAATAATGCCCAAGGACCATAACATAATCATATCACATAAAACATGCATAAATGAAACATAACATTTCCACATTTCAATCACGAGATATCAATACAACACATTGATATAATAAAAACATTATGAAAACCATTTTCAATACCAAAGTAAAACATGGTATTTATTTTTCTTTTAAAAAAAGAAGGTATGGCTTGTAGAGGAAGCTGAAACTCAAATAACGGTTACGACGGCGGAGAAGTCGTTGTCGCCGCATACGTACGACAAAAACATTCCCTTTTGTCGTTTAGTAAACGCTTCGTATAAAAAAGATTCATTTTGAGTAAACGTAAAAGTCAAAGGGGTTTATACACCGTATAAAAGAAAGTTGTGTATAAAATAAAATATGCCTCAACGAAAGGAGATTGAGACGAAGTCCCATACAAAGATAATTTTTAAAATAAAATAGATACATTATGTGTATTCACTATAAGTACACATAAATAAAGTACAAATACAAGATATGACATAATAATATAATGACATAATTTGAAAGTAGGAGATTAACCCAAAGAATGGAAATTGGGTTAAGAAGTTCCCATACCTCGTATCTGACTTGACCCGACCGTTCTTTAAACTCCTGAATAATAAACTTTAGTTAATCTCTACTTGATTATGAATCTTTTCCAAGTTCATTATTCCTTTTATACCATGTTATGAACATCATGTAATCATTTAAGTTAATAATGTTCATTTTGTCGGTATTTGGTTCTTAAGTCAAAAATAGACTTCTTACACTTACATGTTGTTAATTTGGTCAATGTTTCATTATATCCAGAATGGTATTCATGATGTAGATATCATATATGTCATATATATACAGTACATACATGTATTTAAAATATTACATAATCATTTAGAGGTAAGAAATGAAATGCACCGTTCATGGAGACGGTAAGCCGTACGTACGCATGAACGCTACTTTCATTTCTTTGTCATATTAATGGAATTAAAACTAAATGAGACTTATGTATATTTTAATTCCAGAATTATATTCATCATTTAGATATATCATTAATTATATATATCCATTATATACATGTACTTTTAATAGTACATTACATTTGGGGATAAGAAATGAAATGCACCGTTCATGGAGACGGTAGTCCGTACGTACGCATGAACGCTACTTTCATTTCTATCTCATACTTTAATGGAAATAAATGATAATGATATATATAGGTATATTATAATTCCAGTATTACATCATATATAATAACTTTAAATCCATCCTTTACACGTCCCACATATGGCATTAACGAATCACATCACTTTGAGGGGGCGGTAGTCCGCACTTCCTTAAATGAAGATATCGCGTATACCCATAATGGAAGCCATAAAGGTAAGACACAAATGAAAAATACAGAAGCATAAGTAAAACATAAACATATTACATATAATATATAAAAATATTGACATCATAATGGCCACCTTTGAAGGTGTTAAATGAGTATTGAACAATCATCGTTTCGGGAGGCAGAATTTCGCCATCCACGGAAACCGTATGTTCTTTAACCATTTGATGTAGTTGTGTGAGAGTGTAGATAAAATAAATCTTATAACAACATCCTAGTATATTGAAGATACTGGTGTTGTTACAAAAGAAGTAAATAAAAAGAGTTTAGGGGGTTGGAGAAGCAAAATAAAACAAATGAACATGAGAGAATGAATTACCTTTAAAAAGTGTAACTCCTTTTGAGTTGAGCCTAAAGGCTTCCTTTGAAAGTATTCTGCCCAAAGAGAATCCTCTAGGATGAGGATAGGGATGTGTAGAGAGCAAATGGGCAGGGGTTGGCCGAGCCAAAGGCTTGAAGAGTGTGTGAAATGAGGTAGAGGTGGGGGCCTTTTATAAGAGGAGAGGAGGGGTACTTTTGGAAAGTAAAGAAACATTACTTTATTTGAAAATGTGTTTCGGTTTTAAAAGGTCCCACATTGATAGAATTCGTGTATAAGGTGATAAGGCTTCGAAATCCACTCATCCAATTGGTTTTTTCCATGTGTAGGTTTTAGATTTTACATTATCTTTCCATTTTATTTTAATCGTTAAATAATGATGTCATCACTGCATCATTATTATGTCGTAAATAATTTAATTTATTTAATGTCTAAAAATTATAAAAAAAATACTATGATATAGGAAATCTTTTTATCTTTCCAATGACTATTTATAATCAAAATTTGGGCTTGTATAACCCCACTTAAAAATTGTTTTTGCAAAACATATTATGTTTGTGTCACTTTCACTTTAACATTAAATAAAAATATATTATTGTCATTTTCCAACTAAAGTGGATACATGGGGTCCCCAAGTTAGGCCATGGCTTGTCTTGGTCGGCCATGACACAACCAATGAGGTTGGGACATGTGTCTAGGTCATTTTATATTATTAAAGCATTATTTATACATTAAACTACCCTAATTACCACTAATCGCGATTAAGAACTTAATAAGTTACTATTCACCAAAAAATTATTTTAATCTCATTGAACCACATTTTACTTCTTAATGACAACCATGTATGTCGGATTTTCAAAATTCAATACACATTAGTGGTAAACTTTCATTAACTGAAAAATCAGTTTGCTTGAATACCACTTAGTGGTTTCACTATTCATCAAAAATTGAAGTTTTTTTCAGAAAATTACCAAAAATTCACTCTAAGCTATATGTGATATTCCGAATTCAAAAATGAAGTTTATTTTACAAAATTCAAATCATATAAGTCACATTAATTAATTTAATAATTAATTCCCGCTGCCAGAGCAAATAGCGTGTTTTTACAAAACAATAAGTATCAAAAGATTGACACCAGTTTAAGTCTAATTTCAAAGTGAAATTGATTCCAATGACCACCATTGGATAAAATGGTAAAAATATATTCTAATTTCACTTTAAAACCAATTCAAAAGATAATCTAATCATATAAATAAATTAGATCAAAATGAGGTTTTGAATTAAAATGCAACATTTTACACTATTCATAAAAAAAATGAACTTTATCAGAAAGGTACCAAAAATTACACAAAGTAAAATTTGATGTCCCGATTCTTAATAAAAGTTTTATTTGGTCCAAAAGAATGTATAAGAGTGATCAAAACTATATTTAATGACGGTTCACCATTAAAAGGTGATAAGTGAACCTTTAGTGAAAATTAGAGTATAAAAGCCTAAAATTGAACTCTTTCCATATTTTAAGCCTTTATCTTTTATTGGGTAAATGTATAAACATTTAAAAACATATCTATTCATATTTTAGTTATTTATATTCATTCACGCCAGTAAAACGGCTACTTGTTAACTAACATAATATTATTATATTACTATTGTGCTACGTAAGTTTCAAAGAAACTCATCGTTGCGTATCGGGTACGCTATCGAACATAGCAACCCCTTTTAATTAAAATTCATATTTAATTCTCTAATATTAATAAATATGAAAATTATTTATTCTTTAATTACCTGGGATGTTACAGTATATGGTATTTATTTCATTTAAAAAAACATCACGGCTTGTTGATGAAGCCAAAGACCAAATAATACTCGCGGCGGCAGAAAAGGTTGTCGTCACTGCGTATGTTAAAAGAAAAATTCCTTTTTGTCATTTTGTAAAACATTTCGAAGAAAAATAATCCTTTTTGTATAAAATTAAAAGTCAAAAGGGGTTTATACACCGTATAAAAAAAAAGCCTTGTATTAGAACAAAATATGCCTCAATGAAAGGAGATTGAGATGAATTCCCTTACCTCGTGTCGGACGTGACTCGATTGCTCTATAACTTCCTGAATAATAAAGTAAAGTTAATTTATACTTGCTTACGAACCTCTTTCAAGCTGATTATTCTTTTATGTCACTTATTTCCGTGTAATAAATATTATGTAATCATTTATGTTAAAAATGATTGTTTTGTCAATATTTGGTTCTTAAGTCGAAAGTGGACTTCTTACAATTACATGTTGTTCATGTGGTCAAAGGTTCATTATATCCAGAATTGTATTCATGATTTGGATATCATATATATCATATATATCCATCATATAAATGTATTTACAATAGTATATAACATTTAGTGGTAAGAAATGAAATGCACCGTTCATGGAGACGGTAAGCCGTACGTATGCATGAACGCTACTTTCATTTCTATTTCTTATTTAATGGAGTGAAATCATAATGATATAAATATATATTATAATTCCTGTATAATATCATATATAATATCATTAACTTTGTCCTTTATACGTCCCACATATGGCATTAACGAATCATATCACTTTGAGGGGGTGGTAGTCCGCACATCCTAAAATGAAATTATCGCGTTTACCCATAATGGAAACCATAAAGGTATGACATAAATGAAAATAAAGAAGCATAAGGAAAACATAAACATAATATGAATCATATATAAATAGAGTTACATATTAATGGTCACCATGAATGGTGTTAAAAGAAGATTGAACAAAAATCGTTTTGTGAGGCAGAAAATATCCAACTACAGAAACATCATGTTCTTTAACCATTAGATGAATGTGTGTGTAGGTTTAGCTCTAATCATTCTCATAAAAACATCCTAGTATATTGAAGTTATTGTTTCTGTTACAAAATAAAGTAATAAATATAGTTTAGGGGGTTGGAGAATAAAAATAAAATATAAGAACACAAGAGAAGACACTACCTTTAAAACGGGTAACTCTTTTTGATTTGAGATCAAAGCTTCCTTGGGAAGACTTCTTCCCAATGTGAGGATTCTATGAGAAAGAGAGGGATTTTTAGAGACAAAATGGGAAGGGTTTGGCTGAGCCAAATGCTTGAGAGGTGTGGGTAAGAAGGTAGAGGTGGGGGCCTTTTATAAGAGGATAGGAGGGGCACTCTTGGAAAGTTATAAAAGGTTACATTATTTTCAAATGAGTTTCAGATTTTAAAGGCCCAAAATTGATGTATTTAGAGTATAGGGTGATAATAGTTCGAAATACTCCCATAAAATAGGATTTTGACATGTGTAGATCTTAGTTTTTACATTATCTTTTCATTTTATTTAAATCGTTAAATAATGAGGTAATCGTTGTATCATCATGATATCATAAATAATTTAATTTATTTAATGTCTAAAAATTATAAAAAAACTATCATGATGTAGGAAATATTTTTAGATTTATATTGAATATTTATAGTCAAAAATATGACTTGTATAACCCAATTTAAATTTTTTTTATTAAAACAACTCATGTTTGTGTCATTTTTATTTTAACTTTAAATAAAAAGTTATTAATGTCATTTTCCTACCAAAGTGGCTCCATGGGGTCCCCAAGTTGACCCATGGATTTTCATGGTCGTCCATAACAAATCCAATAAGGGTAGGACATGTTTCAAGGTAATTTCATACTATTAAAACATTATATTTATCTTAAACTACACCAATTACCTCTAATCCCGATTAAAACTTAAATGTTACTATTCTCCAAAAAAATTATTTTAATCCCATTGAACCACATTTTACTTCTTAATGACAACCATGTATGTGGGATTTTTGAAAATCAAAACACAGAGGTGGTAAAATTTCATTTAAATGAATAATCCGTTTTCGAAGTACCACTTAGTTGTTTCACTATTCATGAAAAATTGATGTTTTTAAGAAAAATACCAAAACTTCACCCTAATCTATATTTGATATTCTGAATTCAAAAATGATGTCTATTTTAAAAAATTCAAAAAATATATGTTACATTAATTAAATAAATAATTAATTCCCGCTGTCAGAACAAATATCGTGTTTTTATGAAACAATATATATCAAAAGATTGACACTAGTTTAAGTCCAAATTCAATGTGAAATTAATTCCAATGACCACCATTGGATTTAATTGCAGAAATATTTTCTAATTTCTATTTAAAACAAATTAAAAATATAATCTAATCATATTAAAAAATTATATTAAAAATAGGTTTTGAATTAAAAAACAACAGTTTTCACTATTCATTAAAAAATGAACTTTATCGGAAAAATACCAAAAATTTAGAAAAAGTAAATTATGATGTCCCGATTCTAAAGAATAATTTTATTTGGCTCAAAAGAATGTATAAGAGTGACCAAAACTATATTTAAAGAGGGTTCACCTTCAAAAGGCGATAAGTGGACCTTTAGTGAATATTATAGTATCTATGCCTAAAATTGAATTCTTTTCTTATTTTAAGCCTTTATATTTTTTTGGATAAATGTAAAAACATTTAAAAAACATATATAATCATATTTTAGTTGTTTCTATTCATTCGCACCAATACAATGGCTACGTGTTAACTACCATTTAAATTAACATTATTATATTACTATTATGCAACGTAAGATTTCAAAGTAACTATTTGTTGCGTATCGGGTACGCTATCGAACATAGCAACCCCTTTTAAAGTAAAATTAATATTTAATTCGTAAATATTAATAATTATGAAAATGTATTATTTTTTATTTACCTGAGATGTTACAATATTTCATTTAACATAATATTTGTTTTCTTACATCAGACGAAAACCCATTTTTATCTTATGTTACACAACACATTCACTTATTTTGATGGCTTATGTTACCCAAAAGCTCGAGTCTTACTGACTGATAATATAATATTAATATCAATATGATAGTCATCACCAAGAAATTTTAATTGTGGGATTGAATGTGATTATATAAATTATGATACGATATTGATTACATGTCTATAATTTTAATTAAGTGGTTAATGCATAATAATAAATGAAAATAAAGGAATACAGAATTTAAGGGATGCGGTTTTAATGAATTTTTATTGCAATAATTCGGTTTTATATTGATATATTAAATAAATCATTATTAGTGAAAGGTATTAATTTAATTTATACAAAACTTATTTAGTTATTTGTTTTACATTCATCCAGTATATTTTTTTCCGTAAGATTAGAATAAATCTAATTATAAGTATAAAAATATTTATTTCTCTAAACTGCATTTTTTTCATTTTTTTAGTGGAAGACATGTTTTATAACAATATTTTTGAACTTTTAAACATTTTATATGAAATTATGCTCTTAATTTTTGAAATCAGAATTTCAAAACTTAATTTTTTTAATATTTTATATTTTTCTGAACAGCATCATTTTTAATGAATATTGAAAAAATGGATTTTAATTAAAAACATCATTTTAATATTTTTTCATTATATAGATAAATTAAATATTAATTTTGGATCAATTTATAATTAGTTCAAATGTATATCAATAAATAAAATTTAGTGAATTGTAATCAATTTCACATAGACTGATATATAAAAACATTTCAAACATTTGGACATTTTTATTTTATGAAAACTATTTCATCCCATTGGAATGATTAATATTAATTTAATTTCTACAACTCATAGGATTAGAATTTTGATAAATGAATTACATATTTATAAAACTTATAACTTATAATTTTTATGATGTTTTTTTAGATTTTTTTAAATATTTTTTAATTAAATTATAATTATTTACATCAGTAAATGGAATAATGTATTTAGTTAGTGGTTAAATGTTATTTACAACTGTCCAAATGACCATAAAAAGTGTCCAAACACCTTATTATGGAAAAAGATACAACATATACAAAATTTTATCAAAAATGTTACATTATATTTGGAACATTCTATAAGAGAGACCTCCCAATAGTGATTACAATTTTATATTTTCAAGAATTTTTCTCCCCCTACATTATATAATGGCACTAACTATCCTAAATTCATCACTAATATAAATAAATTTTTATCATCCTAACCTAGAATAAATAAGACTCCAAAAATCCATTATCTCATCTTAGAGGACTCACAATGTGTAGAAATAAAACAAATGAATTCGTCGCGTGTAAACCAAAAAGAGTTATGTGAAAAAGATGTAACATTCATCAAAGGGGATATTTATTATGTTTTTCTACAAATCAATTTAATATTACTAAGTGATAATATAATAACCTAAAAATCCTAGAAATAACTATATGTCTTTATTTTATGGATTCTACTTACATGTACACACACATCCATCAAATCGGTAATGAAATCATCGTTCTAATGTGCGAAGAACTACATGCAAGTGAAAAAATGACATTTTTTACATTACCACCAATTATAGAGGATAATTAAGTTGGAATTATATTTTTATAAGATATATATGATATTTATTTTTTCATCATATTCTATAACTACTATACAACACATACATTCACAACTTCCATTTTATTGGAATACTATAACATCTTTTCTGTGCATCATGACTACCGTCATCTCAAAGTGATGAGATTATTAAATTAAATACATTTAATGTATTAAATATTTGTAAAATAAAAATAAATTCTGTTACATCATGACCCATTTCACCACTATGATTGTGGACATAACAGTTTCAACGTGGGGTCAAGAACTCCTCGTACACCAGAGGCTACCAACTAGCAGTGAGGGTATCTGGAGGTGATGGTGGGGATAATATACCATCATATCATATATTCATATATGTATAAGATAATAAATAACAATAAAAAATATAACCATTAATTATAAATGAAAAATATGAGGAATATAAATTCTTATATTCAATTTAATAAATGAGTCCAATGCGAGTTTAAAAAAATGTTGAATTCATGACATTGTGATCATTGATATATGAAATAATTAAATAGGATAACATGCATCTCATAAAATTTAAAAAAAAATAAAAAAAAATAAAATTAGCATATGTGATCTCTTTGAGCATCTGAAGCTCTATCTTTATCCTTTGGTCATTACTCTAAGTATGAGCTACATAATAAAAAATCTAGATCATTTAAATATAAGGTCTAATCAGGTTTTACGGTTACCCCGGTAGGATTTGATATATAAATCCCAATAGAATATCACTCACTGATGTCTTTACCATTCCGGAATGTTTAATATAAATTAATTGTTATTCATATGTGAAAATTTATAACAAATAAAATAAATAACATATCTCATCCAGCTTCCTATGGGACACCAGACGACTATACATGCTTCGGCCCGTGGTGGTTGTCTAAACATGTTACCAGTTCATTAATTGATTGTTAACAGTTTACAAATAATTCACCTGTTAACAATAGATATGGTTCCACGGTGTAATAGGGAATGATATAATTATATCTACTAATGATTTCACATGGTAATAATAATGTAGGTGTATACCTAAGGGGTCACCAACCTAGTAATATCAGTAGACGTTCTAGGTGTAAGAGTGTAATCCAAGGAGCATACTTCATGGAATTTAAAAAAATATTCCTACAAAATTATATATTATCTTTCATGGTAATATGGGTCAATGAAGTGACTGGGACCAATGGGCTTTAACCTAGGAACATACATGTAAATGATGTATATAAGGAGTTTTTTCAGGGTATCCTTTAATAAAATGTTATGGATTACACAGTTTAATACTAGGAATCAAGGAATAGACAAGGATTTTGATATAAGAATGTTTCAACGTATTAAATTATTATCCTTTAATCAGAATGGGGTTCCCAAGTGATCAAGGGATTCCATGATAAGTATCCAAGGAGAGTGAGAGTTAAGACATTCATGTTTGATAATGTGGCCGCATAATATTTCATTTGGTTCAACCCCTTCCATTCACTAGTGTGATATGGCCAGGAAGAATTAAACCATTTAATGTCACTAAAATTAATTGATATGTCCATTTTCTTCAATAATATCCTTTTATTAGTTTGAAAATTTAAATTATATTTCAACCATTCATTCAATCTATTTATGATACATTCAGTCATTACAATTTACGATTTTACCTTCCATTAACATTGTATGGGTTCCTAAGGACATGGAACTAATTATTCAAATATGGACTTGAGTCATTCTATGGAACTCTACTATGGGAATCCATGTATAAACCATGGAATAACTATTATAAAACCTTAATTCCATCCATGTCATTCATACATGGGAATCAATTTGTCACCCAAGGTTTAAATACAATTAAATATATTCAATGTAATTTCAGAATATCATTTGAAGGTTAATCATCATGCATTTACCATTTACCATAATTCAACTCATTCAATTTAACAAATCATGTCAGTTACAATCATATTGCTCCATGGGTCACATAGGAGGTGGAAGTAGATCATCACAATAACATATGTAGTTAGTTCCAATATAATAAATAGACCAAGCACTTAGATGGTGCATTGGATCATTATTCCTTTAAAATAGAAAACACTATTTTTCTAATTCCATTTCAGATCTTGTCTTAAACATGTCATTTTTCAAATGTAACATTTTGGAAATAAATAAATAACCATGCAACAACACAAGAAAGTATAAATGTATATTCACTAAATTTATCTTTAACACCTCACACCTTCATTGAAGTGGTATTATTTAAAAATCATGATATTTATAATTGAAAACATTATTTATTAAATATATCATTTTATATCATGAAACATGCTAAATTAACATATAATATGCATTTAATACAAATACATTACTTCATGAAATAAATTTGTAAAAACAATCAATAAGATGTTTTTTAAAACATTTATAAAATTTGGGGACCTAGAAATGGACCCTTCCACTGGCTGTAATTTATTTACTTCCCAACACTTAATAGATATAGATATTTTCCTCTCAGTGCCTTTCCTATAAACAATCCTTGTTTCCTCATCGAAAAACAATTCTATGGAAACAAACATTAGATGGAGAAAAATTTTAATCTTCAAATGATATATGATTTCAAATAACCATAAAGTGAATTATTTCATGGGAATTCCAAAAATATTATTCTAAAATCAATATTTATCTCAAATTTTATATTTATATAGACTATAATGACCCATCATTAAACATAGTATATTCTAGTTTCATAAATAATAATTATCAATCTTACCTTCATAGGGATCCATTCAAGGGTTTTTATAGTATTAGCCCAAAAAACTAAATAAGAAAACCATAGATTACATAGTTGACACTTTGGAATAATATCCATTTCTTCAATAAAATAAAAAATTTTAAAATATGCATGATTGTTTTCATATCACATCTCAACAATGTTGACATTGTCATCTTCTATACCCCTATACATTCATAAAGACATGTGAAAAAAATTATGATATGTGGGAAGAGTTATAAATTATAACTACGGTATGTTAAAAAATAT
Source organism: Viscum album (assembly GCA_963277665.1). Taxonomy (NCBI): domain Eukaryota; kingdom Viridiplantae; phylum Streptophyta; class Magnoliopsida; order Santalales; family Viscaceae; genus Viscum; species Viscum album. Next base: position 1,816,304,614 of record OY728164.1, read on the forward strand.
ATATATATACATTATTTCATGAAAACTTAACTTTTTTTAAAGAACAACAATAAGGTTCAAAATTTATATATTCTTACCCAATATAATTTCAAAATCCACCCAAATATTTTTATAATTATATTTAATATGAAATTTTATATGAAAATATACATAATGTGTTTATTGAAAAAAAAACATAAACTCATTAATACTTTATTATAAATTAATACCCTTCACCATTGATAAGTATTATATACATTATTTTGAAAATAACCTCTATGGTTACTATATTTAAAAAAACACCATTAAAACCATAAAAATAATATATAAAAATATTAATGGGAATTTATTATATTTTTAATTATTATAAATGAAATAACAATTTGGTTTTCAACTACATATTCCATTCCAAAAAATGGCATAACCATAAGAGTGACTTCCATACCCAACAGATTGGAGGGATGTCACGAACACAACCTTTTATTTTCAATCATGGAACCACCATTAATTGATTTATTATATGACCACCAAAAATAATTTTCATGAACTATATCATAATCATAAAATAGTAAAGACTTCAATTTTCACCATTTAACATATAAAATTCTATTATCACTCATATGAAGTCAATAAATGTATTTATAATTGTCAATGAAATTTTAAAACCCACTATAAATAACAAATACTCAGAAAAAGGGAAATATGGGTGTCTTTTTATTTTCAAAAATAATGTATTATTTTGGAAGAATCCAAATAAAAAATAATATTAATGGCATTGCAGAATATTTTGTCGTAAAATAAATTGAAAACAACATTCCTTTTTTTCATATTTGAAGAAAGTAAATTTTATAAAAAATATAAAATTTTGAATAACAAGATAATAAATAATTTTATGATATAATATGTAAAAGAATCATTATATACATAATAAAAAGGTGGCTATATAACATAAAAATATGCCTTAATGGAATGAAATTGAGACGAAGTCCCTTACAATGATTCAGACTTTTCACATGTTTTAGTATCACCTAGAATAATAAAATTTTATTATTAATCAACTTTCATTTGATCCTTTTCAAATTTTTATTACATTTTTTTCATTTATTATTATTTTTATAATTGCCTAATCATTTAAGTATCTACCAGTAGATCTGACCATATTCAGCTTAACGGTCGAAATTACATTGTTAGGATAATTGTGATCAAAGAGGTATTTATTTAATCATCTCAAAAAAATAACATAATCATATTATATTTACATTAATTTTTCATCCAAAACCCAATCAAGTATAATTGTTAAGAAAAATTAACCAACAACACATTTATAAAGATGATAGGCCCTACGTATGCATGGGAAATGATCTCATTTTCTTGTAATAATTTTTAAATGAAGGTATGTAAGAATAATAATTATATAATGCAAATTATATATATATTTTTAAATTATATTTACAAATAATTAAAATTATATTAATTTTGATATGAAAAGATAATAATCAAATAACATTGTGGTGGTTGTGGTCCACATGACCATGAATAGCAATCACATTTTCAGTATATAAACTATTAAGAAGAAAATAATATATATTTTTAATATAAAGAAAATTACTTCTTTAATATCATATAAATTCAATTAATATCATATGAATTAAATCTATTTAAACTTATCACTTTCTGTTATATGATTTAGTGAAAAACTCTTCGAATGGTTTCATAAGGCGGTAGTTTTTTGTGCCGAGAAGTAACGATATAATAATTGATATTGTATGAAATGTAAAATGGGTGAAAATGGATAATTACTAAAAATTTGTTATTTTGATATAGTAATCATAAATATCACCATAAAATAGTATTTATATCATAATTCAAACCCATTATATGTGGTAATGGGAAAATGATTTTTATTTTTTTGTGATGTGTTAGTTTGCATTGAACTAAATTGATGATTTGTCAACCCCTTTAATGAAAGTGTGTGTGTTATGAGGAAATAAACATATCATACCAGCATATTTTTTTATTTATGATACATAAGTTATTATATAATTATGTCATTATATAAAATTAATTCATGAACAATAAAATATAACCAAAGTTCTCTATGATGAACTTTTCCTTTATTTCTGGGTAACTCATTTTGGTTCGTAGAAAACTCATTCAATGGTATGATTTGTGTCTAAAAAAATATTGGATAAATTAATATAGGTTAAATTTTTTTCTAGGTTTTTGATTATCTATAATTCATGTGATTTATGATGAAGTGGGACGAGTAAATTCCATCTTATAGTGGTGGAGGTGTAGCATGCATGTAAATACAAAAATATTAGATCTATTGACTGGCCTCACTTACATATTTTTGCACCAATAATTTTAAAAATTCTAAAAAACATGATATAAATTATAATTATGTACATAAAATTTATTATGGAAAATTATTTATTTCATTTGGTCCCATAAAATAAATATTTATCCAATATGAAAAATGATTTTCTAGTTTACTCGTAGTAACAAATTTAATTTTTGTTGGATGTTTTTTTTGATATAAAAAATACTATAAAATAAGTTATATAATATTTTGAATCCATATATGAAATAAAATTTGTAAAATTCAATTAAAAATTGTTGAATAATTTTTATAAAAATTAATCTAACAGATATAACAAAAAATCGCGTTTTAATGTGAAACTTTTCAAATATTAACTCTTCTTTTATATCAAATAAAATATTAAAATATTAAAATGAAATAAGTTGGATTATTAGTTTCATAATTTATATATTATAAATTTTAATCCTATTCGTACTATAATTTAACATTATAAATTATTTATATTTAAATGTAATCATTAATTAAAATAATTTTTTTTATTATTCATTAAAAAACCTATCATTAAAATACCAAAAATTAACCCTTAGATAATATTGAAATTATAATTTCATATATGATTTTATTTTTTTAAAATTAAATATTTTATAGGTTTAAATTTTATTTTTAATATAATTTCCCCTTAAAAGGAAAAATAATTTCCATATGGAACAATAAAATCTATAGTATATTATTGTTTCTTATAACTCTTTCTTATGGGAAATGAGTTATTTAAATTTAAAAAATTTCCTAACTTCCTATAATATATTTTAAATAGTTTCCCATTAAATTAATATTTCTATATAATTCGTATATATGAATAACTATGTAAAAATTACTTATTATATCATTATATTTGTTGTTACAGATATTGGTTGTAGGATCTTTTAATTTCAATTTAATTCATATTCTTTTTCCCCAATATTGACCCCTATTGATATACATATAGAAATATCATGTGTAATACATCATATAATTTCATGGCTAATGAGATAATAAGAAAATGATGATCTTAAATTCACATTAATATTAATCAAAAAAATTAAAAATTGATGATTTCGAGTGAACATAAGAATAGAATGTGTGAATGAGAATAATATCTGACCATATATATGAAATATAATAGAATATAACCCATTTAAACATATATCCTAAATTTATACTAATGAAAAAATAATGTTTTCATACCTATATACATGAGTCATGGGAGTATAGAAACAAGATACCACAATTATAAGAAGAGAAAATAATAACATTAGAATGTTTCATAATATTGAGTTCTATCATAAGAATTTTGAATATACATATATATATCAAAATAATTAGTTATTTTGATCCTCACTATGGAGAATAAAATGAAATATTTTATACATTCACATTGATGATTGGGTTTTCACCCTATTCCTGTTGATGTAATATCATGGGATATGAGGCATTGCCTAATGAAATATAAGGATATATAATTTTTATCCTACTTATCACTTAGTGGAAAAGCGCATAGTTTAAAAATATATATGGGGTAAATATATATATATATAATCCTTTCAATATGTTGTTACAAAATCTTTATGTATAAGGTGTGAGTTAGAATCAGTGAGGTTAAATATGTAGTTTATTTAATATAAGAAAAGATTCATTTAAATTGTGTATCATTTATAATTATGAAAACATAAATATACTTTTTAGAAACATATGTTGAAAACAACATTGTATATTTCTATACTCACCAAGATCTTCTATTTTATATTTATACAAGTTTTTTTCGATATAGTTGATGTTAGGGATTGTTGTTACTTACATGCAATATTAGTGGATGAGGTTGGGGACACAATCATAAGATTTGTTAAATTCTGATGTATATTTTTATGAAGAAAAATCAATATTAAAATATAATTGGTATTTTTATTATATATATTTTCAATGGTATTTTGAGTCATTCTTAATCCTTATGAAGGTAATTTAACCAAAATGTTTGTCTTATAAAATAAAATTTAGTCTCTACTCTATTGTGATGTGACCCAAAAAATCATAAATACATTTATAATCATTTTACATGTATATTCATTTCATATCATAATACATGAAAATGTAGAAACTATCGATTTACATTATTTAGATATTACCGATAGGATTATATAATTTTTCAATACTTATTTTACATTTCCCATAATATTATATATTCAAAATATCCTTCTCAAAATGTCATAGATAATACCTCACACAATTTCATAGGTTTTGGGAAAAAATATAATGTTATATGATACACAGTAAGGGTAATCATTGATAAAAAATGAATATCATTAATAGGAATATGTTCATTATATGGGTATGGGGATATAACCATGATAATTGATCATAACATAAGACAATCACACTGAATAAAAAATAGATCATTGAGTAATGAATAAAATTTTAAAATATAACTATACATGGGTAATAAGATTGAGGAAACATGAGTTAACCTTTCTAAAGAAAAAAATATAACTAATTATTTTTTCATAACTTATAGTTGTTACATAAGAATGTGGTATATAAATAAGAATTCAATTTTTTTCCTTGAATGTGTATTATATTCATGATGATCATAACATTTTTTAAATTTATTCATAGTGGATTATGAGTAATCCCTTGTCTCAAACATTCTATCTCACATGAAACAAGGCTTTACCCATTTCATAATAAGAAAATGTAATTCTGATCTTACCAGTTACTTATTGAGAACAACCCCTGTTGTAATTTTGTCAAATCCATATTTATTATAAAATCATTAGATATAAAACACTATCCAATAAAATAGATAGATATATATATATATGTCTAGGACCACCCATAAATTATTCAAAAATAGTATATATTTATTCAATGATTAATTATTCTAAATTTCATTAATGAGTATTTAATTTTTAAGATATAGTTTGGGTTTTTCAAATACACTTCATTTTATAAACCATATAGATAATTAATATGTTGATTATTATAATGGAATGTCTCAATTATAGAATACAAAAATTTTATTTATTTTTTTATATAAAAATATTAATATATGATCTGTAGAAAAAAAAACATTAAAAATAAGATTCATAACCCCTTATATATTAAATATAATACTTATAAAATAGCATAATTTATAAAATAATATATTATAAATTAAATTATAAAGTCATGAAAATATTGATAGTTTTCCTAAAAAATAATGATTATGTTATCAATGGGAAAATTATATTTTGTAAAAAACTCTCTGAAAAATATCCCTCAAGACAGTTGTAAATACTGTCAACTACAATTACATTAAAATTTTAAATACTGAATCCATTCACACCATTTTAATGAAATAAATATTAAATATAATATTCCCATAACAAATCCATTTATATATATGGTCTTACATTATATAATTAAATTAATATCAACATCTAGAGTAAATATTCCTAAAATAAAATAAAGGATAATTTTATCTCCACATAAAAGAATATTTTATTCTTTATTGTAAACCAGAGATAGAAGAAATGGAAGTGAGACATGAAAACCATATAAAGAAATATTGTATGAGGAAATTTATTATGATTTAGATATATTTTATTATATATTTCGAGTAATGTGAATTAGAACATAACAAATTCCTATTTTAATGTGATATTAGAGAGAATCCCATTAACATTAATTCCTCATATGTAAGATTTTCAAAATCATTTTTTATAATAATTTTATCACTATAATTATTATGTATTATAAGTATTTTTTTATATATTTCAATTTAAAGAATGAATTTTTATTTTTTATTACTAATTTGGAATAAAAAAATTTCAAATAAATATTTTAGTATTAATTTTTCAGTTAGGGTTTTCATCTACATTTTATGTTAATTATGGTCCTCGAATAAATTTGATGTTTTCATATACACCTGAATGTTCTAGATTGAGTGGAAAATGTTATTTTATCAATCTAGAGTCATACTCTTTTTTTCCAAGAATATGTGATGATGCTTTACATTTGAAATTTAAAAATATCCTCTATGATTATAAGTTCAGTAAATGATTTTATTTTTTTAGGGAATATAAAAAATTATTATACTATTATAGTATTATTAAAATATTTTAAATTCATCAATATGACTTCATTTTATAACTATATATGTATTAATCTTTTTTGTGATTCATGAAAAACGCAATCCTTCTTTATAGATGTTAAATTTGACCAAAACAATACAATGGAACGACTAATGGTTGCATATGAAAACATAGTTATGTTATGAAAAAAAAAATTATAATATAATAATAGAGTTAAAATAAAAATCCTTATATTTGTAAATGGAATATAATATTAGTATAAATGTGATGATATGTGAAAATTATTATTATAGACACTTGCCATTTTTTAATTGAGTCATTCCATTTCATGATTTCTCCCAAAAAAATAAAAGGAATATACCACCTTCTTAAAAAATTAATACCATATATGGTTGAGAAAATTAGTATAATTAATTTTGGAGGTGTTTTATATAATTTATTTCATTAACCAATGCATTAATTCCATTAAATGGGCACCATATATGAAATTCTACATACCATATGGGTTACTCCAATCCCCTCGTGATGATGTAAAGAATCATGCAATCGTAATAAGTCTTTAAAAATGATTTAAGAAAAAATAAAATTTAATAATCTAAATTATAAACATTAAAATTCAATATATAACCATACATTCTTTAGAAATCAGTAAGAAAGATAAAAAATAGTATTTTTCATAAAAAATAAATAGATAATTTAGAATATAATAAATAATATGAAAATGATTATTCCCTTAACATTCTTATCTCTACTAGTACTGATAATTATTCTGTGATTAATTACCCAGTATAAAATTATATATATATATATATATATATATATTGAAAAACTAATTAAATGAACATAATTATTGAAAGGCCATTTTTTCAGAGTTGATATGGAAAAATAAATAATATTCAACTACTATATAACTTCTATATAACCACATAAGTCATCTCCTTGTATCAACATAATAAAATCTATTTTTGAGACAATAAGAAGGTCATGAACATAAAATATGACATATCTTATAGTAATGTGATTAAAAATCCCTTTTAGTTCACAAAAAATATTTTCTTATTCATAACCATTAATAAAATATAATTTTTCAATCTAGTTTCAAAATAAATAAAAATAGAATATTTGTATTCAATTTTATGGTCAATGTGAACATCAAATCATCATCCGTTACAGATATAATTTTCAATAACATTTAATTTAAAATTTTTATTAAATAAATACCTGAAAATCCTTTGTCCAAAGAAGGAAATTTAATTCCTACTTCTAAATTTCACTTTAAAAAACATTCATAAACACTTCTAAATAAAAATCATTCAAATTAATTTTTAGAAATATCTTAATGAAATTCAAATGAATGTGTGACATAATATTCATCTTGCTATTATATTTCATGTATTGATAAGATCCATAATATTATGTTTTAATAACCCACAATCTTTATGTGCAGACCCACGGTGGGGAGTGCATTGGTGATGCAACAGACCCATAGTACTCGACAGGAGGAGTACCTCAGAAGTCCAAGGTTAGTGGAAAGAACCTTGGAGTCATGGAAGGCCCATTGTACTCGATAGAGGAGGAGTTCTCCTGTAGCCAAGGTTTCTATAGAGTGAATGGGGATGTTACTTGATACTACCCCAAGAATAAAATCCTAGTTTGAGCTGAGTCAATAAATTTTGTTTTTACCTCATGATTCAGATAGATTACTTGATAACTTATGTATATGTAAGGGCATATGCCAAAGTGGGGTTATCTATTTATTTCATATCTTATGTTATGTCCGATTTGGATTTTGTGAGACCTTGAGGGTCTCAGGGTCCCTACTGGGTATCGTTACACTCACCCCTGCACAGGCTATTCCGGGACCTCGTTGTGTTGGATGTAGATGATGGACATTGCTGACTGTGGCTGAGACCACCAAGACCAAACGGTAGCCGGAGGTGGACCATACGGTGTGAAGATACATGGATGAGATGGGCAGACCTGGAGTATTGAGGAGAGGATCTGTACCTACCCTCCAGGTAGGAACATTGGAGGAAGAACCAATGACAACATTTCTTTTCGTCAGTTGTACTTTAATTTTATGTTCCTTGTACATTACAGTTGGGCTTGTATTTCCGGCCCCTTTTACTTTTTATCACTCTTTTTTTATAAAGTTTACAAAATGTTTATTTCCATCTATGTGCTTTGTTGTGTGATTTTACCGGTTTTAATGGAAATTCCTTCCATGTTTTAGAGAATTATGCCTTTGATGTTAGTCACCATCCCATGGCCTATGGAAAGTGTGTTTGGTGTAGTCATGGTACGAGCACTGAGAGATGGGTCGTGACAAATTGGTATGAGAGGCAGTCAGTTCTACTGCATATTTTAGGACTCTGATCTTTCTTTTCATTGATGCAATTGTGTTATGTTTAGTGAGTGTGGTTTTCAGTTTGGGGAGTCCAGTGTTTGTGCGACAACTGACGTATACACACACCCAGACCTTGCCTTCCGAATTCCAACTCAGTAAACAAAAACACTGATTGCGTGTGTGTTTTCAAAATATTTCTTTAAGTCAGATCAACTAGGACAGCTCACCAGGTATAATATTTTGATAGTGTCAAGTCTGTTTCTTTCATGATACCTCTCTACGGACTACTAGAGAGAGTCTCAAGTGTTGTACGCACAGATATCCCACCGAGTGATGAGGCCTCGGTGCAGAGCCCTTTTCCATCAAAGTCACTAGTAGTGCCACTCCCTGTTGGTCCACCAATACCAACAGCCCCGGAAGCAAATGATTAACGCCACATGCACACGTTGCACGAGGTCTAGTGCTAGAGGCCACCCAGGTTCAGTGGTGATATGGACCCACATGAGGATAAGGATTAGGTGGAGGCTGTGGTGAGTGTTTTTCGACTAGAAGGGATACCAGCCCACCATATAGTGATCATTTCTGCGAGTCTCCATCAGGAATCAGTAGGCAGATGGTGGAGCTTGATACTCTATTTCCATGGCGAGAAGACGCTTCTCTAGGTTGATTTTGTGAGCCTGCTCCAGGAAGAGTTTGTCCCAGCGACTCTTCACACAGTGCGCATACAGGAGATACTTCATCTGCAGCAGGGCATCATGACTATACCTTATTACTCATCGAGGTTCACCGAGCTATCATGCTACTTGACAGATATGGTGTGGGACCAATTCTTTAGGGAACAGATCTTCGAGCAGGGGCTCAGGCAAAAGATCAGGGCTTCGATGATCTCCCTCTGCATCCTGACACAGGAGGATGTGTTGGAGCGAGCCTTCTTAGTAGATAGTTTTCTTGTTGAGCAGTCTTCAGAAGCGAGATCCACCACCAGTCGACATGTAGCGGAGTCTTCTTTAGCTGGCAGCAGACAGATGTCGCAGAAGTCCTAGAAGAACAAACTTTCAGGCCGACGACCGCGTGACCCAGGATCGGTTGTGTGGGGCACCCGGGGCAGAGACATACTTGCTAGGAGCTGGTAGTGTTTCTCAAGCATTGGTAAGGGTCACATGGAACATGAGTGTCCTACCCACCATTCAGATGATCAGAAGATGGTCAATGGACCGCCCATGAAAAGACATAGATTCAGTCGAGGAGGTCTGTAGGGAGCAGGTGGACGTGGTAGAGGAGTAGGTCGTGCAGCAGATGGTGGATGACGTTTTGAGGTGTTACCGCCACCACCATCAGGGATGTCCACCCCGACCGTAGGGAGTAGGTGGTCATGAGAGATCTCAGCTCCAGGCATCTGAGGCTTACAATCATGGTGCTCCAAAGATTATCCGATGTATGATCTCTGTCTACTCAACCTTAGCTATAGTTATTATAGACACAGGTTCCAATCACTCTTTCATTTTCACTGCAATCATTCTGAGCTCGGAGATTCTAACAGAGTTTTAGACTCGATCCTTACAGCTAGAGACACCTATGAAAGAAGACGTGGTGATTACGCACTCGTGCCAGTAGTGTGAGCTTACTTTTGGAGTTGATAGCTTTGACTGGGATCTTCTAGAAGAAGCGTCGAGGCCTTATGATGTCATCTTGGCTATGGGCTAGTTTTTTACAGTCCATGCTCAGATTAACTGTATTATTCACAAAGTGCAGTGTGTCCACACATATAGGACCGGGTTTACCTTCACTCATGAGAATGAAGCCTTTGTAGCACAATACAGACATACTCGGAGGAGGGTGCATCCGATCACTCATCAGTTGTCCTACCTTACCCTTGAAGCAGTAGATGGGGAGAGTCTGAGCTATCCTGTAGTGGTGGACCAGTACGTAGATGTTTTCCCTGAGGATGTTCTAGGTCTACCTCCTCATAGAGAGGTGTAATTTTACATTGACTTGTACCTCAGTATGGCATCAATATATACACTAGTGTATTTGATGGCACCTAAGGAGATTCGTGTGGTATGTGTACAACTTGAGGACTTGTAGTGGAAGGGATTCATATGGCCCAATGATTCTCCATGGGTAGCCCCGATTCAGTTCTCTAAGAATGCAGATGGGATCTTGAGGCTTTGTGTCAACTGTCGTAACCTGAACCAGGTGACCATGAAGAACAAGTATCCACTCTCTAGAAACGAAGTCCTCTTTGATCAGCTAAAAGGAGCATGATGGTTCTCGAAGATAGACCATATATCAGGCTATCCCCAGCTCAGAGTTCGAGATGAGGATGTGGAGAAGATGACCTTCTGGTGTCGGTATGACCACAAAGTGATCTTAGTTATTCCATTCAGCATAACCAACGCTCTTATAGTGTTCATGGGACTCATGAACTGGATTATCGAGCCATACATCGATCGCTTTGTTGTAGTCTTCATCGACGACTACTCGACTACTAAGGATGAGCATGCATACCATTTACAGGTAGTACATGACTAACATCGAGAGAACTTTATTTGTGGTAATCTCTGTATGTGACAGTTCTTGATTTGAGAAGATACTTTCTAGGACATGTCATCTCAAAGGCTATATTTGTAGTCGATCCAGTGATGATTTTGGCGGTACATGTTTGGAATCCATCCAAGAGTGTGATAGAGGTACGGAGTTTTCTGGGTTTAGTTGGATACTACCAGAGGTTTGCACCAGATTTCAACAACGTTGTAGCACCACTATCAGCCTTAATGAAGAATTGGAAACCATTTGTGTGGTCAGATAGATTCCAATATAGCTTTCAAGAGCTTAGGCAGAGGATAACCACTGCTCCCATCATGAGGCTTCTAGAGGAAGGCGTAGGGTACGAAGTCTACTGTGATGCATCTAGGACCAGACTCTGGTGTTTCCTGATGCAGGAGAAAGAAATGATCACATATGTCTCCCAAAAGCTGAGACTACATGAACAGAACTATTCAGCCCATGAACTAGAGTTAGCAGCAGTGGTCTTCGCCTTGACGATGTGGAAAAAGTATCTGATGGGTGAGCATTTTTTCGTGTACTCTGATCATAAGAGTCTCATGTATATATTCTTCAGAAGGACCTGAACCTATGAAAATGATGTTTTCTTGAGGTACTCTAAGATGATAACATCGAGATAGTCTATACGCTTGGGAAGGGGAATGTTGTTTCAGAAGAAGTGAGCATGAGGTCTGCTATACAACTGCTAGGTAAGGCGACAAAACATCTAGCTACATTACAGATATCCTTTGTGGATAAGGATGGTGCAGTCTTCCTTCAGTCTCTCACAGTCACTTCCCCACATCTTCAGTGAGTCAAGGAGGCACATCATGGGCACACTGACTGTGAGACACAATGTGCTCCGATATCCATATAACATGCACCTGATGGATTTTCTTATGGTAGGGAGCATGTCATCATTTTTAGGGGATATACTATGGTTCCAGTGTCACTTCAGGTGGATGTGTTTAGGGAGTTCCACACATCCCCTCTTCTGGTACATCCATGGGTGGCGAAGATGTACCAGGATCTCTGGCGTAGCACTAGTGGTTGGGAATGAAGAAAGTTGTTGCAGAGTTTTTCTCTTAATGCCTAACTTGTCAGCAAGTGTATGCAGAGCACCAGGTACCAGCATTCTTGGTTTAGCGTTTAGAGATCCTATAGTGGAAGTGGTATGGGATATCCATGGATGTTATGACAGGACATCCACGTACATACATGGGTCATGAATCGATTTGGGTGATCGTTGACCGACTCACCAAGTCAGGCAACTTCCTACAAGTTGGAGAGCAGTGTTCAGTATAAAGATTGGGATGCCTCTATGTGTATAAGATAGTGCAGATATATGGAGTAAATTCTTCAATTGTATCCAATAGTGATGCATGTTTAGCTTCCCTTCTATTGAAGGGTTTTCAATAGGCATTCGGGCTGCATCTTCATTTGAGAACCACCTTCCATCCTCAAACAGAAGGCCAGACAGAGAGGACCATTCAGACTCTCGAGGACATGCTTTTTTCTTGCGTCCTTGACTTTAGTCGCAACTGGGAGGACCACTTAACTTGGGTGGAATTTACATACAACAACAAATGTCACTCCACCAAAGGGATGAAACCTTTTGAGGCATTGTACGGGCGACCTTTTAGATCACCTTTGGGCTGGATTGACCCAGGGGAGTCAGCACTAGTGGGACCAGAAATGGTACGGGCTACCATGGAGAAGATGTTAATTATCTAGGAGCAGATGAAGACTGCACAGATCAGTCAAAATTTTTATACTAATAGGAGACGGGGACCTCTGGAGTTCGAGAATGGTGACCACATTTTTTTGTGGGTCTCACCTGGATGAGGTTAATAGGGATTTGGCTAAGACAGAAAGTAATATTCGTGATTCATCAGACCTTTTCAGGTCTTAATTATAGTTGGTGAGGTGGCTTACTGCTTAGCTCTTCCACCTCAGTTGCACAGGGTGCACGAAGTCTTCCACGTATCCTAGCTGAGGAGATACGTGCACGACCCTTCACACATCATCGACCATGGAGATATAGACGTCAAATTTGGGGTGACATTTAAGAATGTTCCAATATAGATTCAGTATCGATAGGATCAAGTCCTTTGTGGATGGTCGATACATCTAGTGTGCATTCACTGGCAGCATGGGATCCCCCAGGAGAGCACATGGGCGTGGGAGGATCAATATTATGCTCAATACCCCTACTTGTTACCTTAGTTATAAGTTTTGGATTATGGGGACGTAGATCCCTGAGGCGCGGATAATGAAAAGACACATAATTTCCATGTATTTTTTTTAAATTAAATGGAAATTTTACGAGTCCACAAAAATTGATGACACGTGATTCCGGGGCCCGGTGTTCCCAGAATTATTTACTAATGTTTTCTTCAGGTATGTTCAGTAAATATACGAGAATGTTTTTATTACTTTTGTACCGGTGCTTGGAATTAAAATTTTACGGCACCTTCGAACTCGCAGCACTGATATTTTCTTAATAATACTTTCACCACAACGACAGTTGGTCAAGGGTGAAAGATAGTTTTAGGGTTTTTCTTGGAAATAATAAAATAAAATGACAAATGTTTTATTTTATTATAACCACCCAAGTGAAGTTGGAGTTCGGTACCACCACACCTTATCCTCCCATGAGAGGTTATGGTGGTGGGGCCCACCCGAACCTAACCTCCCACGAGAGGTTATGATGTGGGGACCACTCGAGACTAAACCCCCTAATAATAATGGGTGAGGAAAATCTCTCAACTCCCCTCATTAATAAGGGAGAGCATTTTGATATCCCCCACCTTAATGGAGCCAACACGCAAGATTTAATTATACCAAATCCTCCTCATTAATTAATTGAGGCAACAAATTCAATTAATTATTTAACCCTTTTGAATATTATGCCAATGATTTAATAGGATATTATAATCCTTCATCTATGGTTGGAATTTGTTTTTAGGTAGAGCATCGGAGAGGAGAGATCTTTGGGAAAAAGCTCTCTGTCACGACCTTTCCCCCATGGCCCGCATCATGACTACACCAAGCCTGCCTTCCATAGGCCAGGGGCTAGCGACTAGCACCAAAGGAATAATCCCCTAAAACTGGGAAGGCATTGCCTTTAAAAAATGTAAACTCACATAACCAGAGAACAAGCGGAATGAAACACTAAGTAAAAGAAACTATACATAGAAGAAGTGCTGAAAAGAAAAATGGGCCATAATACAAGACCAAATGTAATGTAAAACTGGAAAGAAAGTACAAATAAAATGGAACAAATAGCTGGAAGGTGAAAGCAGCTCCTGGATCATCCTCTGGGGTTCCTACCTGATGGGTAGGTACAGATGGCCTCCCCAGCACTCCACATCCGTCAGACTCCACCGTGTACTGATACGTCGTAAGGTCCTCATCTGGGTACTGTGCAGTCCTAGCACTCTATGTATCTGTCATCATTATCTGTCGTCTGCATCAAACACCATGTAGTTTGGGCATAGCCCGTGAAGGGGTGAGTATAATGATACTCAGTAGGGACCCCGAGACCCTCAAGCTCTCACAAAATCATACAAGGATGAACCAAAAATTCTAGAATTCAATGGATAACCAAAACATAGATATATGCCCATACATATACCTAAGTTATCATGCAACCCATCTCAATCATGATGAAAAACGCAAAGGTCATTGACTCAGCTCAAAGATGTATTTTTATTCACGAACCACGGCTGCTGGAGAACTCCTCCTTTGTCAAGCATTGTAGTCCTATTGTGACTCTAAGATGATACTCCCTAACCTAAGACTGCTAAGGTACTCCTCCTATCAAGTACTGTGGGTCTGCCGCCTCACATAGTAGCGCTCCCCAACATGGGTCTGCTGCCTCACCAAGTAGTGCTCCTCTGCCATGGGTCTGCCGCCTCACACAGTAGCGCTCCCCACTGGGCTAGTCATGTCACTCTGAATGAATCGGACAAGCAGTAATCAGGTCTCAGTCAACTTCTAGGTCTCCATAGTCTTCCCGCTTGTATTCAGAAGGGTCTGCTCCAAAACTGAAATCCCAATGAAAAAAATCAACAGAATACCTAATGACATAACTATCACTAACCATAGCAACAAATAATTAAAAATTTCGTCAATTTATTTTCTAATATCCCATATAAATATATTTATTCTCTCCAAATTATTTAAAAGATATAATCATCCAAAAAGAAGACAACATTTGGTATAATCACAAAAATAAAATTTAAATAACCGTTAATCCAATCAATGATAACCTATAATTAGATTCAAAATTGATGATGAATAAACCGTATGTATTCCAATTAAAACCACAAGGATTCAACAATGAATCTAATATAATTATTAGAAAATATAATATTTGATATATAATATAATATTTTATATTTTAGGGGAGATGTAATATTTTCTAAAAAATAATTTAAATGCATTATTCATTAGTATTTTTTATTTATTATTCACCAGCATGATCAAGTGAAATTTATTTTAAATTTCTAATAAATTCATTCCATTATATCAAATAATGGTTCCTATATTTTTTTCAAATAGTTATTATGTTATCTTATGTAAATATTCATTACCTTAGGAAATCAATAATTTATAAATTAATATTACTTTTCTAGGAATTGTAGAATTTTTAATTTGAATAATTATATATCATATCAAAAATATAATCTTATATTAACATATTTTTATAAATGAATTAAAACTAATTTAATGGCTAATAAATTTCTAATAATCTTAATAACTTATAATGATTAAAAATAATTTTTTTAAAGAAAAGGATTTTTTCAACACATTATCTATTTTTATTTAAAAGAAAATTTCTACAAATTTATAAATAGAATTAGTATAAATATATAAAAATACAGATTCAACACATATAAATTTGTTAATAAGGATCTAATTATAATTTTGAAAATATATTTACTTCTATAATTAATATTTAATTAAGAGTAATAAATATTTAAATAAAAATTTAACGGTGTCACGAATTTTCACAAATTACCATTAACTTTAGACGTTATAGAAAATATATTACTGATTTCAAATTCATTACAACATGTAATACGAACCATTTCTAAACATACTCATGTATCAATCATTCCATTCCATTCACACCTCTAACATATAATTCTTATATATGAAAATGTGCATCATCCCTCGTTATAATATAGTGTCCATGTCAACCATTTAACTAATATCCTCTAATTTCACTATATATATAGATAAATACCAAAATATAATTTCTATGAATTCAATTACTTTTTTTAATTACACTAGTCACCAAAAATTATCTTATATTCTCAAACCATTGGCCTTCATTAATATGAATTTTAATGTCTCAATGTTAGAATCGCATTTTCCTTATCATTTACCTATTAATAATTCCTTTATAAAAAACCATAACCATTTTATAATATAAATATAATAAAAAATAAATTCTTCATACCTTATTTTAAAAACTAACCAATAGTTTTTTAATCATCTATCAACTATGAAAAATAAGAATCATCATAAAAACATGAGTGATGATTACCGAATCCACAAAGTGATGTTTTCTTTTTTACATCCCACCATCAAGTATTGTCAAAAAAATGTCTTTGAGGAAAATAATGATTTATATATTGAGTTTTGGGTATTTAATTGATCAATTACTATCCATATTCACACATCTCATTCATTTCACAGCTGAAATCATGATCTTACATGGTACAAACTATTACTACAATGCATAGTGATTTATTATATTTTATTATGGTTTTTAATTAATTATCCAGTTATCATATATTATATTTTTCCATCATAAAAATATTAAATTAATATCATTATGTTTCTTCTATTATGATATAATCTCAAAAGAAAGACCATTTAAACTGTACTTTCTAATCGAGTTAATTCTTGTTTAAGATTTGGTTGGTTTGAAAACATACTTGATAAAACCTATGAAATTATATCATTGATGATTATTGAAAATATATTTATAGAATAATTTTAAATTATTATATGAAATAATTTTTTTATTTAATTAATATATAAATATTTAAATCATTAATTAATAAAACACTATTCATATGTTTTATGTCAACAAAAAATCATAGTTATCGATTTCAATTGCTAGGATAATGAATAATATACTTGATAAATGAAATATAAATATACTAACACAATATAAGTCATCCATTAATATAAAATTAACTATATTTTATTATAAATATTTTTATTAAAAATGTCTATTGACACAACTTCTTCAAATATACTAAAAAAGGCCAATACTATAAATATATAAAATGATTTATAAATGATTATTATAAATATTTATAGTTCATAAAATTTTTTTTTACATATTAAATTATCATATATTATTCTTTTTTATATGATTTTATGTTACCTTCGTCTTGGGGGGGAACAATGCAACAATTTCTTAGTTTTAAATTTCAATCCATTGATATATTTTTAGGATATAAACCATGTTTAATTTTTTATTGAGTAAATACTTTTCCCATTATATTTTTTATTCATTTCTATTAAATTTCATGTTGTAAAATTTTTGGTGTCATATTAATAATTTCACAGGGTTATGATTTATAAGATACAAATGATTTTAAGATATTTTTAAATAAATCCTTATTTTGGAAAAAGTCATTTTATGTGACTAATTAATTTTAGGCCGTTCGTATACTACTGGTTGTTTATTTAATATAAATACAATTTCTAATTTACTATATTTAAAATTCTTAATAAACTCATATTTCTGTGTAGTAATTTTAATTATTATGTTCATTGAGTCGTAAGCATTATAATAACTAATTTCTCAATTTAGTACATGTTTTATATTATGATAAAAATTTTATATATCATTTTTATATTTGAACAATTTGTGATTTTACTTTTTTAATTATATATCATTAACGGTAATTATTTTTAAATAATAATTTATCGCTTTCATTAGGATTTTATATCAATACACTTATTATATAAGTGATTTTCTTGACACAATCAACATCCATGGGTCACATTCAATAGATTTTAAAAATTATATTTCAGGATTGATTAGTTAGTGCCTATATTGAATTTTTTCTGTATTTATACCTTTTAAAAAAAATTAATGTTTCCCAAAATATTATTCTTCATTAATGATTCAAAAATTTTTATTAAAATTTACCTTTTAAATAATAATTAATATAACATGTAAGGTATGTGTCATCAAATTAATTTTTTTCATTGCATGAATAATATCTATTTTAACAAAAAATTCTTCTTATTTCAATATTTCCATTAATTACCTAGATAAATTTTAATTGCAGATATTTCATTAACTATTTAGTGATGTTTTTTAAGAGGTAATTTCAAAATGATAAAATGCTTTTTCTATCATTGTCCAAAATATTGATATACCATTTACTACATATTATCATATGAAAAAAATTTATTTCATTTTCACGGTTACATTAATATTTATAATATTTATAATTTTAATGTTTTCAAGGTCGTTCCACATCTATTATTTAAAATATTATTTATTCATTTCACGTGTATATTCATTTCATATCAAAATACATAAAAATTTAGAAACTACTTGTTTACAATATTTATATATTTCTTATAGGATTATATAATATTTCATTACTAATTTAACATTTCCAAAAATATTATACATTCAAAATAACCTTCTCAAAATTTCATAGATAATACCCCACATAATTTCCTATGGTTTGGGAAAATATATATTGTTATATCATTCTCATTAAGGTTAATCATTGAAAAAAAATTGATTATCATTAATATGAATATGTTCTATATATGGGTATGAGAATATAACCATCATAATTGAACATAACATAAGAGAATCACACCCAATGAAAAATATATCATTGACTAATGAATAAAAATTTTATAATATTATTATAGATGGGTGATAAGATTGAGGAAACATGTTTTATCCTTTTTAAAGTGAAAACATAACTAATGATTTTTTCATAACATATTTTTGTTACGTAAGAATGTGGCATAGACATAAAAACTCAAAATTATTTCAATTATTCTGTCTAATTTTTAGGACGATGTGAAGATTTTTTATAATTATATCATACTATATTATGAGTAATCCCATGTCTCAAACATATCAATTCATGGAAAATAAGGCTATACCCATTTCATTATAAGAAAATTTAATTCTAATATTAAATTTTATATATTGAGAATAACCCCTGAGGGGATTCTGTCAAATCCATATTCATTATAATATCATTAGATATAAAAAACCAACCAATAAAATACATATAGAGATATATATGTCTAATATCACCCATAAAATATTCAAAAATAGTACATATATATTCAATTATAAACTATTCTCAATTTCATCAATGATTATTTAATTATTAATTTATATTTTAGTTTATTAACAATATAATAATTTTATAAACCATATAGATAAATAATATGTGTAGTATTATTATGGAATGTATCAATTATAGTATACAAAATTTTTATTTTTTTATAGATAAAAAATATTATTATATGATCTTTAGAAAAAAATTAAAAATACGATTAATAACTTCTTATATTTTAAATATAATACTTATAAAATGGAATAATGTATTAAATAATATATTATAAATTAAATTATAACGTCATGAAAAGATGGATTGTTTTCATAAAAAATAATAATAATTTTATCAATTGGAAAATAATATTATGTAAAAAACTCTCTAAAAAATATCCCTCTAGACGTTTGTAAATTGTGTCAACTACAATTACATTGAAATATTAAATAATGAATTCATTCACACTATTTTAATGAAATTCATATTAAATATAACATTCCCATAAAAAATCATTTTTTATAGATATGGTCTTCCATTAAATAATTAAATGAATATCAACTTATATTCTAATGTTTCCTAAAATAAAATATTTCATAATTTTATCTCCGCATAAAAGAATAAGTTATTTCATATTGTAAACAAGAGATAGATGAAATAGAAGTGATACATGAAAACCATAATAAGAAATATAGTATGAGAAAATTTATTATGATTTAGATATATTTTATATAATATTTCAACTAATGTGAATTATGACATAGCGAATTCTGATTTTAATATGATATGAGAGAGAATCCCATTATCATTAATTCCTAATATGTAATAATTTCCAAAACCTTATTTCTAATAAATTTAACTTTATATTTATTCTGTATTATAAGTATATTTTTATATATTTCAATTTATTGTATTAATATTTATTTTTTATTTCTAATATCGGAATAAAAAAGAGTTCAAATAAATATTTAAGTATTAATTATTATGTTAGATATTTCATCAATTTTTTATTTTAATTATGGTACTTGATAAAATTTGATGTTTTCATAATCACTAGAATGTTCTAGATTGTGAAAAAAAATGTTATTATATCAATATAGAGTAATAATCTCAATTCCTGGAATATGTGATGACGCTTCTCATTCTAAATATAAAAATATCCTCTCTGAGTTTAAATTTGGTAAATGATTTTTTGGGAATATACTAATTTTTTACTATTATAGTATTATTAAAATATTATAAATTCATCACTATGACATTATATGTAAATTATATATCTCATAATATTCTGTTTTGATTGATTAAATATAAAATCATTCTTATAGATGTTAAATGTGACCAATACAATACAATGACACGACTAATGGTTGCATATGGAAACAAAGTTATGTTATGAAAATATTATTTTTATTATATAATAATGGAGTTAATAAAAATGTCATTATATTTGTTAATGGAATATAATATGAGTATAAATGTGATGATGGGTGTAAATTATTAAGATATACACTTGAAATTCTCTAATTTAGTCATTCCATTTCATGATTTCACCTAAAAATAATGGGAATATACAACCTTGTAAAGAAAAATAATACCTAATATGGTAGAAAGAATTAGTATAATGAAATTAAGAGGTGATTTTTTATAATTTATATCATTAACCAGCACATTTATTCCATTAAATATGCACCAGATATGGAATTCTACATACCATATGGGTTACTCCAATCCCCTTGTGATGATGCTAAGAATAATGAAATCATAAGAAGTCATTGGAAATGATTTAACCAAATAAAAAATTTAAAAATCTAAATTATTCAACATAAAATTCAATATTTAACCATAAATTGTTTATAATTCCATATGAATGATAAAAATTTCATTTTTCATAAAATATAAATAGATAGTTTATATAAAAATAAAAAAAAATGAAAATGATTATTCCCTCAGGTTGCCTCTCTTTCGTAGTACTGATAATTTTTCTATGAACTATTAACCATTCTAAAATTATATATATATATATATATATATATTGAAAAAATAATTAAATTAACATAAATATATAATGGCCAATTTTTCTATATTGATATGGAATAATAAATAATATGAAATTACTATATATCCTCTATATAACCACATAATTCATTGCCTTGTCTCAAAATAATAAAATCTATTTTGTAGACCATAATATAGTCATGAACATAAAATATGACATATCTTATAGTATTGTGATTAAAAATCCCCTTTCGTTCACCACAAACATTTTCTTTTTCATAACCATTAATATAATATAATTATTCAATCTAGTTTAAAATATATAAGAATAGAATATATGTATTCAATTTTTCGATCAAAGTGAACAACACATTATCATACATTACAAATATTAATTTCTAGAACATTTAATTTATAATTTTTATTTGAAAAAGAAATTACCTCCACATCCTTTTTTCAAAGAAATGAATTTAATTTCCACTTCTAAAATTTGAATTTAAAAAAAATTCATAAACCATTCTAAATAAAACACATTCAAATAAATTTTTAGAAATATTTTAATGAAATCAAAACGAATGTGTGACATTATATCCATATTAATATTATATTTCATGTATTCATAGGAGACATAATCATAAGTATTTTATAAAAAATTACTATTGTTAAATGATTTATGTCATTAATATTTCCTCGAAACACTATATACTCTATCATCATGTCATTTACTATGCCAAACCCATAATAAATTATCTAACTACTGATGATTACATTATATGAACTATTGTTATTGTTACATTCATTCATTTTAAAACATTTTATTAATGAATAATGATTATATGCATTTTTATATAGGTTTTTGTATTCAAGTACATGTCACAACATCTGTTATCATGGTATAAATATATTATTTGGGTTGTGTAATAAAATCAGATACCTAAAATATATTTCCTATACTATATACTATTACATACCAAGGTTATTGATTTCAAAACATGTTGAATGAAAATTTATTAACATGTAGAGAATTCCATCAGTATTATATGTTACTCCAGTTAGTAATAAACCATGGTGTGATAAAAAGAAACATTGGTAATATAGGTGATCTATGGGATTAGCTTACCATGTTCAAGGAACAAACTAGTTCATGATACACATAAATGGTATTAAATATATTAGTAGATCTATGTGTTGAAGAACTTAATAGGGTTGATTCATGTGGTCTAGAAAAATGGATTTTGTCATTAAATGTTTGGGAAGATATTAACACACCAATATTTGGGTGACATAAAAGACTTATTGATTCAAATCTTGTCATCAAGGTGAAAATTTATAATTCTGAGCCTAACTGATTCAAAATCCATGGTAATAAATTTTGGGCTGCGGGTATTGACAGGACATGAGACATATTGGGACATTTCAAAGGATGTGATTGAGGGATTTCAAAATACACTAAAGGAGCATTTGTTTTCCTATTGGTCGTTCTGGTATTTTGATAAAATACATTATAGGGTAATATCATCTGGTTTATTGGTATTTCTACTAAGGTATTACAAGAGACTCATGGGGTCAGTTGAACAGATCCATGGTTCTTGGTAGGTTATTCCATGAAATATACCATATGTCCAATTTTTTATTTACCATTTTAAGAATATCACATAAAATTATAAAAGGAACTTTCATAAACTCATAACAATTATTTAAATTTATCAAATACAACACCATCATCTTTAAACAACTTTATTCTCAGATCATGTGGAATCATTTAGAAACAACATCAAATTTTATAAAAAGTAATCAAAACTAAATTAAAATGTCTATAATTAATTAAAAACCCATTTTTATATGATATAAGACTAAATAATCTCTAAATAAAGTCCTTACATTTTGGAAATATATTATACACAAAACATTTCTCTTATAAAACCCCATTTGATTATTTTTTGGAAATAATTTAAATAATATAATATTTATGTTCTCACATGTTTCATTATTTTTATACACATATTCATAAATGTTTATAGAGACCTCTCATATAAATGTATATATTCAAAATTCTTTTTTGAATATATATATATATATATATATATATATATATATATATTTGTGTCTGCAGTTAAACATTGATGTTCTCATAATGTGTTATAATAAGGGATACAAATGAAAACAGTATAGAATTTAAAAAAATTAAAATAATTAATCATTTTAAAATATATCTAATATATACATATCATATCGTTTTTATACAAATAATCATTTCATAAATATTTTGATAATTAATAATACATTTCATTATCAAAAAATTCTAAATTGAATGGAAATCAAGTGATTTTGTAAACCATTTTTTTAATAACATTATCTGAAATAATTTAAAATAAAATATAAATTGAATTTAACATCACATTACATGAAAACCATGTTCATATCTATTTTTTACAATATTTAATGAAATTATTCATCATACAATCAGTTTGTATATAAAAAATATTAAAATAAATGGAAACAAATATTTAATGATCATTGAGTCGTGATTGTGGAAAAAAAATAACAATTCAGATTTAAAACATTGGTAGAATTCATTTCTATATTTAGTGTACACAAAATATAAATATAACACCTTATGATAAAGAAAAAAACACATAGTCATTTGATGAACTAGGTTTTAGAGGTAATGTGGAATAATGATAGAATAATAGAATATTGATTTAATGAATGATGAAAGGAAATTGGATTCATAACATTGACTGATATGTATTGAAACATATAAAAGGAGTGATAGAGAATGATGGATATGTCATGGAGAAAACGGAAGCATGAAATCCATGGTATTCTCAACTACTATGTTCATTACATGAAAATGGACTGTGAATAGATAATTATATGGATAAAATAAGATGAGGATAAAAATTGAAAACTAACAATCTTATATTAATATAGTGTTCCTATGCTGCATGGCACATATACCCCAGGAAGTGGTATATCTCTATTGGACAATACCGAATTGGTAACATGGCTATAACTATGGTGAGGTTCTCACCTCATAATTTTAGATATGGGATTCCTAAACACATCTTAGGGAACTCCAAACCATCTGTATCCCAATTGTCTAGCTATAATGGAGAGATTATTGAAACCATAACATAAGGGAGGACATGGAAAGACACTAGAGTCATATTTCTCCGCCAAATCCATTGAACCCACTCAATTCCCTTAAAACACATGAAATTTAATAAAATAAGGAATAAAATTTTAACAATGATATTAAAACATAATTACATGGTATGGAGTGCGAATTTTGTGAATATAATTCAATCTATAATGTTTTCATCCCATGTGTTTATCTGAATGACAATGGAAAAACTAAAATATAAAACAAATTTTTTTGGAGAAACCCCATTATTAAACACAAAATCTACACCAAGAAAATATAAACAGATTCACTGAAGCCTCTTTAATAACTCAACCATAATAATATCAATGAGATTCAACTCAAACCTAATTTATTTTGAAAATGAAAAATAGATGAAGGCTTTGGGTGGGTCACACTGTTAATTACAAAATCTACTAATATTGTTTCACTCTACATATATAAACCAAAACTAAAAAACCAATGAAAAAAAATCAATGGAATTAATAATGACATAACCATCACTAACCATAGCCACAAATAATTAAAAATTTCCTCAATTTAATTTTCAGGATCCCGTATAAATAGATTTATACTTTTCAAATGATTTAAAATGATTTAATCTTCCAAAAAGAAAACAACGTTTGATATAGTCACAGATATAAAATTTAAATAACCATCAATCCAATCACTGATAACCTCTATTTACAAAAAATAATTTATGAGGAATCAACAATATATATTCCAATTATAACCACAAGGATTCAAAAATGGAAAATAAATAATTATTTAAAAATACAATGTCTGGTATATAATATTATATTTGATATTTTAGAAGAGATGTAATATTATCTAAAAAATTATTTTAAATGCAATATTCATTAGTATTTTTTATTGAGTTTTCACTAGAATGATCAAGCGAAATTTATTTTAAATTGATAAAAAGTACTTCCATTGTATCAAATAACTGTTCCTATATTTTATTAAAATATTTATTATGTTGTCTTATATAAATATTATTTTCCATAGTAAATCAATAATTTATCAATTAATATTAATTTTCGAGGAATTATACAATTTTGAAATTGAATATTTATATATTAAATCAATAATGTAATATTATCATAACATATTTTTATAAATTAATTAATATTAATTTAATGAGTAATCAATGTCTAATAATCTTAATTACATATAATAATTGAAAATAAAATTTTATTGAAAATTATTTTTTCAACAGATTATCTATTTTTGATTTAAAACTAAATATATACAAATTTATAAATGGAATTAGTATAAATTGATAAAAAATATAGATTTAGCACATAGAAATTTTTTGATAAGTTTCTACCTATAATATTGAGAATTTATTTATTTCTAATATTAATATTTATTTAAGAGTAATGAATATTTAAATATAAAATTAACGGTATCATAAATTTTCCCAAATTACCATTACCATTAGACCTTCTAGAAGAGATTTTATTGATTTCAAATTCATTCTAACATTTAATATGAACCATTACGAACCATACTCATCTATCATTCATTCTATCAATTCATACCTCTAACATATAATTCTTTTATATGAAAACGTGCATCATCCCTCATTATAAAAAAAAGTCCACATCAACCATTTAACTAATATCCTCCAATTTCTCTATATACATGGATAAATACCCAAATATAATTACTATGAATTCCTTTACATTGCATAATTCCATTAGTCGCTGAGAATTATCTTATGTTCTCATACCATTGGCATTCATCAATATGAATTTTAACGTATCAATATAAGAATCACATTTTCCTTATCATTTAACTATTAATAATTCCTATATAAAAAACCATAACCATGGTATAATATCAACATAATAAATGATAAAATTCTTTATAATTTATTATAAAAACAAAATATTATTTTTTAATCACTTATCAACTACAAACAATAATAATTTTCATAATAACATATAAGATGATTACCGACTCCAAAGAGTGATGTATTCGGTTTTACATCCCCACCCCTCATGTATTTTCATAAAAATGTTTTTGAGGAAAATAATGATTTATATAATGAGTTTTTGATTTTTAATTGATCAATTAAAATCCATATTTACACATCTCATTCATTGCATAGTTGAAATGGTGATCGTGCATGGTACAAACTATGATAACCATACTGATTCATTTATTATATTTTCTTCAGGTTTTTCATTCAATATCCAGTAATCATAAATTATATTTGACCAATATAAAAATATTAAATTAATATCATTATGTTTCTCATATAATGATATAATATCAAAATAAAGGCCATCATAACTGTACATTCTAATCGATCTAATTCTTGTTTATGATTTGGCTGGTTTTAAAACCTAATTGATAAAACCTAAAAAATTATGTCATTGATTATTATGGAAAATATATTTATGGGATAATGTTAAATTAATATATTAAATAATTATTTTTTTATATAATGAATACACAAATATTTAAATCATTTATTAAGAAAACACACTTCATAGAATTAATGTCACCAAAAAACTATAGTTATCGATTTCAATTTCTCGGATAATGAATAATATTCTTGATTAATGAACTATAAATATCCTAACAAAATATATGTCATCCATTAATATAAAATAATTAATATCATATTATTAATATTTTTATTAATAATGAGTATCGACACTGCTCCTACGAATCTATTACAAAAGGAAAATACTATAAAACATCCAATATCAGAAAATAGGCCAAATCTTACAATTCAAATCAATAAAATTATTTTAAATAAATATTATAATCAGTTATAGTTCATAATATTGTTTTTTACATAGTAAATTATCATATATTTATCTTTTTTAAAGGATGGTACATTACTTTCGTCTTAGGGGGAAACAATGCAATAATTTCTTAGTTTTAAATTTTAAACATTTGATATATTTTTATGATATAAACCATGATTCATTTTGTATTGATTAAAAACTTTTACGATTATATTTTTTATTTATTTTTTCATAAATTTCATGATTTAAAATGTTTGGTTTCATATTAATAATTTAATTGGGTTTTTATTTATAAGATAGAAATGTTTTTAGTATTAATTTTAAAAGATAATTCTTTGGGAAAATTTTATTTTAGATTACTACTTTATTTTAGGTGGTTCGTATACTAATTTTTGTTTCTTTAATATAATTTTAATTTCTAATTCACCTGATTTAAAATTCTTAATCAACCCATATTTTATGGTAGTAATTTCAATTATGATGTTCTATAAGTCGTAAGGGTTATTATCACTATTTTCCCACATTAGGATATGTTTTAGTCTATGAACATAATTTTATATAGCTTTGGTATATTCAAACAATTTTTGATATTATTTTTCTAATTTTATTTTATTAAAGGTAATTAATATTAAATATTAATTTATCCCTTTCATTAGTATTTTATTTCAATACCCTTATGATATAAGTGGTATTCATGACACAGTAAACATCTATGGCTCACATTCAATAGTTTTTACCAATTATATTTCATGATTGATCACCTATTTATTATGTTGAATTTTGAATGTATTTGTACCTTTTTTTAGGAAATTCATGTTTCCCAAAATATTAATCATCATTAATGATAAATGTTTTTAATTAATTTTTTTAATGATAATTTGGATAACATGTAATGTATGTTCCATCTATTTAAATATACACCTCATTGCATGAATAATAATTATTTATAAGAAAAATTTCTTCTTATTTAAATTTTTTCATTTATTACCCATATAAATTTTTTTTTCAAATATTTCATTAACTATTTAGTGATGTGTTTTTTAACAGGTACTTACAAAATGATAAAATGGTTTTCCAATAATTGTCAAAAATAATGATATACCATCTAATACATATTTTCATTTGAAAATAAATTATTTCATTTTCAAGGTTACATTAATATTTATAACTTTTAAAATTTTAATGTTTTCTATGTTGGTCGACATCTTTTATTTAAAAAATTATTCATTAATTAAGGATATATTATTAATTATTCATATAAAAATATTATTTTCTAATGTATATTAATATATCATTGTTTTAATTAATTATATCATTAAATATATTTTTATTAGGAACTCGTTCTACTGAGTATGTAAGCAATCAATCTCTAACCATTAAAAATTGATGCAAAATATATTTTTTTGATAAATGTTTTAAATTATACTGTGAGAAAAAAAATCATATCTATTCACACTCTAAGGATTTTTATTTATATTGTGAACTTTTGATCACCATTTATATAATTTAATGATATAAATCATTTTTTAAAATGAAATTTTTATTCCAAATTTTTCTTTTGTTCATGGTATCTAATATTTTAATGTTTTAAGAAACCCATTTTTCCATGAGTTATATATGATATGATGATGATTTATTTTAGGTGCCTTAAAAATGTAATTATGTTGACTTATGGGGTAAATGTTCACACCCAAATAAATGGTTTTATTTTATATATCATGAGAAATTATATCATAAAGGTAATGAGTATATTCAAATATGAATAGTATTTATGTGCATGCCTACATTATTATGCATGGATAAAATGAGTATGTTCACATAGATGTGGTAATAATGGGTTTTAAAAAATATGTTTGCTTATTCTTATAGTTATTCCACATTTATATTTTTTCAATATGTTATAAAACGTATTCATGGTTAACCTGATATATCTCTCTTATTTTCCTTGGTAAAAGGAATATTTTTGGTATGTCGTGGTGTTGAAGAAATTATTTTTGTTATATAGATTGAGGTTCTTTAATAGATGGTGTAAGCTCACCATACTCTAATTGAACATGGTATGGATTTTATGTTCCTTTGATAAGGAATGATAACTATGGGTCGACCTACACAATTTAACATAATTGTTTTGCGATGTTTTATGTGATGTTTAGTGTCATTTTGTATGGACGTTTCTTATTTTACCATCAAGGGTGAGGAAAATACTTTTATTATAGGTTAAATTTCATTCAATCGAGAAGTTTTCCTTACAGTTTAACATCATGCATCAAGGACTTAATAAATTTCTATTTAACATCATGAAAAACATGGTAAAAACCCTGAAAGTTTGGAAGTCATGTTTTTGGGGAAAAGGTTATAAATTTGGGTTTCACTATATATCTTGTGAAGATGATAATTAAAAAACCTAGAGTTCACAAGGGAAATGAAGTTTAACATATTATCGTAATTGCTTGGGTCCCTTCGATAGGGAATAGTGGTTTTGTAGTATGGACCATGAGTGGATTTATGGGTTCTCCTAATCCACAAATAGTACATAATTTATTTCCTTGCAAAATTTTGACTCATATTCAAAATGGGGGTTATCTTAATATATATTTTTTATCATTGTTCCTGGTTTTCGAAATCTGGGAAATTCTATGTAACATGTGAGGATTAAAATCAAGTCACACATTGTTTGAGAATGAGAAAATCTCACTTCACTAGTATGGAAAATACAAAGAGGTGGTAATTTCACTTATTGATTGTTGTAGTAGTTCCCATGTTTAGAGTTCCATGTGTCACTACAAATCCAGTTGTGTTAAGTGTCAAACCCACATAGGGCATGAGGGACCATACTATATTATATCATGAGGAAAGGGAATTAATGAAACGATGTGAAAATAAATTTCATGATGTGTTTGTTCCCAATATTATAAGTCTAGGTGTCACTATGTATCTCATAAAAATAGAACTCGAACCACAAGTAGTACATGGGAACTATGTAGTTTTATGTCACTTAGTAAGGAGATTGACAGTGATGTTTACTGTAATAAATCAGGGAGACATGGTGCACCATTAATGGTCATACATTTAGGACCATGATTTACCTTTCATGTGAATTGATTCATATCATGGGAGGGGAACCCCTTTTTGAAATTACTTTTTTCACATGATCTATGCCCAGGGTGAGAAACAAGTAATATAAATGGTTTCACTCACAATGGAGTGGTAGTTGGGGGTATAAAACAACATTTGTACCTTGTGGTGAATGTACCAAGATATAGGATTAAGGAATGCCTACTAATATCATTAAAAAAATAATCAAGCCACATGTAGTGTTGGATGACCGTGGAGTTTAACGTCATGTAGTGAGGACCTTATTCATGCTATTTAACATCTTATAGTAAGGATATCGATCACAAGACGTGATTAATTATAGGGGTTGTTGATCTATGTGGTTTTATGTTATACGACATGGACTCCATATACCACGGATTTTAGTGTCTTGTTGTTAGGAAAATATTTCACATATTTACCTCATATAGTTATGATGAGTTCCATATAGTCTAATTTCATGGGTTCAACCTGAACACCATATAGTTTTACATCACAAGCATTTGAATAACTCCATAGAGTTTAACATCACTTTCTATAGGATGAACTCTATACAGTTTAACATCAAGTGGTTAGTACAAACTCTTTACTATATAATTTCATCTAGTTAGGGTAAAATCCATACAGTTTAACATTATCTGGTTTAGATAAATTCCATACAAGATAATATCATTTCATAGGATGAACTCTGCATAGTACAATATCTTGTGGTTAGGATGAACTATGCATTCTTTAATGTCATTTAGTTTATATGAACTATGTATAGTATAACATGACATGGTTTGGATGTACATTTTATAGTTTAATGTCATATGGATTACAATAAGAAATTTTGTGTTCGAAATGGAACTCAACAATCAATCCCAAAATATAGTTGGCGAGGGAGGCTCTTTCTCCCTTATTAAAGGAATATTACCAATTGATTTTCATTATCTACAATTGTGTGTCCCCTTTGATATTCTGGAAGGTGAAGCGACGTTATAGATATAACTCAAATCTAGCGATGAGGGCGTGATACTCATCCTCATTTTTTCTGCCTTTCGAGATTGAGAATGAGTAGAGAATAACATCTTTGTTTTGAGTGGCCAATACAAGCCCCAAACAAACATGACTGAGTATTGGGGATTAAATCATTCTACTGATAAGAACTTGGGGGTTCCATCTAATTATACCTCTCATGTCCTTGTAATATCATGATCATATAATACCACCTCATCTAAAAGATTGGTTTCTTATGATGTATTTTATAGGGAAGGATGTGATTTGAGGAAATTTGATAGCGTATTCCCTCTCACTAACATATGTACAACTAACTAAATGGTATATTGTTGCAGAATAAAAACCTATCGATGTTAATTACTATCAGATGTCAAAAATTGAGAAGATAAATATGAGATACAAGATTGAATTTTTTGTTCCATATGTAATACCTAAATTTTTTTTACTATGAAAATGACTACAAACTAGTTCTTCTTGACTTCAGATAATATGGTCTCAGTACCTAGAATCAAACTACTAGTGTGGTATATACTATAACATAACCCTAAAACCCTCTTATGTGGGAGGTGGGTGCAACATTATCATTCCATGGGGGCCATATATATGAATTTTGGCCTCCCTTTGACCTGAGGAATCAAAACTGGTGCGTGCAGTAATACTGCTTGATAATTTCAAAGGATTAGTGGCAATAATCAACCAATTGATATGTGATTCCCTTCTTTATATCTTGGTGAAGGGGGATATCTTTTTTCAATGTTTTTCATGAATCATTGAATTTTTTTGACATTGACTTTGACCCCCCTATGTTCATTGATATTTATAGGGGGTTTCATTCTAAAATAGCAATAGTTGTTTGTTATTAAAACTAGATATTATGGATCCATACCAAAAAGTCACAAAATATTCCTAATGGTACACCAAATGATAATTTCAATGGATTTTTTTTTCATACTATGTTATCACAACATATGATGTATTATTTAATGGTTCATTAATAGATCAATTTTTTATCAAGATATAACTACCATGTCATCAACAAAACATTTGAAAATAATTATTTGGAATTGTTTATAGATATAATGAATGGAACATTAATATGTTTCACCTGCATTATTTAATCCTAAGGTAATGAACATATATCATTATATCCAGTGAGTTTCTCTAATGGATAAGGATTCATTTTCTTTAGGTTCCATATTGATGTAAATTTACCTTGAGTACCCATTCATGAAGTAATGAGATTACAAGCCAATAGTTTCATTAATCAAATGTTTTCTAATCAACAATAGAAAATCATCATTTGGAAAATGAAAATTAAGATATGTCAAATAAATTTTTACCCTAATATACCTATATTTTTTCATTATGGATGTGATTTTGGAAATCCATCATTCATATTTCAACTCAAAGATGAAGTTGGGTATGGTCAACATGTCAACATTTGCCTCTACATTGAATGTATGAGTGGGGGATCATCAATCTAGAATCTTGATTAAATATTATATTCTCATCTGGTACTCTTAGATAATGTGTATCCCCATCTAGATTTTTTCCTTGTATTTCTATATTGTTACTAGTGAACACATATCACTGTTTCAACAAAAAATTGAATTATATATATATCTCTTCAATGGAAATGGTAGCACTAATTAGATTGGGTTGAATGTCTTATTCTGCTCCAAAATATACATGCCTAATATCATCGATGGTGGTGGAGATACCTTCCTCATGTTATGGAGGGGTGTTCTCAAGGTTATCTTCATACTCTCCCATTAAGGATCATATAGATGCATTTTGAGATGAAGCATGTTATATTTTGACATCTCCATCACCATCAGGGTGTGGGAGGAAATTATACGATAGATCATCATCCTGTGAAGTATGAGTTGTTTAATAGATATTTCCGAGATGATTAACCCTTTTTAACATCCTTTATGGAAAATATGGGCTAAAAATTTTGGAACTTGATCTTCCACCATGATCAGACTTATTAGGATAACATTGTCCATATTGGTCATACAATTACCATGATGTGTTTGACGTAGTTTTTCGTCATGTAGTGAGGACATAAATATAGTTGGCTCGGTAGGATATATAATAAACGATTCAATTTGTATCAAATTACTATGTTAATCATTAAACACATAGTTCTATAATGTTTGTGTGGAAGGAAACAAACACTAGAAATGGTGGTACTCTCTAGTAAGGTACATGGGAATGTATAGTTTTATGAAATGTAAGGGACATCAATAGTGAATATTAAAATCATGTTGTGATGGAATGTGGTATTCCTTTTAATATCGTGTATTCATGACCATGATGAGAGTATCACAATAATATATGGATTTTATGTGTCTGAAAACTCATACATAAATTTGTAAGCCCAAGTGAGCTATGCTTAGTGTGATAAATAAGGAATTTAAAGGGTTCATTCAACTTTACAGAGGGAATGAAGAATATGACCTGAGTATTTTTCATCATGTAGTGTTTGTATCATGATATATAATCATAGAATACTTACATATCTCATCATGAATGATAATAAATCTATAAATTGTTCTTGAAAACTTGTGTTGTTTAATGTTATGTATAAAGGAAATGAGATGTGAAGCTTATCATCTTGTGGGAAAGAATGTGATGCTTTCAAATTTATGTCACGTGGTAACCATTTTGGATTGAATTTTACTGTCTTTTAGTAAGGATGATGGTTGTGATGTTTAACGTCTTATGGAATAAAAAATGGTCAATTACCTATCAGGAAAGTGGATCTTCTAAAGTATCATGGAAAATTATTATTCATATAGAATGACTATCATGATCATTTAAATCTATCAAGCCTGAAGATACATGACACTCAGACCAATCATGGATGAAAAAGTATCTCCCTATTGTGTTCCAGAGTCATTAAATGTACTGAAAATTATATTCATAGTCAATTAACCCTACCCCATTTTGAATTGTCATCACTGGGAGATTTACTAAACCATTTTACATAGCATAGTAAAAATATCTGTGTAAATGAATTGTTTGGAATGAATAGACATTGATCAATATCATGTGGGAATATAATCACATCTCTAATAAAGATACATGGATTATTACCCACTTCAGGACTAGTGTATATCCGTTTAGAGTTATCAGATTAATGGGGTGGGAATTCAAGTATTAGTATATCAAATATCCCCATGCCAATCAACTTGTGAAGAAAATATTGAAATGAAAAGAAACATATTATCTTGTTCCTAAGACTTTGATCATAGGTAAAATTTCTTTTTTGCAAACCATCATTTCCTCAACCATCATTATCATTGATGGGAACTCAATCTATCCATTTCAATTTTCATGTCATATGAACTTGTTTATCGTATAATAAATATACCTTCTATAACTTTCTTAAATAGATGGGTGGCTAAGATTCTGATGAAACATGTTATATGTGAAATAATTGGTGTATGTGTTTTGATGAAACTAGAGTGTGGGGTAAAAACCCGCAGAATTAATTTTTATGGGGGAAGGTGCCAGAGCATTGGTGGTCCTGGATGATGAAAACACTTCCATCATATTAAAATATCCCAACTCTCCAAGAGGTTTTTTGGAATACCTGAGGGCTGATGGTTTCCAGAATATACCCAATGAAGAGGTGAAAATATGTATATTCCCATGGAACTTTTTCCTAGGGAGAGTTTTAAAAATGATTATATTTTATGCTATAAGGGGATAAAAAATATAAAAATTTCCCTATACCTATGGTTTGGGGTAATTCATTCCATGGTGGGAATCCTTTAAAAGATTATGGTGAATCATCCCAAGGTAGGGGTTTCAGAATTATTCCAACAATTATATAACCATGATCTATATTCTCTAATTGGAATTGATTGATCCATTCTTCAGTGGAAATTCCCTTGTCATCTTCATGGTGGTGGTATGTAGAATCTAGGAAAACAACCTCTCCTCCTTCGGTGGTATGGGGAATTGATGATATTAGGAGTTACAACATGAACCATAGGGAATTATTCCTCTACATCCACTATATATATTATAAAATATTTTTTCCCACTAAAATTCCAAAAGGGTAAGTATTAACTCTTTTAGATTCTTAAAACATAACGTAATGAAGTCATTTTCATGTCAACGCTAATGAAGTTAGGATAATATTTCATTACTCAGATGACTATAGGATGGTAAGAATGATCCATTTAGTATTATTCATATTTTTATTTAATTATGAGTTTCTTGATCTGATTGATATCATATTTATAGAGAAAAATTTTGTATGGTTCTCCACTTTGATAGAGAATCCCATTTGTTGTGTTAGTGTACACTGTACCGTTTGAGGGGTCGGTGCCCATGGTACCGTTTGATGGTTATGTATACATGATATATTTTAGGTATCAAAGCCCATGATAAAAATGATCCCATGGTAGAATATGTTAAAATTTATCATGGATTATGAGATGGAGTGCTTCTTATAATTACACATTTTTTATGTCTATTACTGATAATGTTAGATGATCTTAGCTAGTGATGATAATAGATTGATTATGGGACACTATATGGATACTATGGTGGGCCTTAAATAGATTGGAAATAGAATGTATATATTCCTTCTCGGTAGCAACATTATTCGGATACCCCTGGTGGGTTCTCCTAGTAGACGACCAATCTCAGATAGTTGGGGCATGAAAAATCTCCAATGAAACTCCTTGTGGAATCACAGTCCTTTGTATAGGATGATGATCAGAAATAATTTTAGACCACATAGGTAGATTCTAAGGGATTTAGTTTCATTTCTAAATATACTCATCCACCCATTGAGGTTGGGAATCTATTAATTTCATCAATATATTGATATGATCCCAATGTTGATGAATATGGAAAGAAGGGACACATCCTCACCTATGGCCCATCTTGAGAATGATGAATGCTTCGAACCCCTCTTATGAAGAATTTAAAAAGATAAATCTATTGTTGGTATAAATATATTTATGTAGTCTTCCCATACCATGATGTTCGCCATCTGCTACTGGATGTTGTGTTTTGGTGACAACATACGCCCGGGTATTCAGCAGATAAAAGCATGTATTTTGATCTCATTATCTTTTGGAGAATTCTATTATATAAATTTTATTGTAAGGAATATAAATTTCCACCATGAGGAAATTAGATACATTATTATAGCATCATAAAATATAAGTACATATTTTATGTAAAAACATTCAATGTTTAATGAACAATGATTTGGTCCCTTATTTTTTCAAAAGATCTAATGTTGAAAAAGAATCATCATTGATGCATTGTTTTTTTATGAAATGATAAAAAAAATGTTTTCAAGAGTACAGGACAATATAAATTTTAGACCCTTGAAAGGGATGACATAGTTATATAAATTCACATCGGTTTCACCTTTCTGTTTCATAGGGTATTCAGACTAGGAATGGGTTTCTAATCAAAAATTTGATTGATTTTGGTGGTTCTAGGTTCTTTCTCAATCACTCACATAGGGTCAACCATTTTTTTAGTCTTCCCAAAAAAACCGATATATAATGATAACTTGTCAATTATGTTTTGTGAGGTTGTCCTATCTTTTCCAACGATTTTATTTTAATAATTCATCCACGTAATTGGGTTTTGTGAGATCAACCTGAATTTCATGAAGAAAATCACATGATCAAAGTAACACATCAAAAGCTACCTAAAAATGTTTTTCTTTCCATATAGAATCATTCAATTCCATGTGATTAAACTAGACATGAATGATGGTGTCGTATAAAATTTTAGGATCTCATGTGATTAAACTGTACATGTTATCACCTATTTGAGGATATATATAGACATCACATTCATGGAGAGACCTCTTATGTAGATATATATTATGATTTTCCATGTCCTAGGGTGTAATCTCACATAATCGTGGGTTCATGTGATTTGATTGCGCTCATTCATATCCATTGATCATCTTACTCACAATTCATCAAAAATGGGTCTTGTGAAGGTCTATAACATAATGGTAAGAACCAATAGGTTCTGTTTGTAGGCCAAGGAAACCATATCAAGGGCTTAATACCAGCACTAATAGAATAATGGTGTTTTGGAAATGCATTATCCAATAATGGAATGTTTTATTGAATGATAGTATATTTCTCATTTTATCACATGATCTGAAAGATGATCCAACATAGGGTCATGAGAATGAGTATTGGGGTTTGACACAATGACCAAATTCCTGGAAAATGTTCTTCTTAGTGACATCATAAGATGAATGAGGTATCATGAAATCATAGTGAATATTCACCCAAAAAATGAATCATTTGATGTTTTGTTCATAATTTGATCGCTCAGTTCCAAAAAGGCTATACAGTAGGATCTTGGGATCACTTAAAAAATTTCATCAAGGATCGTTGTTGATATGTTTTGTTCCTCCTCAATCATTCTATTTTTTATCTTTCTTTTATCCCCACCCATGTCTTCATGTGTGACATTTTTAAAAGGGGTGTGATGTAATTATATGTGAGGTCACAATGAAACTTCTTCGTCTTTTTATGGGGTAGATTCCATGTGAACCAGCATGACATCATGTATATAATCACATTATTAGTTAATTTGAAAATGATATTCTTTAGTTTTCCATTAGTTGAATTAAGTGATCAAAAAAATATGAATTAATTCTAAAGAAAAATAAATCAGATTAGTAAGTGTTTGACATCATAATATTTCATGTGATGAATCTGATTATTGTCTCCTCTTTGATCGCATGATCAATAAATGATCAAGAAATGACCTATAGAACTGATGAGAGATCTAATATAAAAAAATTCATTCATTGTTGGACCTCATTATCGATCACATTTAGGTGTCACAGACTTGTGTAGCTATCAGCAAATCCCTAGATAGATGGTGGTGAAGTCGAGTGGGTGAAAAAAATTACCTTATAATTTGATTTAGGGTATTGATTGGGGAAATATTATGTATTTTTAACAATGGGTCTGGTCGATTTCTTAACTACATATGGGTGAAGTCAGATAAATTTTGAACCTGCAATCCGTGGGAATAGATTAGTGGGATAGGATTAGCAAGAGGTGTGATCGAACGATTCATATCCTCAAGAGTTGTGGTTGGATTGTTAATATTTGGTTTCCCTAAAAATATCACATCTCACATTGAAATATCATTGGGACGTCCCTTTTTTATAATTGAAATGATTTGAACATACTTATGTCGAGCCGACAACGGGTTTAACACCCGTACCACATGTAGCACCTCCAATCAAGAATCATCCCTATAGTACTTGTTCCCACCATATTTTGAACTTCAATATCACGAAATTCAGGCCACAAACATTGTCTTGATTTCTTCTTGTGGGAGCTATTCTCTAACTACAAGTATGCTAACTAAACAAAGCTATCTCCCATTAAGCCTGGCTCTTCGTGGCCCCACATGTTCCCCTAGTTGATCCTGGATTTTCATGTTAGTGGTTTGGCCAAATTATTTATTAAATATTAATTTGTACAACTAATTTGAATTTATTTAAATGATGCTTTAAATATGTTCCAAAGTTATATAAATCTTAAACTGAACACATGCCATTATACACACCATTCCTAATTTATTCATTAATTTTTTTTCTTTTTCTCATAGTATTTTTATTAATAAAATCATCGATGGAAATGGGTGACATTCACAATTGTGGGTTATAATAATGATTAATGTCAATAAGGAATCAGGTGGATACTAGTAACAATGGAATCAACAATATGGTGAAATATTTAGCACAAAACCTATATTTTTACTATTTTCTAGGAATTTACATAACTTGGAATGGGAGTACATGACACGTAATGGCAGACAAACAAACCCATTAAACTTGATACCCAATGTGATAATTTTACATGTCATGTAAAGGTTACACATATTGTAATGAAATTGTTTTTGGTTCATAATAAAAATTAATATTTTTAGGACTATGTGGGACTCAATGATTAACTGACCTTTAATGGGATTACACACTATGTAAACCATCTATGATTATTTTTAAGAAAATATTTTATCTGAAATTGATATTTAATGCTTATAGGCCTCCTTGTTCTTGACTGAGGGGGCCTTTCTAAGAATTTTATCATGAATCCCTCTCATCCTCATCGATTTGATCATTGATTGATCACCATTGAGGATGGATTTAATATACTTGTGTATGAAGTCCTTTTGATTGATCTTTTTTTAGTAGTGTATTTTCTAAGGATTTCTGATTATAAATCATTTTACATTGTTCCTTTTATATTTCATTTAATGAATTTTCTTTCAAATTACAATCTCATGGTTTCTATTCAATATTGTAAAAAAACTAGTTTTCAACCTTCTTGAGGTAGTTATTTCATTAAAATTATTTAATTATATGAATTCCATGTAATTCTTGATAAAATTTAGTTATGTTGATTATTGATTTGATGTGATAAATTATTTGAAATGATTTACTGGATGTGAAAATATTTTAAAAAATGATTGTTGAAATGGAATTTGATTTTATTAGTTCGAAAATTAGTTTTCATACACCAAAGTTGATTATATTCACATTGAAATTTTTTATAAAACTGCAAGAAAGGTTTTGAATTGAATTTATAAAAATGAATATTTTGAACCAAGGGTATGTCGAGATACAGACACATGTATCCTTAGTATTTGTTACTCCACTAGGAAGAATCTTTTTATGATATCAACTGGTGGGACTTCTTATCTACTACATAAAATGTATTTATTTTTAGGCTTCAAATTGTTTAGTATTGAATTTTCCATAGGAAAAATTTTTATATGAGGTTATAAATTTTTTTCTATTTTAAATTTAATATTATTAATCACTTGATTGTTATTATCATGTATTTTTTATCATATATTTTTATATGTGGTTATATCACATTACTTCGCATGATATTTTATTTCATAGATATTTGTAGCACTTCTTGTACACCCAAGATATACTATCTTTTTCACATATAATTACCAAATTAATTATAAGAGAATAAGAAATGATTTAATAAAAAAAATTGTAGAAAAATATAAAAAAAATTCCAATGGATTAGTTTTGTGAAAATGGATTATAAAACAATTTTAACTTAAAAACTATAATTATTTCATTTTACATATTATACATTGTATTAAAACATTAGTGGTAGCATAATGGATTTTTGATCACACCATACTTGTGAGATTAGTTTTTTTATATGTAGTATTATTGGATTAAATTAATGTTCAAGGAATCCAATAATATTTTGTATTCACTTGTTTCTATTTATTTCAATTTGGGTTTTTTCGGAGGTGACTTTTGGTCACATGGGATTTCAATATAAGTACTAATATAACTATTTTTTATGGGATTGTATATCCATTGTGCTATCTTGAATGATTCTTCTTCATACTCAAGTTGTATGTGATAATTTGTTTTATTCAATGATGGATTTTGTTATCCTATTTTACCTATATCATGTGAAGAGACATTTAATGTAGAATGTATATTTTACCCTAGTTGGTTCATTACATCATCAGACTTTGAGATCTATAATCTAGTTATTCAAAATAAATAATTTTCCTTCTATGAGTATTTATCATTATATGATATATAATTATTTTCATTTAAATTATGCTACAACATTATTAATTCCAATTTCATTGAAATGAAATGTTGTAAAAAACTTATAAGATTTGTATAAAAAACCTATAGATCACAAGCAATATCCTTTGAAACATAATAATTTTATATATTTCTCATTCTATCGGTAAAATTATATTTATGGTACATGCATCTTGAACCATTATTTTTCTATATTCCTTTGTATTTATTCATTACAAAGTCATCATCACCACTACATACTATAGGATGATATTTTTTAATAATTTTATATACAAAAAGTATTATTATTGAATTTTAGATTATATAATAATATATGATTCATAATTGAATCAATTGGGAAATATTTTAGGTTTTATACCATTTTCAAGGGGGTAGTTATCTCAATATCCATTCATGAATTATTATAAGGCTCCTATACTTTTTCATTTCCATATCTCAGGGTCATCATAGTGTATTTAGTTATTATATACAAAGATTATTCCTAATGATGTTATTCATCCTTGGAAATGATTTTTCTTTTTTATTATATACTTAGTAATCATTATCCAAATATTTTCCCTTGGATATTTGGGTCCCCAAAATAAGATCATATTCTATCATATCAACACCACATTGAATTTTATAATAATTATTGTCTCAATTTTTTAGATTTTAATTTCTCTCATTGAAAGAAACCAATTAAACTTATTTCATATTATTATTATATCTATATATATATCCTTATTCATTATAAATAAAAATGTAATAATGATTTTTATATTTTGAACTAATGGTTTTTTATAATGAGTTATGGCTTTGTCATCTGACTCACCTCTTTGGGAGGTCTCCTCATATTATTTCATTCTTAACCAATATATTTTTTACATTTTAGAAACCATCATCATCTTGTTATACTCATATTTAATAAAATTTATGTTTCCTCATAAGTAAAATTAATCATCATCATCACTACTTTAAAATTCATAAATTTTATTCTTCATATGACAATCATAAAAAATTTCCAAATATATCCCAAATAAAGTATTATAGGATGAAGAATACCTTTATATTTTTCATTCCCTCATACAATATTTGTGGTTAAAATAAAATTAGCTTATTCTTCCCATAAAAAATTTCATCATTATTTTCATTAAAATCATCAGAATTTGAGAAATGTTTATCTCTCATATCCATTATTTAGAGTTTTTTAATTTATCATAATACCATTATTATGAAAAAATACTTTAAAAAACTAAGAGTATACTAAACTATTTTTTGTAGAGAATATTGTGTTTCTAATCTTGTCATATATCCACAATATCATCCATTTTAGTTATCATCGAATAAAAAAATCATAGAAATTATTCATCAATTTTTTTTAGAATTATTTAACATTACAATGCATATTGTAATCACATGATTTGACATATAGTGACATTAACCAATGTAAAATAGTCACTGATAAACTCATTATCATCCCTCAAGGTGTCATCAAAAATTTCTACCAATATTTATTTTATTCCAAAATATTCACATTCCTTTTATTAATATTCATTATCCATTCCTACAACCGCTAGGTAATATTATTTCCCATCATCATGATATAAAGACTACCACATAGAGATAAATTAATGGAACACATTTTTCTCTCATCTACTTGATTATTTAATTTCATATCATAATTTATGATTTCATCCCTTCCAAGAGGAGAATGACCAACTGATAACACATCACTCAACTTAATTTACTTATTTCATAGATATTGAAACATCTACTTCCTTTATAAATGAAATTAATTTAATGAAAAATATGTACACATTTTCTATAAATAGTATTTATAAAATATAATATAATACAATTTTTGGATTATGTATAGTGTAAATTTTATTTAATACTAATTGTAGTTTCAGAATCATGTGATATCACCAAATGATGGACTGGTTGAATTATCGATCCCATTAATTTTTATGAATAATAATTTTATATACAATATACTTATATTTTTAGAGCATTTAGATAATTATTTATTCAGTATCAACCAATGTAATATATGATTAATTTAAAATGAAAAAGATGTGAGGATTCATGTGGTTCATTATTGATAGCCTACTCATATATTGTCTTCTGATGTTATTCATGGAAGATTTTATAATTAATGAATCAAATTAATATAATTTATAAGTTATAAAATAAAATTATTTATCTATAGTATCATGATATACCTAAAATATAATCTCATGTAATATTTTCTATTCAGGTTAACAATTATTCATCCTCATGATAGGTTCTTAATTAAAGAATCATTCTAGTTAATGTTATCTATCAATATATTCATTGAAAATTCTTGTGGGATCCTTTCACTGCATCCAAAAATTAACGAACCAAAGCTATATCAATGGAAGCCCCTTCTCATAATCATTCATTAAAGTATAATCCCATTAAGAAAAAGAATTAAATTTAATTATACTAAATAATATTTGACCATTAAATAGAATTTTCATCATCTAGGTTTTGAATTTAGAAAATATGACATACACGGTTGTGTCCAATTGATTTTTGGGGTCTGATGCAATAATCATAATTTTTTTGGTAAATAGTAACCTAAACTTATGAATAGTAACCTTCCATTATGAATAGTAACCCACCCTTGTGAATAGTTACATTACATATGATAGTATATATATACAATTTAAGTGAATGTATTATATACCTATATATTGGAAAAAGTAAATAAATGATTTTAAATTGGTATTCTTCGAATAAACTATTATTTTATTTAAAATGATAATTTAACATATATATATAATTAGTTTTTAAAAATGGAGTTCATTACTGGATTTTACCCATTGAAAAAAGGTTAGGGAGAGTTTTTTCGACTTTTCTGAAATTCATTAATTATTTATGAATAGTGAAATACGACAATTTACAAAATAAGTTAAATTCAAGAATTATAGGGTAATGGGTGATTTTATGTTAATGTAAGAATAATTAGTTCAATATCACATTTCCTCATTGCTGTAATTAGTCATGGAACACTCACTATTTCTTGTCTTGAAGGAAATTAATAATCTAATGATTAAAATATTTGGAAAATAGCCATCCCCTACACTATATATACAACCACTAAAACCTTCATTTAGTCACACCTCTCATGCATAAATACATGTCTATACTCTTCCCAAACATCTTCCCTATACCATCCCCCATTTCCATGAGTTTCTGGTCTCATCAAAAGACCAATACATGGTTTCATGTGGATGATTCAATATGTAATTCCACTATC
This sequence comes from Viscum album, assembly GCA_963277665.1. Lineage (NCBI taxonomy): Eukaryota > Viridiplantae > Streptophyta > Magnoliopsida > Santalales > Viscaceae > Viscum > Viscum album. Next base: position 1,816,349,133 of record OY728164.1, read on the forward strand.
TCTCTTTTCCTTTAATTTCCTTTCAATTTAGTGTTATTTTCATAATTTATCTACACCTATCCTATTCTACATGGTATATTTACACCAGTATCGTAAATATAAAATAATTTAATGATACTAATAGGATAATATATCATCCAACCCCCTTCTCTTCATCTCATTATTTTAGTGAGGAAAACGATGTTCGTGAGGTGTTAATTTATCACCTTTAAGAACAACATGTTTTAATTTTCCTTTACCACATTTAGATCTAGACAATAAAATATTTTTATGGTTGAATCATATTAACCTATATGTATTATATCCTATTTAAGGTTCTTCAACTAACTTATGTAATTATTATATAATTATTAAACAAAACAATTTTGTTGTGGTCTAAAAACAACCTGAATTAACCCAAATGATCATCATTAAATTCATATCTAATGACTCATTCTCATGGTATATATCAAAATTATTTATATATAAATTTAATGGTTCAATAAAATCATCATTAAGGTATAATTTCAATTTTTGATGTATTTAAATGATATAAATGAACTTCCATTCATCAATACAGGTGAACCGTTAAAGAAAAAAACAAAAAAGAACATTTCAGAACAATGAATTTAAACCATATAATTAATCCAAAATCCCATAAATAATCTTAATAAAACACTAATTAATATTATTAATGCATAAAACGTTCTATAATTGACCATTATTTTATCTAATGATAATATATAGGACACTATAGTGAATAAAGTGTAATGATGAAAGGTACGAAGAAATAATCTAACCCAACTCTCATATTTTTAATTTTCCATAATTCATCAAATATTTAGTACAAATATTCCATAAGAATAATTTCATCATCCTTATATTACCAATTATGGGGTATACATGTTTTGTAATTTGGTTTATTAAAAAACCCAATTTTCTTCTAATAGAAATCTTCATTCAAATAGACACCCTCTTTTTATATCTCACAAATATTTGCAACTTCACTCATCGTAGATTTTTCTATAACCCATTTGTTACGCCATCATATTTTTGGGAGACAAATGTTTATGAATGTATTATTTAGGATGTGGAACCCATTTCATATGATGTGTTATGTTATGTTTATGTGTAACATATGTTCTATGTGGCATGCATGATAATGTAAATGTTATGATGTGAGAGGTGCACCTGGAATTATATAGTGCAATATGATTGTAATGATGTAATGGGTGTGCCCTGAATTATAAGAAGATCCAATGAATTGGTTAAAATGATCAATTTTATGTGTTAAATGGAATTTATGTGTGTAAAGGATGATATCATTGATCATAACTATGTGTGATAGTTGACCACCAGGACATGATGTTTCATTTTTATACATTTACACATTTCAGTCCTTTTAATAATAATTCCTCTCATGTTTATGATCATTTTCCTATGTTATGATGCGGCACACCCATTGTTATGTTGTTCACATTAATCCTTTCACATGGATTTTAGCTCAAAATTTCTTTATGTATATCATCTAGGGATTATGTATACTATGGAGTTTTCAAGGGACAATAAGAATCTTGAGAAGAATGGATTAAATAATGTTTTATGTTTAATGTGGTAAATGTTATGTATGCTCTTTGTTTTTTCATGATACTAAACCATTAAATCCTTATTATGTTATACTATTATTCTATTTATATTCAAAATTATGTAATATATGTTTATGAAAAGTTTAGGTCATAATATTTGGTATCAGAGGCAAGGTTTAGTTAATTTTGGAATTCGGGTAAGAGAACCTTGGGAAACACCCCTAGTATGATACTAAATATATTTAAGCACACAAGATGATTTTATAAACATATGGATCACAGAAGATATTATTTTAGTATTATTTTCCAAAGGGAGTGAATTATTTATTCATTACTTGTTTACTTATGTTTTTTCTAACCATTTCTATTTTAGAAATGGTGGGAACCAGGAGAAACTAGGCTAACAACCCATGCGAAGGATAATCCAATGATTTCCTGAATGACATCTCCAATGCTTTGGTAGGTGGAGTTCAAAACATTATGAAAAATCTTTCCCAACTATCTCAGGTTAGGAACAATAACTAGAATTATGGGGAATATATTTTTTTCACATAAGAGGGTGCAACTGGCTATCAATTGTCTTATGTGTCAACGACCACCAATATTTAGTGGGTATTATTATCCACTAGTTGTGGACCAGTGGGTCGAATCCATGGAGATTATTTTTTCAACTCTTCACTATTCTAAGATAGTTGAATCTTGACGCTTATCATCAAGAATTTGAGGTCGACCAGTGGTGGCATTTGGTTATTAACACCTAGTCGTTGGAAGAAATTGGAAAGATGATATGCGAAGACATTAAGATAATGATTTATAACAATTATTTTTCTAGAACTATTCATAAAAATATTGAGGGATAATTCCTAGAGATCATTCCAAAGTAAGGATAGTATATGGGGACCTATGAGTGAGTTTTACAAGGATTATAATGTATGCTTAGGGTTTTCTTATCAATTACTAAAACAAAATTGATATATTGTTTAGTGGATTAAAACGAATCCTTCGAAAGGTTCAAGATATTTCCGCACATTGGGTGTTATGAAAATTTTCTTCGAAGTGCTCTCAAAGGGGATATTGAGTTTGGATATTTGTCTAATGGCTATGGTTATAACAAATGAATAATGTAGTTTTATTATATATTTGTAAAGATTAATGTGGATTGAAAACTCAACCACCCACATGACAAATATTTTGGAGGATGAATCAGGGGTGATTCCTTAAAGTTAAGATGATATGATTCATGTGTGTTAAAGAAGGCCAAAAAGCTCCTGAATATTGAAAAGACGTGATAAGGTAGAAGAATGTAGTGTAATAATTAAGAGCACCACCCATAGGTCAGATGTTATAAATATAGGGAGCAAGATAACTATGAATGATAGTGTAGTAAACCTTGAGTCCTCGAGGGTAATCAGTGTTATCAACCACCAAATCCAATGTAACAAGAGATGGATTATGACATCACTAAAATAGATGTGAGACAAGAAAATGATGTTATAAAATCTATACTTCTTATTCACTCAATTATGGAAAAATCTTATTTGATTATAGTTGTATGCAATTCTTTATATATTTCAAATTTTATAGAATAATAAAATAGAATCCCCGAAACCCTGATGCAAATAAATCTATAAAAACACCATGTTTTGGAATCATTTCATTATAAGTGTTTGACCATTCCCTTGTTGGTTTATGTGGGATGATTCTTCCAGAGAATCTTGTAATACATCAATTGGTGGAATTTTATTCTATAATGGGAATGGATTAGATCTCTTTATATAGATAACATATCAAATATTGGGAAAAGTTAAAATCTTTCATATTCCAAATCATCCCACGATCCTCTAAAAATTAAAATAAGATCATGAATCTCCATTGATAAATACTTCAATGGTGTGGGTGTTGATTCTATGTGATGAGGCATACCCCTCAGAAATGGTTGAGTCAAATGAAATTTTCAACCTATCGGAAATGACCATCATGAAGGAATACAATGATGTATTTCCGGAAGAGTTACCCAGACATCCCCCAGATTGTGAGGTAGAGTACTCCATAGAACTCATTAACAAAGCTACTTCTATCTCATAGTGTCTCTATAGGATGTCTCCTATCGAACTGGAGTAGATAAAGAATAATATATAAGAAAATTTGGAAAAAGGGTACTTGCGCCCTTGTGAAACACCTTGGGGTGAAAATGTTTTTTTGGATGAATAAGAAGGAAACGATGCCGTTATATATCAATTATTAGGAAATCAACAAGATAAACAAAAAAAAATTCCTCCGCCAAGGATAGATTAATTGATTGATCAATTAAGAGGATCACAATACTTATCAAAGATGGATCTTGTTCATTATATCATTATATAAAGGAGAAGAAGGACTATGTTCAGAAGACTGCTTTTCATACAAGGTATGAGAACTATGAGATTTTGGAAATAACCTTCAAATTTAATAATTCCCCTCCCATATTCAATGATTTGATAAATAAAGTCTATATAAATAACCTCAAAAAATATTTTTTCATGTTTATCGATGATATTCTCATTTACTTCAAGATAAATGAGGAACATGAAGCACATCAATGACTTGCATTGGAGATGTTGAGAAAGAGTAATTTGTATTCAAATTTCATAATACCAGACTTTTGTATGCATAATATCTCATTTTTGGGACATGTGATCACAATTGATGGAATTTTGGGGGACCCATCAAAATCAATGGGGATTAAGGAATGGCTCAGACCCTATAATGTTACATAAATATGTAGTTTTCATGGATTAGCTAGGTTTTACCAATGTTTTGTGAGAAATTTCTAATAATTGACAAGACCTATAACTATTATTACATGGAATTTGTTATAGTATGTATTTATGGAAGAATTTGAGTACAATTTTAAGGAGCTAAAGTGAAGGATGATCACAACAACTTTCATCAAATTATCGAAAAGTGGAGAATGTTTAGTGATATATAGTGATGATTCAATGAAGTGCTTCGGTTGTGTAATTGGAAAAAATGATAATGTGATATCCTACGCCACATGATAGTAAAAGATCCATGAGAAGAACTACTAGACACATGATCCAGAGTTAGAAACTCTGATTTTTTCCTTTAAAATATGGCAGTAGTACATTTATGATGAGAAATGTGATGTATACACCTAGAACAAGAGCCTAATGTATATATTCACAAAAAGGACCTCAAAATATGTCAAAGTAGATGGTTAGAGATAATAAAATACTATGATTATTCTATTCATTATCATTCTAGAAAGACAAACAAGGTAGTTGAGGCTCTTAGAATAAATATACCTGCTACTCTATCCATGTTGCTGATTAAGAAAGATCATATATTCATAGATATGAAAATAAAGGATTTTAAAATATTATGGGGAGGAAATACCCTATAACTTTCCAAAATGATATCCCAAACGTCTATATAAGAGATGGTTAAGGGGGTACAAAGGGAAGATCTTGTGTTATGAAAGAGGATGAATTCAGTAAAGAAAGTGAAGCTCCAAGAGTTCCACATCAATGATGAGGGAATGATTCGATTTGAATAAGGCTTTATGTTCCTTAATCACCAGGGATAATGAAGGATCTATTGGAAAATGAACATTGATTAACATTCTCTATGTATCAAAGGAGTTCCAAGATTATTGTGATATCCAAGAACATATTTAGTGGGTCAACATGTAGAAGGATACTTTAAATTATATCTCAAGGTTCATAACATTTCACCAAGTGAAATTAGAGAAAAAAAAGTCATATGGTATGATTAAACAATTTCCTATAACCAAGAAGAAATGGGATAATGTCACTATGTACTATGTCATTGGTCTCCAGAAGACATCCATGGGAAATAATTCAATATGGGTTTTGGTTGATCAACTCACCAAGGCATCCAAATTTATCGCTATTCGAGAAAATATCTCACTGGAAAAAAATTAAAATATATATGTAAAGGATGTGTCCATACTTCCTGGAATTCCACTCTCAACTGTCTTTAATCGTGATCCCAGTTTTTCATTTAAATTATTGGGGATTCTTCAACAGTTTTTGATTACTAAATTTAATCATAGAATGACCTATAACCCCCAAATTTATGATAAATATGAAAGAAATATTCCTATATTCAAGATATTCTAAGATCATGATCTATATTAAAAATTGGATGGGATCAGAATCTACCATTCTTTGAGTTCTCATACACAAATATCTTCCACTCAAGTATTCAGATGGATCTGTATGAAGATCTGTAGAGAAAGAGATGAAGATATCTAACCTGTTGGGATGATGTTTGAAATGGAAAGCTACATGGACATGACCTTATACAAGTGATGACATGTATAGTTAATGTCCTCCAAAAACATATCAATGCTCTTCAATTTCGAAAAAAGAGCTATTCTGACAACCATGGGAGGGACATAGAGTTCGACGTTGAAGATCATGTTTGCCTTCGAATATCACCATTGAATAGAGTCATGAATTTTTTAAAGAAAGGGAATTTAATCCCATGGTTCTATAACCCCTTTGAGACCCCTGACCGCATAGGTGATGTTTCCTATCATCATGGACTCCCACCAAATATGGCTCAAGTTCATGACGCCTTTCATGTATCACTCTTGACGAAATACATACCAGTTCCCTCAAATGTAATGAACACAAAGGTGGTGCAATGAAGATATGATCTCTTCTATGAGGAGAATCCATAAAGATTCTAAACCTAAGAGATATTCTTATATGGAAAAATATAACCCACCATTTCAAAGTGTTGTGGAGGAACCATATGTTTGAAGATTCAAAATTGGAACCTATGAGGTGATGAAGGAGAATTGCCCTCATCTATTTCTATAAAACAAAATTTCAAGTGCGAAATTTTCAATGGGGGGAAGAATGTAACGATCCAATGTTTTACCAATGGAAATCCAATATTATAAAAATTTCTTAATGTATAATAACATTTTGAATGAAAATTACATATAATGATACTAAATACAATGTGACCATTAAACATTATGTTTCCTCTTATGTGTTTAGATTTTCGAAAATCTAATGTACACAATTGCATCATGGATGTTTTTTGGGGTATGATGGAAGAAACATAATTTTTTTATGAATAGTAACCTACCCTTATGAATAGTAACATAACCTTATGAATATTAACATACCCTTATGAATACTAACCTTACATATAATAGTATATATATTATTTAAGTGAATGTATGATATACCTATATCTTGGAGTAAGAATATAAAAGATTTTAAGTTAGTATTTTTTGAATAAAAAATTATTTTTCAAAAAAAATTAATGTTTAAAATTTAGAAAACAATTTTTTAAAAATAGTTTTCAATTTTTTATTCTACACATCAAAAAAATTGGGTGATGTTTTAGGAATTTTCTGAAATATATGATTTTTTTATGTATAGTGAAATACAAAAATTTACAAAATTGGTTAAATTCATGAATTATAGAGTCATGGGTGATGATTTGCATATGCAAGACCAATTAGTTTGAACACACAAGAACCCCTTAAATTATTTATTCATAGAACACTCACTATTTATTTTCTTGAGGGAAACTAATAAAATAATGATTATAATATTGTGAAAACACCCCCCCCCCCGTCCACCATAAATACCAACCTTCACACCCTTATTTCCTCACACCTCACATGGTTCAATACTTTTCAATAATCTACCAAATAAACTTACATATCCCATAACCAATTCCACGAGCTTTTGGAATCATCAGGAGACCAACCCATGTTTACTAAAGGATGATCCAAGTGGTAATTCCTTTATCTCACTTTTTCATTAATTTCCATTGATTTTCAGTTCATTTTATAATATTTCCCCACCTATCCTCATCCACATAGTATGGTAACTCAATTATCATAAATATACATGATTGTTATAATTTAAATGGGATAATATATCATCCAACCACCTTCTCATCTTCTTTATATTTTAGATCGGAAAACGTTGTTCGTGAGGTGTTAATTTATCCCATTAAGAACAATAAGTTTTATTTTTTCCTTTACCACCTTCAGATCTTGACATTAAATCATTTTTATGGATGAAACATATTATGTTATATGTATTACATTATATTTTATTTTCTGGATTGAACCTAAGTATATATTACTAAATCATTATACCAACCTAGTTTGTTATGATCAAAAAACTGTCTGAATTAAACAAAATGATCATTATTAAATTATTATATAAGGATTCATTCTCATGGGATATAAAAAATTATTTATAAGTTAATTTAAAGTTCTGTAACATCATAAATAACATATAACTACCCTTATAGATGTTTATAAACATTTTAAATGAACTTCCATTAGTTAATACAAGTGACCCGTTCAAGAAAACTATTAAAATGATCATTCGTGAAAATGACATTGAACTCAATAACTCATCAAAAATCTCATAAATGAACATAATGAAATATTTATGAAACTTATTAATTAAAAAAGGTTCTAAAATTGTTAACTAATGAATATAACGTGGTTATACATGATATTAAAATGATGAAATTGTTCAGCTACAATGTAAGGAGAAATTCTCGATCCTAACAAGAATACTTCATGTTTTCCCTCTATAAACCAATATTATGTATGAATATTCCTTAAGAATAATTTAATCATACTCATATTATATATTCAATGATATACATGTTTTCTAATAGTGTTTATTACAAACCCAATGTTCTTCAAAAAGAACTATTCTTACACATAAACCCCACATTTTTACATCTCAAATATTGTTTCTACTTCACTCATCGTTGATTGTTCTATGTCAAAATTTTTGTCCCCTTTTTATATTGGAATCCAAATGTTTATTATTTTATTCATTATTATATAAAACCCATTCCATTCCACGGGTTATTTTATTTTTAATTTTGATATTTATTTATTGTTGAATGAATGATAATGTTAATTTTATGATGTGACTTGTGTGGTCATAGTTATATTGTGCAATATTAAAGTTATGATGTGACAGGTGCACCCGGAATTTTACAGCACTCCAATACAATAGGTAAAGTGATGAATCACTTGATTTAAACGTAATTGATGCATGAACATGATGCTAGTATTGTTCACAAATATGTGTGGTTGTTTACCACTAAGACATGATGTTTCATTTTTATGAATTCCATGTTTAAGTTATTTTATTAATGCTTCCCCTCATGTACATGATCCATTATCTATGTTAAGATTGTTCTCAACAATTGTTATATTGTTAATATCTACCCTTTTACTGGGCTTTTATCTAACCTCATTTTAATGTCTATCCTCAGGTTGTATGTGTACAAAGGTGTTTTCAAGAGACAAAAAGAATTTTGAAATGAATGGATTAAATAAATGTTTACATTTTATGATGTAAATGCTATGTATTGTCCTATGATTCCCAAGAAACTAAACCATTGTATCTTCTTTGTGTAACAATATTATCTTGTTTATATTCAAAATGATTTAATAGTAGTGTCAGAAAACCCAGGTCGCTACAATAAATGTTCTTTAAGGATCTTTATTTAATCATTCTTCAACAGGAATTCAATTTCATAATATCCAATTGTAGATTTTCATTTATTTGTTTTACAAGAAGTCTCCATGTTGTGTTACCCAATTTTATAACTTATCCTAATAGAATTCACAATAATAATAAATCACAGTATTCCCATTAATATTCTCACCATTTTCTACTTCATTTTACCCATTATCATTCAAGGATGAATAATTTTATCTTATTTGATATAATTTTAATATTTTTATATATTATTAATCTGTTAAAAACTACTAAAAAAATTATCTAGATCATGCTAAGCTTTTTATTAAATTCATGATTATAATTATGTCTTTATCTTCATATTCAATATATTGAAATCTCTAACTATTGGGGTTGGATATTTTGTTTAGTTAAATTAAATTATATTCAATTCAAGGATTATATTAAGATATCCCTAATACAATGATATTCTATTTCTGTGCCAAATTAGAATATCGCTTCTCAAATTTGTCTATTAATTTAATATGTATTGAAATATAACCATCTTATTCAATAATCATTCTATAATACATCATAGACTAAAATTTGGTTTACCAAATGTTGATCCTAAATAATTTTCCATCATCAATGGCTTCAGATAATTGTCACCCATAAATTACAATTCCATAACCCTAACCATTGTGAATATCTAAAATCATATTCTATTTGAGTATTAGGAATTAAATAGTTTCATACACCAACAAATAAAGGGGATTTTATTTATCGTAATTAGAAAAGACACATTAAATGCTCATCACCAATCCATGGGGATTGTATTACTCACATTTCATAATATAAATTTATTTTTCATTGTATTTATTCCATGGTAAAAAATACCCCAAATATATTTCACCATGGAACATATATTTCATCAACTCCAAATCACTACATCACAGACTATAGAATTTACAATATCATATTTCTATTTTATTATTCTCCTTTATAGAGTGAATTGTTATGAATGTTTCATTATATTGATAGAATAATGTCATAATGGGTGTCACTCATGGATTGAAAGACTCTTGAAAATCATTATTGAAAATTTGATAGACCATATCATCTAGAAAGACAGTGGATTTTCATATCATTATGAATTTAAACGATATATGAACATCAAGAAAGAATTTTATTATTATTTTAATTTTATTATAATAGATTATGTAAACATCAACAATCATTGAACTTAAATCCAATATTTCCTTGTGTGTTAATATTTATGTAGATATACATTTTATTAAATGATACATTAGTAGATTCACAATATGAATACACTAATTTACATCGTTGTTTTGGAATACATTTTATATTCGAAATTTAGTTGACTTGATTGATATAAAGTCCAACGTAATTATTAATAAATATAGTAAAATGGTTAAAATATAGTAAATTACTAATTAAAATTATCCTTGGTCATTGAGAATACACTTAAATATAATTCATTAAATTTTTAAATTTCTATTTCAGACACTAAAATAATGATTTTTTTTAAAATTGATATAGATCCCATTAAAACATCACAAGAAATCTGCAACATTTATAAATATGTATATGGAAACTTAATCTAGAAACCATCATATTATGAACTCTATTGATGGTATCTTCACCCATTTATGTTGCATAGAATATACCTAATATCTTACTTCACTCTCAACTCCTCCAAAATAGTTATAAACACTAAAAATCTACATATAAACATTTCATTTTCATCTATAAATATAAACTCTATCAATCATCCCATATTATGTTTCATCCTTTAATCTCATTCATAAATATTCCCTATGTTAATCAACTTATCCTCCGGCTTTCATATCCATGTACTATGGATGTAGATCAATTATCCTCAACACATCTTGAAACATTCACATAATCCAAGAACCTTTAATTTTATCAAAAATAATATAATATATGAACAAGAAAATAATTTATTTATTCAAAAAATAGGCATTGTGATTAATATGTGTAGTTGTATAGGCTATAGTTTCATGAGTTAAACTTTATGATATTCAAACTATGCCTTCATTGTGACTAATACATATTTATGTTTATAATGGGTTATAGTTTACATGGGATACATTGGGTTAAAGAGGCCATTGTTATTTGTTTTTTATATTATTTCCCAAATGAGATGTATTAGTTATAAAGGTGAAGAAAAGAAACGTGTATTATACATTAAGGATATGGAATATTATTTTGTTTAGAATTTTTATTCAATTTCATTATTATTTACACACATATTAATTTTAAATTATGATACTATCTTCTTTTCATTATAATGTGGGAGAGAAAAGTGAATATCGGGGTATAGCTCAAATGATATTTATAATTGGTTGATTTCATTTTTTTTATTAAATGGGCATCAACACGATTCTTCAACATTTTAATGCATTGTTTAAAAATTATCATAACAATTTAACATTTTATTTCTAAACACTATATATATATATAATTATATTTACTATTCCATGTGAGGTAGATGGATATTGGGGTCGGTGTTAGTAGATCAATGTGTTAATTTTGGAGTTACTAGAATCTATTTTATATTAATTGGAATGTTTCATGTCCTACATAATTATCTTAATTTAATCTAATTTCATATATTTTTATCGTTTTTAATTTATATTATAGTAATGATTAGTTTTTGTTTATTTGACGTTAAATATAAGGATGGTAATGCCTACACATTCGATCTTTTTATACTCTCACTGTCAGTCTTCATCTTATTTCTTATTAGAGGTGGGTATTAGTGGACAATACCTTCATCATAGAGTATTAGGTAAGTATTTTCCCTTATAGTTATTATTTCCTATAATTTTGTATGGTATAAACTATAATTATGATAAATTTAATTTAACTAATTTTATGTATTACATATTATAAATTTATGGAGTCCTAAACAATTTTTTTTATTTAGGTATGGAAATATTTGGATAAACCATTATGGTTTCTGATGATGATGTTCCATAAAATGTGCCATGAAATAACTCTATAGTTGATGTTGATGACATTGACTATTGGATGGAGATATATCATGTGTCTTAAAACTACATCATGGAAAATAATTGGTCCATCATCTTAGATCTAGAGACCACTAATTTTTTTGACATTAATTAGTGATTAAAATCACCTTGATTCATTCTTCGTGTGGGAACTAGATTCCAGAGTTTCTGGGTATGTTCTATTGGAATACAAAAAGGTGATATTTTTAATTCATCAATTATCATGAGGAGTTGTCTTTTTTTTAAATGCTTATTGATTTATTCTCAGATGATATTCATTCATCGATATTTAAAGGGTCTTATCACTATAAGATTCATTCTCCCCATTAATGGTTTCATAGTGTGTGACTATTTTAAATACATTTAAATAACCAATTTAAATATTTAACAAATATTATAATATATTTTGAGGAATGGGTGAGACCAATATATAAATATTTACATAATGAGATATATAACTATGTCAAAGAATTTTTATTTTTTATCTATCCTAAGGTGTTCGGAAAGGTGGAGGTTATTGGGAGGGTGTTCACTATGATAATGACATAAATATGGGGTATTATTGAAGGTTCTATATATATAATATATATGGATTGGGGTTATTAATTTTATATTTAAATGAATTCATATCTATTGGGGGGTCATTGCAAGCATCCTTCATCCCATTTCAATAAATTTGAAAATTTTGATACACCTTCCAAAATATCGGAGCATGATTTTCATAAAGTGGTGATGACCATAAGATTATTGCATTCCAAAACATCCTCACTAGTAAATATTGAATTATAATACCTATTTAGTATCACCAAATTTAATGTTATACTTTGATAATGAAAAATTTATGGATATCAATTTTATAATATTCTATGAGGAGAATGTGTAGGAAAAGGAAAAAAAATTATACATCTAGATGTAAAAGATAAGTATTAGATAAAAACAATATAATAAGTCACCATGATGACCACATGGGTCATAGAGCATGAAAAACAAGAATTATTCCTTGTAGTTTATATTTTGACAAGTGAAATACCTCATTCATTCAGTTATCACCATATATTGAGCACAAGCAAATTTCATTTCTAATAATAGAGTTATTCAATCCTAACCAACATTATATTATAGTTGAGAATATGATGTAGATATGATTATATTGGACTTATAATTTACTACTAATTTTTATTTTTAAGGTAGTTTTTAATTTTTGTAGTTATTTTTAGTTGATTCTATGGTATCATAAATCATTTAAAAATTAACAGGTTTTGATAAAAATTAATTCATCATCCTATGTATGTATTAGACATGTTAAATGCAACATATTGTTGATTTAATCTAGTTGAATGTTATTTTCTATTATGAGGATAGAGATCATGCTATCTATTTTAGTGTGTAATGAATTCATATCAACTAATATGGAAAAAACATTTTGAGCATGGATGATGATCGCATGGTGTACCATCATATGGTTTTTTAATATCAACACAATGTCTTTCAGGGAGATATAGTGACATTAATACATTGATGTGATATTTTTTTATAAATATTCATTGTCAGCGTTCACTCTAATATTGAGTTATCTATATATAATGATACATTAAATATTGGGGGATATACACATTTATGCATTTTGTAGAAATCTTTTATCCATCCATGTGTGTCTCCTTAGTTTTATGTGTTCATGTTTGAAATCATGGGAGGAATTTTCGATGACTTTATATCAATTATAATTTATTAGTATATTAGACAATATAGAATTGTTACCCACATCCCCTGATTAAATATTAATATTATTCTATTAAGGGAGAAATATTGTTCATTAAGAGTGTTTTTTAGTTAGGATATCCACATATATAAGTATAGGAAGGTAATTGTTATAAAACTCTATCCATATATAATTATTGGAATTAATATATTGTGTAAATGTTATTTAGATTCACTAGTGATCATTCTACATTCATGGGATTAATTAATTTTTTATTCCAAGAGTTTCTAGAATTATTTTTTGGTGGTTTTTATTGACATTGTACATTTCTAATCCTAGATTAATGTAGACTATGTCAAGAATTTTTGGTCTATTTTGGGAGATCTCCAACATCATAAGATATTTATAATGTCAATTTATTGTATTTTTTGGGCACATGAGGTTCATATCAAGTGATATGTCCGGTATCAATGGGGAATAAGACATTAGAAAAATTATTTTATAATCCATATTGATATAGGAAAATTCTCTCTATCAATGGGATATATTATGAGTTTTGAATATTTATAAACTATTTGGAATTCAACTAATGTTTATGTTTAATTATAATAAGATCCAATTCATGTTATTATTCATATCACCATAGAGATTAGTTGTAAACCCTTTATTTATTGTAGTTATTTTTCCTTTGGTATCCCTAATAATGTTATTGCAAGGTAAAGTTCCTCTAGTGTAGTGGCGTATTATAAGATGTTCATGGCCTAAATAAATAACAATGATAATCCACTGAGGACATCGAATATAGAGTATTGGTGTTTTATATTGAAAAAAAAATCTAGAATTGATTTGATTTTTTGAAGGTGGTGTATGTATGAGATCTAACTCATTGTTTTCTAAAGGATGATATTGTGATTGAGGTTTATAGGGATTTATCATGTCTTATATTGGGTTTCATATTAATGAAGTAGACTTCTATAATATCTTACAGTTTATATAAATTGTAGACTAATGAGAATAAATAAAAATCTCAGGATAATGAGAATTCATTAGTGGTGATTATTATATTGTTTTTGTGAGATTTCCTCAGCATTGAGTGCATTGTGCTCATTACAGATCAAAAGATCATGGATTATATAATCAATGATAACATCGGGAATTTGATATTGTACTGATAGATTGAATTGGTGTTGGATGATGTAAACAATTTTTTATAGACAATCAAAATAAAATATTATGGTTGATTTCTTGGTAATAACATCTTATGTATATTTTTACTATTTTTTTGGAAATTTTTGTATGGTGATAAAATATAAATCAGTGATTTAAAATTATATAAATATTTGTTTATGATACATGGGTCTCCTAAAAATGATTGTTTATTCTCCCTTGGCGTAGCATGTTTTATCATTCCTACAATGTAATTTTAATATATAGATTTGGTGACATCGAGAACATTATAGTGGTTACTCTATGGGATTATTTGAGTTATATCCACACATATTATTGATCAATATGTGTATATGTGTTTCTATAGATGTGTGTGGTTGTTAAATGTGACATTCAAAATTCACCATTTGTGGTTCATGTGCTTTTTCTGAGAGGTATTATGCCTTAAGAGGTTAGTTTTTTAGGTTTTAAAAGTAGATATCATTTTAATAGTCTTCATTTCTATTCATGGACACCTAGAATGTGAGAGTTAAACTTTATATTAACATGGTTTGAATTATATACTTTATATACCATATTATATGTGGGAATAAATCTTTATGGATATCATAACCACATTACATTAATAATAGGGAAAATATTGTGATCTTACTGTGATTTTTTACTATTTATATAAGTCAGGTAGCATTAATAAAATTATATATTTGAGTGATGAGGAATCTTCCTTTATGTTTTATCTTGAGGATATGGTATGTCTCAATAAGATTTTATAGATAATAATGACTTATTTTATCATTTTTCTTCAACTAGTATTCTGTAGAGAGTCTATAATGTATTTAGATCATAAAAATTTTATAGAAAAACATTCCACATGTAGATAGATTGTTATATATATTGAAAATTCTTGAAAATGGAATACTAGTTGCGTGAAACCATAATGTTTTTTGATTGGTCATGGAAAAATCACATACCGTTCTCACATTTGTTATAATTGTTTGTAGAACATTAAATTTTTTTAAAATCATTAAATAATAAAATAATAAATATATTATATCATCATTAATCGTGAATGATGTTATTTATAAAAATTACCTAGAATATAAGTGTTTTAAATCATTATTTATATGATATAAGTTATTTTTAGGTGAATGTAGGATGTACAAGGTCATCAAAATTATTTTTTTGGTCATAGGGTTAAATATATATGTACTGAAATTGGAGATACTATAATTCATATGGTGTGTTATTATCAAAATCATGAGAATGTTGGTAATTATCATAGTATTTATCCCTATTTTTTTGGACCTTTTGGGAGATTTGATTGTTTTGGATGTAATGTCATGAAATTTCTAAAAGATATGTTCTATATTTTTCTACTTTAATTTATTTTTTTCACCCTCACAATTATCTTTGTTTAGTAATTAACATTGTAGGGGTGTCCGTGTCTTGGTCAAATCCTAAATCCCTGAGGATTAGAAAAATAGATTATAGCGTATTATTATGGGATAATTCACTGACCATCCTGTACAGTTTTTCAAATGTTGTCATGTGCAGAATTAGGGTGTATGGAACAACTTTATTCTCCCTCACCTGTGTGGCCATGGTACCATGCCCATATGTGTGGAAAATCATTTTGATATTGTCTTTCAATAATATTTCACATACTTATCAAAAAGTACTTCCAAATTTGTTAGAAGGTCCACCTATGGAAGTGACATGGGACATAGTTAGCACATTATTTGGGAAACAATTCGGAATAGACATTTCTCCCTATCTATATAAATAAAATTCTAATTTTCCTTATAATTCATTAATACCCTAACCCATTTCCTCCTATCATGTGTTTCTCCTCCATAATCTTTCAATCGGTTCCTCATTGTACTGTTTTAGGATTCTTGAAATCACCCCCATCTTTCATCCAAATATTTTTTAGGTCGTTGCATTAGAATACTCATGGTACTATTTACAATCCACTTTTAACCTTTAATTTAATATCATTTCATATCCTGTACTATAATTGTGAAACCTCATTTTCCCAATTTTATTGGTTTTTCATGATTTTTTTTATAACTCTCACAATATCTCAATTCAATGGATGAAAAAATATGAATGATATTTTTCTATAAAATGTTTTTTTTTATAATTATTTCATTCATGGTTTATCTCTTTCTTAATGGTGTGTTTTTATTTCCATGCACTTTACCATTCTATCGTTGCCTATATTGTGTTAAATAAATTAATCAAAATAGTTTATTATTTCAAATGTAACCCTATGCTATAGTGAAACCAATACTAATGTTTTAGTCTATGTTGAAAGCCAGCCCATGGGTGTTCCCACAATAGATGGATTATTTCCCCATGATATGAGTTGTTAAAAACCATTTTGTGGGTCATCCACTTCTAATAAATGAATTTTTGTAGTGAATTTTTTTAAGTGGTAAAGACACAAAATATTATTAAAAATGAATGGGAAGATTACATGAGTCTGAAAGAAGAAATTTTATTACAATATTTCTCAAAAAATGGTAGACCTCTAATGGAATTTCATCACTCCATGTAATGTCATGATTTATCCTCTTATTAGCAAGATCATCCTCTAGCATGTTTGCTTCCCGATAGACATGAGTGGAAATGTATCTTAACTCCATAACCGAGTTAAGACATTTATTCTAGCGCACTGTGAGAGACCCTATAAGGTGAACCACGCCATTCTAGATAGCTTGGATAATGGTGGTAGAGTCATTTTCGATCCAAATGTTATTCCATCCTCTTAGTTTAACAAAGATGACTGCATGAATCAATACCATCATCTCAGCCTCAAGGGAAGAGGAAAACCCACAGCCACCGAAATAACAGCCATGGGAATGCTCAAAAGAGTCCCTGAAAATGGCCCCATAGCCTGCGGGACATGGATTTCTTTGAAAGCGCCATCAACGTTAATTTTTATCTATCCTGGAATAGGGGCGTTCCAGAACACTTCAAAAAAGAGCATCAGCTTCTTGTAGATCCCATTGATTCTATGTCGATGAGGAATCATTAAATCACCAACCGAATTATCACCGAGGGCTTTTGAAGTGTGGAAGCATCCTAAATAGTAATAATAATTCTCGTCTGGCCTGTATTAAGATTTAATGAGTAATTGTTATGAATAATGGTATTGATATCATACCAGATAATGTGGAGGAGCTCTGTAACTATTGAAAGAAAGAGATTTATGATTTGTGCAAGAAGTCCAACTTAACACAACATTTGATCAAGGATAAAATAGAGTCAGAAAGTAACCATCTGTAGTTCAATATGTCATTATTATATTTCCAAATAGAAGTGGATGTGGCACAAGACAAAAATAAATGATTTCTGTCCTCCCTATGTTGATGGAATAGGTGAAATCTTGAACTAAGTTGTACATCAAAGGACTAAAGTCAAACATCATTAGGAATACGATTATGAGCGACACGCCAGATACAATCAAGTCTATAAGGTTTTATCCAAGGAATATCAGATAGTTTCTACCAAGTGAAATTAGTTTCATAAGAAGAGAAAAAATGTTGGAAATATGTTTTAGAATCATGAATACCATTGTCGGCATGATCCTAAATAAGAATATCATCATCAATAAAAAAATGTAACCATAAAAAACATTCTTTATAGGATCATAGAGATCAATGTTAGGAGAGTGCATCACCTCCATTATAGTGCAGTTTATGGAATCCAGAGCAGAATGAGGGGAATGTATAGAATTGAGAGGAGCACTGGTCCAGTTTTCAAGCCAGAACATTATGTTGGATTTAGTGTTAACCATCCATCTGTAGTTGTGCATGATGTTGACAAAGTAATTTCTAATGGATGGCCAGAGAGAAGAATTGGCATGATTAAAAATTCTATTTTTATGTTTTTCATGGAATCGTTTTTTGAGAAATAAAATCGAATCAGACTTATTGTTAATTAATTTCCATGTGTGTCTGGTTTGGAGGTCTTCATTACAGAGCATGAGGCTTTTGATTTGAAGCCCTCTTTTCTCGAGGGGTTTAGAAAAGGTAGAACAGGGAATGGTTACAAGCTTTTTAGTGAATTTAATTAATATGAATTGTAGGGAATTATTTAGACCCATTTATTTTTATGTGAATATTCGTGCTTCAATTCTTATACAATGTTCTATATTATCAATGATTTTTCATTATAGTTATGATTTATAGATTATGGTTTATATTTGTTTATTAATTCATTATTCCATGATTTTTTTGAATATGAAAAACTTCTTGGATATCTTCCTAATATTTATTCTCATGAAATACCATATTATTAATATATGATATTGGTTACCATGAA
This sequence comes from Viscum album, assembly GCA_963277665.1. Classification (NCBI taxonomy): domain Eukaryota; kingdom Viridiplantae; phylum Streptophyta; class Magnoliopsida; order Santalales; family Viscaceae; genus Viscum; species Viscum album. The sequence continues at coordinate 1,816,368,439 of OY728164.1, forward strand.
ATATATGATTGTGGTCTAAGAGAGAAAATGGTCCTTAACTTATATAATTTTTTGATGGACATGATGTGAACTATATCTAGTTATTTGTGAAATTTAGGGAGTAATAATTTTAATTCCATGTACATGATCTCTAGGTATTTTATTATACTCATTAGTGAAACTAGTTTCCTAGGGGAGAAATCATGGATATAGTTATTAAAAATATTATCAGACAATACCTCATGTGATAATAAATCTACTATGTGTTATACCTGGTATAGACTCATATGTTTTGATGTACAGTGTGATATAGGGAATACCAATATGGGTCACCTTGGATGGACTTCGTGTAGTTGGTTATATGGTATGCTCCTCTAGTGACCAATGGGATTAATTTTTAATCATATTGGATAGTACAAGGACACCATTCTGGATTTGATGGATATATTTTTCTTGATGTTCATTTGATGACTTAATTTTTTTTGTGTAAATGATTTCATGATCCCATAGGTATGCAACTGTTAAAAAAATCAAAATATTGGTCTTGGACAAAATATGATATAATAATAATGATAACCCATGAACACACTTATGATTTTTATTTAGGTTCCTTTTTTCAGAGACATCCTACATAGGATTAATGAATTTTTGGTGTCTGAATATATAGGTGGATCTCAAGATTTCAAGTTAAATTTATTTAATTCCATTGATTTTTTAGTTTTGGAACATTTATAACTTTATATTCCATGAATATGTTGGATTTAAACACCATTTTTGGTTTCCTAATGGGATTATTCAACACACTCTGCATGCGCCTCCATTCGTAACTAATAATAAATCATGATTTTATGTATGGATAAATTAAAGAATCCAAATTCCGATGCTGGATTTATTTCTACAAGATGGAGGAAAAGGGCATGGGGTTAAGTCTATTATTTTCATTCATATAGTACCTTTTTTTTACCTTTTTCAAACATTTTTTTGGAATATGGTAAATTCTTGTATCCACTATTTCTAATATGGTTATTTTTTGTAGTCACGTTGCATAATGATAATCATCCTCTTATCTCTATTTATAATCTATAGCTTCCACATGATTTCTATTTTCATTTCATGAATAAGTATTTTTATTCCATTGAAATATGTTTCTTCTTACTACTTCTAAGATGACATGTGACTAGTCATTTCATATATAATCTATTTCAATTGATTCATATATCATATATTCTATTGTTTCCCATTATGATCTATGAGGACATAGTCTCTCCAAAGGTACACCCTCATCCCTCTCTACTAGTTAAATGTATCTACAATATAGGGAGGCACTCTTGAGGCCATGTGGCACACCATATCAGGGAACAAAAATGTAGATCCCATGATTGGATTCTATAATGTGGGATCAAAGATCCAATCCCTTTGTTATTTATGATTGTGTTTATATAAGAGACTAGGAAAACAAAATCTTCAGTAATGAGCATGTGAATGGGAGTAGGTAAAACATGTAAAGATGAAACATATATTTTATGGGATGGGTTAATGTTGTTATTTTCAACACATGTTATAGTTTCATGGATTTTATGTTTATGTTATGCATTAATTTTTTTCAATATCTAATGTTGATATTAAAACAATAGGATTTCTTCTACTATAGAACAATGGTATGAGGGTGTATAAATTCATGTATAATATTAGGCATATTATGACTTGTTTTATTCCTATCACATATTATTATTTTATAGATTATTATACATATAAATGTTATGAATTTCCTTATTGGAGAGAGAAAACACAACAGACACATAATATGTCTACCTTAACCTAATGGTTTTTTCGTACATAGGTTAAATTGGACTCCATAAGTAGTCCCCTATGACTTGCTAATCCACAGACCATTGGCTTTATGGGAAGGAATTTTTTATGCTTAGGATTAATTGTATTCCATTTTCTGATTTATATGTTTTATGGGACCTAATAAATTTCTATTGGTGACTGATATAATTCCATTATTAATAGATATTTAAATATATAAATGATTCTGAATTGTAAATAAATATAGATTTTCGAAAGAATTGGTCAACTTTTATGTTTTACATGATACCTTGACCTGGACCTGACCTTGGTAGTGGGTAGTAGGTTATGACTCATATGATTCTTATGTGACTATTTCTTCTCACATATAAATGGATCTAAGAGAAGGATGAGAGTTATGAAACACTTATAGGAAGTCCTTGTGCATATTACTTCATTTATACCAATACTATTTTCTTATAAAAAATGTCCATGGGTCACTCTTTGAAACGTTAGAGTTATGAAACCATGAATTATTCAGTATGTGTTCCATGAATGTTAAAATGATAATGTTCTATTGGTGGTGGTCCCTGAGCAACCCATAACACCACATTACATTCTATATGAGGAAACTACTTTTTTACATTCCAATGGGTTCTAGTTCTCATTTCTATGATAATTTATTTATGTTTATGTAGTATGTTTAGGGAGCTCTCTAGACTGCCCCAACTATGGTAGAGTTAGAATAAGGTTTCCAGTAGTTTAATAATCCTACATTATTTGGGGTAGAGGACCTCATTCTTGTGTGTAATGGTTAGAATCCATGATATTGATCTTTGTCCATCTTGAGTAACCTCCATAGTGGAGTGTCATGTTTTCTACCTATATGTTGGGTGATTTCTTTAGACACTAGTGGGATGACATCCCTCGATTTGAGCATCATCAAGGTATGGATTATGAATATTTCCAGACAGCCTTATATGATCCCTTTATCTTGAAAACTATGAGAGAGGATAAAACCTGGGTGCTTATAAATCTTTATCATGGATCTGCATATAATAATGAGTATTTTACATTCTATACTATGCTACATCGTCTCTCTTCAAGTTTTTCATGTGATGAGATGATGAGTTCTATGTGTTTTGAGGATGGATTTCTGTACATTATCTAATCATAGGTGATCATCATTTGGTTGTCTATCATGAAATATATTGTTAACCAATTCCTTATTGTGGAATGAATCATTTGGTAATCTTGTAATTTTGGAAAATGAGTTTCAATTTTGATATTGGAAAATGGCTCATCTATCCACCAGAAGAGTCATTTTATAGGGGCATGAAGGTTGGTTACATCAAGGTGACATGCACTGATAGTGAATCAGTGTAACACATGTGTGGAAAACTAGACCATAAGAAGCCACTATATATGGGAAAATTGGTCGAGTGCTGAGATTTTGTCATGATGGGTCACCTTTAAAACTTTTACTAATCGTTTCCTCTAGTTTCTAGTAAGTGGGGTTCTATTCTGGAATATATATTAGGTGCAAGTTTAGCGACTCCACATCAGGATCAGTGTTGGTCTTATAACTTCCGATCATGGTGAGGAGCTGTCTAAGGATGAGTCTATTAGGCCCAAGTGATTCATTAACAACAAAGTAGACCTACTCATTATAGTTAGGTGTTATCTCATGGTTGAGTTTCATCCAATAACTTTGTAGTTAAACCTATACATGAGGATAAGGGACTAGTGTCCTATAAAATACCTATTTCTATTTTGTTATCCTCTAATCTAAATTATTATTATTTTGATATAGTAAGTTATAAATCTTTATTATAAGTTAAATAAATATTATTTTTGGGGATTTTGATAAGGTAAAATAATGGTTTAATTACATATGATACATAGCTAGTGGTCAGAAAAGAGGGAGTACGTCTAGACAAGGAGTTCTATTGGGATATGTGCATACCCTTTCCTATGAAATTTCATCAACCTTGAGATAACCTATATCAACAGTAGTCTCGATATGCATTATATAGTGACTTAACATATCTAATTATATTGGTACCACTAGAGGTTTTCATTTACATAACCATAAAGAAGCACTAAAAACATAATATATTATAGGATATCTAGTATTTTCAAGCTGGAACCAATTGTCATGGTCTAGGCCGGATGAATGCTTTGATAATGATTATCATTATGAGTAATCAGGGAAGGAAACTTGTGGAATTTTCCCTAGTAGGGTATGTTAACTGAGATGCATTCTAGGATAATTTATATGTATTGTCTGTTGAGAATGGAATTGATTTCAACACTGATAATGTTTTAGGTATGACATCATTGTCCATTCCACCTCATATAATGGATCATACAATGAACTATAAACATTGGTTATTGCTATAAGATCTAGATGTAATTGGTTTTGATGCGTCGTTGGAAGCTCAAAATGAGTAAGCGATGATGAGTAGCATAATTTATCCAAATCGACCAAGGATTAAAGGCAAGGTCACCAGCCCAGGATTGTCCATGCTTAAGGACAATGTCACCAACACTGGAGTTTCACCCCCAATTCTTGGTAAAGGGAAGAGGCTAAAGCAAGAAGAAAGCACTACAAGCTTCAAAAATATTTCAAATTCTAGTATAACCATTATAAAGGGGTGAAAATACATTATAAAGACAAAATAATGACAGGAAAATGTCCCAATTTGAATTACAAGGAATGGGGAACCCAAAAGGTAAATAAAAAGAATAAAACAACACTGTCCCATTCCATTTAATGACCAAATAGATAATGTAGTAGGATTCTCTTTTAAAAATTCTTTCTACACCTTCTATGTACTCTTTAATGTGATGATATGAATTTTCATCCATCACTAGCTGGGTAAGTAATTTTGGGCCCAAGATAAGTGTGTTGTGGACCACCATAATGTTAGATTTCATGAAGTGCGGGCTGGTCTGATTCGAATAACAATTGGGCTTAAAAATTTTAATCAGCCCAGATTTATTCTACATAGGCAGAATTTGATACATATCATTCCCCTCTGGTTGGAGATGACTTTCCCTCAAATCCATGGCATCGCCATATTAAATTCAAGGAGATATGTCCCCAAAGTTGAACGTTGTAGAAACACTGCCGAAATAATTTGGAAAAAAAAATTTGTAGGAATTTTTTGCCACAAGTTCAAGAACATAGAATGGACCTCCAACTCATGGTACCATCTTTAACTTCATTTTGGATAGAAATACCTCCTTAAAATGGTGAATCCACACTTTTTATCCATGCTGGAGAATGGAATGCTTCTGATACTTGTTTTCAATCCTCTTGTATGCATGATTAGACTTCTCTATTTGAGCATGAATAGATTCATAGAGCCTCTTCATCTTATTTTTCTTCTCTTCCACATCAGTATTCTCTAGAAAATCAAGAGGCAAGGAGAACATTTCTATAGGAGAGGTAGGATTGACGCCATAAACCAATTCAAATGAAGAATACCAAGTGGTAGAACTGAGAGATCAATTGTATGAAAATTCATGTCATGAAAGTTGCAATTCCTTATCTCTCATGCTCTTGTTCACCAATGTTCTCAGATTAGTGACCATCATATGATTGTTAACATTTGATTTTCCATCCGTTTGAGTCTTATGGGATGTTCTGAAAACACGTTTTGTTATGTATTTCCCCCATAATGTCCTCTAAAAATGGATGAGAAATTTTGGGTCCCTATCTGAAACAATCCTCTGGGGAATTTCATAAAGTCAAAAAATATTATTGAAAAGAAATTATGTCACTTCACCGCATCTTAATTCATATGAAAAGGTATTAAAAGATCCATCTTAGAAAATAGATCAAAAACAACCCTTATGTAATCTTTACATCACTATGTCTTTGTTAAATCCATAATGAAATACATACTTAGATCATCCCATGGCTACTCCGGAATAGGCAACGGAGTGTATAAACCTGGCTTGAAATGACACTTTTCTCTTTGAAATGTGCTTCATATTGATTGAATTTCTTGGACATATGATTGAATATTCATCTAGTAGAAATTATATTTTAGTATCTCACAGGTTTTATGGATTCCAAATTGACCATCAAGTCCCCCTTCATGTGCTTCTGGAATGAGAATGTCCATGTAATTACACTTAGGAACACACAACCTATGTTCTAATAAAGTGAAACCCATAATTTACAGAATAATACTCCACAAACCCATCTTTAAATTGGAAAATAAAAATTAAACTCCATATCATGCTGAAAATATTCTCTCATAAGATGAAATCCATGAATCCGAGCATCTAGAATTGTAAGTAATGCATACATTTGAGATAAATAATAATCCACCAAATTATAATTCCCTTTCTTGTTTTATGACATAAATTAGAATGATTTCAATAATTCTACCCACTTTTCATGCCTCAATCTTATATTATATTTACCATTGATAAACATCAATGACTGATGATGAAAATCAATACCAAAATGCTTCGGTCTAAAATAATGAGGCCAGTGATCTAGGAATATTATAAACGAATAAAAAACCTTTTCCAAGGTGTTGTAATAATTTCTTTAATAATTCAATTTCTTGTTGATATATGCAATAGTAATCTTGATTTGGATGAGAATAGTGCATATATCAACTCCACTTGCATCAAATTCCACTTCAAAGACTTGATCAAAATCAGGCAATGCCAATACCAAAGATTCACTCAACCTTTTCTTAATGATTTAAAATGATTAATTTACTACCTTTGACCACTCATGTTTCCCCATTTTCAAGTATTCAATGGTAGGTTCCAGGATAGTTCTGAAATTGGAAACAAATAGACGATAAAATGATTCTAAATAATGGAATCTTATTACTTCTGTGATGGATTCTGTTTGTGGCCAGGACATCATTGCTTTCACTTTTTATTCATCCACCATGATGACTTCTTTAGATAATTTATATCCCAGAAACACCACTAATGTTGAAAATAACACTCATTTTAAAGATTTCCATATATATTTTTTTCCTTAGAATGTTAAATACCCGCCGAAGATGATCCACATGGATTTCCACATCCTTGTTGTAAATCATAATATCATCCAAATAAACAACCACAAATTTTCCAATAAATTCTTTTAGGACCTCATCTGTGAGTCACATGAATGTGATAAGATCATTTGAGAGGCTGAAAGGAATTACCAACCACTCAAAGAATACACATTAGCTTTGAAGTACATTTTCCAATCGTCCCCTTACATCATTCAAATCTAATGGTATCCACTACGAGTAAAAACTTTCAAAAAATATTGATGAACCATATAATTAATCAATCATATCATCTAGTCATGTAATGGGATACATTTATTTGATGGTAATATTATTTATAGCTCTACTACAATGCACATGTAATGCGTACTGTCTATCTTATACACCAATAATGATAGAACAGAACATTGTCTCAGGTTTGGACTTATAAATCCTCTATCCATCTACTCGTATTCTTTCTTCTAAAATTCCCTTGATTCTCTAATATTACACTGATATTCTTGTTTAGTAGGAAATGGTGCACCTATTAAGATATCAATTTGGTTTTTAATTCCTCTAAATAGTGGTAATACTATTGGAAGATCATTATGGAAAACTTGACGATATTCACCAATTATGGAATCAGCTAAAGGATGATGATGACTCCAATCCTTGTAGCATGAATTTTACATTTTTAATAATGAAAGAACTATATTTTTCTTATTTATGGCTTTCTCCACTTGATCTTTATTGATATAGAGACGTTCATTGGGATCTTATGGAATATATCTTTCTTGAAGAGTTCAGGATGGATTCAAATGAGAAAGTGTGATATTCTTTTCCCTAGATGGAAAAGAATATTTGTTCTTCCTCCCATAATATTTAAAATCCAAATCAAACTGAAAAGGCCTTCCTAAACATAATTGAAAAGAGTCCATAGGAATAACATCATGAAATAACTCATAGGCTTAGTTCTTACCAATGTAGAATGAAATCAGAACCTGTTTTTTTTTTACTTGGAGTGTGCTCCCATTTTTCAACCATTTCAATTTATATGAGAAAATATGATTTTGAGTTGGTGGATTAAATTTCTACACTAGTGTTGTTGAATTAACATTTAAATATCTCCCATAATCAATAATAACCATGCATACCCATTGATTAATGGTTCATTTAGTTTGGAACATGTTTTCTCTTTGATCTTCTTCCGAACAGATTTGAGATTACAAAGCTCTTCATAGCACAAGCATGTTTCCCACATCAGCTTCTTCTACATCATGATCATAATTTTTAGATTTTTCACCATCATGTTCATCCTTATTGTTTCCTCTTCAATCCCATAAATCTCCATAATAGTAATAATTCTTTGTTTAGGTAAATTTGCCAAAAAAATTACCATACCAATGGCATTTGAAGCACTATATATTACGACGTTCAAAGGAGTTGGACATCCATTTTGGTTATTTCTTAGCCTTCTCTTATCCTTTATCCAGCATCTTATTCCTTCCAAATTACATCTCTCCAATACCAGATTTATTAGAAGAAATACCTTTATAAAAATTTGTACCTCGATTGTAGTTTTTGATCACCAGTGCCTTTGAGGTTCAATTTTGAATTTCCACCATGATTTCCAGCTTGCAAACATAATGAAGTGAGAAGAACTATTGAAAATCCCCTGAATTGAAAATTTATTCATTTAATCTACTAAAAAACCTTGAAATTGTTTTCTCTTTATATTATAGAACTTAATTTGGCATTAATAAATTATCAAACTACCGATTGTAATCTTCAATAGATATATCTCCTTGTCACAGACTATGAATTCAGAAATAAATCTCCTACTTATAATTTTCTGGCAGAAATCAACTCCTCAATGCGTCTTCAACATCTCCCATGATCATATATTGACTTTTTCATCATGTTACCATTGTTTCTCCAAATTTTACAACCAAATAGATGTATAATCATTAAATTTCATAATGGATACCTTGCACTTCTTCACGTTAGAAAAATTCTTAAATTCGAAGAATCATTCGATTTCCGGCATGCAATCCAGAAAATAATCTGGATTTAACTCCCATAAAAATATAGAATGTCAATATTCAACCATATTTCAATATCTTCATTATCACTTCTTCTTTTCATATGCGCCTCTAAATCACTTGAATCATCACTAGTTTCATGATCATCATATAAAGTCTCTAGAATTAGCATATTATGTGGTGATGGGAATCGAGGATGGTGCTACGATGGAGGGGGGTCATTCTACATGCTTCCAACTATTGGTAATGTTTCTCACCAATTTGAGTAATTTGATATTGTATCTATGAGTTAGATATTTCCAATGGAGTAGGAGGAGAATAAGATCCACTCTTGTGAGACATGATGGTGTGTAACAAGAATAATACGATAGATTTTACTTGTTCGAACCATGACTCTGATACCAACTGATGCCTCACCGGAAGATCAAAAGGAGTAAGTGATGATGAAGGACGTAATATAGCCAAATCGAATGAGGAATAAAGGAAACACCACCCACCAAGGATTCACATTTATTAAATACAGACTCACTATAATTGGAGTTGCACCACCAGTTTTGGGAATAAAAAAGTGGATAAAGAAAGAGGGAATCACAACAAGCTTCCAAAATCCATCACATTCTAGTATCACCATTGAATGATTTTGAAAATACATTATAAAGAAAAAATAAATAATGTAAAATGTCCCAATTCTAGTTTCAAGACATGTGAAACCCAAAAGGTACATATAATGTATATAACAACACCTTCCCATGGAATTTAATGACCCCGCTAGCTAATGTAGTTAGATTCCCTCTTAATGGTTCTTTTATCCACCTTCTCTCTCATATTTAATTTGATACTACAAATTTCCATCCATTTCCATTTGGGTAACTAATTTTGGGCACCCATTTTGGTGTTGTGTCCCCCCATAGTGTTGGATGTCAAGATGTGCATGCTAGACCAATTCGAATAACAATTCGGCTTAAACTTTTTATCAACCCAAAACTATTTATTAGGGATGAATATGATCCATATCATGTTTTATCTTACATGTAACAAATCCATGAGGTTTATCTCTCCTTTATAGCTATAATTTCAATGAAAACCTCAAATTTTTCAGGGATTACATACAGCTGAACCAGCTTATGGTAATGAACCGACATATATTTGTTCATATAAAAGACCCCTTAAACATGATTGGGGTGTTACTATTTTCAATAAGATCAATTTGAGATTGGGAAACTAGGAGGTGTGTGTGAGATAATCATACATACCACATACATCGGTCCAGAGTAGGTATGGAATGTACCTATATTAGGGAATGTCTGTCAGCCTCAAGAATTTTCTAAAAATTATAATGCCAATAATGAATTAGTTTTTACACCCGTACATGGATTCATTTTTTGAGTTCTATTTAGTTGAAATAAATTTTTATTATAACACCGAACACAACCATGGAGTCCATATTTAGATCATGCTAAATAAACCAAGATAACATTTGATTATGTGAATATTAGTGAATTCCACATTTCTATTAGTAAGGTACACTACATAGGTCATATCTTTTGTACAGGTACGCTAATTATTAGATATAGTAAAGGTGAGCATCAAGGTTTCCTAGTAACATCCCATGAAAATGATTCAAATATGACTTCTATTGAGGCTTTCTGGACATTATAGTTGATTCATACATTAATTCTTATCCCTAGTAGTGCCGCATTCGGGTATGCCTTAGAAGGGTCTAAAATTTATCTGGTACTAATCATGTGATACCACTTCTTATGAGTTAAATGGAATATTTAATTCATTATATATACTTATTATGCATAATCTTGAATGAGGATATATATTTTGTTTTGAAACATTATGAATCGATCCGGGTTTATTTCTAATTAATTATGATTGGGTTGAGCTATACATTTTCCTCTAACTAAGGCCTCATGAGTGAAAAAATCATATGAATGACATTGATCTATCCATCTTTTTTAAAGCTATATGATATTGGTAGAATTAATTATTAGGTTAGAAGTGTTTTGTTTACATTAATCATAAATTTCTCATAAATAAATATCCACATAGAGAGATGGGAATATGAGGCATCAAAGATGGGTTGAAAACTAAATTCATTCAATTGTGATCTTGATTATACACTCAGTAAGTGATTTATTGTAGCTTAATCCTTGAATATTAAGACTCTAGTATGGACCACCCTAGGGACTATAAATGACTGTAATTTTATGAATTTGTATTTCTGAGATCTACTTGGAGGTTTATGGGAATAATGCTCATCTAGTATTGGAATCTCTAGCTATAACATACTCACTTTTAGAGTGGTTCTAGAATAGGGAACTATCTGATTATGAGGGACTATTCATGATTAATACTAACCCTACTTATACCCCACCTCCTGGTTGGGTTGTGGATGGGAATGAGACACTGGTCTACTACATTCATGTTTCAGTGCCTAGTAATATATTGTAAAAGTTGATGTGGTATCCTGATTCCATTATTTGTGAAGTTTATCATTTACAGAGAATGATGTATTGTGAAATATGTTTTCGATATTGGTGTCCAATTAAGAAATGAAAAATTTCAGGTTTCATTACTCGGTTCGCCACCTATCAATATGTGTAGACTGAGAAAAAGATACATTTTGTAAATCATCAACCAATATATATTCTTGTGTGAAAAAATTATTGACATCACTGTGTATTTCTTATCAAGAATATTGATATCTCCCTAAGTAAAAAACTGATGTAAGGGTGATTATTGATAGGTTAGTCATATTATCACACTTCCTATATATATGAGAACTTCATAGTTGATAATCATGGGAGGATACACATCCATGAGATTGTGCACATTCATTGTATTCCCAATTCCATCATTTTAGACCAAGTCACCTAGATTACATCATATTTCATTAAAGGGATGAAGAAGTAGCTGGGTGATATTCCCATATCAAATCTTTACTACAATAATTCTTACACGTCTCAATTTTCTGGCCCTTAGGATATTGAGATAGTTGTGGATGTTTTCTTTTGAGGAGCATTTGATATATACCATTGATTGAAGCATGATGTCTCCTTGAGGTTGGCCAATTACTCAATTCATGGTTTTACTGATTCATAGATGTATACAAGATTAAAATGGGTTGGGGATGTCGATGTTCATGTAAAGTGGCTAGACATATTCATAGATGATGACATAACATCCTATAGAGGGAAAATTGGGGACATTTTTTCTAATATAGGTGAGTTTGTAAGGTCTGAACATTCATCAAAGGTATGATTTTTTGTTTTTGGGAAATATTTATTTTTTTCTCCCTTTAGTGGATTCCATATATAGTAATCTAGTTCATGATGGTGTATGAGGATTGTTTGGACCTTGAAACAACATGTATTAGATAAATAATATGCGATGTATAGTTTTTTGAAACTATGCCACATAACTGGCATGGTTTCAGTAACCATGGGATGTGAGGCCGGTATTGGTAGGGGAAGAATTGGTTTAATACATCATTTGTGACCCAATGTGAAAATCCATGTAAGGTAAATAATCATTTTGACAATGGATTATTCATATTCTAGGAATAATATTAACCAAACAATGAAACTAAGCAATGTGAGGGTCCTCCTTGAGAATTTTAATGGTGCATGGTTGGCGCATGGTTTTCCCAACTATATATCCAAACAAGGAACCCTATCTATGTGGGTGAAATTAATCATTTAACTCAAAAAAAATTTAAAAAAATAAGCGCTTTCCTCCTCCAATTAATTTCTTCTCCATTATCTGCCTATGGGTTCCTCTTTGATCCAACATAGGCTTTATGATCTCTCCATCAAAATTCATCCAAATCATTCACCATTAGATATATTGGATATCTCAAGGAATGATCTATGATAATGTCCCATAATTTATTCATTTATCTTCACATATATTATTATATCTCAGTGTGTCCTCCTTTTCCCATTTTTAGGATTTTTTATGATTTCCTCAATAAATAACAATTTACCATGAATCATTTCTTAAAAATGGATTTGTGGTATTACTATATCCTAAGGAAATTTTTCTAGTTATTTCTGAATTGTTTCTCCAATTTTTTTGGTGCGCTATTGTAAAACGTGCCAATCCATTTAAAGAATTCCTTGATGGTATTAATTAAATTTATCTAATTTTTTCAAATGAATATTATGACCATAGACTAAAGAGAAAACTAATCCTTGGGTTATTCAGCTTTTTGGGTACCTCCCCACAGGTTATCCCACTGTAAATGTCTTATATTCCCTTACCATGACATGTTAATCACAATGTGGAGTGTGTATTGATTATAATAAATGAATAAATTAAAATAATTTAATTTAGATGAATATTTGTACATGAGTTCAGTCATTCTATATTTTGTATTATGCTTATTCATCATTTTGTATACATTTCGATATGTTCTCTAAATCATTGCCTTTTGGTTATAAATTATACCGATGGTTCAACATATTAGTTTGTTGAGATCAAACCATATTGATTTGTGATACTCTCATATCAACTTCTAATCTCTATTAGTGTCCCTATTCATTATGGAACTTTTATGTATGGATATCTATCTATTTTTGGTCATGTTATTATCTTAATATATTGGTAGTTTATCATGGATTTGTTCTTGTGTGGTTTCCCTCGATATTTCTTTGATCGATACCTCTTTTCTTGGTTCACCTATGTCGATACCTAGAACCATTATTTTGAGGTATAATATTTCATTCATAGATTTTTTATATATTGGTAAAGGAAGAACATTATTTATCTCTGATTGGTAGATGGGTGGAATTAGTCAAATAAATAAAATAATAATGTTACTTGGCCTGGGGTGATAATGGATTGGTGTTATGATTAAAATTTGGTTATGATGTGTATTGATGATGGAATCATGGGTGTTCTAAGATATTATGTGCCTTGATTAATATGGTATATGTGGTTCCAAGTAATTTTAATTTACTGATATTTTTATAAAAACATAATCCTCAGATGATGAAATGAATAAAATTTAGAACATATGACTTTTGTATTTTTTTAAATAAACTATTCAATGCGAATATATATGTTTTCCATTTTCTGATTATAGTTTATATGAATGTTTTCTATATATTCCATTTTCACTGAAATAATATTCAAATTTAAATGTTAATTTATATTGGTATTGGAAATATAATTTTCCATACTCTATTATTTAAGGTTATTTTAAATCACATCCAATATTTCAAAACATTTTTGTATGATGTTGTGAAATAGGTTTCACCATGAAATTATTCTGATAAAAATATTTTTTCATATCTTACTATTATTGAGGGGATATATTTAAAAACTATTGGATATATTATGACATATTACTTTTTATATAATTTTATTTATTCGATGGATTGTGTAACACACAACATTGAATTTTAAAAAATTGTGTTACACTATTAAAATATTACAATTTAATTTCATATTCATAACCTATCCATAAATTTGGTGGGTCCAAATATTATTATCTAATTTATGATATTTATTTATATAAATTTCCCTACTGAAAAAATGTATATATAAATTTTTCATAAATAATTATTCAATTTTTAGTACAATCATTTTATTCGTTAAAAATATGTTCTCTTAATAAAGAGATTTTTCTTATGAATAAATATTATAATAATGATATGAATGATTGTGAAAATTTAATTAAAAATGTTATTTTTATTTTTAAATTTATAATTTCAAATATTCGGATTTTTTCTGATAATATTTAGAAAAGATCAAATTTTAGTGAATAGTGGAAAATATTGATTTACATAAAAATATCTATTTATGTATATTAAAAATATGATTTATGCTTTTAATTTTATCTCAAGATAAATTTTTTTAATCATATATTTTAAAATTAATTTCATTTTTATCATCATTATACATTCTTTTGGAATAAGTAATATTGGGTTGAAAATAATTTATCAAGAAAACTGGATTTCATTCCATTTGATGATATTAGATTAAAATTATATTCTACAAATTTTGAGAGTTGATAATTGAAATATGGATTCATTATTTTGAATTGGTTGTTCCATAATGGGTATATATTACAATTATATGTTTTTCTCATTTTTATTAGTAACTGGAATACTTTAAATAACATAGTAATGGTAAATTGCATAATTTGGTATAATAATAATATGTTATATACTCTTAAATAATCCCCATATCTTCACTACATTTTATTGGATGGTTAATATTTTCCATATTATTATATTTTTTAGTTTTATGGTCTTTTTTGTCCATTTGAATGATATAATAAACGTTATAGTATTTTATATAATGAAAATACAGACATGTCACATTCCAATCATAATAAATATAACATATTAATATGGGGTATTGATGAAGTGTTTGAATTACATTTGTATTTATAGATTTAAAATATATATCATTACCAATATAATTGATTTTAAATATTTTTTGATGATATAATGACCTCAAATTCATACATGAAAATGATGTAGTAATAATTCAATTAATAGAAATACCAAAAAAATGGTATTAAAAATATTGTGTTTTATAATCTGAGATAATTTATATGATCATGATTTTTATTAAGGAAAATATTATTTTATGGATGTATGAAAACATTTCTTTTGGAATTTTCCATTTATCTTGATGTTTTTAAATTCAATGTAATGAATAATGTCAAAATTTAAAATAATGAATTTTTTTATAAATAATATTTTATTAAATCATTTAAAAATCATAAAAACATCATAAAAGGAAAAAAAATATACATTATGGTCTTAAATTGAATATCCCATGCATTAATAAGTAATTTTGATTCATTGATATATGGAATTGTATTATTATTATTTAATATTTTGGGAAATCTGAAAATTTTCCCTCACCTAAATTATAAAAGGGAACCTCATCATTCACTTATTTAGACCATATTTAGCCTTCTAGATCTACAATTACTAACCAAAATATCTTCTAATCTTCCTAATCCTCATTCTATAAGAAATTTTACTCTCAAAAAACTAAACCTAGAGACCATAACAGTATATCTAAGGGAGTTGTCTCAAATAAGAGGTAATGGCCCAAACCTATTAGATTAATTTTCTCCCCTAATATACATTCTAAAAATAATTAATATTTATCAACTAATAAAAACATTAGTGTCTAAAATATTCTAAAATGTTATAATTATGTTTAATAAACCAGTATACACCCTCTCTCACATGAAAAATGAAGTGAAATTATAACTCATTACTATGTATAGCTTACTATCCCTGCATTGTGATACAATTAATTTTTCATAAAAAAAAATTCATGGGTGTGATTATGGGAGTAATGTATATAAATTTAATTTATAAAATATGTTTTCTTATTAAATGATAAATCTTAACAACGTTATTACCCTCGAAACAATCTAAAAATGAAAATGTCCCTCGGGCATACGTGTTGACAACCACATTTATGATGTTATGTGATTCATTATTCAATTTCTACATTTACATGGATGTTTTAGTGGATGGATATAATTTATATATATTATATACAATATATAATTATTATTATAAAATAACTACTTTTTATTTATTTTTCTATCTTTATTTCCTATAATATTTGAAAATAATATTCATTCATAAGTATAGCCTACTGTCTCTATGATTTATCTAATTAATATTATATATCTATCCATAAATATTATTGTAAATATATTTAATGTATATAAATGATTTAAAAATAAATTAAATTAATATTCAATATCTTTATATGTAAATTTTATTTTTTATACATGTGTTTAATGAATAATAAAGGGATGTCACAAAATATGAAATGTATTTTTGTCTCACTATTATTTTTGCGGGACAAAAATATTGTACAATAATTATTCAAATTTTATTGTTTTTTATACTACCATTGAATGTAAATTATGAATCATATCCTAAAAATTATGGGAATTACAAATTCATTAATTTTAGTTTTATTAATTAGTCATACAATTCAAATGATACCAAATTAGTAAACTATTATTAAATAATCTCATTATTATTCGTGATTTGTTCTGTTTATTATGGGGAATATTACCCTTGAATATCCATTTCTGATAAAATTGTATTTGAAAATGGGATTTAATATTTTACTTCAATTTTTATAATTTTTTATCCCTTTTTTACATTCATAGAATTGTTTTATATGAATCATTCTTTCAGTTTCAAAGTGAGGTAAAATTTTATTTTTCTAAAAAATAGAAAGAATGTTCTTCCTAACTAATATGGAATGGGTGGATTATTATTCCATTTAATGAATTAATTAATTGATTCTTCCTTTATAATTATACAAGTTTATTTTGATGTAAAATAATTTCTATTATAATTATCATGCATTTTTATTAAAAGAATTCTTTTTATAATACACGGTTACTTTTCTCAATAATTATTCCATGTGATCCCTAAATTATTTTTCAATCTATGAAAACTTTATATAATGTTACGTAATCATCAATAAGTAAATAATCCAAGAAAACAATCCTTATAATTTATATTTATTGTTCATTATTATAATGGAAATATTTTTATGAATTGATTCATTTCCATGTGTTATGTTGGGATGAAATGATCATGAAATACATTTATTTTATGGGTTCTATTAAGATGAATGATTTATGATCCTATGAAATATTTAGTTATTATTTTCACTATGGGGTTAGTGGGACCTATATCTCCCTCCAATGTATTTTGTAAATATTAATATCTAATGAGATAAACAGTAATGGAAGTGGGAGTGAACCCATTTCTGTAAGGTAATCTATCGACTATGTTATTATTGTGAGTAAAACTAAATTATTATTATGATTTGGCAAGTAGAAACTTTAAAATATTAAATCATTATAAATGAAACATTAAATATATAGTAAATTATTTTTAATACTTATGGAGATTCCACACAAATTTTGGAAATGAACATATGGTTCATGAATCAGATAGGATGTCTTCACATTCTTATATTTCATGTAGTCGAAAATTAGAATGTTCTATGACATAAAAAATATTTTATGATTTTCAAATGTAGTGTATGAACATTGTAGGCTATGCCAACAATCTTATAACCTTATTACTATATTCTTCTTTTATATGATTTTTAATTGATTCCTTCAGTAATTATCATTACTGAACTTACATTCTTGCCCTATGTTTTGTATTTTTCCATGGTTATCAATTATGGTATTAGTATAATATACATATGAAGAGTATAAAGAGATAAGATAATTTTCGGAGATATTGATGATATTTCAAAAAATGAAAATACTAATGTCAAGAATCTAATGAAATAAAACTAATATAGTTTTCAAGATTAATTTGTATACAATGTATCAAAAATTCAACTACTACGATGTAATATTAATGAATGAAATGTATAGGTCATTTTAAATTAGTTAAAAATCATTGGTCAATGTAGTGGTTCAATCTGTATAGGGCCTAAAAGGATAAAACTATTTGAGTGGTGGTCCTTATTATATTAATTGTAATTTGGTATACAGTTGAGATATAATATTTTTATTTTAGAATATTCCATGGATGGATACAGTCATTATTTCCTTCTTGTTAGGTTTTGGATTTTTTCTTTAGGTAATAACTCTCTTTAAAATGGGTTGATGGAAACATAGAATAAACGATAATATAGATTTACTAATGACTTCATATATGAAGTAATGGGATTTTGTTTTGAACTTATAAAAAATACATTAATTTGGAAACAATGTATTTGGTTGGAATAAATGATCGTGTAGAATTTCCTGAAATATGGAATTTAAATATAAAATTTATTAGCACCTTAGTTTTTAATTTTTAATGAAAAACACTAAACCATAATTCACATTGGAATTAATAGGTCAATTTTAATTTATAAAATAATAAGATTTTTATGGATTTATATTTTTTTCTTCTCTTCTTAGTTTATCATTATCTGTTTAGTCATGCATACCACTACCTATTTTCATGGGGGGGCCTTAGCGACAATTAATGTAAGGGGTAGGATAGTTTCTATAATATTTATTTTCATGTTATACTATAATTATGTTTTAATATTTCATATGATACCCCACCTAAGTTAATAATTAAATTGAATCCTATAATGGATTTGGGATCATTTTATTTTCCCAATGTATATATTATTGAGCATATGAGTGGGTGAAACCTCTCCCACCCCTCACTTTCATATAGATATATCGTGATATTTAACCCTATCATGGATTTAATGAATTTTTTCATAGTTTATGAACTCTTACTATTGATGAAGGATTTGAGATTTTATATAACACAATATGTTCTTTGAAATGGTACATGTCTATAAAATATATATCTTTTCAATATTGAGTTGCTACTATTAGTAAAAGTGTACTTATATGGACTATAGTTTTATATGGAACTATTCTTTAATAAATGGTTTTTATTGCATATATATTCTCCAAACGGTTATCAATGTGATGGGATTTAGGTTTTAGGGGGTGTAAATGGATCCTGATGAGATGATAATTTTTTTGTCATAAGTATTCCCCAAATGGACCCAATAACTTAGGTCAGGGATGGAAACATATTAATTTTAGATATTGTGGAAAGGGGAACTAATTTAATCATAAATAAGATTTTATAAACAACATATATATACATTCATATATGATTTTTATATTATGTAAAATAATTTTTTATTAACATGGTTTTTGATCCATTATCCAGTTCATATTCACCATTCCCGCTTTGGCTAATTGGTTGATTCCCTCTATTTATTCAATGATATTTTTAAGAATTTTTCTAAATATCTATGATATGTCCTATGGAGGATAATATTGTGAATAATTTTATTATAACATGTATATATATATATATATATATAATCAAATATATATTTACTTTTACTATCCCCAACCACTATTTGGTGATTGAGTTGGGCATTGTCAACTGATAAATGTTGTTTAGAAGAAACGGGTGTTCATGCTCGATTCATTAGCATAGTTAATATGTTATGTATTTTTATATTTTTCATTTTTCATATATCATATTTAGGGATGGTTGTTTATTTATTATATATTTTTAACTAGTGGATTCTAATGATTTCTTGAAATATATTGTTCGAAATCCCACTAATTTTAGGTATTTTTATAACCCCTACATTGGTTAATAACCCTTGTACTTGTAGAAGTAGCATTTTGGTATCAATCCCATGATTATAGTGGGATTGTGATGTGTACTTATAAGGGGGCCATAGTGTACTTCCAAAATTCCAGTTGTACATCTGCGACCAGGACCTATCCCAGATATATCTCAATCTGATTAACCAACATCAAACATTCAAGACTAAACCCCAACACACGTTGGAGTAACATTATACATTTAATATCCAAATATCTAAGTCATATTATTTAATTAACTCATTATACATGTTTTCCATGAATAAGTCGATGGATAAATTGAATAGATTATTATATAGAAGTGGATCACATATTTTTTTGTAGTTTGGATGACACCAAAATGGAATAGTCTTATGTCTATAACTAAAACATATGAATTTATTCAAGAATAAAAAATTAAATAACAATGTAAATAGTTTAACTCATGATGAAAACCTCATGTTGAGAAACAATATCCTGATATTAAGGATGCAATGAATATAATTCCCTATAATGTATGTACACAAGTATTTTCTTGTGTTGATAGATCAATTGTAAAGATTATAGTTAAATGAAAAAAAACCTTTGAAAACAACATTATATATATAGTATTCTGACATATATTAAAAAGAATATCTGGACATAAATGACATGTTCCACCTTCATATGTATAGTGAATTTGTTGAATACATGGAATGTAGGACATATATATATTTTTTTGAATATACTTACTTTATAAAATACTCATTGATTATTAGTGTACATGATGTCGTTTTCAATATACATCTTCTATATGTATATCATTTGAGATAGGGGGTTTATAAAATAATAATATATAGTCATATATTCTTGTAGAACATATATTGTGACCATGATTATCATTATTTATAATGTTTACATTATCACAAAAATATTTCCCCACTAAAATGGAGGGTCAAAAAGAATGTTTGTAAAAGTTACATGTCATGTGAGATTATTCTCTGTATTGAAACTGAAGATAGATAATACATGAAATCTGGAATTCGAGTATATGATTTCTAATCAGGTATATTATAAACTATATTTTTTCATTTAAACATAAAAAATATGACCATCATTACCTCTGGCCAGTCCTCCACTAGCAGTCATTCATGTCACAATGAAACTGATCATAACACCCACCAAGGATGATATTTGGAAATCCCTAAATTTTCACACCACCTTCATCCATTAATTCTTGAAATAAAATTCCTAACATATTAAAATTTCACAAACATTTATCAAAACTAAAAAATTATCTAATATTACACTATTATACTCACACAGATCATTAATAAAACTAAAATGTGAAGAATAAAAGATTATTTGTAGTGGTTTTGAATAGGGTAATACCTTACCACCCAGGAATGAACTCACATTTGGGGTACCATGATGTATAAAAATATGATACAATAATATGATAATGATTACGAAATAAAATCTCAATCATTAAGGATTAATTAATAATTAATTTTTCAACATTTATTATATTATGAATTATTAATTTCCATTGAAAATAAACAAAAATTTCAATAATCATGAAAAATAAAATTATGATAAAGTAATATTCCATGGAAAAGTCAATGAAGAAATAATTCAAGTCATATATTGAGTCTTCTTCCATACATTTATTTAATTAAAGAAATAAAATATACAAAAAATAATAATATAGTTTGATCCTAAATGATTAATAAATGAAATATTGTTCAATTTCATATATATGTACATATTTATTTAAAAAATAATATAAATAAAATAATATATTCTATTTCCCTTAAAATTAATTCTTTTTTTGGATGATATAAAAATAAATAAATAACTATTGTGTCTGAATTATTTAGTTTATTAAATAATAATGTTGTTTCATTATTTGTTCAATGAATGAAATTGACTAATAAAATTATTAATCATTTTTCATTTTTTGGATTATATATTTATATTTAAAAATTATTTCTTGATAGGGAAATTTTTTTGGGGTAGATTTAATAATTGAAATGGTTGAGGTGAATATACAATATCAAAAAGCCCTACATATTTCATGATTTAATTATATAGAATGATCAAACTATGATTCATAGTTGTTTTTTTGGACAGTTGAAAAATTATAGACTTGAAATAAAAAATGAAAGGGTAATCGTTCTTATGAAAATTTGTATCAGGTTGATTTATTTTCCCAATTATTCTCCAAATAAAAAATAAAATTAGATGGTAATTATTATTTATTTTTACTAGATTAAAGAAGTGGTCATCAACACATTTTATTCAGTAATATACATTCTAATTGAATATAATTGGAGTTCCTGTGGTGAAAAATATGGTTTCATAATTCCTTTATAAAATTAATCCTAAAACTATATCTTAATATAATAGATTTTTTTATGTCCATATAATAATCCATTATAAATATTATTTTTTCCCAAAAGAGTATAGATAAATAAAAAATACATATTCATTGGGTGTAAACCTTGTATCATCCTTTATGAAAATGTTTTCCTTATACATCAGTATAGTGTTAGTGTCTCCCACATAACATCAATAAAAAATTATGTCTAGATCATAAATTGTATGGTAATTGGATGTAATATCTTGAGGGAATGATCATTTCTTCCTTCACGTTGATCTCATTCATTAGTGATGGTGAACCTCAAACCATCCACTTGTTATAATATAATTCTATATTGATAAATATATTCCCAAGGAAGGCTACAAATAAAAATTCCATTCCATGAAAAATATCATATTATGTCACATATACTGTGATGATGTCCCTTTTGATGTTCTATTAAGAAAATGTATGATCATAATAACGATTGATATTGGGTACATGATTAAAACCGACAATTGATGACTAGTTTTAATGAACCTTATTTAAGATATTTACTATGATGACTCGAATTTGACTAATAGTTTTGGAAAATATTGGTCAATCTGAACCTATATCAGTGAGAATAATCACAAACATATAGAAAAAATTATTCATACTATGAACCAATATTGGTGTCTCTTACTTGTAACTATCTATCACATACACCTATATTATGGTCATACTTATACCATAGTCTTGAAATAATGTTTCTAGAGTGGTTTGTTGAAGTGAATTTTCATCCCATTTGTACTTTCTTACCATCCCTAAACAATACGGTGGGGGAATCATTAAGGACCATGGATAACTCCAAATAATATTCATTTACATTATGTTGATTCCACCGATTATGTTTGCAAAAAAATCATCAATTATTCATATATTAATCACATATATAGGAATATAATCACAAGAAGTGCAATCATAGTCACTCCATCTTATATATTATTCTCGCACCAAATGGTATCCCCTTATATTTGACAACCTATAAACCTTATTTAAGATATATGACTATAGGATATGACATGGTTCAATGGTTGAATTCCCACGGATATTGGGTATGTAAATGAACTTGTAGACTAGAGATTCTGATTTATTAGTATCTACATGTCGTATTATTTAAATAAGAATTTTCCATGACAATATTTTTTGTAGTGTAATCCCTATCATATAGCCTCAATACCACCATCGGCATGTCCCAATGCACTATACTATTTCCACATACTATAAATATGGGAAATTTTGATAGACAGAGGCTTGGCCTACCAAAAATAATTATATAGAACATAGTACAATTCTAATGGAATTATCATTTGGATATCAAAATGATTCATGTTATTGGTGTTAAAATACTAAAAAATAATATTTCTTTATTTTGATCACACAATATGTATTTAATTTTACTACACCTCAAACAAATATTACCAAGAAATAATTTTCTCATAAATATATCTATATAAATATTATTTAATTTTAAATATTATAATATTTTATATTATTATATATTGATATGTGTATTTTAATAAACCACCCCCATTGTGGATTCAAATTCTAGTGCGGATTCCTGAAGGAAATCTGTAGCCGACCTATCTTAATGAGTGATAATGTGCCTCGGAAAAGCCTATAACAGAATAATTAAACATCCAAAAGCACCCACATCCTTGTTAATATCCTCCGTAATTGAATAATGAATGAATTCCTATGTTAATATCCAACCAATACAAAAATAATAACATATTCCTGGGGTTGTTGGACTTTATAATGGAAATCCAAAGTACAAAATTTCCTAAAAAAAATTTAGAAAGACTATAGTCCACATGTATAAATGTAGAAAAAAAACTTTTCCTGGATATCAACCAATTATATTTTCTCTAGAACACATTCTAATAAGAAATTATATAATTGAAATAAATTAATTTGTTAGTATACATGCATTGACAAATTGTTTTTATATAATCTTTCCTTACATTCACTTATGACCTTATGATATATTCTATGGGGATCTATGATATAGACATGTGATGTATTTTACTAATTACTAGATTAGTATAATGAGTTTTGCCAATTATCACCATGAGAACGTAGAGTCTAGTGTCTAGTAATATTGTTAGATGATTATATCTCATTAATAACAAACCTTACCTTTTACCTATATATTTCACATTGAGTAAATCATTATTAAAATAGAATCTATACAACACCCTTCATTAGGTAGTAATACAATGAGTAACAATCCTAACATAAAGATCCCACTAATGTCCAAACTAAAACATCTATGAATAGAGGAATCCAAACGGAATCATAATTTAGGAATAAATTATTTTTTCGATAAAACAAATTTTATTCAATATGATAGCCGTACATTTCTACATAATGTATAATCACTTATTAACCACATTATCACTAAAGAATTTTGGTAATACACAATCAAAAATTGTAAGTAAAACATTTTTCTATATAGGTAGACATTATCCTATGTATGAATGACAAGTTACCACTAGAATAAGGATATATGGAGAAGAATAATCAATATGTGAACAACCATTTGATCTATATGTCTAAGAAGTTGAATGGAGATAATTCTATATGACTCATACATGTCCTCTATAACATGAGGGTCCAGATCACCCCAAGGGCACGACAATATTCATCAATAAAATAGATGAATGGAACTCATAATTTTTTTTTCTTATCACCCACTATTGGGACTACATCCTATGTGACTAAAAAAACATACCATAAAAATTAATGGGGGGGTTATCCCTCTACACAATTAGAGGGGGGATATTATCCCTATTAGTTCATTGATTTTATGATTCATATTCCATGTGGTTGGTGTCAAGAGAAAAAATATAAACGATGTGATCAAAATATCCAAATAAATTTAGTTGTATCTTCAATAAATGCAGTAAAATAAAAAATTTAACAATAATAACTCATTATTGATAAATCATATCATAAATATCATACTCAAAATAACTTATTGAGTACAAAATATAACCAGATACTAGATGCATGTATGTAAAAAATAAATGAATGAACTGATTAAATAGTATTTTGAGTTTTGTAATATAATAAATATACCATTATGAATGATTAAATTTGAATCATACACAAATAAATAGACTCCATACTCCATTAACTAAACTCACAAACCCTTATCATTGATACCCTATATATCAGAAAAAAATTAACTAGAAAAATGATTCTCACTCCATCACTATTATTCGATTTTCTCTAATACCATTGAATCATGACATAACCTAACTAGGACCCACATGTGCAAGTATTAGATAGATTTTTTTATGATAATCCTGCATATTATGGATCATATATTGTTGAAAATCATACAGAATGCAAAAAAAAGTTTAATGGCCATTATATATAAACTAGTAAAAATACCCACAACAATATGATTAAATATATATATATATATATATATATCCAAACCCGTAAATAAATCAAATATCTGAAATAATTCATTATCTGAAATATGAATGAAATCCTAATAATGAGTTACTTTTCAAATTATTTTAGAAAGTATAAAAAATCATAGCAACCAATTTGAAGAAAAACCTCAAACATTGGGATTATATGATATCCAAATAATTACACACGGACCTCCAATGACAATATATATCAATAATGTGCCTCAAAAACTATAATAAGCACCAAATACACCATTTACACATTCTTATATGAGTCCAAAACATTGTTTCACATTGTCTATATAGCGACAACATGTGTTATACTGAAGAATGTTTTGTTTTCATAATAAATATACCAAGATGAACAAAACATAAAAAATTAATAAATGAATAACTTAATTCCATATCAAACAAATTTCTTCATTTAAATAATGGGAAATATATAACCATAATATATCAGGATTTATCCACACAATATTAGTTAGAACATTGTTTATAGGACAATATATATAACCTCGTTAATTTAACAATATAAATCAATCATGGGTTAACATAAATTTTTTATGAATATGTATATTCATAGAGGTATTAAAATATTTATAATGAATAATCACATTGGGTCCCATGATGTGATACTCCAAGATCACTAGTCCAGGGGTTGGTGACTTTCATCGTGTAGGAATATAACAAGAATGGGAGGCATTTCCTATGTACCAATATGAACGAGCCAATATATAAGAAAATAAAAATGATAAAGTGTAAAAATAATAAACGTATAAAATTAATTTATACCACTATATACCAACAAACAAAGTATTCATGGAAGTTCATGTACAGTAAAACATTACCAAATAAAATCCCACCCAAAGAATTATGTAACCACATGTCCAACCTATATGCAATGGTACTAGGACTATTTTATATGTCCATAAGAATACACATTAGCCTTCCTTGTCTCCGAGGCACCACCTATTTCTATTCCATCTAGGACACTGTCAAACACTTGAATCCCTTCACAATACAGGATACATGTGGAACAATACCATGCAAAGTATAGTATAAAAATACAGAATAGGAAACCCTAAAATCATAAATCATAAAGCAAAGGAATATACAGTCTCTTGTACACAATTGAATAAATATTTCATATATAATAATATACATATATACTCAATATATGACATGTTGTATAGAGTTTTTTAATTAAAACTATATCCCCATACTATGGATCCATCTAAAGGATTCGACAAAGTACTCATTCAGGAGAACACACTCCTGAATCCGTAAGTACTGATGACATTATTCTGAGAGGTACTTCTTGTTGGGTCTCACAACGATAGAAATACACATATAGATATGAAGAGAGAGATATTATACAAATTATATGGATCACATCCAGAGCCATGTGGTGTAACAACAACTCAATCTGTATTAACTCGCTAGGTAACATCCTATGTTTTAAAAAAGAATCATTATTTTCAATTACATACATGATACACTACATAGAACTTAAATGAAGAAGTAAATATTATCATTTAAATTTTATAGTTATAACGTAATCATTTGTAGGGTGGGAATGAATTTATCAACGAAATTATGAAAATATGATTTATATATGTTAAAATAATTATTCATTTGGCTACTAAATTTATTAGAAATAGAAATGAAAACCTATTGAATATAAGGGATGTGTTTTTATGAAAAAAAATTTAAAAGAGATTAATTGTGTCTATAAAACAATATCACTCCTTATATTTTTTACTAAATAATATATTTTATATATCCAATATAATGTTTTGAATTCATCTTATATGATTTCTTAATATCATATAAGAACATATTCATTATTTTGAATAATAGAAGTATTTTACAAAAAATCAGTTTTACTTCTTTTGATGGAGAACCATTTTTTATTTTGAGTATTTGTCACTTTTTTTATAGAATAAAATTATTCTTTATAGGAGTGAAGTCAAATTTTACTTTGGTTTAATTTTGGTATTTTTTTGATGAAATTAATTTTTAATGAATTGTTAAAAATACTCGATTGTAATTCAAAACTAACTCTTTATATATTTTATTTATATAGTAATATTTTAAATTTAATTTGTTTTAAAGTATAATTGGATTATGTTTGTAATATTTATTCAAATTATGATCATTGGATGTAATTTATCATTAAATGTGTACATTAACACATTTCACTATTTTGATAGTTTTTTAGTTATTAAAAACCATTATCTGGTTTTGATAACAAGAATTGATTTTAAATAAATTACATCAATATTTCATTATTAAATTTGTAAAAATAGATTCAATATTTGGAATTAAAGGATAAAAATTTTATAAATAGGTACCTTTTATATTTCAGTATTATTTATAGTTACTTCTGTACTTATTTATATTTATAATGGTTAAATTGTAAATCATGTAAATAAGGGAAATAAATTAATATTATAATAATATAAAACTATCCTTACACATGTCCTAAGACTATTTTCTGATATATGCTATCCATGTACAACCATGGGTCAATTTTAGGACCCCATGGAGCCTCTTTGGGTGGATAATAGCCTTTTATAAAAATTAATTTAAAGAAAATAACAATATAACATAAACATGTATATCAAATCTAAAAAAAATCAATTTGGATTATATAAATAA
This sequence comes from Viscum album, assembly GCA_963277665.1. NCBI lineage: Eukaryota > Viridiplantae > Streptophyta > Magnoliopsida > Santalales > Viscaceae > Viscum > Viscum album. The sequence continues at coordinate 1,816,396,887 of OY728164.1, forward strand.
AATTTGTTATAATAAATATTAATTATAAAGGTATTAATATTTTTTACATCATATTATTTTATTTATAAATTTTAGACATTATATAAATAAATAAATTTATAATATAATGATGATGAACTGATTAACTTATTAATGATTGATTTAAATAAATGATATTATAAATATTAAAATAAATTTTGTATTAATATTTTGATACCATACACTAATTTTATATAATATTATGACATATTATCTTTGATTATGTTATTTTTATTCAATGGAATAAACTTTTTTTGACATTTAAAAAAATTCTATAGTGTCAAAATTAACAAAAATGAGTTTTTAAAACAAATACTATTTTATTAAATGATATAACAGTCTTTAAAAACTACTATTATATAAAATGAATTATCTAATGATAAAAATTTAATTATTTATCCACTTGATGTTCTCCTTTTTATTTTAATGTAACTATAGTAACGATATATTATGAATATATAAGAATACATGGTGTGAGTTAATCATTAACCAAAGGGTTAAAGCCAAAATAGATGGTGAAATTTGTGACATGAACCTTTATAAACATATTTCATTAGATTATTTAGACCCATAATCATATTATCCTTGAAATATATCACTTTAGAGACATTTTAATTCTAAAATTAATTTATAATTAAATTATATTCCAAAACATTCTAAAAGTTCACCTCCCCTCTGACAAAAGGCCTCAACTTCTACCCACTTACTCTAAACTCTGAATCCCCATTGAATCACCCAAATTATTCTCAAATAATCTCACAAAATCCATCCATTTCACATGGAATCCTTGCCTTGGGAATAAGTTTACTAAAGGGATCCTTTTGGTTCAAATCAAAGAAGTTACCTGATATAGAGGTAACATCTTCTCTCTATATCCATTAATTTATTTTTTATCCAACACCCAGAACACTATTTATTTAATTATTTAGTAAATAAAAGTATGCTAAATATAGTAGGATATATTTATGCTATGTTTTAGACATAAACTTAGACACATATCCATTTAGTGTTTCGACCAAACTGTTTCTATGTACGACGAACTACACCCTCACGAAATGATGATTGTTCACTTTTCCCTACTACCTCTCATGGTGGACATTATGAAAAAACTATTTATATAAATTATATTTTTCTTTTATATATTTGTAAATTTTATTATTAAAAATCCAATATTCTTTTGATGTTGTATAAATATTATAATCTCACTTAAGGAAGTGTCGACTACCACCCCCTTAATGTGATATGACTCGTTCATGTAATACATGGAATTTTTAAAGGAAATTATTATTTAAATAATGTAACTTATATATAATATATAGCATAATTTAATTATAATATACATATGTATTATTTAGTTTTCATTCCTTTTATATGAAAAAAAATGAATGTAGCATTGAACTGTATGTACAGACTACTATCTCAATGAACGATAACTTTCATCTCTTATATCTAAATGCTATGGAATATTCTAAATATATATTTATATATTGGATATATATTATATTTAATTCATGAATAATATTCTATATATGATGTAATTTTGACCACATGGACAATTTTGATCAAAACATGTTCTTTTTCAACTTAAGTATCGAATATCACCTAAATGACCGATATGAACATAAATAATTATGTAATTTTTAAAACATTATAATAAGTGATATTAAATAAATAATAAACTTTAAAAAGGTTATAAAGAAATTATAAATTAACTAGGTTTTATTATTCTAGAACATAATTATTGTATGTGACGTTTCTGACTCATAGTGAGGGAATCTACCACCCTTCTCTTTTCAAGTACTCCTTTATTTTAATTCCCACTTAATTTATTTTTTATTAGGTTGGTATTGGTTATTAAATATCACAATCAATGTATATATTATTTTAAAATTATGGAATAACCCTTTTTCTATCAATAAACTATTTTATGACATTTTAATTAATGATATTAGGTTCCTAAACCTTAATAAGGTAACTTCTTAACCTAGTTTCTATTCTTTTTATTAATAATATACTTCATGATAATGTAATGCTATGATAATGTGAAAAATAACTTTCTATGTCCTATATTTTTTTAAACTTTATTTGTGTGTATTTATATGGAATACACATTATCGATCTATTTTATTAACAAAATAATCCTTGTAAGAGAAATCATAACTCAACCTCCATTAATTGAGTTAAATATATATTTAATTGGATTTTTTTCCAATAATATGTTTCAATGACATATTTTAGTTTTAAACTGAATATCCACTTATATTGGCTCTATTTATATTCGAAACACATAATTATGTTAATGATTAATACTTGACATAATGATACGATCTTTGTAAGGGACATCATCTCAATATTTTCACCAAGTCATATTTTGATTTATATATGTCCTTCATTTATATGTTGTATAATAAAAACATTTTTATTTTAACTTCATTCAATAGTTTTCAAAAAGAAGCATTTTCTATGAGACCTTTAACTAAATGACAAAAGGAATTTTTTCAATTTAACATAGGCAGAAACAATGACCTTTCTACCGCCAGGAGAATTATATCATATTTGGATTCATCAAGAGGGCATAATTTTTTTAAAAAGAAATGTAAATACCATATAACTTTTTTTGTATTTATTTGTGGAAAAAAATTTAAAATAGATTGACTATTTCTTATTATTGCAATATGGAAATGTTATTTTTACTTTATTACTATTCTGGTGTTATGATTATTTTATGGTTCTTTGGAATTTATTATGTATATGGGTGGTTATATGGTAAAATGAGGGTGGGTGAGCTTGTGATATCTATTTAAATCATTGGGTAAGGTGGCAGTGGTAATGTTAAGGATTATCCTGATAGATTTAGGGTATATATTTTGATACATATTCCAAACATAATAATGAAGGTTACAGACTATATAGATTTGAAAGATACAATGTATAAGAGATATAGATTCAAAAAGTTACATTTATTGTTTATGATTTTTGTGATGTTTGGTAAGAATCAAATTATTATATGACGTAATCTAAACAGTTCATTTTTTTATAGAAAATTGTATAAAATTGTGAAACTGTTTTCATTGATTTTAAATTTTCATGGACTAACATTTTCTACTTATTTTATATGCCTTTATATCATTTTTATGCTCATCCAATGTTTTTGTAATATTTTCCATAGGGAATAATTATGGTTAAGTGAAAGGAACAAGTCATGATGTTTTTTATAAAGAAATTTTTTTTTTTAAGTGTTCCCTTTGGGGAAAATGTGGATACTGAGTGTAACTATCCACATGTAATTTATGGGTCTATTATGTTGTAGTTGTGATCTAATTACATAATACTCTAAGAGTGATAATATTCTCAATGCGAAATAAGGTCAAATTATTGATTTAAGTCAATATTATGTAATTTTTAAGTCTAGGGCCTTAGAGATGGTATAATATTATGGTTTAGATAAATTTTTAGATTATGATGCTTTCATGAGGGTTAGGGATATCATTATGGGTTTATAATTTTATTGTAGATAATAAGACAAATTTATTAGAAAACTCTTTTGAGGCTCTATGATCAGAAATATTGTGTTGATAAATGGTAATTTTTGAGATAATTCCCTTTTTCAAAATTATTATTTATTAATGTTTTGGCTTCAAAATGAGAGGTTTGATGTATAATATGCGTTAAAACTTGTTATGGTTATTTTTAATGGATTTATCTCATTATTTGTGATTTGTTATGAATTATATAGTTTTCGAAAAAGGTCATCCTGTAGGATGGATGAAAACATATCGTGTCAGACAAGTCCACATTATTTATTCTCACAAACGAATGGAGACAAGGGCGCCTCACATACCACTATCCTTCATGAATACCATGGTTATTATGACTATTTATTTTTTGTTAAATTATATTATTAATTAATAATATGTTGTTTTAGATGGTATATATTTTATCGAATGTATATCATTTTATTGAAAAATGAATTTGGGATTATGTGATAATGTTATTTTGGAAGTTGTTCCCAATTTTTGGAACCATATATACAAAACAAAAATAAAATAATATGTGATTTTATTTGATGTTTCATGTTTAAATTTAATTTTTGAAGAATATTCACTTTCATTTTATAGTTATAGAGATTCAGTTTATTTATGGAAGTTATTAGCCTATTTTTTAGAATATGTGATTACGGTAATTAATTTTTTTTATGTGACATAAAGAGTGATTGACTTTATTTTGAGAAACATGATAAAAATTTTAATGGATTATTATGTCATCAATTAATTAAGAACATTGGGTTTCAATCATAGGTTGGATTATTTGATTATTTTTATGGACATTTGTTTGTTGAATGGTCTATGTATAACATGGGTATTAGAGTTGAATCTTGAATATTTTAATTATTCCCTTTGTTTATAAAGGATTAATCAATTCAGTGGTTATCTTATATTTAAATAAATATTTTGATTTTGGTTATTGTTTCAAGATAAGATGAATATATAGTTAAATTTTTGTTTTATGTGATTACCTAGAATTAGATTCTAGTGCTTTAGGCATGACCAAGTCATCTTGGATACTCATCATTTGAAGAAAATATGAGTTTTCAGAAAACAAATATAATAAATTATGAAACTCTACATGAAAATTATGTATGTTTCCTTTTGTTCTTATTAAATATTATAAATAAATTCTGCATATTTATAAAAAGTATCTTAAAAACAATTTTCATTTACCTTTTTCTACTATGATATCAAATAACATTTAACCCATCACAAGTTTGTGACTTTCCCATTGTTAACATTATCCTGATCTTGTTTTCTATCACTCTCCATCATAACATGATGGTTTATTTTCTCTTTCGTATCCAATAATTCTTACCTATAACACTAGTTTTTGTTATCTCGAGTGACCTTTTTTACTTCACCTTTTATCTTTTAATGTGCATGTTTAAGTAACCCATTTTTTCTGGTGTGGGATTTCAATAAATGTATTTTTAAAATTAATACCCTATTTTGGAAACACAAATTTAAATTTTATGGAATCAATTTATTAAATGAGGGAGGATTTAACATCGCGAGTGTTAATAATGATACAATAAGTTCAATAAAATACATGATACACTACCATGTTTTTAAATGAACAACTAAATATTATTATTTAAATGTTACTATCATAACCTATCCATTGGAATGGTGGGAAAGAATATTATCAAGAGAAATATGGAAAAAAAATTAATTTTTTTTGAAATAATTATTCTATTCTTTACGAAAATATTTATTATAAATGGAAATTAAACCCCATTGAATATAATAGATGTGTTTTTAAGAAAACATATTTAATAGAGAATAATTGGGTTTATAAAATCATATAACCCTTTATTTTTTTTATTTTATGATAAAATTATTTTATATTTTTAATGAAATGTTTAAAATTAATCTTATATGTTTTATTTATATGATATAAAAACAAATCCATTTTTTCAGATAAAAGAAGTATGTTTGAAAATATATATTTTTCATGTCATTCAATCATGAATCCTTTCTTAAATTGAGATTTTGTCACATTTATATTATTTATTTTACAATATGATTTTATTATTTATATTTGTCAAGTCAAAATTTACATTTGTTGAATTTGGTAATTTTATGATGAATTTTTTTTTAATAAATAGTGAAAAATAATGGATTTTAATTGGAAACTACATTTTAATATAAATTTTTTAATATATATGTTATCCATATAATTGGTTATTAATTTTAATTGTTTTATTATTTTATAATTTAATACAATGTTGTCCATTTTTGTAACTGCACATTGAAAATGGATATAAACACATTTCAATCTTTTGAATGTTTTTACTTATTCAAAAACCTCTATCTAATTTTAACAAAAGGAATTGTTTTTAAATAAAATAAATCAATTTATGTGTTTTAAATTTTGGAAAATGGTTTCCATATTTTGAATAATATGGTCTATATTTTTTAAATATGTACCTTTTACTTCATTATGAATAGTAATTCCAGTAATTATTTTTATTTACCATAGTTACAAAAAAAAATCAGGTAAATAGTGAATAAAAATGATATAATAATAAAAAAACTACCCTAACACATGTTATGATCCCATTGCATGATATATTTCTTACCATGAGCATCCTTGGGTCATTTTTTGGACCTCAAGGAGCTGCATGGGTGTGATAATTACCTTTTATAGTATTTAATTTAAAGAAAAGTGAAATCTAACATAAACATATATCTCCAAAATAAAACAATATTGATTTGGATTAAATAAAAAATATATTAGAATATAAATGTTTAATATAAATATAATATTATTTCTTAAATAATTTTATGTTTTTATAATTTTCAGATATTTAATAAATAATTTTATTTATGACACAACACTGATTATGTCATTACCTTTCAAATGAAATTTTAAAATTAATGATGTTATAAATATATAAATCAATGTTATTTGAAACATTTTATTCTATACATGAATTTTATCGATGATTGTGACATATTATATTTTAGTTAATTCTTTTGGATGTATGGAATGGTGTTTTTATGATTAAACAATATCATTTTATAAATAGTGTCAAAGTTGACATAAATGTGTTTTAAAAGAAAATTCTATTTTATAAAATGATATAATAGACCAAAAATCTATTATTTGGATTAATAACATATATTACTTTACAAATTTTATTAATGTACCACTTTTTACACTATTGGCATTTATTATTAACCATAGTAACCATATTTTATTAAAATACAAGAAGACATGGTAAGAGTTAATGTTTTAAACTAATGGATAAATAAAAAATACATGTTTAAATTTGAGACGTAAACATGTATAGAACATATTGGTCTAGAGTATTTCTACCCCTACTCATATTATCTTTGATATAAGTCTCTTGGGATCCATTATAAATTGAAAAAAATTATACTAAAATAATATTTCAAAACAATAATAATTTGCTTATCCTCCATATTTTAATAGGACAAAAACTATAAAAATATATTAAAACCAATAAATCCTCTTGGATGGACAAATTTCTACTAATATAATATCCCAGAATACATTCATTCATCCTAGAATCCTGACCTATTTTATAAGTCATCTAAAGGAATCCTTTTTTCTAAAATCATAAGTAGTTACCCGATTTACAGGTAACGTCTTCTATCAAGATCATTTCATTTATTTTCATTCTCCAACACTATATCCTATATTTATTACATTATATTATAAAAACACCACTTTCTTAAATATTCCATGATTCTATTCTACGATGGGTTTGATCTATACATACACACACCTCTGTCTAATGGTTACAAACAAATTGTTTCATTGTAAGGTGAACTAATACTCATGAAATGATGACTGTTAAAAATTTTCTTCCACCTATAATGGTGTCCATTATGATATAAAAATGGATTTATATAGGAAATATATTATATATATATATTTTTTCTATTATTCTTTTATTTTTTTTTTAAATAATCCTCATTTCATTTAATGCTGTGTAAATACGATAACTTCACATGAGGAAGTGTGGACAACCACCCACTCAATGTGATATGACTCATTCATTCCATAGGTGGATCACATAAAGGATGTTGAAAATAAAATTAGGTAACATATATATATATATATATATTATATTATACTAGAATTATAATTTTCCTTTCTATCATATATTAATAATTCCTATTTTATGATAAAGAAATGAAAGTAGCATTTTTGTATATGTACATCCTACTGTCCCTATTAACGGTGAAATTCATATCTTATATCCAAATGTTATGGAATATTATAAATACATATATAATGGATTTATATTATATATAAATCATTAATAATATTCTATGGATGATGGAATTTGGACCACATGAAAAATTTACAATAAAAAAGTTCGTTTCCGACTCAAGTACCGAATATTGATAGAACGATCGATATAAACGTAAATAATTATTTGAATATTTTAAAATGATAAAAAGGGATATAAAATTAATAATAAAAATGATAAATTATCTCAAGAAATTTTAATTTATCTATTTTTATTATTCTGGAACATAATTAGTTTACGTGACGAGTATGACTCATGGTTAGAAAATCCACAACCCTTCCCTTTCCAAGAACTCCTTTAATGTTATTCCTTATTAATTTCTATTTTATTTTGTTGGTATTTTTTATCAAATATCCCCATCACTATACATATTATTTATAAATTATTAGAGTCTAATTTTTCCTCAATTAACTCCTATTATAAATTTTTATATAACGTCGCTTGTGTTTTGAAAATTCATAAGGGCACTTCATAACCCAATTTCCATTACTTTGGTTAATATTAAACATATTGATAATATAGTTTTATTTGTATGTGAGGAATAAATTTTTATATAATGTATTGTATTTATAATTGATTTATTTTTTTATTGTAAATACATACAATAGATACATTTTATTAAAAAATGAACTTTGTATTGGTTATCATAACTGAATCCCCGTTAATTAAGTAAAATATCCATTTCATTAGTTTTATTTTTCCCAGAATATTTTTTTAATCACCAATGATTGTTTTATAATGAATATCAACTTATATTGGGTGTATTTATTTTTAGAACATTTTACTATGTCATTTATTTTTCCTTGATCTAATGATACAATATTTTGAAAGGACTTCGTATCAATATCCTTTAATTGAGGCATATTATGATTTATGTACTGCCTTTTATATGGTTTATAATCAAACCCATAGACATTTAATTTCATTCAATGCGTTTTTAAAGGAAACTATTTATTTTGAAACATTTTACTAAATGACAAACAAATTTTCTATTTTTAACATACGTGGCAACAATGACCTTTCCACTTCCAGGAGAATTATTTGATATTTTGCATTCACTACAAGCCGAAATGTAACACCCCAGGTAAATAAAGAATATGACATTTCATATTTATTCATATTTTTGAATAAAATATTTAAATGACTTTAAAGGGGACGCTATGCTCGATGGCGTACCCAACACGCAACAACGAGTTTCTTGGGAATCTTACGTTGCACTCTAATAATAAAATAATATTATTTTAAATGGTAGTTAACATGTAGCCATTGTATTGGCGGGAATGGATATAAATAACTAAAATATGATTATATATGTTTTTAAATGTTTTTACATTTATCCAATAAAGTATAGAGGCTTAAAATACGGAAAGAATTCAATTTTAGGCATATTTGCCCTAGTTTTCACTAAAGGTTCACTTATCACCTTTTGATGGCGAACCATCATTAAATATAGTTTTGTTCACTCTTATAAATTCTATTGGACCAAATAAAACTCTTCTTAAGAATCGGGACATCAAAATTTACTTTGTGTAAATTTTTGGTATCTTTCCGATAATGTTCATTTTTTTTAATGAATAGTGTAAAATGTTGTATTTTAATTCAAAACCACTTTTTAATCTAATTTATTTATATGATTAGATTATATTTTGAATTGGTTTTAAAGTGAAATTAGAAAATATTTTTACCATTAAATCCAATAGTGGTCGTTGGAATCAATTTCACTTTGAAATCAGACATAAACTAGTGTCAATCTTTTGATACTTATTGTTTCATAAAACACGCTATTTGCTCATGACAGCGGGAATTAATTATTAAATTAATTAATGTGACTTATATGTTTTGAATTTTTTAAAACTTACTTCATTTTTGAATTCAGAATATCAAATATAGCTTAGGGTGAATTTTTGGGATTTTTCTGAAAAACTTCAATTTTTGATGAATAGTGAAACCACTAAGTGGTACTTATAAAAACTGATTTTCCGTTTAAATGAAATTTTTCCATCATTGTGTTTTGATTTTCAAAAATCCGACATACATGGTTGTCATTAAGAAGTAAAATGTGGTTCAATGAGATTAAAATAATTTTTTGGTGAATAGTAACTTATTAAGTTTTTAATCGCGATTAGAGGTAATTAGTGTAGTTTAAGGTAAAAATGATATTATAAGAATGTGAAAACACCATGAAACGTGTCCTACACCTATTGGTTGTATCATGGCCGACCAAGACAAGCCATGGGTCAACTTGTGGACCCCATGGATCCACTTTGGTTGGGAAATGACATAAATAACTTTTTATTTAATGTAAAAGTAAAAATGACACAAACATGATATGTTTTACTACAACAATTTTTAAGTGGGGTTATACAAGTCATATATTTGATTATAAATAGTAATTGGAAAGATAAAAAGATTTCCTACATCATAGTATTTTTTTTATAATTTTTAGACATTAAATAAATTAAATTATTTATGACATAATAATGATGCAGCGATGACATCATTATTTGACGATTTAAATAAAATGGAAAGATAATGTAAAATCTATGAACTACACATGTCCAAAACTTATTGGATGAGTATATTTCGAAGATTTATCACCATATCCACGAATTATATCAATGTGGGACCTTTTGAAACCGAAACACATTTTCAAATAAAGTAATATTTCTTTACTTTGCAAAAGTGCCCCTCCTCTCCTCTTATAAAAGGCCCCCACCTCTACCTCATTTAACACACTCCTCAAGCCTTTGGCTCGGCCAAAACATGCCCATTTACTCTCTCCACATCCCTCTCCTCATCCTAGAGGATTCCCTTTGGGAATAATACTTTCAAAGGAAGCCTTTAGGCTCAAATCAAAAGGAGTTACACTTTTAAAGGTAATTCATTCTCTCATGTTCATTTGTTTTATTTTGATTCTCCAACCCCCTAAACTCTTTTTATTTACTTATTTTGTAACAACACCAGTATCTTCAATATACTAGGATGTTGTTATAAGATTTATTTGAGCTACACTCTCACACAACTACATCAAATGGTTAAAGAACATACGGTTTCCGTGGATGGTGAAATTCTGCCTCCCGAAACGATGATTGTTCAATACTCATTTAAAACTTTCAAAGGTGGCCATTATGATGTCACTATTTTTATATATGATATATAATATGTTTATGTTTTACTTATGCTTCTGTATTTTTCATTTTTGTCTTACCTTTATGGCTTCCATTATGGGTATACGCGATATCTTCATTTAAGGAAGTGCGGACTACCGCCCCCTCAAAGTGATTTGATTCGTTAAATACCATATGTGGGACGTATAAAGGATGGAAATATGATATTATATATGATATTATACTGGAATTATAATATACCTTTATATAATTATTATTCCATTCTATAAAATATGAAATAGAAATGAAAGTAGCGTTCATGCGTACGTACGGTTTACCGTCTCCATGAACGGTGCATTTCATTTCTTACCTATAAATGATTATGTAATGTTATAAATGCATGAATGTACTAGATATATATGACATATATGATATCTACATAATGAATACAATTCTGGATATAATAAAAATTTGGCCACACGAACAACATGTAATTGTAAGAAGTCCACTTTCGACTTAAGAACCAAATATCGGCAAAACAATTATTATTAACTTAAATGATTACATAATGTTTATGACATGGTAATAAGTGGTATAAAAGGAATAATGAACTTGAAAAAGGTTATTAAGGAAGTAAAAATTAACTCAAGTTTATTATTCAGGAGATTAAAGAACGATCGAGTCAAGTCGGACCCGAGGTAAGGGATCTTACTCCTCTCTTTATTTTTAAGTACACTCTTTTATGTCATTCCTTTTAAAGCTCATCTTTCTTGTTATTGGGATGATATTTTATATTAATCCTACTGTAATTTTTATGTTCATGTGATGAGAGACCCTATTCTCTCACATCAATCCATTTTGGAAGTTTTGAGTGGCGCCGTTAGGCTGCCGAACTTTCGTAAGAAATCTAACCTCTCTCTTTCTTTTTAAGTACTCTCTTTTATGTCACTTCTTTTAAGCTCCTCTTTGTAATGTTGGGGGATGTTCTTTTATATTCCTCTTTCTGTAAATTTTATTTTAATGTTATGAGATACCCTATTTGATCTCATCAATCCATATTCGGAAGTTTTATGTGGCGCCGTTAGGCTGCCGAGTTTTCGTGTAAGGGATTTTTCATCTCACTTTTATTCCCATGAGATTTATGCTACATTTGCCACAAATTTCATTGAGTGGTGTATTTACTGCCCATTATTCTACTCTTTGTGTAATATACTTTCGTTTATGAGTATTTACATCAATGATCTATTGTCCTTCTTTCATGGGGTGTATGTTTTGAAAAATACCCAAGTCGGTAAGGGAACCTTTCACCCTCCTCTTTTTTAAAATACTTCTTTTGTGGGGTATTTTAATTTACATTTTGTTATGTTGGGATATGTTCTCATATATCCTTATTGATGTAAATTTTATGTCCAAGTGATGAGATAAACATTTTATCTCTCATCAACTCATTTTGATGTGATGTCGTTAGGCTGTCAAGGGAACTTTTTAACCCAATTTCGATTTCTTTGGGTTCAACATGTAGTCATTGAATATGTCATCCATTGAATATGTGTGAATGAAATTTTATTGTTTTACACTTAATATCCACTTATATTGGGTGTATTTATATTTTTCACACATATTTTTGAGATTGATTTGTCCTTAATTTAAGGATACCTTCTTTATAAGGGATTTCATCACATTTGACATTTCTTTTGAGGGTTCATTGTTGTTATGCACCAATTAACTCTTATATGGTGTATATACTGTCCTTTGGAGTATTATATCATGAATCCATTTATTCTCATGATATTATAAAGTTCTGAATAAATGTTATTCCTCAATTATTTTATTCAAGTGTCTCTAATTTTGGTAAAACCCCTTTAACCAAAATATCATTTTAAATGTTTTAATCATTTGTTCTTATTAATATCCATGTTTTCAAAATGGTTTTAAGGATTAATTTATATGGATATTAGTGGTTTAAAATTTTAAGCTTCAAGGTGGTATGGAACACTTTGATTCAAAAATCTCTTTATTAAATGTTTTAAATTCTTTTGGAAATGGTTTCTTGTTGAATGGATTCATTATTTCAATATACTAAAATGTTATATTGTGATTGAAATGTGGAAATGTTATGTTTCCTTTATGCATGTTTTATGTGATACATTTATGTTATGGTTCTTGGGCATTGTTATGAAAACGGGTGGTTCTGTGATAAACTAAGGGCGGGTGAGCCCGATATAGCTCTCCAATGCATTGGGTAATGCGAAGGAGTGAAACGTTAAGGTTTCTCCGAAGAGATTTAGGGAATATACTGTGATGGGTATTCCAAACGTAACCAAGAGGGTTACTCCCTACGTAAGAATGTTATGAATGCCTCAAGTTACCTTTATGTCTTATGTTTTCTATGATTTATTCATGATTTGATATGCCTTTGTTTTATGGGTAAAGTGTGATTTCATTCTTGTGTATATATGAACTCATGTTTCCTTTCCATATTTTTATAACCCTTACTGAGCTTTTTATGCTCATCCCAAGTTTTTGAAATGTTTTTCACAGGTCAAGGGAAAGGTACATGATGTTATGATAGTGTCAAGGATGTGTCAAGAAAGAATCCATGTTTTATTTTCAATATGTTACCGTTGATGGGAAGAATGAATGTTGTCTTTTATGTAACCACTTGGTTTAAGTGTGGAATGTAATGCAAGTTTCATGATCTAATTCTCTAAAACTCTAAACCTGAAAAGATCCTCAATGTGTAATCTTGTAATAACTCAAGATTAAGTAAGGTTTAAGGCTGGGGCCTTATACAAAATGTTTTTAAAAATAAAATAAAATAAAATGTTATTTTTTAGGTATTTATTATGTAAAATGGTTTTTAAAATCTATTGATTATGTCCTATTACTGGAAATTGGAAAGGTTATATTTCTTTTATTCTTGTTCATGTGTTATAATATTGTCTGGGTTCTTTGTCATTTCTTTTTTATATTGGTGGTTCTGTGATAAATTTAGAGAGGGTGATCCCATGATATCCCACCAATGCATTATTTAACGCGATGTTTATAAACATTAAGGTTTATCCTAAGAGATTTAGGAAGTTTTATTTGATGGGAATTCAATATGTAACCATGAATGTTACTCTATATGTAATTGTTAAAGGTAAAATTTAAGTATGATATGGATTATAAATGTTTCAATTATGGTTTATGATTTTTATTATTTTTTAGTATTCTTATGATTATTGGATATATGATAAATATTTTATTCATTATGGGATAAAATTATGATTTTCATATAATGTTTTCATGGGTTTTAAATATTTAGGAATTGATAGTTTTCATCATTATTTAAATTTATTAGTGATTTTTTTATGCTCATCCCATGTTTTTTTAAATGTTTTCTATAGGGTATATACATTTTTAAGAAAATTTAATATGTAAATAAGATTTATATAATGAAAAATAAATCATGTGTTGTTTAAAGGGTTTCCTTTGGTGGAAAATGTGGATATTGAGTGTAAATATTCACATGTAATGTATGGGTATATTATTTAGTTGTTATGGACAAATTCTCTAAGACTATAAACATGAAAAGATAATTAATGAAAAATAATGTCAAATAATTGACATAACTCATGATTTTGTACCTTGGGTACAAAGAATGAATAGAGGATCGTATTATAGGCCTCCTAAGGGATTAAAAAACTATATTTTGGATGTCCTTATGAATGTATAATTAACCTATGAGTATGAAATGAATCACCCATTCCTTCAGGGAAATGATAAAGGGAAAAAACCCTAACAAAACATGTCCATGATCCAGAGGACAAGATAATCAATCCGTGTAGAATGTGGAACATGGTGTGTATTAGGGTCACACTATGTCTCTCGTCACCTCAGGTAATACATGTGGTCAATCAAATATTCCTTTAAAAACAATTTTTTATTATATGGGTACATGACATGTAGAAGGAGTCACACGGTGTGTTTGGGCATCATGGGTAAGCCTGTGTGCTCTGGCCATGTGCCAAAACACATTTTCAAAATGTGTTTCTATTTCTCTATACCATTACATGGGTTAATTAGTGTACGTGTCCCAGGTTATGTCATTTGAGGGATTAAAAAATTATTTTGTAGGACATGTACTCATCCACAGGTCCATGTATCTCTTTACATGCACACCGAGTTTCTTGTAAGTACGTACACACCATGTGATGGGGGTAACACACCGTGTTGTATTGAGGTATTATTAGAATCTCAAATCCTCACTTAGTGGGGGATATATGTCATGTAACCTTGGGTAACATGTTGTGTTCATTGGGAATTTCTAGAAAATGAAGTTCTTCCTTTTCTTGCCTCAGTAGATGACGCAGATCTCATATCGGAAGTCCATTTATTGGGAAAAATTATATTCCGGACTATTTCTCCACCATAAAACCATATTGATGTGTTTTGGGACTTATCTAGGCTTTTAAATAAGTTTAATTCATTACCAGCACAAAATGATCGAAGAATGGTTTCTTCCAAACTGCTTTGATTCATCTATTGTTGTAAAAATCAATCCTCATTTAGGTCATCCATATATTATATCTTGAATTTTTTACTATTCTGAAATCAAACAATTGATCAACGATCGTTCAATTGAAGATGATATGCTGAGAATTATTGTAGCGGTGGAGCAGGCCAAACATCGTGGAAGGAATAATCTTTGGTTGGAAAGTGACTCAACTATTGTTGTTTATTCCATCAGGGAAGGATCATGTCATCTTTCATGGAAATATTATAATCATTAGGTGGACTTCTTGGAATCCCTTTGATCTATGAATCACATTATTACTCATGTCTACCGGGAAGCAAATTCTGTTTCAGATGGTTTAGAAAACAACAGAATTAATGGTGTTGACTTCATCTAGTATGATAATCTCCCAGATGTTTTCCCCTTTTGAAAATGTATTTAGATATATCTCTTTTTTTATTATCATGTATGTTGGATTTTTTATTTTAATAAAGGGGATTTGCTTTTTTTGGGCAAGGTCCAATATCCTTTATGAAACATATGATCATTCATTAATTCATCGAAGAACGAAAAAACTCATAAAAATATAGAGGGATAAAATGAAAAATGAATGAATCCATGGAAATAACCTCATCCTAAGTTCATTATTTCCTCAATTCATTCCCATAAAAATAATCATAAATCAAATCGATAATCAATCCCCGCAAATACCAAAATTAAAAACCATATAGAAAATTATGGAAGAACCATAAATCATAATGTTAATTAGTTGGTATATTTTAATCATTTGATATAATAATGGTGATGGAAATCCAAGATAAAACATACTACGAAGATTTGGATCGCTCAATGAAAAAAAAGTCATCGTGTTTTTTTCATTGGCGACATCTATTTATATTAGTTTTTGAAGATCATTGATCTAATGTATCATTATCATTCACCTAAGAGTACTCTCTAGAGACTATTACAATGGTACTCAGACATCTCATGATATATTATTCGTACCCTAGTATACCAGCATAATGATCTATTTAGGGATACCTCAAATCAATTCATCAAAAAAAGTAAAAAAATAAATTATGAAATTATTTTATTCATTAACGCACCTGTGATGACTATTTCATAACATTACCACACAAAAATTGAGTTTGATCCTAGCATAAATACATTATTCTTTACTTAATGTTTCCCTCATATTTCTAGAGAGGACAACTGTTTATATGTTATTCATATTTTTTAGAAAAAATGTGTGCTTTTAAAATTTAATAAATAATTATTTTTCAAGAATTTTTTCTATGAACACTATGCCTCGAGAATCGCATATCATCTAATAATATGGCTTGAAAATTAATCCACATAGTATTTAAAATTAATACACTGAAAATTTTGTTCACTAAAATATCCACACATTATTGATTTACACCCCAAAATCCAAAATATGGGCTACTAAAAAATATGACAGTACTGAGCATGAAACTAAGATTCCCACTCCCTAGTGTTCTACAAAAGCATCATGTACTTCCACCAGGCATGCACTAAAGGAATAAATTTTCCAAAATGGAAATTCTCTTTCCGATCCGTGATCTCTACTGGGTTCTCAACAAAACTTCCTCTATCCTAGATGTCCAGATCACCAAAGTTGATGATTTGTGATGGGTAATGTGCATACCTCCTCAGCTACACAATGTGGAAGACATCATGTACTCGCCTAATTTTGGGGGTAGTGCCTTGGGGTATGATACCTCTCTATATGTATATAGTTTCTGTAAAGGGTCGATAAACCCTAGAGATAACATTCCACCCCTACCAAATCATTGTAATCCACATCGAGGTTAAACCTATAAGAATGATTTTTATCCTTCCCCGAACTCTAATGGCCTTCATCACTTATTAGAATAAAAAATTTGATAGCTCTGTGCAGTCTACATCATCTCTTGTATGATCTAAAAAATCCATATAGTAGTTCATACCATCTATGATCTCATGAGTGTTGTTTATCCTGACTCAATCCATAAATTTTGTGACCGTATTTTCCCTATATAAATCATCAAATTGAACCATAATAACTGTGGAATTATATATGTTGTCACATGAAATCCCTACCAGTGGTATGTGATCCTCTCAACTAAGGCCAAAGTCCAACATGCAATCTCATAGCATGTCCTCTAAAACCATAATAGTCTTCTTATTCGGGTCATCCATTTATGGGATAAAGGATGTTCTAAAGTGTAATTGGTTCCCAAAAACCAATTAAAATCCCTTACATAGGTAGGATGTAAAAAAAACTCATGATCTGAAACTATCATCACGGGACACATTGGAGTCAGAGAGTCTCCGGAAAATATAAAAATCATGATATCTTTACGGAACATTGCTCTTGAAAATTTAAGAAGTGGGATGAATAGGTGAGCTAGTAAATGATCAAAGAATGGAATCAAGTCCCCTAGATTTACATGGAAATCCCATCATGATTTCCATTGATATTCCATCCCACTACCCTTAAGGAAACTCATGGGGATGAGCTATACTCACTGGAACCTAGTGCTCATACTTCATATGATGACAATTATAGAAATGAGAAAAAAACTCTCCAACTCTCTTTTTTATTTATGGGCACCAAATATGATGTATGAGGTCCTGGTATGTCTTTTCTAGGCCTATATGTACCGAAAATACTGATGTATGAAACTCTCTCAAAACCTCATTTCACAATGTTATTGGTACAACAGTACATCATATGAAAATAATAATGTACTTGTCACCTTTTAAATATCCATTAAGGGAATTCCTAGTGGAAAACTGAGCACGTATGTTCTCCCAGTTGGCATCCCCAAGTTATGCCTCCCTATCATGATGTAATGGTGGAGGGTTGGAAAACATCAAATATAGGTATGTTTCTCTATAAAAAAAATTAAGACTACCTATTTTACCTAAATATCATGGGTCACGTAGAACATCTCATGTGGTCTCAACTAGAATGAACTATAGTAAAATGCCACTTGCCTCTGTATTATAATGAAACCCTTCCTGGTTCCTGATGCATCACAGAACTCTATATACTTGATGCCTTCCTCCAACAATAACATTAATGGAGTGCTTATCAAACTCTTACTCATCTCATGAATGTAATTACCAACGATTAACCTTAGAGAACCATTGTTCCCCTCTCAACTGATCAAAGATATCATTGATCCTCAATAGTGGATAGTTATTCTTTTTGTTCACTTGGATCAAGCATAGGTAGTCCACACACAACCTCATGTTCTTTTCTGAAATTTTGGGAAACAATACTGGGGCAACCCGGTGTGAAACATAGGGTCTCTTGAATCCCATCATTCGTAAGTCCTATAACGTAGCCCTTAGCTCACAACATACTACATGAGCCATATTATATTTTTGGTGATGATATTTGTGCAATACTTTACTGTAAATCAGTACAGAAGTATATTTCCTTATGTAGAGGTAATCCTTAATCATCATTAAGAAATACTTCCTTAAACTATGCCTCTACCACTGGAAAATGGAAGCTAATAACATATCCTACACCGAGGGAAATGCTAGAAAACCAATCAGTAATCTAGTTCACCCTCCTTTAAATGAGTCCATCCTATTCTACATAGGTTTTAATTTCACTAAAAAGGAAATCCACATGCTGTCACTATAGATATACCAAATCCTTTTCGAAAAATAGTCATAATGGGCCTGGACTGTGGATAACCAATCTATAACAATAATGATTTCATAAGGGTTTGATGCTTCCACATATAGGTTCTAACAAAAACTCACACCTCCATGGTTCATGTCACGATGTCGGAATATATTTGTGATTATCGACTCTTCAACTGTAGGTGTCTCGAAGCATAAGGATCAAGTCAATGGTTCATCCAAAATCTAAAGGTATTGGACAAGATGTGTGGAATGAAAGGAATGATTAGAACCAATATATATCTATACTGCAACTAAATTATAAATTACATAGATCATACCTCGAATCATTCATGGATCCCCTATGTCATATGACTTGTCCACATACAAATGTCCCATCCCCTGTTATCCAGCTCCATGAGCCTTGTGTGGTCCTCTTGAGGTCATGGTGGTTAAAAGTCAAATCATCAACTACTCCTTCTACTCTCTAAACTCCTCTTACCTGACCTCCACCCTGTAGATCATACTTCATATGTTTTTCTCTCAACCTCTTTGGTCCAACCACAATCTTCCTATCAGAAGCACTTTGGGATGTATAATCTCGAACGAGATGGCCCATGTTGACACATGAACTGAACCCCTCGCTCTAGGCTAACAATTCTCACCCTATGATCCCTGGACTATAGACCCTCTATTATGGGTCTTCCTCTAGTGAGGATTCTTATGTCTAGGATTCTAAAGTCAAAAATGGATTCGTACGGCCTATGATTCTTCTACTTCATTCCTACTTTTGAAAAACACTTGTTATATATACTTAGAAATTAAAAAACCCAACCAAAATTTTTTTCCCATGAATCCCATTATATATAAAAATTTCTAAAGGGATACCACATGCTTAGACATATCTATGAAGAACTCAATTGAAATTCCAATCCCTATTTTAATGATCACATATCAGAAACATCAAGTACCTAGAATGGTTGGTATACCTTGATGAATAATCATATACTGACATGTTTCCATGTCGGAGATGCAAATGCTCTTGGATTCGTATATCACATAGTTTATAAGGTGTGGAAACCTCTTAGAGGGGGTTCTCAAGCTCTATCCATATAAGTGTCACATTTTTCTAATATCAGGTAAATAAAACACATTATCGCCTTATTGGGCCATGTATAAAGATCATCGATATGGCCACCATCAGATCTAATAGTGTCCTGAAAAGACGGGAAACTCTGGACACCACCTATAGAAAGTGGTCATCCAACTAAGGGTCATGCTCACCTTAGAACCTCTGGGGTCTACATATCTAAAACTCCTACAGTGTACTCAACATGCACTCCTCATCTATAAGTACTACAGGTACCACGTGCTGCACTTATGGTGGGTGTGTTCATGGTGCACCACTTGGATATAAAATATAGGGAACTAGTCCATGCATCAAATCCTTATCACTATGGGGGTCATCCTCGTGATTAAGAAATTGAATAATATCTTGAATTCATCATGGAGGCATCCTGTTAGAAAACAATATGCACCACCATCTATGAGTATATAGGGAGAGCTGACTGAAAAAGAAAATAGAAACGATAATCCATTCAAATATGATGTATGTAACATTACTTTCCATGAAACTATTGTTTTCACTACTGAGTTTAAAAAGGGATATTAGAGTCATTTTGTATGGATACATTGACTTTCACACCAAATATGGAATATGTGGCCTGAAATCCAAACTCAAAACACATGACACTATTTCTCCAAATCAACCACATAGACTTCTAGTCCTAAATTACAACTAAACATCTCTGAAACTAAATTGTCATGACCCATCCCATTGGGTTCCATGATACGACTCCCCATGCCTAACTCCAATAGGTCAGGGGCTGGTGAATATCATTGGGTTGTCATATCATTAGCATGAGAGAGATTTTCTATGTACCAGTACACACACCAATATCCATGCCCATAAAATGATGAAATGTAAAAACCAATATGTAAACAAGTCATGATTACCATTATATCCCATCCAATATATTACAATAGGAATGTAATGTAAAGTGAAACTAGGAAAAATACAGGACCTGGAAAAAGAAGCCTATAACCACAACTCCATCCTATAAGCAATGATACAAAGACTGTTATCTGTAACAATAAGTACACACCACATCCCACATTATCTTTATAAAAACATGGTCATAGTATTTCTATGACTCCATCAAAAGGCCACTCTTCGTTATAAAACATTATATATGTCAGAAATTCTTTTGCAGGTGGAGTATAAAAATATTCAGTAGGATGCCCAGAAACCATAATGAAATAAAATAATGAAATTTATTGTTAACTCTATTTAAGAATATGTTAACAATAGATATAAATATAATCTAGATATACTTAATCCAAGATATAAAGTATATTGGTAAGTCACGAATATCAAATCCCCATAAAAGGGATCCATATTAAGGATTCCAAGAATCCCTCATCTTGGAGAGCATAATCATCGGTTCGAATACACAAATGACATCTTTCTGAGATGTACTTATAATTAGGTCTCTCTATGAGTGATATATTCTGATAGATTTGAATATAAATATATGATACATAAGATTATGACCACAACTACAACCATGTGTGGATGCCAATAGCTAAATCTAGATTAACCCTCTATGTAGAGGATTGACTACCTATAATGTTGACCACATCAATACCAAAGACTCTAATAAGGTCTTGAAGAATGAATATTGGATCATTATATATGAAACACTTGGGATTATAATAACACTATCAATATAGCCTTTCTAGATAGGCCATTTTCTATTATTAGGAAATGATTCATACCATCCTTCATAGAAATGATAAAGGGAACAAAATCTTCCAAAACATTTCCAATATTAATTGGAAAAGAGAATAAATCCATATAGAAAGTGGTACACACTTTGTTGTAGAGTCACACAATATGTCCCTATACCCATGATACTACACATGTATAATCGAATGTGTAATTATAATGTGTCATGTAGATGATAGACACATGTCACGTAGAAGGATCCATTGATCCTGTCCTTCCATCTGTTGTCTGTGGGGGTGATCTAACCATGAACCAGTACACGGTGTTAATCCTTATGTCTCTTCCCTTGTACTATTACATAGGTTAGTCTATATACACGGTCTAGTCCATGCAATGTGGGGGTGTATATGTTTTGTAGGAAAGATATGTACTCCCCCCATCTTATCGTATCTCCAATGGTACATGAATCATATTTTGGGAGGACCTAAAGGACGTGTGACATGGGTGACATGTTTTATGATATTTAACTATTCCTTGAAACCCTATCCAAAACTCTGTTGTTGACACATGTCGTGTAATCTTTGTTTACACATCATTTACATTTGGTTCTTCCAGAAAGTCGCATTCTTTTACTGTGGGCTGCATTCGATGTACTTGATCTCATTTTGGAGGTATGTTCCCCTTTAAAAAACATATCATGGGTCTTTTCATAACCCAAACACTAAATCAATGTTTTCTAAGCCTTCAATGTGTTTGGAAATTAGTTTAAATCAATCCAAAAAAAAATGTGTGACTAATAGTTTTTTACAAACCATGTTTGATTCATCTTCGTTTACCATAATTACACATCTTTAAGGTCATTCGGATGTTGGATCTTGAATTTAATATTATTTTTTCATGAAAAAAAAGAGTGATGATCGATCACTAATGAATGTATCAAATAATGATGATCGTGTTTATAATTATGAATGGAGAAAAAAGAAAATTATTGAATATGGGGAATAAATTTGGAAATTGGATGTTATGACCTTGATCAATTACCGTAATGAATGATCCACATTCAAAAAAAATAAATCATTCAATTAAAACCCACCCCGCAAAGAAAGTACGGACAGAGTATCAAGTTGTTCATTTGTTGGTAGACCATCCTTTTTAAATCTTATAACGGGAAATGAAATCCAAAATAACAAATCCTACCTTGATTTTAATCACTTAATGATGATGAACGGTCTCCGCGTCATTGTCATTTATGAGATCTATCAAGATCATTTTTTGTCGGTCATAGATCTGAGGCCTAATAATTGTTTTCCTGATAGGATTATCATGATTTATTTTCCACTGTCCTCTAACATCCCCAATGCTATGCGGCTAACCCTGGTATTTACTCATAATGATATTTTTTGAGATCCCCCGAATAATTGAATTAACATAAGTAATAACATAATTACTTCTATAATTTTATTCAATTCTGTGCCATATATTTATTTTTGACAACTGACCCTAGTCAAATAATTCTAGGTAATTCCTAGAGTAACGAAGTTATTCTAAACTAAATGGTGCCATCATATATCTAATCTGGGGCACCCATTTAGATGTTACTCCAATTTTTATAGAAAATCACGTGATTTTACAATCTAATATTGTAATGTTATTCAATCATTTATTACAAGAGCACATGGACACTGAGTCGTATTTCATCTCATTTCTATGTCATGAATTTAATACATATAATATTTAAAATTACTTCAAAAAAATTATAGTCATTAAAACAGAATAATATAGAACAACGTGTGAACAAACAATGGAGTAATGACACTGTTGATAATGGATGCTACCTCAACTATTTATTTAAGGATTCCACTATTAGGGAACCATGACCTAAAATACGTTTGACTGCATTGTACACATTAATTAATGGAGACGTTATCATGAAATGAATATGTAAATTAGGGACTTCTAAACCATATTAATGTAGGATTGTGGCTTTATACATATGTTATTATCAAACTCTATGTTTTCACCGAACACCTTAGACACAACTTGTCGTTTCTTTACTAAATACCAAATCCAAAATCTATCAAAATCATAAACTATATATCCTTGAATGTATTATAGAATTGGAAAAACACACTCTGCATCAAAAGACATTTATAAAGGTACTACTCATGATTGGTTATAATCAACTACTTCTCAACATATGTGAAATAAAAATGCATTACATTTACATTATTGTGATATTGGGTGTATAGAAATATGAAATATAACATAATTATATATTATTATAAGTGAAACTATGTTATTATTTAATATAATAAATGAGTTCCTTTGATATACACAATTTTTATCATAAATATATATATATTTTATATAAAATACTCATTCTTTTGGACCTAAATAGTATCCCAATATTTACTACCAACATAAATTGAGTCCTCCCTCTTAGAATACATAGTGTTTTGGATGTTCTGTGAAACATTCATGTCCTTTTATTTTGACTAGGATCTTTTTGGGAAATACATTTCATGATTTGCAATCTGGTTGTACCTGTTATGGTGCACAGAGTGGAATATGGGTAATAATTAATTTATCACATAATCATTAACTTAAATAAGTCACATGTCATATGGGATATAAAATAGAGATACATGTTGTGTGACATTAATCATGACATTTATGGATGAGGAATAACCCCAAAAGGACTGTGATATGGGACTACATGATATTTAGTTTATACTTTTCAATTCTATAAACCACTTCATGGTAATGTGAAAAAAACCTCATCCATTACCTCACAACACACATATATTACCATCCAAAACACAATTCATTAAACTCAACAATGAACTACGTTGGGATGGGATTTTGATATAAACCATTTTATTATTTTCCAACAACTATATTTTTTAACAACACCTAGATATCATTATGAAATTTTAACCATGTAAAGATGCATGTGAATTATAAAATAATTTTTCAATCTATTATCATAGAATCACATTTAATGTAAAACACAATGAGTGAAATAATTTGTAATATTTTAGTGAATTGAGTAAAACTAGATAACCATATAATTAAAAAAATGTTTTAGATTATGTGAAGAAGTTTTGTTGATAATATAATATAATCATAAATACTTGGTGGATAAATTTATGAATGGTTTTTTATTATTTTCATAATCCTTATTTCATATATGAATTTATTATCAAATTATAATTTCTATCAAATATATTTTGGTTATAATTTATATTCATACAGAACAATTGTTTCATTGTATTATTCATTTAAAAAATATATGATTAATAATTCTTGATAAAAATAGAGGATTAGTCGACATGTTTCTCACAATATAGGGATAAAATTTATAAATAACTATACATAAATGTTTATAATGGAATCATAATCAATGTGTAATATTTTTTTTCAACTCTCGTTTGAGATAACAATAAAATTTATTTATATAATTTTATTACCATAAAACGTTTTCATATATCATGTCATATATAATTTCAATAATAAGAATTGATGCATGATGAAATCATTTAAGAAAATTAATTGGGTTTATTTCAAAGACTATGAATGAAAATAGAATAATTTAATTATTATTTTAATCAGAGTATTCATTTTGTTAATATTGTGTATTAAAAAAAATGTTTATTATAGAATTTCATATGTGGTGTAAAATATTAATAAATTTTGATTAGAAGAGGATAAATAATTAGTATTCCATAAATCATCAAATAATCCTCAATAGATGAAAATTGTTATATAATCAAATATCATTATTTTCGTTTCCACCCTAAAAACTATGAGAATGATAAATAATAAATTACTATTGCATTATAAAAATATTGGGATAAATGAATAGTTCATTAAATGATTCATATAATTAATGAAAATATGATGAATTACTATCTATAATGAGTGATAAGGAAAAATTATAGAGAGGGTTGTTGAGAAGATTAATTCCACACATTTAATTTTCCATTAGAAATCACAAAATAACCACATATATACCACCATGTGTTTTTTTCTTAGTTTTCATGGTAACAAAAAATGTGTGGTAAAAAAATATCCCTTTCTAGAACACCATAATGTGGATCCTTCATTACTAGATCAATTAATATTACCCCACAAAAAAAATAATGAAGGAAAAAAATATCCTTTTTATTTTTTAACCCTTATAATTCATGGCTCAGGTGATGAAATACATACCATGGATATCATAACTTATTTGGTAAAATACCCATGTAATAAAAAATATTATTACATACAAATAAAAAACAAGGATTCTATTTATGCGTTATTCAGTAGTGGACTTTTAAAAAAATTATTATTATTACATTTTCAAATTTTAAAATCATGAAATGAAAATATTTAACAATCCCTCTTCAAAAAAAAATATTATTAGATATGAAAAAAGGAAATGTTTAAAAAACATGACTCAATATGTAACATATATATACCTGTGTCAACCACTATTATAGGGGTTCCCAAAAACTCTTTAATATTGGATAAACTAAAAGTTTGTTTAATTTTTTATTTAATATTTTTCATTATTATAATTTTATTTTATTTTTCATTCATATTGTAAAACATGATCTATTACAGAAATTATTGTGAAATAGAAAACTATGGACTAATTCCAATGAAGAACAAATATTTTATATGTATTCTAAAATGATTTTAATGTTTATATCTAATTTTAAATCATTTGGAACTAAGTTATTTTTGAGTTTATTGTTGAATAAAATACCCTATAAGAGGGACATTTGTTTGTTTTTTCCTATATTTAATAATAATTTTTTATAACATTAAATAAATATTTTTATATGGTTGAACCAAAAATGTGTAGTGACTAGATAATTATTTTAACACTATTATATTAATGATAGATTCAATGTCCAATGTGGTGTATCTATCTCATAACTCTACGAGATTTATTATATAGTGGGATTAGTGTCTCTAGTTATATAATTTATTAAAATAATTTTAACAAAATGATAATTAATCAAAAGATAATGTTTTATTATATAGTTTGATATTTAATTATTAGTAAAATACAATTTTGTAAGAATTATCAAATATATAGCAACAAAATTTCATTTATTTGTGTCATGCATCTTATGGAATTTCATTATTTGTATTTTTTCTTTTCCCGTGCATAATTTGTTCATCAACCTAAACCTTATTTATCATTTTTTAATTGTTTATTTCATATTTTTATTTTTATAAATTTAAATTAATGGAAATTGTATTTATGTTTCTCTTTTTTAAAGATGATACCCATTTTCAATCACACTACATTCTAATAGTACTTAATGTTTATTTGGAAAAGAGTAAATAGTTTTCTCCTCTCAAGATTTTCATCTCATATGTGTCTTTTCAAATATTCACTGATAAAAATATAATAATACAAGGAAACAATTTGATCACTGAGGGTATGATTTAATCTATACTATAATTGTATGTTTTATTTTATATCATTTCCCATGTGTTTTATATACATCTAATATAACAACATAATTTAAATTTATAAGAAGGATATAAAAATAAAATGGATTTTTGTAGAAAACATTAATTAAGTAGGTTTGGTTTCTTTAATAATACAATTATGGTGGGAAATAATATGACAAAAATGATGGAACTTTTTAGTGTTCTAATTACAACGATCCACTAAAAATAATAACATCATTGACTTATATAATTTATTAATCTAATAAAGATAATAAATATAACAAATCTATAATATTTACTACTCATTAATAAAAAAATATTATAATTTCTTGTATTGATTCAACAATACCAAATAATTTAATAAATATGAGATTTAATAATAACTTAAACATGCTTTATTACATAAAACTTCAAATGATACAACAAAGAAGATCAAAAGGTTTAGTGTATTTGGGGCTTAGGATCATTACATAAAAACATGAAACTTGAAATACAACATCTATATTGAAAACTTCCTTTACATGACCACTACATTCCCTCGTACTTAGCATTGCATGGGATAACCTGAGGACATTCATATGAAAAGGGTGAGCTATAAAGACCAATAAGGTAGTACACATGCTATAACATGAGGAGTACAATACATGTTAGGCAATAGGCATGTCAATAGAGCATAAGATAAACATGAACATAAATTCATGACAAAGCATGATAATCATAACATGGAAATGTGGCAGCAACACTTAACATTGAATTAGCATGAGCCAAGGCTCATTGCACATGGAGAATGAGTAACCCCACATTGCAAATGAAGCATGAGTAAACCCTAGTTTCAGTTTAATTATCATTATTCAACACTAATTGCACATGACGTATCATGATACTATACTTTACCCAATGCATTGGAGTGCTATAAGGGCGCACCCTTCTTAAACATTTCATTTCATGCATAAGTCTGCCACATGGACCATAAAACATGGATTCATAAAACATAATCATTTATTATATGATAAAGAAATGTGGAATTAATACATGAAACATTATGAAAAATAAGTAAATGTTCATAAAGTTGAATACCCTTGATGGAGAAATGGGCATGGTATTCACTACACAATGGCATTGGCTTAGAAAATCGGTGCGATTTTGGCAGTGTAACGGCGTGACATAAGAATTCATAAAAAAAATGGTTTGATGAGAGAGAAAGGTTGTCTCATCATATTTACATGAAATTTACAGTAAGGGGGTCATATAGATACATTTCTAAAAAATTGTAATGGAATTTAGATTCATGATACAAAAGTATTTCTTGAATGTAAAAGAAGAGAGAGAAGTTCCTTTCAAAATTTCGGTATAGTAACGAGTGTACATGGGAGGCATTTAATGAGAGAGAAATGGGTCTCCCATCATTCAAACAATAAGATTTCTGTATGGGGGAGTTGAGAAACCATACCCCAACATTCATAATTGAAATTAAAAGGTCAATACAACTTAAAGAAAATTGACAAAAATGAGAAAGGAAGAAAAAACCCTTACTTGGAAGTGTGATTCCAAAGGATAGAGAGAGGATTGTGAGAAGATTCTTGGGAGCTTGGGGAACCTTGGGAGGATTATAGAGAGAGTAGGTAAGATTTTGGACGAACTCCAAAGGATTTTAGTGAGGAAGATGTGGGAGCTTGGGTGGGTTTATATAGGAAAGGTGAGAGAATCATTATTATTTAGGTTTGGATACCCTTACATTAAATTAATCCAAACCACAAACCATCCCATGGTTTTTGCCCATGAATTCTGGAAAAGGAAATAAGAAAACAATATTTTACCAGTCCAAGGACCGAACTTATTAAAATAATAAGGTTGCTTATGTGGAGGTGAGTCACACTCCCATGGAAATTAATTTAAAAAGGCAAAGTGTTGAATAAGTCTTGAGGGGTTCATTAATGCTTTGAAAAGTAAGTCAAAAAAACCCAAAATCACATTATTTTAAAGATTAAAACATATATTGGCCGAACATAAGGATTATAGTTCTTTATTACATCACCATTGGGTCATTATGATGTCATAAAACACATTATATATTTAAACAGTATTTAATTTTTACCCAAAAATTTGACTGTCTCAGAAAATTATGAAAAAAACACCATTGGATAATTTCGACATCCTGATTCCAGAAATGAAATTTATTTTATCTAAAAAAATTTATAAATATGTTAATTTTCACTTTTAAAATAAAAACCAACATTTATCGACAATTCACGGGTTTTGACAGAAATGGCCTTCAAACCTTAATAAAATATTTAATTGCATTAATAAAATTATAAGATCATTTGTATTTAATAAAAATTAATTTAATATTAACAATAATATTTTATTAAAATATTATTTAATTAAAAAATCTTTTAATTTAATAAAATTGAATTCTTAATTAAATAATAACTAAAAACACTATTTTTACTTTAAAAACTATTTACAATGTATCAAAAATGACTAGAAATTATATTTATTATTATATACAAAAAAAATAATGTAAATGAACATAGTACTACTTATTTGTTACATAACCCCTTAAAACAGCCGCATAAGACCTAAGGGTAAGGTGTTCGATGGTGACAGACTCTTGGGGCGGCTCGGATAACACCACCCGAGTGGTAATCTCTATCAACTTCCACTTTTCCCATAGACGGTCACATTCGAGATTGACATAATGAAGCTCGGCATGGGCTTGGTCAAGGGTAAAGCCCAAGGATTCCACCTCTTTTCCGAGCTCCGACAAATGTGCTTCGTATGGGGAAATTCTACTGGATGAGGCCATCGCTTCCTTTGTCTGAGTAAAATTGGGTTCGTTAAAGACTTATATTTATACTAATCATGTGATCATTGTTCAATGGCTATAAAAGTAACGGTCACAACTCTTATCATAAAACCAAATTAATTGACATCTTATAAAAACATTTTTATTTATAAAGAGACAATTAACTGGATCAAGAGGGATTTTCCATTAATGAAACTTTGGGTCGTTACAATATTCCCCCCTTAAAAAATTTCGCCCTCAAAATTTTCCCTTTCCCACACTAAAACAAATGTGGGTAACTAAGCTTCATCATATCCTCCGACTCCCACGTTGCTTCTTCAAACTTGTGGATTCTCCATAACACCTTGACGAGGGGCATTGTCTTATTTCGTAGAACTTTTTCTCTACGATCTAAGATCTTCACTGGTTGCTCCTAATAAGAAATATCGTCTTCCAATTGTACCACCTTGGAAGAGAGTACATGTGAAGGGTCCGGTATGTACTTACTTAAGAGGGATACATGAAAGACATCATGCACCTTGGCCATGGTAGGTGGAAGTGCTTGTCGATAGGCCACAACCCCAACACGATCAAGAATCTCGAAGGGGCTGATATACCTTGGACTTAACTTCCCTTTCTTTCCAAACCTCATGACCTTCTTCCACGGAGATAAGTGTAAAAACACCATGTCTCCAACTTTAAATTCAAGGTCTCGTCAACGATTATCTTCAAAACTCTTCTGTCGACTCTGGGCTGCCTTGATATGCTTCTGAATGGTTTTCACCTTCTCCACCATTTCTTCGACCATTTCTGGTCCAAGCAGCTTACATTCACCGAACTCATCCTAACATGTCGGTGTTCTGCACCTTTTACCATACATGGCTTCATATGGTGCCATTTGGATGCTCGAGTGGAAACTGTTATTATAAGAGAACTCAACCAGAGGAAGCTATTGATCTCATCCTCCTTTAAAGTCCATTGAGCATGCTCTCAACATATCCTCAAGTGTTTGGATAGTCCGCTCGAATTGGCCATCAGTTTGAGGATGATAGGCCATACTGAAGTTCAGTTCAGTATTCAGAGCATGTTAAAGACTCTTCCAAAACTTAGAGGTGAATCTTGGATCTCGTTCAGACTCAATAGATAGTGGTACTCCATGAAACCTTACCACTTCCCTGATATATATCTGTTCCAGTTGGTCCAAAGAGAAATCCTCTCGAATAGAAATGAAGTGTGCAGTCTTTGTAAGACGATCCACAACATCCCAGATTGCATTGTTGCCTTTGGATGTCCTTGGAAGTCCGGTGACAAAGTCCATGGTGATGTTCTCCCATTTCCATTCTGGTATGGGAAATGGTTCCATCATCCCCTTAGACTTCTGCCTCTCTTCCTTCAATTGCTGACACACCAGGCACTTTTATGTATATTCAGTGATCTCCTTCTTCATATTATCCCACCAAAAGTATTCTCGGAGATCTCGATACATCTTTGTTCTCCCTGGGTGAATAGAGAAATTTGAACTATGTGCATCATCCAAATTTTCCTTCTTCATCTCTGGACTTGATGGAACACATAGTCTTTTCCCAAACCGCACAATTCCTTCTTCATTAAGATTAAACTCCGAGGATTTCCCCTTTTTGATAGCTTCAACTTTTCCTTGAATTCCCACATCATCCTTCTGAGCATCCTTTAAACTTTTCAAAAGAGATGGTTGAGCAATCATTTGTGAAAGGATTGATGATGTTCCCTTATTTATGATTCCCACATCCATCTTCATCAAGTATAAGAAGATTGGATCCTTCTAAATTCTTATCATTTATAGAATCGCTGGATCCATTCTACCTAGGGCATCTGCCACCTTGTTCGGTTTTCCAGGGTGGTAATGTATTGAACAGTCATAATCCTTGATGAGCTCTATCCATCTTCTCTGGTGCATATTAAGCTCTTTCTATGTGAATATATATTTAAGACTCTTGTGGTCAGTATATATCTCACATTTCTCTCCATAGAGATAATGCCGCTAGATTTTCAAGGCAAAGATCACAGCCGCCAACTCTAGATCATGCATTGGATAGTTTCGCTCATGGATTTTCAACTACCCTGAGGCATAGGATATCACTTTATCATTCTGCATCAGCACACAGCCTAATCCCTTCTTTGAGGCATCACTGAATACCACAAAAAGTTCCCCACTTGTGGGTAAAGTGAGCATGGGCGTAGTGATAAGCCTCCTTTTCAACTCCTTGAAGCTTTCTTCGTATTCATCACTCCAAGATTACTTTACTCCCTTTTGAGTTATCTTGGTAAGAGGGTTGGACAATCGTGAGAAATTTCTCACAAATCGTTGATAATATCCAGCTAACCCCAAGAAGCTACGGATATCTGTTACCGATGTTGGCCTCGACCATCCCTCAATTACATCTGTTTTGGAGGGATCCACAGATATCCCATTTCTTGTGATGATATGGCCCAAGAATGAGACTTCCTTCAACCATAACTCATACTTTATGTACTTTTCATAGAGCTTCTCCTTGTGCAAAGTCTCTAGTACAGTTCTTAAATGCTCATCATGATCCTCCTTGGTTTTGGAGTATATTATAATATCATCTTTAAAGACTACCTCAAATTTGTCAAGGTAATCTCTAAAGACTCTATTCATCAAGTCCATGAATATTTCTAGAGCATTGGTGAGTCTGAAAGGCATTACTATGAATTCATAGTGCCTGTACCTTGTACGAAAAGTAGTCTTGGGGACATCTTCCTTCTTCTCCCTTACTTGATAATATCCCGACCGCAAGTCCACCTTGGAGAAGTATTGTGCTCCACGCAACTGTTCGAACAAGTCATCAATTCTTGGGAGAGGATACTTGTTCTTTATCATGATTTTGTTAAGTTCACGATAATCGATGCAAAACCGCATTGACCCATCCTTCTTCTTGATGAAGAGGACTGGTGCACCCCATGGTGAAGCACTTGGGCATATAAACCCTTTATCCAGATTCTCCTATAGTTGTTTCTTCAGCTCTTCAATCTCAACAAAATCCATTATATATGGAGTATCGGATATTGGTAACGCCCCAGGTATAAGTTCAATTGAGAACTCAACATCTCTTCTAGGAGGAAGACCAGGCAGTTCCTCAGGAAACACTTCTGTGAATTCCCTCACAATAGGCATTTTCTCAAGGATGGTTTCTTCTTTGGACTCAATCATCAGAGCCAGACACGCGTGCTCATAGGTTAGTAATATCAATTCTTGAGATGATGGAGCTAAAGGAGATTCATCTTCCTCCTGACACTTGTAAAGAATCGGGGGTCGATTCTCAATATGGAGGGTGATTTCCCTCTCCTGACAATTTATGTTGGCTCTATATAAGGAAAGCCAATCCATGCCAATAATTGCATCAAATTCCACCAGAGGGAGTATGATGAGGTTCGCTGGAAATTTCAACCCAAAAATTATAACAGGGGAGGACTTATATTCATGGGATGCAATGATTGCCCCATTTTCCATACTCACCACCATCTTTACTTCCATGATTTGTAGTGGTGCTGGGATTGTTCTACTAAACTTTCGAGATATAAAAGAATGTGTATATCCTAAATCAAAAAGTATGTTCTCTATTCTTGAATGAATAAAGAGCGTACCTGTCACCACTTCGTTGTCGGGGTTCACTTCGGCAGAAGTGATGGAAAAATCTCTTCCTTGCTGTCTTGGAGGTTGTTGGTTGCCTCCGATAACCCTTGGATTAGGGAACTGATTTGAAAAATGACCTGGTTCTTTGCATTTATAGCATTTAACAACATGTTGAGGTTTGAACGGAGTGTTCCTCTCCTCTGTCGCAGCCGTGGGTCCTTCTTGCCGACAGTTAATAGCTAGGTTCCCTTCTCTTCCACACCTGAAGCATTTTCTCGTCCCCTTAAGGAAATTTTCAGGGTTCTTCTTTCCGAAATTTTGTCAAGAGGGGTGCTGGAACTTCTTAGCGCCGTTGGATTTCTCCATTGGCCCACTAGAAATGAAGTCGACCTTACGCTTCTTGTCCCCATGATACCCCTGTGATTCCTCGATCTCTATTTTGACCTTGAGGGCACATCGGACAATTTCCTCATAGCTGTCGAAGTCACGGATCGCTAATGCTTTCTGCAAGCTAGGCTTCAGCCCACCAAAGAAGCGGTCAACCTTGAATTCGGGGGTAACGAAAAAGCTGGAAGCGTATCGTCCAAGCCTTGTGAATTTTTCCTCGTACTCTCCCACAGATTCTTCATCTTTTTGCTTGGTGGAAAGAACGTCCCTTTCCATATTATGCCGGAGGGTGCGCAGAAAATATTTATCAAAAAACATCTTATAGAATTCCTTCCATTCCAAAGCCTCGATCTCCTCCTCAGGCTTCGTATTTTTGATCAACGTCCACCATTGATCAGCTTCACCCTCCATACGATAAGGAGCTAGGAGAACCTTCTCTTGTTCATAACATTGAAGGATGGAGAAGATATTTTCAATGGAGTTGATCCATTGTTCAGCGATCGTGGGATCAGATGATCCACTAAAAGTAGGAGGCCTTTGTCTCATGAAGATCTCAACAGCGACTTGATATTTATTAGGGTGGGGGTTGAACATTCCTCTTGACTCGTGTTTCTATTAAAAACATGAGTTAGCAGAGAGAGAAGCGTGAAAAAGTTCGAGATTCCCGCTCCCATTGGATTGGGAATCTCATTAGTACAATCATCACACTGATCTTCACAACGGTTGTTAGCCCGAGTCCTCCTATTACAAGCCATTGGCTGGAATAAAAGGAAAGTTAGGGGTAACACATAAAGGGTAATCCAAAGACAAAAGTTGATGACTTATAAATAAACTTTAATTTCTTTATCTCATGAGTCTATAGGATTCAATCTAGGCTTTTAATGATCTACTTTCTAACATATATTCTTAGGGGAATTTTTCCCTTAATAAGGGTTCATACTAAGATTGTGAATTTATCAAAACATATCCCCCGGGAGTGTCGTAACCAAGAGTGCAGTAAGGCCAGTTGTCGTGCACCAGTTCTCGTTCGAGTCTAGATCAAAGCGGTGTTTTCGGGTTTTACCCCTAGGATACATCTGTGCCAGAGTTGCCTCTACCTGCTCTTATCCAGACAGGGATGTATTTGTTTGATAAACCACTTACTTAGTATTTACCAAAACTTAGGGATGTTTTTTATTATACTTAGTCTTGTATCTAAGTCTTTACTAGGGTTTTCCTAATCCCAAAAATAACTAAACCTATCCTCTGATACCAACTATGAAAACCTTGCTTTTTATTACAAATTAAACATGATTTATTACATAAAACTTCACTTGATACAACAAAGAATATCGAGAGGTTTAGTGTCTTTGGGGCTTAGGATCATTACATAAAAACATGAAACATGAAATAAAACATCTTTATTCAAAACATCCTTTACATGACCACTAAATTCCCTCGTACTTAGCATTGCATGGGATAACCTGAGGACATGCATAAGAAAAGGGTAAGATATAAATCCCAGTAAGGGAGTACACATTGAATAATATTAGGAGTACAATACATGTTAGGAAATAGGAATGTCAATAGAGGATAAGATAAACATGAACATAAAGGCATGATAAAGCATGATAATCATAACATGGAAATGTGGCAACAACACTTAACATTGAATTAGCATGAGCCAAGGCTCATTGCACATGGAGCATGAGTAAACCCTCATTGCACATGAAGCACAAGTAAACCCTCATTGCACATGACATGTCATGATACTATACTTTACCCAATGCATTGGAGTGCTATAAGGGTGCACCCTTCTTAAACATTTCATTTCATGCATAAGTGTGCGACATGGACCATAAAACATAGATTCATAAAACATAATCATTTATTACACGATAAAGAAATGAGGAAATAATACATGAAACATTATGAACAATAAGTAAATGTGCATAAAGGTGAATACCCTTGATGGAGAAATGGGCATAGTATTCACTACACAATGGCATTGGCATAGAAAATTGGTGTGATTTCAGCAGCGTAACGGCGTGACATAAGAATTAAAAAAATGGTTTGATGAGAGAGAAGGGGTGTATCATTATATTTACATGAAATGGACAGTAAGGGGGTAATATAGATACATGTCCAAACAATTTTAATGGAATTTAGATTCATGATACAAAAGTATTGCTTGAATGTAAAAGAAGAGAGAGAAGTTCCTTTCGGAATTTTGGCATAGTAACGGGTGTACATGGGAGGCATTTAATGAGAGAGAAAGGGGTATCCCATCATTCAAACAATAATAGGGCAGTATGGGGGAGGTACGAAACCGTACCCCAACATTCATAATTGAAATTAAAAGGTCAATACAACTTAAAGAAAATTGACAAAAATGAGAAAGGAAGGAAAAACCCTTACTTGGAAGTGTGCTTCCAAAGGCTAGAGAGAGGCTTGTGAGAGGCTTCTTGGGAGGTTGGGGCACCTTGGAAGGATTCTAGAGAGAGTAAGGTATAGTTTGGACGAACTCCAAAGGATTTTAGTGAGAAGTAAGTGGGAGCTTGGGTGGGTTTATATAGGAAAGGTGGGAGAATTCTTTATTATTTAGGGTTGGGTCCCCTAACATTAAATTAATCCAAACCACAAACTATCCCAGGGTTTTTGCCCATGGTTTCTGTAAAAAAAAAAGGAAAACAATATTTTACCAAGACAAGGTCCGTACTTATTAAAATAATAAGGTTTCTTATGTGGAGGGGAGTCACACTCCCATGGAAATTAATTTAAAAAGGCAAAGTGCTGAATAAGTCTTGAGGGGTTCATTAATTCTTTGAAATATAAGTCAAACAAACCCAAAATAACATTATTTTAATGTTAAAACATATTGTCTGAACATAAGGATTATATTATTTTATTACATCACCATTGGGTCATTATGATGTCATAAAACACATTATATATTTAAACGGTAATTAATTTTTACACAAAAATTTGAGTGTTTTAGAAAATTATGAAAAAATCCCCGTTGGATAATTTCGACATCCTGATTCCAGAAATGAAATTTATTTTATCTAAAAAAATTTATAAATATGTTAATTTTAACTTTTAAAATAAAAACCAACATTTATCGAAAAATCACGGGTTTTGACAGAACTGGCCTTCAAACCTTAATAAAAATATTAATTGCATTAATAAAATTATAAGATCATTTATATTTAATAAAAATTAATTTAATATTAATAATAATGTTTTATTAAAATATTATTTAATTCAAAAATCCCATAATTTAATAAAATTGAATTCTTAATTAAATAAAAAAACACCATTTTTTACATTAAAAACTATTTACAATGTATCAAAAATGACTAGAAATTATATTCATTATTATATAAAAAAATAATGTACATGAACATAGTACTACTTATTTGTTACATAACCCCTTAAAACAGCCGCATAAGACCTAAGGGTAAGGTGTGCGATGGTGATAGACTATTGGGTCAGCTCGGATAACATCGCCCGAGTGGTAATCTCTATCAACTTCCACTTTTCCCATAGACGGTCACGTTCGATCTTGACATAACAAATCTCAGCTTGGTCTTGGTCAAGGGAGAAGCCCAAGGATGCCACCTCTTTTCCGAGCTCCGACAAATGGGCTTTGTGTGGGGCAATTCTACTGGATGAGGTCATCGCTTCCTTTGTCTAAGTAAAATTGGGTTCGTTAAAGCCTTATATTTATACTAATCATGTGATCACTATTCAATGGCTATAAAAGTAACGGTCACAAGTCTTATCATAAAACCAAAGAAGTTGACATCTTATAAAAACATTTTTTTTATAAAGAGACAATTAACTGGATCAAGAGGGATTTTTCATTAATGAAACTTTGGGTCGTTACACATTTCCTGAATCACTATAGTGAATTTCAATAATATACCAATATCCCAAAACCAATATATATTGACGAACGATAAGATATTTTTTGTTTCAAATTTCATAGGGAGTCCATTAAATATGGAACTAGGTAAAAATATCATA
This sequence comes from Viscum album, assembly GCA_963277665.1. Classification (NCBI taxonomy): domain Eukaryota; kingdom Viridiplantae; phylum Streptophyta; class Magnoliopsida; order Santalales; family Viscaceae; genus Viscum; species Viscum album. The sequence continues at coordinate 1,816,435,048 of OY728164.1, forward strand.
TTTTCAACCCTTTAGAGAATTAATATGTCTAATTAACCATGAGAAAAATTATTATGGAATAACCCATTATATGTGAATTCGTCCTCATTGGGGTTTCCTACACTCATCCTAAAACTCAATAACCTACTCTAGTGAAAAGGATAATAAAAATTTCATAAAACAAATTATTTGAACTAAAATCAGTGCAATCCAAGTGGCATTTCAGCATAATCTCTTGAAATATCACACATTAAAACATTAATAAATAGTTAGGATTAAATATTTCAGAAAAAACACAACCACTAAAAAATATTAGTACATTGAATACATATTTATTAACCATGGGTAAAAATAAGCACCACCATATAGCATGTGTAGAACCACGAGTTACAATTACGTAACCCTTTTATTATGTATTTTTATAATGTAATGTGTTTGAGTGAAATTTTTGTTGGTTTACAGTAGATTTGAATTGTTTTTTTTTGTGGTTTCAATGTAGATCACAGTTTGATTGTGGTTAGTAGATATTGTGGAACTCGTTTAGGAAACCTTGGAATGTAAAATTGAGGCCTTTGGGTAGGTGCATGTTTAGGTGAATATATGGAAACATTGTCCCACCATATAAGAATAACCATTCTTTTTTCTATACATAGAAATCACTATTTTTGAACATCTTTCATAACCATGTGATCCAACCATTTTAAGGGTGACAGGAGTTAGGGGCTGACACATGATCGTCTCTTGAACTGCCCAACGATGTGACCTAACCATGCACGATTAATTTTTTTTGACACTCATGGTGTTCAATTTGGAACCATAGTCAATTAATTAAAAAATAAACAAAATGATAAAACACGTCAAACAAATTGAGGGTTGAATGTCCAATGTGTTGTATTTCTTTTCTAGGTAGATACCAAAATAATTAAGTACATTACTCTTTATTATATTTCATACTAAAAATGAAATCATAGGGTAATCACTCTTCTCAACACATCTATAAAACATTCATGTTAGTAATTGAATCATTTCAAATATTTTTTTTCTATTAATTAGATGTGATAATAATATATATTGTTTATTTGACTTAACAAAGTTCCCCAAAAATAATAATCGAATATGATACCAGCATTTGACTCCTTTTTTAGATTTGTTAATACTTTTTCCTATAAAATATTTCTATCATCATACTAAATTTTTTAAGGCCATCATTTCCCTGATTCAAATTCATATAAGAAAAAATAGTCATCATAGAGATGAGTTATATCTATGATGACAATAGATTACGTTTGGAATCCTATTATATAATTGAATACAAATTTGATAAATATACTTTATAATTCATCAATAATATGAGAGAGACTCTGGAAACCCCTTATGTCATGCCTCTCCATAATAAAATTATCATTATAGTAAAAATATTAAGTTTTCTGATTTTTTTTCAAGAATTACTAATTTCATGTGATAATATATTTTTCCCCCTGAATTTCTAGTAAACATTATTACCAAATGTTGAAAATAATATATTTAATTATATTTTGAAGTTAGTTTTGATAAATCTATAGATAATCAACTAATACACTCAACAATACCTCATTATATGAAAAGAAGTCATATTCATTGCAATCAAATGTAAATTATCTATTCAGAACACCTACATAATATTCACTTATAAATTTGAAACACCATCACAGTATAATTAATCCTTTTATATTACAGTCCTTTCATCCCGTTAGAAAACTAGTGATTTTACTAAAAACAACAAAAAATACAGAATATAAATGCACTACCTAGTGAAATATAATATCCCAAAGGATAAAAATATCCATATGTACACCAAGAAAGTATATTAATCATGTATTTACATTATTATAAGAAATTAAAATAAAATCATCTTTCTTATACTTGTTTTCAGTCAATTACTATCTAAACATTATCTCATTATTGATAAAACCATTTGGTTCAACATTATATATTCCCCACTAAAATTACATGGTAAGGACTTCATCATTACAAATAAAATTGTTCTAGTCTATAAATTATCTATTAGAATAGGGTATATTGTAATGTGAAATATCATATCCACATTTTTATATTCATAAATTAAAATATTGTTTTTTAATTTTTATTTGGACCATTGTTACATCATCAAAAATGGTTTCTCTCATCTAGAAACAAATAAAGAATTATGGATTGGACCAGACATGAAAATATTTTACAACATTTTCTGAGTGACATATAAAATCTATTTTATTAAAATTCATTGATAGTTTTATAATAATTTCCCAAATCACAATAGTGAATATAAATAATATACCAATATCCCAAAACTAATATATATTCACAACCGATTAGAGATTTTTTGTTGCACATTACCATAGGGAGTCCCCTAAATATTGAACTAGGTAAAAATATAATATTTTAAACCCTTAAGAGAATTTATATGTCTACTTAACTATGAAAACCATTATTATGGAATAATCAATTATATGTGAATTCAACTTCATTGGTGTTTCTTACACTCATCATGAAACTAAATACCCTACTCTAATGAAAAAATATAAAAATATATCATTACAAAAATTATTTGAGCTAAAATTAGAGCAATCCAAGTGGAATTTCACTTAAAATTTCATGAAATACCATAATTTAATAGAATAATAAATGGTTTGAATTCAATATTTCAGAAAAAAAAACACAACCAATAAAAACATTAGTATATTGAATACATATTTTTTAACCATGGGTAAGAATAAGCACCACCATATAGTATGTGTTGCACCACGAGTTACAATTAAGTAACTCTTTCATTATTTATTTTTATAATGTAATGTGTTTGAGTGAATTTTATGATGGTTTAGAGTATATTTGATATATTGTTTTTGGTTCTATAGTAGATCACAGTTTGATCACGGGTAGTAGATATAGTCAAACTCTTTTATAAAACCTTGGAATGTAAAATTGAGGTGATTGGGTAGGTGCATGGTTAAGTGAATATATGGAAAAACTTTCCCAACATATAAGAATAACCATGATTTTTAGTGTACATGAAAATCACTATTTGTGCACATCTTTCTTAACTATGTGATAAAACCCTTTAAAGGGTGATGGGAGGTAGGGGATGACACACGGTTGTCACTTGAAATGCCTAACGTTTTGACCCAACCATGCATGACTAATTTTTTTGACACTCAAAAAGTTGATTTCACGCAAATTTAATATCAAAGCTATATTTTCACAATTGGTTTGACCAAAACATAGTTTATCCATCTCTCAAAACGTGTGGAGACATTCCAATTCAATTTGGGGATAACCCGTTGTCAAATTATATTGTTTTTAGGGATTAATTTCATTGTAATACTCAATTTATGATGGGTTCCCTTAGATCTTTTTTTCAACCTTATAATTGATTCATATATTTAGTCTATTGGGGATAGATCATGGAATCTTGATGCCTATAATGATTATTTATATATGTACTGTTGTCCAGGAGTAAGATCTATGTATTTTTTTTTGAGATTCAACCTGATCACAATAGATAATTTTTTTCAGTATTAATCTTCACCATAGTTTCCAAAGAATTGTAATAATTCTCAAAATCTATTATAATAAAATAAAGTTGCATTTGAATTTTTTTCAATTTCTAGAAATTGGTTATGATATTATTATAAAAAAATTAATAGAATCATTAATTATTGATTTTAATTATTTAATTGAGTAATTATTATACAAGTGATTTGTTGAATGATATTAAAATTATGTTTTTAAAAATGGTTCCATGGATTTATATTTTAGAAATGGTATTATGGGAATATTATAAATAATGTGTTTTTTATAATTTTTAAGATAATATTTTTTCAAGGTTTGGAATAATTTGTTCATGTGTGTTAATTTCCATTAACATGACCCAATGGAATGGGATGAGCCATTATGGAACTGGTTTTTGGTTAACTTGTGAAGACATGGTTCATCAATGATGGACCTTCATGAGTATTGAACAGTACCCTTGAAATTCATGTGTGGAAACATTAATTTATGGAATTTAATTTTTTATTTTTAAATGAGAATTGTGGAATATTTTCAAAGAATCTTTTGGATTATTTCCTAGGAAAAGTTTCCATTTTTGTCAATGAAATTGTTATCAGAAAAAAAAATTTCTAATATTTTTTTTATTCTAATACAAACTAGTTTAAATTATAATATATTTATTTTTTATATAAATTTTTTATCGTATTCTATCCTTGTGACTGGAGTAGCGATGTAATCTGGGTTAGACCTAATGTTTTACATTACACTACCCCTACTTGGGTAAAATGGTGATTTTACAGATATAATTATTCAGAAAAAAATTAAAAGAAGAATATCTATTTTTTGTAGTGCATTATGATAATTTATAATGGTTTTCTAGGTTGGATCATGGAGTATGTTTGGAGCTATAGAGTTATGTCTTTTTTGTCTTTTACCTTTTTTTGGTTTAGTCTTCTAATTTGGTAGTCTTATATTGATCCCACTATAGTTTGGGATTATTTTCATTTAGTGTTAATTTTAGTTGTAGTTCATTGTTATGATGACTAATATAGTGGTGTTGGTAACCAAAATCTTACTGGTTCTTTTTTTTTACATTAAAAAAATTGTATCTAAATTTGTTGAGGCTCTTATAATTTATTTCCACTCATTATCATACCAGTGACGTTTCCTATGGGATACTAGAGATTATACCTCGACTCAATCCAAAGAGGGGAATGATGTTTCAAATTGTATTGTCATTTTTAGTCTTGTATTTGAAAATGGTGTTACTCTTGGATGGTCTATCATTAATTTTGGGACAAATGGGTTGCATGTTTTACCTTAGAGTTGAAATAATAATTTATTTGTTCTTTTATTTGGAATAGTTTAAAAGAGTTGGATCATCTGGAATTTAAATTTATAAAATAAAATGATGTACATATCATATTAATGCTTAAATTCATGTTTCCATTGAGTTTGGGTACATACGTGTTTTCAGACACATATATGATGTGTAATGTAATTATCATAGGTTTATCCAATGAGAAGATCATGATATCCAGTAATACAATTGACATCCCACTATGAGTTAATATTTAATTTTGATTAATTCTTTATCATTGAGGAAACATGATGATTTTTAAAAGTTATCGAACTTCTTTTTCAAATGTGTGATTTTTTAAAAGGGCGTGATAGTGGGAAATTGAAAATGGTTTGATTTTGAAAATAATTTTGAGAACTTCAAAAATTTATTGAAAATAGAATGAGTGGAATTTTTGGGTGGAATTGTTTTCCTATTTGTGATAGGATAAATTTGAAAATGTTAAGACAACAGTTTCTAGATAATTAGGCTTATATAATTTTTAGTTATAGAATATGTCTCCGAGTAGGAATTTTGAGAATAATCATGGGGGAGCTATTTAAAATTTGGTTGATCATGATTATTATGTGAACCAACAAAGCATTCATATTATATGTTACACATTTAAGGATGTGGATAGAGGTAAAAAGGGTGAAGAAGAAATCCATGTGGACAATTTTTTCAGTTCTAGAAGCAGAATCCGCCCATCTTTTGAGGAGATATTGAGCCATATAAATAATATGTGTGTATGAGTCAGATAAATCAAATAATAAATTTCATTATCACAACATTAGATATTTATACCATGTGGGAAATGTAAATGATGGAAGATCATGAACACTAGTAGGGAGATATAATATTTTATGATAAATTTTATTAAGGGGTTGCATTATATAATTTTGAAGAAGTCCTCAAAGAAATTATATGCTCATAAATTAAAAATTTTATGAATGAAATACATTTTTTTATTATTATATTAAATCCCTCAAAAACAGTGTATGCACCTAAATTTATGAATTTAGTTCTCTTTTCTCATGATGTGGATGGAATTTCATCCTTTAATGCATGAATTTTTGAGTTATAGTTGATGAAATTGACTCTCTGGAATATCACTATGATTGATATGAATAATTATATAGATATGGTAAATAGTGGGACAACGGTAGAAAGAGATATTTCATGAACAACGGGTGGATGGATCTTATTGATTTTAATGGTGAAATTTATGACACTTTTGAATTATATAATACTACATGTTTTTTTGGATATGGGTGAATCCTTTTAATTTACTTTTTCTTATGTTATTGATATTCTTGTTTTAAATGTTGAGATGATCCCTTCTATTTTGAAACTCCAAAACTCTTCACTGTCAAATATAATGTGGATCCATTATGTGTACATAATGATCTATAATGATTGATATAGATAATTAAAAAATGGTACTTCTCTATGATTTTTATGTTTTTCTATAAAATAATCCTGGTTATGGATTGGTTGACTATGATCAAGGCACCCATCGATTGTTATACCTGAATGATTTGTTTTAAAATTGATGATGGGTTCAATAATTGAATTAAAGTATAGAATAATGCAATTTTGGAAAATAGGATTTTTGGAATAAATAACTATAATGATCTTATACAAGTTGAAATAGTTAACCATATATTCTAACATAAAGATCACTATATCCTATTTTATTGTGGTTGTTGATTAGTTTCTTTACATTTTTGATGAAAACTTCTCTGGTTACCAAAAAAAAAATTAGATATAGTTTATGATTTATTTCATTATGGAGAACATTCTTATTTTAGTTCCACCTTATCATATCTAACCAACAAAATAATGGGAATTATAAACCTAGAAGGAAGTGATTGAATGAAAATGATACATTCTGATGAGCACATCTTTGTTGGATGAAATGGTCATTTTCTTAAATACGGTTGATGTAACATTTTGGATGTATTCCAATTATCATAATCATAATAAAGTTACGTTAACTAATCAATATTAAATTACACACATTGAGGACAATGTTTATAAATTGATGGTGCCTTACTTGTTCTATGACATTTACATCTGATATGGATATCAATAATTGCACATTTGGATGGATGATGATTTGAAAACAACTTTTAAGAGTAGATATGGTCATTAAAAGTATGTGGTAATGCCATTTGGTTTTAAGAATACACCAAAAGACTTTATGGAATTAATGAATTGTGTATTTCAATGATATATGGATTCTTTTTTGGTATTATTTTTTGATGAAATTTTTTGTATTGAAGGACAAGGGATGTGCATTAATATCATTTGGTTAATGTGTTGGGAATTTTGTTGTATCATTATCTGTAATCCAAATTATTGAACTGTGGTTTTTAGAAACAATTGGTAAAATTCCATGTACATTAATATTCTGAAATATTTTTCTTATTGATCTAGAAATGATTATGGTAATTTTTTTCAAAACCACCAAAATTTGTAATTGATATATGTATTTTCCTGTGGATAACTAGTTATTATAGATGATTTTGATTTTTGTTTTTTGGAATATATTTTACTATGAATTATTTTACAAGTAATACTTTTCAATTCAAATGGTATAAAAACATTTTTTTTCTTTTCAGGTGAATTTTTTTCCTTACATGAGCGTCGATCCTAATATTTCTTGAATCTGGACAATAGTGCATGATGTATTATGATGCTTCATGATCTAGTTAGGATTTTTTCTAATACAGGGAAATCTTGTTGTCAACAATGGCTCATGAAATTTTAAATTTTTTAAGAATAACTACCCCTCTCATGATTTGGATATAGTTAGAGTAAACCATGATTTCAATGCATGGATTTTTTTACCTTATTTGTAACCAATTTAAAATGGTTATAGATCATAGTATATTGAAGGAAATATTCTCAAAATTGGATTTGAACATAAGTCATGGTATATGTATGGATTATCTCTAGATTTATGAATTTTACTTGATGTATACATTAGGTAATGGAAAATCATCAGTGTATGAATTAATTAAAAATTAATATTCCTATTTTGTAAAACAGACTTTATACCAATGGAAGTTAATGTCGGTGATAGGTTAGATGCTGAAGGAATATGAATACCAAAGTGATGTGTAGGTTTCCTTAAAATTTATTATGTTTCTTATTTTATGTATATGGATAATGAGGTATATACATCAAATTAAAAATGTATTGATCTTATTTTAAAACTCAACACAAATGCGAAAATCGATGGATTCTGTATGGATGGGAGTTTTGTTTTGTGTTCTGGAGATCAGATGGTTATACCTATGTCTTCTGTGGACCAAATTCTTCATGATTACAACCACTAGTGATCAGCTATTGATCATGTAATATAGATCATTTTTAGTGAATAAAAATGAAATTCTTTCTGGGTAGATATGAAAATGAAGGTGGATGAATTTGTTTCAGGATGACTCACTAATCATCGAGATAAGGAATAGCATTAGTGGACAGTTAGTATGTTTCTTTCTCTGCATATTACTATTTTAAAATGGGAGTAGACAGCCACAAGAATATTAATTTTTCTCTAAAGTAATTTTTTGAAACACAGTTCCATTTGTATGATTGAGTATCAACTCAAAAGTATGTCACATTTAATAAGGAGTTGTGAATATCATATGGTGCATGATTTACTAAAATCTATATCTGAGAAGTTGTAAAGTGGAATGAATTCTATTTTTGACATTATAATATTGAGATATGATGTGTACATGTCCTTTATATAAATCCTTAAGAAAATCACTTCGGGCTCAGTTGAAAATTATTAAGGTGTGTCATCCTCATACTGATAGAAAATCTAAATGAGTGAAACAAATGTTGAATTGCATTGTTTTGGAAATTTATGGAGGATAATAGTGGCCCAAGGGAGGAGAAAATATAGTTAGTGGTGTTATATTATATCAAATATTATCATTATAGGATTCACATGGTTCTTTTTTATGAATTGTATGGATATCCTTATTATTCACCACATTGTTTGATGGAAACAGGTGAGACTTCACTGGTTGGGCCATCCCTTGTCCCGAAGGCAATTGAAAAGATTAAATTGAACTAGATGATATTTTATATTTCTCAAATTTATCCAAATTATTATGTGATTCAATGTAGAAGGTTTTTTTTCATTTTATAAGAGTGATCATGTGTTCTTGTAATCTTTCCAATGCTTGAGAAGTGTCATTTTGGAAAACATGGCGTGTTTTATACTTAATACATATGCACTTTTGAGCGACATGGACATGATATTGTGGTTGAATATCCATTGTAATTTCCACAATGGTGTAGTTTGTTTCATAATGTATTTAACATGTCTCATTTTAAAATGTATCACCTTGATCCTGACCATGTAATTCAATGGGATCAAATTAATGTTATTCTGGATACTTTATTGGTGAACATTCTAGTGAATATTGAGGGTAACTAAGTGAATGAGTTGGATTGGAAAATGATTATTCTAGAGTAGGTTTAGTGGCTACGTGGTCATGTTTAAGAATTGAATTGGGAATATAAAAATGAGATGGTCATGCAATGGCCCAAACAGTCTATATAAAATAGTGTTTTCTTATTTCTAGGAATCGAAATTCCAATGGTGGGGAGAATTTAGAACTCCTAGTTTCATGTATGGAAAAATTTTATTTATTTAGTATTAGTATATTACGTTTTATGGAGACTTTTGTGATGGTTTAGAGGATATTAAAAATGTTTTCGGGGTTTTTATGGATGAAAAAGATTTATAATTGTAAGTAGAAAATGTGAATCTCCTACAAGAAACTATGTAAAATAAATCAGAGTTTATTGTGTAGGAACACTATTTCACCACACCATGTGGCCACCATGTAGTAACCATAAAACATTTAATAGAGTTAAATCAAAATTATTACATGTTTTTTCTAACCATGAATGGAAACTATTCAAGGAGTGTTTGGAGGTGGTGGCTAGCACAAAGTTAGCGCACAGGTTTCCTAACAATGTGAACCAACCATGAACAAATAATTTTTCGATCCAAAAAGTGGATGTTGCGAATTTTTTATCATAAACCAAAATTTCATCATTATTTGAACCCTTAATCAGTTTTTTCACCTCCAAAATACGGTGGATATATTCTACTTCAATCCACAAGTGTTCATTTTTTAAATCATGGTGTGTCGAAGGGAGAATTGGTTGGTAGGTTTCCATTATTGTTGGATTTCCTTTTATCATTTAATATTCCCTATCATAGATTAATATATCTAGATTATTAGGTATATATCTATGTTTTTTATTAAATCATTATGAGATATGGATGTTTTGATTGAAGGGAACAAGTTCTAAAGTGGTTTTTTGGATATTCAACCCATTGTCGTTAGAGAATTAATTTCGTTCTTCACTTGATGTTTATTTTCAAAAGTATGTGGATTCAGACTCAACTACACATTTTAGAAATTAATGTCTTAGATTTATGGTTATTTATTTTTATTGATATTTAAATTGATTTTATTGTTCAACACATCATAAAACCTTTATATGTTTATGTTTATTTTGAATTGTGGAACAGTAGTGGATTTGGTTTGTAGAATTATTTTAAAATGATGGTTTTATTAATGGTTGTTATGTTTGATTGATGTAAACTTGTTTTGTGGAATATTTTCTGAAAAAAATTTCCTTATTGAAATGGTTTTTATCAATTTATTTTTTGGATGAATTGGATTGAATTCGATCATTTTCATTAATGTGACCCCATGGAAGGGGCGACTACTATTTGTGAAATGGAATATGGTTACCTTATTATGAATTTTTCTATGGTAAATAGACCACTCATGAGTATATAACTATCACATGGGTATGAAGTGTGGATTTGTGGATATGTTTTATTAAATGAATTATGATAAAATTGAAATTTTGGAATGGTTTCAAATAATTATTTGGTTCCATTTCTGGAAAAAATGGATTTTATTGGAAATTTATTTAGTTTTGGAAAATGTTTTTGGTGTTAAAATTACATTATATTTTGGTATAAATTAATTTTAATTGGTTTATGAAATTTGTTTTATAAAAATTTTTATATTATGTTCTATCCTAGTGGCATGTGGAGCGAATTCTTTTGAGGAAGACATATAATGTTTTGTTACTCACCCCATGCTTTACAATGTTGGTTACTTGTATATTTTTTTCAAGACATTGGTAAATGAAAAGTCTCTAATTTCATTAGTGATATATCAAGATACTTTGGGATGGATTTTGGAGATGGAGATTGGAGCATGTTGGGAACTGTAGAGATAGGTATTTGGAGTCTTTTAGTGTTTTAGTTTAATGTTTTACTTTGGTAATCTAACATTGATATCTTTTTATTTTGGTATTTTTTCCTTTTGGAATTTCATTGATTTATATTTAATTATTATTATTTAAAATAAAATGGATTTTTTATGGTATTATTTGATGTGATTTTTACACTCAAAGGGAAAAACTACTGCAAAATTTATTGATTCCCCTTGCATCTATATCTAGCATTTGGAATCTTGGGGATGTCACCTAAGGCATAGTAAGAATTATTCCTCATCTTAATCCATTGTTGGGGGTTTAGGTGTTGCAGCATATATATTATTGGTTCATTTTATATTAAAATTAAATTATATATGATTATTCATGGTAAATGACATCATCAATTTTCTATATCTCATTCCTCCAATGAAACATCTAATGCCTGATGAAATAAATTTATTAAAACTATAACTATAGACTATATCAAAATCAGTATCTCAACAATAATATATTTGAAAATATTGGGGATGTTAATAAATACATAATTTCTCATTCCTAGGTATATTATAAATTAATGAAATCAAATCATACATGAATTAAAAAATCTTTTATCTAATATATATATTTTAGGAACTTCTTTTTTACATTCCTATTACAACCAATATGATCTCACCCGCTATTCATCAACACAATTTCTTCTATAAAATTCATTAATTATCTCATACATTAAATATTTTTTAGTTATCATTATATGTACATGATATTCTACAAATTAATGACCATAATTCACCCAACCAATCATCACATTTGAAAATCATTATAATCAATCATATTGACTATTTAACAATTATTAAAACATTCACATACTAGTTGGTGAAATTTTCAATCAAACTTTTATTACTCACTTGTATAATATATTTATATATTTTTTCTAGAAGATAATAAGAGGAATTACATTATATAAAATTATATCATATTGTAATGCATCTATCATGAACCATTTATACATGAAATGAAATGTTTAATACATAAACATGTGCATTTTTATAATAATGATTCAATAATATAATTAATATACAAATGAATCACCTAACATATATCACATACACTATTAAATTGACACCATGATCATTGATTACATTTAATCATCCACAATACTAGTACCTACACTCTTATATTTATGAATATCTATAAAAAATCTATAACCATCATGATTTCCCCTTACCGATATCAAATTGATGATCAGTGATATAAGGTGAAAAAAACCAATGTTTGCCAGAATTTTTGACAATAGTAATACAAAATACTATTTTATGAGTTAGTGATCATAACCCATAAACATATAAGGTATATATCCATCAATATGATTCAATGTTTCTTTACAATAAATTTTAATAGATTCGAAATACTTATATTTCATATATCAATGATCCGTAGTCTCCCCATTATACATAGTCTAACAGATTACCACGTAAAAATTTTTCAAAAAAATAAAATATTAATACATCTTATAAAACATATTTTACATAAAACATAGAAAATAGACCACTACACTATAGTTATGATATTTCCTAGGAAATACCCATAGATTTTTTCAAGGAAGTTATAGTGGAAATATATTTCTTCAAATATCACATAGGTGATAAGGAAAATTTAATTCTATATTTTTCTATGATGTTATTGTGTAAATATAAATATCCATTAGTGTAAATACACACCACAATAATAAATATTGTATATGTATCCATACTCTAGATTAAATATAAATATTTAGAGAGAGTGGATACATTATTGAATACATAGGGAAATACACATATATTCTAATATTATTTCATATTTGGTAACCCAATATCATGTAGGAATGTAAGAGTAAGAGAGGTAGATTATGAGACCTCGTTTTTTCCTTCATTTCACCTCCGAGAGAGTAAAAAACTTTCACCACATTGGTTAATTACTATTCAACACAATCCATCTTCAAGGATTAAGGATAAATTATATATCATCATCTATTTCATAAATCTTGTTCTTTAATAATTGATACCAAAAGTGTTACCCAAATTTATCTATATCATATACCAGATAAAAATATTATAGATTTTGAAATAATTAACAATCTCAAATAATCTCACTGAAATAACCATTGAACCATTAACTAGTGTAGTGGGTGACTAAATGTAAATTAAATTACATGGAATCATAAATTCTAAAATTGGAACATTGGGTAGATATTTATTTCTTATTATACTATAATCATGGAATATATATAGGGTTATGGTAATAAATATACACAAAAAAACCTATCATAACATCATTACACTTCATGTGAGTAGAAATAAAATGAATACCACAATCATAAATAATGATACTCTTTTTGGTCTCACAACACAAAAATTAAAAAATAATGAGTACATAGCACATAATCATTATATTATCACTAACCCAACACTTATAAAGATAATAATGATTCATTAATAGTTGAATTGTAGTTATTCAAATATTATAGTTATATAATTAATGAAACATTGTTATATTTTCTTATTTTTCATAATTGGATTCACTGTATCACCAATTATTTTTCATATCATCACCTCATTATATGGTAACAATGATTATTTATTTATGATTGGGCTATAACTAAAATATAAATATTTTCACTTCATAATAATGATTATACCACAATATTTATACATATTTTTATCTATGTCAACACAAGTATCCATTTTTACCTCAATACCTTATCCATCCATTCTGATTAATTTTATGACACTTTTCTATAAATATTCCACGACATTAGACTCTATGTTTTAGGTTATCATTAATAATTTGATCAATCGTAATAGTAATAATTTGAATCTAAAATATATTTAGTATCTACACAACACTCTCGTGATGGATCACTATCATTATCACTATATTATTATTTCATTCATTTAATGTAATAAAACATTATCCTCAGTCATTATTCCTTGTAAATATTATCACCAACCCCATTATTTTTATTCCAATAAATTTTATTATTATTCTAAAAATGAATTAATTTATATCATCAATGAATATAACCAAATTCTAATTCCTAATACACCATCAAATGAATATTTAACATAATATTGAAACTACATCATTAATTTAAGATGTAAAATCACTTTTTTATCTAAGAAATAATTTATAAATGACTATTATTCCATTTAATTATATGATTTAACCAAATATATTATTTTGAAATATTTCCATAATGTAAATTTTATTTTTTATAAATTAATTTCTTAATTATATCTATTTTTTCAATATATTGCTGAAGAATTCATTATAAATTTTAATTTCTATATCTTTTATTTTCTATAAAGCATGAATTGCCACTACAAATCAACAAAAAAAAATTAATCAACCCCTCTCGTAACATATGTATCCCATCCAATTGATACATTCAGGCACCGATCATCAACTTCAAAAATTATCGTACAAAATATATTTGAAATTATTTATTATAAAAATTACATAGTCGCTAACAAAGTATCATAACAATTATTATTAAATATATATTCATTATTTTCATTTAAAATACGAACATGATATTGAGGGATGATTAATAATGAAAATCTATATGAATTAATTTTAGAAAAAGAAATTATTAGTAGATGATAATAATTTTAATAAAATTTAATCATTAACCTCTTAAATAATATACAAAACAGTCTCCAATGGCTCAAAATAATATTCTATTTAGTTTGGAATGAATGTTTTGGTACAATAAAAATTATCATCCAAAATAAAACATTGGTCACAAAAAGAAATGGATTATATGTGTCATCAAAACAATGGGGAAAACACTGAACTCATAAAAATAAATTACACAAGTTTTATTTGTTCTCATTAATCATTATATCCTATATTATTCGATCACACACCCCACTCAATCAAGAGTTCCATAATTGTGTTTGGGGTGTTCAAAGTAGTTGATTTCATTATAATTATCTTTCTAATTATATATATTATATATTTTATCCCACACCCAATGAACCCCATTTTACTCAATAGTGGAGATAATTATGACCCATGAAGCCTATCTCCAATTGGTTAATGGTTAAGAGATTGGAATTTCTATTAACCCAAATATTTTGATGGATATGATATTATTGATGTATTTATGATGTTTAATTATTATTAAATAATGATTTTATTATTTTTTGGCATCAATGTTATTATAATTTATGTATAGAAATTATAATACCTATATAATACATTATTGTTATAATTCAGTGGTTTTACAAGATAAAAACATTACATGTGATGTTGTTAATAGTAAAAAATATATGAATTATTTATATTCATATTAGGTTGAACTATATAATTTTCTTTTATATTTTTATGTAATTATTTTATATCATATAACATACATTTTACAGGGAAATATAATTTCTTAAAAATATTATCCTAATACATACTCCAATTATTTGAATCATCTATAGTATTATGAAGTATTGTATCAAGACAAACAAATGGAGGTGAAATTTATTGTTGTTCATGAAGCTAATTTGACTTTAAAAGGTCATATTTAAACTATTATCATATTTTTTATCATTATAATATTTAATGAAATTCATATTTTGATTTATAAACACATTTTTGGTTTTCATATATTGCTTTTCATAGGGTTTTTTATGTAATTATTTCTTATTATATATATAATAATCCAGTTTTTCTATAAAAGACTTAAAAATATTTATGATGTTATTCCAGGGTAGCGCCTTCAGATGGTGTGCGATTCTGAGCACCGTTGTGGACGGAATTAAATTTTCAGTGTGTTCACACTAGGAATGCCAAATAAATGGGATATCTCTTAAACGGTAATTCATATCCTAAATCTGAGAGTATGAATGGTTCTGAAATGGGGTGTCCACACCATGAACGACATACAACATGTCGACATGAGACTTTGAGACCCCTCCCCCGTTGACGGAACATTAAACCGATAAATAAAATAATTAATTTATTCATTTAATGTTTAAAATAATGTACTTCTTAAATGGTCTCTTGGATTAGAATAATGAGGGCATCGTTGAGTCCAGCGTGTGCCGTTTACCCTAGTAGGGGAGTAATTTTCACAGGTGCGGGCCTTCTGTGGAAAATGCCACAAGGGGCGTTTTCTTCATTTAGAGGCATCAATCGTTATATTTTACAATATTCGAATGGAGGCTCAGATTAAAATTTTGAGACCGCCATTGTGCGTGGTAGTTGGTGTTTACCCTAGGGGCGGCTTAATCCCTGCCCTGACGAAATATCAGGTACGGGCCGACAGGTGGGTGGTTAAGTGTGTTTTTCTATTTAAAAATACCATCCTCTCTCTTTTCCTCACCTTGGTGATTCATCCCTGGTGCTAGATCTCTCAAAATGGATCCAAATTTAAACCCCTCCTCTTCGGAAAGGCGCAGCGGTCCGGCGGATCATTGGTTATGCTTCTGGATACGCCCAACAAGTTAGGACCGTACGTTTACAATTTTAATACTAGCACCTACTTTGATATCAATCTATATGTGTTGAATTTCTATTGTTTTACCAAGAGAATCCCATATTTTTGTATTATATTTTTTGAGTTTTTCAATTATTCTTTAGGATTTATAATACGAGTTCTGAGGCGATCGTAGTCGTCTGAAAAAGATCTACGGGTTATGGGTGTTTTTCTGGCGAGGTTCCAGCGGTGGTGGGCTCAGGCGGAGGCGCGGGCTTCGGCGATAGCATGGGAACTCAGGCATGGATCTGTCTGAGGCGTCATGCAAGGGAGTACTGGCTAGTCAAGTTGGTCATTGGAGGCAGCTACCTCGTTGAAAACAGGAACCCGTGTTTGGCGGTTCATGTTGCGTGACGCGTGAGACCGGCCATTGTCCGGTCTCCTTGGGAGACAAGGAGCCGCAAAGTGTGGGTCCTTTTAGCGATGAAGACCGGCCTGTTGGGCAGTCTATGGGGAGAAAACAGGACCCTCTTGGGTATGGTGCTGCTGGGCGGGCCGTGGCGTGACAGGCCGGACCCGCGGCTGGGCCACGGGCCCCAAGATCGGACTGGGCTGGCCAGGGTGAACCGGCCAGGTTATGCCCCCTTGCATTTGGGGTGTCGTATCTCCTAAACTGCACATCTTTTTGACGCACCCTTAGTGGCTTTGGGATCATGTCGGTGAGGCGGTATTTTTAAAGTGGGTTCTGGGTATTTTGGGTTCTACACTCGATGGAGACTAACTGGGAACACTTTAATTTATTAAGATTAAATTATTATAAAAGATTGTGACAGGTGTGCATCGCAATCCAGATGTTTGTTTGACGTTCCATCAGAGGCAACATGATCCCAGCCCTAGTGCGGACTTTTTGAGATGCCCATTTCAGTGTTCGGGCTAGAGACAGGGTGCAGGCCCCATAGGGCCCGGTTTACACGTTTCGCGAAGAAATGTCATTTTTCCACCCGACATCCATTTGGAGCATTTGAGAACTAGTTTCTGTGTGTTTTTTGGAGGGAATTGTAACGGTGAAATATGCCTGACTTAAATTGGAGTTGAGGCTTGGGACCCATGGAATTCCTATTAAGCTGTGTGTAGCATACTGCGCCATTTTCATTGGACTTCTATTCGGGGGAATTTGAGAAATTGTTTTGTAGTGTTTTTCCAAGGGCATTGCAATTGAACAATCCTCCCGCTTTTATTTTGAAAGATGGTGCAGGCCCCACCAGGGCCGTTTTGGTAGTTGGTGTCGATTACCATCTTTATCATTGGGTGTCCCTGTTGGACAAGTGATTAGTCAATATTTTATACTTTTTCGAGAGGATCTCAACGGTGCAATCCCCTCATAGAACATCGGGAACGGGAGGTGGGACCCACATGGAACTGATCGTGTGCGGTATGGCAATATGCATCTTTTCTCCGGATATCTATTCCATGCAAGTGACCAGTCAATTTGGCGTGCTTTTCTGAGGGGATCACTATGGTGCGATGTGCCCGACTATTTTCGAGAGCGAGGATCGGGACCACGGGACGTTGTTCGGGCGTAAAGTGGTGTTGGATACTTTTCTGTTGGATATCTGTTTGAGGAAAGTAAGTAGTCTATCTCACATGTTTTTTCAGCGAGGATTACAATGGTACGATCCATCTGGAGGTGCGGAGTCTCACTCAAGATCTAATTAAATGTTGAAGCATGAAAGGTGCTCTGGTTGCGGTTCTTCTTGCTATGATTGGAAGAGAACACTTGGTGTGTGATCACGTTCACTCCCGTGTGAGTGGAGTTGATGTTTGAAGAGATATGGTTGGTCATGTTAGGGCTGTGGAGAAAGAAGGTTGGAGAAATTACGTTTCTTCCCTTTGTGATGGCTTTGGGTGCCATGTGTTCGATAGCCATTGGGCTATAGATGTGATATAATCTAAAAGTATACGTGAATTCTTGGAGGTACATGTTGTAGTTTGTACCAAAGAATATTTGTTTTTTTGGTTCGGATATGAGTTAGGGCCACACATCGTGTGGGCCCCATGTGTGTGCCATGTTCTGCTTTACATGCCTTTGATCTCTCACGTCATAGAGGGTCCCTCTGTTAACGATGGTTTGGACAAGCATGGTTGAGTGGTTTCCCCTGGTTCTGTTCTCGACGGTTTGATCGGCGGAGTTGTTCGGGTTTCTCATCGACTACTTTGGGTTTACCCTCCAACGGGGTTGGGCAGTGGGTTGCTCATCAACATCATCAGGTTTACCCTTCAGCAGGGCTGGGAAGTGGGTTGCTCATCAACTTCTTCGGATTTACCCTCTAGCGGGGCTAGGTAGGGGGTTGCTCATCGACTTCATCGAGTTTACCCTCCATCAGAACTGGGCAGTGGGTTTCTCATTGACTTCTTAGGGTTAACCCTACAGCAGATACTGGACAGTTGGTTACCCGATGACCTCTTATGGTTTACCCTCCAGTAGAGACTGAGCAGTGGGTTACACAATGACTTCTTAGGGTTTTCCCTCCAACAAAGACTGGGCAGTGGGTTACCCGAAGATTTCTTAGGGATTACCCTCTAGCAGAGATTGGGCAATGGGTTACATGACGACCACTTAGGTTTTACCCCCAATTAAAGACTGGGTAGTGGGTAACCTAATGACTAATTTGGGTTTACCCTATAGTAGAGACTGGGTAGTGAGTTACCGGATGACCTCTTACTGTTTACCCTCCAGCGGGGCTGGGCAGTGGGTTACCTGATGACTTCTTTTACACTCAGTCCTTTCTACAAGGCTAGTCTGTTTCATTTATCCATGAATACCAGAGCGGGATCCTTGGTTGTATGGGTCAGTGATGTGACAACTTTGGCTTTGAGCAGACCTCTCGACTGTGGGATAGTGACGAGGTGTAATTTGACTTCCACCAGAACTCTCAAGTACGAGGGGGGATTTCCCCAATAAGATGCGTCCTTGAGACGTGACCTAAAACCGTGTAGGTGAGTTAGTGCTGCCCAAAGAGTATAGTGTCGAGGTGCGGTGATTTGAGCCCCTTAACTTGCAGTTCTGGGCAGATGTACAGGATTCTAGGCATCGAAGGTGTTTACTTATATGACTGTGGGCTACTCACTTTCTTGGGCTGAGCTAGGGGATGGATATCCCCTTACGATCTGTTTCAGGTTTCATGACATAGAATATATATATGTATACCTTGTTCCAGTACCCACTCCTTGGGTTTTGGTGACTCTTCTTCTAGGAGAGGCGAAGACGAGCGGGGTATGCCACGTTCTTTTGATGTCTAGCTTCTCATTGTTGGACGAGTCTACTCTCTTTCTATAGGTAGTGAAGACACGATGGGAAGTTCATCTTCTCACCATTTCTAAATTCTTGTGATTGGACAAGTCTTCTTCCTTCCTCTTGGTGGGTTGAGTTGGACTCTTTACTGCACTCTTAGTTGTACTCATTTACTTTTCCCTGTTCGATCTACTGCTCACCACTTTAGTACCACATTTGTTGATCCATCAAGACTTCAGGGCATCGTACTGAGTATTTTTATACTCATCCATTCTTGGGATTTTCCCACACATGGTAAGCCCTTGAAAACGATGGAATGGTGGGTTGTTACTCCAGCGAAGCATATGAGTTTGAGATCTTGTACCACGTGCGGTTGTCATAGTCGGGTTCTAGGTTAGGACTCTCTCAGCTGTTTACTTTTGTTAACCTATTTCCGAGTTCTGGCACTTTACTAGTTGGGTGTGTGTTTTACCCCATTTCCTTTTAGTTTTCCTTCAACACTTTCTTTGTACTGTTTAGAGGTCGATGCACATTTGTGGTTTAATTATAACAGTTCATACTTTACTTTTCTTTTTACTCAGTACTTTTGCATTGAGTGGAATGCTTGTGTGTGTAGAGGTACATAAGAAAGGTCCTCCCTGAATTGTATAGCCTTCGGCACTGGTCGCCATCCCCAAGCCTATGTAGGTAGGCTTGGGGTAGTTGTGGCTCAATCCCAGGTAGGGTCGGTTCATGAAAAAGTGGTATCAGAGGTGGTTCATTCCTCAGGACGTTGTCTGGATATTCCTATGAAGGAATTTGTTGCGATCTAGGGAAACAGTGTCAGTGTGTCTCGAGAGTGGCTCTGAGGCCAGGGAGTCCAGTGACGGTGTGGCGGCTGACGTATCCAATCACCAGTACCCTGATAACCCGCTTGTCGACTCAATATGCTATGAAAATATTTGTAGGGAAAATTTGTTTGTGCATCACCTAGGATTCAGTCATTGATTTTCCTTCATGAGTCGGCCCCCCATTTCTTTAATGGTTGTATACATATATTCTCATCTGATCGTGTTACTCCCTGATAACATTCAGGATGCCTCCGCGAAGATATCTAGACAGGATACCAGCATTGGTTCGTGACAAAGACCCTGTGAGCGATGAGGCCTCGGTCTATAACCCATCATGCGAGTCCCTTTCTCCGTGTGGCCCGGTAACAACACCCCCACCTATTGAGAACCAAAAATCTCCAGCAGTGTAGACAGAGCATGAGTACAGGTTGAGAGTTCTCCGTGAGTTCCAGCGATAGAGATCGATGAGGTTCAGTGATGAGCTAGACCCTTAGGCAGCAGAGGATTGGCTCGTGACAGTGGTTTTCCTTTTTAGGATTGCGTAGACACCGGTAGATCAGATGTTGGCCAGGGCAGCCAACCTTTTTCACGAACCAGAGGGGCGTTGGTGGAGTCTAGTGACACAGTTACTCGACGAGTCGTCACTTTTATGGGATGACATTCAACTTTTGTTTCATGATGAGTTTTACCCCTCCTACTTATGCTCTATTCGGATCCAGGAGCTCCTGCAGTTTCAGCAGGGGGAATGATGGTGACTGAGTACACGACTAGTTTCGCAGACCATGCACACTTTTACCAAGACTTGGTTCATGATGGAACCCTTTGATCACAGATGTTTGAGAAGGGTCTCTGTAGAGAGATTCGTGCTATCATAGTCCCCTTGGCCATTTCCACATAAGATGGGGGGCTAGACCAGGCGCTGGTGATAGAGGCAGCACTGAGATTGGAGTGGTGCCTAGAAAGGTGGTTCTTGTTGAGGAGTTGGGGGAGCTGGAAGTGGGGGATGACCTTATGAGGTCTTTCAACTGGCACTAGGAGGTCTACATCAGGCTCAGGGAGCTGACAGTTGGGATTGTGGGCAGCCGCGAGCTTTGGATGTCTATGATATTGCAGTTCATGATGAGATAAAAGGAACACTCTACAGATCTTATACTTTTTACAGTAGAATTGCTAGACTTTGTGCATGAAGTGCTCTTTTTCTTCCTAGTCCTTGATTGAGTTGTCACCAGAGTGAAGCGGGGCATCGGTGTAACCCATTGTCAGCTGAATAGATGGCGTGAAATCTTGTGAGACCATATATCATTGGGTGTTTCACCATATGGATATTATGATGGTGGGAATCACCAGGCTTTGTCCCAATTCCAAATGGAAATTCCAGTCACGGTGTGTGACGTAGGAATTGGCCGGGGAGGTGAGCTAACTCTAAGGGCCTTCGAGCCGTTTGAGACCGTGCGGTGGGATGGCGAGGCTCCCTACTGCCTTGCCCTAACCCCAAGGTTGGGAGTTGGTTCACGACATCTCCCACATGGATTACCTGAGGATATGTATGCATGCTCCTATGCACGTAATCAGCAATGGCAGACCTTGGGTGAGAAGATCAAACCCTTTGATCTCTGTTTGGTGACATGGGACTGTGCATGTGTTCTTCTGGGTACGGTAGAGCTAGGTGCATGCTCAGTACCCTGAGTTATTCCCTGGTTTTTCTTTTCTAGGAAAAATATCATGAATGAGGAAAGGATTTAAGAACCATGTTTTGGTATATAATAATTTGCAATATTCTTGATGTTATTCCAGAGCATCGCCTTCAGACGATGTCCGATTCCTAGACCTAGTGTGGCCGAAAATAAATTTTCAGTGTGTTCACACTCGAAACGCCAAATAAATGGGATAGCTCCTAAATGGTAATTCGGATCCTAAATTTGATGGTATTTATGGGTCCAAAATGGGGTTTTTACCCCATGAATGACAAATAACATGTCGTTGCGGGAAGTTGGGACCCCTCGCCCATTGACAGAACATTTGACGAATAAATAAAACAATTAATTTATTCATTTAATGGTTAAACTCATGTATCTCTTAAAAGGTATCTCGGATTTGAATACTGAGGGCACATTTGAGTCTGGACTGTGCTTTTTACCCTATGAGGGGTGTAATTTTCGCAGGCATGGGCCTTCTGTGGAAAATTCCACCAGGGGCGTTTTCGTAAGTTACCAGCCTCGGTCGTTAAATTTTATAACATTAGAACAGAGGCTAATATTAAAATTATGATACCACCGTTCTGCTCAGGATGTGGTGTTTACCCTAGGGGAGGCTTAATCCCGACCCCAATGAATGATTGGGTATGGGCCGATGGGTGGGTGGTTAAGTGTATTTTTTTCTATTTAATCACACCATCCACTCTCTTCTCTTCCCCTTGGTCGTTCTTCCCTGGCGCAAGATCTCCCAACAAGGATCCACCTTTAAGATCTTCCTCTCCGGCAAGGCGTGGCAGTTCGGCGGATCATAGGTGAATCTCTGGGCTACACCCAACAAGGTAGGATCGTGTGTTTACATTTTTAATTACCACACCTACCTTGATCTCAATCTATATGCGTCGAATTGTTCTTTTTTTACCGAGAAAATACCATATTTGAGTAGTATATTTTTTGAGAATTTAGACGCATCTTTTAGACATAAAATCCCAGTTCCGAATCTATCGCATTCATCTAATGAAGATCGGCAGGTATTGGGTGTTTTTCCGGCGAGGTTCCTGCGGTGATGGGCTCAGGTGAAGGCGTAGGCCTCAGCGGCGACACGGGCTTCGGCGGAGGTGCAGGCTCAGGCAGAGGTGCGGGCTTTGCCAGTAGTGTGGGTGCTCAGGCGAAGAGACGTATGAGACGACGTGCAAGGGAGGACCGGCCAGTCTAGCCGGACGCAAGAGGTGGCGAGCTCGGTGCAAACAGGGACCCACATTCGGCGGGTTCTATTGTGCGACATGGAAGACCGTCCATTGGCTGGTCTACTTGGGAGACAAGGACCCGGAAAGCGTGGGTCCTATTGGCGATAGTGACCTTCCTATTGGCTGGTCTGTGTGGAGAAAACCAAACCTGCTTGGGTCTGGTTCTGTTGGGCGGGTCGCGGCGTGACAGGCCGGACCTGCGGCAAGCCGCGAGCCGGCTGATCGGACTGGGCCGACCAGGGTGAACCGGCCCGGTTAAACCCCCTTGCATTTGGGGGGCATATCTCCTAAATGAAGCGTTCATTTTACATACAGTCAAGGGTTGTGGGATCGTCTCAGCGAGGCAGTATTTTTAAAGGGGGATCTGGGGATTTTGGGATTTGCGCCCAACAGCGGGTAACTGGGAACACATTAATTTAATAGTATTAAATTGTTATTAATGATTGGGACGGGTGTGCATCGCAAGCAGGATTTCCGTTTGAAGTGTCGTCAGAGGCAGCATGATCTTAGTCCTTGTGTAGACTTTTTGAGATGCCCCTTTCAGTGTTGGGGCTAGAGATAGGTCGCAGGCCCCACTGGGCCCGGTTTTCACGTTTTGCAATGAAATGTGGCATTTCCACCCGACATTCATTTGGAGGATTTGGGCACTTGTTTCTGTGTGTTTTTATGAGGGAATTGCAATGGTGAAATCTTCCCGCCTAAAATTAGAGTTGAGGTATGGGCCCCACAGACCGCCTTTTAAGTTGTCTGTAGCGTACTACGCCTTTTTCTTCGGGAGTCCGTTTCGGGGCATGCAAGCAGTCATTTTTGGGTGTTTTTCCGACGTCATTGCAATGGCGCAATCATCCCGCTTTAATTTTGAATGATGGTGTGGTCCCCAACAGAGCCATTTTGGGAGTTGGTGGTGATTTCCATCTTTATCACTGGGTGTCCATGTTTGACAAGTGATTAGTCAATCGTCTGTACTTTTTCGAGAGGATCATAACGGTGGGATCCGCTCGTAGAACTTCATGACTGGGAGGCGGGTCCCACGTGGCACCGCTCATGTGCAGTATGACCATATGCATCTTTGACTCTGGATATCTGTTCCATGAAAGTGAGCGGTCAATTTGGCATGATTTTTTTAGGGGATCACTATGGTGTGATGCGCCTAACTGTTTTCGGGACCGAGGGTCAGGACCACAGGATGCTGTTCGGGCGTAAAGCGGTGTGGGCGACTTTTCCGTCCGATATCCGTTTGAGGAAAGTAAGTAGTCTATGTCGTGTGTTTTTTCGTAGAGGATTACAACAATAAAATCCATCTGGAGGTGCAGAGTATCACTCAAGATCTCATTAAATGTGGAAGCATGAAAGGTGCTCTAGTGGAGGTTCATCTTGCTGTGTTTGGAGGCGAACCCTTGGTGTGTGATCGTGTTCACTCTCGTGTGAGTGGAGATAATATTTAAAGATACATGGTTGGTCATTCTAAGGTTGTGGAAGAATTAGGTTGGCTAAATTACGTTTCCACCCTTCGTGTTGGCTTTGGGTGTCATGCATTCGATAGCCTCTCGGGTAGATATGTAATATACTCTCGGAGTATATGTGAATGATTAGAGGTACATGTTGCAGTTTTTACAAGAGAACATTTGTGTGCTTGGTTCAAAGATTAGTTAGGGCCACACTTTGTAAGGGTCCCATGTGCATGCCATGTTCTGCTTTATGTACATTTGATCTCTCACTTCATAGAGGGTCTCTTTGTTAAAAATGGTTTGGACTAGTAGGGTTGAGTGGTTTCCCCTGGTTCTGTTCTCGATGGTTTGATCGGCGTAGTTGTTTGGGTTGCTCATTGACTTCTTCGGGTTTACCCTCCAACGGGGCTGGGCAGTGGTTTTCTCATCGTTTTCATCACGTTTACCCTCCAGCAGGGCTGGGCAGTGGGTTGCTAATCGACTTCTTTCGTTTTACCCTCCAGTGAGGCTGGGCAGTGGGTTTCTCATCGACTTCTTTGAGTTTACCCCCCCCCCCCTAGCAGGGCTATGTAGTGGGTTTCTCATTGACTTCTTAGTGTTTACCCTCCAGCAAATACTGGGTAGTGGGTTACCCGATGACCTGTTAGAGTTTACCCTCCAGCAGAGACTGGGTAGTGGGTTAACCAAGGATGTCTTAGGGTTTACCCTTCAGTAGAGACTAGGCAGTGGGTTACCTGATTATTTCTAAGGGTTTACCTTCCAGTAGAGACTGGGTAGTAGGTTACCTGACTACCTCATAGGTTTTACCCTCTAGCAGTGATTGGGTAGTGGGTTACCTGATGACATCTTAGGGTTTACCCTCTAGTATAGACTAGGAAGTGGGTTACCCGATGACCTCTTTGGGTTTACCCTCCAGCGGTTCTAGGTAGTGGGATATGAAATGACTTCTTTCAGACTCATTCCTTTCTACTAGGCTAGTATGTGGCTTTTCTCCATGACTATTGGAGTGGGATCCTTTGTTGAACGGGTCAGTGATGAGACTGCTTTGTCTTTGAGAAGACCTCTCGACTGTGGGACAGTGCCAAGTTGTGGTTTGACATCCCCTAGAAATCTCAAGTACGAGGGGTGATTTCCCAAACAAGATGCGTCCTTGTGACGCGACCTAAAATCATGCAGGTGAGTCAGTGCCACCCAAAGCGGATAGTGTTGAGGTGCGGTGATTTGTGTCCCTTGACTTACAGTTCAGGGAAAATGTGAAGGATGCTAGGCATCGATGGTGTTTACTTCTGGGACTGTTGGCTACTCACTTTCATGGGATGAGCTACGGGATGAAGATCCCCTTATGATCTTGTTCAGGTTTCTTGACAGAGAATATATATTTGTTTACCTAGTTCCAGTACCCAGTCCTTGGGTGTTGGCGACTCTCCTTCTAAGAAAGGCGAAGACGCGCGGGGTATGCCACGTGCTTTCCGTTTCTAGTTTCTCGTGGTTGGATGAGTCTACTCTCCTACTACAGATAGTGAAGACTCGATGGGATGTTCATATTCACATTGTTTCTATCTCCTTGTGATAGGATGCGTCTTATTTCTTACACTTATTGGGTTGTGTTGTACTCTTTACTGCACTCTCGGTTGTACTCTTTTACTTTTCACTATTCGGTCTACTTCTCACATATTCAGTACCTCCTTTTTTCCCCATCTAGCCCTCGGGGCATCCTACTGAGTATTTTTATACTCACCCCTTCTTGGTCTTTTCCCGCATTTGTTGTGCCCTTGTAGATGACGGACATCTGTGTCATGACTCCAGTAGAGCTTAAGAGTTCGAGAGCTTGGACCGTGTGCGGTTGTCTTAGTCAGGTTCCAGATGTGGGACTCTCTTAGCTGTATACTTTTGTTTAACTATTTCCGGTTGTGGAACATTACTAGTTGGGCACGTGTTATGACCCATTTCCAATCATTTTACCTTCATCACTTGCTTTGTACTGTTTAAAGGTCGATGCACATTCGTGGTTTATTTATTGTTGTTGGTACTTTACTTTTCATTTTTACTCTGCACATCTACATTGAGTGGGATGCATGTGTCTATACAAGTGCATAGGAAAAGGCCTCCCCAAGTTGTTTAGCCTTCGGCGTTGGTCGCCATCCCGTTGCCTATAGACGCATGCTTGGGGTCGTTGTGGCACAAGCCCGGGTAGGGTCTGGGCATGACAATTTCAGATGGAAATTATTCCCATGTATGTGATAGATTACCTAGGTTATAGTTTATAAAACATTCCATAGAGAAGCTAGGTTTTGAGTTTTTTATAAGAGAGAATTTAGTGGGCCTTGTAAGGGAATAATTACTTTTTAGAAAAAACTGTTGATGAAAGGGGATTGGATGGAAGATATATATTTAGATCCCATTCTAAACCATCAGATTACATAATTTCTTAAATACTGGCTATGATCTCACTGTCATGTCCCATTGTGATCAAACATAAAAATGAATAAAATAAATAAGTATGATGCAGGGATTGATTCATTAATTACATGGAAGTAGATTAATGAATTACTCGTGAATAATTTTTTTATGATTCACTTTAATTGAATTAATTAATTTTATTTATTTTGAATTCAGATATTTCTTTTTATTTTCAAGTCATAATAATAATTTTGTATTAACAATAAATACATTAGTTTATAATAAGTAACCATAATCTATTATCACTCATGAAATGATGTATTTATATATTTTAATTCTATGATATACCATATTTAGTGATATAATTTAATTTTTAATGCACTTTGAATAACCCGTCATTGATTGTGTGAAACAATAAAATCAGACCTTAAAAGTAAAGTGAATATAACTATAATTTATTTACATTAATGCTTAATTATTGTTTTCTAATTTTTATTTATTTTAAGAACCATTATATTAGATCCATTATTATAAAATATAGTTATAATAAATTAATGATTATGATAATTTTTTTTTGAAAGATATTTTTTTCCAATTATATTTTTCTAACACATCTTAAAATAAAATGTTATTAAATGCATTGAAACAACATGTTATTTAAGATTTACTAAAAATAAAGATGTGTTCTATGTAAATGTTCAATTATATATAATTCCGGCACTAATTATGAATGTTTGATTACATTTCTTGTAGGAAAAAAGATAAATTTTATATCCATTTCTAATGAATATTAAAATTTAATGGAATTAATGACTTAATAGTGAGAACTAATGTTATATATATATATGTATATATATATATATATTTAATTTGAATACAACATGTATAAAATTGTTAAATTCATTGATGAATATATTTTAAAAAAATTATAAATTATTGAATATATTATATATGTATTTATACCATGTTGAGGTGGAAGGGTTTAGATTTCCATAGCATGATTTTATTTTTTCTCCTAAAATATTATATTATTATTTTTAATTAATAATGATGTATCAAGATAATAATGTGAAAATTTATGTGATTGATTAATATTATTATTATATGAAAATAATTTATTAAATATGATTCAAATATTTTACGCATTTTGAATTTATGAATCAATTAATATCTATATGCGATGTTCACCATCCTTGTTTATCATGTTACCAAATATAGTCATGATTTATTATAAATTTTATTTATTTATTTATTATATGATATCTTTACACACTGTTAATATTACTTAATTACTACTATAACTTAAAAATTTGTGAAAGAAGTCACATTAAAATTGTTTTTAATATCCTTGGAAAGACTTTATGTTATGATTGAAAAATGGGAGAACTATTATAATAATGTTTTGAAGATTAATATATTAAAAAATACTAGTGTATAATTATAATTTAGTCATATTTTTTATTAATTATTTTCTATTCATGTAAATTTCTAAATAAAAATTTCTTATTATCTTGAGGTTATTTTAATTTTTTAGTCATTATTTAACTATTTTATATTAAAAGATTACATAATTTATTTTTTATATTTATTCATTAAATGATCAATCTAGACATCAGGAATATTATTTGGTGATTATTTTTCCTTATTTTAGGAAACCTATTCATAAAAAACTAAATAAAAAATGATAATGTTGATGAATTTTTTTTGTTGTTGTAAACTAATTCTGTTATTTATTTCAATAAATCATGAATTGAAAAATTGATTATATGTTAAAGGATATATGGCAATTATGGATGTTTAATTCATAATTTCTATATTTATTCTATTGACATAAGTTACTAGAAATACAATATTTTTTCATTGATGAATTTTTCATATGGTAATTTTTAAAAACATCCCTTTTTTAAATGTTTTCAAATCAGGCATGGTAATAAATAGTTTCTATAAGAATAAATAATTTTTATATCTAACAAAATATATTTTTTATTTTTCTACATTTAATTAAGAATCATTATTTCTTAGAATCAAAAAAAATAATTTTTAAATAATTTATTTCATTTAATTTTGAATCCTTCATTATTGTTCTATTTTCCTCAGTTTTTAGGTTTCAAATAAATAGTTTTCTTCCCATGGACATAAATTTTCTGGTACTCCATTTAAATTTTTATTTGTATTATATTATCAAGGGATATAATTGTTTAAATGTGTTTCCATATAATGTCCCAAATTTTACATTGTTATGGTTGGTCTCATAGTTTTTTCCCAACATTATCTTAATGATTGAATATGATAATATTATATTAGGTAAACAATATATGTATGAACTTCTTCACATGCCCATATATTTTCATTTCACTATTGTTGAGACTATTTTGATTTCCTATATTTCTTATTTTTTCATATTATAAATATTCATCATTTAGTTATATTTTTTTCTTTGAGATTTATGGATATGTATTACATATTAAGATTATAAAATATATTATTAAAATAATTTTCAATAAGATAAAAATAACACATATTTGAAAAAATAATTTTATTGTTGTGACTTAGGAAAGTAACATTTCTGTATAAAAATATTTCATGCCATTTAAATATGTTTATACATATTTTTATATCTTTTAGAATATTAATAATTTATAAATTATGTAAATACGATTATTATTTAATATTTTATGAATATTATTTTTTGTAAAGGGATTATAAATCATATAAAATATATATTCCAATGTTAAGTATAAATATTTATTAATGGATTATTTTTTAAAATTACTTTTTATAATTTATTATAAATTTAAAAAATTTCTTATTAAGTTTATAAAAAATTTATAGATAATAATTAATGTATTAATTTTTGTTTTTTATTAATTAGGAGTTTTTTGTGAAAGACATATTATGGAATTCAGGTAATTATTGAATGTTTATGTCATGAAATCTAAAATTTAACTGAATGTTTTGAATTCATTCAATTGGGGTGAAATAATGAAAAATATTGTACGCTAGGGTATTACATGTTGAATTTAATGTTAAAATTGATATTAATAAAAATAATTTCAATGAATAAATAAATTCATTTGTAGAACATTTCTACCCCTTTTATACTGATTACATAAAAGAATAAAAAATTTATTTTTACTTATAATATTTTGGAATATATACATTATTCGAGAAGAATTATTATCTTCAAGATATAATATATTTACAATGAAAGTATGATTTTTTTTGAAAATGATATATATTTTAATATAGTTTTTTTGTAATAGTAATTAAAATATATAATATATTAAATTTAGATGAATATATCTTCACTGTAATTGATTTTTATTATATAATTAAAATATTTTTTAAAATAAATTTAGAATTTTTGTTTTGATTATTTACAATTTTTCTAATAAATTATAATTTTTTAGGAAAGTATTTTTTTGGGTATATAATTGTACTCGTATTGAATATTTTCTAAAAGAAATATTACACTAGGGGTGTTGTGATGTATGAGAAAAGAATACTTTTTTTTTGAAATATTTATATTAGAAAAATAAAAAAACATGACATATGATGAAGGCTATGTGAGGATGCACAAAAGGAAACACAAATATATAAATATTATATTTCTATTAATAATTTTTTAAAATAAGAATATTATATAGATATATATAAATAATATTATATAATAAATTTTTTTAAAAATATAATATTCATTTAAATTAATATCTGATGTAGATAATCAATTAAAAATAATATAATTCATTTATTGTTGGATGATTAAAAATTTTATCAACTAATTGATTTAGTTAAATTATAACCACCCAATAAAAACATGAATAATATTATATTATTTATAGTATATGTAAATTATTTTTCCTATATAATAATATCATAGTGACGGAGAGGATCAATGCTTTTATAGACTGCATCCATAATCAATCTATATTAAAATACTTGAGAACATGCATCCTTAAAGGCATTATACTAGAGATAGTTCATTCAATTTTACTACCATTATCAGAAATATATTAATATAAATTACCTATTAAATAGACTTTTTGACATAAATTTACATGTATAATATTTATTAATAACACATCTCATTATGTATTTGATAATTGAATTCTCCTTTTACCAGATGGTGTCAATTATAATGAATATTTAAAACTATGTTCAAATATGTGGTGTTAATATTACTTTTTCACTTGGATCATCATTTAAAACCCATTAACGGTACATATAATTATATTTTACAAATAATTATAATTCAAAAATTCTATTACATATTTGTTCTAGTCTATTTTCTAGAGGATGAAAATGTTGATGAAATTGTTTTGAGTTATTTACTAATATGGTTTGATTGCCATTTAATGGTCGTTAAATTTTGTGATATCCAAATAAAACCACATAAATATTATATATTGAATTTTTATCAAATATTATCATAAAATAAATAATGTAACAATCAATTTTTTTATTATAAAAAAATGAGAAATTCATTCGTGGAAGAGATAGATCACATAGTGGAGAATTCACGTTTTTATTTTTTAATGGTAATGTGGATGGTCGATAATGAATGTATAATTTATATAATGAAATTTTGGTATTATAATTATATTAATGTTTTTATTTTATTATAGTTATATTAAATTTTAGTAAGAGTAAAATCATATAAGGGTACATAAAATATAAATTGATGATAGAAACATATACATCTCTGGATAGATTTTTTTGAAGGGGATTAAACCATTGAGTGATTTTTCTATAATAGAAACCAATTTTAATGTGTATAGAAGTTCGTAAGAGTGGATTGATATATATTTAGGATAAGTATAATTAGATGTTTATGATAATAATCAAATAGAGAAGATACCCTACTACGAGTGAAAAAAAGTGATATTTTTTTATAAATAGGTTTATTATTTAATTGATTGGATGTTATCTAAAAGAATGTGGTGAAAAAATTGAGAAAAAATAAAAATTTAAATATATAATTTATAGAAAATGATGAAAACTAATTTATCTTTGGCTAACATGATATTATATTTTCATCTTATTTTACACATTGTATACCATATTTTTCCCTCTATAACATTTTATTTCCTTGGTAATTTATATTTCATGACCAAAAATATTATGTTCCATATTATATATATTAAAAGTAATTTTAAAAATAATTAAATTAGTTCATTGACTAAAATATGTAATTTAATAAAAACTAATTAAAAATTACTATCTGTATACCACATTAAAAACAATTTCATGAATAATTAAACATAATTTCTAAAATTATTTATATCTATTTATAATTTAGAACATATTTTTTAAAATATAATGTGGTTTATAAAATAAATACTTGGTCTTAATTTTTTTTTTTAATATCACATTCATACTTATATTCTAACAATGAAATAGAAGCCACTATATTAGTAGAAATGGTATGTTGAATTATTCACCCAAAATTGAAATGTTTCAAAATGATAGAAAACCTTCATTTTATAATTATAATTTAATTATTAATATAAATATGATATTAAATTTTTAAAAAATAAATTTCTAATGATTTTTAATTCAAAATTTAAATAATGAAGTTAATATATGATGAAGATATTTATATTGGTAAAAAAGCATTTTACACGTAAATTATTATTTATTCAATTTACCTTCAATTAGAAATTAATTTATTAATAATATATCATTTATATTATTTATATATGTTGTTACTATTTAATATAAATCATTCATAGATTTTAGAAATAAAATATTAACGTTATAAATTTACATTTTCAAGGGTAGATGATATTCTTAACAGCTTTGGATATACATTTTTTAATTAATAGTTAAATTATACTTTTTCACAATAAATGTATTAAATATATTGGATATGTATTTTCATGATTTTTAATTCAATAGGTATGTCTTTAATGATTATATATAATATTTATATTTTAATAGAGTGTATCAAATTTGTGTGGATAGTAAGTTACAGACCATATTTACTTTATAAAATCGAAAGTCTCAATTTGTTAAATTTTACACCCTATAAAAAGAATTTCATACTCAAATTTTGTAACATATAATAACAAAATAGTGGGTAATTTTTCCTCATTATATCCTCTTATTACAGTGTGTCATATTGATACTATTCATTTCTTAAAAATCATTTAATAGATATTTTATCTTTTTATGCATCACCTTATGAATTTTTTTTGTAATTTCCAATGTTTATTCTTCATATAATAAATCTAGATCTTGTTTTATAGGTTATATGATCTATCCATGTGATGGTTATGGTATGAAAATACACTAAATTGATTCCTTGAATATAACATCATCTTGGGGGAGGTGAGGATGGTGTGATATGTGAGAAGCTGTTGTCACACAATGATGAAGGATCCTAAGTGGTCCAATATTCCTAGATATTAAGATCCAATTAATCTTGAATTTCATAATGTTATTCTATAGAGGAATTTTATTAACCACCTAGTAACCAAATTGAATAACTATATCTCAATGATGATTTCTATCAAAAATCATCTATCAAATTTTTTATTTTTTTATATCTCTAAGAATAGTTTTAATCATCTCCATAATTATATGGAAAAGATCATGGACAATAAAATTTCTCTCAATAACATCATCCCAACAAGTTATAGTCTTACATCTCATCAAATAAAAACGACTCATATGAAGTCATCTAAATTAAATAATGGACTCTATTTTTATATATGATAACTCTACTAGGAAGATGTGTGGATCACAACATCCATGTAATTCCATAAAATATTATATCATTATATCATATAGAGTCTGAATTCACCCCTTTTATGAAAATTATTATATGGATGGATCGATATGAAATGACACAACTATATCTCCAATTATTTGTGAATTGTTCTCTATATCCTTGAGGTAATACTTAGATTCTGATAAGATTCAATGGATAGGGGTTCTCTATGATGGGACACCACTTCCCTAATGTATATCACAAATATTTTTTTAAGGGAAAATCATATTTGATAGAAAAAATTCATTGAAATTGTTATGTTATTAACTAAAAATGTAAGAAAATAAATCTTATTTTAAGGTATGTTATTCTTTTATGCTTATTTTTTAGAAGAAGAGTGGTTTGTGAAAATATCAAGAGTACAAGTTGTTTACTTCTAAGTACGTGATGTGTACTTTGTTACCGCAGGTGACCATGTACTGTCCATGTAACGGCTGAGTACATATCCATGTGGGGTGACATGAAGTCGGCCTAACGTTGGGATGAGTAAAGGCATGTACACATCATGTACATCTAAAGTACACGTTGTGTAATTTTTTTTATTTCATTAAACATACCGGGGTCATGTATTTTCAGATGAACACTCTTAATCTTCATTTGTCTCCTCCAAGATCATTTGTACGACTACAGGTCTTATCTAAGCCACCGACTCACCTTCTGTTCTTCAAGTCAAACTCTGTCGGTTGCATTGGAATCGTATCAGTGAGTTCTGTATTCTTCTTGGACTTCAGCTCTTATTTTCTCATGATTCTCATGTTATACTCGATTGAAAGTTTTTTCTATTTTTATAGATCTAAAATTTCCTAGGTCAATCCAAGGGATGATGTCAGAGTATATCTATCTCATAACATTGAGGTAAGTGGTTTGTGTTTTTGTGTATATATTCTTTGAGTTAGATGCGAAAAACTACCAAAAACCCATGTTCAGTAATTGCATATTTATTCTTTTTAGCCATGTTATTGCATGATATTCTTTGTTTGTCTGGATAGAGGTTATTTTTCGTGAATTGGGATAACCATTTCATTAAATGGACGTTTTTACCATGTTTTTCCATTTTGACAATTTGCTCTTGCTTTCCAATTAGGCTTCTTGCTTCAATTCTTGGTAATGCTAGGATGGATTGATTTTATTATATGATATGTTGTACCATGCCTTTTATATTTTTAACAAAGTAGTAATTTTACATTTACTTTGGCTACTGATTATCATTTGTGTACGATAACTTTACACGAGGCTATGGGAACCTATTGTATTGAGACCATAATACAAATTGACATTAAGGGCTTTCCTAGAGTTTCTGTTATAATTATCACGCTGTGAGACCATCAGGGGATTGACGTTGAGTGATCTATTAGAGTGTCTATAGATATGTTACAAGACCATATGAGGAATTTAGGTTGAGTTCTTCTTCAGAGTGCCGGTAGTTTACCTTTAAAAGAATAATGGTTAATTGACTACGAGTGCTTCCTGAGAGAGTCTTTTATTATACAAGACTATATGGGGAATTGACAGTGAGTACTTCCTCAGAGAGTCTTCTATTTATGCTTCTTGTAATTTAAACCATAGGGGACATGCTGCGAGAACTACCTATATGGTTACCTATGATTTTTGGTTAAACCAGAGGGGGTAGGTTGTGAGAAAATTCCCATAGGGTTTCTTGTTTTTGTTTTATATTTGTTGTATTGTTAAATGTAAATTGAATGCATTGAAACTATAGTATTTTTTAATTTTGAGTACTTCCTTGTTTACATCATAATTTTCATATTTCCTACCATATATATTCACTGACTGTCAGGCACAGATCTTTGGGTGGATTTCTACTTTGATTAGTCTCACACCAGGTTTTGATCATGCTTTTGGTCCCAAAAAGATTATATTACTGCTTGTATAGATAAAAAACACCCTTCTACTTCTGGTACATGACTTATTGGTGCTGGAAAGCATTGGACCAAGCTAAGGCTTGCAATGCTGAAGAGTTTTTTATTTTTTTTTCTTTATAATTCGGTTACGTAAAGTATTCTATCAACGTGACTTGTTTGGCTGCTTTTCCTAGACATATGTAACATGTATCCTTATATACATGTGCTCTAGTTGTTTATTTATTACTTTAGTCCTCTGTTCTTTAATTTTTTATGGTATTATTACTAATTCTGATATTGTTATCTGTTTTAGTATTTTTTTAGTTTTTTACAACTAGAATATATTTGTATAGATAATTATATTTTTAAACGTTTGTTAAGTTGAAGTTGATTTCAAATTTTTTAAAAATTAATTACTGATTCTATTAATTGGATATATATTTTTTCATAAATGGGTACATGGTAAGTTATTAACTAATCATTTTTAATAAACATGAATCATTGATGGGATGTAATGGGATTTTGGGTAACATGTGCACATTTCAATGGGAAATGATGGATGGATGGTCTTCTCATGTTATCGGTTGTATTGGATTTAGGTTATATAAAAAGTAATGGATATAATACTATAAAATGAGGTTACATGATGTTTGATTAACATAGATTTAAATATTTTAATGAAAATTATAATTATAGGATGATTCCCATTGGATGAGAGATGTTATATTCTATTTTCCTGGATAATTTTGATTGATATTGTATTATTAATGTATTTTTGATGTGACTGAATTAATCACTGAGGATGTAATAAATCTTGGATTCAACCTTATTGTTATATATCCATATAAATTGGAATCCCCAATGAATTAAAAACTTTAATAAGTCATTATATTTATATTATGAGAAATATGTAGGTGATTCCAATAAGAAAGAATGATATATAATGTATAATTTTTCATATGGTCAGAAGTTATTAGAACAGTTTTCAAATATGATTTGATGTGTGTATATCATAAAACATCAATGTCTTATAGATTTATATCTAGTTATAAATATGATCATATAGAAAATACAAATGTTTTCACCCACTTATTGTTATTCATGGTTATTTTATTAGAAATACAATAGTTTTTTAGAGATTCTACTATTCGAGTATCGATAGTTTAGAATAAGAGTTCATTTGTGCATTATACTCTTGTTTTTGTTCATTGTTATATAATTATAGGCTTCTATTTAGAATGATATACTCATATATGGTTTATATATTCATGGAGTTTGTTGGTGTCTAACTATTGAATAATATCAGTGTATTTATTAGTGTATGCCTCTCATGTGAGTGATATATTAACTTTGTACTTGTCACAAACATGTGCCACACACAAGGTGGGATTGAAGTGTCACACATGACTCCACTACTATACCATGAGGGGTTTCATTAGTGATGGACCATGGAAATTTATTTTCCCCATGGATATCCATCGAATCTAGGGGAAGTGATGGGTGGGATATATATGCATGAATTTTATTCAAAAATGAATATAAAAATAATGTAACCTCATATGTCTTCGAAATTACATCAATATCATATGGTGGATGTGGTAAAATTTTTATTATATGATAATAGATCCAAAAAATATTTTTCTATACAACATTCATCAAATAATACACCGTCTCATCACCATATTCCATTATACAACATGTTATACCAAAAAATTGTGTTACCAAATTTCACGCACTGGTTATTTAAAACATCAATATAGTATATCTGACTTATAAAATCCATTAATAGATCATTATACTCCTCAAAATATATAGTTCATGTAAGAACATTGATAAATATTCTATCATGTTTCATATATTTTATATCTTCTATTAATTAGATTCGAAAAAAAATTCATTTATCTTGTAATAGGATTTACAAACACCATATGGTTTCTCATTACTTCTTTTATAAAAATTATATATTTATTGATTTCTGATTATGCTCCCAAAAATAATCTATATATAATTCCCATAATGATTATTTTAATTTAATATAATACAATGAGTGTGGATGTGTTGGGAAACTATAATCATAATAATTATAATGGTGGATGTTGTTATTTTATTATTGGTGTAAGAATCGAAGAAAAATTTCATTTCTAACGATTACATAAAAGTAATTATGATGACGATCAAATATTTGATGGCCTACTAGAAATGGTTGTTTCATCCATATAAATTCTCCATATATAACCACATTCACTTTTAAAATGAAAATTTAATGGTTGAAATTTGGATAAATTTTCTTATAAACACATAAATAATAATTTTTTAAAAAAACATTGAATCTCAAAAATTATGAACCATGTTATAATCACTCAAAATTAAGAAATGACTAATAATGTTGAAAAAAATTATAGACTATATTCAATATTCCATATTATTATACAATTTACCCCTAAAAATAATGAATTGTCATGTTATCTTATTTTATTGAAAATTTATTATTTTCATTCAAACCCAAATAGGTTTATCAAAAAACTACTAAAATAATTTATATGATATTCAATATTTTACTATTAATCCATCAAAATTGAATCATTTATTTAGAACATATGATAGTAAATGTGTCTATTTTTGTTAATATAGAGAATATTATAATATCAAAAAATGGTAACCAGATCATAGAATTATCAAAAATATAAATACTCTTATTTTAGTATGTTATATATTTATTTTAGGAAAACATTTAAATAATTAATAAGTTTTTAATATATAATGTGATTTGTAAAACATCAATTTTCCAATTTAATTATTTATGTTTTATTAAATCTATAAATAACTCGGATAGTTACCAACCTCTTTATATTTTTATGAATCCATAAGACATTAATACCTTAATAACATAAAACAATTTACAATAATATATTTTAATGATATGTATTATATTCGTTAGTATAATTAAAATATTATTAATTATCAATATTCATATACATTTTTTATCATTGTTTCTATTATTACTACACTTATCAAAAATATATTATTGCAGTAAATATCGTTATAGTTTCGAAAAATTCTTATCTATTATAATTATTATCTCATGTAGGATTGTTAATGTTATTTATTGTTAACATATTTTTTAATTTTAATTTATTTGATTCATTTAATATAATTATATTTTTATCATCAAATATTTATTTTAATGATTTAATTTTTGAGAAAATATAGTTATTATTCACCATTTGATTGTTTCCATTAAAATTATTATTAATTTATTATATTTTATGTAGTTAAAATAACATTAACACAAAAATATATAATATGTTGATAATCTTAACAACAAGAATATCATTTTTCATTAGAATGCTTCTCAATATACTAATGTTCCATTTTTTATTTTATTAATATATATTTTTACATTTTTATTAATGAAAATAATGTTTTTATTAATATTCCTATCCAATATTTTCTTATTAATACATTTTTATTATACCATGAAAAGATAATGTTCTATACCTTATATTTATATATGTTTTTCTGTTGTTCATATTCATTGACAATTAGGTTCATTTTTATTAATTATATATATTATAGTTCATTGTTATTTGTTTGATGGATTTGTTTTTTTGTAAAACTGTCCATTTAATATATAATCATTGAATTTTAATAAATTTAAATTTTATTGAACATCATATTTTTAAATTGTAACTTAATTTTAGTTTACAAAATTTATAGTGTGTGTATTTGGCTACAAACTCAAAAAAACCTTTATGATTTAAAAATACTATTTTTAATTATTTATAACATTTTTTTGTGAATTTCTTTTAACAACACAAAATTTCATAATATATTTATATTTTAATAATTTTTTATTCATAAATAGTAATCATATCACCAAACAATGATCATAAATTAAAAAATATATGTTATTAACATAAAATCCAAAATTATGTAAGTTATAACAGAATCATTGAATTTGTAAGTATAAATATGTATAATCGAATTATGAAACACTACTAGAAATAAAGGTTATACCAATGGTTTAAAACCATTGGTATAGGCTGGAATACCGTTGGTATAGCCTATAACAATGGTTTTCTTAACCGTAGGGCAGTAAGACATGATAAAATCCCTATACCAAATGTTTGATCTAAACCGTTTGTATAGGCCACTGTATGTATTGATTTACCAACGATTGAAGGATAACCGTTGGTATATGTTTTTATAGAATTTTTACCAACAGTTTCATTGAAACCGTTGGTATATATTGAAGACTAAACACTATAAAAATGGTCTTAAAACCATTGGATTTGTTTTTTAATTTCACTCAATTTATACCAATGATTTAAAACCATTGGTATTGGGTATTTCCAGAACTATTGCACAACAACCCCTCCAGTAGCCCCTCCAGTAAACACCTGCATAAAAAATAGCACAAAAAACACATGCAAATAGACATAAAATAGCATAAAAACACCTTCAATTGCACAAAATAAACACATAAAACCATCAAACTCTTCCAACCATTTCATGTACTAAAATTCCCTATTTCAATCTTCATATGACAACAATCTTGAAGTAGATTTGAATACCAGTTTCAACAACTCAAACATTATTTACACCAATTTCCATCTTCATATTACAACCACTCTTATAGTTATAATTCTCTTCATCCTTGCACAACCCCCCCAACCAGCATAGCCCCCCCCCCACCTCCCCATCAAATTCTAATAGGAAGAATACTCTTAGAAATACTAATTACAGTTGAATAAGAGTTTGAAATTGGATCAAATCCCAATTCATTTTTTTTTCTGATCCTAGATTTGTGTATGTAATGATTTTTTATGCATATTTATTGAACTTTTAATTTTTATAATGTATGGTGAAAATGTATTTTCTTAGGAGTCTCGTCACTTATGACCCCATGAGTGAAACTACCCAACTCATGAAATAGAATTTGCGACTATCATTAATGAGTGGTACCAGCCACACCGTGCCTCTGATTGAGGTATGGATGACTCATACACATCAGAAATGAACCATGGATCCTTTTCCTAATGTATCAATTGAATCTGAATGCGTTTGGTAGGTTTTCCGTAAGTCAGTTGTTGTTTTCACTTAAAATTCTGTCCATTTCAAAGAAAAATGAGACACTTTCAGTGGTGTCGGCCACACCATTCATTGGATTGAGGAGGGGTTCACTCATAAATTTTGAAAAGGACCCATGGATCGTTGTCTAAAAGTTTCAAAAAAATCTGTATGTGTTTGGTTGGTTTTCCTTTTGTCAGTTGTTGTTTTCACTTAAAATGTTGTCCATTTCAACGAAAAGTGAGACACTTTGAGTGGTTCCGGCCACACCGCACTTCATATTGAGGAAGGGTTGACACATACCTATCAAAAATGACCCATGTATCATTTTCCTAAAGTATCAACACAATCCGAATGTGTTTGGTCAGTTTTCCTTATTCCATTTTTTGTTTTCACTTAAAATCTTGTCCATTTCGAATAAAAGTGAGACTGTTTGAGTGGTTCTGGTTACACCAGCCCTAGGATTTAGGTGGGGTTGACTCATACACAACACATATGACCCATGTATGTTTTCCAAAGGTTTCAAGAAAATACTAATTCTTTTGTTCGTTTCTCCGCATGTCAGTTGTTGTATTCACTTAAAATGATGTCCTTTTCAAACAAAAGAGATACTCATTGAGTGGTTCTGGCTGCACCACATCTCAGATTAAGAATGGTTGACTAATACACTTCTCAAATGACCCATGGATAGTTTTTGTAAAGTATCCACATAATTTTAATGTGTCTGGTCAGTTTTGCATATTCCAGCTCTTTTTACCTAAAATTATATCCATTTTAGACAAAAGAAAGACACTTTGAGTGGTACCGGCCACACCATGCCTCAGATTGAGGCGAGGTTGATTTATAAACTTCAAAAAATATCCATGGATCCTTTTCCGAAAGTATCTATAGAATCCGAATGTGTTTGTTCAGTTTTCCATTTGTCAGTTGTTGTTTCACTTAAAATGTTGTCCATTTCAAAGAAATGTTAGACACTTTTAGTGGTGACAGCCAAACCATGCCTCAAATTGAGGTGAGGTTGACTCATACACATAAAAATGATCCATGGATCATTGTCCTAATTTTTCAATAGAATTCGAATGTGTTTGGTCATTTATCTGTATGCTAGTTGTTGTTTTCACTTAAAATGTTGTCCATTTCAAAGAAAAGTGAGACACTTTGAGTGGCGCTGGCCACAATGTGCCTCAAATTGAGGAAAATTTGACTCATACATGTCAAAAATGATGCATGGATCATTGTCCTAAAGTATCAACACAATAAAAAAGCTTTTGGTCAGTTATCCATATGCCAGTTTTTGTTTTAAATTAAAATCTTCTCTGTTTCAAATAAAAGTTAGACAATTTTAGTGGTTCTAACCCTTTGATTGAGGCAGGTTTGACTCTAACACGTCACATGATACCCATGGATCGTTTTCCTAAAGTTTCAATAGAATATGAATTCCTTTGGTTTTTTTCGGTATGTTAGTTGTTGTATTCACTTAAAATGATGTCCTTTTGTAAAAAAAGAGAGACACTTTGAGTGGTTCTGGATACACCGCACCTCAGATTGAGGCATTGTTTACTCGTACATTTCAAAAATGACACATGGATAGTTCTCCTAATTTATCAACATAATCTGAATGTGTTTGGTCAGTTTTCTATATGCCAATTGTTTTTACTTAATTGTGAATCCATTTTAAACAATAGAAAGACACATTGAGTGGTACTGGCCACACCATGCATGTAATGAGGTGAGGTTGACTTATACACATCACAAATGACCCATGGATACTTTTCATAAGGTATCAACAAAACATGAATGTGTTTGGTTGGTTTTTTGTATGTTAGTTGTTTTTTAACTTAAAATGTTGTCCATTTCAAAGAAATGTGAGACACTTTGTGTGGTGCCGGCCACACCGCGCCTAAGATTGAGGTGTGGTTGACTCATGAAAGTCACAAAGGACCCTTGGATTGACTTCATAATGCATCAACACAATATGAATGCACTTGATCAGTTTTCTGTATGCCAGTTGTTGTTTTCATATAAAATTCTGTCCATTTCAAGTATAGGTGAGACAGTTTGAGTGGTGTCGGCCACACTGACCATCAGAACAAGGTGGGTTTGACTTTTACACGTCAAATATGACCCATGAATCGTTTTATTGATGTTTAAATTGAATCTGAAATCCTCTGTTAAGTTTTTTGTATGTCAGTTGTTGTATTCACTTAATATGATGTCCTTCTAAAACAAAAGCGAGACACTTTGAGTGGTGCCAGCTGCACCACACCTCGGATTGAGGAGGGGTTGACTATTTCATGTCACAAATGACCCATGGATCATTTTCCTAAAGTATCAACATAATAAGAATGTGTTTGGTATTCTTTCCATAAGCCAGTTGTTGTTATATAAAAGCGTATCCATTTTAAACAAATGAACGACACTTTGAGGTGTACCGACCACACCATGCCACAGATTGAGGTGAGGATGAATCGTACACGTCAAAAATGACCCATGGATCCTTGTACTAAAGTATCATTATAATTTGAATGCATTTGGTCATTTTTCTGTATGCCAGTTGTAGTTTTCAATTAAAATGTTGACCATTTCAAAGAAAAGTTAGACACTTTGAGTGATGTCGGCCACACCGCACCTCAGATTAATGAGGAGTTGACTCGTACACGTAAAAAATGACCCATGGATCATTTTCCAAAAGTATCAACACAATCCTAATGTTTTTGGTCAGTTTTCTGTTTTTCAGTTGTTGTTTTCACTTAA
Source organism: Viscum album (assembly GCA_963277665.1). Taxonomy (NCBI): domain Eukaryota; kingdom Viridiplantae; phylum Streptophyta; class Magnoliopsida; order Santalales; family Viscaceae; genus Viscum; species Viscum album. The sequence goes on from OY728164.1 coordinate 1,816,478,970, forward strand.
AATCATGTCCATTTCAAATAAAAGTGAGATAGTTTGAGTGGTGTCGGCCACACTGGCCCTCGGATTGAGGCAGAGGTTACTCGTACACATAACATATAACCCATGGATTGTTTTCCTAATGTTTCAACAAAATACTAATTCCTTTGGTTGGTTTTCCCAATGTCAGTTGTTGTATTCACTTTAAATGATGTCCTTTTCAGACAAAAGAGATACACATTGAGTGGTTCTAGCTGCACCGTGTCTCAGATTAAGTATGGTTGATTCATACACTTCTCCAATGACCAATGGTTAGTTTTTGTAAAGTATCAACATAATTTGAATGTGTTTGGTCAGTTTTCTATATTCTAGTTATTTTACCTAAAATTATTTAAATTTTAGACAAAAGAAAGACACATTGAGTGGTACCGGCCACACTGTGCCTCGGATTGAGGTGAGGATGACTTATACACTTCAAAAAATACCCATGGATCATTTTCCAAAAGTATCAATAGAATCTGAATGCGTTTGGTCATTTTTCTATTGGTCAGTTGTTGTTTCACTTAAAATGTTGTCAATTTCAAAGAAATGTTAGACACTTTGAGTGGTGACGGCCACACCATGCTATAGATAGAAGAAAGGTTGACTCGAACATGTCAAAATGATCCATGGATCATTTTCCTAATGTTTCAATAGAATCTGAATGCCGTGTTCATTTATCAGTATGTCAGTTGTTGTTTTCACTTAAAATGTTGTCCATTTCAAAGAAAAGTAAGACACTATGAGTGGTGTTGCCCAAAATGTGCCTCAGATTGGGGAAAATTTGACTCATACACATCAAAAATGATGCATGGATCGTTTCCCTAAAGTATCAACACAATCCAAAAGCTTTTGGTCAGTTTTCCATATGTAAGTTTTTGTTTTCACTTAAAATCTTCTCCATTTCAAATAAAAGTGAGACAGTTTTAGTGGTTCCGGGCACATCGGCCCTTGGATTGAGGCAGTGTTGACTCTAACACGTCAAATGGGACCCATGGATCGTTTTCCTAAAGTTTCAAAAGAATCTGAATGCCTTTGGTTGGTTTTTCGTATGTCAGTTGTTGTATTCACTGAAAATAATGTTCTTTTGAAACAAAAGAGAGACACTTTGAGTGGTTCTTGCCACACCGCACCTCGGATTGAATAATGGTTTACTAATACATGTTACAAATGGCACATGGATAGTTTTCCAAATTTATCAACAGACTCTGAATGTGTTTGGTCAGTTTTTTATATGCTAGTTGTTTTTACTTAACAGTGTATTCATTTTAAACAATAGAAAGACACATTGAGTGGTACCAGCCACACTATGCACGAATTGAGGTGAGGTTTACTCATACACATCACAAATGACCCATGGAACCTTTTCCTAAGGTATCAAAAAAAATATGAATGTGTTTGGTTGGTTTTCTGTATGTGAGTTGTTTTTTTAACTTAAAATGTTGTCCATTTCAAAGAAAAGTGAGACACTTTGTGTGGTGTCGGCCACACCCTACCTTAGATTGAGGTAGGGTTGAATCATAAACGTCACAAATGACACTTTTATTGACTTCCTAATGTATCTTCACAATCTGAATGCACTTGATCAGTTTTTCGTATGCTAGTTGTTGTTTTCACATAAAAGTCTGCCCATTTCAAATAGAAGTGAGACAGTTTGAGTGGTGCCGGCCACACCGACCATCAGAATGAGGTGGGGTTGACTCGTACTTGTCACATATGACCCATGAATCATTTTACTAATGTTTCAACTGAATTTTAATTCCTTTTTTCTGTTTTTTGTATGTCAGTTGTTGTATTCACTTAATATGATGTCCTTTTGAAACCAAAGAGAGACACATTGAGTGGTTTCGGCCACACCACACCTCGGATTGAGGAGGGGTTGACTATTACATGTCACAAATGAACCATGGATTTCTTTCCTAAATTATCAACACAATAATAATGTGCATGGACTGCTTTACGCAAGCCAGTTGTTGTTACTTAAATGCGTATCCATTTTTATCAAAAGAAAGACAGCTTGAGGTGTACCGACCACTCTGTGCCACAGATTGAGGCGAGGTTAAATCGTACATGTCAAAAATGACCCATGGATCTTTTTACTAAAGTATTAATAGAATTTGAATTCGTTTGGTCGGTTTTCCGTATGCCAGATGTTGTTTTCAATTAAACTGTTGTCCATTTCAAAGAAAAGTGAGACACTTTGAATGATGTCAGCCACACAGCACCTCGGATTGAGGCAGAGTTGAATTTTACATGTAAAAAATGACCCATGTATCATTTTACTGAAGTATTAACACAATCCAAATGTGTTTGGTCAGTATTCCCTTTGCCAGTTGTTGTTTTCACGTAAAATCATGTCCATTTCAAATAAAAGTGAGATAGTTTGAGTGGTGTCAGCCACACCGACCCTCAGATTGAGGCAGGGTTTACTCATAAACACCACATATGACCCCTTGGATCTTTTTCCTAAATATTAAACATAATCCAAATTCCTTTGGTCATTTTTTTGTATGTCAATTGTTGTATTCACTTAAAATGATGTCCTTTTGAAACAAAAGAGAGACACGTTGAGTGGTGCTGGCCACACTGCGTCTCAGATTGAGGCATTATTGACTCATACAAATCAAAAATTACCCATGGATCATTGTAAAAAAAGTATGAACATAATTTAAATGAGTTTTGTTGGTTTTTTGTATGCTAGTTATTTTTTTCACTTAAAATCATGTCCATTTCAAATAAAAGTGAGACAGCTTGAGTGGTTTCGGCCACACCGACCCCCGGATTGAAACATGGTTGACTTATACATGTAAAATATGACCCATGGATCGTTGTTATAATGGTTCAATAGAACATGGATGCCATTGGTAAGTTTTCCGTGTGTCAGTTGTTGTATTCAATTAAAATTTGGTCCTTTTGAAAAAAAAAGAGAATCATTGAGTGGTGTCGGCCCCACCGTGTCTCGGATTGAGGGGAGGTTTACTAGTACACATCACAAATGACCCATGTAACTCTTTCCTAAAGTATCAACACAATCCGAATGTGTTTGGTCAGTTTTCTGTATGCCGGTTGTTTTTACTTAAAAGCGTATCCATTTTAAACAAAAGAAAGACACTTTGAGTGGTATGGGGCACACCGTGCATCAGATTGAGGGGAGGTTGAATTGTACACATCATAAATGACACATGGTTCCTTGTACTAATGTATCAATAGAATATTATTGTGTTTGGTCAGTTTTATGTATACCAGTTATTTTTTTCACTTAAAATGTAGTCCATTTCATAGAAATGTGAGACACTTTGAGTGATTCCAGCCACACCGCGCCTCGGATTGACCGCGGTGTGACCGCAGCATGTTGGTCTGGTCTAGCGACATCTGTGGGGCAACATCTTCTTCGCCAGTAGTGAAGGGAGAGGGAGGAAGCGGGGAAACATTCTGGTCGTCACCTCCCTCCCCATTAACTATGGGTGGGTAATATATGTAAAACTCTATCTAGGTATCATATATTGAATTCCGACAAGACTGCAAACTGCCGTAGGGTGTCATCTTCAAGCATGCCCAAATCATTCCATTACTGCGGCGTGACTATGGCATGACCACAGTGTGACCGTGGCGAGATCGCAGCGTGACCGCGACGTGATCGCAGCGTGACCATGGCGTGACCGCGGTGTGATCGTGGCCTAACCATGGCATTACCACAGCGTGGCCACATCATGACCGCAGCGTGACCGCGACATGTTGGCCTGATCCAGTGATATCAATGGGGTTTCATCTTCTGTCTAAGAGCGAAGAGAGCGGGAGGAAGTGGGGAAACATTCTGATCTTCACCTTCCCCCCACAAACTATGGATGGGTAATGTATCTAAAAATCTATCTAGGTACCATACATTGAATTCTGACAGGACACCGAACCGCCACAGGGTGTCGTCATGGAGCAGTTCCAAGTCACATCATTATCGCGGCGTGACTACGGCATGACCTCATTGTGACCACGGTGTGTTGGCCCAGTCCAGCGACATCCGCAGGATAGCATCTTCCGGTCTTAATTCCAATTAAATCTTATGTAGTTGTCCATCACATTATTGAAACTAGACTTATGTTATAAAAAACAAACTCCTGATTCATTATTGTGTTATGATAAAGATATATATTTTATATTTGTTGATTTTAAATGTGGTACTAGCTAGTTGAAACAACTGATTGAGAGTCAAATTATGCAGGGTTATTACTAATCAATGGTATATGAATTTCATGTAACTCTAATAATAATAGTTTAGTCACCTTGATAACAATAGAATTTTAGTATGTTTTAACATCTCAGAATGAGGTCTTATTATTCAGGGTTTTTATGTTTACACATGAGATATTTATTTAAAAATGATGCATGTATTTGAAATTATTATTTATCGTTTTAGTTCTTAGCATGTTTCCATGGGGCCTATCCACATGAATAAATATTGGAATGTAGGGTTTAGTTGACTTTTATGCACATTATTGTGATTGATGTACTAACGAAGATGATTTAGATCATGTAATATTTTCTTAAGAGTATTGGGCCTTGTAGTGATAGGTGTGGCAATTGTACATCTAGCGTTTGATGAGGAAATAATTATGAGGATGGATTGGAATCCTGGTAGGTTTTTAAGTTTGGATGGTCCCTCTAATTATATGAAATGTATAATGAATGGAATTTCTCTATTTAACGATTCATGATTTCAACTAAAGATATGAAGGATGAGATGCTAGTGTGGGTATATGATATTGATGGATATATTGGCATTATAATGCCAAGAGGATTGGTGTGATTAAGGTTAGGATGGAACACGGTTAGTGTGGATAGGTTATAAAACATGATTTTGATGAGGTTCATGACCGGATTATTGAGAATATAATGTAGATGGGTTCGACATGGTGTGATTTTTTGACTAGGACAATCATAAGGTGAATAATCCTCTTTGTCTAATTGGATAATGAGATGTACATTGAGGCATGAGATAATCATCGAGAGATGAGTCAAGACTATGTGACTGAAAAGATAGACTAGGATAGGTTTGATAGGATTGGGTGAGTGTCCAACCCATGCGAGGATGATACGATGTATGGAGACACTTGAAGACACTTAGGGTTATTTTTGCAATCTCATGGAGACACTTGTGGTTATTTCATGACTCCAACATACTCCATAAATCATTCCACACAATGTTTTAGAAAAACAATTCCATATCATGGAAGACCCCAAGGCTCCTCTATCTTCTAATGTTTACTCACAATCACACATCATCGTATTATAGTATACAAGTGATCTACGTCAACTATTCTGGATAGCATCACTACCCTCCATCCGTAGAAAGAAGTAAAATAACTTAGTGGCCAATGTGATAAAGAAAATAAAATAAAAAAAACAAAAGGATACTTGTATCCTGTGAATATACATGTCACTGCCCAATATATAAGAACCACACCGCCCCATGGGTCAAATCATGTTCCTGCAAGCAAGGGGAAAATAGTTCCATTTAATAATCTCTTCATTTTTCATTATGTTCTTTATATATCACGTTGTTGGAAACACCATACTAGTACACATATCCATTGAATATGAACCTATTCTATATTATTTGGGTTGAATATTGTGCACATAACCATCTTATGCTTTATCCTATGTCATGTGAGTAGTCATCATATGTAATATGGTGATTCCCCTTATGTAAACATATAATCATGTAGTTTATATGGGTACCCAATGGCATCTCGAACAATGTATGAGATACAATTCATGTATGTGACCACCGAGAGGTCTATAACTATCTAGTCTATTTATATAATATTTTAATATAATTATATGATAAAATAAAGTGACAGATAAAAAATCTAAAAGGGTTATCTATGGTTCCGAAGAAAAAATCTCTTCATCTTCGATGGAGGGTTAAAAATTTAATTAATTAAATGGATTCAAATGAATAAATTATATGTTAAATATAAACATAGAAAACCATATAACCATAAAAATTAAATCTAAAAACTGAAATATTAGATATATTTCAATAAAAATAAGGTACCACATAAAAACATACCTAATTTGGGATGGGTTTTTGGAGATTCAGTAGGAGATTATGTAGCTTGGATGGGATGGAGGAAGAGGAATCTCATGAAGATACTATATATAACGACCCATACATTACATACATTGTTAATACTTCAAAATTGATGCATACTTATTACAACATATAACAAACCACGAAAGGACCGTATAGGTATAGTGTCTTTAGAAACTGGGAAACATAAACAACTGGTTCATAAAGAGTCTACATTGTCTTCCATTTATTTCATCATATCTATAGTCCCATTTGGTATATATTACTTAATAATCTTCTTCCTGACCTGGGGAACGAAAACATACAAAAGGGTGATCTCAAATTCTCAGTAAGGGTAAACAAAATAAATATCAATCACATCATATTCAGAAGAACATAACATTTTGGAAATCTTAACCTGCAAAAGAGAGCATAAATTCATAACATGGGATAAATCATAGTAGTGAAATGAAATCCCAATAATCATAATTTAAAACATGAAACTTTTTTTCATACACACATAGTCATAGAGAATCATTTCTTATTAGTCAAGACTCATTGCCATGACTATCTTAGTGGACAAAGTCCATTTCTGAACTGAGTTCACTCCTTGTTTCCGTCCTGTTTCACTGAACCAGTATAACCTACCGTTCCATCCATGTCTATATCATGAGATAAAAAAATCTTTACCCAATGAATTGGAGAGAGATATAGGTCCCACCTATCTCATAATGATACCATTCTTATGTGTGCCAAAAAATCATAAACCATACATCATAGCATAACCCATGTAATAAAAATGGGAATCTTAAACATCGTGACATCATAAAACAATTCATATAAGATAAAGAAATTCATAAAAATAATTCCATCACAACATAATCAAATCAATGTAAAAATAGGGATATAAATAGAACCCTTTATTATCTTAGATTGAAAATAATTTTGATAAAACACTTGAACTCCATTCTTGAGGAAAATATCATTTCTACTTCAAAAACATTTTCCTTTATTAACAAGTCATACAATTTTAAACTAAAAGAAGTTGATTAAAAATAAACTTGAAAACTTGTAAAGTAAGATTCTTGTAAATAATGTTTAAAAAATCCATTCATGCCGTATAAGTTAAAAAGAACATTCTTCTCGTACTTTTGTCGGAAAAGTCAAAAAGTACCTCGTACGAAAAACGACAAAAGATTCCTTTCATATCATTTACTAAAAACTCAACGATGGGTAAAATTGGATATAAACTATTGTATAAGGATGTAAATATTACATATTGAGGAAACATGGATGTGGATGATAGAATACACCCCAGTAAATACCAAAGTATAATCAATCTCAGATAAAAATGAGATAGTGATATTTTTCCTTACCTTCGGTCCGATTTTCTTCGTAAGTGTCTTAACCTCCTTTATAATGATTTAAATAATGTTATTGACTTATTAAAGAATCATACTTATTGTTATTATATCATATATGGTCTTATTCTTATCTTATTATTATTAATATTTCATTACTACTTGTTATTCGGGTGTTTATTACTTTTTGTTCTTATGCGTGTTTGTCGAAAAAATTCTTATTCTTATATTTAGGTTATAGATACCTCATTTCAATAATTGTATTAGTGCAATATATATCATATTAATTCATTAAATTAATTTATATAATCATTATGCAATGAAGATCATGTAGAACCAATCACATCACATCGTGGAGACGGTATTCCGTACGTACGCACGAGCGATGATATTGTTCCCATGATCATGGAATTGTATTGGAGTGTATGTATACTATTAAAGAATCAATACCACTTTAAAATAATCATATATATTCATTACATTCACCCTTATACCCATTCAAGTAAGGTGGTGGTGGAAAACAGATTACACCACGGCGTGGAGACGGTATTCCGTACGTACGCACGCGCGGTGATTTCGTTTTCCGTAGGATGGATAAGAGGTGAAATAGGGTTGTTTCATATTTATAATAACATATCAGTATATAGGTTGTACTGATGTTATTACCTCATAATGAAACAACTAAATAAGAGGTAGTAGAAGAAGAATGGAACTTGAAGAAAACGGTAGAAGGTATTACCTCTTTCTCGAAGTGCCTCCTTTAAACATTCTCCTAAGGCACTAGAGTTGGTCTTTTGATGAGACCAGTACCTCTAGTAGGTTTCTAAGGAAGTGGGGAAGTGAAATGGGAAGGATTTAGGCGAGATTGAAGTCTCAAATTGGTGTGAGGAAGAGAGGGAGGAGGTCCCCTTTTATAAGGGAGGAGATGGGCACCTTTGGAAATATAAGAAATATTAGTTATATTAAATCTCAACCCCACTTAAAAACTTCCAAAATGACTCATATACGAATTTTAGATGATATAGGGTTGTAATCTCATCAACTAATAAAATTTAGACATGTTAATAATTTTTTTTAAACATTATCAACTTGATTTATCCTTATTTAACAATTTAATTTTATTTGTGGTAATGATATTCTAAATTTTAAATTATTATAAATAATTAAATATGTGTTGTGAATTTTCCATAATTTGACACTTTATGACATTTTCGACCGTATAAACATTAATTTATAATTTCTAAATATTTTTGTGATTTTTAAACAATTTTATAATATGTTATTTTTATAAAATAAGAATAGTGTCAATTTTGACACTATTCATTTATTTGAATTTAAATAAAATATATACAGAAGATATGTTCGAACTAAAATCATTAATAGATTTATAAAATGTCATATGTATCTATAAAATTAGTTTAGAACATTAAATAGTTCATATAATATTTATTTTATTATTTTTAAAACAATTTATTTGATATTTTAATTAATAAAATAATTTCAACATCACTATTGTGTCATAATTAATGATAACTATTTAATCCCTAAAAATTCTAAATAAATTTCTATAATGTAGATAATTATATTAGATTTCTTTATACTATTCATTTTCGAAGTTTCATTAAGTTTATCACCAAATTAAAATTATTATACTTATAATATTTAAGAATGTGACTTGTTGTCACATTCTTTGGTTTTAATAATAATTAAATCATTTTCATGGAAAAAGTCCATAAAATGAATCTAATCCTACCCTTAGGTGATATGGGTAGACTTTTAGTCATCCAATAGTATTTTAGCAGGTGTTAGGTTAATTTTATAATATTATATTTACCCTTAATTACCCGATTTACCTTTAACTATGGTAAATAAAATTTACCGTAGTTAATATTCATAATGCCCAAAAATAAAAAGTAGTCTATTAACATAATTGGGACCCACTGATTCTGAATATAAAATCAATTTTTCAAAATTCAAAACATATAAGTTGTAGTAATTAATTTAAAATAAATCATGTTGTTAAGAAAACGGGTTTTAGAAGGTAAAACATTGCCAAAGATTGAAATTTTTTTACCTATGAATTCAATGTGAAATTAATGATAATGACATAAATTATATCAAATGGTAAAAATATATTCTATTTATACTTTAAACCCATTCAATATTATAATTTATCCATATAAATTATCTCAATTAAAAAATTTGTTTTTAAATAAAAATTAGCGTATTTTTACTATTCATCAAAATATGAAAGTTATCAGAAAAATATCAAAAAAATTTCCAAAGTAAATTTTTATATCCTGATTCAAAAAAAGAATTTTATTTTGTCAAATTGAACTTATAAACATGTCAAAAACTAGATTTAATGTGGGTGCGCCATCAAAAGGTGGCAAGACTATATTTTTTGAAAAATATTTCTTTTATCCAAAAAAAACTGATTTTGCTTCTATACCTCATTCTATAAAATGTATAAGTTGAATTAAAATGTTATAAAATTCAAAATTCAGTTAGTATTATTCATAACGGCTAGTTTTAATAATATTTTAATAGCATATCATTGTTTAGTGAAACTCGGTATTGCATATGACACAAGCTATCGAGGAAGGTTGTGGTTGCGTGTAAAGCAAGCCAAGCTAGTGTTGTGTGTAGTGAATGATTCCTTTGATAAAAACAAAATATTTCTCATAAAAGTCTCCGGCGTTACATTCTACCCCCCTTAAAATGAATTTCGCCCTCGAAATTCGTCACTTTGTAAAAAAAAGATGAGGATACATCTCCCTCATCATATCCCCAAGCTCCCATGTAGCTTCTTCTAATTGGTGGTTCCTCCATAAAACATTCATCAAGCGAGTGGTCTTGTTTTGTAGGACTTTTTTGCTACGATCCAGAATCTCTATCAGTTGTTCTTCATAAGAAAGATCTTTCTCCAGCGGTACAACTTCTGAGCTGAGTACATGTGAAGGATCAGGTATGTACTTTCTCAGGAGAGATACATGGAACACATCGTGAACTTGAGAGAGATTCGGTGGAAGTGGCAATCGGTAAGCTACCTTTCCAACACGATCCAGTATTTCGAAAGGACCGATATATCTAGGGCTAAACTTCCCCTTCATTCCAAATATCATGACCCTCTTTTAGGGAGATATTCGTGAGAACACTTTATCACCCACTTCAAACTCTAGGTCTTTTCTTCGGTTGTCGACATAACTTTTCTGTCGACTCTGAGCTGCTCTTATGTGTTTTTGAATAGATCGGACCTTTTCTGTCATCTCATCAACAAGATCAGGTCCTAATAGCTTCCTTTCACCAACTTCATCCCAGCAAGTTGGAGTCCTGCATTTCTTTCCATAGAGAGCTTCATAAGGAGCCATTTGAATACTGGAGTGAAAGATATTATTATAAGAAAATTCCACCAAAGGTAGGTGTTGATCCCAAACACCTTTGAAATCCATAGAGAAAGATTTAAACATATCTTCTAGAGTTTGAATTGTTCTCTCAGACTGACCGTCTATTTGAGGATGATAAGCAGTGCTGAAACTCAACTCTGTATCCAGAGTATGCTGAAGACTTCGCCAGAACATCGAGGTAAACCTCGGATCCCGATCTGATATAATAGAAATTGTTAATCCATGCAATATTACCACTTCCTTTACATATATCTTGGAAATCTGATCCAGAGAGAAATCCCCTCTAATAGTAATGAAGTGTGCAGAATTTGTAAGACGATCAACTATGACCCAGATAACATTATTGCCTTTGGATGTTTTAGGAAGTCCTGTGACAAAGTCCATAGTGATGTTTTCCCATTCCTATTCGGGTATGGGTAATGGTTGTAACATCCTCTTAGACTTCTGTCTCTCAGATTTATCTTGCTGACAAACCAAGTATCGAGAGACATATTTAGAAACATCTCTTTTCATGCCATCCCACCAGAAGTACTCTTTCAGGTCCCTATACATATTTGTGCTTCCAGGATGAATAGAGAATGAAGAACTATGAGCCTCATCCAGCAACTCCTTTAATTCGAGGATGGGAGGAACACAAACCCGATTCCTGAACTTTATTATCTCATCAGAATCAAGGTTGAATTCGGGAACATTTCTCACCTTCTATTGTAACTCTACATCTTCTTTCTATTCCTCTTTAATCTTCACATGTATAGATGGTTGAACATTCATTTGAGAAAGATATGATTTTCCCCCTTCCATTATAATTCCAAGATCCATCCTTTGTAAATCCATAAATATTCGATCTTTCGTGATCCTCATCATGGATAAACTGGCATGGTCTTGTCGACTTAATGCATCTGCCACCTTGTTTGCTTTCCCAGGGTGGTAATGAATTGAGGAGTCGTAATCCTTAATCAGCTCCAACCATCTTCTTTGACGCATATTCATCTCCTTTTGTGTAAACATATTATTTAAACATTTATGATCATTATAAATATCACACCTTTCACCATAAATGTAATGCCTCCAAATATTTAATGGAAAGATTACCGCAGCTAAATCCAAATAATGAGTTGGGTAATTTTGCTCATGGATTTTCAATTGTCGTGAGGCATAAGCTATCACCATATCATTTTGCATAAGAACACACCCCAATACCTTCTTGGATGCATCACTATAGATCACAAACCTTTCTCCACTACAAGGCAGTGTGAGCACTGGTGCACTGGATAACCTTCTTTTCAACTCCTTGAAATTCTCTTCACATTCTTCCTTCCAAACAAACTTAACTCTTTTCCGAGTCAACTTGGTGAGTGGATTAGATAATCGTGAAAAATAATTCACAAAACGTCGATAATATCCATCCAAACCAAGAAAACATCGGATCTCAGTTACTATTTTTGGTCTCGAACATCTTTCGATAACCTCTGTTTTTGCTGGATCCACAGATATCCTCTCTTTTGAGATTATGTGACCCAAAAATGAAACTTTTTGAAGCCAAAATTCACACTTGGTAAATTTGGCATAAATCTTCTCCTTTCTTAGGGTTTCAATATAATTCTCAAGTGATCTTCATGTTCTTCCTTTCTCTTTGAATAGACAAGAATATCATCTATAAATACTACCACAAATTGATCAAGATAGTCTCTAAAGACTTTATTCATCAGATCCATGAAGATAGAAGGGGCATTAGTAAGACCAAATGGCATCACTATAAATTCATAGTGTCCATACCTTGTACGGAAAGCCGTATTTGGTATATTCTCACTTTTTACCCTTAATTGATGATACCCTGAATGAAGATCAATCTTGGAAAAGTATTGAGCTCCGCGTAGTTGGTCAAATAAGTCATCAATGCGTGGGAGAGGATATTTTTCTTGATAGTGATCTTGTTAAGTTCTCGATAATCAATGAAGAGTCTCATTGATCCATCTTTCTTCTTAACAAATAGTACAGGTGCTCCCCAAGGTGACGCACTAGGGCGTATGAATCCCTTATCAATATTCTCTTGGATTTTCTTCTTCAATTACTGCAACTCAATTGGAGCCATTCTATAAGGTGTCTTTGAAATAGACAAAGCACCTGATATGAGTTCTATTGAAAACTCAACTTCACGATTTGGTGGAAGTCCTAGAAATTCCTCTGGAAAGACATCATCAAACTCCCGTACAATGGTCATATTCTTAATTGTGAGTTTCTCACCAACCATTTGAGATAAATAACCTTCATTAAGTGGAGTTAAGACCCATAAGATGGAATAAATTTCCACTGGAAGGTTATGTTCATCCTTGCATCGATAGACGATCATAGATTGATCTAGAATATGAAATGTGACTTCCCTTCATTGGAAATTGATATGAGATCCATATAAAGAAATCCAATCCATGCCATGAATCACATAAAATTCTATTATAGGAAGGATCACAAGATTTGCAGGAAGCACTTTCCCACAAACTTCAATCGGGGAAGAATTATAAACTTTTGATGCGATTTTTGTTCCATTAGGTGTTTTCATAGCTAACTCAACATCTAATTGTTGAGGTAATACGGTGATACACTTAGAAAATTCTTCAGAAAAAAAAGAGTGGTGGATCCAGAATCAAATAAAACATTTTCTACTTTAGAGTGGATGGTAAGTGTACCTTTCACCACATCGTTATCGTACTCCACATCGCTGATAGAAATTTCATGTGACATTCCTTTGTCTATAGCCTCAAGTGTTTGTTGACGTCGACCATCATCATCAACCCTTGGATTAGGGCATTTATTGGCATAATGCCCCATCTCCTTGCACTTGAATCATTGAAGTGTAGTAGGTTCATTCTGTCTATCCCTTCCTTTGTTTGCATCATTAGACATCTTCTTCCCATCATCGCGGCATTCAAATGCCCGATGACCTTCCTTTCCACATTTGAAACATTTACTTGTCCATTTAAGACAACTCCCTCCATGTTTCTTTCCACACTTTGAGCATAAGGGAAAGATCATCTTCTTTTCAGTGTGCTCTTTATATTTTCCTTTGAATTCCATTTTCCTCTTCATATCAAACCCATATGACTGATGGGTTACTCCAATCTACATCTCACCTTTGAGAGCACATAGAACTATTTCCTCATAGCTATTGAAGTCCCTTATGGCTATGGCCCTTCGAAGACTTGGTTTTAAGCCACTAAAGAATCGATCGATCATACTCTCGGGTTGGATAATAATACCAGAAGCGTACCTCGCAAGTCTTGTAAAATTTGCTTCATAGGTACCAATAGATTCATCATCCTTTTGATTCAGTTCATGAAACTTCTTCTCCATCTTTGTTTGGAGAATACGAGGTAAGTACTTATTGAAAAATAAGTTCTTGAACTCGTCCCATTCCATGGAATCAATTTCATCCCTTTACCTTGTATTCTTAATAAGATGCCACAATTGATCAGCATCTCCTTCAAAAAGATACACTACTAGGATGAATTTATCATGTTCAGAACATTGAAGAACTGAAAATATCTTTTCAGTAGTACTAATCTATTGTTCAGAAACTAATGGATCAGTAGACCCGCTGAAAGAGGGTGGACGCTGCCTCCTGAAGGATTCAACAGAATTTTTCTCCTTCCTTTGCTCGTTTGGAAGTCCTGCATGATTCATATCTTGAGAAAGTTGTGTGAGCATGGCTACACGATTTTTCATTCCATCTCCCATAACTTTTGGTTGCTTAGGGGGGAAATCATTTCATTTCCCATCGCATTCCACATTAACACGGTTCCTTCGGGTTCCAGCCATTGACTAAAACCAAGAAGAATAGTGTGAGCAACACAAATTATAATAGGAAAACCACATAATCAAGAATAAAATTTCACACTTAAGGTCTTATCCTAGGTTATTCATGGCCATTTCTAAAACACTAAGATTTTGTTCTATGATTAGAATTATCCTTAGGGTTCTTACTAAGGCTTTCACATCCTAGTTTCCAAAGGTTGGCAATACCATTCCTCTGATACCAACTATAACGACCCATACTTTACATACATTGTTAATACTTCAAAATTGGAGCATACTTATTACAACATATAACAAACCACGAAAGGATAGTGTAGGTATAGTGTCTTTAGAAACTGGAAAACATAAACAACTGGTTCATAAAGCGTCTATACTGTCTTCCATTTATTTCATCACATCTATAGTCACTTTTGGCATATCTTACTTAATAAGCTTCTTCTTGACCTGGGAAAAATAAAACATACAAAAGGGTGCGCTCAAATTCCTAGTAAGGGTAAACAAAATAAATATCAATCACAGCATATTCATAAGAACATAACATTTTGGAAATCATAACCTACAAAAGAGAGCATAATTTCATAACATGGGATAAATCATAGTAGTGAAATGAAATCCCAATAATCATAATTTAAAACATGGAACTTTGTGGCATAAACACATAATCATAGAGAATCATTTCTTATTATTCAAGACTCATTTCCAGGACTATCTTAGTGGACCAAGTCCATTTCTGAACCGAGTTCACTCCTCGTTTCAGTCTTGTTTCACTGAACCGGTATAACCTACCGTTCCAGCCATTCTATCTCATGAGATAAAAAAATCTTTACCCAATGCATTGGAGGTAGATATAGGTCCCACCCATCTCATAATTATACCATTCTTATGTGTGCCACAAAATCATAAACCATACATCATAGCATAACCCATGTAATAAAATGAGAATCGTAAACATCGTGACATCATAAAACAATTCATATAAGATAAAGTAATTCATAAACATAATTCCATCCCAAAATAATCAAATCAATGTAAAAATAGGGATAGAAATAGAACCCTTTATTATCTTAGACGGAAAATAATTTTGATAAAACACTTGAACTCCATTCTTGAGTAAAATATCTTTTCTACTTCAAAAACATTTTCCTTTCTTAACATGTCATAAAATTTTAAACTAAAAAAAGTTGATTAAAAATAAACATAAAAACTTGTAAAGTAAGATTCTTGGAAATAATGTTTAAAAAATCCATTCATGCCGTATAAGTTAAAAAAACATTCTTCTCGTACTTTTGTCGAAAAAGTCAAAAAGTACCTCGTACAAAAAACGACAAAAGATTCCTTTGATATCTTTTACTAAAAACTCACCGAAGGGTAAAATTGGATATTAACTATTGTATAAGGATTTAAATATTACATATTGATGAAACATGGATGTGGATGATAGAATACACCCTAGTAAATACCAAAGTATAAACAATCTCGGATAAAAATGAGGTTGTGATATTTTTCCTTACCCTAAGTCCGATTCGCTTCGTAAGTGTCTGAAACTCCTTTATAATGATTTAAATAATGTTATTGACTTATTATATAATCATAAATATTGTTATTATATCATATATGGTCTTATTCTTAGCTTCTTATTAGTAATATTTCATTACTACTTGTTATTCAGGTGTTTATTACTTTTTGTTCTTATGCGTTTTTGCCGAATAAATTCTTATTATTATCTTTAGGTTATAGATACCTAATTTCCAGAAAGGTATTAGTGTAATATATATCATATTAATTTATTAAATTCATTTATATAATCATTATGAAATGAAGATCATGTAGAACGAATCAAATCACATCATGGAGAAGGTATTTCGTACGTACGCACGAGCGGTGATATCGTTCCCATGATCATGGAATTGTATTGGAGTGTATGTATACTATTTAATAATCAATACCAATTTACAATAATCATATATATTCATTAATTTCACCCTTATACCCATCTATGTAAGGTGGTGGTGGAAAATAGATTACACCACGGCGTGGAGACGGTATTCCGTACGTACGCACGCGCGGTGATTTCGTTTTTCGTAGGATGGATAAGAGGTGAAATAGGGTTGTTTCATATTTATAATAACATATCAGTATATAAGTTATACTTATGTTATTACCTCATAATGAAACAACTAAAGAAGAGGTAGTAGAAGAAGAATGGAACTTGAAGAAAACGGTAAAAGGTATTACCTCTTTCTCGAAGTGCCTCCTTTAAACATTCTCTTAAGGCACTAGAGTAGGTCTTTTGATGAGACCAGTACCTCTAGTAGGTTCATAAGGAAGTGGGGAAGTGAAATGGGTAGGGTTTGGACGATCTTGAAGTCTCAAATTGGTTTGAGGAAGAGAGGGAGGAGGTGACCTTTTATAAGGGAAGAGAGAGGCACCTTTAGAAATATAAGAAATATTAATTTATATTAAATACCAACCCCACATAAAAACTTCCAAAATGACTAATATACGAAGCTTAGATGAGATAGGTTTGTAATATCATCAACCAATAAAATTTATACATGTTAGGAATTTATTTTAAACATTATCAACTTGATTTATCCTTATTTATCAATTTAATTTTATTTGTGGTAATAATATTCTAAATTTTAAATTATTATAAATAATTACATATGTGATGTGAATTTTCCATAATTTGATAATTTATGACATTTTAGACCATATAAATTTTAATTTATAATTTTTAAATATTTTTGTGATTTTTAAACAATTTTATAATATGTTATTTTTATAAAATAACAATAGTGTCAATTTTGACACTATTCATTTATTTGAATTTAAATAAAATATATACAGAAGATATGTTCAAACTAAAAGCATTAATAGATTCATAAAATGTTATATGTATCTAGAAAAGTAGTTTATAACATTAAATAGTTCATATAATATTTATTTTAATATTTTTAAAACAATTTATTTGATATTTTAATTAATAAAATAATTTCAACATCACTATTGTGTCATAATTAATGATAATTATTTAATCCCTAAAAAATATAAATAAATTCCTATGATATAGATAATTATATTATCTTTCTTGATACTATTCATGTTCGAAGTTTCATTAAGTTTATCACCAAATTAGAATTATTATACTTATAAGATTTGAGAAAGTGACATGTTGTCACATTCTTTGGTTTTAATAATAATTAAATCATTTTCATGGAAAAAAGTTCATTAAATGAATCTAATCCAACCCTTAGGTGATATGGGTCGACTTCTAGTCATCCAATAGGATTTTAGCAGGTGTTAGGGTAATTTTATAATCTTATATTTACCCTTAATTACCCGATTTACCTTTAACTATGGTAAATAAAATTTACCGTAGTTACTATTCATAATGCCCAAAAATAAAAAGTCATCTGTTAACATAATTTGGACCCACTAATTCTGAATATGGAATACTTTTTTCAAAATTAGAAACATATAAGTTTCATTAATTAATTTAAAATAAATCATGTTGTTAAGAAAACGGGTTTTAGAAGTTAAAACATTGCCAAAGATTGAAATGTTTTTACCTATGAATTCACTGTGAAATTAATTCTAATGACATACATTATATCAAATGGTAAAAATATATTCTATTTATACTTTAAAACCATTCAATATTATAATTTATCCATATAAATTATCTCAATGAAAAAAGTTGTTTTAAATTAAAAATTAGCATATTTTTACTATTCATCAAAATATTAAAGTTATCAGAAAAATATCAAAAAATTGTCCAATGTAAATTTTTATACCCTGATTCAAAAGAAGAATTTTATTTTGTCAAATTGAACTTATAAACATGTCAAAAACTAGATTTAATGTGGGTGCGCCATCAAAAGGCAGCAAAACTATATTTTTTGAAAAATATTTCTTTTATCCAAAATAAAACTGATTTTGCTTTTATACCTCATTCTATAAAATGTATAAGTTGAATTAAAATGTTATAAAATTAAAAATTCAGTTAGTACTATTCATAATGGCTAGTTTTAATAATATTTTAATAGAATATCGTTGTTTAGTGAAACTCGGTATTGCGTATGACGCAAGCTATCGAGGAAGGTCACGGTTGCGTGTAAAGCAAGCCAAGATAGTGTTGTGTGTAGTGAAAGATTCCTTTGATAAAAACAAAATATTTCTCATAAAAGTCTCGGTCGTTACACTGTATCACCGAGAGAGGGGGGGAATTTGGGGGAAATTCTCCAGTTTAGGGTTCTGTATCGTGAATTGGGGAGAGGAGGGGTTCTGTTATTTCTAGGGAAATATTTACCAATGGTTTTTAAAAACTGTTAATAAAAATTTTTGGGCCACACTTATACCAAAAATTCCATAGATCCATTGGTAAATGGTCCCCTACGCCATCCTTTTACCAACTTTTATATATAAAACATTGGTAAAGGTTTCGTAAGATGTGATTTACCAACAATTTTATGAAAATATTGGTAAAAATATTCTTTACCAACAGTTTAATGAAACAGTTGGTATAGAAGTGTTGGGAAAAACCCACATTCCAGTAGTGAAATTTTAATATAAAAGAGAACATATGGTTTAATAATATATGATTCGACTTTCAGAATACCATTTTCACAAAATGGAAGGATTCTATAATTACTATGGGTTCACATAGACCAATACTATACTATAAAAGATACCTACAATATGAGAAAAAATCTAATTTGGGAGATGATCAACTTCATGGAAATCGTAGTGGGATATATTCTTGCGGAGCCACCACCCCGGACTACAAAAATTTATTGTCACACACATATATATTATGTTATTATATTTATAGTTTTTGTAAAAATCATATAAAATGATATGAAAATTTAACTATTAATGTATTTTATTTATATTTTCTAAAAAATAAATTAATTTATTCATTTATTTTATTAAAAAGTCATAAGTAATTTTTTCTTGTATTATATATTGTAAAAAAAATATTTTTTACCCATTATTGATTTATTTTAAAAAAAAAAATTTACATTATGTTGTTATATAGAATATCATAATTATATTAATGTGATGTATTTATAGTTTTCTTGAAATTAGAATTCATAAATAATTGTAAAAGTAGTATATTATTTTTTAATTCACACTTACATTGACATAATCATTTTTCAACATTATAAATTGAACATATAAAATGGTGCTTCATATTTTAAATTTTCACTACAATTTCTATCTGAAATTATGATTACATTTTTTAGGAATAAAAATAATTTAATATTGTATATGTTTTTTAAAACCATATAGGATGAATTTTTAAAAATACGGTTGTCCGAATAGAAATGTATTCATTTATAACTAAAATATATATTAATTTAATTGGTTATATGGATTTAAAAGAACCCTTTCTTTATCTATGATAATGGGTTTTTTTGGGATACATTCAATTTGAAATACCATTAAACTTTTTTAATGTTATAAGTTGTTACAAGAGTGACCCTCACTCTATGTATGAATTGTAATCTTCACCTCATTACTTCTATTCTTGCATAAATATATTAATCTCAAACAAGAACATACCCATTCAACTTTCCAAACCCCTATCAACAACCTAGAAGTTATGGAATCACTTATTCACATATTTGGTAATAAAAATTGATTTATTGAATAAATTTGATATGTGTGATGTAATTATGATTCTTGAAATATATATAATTACATACATTCATTATCTTCCATCTAATGAATGATGTGAATCTTGGTCATGTGGTTGTCAGACTACTGCATACACTAACAAAATATATCATTTTTTATCTCTTAATTTCATAGATAGTGATACAAATATTTTTAATTAATAAATATATTGTTTAAAATGTAAATTCAATTCTAGAATTATTGTATGTTTTTTATATTATAAATGTAAAGAATAAAATTTCCTCATTGTTTAATGGACTAAAAAATATCTGTGAGGAATTTCTCTTAATTTGAAACTATATTTATGATCCTATGAATATGTAAACGTATAGATATAATTAAATGAAAAATTAAATAATTATTTATAACTATATTGATGATAAATGTATTTAATAACTCTTTTGAACACAATTAAATTAGTTATTTTTTTATTAGATTGTCCATATTTCCCATGGAAGTCGAGGAGAGAAAAAACAATATAAATAATTAAATAAAAATTAACAATGGTCCTTAATATAATTAAAATTCATGAGAAATAATAAGAATTACGATTTTAATAAACATAATTTTTTCATTTTCGGGGTTATATGAACACAAAAATTGATAACATACGTAATGCATGGGTTTGGAAGAATAAATATACATTCATTAAGTGAAATACTACTACATTGAGTAAACACATTTATTTTTTCTATTTTTATTCCATTTATATAAAATTGATTGTGTTTTCATTTTTTATCTACCGAATATTAATTTTATTTAAAATAATTTTCAATGTTCAATTACATCCTTTAAAAAATTATATGCTTTTATGAATATTTCACACCCACTATACTATCTCCATAGAATAAATGATAAATTTTTTAAAAAAATTTCTTCCACATCTTTAATTAAAAATAAAAATATCTTTTAGATCACATCATGTTGATATTACCCATTACGAATTTAATTTTTTTTCTATCTGTTCTATAATAGATGGTTATTAATAGTGTATTTTAGCATAATAAATGGATATCATTTTCCCATTTTATGTTTTTTTAGCTCCAACATAAATTTATTTTATTTTATTTATTTTCATGATTCTCAAAATTTTAATTGTAGTATGAAGAATGTTTTTAGTGTCATCTTATTTATCCATAATCTTTCAATTTTATGAATTTAATTTTCTGTTTTTTATAACGATAATTGAAAATAATTTAAGAAAACCCTTTTTATGACTCAAATCCATTTTTCTATATATATCTAGAACATCTGTACAATATAAAAGAAGTTTTATGAATATTAATTAAATTGTTTTATACTCCCATTGTAAGATTGAATTTATAGTAAAAAATGGTTAATCTTGATTCCATTTTATATTATGCCAATTTTAAATAAAATGAATCCAATTATTCATTTCATGATGTTTTAAAACTTATGTTTAATTATTATCTTCATGTTACATATATATTTATATATGTGTGTGTGTTTGTAATTTATTATTATTATATTTTTGGGGTCCTATATATCCCTTATACTTAATAGTAATAGTTACATATCTAATGAGTTAATGACAAGGTCTTTCCAAGATTGAATTTGATGGAGACCTATTATATGGGAGTGATTAGTCTTTGAAATTCTATATTAAAAATATCGTATTGGGTTGGGAAATTACGATATTCATAACATGATTGGGTTTTATCAAAATTTTATGATTACCTATTCTTATGATATTCTACTTTTCTATGTTATGAAAAATATCCATGATATGTATTCATGGTTAATGAATATTTTCAACTATTTCTGATAAAAATTTTATCCTGAATTCCCATATAATATTTTTATAGTATTCCGTGATCTATGATTTTATATAATTACTTTTTAAAAAATTGATAATAAACCATTTAGTCTGATATTACTCCCTTTCTCCATGAAATCTAAAATATCATATTTTTCATGTTATAGTTCACTGATAAGATTCAAAAACTAATCATTTACGGATACTTATACATTTTTTATATTCCATAGGGTATTATAGTAGGGATATATTATATAATGATTTCTTATATAGAGGTTATTATACGTTTTATTCAATTAAGAATGTCAAAATTTGTTGTCAGTTTTACCATATCTACAAATTCAATAACCTTTTGTATATTGGTATTATTAAATTATTTGTGATGTGTAATTATTAATTACGAAAAATTGTATTAATTATATGGTGTTTATGTTCCAGCATCTCAGATGGTGTTAGGGAAGGGTTATGGAATTTTTCAATGTTATGATTTGGAAAAATTAGATCGAAACCCAAGGATATGTAAAAATATATGTCATGTGTATATAAATTTCTAATGTATAATGTTTATAGCTTCCTATTAATGAAATGATTTACTATGTAAAATTCTATGAATGTTGGATCTATTTTTTTATCCTAGGGGTAATAGTAATGAAATTAGTTATGAATTTATTATCATAATATTCACATAGTGCATGATAAGGATTCCTAACTATGTACAGGGATTGACACACCCAGGGGATAAGATTTAATTTTTTTAATACTATTTATGATAATTTATGAGTTTGATAAATATTATTTTACCCAATATTATAATATTAAATTATAGTGGAAAACATATAATAAAACATTAAAATTTATAATTTAGTATATACACATTAATTATTAATTATTACTATAACGTTCAATGTAAAATAAATATAATAATTCACATATATAACATTATATTATTTTTTATACGGATAGAACTTGTAGAAACTAGGATATAAGCTGGTATTATAGAGAAGGACTTTATTTTACCTATGTGAAACCATATGGGTAGGGTGATTGAGTGAAAAAACCCATGGATAAACTTATCCAACAGTCACTTGATATTAACAACAGTATGAACAATGTTATGCTTTCGAATTCACTTAGGATGGGGTAACATTACATCAATTCCATTCTTATACAATATCCATACTCCCATAGTGAGACTTCTAATAGAATAATTTATATCCAAAAAATTAAGGCATTTTAATTTTTCCTCCATTTTTGATATCATTAAAATGTTGTTATTTCAATCAGACTTGTATATGGTGAAGACGATTAGTGATATAACCTAATTAATAATAAATAAATTAATGAAAAAGAGTTTAATTTATTGTATGGAGTGATTTAAATATAACATGAATCACCACATATTTTCTCAAAACACATCTCATGAAGATGGATTGGGGATTTTTTTAGATGAAACATATGAAGTATGAATTTAATTAGGTTCAATGAGGCTAACATTATGAGACAAGTATAGTATAACATTAATATTATTACTAAATCTGAAATAGAAATATATAATGTAATTACTTGCTTAAGAGGATATACATATAAATAATTATTCATAAGGTACTATGGAATATATGAATAAATTATTAGATAGATGTATAATATGGAGACCCAAATCAGGTTCTCTAATTGTGATATGGTGAATAAAGTGAAATGGATGATTCCTAGAAACCCAAATGATATCAGGAATTATTTTTAACTAACTAAATGAAAAATATTTTGGAAGAAACACCAATTTAAATTTCATAAAGGATCCAAAAAATGATTTAAAATTTGTAATGAATTCCCCCAATCATAAAATTTCTAGAATAATGTGAATTAAGAATGAACATAAAAAATTAGAAGAATTCCCCAAGAAATAAATCACACAAACATCAATGATTTATGTGATATTAGATTGAGAATAATGAAAATAAATACACTTACACCATTGATAATACAGAACATCGACAACAATGTCATCATATTCTATGGGAATAAATAAAAACCTGATATAGTTACCATAGATGAGGTTGAACATTATGTTATAAAAGTTACACTTATTTATAAATTTAGATATATAAATGTGTTATTTAATTCTATTTCATTGATGTCTTTAATATCACAAATACATTATTTCATTAATTATTCGCATCCATTAACAAACAATATTCAATTATAATTTTATATAATTTGTGTAAATGTAATTTCATCTAGGATATAAAATGATTCTATGATCAATATTTTCTAGAAGAATCTTTCAAATTATCCACTTCATATTCCCATAGTATAATTTGATGAACTATTTGGCATGGATTAATTCTTATTTATAGAGAAAAAAATGATATTTCTATCAGAATATTTCAATTTATATCTCTAATCATGTAGTTAAAAATACCAAAGCAAGGAATTTAATTAATTTCCAATGGAAATTAATTAAAAAATATGTGTATGTATACCCTAGAATGAGGTATTTCAATATAATATTATTAGAGTGTATGTAAGAATTAATGACATGATTATTATATTAAATTATATTAATGAATTTATAGATAAACATTATATCCTAACACCTAATTGTGAGGATCATTTTTATGAATAAACAAATGTATCCATGCCTATATGAAAGAGTATGTGTATAATTTGTTACACAGATTTTGAATAATCAATGACTGTATTAGGAAGATCTGAATAAGGAATTTATATTCCATAATAAATCACCATGGGTGAACCAGCACTCTTTCTCAAGAGTAGGGGTGAGTCATTTTTTAATTTCATCTAATATTATAATGTTAGAAAAATCTTGATCATGATCGTGTATTAATAATCCTATATTGATAACTTATTTCCTAAAAACATATGATCTCATTAGTTATAAATTATTAACATTTGATAGTATATCATTTTTTAAGGGATAAAAATAAGTTAATATCCAAGGAAACTAACCATATAGTGTTTAGACAATATGAATATATAGCTTTCCAACAAGAGTTAAAAATTATTCTATAATATTTATTAATATGATGAATATTGTATTTGTAAAATATTATTATTCATTTCATGTTTTATTTATAGGTGATATTATCATATATTCTAATAGATGTAAGATGGACTTTGTTAAAAACAATGAGAAATTACAAATTATATTCCAATTATAGAAAGTTTATAATCCTTCTACATAAATTATAATTCATTGGATATGTAATGATTGGTGATAAAATGAAAATAAATCAATAAAATATTTTTTTTATATAATGTCTAATAATATCTGATCTATCTGATATTTATAGTTTATTTAGTTTTTTAATATAATATAAATTATTTGGTTGAAATTTATCATGGTCATAATATCTATTTTCCATGATAACAAAGAATCATATTAGATTAGTTTTGATATAGGATTGGAATTAATTATTAATGAAACTATATAAGTGTTTCTCTACCACCCATGTATATATATTACCCTATAGTGGAGAAGGGTTTGTAATATAAAATTTTACATTGAATATGGGTTCTGGAGGCATCATAATTTAAATTAAAAATGTAATTTTTTACTCCATGTGTATCTTTAAAAAATCATAACCTGCAATTTTTAGTTGGGGGTGTTTTATTAGCATTGAAAATTTTGTGAAATTATCTATCTTGAGAAAAGTGTGTTTTTATACTAATCACATGATTTTGAAATATATATTCATATTGAATTACAACAACAAGAACCAAATTAGATGTTTAGATTTGGTAAAAGGCTATGACATTCAAATATATTAACAGTCAGGGATGTTAAACAATGTAGACAATTCTATAATATTGAATTATCTTTCAACATTATCCATGATGAGGATTTGGAAAGGAAAAATACCCATGTATTTGGAATGGTTGAATATCGATATCATAACAGATTGGGATAAATCCAATATTTACCAAATTAAAACCCAACCATCGATCCTCAAGTGGACTAAGAGGCACATAACGATGATACAATTATCTAGAAAGGGGTAGTGAGTATTCCATATCTGAACATTTAAAAATATGAAGTAGTATTTGTTTAAAACTAAATATTATTACACATAAAACCATAATGTATAAGGTTTTTAAAGGATTAGTTGTATAACATATCATTTACTATTTATCATGGAACTAAAATTTTTTAATATATATTCAATAAAAAACTGGTTTGTTTAAAATAAAAGTGAAATTTTAGAGTTAATATCACCGTTCATGGTAAAACCACACATTAGGACATAATGACTAATACAATTAATGGAATAATTGAATAATTATGCTTACCCATTTGGAAATTGGAGAAATATCCATAAATTTTAACAAAAAATTATCAAGTACATATATATATATATACAAAAAAATTAATTTTTTTGTAAAATATTTAATTGTTAATTCTTTTCATTCCACTTCCATCAATGATTATTTCACACATGAAAAAATATTTATGATGTATAAAATGGATGTAGTACGGATTCATGGATTACCACTCATCATTATATTATACTGATGTATCAATCATAATATCCCAATGTTTAAAATATTTTCCTATAATATTTACGAGCCTAATATACAAATATCACAATATGAGGATTTTTTTGTAGATGATAAGGACTCCAACATTTTAAGAAAATATTGGATAAAAGAATATTAGAAAAGCTAATCACATCCATGAAAAAATAGGTTTGTTTTAAATTATCCAATGTCGTATAAAATATAATATAATACAACAAAATTTTTATGATGATAACTATCAAATTAGATTTTATTTTAAAATGTGTGGTAAAGAATACCTCTATATATATTCTTGTAATCAAGATATGATTTTTGGAAGACTCAAAAATTTATCCCTAGATAGATAACCCGCTTCATGTTTCATTATCATGTTGGCGGTAGATCTTATTTCATAAGACATATCCCATACCTCTCAAAATTAAATGAAGTTATCCATGAATATCTTTTATGGAACTACATACCAGAACATTCAAATGTACTGAACATGTATTTTATGCAATTGGAACATGATATCTCATATGTTTAACCGACAATAGAGATCTGTGATTAATGAGATATATTTTTTGTATAAGAATAAAAAAAAATTAATAAATGTACTATTTAAAAAGAATTATTTTATGTTAGATATGTAATAACATAAGGATGTAATAATACAAAATTACCATAACTTATTTTCATATAAGGAATATAATTTTTAGGAAAAATTTAATTTAAGTGGGTATAATGTAACATCTCACAATTTTAAAATATAATTATATGCTTATATAAATAAATTGTGATTATTATCCTTTATATTATTAAACAAAAATCGTAAAAACGATATATTTAAAAAATAATTTTATTATATATTTCGATAATAACAAGACCATTAATTATTTAGTATATTGGATACTGTTAGTTTCATCTATATTAATATTATTATTTATTTTTATTTTATAATATATTTAATTTTGGTATTGGGAAACAGTATACAGATGATAGGATTGTAGAATTAGTTCTGGTTTGTAGACACTTCACCACATCACGATTAATGATGAAATGATGTTATATAATTTCTCAATAATACATTTTTTTCATTGTAAATGTACAATGTAGTAGCATGAAACAAAGACATATCTCCTACTATTTTTGTTTTAATGGTTTATAGGTGTGGTCAATAATGAATCCTCATTGACAAAACCATCATATAAAAATGAACAATGATGTAGAGTAAGGTGTTTTGGGGAAAATTTATGGTCTCTTTTGGGCCACAAAAAAATTGTTAGGATGAATGGACCATGTTTTGGTCAATTTGGTATAATCAGTCATAGTGGGTTCTGAGATGACTGATTCATCTACTAACTCACTTTTTATTTAATTTGAATATATGAGTAAATACATGTGATTATTCTGGGGGGTTTCCTAATAACATTTTGATTTTATTACTGTGTATTAGAACCCACCATTATTTAACACTCCATTTAAAATTTGAATAAATACCATCAAAAGGTGATTTTATATATTTTCCACTCTAAATAGATTTAATCATCTTGGATTATACAATGAGACTGGATTCAAGGTAGGTTTCTGCACTAGAATTATTCTTATGACATTGATATGATGATGTAATATTTTATAGAAAAATGACATTATTTTATATTAAGAATCATTATTTAATTCTAGATGGAAAAAATTGCAGTTGAGAAATTATTTTAAATAAAAACATATGATTTCTTGTGAAAAATTGATTCTAAAATTATGTATTAATGATGTATTTATTTTGAATCCCTAGAAAATTTGGATTGCATCTGCATGGGTGGTGACATTGGGTGGATTTAATTGATGATGAATTGAATTGGTACATGATGATATATTCATGAATTCATGTTCTATTTTGGATAGAACATTGTATAATACCATCAAGTGATGAATTGGTATAGGGTATGATTTATATTAATTTATTGGAATATTCTATGAACCAATGTTACAATGTTATATTATTAGATGTTTTCATTATTATATGTTGGGTGTAATTTTTATTTTTATAGGTGATTATGAACATAAATGAAACTTTTCTTATTAACTATTGGGTGATTATTTTTAGCAGACATGTTTGTTTGAATTTTTTATATCTGGGAATCCTTCTAGGGATTATATAATGGTATATTAAGTCACACATTTTATGATCCTTGGTGGGTATAAAAATTTCATTCATAATGACATATTCTTGTTAGAGGTGTGTTTTTTTCTAGTTGATAATATTGATTTAGTGATCATTGTATATGGAATTTGGGATATAGAGAAACTTATTATAGACACATTTTATATGATTCGTTACAAATTTCTTCTCGTATAATGGAATTATCCACGAATGGAATTTCATTAGAGTAGAGAATTAAGGGACACACGACTTTCTAAAAGATTATGGATCCCATATATCAATGAATTTCATTCTTAAAAAACAATGTATGTGTTTTGTTTTCTGTTACTATATTTCTAGATCATTGTTAGGATGAATCATCATAAAAAAATATCATATTTTATCATAAGGATCATGATAGTTGAGGGGATATTAATAGAACTAACTAATGTGTGATCTAAACATTTAAATAGTACTCTCATCTATTTTAAAATTGGAAACACTATATCATTTAGGATAAGTACTTGTTATTAATTTACAAAACAATACTAATAAAAAAATTCATTCAAGGATATTAGATCCTTAAGAAATTTTTTTGGATGAATTAACATTACATGTTATACATGGGCATGGTGTTTACACATGAAAAGGTATATATATCATTAATACATTATGTATGCATTCATAAATAATATATATATGAATATTTATATTAATTGGAATAAATGGTGATACTTAAAATATGCAGATTTAATGTATATAACCTAATGATTCAATTTTCTTCAGTCTGGAATTTTTTTTTCATTTTTGAAACTAGTAATAGAAGATCAATAGATAGACATTGAATCCCATTGCATTTTTTCAATTCTTAAAAAAATAGAGTTTCTTAATTTTGGGACCAAGTGGATATTCATTCTATATTTAATGAATAAAAAACCCTTATAATTTTTACCATTCAATTATAGTTATCCACACCAATTTTGAAAATATGTATAATTTTATAATGGGATATTTTTTATGGGAAGTAATGAAGATAATACTGGTAGTGTTTTTTAGGAAATGTAAAAACTCTATACTTTTTTTAAAAAAAATACTAATTATCTATCATGTTACAACCACAATCTATTCCAAACTAAAAATAAGATAACATTCTTTTAGATTTCATCATTGAGGTAAAAAATACACTTCACATGTAACAGGATATTTCAATGATTTTGATATGACACACAATATTCATACACTTCACACCAACATTGATGGATAATTATACTATTGAACTAAAATATATATTTATATATATAATAAAAATTAAGGATATATATGATACAATTTTTTATTATTTCTGACCAAGATCTACGATATTCCGTAAAAGTTTTTTGGACTTTGTTTCAAGAACATTGATCCTAACTGTCTATGGGAATGGATAAACATCAATAATAATTTAAAATATATGATTATATAATTCAAAAATTAAATTATATTCCAAGAAAGTATTTCATGTATATATATTTATATTTGGATGTCATTTCATAACAGTGGAACTCTTGAATAACAATAGTTTTAAGTCCACTATTTTTATGGGTTTGTTAGAGGGATTTCAGAGAAACTAATGATGGTCACCAATTTCTTTTGCCTGGGCTCAAGAAACAACTGTTATTGGAACTAATGTTTTCAAGGATACATTGGGAAATATTCAAAAAATTAATATGATGATGGAAAAGATATAATGACCCATTAAAAATTATATAGATCAGCATAATGTCCCTTTATCTTTTTTAGGCTAGTGGTGATGTTTTAATGAGTGTGTGTTCCATGAAGGGTAACCCTCATCATTGTGTGATACGTAACCAATCTCTTAAAATATAATACCATTTGATATTGATATATATATATACGAAGTATGTTATTACTAAACCTACTACCAACACATACTTCCATTAACAAATTTTTACACATTTCTAAATTGAATAAATACTAGTCAAATCATAACCATGTGATTACATGGGATCATTATAAATTTCATCCCAACACATTATTTCTTCAATCCAAAGCTCTTATCATAGAAAGAACACATAATACCCCTTAGGGTAGATGTGTATTATTGTTTAATGTAGTATTTAAATATGATAATATTATAGAAGATGCATATGATTTAGATATGATTATATTTGTGTAGTGGGTGAATCATTTCATAACCCCCCCCCATAGAACCTTCAGCAATATATAGATGGAAACACAAATGGACTGCATAATGTGACACCACAAGTTTAATTCATGTTCTTATTAATAAATATTTATATGTAATAAGATGGTTTATTTCCTTCATCGACATGAATAATAAGGGAGGGAGGATCGATGTAATTACTATTAGTAAATATAAGAAATAAAATGATGTGGTGAAACATATAGTGACGGTTGTATCCATACTCATAGAGGTTCTATGATCATGGAGAGTTGACCAATTAGTATGAAACAAAAATATGATAGTCCCTGTAATTTTTTAGGGGAGAGTGGTTGGGAAACATTTTCCCCACATTGTGGTCAGTTATTATTAAAACTTTATTCGATGAATACATCATTTTGTGTCCCTGTGCCTGGAGATATTTGAAGGTGGCCTCAAGATGACCACTCAAAATGGATTTAGATATTCAGTCCTTCCATGCTCTAAGGTGTGGTACCAATCAACATGATTTTTTAAATTACTAATTAATCCCTCAAAATATGGTTGAAGTCATAAATCAAAAGAAAATACATGATATTATTTTTGGTGATTAAATAACATAATTTTTCTTAATTAATTTGTATATAATCCTTCATTATTTCTATATATTTTTAAATTTAAATGTATTTCCATCCAAAGGGTATTCTGGATAACCAATTATTAAGTGATTTTCTTCAATATTGATTGTTCTATGGTATATGATTTATAATTGGTGGATTCTAAAACATGGTCCTTGGGTTATGAATGTTAAGTCTTATAGTTTTATGGATCAACGTTTTTTAGGTTTAAAAATACTTGTTTTATTTTCTCTTAGAAAAATACATTGATAGAATATAATTTTAAATGATAAATTGTGGTTAATATAAAAATAATATTTCAATAAAAAATATATAAATACTCGTTGTATTCTAGGAATATTAACATATTTCTTTCTACGGTTTGGCTTGATAGTTTTAGTGTTATGTGTTCATGATGCAATGAAAAGTGAAATATTGGTAAAAAAATGTATCTTGTTATTGATTAAAAGAGTTTACTGAAATGTACTAGCATGTTACAATTGAAACATATGGTGTGAGTTTATACTAGTTAATTTAGACCATTTAGAGAGCCCATTTTTTATGCTTATCATTGGAAGGTGGGATCATTTCATGGTGAATTTAATTTTTGTTTGATATTAATTAATATTCACATCGTTTTTATTTATTAATTATATGATGTTTATGATAATAGTATATCTAGAACATACTATAGTAAAATGGAAGTGAATCATCATTAGGATTGTCAACATTTTTTTACTCTACAAGTTTATATTCACATTGTTATATATTTTTATGTTTTTAGTAGTGATTTAAATTTGACCAAGGTGTCATATTTTTCTAATAGATCACGTGGAATCATAGATTATGTTCTATGGAGTGTATAACATAGAAAAATTGAGTGATATGATAAGTTTTAGTGCTTCCCATAGTACTTTATCATATTTCATGTTTGAGTTTATCTTCTATTAATTATAATTTTTTTAACCTTCACTCTAATTACATCATAATTTGAAAAAACTATGTGTAATTTTTTCATTCAGGCATCATATTTTTAATAGGACATGTTTCAGTTATCTTAGGAGAAGTGTTATAAAAAGAGAGAATTGATAACCAATTATTTCATTTATCATTGAAAAGAATTTTCTAAATTTGGTATTGATGTGTTGAAACTATGGATAATTGTATTTCATTAACTACCAAGAAAATGGGATGTTTTTAGGAAGTAATATTATTAATAAAGGTAAATAAATTATGCAGCTATTATAGAAAGTAGAGCTAATAACATAATGTAATATGAGTCCCCCTTATGAGACTCATTTTTATGATCATAAAATAGTGTTAGTGTCTCATTTTTTTCTATCTAAATA
This sequence comes from Viscum album, assembly GCA_963277665.1. Classification (NCBI taxonomy): domain Eukaryota; kingdom Viridiplantae; phylum Streptophyta; class Magnoliopsida; order Santalales; family Viscaceae; genus Viscum; species Viscum album. The sequence goes on from OY728164.1 coordinate 1,816,511,871, forward strand.
GTCATTTTTGATCATTAACATATATATATTTATCCATATAATTTTTTAGAGGATTTGAGGAAAATGTAAGTCAAAATGTGATCCATGATAGTTAAACTACAACATATTTCTTGCAATTCTGCCTATCTAACACATATATTTAATAGGAGGATATAAGACGAATTGTTTTGGTATGGTGTTTTCTACTACCATGGTAATAGTAATAATAAATTCGTTTATTTTATTCTTAATGTTCATTACTATACATTATATATTCTCTTTAATTACAATTATTATATATGATTTATCAATTCGAAATAAAAAATATTATCATTACTAATGTTTATTCCTTGTGTATTATTTTTTATTTAAAATTTATTTTTATAACACATAGAATCTAAATTTGGGAAATAAAATTTATTTTTTATAACATCATTTCAATAATATCTTATCCATATATAGTTTGGTTTTCTATAAACTGTATGATATTTACGATATAAGTGTGAAATGCATATTAAAAACTATAGTTTCATTTTATTTTTATAAAAAATCCAATTATATTCTAGATTTATCATTTATATAATATAATATTTTATTTATTTAATAAAATATAATTAATATATAATGATTCACCATTATAATAAATTTTTATAGAAATGTATATTTATTACTCCGAATAAAATTTATGAAAACCCTTATATTCCATTTGATTAGAACAGTCATATTAAATTGATTTCATTTACTTAAATATATTGATTAATTAATAATATATTATAATTTTAAAAAATAACGTTTGGCACTATGTAATGTGTTTATTTCCATTTTTCATTATGAATAGTAACATTGGAAAAATAGTTTTCACTACTATAAATCAATAAAATGACATAATTAGTGATAAAAAATTATGATAAGGTGATAAAATATTTTGTTAATTATTATTTCATCATGTTAGATCCACTATACAAACATTATCCTCAAATCCAAATTCTTCTTTTTCCACAAAATCCTGAGTAAAAAAGTAAATAAATTTAAAATGTAGTAATAATTAAAGAGTTACACTCCCCTTACTTATAAAAAGGAACCAATTCTCATCCCTTTTTTAAAAACCTATAAAATGTTATGTCAACAATGTCCATCCAAAATACCTACCCAACCTCCTATCCATGTCATAGGTTATTTCATTAAAATTCAACCCTATATGTTCTAATATGTAAGCCAACATTGGTTTTTCAAAAAAAAGGGGAATGACACGTAAATGCATTATTTCATGTTTATTTCTTCTTGTAACTCATTCACTCCTATCCAAACTATTTAAATGTAATAAAAAATTATAAAAAATTCACAAATAAGTTATTATGTTTATTGTAAAAAACTTTATAAACTTATTTTCCTTCCATTGAGGAAGGAAAACATTTCTCGTGTTGTTATTATGAATATTTTGATGAATAGATATTATATTTATGATATTTTTATGATATAATAATCATAAGATATTATTTATCATCTTAACCTTCCATATTATTTAATGAAATAACATTTCTAATATGTACGTGTGAAGAACTACCACTATAATTTAATGAAATTAATTTTTATTTTCTAGATTTAAAGTGTGAGTCTAAAAGTTTATTTAATGTGAAATATATTTTTATTTAATGATTAATATATTTTATATAATGTAACCATGACACCATTTACCATGGTCAACCTACCTATGTAATTTATGGATAATGAACTGAACATTATCAATATTATCTAATGTGAAATTAATTGGTACAGTAACTACATAAGTCAAAATAATAAATAATAAAAATGGTTTATTAAAAATAAATAAATAATAAATTTTTTCATAAATAATTTAATTATTCATATTATAAATAAAATAAATAACATTTTTGGATACTCTATGTCGAGGTAATATAATTTACTTTAAGGACTTTTATTAAATTTTTTACTATTTTTCTCCCTTTTTTAATTAATTTCCATGTTTAATAAAAATGTTCAATAATTTTTTAATATATATAATTATATTTTCAGTGAAAATTTTAACCATTTTTACATTCATTATGATGGGCGAAAAATATATTTGTTTACCATTTTACATGTTAGATATTTTTAACATTTTAAAAAAATGATGAATGGATCGATTTTTAACATATGAATCTTATGAAAAATATCCTACCATCATATAAATTATTATATCATAACCATCCTCTATAATTATTCTCAAGTTATAAAAAAAATTAAAATTACCATTAGAAAATAAATTTTTTGTTCTATGTGTTTTAAATAGATGATTTAATTTTATATACATGAAAGATAAAATTGTTATGAATATTTGTAAAATAAGAAAAAGTTTTATGATTTTATAATTGAAAATTAATATTTTATGTGTTTTATAAATTTTATACTATAGAAAATTCGCTTATCGTTATGGGTGTGTTTGATACTTGCATCCAATTCATTGAGAAATGATTTTGTTGGAAGGGGATTTAATTTGGAATTGACATAGTAGGTTATTCCAATTATGAGTGCGTATATACTGGTTTTTTAAAGAATATTTCCTAAATGAACAAACATGATTTTTTTTTTCAAAAATTGATTTTCAACTAAAAAATATTATTTCAAAATTTATGCAAATATAAATTAGTTATAATAGTTTTTATAACACTTTTAAGGGAGAATGTAATGTTTTTTCAGGAAATGTTATCTAGGGGTTCTCATATTTTTTTAAAAACCTTCATGATAATAATTTTCATCAATTCTTACAAATTGTATGTTTTATGAATTCCATGAAAACTAAACGTGACTTCATGTGTATGTAAATGAATATTTGAGAAATGTTTTACTTAAAATGGTTGAATATCATAAGGATTTCATAGTATTTATAAAATGTTAATGGGTTCCTATCATGTTTTTATACCTTCATATGATCTCTCTGATCAATCGATGATTTTAAATATTTTATATGTGACAAATGGATTTAGATGTACTATAAAATATTATATAATTATACAATGGACAATTTTTTATAATATAATTAACTGATACTTTAAAAAATTAACATTATATTTTAGAATGATATTTTCCTCAATAATGAAATAGATATTTATTTGTACTATCCGTTTTTTATTATATGGGATTAATTTTTAATATTTTATTCCATTTATATGTAACACTATAATATTAAAAAAAATTAACATAGTAAAATTTAGGCCACTAAACTCATAATTATGTGTTATTAAAGGCTTCGTGAATTATTGTTTCTATCAAAAAATGGTTTAGATAAAATTAGATGCCATGATGTTATTATAGATTGACATTCATGTTTTATTAAAAAAAATTATTATATAATCACGAGAAACCATTGATGGTTTCTATTTTTTATAAAATATATGTATTTATATAATGTTTTTACATAGAAGAAAATATGTGAATAATATGGAAATGAATAAGGAATGTAATATCTTTATAAATGAAATTCATAGAATTTTTTAAATTTTAACAATTATGATTATAGTTGTGCCAAATCATTGGAAACATCGAATTAATGATGGTACCCATGCCATAGATAAACCAAAATCTCCATGGGGGCCTGTATATATTAGAGAATATCATAAAACAATACCATCAATTATTGATGCATCCTTAATCCTAGGGAAATCAATCAGAATGACCAATAATATTGAAAAGATATTTAATTTTTTGTGTTGTTCTGAATATCAAATGGCAATTCATTATATTTGTCAATTTGATCATGAAAACAATAATTGGGGATAAATAGATAATAAAACGATTTAAATTTTATTGATAAATGCCATAGAGATTCTAGAATTATTATATCTTTTAATAAATATGTATTTCATTAAGTTTGTTCATATTTTTATAGAAATTAAATTTTAGGATGTGATGTAAAATGTTAGGTAAATTTTTACCTCTTATGAAGATAATTTATCTGGATTGGCTACATATTAACCAAATATAATTATGGACCATTATTGTAAAATTTAGATTTTTTACATATGTTTGAAATCATGTTTAGGAAATTTATTATCTCCATTGAATTTAAAATTTATGTAAATGTATTGTGGTGTGATGAAAATTATATGATAGTGTTTTTTAATTTATCATAAATATAGATAAGAGTTTATTTAGTGAAAACCCAAAAGAGAATCCCCAATCAATGAATTCACAAAATCATATGACTAAATTCTATTATTCTAATTAGTTTAGAAAAAAATCATTCTTTTGAATGTCTCATGAAATTTAGGGTATAGTTTTAGTATGGAATGTTTGGATAAAGCTCTTATTTATAAAAGGTAAAAGGTAATGATATTGGAAAAAATAATAATGATTATTAGGAAGTATGCTTTCATAAATGTAATGATATTTGACTCTATGAAAATGTGTCTCTGAATTTAATCATTAATGATTGATATTATGAATACCAAATAAAGAAATGTGTTAAAAATTCAATATAGGCTACCATGGTAAATATAGTTCAATATAATAATGTTTTTAAATGTGCACTTCAAATTTACTTTGATTTTACCAATGACTTGCTTGATTGAAACATACACATTAATTTATTTCAGTGAAATTTTCTAGTAAAATTGAAATATCACCTAATGAAATCTAGATAGAAAATTTTGAAAAATATTCTTAAATAAGAACTACATATACATATATTTATAAGATTTTTATACTCTTATAGTTGTAAATATATTTCATAAAAATCTTATTATTTATCCCATAGTTGACTTAAATGTTATCTTTTTTATGGACTGAAATTTAGTTTATCATCATAAGGTAGATTATGGATCCAATGATTTTATAATAATTATTTAAAGATACATTAAATATTCATGTATAAATGAGTTCATAACTATGATAATATAATCATGATATTATGAAAGTGATTCAATATCGTAGTGAATTATATCATTTTTATATTGGTTAAATAAATAAACTAAATAGATTATTACTGTTTCTGATTTATATAAACATATAAAAGTATATCTAGATTATTTATATGGTATTTTTCATGTTGAGGAGGATTATTTCTTGGTTGACATAGATCCAGAATATTTAAATATTTTAAAACCCAACAAATCTAATAACTCCATTAGATTAATTTGAATTTTGAAAATAGTTATTGGTGTTTCATGAAATATATTCTATTCACCATCGCAATTCCCCAAATCAGGAACCTATTTTTTGTATAATTATGGATACAAACCAGATGATTTTCAATGATTATAATGTGATAAATAAAATCACAATTAAGAACATATATATATTTCTAAATTTAGATATCTTGATTGATCTTATTGAGTAAAAATAGTTTTTTAAATATTGATTACCAGACCATATATCATCACCTAAAATTGAAAGAGGACCACATTTTTTAGGACAAAAATACATTCTTTGTATTTTCTATATATATATTATTTTTTCCTTTTGGGTTGATTAATGAAACCACTATATTTATAGATATTATGATTATTGTTTTCTATACGTACAATGATAACATTTTAATGGTTACTATTAGATCAATCATGTTTTATTATAATTATTATGAGACATATGAGTAAAAACTATTAATTTTTTTTACAATTTAATGGAGATTCTGTTTTAGTAAATATATTATGAATTAGTATTATTGTTATAACATATTACATTTATTTAATGTATTTTTCATAATAACGGAATAAATATTTATCATAATAATCCTACGGTGGTGGAAAAGAAGAAAATATCGATAAAGGTCTTACGGATTTAATGACTTCTCATATTAGTGACTTAATACATCCATTTTTTTAAAATATCACTTGCTAATATAGATTACTATCAATGTTAAAACAAAACGAAGCTACTTTCAACTAGAAAATGGAATTCAATGATTGTTTGTATAAAAAATATATTTTTTAATTCTCTAATGTTATACATTACAATTAGAGAATAAATTTTTTCCGTTTACAATGATTCTTCGAGGAAGGGACATGGTTTCATGTAAATAAAAGGTAACAAAGTTGTCACGACCCGTCCTTGGGGCCCGTGTTGTGACTACCCCAAGCCCGCATTCCATAGGCCAGGGGCTGGTGACTAGCACCAAAGGCGTAAATCCCGATAACTGGGAAGGCATTGCCTTTATAAAAGTAAAGAAAACACCACAGAGTACAAGCAGAAGTAAAACACTAAGTAAAAAAAGAGAAGTGTTGAAAGGTAAATGGGCCAGAATACAACCCAAAAGGAAGTACAACTACAACTGAAAAAAGTATAACAGAAAAAGACAACAGCTGGAAGAAAGGAAGCGGCTCCTGGGTCATCCTCCTCAGATCCTACCTGAAGGGTAGATACAGATGGCGTAGCTCCTGGATCGTCCACCATGGATCCTACCTGAAGGGTAGGTACAGATAGCCTCCTCAATGCTCTCACCCGTCAACCTCCTCCGTGTGTCGTATCGTCGTGTAGTCCACCTCCGAGTACTGACTCGTCGTGTAGTCCACCTCCGGGTACTGACTCGTCGTGTAGTCCACCTCCGGGTACTGTCCAGTCCTCGAACACTCGACCTCCGTCAGTACTGCCCGTCGTCTGCAACCAACACAACGAGGTGCGGGCATAGACCATACAGGGGTGAGTATAACGATACTTAGTAGGGACCCCGAGACCCTCAAGGTCTCACTAAAACCAACATGGTTAACCACAAATAAGATCTCAACAGACAACCTCTACTTAGGTATATTCCCATTCATATACCTAAGTTATCAAGTAACCCATCTCAATCATGATGAAAACACCAAGATCATGAAATCAACGATTAACCACTACCTAGGTATATGCCCATACATATACCTAAGTTATCAAGTGACCCATATCAATCATGAGGTAAACACAAAGGTCAAAAGTCTCAGCTCAAACCAAGATTTTCATTATCGAAACCGTAATTGCTGAAGAGCTCCGTCTCTGAAGTGTACAGTGGTCCTGTCACATCTCTGAGGTACTGCTCACTAACCTAAGACTGCTGAGGTACTCCTCCTGTCGAGTACCGCGAGTCAGCCACCCAAACAGAGTAGTGCTTCCCGCCGGGGTATGTCACCCAATCACAGTAGTGCACACCCCCTAGTAGCCTGCTGAGGTACTCTTCGGACGAGTACCATGGGTCTACACTGTCACACAGGTAGTGCTCCATCTGCCATGGGTCTGCACCTCACAAAGTAGTGCTTCGTCCACTGGGCTATTCGACTCACTCCAAGTCGAGTCGGTCAAGCAGTCGTCAGGTCTCAGTCAGCTACACGGTCTCCGTACTCCGCACGCTCATCTTTGGAGGGTCCTCTCCACGAGCTACAGGTAGATACTCCAATTATTTCAATGTCCCATGAAAAAGTATCTCAAAGGACGGCCTCGTCATAGGGGTCTCAACGCAACAGACGGCACGTCAATCGGACGCTCGGTCTGTGAATTATTAGCCTTTTCGTCCCAGGGCCCCGGTTGGTTTCATGAGCGAACCAACCCAGTTGTATCTCAACTGTACCCCGAACTCTCATAGGGTATACTCATAGGGACCGTTTCTCAACGTAATCACCAACGCCGCTGACGGTTCGTCAAACGGACGTCCGGTCTGAAAGATATCAGCTTTTCCGTTCTATGGGCCCGGTTGGATTTCAGGTGCAATCCAACCCGGCCACTATCCAACTGCATCCAAAACTCAGGCGAAGTATTCCAAAAGTTCCGTCTCATCAAGAGGAAAACAATGAGACAGATGGCACGTCAATCGGACGCCCGGTCTGTGAGTTATTGGCTTTTTTGTTCCAGGGGCCCGGTTGGTTTCATGAGCGAACCCACCCGACCACACTCTGATGGCATCCAAACCTTGAGCAGAGTAATCCAAAAGATTTTTCTCACTTAGAGGAATCCATCAATGTCGACGGCACGTCAATCGGACGTCCGGAGCTCAAGATATAAGCGTTTCCGCTCCGAGGGCCCGGTTGGTTTCGTGTACGAACCAACCCGGCCGAACCCAAAGTTCTCCAAAACCTTGAGTGTAATATACCGAAACGCCCGTCTCGTTCCATGGATCGCTATGCAACTGATGGTGCGTCGATCGGAGATCCGTAGCACAAGATATGGGCATTTGACTGAAAGTGGTCCGAAAACGGGGGGGTCTGGGCCCGGACCAACCCGGCCCGACCCCCCCTGGGTTGGCCCAAACCGGGTCCGACCCGACTGGACCCGGCCCGGACCGGCCGGCGTGGCCAGCTGTGGCTCGGCGTGGCCGAGCCTATGTCGGGGAGTGGGGGGTGTGCGCGGCCCGCCCCTCGCCGTTAATTGAGGGCGGCGGCACAACCGCCGCCGCCAATTCTTCCGGCGGCGCGCTCGGGCGCCGCCACCGCCTGGTGGCCGGATGGCTTCGGCCGCCACCTCCGGTTGCCGCCGGCACCGCACCGGCGTCCCGCGCCTCCGAGTGTTTCTGCGGGCCACCGGAGTTGCTCCGGTGGTCCGTTTTCAATACCGTCTAAGCCGGAGTTCATCTCGAGTCTCGTACTTTACTGCGCAAGCTTCAAAAATACATTGCGGACCCGTTATGTCGTCGCTCGTCAATCTGCACGTCAATTAACAAAACGTGCCATCTTCATCATTCTCCGGCACGAGGCGTTGGCCCCGCGCCCCTTCGCCATGGCCCGACTCCGTCCGCGGATGTCTTTGGGTTTTTCCGACGCGGCGCGACGGTGCCGCGCCCTTCTTTGTTTTTCACGACGTGGCACGACGACGCCACGCATTTCCTTGTCGCATGATTCTGCATGGTAAGATGGCACCATGCCTTCCCATACCAAACCACAAAGAAATCCAACATGGAAAAAGGAGGTGGGTCGGCCGTGTTTGTGCAGACCGACCCCCTCTCGTTAAACGATAGCAGTTGGACATATTCATGAAGAATAAAAATCAAGGGGGTAATCTCGAACAAAATAAAGTAAAGACAATCCCCTAAAACCTCTTAAATAAAAAGAATCATAACAATAATCCCAACCCGCAAAATAATCTTCGCGGATCAACTTAATATTTAGTTGAACCGCGTTCTTAGATTTAGAAGGGAGTAAACGAGGGTTCACCAACAATCACAATTTAAATTCCCTACCTTGTAATTGTCGTTCGTTAATGATCTTGGAAAAAGGGCGGATATCGATTCCCCGATTTTCGTGTTCGTCACACACTCTCAATTATCATGCTCATGCATCGGAAAGGAATAAGGGTACTCGTCATTGGTGGACGAGCGTTCGGAGGTGACGTCGTCGTTGACGACGTTCTTCGTGGGCGACGTCTTCTCCTTTGACGCGGATGAAGGTCGTTGGAGATGTCGTGGGCGTTGCTTCCATTTCCTTGCCTCGGTTGAAGAACGATGAAGAAGATGGTGTCATCGTGCTTCAGTGGCGGAAGATACGTTCTTTGTGTTCTTCGTCATAGAGAAAGAAGAAACTCAAGACTTTCTAAGCTTTTTCTCCAAAGGCTCCCAATCAACTAAACTCCAACCCAAATAAAATATGTTCTTAATTTGTTTTATTAACACAACAAAGCTTATGAATTTCAAGAGTTTGAAATTAAATTAACTCACATAATTAAATATCTCAAGTTGTCAAATTTAATGAGAGGGAGGTGGAGAGACTCATTTAATGAGAGAGAGTTTCATCCACATAAATGGAGAGTTCAAGAGTTAAGGGGGGTTAAGGGGGTTTGATACTCATGTGGGCCCCACCTTATAATATCCACCCAAGGGAGGTTATGTGCTGGTGGGCCCCTCCACAAACCTCCCCTTTGAGGTTCTAACTAGCACTTCAAATAAAAATATGGAAAACACATATTTTTATTCAGTTTAATTAAAAACCCCCAAAAACTAACTTCCAAACTCGATAAAACACAACTGTGGAATAGGTGTTCCTAAGAAAAAATTGGCATTGTGGTTCCATCGGTTCCCTTAGAATTTGATTCCAAGCACCGGTTCAAAAGTTAGAAATTCCCGCTCGTTCGTTCACTGAACGTACCCAAGCCAAACTTCAGAAAAAGTTTTCGGGCACACCGGGCCTCGGATTCAGGCGCCGTTAGAAACTGCGTTCTTGTAAAATTCCAAAGAAAATTAAGAAAAAAAATTCCTTGAAATTTTCGGGTATTTAAATTACTCACACCTCAGGGCTTGACGTCCCCGTAAAGTTTCTACACAAACTAGGGTCACAAAAGCGGTACAGAGCACGCATCTGAGCCTTCCACTCCCATGTTCTTACCTGAAGGTTTCCGTGCTGCCTACAAAAAACGCACAAGAGGAATCGACCGTCCTCGTAGGACCTGCTCCCGTCGATCCTCAATCCCCACTAGAACCTCCGTGCATGATTCCCTATCATCGACGTCTAAATCCCTGAGGTCGATGATGTGTGAAGGATCAAGCACGTATCTCCTCAGTTGAGATATGTGGAAGACGTCGTGCACCTGGTGCAACTGAGGTGGATGGGTCAAGTGGTAAACCACCTCGCCAACCTAGCTGAGGACCTAGAAAGGTTCGTTGAACCTCGGAGATAACTTTCCGCCTTGGCCACATCTTCGTAAACCTCGTCGAGGTGAGACCCATATGAGGATTTGATTGTCATCCTCGAACTCCAGAGGTTTCCAATTCCTGTTAGAACTGGAACTCAAACAACTGCTGCCACGAGGGTAAGGTTGACTGACTCAAGAGTGATCGGTCACACACTCCTATGCATGAGTTATCCTGTGCTGCCTAGGGTTTCTTTTCACTGACCAAGGAAAACCCTTCCCGACGTCGTAGTTAAACCATAAACTTTTTGCCTAATACCATCAATTTGTGTATGAACTGTGATTGCCCAGTCCATACTCAAACCAACGTCGTAAGGCCTCGACGCTTCCACCAAGAGATTCCAACCAAAACTTTCGCCTCGAGGGTCTGACCACACCGTCGTTGTAAGTGTGATTATTCAGTCTCCTTCCAAGGTATCTCCAGACGTGAGGGTCAAGTCTACGGCTTACCGGAAACTCTAGGTCTGGGACAAAATTTGTGAAAGGGAGTAATGATTCATATCGACGTCTGTTACTACAGCAGCTAGTAGTGGACACAGACCGTCCCTTGAATCATTTTTAGAGCCATTGGTTCACACTCTTTGACTGCATGCAGCCGCACTCTTCCTCCGCCCTCCAGCTCCCTGATCCTGGAGGGGATAACTAAGGCGGGTGGTTGTAGCATGATAATATGTACACCACCTCATGCTGCTCTCCTAGCTCTGCCTCCACTTCTGCTGCTTCGTAGACTCATCTCTCCTTTAAGATTCCTCTTATGGAAACATTTAACATGCCCGTGTCTCCAAGACTGGTGCCAGTTTCCTATTTCTTACTACTCTGTGCAGTTTTCATCTGCTCCTGGATGGTTTGCACCTTCTTTGCCTACGATCTGAAAGAGCTGCTAATATTTCTCCTCTGCCGAAAAGAGAAACTCGGTCTCATCCCCTGGATGAACCACGCTCATTGCCTAATACAGTCAATCCTGAAATGAATGATGAATTCATTCCATGGATGACTTCGTAAGGCCTCGATGTAACTACCAAGAGATCCAACTGCCACTCTCACCTCCAAGGGTCGAGTCACACTATCGGCATCAGTGCGAGGTCACTGGGTCACCTCCAGTAGAAATCTCGAAAGTGAGGGTCAAGTCAACAGTCTTAACCGGGACCACTCAGTATCAACCAAACAAAAGGACAGGAAAACAAACAAAGATAAGTGTCTTTTTATTATTGAAGCTCATAGTACAAAGACATGAATACAACAGCAACATGGAACTAGAATTACAAGGGACGTATCCACTAGTTCTGCTCCTGTCCACCTGCTCCCGGTGCTCTACTGCCTTGTCCACTGCTCGACTGTTTCTCAAGCACCCGCCGCTGCTTCTGCCCTGATGGCTCCTCAAAAGCCTGCAGATCAACTGTACGAGGAGTCAGACAGTCACGTGCCAGGTGACCCTTTCCGCCGCATGAGTAACACTGTCTGTTTCTGGAACGCCTGGCTCTAACCCCACCCCGGGTGCCCCGCACCACCAATCCTAAAACCCGAGATCGCCCAACTGCTGGTCTGGTCCTCCTGGACCTCTGCATCATCTGTCTACTTCCCACAGATGACTCGGCTACTGATCGAAAAACACGCGGCAAAGGCAGAAGCTCCTGTACACGCTCGGGGTGTAGAGCTACTGGCACAAACTCCACCCTGAAAAAGGTCTCGAAGTCTTCCCATGCGAAGGTCATCCCATCGCAAAACTGGAACAAGTGGCTCCACCACCTTCCGGCTGCTGCCTGAAGGAGGTTGGCGGTAAAGATCACCATGAAGTCTGCAGGCGTCCCCACTAGCCTGAAGACTCTCACCATAGCCTCCAGCCAATCCTCAGCCACCTACGGGTCCGTCTCTCCCCGGAACCTGGGTGGCCTCTGGCACTGGAACTCGTGCAGTGCACTCAAGTGGCGTGCATCGCCTACTGCTGGAGCTGGTGGCATTGGTGGCCCAACGTATGGTAGTACCACTGGTGCCTCCGCTGGTGCCTCAACTGCAAGAGTGCCCTGTACCGAAGCCTCGTCGCTTGACAGGCTGTCTGTACGCACATCCCTCTGGGATGTAGCTGGTCGTCCGAGAAAAGGCATTCTGAAAGAAACAACGTAATACGGTCAAACGATTATACCTGGTGATCTGACCTGGTTTGAGCTATTTTAATGGAAAACCTTTTGAAACACACACGCAATCAGTTTTTTCGTGCACAAAGTCGGAAATCAGTTGTCAGTGTCCTGGTGTATGGATACGTCGGCCGCCCGCACCAACACTGGACTCCCTAAACTAAAAACCACACTCGGTACTCTTAACACTATTGCTTCACAGAAAATAAATATCAAAGTTATAAGTTCTGCAGTAGAACCGACTCCTCTGATACCAATTTGTCACGACCCGTCCTCGGGGCCCGTTCAGTGACTACCCCAAGCCCGCCTTCCATAGGCCAGGGGCTGGCGACTAGCACCAAAGGTGTAAATCCCGATAACTGGGAAGGCATTGCCTTTCTAAAAGTAAAGAAAACACCACAGAGTACAAGCGGAAGTAAAACACTAAGTACAAAGAGAAGTGATGAAAGGTAAATGGGCCAGAATACAACCCAAAAGGATGTACAACTACAACAGAACAAAGTACAACATAAAAAGACAATAGCTGGAAGAAAGGAAGTGGCTCCTGGGTCGTCCTCCTCGGATCCTACCTGAAGGGTAGGTATAGATGGCACAGCTCCTGGATCGTCCACCACGGATCCTACCAGAAGGGTAGGTACAAATAGCCTCCTCAACGCTCTCGCCCGTCAACCTCCTCTGTGTGTCGTCTGGTCGTGTAGTCCACCTCCGGGTACTGACTCGTCATGTAGTCCACCTCCGGGTACTGACTCGTCATGTAGTCCATCTCTGGGTACCGTCCAGTCCTCGAACACTCGGCCTCCGTCAGCACTGCCCGTCGTCTACAACCAACACAACGAGGTGCGGGCATAGCCCGTGCATGGTTGAGTATAACGATACTCAGTAGGGACCCCGAGACCCTTATGGTCTCACTAAAACCCACATGGTTAACCACAAAGAAAATCTCAACAGATAACCTCTACTTAGGTATATGCCCATGCATATACCTAAGTTATCAAGTAACCCATCTCAATCATGAGGAAAACACCAAGATCATGAAATCAATGGATAACCACTACCCAGGTATATGCCCATTCATATACCTAAGTTATCAAGTGACCCATATCAATCATGAGGTAAACACAAATGTCAAAAGTCTCATCTCAAACCAGGATTTTCATTATCGAAACCGTAACTACTGAAGAGCTCAGTCTCTGGAGTGTACAGTGGTCCTGTCACGTCTCCGAGGTACTGCTCACTAACCTAATACTGCTAAGGTACTCCTCCTGTCGAGTACCGCGGGTCATCCACCCAAACACAGTAGTGCTTCCAGCCGGGGTATGTCACCCAAACACAGTAGTGCACACCCCCTAGTAGCCTGCTGAGGTACTCTCCGGACGAGTATCGTGGGTCTACACTGTCACACAGGTAGTGCTCCATCCGCCATGGGTCTTCACCTCAAAAAGTAGTGCTCCGTCCAATGGGCTAGTCGACTCACTCCAAGTCGAGTCGGTCAAGCAGTCGTCAGGTCTCAGTCGGCTACACGGTCTCCGTACTCCGCACGCTCGTCTCTGGAGGGTCCACTCCACGAGCTACAGGTCGATACTCCAAGTATCTCAAAGTCCCACGAAGAATTATCTCAAAGGACTGCCTCATCATAGGGGTCTCAACGCAACAGACGGCGCGTCAATCGGAGGCCCGGTCTGTGAGTTATTAGCCTTTTCGTCCCAGGGGCCCAGCTGGTTTCGTGAGCGAACCAACCTGTTCGTATCTTAACTGTACCCCTAACTCTCATAGGGTATACTCATAGGGACCGTTTCTCTACGTGATCACCAATGCCGCTGACGGTTCGTCAAACAGACGTCCAGTGTGAAAGATATCAGCTTTTCCGTGCAGGGGCCCGGTTGGATTTCAGGTGCAATCCAACCCAGCCACTATCCAACTGCATCCAAAACTCGGGAGAAGTATGCCAAAAGTTCCGACTCATCAAGAGGAAAACAACGAGACAGACGGCACATCAATCGGACGCCCAGACTGTGAGTTATTGGCTTTTTCGTTCCAGGGCTCCGGTTGGTTTAGTGGGAGAACCAACCCGACCGCACTCCGACGGCATCCAAACCTCGAGCCGAGTAATCCAAAAGTTCCTTCTCACTTAGTGGAATCCATAAAATTCAACGGAACGTTAATCAGACGTCCGGAGGTCAAGATATAAGTGTTCCCGCTCTGAGGGCCCAGTTGGTTTCTTGTACGAACCAACCCGGCCGAACCCAAAGTTCTCCGAAACCTTGAGTTTAATATACCGTAACGACCGCCTCGTTCCATGTATTGTTACGCAACTGACGTTGCATCGATCAAAGGTCTGTAGCCCAAGATATGGGCATTTGACTGAAAGTGGTCTGAAAACGGGGTGTCTGGGCCCGGACCGACCCGGCCCGACCCCCCTGGGTCGGCCCAAACCGGGTCCAACCCGACTGGACCCGACCCGGCCCGGCCAACGCGGCCTGGCCCGGCCGGCTCGACCCGGCCCGACCGGCCCGCCGCGGCTCGGCGTGGCCGAGCCGAAGTCGGGGAGCGGGGGGTGCGCGTGGCCCGCCCCTCGCCGTTAATTTAGGGCGGCGGCGTAACCGCCGCCGCCTGGCGGCCAGACGGCTCTGGCCGCCACATCCGGTCTCCGGCGGCGCTGCGCCGGCGACCCGCGCCTCCGGGTGTTTGCACGGGCCACTGGAGTTGCTCCGGTGGTCCGTTTTCAAAATCGTCTGAGCCGGTGTTCATCTCGGGTCTCATACTTTACTGTGCAAGCTTCAAAAAAACTTTGTGGCGCTGTTATGTCGTCGCTCATCAATCCGCATGTCAATTAACAAAACGCGTCGTCTTCGTGGTTCTCTGGCGCGACGCGTTGGCGTCGCGCCCCTTCGTCGTGGCCCGACTCCTTCCGCGGATGTCTTCGGGTTTCTCCGACGCGGCACGACGGTGTCGCGCCCTTGTTTGTTTTTCACGACGCGACGCGACGGTGTCACGCATTTCATTGTCGCATGATTCCGTGTGGTGCGATGGAACCAATCCTCCCCTTACCAAAACACAAAGAAATCCAACATGGGAAAAGGAGGTGGGTCGGCCGTGTTTGTGCGGACCGGCCCCCTCTCATTAAATGATAGTAGTTGGACATATTCACGAAGAATAAAAATAAAGGGAGTAATCTCGAACAAAATAAAGTAAAGACAATCCCCTACAACCTCTTAAATAAAAAGAATCATAACAATAATCCCAACCCACAAAATAATCTTTGCGGATCAACTTAATATTTAGTTGAACCGCGTTCTTAGATTTAGAAGGGAGTAAACGAGGGTTCACCAACAGTCACAATTTAAATTCCCTACCTTGTAATTATCGTTCATTGACGATCTCGGAAAAAGGGTGGATATCGATTCCTCGATTGTCGTGTTCATCACACACTCCCAATTATCATGCTCATGCGTCGGAAAGGAAGAAGGTTACTCGTCGTTGGTAGACGAGCGTTCGGAGGTGACGTCTTCGTTGACGACGTTCTTCGTGGGCGACGTCTTCTCCTTTGACTCGGATGAAGGTCGTTGGAGATGTTGTGGGCGTCACTTCCCTTTCCTTGCCTCGGTTGAAGAACGAGAAGAATATGGTGTCATCGTGCTTCAGTGGCAGAAGAGACATTCTTCGTGTTCTTCGTCGTAGAGAAAGAAGAAACTCAAGACTTCTTAAGCTTTTATTCCAAAGGCTCCCAATCAACTAAACTCCAACCCAAATAAAATAAGTTCTTAACTTGTTTTATTAAAAAAACAAAGTTTATGAATTTCAAGAGTTTGAAATTAAATTAACTCACATAATTAAGTATCTCAAGTTGTCAAATTTAATGAGAGGGAGGAGGAGAGACTCATTTAATGAGAGAGAGTTTCATCCACCTAATTGGAGAGTTCAAGAGTTAAGGGGGGTTAAGGGGGTTTGATAATCATGTGGTCCCCACCTTATAACATCCACCCAAGGGAGGTTATGTGCTGGTGGGCCCCTCCACTAACCTCCCCTTGGAGGTTCTAACTACCACTTCAAATAAAAATATGGAAAACACATATTTTTATTCAGTTGAATTAAAAACCCCCGAAAACTAACTTCCAAACTCGATAAAACGCAACTGCGGAATAGGTATTCCTAAGAAAAAACCGGCGTTGTGGTTCCATCGGTGCCCTCAGAATTTGATTCCGAGCACCGGTTCAAAATTTAGAAATTCCCGCTCGTTCGTTCACTAAACGTACCCAAGCCAAACTTCAGAAAAATATTCCCGGCACACCGGGCCTCGGATTCAGGCACCGTCAGAAACTGCGTTCTTGTAAAATTCCAAAGAAAATTAAGAAAAAAATTTCCTTGAAATTTCTGGGTCTTTACAAAAGTAATTTTTTTGTTTCATATTAAATTAAACTTCATCAGAAAATAAGGGTATACGTGATCTTGAGCATTCAGATTTTATTTTTTCATTAAAATTTATAATAAATCTTTTATATGAGTTAAATTTTGAAATATATACTGCATATGGAAGTATATTTCATACATAAATATTATTAGAAATTTTGTAGAGACAGTGTTTGAAACCGATAATGTAATATGATTGCATACTTATCTTTCACATGTGTAAATTAATCATACTACTTTATTCCTACATCCAAAAATATTTTACATCCCTATATATGAAACATTTGTAATACAGACCATTAGGTAATATTTTAAGGAATGTTGGATATGAAATTATTCATGCATTAACACCCTTTATTTTAGTTTATTTATTAGTTCATTAATATATTCCAAATTAAATGATGCCCATTCTGAATGATGATTTTGGTTTTCATGGGAATTTTTTTTCTTAATGATACATTCCAAAATGTATTATATGATTTAGAATGATGTTATATGTGAATACTAATCAATGGCTGGAAAATAAATTTTTAAGTGATGCGTGTAGCTATCTCATTTCTATTCATTGTGACATCACTTTGTTATATAATAACCATCATGAATAATTTTGATGGGGGTGGAATGAAAAAGTATATTACATATAATAGTAAATAATGACATTAAAATAGCTTAATGTTGAGAGAAAACAACTAAAGACGATTATTTATCATTTTACAAAGTAATCATAGATAGAGGATATTATATTCATATATTTCATGTCTGGATTTAAAATGAAATCTTATTGTAATAATGCGATTTGGGATATTATTAATAATTTGAAAAAATCATATAATTTTCATAAAATTTAGAATAATATGTGATTTGGTCAAGTTTATATACATTATGTAAAGGATATTGTCAGGTTACATGGAGTTCACCTATATATCATATTTGATAGTGATCCAAAAAATATGCTCTATTTTTTGAAAGGCATTAAAAATTAACTATCTACAAAATTAAAATATTTTATATATTTTCATCCCTTATCTCTTGGGTAGATAGAATACAAGGATTATAATTTTAATGATTTTATCTGAGATAACTTAGTCTGTTATTCAATATTCTGGGTTTAATATATTTCATCTAAATTACTTTAATGTAGTGTGAACTCAAGTATATTAATTGTCTATTTGTGAGATAATGATTTTGTGAAATAAATTGGTATAAAAAATTTGTATAAAGGTAAATATACATGCTTCATATAAATTTTCTTATTTCAATATAGTATTATCCATGTAAAAGGAATGTGTTTCATTGACATAATATCTATATAACAAAAATCCATCTGAAAAAATGTGTTTGGAACCCATAGATCATATACACAATAAATATTTCGTGAAATTAAGTGTTGTTGTTTTTGATTAATTGACATTCCATTACATGATCATTAAAATATTCTTACAGAAAACTCCATTTCCACATTGAAAATAAATTTTAAAAAATAATAATTTCATAAAAAATTGTGTAAAACATTTCATTTAAAATATTATTGGAATCATAAAAAGAAATAGTTTATTGTTTAATGTTCATAATGGAAGGACATTATATTTATTCAATATAAGTTAAAGGAAAAAATTACTTGCATATCATTATAATATACCAAAAACTGTATCCTTAAGAAAATAAAAAGAGTATTCCTTTTAAAAAATTATATAATAACCATATTGATGCTAAAAGTGAAATTAATATGTCCCTGTCTAAGAGTAAAATAATTCATATCATTTTTAAAAAAAATGGATATGGAAGTGAATCTATTTATTATCAAAGAGAGAAATGATATCGTTTTTCAATAAAAATTTATTGTAATGTTTTGAGAATATAATGTGAATAATATGATTGCAAAACATATATTCTCTATAAATAACATTAATAGATTATTAAAAATGTGTTACATGAGAGTTATAAAATAATATTTTATCTTCAATAAAAATAATCATAAAAATCAATATACAAATGAGATTATAACATAAAAACCTTACAGGTTTGGTAAAATGTTAATTATAAACACCATTTAGGAATTACTTCTATTTTAACATGAAATATCATTACTATAAGGATTATTACAATGTAAAATGTAAAAGGGTGTTATATAAAACTCAAAAAGTGATACAATTCCATGTTATTACATGTTCCCCAAAGAATATAATTTGTGACCATATGCCTTTTACACGATTTCCACTTCCAAAGAAATCACTATAACAATGTGTGTAGTAAATATAATTTTTTTATAAATATATAAAAAAATTATATAAAATTTATAATATCATATATGATCCCAACATAATATTTCATTACCAATTTATCAATAATTTTTCATTAAAATCATTATTTCTAGGTGTTAACGATTTTTTGTATCATGAGTGTTTCAGTTTAGTAGTTCTATTAATTATTTATTAACAAGGTTCTATAAATTCTAAAATCATAATAATCACGAATATTTCAAACATATTGGGTATATATATACTTATTAAAAAAATTATATAAATATAAAAATGAATATCATTATTCATGGAGATTGTATATTATACGATCACATGAATAGTGATTTCAATATTCAATGATGGAAACAAATAAAGTTATCTAGTAATAAACCACTTAAAAATAATTATAATATTATATAAATAATTTATATTAATTTGAAATATAATTATTTTAATCCAAATTAAATTGATATGAAAAAAATAACATCACCTCTTGGAGGTGGATGTACACATGTATACATGATCCATGATATCATTTTCAAATAAAATTGGAATCAAAGATGGAAGATGTGATATTATACTTCCTACGTATAAATATAATATAATATATATATATATATATATTACCCCTCATAATACCCATGCATAAATTATGGAGATGAAAAAATTGTAATAATACTGTGTGGGGACGGTATGTTGTTCGTATGGTTGAGTGATACTTTCACTTCACATTTTATGAGTATATCATGGATAATGATGGCTTAAAAATTAAAACAACAATTATTTTTATTTATTTTTATTAATTAATTAGTTTTTTATAAATAATATATATTTATGAGATGATACATTAGTATAAATGACAATGATCGCAGAATGAAATTAGATATTCTTTGAAAAACCTCCATTGTTCTCCACGTATAATCCTTATGGATTTTATTCTAAGAAGAAAAAAACATATATAATGTTTCTATGGTTTTTAGAAAATATAATGGAATTGTATGGTAATGATATGAGGATATTTTTTTATATATGTGGAAGAAGGTGTATATTTTAATAAGGGAGGGTGAGTACATATGCTGAATTTTTCATAAAATTAAATTTTAATAATCCAATTATCAACACAAATTATTCCAAATAACCATTAATTTTATGTAATATAATCTAGGTTTGGAATAATATTATCCAATAAAATATTGATAGTTTCTTGTGTCTTTATAAACATTATTAACTGTTAGATTATTTATGACCATAACAACGGTAACATCTATTTGAATCATAATGTGATAAAAATGATATTTTAAATATACATGTGAGTTATAAAAGAACTGTGGCTAATATTTCAAAAAATATAAAATTAAAATTTTGGAAGACAATTTTTTTTGAATTATATATATGTAAATAAAATAATATTTTTTTATCAAAATTCATTAATGTCAGTTTTGGAACTATGCATTTAATTTTAAATTAAAGAGACCATTGAGATTATTGAATTTTAATTGAATCTAATAGAAAAATAAGAATATGTTATATTTATCCATAAAATTCATATAAAACTATGACTATAAAAAATTATATTACTTTTAATATTTTTAAAAAAATATTTTATTTATCTAATAATAGTGTAATTATTATATAGCATTACCCAGATATTTAATGTAATTATATAATTAATAAAAATACAAATAAATTACAATCAGGAAGATAATTTCATTATGAAAAATTTTAATATTAACGTTCATTCGAAACATAAATTTTTTCATATCTGAACACATAAGTGATATTTAAAACTAAGAGTGATATATTTAGTATCTTTATTTTCTATTAAAAATATATAGGTTATTTTCGTGAACATGTGTCCTTTAAATGATTTAATTTTTATCATATTGTGATAATAATCAAACGCACTTCATCCAATATAAAATTATACAAAATATTGTGAGATTAAATCATATTTATAACCATTGTGGGCACAATTCACACTTTATCTAAGTGATAAATTTCAAATGAGTTACTATTTATATTTCCTAAAAATAAAAAAAAAGAAATTTAACAAAATTTTTACTTCATGATAAATAATTGAAGCAATTTTGTAATATTTAATATCTAAAAGTGATAGAAATTAATTTTAAAATAATTTTAAAAAATGTGACACGGCAAAATTTTTAGATAAATACAATTTTAATATTAAAATTAGATTTATTATTTTATTATGTACGTAAAAAATAATATGAGAATGATGAAAAAAAATTATAGAATATAATATACATATATATATTACATTACAATTATTCACAATTTGTGAAAAAATTAATTTATAGAAAAATATTGTCCAAATAAAAATTGATTTCAAGAAAAATTCATTTTTACATATAAAAATGTTTTTATACCAAAATCCTAAAAAAAATTATTTATTCTAGGGAACATAATTTTATTATTAAATTATATGAAATTTAATTTTAATATTAAACAATTTTGAAAAGAAATGATTCATTTTATGTGAAAAAATATGGATTTCTATATAAATATGCATTTTTCACCATTCACTATAAAAATCAAACATTTCAGAAAAATAATTGGATTTCACTCTAATATAATTTTATATTCTAATCTTATAAATGTATTTAAATTTATATTATAAAATAATAAACATTTTCAATAATTTAATGTAATATTTCTCACAAAAAATAAAATTCATCAATGATGAATGGTATTTTTGAATCATAATCTACTGGTTTAGAGAAATTAAATTTTTATTTTATAAGAATTAATAAGTATATGTTTATTTAATTGGACACACACACACACACAAACATATATATATACATATATATATATATATTATTTTATTTATTCAAACACATACCTCACAATTCAATAAAAATGTTATTGTAACACCTCAGACCCGGATGCCACTTAGGAGGTTCCTAAACCTAGTATGATAGATAGACTTAAGCACATCAACCAAAATTATATAGGTGGATAAATAATAGTGAGGGACTAATGTGTATCCATTTTGATGCTATTCCATCAATACTATTTTATGAAACCATGTATAATTATAAAAAAAAGGTATGTATAATAAGAAATATAAGTAAAAAATAATACACAGTAGAAGGAGTAAAATATATAATTACTAAAACAAATGTAATGAAAAAAATAGAAGATTATGATATACGTCATGTCACTAAAAACTGGAAAAAATAAATAAATAGTTGTAGGATTACATGAACATTCCAATGTAGTAAAATTAAATACAGAAACTATCCTAATCATTACAAGCTACAACTCGGTCATCTACAAGAAGATCTATCCCAACATAGTAATAAATCATGTTTGTGGAGCATTAAACTTCCATTTATCAACACTTTTATACATATAAACTACCCTAGGTTCCAAAAGGAACCGAGAAGGGTGTGAGATAAAAATCAGTGGGAAAACACCAATGGTGTCTATAACATACACCTCGTGTAATTAAAAAATTTCAGTGTTCATGCAACAATATATAATGTAATGAAAAAAACTGTAACTAAATACCCTAGTACCTACTACATCACTAAAATGTTGTTTTATTATGTATCTAGATTAATTATTAATTGATTTCTAGTTTATATAAACAATCCTTGTGATCCACAACAAGCTCTAAAATCATCATGTGACAGTGTAAATAGTGAAGACTCTAAGATGTAACAAGGAAAAAAAATTGATAACTAAATTGAAATGGTTCCATGGAAATCAATAAGGAAACCTACACATAAAGGTTCACTAACTAATCAGTATAATAGTTTAGAAAATGGCTAATAATGTATTATAATTAGCATCTTCCAAGTTATTCCATAATAATGATTCCAAAAAAATCTAATGAATTTATCCAAGGTAAAATGGGAGAAAAGTAGTTGCTAGTATCAAGGTTGTAACCAAGGAACCTTATGATTAGTTTCACCCAAGAGTGTATTTTAGGAATCGTATAAATATAATGAAGGGATCCTATGTTGTCATATAGGATATCTAATGGTAGACAAGGATTGGGTTGTATAGAAGGTATCAGCAAAAGAAACTCTCATCCTTGAATCGTTGTAAATTCCTCAACTACCAATGAAATTGCCATGGGAATCAAAGAGAAAACAAGATTCATTAAATTATATAATGATATCATAGTCTATGTTCATAAATATTCACCATATATTTAATTAACTAAAATTAATTTTATCATATGATAACTATGCCATAAACTAATTTAAATAGTTCAATCCATTCCTTTCATTAGTTTTATAAGGCCATGTAGCCTGAAACATTTTAATTAAAACCATATATGTAATGTTAAATTAAAAATGTTCACTTTTCGTCTATCCATGAACATTTCATGGTGTACCACATACATGAAACACAACATTCAAAAACATTTGATAACACCAAGTCATATCCATAATTATTCATTCCATAATATCATTTGAATGAATTACATACATTTAGGGACATACCATAGGTTGATCAAGTGGAAGTTTCAATTTACAAGTATTCACAATTCCATTATTCAAAATGAATTTAATGTAAGAATGATATCATTTAGTTTGCTCATGATCAAACACATCCAAATAGTTACACAAAGTTGTCAAAACACTAAAAACTCAATTATAACATATTACCCACAACGGGGTGTTGTGAGATTTTAATTAAAAAACCAAATAATAGTAAAATTTACATGAATATCATAACCATATAGACCAAATTAATATAATCATGAAAAACAATTAAATAATAACACACAATTAGATCTGTAGGCTGCAAACGTAAATTTCAAAATCAACAAACTTGAGGGATGAGTTATATACCACCATACATAGGATTTTAAGATTCTCCACTTAAATAAATATCCTCTAAATCGTTATTAAATGGATTAGATATGATAAAATATTAAAAATTGTTACACCTCGATAACTATGTTGAGAGAAAGAGTGGCACAAAACAACAAAAATGGACTCGAGTACTTCCCGTTGCACAACCAATGCGATGAATGGAAGATTGAATAGATCCAGGATGAGGGAAATCCATAAATATGATGATTAGGACATAAAATAGATAAAAAATTTACAGAAATGGAGGTTGATCCACTTGGATATTGTGCTAGTGAAGAAGGAGGTGCATTATTAGATCATTGACGGTAAAATAGTAAAATTACCACAATTTTATCCTCTTCATGGTTTGGCTCCATGGTTTTCCAAACTGTTCCCAAACCATGCCTAGCTATCTAGAGAAGTGGTGGAACACACAAAGTAAGGCCAAATGTTTTGGAAATCCATTATATAACCATGAAATATAAAACTGATAAAAAAATGACAATCATTCGCATGGTTTAGACTAACAATTCTTTATCCCCACATGGTTTAAACTAAAAAAGTGACATGAAAATTTTTTCTAAAATGTTGGGTTTTGGGCACTAAAAAATCCTTTGACACCCTGGAGACCATTGTGAACTCATTTCGAATCCAAAAAATTTCCATAAAAAGAAGGTAGAATAAAATTTAATGGATTTATACCTAAGTCAAAAACGTGGTTCTTACATTCTTTCCCCCTTAATGGAAATCATCCATGAGATCACCTTAAAAGGTTTTTGAAATGATATCTATGAATAACTCTGGCCATTGAGCACATGCATCGGCTACCCATTTTCATGTCTAGTCATGTACATGGATGTGCTTCCATAATACCCGTACTAGAAGAAGATATTATCCTTGAAGATAATTGGTCCTCTAAACAACGATGCTTATAACATACCCTCAAATGAATAATTGGTACCAACCTAAATTATTTTGGGATAAAAATTATGTGGAATATCGTTATGATAATGGAGAAGTTGTGAAGTCTTAAAGTCATCAAGCAAAGGACAGTGTATCTGACATGGTAACAACTATGAGGATACTGGGAGACTCATTAAAAGAAATAAAATACCCCACCATAATGAGGTGACAACTCCTCTTTCTTCTCTTAACATATTTCCCAAAAATTTATGATATTCATATAAAGACATGATCCTCGACCTCGAATTCTAGAGGTCATCGATGATGATTGGCCAAATATTTCTATATAGACTGAGAATTAGTCATTTTATATTTGATCTTCCAAACATTCTGGAATTTATCATACAAGAGATGAGGACATAGTAGAGCTACCACAACCTCCTCTACCCCACACAGGGGTTAAGAACATGGACTACCATAAATTTCCTCAAAATAATCCATCGTAATTATCTCATTAAATTATTATTATAGGTGAACTCAAAGAGATGGATATGAATCACCCATGACCAAAAAAATCAAGTATAAATTTTCTGAACATGTTCCTTATAACCTATATATTGTTTTACATCTACCCATAATTTTGATTGTGAAAGGATATGATAAGAAACTATTGTGTATCCATAGATTTTGGTTGGCCCTTCTAGAACCATGATGTGAAATGATAATCACTATCTAAAAAAAAGTATGAGGATTCCCATTTTTTCACATGATCTCATGGACATAAATTTTTCCTAGCTCAAAAAAAATCCCAAATAATAATGATGTGGGATTCCATTTTTAGTGGATTAATAACTTTCCAAACAGTGTCTCTACTATTGGAATCCTAGGTGAACAGACTAAAAAATCCATAGTCATATCATCCCATTTCTATTTATGGACTGGAAGTTGTTGTAAGAATCTGGTATATTTGATGAACTCAAACTTCACCTACTGACATGTGGAACACGTAGTGATAAAGATTTCTATCTGAAATTTAACCCATGTCCACCAATACTGACCTAACATATCATGATACATTTTGGATATTCATGAATGAACTGCCACAGATATGTGTGGGACCCTTTCATAAACTCATCTATCATATCTGTAAGAACCCCAAAATTCCAATGAAAATATAGGATTCTATCTCTATCCATATATTAATTGAATCATGGGTCAGCTCCACATGTACTATCTTAGGAGAACCGTGACCTTTGGATCCAAAAATTGCTTTCCCTTCATCTACTCAAGGAGGGGAAAGGTAACTGTCATGTATGATAGTTAAGAGATCTCATTAATATCATGAAACAATATATTAATATTAGAAATGGGAAAATTAACTTTTATTCATCATTGGATTCTCTCACATCCTATTTCATTATTTTTGACTCAACTCATTAGTGACTGTGTTTCCCATTCCATGCATATATGCAATCTCAAAATCGAAAAAATGATGATATTTTAGCGATTTTTATTATCTGAAAATCATGTAACATTGTGAAAAGATATACTTGAGTCTCTTATGGTCATTTTACACCATGAATAACTCACCCACAATATAGTGTTGACAAAAATATATGTTGTGGAAAACTACTTCTAGCTCAAGTTCATGCACCGGGTAATCTATGTCATGAAGCCTCAAGAACCAATATCCTTACACAATGAATCTATCCACCTACAATAGTACTACTCTTAAATTGCGGCCTGATTTGAAACAGAGTACACTATAAAATTTCTGAGGCTCTGGAAGAATCAAAATATTTGTTGATACAAGCCTCCCATTCAGCACCTAAAAGGTTTTATCGCACACTTCTAATAACATTAAAATATTACCCATAATTTTAAGGATTTTAAATGTTTAATAATTGAGTGATATGTCTTATATGTAATCCCTATAATGTCTATGTGGCCCAATGAAACTCTATATATCAAACATGTTCTTGGGTTCCTCGTGAAAAAATTCCACACGCTCTCTATCTAGGTCAAAAAATACTATTGATTTTGAGATTATATGACCCTAGATGTAATCTTTTTTAATCCATAAGTTGAACATATTTTTCATAGCATATTGATAAATATATCAATGTTTATTCATAATAATATCATTGTACAAGTCAGGGTCTCTAAAAGTGAGATAATGTACCTATATTTCGTCCATAAATACTATTAATAAAGAATACAAATATTGTTGGAAACCCAATTAATCAGTGCCACGAAAATAGAAGGCATGTAACTATGAATGAACAAAATATATATGTACTCATATAGACCATACCTTCTTTGGAAGGATATATGATGTATTTTTTATGGCCTAACATGAACCTGGTGATAACTTGATTTAAGGCCAATCTTAGAGAAGACCATATATCCTCCAATTTGGTCACATGTATTATATATTTGAGGATATGGATAATAGTTCCTAACCATAATATGGTTCAACCATCAATAATACATGAATATATGGATGGTCTCTTTTTTCATTCATAGAAGAAATCATGAGTGTACCCTAAGAGGAAGTCTTATGCTAAATAAAAATGTTTGCCTCAAGATACTCTAACTGATCTTTTATCTCCCTAAACTCATTAGGATCCATCATATTCTGGGTAATGAACACTAGATCATATATAGGAACATGAAAAATTGTAATCTCTACCTCCCTCTCAATAAGTAATCCATATATTTCATCAGAAAAAATATCCATGAAATGATCAAGTACTAGAGGGAACATATCCTCAGCAAATCCATGATCCTCCATTATGATATTTTCAATTTTGGTGGTTACCCCACTTATACTTTGACAGTCTTTTCCAACACTACAACTCCAGACATCCCACTCACCCTTATGTAGATAACTTCTTCCTTCTAGTCATTTAAATAATACGTGTCAATGATATTAGTCTACAAATTTGTGATGTTGAAGAAAACAATATATCCTAAAAATGAAATCCAGTCCATCCTCTCGAGAAAAAAGTGGTCCCATGAGAAAGGGTATCTTCCTAACTCAAGTAAAAATTATATACATTGGAATATTCCCTATGATCATACCACTAATGGTGTATCTATTGTAATTACACCACAATAAAAATGAATTTATATCCTAAGTCATTCCATTAATTTTAAAGAGATAAATGAGTATAACGAACCTGTATAAAATAAATAAGATACTATAGTAGATTCAAAACAAAATATACTATGTACTTAAAATTGTATTGTAGCATGATCAAAAGGTAACAGATGTAATTCATGAAACTAAACTAATACATTTCCTTGTGCAGCAGTTTGAATTCCTTGATTGACATATTTCTATTGGCATTGCTGGTGATCATGGGTCTTGTTTCCACACAAAAAAATTCTCCTCGACCAGTCATGTCTGTGCTACTCTAAATCCTATCATGAAGTGGCATAAAATAACCAACCTATAAAGGTATAACTTTAATAAAACTCATCCATTAATAATATTTTATATTTCTCCTAGAAAATTGATGAAGATTCTCCATATAGCAACAATACCAAAACTCTATTTGGTCTCTATCACACTTCGGATTTTGATTCATTGTTCATATACACTAGTGAAATACTAAAGATCATACTACAAGGGTACCCTATCTTCAACATCCCTAATGAGAAATTCCTTTTGAACACTTCTTGCCACCAAAAAAATTAATGTCCTAACTCAACATTGGTCCTCTATGCCTGGTACTATCACTATCATTTATGTTGAACTCACTGACAAGATTCCTGATTACTATTTATGAAAATGTAGTCAGGAAAAAAAATTCACATAGTAATGATGGAATACTATATCCCCTCAACAAAATGTTGAGTACACGAAATCTTATCAAAATCTTGAAGTGGTGCAATGTGCTACAACTCTATAAAATGTTCTTAATACTCCACAACTGACATGAATACTTACTTGAGAAACATGAAACCTATGTCTATGTTAGATCTCATCATTTGAGGAAATATCTAATGATATATGGATATTTCTAAATCCACCAATAACTGGACATGACTATGACTATCCAATGTAATAATTTCTCACCATGTCATTGTTGAATTATTCAACATGTAAGTATAATGCTTGTACCTTTTCTCTGATGGAATCTTTAGAAGATCAGTGATAGATAGGGTGGCCTCTATACAAGCCACACAATCTGACATACCACTATCCCCCAAGATGATGGGAGGATTTTGGAGCTGAATACCATGAGTCAAATCATCGATTGGGTGTGAAACTCATGGTTCACCACACATGGAATGCATGAGATAAAAGAAAACCTTCACGGTCTAGGGCATCAGTTCTCAATGAAGGTACAATAGGTGATTCCTGAAGTTTCACTCTTGGTGGAAACATATATTTCTTCTGTCCCACCAGGTCTCAAGAAAGGCCATCTCTATTAACCTGGTGTATCACACGAGGATTTTTTGGTGACATTGGTGTAAAAATTCTAATCACATACCTCAAAACTATCATTTTAGCATAATGATATAATCAGTTTCATAATATGAACATAATAATACTCACTACTTGTGTTATACTACCCAATAAACCCTCTAATATGTATTTCTATCCATAATATATGAGATATTACTCTCATAGGTTCTAGTAGAAGAAGGGTAAATTATACCAAGCCTCATCATTATATGGAAACTGTTTCCTTTAATTTATCATTTAATTACTATTTTTTTCTTTTACCTTTCAGAAATATAAAATGGTGGGGTTAGCATGTGTAATCATTTCACTTTTAGGTATTCGTTTTCATAGATAATTTACCAAATTCATTTTAAAATATGTTGTCTTCCACAATGAATAAGGCCTCATACACCTTATCACATTAATTTACACACTTGAATTTCTAATAAAAGGATTGATTTTTCAATAAATCATTCCTCACATGAGGTCCCATAACAACTCATGAATTGAAACATGAAATCACTAAATCACATCCTAAAAGTAGAACATTCATATATATAATGAAGGCTCACCCAACAATCAATGGAATATCAAGAAATAAAAGTAGATATATGAATCAATATGGAATTTAAATATGGATAAAGTTAATATTATAGTGCCTATATTGATATATGTTATTAACATCTTATTTATCATATCATTGGTCCAAGGATGATGTGGAATTTTCAATCATAATAATAATAAACAACTCTAGTTAGCATGTGACTCACCCAATAGGGAAATAATATCAACTATAATAGGAAAAAATATAATAGTAATTATAATTCTGGACACTAATTTATTACCCTGAACTTGGTTGAAATATGCATATGTTTGACTTATCCCCAACAACATTGAATTCCTAATAGCATGACCATTGTCTCAAAATAGAAAAGAAAAAAAGGAACCTTCCTCTAATACCACTTTGTGAATTCTGAAACCCAAGATCCAATTAGGTTATTCCACAAACTAAGAGGGTGTCATGGCCTCAAGTGCATCTCCTTGAATAGTTTATGTTGCTGACTAAGAGTGAGAGATTATAGTGTGTCTATGAGGAGACAATTCCAACATTTAATGACTATTTCACAACCGAATACAATAAAATGAGGTAAACAGTTGATGAAATATATGTAAATTTAATTCTCTTCATATGGTGACAAATAAATAAAAACTGAAACTACTAGAATAACATATAATATATTGTTATGACATATGTCATGTCACTGGGATATTGGAAAACATGAATACAATGTTTAAATCATACATGAAAACACTAATGTGGAGAAAATAAAATACATATACTATACAAATAAACATGAGAAACATCTTGGTCATCTGCTACCATATATATCCTAGCACAATAATAAATCAAGTTTCTGATGAATTGTGATTCCCTTTATCAACACACATGTATATGTAATATA
Source organism: Viscum album (assembly GCA_963277665.1). Classification (NCBI taxonomy): domain Eukaryota; kingdom Viridiplantae; phylum Streptophyta; class Magnoliopsida; order Santalales; family Viscaceae; genus Viscum; species Viscum album. The sequence continues at coordinate 1,816,542,858 of OY728164.1, forward strand.
CTATAGTAACCAAACAATTCCTAGAGAGGGTGTGAGAGAAATTCTAGTGTGCTGCCAACAACAATGTCTATAACATCTGGCCCATGTATTAGAAATGTAATAGTGTACATGAATGCATATATATAGGAACCAAATACAATGTAACTAAATTCCAAAGTACCTACTTCATCCCTAATATGGTTTTTAACCATTTAACAGTTTAATTAAATTATTTATTACCAGTTTATATAGTCTACCCACAGGAGGTATAGGGGCCACTGACATCACCTCGTGATAGTGTAAATAGTGAAGGATCCAAAATGTGACAAGGATAATACAATTTATAATTAATATGAATTCATTACATATAAATTGTAAAGTAAATATATATGTCATGAGATTATAACTTATTAGTAATAGTGTCTAGCTAAAGGTTAATAGTGTAATTCAAATATAATCATACAATATATTCCTAACATAATGTTTCTAACTGAGTCCTTGGTATTTATCGAATGTAAATTAAGAGATAAGAAGTGGAAATGTTCAAGGATGAATCCAAGTCACATTATTCCCTCATTGATCTATGAACTGTATTCAAGGTAACCTATAAAAAAAGATTCAATCCTACAGTGTCATAATGGTCATATGAAGGTACAAAATGATCGATTTCTAGGGTAGGTCTCATCAAATTCAACCAGCATCCTCTAATCAAAGTGAAATACTCAAGCAAACTAGTCATTCCCTTGGTAATCCAAGTGATATCATGGTTGAATCCTTCTTATAATGGTGTTAAGGTATGTGTGCATAAATATTCACATTACATTTAATTCACTCTAATTAATTTTCCATATGTTGACTATGCCATTTAAATTTACACTTGGATCATGCCTTTCCATTCATTTGTTTGAACAGTCCATTTAGTATGAATCCATTTAATTAAAACAATGTAAGTCAAGTTCACATAATAAGGTTAACTCTGTCACCTTCCATAAACATGGAATAGTATACTATGGATGTGCATCCAAACATTCAGTTACATATGATAAGGCATGTTCAGATAATTATGTATGAATTCAATAATTTCATTTGAATGAATTAATAAAATTTGGACGGTCAAGTGGAAGTAACTGTGTACAAGCAGTTAACAATTCCATGATTCAACAATAAATTATTGAAAGTAGTCTTACAATTAGTTTTCTAAGTTCAAACACAACTGGATAGTGGATCAATAGTGTAAAAACACTACAAAACCAATTATGGAATATTACCCATTCACGGGCTGTTTTGAATTATAAATATAACCACAAAGTACTAATCACATTTATATAAAGATCATAACTATATGGTTATAATGAATATAATCATGGAATATAAAAACATTAAAAAACACCTAAAAATTAGTAGGCCCCATACATAAATTCTAAAATCAACGGACTTGATGGATGAGTTATAGACCACCCAAATTTGTCATGAAAAAATATATTTGTCCAGTATTTTCTTTTGATTAATATTAATAAAGATAAGACAAATGTTGATTGGAAAATTCATTACACATTGATAATTAGGTTGATAGAAAGAGAGATGAAGAATGACTAAAACTGACTCATGTACATACTGTTTTTCAACATGTGTGATGAATAGAAGCTCAAAGGGATCCCACATGATTTTGATCATTCAATCACTAGCTTCTAACTTGAAATAGAACAACAATTGGAAACATAGAGGTTCATCCCACTGATAATTGGACAATGTAAGAGGGAGGGATAATCATATTATTAATGATAAAACATTAAAATTACCCAAAAATTATCATGTTCATAGTTTGGATCCATGGTTTTTCTTACTAAGTGCAAACCATGAATGGGGTACATTGAAAAGAGGGGTCACTCACACAATTTGGAATTACTGTTTGAGAAAATATGCATTAAATGTGTGATATGGATCTATGTAAAAACTCATACTATCTTCATGGTTTATAATAACTTTGTATCCTCCCCCATAGTATAATCTAATAATGAAACAAGACCATTTTGTAAAAAAAATATGGGTTCCTCGATCTGAACGAAACTTAATCACCATTGAGACCTTTGTGAACTCAATAGTAAATGGAAGAAGGTCCAAAATAAAGAGTTATATAAAATTTTAAAGGATATATAACAAAGTCCAAAACAATCTTCTTATCATTATAATTATCATATATAATATTTTTTTAAATAATTTAGGCATTCATTTTTGTGTCATATATGATATCAATCAAAATTTTCTTCTTTTAAAAATAAAGGGTGTTAAATGTTATCTTGATTTAATTAAATGCATCCTCCAAATTTTATCATGACCATGGTAATTATGGTTTCTATTTTTTAAAAATAATTATTCGAAATACAAAATCAGAAAAAATAATTAATAATATTTCCTAATCAAAAGAGTGAAAAAAATTAATTTTATCTGAATAAAAACTCTCTAGGTTTTTATATATCTTAACATTAAATATATAAAGGATATAATAAAAATAACCACATAGGATGGAGGGTGATAGAGAACATTGATTAGATGAAATTGAATAACCATGTGAAATTTAATGAACATCAAAACATAAATTTATTATATGTGAAACGGTGAATCTATTCCTAATAATTTATGGTAACGTGATATTTTATTTATTAAAAGATCATTTTAATATTTTATAATAATTCCTTTACTATCTAGACTACTAATGTAAGTAATTGTACTTATTTAGAAAATAGTGTTTATCCTTTAATCAATTTTCATCCCGATTTAATAAGTTTCTCATGACAATGAGTATTCAAAATGGATTACGCATACCAGAAGAACTAAATTTAACATCTAAAGAATTGAAAATGTGTATCATTATTTCCCTTATTTTTTAGGAATTAATAGTTATCATAAGGCAATATTATTCCCAAAATGAATATACCTTCATAGGTAAAAATTCAAAATTAATCTCCAATTATATTATTATTTCAATAAAGATAGCATTATTGAATGTTTTCTTCTCTAAGGATATATCATACCATTCAATTTACATATTATAAAAATTTAATGCATTTTCCAGAATAATCATTCTTTTAATATTGTGTGTTAATCATTTAGGATAAATATACCTCACCCTAATGAAAATATCCAAAAGTATAATTAATCAACCTGATAAATGACTATATAATATTATAATATATATAAGTTCACCAAAATTTCATGAATCATATTTTAATAAAAACCTATAATTTAATCCTAAACATTACCATAAATATCACAAAAAATATCACATTATCAATGAATCACTTTTAAACCATAATGAATATTTATACCCCGCTATTTAGTAGATAATAATTGATTTAACATTAAAACATATACTAACCTAATGGTATTTTCGAACCATAATATATTATTCTTCTTAAAATGTATTATTGGATTAAATTCACCTCAAAATATCATCACATAAAATTCCAAAAGGTATTTTATGTCATTAAAATTTTAATAAACATTAAACTGATCAATCAATAATGGTATCTATAACACCTATGTTAACCTCACATTATAAAATATAGGATTCCAAAAATAAAAAAAAATCATTATTCCATATACATAATAAGATATCATTGAGTACATTCACTAAATAAAAAATAATAATAAAAATGATGACTTGAATCAATTTATCATGAAATCACTATCACATTTCACAGTCACTAATAATTGTCATCATTGTTAACCATCTATTTATCCCAAAAAAACATTATCAATTTTCATGGTAATTTTTATCATTCAGCATATGTTTTCAAATACATAATATAATCTAATATTGAATAATCCTTGTATTTTTTTGATTGTTATATAAAAAACATCTTTGATATATTTCATTAACACTAATACATAATGATGTCAATGCATTAACATCAATGGTTGGAATAACATAGATCCTTTTTCACTCCCCCTCCCGACAAATTTTACCCTTCCTAGGCCGGAAATGTGAGAAGGGAGATAATGACCCCCGAGTCCCACCTCCAGTAGGCCCTGGGTTGGTGACTAGAACCAAGGTTATAGTAAACACACAAATGAGAGGCATTACCCTCTAAGAGAACACATGCAGAAGAGAGAGATAAGACAGACACCAACCAACTCCAACTCAGAACTGAAATGTAAATTAAAACCTAAGTGTATATATTTTATGTAATGAAAAAAGGCCAACAACTGAAAGGGGAAACTACAAGTACCCAAAAGAAAGTAAAAACATCAGCGACCACAAGCCCAAACAGCTCCTCTAACCACAAGCTCTTAGTAACCAGCAAGATCTCCAACCTACTCCAAGTGACCTGAAAATAGTTTATATATATATAGGGGGAGTATAATAGTATACTCAGTAAGATCCTCCCTGAAGCCTTTCTTTCTAAAGTAAATAGAGCATGCTATAGCACAGTGAACTACAAGTGAATATAACTCGTCACCTAAACAGCTATACTATATCCCACCCCCACCATGTCTACTCTCACCATGTAACGCATAAAAAATATATCGTTTAGTAAATAATATGAAGGGAACCCCGCTACTACTTCCCCACTGGTATTCTGCTTTTCCCCAATGATATGTGCCATGTGCATCTCTCTCCAAAGGCTTACCTGTATAAACATGGGCTACGCACCACAATCTGCACCACCTGCACCACAATGGCTTGCCCGAAGAAACCTGGGCTAAGCTCCACACCATCCTCACAACCAAATGTAATCAGGTAGGTTTTGGGAGCCACCTCATCCCGCATAATGTGTATCAAACGTCAGGTATAGTACCTCAAGCCATTACAGACCACACATCGAGTAAGGATCCCCAAGCCATCACAGCCTATACATGTTACACCTATAGTAGTCCATATGATACTATATCCAGAATATATGTGTGGAAATAACCACAAGACATTACATCCCTCTACACACATATTGGGGGAAAACTAACTGTTGTGCCAATGACACTAGTATCTACCAAGAGAAGAGAGCGGGGTCAAAGGGGGCATTCCACCATTCATCCTCCCATCGGAATGTTGGGGAAAACACCCCCCAGGGCTCAGAATCCCCAGGGTGTCAGTTGCCCGTACTGACAGTGTGGAGTAGCATATAGAAACAGAAAATGTATAGAATATATTATAACTCACAACCACACTGTGGGCATAACCATGTCTGAGACACAACTACATCTAACATCTCTCGGACTCCGGGATGCCACTTTTAAGACTAGGTATCTTATAAGAACACAACCTTTTAAAGGGATTTATTATATTACTTCCTTCCCTTATTATCAATTCCACTATATGTTAATTAAATTGTTATACATTAATTAACCCTGAACAATTTTTTCACATTAAATCCCATTAACATCACATCCAAAAACCATTGTCCCTTCAAAATTTCTCAATATAATCATTAATTTGCAACAAACTCCAACCCCATAGGTTAACATCATTTAATCAAACATTCATTTTATAATTACCTTCCCATATTCCTAGGCATTCTAGAAAAGAATCCTATGCTACTCAACACAAGGGGGCTCAACACGGTGAGTATATATACTACACTTCGAGTATTTTCCGCCTATATCAAGAGCGTAGTCCCATTCTCCATCAAGAGGCTAAGCATAGAAAGCATGTGGCATACCCTGCGCGTCTTCTGCCCTTTAGGAAGAAGGTTAAGCGATCCTAGCCACCTAGAGCAGTGGGGAAAATTAAAGCATATAACAACCAATCAAACCACCAAACATTTAGCCAGCACATCCATCCCATACCATCAACCCTGGTGTCCTCCCCGACACCCACATGCATAAGACATTGCATCTTTCCACTCTATGCGTCATCCTCTACCACAACCACAAGGTCTCCCTGCCTCCACATATCACAAGACCCCTCCAGGGTCACATCGCAAGACATGATATCCCAACACCCCTTCCAGGGTCACAGCACAACACAAGCAGCAGAAAAACAATCATTAAAACAAATGGGCTCTTTGTCCTTTAACAAGGCATCCGGCCTTCAAACAACAAACACCAACACTCATTTAAAATGGGTTTTTAGCCTGATTTCACAACAAGCGGGTAACTCATAACCCTTCACAGAACTAAATTAAATTATTTAACCCATCATGAATTAACAGATTCAATTCATTGGTTCCATCATCATGAACCAATTCAGTAAGATATCACCGAAGATTAAACATTCTTACTATGCCACATTTGATCAACATTAAATTAGAAAAACTACAACAACGACAAAAAACTATATTAATTTACATGCTTTTTTATCTTTAGCCAATTAATTATCAATTAATTCCATATTTCCATCAAGACAAACATGCTAACAAGAAAACCATATATATATATATATATATATATCACAATATCTAGCAAACAAGAGGCAAAAACATACATTCAATGCAATTTCTTAATCTGGTTCAAATATTTAATTAGGTCAATTCCATTGTGATACAAAGGGCTAAATCATTCTAACTCTGAAATTGTCTATAACAATTAGAGAAGCCACAAATCCCCTACCTCAAGGGTTTTCGAGGAAACCACAATAGTCGATGAACACCCAAGAAACCGGGTCGATTCTCCATGAATCCTTCTTAGATATCCTCTCCTAACAAAACCAAGGCCAAAGATCATCACAAAAGACATCCACACACCTAGATCAATTCATAACGAGCATAGATATATGAATAAGAGGGAAGAGGAGGATCAGATCTAGGTAGATCTAAGAAACCAAACAAAAGGATCACATACCTCAAGAAACCATCTTCGATTCGTGAAGAGAAGCCTCCGGATCACCTCCAAAACACTTGGGAGAGGTTCTTCCACCTCCAAAGAAATGGTAATCCTGACTTATGTCTGATTAGGGTCTTAAATGAGGTGATTAAAAGCAAAACGAGTAAGATCCACAATTTTAGGATCTAACTTTAAGTGCCCGCACGCTTAGTCCGCACGGTTTGACAAACCGTGTGCTAACTGTGCGGTAGCTTCTGCCTTGACAATCACTCCTCGCATGGTTAGTCCGCACGGTGAGACAAATCGTGCGCTAACCGTGCATTAGCCACTGCCTCCAAGAACAACCTTGCACTGTTTGGCCGCACGGTTTAGGAAAACCGTCCACTTCCCGTGTGAAGGCCATAACCCTTTAGATTTCCTTAAAAGTCCACCCAAACACACCCCAAGACACCATGACCTTCCAGAACACCTCCAACACCACATTTTCTCAAAATAATGGACTGGAGAGGTCCGGGCCTATAACGCCCCAACCCCAGTTACCCAAAGTTGGTGAATTATTTTAATACATTGTAATTATTACAAGGAATCAAGTCCTGAAGGACCGATCAGTTTAGAAGTCTTGGAAAAATAGATCATATACATGAATGTTACATTTATACTTTAAGATGTACACAAAAACATAAATAATCATTATGAACTCCATTATTCCCTTGGATAAACCCTGCATATCAATCACATTACACATATTGGAATCCTGGGAAAAATAAAACATAGAAAGGGGTGAGCTCAAATGCTCAGTAAGGGTAAGCAATACAGCAGAAACTTTCAAAAATAAGAATAAACATTTAAGGCAATGTATAAAACTAAATCAAAAGCCTTTTAAACATGAACTTCAGCATAATATGGCAGAAATAAAATGAAATAATGTCATTTACTTATTCACATGGATATTCTATTAATCGAATAATCACATGCAATATCACTAACCACTTTCATAATGATGGAATGCATAATGCCAGACTATCATAACCACATATCCAAGGCCTCGTGCCAAGACTACAAATAAGAATTTTCCAAGGCCTTGTGCCAAGACACAAGATTGTCTCAGGAGACCTACCAATGCATCGAGGAGATATAGCGGGCTCCACCCGTCACATACTATGTCCAATGCATTCCCATATGAAAAGGTTTAAACATAACATAAACATTCGTTTTAAAATTAGCATACGAAATGTCAATACTTTCTCCACAAACCATGAATGGTATAAAAATAACACATCTATAGTTAAACATATCACAAAACCTTCAATACAATAAAAAAGTTTTGTATCATAATAAATCAACTTCAAATAAGCTTAAAATCCATCAAAGGATGTTGACATAGATGAAATCAAAACTATTTGAGAGAAATATCTATTTTCTCGAAATCATTGAAAAGTCACACATTTATAAAGGAAGTAATTTAAAAGATATTTTTTAATCACAGTTTACATACCACTTTGAAACTTTTGAAAATAAATATAATTTCAAAACATTCATGTCCATATAAATAAATCCATAAAATCATTTTGAAAACATGGACATTAATTGAAAAGATTTAGAAAGATAAATCATTAAAATATTTGAAATTTTGATCTTGATAAAGGGTACCTTTAAAAATCCTTAAAATATTCATTTTGAAATCATTTTTATGAAAAATGGACATGGATTATAAAAATGTCCCAGTAAATACTTACACATAAACAATCTCGGATAATGATGAGATTGGGGAATTAACACTTACCAATTTGGTAACTTACGAAACATACAGCCCATGAATGAGGTATCATACAATGAATATGTAAATACACATAAATTAAAGTGTTTTACACAAAGAATACAATTATGGGTAGTACATACACAACACAAAAGGTAATAGTGGCAATATGGCATGAATCTCACGGGAATAAGGAGTGAGATGAAAACCCCTTAACTTGCACTTTCCTTTAGTCGAGGGTACGTTTATCCTCATGTACGAAGATCATAGTATGTTATTAAATTATACCATTACCATATTAATATTTATGATATCATACCTGATTCATTTATGACTTTATATTACCCATTTAATAATAATTTCCATGTTAAGTTAACATTTTGGGTAATAATCACTTTCTTTATCATTCGTGTTTTAACTTGTCACTCTTGGTTGTATCACTTAGATTATGATTTAAATACTTCAAGAATATAAATCATGATAAATATATCATATATATTTATAATATAAATATATATAATAGACATATATATGAAATGGAAAGCACCGTTTATGGAGATGGTAGTCTGTACGTACGCATAAACACTGTTTCTGTTTTCATATAGTATTGAACGGAAGTAAATGAATAAGATATATGTAAGTACATAAATCCTTATATATATATATATATCTCCAGTAGCATTATTATGTCATATATTACATACTTATTAATAATATATATTTTTATAATAGTCGATGAATGGTGAACATGGAAATGAATATCACCGCGTCATGGAGATGGTAATCCTTACGTACGCACGAGCGAAAATATCATTCTTTTGATATTAAAATAATATATAATTGGATGGTATATCATATATACATAATCATTATCATGTTATATTTATTATTTACATGAATTACACATCATTATTATACCCATCCAAATAATAATTTATTGAATAACAATTACACCATGACGAGGAGACGGTAAGACGTATGTACGCACGTATGGTGACATGTTATTCAAAGGATGAATAGAATACTGAAATATGGTTGTAAAATGTTTATAATTACATCAAATTATATATAATATACTGGATTTATTATTTTATAATGGTAATAACAATGAAATAAGAAGTGGAAGAAGAAAGGAACTTGAAAAGGGGTGGTGAAATCATTACCTCTTCTTCGGGTTCTTCCTTTTGATCTGATCAAAAGAGCTACTTAGGTTGGCTTTCTGACTAAAGGAAGGCCTATATGATGAAGTGAGGGAAGTTGAAAGAGTATTTGGGCAGAGGTTGGCCGAACCAAAATGCTTTTAAGGTGTGAGTTAATGAGAAGGGATAGTTCCCTTTTATAAGAGGGGTGAGGGGCACCTTTGGAAAATCCAGAAATATTATTTTATAATAAATTCATATTCGGTTTCTAATGGATCCAAAGTGGAATATGTAATGATTAAAGTGGGGATAGGTCTATAAACACTCAACCAATATAATTTAGACAGGTTTGGGTTTCCATATTAACCATATCTTTATGTATTAACTCTTAGTTAATTAGTTTCACTTTTACAATGTCTCTTTGTATTTTTATATTATATGGTTAATAAACTTACTATATAAATCCAAGAGACCCCCAAGTGGTCCAGTAATGATACACCTATCATGATATAAGTCCCTTGGCTGAACCGTATATTTTTAAGAATTTAATATCAATTAGTAATATAATATTTTTTTTATAAACTCTTTTATGTCAATTTTGACACTATTCAATAATTGATTTTTGTAAAAATCATAACAGAATTATTACTTCGAAAAAAGTTAATTAAATCAATACTATAATGTAATAGTAACCAATAAAATTAGTTTAATTCATAAAAAGTTTCAAATTATATTTATTTTGGTATTTATAATATCAATTATTCTAATTTGTCATTAATTAGGTAATTACTGCATCATCATTGTGTCATAAATAAATAAAAATATTTAATGTTTAAAAATTATAAATAAAATATTATTATGTATGAAATTGTTTTATATTTCTAATTAATATTTAAAATCTAATTTATCTTATGTATAACACTATATTAAAAATGTTTTAGTAAATAAACTTTGATTTTAACTCTTTTAACTCTTCTTTGAATTAAATAATAATAAATGTACTAATCTAATCCAAGTGGACCTAAATGATAATATTTTATTAGTAAGGTTGTTTTTGGTCGAGATAAACTTGTCCAATAGAATTATGACATGTTTTAGGGTAATATTAATATCATTTTTACCCTGAATTACCCTATTTACTTTTAACCGTGGTAAATAAAAGTAAAAAGTTTTTATTCAACAAAAATTATTTTCATCTCATTGAACCACATTTTACTATTTGATATTAACCGTGTCTCTCTGATTTTTAAAATTCCATTCACAAAAGCAGTAAAATTATGTTTTATGAAAAAATCAGTTTTTTAACTACCACTTAGTGGTTTCACTATTCATCAAAAATTGAAGTTTTTCAGAACAATGCCAAAATTTCACCCTAAGCATTAATTGATATTACGAATTCAAAACTGATGTATATTTTACAAAATTCCAAACATATAAGTTGCATTAATTAATTTTATAATTATTTCCCGCTGTTACAACAAATAGCGTGTTTTTAAGAAACAATATATATCAAAAGATTGACAATTGTTTATGTCCAATTTCAAAGTGAAATTAATTCTAATCAACACCATTGGATAAAATGGTAAAAATATATTCTAATTATATTTAAAACCACTAAATAATATAATTTATCCCTATAAATTATTTTGATTAAAAAAGTTGTTTTTAAGTATTTTTCACTATTCATAAAAATTGGAAGTTCTCAGAAAAATACCAAAAATTAAACTTAGGATAATTTTGATATTCCAAATACAAAAATGAAGTCCATTTTGAGGGATAAAATTTATAAAATTTTAGAAAGTAGGTATTACTATTCATAACGGCTATATTGATTGGTCGTGGTGTGTGTTAAAACTCGAAGTTGCGTACAACACACGCTACTGTATTATTCAAAGAGAAGCGTACCGTGGAAGCTCGGGGTGTTACATTCTCCCCTCCTTCAATAAATTGCGTCCTCGCAATTTTATATTGTTCTTTGAAAATAAAAGTTTAAAATAGAAAATATCATTGCGGAAAAACCCACATCAGAAATTTGGTTAATAAAATTTAGTCTTAACAAGATGAAAAGAGAAATGAAAGGGTCGCCACAAAATAATGATATCGATTAGGAGGACATTGGTGGAAATTATAGACATATAATTGGAGGAAGAACGTAAATATTTATAGGTAGTGATTGAGGTCATCAATCACAAACATGTTTAAAATTGAGGTACTTAAATTCATCAATCTATGATGATTTAAAATACCATCGGTTCAACAAAACCTAAGGTATTAGGATAACACATTTTTGACGTTTCAAAATATCATAGTTGAAATCACACATCGAAAAATGAATTAATGAAGCCTCTATTTAAAATAAAGAGTGGAAAGTATGAAGATTACCGAAAATAACACATCCTAGGGTTCCATGTAGGAAAATATGGATATGGAAGAAAAATCTAACCATCAATTATCTGATGGAGAGTGGTAGAGAACATCGCTATGAAAAGGCCAACACTCCCAAATCCATAAACTAGTGATGATCTAAGGTATCATCTAGGACAACATTTTTGTTATAAGTTACTTTTCTTAATGTTGAGGAATTTATTTATGAGATTGGCTATGATCATAAGGAGATATACTGACTTTATAATTAGAGTTTTATCCATTTATAAATTTCTACCACAAAATCATCTTTCACCCCAAAACAAAATACAACTAAAAAATACTCTATTTATCCTAATCGTATAGGGTTCCAAATATACTGAATTTATAATTCACATATCAGACACTTTATGTAAAGAAACTACATTATACCATCCAGGAACTTTATGTAGCACAATGGTAGGCGATAAATCCCAATTGAACTATGGTTGTGGGTTTGATTCCCGCAGCTTTGTCCAACACGACGGGCCGTCACACGGTGTGCATGTTGTCCTTTTATAAAAATCCAAAAAAATAACCTTTCAAACTTAATCCATTCTAACCATTAGACTTATCCAAAATACTATTATACAAACTCACAGTCCAAAATTTACAAGGATGTTAAACATAATGAGGATCCTTTTGCCAGGTAATAACATGTGAACACCTTCCTCATATATTCTTTTACAACACCGCAACATCCTAAATTACCAAAATCAACCATCTCTTATTCCAAAATCACTACCTCAATATTAGGACCATATTAAGGTTTATCATTCCTTCGACCATGTAATTTACAAATAAAAATTTAACTCGCTGTAGAGTCACTTTTCTTAGTACCATAAAATCTCAAATCCTTAATTAAATAGTACTGCAGTACAATCCTTATTTATTTCCAGAACATCATTGATAAAACACTTAAATGAAATAATCCTAAAATAAAAACATAGGAACACTAGTCATTCCACTTCATCTGTGGTAGTATCATAACTTGATTATTATCCAACAGCATCATTTGCGGCATAGTCTGATGACTGGTACATTGGTTCGCGTAGTGTCCAAACTCCATGCAAATGAAGAATTGTACATTTGAAACCATTTTCTTACCCTTGCAGTCACGTACTTTGTGCCCTTTTCCTACACACTTATAACAAACTCTCGTTCCTTTCATGCATGTTCCATGGTGTTTCTTCCCACAGTTATCACATATGGGGAAATTCTTCTTTTCCCTCTTCCCTTTATCCATCTTTCTCTCTTCCATCCTTTCTTCTCTTGCTTCCTTTCAAATCCATTGGACTTAGTAAACTCTTTAGTTATATTATCCACACATGATACTATTTCTTCATATGATGATAATATGTGGGAGACTATTTCCCTTCTAAATGATGGCTTAATACCATGAAATATATGATCCTTCTTAATCGTTGGATCATACGTATTACTGGAGTTCATATTACTTCTACGGGTGCCATTTCTATATAATAGCATAAACTGGGTCTGTTTATGAATTGCAATGAATAATTCCAAATTTGAAAAATACCTAACACAAATTGAGCAGTTTATGGATATAATCCATAATCATAAAAATGTTTTCTTTGAGTAAGTATATACTCATGATCCCTTCATAATGGTTTATAAAGAAAATGATAATTATCCTAATCATATCCCCCCGGGGAGTGTCGTAACCAAGAGTGCAGCAAGGCCCGTTTTCGTGCACCAGTTCTCGTTCGAGTCTAGCTCAAAGCATTGTTTTCGGGTTTTACCCCTAGGTACCTCTGTGCCAGAGCCACCTCTACCTGTTCGTATCCAAACAGGGATGTATTGCATGTAAAACTCACAAAATCGCTACAATACCAAAATTCTAGGATGTTCTTCTATAATAATCCTCAAAATCAATCTTAGGGCTATATGCTCTAATCAGAGTATATCTAAATCTAGTTTCCAAGGTTATTGCTAAACTTTCTCTGATACCAACTGTAACGCCCCGACCCCAGTTACCAATAGTCGGTGCATTATTTTAATACATTGGAATTATTACAAGGAATCAAGTCCTGAAGGACCGGTCATTTTAGCAGTCTTAGAAAAATAGATTACATACATGAATGTTACATTTGTATTTTAAGACGTACAAAACAACATAAATAATCATTATGAACACCATTATTCTCTTGGATTAACCCTGCATATCAATCACATTACACTTCTTTGAATCCTGGGACAAATAAAACATAGAAAGGGGTGAACCCAAATGCTCAGAGAGGGTAATCAATACAGCGGAAACTCTTAAAAATAATCATAAACATTTAATATAATGTATAAAACTAAATAAAAAACCTTTTAAAATTGATCTTCAACATAATATGGAACGAATAAAATGAAATAATTCCATTTACTTATTCACATGGATATTCTACTAATCGAATAACCACGTGCAATACCACTAACCACTTTCATAATGATGGAATGCATAATGCCAGACTATCATAACCACATATCCAAGGCCACGTGCCATGACTACAAATAATATTTTGCAAAGGCCTTATGCCAAGACACTAGTTTTTCTCATGAGACCTACAAATGCATCGAGGATCTATAGCGGGCTCCACCCATCACTTACTAAGTCCAATGCATTCCCATATTAAAAAAGATTAAACATAACATAAACATTCGTATTAAAACTAGCATACGAAATGTCAATACGTTCTCTATAAACCATGAATGGTATAAAAATAACACATTCACAGTTAAACATATCACAAAACCTTCAATACAATACAAAAGTTTTTTTTCATAATAAATCAACTTCAAATAAGCTTAAAATCCATCAAAAGATGTTGACAGAGATGAAATCAAAACTATTTGAGAGAAATATCTCTTTTCTCGAAATCATTGAAAAGTCACACATTTATAAAGGAAGTAATTTAAAATATTTTTTTGAATCAATATGTCCCATACCACTTTGAAACTTTTGAAATGAAATATCATTTCAAAACATTCATGTCCATATAAATAAATCCATAAATTCATTTTGAAAACATGGAAATTAATTGAAAAGATTTAGAAAGATAAATCTCTAAAACATTTGAAATTTTGATCACGATAAAGGGTACCTTTCAAAATCCTTAAAATCATCATTTTAAAATCATTTTTACTAAAAATGGACATGGATAATAAAAATTTCCCAGTAAATACATACACATAAACAATCTCGGATATTGAGGAGATAGAGGAATTAACCCTTACCAATTTGGTAACTTACGAAACATACAACCCATGAAAGAGGTATCATACAATGAATATGTAAATACACATAAATAAAAGTTTATTACACAAAGAATACAATTATGGGCAGTACATACACCACACAAAAAGTAATAGTGGAAATATGGCATGAATCTCAAGAAAATAAGGAGTGAGATGAAAACCCCTTACATTGCACTTTCCTTTAGTTGAGGGTACGTTTATCCTCCTGTACGAAGATCATAATATGTTATTAATTTATACCCGAACCATATTAATATTTATGATATCATACCTGATTCATTTATGACTTTATATTACCCATTTAATAATAATTTCCATGTTAAGTTAACATTTTGTGTAATAATCACTTTCTTTATCGTACGTGTTTTAACTTGTCCCTCTTGGTTGTATCACATAGATCATGATTTAAATACTTTCAGAATATAAAACATGATAAATATATCATATATATTTAGAATATAAATATGTATAATAGACATATATATGAAATGTAAAACACTGTTTATGGAGACAGTAGTCTGTACGTACGCATAAACGTTGTTTCTGTTTTCATATAGTATTGAACGGAAGTAAATGAATAAGAAATATGTATGTACATAAATCCTTATATATATATATATATATATATATATATCCAGTAGAATTATTTTGTCATATATTACATACTTATTAGTAATATATATTTTTATAATCGTCGATCAATGGTGATCTTGGAAATGAATCACATCGCATTGTGGAGATGGTAATCTGTACGTACGCACGAGCGAAAATATCATTCTTTTGATATTAATATAATATATAATTGGATGGTATATAATATATACAGAATCATTATCATGTTATATTTATTATTTACATGAATTACACATCATTATTATACCCATCCAAATAATAATTTATTGAATAACAATTACACCACGACGTGGAGACGGTAAGCCGTACGTACGCACGTATGGTGACATGTTATTAAAAGGATGGATAGAATACTTAAATATGGTAGTAAAATGTTTATAATAACATCAAAGTATATATAATATACTGTATTTATTATTTTATAATGGTAATAACAAATAAAGGAGAAGTGGAAGAAGAAAGGAACTTGAAAAGGGGTGGTGAAATCATTACCTCTTCTTCAGGTTCTTCATTTTGATTTGATCAAAAGGGATCTGTAGGTTGGCTTACTGGCTATATGAAGGCCTCTAAGAAGAAATGAGAGAATTTTAGAGAGTATTTGGGCAGATTTTGGCCGAACCACAAGGCTTTTAAGGTGTGAGTTAATGAGAAGGGAGAGTTCCCTTTTATAAGAGGGGTGAGGGGCACCTTTGGAAAAGCTAGAAATATTATTTTATAATAAATTCATATTCGGTTTCTAATGGTTCCAAAGTGGATTATTTAAAGTTTAAGGTGGGGATGGGTCGCAAAACTCTCAACCAATAGAATTTAGACAGGTTTGGGTTACCATATTAACCTTATCTTTAAGTATTAACTCTTAGTTAATTAGTTTCACTTTTACAATGTCTCTTTGTATTTTTATATTATATGGTTAATAAACATACTATATACATCCAAATTACCCCAAAGTGGTCCATGAATGATACAAATATCATGATATAAGTCTCTTGGCTGATACTTAGATTTTTAAAATTTAATATCAATTAATAATATAATATTTTTTTCAAAAACTCTTCTATGTCAATTTTGAAACTATTCAATAATTGATTTTTGTAAAACTCATAGAAGAATTATTACTTCCAAAAAAGTTAATATAATAAATAATAACATGTTATATTAACCTAGAAAATTAGTTTAATTCATAAAAAGTCTCAAATTAATTTTATTTGGGTATTTATAATATCAATTATTCTAATTTTTCATTAATTAGGTAATTACTAGATCATCATTGTGTCACACATAAATTAAATTATTTAAGGTTAAAAAATTATAAATAAAGTATCCTTATGTAGGAAATTTATTTAGCTTTATAATGAATATTTACAATTGAATTTTTCTTATGTATAACACTATATAAAAATGTTTTAGTAAATATACTTTGATTTTAACTCTTTTAACTCTTCTTTGAATTAAATAATAATAAATGTCCTAATCTAATCCATGTGGACCTAAATGATAATATTTTATTAATAAGGTTGTTTTTGGTCGAGATACACCTGTCCAATAGAATTAGGACATGTGTTAGGGTTATATTAATATCATTTTTACCCTGAATTACCTTATTTACTTTTAATCGTGGTAAATAAAAGAAAAAAGTTACTATTCACCAAAAATTATTTTCATATCATTGAACCAAATTTTACTACTTGATATTAACCGTGTCTCTCAGATTTTCGAAATTCCATTCAGAGAAGCTGTAAAATTATGTTTTATGAAAAATTCAGTTTTTTAACTTCCACTTAGTGGTTTCACTATTCATCAAAATTGATGTTTTTCAGAACAATGCCAAAATTTCACCCTAAGCTATAATTGATATTCAGAATTCAAAAATGTTCTCTATTTTACAAAATTACAAACATATAAGTTTCATTTATTAATTTTATAATTAATTCCCTCTGTTACAACAAATAGCGTGTTTTTAAGAAAAAATATATATCAAAAGATTGACAATTGTTTATGTCTAATTTCAAAGTGAAATTAATTCTAATGAACACAATTGGATAAAATGGTAAAAATATATTCTAATTATACTTTGAAACCAATAAATAATATAATTTAGCACTATAAATTATTTTGATTTAAAAAGTTGTTTTTATGTATTTTTCACTATTCATAAAAATTTGAAGTTCTCAGAAAAATACCAAAAATTCATCTTAGGATAATTTCGATATTCAAAATCCAAAAATGAAGTCCATTTTGAGAGATAAAATTTCTAAAATTTTAAAAAGTATGTATTACTATTCATAACGGTTACTTTGATTGGTCATGGTGTGTGTTAGATCTCGAAGTTGCGTACAACACACGCTACTCTATTATTCAAAGAGAAGCGTACCGTGGAAGCTCGGGGTGTTACAGGGCCATTACATCAGATACCTCTCAAAACATTATCATCCTCGAGAATCCAAAACCCACCTAAAGAGAAAACGAAACAGGGTCTGAATGACCACCCACTGAGATACCTCTCAAAATATAGAAAGCCACCAGAGCAACAGAGGGAGACATCTCATAAACATGAAGGTTTCAAAACCACACTAGCTACAATGATACATGAAAGGAGTTAAACCTAAAATAGCTCTGGGTACTGGGCATGTATCTGTGACTCACGTTCCCAGGTACTCTCCTCCAAGCCATCGTGTCGCCACAAGATACGAACTAAGGGGATGGAATTCCCGCACAACACCTTCTCCTTGTGGTCTTGGATCTCCAAAGGTCTCTCCTCAATGGTGGCATCATCATCAACATCGATCTATCTCCAATCGATGATGTGAGAGTCATCATGAAGATAATGGCGTAGCTTTGATACATGAAAAACATCATGTATCTGACTCATCTGTGGGGGATGTGCCACTCGGTACGCAATAACTCCAACATGAGATAACACCTCGAAAGGCCCAACAAAATGAGGAGAAAGATTACTCCCATGACCAAACCATCGCTGCCCACGACGGGGAGTCACATTCAAAAACACATAATCCCAAACATTAAACTCTAAGGGTCTTATTCTTTTATCATCATATGATTTCTGACGATCTTGCACTGTCTTCATCCTCTCACGAATCACCTGAACCATCTCTGTTGAATTCTTCACTATTTCCGGTCTGAGAATTGCTGACTCTCCAACCACAGTCCAGCACAACAGAGAATGGAAAGGTCATCCATACAAAGCTTCAAATAGTGCCATACCGATGGTGGAGTTAAAACTGTTATTGTAAGAGAAATCCACCAAGGGTAAGTGTCTCAAACATGAGCCTCCAAAATCAAGAACACAAGAGTGTAACATGTCTTCAAGAGTCTGGATGGTTTGCTCTATCTGTCCATCCATTTGAGGATGAAAAGAAGTTCTAAGACATAGCTGTGAACCGAAAGCATGTTGGAGACCATTCCACACCCTGGAGGTAAAACGAGGATCTTGATCAGAAATGATCATCCTAGGGACTCCATGAAGTCTCACCACCTCCTCCAGATACTGCCTCAACAAAAATTCCACTGAGATTGACTACTTGATTGCTATAAAGTGGGATGATTTCGTTAAACGATCCACTACCACCCATATAACATCATGTCCACCTGGATCTCAAGGTAAACCTGTAACAAAGTCCTTTGAGATGTCCTTCCACTTCGACTGAGAAATCTCTAATGGCTGGAGAAGACCACCAGGAACATGGTGATCGGCCTTCACCTTCTGGGAGACTAAACATCGAGACACAAACTCCGCAACTGCACACTTCAGCCCTAGCCACCCAAACTGGCTCCTCAAGGATCGGTACATCTTTGTCACACCAAGATGCACCGCTAAAGTAGAACCGTGGAACTCTATGAGGACCGTCTCACACAACACGAAGGGAACAAAAAGCCTTCCATGATACAACACTCTGTGTTGTTCATCTTCAGACCAACCATCAGGGGCCTCACCACAAACAACTCAGTCTCTCCAGACCTCTACCTTAAGATCCCCCAACTAGGACTCTTCCCCCATCTACACCAGGGATGACTGGATTGTCATCTAAAAAGATAGCCTCTACGCCATCTTCTCCCATACCAATATGTAAAGATGAAAGTTCCTCCATTACTCTCCAGGAGTCACTGGATTCACGCACAGCATCATTATGTGACATTCTACTCAGTGCATCTTCTACAACATTCTCTTTTCCAGGTGTATATGATATTTCGAAGTCGTCTTCTTGTAAGAACTCCATCCACCGATGTTGTCGCAAGTTCAAGTCACGCTGAGAGAAAACGTACCTCAAACTCTTATGATCAGGGAAAACCACAAAGTGTTCTCCAATGAGGTAATATATCCACAACTTCAGAGAAAATACTACGGCTTCCGAGTCAAGTTCATGACTGGCATAGTTGCGTTCATGGGGATGCAACTATTGTGACCAATAAGAAAGAACTAGCCTCTGCTGCATGAGAACACAACCAAGCCCCAGATATGTAGCATTGCAGAAAACATCAAACTGAACTCCCTCAGATGGAACACAAAGAACTGGAGCACTTACTAACTTATATTTTAGATACTCGAAGGTTTCCTGGAAATGACCAGTCCATATAAAAACCTGATCATTCTTGGTCAAAGATGTCATAGTAGTTGCAACCCATGAGAAATTGCCTACGAACCTCTGGTAGTATCATGTGAGACCAAAGAAAACATCGCACCTCTGAAACTGTATTTGGGGATGACCAAGACACATCTGCTTCTATCTTCAAAGTATCCATAGCTACTCCCTATTGGGACACAACATTCCCTAAGAAACAGACTTCTCGAGCCCAAAACACACATTTCAACAACATTCCGAAGAGCTGATGTCGACGAAGAACTCCCATAACAGCTCGTAGATGCTCTGCATGCTCCTCTTTAGATGTGGAGTATACAAGGATTTCATTGATGAAAACCACCATGAACTTGTCCAGGAACTCACAGAACACAGCATTCATCAACCCCATGAACACAGCTAGATAATTCATTACACCAAACGGAATTACAACGAACTCATAATTCCCATGACGACAACGGAAAGCTGTCTTCGGAATATCCTCATCCTTTACAAGCATCTGATGATATCCTAACCGTAGGTCGATCATTAAGAACCAACATTCACTCTTCAGTTGATCGAATAAATCATTAATCCACGGAAGAGGATTGCGATTCTTTATTGACACATTTTTTAAGCAAGGATAATCGACACACAACCGCAAACTCTCATCGGCCTTCTTCACAAACAGAACTGGTGCACCCCATGGTGACACACTGGGTCGAACAAAACCACACTACAATAGACCATCAAGCTGTATATATAGCTCTCGTAACTCAGAAGGGGCCATCCTCTATAGAGAAATATATATAGGAGACTCTCCTAGTTGTAGCTCGATCCCAAACTCGATCTATCGTCGAGGGGGTAAGGATGCTACCTCTTCTGGAAAAACATCAGTGTACTCCTCTACGACCCTAGGAAACTCCAACTACCAAACCTCTGAAGAAATCAGCATCATCTCAACCGCCATGGTTGATAAGGATGGAACTCTCTTTTGACCCATCCGAGGATCTCGTTCAGCAACAAACACCACTTGCTCTCCATCCGCACCAAATAAAACGACCTTCTTCCTAAAGCAATCCACGATAGCCTACACCAAATACAACCAATCCATGCTAAGGATGACATCATATGTTTGTATTCGTAATCATAGGAAATCTCACCAAGAGCGGTGTTGCCCCAACACTAGCTCACAATCTGTACATACTTCATACAAGCTAGCTGGACCTCCAACTTGCATAGTCAACGCCAAAGGGAACTGGAAGCCTCTCTACATCATGTCCCAAGTCATGGACAAGGAAAGGTGATATGAAGTAGTGTGTCTCTCCTGAATCAAACAAGGCATGAACCAAGGTAGAAAAAAACCGAAGGGTACCTCGAACGATGTCTGGCTCGTATGGAGCTGGCACCACTAGGGCATGAAGGTGACCACGTCCTCCTCCATGGCATATCTGACCCTGATGATGAACACCACCATGACGGCGCTCTGCTCTCTGAGGACGAGGAGAATCATGGTGATGTCCTCTTCCTGCCCCATCTACCCTATGATTATTGAAAGCCGGTGCTGCTGGATACTACTGCATCGGCTAGAACTGCATCAATGAAGGAACCTGGAGTGGAGAGCCCAATGCACGATGACCTCCCTGAAAGGATGGGCACTTCCGCTGCTGATGACCATGACCACCACAAGAAAAACAAGTGCTTGATCCCTTGGTATAGGCCTGAGTGTTTCTGCCTCTGGAGAAACGAGACATCAAAGGCTGGGACCTACCTCTAGCTGAACAAAAAATCTTCTGTCCTGAAAACTGGGAACCTCGGACGACAGCTCTGCTTCATGAGGAATCATGCTGATTCCCCTCTGGTGATGATCCGGTCCTGGACAAAGTCCTCTCAACAACCTCCTCCCTTACAAGCACCTCAAGATATGTCTTCATCATAAATGGGGTGACCTGTCACTGGATCCCTGGATTCAAAGACTCCTAGAAATGCCTCCCCCTAGCCTCCTCATTTGGTAACAGGTCTGTATCATATCGTAGAAGGTTCCTGAAACAGTTCCCAAACTCCCGAATAGTGGAGCTCCAATGTCGAAGGGTAAGAAGATTCTGGCAACTAGATGCCTTTGCAGTTGAGGAAAGGGAATCAGCTCTAAACTTATCTCAGAACTCCTCCCATGAGATCATTGACTCCTCAAGATCCCCGAGGAACAAGAGCCACCACTACCTCGCTGCTCCACACAGCATCGTCATAACCATATACTCCCAATGCTCTTTTGGATAACATATCAAACTGAAGCCTATAATGACCTCCTCTAACCAGTCTTCCAAGACTTCATCGGAAACATAGTCCTCATACTTCTACAGACTCTGGCGGTGAAACACTCGAAGTGTCTTCCTCCATGTGTCATTGTCGTCAACCTCCACCCTGCGGTGATCTGCTGGGATAGCAAGCTAGACATCTTCTACACAAAACTGACGAGGAAGTCGACCTGGAGCCATACCTATAAAATAACAAACTGTTAGTGCTCCTAAGCCCAGAATATGGATGACTCAACATTAATTAATTTATTGTTTTCTTTCGTTCATTTTAGGTTAACTTATCCCAAGTTTGACCCATTCAAACACAGGCATAAAGAAGAATTATGCATGATCCTTTCCTAGGTCTCTACCCTGCAACCTATATCACCTTGTTTAGTATCCATTGTAAACTTAATGGTTCATGCAACAGATCATAGGGGTACATAAACACCTATGTCTCTATCATTCTCTAGTGTTTACCTTACTTTCTAACATGAATGACACAGTTACCTACCAACCCATCTATCTTCACATGTTCCTTGCTCCAAACTCCATATTATACCTCAATCAGACTTTTGATACCACTCTGTCATGACCCCCTCCCCACAAAGTGTACCCCTCCTAGGCCGGAAATGTGAGAAGAGAGATAATGACCCCTGAGACCCACCTCTAATAGGCCCCAGGTTGGCGAATAGCACCGAGGGTGTAGTAAACACACTAATGGGAGGCATTACCCTCTAAGAGAACACATGCGGATGAGAGAGATAAGACAGACACCAACCAACTCCAACTCAGAACTAAAATGTAAATGAAAACCCAAGTGCATATATGTAATTTCATGTAAAAAGTTCAACAACTGAAAGGGGAAACTACATGTACCCAAAATAAAGGAAAAACAACAGCGACCACAAGCCCTAACAGCTCCTCCAACCACAAGATAGTTGTAACCAGCTTGATCTCCAACCTGCTCCATGTGACCTAAAAATAGTTTATATATATGTAGGGTGAGTATAATAGTATACTCAGTAGGATCCTCCCCGAATCCTCTCGTGCAAAAGTTAAGAGATCATGATAAAGCATAGTTAACAACAGGTGAAAATAACTCATCACCTAAACAGGTATAATAAGTTCCCAACCTCACCATGGCTACTCTCACTAAGTAACGCATAAAAAATATATCGTATAGTATAGAATATCAAGGGTACCCCGCTACTACTTCCCCACTGTTTTGCCGCTTTTCCCCAATGACATATGTCTTCTAAATATCTCTCCAAAGGCTTACCCGTATAATCTTGGGCTAAGCTCCACAATCTACACCATGTGTACCACAAAGGCTTTCCCGTAGATAGTTGGGCTAAGCTCCACAACATCCTCACAACCAAGAGTAAACCAAGTAGGTTTTGGGAGCCACCACAGCCTGCATAAAGTGTATCATACATAGGGTATTGTACCTCAAGACATTACAGCCCATAAACCGAGTAATGATCCTCAAGCCATCATAGTCTATACACGTTACACCTATAGTCTTCCATAGGATACTATACCCAGAATATATGTGTGGAAATAACCAAAATCCATTACATGCCTCTACACACATATAGGGGGAAAACTAACAGTAGTGCCAATGACACTAGTATCTACCAAGAGAAGAGAGCAGGGTCAAAGGGGGTAGTCAGCCTTTCATCCTCCCACCGGAATGTCGGGGAAAACACCCCCCAGGGCTTAGAATCCCCGAGGTGTCAGTTTCCTTTACTCACAAGGTAGAGTAGCATATAGAAACACAAAAGTACAAAATATATTAAAACTCACAACCACACTATGGGCATAACCTAGTCTTTGACACAACTTCAGCTGATGTCTCTTGGACTCTGGGCTGCCACTTCTAAGACTAAGTATCCTATAATCACATAACCATTTAAAGGGATTTATTAGATTTCTTTTTTCCCTTTTTATCAATTACACTATATTTTAATTAATTATTTATACATTAATTAACCATGAACAATTTTTCACATTAAATCCCATTAACATCACATCCAAAAACCATTGTCCCATCAAACGTTTTCAATCTCATCATTATGTTCCAACAAACTCCAACCCCCTGGGTTAACATCATTTAATCAAAAATTCATTTTAGAATTACATTCCCATATTTCTAGGATTTCTGTAAAAGCATCCCATGTTACTCAACACAATGGGGCTCAACACGGTCAGTTGATATACTTCCCGTCGAGTCACTGCTGCCTATAGAAAGAGCGTAGGCCCATTATCCCTCGAGAGGCTAAACACAGAAAGCACGTGGCATACCACCCGCGTCTTCGCCCCTTTCGGAAGAAGGGTAATAAATTCTAGCCGCCTAGAGTTGTGGGGAAAAGTAAAGCAGATAACAACCAATAAATCCACCAAACATTCATCCATCACATCCATTACATACCATCATCCTTGGTGTCCTCCCCGACACCCACATGCTTAAACTGATGCATCCCGCCACTCTAGGAATCATCTGCTACTACAACAACAAGGCCTCCCTGCCTCCACATATCACAAGACCCCTCCAGAGTCACATCACAACACAAGATATCACAGAACCCCTTCCAGGGTCATAGCACAGCACAAGAAGCATGAAAACAATCATTACAACAAATGGGCTTTTGGCCCTTTAACAAGGCATCCAGCCTTCAAACAACAAACTCCAACAATCACATCAAATGGGATTTTAGCCATACTTCACAACAAGAGGGTAACTTCGAACCCTTCATGGACCTCAATCAAGTTATTTAACCCATCATGAATTAACCGATTCAATTCGTTGGTTCAAACATCATTAAAATATTCAGTAAGCTATCACCGAAGATTAAACATGATTATAATGCCAAATTTGATCAACATCAAATTGGAACATCTACAATAATGGAAACAACTGGATTCATTTACATGCCTCTTTATCTTTATCCAATTTATTATCAATTAATTCCGGATTTATGTTCTTTATTAGTTTCCATCAAGAGAAACATGCTAACAAACAAGGCATATATATATCACACTATCTAGCAAACATGAGGCAACAACATACGTTCAATGAAATTTATTAATCCCATTCAAATATTTAATTGGGGAAATTACATTATGATCTAAAGGGATAAATCATGATAACTATACGATTTCACATAACATTTAGAGAATCCAAAAATACCCTACCTCAAGGGTTTTGAGGAAAACCACAACGGTCTATGAATGCCCAAGAAACCGGGTGGATTCTCCATGAATCCTCCTTAGATCGCCTCTCCTAACACAACCAAGTCCAAAGATCATCACAAACGACATCCACACACCTAGATCTACCCATAATAGGCATATATCTATGAAGACGGTAGAAGAGGAGGAGAAAATCTATGTATATCTAAGAAACCAAACAAAAGGATCATATACCTCGAGAAACTAGCTTCGATTTATGAAGAGAAGCCTCTAGATCACCTCCAAAATGCTTTTGAGAGGTTATTCCACCTCCAAGGAAGGGTAATCCCGAGTTATAGCTTATTAGGGGCTGAAACAAGGTGATTAAAGGCAAAATGAGTTAGATCCACGATTTGAGGATCTAACTTTATGTGCCCGCAGGGTTAGTCTGCACGGTTTAACAAACTGTGCGCTAACCGTGATGTAGCTTCTGCATTGGCAATCCCTTCTCACACAGTTAGTCCACACAGTTAGACAAATCGTGCACTAACCGTGCGTTAGCCACTGCCCTCAAGTCCAGCCTTGCACGGTTTAGGCAAATCGTGCGCTTCCCGTGCGAAGGCAGTAACCCTTTAGATTTCCTTAAAAGGCCACTGAAACGCACCCCAAGCCATCATGACCTTCCAGAACACCTCCAAAGACACATTTTCTCAATGTAATAGACCAGAGATATCAGGGCCATTACATCCTTCCTTGGTATATGAATTTTTATTTTCGTAGGTCTTTCTAGAGGTATGGTTTTTAAAATTTATTTTAAATTATTTTTCATGGACCCAATTGTTGTACCTAATGAGGTCACATGTATTTTAGCGGTGTTTAAAGATTGTTTGGAAGCAGAAGTCTAAATTTTTGGGGAAAAATTTGGGTCACATGGTTATTAGAAACCAAGTCACGTAGTATACACATTTTCTTTTAACCATGATTATTGAATTAATTTCTAATCCTGATCCAAACCTATTGAGGAAACTATGTAATCCAGGCCACAGACCAATGTTAAACACCTATAATTTTTATTATAGTTAAAAATAATGGTTGGAACATAGTTTTTCTATGAGTTCATGATAACCACGTGGAGGGGAATGGATTTTTATGTAGTTGGTAACACTATTAATTACTGGTTCAGAACTCTATGTATCCAAACCTTGATTCCAATTTTTTTAGTGGGAAATGAACATTTTTAAATTTAGAACCTTATAAACAAAAATTTCATCCTTTCGTCTCTGTCAAATAAACAACCCTTCATTAGAAGCTCCCAGTTGAAGCTCTTCTAATCCGTTGTAGTGTGTTCTCTGGATGATGTCTACTTGATGATTTATTTTTCCCATATTATCTCTATCAATTATTTATATAATAATTAAGATCCATTTATATATTTTTTTCTCAAAAATTATATTTTTATGGAATTTAACATTCCAGATTTATGAATTTTTAATCTGTTCTTTATTTTTCACTTGATCTAGAAAGAATCCAGAGATGATATTGCATGAGTGTTCATCTACAAGAATATTGTATATGTTATAAAACATTCCCCTTAATTTTTAGTTATTTATATGTTGTTTATGTTTCTCTATATGCTATAATTTTAAAGAGTTTCCTCCTAAATTTATATAAAAATAAATTTAATATTAAATTCATTTTTTAGACATTCCATGATACACTTTTACTATGTTTGAGGACGAGATCTTCAACCCAAACCAACTATGGGTTTCCATCCTTTTCTTGTTCTATGACTGCGCCAACCATAGGATGGGTTGAGCTCTCCATCCTTAGTGGGACTATTTATGAGTTGACTAAATTTAAGGTAAAGGTTTTATACCTTATTTTTCTTGTGAATATATGTAATTAAATTGGTTATTTTGTCATAATATAAAATTTCGAATTAGTTAGAAGAACTCATATGATATGTATAATTATGAAATGATTAATGGAAATGATTCCTTCGACATTTCTACTCCTTCGATCAGGCCCATGAAATTCTAATAGTTGATAACATATCATATGAAATTAAGGATGCCTTTGAAATTTATACACCTTCTATCCAGCACATGTGTTCTAACCATTGATTACATAAAATATTTTGTTTAGGAGTTATTGGGACTTTATAATCCTAATATCTAGACAATGTCTCCAGACACTTGATAACTCATCATAGGTTGTTGATGATGTTTTCATTTATTTTAATTTAACTCATGATATGGTTTCCTCTGCAAAATTAACATGATAGTTTGGTCTATATAGCAGTTATATTTTTTATTTTTATACACAATAATTCATTATATATGAAAAATATTATAATTTTAATTGTCACCGATGGTGGTCATCTATGGAGTGAAAACTCACACCATATTTAGGCTTCCATTAAGTATCTAAAAATAATTCATGGATAAATGTAGTGACTAGGGAAAAACCCATATTAGTGATTCATGATCGATAGATTTCAAAGTAAAAGGGGATAATAGGGACTATTAATGGATTGTGATTATATATTGAGATGTTTTACTTTTAGAATTTTCTACATTTTGATACATGTATTGTTATGGATTAATGTTTCCTTGTATACATATTTATTTATTTTTTTGAGACATGATTATTCACTATATTGTATATGGTACTACATATTTCTATTGAAGAATTGTTATTATTACTAATATTGGGATTTTTAACTTATTCTATTGGATTATATTATGCTTCCTCTTATTTATGCACTTTTTATATGACTATTTCATACTAATCATAAGAGTATAACCCTCTACATACTATTATAGACCCTTGCTTCATGTCAGAATCCTCTCATGCACATTAGGTGTACTTAAGGTCTTGTGAAGTGATGGATTTGAAAACCCCCTAGTGGAACCTAGGTAAGGTTGTTAAAGAGTTAACCCTTGGATTATAGAATTGGTTCAGATAATTAAACTAATATATAATAATTAGACATTAAAATAAATATGGTACCATTGGATGGATAAAATATCCTCCATTAAACTGATCATTTATATTGAGAAATTAAATTCTTTATTTCTATCATTTCAACAGAAAACATCATCTCGTTACTTTCAGAAATTATATTCGGTTCTTCTTCCAACATTCATGACATGTGGAATGAGGGATCTTATTTCCTATATGGTCTTATGGAATCTATATCATCAATAATTATGCTTGTTTAGAAACTCAAAAATGCAGAGGTTTTTAATTATAAAATGGTTTAGATAATTAGTCATATTTTAATGTTTTGAAATTTTATCTACTGTTTCATTTTATTTTTCTGGAGATAATTATATCATTGACTAATTACACTGACATGAATCCTCCTCATTCCAGAAATTTACAAAAAAATATTATTTTTTGAATAAATAACCAAAATTAAGAATCATTTATATGATGTATAAATTATAAAACCAATAATTAAATTTATAGACCATTAGGTTTGAAACGGGTCATTCATGATTTTCATCAATTCACAATACTACGAAATGATTCATAAGGAAAAAATTATTTATCCCAATAAAATCACTCCATTGTGTCAAAATATATGTGTTATAATGTATCATTCCTCACAGAATAGAAATAGTTGAACATACACTAGTTTAAAAATTTTAGGGTTGTTATAAATAGAATCATCTATCATAAAACCATGACCACTCGAAGTATAAAAAAATGGATATCGTGCTTACAGAACATTATAATCCCTTCCATACCAAATATTTATGATGTTTTCATATACAAATAATTATCCAAACCATGTTAAAATTAAACATTTAACATCCAAATATAAAAAAAATTAATTAAAACCCACTCAAATACCCACTATAGAGATCCATACATTCCATACAATTATATAACATCATTTTACAAGAATTTTCAATACATAGAATAATGATCAACGCTAGAGTCATATATATCAAGATTATTTGGCTACATAGATACATAAAATACTACTTCATATGTTTACTTCATCATATGTCATTAAAATATTCATAACTATCACCCTTATTAGACAAATCATAAATAATACTGTTCTTTATAAACATGGGTGATGGAAATATAATTGAAGGTGAGTTCAGATGCTGAGAAAGTTTAAAAAAGAGAGATATCAAGGTTCACTTGAGAATTTAATGATAATAAGGGTTTGAAAATAAATTATAAAAATATTTTGAAATCATTACAACTTTATAAAATCCCCACATTGACCCTCCAAAATATGTTGTTGAAAACATAAACATTATATTTGCTACATTATTTTTAATTAAGGTGACCCGTATTTAGCTATCCAAAACTAACAACATCAAAAGGAAAAAAATTGGTCACATAAATTATGATGTATATTATATTTCTAGAGTTTTATAAAATTATGAAAAACTATCAACATCTAGTATTTATTTGAATCTAGGTCACAATGATTAACATAGTCTTATACTATAGCTATCTTTTTGTTATCCACGTATTTTCATCATCATTATCTTCCATATGAAACCCTTACATACATAATTCATTAATCACCCAACATTATATCCTTGTGAATTTAAAACAACTAAAATTGTCATTAAGGTTAATGTTATGTATTTAAAATTAATTAACATCATGTATCAAAAACATAGAATAAGTATAATATGACATAATAAAAGGTCCTTATTTAGTGATTTATTAATCGTTATAAGGGGATGGAAATATAATAAGGGTGATATAAGATTCATAGTATGGGAATGTAAATTTTGATAATTAATGAATCCGTGAAAAGTTTTATCATGGAAAGAAAAATAAATGTTATCTCATTCCATTCAAATATAAAGATAATGAAAACAAAATATGGAAAGGTAAAAAAGATGAAACACATTCTAATTATTCCATAAACTATAAATGAAATGTATTCATAGATATTTCGACACAAAATATCATCCGTATAATATAATTGAATCAAATATTATGGAATATATTTATTAATGGTTGTCATGTCTAAGGATCATGAGTACTTATTAATATCAGGATCTATCCTCTGCATAGTTTAAAATTATGGATCCATCATTTATTTAATTTGACCAACTAAATAATTTATTAAGAACTTGTTGATGCCTCATAGAGAAATATAATTTATGGTCTCCACTGATCAATTAATTTTCAAATAATTACACATATTGAATAATCAAAATAAATAATTTGACTAAAATAAAAACTATATTGGATGAGAAATACAGATTTATCAAATAACCAGAAAAGTAATAATATTTTTAAAAATTATAAACAATGTAGGAAATAAAAATTTGGATATTCAATTAATGTTATTATGAAAAATGATTAAAATAAACTGATTTTTTGTGTGAAATTAACAATCAAAAAATTATGTGATATTAAGAACATTTGAGGAGAATAATCGGTAAACCAACTAATGTGCCCCATACCACAATGAAAAAATTAAATCATAATCAATAAAAAGTAATGACATTAAATTAATCTTATAATATCATAAGAATAATATTTTTAGTGATATAATATTTCATAATGGGTTTAATGTATGGAACAAAAAAATAATTATGTATTGAATATTACATTAATCTCAATCATATAAAAAGTGATATGAAAAACCCTTACATTAAACATAATATTATTTTGTCATCTTTATCATCATGTATACTGGTGTAAATTATGTTACTAACTAATACAAGAAATAAAACAATACTTATAATACCATTTATTAACTTCTTATTTTATTACCTTTTGTTTAACACTTTTTCTTTAATTTTACTACTTCATGTGTTAATTACCTAGTTTTATCAAGTACATTTCTTCTTGTTAGTTGGTGTTATTATAAAATATATCATTATTTCATCAGATGAATAATGCTAACCATGACTATATTATACTATATATTCATTAAATATTTATATATAATATTCCATAATATTGGGAGATTAGAATTGAAGTGCACAGTTAATGGAGATGGTGGCCTTATACATGCATGAATGCTACTTTCATTTAATTGTTGTATTAATATATATAAAATAAAAGATTATTTTGTATATTATGATGACATTATAAAATAATTATTTTATATGTTATATAGTTTTATTAAAACCATAATTTATAGGTTTTATGTTTTGCATGAATGAGTCATATCACATTGAGGGGTGGAAGTTCGAACTTCATCAAATGAAACTATCATATTTTAAATCATGGATAGAATAAGAGTATATACAAAATAAAAATTAAAAATAATGATACATAATAAATAAAATATATATCATATATACATATATTATCTATCATAATGGTCACCATGAGAGGTGGTCGGAAAAATTGAACAATCATCATTTTGTGTAGTAATAGTTCGTCGTACAGAGAAATTGTATCATTACTACCCATTAGATTTAGGTATGTAAAAGTTCAGTTCTAAACCATATGTGAAAAACTTCTTAATATATTGAATATTATGATTTTTTATGTACTAATATAATAATAATACTATATGGGAGTGGTGAACGAAAATGAAATTAGAATGTATAAGAGAATACATTACATCATAATTAAGTAACCTCTTTTGGTTCGTACCAAAAGAATCCTAAAATTGATTTCATCATAACAAGAGAATTCTATGTTTATGGGAGTTATTTTGGAAATATATTTTTGTGTAGGATGGATGAAAAAATGTGGCTTCAAATGTGGGAGTAAGGAGTAGAGTTCAATCCTTTTTTATAGTGGTTGGGGAGTGGTAGTATTGGAAATAGAAAAAGGTATTCTCTATTAGGGGTCAATCATACATAAATTTCCACCAAAATGGAAAAATAATGGATTAAAGGATTATAATGGTTGAGAAACACCTCATAAACAAGAAAAATATTATCATTTTAATTATTATTTTTCTTTAACATCAATGATTCTCCATTATTATCATTTCTATTTTTATTAAGAATCATGTTTTATAATATAATTAATATATCCATTAGGAATAAAATTAAGTGTGATTTATAAGAAAATATTGATACAATGAAATATATATATTATATCAAATTTATAAATTTTTATTCCTATGTGTATTGAAAATTAATTTTTCGACAAGTGAATCTGATGTGCTAAATGTTTCAAGAACCCGAAATCTGTTGACAACGTTTTTATAGTATATAGGAAAATATGATAAATATAAAGTATTATTTTGTCAATTAATATTCCATATTTAATATTTTGTTAACATATACAAATCAGTTTCCCCAATTTAGGATTTTTTTTTATTTTGAATCATTTAAAAATAATTATTTATTGTAAAAAACAATAATTTCAATCTTGAAATTATTTAGTTAATGATTATTTTAAATTATAAATCCATATATTTGAAATAAAATATATTATGTTTACATGTGTTTAACATGATATATTCATATACTAAAACTCATAATAAAATTTTTATCAATAAATCAACATGTCTTTTAATATTTATAGTATCATTTAATTTAGTAAATTATTAACTACAAAATCACTACATTTTATTTTCTAAGTATTTTAAGTATTTAAATCATATCTAAAAATTATTTATAATTTATTTTGATTACATTAACAAATCTATCTTTGTAAAGGATATCTATAACTAAAAATATGATTTTTTTTACATATCTCAATGTTTTATAAATGTTAATCGTATGAAATTTACCATTATTCTTTTTCCACACACTTTTATATAGGGAACATATATTTAATAATATCACAATAACCCATATATATCAAACAACAAGGGGAAACATTAAAGTTATTAGCATCCCATTTATTTTTAAAAAGTTAGAATGTCATTCTGTTCCTTAATATTAGGGTTTAGACCCTTATTAACTTTAATCAAAACATAATCACCATAATTAATTTTAATCACGTTTAGTTATTATGTGGTCAATAAATTAATTTGATCTTAGTATAAAAACAATATAATACTGATGACATTATTTTATTTAATATTTTAAAAATTCAAATAACTAATTTGGGATAAATAAGTTTAATGCTAATCTTGTAGACAGGGCGAAATAATGAGGTTTTAAATTAGAAAAACATTCAAATGATTGTTATGTTATTATTTTCAATTTCAAAGTAAAATTGATTATAATCAAAAATATTGTATATATTGATGTATAATTGATCTAATGTGACTCTAAAACAAATAATAAATACAATTAATTATTTAAAATTATTTAAATAAAATGTATTTTTTAAATAAATTGCACTAATTTTTATTATTCATTAAAAAATGAAGGTTTTTAGAAAAATCCAAAATATTCGCCCTAATATTTTTATAAATAATGAATTCAAAAATTATATTTATTTTTAAAAATAAAATTCATATAAGTGAAAAAAATTAGTTTTAAAATAATCGTTCCTTTAAAATGCGATAAAACTATCCCTTGCTGGTAATGAAAGTTAATTCAGTGTCATCTATACCATACATTTTAGATTTTCAATAAAGATCAGAAACAAAAAAAATTATATTTATTCTAAAAATTAATTATTTTAATGTCTTGGTGTGTCACATTGCACATTATAAGTAGTAAATTTAGTAATATTTGTATTACCATGGTCTAAGGTAGATCAGGTAAATTAATATAAAAAAAATTATAACTAACATAAAATGACATAATAACTTTTCCTAATTTAAACAGAAGAATATGTTTTCAAAAAATTTATCATTTGGACTAATTTAAATCCATTTGGTGCCAGTTGGGTTTGAGTATGATATTTATCATATTTTATTTATAGTAAGGTCATGGATGTCATACTCATGTTTATCTTAACTATAATTATATAAATATAGAATTATATTGGTGATATGGTTGACTATAAATATGCATAGTTATTCAATGAGAATTATATATATCATGATAATTTGTTTATAATTATTAGGAAATAAATAATTAAACTATATGGTGACATAACAATGATACAATTGTTGAATTATTAATGAAAATACCAAATAACTGAATTTAAAAATTAATAAAATAAATACTTTTTTACAATTGAAGTCATCCATGAATTTTATGGATGAAAATAACATATTTTTGGATTTTTATTGTATCTTGTTTCGTGATATCATATTATTTTTGATATTTTTATAAATTCATGAAATGATTAGTCTCACAATTGACATTATACATATTTTAAAATAAATAAAAATTTATGAAATGGATCAAAATATATAACGAAATCTATCTCGACCAAATCATTGGGATATGTCTCAAAATTTCATTAATGTCTAATTTATTGGTATTTTTGTAATTTTATATTATTTATATTAACTCTAAAATTTTAAATTAAATGATATCATGGAAATAATTAAAAAGGATAAATAACGTTTAAAACTAATAGATAAGAACTATAAAATAATAAAAACATATATAATATGTATTAGATGATTTTATTATCACCCATAATCACCCAATATTTGATATAAACACATTGGACCCATTTGGAATATAAAATTAATTTATATTAATTTAATAAATTGGCTTTTTCTAAGTGTTCCCACCCCCTCTCTTATAAAAGGGAACACAGTTTTCTATTTTATTTACACATCAAAACCAATTTAGTTCAACCATGATCTACCTAAATCTATTCTAATAATCATTCCCCAAATTAAATAGGCTTTGTTTATATATATCACTCACCTTAGAAGATTTATAGTGTTAATCTTAGAAGGACGTCCAAAAGAGATGTATTGTTTTTAAATACATGTTTTTACTTTAATTTTATTATGGAACCATTAAAATATTATTAATCCATTATTAAATAATAGATATATTATCATAAATACACTTATATATTATTATGTTAACATCAAGACTTTAATAAATCTCTAATTCCATGCAATGTATAATGAATTAATCATTCATGTGTACTATAGACTACCACATCGCAAACCCAAAATAAAATTTTTTGCGTCCCTATCTATTAAGTCTAGTAATAATGATGTAATTAATTTTTATATATGTTATTCAAGAAAAATTTATCATTATTAAATAATTATTTATTATTTATTATTTTACATTTTCATTCATAGAAAAATGGTAATGTGGTTCATACATATGTGTGAACTATCACATCCACAAAGCGATGTGATTTTTTTTCATCAGCAAATCACAGGGATGATATATATATAAGTATATTCAAATGATGAATATATTATTAAATAAATTATTATAATTCATGAAACACAAAATAATAATTACTTTTGTTCTGTAAATGCTCAATGAAAAATATAAACGTTACTCATGCGTATATATGTCCAACTGTCTCTGTTATTATAATAGTGTTCATTTTTCTTAAAAATATATAAATTCATTTATTTAATAAAATTATTGATGTGTAAAATATATTCTTATTTCATGAATATTAATCTTTTTTTTAAAATTCATACCACGTTTACAATTAGCATCACACCATGTTCATTTTTTACTAAAGTACAGAATATCAAAAAAATGATATATAGGAACTTACATAATTAACTAATTATTATAACCATAATGTAAATGATATAAAAATGAATAATAATATTGATAAATAATATCAAGGATTTATATAATTATCCTATGTTTATAATTCAATAATATAAGGATTGTACATCATGAGTCATACTCAGTGTAAGTGAATTTCTTTCAAAATCACTAATTTAATGTCCCTCTTATTCTTTTACCAATTATATAAGGAAAAAAATTTCATTCTTTTACAACATGATAAGTTTCCCTAGAAATTAATATTTTTAATAAATCTAATTTTATATTTATAATTATTCATAGTACATATTTTATAAAATTGTTTCCATATTATCTGTGTGGTTTTTAAATTTTAGCGTTGATTTTAAAAGAAAATTTATTTTGATATCTAAAAGTTTTTTTCTTATGGGATTAAAGTATATTTCAATGGTATTATTAATCATATGTTCATTGGTAATTTTTTTATTATAGTTTGAGCCAAATATTGCACAATATATTGAATTTTTGTGCCCTATTATAGTTGTAGATATGTCGGGTTGAGCCCATTATAGTTCGAGAAATTATGGGTGATCCTCAATATATCTCTCTAAAAAATTAGGTACTCTATAGAGGGAATTAAAACAAATGTTTATTCTATTTTAAGTTTTAATGTAATAGTGACATGGTATTGATTTCCCTAGGTACATACATGATTTTTGTATTCATGCTAATGAGTTGTTATGACAATATTTTTAAATATATTTTTTGTTTTCATTTTACAAAAAAATCCTTTATTTGGCCCTTACTATGATTTTTGTGCTCATCCAATATTTCAAAAAAAACATAGGGTATAAATATAGTTATGATAAAGGAACAACTTTAAATGAATTTTAATACTATATTCATGAATAATAACTCATGGTTTCTTTTAAAAGATTTATATTTTTTAAAAAATGTTTATTATTTAGAAGTGTCCACTAACTATTTTCGGTTTTTGTTTTGTATATGTAAATGTAAATTTTTTTACACTCTAATCCTAAAAATATCTTCCTTGTGAAATTTTATAAATTTTTTTAAATAGATGAATATTATGTAAATTTAAAGTTCAGTTCCTTTTACATGGTTTCAGTATTAAATTTATATAAATTTTGGGGATAAGATATTATTAATACAATATACATAATTTTTTTTTAATATTTTGTTATGTTGAGATGATATATTATTTTAAAATAACCATGTTTATTCATCTAATATATATGTTTTCTGAATGGTTTTCTAACGATGAAAAAGGGTATCTATGGTGGGAAGGCATGTAGGGGAAAATATCCTTCAAAATTAGCATCTTGAAATGGTCAGAATTTAAACCGAATAGATTCTTACTGTGAAGGATTATTTAACACATGAAATAAATGGTGGTGGAATTCATGCAAAATATCAACCATATTAATGATAGAGGAATATGTAATTAGAGGATTGTTTCATGAGGCATGATCCTTCATCATTTAATGGAACCATAGATATAGTGGTAAACTATATATTGATCAATTATATGGAAAATATATTTGATGTAATGGGATTTTGGAGAAATAATTCTAGGAATTGAAGAGGAAATATGCTGATATTATGGATGTGTGTGAAGATAATTTTACGAGACATTATAAGTATATATCATGTTCATTTCAAGAATTTAAAAGAAAATTTAATATATTTCAAACTATTTTAATCCAATTATATGATGAACTATATCTTTAAGAGAGTTTAAAAGCAATGAGAAGATAGTTCGTTGAGGTGAAAAAGTTAAAATCGAGTTTTCTAACATGTATGTGCCTTTTGATGATAATAATAATATGTGGTCATGTTGGAAGGAATTGGGAAAGAATTAATCAAAGAAATTTTTATGTAAGAAATTAAAATTAATTTCTTACGAAAAGTGTGGTAAAAATAATCTTGGAGAATGTAATTGGAATTCTAGGATGTCCTACCAATGTGAAAAGTATGGAACATGTCTCATAAATATATGAATGATGATTTAGAAATTAACTATATTCTAATGGTGAGTTTTACTAAATATTAGTAGTTGAGAAATTTTGAAAACGTGTTTCCAAAGAGAGTCGGTTGGGGGGGGGGGGAATCTATGTGATTTTAAATAAAATGTTGTGTAAAAATCCATTGCAAAAAAATCAGTATATGTAAGTCCACAAAATGATATGGTATAAGGTACATTTATTATTTTCTTAAGAAATACAATGTGTGGTTTGATTCGAGGTCTACATATACCTTGATTTCTGGGAAATATTCATTTAAATTGGAAATTCTTCCTGATGAAATGAAACAAAAGCATCTGAAAAAAAGTTTTATGGGAATTGTTATGGAAAAAAGAAATTTCAAGATTTTATTTTTTATATTTGGAATGAATATAACTGAAATCCTTGTTGTTTTTCCTCTTTTAGAAAATTTTGTTATTATGGGTATGGATTGGATTTATCTACACCATGGTATGATATACTATAATGATAAATATGGTTCTGTTTCAAAAGAGTTTCAATTCATGAACAATAATGAACCCATGCAATTGATAACATATAAAGAATATGATAAACTATAAAAAGATAGAAATTATTTTTCTCTTGTAAATTTTCGAAAATCAATGGAAATATTCATATTATTAATGTACAGGTGTTAAATTAGTATATAGTTATTTTTCATGATGATTTTTTATTATTATACCACATAATGATGTTTAATTAAATGTTTACTTAGTTATTTATGCTTAGAAAA
Source organism: Viscum album (assembly GCA_963277665.1). Classification (NCBI taxonomy): domain Eukaryota; kingdom Viridiplantae; phylum Streptophyta; class Magnoliopsida; order Santalales; family Viscaceae; genus Viscum; species Viscum album. The sequence goes on from OY728164.1 coordinate 1,816,582,101, forward strand.
TTTCTATAAGCCATTATCTAATAGATCAAATGTAACATTTTGCGTGGAAAAATAAATTGATTATGTTATTAGATAACAGTTTCATCCAACCTAGAACATCACTATTGGGTGTTGCTATCTTGTTCATAACAAATAAATATTATTCATGGGGGTATTCATTTATTAAAGATATGTGAATAAAAAAACTATTAATAACAAGTATCATTTTTCTCACATTAATGATTTTTTTTACTATCACCAGGGAGAATATTTTTTTTCAAAGGTTTTCAAGAGTTTAGGTAACATAAGTTGAATATAGAGGATATATACATTCCGAATACTACGTTTCGGAATATATATTTCCATTATGAATTTGTATTTCTGGTGTTTGGGTTCACTAATTTACCTTGTGTATTCATGTATCTTATCAATATAATTTTTCACGAGTTCATGGATATGATTGTAGCTGTTTTTTTAATGTCTTTTTAATACATTATAAATGTAATGAGTATCATCAATGGGATATAGAGGATGAATAACAAACCATTAAATACAATAATAGGTACGATAAATTCTTCATGTGTGAATAACTATTGATCCCTCCAAAACTATTATTGTTGAGGAAAGACCAAGACCAATAAATATACCTGAGATTCATATTTTTCTAGGTTTAGTAAGCTATTACTGGGTGATTATTGAAAACATTGCATGGTCATCTAACCTACTGAATATGAAAACATTTAAAGGTGTTATGTCTATATTAAGAAAAGAATGTGGTGGTTGTTTTAATTAATTGAAACGTAGATTACTGAATTATTTAGTTCTACCAATACCTTCCATAGGATGTAAAATTTTTATTTTTTGTGATTCTTCATTATACATATATGGTTTTATCCTAATAATAAATGATCATGTAATTAATTATTCTTTATGTCATTTGAATCCTCGAGAGACAAATTACCCTACAAATGATTTGGAATTAGCTGTTATTGTTTTTTCACATGTTTGAATCATATTTATGTAGTAAAATATGATGTATAAACTAACCACAAAATATTTACTTATATATTCGATAAAAAATAATTGAACATGAGGAATAGAATATGGATTGAATAAATCAAGTATTATGATTTCGTGATTCTTTACAATCTTATAAAAGAAAATAATTTATCTAATGAATTTAGTCAAAAAATAATAATTCAATATTAATTATGAAACACTTGGAATGTGACCCATTAGTGAATGATTCGATGAATTTTTTCTAGGATGTTTTGGTGTTGGAAATTCCCATATTTATATATTTTTTATTGAAATAATCTCTATTGGATTTATTCTGCATGCATAGAAGGAATACTATGAGTTTTAAAAAAAGAAGAATTAGAAAAACCATGTATGTTTCCGGAATTCCTCATTATTAAATATTGTGTTTTGAAACATTGAATGAGTTTATGTGTTCATTATAATTCATAATTGAAGAATTAATTTTCATTTGAATCTTTAATTTCTCCATTTTTACGTATTCCAAGTAGTAAAATGAAGTACGTTGACCTTATAGAGTATTACTAGTGTGGTGGAATGATAAAATATATTGCTAACATCACCATGAGATGTTCTACCTTCCCAGAGGTAAAAGCATAATGATTGTTTTTGAAGGGGATTATTCAACATTTTCTAGTGTCATAGTGTAAATTGTAAAATATTTCCTTGGATTTCATAGTGGGATTATAATAAAATTCTTGAGTTAACATTGTGATCTTGGTTATTTTTCATCAAATGACTAATTATACTCGTTTTCAACCTATTTGATATACTCAATATCTAGAAGAAAAATTATCGGATGTATCATAAAGAGATATTAAGGTTACATTTAGTTCCCCTCTTCATTATATCTAATATTGATACTAGGTTCACTTATAACATTTGAAACGTACATCAGAAGTCAATAGTTAGTGAATTATATATTATCACAAAATTTCATCATCAATTGGTAGTGTAAAAATAACTATAAATTCAGAACTAAGAGGAATTGATATGTTCTTACTCAATTTAATATCGTTGAGTTTGGGATTAGAAAATTTTTCTTCTTGAGTTTTCTTAAACTGATTGTTTTCATTCTAGTATACCTATTTAAAAATTTGATTAATTATATGGAAATAGTTTTGAAACTACTATATTTTTTGGGTGAAGTAGGTGAAAAAAAATTTGATCGGACCACAATTGGTAGTTGAAATGGAAGATAAAATATATTTTATTCAAAGACACATGATAAAATCTCCAAGATAGAGGAAAAAATTATAGATAAGGGGAGAAATTATATTTCATTCACAGTAGGTGACAATATCTTTCTATACGTTTCTCCATGTAAAACTATGTTGTGTTTAGGTATGAAGTGGATGTCCAGTCCACGAATCATTAGGCCCTATGAAATCTTACTAAATGATGTATTATTTTCAAACCTAGTATATTAATCTAAATTTATTCCATGTTAGACAATTTTTTTCATGTCTAAGTGTGTATAATGTATATTCCATATCTATCTGATGTTTTGAGTCTCTATGATTTTCAGTTAGAAGAAACAATTTTGTATGAGGAACATATAGTTCAGGATCATTAATCAAGGTATAATGTGATGAACATTTAGGTGATTCAATAGTTAAACATTATAGGAAAAATCCATTTGTGTGTTGACGTATCAAGGGAAAATGAAATTTCTATAAGGAAATGATATCCCAACATATTTAAAAATTTATTAGAATTTGACGAATGAATTTCAAAAATTAGAGAATAATGTAACAACCTTGGTATTTATTGAATAATTATATTTCAATTATTAATTTAATAATAATTAAAATAGATTATATTTCAACATCCTATATGATAAAACTAGTTTTGTGGTAAAAAAATTATTTTTCTAAAAAACAATCTTATCAAATTTGAATGGCGCATTTGTTTTAAATATAGTTTTTTTTCAACATTATAAGTTATATTTGAAAAATTAAGCATCATATTTGAATTCTACGTATAAAAAAATTGGTGTATTTTTTGGTATTTTCCTGATAAATTTGAAATTGTAATTAATAGTGAAGAATGCAGCATTTAATTCGTCAATTTTTAGATATAATTTATTTATATACTTATACTATCAATTATAATTGGGTTTAAAAAACAATTACATCTTAGTTTTATCATTTAATCTAATTTAGGAAATTTGTATCCATTTCACATAGAAATTTAAAAAATATTTTGTGATCTTTTAAATGTTTTTACTTAAAAACAGTTTTCTCATTCACTCAAGTAGATTGACTTGTTATTTAATTTCATCTAATTATGTGTTTTTTTTCAAAATTGTATTCCATATTTTGAATAACATGGTCTAAATATTGTAAATAGGTTTATTTTATTTTATTCAAACTTAATTAATAGTAACATGAGATGTTTTTTATTACCATGGTTAAATGTAAATTATGTAATTAAATGTAAAAATAATATTATAACTAATATTAAATCTCCATAAAAGATTAACTAATTTAATTATATGAGTTTTTCTCGATAAAAATAATCATTGGGTTGATTTAATAACCTTTTGAAGACACCTCATTGTGAATATTGAATTTCTAATATTTTTTATAAATTAATTTAAAGGATTCCATACACATGTTTCTCATAAATATAACAATATTAATAAAGATTTATATTGGTGATATGTTTGACTAAAATAGTATTCTAAAACATATGATGATAATCGTCATTTTCAAAATGTATTTATAATTTTTAGGAAAGAAATATTTTTATTAAATAATAACACATTGATGAAGTTATAATTTCCTCATCAATGAACAAATCAAAAAAATACTAAAAATAATAAAATAAATATTATTTTACATAATTAATGTCTTAAAAAAATTTATAGGTGACATTTTAATATTATTAATGTTTTAGTGTATTTTTTTTAATATACCTTTTTATTATTATATTTTTAAATAGTCATATAGTAAATTATATCAAAAAAATTATTATTATAAATTTATTATAAATATTATATCATAATAAATCATATTTTATACTAAATATTATTTTATTAAATTATATAGAATGAAAAAAATAAATTTCAGCCAACTAATTTTGATAAATCTTAAATTTTAAATAATGACTACATTATTTGTCTTTGGTTGGTATATAAAAATTATAATAAACCTTGATATCACAGAAAGAATTAAATGGGTTAAAATAGACTAAGAAATATATGGATTAAAAATAATCAAAACATTTCTAAATTTTTTGGGTTTTATATCTATCCATATCCATCATCTATTCTAAATAAACATCATTGGATCCATTTTTAATAGTAAATTAATTTATCTTAAAATAATATGTTCATTATTTCTAAGAGTGGCCTTCCATTATCTTATAAAATAGAACTCATTATTCTCATTTCATTATACCTAAAAAAATTATTATCCATTCACTAACTAAATACCACCCTATAACACCTCCCAAAGTTATAGTGTACATATTTCTTAAAAAAAAAATAACCTTATGGGTATAAGGTGTTAATTTAAGGAGGGCCTCTTAAAGAGAGGTGTTGTTTTTAATTAAGAATTTCTATTCTTTTCTCCGTCCAAATCAATATTAATTCTTCATCCATGATGTAATGATAAATGAAATATCTAAAATACACTAAGATGTTATTATGTTAATATCATCATCTAAATTTTTCTCCAATTCCATCAAATGTAAATTTATTAATTCTTTCGTGTGTACAGTGGACTACCACATCGTAGACCAAACTAATTCATTTTCCATCACAATCACTCAATATTGGTTATATTGGTGGAATTAATGTTTATATATGATATTAATGAAATATTTATCATTTTGAATTAATAATTTATCAATTATATTATTAGCTTTCCATGTACAAAAAAATGGTATTGTTGTTAATTCATACAAGTGAAATATCCACACCACAAAGTAGTGGGATTTATTTTTTATCAACACCTAATGCGGATGATATATATAAGTATATATAAATGACTAATAATATATTAATGATATTGAAATAACTTAGGAAAGTTAAAATAATAATTACCTTTATTAAAGAAATGATGAATGAAAAAATAAACATTAATTATGCGTACATATAACATAATGATTCCATGATTATAACATTTTTTTGTTTTAATAAACATGAACAAATGGTTTGATTTAAAAGAATAATATTAGTATAAATTTGTATATTATTTCATGAATATTAATGTGTATGATAGTCACATAAAAAACATTAGATATTGAAATCATATTAATTTCATTTTTTACAAAGGTACCGATATCCAAAAAATGCCTAACATTAAATTTAATAATTTTTTAATTGATATAAAAAAAATAAACGTAATTTAAAGGAATAATAAAAATTAAAAAGGTTATAATAAATATAAATAATTATCATATATCTATTTTTATGAATTATAATGATTGTATGTGACGAGTCTTACTTAAGCTAATGGAATTTCATTTAAAATCCATCATTTAAAGTTCTTTTTCCATTTTTTACACAACAGAAAATGAATGTTTTTAAAATTATATGACATTATTTGATTTTTAAACATTTATGAATATTTATTACATTAATTTTGTATTTATAAATTTTCATTGTTTCTTTTTGAATAAAATTTTTTCAATATCATGTTTTCACTTTTTATATTGTAAAAGTGATTTTGTATGAAATAGTATATCCATATCTGAAAGTGTTTTTCTCATGGATTTTCAAGATTTTACAAGAGTTTTATTCAAGATATGTTCCTTATGGATAGTTTATTAAGGGTTTATCCCAATATAGATCAATTTATTATGGTTGGATCCCCATTATAGCTCATGACATATCAGTTTGAGCCCATTATAGCTCAAGATATGATGGGTGAGCCCCATTATATCTCTCCAATGCATTGGCTACTCCAGAGATGGAATTATACATTAATGGTTATTCCATATTTATGTGTCAATGTAATAGTGAAATGTCTATTATTTCCCAAGGTATATTCATTATTTTTCTATGCACTCTAATGAGTTTTTAAGAAAAGGGGTTTTTAATGTTTTTTTGTTTTCACTAGAATAATAAATTAAATTATTCTTTTACTTTGATTTTTATGATCATCACTAGTTTTTAAATGTTTTTCATATGGTGTAAGTATGGGTAAGAAAATAGAGGAATTCATGATTAAATTTATGAATATTTTCTTAAATATGATGTAATTGTTTCATTAAAATATTATATATTATAAAAAAAATTATACTGTTTGGAAGTATCTAATTTGTATTTTATAAATTTTTTCTGTATAAATAATTCTTATTTCTCTAAAACATTAATCTAGACTAGAAATAAATTTTAAATAAATAAAAATTGTTGAATTAAACTACGATTATGTTTTTTAAGGTTGGGGTCTTATGAGAATATAACATGATGTAGTAGTGCTCCAGTAATCCATTATCAAACCATGATTCTACAAATATGGAATAAATTGAATTATATTAAAATTACAGAAAAATTTGTAAAAGGAAGAAACACAAAAATAGTGGAAAAAAATGAAGGAGTAAACTGTAAATATATGAGTGTAAAAGGAATATCATACTAAGGGATTTATTTACCTCAACTGTGAAGGATTTGGGTCACAGAAGAGGGAGATAGCCCACTTCCAATGCGAGTGAGGTGGAGGAAACCACACATAAAGTGGTAGTAAATTACTTATGTAATGAATAGGGATGAAAAAATTTGGTAGAAATAACCAATAAAGGAAAAATGGATATTTTGTCTTCAAAATACATAGTGCATGGTTTGGCCAAATGGTGACCATTCATGCTCTATTCACTGATACAAGTGGGATCCTCCTAGGATTAGGCACACTGTATAACAAAATGTGGAATGCTTATATGCTCGAAAATAGTAAAGGGCACAGAACTATGAACCTAGGATTAATAATTACATTCTAACTATGTGTCCACGTGTTGTCACTAGGAGTTAGGACATAGGGTAATTATGATACACTTCCTCCATTAAAATCTAGTTTGATACACTCATTTCATAGGGGAATTAGGTTACACTTCTTATAGATGAAAGTTAGAATCTAGAGTCACAGCAAGGCTCCCATAAGAATAAATGTTTTTGTCACAATGATATGAAATCTCCTATAAATTTATACTATAAATTTTATTATCATTATCTGTATATATCTAGTAATATATAATTCATACTAATGTTATCAACATATATGTTTAGGGTCCATTTATTTGAATTTAATGAAATTCACATCCAACATAACCACACTAGAAATATATTGAATCCAGATGCTCAATTCATATAAAATTGGATTAGATGTCTACTATAATTAAATATCATAAGGTATAAATCTGTTCTCTAATTATTCAATACTACAATGTCGCTCATGGTTAACCCAGCTTGTCTTACCTCATTGCGAAAAAATATCATATATGTTTTCGTGAATATGTCATGAAAGAATACACTAGAAACCTATTACTAATAATAATATCTTCTAATGATCATTAAATATATTTTCATATAGAAATATCCCATGAAAAATATAAATGTTGATATCCTATTGGCGATCCATGTTCTCATATTCTCATATAGTTATGATTACAAATGGTGTATTACATGAAAATTTGTATCAAAATCTGTTGTCCCTCCACATCGTATAACATGAATAATTTCACTCTTTTTAAATGATATCATCTAGATCTAGAATATATATTTATTAAAGTGGTAATGGAACATATATGTTTACATTATAGTGAATAAATTCCAAGATATGTTAGTATAAAAATTATAATTATGACATTATTATATAAATCATCATGTTGAAGAACAATATTTATTTGTTAATAATGATTATTAAAAAATAAAATATACCAATATAAGTAATCATAATTAAATAATATATTGTTATAGGGAACCAAATATCACTACTGGAAAAATAGCTTATACCCACGGTTCAAAACCGTGGGTATAGCCCCCAAAACCGTGGGTATAGGCTATACCCACGGTTTTGGGAACCGTGGGCTGGAACGGTGTCGGGATAGGTCCCCAGCCTATACCCACGGTTTTCCAAAACCATGGGTATAGGTTTCATGCCACTGTGTCAACGAAATATAGTCAATTTCCACGGTGTCAACGGCCTATACCCACGGTTTCAAAACCGTGGGTATAGGTCCTAAAATTATGCAGGCGCTGAGTTTCGATCCCGCAACCTCTTCGCTAAAAACACTGAATCTAACCACTACCCTAACATCACCTATATGTATATATATATATATATATAGTTAAATATAGTTATAAAAATCGTGGGTATATAGGGAAGAACCGTGGGTACAGGGTTCCCGCCAAAACAATTTCCTTCCCACGGAAAAAAAAAATTCCCACGCACACAAAAGTGACCTATACCCACGGTTTTTCATAACCATGGGTATAGGTATTTTATCCCAGACCTATCCCCATGGTTTTCTCCAAAACCGTGGGGATAGGTACCCCTATACCCATGGTTTTGGGAAACCGTGGGTATAGGTGACTTTTAAAGACCTATCCCCACGGTTTTGGAAAACCGTGGGGATAGACCCCCCCTATACCCACGGTTTTGGAAAACCGTGGGGATAGGTCATTAAAATTCACCTATACCCACGGTTTTCCAAAACTGTGGGTATAGGGGGGGTCTATCCCCACGGTTTTGGAGAAAACCGTGGGGATAGGTCCATTTTCCAGTAGTGTATAACTTGAATGTTCAAAAAATATGTTTTAAATGATTTAAAATTCAATAAAAAAAATCTCACATAACATTCAAATCTAACAAATTACATTTTATTATCATGAAATAATTGGAAAATTAATTATGTTCAATTTTTGACATATTTGGATAATGTTCCATCATATAGTCTCATTCAATCCTTATACAAACAAATACCAATTTTTCATTGAATTAAAAATCAAAATAATTCTCAAAAGGAGTAAAACATTGCACACAAACATAGTTTTTTTTAAATGAACACGAATTATAATTTATTAATTTTTTTTCTTTTATAAATATAACATAAATAAATATAGTGTCCTTATGTTTGGAATGAAAGAATAGTGATTCTATATGATATAAGATCATGTCTAATCCCAAATCAAAGAATAAAAACCTTGAACATTACATTATAGTGTTATTAAATAAATATAAAATGATATTTTATTAATGTATCACATGAATGAGTAGGTCACACTCGAATATACTATGTTTTGTTGTTATAATGATATAAATGTAGTTTAAGATATTTCAATGTAATTAATATGTGCATTAAAGGGTTGAAACAATGAAATCATTCGTAGAGTATGGTGAAATTTAGTAAAAAATTATCATTAAATTAGAAGATGTAGTAATATTACGTATAAAAATATGACATCTAGTTTTCTTGAAAATTAAAAAATTGTGTTAATATTGACTTAAAAGTCAAAAAAAAATTACGTGAAAAATTGATATTAATTATCAGATTGTTTTGAAATCATTAGAAAATTATCATTGATTTATTTTTTACCATTATAAATGAACCGGATGTCAAAATGATGTTTGATATGGTTATAATGATAGAAAATGCAACAATATTTGATATAAAAGTTATTAAAGACATGCATCAAATGGTTAAAACCTTGATGACAACATATGAATATCATGAAATCATAAGAACACAACTTCCATTTAACTTGTTATATATATGAATTTATTTAGATATAAAATAAAGTGCCAATAATTCAAAACCTAGAAAAAAACTATTATTTTAATTAAATTAATTCAAAGATATTGATGATCATTTTTTGATGCATAAACTAAAAAACATGATAATCTGATTTATCGTGTCATCAAGTTGACCTAAATTCATTTATATTATATTTAGAAGTCAGAAATCATATTGTTTAAAGTGTCTAAACAAGGAAAATAACTTTTTAATTTTATGAAATCAATAGATTATGATATCATTTTATTTTTGGCATATTCAAATATTTTACATACAGTTCTGACATGTGGTTTTTTTAACATGGACAAAATTTCATTGGTATGCATGTAGAATACATATAATGCTCATCAATCAAGAAAATATTTCGAAAAACCATTAATTATTTTGAGATAAATATAATTATGTTAATATTTTTTGATTTTTATGAATAGAATATCACATCAATATGATATGTGGTGACAAAAAAATAACCAAATGTGTGTTTTAAAAGATTTTGATGTATTTTAAAATGGTCATCAAAAGTTTATATACAAGAAAACTAGCTACTATTATTGTAAATTTAAATGTAATTAATTAAAATTTAATTTTTCACATATAAAATAATATTTCATATCATTCTGAGGAATTATATAGATATAATGATCAAAAAGTATATTTAAAAAAGATTTAAATTTGTTATACAGTAACAAAATACGAAAAATTAATTTTTAAGATCAATCTTGTGTCCAGTAATAAAATAATTTTTTATATATTTGAAAATAATTTATTTCAATAAAAAATTCAATTTCTTTTAAATGAGGAAATTTCATTTCATTGATTGAATATCCATAAAACAAATATGAAAAAATAAAAACCTAAAAATACATTGGTTCATACTAAATAATAAGATGATTATAAATGATTAATTAGGGACATGTATTAATACACCTCACATAATTTTAATGTGTGTTGTGGTCGAAATGAGAGATATAATGTTTTATTGTATATATTGATCATAAAAAAATTTCTAAACTATGAAAAAATATAGAAAACAAAATCATTGTTTCATGAAAACATTGTAAAAATTCACCATTTAATTAATGAAATATATGAATATAATGAACATGAAATGACTTGTGGTTTTCTAATAACTTTCAACATGTTTTTGTTATAAAATTATCATCAAAACAAATGTGTCATATTATTAAAAACTAGAAAATGAACTTTCATTCTTGTAAAATATAATGAAACATCATTGATTTGTTTCATTACATACATGAATGAAATTATATTCAATTGTATGTGTGGTGTGATATGAATTATTGAAAAATAATTTATCTACGATTTATACATCATTAAAGACATTAACTAATAGGTTAAACCGGGAAAATTGGATTTGATTCTTAAGAAATCATTGTAAAATAAGATTAAATTAATTTTATATATATATAAATATTACACACAAAATCATTACGTATGATGCTCTCTGAATTATCAAAATGATGTTTCTTAGATTAAAATGTGGATAAAAACACTTAATCAATGGTTCAAAACCTAGAAAAAAATTATTTTCTTAAAATTATACGATAATTGTTTTATTCAATTTTTATTACGTTGGAATGGAACACAACGTAATCCAAAATGTTATTCACTCAATATGACCAAAATTTCATTTTTTTCTCAAAAAGTAATCATACATGCATTAAATTTTCAAAACCTAAAAAATGATATAAAATATTCATGAAATCCTAAAAACATTATTCAATTTTTTTGACATCTATGAATAGACATCTTTTCAATCAAACTATTTTTGTATTTGGAATGACTAAAATATATTTATTATTATATTTAAATTGTTAAAATTTCCCATTAAATGGTAAAACCCAATATAAAATCCAATTATTGTTGTGAAATAGTAATATCATAGTCACTATTATATTTTTGATATGTAGGAAGATATCAAACTTTAATATTTAAAAAAAAATCTCATAATGATCAAAAGTGTGTTTTATTGATTTAATTAAATATTTACATGTCAAATTGTCAAAAACTATAATCCAGCCTCACATTATCATCATTTAATATGAAAACAATTTACATTAAATTTTTGACTTGTGAAAATATACGACACCATAATATGATGTAAAATGTTTTAGAAATGTGTGAAAATCATTTAATTTGATATAAATTTCTTTGAAAAATGGATCAATTCATCAAAACATAGAGAATGGCATGACTTTTTCATGTTACTATATGTTAATATTCACTTCTTAATATTGGGAATGTTATAGTCTACTGCATTTCATTATAACATTAATTTATCATAATATTATCAAAAGTGTGTCTTTATGAATTTCAAAATAATAAAACAATTTAAAAAAATACAAAATAGAAAAAAAATTGCATCCAATTACAGTTATATAAGAATATAATTCCTATTTAATAATTTATTAAATTTTTCAATAAACGTCCAATAAATCTGACCTATATTGAGCTCAAATTTTTTAAAAGTAAAATTCAAATTATTTAAAAGTGTTTAAAAATATTCATCAATGTTTCAATACAAAAAAATTACCTCAAATTGTTGAACATTCACATTAATGTGAAAAAATATAATTTTAAATATATGAATAGGCTGAAAATCAATAATATTTTTTATTTAATTAGCGTGGTTGAAGAATAAATTTTATAGAAAAAATAATTATAGATAGGTGATAGAGAAAAAAAATAAAATGACCACATATTTGTAAGAATTACTATGAGTATAACCGCTATTTAAAGGGAAATATGTACAAAGAGACTACATACCAATCCGAGTTTTGGTCTTCTTGGAATAAGAGAAATGGAAAAAAAATTATATATAAAAGACAAAAGTGCTTCATAATGTCATATTGATTGATGAAATAATTTTTTTTATATTTTAAATTCTATATCAATGAGTTTCAGAGGTTAAAAACAATTTAAACAACCTTAAATTGTCTTGAAATCATAGTAAAATTATATTTTATAATTCTTTATTGGAATAGAAATTTTTTAATTTTAATGTATTTTTTCATAATGGTTAAAATTGAACATATTTTCATTTAATGGAAAAAAAATTTGTTAAATGATCATAACTAATAAATCTTCCACGAAATTCAATGATTTCATAATATAATGATTACTAATTATTTAATATCATGTTGTAAAAGAACTGACACTAATTTTATGTGTGTAATGGTCAAATTGAAATGGAAAAAATATTATTATATTTAAAAGAAATTAAAAATTATATCAAATGGTAGAAAACAGGTATATAAGATAAAATTTTATGAAAAACAAGATAATGTTTATAAATTAAATTATGAAAAGTTGATATTTTGATTCTATGAATGTTTTCTGTGAGGTTTTTAAAATGATTGGAAAATATATATATAACAATTATAGTGACCCAAATTCATATTATATTATTGTTGAATCATTTTATATATTCACAACATAAATGAGTTACACAACTAGGACCCAAAGAAATATTATATTGTGAAAATTTTTTATATACACAACAGTTTAAAAATAAAACACTAACATTTATTTAATTACTTTTTCTCTATTTTCTTGGAGGTCTCTAATTCTCCTTAGTACAAGTGGTCACCTGAGTATATCAATAATATAAATGGGTGAGATAAAATACATTTATGTGTATATATAAGAACATGAAACATTATAACAAGGCGTGTGCATAATCATTATCATCATTACATGGTAATATGATCCCAATTATGAATGTAATCATTAAATAAACACTTTGAATGTAGAAATTTATAAAAATGAAATATTATTTCTTAGAGGTAAATTACCACACATATGTGTGAACAAATATATATTAATTTTCATTCATATTCCAAATTTTTCATGAGATAAATCAGATAAACCAATTCATTGGAGTACTATTTAATTCTTGGAGAACCAATCACATCATATCATTTAAATTATCATGCATGCCACATAGAACATTTATCAATAATTGACATAAAAATAACCCATGGATGATAATCAGTTTCAATTAATAAATAATTTCCTCCTAAATATTTTTTTTAGAAATGAAAATGGAAATATCATACTAGATATAAGAATCATCAATCGTGAGTGAATAAGAAACAATCTCGTGAATAAAAAGTTGTGTTTTTTAAGGAATAATACTTTTAGAAAAAATTATTTTTTTATACACTCAATTAAAAAAATTTATATCATAGAACTATTAATATACTGATTATTAAATTAAATTTAGTGTATATCTATACTAAAAATTTTGTGAAATAAGAAAACTCCAAATAAAGAGACTTGTCTTTGAGAACTCACCATACCATCTGTCTGACTACATTAAAAACATTAATATCATGTATAATCACATTAGATTCATTAATTAAAAAAATTAGAAAAAAAATTTATGGATTAATTTTATTCATTATGGATTAATTTTATTCATTATGGTTTAATTAAGGTCATTTATGGACTTTTCAATGAGTTCTTGCATTTAATTTCATCTATCACGATCATTCATTTTCATGGTTTTCTGATTGGTATTCTTATATACATGAATGGAAGATTCTATTAAATGTGGTAAAATATCCATAATTTTTATTATATTTTATTAATGATATTACATAAGTTGAAATGGTATTATAAAAAAATTTATATGGCACGAGGATGAATCATTAGATTAAAGTTAATAATAATCATTTTTTGATAATTTTGTCAGTTTTTTATCACAATAAACATGTTTTGTTTCATCAATGAGAATTATTTATATAATTTAGTTGTAGAGAAAAAAATTATTATAATATAAATATTAAAATTTATTTTCAAACATTTAATGGTTTTATTAATATCCCTTAATCTATAATGTAAACTGAATATGCATTGTCGACGATGTCGAAAAATTGGCACATCAGAGGTGATTATTTAATTTTTAGAAAAAAAATATAGAATGAATTGATTTGGTTGATGGATATTCAATTAAAATTATTTCATAACAGTATATAAAAAAACAAGAGTTATTATTATAATTTGTTATGAAAAGGTTAGGATAAGAGAAGATAATAAATGAAATTGAAAAGTAATTAAAAGAAAAGGAATGGGATTTTACCACTTAAATATCTCCACCTTGAGAACCTCTAAATGGATAAGGTTTGGTTTTTTATGAGACATAGTGGTCCTAAACAAGATAGAGGGTCTTGGGGAGTGGTTTGTGAAGAATATGGAAAAGGGTCAAATCTTCAATGGTACGAGGAGAACAGGGGCATAAGAGTGGAATTTATAGTTTAGAAGAGGTGAGATTTCACATAATTGATTTCATTATATTATTATTTTGAGTAATATAAGAAATATTATTGATTAATAAGACTAAATAGAGTGATTTTATCTGGTTAGTTTAAACCAAAGTTTCTAACATCATCCTCACATTAATAGTGACTCAAAATTTACGTATCTATCTTTAATCAATAATTAACATATATTACTATTCATAAACAAATTATAGTATTATTGAAAAATCACAAAAAAACATGCTACGAATTTTGTAACTAGTTTAATTATTAAATTATGTCCATTTTATAAATATAATTTACTCTATATTATTAATTAAATTTTTAATTCAAATCATCATTTACATAGAAAATATAGATATTAAAATTAAAGATTATTTTGTGACACATAGAAAATTAAAATAAGTTATAATAAAATTATCATAGAATTATAAGAAATAAAAATTTTAATTTATGGATAAATTTTCATTAAAATAAATTATCTTTTATCTTATTAATTTGTCATAAAATTTTAATTAAATATTTATTCCTTAAAAAATTAAAAACACATAATTAATAATATTTCAAATTTTTACTTAAATATATTATTATATAATTATATCATATTTTTATATAGAATATGCATAAATTTTATTTACACATTCATTGGGGACACTACTATTCATTTGAAATGTTTACTTTTCAAAGGTCATATTACTATTCCTAAGTTCAAGTTACAATTTCATCATTATTAGATCTTTTACATCTAGATATACTTGTTTATTAATTAATTTTTCATTTATAAATAATTTATTATGATCTATATGTGATTTCATGAGATTTATAATATATTATAATAATATAATAATGATAAAAATTATTTGATAAATTACTGGTTCATTACATTCTTCCCTCCTTTTGAAATTTCATTTTACATAAACTAGTTATGATACATATCTTTCATCACATCCCCATGATCTCAAGTTTCTTATTCATAATTATTTCTTCTCCTCAATAATGTGATAAGGTAGATTATCATATTGTATTGAAACACATATTTTTGGTCCATAATGATCACTAATTTCTCCACGTTAGAGAGATCATCTTCAATCTATACCATCTTGGAGTTTGGTGCATCTCAGTGATCTGGTATGTATTTTCTCAGGACTGATTCATGGAAAAAATCTTAAATTTTATCATCACATGGTTGAAGTGCAAGACGATAGGTCTCTTATCCTAAGAGATCTTGGATATAAAAGGGGTATAATGTACCTTGGGATTCAAATCACTTTTTTAGAAACCACAAGACTCTCCATGATGGTGATATTTTAAGGAATAATTTAAATACAACATAGAATTCTATGTCTTTTTGATAGTTTTTAGCATAGAACTATTGCTGAATCAATAAATATGTGATATGTTGTTGTTTGTTTTTAAGCTTTTTTGTAATCTTTTTCACAAAATCAGGTCCATGTAGATTTATTTTACCATATTCATCCCAACATTTTGGAGTTCTAAATAACATTACAAACAAAAAATTTATATGGAGCCATCAGAGTACTAGATTAGAAGCTATTGTTGTTTGATAACTCATCCAATGTGAGATGCTGATCACATCCTCATTTGAATTTTAAACTGTTTCCGTTTAGAATATCATCAATAATATAAATTTTTAATCTAGATTGTATATCAGTTTGGTGGTGGTATACCCTGATAAAATTTAATTCAGTACTAAATAAATGTTGAAGAATCCTATAGAACATAGATTGGAACATGGGATCATGGTCATAATATCTTTACTGTGGAAGACCATGTAGTCAATCCACACCCTTCACTTATATCATTGAATGTTTTTCAAAATTAATATCTCCCTAAATAGAGAAAAAGTGGGAAAGCATTGTTATTGGGTCCACCACAACCCATAACACATTATTTACTTTAGATGTTTTTTGGAGACCCATGAAATTTTCCAAAGTAGATTTTTTATATTTCTAAAATATTATAATCTATTTTATGCATCATCCATTTGTAATTATATCATTTGGCATTAAATTTCTGGTATATAAAGAACCTTTATATATACTTAGGTATCTACTTGTTGATTGTCCAAGTAGAAGAGATCTTGGAGGTCATGGTAAATCATGGTACTCTTGGGATGGGTAGACAATATTGAGCTATTTGAATTATCCAATAAATCATTATTTGTCCTAGATGATGAGGAAATAGAATGCCTCATTCCAAACCTAATCAAACCATCCTCATCGATATTGAACTATTTAAGTCTCCCATACTTTACTGAATTCATATTATTTTGTAACTTCAAATCATCGAATTATGGTTCTTTAATCTTTTCTTCGATAGATGTTTGGGAAATCATTGAGAAAATTTAGTATGTATTTTCTATTATTATGATTTCATAATACATCCTTTACATTTACATGAAGTTATGGTCTCTATCAATCAGAAACATAGATAGTGTTTCATGTTCTTTTATGCCAAGGGCATCAACTTTCACGGTCACCTTGTTGGGATGATAATGAATAGAGTAACCATAGTCCATCATTAGATCAAACCATCCTCTATGAAAAAACTTGTGATCCTCCTTAGGGAATATATATTATAGGATCTTCTGATTCTTATATATGTCACACTTCTCACTATAGATATAGTTCTATGATATTTTTAATTAAAAAATCACATATTCTATATCAAGATCAGGCATCGGGTATTTCCGATCAAGGATCATCAACTACCAGGATTTGTATGAAGCCACATTATCATTTTCCATGACTACACAGCATAATAATTTTATGTAATTATAACTATATATCACAAAACCTCCCCCAAATTTCATTAATGTTAGTATATGTGAAGTGATCATCCTCTTAATTATCTCATTAAAGCATTCGTCACATTATTCTATGTAGATATACATTACCTATAAAGACCCTGCTCTTTATTACACAAAAAAACAAGATTTATTATTTAAATTTTCACTAAAGTAAACATTTAGGACTAAGAGGTCTAGTGTATTCATAATTAAGAGCATTACATAACATCATAGAATATAAAACCTAGTATCATTATTGAATACTTCTTTAACTTGACCACAGCATTCCTTCATAATGAGAATTTCATGGGATAACCTAATGACATTCATAAGAAATGGGTGATCTATAAAGTCGTGTAAGGGATTTAAAAAGGAATTATATTAAGAATATATTACATTTTATTCAATAATAATATCAAAGGAGCCTAAGAGAAACATGAACATAAAGGCATGATATAGAATGACTATCATAACATGGAAATGTGGAAACAACATTTGACATGATATTAACATCATCCAAGGCTCATTGCAGATAGATATTGATTTATCTCTCATTGTAATTTAATTATAAGGATTAAAATCTCATTTAAATAGATGTATCATGATACTAATCTTTATCCAGTGCATTGGAGTGCAATTAGGGCACACCCTCCTTAATCATTTCATTTTGTGCATAAGTGTGACTAATAAGTTATACATCATGGAATCATTTGACGTTATTATTTATTCCATGATAAAATAATATGGAATAAATAAATGAAACTATATAATTTATTAGTAAATGTAAGTAAAGGTGAATACACTTGATAGAAAAATGGGCATGATATTCCCTATACAGTTTCTTTGGTTTGGAAAATCACAGCCCAAATTCGGTAGCATAACGACGTGACATATAAATTCATAAAAATGGTTTATGAGAGAGAAACATGTATATCATCATATGTACATGAATCTAAATGTAAGGGGGTCATATAGATACATATCCCAACATATGTAATGGAATTTAGATTCATAATATAAAATAATTTCTTTAAAGTAAATGAGAAGAGATAAATCCCTTACTAAATTTCAGTATTGTAACAGGTGTACATGGGAGGAATTAATTACAGAAAAAGGGATATCTCATCCTTAAAAAATATGGATGGAATTATGGGGGAGTTTATAAATAATACCCTGATATTTATTATTTAAATACGGTATAAAAAAATTAATAAATTTTGACAAAAATGAGATATGAAGAAATCCCTTACATAAAAATGTGATACCAAAGGATTGGGAGAGGATTGAGAGGGAATTATTGGGAGCTTGGGGTGACATGAGAGGATTATAGAGAGAGGATGGAGGGGTTTGTTCGAGATCGAAATGGTTTCAGTGAGGCGTAATGGGATATTTAGTGGGTTTATATAGAAAAGGAGGGGGAATTAATTATTATTTTGGTTTTGGACACCACACATTAAACTAATCCAAACCAATAAAATCCCATTTTTTTACCATTTTTTTGTCAAAGTGATATCAAAAACATTATTTTATATTTCCAATGGATTAACATATTAAAATATTTGTCTTTCTTAGGTGGAGGTGAGTCAAACTCTCAAGGAAATCATTTTAAAATGATAAAATGTTTTATAATTCTTGGCAGGTTTACTAGGGCCCTTGTAAAATAAAAAAAACAAAAAAACATATTATTTTAAATTTAAAACATATATTATCTAAAAATTACATTTATAGTGTTTTATTACATCACTATTGGGTCATCATAAAGTCATAAAACTCATGATATATCTAAACGTGATTTAATTTATACCAAAACATTCGTCTGTCTCCAAAAACTATAGAAAATTCACTATTGTGTAATTTTGATGTCCTGATTCTAAAAATAATATTCATTTTATATATATAATTTTCTAAATATTTTAATTTTTTCTTTCCATATAAAATCCATCCTTTAATGATAATTCATGGGTTTTGAGAAAACCATCTTTCAAAATGTAATCAAAATTTAAATAGTATTCTTCAAAATTATACGGTCATTTAAATTTAAGATAAATTAATTTAGTAATAATATTTTATTTAAATTTAATTTAATTTTAAAATATATTATCTCATCATAATAGATTTCTTAATTTAATATTATCTAAAAATAAAATCTGGCCTTTGAAACTATTTTGAAAATAAAAACAATAAAATGAATGTATTTTCATTTTTTTATACAAAAATAATTAAAATAATAATAGTTCTAGTGTCTTGTTACGTATCCCCTTATAACACTTACATATGTCCTAAGTTTAAGGTATGCGATGGTGATGGACTCTTTGGGTGGCTCAGATAACATCTCTCTGGTGGTAATCTCTATCAACTTCCACTTCTCTCGAATGTGGTTCTATTTAAGTGTAAAGTATTGATGATCAGCTTGGTCTTTGTCAAGAGTGAATCCCAGTGATGTCAACTACTACCTGAGCTCCGAAAAATGGGCTTCATACGGAGAAATTATACTGGATGAGGCAATCACTTCTTTTTTCTGAGTAAATTGTATTTTTTAAAGCCATATATTTATAATAATTATGTGATCATTGTTCAACTACTATAATAAAAATGGTAAAAATTAATAACGGTATAATAAAATCCAAAAACATATTACCAAATAATTTCATATGTTTAATATAATCATTTTACATAATAATACAGTTAATAAGATCAATATAAATTTTCAATAGTAAATTTTTTTGTCATTACAATCTTTTACCAAAATGAAATTTCTCCCTCGAAATTTCATTTTCCCACAAAAAGACAAATAATGGTAACTCTACTTCATCACATCATCTGATTCCCATGTTCCTTCTTCATACATGTAGTTTTTCCACAACACCCTGACAAAGAGCATTATCTTATTTTTTAGAACATTCTTTCTACAATCTAAGTTCTTCATTGTCTTTTATTTATAAAAGAGGTCATTCACTTAGGGTACCACCTCAGGAATGAGTAAACACGATGGGTCAGGTATGTACTTCCTTAAGAGTTATACCTGGAATACATCATTTACTTGTGATAGGTTCGGTGGGAGTTGTAGTAAATTAGACACTACTCCAATTCAATTCAAGATCTCAAAAGGGATTGTATACCATAAATTAAGCATTCCCTTATTCCTAAATCTCAGAAATCACTTCCATGGTGATATGTGGTGGAATACCATGTATCCAACATCAAAATCTAGGTCTAATAGATGATTATCATCATCAATATTTTTTCAACTCTGAGTTTCATTAATGTGTTGATGGATAGTAATATCCTTTTCCACCATTTCATCTACTATTTCTGGACCTAAGAGTTTTTTCTCCCAATCCTTATCCCAACATGTTGGTTCTCTACACTGCTTCCCAAAAAGGGATTCATAAGGATCCATTTTGATGCTTGTTTCATGACCCGTCTCCCCAGGGCCCATTTCATGACTTTCCCAAGCCCATGTTCCATAAGAAAAGGGTCGGCGACTAGCACCGGAAATGTGTATCCCTATAATGGGAAAGAATTTCCTTTAAACTTGTACAATCGCATAGACTAGTACACAACAAGATAAAACCACAATTTAACTGAAATAGTAAAAAGAGTGATTGAAGTAAAAGGTCCAAAATAAAATCCCAACTAAAAAGTACAAGTAAAAATGAATACTAAAAAACAACTCTTGGATCACCCACCATGGATCCTACCTGAAGGGTAGGTACAACTCACAATTAGTATTCCCTATATCATGTTATTCTAAATAGTCCACCTTCATGCACCATCTGGTCCTGGATCTTTCATCCTTGATCATCATTGTATGTTGTGTGCACATGACATAGCAAGGTTCAGGTGTATCTCATGTAGGGATGAGTATAACAATACATAGTAGGGACCCCGAGATCCCCAGAGGTCTCCTAGATTTCCAGAAAGGTGAAACCACAACGAATGACCTCCATCACAAAGAACAAAGCAATAGATTTCATATATACTTAGGAATATTCTCATACATATACCTAAGTTATAAAGTTAAATGAAACCCATACATAAGGGAAGGATACCTCACATGGTAACACCACGAAGGTAGAAGTACCCCACAAATAACACCACAAGATAAAAGTACCACACTGGTAACACCATAGAGACAACACCATGAAGTTAGAAGTACCAAAAATGTAACACCGTGAAGATAGAAGTACCACATAGGTACACCATGAAGATATAATTACCACACGGGTAACACAATGATGATAGAAGTACCAAACAGGTAGAATTACCACATAGGTAACACCACAAAGAATAAAGTACCACATAGGTAACACCATGAAGACAGAAGTACGACAAAGGTAACACGATGAAGACAACACCACAAAGGTAGGAGTACCAAAAAGGTAACAGCGTGAATATAGAAGTACCACACATGTAACACAAAAAATATAGAAGTACCACACAGTTAGAAGTACCACACAGGTAACACCACGAAGATAGAATTACCACACAGGTAACACCACATAGAGTGAAGTACCAGATAGGTTACAACAGTAATATATAAGTGCAATGGATATGACACCACAAAGATAGATGTACCACATAGGTAGATGTACCCCATAGGTAAACGACTTAGCTCAAAACTATGTATAATGTATGTACATAAGTACAGATGATTAGTCATATGCCAGATCATATTATTCAATTAAGAGGAACTCTTATAGACAGACACATGATCAATAGGTACTAACCCTAATTAACCCACAAAGGATCTGAAACCCACATGATCGGTTTGCACTGAACCACACAAGATCGATAGGTACTTACCCCTACTGACTCACAAAGGATCTGACCCCACAGGATCGGTATGCGCTGACCCACATAGGATCGATTGATACTTACCCCCCCCCCCCAACCCACCTAGGATCTGACTCACACATGATCTGTATGCACTGAACCACAAAGGATCACTGAGCGATGACCAATAAAGGATATGACCCACACAAGATCAGTATGCGCTGACCCACACAAGATCACTGATCACTAACCCACATAGGATCTGGTAGATGCTGACACACAAATGATCAATGTTCATTCTTTATGTTACAGCCATCCACAAGATTCCTTGCACCCGGTGCCCTGGATATCTGTAGAATCTGGCTCTCGAGATATCAATCGTACCTCGCCACCACTACGCTCCATAAAGGATTAACCCAATGGACCACCATCTCATAAGAGTTCCAATGCGATATACGGTGATTCAATCTGGCACCCAGTATGTGAGTTATAAGCATTTTAGTTCCGAGGTATCGGTTGGGTTCAAGATTGATCCAACCCAACCATACTCCAAATATATCCCAAGATCATGTGAAGTATACCAAAAGGACCAAATGAATCCAAGGATTCCAACACCATAGATAGTTCGTAAAATGAACGTCTGATTCTTATGATACATATTATTACGAAGAATTGTACCCAGTCTCCGCTGACCTGACTCGGTCCAGGTCTGATCCAGCCAGGCTGGGCCTTGGACCGGCCATTCCGGAATGGGGGAAACCCATAAGGGGCTGCCCAGGTGGCAAGGTGGTGTGGCCCAGCAGTTCAGCCTGTGTTAGGGTCCAACCCTGCTGGCACGAGGAGTGATACCCCAGGTCTCCAAAAGGGACCGAGGACTGTTCGTCTTGTGAAATGGCAGTGCCACATGGGTGCCACCCGGTTGTCGTGGAACCCGCCGGAGGCACGGGTTCCCCCCTCCATCGTAGCTCCAGCTGCGAACCCTTTCTCTCACTAGCATCGCATTTTTTGTACCTCCCTTATCTTTCATTGCTAGACGGTGTTCCATACATCCCCTCCTACCGCCACGGTTGACGAGCCGTGGTTAGCTCCTCTGGTGACACACGATGGTGCTCCGCTTTGCATCTATCAACGACTACCCTATGCCGGCCACCATTGAAAATTGCAGACTCACCGCAGCCTCCCCCTTCTCTGGAAGTTCATGTCGACACATTTCCACATCCTTTGCAGCCATCCGTTTCCAGCCGCAACCATCACACGGCATTCATGTTTCCGTCAAAACTGAATTTACATGCCCACGAAGAAGTCATCTATTCCAAAGAAAGGTGGAGGATTGGGTCCTTGTCTGTTTGGCCTGAAACAACTTCGATATCCTGGTAACATGATCGAGATAATGAATTCAACAAAATCTTGGAATTTCAAACAATAAAAAACCCATACCTCGTATATTTGTAGGAGAACGTTCGTTCTTGAAGGTGGGTAAGTGTTCTTTGTTCCCGGAACAGGCTTCCTACAACATCTCTCATACGTTGTTCTTCAGTTCGTAGTTTGGTGTCACCTGTCTGTTAAGTCAATAAGGACTTCCTTATAACTTTTTCATTCCTTCATGTAAGGGGGAGATTGATAAGTCATTAAGGATTCCTTTTGACTTGACCATTCATCTTGTTTCGAAAATCACAAACACCATATCTTAAGGAAAATTTTATTTTACCCTATATATTACCCCTATAAGGAAAAATTTCATCCCCTATGGAAATTTATCCTTACCATGTATTCATTGACCAAATAAAAAAATTTATAAGTGTAAAAATCCTATTTTAATAAAAAAAATTGAATTATATAATACTTAGATATGAGGCATTATGTTTAAGGATCTGAATTCTAGTTACGAACACTCATTAGGTTCAACTCCATATTCTTGTTATGAACACTCATGAAGTTCAACTCCAAATTATGGATATGAACTCTTCTGAGTTATGACACTAAATTATCATTACGAATTCTGATTACAAACTTTCCCATGTTCTTACTTCGAGTTATCTGAATACATCCTCCGAACTCTTATTAGTTCTGACTTCAAATTCTCATGGACTCCGACTCCGAACTTTGTAAGTCCAGGTTCTGAATTCTGGTGAATCCAGACTCCATAATTCTATAGAATTCAGGTTTCGAATTCATACAAAACATAATTTGAATATCCTTGTGATGTCGACTCCAAATTCAGTTTTTAATTAGACTCCGAACTTTTATTTACCTTTATTCCGAATATCAATTTTTGGTTATACTTACACTCATTTTGTTAGTACATGATGTCGTTCTTTCAGTTATTAACTAACCATTTTTTGAGTGAAACATGTACATTTTCCTCTGAAATTCAGGGAAAAATATGACCGTGGGAGGAGGGAGATGACCTTTGGAGACGCACCTATAAATAAGAGATCATTTGAAAAGATCTCACAACATTTACAACACTGATCTTTTCCAAAGTGATGTTGAAGTGATTTATATAGAGAGAGGCTCTTATAAAATCTCAGGCATCATGCAACATGTTTTGAACGACTCGTTCAAGCATTTATTCATGCAGATTTTCTTAGTGAAGAGGTTCAATTTCATTGAAATCAGACACTTTGGGTTGTTTAGTCAGAGGTGCCAATTTCTATACTAATTTAGAGCTTACGGGGATAGCAAGATAGATACTGATATTCGGATTGAGGGATTACCTGGGTTTGGGTATGACAAACATTCTTGAAAGTATAAATCAAGGGACCTCTTATCCAGGCTTATTGGATACCCTCCTCTTTTGGTTAAAAGTTTTTCTACTTATTACATGTAGTTTTACTACTTTTTTTTCCACTGCATTTGTATTGTTGAGGAAAGGGTAACTTATTTATACTTTCTCATACTTGTACTCTGATTTAGTTAGATTCTATATTATTTAAGGTAGAATCTTATCAGTTGTAAACATTTGTTATGTTTCATTTCGAGAATCATTTTTCCGGAATCAAACAAGATATTAGAACATAAAGGTGTTGTGAATTATGGTTATATGCAAAAATTCCTTAGAAATTTTTAAAGAATACAATTCACCCCCTCTTGTAATTGTATCTCATTTTACATTTTTGATCCTACATTTGGTATAATAGAGTATATCATACTCATACATACCGTTCTAACACTGTCACATCCAGCTTCAACCAGCTCCGTCCTCCAGGGGTTTGGTGTCTTGGCCCTTTGTCGGCACTTTTTTTCTTGGTGAAGCAGTGCTGACTCCTCTACCCATGATCAATATATATAATAGAGGGGGAGGGTGCCTAATGCTCGTATAATTTATGAGAGTTAATTAATAAGAATATTCCTAAATTATAAATACATGGTTACGTAGAAAATGATGGGTTATGACGATTAAGGGCATGAAACATGGCTTCACCCACACTCCGCAGGTCTGTTCGAGGAAAAGATAAGAAATAAATAAAATAAAATAACAATTTCTTTTTTTATTATTTTAAATGTACCAAAATCTATCTTTTTATCCATACCTATTACAGTCGATGAATAGTCTCCCTTAAACAAATCTAGGCACTGTGGATTCAATGGTTCCCTCATATTTATAATCCAAGCACCGGTACAAATGTTATAAAAATCCACTTGCACGTTTATTTAACAAACCATTAAAAAGTTCAATAAATTTTAAATGTTCACCCTCGACCCATGCTGGTCATGGTTATGCTCTTCCTAAGGAGAATATTCCCCAAAAAAACTCAATGCTACTCTCGTATTTTCAATATGAGTTACCATTTTAAAGTTATGTATTTAACAATAAAATAATTGTTACTTAATTATTTTATTTACAGAAAAAACAAACAACCACTATTAGCCCATTCTAGCCAATGTTAGTATATACCTAAAGAAAGAATTTCCTCAAGATCTCAGCAATGGTCTTAGATTTTTAATCTATTTTACTGCTCATGAGTTATAATAATTTGAAAAATAAAATAAATTTATTTAATTATTTTATTTATGGTTATTCCATTTTTGGGTTCTCTAAGAGGATGTTTATGCTGAGTAAACTTAAGTCACGCCTAGGGTTATCCCGCCATCCTGAACGCAACAGTGCCATCAGATTTCAGATCTAGGGACGAGGTTAAGAGTTTTATCACTTTTCCATGAAAGCACTCACACACGATATTTAATGTTTAATAAAACCTTGACGAACCATATCAGGCACTCCAGGCCTTAGAATAACTTTTTAGCTGATTTGACGATCTCGAAATAATACCATATAATTAAAAAATATGGAAAAACTAGGGCTTTGCATTCTCCTGAACATAGGTCTTCTCATCAACAAAAGCCACAACGTTGACTAAGGAATCAAATGGGGGTGTTGAGCACAAAATCGAGCTTCCTGCTCCCATGTGCTCTCATGCAGGTTCCCATGATAACATTGATTGTGCACCTGAGGTATATACCACCCATGAAGAACACTCTCTTGACAATCCTCAATCTCTACTCGAACCTCCTTAAACGTCTCCTCAACATCAATGTCTATCTTTTCGTGGTCAATGATGCGAGATGGATCATGCACACATCTATTCAGCTATGACACATGAAAAAAATTTATGCACCTGGTGCATTTGTGGGGGAAGCGATATATGGAATGCCACCACTCCCACTCTTTTGAGAATCTAGAAAGGTATGATGATCCTCAAAGATTGTTTTCTGCCCCAGCCAAACCACCGCAATCCTCATCGTGGTGAGACCCATAAGAAGACATAGCCTCCCTCCTCGGACTCCAAGGGTCTCCATCTTCTATTTCAATAAGACCTCTGTTGGGTCTATGTAGTCTTCACATGCTGACAAGTAAGGAATCGAGATACACACTCTTCCACAACTTCATTAATCCATGGCCAATGGTACTAACGCTGATGGTCCTAGTATATCTTCACCACTCCAGGATGTACCGTTAAAGGGAATTTTTGGAACTCCCTCAACACCTCCTCTTGAAGCGTCACGGGTACCATGATACATCCTCTGGAAAGGATGAAATTCTCTCCACCTTCAAAAAATCCATAAAGAGATTGTCTTATGGATATTTGAGCACATTGGGCTTCATAGTCAATTTCCCAAAGATGTGACTCTTGAACACACTAAAGGAGTAGGGAGGTGACAATAATAGACTAGAGGTAAGCTGCTTTATCTCTATCCATGAAGGATATATGTAACATGGCTAGTTTATCTATCACCTCGCTCGGCAACTGTAGACCAGACCTCTTACTGAGTGCATCTGCTACCATGTTCCCCTTACTAAGAGTATATACTATCTCAAATTCATAGTCTTGGAGGAACACTAGCCATTGTCATTGTCACATCTACTAAAATATCTTATGACACTTCTCTATTCCAAGTAATGTCTACCCCTTCTTTTTCAATGGTGACAAGGGTGCTACTGCCCTGGACAAGTCAGGTAGAAATCATGGGAATTACCTAGCTAAAGTAGAAGTATCTCTCCCATCGGGGTGGTAAACCTGGAAACATATTCTGAAACGATGTCTCCACACTCTGCTACTATTTTTGGGAACTAAAAACACAAAACGGAAGCTACCAATAGGGTATTTCTAGCTAACTATAGAGTGATTAGTTACACCCCCTATGCATGAGTTTATCATGTGCTATCAGGGTTTCTTTATTTCGACTAGGGGAAACCCCATTAAAATGAAATAGATATACTACATTCTTTTTTTGTAATACGGTCAAATAGATTATAAACTGTGGACTTCCATTCCATGCCCAAATGAATGTCGTAAGGCCTTGATGCTTCCACCAAGAGGATCCAACTAAAACTCTCACCTCAAGGTTCATATCACAAAATCGGCATACGTGTGATTATCGAGTCTCCTCCCAAAGATATCTCCAGAAATGAGTGTCAAGTAAACAGTTTAACCAGAAACTCTAGGTATTGAACATGATTCATGAAATTAATGAATGATTAGTAATTATGTCTATTAATATAACTGGTAATAGTAGACACAAAATATACCTCAAATCCTTCCTGGAGCCCTTGGGTAACACTCCATGACCGCATGAAGCTACTCCATTATTCTTTCCTCTAGCTCCAGAAGCCTGGTGGAGACCACATTGTGGTGGTGGATTTAATATGTCAAAATTCATACCACCTCATGCTGCTCTCTAAGCTTAACTTCCACATCTGCTTCCCTGTTGATTCAACTATCCATATCACTTCCTCTTCCCAAAACATTTCTCACACCCATGTCTATGAGACTGTTTTCAGTTTCCTTCTTTTCCACTCCTGACATTCCTTGGCTGTATCCGCCTAGCCCAAGAATTTTCAACCATAATGGCTCTCTCTAGAACACTAAAATAAGTAGTAATGCATAGAAAAATAGTTCTCGCACGTATGTCCCTAAAAACACCTCCCTTGGAGGTCCGATCCCAGAAGAACTCATCGTAATGTATTCATTGATTACATGGGATGGTCGGTATGCCTCGATAGATACACATCCATCGACTTGTCGTCCATCTGAAGTTGTAGATGCTCTAGGGAACACTCACCCCTTATCTTTTTGTTGTAAGATACCCCCTTCTCTGAGGAAGGTTCTCAAACTTGTCCATAGAAAAGTCACTTCATTAAAAGATCAGGGTAATATAAACCCTGTCGTTATCTGTTGATCCACGTAGAAGTCCCTCTACCAGGACCACCATATGATTGTATGTTGCCCTGGCATGATGGAAACTCGGCCACCTCCTCCTGAATTTCCTTATCCGCCTAAGAGTTAGGATCACCTCAGAACTTGTGGGGTATTTGATGTTGAAACACGTGTAAGGTACTAAGCCTACATTTTTCTTCTACTAGTACCGCCGGTTGTAACTGTTGACCAATGGGTATTGATATATCCATAATACTACTAGAAGGTACCATCTCAGGAAATGTTCCATGTACTGAAGCCTCTTTACCTTATGTACTATCCTCATGGTCAGTCAGTGAAAAATTCTAGCATCTAGGATCACCATCTGATCTGCTGGTGTCCCATATTGGTAGGAAAATCTAGTCATAGCCTCCAACCAGTCCTGAGCTGGCTAGGAATCTGTGACTCTTCAAAACCACAGAGGCATTTGCTACCAGAACCCGTGAAACGTGCTCAATTAGTGTTCATGGTCCACTAATATCATATGTTTCCCACCATTTGGTGGTGTTGATGGTACACCACATGAAGGTTCCAACACTGTAAGTTGGCCCTGCACCGAATCCTCATCACTCAGTGGGTCATCATCGTGTATTATCTCAAGAATCCAAGCTAGTTGTCCACACATTGGAATCCTGATATAGAATAGGTGTACCATAGTAATTAAGATATACATGGTGAGTTGAATCCAAACAAACCAACAAAAGAATTTCCAAAACACATGCAATCAGTGTTTTTGTGCAGTGAGTTGGAAATCAGAATTTAGAGTCCAGGTGTATGGATACGTTTTACAACAAACAAACATTACTCCATGAAAATAAAAACACACTCAAAAAACTTTACACTATTTCACCATTGGAAAAATCAGAGTCCTAGTTCTTCGGTATAACTAATTCCTCTAATACTGCTTTGTCACGACCCGTCCCCCGGGACCCATGATGTGACTACTGCAAGACAGCCTTCCATAGGCTAGGGGATGGGGACTGGCACCGAAAAGACATATCCCTATAATGTTTCCATTAAATTTGTACAATCACACAGACTATTACGCAACAAGATGCAACCATGATGTAAACTGATGTAGTGAAAAGGGTGATGAAAGTAAAGGGACCGAAATACAATCCCAATTGAAAAGTGTAAGTAGAACTGAAAATTAAAAAAAAAACTTCTAGATAGACCACTAAGGATATTACCTGAAGGGTACAAACAACTCACGATCAGTATTCCCTACATCACGTCACTCAAAATTGTCCACCTCTGAGCACCATCCGGTCCTGGATCCCTCATCCTCGATTAACTATGTACCTTATCTGCACAAGAAAAAATAAGTTTTGGGCGTATCCCATGAAGGATTGAGTATAATGATACTCATTAGGGACCTTAATAACCTCATAGGTCTCCTACAGTTCCAAAATGGAGAAACCACAAAGTAAAACCTCACTCACAAATCACGAATCGAAAAACTTCATCTCTACTTAGGTATATGCCCATACATATACCTATGTAATAAAGTTATACTCATACCATACATAATGGATGGATACCTCAAATGGTAACACCACGATGTTATAAGTACCATATATGTAACACCAAGATATAGTAGTACCACATATGTTACACCATGAAGTCAAAACCACGAAAGTAGAAGTACCACATCGGTAACAACATGAAGATAGGTTTACAACACAAGTACACTATGAAGAAAAACCCAAGATGGTAGAATTACCACATGGGTAACACCACTAAGATAGAAGAACCACACAGGTAGAAGTAACACACAAGTAAAACCACAAATATAGAAGTACCACATAGGTAACACCATGAAAACAGAATTACCACACATGTAACTAAACGAAGAAAACACCATGATGGTAGGAGTACCACACAGGTATCACCATGAAGATAGAAGTACCAAACATGTAACACAACGAATATAGAAGTACCACAAAGGTAGAAGTACCACACAGGTAACACCATGAATATAAAAGTACCACGCATGTAACACCACGTATAAAGAAGTACCACACAGGTAGAAGTACCAGACATGTAACACCACAAAGATAGAGTACCACACTTGTAACACCTAGAAGATAGAAGTATCATAATGATAGAAGTACCACATATGTAAAAGACTCAGATCAGAACAAGGAATAACATCATTATAGATGTACATATGATTATTCATAGGCTAGATAATCTTATTCTGTTTAAAAGAACTGTTACTGACCCACACAGGATCGATAGGTTCCCAAACCAGCTGACCAAATCATGATCTGACCCCATAGGATTGGTATACAGTAACCCACACATGATCTATATGTACTAAACCCCAATGACTCACATTGGATCTTACCCACACATGATCAGTTGCGTTGACCCACACATGATCTCTTAGCGGTGACCCACAAAGTATCTGACCCACATATGATCTGATAGATGATGGCCCACACAAGATTGCTACACATTGACCGACATAGGATGTGATAGATGCTGATCCACACAGGATCAATGTTCTTTCCTCACATTATATTCAGCCACTGGATTCCACAAACCTGGTTCTCTCAAGCTCCGTATAATCTTCAACTCGAGACATCGTTCATACATTGACCACCGCTAATCTCAAAAAAGTATTAACACAAATGTTTTCCATGTCGTAAGGGTTCCATCATGATAGACGGTGCATCAATCAGATGCCTAAACTATGAGTTATAAGCATTTTAGTTCTGAGGGTCTAGTTGGATTTAGGTTTGATCCAAACCGACTGTAATCCAACTATCTCCAAAACTAAAGTGGAGTATACCAAAATAACTGTCTCGATCCAAGGATCCCAACACTGTAGAAGGATCACCAAATAGATTTCTGGATGTCAATATATCACCCTTTATGAGAAACTAGACCCAGTTGGGTTCGGGTTCGGTCCGATCCTATGAGACCGACATGGCCGGACCCGGTCTGGGCCAACAGAACCGAGTTCCGTTCGACCCAACCAGGTCTGAGTCCTACCCCGATGGGCTGGTCCAAGGTCCATCCCGACCCTCAAGGGGGAAACCCAACTGACAGGGGGTGGTCCAACTCGCAAGGGGGTGCAACACACTGGTTTTGCCCTCGGTGTGGTCCTCCCTAACTGGCACGGGGGGTGAGACCCTCAGTCTCTGGAATAGCCTGGAGGACATTCAACTTGTGAAATGGATGCACCATGTGGCTACCACTTGGTCATGTCGAAACCTGCTGGAGGCATGGGTTCCCCCCTCCGACATGGCTTTGGTCTTGGCCCCTTTGCTCACCAGCAGCGCACAAGTCGCTCCTCCCTTCACTTCCAAAATTGGTAGATATATCGGACGTCTCCACTGACCTCCTCGGTAGAAGAGCCACGACCTGTTATTTTGGCGGTGCGCGATGGCGCACCACTCCACCTCCATCCTTGGTCAGCCAATTCTGTCTCTGGATGACCACCGCAACCTCCCCCATATCTAAAAGCACACGACGGCACGTAACCACTTCATTTGTGGTCGGTAGTTTCTAGCCGCCACTGTCACCCGATATTTTGGGTTCTCCCAAAACAAAATTAATATTCATGCAAAGAACACATCAATTCCATCAAAGGGTAGAGGGTTCATACCTTTTTTTTTCATCACCATTCACATTATCTTGGTACGATGAGGGAGATAATGAATTCAAAAAACTATTGGAATTTGAAACAATATAATCCCATGCCTCATATATCCATTAGAGAACATTCATTCTTGAAGGTGGGTCAGTGTTCTTTTTTCCCGCAACAGGCTTCCAACTTTTGAAAGTGGGTACCCTAGACCCAACTTGTATTTTACATTTATTAATATTACATGTATTCAGTTTGTTTTTATACATGTCTTTATCTTTCCATGATAGTGTAGATACATCTGTATCCACTTTGTTTATGGAAATTTCCATTGATTACCAGTCACATCAAAGAGTTATAGCAAGTCCTAGGCTATAATGAGAACCCTGAGATGCAATGAAATAAATCTTAAAGTAACGTCCTATGGACCAGTTAAATCATTCTGAAAGTACAGAGATGATGTGTGACCATCAGGTGTTGGGGGCTCATAAGCATTGAGACTTCTTCTCATGAATTTCGCACTTGATTATCTCTAGTAATTGAGATCATGAGGACAACCCGCTTAATAATAACACCAAATGTTTCAGGTGTCATTGGATGTTCTTATCTATGGACATGTGTAATGGTCTCATTACTTGAGATCATTATCAATTAATTACATTTAATTACGTACATTTGATATAAGGTGAAAACCAGGGCGAAAAAGTCGTAGTGGGGTAGTATGTATCGAGTAAGTCATAAATGGAATGGAATTGATTGAATGATAGAGAAATGATTTTTCTCTTCCATGTTTAGGAAGAGATATCTTGGGCTTGGTTGATTAGGATGGTTGTACCTTCAATAAGTCCATGGCCATGGTAGTGTAAGGTAAGACCGTCTGGACAAATCAGCAAATAAAATAAAGCAATATATAGAATGATGACACAAGTGTGAATTCTGCTTTATTGAGATATCGATGGAGAAGAGATTATATTACACAGGCCATGTTCCTAGGGAGGCAGTCGTTGCTATGACTTTTCCTTATCTCAATAGGGGCCTCGATGGGTTGCTAGACCCCGCTCTTGGTCGGTGTATATTATCCGCTGATATTGAGGTATGGGCATAGAGGGTCACACATCACAGTGCCTTGAGAATCTTCCATATTCTGGGAATAGTAATATAGAACTTGGTGGGCCCCACCAAAGGGTCTGAGCACTATCCAATTCAATGGATCATTAATGGTTAAATAAATTCATTAATTATTCGAGTTTAGAATAATTATTTGGATTTATTTATAAAATGTATTTACAATTTATATAGTAAATACAAGTATTAATATTATTTGAATGGATTTAAATATTCTAGGTTTGATTTATATTAGCAGTAGGAATGAGTCTAGTTGATGAATAAAATTTATCATGTAATATATTTATATATTATAAGTATGTGATAAATTATAAATATTATTAATGGCATAATTTTATTTTTCAAAAATAATTATTTTTATCACTTATATAGCGGACGTCTATTACACGGGGGCCGGGAATTAATATTGCATGTTTTAAACACTCCCTATATAAGTGAGAGAGAGGATCTCCCAAGATGACTATTCATGTGTCATGATTGAGAGCATCTCACTCCTCCCAGAATTTAGAGAGAGTGTCTCTCAAACAAAGGATGATCATCACGTCCATCCTTCTCGGATTGATGCTTCTTCCTTTGCGGTGATTGTCATTGTGCTGAAATGATCGTCAAAGATCTATGCTAGCAGCTGGATCTTGACAAACGGCGCATGAGTAGATTCGAGTGGAATGTGTGGACGATCTAGAGGGATTCAACATTGGAGTCTTCGAGCAACGATCACTAGCGTCCTGTGACAGAACATCACATGCTAATTTCGAACATGGTACATTTTTAATTTATTTTTGTGCTCTGTTTAAACATTGTGAGATCCACGGACCGAGCCAGTACAATATCACTGGATTTGACAGGGTTATGTCACTCCGATGAAGTAGAAATTTTTTAACTTCCCGTCCTTCCGGCTTCCACTGCGAAGTCCCGGTACCCAATAGTGGTATCAGAGGAAGCGCAAGGTTTTCCTGAGTCAACAAAAATAAAATGCATTAAATTTAATTCCGGGGTGTTAAAATTGTTCATTCGGATTTGACAGCGCGTCATTTAGTTTTCAAATGATCAAGCTATGATCATTTAAAAATTTTAATCAGATCGACGTCGTGTTTTTTCATTCATTTGATGATTATCTAAAATTGAAAATTAACATCAAATATAAATTTTATGTTTATAAAATATAATAAAATTTTTTATTATATAATATTCTTTCACAAAGGGGTGTAAAATAAATTTTAATAATAAAAATAAACAAAATGAAATAAGACCAAGACCCAAATTTGAGGTCTTCTTGATTTTAAATAAAAATAATGGGAATAAAAAAGACCCCAAAATTGGGTCTTCTCCAACAATTTAAAAAAAGTGTGGCTTCCTTTTTGTCTAAAGACACAAAACAGAATAGAAGGAAGACCCCAAAGGGGTCTCCTCTCATGTAGAGCACAGGAGAAGAAAACCCTAGCTGGCCTCCCATCCCACCAGACCTCCTACAGCTGGCTGCCCCAAGTCGTGTCGGCCTCCTCCTCCGTGTCTGACCACATCCAGCTGACCGCCCCGACTTCGAGCCCACACCGGCCTCCTCCTCCTCTCCAGACCGCCTTCGTCAAGCCGCCCCGGGACCACACCACCTCCCATGGACCTCCTCCTCGCATTACGCCGCCTCAGACAGCCCCACCTACCAGAGCCGTTCCCCTTCCTTATTGCCTTCACCACCCCGGGCTATGCCGAACCGAACCGCGTCGGCCGCCGCCGGTCCCAGCCGCGCTGGTCCAGGACATTCCAGAACGGGATGCCGCCATGCCGGCTTGCTGTAGTAGCGGGATGCTGGCCATGCAACTGGTCGGTTTGTTTTTCGGCCTCCTCCCGCTCCCCTTAGACCATGCAAGAATATACAGCCACCGCGGGATTCGTTGGACCCTGCGGTCACGCCGTGGCATGACAGCGATACTCTGTTGCAGGACGACATCCCATAGCGGTATGCAGTCCTACTAGACTACTCTCCGGCTAGAGGTAACCGTGCATTAAATTATTATTATTTTATTTATTTATTTAAATTAAATTAATTGGAATTAATTTAGTGGTTTAAATTTTATTTTAATCTAAAATATAAAATTAATTTAAAGAAAAAAATAAATTTAATTATGTGATTTAATTTTAGATTTTAAATTAAATTAAAAAAATGAACTGATAAAATAAATTATTTGAATTTAATAAAATTCATATAATTTATTAGAGCACTCTCTCATTTTTTATATTTATTGTAATCTAATTTTATTGCGCATTTACCCCGATTGGTTTTGAGCATGTGACCAAACTTTGTATGTCTGGAATTTATTTATTTATTTATTAATTTATTCAATGTGTGTGATGATTGTAATACTTAATTATATAAACGAAGGTCTTTGAATCGACTTTTAATTCAAATATGTATAAGGGCTTGCACGTCCATTGCACTAGTTGTATTTTGTACCCTAGAGCCCCTCGCCTGCATGCGAGTATATTTATAATTATACGGTGATGATCCGTGAGGCAGACCCCGCCATGATGAGGCGGTAGTCCAGACAGGAGTGGGGTGATTTGCACTTGGGAAAGAAGCGACATGAGTCATGTATCGACTTAGGTATGGATACCCCTAGGTGATGTTTGATCAGTTATTGATCGACCATTATAGAATTCTCAAGACCAGTCGGAATCAATAATTTAGTTTATGCATAGTTTATTATTTTATGTGTCTTTAGGATTATTGCGTGATCACATAGAATAGTAAACAAGATAAAATGTATAATGTTGTGATGAATAATATTCTTTTGAATGTTTAGTTGTCAGTACAACGACCCAATTTGAACATAATAAATAGAAAATTATTATATTCGTCAATAAATATTAAAAATCCCTGAACAATATATTAAGTCTAAATTCCTTCCATTTCTCACATCTAAACAAAACTGGTTATTTGGGTTCTCTTCAGCCTTAGTTGAGAGTGTGTCTTACTACTGGGGCGTTTTCATGAGAGAAATGGGTCGACTTAACTAAATTGAGTAGTCAAGGATTAGCCTTAGCAAACTTGCAATCACTTTATAGGCAAGCGGTTGAGGGAATCAAGTTCAGATTCCAAAATCTAGGACTTTACTCAACAACACAATGAACCACAAGAACAAGTGGATGGACAACATAACGCCTACCTTGAAACCCTCCAAGTAGTGTCATAGCCCTTGCTTATAGACTACGAGGGAGGTTTCGAGAATCCTTGCCACTAGAATGCTCAAGAGATAGTGTATTCTGAATCTAATAGTGAGGGCTATTAAGGTTCGTCAAAATAGTGGGAGACATTAAATGGTATAATAATTTATTAATCATAAAATTTCAAAAGGTAATAAAGACAAATTACTAAATACTAAATGTTTATCTGATGTAGATTAAAAATGGAAACAACGAACACCACAAGTACTTTATCACAGCGATCGATCTTGGATAAAGAAAATATCATGACCGACAATAGCTTCCAGGAGTGGTACAGGCGCTTGTGCATATTACTATGACAAGAAAGTAAGTTATATGTGCTAGAATCCCCAATTCCTACTGAGCCTCCTTAGGGAGAAAGCAAGAAGGAAAAAAGATAAGTGGAGAAAGCATGTAGACGATGCGTTCGATGTACAAAGCATCATGTTGTCATCCTTGTCTAGCCAATTGCACAAAATGCATGAGTAAGAGGATGACTATAAGATTCTTTCACATCTCCAATAACAATATGAGGAGAGGGCTGGGAATGAAAGGTATGAGATCTCAAGTGCACATTATAAATGTAGGCTAGCAGAAGGGAACCATGCCAGTCATCACGTAATCAAGATAATTGGGTATAATGAGAGGCATGAAGCCCTTGGGTTCAAACTGACCCAAGAACTAACAGTGGATCTCAATCTTTCCTCTTTACCCTCAAGCTTCTCGACTTTCATTGACAATTATAATATGAATGATATGACAAAGTCGCTCCCGAATCTCTTTGCTTTAGTTAGCCAAGCAGATCAGGACATGAAAAACACCAATTCAACTGTCCTTATGGTGAACAAGAAAAACAATGGCAAGGGAAAGGGGTTAAAAGCCATGTCAAGGACAAAGATACCAATGCATCCTCCTGTAAAGAAGATAAAGACTCAGAGGAAAAGTAATGAGAAAGAAGTTGTTTTCTTTGGATGTGGAAAGATAGGCCACTGGAAGAAGAATTTTAGATCTGGGAAGATGAAGAAAGGTGACGCTTATACATCAAGTATTTTTGTCATTGAATGCAATTTATCTTTACCTACAAGTTGGGTATTGGATACTTCATGTGGCTCAAAAAATTGTATTCATCTACTAGAACCAAGTAGGTTTAAAATGATTTCAAAAGGATAAGTGGATCTCCGAGCTGCAAATGGTGCATGTCTGGCAGCCTTGGCAGTGTGAGACTATCACTTGACATTACCAACTGGTTTGGTTCTTGTTTTAAAAAATTTCTATTATGTACCATCTATTTCCAGGAACATTATCTCTTTGTCAAGTTTAGACACTATTGGTTTTTATTTCATGTTTGGAAATAAAAGTTGTCTCTTTAATCAGGATAACATATGTTATGGTATGTCACATATTAAAAAAGTTTTATATATGATATAACTAGAAAACTCAGTAATGGAAATCAATGACAAAAATAGACAACATGACTCAAATAACACCTGCCTATGGAACTTTAGGATTTTTCATGTAAAAGAGAAGAAATTACTTAGATTACATCAAGAAGGGTATCTAGACTCGGTACAGTTAGAACCCTTAGATGTATGTCAAGCTTGTTTATAAGGAAAGATGACCAAAGCACCCTTCTCAGGAAAGGGAGAAAGAACCAATGCAGTGCTAGTATTAATAAGTACCAATGTATGTGGTCCATTTCCAGTAGAGGCAAGGGGTGGTTTTTAATTCTTCATTACTCTTACCGATTGATTATAGTAGGTATGGCTATATCTACTTAATGTGGTAAAAATCTGATTCCTTTCGTTTCTTTTAGGAATACCAAAATTCTATAGAAAACCAACCTGGTATGAAGATAAAAGCACGTCGCTCAGATTGAGGTGGATAATATCTTAACCAATATTTCATTGATCACTTGAAGGAGTGTGGGATAGTATCCCAACTCACACCTCCATATACACCACAATGTATTAGTGTTAGTGAAAGGAGGAATAATACCTTGCATGACATGGTCAGATCAATGATGAGTCATATAACTCTTGCATTATCCTTTTGGGGATACGCCTTGCTGACATCATCATATACCCTTAACCGAGTACCAACTAAAGTTGCAGATGGGATTTTATATCAGTTATGCTCTGGAAACAATCCCAATCTGATACACATGTGTGTGTGCGGGTGCGAGGAATTTTAAAAGACTATACCATGTGAAAAATTAGCATCTAGAAGCACTAAGTGCATCTTTATAGGTTATCCTAAGGAAACTAGAGGATAATACATATATAACCCTTTACATGCAAAAGTCATTGTGGTAAGATACACCACATTTCTAGAAAGGAATCACATATCCATTGGTAAAAGTGGGAGCAAGATTGAATTTGATGAAGTTAATGCTCCAGATGCACAAGAGTTGTTAGAGGAACAATCTCTACAAGAACAAGTGGATGAAGAAATTGTTCCTGAGACACAGATACTGCCTAGGTCTACGCGAGAGGTTATAGAACCAAAGCATTGTAGTTCTCTTATCACCGAGTCAGGTGACACAATAGTCCATGAGGATGATGAACCTCTAACCTAAAGTAAGCAGTAAAGGAAAAAAGGCTTCTAAATGGAAAGAAGCCATGAATTCATAGATGGAGTCCATGTACCATAATCATGTTTGGATTTTGGTAGAACCTCCAACTGATGTAAATCCATTTGGATGCAAATGGTCATTCATGATGATATTGTACATAAATGGTGAGGTTAATACCCTTAAATAAAGACTAGTTGCAATGGGTTTCAGACAATGTCAAGGAATTGACTATGATGAATCCTTCTCACCAGTGGAAATTCTTAAATCCATCAGAATATTGCTTGCAATAGTAGTCTTTCATGACTATGAAATTTGGAAAATGGATGTCAAAACTACTTTTCAAAAGTTGGTTGAAGACGTCTATATGACTCCACCCGATGGGTTTGTTAAGTCAAAGAATTCCAATAATGTATGCAAGTTGCAGAGATCCATTTATGGATTAAATTAGGCATTAGCATCATGAAATGTTCACTTTGATGAGGCCATACGTGATTTTGGTTTTTTCAAAAATGAAACCGAGCCTTGTGTCTATAAAAAGGATGAAGGGAATGCTATCATTTTCCGAGTTTTAAATGTTGATGACATATTAATCATGGGAAATGTGGTGCAAGTCTTACAGTCAGTTAAGACTTGGATAAAAGAATGATTCTCCATGAAAGACATTGGTAAAGCATCCTACATTCTAGGGATCAAGATCTATCATGATAGATCTCAAAGGCTAATTGGCCTGAGTCAAAGTACATATATTGACATGTTACTGAAAATCTACAATATGTAACAATTTAAGATAGGATTGTTACCTATGTCACATGGTGTAAATCTCTCCAAGAAAATGTGTCTGCAAACACAAGAGGATATTGATAGAATGAGTAGAGTCCCTTATGCTTCTGGAGTGGATTATATCATGTATGAAATGCTATGTACTAGGTTTGATGTTGTCTTTGCTTTATGCACGGTGGGTAGATATCAAGCTAATCCAGGAGAGCTGCACTGGACAGCTGTTAAAACTATCCTAAAGTACTTAAGGTGTAATAAGGATATATTACTGGTGTGTGGAGGACATGACGAACTAGTTGTGAGGTGATACATTGATGCTAGTTTCTAGAGAGATCATGATGACATGAAATTGCAGTCAGGCTACATCTTTTTCCTGACTGGTGGGGCAATGAGCTGGAGAAGCTCAAAGAAAGTTGTGGTTGTTGATTCTACAGTAGAGTCCGAAAATATTGTAGCTTCTAATGCATCAAAGGAAACAGTCTGGATACGTAGCTTTATCTTAGACATTGGTGTTATACCTAGAAGTACAGATTTTATTCCAGTATATTGTGATAATACTGTTGTAGTGGTGCTTTCCAAGGAGCCCAGGTCTTACCAGAGGACAAAGCATATTATTCGGAAGTTTTATATCTTGAGGGATTTTACTCAAAGAGGTGAAGTGACAGTTATCAGAGTAGCCACATAGGACAATGTGGAAGACCCCCTAACTAAAGCCATTACTCAGGAGAAGCATGATTCACATGTGAAAGCTAGCAGATTGAAAATTTTTAGTAGTTGGCTCTAGTTAATGTGGGAGTGTTGAAAGTGGGTTCCCTAGACCAAAAATGTATTGTAATTTGATTACTGTTACATGTATTCAGTTTGTTTTTATACAGGTTTTTATCTTTCCATGATAGTGTAGATACTTCTACATCCACTTTGTTTAGGGAAATGTCCTTTGATTACCTACCGCATCAAAGAGTTATTGCAGGTCCCCGGCTATAATGAGAACCCTGAGATTCCATGACAGTAATCTTAAATTAACTTCCTATGGTCTAGTTACAACATTATGAAAGGACATAGATGATGTGTGACCATCAGGTTCTGGGGGAACATAAGCATTGAGACTTCATCTCATGAAGTTAGCACTTGATGATTTCTAGTAATTGAGATCATGAGGACAGACCCGCTTAATAAGAACACCACATGTTTTATGTGTCATTGGTCGTTCCTATAAACGGACATGTTTAATGGTCTCCTGACGTGATCATTATCAATGAATGTCATTTAATTAAGTACATTTGATATAAGGCGAAAACCATGGAAACAAAGTCGTGGTGAGGTAGATTGTATCAGGTATGTCATTAATGGCATGGCATTGATTGAATGGTCAAGAAAGGATTTTTCGCTTCCGTGTTTAGGAAGAGATATCTTGGGCCTGGTTGATTAGGATGGTTGCACATTCAATAAATCCATGGCCATGGTAGTCAAAGGTAAGACCGTCCGGACAAATCAACAAATAATATAATTAAATATAAAGAATGATGATACAAGTGTGCATTCTTCTTTATTGAGATATGGATGACGAAGAGATTATATTACACAGAACATGTTCGTAGGGAGGAATTCGTTGCTATGACTTTGCCTTATCATTATAGGGGCAACGATGGGTTGCTAGACCCCGCTCTTGGTCGGTGGATATTATCTGCTGCTATTGAGGTAAGGGCCT
The DNA here is from genome assembly GCA_963277665.1 of Viscum album. Taxonomy (NCBI): domain Eukaryota; kingdom Viridiplantae; phylum Streptophyta; class Magnoliopsida; order Santalales; family Viscaceae; genus Viscum; species Viscum album. Next base: position 1,816,624,397 of record OY728164.1, read on the forward strand.
AGAGGTTCACACATCAACGAGCCTTGAGAATCTGCCATATTCTGGGAATAGGAATATTGAACATGGTGGGCCCCGCCAAAGGGTCCGAGCACTGTTCATGTTTTATGGATCACCAAAGTATAAATAAATTCCTTAATTATTCGAGTTTAGAATAATTCGTTGGATTTATTGATAACTTGTATATACAAGTTATATAGTAAATACAAGTATTAATATTATTCGAATGGATTTAAATATCCTAGGTTCGATTAATATTAGCAGGAGGAATGAGTAAAGTTCAATACTCAAATTTATCATGTAATATATTTATATATTATAATAAAATGATAAATGATAAATATTATTTATGGCATAATTTTATTTGTCATAAATAATTATTTAGATCACTTATATAGAAGAAGTCTATTACACAGGGGCCGGGAATTAATATCGCGTGTTTTAAACACTCCCTATATAAGTGAGAGAGAGGCTCTCACATGATTACTATTTATGTGTCAAGATTGAGAGCATCTCTCTCCTCCTGTAATTTAGAGAAAGAGTCTCTTAAGAAAAGGAAGATCTTCAAGTTCATCCTTATTGGATTGAAGCTTCTTCCTTTATGGTCCTCATCGTTGCACTGAAGTGATTGTTAAAGAACAACACCTGAATCTTGACAAATAGTGCGCATGTAGATTCGGCAGGTGTTTGTGGACGATCTAGAGGGCTTCGAAATTGGATTCTTTGAGCAATGATTTCTGGCATCCTTTGGCGTACATTCACATGCTAATTCTGAACAAGGTAAATGTTTAATTTATTTTTGTGCTCTATTTAAACCTTGCGAGATCCTAGGTTCGATCCGGGACAAGATCACCAGAGTTAACAGGGTTATGTCACTCTGGTGAAGCTGAGAGTTTTTAAATTCCTGGACTACCAGCTTCTGCTGAGAAGTCCTGGTACCCAACACCAATGACACCGCTTGTACGTCGTACTTCGGTTAGTGGTTTGGTGTCACTCGTTATCTCCAGATAGAACTAGTTCTGTCATCCAAGGGTTTGTCTTCTCGGAACATTGTCAGCACTTCATTGCATGGTGAAGTAGTGCTGAAACATTTCTCCAAGATATATATAAATAGGATATGGGGAGGGTGTCTAACACTCGCACAATTTATGAGGGTTCATTAATGGGAACCTTCCTAAATTCTAATGACGCGGTTACATAAGAAATGATGGGTCAAACCAATTAAGGGATTGACACATCATTGGTCCCACACTCCCATTGCATGTTGAAGGAAAAGCTATGAATGAAAGAAAATAAAATAACATGTAATTTTATTATTCATTTAAAATTCCCAAAATCAAACATTTTTTCCAGACCTACTATGGATGAAGTGAGGTCTCTCTTAAGAAAATCCCGATGTTTCACATTCAATGGTTCCATCATATTTTTAATCCAAGCAATGATTAAAATGTTATAAAATGTCACTCGTGCATTTTATAAACCTACCATGAAAATGTTAAATAAATTATTAATATTCACCCTCGAACCGCATTGGTCGAGGCTGGGATCCGCCTAAGGAAAACACGCCCCAATGAACTCAACGGTACTCTGGTATTTTCAATTTGAGTTACCATTTAGAAGTTATTGATTTTATCAATAATATAAATTTTACTTAATTTTTTCATTTACTGCCCAAAAATAACATCTACTATTATCCCGTACCAGCAAATGTTAGAATCTTTCAAAAATATAATACCCTCATAAGCTCATCGGTGGTCCTTGATTTTTAATTTGAGTTACCATTCATGAGTTATTATAATTTCAAAATTAAAATAACATTATTTAATTATTTTATTTATGGTTATTCAATTTTTGGGTTTTGTCACACGAGGAATGCGCCGATTACACTTAACTCGCACCTAGGGTGAAACAACTATTATAAACTCAATGGTGCCCTCAGATTTCTGATTGAGGCACCAATTTTAGAGTTATTCCACTTTTTTAGTAAAAACACTCAAGCATGATATTTAATGATTAATAAAAGTTTGAAAGATCATTAAGGGCACTCCCGGCCTTGAAATCACGTGCCGTCATATTTTTCGATCTCAAAATAATTCCATATAATTAAAAAAAAGTATACAGAAAATCTGAGTCTTTACATCTTCAATGGAAACTGTTATTTTAAAAGAACTCATCCAGAGGAAGATGTAGATTCCCTCCTCCTTTGATGTCCATTGAACATTCTCTCATAATTTCCTCAAGTGTTTGGATAGTCTTCATATATTGGTCGTCATTTTGAAGATGATAATTCCTACTGATGTTCAAATCAGTATTCAGAGCATGTTTAAGACTCTTCCCAAACATATAGGTGAATCTTGGATCTCGACCAGATACAATAGATAGTGCTACTCCATACTGCCTTACCTCTTCTCTAATATATATCCATGCTAATTGATCTAGTGATAAACCTTCTTGAATTGCAATGAAGTGCGCATTATTTTCAAAATAATCCTCAACAACTGAGACAGAATTGTGTCCTTTGGATATATTTGTAATTCCTATGACAAACCGTGTGGTGATGTTCTCCCAGATCTATGTTGGTATGTGTAATGGTTTCATAATCCATTTAGACAACTTCCTCTCAGCCTCCTCCTAATAACATACCAAGAATGTTCATGTATACTCAGTGATCTCCTTCTGCATATTATCTAACCAATAATTCTCTTGGAGGTGTGATACATCATTCTGTTTATTTGGTGAATAGAGAAATTTGAACTACGTGCATCATCCAAGAATTTATTCTTTTACTCCAGATTTGATGTAACACATAGTATTTCCCCAAATACCATAATTCATTGAACATTAACATTGAACTCTAAGGATTTTCCTTTTCTGATAGTTTCCACTTTCATCTGAATTCCCACATCATTGTTTTGAGCATCCCTTAACCATTCCAAAAGAGATGGTTGAAAAATAATTTGTTAACAGATTGATGATGTTCCCCTATTTATGATTTCCATGTCCATCTTCATAAATTATAAGAAGATTGTATCCTTTTCATTTATAACCACTGATAGAATCATTGGGTCCATTCTACATGGAGAATCTGCCACCATTTTCTCTTTCCCAAGGCAGTAATTGATCATGAAATCATAGTATTTAATTATCTCTTACCATAATTGTTGGATCATGTTCAACTCCATCATTTTGAATATATGCTAGAGGATTTTTTGATCCGTGTATACTTCACACATCTCCCCAAAGAGGAAATGTCAGGAAATTTTTAATTTGAATATTACTTCATCTAACTACTGTTTATGTGTTGGATAGTTTTTCTCATTATATTTCAATTACCTTGAAGCATAGACAATGAATTGTTTATTTTTCATCAGCACACTTCCCATACCCCTCTTCAATGAATCAATAAATTCCATAAAATGTTCTCCACATGTGGGTAGTGTGATCATGATCATAGTGAAAAGCCTAATTTTTAACTCCTTGAATCTCTCTTCACATTCATCACTCCAAGAAAACATGACTCTCGTCCGAGTTACCTTGGTAAGTGGGTTTGAAAATCGTGAGAAATTTCTCACAAATCTGCAATATTATCCTAGTAACCCTAGGAAGCTATAGATATTTGTCACTGATGCTGGACTCAACAGTCATTCTATTGTAGCTGTTTTGGAGGGATACACATATAGCCCATTTTTTGTGATGATATGACCCAAGAAAAAGACTTTCATTAACCATAACAAACAATTGATGTAATTTTTATAGAGTTTCTCCTTTTACAAAGTCTATAGTATGGTTCTTATAAGATCCTCATGTTCCTTATTGGTTTTTGGGTATATTAGAATAACATATATAAAGACTACCCCAAATTTTTCATGGAAATCAATAAAGACTATATTAATCAAGTCCATCAAGATTTCTAGATAATTAGTGAGTCTAAAAGGCATTACTATGAATTCATAATTCTCGTACCTTGTACAAATAGCAGTACTAGAGATATCATCCTTCTCCACCCATACTTGGTAATATACCAACCAAAAATCCACCTTGTAGACGTATTCTCCTCCACATAGCTAATTTAACAAGTCATCAATTCAGGGCCGAGGATACATTTTTTTTGTGATTTTGTTGATCTTATGATAATAAATGAAATAGGATCATTTACCCATCCTTCTTCTTGACAGAGGGGACTGGTTCACCCTATGGTGAAGCACTTGGGAGTATAATACCTTTATCCCAATTCTTCTGTAGTTGTTTATTCATCTCCTCAGGATCCACAACAGCCATTCTTGGATATTGTAAATTCCATAAGTGTATGATCAATAAATAATTCAACATAAATTCTATGTGGAATACCAAACAATTCCATTATAATTTTTATATATAATTAATTTTAAATATATCATATTTTATAAATAATAATATTTTTAATTTCTTCTTAGTAACTAATTTTTATGATTTTATAATGTATTAATTTTAATGCTTAAAATAATGTTTTCAATAATGTATTTTATGATGCATAATGTTTATCCTATTTAATATTTTCTAATAACACATAATAAGGAAATATTTAAATTAAATTAATATTTTAAACGTATATTTATATGAATTTAAAATCATATTATAATGATTTCTAGTCATAAATTTAATATTATATAACCTATTTCTTGGAGAATGCATTTATTTATATCCCAATTTTTTATATATTTTTCATTTTCAATTTGAAACATAATTATTACAAATATTTTATTATAATTTTATAAAATGTATTCAAAATTTTTAATCATATTAATTTATAAAAAATAGTAATTTCTACATCATTTTGACCAAAAAAATTGTAAAAATATTTAAAAATTGAGGTAGCGCTTTGATAAACAAAAATGGTAAAAGAGTGTGACCTTTGAGGAAATTGGAATTAAATGTTTACAAATGTTTTTTTTTTTGAATGGTGGAGGTTTTTGTAGACCATATAATTCTTCCAATTCAGTTTTTATCAATTTTAGAGTGACATGGATTGTGAGTGAAATCCTATTATTGAATTGTTTTTACTACTAACGAACTTTCCACTCTTCTATTATAAATGGGAACCATGTACCATAATTTACTCCAACCAAAAAATACAATTGGTTTGAAATAACCTTAAAAACCCATCCAAAAACCATAACAACATTGTATATCCTCCAATACTCTGAAAATTCCAACCTTATGGTCCTTTTTAATAGATCCAATGGAGGTTCTTCTAGGGAAATGTAATCTTCTTCACAAAGATCCTTCTTTCAACACACTTTTTTTACACCTTAATTTCCATATTATAAATAATAGTATAATAATACAATTATAACTTTTATAATTATATTTTATTATTTTCACTTAAAAAAATTTATCAATCCACTATTCCATAAATTGGAAAACAAATCCATCATTAGTTGGTTATATGGACTGTCTTCTAAAGAACATATATAAATTTCACCCCACATCTCGTGCAATTGATATTTATAATGATTTTATTAATGATTAAATATTTAACTAAGTACGTTTTAATCATTCTAAAAATTTAATATATCATGTACCTTCTTATATTATAATTAACTGAATAAATAAAACATAATTTGTGTGCATGATGGACGATCGCCTCACAAACTGATGGGATTCATCTTTTATTACTATGACACGTGGAAGGTATATGTATCTATATATAATAATATAATATTATATTTATGATATAATGATAATTTTAAAATGATAATACAGTAACCACATTATTTCTAACATTATCATTGAAAATTTGTAATGTTACTCATGTGCACGTATGGCCTGTCATCTATCTGATTTTAAATTCGTTTATTTTCTATAACCATATTTCATGGATGGTTTGAAAATTATAACTGATATATAAAATGATAATTATTCCATGATAATTATTATGGATATTATAAAACAATGACCCCTATTACTATAGTGAACACATATATGTTACTATGAAAATATGATACGAGAGTCCTCAAAATAGCCGTCGTCAAATAATTTAGTTATTAATTAACTATGTTATTATAATAAAATAATTAAATGGTTTAGGTATATGTGATAAAACCAATAAAAGTTCATTAACAAAAAATGGGGGATATATGTTTATTTTACAATACATAAAGAACATATAAAGAGTTTCTTCCCTCTAGGAATTTCATTTATCGTCTCTCTTTTACCACTATGAGAATTATTCCATATTCATGAGTTATTTATTTATTTTTGTTTTCTATACTACCCCATTAAATTTTATATCATGATTATATTTATATACATATAATTCAATGTTTATTTGGAAGTTACTTCTTTCATGGGGTTATGGTTGTAATGTTACCAATGTGGTATGTTTTTATTTCACAATATCATCATTATTCGATATTTTTTAAGTGTAAGCCTCCCTTAGAAGAATGTGATTATATTTATATATGACAAAAATATTACTATAGATTTATTCATTAAATTATCATGTTAAAGATGTGTTTTCACCATATTTTTTTATTAAAATAATAGATTTCTTTTTTAAGAAAAATATAATTTATTTCCTTCTTCTTATAAAATTCATTGTTCTTATATTACCATAATTTCAAAAGAAAATTCATGAATCTTTTTAAAATATTTTAAATTATTGATCACATATTTTAGCCCATTTTTTAAATTTATAAAAAAATTAATGGAATATTGTTTTTCTTTTCTAAATGAGGGGATTTTTAATATTTATACAATAATGAGAAAGGAAGGTTTTTTAACATATATTATATGTACATAACTACACACATTAATTAATTATCAAATATTTAGTTATACCCTTATATTATTCCATGGTAATGTTTAAATAATTTTTATCTATAATACTGTTAAAATTATTATATCTTTTATAAACTAAATTCATTGTTAAAAGGATATTTATTTAATAAACTATAATATGTAATTTTTCACCTATATTTTAATCAATGATGACAACATTTTATATTATATAAGGAATATAAATTATTTATATTTATCTATCACAAATATACATATAGTATTAAACCTTTAATTGATTCGGTAAAACATTCCTTGTCTTCTTCTAAGAAATAATTTTATTATGAAATATTCATTGATTATGATATGTGACAATATTTGGAATCAAATTTTGTCTCCATGGGTAATTACTTTAATTATTCCATTTGATTTCTTTCCATTTTGTGGAACAAAAAATCACAAAATATTTTTGACGGGTGCACCATGATAGCACTCAAAAGAATTGGGTAACACTATCGTTGTCACGACCCATCCTCGGGACCAATGATGTGACTACCCCAAGCCCACCTTCTATAGGCCAGGGGCTGGTGACTATCACCAAAGGCGTAAATCCCGATAAAAAGGGGAAGGTATTACCTTATAGAGTAAATAAACACCACAGGAAGAAGTAAACACTAAGTAAAACTGGGTACAATAGTAAGTGTGGAAAGTAAATGGGCCAGGATAAAAACTCAAACTGAAAGTAAAGTACAACATGAATGAAAGTACATCAAATGAAAGTAAAGCAGCAACGTCGAGTCGTCCACTGGAAGTCCCACCTGAACGGTGGGTACAGATAGCCTCCTCGGCTCCTCGGGTCCAGCCGTTCGCTCCGTGTACCTCCCGCCCAGGGGTCCACCTCCAGGTACATGCCTACTCCACAAGCCTCAACCACGATCAATGCTATCCGTCGTCTGCATCCAACACAATGTAGTACGGGCATAGCCCGTGCATGGGTGAGTATACGCTACTCAGTAGGGACTCCGAGACCCCCGAAGGACTCCCAGAATCAACAAAGGATAATCCATAAAGGAAAGATGCAATCACGAAGTAACAACCAACACTACTTAGGTATATTCCCATACATATACCTAAGTCATCAATTCCAGTTCAGCTCCAACATCCGAGCCCAAGTTCGATCACGTCCACATAGGAGTACAACCCAATCCACATAGGATAACACAACCCAATCCACATAGGAAAGAAAGTCAATCATATTGAATATATTGATTGAAAGTCAAGACTCAGCTCACACAGGTATACTTCTTTATAAGATAAAAGAGATGATCAGATGTAGCCACTAATTCATCTAAGATGCGACCCACGTAGGATACTAAACCGGCTAAGTTGTCGGACCCACATAGGATACAGACCAACAACTCTGCCAGACCCATATAGGATAGCAAGATCAGATTCAAACACTGCCAGACCCACGTAGGATACAAGAAAAATAGTCATCGTCGTCGAACCCATGGAGGATTTTGGTACGGTCTTCATCGCTGCCGAACCCACGGAGGATTTCAGTGCAGTGTTCATCGTCGTCGAACCCACGGAGGATATCAGTATTGTCTTCACTGCTGCCGAACCCACAGAGGATTTCAGGGCAGTCTTCATCGCTGTCGAACCCATGAAGAATTTCAGTGTAGTTGTCGTCACTGTCGAACCCACAGAGCATTTCTATGCAGTCTTCATCATCGTCGAACCCACGGAGGATTTCAGTACGGTCTTCATCGCTGCCGAACCCACATAGGATTTCAGTGCAGTTGTCGTCACAGTCACATCCATCTCTAGGGTTCCTCACATAGCATGCACAATTCCGGGAGGGTCCGCTCCATGATCCAAGTGATCGATACATCAACTGACACGTAGTTTGGAGTTGATGTATCTCCAAGTTCCGTCTCGACAAGAGGAACTCAACGTGACAGACAGGGCATCAATCGGACGCCCGGTCTGAGAGTTATTGGCTTTTTTGTTCCAGGGGACCGGTTGGTTTTTAATTCAAAACCAACCCGAACGCACTCCAACTGCATCCAAATATAAATAGTAGTAATCCAAAAGGTTCTTCTCACTAAGAGGAATCCAACAAAGTCGACAGCACGTCAATCAGACGTCCGGAGCTCAAGTTATATGCGCTTCCGCTCTGAGGTCCTGGTTGGTTTCATGTTCGACCCAACCCGACCATACCCAAAGTTCTATGAAACCTTGAGTGTAATATACCTAAACAACTCTATCGATCCAAGGATCGCATCGCACTTGACGGTCCATCGATCCAAGGTCTGTAGCCAATGATATTTGCAAAAGAACGAACCTGTCCGGTTTTAGGGGATTTTGGGCCCGGACCGACCAGGCCTGAGACACCCTAGGTCGGCCCGAACCGGGTCGACCCGCACCAGGTCTAGGTCCGGAACCTTAGGGCACGTTCCGGCCTGGACCACACGGCCCAGCCCAGCCGGCGCAGCACGGCCCAGCCTAGGCGGCCGGTTGGCCTGGCGTGGGCGCGGCCCGGTGTGGCCAGCTCGGTGCTGGCTGAGCTGTCGCGGAAGGGGGGGGGGCACTGCCCCCCTGATTGAAACTGCAGACCCCATGTGTGGGCCGCTCCCTTTTCCAGCTGGGGGTTATGACCCCCAGTGTTTGGATCTGGCCGGCCGAAATGGTCGGCCAGGGTGTCGGGCGGGACCAGCCAGTTCTGCCCCCTGTGCACCGGCGACCGGCGGCTCCGACCACCTCTCATGCTCCTTTGTGGCCAAAGGCCGCGTCCTTGGTCCGAACAGCGCGGCGCGATGGTGTCGCGCCCCTCTACTGCGGCCCGCCCCGGCCACGGCCCTTCGTGGTTCTCCGGTGCGGCGTAACGGCGCCGCACCCATTTACCGTGGCCCGACTCTGGCCGCAAATTCTTTCGGTCTCAACGGCGCGGTGCGACAGAGCCGCGATTCTTCGCCGCATTCCTCTATATTTTGGGGCAGTTCCGGTTGCACTGCGCCGCCTTCATTCGAGCTGCAACAAACAACATCAAAGGGGAAGGAGGGTCGGTCGTGTTCGTGCGATCCGACCCCCTTCCGTTAAAATGTTAACAGGCGGCCTCAGAATAAAAGGAAAAGAACGACAAGAATAATCACGAACAAAATTCCAAACCCCTATGTCAAGGATGTCGTCAAATGAGGTTTGTCGTGGGAAAGGGACGTCGCGAAAGATGGCATCGCGGAAGGAGGATCTTCGGCGTCGTGGTACATGGCGTCGCGGTACATGGCGTCGCATCGTCGATCTTTGAAGAATCAGTGTTATTTGTCATCCTTCGTCAGAGGTCGGCATTCTTCGTCGGTGACGGTGTGTTTTTCGCGTTCTTCAAGGAGGAAGATAAAGATTCTCAGGCTTGAGAAATTCTTCTCCAACCTTCTCGCACAACGAAAAATAACCCTTAAAGAAATAATACTTTGTCTTATTTAATTATTACACACAATCCAACATTCAATTCGAAATTCAAAATGAATTCAAGAATTTATTACATTGAATAACATAATTCAATTCAATAATTAATAGAGATGACTTGGTATTTAAAAGTGGTGCGGGTGAGTTACATATTAAATGTACGAGAGGGAGGTTAAAAGGCATTTGAAGGGGTGGGGATCGTGTGGGCCCCACCTCACTAATATCCTACCTAGTGGAGTTAGGATATTAGTGGGTCCCACTCCAACAACCAAGAATAGGTTTTAACTTCCTAGAAGAGAAATAAAATTTGTAGCACAATATTTTATTTTATTCTTTATTTAACCCATTTAATTAATAACATCACCCGAGCAAACGAAACTCTGGAAAAGGTGTTCATAAGCAAATATCGGCGTTGCGGTTTCATCAGTGTCCTCGTATTTCGATTCTGAGCTCCAGTTCAAAAGTTAGGAAAACCCTCTCGCTCGTTCACTGAATGTACCCGAGCTAAACTTTGGAAATTGGTTCTGGGCACACCGGGCCTCAGAATCATGTGCCGTCTGAAACTGTGTTCTTGCAAAATCCAAAAGAAAATTATGAAAAAATTTACCTTGAATTTTATGGGTATTTACATTACTCTCACCTCAGATATTTACGTCCCCATAATGATACATCACAAACTAGGGTAAGAAATGTGGATACTGAGCATGCATCTGAGCCTCCTTCTCCCAAGTGCTCTCCACGAGGTTCCCGTGATGCCATCTGATGCGCACTAGAGGAATCGACTGCACTCATAAGACCAGCTCTTGTGGATCCTCGATCTTCATCGGGACCTCCGCAATGGTCGCCCCATCGTCAATCTCCACCTCCCCATGGTCGATGATATGCGTTGGGTCGTGCACATATCTCCTCAGCTGAGATACGTGGAAGACGTCTTGCACCCGGTGCAACTGAGGTGGTAGAACATGGAAATAAGAGACCTCACATATCCTTCTCAGTACCTGAAAGGGTTCGATGAAGCACGGAGACAACTTGTCGCCTCGTCCAAATCTTCGTAATCCACGTCGAGGTGAGACCCGTAAGAAGACTTGGATGCCATCCTCGAACTCTAGTGGTCTCCGCCTCCTATCAGCATAAGACTTCTGCCGGCTTTGAGCTGTCCTCATCCACTCCTGGATGACCTGGACCTTCTCTAACGTGGCCTGGACCATCTCTAGTCCCACAAGTGCTGACTCTCCAGGGTCTGTCCAACCTAGAGGTGAACTGCATGGCCGACCATATAATGTCTCGAATGGTTCCATCCCGATGGTGGAGTGGTAGCTGCTGTTGTATGAGAAATCCAATAAGGTTAGGTGGTCCTCCTAGCTTCAACTAAAGTCTAGGACGCATGCACGGAGTATGTCCTCGAGAGTCTGAATGGTCCCATTCATCTGACCATCTGTCTGTGGGTGAAAGGCGGTGCTCAGACGTAACTGTGTCCCGAATGCCTCATGCAACCCCTTACAAAGTCGGGAAGTAAAGTGAGCATATCGATCAGAGACGATAGATGATGGCACACCATGAAGCCGTACAATCTCCCGAACGTAGATACGTCCCATTCTCTCTACTCAGCCCTGCTCTCTAATGGGTAAGTAGTGAGCCAACTTGGTGAGTCGGTCAACCATCACCCAAATGAAGTCGTGACCTCTGGAAGTACGTGGAAGTCCAGTCACGAAATCCACAGATATCTCGTCCCACTTCCAATTCGGGACATCCAAGGGTTGTACCATGCCTGCTGGTACCTGGTGCTCCGCCGTCACCCGCTGGCAGGTGAGGCAACGAGAAACGAACTCTGCTACAGCCTTCTTCATACCCAGCCACCAGTGTTGTCGTCTGAGATCCTGGTACATCGTCGCCACTAATGGATGTACCGCTAAAGGGGAAGTGTGAAACTCCCTCAGCACCTCTTCCTGTAAAGAAGCTTGTACCATGGTACATCCTCTGAAAAGAACGTTGTGCTCTCCTCCTATAGAGAATCCATCAGGTGCATGTCCTGAGGATATATGTGCACGTCGCGTCTCACATTCAGCGTCCTCATGTTGTGCCTCTCTGACCCGCTGCAGTAGTGGATGAGTGACTGTGAGTGACTGAAGAAAGGCCGCTCCATCTCTATCCATGAATAATATCTACAAAGCTGCTAGCTGCTCCATCACCACCCTGAGTAGTTGAATGCCCGTCCTCCTACTGAGACCATCACAAACTACGTTCCCCTTTCCAAGAGTATAGAATATCTCAAGGTCATAGTCCTGGAGGAACTCAAGCCACCACTGTTGTCTTAGATTCAGGTCCTTTTGCGAGAAGATGTACCTGAGACTCTAGTGGTCAGAGTAGACTATAAAGACCTCACCCATCAGATAGTGTCGCCACATCTTCAGAGCGAAGACCACTACTGATAACTCCAGGTCATGGGTAGCGTAGTTTTTCTCATGCTACCTCAACTGACGTGATCCATAGGTGATCAATTCCCGCTCCTGCATCAGGAAACATCTGAGTCTGGTCCCTGATGCATCATATTAGACTATGTACCCTAATCCCTCCTCCGGTAGCCTCAAGATAGGTGCGCTGGTTAATCTCTGTCTCAGTTCCTGGAAGCTCTGCTGACATTTGTCTAACCACATGAAGTGCTTCCCCTTCTTCTTCAAAGCTGATAGCGGTGCCGCAACTCTGGAGAAGTCTGGAACAAACCTCCGGTAGTACCCAGCTATCCCCAAGAAACTCCGCACCTCCGTCACACTCCTGGGTGGCTCCCAAGCTGGCACTGCCTCGATCTTCGCAGGATCCACCACAACTATAGCCTCAGAGATGACGTGTCCTAAGAAGTGGACATCACATAACCATAACTGATACTTAGAGAGTTTACCATAAAGCTGGTGCTCTTGGAGTGTTTCCAGTACAACCCACAAGTGATAGGCATGCTCCTCCTCAGTGGTCGAGTATATCAAAATGGCGTCGATGAAGACCATGACAAGTCGGTCATGGTATGGATGAAAGATCCTGTTCATGAGACCCATGAACACTGCTAGAGTGTTGTGTATGAAAAAAGTCATAACCAAGAACTCATTGTGGCCATATCGACATCTGAAGGTCGTCTTCTGCATGTCCTCGTCCCGAACTCTGAGCTGATGATAGCATGACCGGAGGTCTATCTTCGAGATACACCGTGTTCCCTTGAGCTGATCAAAGAGGTCTTCAATCCTCGGTAGTGGATACTTGTTCCTCATAGTCACCTGGTTCAGGCAATGACAATCGACACATAGTAGCAAGATCCCTTCCACCTTCTTAGCGAACAATATTGGGGAAGCCCAGGGCGAAACACTGGGTCGGATGAATCCCTTTCCCTGCAAGTCCTCCAACAGTACCCACAGCTCTCGAAGCTTAGCAGGAGCCATCCAATATGCTAGAGTGGATATCGAGGCTATCCCAGGGTACTGGTCAATATAAAAGCCTACCTCTCTGCGAGGAGGTAGTCCTGGAACGTCATCAGGAAAAACGTCTGCATACTGATCCACCACTGCAGGAAAACACGGACTCCGCACGTCAACTGCTACTAGGATAAGGCTAGCCAACTGATGAGTGATGGGTTGTCCCCTCCTCTATGTGAGTCCATCCTGCGCTGCAAAGGTTCCCTTCTCGCCGGTGAAGGTGAACCTACTCCCTTCGGTGCGAACACACCGCACCTTGCGCCTAATACAGTCGATCCGATCATGGACTGTAGATAACAAATCCATGCCCAAGATGACGTTGTAAGGCCTTGATACCACTACAAGAAGATCCCAGTCGAAGCCCTCACCTCCTAGAGTAAGCTCATACTATCGGCACCAGTGTTTAATCGTCGAGTCTACTCCCGTAGGATTCTCTAGCCGTAAGGATCGAGCCAACGGCTCTGTCGGAATCTCCGATCTCCGAACAAGGGCATCATAAATTAAAGAATGACTCGATCCTGTGTTTTTAAGAACTGCAGAAAGGGTGGAGTAGACATAGGTAGTACCATGAATAATATTTGGTGCACCGTGTTCATAGGTCTCTACTGCCTAAAGTTGAGCCTATATCTGCTCGCCACCTCCTTGTGGTCGAGGTGGACCTCCTGGTGGTGGTGGTGGTAAATCCTCAAAGCATCGCCCACCACCTGCTGCTCAGCCAGCTCCCCTGCTCCGTCCGCCTGCTCCTGGCGGACCGCCACGTTCGAACCTCCGCCTCTGTCTGGGTGGCCCCTTAATAGTCTGATGCACCTCCTCATGGTGGGTCGGGCAGTCACGAGCCATGTGGCCCTACCCGCCGCAGGCATAACACTGTCTACTCCTCGGAAGGCTTGATCTGGGCCGTATGAACCGCACCTCTGAGCCAGTGTCCTGAGGTCGTCCGCCTGATGTTCTGGTCCGCCTAGACCCATGTGACGTCCGTCGACTGCAAGATGCAGATGAATCTATTACATGCCACCCTGCGGTAGGTCTCACTGCTGGTGTAGGCTCTGCAAGAAAGATCTCTCCGAGAAGGGCTCACTCCAGTACTCCTGCATGTGTCGGAATGCTGAGGAGATCATCGATGCCCTGATCTCATGCCTTAGTCCCTGCTCGAAGGTCAGGGCCTGGAAGAATGGGTCTCGTACCATGTATGTCGAATAGTGCGAGAGATCGGTAAATCTCACCGAGTACTGGGCGACCGTCATGCTGCCCTGCCGCAGCTGTAGCAGCTTCTGGATGCACACCGCACGGAGGGTGTCTGGGATGAACTCCGAGCAGAAGAGGCTCTCAAAGTCCATCCATATGAGAGATGAATCATCGTGAACCTAGAGCATCAAGCTCCACCATCTTCATGATGTCGCGTGCAGGAAGCTCACTACAAGGATCACCATGAGGTCAGCTGGTGTCCCCACTAACCTGAAAACTCAAACTACCGCCTACAGAAAATCCTCGAATGCCTGAGGGTCCGTCTCCCCATGGAACCTGGGTGGTCTCTGATGCTGAAACTCATGTAGTGCACTAAGGGGATGTGCACTCTCAGCGGCTGGGGTTGGTGGCATCGGTGGCTCGGCGGGGAGAGGTATCGTCGGTGCCTCTGCTGAAAAAGGGCCCTACAATGAGGCCTCGTCGCTCGGTGGGCTATCGTCTCGCACAAAGCTTGGAAACCTAGATGGCTGTTGTCGTGGGGCCATCCTGAAAAGAAACAGGTGTTCCACGGTCAAAACAGTATACATGGTGAGCTGACACAATGTAATCATAAAGAATAAATTTGAAACACACATGCAATCAATGTTTTCGTGCATTGAGTCAGAAATCAGAATTCAGGGTCCTGGTGTACAGATTCGTCGGCCACCGCACCAACACTGGACTCCCCGGACTGATAACCACACTCAATACCTTTATCACTATTGTTTTACATAGAAGAAAGATCATAGTCCTGAGATCTGCGGTAGAACCTAACTCCTTTGATACCAATTTGTCACGACCCGTTCTCGGGACTTGTGTTGTGACTACCCCAAGCCCGCCTTCCATAGGCCAGGGGCTGGTGACTAGCACCAAAGGCATAAATCTCGATAAAACGGGGAAGGCATTGCCTTATAGAGTAAACAAACACCCCAGAGTAAGCCAGCAGAAGTAAACACTAAGTAAAACTAGGTATAATAGTAAGTGCGGAAAGTAAATGGACCAGAATACATGTCACACCTGTCGTCTCTAATTTTATTTATTTTATTAATTTTATTTGCGTCGGGTAGTTCGGGTCGAAACCTGACTTAAGATTTTGAGTTCTTTGTGTTTTGGTCTTGTTTGCGTCCAGCGCAACGCGACCGAAGCTGCGCGGCCTCACCTGGGTCGTCGAGCGGCCCCGCCCGTTTCACTGCACGCCCTGCTCGATGGTTAATTAATTAAATGAAAGGGATCAATGTAATAAAACAATAACATTAACGGTGTTAAGAATATAATTTTTCTTGTGTCGTTATTAATATTACTCTTAATAAAATAATAAATTACGGTCACCTCTTATTTTATTTGGCTTTAAAATATTTTTTCGGGATACGAGTTCAGTCGGTTAAATATTAGTTTTTTTTTGTCAAAAAAAATGGGTCTTTGCAGCTTGGCAACGTCCGACGCTCGAGCGGAGCATGAATTGGAGACCGCGTGGCTTTGCCTGAGCCACTGGGGGGCCTTCCGATGTCAGCTAATCAAATAAGGCGAATTAATAATAATAATAATAATAATAATAATAAAACTAATAAGGTTTGATAGTTTGTTTTAATGATAACAATACATATATTATAATTTGAGGTATTATTATTATTATTATTAATACTGAAATTATGTTTTACTTCCTTTTTATTATATTATATTTTATTTTGTTTTAATTTCATTTTATTTTAGTTAATTATTTATTTATCTATTTTATTTCTTTTTTTTTCATTTCTTTTTCTTCTCTTCTTTTTTTTTCCTCTCTCCCTCCGTTTTTTTTTTCTCTTCTCTTTTCCTCTCAATCCCGTCGGTTTTCCTCCTACCCCCCCCCCCCCCCTCATCGCGCGGCTCACCCCTTCCCCTTTCCTCTAACCCTAGTCGCCGGCTCCCCCACGGCCCTCTCCCGCTCGCCCCGCCGCCGGCCTGCTCGCCGCCTCGGCCCTCTCTCGGCCAGCTCCCCGCCGCACGCCGCGCCCCTACCCTCATTCCCAGCCGCCACCAGCCTTGCAAATGGCAGATCTCCTATCCGTTGAGGATCTCCCTCCCTGCCTCTTGCTGGTTCACGCCGACTGCTAGATCAGCACACACCTCTGGCGCCTCGCACTCCTCCATCCTTTTGTCTGGATATTTCCCGCCGGCACCATCCTTCCGGCCTGCCCTCTTCAACCGGCTGCGTTTTCCCATGCCGAACCCCTCCTATTATGGTTCTAACATGATGTGCTGATCCGATTTCACATTTTTGAGTTGCGCGAGTTTCCTTGCGGTGAAAACGGCGCGCTACTGATGTCTCGCGCTCGAATTTGAAGGTTTCACATCAATTATCTGGATTCGACGTCGAGGTAGGTGGTTCCATGCATTTGCATCATCTAGATAATTTAATTTGTTTGTTTAGTTAAACTTAATATGTTCCATGATATAATTGCACTGTGCGATCTATGTTTATAATTCTTTGGCATGCTTGTTTGATGAAAATTGGATTTCCGAAATAGTATGCTTTTATTGTTTATATGTGTTGTTGTATAAATGAATGGTTTTGTTTTGTAAGTGGCACAAAATGCGTTTTATAAATTTGTTTGACATGCGTACCTGAAGAAAATTGCGCTCTCTTTTGAAATGGTTTTTTTTTCCCGACCTTGTTGTGGTAAATTTTTAAAGTGTCTAATAAATTGTGCAAATGGTGCAAATGAGGTTTTAGAAAAGTTGAGTGTTCAATTGATTTTAAAATGTTCTTTTTATGTAAAGATTTGTGTGTTTTGCAGTGAGGTTTCATGGTATACATGTGATATGTTTTGTGAACTGAGCGATTGTTTATTTGAGCGGTATTTGGGATTCCAAACATGGTTGAAAGGTTTTGAGGGATGTTTGGTAGGTGCGAGAGGTGTTTTCAAGTCGCTTTAGATGTTTGTGTATTTAAATAGACATTTTCAAAGTATATGAATCACATTTGGTGTGTTTGACTTGTTGTGTACTTTTGAAATTGAAATGAAAAATTGTTTTAATAATGGAAAACATGTCTTGATATGGTTACCTCGTGTATCAAGTTTTAAAGTGATGCCTCAATATAAAATCAAGTGGTTTTTGGTGTAATGTCTTTTTTTGGTTTTTCTTGAAACGATTTCATTAATAGATCAAATGGTTCTTTGATATATTTATATGACGTGAAAAGGGTATTTTGAAGGAGTTGAATGCGCGTTCATTTTTAAAGTGGTGTATTTTTTTTATAAAATGAGACATGTCCTTGGTGTGCGTGTGTCTTTGAAATAGTGTTTTGGTATGAAAGCGGTGACTTTTTGTGTAATGTCAAGCTTGGTTTGTGAAATGTGAAAGTGGTGTGTTATTTGAATGTGAAACATGTTTGAGCACAAGGGAAAACCCTGGGTATCTAGGTGGGCAGACTAGAACTAGTGCGCTAGTGAACCGGATGGGTGTCGTCCCTGTTTCACTTAGCTGGATTGACGATTGCAACACTAACTAAACATGATATCTGAGGGTCGTGGCCTTCTAAGCCACGTGTTCTGAGGGTCGTGGCCTTCTAAGCCACGTTTTCTGAGGGTCGTGGCCTTCTAAGCCACGTTTCACCGAGACACGAGGTTTCTAGGGTCCCACTCGAGCTAGATGAACCTTAGGGGTTTTACCTATAGTGCTCTACCATCTATGGCATGGTGCCTTCCGTCGGCATATGGAGGACCATTTGGGTGTTAGCGTGTGTGTGTGTGTGTCTGTGTGTGTGTGTATGGGTGTGTGAGTGTGTGTGTGTGAGAGAGAGTGTGTGTGTGTGTGCCCATATTAAACTTTTCCCTTCCTCTCAAAAATAATATTTGTGAAATGCATTCTTTTTAGTGTTTTCCTTTAGCATTTGGCTTGTAAACGTTTTCTTTAAAACCATCTTGAAAGTATAATTTTGAATAAACACATTAAATTGTCTTTTTTATGTTGTGGCATGGAACCTTTTTATTGGGTGACGTCCTATTGGGCTTTTGGCTCACACCCTACATACACCTTTTGGTGTATGTAGACTTTGTTTCTTGTGTATTCCAGGTTGTGACTTTGTGCTCAGTGATGGTGGTTCAGGTTGCAGTTGGTCTTTTCATGCAGAGTGGTGCTGATGTGACCTTTCTTTTACCGGGAGGTTTGAGTATGAGTTTTAGTTTTCGCTGTCGTCTTTTCTTTTTAGTTATTGGTTCGATTTGTAGATTTTAAACTTGTTCATAATTTAAAGGCACGTTTGGTTGTCTATTTCTAGTTTCAGTTATTTATCTGCTTAATTTTTTTTCTATCTTTTACTTCGGGTAAATCGTTCCCATGTAATGTTTGATACCCGGGCACTTGTGCCAGCCCGTGGGGATCGGGAACGCCCTTCGGGTCTTGCCGCGGGCCGGGTCAGGCGTCGAGTTGATGGCGACCCGACCTGGTTCATGACAAAATGGTATCATAGGGAAAGGTTTGCTCTCTTGGGTCGTTTTCTTTTGAGATGGAGTCAGAGTGGAAAAAAATTTAGGTTTTCGGAACTCGGCGTTCTAGCTATGAGCAATGTGCCTGGCCAGCACACCTCGTGGCGGGACTTGAGTTACCAAAGTGTGTTGAGTTTTGTCTGTGTTTTTTGTCATTGCGGTTAATCTTGTCTATGGGAAATGGAAAAGGGGTAAGGTCAGTGGTCCCAGTGAGCTCGCAGGGTCTGGCAAGCCATGTGGAGCTGGGGACGTTGTCCTTGAATACCCTCCGTGGCGATGGCGTGACTGGCGCATGGCCGCCAACCATACGTTCCAGTCACCCACTGACACAAGTTTCCTCTTGCGTCGTTTCTCGTCTCGTTGTTTTGGATTTGTGGAAAGTGTTTTCAAATGAAACGCTTTAAAAAATTGAAATGATGTGGAAGGTTTGAAAAATTTGGGTTGGATGTTTTGGTTTTGGAAAATGGAAAGATTTGGTTTTGATCCTTGGTGGTCTCATGGGCAACCACATGCATGGGTGTATATGGAAAGATAAATGGTTAATGGCACAAGCGGATGAGTGCCTGGATGGACATGAGTTGGGCGCCGGTACGACATGAGAACATGCATGTGCGAAGCTCATGGGACACCACTGGTGTTTGTGCAACCCACTGGGTTTGCTTAAAAAAAAGGGGCTTCATTAAATGAAAAATTTGGTGCTTTAGTAACAGGTGGTTGCGTGGGGTATCCTTGCATTTTGAAAAAAAAATGTTGTGTTTTAAGCGTTTCTAGCCGAGGACCCTTTTTAACTGATTTGTGTTTTGATTTTGAATTCTTATTTGTAAGTTGGTCAGTTGGTGCGAAAGCATGTGGTTAATGGTCTCTTTTGGAAAGTGCTTCGGAGAGCCCTTGTTGTGGTTTCCCCTGCACGTTTGGTGTTCGCTTGTGGTATGTCCTTACCATTGGACCCGTTCGGTTGGGTCCATGGTTTTCTTTCTTAGCCAGTGCACGCCCCCAATAAAGAGTTAATGTGCGAACGACGTGCAACCATAGATGGTTCACCGTTGGCCGACCCTCCAGTTGACTAAAGCAAAGACTCTTCCTTTTTAGTGACAATACTAAGTCTATTCTTTTTTTTAGATAAGCAGATCCTCTCGCAGCGGAATGACAGATGCGAGGGGAGTTGAATGAAGTTTTGGTCTTTTGAGTGTCTGACTCGTCAGGAATGAGGTTTTGACACTGTCGTGTTTGGAGGTTCCCCCTGGAAAAGGCGAAAGGAAATCCTGCGGGGAAGGGCGAGGTGGTTCAAATTTCCAGTGTTGACCAGTGTCTTGAAGGGATTTGTAATATTTACATCAAATGAAAGTGTCATGTTCGGTGACGTCTTGTTGTGTGAGTTCTCTTTGGTTGTCAAGGGTGAAGTTTGACCTCATCAATCTGAAAGATCAGCTTGGAAATGGTGAAGGAGACTTCAGTGGGGAAAAGGTGGAAACAACCTAGAGTGGTCGGTACGGGCCACTATTCTAAATGAACTTTTGGTCCTTTGTTGGTTTCGCTTAAGAAAGGGGCTACGTTAGGCCACTAGTGTGGCCGACCTAGTCACATGGGGATGCTACGGCCGATTGTAGTAATAACACTTTTTTTAAGACTCAGTTTGAAGTCCCTCTCTGTATAATGTTCCTCTCAACAGCAATGGTCATGTTCAGGTGATGATTTGTGGTGTTGTGTTCTCATCCAATGTGACAAAGGGTGATGCGCATGCACCATTGCAGCTTTTGTGTTGGTTAATGTTTTGTGTATGATCAGTTGGATTTCATGCTGTGTTGTGTCTGATGGTGTTACCTCGGTTGCAGTATGATTGCACGTTACACCGAAAGGAGATGCTCCGTTCAAGAGTCTTCAATACCTGACTGCGAGGCAGGAGATGCTTCAAACATCAGGGCTCCAGCCATAGGCCTCGGAGTGAAGCTGGCGCGTGGTCAGGATTCCCAGGATTGTATGAGACCCCAGTGTTATCTCTGTCGTCGGTAATGAAGGTGAAGGAAATTTAAAGTTGTTTTCTGTGGTTCCAATCCGAACGACCCGATTGGGTGCGTGAGGCTCCATGTGGCTATAAGGGGGCACGGTCGTCTCATTATCTTAAGGTCTTGAGAGTTGCGTTCCCTCAAAGGCAATCGTTTTTAGTTGTCCCTATGGGATGTGTTGGGTAAGTTGGTATCAAATTGGAATGGAACTCATCTAGGGATGTGAAGATGTTGGTTCGTCTTGGGTCGTGGGTTGACGCCCGGTAGTTGGGCCCGACCCTCCCCGCCCCTTGTGGTGGGGTTCCTAGCCCCCGTCGAGAAATTTCTAAAGTTTTGTATCTGCTGTCAGTTCTAATGGTGGGGAGACCCATAGTGGGTCTCACACGAATGTCTCTAGAATGAATCAGTGCTGGACTTTTCTTTACTGGCGGGGAGTCTGCTCGAAGCTTTCTGTGCCAGTTTTCCAGTCTCGTTTCGAGCATCAGTGACTTCCTAATGGTGGGGAGCCCCTCGGGCCTCCCCATGTTGATCTTTTACTTCTGCTTTTAAATTTGGTTTGGTGATA
The DNA here is from genome assembly GCA_963277665.1 of Viscum album. Lineage (NCBI taxonomy): Eukaryota > Viridiplantae > Streptophyta > Magnoliopsida > Santalales > Viscaceae > Viscum > Viscum album. The sequence goes on from OY728164.1 coordinate 1,816,646,334, forward strand.
AGTGGTAAGAATGTTCTGTGGATGTGGGTTGACCTTATTTGTTTCTACCTAAATGATGTGGTTCCGGTCTAATAGTGCTTGAATTGTTTCTTCTTTTGAGGTTGGTTTCACTGGGTGCGAGAGTTCCCTTCCTTGATCAGTAAACTGGAGGCGTTTTCGTTCTTTGGGGTGGGTGACACTTATCAGAATGTCTTTTTATGCGTTTCTTGAGGTTGTCATTTGAGTCACCCTCTCCGAGCATGATGCTTTTGCCTCTCTTTTCTTGATGTTGTGGGGATCCCCTTTGAATCAAAAGGGAGTGTGGCTTTCTGCTCTGAGGTTTGGTTTTTAGTTGTGGCTTTCCGGGGACGGAAAGCTTTATGGTGGGGAGAATTGTCACACCCGTCGTCTCTAATTTTATTTATTTTATTAATTTTATTTGCGTCGGGTAGTTCGGGTCGAAACCTGACTTAAGATTTCGAGTTCTTTGTGTTTTGGTCTTGTTTGCGTCCAGCGCAACGCGACCGAAGCTGCGCGGCCTCACCTGGGTCGTCGAGTGGCCCCGCCCGTTTCACCGCACGCCCTGCTCGATGGTTAATTAATTAAATGAAAGGGATCAGTGTAATAAAACAATAACATTAACGGTGTTAAGAATATAATTTGTCTTGTGTCGTTATTAATATTACTCTTAATAAAATAATAAATTACGGTCACCTCTTAATTTATTTGGCTTTAAAATATTTTGTCGGGATACGAGTTCAGTCGGTTAAATATTAGTTTTTTTTTGTCAAAAAAAAATGGGTCTTTGCAGCTTGGCAACGTCCGACGCTCGAGCGGAGCATGAATTGGAGACCGCGTGGCTTTGCCTGAGCCACTGGGGGGCCTGCCGATGTCAGCTAATCAAATAAGGCGAATTAATAATAATAATAATAATAAAAAAAAAACTAATAAGGTTTGATAGTTTGTTTTAATGATAACAATACATATATTATAATTTGAGGTATTATTATTATTATTATTATTAATACTGAAATTATGTTTTACTTCCTTTTTATTATATTATATTTTATTTTGTTTTAATTTCATTTTATTTTAGTTAATTATTTATTTATCTATTTTCTTTCTTTTTTTTCTTTTCTTTTTCTTCTCTTCTTTTTTTTCCTCTCTCCCTCTGTTTTTTTTCTCTTCTCTTTTCCTCTCAATCCCGTCGGTTTCCCTCCTACCCCCTCCCCTTGTCCCGCGGCTCACCCCTTCCCCTTCCCTCTAACCCTAGCCGCCGACTCCCCCACGGCCCTCTCCCGCTCGCCCCGCCGCCGGCCTGCTCACCGCCTCGGCCCTCTCTTGGCCATCTCCTCGCCGCACGCCGCACGTCGCGCCCCTACCCTCATTCCCAGCCGCCACCAGCCTTGCAAATGGCAGATCTCCTATCCGTTGAGGATCTCCCTCCCTGCCTCTTGCTGGTTCACGCCGACTGCTGGATCAGCACACACCTCCGGCGCCTCTCACTCCTCCATCCTTTTGTCCAGATATTTCCCGCCGGCACCATCCTTCCGGCCTGCCATCCTCGACCGGCTGCGTTTTCCCATGCCGAACCCCTCCTATTATGGTTCTAACATGATGTGTTGATCCGATTTCATGTTTTTGAGTTGCGAGAGTTTCCTTGCGGTGAAAACGGCGCGCTACTGATGTCTCGCGCTCGAATTTGAAGGTTTCACATCAATTATCTGGATTCGACATCAAGGTAGGTGGTTTCATGCATTTTCATCGTCTAGATAATTTAATTTGTTTGTTTAGTTAAACTTAATATGTTCCATGATATAATTGCACTGTGCGATCTATGTTTATAATTCTTTAGCATGCTTGTTTGATGAAAATTGGATTTCCGAAATAGTATGCTTTTATTGTTTATATGTGTTGTTGTATAAATGAATGGTTGTGTTTTGTAAGTGGCACAAAATTTGTTTTATAAATTTGTTTGACATGCGTACCTGAAGAAAATTGCGCTCTCTTTTGAAATCGTTTTTTTTTCCGACCTTGTTGTGGTAAATTTTAAAAGTGTCTAATAAATTGTGCAAATGGTGCAAATGAGGTTTTAGAAAAGTTGAGTGTTCAATTGATTTTAAAATGTTCTTTTTATGTAAATATTTGTGTGTTTTGCAGTGAGGTTTCATGGTATACATGTGATATGTTTTGTGAACTGAGCGATTGTTTATTTGAGCGGTATTTGGGATTCCAAACATGGTTGAAAGGTTTTTAGGGATGTTTGGTAGGTGCGAGAGGTGTTTTCAAGTCGCTTTAGATGTTTGTGTATTTAAATAGACATTTTCAAAGTATATGAATCACATTTGGTGTGTTTGACTTGTTGTGTACTTTTGAAATTGAAATGAAAAATTGTTTTAATAATGGAAAACAAGTCTTGATATGGTTACCTCGTGTATCAAGTTTTAAAGTGATGCCTCAATATAAAATCAAGTGGTTTTTGGTGTAATTTCTTTTTTTGGTTTTTCTTGAAACGATTTCATTAATAGATCAAATGGTTCTTTGATATATTTATATGACGTGAAAAGGGTATTCTGAAGGAGTTGAATGCGCGTTCATTTTTAAAGTGGTGTATTTTTTTATAAAATGAGACATGTCCTTGGTGTGCGTGTGTCTTTGAAATAGTGTGTTGGTATGAAAGCGGTGACTTTTTGTGTAATGTCAAGCTTGGTTTGTGAAATGTGAAAGTGGTGTGTTATTTGAATGTGAAACATGTTTGAGCAAAAGGGAAAACCCTGGGTATCTAGGTGGGCAGACTAGAACTAGTGCGCTAGTGAACCGGATGGGTGTCGTCCCTATTTCACTTAGCTGGATTGAAGATTGCAACACTAACTAAACATGATATCTGAGGGTCGTGGCCTTCTAAGCCACGTGTTCTGAGGGTCGTGGCCTTCTAAGCCACGTTTTCTGAGGGTCGTGGCCTTCTAAGCCACGTTTCACCGAGACACGAGGTTTCTAGGGTCCCACTCGAGCTAGATGAACCTTAGGGGTTTTACCTATAGTGCTCTACCATCTATGGCATAGTGCCTTCCGTCGGCATATGGAGGACCATTTGGGTGTTAGCGTGTGTGTGTGTGTGTGTGTGTGTGTGTGTGTATGGGTGTGTGAGTGTGTGTGTGTGTGAGAGAGTGTGTGTGTGTGTGCCCATATTAAACTTTTCCCTTCCTCTCAAAAATCATATTTGTGAAATGCATTCTTTTTAGTGTTTTCCTTTAGCATTTGGCTTGTAAACATTTTCTTTAAAACCATCTTGAATGTATAATTTTGAATAAACACATTAAATTGTCTTTTTGATGTTGTGGCATGGAACCTTTTTATTGGGTGACGTCCTATTGGGCTTTTGGCTCACACCCTACATACACCTTTGGGTGTATGTAGACTTTGTTTCTTGTGTATTCCAGGTTGTGACTTTGTGCTCAGTGATGGTGGTTCAGGTTGCAGTTGGTCTTTTCATGCAGAGTGGTGCTGATGTGACCTCTCTTTTACCGGGAGGTTTGAGTATGAGTTTTAGTTTTCGCTGTCGTCTTTTATTTTTAGTTATTGGTTCGATTTGTAGATTTTAAACTTGTTCATAGTTTAAAGGCACGTTTGGTTGTCTATTTCTAGTTTCAGTTATTTATCTGCTTAATTGTTTTTCTGTCTTTTACTTCGGGTAAATCGTTCCCATGTAATGTTTGATACCCGGGCACTTGTGCCAGCCCGTGGGGATCGGGAACGCCCTTCGGGTCTTGCCGCGGGCCGGGTCAGGCGTCGAGTTGATGGCGACCCGACCTGGTTCGTGACAATACAAACCCAAACTGAAAGTAATGTACAACTGGAAAGAAAGTACAACAACTGAAAGTAAAGCAGAAACTTCGAGCCGTCCACTGAAAGTACCACTTGAAGGGTGGGTATAGATAGCATCCTTAGCTCCTCGGGTCCAGTCGTCCGCTCCGTGTACGTCCCGCCCAGTGGTCCACCTCCAGGTACTGGCCTACTCCACAAGCCTCAAACACGATCAGCGTTGTCCATCTTCTGAATCCAACACAACGTAGTGCGGGAATAGCCCATGCAGGGGTGAGTATACGCTACTCAGTAGGGTCCCCGAGACCCCCAAAGGTCTCCCAGAATCCACAAAGGATAATCCACAAATAAAGATACAATGACGAAGTAACAACCAACACTACTTCGGTATATGACCATACATATACCTAGGTCATCAATTTCAGTTCAGCTCCAACATCGGAGCCCAAGATCGATCACGTCCACATAGGAGTACAACCCAATCCACACAGGATAACACAACCCAATCCACATAGGAAAGAAAGTCAATTATATCAAAGATATTGATTGAAAGTCAAGACTCAGCACACACAGGTATACTTCTTCGTAAGATAAAAGAGATGATCAGATGTAGCCACTGATTCATCTAAGTTGGGACCCACGTATGATACTAAACTAGCTAAGCTGTTGGTCCCACATAGGATACAGACCAGCTACTCTGCCAGACCCATGTAGGATAGCAAGAACAGATTCAAACACTACTAGACCCACGTAGGAAACAAGAACAGTAGTCATCACCGTTGAACCCATGGATGATTTTAGTACAGCCTTCATCGCTGCCGAACTCACAGAGGATTTCATTGTGGTCTTCATCACCGTCGAACCCATGGAGGATTTCAGTATGGTTTTCACCACTGCCAAACCCACGGAGGATATCATGGCAGTATTCATCGCTGCCGAACCCACGAAGGATTTCAGTGTAGTCATCGTCACTACCGAACCCATGATGGATTTCAGTGCAGTCTTCATCATCGTCAAACCCATGGAGGATTTTAGTATGGTCTTCATCACTGGCCAACCCACGGAGGATTTCAGTGTAGTCATCGTCACAGTCACAACCAGCTCTAGGGTTCCCGCACACAGCATGCTCGATTCCAGGAGGGTCCGCTCCACGAGCCAAGGGGTCGATACATCAACTGACACGTAGTCCGAATTTGATGTATCTCAATGTTCCGTCTCGACAAGATGAACTCAATGTGATAGACAGTGCGTTAATTAGACGCCCGGTCTGAGAGTTATTGGCTTTTTTGTTCTAGGGGCCTGGTTGGTTTTTAAGTCAAAACCAACCCGACCGCACTCCAACTGTATAAAAACCTCAAGCAGAGTATGCCAACAGGTCTGTCTCACTAATATGAATCCAACAAAGTCGACGGCACATCAATCGTATGTCTGGAGCTGAAGTTATAAGTGTTTCCGCTTCGAGGGCCCGGTTTGTTTCGTGTTCGAACAAAATCGGTCGTACCCAAATTTCTCTTAAACCATTAGTGTAATAAAACGAAATGAACTCCTTGATCCAAGGATCGCATCGCATATGATGGTGCGTCGATCGGAGGTTCGTAGCCCATGATATGGGAAAAAGAACAAACATGTCCGGTTATAGGGGTTTTTGGGCCCGGACCGACCCAGCCCGAGACCCCCTGGGTCGGCCCAAACCGGTCGACCCGAACCGGGTCCAAGTCTGGACCCTTAGGGCGCGGCCTGCCCCAGCCGGTGTGGCATGGCCCGGTGTGGCCATCTCGGTGATGGCCGAGCCGCCGCGGAAGGGGGGGTGCGCTGTCCCCCTGATTTAAACCGCGACCCCCACGTGGGGGCCGCTCCCTTTGCCAGCAGGGGGTTACGACCCCTAGTTTTTGGATCTGGCCAGCCGAAACTGTCGGCTTGGGTGTCGCGCGGTACCAGCCGGTCTCGCCCCCTGTGCACCGGCGGCCGGCGGCTCCGGCCGCCTCTCCTGCTCCGCCGCGGCCAAAGGTCGTGTCCTTGGTCCGACCGGCGCGGCGCACCGGCACCAAGCCCCTCCACCGAGGCCCGCCCCGGCCTCGGCCCTTCATGGTTCTCCGGGGTGATGCGACGGCGCCCCGCCCCTTTTCCGTGGCCCGACTCCGGCCGCGGATTCTTTCGGTCTCAACGGTGTGGCACGACGGTGCTGTGCTTCTTCGCCGCATTCCTCTAAGTTTGTGTGCGGTGCCGGTTGCACCGCGCCACCTTCTTTCGAACCGCAACGAACAACATCAAAGGGGAAGGAGGGTCGTCTGTGTTCATACGGTCCGACCTCCTTCCGTTAAAATGATAACAGGTGGCCCCAAAATAAAAGACGAAGAATAGAAAGAATAATCACGAACAAAATTCCAAACCCCTACGTCGATGAAGTCGTCGAACGAGGTTTTTCGCGGGAAAGGGACGTCGAGGAAGACAGTGTCGCGGAAGGAGGATCGTTGGCATCGCGGTACATGGTGTCGTGGTAAATTGCGTTACATATAAGTGGACCGTCGGCGTCGTGGTACACGACGTTGCGTCGTCGATCTCCGAGGAATCAGCGTTATTCGTCGTCCTTCATCGGAGGTCGGCGTTCTTCGTCGGTGATAGTGTGTTATTTGCGTTCTTCATAGAGGAAGATAAATATTATCAGTCTTGATCAATTCTTCTATAACCTTCTCGCACAATGAAAAATAACCCTTAAAGAAATAAGACTTTATCTTATTTAATTAACACACACAAGCCAACATTCAATTCGAAATTCAAAATGAATTCAATAATTGATTACATTGAATAACATAACTCAATTCAATAATTAAGAGAGTTGTCTTGGTATTTAAAAGGAGTGCAGGTGAGTTACATATTAAATGCACGAGAGGGAGGTTAAAAGGGATTTTAAGGGGTGGGGCTCGTGTGGGCCCCACCTAACTAATATCCTAGCTAGTGGAGTTACGATATTAGTGGGTCCCACTCCAACCACCAAGCATAGGTTTAAACTACCTAGAATAGAAATAAAATTTGTATCACAATATTTTATTTTATTTTTTAGTTTACCCGTTTAATTAATAACCTCACCCGAGCAAACAAAACTCTGAAAAAGGTGTTCATAAGCAAATACTGGCGATGCGGTTTCATCGGTGCCCTCGGATTTCTATTCCAAGCACCGGTTCAAAAGTTAGGAAAACTCGCTCACTCATTCACAGAATATACCTGAGCTAAACTTTGGAAATTGGTTCCGGGCACACCGGGCCTCAAAATCAGGTGTCGTCAGAATCTGCGTTCTTGTAAAATCGAAAAGAAAATTAAGAAAAAATTTCCCCCTAATTTTATGGTCTTTATATTCGTCTCGTGTGATTTCACATATCAGAATGGGGAGTAAATTTTATATAGTTTGTGACTTTTAAAAAAATGTTATATAATTTAGGAATATATCTATAACTATTGTTTATATCATGTCAAATATTTAAACTCGTTTTCTTATGATAAAATTTTATTATGATACAATGTTCATTATTTTATTTTCCCTTGTAATAAATATTTTTCCTCCTCTTTTATTATATCTCTTTATGATTTTTAACCACATGTTATCATTCTCTACCATGAATTATTGATATATAGAATTTTTTTAACCCCATTTTCCCTACATTTCCCCCTGGTTTTACCTTATTGTTTTCAGAGATCAAAAGTATCTATGGTTACTTTTTATAGAATAAATAATCATTTTTATTTCTAATTAACATTGATGTTATAAAAACCAATTCATCCAAAGATTCTAGTTATCATGAAATTTAGGTTCTAATTATAGGATATTTATGTTTATAAAGAATGTAATAATATGTGTTAAAGGATTGATTCTCTATAAATACAAATGGATAGTTATATTTGTTTATTTGGATTATAAAACTATACTAATTCACAAGGGAAAACGATAAGAATTGGAAATATTACCAAAATTTTTCTAAATTATAAATTAATTGGATTAAAAAATTAATAAATCTGTGTATGGATTTGATAATTATATGTGGATTTTTCATTTTTATAATAATGTGGAATATCATCAAAATGGTTGTATTGATCTTGAATCGATCTTCACCTAGTAAATGAAACTGGGACTTACTACTCTCCAAGTTTCACACCCCTGGGGGATTTTATTGGGGAATTCACGAATTTATTTATGAACAATTATGAAAGACCTGAAAAATTTACAGGGTCAGAAAACCTATTTGAAATAAGAATATGGATATCCTATAATGAAACATTTAGACAAATAATGTTAGTATATATACACCATTTATAATTCATTATTTATAGGTTTCCCCTTTTTTATTCTTAATTTCATTCTTTTATTCTTTTTAAGTTTATAGAGGAGATATGGGAGAGAAAGCCAAGATAATATATTATGGGAAATTTAATAATTTATTTGATGAGATGGATAACCTAATTAGAATTAAATATAGAGATATTTTTATCATTTGAAATATATTACTCAAATTGTGATTAACAATTGTAATATATTTTAATATCAAAAAATAGGAGAGAATAGAAATATGACATCTCATGGATGTTTTAATGTTAATGGTGATAACAAAATGAATATTAAATTTTCTACATGTCAATGATATTTGACGATTCAACACATGAATTGTATTAAAAAACTATAAGATATATTATTTGTGGAAAATAGCGAATATATAAGATTATTACTATAGAATAATGTAGAATCTAATTAACAGTATGTAGAGAAATATAGTGACACATATGGAATATCTAAATGGTTAAACTCTTAAATATAGTAAAATTATCCATTAAAAAATTACTAAAATACATGGATTAATTCATATGGTACTAAGTTATGTATATAATTTAAGTGTAATGATTCATTTTTAGGTGTAAGAACTCAATTATTAGTTTATTGATTTATTATTACTAACAATATGCTTCTTATAAGAATAATAAATCTTATATTGATATATTTATAGTACCTTATTAATATTCTATAATAATATTTTTGTGGAACTAATGACCTAGAAAATCAGTTTAATTGCTATGGGATATTTTATTTAAAAACAAAATATTAGAGAAATTCTAATTCAAGATATATACTTAATTCTCAGGTAGTCTTATTTAGTTAATATTATTTTATTTCATGGAAAAATAATATATATAGAAGACAATAACAATGTAATATTTTTTATGATTAATTTTTTTTGGGAATTTGTTCACTATATTTTTTAGAATCTTATATGAATTATATAAATTTATTTCTAGGAAAATTAAAACCTATATGAAGGGTTAAAACTCATCATATCATCCATGGATGCAATACATTTACCTAAAACCAATGTGTGATAATGGTGAAACTCCTACCATTTCATATGTGATGTACTAGTTAGCATGAAATTTTTTTAAATAAATTAATTTATAAAGATAATATAATTTTATTATGCGAAACATATTATATGATATTTTTTTGAGTTTTCTATAATTTAAAGGTGATTAATGAAATTTTTGTAAATTTTTCCTTAGGTCGAAGTATATTTACAACATAATTATAGGCTATGTTTTAAATTTAATTATTTTTTGGAATGAATATAATCAAATATTTGAATATTGATGTTATTTTTTATGTAGGTTTTTTTGTTTTTAGAATATTCTTTATTAATAAATTGGTGTAAATTCTGATGTAAAATATATTATTTCTTCATAGGATGGTTTTTACATTTTCTACAATGTGGAAATCATTATATTTTTTGATTAATATTTCATTATTTTCATTCTCTATATGGTAAAATCATTAAAAAAATCAATGAAATTTATCATGGAATCATAAAATTTTCCAATTAAAATATTTCCTATTTAATTGATTTCCTTTTCACCAATCAGAAATTTAGGGTTTTATGCGCATTATGTTTTTTCCGGATCATTCAATACATTATAATCTATGATCACTATCACTATCCATCATTATTTGGGAAATAGTATTTTATTCTATATAAATATCAGTACTTCCAATTGCTAATTTCCAATAATAAATCCAATTTATTTGTTATTTTTTTGACCTTAGTACTTCACATTATCTCTTATCAAGGGGTTGTTTTATCATGCTTTTGTATTATGTTGAATTTTAAAAAAATTATTTTGGAATTTCAAAACATTTTTTAAAAAGTAAAATTTTAAATTTTGATGGTGAATATAGTTAATGTGTTGTAAAATGTAACAACCTAATATTTTAAAAGATGGAAATTTTGATTTATAGTAGATACCAAACACAATAATGACCTTAAAATGCATGGTAATTATATTATATTCATATCCTTATCCTTAAATTATAGGGTATTAATAGAATTTATTATTATTTAATGTGTATATAAACATAAACATAATTTCAAATTTATTGAAAATTTAATAATTAATGGGCACTCAAAATTTAATGATGATATTTTATTCTAACACATATGTCTAATTGACGAAAGAATTTTATTTGTTTTTTTAGAAAATATTATAGTTATTTTCTGGAGAATTTTAAAATATTATTTTTTATATCTATAAAATTAAATAAATATATCAAAATATATTTAGGCTCAAGTATTTAAATTTTAAATAAATGACTTTTTTTGTGAATTGTGAAAATTACAGATTTCTCAATTACTATCATTTATTTTCATTATATAAATTAATTTAAAAGACCCAATATATATTTTATTTGGACTAAAATTGATATATGATCAATTATATCAAAAAAATTCTAATTTATTTATTTGGATTCATCAAATTTCTTGAATTTTATATATTTTTTTATTTTAAAAAATATTATTTTCTATAAAAAAATTAATTACATAATGTTGATCGATTATAATTATTAAAAAAATACCTCTAATGGAAATAATTTAATTATAATATTATATTATGCATCTATTTACTTGAATTTAAATATATAAAATGGTTATTTACTTTCTTAATGTAAATATAATATCATCTATTACTTGAAACTTGTAATTGAGGAAAAATATTTTTTCAAAATCTTTTGAGGATTTAATTTAAATATTAATTATCAAAATTCTAGGATTTTAATTTTATAAAATGAATTGCATATTTGGAATCATTATAATTAATATTAAGTAATAAGTTAATCTCTTTTCTAATAAGTAATATTAAAATAGTAAATAATATTTGAAATATGGTAAAGAATCAAAAATTACAAATGTGTGTAATCATAGAGGTAATTGGGAAAAAGGATTCCATTTGAGTGGTGGAGAATCTGCTAAACCATTTCCCTCATAAAGATAATTTTTTATCTATATTGGAATCACATTTATTGAGATTAACATATAATTATTTAATTGTATTTAGTATATTTATAAAAGAAACTAGTCCTCTATTGTAAAAGGGAACCCCCTCTCCTAATATTTTCAAACCTCTCAAGAAATTTGGATCAAGGAATACCAACAATAATATTTCCTCAAAATCTGTATCCACATTCTATATGTAATAAAATTATATATTATGAAATATTTATTCAAAAATTAATTTAAATTAATTAATAGATTGGATTTCACTCAATATATAGTTTAAATTTCATAACATGATGCAAGAAGATAATCTTATGTTTTATGCAACATTGTGTTCTTTTAAGGACTTATTTTACATACAAGATGATGTATTACCAGAATAATATACTATTAACAATATTATTAATGTTATCACCCTAATTCTAAAATGAAAATAATGAAAGGATTGTACTATATTATGATATTATAATTTACAAAATATTATAAAATGATTTCATTTGTTACACATTAATTTTAAATGAAAATAAAGACCAATATAAAATAAATGATGTAATATCCAAGGTAATAAAAATGTATAACTTTTGATATTTATTAATATTTATTAATAAGATTATAATTTTTCATTAAATTGGAAGATATGCATAATATCATACATGACACTTAATAATGAATTTTATTTTAAAATATTTCATTACATTACAAGGCTGAGTTATACAAAATAATAATAATATATTATTATAATTATTTATGGATATTTTGCCTCATTTTAATGGAAGAATTAATTTTAATAATTTTTTTTTATTAATTAATATTTTTATAAGAAAAATTCTACTTAATTTTTGGAAGGGTAGTATCTTTATTTTCAATTTTTGAATATATTTTTATCTCTATATATGTTTCATTCCATTATGGATAGTGAAAGCCATTGAATCTTAATTAAAAAAAATATTTTGTTTAAATTATTTATATAGTTAAATAATATTTTTAATTGTTTTCAATGTATAGATATTTCAATTATATGTAATTTAAAAAAAATTGTACATTGTAATGAATTTCCCAATCAATTTATATATATAATATTGTGTATCTTTTGAATATATTCACATTAATGAAAACCTGCTTTATCTATATGTATGTTGGATAAATTTTAATTTAAAATATACATTTTTTGAGTTTATATATTGGAAAATTGGATTCCTTGTTTTTAATTATAATATTATATAATTATCAATAAGGTAAAATTATTTTTTGACCAAAATTATTAGTGAATGAAATCAAAATTAATAATGACGATTAAGATAAAAATGTGTTCACTTAGTTGTAAAATGATATTCATAAGATTACAAGTGGCCTACAAACATGTAGAATACTAATATTTTACCAATTATTAGAAAACACTTCGTATTTTATCTAACTTGGTTTATTTTTTGATCCACTTATTTTATGGGAGAGCTCCCAATAGTGTTTATCGTTTTATATTTACTAGAATTCTATTCTATATCCACTCTAAATAGGTAATCAACCTACTCAATTATTCGCAACTATAAAGACCTAGTGATATCATATTCTCTCAAAATATAATATCCCATCACCATCATCTTATCCAATAATTATAAATTCTATAATAAAGTAATACAAGGATGTACTTTGTTGCAAACCAAAAGGATTCTACCGAATAATAGTTATCATATTTCAACGATCAGTTTGATGCTATTTTTTTCTCAATCCACATATATTAATATTATTACAAGATTATATAAATTATTTTGTTGTATAAATAATATTATGTCTTTTTATTATATGTTATTTACATAAATCTATAAACACATACATCATATGGGAAAACGAACATGTAGTTCTTATGTTTGATGAATTAATGCCTCATAAAACAACATCATTTATTTTCTTGTTATGATATATTATGGTTGTGTATTATAATGTTAAAACATTCTTTATATAATATATATTTTATATTTATGTTGTATTAATAATTCATGGTTTTTTATACAACACATTTCTTCATGATTTTATCTTTTTCAAACTATGATAACATTTTTTTAGATGTGTGGATTACCACCTCCCCAGAGTCATGTGATAAGTTCAAACATTATGTGTAATGAGTTAATGAAGTTATTAAGAAAAATATTTTATATAAATGAAATCTATATGATATTAATAACATAATTAAATTTCTATCAATATTATATATCATTTTCATTATTACAGATTAAGAAATTTAAAAAGTGATAATGTCTTTGGTGGATGCTTGGGATACCACATCCTTGAACCGATGTTTTTCCTTTTACATAACAATAATTCAATTTATAAGAATATCTTATAAAATAATATTTTATACATGGTATAATGTTCATTTTGGAAATATAATGTATAATTACTTTCCTTCCATAACTATCATTAAACAATGGGAATTATACTTTTCCTTACATTAAACCTACCCCCTCCGTGATTGTAACGTTGGTTTCTTTTTAATAGAAATATTTTATTATTTGTATTTAAAGAACAATGGATTCTTAAATATGATAAAAAATTTAATTTTATTATGGGAATTTTTTAAATAATTTCATAATTCTTTTTAGTTAACCTAACAAAGTCGTTAGTTACACATAAATAGAATATAATAAAAATACCTAATGTAAATTTAATTGGTTATATAGTTTTATAAAACAATATAATTAGTGAAATAAAAATAATGATCAACATTAAGAATTATTTTAAATATGTATATAATGAACATATGTTCATTATTCCTGAATATAATGACATGAATGAAAAGTCAAACCCAAGGACAGGGATTTCTTATAAATAATCTTTAATTGAGGCATATTTTAATGATATACACATTAATTATCTCATATAGTGTATATACATTCCCTTTGAAAATATATACACATATCTTAACTATGAAAAGAAATTCAGTTTTTATTAATTGTTTTCTTTCACGCGGATTAAGAAGTAAATGTTCTATGTGTTGTAGAAGACATTGAATAACTAAAGATCAAATTTCAAAATTATTTCTCTATTTCAATATACCTAATATTATTTTTTTATTTCTATAGATGTAAATATATTATAAATGATATTTTATTTTTATTTTTAATTTATTTCATTTGATTTCAAAATGATTTTTTTAACATTTTTTATAATGAATGATTTGAAAAATTAAAAAGGAATGTTCTATTCATAATATACAAGTTGATAAGGAATTTTATTCACCTCTGGCCTATATTTTTTATAGTAATACATTTTTGGATTTAGTTTTTCTGGAAATAAAAAATGAAATAATTTTTTTGTAATTTTTGTAGTAAAAATGGGTTTTTATATTGAAGGTTATCTTGGTAATGAAAATGGTTTCTTAAAAGAAAGGTGTATTTTTATCCGAATGCATTTTTCATATAGGATTAATAATATTTTCTTAGAGTATTTTGTGATGATTGTTTTTTACACTATGTATGGTAATTGAAAATTATACGAAATGGGTGATCGCGATATAGCTTATATGAAGGTTTGGTCACCATTATAGCTCACGAGTGTGCTCGATATATCTTATATGATGGGTTGGACCCCATTATAGATCATGAGAAATAGGTGATAATGATATAGATTATAAGAATTGTTGATCCCCATTATACCTTATAAGAGAGATTAATATATCATATACGAAGGATTTTCCCCATTATAATTCTCAACTATATTAGGTAATGATGATTTTTGATGCCAAACTTATGGTTATCCCAATTAAAAGGGTTCTGAGTGGGTTTATGTATATTATTCTCTCAGTCACCAAATGAAGTTTTATTAATTGCTATGGAATTTAATTATTTAAAATTATAAAAAATTATCTTTCTTATGCATGTAAAAATGATTTATTTTATATTTTCAATGATGATTTATGAAAAAGGTATATTTTTTAGGACTTTTAATGTTTTTACTGAACTAACATTTTCCAATCAATTATATCCCCTACTGAGATTCTGTGATTATCCCATGTTTATAAAATGTTTTCAATGTACTTATGGATATTTATGGAAAATTAATAAGCCATGTTAGAAGTTGTGGATATTTTCTATGAAAATAATTCATACTAAATTTTAGATCATTTATTTTATGGGGAAATGGATACATATTCAAAGTGTCAACTTTATATTTTATGGTAATGTAATATATGAGTATTAGTATAATAATCTTAAAATATAAACCTAAAAATTTCTTTAATGTGAAAGAATGTATTGTGTTGACTAAAACTCAATATAATGTATTTTTTATGGCTGGGACATTATAGTTGGTATTAAATGATCGGTTTATATATAATTAACAGTTAAGATAATATAAATATAATTCCCTTAAATGATTTTATGTTTTGGTTAAGTTTAAACTATGAATAATTTTATGATTTACATGTTTCTTCATGTAAAATATATTTCTTAAAAATAGTTTTTCAATAACGAATCAATAATGATGTATTATAAAGGTATCATGTGGAAAATACATCCAAATAAACATTTATACATGGATTTAATTTCAACTGATTATATTTTTGTAGTGATGGATCAGTTGACACAATTTATAATTAGTGGTTGTGAAACCTATAAAAAGGAACCCGACCTACCATAATAGAACATAAAGATAGTATATAATTTCTTGAGGCAACATCCCCCATCATTTAATGGATATTAAATTATAGTTTTATCTAAAGGGTAGATCAATTCCATGGAGAAGATATTTGATATCATCGGATTTTCTGAACATAAAAATCTAACTCATTCCTTATATAACTAAAAATATTTTGTTTTTTTATAGTATTATTTGATTTATAATTGTATTGATAATTATGATCATTATGGTATGGAATTATGGATATTCATGTATTAGTTGCTTGGATATTATTTCCAAAATATTATTCTACTTTTTATGGAGAATAAATTGTTAGAGTTTAGGGAAAAATACTAATATTCTAATAATGTATATAAAAAAAGCCTCACAAGAGTATCGATGTACGTTTCCGACATTATCCAATACACTAAAAGTAAATTTAATTGATTTCCCTTTGTATGAAACCAAAATTTTGAATATATTTGGAGTCTATTAAATAAAAATGTTATTGAAAAATGGTTTATTATGGAGTTAAATGTGAAATGGAATTTTCCATAAAGTATGTTCCATGAGATAATTATAGAATGAAATGACCAAGGTGGTAGGAAATAAATAATAAACCAACAATTAATTTGGGGGGTAAACATAATACTTGTCTTATATGTGGTAAAATAAATTTGGGGGAATGTAATTTAGGATATGTAAAATGTTAATTAAGTTGTATGATTGGTCCCATGGTTAGTGAATTCTAGGAGAAGTGTCATAAATAATCCAATAATGAGATTACAGATTCCCAGTCAAGAGAAATTTTTTTTATCTACAATGAGTTTGGAAATTATGATAATTTATGTACAAAGAAACATACATTAGTTGGATATCACCATGATTTTATGAAAAATGAATGGGAAAATCATTTTCAACTTTTTAGTTGATATTGGGTGTTCTTGTGAAGTGGCCATAGCTCTAGGGAGATTTTTATTTCTCAAAGGTGGATTATAATACCTATTTATTTGGAACATGACATTTAGTGTTTTAAATAATGGAAATACATTGGGATACATTTATTGAGATTATAAAAATTTTGGAGGTATATGTTTAAAATTTATTTGAGAAAGAATACACCAACTTGTGGTTATGTATGTTTAATGGTATTAGTGAACATTTTAGTTAGATATCTAAAGAATGTTTGAGTTTTATAAATGGGTATTACAATTTATCATTATATATTAATGACTTTATTCATCACATTTACGTTAGAATTATATTTCAATGTGATATGTATGCTGTTCTTGGGTGATATATAATTATGTGAGGTATATCATGTTATCATTTTGAGTATTATATTATTAGTTAGAAGTTTTTCAAGTTCCTCAGTCATGAAAATACATTTTATAAAATCCTTTTTTGGAGAAATAGAAGATTTTATGGTTGGTGTGGATTAAATTATGAATCTCTACTCATCATGTAGGTATATTTCATTATCATAGAATATATATTTAAGAAATGATTCATATACCTAGAAAAGTATCATCATATATAATTTTATCCTATTACCATCGTTTTTATGATATAAATGACCTTTTACACCCGTATTTTTGTTGGAGTTTTCATCGTTTAAACTCACTTAACCTTGTTCTATATCACTCTCTATTATACCATATTAATCACTTTTCCCTACCAATTACATCTTCTAGTTTCCCATCAATGTTCTCACTATGTGGAATTATAATTATGATTAATTTTTGGTGACCTTTTTGTTTACTTTTATCCATTTTAATAGAATAATATGTTAACACATTGTAATATATGGCTTCCAATAATGGAATTATAAGATTATTAATCATTTATTAACAATGATAAATTTAGAGGTTGTAACATCATGATATTTTATGAAATAAATTATCTAAAATAAATTTAATTTTTTTATCATAATTCATTACACAATATAAAGCATTTATCTTACATAACATGAAACACTATGTTTTCCATAATTTATATGCATCATCAAGTCATTTTCAAGAAATATGTAACACACAAGCCCAAGTCTTAATGAAATAAAATATACAATTACATTTATTATGTTAGTTTTCACATAGGTTATGGGATATAAGTAATGAATGAAATTATCAAAATTAAAAAATTATAGATTTCACATTTCTATAAAAATAATTTACTGGTTAAAAATTATTTATAATTGAAAATAATGATCAATTGAAAACAAATGGTGTAACATCCCTGATAATGATAGAATAAGACCTATACATATTTATTAATATTTATGAATTAGTTAGAAAGATTACCATAAAATTTAATCTGTGTAAAATAGCATAACCAATAAACAACAATGTTATTCTTTTAAATCATATATTGCACACAATACGAAGTTATTCAGAACAATAATATATTATTATTATTATTATTATTCAATATGGAAGTTCTCATACCATTTAAAAGAAGACATGATTTAAAACTAAATTTTCAAAATATATATATATATATGATAATGTAATATTAATTTTATGATGTGGGACACAAAAATGTACATTCAATAAATTCTTGATATTTTTAAACTACTTTTATGTATTGATGATTACAGAATGAAATTATTTTCAATTGAAATCTAATTTTTCATCTAACTTATTTATATAGATAAATAATAATATTAATTTATTTAATTTTATATATATCTCAATTATATATTATTTAATACAAATTTTTTCATTTAAAAAAATTTCACAATGAATATAAATATATTCAATAGCATACTCGTAAATATATTCGCATAAAAAGTACATTTTTTATCAATCTATTTGATCAAGATTAAACAAAATTATTGCAATTTTGATTTTAGAATTTGAAATAATGGATTCCATATTTAAAATCCACATATTTTAATATTTTGAATAATTTTAAATTATTTATTTCACAAAAAAATATCATTAAGGGTAATTAAAATTAATTATAGCGAATATGGTTTTTCATGTTTTTACATAGTGGTTATACATTATTCTCATGGTGAAAAATTACCTTAAAACATTCCCAAACCCCATTTTATGTATAAATATAGAACATATACCCTATTAGGTATAATAATGTTTTTTGAGTCTTGTTATGTAAATAAGTCCTCCATTTTGTGTTTATGTTTTTATATTTACAAGAATACCACTGCACTCAATGATAAAAATAATCACCCTCACTTATTAAGAGCTCAAAAGTCCTTCAGATAACACAATACCAGAAAAAATACACTCCCCAAATATCCCCTATAGTACTATATGTCTCTCTTTTGTAATAACTAAATCTAATGAAGTAGTTTTTTTATAAAAAGAAGTCGTTACCCGGAAAAAAGATATCATTCTTCAATGATTACCTTTTCATTATTTATTTCATAAAAATATTAAATTATTATTGTTGTCCGTAATGAAATAAATACACTCAATAATGTATTTTTTTCTACTCTATGGTATGGACCTAAAACTCCACACACTTCCATCCAAATGGCAATTCACATACATCTTGTGTGTATGTCAAACTACAACCTCGAGAAATGAGGTTGTTCATTTTTCCTTTACAAAATATTTTTGGTAGGTATTATGATTGAAATAATAATTTTATAAGATATATATAATTGTTTCAAGATTAATACTTCTTCAATTTTTATATAAAACATACCATCAGAATTTATATTTTATCAAAATAATATTACAACGTTTTTGGACATGTAGAGTACCACCTCCTCAAAATAAATGTGATAAGTTCAAAAATTACATCGAATTTATATGGGATGGATTTAATAAAAATATTTCCAATAAATTTTATTTATATGATTTTCATGACATAATAACCTCTCTTTATTAATTTTTCACAGAAAAATGTGATGAGGTTGTTTGGGATCATGTGGAATACTACCTCTTCAATTTTATTTGATTCAATTAACATCACAAAATTCTATAAAAATGTATTTGTGATTAAATAAATTTTTATATATGACATAAATATCTATTGGAAAAGTTAAATATTACATACATTATTTCAATATAGATTATTTGAAAATGGGAATGCTACTCATGTGTGAGTACGACATACCATCTTAATGATTATAACATTTATTTATTTTCTATAACACTATTATATAATTGGGATTAAAAGAATAATTGGTTAATAAATATAAAAATTATTTCATGATTATTTTTCTTTTGATATTTTAAATAATGAATCATTTGACCATATTGGACCTTCCAAAATCATTATTTTCAAATAAACCAAATATGGTCAAAACACATTAGATTAAATTAATTGTTTATGTAATCATATAAAACATTATAAAATTTCAATTTAATTTAATTATTAACATGAAAGAGGTTTTTAATCCAGTATTTAATTAACATATGTTCATTATTTAGGAATATAACGACACATGTGATGTGTCATACTCAATCTATGTTATTTCATCTCAATTTACTTTCATTGAGGCATTTTGTGAGGATATGTACCTTTATTATTTTATAAGTATTATATAAAACCCATTTGAGATTCAACATCCACATATTAAATATAATCAGTTTATTTATTGTTTGTAAATTTTATTCTTTCATGGGTAACATGAATTAAAATTTCAAAGTGGTGTGGGTGACTTGGACTGTTTGAATATTTAATTCCCAAATATTATCTCAATGAAAATATTTGAGATATTTTTTAATAAATTTATATGTACATAAAAATTATATAAAAGATTTTTTTTCTATTGATTATTTCAATAAATGGGTTTCAAAAGTATTATTTTTAGGTGTTTTATATGTAATTTCTCAAAATATGATAAAAGGAATCTGTCATGCTTAACATACATAATGATAATGAATTTGGTAATGATGTCACATGTATTTAATATTTGGATTTCATAATAAAATTTCATGTTTACAAAAATGATTAAAAATGTTGTATTTCTTAATGTATTGTTATTTAAATTTTTTTGTAAGGAAATTGTTTTTTATTTGAAAATTGGATCATAAAAGGAAACGTTATTTTTACATAGTTTCAATTTAATATTAGATTAAAATTTTTTCAAAAAGGTTTTATGATTATTTTGTTTTATTAATGATATGGTACTGTTGAATTTTATGAAACATGGGAGACTGATACAACATATATGAATGGATTATCCCCCTTATATATCACTGTTGAGTTTGATATAATTTAGACAAATGTTTTATCCCTATTATTGGTCATGGAATATTGGTGATCCTAATAAACGATTTATAAATGATGGATCCCTATTATAGGACATGAGTGAGGCCAATATATTTTATTTGAAGTTTGATACCCAATATAGATCTCAAAATTCAATTTTTAATGATAATGTTGGATGTTAGACTTATGGTTATTACAATTAAATATGTTTTGTAAAGGTTTATGTATATGATAATCTATGTCACTAAATGAGGATTAATTGATTGATATTTGTTTTAATGATTTTAATTCATAATATTTCTTAATTTTAATTCATATAAACATTTTTTTGTTTCATATTCTCAATGATAATTGAAGATAATAGTATTATTTATATTAGTCTTAATCTTTTTAGAAAATGTAATTATTTCATATATTTTTATATCCCTTGTAGATATTTCGTAATCATACAAGGTTTTTAAAATGTATTCATTTGGTTTATGGATGTGTAAGGGAAAGGAATAAGTGAAAGTTGGAATTAAATGATCTTTTACATGAAAATAATTAATTATCTATTTTAAAATTTATAAATAAAAGAAAAAACATATTATAATTGTACATCTCCCCAATGATTTTTATGGGTTTGTTATATATTAGTTATGGACTTATTCTCTAACACTATGAACATAAAAATATCCTAACCATGAAAGATTGTAATTTATTAACATAAAACAAATACTATTTTCTGTTTAAGGCTGGTTACTTATTATAGAACATCTATCACTAAAAAAATGTAAATAATTTTTATTTCAATACATTATCCAATGAAGCTTCTTCTAGAGAATATGAGCGTCCATACTAAGATCCTTCGTTACACTAATAAAATTTTTCCCCAAAAAATTCTTTAGTTAAAATTAAAATATTCCAATAAAATTATATAAAATATAAATTTGTTTTATTATGTGTATGAAATAATATATATACATATACACTTCCATCATATGGAAAATTAATCTATCCTTCGTGTGTATGATAGAATACCAACTCCCAAAACGATGTAATTGATTTTTTATAATTGATTCTAAATGTCTTTCATGGGGATGGATTTAGTTATTATATATGTGATACATGACATATTAGTAATTATTTAAAATTAATAATTCATATATCATATTAACTTTTTATACATATAATAATTACAACATCATTCGTTTGTATAGCAGAATACCTCCTCGCGATGTGATGTGATTCGTTTTTTATTACCACATCACATGGATTGTTTACATGATTATATTTAAATAGATAATATGATAATTATAATATAATTGTACTTATATAAAGATTATATATCTCAAATTAATTCTAGTATCATTATTGTAAAATGGAAACATTACTCACTTGTATATATTTTCTTTTGTCTCCATGATTGTAATGTATAACATTTTTATTAAATAAATTTCATGGTTGGTAATATATGTTTATGTTATGTATAAAATAGGTAAATTATTTATGATTAGAAATCTATTGATGATTTAATGATGACCTAATCTACAACATAAAATTTACCATTTTTGTTTTGAAATTATGAAATGAATGTCCCCATAGACACAATATTGACGTAAATAAACAAGTAATTGTGTATTTTATATATATTTTAAATGGTTTATGTTCAAGGGAAAAAAATTTAAAAGTTAAATAATAAAAAATAATAATTAATATATGTATTTTATATATGTGATAAAGAACATACAGATAATTTTGGAAATAATGTAATGTATTTATTATCTCACATTTACTTTCCTAAAACATAATCCCATGTCACCACTTATTTATTTTATTTGGTGTCTAAAATTGCCATTTTCATATAATAAAAATAATCAATTTCAATTCATTGTATTTAAATTCAAATTTTAAGCTTCATATTTTATTTATTTATGATTAAGAAGTTATTATAGTGGGAAGGGTTTATTTATGATTCCTATCATTTTTTGGGATTGTCAATTTTTAGGCCTCCCATAGTGGAAATGATTTATAATTAAATAAAAAACCAACCTAATTTCATATATGATGTTTATTCAAGATTATTTCATGTAATAGTATCATTTTTTATCAATTAGGTTCTTAAATTATTAATAATATTTTTATCAAAAGATGAATTTATTTCACCCTTATATGAAAAATAATTTCTCTTTCATATAAATGGTTCGTAAAAAAATTTCTTGTTATTTTCTAAATTAAAAAAATGATTTTTTAAAAAATATTTTACCCTAACTTGAATTCTTTATAAATGGATTTAATGTTATATTCTTAATGTTTTCCAAAGGAGGTACTTTTTAAATTTATTAAAATAGTGTGAAAGGAATTTTTTTAAAGCATATAATATGTACAGAAATACCTATCATAAAAGGAACTGAATTATTTGATGCATCAATTATATGATTCCATGGATATTTTTGAAGTTTATATTTTCTAAAATATTTTTAAATGTTTTATATTTTTTATTATCTGATTTCAAAGAGAAATTTTTATATTTATCATGAAATATTTCGTGTAATAATTTAAAGAAACTTTCATCATTGATAATAAAATTTGATGTTAATAATTGATTTACAATTAGGTTTGCATGCCTCTCACATATATAAAATTATTATTATAACAAACTATTTAGGGTTATACATTCATTATGGTTCACTATAATATTATTTCATTATGTAATTTTTATTGATTATGATATGAGGCTAGATTATTTAAACAATTTTGTCTCTATTAGTAAAAGATTATTATAACTGTGGATTAACATACTCTAAATCGCGTAATTATGGGTTGATTATGTTGTAGGTGTTGAATCAATAAGGTTTTCCTTATGACTTTTCCATTCCTTCTTATTTTGAAAATCACAAACACCTTATCTTTAAGGAAAATTGCTTTTATAAGGAAAATTGCTTTTATAAGGAAAATTGCTTTTATAAGGAAAATCGCTTTTATAAGAAAAATTTATCCTTATCATATTTTCATCCATTTTTTTCTTAATTATGAGATTCGGATTCATTTCTATTTTCTCGGAATCGTTGAAACTTTGATATGAAGTATTCTGTTTTAGGATCCGAATTCTGGATAAGAACTGTAAGGAAGTTTCATTCCGAATTCCAAATACGAACTCTGATTAAGTTCTACTCCAGATTCAGGATAACAAATTCTTATGAAGTTCGATGAAGAATTATCATTACGAATTCTGATGAAGAATTCTCATTACGAATTATCATTCCGAATTCTCATTCCTAATTCACCTATGAAACAGAATCTGATCATCTTTTTTTTATACACTCCGTATTTCCTTACACTCTGAACTTTCACTCCGAAGTTTTCATTCCGAACTTGTTAGTTAGTTTTTTAAACGGTGTCTTACATTCTGTTACACTTGTTTTGTTATGAAATGATGTCGTCTATTTTGTTATAAACTAACCGTTGTCTAAGTGACACGTGTATAGGTCCCTCCAATTTTTAAGGAAAATATGACCGTTGGGAAGGAGGCCGACCTTACCTATAAATAGGATCTCATTTGAAAGAGCTCACAACTGATGGATGAAAAACTTGGTTTTGTGCATACATGTTTTTGAAGTAATTTCTAGAGAGAGAGGATCTTATTAACTCTCAAAGCTTCGTGCGACTCTGAATGTTGGTGATTACATTCGAGGGCTTCCGGGGATAGGAAGACATAGGTACCGACTACCTTGAAGTTCGAGGGCTTCCTTGCTAAGGAAGATAGAGGTTGCCAACTACCTTGAAGTTGAGGGCTTGTGGGGATAGCAAGACAAAGACTCCGATCTTCGTATCAAGGGATTATCCTGGTGTGGGTAAGACAGACTTGCTTGAAAGTATAAATCAAGGGACCTTTATCCAAGGTTGTTGGATACCCTTCTCTTTGGGTTAAAAGACTTATATTTTGTTAGTTGTAATTCTACTACAATTTTTTTTTCACTGCATATTGGATTGTAAGGAAATTATAACTTTCTTATACTTCCTTACTTGTACTCTGTTTCATTTAGATTCTATACGCTTTAATGTAGAATCTCATATTGTAATCTTTTGTTAAGATTCAATTTCCTGAACCATTTTTCTGGAACCTACTTTCGGAATATCTTTCCTAGTTTTGTTCGGTGTTAGAGGTGTTGTGAATTTTCTTAGTTTAATCTTTTTTAAACATAGCCATTTCCTTTTCTTAAGGAAACTATAGTTATTCATAACTAACTTTAAAGGTTCCAAAGGAATTTTTAAAGTATACAATTCACCCCCCTCTTGTATATTGAGCATCTACATCAATATTTCGATCATACAATTGGTATCAGAGGAGGTCTCTAAAATACTTATACTCACGAATAATTTTTTCTTTCTCATTTTCTCATTCCGAACTTTCTCATTCCGAACTTTCCCATTCCGAACTTTGTTGTTACGAACTTTTTCTACTAACAAGTTTGTGTGAAAAGTTATTTTAAGTATGGCAGGAATTAATGTTGGTTCAATTGATAATCTAAATCCTACAAGACCACCAATCTTTGATGGTAATGATTATAAATCCTACAGGTCCCTCCGATTTTTAAGGAAAATATGACCGTTGGGAAGGAGGCCGACCTTACCTATAAATAGGAGCTCATTTGAAAGAGCTCACAACTGATAGATGAACAACTTGGTTTTGTGCATACATGCTATTGAAGTGATTTCTAGAGAGAGAGGCTCGTATTAACTCTAAAAGCTTCGTGTGACTCCGAATGTTGGTGATTACATTCGAGGGCTTCTGGGGATAGGAAGACAGAGGTACCGACTACCTTGAAGTTCAAGGGATTCCTTGCTAAGGAAGACAGAGGTTGCCAACTACCTTGAAGTTGAGGGCTTGCGGGGATAGCAAGACAGAGACTCTGATCTTCGTATCGAGGGCTTATCCTGGTGTGGGTAAGACAGACTTTCTTGAAAGTATAAATCAAGGGACCTTTATCCAAGGTTGTTGGATACCCTTCTCTTTGGGTTAAAAGACTTATATTTTGTTACTTGTAATTCTAATACAAGTTTTTTTTCGCTGCATATTGTATTGTAAGGAAAGTATAACTTTCTTATACTTCCTTACTTTGACTCTATTTCATTTAGATTCTATACGCTTTAAGGTAGAATCTCATATTGTAATCTTTTGTTAAGATTCAATTTCCGGAACTATTTTTCTAGAACCTACTTTCGGAATCTCTTTCCTAGTTTTGTTCGGTGTTAGAGGTGTTGTGAATTTGCTTAGTTTAATCTTTGTTAAACTTAGCCCTTTCCTTTTCTTAAGGAAACTATAGTTATTCATAACTAACTTTAAAGGTTCCAAAGGAATTTTTAAAGTATACAATTCACCCCCCTGTATATTGAGCATCTACATCACTATTCCGATCCTACAGTAGGTAATAATATGTCATCTTATATTTATTATGTGTAATTTAGAATCATATATAGCATTAGTTAGAAATATTTTTATCTTGGAATGATGAAAAGAATGAATTTATTTATTTAAAATTAAAAATTTGCGTGTTATTGAGATAAAACCTATCAAAAAACCAAAAAATTTCTTGAAATTGAATGAAAATTATCACTGATTAATTATTGACACATATGAATAGACCACCCATCAATCAAATGTGTGGTGTGATTAACATGAGATATGAAACGATTTCCCATTATTCTAAAGTATTTAGAATCATTAATTAAAGGGTATACAC
The DNA here is from genome assembly GCA_963277665.1 of Viscum album. Lineage (NCBI taxonomy): Eukaryota > Viridiplantae > Streptophyta > Magnoliopsida > Santalales > Viscaceae > Viscum > Viscum album. Next base: position 1,816,672,957 of record OY728164.1, read on the forward strand.
GTATACATTATCTAAGATTATCATGAAATCAAAACAAAATTATTTTTTAATAAATTTGGATTTGTAGGGATAGATGGTTTATCATTCGGATATGTATGGTAATCTAAATGAGGAAAATATAATTTTAAGTGAGAGAAAATTGAAATGATATTAAACCAATTTTTCATTTGTTGTGTTTTTAATGTATGATTATTGAAAATTTTCATGTGTAATATTTATGTTTATTATTTCAATATATTATTGTTAGGGTCCTATATATACCTCCAATGTATTGGTAAATCAATATATATCTAATGAGAAAAATTTAATGTCCACACATGATTTGATTTGTTTAGAAAATATTGTGTGGGAATGATTGGTTTTTCCAATACCTTAATAAATTGATGGGATGGACTTTGATAATAACATAAATCATGATTATGTTTGGGTTTTATGACAATTTTATTATTAACTATGATTATTTTAAGCATTTTTCTATGTTTTTTCAAATTCCCAAGCATTTTTTGAATGGTTTATGATTGTTTTTACATCATTCCAAGATAAGATATGTCTTTTAAACTCATAACGTTTTAATGAATATTTTTTATCTATTGTGTTATATCATTAATTCTGATGATATATTATTATTTTAATTACATTTAGTTATATATTACATTGGGTTCATGTTTTATAAGAAGTTCATGTTATAACACATTATTTTTCACAATTAACATTCCCTTATTTATCATTTGATCTTTAGACTACTTTTTAATTTCATTTCATAGGGATGTATATAAAATATTGTTTGTTGACATATGTATTATAGAGATTTTATTATATTTTTTGTGTAAGTAAAATGTTTAATTTTATTTTGATTTTATCTAATCTCTAATGTCACTAATCCTTTGAATTGTTGTATTATTAGATTCATTATGATGTGTAATGACGAAATTATGTAAATAATTAATAATTATATAATGTTTATCTAGAATCATCTCATATGGTGTCATGGTATGGGTTAGATATTTTTAAAAAATATTAATCAATAAATTTAGTGATAATAACAAGGATATGTCTAAATATATTTCATATACTTAAATTTTGGTAATGTATAATTTGTAGTGTTTTTGGAAAATGAATTTTTTTGGATAATTTTTTATGGATTTCAGACAAAAAACATTTTAACCTAGGAGTAAAATTCATGAAAAGCATAGTAATTTATTTAATCAATTTTTAAATATTATTGGAAAAAGTGTCACAAATTCACCCTTGGATTGACACACCCACTAGATTCATATTGTTTAATTTATATTATATTAATAAAAAATTATGATTGTTTTGAATTTTAATTTATTTTAGTGAAATAAAAGTACAACATATAATATAGATTTAAAACTATTTCATTATAAGATGGTATTTATACATTATTATGAGTTCTTATATTATTATAAATGTATTATATTTCTTTGTATTCCCATCTATAATATTCAATTATATTATAAAATATATAAAACATAGTAAAATAGGGTTAAAGATCGTAAGATGGAAAATGTGTTGATTGTCCCTATGATATACCATGTAGGTTTTGTGATGGATTGAAAACCCCCATGGAAATGACTGAACAACCTTCTCATTATATGAATAATATTTTAAAATATCATGAGCTCTTGAATACAGAATATAAGTAGTAACAATTTATCATGTCCATTATGATACAATATCAATCCTCCTTTAGTGGGTCTTTAATCATAATAATTTATATCTAATGGATTAATTCATTGAAAAAATATATATATTCATTATCCTATGATCAAATCATGAGAACCTAGTATTAGATATCAATCATATATATATTCAGGATAAGAAATGATAGAACCTCTTTTATAATATAAAATGTAATAACAAAATATGACTATGTTTGATGGAAGTATTAAAATATATTATTAATCACCAACCAATTTCCCTAAACTCACCATATAAATTTAGAATCAGAATTCTGAGAGTTGAAACAAAATGATGATGAATCTGTTGGCACTTATGTGGATAAAATATTGAGATATTCCTGGCAAGCCTCTAATTGTATAATAACTATCAAATCATAATTGATAAAAATCATTATTATCCTAAAATTGTATAATCAAAAATAAAAATTACTTATATAATTTGGTAGCTATGAATGAATCATTTGATGCGCACATAAGATGGAGCTCAAAATTAAATACTCTTATTATTTTAAGGAGAAGAAAATTAAAATAAAGTTTCATTTAATCTAAAATAATAAAGGAATGATATTTCATTTTCATACATGAAAAATATGTGGTATTTAAAAGCAAGGTAATTATCCTAAATAATCAAAAAAATTATTTTCATGTAGTATATATGGACGCCATGCACAAAATTTTTAGAATATTGGGGAGAGGCCAATAAATGTAATAAATTTTATAAATTCCTTACATAATAATCCAATCACACATCTATTAATCATGTGAAATATATTTTGGAATTATAAAAATCAAATCCCTAAAAATATATCTAATCACAAAAAAATGATTCAATATCTGCATATACGATGGGAACACTGTAGAGTGGATAACAACATAATTTTTATAGAACAACATTATGATATGAAAATTACACTTATTCATAACATCATGTATATAGATGTATTATTTTATTCTATTTAATTATATTATTTAATATATTTCATTATTTTTTTTAATAATTATTCACCAACTTGAAAATAAAATATTAAATTATAATTTAAAACTACTTATAGAACTATAACATAATCCTACATATCCAGTGAGTATCTTTTCAAGATCCAGGGAAGTTAAATCATATTGATATATTTCTTATTCAAATTTTATAATTATATGTGGTGTTTTTCATGGATTGTCTTTATCATCAAAGAGTTCATATAAATTTTTTCTATATGGGAATCTCGTTTTAAATCTCTAATCATCATATTACCAAATACCATGGGAGAAATAATAATGAAAATCCTTTATAAATGAATTAGAAAATATGGATACGGATATATAGTAATGAAGGATTTGTAACTCAAATGGTTATAGAGGTAATAATCATTGAGGAAATTCATATTATATGAGAATATAATAATTTATTTCTAGAAAAAAATATAGTCTACACCTTGAATCTGAGGTTGAATTTTGTAAGGAACTCAAAACTTTATCTATTATAATCTAAGAGAGCTCATATAGAATTTCTTTAATTAAATTGTATGAATTAATGAAGCATCGTTTGAAAACACATAATAAGGGTTTTTTATTCCCCAAAATGTCACCATGGAGTGCACCAATGAACATTCCAAAAATATTCTTGGATAAATGAATAATTCCAAATTTTATTTTAATATTATCGACATCATGATAAATAACATGAATCAACTGTCCTTTATTGATGACATTTGGATTGAATCATATGGTCTTAATACTGATCACTGATTAACCGTTTATTATATAATATAAATTAATATTTAAAAATAAGGTTATTTTTTTGAAAACATCCATCCAAGGTATATAAGCTATGAATTTATAGGGATTCAATATATAATTAATAACTCCTTAGTAAAAAATATTGATATAATGATTAGCCTATTTAGGGAATACCGAGACCCATTTGATGTTGTCATTATCAGTGATATTATCAGAAATTTTATTAACAAGGAGGGGAATGGATATCATTTATGTATTCTTTTAATAAAATTTAAAAAATGATAAGTAGTATATTAAATTTAGAATTTGTAAATTTCTGACGCATAAAGTATAATTAATTGTTTATATAAACATTGGAATGAAAATTAAAATATATACATATAAGATAGATTTTATAGAATAATGTACAACAATATATTATGTAACTAGTATTTATAATCCTTTTTATATTGGTCAGATATAATTGATGATTTGGTAGGAATTTGTCATGTATATAAAGTATATTATCCATATATATATATATTAGGTGCTTGTAGGTTATATTTCATTAATCACACACACACCATACTAATAACATTGATGGGTAGGCCATATCCCCCAAGGAATATCCCACCCAACAAGACATATCTATTTTTACACAGTCCAAAGTCCTAGTTGGAATGAATCCCATTACATGGAACAAATTCACTCAAACTGAACTGAAGGACCATTGTAGTTTCATTCCTACATCATGATTATGTCACCATTTTCGTGTTTCATTCATATGTCACAAACTTCCTACTTCATACATGCATCACATCCTGCCAACAGAAATTCACTCCTACTAGAAAATGAACCTGGGTATGATAACGGATTATGTGTATCCTTTACAATACTGGTAATCCCCCATCATTGGTTATATTATCCATGATAACACAAAATATATTGATATTCATTTACATTGATAAATTTGATAATAATTTAAAGGAACTAAAGAGTAGTTTGGACAACACCCTTGTATTTATATTAACATATAATGGGGAAGGGTTTATATTATAAAACATAAATTTTAATAATTATTGGGGATGAATATTCATGAAAAAATGATAAATATATTTTTTAGTCTTTGTGTAAAAAATGAATAAAAAATTCCACAAACAAGATTAGTTGTTAAGGGAACTATTGTTGGAATTGGTGATATCAATAAATTGTATCTTTTTGGAAAAGAGTAATATACATACTAATCATATGATGTTGAAATATATATTCATATACAAGGAGAATAAAATGAACCAATGTAGACTGTTGTGGTTGGTAAAAAAAATTATTTCCAAATATAATACGGCTTAGGGAAGGATGTTAATGTAGTAAATGTTCTCTAATGGATAAATAAAACTTCCTAATCCATGATGAGGAATATGAAAGGAAATTTACTATTGTATTGTGATGGTTGAAAATAAATATCCTAGGGAACAAGGGAGAAATCCTATGATTCATAAATTATTAATCAACAATCAATCCATTATAGGATTAAAGAGCCTATAAATATGATATGGCAATTGAAAAAGTGGTAGGTAGTAAATTAACTATCAGCATTGTATAATATGTACTAATATTTTTTGGATCCCAAATATTTTCACACATAAACCCATATATGAAAAGGGTATTTTGTTCTAAGTTTATATAATATAATTCTCTAATTATCCAGGAACCATGAAGATGAATATATAGTAAATAAAAATAATTTTTTTTTTAAATGATGAGATAAATTTTATAGTAAATACAATGGCTCTTATTATCAAATCATATTGTGGATGAATGAGAACAAAAACAACGGTCACAAACAATCCCCCGGGGCCTGTATCATGACTACCCCAAGCCCGCCTTCCATAGGCCATGGGCTGACGACTAGGACCCAAGATGTAAATTCCAAAACTAGGAAGGCATTTAATTTATAACTATAAAGAAACACATTAGAGTACACAACTGGAAGCAAAACACTACGTAAATCTCTATACTGAAGTGTTCTTAATAGTGAAAGGGGCCAGAAATACAAGCCCAACTGTAAAGAACAAGTACAACTGGAAAAAAAATAAAACTAAAGAAAAGTAAAGTAGCTATTGGGACGTCCTCAGGGGTTCCAACCTGAATGGTAGGTACAGATGGCCTCCTCATCACTCCACATTTGTCTGTCCACTCTGTGTAACGTCATGCCGAGTGGTCCACCTCTGGGTATCATCCAGTCCTGCTACTCTCCTCCTCAGTCAGTGTTCTTCATCATCTACAAACAACACAATGAGGTGCTGGCATAGCCCATGCAGTAGTGAGTATATCGATACTCAGTAGGGACACTAAGACCCTCAAGGTCTCACAAAATTCAACAAGGTTAAACCAAAAAGTATGAAATCAACATATTAACATTACATATGTATATTCCCATACATATACATATGTTATCTAGTAACCCATCTCAATCATGAGGAAAACACAAAAGCCATTGACTCAGCCCAAACCCAGATTTTATTCTAGGGGGTGTTATCAAGTAACAACCCCATTCACACTGTCAAAACCTCGTCTGATTGTGTACCCCTCCTCTATCGAGTACTGTGGGTCTGCCGCATCACACAGAGGTGCTTCCCACCTTGCTGGACTACTGAGGTACTGCTCCTATTGAGTACCATGGGTCTGTTGCGTCACATAGAGGCGCTCCCTACTGTGGGTCTGTCGCGCTCATACAAAGACACTCCCCCTTGTAGCCTAATAAGGTACTCCTCCTGTCAAGTACCATGGCTTTTTAGTATCACACAAAGGTTCTCCCAACTATGGCTATGTTGTGTCACACAGTGGCGCTCCCCACTAGACTAGTCGAAACACTCTGAGTTGAAAGGTCAGCAGTCGTTAGGTCAGAGCCAACTACTAGGTCTCCATACTCCACTCGCTCATCTCCGGGAGTATCCGCTCCATGAGCTACTAGTCGATTCTCCAACTGTCACAAAGTCCCAGGTATAACTATCCTAATGGACTACCTCATCATAGGGGTGTCAATGCAACAGATGGCACGTCAATCGGATGCTCGATCAATGATATATTGGCATTTCTGTCCTGAGGGCCCAGTTGGATTTTAGGTTCAATCCAACCCAAAAGTACCCCATCTATGTCCAAACCTCATGTGGGATATTCAAAAAGAATAGTCTCACTCTTCGATTTCTGTTTCCACAGACGGTTCGCCGATCAGACATCTATAACCCATGTTATGGGCGAAAAGGGGTATTTAGGTCAAACGTGTTCAGATTTGGGTCTGAAACGGTCCACGGGTCCGACCCAGACCGAGGGGGAAACCTAGCCTGAGGGGTCATTTAGTACGAGGGCGGCCCATCCCGAGGGGGCGGCTCGACGTCCCGCGTGGCCTGTCGTCGACCCGTATGGCCAGCCGGTGCCCTGCGTGTCCTGCCAGGCCAGTGGCTAGTGGAAACCTTTGGGGCCCTCCCTAACTGAGTCTAGGGTGGTGGCGCACGACCCCCTAGGATCCCAAATGGTTGAACCATTTGGGTGGAACCAAAAAGGTTCCAGGTGGCGCAGGTTCAGCCGGCCACCGTGGCTTTTCCGCCACGGACCGCCCTGGTTGCGGTCCTGCTCGTCCGCGGGGCATGGCCACCTCTGCGCCCTTCTGTCATGGCCCGCCCTAGCCACGGCCCTCCTCCTCAACGTGGCGTGACGGTGCTGATCCCCTTTCTCCACGGCCCACCCTGGCCGCGTCTCTCCTTCCGCGTGGCATGGTGGTTCTCCCTCCCTTTTGGTGACCTAGCGGCCTTGCGCCGCCGGTTTCTTCATGGCCAGCCTGTCGTTGGTCCACTCGAGTTCACTCTTCGGTCGGCTCCATTGCATCACCGCCATCGTCAACAAGCGTGTAAAACAAAGGGGGATGGTCGGTCTATGTTTGTGTGGACCGAGCCTCCCACGTTATGTTGATATCATTTGGAAAAATCATCAACCAAGATTGAATGACGTAGTACATAAACAAATTCAATCTCAAATTATAAAACAACCCCTACATTTGATTCACCGTTCGACGTTCATTGACAGAGGTGCAGGAAGAAGAAGAAGTTTTTCATCATTCGTCACGTCTGTTACGCACTCCCAATCCAATATTGTGCATTGGTTCGTTGACAATAATGAGGAAGAATGTTCCTCTATGTTAGAAAGTGTCTGGGGTAGAATACTGAATAAGAAGTTTCAACGGCGTTCTTCACGTTCTTTGTTGGAAGGATGGTTTTCCCTAGCTCTCCTCTTCCTCTGTTTCACCAAATGAAAATTCCAACCAAATAATAATATTAGGTTGTCTAATATTTTATTTTTGGAACATAATTCAAAAAGGAGGATTAATTACACAGGCTCCTACAATTAATCCACGAGATGTTGGCATAATTTACAAGGGAAGTTCGAGAGTTTCCCACCACATATGGATTGTTCAGGGGGGTTAATTCCCGGGTGGACCCAACCTGTAATGACCCAAATTTTAATTAATGGAAAATCCCTCTTGATCCAATTAATTGTCTCTTTATAAAAAAATGTTTTTATAAGATTTCAACTTCTTTGGTTTTATGATAAGAGTTGTGACCGTTAATTTTATAGCCGTTGAACATTGATCACTTGATTAGTATAAATATAAGGCTTTAACGAACCCAATTTTACTCAGACAAAGGAAGCAATGGCCTCATCCAGTATAATTTCCCCATATAAAGCCCATTTGTCGGAGCTCGGAAAAGAGGTGGCGTCTTTAGGCTTCACCCTTGACCAAGCCCAAGCTGAGTTTCATTATGTCAAGCTCGAACATGATCGTCTACAAGAAAAGTGAAAGTTGATAGAGATTACCACTCGAACGATGTTATCCGAGCCGCCCCAAGAGTCTGTCACCATCGCACACCTTACCCTTAGGTTATATGCGGCTATTTTAAGGGGTTATGTAACAAATAAATAGTACTATGTTCATGAACATTATTTTTTTTGTATATAATAATGAATATAATTTCTATTCATTTTTGATACATTGTAAATATTTTTTAAAATACAAATGGTGTTTTAGTTATTATTTAATTAAGAATTCAATTTTATTAAATTAATGGATTTTTGAATTAAATAATTTTTTAATAAAATATTATTATTAATATTAAATTTATTTTTATTTAATATAAATGTTCTTATAATTTTATGAATGCAATTAAAAATTTATATTAAGGTTTGAAAGCCATTTCTGTCAAAACCTGTGAATTTTTTATAAATGTTGGTTTTTACTTTAAAAGTGAAAATTAACATATTTAGAAAAAAAATTAGATAAAATAAATGTCATTTTTGGAATCAGGATGTCGAAATTATCCAACGGTGAATTTTTCATAATTTTCTGAGACAGTCAAATTTTTGGGTAAAAAATAAATACCATTTAAATATATAATGTGTTTTATGACATCATAATGACCCAATGGTGATGTAATAAAATACCATAATCCTTATGTTCGTCCAATATATGTTTTATCATTAAAATAATGAGGTTTTGGGTTTTTTTAACTTACTTTTAAAAGCATTAATGAACCCCTCAAGACATATTCAACACTTTGGCTTTTTAAATTAATTTCCATGGGAGTGTGACTCACCACCACATAAGCAACCATAATATTCTAATAAGTTTGGACTTTGGCCTTGTAAAATATTATTTTCCTCTTTCCTTTTCCAGAAACCATAGGCAAAAACCATGGGGTGGTTTGTGGTTTGGATTAATTTAATATAAGGGGTCCCAAACCTAAATAATAAATAATTTTCTCACCTTTCCTATATAAACCCACCCAAGCTCCCACTTCCTCCTCACTAAAATCACTTGGAGTTTGTCCAAACTTTTCCCTACTCTCTCTATAATCCTCTCAAGGTGCCCCAAGCTCCCAAGAAGCCTCTCACAAGCCTCTCTCTAGCCATTGAAAGCACACTTCCTAGTAAGGGTTTTTTCTTCCTTTCTCATTTTTGTCAATTTTCTTTAAGTTGTATTGCCCTTTTAATTTCAATTATGAATATTGGGGTATGTTTTCACACCTATCTCATACTGCCCTCTTTATTTTTTAATGATGGTAGACCCCTTTCTCTCTCATTTAATGCCTCCCATGTACACCCATTACTATACCGAAATTCCGAAAGGAACTCTTCTCTCTTCTTTTACATTCAAGAAATACTTTTGTATCATGAATCTATATTCCATTTCAATTGTTGGGACATGTATCTATATGACCTACTTATTTTCCATTACATGTAAATATGATGAGGAACCGCTTTCTCCCTCATCAACCATTTTTTTATGAATTCTTATGTCACGCCGTTACGCTGCCGAAATCACACCGATTTTCTAAGCCAATGCCATTGTGTAGTGAATACCATGCCCGATTATCCATCAAGAGTATTCACCTTTATGAACATTTACTTATTGATTGTAATGTTTCAGGTATGAATTCTACATTCCTTTATCGTGGAATAAATGATTATGTTTTATGACTCCATGTTTTATGATCCATGTGACACACTTATGCATGAAATGAAATGTTTAAGAAGGGTGCGCCCTTATAGCGCTCCAATGAATTGGGTAAAGTATAGTATCATGATACATCATGTGCAATGAGTGTTGACTCATGATAATTCAAGTGCAACGAGGTTTTACTCGTGCTTCATGTGCAATGAGGGTTTACTCGTGCTTTATGTGCAATGAGCCTTGGCTCATGCTAAATCCATGTTAAGTGTCTGTTGCCACATTTCCATGTTATGATTATCATGCTTTATCATGCCTTTATGTTCATGTTTCTTTTATGATCTTTTGATATTCTTATTGTCTAACATGTATTGTACTCCTCATGTTATTCCATGTGTACTCCCTTACTGGGCTTTATAGATCACCCTTTTCTTATGCATGTCCTCAGGTTATCCCATGCAATGCTAAGTACGAGGGAATGTAGTGGTCATGTAAATGAAGTTTTCAATAAAGATGTTGGATTTCATGTTTTAAGTTTTTATGTAATGATCCTAATCCCCAAAGACACTGAACCTCTTGATCTTCTTTGTCGTATCAAGTGCAGTTTTATGTAATAAAGCATGTTTAAGTTGTAATAAAAAGAAGGGTTGTCATATAAGCCCCTTAAATTGAAAAGTGGTGTTTAATCCTCGGGTGGGACCCACCACCATAAAATCTAATGGGAGGTTATGGTGTGGTTTCTCCCACCTCTAACCTCTTCATGGAGGTTTTAACCACCAAATAAAAATAGCTAACAATTATTTTTATTTAAATTTTTCCGTAAAAACTCAAAAACTAACATTCATTCTCGACCGATTGTCGTCGAGGTGATAATTCTCTTAAGAGAATACTAGTGTTATGAGTTCAATGGTGCCCTCAGATTTCAGTTCCGAGAACTGGTTCAAAAGTTATAAAATACCTCTTGTACATTTAGTGAATGTACCCGAACAAAACTTCATAAATTGATTTTGGGCACATCAGGCCTCAGAATCAAGCCCCGTAATTTTTCTCATTCTCATAAAAATCCCATGTATTTATGAAAAAAATTTCCATGGAATTTCAAGGTCTTTACATTTTTCCCACCTCAGGTATTTTCATCCCCGTAAGCTACAAATTGAACTAAGGGAACAAATGGGGGTACTAAGCATGCATTTGAGACTCCCGCTCCCATGTGGTTTCATGGATGTTCCTGTGCTTCCAGCAAATGCATACTAGAGGTATAGACCATCCACAAAGGACCTGCTCCAGTTGATCATCAATATCCACTGGAACCTCTTTGAACATAAACCAATCATTGATTTCTAGCTCCCCATGGTCAATGATGTGGGATGGGTCGTGAAGGTATCTCCCCGAATGAGATACGTGGAAGACATCATGCACTCGGTGCAACTAAGGTGGAATATCTAAGTGGTAAGCCACCTCACCTACTTATCTGAGGACCTGGAAATGTCTGATTAATCACAGAGACAACTTTCTGCCTTGGAATAATCTCCGTAGACCTCATCGAGGTGAGACCCATAGAAATACGTGGTCACCATCCTCAAACTCTAGAGGCCTCTGTCTTCTACCAGCATACAACTTCTGGCTACTCGGTGTTGTCTTCATCTGCTCCTGGATTATCTGCACATTCTCTATGGTAGCCCATACCATCCCTGGTCCCACTAGTGCTGACACTACTGTCTTTGTCTAGCACATTGGTGATCTACAAGGTTGACCATACAAGGTCTCAAAGGGTGTCATACCAATGGTGGAGTGATAACTGTTGTTGTATGCAAACTCTACCAATGGTACGTAATCCTCCCAACTATGACCAAAGTCTAGGACACAAGAACAGAGCATTTGCTACATGGTCTGAATGTCCCGCTCGATATGACCAACCTTCTGAGGATGGAAGGTGGTGATCATGTGATGTTGCGTTCGAAAAGCCTTTTGAAACCCCTTCCATAGCCAGGAAGTAAACCATACATCATGGTCACAGACAATAGAAGAAGGTACTCCATGGAAACACACAATTTCCTGCACATAGAGGCCTCCCAATCTCTCTACTGAGCCCTGATCTCTGATCAGTAGAAAGTGGGCCGACTTGGTGAGTTTGTCAACGATCACCCATATTGAATCATGACTTCTTGATGTACATGGAAGACCAGCCGCGAAGTAAATGGATATCCCATCACATTTCCACTATAGGAACTCTAAAGGCTAAACCAATCCTGCTGGTACCTAGTGCTCTACCTTCACTTGCTGACAAGTGAGGTATTGTGAGATGAACTCTGCTACTACCTTCTTTATACCTGGACAGCAGTGCTTTCGTCGAATGTCTTGGTACATCATCAACACTCCTATATATACCCTTATAGGGGAAGTGTGGAAGTCCCTCAATGCTTCCTCTTGATGTGCAACTAGTATCAAGGTATTTTCTCTGAAGAGGATGACGTGCTCCCCACCTTCAGAAAATCAATCAGGTGCCTGTCCTGTGGAAATCTGAGCATGTCACATCTAGCAGTCAGCGTTCCCATGATGCACCTCCCCGACTCACTAAAAAATTGGAGGAGTGACTGTATGTGACTATAGATAGGCTGATCCATCCCTATCCACATTTGATGTCTATAAATCTGCCAATTGCTTTGTCGCCTCTCTTAGTAGATGCATACTAGATCTCTTACTGAGTGCATCTGCAACAACGTTCCCCTTCACAGGAGTATAGACTTTCTCGAAGAAATTGTCCTAGTGGAACTCAAGCTAATGCCACTATCTCGGGTTTAGGTCCTTCTGAGAGAAGATATACCTAATACTCTTGTGATCAGAGTACATGGTAAAACGTTCTCACATCATATAGTGTCTCCACATCTTCCAGGTGAAGACCACTACTGCTAACTCCAGGTCATGGGTAGGGAAGTTCTGAACATGTTGTCTCAGCTACCAAGAACCTTATGCGATCACTTCTCTCTCTTGTATCAATACATAACCATGTATTTTCCCTGATGCATCATAGTAAACTACGTACCCTACGCCCTCCTCTGGAAGCCTCAAGATGGGGGGAAATAGTCAAACTCTGTCTCTGCTCCTGAAAGCTCTTCTGGCATCTCTCAGACCACACAAATTGTTTCTACTTTTTCATCAAGGCTTGTAGTGGTGCAGCAACTCTGGAGAAGTATGGAATGAATCTTCAGATGTATCCATCCACTCCCAAGAAACTCTGTAACTCTGTCACCATCCTGGGTGGCTCCCATGCAATTATCGCCTCAATATTCACTGGATCTACTGCAACTCCAACCTCTGAGATGACATGTCCCAATAAGAGAACATCTCAAATCCAAAAATGGACCTTCGAGAGCCTACCATAAATCTGGTTAACTCAGAGTGTTTCCAATACTACCTAAAAATGGTAAGCATGATCCTCCTTAGTAGTCGAGTATATCAGTATGTCTTCGATGAAGACTACGACAATGTGATAAAGGTAAGTCTAGAAAATCATATTCATGTGACACATGAACACTACTAAATCATTGGATATGCTGAAGTGCATCACCAAGAACTTGTAGTGGCTATACCGACACTTGATGGCCATCATCTGCACATGCTCATCTTTAACTCTGAGCTGCTGATAGCCTGATCTGAGGTCTATGTTTGAGAACCACTGTACTATGTTGATCTGATTAAAGAGGTCATCAATCCTCGGGAGATGGTACATGTTTCTCATAGTCACCTAGTTTAGGTGACGGAAATCAACACAAAGACTCAAACTCCCATCTACCTTCTTGGCGAACAGAATCGGGGCTGCCCATGGAGAAACAATGGTCCAGATGAATCACTTCCCCTATAAGTCCTGTAGTTGTACCTACCAGTCGTGAACCTCAGTGGGAGATTTCTGATATGCTAGAGTCGATATCAATGCCATCCCAGGGTACATGTCAATGTAGAAGTCCACCTCTCAATGAAGAGGTAGCCCTGGAACATCGTCAGGGAAAACATCCGCGTACTGGTCCAACACTACAGGATAATTTGGAATCTCCACATCAACTGCTCTGAGGGTAAGGAAAGACAACTGGTTAGTGATTGGATGCCCCCTCCTCTGATTATGTTTGTCATATGCTGTAATGGTTCCCTTCTCACTGGTGAAGGTGAACCTGGTCCCATCCGTGCAGAGACACTGCAATTTTCGCCTAATACAGTCGATTTGAGCATGGACTGTAGATAACCAGTCCATACCCAAGATGGAGTTGTATGGCCTCGACACTACTAAGAGAATATCCCAGACGAAGCTATTTCCTACTAGAGTATGCTCACACTGTCGTCACCAGTGCGTAATCATTGAGTCTGCTCCCGTAAAAGTCTATGGACGTAACGATTGAGCCAACAGATCCATCAGAATTTCCGAGCTCAAAACGAGGCAGTGGCAATGAAAGAATGACTAGCACCTGTGTCTATAAGAACTGAAGCTAAGGTGGTGTAGACATAGATCATACCTTGAATCATTTCTAGAGCAACATGTTCGTATGCCTCAGTTGCCTAAAACTGAGCTCTCCACTGTCCATCTGATCCATGTGGTCGGGCTGGACCTCCTGGGGGTGGTGGTAGTACACCTCTTAACATCGTCCACCACTAGCTACATGAACAGCTCATCATCCACGACTTCCTGCTCCCTGTGGACTGCCTCGATCGAACCTCTGACTCTTCTTCGGATTTCCCTCATCTTTCTGTTGATCATCTGAATGGAGGGTCAGATAGTCATGATCCATGTGACCCTTCCCACCACATGAGTAACTCTTCCTGCTCCCGGCAGGTATGTCACTACCCTGGGTGCCCCGAACAACTGATCCTGAGTCATACGGTCATACACCTGTGGGTCTGGTCCTCTTGGACCTCTGCGTTATCTGTCTACTGCCAGCTGCAAAAGAATATGTCTTGTTTCAACTAGTAGTGGGTCTCTCTGTTGTTGAATGCTCAGTAAGGAAACTCTCCACTAGAAGGGCTCTCTCTAACACCCCCGTCTACGTTGGGATGCTGAGGGAGATCATCGATTCCATGATCTCTTGTCTAATCCCCTACTCGAAGGTATGGGACCTAAATAATGGGTCTCACACCATATCTGTGGAGTAGAATGAGAGGTCGTTGAACCTCACTGAGTATTGTGCTACTGTCATGATTCCCTACTACAGATGATGTAGGTCCTGTATCCACATAGCATGAAGGGTGTCTAGTACAAACTCCGCCCGGAACAGGCTCTCTATGTATGTCCAGAGTAGTGTCGCCTCGTCATGTACATGGAGCATTTGGCAACACCATCTGCATGTTGTTGGCTGAAGGAGGCTGGCAACGAGGATCACCATGAAGTCTACTAGTGTCTCTACTAGCCTGAAGAATCTCACCACATTTTACAGCCAATCCTTAACCGCTTATGTGTTCATCTCTTCCCGTAACCTGGGTGTCCTATGGTCCTGTAACTCATGCAATGTGCTCAAGCGGCGTGAATCGTCGACTGATGGGGCTGGTGGCATCGGTTTCCCAACGAGAAGTGGTACCGCTGGTGCCTATGCTTGTAAAGGGCCCTGCACCGAGGCCTCGTTGCTCGGTGGGCTGTCAGAGCGTACGACTATCGGGGCTCTGTAGGGAGGCATCCTGAATAAAACAGATGTGACAGGGTCAAAATATTATACCGTGTGAGCTGACCTGTTTGTGCTGACTTACGAAATCATTTAAAGACACGCACGCAGTCTGTGTTTTCGAGGACTATGTCAAAAATCAATAGTTAGGGTCCTAGTGTATGGATACGTTGTCTGTCCGCACCAACACTAGACTCCCTAAGGTGAAAACCACACTTAGTACCCTTAACAATATTTATTCAACGAAAATAATGATCTGAGTCCAATGTTCTACGGTAGATCCTCCCTCTGATACCAATTTGTCACGACCCATCCCCCAGGGCCCGTATTGTGACTACCCCAAGCCTGCCTTCCATAGTCTAGGGGTTAGCGACTACCACCAAAGACATAAATCCCTAAAATGTGAAGCTATTAAATTTATAACTATAAACAAATATATCAGAGTA
The DNA here is from genome assembly GCA_963277665.1 of Viscum album. Taxonomy (NCBI): domain Eukaryota; kingdom Viridiplantae; phylum Streptophyta; class Magnoliopsida; order Santalales; family Viscaceae; genus Viscum; species Viscum album. The sequence continues at coordinate 1,816,688,960 of OY728164.1, forward strand.
TGCAACTGGATAAAAAACAGTAAGTAAAACTGTATACAAAAAAGAGAGATGAAAAGTGAAAGGGGATGGAAATACAAGCCCAAATGAAAATTACAAGTACATCTAGAAAAAAAGTACTACTGAAGAAAAGTAAAGCAGCTACTGGGTCACACTCTGGGGTTCCTACCTGATGGGTAGGTATGGATGGCCTCCTCAGCACTCCACGTACATTTTTCCGCTCTGTGTACCATCACGTCGAGTGGTCCACCTCCATGTACCATCCAGTCCGGCTACTCTATGCCTCAGTAAACACTATCTGACGTCTGCATCCAAGAAAATGAGGTGCGGGAATAGCCCATGCAGGGTGAGTATATCAATACTTAGTAGGGACCCAGAGACCCTCAGGGTCTCAAAAAATCCAACAAAGATAAACTACAAGTATGAAATCAACAGATAACCATTACTTAGGTATATTACCATACATATACCTAAGTTATCTAGTAACCCATCTCAATCATGAAGAAAACACAAAAGTCATTGACTCATCTCAAAAAAGGATTTTATTCTAGGGGGAAGTATCATGTAACAACCCTAGTTACACTGGCGGAACCTCGGCTGATGGTGTACTCCAACTCTATCAAGTACATTGGTCCTGCCGCATCACACAGAGGTGCTTCCCTCCTTCATGGACTGTTGTGATACTTCTCCTATCGAGCATCGTGGGTCTGCTGCGTCACATATAGGCGCTCCCAAATGTGGGTCAGCCGCGCTCACTAAAAGGCGCTCCCCCTCATAGCCTACTAATGTATTCCTTTTGTAATGAACCATGGGTCTACTGCATCAAACAGGGGAACTCCGCACTCTGGGTCTTCCGCGTCAAACACATGCTCTCCCCACTATACTAGTCAAAACTCTCTGAGTCAAAAGGTCAGTAGTTGTCAGGTCCCAGCCAGCTACTAGGTCTCCATACTCTTCCCGCTCGTCTCTAGGAAGATCTGCTCCACGAGCTACTTGTAGAATCTCTGATGGTCACGATTTCCCAAGGCAAAGTATCTCAAAGGTCTACCATGTCATAGGGGTCTCAACGCAATGGACAGAGCATCATTCAGATGCCCAGTCTGTTAGATATTGGAATTTCTGTCCCGAGGGCCCATTTGGATTTTAGGTTCAAGCCAACCCAACCATACCCCATCTGTGTCCAAATCACATGTGGGGTATGGAAAAAGAACCATCTCGCTACCAAATTTTTGTCACCACAAACGATTTGTGGATCAGACATCCGTAGCCCAAGTTATGGGCGAAAAGGGGTATTTGGGTCAAATAGGTTCGGACTGGGGTCCGACTCGGTCTGTGGGTCCGACCTGGTCTGCGGGACCGACTCGGCCAGAGGGGGTGGCCTGGCCGAGGGGTGGCCTGGCTGAGGGTGGCCCGCCCTGATGGAGAGGCCTGACCGAGGGCGGCCCGACCCGAGGGGGCAGCCAGCTTGGCCAGCTGGCAACCCACGTGGCATGGCCTACCAGGGGCTGGCGGCGACCTACAGGGCCCACCCTAGCCACATTCAGGGGGAAGACGCACGCCCCTAGAATCTTAAATGGTTTATCCATTCAGGGGAACCAAACCTACACCAGGTGGAGCTTGTCCAGTGCACGCGGGACCCACTGGGCCTCGCTCCTCCCAGCAGGCCAAGCATCCAGCCGCTCCGCATCACTGGCGGCCAGTTCAGCTGGCCGACTCATCTCCTCTTCCATGGCCCTCCCTGGTTCCTCTATCGCAGCCCACCCTAACCGCGGTCCTACTCTTCCACACGGCGCGATGGCTCCGCACTCTTCCGTCGCAGCCCTCTTCCTTCGTGGGGTGTGACGGCACTAAGACTCACTTTGGCCGTGACTCTCCTTCTGCACGACACGATGGTGTTGTTCCCATTTGGTGACCCGGTGTCCTTGTGCTGCCGGATTCTTCATGTTCAGCCCGTCGTTTCTCCACTATGATTCACTCTTCTGGAAACGTCATTGTGTCACTTCCTTCGTCAATGCAAGGAAAACGAATGGGGAGGGTCAGGCTGTGTTCGTGCGGCCCGAGCCTTCCACGTTATGGTGATATCATTTGGAAAAAGTATCACCCCCTATTAAACGATGTAGTACAGAAACAAATTCAATCTCAAATTATAAAACAACCAGTACTTTTGATTCGTTGCTCGACATTCCTTGACAGAGTTGTAGGAAGAAGATGAAGTCATTCGTCATTCACCATGTTCTTCACAGACTCCCAATCCATGCTTCTGTGTCGGTTCGTTGACGGCGATGAGGAGGAATGTTCCTCTACATATGAAAGTGTTAGGGGTAGAAGACCGAAGAAGAATCTTCTCCGGCGTTCTTTGCATTCTTCGTTGGAAGGATGGCTCTCCCTAGCTCTCCACTTCCTCCGTTCCACCAAAAGAGAATGCTAACCAAATAATAATATTATGTTGTCTAATATTTTATTTTTGGTACATAATTAAAAAAGGAGGATTAATTACATAGGCTCTTCCAATTAATCCACAAGAGGTTGGCATAATTTATGTAGGAAGTTCATGACTTTCCCCGCACATATGGAGAGTTCAAGGGGGTTAAAGCCCAGGTGGTCCACACCCACTTAAATTGAAAAGTTGTGTTTATACATCTTGTGGGACCACCACCATAAACTCTCATGGGAATTTATGGTGTGGTGGACCCCACCTATAACCTTCTCTTGGAGGTTTCAACCACCAAATAAATATACCTAACACTTATTTTTATTATTGTGGGTTCAACGGTGCCCTCAAATTTCAGTTCCGAGCACCGGTTCAAAATTTATAAAATCCCTCTCAAACGTTTACTGAATGTACCCAAACAAAACATCAGAAATTGATTTCGGGCACACCGGGCCTCAGAATCAAGTGCCGTAAATTTTCGCGCACTCATAAAAATCCGATGTATTTAAGAAAACTTTTCCCATAGAATTTTCAGTTCATCACAACTACAGTGAAAATTCAACCATTACATATATTATTTTTTAAATCAGAAAAATCTAAATGGATTTAACTATAATATTACCTACCACATCGTCTTGAAATAATTTCATTTCGGTTCAAATCTATTTCTTTATAAATTCTATGATTTTTTATTTGACAAATTATTAATCATCACATGACCAACTATCAATGATATATAAAAGATATGTATTATGGTCTCCTGGAGTACCACAATCCATTTTATATAATTGAGATCTATGGTTTACCTTGATGTTTTATATAATTAAATAAGAAAATAGAGGCATATATGAGATTTAGTTATATATAACAACATTAAGTAGATGTAAAATCTAAAAGGACTATACAAACTGTATAGGATATTATGAGATAATAGTAAGTGGATTTCTTGAGATATTTTTATTAATACAACCCCATGATTGAATCATCATATAAAATTAATTTTCGTTTTAATATAACAATTTCATTATATGAGGGTTTTAACTGGTAGAGGAGGAGGACTCCGACAAGATTAGACGAATATGAAAAAGGATTGTATTAAAACCAGTTCTTGTTATAGAAAAAATTAATATGATTCAATTCATTCACTGAAAAATAAATGATAATAAATATATTCAAAAATTATATCACCATAATCGTTGATGTTATTTTTATTTTAATATGGATGATGGATACTTCCTATATATATCTCCTAGAAATTCGTTTAAGATATTTTGGATGAAGTGGATGTTGAGTCAATTATATATATGTCCTTTCATGATTCTTAAGGTTGAGGTTATGACTAATTTTATTACACATCTTCTATTCCCCAATGTATATTAAATTATACATGAAAAATTTTGTGGAGTTATATAGAAATCCCTCGAAATGTATTCACCTCGAATGTTGTGAAATTGGATCATGATACCTTATATTGGGTACCAATATTAGATATCCATGAATAAAGAGATAATTTACAGTAAAAAAAGACCTAAAATCTTGTAAACATTATATGGAAAAATAATCATTTTATGTAAGATATATTACAAATTGAGGATGTTATTAAAAAAATTACCCAACTCTATTTTCATAGAAGTAGTAGAATTTTGAGGAAAAATATATTTTAAAGGGTTATAATTTGAAATATAATAATTTCAATATGTATTTCCCTATAAGAAAATATTTTTTTTTATTCTCATTTTTATTATGAAAAAATGAAACTAAATAAATTAAATACATTTATAATATTACGACAACAAATTTTACAATAATAATATGACATTTCATTACTAGGTGTATAGGACACCCATAGTTCAATCTATGTAAATATTTTAATATATTTTGACATAGTTATACATTTCCTTTTTGATTCAAGAATCATTAGAGGGAAGGTGGGTTTGTGGAATTATTTTTTGTTTGTACTGGTTTCACATCAACATGGTGGTAGTAGTTGTGAAATTAATGTACCTTTTATAAAGGTATTATGTCCAGTTTGATTCGGAAAAGTAGAAGCATGAAACCATTCCATAATGCATACTATTTTTGTCTTCACAATTTTTATGTGTGTTCATTCATTAATCACCATTACCAAAACATCATACGAAAATGAACTATGATGAAACCCAAGTTGTGGTGTTCGATAATGACATTCTCTTGTGGGCTGTATAAAATGGCTAGGATGAATAAACAATTACATGATAAAATTGGTTTTTTAGCATATAGTGTTTTCTAAAATGTCTGATTTAGCTACCAAATCTTGTTTGATGTAATATTTATATACGGTTAATTTAATGTGATTAATTTAAGGATATATTTATGTAATTTGTATTTGATTACCATCTATAGAAACTCATCACTATTTACCTCTTGACATGGAAATTTAATTACACACTATATCTAACACCACAATATTTTTTTAGTATTTCTCTTTTAAATTTTAATAAATTATGTTTCACACAATACTGAGTTCAAAACCCCAAGACAATATTATATAATATAATTAATGATGGAATAGTAATGTGACCACTACAAATAATAATGAAGGAATCATAATTGTAACCTCACATAAGAATTAATTAATAAAATTTATGAGTCATTTGAATGAAAATATAATATAATTATATCATGGATAGTTGAATATATTTAATAAAAAATATAAATTAAGCATTTCTATTATTGAGAAACATTAATGTTTATTTTAAATTTTATTATTAAAATTATTATTTGTATGAAAATTTACATTCTCAAAATATATTAATAAAATAATAAGTTTTTTCTTAACATTATAATATTTTTTATGAGGCTTTAATTTATTATCAAATGTTTCAAAAAATCATTTATAATATGAGAATCCATATTTTTTATAAATAAATGATGAATTTAATTAGAAATTAATTTTCACATATTTATAAAATTATTTTAAAAAAATGGAATCCATTTTTGACTTATAAATAATGAAAATACGTTACGGTGAATTTTTGAGATTTTTCTAAAATAAATGTAATTATTGTGAAAAGTGAAATACATAAATTTACTATATATAATATTATATGTTAAATAAACTATTTATTGATTCATTAATGATATAATGACAAAAATATAGAACTATTCTTATCTCATTCCAATATATCTATTCATGGGAATAATAGTAGTCATGAACAAAAATAATGAACTAAATATTAAAATAATCAAAACAACACCCTTATTCTCCATTATTATTACCACCCCTCACCACATATTCTCAACACACCTAAAAATCATTGAATATCATGAAATTGCTTCCAAATATCCAACCCAAACATCTTCATCAAATTATATAATCTTTGGTCATACATAAAATATAATTTCACTATTCTTTTAGGAGGTTTTCAAATATAGGAATTCAAGAGGTAAAATCCTCTATCGTTCTTTTAATTTTATTTTATTTTATTTTATTTTCTAATTGTTTCCTTACCTACTCTATGATAAAATTAATGATAAATCAAATATATTATATAAATTTTAATATTATTATGCTAATGTTATTTCCACCATCATTTCTATCCTCTTCCCAATTTTCATTAAAAATGAAATAATCATCCGTGAGGTATTGATTCATAACCATCGTTGATGATGCTTTTTTTCTAATATCACCTTCGATACATGTCATAAAAAAACTATCATATTTTATAAATATTTTATGTTTTATATTATATCTTATTTTGTGTTCTCAAACCAATATATATAAATAATATTAATTAATAAAAGAAAACTATTGAGTGATGATTGAAAAACCAGAAAAAGAATCTAAAAGGTTACATTAATGATACATATATTGAATCATCCTTATATCTGGAATAAAAAAAATGAAATTTAAGCCCATTATATATTATTTTAGTTCATTAAAAATATATAATTTCAATTCTGGATAACTAATATAATTTTACAAGATATTCTATAATGGTATAAAAATCAACTAATTATAAAAACAATGGAAAATAACACTACTGAAAGAAAAAATTGAATTTTAGTACTCTTCAAAAAGTACATATATGAAATTATTAAAATCATAATCAATATAATATATTATGAAAAATTTCATAATTACATTAATAATTAATCAAATTTTATTATCATGTATATTAAGATTAATAAATGAACACATTCAGAAATAAGCCAAGGATTCATTATGAACATACATTTTTCCATAATGTTACACTATCTCTCTCTCTCTATTCCCTAATGTAATATTTAATTATCATTTTTTATCCTATGACACACTTTTTATGTTCAAAATTAATTAACTTTCCTAATCATTCTTTATTTAATGGGAAATCTAGGATTTATATGGCTCCAATTTTTAGTTCAACCCTCTACACATGCCTTATTAAAGAGAACGTCAATTATGTTAATTTTTTTTTAAATTTCACTCCATAAAATATTATTAGCCACTAATATTTTTATATAACAACTAATTTTTTCATGAAGAAAATCATATCTCATTAGTAGTTTTATGAAAACAATTATGCCCTTATCCTTATTAAAGACTCATTTATATTTTCCATTAAACCGCACTGAATTGTCTCATTTTTAAAGTTTCTTAAACAATCTTTTTCAAAGTTTTTATTTTAGTTTAGAAAATTAGGGATGAATATTCATGTTATATTCCTAAAATATATTTTCATTCCCTTTTATTTTCATTAGTTGTTTACAAAATGGTTTTTTGAAAATTAAAATTATTTCCCAAAAGAACTCCTCTTTCCAATTTGAAATGAGTTTTTTCAAAGAATTTTCCAAAGATTTTACGAGAGTATTTTAATGAATTTAAGTACATTATATTAAATATTATTAATAGTTTATATTTATATCAAATTTTAACCAACACCAAATTATACTGAATGGTTTTTGATTGTTTTGAATACTGATGTACTGTCTTTATACTAGTATCCATATTACTCTTGATTGTTTAAGACAATATTTACTAACTAAGGATATTATTTAAATTTCAAATTCTACTTTCAATATGAATATATATTTTTATTATGTTTCACTCTTTTCACATGAATAATTCATTGGACTATGTAAGTGATATGTGGGGCCTGGTATGGCCCATTGATGCATCGGTAGGACTCATGAGAGAATCATGACTATGTTTTTACCCATTGATGTTTAATGTCTTAGCCAAATCCATAATACTATGATTATGATGTCCTATAATATGAATTCATTTTTTCTGATATTGGTAATTGATAATAAATGAGATTAATTTAATGTAATAATATTCATGGTTAGGTTTCATTCTCATGTGATTATTTTTATGGAAATTTTTATTCATCGTTAATTTCATGCATATAATTTTGAAAGTTATCTTCTAAGGGAACATGATTTTTATTCACCTTTTCATATTTTTTATGTTTTTGATAACTTATGTTGTTTTTCCTACCATTACTGATAACTTGAGTTTATGCCTTTCTTATGTTTTATGTTTCCCCATGATGTGAAGATATATTTTATGAATGATGTGTATTACGAATCAATGAGTTTATGGGTGTTTCCAATAGTGTTTCTATGTTGTTTTTCATTTCACGTTGTAATGTAAAACATATTTTCGTATGTAGTTTTAAAATGATTCTAAACTATTCAGTCCTTAGGTGTGAAAACACTTTTTCATAGTCACCATGTAATGAAGTAAGGCATCAATTCCATGCTACTAGGGTTGGTGAATTTATAGTTGGTATGAGTGAAATATTAGTAGAAAATTATGAAACAATATTTTGGATAATATAGAATACATAAAAAGAACATAAGAAATAATTTTTAAACATTCCAAAATTAAAAAAAATCATACATTTGTTATACCTAAATTATATATTTACATGTCTGTTTCTAGTTTTTTATAATAAATTATGTTTCGGAATTATATAACAAAATGTAGTGTATTATATTTTTCAAAAATAGAACGATCCAGAAGGAGTAAAAACTATATAAACACTTGAATCACATGTAGGTATTTCCCTCTTATGTAAGATAATAATGATGGATATATATATATATATATATATATATATATATATGAAAATATAACATAACAACATATAACTATACTAGGACAAATGACTCATGTTTTTAGATGTATCCTTAACTGAATGGATAATCATGACCCACAATGTGGTGAAACAATGATAGCCCAATTCATGTAAAAACAACCAATATCATTCAATGGTACTGCATACCTATTTATAGCTGAGAAATGGATATGTTTCATATTGAATATGTATCACACATAGAAAGTTAATGAAAGATAGATGATTTTAATTGAAGTATTTGATCTCTAATGATACGCGGAAAAATATTGTCATCAATTCTAACAAATACGATGGTCATATTTTATGTATTTAATTTATGTATTTTAAAAAGGTTTTCTTGAATATGCTTTTCCCTTGGGAACAACAAGCATATATGGATGGATAATTCATGAGTCTGAGTTATAAAGGCATGGAAAAAAATCTATTTATGAAGCCAAAATTTCATGGATAGAAAGGCATGATATAGTCACCATAAGAAATAAAATTGGTAATATTATGAATTTCAATGATTGTATTAGAACAATTCAATAAAATGAAATAGATTATCTACTTTTACAGAGGAAAAGAGATGGCGGGGAAAGGGGGAGCTTTGTGTGATCAAGGAGTCTAGGCGCATCATGGATATGAAGTTTTTCAAAGGATTTTAGGGCAGGGAAGGATGATTCCCAGTTTGACATTGCGGGACACAAGGATCTTTTCCATCTCAGTGCTTCAAGTAAAGTTTTGGTGCGCACTAGTGGGATCCCCTCGGAATGCATCAGTATGAAATGAAATTTTGCGAAGGATGTGAAATTGGCTGTGAATACCTCTCTAGAATTTGGTATTCCCGTTCCGGGAAGGATCATAAGGAAGGGTAGGATTGTTCAAGTCTCTGCCAACCAGGATGCGGTTGAGGAAAGAATTAATCTATGCAAATTCTCTATTATTTTAAGAGTTTTGTCTCCGAAGGGTAAGAAGTCGTGGAGGTTTAATGAGATTTTTGATAGAATAGCTGTAGTGTGGGGCTTTGGGGACTGGAAAATGACTTCTATGGGAAGATGATACTTCCATATTATTTTCCCCTCTCATGAGTTGAAAAGGCGTGCTTGGATTTTTGTTTCCATCAGCTTAAAACATGGAGTACTTAGGATACAAGAGTGGGATCGAAATTTTGATCCGCTGAATGAGAGGAACACTAATACACAGATTTGGATTCGGATTTGTAGGCTTAATTGGCTGTATTGGCATCCTAGAATTCTGTGGGACATCGCTTCATCCATTGTCAATCCCATTAGGATTGATAACCAAACGGACAATCCTAGGTTTGGAAATTATGCTCCTGTACTGGTGGAAGTCGACATGGACAACACGTTAGTGGAAGAAGTTGTTCTCACCACCAGGGATGATAGTTTAAAACTAGAAATCATGTATGAAAGGAAACCCAAGTTTTGTACGGAGTGAAATTTCTTTGGTCAAGTGGACCTTGAATGTAATAAATTCAAGGTTTTCACGATTTTCAATATCAAAGGGCATGACAGCCTAGCATGCGGGAGGACTAACACTAAATGCAAGGGGAAAATAGCAAATAATGTGACTATTGGCGCTTCTTCTGGGGAGGACCCTCATTCCATGGGAGCTACTGACCCATCTCATGATGCTGATGAATCCCTTGAGCTAGAACCAGATGTGGCTGCAATTTTTGGCATGGTTGAAATTGAGGAGGTTGCAAAGGATTTCAATGTTCCTCAAGTTGATACACCGCTGAAGCTGATGTACATGGATGCCTTTTTCCAGAGAGAGTGTGTAGAAAGGGATACCAGTGGTGTCACTACTCCCTCTTTTCTGGACACAGTTGTGTGTTATAGTAATTTAGGTGATGACCCGGTTATGTCTATAGATGTGCACGCTGGCCAGTGCAATGCTCAGGATTCAACTAAAGGCGGTGCAGGGGACCAACCTGTTCAGCGCTCCACTCAAGACTCACCAAAAATACCCCACAACAAGCAGATTCCGGGGGAGATGGATGAAGGGGACTTTCTTGAAGATGGCACTGCTCACCGTATGAGTGTGATTATGTCTCATCAGACCACTACAACTTCTCCACAGGAGAAGCGGCCCTACCTTTTTGTTCCTGTGCAGGTGGAGAAGTAGGTAACTGGAGACTCACAGTTTGGTGGCATGAATCATGTCTCTTAATCTCCACAGGAGAAGGTTCCTGTCTCAAGGTTTATCTCAGGGGTACCCTCATCTGTGCTGGTAGAGGAACAGGTTCCTGGAGACACCAAGACTGATGGCATGAAGCAGGTTATGGCTCAAAGACATGATGGTCCTGCTGATGTGATGCAGCATGAGACTAATGACCAATTCCAACAGGTCCTTTCTGGGAAAACTTCCAGGAGGAGATCAAGCTAGGGATCTCCCATGGGCATTGATCAATATCCTAATAAATTTACTCCAATTATAGGATGATTATGGTCTAATTGCAGTGAATACTGTGAAATCCTTGAGACTCCCACTGAGGCTGAGAAATCAAGAAATGGTAAAGGAAAGGGAAAAATTAAAACGAGCAAAGTGGAACCAGTACAGAAAGAGGGGCCTCAAACGAGGGGAAAATCTTCCATCAATTGAAAATCTTTTTTTGGAACTGTCAGGAGATTGGGAACTCTCCCATGGTCAAGGCCCTAAGACATTTTATTGTGACAAACAAACCTTTGATGGTTTCAATTGGCGAACCCAAAATGATGTTTGAAAACTGGAACTCTTTTAGATGGGACTCTCTTTGGTACTCTTTTGTTTCTCCAAACTCAAGTGATAGCAGGGATGAGTCACTTTGGGTTCTTAAACACAACATTATTTGGATTCAATCGATGACCAAGATGCACCAGGTTGTTTCTGTGGATACTGGATTTCATGGAGCTATCATCTCTTTGTCGTTTTTTTTGCAGCAAACTTCTAAATTAAAAAGGGGTCTCTGGAAGGATCTTGAGTCTATTTCAGACCAGTTGGCTAAGAGCTGGGTGATCTTAGTTGACTTCAACACTGTCCTCAGACTTGATGAAAAGACCGGTTCTAACTTCAGAAAACTGGCTGCAAATGATTTTTCAGTGTGTATTGACAAATGTAATCTGTCTGATGTCTTAATTGATGGAGCAGAGCACACATGGTGTAGGTACACTTTGAATGGACGCCAAGCTAGTAAATTGGACATGTGCTTTGTCTAGATCAATTCCAGGAATGATGCTATCACCACTTCTAGTCCCACCTTGCCCAAATGTCACTCTGATCATAATTCGATCCTTGTCGATATTTTTGTTGGAAGGACGTGGTCATATCCCATGCCTTTCAGGTTCAACAATGCATGTCTTGAAGTTCCTGGATGCAGGGAGGTCATCCTTAATGCTTTGGAGACTGAAGAAATTTGAATCCCTCTTACAATAATGACCAGCAAGCTGAAAACACCAAGAAAATGCTCAAAGACTGGAGCAAAGCATCTTTCTCCAACCTGGAGCATGAAATCCAGGCTGCTGAACAACGACTTCTTCTTTGCTAGAATACATGTCAAAATCAGTACATCCCCTCAAGGGATGAAATCCAGGCCCTTGATCATCGTGATGATCTTCTCCTGCTTCAGGAACTCGTTTTGAGGATCCAATACAATGTCAAATAAATGCATGAATGAGATAGGAACTCAAGGTTTTTTCACTGATTACATAGAGAAAAGAAGTCCAGGAGAGGGGTCTTTGTGATTGAAGTTAATGGGTCTATTTATACATAGAAGCTGGAAATTTCCAATGCTGTGGTGAAATACGTTGAAGATCTATACCCAGAGAAAGGATTTGATGGAACTTCTCTGTTGATGGACAATATTCAACCAACAGTCAGTACACTCCAGAACAAGCTGCATGTGGAAACCCCAACAGAGTGGGAAATCAAATATGCTCTTTTCTCCTTAAACATTGATTGTGTGGCTAGACCGGATGGGTTTACCAATAAATACTTCATGTTTTACTGGTATATTGTGCGACATGAGGTCATTAATGTTGTATGAGAGTGTTTCATCCATGCATCCATTCTCTATGGTGCCCATTCTTTCTTCATTACTCTGCTTCCAAAGAACGAAAATGGCTTTGACATCAAAGACTTAAGGCATGTGGCTATTGGAAACACCATCACCAAAGTTATCAGCATGATCATTGCCTTATGGCTTAGACACATTATCAGTACAAAGATTACTTCAAATCAGTTTGGATATGTCCCTGGAAGACATATTCAGAATTTCCTTCTCACCTCCTCAGAATGTGACAATGCCATGAGGAAAAATATGGGGAATGGATGCTTCACCCTCAAGCTGGACATTTCTAAGGCCGTTGACACCTTGAAATGGAGATTTATTTTTGTGGTTCTCAGAGAACATGTCTTTTCTGAATTCTTCATCATACTTTTCAAGACACATCCTCGTAATATGAGACATTCTATTATCATAAATGGATCTCCCATGGGTTATTTCCAATTCCCTAGGGGAGTCAGACAAGGGGACACCTTCTCTGGACTCTTATTTTCTCTAGATGAAGATTATTTGAGTGTTTTATTGAATGATATGGTGCATGCTAGTCTTTATAAGAGAATCAAGGTTGGAAGGGATCTCTTCACCCCCTCGCACATCCTGTATGCTGATTATATTCTTAATTATGGGAAGGCCAACATATGTACAATATCATGCATTCAGAAAATCTTTGGTCATTATGAGGATGTCTCTGGGCAGGTGGTAAGCTGGAATAAATCCTTTGTTGTATTTGGGGATGGAATGATTGTCTCCAAGCAGAACAGAATTTCCAAGCAGTTTGGAGTTAGGAGAAGTGCCCTTCCATTTATGTACCTTGGAGTACCGCTTTTTTGGGGAAGGGTGAAAATATGCTATCTAGAATCCATATACTCTAGAATTATCAATCAACTGTCTACCTAGAAAGCGAAATCAATATCTCAAGCAGGAAGAATTTTTCTTGTGAACTCAGTTATCACTTCAATGTTTGTCTATGATTTCTCGGTTTATCGGTGGCCCTGTGCCCTTATCAAGGAACTTCAATGTTTAATCAGGAACTTCATATGGACCGGTTTCATTCAGGAGAATAAACACATCACTGTTGCATGGAAAGATTGCATCAAACCCATTGATATGGGGGGCATGGGTGTTAAGGAATTGAAAGGACTCAATGATTCTCTTATAAGTAAATTCACATGGAACTTGTTGACTTCTAATGACGATTCCCTAGATTATCTTGCACAAAGATTCATACCAAAGCTGCATAATGGGTACTCAGCATATGTATCTTCGTCCATATGGCCTTCCATAATACAGGCTTATATTGTAATCATGTACTGCTCCTCCTATTTGGTTTCCAATGAATCCAGCCTTAATTTCTGGATAACGAAGTGGATGGACAGACCCATCATCGAATGCATGGAGATCCCTCCATAGCTGAAGGATATCTCAATTGCTGACATGCACCAAGACATAGACCTTCAGAATTATCTTCCAGATCATACTAGGATGACAATGCAGTGGTATACCTTCGTGGACGTGGACACTTTGATTTGGACACCCAGTACCTGTGGTAGGCTCACTTCACGAGATTATTATAGAAAATTATGTGGCAGAAACGCGACTTGTCATTTGTGGTTGCAAAATTTTAAAAAACCTTTCATTCTCCCTTATAATTACTTGATACTATAGAGGATTTCGGAAAGGCAGGATACCTGTACAACATCTTCTGTAGGGAATGGGAATGCACTGAGCTGCTTGCTGCTATTTGTGCACCCAGGCTGAAGAAAAAATTCACCATCTTTTTGTTGCCAGCAATTTCTCTTGCAGATTTTGGGAACATTTTTAAGAGGTCTTTGGGACTACGTTATCATTGAATAGTCTTGATGATTTCATGAACTCGATCACTACATCTGGTCAAAGTGAGTAGGTTTTTTCACATCTTCTCACTGCCATTGCGGCATATTTTGCTAAGATTAGGAGGGCGCGAAATCAGGTGTTTTTTGAAAACTACAGGCCTTCCTTGAAAGCTGGTGTAACTGTTGTTTACAGAGAAGTGCACACTACTTCCAAGATACAAACAGGTACAATGAATAATAATATTTCTGATCTCATAACGCTGGAAACTCTTGGGGTGTCTGGCAGGGTCAAGAAACCATTGATGTTGAAATCAATTAGATGGAGTCCTCCCATTTCATCATGGTTGAATGTGAATGTTGATGGTGCGACATCTAGTACACCAGGACCTTCTGGGTGTGGTGGGGTGTCCTGTAACCATCGGGGCTTCGTTAAGGGATACATCTATCAATATATTGGAATTGGTTCTGCGCTTGAAGCTAAATTGTGGGCTATGATTAAAGCTGTCAACTATGCTATCTGCAATGGTTTCAGGTATATATGGGTTGAATCTGACTTAAGTACAGCGGTGCACATTCTGTGAGAAAGGTCCAGAGATGTTCCTTGGAAGATTCTCTCATCATGGAGTGCAAGCATGAATCTCCTTGAGGGTCTTCAACTGGAAGTCAGTCATGTTTATAGGGATGCAAACCAGGTTGATGATGCACTATCCAAGAGGGAGGTCATGGAGGTCTCTTCACGATGGTCCTTTGTCATCCCACATTTTTTCTCACATCTTGTTGATTTGGACGCGCATGGTATGCTCTATTCTCGTCTTTGTATACCCCCTAGAACAACCACTTTTTAGGTTTTTTAATTTTTTGTATAGGGCGGGCTTTGTCAGGTTCCTGGACCTGCTTTTAAATAAAATGAAATGGTAACCCAATAATTATTATAATATGAGGATATATAATCATCTTCTATCAAGATACAAATTCAATGTTACGAGCAATATCTATTTGATTGGAATAATGATATGATGGGGAATGGTGAGTACTTTGGTATAAGAAATAAGGTGAAGGGGGATAAAGAAATATATAATTCCAATATATAATAAATTATAATTAGACATCATGTAGCATGGCTATTGGGAATGATATTTTGTGAAAAGTATAGAGGAGAAGGGAACAGGATCCATGATTGAATAAGAATTAAAAAATCTGCAAATGTGTAATGATTCAGCTGTATAGATTTGGGAAACTATGAAAATTATTGAACTATGTTGCTTTGAAACATTTCCCCAAAAGGCCAAGGAAACAAGTCCATTATTTTTGAATTATAACATATGATGTTGATGTTCCTAATGATGTGGTGGACTGTACATTAATCATATCCAAAAATTTAGCTAAATTTTGATTTGATTTTAGATCAATGAATTCATATATATCTACTGAGATTCCTATAAAATATAGGTATTTATATTTCACTATAATGAGGGAGTTTTCTAAAAAAACTCATATTGGAAACCCTAGTCAATCAAATATTTGTTGATCAGTTGCTATTATGAATCATTGATGTGTTGTAATTTACGATTTTATTATCATACTTGTTTATTTTGATATAATCATTACTAGGGATTCTAATTCTATGTATAATGAATAAATGTATATGATATATAATGAAATTACGATTCACGGTGAAGGTATGTAATTTACCATCTCTAGATCTATGTCATTTAGGGATCCATCTACAGTAGCTATTATAAAAGTGATTCATTGGGATGATTAAAATATAATTCCTAATGATCAAAATGGAAATCATCAAATTGATAATGATCCAAGTTTATTTTAATAAATTTATTTATTTCATGGGGAATTTTCCGGACACCACCTAGAGAATGATGTTTTGATTTACATTGATTTAATCTTTGGTAAAAGGACAACATGGAAGAATCCTTATAGAATGTCCATTAATTAATTAGTGGATCTTAATAAACAATTAATGGCATAGAGTAATACATTACTTATTCTCCTCAGTGTTTTTCCATTGGGATCCCAATTTATTTTTTTAATACAGAATGATGGATCTGTGAGATTATGCATTTTCTATATTGTAATAAACTCTATTATAATAATGAACATGTATAATCAACCTCGCATTGATGATTTATTAGAAAAACACCAGGGAGATGAATATTTAACTTCGACTAAAGACTAATCTTGATATCATCTATATGTGTGTATAAGGATGATATTACAAATTCATGAAGGGAAATTATGATTTTATAGAAATTCCATTTTTAATGAATAATATAACTTCTTTTTTATAGGTCTAATGAATAAAGCATTCAAATTATATCTTGATAATTTTTATATGTTATTTATTGATGATATCATTTTGTATTTCAAAATCTAAGAGGAACATGAAAACAAAATAAATATTGGTCTAGTGACTCATAGAAGAAATGAGATATATGAAATATTATTTAATTATGAATTATGGATTTAAATTATTTCTTTATATGGCCATATTATCTTGAAGGATGAAATCTTAGTTTATCCTCCAATAAAATGAATTCTATTAATGGAAAAAACCAACTAACATAATCAAGGTATGTAGTTTCATTGGTTATAAGGTCACTATCAAAATTAAATGTAGAATTTTTCCTAATTATATAAACCATTAACCAAGAACAATATTAAATGGGTTTTGATAGTATGGAAAAATTAATGTGAAGAATGTTTTGATAAATTCAAGAGGATATTAGTGAATGCTAAATTCATTACTATACTATCAGAAATTTTTGTATTTTTAAGTTATAGTGATTCATTGAATAATAAATTTGATGCTTCCTGATGAAAAATGATATAGTTATTATAAATTCATCAAGGTAGTACAAAGATCAGGTATATAACTATCCAACTCATTGTCTTAAAATATAAGATGTAATCATTTATCTGATGATATTAATACATTATCCCAATGTTTAATGATGGGAGATATATACATATCACAAGAGTTTGATATATCTTCTCATAGAATGAACTCAACAGGAGGCAACAGTTGTGACTCTAGCCAAAAAATGATTACGATTGTCTAATACATTGCAATCTAGGTAGTCATAATATGGTAGAATATGCATTCAACATGAACGATCATGGAGTGATCACAAAAATGAGGATTTACATGGATCCTATGTACAATGATTAAGAAAACATGGATATTATTGTGCAACATCGATACTGTTTCGAATGGTTTCAAGAACATAATTATTTGAAACGATATAAATTTTTCTATATTATGATGTGAATTTTTAAAAGAAAATATAATGTTGTGAATAATGAATTTTTTTTACACATCATATATGAAGACATAATTATGAAATTTGTAAAGTGGATCTTTATCTTGTATATCAGAGATAAAAATGAAATTATTGGATGATACCCATAGTTCAAATTTATCTATACACTACGGTAGGATTGTGATGTATAGATATTTGAAAGGCCATTTATGGTGGGATAAAATGTAGTATGAAATTTATAACTATGTATAAATATATTTAGTCTTTCAATATGTGAATGATGAAAGAAAACATCCTCATAGAGACATTAATCCTCTAGCTATTAATATATCGATGTTTAATGACATTACTATTTATTTTTTAAATGGATTATCAAATACAACAATAATAAATGATGGAATGTGAGTAATTTTTATCTCCATAGAAAATTTAAAAATTTCATAACTCTAAGGGTTGATTTTCCACCAGAGTTCCTTGTATGACTATATATTAATGATGTTTCCATAATTAATAGAGCCCTTATATTCCTTGTGTCTGATTGTGATCCATGGCTTACATCAAAATTTTGTAAAAATCATTTAAAGGATCTTGATAACAAGATTCACTTGAGCACTACTTATCACCCTCAAACCGAAGATAGATCATAAATGAAAATACAAAAATAAAATGATATGTTGGGATTATGCTCACTTGACATTCATGGTATGTTGGATTAGTATTTACCTTCAATAGAGTTTTCATTCAATAATTGTTTCAATAAAAGCATTCAAATTGTACTATATGAATTTTTATATGGAATTGTATTTCGAAGACCAAAATGTTGTGATAAATTTAGTGAATGGATGATTGTGAGAAAATATCTTCTAGAGAAAGAAAATGGAGTTAATGACTATTCAATTTCATTTCAATGCATTTTAAAGTATGCAAAAGAGTTATAGTGGATGATGGAGGAATTATTTTGAGTTGCATGAGGAAGATCATGTCTTCATAATGATATCCACGTGGAAGGGTATCATATGGTTCAACAAGAATGAGGAACTAAAACCTGTTTAAATAGAACCATTTGAAAATTTGATTAGAATTGGATTTGTGGTTTATCTTTTGGCAATAAAACCTCGCCTTTCTGTATTAGTGGATTTGTTCCACATCTCTTTACTAAGGAAGTGCATTCAAGACCCAATGCATGTTATCACATAGGAAGAAATATAATTAGTTCCCAATATTTACTACTTTGAATAATTTGTTTATATTATTGAAACTATATAACGTGTGTTGTAGAATTAGATGAATTAAATAGTTTTGGTACTTCAGAACAATCAAATAAATGAAGTAGCCTTGAGGGAAAAATAAAAAATTCAGATTAATAACTACCGAGATAATTTTATTAGGTGACATTATAGAAATGTTGTGGCCTTATCCTTTTTAGGAGGGGTAACGTAACTCCCCATGATTTTTTTTCTCTTTTAAATTTAAATAGCATATATTGCACACAATACCATGTTTAAAACACCAAGAGACTATAAAATATTAACATGAACATTGGAATATTAATTTGACCATTAGGAAGAATAATATATAAAATAGATTATTAACCTCACCAATGAAATTATAAATAAATTTTAAGATCCATTAAAATAAATATATAACTTTTTTTTATCATGGAATAAATGAAAAAAATGTTTTAACAATGATAAATTAAGTATTTTTATTTTAATTAAGTATAAAATTATATTTTCAATTTAATAATAAATATATTGATTTAAATGAAAATTTATTTTCACATAATAGATTTAGAAATTTTTATTTGGTTTTCTAATTATCATAACATATTTTTATGAGACCATAACTAATATATAAATGTTTCATAAAATATGTTATAGTTTAAAATATGTATTTATAATAATAATTGATGATTTTATTAAAAATAAAATTTATCATATATAATGTAATATTTTCATAAAATTTAGTCTAATTTTTAAATTATACAAGTTAAGAACTAGTTAGTATAAAATATTAAATTTTTCTAAAATATATGAAATTATTGTTAATAATGAAACATGGTAATTTATGTTATAAAACAATATAGGTTAAATAAAATATTTCTTGAGTAATTTTTGGTCTTAGAATCAGAATTTCCAGCTATACATTTATTGTTACTTTATGTAGCCCTATAAATAAAAACTTTTCATAATCATGAGCTATAATTTAAAATTAATGAATAAAATAATCAAACAACACCAGTCCCCTCAAACAAAAATACCACACCTCTTCTTCTCATGCCTACAAAGCCTTGATTATTGAAAAATTTATAACTAATACCCATCCAAAAAAATATCTCATGTTATGTTCTTTATGGTATCACCATAATTTCCATTTCAATGTTGCATAATGTGGTTCTTAAGGAGAGGAATTGAATCGATAACATTCCATTTCATACTTTTAATTTCCATTTAATTTTGTCTCTTTTCACATCTATTCCATGATCATCTATCCAAAAGTGAATGAAAAATTATTTATCTTATATATAATATAATTTTAATTTATAAATTTTATATCAACCATCAATTTCCTTTTAGTCCACTTTTTTCTATAGAATGAATACTTCATCTATAAGGTAGCAATTCTCCACGTTTGTGGATGATCAATTTTCATTTTATAATACATCCTTCAAGGATGTTAATAAATCAATTAAAATGGCTAAACATTATTTTAAAATTTATATTAAATCATATTTACTATTTTTGATCCAGTATATATACATAATATTAATTAATAAAATAAATCATTTGTTATATAGAAATAATTCTGAAATAATAATAATGGTTTTCAATAGAGTTTTATCTAACGAATCATCCAAATATAAAAAAACTATATATAAGGTCATTAAATTTTATGTAATTTCATTAATAACACATACTTATAGTTATGGATATCTATTCCGATTTTACATGATCACTTGTACTTTTATACAAGTGAACCAATCATAAAAACCATGAAAATAAACACACTTGAACAACCAAATTGAATCTTATAGCTCATAAAAATGGACATACATTAAGTTAACACAATTATATTAAATAAAATAAATGTTTAATAGGTTATTAGTAAAATTGTTAAAATATATTATTTTCATTATCTAGTAAATTATGTGCACGCGCATAACACTTTAAGACATTATGTGAATATTTCTTCGCAAACATCCATTTACCATCAGGTTAGGATTTCTCTCACTTTTACCAAATATATTTTTTCATTATAATTATGTACTCAACTTATTGTTAGTGTGTACATTCAAAAAATATTTACTTATCTCAATTATTATTTTTGTGATGGGATAGCCACGTTTTATATGGATCGATTTATAAATCCACTAAATATAGATGCTCGATTAAAGAGAATATCGTAATTTTATACCCAATTCAAGTAAAATACAAAATATTTTTTCAGACACTAATATTTTTCATAAATATATATTTATATCATAACTTTATTTGGCCATTTTTTGATTTATGGAAATAATTATTCCTTTTTTCCTCTTTAATGACTCCTTTAAATTTTCACTTAAACCACACAGATATGCCTCATTTATAATGTTTCAAAATCATTACGTTTATATGATTTCAAAATAGTTACAAAATTTGTATATGAATCTTCCTTTAATATTATAAAAATTTAATTTTATTAACTTTTATTTTCTATACATGTATACATTCTTATTTTTTGGACAAACACAATTTAATTTAAAAAAGGCTTGTTCTTCCCAATGTGAATTGGGTATTTCTCTATTGAATGTCTCAATGGTACTGTTATTGTATTTTCATCAAATTCAATACACTCTATTGAATCTTATGAATAATTTATATTGATATCTTTTATTACTATCTATCATATTTTTGGAATGTTTTGTGATTATTTTGACAGGGGATATTCTATCTTGATACTATTGTCCATAATACTCTTTATAGTATATGATTTTGTTCGCATGTTGGGGATATTATATTCATTTAATATTCATGATTAAATATCAATTTATATATTTAAAATGTTTCATCCATTTCTTATATATAATTTGTTTGACATAGTAAATAATGAGTGGGTCCTAGTGTAACTGTTCGATGCATTGGTTTGTCTCACGATACAAACTACATCTGTCTTTACCGCATTTTTATGGTGTCTTCGGTGAATCATTGATGGTATTTTTATGATTCCACTCATTATTAATTCCATAATTGTGGTATTTTAAAATTGATAATACGTTGGATTATTGGATTGGTGTAATATCCTAGGTTTTGTTTCATTATCATGTGATTATTTATATAGAATTTTGTTTTATTTTTTTATTCCATCCATGTTATGATAAATATTAAGTTTTAATAGAATTTGTGTTTTTATATATTCAACTTGACTAATATTTTATGTTTATGAAAGATTCCACTATATTTCATACCCCTACTGAGCATCTGATCTCACCCCTTTGTTATGTTCTATTTTTTTCATGAGGATGTGAATATGTAAATTATGAATGGCCTATAAGGATAATCTATGAGATTATGGGTGTTTCAAATAGAGTTTTTTGTTGTATTTTCATTCATGATATAATATAAAAATTATTTTTGTGTCAATTTTTAGAACTCTATGATGACATATGGTCTTTTTGGATGAGAACACTTCTTCAAATTACTAATACAAAAAAGTAATGCATCGAATCCCAGCTACTGGGGTTGGGGTCTTTACATTATCGAATGTGGTTTTGGATATTCTATATTCTAATGGATATTACCAATCTTGGTTTCCAAAATTAAGTTTTATTTTAGGTATGGGGACTCTGTAATATATATATTAAATTATAAACATGAAGTCTTACTATTTTATTGATCGATGACTTCTCTTTTTCATTAGGATCATCTTTTATTTCAACAAGGAAACTTTTTTTAATGAAATTTAACATCCAATAAAACTTATTGTTTCCAATGAATTTTTTTAAATTAACCAATAATTATTATTTTTGTTATAAATCATTGGAATATTTTAAAAGAAATAGCATGTGGGGTGACAATGGGTGTGGTGGGATCATGAATAATTTCTAGGTGAATTAATGGTATTGTCATGGGGGCCTGTTCCATTTGGGTGGAGAAATTTTATATTTAAATCAACTGATTACTTCTGATGGGTGATGATTTATATTAATGATGTTGAATTAATCAGTGAAAGTATTTGATATACCATTTTAATTGGAGGTGGTTGTATTACATGGTGTTTGTAATTTTCATTAGAAATTATTTGTTATGAACATGATTTTTTTATTTTCATCATATCTATTTCATTATTTTTCTATGAGTTTTTTACTATTATTTAATGTGAGTGAATCCTTCAGGGTTATATCTAGTGGGTTATATACTCACATTTTAAATATTAATATCGGTGGGTATATCTGTTTTTTCATCATGATATAGGATAGAAATAGGATCCCAATTTATCTAGTTTATATATATTATGTAGTGATAAAATTATATGTAATATGGTATATTGGGACATATTTTCAATTATTTTTATAGTTTGAGTTCCGAATAATGAAATTATAAAAGATTGGTGTTTCCATATATTAGATATCTGAGGGTTCCAATTTTGTTTACTATATAATGTATCATCATTATCATAGTTTATAAATTTTTTAAAAATATTTTATAATTACATTTTCTATTTATATAATTTTTTAACTTGATTGGTATTAATCCTCAAATAAAAATATCATATTATAGCATATGGATCATGAAAATTTTTGGGGATATAAATAGAACATCCTGATGAATGATCTAATGATGAAAAAAATATTATCAATTACTAAAAAATTACAAATATATCTTAGTGGCGAGAAGTTAATGTAATTAAAAAATTAAAAATGGATGAATAACATATTATCACAAGGGTATTTGATCCTTGGGAAACAACATTGGATGATGTAACGTCCTGGTTCCGGAAGCCACCCAGAGGCGCCCCGTACCCGGTTGGTCTCATGGCCCCAAGTGCATTTTGCCAAATGCCAGAGGCTACTGACTAGCAGCGAGGGCCTAGGGTGAGATAGTGGGGAAAAAATGCCCTCATTGGCAGAGTACACAAAAGATGAGAAACAAATAATCAAAAGTGGAAGCAGTAAACAATCCAAATACAAGTGAACATTGGAAGACTAAAATATTAAATAGCAGGAAAACATATATATAAAATGATGCGTGATACATATATGTATAGGAAAATAGCCAAACAAGTCACAATGATGAAAATAGTACTAAACCAAAGTACAAATGGATAACAGATAAACTCCTCAGCATCACAAGCCATTGCATGGTCCCATGCTCTCCAGCTCCATAGCAAATCACGTACCAGAAGTCGAAGAAAGATTTCCCTTATCTATACCTGCAATAATATAATCTGTTTGGGCCCAAAAGCAAGCCCTAAACAGGGTGTGAGACTAAATCCTAGTAGGCAACCACCGCAAGATCTATGCCTGACAGTCTGTAAATATATGGTAGGTAAAAGTACATGAGGAAGAAAATAAGGAAAGTTCTCAATAGTAAAAAATTGACAATTTCAAGCATTTAATTCACAACCATGTAATCAGCTACTTAAACAAGTAGAAACAAACAGGAAACCTTGTGGGTAGTTCTCATAGTGTAACCCCTCTGGTTCAAAAAAAAAGCACTAGAAACCCTATAGGACGCACACACAGTCTCACACCTCTGGTTCAGCAAATGTATAGACTCTTTGGGGAATCACTCACCATCAATTACCCATATAGTCTCATATCATACTAATGGCCCTCTAGGGAAGCACTCAATATCTCATTCTTCATGTGGCCCTCGTCGATGAACTACAGACACTTTGAGGAAGCACTCAAAGTCAATTCCCCATGTGGTCTCACATCCTAATATAGAAGACACTCTGGAGAATCCCTTAGGTCCATTCTCCATGTGGTCTACTACACAGGGTTCTCACTGACCTGTGTAAATCAAATAAGTATAGCACACGTAATAACCAAGATAAACCTCAAGAAAAACTTGTTTATCATTATATGGCATATCATCACTTTAGAACTAGAGTCATACCATCCTACAATACTAGGCATGGATAGTAAACATAATCCTATCACAAAAACAAGAATCAATGGTCAAAACTTGTAAGACTGCATGGGAAACACATCCAAAGCACAAAATATTACCCTAATTACAAACAACATCCTCTACTCTAGAATATAAGCAAATAAGGCAAAAAATAGGGCTAAAAAGGTAAACACGCAATACCCCGTTCAAGGGTATTAGTGGAATTTTCACAAAATATTCAAGGACATTCCACGGAAAGGCAGAAACCACCTACCATGAAGTTAAGATATCATAATACTTGAACCAAGAGGCTTTAATCTACTTATAACGTCAATGATCTACATAGATGCATAAAATGTTCAACCCATGATAACATGGAAGATAAGAGGAAATGGAAAACGATGCTCTGGGAGAAGATGCTGCAATTCCAACGCAATCAACAGTGCTCGAATCAGAGTGTGATTGGAGGATCGGGGGAATGTCGAAGATCCGTAGATTCTCGTCACTCTCGGACGAAGACGACCTAGAAAATAGGTGTTCTGTCTGTCAGACGTGACCCCAGTGCCTTTAATGAAAAAAAGAATGTACACGGAGTGTACTTTTTAAGTACACCACATGTTCTGACCTTTTTTATACTATGATTTATGTGTCCTCCATGTCACCCCTACAAGGCCGTGTGTGTGTCCATGACAGGCCAACACATGGCCTCTAGTGGCATCGTAGTATGCGGAGTGTACACATAAAGTACACAACATGCACTTCAAAAATTTCCAGATATTCCTATTTTTCTAAAAAATGACTAGAAAGGGAAAAATATACCTGAAAAGATGATTCAGGTTCTTAAAAATTCCCCCCTTAATGAAATTTTTCCCTGAATTTCCCTAGCGTAGTGTAGAAGAAGAAACTTTAAACAGCTCTAGCCACTGTGATCGTACGTCGGCCTCCCTCTCCCAAGTCTCGTCTTGCACCCATTAGTGCTGCCATAACACTCGTACTTGAGTAATAGACAAGGCACATAGAACCTTCATAATGTGATCAACAATCCAGATAGGATGCTTCTTAAAAGATGCATCCACCTCCAACTCAACATCCTCAGGTTGGAAAGAATGAGACAGGTATTAAAAGTAACGTCGGAGTTGAGAGACATTGAAAACATCATGCTTATCTCGGTACCTTTGAGGAAACTACAACCGGTCCGAAACCAGCCCAACTCTCCCCAACACCTCAAACAACCCGACATACCTCGGTGAAAGCTTACCATGTCTCCTAATATTTCTGTGGCTCAACCTCGGAGTGAAACATAGGTAAACCTGATCCATGACCTTGATCTCCCGAGGTCGTCTCCGCTGATAATCATATGACTTCTGTCGAGACTGTGATGATTCCATCCTCTTCCGAATAAACTCTATCTGTTGTGTGGTCTCCTAAACAAGAAGAGGTCCCATCAAAGCTGCCTCCTCTACCTCCATCCAACATAAGAGTGATCGGCATGACCTACCATAGAAAGCCTCATAAGGTGTCATCTGAATAGTTTCCTGAAAACAATTATTGTAGGTGAACAACACTAGAGGTATATTCTTCTCTCAAGAACCTCCAAAGTCCAGAATGCATGTCCAAAAGCACCCGAATCATACACTTGGACATGCCATCAGTCTCGTGGTGGTATGATGTACTCAAAAGTACATGTGTCCCCAAAGCCTTCTGAATCCCCCTCCAGACCTAATAAGTAAAACACACATCCCTGTTTGAAACCATGGAGTGTGGAACTCCATGCAGACGTACAATATCACAGATGTACAACCACCCAGCTCATCAACGCTGACGGTCTCCTTGATCGGCTTGAAGTGAGAAACCTTCGAGAGACTGTCGATGACAACCCCAACTACGTCATTCCCCAAAGTCAATCTTGGTAAACCGGTCACGATGTCCATCACAACATCATTCCATTTCCACTCAAGAATGGGTAACTGCTGTAAAAGACATGTTGGTTGCTGATTCCCCGCATTCACCAACTGACAAGTAGAACATCTCATGATGAAACTAGCAACATCCCTCTTTATACCTTTCCACCAATACTAGCGGTGTAGATCACGATAAATCATGGTGATGCCAGGATGAACTGCACAAATAGGGCAATTAAAATCATGCATCATCTCTTCACGTATATCTTCTAGCACCCATACGCGTCCCTGGAAACACAAGATCTCATCCTCACCTATGGTATATCAAGGAATAGGGTCCTCTCTTGACACACTATCCTCTAAGACTAGGACTTCAGAATATGATTTCTTCCTTATTCATACTCGATCACAAAGGGTAGAGGTAACAGCTACAGAATATAGAAAAGTCTTCTCATGTCTGTCGTGCACTTAAAAATGCATCTCAGAGAACATGTCTATAAGCTCCCACTCACTACTAGCCTCCTAAATAGCCTGTATTTGAGTCCTCCTGCTCAATGCATCAGCCACATCATTGCCTTTCACCGGTGTATAGGCAAGCTCAACGTTGAAGGACTTTAGGTACTCAACCCACCTCTGTTGTCTCAGATTCAAATCACGCTGAGTGAAAATGTAATTAAGACTTTTGTGGTCGGTGAAAATCACAAAATGCGCTCTCAGAAGGTAATATCTCCAAAAACGTAAGGCATGAACAACAACAACAAACTCCAGATCATGTGTCACATAGTTATTCTCATGTTTCCTCAACTGAAAAGACTCGTACGCGACGAATCCATCTCCCTGCATAAGAACATCTCCTAGCTCGATACCTGAAGCATCATAATAAATAGTATAGATCATTCCTAACTCTGGAAAGACTAGTATCAGTGCTACATTCAACCTCCCTTTTAGCTTCTGAATGAATGAATCGCCATAATTTGACCATAAGATCTTCGCACCCTTCTTGGTCAAACCTCTCAGTGGTGCTGCTATGTGTTAAAAGCCATGTATAAAGTGTTTGTAGTATCCGACCAACCCCAGAAAACTCTACACCTCAAAGAAATTCTTTTTCTACTCCCTTGAATCTAATTCTCTCACTTTCTCTGGGTGTACTGATACACCTGCCTCTTAGATAACATGAACCAATAAGTGAATCTAGTCCATCAAAAAATGGCACTTTGAGAGCTTAGAATATAACTAATGCTCCCTCAGTGTTCTATAAACAATATAAATATGTGTATCATGGTCGTTTTGAGTGTGAGAGTACACCATGATATCGTCCATGAAGACAACCATGAAGGAATCCATGTAAGGATGGAACACTCGGTTCATTAGCTCCATGAAAATAGCTGGCACGTTCATGAGACCGAATGACATAACTGTATAATCATATATACCATACCTTCTCTTGAAGGCTATGAGTGGTATATCTGATGGTCTAACGTGCAACTGATGATAACCGGACCTCAAGTAAATCATCAAGAAAAATCGGGCTCCTCGAATCTGTTCAATGAGATCATCGATCCACGACAATGGATATCAGTTCTTGACCGTTAACTGGTTCAACTTCTGATAATCCACACAAACCCTAAGGGTACCGTCTACCTTCTTCGCAAACAGGATAGGAAAACCCCAGGGAGAAGTACTGTGTCAGATGAATCTTTATGTCTGCAACTCCTCAAACTTCTCCTTGAGCTCTTGTAACTCATGTGTAGTCATCCTATAAGGGGGAATGGCCACCGGTATTTCTCCTTTCAAAAGATCAATAGAAAATTCTACCTCACGGTCCGAAGACAACACTGAAAAGTCCTCCGAAAATACATCCCTAAAACAATCCATCACCAGAGGAAAGCCTAACTGTGAAGTCCCATTGTCCTCAAGATATAGAATGGAAATATGGGATGTATCCCCTCCTAGACCATGATGCTCAGGTCCTGATCTACTCACTTGGACATCCCACTCACCTCTATAAATAAAATATTTACCCTCCGGTGATATGAAGCTCACCATGCGATGATAATAGTTGACGAATGCTTGGAAGGGATCTAACCAATCCATCCCAAGGATAACATCATAACATGTCATCTCTAAGACATAGAGGTCCCATAAGAAGTGACAACCCGCAACCTCTAGAGGGAACTCCATGCACTGATGTACACTATCCGTCCTATCCCCCAACGACATGTCTAACGTCAAGATATGAGCTGAAGAAATGATATAGAGCCCAGGGATCTCCACATCAGCATCAATAATAAAGATATGATAATCCCCTGTATCAAAAAGAGTATAAGATAAAACTGAGGCTACTAAGATTGTACCTCGAACTATAGATGTTCCGAGACCCTTCTCCTGTTGGGTATACTCCACTACAGATGTTTGACCTGTACAATAGTCTTGTGACCCTACCAGACTGCTCTGAGCTGGTCCTCCCTACTGTCGCTGATAGACTGGTGACTAACCTCCATGACCTTGACCTCCACCTCGGCCCAAACGGCCAGAATAACTCCAGTTTCTAGACTGGTGAGAAACTAGTGGAGCTGCTCCTGAACGAGTAGTCATAGATAAACCCATGTCACTCGATGTTGGTGAGAAAGCCTGACAGAAACACGGAACTTGACCTATCTTGCCGCAAGATTAGAACTCCACTAGATCCTTTTGGCACTGAGGCCTTGTATGCCCTGCACTTCCACACTGATATCATACCACCGGGATACCTAAAGATGTGTCTCGCTACCTCGGATCCCCATGCGTAGACTCCATATGGCGCTTCTTGTTGTCAGTAGGCGAGGCACTAACTCTAGAAACAGAACCGACCAAGCCCTCAGCTCTAGAATCTCTCAGATTGCGCTCTGCAATCAACACCTGGTTGACGATGAAAGCAATGGAAGTCAACCTCAAGATATTCCCCTACGATCGAATATCCCTTCTGAGACCATACTTGAACTTCCATACCATGAACAACCCATCTATGGCTGGGAGGGGTTTGAAATGCTGAAGCTCGGTGAAATGAGAAGAATACTACATAACTAAAGGAGTATCCTACTCTAGACTCATGAACTCCCATGCTCGATCATCCCTCAGGGTCTCTAGATAAAAGTAGTCATAGAAGACGTGCTAGAACTCCTCCTAAGCCATATCCTGATGGTCACCGGCCTGTAATATCACGTCCCACAATCGCATAGTAGTTTCTCATAACATGTAGTTAGAGAGCTTGACTCTCATCTATGGATGCATCTCCAGATGGTCAATGATCGTCAGCATGGCTTCTAGCCATGACTTTGTAGACTGAGGTCCTCCTTCCCCTAAGAAGGTGGGGGATGATACTTCCGGAAATGCTGCGTCATGTGTACCATAGACGAGGAAGGAGGCAGTTCTCCCTGGAAGGTCTGCATCATCCCTAGAAATCCTTCCCTAAACTGCACATCAGTGCCTATAACTGGTATCACTACTGGTTCCAAAGATTCCACAGCAGGAGGATCTGAAGGAAGTCCCTGATCATCCATATCTGTTGCCTGATCACCACCTGGAATCTGGTGTACAACTAGAGGACGTCTTGGTGGCATGAATCTGCGAGGCCAACACACACCATAGATCAAAATTCTCATGGACCAAATATAAGGAGTGTAATAGGGGAAAACGTGGAAGAAAACATCCAAGTTTTACAATACATGACTACACATTGTGTACACTACCTACACGGCATGTTCCCTGATGTAATTCACCAAGGCATGTACCTTTTCCTAAATTGGTCGTGTAACACCACAAACACACGGTGTGTTCTCAAAACACACGACATGTACCTGAATCCTCTTCCCCTGCCCGGGTCCTTCTATACGGCTAAGCCACACAGCTATCCTAAGGGAAAACTACATGGCATGTTCAAGGTAGACACGACATGTAATCAAAAAGCTTCACCTGGAAAATGTTGTTTGTGACACAATATGTGTACCCAGGTTACACTACATGGCATGTTGCAAACAAACATGATGTGTACTAAGAAAGGATAAAATCGACCCATGTTGTTCGTTACACGGCCAGCTACATGGTCCACTCTACACAATGTGCTCCATGTGTACATGACATGTACTTGAAGTATTTTCCGGACCCGTGTTGTTCGTGACATGGCTAGGTACCTAGGGTACGCTGAACGACGTGGGAAATCAGAACATAGCGAGTAAAAACAAAGTTTCATCCATCCATGTCATTAGTTACATGGGTAGACACACGGTCACTACAACACGACATGTATGTACATAACACGACGTGTTTTAACATGATTTTTCACAACCTCGTTTCACTACCCACAATATCAATGACATGGTTTTAAAACTACACAGTGCGTATTCATAAAGTAGACACCGTTTATTCTAGGTTTTTTCTGGATAGTTGCCTCAGAAACTGCTCCGGAGCCCCGAAAAACACATATGTGAATATTAAAGGTGCCAATTTCCAATCCATGATGGCCCATACTCCCCGAGAATCAATGTTTTGAATCTTATAAAAGTTATAATAAGGAAAAAACGAGATGATCAACCAAATTCTAGTCCGTGAGGGCCCATAACAACTGAAAAACCAATGTTTGGCATTCATCCAAACAAAACACTACTCAAACAAAGCCTTTTAAATCAACATGTATTCTATCAAGCATCTACCACAACCACATGCATAGTCTACACAATGTATATCACAACAACAGTCAATCACTAATGCATCCTAGATGTCTTGGAAAGAATTCATGACATGTGATTTCTAACAAGTGACTATATGATGCATGATATGGCACACCCTCATCTCATCAGGTTGAGACAGATATAGAACCTCAATAACTATAATGGTAAAAGAACCAGACATGTGAGTAACCCAATGGTGAAATCAAATCTACTGTAAAATTGAAAACCAGTAAAATTTCATTAAACAAGGTTGTATGGGTTTTCCCGGTACATGGGTTAGATACTTCTGGGAACAACTTATTAAAAAGTACATATTATATCTTATCCCTATATATAGGCTCCAAACATCAAGTCAAGTGAAAAGAAACCCTCTGATACCACTATGTAACGTCCATGTTTTGGATGGAACCTAGTGGCACCCCGTACCCAGTTAGTCACATAGCTTCAAGTGCATTTCCCCAAATGCCAGAGGCTTCTGACTAGTACTGAGGGCCTTGGGTGTGATAGTAGGGAAACTATGACCTCATTGGCAGAGTACACAACGGAAGAGAAACAAATAAACATAAGTAGAAGCATTAAACAATCCGTATACAAGTGAAAAGTAGAAGAATGAAATTACAAACATCTTGAGCACATCCATATAAAATGATGGGTGATATATATATGTCTAAAAAAACAGCCAAAATAGTCACAATGTAGAAAAAAATACTAATCCAAAGTACGATGGAAAACCAATAAACTCTTCAACATCGCAAGCCATAGCATTGTCACATGCTCTAAAGCTCCATAGAAAATCATGTACCAAAAGTCAAAGGGTGCTTTCCATTATCTATACCTGCAACAATATAATCTTTTTGGGCCCAAAAGCATTTCCCAAATAGGGTGTGGGACTAAATCTCAGTAGGCAACCACTACATGATTTGTGCCTAACAATCAGTGCATATATAGCAGGTAAATGTACAGGAGGCAGTAAACAGGGAAAGTTCTCAATAGAAAACAGTCAACAATTTCATGCATTTAATTCACAACCATGTAATCAGCTACTCAAGCAAGTGGAAACAAACAGGTAACTCTCTGGGTAGTTCTTACAACCTAGCCCATCTGGTTCAACCAATAAGCACTAGAAACCCTTTGGGAGGCACACACAGTCTCACCCCTCTGGTTTAGCTAATGTATAGATTCTCTGGGGAAGTACTCACCATTAATTCCCCCTATAGTCTTGTATCATACTAAAGGTGCTCTAGGGAAGCACTCAACATCACATTCCCCTTGTGTCCCATGTCGAGGAACTACAAACACTCTGGGGAAGCACTCAACGTCAATTCCCAATTTGGTCTTGCATCGTAATTTATTAGACACTCTAGAGAAGACCTTATGTCCATTCTTTTTATGGTCTACTATACTAGGTTCTCACGGCCCTTTGTAAATCAAATCTGTATACAGTACATAAAGGCCATGGTAAACCTCTAGAACTACTTAGCTAACATTTTATGGTATATAAACCCTTTAAAACTAAATTCATACCATCCTACAATACTTGGAAGGGATAGTAAACAGAAGCATATAAGGAAAAGATGACCCAAAGGTCAAAAAAAGTAAGAATGCATGGACAACACATCCAAAGTACATCAAATTAACCTAATCACCTTTGTGATTACAATGAAATCAACGGTGCTCAAATCAGTGGACGGACGAAGGTTCGGGGGCTCGTCGATGATCTGTGGCTTCTAGGTGCTCTTGGACAAATACAACCTAGAACAAGGGAGTTATTTCCATAAAATGCAACACTGATGCATTTAATGAATAAAAAGTACACAGTGTGTACTTTTGATGTACACGACATGTATTTGCCTTTTCCATTCTCTGATTTAGGAATCCTCTATGTCACCCCTATATGGCCGTGTGTGTGGCCATGAAAATACCAACACACGAACTCTAGTGGAATCACAGTACATGAAGTGTACTCATAATGTAATAGGAGTGTACTTCAAAAATTTCCAAATTTTCTTCATTTTCTCAAAAAACGACTAGAAAAGGAAAAACATTCCTGAAAAGAAGATCCAGGTTCTTACAGATAATGTACCACTAGATAATCCACTTGGACATAGTCCATACAAACCAAAAGGGAATTATGTTGAAAAAACTTTGAGTAGTAATTCGTGGAGAAAAATATGGTGAATAATGTGTTATATGGAAATAAATGGTGACTATTGATGATTTGGAGTTATAATGCATAGAATCGAGATATTATATTGTATTTATTGTTGACTTTTTGAAACATGTTATAGAAGATCAATAGATAGACATTGAATCCCATATCATTATACTAGTTCTCTATAGAAATTTAAGTGTTTTAGTTTTAGAATAAATAGTTGGTCAAGATTTATTTTTTGAAAAAATTCATTCATATTTTCAACATTTAATATGGGTTTTCCACCAAAGTATTTCATTGATTTAAAATACAATAATAGACTTTTTGGTGGTCAAGAGTGAACTAGAGCATAGTATAGTTTTCTTGAAATGTATTACCTATCGACATATTAATTTTTAACAGTAGTAATCTTTTAGCATGTTGCAACCACATCCCATTACAGTTTAGATGTGGGAAAGTATTTCAATTGATTTTAATATACTAGTACAAATGTCTGTTACTTGGAAAGTTGATATTTTAATGATTTTTGTCCAGAAAACCATGGTGGAACACATCATAAAAAATAGGAATTCATATTTAATTGATGAAATTTCCTATATTTATATTTATATATATATATATATATAATAGAATATTTCCATTTTATATTAGTACATATCATGATCAATAATTTTCAACATGATTTTTTTGGACTTTGAAATAAGAACATTGATCATAGCTATATATGGACATGGAATATCTTAGTTAAATGGTCGGATTTTATGATCAAATAATTCAATCTATAGAATATAATCAAAGGAGATGTTTTATTGACAAATATGTTTCATTGGAATAATTTTTAATAATAGTTTTGTTATCATATAAAAAATAGTTTTTTTTTTCAATGTGTATGGCTATGTTAGTGTAATTATAAGGAAACCCATGTCGATCTCCACTTAATTGGGTTGATACCGAAGAAGACGCACTGATTAGACCATCTATTTCCTAGGATACATAAGAAAATATTTAAATAATACATGAGTGGGAGGAAATTTCGTAGTTTCCTTTAATGATATATATGGATCATAAAAATCAACATTTATCATTTTATGTAATTGAATATATTTTATTGTGAGTATGTGCATGGATAAGGAATATTTTTATGGGTACAAAGAGTGAGAAATTGGTTTGATATGTAAGAACAGTTGATATTTGTATGAATATCATTGAAGTAGTTAACATCATAGAACTGCCTCATATATTTATTTTCATTCATAAAATTTTACACATATATCAACCAACGAATCACCATCCAAATCATAATCTTGTTATTTTTTTTGATCATGTGATAGTTGATCCCAACATATCATTTATTCAAACCCAATATATTATCCTCGGAAAACAAGACACTAGACTTTAGTTTATTCTTATACTATTATTGTGTATACTATTTAAATAGGGAAGTATAATTTAAGGGACATAAAAATTATATATGATTATATTTTCTTTGCGGATAAATATTGTCAAAAAACCACGATCTTTAAATAATATATTTAAAAAAACTTTAATAGTAGAGATAATGTGACACCACCACTTTAATATATGTGATTATTATGTCATATTTTTATATACTTAAATTGAATCTTTTTTTCATTAGGATACATTATAGGGGTGGTTTTTTTGACGGATGTAGCATCAGGTAATATATATATCACAATATGATTGTAAAATCTTTTTCAAATCTTGTGTTCAAATACACATGGGTTCAATGGTCGTCATTATTTGTCCAATTTGTAGGACAAATTCATATTCCAGTCCATATATTTTTCCTGATAACAGGGAATGGTAATTGATAGTCTCGCATTATGGGGATATCAAAGTTTTTTTACAATTAGATTTGATGAATTCATTATTTCATGTATGTATTTATGGGTCCATTTAAATCCTGACTCATGAAGGATTTTTTTTTCAATGGATTGGGTGTAACACCCTATGCTTCCACGGTTCACTTCCTTTTTAAATAATTAAATAGTGCGCGATATACGCAACACAGAGTTCAAGCACACCATGTCCTACCAAACTAAATTTTTAAAAAGCTATTATGGTTAGTATTAACCAAATTTATAATATTTTACATATCAAAATAAATTTTAACATTATTATTTTTTTAATACATAATATAAGGAAAAATTCAATTTTCCAGATAAATTAATTATTTTTCAAAAAATTAAATTTTTCTGCCTTTAAATTGAGAACCATTTTCTAGATAAAATATTTTACATATTTATTTATATAATATAATTAAAATAAATACTTCTTTATAATCGAGATATAAAAATTTAGTTTGGAAAAATTTTAGGTACATTTCTGATAACTTTCATATTTTGATTAATTGTGAAAAATACTAAATTTAAATTGAAAAGAACTTTTTAATCGAAATAATTTTATTGTTTTACTTTATACATTTGAGTGGTTTAATAATATATTGAGATTATATTTTTACAATTTAACCCAATTTTTTTCATTTGATGTAATTTAACATTTTAATTAAACATAAACACATATCAATATTTTGGTTGTTTTTATTTCGTAAAAACACGATTATTTTGTTTTGATAATGGAAAATAATTTTAAATTAATTTATTCCAATTGTGTATTTTGAATTTAGAAAATTTTATTCCATATTTGGAATTAGTAGTTCAAAATTGTGTAAATAATAAACTTTTATTTTTAGACCTTATGAATAGTAACTTCAGTAAATATTTTATTTTCCATGGTTAAAGGTTAAATCTAGGAAATAAGGTCAAACAAAATATTATAATAATTATACTAAATTACACTAAAACATATCCTAACCCTATTAGATGATATATTTCCGACCATAGGTATCCTTGGGTATATTTTAGGTCCCCATGGAGCCACTTGTGTTTGAAAATGACAGTTTATTATAATTAATTCAAGTATAGAAAAATATTACATAAACATTTATCTTTCGCAAAAAAATAATTTTCATATAAAGTCATATAATTTATCTCATAGACTTTAAATATAAATTATAAAGATAAAAATATTTCTTACTTCATTAGATTTTATTTATAATTTTTAGTAATAAAATATATATATTTATTTATGATGAAATAATGATGCAGTATTTTCACTCTTAATGAAAGAATCAAATAAATTATATTATAAATATTAATATAAATATAATTTGAATGATTCTAGGCCATCAAAGAATTTTTTAGTTTAATATCAAATTATTGGGTTGAATTAATGTATTTTTTTGGAATAAATAATGTTTTTATGAATTTAATGAAAAAAAAATACTAAATAGTTTGAAAATTGACATTAATGAGTTTTTAAAACCAATACTATCTAATTAAATGATATAATATTCAAAAAATGTAAGATTCGTCCAAAGGACATATATAATGTTATATATGTCATTAATTAACCACTTGATGTTATCTTTTAATTTTATAGTAAATATATTATCCATTTAGTATAAAAATATAAGAAGACATGGAAAAAATAAAACTATTCTAATAAGTGTTAAATCTTAAAGATAATGTTAATATGGTGAGCTAAACATGTTTGAAACCTATTTTTTTAGATTATTTAGACACATACCCACCATATCTTTTAAATAAATTATTTTTAGCTATTAGAAATCGAAAAATATTTTATAATAAATTAATATTTAATATCTTCTTAAAGTTCCAC
This sequence comes from Viscum album, assembly GCA_963277665.1. Lineage (NCBI taxonomy): Eukaryota > Viridiplantae > Streptophyta > Magnoliopsida > Santalales > Viscaceae > Viscum > Viscum album. The sequence continues at coordinate 1,816,726,199 of OY728164.1, forward strand.
TCACCCATATTATTAAAGGTTACTTCCCCTTCTGTCATATTCACACCTCCAAATCCATTTGGTTAGACAAAAACCTGACAAAATATCCTCAAAAATACATGTAAATAATTATATGGGCCTTAATTTGATCATAAATTCATCTTATGGGGTCATTTTGTGCAAATCAAAAGGAGACACCTGAAGAAGAGGTAATCATTTTATCCATTTTTTAAAAGTTAATTTCTTATTATACATCCTCTTACTATGTCATTTCCATATTAAAATAATAATTATATAATATAATATATGATGATATTTTTTGTAATATTATGGTTCAACTATATTCCTCTTTTTACTCGTCCTATGAAAAATAATACCACAATGCTTGTGTACGTACGACTTACCATCTTCATGCCATGGTGTAAATTGATTTTCATATAAAAATTTATTTTAAGGGTATAATGATGAATATAATGGAAATATATAATAAATATAACAATATATTTATTCTTTAAAATTTATATTCCATTGAATTCCATAGCATTTAGTCATTAAAGAAATGATATCATCACTCATGTGTTTGTACGACCTACCATATCCACACCACGATGAGATTCATTATCCACTTTAACCATCCATGAATGATTATAAAAAGTATAATTTTTATAATAATGATATATATTACATAATAAGCCTAATGTAGTGATATATATATGTATGTATTTACATATATGTCATTCAATTGCTTACATTTAATATGATAAAAAATGGAAACATCATTCATTTGTACATATGGACTACCGTCTCCATAAATGATTAATTACATTATATATATCTATATATTATATACTATAATTATATTATGATTATATATGATATATAAATCATATTATACATTATGAAAGTAATTAAACATGATCTAAGTAATATGATCAAGAATAACAAGTAAAAACACATACGATAAACAAAATGATATTACCCAAAATGTTGCATTAACATGGAATTGTTAATAAATAGATAATATAAAGTCATAAAAGAATAATATTTTATATTAAAAATATTTTTATGATTATGATATAAGTTAATAATATTTTTAAAAACATTATACCGGAGTTTCGAAGCCGTACAGAGTGTACCAAGCAAAATGTAAGGGTTAATTCCCCAATAACATTATTATCCAAGATTGTTTATGTCTAAGTACATACTGGGATAGAATTATTATCCATGTACAAGTTTCATAAAAATGATTTCATAAGTAATATTTTAAGGTTTTATGGATGGGATTCTTTAACTAGATCATCATTATAAATTTTATAAAGATTTATTTTTCTAAATCTATTTAATTAATGTACATATATTCAAAATGATTTTATGGATTTATACATATGGGAATAATTTTTTAAAATATTAATTCCATTAAAAAGATTTAAATTGGTATGGGAAACATTTATTCAAAGATCTATTTTAAATGAATTAATTTATAAATTCTGTGAATTTTAATTGATTTCATGGAAAAGGGATATTTCTCTTGAAGTGTTTTAATGATCAGTTTATACTCTGTCTACATATTTACTAGATATTATTCTTTATTGAGGATTATTTATTATAATACAATCATCCATATTGTATTGAATGATTTATTATATTTTTGACTATGTATGTGTTATTTCAATACCACTCGTGGTTTATGGTTAAGGAATTGTCATTTTGTATGCATATTTTAAAACGAATGAATATGTTAAGTTTCACCATTTTAGTATGTAGAATGTATTGGGCTTAGTAAATTACAGGAAAGGCCCCCTATAGCCCCTCAATGAAATGGTAGGTATTAGGAGAAAAACCTATGTTTTCGTACATGTCCTCGACAAAATATTTTTGAATTGTCATGGAACAAGGACTTGATGTAGTATTTATTATACCTGGTATTATGCATTACATCGTTATGAAATTAGTTATTACATTTGATTATTTGATTATTATAATATCCATGTGCATGTTTATAAGTAATGTTTTATTTATTTTTTCCAAATAATGTTAATGTTTTTGTATAAAAGGACTCTGTTTTTATTATACATATATCCTTAATAGTTGATAGCTTTTACTGAATTGTTTACTCGAACTAAGCATTTGAGATCACCCCTTTCTTATGTTTTATTTTACGAGGATTCCAAGAAGAGTATTATGATTTGTATGCATTGTTAATATAAGGTAATAATGGAATTCTCAAATGAATAATTATGTTGTGTTTTCTATTTTAAATTGAAATGTATCATTCATCTATGAAATCTAATTTCCAAGACTATTAATCTTATCGGTACTTTGGGAATTTATTCATTGTAATCATGCCAATGTATTAAAATAATTCACCATATTTGGGTAACTGGGATCGCAGAATTATTGTTGGTATTAAAGGAAATTTATAAACAACCATGGAATAGGATTTATAAAACATAGATTATGGATCATAACCGTAAGATAGACTTTGAGGACAAGTATAGGATAACCCCTTAGATTTTTAGTAATGTTGGTATTACATGGATATTACAAGAAATACATCCTTGTATGAATACTACAAGTGGACATTATTCTAGAATGGATGTACCTAGGGGTGAAAACACTGACAACGTGATATGGCCATGACTCGGGGTAACCAAGTACACGACAATGGGCGTAACCGTGCACCTTGTTTGACACTCCAGGGGGACATGATTAGGATAATTCATATTTTCTTTACAAACCATTATGAAGGATTTATGATTAAAAATGTACTCAAAAGAACCATATTTTTCTTATGAATTAGAGATTCATAAAATTTTCAATATAGGGGCTTTATTATACTAGTTTGTAATTATGCATTTTATTCACAACATAATATAGTGTATTCCATTTGTTAGAAATTTCACCTAGTCGAGGAAATAGAAATTGTATCAATTCATGTAATTCATATAGGTACTTCCATTACATTAATGATAATCATAGAGGAGTTGGTGAAACAACTTGTACTAAACAACATATATCCAAACTAGGACAGCTGACACATGTTATGAATAATAACATAACCCATATGGAGCATCCCTATCCACAATGCGTAGGATAAATGTTAGACCACTTAATGAGACAACAACACCCATCATTAAATGGGTCTACAAATCATTTTGTAGATGAGCAGTGGATAAGTTCTTTAGAGGAAATATTTCATGATTTGGGGTGTAAGGATATGGAATAAAATTTTATGGTAGTATATAATTTTCAAGAGATGCAGATCAATGGTTGTAATTGATTCATAACACAAAGGAGGATGAAATGTATGAAATATGGAATGTAATGAGTCCAAAAAAACTTTTCCTATAAAATTACATTCCTCTTGAACAATGAGTTGATATAGAAATGATATTTCTGAGTTTGAAAAAAAGTTTATGGGAATGTTGCAATGTATGAGGATAACATTGCAATGTAAGAAAGTAACACTGTAGACTACACACTAAACCACATATATAAGATTAATCGATTATTTGATGGGTTAAAAACATTCTATTGAAGGGCATTGGTCTCAAAATATTTCTTATCATACAAAGATACAACCTCATTTGTTATTAATACATAAATGTAATTCTATAAGTCTTGTGAAAGTAAATAAAAGAATGAGAAGCAGATAATGGTGGATAAATATATATATAAAAGGAAAAATGGAAATAATTATTTTCCCTTGGGTGAAAATTTTGGGAAGAAACACCCTAGTATTTTCTTAAATGGAATTGATGATTGTTACAAATGTAGAGAAAATGGTAACGAATGTCTTGATTTCAAGGGGACGAAAGAGGTTTTCAATGATCAATGCTAAAATTTTAAAGAAATGTGACATTATGAAAATTATTGTTTATATCATCAATAAAATATATCTCATAGAACAATTTTTGATCGAGGTCAAGATAATGTTCATACTACATTTGAAGTGTAATAATTAATGTATTTGTGGTTTTGGATTCAATAATTATATCTTGGATAATACAAGAATGTGATATATATATATAAGGATGATACTAAACTATTTTTTTCATTAAGGTTTTAATATAATAATGGTCATCATATTTTTAGTATATAAGAGAAACTTTACGTTGTTTTTAATAATATAATGTTGTAATTGATTTTAGATGTATATAGACCCATTAGACAGAGTTTGGATAGAAGTATTTTTTGATAACTGTAATGGTTTGAATGGATTATGTTAATCTTTGGACAGTATTATTCAAGGTTAAACCATTTATTAGGATTATATTTGGACTGTTATAATATTTTAGATATAGAAAAATGAAAACCCAGAGGTCGGGTGATAATCATCGCATCAGAAAAAGTTGCAGGAATCAAACCCACAACTGAAGTGCGATAAGGCTTTATCGCCTACCACCGGCCTACAGGAGGTCCCTTGTTATTATAAAATATTTGTCTTTGTTTAAAAAGTAATTGTTTTTATTTTTAATCTTATTTGATTGAGATAAATATAATATTTTTGAGTTTTATACTTTGAAGAGAAAGATGAGTTTGTGGTAGAGTATGAAACTCTACATTTGTATATTTTTGTTCTTATTATATGAATTAAATTAATTGTACAACACTAGTAAAAGGATCACAAAATAAATAATGTTTTCACAGTAACTTCTTATGTGATGAATCAAACAGTCACTTAGATTATCATAAATTTGTAGCTTTCTGGTTGTTAACATTATATTAATATTATTCTCTATCACTCTCCATAAGAACATGATTGTTTTTTTTCACATTCATATCCATGATTCCCTACATAGAACCCTAGTATGTTTAATTTCTAGTAACCTTCATGCTTAACCTTCTTTATTTTAAAATAGATGCACTGTGACTCTAATTTTAGATGTAGGATTTCTACCAAGATAATTGAAATTTTAAACTCCTAGTTTTCAATCCTGAGATTGAACTGAGAGGATGAAATTTATTGATGAACGAGATAATGTTACACACCAATCTTCCACATTATGCTTTTTTTAAGTAATTCAATAGCGTGTGATGTAGGCAATACCGAGTTCAAGTGCATCACGACCTTTCAAACTAGCCATTGAAAAGGATGTTATAAATAGTATTAACCCAAAATTTGAATTTTATATATATCCCATATATTTTTAAAATTCATATTTTTTGTTTATTAGACATAATATAAGGACAAAATACATTTTTCAAATAATAGAAGTATTTTTCAAAAAATGAATTTTTTTCGGCATTTAATGGGTAACCCTTTTTAAATAAAATATTTGAAACATGTACATATTGAATACAATAAAAATAAATGATTATTTAGAAGAAAGGAATAATAATTTAGGTTGGATAAATTTTTGGAACATTTTAGATAACTTTAATAATTTGATAAATAATAAAAATACCAGATTTTATTTTAAAAAAACTTTTATAATAGAAATTATTTATATTGATAAATTATTAATTTCAGTGGTTTTGATGTATAATTATATAATATTATTACCAATATATTAAATTTTGTTCAATGGATGTAATTTCACTATTTAATTAGTCAGTAATACAAGTCAATCGTTTGGTAGTTTTGACTTTAAAAAAATGCATTTTATTTTTGAAAACGAGAATTAATTTTAAATTAATATATTTTAATTATGTGTTTTTAGTTTGGAAATATGGGTTTCATATTTGGAAAAGGAGGTCCAAATTTTGTAAATAAATATCATTTATTTTTATAAATTATGAAATAGTAACTCCAGTGAATATTATATTTGCCATGGTTTAATGGTAAATATGGTAAATAAGGGTAAACAATTTGTATTAAAATAATATAAAATTACCCTAACATATGTCCAAACCATATTGGATGATATATTTACAATCATTAGAGTTCTTGGGTCGATTTTAGGATGGTATGGAGCCACTTGTGTTTCAAAATGACACTTTATAACAATTAATTTAATGTATATAAAAATATTACATAAACTTCTCCCTTCCACTAATACAATTTTTAGATGAGATTATATAAATGATCTCTTCAGAAATAAATAATAAATTTAAAGATAAATTTTTTTTACATCATTATTTTTTTAGACATAAATTAAATATATTTATTTATGACACAATAATAATGTATTGTTATCCTTGTTAATGAAAGAATCAAATAAATGTTATTATAAATATTAAAATAATTATAATTTCAATGTTTTTAGGAATTTCAAATATTATCTTGGTTACTTTTACATGTTTTTTAATATTCAATGTATTTTATTATGTAATAAAGATGTTATGACTTTCAGAAAAACCAAATACCAAATAGTGTCAAAATTGACATAAATGAGTTTTTAAAACAAATACTATTTTATTAAATGATATAATATTCCTAATAATCTATGATTACTTAAATGGACATATATAGTTTTATATATGTAATTAATTAACCAATTGATGTTGTCTTTAAAATTTTATATTAAATATATTTACCATGTATTAAAAAAATACTAGAACGCGTAAAAGTTAAAACATTTAACTAAGTGTTCATTCAAAAAGATAAGGTTTATATGGTGACCTAAATGTGTCTAAAACCTGTTGGTTGAATGTATTTAGACCCATACCCCCCATATACTCTTAATTAATCAATTTTTTTCTTTTAGAAGTAGAAAATTATTTTATAATAAATTAATATTTCACGTACTTTCTAAAGTTCCCTCACCTCTCTTTTAAAAGGGTACATCCCCTTCTATCAAATTAACACCTCCAAATCTATTTGGATCAAACAAACACTGATAAAATATCCTCCCAACTACCCTCAATTAAATGTAGAGGTATTATGTTGATAAAAAATACATCTTCTGGAGTCATTTTGTGTAAATCAAAAGGAGACACCCGAAGAAGAGATAATCGTTTTATCTCTTCATTCAAAGTGCATTTCTTCTTCTACTTCCTCATAATAAGTTGATAAAATAATAAAATAAAAACAATATAATAGAATATATAATGATATTTTTTAATGATTATGGTAAAAACATATTCCTATTTTTACTCATCCTATGAAAAACAATACCACCGTGTGTGAGTACGTACGACATACCGTCTCTACATCATGGTGTAAATTGTTTTTCCTGTACGCCTTATTTCAATGGGTACAAAAATTAATATAATGGATATAAATAATAAATATATCATTACATTGATTCTGTAAAATTAATATTACATCTAATTATATTCCATTTAATCATTAAAAAAACGATATCGTTGCTCGTGTATATGTACGACCTACCCTCTCCATGACGCGACGAGATTCATTCCGCACATTAACATTTCAAGAATGATTATAAAAAATATATTATTTAAAATTATTAAATAAATTACACAATAATTCCTATTTAATTATATATATATGTATAAATTTACATATATTTTATTCAATTACTTACATTCAGTACGATAAGAAAAGTGAAATAGCATTCATGTGTACGTACGACATACCATATTAATGAACGGTGAATTCCATTTTAAATATCTATATACTATATAAACTTATATTGTGAAAATATATGATATATAAATCATATTATACATTCTAAATATAATTAAATCATTATCTAAGAAATATGATGAAGAATAAAAATTCAAAACACTTATGATAAACAAAGTGATATTACCCAAAATGTTAAATTAACTTGGAATTGATAATAAATGGATAATATAAAGTGATAAAATAATCATATATTATATCATAAATATTATTATGATTCTGATAGATGTTAATAATATTTTTAAAAACATTATACAAAAGTTTTAGAGTCGTACGAAGTGTATCAGACCTAAAGTAAAGTGTTAATACCTTAATGTCATTATTATTTGAGATTATTTATGTACAAGTGTATAATAGTAATGATTTATCATCCATGTACATTTCTCATAATAATGATTTCAAAAGGAATATTTATTTATTTTAAGGAAGGTAATCATTAACTAGATCATCATTTTAAATGTTTTAACGATTTATATTTATAATTCTATATAATTAATGTCCATGTTTTCATAAATTATTTTAAGGATTTATTCATATGGATATAATTGATTTAAAATATTAATTGTTTTCAAAATATTAAAATTGGTATGGGATTATTTGATTAACAAATCTCCTTTATATTACATACTTTATAAATTGTGTTACTATTAAATGATTTCATGAATAAGGGATAATTCTCTCAAAGAGTTTCACAAATCATTTACAACTATGTTAACATAATTTATTGATATTATTATTGATTGAGGTTGATTTATTATAATAAAATATTCCATATTCTATTGAATGAGTTAGGATATTTTTGGTTGTGGATGTGATATTTCTATACCATTCATCGTTTATGGTTAAATTATTGACATTTTGTATGATTGTTTTAATACGAATTATAATTTTATGTTTCACCATTTCTATATGAGTAATAAATTGAACTTAGTAAGAGACAAGTGTGGCCAGCTATAGCCCCTTGATGCATCGGTAGGTCACATGAAAAAAAAATATTTCCATGGAAAATTCCATGAGAAAATATTTTTGAATGGTCTTGGAACAAAGTACTCACGTAGTAGTAATTATGTATGGAATTATGCATTCTTTCATTATGAAATTATTTTATAAATTTTATTATTCGATTAGTAGATTATTCATGTTCATTTTTATATTATAATGTTTAATTTATTTTTCCAATATAATTTTAATGATTATGTTTAAAAAATATGGTGTTTTTATTATAAATCTTGCCTTATATGTTTATAGATTTATCTGAGTTTTTTACTCTTACTGGGATTCTGAGCTCACCCCTTTCTTATGTTTTATTTTCACAAGCTGCCATGAAGTGTATTATAATTGATATGAACGGTTAATCTAGGGGAATAATGGAATTCTATAAGGATTATTTATTCTTTGTTTTATGGTATAATGTGCAATGTATCATTCATGTATGTAATATATTTCCCAAGACTACTAAACAAATTAGTATTTCGGGACTTGCTTCCTTGTAATCATGATAATTTATTACAATAATGCACCGACTCTTGGTAACTAGTTTCGGGGCATTACATTGGGGTAATGAACCCTTCAGTCTTCCATGGTTTGATTCCAGTCTCCATTCTTTATGAAATGCCTGATATAACAACTAAATCATGAAGGACTATATTTTCATAATGGGTAACTACATGTGATTATTAAATTTTATTAAATAATTTAATTTTTAATATAATATATTTTGAAATGGAACCTCATTGTTTCTCAACCAATGGATTTTTCAAACTAATATAGTAGAGATGTTATTCAAAATGATTAATTTTCTAATGGTTTCATTCTAAATGGTTTTTGGTATGCTCTTTGATTCTTAATATGTTTCTCCTATAAGACTATCATTTTTTATTAATGTTATGGTTGATGGTTCCATGGTTTAATGATTTTTTATTTTTTTAAAAAAAATCATGTTGAATTTTTATATAGAAAACTATATTGATGAATTGTAATTTTTTATGAAACCATTTGGTTAATTTCGTTTTTATATTTTATAAAAAATATATAATTCATTATTGGTTTTTAGTACTTTCAAAATTATCATTTTCTGTTAATAGGTGAATATATTTAGTGATTTTTGATCATTATCACTGAAAAGGTCCTTATTGGATAAAAATATGTCATCATTTCATTTATAATTTAAAACTAAAATATATCATTATGTGACAACAAGTAAATATTGGATGATTTTATACTATAATTCTTTGGAAATTCAGAATAACGATTTGATGAAAATTATCATTGGATGGGGGAATATTTCATTGTGTGTGGAAATTTCATTGGGTATTGATGATTATGCATATGGTTTTGAATTTATTATTTACATATAGTTTATGAATTTTGTGTTATTTTTTCATTATATAAAATAAAGTATGGGAATCAAATTGGGGATTATCTACGTCATTGTATACTAACCCCATTTATATCAACATTAGAACATACTCTAAATTTTTTATCTTGATATATATATATTATCTAGGTTCATTATTTTATTTTATGATCACCGTTATTTAATAATCATGGTATTAGAGTCTGTAGCATGTAAATAGTTAGTCATAGAGTCTGGTGTAGAGCTACCGCTAGTACTTTATAAAATTCTGAGCATTATAGTTTTTTTACTTTAGGTTTATATTTATTTTTTCGGCATTTAATCTGATTACATCATGTTTTTTAAAATGAATAAGTAATTTCATAAATCAAGAATAATATAATTACTATGTAATGTTGTGGATATTGTCACGTCCCGTCCTCGGGGCTCGTGCCTTGACTACCCCAAGCCAGCCTTACATAGGCCAGGGGCTGGAGACTAGCACTAAATGTGTAAATACTGATAAAAAGGGAAGACATTGCCTTTATAAAGTAAACAAACACCACACAGTAAGAAATCTGAAGTAAACTCTAAGTAAACTTAGAACAAAAGTAAGTGCTGAAAATATAAATGGTCTAGAATACAAACCCAACTGAAAGTAAAGTACAACTGAAAAGAAAGTACAGTAGAAGAAAAGTAAAGCAGCAACTCCGAGCCATCCTCTAGAAAATCCCACCTGAAGCGTGGGTACAGATAGTCTCCTCAGCTCCTAGGCTCCAGCCGTTTGATCCGTGAACATCCCATCCAGTGATCCACTTCCAGGTACCATCCTGCTCCACGAGCCTCCACCTCGATCAGCGCTGTCCGTCGTCTGCGTCCTACACAACGTAGTGCGGGCATAGCCCGTGCAGGGGTGAGTATACACTACTCAGTAGGGACCCCGATACCCCTGACGTTCTCTGAGAATCCATGAAGTATAAACCACAAAGGAAAGATACAATCATGAAGTATCAACAAACTATACATAGATATATTCCCATACATATACCTAAGTCATCAATTATAGCTCGGCTCGAGCACACGAGCCCAAATACGACCCAGTTCACACAGGAAAACATAACCCAATCCACACAGGAAAGTACGTCTCAATCCACATAGGAAAGCAAGTCAATCATATCGAAGATATTAATTGAATGTCATGACTCATCTCACACAGGTATACTACTTATGAAGAGGGGTGGAGATGATTAGATGTAGCTTCTTAATCATCTCCTCTGTCGAACCCACGTAGGATCTAAGTACAAAAGTCGTCGTTGCCGGACCCACGAAGGATCCAAATACAGTGACCATCACTGACGAACCCACGTAGGATCCAAGTACAGTCGTCATCACTGCCGAACCAACGTAGGATCCAAGTACAGTCATCCTCGCTGTTGAACCCACAGAGGATCCAAATACAGTCGTCATCACTGCCGAACCCACGAAGGATCCAAGTATAGTCGCCATTGTCGTCGCAGTCGTAGCCACCTCTTGGGTTCCCGTAGACAGCATGCTCGATTTAGGAAGGGTCCGCTCCACGACCCAAGAGGTCGATACATCAACTGTCACAATGTCCAGAGTTAATGTATCACAATGTTCCATCTCATCATTAAGAACTCAACGCAACAGACGGCACGTCCATCGGACGCCCGATCTAAGAGTTATTTGCATTTTCGTCCAAGGGGCCTGGTTGGTTTTTTAGCTAAAACCAACCCGACCATACTCCAGATGCTTCCAAACCTCGAGCGAAGTAAGCCAAAAGAACTGTCTCACTAGGAGGAATCCAACAATGTTTATGGCACATCAATCAGATGTCTAGAGCTCAAGTTATAAGCATTTCCCCTCCGAAGGCATAGTTGGTTTCATGTTCGAACCAACTTGGCCATACCAAGAGTTCTCTGAAACCTTGAGTGTAATATACCGAAACGACCATCTTGATCCAAGGATCCCAACGCAACTGACGGTGTGTCGATTGGAGGTTCGTAGCCCATGATATTGGTGTTAGAACGGATGTTCAAAAATAGGGAGTTTGGGCTCGGACCGACCCAGCCCAATACCCCGTGGGACGGGTAGAACCGGGCGACCCGACCCGACTCCATGTCCAGCCATTTTTGAGTGTGGCCCGGACCATCCGACGGAGCTGGGCTCGTGGCCGAGTGGGACGCGAAGGGGGGGGGGCTTTTGTTTTGAAACGGCGGACCCCCTTCTAGTGGGGTCCGCTCTAGGTTGTTGGCCGGGGGTTAAAACCCCCGGTCTTTCCGGAAACGGACGACCATATTGGGCGACCGGTGTGGCTGTCGTGGGACCCGTAGGGTCCTGCCTCTTGGTGTGCCAGTGGCCGGCCGAGGCTGGCCGCCTCCTACTAAACCACCGTGACCTAAGGCTATAACTATTCCTTGTCTGGCGTGGTGCGAAGGCATCGCGCCCCGCCCCAGTCGTGGCCCCTTGATGCTCTAGCACGGCGCGACGGCGCCGTGCCCCTTCGCTATGGCCCACTCTTGTCCGTGGCCTCGTTCGGTCTCACCTGCACGGCGCAATGGTGCCGCGCACCTCTGTCACGGCCCGCTCCAGCCGTGGTCCTCTTTGTCCTCGTGCGGTGCAACGACACCGTGTCACCTCCGTTTGAAGCCCCAATGAAGATCAATTATAAAAGGGGAGGAGGATCGTCCGTGTATGTGCGGTCTGATCTCTTCCCGTGATATCAATAAAATGTGGGAAATCATTAAATAACGAAGATCGTTAAATAATACTTGAACGAAGAATTAACCCCTACCTAAATTCAAGAAGGTTGATCACTTAACAAAGGATGGAGATACTTTCATTGTTCCGTTGTTGTTCCCGCAGAATGATGGCGTCGCTTCATCAATGTTGAGAAGAAAGAAGTCGAGGTTGGGACCGGTGTTCTTCGCAGGATGAATGAAATTCTTTCTCCTCCAATTATCCACACAATGATCGAACACCAAATAAAATAAGACTACCCATATTTTATTAAAGAATGGAATGCATTTCAAATTACAAAATTCAAAAAAAAAACAACTCACTTAACTAGTTAAACATAAGTTGTCTAATTAATTTGGTGTTAAGTTGGAAAGAATTAATGTGGGAGAGTTACACAACGTATGATGGGTTTAGAGGAGTTAAAGGAATTTGAAAGGGTGGGGCTCCTGTGGGCCCCACCTCACAAATATCCTAAGAAGAGGAGTTAGGATCTAGTGGGTCCCACCCCAACTCCCATACTTAATATAAAACCACCTAGGTTAGATATAAAATTTGTTCCACAAATTTTATTTACTTCACATTTAATCCTCAATTTTTAACAACTCCTCCCGAGAAAATGCTCCTTCAGAAATGGTCCTATTAAGGAAATACCACCGTTGCAGTTTCATCTGGGCCCCCAGATTTCAATTCCGAGCACTGGTTCAAAAGATAGAAAAACCTGCACATTCTTTCATTGAACGTACCTGAGCTAAACTTCGGAAATTGATTCCGGGCACACTGGGTCACGAAATTAGGTGCAGTCGGAAACCGTCTACTCGAAAAATCCCAAAGAAAATAAGAAAAAAATTTCCATGAAATTTACAAGTCTTTACATTACTTCCACCTTAGGGATTTACGTCCATGTAAAGATATATCACAAAACTAGGAAAATAAATGAGGGTACAAAGCATGCATATGAGCCTCCCGCTCCCATGTTCTCTCCTAGAGGTTCTTGTGCTGCCACCTAATGCGCACTAGATGAATCGACCATCCGCGTAGGACCCGCTCCTGTCGATCCTTGATCTCCAACGGGACCTCTGCAAAATTCTCCCCATCATCGATATCCAGCTCCCCGTGATCAATGATATGTTTCGGGTCATGCAAATATCTCCTCAGCTGAGATACGTGGAAGACGTTGTGCACCTGGTGAAACAGAGGTGGAAGAGCCAGGCGATAAGCCACCTCGCCTATCCTGTCGAGAACCTGGACTGGTCCAATGAAGTTCATTGATAACTTGCCGCCCCAGATAAATCTCCATAATCCACGCTGAGGTGAGACCTGTAAAAGAACATGGTCGCCATCCTAGAACACTAATGGTCTCCGCCTCCAATCAACATAGGACTTCTGTCCACTCTGAGCAGTCCTCATCTGCTCCTGGATGATTTTTACCTTCTCCGTCATGGCCTGGACCATCTCTGGTCCTACATGTTCTGACTCCCCAGGTTCTATCTAGAATAGAGGTGATCTACAAGGTCGGTCGTACAATGCCTAGTATGGTTCCATCCCGATGGTGGAGTGGTTTCTGTTGTTGTACGCAAACTCCACCATGGGTAGGTGATCCTCCCAGCTGTGACCAAAGTCAAGGACACTTGCACGGAGAATTTCCTTGAGAGTCTGAATGGTCTTCCGTCTGACCATCCTTCTAAGGGTGAAAGGAAGTGCTTAGGCGTAGCTGCGTCCCAAATTCCTCCTACAAACCCTTCCAGAGCTTGAAAGTAAAGCAAGAATATCGATCAGAGATGATAGAAGATGGTACACCATGAAGCCATACGATCTCCTGAACGTAGAGGTGTCCCAATCTCTCCACTAAGCCCGACTCTCTGATAGGTAGAAAGTGGGCTGACTTGATGAGTCGGTCAAAAATCACCCAAATAGAGTCATGACCTCTGGATGTAAGTGGAATCTCTATCACAAAATCCATAGATATCCCATACCACTTCCACTCAGGGACCCCCAAGGGTTGTACCAAGCCTTCTGGTACTTGGTGCTCCGCCTTCACCTGCTGGCAGGTGAGGCATCATGAAACGAACTCTGCCACAACCTTCTTTATACCTGGCCACTAGTGCTGTCGTATTAGATCCTGGTACATCTTTGCTACTCATGGATGTACCACTAAAGGGTAAGTATGAAACTTTCTCAGAACATCCTCCTGTAATGAAACTGGTACCATGGTACATCCTCTGAAAAGGATGGCATTCTCTATTCATAATAAAAATCCATCAGGTGCATGTACTGTGGATATCTTTGCACGTCGCATCTCACAGTCAACTTCCCCATGCTGCGCCTCTCTGACCCACTGATGTTTTGGAGGCATGACTGTGAGAGACTATAGAAAGGCTTACCCATCTCTATCCACGAAGGATATCTGTAAAGTGGCTAACTGCTTTGTCACCTCTCCAAGTAGCTGGATGCCTGACCTCATGCTGAGAGCAACAACTACTACATTCCCCTTCCCAGGAGTATAGACTATCTCAATGTCAAAGTCCTGGAGGAACTCGATCCATTGCCGCTGTCTCAGTTTCAGGTCATTATGTGATAACATGTACCTGAGACTCTGGTGGTCAGAGTGGACTCTAAAGCACTCGCCCATCAGATAGTGCTTCCACATCATCAAGGAGAAGACCACTACTGCTAACTCCAGGTCATGGGTAGCGTAGTTCTGCTCATGATGTCTCAACTATCGTGAACTGTATAGGATCATTTCCTGATCTTGCATTAGGACACACCCGAGTCTGGTCCCTAATGCATTGTAGTAAACTATGTACCCTACGCCCTCATATGGTAGCCTCATGATGGGTGCACTAGTCAATCTTTGTCTCATCTCCTAGAAGCTCTGCTGACATATATCTGACCACACGAAAGGTTTCCAATTCTTTGTCAAAGATGAATGTGGTGCTATAACTCTGGAGAAGTCTGGCACAAATCTCTGATAGTACCCAGCTAGACCTAAGAAACTCCGCACCTCCGTCATGATCTTGGGTGGCTCCCAAGCTACCACTACCTCGATCATCGCAGGATCCACCGCAACTCCCGCCTCAAAGTTGACGTGTCCCAAGAATTGGACCTCTCGAATTTGGAACTGAAACTTCGAGATCTTACCATAAAGCTGGTGCTCTCAGAGTGTGTACCGTACAACCCACAAGTGGTAGGGGTGCTCCTTCTTAGTATTCGATTAAATCAATATGTCATTGATGAAGACTACGACAAATCAATCAAGGTAAGGATGGAAGATCCTATTCATGAGACTCATGAACACTAGAGCATTGGTTGTGCCGAAAGGCATAACCAAGAACTCATAGTGGTCATACCAACACCTGAATGTCGTCTTATGCACATCCTCGTCTCGAACTCTGAGCTGATGATAGCCTGAACTGAGGTCTATCTTCGAGAACCATCGTGCTCCCTTAATCTGATCGAAGAGTTCGTCAATCCTTAGAAGTGGATACTTGTTCTTCACGGTCACCTGGTTCAGGCGACGGTAGTCGACACACAGTCGCATGATCCCGTCCGCCTTCTTGGCGAACAAGATCGGGGAAGCCCAGGGTGAAACACTGGGTCAGATGAATCCCTTTCCCTACAAGTCCTCCAGTTGTACCCGTAGCTCTAGAAGCTCAGCTGGAACCATCCGATATACTGAAGTAGATATTGGTGTTTTCCTGGGGAACATGTCAATATTGAAGTCTACCTGTCTGTGAGGAGGTGGTCCTGGAATGTTTTCAGGAAAAACGTCCGCATACTGATCCACCACAACAAGAAAACTCGGACTCCTCACATCAACTGCTCCTAAGATGAGACTAGCCAACTGATGAGTGATTGGTTGTCATCTCCTCTGTGTGAGTCCATCATGTGCCGCAAAGTCTCCCTTATCATCGGTGAAGGAGAACCTGCTCCCATATGTGCGGACACACTGCACCTGGTTCCTAATACAGTCGATCTGACCATGGACACAAGATAACCAATCCATGCCCAAGATGAAGTCCTAAGGCCTCGATGCTGCTACAAGAAGATCCTAGCCGAAGATCTCACCTCCTAGAGTAAGCTCACACTACCGGCACCAGTGTGTAATCGTCTATTCTGCTCCCGTATAAGTCTCTTTCCGTAAGGATTGAGCCAACGAATCCATTGGAATCTATGAGCTCCGAAAAAGGGCAGAAGCAATGAAATAATGACTCGCTCTTGTGTCTATAAGAACTACATAAAGGGTGGAGTAGACACAAATAGTACCTTGAATCATCTCAGGTGCACCATGGTCATAGGACTCCACTACCTAAAGCTCAGACTACCTCTATCCACCAGCTCCCTGTGGTCGGGGTAGACCTCCTGGTGGTGGTGGTGGTAGAGCCTCAATGCATCGCCCACCACCTGCTGCTCAGCCAGCTCTTCTTCGTTGTCTGCCTACTCCATGCAGACCACCATGGTCGAACCTCTGCCTCTGCCTGGGTGGTCCCTCAACCATATGCTGCTCCTCTGCATGGCGGGTCAGATAGTCTCGAGCCACGTGGCCCTGCCCGCTGCATGCATAGCACTGTCTTCCTCTCGGATGACTAGCTTTGCTGTGTGTGCCTCGCACCTCCGAACCAGTGTCCTGGGGTTTTCCACCTGATGGTCTGGTCCGCTTGGACCCCTGTGACATACGTCGACTGCCAGCTGTAGAAGAATCCGCTATGTGCCTCCCTATGGTAGGTCTCGCTGCTGGTGTAGGCTCAGCAAGAAATCTCCCTACAAGAAGGGCTTTCTCCAGTACTCCTGCCTATGTCATAATGCTGAGGGAGATCATCGATGCCCTAATCTCAAGCCTTAGTCCCTGCTCGATGGTCTGGGCCCGGAAGAATGGGTCTCGTACCATGTCCGTGGAGTAGCACGAGAGATCAGTAAATCTCGCCGAGTACTGGGCTACTGTCATGCTGCCCTGCCACAGCTATAGTATCTCATGAATGCGCACCGCATGGAGGGTGTCTTGAACAAACTCTAAGTGGAAGAGGCTCTTGAAGTCCGTCCAAAGAAAAGATGCCTCGTCATGCACCTGGAGCATCAGGCTCCACCATCTACCTATTGCCGCGAGAAGGAGACTCGCTGCAAGGATCACCATGAGGTCTGTTGGTGTCCCTACCAACCCGAAGACTTGAACGATAGCCTCCAGCCAATCATCAGCTGCCTGAGGGTCCATCTCCCCGTGGAACCTGGGCAGTCTTTGATGCTGAAAATCGTGCAGCGCACTCAGGAAACATGCACTGTCAAATGCTGGGGCTGGTGGCATCAGTGGCTCAATGGGTAGAGGTACCGCCGCTGCCTCCGCTGTAATTGGGCCCTGCACCGAGGCCACTTTGCTCGGTGGGATTCCATCTCGCACAATGCTCGGAACCCTAGCTGGCTTCCATCGTGGGGCCATACTATAAATAAACAGGTGTTCCACGGTCAATACAGTATGCCTGGGGAGCTAACACAATGTAATTACAAAGAAAAATTTGAAACACACTTCCAATCAATGATTTCGTGCACTGAGTCGGAAATCAGAAGTTAGGGTCCTGGTGTATGGATACGTCGGTCACCGCACCAACACTGGACTCGCTGGACTAACAACCACACTCAAATACCCTTAACACTATTTCTTCACATAGAAAAATTATTAGAGTCTTGAGTTATACGGTAGAACCGACTCCTCTGGTACCAATTTGTCACGACCCGCCTCCCCGGGCTATGAACCTTGTCATCTGACCCCATGGGTCTCCTATAATACCTTGGTTTCCTTTCTAACACACCATAGTCTATTACTCAATAGGTCTTTTTATCAGACTAATGACTATCCCCATAGGCCAACACATGTTCTTTTAGTGTGTTTTGTCGTCACTCGCACACACCTTGGGAAACTTCCGAGAAGGTCACCCATCCTGATTACTACTCTAGGCCAAGCATGTTTATCTCTGGAGTTCTAATCAGGTAGGCTCCCAAAAAGAAAGGTGCACATTGTTGACATTGGTAGTAACACACCTGGAAAAGTTAGCCTTAAAAGGCTAAATGTTACTACCCATGTCAACAAGGTGCACCTTTTTTTTCAGGAGCCTACTTGATTAGAACTCCACAGTAAAACATGCTTGGCCTAAAGTAGTAATCAGGATGGGTGCCCTTCTGGGAGGATTCCTAGGGTGTGAGTGAGTTGAGGACAAAACACACTAAAAGAACATGTGTTGGCATGTGGGGACATTCATTAGTCTGATAAGAAGCCCTAGTGAGTAATAGCCTATGGTGTGCTGGAAAGGCAACAATGGTATTACAGGAGACCCATGGAGTCACCCAGGGAAAACATCCCAGAAGGTCACCCATCCTGATTACTACTCCAGGAAAAGCATGTTCAACTGTGAAGTTCTAATCAAGTAGGCTCCCGAAATGAAAGATGCATCTTGTTGACACAGGTAGTAACATTTAGCCTTTTATGTCTAACTTTTCCAGGGGTGTTATAGTTATAATTATAGTAGTGTTATGAAAATGGTAAATCATCTTCAAATGATTTGATATATAATATAAATTTTATTACATCATTAATGTTTCATGGGGTGAGACAATGGATAATGATATTTGGGACACTCCCATTTACATTAGAGATTTTTTTGATTTTATAATATTAATAGAGGTAAATAAATTACTAAACTAATATATAGAGAGGAAATAACAAAAATTATATGAGTCTCATTTTTTTGTTCCAAATATATCTGTAGTGTCACACATTTCAAAAAATAAAATACATAGTATATTAAAGAAAAATTATTTTGGAACTGGGATATTAGGTTATTCCATAAATAAGGGTTCCTGTATATGTTTTGTGAAGATGATATTCTAGTGTAGCAACATGAATTCTTTTTTCTAGAAAATATTTTAATTGATTTGTTTATTTCAGTATTTATACAAATATACATCAGCTTTATAAATTTTTATGAAGCTTTTATGGGTGATCAATTTTTTTAGGGAAATTATATATTGGGGTCGTCTTGTTTTCTAGAAATGCTCAAAATGTAAATTTTCTCTCATTATTACATATGATGCATTTTATAAATGTCTATGATAATATCATTTATTTAACGAAAATGTAAGAGTATTTGAGATTTAATTTTTTATATACATTGGATGAAATATTATATAGATTTAAAAGTATTTCAAAATTTATAATGGTTTCATATATTTTTTGTAAACCATAATATGATTTCTACAACTTTTACATGTTTTAAATAAATCATGGGGTCTATGGATAAGTATGAACTATAATGTATTATATCATTCTATAATGGTTTCTTTAAAAATATCCACTTGAATGACATCTATGTTTAAATTTAAGAATCATTTTTTCTAAAGAAAACAACATTAAATGAGGATATGTTAACACATTTTAATATATGGTTTCGATATCTAAAATTTTATTCTATTTTTCTAAAAATATAAATATAACCATTAAAAAAAGGCATGTCCATGTTATTAAATTTTTTTTTGATAAAATCATGATGCATTATTATTGAAATTATATAATGATATATATAACAATATAGGTTATAATGTTATTATGAAATTAGATTTATAGTATATTAATCATTAGATTATATTATATTGATAAATATTGGAGGTTTTTTTGTTGATTTATCTAATAAATTTCTATATTAAATAATTTTCCATATAAACATTTTCTGAATTAGGTAGAAATGAATCAAGAATAAAATCTATTTCAAGATCAAAACCATAGAGTTACAGGGATTGAAATATAGATGTTTAAAAAATTTTAAAATCCACTGACATAAGGTATTTATTTTGGTACAGATTCTAGAGAGTAACCAAACATTCTATAGGTGAATATGTTTATATAATAGGATGCATTTCAGAAATGACCAATAGTATTTTGTGGTTCCTAAATCCAGGTAAAAAAATAAGGAAGTACTAATAAACCTAAAAATATATTAGATTATTTTTGTAAATCAAAATATAAAATGGTAATTTAATATATCATTAAATTTGAAAGGAAGCTCGTCATTGTTTCTAATTGATTAAAAAAACAATTAAAAATGATGATATTGATGCCATGGGGTTGAAATTATTTTCAAATCATTTAATTTTGACGTATTTTTTTGGGTTTTTTATTATATGATTTAGATAATAAATATTTAGAACCGAAAAAAATTATTAGTGAAACTATTTTTCTCTATGATGTTGATTTATCTAGATTATATAGGTAATTAGTGAGTTTATTTATATACTATTATAGTAAAATTTATACGTTTTATAGATTCATAAAGAAATGTTTATCAAGACATATTTCCTCTCATGAATTTAATGTCAATAAAAATAATTTTTTATATGATAAAATGTACAATATAATGATTTGAAACTTTCATAAGAACAAGGATATGATATTATTAAGGGCTCTAGTGATGGGGAAACACTTATAAAATAAATCTTAAAATCATTTTACTCAATTTTTTATTGTGATTAGTGTATTTAAAATTATTTTGGTGAATAAATGTTGAAATTTGGTATGCGTTTCATTTTTTTTGTTATAATAAATATATAATGTATATAGGTAAAAGGTATTGACTATGGTAAAATTAATAATGATTATTAGTATGTATGGTGTCCGAAATCCAATTATATATGACATCATATAAATATTTTTTCTGAATCAATTCATGAATTATTGAAATAATCATGCCTAAAAACAAATGCACATAGAAAATTCTATAAGAACTACCATGGGAAATGAAAGACCATATAATAATGTTGTGAAATGTATAAAACACGCGTTATCATTTTATTCAATGTATTTATTGATTCAAAATCTAAAAATACATTTATCTCATGTCAATTTTCAAGTAAAATTGAAATATCATCACATGATATAGAGATAGAAGATTTGGTAAAATCTTTTTTTGTAAATACTACATCACAATGAATTATTAGAATATTTCTATATTTATATATTTAATCATTTTCATTGTAGTTATAATTACATATCCCAAATTTTACTTTGAGGTTATCATGTATATAAATTTGATTTTAGTTTATCCTGATATGATAGATGACATAACTAATTTTGTTATGATAAATTTTTAGTGTAATTATGAATTTGTAGATATTAATGAGTTCATACATAGGATAAAATATCAAGATGTCCATAATGAAATTTCAATATTGTAGATAGAGTTGCATTTACCATATTATTGAAATTAAAAACATTGTATAATAGAGATTATTCATATGTAAATAAATATATGGATATATTTATTGTTAATTTATGTGGTATTTTTATAGGTATATAAGTTCATTTCATTGTATAAATAGATCCATAATCTACGAAGTGTTAATAATTCACCATAGAAAATTACTGCAACTGGGTAATTTGAATTGGGAAAGAATTTATACGAGTTTCATGATATTTTTTTTCAGTATCCCTTTCACTTCATCTTTAATTGTAACTATTTTTTCAACAAAATTGTGTTGTTCCTTGAGGATTTTCATTGATTATAATAACTTAATAACATGAATATTATATGAAAATAATTGCGCAATAATTTAATTAACATGATTAATTATAATTAGTAAACACATTTTTTTATGAAGGATCACTGGTTTAGATATCATCAGATGAAACTAAATGTGAAAAACATTTTGAGCAAAAAGTTTGATTATATTAATTGAAAATATAATTTTTTTTATCTTTTTGGTTGATGCATGCACCCAATGTAATAATGGAAATTATTAATACTATTATCGTTATGTTTTTGGATAATTTAGCATTGGATCCTATTAAATCCATTTTTTTATTCTAAATGTTACGAGGAACAAGAGAAAAATCTATGAATTTCTCTACAAAATATAAACCAAATAATTTCAAATAAAAAATTTCCTAATGATAATTTCTTTTATATCATATTTCATTCATTTAACATGTCTTTTTTAATCATGGAATAAACTTTAAATTAGGTAAAAATAAGGTTGTGTAAAAGAGGAATATTAATTTAAATTTCAGTAATATTTTATGTATTCCTGAATAAGTGATTTAATACTAAAATATTGTTTTGTATATTATTTTATAATCAATATCAATATTAATGTTAAAATAAAATGGAGTAAAATTCATCTTGAAAAAAGAATGTGATGAATGATTCCTTGAATAAAAAATAAGACTAATTGGTTCCCTAGTTTTATCTTTTCTAGGACGTTAATGAATTTTTTTCCATTAAAGTGATGATTCACTAAAAGGACATGGTTTTTTCTTTATGAATAACGATCATGTAATTTTTTATGATCTAGTTTACATTAAAATCAATTAGAAAAACACCATATTTATGATATTGATCATTTAAATGTGATTTTTTAGTAAAATATTTGAATTAACATTAATATGAGGGAAAATTTAAAATATATACTAACAAATTAATCATAAGGTTGACAAATAAATGATTGAACAAATGTAAATGAACATGGTTTTACACAATAATGAAATTTTACTGTACTATCATCTATCATCTAGGTAATCAATAGAAAGAAGAATATTATTACTCTTTAAAAGATAATACATCATTATCTATGATCAATTTTTTAGTTTGTATATTGATTATTATTTTAAAAAAGGTTGGAAATGAAATTTTTCATGTACGAACTTCGTATCTTTTGGAATTGTTTTTTTAAAATTCATATTTACCAAAACAAATTGAACACTAAGAATAAATATCATGGTATTCAAGGAAACAATGTTTTTAAAGAATGTTTCTATCATAATGTATCATACATGAAATGATCATATGATTTTGAAATTACTAATATATGAATATGTGTCCTCGGTTTAAGAATTAGTTTTTGAGTGAAGCTCATATCTCTCAATTTCCTATTTATCATTGGATAACTATTATGTATAAATTCCATCAAAATTAATACAATAGGTATTTGAAAAAATATATAAATTATTTTTAAAAAATTCACCATTAAATATGTAAAATCTTGGTGTTAACTACTAGTGAAGATGATTCATAATTTTCCAAAGTCCATATTGAAATTGGATATTTTATACACGGATATCATGGTGGGATTTCCCATGAAATCATGGTGAAATAAGTAAATTTGTTATATTGTTGATCAATAATTGATATCATTCCATTTTTACCCTACCAGATATATTATTTCATTGCATCATATTTTCCTATTTTACGTCAAGTATATAGTTTGGTCAAATAGATTTAATCTCACTATAATATATGCCAGGGATCCTAAATTTAAATTTTATTTCTCAAAAGCACATCAAATGTCAGTGGGTAGATAAATAATTTTTTTTAAAAAATTATTCCATAATATCATGGGTAGTTATAGATCATGTTTCATGTTTTTAATGATATCAACTGACATAAATTCGTGTATGACTATATAATTTGCTATAAAAAATTTCATTATTATAATTTTATTTTAAAAAATTCATTTCCTTCTAGTATATTGATGGAACTCTTGGATGTATTATATGTAATGTAGCATTGAACTCCAAAGAGATGGATTTTTTGAGAGGAAATTATTGCGGATAGAACCAGTAAACCAAATCAAGATGAAGGTAATGATGATTCAAAAACTTGTGTGGGATACTTAGAGATAGATGAATATTTATGTAGATAATGATAGGAATAACCATTAAATTTTTATTTGGTCATATGTTTCTAAAACTATATCCATAGAAAGGTGATATGTAATTTTGTAAAAAAATTTATATCCATTATTAATTTTGTTATATGGAATTTAGGAAATGGTGGGATTCATTTATTAATGATAACCCTTTCCACTATGTTTATCTCAGGTTAACAATGTGTTTCATACTTCATTTATAATTAAATTTATACATGATTTCACTCATGCTTTTAGTTTGGAGGTTGTAGAGGTGGAAGAGAAGATTTTTTTGATGAAAAGTAGGTAAATATAATAGATAATAGATGTTAGATTTTACAATGAAATGTAACATAAAGGAATAATTTTTCAAGGATGAAAAAAATTATTGATAAAGAAAAATTGAATACATAAAAGGTCATGAGGGGAAAATATATCTACCTCTTTTCCAAATTAATAAAATTAAAATGAAACTTTATCCACCTTGACAGATGAATGAGGAAACATAAGAAATTTTAATAATAAATATATTTCACACAATATTTATATTATTTGTTAGATTTTATGGATTCACATACATTACAATAATTTTACATGATTCATAAAATTGAATAATGAAAAGGTTTTATATAAACATACATGTTTTCCATGTATTATAAGGATTGATATTAAATTCAATTTTCTACATATTGTAAATTTAATTATTAATTATTATTTTGCAATTTATATATGAATAATATATATATATATATTAGTATAATTTTTTTTTCTTTTGTGAATTTTTTTTATGTGAATAGTGAAATATAAATCATTTTATAAAAAATTGAATTTTATTCATGTTTCTGCAAAGTACCATTCAAAAATAGATTTTAAATTAATATAAAATATAATTCCATTTAAAACATTTATTCTCTATAATTCTATATGATTGAATGTTATTATTTATTTTTGTACAAATAAATTTTTATGGTTATTTTTTTAAAGAATATTTTTTCTTTACTTTATTTGATGATATATGAAAATTGATTTTAGATGCTTATAAATATTTAATATTTGAAATTATATATCATATTTTGAATTAGGATGTTCATATTAACAAAATATTTTTACATAATTTTTTATGAATAGTTTCATTAGTAAAAATAACATCAACACAATAAAGTTGTAAAACCATGTATTTATGGTAAAAATAGTTGTATAAGGTTAAAAATTCCCATCAAAATTAAAGTTTCCCATAGTTTTAATAAATAGATATTAAATTTTTTAGAGAAATATTAATCACATAGCATAACTATCCATGGATGAATTGAATGTTTATAGAATCTATTGAAAGATGGATACATAAAAATCCAGTTTATAATTGTACATCATCATCTCCCATTAAATCCTCACAACTACAGACCTTAAATGAAAATATTAAAATGTTACCTAATTGGTAAATTATATCAAAATTAATTTTATAATATTTTAAAATAAGGAACATGTTCATTTAAAATGGACAAAGGGATGAATTTATTTCTGGATTATCACATTTTTAAAAACAATCGAAAAACATTTATATGCAAGAGAAGGATATGTGATATAAAAAATACATGATTAGTATAACATTTGTACAACTTTATTGATATTTTTTGAATCCATAACGATTGAAATGGAAATAATACATGTGAAACACATTCATAAATATATGATAATAAGTGACATGTGTTTGATGAAAAATAATATAATTTTTTTTCTAAAATAAACATGAAAATTAACAATCTCAAAATAATGTAGATTGTAACCTAAATCCTTTTCCACATTGGAAACTACTAAATGGTGTTCCCTATCAATAATTTATGTAAAATTATTGATTATGTATCATAAAAAATAATTATTTTCATGATATATCATTTATGTTCTTGGTATATAATCCTAACAATGAATAATGATGCATATAACAAATTTATGTCTCAGGGAAAGATAATTTGTGAAAAATAAACCACATAATAATCATAACAATAAATTAGAGAATTTAAACACAAATATATTATTTGAATGAAATCTAAAACAAAAGAAATATATTTTAAATGAAATATAATAATATAAAAAATCATTACATAAATAATCATGACTTGTGAATTCAAATAAAGATCTAATATAACCCCTTGAAAGGCAATTGAGTTATTAATTTCCTTACCTCATGAAATATTTCTTGTCAATCAATATTGAATGAAATAATCCAAATAAAGAATAAAATACTATTATTTAAGAATTATTTATTTTATTTCATGTAATGGGGATGTATATATGCCAAACAACAAAAATGTGTAGTGAATATGGAATATGTCTGTGAGAATTAATTGGGATATTAGAAAAACTCGTTACCTTGATTCAAAATTTTCCATGACATTCCCGTAACTCCATTATAACTATCATATATCTGTTGTTTTGTTTTTTAATAATATATTATAAGATTATTTCCTTATATTAAATTAATTCCTTTAATTTACTTTTATTTTCATACTAATATATATAATTAGTTAAATCCATGTAATTTGTTTTGAGGACGTTTGGTTCATTGTGTTTATAAGGATTTTGTTTGTTGACTATGGTAAAATAAGTCAATTTTTAAACATATCTATAATATTAATAATGAACTAATAGTAATATTTAATCATATATTATAATTTTAAGACCAATGATGAAAAATGTTTAGTAATAATTAACCACATCATGATAATAGAGATGGTTGACATATGTAAGGATGAGTAACATTTCCATTTTTCAAATATCATCAGTAAAGAAACTAATATAATATTATATATTTATATAATGATAATAATGTACTAAATAAACTATTATTTCATTAAAATTACGTATATATATCATTGTTATGATGTAGTAATGAAAAAAAATCACATTTCTTCATGGAGGTGGTAGTCCACAATAATAGAAGGATGTTATCATGTGTAGATTATGAAATAAAATTATATATTATACACTGATAATGAAAAATATGTAAAAAATATCATTATTATTTCATTTATATAACATATATACATCAACATTATTTCTATTAAATTCCATTTAATACATTAGTGAAAATAAAATCGCATCACTATGTGAGGTGATAATCGGTTATACACACGGACAACGTCATTGTAACCCCTAGAAAAAAATTAAAAAGTTATATGTGATGTTATAACTAAGGTTGAATAAACATGTTTCAAATATCATATATATACATTAAATTTTTATTAAATAATTTTTTGAATGTATATTATAGAAAATTAATGAAATTGATTCCCGAGGCTGTTGTCCACTATATAAATAAATTATGATTTTATAGCCCATTCGATGGAGGGGGAGATATATTTATGTCATTAAATTAATATAATAACATTTTTGGGTATATTATATACCTTTATTATAATATTACCAAATATTAATAATATTTTATGGTGATGTAAGATGAAAAATTAAAAATACGTATAGTTTGAAATTTTACCACTTCCTAGAACACCTCATTAAAATTACATCTAATTGATTACCTGAGTGGATTTATAAAAAACATTTTCTAGTATTGGGGTATGTAAGTTGGGATATTATTTTTTAGGTATCAAATGAACCAATGTGGGATTAATATGTGAAAAATATTGGATAATGGGTGGCCTTTTATAGATTAGGTCGGTGGAACACATGTAATTTTAGAAAATAATAAAATGTTTACCCACATTTTTTACAGGAAAATGAGATATAAAATGGAAAATTAATGATACTTATACATTTCGAGGAAAAAATAATTCCGTAAAATTGTATTTAGAAATGTATTTATGTCATTTAGAACATGTTATTTATTTGTTTAACCCCCCTGTAAACTTATTTTTACCTTAACCGCATAAATTTATTTTTACTTGTTCAACTATTCATTATAATAAAAAATTATGTTGAAATTACTAGATAATATAAATTATAAGAATTAAGAACATGAAATCCATTTTAAAACATTAAATTTATATAATTTCATATTTTTAATTTAAAATCAAACCTGTAGACACAAGAAAATATATGTAGTTGAATAAGTTCTTTTTTAAAGAAAATTATTTTTATGTAATAAATGACTCATAATAATTATTTAATAAATATAAATTAATATGTATATATATTATTTAAATTTAATGTAAAACATTCCTCGTGATGGAGTTTCTCATTATTTAAAAATGATAAAAATTATTCTCTTTAATAGATTTTTTCAAGAAATTGTGTTTTTAAACCCAAAGACAACATTGTCATAAAATATAATATAATCTTGATTAAAATTAAATTAAGAGTATTGAATAAAAATAAATAATAATTATGTTATTACAAATCATATTAAAAAATAAAATTACTTTTATACATTGTATCATAGTGGAAATAAATAACAATTGTAGAAAAATCATTATTTTACAGTATTAAAAAAAATCAATGATTTATGAAAAATCACAATTATTCACCCAATATTATTTTGATATTCCAAAATGAATTTTTTTTATCAAATAAATTACCTAAATTTTATAAAAATTATTTATAAAAATGTTTACCTATAATAAATTTAATATGAATTTGAAGGAAAAAATAATTTTTAACAATAAATATACATTTTTAAAAATGGATTCATTATTAATTAAAATATTTTCAATAATTTATAATTCATATAATATTTAAATATTTTTTTTCTTAATGGAGTTTATAATGCTCATACTCGAAAATTTTATGCCTATGTTATAATGGTAAAAGATTGTGTGGGTCATTTATGCTCGTTGTTGCAAGTCAAATATCCTATCAAGGATAGTTTTTTTTCTAAAATATATGTGGGTTTCAGTACCATTTTTTTTATATTTTATCATTTCCTCAAAAAACGAATCATAATAAAAGGGGATATAAGCTTATTATTAATGTTTAGTAAGGTATATATCAAGGATTACATCAATACAAATTTAACATAATAGTATAAGAACATGAGAATACTATTTGGAAATAATAGCATTTATGTCATAGATCACAATATTATTCATGGTATAAATCTTGGAAGTTGATTATTCATGAATAATAAAGGAATTAATGAATATGATAATTGATTTAATAACATTTTCACTAGAAATAGGTATTTTCATATACATAATAATAGAAAATCATTTCATTTTTAGTCAATAATCGTTTACCAAACTATCAATATTGAATGGGTTCACTCCCCAAAACATCATAGTAGTCATGGTTCACTACCAAGAAAATCATATTTAAATAATTCCATTACTAAATACATTTAAATACCAATTTTAGCCATTTTTTCTCACAAGATATATTTATTTAATCAGTAAATTGGAGGGATATATAGGTCCCATTCATTATTCGTTAAAACCTGGCCACTATCGATCGGTATAAATTTTCCACAATCCATGTATAAATCATAGAAACTATACTATTACATAACCATATTCCATTGTTATAACATAACCACCATCAAATAATGAAAATGGTATATATGTGTTATATAAGATCCTAAAACATTCAATAAATCATCACATCATAATCCATCTAATGAAAACATGTTTCATAATCTTTATAATAATTCATTATAACATAAGCATGTAAAATAAGTTGTTTTCATAAACATCACATCAACATAAAAAATAACCATATACAAAAATGATACCAATAAGATTATTTGATCATACCTCTAATAAATCCAAATTTACATCAAAGAGTGAATCTTAGTTGGACAATTATTTTTAAATATCACTTGGGTCATTTAATTGGAAAATGTCATTTTCATAATGAAATAATTTTTTTAATATTAAAATTATTTCCCAATTAGTAAAGAAAAAAATTCCTTGAAATCAATCTTAGAAAAATTTAATGGTTTCTCCAAATAAATGATCAATCATGATTGAGGGAAATTCAATTCCATACATATATACTGATATAAAATATTCTATTTTCAGTATTAAAAAATTCAACAATTCCTTATTTGGAAAAATAATAAAAGATTTAATTTATAATTTAATGAAAAATATATAAAATTGGTTGAAATTTATTTCTATAAATCATAGTATATTATTAAAAAAATTCTATAAAACCTTTTCATAAATCATGGATATTAATGTAAAGGGATATTTGATCTGAGATATAAATAAAGATTATTTTCCTTAAAAACACATTTTAAATATCATGAGAACATAAAATCATAAAAATTAATATAAACCACGTATTATGAAAAAATAATCAGAGTAAAATTAAATTTATGAGTTTCTTGAGAGGTGGATCATAATATTTCAACACCATCAAGATAATCATAAAAATTATTGATAAACAATAATATTGTAACATAAAGCCATTGAATTTTGTTGAATATTGTATCATAATCCCCATGAATGAAATAATAAAAATGATATGTGGATACCATAATTTTCATTATATTAATATTAATATAAATTCACGGGTCAAATATACACCACACATAAAAAACAAAGGATTGTATAAGGGATGTGCCCCATAGAAATAAAAGTGAGAAAAAAAAATCTCTTACCATAATTCTGATTTATTATATACAAGGTGGAACCACCTATAGAATAAATATATATTTATTATTAATATATTGTATAAATATAATAACATATACCATACCATATATTATTTAATTTTATCAAATTATCAAAAAATTGTCCACACTCCATTAAAATTATTGTTCCGAGTGATATATGATTTGTTTGTCATGTATATTATTATTAGATAGATTCAATACCTTATTATAATAGTTCTATAATAATGATATAAATTCCATATATATTATTTATATTCATTCTTATAATCATTTATAAAATATATAAATATGAATTTCACCATTCATAGAGAAGATATATTTTATGTAGGTCTGAATGTTGTATTCATTTTTTCAATGAATGATAGAAATGTAAGGTGAATAAAAAATCACCATCATATAATGATTTTTAAATTAAGTATATCATATATATTCATTTAATTCATCCTTATTTCTATCAGTGTTAATCATAAATGATAAAAATCACATCTCTTTGTGGATGTCGTAATCCACACAAACATAAGACCAAATTTATCATATTCCAATAGTTTAGAAGGTAATGTGTGAGATATTATAAAATAATAATAAAAATTTAAATACTTCATATGTATCAGGTATAATTATTTTTCCCATAATAATTCCATTTTAAAAATTATGTTGATGATATATTAATTTTATCCTTACATTGAAACGGTAAATCATACAAACACAAGAGCTATATTTTAACTCTTAATTTGGTATGATGAGGATAAATAAATATGATTTCATATTAATAATATTCTATTATATTTTTTATAATAAATATATTATTTTATAAATAATGTAACATAATTCTATTAGATAAAATTTTAATTAAAAAAATAAATGTTAAGATTTTTACCTCATCCTTGACGTAGGACTATTGAATATCATCTCAGTTGTAAATGGATGGTATTTTGGGAATAAAAGAACATGTAAATGGTTTCTATGGGAGTGTAGAAGATAACTTTTTATATTTTGGTTGAATTATAAGGATCAATGGGGTGTGAAGATGAAAGAGGATGGGTTCCCTTTTATAAAAATGAGGAGATTCACAATTTGAATTTTTAAACAATTTATAACAATGTATATAAATAATGATGTCGAAATAGATCAATATTTATAAATATTTAAACCAATATTAGTATGATTATAGCCTATCATAAAATATAATATAGAATATTTAGGATCATATTTTTTAAAATATTATTATGTTTTGACCATTGGATAACCATTTTTGACAATTACATTGATATTAATGTTTTCTAGAATTTATGGGTGTAAGATCTCGACCATTTCCAGAGTTATCATGGTCTTGAATACAATTAATTTTAAATATTATTGAATTACCATTTTGGAGTTATGATATTGGGTGTGTTTGGTTAGAGTTTTAAGAAATTTTGAGAACTAGGTTTTGTTCATGGTTGGTGCACAGTTAGGGTAAACTATGAACCCAACTTGGATAATCTTGTGAAAATAGGAAGTTCATTCACACAGATAGTGAGTTATTTTAAAAAAGATGCCTGAAAATTATGTAAATGTGAATCTATGGAAAATTAGGTCGACACAGTTGTTGCACAGTCTGACTAACCATGGACCTACCCAGATAATCATTTATGTAGTGTTTAACTACCATAAAAATTATATACAAGTACCCTAAACCCATGAAACACCTCCTATTATACCTATAAATTTTGTACTAACCATTTTTTGGCTATTAAAAATCATTTTGTAGGGGTTCCAATGTCGTTATACCTTCATTATTTAAGATTCAAAACCTGAATTGAAGATATTCTCTTCTCCCGGTATGTGGATCGCATCCTGATGCATATCCCATTCATTCTTCTATCATACTTGATATTTATATCAAAAATATCCTATGTTTCTTTAGATCTAAACCTAATTGTTCAGATATAAATCTAATATTATAGATGTAGATCTAGAATGATACGATATTGATATCTTTTATCTTCATTTGTGGACATGGATACAAAATTCAAATCTATGTGTTTATGCTGCTCGGATTTTGGGGATTATAGTTATGTAAACATTGGTTAATTATTTGTGGTAGGTTGTCAAAAATGTAATTCATATAGTCATGGATTTGATATGATTATTCAATATTATATAATTTTTTGAATCTTTTATTAATTTATTTCATTAAACTGGTTTAATTATATTTACAAATTGATTTAACTAAGCATTGTTGAATTAAATAATTATTTGACAAATTAATCATGAGACTAACAGGATTCCCTATTATGTAATTAATTTAGGGAAACTGATTTTAGGATATAGGGGTTGTAATCTTGATAATTAATTATGGAATTAATTATGAGATTTTGTTTTGGATAAATTGAGATAATTATTTATGGATTAATTATGATCCTTCGTTAATATTATCTAGATAATTAATTGGGGGATTAATAATGACATATTGAGATTCAATATGAGATAATTAATTCTAGAAAATTAATTATGAAATATGAATTGGGATATGGATTAATTAATTGATAAATTAATTAATAGGATTGGTGAACTTATTTAATTGATTAGGTAACTAATATATATGATGTATTTAACTAATTAATGGATCATTACTGGAATTGATGTTGATAATTAATTTTGAATTAATTATTTGTGAATTAATAG
Source organism: Viscum album (assembly GCA_963277665.1). Taxonomy (NCBI): domain Eukaryota; kingdom Viridiplantae; phylum Streptophyta; class Magnoliopsida; order Santalales; family Viscaceae; genus Viscum; species Viscum album. The sequence goes on from OY728164.1 coordinate 1,816,759,694, forward strand.
GAACATGGTAAATCAAAATTTATATGTATACATGGTACCATGGTCATTATACATATGAAGAAAAATAATCGGAACATGTTCATTCTAAATTGAGAAGTATATATATTATCATGGTCATCATACGTATCAATAAAGATAATGGAAACATGGTCATTCTATTGGAGAGTAAGCTTGGTAACATGGTCATCATAATTATGTTTGTGATATTTTTAACAATTGGATTATGGAATATAAATGTTAAATTAATGAATGGAAATAATATCACACTAAGTTACATACTCACATGAGAATAATTTGATTTTTAGCATGAGTCGAATATGGTATTGAGATATCAAAGTAACATTGAATACATTGATCTCTAGAATGAGTTGAAGCTAGTATTTATATATGAAATTTCCTGGGGAATGGTTTAGGATCTGGTATGAGATTATGTTAGTATTAAGGTACATGTATTTTTGGGAACCATGATGTTAAATTATTTAGATAAGAATAAATCATAATGTAAAAATATGTTATTTATGTATTTTATTTTTTTGTTATAAACATCTTACAATACCTTTTTAGTGGTCTTAATTTAGATACTGTTAGTGGAGGCCTACTTAGTTTTACTCAAACCTTACTTGGGGAACCTGAATGGTATACATATAGATTATATTGTTATAGGACTATAAATTGGAAAAGTCCCTTGGATGAATTTCATATTTGATATGGATCATTGATTAGGGAAAAAATTTGTTTATGTGATTCTCTTGGGGATTCATAGTGCCACTACATTCATTTTCATCATAGAAACTTTACACTTAAATTATCAGATAATGTTTTCCCTTTCAATTTAGTATTGTATTTCATATTTTGTTAAATTGTGACATGAGTATTTTTATGGTTATATGTTCATCTTTATATGATTAATTATTTTAAATGTTGTTTTTCGTTGACTATTTCTGGTAGAGTCACCCAAAGAATTAATTACAAGACCCTCATTGCTAGTAGATAGCCTCTATCAAATGGGGAGATGCTCTTGAGGTCACGTAGAGAACCATTTCACAACACTGTTGAGTGGAACCTAGGTCATGAGATTACAAAGTGGTATCATAGATCTTGTTTTATTTCTTATTATTTTACCTTATTGTTTGGGAATGTTATATAAGAGACATTGAACAGTCGGGGCTTGGTATTGAGATCCTGCATGGGATTTGAACACCCATGCATGGGGGAAACACGAGTACTCTGGGTGGGATTGTTTTTATTGTTTTTAGCTGTTATAGTTGAATATTATCTCTCATTGGGTGATGCACTTATGGTATGAAATGATTATTATTTCTAAGAATTGATAAGAATTTCTTCATGGTCTGGAATGGAAGAAGAGTTTAGTATTCATTCATCATTTGAGGTACTCAGGGTTATTTTCACATGCATCATCAAAGGCACATACGAGAAAATGGGTTGTGGGTAAATTTTTGAACATGAACTAAATTTAATGATTGTGAGATTAAAATGAATTTTTATCTAATATAAAATGATTAAATGGTTTTAAAAATGATTTCAAATAAAAATAATTTGGATTAAGATAAGATACATTTTTATGATGGTCGATTTACCCTAGTTAACCAAAAACTATGTGTATGATGCTTAAGGGTAGTGTTAGCACCTTTGATTTCACCATGTGGCTAGGTGGGAGGAATAATGATGTGATTCGTCCACTTACGTAAATTTTATATATTTGTGTAATGATACATATGACGTGTGTTTGGAATTGTAGAGATATTGATCCATAATGCTTGTTGATGGTATGACTGAGGGGAATGGATAAGAATGGTCCACTAGTCAGGGAACACGAGGCATAGATGGTTCCAATAGAAGATGCATGGGAGCAGTTCCGGGAGAACTGTTATCATTTCTTGAAATCCTTGGGAAGAGTCCAATGGTGAGTTGCTAAAATAATGTACGAGTTGATATGGTAGTTTCAGTTAAGTACAATCCTACTTTTACTGGAGAGGGTGGAACTAAGGGAGATGAATTTTGGGATGAGTCCATTGATACAATAATTGTTGATTTAGATATTCAAGCCAAGAGGAGGGTCAAGATGTCTACTTATATTCCACTTGTATTAGTGTATCCTTGGAAGGAAATGTAGGTGTGGACTGCATAGACTGGTGGTAAGTTAAATAAGGACTTATTGGAGAGGTTCTTAGTGATATTTTGTCTCAATACATTAAGAAAAGTGAAAGAAGATAAGTATATTACTATAAATAAAGAGATCATATATGTGATTCATTATGTGAGATTCTACATAGATCTGCAAATATTTTCTCCAACATTATCAGGAGATGAGTAATCTATAACTAAAATCTTTCAGGATGTATTCCTTTGTGATATTATTCCCCGAATAAATATCTGCAGGCTGAATAATTTTATAGAATTTGTGTTTTAGGCACTCATTATTAAAAGGGAACCATTGGTATGATTAAAGTGCTAGATAGATAGTTGTTACTAGAAAATCAATTGGTGTGACTTCCAAGAGCAGGAAGCACTATTATGACAACATTATCCAAGCTAGTGGGAAAAAGATTATGCATACAGGAGGGCTGGTTGGACATGAACATACTGGAGTGATCTTCCATCAGTGTGGAAGGTCATGATGATAATGTCTACAGTTTTACCAACCAATGTAAGTGTACCAATCTTGACACAAAATGGTACATCAAAAAATATTTGACACTTTGCAGCAATATAATAGTACTGAGGGGGAAAATGGGAAAAGTCAAAGTATGGGAATAGTATCTTCTACACCGTATCCGGCTAGCAGATGGATTTCTACTAGAGGTGCTGGTTGAGTTAGTGGATGAGGTGATTTAGAGAAGGATCACCCGCATCAGCTGAGTGTTACTACACATGAGTGTTAGAAAACATCATGTGGAAGAGGGGATCTGTAGCTACTTGTAGTACATTTTAAAGTTTCATATAATGATACTAGACCATCAATAGTGAGAGGTACTATTCTAGTAGATTATATTTTACCTATTTCATTTTTATACAAATTCATCATATTCCTTTAAATCTACATTATTTTTTAATGGTATGTGCCTTGGAATTCAGTTTTTGAGTGGCGTAATTACTATAGATATACTATTGGGAATATGATATAGAGATATCTATTTGTGTAAAGGATGTTTTAACATGGTTGGGGAGAATCATTTTTTTTGGGATCTATATATTCATGTTATGCTAGACTACAACCTAATTCTGTGTATGGAATTTCTAGTCATATACCAAGCCTACATCCACTATTACCATATGAGAGTTTCATTTACATATCATAAGGGTGAAAATAATATTCACTATAGAGAGTTGGATGTCAAGGTTGGTAGAGCTAGGCCAATTTCATAGAAACTGGGAGATGTAATAGCCTATTTCACTAGTATATTATTGCATGATGAGGGTGTAATGAAATATTTCCATCAACCAGTAGTGGATATATTTAATGATGTATTTCATAAAAGCTTCTCAAGTCTACCCCCTAAGTGATATGTTGAAATCACTATTGAACTCATGCTGGGAGATGAACCTGAATTTATTCAACCATAATTAATGGAACCGATTGAGATTCAAGATAACAAGACTCTGTTGGAGGAGTTGGAGGATAATATATTTATTAGTCCATGTATGTAACCTTGGGGAACACATGTTATGTTTTCAATGAAGGTTGATGGGAGATTAAGTATGTGTGTCAGTTGTTGGAAGTTGAAAATAATGACTTTGAAGAATGGATATCCTCTTCTGGATATCACAGATATGTTTATCTATTTGATGGGTGATTATGTGTTCTCAACGATCAACATGATATCGAAGTATCATCTGTTGAGAGTTCGGTCTTCTGATATACCAAAGACTACTTTCATGATAAAATATTTTCTATATGAGTTTTTGTAATTCCTTTTTGATAGAAAATTGCAGAAGTAGTGTTTTTGATTTTAATGAACAAGATATTTCACCCGTAACTAGATAATTTAGTTGAAGTATTCATTGATGATATCATGGTTTACTCTAAGAATCATTATGGTTACTCCTAGTATCTTGACATCGTTCTAGGTTATATGATATAGAATCATCTATACCCCAAGCTATCTATGTGTAAATTTTTGATCGATCGATTTCACTTCTTGGGGAACATAATCTATGATGATGGTGTGCGAGTGCACCAAGATTATGTTCTTTCTATAGTTTCTTAAAAGAATCCTAAGAACATTTTAGATATCCATATCTTTGTTAGGTTATGTAGTTATTATCATAGGATTATCAATTACATTCTTATTAGAAAGATCATATTTTATTCTTGACTAAGAAGGGGTTAAATTTTTATTGGTAGAAGTAATGTGACAAGTCCTTCTCAGAGTTGAAGAAGTATTAAAAATAAACACCATTTTTTATCCTACCTGATTTAGATGGGGAGTATGTTTTTTATTATGATTATTCTTGGATAAGAAATGGAGTTGTACTAATTCAGTGGGATCTAGTTGTGTTGTATGTGTCTCATCAGTTGAGAACACATGAATGAAACTACCCTATGCATGGCTAGTAGTTGGTTGTAGTTGTGTAATCTTACAGGTGTTGGTGACACTATCTCTTGAAAGAAATTGTTAATGTTTATACAGATAACAATTTCATGAATAATATTTTTCCATAATGTTATTTAAATCTTCGACATCGGATATGGGTTGACTATATGAAAAAAATCAATTTTTAACAAGAAAATTTGAATTGGAATTGAAATTTTGTTGCAGACGACTTAAGAAAAAAAACACGGCCTCAGATGGTTCAGGAGTTTAGTACATAGTGGATGATAATGACCCTGGTGGTTGAAAGGCATGTGGTGGTTTAGGAGAGTCATGAGATGATGAATTTGGTTTTAGTTTTAGTTGAGTATATTCTTTTGATGTGATCTAGGAATATGCATTATAAGGATTTAGAGTGCTTGGCCTTGATTGAAATCTTTAAGGGTGGGGAGACAACTTTGAAATGTTTGATAGATAAGGACGAAATTATCTATGTGAACAATTACGTTGTAGTACATATGTTCTTGCTAGAGGTGTTCATGTATGAATTTTATTCCATGAAGTGGGTGGTACAAACACATGTTACCAAAAATTACCATGAACTACGATGACATTTCTGGTGGATTGGTATAAAAATGATATATTTGGGTTTGTGAAAATAATATTTACAATTCTGTTGGTGAAGGTTGGGAATCAAGGACATGGATCTTTATTACATACATTTTACAACCAAAAATTGATATAGGTAGATGTGATAATACATTTTTTGGTGGGTCTCCAAAATACCATAAAAATGAATGACACTATTTGGCTCATTGTGGATCGACTGACAAAGGTAGAACAGTTTTTCCATGTATGGGTAACTATTAAAGTATATAAGTTGGGGGAATAATATGTTTCAGAGATTTTCCTTCTGCATAGTGTGCCAAATACTATAGATTCGGATCAATATTCACACATTACTGCACACTAATTACATGGCTTGGAAAAAGTGCATCATACATATGATTCATTGAGTATGGATTTCCACCATAAGATATATGGGTCATCAGAGCATACTATACATTTTCTTTAGGATATGATTTGGGGATGTGTTATTGACATTGGTTAGTCTTGGGGAAATCATTAGGAATTAGTGGAGTTCCCTTTTACAACAGTTATTTGCTATCTATACAGGTGGAACCATACGAGGATCTGTATGGTTGACAAGTAGACCACTGTTATGCGAGACAGAGGCTTGTGAGTCTTAGTTGACAGGAATGTGTCTCATGTAAGAGAAATCAGAGTTATTATAATTGATTTAGAAACATATATATACGGCATAGATTTAATTGATGTCGAATACTAATAGATAGAGACAACCCATGATGTTTATAAATGATGATCATGTATTCATTCGAATATCACCTAGGATGGGACATCGTAGGATACCGAGGTTGGTCAAGTTAGAACCCAGGTTAGTTGGACTATTTAATGTAGTGGATAGGATTGTGCCAGTGGTATATCGATTGGATCTTCAATAGAGCTATGTCTCAGTTTATGACATTTTCTAGGTATCAAAACTTTTGCAGTATCACCCAGGCAAGTTACATGTGATCGTGGTGGATAAGGTTTATCGTGAGCTAGATACATCCTTTGAAGAGCATCTAATACATATGTTGAATTTTAGTGAGAATGAATTGTGGGGAAATACTACACATATATATATTTTTTATCGATACAAGGATGTTTTATGTTAAAGGGAAACATATATGAGGTGTCAATGGCCCAATATGTTTTTCTTCAAATCGTCGAAATACAAGGAAGTGTAGCTCATGAAAGAACACCTATAATGTGGAGATATTGAAAGATCATGATCTTTTATAGAGTAATCATGTGTTTTAATACATGTACCATTCATTATTATTTAATTAAATTAGTTTAGATCTATGATATAGGGTGTTTTTTTGGATTTTTTAAAAAATGATGAGAAAAAGGGTCTGTGAGTGGTCTCTATATGGTTATAGTACATCATGCTCCCATCATAGATAATTATGTGAACCCAGGTAGAGATTATTTAATGGCTAGTACATGGTTTGTCAAATAGTGTGCCCAAACCTAGGTAATGGTGATCCCTGGGTATTGTGGTCAGCATGGTTGGAGCTAGGTTTGACTAACCGTGTGCTCTTGCCCGGAAAATCATGTGTGCTGTTTTGAATGACCTGAATATTATTTTAAATTAACTTGTACCCAAGAAACACCTCTTATTCGACCTAAAAACTGGATTAAATTTTTTTGGAATGGTGAAGAGCATTCTACAAGGGTTCCAATGTAGTACAACCACTGTTCCTCAATATTCTATGCTCAAATCAATGATCTGGTCTTCTCTTGGTTAGTGGATATCATGTCGATGTGTATCGTGTTAGTCCATCTATCTTACATGATATTTTGATAGAAGATATCCTCTATTTCATTAAATGTAAAACTATTTGGTGAGATTTATATCAATTATTGTAGATATATGTCAGTATCTATCAGATCTTGACATCCACTATCTTGATTTATGATATCTATATGGAATTCTGATCTATATCATTGTGCTTATCGGATTTTTTTGGATTTTTGTTGAGTTAACATCCATTAATGAATCGAGTTATATGGTCTAAAATCAACTTCCCATAGTTATATATTTGATCTATATTTTCAAAATATAATAATTTCTAGAATTATATGGGAATTGGTTCTTTTAAATTGAGTTAATTATAATAACATGTTTATTTATCAAATAATTTTTTTATTAAATTATTAGTTGTGGAATTAATTATGAGACTAAGGGGATTCCCTACTAGATAATTAATTTGGGGAAATTGATTATAAGAGACATGGGTTTTGATCTATAGAAATAATCATGCGATTAATAATGAGATATTTTCTTCATTAAATTGATATAATTAATTGGTAATTAATTAGTTCCTTTGCTAATATATTCATGAAAATTAATCATGGGATAAATTATGGAATGATGTGAATTTGAATGATATATTTAAATCTGTGAAATAAAATATGGAATATGAAATGGGATATGAATTAATTAATTGATGAATTAATTATTGGGATTGACGAACATAGTTAATTGTTGAGTTTAATAATAGATTTTATTAACTTTATTAATTATTGGACTAGTAAGGGAATTCATGTGGAATATTAACTATTAATTAATTATGTGGTAATGAATAGGAACATGGTAATTATACATTTAGAATTATGCATGGTAACATGGTCATTAAAATTATGAGTACATAGAATGGGAACATAGTCATTTTAAATTGAGAAATATGTAATGTAACATGGTTAAATTACTTATGATTAAATAGAATGAGAACATAGTAATCCTATAGAGGATTACACATGGTAACATGTTCCTCTTACATATGTTAGTGATATTGTAATGTTTAGTAATGTTTCTTATCAATGTTAAACTAATGAATGGAAATAATAGAACTCTGAGTTATGGCATCATATGGGAATAATTTTATCTCTAGCATGAGTTATATTAGGTATTGAGATGTCATAGAACCATTGAATACTTTGATCTCTAAAAAGTGTTAAATAATGTATTATAATATGATATTATGTAATAAAATATTTAGAATCCTATATAAGATAAAGTTAGTATTGGGGAACCTTTTTCCTTGGGAACCCTGGAGTTAATTTAGTTAGATAATAATAAATAATAATTTAATAACTGGCTATTTATGCATTGTACTAATTTCATATGTAACTCAATACAATACCTTTGGACTGTACTTTTTATGCACTTTTGGTGGTGGCCAACTGATTTGTTCTCACACCCTACACGGGATGCTTGAATAGTAACCTAATATATTATATTGTTGTGTGACTTGGAAAGGTAAAAGGCCCTATGATTCATTTTTGATTTTGTATGGAGCATGGATTAGGTTAATAGTCAAGTTTCGGAACTCTCTTGGGGGGTCATAGTGTGTTTACATTCAATTTAATTATAGAAACATGAAACTTATATTATTATTGAGAGTTATCCTATTTAGTTGAGTATTTTATCTTCAAGTTGGTTATCTTGTGACATGAGTATTGTTCGGTTTATATATTGTTCCATATTTGTTTATTTATTTCTACTCTATTTTTACTCTGATAAATGAGGGCATAGTTGAAGATCCCAGGTAATTATCCAATAATACATTTTCAAATACTTTTAAATTTATGAATAAGATTTTAAATTTATGTTTAAGGGGATTTTATTCTTGATAGTTTATTCAACACACAAAATGAGTTTCTCTAAAATCATATGTTTCACACAAGATTGAGTTATACCAAGAAATAATACATTGTAAATTGTAGTTAATAGATAGATATTTTATTGGAAGGAATTAAAATAACATACTATGTTATGTTTATACATGTTTTTAATGTTATTACATTCATCAAATAAATTTTAGTGGATTAAAAAGAGATTACATCTAATTTTAATCATAAAATACTCTAATATTTTGAAAAGGTAGTTTTGTTTCTTTTTGATGGATAAACCTTAGTAAATATATTTTTTGACAATTTTATTTATTCAATTTTAAAAATTAAACATTTTATTTGTTTGTGAGACAAAAAATTTTACATTGGTTCAAATTTTGGTATTTTTATGAAAAAATTTATTTTTTAATTTCTAGTAAAAAATATAGCATTTTGGTTAAAAATTTTCATTTCATCTAATTTATTTATATGAATAGATTATCCTATTAATTGGATTAAAAGTGTAGGTTGATTATATTTTTATAATTTAATAAAATGTTTATCATTGTAGGTCATTTCATGTTAATATTTGTTATAAACACATGTCAGTATTTTGATGGTATATACTTTTAACAACACACATTATCTCATTTTTAGTACTGAGATTAATTTTAAATTATTTACTATAAATTATACATTTGTAATTTGGAAAAATAGATTCCATACTTTGAATTATATGTTCCAAATTTTTTAAATAGATCACTTTTATTTTTGGACATCATGAATAATAATTTTTGTAATTTTTGTTACCACTGTTAATGTTATATTTGGTAAATGAGGGTAACAAATATTATGATAAGGATTTTATAATTAGCCTAAGAACTTAAAAATCATATTTGATGAATAATAATATACCCATAACACCAAATGTTTATAATTTATTCTTTTAATAGTCTTTTCCCATGAATGTTACATAAATATTATTACAACAATAGAAAGTGACAACATGTCATTCTCTTAATTCTTATTAGTATAATAATTTTAATATATTTATATATATGATATAAATTAGACAATAAAAAGACTCCTGAAACATATGGATATTATCTACATCATGTGAATTTATTTACTAATTTTTGAGATTAAATAATTAAAATAAATATTGATACAACTATGATAATGTAATTATGTTATTAAGAACAATATAAAATTATTGATGTTATAAATATTAAAATAAATCATATATTACACAATTTATGCCATCCACGAATTTTATAGGTGAATATGATACGGTATAAGAATATTAAATGGGTTGGTCCAATGTTGACTATTTGTTTGATTGAATATAAATTCTATAAATTGAATAGTTTTAAAATTCACATAATTGATATTTTATAATAATAATAATTTATTAAAATATTTAAAAATACTAAAAATATTTTAAAATCACAAAGGGACTATTATAAGGTCTATAAGTTAACTAAGTTTCCAATTATGTGATATTTACCCCATATAAGTAAAATTTATAGCCACATAATATTTAATATTTTTTAACCATAATTAAAATTAAATGATTACAATTAAGGGTAAACCGGAAAGAAACAGTTTAAAATAAAAAAATACATGTATAAAAATTTTGGACACGAGGATTTAAAGTTATCATCATTTTATCTTATACTTTTCTCATGTATGAGTAATTTGGATTACAAATGTAATTTTTATAATTAAATAATTTCCTACTTTTTATGGTGCCCCCTCTCCTATAAAAAGGTACCCACTAATATATAATTATCACACCTATAAAGCCTTCTAGTTTGACCAATATATGACCAAATAAATTTCTATAATCTCACCCCTCACTCTATAACCCTCCCTAATGTAATAATTCATTAAAAGGAATCATTTTGGTCTAATCTAAAAGAAATTACCTGATTAAGATGTAACACCTTCTATCATGATTTTTAGTTTCATTTCCATTATCTAATCTCTTTAAAATAATTATTTTATGATTAGAAAACATTACCAATATCCTAAATATAATATGATTTTTTATGATACGGTTTAAACCTACACTTACAGACAATTCCATTTAATGTGTAATGATCATATTGTTTCTGTGTATGAAAAACTATCATGTCATGAAATGATAATTGTTATATTTTACCCTACCACATCTAATAGTTTCCATTATTATAGACACTATATATAAATATGATATAAATTATATTTCTATTTTATTTATTGTATTGGTATTTTTATTTATAACATACCTTTATTATTTCAATGTTGTGTAAATACGATAATTTCGGTTCACACACTATGCACTACATCCCCCTCAAAGCGATAAGAATCATTATCAATATACATTGAACATATAAATAATGGATTTATTAAAAATATGAGAAATATATGACATTCATAGAATAATTTATTTATAATTTAATTCTTATTCATTTAAGATGATTAAGAAATGAATGTAGTCTTCATACACGTGTATGTCATCCTCTCTCCTTGAATGGTGAATTTTACTTATTATCTTATAATATTATTGACTATTATAAATACATATATACAAAATATATATGAAATTTTAATCATTAATATTATTCTAGGGATAATGGAATTATTACCACATGGATAATTTATGTAATAATGATATCTTTTTTTATTAAATTACATAATATCGAAAAAATTACTCATATGAAGTTAAATAATCATGTAACTTGAATAAAATGGAAATAAGTGGCATAAAATGATGAGTGGTAATGAAAAACGATATTAAAAAATTATAAATTAATCTATGTGTATTATTCAAGGAAAATAAGAATGAATGAGACAAGATGAACTCAAGTTTAGGGACTTCGTCTCAATCTCCTTCCACTAAGCCATATTTTGATAATATACCCCTACTTTTAAATATCATATAATGAACCCATTGAATTTTAATTTCATTCATGGGATTTTATAATGTATCCATTTTTATGAATCATTTCCTTAAACAACATAAGTAACAATTTAAATGTATGTGGTGACAATTACTTTTTTGTCACTATAACCATTTTTTGATAATTGGATTCCTCTATAAGAAATAATATTTTTAAATGGAAAGGAAAATCACCTTTTCCTTTTTTATATTTTTGTATTCAAAATGATTTTTAAAATGTATTAACTACATCAATATCTTGAAATGAAATATTTTGATTTCAAATTTCATTTTTATTGAAATAATGGTAATTATAATCATTATTTTGTAATGATTATATAATGGTCCTTTGTAATTTGATGGGTGGATACCTGATAAACCAAAGACCAGAAGTTATGTGAAGACCCAAATACTGGTTTTTATAAGCTGAAATAATGATGAGTGGTTAAGTTATAACCTTTAATTCATTTGGTATGTATATCGGCCATATAGTAATTCAAATTAGTGATATGTGTGGAAGTCGACCGTATAATTATTCCATTTTAGTATGTTTGTGTACCAAGTTACCATTATATTTTATATGTGATTTCTCTGGGTTTTATGGTAATCATTTGGTTACAAAAAGGGTATTCAATGAGAATATATTCTGGAAAGAGTATTTATTAATTTGTAAACGTGAAAAGTATAAATTTATGATAATTTATTAATGGTTTACATGTTTACAAAATCCATTCTATTTTTCTTCTACGTTTATACCTTACTAAGATTTTTATTCACATCCCAGTTATGAATTTTATTTCACATTATTTAAAATAAATTATAGTCAAGTATGGGATGTAGGGAATTTTATGGGTTTTAAACATGAATTTAACCCATGTTTCTTTTCAAATTTTTTTGTTTTAGTGAAAAATGATTATTTTATAGGTATATATACATTATAATATTTGAGATGCTATATAATAGTTATGTTATAAATCTATAAAAATATTAACCAGAAAAGGTCCTCAATGTGAAATATTTTATTTTTATTGACCTACCTCATGACTATGTAATGTTTAAGGATTGGGCCTTATAGTTGGTATTATAGGCGAGTTTAGATAATTTAGGGGATATAGTATTATTAATAAAATATCCAAAAATTATTTTCAAATTATAGTCAAATTAAAATGATATATAATTTGAATATTACCATTTTTATTTTTCTATGATATGTTTGTTCATAATGGTTTCCATTATATGAAACAGGGAAACCATAGTGGGAAGGCTTATAGAAGAAAAAAGACATCTGAATCAACATCTTGAGATGGTAAGAATCCGAAATGAATAGATTCTTATAGTGATGGATTATTTTTTTAGGAGATAAATGGTGGTGGTGTTCTTTCATGAGATCAACCATATCAACAACAATAAAATATATCAGTAGTGGTGCTTTTAATGAGGCAACATCCCCTATCATTTAGGTGTCCATTAGACACTGTGTAAAATAATGGGTGGATTAATACACTAAAAAATAATTTTTATGTAATGGGGTTCTCAAATAATAAAAATATTAGTCATTTTGATTATCATTTTGAAGGATAATCCATTAAGTGTTGGTTAATGATTGAATATATTAGTGGAATTTTAGAGATTGAAGACATGGAATTAGGGAAATTTATGAATATATTCCAAAGGGAATGTTTTCCTAAGGCTACTAAACACTGTATGTAAAATATATTCATGTATTTGAGACCATATGTGGAAGAATTTGTGGCTTTATATGAATGAAATTGTACTGGTTTTTCAATGTACATCAAAAAAATTATCTACGATATTGATAGTAAGATAAATCATTTTTACTTAGAATTTTATCTAAATTAGCGAAGGAAATTAGTTTCTCATGAGTCTAAAAGATATGAGTTACTTTCTTGGTCTGATACTAAGGTATAAATTAATTTTTATGATTATCATGACTTCCAATATAGAAAAAAATAAGTGATCCAGTTAGAAGGCAATGGGAAATAATTCATCAACGATGTCTGGAGGTATGAAAACCAAATTTTCATCATTTTAGAATTTTGGTAAAAAGAATATTGGATAATTTCCCACAATGTATGGGAAGTTATTTTGATGTTGTGATAATAGTCATCTTGCTCATAAATCTACAGTATATGGTCAGGAATGCAATGAAAAACTAGTTGTTTGATGTTTTAGTAGCAACGAGTTAGGGAATTATGCCAATATGTTTCCAAAGATGATTACCAATGGTGAAAAAAATATCTAAATTATAAGGTCATAGAAAAATCATTTTCTATTATGGAGGTTTATGTGAGACCATCAGATGGTGTGGTGATACTTATTTTATTGGTTTTTTTAAAATAATCTAATACTCTATTAGACTTTGGATCTTCGCATTTATTAATTTCTGAGTGATTTTAATGTAAATTGATAATATAATCTCATTAATGTGATATATAAATTTTTTTATAATCCCTAATTTAAGTCTTAAAGAAACCAAGATTTATATAATCTTCCTACTATCATTAGTTTGAGTGTATTTTTTTAATCTTTTCAAACATCCCACAGTGGAATTTGATATCATTTTGGTTATGGATTGAATATATGTTTATCATGAAAAAATATTTTAGAAATCCATGAATGATTTATTAAATGATTTCATACCATTGAAAACATTCCTATATACTAATATATTGATTAAATATTGATGTTAATGTTATATTGCACTTGTTTTTTAAACTATGGAAATAATTTTTATTAGTGACATTCTAATAGTGAATGAATTCGTAGATTTGTTTCTGGATAAAGTTACTTGTATTGTTCATAATCTGTTGGTTGAATTAACCATTTTTTATGCAATTAATATTTCTAAACCCTCTTATCGAATGACTGATGTAGAACTGGTGTAATTAAAAAGTTGTTTCAAGAATTTTTTTATAATGTTTTCATTTGACATAGAATATCAACATGGGGGTCCTATTTTATTTTAAAAAAATACATATGGTTCTATACAACAATATGTTTATTACATTACCTTTAATAACATCATTATTAATAATATGTATTTGTTACCTCATATCAATGTTTTTTAATCTATAGGATGCATTTTATTTTTTAATTATTGAATTTGTTTCCAGTTACTATCAGCTAAAGGTGAAATAGGATTTAATTCCAAACATAGTGTTATGAATGTGAATTGGGAATTATGAGTTTGTACTTATTTTATTTGGGATTTCTAATTCCCCTGCTGTATTTTTTAGTCTCATGAATAGATTCATTCATTATATATTGGACCAGTTTGTGGTTGTGTTTATAGATGATATTTTGTTATAATATACAAGATTGGAGCACCATTAATGTCACTTAATGAATTTATTACAAACCATAAAATAAAATAAATATTATGGAATGTTTATTAAGTGTGTATTTTGTTTTAAACAAATTTCATTCATTGGTCATATTGTTTCTAATGATGGAATCACTATTTACCCTTTAAAAAAGTTGTTTAAGAGGGTCAAGAACTTCCAATATTATGTAGATTCATAGTTTTAATGGATTAGAGGGTTATTACAAAAGGTTTGTTGAAAACTTTTTTCATCTATCTATCCCACTATCTATGTAAAGAGGTAATAGTGTTAGTTTCATATGGACAAAATAATGTGATGATGATTTTTAGGAAATTAAAAGAAGATTGGTAAATTCTCTAGTTTTGGCCCTTCCATCCAAGAATGTTTAATTTGATATCTACAATGATACATCACTGAAAAGACATGGTTATATACTAATGAAGAATGATTAGGTAATTTATTATACTTCATGCCAGTTGAAATATCGTGAGTTAATGTACCCAACACATGATTGGTAATTCTATGATGTTTTTTTCATTAAATGTTTGGAGGCATTGTTGGTATGGTGTAAACAGATAAATATATATTGATAAAATATGATTGAATTATACATATACTAAGAATAATTTCAAACATGAGATAGAGAAGATATATTTAATTATTCATGGATCATGATTGCATGATTCATTACCATCCAAGAAAATAAATTGAAGTGGTTGATGATTTGAGTCAAATATAACGACACATTAACCATTGAATGGTTATAGAGTCATCCATCAGAAAATTATTTGATGATTTTTTTGGAAGTTGGTGGTACTAGAAAGTCCACTTTTTTATTTAGGTGTTAGTGTAATCATATCTATTAGACAAAATTAAGAAAGCAAAGAAGGAAGAAAGTGAGTTTTAAAAAAGATAGAATTGGGTTATAAGGGTATGTTACCATAATATAACATTGATAAAGATTGTGTTTTGAGGTTTGGAAGGAGATTGTGGGTGCCTTGCGATTCACAGTTGAAGAATGAGCTGTTATGTGAAGATCATAGTTCTCCATTTTTAGTTCATTATAATGGTACTATGATGTATATATATCATCAAAACTATTACTGTGGGACATAATGGAAAGATATATTGTTTATTTTACTATTATGATTTTGATTTTTCCGTATGTGAAATCAGAATGGAAATTATCAAAAGGGATGCTTCAATCATTTCCAATACTATAATGGAAATTGTTAAATATATCTATGTATTCTTTATTTGTATTTACAAAAACATCTCAATGTACTAATTAAATATAGATTATTATTGATAAAATGAATAATATTCACATTTTTATCCTATTTTGGATACTTTGTCTCTAGATCAACATTCTTTATTGTATCATAATGACATAATATATTTATATGTAGTTCCACTCTCCATTGTATCAAATTGTGATCCCATATTCAAAGCTATATTTTGTAAAGGCCTTCAAAATATGGTATGTGAAAAATTAAATTTCAATAAATATTTTCATCCTTAATTAGATGTGAATTCATAATGAATAATTAAAACTATAAAGAATATTCTATGTGGTAGTTCAAGGGATTTCCAAGGTATTCTAGAGAAACATATTTATCTTTCATTTTTTATTACAATAAAATTTTTCATTCAAATGTATAAATGTAACCATTTTAGGCATTATATGGAATGTGGTTTCGAACTCTAGCTTTTTGGGTGATTTAGGTGAATGAACGTTAATGGGAAAAAAAGAAGAATATATTCCATAAAAAGATAATTTGATTCAGAGACACATTAGGACATCATAAATCAGGTAGAAGAGTTATGCAGATAATCAGAGGAAGGGTCTTCCATTTAGGGTAGGTTATCAAGTCTTTCTCAATGTTTCTCCATTGAAATGCATGCAGTGTTTTGATTAAAATGGGATGTTAAGTCTATGATTCATTGGAACCTATTAAATTATAGAGAAAGTTAGATAATTTTCATACTGAGTGGATTTATCCTTGAGTTTATCCTTGGTACATAGTTTTATTCATGTTTCAATGGTAAAATATTATCTTATATATTTATCTCATGTTCTAAGTCCAGAAGTAGTTCACTTGGAAGAGAATATTTCTAATGAGGAACAACCAGTCTAGATTCTCGACCACAGAGAGAAAGAGTTGTGGAATATGGTTAATTTTCTGGTAGATGATTTTTGGAAAACCACTAAAATTTAATAGAAACCATTGGATTATAAAAATTCCATGAATGAGAAATACCCATTATTCTTTGATAAGTGAATAAAATTGCGGTGATGCATCATCTAGAAGGGGGAATGATGTATCATCCCAGGTAATTATAGAATAATAAATTTCCATATTTATTAATATTATTGAATTTGACATTAATTTTATATTATTGGGTATGAATTATCGATTAAATACTCGACATACAATACTAGATTTCTTCGAAGTCTTATGTTCCACACAATACTATGTTATACCAAAAAATAAGGCATTATTAATATTATTATTTTAAATAGGTGTTAATGCATAGCTATTATATTTTAGGGAATGAAAAAAACTAAATATATAATAAATACACAGATATTTAAATTTTTTTACATTCATCATATAAATTATATTTTATTAAAATGAGAATAAATCCAATTTAAGAATAAAATACTCTAATATTAATAAATGGCATTTTTACTACCTCTTGATAGACAACCCTTTTTAATCAATTTTATTGAAAAGTTGATAAGTGCTGTTTGAAAAAATAAACTTTTTCTTTTGAATGGGACATCAAATTTTACTTTGTTTGATTTTTTATATTCTTATAATAAAATTAATTTTTTAATTAATTATAAAAAATACAGCATTTTTATTCAGAAAATCCTTTTAGTATTATTTATTTATATATTTATTTTATCCTTTTAATTTTTTTTATGATTTATTGGTTAAAATTTATATGATTAAATCCAATATTATAAATTTTAGGTAATTTCACATTAAATATTGAGATAAACACATTTTAATCCTTTGATGTGTTTTACAATAAAAAACTTCATTTTCTTGTTTTGATAATGGAGACTAATTATAATATAATAAATGAAACTTCTATGTTTGGAATTTTGAAAAATGGATTACATATAAGGAATCGATATGTCCAAATTTTATAAATAGGTCCCTATTTATTGGATATTAGGAATATTAACTTTGGTAATTGTTATTTACCATGATTATAGGTAAATCACGTAGATCATGGTAAAAAATAATATGATATGGATTTTAAAGTTTACCTAACACAAGAAAAAATTTTATTGGATGACTCAAATTAGACTCATAACACATATGTGTTGGAACTAATTCATGTATTGGGATTTTTCTATTTAAATAATACAAATATCATTAAAACAAATTAAAGTGAAAACATATAACCCTATTAATTATTATAAGTATAAAAATTTTAATATAGTGATACATATGATATAAATTCAAAAATAAATAGTATAAAGAAATATAATAAAATTATCTACATCATGTGAATTTATTTAAAATTTAAAAAATTTGAATAATCATATTAAATATTGACAGAACTGTGATAAGGTGGTTATTTTTTTAAGATAAATATCTATTCAATTACATTATAAACATTAAATAAATATTATTTTACATAATTTAACCAATATTAGAATTTTTTAGGTGAATATAAAATTTAATAAGACATTTAAATGGTTCGGTTATAAGTTTTCTCTATTTTGGATTTTGTTTAAGTACAATAATGTGAATAGTGTAAAAAATGAGATTAATGATATTTTCTAAAAATAATAATTTATTAAATTATTTATGAATCCTAACAATAATTTTAAATCCCACAGTTACTATTATATAGTCTAAATGTTCATTAAGTGTCAAATTATGGGATATTCACACCATATAAGTAAAAATTTTAACCATTTAATATTTAAAATCATGTTACAAAAATTAAAATTAAAAGAGAATAATTACCGGTAAAGAGAAAAGATAATGATTGAAATATAAAAAATATATTTTTAAAAATTATAGTATGAGAGGATTTAAAAATATCCTCGTATTATCTTCTAAATATCTAAAATTGTTTCCATTTGTATTATAAAATTACTTTATATTGAATTAATATTTTAATACTTTCCAAAGGTTCCCCTCCCCTCTCCAATAAAAAGATACCCACTCTTCAATAATGATAACACCTCTAAATCCTTTTGGGTCAGATAATATCTTCCCAAACTCTTCATTCAATCCATACCCTCGTTCTATAAGCTTCCCTTATTGAGGAAAACCTCTCAAGTAAGCCTTTTGATATAAACTAAGACATGTAAACTGATTAAATGGTAACTCCTTCCCTCAGGTTTTTAGTGTCATTTAAATTATACAATCCCTAAAAATTCATTATTTTATTATTCAAAAAATAAAATAGAATAATCAATATTATTTAATTTTGGTATGATAAAATTTAAATCTACAGTCACACACACATCTATTTAATTTGTAACAAACATACTATTTTTCTGTACAGTGAACTACTAACTCACGAAAAGATGATTGTTCAATTTTCCTATACCACCTTTCATGGTGGACATTATAATGGAATCCCTATTTCTATATGATATATATTATACTTATATTGTCTCTATTTTTCTTTAATTTTTATTCAGAACATTCTTTTATGCTTTCCATGTTGTGTAAATATGATAAATTCGTTTGAGGGAATGTGGACTACCACCCCCTCAAAGCGATACGACTTGTTCCCTATATACATGGAATGTATAATAGATGGTTTTATTAAACCTATGAGTAATATATGTAATTAATATAATATTGTATTTATAATTTAATTATTATTATATTAATATGATAATCAAATGAATGTAGCGTTCATGCGTACATATGGTCTACCATCTTCATGAACAATGCATCTAATATCTTATTTCAAAATATTATGGTTTATTTTGAATAAATTTATATTTTATATATATAACATTTAAATAATAACTATTATTTTGGATAGGATGGTCTTATGAAAATATGGATGATTTACACAATTACATGTTAATTTTTGACTCAGGTACAAAATATCCACAAAATATATGATATGAACTCAAATAATTATATAATTTGTATAAA
Organism: Viscum album; assembly: GCA_963277665.1. Lineage (NCBI taxonomy): Eukaryota > Viridiplantae > Streptophyta > Magnoliopsida > Santalales > Viscaceae > Viscum > Viscum album. Next base: position 1,816,779,903 of record OY728164.1, read on the forward strand.
ATGGAAATAAGTGATATAAAATATTTAATAAAATTGGAAAATGTTCTCATAAAAGATAAATAAACACATATTTATTATTCAATAATATAAAGAATGTATGAGGCATGACATACTCAATTTAACAGACTTTCTTCTTAATCTCCAATCATTGAGGAATATTTTTATAATATACATTTCTTTACTTTATATAGTATATTATCAAACAATTTAATATTAATTTCAGTAAATGTTTTTTAAAAATGGAATCAATTTTTATGAAGAGTTTCACTCATCAAAAAATTGAAATTATTAACGTATGGGGAAAGAATGACTTCTCCACCCCCTTAACTGTTTTTTGATATTTTAATTTTTCTATAATCCACAATATCATTAAAAGTAAAATTTATTCCATTATTCAAATTTTTGTAATTTGGTATTGAAAATGGTTTTTATAATGGATTAACTACTTCAATATATTTACAAGAATTATTATGATTAAAAATTAAATTTTATGATTGAAATGTTGATAATTGAAACCTTTTTTGTTTTTTGATTATATAATTGTACATGGGAATTTTAAGGGTGGTTACATGATAAACCAAAGATGAATTGTTACTTGAAAAATCAATGACATGTGGTTCCGTGATTAACCAAGAATGGGTTGTTACATTTTAACCTCCAATGCACTTGGTATGGATGTCATCCATATGGTTATTCTATATAGTGATATGTGTGGATGTTGACCATATGTTTATTCCACTTATGTAAGTTTATGTCCCAAGATGTATATACATGTAATATGTTATTCCAATGTGTTTTATGGTAATCGTTTAGAAACAAAAAGGGTATGCAATGAGATTATATTTTGTGGAGAGTATTTACTACTTCTTGAAGGTGAAAAGAATTTCTTTTATTAAAGTATTAATGGTTTACATGTTTTTTCATGGTTTTCTATTTTCCTACTTATTTTATCCTTTATTTATATATTTATGGTCATCACATGTTTGGTATTATTTTTATAGGATTTAACGGTGATGAGAGTTGAGGATGGGATCAAGGAAAAGTTTTGATTTTTAAACAAGAAATAATACCACTTTTTTTACAAAAGATTTTTTATGAGAAAATATATAACATGTTTGATTGTATACTTTTAAATATATGATATTTTTTATAATATTTATGATAATAATTACTAAAATTATTAACCTGGAATGATCTTATATGTGAGTTAATGTAAAATAATTGAAATATCTCAAGATTATATAATGTTTATATATGATGCCTTATATATAGTCTCCCCATGAATGCTTTAAAATAACCTCATGCTAGTCATCTTCTTCTAGCATATAGGGAAGAACACTTGAGATCATGTAGTGAACTAGCTTAGGGAACCATTAGGTGGCACCTAGGTTAGAACGTTAAAATGGGTCAATAATGTAATTATAAAATTATAATTGACCCATAAATAAATGATGTCTCAATTTTTAAACTATATCCCATTCATATTTCTGAAACTAATATTTGAATGAATTTTATTTCATTTAATAAAATATTATTTCTTATAAAATATCAATAATTTCATTGTAAACACTATTGATTTAATATGAAATTAAATACATCCAAAAAAAGGGATGTTTCTAATATAATATGTTAACACCACCATTATATATCATATTGCTCTTAAATTTCAAGAGACATATTAAATCATTGAAATTAGATTCCTTTTAAAAATTCAAAATCATTTATTCTGAATTCTTATCAATTTATGAAATATTTCATCGGTGTTACATGAGAATTTAAGGTCATTATATTATAACATAAAATTATAGATAAAATTGTCTTATTAAAATAATTTAATTAAGATAAATATATATAGTTATATTCATTCATAACTTTCAATTTTCTCTATATGGAAACATAAATTATAGTAAATAAGAAGAGATTGTATTTTTTTTGTTTCTATTATCATAATATTATATATGTCATTTTAAAGGACATTGGTCCATTAATAAATTTCATTTCAATAATAATGTCCTAATGATAGAATTACCTTAATCCAATAAGTATTTTGAATAAAAATTTAACATTCTCAAAAAATTTTAAGTAACAATATCACGCTTTTCCTTTTTAAGGCATTAAATTTAACCATAATTTCTATTCATATTGACAAAAAATAAAAGGGACATATTTACGAAAGATTTATATACAAATTTCAAATACAAAATTAATTTCCAATCATCTAAAAACTATAATATGGTGAAATTAATTTTAAAATAATCACACAATATGTGATACAAACCCACCTCTTATAAAATTTCATTTTTATGTTTAAAAATGGATTTTAGTTTTGTTCTATTATTTAAAGAAATCATTTGATGGATATTTAAATATAGTTTTTAATTTATAATATATAAACATTTTTTCAAATCATACCAAAAAATTTAATTACTTATTTTATTATGATAAAACATGTTTTTGTATATAAAAACATATTTTTTGAAAATTTCATTGCTATATTAGAATGGCCTAATTTTTTTCAGATCAATTTCTAACTGATGAATATATTTTATCCATGTATAAAAAATAATTTTTTCTATATTTATTTGTTCTATCCATGACTTATAATTCGACAAACATTGGTTAATTATGACATAGTAATACTCAAATAGTATAATGTGGTTTTAAAAAAATATTTTTCTTGGTAATGTAATCTATTGAAGAAATTATGTTTATTTGAAACAAAATAATTAAATATTTCGGTGTTATAGTGTAATTGGACATGTATATTTGAGTTTATTATATTTATCGGCCCTAGAGTGGTTATATATCATTTTAGGTATGATCATCTTGTAATCAACACATGTTTCTTCCTGGTTTAGTTTTGGACCTCAACACTCTATTATTATCGATTCACTATTTTGATCTCTTTAAATATAAATATTGTTATTTCACATGAGCCTAGGGGTGAATAAATTAGTTTGTGGCTAGGAAATAATTTATGATTTCTTCCAGCGGTGTAGAGTGAGGATGTGGTTGTAATTTTCATTGGATAATTTTTCATAATATATATGCATCCATATGATATCATCCTTAGAAACTTTATGATTCATTTTATGTTTTATGTAATATACACCTTGCAAATTGATTTTGTTCTCTTTAATGTGGAAATTAAAAATTATCTTTCCCATGGAATGTGTTGTTTTTTGTGGTATTTCGATATATGGATCCCTTTCTTTCATTGAAGGTCAAGTTGTTGGTTGAATCAGTACACATTATGATAGTGGATTATCTCGTAGTTAATAGGGAGTTATTTAATGACTCTCTCAATGAGGTTTTTAACATTATACATGACACAATATTTGGAAAGGATGTAAATCACGTTTCTTCTTCAATTTTAATAGATCATTATATTACAGAACACTCAGGGTTGCAAAAGTTGATAATTTAAATAAATGATCTCATATTGAAAGGTTTACCCTATATAACTATGTCAGCATTTGGTTCTCCAATATAAAAATCCTTTATTTATGATCATTTTATGTGGATGATTATACACTATAAAGGTTTCATCACGTGATGATCAATAATCATTATCTTGTTTCAATGGACTGATGATATTTTCTTCCATTTGAGAGCTGCTAGTTGGTTTTCTATAAGAAAACTATGATTTGGATATAAAAGTTCATGGTAGATGAGGAATTTGTCCCAAATAATACTTTCATATAAATCTATCTTTACCTCAAGTCCATGGTCATGTCATTCAGTGTCAAGAATCCACTCAATGTCTTCAAGGGATTCATTAAACATGTGTTATATTGATTCCTAGACTAGTTCATTGACATGTTGATTGATATCATATTTATCTACTATATTTCAAATGAGGATCATGCCGATCATCATAGGTTTATTATAAATGTTCATTATCAATAACAACTCTATGTAATTTTGTATAAGAGTATTTTTTGCAGAATGGAATGTGAATTTCATTTTTGATGTGGTGTCATGGATGGTTGTGGTGGTAGAACCCCCAAATATTAAGGCATATGTTACTAGGAATTAACCAAAAAAATGTGGCAATGTTTCTTATTTTCCATGGTCTAACAAGATACTATTAGAATATCATGTCCTCTTTCTCATAGATTTTGAACCCTGTGATAGAATTTACAATGAAAGAGATGTATTGAATCTAAAATATGTGCTGTTACTTTGTGTATAACTTCTAAAAGGGGAGATAAATTAGTATTATTTTGATTCAGTTTCCAGCTAAGGGGTATATGTTTGGGGTGTTATTTAATTTTCCCCTTCTAATGATTAGTATTTTTCTTGATCAATATGTTGTGAGAGTCTTAGTTGGAAGACTCCATGTCATATGTGACTTTTCATCATGGATTCCATAGAGATGCTCCAAATTGATAGAGAGAGAATTTTCAGAGATACATATTTTATTAGGGGAGGATATTTGTTCTTGTGGTCATGTGTGATGGAGTCCATTGGGAATAAGATACATCATAATTCTTAGTACACTCAAGAGTATCCATGTTGTTCCATGGTCTTAGGATATAATATTTCTGGGATAGGACGTATCAACCAGTTGAAATGTTGGTTGACCATTATAGAGTTTACTATTATGAAAATGTTGGGCATCTTATTCATATTATTTCCTTTATATCCATTGGATAATACATTGTGGTTTTTATGTTAAATATTTTTGTAATTCATCACATGGTTACACAATGATCAAGGTTGTTTTGATGCTATATTGGTTGTCATTGATTCATTGATGATGTTGGTCAACTTCTTATTAATAAACGAGTCAATCTTAGTGTATTTTTTGAAAACTTATTTTTGGATGAAGTTCTATAGATTTTGGTAGTTATAAGATACATTTTCATATATTAAGATTCTCATTTTATGTCATGGTTTTGGATGTTGGAAAATAAAAAAAGGCTTTAGTGGGTCCTGGGAATAGAAAATTACATTAGATAAATTTTATTAAACACCATCTATCAATAAACCATCTACATGTCATTATTTGGTAAAATTTATAGGAATCTATGTCAACTTCTTTTAAACATGGTCGAGGATATGGACTCATAAATTAATAGTCTCAATGTCGTATAGTAAACTAAAAAAACATTCCAAGTATCTCCTGATAAGATTAAGGTAGCATTGTATTTGTAGATATTGTACAATGATCGTGGGGGGGGGGGGGGGGTGGGGGATTTGTATTTTGATATTGATGACCAAAAATTATTAAATATGTATCTCTGACATTGTAATAAGATTTCTTTGTATTGTAGTAAGATCTCACCAAAATTATTAGGACCTTTTGAGGTTTAGATTTTATTAGTGAGGTGGGTTATTGGTTGGCACTCCCAATATTATTATGAAGGATCCAAATCACGTTCTACACCCTCATATCCGTCAGTGTCTTTAGGATAACTCATAATTTTATTAATATGGATAGTTTTATTTCGATAATGATGTATTGATCATGCATAAGCTAGTAGATATACATGATCTTCATGAGAATGTGATGTGTGCATATACCATTCCTTTGGTTTATTTATTGTGGGGGAATAGTGTCATGTAGGAGAGTAATTTTTACTTTGATATTACAATACATTCATATTACCCAAATTTGTTTATATTTTTTTATTTTTCTTAAAGATGTAATGTTAAATCATTACACTTTTTTTTGATTCTATCTTCAATGATGATAAATTTTATTAATGATTAAATCATGTGAAAAGTTGACAAATTTTTCCAAATCAAGATGAAGTATAAACTAACACATTATAAAATAGTATGAGTTATTTTGTTCTATATGAAGATGATAATATCATTTTATTGATTGTTGATTTAATTGATTCATGTGTGTGGTGTTGTGTTTATTCTTGGTTGGGTTTATATGTAGTTACACTATGTAGAGATTGGAATGGTGGTGTACATGACTTTATAGAGAATATATAGAATTAGGCTTGTGCTATATTTCTTGGTTTTTGTGGACTATAATGAGATACATGGGAGTTATCCTTTGGGATTGATGTTTTACCTCTTTTCACAATTATTTTTTTGTGTGGATGTAATTATCCAATATGAGAATATAGAGAGTGGTATATAATATAAATTAATCAATAATTTGACCAATTGCATTATTGGAATTCTGATGTGGAGGGGTTTTGTTGGAGTATTAGAGTAATTTGTCAGAAAGAGAAGGATATAATGTTCATATTACATCTCAGGATTTGACTATCATGACCCCCTCCACACATAGTGTACCCCTCCTTGGCTGGTAATGTGAGAAGGGAGATAGTGTAACATCCCAAGTAAGTAATGAATAATAGATATTTTTATCTATGTCTATTAATGATTAAGATAGTGTTATAGAGGCATAAAATGAAAATAAATACAATCTTATGCATGGAATACACTAATATTCTTAAAAGATTGTTATACTGCCTTATGATGGAAAACCATTTTTGAATCTATATTTTGACAATTTTATAAACTATGTCAAAATAAACTTATCCTTTATGATTGGGACATCAAAATTTACCTTGTGTGAATTTTTGGTATTTTTCTGACAATGTTCATTTTTTAATGAATGGTGAAAAATACTGCATTTTACATCAAAACTGCTTTTTAATCTAATTTATTTATATGATTAGATTATCTTTTGAATTGGTCTTAATGTGTAATATGAATATATTTTTACCATTTAATCCAATGGTGGTCATTGGAATCAATTTCACTTTGAAATTGGACTTAAACTGGTGTCAATCTTTTGATACTTATTGTTTCGTAAAAACACGCTTTTTGCTCTGGCAGCGGGAATTAATTATTAAATTAATTAATGTGACTTATATGATTTGAATTTTGTAAAATAGACTTCATTTTTGAATTCGTAATATCAAATATAGCTTAGGGTGAATTTTTGGTAATTTTCTGAAAAACGTCAATTTTTGATGAATAGTGAAACCACTAAGTGGTACTTATAAAGACTGATTTTCCGTTTAAATGAAATTTTGCCATCATTGTGTTTTGAATTTTGAAAATCCGACATACATGGTTGTCATTAGTATGTAAAATGTGGTTCAATGAGATTATAATAATTTTTTGGTGAATAGTAACTTATTAAGTTCTTAATCACGATTAGTGGTAATTAGGGTAGTTTAAGGTATAAATAATACTTTAATAAAATGAAATGACCTAGACACATGTCCCAACCTCATTGGTTGTGTCATGTCCGACCATTACATGCCATGGGTCAACTTGGGGACCCCATGGATCCACTTTTGTTGGGAAATGACATAAATTACTTTTTATTTAATGTTAAAGTGAAAATGACACAAACATAATATGTTTTACGAAAACAATTTTTAAGTGGGGTTATACAAGTCCAAATTTTGATTATAAATAGTAATTGGAAATCTAAAAAGATTTCCTACATCATAGTATTTGTTTTATGATTTTTAGACATTAAATAAATTAAATTATTTATGACATAATAATGATGCAGCGATGACATCATTATTTGACGATTTAAATAAAATAGAAAGATAATGTAAAATCTATGAACTACACATGTCCAAAACCAATTGGATGAGTGGATGTCGAACCCTTATCACCTTATCCACGAATTATATCAATGTGGGACCTTTTAAAACCGAAACACATTTTCAAATAAAGTAATATTTCTTTACTTTCCAAAAGTGCCCCTACTCTCCTCTTATAAAAGGCCCCCACCTCTACCTCATTTCACACACTTCTCAAGCCTTTGGCTCGGCCAAAACCTACCCATTTACTCTCTCCACATCCCTCTCCTCATCCTAGAGGATTCCCTTTGGGCAGAATCCTTTCAAAGGAAGCATTTAGGCTCAACTCAAAAGGAGTTACACTTTTAAAGGTAATTCATTCTCTCATGTTCATTTGATTTATTTTGCTTCTCCAACCCCCTAAACTCTTTTTATTTACTTCCTTTGTAACAACAACAGTATCTTCAATATACTAGGATGTTTTTATAAGATTTATTTGAGCTACACTCTCACACAACTACATCAAATGGTTAAAGAACATACGGTTTCCGTGGATGGCGAAATTCTACCTCCCGAAACGATGATTGTTCAACACTCATTTAGCACCTTCAAAGGTGGCCATTATGATGTCAATATTTTTATATATGATATGTAATATGTTTATGTTTTCCTTAAGCTTCTGTTTTTTTCATTTTGGGCATACCTTTATGGTTTCCATTATGGGTAAACACGATATCTTCATTTTAGGAAGTGCGGACTACCGCCCCCTAAAAGTGATTTGATTCGTTAATACCATATGTGGGATGTGTAAAGGATAAAGTTAATGATATTATATATTTTATTATACTGGAATTATAATATACTCTTATATCATTATGATTCCATTCCAGAAAATATGAAATAGAAATGAAAGTAGCGTTCATGCGTACGTACGGCTTACCGTCTCCATGAACGGTGCATTTCATTTATTACCTCTAAATGTGATGTAATATTATAAATGCATGTATGTACTGGATATATATGACATATATGATATCTACATCATGAACACCATTCTGTATATAATGAACCTTTGACCAAATTAACAACATGTAAGTGTAAGAAGCCTATTTTTGACTTAAGAACCAAATACCGACAAAATGAACATTATTAACTTAACTGAGTACATGATGTTCATAACATGGTATAAAAGGAATAATGAACTTGAAAAGATTCATAAGCAAGTAGAGATTAACTCAAGTTTATTATTCAGGAGATTAAATAACGGTCGGGTCAAGTCGGATACGAGGTATGGGACTTCGTCTCAATCTCCTTTCATTGAGGCATATTTTATTTTATACACAACTTTCTTTTATACGGTGTATAAACCCCTTTTACTTTTATGTTTATTCTAAAGGAATATTTTTTTATACGAAGCGTTTACTAAACGACAAAAGGGAATGTTTTTGTCGTACGTATGCGGCGACAACGACTTCTCCGCCGTCGTAACCGTTATTTGAGTTTCGTCTTCCTCTACAAGCCATACCTTCTTTTTTAAAAGAAAAATAAATACCATGTTTTACTTTTCTTTTATTTTGGTATGGAAAATGGTTTTCACAATGTTTTTGTGTTGTATTGATATCTTGTGATTGAAATGTGGAAATGTTATGTTTCCTTTATGCATGTTTTATGTGATACGATTATGTTATGGTTCTTGGGCATTATTATGAAGACGGGTGGTTCCGTGATAAACTAAGGGCGGGTGAGCCCGATATAGCTCTCCAATGCATTGGGTAACGCGAAGGAGTGAAACGTTAAGGTTTCTCTGAAGAGATTTTAGGGAATATACCGTGATGGGTATTCCAAACGTAACCAAGAGGGTTACTTCCTACGTAAGAATGTTATGAATGCCTCAAGTTACCTTTATGTCTTATGATTTCTATGATTTATTCATGATTTTATGAGGTATGTTAAAGTGCCTATGTTTTATGGGTAAAGTATGATTTCATTCTTATGTATATATGAACTCATGTTTCCTTTCCATGTTTTTTTATAACCCATACTGAGTTTTTATGCTCATCCCAAGTTTTTGAAATGTTTTTCACAGGTCAAGGGAAAGGTACATGATAAGATGATAGAGTCAAGGATGTGTCAAGAAATAATCCATTTTTTATTTTAAATGTGTTTCCATTGATGGAAATGAATAATACTATCTTTATGTAACCACTTTGTTTATATGTGGAATCTAATGAAAGTTTTATGATCTAATTCTCTAAAACTCTAAACCCGAAAAGATCCTCAATGTGTAATCTTGTAATAACTCAAGATTAATTAAGGTTTAAGGCTGGGGCCTTATAGATAGAAGCCTTTGAGTTACTCCTCCAGTAGGCCCTGGGTCAGGTACTAGCACCGATGGTATAGTAAACACACAAATGGGAGGCATTACCCTTTTAGAGAAGACATGCGGAAGAGAGAGATAAGATAGAAACCAACCAACTCCATCTCATATTGAAATATAGATAAAATTCCATGTACACATATGTAATGACATGCAAAAGTACTACTACTAGAAGGGGAAATATAAAATACCCAAAAGAATGTAGAAAAGAATAGAAACCACAAGCCCGAATAGCTCCTATATCCACAAGCTAGTAGCAACCATCCTTATCTCAATCATGATCTAACAAACCTGAAAAGAAGTTTATATGAACATCGGGTGAGTATAAAAGTATACTCAGTAAGATCCTCCCTGGAGCCTCTCATGAAAAAGTAAAGAAAGCATGATAAAGAACAGTGAACAACATGTGAAACTATCTCATCACCTAAACCGATATACTAAGTTTACAGCCTCACCATGTCTACTCTCACCAAGTAACTCATAGAATAATAAACTATATAATAATGAATATCAAGGGTACCACAATACTACTTCCCCATTGGATTTCTGCTTTTCCCAAACGTCGTACGTCCTAATAATCTCTCTTAAAAAAGGCTTGCCCGCAGACACTTGGGCGAAGCACCATAACATGCACCTTGTGAAAAAAAACCACCACGTCCACACAATAAAGTAACCAGGTAGTGTCCTGGAGCCACCACATCTCGCATAACGTGTACCGTACGTCTTGTATTATACCTCAATCCATTACAGCCAATACACTGAGTAAGGATCCTCAAGCCATCACAGCGTATACACGTTTCACCTATTATAGTCCATAGGAAACTATATCCATAATACATGTGTGTGAATAACCACAAGACATTACAACCCACAACACACATATATGGGGAAAACTAATAAACGTTCCTGCCAGCAAAAGTAACTACCAAGAGAAGAGAGTGGGGCCAAAGGGGGTAGTCATCCATCCATACATCCACCAGAATGTTTGGGAAAACACCCCTAGGGCTACTACTTCTAAGGCAATGTATCCTATAAGCACAAATCCAATTAAATAGCTTTAATAAATTTTTTCATTACATTTTTTATAGTTTTAATTTATGTTAATCATTTATTTACACATTAATTAACCAATGACAATTCCACATTAAAGAAAATTCATTAGCATCACAGCCAAAGTCCACTGTCCCTTTAAAAATTTCAACCTTATCATTAAATTCCAGCAAACTCCAACCCCATGGGTTAACTCCATTTATTCAATTATTCATTACAGAATTACATTCACATATTCCTAGGAATTCTAGAAAAACATTCTATGATAATAAACACAAGGGGAATCAAAAAGTGAGTAGATGAACTACCCATAGAGTCTTTTCCGCCTATAGCAAGAGCGTAGACCCATTCTCCCTTGAAAAGATAAAAACAGAAAGCACGAGGCATACCACTCACATCACTAACCCTATTAGAATAAGGTAATGTAATACTTGTTTCCTTGAGGAGTGGGGAGAAGTAAAGCACATAAACAACCAATAAGAATCAGAAAGCATCCAAAAATCACATCGAACCCATTACATCATCCCTGGTGTCCCCCCTGACACCCACATGCATAAATCGATGCATCTCACCACCATAGGCATCATCAGCTTCCACAACCTATAGGCATCCCTACACCCACATATCACAACAACCATCTAGGATCACATCACAACTGAAAAAGTAGGAAAAAACATCATATCAAATTATGATCTTTTCTCATAAACAAAAAAGAGGGTAACTCAGAACCCTACAAGAAATTATCTTTTAACAAACCACTAGTTCATTAATCCATATTGTATTAACCGATTTATTATTCGTTGGTTCCAAATTCGGGAAACCTAACTAGTAAGCTGTCACAAATAAATAAACATGCTTAATGAACCAATTTGATTAACATCAAATTACAACAACATCAATCAGATTCATTCTCATGCCTCTTTATCTTTAGACAACCGATTATCAATTAATTCAGGCTATAGTTCTTTACCAATTTCCATCAACAAAAGTAATATATATCACATTATCTAGAAAAACTATATGCAATAACAAACAATTGATATCAATTTATTTCTCCATTTCAAATATTTATTATGTCAATTACATTGTCATTTGGTGGGATACAACATGCTAGCAATATAGTTGCACGTAAAATAAGGGAGAAGCAATAAATCCCTTACCTCAAACTGTCCTTAAAGATCTTTACACGAGAATAGTCCACACAACGGTTCACGATCGCCTCCTCTCATGATAACTGCTTCTACCAGAGGATGCCACTATACAACCGTGCCTACCGAAACAAATTAAAACTCAATTAGAAACATTGATATGACATGCTTCGACATGGGAAGGGAAAATAAGTGAAGATGAATTCCAAAAGGATGAAAATAAAACATACCTTATATTGATGATGATCGATACATCTTGGTTGCATCAAAACGAGGAGGAACCAATCCGAGGAGGAATGTTTGATTGTGTAAATCTTATGAGAAAGAATGGTATGCTCGACCCTATCAAACCTCAGAACATGGAGAAAGAATTATAGAGGATGATATACCATCCCTTTAGAAGATTTAACAGAGCGACGGTTTAAGATACTCTTAATTTCCCATCAAAACCAGATCGCATTAAATAATGCGTTTTGACCTAGTAAAAACATCCCAAGCCTTAGGAATAATTAATATAGGGGTTATGGCCTTTGATTCGGCCTTATAGTCCTTAAAATAAGGCATTAATATTATTTCACATTAAAGGAAATGTCAGAGTTGTAAAACTGTTAGAAGTTGGAAACACTGTTCACATACTCAAAAATTGGAAAACGAAATATAGTTTACCGTTAGACCTCACCATTCTAGAAACATTTTTCACGAACTCAAAATTTGTATATGGAAATAGATGTTACCGTTAGACCGCACCATTCATGAAAAATTGTTCACAAAATCAATATTTGGAAAAGGAAATAGAGGTAACTGTTAGACCTAACAGTTCTGGAAACACTATTCACTAACTCAAAATTTGGAAATGGAAATAGAGGTTACAATTAGAACCTCACCGTTCCAGAAACACAGTTCACGAACACAACATTTGGAAAAAGATATAGAGGTTTATGTTAGAACTTAACCATTCTAGAAACACTATTAATGAACTCAATAGTTGGAAAAGGAAAAAAAAGGTCACCGTTGGTACCTCACTGTTCTAGAATCACTGTTCACAAAACTCAAAATTTGGAAATGGAAAAAAATTTCACCTTTGGAACGTCACAAATATTGAAACACATTTCAAAGAACTCAAAATTTGGTAAAAGAAAGAAAAGATCACTCTTGGAACCTCACCGTTCTAGAAATAATGTTAACAGAACTCAACATTTGGAAAATGAAAGAAAATGTCACTGTTTGAGGTTTCCAGTAGGTGTTACCAATAGAGGGTACCGATAGAGGTTACCGATATACCTCATTGATAGAAATGTTCACCGATGAAAATGTTCATAGAATTGGAAAATTGGAAAAGGAAAGAGAGGTTACCATTACACCTCACTGATATAACTGTTCACCGATGTAATTGTTCATAGAATTGGAAATATTGAAAAGGAAATAGAGGTTACTGTTAGACCTCACCGATAGAATTGTTTACTGATGGAACTGTTCATAGAATTGGAAATTTGGGAATGGGTTGGAGATAATTCACATTGACCTCCCAGAACACCACAAACACCATAGTTTCACAAAGGAATGGACTAAGAAGGTTCGAGCCATTACATCAGATGCCTCTCAAAACATTCTCATCCTCGAGAAATCAAAACCCATATAAAGGGAAAAAGAAATAGGGTTCAAAGAACCACCAATCAAGATACCTCTCAAAATAGATCAAGCCACAAGAATCATCCAAAGAAAACCATATAATAACCATAGAAGGTTTATAACCAAAAAGGATACATCGATACATGAAAAGAGTTAAAAATCAAAAAACTCTGGGTACTGAGCACCATGTTACCAGGTACTCTCATTCATTCCACCGTGTAGCCACAAGACATTAACCAAGGGGATAAAATGCCCGAAAAACCCTTTCTCCTTATGGTATTGGATCTCCATAGGTCAATCCTCAAAGGTTGAATCATCTTCAATATCGATCTCTCCCCTATCGATGATGTGAGAGTCATCATGAAGATAGAGACTGAGCTGTGCTACATGGAAAATATCATGTATCTGACTCATTTTTGGGCATAGTGAAACTCGATACGCCACAACTCCAACATGAGCTAACACTTTGAATGGCCCAATAAATCGGGGAGAGAGCTTACTCCCACGACCAAACCTTCGCTGCCCATGATGGGGAGTCACCTACAGAAACAAGTGATCCCCAACATTAAACTCTAAGGGTCTATTTATTTGACCATCATATGATTTCTGACGATCTTACACCATATTTATCCTCTCACGAATCACATGAAATATCTCTGTTGACTTCTGCACTAGTTCAAGTCCGAGAATTGCTTACTCTCTGACCCCAGTCTAGCACACCAAAGAATAAAAAGTTCAGCCATACAAGGCTTCGAATGGCTCCAAACCAATGGTTGAGTGAAAACTATTATTGTAAGAAAACTCCGCCAAGGGTAATTTCCTTATCCAAGAGCCTCCAGAATCAAGAACACAAGAGCGTATCATGTGTTCAAGAGTCTGGATGGTTATCTCTATCTGACCATCCATTTGAGGATGAAAAGCAGTGATAAGGCATATATGAGAACTAAGAGCATGCTGGAGACCTCTCCAAACCCTATAAGTAAAGCAAAGATCTCAATAAAAAATGATCATACATGGGAATCCATGAAGTCTCACCACCTCCTCCTGATACTAACTCGACAAAACAACCACTAATCTCGACTCGTTGATCGCAATGAAGTGGGCCTATTTAGATAAACGATCCAATACCACCCAAATAACATCATGTTCTCCCTGATCATGAGGTAAACTAGTAATAATGTTCATTAAGATGTCCTCCCACTTCCACTGAGGAATAAATAATGACTTGAGTAGACCACCAGGAACATGGGGTTCAGACTTCACCTTCTAGAAGACGAAACATTGAGACCCAAACACTACAACCAAACACATCATCCTTGGCCACCAAAACTAGCTCCTGAAGGTTCGATACATCTTTCTCTCACCAGGATGCACCACTAAAGGTGAACTATGTAAATCCTTGAGAATATTCTTGTGCATCGCCAAATGAACAAAAATCCTTCTGTGATACAACACTCGTTGTTGTTCATCCTCTGACCAACCATCAGGGGCCACTCCAAAAACAACTCGGTCTCTCAAAACCTCCACTTCTAGATCCCCCCAACATAGAATCTTCCAACTTCAACACAAGGTATGATTTTACCGTCCCTTGAAAAAGATATCATCTACCCCCAACATCTCCCATATCAATATGTAATGCTGACAGTTCTTCCATTACTCTCAATGAATCACTGGATTCACAAACTACAACACTACGTGACTTTAGACTCAATGCATTAGCTACAACATTCCTCATTCCAGGTTTATATGATATTTCGAAGTCATACTCCTATAAGAACTCCATCCCTCAATGTTTTCATAATTTCAAGTCACACTGGGAGAAATCATACCCCAATATTTTATGATCAGTGAAAACCACAAAGTGCTCACCAATGAGGTAATGTATACACATCATCAGAGAAAACACCACGAATACCAAATAAAGATCATGGGCAGCATGGTTACATTCATGGGGATTAAATTGATGATACCCATAAGAAACAATTGATCTCTGCTACAACATAACACATCTAAACCCTAGATTTGAAGCGTCGTAAAAAACATCAAATTGAACGCCCTCTACTGTTAGACAACGAACCAGAGCACTTACTAACTTCTCCTTTAGATACTCAAATGCTGGCTGATACTGATCAGTCCATATGAACTCCTGATCCTTCATTTTCAAAGCTATCATAGGAGTCACAACTCGTGATAAATTTTCTATGAACCTCATTTAGTAACCAGAGAGACCAAGGATAATTCCCACCTCTGACACTGTCTTGGGGGATGGCCAAGAAAAAACTGCTACCACCTTCTTTGGATCCACAAATACACCCTGTTGGGACACAACATACCCCAATAAATAGACTTCTCGAGCCCAAAACTCAAACTTTGATAACTTCCCAAACAACTGATGTTGTTGAGGAACTCCCAAAACGGCGTGTAGATGCTTTGCATGCTCTTCTTTAGACGTAGAGTAAACAATAATGTCATCGATCAAAACTACAATTAACTTGTCTAGGAACTCAAGAAACATAAAATTCATCAATCCCATGAACAAATATGGGGAATTTGTCACATAAAACTACATTTCAATGAACTCCTAATTCCCATGACTACAATGAAAAGTAGTCTTCAGGATATCCTCATCATTCACATGAATCTAATGATATCCTAACCGTAAGTTGATCATTGAGAACTAATATTCACCATTCAGTTGATTGAATACATCATAAATTTGTGGGAGAGGATAGAGATTCTTTATTGTCACTTTTTTCAAGAGACAATAAATGATCAACAACCGCAAATGGTCACCACCCTTCTTCATGAACAAATCCAGTACACTCTTTAGTGACACAGTCGGCCAATCAAAACCACAATGTAACAGACCATCATGTCGTATATGTATATCTCGTTACTCAGAAGGGGACATCCTATATGAAGAGATAGAGATAAAAGACACTCCTGGTTGTAACTCTGTCTCAAATGCGATCTCTCATTGAGGGGGTAAGGCTACAACCTCTTATAGGAAGACGTCAGGGTACTCTTCTATGACCCTAGGAAACTCCAACTATTGAACCTCTGATGAAATCAACATCATCTCGGCCATCACGGATGATAAGGATGCAATGCCCATATGACCCATCCAAGGGTCTTGCTCTCCAACAAACACCACCAACTATATTTTCGTAGAAAGGAAAATGATATTCCTTTTGAAGAAATCCACTATATCCTACACAGAATACTACCAATCCATTCTGAGGATGACATCATATAGTTATATTTGAAAACATAGGAAATCTCCCCAAGAGCAGTGCTACCCGAACACTAGCTCACAGTTTCTACATACTTCAAACAAGTCAGCTCGTCCTCCTACTACCATAGTCAACACCAAGGGCACTAGAACCCTCTCTACCTCTATTCCCAAAGTATCAACAAGGGTAGGTGATATGAAGGACTGTGTCTCTTTTGAATCATACAAGGCATACACCAAGGTAGAAAAAAAAGGGATCCTCGAACGACATCTGGCTCACCTGGAGCTAGCAACTCTAGAGCATGAAGTTTTACCTAACCACCTCCACAACCTCTCTACCCTTGGTGCTGACCACCACCATGGTCGCGATCTTCTCTCTGAGGATGGGGAGCATCACAGGGTTGTACTCTACCTGCCTAATCTACCCTTTTCTTATCTAAAGCTGGTGCAAACTATTGTTGCTGCCTTGACTGGAGCTTCCTCCACAGAGGAACCTGGAGTGAAACACCTAGTGCACGATGACTGCTCTGAATGTATGGGTATTCTAGCTACTGATAACCTTGAACACCCCCAGAAAATTAACCGCTTGATCTCTTTTCATAGTCCTGAGAGTTGCTGCCCTTAGAGAAATAGGATGCGAAGGGCTGGGACCTACCCCTGGCTGAACGGAAACTCTCCAGCCCTAAAAACTAGAAATCCAAGACCACATCTCTTCTTCATGAGGAATAACGATGACTCTACTATTGTGATGATATAGTTTGGGTCAATGTATTCTCGACAACCTTTTACCTTTCCAGCTCCTCAAGATACGTCTTTAGCATAAATGGGGTGACATGGAACTGGATCTAGGGACGCAAAGCCTCTTCCAAATGCCTCTCCCTGGCCTCGTAATCTAGCAACAGGTCCGATGCATATCTTAAAAGGTTCCTGAAAAATATTACAAACTATCACACACTAGAGATCCCCTATAGGAGGGTAAGAGGCTCCTAGAGACTGGGCGACACAATGGTCGAAGAAATATACTTGACTATAAACATGTCTCGGAACTCCTCCCATGAGATGGGTGACTCCTCACGATCCCTAAGGAAAAAAAACCACCTATGCCTCACTAATCCATGCAGCATCATCACAACCTAGGACACCTAGTGCCCTTCCCGATCATGGATTTAACTGAAGCCTATCTCGACCCCCTATAACAAGTCTTCCATGATTGCATCAGAAATGGATCCCTCGTACATCTACAGATTCTTGCACTGAAACTCTCGGATTGTCTTCCTCCAACTGTCATCGTCGTCATCCTTTACCGTATACAGATCTACTGGAAAAACATGTTGGACAAATTCTGTGAAAACCTGACGATGATGTAGACCTATATCTATACATGAAAAATAAAAAATAGTTAGAGCTCCTAAACATATAATAATAAATACTCAACATTAATTAATTAATTAATTTTTTCATTCATTGATTTTAGGTTAACCTATCAAAATGTCTACCCATTCAAACAAATGCATAAAGAAGAATGATGCATAATCATTTCCTAGGTCTCTACCCTTCAACTAGTATCACCTCGTTTTGTAGACATTATAAAATTAATGGTTGGCACATTTAATCATAGGGGGCCCTAAATTCATGTGTCTCAGCCGATCTCTAGTGTTTACATCACTTGCTGAACATGAATGCCATTGTTTCCCTTAAAACCCATGCAACCTCACATGCACCTAACTTCAAACTCCATCATATCCCTCTTCCTAGATATGATACCACTCTGTCACGACCCCCTCCCGACAACATGTACCCCTCTAGGGCTGGCAATTTGAGAAGGGAGATAATTACCACAGTGTCCCACTTCTAGTAGGCCCTGGGTTGGCGACTAGAACCAAGGGTATAGTAAACACACAAATGTGAGGCAATACCCTCTAAGAGAACACAAGAAGAAGACAAAGATAGTATAGAAACCATCCAACTCAATATCATTCAACAATATAAATAAAATACCAAGTACACATATGTAATAACATGAAAAATTACTACAAATGGAAGGGAAAAAATACAAGTATGAAAAAGAAGGTAAAAAAAACAACAACCACAAGCCCGAACAGCTCCTGCAACCCCAATCTAGTAGAAACTAGCTTGATCTACAACCTGATCTAAGTGACCTGAAAAGAAGTTTATATGTACATAGGGTGAGTATAACAGTTTACTCTGTAGGATCCACTATGAATCCTCTTGTGGAAAAGTAATTAAAGCATGCTAAAGCACAATGAACAAAAAGTGAAACTAACTCGTCAACTAAACAGGTATACTATGTTCCCAGCCTCACCATTGCTACTCTCACAAAGTAACACATACAAGAATATATCATATAATTAAGAATATCAAGGGTACCCTGCTACTATTCCCCTCTGGTTTTCTGATTTTCCCAAACGCCGCACATCCTAAGCATATCTCTCTAAAAAGTATTTCCCATAGACACCTGGGTGAAGCACCACAATATGCACCTCGTGCAACAAAACCACCACGTCCACGCATGAAGTAACCAGGTAGTTTCTAGGAGCCACCACTGCTCACATAGCGTGTATCATATGTCAGGTATTATACCTCAAGCCAATACAGTGCATACACCGAGTACCGATCCTCATGACATCATAGCCTATACAAATTACACCGATAGAAGTCCATAGGAAAATATATACAGAATATATGTGCATGAATAACCACAAGCCATTACAAACCTCTAAGGACATATTTGGAGAAAACTAACCAATGTTCCTACTATCACAAGTAACTACCAAGAGAAGAGAGAGGGTCCAAAGGGGGTAGCCATCTATCTATCCTCCCACCAGAATGATGGAAAAAATACCCCCAGGGCTCAGAATTCATGGGGTGTCAGTTTCCCTCACTGACATGGTAGTTTAGCATATAGAAACACCAAAAGTATAGGATATACTATATCTCACAACCAAACTATGGGCATAAACTAGTCTTAGACATAACTGCAGCTAACGTCTCTCAGACTCCGGGCTGCTACTACTAAAACTATGTACCTTATAATCACCTAACAACTTAAAGAGCATTAAAAAATTATTTCATTACGTTTTTATTTGTTTAAATTTACGTTAATTAATTCATTAAATATCAATTAACTAATGAATATTCCACAATAAAAAATAATTCATTATCATCATAGCCAAAGTCCAATGTACCTTTAAAAATTTCAACCTCATCATTATGTTCCATAAAAATCCAACCCCATGGGTTAACACCATTTTTAAATTATTCATTAAATAATTACTTTCCCATATTCGCATGCATTATAGAAAAAAATTATATGCTACTGAACACAAGGGGGATCAACAAGAGGAGTAGATGAACTACCTGTCAAGTATTTGTCGCCTATAGAAAGAGCATAGAACCATTCTACCTTGAGAAGCTAAACACCGAAATCATGTTGCATAACCCATGCTTCATCACCCCTTTTGGAAGAAAGGTAGTAATACTAGATTCCTTGAGCAGTGGGGTGAATTAAATCACATAAACATCCAATAAGAATCAACAAGCATCCAACAATCACATCCAACCCATTTCATTATACCGAGTGTCCTTCCCGACACCCACATGAATAAACCGATGCAATTCGCCACCCTTGGCATCATCTGCTGCTACAACCAATTTCCCTCTCCACCTTTACATATCACAACAGCCATCCATTCTCAAATCAAAACACAAAAAAACAAGAAAACAACATCATATCCAATGGTTTCTTGGACCATAAACTAACAGGAGGGTAAAACATAACCCTAGAAGCAATTATCTTTTAACAAACCACCAGTTATTTTATCAATCTTGGATTAATAAACTTATTATTCATTGATTACAAATTCATGAAACCTAACCAATAAGATATCACAAATAAATAAACATTCTTATAGCACCAATATGATTAACATCAAATTACAACAACACCAATCGGCTTCATTAACAAGCCTATTTATTTTTAGCCAACCGATTATCAATTAATTCCAGATTTATGTTCTTTACCCATTTCCATCAAGAACAAGCATAGATATCACATTATATAGAGAAAGAACATGCAATAACATTCGATCGATATCAATTTATTTATCCAGTTAAAATATTTATTATGTCAATTCTATTGGCAACTGGTGGGATAAAACATGCTAGTGATACCATTGCATGTAAATGAAGAGAGAAGCAATGATTAAACTAAATTAAATATTCCTTGATGTTCTTCATACATGAACAATCCACACAATGGTTCATGATCTCCTCCTCTCACGATAACTGCTTCCACCTGAGGATGCCACGATATTATTGTGCCAACCAAAACCCAAGAAAATGCCATTAGAAGCATTGAGATCACATGCTACAATATTAAAGGAGAAACCAAAGAAGATGATCACAAAAAGAAGGATGATTAAATATACCTGATATTGAAGATTGATCGATACAGCTTGGTTATATCAAAACAGAGTGGAGCCAAAATGAGGATGAAAGTTTGATTGGGAAACTCTTATGAGAAGGATTGGGATGTTCGAGCATCTCACACCCGAGAAAAAGGTGAAAGAATTAGGAAGGAAGATATCCAATCCCTTTAGAGGATTTAACGGAGTTACTGTTTATGATACTCTTAATTTCCCATTAAAATTGGATTGCATTAAACCACACTATTTTTCCAAGTAAAAACATCCAGAGCCTTATTAATAATTAATATAGGGGTTATGGCTTTCGAATTGGCCGTATAGTCCTTGAAATAAGGCTTTAAAATTATTTTAAATAAAGGAAATGTCAAAGGGGTGATACTGTAAGAAGCTGGAAACATTGTTCACATACTCAAAATTTGGCAATGGAAATAGAGGTTAATGTTATACCTCACCGTTCTGGAAACACTGTTGATGAACTAAAAATTTGGCAATGGAAATAGTGGTTACTGTTAGATATGAACGTTCTAGAAACACTTTCAGAAACTCAATATCTGGAAAAAATAGTTCTTACTGTTAGTCCTCACCATTATGGAAACACTGTTCACAAACTCAAAATTTTGAAAAAGAAAATATATGATACCATTAAAACTCACCAATTTGGAAACACTTTTGATGAACTCAAATTTTGGCATTGGAATAAGAGGTTACTATTAGAACCTCACCATTCTGGAAACATTGTTTATGAACTCAAAATTTGGACAAGGAAATATAGGTTACTGTTAGAACGTCACCGTTCTGAAAGCACTGTTCATGAACTCAAAACTCGGAAAAGGAATGAAAATTTCACTGTTGGAACCTCAATGTTCTAGAAACACTCTTCACAGAACTAAAAATTTTGTAATGGAAAGAAAAGTTCAACGTTGGAACCTCACAGTTATGAAAACACTATTTAAAAAACTCAAATTTGGTAAAGGAAAGAAATGGTCACCATTAGAGGTTATCGATATTGGTTACCGATAAATGTTACTGATAGACCTCACAGATTCACTGATATAACTATTCATAGAAATATAAATTTGGAAAGGAAAGAGAGGTTACCATTAGACCTCACCAATAGAACTGTTCACCGATGGAACTATTAATAGAATTTGAAATTTGGAAAAGTAAAGAGATGTTACTGTTATACCTCACCGATAGAACTGTTCACTGATGGAATAGTTCATAGAATTGGAAATTTGTCAAAGGGTTGGGGATAACTCACCGTCACCTCCCAGAACACCTCAAACACCATATTATTAAAAAGGAATTGACCAGGGAGGTCTAGGCCATTACAATTTTTATGCCATTGAGTGATATGTTGGGCCATAAGTGTGGTTGTATTCATGTAGAGAGTTCTGTTGTGTTATAGAATCTCGGTAGAATATTCTTGGTTCTACTATTAAAATTGTTATGGAAACTACATAGAGATAGGATATAGTGTGGATTTTTGTTTCTAACTAATTTAACTATGAGGTGGAGTCTATAATGATTGAATGGAAGGATAATATTTTTTTTGTGGTACCTATGCAGCAGTGCTGGGCTATGATTCTTCCACTTAATAGAATATTTTTTTAGCTATCTCTTTCCAACTGTACCATGTATTTTTTGTCATATATTTTCAGATCTATGGTCAATATATAGTTATTGTTTTTTATGGATATGTGATCATTCATGCTACAAAATTCCCCCCACCTTTGTAGTAAATTATTCTCTTTTATTAGATTCTACTACATTTTATTACTTCATTTTTCATTGGAGTATATTATAAATATTACAAATAAATTCTTAAACCTCATCAAACCACATCATTCTCCAATATTTATTATCATGTTTTGGTTGACCTATGTATATATGAAGAAGGTATTTGGCCTCATTTAATTATATTTTAAACACTGACATTGGGAGATAGATCTTTAGTAGTTTTAGCTGAGTCCCCAAACTATTTTTTCTAAATTTGAGATTGGGTATATCTCCATGTTTTTATGAATGAAAATGATGTTTTTATGGGGATACTATAGTTTTGATGATTTTTTGTTTACATATATTTTTTTATATTTTGTTTGGGTTGATCAAGTTGTTATCCATTTTATAGTTTCTTGTTGTATGCCTCCCACTACATCAAAAATTGTGCTATGGGTTTGTTAGATTCATTTGATAGAAGGAATCCAATATTTTTCATCTAGATTAATAATACATGAGGTTTCTTGTTCATGATTTCTTTTGGGATGATATTATACACTCTCTTAATGGAGAAATGAATTTCTTAAATATAAACTTATGGTGAATTTGAATGAATCAAATTTTTCACAACTTCTGATATTAATCGATATTGAAATTACAAGGGATCGCTACACTGCTAAAAATTGATTCGAATTAGGGATTTGTTTATTCCATAGTTGATATGTATATAGAACCTTGTTGTGTGATTTTTTATGTCAAATTAAACGAAATTGACTATGAATTTAATTTTGGTTAATAAATTGTTTTCACATGGAAATTATTTCATCTGTAAGAATTCCCATGAAATAAATAAGTTCCTGTGATGAAAATCCACCTTCTAAATATGACATGATATTTGAATGTAGTAAAGTGTTATGCTTTGTTATTTGAATGTGGGTGAATAAATTATTGGAAGTGTTTGTGATGTGGTTATTGTGATGAGATCTGGAAGGAATGTGAAATGGACAAAATGTGGGGATTGATAGATTCCGAAAGCTGGGTTATTGTTGTAATTGTGTAGTGTTAGGATACCTTATTGGTAGTGATGGAATAATAATATTAACAATTAACCATTAATGGGGTGTTATGGGTTTGATACTAAACATTCAAATTAAAATGGGATGTGAGGCCTAAATATGTGTTGATAAATGTGAAATAAATGTTCTGAAATAATTAAATGAATGCTATAGAAAAATAAAGTCATTAGTGAAGGGAAATTTGAAATTATTATTAACATGAAAAAAATTAATTTAGTTGTGATGAGTATTTCATGGTCGATTTTATTGAATTTTTGTTGTAAAGAAGAAATGAATTGTATTGGAGTATTTGGAATGTATTTTTAGTTGGAATGAAACTATTATTATGAAACCTTTTTATTGGATCCTATGTTGAGGATAATATATATTTTTAATATTCATTGAGATTTTTATAGGAACCCCAACCTTGTTGATCAAATTATCATGAGAATGAAATCACTGGGGTGTGTTTTTTACAAAATCCTATTGTTGAGGATTGATAACTAGATACCCATGTTGTGTTATGAATTTTTTAGACTTGATGATTTTTTTTGAAAGAATGTGAATTTCAGTTTTGTACATGGGACAATTTTTAAAACGCATTTTAGAATGAAATTCCATGAGTTGGATCATATAAGTATATATTATAGACATGTATTAAGGTCCAAGATGTGCATCAGTTGTTCTGTCATGTTTTAAGAGTGTCAGATCCCGAATCATGGAATTTGGAGAAGTTTGATAGGTTATCATAGCTTTTCTGATACTGTATGGACCACCAATGGAATTAGAGAATATTATCTATTCGAACTAAAGGTCTGTACTGTTTTTTTCTGACAATACATGTCGAGATACATTGTAATGCTGGGAATATATACACATCATGAAATAATTATTTTTCATGGTCTTCACATAGTTATCCATGTCGTGCTGCCAAAATGTATGTTGGGGTTCTATAGGTAGTGTTTTGAACATGGTTGGAACACAGTATGACTAAATTTGTAGCCATAATTGTTACCTCCAGAAAGAGAGTGATATTCCAATTTTACCCTCTATCTTTTTATTTTTTTTATCCATAAAAATATTCTCCTCCATTGTTCGTTATATCCAAATAATGGTCAAATATCCTGTTCTCTATTGAATGGATATATATTCACATGTTATCAATTATGAGTACATTCAGGATCATTGAATGGACATTGGTGAGTCTATGCCAAATCTTCATTCTTTTCACAAATTATATCACATTAAAAAAATTTATCGTGTTGATATCAAATTCTCCATATTTTCATATCATCTTTTAGTTTCTAATATTTATCTCAAACTGGAAAAAATCAAGCATCGATATTGGATGATTAGTTCTTCAAAAGGATGAGGGAAGTGGTTTATAGGTGTTCCCTTACTGCTTATTCAATTTATAAAGTACTTTATATTGTGCAAGTTGATATTTCAGTGTCATTATTCTAAATTTCAAATTAAAATTATAACACCTAATGATCAAATTAATGTTACACTAATGTTTTTAAAGGACTCTTTTGTTGAAAAAATACTGATGTATATAACTCAAATTAAGGTTATATCCTGTGAATTCCTTTAATTAAAAAATGTATTTTCAAATAAAACCCCTCATTAAGTTATGATTTAATATAATATTTAAATAGTATGATTAATTAAAATGGTGATGAAGGTGGCAGCCACTATGTTTCTCCATAGTTACGAAACCACATCCTAATGTGTTCCGTCGTATGTCTTGTATATCAATTGTTATGATTCTATATGTATTGTATGACACCATGGAATACCATATGTAATTGTATGTATGGTGTTGTCTTTTATGGGAATTCCATTTTTTCATAACAAATTTAATAAATCATGTGTGATTATGAGTAATGTAATGGACAACATCACCAATTAAATGTAATCATTATCAATGCCTATGTGTATATACTTTCATATTCTTTAATTAAAATAGTACTGGGTGTGGTACACTTTATATACATGTGTTTTGATAAATATTATGAGATCAAGAGAGCTAAATAATACATTAATGTGATGATGGGGGGAGATTCAAGTGACCTGGTTTAAGGACTCCTCAGAAATGCTCATCATTATTTATAATTATAATTGTTTAAGAAATATAGATATTCCTGTAGAATTATGTGTAATTCCTTAGATGGGATCATCACGTGTTTTCATGTCCTCCACATGTGTGATACAGTTTCCCAAGAGGATTCACTATGGATGAGATCATTTCCTAGATTTTTATAATCGGCCAAAAGAGATAATCAATCCCTAATGTGAGATTTCAAGGATGAGATTAGATGGATTGTTTCACACCATATTGGGGGTGATATTTGAGATTCCATTTATGGATCTCCATTGATGAACTCATATGATGATTTTTATATATAGTTACCCTAGTATTTTATATGGGATTCTATTTATGGATCGCCTTGGATTGACCTGTGGTTCAACATTTTAAATTCTAATGATAAAATTTATAAAAATGACAATGAATATGATTGTATTATAATATGATGTATCCTAAATGAAAAATAACAAGCTTGATTTCACTACATCACTTGGTAATTTTTTTAAGATGAATGATTATTACAACAATATTATATGTTCAAATGTTTTACATATTTTAGGACATATCCATATTAGTCCGAAGTAGTTAATGTTGGATGAGTGTTCCCTGAGGAATATGTACCAAAGTATTTACTGATTTGTCACCTTATATTTGTTATTTTCCTACACACATTTGTAATTTATACCCATTGAATGAATTATTAATTAGACACCATTAGTGGTAGCCTACTGAGTATATCTGAAACACCTATCAGTTCCCATTACATTGGGTTACCTGAGAAGACCTTATGTTCAGCAGTTCATTAGATTATGCTTGTGTTGTTATACTTGTACTTGGATATGGGACTTGGGATCAAGGTACTGAGAAACAAATAAGGATCCTAATGGATTTATCACTTGGGGTATTATTATTATTTATGTTGTTGTATTTTTATTGTCTATTGTATGATTATTATTTATCTAATGTTCATTCATCCATAAATTCATGCATGGTTGAAATATTTTATAGTCCACATTTATTGATACACTTATTTTATTTATTCATATTCTTCTTTGTATGATATTTATAATGATTTGAGTATTTTTTTAGTAATATATTATCTCTTATACAGTTGTCCTACCCTGATGATTAGGGTATATTCCCCCTAGTGTACAACCATTGTACCCTTGTTTCTTGTCAGCAGCATGCGGTGTTTCAGATGCTGGGCATGTGGCCATGTGTTAAAATTTTATAGTACTAGTATAGTATTCAGTTAGGCCTAGAAATTACTTTGTTTCATCATAGATTTATTTTACATCAATGTAAATTTTTTTGTATATATATAGGGTACTAAGAATGTTTCAATGCAAGGTAAATATATTTTTTTGGAAGGGTTCAACCCATGCGTGTGTAAAGGTCCAATTGTCTATAGATGGTATTATTGTTCATGTTTTCTTTATTATGGTTGATCATGTATTCACCTTGTGTGATTTTTTTAGTTTTGTTTCTAATTAATTTATAAGATTTAATGTATTTTAGCTTGGCCTTGATTGGAATAGATGTATAATTACATGCATCATTGTAGGAATATGTCGGTTCCCATACCATGCATATTCCATGTCATGTATACTTTACTACTAGGGTTTTTTAGATTTTTTATGTGTCTTTCATGTTTATTATAATTCATATTATATACCTTATTATGTATTTTTGTAACATTCTTAGTTTTATAAAAGTTTTAATGTTTAATTTTCATTATTTCTATGTAACATGATGTGTAATTTACTTAGCATGTTTTCATGTATATACTTATTTTGTGATTTTAGTGTTATTATTGGAAGATTTCCATATCAACCATGTTTTGTAATTTCCATTCTTACATAGTGGCACAATATTTATATCATTTTTTTATTATTATAATTTTTACATTCCCTAATACTTGTTATAGAATACATATTTCAATTTTGATATAAAATGGGTTATTAAAGTGTCAACATCTACTGAAATACTTTATTCTCATGTAGATAGATGGTGACACCATAGCTAATAAATTTGGATATGTTTGAGCCATGGAACATTTATTATATGCAATAAAATATTATTGGATACAATTAAATGGGATCCTATATTCATTTTATAAAGTCTTTGTGAATTTTGAAAATTTGGAAATTTTAATCCATATAATCAAACTATTTTTTATGAGATATGTATACCTAAAGACTATATTGATATATGATATTATTTAGATTTTTACTTTTAAGTAATTTTCACTTTATAATTCCATTTACACAAATAATATTAGCCTGAAGACACCTATGTCGAATATCTCTAATGTATAATTAGGCACAAGTATGTCAATTGTGCCATGTTTTTATATGACAACACTTGTAGGGTGTATAAATCCTTCATAAATTATTGTTTGGGGTTTCGTTTATGTGATCCAAAAATTGAATCATTGATGGGTCCCTTGTAGGGTTCCTAATCATCAATCTCATAGTACATAAAAAAATGGGTGGTATATTTATGTTTTATGATGATAGTTCTTTCATTTTATTAAACCAATATTATGTGTTCACATATAGACACATTATAGAATAATACTTGTCATGTTCCCACTATAATTAATAAAATACCTATAATCTTCTATTAATCAAAATTATTATGAGTCGTTCGTTAATTATAATAAAATATTCAACCTAAAGGTTTTTTTCCTCTATATATTTTAATGTAAATTTTATTTATTTAATTCCATTTGTGGTGTAGTTATAGATAAATATAAATTGAAAAGGGAATTCCAATGATAAATTTCCTAATTATGTAATGTTTTTAATTATATAAATTATTTTTAACAGAAGATAAATTAAATTGTCTTCTGTTACATGAGGACTTATATAAATAAATAATTTATCTACACTTTTCTTTATAACAAGTACCGGATATTTGAATTATTCCCTTAAAATTATTAGTGACCATATAAAATATAAATGAATAATCTTAATTGAAACACCAAGTGACGTTTCTAGTCTAACCCTCTTATAAGGGTTGTTAAAAAATATCTATAACCATGCCTTAGAATAAAAGTGATTGTTTCCCCGTAGGTTTTTATAAACTTTAATAGTTTCAATGAACCATAGTTTTAAGTTTTTGGGAATATTTTTTCATCTTAGACTGACTCCGAAAAGTGGATTATAGGTTTCTGTTTGAGTATGGGGATAGCCCGTGTTAGGTTGCAACCCATTAAAATAAAATATAACTAATTCATGTGAATCAATTTATATGTGTGGTAATATATTGGCTCTTATTTATCATGTTGGATTCATAGTTTCTATAAAAAACCTTTTATATGAAAGGTGGTTTTTTGGTAGTTTTATCTCTTTTAAAGGTTATAGAATTGTATAATGATTAATTTAAGTAGGATATACATGCCTAGGTCATGGGTAGCCACATAGTAGGTTTTATGACAGATCATTATCAACTTAGTTTGTCTTTGATGACTCTAGAGGTAGTTAAACTGATTTTCTAGTGTTATGAGATATTATGAAAATTGGATAGTTCATAATATTAGGCATTAAAAATTGTAATCATAAGGATGATGATAATATAGATAGTATTAAGGATGTGGTTTTTTATTCATATGAAATATATTGGTCGTATGTTTTGATGAAGGTATTACCCATCAATATTCAAGTTGTGAACTATTACTCTTTTGATAATGGTATTACCCGAACCTCATAGATGAAATGTGATCAATGTATTGATATTGGTGGTTGTTCTTGAGAGACAATGGTATTGATTCGATTGTTATTTCTTCATTTATGGTTAATGAATTTCTATCAAGAAGTGCATCTGATATCTCTTAAGAGGTGTTTACAAATAGTTATTCAACGTCACTTCTTCTAATAGTTGATTTTGGAGTGTGTGAATCCAAATAGAGCACCTCGTTTGGGATATAATTATAATGTAATTTGTTTTTGTAGATTTTTTTTATATATTTAGAGTGTAAACTTTTCTTGTTAACGATCAAGTATCTTATATTGACATAATCTAGGTACACACAGAGAGAGAGTTAGTTATATGTGATGCTAAAATTAAATATCGTTGGACATGATAAATTACCATTGTGGGGGTGTATTCCATGAGTGTGGTTGTTCTGACACACATGGATAGTCCTAAGTGATTATTGGGGTCTATATTAGGAACACCTTTGGTGAAGTCATGAAATCCATCTGTATCCCTCTAACCAGACCTCCCAATGTCCCCCACCTCACTCCCAGTCAGTGTTATTGATTTGTGGATGATTAGCTTTGTATGAATGTCTCACATGTGTACTCCATAGCATAGAATACCTTATATTACATACTTTGACTCTAGTTAATAATATTAAGTTTACAGAAGAAATTAATTTGGATCATATGAGTGGTTTTAATTTTGTCTATCCATGTGTGTTGGATCATTTTTTGTTGTTTTTTGTGATATTGAATGAAAACATAAATAAAAATTTCATCCAAGAGATGTCACCCAAATCCAGTTACATGAATTTGTTGGAATGTTTGATTTAAATGTGAGGTGACTTTATAGGATACATTATAGTTTGGTTTGAGAGTTGTTGGACTTATAAGATTAGTTTTTTGAGAACAGTCATCCAGTAGTGGCTCAACATGTTTTATTTATTCTCTAATGACTGTTATTATTGAGAAAATACTTTAGACAATTCATTAGGTTAATACTAGTGAGATGTTGATTTCATCTATTAAATTAAAGGAATTATTTAACAAACATCATGATCTTGGTTGATATGATTATTACCTTTTAATAAAATGAGGAAGGAATTATGTCCTTATATTTAGTTGGGTTTCCATGTTGAGAATATCATTCTAGGAGATTGTCAAGACCCTTTGGGAATACTTTAGTAGGGAATTCACATGGTAGAGATTCTATGAATTGGTTGTGGATATTGAATCGTAGAACCATGGTTATAATTTCCATGGTAATGTAGATACTAGGATATGACAATGTGATCATGTCATGAGTTATGTGGGATTGGGTATGCTCTATCATGATATTTTAATTTTAATGTGCATGCATTGTCGCAAATGTCAGTGATATATATTTCTGGTGTACATGAGATTCTTGGTGGGTTATTTTGTTATTGTAAATGAAACAAATTATTTTTTATTACAAATTTTGACCAAAAGAAGGACATGAATTTTTTTCATTTTTTACTCCAAGGCTACTCAGGGATAAGATTTACTAAAGTGAGTATATTGCAGTGTTCTCTTTTTTGGACAGGATTAAATTTTCGGAAGGAACACGTATTTCATTTTGGTATACCAGTAAAACTATAAAACATGATTTGGAATGAAATTACATTAGTAGTAACCCCATAAATTTTTAGTTATTAGGCTTGGTTTAAGGCTTGTTAGGTTCCTTATGTATTTCATCGAGTTTCAATAGCTTCCAACACAAAATCCTCAAATCTGAAGAAGGTTGGTAGGGGTGCATGAATTTTCTAAAACAAAGATGACCACTATAGGAAATAGTGTGTCTAATCTATGAGACCTAGAAGTGTCACATGGTTTTTTTCTAATCATGAATGTATTTCCACACAACCATGGGGGTGATGAAGATATATTAATATATGGGATATTCAATGGTTTCATATGGTTAACCAAACTATGTGGATAACCCATGCAAGGGGAATCAAGGGGTATTTATGAGGGTATGATCGGTGGATGATTTGTCTAATATTCTTGGAAAACCATCATCCCCATTAAATGGGTTGAAATTACCATATCCCATTCGAGCCATTGATTTAAACATCCACTAATTATATATTCTCCTTTATGAACAACATGATAAAATGTATTCCCTCTCCTATGATTCATAGATACTTATCCTCCACCTATTGTTCGTTTCAAGAGACTCTATGCTTGTGGGATCAACCCTGTTGATTTTAAGACTCAAATTCATTCATTTATTAATTTCAATCACTTTCATAAATGAGATTTTTTTAAATACAAGTCACATTATTTTTAGTGGTTTTGTATGTCTCTTATATTTATCTCACACATGACCATATTTTGCCTCGATATCAGATTATTAGAGAGTTATAAGAAAGAGGTATGTTTTTTATATATCCTCCACTATTGTTTCATTGATTTATAAAATATGACATTGTACCAAGTGATACTATTTTTGTGTGATAATTCAAATGTTGAAATTAAATTTTTGTAACCTAACACCATTATTCTAGTAAACCATGTTAGTTTAATGTGATTTTATGATAAAAATGGACTTATGTTTTTAACTGACATCAAGTGTGTGTGATTCAAACATCATTAATTAATAAATGGATTATCTAGTGAAACCCCAAATTGAGGAGATATATCAAAAACAAATTAAAATGTTTATTTCTTTTAATGTGGAGGGTGGTGACACCCCATTATGTTACCCCTATAGTTTCCAATCCAACTCATAACGTCTAATGGTCCATGTCTTATTGGAGAGACTTAGTTATTTTGAATTAAATGTGTCTTAACATGAACTATTTTAGGTAATTGTAGGAACTATCCATGTGAAGTAAAATTTTCTTTATTACAGGTACTAAATTCATAGATTTCTGTTTTAAAAGGGGAACATGATGGATTAAATGACATGGTATAGAATTATAATGTATATGAAATTTATTATTAATTAATTGAAATGGAAATTGGTGTGAAACTATTTCTATACAGATTTGAGATAAATTTTGTGATATCCTGATAGCTAATTCATACATGTGTGTTATGATATGGGTGGTAGATGTGTCTAGATGTAAATATTAAATGAATGGACTCATCATGATTTTAAAATATGATTGTTTATAAAATTGAATCATGTCGAGTGAGATAAATGTAATTCCTTGTTCATGCTCACCAGGTTATCTATTTACCAATGCATGGATATTAATGATTCTTTTGGGGAGAATCCATATTTGGGATTAGTGGCAAGATGGTTATACCTAGCCATATTC
The DNA here is from genome assembly GCA_963277665.1 of Viscum album. Classification (NCBI taxonomy): domain Eukaryota; kingdom Viridiplantae; phylum Streptophyta; class Magnoliopsida; order Santalales; family Viscaceae; genus Viscum; species Viscum album. The sequence goes on from OY728164.1 coordinate 1,816,813,155, forward strand.
GATACTTGTTCTCTAATGTGTGATACCAAAAATGGGTTTAGATGGATTATTTAACACCATTTAGAGAGTGATACATTTTCATTCCATTATCAATCACCATGTATGGACTTCTATAGTGATATGTATTTATATATAACCTTGAGAGATATATAGGATTACTTGTGTGGATCACCATATATAGGGTCATGGTTCCTTCTTCTAAATGCCATAGATGAAATTTATTCCAATGAAAAAGAATTATAAACTACTATATAATGAATCATATGAAAATCCAAATCACATTCATATGATTGGTCTATCTATTGATACTTTTTATATTATGACTTGTTCTTAAAACTATATTATATCGGCATAGGCTTCCTTAATTTGAGACATATCTGACTTAGTTCATTTAAGGTACGGTTTCTTGGGTTTCTAATATAGTACCGAGACATTTATTTATTTATTTTTCACCTTGAATTTATTATTTACTATCACAATGAGATACATCATACTCAAGAACTTAATTAATCATGATATACCATTTTTGTTGCCTACTGAGTACATCTCACCCCTTGCTCAATCCAACATTTCACTTAGGTTCCTGAGCATACCCCATGTTCCCATTTTCATGGGATTGTGCATGTGTTGTTATGATTTGTACCTAGATATGGGAGTTAGTTTCATAATAATAATCTGATACATATAATGCTCATGGAGTTACCCATTTGTGGTGTTATTTTATTTTTTATATATTTTTTTATTTCCTACTATATGATTTTTGTTTATCTTATGTACCTTCATCTATACATGAATACATTGTGATAATTTTTCTGTTTCCCTCTTTTATTGATTCTGTTAACATATTTATTTTTCCATTTCTATTCAAATTATTTATACTTCGTCCATTTTTTAATGGTTATTATATTCTATGATACTATTGTGGAAATCTAGGGGTTGTGAGGGAAACTACATTAGAGTCTCTCATTTAATGAAATCAATGGAAATTATGTTGGTCCCTCCTCCTAGGGTGGGGGAGTGACCTCCTCCATATCTGTAGGGAGCTACATACTCTTTCTGCCCATTCTCTAAAACTAAATTACTTCCCTCATTCCCTAAATATCTCATTAATCCTTATATTCCCATTTCTATTAAATGATGATCCTCAAATCCTAATTTCTCCATTATAATTCATGCTACTATATTATATATGACATTGGTTTCTCATTTGATGGAGTAACATTCTTTGGTGGATACATTCAATTGGATAATTTTTAGGGAATTGGGTGTTTTAAATTGATAAACTGTGGGTCATCATGAAAACATGTATATTATTATTTTCTTAAACTAAGAAGAATACCTTATTAGAGCTTGTTCTAGTGCCCCCTATTTTTACAATGGTTCCATGTTCTATCATTACAGGTGGACATACGACCTCCATGTGAAATATGACACCCTAATAGTGGTGACTTGTGTTAGTTTCCATCAACATACAATATGGTTTCAATATCCTAGGATTTTGAGAATGGTATGGAATCATGAGGGTATAATTTTGTACTATGAATATAGAACTAGATATGTTTTCCACCAGTTTACTAATGAATATTTTCTAAGTATATGTATCATGATTTATTGGGGATTTAGTTTTTATTTCAATGGTGTATGAGTTACAATGAATGGAGAATTTTATTTTTTAATTGTGGATGGATTTATTCATTCCCTATAATAAAATGGGTCACTCAACAACATCTTATAGGACTGGGATCAATAGTATTGATCAAAGGATGAATAATTACTTAGAAGGTAGTGGTAAGGGATTGGATAATAGTATTGGTGAAGGTCTTATAGGATAGAAGCATCTGGTATTTTTCTACTATCAGGTCTAATGAATTTTTTTTATAATGCAAGACACACGAATGAATCCCATTGGAGGATGATATTTTTATTTGATTGAGGATGTGGGCAGTCCTATGACTTAAATTACTGCACTTTAAGGAAAAATTAGTAATAATGTTGTATGTGATGTTTTTTTTTCTGATTTTATATATTAAAAAAACTGATGTCTACCATAGTGGGGATGGTCTGTAAGTGGTAAAAAAATTATAGTGGAGCCAAATGTGGCTATTGAGCAATGTGAAATGGATCCTAAGGAAAACTCATATGTGATGTTAGTGCTCTCATGGTATGGAAATATTGGGAGAGGGGTATCGTATGAGGCTAAGATGTTGTGTTTCAACATTGTGTCTAAAACCAAAATAGAGTGTTATATATTTTGTGGAAATGTTCAAGAGACGACCATATGTGGTTTGTCCCTAATCAAGTCCATCCCAAGGAAGTATTTTCTGAATATTTATCTCTTCAACCAATTTAAAGGATTAGAGTCTGAAGGTATGTATAAGGATGAATAAGCTCGTGATGATAACTCCAATGATGTTCAGGTAGTCCGTGTGTATGAGTTATGTACCAATTCTTATTGTTATTTATCAAAATAAAGTGATAGAGATTTTCAATATAATGGGACTCTTACATTTGAGAGGAGGTAGGGTTAGAGAAGTATTATGAAAGGTTGAAGGTTTTATTCCTACATAAAAATACCAATGTAGACATGATCCATCGAAACATCGAAAGATATAGAAATGGAAGATGATCCCAATGTTTCATTAAATTTTGATCAGGAAGAGCCTACATATCAGAGAGAAGTTCCTGTTACGGTTTTTATAATTGTATATTAGTGGGATAAAGTCGATATATTCTAGAAAAATCATGAGGTTCTAATGACATCGTAAGAACTAATGTTGGATGAGTTTATTGTGTTTAATTCTTATCTAGGGGAAGAATAAAATATTTTGGGATGAGGGATAAATTCAGTCACTAATCATTTATTGTTTTCATAGATATAAAATAAAGATCTTATATTGATAAAATGATTCAATGATGGATAGATTAACAAAGAGGTGTACCAGAAAAATTGGGGGAATTTGGTGTAACACAATGAAGACCTTATAATGGATGATATTGACATATAAGTAACCACTAATTACTATAGATTGATTAAGGATTATGAATCCATTAGATAAATTTCATCTTGTATTAAGTATGTTTTTTATTTATTTTTCGGTCTAGGTAAACCATGTGGGTTCACACATTTTTCATGATAGTTTTTTATAATAAAAAAGTTCATTTTCTATTAGAATGATACTGATGTTCTACTCGGGTCATTAGTTTATAAAATCCACACTGCACCACTATTGGACCCTCACTGTTAGATGCCAGCCTATAACATATGGGGATGCACTATTGATGCCATATGGTGTTATTTCAAGCTACCAGTTTTATAGTCATTAGGGATTGGATGTTACAAACCTATTTACATCACTATCACTTATATATGGAATTTTTATGAAGGCATTATGATATCATTAATTCAAATGTGAATTATGGTGATTTTTGTAACTAGTTATTATAGTGGGGTCATTCATAGTACTAGGAGGCAATGAGGTTAATGTTTTTCATGATCATGATAGAATACTATTATTGTTATCTATATGGATGCGTTGTAATTTTATTTCCCGAGTTATTATGGATGAGATTTTATTTGATATATTGTAATGGAATTGGTTTATGTGGGGGTTATTTGATATGATTTCCTAGGTTTCACTGGGAATGATGTGATGTAATTTGATGTGGTGGCCTACATGACAGCACGAGGGATGTAACACTATGGCATAAGTTTCATCGGGTATGTTTCTAGAAGTTATATATTTGAATTCCTAAAATCATGATGTTGTTGTGTGAGAGTGGATACATAGTGGGAAAGTAGTTCAAAGTACACATTTATTGATAATAATTTAATTATATTATTATAATAGGATTTATTATTTGGTGATATTTCTTTGGTGTTTTAGGAATCTCATAGTTGAAATATTTAGTTGTTTTTAGATCTTTTTTTTTTGTCACTGGTGCATGGATATATACAATTCACATGTTTATAGCTTTTATTGGTTATGATCCTATTGAGTAAACATGTATATTAACCCTACACATATGAAAATTTCTTTTTATGATTCCAAGACTACTTTTGAGACGTAATTGAAAATTAATGGCTTAAAATTTTGAGAAGTTGTCCAGTTGATGGTATATGATTTATCATTTTGTATTTCCATAGAGACTTTTACTATATCATTTAATAGTGTTCATGCATTGTCAGTTGTTTGTTGGAATTATTTTCATATATTTTGTTTTATTTTCAAAGGGTTTTTTATCTTATGTATTGATCAGATATTCTAATATAAAGTAATTCCTTCCCTATTTGAGAAGTGTATATCATTGTTGTTTGTGACATGATCGATCCTATTGTGGTAGGTCTCAATGGAAATTATCTCTCTTCTATCATTGCTACCCCAAAAGGGGTACCATTAGATGAAAGGGGTCATAAAAATTTATTTCGGACAAATGTCTATCAACTTAGTGATTATCTCTATTATTTTATACTACTTATATTAAAAAACAAATGTTGCATGTTCTTTTTTCCATGTGTCTACATAACCCACGTGTATCCTCTATTTTTTCTATATAAAATTGAAATAACGTGTCACATTTCCATTATAATAGTAATATGTTTTGTACTTAATCAACAATACATGTTTACTATCTCCCACAACATTATGTTTCATATTTTAGCACATGTTTTGTGATAATTACATTGATAAACCATGAAGATTACATTACATGTACAGCAACAATATGACATGTGGTCTGACATACCATGTGCCAAGATGTACCGGTGAATATGTGGTGTGCATAAAATTTTCTAGGTGTTTATACAACTATGGAAATAGCTAGAAAACTCAACACCTTTAAAAACATTGTATTATACTTTATCACATATTTTTAATTTGTTCAACATGAATTGAAAATTTGATGATGGGGATTAATATATCAAAAACTATTATATAATATCATAATTAATTAATTAATTAAATATAATAAAAAATTGTATTAATTATTCAGAGATTAATACATATTTAATAATTATTATCTAACTATAATTATTCCACTTGTTAATGGGTTCCAATAATTATTTTTGTTGATCCCATAAAAAACTGTGATATTTTACATATTCCATGAATAAAATTTCATGAACTTGATGAAGAATCAATATCACAAAAACAATCAATATAATGATTAATTGACATGAACATGGAAGTATGATGATAATTTCTTTTCACTCATAAATTATTATTTTTTAATTTCATTAATAAAATACCTTTCTTTGTATTAATTTTTCAATAACGAATTGATAAACCCCCAATAATGTTGTAAGATCATTTCATAATAAGAATCCCCTGTATATTATCCCATGCAGTGATCCAAACAAAGCTCATGAATCTCAAATTATCATTGATGAAGTGTTATAGTGCTATCAATGACAAATATAAATCTTGTTATGGTTACAATTAATAGAAAATAAGTTTTTCAAGACCACAAGAACTCATTCTTCGAGAGGAGGATAATAGCTCTACATTATTTATAGAATCGAGAATGATATATCACATGCGATTGAGATAATCTTCCATTGAATTTATTTTTCATACTAATGGAATGGTACTTCAAAAAAATATAATTGGCTTCTTAAAGTTTTAGGGTTACAGTATAAATAATTACAAAATGTCCCTATTTATATTTTTGATTCACATTGATCATTATGTCTAATTAATAATAATAATAAAATTATTATTTATATAAAATGATCAAAAATAATTTATATAATAAATATTATTTTTCTGAATAAATAATTAAATACTTTCAAATAATATTTTTCCTGAAATTTATTGAAAACCCATAAACCATGACTAATAAATCATCCTCAATATTTATCATTCATTGATAATGTAAATTTTTTAATTAAATAAATACCCCTATATTATTCTATAGTAACTAAATAAAAATTATATTCACAATGTTAGTGACCAAATTTTTATTAATTAATCGCATTTGTTAAATTACTAATTTTTTTCTACCATGTGAAAAAACCAGATAAATAAAAAATTTATATTAATTTAATTAAATAAATCATTTTATAGTTGATAAATAAATATTGATTTTTGATTCCATGTAAATATTTATTAAAATAAATGATTCTTGAATAATTTGGATAAAAAATTAAAAATTATTAAATATTATATGAGAATAATATTTATCAAACATGTTTAATTCATATAAAATTTAAAATTGGTTTTTTTTACTCTTAGTGTGATACCCAATAGACCAATTTCTCAGGGGAGTTAGATTACACTAACTAATATTAAATGACACCATCTAGCAATACAATGTTGACTTATATGGATGATGTATCATTATTTGTACTTCTATATATGAAATTGATATAGTACCTCCCTAGAATGAAACAAAAAAAGAATTTTCTATAAATACAATGTGACATAGATATATATATATATTTATTAATTAATTAAACAATAGTATAAATCATTTATTTCATTATTTATTAATAAAACATCACTCACGATGAACCCAACATATCATAACTCATCATGAGAATATGTCACCATGGTTTTCATCAATACCACATGTAAAAAAACTCAAGATATCCAATAAGAATTAATAATAATGTCAATGGATAAGTATAATTATCTATATATAGGAATATCATATACATATAAATTTTTAATTTTTATTGCCGGGTTATGTTCTCATAGTCTCATATATTGAAGACTGCTATGGGTGTACGCCATGAGATATTTTCTAAATTTCTAATGAGACTCCACCCCAAATAAAATATATAATTTGTGCCTTTTCAAATAATATAATATTTATATAAAAAATATTTATGAATGAGTCTATGAATCCTCTAGGCTCACATCACAGTGAAGAACTCTTATAACCATTTATTGTGATAAGACCCCTGTTGACATTATTATATACTATGTCATGTAGAATAATAATCAGTATGTGGTATGACCTTTTACTAGTAATCATATAGATAAATATAAGTAATCTTAATGTACAAAAATGTCGGTTCTTAAGAATAAACTTCAAGTCCCGAAGAGTAAAATTTTATAAAGTACCTCTGATTAGAATGTATTTATTAGAAAATATATTACGATTAATATCTAACATATAGGAATAAATTTTGAATAAATACAACACATTGATTCTTTATAAATTCAAAGTGTGAGTTTTTATTGATTTACAAGTAAAACAAGAACCAAGTTGACAAAACATATCACATAAACATGAATTGATCTAATAGAATAGAAATGGTTCCTGATTGTTTTTTGACATTTATGATGACAACACACTTTAATATTAAATGTGGTGAGGTAGGAATGGATAACAAATGATGTTTCACTTGGTTTAATGATCATCATTAAACTGAATAAAAGGGACATAAACTATAATATTACATTATAATTTTTTTAAAATAAATATATAATTATTTTTAATTAATATATAAATGTATTACTAGACATACTTAAATTAGAATATAAGTTTTATTATAATGACTGAAAACAAATATATGATAATTAAAATTAATTTAAATGTGTGATGAAATGTAGAAACAATAAAATCAATACTATATTTGGGAGAATTTATAGGGAAAAAGATTTTGTCAATTTGGAATACATAGTTGTATTCCTCATAGAAATCTGACTGATGGTCTATATAAAATTAAAAAAGCTATGTTATTATTGATTTAAAAGTCTATCAATTTTTGTTAATGGGTCAACAAATTCCTTTTTTCATCTAATCATTATAAAACTACTATTGATTAATTTTTGATATGTATAAATGTAAGGCATGACAAATGAGGATTGATGTGTTCATAATGACTTAAGTGTTAGTTTTTATATATAATTTTCATTAGAAACATGCATCAATGTGTCTAAACAATAATAAAACATTTTATTTTCATGGAATGTTTGGAAAAAATAATCATTTTACACTTGAGGTCTATGAATGTAATTTGGTAATGAAATATATTACAAATAGTCAAAAAACTATAAAAAATATTTATTTCATTATGTCAAAATAAAAGGGATGAAGATTAGTTTTTGACACTTACAATTAAAAGTAATGATAATATGATATAAAATGTCATTGAAATAACTATATATCGATTAAAGTATCTTTACATTTTTTTAAAACAAGGTTAGAAGGGTCAAAAACAAATAATGTTACACTATATTATCAATAAATCAATGGATAATAACATCTATTTTTATTTGTGAGGGTTGGGATAGATTATATATAATTTTGACATGTGGTTTTACTAGAATTATAAAAATATATTTATAATGCATCTAAATGTATGAAATGTATAATAAAAACTTCATATCTTAGGAAAAAACTAGGAATATTATTTTAAAAAAGATTAATTTTAATAACTTATTCCATCAAATAAAAAACAATCCCATCAATATTATATGTGGTGATCTAAATATAAACAAAATATTTTTTTTAAATCAATATTTTTATTCGTTTTGAATTTTTATTCGAAAGATTTTTAGTAATGAAATATCTAATGATTATTTTGAAAACACATAAAAACAATTAGAATTTAATTTCGGGCTAATAAAAATAAGATTAATATAATTCTAATGTATTCAATGGTTAAAATGATAAAAATGATGCTTTATAGTAAAAATTATTAAAAATAAGTTATACGGTCAAAAACAAGTTTTTTTATTTTTATCATAGAACTAAAGATAAAACATCATTATATTTTCATATATCAAAAAATTATCTGTGTTAATCTGACATTCAATTACCATAGAATGATAAAGAGTTGTTTTTTTATTATGTCGTCAAAATAATGTTTAAAATGGTTAAATACTAAAAAAACATTGGATTCTTGGGAAATAATTGGATAATGATTGATGATTAATTGTGAACATCTATTAATACAATTCACATCAATATGATGTGTGATGTGGTAAAATGAACAAAATATAGTTTTAATGTATCTAGAATTAAAAAAAATGTTTAATAAGGTTTTAAAATCTGAAAAAATTATAATTTATCAATAAAATATTGGATCGAATTAATCCATTTAAATTTTATAGGGATGAATATAATTACCATCAATATGACTTTTGGTTTTCCCAAAATTAATATATTCTTATAATTATTTATCTAAAATACAAACACATGTGTCATATAGACATGACATATAAACTAACCTTAGATTCTAAAAAATTCATAAGAACTGTCATTGACTAATTTTATACCTATATTAATATAAAAATTTCAATTGTATCCGTGGTTAAGTTGTAATTATTGATAAGAAATTAGTACACTGAACAAAACTTAAAAAATTAATTAATCAGTTAATACCTAAAAAATGACATTGGATTTTCATGAAATCATTCCATAAAAATATTAAATAATTATTTTGCTTATATAAATTGTTCTCACCTATTACTGATGTATGATATAATATTAATGATAATAATAAAATATTTTTTCGATTAAAATATAATTAAATACATTTTTCAAAGTGTTAAAAACTATAAAATGCCCTTTTTTGAAATTAGAGGAAATTTTTTTATTAAAATTTCTATATGAAATAAATGAAAAAGAATTTATCAAGAATGTTATTTACTTAGAAGGACTAAAAGATTATTTTTTTGAATTTAAAAAATCATAAATTTAACTTTGAAAACCTAAAAGATGACATTTACTGTTTATAAAACCTTAATAATACTCATTTATTACTTCCTGAATTGTATGAATAGACCTCATGAAAATATAATGTGTGGTGTTGGAAAATGAATAAAATATACGTTTTTTATATTTGTATCATAAAAAACACCCATTAAAGGGAATTAACCAGACAAAAAACCTATGATTCATGTGAAATAATAGTAAGATAATCACTATATAATTATTCAGATATAGGAATAGACCACATGTCAATAATTACATAATTATTCTAAGAATTATCAAAGTGTGGTTTATCCATTTATGTTGAAAAATAATGTATAAAAAGTAAAAATTATTGAATGAATCATTGAATTTTTATTAAATAATTTAAAAATTATCTATAATCAATTTAAATCCCATAAAAAAAGACTACACAATAATATAACATGTTGTTTTGTAAAAATGGGTGAAAAATTGGATTTATTGGACATAAAATTCCTTAAAATGATTTCTCAATTTGTCAATATATAAAAAATTACTTCACATTTTCATCAAATCATAGAATAATGACCACTAAAAAATATTTTCAATGCCATATTATATTTCACCTCATTCTCATATTTAGTTTTCCTAGAAGGATGCTAAGTGTGTTTTTCTGCATTCAAAAGTAGTAAAACATGTTTCAATGGGGGAGACCCTAGAAAGTAACCTCTAATTATCAATAAATAAAATGTTAATTTTTTTTGAATAATATTTTAAATTTCGAAATAGAGTTCCCATTAATCCACATCCTATGACTGTTATTGTCCAATTAACATGTTATAAATTATTTAAAATTTATTTAAAAACACTGTTTAATGGGACAATATCTATAAAAAATCATATTGTGTTAAAATATACTTAATAATAATAACTTCATAATTTTTTAAAAAATATGAATAAATCACAAATCATTGTGATGTACTATATTGGTAGAATATTTAAAAAGTCTATTTTATTGAAAAAAATTAATATAAATAGGTTATAACGATGAATCTTGTCAAATTCACACGGATTTTTCAATAAATAATTGGAAAAGAATAACTATTTAATTTTCATATTTTATGAATTGAATGAATATCAATCTGACTTTTGGTCATTTTAATGAAAAAATAAAAATAGTATGGATTTAAACTTAAAAAAGTGCTTCAAATGGTATACAAATAGAAAACAATCTCATATTGTTATAAATCCATTAAAAATTGAATATATTTATTTTTTTTACATGTATGAATATATCTTACATCAATATACTATGAAATATATTTATAATAATTGAAAAATTAGTTTTATTAGATTTAACAGTCCACAACAACATGCGTTTGAGGGTAGAAACTATTTGAACTACCTAAAATTTTCATGAAATCATTATAAAATTATGTTAATTTAAATTTTCTTATGTTGGAATATACACATGTTAGTATGAAATTAGGTTTTCATGGAATAGATTCAAGTGCATTATTATTAATTTAAAAGTAAATTAATGGGTATCAAAGGGTCATAACCTAACATACATCATTGAATTTTAATGATATTATAGTATAATGAGTATTGATTAAATTTTAAAATGTAATAATAAAAATAGAATCAATTAGATTCTTGGTATATTTGTAATGACTAGAGAAGTATATATAAGATTGAAAACTAATAAAAAAACAATATGTAATGGTCAACACCTAGGAAGGGGGGAAAATTATTAAATAATATGTCAACATATTTAGAAAAAAATTTGGAATGTAGAAATACCATTTCCATCAATATAAATTGATAAAATTTTATAATTATTTACAAAATAGATTTATTTTATTAAAATGCCTTCATAAATGCATTTCAAAATGGAAAACCTAGTAGACAAACACAAATTATTGTGAACTTATTGTAGAATCACCCTCACTTAATAATTCACATGTAGTAACATAAGGCACATAATTAAATTTCACGTGTGGTTTGACTGATTGATTAGTTTTTAAAAAACAATTTAAAATAAGATATTTTTTTAAAACATAGAAATAAATTTTATATTTCCTTGAAATATTAAGATTACCCCTGATAAATTTATTATATGTTTGAATAGAAATTATGGAAATAACAATTGATGCTTTCGTTATATAATAGGGGTTACATTTTTATATATTAAAAATAATAAAAAACAATTTATACCGATTTTTGTAGATATTATATAGAATAGTTTTTAAGTAAAATTTATCATTAGAAAATTAAACAGAATATTTATGTAAAATTTAATTACTTTTCATTGTTATATTATAGTAACTTATTAAATTAATTTTTTTGGTTTTTAATAAATGGTTGGAATACCTACATATAGAATAACCATTAATCTAGTGTGGGGGTGTCTTCATAATTTCAGGAAAAAAATTATATATTTTAAAACATGCGTCAAATGGTATGTACCTTTAAATGACATATAAATGTCCTAAAATCATAGGATTGCTACTTCCTTGTAGTTTTTACATGAAGTAAAAACCCAATAATTAATGAGAGTTGTACCATTCTGAGATTGGAAAAAGTGGATATTATATATTTTGAGGTAAAAAACACAATTCAAAGGCTAAAATAATATAATAATGTCATATATTTTAATTAATTAATAGGAAAATTATTATATTGAAATTTTGATAAGATTTAATAGGACTCAAATTAATATTATGTGTAGTGTTGTCAAATTGGCTAAAATAATAGTTGTACAAGATTCATAAGTAATAAAAGACTTGTTACAAACAGAAAAAAATAAAACAATATGATATATTTTTGTAAAAACATAGAAAATATTCATATATTCAATTTTTGATTTTTGAATGAATCTAGATTATTATTAAATTCTATTTTTTCACAATAAAATATAATTAATTTCAATTAATTTTAATGTTACAAAACATAATTCAATGAATTAAAACCCTGGAGGTAAGCTCGGGTTTTCTTGAAATTAAACAAAAATTATCATTGATTAACATATATCATTTATGAATTGAGTAAATTTCATTCCAAAATTTTAATTGATCAAGATAACCTAAAAAAATTAAATATATTTAAAAATGTAATTAAAATCACATGTTAAGGGAAAAATTCATATAAATGAAACCAATGGTATTAAAATATTAAAATAAGTACTTCCAATTAATTTATTATATTTAATAATAGTTTCAACATCTATTTGACAAGGGGTATTTATTATAATGATCCTAAATATGTTTTTATATATTTTAATGTCAATTAACATGTGTCAAAGGGTGAAAACCATGTGAATGACCTTGAATAATCATGGAATGGTATGACAACACATGAAAATATAAGAAAAGTAAATAAAAAATAGACTTCATATATGATTAATTTTACTAAATATTTTTTATTGATTTATATTAATGTGATAATAGTATTTGAAATATTTAGTAGATGAAGAAATTGTTTTTTTCTAGCTAAACTTATTTTCCTGAAATATATGATTTTATTTAAAATATAGATATTTGAATTTTAGACTTTTAAATTAAGGGAATTATATTTAATTATTTTATCATCATATAAAATATTGATAAATATTAATCATTAGGTTTTTTTAATTATTTATGGTTTGGGTCAATATAGAAATATGCTGATTTTGATTTAAATTTTCATATGTTATATATTTATAAATATACCAATTATATTTATTATTTGATTTAATGTTTCATACATACACTTTTATTAAAAATAATTGAATTATTTTTTAGTAATCAGTCTTGTAATATATTTTGGTAAAATAAATATGTATTCTTAGAAGGGGAATTTTCCAAAAAAAAATCATTGTACTGTGCGTAAGTATATTAAAAAAAATTTCTATTTGAATAAATCGATTATTGAAAAATTTAATTCCAATTTAGTATTATAAATTTAATTTTTTTTATTCTGTTAAATTTTATTTACGTTCATAAATAATAGAAATCATAGTAAAACCCTGTAGCCACTCTAAGATATAAAAGTGTTATATAGGGGAAAAACTGAGAGATATTGTATCAAATATATATCTAATCCTTAGATAAATATCTTTAGATTAAGAGATATCAACCATGCCCTATCATGGATTGTATATTTTTCCATTTCATTCACCTTTCATTTATAAATTCATAAAGAATAATTAAATTTCTTATATATTTTCAAGTGGCCTCTCCCATCACATATAAATGGGTACCACCTATCTACAATTCTTAAAACACATTAATCCAATTTTATAGGCTAACCCATACCAAAATAAATTCCTAATATCCCACCCTGTGAAATATATACAACCATATCTATAAATAAAACCAACCAAATATGTATATTCTATAAGGTCATTATATTTAATATACTGATATAATATTTTGATAATGCTACAATACTTTTTAATCCCATATTCCATCCTAATAGAAATGAAAACATCACTCATGCGTACATGTAGACTAAAAACGTCATGAAGTGATGTGTTTTATATTAATCACCAGATCACATGGATATATAAAATAATGCATAAAATGATTATATATGGTATTTATGAGATATGTATGACATTATATTGTTAATATAGTACTTACCTTCATACCCAATTTTTTTTTGGAAAATGATAACATCGCCTGTGCGTACATTTGGACAACCACATCCATGAAGAGATGCACTTTTTTCTCATTTCTACCATTCAAGGATTATCATTATGATAAATATAATCAATATAATAATAAATTATTTATTCAAGAAAATTAAAATTTCATATAATTTATTCTATCTCAAAAGAATATAAAATTTAACATTCCAGTTTGGTGTATGTATCGACAACCATCTTTATGAAACGATGTGGATAATTTATCACAACTAACTTATATATTTGATTTGAAATGTGTTTCTAATTTCTAAGTATCATCATTTTAAAAATCTTATAATTTTAAAGTTAATGGATCAATAAAACTTTTGACCATGACAATTAATCTAATGTTATTTTGTTGATATGAAATGAATTCCTTTAAAATAAAAAACATATCATAACAACTATAATAATACAATATAAAATTTATAAAACTTAATGAACATAATAATGATTATGGAATAAATATTAAATAAATTCTTTATAAAATAAAAAACAAATATAACATTATTTCAAAGTGGGATAAGAATTTAAATCAAATTAATTGAGAATCTAGAAAGGGATTTTCATTTATAATGTTATTTTAAAAGTATTTAAATAATTACTCTCTTTGTCCATGATGATTTTTGTTTTTAATGGATGATTTCATATATTCTTAAATTTTTGTAAAACGTCATCTTTGTAATATATTTAATTTATTTAGAATGGTTCAAATTAGTTTTTTAATATTTTCAGTGTTTTTTATTATCGACTCTGTACGAGGTGAAAAAACAATATTTCAAAATATACGTATTGAAAAACTATTCCAACATCATAATATTTATTAATTATCACGATTCTGGTACATGGAAACATTGTTTTTCAATTTATATCATTATCCTTATATAATTTGAATTTTTCATTTTTTGGTCATTTTAAATAAAAATTATATTTATCCTCATAATTATGTTAAAATGGAAAAAAGTTTTCTTAACGGTTTAAAATAGTTCATCATGGATTTTTTGAGGAAAATGAAGATGATTGATATTTTTTGATCAATATATTGTACATGTTAATTATATATTATTATAGTTTATATGTATATAGTAAATGATTATGGGTGATTAATGTGTACCTGTCTTATGCATTTGGTAATGATTATTTATTTAAAGGGAAAAATCATTTTTACCATTTCACATTTTCAAAATAGTTTTATATAATGTATTAATGAGTACTAATTTTTAAAGATCCAGATTTTGAAAATGGTGATGCCTCGAAAATGATGATAATATTTCTTGAATTATATATGGATATAAACATAACGATCTGTTTTTGTGGAAAAAAGGAATGTTATGTGAAATATTCCCCATAGATAGGTAATGTATTACCAAACTATATTAAAAATAAAACTGATATGATTATAAAAATATAATTAATTACAGCCCTTGTTACTAATCATGTAATTATTGGTTGATTATGTTATGAGTCATTATCATTGGTATCAAAAGAATGTAATAAATAACTTTAATGGTTAACTTAATGTTAAAATTCACTCTTAAAAATTAATAATTATTTTTATATTATAATGAGAATGATTATGAGTAATTCCACATTGAATCCCTTATCATTGTATCATCAAAATATATTTCCAAAAAAGAAAATATGGAATCTAAAATAGGAAGTATACAAGGGGATAATAACATTCTAAATCAGTGACTTAAAATGGGTAGATAAATGAGGTTTTTGGATATTTGAACAATGATTATTAATTTTATTGATGGATTCAGCAAATAATGAGTGTTATAATTTTTTTTAAGACTAAAATTCATATATTGGAAAATATAAAGAAACACATGCCTCCATATTTTAATTGATCTTCACATATTATGAGTAATAACGGATGGACAAATTCATTGGATCAATTATATAAATTTTTGTGATTTACGTAACAAAAAATTGTAATTTTATATTATTATTTTATTGAATGTGATTCTAATTGATGGAGGTCTTCGATTAATAATATTAAGGAAAATAAAGAAATTATTGTTAAGGGGTCGAAAATCTATAATGAAAATTTTCATGAGATTTATATTCACAATTTTATTTTATTTTGAAGGGAATGTAAAAAATAGTGTTAAAGAAAATGTATGTGGAATCAATGGATTCCGATGATGAATTATTTAATATAATGTCTACCTATTTAATGAATATTATTCTTGAACAAGAATTTGTTTTTGATAGATATTATAGATGTATGGTTTTTTTTGAGAATCATAATCATGAGAATTTAAATGTTATGAGGTTTTATGATATGAAAATGGATATGGTGTTTTTGTAATGTATTTTACTTTTTGAGACAATTGTATGATGCAGTCTTGCTGGCTTGAAATAGAGAAGATGTCAACCACATCATGTTGAGGCAGACCTCAAATATTTAAAAAATGTGGTAGAAGACATATTATAGTGTGTTTAATAAGATTATGAAATTATTAAGAATGTTTTAATATTGTTCATTTGGTTTGGGATTTTTCAGAAAGATATTCTGATTTGAAGGGTAATGTGAAACTAGATTGTTAACCAGAATTAAGATATATTAATTATATTGAGTTGGGATATTATTCTAAAACATGATTGAATAAAGTTACATAATTCATTATTTATAAATATTAGAAAAATTTTATGTAAATGTGTATTTCTATAAATATTATAGCTATATTAAAACAATATGAAATTATAAAATTAAAAAATTATATACAATATCATAATATAAAGGAATATGTCATCTTAAAAGACCTGCAAAATATATTAGTTTTATAACCTAGAAATTAAATTTTCAATATGAATTGTTTTCAATACATTATAATATATATAATGGTACTAATATATATATTTTTATTTATATTCTTAATATATAATAACTCATCTAATGATATTGATATTTTAATCTACAAGAATTACATTTAATACATAAAATACTTAAAAATGATTTATTTTTCTGAAAATAATATAGTAAATTTTTATAAAATTGAGAAAATATATATTAAAAAATTCACATAATTTTTCAAACTATCATATCAATATTAAAATCGGATAATATTTTGGAATTTTTTAATAAATTTATACTTTTCAGTGAATACTAAAGATTATTGATTTTTATAATATTGTTATTTCTTTTTATTAAATCATTTAACATAAAAGTAACACTATATTTATTGTTTTTAAATAATTAGATATTTGATCGATATTATTTATAATAATATAATTAATTTCTTTTGATTCATAATTTTTCATGATTTATGTGTTTGATTATTTTTATGCTTAGAAATACATTTTTCTCCAAGCTATTTTTAAATACATAATGGTTATCCATATTTAGTAATTACAATAAACCTAAAATAAGAAATTAATATATAAATTAACATATTATGTATATATTTTTATGGATGTAAATTCATATATTTGGGATTTTTTCATAATTTTAATATAAGATCATCTATATCCAAAAGTTTGTATTCCTTGAAAACCAATTTTTTAACATGTTTTTCTTTTTTAATTTTAAATTGAATTATTCGAAATATGTGATTAAAATTTCAAAAAAAATTATCCATAATTGTTAATCCTAATAATTTTTATTTGTTAATATGATCATCATAATTTTTTTCATAATGATTTTAAAAAATATTAAACAAACTAGTTAATTTTTTTGGAAAAAAAAATATGTTAATAGTGATTTTATTTAGAGTTAAATTGATTATCATGTATAAAAAATGTTTATTTTTGAATATTATATGATTTTTTTCATCATTTTTCCCATACAATACATTATATTCTATTTTGGAGGCACTAATTAATAGAGTGACTTCCCATTATTGAATAAATATGGGTATTTCCAATAGTATCCACCATAAATATAAATGGGAACCCTATCTATTAACTTATTCACACCAATAATTTCCTTTTGATTAATTAGGCTATAAAAATTATGTCCAAAAAACCAATACCCTCATTTTATAGAATCTAGTATTCTCAAAGAACCAACCTTATGGTCCTAAAAAAATAGATCCATATGATGGTATTCTAATATAATCTAATTGTCTTCACTGGGATCCATATTTTTTACTTCATCACTTTTTCCACCTAAATTTATTTCATAATAATTAAGACATAATAATACTAAAAAATCTTATGTAATGAAATGTTATTATGTTTATGACATAAGATGTATCAAACCCTCTTCCCCCAAATGGGAATAAAAACTATCATTTGTGTGTATAGTGGACTACAACCTCATAAACCTTTCCAATTTTTTCCACCAACACACATCATGGATGTTTATGATGAAGTATGTATTTATTCTATATGATATTAAAACAATATTAACCATTCTAAAGAATAAATATATCATATATAATATATCTTTACAATCTATTTTAAAATATAAGGATTATTCTTTTATGTGGAAGAGTACCACCTCACAAAGTGATGTAAGTCACTATTTACTTCCACGTCACATGGAATATATATTTTATTTTATTTAATTTCAAAACATTATATTAATGATATAATAATCATTCAGTTATTATTAAATAACAATTAATCTTTTTCCACCATCACTACTGAAAAATTGAAATGTTTTTTATGCCTACATATGACCTGTTGCCTTAAAGACTGTAACAGTGGTCATTTATCATAAAAATAATTCATTAATTGTTTGAAAAGTAATATTGATATATAAAAATGATAATTATATAGTGATTATTATTACAGAGATGATGGAATAATGGCCCATTTGGCCATATTCAACATAATGACTCCATTTTTAATGTCTGAACATCGCATCCTCAAAAAACCCAACATAGACCTAAATGAATAAGTAATTAAATATGTCATTATCATAAAAAAAGTAATTTTTTTGTATATTATAATAAAATTTGATGTGGTTATTAAAAATACATTTATTTAATTTTATTATAAAATACACAAAGCAAATACATGTTATGTATGGAATTCATGTTGGGAATTTCAAGTCTCACTTTTAGTTCTATGAGATATATTACATGTTCACAATTTATTTATTTTTTAGTGTCTATACTAACCCGTTAACTTTTTTATCATTAATAAATTTATCAGAATGTTATTTAAATTTTTATTTTAATATACTTATTTAAGTGGGTTCTCATTCAAATGTTACCGAAATGATAATGATTTACTTTTGAATCCCATAATCATTTGATAATGTTAATATTTAGGCCATCCCTTAAATAATTTTTTTATATTTATATCTTTACACAATATCATTGGAATCCTATATTTATTCATTAAATAGTCATGTAATAATTCCATTTTTCTCATTTTGGTAATTAAGATTTTTGATAATTTTTTTATGAAGAACAAACATTATTTATCTCTTGGGTTAAAAATCAATTTCCTTCTATATAAATCATTTCAAAAAATATTGTGAAGATGTATTTAAACATTTTAATGAAAATTAGTCAACATTGTTTTCTTAATTTTTATTTTACACTCTACCAAATGGTTATAATGGAATATTCTTTTCCATTTCCTATAGAATTATATTTCAACATATTTATAATTGTGTGAAAGGGAATGTTTCTTCAACGTATACACCATGTGTAGAATTACTCACAACCATAAAAAATAAATTATTTAAATGATACTTTATATGTTTTTATAGATATTTTTAATAAAAATTTCATAATATTATGTTAAATTATAGATTTATTAAGAATTTTTTGCAATGATAAATGGTATTTTTATAATAAAATATTCCATTTAATATTTTAAATAAATATTGATATATGATAAACTCATTGATGTTATGAAGTCCATATAAATAATGTATATTTTTTCCTCATATATATACTTATCCTATATACCCAAACATTTAATGGGGTAATACATGACTTATGTTCATCTTTATAACGCCTTCATTATAAAATTTTCAACTATTATGATATGAAACAATATTATGAAACACATATTTTTCATGGGTAATGATTATATATATTTCTTATAATTTATTTACATTTTTTGGGACAATTAATAATTAACATGATAGGATGAAGACACCTATATTTCACTCCAATTAATAGGTTAATTAATTAGTCTCATGGGGATCCATTTATTGGAATATGGAGTAAACCTCATCTAGAATATGACATTGTCCATTGTGTGATATTGTCTAAGAAGTTATCCTTTAAAGTTTTTATGTCTTGTTTTATGTTTTTTCAAGTTTCAAATATTCCATTATCTTATTATACCATCTTCAATATTTTGTTCTACAATGTTATTACTCATAGTAATAATATTTTATTATATCTTTTTATAAATTTGATTCCCAATTTATGATTCCTTTTCATGGTTAATACCTTGCTACGATTTTTAGCTCACAAATTCTTACTAATATTTCCCTAGGTTATCCTAGCGAGTATTAGGAGTCCATAAGGATTTCATATCCCATTATGGAGAATAAAATAATCATGTTTTTTAAGAATAAATTTGATTTATTATTAAATTAGTTTTATAAAAACACTACAAATCATGATATTTCAGATTCTTTCTATAATATATTTAGGGTTGTAAGTCATGTAATATTATGTCTCATAGGATTTGATCTCTATAGTTGAAATCTGAGAATGTACTAGTTAATGTTTTTATTTTTTAGGAAACACTAGGTAAGGAAATGTGGATAATAATATTCACAAGAAAACCATCCCTAAATTTTGGTATACTATAATTTAGGTGAGTCTAAGGAAAAAATCCACAAATGGATTATCTAATTGGGTATGTGTCTAATATATTTGTGAATAGAGGTAATAACCTAGAAAATAATGCATTTAGTTATAGTTAAATATAATCTGGTACACAATATTGGGACATGTATAACACCTGGTTTGACACTCTTAGGGAATATTTTGTTGAAATTGAAAATACTATCTATTAAATATTATTATATAGTTGAGAATATTATTTTGTTATAAAACCTAATTGGAATAATTACTATAAATAACTAATAATAAAACCTAGAGAATTATAATTTAATATATAAATATCATTTATAAGATATTCCATCTAGGTTTCCCCTTTTGTAGTCTCATATTTATTCTTTTATTCATGTTTATATAATAGTAGGAAATATGATAATTCTAGTCAATAACCTTTGTGATGGATAATATAATTATCTCTTTAATTATATGGGTAAATTATTCATTATGAATATTAAAGATCTTTCAATCATTTAAAATTCGGTATATTGAATTATTACTATCAATTATAATATAATTGAATTCGGAAAAAAATAAAATAAGAATATGATGATGTATCATGGATGTTAAAGTGTTAATGTTGAGAAGTAAAAGAAAATTAAATTTCCTACATCTCTAAAATGGGGGATGTGAATGAATGATAAATTTATTTTTAGAACTAAATGTTTAATTATTTTTATAAATATAGAATGAAGAAGATTATTTATATAGAAAAATAAATATTTTTCTTAACAACATGTAAGGAAATATAGTTCATTGTAATTATCCACTAATATTTTAATGTCATAGGTGTGGGGAACATGTTAATCGTTATAAAATATAAGATAATATTACAATCATTTTATAATAAATTTTTATTTTAATTTCAAATTAAATTCCTTATATTTATGTAATTTTATTTCATAATATTTTGTACATTTTTTATGTATATAATTTTAAAAATTGTTAGGGTGAGTTTTAGGTATTTCTCAAAAAATAGTATAAATTTTTTGAATAGAAAAATATGATAATTTAATGTATATAAAATTATATGTTAAACATAATATTACATGGGTCATTACTGATTAAAGAACCATAATCATAGTATATAATTATCATTTTCTATATTTATTCATTATAATAAAAAATATTCATAGTCTTCATCCAAAATTATAAACGACTAAATAAAATTAAAACACTCTTCTCCTCTACTATAGAAACAAACCTCACCATATATTCTCTTCACACCATTCAAGCCATAAAACTTTTCAAATTTACCCACAATCCTCATCCAAATTATCTCCCCGATGACAAGGATACATAAATTAAAATAAATAATCAAATTCAATTTCCTTATGGATTTTTGGAAGAAGAATAATTCAAGAGGTAATATCCTCTTATGATTTCCTTTATTTTATTTTCCATTTAAATTGGTTCTTTATTCTATCCTCACATACCCACCATAAAATATAATTATAAATCAATTATATTGTATAGAGTGGAATTTGTTTAATTTTAATTAAAGATCACTCCTAAAATCCCTTATCCACTGTCTATTATTCTAAATATTAAAAAAATCATCTGAAAGGATCCAACTCAATACTTTCATGTATGATGATGGTTTTTCTAATATCGTCAAAAATTGTGGTCATAATGAAATTATAATTGATAAATATTATTTTAAAATGTATATGAAAACATATTTTGTGTTATATAACTAGTATATATAAATAATTTTATTTAATAAAATAAAACTACTTCATGATGATTGATAAAATTTCAAATTAATATATGAGGTTATCATTACTATTTCATCTGATGAATAATTATCTTATCTAGAAGGAAAAAAATATATAAGACCATTAATTAATATTTATATTTTCAAGTAATATGTCTTTTAAATGATGGATAACTATTTTCAATTCACAAAATAACTAATACATGTGTACAAGTGAACAAATTATGAAAAACTAGGAAATACACACTTCTAATAAATGAAATTGAATCTTATAACTCATCACAAATTCCATAAATCAAAAAATAAAATTATAACAATTCAAATATATTTTTAAGGCATTATTAAATATATTATAAATTAATATAATTTCAATAACCATGACATTATATGTATTTTTAGAATAGTTTTGTATAAAATGTAATGGATTATCTCTAAAACCCCATTTTACCATTAAGAATCATTTTATTTCTGTTTATTTCATTGTATTTCTACATTATTTTAAGAAAATTTTTCTAAATTATTTAATATGTCCTCATATTTCTTTTCCCAAATCACTTAATCCTTATTTTTAGATAAATAATTGTATTTATAAGGTCCTCTTTTCAATTACTCCTAATAAGAAAGTCCGAATAAATGGAATTTCCCACCCTCTTTCATATTTTTATGTACATTTCATAATCTAATTTATGCCCCAGATATGTTTCATCAATCTATTTTTATCATAAGAACAATATTTTTTCATTTTTGGTTTTGTGTAAAAAATATGTCATTTACTATTTAAAGACACATTCATACTTTATCATAAAACTCACAATGGTTTTCCTTTTATAATTTTTTTAAAATAGTTTTTTTATATACTTTTTTATTTCAGTTAGACATCATTTATTCATTATCTATTCATATTTTCCCTTATGAATTTACAAGTAATGTTTAAATAAATTCATTTATAGACACCATTATGATATTCCCTTATTATACATGTTTCTCCACTTATTTATTATGTGTAGTTCATGTATGATTCCATTTTTATTATGTCGTTATTCATTAATGACTACATTAAAAACCTTATTTCATATAAAATGTACAATAAATATTTCCTATTAGTATATAATTTTTACAAATTGTGTTTTCTTTGAATGTAGTTTTAACAATGGAAATATTGAAAAATGTGTATTTTTAAGAAAATATATATATTTTAAAAAGATATATTTTCCATACAAAATAAATCTATGGTGAATACATTGGACATGTAGTGATAGCAGGGGAAAGATATTATATATCCCCATGATTCATCAATATGTCTAATGAGAAATTTTTTTGGTGACAATCTTTCATTTTTGTTTCTATAAAACATCACAAGGATTGCTACCCAAATACAAAAACCATCATAATAATATAATGGTTCATGTTCATGATACATGTCTTCCAATGTTGAATTTTATTTAAATTTAGTATTATGTATCTATGTTCTATGATATATTCATTATGAAAAAATCAATGTATTTCATTTCATTCTCAGCTAATTGATTGTATTTATTTTTCAAATATTTATCATGCCATAATGTTTATTCATTATTTAATTTTATTTACTTCTTATTGATTCAGTTATCCCTTGATGAGTTTTTGCTCACCCAATTCTGTTTTTCTATACCCATAATACAATGATGCAATATTTTAATAAGTTTCATGGATATAGTTTTTTTTCATTTTTTATGTATTATGTTTGATTACTAATGTAATAAGGGAAAAAATCTATCTAGTTCATTAAGCCAACTAAAATGATTTATCCCTGGTGATATTATATCTTGTATCTACGAAATTGTAATAAAATATCCATTATCTCTAGTCTAGTGGTGTTGGGGTTCTTTGAGTTTGTATCAGAGAAAGGTTAGTACAAACATTATGAACAAGATGTTTGGAAAAATAATAATTATGATAATTATTTATAGTTATTTCTCACTCAAGACACATTATTATTTTGATATATATTAGAATGTTACACTATTTGGTGTTGGATCTTAAAGGAAGAATGGGAATCAATACCCATGAACAATGTAGGTATTTCCCTAGAATGCATTTCAACATAGTTTGTGATCCATAGATCATATCATGACTATATTTGGGAATCATAGTCATTTTTTGATGAATAACCACAACAAAAATGGGATGGATTATTTCATGCAATAAAATCCCAAAAATTTTACTGAGACTGCTAATATTATTTTAGTTATGAAGTTGATGAAGTCCCTTGAAAGGATATTCATAGAATTGTAATGCAATTAAAATGAATAAGCAGTACTATAAGTATATTTTGTCAACAAGGATAAGAATTAATAATCATTGATGATCCTGAATACTAAGGATTAATATGTCATAGATTAAATGTAATGTGTAACATTTATTAAAAAATTGTTTTAATAGTATTTCTCTCATTACAAAATAACTAAAATGAATAGATAATTCCACAGAAAAAAGGAATTGGAAGAAGATAGTGTTCCAGAGCATGATGCAACCTTTACATTACTAGCCAAATATGTTTTGGATAACAGTAATTGTTAAAAATAAATGATTTAACATTAAATTATAGAATTAATCCATATATCTAAAGGGATGTTTAATCTAAAACATCTTTATTTAATGATGAAATAGTATTATGTTATCTCAAAATATAGAAGGAATTTTATAGATCATATAAATTCAATGATAAAAAATTGATGAATATGTCTTCTGATAACTATTTAAATTGTGATAGGTCATGGAAGAATAATGGAATAAATTAGGTTCCATGATGGTAAAATGTGGGAAGTAATAATATTAGGGAATACTTAACATAATGGTAGTTTGTTATAAATATAGGGTAAATGTTCATTGAAAAAATGACTGAATGGGGGGGGGGGAGAAATCTATGATATGTAATGATTAAACTATAATCAGGTGAGGAATTATTCCAACCAATGTCTGAAGTATTAAGGGAATATAACATATAAGAGGTCAAGGAAAGATAGCCATGATTATGTAAAAACCACAACAGAAGTTGACATAGCAAATGATATGGTGGAAGGAATAATATTCTTATATAAATCTTCAACCAATACCTTTTTTCTATTCTGGATCATTTCACACATCTCTATCAACCCAATTTTCTATGAAAATCATTTATTTCAATTTTTATTCATTAAAATATTTTTCCATAAAAACCCATAATGAATGTCCCATTGTATACTAATTTGTCAGAGAGTTTTTATTATGGAATATAAATGTGCTTTATTTTGAATCTTTATCAACATACCAATTGAAATATATGATATAATCATTTGTATGGACTATCATTCAAAATATGATATGAAAATTTAATACAAGAAGAAGGATATTTCAGTTTTTGAAGAAGATGTAGAATCCCAAATCTTTATATCATAAACATTATCATATGAATATTATCTAGATCCACCCTAGTAGATCTATTGAATGAAATTATAGGAAAGGAATACAAAACAATATCTAATGATGACTAAGGTAATAATAAAATTTATAATTTACCTATTATATTATAATACAATTATTTATATCCAAATAAATTAACATTACAACCCCATGATCATAAGGATGGGTTTATTATTGATATAATCCCTGAAAGAGGATGAATATTCACGACTCCTTTTAAAATGACTAATATGGAATTTATATATCTATAGAAAAAGATAAATTATTTTAGTAATTAAATAATTAGTCATCCTAGTGTATCCCCATGAGAAAAAAAATTCTATTTTTTATGAATAAATATATATCCTTAGATTGTGAATTTACTACATATGAATCAATACAATTAAAATAAAAAACATGTATAATATGACTCACATTGATGATTTATTTTTTCAATCTCATAGAGAAAAATATTTTTATAACATTAAAATACATTCTTTGTATGAGAAATTATAAGTAAATAAGGAAGACATGTCGAAGACAAAAGCTCAGCTAAGGTATGAACATTACGAGTTTGTAGTAATGCCATTTTGATTAACTAATTCACCCTCAATTTTCATCGAGCTAATGAATCATGTATTAAAGGAATGTCATGATGATTTATTGGTATTAATTGATGAAATTCTGGTATATTCTATAACATACTTAGAATATTATATTCACATTTGGATCATTAAAGAGACACACAGAATAAATATATTATATGGTAAATTTATCATGTCTTAATTGTAGATTTAGAAAATTTATTTTCAAGGACGTGTTGTCTCTATGGATAAAACCTGAATTGACCCTTCAATGAAAATGGGAATACATTTGTGTCCTACTGAAATGAATATAACTGAGGTACGTGATTTCCTTGGATTTGTATGTTAATATTGATTTTTCATTCGGAAATTTTCCGTATTGCCTAACCCATTAACCATGATCTTATATGAAGGGTATATGATTTTATGGAAAAATGAATGTGCATAATATTTTGAAGTATTGATCATAATATTGATCAATTATCTAATTTATGCATTACCATTAAAAATGGATTGTTAGTAATATATCACGATGAATCAAATAAAGGATCGGTTTGTTAGATTATTCCAAATTAAAAAGTTAATGATTATTTATTAAGTAAGTTGAAGAGTCGTGGACATAATTGACTGATAGATCATCTTTATTTGGTAGTTTTAATCCTTTCTTGGAATATATGTAGGTACTATCCCTATGGTAGATGATGTGAGATATATATAGATAATAAAAGTTCAATATAAAACGTTAAACTGAAAGAACTCTACATGAGGCAAAGCCTATTGATCGAGTTACGCAATGATTACAACATCTCAACATGATAACACCCATGAAAAGTAAATATGTTAGTATATATATTAAGAATAGAAATCACTGAATGATGACAAAATTAAGGATTAATAATGATCCTATATTGATTAGTTTAGTAATTATAGAGATGATAATTGTTATGGAATAGGAAACATCACTCCTTTATAAAATGATTGATAAACCACTGTTATTGGAGAATATAAACATTTCTCAATATGATTATGAGAATTATCAAAAGAAAATTAAATTCATTATGGATGAATGAATGGATGACATCATTTTCACGATTCAATTACAATATTTCGAAATTGGTTAGGTATTCCATCAGCAACTGATCTATAAATTTAACTATTATATTATTTACATAACTAAAATTTTTCTTCATACCCTAGTAGTACGAAGATGTAGCGTGATCTGAATGATCATTCTTTGTGATTTAATATGAATCTAGAAATTGCTAAAAATGATTACCTATTCCTAGATTGTAAAAAGTAAATGATAAGTGAAAACAACTTATAGGATTAATAAAAATAATAAATACTCACATGTCTATAATGCATGCCATTACTATGTACATCATCACAAATTTACCAATATAAGGAAGAAAGAATTACACGGGCTGGGAAATTATTGATTAAAATAAAAATCAGAACCTTTTTATATTATAAGAAAATATTTTCCTTTTGAGATCCTATATTGACTCCATGATAATAAATTTTAAAGACACCATTGTGCACCTCTATCAAATATATCTGGTTAATAACCCTATCTTATATTGGAATTATGGAATAGCCTTTAAATGTCTTTGTATACAGAATATAATTTTAGTACTTCTTATCACCCTCAAACTAATGCACTATCTAAAAGGACTACTCAAACATTACAAGACATTCAATATATTTATCACATTACATTCATTGTACATGGGATAAATATTTACTTTTGGTATTGTTTTTCTATATTAATTGTTCCCATTATTGTATTTAGTATGTGAAATATGAATATATATATGGAACCTAATTTCATACACCAACATATTGGGATGATGTTGGCCATAGAGGGATTATAAGACCAGATCATATTTTTTAGGGAAAAAAGGTAAATATAATTCAAATTTATATTTAAATTTATCGAGGTAGATAAAAGAGTTATTGTGATAATTAGTGAAAGGATTTAGAATTTCATGTGTGAGATCATTTATTTACGAGTGAATATATATTGAACGGTGTCACGAGTTTTGGTATGAAACGAATATAGATCCCATGTTATAGTAGACCAATAAATATTCTAGAGATATTTAGAACTATAGCTTACAGATTAGCAATTCCTCTAAATCTCTCCAATTTTCATGGTGTGTTAAATATAACATTATTAATGTTGTATGTCTTATATCCAACACATATAATCACCTATGATGAAATTGATATGGAAACTATTTTTTTATTATTTTGAAGGGACAATCACGATTCCTGACACTAGAGATAATTTATTGATATATATAACAAAAAGACTATTAAATGTTCTGTGGTGAAACCATAAAATGAAAGATGAAATTTGAGAACCAGATGATGTTATTAAGAAGAACCACCCTTATCTATTGAGACAGAAATATTCCTAAAAATTATCTGGAAGAAATTTTGGATGGAGGAAGGAAAATAAAACGCCATTATTTTATGGTATGCATCTACATAAAAGATTTATTTTATTAGACATATTATGTTTTTCACAAAACCATGCTTAAAAGTATAGAGATAAACAATTGAATAGTAACATGAATGGTAGAATAGTAATATAACCATTTAGAATAGTAACCCATAAAAACAAATTGTAACGTCACCAATGATAGTATATATAAAATTTTCATATCTTATAAATTAAAATAAAATATAAATGTTTTATAATATTAGTAAATAAATCATTTAAAAATGAGAAAGTTATTGTCGGAATTTATGTAAAACATAAAAATTTATTAAAAAGTATTATTTAATATAATGATTTAAAAAAAAAATCTTTTTCATAATATATATTCACTAATTAAAATATCATTTTATTAAAAATATATGTAATTTTATAAGACCCAATTTAATTTTTCAATGTGTGATGAAATTAATGATAATATTAAAATTGGTACTTTTCAAAATAAATGATAATTTTAATTATAATATAAAATTTTAACATTTATAATTTCCTTTTCAAAAAATTTAGTTATTTTTTTGAATTATACACATTGAAAAATTTCTACGGTGAATTTTTAGGATTTTTTCCAAGTAATTTATTTTTTGGTTAATAGTAAATAATATTAATTTCTGCTAAATAAAATTATTAGTTAAATTACTTAATTATTTAGTAAATTATGATGTAAGAACCAAAGTATTAATCTATATTTTTTTCTTAACTATATATAGTCATGGTAATAAGAATATTCATAACATTTTTCCAGAATAATAAACCAATGATTCAAATAATCAAAAAACACCCCTCCCCACAACTATAAATACCACCCCAGGCCACCTCTTCTCATGTCACCATTCACGAATTTTATGGTTTCCAATTTATTCTTAATCCACTTCCAAGATCTACCCCATGAATTATAACACTGTTCTAAAAAATTTATAAAAAGAATTTTCCCTAAGGTGGTATTCAAGAATAAGAATTCAAGATTTAAAATCCTATTCACTTTTAAAATAATTTATTTTCAACTTAATTTCATTTATTATTATATTATCACCTCCCCATATCCAAATATAAGTATAAATACAATATATTATATAATCTAATGTTATTATTTAAATTATTTATCTATCCCGAAACCCATTATCCTCTCCCAATTGTTTAAACAACGAAAACATTATTTCAGGGGTGCTGATTCAACATATTTTGGGATAATGTTTTTTAGTTTTCTAATACCTCCATCAAGGAAACTCATAAAACATTTATAATGGATAAAACATATTTTTTAATATATATTATAACTTATTTTGTTTTCAAAAACCTATATATATCTTTAATTAATAAAATAATACTAGTTTATGATTTTCCGGAAAAAATGCCGAAGTATTCAAAACTGTTATAATTAAAGTTTAATATAATTAATCATCCTCATATCTGAAAAAATGATATATAAGTCCATTTAATATTCTAAATTTTTATTAATTTCATATAATTTTAATTATTTATAACTATTAAAATATTACATGATCTTTCAAACATGTGCATACGTGAAACAATCATGCAATACAAGGAATAAAACACCAATGAACAATGAAATTGAATCTTATAATTCATCAAAAAGTCCATATGTGAACCTAATAAAATTATATTAAATTAAATATTTTTTATTTTCTTCTAAATTAAATTACTAATAAATATTATGTCATTTTCAGGGATATAAATATTAATATATGAATATATTCTAGCCTTAGATAAGAGATTCCATCCAGAGCTCCATTTTCCCTTACAGTTTTGTTTCTCTCATTATACCAATTTAATTCTCTTTTATTTGTATATATGTATTATAATGTATATTTATATGTTCCAAACATACGTATCCATATAAATTTATTATTATTTTTAGAGAAATTCATGATTTTATCTAGACCCCCATTTTCTCTTAATGCACACTCCATGTGCTAGATTCATGACGTCTAATAGTTTATAATTTAATTCAGTTACTATTCATTTATTATATTCAATGATATTTCCAATGGGAAAATATCTTTGGATTCATTTCCTTTTTAATTTTATTGGGGGAATGTGAATTCAAATTATTTAGAATTCAATAATTCATTTGCCTTATTGAAATTTCATTATATATGTTTGATTCATGTGACCCTTAATGAGTGTTATATCTCAATATTTTTTTTTCATTTGTAGTAAATGACTAATTTTTTAATATGTTTCATGGAATCATTTCAATTTCATTTTTAATGTTATATGTTTTATTATCAATCTAATATGAGAACCATGTAAGTACCTAATTCCATAAGACTAAAAATATTATTAGTACATTGTGATTTTATTTAATGAATCTATACAATTTAAATAAAATAACAACATACACTATGATAATTTTTTAGGGTTGTAACACTAAAAGATTTGGATCTATATATAAAACAAAATAATATGGTGGTTATAGTCACATTTCATTTTTATTGTGGTTTTAAAATTTATTGTTTGATTATATATACAATCATTCTATTAAATTCCCAACACATTCATTAAAATTATAAATATCATCTTTATTAATTATTTTAGTTTTTGAGTTAATAATTTTTGTGTGTGGTTTAAAATAAATAAGAATTTATTGAAATAATCTTCATTACATCTGTGAATTTGTTTCCCTAAAAATCATGTTTTATTTCCCATTTTGTTATATTATTTTATTAAAGGGATGTATTTAATCATATTTTAACATTTTACATTCACTATAGAGGAAAATAATGTATTTTTTATAATTTATTTAAGTTTTAATATAAGATGAATTTATAAAATTCATAACATATGAAGAAGCAATTAAAATTAAGAAAACATGGAAGTGATAGTTACCATGAACATAATATTGAAAAGATAAGAACTAATAAAAATTATAATGTGAAATTAGTTATTTTTTATCATAATTAATTTATAGATACTTTCTAATGTTTTATTGATAATCCAGAGGATCAAATTACTATCGACATAGTGGATGATGTTATGATTGATTCAAAAACCTAATATTTAATGGATCTAGATTAGAATATGGAATTATAATGAAGTCAAATGAGTTTATTTATATAGATTTTTACAACCATCAAACATCACCTTGGTGTATTCAAATACTATTTGTTAAAAATTATTATTGTTCTCTATGAATTTTCATTAATTAAGGGCCACTAAATAAAAATACTATTAGGAAAATGTATCCATTGACTTATATCAATTAATAGTTTTATTAGGTCTATGGTGATCTGTATTTTTAAAATATTGTTATTAGTTATAGTTATCGCAAACATGTATTTGGTTATATAATATTTATGAGAATTATGAGTTATCATTTATTCCATCCAGGATAACTAATTCACTCCTTTAATTTATATATCATATTAATAGAGCTTTACATTAGTAATTTAATTAATTTGTGGATATTATTAATAGTTTAATTATGTATTAATCTCAATTTTATAAAGAATATAATGAACACATATGTATTTTTAAGATGACATCTAAATATGAATTTGTAAATAAAATTTAAATAAATGAGAATTATGGATGTAGTATATTTAATTTCATGGGAATATTGTTTCTAATAATGAAATTATTAATGATAACAAAAAAAATATTATGTTATTTAATTTTATCCATTATCAATAAATATAATTTATATTCAATGTTTTATGGGATTACTGAATTACAATTTGTTGTTTTTTGAATACATTTTTAGTTATGTAGCTCAATAACTATGTCAAATCTATAAGTAGATAAATTCTTACGAGTAAACGAATGTAATGAATTTTTATGATAATTAAAAATATTATTATTCAACACCCTATATTTAATTATTCAAATAATAAATCATAAATTTACTATATACATCAATTTTTCAAGGAAGAGACAATGTAATGTGTTAATTCAAGATGATCAGGTACTTTCATTTTCATCATTTTAATTTTACCAACATGAGTAAATATATCATAGAAATGATATTATTAATACAGTGGAGGTTTTCTATATAAAAATTTAGTAACAAATTTTATATGTATAAAAATTTGAATTAATTAGTCACCATACATGACTATCATATATATTTACTCAAAAGAGTTGAACATGTGATAATGAATAGAATTGAAACTAATAAGTAGTTATGATTTAATGAGTCACTATTATTCATTTAATTAAAACAGTGTAGTTAATTACTTGAGTAAAAAATTACAATGCATCATTAACAAATTTATATTTAGGAAAATATCATTCTATTAATTTTTTAACAAATTTTATCCTACAAATTTTATATATAGGAACACCCTAATTTTTTATCAGGTGTTAGTACAAAAATATTTTCTAGATAGTGTTATAAATAATCAAAAATAAATCCCTAATTTTAATAAAATCATAACAATGTTCAGTATGTGCATGTTACCTAAATTTAACAATGAAAAATAGCATGATTAGATGTTTTTCAAGAGGCTTGTTCATATATAAATCAATGTTAATGATGGTATCATTTAGTGAAGTTCATAACTCACTATATTTTATTCATCTACATAGATCTATGGTGTATAAACACAATCTTAAATATTATTGGTGGGGTGAAAAAAATACCAACAACATTTATTTTAATATGGAATATCTCACTTTTCATCGATTTTAATTTGAGATAAAACTACCAAAAGATAATTTTATAGCCATTTCTATTGCTTGAATGAAAATATAGGAATATTTTAATGGATAACATGGTTGGATTACCATATAAATATCATGATAATAATAAATTTGGGTTATCATTTAGCATTTAACTAAATCTATGTATAATCATCCCCATATATATACCATGTCATATAATAATTATTTATACATAATCATAAATCAATATTAAGATTGAAATAATTCCCTTTTTAAATTTTATTTGATCATGACATAAGATTTTCCTCATGATTAGGGAATGAAATCAAAAATTCATTATGGAATACATTATGTTCCAGCACAACATTTCATAATATTTTTCATGAACATTCATAGTTAATATTTATCACTCTTCAAGATACGTTTCAATAATATTATTTTGTTTATCAGAGAATTTGGGATTACATTCTCAGTTTACAAGAATTTTATTATAAAATTTGAATTCATTCCAATATATAAACGTTACGTTTTGTTGAATTATATATAAATAATTGACAATTTTAGTCTTATTGGGTGAAGGTAGTGAAATTGTTTTTTCATAACTGCAGTTGGTAAAAGTGATTTTTAGGGAGGTAAATATGTTTTCAAAATATTTTATGTTATCTTAGAGTAGGAAAAAATGATTTAAAGATTAAAATTGTTAATATATCTCATTTTATTTCGGAGATCACGTTTTTTAAAAATATATCATAGAAAAAAATGTATTTATTTTTTAAAAAATTTAATATAGATACCGTAATTTATTTGATACTACAAAATTATAGATATTGTTTGGTAAATTAATTACAAGGTTTTCATTATATTTAGATTATCATAGAAACATGATTTTTTTCATGTTTCAATTAAATGGAAGTACCTACTTGATGCACCTCATGTTTTTTTACCCTGAATTGGTATAATTAGAGTATAATCTATCTTTAGATGAATATATAACTTATATTTTTTTGGATCAATATGTGTATTAATATTTAAATTTATTGATTCTCAATGTTAAGGTTTTATATATGAATCACATGTTTTAGGAAGTTGAATGAGAATTATTAAATCATTGAGGGTAAAATATCATCACTATGTATATTACTAAATAAAATTTGTAGGATCAATTCATAAAATTGGTGAATATTGTGACAACCTAGTTAATTTTGGTGGATAAGGATTTAAATATTACTTATTATAATGACATCGAACAAGAATACAATTTTTACCATTCCGAAATTCCTTTTCAGTGTAGATTTTATGAAAATTCATTACAATATATTACATAGTAAACCCATACATTACTGTGGGACACTTATACTCAGTATCCAATTCTCCCACAAATGGAAATAATTTGAACGTTAAACATGTTTTATATTAATGAAATATCTCTAAAAATTTTAAATTAACATTATCTCTGTCCCTACACTTCATTAAAATCTAGTGGATACCATTTTAACATGTGTGGCTACCACAAAAATCTCATTATGGTGCATAAAATAATGAAAACCATTACTCTGGTGAATAACCACATAATCATTTCCTTAAAAAATTCCATCCTAAACTAAAAAAATTATTATCTTAAAAAAATCATTATCTTACCTTTTGAAAATCACATGATTTTACTAAAATCAACTATAATGACAGAAAACATGTCAGTAAATTGGGAAATAATTTTACATATAAATCTTACAAATGGAGTAACCATTATTGTCAACATCCAACATTGGATTTCCTAATGCATTGGAGGTTATAACAAAAATATATTTCACTTGTTTATCCCTGAAACACCATTCATCTGTTAAAATTCATAACAACCATAATTTGTTTCTCACATAAACACCATTAAACAATTTTTAATTTAACAACGCAACAACATAATTAATTATCAATTACCAAATAAAACTCAAAAATTGCTACTGATTCCATAATAATTTTTTTGGATAATAACCATTTCCTTTTTTTATCAAATAATTTTATAAAAGCAATTCACTTACAATGGAAAATAATTTCCTTGAAAATAAACATTTAATATGGTAATGAAATATTCAAATAATTAAGGGACAATGATTGTGGGAAAATCCACTCATTTTGTATTGTTAAATACAATTCAACATTGAATTTAATAAAACGTGGAACATTAAAACAATGATTTTATTAGATAGACCCTTATAAAAGAATAATTCATAAAAATAATTCCAAAAACATGTATAGTAATGTTAAATATTTAGAAAATAAATTTCATAATA
Organism: Viscum album; assembly: GCA_963277665.1. Classification (NCBI taxonomy): domain Eukaryota; kingdom Viridiplantae; phylum Streptophyta; class Magnoliopsida; order Santalales; family Viscaceae; genus Viscum; species Viscum album. The sequence goes on from OY728164.1 coordinate 1,816,849,338, forward strand.
ATTTAAAATTATGATGTTTTATATAATATGTACCTTACATTGAGTTCAACCCATCATGTATGTTCTTCATCTTCCTAATTAATAAACTTTAGTTAATTATTTAATTAATTGAGATTGTTTTTCATTTTTATTTTTACATTTATATAACTATATTATATGTTGCATATATTAACTTAATAATTGAAATTCACATTAGAAATTATGATGATATTCATTTTATAATCCAAATAAGGCCTTACTAAGTCGATAATGGACAAATATTTCATCATTACATCATCTCTAGAACAATATTCCATATATAATAATCACAGGTTCTCATTAAATTTTATTTTAATTCCAACTATGAAAAAATTTCATGAATTATGAACCACATTAAAATGATGGAGAATACTGGCCATAAGAACACATTAGTGACATTTCAATTTTTCATCGATCATTATAGAAATATGATATGTATCATATTGACTTCCAATAATTCTATATTTATATATGTTTTAACGTGATCAAAAATATTTCTATATTGATGAATTTACATTAAAACTCTATAATTTACTATTATAATATTCTAGATATGATACTATGTGATTGAAAATAATCTCTAGGTGAAATTGTTTTCTATCAAAATTATAGTATTAAAAACATTATGGATAAGAATTGTTGCTCATTGTATGATTCTAAAGGATATCAGGGATACCCAATTCATCTGTTGAAATCTACAAAATAATCCATAGTAAAAGACAGTTCCTTTTGTGTTATTTTGTTAGAGACTTCCCATTCTGAATCTGTTTATATTCTTTAAAAAAAAATTAGTATTTTATGAATTTTACTATAGAACTCCATTTAATTTTTTAATTATAATTTTTTTCTCATTATACATAGTTTTTTAGCTATGTTGTTTAATAGATTTTTAATAGTTTATTTAGACTACATTTTTCTACAATAATATATAATGATTATAAATTCTTGACTACTTATATTTAGTGTGAAAAATTTTATACTTTTAATCTTAAATTAACCCCTCTTAACGTTAATATATTTGGGACAACATGATCATCATTGTCCAAGGATTTCATAATAATCCATGATAATTTTATTTATTTTCACCCTATAAAAAATTACTGAAAATTATATCTCCTAAAATACACTTGTATTATATTTAGCACACAATGTGTCATATTAAAGAGGATTATATATATAAATTTCTAATATTATTCAGAAAATGTTGTTATATGTTATCAAAATAATCCAAGGTCATTCTATATGTTTTGACCCAATGATGGATATGTTTTAATATTATTTTATACGTATATAATTTTTATAAATTTTCCGACTATTTTATAATGTTTATTCTTTTTCCATATTACAATTATAATTTTTATCATATGATAATATTTCTTATAACATCTCTTTATATTTGTTTCAATTTTTAGGTATTGGTTTTTTTCATTAATGTTTTTCAAATTTATTTTTACTCCAATATTTTATTATTTTTATAACTAGTTTCTTAATATGTGAATAATAACCCAATGAAAATTTGGTTAGTATGTGAATATGATTTTATATTTGAATAATGATTTTATAAACTAATGAAATTACTTTATTGTATATTATTAGTGATATAATGAACAAAATGTTTTGAATGAAAAATGATAACATCTTTAAATTGAGGTGAAATATAAGAAAATTTATTAGGTAGTATTCTATTGATTAATTTTATTAATGAATAAAATTATAAAAATATTACATTATGGTATTTATTAGATCATTTCATGGGGATGGATACCATTGTTTTATAGTAAGAGTAGTTGAATCATTTTATAAATTATTACTAATCCTATTAATTTTTCTTTCTCTGTGAAAATTTTAATTTGACTTTAAATGATAATATAATATCAAATTATTTATGTAATTAATTTTTATCTTAATATATATTAATGAAAAATAAATTTAAAAATATTGATGGTAGATGAATTATCGAATATTTACAATAAATTCTGAAGATATCACCAAGAGGGGGTGACTCTATTCCCATCAGGTAGATTATCTCCATCTTGTAGGACTCCTCCTCTAGTGATCTATAGTTTACCTTATACAACTTTGTTCTATTTCATGCTCACTAATACATAGAGGGCCCCGATTTTCTTTCAAGCCAGGCATGTCTGTTGTTTCATCGAGGGTAATTTCTTTCTTGGCTTATTAGGCTTTAGAGTGGATTATGATCCACATCATGCCGATCCCACTAGCCACCTGGTTCTACATGCCTCCATAGGATCTCCTCATAATTGTTTCATTTACCTTATATATCTTTTAGTTTTTATTTATGATGTATATGTGACCAATGATGGAGTTTAATTACAAAAACTATATTTTTAGATATGTAAAACATTTATAACTCATGCATCAAAGAGATAAAATCTAGATACCCCAGGGGTTGATAGATCATTTTGGAGGATCCTTGGCTTATGATTTATAATCTTATGCCGTTGAATTTTTTAATGAGTACCTCTAATTTTAGTTATCTCTTCTCAACTCCTTCATCTAGTCATTATTCTTTCATTAACTATTTCTATTCAACATAATTTATAATATATCAATAGTGTCGATTCATTATCAATGTTGGATTTAGTATTAATGATGGAAAGATGTTGTTATAATACATGGGGTGATCACATTGTTTTTTATTGGTCTTATTCACCCTCTATACAGTAAATTTTTTAATGATTCATTCATCATATCATAGAATGGGATTAAAAACATCGCATATTTAATTATGTGTAAATGTGGGGTTTTCATGTTATAGACCTTAATTTGAAAATTTTGGTCATCACTCAATATCCCAACTTTTATTTTGATCTAAAATAAGTATAAATAAAATATTTAATATTAATAGTCATTAAAAACAATTTTTATTGTATGTTAGTACCGGGTATTTTTTTCATGATATTGTTGTAAAATAATCATTGATTAAATTGTTAAATGTGTGAATAGAACTGATGTATGATAGATGTATGGTATTTTTGGAATAACAAATAAATAATTTTTAGGTTTAAATCTATGCACCATTACTTCAAAACTATAAAAAATGCCTCAAGAAATTTCTAAATAATTTAGCAACAATAATTATTTCGGTTCTAGCATGCTTGAATTTGTCAAGACCCGTCCCCCGAGTCCCATATCTTGACTAACCCAATCCCGAATTCCATAGGCCAGGGGTTGAAGACTAGAACCAAAAGGAATTTTCCCTAAAATGAGAAGGCATTTCTTTTAATCCTTTATAAACACATTATCCGAGAACATAACAAGAAAAAACTATTAAGTAAACTGTTGTAGTAAACGAGTGCTGAAATTAAAGGGGCTAGAATACAAGATCAACTGGAGAAGTAAAAGTACAACTAAAAATTATAAAACAATTTAAAAGGCGAAAAGTAGCTATTGGATCATCTACCAAATATCCTACTTGAAGGGTAGGTACAACTCAGGATCAGTAGTCCCTACATCGCGTCACACCAAATAGTCCACCCTGGATCCAACATGAATGGTTGGAATGTCTCACAATCTGTAGTCCCTGAATCACGTGACACCAAACGGTCCACCTCAGATCCTACCTAAAGGGTAGGTAAAACTAATTATAAGTTGTCCATGCATCGTGTCACACCAAATGGTCCACCTCCAAGCAACATCCAGTCCTAGCTCTCTTAGCCTCGATCAATGTCATACTTCATCTTCATAAGACAGAACAAGGTGCATGTGAAGCCTGTGCAGGGGTGAGTATAGAGATACTCACAAGGTACCTCGAGACCCCATAGACTCCTAATTTTACAAAAAGGAAAAACCACAAAATAATACATCAAATATACTTAGGTGTATTACCACACATATATGTATGTTATCCGGATATACCCATATGATACACGAGGAAAGTATACTACAATGTTAATACCCTGAATGTAGAAGTACAACATAGGTAACCCTATGATGATAGTACCAAGATGTTAAAAGTATTAGATCAAATAGAGCTTCCACTTAAACCAATTATACAAATCAATGAAACAAGATTATGTTGGTCACCCACACAGGATCGCTATGAAAGCTAATAGCTGGACATAAGATTCTATATGGATAGTAACAAGTAAAATCCCCAATAACAACGTCAAACACCTCGAATAATGGATAACTCATCCTCTATCGAGTATAGTGGTCCTACCGCGCCAAATAGAGGCGCTTCCTACTAACCTTGAACTGTTGAGGTACTCCTCCCCATCGCATATCGTAGGTCTGCCAGGATAAAAAGATCTGATCCCCCACCATGGAATGCTGATGTACTCCTTCCAATCTCGTACTGTGACCACTACCCACTGTGGCCTGATGAGGTACTCTTTCCCATCGCGTACCATGGTTGTTGAGTCACTACGAGTCAAAAAGTCAACAGTCGTCAGGTATCAGCTAGTCATAGGGTTCCGTACGTAGTGCCCTTGGGAGAACCACTCCCCAATCCTTCATTTGTATTTAAACCAACAGAAAGTCTCAAAATAAGTAACTCGGTGATCTACTATGTCATAAGGGTTCCAATGCAACATACAACACATCAATTGTACACCAGGACTGTTCATTATAAGCATTTTAGTATCGAGGGCCCAATTGGATTCAGGTATGATAAAACCAAGATATACTACAAGATTATCCAAAAAAACTCATGGAGTAAGTCAAAAGGACTGTCTCAGTCCATTTATACAAACACCATAAATGGTTTGTCAAAACAGACAATTGGTTCGCATGAAAAGTACCTTTAAGTGTTTCTGGGCCTGTTTGGCCTCAGGTCTGGTCCGACCCGTTTGGACTGACCCGAACCGACCCGGTATGTGCTGGGTCATGGCAGAATCATCCTGCTGGGCCGAGGTCTGGCCCGAACTACAAAAGAGGTGACCTATAAGGGCGGCCCGGGGCGGAGTCCCGGGAGGGCGGCAACCCGGCCACATGAGGCCCGACCTACAAGGGGTGCAACCTGGCCACCATCGGGGGAGCCCCCCCATCGGTTTTCCCAAACGGAAGAGGGCCATTCGGTCTTCTCGCAACGACAACACCATATGGCACACAAGACCCTCTAGATTGGGTTCGGATGACTCCTTCATGGCTTGTCGACTTCTCTAGCGGTGCGTGATGGCGTGTTGTTCCTCCACCCACAGTCGGCCGACATGCCGGCCCCCTTTCTCTGGTCACCGTGACTTACAATTCGTGGACCTCTATATTAATCAGTGGTGTGTCGCACCTCCTACACAGCCGTTTAGTGCGGGATTCTCTAAAGACCATATTGGATTTGTGTCGCAGCCTCTTCTTATGGTTTGCATCAACGCACTATCCACAATGTAGCTGGTCTTTGTCATCACGATGGTTGTCCTATAATGAAGCACAAAGATGTAACAATGATAGCTGAGTCTTTGGACTAAGTTCATTAGGATCACGTCCTCATCATTATCTTGAATCATATGGGGGATTATGTGTTTAATAATCAACTGAATTAACAATAAGATAAATCCCAGAAAGATACCCCGTAACAAACTCATGCAAGGAAAAATGAATCACGGGTCCACCTATTAATCGATTAAGCCACGTTCTTCGTATTATTCTTGAACGAGGAAGAGGAAATCAGTTAAAATGAAGAAAATAATAAACCCTATACCTCGAAACCCGTTAGATAGCATCTGCGGCTTGAAGGAGGATAATGTTCTTCATTCTCTAAACTTGTTCCATATGACGGCACTTGCACGATGTCCATTGATTCATGGTTCGGTTTTTCATGTCACCTCCTGCTAGGATCAGCTCAATCCTCTAAGGGTCTGGTGTCACAGCGTTTCTTCAGCACTTCATTTCTTGGTGATGCTATGCTAATAACCCTTCCCAAGCACCATATATATAGGTGAGGGGGAGGGTATGCAACAGAATTATAATTTAATAGGGATCATTAATTAGTATGGTTTTTAATTCCCCAATGATGTCATTACTTAGGGTTGGCATGTCACGCAAATTATTATCTTGACACATCGCTGGCCCCACCCCTTTACTTGACTGTTGGAGGATATTAAATAGAATAACAAAATTATTTTATTTCATTTATTTTAATAAGTCGCAAAATATAACATTTTTCCAGACCTATTGCAGTCAAAATAAAGACTCCCTTAAAAATATCCCACCACTACGGAATCAATGGTGCTCTCATATTTTTAATCAGAGCACCCTTTCAAAAGATAGAAAACACCACTCATGTATTTATTGAATGTAACTTGATAAAAGATTAATAAATTATTAATGTTCACCATCGACCCATGTTGTTCATGGTTAGGATTTTCCTAAAGAGAACACATCCCAATAAAATCAATGGTACACTCTAATTTTTAATTTGAGATACAGTTTAGAAGTTATGGATTTTATAATAAATCATTTTCACTTAATTATTTTATTGATGGCCAAAATCTAACAATCATTGGTGGCATGCACCGACTGATGTTAGTATCGTACTAAATGGAGAGTACCCTCACGAGGTAGGCGATGGTCTTCAATTTTTAATCCAAATCACCTTTCGTGAGTTATAAGAATTTGAAAAATAAAATAACTTATTTTAAATATTTTATTTACGGTTTTCCATTTGTGGGTTTTCTCACAAGAAGCATGCGCCGACTAAATGTATGTCACACCTAGGGTAAAATATCCCTCCCGAATGCAATGATGCCCTAAGATTTATGATCTCAACAACGGTTTAAGAGTTATTCCACTTTTTCAGGAAATCTTTATAGGATTTCTAATTAAAAATTAACAAAACATTGAAGGATCATTCTGGGCTCTCCGGGCCTCAGAATCATGCGCCTTTAAATTTTGCGGTCTCAAAAAAATACCATAAAATAAAAACAAATATACCGAAATTTTGAGACATTACATTCTCCCCAACATAGGTATTTCCATCCCCAAAATCCAAAACATAGACCAAGGGAACAAATGGGGGTACTGAGCACCAATCGGAGCCTCATGCTCACACATGCTATCCTGGAGGTTCTCATGCGACCACCAAACGCACACTAGAGGGATCGACTATCCATTGAGGACTCACTCTTGTTGATCCTATATCTCCAAATAGAACACTTTATATGTCACACCATCATTGATGTTCAACTCTCCCTAGTCAAGGACATGTTATGGGTTATGCACATATCTCCTCGGTTTGGATACATAGAAGACGTCATGAACCAACTCCAATTATCGTGGAAGATCCAAGTGACATGACACCTTGCCTATAATCTAAAGTATCAAAAATGGCATGATAAACCTCGTTTATAACTTGTTGCCTCTTCCATATATACGCAAACCACAATGAGATGGTACCCATGGTAATACATGGTCTCCCTCCTCCTGTCAACATCAAAAGTTTTCCGGCTCTGTGCAGTATTCATTTGCTGGCATGTGAGGTATCGTGATACATAATCTACAACTGCTTCCTTCATCCCTAGCAATCAGTACTGATGTCGGGGGTCCCAGTACATCTTCTCCACTCTAGGATGTACCGTTTATGGGGATGTATATACATCCCTCAATACCTCCCCTGAAATCATAACTGGAACTATGGTACGTCCTCTAAAGAGGATTATGTGCTTTTCACCTTCATAAAATCCATCATGTTCCTGTCATAAGGATATCTGAGCATGTCGAGTCTCGTAGTTAGTGTCCCCAAGCTGCACCTCTCTGAATCACTGATAGAGTGGTGGAGTGACTATCATAGACTCTAGGTATGATGCTCTATCCCTATCAACGAAGGATATCTGCAGCATGGCTAGCTGCTCTATCGCCTCTCTTAGCAATGGTAGACCAGACCTCCTACTGAGTGAATCTTCTACCACGTTCCTCATCCCATGTGTATAGACCATACCAAGGTAATATTCCTGGATGAAATCTAGACATTGCTACTATCTCAGGTTCAGGTCCTTCTAATAGAAGATATACCTAAGACTATTTTGATCAGGGTAAACAACAAATTGTTCACCCATCAAGTTTTGCCGCCATATATTTAGCACCGATAACACGGATTCAAACTCCACTTCATGGGTAGCCTAGTTTTTCCCATGATTTCACAACTGCCATGAGCTGTAGGTGTTCATTTCCCACTCTTTCATTATGAAACAACATAGTTTTGGCCCAGATGTTTCACAATATACTACATACCGAACACCCTCTTATGTTAGCCTCAATATGGGGGGGGGATCGTCAGTCACTTCCTCAAAACCTGAAAGCTCTGCTGACACTTATCTATCCACAAGAAAGGCTCCCCCTTCTTCATCATTTATGACAAGGGTGTCGCTACCATAGAGAAAATCTGGTTCAACACTCTGGTAGTACCCAACCATAGCATAATTACCTCTATCTTCTAGGAGGTAATCTTGGAAACATCTTTTGAAAAGATTTCCCCAAATTGATGTTGGGAACTGAAAACCCAAAACTCTTGGTTCAACGAGGTTAAGGCTTTTTGACTCAAGACTGATCGGTTTCACCCTGATGGGCATGAGTTTATCTTGTGCTGCATGTGTTTTCTTTTTCACTAACCAAGGAAAACACCATTCAAACAGTGTAGATTAACCCCAAAATTTTTTCATAATATAATCAATCTTATTATTAACTATGTACATACAGTCTATACCAAAACTATCTTCCTAAGGACTTGATGCTTCCACCAAGAGGTTCCAACTGAAACACTCGACTCAAGGGTCAGATCACACCATCGACGTAAGTGTGATTATCGAGTCTCCTCTCAAATGTATCTTTTGATGTGAGGGTCATGTCAATAGTTTAATCGGAAAATCTAGGTCTTGAACAAGATTCATAGAATGAAGGATTGATTGGTACCGATGTCTATTAATACAGAAGCTATTAGTAGACCTGGAAAGTACATAGAATCATTCCTAGAGTCCTTGGGTTACACTCCATGACTGCATGTAGCTAGTCCCTTCTATGTCCTCTAACTCCCTATGCATGGTAGGGACGAAAAAGGGGTGGTCTGTAACATGTCAAAATGTACACCACCTCAGGATTTTCATCATGATTTTTTACCACATCTGCAACCCTACACATTCTTTTGTCCCTATCACATCCTCTTCCCAAAAAATTTTACACAACCAAGTAACTATGAGTTGTGAAAGTTTCATGTTTTCCCACTAATAACATTCATAGGTTGTATCCACTCAGCCTAATAACATTCAAACACAATTTTTCTCTCTAGAACTCTAACATAAGTAGGAAGACATAGAGGAATAGTGATGGCCCAAATGTCCCTAAACACACCTCACTCAGAGGTCTGAGTCCTGAAGCACTGACCATATAGTATTCATCGAGTACCTTGAATGGTCGGTACACCTCGATTAATACTCAGAGACCAACATGTCGTCCTAATAATATTGTAGAAGCTCTAGGAAACTCTCATCCACCTCCTCAAGCCAATCCTCAACTACCGATGAGTCGGGCTTTCCAAGGAACATGAAGGGCATCTGATGTTGAAACGTGTTTAAGGTAATAAGTCTACATGTGTACACTAATGGTACTGCCTATTGTAACTACTGACCAATGGGAAGTGATATAGCTGGCAGACTACCCAAATATTCCATCTCTGGAAATGGACCCAGTACCGAAGCCATATCACTGAGTAGAACATCTTCATGGTCACTCACTGAAAAATTATAGCAACTAAGATCACAATATTCTCTACTAGTGTCTCAACTAAGAGACAATCTCTAGCCACAGTCTCTAGACATTTCTTAGATACCTGGGAATCTGTCTCGCCTCAAAACCAAGGAGGCCTATACTGCTAGAACTCGTGCATCACGCTCAATCAGCATGCATCATCCCTCAGTGCGGCTAGTGGAAACTAGTGCCCAATGGGTTGTGGTGATACAAGTATACCACCCGAAGGTGAAAACACAGTAAGAGGGCCATGCATTGAAGCCTCCTCCCTCGATGGGTCGTCATTGTGTACTCTCTTGGAAATCATAGCTGGGTGTCTATGCGATGGCATCCTGATAAAGAACATGTGCGCCATAGTTATTATGTTATACTTGGGGATCTGACTTGTGAAATCAGAAGAAAAAATCTTCGAAAACACACTTAGTCAGTGTTTTCATGCACCGATTCTGAAATTAAAAATCAGGGTCATGTTGTATGGATACTTTGGCTACCACACAAACACTGGAAACCCCTAACTAAAAACCACACTCATAACATTTAACACTATTGTTTCACCAAAATGATCAGAATTCTAGTTCTTCAGTAGAACCGAACTCCTCTGATACCACTTTGTCACGAAGCGACACCTAGGGCCAGTGTCATGACTACCCCAATTCTGCCTTCAATAGGCCATGGGTTGGTTCGCAGCACCGAAAGGCGTATTCCCTCAAACAGGAAGGCATTTCCTTTTAACCTATAACAACACAAGGTCCGAGAACACAATAAGAAGAAAATGTGATGTAAAATGTTGTAGTAAAAGTGTGGTGAATGTAAAGGGGCCAGAATACAAGGCCAACTAGAAAAGTACATGTACAACGAAAAATTAAAAAATATCTAAAAAGGTTAAAAGCATCCCCTAGATTGTCCACCACAGATTATATGTAAAGGGTAGGTAAACTCATGATCAGCAGTACATGTGTCTCGTCACACCAAATGGTCCACCCCAGATCATACTTTAAGGGTAGGTATAACTCACGATCAGTAGTCCCTACGTCACATCACACCAAATGGTCCACCCCAGATCCTTCCCGAAGGTTACGTACAGCTCACGATCAGTATTCCCTGCTTTTTGTCACACCAAATGGTCCACCTCTAAGCACCGTCCAGTCCTAGAACCCTCATCCTTGATCAATGTTTAATGTTTTCTACTCAAGTCACAACAAGGTGCGGGCAAAGCACATGATGGGGTGAGTATAAAGTTACTAAGTATGGATCCTGAGACCCCATAGGACCCCATAGGACACCAAAATTTCCACAGAAGAAAAACCACAATGAAAGAAATCAACTATACTTAGGTATATGAAAATATATATTCCTAAGATATCAAGATATACTCATCTCATACATGAGGGAAGTATACCACAAAGTTAACACCATGAAGGTTGAAGTACCACAGAAGTAACAACACGAAGATAATACCATGCAGGTAAAGGACTTAGTTCAAACAGAGCCTCAGCTCAAACCTGGTATACAACTCAACGAAACTAGATTATGATGTTTACCCACACAGGATCAATTGGAAAGATTATAGACATCCATGAAATTATCTAGGGAGTGTAAAAAGTAACATCCATATTCACAACTTTGAACACCTCGGCTGCAGGATAACTTCTCCTCTACTGAGAACAGTTGGCATACCGCGTCATAAAGAGGTTCTTCCCAGTTACCTTGAATTGGTGAGGTACTCTTCCATATCGCATACCGTGGGTTTAATGGGTCACACCTAGATGATCCCCCACCGTATCATGCTAAGTTAACCCTCCCCATTGCGTACCATGGTCGTCGAGTCACTCAATATCGAAAAGTCAGCAATCATCAGGTCTCTGCCAATCGCAGGGTTCCGTACGTAGTGCACTTTGGAGAACCGGTCCCCAAGACATCAGTTGTATTTAAACAAGTAAAATGTATCACAATAACTAACCCAATGATCCTCAATGTCATAAGGGTTACAACGAAATAGATGGCATTAATCGGATGTCCGGTCTGTTCGTTATGGGCATTTCTTTGCCGAGGGCCCGGTTGGATTCGGGTACGATCCTACCCGGTCATAATGCATTTTTCTTGAAAACTATAATGGAATATGTCAAAAGGATCGTCTCTCTTCAATAATCCCAATGCAGTAGACGGTTCCTCAAAATTAAGTCCAATTCTCAAGATAGGGACTTTTAAGTGTTTCTATACCATGTTGGGCCCAGATCTGGTCCGACCTGGTTGGACCGACCCCGCCCAACCCGGTTTGGCCTGGGAGGAAGCGGACTCGGCCCTATGGGCTGAGGTCTGGATTGACCCACAAAACAGACAGCTTGAAAGGGAGTCCTGATAAGGAGGCCACCTCAGAGGGTGGTGGCCCGACCGCATGAGGTGCGACCTGCAAGGGGTGCGCCCTAACCACCACAATGGAGCGAACCCCCCCTTTTTTTCCTGAATAGATGAGGGTTGTTCGGTCTTATCGCAGTGGTGGCGCCATGTGGCACTGCTTGGGGGAAGACATGACATAATGGAACAGGTCCTGCTGACTCTGTTACGGTCAGCCGGCTTGCCGGCTGACTCCTCTAGTAGCGCGTGACAGTGTACCACTCAGCCACATGCGGCCAATCGACGTGTTGGCTTCCTTCCACCAGTCATCATGACTAACGAGCCACGACCCTCATTTTTCATCGATGGAATGTGATGGTGCATTTCTCCTACTCCACAGTCGGCTAGTGCCAACCCCACCAAAGATAATTGTTACTTTGTACCACGACATCGTCTTGCGGTGTGTGTTGACGCGCTGTCCACCACGTAGATGGTCGTTGTCATCACATGGTCGGTATTACATGGAGGCATAATGATTTAGAAATGATAATAGAGGTTCGGTTCGGATTTGTTAGGCCCAAGCCCTCTATGATTGCTCGTAACATAAGCAGGGTTAATGGTTTAATAATCAATTGAATTAAATAAATAGATAAAACCCACAAAGATACCTTTAACAACCTCCCGCAAAGATGAATGAATCATGTGTCAACCCGTTAGTCGGTTGACCCATATTCTCCTGATTATTCAAGAATGGGGAAGATTTAATCAATTAAAAAGCATAAACAAATAAACCCCTAGCTCGAAACCCATTGGAGAGTGTGTGCGGCTTGAAGGTGGAGCATGTTCTTAATTCCTGCAACCAGTTCCTAACTACGACACTCTCACATAATCCATCAGTTCATAGTTTTGTGTCTTATGTCTCTTCAAGTTGGAATCGACTCCATATTCTAGGGGTTTTGTGTCGTGATTCTCCTTCATAACTTTGTTGCATGACGAAGCTGTTCTGATACCCCTCCCCAATCACTATATATATAGGATAGGGGGAGAAAAAGTAACAACATTAGAATTTAATGGGGCTCATTAATTAGGAAGCTTCCTAATTCGCCAATGATGTCTTTACATAGGGTTGGAATGTCAATCCATTTATTGGTTGACACATCGATGGTTCCACCAACATTACTTTTCCATTGAAGTATATGAAATAAAATAAGAAAATTATTTTATAAATTACTTTTAAAATGTTATAAAACATAACTTTTTTCTAAACCTACTATGGTCAAAGTAAAGTATCCCTTAAAAGAATCATTGAACTACTGATTGAATGGTTCTCTCATATTTTTAATCTGAGAACCAATTCAATAGTTAGAAAATTATGTTCATGTGTTTACTGAACATACGTTAAAAAAAGTTTAATAAATTATTAACGTTCACCCTCGACCCGTGCTAGTCATGGTTAGGATCCACTTAAGTAGAAAAAACCCCAAAGAACTCAATGGTACACTCATATTTTCATTCCAAGTTACAGTTTAGACCTTATGGATTTTACAATTAAATAAATGTCACTTAATTATTATATTAACATCCAAAAACCAACTTTAACTGGTGGCCCAAGATGGCCGATGTTAGTTTCATTCTAAAGAGATCATACCCTCATGAGTTTAATGGTGGTGTTAGATTTTTAATTAGAGTAACCTTTCATGAGTTATAAGAATTTGAAAAATAAAATAACTTAATTTAATTATTTTATTTACAGTTATCCCATTTTCAGGTTTTCTGACAAGAGGCCTGCGCCGATAAAAATAATTTTCCACTAATGTAAACACGACATCCTGTACTCAACTGTGCCATCAGATTACTAATATGGGAAACTATTTAAGATTTATTTCACTTTTTCAATAAAACTACTTAGGTGCGCTAACTAAATCTTAACAAAACATTGATGGTTCTTTACGGGCACTCCGGGCCTCAGAATCATGTGCTATCAGATTTCATGGTCTAAAAATAATCTCATATAATAAAAAAATTATACAAAAATTCTGTGACATTACAGAAGTTAACACACATCAATTTATAATACATTTGTCTAAAAATTCCTAAAATAGTATTTTGAGTAATTTAAAAGTCAAAAAACATGTGCGCAAGTGTCAAAATCTGTAAAATAGTTTCATATTGTTGTGAAATAATATTAAAAGTATTTTGATATAATTTTAATATGATTTAATTTATTTTACATTAATATGAATTATTGTGTCTTCAAAATAACGAAAATGTGTCTTGTTATATTTAAATACATATAAAAAATGGTTTTAAAGGGTCAATACCTTTAAAATTACATCATATTTTAATTAAATAACATTAATCTAATCATTATTTAATTATTTACATGTACAAATATTCCACAAATAAACATTATTTTAATATTACTCAAAATTACTAATAATTCATTTTCATTGACATAAGAAAAAAATATGAATCAAATTCTAAAAAACTAGTAGGTGTTGTTTAATTTAAATGAAATTAAATTTAAAATCACCATTTTTAAATATTCAATGTTTAAAAATACAACACACATAAATTAGTGTGTTTGGAGACACCAAAATTTAGTTTTTTTATTAAAACTTTACTAAAAATGCAAATAATATTTTCAAAATTTAAGGAACGACATAGTTATTTCTAGAAATTGATAGAAAATGACCCCCATTTAATTTTTTCAATTTTTTAATATACAGAAAATAAATATTATATACATTTGTATCTAAATTTGTAGAAAATGATTTTATTTTATTTATTAGAATAATTTATGATATAAATGTTCAATACTAAAAAATTGATATCATAATGACATAATATCATATTAAAATATTTTATGATTAATTTGTGGCATGATTGAGGTTACTTAATGTCCATATGATTTGCATTATGGTAGGAATGATATAAAAATATAATTTTTTAATATTTGAAATCCCTTAAAAACATGAAATAAAGGGTGAAAAATAGTAAATATCCACTAATTTCTATTAAAGCATCGAAAAATGACCACCTCTTAATTATTTAGCATAATAGAGTAAAACAAACTTCAATCTGATTTATATTTTCTTTATAACAGAAAATAGTGTGTTTTTTTATTTAAAATTCAATAAAAATGTGTTAATGGTTCAAAACTGATAAAAAATATCGATTTTTAACAAAGTCATAAATGAATGATTTAGTGTTCATTTATTACTTTAAAAATTATACTTTATGTTAATTCAATAAGTGATGTGGCATGGATGATTAAAAATGTAGTTTTTAAAATTTTAATGTCTATATAAAAACTTATTAACGCGTCAAAACTAACAAAATAACCTAGGATTGACATTAAGTGACCAAATTAATTACCTCTATATATTTTTTGATATATATAATGAGATCAATTTTCTATATGAAATTCGGTTTTTTAGGATTTTCCAACAGTAAGTTAATATTAATTTAATGTTAGAAATATTTGTTATAAGGTCATCCCCAATAAAAAAATTTGCATTTTCATAAAATAATTAGAGAATTATCTCAAACAAAATTATTATTTGTAAAAATAAAACACAAATAATTATTATTTAATGTGTATCCATAATAACCGAACAAGTAGTTATAATGTATTAAAAAGTGATCAATATCAAGAATGAATGAGTGAAGAACATGAAACATTCTTCAGATTTTCACTAAATCATTAGAAAATTAACATGAAATAACATTCGATATGAAATAAATTAATTTAAAAAAAATGAATAATCAATTAATTTTTAGCATGCATGAAATTTTGTTATGAAAATCCAATGTGTGGTATGACTAAAATGACCAAAAAAGTAGTTTTTTTTATAAATTACGTATTCAGAAACTTGAATATAAGTTGAAATCTTGAATAAAACTAATATTGATATTAAATAATATTACAATGACCACCAAATGATTTTATATATATATAAATATCAATAAAGTTAATCTAATGTATGATTTTCTTAGTTGGACTAATTATGTGTTTATATTAATTTAATATTCAAAAAAATGTTTTAAAAAACCATCGAAACATAAATAGATTTTTCTGAAATCATAATAAAAACTGTTTTTGATTAATTATTCATATATAAGTACATAATATACCGAAATACACCATGATATGTATCTTCAATGAAAAAAATTAATTTTATTGGATCTATAATTCATTAAAAATGCTCCACAAAGTGTCAAAATCTAGGAAAGTCATCGAATTATTATGAAATCATCGAAAAATGACAATAAATAAATTTTTATCCAATAGGAAACAACCATACATTAATATAATCGTGGTTTCCTAAAAATTTTCATAAGTTCCTTTTTTTAAATAAAATTGAATGATATTCATAAACATATTAAATCCTTGAAAATGACCTTCGATTTTAATGTAATAATAGGAACGATAATTGATTAATTTTGACATGTGTTAATTCACAACACATAATTCTGATGATGGATTTCTCATAATGAATAGAAGACATGTTTGATTATATGTAAATGACTATTTATAAATGAATTAAAAGTTCAAAACAGATAACGACCGTAAGATTTTAATGAAATCATATGTGAACCCAATAAATAATTTTTTTGTATGATTACACTACATGATATTTCAACATTTGGTGAAATTTTAATGACTAGATACATGTTTTATTATATTTAAAAATCCATAAATACAAGCACTGAAGTGTGAAAAACAAGGAAATAATATTAAATTATCATGAAATATGTGAACGATGATCTTTGATTATGTTGTGTTATGTATAAATAGACAATGCATAATGTTAATTGGATATATAGCATGAATTTCCAAAGAATTAAATTTTTAGAATTAAAAAATTTTAAAACCCAAATCATAGGGTCAAAATGTCGATAAAACCTTTGATTATCATGAAACTATAGGGAAATGAATATTTTTTCTTTTTACATGTATTAATATACTTCATGGAAACCTGGCATGAGGTTTGAAAAAACATAAAAAATTTGATTTTTTTTATTTTAAAGTCTAAAAATATGTGTACAAAACTGAATAAATATAAAATGAATTCATATTATGGTGAATTCAAAAGAAAACAATTGTTAATTAATTTATTACATGTACGAATAAAAAAAATTCTTATCTAATATACAATGTAGTTGGAATGAATAATGAGGTATCTTGGTTATATTTAAATGTAATTAGAATATATTACAAATGTTTAAAACCTAAAAGGATCATATTAATGTTCCAAAAACTATGGAAAATAACCATTTATTAAATTTATATAAATAGAAAATGACTTTAAAAATTAGATATTTGGTGAGGTAATAATGATGGTAAAATAGTTTTTTTTGTTTTATAAGTAATTTAAGACAATTTTTTAATGGTAAAAACATAGAAAAAAAATCAAATTATCATTAAGTCATAGAAATCAATAATCAATATAATATTACATGTAGTAAATATAGCACACATCAATCTAGATTTCAATTTTATCATAGTGCTTAAATGTTTTCTTATTTATTTAAATGTCAAAAAATCCGTGTCAAATGATTGTAATAAATAAAAAAGTCAATAACATGTTGTAAATCATAAGATATTTTTTTCATTTAGTTTTTTTCTTTTTTAATATCCCTCAAAATTATCTGAAAAAATGCCTTACTAAAATATATAGTAATGTTAATTAATTTAATTAAATGTCAAAAAATATGAATTATTGGTTAATAAAATTAAAAAACATTAAATTGTAATGAAATTTAATGAAATAAATTGTTCATTATTTGTTTTCATGTATTAATATGACTAATGTCAATCCAAAATGTGATGTTTTTGGAAGAAAATATTATTATTGTACACTAAATCTATTAATAAAAAGTTTCATTGAGTCAAAGCATATCTTATAACATCATATTTTCTTGAAATCACCTGAAAATATTACTCTCTAATGTTTAACATTTGGGAAAATATCACAATACAATTTTCTTTATGTGTTTCTTGTAATAAAAAAGGTGTATTTTAATTATTTTGAGTTCAAAAACATGTCCCTAATGGGGAAACAAAGAAAAAACCATTTTGGTTAATAAATCATATAAAAATTATTGTTGATCATTTTTTACCATGTATGGATATAATTTACATAAATTTTAAGTTTAGTTTGTTTAGAACAACTGAAAAATTAATTTTAGTATATTTTAATGACATTAAAAATTTATATGAAACTATCAAAATGTAGAAAAATATTATTATTGTCGAATAATAAGATAATTATTTTACCAATTTCATTAATACTTTAGTAGATAAAATATATATTCAGTTTTATTATTTTCTCAGAATGACAAATAATATTTTTTTGATCATTTTAAAGTCAAAAAACATGTGTAAATGGGTAAAAACAATGAAACAAACCTCTAAATGACATGAAATTATTTTAAAATTAATGATTTTTAATTAATGATATATATGAATAGATAGTTCATTATATTCCATTTGTTATGGTTGAAAAAGAAAAAATATTTTTTTATATTTAAAATCCTTTAGAAATAGTCATCATTAGATAAAGAGCTAGAAATCATCCTTTAATTTACTTGAGATCATTGTAAAATAAAGTGAATTTAATTTGTTTCATATATGTGTAGAATTTTTGCTACTTTTTTTCTCATAAGAGAAATTTTTTTATTTATTAAGTAGAAAATAAAAAATGTTTTTAAAAGGGTTTAAACTTGGTAAAATAGATCATATTTTCGTGAAATCATAGGATAATTATCAATGTATTATTTTTGGCTTGATTGAATTTACATTAGTTAAATTAAACATGTAATATGGACATATTAATAGAATTAAAATTTTTCTTGATTTAAATGAATTTTACAAAATTTGTTAAGGGTTTAAAACCTATTCAATGATCCAAAAATATAATAATTTAACAATGAAATTTACTCCAAATAATATATTTATTGTCTTATTAGAACATACATCAATCATAAATAATTTTATGATAATAATTTTATGTGTTTTTTATTGAATTAAATGATAAAAAACATTAAATATAGGGTCAAAACCTTGATAATAATATTTGATTATCCAAAATTCAAAAATTATGGACTCTAGAATAAATTTTGACGTTTAAGAAATTAAAAATAAAACATTTATTGGTGAAGCACTTATATTTTCATTAAATCATATGAACAATATTATTACCTAATTTATGGTGTGTATAAATTGACCACATGTCAATATAATGTGCTATTCTGTCATAATGACTAAAAAATAAATTTTATTGTATTAAAATTTTCAAAAAAATTCATCAAATCATAATTACCTATAAAACAATCTCATATTATAAACGAAATAACTAGAACATTAAAATTGGGTAATTCTTTACATGTATTAGTAGAATGCATGATTATTTAATTAATGATATTTTATAAATGACCAAAACTATATTTTTATTTATTATATCAAAAACATGCATCATATCGTCAACTCCTATTAAATATAATAAAATTTTCATGAAATCATAGGGAAATGTTCACTGATCAACTAGTGGCATGTGATAATATACCTTTTTTCAATTAAATAATTTGTGTGGTCATAATGACTAAAATGATGTTATATTATATTTAACAATCATTAAACAAATCATCAATGTATCAATACCTAATTTTTTTTAAATTATCTTTAAAGCATATAAATTTCACTCTTATATAATATGTGACATGTTGGAATAGAATAAAAATTATTTTTACATGTTATTCACTATGGATGATAAAAAAATGTGATTTTGTTGATTTAAAAGTATAAAAATGTGTTTGAATTGGTTCAATCCATGAAAATGATATATGAATTTCATAAAATCATTTAATAAAGATAATTAATTAATTATGTATTTTTATTAGAATATATCATGTTATTTTAATGTGTTTTGTTGTACAAATAACATTAAATGTTGTTTTATTCTATTTAATGGCTTTTAAAAAAAGTTGTTGAGGGATTAATACTACGAAAATAACCTCAGATTATTGTAGAAAAGTAGGAATTATATTATTTTGTAAATTTTGACATGTGTCAAAAAAATCACATTTCAATGTGACTTTTTGATATTTATGGACTAAAATTATTTTTATTGATATAATAGTAAATAACGTGACTTAAATTGTAAAATCCTAGAAAAAATACATTAAATTGTTGTGAAATTTTGGTAATGTTATAATAGACTAATTTTTACTACTTACGAAATATGAAATTGATATATGATATATATGGTGCTCATAATGTCTAAAACAGTATTTATAAAAAAAATTACGTCTTTTAAAACTATTTATTAAAGGTAATAGTATATAATATCACCTTATATTATCATAAAATCATAGAGTATGGAAAACTATTTAATTATTTGCATGTTATAATAGTTCACACAATAATCCAAATTATTGTTTCCATAGAATAACTAATAGTACATTTTTATGCATCTGAATGTAAAAACATGTATTAATAGGTTCAAAACTAAAAAATTATCTTGTTTTTTTAATAAATCATTAGAAAATGAATATAAAAACCACATGTTAATCCCACATATAGTGTTACCAAAATGATTAAAAATCGAATTTTTATATTATAATGTCTTTAAAATCATTTATCTATGTGTTAAAATTTTAGAAATAATCTCATATAGTTTTGGAATTTGAGAAAAATTACCAAAAAATTAATTTTTGACATGAACGAATAGATCTCATGTGAATATGATGATAATTTTTCAACAAGTAAGCATAATTTCTATTTTAATTTCTTGATAGAAAAAAACACATCGAAAGGACTATACCATTTAAATTATTTCTAAATTTCTTGAAATTATAGGTGAATTATAATTGAATTACTTTTGAAATTTAATAAAATATCTCACATTAATCCAATATCCTGTATTGTGGGAATAATCGAAAGAGTGGTTTTATCTAATATAAAACATATGAAAATGATAATTAATTCATAAAATATGATTAATGAACTACTATTTTCATCAAATAATTGCATAATGACAATCATTTAAATTAGGAAATATATTACTTTACTTGTTATCAATAAGATGTGTTCTATACTCATAATTTTAAAATTTATATTTTTATTAATTTAAAATTCAAAAAAAGTGTCAATGTTTCTAAAATTAGTAATCAAACTATGAATTTATATAAATCATAGGAATTTTTATTGATTAATATTTTATAGTTTAGTTTACAAAAAATTTATATTTATCATTATTTCTTTGTTGAAAAGAATAAAAAAGATGTGTTGATGGATTATAAAGTCTTTATAACCCAATAATTTTTTTAAAATTTTAGGAGAATTTTGGACTTTTATATTTGATTGATTTATGTTAATTATGAGTAGAATGAACATAAATATGATATGGGGTGTGGTTATAATTATTGAAAATATAATTTTTTTTATTTAAATGTAATAAAAAACAATTATAAAATTGTTAAAAAATAGAAAAAACATTGAATTGTTGGGAAATAAAAGGAAAACCTCAATCATTTGATTTTTGACATGTTTGAAATTGAATAACTTATTATCGATACTTGTTTTGATCAAAATAACAAATGATAATTTTTGTTGACCAAAAAATCAAAAAATGTATGTCATGTATTCAAAACTAAAAAACATATATTAAATTGTCATGAAATCATATGAAATTGATTAACCATAAATTTATTACATATGTGAATAGTTTTCATGTCAATTTAACATGCGGTGTGGTTGGAATTGAAACAAAAAAGAATTATTGGATTTTAAAATCGTTGAAAGATGTTCCATGGGGTAAAATAAATAAAATTACCTCTTATTAAAATGAATTTACATACACACAATCATTGTTTATTTTGTGATAGGTATTATTATAAAACAAATCAATCAAATGTGAGGATTGTTCAAAATAACTTAAAAACTGGTTTTATTATATTGATGTCGCTAAAAACAAATGTGAAATGGTCAAAACCAAAAAATTGTCCTATTATTATTATTATTTCACTAGAAAATGATCAACAGTTAATTTGTGACATGTATGAATAAATTACTAATCATTTATATTTGTGATGTGGACGAAATTACAGTAAAATTTTTATTATTATATTTAATATTTTCCTAAAAAAATGTATCAAAAGGTCAAAATAATGAAAATATAGTTTTATGAACATTTAATCATAGTACCAAAACCTTTTCATTATTTTCTACATTTAGGGATTGAGCTCATTTTAATATGACATGCAGATATCCAAGAATGAAAAATAATTTAAAAATAATTTAAAACATAAATAACATGCAACAAATTGTCTACACCTATAAAAAAATTAACACTTTCCCAAAAATTAATGAAAAATGATAGTTAATTATTATTTGATATGTATCAATAGAATAAACATCAATTGGGCATGCAATGTAACTAAAAGGACAGAAAAATTGTTATTAATGTTATATTTTTTCTTTAAAATCAAGTTTTAAATAGTAAAATGTTTTAAAATCTAATATTTTTCTTGAAATAATATAATAAAGACTGTATTTTTAATTTTGACATGTAATAGTATACCAATAACTAAATTTGACTTGTTTTTTTCTCAGAATGAAAACATAATGCATTCTTATTGATTAAAAAGACAAAATAAATTTATCAAAATTTCAAATCCTCATATTGTATCAAATTCTTAGAATAATGGGATTTTACTAATTTGTGATATATTTGAATATATATAATTTATCTATATTATGTTTTGTTTTCATAATAATTATAATGTGATTTTATTATATTTACATGTCATTTAAAACATTCACAAAAGAGTCAACAACTGACAAAAAACCACATATTTTAATGAAATCGATGAAAAAAAATTGATGTTATTTTACTACCATATAGATACATATTTTACATTTATATAATTCATGGATTTTTTGAAATCCATAAAATGATCATTTTTATTTATTTGAAATTCAATAAAAAATAATTATTTTGTGAAACAATTACCAAACTTCTATAAAATATCATGAAATAAAATGACAATGATCATTAACTACTTTGGGACATATATCAAGGAACTAGAATTTAATATCATTTTTTGTGTGGTCAAAATGATTGAAAACATTTTTTTTGGGTTTAAATATAATCAAAATCATGCATCAATGTTTCAAAACCTAAAAAATTATTTATTATCATTTTAAAATTGTATTCAATTATTTTTTAACATATATTAAAAAAATCATGTAAATTCCATTTTTGGATGTGTCAAAATTTTAAAAAAAGGAATGTTAATTTTAGAATTCATTACAATTTGGAAAAAAATTAAATCATATAAAATTATATATATTTTCATTAAATGTTATGTAAAATATCTTAATTTACATCCAACATGTTTGAACATATCCATGTCAATACAAAATTTTGTGCGCTAATATTAAAAAAGTATTTTTTTATTATTTTTATAGAAAAAATTGAGTTCATTTTGAAAAATCTAGAAAAAACCATTAATTATCATTGAATCATTACCATTGTTTACTTTTAACGTTCAAAAATATATTTCATGTCTATCCAAAAAATTAATTTTCTGAAATGACAAATTGTGCATTTTTATTTATTTGAAAGTAGATAAACATTTGTGAATGTGTCAAAACCCATAAAATATCCTCAAAATGTTGTGAAATCATAAAGAAAATTATTAATGAATAATTTCTACACTGATTTAAAATACATCATGTCAATCTATCATGTTTTGTGGTTAAAATGAATGATAAACTAGTTTTATTAGAATTAATTGTCTTTGAAGCATGCATTAAAGAGTGAAAACTGAATAAATAGACTCTGAATATCATGAAATCATTAAAACAAGATAATCATATAATTTATGACATGAATTTATAAACCACACATTTTTCAGGCCTATTAATTTCATAGAATGACCAAATATAAACTTTTATAGATTTGTGAGAAAATAACATGCATGTAATTGTCAAAAAGAATTGAAAACCCTTTAACATCTTGATATCACACAATATATATATTTTTTCATTTTATAACAAGTGTGAAATTAGTACATTAAAATATATCTAATATTCTGTTTGAAAAGAAAAAAATATTAGTTTAATTAGATTTTAAAACAATTCAAAATGAGAGATTATATTTAAAAACATACTAAATGACATTAGACTCATATAAAATATTAATAAAATGATTTCTTATTAATTTGAAAAATATTATAATAGACCTTTTTTAAATTCATTCAATGATATTATCTAAATGATCTAATGTTAATTCACATGGAATTAAAAGTAAAAAAACATGTACCAAATGGTTAAAACCAAGGAAATTACCATCTAAGGGAACATGATCATTTGACAAAGACCTATAATTATTTTTAGGCATGTTGAAATGGATATACCATCTATTTAGTTTGTATAGTGTTTAGAATGGATGTAAACTTATCCACGTGAAATTTATATGTCATTAAAAACATAAAAAAATTAAATATAATAAAATGATAATCTATTGCATACAAATGGTTTGAAAATGATCTATATTTTATTGTTTACATATTTGAATATACAGTTAGGAAATGATATTTCAAGTTTTCCATGAAGGATCACACGTGTATTTTAAATTATTTTATAGTAAAAAAACATTAGTCAAGTGTCAAAATCTAGATAATAAGCCTACATTATCATGAAATTCTATTATTATTGTAAATTATTATCATTTTTCAATATTAAAATATTTTATCTAAATTTTTCATATTCTGCATCAAAATTAATGAATATCTCATTTTAATATATTTAAAAGACTATAAAAATATTCATTAAATACTTAATACCATGAAAATAACCAAAAATTACCATGAACATATAGGATAATGAACCAAATTTATTTAATGACATCAATGAATAACCTCATGTCAATCTGACATGTAGTTTTGCGGAACAAAAAAAAATATTTTAATATTTTAAAAAGACAAAAAACACTCATAAAAGGTTTCAAATCCATCAAAATACAATGGATTATAATTAATTTATATAACAAGTATTAGAAAATACTATATTAAATGTATAAATGTATGAGATTTCAATTATTAAGGTAGCAAGATTAATATTTTTTAAATGGTGTTTCTGGTGGGTTGTCTCTCATCTTCTCAGTAATGATTGCATAATATAGATTAAATTGTATTGCATCTTCCCCCTTCCCATGATTGGAAGAGAGAAGATCTCACAGTTCCTCTCCAAGCTTCATCACTCTATCCTTTCTCCTAATTCTCAAACCATGTTCCTTATCCTAAATTTTTCAACCATTATTCTATGGATGAACGTTCCTAACATTATTGATGGCTCTCCTTAACTTTCATTATCAATTAAAGAGTTCATATAATCATCATGTGTCATGGATCTAAATCTAGTGGATAAATTTATGCTTTATCAAACATTGGTGAACGATTTCAACAAGTTCGTCTCTTTATTAAGGGGGATTCATGAGCACGTGATTGTCATTCAACTCCATAATAGGAATCAGATTATTCACTTTGGCTTAGAGGATGATTTTATTTTTGCGTGGTCTAATGTTCAAAATGGTTCCTCAATATTAGGTGATTACTCTTCTACTATAATTGTGATATTCATATGAAAAGTGATCCCACATTAGTCTATATTTGGGTCGATTTTCCAAACACCTATTTCCATTCCAAAAATCATCAATACATCAAATGTTTGGGAATACGCTGTGATAATTTTTTTTCTAAGGATAGAACCCTCTCAGTCACACATTTGGTAAAACCATGCATATGTTTCTACGTAGATGTTTCCAAGACACCGATGGACTATGTGTGGGTCATGGTTGGTGAATAATTTCGGTGAAAATAACTGGTGTTTATTGAATCATGGGTTCATCATCACAGGTTGTGTTGGTGATTCTGGCACATGAAGTCTTTTTTCTAGTACAAAACCAACAATGAGGGAGTTTCTTCAAGGGTTAATGATGTGTTAATGTCTCAGGTCAGAGTTAATTTATTGATTAATAAATCAATTATTCAAAAATTAGAATGAACATTTATTGATCCGATGTTTTAAGATATATTTTCCCACCTCATGATGGATTTGGATGATTGCATTCAGACTGAGGAGGACATGATGCATATAGAGAAGTCTAAGAGGAATATTGGTAATGAGTACATAACCAAAATTGTATTTTCATCTTATCTGGATACAGTTTATGAATATTAGGGAAGTACATTAGAGTAATTGGAGGAAATTATAAATGATAAAAATATTGAATACTCAAAACAACACAGACAAATTTGTTGTGGATTAACTCAGAATGGCTCAAGGAGGGTACTCTAACCGAGCCGGTGGATCTCCAGGTTACAGGACAATAACAAATATAAGATTCTATATAAACCTATAACATATTTGATAATATGGTGATTGATGTTTTATATCAATATAAGGATAATGGGATTGAATAACATAAAATATGAGGGATAAAGTCTGATCAATAATATACATTCTCTTTTTTGTGGGCAATACATGAGGGAAACATAGTAAATCCATATAAAATTAAAGGAATAATATGGGACCAAAATATAACTAGGAATCGGGATGTTTCATATTGACTAATCATAAGTAAATAAAAGGTATAAACTATCAATTTTACATTCCAAATCCAATAGAAACAAGGTTATGTATGAAAATTAAATCAAAATAGTTACAGTGAATGTGTGATTATATTACTAATATGCATAGAATATAAAAAAAACTAGTAATGAACAATTGTGTTGAGATAACTGTGTACAATATTTTTGTGCACGAGGTTATTTATAAGTAATCCCTTAGACTACTTATTCACTTGATTGCTGATTTGTTAGAGGTGTTTCTTACTATAATTTCTATATATGAAAATGTAGAAATGTTGATGGTTAGGATTCTTCATGTGGTTAATAATGATCAGTATACGTATTGGAATGACAAAAATGACCTTATATTGATAAAGTGTTTTAGTTAAGGGAATATAGGTCTGGAGGATTACATTCAAACTTGGTAGAGGAATGATA
The DNA here is from genome assembly GCA_963277665.1 of Viscum album. Lineage (NCBI taxonomy): Eukaryota > Viridiplantae > Streptophyta > Magnoliopsida > Santalales > Viscaceae > Viscum > Viscum album. Next base: position 1,816,876,464 of record OY728164.1, read on the forward strand.
ATCTCCTTAAAGACATTATTATCGATGATCCATATACACATGTGCACACTCTCTCTTAGAACTTATTGAGGGAGGAACTCTCTAATAGTTTTAGGTTATGTTTCAATGATTTTATGATTTCTTTTGAGGTTTTTCATCCATGTTGACCATATGATGTTTCTCACATTTCATAAAATATATTCCCAATATAATGTTCATTTTCAGTCAGTCAATGTAATGAGATTAAACTAAGAGAAATTTCATTTCTTAATATTTAAAAGTATTTAAGAACAAGCGGTAAACTATATAAATATAGAAAATGGTATTGAATATTCAAAAAATAATAAGATAATTATCATTAAATAACGTCAAATGAAAATTATTATATCAAATATATATCAAACATGCATTGTTTTCATAAAGATTAATAAAAAGGGTTTTATTATATTTAATCTTATATAATAACATGTTTTAAATTTTCAATACCTATAAAATGATCTTAAATTTTCATAAACAATACATAAATTATCATCATTTAGATTTTTAAAGGTACAAATATATCAAACTATAATCTAACATTTGGTTTCCCCCAAAAAATAACTCTACATATTCATTAATATCAGGGTAAAAAATTTATGTGAAATTGTCAAATCCTTTATAAGGAAATTAAATTGTTGACTACACATATGGAAATTATTATTGATTAATTTTGAACATATTTAATTATAAATCATGTTAATATAACTTGTGACGTGGTATCAATGACTAATAAATGTTTCATTATATTTGTATTTATTTACAAACGTTCATGGGAGATTCAAAATTGAAAAAAATATCAAAATTCAATTAAACTATATAAAAATTTCCTTTATTTTTTAACACTAAATAAATTACATAATATAAATTTAACAAAAGTTTTTCTTGGATTGAAAAATATTTCATTTTTATTAACGTAAAAATAAAAAACATTTTCAATGGGAAAAAACCATAGATGATGGTGTCTTTTTTCATATAGTTACATAATAATGATCATTTATTAATATGTGAGTTGAAAAAATAATCCTCATATCACTACAAAATGTACATTGGAAAAAATTATAAATACTACATTTTAAGAAAATTAATACATTAAAAAAATTGATGAAGGATCGAAACCTAGAAAAAGATCCTAGATTATCATGTAATTGTCGGTCTATTACCTTTATTTAATTTTTCACATGTATGAATATAACATACCTGAATCTAACTTGTGGATTTATTAGAATGGCCATATGTTAATTATTATATATTTAAAAGTAAAAAAACATGAGTTAAAATGTCCAATTGTATAAAACAATCTCATATTTCTATAAAATATTTCTATAATGATAATTGATTAAATCATGACTTGAATGAATGTAATGGGCATAAATTTTATGTGTAATGTTGATATAATAAATTGAAAAACATTCATAATAGACATAATATCATTAAAGACATTCCTCAAATGGGAAAATTTTTGATAAAGACCTTGAATTGATATAATCATATATAAATAAATGTTGGTTTTTTCTAACCTGTAGTAATATATAAAAATATATTTCAAATTAAGAATTTCTAATAATGAGAAAATGTTGTTATTTATTTATTTTTATTTAACAAATTTATTTAATGTTTTAAAACATTGAAATTGAGCACAATTTTTTGTGAAATCTTAAAAATAATTGTTGTTTTATTTATAACAAGAATGAATAAAATATAAAACACTTTGGTGTTTGGTTTTTTTCAAATGATGGTAAAAGTATGATTTAATTTATATTAACATATTGAAAAACATACATTCTGGGGTAAAAATATAGAAAATGGGATTAAGTTGTCTATATATTATTTGAAAATGTTATTCAATTAATTTGTGACATTTATGAATATAAAAACAATAATACAATGTGTGATGGGGATGAAATGGCCAAATAATGTGATATTATATTTTAAAGTCATTAAAAACATGGATTAGAGGTTTAAAACCTTGCAAAAAAAATTCACATTTTTTTAAAGAATTTTGAAAGTGATAATTAGGAAGTCATTGTAAAATTATAATTGATTTATTTTTGAATAAAAATAATAATATATATTTTTTTCAACATTATGTGTGGTGTGGGAAAAATGATCAGAAGGATGAACTATTATTTTCAACTCATTAAAAAAATGGAGCAAAATGGAAAAACGAAGAAAACGACCACTCACTTTCACAAAATTATAGGAATGCAATCACAATTAAATTTATAACAAGAATCAATTGAGTAAATTTTAATCCAATGTGCAGTGTTATCAAAAAAATTAATAAAATAACATTCATAATATTTAAATCTTAAAAAACGTATTTAAAATGTTTTAAAAAAGAAAACAATAATAACATTCGTGAAATAAATGCAAAGTTATCGTAGAATAAATTTTAACATTAAAAAATTGACCAAAATTTAATGTGATGTGCAATGTGGTTGAATAACCAAAAAACCCATTTTATTAGATTTTTATGCCTTCAAAATTTATGCAATAGGGTCAAAACTAAAAAAATAACATCTTATATTCATTAAATTAGTTTAAATTAATTTTTTAACACATGAGAATATAATTCATATCAATTAGAAATTTTGATTCAAAGATATTACCAATATTGAATTCTAATTGATTTTAAACTCAAAATAAATGTGTAAATTTTTCATAAAATTGAAAATAATGTGTTGTTATTAAGAAATCATATTATAACATTTAATAAATAATATTTTATGTTTGAGAAGATAATTCATTCTAAACTAATATGTGGTGTTACAAAAATTATTGAAAAATATATATTTACTTAATTATTATTAAAAAAATTCATCAAATAGTTGAAACAAAGGGAAAAATATATGGTTCTTATGAAATTTCATGATAAATAACTCCGTATAATATTTCATATATTTAAATAATCATTATGTTTATTATATTTTTTCTTTTATTTAGTTTTAAAAAATGTGTTGTCTTTTTGAAAGGACAAAAAATGAGCATAAAAAGATGAAACTACAAAACCACCTCAAAATATAAATCACATATATTCAATATGTAGTGTGGTGATAATGATAATAATTTGGTTTTTTTATATTTTAAAGGAATTACAAACTACCATCAAACAGTCCGAAACTATAATATGTTAATAGATTTATTTTAAATCAAAATAAAACAGCATAAAATTAGTTTTTTTAATATAGGATTAAGTGCTACATTAATGTCCTCATAATGTGATGAAATCATATAACATTGTGCACTAATTAAAATTTCACATATACAAATAAAGCTCATTTCAATAAAATATAAATGTTGATAAAATGGATATAAATATAGCACGTTGGATTTAAATTAGTTTAAAAACATGTTTAAAAGAGGTGGAACTAAGAAAATTTATTCATATTACCATGAAATTTTTTTACTGAAATAATTTGATATGTTTTTATATGTTTGAATAGACTGCACAAAAATCCAATCTGTTGTGTAGTCTGAGTTATCAATTTTTTTTATATTTAAATTTATTAAAAATAGTGTTTTTAAGGGAAACCACCAAGAAAAGACTATAGATTTTCATTAAATAATATAAAATAATGAGTAATTTACTTATTTCCATGTTGTAAGAGAAAACACATAAGTCTGACTAACATTTTTTTTCAATATGACCAATAGTGTGTTTTAATTTATTTAAATGTCATCGAAACAAGTGTCAAAAGGTAAAAATCTAGAAAACGAACATAATTTATATTCAAGTCCTAATAAAATGACTGTTATTTAATTTATTACTTATATAAAGATATTTAACATCAATCTAACATGAATTACACAAAAAAGGGAAAAAAGTGCATTTATAGATTTAAACATAAAAAACATGCTTAAAATTGTTAAACATAATAATATTATATATTATTTTTATGAAATCATATGAAAATTATCATCAATAAATTTATGATATTAATGGATATAGATCTTTTTAATCTATCATGTGTTGTGGTTAGAATGAAGAGAAAATGTTTTATTAGAAATAAAAAATTAAAAACATGTTACAGTGAATCAAAACCTCTTAAATGTCATTAAATTTTCATGGAATCATAGCAACAAGATAACCATATAATTTTTCACATGGAAGAAGAAACCACATTTCAATCTGAAAAATGATTTCAATAAGAAGGTATAAATTGTGTTTATTTGGATTTAAACCAAAATACATGTGTTTATTCTATATCAATATTTTAATATAGCTAGGATATCATAGAAACATTGAAAAATGATGGTGGATAGTTATTTCTGATATTTTAGCCGAAATGGCATCAATTCTACATAGAGTGTGGTTGAAAAGATAAAAAATTTCATTTTATTAGATTTCAATGTATTTAAAATGTTTACAAATGATTCAAAGCATAGAAAATTACCCTTTATTATTTTTGAAATTATATGGATTTTTTTAAAATTTAATAAAACAATTTATTATATCATTCTCTAAATGCCTATATATATTTTTTACTATGAATATAAGTTTGTTTTATTGATTTAATTATCATGAAACATGTATTTTATAGCTTAAACCATGAAATGAACTCTGAATGTCGTGAAATCATAGGTTATAGATTGATGGATGGTTTTTTATATGTAAAAATATATATCCAATAAATTAAATGTGCTTCTTCTTCCAATTAGATACCAATTATATTTTATTAGATGTTGAATTCTTTCAAAACATTGGTTAAAATATTTAACCCTAGATAATGACATTGTAAGGTTTTGAAATCATAGTATGATTAATGTAATTTAATTTTTTTCATATAAGATTGAAAAAAATATCAATTTTTTTTTAATTTGGTTCGAAATATTAAACTATGTGTTTTTATTATCTAAGAAGACAAAAAAGTGTTTGACAATTGGCCAAATCATAGATAATGAACTTTAGATGCATTGAAATAAAAGCATAAATATTATTGAATAATTTTATTAATGTATGATAAGAATTCTTATCAATACTACATGTTGGTTGTTCATAACAGATATAAAATCACATTGAATGTTTTAAAAGTTTATAACAATATATGTTAATGAGATAAAACTTAGATATCGACCTCATTAAGGGGTTAATTTTTTCAAAACCCTTTATTAGTGTTATTGGATTATTAGAGGTGTGTTCTGATTAATATAAGATAACATGTGTGGATTGAGGTAATATATTATCTCTATGATAATTTTATGTTTTGTTTTGTAAAGATGCAACATGATGTGGTTTTAGAGATGTCTATGCATCATGAAATTTATATATGACATAAATTCTTCTGAAAATAGGGCTAAATAATTGTGGTTTTAGGGGTTCTTGTGTTTTTGGGTTCATTATAATATATATATCTATCATTGTATTCGGTTGTTATCATTTCTCCTAGAGGGTAAATATGTCATAGTTTGTAATGATGTTCCATAGTGCATGAGTGTTAGTTTTACAACCTCTACTATTTTGATGGCTGCTACAAAATGATGAATATGTTTGTACAATGTGGGGGAGGTACATAGGTAATTCTATTGTGTATTTTAGAGGAAAAATATGATCATAACCATTATGTAATGGAATTTCTATTTCATTATAGATTTAGAATGATCCTTATGGGTAGTAGTGTGTTCGGGGTTGTTATTTTTTGGTCATATTAAAATACTAACCTATATAAATTTAGAGGATACATTAAAATAAATTTATTTCCTCCCTTTTCCTTTGAATATAAGGTGGAAAATGGTGTTATTTAGAAACCATTATTCCCTCATTGTTTTGATTTACTAACCAACATTAACAAATTGGCTCACATGTGATTTAAGGATGAATTTATTCTTATATATGGATTTTTACTCTCCCACTACCTCTTTAAATTATATAGTATCATTATTACCTTATATTTTTAATTGGTTTTCTATTGATGATTGATTGTAGTTCCATGGTGGGATGTCCTTATGTATCATGGGTCCCCATAAGAGGAGTAATTATATATTTTTTATCAATCTCATGATCATTACTAGTGAATATTGATAACAACATATAAAGTTAGTATTTTTATTAAATATATTTATTTGTTTGGAAAGAGTGTAATAAAAGTGCTTTAGTTTCATATGAAGAATTCTAGAATCAACTAAATTTTGATAAAAATCTATAAATTAATGAATAAAGTAATATCAAATTAGATATTTTAAAAACTGTGGTTTATACTATGTTTAAACCATGTGGATAATTTCTAGATAGATTGAAATTGATTGTTATGATTATTATTATTATATATCATTGAAGATATTCGTGAAATTGTATGGAAAATTTAAATATGGAAAAAATATCTGAATAAAGAACATTTCATGTGAATTTAATTACCACTCATATTTTTGAATATTTAAATATTAACGTTATGTGTTAATCATGTCTATGATTTATTTATAAACATTTTCATCTACTATTTTTACGGTCCTTGTTAATTTGAGATTCCATTAATTAATATTCAATTGAAATAAGTTAAAGGGAAAAAAATTTATAACTATAAATAAATTTGTGGGGGACATTTTGAGACTATTATTATTTATTACAAACTTGAAAGTTTTGGTGTTAAATCCTTCATAAAACTAGATATTTTTGTGTAGAGAATATTATTTCTTCTATGTGTGAAATTTTTAATTTTGAACACATTTTTTTACATTTTTATATAACTAGTATTGTTTGGATATTTAAGAAGGGATGGGAGACACAAATATGGGGTTGAGATTACTTATTTATAATTATTTAAGATGGTCTATATTTTGGGATGTATAGAGTAGTTTCATATTTGGTATTTCATTTCATTGAATTGTTTTTAGGGACATTGTTCTATTAATATAATTTAAGACAAAGTATTTCAATTTTTTCCTATTATATGATTATTGGGGGTTTTCCCATTCTAGTTTATTGTTTTTATTTACAAATCAATGTTTTAGATGACATTTAAACTATAATCATTGGATATATAATTCATAATTCAAGGAAAACAAACCCAATATAACAAAAAAAGAAATTTAGAATGATATTAAAATCAAATGAAGGAAATATCTATTCATTTTATCTAAAATTGTTTGTTTTTTGAAGGATTTCATTTCAATGAGTTAAGCTGATGATGGTTAGTTCATTAAGAGGAGGAGGATATCTATTATATAGTCACATAATCACCTATTCAGATAGAATGTGTGAGGCTTAGAATACATTATCTTCCACCCATGATTGGTGGTTGGTAATTAAATTTTAAATGGATTTTTATTCAATAGGAAATAGATCGATCTATTTGCTTCTCATAGAAAATTATCACTAGTTGACATGGTGGGACCATCAATAAATTGAGTGTGGGACAAAAAATTTAGGGGATTTGATTCAAAAATTATTAGTTTATTGATTTATCAGAATATATAGATGATGTGATGAGTTGTAATATTTTATTATTGGGAAATTAAATACTTTAATATTCTTTCAACTAAGTCTAGACATTTAATATGAAATATATAAATCATTAGTGTTCTTCCATAACATCATTATATAATTTTTATTTGAGTTATACTGATTTTATAAAAGTATAAAAATTTATTTGGGGATATTTGGGTGGGAAATTTCCCTTGACGTTCCAAAAAAACATTAATAAAAAATTAAGTATTTTATATGATTTGCTAATTATTTTTAAATGAATCATGGTAAGATATGGTTATATAAGTTATTATTTCTAATAGAAAAATTTTATATTATTATAATGGATATTCCAAACATGATCTAAAATATATCTCTGAATAATTAAAACTTTACCTTCATTTTAGGAAGCATTTAATACAAACAGAAGTATATTTTAAAATCATCAAATTAGTAAGAAGCAATAACACATGAATTTTAGAGATACAAGTCAATGTAAATATACTATATGGGGCCCAATTTTTTGAAACTATATTAAGAGTGGATACGAAAAGAAATATATCTATTATAATAATAAAAATATTGATGGAATGCATCTAAACATTTATGTTCAAAATTTTAAGCTTCCAAAAGTAGTGTCAACATAATTTCACCTTTTATTACTCTAATGGAATCTTAGATAATATTTTCATGAAGATATTTTCACTCGAGATATGAAAAGGTAATTTGGAATATTTTTATATCTATATAAATTTGTAGTCTCTAAATTTTATATGATTAAACTATTTTTATTATGTTAAAAATTCATGTGAATGTTTAGATGAAAAATAGAAGCTTCCTTATGTTTAATGATATGCATCATATTCAATGTCTTTAGAAGAACCAAATATGAATATGATGGAATTGAGAACCTGATTATAGGAAAACATTTTTGGATTGAGTATGTAAATTAAATTATGTATCACATTTCATAACTCTAGGTGTAATGTATATATAAATATCTCTAACATAAAGGGGAGGTTCTTTTTCACTGTCCATAAAAAAACTATTGGAATAAATTTTTTAGAATAGTCTACGTGGGAAAATCATTGAAAAAGGTATAAAGATACTTTTATAAAATTTTATTCTCAATCTAGAAAATTTTAAAAAAGAAATTGGTTTTTTATATTGAATATGTAATAGAGTGTTTCATTCAACTGGAGTTACAGAGAATAGAAATTTCATAATCATGATGTTGTGTATACTGATGACTTGGTCATATATACTTGAAATACCTAAGAAGGTGACAATAAATTGTAACATTTATTGATGAATATTTAATAAGTATATGTATGTATCTTCTTAAAAAATAAATTGTGTATTTATTATCATATATTTCAATGCTATTTTTGAAAGAGAAACAAACTGAACAATCATAATTTATGTCATACAATTTTTTGGAATTAAATTGAAGTGGTTTTTAGACCTCTTTTAAAATATGATGTAACATTTATGGAAACAATATTCAAGGAACAAATTAGTTGAATGGTGTTTATAGAGGGTTGATGCATGAATTAATGTATGGAAAAAATGTATATTATTTCATTATGGAATTTATTGTGTATTTTGGATATAATACATTCAATAAATATAATTTAAAAATAATAAAATCCCTTAAACAAATATGATACACGAATTTATTGAAGAATTGTGAAAATTAAAAAGACCCAAATTTTATCATATCGTTGTTTTTGGTTTTTGATCCAAAGTTCATGTTGACTAAAAATATTGATATAAGATAAATCAATATTTTTATCTATGATTCATTGTGGTCTACATAGATGAATATATTCAATTTCAACATTTGGATGATAATATAAAAAAAATTATTAGATGTCTGAATGGGATAATTAATCAGTAGGTGTTATAGGATAGATAAAACAATATGTTAATGTTTGAGAAATCAAATATTTCAACCTCATTTGAAGAAAATCATAGTGGATATCCCTGAGGAATAAATATTCTAGGAAACTCATATATCTTTAAGTCACCTAAAATGAGTATTTTTTTTCCTATAATCTAAATTCAAATCCCAATATGTCACTATGTATATCCATGAGAGGATATACCGGAATTTATGGGAATTTGTAAAGCACTGAATTGATCATAATAAGATAAAATTTCTGATGTTATTGTTCTTAAATTAGTAGAACAACAAGAAGAATTATAGGAGTCATGTAGAATCAAAATTACCACAATAGAGTTTTGAAGTAGTTTTGATTAATATTTTATAATAGATGAAAGATAACTGAATACCCTAGAATAGATATCTATCTTAGTTTATTCCAAGTAGGGGGAGATAGATATGAGTAATATGTTGGATTCAATAAATGTTAATATCACTTGGAAATTAGTTAATTTACAAATTAGAAATAAATCAAATTATAAGGTGTAGTATTTTATAAGAAAGGTATAAATTCATGGTGATAACATATATTATGATAAGTTAGTAGTTAAATGAAATTATCATATAGAAGAAATTTATTTTTATTATATTTTTTTATTAGGTAGAGAAGTAGTAAACTATTTGGTTAATTTTAGGTTCATCTACAACATGAGGATTTTATCTAGGAGATATGCATATGAAGATGTTATACATTAATAATGGATTTTTTAAAATATAAATTTATCATTAAACATTGAAACTTCATGGATATGTCAAATAAGTACTTGTTTTCTAAAATCCATTGGTGTCATTATTGATTGAACTAATAACATTACCATTATATCCAAATGTATTATTATTTCATAGAAGATAATTTATTAATTACAGAAACTCAATTATCTAGTATTATTAGTGTCGTATAACATTATAACACTAAAACATTATATTTATGTATGTGGATGATATCAATTTGATAGGTTCTGAAATTTAATATATTAGAGTGCTCAAACATTCTTTAGATTAAATTTTGATGTAAAAAAATATTAATGGAAAAATAAGATATTACGAATGATTATTAAACATGATATAAATAGTATAATAATAATTTTATCATAGAATGAATTACTCAAAAAATTTAAGAATTCAGAATGAGAGGATTAAAATCTAGTTTAACTCATACATCCAATCACTTTAATATTTCAAAATATATTTCCTAAAAAACAAAACATGATTCATAGAACATGTTAAATTTTTTGTATATATTAGTAGTAGGATGTCTCATGTATTTTGTGGTGTGAAATATTCTACATAGTTATCATGTATTGGGAGTGTTCAGTCAAATTTTTTCAATTCCACAAAAAACCATTATGTTTTAAAGTGAATTATTTAATATCTCAAAAAGGAATAATATTTCCATTCCTTTTGGGGATAATTATCCATATCATAGGTTTGAATATTATGAATATTACGGTGACTCTAATTCCCAAAATTGAACAACTCGTTATGTTTTTAAATTTTGTGGAACCACAATATGTTGGTTGTGAAGACAACATCTGCTGATTGCAAATTACACAATATAAGTAAAATATGTGGATGAATAAAATGAAAAAAAGAGATGGAATGATTAGGGTGTATTATAGAGGATGTAACATGTTTTTATTAAGAGTATTATCTATAATATTATATATTGAGTGAACTCCATTTATTGTGGAATTAACTATTCCATACATATATGAGATGTGTTGAAAATATGTTCCGCTATATTTAAGAAGATGATTGCTTATTAAGGGATAAAAAAATAGAAGATAGTTAAAGTGAATAATATAATAGATATTTTCAATATTGGTTCTTCTATTTATATATTAATGAAATATAATTTTCAATTAGATTCAAGTGAAAATATGGAAAAAATAACCATCTCATGTAGCAGATTATGTGATTTATTTATGTGTTTGATAATTTTGTGAAAATCAAGAAGTGTTCTTTATGTTTGAGATTATTTGGATATGTGATTATAATATCAATGAAATAAGAACTAATCTAAAAAAAGGGGTGATTCCATAAGAAATTTTATATGGATATAGGTGTGGATAATAGAATTTCTCTTAAACAGATGGTTTTTTGAATTGATATTTTTCTTATTTTTTCAATTGAAAATATTTTGTTTATCTGATGGAGGTCAATGTCTATGTTAATTTCACACATTCATGAATTTTTATGGAAATTTTGAGGTTTTGGATCATTGATATATTGTTAGTATTTATTAGAATGTTCTTATATGTTAACTGTAAATCAACAGTTCCAATAGTGAATGGTTGGATGACCATGTATCTTAGAGGAAAACATCACTAGTTGAAAGGGTAGTTAATTAAAAAATATTGTTGGGAAGGAATTTATGATGGTTTTGATTTTAATATTATTACTCTATATAGTGACCCATATCTTTAGAATAATCTGAGAGTTACTCTTTTTTACCTATAGAAATCAAATGCTACAATTTTCTCTCTATATTCATAAGACTATTAATAAATTTTATTAAAAGAGAAGTGTTAATTATTCACATTTATTTGATTTAACGTTTTTAGAGATTTTTGTGGGATATTTCTCCTATATGTTTCAGAATATTATGATTTAGAGGATTCCATTGGGATCGATATTAGTATTTATTACCTCAATAACCTTCTTCTAATTAACAAAGTAATGTGTAGGTTTCTCAAAATTAAACTAGGTCATCAATATATTATTTCATGTAATGTCCTAGAATACATTGATTATGGTTTATTAAATTAATTATAAATTATCTTACATGATTGGGTGTTGTTAAAAGTGGTAATGGTATATTATATATTATTAATGGGGTGTCTGGATTGATGATCAAATGGATTTTAATAGAATCAGGGAATTAAAATGAGTATTGTATAATAGTTTTAAACTATGCTGAAATGAATGGATGGTATCTTCTTTAAATGAATTTGGATAAAGGCATTAAATTTTTCATGAATTTCTGTAAACGTGAGATCTATTTTATGATTCCATAGTAGTGAAATTTTAGTGTCATGTGGGATGATAGATGTGGTTGAATCTAACGATAGGTTTTTTCTTATAGTATGTATTTATTTTATATATTAATTATATATTATAATTTTATATACTCTACTACATGAGTCTTTTACGATTTATATGATCAATTTTTTGTTTTTTTGTTTCTTCCCAAACATCCACGTCATTGAGGGAATTTGTAACTGAAAAGTATCTCTTCCCATTTCTCCCATTATATGTGTCATTTCTTTTAGTAATATTCATGTAATAATGTCTAAGGGTTATGGTCTTTTTCCATTAATGATGTGAGGTATCTTAGTTTTACCCTTTAAGTAAATGTGAGTTTTAATGGCTATAAGATATAGAGTTGACATGTATTATGGATGTAATGAATATCGATACCACTTGTTTAATTGCATGCATTGTGATATATAAAGGTATAATCAATATACATTTGACTTGATGTGTTTTATACATGTTATATCATTATGGGTGTGATGATATGTGGCAAATATGTGTGTGAAAAAGGGTAAATGCTGAGATGATTACATGCTAGTGATACCGTTTCCATGGTAAAAAAGAAGTCTTAAATAAGGTATTCGATGAAATAATATTTGGTGGTGGGGTCTATGACTGAAAACAGAGTATAGAAGAGGATTCATAGTTCTTTAGTTATGTGTATTCTTTTTGATATATAATATCTTACTCATGTGTGTATATTAGTGAGTTATCCCATGAGGGGATGGGATATAGTTATACTAATATATGTAAATAGTTGGTTTTCACAATTTATCCATTGGGATTTAGTACGATTCATTCTCATTTGAATGAGTGTATTCATGGAAGAACATATTGTGTATTCCTTTATACTAAGACAATTTATATATATATTATTTTTTGGTCTACGGGAGCTGGCTATTAATTGATTTGGGTGTCAATAACACATAGACTTGTTCACTATAAGTTGGAGTTCACACTTACTGATTTGGATAGTTTATGGTACATATCAAATTTTTCCACTAATATGAAATTAAATTTATTTTTATTTGTTATATATCAATGTGTTGTATTTTTTTGTGGAATTTTTTTATTTTAGAGATTATTTTATTTAATTAAGGAGTTATTATCTTCTCTGATGTATTCAGTTAATATTAATTGAAGCTTGTGTGGGTACTTATCTGGAATGTGAGTTTTGAGGTAGGGTTCCACACATTCCCCTTAGCATTTTTTAGATTTATTGGATTTATTTTCATGTAATTTTGACACGACAGTCCTCACATTAGATAATTTAAACATTATCATCATTTGTGTAAAGAATTATTTATTTTATATCTACATTTATGATGACATTTTCCATTTATATTATTTTATCTTTGATAATATTTTTTTTGAATTTATAATAGGATTTATTCATCTATTGGTTTGAGATAACTTAAAATTTCATGAAATCACATATTTTCATCAATAGTTTTTATATTTGCTTCAGTTAGATAATTAAATAGATAATAGGGTATATTCTTGGTCCTATATCCCACTCTTGTCCTAGAGTTCATATTAACAATTTTATATATTGTAATTTAGATAGTACATATCTAAATGATAAAATTAATTTATGATTTAATGATTTCACTAATAACACAATAACATTTCTTGCTAGCAATTTTATTTTAAAATATATTGTATTTTTATCATTTATCATTTTTATTCCATGGTGTTATTTTTCCTTAAAATGTGATCAAACATCAATTGTAAAATATGAAATAGTTCCTAAAAAAGTGTAATCCCCCCACTTCAAGAGCAAAAAAAGATTACAGTATTGTTACTATACATAAATATAATAGGGGATAGTTTTGATAAATATTAACTTCTATAAAAATATTTTTGCCTGTAGGTTTCTATTTATTATTAATATCCCTACATTAAACATTATTTGGGAGATTAAAATTTTTAATATATTTTTAGTAGGTCCATATTTTAACTTTTTATGGTCTCTCAAAACTATTCATCGATATTGAGGAAGCTTCATGGTATTTTTTTTAATTTTCAGTCATTTAACCATTAATGGTGAAAATAAGAAAAATATATATGTTTTATTTCAAACCACGTTTCTTAGTGTCTGAATTCTCAAGTCCATTGAAGAGAATACAATCTATTATTATGTTATTTTGATATCTTTTATAGTTCCTAATATAAACCATAATGGTTCATGGATCATTCCATTTACTATATTGACATATAATCTAGTCATATGGTTGATTATTTCTTAATATCCTATCATATGGTATCTTTCCAATAATTCCTTAATATTGGATAATTCGACAAGTAGTTATTCATTTAATTTCTTGAATGATGCTCAACAAAAGATCCCAATGATTTTTATAAATCATCTTATTTGGAAACATGTATCTTTGTTGGATTTTGATTCAATTAATTATTGGAACTTCTTCTATCAATTACTATCAATATCTAATTTCAAAACATATGGATGACTACCACAAATAACTATTATCTATGTTTGGTATGTTATGAAGATCATTCTCGTATATTTTTCTTTCCCTTCACTTGAGACATTATGGTGGATGTTTCTCAAAATTCTACTCATTAATGAGACAACCTCTAATTTGAAGGAATTTTATAATTTGAGAACCATTATATTCTATGTCACATAACTTCATGCACCCTGGAAAAATATTGGTTTAGTTATTTATTATATTTGTAAGGAATTTTTTTTTGATTGAATGATGATTCTTCATCATGTATTGAATCTATTTGGTGCCTCACTGAGCTCAAGAGTTTTTACATGTTTTGAATTATATATCTTTTATAGTTTTCGATTTAAGTTATAAACGATATCATTCCATGACATTACACCCCTATGAAAACAAAATTCATTTTTATTTTCCTCTAATAAAATATCTTCAAGAATGGGGTTTTAGTGATTCTTTAATTTCTTATATGGATTTAGGCAGTGTTGTTTCATTAATCTTATAGAGTTATTCGATTTTGTGGTGGTTTTATCTCAATGGTTACATTCTAGACAAATATTTATGGGGGATTATTGGGGATTAGTAGGGAATTGACCCTATCTAAAAATTTTGTGTATGTGGTGCATAATTGGTGGTTTTCAAGGATGATGGTTGTGTGTTTGGGGTTACCACTACTTCAATGGTGGTTTTAGATATTTTATATTTTTTTTTCTGGTTCTTGTTTTCATTTCTCAGAGTCTTTTTGTGTTGTAATTTTTTTAATTTTTTTAATGGAGGTTTCATGGTTGCGTTATAGTATTTTAGTTAAATCTATTAGGGATCATTGATTTCATAATAGGTTTATTTATTTCCTTAGTAGATAAACTTAATTTTAAATTATTACTCTATAAAAATGGTTTTCTAGATTGGTGTAGTGTGTGGTTGGGGCATGTAAAATCAGGTGACTGGGTTGGTCACCTCAGGATATTCATGTTTGGAATACCATATTTTAGCAACCGATGGGAGTCTCATACATGTTGTGGTGATTCATTTTTATGTGATTATTTATTAATTATTATTTTACTTAGGTTTATTGCATGCCTCTCATGATATCAGGGCTATGTTATATACATTTGTGTCTCCCTCAAAAGTTGTGAAGCCCCAAGTGAATCTTGAAAAATATTTAAAACGACAAAACTTATACAAACCTAAAAATTATTGACTACACTCCAAAACCGTAAAACCACAAAAAATCTATCTACACCAATGAGTACAATTATGAAACCAAGAAAAAACTGGAATAATGTTAATATGTTATGAAATCCATGAAAACCACTAATAATACACCAAATATAATGAAATAAAAATTTCAAAAAGATGGAAAAACAAGGAAAACTACATGAAAATTCTAGAAAAGCATGAAATATAATATAAAACCCTAAAAATTCTAAGAAAAAATTCATTCCCTAGGAAAAACATTATAAACTAAAAAAACTATGTAATAAAATAATCTCATGGAAAAGACACTAAATGACCTCTACAACCACTAAAAATCAATAAACACTATAAAACCTTAAAAAATCAAGAAAAAAATAGAAAAAAACCATTAAACACCAGAAAACCAATGCAATAGTATAAAAATCAAACTATGTGTTAAAACTAAAAAAACAACAAAAACCATGAAAAACACTAAAACCCCATAATAACCCAAAAACCATAGTTAAAAATAAAAATAATTGAAAAACGTGAAATAAATCATGAAATCAGTAAAACCCTATGAAAACATCTAAAACCAGTAAATAAAAAGAAAATTCCATTAAATCCTATGAAAACCATTTGAATCCTTTAGAATCTCTAGATAATAGATAAAATATTAAAAACCAAAAAAACATGGAATAAACCAAATAACACTAGTAACTAATGAAATCCATTGACCCCCCACCCCTGAACCAAATAATACCCGTTCTGGTATTTTAATATAGATTAGTATGCCCTATATATATTTCAGTCAAATAGGCCATGAGTTGGTGAGTCCCACCCAGGGTATAAAAAATAAAAAATTGTGGAATTTTCCCCCTCAATCAAATGAATAAGAAAACATTTTTGAATCAACAATATATAGTGAAAAATAAAACCTAGTTCATAAAGAGTTTGAAATTTGAATATAATCGTGATATATAAAATAGTATAATAAACATAATCTAACTAGAGATACATCAATAATAACACTAATCCTCAATCTCAAATGTCTTACTCTATTACCAAAAACATCATAGAAACTTCTAAAATGGATTTATATAAAGTAAGGGTTGAGAATAAATGTATAAATAGTAGGATAAAACTAAACACTCTTATACAATTTTAATGAAACATATAAATGCCTTGTGTATTAATAGAAAAATAAATACACACATAAATATGGTCATCACTAAACAAAAATGATGAGGTCTCATTCAACCAATTCACATCAATGAATAGTAACATAAAAAAAATTATACCATTAAGACACCATACATCGACATCCGCAAAAATGTTTTCACTATCATGTGCCAACAATATCATCTAAATTATTTATCTCCATACATAATAAATCATAACTGCATATCCACATATATACACATATAAAAATAATAGGCACATACCATAAATTGTATCCATCTCACAAAAACATCAAATGATAATCATAGAAGGGTATCATGATCAATAACATAAACATGTGGACAACCTCCTACCTTGACTAACCCCAACCATATATCCACACCACAACTAAAAAACTAGAAAACCCAGCATATATAAACATCAAAACATAAATCCATTATAGCTCATATATATATACACCTACCATGAGTTATAATAACTTATAATTTGTTTTATATTCCTTGGGATGACTTATTTAACATTCATATGTACCGTTTTCAACAAAGATGATGGGGATGACACACAAAACCCAGGACCACCTATTAAAATCCATCATGTTATGTGTCAAGGGTAGTGGTTTATATGAAATAATGGGTAAATATTATATGAACATATTTAGAATAATTTCTTTCTATATGGTGCGCATAAAACCAATACCATATTATCCAACATCATCGGATTTATCATTTCTACCACCTACTGACAAAAATGGTCATTACCATACATCACACCATCCCCAAAAAATCACATAAGAATGGATATTAGTATTACAAACTTTTAATTAGATTTAACATTACTGTGTCTATGATTTCTATTAGAAAACAAATTTCAATTAATTTTCTTGTTGAATGTTAAATAATTCATAAACTACATGCCACTATTGGAAATTCATTAATCATTAATCAAATTTTTTTTATCATTAATGTTTATTAAACAGTATAACAATTATCATTAATCATTAATAACACATTATTTATCAATTCAAGGAAATCTACCCTTACATATTCCTTTTATTCAATTCATATTTCATTCCACCAAGAATATATAATTTTTACCCATAATAAGTAATAATTTCACAACATGAATGATCACTACACACATTCCTATATCCACAAACCATTTTAATTATATTCATCCACCCATACCACTGTAACCATAATCAAACATTAACCCATCCATTAAATTTAATAAATAATTATACTATATCCTCCAAAAAACCACATAAATAATCCATCAGCCTTCTATGGATAGTTAGAAACATTACACACACAATATAAGAAAAGAAAAACCCTAGTATTAATACAAACTAAATATCTATTTTCTAAACATTATTTTAAATTAAGAAGAATTATTTGTTAAAACCCCAAGAATAAAATTATAGATTTCTGCACAACTGATTCCATAAATTTATTAATTTATTATAAAATTTTTAATTATGATTCTTATATATATAATGAAAACAAACAATGTATTTTATAGTAGAAAGAAAAATACTATTTGAAAAACATTGAAAATAAAATTAATTTTTAATTAATATCAAATAACTTCATAATAAATATGTGGAACAACCTATTCCCTTCAATTTCATTTACTAAAATTGCATATAATATTTAGAATATTTATTTTCATCAAACTAAAAATATTATGATAATTTTTTAATTTATACATTTTGATGGAGTAATGCATTTCAAATCCCCTTTCTTAATTTACGCATTAAGAAACACTATAAAATAATGATAAGAAGATTAGATAAAATAAAACATAACACATACAGTTAACCAAATGGAATATACTATACATTTTCCCAATAAAAACACCAAATA
Source organism: Viscum album (assembly GCA_963277665.1). NCBI lineage: Eukaryota > Viridiplantae > Streptophyta > Magnoliopsida > Santalales > Viscaceae > Viscum > Viscum album. The sequence continues at coordinate 1,816,895,550 of OY728164.1, forward strand.
TAAATCAAAACTATCATGAAAGACTTCGTAAAAGAAAAGGTAAATAAAATAATAATGAAAAGGTCATGGGATATTCATTGTAGATCATAAAGTAGATGTTATCAAAAATCAAAGGGGGAACCCCAATAAAAAGGTATATAGATTTACCTAAATATGAACCATGATTTTTCTATTATTCAAGGGTTTATAGGGAAATAACTAATAATTTGAATACATTCTTCAATTTATAAACACTATGAGAAAATAATAAATTACATAATAAAGTTTACCCCTCTGCAATATAACCCAGATCTTAAAAAGTTTTCCTATTATGCCCCAAATTTCTGGGGTATAACTGTATTAAAACCAATATTAATATTAAATATGAAGATTAAATTGAGAACAAAATGTCTTAACACATAAAAACTCAAGGATAATAGGGTGATGACCACTCTTCTCTATGTAATAAAAAAACTCATCGCATATGAAAACACATTTGAAGAAACCCTAAAATAAAAAATAAAAAATACAATGAGTTAAGATAATTACCATCCAAGTATCCACACTACCATGAGGAGAGTCATAGTGCCATACCACTTATAATTTATTATTTAAAATGATCATGTAAGAAGAACCGAACGATCCAATATATTATCACGTTGCAACATCACATATATTTTAACAACTATAGTCATGTTTAATAAAATCAAAAAGACTAACATCATATTATCCTTGGTAATTCCATATATAAGAATTAACTAAGAAACAACCTACTATAAAGAACCCTCTTCACATCATAACCAAACATCTATTATGAAATAGTGACACTAAAACCACATGGTTCAAAGTTCATGTTTTAACATAAGAACCAATCTCCATCCAAATTTGTCATCAAATAATGAATAAGATCACATAGAAACCCCGTAATCTTAAACCAAATCTTTATTATCAATACCTTAGGCCACAAAAAACATGTTCTTTCTAATATATATATATATATATATCAAATTTAACAATATGTCTATTTATTCAGACTTCACTCGATACCCCAATCACCAAAAATATGTATGGTGATGACCAGAGAATACCCATTTCATTATATTAGAATCATACTAACTTTTTATAACCCATGAGAATAAATACTAACCAAAAAAGAAACCAATATATGTAAAACATAAACATCATTCAAAATGACCAAATTTTTTATCAATAGAAATTAACATCGTATAATTTTGTCACATAAAATCAAAATTTGAAACACAATTCCACATCATGCATAAATTAACTACTAAATATTATGTGACTGTTATATCATAGTCTTTAAATGTAATTTTTCCACTTATATGTTTTGAATATAAAAATTCAGAAATACACGGTAGTGATCAGTAAAATATTTGGAGAATAATATGAAAAGAATAATTTGGGGTCAATATTAACATTCTATTATAACTATAAATGTCAACCTAAAAAATATTAATATGATCCTTATGACTATTAAATCACCCAAGTGAATATTTATCATACCAATTATAGTATAAATAAATTTTTCCATCTCATAAGTGACCATATAATATAATTATATCACAGTATAAGAAAAAAATTATTATAAAAATTAATAATTGATAATTTTTATTTTTATTTGTCAAAAATATTTTATTATTAATTTAAATTGAAAATTTAATCTTAGAAATGGTATTCATAAATTAATATTTTTATTTATTTTTATTTTATGATATTTTTATTAGAATTTATGTAATTTATCAATGTGATATAAACATAGTTATAAGTTAACAATTTTAATTTTCATGTAAATGAACAATTTAATTAAAATAATAATTTACTCATATTTAGAAAATTATTTTATAAAATGCAGTTCATTTTTGAAATCTACACATTTAAAATTTATTAATTTTTAAATTTTAGAATTTTGTAAATTACATGAATTTTTGTTGAATAATAAAATACAATAATATACGATAAATTCTAAAAAATAGAATCTAGTAGTGATTCTCTTTCATGGATGATGTAAGTTACCATTGGTTTGATATCACATTGAATGATTACAATATGTAGTCACATTAATTCGTACTATTTATTGACTTGAGAAAAATAATAAATAAATCATTAAAATAATCAAAAAACTCTCCTCTCCAGCACTATGAATACCACCCCTCACACCCAATTCTATTCACACCTCTAAAGCTTTGATGCATTCCAATATTCTTTCCAATAATCTTCCCTAGACCCTCTCCCACATCCATGATTTATTTTTCTCATCAAAATTCAATGCCTAGGTTCCTTGAGGTGGTTATCAATCAGATAATTCAACTTGTGAATCCTCTTTTTTTCTATTTTTTCCATTCATTTTCCATTTTATTTATCTCTCTCTCCTCACATCCCTTTATCCAAATGGAATGATAACTATAATAAATTTCTTATACTATAATTATATTAAGATAATTGAACATCCTACATTAAACTCCCCCCTCTCTATCACTTATATGAACAATGAATTTATCACCCATGAAGTGTCAATTTACCAACATCATGGGTGATTAACATTCACATTCTATAATTTCATTCAATGTTGTTACTAAAAAAATAAAATGGTTGAAAATATATTTTTATTTTTTTGTAGGCCATTTTATGTTCTAAAACTATCTTATACACATAATACTAATTAATAATAAAATAAATAAGTTTTTTGTGATAAAAGCCGCAAAAATTATCCTAAAATGATAATCATTAACTTTTATATATGGAAACACCATCATGATATATAAATAAATCCTACATTAGATTATTTAGACATCTGGAATACGATAAAAACATATAATAAAATTAATGTATGTTTTTCCCAATCTTATAAATACTTTTATTCATTTATATAAGTGAACCAATCATGAAAACTAAGAAACCAAACACTATCGAACAAATAATTAAACCAATATAACTAATCCAATGTCAAATAAAAGAAAATATTAAAACCATAACTGATAATATTCATGTATAAATGGTTCTATAATTTTTAATTAATGAATATAATATGATTATATATTATTTTAAAGTGAAGGAAGATTACAGATAAATAGTTAGGGGATTTCTTAGATCGAACTCTCTTTCTTTGGTTTATCCCTATTTAACCCCATTTTCAATATTGTTATTCCTCAAATATCATTTCATCATTATTATCATATATTTTCTAGAATATTCATGTTTTCAACTATAGTATATGACAAGAATAATGGTTTCCAGCAAAACTCTTCATTTAAAACACACCTTTTACTTCTAACTTAAGGTTAATGATTCATATATCAAGTATGATATTATCTAATTCATTTGGGAAAAAAAATTATCAATGTATGCTTATGTGATGAAACCCATAAATTTTCATGGGTTATTTATTTACAGGATCGAATTATGTTCTATGTGGCATGATTGATAATGTAAATGTTATGATGTGTCTGGTGTCCCCTCAATTATATAGCATAATGTAAATGTTATAATGTAACAGGTGCGTTCGGAATTATATAGCCCTATAATTGATTGGGTAATGTGATTAACCACATGATTAATTTGAAATATGAATGAACATGATTCTATATTTTTCACAATAATGTCTGGTAGTAGAAAATTACGACATGATGTTTCATTTTAATGAATTTCTACATTCATAGTCTTCTCTTAATGCTCAATCTCGTGAACATGATCATATGAATATGTTATGATGATAATTATTATTCTCACCCCATGTTATATTTTTCATGTTATTTTCATTCCTTTACTAGGATTTTAGCTCACCCAATTTTTTTGTATATTTTTAGGAGACTAAATATACTCAGGAGAATTCAAAGAATGTTATAAATATAGAGAAGATGGAATTAAATATCTGATTATGTTTTATTTTTTAAAATATGTGTATGGTTTTATTTTTCCCATGAATCTAAACCATTTTATCCTATATTTATAAGGAAATTATTTTTTTATCTTTAAAATGATGTAAATTTAATGTATGAAAAATCAGGGCCCCTATAGTTTGTATATGTGAGAAGTTTAGTTAATTTTGGAATCAGTATTAGATAACGTTAGTGAAATAAAATTAGTATGAGGATATGTATAAGATATACCACAAGATGAATTTCTTAACATAGGGATCCCACAAATTATATCTTTGAAATTAATTTCATTGGGGTATAAATTATATATTCCTAACAAGTTAACTTATATTTAGTTATAACATTTTCTTATTTAGAAAACTGTGCGATCCAAGAGAAACTAGGCCAACAACCCATATGAGGGAAAATGCAACAACTGTATGAATAACATCCCCAATGCTTTGATAGGTGGAGTTAAAAATTTAATGGTGAGGATTACCCATGTATCTCAAGTTATAATAAATAAAATAAATATTGTAGAACTTCTTATTTCAATAAAGAGGGAGAAATAAGCGATCATGTGTTTTTTTTCTGAAATTACCACCAACTTTTATTGGATCATCTAATCCACTAGTTATGGAATACTGGGTCTACTTGATAGAGAAGATCATTTGTCTGTTTCATTTTTATGAGATAGATTAGGTGAATCATTTTATATTTCATATAGATGGAGAGGCCGATGAATTGTGGGATCTGATTAAGGAACACCCAAACTAGGGATGAGATTCAAGAGGTGGAGTGTGAGGACATTAAAATAATTTTTATTAACAAATATTTACCTCAAACTGTTCCAACTATGATAGAGAGATAATTCATTCATATTAAGGAAATAAAAGTAGAATATATCATGGACTCCAGAAAAAATATTACAGGTATTCAAAGGTACCGTTTGGCTTTTTTATCAATAATGATAGAAAAATTGATAGATTATTTAGGGGTTTAAAACAATACATTCGAAAGGCTCTTGCAATTCGAGACTATGGGAGTTATGAAAATGTTTTTCAATGTGCTCTCAAATTAGAGATGGATTATATAGAATGGTCCCATGTATATGGTTATAAGAAATGAATGATGGAGTTTGAAGAAAGAGGATTTAATGACAATGTTTTAAAGAAAACATAACAATATATGTATCCCAAATGTGGGAATAATCATCATGGGAATTTCCTTAAGGTCTGTAGAAGTGCTTAAAATGTTGGAGATAAGGCTTCTAAGATCATGAATTTTGTAAAGAAATTAAAATGATGAAAAATGTGGTGGAATAAAGAATTTCACCACCGATGGTCTTATTCTACAATTGTAGAGAGAAAGGACACTGCACATGCAAGTGCAAAAAACCTCATGTTCTCTAGGGTAATCAGAGTCATCTGCCACCAAATCCCAAGGAGTATGGTAAGTCTTATTACATCACTAATCATGATGTGGAGCAAGGAAATTATGTCACATATGGTAAACAACCTATTAAATTATGAATGGAATACATCTTATTTTATTTTGGTTATACGATTTCCATTAGATCTCATATGTTTTCTAGAACTATTTAATGTAATATTTGAAACCATGAAGTATACATATGAATAAGAATATAATGTTGTAAAATTATTGAAACCGAAGTGTTGGACTCTTCACCTATTGGCATATGTGGGATGATTCTTCTATAAAATCTCATGATGTATCACATGGTGGAATTTAATGCAATAATGCTGATGGATTGGATAACTTTATATAGAGAACATATAAACTTTCAGGAAAAGGTAATATATTTTCATATTATGAACCATTCCATGGTCCTCTAAAAATTAAATGATGACTATGAATCTAATTTGAAAAATCATTCTACTGTGTGCATGTTAATTCAATGTTAAGATCTGTACCTCACTCAAATTGTTGAGTCAATGGATGATATCCACCAAATGAAAATTCACATCATGGAGGAATAAAGTGATGTATTTATTAATGAGTTAACCAGACTACCCTGAGATAATGAGGTAGAGTTTTCAACAGAACACATACACAGAGCTACTCCTATATCAATTTATCCTTATAGGATGTCTCGTATCAAGATGGATGAGTTATTTATGTGTCTAAAAGAGTCTTTCGACTAAGGGTCCATACACCCTAGTGAATCACCATCAGGTGATCTAGGTATATTTGCTGATAGAAGGATGGATCATTATGCTTGTGTATTGATTATTCGGAATTCAACAAGATAACTATAAAAACATGTATCCTCCTTCATGCATGGGATACTTTTCTGATATTTTGATAGTAGCTCCATAATTATCAATGGTGGATATTTTTTATGTATATCATCAACTAACGGTGAATAAGTAATATATTTTGAAGACTGCCTTCCTTAAAATATATGGTAACTATGAATTTTTTGTGATGCACTTCGGAATTACTAATTCCACTAAAATCTTCATAGATTTGATGAATATATCCTTTATCCATTACCCTAAAGAAATTTTGGTAGTGGTTTTTGATAAATTTATCATCCACATTATGAGAAAGAATAATCATTAAGAATATCTAATACTTTTGTTAGTGGCATTGATGAATGATATATTTTACGAAATGTTTATTAACTACAAAATTGTGATATAAGAAGTCACATTACAAGAAGTCACATTTCAAGGATATGTAATCAAGATGGATGAGGAATAAAGTGATGTATTTATTAATGAGTTAACCAGACTACCCTGAGATAATGAGGTAGAGTTTTCAACAGAACACATACACAGAGCTACTCATATATAAATTTATCCTTATAGGATGTCTCGTATCAAGATGGATGAGTTATTTATGTGTCTAAAAGAGTCATTCGACTAAGGGTCCATACACCCTAGTGAATCACCATCAGGTGATCTAGGTATATTTGCTGAAAGAAGGATGGATCATTATGCTTGTGTATTGATTATTCGGAATTAAACAAGATAACTATAAAAACATGTATACTCCTTTATGCATGAGATACTTTTCTGATAGTTTGATAGTAGCTCCATAATTATCAATGGTGGATATTTTTTATGTATATCATTAACTAACGGTGAGTAAGTAATATATTTTGAAGACTGCCTTCCTTAAAATATATGGTAACTATGAATTTTTTGTGATGCACTTCGGAATTACTAATTCCCCTAAAATCTTCATAGATTTGATGAATATATCCTTTATCCATTACCCTAAAGAAATTTTGGTAGTGGTTTTTGATAAATTTAACATCCACATTATGAGAAATAATAATCATTAAGAATATCTAATACTTTTGTTAGTGGCATTGATGAATGATATATTTTACGAAATGTTTATTAACTACAAAATTGCGATATAAGAAGTCATATTACAAGGATATGTAATCAGAAGTGATGGAATTTATATGTACCCTTCAAAAACCATGTTAATTGAGTAATTTCTCAGTCCCTCTAGTGTCATAGAAATATGCATTTTTCATTTTAGAGTAGGGCACTATCAATGTTTTTTGAGAAATTTCTCATTATTATCAACATGATAAATATGTTAATAAGTGAAAGGGGTAATGTGTATATGGATGAAAGAATGTGATGAATTCTTTATTTAGCAAAATATAAGGATTATCACTACACCTATACACACCTTATTGAAAAGTGGATAATGTTTTGTTATATATAGTGATGCTTCCAAGAAATTATTTTGAATTATAATCATGGAAAATTATAATGTGATAATGTATGAATCTTGAATTTTGATGATCCATGAGAAGAACTACCATACACATGATCTATAGCTAGCAGATGAGGTTTTTTCCTTGAAAATGACTATTCCTCCATGGTGATAATTGTGACATATATACTAATAAAAAGTGCCTATAGTATTTATTCAAACAAAATGAGATCAATATGCATCAATAAACATGGTTATTGATAATAAATGAATATGATTTCTCTATTCACTATCATCCAAGCATGTAGAATATTGTAACAAATTCATTAATCATAAAAGATCATGCTATTATATCTATGTTGAGGATTGAGAATGACCCTATCTTCAGGGATATGCAATGGTTGTATTTAGAAATAATAATTTTAGAGAATAAATCATAAATTTCCCAAATGATTTCCAAACCATATTTCCAAGATATTTTTAAGGAGGCACAAAGTGATGATACAAACATGAAAGAGAAGGTGAATGCAATAATGAAAGGGAAGCTGCAAGAGTTTGATATCTATTATGATGTTGTAATTTGGTTTGGAACATTGATATGTGAGCATTCATCACCTGGGATAAATAGAGAGATAGTATACATTGCACATATATCCAATTTCTCTATCCGTGTTGGTGGCCCCATGATGTAATGTGATATCCAATAACACTTATTGTGGGATAACATGAATAATGAGATTGTGGAATATATCTCAATGTTTTGATAGGTCAACAAGGTTAAGTAGATAGAAACAATTCCAAAGGGTTGTTGTAACCATTAGCTATGCCCATATAGAAATGGGTTAATTTAACCATGGACTTTGTCACAGGTCTTCCGAAGACCTCAAATGGAAAAAAATGAGATATGGTTTTTGGTTGACTGGCACACCATGAATGATCACGTTACTATTATTTGGGAAGATCTCTCTCTTGAAAAAATGTATAAGATATATGTGAAAGAATAAGTGAGCCTTCTTGGGGTTCAACACTAGATTTTCTCTGACCATGATCTAAGGTTCACCTCTAAATTATACAGGATTCTTCAACATGATATGTTTGTTGAATTGAACTTTATCCATGCCCATCATCCCAAAACTGATGGAAATTCTAAAATGACTATTTAGACACTAGATACTATTCTATAATAATGCTAATTAAAATTAAAAGGCAGATGGGATCATCATATCCTATTGGTTGAGTTCTCAAACAACATTAGCTTAAACTTGTGTATTTCAATGGCTCCATATGAAGCTCTGTATGGAATGAAATGTAGAACACCAACATATTGGGATGATGTTGGAGAATAAAACTAATTAGACTTGATCAAATATAATAGATGAAAGAAACGGATAATTCCATCCATCAACATATCAAATTTGTTTGATGTAGGTAAAAAATATATAATGAAAACTATTGAATGACCTTGGGGATTGACATTTGAGATAATGCATTCCTTCAATATTTCCATGGAAGAGGGTCATGTAGTTTGGAATGAATGGGAAGCTAATCCCAAGGTACATTGTCTCCTTTGAGATCCTTGATTACATTGAAGTTGTAGCATATCATATTTTACTTACACTGAATATGGCATATGTTCATGATGGGTTACATGTATCACTCATAAAATGTATATACTAGATCACTCTCTTGTACTAAACATAGAGGTGTTATAGCTGGAATATGAGATCTTTTATGAGATGAAACCTATAAAGATTCTAGATCATAGAGATATGGTTTTACACAATTAAATAAAAATACTTATAAAAGTGTTGTTTATGAAACATAAGTATGAAAAAGAAACACAAGAACTAGAAAGGGTGATAAAGGTGAATTATCATCACCATTTTTTATAATGCTAAATTTCTAGGCTGGAATTTCAAAATTGAGGAAGAATGTAATGACACATAATTTTATTAATGGAATTTCCATTCATATAATTATGTCACAATAAATAACATTATGAAGAAAAATACCAAATCATGCATAACTAAACTAATAAATATTATGTGACTTTTATATCAAAGCCATTAAAAATAATTTTCCACCATCAATGTTTTGAATATCAAAAATATTACATAAACAGTTGGGATCAGTAAGAGATATGGAGTCTAAAAGAAAAAACATAATTAATGGTGAATTCTAACATGCCTTATTAATATTATTGTTACCTTTATGACTAGTAATCTGACATGGGTGAATACTAAATTAACAATGTGAATAGTAATCATACAAATGATAGTATTAATAATATTTACTATTTTTATAGAGACAATACGATATAAATATAACATAGATTAAGTAAATATATATTTTAAAAATTATTCATTGTGTTTTGGTATATGTATAATTCATGAATAGTTTATGATTAATTTAAAAGGAACATTATTTCCATAAAATGTATTCATAAATATATATTTTGATGTATTGTTATTTAAGGATAATTTTATAATACGTTGAACAATTTTTCAATATCTTATAAAATTACTTTTAAATATAATGTTTTCATTTTCAATGTAAATGATGATTTTAATTAAAAATTAAATTAATGGAATTTATAAATTATATTAATGAAATGGATTTCATTTTTTGAATTCTACAGATTGAATAATGTGTAATGTAAATGATTCAAATTTCTCTAAAATAATTTTATTTTTCTGAATAATATAATATGATAATTTACGATAAAGGATAAAAACCATAATTTTTTAGACATGCTTGAGTCAGGCTGTATCTACCTATGATTTTGAAATAAGATTATATTATGAAGGTTTTTAATTTATTTTTCCAATGTATCGACGAGTCTGTTTCTATACTGAGATTTGGATCTTTATTCTGAGAGATGAAACAATTAAATTTGTTGTTTTTTTGACATGGTTGAATATCTTATAAATATAAAGTGTGTCCTAGTAAGTCTTAGGATCACCGGATCTTGAATAGTCCACATTAATGGATCTTAAAGGGCTGTGCAAGGTTGTTGTCCAACCTGTGTATCATAACCAATTTAATATTTTATTTATTTAAATTAAATAATATTAAATGGAGGATTTGTGTTTTAATAGAAGAATGTGTTAATATTAGTAATGTAATTGTTATTATTATCACCACAAAAACTATTTAAATGCTAAAAGATTTTAATCGCATGATTAATGAGGTGTAAAATTTATGTAAAATTAATGAGGCTTTTGGGTTTCTCAAAGTAATATTTAATTAAATGAGGAGTTTCAAATTTACTGATGATTTATTTTATTAAACAGAGGTTTTGGGTTTTATCCAAGCTTTGAATAATAATAATAATAATGAAATTATTATTATTATGGAATTATAAGTGTTATTATTTTTATTAATAATGGAATTTAAAATAAGGTTTATGGTTTAAAATAAATGATGATTTATGACAAATTAAATATTTAATTTGGTTTTAAATGTGAAGGTCAGAATTAGTGAAAATGAGTGTTTTATTTTTTTCCAATAAAATTTAATTATGGAATTTATCAAAGTACTATTTTAATTAAATGGTGTGTTTTGTTTTTTATTATGTGAATGTCAATGAATATAATATTATTATGACTATTAGCATTAATATTATTAATATGAGTCATGTTATTATTATATTTAATTTATTATTTATATTAGAAATATTTTAATAAAAAAGAGGTAGGCATTATAGAAGGGAGGGGAAACCCCCCCACCCATCACTAATTCTTCTTTATCCTCCCAGGTGAGTTTCGACACTTCACTAATATTCCCCTTATATGTGACTAATAACTCCACTAGATGGATTCTTCATGGTGCTTCTCCAATGGACATTTCTCCTCTACCTAGTGGTATGACCTCCACCCTTGGTCTTACCACCTGTATCACACAACCCTTACTAATCATCCCCAAGGTGATGTAGCTTCCCAGATCTTCCATGGCTACATATGTGAGATCTTTTCCCATGGACAAATTCTTTCTTAGTTGAACCACCTCCTCCCAGTGGTGAGACCTCTAGTAGTGTGCAACCCCCCAATCAGATCCCCGATAATAGGTGCAACCCCCCCCCCCATCGGACAGAACCGTGATACACGACGCCCCCTCCAGGTTCTTCATCCATGAATGTTTTCCACCGATATTTCATTATGGGTTTAGTCTGATTCAATGAGGTATGATCTTATCATATGATGTCCTTCATCGCTTTGATATTTTTCTTCAATATTGGTGTCTGATTTGGTTTTTCTAAATTTGAGGATTGACAGAATTAACCTATTTCGATGTTCATACCTCTTTAAGATGTGAAAATGGGGTTTTGGAATCTTCTAGTCCATAATACAACATCTTCTGCCAAGGTAGAAGCAGATGAACCTATTTTTCCTTTTCGTCAATGATTATTGTAAGGATATACATTACCACTGTTTTTTTTTCACCATAAAATTTAGAGTCTGAAATATTGATTGAGTCCCTAGTATACAACATTAAGATAATTGAACAATTTTTCACTATTTAGGTTTGTTTCTTATAGTTATGTCTTTCAACGATACAGTGTGTTCATATATATATATATATATATATATTATGTGTGTGTGTGTGAACATATATATATATATATATATGTCATGCATGCATGCGATTGCGAACCAGCTCTAGATTGATTGCCAATGATGAAGTGCATCGTCTTTTAGTTCCACCTTGAGGATGGATCCCCCTTCAAGTCGATGACATTAATAAATGAGATAATTATATTATTGTTATAATTTTTATGGCATTTAAATTATATAGTGAAGTATTTATATAAAATTTCATTAAAATGTGAATTTAGTAATCTTGATTAAATTTCTAAATGTGATATGTGGTGTGTTTATGCAATAATTTGGATGTTATTAAATGATGCAGCCCATGGGACATAAATGAGGACATGAAAATGTGTGGGTTTTAATCATGTATTGCTGAATTTGATAAAGCGACGAGATTAAATAATTAAATGATCTTTCTGGGCTAAATCGAGATAATTTATGATGTATTAATTACTACTTGTTAATGATATTAAAGGTTATTCATGTTTTTAATTGATTAATGGGTATTATTAAATTAATTAATTATTGATTTAATTAATATGAAATAATTATTTTAAATGATGAATTGTTAATTCTAAAATCTTTGTAACATTATTTTGTCTTATGGTTTATAATGGTGATTTTCATTAAGAAATTGTGGAATCTAAATGAGATAACTAATCTATTGATTAATTGGGATATGTTATTTTGGATAAATAAATATATTTTAAATATTGATTAAATGACAATATTTTGGAGTGATATTTAGGTGAAATACTTTTGGATGTTAATAATGGGATGTCATTTTCTTTAATATGAATTAAATTTATTGTTTACTTAATTGTAATGTGTACTTGGTTAATTTTTTCATTAACTAATAGATTTGGTACATTTAATTAATCAAATGATTTTAATTTTGGAATATGGATAATTGAATGGTGAATTAATTATCAAAATTTTGGTTAAGGAATTGGGATAACAAAATGTTGATTTAATTATCTAATTTATTTTCTTGTGGTTATGAATAATTGTTTGTTAATTAATTATTAACTAAAGATATGTTAAATGTTTAATTAATTATAGAATTATTTTATGGGAGAATTGTGTTGTTAATTATTCATCTAATTAATTAACAAATTTTATTAATTACTTTATGAATTAATTAATGGATTTTTTGGGGTGTTGTATATAGAGTTCTACCCCAATGATAAATATATATGTATGATTCGTAAATAGGATGTGATATAAGGACTGATGCTCCAAATACACACGGGGTTATAGTCATGGCATTCTACACCCAACATGTCTATAAATATTCTTTTATGGGACCAAGGATGATGTTCTAAATACCTCTTGGTTGCGTGACAAGGATTGATGCTCCATATACTCATAGGGGTGTTAGACATAAAGTTATATAGCCATTAATAGATAACATAATGTGGTACCAATCGGTCGTACAAGAAATGAAATAAATTTTTAATGATAGATGTTGTGACATAATTATTTTTGAATTGAATATGGGAAACAGTTCTCACCGTGACTTGTACAATGATGGTTTTGAGATACGGGTGTCTAGGTGAACAATAAAATTTATGCGGTTAAATAATAAAATCAATTAATGTCCTAAATAGTTAATTTATGAAATTTACAGTTCCTGTTTTGAACCCCTATTTTCTGGCCACAAGCTGAAGCATGTATATCTATCAGGTGTCCCTAAGGACCCGAGATGGGTTTTAATTTATTTATTAAATTCAATTGTTACATCCTTATACCTGCATCCAATTAAATAGATTTCACTATCTGGATAGGGCTAGACATTGGTTATTCCAGACTAGTAAGATGTATATCTTACACCCTCTTTGGGACACCATTGCACTAGGGTACCCAATTAGTCCTTTCTTCTTCACATGATTGTTGTCCTTAGACATTGCCTGTTGTTGTATGCTAGTACCTAGATTTTGGAATAAATGACTGATCAAAAACTCCGGATGTTTGTGGAGTATGCCTTGGGGTATTGAATATTTTTTTTTTCTGTGTTGGAATATAATACATTCTATTTTGTTTATAACATTCCATTTTCTATGATTATAAAGTCTTGAATTCATTTGTTATATGGAATATTTTTTCCGATGCTTTTTCAATTATAGATTACTTCTTCTGCTATTGATATTCATTTATTATGATATACTGTTGTGAATCTATGATATGAGGGTATATTCTCTACACTATCACCACTTATGATACTCTCTATTATTCGACATCCTCATCTGTATGGAGATACACGCTTGAAGTCTGGTGACAACCAATCCCACCACTGGTTCAGGGGTGATACTGGTTGGGATGTTACAAAGTGTTATCAAAGTGTTTAGATTTACGTCCTTTTTTACTTTGTATTTGTATTTTCGGTTGGTATACAAGAGACTAGGAATGTGTCATTTCATGGGTGAATAGATGTTCTTGGGAATGATCACCGCATGTATATAATATATCCATGTGGATAGGGTTTGGGTTGATGTTCATATTGATTGTTGTTACAGTTGATATGACTTCACCTTCAGTGACTATTGCATTAAATGCATCATATTATCCACTTAGAGATTAACATTACATGAATATATGTAATGTAATGTAGTCTCATTAGTTGGATTCATGATAATATGGAAAATGTGCCATAATTATATGTCATGTCGTGTTCTTATTTAGCATGCATTTTTTATATAGCATGTATCGGTGATATAATTAACATTCCTGATTAATAATAATTTTTTTTATGTTCCATGCTTTTGTGGTGTAGCATTATTTATTGATTCCATAATATTACTCAGTGTTATCTACTTTTGATGACTAGTTAGCGTTATGATAAATGATTTGTTTATTTGGATAAATTTAGGTTTTTTCAACTAAGACAGAAACATTTTTCCGTCTTAAGGGCATGGTCACCTTATAAACGTGATAAAGGGTAATCCATGTATTAAAACAATAAAAAAGGGTTGAAAAAAAATAAAATTTTAAATGAAAATTTGAATATCATAAATGGTATCCAAATTCTAGTGTTAGGGAGTATGGGAAACTTATTTACTGGTATATAGACAGCTATGTGACTGAACCATATAACCTTAGTTTGTTTGAAAATGGTTATGAATGGAAAACATCCGAGTTTTTACTGTAATGAACCATTGTAGGGTAGCTTTTTGAAGAATCTAGAATGAATAATAGGGACCTTTGGAGGTTTCTATTTCATTAAAATAAATTTAACTACTAAATTTCCTATTCTTTTAAAAAAACTAATTGTGATATGTATAAAGTGGATCTTTGTTATAACATGTCTTTTTTAACTATAGGAAGTTGATTAAAAAGGAATTGAATTTTTGTGAAAAAATTCTTGTGTGTTTGTTGAAATTAATTAAAATGTTAAAAGGTTGAAATTATTTAATTAAAATGTCTAAAATGAAAAAGAGGCTTTTGAACCTTGTGATTTCAGTTTTTCTTTACCAATAAAGAAGTTCAATGTTTATGTTTTGTAATGGTCTAACCCTTGCTAGGTAGCACCCTTTGATGTTTTGGGGAATTAAGGTAAGTTTTTCCCACAACTCCGGATGACTTTTTTGGGTATCGGGTGTTTTGAAACACTAATAGGTTTATTTTACAAATTTTTTTATCAGTGTTTGACCCTGTGATTCTAGTTTAAGGAACGTCACATGCATGCATTAAGGTGTTCTAAAATAGAATGAAGGTGAGTGGATGATCTTCTATTTAGACATAATGGACAGTCCTAAAATGGGCAGTGCCACATTGATTTCAGTAAACATGTTTTCATGTGACGCCGAGCATTTTGAATATAGTCGTTTGATAGTTATTCAACATATCTTTTTAGTGACCTAGGTTTTCTCTTAGTGCTCTCTTCCAAATGTGATGATCATGCCCCCTATATGGACATTTCCTTAGAGACATTAAGTCATCATCTATCTTATGATGTATAATAGTTTGAAACATTGTTAGGCATGATGAATTGTTCTTATCTGTGATGCTAATGATGAGTGTGGGTTATGTTGGCTACACATGTCTTTAAAGTTTTGGAATGATAGTTTTTAAATATCCATGTGAAGGCATAACTTGATAATGTAACCAAAGGTTGGTAAGGACTTCGGTGTACATGTGGTTGGTGATGTAATAATTTTAAAAGGAATGTAAAAAGATTAAGTGTATTTGAGGGTTTTGGGATTGTAATGTCCTTCTATGAAATCATGGGTAGGCAGTTTTTGTTCATCAATAAATATTCAAACTTTTTATTCAATGAGGTCCTTGTAATGACCTCAGATGTAAGTCATAGTTTGGTTTTTAAATGGTAAAATCAGATTTGGATCAGGTTATAAACAATATATGTGGTTGTACTTATGATTTAGGTAAAATTAATTTTGGTGTTTAGAAACCTAACATATTTTAAAAAAAAATCTATTTGACCTTCATAGATCAAATGCTATTTTAGTAGTTTCTTGTGACTTATTAGGGAGGAGAAGTTTCAATTGTGGGTATATTGCAATTTCCTATGTTTTTGAACTATGAATAAATTATAATTGTAAAAAACATATTGTGTATCGACAAATTAGTTTTTAAACCGAGATCTTGAACATTGTACTAAGAGTTGTAACATTTAAAGGTGTCATTTTTGTACTGGTCTTAATGTCCAATAATTTTTATGGGAGTGCCGATAATTATTGTGATCACCAAATTTGGAATATTTCCCATTAATGGATCTGCATGGGCTGTGCACGGTTGCGGTCCAACCTATAGAACTTACCAAGTTTTATATTTTATATATTTTAATTAGATAATATTAAATGGTAGTTTGTGTTAAAATAGAATAATGTGTTAGTACTAGTAATATTATTATTTTTATTTTGGTGTCATAAACTATTTGGACGTTAAAATATTTTAATTACATGATTAATGGGGTGTAAAATTTATTTGAAATTAATGATGATTTTGGGTATATCAAAGAAATGTTTAATTAAATGAGGTGTTTCATATTTAATGATGTTTGATTTTTATAAAATATATCTTTTGTGTTTTACACAACCTTTGAAAAATAATAATGATGATAATATTATTATTATTATGGGTTTTTAGTGTTATCATTTATATTGGTAATGTTAATTACATTAGGGCTATGGTTTGAAATTTATAATGGTTTATGGTCAATAAAAAATTTAATGTGGGTCTTAATGGAGAGGTTGGGCTTAATAAAAAAGATTATTCATTATTTTTTAATACAATTTAATAATGGGGTTTATCATAGTATTGTTTAAAATGAATGTGTTGTTTTTATTTTAATGACATAAATTGCAATGAAAATAAAAATATAATAAATATTATCATTAAAATTTTTAATATGAGTATTAAAAATATTATTTTTAATATATTAAATATATTTGAAATTTGTTTATAAAAAGGGGGAGGTGTTATACATGTGAGGCATAGCCCCCTATTCTTCTTCCTCTTATGTGATGTGTGGCACATCCCTGGTCCACTCTCTGTACATGACTAACACCAGCACTACATGGATCCTTCTCCGCACTTCTCCATTGGAAAATTCTCATCCTGTCTAGGGTATGACCTCCTCCCTCATTCTGACCTCCTATAGTGCCCGACCCATAATCCTTAACCCTAACATGATGTTTCTTCCTGAATCATCTTTGGCTGCATCTGTGAAATATTTTCCCCTGGTCAGATTATTCCTTGGCTGAACCTCCTCCTCCCTAAGGCACGACCTAGAGCACTGCAAAACTCCCCATGTTTGATCTCCTCCAGTAGGCACAAACCCCACCAAATAGAACTACAATGCATGATTCCCCATATGATTTCTTCATCCGCAAATATTTTCCTACCTTTTTTCATTGTGGGTTAGGTCTGATTCGATGAGGTATGATCTTATCCTATGATATTTTTCATCTCCTTTTCATTTTACATCAATATAGGTGTTTGATGTGGTTTATCCTAATTTAGGGGTTTACAAATAAATTCTCTATTTCAATGTTCTTCCCCCTATAAGTTGTGAAAATCGTGTTTTTGGGTCCTTTTGTCCATAATGCAATATCCAATGCAAAGGTAAATGTGGATTAACTAGTTTTGACTTGTCGTCATTACTTATGGTAAGGATATATATTCCCAATATTTCTTTTTCATTGTCTAATTTAGAGTCTATCATATTATGTGAGTCCCTTATATATAACTATTGGCGTGTTGACCCATGATACACTATTAATGGTTGGCTATTATAGTGTTGTCAATTAATGATATAGTGTGTCCATATATATATATATACATAAATATATATATATATATTAGTTGTGTGTGTGTGTGATTAAGACTAGTTGTGGATTGATTGCTGATGTGTGATAAAGTTATGTCTGTTTTGGTTACACCTTGAGGTAGGATCCCCTTTCAGGTCCTGAACATTAATAAATGATATAATAATAATTTTTCTTCACTTTTTTTGGTATTTAAATTACGCAGTGAAGTAATGATTTTGAATTCCATTAAAATTTGAATTTAGTAAGTTTGATTAAATTTCTAAATGTGATATGTGATGTGGTGATGCACTACTTTGGGTGTTATTAAATGAAGCAGCCCATGGGAGATAAATGAGGACATGGTTATGTGTTGGTTTTAAGCATGTGTTGCTAATCTTTTTAAAGTGAAACAATTAAATTATTATTTGATTTTTTTGGAATTATCAGGATAATTAATAATGGATTAATTAATACATATTAATGATGTTAATGTTTATTTATTTTTTGAATTGATTAAATAGAATTATTATATTAATTATTTTTTGAATTAATTCATTGACATGCATTAATTTAAATGATTAATTATTAATTCTCAAATTTATGTGCCATGATGTTTATTTAATATATTTAATGTTGAGATTTATTGTGAAATGTTGGAATCAGAAAAAGATAATTTATTTGACAATAAATTTTGAGATGTTTTTTTGTCTAAATAGATATATTTTAATTATGGATTAAATGACGTGAATTTACATTGATATTTTGGATAATTAATTATTTTAATTAATTATGGGATGTGATTTTATTATAGATTAATAAAATTTATGGTTTAATTATTTGTATTGTGTACTTAGTTAATGTTTTCATTAACTAATAGATTTGTTATATTTAATTAATCGATTGGTTTAGTAAGAGAATAAGGATAATTGAATGGTGAATTAATTATCATGTTTTTGGTTATAGAATTGAGATAATTATATGCAATCATATTAATCTAGTTGAATATATTGGGGATTAACATAATTATTTTTATACTAATGATTAAATATATAGATATTTAAGGATTAAAAAATTGGAGAAATATTTGACCAGAGATTTATGTTGTTAATTAGTTGTTGAATTAATTAATGTATTTAATTAAATAATTTATGAATTTATTAGTGGATGGATTTTGTGTGTTAGGCAATGAATTATACACCAATTATAAATATATATTTATGACTGATATATTGGTTGTGATATATAGAATGATGCTCCAAATACTCATGGTGTGCAAGATAGGGAATTCTACAACAATATTGCATGTAAATATTATTTTATGGGACAATGATTGAGGCTCCAAAAACCCATGGGTTGTGAGACAAGGACTGATACTTTAAATACCTACTATGGTTCTAGACATGACATTCTATGTCTTTTAATTGACATTGGAATGTTGGTCTAATCGTTCGTACTTGAAATGAATTAAATGGTTAATAAAAGTAGTTGTGACATAATAATTTGTGAATTGAATATGAGAAATGGTTCTGACCCTGGAATAGCCAAGGTAGTTATTGAGATATGGGTTTCTAAGGGAAACCTATAATTTATGTTTATAAATAATAATATCAATTTGTGATTTATAGAGTTTATTTAATCAATTTATAGTTCCAATTAAAACACTTTTTTTAGATATGAGCCGAAGCAAGTATCTCCATCATGTGTCCCTTAAGAACGTGGATGAATTTTAATTTATGTATTCGATTAGGTTGTTACCTTGTTATACCTAAAAAATATTATTTACATTTATCTATCTGTATAGGGATATACATCAGTGGTTCCAGCCTACTGAGATGTATATCTCACACCGTACTTGGGCCCCCAAATCATTAGTTTACCCATGTCGACCATTATTGTTCAAAAGAATAATAAACGTGGAACTTGTTTGTTCTTGTATGCTAGTATATATGGTTAGGATAAAAGGATTGAGTTGGATCTCAAGATGCTCTTGGTGTTTTCTTCGAGGGTTCGAGCCATTTCATTGTTTTTTATTAGAATTTCAACATTCTTATGTTGTTTCTATTTTCCATTTTGTATCATTAGCATGTCATGCATTCATATGTAATATGAAATCTCTGTTCTAATGATTTATAAATTATGAATTAATGCTTCATGTGATTATTTTTATTTTATTTTATATTCCACTTTGAAACTATGATAAGAGGGTATAATATCCTCACTATCCCTTTTAAGGGCCATTGCTACTAGTCAGCATCCTCGGGCGTATGGGGAGATGCACTTGAGGTCATGTGGCGACCATTCCGGCCAACGATTCAAGGGTGATCTGGGTCGGGAAATTACACATGATTAATTTAAGAGATAATTAATTTGAACTCACATATGCTAATAATTTTATTTCATCACAATAACTACCACTATTTCTTATATTTATAAAAATAATAATCTAATGAATAAAATAATAAAAAAACACCCATCTCCTTCACTATGAATACCACCGATCACAACCTCTAATACTAACACCTCTAAAGTATTGATTCTTACATATATTATACCCAATACTATTCCCTATTATCTTCCTCACATATAAGAAATCATACTCTCCTCTAAAGAACCTACATATGTTCCTTCAGTAGAGTCTCATGAAGATACTTTCAAGGGGTAAATCCTCCCCCTTCTCTTTTATTATCCTTTCAATTTCAATTTTTTTATATTATCTCCTCTCCTATATTCATCTAAATACAATGATAAAACCATTAACCTGTAAATAATTTCATTATATCATGTTAATGGATGATCCAACATTATACTCCTACCCCTCTCTCTTATCATAAAAATTAAATCACCTCTTTTAAAGTTTCAATTTACCGGCATCGTGGGCAAGGAACATTAATTTTCTATAAATGTCGTTAAGGATACTAAGAAAACCATTTAATAAAAGATTACAGAGTTTAATGTGTATTTTTAACCTCTTTAATGTTTATTGACCGTATTATACACATAATACCTAATGATAAGTAAAAACAAGTTCATTGTGATCAAAAACCACTAAAACTAACCTAAATCGATAAACAATAACTTTTATCCACCAAATCATCCTCATGGTATATGAAAAAAATCCATCATAAGATCATTTCAAAATATTTAATCTCATTAAAAACATATAATCAAAATTATATATGTTTATCCAAATCTTACACAATCCTCCAATCATGTATAGAGGCATCCTGATCATGAAAAATATTAAAAGGAACACTCAAAAACCATGAATTTAGACTCCATAACTAATCCAAAAAACTATATAATAAACTAATAAAAATATAATGAATCATATTCTTGTGAAAAATGTTCTTTAATTATTAATTAATTAGTGTAATGTGATTATAAAGGATATTAATGTGAAGGGAGATTTCATAAAAGATAAGGTGATTTCATAAACCCAAATCTTTATCATTGCATTTTTCTTCTTTATCCACAATTTAAATAAGTTTATTCCCTAAAAAACATTATTCATAAACATATTTTCATTTCAGGGAAATTCATTTTTTATTTCAGAATTTTTGAAAAACAATATGGTTTCCAAAAAACCCTTCTTCCAAAATACAAAATTTAATTCTAACTCAAGGTTGAGGATTCTTATATTAAATTTGTTATTCTTATTTTAATTTGGGAACCCAATGTTTATAAATGTATCATTATAGGATTAAAACAATTCCGTTACATGGCTTATTTTTTTCATGATAAATATAGGTTATATATGGAATGTATGATAATTTAAATGTTATGATGTGACTTGAAAAACCAGAATAATATTGTGTAGTGAAAATGTAATGATGTGATTAGTGTACCCTAAAATATAAAGTGCTACAATCCCTTGGGTAATTTTAAGAGTGTCTTGTGTAAAGAGAAATATTAAATAACATAATGATACCTTTTTCCACAAACATGTGTTGTATTTGACCACTTTTACATGATGTATCATTTTTATGAACAACCAAATACCAAGTCTTCGTATAAGTCTTCATCTCATTATTATGATCACATGCATATGATATGATGATATAGATTATGATCACACCATTTTATTTTTTTTATTGTTATCATTTATCATATTACTAGGCTATTAGATCATCCCTTTTTATGTATATCATCATGTGACTTCTTGTAATATGTGGAGTTTATGGAATAATAAGAATCTAGAGAATAAGGAATTAAAAAAATGATTTTGTTTTATTTTTTGTGTGTAATTTCTAGACCATTTTTTCCAAGAAACTAAACATTTGGATCCTCAATTTGTATTGAATTTTGGAATTTTTTTTAAATGAATTTATATTAATGTATGAGATAGCAGGGTCTATATATCCATAGGACATATCTCTCAACAAACAAAATCAACAGAACACAACAAAGTTTTCTGATAAATATAGAAATCAATTCAACATAAAATCAAATGAACTGATGTCAAGTAAAATATTTCAAAAGTGTAACAACCCCAATGTTTTCACAATGTATTTTCCTTGTTATATTTATTCTATATAGGTTAATCACTTAATATTATATATAGAACACAATAAAAATGTTATAAACAAACAATGTGTGAAGTAAAAGGTATCCCTATAAGTTAAAAAACACATACCAATGAAATAGTTACTTGACCTTTGGAAATGTAGTTTGACCATTATAAATATAAAACCATCCAATGAAATAGTAACCTCATAAATGAAGGTATCAATAAACTTATTTCAATTTATATGTGTATGTATTTTTTAATTATATCATGGTATCGGTAAATAAATGTTTTAATATATATTAATTAAGTGGTTTTATATTTTAATTCATGTATATTTAATAACTATTTTATGATTAATATAACAAATTAAAATAAAATTTATTTTCACAAATTGTGTTCAAATTTTTTTTAATGTTTTTTTATTATAAAATAATTTTATGAGACATTAAAAAACTTTCCAATCTGATAGAAAAGTAGTAATAATTTTTAAAATTTTTAATTTTCTTGTAAATTATGATTTGGACTAAAAATTAAAAATCTCATATTAATAAAATTATTTTTAAAAAATTGATTTCATTTATTAATTATACATGACCAAAAATGGTCATGGATAATTTTTGTGATTTTAATGAAAAACATTATTTTTTTTGTGAATAATAAAACATGGTAATTTATAGTATATATAATTTATAAGTTAAATAAACTATTAATTGAGTTATATATAATGTAAGAAAAATTGGTTAAATATCATATGATCTAATTGTAGTATTTATTCCTAAATATTAAATAGTATTTATTCTCTTGAGAAAAAATATAATCTAATTACTTAAAATTTGAGAAAACTCTCCTCTCCCCCACTTTATCGACCACCCCTCGCCACCTCTTCTCCTCACTCCAATCATGCACTGTACCTTATACAAATTCTACTCAAGTATCTTTCCAAGACCCCCCACCAAACCACGTCCTGAATATCTTGGTCTCTACAAGAGTTCAAAATCTCCTCCTTATGGAGGCTCTGAAGGATGATAAATTCAAGTGTTAAATTCATCCTTCCGATTCTTTTATTTTATTTTATTTTTCAAGTTCCTTTTTTTGTTTCTCTCATAAAATCCCCTCATAAAATTTGTATCATAACTTCATTACCATAAATATACTATATTTGTGTAATTTTAAGGGAATAATTCACTATCATCTATCGTTTAAACTCCTTTTATATGAAAAACACCGTCTGAGATGTGTTAGTTTTTCACATTTAAGGATGATGGGTATTATGTTTTTATTAACATCTCCCAGGATGGTCATTAAATAGTTTTTTAGGTTGAAATATATTATAGTATATTTATTATTACACAAATAATGTTTTAGAATCATATTTGTATACATTATGTTAATAATAAAAAATGAATTTGTTGTGATCGAAAAATCTAGATTAATCCAAGTGATTATCATTAAAAAAATTATCTAATGAATAATCATATTATCATTTAATAAAATGATTGGTATAAAAAATTTATATTATTTAATTAGATTAATATAATATAATTACACTTCTAAAAAACCATTCCCTTTTTATATAAACTTCAATACTCATATTCAATCGAACTGATCATGAATCCTAAGGTGACGATTACTCACCAATGATAAAATTGAAAAATATAACTCATAAAAAAGGGAATAAAAGAACATAATAAAATTATAATCAATACAATTCATGTATAATAGGTTATTTAATTATTAATTAATAAATCTATTTTTTTATATAGTGAAATATGAAAAAGTGAGGGAATCCTTCAGATATAAAATAAGAAACACTACAAAATCCTCGATTGTTCCTTCCAGTTTCTCTTACTCACTTTTTAAGCAAATGAAATTATATTTTCATTTTATGTAAACAAACTAAATTCTATTTATATGTTATAAAATAATTTATCATGATCTATCCATCCTTTTTAGGGGATATACATGTTTTTTAAAAGGATCCCTACTAAATATTTCTAGATATGCAAGCTTGATTTAAGGGAATTTTCCCAATTCATACACATGTTCATGTGTGACCCATAATCTATTTTATTCCTCCATTATATTTTTAGAAACAATAATTTTATCATTAGAAACATCTTTGATTAATTTATGATTTTATACAGAGTAATATTCTTTTTTAATTTAATGAATTTTGACGGTTTTCCCATAAACTGTATAAAATACTTTTCTTTATAATTTTTCTTAAACACTATATTCACTTCTATTTGAAATCACATAACATTATATATTTCTATGTTCTATTATAAATTTCCATGTATTATTTAATTCCTTTCATTTATGGTCACTTTTTTCAAACACCCATTTATAATTCGTGCGACCTGATTATGATATCAACATTTTTCTATGGGTAACTCGAATGTATATGTGTTATTACTTATATATTATTATTTATATTGGACACATATTCATGAACATGTTATGATTGGTTTAGCAATATATAACTCTAATACATTTTTTAAACATTAGTGTCATGAGATGATATTTGCAACGATCTTGGTGGTTATCCTTTACTCGTTCTCCATGAGAAATGGTCTGCGTGGTTAGCCTTGACTCTTTATTCAATATGTGAAAAGATTCTTGAATCATCATATTATATGTTCTATAAGATGTGAAATTTCTTAAAATCGTGTTTTATTGTGATGACACATTACGATTATTCCATGATTATAATATCTCATGTTCTATATATTTTGATTCATTATTATCTCTGCTTTTTTATATCATTATTTTCCACTTTCCAACCCATGTTATATGATTTATATTTATGGTTATTCCCTTAATAATATTTTAAGATCATCCCATTTTTCATTATATACCTAGGTTTTCCTATTTAGTGTTTGAGTATAATGGAATATAGGTTCTTAATGTGGAGATTAAATAAAAGTTATTTATGATGTTAATATATGTACCTCACCTTCCCTGAAACATGAATTTGTGATCTTTGTCTTGTAATATGATTTTTTAATTATACATAATATCATATTATGATATTTATAATATTATAGGTTTTCTATAAATTGTTCTTAGGATAATTATAATAAATCTATGACTCAGGATCCCATGTAAACTATTTCAAAACACTATAACATTTATTACAAAAACTAATGGAATGAAGTTATTATAAAATACCTTCTCTAGAGAATCCTAAATATCAACATTCAAATCAATTAATGTAGAATCAAAATATATATTAAACATATCACCAATAATTGAAATTTTTGTCATAATATTTATATTGATATGTATATAATACATGAAATCTATCATGGATCTAATCCATCTATAAATTATGTTATAAATTTTTCACTGACTCAGTGAAAAGCCCCGATAACATGAAAAGAATTATTAACTGAGGTAAAAGTTTAATAAATTATTTTGAAAAGAACATATAATGAAGAGGGGTATTAATCACTGGCACATTATCTTTAAGATAAAAATATAGTGTTCCCACCCTATTTTCTGATTAATATATCTAATTGTCTTATTTCACCTTAATCTTCTATGAAATCATATATATATATTCATTATTGTTCCTTACACAAAATTATATCAAAGGAATACTAACTCTTTATTACCATTCCATGTTAATTGTGATATATATGGATATTAAAATTTATTATCAATAGAAAATCCATTCTTATATAATAGTGATATCTATTATTATAAAAAAAATCAAAAAATGGAAATGTTTCTCACAAGATCCAAAAATCCAAAATGTATTATTGTAACTCTTACTCTAGAATCCAAATAGTCCTCTTGGTATGATTGTGCATATGAAGATGGGAATTATTGTTATTTCATTGAACATATGAAAAATTATACTGAAATAAACTCTAAAGTTATATGGTAATACATGGATCGTGATCATATATGATCAACCTTAGAACCAAAGGAAACATCACTACCTCATCCATATACAACCTCACAAGAGATGTTGGATCACTCATATCCATAATCATTTATTATTGAGTTGAATTCTTTGATTTGTACACAATCACCCATTTATCATCACGAACTACATTATATCAATGAAAAATAGTAATGAATTTTTTTTCAATATCCCCCCATTTCAACATAGATACATTCAAAACTACAACACACCTCTGGGAAAATAATTCTATACATTCACATTCCAACCCTCTAAGAATCATGATATAAAATTATATATGAATAACATAATCCTAAAAATCAAAATATTTCATCCTCATATTTCCTTAAAACTTATATATACCATGATATACACCCAAGGTCGATCTATTGTTATTCTTAATAATATCATGTTTCATTAGTAATAGAATAAAAAGCAATATATACTAAATGATGTAATTCATATTTGAAAACCCCAATAGTTGCAACCCTATGTAAACATGATCACAAAAAACCTCCACGTCTGATCTTACCTATAGAGACTTACATAACTATCACAAAATCATAATTTCAAAGTCATATATTCATGGACTCTTCTGAAAAAAAATTATTCACAAAATGATAAATCACTAAAAACACACCCATTACAAATATTTTATATCTAATCAGCAAAAAAATATCTCACTATTATATACTAATCAGTTCATCATCAAATACATTCCCTTTTACTTTGGTGTCGTTCAGAGTGGTGTTATATGACTTGAAAACATCATTCAACCATCCTTCTAGAGGATCATATCAAGATAATTGATAATAAAACTAAATTTTGTATGATTTATGAAGACTATAATGTATTATATTAAGATTTTATATTTCTATAAATTTTGAGATAATGCTATTTCCAAAACATCACGATCATGGGTTCGATAATTATATTCAAGAGAATGAAATTTCGTTGAGTGATATGAGATCATCACCAACTATAACATCAAGAAAGAACCAAAACTGAGATTAAATGTTTCAAAAAACCATAAAACATATATAACTCTTCTTGTAATTGAATAAAAGGATCCCTGATCAAACTCTTTATGTGGTTACTCCTGAATTAGTGATAGTAATTAGTACATATGAAGGAATTTTCCTTCCAATTTAAGACATATAAAATGGTTGTATTCCAAAAGATCAGGAATGTGAATAATTTTTAATATCCTAAGTGACCATAGATATGTAAAACAGTTCCAAATTTATGGAATCTACCTGAAAAACAACCACGTAAATAATTGAATGGTTGAATATTAGTCCATACCGAGACACCAAATGTACAAAAAATTTACATATGACATAATGAAACTACACTATACATTATCATATATATATGATGTTTTTTAATTACTTCCAAAATGGTCCATTGATCCCCCACATGATCATATTAAAAATAAAACACATGGGAATTTAATCAATGTACACTAATATGAACTGATATAAGAACTAATGATATATGGATTTCATGAGTCGCTCAAAAATAATAAATATTTTTATCATAGTAAATAATATAAATTCAAACTCATCGTTTCCATAAAAATTTTCAAAAGAAGTATTTAGGATATCCATCCACTTAAACATTATCTATTGATATAATGAACAAAGAAAAATTAACAAATTATGTTATCCCCCTTTGACTAATCAAATACTAACTGGTCCTTAGAATGGAATAATATTTATTTTCGTCTCGTGTTTCCAACACTAGTAGACTATGCACAACCACAATATATTATCCACTAATATAGAAAATATTAATAGATCTATGCATAGTTAAATACAAGTCTCATTGAAAAACTTATATATCTATTCATAAATATACATCCAAAACAATTGAAACTCAAAAATATTCAATTGATAAGGATCTATAAAAAATACTAACGCAAAAAATATCATTTAAATCTCAAAATCAGTATCTTATTGAAGGGAAATGTCACAACATCTTTAAAAAACCAAAGGTGTATCCTCAAAACCCCAAGGAAATGATACTTATAGAACCTCTAGTAAGTAAAATATAAATTCATCCAATAATGAAAATAAGGGAAATAAAAACAGGTGAACCATATGATAATATATCATCCTAACAAAAAATATATGGTGGACTTAGACATATATAAAAACAACTATACTATAGAATTAATTAATAATCACACAAAAAAGAAAATCATTCTATGGAAATAATTAATTTTTTTGTTTTATATACTGAAATAATAAATACACTCATACATAAATCTTATATATCATGAGATAATCGCCCTGATAGATATCGAAAAAACAAAACCAATGTCCAATAAGAATAGTTAGCACCATGGGAACTAGAATCCTCTACTCCATAAGATCTAACTAAGATATTTTAGACGACGAAATAAAATAATGAGAAAATATTTAATCAATAAAAATAATTCCATGATAGAAAATAAATATATGGTATATAAAATTAATATGAAATACCTTATTATAGTAAATAGATGGCCTGAAACTAACCACATCCTACTCTACATATTATCTATTCTTATTGATGTCCACATACTTCGTCAGGCTCAACCTTATTGCCCTTAAGATATGGGGTGCCATACGGTTGTCTTTTACCGTTATCACATCCTCTTATATTCGTGAAATCATAATAACACTTTTATTTAAAATTCCTTAAAAGAAACTCATACTAAGGATAAACCATAATTTTCCCAACTATTCCATGTTGTACAATAAACATTACAAGGAATAGAACCAAATAATAACCATGAACTACAAAAGAAAAATATATATATTAGATCTCCTAGTGGGTGCATGAAGAAATTCATCTCTCAGGAAATTTGGAAGACACTATCAAGACATAATCCCTATAGGTCAAAACATTGGCTTCCCTGACATTAATTATCCCCCATATAATGATTTTCGCATTAGAATAATCTAATAGAATTTCTTTTTTGATGATATTGACAGTGTAGGAATACTATAAATCTATTGTTACATAGATCTCACCTCTAAATAATTATATAGTTTAAATTGGGGAAATTAATGTATAATAGAGACCCAAAACCTCTTAATAATATTTATTAAACAACATTATTTTTTGTAAAAATTAGTAGAAACATATAATGTACATGAAAAACCCCATTCTAATGCACACTCTTATTTCCAACAGATGTGAATGATAAACCAACCACTTAGCCTTCCTAATTGTCAAATGGAAGATACTCGACAATAAACTACTTCTAAAAAACCTCCGATAGTATTATGAACTACATAGTATTCCCAAGGAACAAAAACCATGAATGGATTGTTTCTCCTCTAAACATATTTATATAAAATGAGACTCAATGGGACTTCTTAGAAAACATTAGAGACAACCGATTATATATATAATCCATCCAATACTCCTCCAAATAATTTGATACACATCCATAAAACATCACCAAGAATAGAAATAGAAAATAACATTACATTATCCATATGGAGTTGTCCTACACTTTCAACTCAACTATCATATGGTCAAATTGTCCATCTTACATAAGTTCATCAACTTGAAAAATAGGTGGATGATGAACACCAACCATCAATATAAGAAATCTTTGAAAGTCCATAATCTTGGGAATATGATTATCAACAAATGTTATTTATACAATTTCATTAATGTTTCCTTGAATAACAATAATCCAAAAGAAAATCTAAAAAATGATTGTTTTAGGTACCAATACATAGTATCCACCTTGAAATTGAAATAATAATTCTTAGTTTCTTTTGTAATTACAATATCCATAAATCATATCAAAATGGGACTGAATCGAATGTGGTCGAAACCGATCCCCCTAGATGCATCCCAGGACTTTATTGAGAAATACATTTTCCGAACAATCCCCTGAAATAATAATTAATTAATTATTATAATCTATATCATATCTAACAAAAAATATATAAATCCATACTATCATTACCACCTCTACATACACATGTATCTAACAATATAAATTTAATGAACAGGATTGTGACCCACTAAGCCCACCATCAATAGAAAAAATGTGGGAAACTAAAACATAATGAATGAAACAAACAAATAGTTAGTAATACCAACATAAATACTAGGAATAATATTGACATACAAAAAATTAATATAATATGAAGTAAAATACAATTTAAAATTATTTAATAATTCATATATATAAAAAGCATCAAAATAGAAAAATAAAAATAGGTCATATGGAACTAACTCTAAAAAACTCACATCTTTCATAAAGTAATGTAATACTCGATTACTAATCACATGTTAGAAAAATATATTTATAGAAATATTTGGGTAAGATTACAAGTATACTCAGTAGGAACCTATTTAAAATTTAACTAGATAATTTTGAATAAATATAATATTTAAATACTAAACAAACCACAAAACCAATAAACTGCTATACCCAGGTAGCTATCTACCTACCACACCATAGATCACTCAACCAATATAGTTTCCATTCATTGATATATAGTATGAAAAGAATATTTTTATAAATGGTATAACATATCAAATTCGCTATGAATTTGGTCACTATCAGACCCAAATAGAATATAACATGTGATTCATCCACTTTTAAAAAAAAATACAACCATATATACTCATATTTAAATTTACACATATCATAAATAGATACCAAAAACCATATAAAAATCACACTATCATCATTATATGGTTTTTTAATCATGATATATATCATTATTGTGCATTCCGATATTGATGTGTGACCCTTTCACATATCCACAACAAAACCATATAACTTGGCCATCCGTCATATACATAAATAAAAACCTAAATACATTAAATTATATATATACATCTACAATGATCCAAATTATCTTATACAATATCTGATAGGGGATACGGGACGAGGAGGTAGTACACTATCCATTTTCTCTAAAAAACATGTTTTAGAAAAAACTAGATCCAATTTCCCCGTATATTTTTTGTTCATGTTACCTGACTCGGGAGGTGTTGCATAAGAAATAAAAAAAATATAAGAACTATATAGTAACACACAATTCCAATATATTTGTTGACACTATAATAATACTAATAAAACCCACGTTATCCGCGAGGTTGTTACTACCACCCACTAACAACCATTTACATCATAATTCTACAAACAAAAAAATATATTATATAAGTATCCATATCAACACTTTCATAATCTCATATCATTTAATATTACAATATTATGGATTTTGGTTCAAACTATATTTAAAATAATTTTCATATTCATTATGAAATAATTAATTAAACTAGTTCATATAGATATCCATTTATGAATCATTAATCAAATTTATTCATTCTATTCAATTATATTAAAAAAATTATTCCAACCTTTTTAATTTACCATTTAATAGGTAATCATTTATAAATTTTATCCCATCACCTATAAAAATTTTCAATAATTCCAACCCAAATATTTTACTTTTATTTAATAAAAAAACACCCCATAGTGACATAATTTTCACTACATAAACCACCACAAAAAACATACCTATATACACTATAACATCAACATAAGCCGTATCCTTTCTAAAAAACAATACATACAACTGCTATAATTACTACATACTTACCCATCCATCATTAGAAATTTATCCATAATACGACATCCTCACAAATAAATCACAAAAATATATCATAAAACTTTTTATCATAGTGAATATAGACCCATCCCAAAATAGAATGTTGGGGAATTCATATAAATACTTCATAGTTATGTACACCCATTAAAATATTTTCGCATTTATTCTGGATTTATGTTTTACACACAAATAATGAAATTATATATTTCCAAAAAAACGACTCATCCCCAACGTTATGTAGTTAAATAATTATATATAATGATTCAATATATTCATTAGAAACAAACTATATATTTACAACAAGGATTCATAAATATTTTATAATAAGTTTCAAAAATAACATCAATGTATAAGAATTGAAATTGAAAATCATAAATCACATTTAAAAAATGATATTCCCATTAATTATCTATATCCAATATAATTAACTTATTTAGGATAATGTATAACCCCCATTGAATGGTAAAAAATTCATTATCATTATAAATAAAAAAATTAAAAAGAAGGATTGTGTTTTAAATCCCCTACCTCAGAAAAATCATTAACCCCTACAACATATGTTCAATAAAAACCCACCAATAAAATAAAATCTAAAAAATAAGGATCAACCACAATTCTAATAAATAGGTAATCTCAATTAAAATGATAATGCGTAAAAAATGAATCAGATCTGAATTCTAATAAACTATAAATGGGAAGGGTATATACATAATAAACTATTTGAAATGTAATATTATCTTTGGTTCCCAATTACGGCGATCTCTTGAAGAAATAGGATAAAAAATTTCACAAGGTGGATAATGCATTCAATAGATTCACCACTAGTCACCTAGGTTTTTAGATAAGAAATTAACATAAGTAATAATATACACAAGCCATGAATTTATCATAATTTGGTAAAAATATGGACATAGAATGGAAAAGTTTAATATTCTTGAATATAACTCTGATCCAAAAATGTTGATGTGTTATCCCATAAATATCAAGTGTTAAACTACATTAAAATCTCATATTAATAATATGCTTCTTGATGAAACCCATAGAACAATGATGTAACATATTAACATCCAAATATCATGAAATTTTCTTCAACCTCCAACCTAAATCATAGAATATATAAAAACAATTATTTAATTAAAGCAATCCTGATACAATAAATCTCAAATATACAGAACCTATAAATTGACCACATAAGTTTCAACACTACAATAAATAGAGTTTTGCCATAATTCCATATCAATGAATATTAACCCAAGGGTGTATATAATATGGACTAGAATCACCTCAATACGATCATAACATAACAACACCCCTCATAGTGAATGAAAAATCATGATGGAGAAACTAAAAAGATAACATTTGATAATAAACAAACTATTTTTTATGTCAAAATAACATGGGAATGATCACACCAAATCCAAAAATCTTTAACCGAAAATCAAATATTCCCATTAAAAAAAATTACATTCACAACATGTGGATCACACCTCACATAATAATACAATAAGCACACCCCAACCCAATACTTTACAAACTAAAACACATTAGCTACAAAAAAATAAATTCAATTTTAATAAATTTGATATATAAATATATCCTCTTATATACAAACATATTTGGAATCCTCCAAAACCATAAAGACAAATTGTAACTATCTAAAAATTTAGGGACTTTAAAAATGAAACAATACCTCGAAAACCAATGAAATTACGCAAAATCTATTGGAAACGCATGATAAACTCCACGATACACTAAAATAGTTAAATATATAGAAATGTTTTCAAAACCATATATAAATATAGAAAATACTACAAACCCATAAAAATATATAAAAAGAATTATGATACATAGAAACACAATGATTAACCAAAAACACTATAAAAAGAAACAGTACTAAGGAAACACCTTTAATACTCTATAAAACCCTGTAAACACTAAAAAATAGTGAAAACATGAGAATAAAATGAAGGATACATTAAATACACTAAATGTATGAAAACATTTATATCCTAAAAACCCCTAAAAACATAAAAAATCAAAAAACCCATTTAAACCATGATTATTTAGGAAAAATTATAAAAACCCTAAAAATCATTGAATAATTAAATAAATTTTTTAGAAACATATACATCCTCATATAACTATGGAATAATATGGAAATATATTGAACCCCATTGAAAAATCGTAAAAACCATGAAATATTATAAAACCATTAAAAAATATAAAACCTGTAAAACATGTAAAAATAAAGAAAACCATGAAAAATAATGGATGGAAATTGAAATAAAATGATACCACTATAACATCACATAAATACTCAAACACACAAACAATTTATACAAAACCATCAAATATATATTGAAAACTGATAAATTCTCATTAAAATTTGTGATTTCCATGTAAATATAAATAAAATAATGATACCCCATATAAATAATTAAATATAGTGAAAAGGACTTAAAATTTAAAAAAGGAATACCTTGAAAAGATTTATGAACCTTGAAATTTTAGTGAAATTATAAGAAGAGAATATAATAAATAAAAACCACTAAAAGCATTGGAAAATTTGAGGATGTATTTGAAAAATAATTAATTTCTAATAAACCTAATAAAATCCCTTATAACACTACAAACCCATGAAAATCATTTAAAACCCTAGAAAAAATTAATAAAATTAACAGTTAATCCCAGAGAATTCCTTAGAACAACCTTAATAATATCTACATCATTCACAACACTTCGATGGTCTAGAAAAAAAATTCTTATAGAAACCTAACTTTCAGAAAAAATCGAAAACATGAATCTTGAAAAAATCATTCAATAAATTAGAAGAATTGTGATATACCCTGATAAAACCTAGAAAAAATAATAAATGCTATAAAACACTACAATCCCATTAAACCACATTAAATCCCACATATCCGGGTTGATGTGGAAAAGCATGGAATAATTTTAAAAAAATATACCTCACTAAACACGTAAAAATCAATGAAACACTACAAAAAATATAAAAACCATTGAAATCATGAGAAATGATGAAAAAATACATATGAACAACTTCAATATCATTAAAAAACTATAATTTCTATAAGTAGAACAACTACCTAGAAAAAAATTAAATTTTTACATCCCTTTTAAAAACATCAAAACTATAACAAGAAATTAAAATAGTGAAAACCCCAGAAAAAACATTAAAAACACTATAGAAAATAATCTATAATCTCGGAGATCATTATAATTAAGTATAAAACACTAAAAATAACTCTGAAATCAAATTAATCAATTAATCACATTGTATATCCCAAACTAAACCTAAAAACTCCTACGATAAACATTATAAATGAGTAAAATACTAAAAAATTTAACAGTCATGAAAACCTTGAAAATCCCTAAAAATAATTAATTATCTATAAAAATGTTGGGATATAATAAAATACATTGGAAAAAAATTTAATCCATGAAATCATCCTGATAAACTGAGAAAATAACTCAAATCTCTAGAAAAATTGTAATAATAAAAACCAAAAAAAATAATTAAAAATTCTAAAATTCCATAAAATCCATGAAACGTATAAAAACATTGATAATAAATTAAAATAATAATAAACCATAAATCCCATAAATATCATGAAATTCTTATAAAATCCTGAAATTAAATTAAAACCTAAAAACATCATGGAAATTATAAAACAAATAAAATCCATTACAACACAAAAAAAATTCCAAAAAATCCATAACATCATTACATGACTCTTAAGACCATGGAAAATTTTAGAAACTAGTTATGTACCCTGAAACCCCATTGCAAACATAGAAAACCATATAAACCATGAAATTATGTATACTATTAATGGAATCCTTAATAGTCCCAAAAAATACATAGAAAACATTTGAATACACATAAAACTGTTTAAAATCATGGAAATGAGTGAAAATCATAGAAAAATTATTGAAAATAAAAATAAAAATAAAAAATAATTGTAACCCATAAAAAATTATGAAAAAACAATAATTACCCAAACACATTTTAAAAGATCTATAAAATATATAAGATACTATAAGAATTATAAAAACACTAAAAAAATTATAAAACCATGAAAAACCATGGAAATCATTAAAAGCATTAGAGAAAAAAAAGAAACAATGAAAAAATTAAAAAAAATATAATAAGGCACATGATAACCATAAATCTATATATGAATCAATAAAAATTGGGAATAATATTTAAAAACCCTGTGAAATCAATAAGAATAAAATAAGAGACTATAAAATCTTATAAAACCCTTAAAACTCCTAAAGAATCGTAGAAACCAATACATGTCAAAAAATGTGGATGAATATTTTTTGGATCCTTGGAATACACTTGGAAACCCATTATATCTTTAAAAATCATAGATAATCCATCAAAGATCATGGAGAACACTAAAATCCCAAATAAATCTATAAAAAAATTATTTATTTAAACAACTAAAAATCATGACAAATACTTAAAAACCAAAAAGAACGTGAAAAACCAATTAAAAACGTGATAAACATTGAAAACCTTCCATACCTAAAGAAAACCTATTGAACACATCAAAACCCTTAAAAACATTATAAAATAACTAAAAATAATGAATACCATTGAAATCACTAAAAACTAATGAAAACCCATAGAATAATGAGTAATACAAAAAACCCACGAAAATAACAAGAAAACAATTAAAAGCAGAAAATTCCATGAATATCATTGAAATTTCCCAATGATCATAAAACCCCAGAAATAGCTAAAAAACTATATAGATTGGATAAAATCTTGTTCAAATCCATTAAATTTCTATAAATTATTGGAATAACTAATAAAACCATAGATAACAATAAAAGACTAATTGAATTAATAAATGCCTCGAAAATAAATAAAAACATAAAAATATACAAGATATAATATAAAAACATGAAAAACCAATGATACCCATTTAAAATACTAAAATTTATAAAAAATAAAGAAAAGGTGTGCAATTATTTAAAATAAAGAGCTTCATTGTAAAACCATGAAAAACATTGAACCCCCTTTAAATGTTTGAAAATGTCTGAAAACATATAAAAAAAATCATTATGTATAACATATAAAAACCATAAAAACCCCAAAACCCATTGAAAAATAGAAATAAACCCTTTACGCACATCAAAAATTAGTGAACACAATGTATTACCCCCAATACCCTAAAAACCCCTATCAAAACCTATGAAACCTATAAAAATATGAAATACTTGGAAACCATAGAAAATAATAAAACCCTAAAAACCTTGCAATGAAGTTATAACCCCTAAGAACCCTATAAAAACTTTAAAAAATATAGAAAACGTGAAAAACTATAAAATTTTGAAATGCATTGTAAAACCCATTAAACCCAACCAATATCCGTAAGAAAAACTAGAAATTCAGGATTAAACCAAGAAACCCTAATTACACATTAAGAACATAAAAATATATGAAAACCATATACAAACACTAAAATCTATGGATGTTTAATAAACATAATGGAAACCTAATAGAAATAAAAAACTACATATAAAA
Organism: Viscum album; assembly: GCA_963277665.1. Lineage (NCBI taxonomy): Eukaryota > Viridiplantae > Streptophyta > Magnoliopsida > Santalales > Viscaceae > Viscum > Viscum album. The sequence continues at coordinate 1,816,933,571 of OY728164.1, forward strand.
CCCATAAGCTATTAAGAATCCTTGAAATACACCAAAAACAAAAAATTCATGTAATGAAAAAAACATGAAATATTATAAAAAAATATTTACTAAATTAATTCCCTTTAAATTTATTTAAAATCTTTTATATTCCTCTTAACTAATGTAAATCAAAAAAATGATTTAAAATATGATAAAACAAATAAAATATTCTAAAAAATGAAAAAATATGGATTCAATGGAAAATAGTACAAAACCATGAAAAACAAGGATAATTATTAAAAGACTTTAAAACCCCTAGATAACTAAAGAAATCCCTATGAAATCATTATATCCATTAAAAAATATTAAAAACAAAAAACAAAAAAAGTATTATCTAAACTCAATTGAAACCATAAAATCCTAGGAAATCATAAGAATGCCCTAAAAACTAGAAAACCCTATAAAATGATTAACCCCAATGAATCCTAGAAGAATATTTGAAACATTGAAAACCCTTAGAAATAATTGAATGAATTTGAAAAATCATTGAATTTTTTTTGAAAAACTAAACAATTTGAAGAACCATAAAAACTTTAAAACCCCAAAAATACACTTGAAAATACTAAAAATATAGAATACCTCAAAAACATCTTCTAAAACAAGAAATACAATGGGCACTATAAAAAATATTTCAAAACCATAGGAAAACATTGAAAAGTAATTAATATAATTTGAAATCAAAATAAATTTTGATAATTTTAATATGCCTTATAAAATACAGAAACCAATTTTAACCCCCATATAAACTTTTAAAATAAATAAATAAAAATTAAAACCACTAATAACTAAATTAAAAACATAAAAAATTTGTAAATACCAAAAAATGTTTAAATAATAAAATATAAAAATATATTAAATGACTTGGATATCAGGGAAATTCCTAAAACCCATTTAACTATTAAAACTCTTGAAAATTATTAAAAAAATATTTATGAAAATCAATGTGCAATGATGAAATACTGGGAAATCCTTTCATGCCATGGAAACACCATGGAAACCCCAAAAAACCATTAAATACAATTAAATAACATTAGAACACATAATAGGCATGGAATTCCCTAAAACCCCATAAAATCAATGAAAAAATATAAACATTTAAAACACTATAAAATAGGAAAAATAGTGAAACCCTCTTCATACCCATAATCCATATTAAAAAACTAGAAGGTCTTATAAAATCTTGGAAATTATTCTCAATTCCTTGAAAACTGTAAAATCCTCTACAAAACGCAATGAAACCAAAAAACCCAAACATTCCCTAAAATAATGTTGATAAAAAATGAATGAAACACCATAACAAATATGAAATTAATAAAAAAGTTTATTGAATAATAAAAAACCATTAAAAACCTATATCCATATAAATGATGCTGAAAACACTCCTAAATAAAAGAAAACCATGAAAATACCTCTTAAAGACCAATATTTTCTCTAAAACTATGGAATATCATGAGAACCCCTAAAATACCTATACCACACTAAAAATTTCAAAATGATTATAAAACATGGAAAATTAGATATAGAATGAAAAATATTATAAAATATGAAAATCCATTAAATTAATTAAAAACTATAAAAACCTTTAAAAACATAGAATCCTTGAAGAATCAGGTAAAATAGTGAAAACCCTTAAATAATTAGAAATTTATATATAAAATATAAAAACCATAAAGCCCCATAAACAATTGAAAAAACATTAAAAATTATAAAAAACCATGAAATGTATGAAGACCCCATGAAATCGCTTTCAATCATAAAAAATCGCATGAAAACTGAAGAAACCCATAAAAACAAAGGAAACCCATAAATATATGGATAAATACCTCAATAGACATGTGAATCCTTATAAAATATTTGAATAAAAATAAAACCAAAGAAAACCATGGAATCATTGAGTACCATGAAAAATCATTGATAACATAGAAAAAAATTTAAAATATATTAATAACATATAAAATTGTAAAAACCATTGAAATACCTCTAAATGTTGTGTAAAATAATGAAATATATTTTAAAATTAAAATTATATAGAAACAAATTAAACAGCCTTCAAAATAATATACCACACATAAAATAAACATGAAAACGTGAGAAAAATTTAATTATCATTTAAGTAATATAAAACCCCCAAAACAACATGAGCAATATGAAAAACTTCTTCACACCTTTGAAAAATACTATAAAACCTTATAAAACTATAATATATAATATGAATTGTGAAAATATAGAACATATTTTACAATTTATGATATCCCTAAAAAAGTTAGACATAATATAAATTAATTTAAAATTATTAATCGTTTATGAGAAATCATTAAATCATGTAATAGTCATTAAAATTCAAATAGAAGTGACACATGGTCATAGAACTTCGGAACCCCCCCAATCCCATATAAAACCCGGAAAACAATTAAAATTCCATATAAATAATGATGTATAATGGTAAATTATAAGAAGCATGATAAATATAAATAATGTAAGTAATCAAAACCCCTATGATGACCATGAAAACCCCTCAAAAGTTTTAAAAAACATGAAATGCATTTGAAAACATTAGAACACCTAAAAAGTGTGGTAACCATGAAGACAACTAAAATAAAATAATTATATATAAAAACACATGAAAACCCTGAACACCACTAGAAAATCATTAAACCCCATAGATAATTGGGAATATGCCAAATCCTCATGGAAAACCCCAAAACTATAAATAATATTTAAACACTATGAAATCCCATATATAATTATCAAGAAAATAAAATATTTAAATATCCCAGAATACCCCCAAAAAATATAAAACATCTAAATTCCTTTAATAATTCCATAAAAAGGTTAAAATAAATATTAAATTGTGTAAAAATACATTAAATCACTAGAATGCCTAAAAATGATGAAAATAATGAAAACCAAAAAAAATATTAGGGAACCTCCAATACACCTTTAAATTATGAATACCTTTGAAAATCCCAAAAAATATTCAATTACATATAAAAAACATGAAAACCCTAAAAACCATGGATAATTATATGAAAATCATTAAAACCTTTAGATAACAATGAAAAATAGTACATCCCACTTGAAACCCCTAAAAACACTAAGATAATATGAAGAACATTAAAAATTTATATACTATATCAAATAAAAAGTTATGAAAGCATCTTAAACCAATTATAAATTATTAAAAATCCTTTAAACTCATGGGAAACTTTTGAAAACCCATAGAATTATAAAAAAATAGATGAATGTATTAGAAAACCCATAATACACATTAAATCTTCAGAACCATTGAAAAAGTGAAAAAAAATCTATAAATACATAAAAACACCACAAAACCTTGTAACTATGTTAGAATCATAAAAATTGATAGAATGATATTTAAAAATTCCAAATCCAAAAAAAAAACAATAATAATAGTCAAAATACCCTGATATCCTACTAAAACTCATATTAAAACCTGAATATTAATAAAAACCCTCTATCCACTTGAAATACTAGAAAACCATAAACCCCCTAAAACACATACAAATCCACGTATCAATATTAAATAATTTAAAACCCTAATATTCTAGGAAAATAATTGAATCCCAAGAATAATAAAATGACACCGAAAATCCAAGAAAACCCTTCAACGAACATAACCTACCAGAAACCCCATAAAAATTACTAAATACACCTATAAAATATCATAAAACTCTTTAAGTAATATGAGAACCCCATAAGTCTCTCCAAACACATTGATGATAATATAAAATTGTAAAAAATCATAAAAAATATGAATAACGGTGAAAATACGAGACAAATCATGGAAATTATAGAAAGCCCTACAAACATTTGAAAACAATTAAATATCCTTAAATACACTAAAAAACATTTGAAATCATAGTAAATCTCTATAACAAACAATGAAAAAACTAGAAAATCCTAGAAAATATTTTGAACCCATAAAAAATGTGAATTATAATAACAATTTAAAACCAAAAAAAAAACATTGATATAGTCCAGAATGAAATATGGAAAGCACTTATAAACCATGGAATATTTTTAAACCACATTAAATACTTATGACCAATAAACATTGTTTAAAAATCTAAAATTCCCTGATATAAAAGTGTGAACTTTTAAAACATTTTTATATACTATTGATACTAAAAATAATATACAACCCTTTAAAAACAGTAAAATATTAAAAAACCCCTTTTTAACCATTGACATATATAGGTAAACCTTAAAAAATATGAAAAAAATATATGAAAAAAATGTACAATACTCTGAAATAAGGAAATTAATATAAATATTGAAAAAATAAAAACATATGAAACCCCATTTTATCCCCAAGAAAACAAAAAACACCCTTAAACAATTTCAATTCTATAATAAAGGAATAATACCTTAACATACCAACTAGGCTTGGATAAAGTTGAAAAATCCTAAATACCCTTAAAACCATGAAAAACAAAAAACATCAATAAAACAAAAAATTATTTTGAAAACACTAGAATAAATATGAAAGAAAAGGATAACATGAAAAACCCTTGAAAACAACTAAAAACAATAATATCCTAAAATTCAAATAAAAGAACACTAAAAAACAAAAATTCCATGGAAAATATTATTAATAGTCATTAAAAACATGTAAATTAATAAAAACCTTGAAAAATTGTGAAAACCCATAAAAAATAAAAACATTAAAAACTACATAACACTAAAAAGTCATGAAAATAAATTTAAAATCCTTCAAAGCAACAAAAGACCCTACATGACACTATGAAATAAGAAGTTCATATATGTACATGAAAGACTATAAGAATCCAAAAAAATTGAAAAAACTCTTTTGAAAACATTGAAAAATAATAAAAATCCAAAAAAACATCTAAAAAGTATTAAAACACTAAAATCCATTTAAAAAATTGAAAGACCCAAATAACCAATAGAATACACTGGAAAATCACAAAATATTTTGTACAAATCTAGAAATCAATGTTAAATCATATAAAAAACATTAAATCAATAAAAAGATAATATCATTACAAAACACTGATATTCCTTGATACACATGAAAAAAACTAAAAATAATGATAATGCATTAATATAATGAAAAATCATGAAAAAAAATAAAAACTAGGGAATCCATTAATTTTTATGAAAATAAAATAAAAACATATAAAACATGACTAACCTTATAAAACAAATAAAAATACAATAAAACCATTATAACCCCTATAAAGACTAGAAAGCCATATATAACCAACAAAAAATATGAATGAAATTAGAATCCACATGAAACCCCTTAAACCAAGAAAACTATTAGGAAAACTAGAAAAGATCTATAATATAATTAAAAAACATGAGAAACCACGGAAATCCATAAATAGCCCAAAAAATACCTTGAAAATAATAAATATAGAACCTAATGAAAATCTTGGAAACCTGATAACTGATGAAAAAAATATAGAAACCACACAAAGTGATGAAAAAACATAAAATCCATGAATTATTATAATATCCTTGAACTAAAAAGTTTTTTTTAAATATATGTAAAATCTAATAAAACCCAATAAAATTATAAATACCATATTAGATCTAGATATCAAATAAATGAAATATAAAACAAATAATAGATGATATAAAATAACATTAAACAACAAAAAATTAAAAAATTATTTTAAAATTAAAAATTTATATAAATCCCTATATAAAATGAAAAACTATACCATAAAATAGTTAACAACAAGAAACCCCAATGAAACTACCAAAACATTAATAAAGAATCAAAAAAATAAATTTAAAAATATCTGAATTTCGTGAAAAACATGGACAATCATCATCAATATTTTAACACCCTACAAAAATCCTAGAAAACACAAGAAAGACCTAAATAGTATAAAAATCACTTGAAATATTTAAAAGATCAGGATAATATTTGTAAATAAATGAATAACCTATGAAACAACATAAAACAGATAAAATCTCGGATAAATCATTAGTGGATATAGGAATTCCTAAAAACATTTATAAACCATATCAACCTATAACAAATAAAAAAATACATAAAACCAAGAAAAACCTTGAAAATCATAGGAAAAAACTCTTTAGAAAATTTAAAATAATGAAAACTGAATGTTGACACATAAGAACCATAAAACCCAAAAAAACAATTATGAAATTATTAAAACCCATGGAAATAATGAAAATAGTAAAACATGGATGGAAAATATAAAAAAGTAATGATTAATATTAAAAAAACTCTATACGATCATTGAATACTATTAAAACCATGACTATGTTTTAAATTCATAAAATCCTACCAAAAAATGTAAATCCATACAAAAAATAGAATATATTGAAAAAATTAAATATCTGTAATAATCCTATATATTTGTGGGAAGCCTAGAATAAATTGAGAAATCATGAAAAAACTTATAAAACCAATAAAACCCCAATGAATCCCTTGAAAATTCAGAAAACATGAAATTTATAAACAATATAAATATCTTCCAAACCCATTTATAACATTATAAAAATTAAATACACTGAAAATAGTGTAAAATTCAATAAATCCTCAAAAACCATTAAAAATTCCTAAAAAATAATTACAACCCCCATGATGAACATGTAAAAATTTGATATTATATGAAAATTATTGATAAATAATGAAAAATAAAAAGACCTTATATACTACAAAAAACCCATAAAACACATAACACATATTAATCATATTAAAAATTATTGAAAACAAAACAATATCCCTTAAAACATTATAAGTCCTAGAAACCCCAATAAATCATTAAATCGTTATAAAACCATAAAAAACATGAAAACCATATATAATCCATGAAAAAGTTACATGTAATGAATTTAGAAACCCTATAATATTCAAAAAATCCTGAAAAAAAACAAAAACAAAAAATAAACAATAAAAATCATAAAAAACTAGTAACACATATTAAAAAAATAAAAACCCCTAAAAAACAGAAAACCATGAAAAATGAAAAAATTAATATAGGTTCTTAAAACACTCTAAATAATATAAAACCAATTAAATTCAATAAAAATTAATTTACAGGATAAAAACAATAAAAATCATGAAAAACATAGAAAAAATAAATAACTTTTTAATAATTTAAAACTGAAATGAATCCCAAGAACACTAAAACAGATATGGAATCCATTAAAATATGTGGATAACCTAATAAAATCATGAAAAACTCTTGGAATAACATGAAATGACTATAAATCACTTGAAATTATTAAAAAACATTATGAATAATAAAAAACCATGAAAATCTGTGATAAACTCTTATAATAAAAAGAATACTAAGAATAAAATCAAATAATGTGAGAATCCTGAAAACATATAGAAAAATATTAAAACCAATATAATATATATATAAAATTATATAAATCCTTACAAACCATGAAAATGACTGAAAAATATTGACTAACTTCTTTGATATCGTGAAAACCAATTAGAAATGATGGAAGACAATAAAAACTCATGAAAACCTACCAAAAAATTACTCGAAACAACATAAAAACCCATGAATATCATGACATACTATGAAATTACATAAAATATTGGAAACCCATTATATTATTTGGAAACTAATGGAACACACTAAAACACATTGAAAAAACAAAAAACTCTCTAAATCTCTAGAAAACCATGAAAACACCCTCAAATACCATAAACTAATAAAAATAAAAAAAATCCTAAATTAAAATAAATTCAACAAGAAATGATGAAAAATCTCAACACCATATTATACACTATTTTAAATCATTAAAAAACATACAAAACACAAGAATACCAGGGATATATTTAATAATATAAACAAATATTACAAAATTGGAGAAGAATAATTAAATGTAAAAAAACTAGTAAAAAAATTAATTAAATTTCTAAAAATATAAAAATACATTGATTACCATGAAAAATGTTAAAATCATGAAAAATAATGAAGATAATTTAAATTAATGGAAATCATAAAAAACCTAAAAAAAAATCTAATATCTAATGAACACCCTAGTAAATACCCTAAAATAAAATGAATTTCATTGAAAATTTATTAGGAAATTAAATGACTTGGAAATAATAATTAAAACCCCATGAAAAACCTATATACCCATTAAAAACAAAAAAAAACATAGAAAAATTGAATGATTTTATGAAAACACATATACATCATGGAAAATACCCCAAAACCACAAAAAACCATGAAATCCCCATAAAAATAGAAATTCTAAACAACCATTAAGCCCCTCATGTTCTATTAAAAACACTATAAAATGATGAAAATATGTAAAAACATAAAATACACTAGAAGACCCTGAAAAAAATTGAAAATGGGAAGGAACTTAGAAAATAATGAACACACCTAAAACCTGTAAAACATTAATAACCCAAAAACACAATGACAACCCAAAAATGAAAACTATATAACCCTAAAAACTAATGAAAATAATTTCATAATACCTAAAATAGAATAAAATTTATTGAATGAGTAAAACATGGGAAAAAATAAAACCCTTTATAAACTATAAAAATTCATAAAACCCCATTAAAATCATTGAATCCTATGAGAAACACATAAAATAAAAAAATCATGAAAACCCGTGGAAAAACATGAAAAACAAGGAAAAAACATATAATTTTGATTTAAATGACTACATATTAATAGGCATAAATATCATTAAAAATTAAAATAATAGAAAATCATAAAAATGAAAATACCCACAAAAAATAGATAATTTTCAAAAACTTATAAATATCATAAAACCCTTCAAAACACTAAAAAAATGTGAAAATACTTTATAATCTGTAGATATAATTATTAAATCCTAAAAAATACTAAAAACATTTAATATCCTTTGGAAGCCCATGAAATCCCCAAAACCCATAAAAATGTATAAAACATCATAAATCTCTCAAAATTCTATAGAATGTCTTATGTGATATAAAAAACCATAAAAATCATTAAAAATCATTAAAACCACTAAATATGATAATGACAATGAAAAATTATACATAATAATGAATATCCAAAAAAACATTACCAGGAAACTCAGACAGAGGCAAGCCTCTGGCATTTATTAAATAAAAGGAAAACCAATAGTCCAGTACACAAAAGTGAAATAACAATTTTAGAGCATAGTAGTCTAATCCATCACCATCACCATGATATATTTCATCCTCTAAAGTAGCCAATTCCCATTCAGAACTGTCATAATGTCGAAAAATCTTGGTGTACTTCTTTCTGAGGCTTAACTTCTCCAATAAGAGGTATTCCATTGAGGACCGTGCAGCACAGCCTTCCCCCCAATAGAAGAACTGGTATCTATTGGCTTTGGCAGATAAGAATAATCCCTCCGCGACCTTTTTCGTGGTGGGGCAATCATCGCTTCTACATTCCCAGACACCTTTCTCTTCTCACCCTAGACAACATCGCTGTAGGAAGCCCGAATCATGCCACCTTAATTTTCCATGTCACTATTAAGACAATACCCCCAATTTACAAAAATTAGCACTGCACGATAACCCTCCTCCACACCCCATTCTTGGTGATATTGAATATTAGAATCAAGCATGTCAAGACACTGTGAATTACCCATAAGCTCGCAACCAACATTTGTCCCCTGCTTCACAATAAAATATCTATCAACAACCTCCTATGAAATGCTCCCATCTGCCTTGGCTGAAACCTCACCCTCAGTGCTAGAAACCATCCCCTTCTCTACATATGGCAGAAAAATTCCAGTGGAATCTAGAGCAATATCATTAGCACCATCCTTCTGCCCTAGTAGCGACCCATGATGACCATCTGAAACCATAACACCTTGACCCTCCAAGGTTTTTTCACCCAAAACTACCACTCTATCACCGTCCTGCACCAGGTCATCCATCACCAAACTAGAAAATCTGTTGGTAATCTTCAAGTCAGTCCCCTGCTTCCAAGACCATGACTGCAGCCCAATTGGATACATCACCTGCACATCACCCCCATCGAAAACCTGCTGTGTAGACCCATGACCAACAAGAGGCTCTATCTCAATCACCTCCTCCACATCACATATACTACTGATGATAGCGTGCTGCAAGATAGCACCCTCTATTGCTCGGCCAACATTCGCAGGCCCCCTGCTCAAACTCTCTTGAGCACCCTTCAAAGAGACCGAATTAACTTCTGAAAGAACTGGATGGAAAACCCTTTCCCCAATAAAAGATCTTGAATCAAATCCAACATCACCCATAAATCTGTCAAAAACATGAAACACTAAGGGGTTCAATGACACCTACACTGTCTTAAAAACACTTGCAAGGCTATGAACATCATCAGATTGAACCAGTATCATACCCTTTACTGCATGTCCAACAGATTACACTTCACCAATCTTACCCTCAGAGCAAATAGAATCCAACTGATCCCCTTGCCTAGCTGAAAATCCAGGTTTGGTAACCATCTCCACTTTCACAGGGCCATCCTTCATAGCCAACTGACTCGACCTCACATAAACAGGCAACCCACAACCATCCCCACTGTGTCCACCCAACCCTTGTGAATAATCATCCATCCCTCCCCTGCGGCAAGCAGCCTCCAAATGTCCAAACCGTCTACACCTCACACAATACTTCATCCATGACTGAAAAACACCTCATGCATCCATCTAAACACTTTATCATCAGTAATACAGACACAATTCACAGGGGGTCACAAGACATCAACCTCAACACATATGCGTGGGAAAACCTGGTGAGAGACCGACTCAGTCTGTTGATCGGAGCAAAGAAAGCATCTAATCATATTTCCAACTGCACAAATAATCGCAGGATTTTGAAACGAAAGAGGGAGACCCGAAAGACATACCCACATAGCAATCAATGATGGGTCACACTGCATATGAAAATCGAAACCCCAACGGAAGAGATAAAAGGAAGAATCTTCGCACCTTCTAGATGCCCTAGACCAAGCGATAATCAAATATTCCTCAGATCCAAACAGAACCATAATATGTCATAGATCGAGTAACTCAACATCTGGAAACCCATGAAGTCCAAAATATTTAGAGATTACCTGGGAAAACGCTTCCACTGACTGTCGATGAGGCCGAAAATGAGCTTCCAGGATATTTATGCATAGATCTGAAGCATAGTTTTGATCCGACAAGAGTAGAGACAACTGAGGCGACTCCCAGAATAGAGATGAAACCTTTGGGGTGAGGGAAATTCTCAGTAAGGTAGAATAATTATCATGATACAATGGATCTTCCTTCCCATGAGGTAACGAGCATGAAGCACCCCCCTCTGAAAGGGAGGGGGGAGACGGTCCCAACGACATAGATTTAGGTCATCGGGGGAGGGGAGAAGCAGAAGGCTAGTGCACCTCAAAAAATCCCTCTATCACATACAATCCAAAAAAAAAATTAAACACACTAAAAATTCCATAAATTAAATGAAAAACCTAGAAGATCAATGGAAAATACTAAAAATTCATCAAAGACATTAAAACACTAGCATATATAAAACCATTAAAATATTTAAAAAATTATGGAAAACCATAATAAACCTTGGAAACCTATATAAAACCATCTTAAAAAATTAAAACCCTTGAAAAACATAAAAATTATGGTGAAACCCTACAAAATCGATGAAATCCTGGTAAATCCAAAATCAGTGACCATCAAAAACTAACAATTAAAAATAGTAAAAAAAATTAAGTTAGTGATTTTCCAGGGATAATTGAAACATGGAGTTAACCTAGATAATAGTGGATTTCCTTATATATAACTAAAAAATAATAAAAGACCCTTAAAAACCATGAAACCATAGGATAACTCATCAAATCCCGGAAAATATCCTAAATTCCATTAAAAAAAATAACATTTGAAAAAAACCATGAAAATTTATGAAAATGTTGAAAATCATTAAATAGACATTAAAAATTATGAAAATCCATATTTATATATAATAAAAACATAAAAAATATTTAAATACTGAACAAACTTTAAAAACAATGAAAACAATTAAAATACCCAAAAACCCCAAACATTTTAACAAAACACTCAAAAAACATAAAAAACTCTATGAATGCGAGATTACCCATAAAAATATAGAACCCATATGAAAACCTCATAATACATGTAATATCATGACAATGAAAGGAAAAACAATATGTAACCGTAAAAATGTGTAAAAGTTATGGGATCTAATGCATCACCCCATATGTAACTAAAAATACTAAAAAAACAATGAAGAACATTGATGACCAAAAGAAATTTTTAGATGCTATGAAAAATCTAGAAAAATGAGATAAATCCATTAAAGTAATGAGAAAACATAAAACCCATTACAAACCAAAAAACATAAGGGAATTCCCATTAAAGATATAAAAATTTTATGAAATCATTATATGACCATGAATTAGGGTGAAAACAATTAAATAACGAAAAAAACATTATGAAACTGATAAAATATAAAATCACATGAGATACTATAAAAATCTATTTAAAACTCTTGAAAACCCAATTAAAATTTATAAAAATATTGAAAACATTTATTATTATTAATGAAAAAATAAAAAGCCTTGAAAAATATTGAACATCATTAAAACCACTTAAAACTCACAAAAATAGAAATAAAATACCTTAAATACTTAATAATTCATTGAAAACCATGAAAATACAAATAGTCTATTGAAAACCTAGAAAACTCATAAAATTTATAAAAAATTTAAAAAATATTTCAAAACTTAAGAAATTATGAAATCCCGAGAAAATCAATTTAAAACCATAAAATAAAAATAAAATATTGAAAATTCTTCAAAAACATATAAAATAATAAAATATAATGGAATTCCCTAATAATAAAAAAATTATATAAAATAATTTATAACACAAAAAATATTGTAATCTCTTAAAACCCATGAATATTTATTGAAATGTACGAAAAACCTAGAAAAAATGTAAATACAAAGTACATCAAGAAAAATATGTAAAACCATGTTAATGTATGCAAATAATAATAAACTCTAAATATTTCATAAAAATTCCTCAATAGTCTTGAAATTATATGAAAAATAGTGAACACCCCTTGAAAACCATTAATAATATATGAACCCTTGAAATAATATTGAAAAATTTTCAAAAAAAATATATAATTATAATATAATTATAGAAACCATGAGAAATCAAATTAACACATAAAATAAGATTTAATTCCATATAAACCATGAAATTCTAAAAACCATTTAAAATAGAGGTTATAAATAAAAAACCATTCCAAATCATGGAAATATATTTATAGCATTGTGAACGAATGAAAAACTAGTGAATTCCTAAAAATAGAAAAACATGAAGTCTATAAAATACCTAAAACTCTTTAATAGACAAGAAAATTATTAAAACCACGAACACCATGGACATCCACTTAAAATATTTAAATAATATATAAGAACTGTTGAACTATGAGATCCCCTAAAACACTAAAAACACTCAGAACTCATTTAAATCATGAAATACAATTAAAATTTATGATTTCTCTAATACAATAAGTAAACCCGTGAATTTCCATGAAAACACATGATTACCCATAAAAAACACTTGAAACCCCTATAATATTTCTTATAAACACTATAAGTTCTTGTGAATTAATAATAAATTTAAAAAACATTGAAAACCCTTAAGAACATCTAAAAACTAAAATTACCTAAAATTTTATCAATACCATTAAATAATCTAGTTAACCTGAAATTTTAGATAGATATTCTGAAAAACCATGAAAATATTGAAAACCAATAGGACACTAAATAATTATATGAACCTAGCATAACCCTTCAAAACATATAAACATTTTTCAATACAATAGAAAATTTTTATACTCGCATAAAATTGTAAACCAGGAAATCAATGAAAAAATAATAAATGAATTGAAAACACTATAAATCACTTAGTAAATCAATAAATAACCCTTAAAAAAAGGACACCTTGAGTACTCATAGATCCATTTGTCAAAAACTTATGACTATTAAAACTCTTAAAAACATTGAAGGCCTCTGATATCACTTTCAATGTTCTATAAGAAACATAAAAACATAGTTAAAACCCTGAAAAAAACTATAAAACTCTTAATATCTTCATATAACCCTAGAAAACTCTTGAAATTAAAAAATATAATGAACTCGTGAAACCATTCACACTCACAGTTTCATGTAATGAGGCCCAATTATTTATTTTTGTGAATTTTACTTCACCGAGACTGTCCTTTATTATTCCATTCTAATGTAACCAAGGAGTGACGTTGTATTTACTATTGTTATTTTATATTACAAAGAGTTATTGTTTTAGGATAGAACACATCTGATGTTCCAACATTCGTTAGGGTTTTTGATTTATCTTCATTAATTGGAACTATATTAGTTATGGTTGGAGATATTGATGATATATTTCCATGATTGTTGTTATCAAACATTTAGTGTCACACCAGTGCACTATTGTGGTGGATTACATTAAGTATTAATTATGTTTATATAGTTTTCCACCACATTTTGGGTGGTCTTCGATTCACATAATGGTTAACATCTATTTTTCCTTTCCTCTATCGATAGAATTATGATTTTAGGATTGAGTTAAATTGGTTTAAAACATTCATTCATCTCAAAAGTTAAAAATATGGTTTTCATTGTCATTCTATTTATTTAATGGTACTTTCTAGGTAGGTCCTGGTGGGGATATACGATGTCATGGTGTTTTTGATCAGTTTCGTTCTGGTGATTTTTTTATAGAGTGCCTTCAATTAGTCATGTATGAGCCTAGATTTCACTAATGATGTTTCCCATATAATCTTATATAGAATAATTAGATTGTGATTTCCATTTATTTAAATATTTTTTTATTTATGATGTCTCTCATTATAGATTCTTTTTTATCTTGTACATTCATCTTCATCCACCTCAATTTCAATTCTATGGTGTTCTATGGTTCTATTGGATAGAATTGGTATTCCTTTAATTTGATTTCATTTTAGTGATTGTGGTAGTTTTTTACTAGGGTTTTGAAGTGGAAATAATCATATCAATAGATCCATTTCATTTTATTCCACTATGGTGATTATTTTCATGATAGGTTGTTTTAAACTGTATTTCTAGTTAACAATATTTTCATATTGAAGTTATCTGTGTCTAGATTTCAGTGCAGGAATTTGTTTCTTTTTTGAGTATTCATCTTTCATAGGGAATGTTATTTATTAAAAAATAGACTATAGGTGTGGGGAATATTATTATTAAAATTTTAAACTCATCCAAAATTATCAATGTATTATTATTGAATACATGATAAGAAAAGAATTTGGTTTGTTTTCAAATAGATGTGTAATATGATGACAATAAATAATATGAACACCATGATATTCAAAGTAGTTTGGTTCATAGAGTAGATAATCCACTATTCAAACTCCATTATCCCATGTATAGTATTGGTACTCTATAAAAAGAGTTATTATGTTTGGTATGGGTAAAAACTCAACCAATTATGGTACATGCTAGAACAATACATTCATACTTTTTTCGAGAAAAGGACGAACACATGATTTTCAATAGAGTATCCCTAACCTATAAATATTCCTTTTATATGTATAGATAGAATGTACCTATTCTACAATAAAAAAAATCTATGTCACATATTATTGATTTTGTGAGTATAGAAAAGTCCATTTAAATTGAGGTATTAGTATACGTGAATTGAGAATTATAGATTCATACAAAAAAATAAAACCAAATAAACAATGGGAATACAATGTGGAAGAACGGTGGTGTGGGGCAGTGACCTTATTCCCATCATGAGTTGATGATAAATAAATATATATCAGGAAAACTACAATTCCTCATAAGATCAATTTTTACAAATCATCATAGTAAACAATATAATACATGTAATCTCTTATTTTTTTTATAAATTTAATAGATTAAAATAAATAGAATAATTTTTTCAACAAAATCACAATAATAAAATTTTTGTGGGTGTTTCAAAATTATTCATCAGCAATGAAAATTTCCACACAGTTTTCTAGTAATTTCTTATCACAAGAAAAAAATTCACATTAATGAATATAAATAAAAAACATTATAAACAAAATACATCGAAATGGAAGATTAATTTAGAGATAATAAATACAATGAAATATAATAAATATATATATTCTTAATATTTATGTTTCATACTATATATTCATAAGTTAATGAAGAACATAATTAATCATTACATAAATGTGTATAAATAATGTATAAATTCTTTGAATATGTACCATGTAATTAATAAAATATTCTATAATTAATTAAATTATTTAAACACTTGAAAAAAACATGTAAAAAATGAGAATACAGAAAAATAAAGTGAAATATACTATACTAGTTTTATAGTTTTTCCTATCAATGTATTTTTATTTATTCATGCATGTGTAATGGTAGAAAATATTTTTCATAGGATTGTTAAATGTAAAAATCACATTATACTTGTTATGTAATTGTAGATTAGCACACTTGTTGAGACTACCTTTTTTCATGTAAATTTACATAAACAAAAAATTATTTGAATGGGGAAAATGAGTTTTCCTAGGTGGTGTGTGCGAACAACCTATGTGGGACATTAGTTCATTCCACCCCTTAGTGGGGTACTATCCGAAGACACATACACGAGGTACCTACATAGACATCCTACTTCGACCAGGGTCTTATGTCTTCCAATAAATATGACCATAGGGATGTACATTTCAAATTATGAAAAATAATAGTGAAGAATAAATGATCTACTCACAAAAGTATATCACCAAATCCCTCAATTACAACTAGGTATCCCTCCAAATTATACTAAAATTAAAAATTTAGGGGTATATTTTGATCAAATTCCATCTAGGTATTGAGGCCCAAAACACCTACTCAATGATCAATACCCTCCCAAATCTATAACAACCTGCATGAAGTCACCCTCCTAAATCAGAGACCTACTCAATATACATATACATAAACATGGGAGATTCTTGGAGTTTAACGAAAATTATCAACCAAGTGTCAACTAGACGGTTTTTTTGGAACCACTAAGTAACATCTAGATCATATTATAATACCCTTAGGGAAGCACTTCTGATCTATTTATTCCTTACTCTATGTGAAGAAATTTTGATCTATATAGAAAATTCCCTACATAAAGAACATCTTTTAATTCTAGGACTTACCCTATGTGAGACACATATAGATCAAACAACCTTCACATTCACAAGCCTCATATGTGCCCCCTTTCATGCCACAAATGGATAAGACCTCATTCATTGGGAGTATAATTCATGGGAGACACAATCAGAGCTTCCACTGAGTCCTACATAACTATAAGTATATGTTTATAAAAATAATAGGGGTTTTCCCATTAATTTATTAATTCATTTGATATTAGGTGTTATAAACTTGTCATATCTAGTATGTAGTGTCATCATTATAAATTTAGTAATTTATCCCTTATTTCATGAGGAACATAAACCCTGGGGAATTTTTAATTCTCACCTTCTCTTGGAAATGAGTTTGTTGTCCTTCCATCAATGAATATATGTTTAGGACCTCTTATATAAAACATGGGGTGGGGATCATGTACACTTTTCCTATTGGTGTGGATTATAGGTTTATCCTTGTTTCTTTATTATAACTATGACAAGGAAATCACTTATATAATAAGCCTTTTTTCCTTATCAAATATCTTATCCATCATTAGATGTGACTATCCTTGTTTCAAAAAAAGAAAATGAAATTAGAACATCAATGTATATTCTCTACCTTGTCACCCCAACAACTTTTACTAGTAGATAAATGATATTTTTTGTATTTCCATACCTTCAATAACCCCATGTTTCTCACACCGAGAAGGTCAAACATGTGAGTAGTTGAAAGAAACAGTTGTAACATCTAGATGATATTATGCATATCATGGTTGAGATCCATTTCCATTCCATCCCCTCACCGTCCATCACAGGGCCTCCATAGGTGTGGGTCCTAAAATGTATTTATCCTTCTCTCTAGTAATTCTCTTTGTTTTAAGAAGAAATCAAACATCCAAATCACAATGATTCTATAAATTAATTATTCTTCTTGAATAAATCACATCCTTCAAAGCATAAAAACCAAAACAATTTTATAATTATTTAAAAATAAAAAAATACAATTCAAGAAAAATCATTAGATGTCCTCCATTGGAATGGATCCTAAAATCAAAAAATATATTTAGAGGGCCTATATTAGCATGGGTCCCAAAATTAATCTAATTATGTGGGATCTAATTCCCATCAAAATTGGATACATTGAAATCTTCCTGAGGGTCCCAATAGAAAATCCCAAAATCAAGAAAATTTTACATTGTGCCACATCCCCAGTAGGTTCATATCATACCCAGGATCCCTCTTAATGACAATATTCCCTCGGCTACATTGGAATATATTTCACACCAAACTTATTTGGGGAATCTTTCACCAATATTGCCTTTATACATGACATTAAACTACATAGTTTGGTCCACGTCAAATAACATTAAAAGGTATGATGATCCCCATTAAGAATCACCGAAATATGGAGTTCAAATTTAATTCACAAAGACAAATAAGAGGGCCATATTATGTGCATGATCCTGACATCAAAACAACTCATGTATCCATGGAATATAATAAATTCTATATTTCTACATTGTGTTCCTTAAATCAAACATCATGATAAGAAATTTGAAAATATTTTATAATCAATTAAAAATTGGGTACCATCGATATAGAACCTCGGATTCATTAATATGTATCCATTAATGAATAGTTTCTTTATAAAAAATCAATTGTAAAGTTAATTAATGATAATAATATATTTCTAATTCAATGATGACCCATGTTATACTAGGTAATTAATGAAAGATTTTTTATTATGTCTTAAATCATGATGAGAGTCCAAGAGTATGAAATAATAACCCCTAAGAGAGAGTGGTGATATTGACCACCGATCCTCTTAACCACTATATTTCCTTAAGAATTGTTGGTACACTTCCCCAAATCTACCTATATTTTGGATGCATGTTCGTAAATAATATTTATTGAGGGAATTTTTGGGTGTTTCCAGGTTCACAAACAATACTTGTTAAAATCCATTTAAAAATGGTAATTAAAATGTGAAATATTTTTAATCATTTAACCCCCAAAATAATGTTCTCCATCTTAATGAACACACCACTCTCATTTTTCATCAGAAATAATAATAGTGAACATGCTGTGAAACCTTAAACATAATTTTAGTGTTTACCACCTACAAGAAACCTTTCACGCTAAAAATGATAGTGGTTTAAACATTACAATAAATTATGATTTTTTTATTAAATGAGATGCTGGTTTTCTAGGGATTTTTCCCACAAATAATTTAGGGGAATTCATATAGATCCCTATACAATCCAAATTATATTACACAAGTTCTAGCTAATATAGACTATGGATATTCTGTATGATTGTCCTTCCACTAAACAAAGAACATCATTTTGTAGCTAATGTCTCCAACAATATATATTAAATGAATTGGATCCATATTACAAAAAAATGGTAGAAGACCATCTGTTGATTAAATACATTATGCTCACCATCTTTTGATATACCTCCAGTTTCAACATAATGAATGTTGGGTGACAAGAAATGGACAAAAACGATTTCCTTATAAAACTATTCAATATCATATCCTTATAAATCAACAATTATATCCTCCAATTTCTCAGAGAGGTGATTAATAGGCCACTGAGAGCCTCAACTAGATATTAGAATGTTCCAAAAAAGATCTTTTTCATGAAACTTCTCCAAAAATGATATGTGAGGATATAATCTTTGTATGATCAGGGTGATTTCCATGGATGTTTGGACTATGTCACTCAAACATAGGAATACAAGATGGCCTTCTGAAGGGAGATGTCATACAATAGAGAAAAGGTTTATACATTTGATCCCTCTGAAAATGTATGGTAGCAATATTCGGTGGAAAACTGAGAGCAGTTGCAAAAAACTACCATCATTAACCGTGACTACAGGTACAATTAAAAATTGTCCAGAAACGTCTACCAGTGAAATTCATTGGCAAACTAATATTATGTAACAAAACAATCACATATTAGAAATTTTTTACATTCATTTTTTGGGGAATACCATGAGGAGGAAAAATCAATTAGATGCATAAAAAAAAATATCCAATAAAATATAAAGTCAATGAGAAAATATTCAGAAACACCTATATAGCATGTCAATAAAACATAGATTTAGTTTAAAAAATAAAGTGGAAGAGAAAGAAAAAAATATAGGGTTATACAAGGTCTTATCCCCCACTCCTTAGTACTATTTTATATTTTTAATGAAATAAAGGGTAAGAGAAGGTAAACACTCAATATCTTCTCATTTAATGGGAATATATCAACATTCATACCACTGATGTTACATAACACATCCTGATAATGGTATAAGGAATGAAAAAAATTAATTCCAACATCATACTGAAATTCCATGACATTATAATAGCAGTTTCAATGATTTAAGAGAGGACACACACCTCTGATACCATAATTGTGGAGAGTCATTGATATTTCACTACATGGAAGTCACAAAACATTGTCCCCCAAATTGGTGAAACTTATCAAAATTTCACTATCAGGATGAAAAATGATCTATTCCTATATAATTGGGTTATTTACAAGTTTCTCCAATGATATATTTGAATCCATGTTCCCTAGAATGTGTCCCTAGTAATCTATAGGATGAAATCTAAAAAAGAAGCATTTATTTAGGATATTGGAAAATTAAGATTTTATGTGTGATATATCATTTCATAAGGTACAATTTTTTGAATCCCAAAAAAATTTATTTGTGATAGTACACTATTACCACAATACAAAATATTTATAATAGTAGAAGGATTCATAGAGATCCTTATAGGAAATCTCTCCATGAATGATTTATTTATTTCTAGAATATGATATATCCTATGAGTCCATGTCTTTATGGGATCTAATATGAAAATCCACTCAACCAGATGAACAAATAATAATATGGTCATCCACATTATAATATCCATCATAAATATCTTATTTAGAATTTACTCTACACGAACTCTCTCCATTGTCTGATATCAAACAATAAATATAGTCTTCCATATATTAAAATTTCACATTGTCATAATGATCGCCCTAAATGAGATTTGTTGATGATAATGTCATCCTACCCTGAGGTACATGGGAAAATGAAGATAGTTATTCTAGATTTCTTTTCCCTGACATGTGAAATAAATTCCATTATAGAATCTATCAAAAGGTGATATTCATTCCCCCACCACCCATGGATCGCCTATTTTCCAGTATGTTTGTTGAAATCCATATCGATACTACAATTTATTATCAAGAGACTATATGTCTCCAACATTTCATAGAAAATGACTATAAATATCTGATGAAATATGAAGGATAAATCTTTACCTTGAGGATTCATATGGAAAAATATTCTATAGAATTTATGTTCAACATAGACATTTCCTTTCATACATGACCACTACATCAATTTAATAATAAACATAATATTTTCCTTACTAAACCCTGATCCAAAGGATTAGGGTATTGGGGAAATTATTCATGTAAAAAAATATTTCCTAATAATGAAAAAAATTATTTAAAATCGTCTTTGTTATCCTTATAAATCTAATGTTCTCTCTATTACATGTAGTAACTCAAAGATATGCATCAATGAAAGGAATGTTCCAAAATCCTATTAAGCAGATGAACGTGGGACGTGAAACAATATAACATGATTGATAATAAATATTATTATTATATATTAATCATGGGATCATTATTTAAATCACAAGGGCAACATTGGATAATGGTTTAGATTGTGGAAAAAATTAAAAATGAAATATCATGTCTTAATCATCATATACAGACTACAGGTTAAAAATAACATATATTCATATTCACAAATAACCTTCATGAATAATCAAAAAATAATCATTGTAGAAATATATATAATCTTGTTGTCATATATTACACATTATCTAATGAGATAAATAACATTAACCAACTCAATAGAGAGATAAAATTCCACGCTCACCCGCCACATAATAGCATTTTATTAATAAATAGATTCTAGAAAGTATATAAATCAAAGTCATAAGATAATCCATTGATTGGAATGGGTTTCATAATATTCTCATTAATATATATACATGAGTAAGGATTGGGGTTCCCAAAAATAAAATGGAAAAAATACTTAGAATAAATTTCATCATTCATGAGTGAATATGAAACAATCTCCAGAGTGAAGAATTTTGTTAGAGAGAATATTTCTTTTGAAAATTAATAACAATTTCCCTTGAAAAATGATATGAACATGTATATCCTTGAATTAATAATTTGGGAAATAATGGAATTATATTTAATGAACATTTATTGAATATCCATATCGAACTTTGGCTGGAATTATGTATAACCCGAAGAAAGGGATTTAGGTTGAAGAATTCCCTTACCTTATGTCAGAAAGCCTTCAACATTTGCACATTACATCCAGGGGAATCAAATTTGATTCTTCAATTAAATAACTCACATCCTCTTTAACATTTATTTGTTTTTATAATTTTATTACAGTATTTTTTGATGAGTTATAGTGTTATTTTTCAACGTTTCCATATAATTCGTTTTCATGGTTTCACTGTCCGTTTACTTGTATATTATTATAGAATTTATTGTCAAATGAGAATAATTATCCAAATGTGAAATTATGTGTAATTAATAACCATTTAAATGTATAAATTATCTCATATATAATTTTTTTTAATGTATTAGGATGATTAATTTAATAAAACATTAATGATATGTTTTTTCGTATATTTTTGTAGGTTTTTCGTCCATCACAAAATAATTTCATTTTATTAAATATTTTATAAATAAATTAGAAAATGAATACTAAAAAATTAAGGATATAAATAGTTAAATATTTTTTTACTTCATTAATTGTATTATTTTTAGCATTGATGGTGGTAAAGGAAAATGAAAACTTTTCATCTGTGAAGGCCATGGATGGACTGAATAGATATGATATTTTTATTCTTTATAATTGAAGGAGGTAATGTAATATTTTATTATCTATATTACAATAAAAAAAATAACATTATAATATGTATATAGGTATGATGCTTGATTTATCATTAAACATTTTATAATGATATGTGGGGAGGCTATAATAATATAAAAGAAATTAAAATAGAATTATTAATGATTTTACCACTTAAATGATATCTCCTTGAGATCCAAATTATGTCACATGGATGTGGTCATTAATTGAGACCAATAGCTCTTGTACAGGGTGAATAGTCTTTGGATAGAATTTGGAAAAATATATACATACTATATTTCTTAGAATGTGTGAGGAGAAGAGGTGGTGGGAAGTGTTATTAATAAGGGATTTGAGAAGTGATTTTTATTACTATTTTATAATTTGAATATTATTTTGAATCAAACTATCAATTGAGTTTTTTACCTTGACAAGATTCATTAAAAAGAGAATCATGATTTGAGAAAATATTTATTAAAACGTATATAAAATTTCCATGACTCGAAAATTCATGCATTTATCTTATATTTTAAATTTCTATATTTAATTATTCATAAAAAATTCAACAATTTTAGAAAAATCACAATAATTCACCGTTACAATTTTTTGACAAGTATATTTCAAAAGCATACTCTATCTAATATTTTTTTTATATATGATAAATTTATTATTTATATAAAATCATCATTTATTTAAAAAAACATTTATTATAATATTATAATATTTTATTACCAACCTATAAATTAACTATGTTGTAATAATATTATCTTATAATTAAACTACACCATAATATTAATTTATTAATCTATTTTATGTAGAGAATATTTATTAAAATAAAAATAATCATTTATAATTGTAATTAAACATTCATGTTACAAAAATACCAACATATTATTTATCTTTTTTGAAACATATATTTACTTATACACTGATATAAATATATAATATTTTAATACATAAGATACCAAAATATTATTCATATTTTTATAGATGAAGTTATTATTTCAATTTCCAGATTAATATTACAAATATTCAAGTTATTATTTCGTCAGTATAGGTCAGTTAATTTCAACAAATATCACTCATTATATTCATTATTTTAGATAAAAATGTTTTTATTGGGTTTTATAAGGGAATAATGTGGTTTATAGAATATTTATCAGAATAAGTAATCCATTGATAAATTATTGGGTTGTTACATTATTCCCCACTTTTAAAATTTCATCCACAATTTTATTATTAGATTCTAAGTTGAAAACATGTGACTATTCTACTACATCATCGATTCCTCTAGTTCCAATGTGACCTAATTATAATTATGGATTCTCCATAATTCCTTCACTAGGTTGGTGGCCTGTTATAGATATACTTGTATCTATAATCAAATACCATTACCATGTTATCATTATAAGACATATACTCATCCAACTTTACCCCATATGAGTTCAGTGTGTGTCAGGGATATGGTAAGGGCTTCTTCTCTAAGGATAAATAGAATACATAATGCACATGGGAAATGGATGGTGGATGTGAAAGCTGATAGGAAACTATAAATATGCAATCAATAATCTTAAATTTGAAAATGTAACTTGGGATATTAGTCCATATTATTCCAATCCACATAACTCTTTTTCATTGTATGATTTGAAGGAATGATATTTCTACAACTACAAACACCAAAACCATTCAATAGTTGTCAACATAGAGATTTTACCAACTAAGAGTAGTTTTTTTGTTTTTTTGATTTCCTTAACATTCTCTATCACCTCATTCTCAAGATCATGTCCAAGTAGCTTTTATTCACCAACATCATCAAACAATGATGAATTTTAACATTGATCCTCAAATATAGCTTCATAGAGAGCTATTTGAATACTCGAGTGAAAGATATTGAAGTATGATAACTCAACCAATATGAGATACGAGTCCCCTATTCCATTGAATCCCATTGAATAGGCTCTTAGTATAACCTTGACCATATAAATAGAACTTTCATATTGAATGATTATTTGTATGTGACATGACATTCTAAAATTCAACTGAATAATCAAATCATTAAGATGAATTCTCTAGAATTTGTATATTATCCTTGAATCACAATCACTAATGATCTAAATCGAAGTCCAAACCAGCATCAACATATACTTCACATATATCATGAAATCTTGTATAGATGAAAAATCTACCCAAATAGAAATGAAGTGGGTTGTCTTGGTGAGTTAATCCACCAGTACCCATATTCCATTACTTCCGTTCGATGTCTTCTAGATACCATTTATAAAGTCCATAATTATGTTATATCATTTCAAAATTTATATATATAGTAGTTTCAACAATCCATTTAACTTAAGATAATTTTCTTTAACTTTATTTCATGATAAATATCTTGAGAAATTTTTCGTAGTCACCTTATTCACGTTGTCTCACCATAAGAGTTATCAAATATCATGATATAATTTGGTACTTATATGATGGATAGTGAAATATGACATATGTGAATTATCACATATTTATTTATTTATCTCAGGTGATAAAGGTACAAAAATAATTATTCCAAACCAAATCACCCTGTCATCATTGATATAGAACTCTGGTTTCCTCCATCCCATGGCTGTTATTACCTTCTATTCTATAACTAGATTATCCTTTTATTCCTCCTTGAAATTATCTTAAATATATGGAAAGGAAATAATTTTTTAAGGTATTATTTTTTAAATACAAATATTATTTTCAAATCAATCATGTTTATAATTATAAAGATGGGGTGTTTCTCAATCCACATCACAGCTAGAGTAGTGGGTTCATTTTTGGGGAGGTAATCAACAACCATGTTCGTCTTTCTAGGATGCAAATGAATTGAAAAAACATAGTACTTTATTATCTATAATAATTTTCTTTTGTAATGCGATGATATAATTTCAAATTAATATATTCTTATGACACTTATTATTCGAATTCATGTAACACTTCTCACCCTAAAGATAGTTCCACAAAATTTTCAATGAAATGATCATAGCGTCTAGATCCATATCATGTATCATGTAGTTATTATAATGGATAATAAAGTATCATGTTGCAAATTCTTTCACGTTATCATTCTAAATTAATAATAAATAAAATTCTTTTATTTAAGAGTCGATGTATATCACAGAACATTCTCCAATTATTAGTAGTGTTAGTATAGATGTATTTATTAGCCTCTCCATGAGCTCTTTGAAATTTTCCCCACATTATTCAATCCATACATAATTTATCCCTTAAAATGTTTAAATAGTTACCAGTCTAAAATACCATGACCAATTTATCACAAAACATGTGTACTACCCTTTTAATCAAAGAAAACTGTGTATTTTTTTTTGACTTTATTGGGTTTTAGATAATCTTCAATTTCCATTTTTTAAGGGACCATATAAATTCAATAACTTATATTCATGTGTCCATTTAATATTAAATTTTACTTACAAATATCACACTTCCTTAAATTATAATAAAATTTATCCTTTCATAATATTTCCTATACAACCTATAGATTTTATTCATGTTTTTCCTTTATATTTTAGTATAATAGAATATCCTCAAGAAACAGAACCATGAATTTTTCAAGATAGTCTATATAGAATTTATAAATCATATCCCAGAAATTTTATGTGCATTAATAAGTATGAAATTGTTTCTAGTAACAGTTAATTCAAATAAAATGTATGAAATATAGTCTTAAGAATAAATTCTTTTTTAATAATCAATTATCGATGTCTATAATCACGATCTACCTTTTAGAAGAACCAAACTCTTCACTGTGAATCAATAAAGTCTTCAATATATGTAATATGTCACTTTTTCATTATATATATATCTTATTTCACTCCTGGTAATTGATACACAGATGCAGTAATCCTTCCATTTTCATTATGATGAGTTTTGGAACATCCATATTTTACACAATAGGGGGTACGAACCCTCTGTCCAAATGTCCCCACATTCTACTTCATTAGAAACTTGAACATCGATAGAGACCATTTTGTGTGGACATTTTAACATATTATTTGATTTAGGTATATTTTCTATTGATAAAACTACCCCATAATCTAGGGGATGTATGGGTATCTTTTTAGGAAATACATCTATGTATTCCATCATAATTGTAATCTCCTCGAAAATGGTTCATTCCTTTGACACACCCATTTTTTTATATATATGCTTCTTAATAGGGTATCAACACCCAAAACATTTAGGTATTATAAAAAGGATATTCAGGATATTCATATCATTTATAGGTGATAATGAGATTCTATGGAATATGAAAAGGTAATTTCTTTTCCTCACATTTAATGTGTGATCTATATTGCTAGAGAAAATCAATTCCTAGTATAGAATAAAATAACACAATGGGTATTATTAAGATATTCTCTATAAGAATCATTATATATACACCATCATGGGAAGTTTCCAATACCCGGGATGCTTTGATATCATAACAAAGAGTTTTTACAAGTATCTATAATTTATTTTTTAAGGATTCTATTAAAAAGGTCACGAAAACATGAGTAATATAAATGGAGGTGTAGAACTAGAATCAATTATTAATTTTCATATTATTGGTTGAATTATGATTTGTACATTTTACAACATAATTTTATTTCCCAAAATCAATAGTAGTGATGTAATATTGTTACCGTTATATCTTTATATTTGGTGGATTTTAACACTGATTACACTAGAAGAATCTATATTTAGTGCCCTTCCATGTATATTGAACCTACTCCATATTGTTGATGCGTTGAACCATAAGTGGTACATAATAATGTTCCCCCTTTCCTCTACCCTGTTGAACATGGTAATTATATCTCTTATACATTCATGTTCTTGATGGCCATCTCTTCACACTCATATGATGATTTCAAGGGAAATTCCTATTAAGAAATATTTTATTGTGGTCTTCCCACTTCACCTATTCATTAAAATCCCCGGCTTGGTGTTCATTATCGACTTCCAGCATTCATCAGCCTCCCCATCTAAATTATATACAAAAGGATCCACCATATCCTTCTCTTAAAAGCATAGAATAGAAAATATATACTTCACTGAGTTGGACCGCTATTTAGGAACAAGTGGATCAGAATAATTAAAAAATGTTGGTGTTCTTAAAAGAATAAGGCACTCAATTGTTAGTTTACCTTTATGGATGAATACAAACTTTCCACCTAGTTCTGGATAATTTTCATAGACTAAGACAGAAGTGTAAGAATCACCACAATTTTTTGAACTCCACCACCATGAATTTTGGTATTTCAATTATTAAATAATTATATTGTTTAATGAATTAGTTTCATAGATAGTTTTATCCTTTTCCCAAAATTTTCATAAATTAATATAGTTTTCAAAAAAAGTCAATCCAACAAATAATGAATATATAATTTGTTATTTAAAATAATTAACTGCGATGGAAAATATTATTAGATTTGTATGTTTATCTTTTTTCTAAAACAAATATTTAATATGTATACATATAAATATTTTTATTATATGGGTTTATCTATCATTTTCTAATCATAATTCCAAACATTACTATACCATTCATTAATACAAACTATAATGACCCTTTTTTCTTATATGACTACTACATCATTTTGATGATAAAAATATTAGTGTTATAAAACCATGATCTAATTGGTTTATTGTCTAGTGAAAATTAGGAATATACATAACATGTGTGTAATAAAATTGTATAATTTATTTATAATATTATTCTTTATCAATCTAAATTTCATATTTACATTAGTAAATATAGTAACATGATGATATATATCAAATAAAGGGAAAAATTAAAAGTCATGTAAGAGGAATAACACGGGACATTGAAAAATAGAACATGAGTGATATTAATATACATAATTGTTACATCAGAATGCGATAATAATCAACATCATAAGGTGAAAATTGGACAATGGAATGGAATTTGGAAATTACATAAAATGTAATAGAATATCTTATTGGTCTAATACCATAAAAAGATGTGACCAATGCTAGAATCATGTTCATGCATAAAATATGTGTATAATCATAACATAATCATTTTCGAAAAAATATATAATCTTGTTCGGGTATAATAATCATTATCTCAAGAGATACATCACATTTCTCAATGCATTAAGGGGATATAATTTTTTTGGCCCACCCATCACATGCTAACATTTCAATCAAGCAACCCATAATGAAAATATAACAATCATTTTTATTAAAATTGAATAAAATGAATATATTTAATAATAATTTTACAAACATTTATTCATTAATAAAGAATTGTGTTATCAAAATACAAATAAGAAAAAATTTCTTATAAGAATCATTATTCATAACTGAAGAAGAAACAATATCAAGGGGATTCAATATTTGTCTTGGAAAGAAGAGATCTTTTATAAAAAATATATATTTTTCATAAATATAATTGGTAATATATATATATACTCTAAATTAAAAGAGGATAAAAATAAAATTATATTTAAGGATCCTTAATAGAATACCCATACTGAATTTTGGCATGAATTTCGTATAACCAAATGATAGGGATTTCGGTTCAATAATCACATTACCATGTGTATGAAAGGAATTTAGAATTTGCACATAATATCATTTATAATAAAATTGATTTTGTAAATTATATAACTCAGAACACTTTATACAAGTATTTTATTTAGTATAAATATATTATGTTAATTACTGGACATTTACATTAGTTACAATGTTAATTTCATTGTTTCAAGAGAATTAATTATTATTTTTTCTTGGTTTGATCAATTTTATATCATTTTGGAAGTTATTTTAGAATAATAATAAATTCTGAGATGTGATATAATTCCTTAACAATGAGTATAAAAACATTTAAATGGTTTCATATGTCATTTTTAATGGTATTATGATGATTCATTTTATAAAAAATTAATGATGAAAATTTAGTTTATTTTGGTGGTTTTTTTCCATTATTAATTAAATAGATTTCATTAAATATTATGTTTAAAAATTATTTCTGTTGAATTAAAAAAATAATAATATAGATATATAAATATGGTTAAAATATAATATTGGTTTGATGACTAGCCTTAAGGTGGTGATGGAAAATTAGAACTCATCATCCACAAAGGTGGTAAATCGATATATCATAGAAAATGTTTTCATTTTGAATAATAAAAAGAGGATAGAAGAAATTTGATGATGGATATTCCTTAAAAAACATTACATTATATATATTATACTAGATTTATAATTACATTTTATATATGGGGATCTTAGGATACAATAATAAATGAAAAAAATTAAGAGAGAATGAATCGAATTTGACACCAAGAATGTTGTCTCATAGAAAATCTCTATTAATCCACTTGAACATAGACTCATATTTATACCACCATATCTTGAATACCAATAAAAAACATATAGATTGAATCTGGAATAATTTATTCATGTAATAATTCATATAAGGTGTGGGGAGATGAGGTAGGGAGGGTAGGTATTTATAAGGGATAAGTTGGGTCGTTTTTATTATTTTATTTATTTGTTTATTATTTTGGCTCATGATTATAAATAGTATTAATTAAGATTACTAAATACACTAAATAAGAAATTATATTTTGAGATAATGGTTCATTGATCATAGATACATCATACAAGACTCAAAAACTCATGTATTTAGGCTATATTATAAATTTTGTTATTTAATTATTCACAAAAATTTATAATATTATATAAAAATACCAAAACTGAAACTAACCATTTTTCATGA
This sequence comes from Viscum album, assembly GCA_963277665.1. Classification (NCBI taxonomy): domain Eukaryota; kingdom Viridiplantae; phylum Streptophyta; class Magnoliopsida; order Santalales; family Viscaceae; genus Viscum; species Viscum album. Next base: position 1,816,964,497 of record OY728164.1, read on the forward strand.
TAATATTTATTAAATAGGGATCATTTATTGAAATAATTATATAAATATGAAATCTTTAATGTTAAAATAAAACCATAAATTATTCTAAATATACCAATTTTAATTTTATAATCAATTTATGACCCTTGGAGATATTAATTAAGGTCTCAGAAAAATATATTCTAATTATAGTACAACATAATCTTAATTTAAGTGTCTATTTTATGAAAATTAATTTTCTTTTAAATCATTATATTCAATATATAATTATATATTACAATTTCTATTTTACAAAAATATAACCAAAAAAAATTTCATTTTAAAATGTCAATTTACATATAGCAAGATATAAATATATCATTTTTTAATATATAAAATACATAAATTTTATTATTACATTCAAAGTGAGCTTATTATTCTAGTATGTATATTATTATTCCTAATTTTTAGGTATTGATTCCATCTACATTTTCCTTAATTTTTACGAATACTACATATAATATTCTTCATTAATAAGAATAATGTTTATATTATAATATCTTTTTGAATCTTGTGTTCAATGTAATAATTAAATGAAGTAAAATTACATTGATAAATGTATGATAATTTTCATGTTTTGGGAATTATCCAAACCCCAATTCAACATTATATTGTAATTGTTAAAAGATTGTGTGTATAACATCCACCTATAATATATGAAAATATAATTTCCAATTGATTAAAAGGTATATACTTGTGTTGAGTATCAAGGTCACATCAAAGTAATTGAAGGGTTTTAGTGTTTAATCGACTTCGTCACTCTCTTGGTTGCATGAAATAAAAAATTTGGTAAAAAATATGGTTCCCTTAAATATTTTTATCGCAATACAAAAAAATTATTTTCATAAGAAATTCATATATTCCTCAACCATTGTACACATAAAAAGATGGGGAGAACATGAAGAAAATAATTTCACCACTCTCACAAATACACACATCCTAAAAATGGTGACATCATTCATTTTCATAGCTATAGACTGAATTTAACAAAAAGACTCAGTCCATGATATATGGTGGGCTCAATAAAAATTGTACCAGACTGAACCTTGTAGATATCGATTAAGATAAAAGAGATCCATTGAAAGATGTATGTATCGGGCATATGAAAATAACATAAAATAATCCTACATAAGAAAATTAATTTATCTAATAGTGAATTTCATGAAGTTCTTTTTAGAAATTTCAACAAAAGTATGAAACATGGATACAATATGAACATGCATACTTTGCATGTTATGCCATGTATCTATAAAATCAAGATCAAAATCAATGAAGAAAAAGTAGCCTTATAAATATTATAGTAACCCTGACCTGAATGGAATTTGATTTTTCAACCACATACATTGAGATCAGAAATGATGGATTTAAATTTTATCGAATTAAAGAAATAATATCCCAATCCCACAAGGATGTATTCTTTTTTACCCTAACAACCCACTCCTAAATGGGTGTTTTATTCCCTTGATTATGGGAACCTTTAAAAATTATCTATATGAATTTTTACAAATCCTATGACATGGTTTCCTCCGACTGGATATGAAAACTATATATTGTTATTCAATTCATTTTATTATCCACAAAATGGTTCCAAGATTAAAATAAGTGGAGAGGAAGTGGCCTCATGGAGGGTATGAAAATGGGATTATGTCTAAGACACAAATGATGCACCATTCATGTATTAATAACCATTAAATATTATTAAAACTGACTATATTTATAGTATAAAATATTATTCTAATATAGAAGAACATCAAGGGGATGTTTTTTGTTCATTGTAAAGTTCACACTAAAATAATTTATGGTAGATTATGTAACCATAACTACAGGATGTCACTAAATTTGGTGATTATTTCAACCACTAAGTTTGAAACTCCTCATAATATATCATCCAAAGAAATGGGCAATGGTAATGTTGGGCCCCACACAATAAATTAATATTTTTATCCTTTCACACATGTAAAGAAATTTAGATGGGAGGAGGAAAAAATAATATTATGTGAAGAATAACATAAAAATTGCTCAAAGGTAACATTCCTAAAAAATATTTTCTACAAATTGTGCCACAAATCATTCTACCAACTAATGTACCTCAACAAAGAGAGTTCACTCTACAAATGATGTTGAACCAAAACAATAACTCCATATGTGAAACTAGATAATAATATATTTAGACCCCATGGATGCAAGGAATCTAGTGTTCCCTACCATAGTCATAGAACATGGTTTTATTAAAACACATCCTCATGATTATCCATATCAGGATACCCAATAAAGGTACAATTAAGGCTATATCAGATGTATCAACCAATTTCTATACCTTTTAGAGACCTTGTCCGACCAAAAATTCCACGAAGAATCCTTCATATTATTGAGTCATTAAAATATATATTATAATACATTTAAAAAAACTAATAACTATTATATCCAAAAAATATATTAACCAAAATGAGTGGTTATAACCTATCTTTACTAAATTAATAAAAAAACTACATTTCTAAATTTTAATTGTTCAAGGGATTGAGATAAACTTTTAAAACATTTCATGTCTCACTATGATCCCGTGATTGAAAACCCTAAATAGAAACATTTAATTAATATCATATTATTTGTACAATCATTCCACGTGTGATCCATTGTATAATACACTAGTTTAAGAGCATGATAAATTACAAGATAAGACAATCTATGTTGGTAGATTACCATTCAATTCAACTCAACTCTATAAAATAAAATAGTCATTGACTTCTTGAAAATTTAATAATTAGACATTGAGACTATTTTATAATTTAAGTGTAAAGGGTTAACCAACATCATTAAACAATAGATTCCCTATGGATATTTTTTGTCCATTTGTATAGAGAATAGTAATGATGAGTTGTAAATACAACTCAAACTAATCAAATATACAAGTGAGTTCCATGATATTTCAACAGTCTCAAAAAATAGGAATATTCCATTAAGTAAACCACATCCATGTGTTGAAAAAATCTATTGTTTCAAAGGAAGAGAAAAGTGGAATAACAATCTATGGTTGTCATGCTTAATCCATCACCCACCTCAGCTCATATTTCAATTCCCAAACCATACCATGTTCATCGACATCCTAATCCTCTTTAGCAATGCCTATCTATTCAGGATGCATGGAGGGAGAAAAGGAAAACCTAGATTGTATACATATGGAATATTATTTATTCATTCTGATATGAATAAGTCCCAAGATACATTATTATGGAATTTAAATAAAATATAAGCATGTTTTGAAAGACCAAGAGCCCATATTAGTATAACCTCTATGATCTCTCCAATAGGTACCGCTGTGAACGAATATAGGGATACACCATTTTAAAATTCATTGATTTCAATGGATTTTTTCAATAAATGTTGGATTATAGACATGTAAATCATGAAATTCCACCAGCATATGATCGATATTTTACCACATCTAATTTGGAGGATAAGGGTAAGTGAAATAAAGTTAAAAAAGGGAATGTAAAAGATCATTGATTTGATTGTCAGAAATACTATCAATGGTAATCATGTTATCCTATAATAAATGATGAAATAGTTTTCTTTCCACTATCCATTTCCACTTAACTATACATGACACCACCAACGCTATAGTTTAAAAAATTATTATTCATTCATTATATGACATGGATTTATTTTTAATATTAAAAAAATGATGAACTTATTCAATTGATGAATTTTTCCTAGAATATATAAAACATTATTTCTTTTGTACCCATATTATAGGTGTAACCCATCTAAATGGTAAAAAAATAGTTAAATTTCGCATGGAATGACGATCATAAAAATAAATGATCTTCAATTCTATTAATTTAATTTTCAAAATGGATTAACTATCCAATGATGAATATAGTTATGAAAATGGGTTCATTGTATTATATAGTTGAATTAGTGGAAGAGACAATAGGGGCGATTACACATAGGAAGACATAGTTATGGCCGAAGTAAAAATACTTTTATATACTATCCCAAACATTATTTACGGCTAAAAATAATGGGAGAGACCTCATGTAGGCCTAGTGAGACTAGGAATGATCACCTATATATGTCTGGGAATTCCATAACCCAATCTATATAGAAGATTGGTTAGAGGTAATTTCATCACCAAATCAACATTAGCATGCAGCCGGACCTAGTAGACCCAATTAACCTATGACATAAGCTCCATAAACTCTTCTTCTAGTGGAAAATCATTCTACGTCATGTTATTCAGTTCTCAATGTTCATAAAAAATAAAATCCAAATTATTTTGAGTGATAACCATTTTCACATAAGTATTCCCATATGAATTAATTATCTATATTATGAGTGAGGTTATGGATCCTTGATTCTATGATCTTTCAAAAGTCCTATGAGAAGCACTCATGGATTCATTTTTAATCCATAGTTAATTACAATCTATAGTCTGTGATGATGACATTTATGATTCATATATTTATCCTATATAATTACTCATTATCAAATATTTTATAAAAAAGTACATTGATTTCATTATACAATAAAAATTCATACCTTTCTCTATGGTAGTTATAATGTTATTGATATCTGATGGGATTTTATTAACAATGCCTTAGGTGTAAACCACTTGTTGACTCGAATGCTTCACCAAAAGGGATACAAAGAGTCCCACATGTCCTCTCCAACTCCAATACAATATTTTTATGGATAGGGTGAAAAATTGATGGTTTGAAGGATTAATACCACAAACTGGTTTTGGGACATCATATCCAACATTAAAATTATGATTTTAGGAAAAAACATATCTATCAATGATCTACTATGATATCATTGGATGGACCATCATGTGTTTATCCACCCATCATATGACCAATGTATTAAATATAATAGTTATGGTCATATTTTGATGTCTTATAGTGATAAAACCTACTTATAATCTAGAAAATGATAGTACATAATGAAATATTTTGAATATAGTGGGAAATCATCTAATGAGTGACGATATTTCTCAAGTCATGAAAAAATAGTCTATAAGTTCCCGTAAAGAATACATTAAACTTATCAATGATGTATATGTGATTTCAATAAATAATCTTGATGTATTTGTCCCCAAAACAATAAAATTCTCAAAACCCATCATAGTAGAAATATTGAAAATCAAGTCTCATAGTACTAAAAAATTCATTTACTCTCTAAATTAGGGGAGAATATTAGACGAAAATCCACTTTATTCCATCCATGGATCAGTAATTGTTCCACGAATCATTAGTTGAGTCCAAACACGATGATAATACATCCTATCTACCAACACTATATCCCCTCTATAACCTCATAGTCACCCAACCCTGTAATCTATGATATAGTAAGTCGTTTTATATTGTAGATGTTAAAGTGTTGACATCTCTCCTAAATATGTAGGAAATACTCCTTTACCTAATTACCCTTACAGTAAGTCAAATAATGAATCCTAAGAGGAATAATAGTAATACCTCATGGATGACCCTATATTATTTGATGAAGGTGTTTCTACCATTATGGATAAACTCATGAAAATATTCCTTTGTACAAAAGAAGACACATGACCCTCAATTATTAGTGTTTCCATCTCTTCTGAAAAACAAGAGTATTAAACATTCTATATTATGTCATATTAGGATGTGTTTCCATATAATTATAATGAAATTGTAGGCCTCGATCCTAAGGTGGCAACTCACCACTTGGGTGTTCCGAAAAAATTAGTGGGGATATAAAAAAGAATCTAAAATGACACACCTAACTCACTACACTAATAATGAGGATAAATATGAGAATCTCACCATATCATGTAAAATTGGGGATGTATACTGTCCAAAATTTCTATAAAAAAAATTCTTTTCATGAAGAATAATGGGGAAATCAGGCTCTTTCATTGAATTGACTGATCTCAAACAGTAGTTCCAAAAACACAATTTCCAATTCCTAATCATAGAGGAAATGATTAATGAAATGAATTCTTATAAATCCCTCACCATAATGGATGAAAATTAAGGGTAAAATAAAATTTTAATATCCAATGAAGATGAAGAATAAACCTTCCTCATTTCAAAAAAGGGAGTATTTTTATATTGGTTAATTCCATATTTCATTAATATTTGTTTATCAATATATAATTTTCCCAGTATCTCATATTCAATTTCATCATGAGATGTTTCTTAAAATGGTAAATTGAAAACCCAATGGGTATGTTTCAGCAGTCTTTAGACCAATTTGTCAATATTTATTTGATCTTAGAAATACTATGATAACATTGTATGAAGATTAAAACTATGAAATTATATATCACTGTCACCTTAGATAAATTTATAAATGTCATACTTTGTCTTCATGTCATCAAAGTGTACCTACTTAAAAGAAAGGATATCCTAAATAGGTCACTTCCTTGAAAGATGATTTAGTAAAGGGGGTTATAAGAAAGCCATAGATATTTTGTTACATTATAGAAATAATCACAAGAATGTGTTTTCCCATTACTAGGATTATGATGAAATGTATCACCATTCAGCTAGACAAAACCTTTATAGAATCACTCAACAATATCAATAATGATATCTTCATTCTACAGTTGTTAATTCCACATGTTGATAGAGAACTATCATTTTGTACATGATAAAAAAGTAATGATATCTGTGTTATTTCATCACTAAAAACGATGATAGGAATGAAAAAATATTTATTCACTTATCCAAACAATTATCAACACCAAGACACATTATTCATATATTATAAATAATATTCTTGCATTAATCATCCTAGTTCAGAAACTAATTAACTACATTCCACACCACAATATAATTTTTATATCTCAAAAAATACACTAAAATATATATCAATCCACTCAATTATAACATAATGTTTTTTATGGAGGGAAGTTATCTAGAAGAAATTTGACCATTAGTTTTTGGTTAATAATTAACATAAAATACAAAATTCATAATATTTTCATTGAAAACCCCATATAGAGAAACATAATTTTTGATTTCTAAATTTCTTAATAATTATATAATAATTATTCAAGAGGGCCCCTAGGTGTGGGATATGTATTCAAAAAATGAATCCAAATAGATAAAAGGGAAGAGAATATATATCTACAAGAAAAAAATCGGGTTAGGATTCATGTTCTACTATTTATAATAGTATGTCCTTCCTTACTCGTTCATGTTGTCCGAAGGCTGGACAAATAATGAGGAAAAATATTAGGCAATCATTATAGGGATATAATTGGTTATTAAAATGCGAGTGCACCACTTAGAGGTGAAATGTTATATAGTGTCGGTAATCAAATAGATCACTGGGTATTCTGTTATCAGAAATGGGGAGATAACCCTATTACATAACAATGTTCAATGACCAATAGAAGTGTTCCCATATTATCCAATATTTGATCATTTCAAATGATCATATAATTATTTGGAATATTCAATGACGGATCAATAATGTTATTAGAATATCCATATTGGGATTAAATGGTCATCGATATTGATCATCACTGAATGGTGCCTCCTTTTCGTCATATCACCATGGAAGAAGTTAATGATGAAAATCTCATCCCCAAATCAAATATCCCCTTGACCGGTTGGTTGATACCAATTATGGACTACACCAATATAGATTCTTCTCATTTTATGGACAAAAATAAGTGAAAACATGATGAATATCGACAAACTATACTATTTATCAATGCTTATATCTACTAAATGTCCTCTATAAATGATAAATTAAATAATTCCATCTCAAATGAATAAAAAAAGAAGATTCAATCACCATCATAAATGAAGTAAATATGATATCATATGGTGACCAGTAATATAGATTTAGTACAACCAAAAAATCCAAAGGATTAAATATTTATTGCATTTAACAACCAAGAATTTCAAAAAATTCACCCAGTGTCATTCTATCCAAGTGCATGCCAACGTCATCCACCAACCTTTAGATTTTATACGCACATACATATACTCAAATACATTTTCTATAGGGGGATTGATATTGAAGGGGTGTACACATCGGGTAAAATATAGTAGATCAAATACATCCTATCATCTATCGAATTCTTCTAAAAATGGGCTATGGAGAACCCACAATATAAAGACAAAGCCGTAAAAACATAAAACATTCTAAAAGCCATCATCATTACCAAATTTGGATCCCCTCTTGGATAATAAAGTAAAACGAAAACAATTTTTATTATAACATGTTGAATATGATCTATCAGAAATATATTATTAAATCTAACCATTTAACCTACAACAACATTACGGAAAAGATATATATATATTCCTTCAACAATACCATATCAAATGTACTCTAGAAGATGGTGGATATGGATAAAATCATTCATTTCTCATGGTCCTAATGAACTATGACCCACACTACCACACAGGTGACCTTGTATTCACATGTATACATTATATAAGTGTTCTTACCCATAGAATATCAATTACTATCAGTATACACTACCATAAATTTTCAATTATCCACATATGTTAAATTTGAAAAATAGATTTATTAATTGGAAAAACTGGTTCTCAGGAGACAGATGGAATCACCAGTACCCCTAGAATTATTTTTTTCATAAAATTGATGTGGATAATATCGCTAGGGTACCATTTTGTACGGACACAGATGATTTAAGTGGGAGGAAAATAAAATGGAATCCCATGAACAATGACATTTAAAACCGTAAATTGGCAATTTTCACCTTCATGAACCGCAACAACTACATGCCTCAGTTGACCAATTCATCTCCATATATATGGATTCTTCCTTAGTCATTCACACAAGGTGTCATGAAACCCATCGATCTAGCACCTCCACCCCTCTAAAAGATTCTTTATGGGATCTAAAAAATTAAAGGACAAACAAAAGTTGAATTTTTAGTGTGAAAGATTGTACATTATTTGGAAATCAATCTATGAAGGAATGGAAGAATAGAGTACTATAATGAATAAATTTTATAATGATTCCCTATAGGTATTCTCCCCCACCTCAAACTATTAATGATGAAAATATAATAAGAATTGGAAGGCCAGTAAATAGAATTCCTTCATCGATGAATATACCACGGAGCACCCGATCAATTCCCCTTCATCAAGTTGGTTCCCGGCATAGAAAAACAACATGTGGGACTAACCCTAAATAATGTAAAACATCACATAATGAATGGAACTAGATTACACATATAATATTTATAAATACCCAGAACTCATCCCCACGTACTTTGACGGTACGAGGCTGGAACTCTTCCCTGCATAGAAAAGCACTATGAAAGCTGAACCCGGTTCTGCATAAGGAAATTCTACATAGACCACATCCAGGTCTATATACCATCAAATTAAATAAGTGAATCTCCTAAAAATATGTAAATTTTCTATGTGGGGGAAAACAACATTCTGTATGAAAAACTGTAACACTTTATGGGGCATTCTTGTGTGTTCCACACTATAGAACTAATTATGTCATTATGTTTCTATCACATCACATGAGGCCTCTCCGAAATCTTGTCTAATGGAATTATCCAAAATCCTCTTCCTAATACACTAGAACCATATGATTAAAACATCAGGTGAGATATTTCACCCTTCTGTGTTAATATATCAATGGTAACTAGCGTCAAATGGGTAATCCCTTCCATAGTGCAGACCACCTTAATGTATATAAGTTTACATTATCATGGTATCCAAGGGTCTAACCATGTGATATAAACATAAACTAACATGTTCTATAGACTAAGGGAAATCATTCACCATATCCCTCAATAAGGTCCATTGACAAATAATAGAGATAACCCTTAAATTTCCCTTCAATGAGAAGAAACATTCCACCCCATTCCTAGAACAAATTAAAGGGTGTCTCCCCTGAGCAAGCCATGTTGATCATAGGAGTTGGTTCTTAAACCCGACCACTTCTACTATAATCCAAATCCAATTCCATAAGTTAAGAATAGAGTGTTTTTTGTTTGTAGAAAATTTCACATTTTCTTGTTTCTCATTACGAGCATTGCTCATGTGGGCATAAAAGCTAGTAATGATCACAATATTCATAGAACCCAACAATAATGTACATGAAAACTGTTATTCCCTCCCTAGTGAGGTTATATTGGATTTCTATTACAAGAAAAACCTTTTTTAAACTTCTAAAAGATTATGAACTACATAAATACACGAAATGGGAATCTCCTATGTATGATCCTCAATCATGCCCTGTTATGGGCCTCCTATAGGTTTCAAGTCCCAAATAAATTAATCTATGGTGACTATGATTCCTTCCCCAAATAGGATTTATAGTACACCTATATATTTCCCGATCAAAAAGTAAATTCTTTTCAAGGGTTCACCCTAATCATGACCACAATTCTTCAAGGCCTCTTTTGCTGATTATGTCACATCTCTAACTCAAAAAGGGAATTCTCCAATGATGAAAGACCAACATCATGAATTATTTATTGGATGAATCCATGAGTAAACCACAACTTCTTGAACTACGAGGGCTCTAATTCTTCTCACAATGATACAAACTAATCCCATATGATGGGTTCAACCGTGACATCAAAGCACAACCTTTTGTTTTCTGGGCCATATCCCTATTATGTACTCCTTCACCATAATAATTACATAGCTTATGGGTACCTTGGGCCACCTTATCATATGTCTTACAAGATATCATGATTGGTAACACTCCTTTTAGTCAACCTTAATATATTGTGTTATACTATGTTGATGGTTTCTTTTGACATGACCTTCATTGGTGATGTGTCTAGTAAAGAGACACTGAACTATATGGGTTATAATTCCTATAATAGTGTTACATAAGGATCATATTTTATAATATCAATCCCCACATCCAAAACAGTATTTTTCTTTCCTGGATAAAAATATACTCTATAACACCTCATTTTAAGGCTTTAATCAGCGTTTTGTAGAAAATTTCTGAACCAATGCATACTATGACATATATTTAAATCATAGGGATACACTATAGACACCTAATTGGGAATTAAAAAATGGTTTGTGAACATATAACCTTGATAGATATCTAAAATAGACTCCCATACATGGAAAGAGATCCCTTGAAAAAGGTGATATGTGCTCGATTTCCCATCCTCTCGACCAATGTGAGTCTACGAAGTATCGTTGGCCAAATCATCCAACGTGAACCTAAACATAGAATATAGGTCTAAGAATCGTGGATATGAGATCCGTTGGGAGGTTTTGGATTCTGCAATGTGAGTTTATAATTTTTTTTGTAATTTTATTTTTTTTGTGGTTTTTTGGGATGTCAAAATTTTAAGGGTTTCCATTTTCATAGTAAAAGAAAATTTTTAAAGGTGCTATATTTTTTCTTTGGGTTTTCTTTTTTTTAATTGGTTATTCATCATTTTTGATTGTTTTTAAGGGGTTCCCATTGAGTTTTAATTTTTTAAATGGGTTTTGTTAGTCTAAAGATATATTAATGTTTGTAAAATAAATTCGATCTTTTTTATCTGTTAATTATGTATCATTGACATGTTTTCATGTTTTTATTATGTTTTATATTATTTTAAATGGTTTTTTGATATAATGGTTTTAAGGGGTTTACTTGGTTTTCATATTTTTCATGGTTTTTAAGTCAATATCATTTTTTAATATGTATATTCATAGAATTATTTTTCTTTCTGAATTTCTTTATTTCCTATGATTTTAATTATTTCTAGTAATTTTTAGAGTTATTTTATATTTATTGGGGTTTGTTATGGGGATTTGGGGTTTGATTATTTATCATGTATTTTAGGGTTTTCCATGTTTTGTTTGGTTTCATTATTTTATTTTTTTCATTGATTTTACCGTTTTCATGTGTTTTCTACAGTTTTATAACATTTTTATGTATTTCACTATTTAATAAATAAAAGTATAGTTTTTTACGTTTTAATAATTACAAGACAATCTACTATTTTTTTTGGTAATCTGTGGTTTATTAGTTATTTTAATTGTTTTTCATGGGTTATCATTATTGTTTATTATTATTCATGGGTTTCTAGGGTTTTTTATTATTTTTAAAAAAAATTCAGGGTTTTAAATCAATCACTTGGTTTTAATGGGTTTATAATGACCTTTTTTCTTGGTATTTAAAAATTTTGATGGGGTTTAAATGATTTTATAGGATTTAATTTCTTTTTATATGGAAATTTTCTATATATCATGATATTTATGTATTTAATATTTTTTGGGGGTTTCCATTATTTTTTATAGTTTATAATGTTTTTAGGTTATTTAGTAATCTTAATTGTATTTTATAATTTTTTTGGTTTTCTATAATTTTTATTTTATTAAGGGTATTTAAGTTTTCTAAAAATTACAATATATATCATGGTATTTTAGGATTTTTTAGGTTTTATGGGGTTCTTAATGCATTTATAATGTTTTAGGGCCCTTTAATTTTTTATGTGTTATAGTGTGGTCATGGGTTTTAGTGATTTTAATTTTCTATGGGTTTTCATTATTAGTAAATGTAATTCTTGGGTTATCATAGTTTTTAGATTTTTTAATGTTATGAGGCTTTCAATGCTATACACGTTATTTCTATGTTTTCATGTTTATATAACTTATTATTAGTTTTTAATGATCTTTATGGTTTTTCTTGAATTTGGGTATTCCAGGGGTATTAGTGTTTTCCTATTTTTCATTGATTTTTTATGTATTTATTTTTTTTCAATAGTTTCAACTATTATCTTATATTACATAAATATTGTTAGGTTTTATATTGTTTGTAAGGTTCTATATTCCTTTTAAGGGATTTTATTTATGATTCTCTAAGGATTTCTAGAATTTTCATGTGTTTTAATAGTTTTCAATGGGGTTTATAGATTCAATCTATTTTACATGCTTTTAATTAGTTCTTTAATGTTTATCAATTATTTACAAGGGTTTTTTGCGTTATCAATAGTTTTCTAATATTTTATTTGTGATTCTAGTGTTTCTAATGTTTTCAAGAATATTTCATTTTTATTCTCTTATGATAATGTGTTTTTATATTTTTATGGTTTTTTCAGTGGTGTTCACTATATTTAAGATTTAAAATTGTTTAAAAATTTATTTCATGATTATTAATATATTTTATGATTTTTCTAGGTTTTTGATATTTTATATTTCTTTCCTAGGATTTCAAATAGTTTTATGGAGTTTCCAGTTTTATTATTTTTTTAATTTTTTAATGTCTTCTATGGTTTTTAATTATTTTATCTATTTTAAAATGTTTTGAGGATTTAACATTATTTTTTAGGGTCTCACATATAATATTATTATTTTATTGTGAGAATAATGTTTTCCAAGGTTTTTATGTTTTTCTTGTATTTTTAAATGTTCTTCAAATTTTTATTTGTTTTTATGGATCATATTGTTATTTATGTGTTTTCATGGTATTTAATGGGTTTTTATGTTTTCTGATATTTTATTAATGGTTTATTGGACTATAATGTTTTTATAGATTTTTCTAGTTATTTTTTATTTGTAGGTTATTAATATTTTTACAGTATTCTATTTTTTTTGGGGTTTATGGTTTTTAATGTGGTTAACATTGTTTTTGAAATAATTTATATAGTTCGTCTTGAATTTTTTGTGTTTTTATTGTTTTTATTTTTTTTACATGTCCTTAAAATGTTTTATGGGTTTCTAGGATATTTCAATTTATTCATTGTTTTTCGAAGGATAAATGTATTTTTTTGGGATTTTCAATTTTCATTGGTATTTAGTGGTTTTCTTGGTTCTTTTATAGTTTTCCAATATTTTATTATGTTATTATGGTTTGTTTGTGTTTTGATATGTTTTTAATTTTTCTATGATTTTTTCATTACTTGGTTTTGTTTTTCATTAATCTACATTCAAGAAATAATATTTAATTTAAATATTTTTTATTCTTTTAGAATGTATATTTGATATTTATTTGATTTTTAAATTTTTTTTATAGTGTTTAAAGGGTTATTCATGGTCTTTAATTTATTTTAATAGGTCTCTAATCTTTCTAATGATTTTCATGGTCTTTCATGTTTTTAATGTTTTTATAGAAATTCATTATTTTATAAATTATTACGATTATTATTATTTTATATTTTTATAACTATTGTGGTTGTTTTGATTTTTATATTTTAATGTATTTTTATGGTTATTAAATGTTTATAATAATATTTTTAGGTTTTCTAATATTGTATATGGATTTTCAAAATTTTCTAGGTTTAATTTGTTTTTGTGTATTGAAAATTTATAATGATTTTCTATGGTATCCCAATGTATTCTAGGGTTTTAAGAAGGTATCCATTGTTTATAATAATTTCAAGTGTTTTACTTGAGATTTCAATTATTTATCCAATGTTTGAATGTAGTTTCTTGGTGTTTAATAATTTTTTGTGGTTTCAAAGTATTTTTTTTAGAAATTATTTTTTTATCACTGTAATTTCATGGGTACTCAAGGGTTGTCTATTTTTTACAATTTTATGGGTTTTAGGGGTTTTCAAACATTTTATGTTTTTCATGTTTCATCAAGGTTTTTCATTCTTATTTATTTTATTATGGTTTTTAGGGGTTTTAATTTTATTTTATTCTTTATAAGGGTTTGCATGGTTCCTAACACTATTTCCCTATGGTTTTCAATATGTTAAGTGTTTTTGTGGTTTTGTAGGTTTTTGGTTTTTTTAGTGTCTATGGAGATTGAAATGTTTTATATAGTATTCAGAATATTCTATGATATTCCAAGATATTTTAAAATTTTATAGGGGTTTTATCTTTTTTTTGGCATTTAAAATGAATCATTTGTTTTTTCAAAACTTTTGTGGTTTTATAGGGTTATTCAAAAATTATGTATATATTATGCACATTTAGGGATTTATTAGGTTATCAAGGTTTTTAGTGATTTTAGGTATTTTAATTTTCTTATTCCATGCTTCTAATGGTATGTGAGGTTTATACAATGTTTTAAAATTTTCCATGATTTTGTGGTTTCAAAAAAAATTAGGTTCTATGTTTTTTTACATTTTTCATGGGTATTCATCATTATTTATTATTTTTAATGGGTTATTACTATTTTCGAAGTTTTATGGGATTTTAGTGTTTTAATGGTTAACAATTTTTTTTTATCTTCTAGAATTTGTATATATTTGTTGTGTCTAGCGTAGTTTATATGTATTTACAAGGTATTCCAAAGATTTTGGAGGGTTTTAATTTATATTAGGGGTTTTCAAGTTGGGACATGGTTTTTAATTTTTTTATGGATTTTTTTCATGGTGTAAAGTGGTTTTAAGGTCGTACATAGATTTATAAGGTTTCATATAGTTTTCTTTTGTTTTCAATAAAATATTAAGTTTTTAATTGTTTAATGTGGTATAATTGGAATTTTCAATATTTGGTCAATGTTTTCTATATAGATTAATGGGTTTTATTGGTTCCCAATAGCTTTTTAGTGTTTCCAAGGGAATCAATATATTCAATGGATTTCATAATATTCATTTCTTTTTATAAATTTACAATTATATATATGATTATTGAAATATTTAATTTGTTTTTATTTTTTTCCAATGATATTATAGGATAAATAATGTTTTCAATTTTTACTAATGTTTAAGTGTTTTCATGGATTTTCATGATTTTCATGGTTTTAGGTTTTTTCCTAATTTTTCCTATTCTATGCCCTCTATAAATATTTTCTTTCATATTCACTAGTTTTTCCACACTATCCAAGATCATTACTGTTATTTATAATTTCTATTGTTTTTTATAGGTGTGAATGATTTCACTAAATATTATATGTGTTTTTTTGGTATTCATAATATTATTTAAAAATTATTTGGGTTTTGTAATGTTTTGAAGGGGTGTTTAATGAATTTATGCGATTTTACAATTTTGAATAGACTACCATGGTTTTCAATTTATTAGGATATTGCAAATATTTCTCAAGATTTTCATGGGAATTCAATAGTTCAAGGGATTTCAAGATATATGATCTGATTTTTAAGGATTTGGAAGGATATTATGGGTTTCGAGGGTTTTTATGTTTTTCCTATTATTTAAGGATTTTTCTATTTTATACATTTTATCAAGGAGTTTTCTACAGAATTATGCTTTCTTAATGGGTTCCAACCAGTTCAGAATTTGTTATGGTTCATCATAATTTCTCAATGATTTTCAATATTTTACATATTTTCCTAGGGTATATTTTCATAATTATCCACATTTTCAATTTTTCTCCCCATTATATCGGGTTAACTGTGATTTTATTAAGTTTTATGGAAACATGTTAGATTTCAAGGTTAATATTGGTTCTATTAAAGTTTTTGGGTTTTTATTATTTTTTTGGATTTATGGTCTCTATAAATTTTTTGGTTTTTTTTGGTTCTATATTTTCAAATGATTTATGTTATGTTCACATATTGTCCTTGTTTATATAAAAATATTTATGGATGGATTAACACTATCTTATAGGGTTTAACATATGTTTCAATGGTTTTCCATGATTTATATATGTTTTAGTATTTTTATGGTGTTTGATGGTTTTCCATGATCAGGTATTGCTTTCCTTGGATTGAAGGGTTTCAGTTTTTCTGGTGTTTTCAAGACTATTTATACATTTTATACAGTTATATGTGTATTTTTAATGTATTATTTTTTTTATCATTCTTAAAGTTTTTTTCTTTTTTATTTGTATTTAAAAATGTTTTTGGTATTCTAGTGTTTTAATATGTGATGGGTTTCAAAAAATTTCTCTAGCCTGTTTTAATATTTAATGGGTTTATTTAATGTTTTTAGTGGTATTTAACATTTTTAACAATTATTTTATCAATTTTAATGGGTTTTAAATGGTTTTTATGGTTTCAATAATTTCAAAGTGTTTATATTCATTTCAAAATACATTTTGTGTTTTTAGTGTTTAATTAGGATTTAACAATTTGCAGGAGACCATTTGAAGTGTTTATTTTGTTCCATGGATTTTCAAGGTTTTCTTAGGATTTTAGGGGGTTTCTAGATTTCTTTTACATTTTGAATAATTTTTTGACAAATTTTATAAGGGTTTTTTCACTATTTGATGTACCTAAAGGGTTTTGTATGTTTTAAAAGTTATTATCAATATAAATAAGGTCATTCTGTGGTTTTTCATGGTTTTAATGGGGTTTTGTGGGATCCATGGGGTTTCATGGGTTATAACAAAGTTTAATTATCAATTATTGTTTTCCATCCTTTTATGATTTTATCATTTGTGGGAATTTTTTAAAGGTTTTCTAGGAATATCAATGTTTTATATGGTTCTAATTTTCTTAAGGATTTAAATTATTTTCAATGTATTTTTTAAGTCTAAATATTTTCAATATTTTACTCTAGGGTATCTTGTGATTTTTTTTGTTTTATATATCATTCCATGGTTTAATAATTTTTTAATATTTGTTAGTTTTAGAAATAGTTTTTTTAGGATTCAATAGATTCATAGTATTTTCTTATATTTTAGTGTTTTATATTTTTACAAAAAATTAAAGTTATCACAACTATTTCTGGTGGTTTAACATTATTTCATCATATTATTTTTTTCTACACTTTTATTGGGCTTATAAAATATTTCTGAGTTTATCATGATTTTATATGGTTTTTAGGGATAAACAAACATTAAAAGTTATTTATTTATTTTCATTAATTTTGATAGATATAATTTTTTTCAGGTGTTTAAGGGTTTCATGGGATTCAAGTTTTTTTTAATTTTATTTCTTGTTTTTATAGGTTTTATATTGTTTTCAAATCATTCTAAAGGGTTGACCAAGATTTATTAGAATTCGTATGAGTTTTAAAATTCATCCATGGTTTTGATAGGGTTTCTATATAGAATTATATTTTCTATATCTTTACATGGCCATATATTTTTTTAAATTTTCTCTTAATTTTTCCACTTTATTATATTTTTACGATCATTTTAATTGTTTTCAAAGGTATATCGTACCATTAAGAGTTTTGAAGGGTTATTTTTCATGTTTGATATTATATATGGTTGTTTTCAATATATTTAAAATTATTTTAGGGTATTCTGTGCGTTTCAGTGGAATATTAATGTAAAAATTTAGTTTTTTCATGTTTTTCATTGGGTTTATATCATATTAATTGGTTTTCATGGCTTCTAAAGGTTTTTAGGGGAAGTTATTAATATTTTTGGTTTGTTTTTTTAGTAATTTCTATTATTTTATATTACATGTCAGTTGTAAGAATGTATTTTTAGAGATTTAATGGGATTTCATGGGTTTTTCATGTATTTAAAGAGTTTTCAAGTGTTTTTTCTCTAAGCTTTTGTTTTATATGGATTCAAGAATGTTTCATTTTTTCTTAAATTTTTTTAACTAATTATTATTATTTCGTACGTTTAGTTTGGGTTATAATAAATATCAGGGGACCTGATTATAAATGGTCACTACGATATTAACAATTTTCATCATATATTAATGATTATTAATTATTGTTTACTGTAAGGGGTACGTTATACATTGTTAATGTTATTATTGTTTTCATGAGAATATTCATATTTCAAAAAAAAAATTACTATTTTAAATATTTTTTAGTTTTATTCGATTTGTAAGGTTCATTCACAGGTTATAAAATATTTCATATTGTCTTCTGTATTTGATGATTTTTATGTGTTTCGTAATTTTTCACGAATTATCAGTTTTCGATTATTTCATATGATTTCTATATTTTCATTGAATATTTTATAGTTTTTATAGATATTTCTATTATTTTTATATGTTTTCTATGAATTTATATATTTTTAGATATTTTGAGTTTTTTTGATTTATTTTATTTATAGGGTTTTCTATGTTTTCAGATTTTTCACAATATTAACTACATCTTTATCGGTTTCTTAGGTTCTCTCTAATTTCAAATATTTTCATTGTTTTATAGTTTATATCAATTATTTCACATTTTTTTAATAGTTTAAAGGGGGTTCATTATTTTACTTTTTTTATATGGTTTTTAATTTTTTGTTTTTTTCAAGGGGTTTTAGGGTTTTGAGCCGTATTTTTGGTTTTTGGAATTCCCAATAAATTACTCATTTTAATTTATTTTCAGGTAATTTATTTTTTTCTAATGTATCCCTTATGTTATAAGAGGGGTTTTTTGGTTTATTTGGGTTTTATAAGGTATAAAATATTTTCTTGTTCTTCTTATTATTTTATTTTTTAGAGGTCTTAATTTTTTATCATAATATTCACATTTATATATTTTTTATGGTTTTATTAGTTTTTAATGTTATTCTAATATTTTGTGGTAATAAAGGGTTTTCATTTTATTTTTATGAGTTTTTATTGTATATGCATTTTCAATATTTTATTCATGTTTTTATAGGGTATTCAGTGTTTTCAATGTTTTTTGTTATTCCAATGGGTTCATAGAAGATTTATAGTTTGTTAGGTTTCATTATCACCTCTATCAATTTATATGGGTTTATAGGTGTTAAGTGGATTAAACTGTTTTTGAGGTTTATTAAGAATTTTGTAAATTATATAATAGTATTTAATTTATTTTTTGGTTTAAGTAATTTCAAGGTTTTCCTGTGTTTTTATGATTATTCCGAGATGTTTTAAAATTTTCAATGATTTTCAATATTATTTTGGATTTTAATATTTTAATAATTATCCATGAGAGTTTTTTTATTTTCTAGGGGTTTTTATGGAGACTTATGGGGTTTCATGATTTCTCTTAAGTGTTGTTCGTTTTCTTTGGGGTTTCATCATTTTTCATGTTTCTTTCATGGTTTTGAGGGGGTTACCAATGTTTTAGGGGTTTAAAAGTGTTTTCATTTTTTATTAGTGCATAAATATTTAATTACAAAAAATTATAGTTTTTTCTTATCCCATCGTAATTTTTCTAGTTTTCATGGATTTATGTAGTTTTCAAAATTTTCGATTTGTTTATAGGTTTTTATCTGTTTGCCATTAAATTTTACAGTTTTTAGTTATTTCATTGTTTCATTAGGATATTCATGATATGTAATTATTTTTAATGTTATTCATCAATTTTTATTGTTTCCTGGGTGTTATAGATTTTAGTGTTTTTGATATTTTCTATGCATTTTCATCAATTTATTGTCAATATTTTATGGTTGTTTATGGAATTTATGTTTTTTCTAATAATTTATACAGTTTCAGTGTATTATGGATTATTTTCATGGGTTTTTATATATTTTCTAATTTTTCATTGTTTTGGATGTTCTTCAAATTTTTTAATGTTTTCGATCGAATTTAAATGACTTTGGTAGGGTTTTAGTATTTATAAATTTTTTGATGGGTTTTTTGTTGTTTCTGAATAATTTTTCATAGTTTTTTCGGTTTTTATGGTTTTTTATTGTTGAATAATTTTTCCTATTATACTTATTTTAATTCAATTGTACTTTTATGATTTTTAGGCTTCTATATATCCTCACATGGTT
The DNA here is from genome assembly GCA_963277665.1 of Viscum album. Lineage (NCBI taxonomy): Eukaryota > Viridiplantae > Streptophyta > Magnoliopsida > Santalales > Viscaceae > Viscum > Viscum album. The sequence continues at coordinate 1,816,984,960 of OY728164.1, forward strand.
TTTCATGTGTTTTTTTTATTGGTATTAAATTTTTTTTGTGGCGTTTCTTTTTTTATTGGGTTTTCGCTATTTTCTATAGTTTCTCAGGTGTTTTAGGTTGTTAGTTTTATTTTATTTTTACGATTTTTTTAAATTTTATTAATTGATTTACCAGGTTTTATAATATTTTCATTGTTTCTCAATATCTTAATACCATTTATTCTATTCGATGGAATTTTACAGTGTTTTAAGGATTTTAAAAATTATTCATTATTAATCACGGGTTTATTGGGACATATAGGGATTTTATAGGTTTTGAACTGGGTTTAATGGGGAATTAAATTTTTTAATGAAAATTAAATTTTTAGGTGTATTATGGGTTCTATATATTTTTCATAGATTTTTATTGTTTTTAGGTTATTCATGGGTTTCAAAGATTTTAATATATTTTTTAACTTTTTATGTATTTCTTGGTTTTCAAGGGTTGTTCAGATTTTAATGGGTTAACCATGAGTTTTCATATTATTCCTTTTAATCTAGGGGTTTTGGAGATTTATGTAAGGGTTTTTTAGTTTTTTTAGGTAAATTTTTACATTCTATCATTTTTACGTCTTTTCAATGGATTTTTAATATTATTAATGTGTTTAAATGAATTTTAATTTTTACAATATTTTCTCATCCATTCCGTGGTTATTTAGAATATTCCATGTTTTTTTCGTTTATCTTATCTGTGTATTTATGATTTCTACGGTTTTAATGGTATTTAGCGGTTCCATGAATCTAGGGGTTTCATTGATTCTAATAAATTTTTATGGTTTAAGAGTTATTTTGGTGGTTTAAATTTTTTTATACAGTTTCAACTAGTTTTTTGGATTTTTTATTTGTTTATATATTTTTAGTGTTTAATTTTTAAGGGTTATTTAGGAGGATTCTAATTTATTATATAGATTTCAATGTTTTTTATGGATTCATTTATTTTACATGTTTTATAGAGAACTATTTTTTATAGTTTTTTCAATATTTTTCAATATTTCCCATGTTCATCCAATGTTTGTCTACCAATTACCATACTTATAATTTTTTACACTATTTTTAAAGGGTTTTCTATGATTTTAATGTCTATATTAGTTTTCACAATTATTTTAAGGGTTTCAAGGGACATTCCTGTCTTTTAGGTTTGTCATTTTATTTAGGGGTATTCATGTATTATTCTTGATTTTACTATATTCCTTTATTTTTATGTATTATCATGGGTTTTCAAAAGCTTATTGTGGGTTATCATTAATTTTAGTGGTTTATTGTTAGTTACAATTTTCCATATTTCTCCAACAGGTGATCAATGATTTTTAAGGATTATATTATTTTTTAATTTCTTAATTTGTATAAAATATTTTCAATGGGTTTATTTTTTTATCATTTTTTTAATTTTTGTACGGTAATAATTGATTTTAGTGTTTTTCATAAATTAGTAGAGATTGCATAGGGTTTCAAAAGTTATTTCATGAATTTTTAGGATTTTTCATGTATTTTATGGAGTTTCCATGACTTCTAATGTGATACAATGTGATTCAATGTTTTTCTTGGGTTTTAGAATTTCATATAGAATTCAAAAGATCTTATGGATTATTAAAATTATTTTATGATGATTTAGTAAATTCTGTGGGATTATTTAGGGGTTTTGATATCCTTTTTTAAATTTTCTATGATATATTTTTCTTCATTGATTTTAATGAGTATTTATATTTATTGGTATCTCATAATTGTTCATGATTTTAATGGTTTATTATGATATACTGAAACTAGAAGGTTTTTTGTAATTTTCATGATTTGAATTTTCTAATTGGATTATATGGATGTTTCTAGGATTTTAATATTTTATTTAATAGAATTTAGTGTATAAATTTTTGAACTGGTTCTCAGGGGTTGTTATAGTTTGTTGTGTTTTTTCTCAGTCCTGCAGGGTTTTTTATTTTCATTTGGTTTTATATATATTTCTTTTATTCTACTATGTTCATTTGTTTTAAAATAATTTGTTCTTGTTTTATGGGTTTTATTAATTTTCATGATTTTTAGTGTTTGGTGACATTTGTTTGGGTATTCATAGGATTGAGGATTTTCCTATGTTTAATGGGTTTCTACTTCATTCCAATGATTTTAAATATTTTCATATGATTTTTTATAATATTTCCCAAGTTTCCTAGTGATGTTTATGATTTCTACGTTTTACAAGGGTTTTTATGTTTAAGAAGGATTTATAAATTTCTTATGATTTCAATGGGTTTCTTCATTATATCTAATATTTCATGGTTTTATTTTAATTTTCATGCATTTTGAGTGTTTTCATAATTTTAAAAGAGTTTACATGAACATTGTAGGGTTTTATTAGTGTTTTCCCAATTCATAGTTTTTTTCATAATTTTTAATTTTTTTAATAATTTTTGTGTATTAATATTTTTAACAGATATTTTTGGTATTTGAAAATTTTCATTTTTAATAATTTTTTTGGGATCTATGGGTATCCAGGTTTTCGTAATATTTTTCATTATTTTAATTATATTTTCGTATTTTATATTCTTTATAGAATGTTCTATGTATTCGTATCTTGAGATTTTTGTTGTTTTAATGGGGTTTAATGGCTTCAAAGGGATATTGATGAGTTTTGAGGATTTATTAGAATCTTTATTTTTAGGGTTTTTTAATTTTTTAAATCAATTACTAATGTTCTCAAAGGTATCTTGATTTTTCTTATATTTAAAATTTTTAATTTTTTCTAGGAGTTTTAAATAAATTTTATGCACTTTTTAGCACATTAAGCGTTTTTATTGTTTTTCAATGTATTTATGCTTGTACATAATTTTTTTCAAGGTATTAAATGTTTTTCAATTACTTCCTAGGTTTTTCATAGTCATAAAATTGTTTTTTATTAATTTATGTGTTTTCTAATATATATTTTTGTTGTATGTATGGATAAATTTATTTTTATTGTTTTAGTAGTTTCCCATGTGTGCTCAAGGATTTTTTATATTTTCAACAATTTTATGGGATTATTAGATTTTAATAATTTATTAAATACGATTTCCAAATATTCATTAGGTTTTTATGATTTCAATTAATTTTTTCATTATTCTTGTTTTCATGATGTTTTTCTAAATTCTCATGGGTTTTAATAGTTTTCTTAGGTGTTTTCATCATATTCATGGATTTATTGAATTTTTCAATTTCATTGATGATAATTGATGGCTTTTTTAATTAATTCTATGTTTTTCATGGTTTTTATGTTTATTATGGTTTTTAAATATTTTATGAGTCTATATAGGGTATTTTATAATTTTCTTGGGTTTTATTGAATTCAGATATTTATTTTTATTTTTTGTACTTTAATGGATTTTAGGATTTTAGGTGTGTTCTGGTTTCATGATGTTTAGATATTTTTCTATGGGATTTTAGGTTTTAAATTTTATTGAGATTCTATATGGGTATAAATATTCTTATAGATGTTTATATGGTAATAAGTTTTTAAGGGTGTCTATCTAGGTTTTTCATAGCTATTTATTGACTATTCAAGGTATTATTATTTTTTATTTGGGTTCCCATCATATTTCTTAGTCGGGGAGGGTTGTGTTTAGTTATTTTTATGTTCCCACAATATTAAGTATTTTTACTTCTTTTTTTTAAGATTACACTATTTTCATAATTTCCCATATATCATCATTATTTGTAATATTTTTTATTTTCTTTGATATATCAAATGAATTTTCAGACCCTACAATATTTTACAATGTTTTTAATGTTTTTTCATGATTTTTCATATGTTTTTAGTGGTTTTGGGTCTTTTCTATATTTTTCAATGTTCTATGAGGTATTTTCATAATTTTCTATTTTTTTAAATAGTATTACAATGTTTTAAAATCTTGTTGAGTGTTTTAAATGGTATATTATTGGTAACACATTTTTCTAAGGATGTGTAGAATTTTTCAGGGTTCTTAATGGGTTTTAATGATCTCTATTATTTTTCTTAGTTTATTTTTTATTTTCGTAGAACTATACAATTTGTCTTGATTTTTATTATTTTTCTAGAATTTTAATGTTTTTCATAGTATTAATTGATTATTTTTAAGGATTATTTGGAGGTTTTGAGATTTATTATTGGTTTTTATTGTTTTATTAAGTTATATTGTATTTTATAGGTTTCTAAGGAATTATTGGGACTCTAATTTTTGTGTTATTAATTTTTTCATTTGTTTTAATGTATATTAAATGTTTTTTTTTGGGTTTTTACGGTTTTAAATAGTTTAAATGTGTTTAATAGAGTTTTTACATTTTCAATTTTTTTTATTGTTCTTCATGGTCTTATATAATTTTATTAATTTTGAATGGGTTTTAACATTCTTCAATGGTATTTAATTGTTTATATTTTTTTACCACTTTATTTTCTATATAGTGTTTTCAAATATTTTTCATTACTTTGTATATAATTTTCAAATATTTTAGTATTTACTACATAAGTTATAGTTGTCCAATGGTTTTTAGGGGTTTCATGATTTTTAAAGATTTCATTATTTTTCTTCAGATATGAAGTTTTACATGGGATTGATTCATTTTCCATTTACCATCATATATTTAATGGTTTTAATAATTATAAATTGTTTCTATAACTTCCCATGAGTATCCAAGTGTTTTAAAGTTATTTTATCTTCTTATACGGTGTTTCATGAATTTTATTCATTTTACCTTGGCTTTCTATTGTTTTACACTGTATTCCATTATTTTATTTGTTTTACTAGTGGTTATTCATGTTTTTTCATGAGGTTTTATGATTTCAATGGTATTGATAGTTTTATATAGTGCTCAAAAGGTTCATTGGTGTTTTTAGTGTTATTATTGGGTTTATAGTTATTTTCATTTTAATATTTATTTTTTGTTTTTAGTGTTTTATTGGTGTTGTCAGCACTTTCTAGGGTTGTAATGGTCTGTCTAAGTTTTCCTTGTTTTTGGGGGTTTTCATTTAATTTATTGTTTTTAATAATTTCATAGATTCCTTTAATGATTTATTGCCGAATTTTTAATTATTATTTTCATTTTTGATGGATATAAATGATTTATTTCCTCTACTAGTGAACGATGTTTTAAGGGTCATTTAGAAAATTCATTATTTTGGTGTTTTTTCAAATGGGTTTATGTATTTTTAGGGATATTTCATCATTTTCTATGTTTTTATTGGGTTTTTTATGACCCTTATCATTTTATAGTCATCTCAAATTTCTTTTCATAGACATCCTCATATTTTAATGTATTATTTTGTTTCTCTCTCATTTTAGAGATTTTAAAGGTTATTCATATTTAATTTAATTTTATATAATTTTATAGGATTATTCAGTATTGTTATGGTTATGTAGAGTTATACATGGATTTAGGGGTTTATAATCATTAAAAATGTTAAATTGTTTTTCCATTCATTCAATGAAGTTTTTGGGTTTGTAAGGATTTTTCTGTTTTTAAGGGAGCTCTATGCAGTTTCTAAGTTTTGTAGTTCTATCGTGTATTTTGTGATAATTTATGGGCTTTATATTTTTTTAATTTTATTTCTTAAATTTTCATGGTTTATAAGTGAATTACTTGTTTTACGATTTTATTTTTTAAATATAATTATTTTTGAATGTTTATAATTCTAAAATATTTTTGTAAATTATATTTCTTTTATAAACATTCATCAATTTCTTTTTTTAGTTCTTATTCATATAGAAAAGATATATTATTATTATATACGATTTATAAGGATTTCCATGGTTTCTAGTAATTAAAAATATTTTTTTTTTTCTGTTTTCATGGGTTTTATGTGTTTTCAAGCATTTTCATGGAATTACATGTTTTAAGGGTTTTAATTATTTTTAGTGCTTCTAATGGGGTTTCACGAGTTTGAAAACCTTTATAATGTGTATTAATAGTTCTTTGGGTTTCAAATAGTCCATTATTAATTTATAGTGCACTCCATGTTTTTACAGTTCTATCTAGAGAATTACGCGAGATTGTTTAATTTTATATTTTTTAATATTTTTTTATGTTTTATTATGACATTAATATAATTTTCATGGTATTAAAATATATTTCACTGGTTCATGTTGATTTTCTGGGTTTTCCATGGGTTTTAAGAGTTTTTAAAAAAATTCTATGATTTGTAGTGGTTCTCAAGACTTTATAGATGTTTTTCAGTTTTTATGACTTTTTATGGTTTTCAACGATATTTCTCAGTGTTTATATATTTTTTATTGTGTTATTTTTTAAGTAGGTTTCATTTTATAATTATTATTTTTATCTTTTTTAGGATTAAATATATTTTTCTTATTTTCCATGTCTTTCTTTTTTACAATGGTGTTTTGGGTTTTTGAGGGTTTTACATAATTTTCAACATTTTTTTTTATTTTTAATAATTTTCGATACTTTTCTATAATATTAATGGGCTTCATAATGTCCGTTATTTAGTTATGAATGTATTTTCATTTTTATAATGTTATCAAAATTGTTTTTTGGTATTCATGATTCAATGGTTTTCAAGGATCTAGTAATTTTCTTTCTTTTGACATGGTTATTTATGGGGTTTTGTAGTTTAAGTGGTCATATAAGTTTATAATGATTTTATGGAGTATTAATTTCCACTCAAGTATTATCCATGGTTTGTTATTAGCTTTCCTAGAATCTAATAAATTATTAAGGATTTGTAGATTTTTTCAATTTTATATGATTATTCTATATTTTAATTGATTTCACTATGTTATATATATATTCAATGTTTTTTTAGAATGATTCAATTCATTTTTTGGGTTTTATTTTGGGTTACTATTTTTTTAGGATTTTAGACAACATTAATGGTTTAAAAAAATTTGTAGTGATTAAAAACTATATGATTATTATTTTAAAATTTTCAACATTTCAAAATGTTTATTAGGTAGTTTTTGGGTTTTGTAGGGATTTTAATTTTTTTCTCTAGTTTCCCTTGGTATTATGATGGTTTAATATATTTTTATGGTGTTATTTATTTTAGGTATTTTTTTTGTCTTCTATGGAATTATAAATTTTTTTGGCGTTTTCATATTCTATTTGGTGTTCCATACATAAATTATTATTTTTTACTTAATTTTGATGGTTAATTTTGTGGGTTTCAAGGAATTTAGAGTATTGAACATTTTATGATTTTTTTCAAAGGTTTTGATGTGTTTAAATATTTTAAAGGGAATTTCATGTATTTTTAGAGGATTAAAAGGTTTTAAATATTATTATTTTAAAAATTATTTTAATGTATATTATATATTATTTATAAGTTATCTATTTTTTTAAAATATATCCATGCATTAATATATTTTTCTAATGTTTTACTACTCTATTGGATTTAATGTGTTTTATATTATTAGTGATTTTTATTGTTTTAGGATTATTTATTTTTTAATGTTTTTCATTTATTTTATGGTTCTATAAATGACTTTATGGTATATAATATCTATCTAGAGTCTCCAATAGATTCGATTCTATTATATTTTATGGGGTTTTCATTATTTTCAGTGATTAGATGTATTTCATGACAATTTTCATGGTTTTTTATGTATTAGTATTATTATTATTTTTTATTCCATTTATGATAATTTTTTTAGGTGTCATATTAATTTTTAGGGATTTACAGGGTTTTTTGTGATTTAATTGTTTTAAGGAATTTTCTCATTTATATTGGTTTCATTGTTTTCTCCTTTTTTAAATGGGGTTTCAAGGTTTTTCAATGATTTGTAAAATATTTTTAGAGGGTTTAAAATGTTTTTTTTAAATTTTAATGGGTTTCTTACATTTTAAATGATTTTCAAGAATATCCATGTTTTTAATGTTTTTTTGAGAATTATTATTATTATTATTAATTTGATTTTTCATATTTATAAAGGATTTATGGATTTAAATTTTATTCAACATTCAAAATTATTTCATTGTGTAATATAGATTATATTTATTTTCATGATTTCCCCAAGGGGTTTCAATGTTTCGAAGGATATTTTTTATAATTTTTAGGGTTTTTATTATTTTTATGAGTTTTTTGTTTTTCATAGTTTTCCATAGATTTTCATTACTTATAGAGACATTGTGGTTTTATATCTTTTTAATGAGTTTAATACGAGGTTTTGTGGGTTTTATATGTTTTTTATAATTTTGGGATTGTTAGTGAATTCTAGGAAATTTAAGAGGTTTTAGGGGTTTTATGAGTGTTTCATTATATTCATAGGTTTATTGTGGTTTTCACACTATTTAAATTCATATTTTATGTTTTTTTGTTTTCAATAGTTTTCTAGTTTTTTATGTTTTTTATAGGTGTCCTTTTATTTTATGTATTATTGGGTCTCTTAAATCATTATCAATGGATTTATAGGTTGGTATTTTTTGTGTTTTATTATGTTTTATGGATTCTTAATTATTTTAAATCATTCATTAGGGATTTCATTTTTTTAAAATCATAATTGTTTATTTAATAGTTTGCATGTCTTTTCATTTTTTCTCTGATTTTTTTATTTATTTTTCATAAAATCATATGGTATTCAATATATTTTAGTCTTTTTTAATAATATCTAGGTTATTCATGGGTTTTACGGTTTTGAATAGTTCATATTAAATTTGGGGGACTTCATGTATTTTTATGTGAATTCAACTTTCACTTAGGGTTTTAATGATTTTATAGTGGGTTGTATAAGTTTACATTATTTTCATTGATTTATATAGTATTTATATAAATTTTATGATTTTAAATGTTTTTGATATATTTTTACTGTTTTATGGATTTTTCTGGAATGATAGGATTTAATTTTAATTTTATTTTATTTTATGTTTCTTTAATTATTACCACATTTTGCTAGTTTGGGGAATTTTTCATATATTTTCTTGATTTTCCACTACATTTTCTAATTTTTTAATTTCTAGGGGGTTTTATGGTTTTATTTATTTATATTTTTTCATAGTTCTACATTGTTTTTGTTTATATTTGAAGATATTTATGTGTATTTTTATGAATTTTTTAGTTTTAACAGTTTTCCAGTGTTTTTAAATATTTTCATGGTTTTCCATTTTGATATCATTATCTCATGTTTTTTGTATTTCTATGGATTTCTAGCATATTTTTGAAATTTTTAGATTTTTCAAGGATTTCATCAATTTTAAATTATTTTCAATAAATTGTAATGTTTTTTTATTTTTTTATATATTTTATGGTTTTTAAAAAAAATTCACAGTTTCAAAGATTTTTTATGTTTTCAATGGGTTTTAAATTTAATGTGTTTTTCTTGATTTTTTTATTATTGAATTCATTCATTGCATTTCATTTCTTTCTACGGTTTTTAGAATATTTTCACATGTTTTCATATATTAAAATGGTTTTTCATGGGGTTTCAGTTTTTTCAATTATTTTTATGCCATTATGCAGTTTTAAATTATTTCAAATATTATGAATAGATTATTTGTTCATTAATTTTTTCAATTTTTGACAATTTTTATAATGTTTTTTAGGTTTCTATATGGATTTTGAGTGGTATTTTAGATTTTCTATATACAAATGGGTTTTAGGGGATTATTAAAACATCCTAGTTTCTTCCGATGATTTTAACACGTTTTTATATTTTTTTCAAAAAAGAATTTTTTACTAGGAATTACATTGTAAAATATGATATTATGGTTTCCATGAATTTATCCACATTTTTTTAGTATTTTATCATGCTTTATAGTTTTTCACAAGTATTTTGATGAGTTATTGGTTTTCGAGATATTATTTCTGAATTCAAATGTTTTAAACATTTTTTTTATCATTTCGATGTTTTTTAGCATCTCTAGGGGATCAATGTTTTTTCTTGGTCATTCCATGTTTTCTAGGATTTCAATATATTTCAATGGGTTTTAGTATCATAAAGGGGTTTTTAGTTATTATTTTTTATTTTCATTGTTCTTCAAGTATTTTCATAGTTTTATTCTATTTTATATTTCATTTCAACATTTGAATGTTTTTGATGTTCTTTTTAGGTTGTTAGGGGGTTTCATGGGTTTTTTGGGTTTTTTGGTGTTTTATTGATTTTCTATGCATTATAATGTTACATAAATATTTTACAAGGGGTTTATGTGGTGTTTAGGGTTACTAATTTATTTTTAATTATTTTTTTTGTGGTGTCCCAGAATATATATATTTTTTCCATATTTATCAAGGTTATCTACATGTTTTCATAGATTTACTAATTTATTAATTATTCTCCATTATTATTTATATATATATATTATTATCCATGTAAATATAGTATGATTATGATTTTATAATAATTTTTATTTTTTATGAGGTTTATCTTGATTTTATGATGTTTTATGATTTTTATGGGTTTTAGATCAATTAGTGTTTATAATGGTCTCATTGGGATTTTAGTATATTCTATGGTTTTCATTTTCTTTTATATCCATCGATGGGTTTATAGGTTTTCCCTTGTTTTTATTTTTTCTCAATAGTTTTCCATAGGTTACTAGGAAATTCCAGTGCCTCTTATAGGTTTCTCTGGTTCTAAAGTTTCATCATATCAGTGGAAATTTTCTTGTTCCTTCAAATTTTTTTAAGTCCATATAGATTTTTTTTATAAATATATGATTTTTAGGATTTTAATGTCTTATGAAATATTTGTATATTTTTTTTAATTCTTATAGAGTCCCCATTATTTTTAATATTTTTTCACATTTTCTCAATGCTTTTTCATTCTATTCATCAGTTTTAAGGTTGTAATAGGGATTTTAGGGTGTTCAATGAGTTTGGAGTTATTTATAGATATTTTCTAAGGTTTTCCTTGGATTCATAAGTTTCCTACATTATTATAGGTTATCTAGTCGTTTCTAATATTTATAGCATTAAATTTTTTAATGTATCATTAAAGGGATATATCTATCGTTCTATAATCTTCATTAAATTTTTCTATTTTAAATGGATTTCTTAGTTTTTTTGAGTTTTCATTGTTTTAAAAAAAAATAGGGTTTTCAGTCAATTGTTTTTTATTTTTAATAGTTTTTAATGTTTTAATTAATATTATATCATTTTTAAGTGTTTATTATAAAATTTTCTTAATATTTATGGATTTGATTGTTTTCCAAATGTTTTTTATGTTTTCTATAGTATTTGAATTCAATTTAATCCTTTTAAATTATTTATATTATTTTATATAATTTCTATATTTTTATGTCCAATAATGGTTATCATGGTTCTTTAAAAGTTTTCATTCATTTTCAATTGTTTTAGGATTCCTTATGAATTTTCCTTTTTTCTAGTTTTTTTCTTTCATACATTCTATTTTTTATTCATTTTATGGTTTTAATGGATTTTTAATATGTCTCATTTTTATTCAAGGTTTTAGAGTGTTTTATAATATTTTATATGGTTTTCCTTTTTTAAAAGGGGTTCTTTAGATTCCATTGTTCGTGGAGGGTATTTTATTATTTTATAGGGGATGTTTTGGTTTTAAGGATTTTCTTGGTTTAATGTGTTTCAACGATTTCATAATGTTTTCCTAAAAATTTAATGGTTTCCACTATTTTAAATTTTATTTTATGATTTATGTGTTATTTTGTAGTTCTTCCATATATTTTACATTTATATGGGTCTCTACTGTTTTTCTAGTGAATTCTACGTTTTTTAGGGGTTTCTATGGGTTTTATGAGTTTTTGGATATCATATATTTATATTATCGTTTTTCAAAATTTTCAATGATTTTTGGGAATACATTGTTATTCAGGAATGTTTAAATAATTTATATTTTTCATGTTCTATATGGGTTTTCATGTTTTTATTAGTTTTTATGGTTTTCTACTAGGTTTTAGATCTTTTAAGGGGATTTCAAGTGTTGTCATGATTTTAAATGATTATTAAAAAGTTTACAGGTTATTATGGATTTCAACCTTTCTGTTAAACTATTTTAATGAATTTTTATTGTATACAAAAGTTTTAGGTAATTATTATAAAAAACCTTTATGTTTAAAAATTGAAATATTTCTTTGATAGTGTATATGAAATTAAACAATGAGATTAAATGGCCAGTGAAAAGTATTTGTTTAATAATAGTGTTATATCATAGCTGTTATATTAGTGGGTATGAATAGGAATAATCAAATTATGAAATTTATATGATTTCCACATGTATTAATATGTTAATTAGTAATAAATTTATTATAATAAATAAATATTAATTTAATGTGTTTGAAATTTTTTTCTAGGAAACTATTTTTAATACTTGGAATGTGTCATTATATTAATAAATATACTAAATAACTATTACTGAATGAATTTATTTAATTTTTTTATATATCAAATATAATGTTTGTTTATTCATATAATTTTTTTTTCAAAATAAAATTGAATAAATTTTTTTACTCCTAAAAATATTAATTTTCCAATAATGATTTTTTCATTTTCTGTTGGATTATTCTAAAATTAAAAAATTTCTACATTTATAAAATTAATGTTAAAAAATTTACATTATATTTTATGTCATCATGTCAAAACTATCATAAATTTATTTGTTGATACATTTCTTTGAATATTAATTACTCAATTAATTAATAAAAATACATATTTTTATGATAAACAACTATTTCCATTAATATTTTTAAGAAATTTACATATTTATATTACATAAAAATTATAATTATGTCAATTATATTATATTTAGTTCAATTTCTATCATTGGATTGAATTTTATATGGATTTTTTAAAGAACATTTTTTAAATAAGAAAATTTTTCATTACAAACCCATTTTATGATGCATTTGATTGTTTAATATTAAAATAAATAATGCCTATTATTTGAATTAAACTTAGTAAAATGGATTCTATTTTTTGAATCATAATAATTAATATTGTATGAAAACTTAAATTCACTTTTTCATAAATATTTTTTAAAAAATAAAAAAAAATAAATACCACGTTTAATGTCAAAAAGGGTTTACCAAATGGTTATGTAAAAAATGATAAGGGTTAAAAAGAACTACAAATTTTCATAATTTGAATTTTAATTTAATATGTAGTCTGTAAATCCTCCATGGTTTTGGAAAGATAATTTTTTTTAGAATTATTTATGTATGAAACTTGGTTATATTTTATTTTATAAAAATATTTCTAGTGTGTCATCTCTAGCACAAAAAATGGACCCTCAGTCAACTCCAATACGCAATTCAACATCAAATTTGATAACGAAAACCTACAATAATACCTTACATAAATCCCACACCCGGTCATAGATCCCTTGGATTGATTAAAAATATTTTATACAATGGCTATATGATTAAATCTATATAGTTTTCTGATGAAGATGTGTAGTTTTTAACCATGTGTCATTAAAATATTTCATTATCTAACCAATTTTATTTATTTCCAACTATGATAATATAAATAAAAAACTGTTTTAATCATTAAATTTTTTTAATGGTAGTAGTATACCCTATATCATCCCCATAATCTTTGTATTTTGTGTTTGGCTTTGAAGTAAGTTCATTATAATCCGACATGGATAATTGGGGCTCAAAACCCATTGGGTGCAGGTACTGTAGCAGTACTCCATCAACACTGTAATAGTAGAGTCATTGTAGCAATATTGGGAATTGTAGAAATGGAAGGCACTGTAGTAGTGGTAGAAACTGTTGTAGGGGAAGGTATTCTTTGAGTATTTTAGCAGGCTGTTATTGTAAAAGTACTATTCATATAATGGGCCTAGGGCCAAATAATTCAAGAAAATTGAGCCATGTAATGGGATTCATACCCAAATGGACTTCGAGCTAGGTAATTTATATCCCTATACCTAGTAAGAAAAGGTTTTTTTATTTCCATTATCAATAAAAATGACCCTTCAGGCCTATTCTTTTAAAAAAATTCCATCTTTTAATCAAACTAGAAAAAATCTATTGATTTTGTGTATAGATGACTACTACCACATGAATCTATGTAATAAATTTTCCATCACAACATCTCATATATGAATATAATGATGTATTTAATGTATAAATATGATTTTAAATAAATAATTAAACTTTTTAATCTATAATGTAACATGTTCCATCAAACATTCTAAACTACTGGAAAATGATAACATCCCTATTTTGTACATAGGGAATGCCACCTCCAAAAAAGATATAATATATTTTTTCATATTATTTTTAAATGGATAGTACTATGGATATATTTAATAAATATATATCAAATATTTATATTATAATAATTATTTTATATGTTTCCATATTATATAACATTCTTATATTATATCCACTAAAAATGGTAACTACGCAAATGCATACATATGGCCAACCGTATCCACGAAAAATGTAGATCATTTTCTATATCAAACTAATATTTATTATTATAAATATAAAAAGGGAATATATATTATATATATATCATGAATTAAATTATATAATTATTTATCAATGATTAATTCACAAGGACAAAAACATTGGATAAAAAACATACATGATAAATAAAGCAGTTATCACAGGAAATAAGATTTTTGATAACAAATTATAAAAAAATTGATGATAAAATTTTACAAGTAAATACAATATTTTATGATATATATTACTCTACTTATATAAAATATTTATAATAAATATATATTTATTATATATAATGTTTGAAATCAATTTATGGAGATGAGATTTGTAGTAAGTGATTTTCCTCTCAGTTTTACTTTAATGAGGAACATTCGTTATACAAAACTAGTTTCATCTATTTATAAGGTATATAATAAATATAAATGACTTCTATGATTCTTGTCTTTAAAATTATGCTATATATATATATATATCCATTTATGGTAATTTATTTCATGGGGATTGTGATTTATAGGTTACAAATGTTGTAAGGGTTTATTTAAAAATCTTATTGTTATTTTTGATTAATTATGTTTATATAACCATTAGGGAAATAATTATATATATTTTAATTAAATCCCATATAATTTATTCTTCATTTTTTATTAATATGATTCAATTTTTTTTAAATTTACACACTTTATGAACTCATGATATTGTTTAAAAGATTTAAATAAAAATTGACTTTACTTATCTCTTTAGTTGAAAATGTATCACTTCTATTGCCATATTTTGTATAAATGTTATAAAATATATTTTAACATTTAGATTATGTATTTTAAAAATAAAATTTTCCCATGATTTAAATTATAGAATTTGGGGTTAAAATATTCATCTTTTTATTTTCTGAAAAAGTAAATTTCTACTTTTTCAGTATTGATAGAGGAGTAATTTCATAATGACATATACTGAATTAGACTTTGTGATGGCCATTAATTACATTTATTATTCCAATAAAATATTATGTGATACACTTTGATGATGTTTTTTATAATATTATTGAAATTTAATATTTTCAAATGTTTTTTTCTATATAAGAATATTATCCTTATCATTATTAATTTTAACAACATGTAATAGTATTAATATTCATTGAAAACATATAAATTTGTTTTACATATTCATAATTGGAGATATGATTTAATAGAACTATCCTTATTGTTTCTGTAGATTGTTCAAGATCATTTTCGATTGGAATGCACTAGTCGGATACCATTCACAATATTAATCTATCTAGTTTATGATTATGTTTATTTATAGGGTAATGTGTTAAAAATTGGTATTCTAATTTTTCAATATGAATGATTATATTTATTTTGTCACCAATTTATATACAAAACTCAATAAGCGTGGTATGAAATTGGTGGGGATCATTATATCCTCTTGATGAATCAGTAGGTATCATTAGTAAAACTAAATTCAGTTTATGGGTGAGGACTTACCCATTTTTATAAGATCCTTGTTCCAAGGGCATTTATTATTTGTTTGTGATATAAAAAATTAATAATTATGTCATTAAAAATATTTTTTGATGTCCATGTGATTTATTTAATTGTTATAACATACATGGATTAGTTTCATTCCCATGTTTTTTTAATATATCATTATTTTATCCCCATCAATACTTTCAATATTATTCTCAAAGGTCGGGTTATTGATAAAATGGAATATATTTTCAGTTCCTTACATTTCCCTTTTTATTATTAATTATTTATTCAAGATATCATCCATTGTATATATTCCCATATAGAGTATCTGAGAGTACTTATTTATTATGATTCAATTTTAAAGGATTCCATGATGTGTACTATGTCTGATATATTAGATTATGATAAATGATATAATGGTATACTCTATGAAAAAAATTATTTTATATTTAATGATATTAATTGTAATGTGAGATTCTTGTTTGTGTCTATTTCTATAATACTACTAAACTATTTGGCTCTTCATGATCTGAATCAATATTTCTCTGGCCAATGTAATAATATAACCATCACCGTGAGGGAAAAAAGATTTATATATTTACATTTCGTATTATAAAATACTTATTAGAATATGTAAGAACTATATTGAGGAATACATAGAGCCTTATAAAATACATTGATTCTAAATATATGTACATGATAACGTCCTATTGTTTTAGTAAGGTTGAGATTATTTTGTTTTTTGAGTAATACATCGATATCAATATAATGAAAGTATATGTTACTATGGAAATATTTTACATAATATTAATTGATCTATAATGGGTGCATGGTAATTTTGCTCAATCATTACATATTTTATGATAGTGGGACTTTCTACATAGTTGGTTTTACACTCCCTAGAAATATAAATAGGTAAATTAACATTTCTATTTAAAACTATCTTGCAGGATCTGAGTATCTGATTATCATAGATGAACTATGATAATCATGAGTATTCATAGGTTTAAAATAAGGTTTCATGATTTATTAATCATATAAATAATATTTTATAACATTTATGTTTGTTTATCACATCATATTTTTTTTATTTGATGGATGGAACCATCTAGAAAGATGTTTACATCAAATCCAAAAAATGGGATAATTTATAAAAAACAAATCAGATAATGGATAACATAAAATATATATTGATTAATCATCATCAGTAATCTTGATATATAAAAAAATTATACATTAAGAAACTCCTTTAGTAACTAATTATGTGATTGATTGTGTCTATTAAGACTAATAGAGGTGAAGATCATGAAGGGAATAAGGATGAATTTCCATCATATCATAAATGTGGAAAAAGGCACACATGAGAATGTATTAATAGAACATAATTTTTTTTTTTGTAAAATAATGGAATTAGCAATGAATTTATATGGAAATTTTAGGAGTTTAATATAAGAAATAAATATTATCCTATAAATACATTTATAGATCATTATATTGAATTTGGCGAATCGGAAAATTATCTATGGTAATTTGATAATTTAAAAGATATCTCTTAGACCACATAATGCCATATTTTATACAAAATATTGAACTGATGTGAGTGAATAAATTGTGTATTAGTATTTAATAATTATAATTTTTTGGTATTTTTATCAATGATATTTTTGTTATACGGATCATGAGACATCTAAGGATTTTGTAAAATTTTTAAAGCATAATTTTCTAGGCCAAAGATAATCCCAATAGTTATTGATACCATCATGGATTTATGAGTATATGTGTTACCATAATATCAAATAAATATAAAAAACTTTTTAATTTTCAATAGATTGGATTTTAATTTTGTTATTGATATTTTTGTGGTTTTTAATTTTATTAAGCTATATATGAACCTTAGGCTCAACATGAATTTTTATTTTAATAAGAATTGTATCTTTATAAGTTTAAAGGTAATAATACCAATTTAGTTTAATATTATTGTTGATGTTAAGGTAATAATAGTCAATTATGATAATTTAAATTCATGGACAAAATATGTTGTATAGAATACAAATATGGTTAAAAATTGATTTTATAATTATTATTATTCTTAAATTTGTTAATCAATTTTTATAAAAATTATCATACTTATACTAATATAGTATTATAAAAAGTATAATTTTCATGCTATGTGATAACTGATCATATTCAGAAAGATTACATGGATATAACCCACAACTGATTAGTGATAAGTGTTTAGTTCCTACCACTAGCCTACATGATATAATATTTAATATATTTTTTTTAAAATGGTTTTATTTATAAAAATTAATCTAATAAATTATTTTTTATTAATTATGATTTTGAGTGGATTAATGATATTTCAGAGATGTTTTATTTTTTTGAGATATATATATATATATATAACCATTAGGCTTAACATAAAAATTTTTTCATGAAGAATTATATTATATTTTTTTGATATGTATTTAGATGGGTTTTAGGTATAAATACTTGTGGAATGAATTAAATTGATCTTTGGGTGTTACAGTAGGTGATCAAGGAACAATTTATTATTTTGGATAACATGTGATTATTATTATGTATTGGTAATTGAAAATGTATAGAGAGAAGGACTATGCACTCATTTGTGGAACTTATAATAAATTAAAACTTTAATTGTATAAAATCATTCTTGTAAATTTTTCATATTGGATAATAAATTGATTGAGTATGAAATGATTTAGAAATTGATACATGAATATCCAAATGATGAAATTTTTAATATGAAATAATCGAAATCAAGAAAGTTTAATTTATTTTTTTTAATTATACTAATATTAAAATATATTCTAAATTTTAGAAAATGGGATATAAAAAATAACAATGTTATATATTTACCATATTTTTCAATGATTCAGTGTTCATTTTCACACCTCACTGGTTTTTTGGGATTTTGGTTATTACCATTATATTGATCTATCATTACCATTTGAAAAATAATACAAATCAATATCAATTTATTATTTTAGTCTGTGACCCGTTATTAATTTCCTAATATGAAATTTAGTTACGTGTAATTCTCTTTTTCCTTTTTACTCACCTTTCTATCTTATCAATATAATGTTTTTTAACCCGTTTTATGATATATTGAAACAAAAAAAATTCAAAAAAAACCCTAGGTTTTTAATTTCATGATAAAATTGTGAGGATATAATTTATTAAAATTATATATAACGTATCAAACTATTAATTTAATATAATAAAATTATGTTCAACAACATATAT
Source organism: Viscum album (assembly GCA_963277665.1). Lineage (NCBI taxonomy): Eukaryota > Viridiplantae > Streptophyta > Magnoliopsida > Santalales > Viscaceae > Viscum > Viscum album. The sequence goes on from OY728164.1 coordinate 1,817,004,030, forward strand.
GACATGGAAAAATGATAAAAAAAACCAAAATAAATTATTATATAAATTGAAAAATTATAAATTAGATGTTAATGGGTAGGGTAGGAATATTACAAACATGAATATGTAATGTATTGGGGTTAAATATGTATAATAAAATTAAATGTTTGTTAATTCATTATAAAAAACATTATAAAATTATATCTGAAATTAAATTTAGTATTTTTGTTAAATTTATTGTTATGGGGGTAATGTTTTTTATCATAAAAAATAAATTAATAAAATATTAGTGAGTGATTTAAATTTAAATAATACATTATATATTAAATAAAATATTTTATCAATTATATAATGTTATTTCAAGGCCTATGGTTATAATATATGAATCATTATGCTTTAAACCTACATTTTTCTAAATATTCATTTCATCATATTTTTCATGGTTAATTAAAATTAATTTTACCCAATTTAAAAAATTTATTTTAACAAACGGTCATATTATATTAAATCATCTTTTGAAAATTTTCATTGAAATATTTTTTTTATTTTACTGAATAATATTTTTTTGATGAATATAGAAGAAAAATAATTATATTTACATGTAAATTTTCATTTAAAGAATTTAAAAATTTCTATATTTTTTTAGAATTATTTTAAAAGTAAAATTAATTCAATTATATTATAATTAAATAAATTTTTTCTATTTTAGTACATTATATATATAGTTTTCATATAAAATTATTTTCAATATATGAAAACATTCTATTGGAAAATGGTTTTTTTGATGACTTCATCAATATAATTTTAAATAAAATTCAACCTATTATTTGAATTAAATTATATAAAATGGTTTTATTATTTTTTAATAAACATAATTTATAGTATATAATATGTTAGAATTTATTGTTCTCATAATTAATATTCATAAGAGTCGAAAATAAATTACCACATGTATGTTTAAAAAGGATTTAATTAGGTGTGAACTAATAAGACATGTGTTACGATAACCTATATACAAGACTATTTTATATTTGATGAACATATTTTGACAGTATATAATATAATTTCTTATAATGGTTCATTTTTTTACCCATTTTGCGTGCGTAAAAGCATTGAATAATTTATTTATTTCCAAAATTCATATTGGGTCATCTCCCCACTTTTAAAAGGACAACCCATATCATATCCACTTCACTCTTCAAGAACCCATTGTAATCGCCATGTCAATAAAAAATAACATAAAAATCCATCTGAAAAACATATAGTCTCCCATTTAATCATAAAACTAATCTAGTAAGGAATTAGTTATAAATATAAAGAGGATATTTAATGAAAAGATACAACTCTTAACAATGCATACTCTCTTTATTTAATCTTATACCCACTCTAATAATGGAATAACTATGTTAAAATAATTAAAAGTGTTCAGTAATTATAAATATATATTATTATGTTAGATTAATAACCATACTACATACCCTCTTAAACCAAATTAGAATCAAAATTTTCTATTTTGTTATGGTGGAAAACCACTTTATGATGTGACTTAATTTATATTCCGTCATTATCACTCATGAATAGATATTATAATGGAATATATATATATGAAAGATATTTTTTACACAATAATAATTCTGAAATTATAATATCACATTTTCCTACATACCTTCAAATTCGTTGGAATATGATAATATATATTATGGACATTTGTAGACTGTTTTGCCCAAGAAGTGATGTGATAAGTTTATAATTTTATTTTTTCATAGATTCTAATAATGATTTATTAAATTAATGTATATCTAATAAATTTTAACCATATATTTTATAATTATTTAACATTATATACTTATCATTATGCTCATCTATTAAAAAATGGAAATATCACTATTGTGTGCGTGTGACCTATCATCTCCGTAAACTGTGTAATTTATTTTTTATTTTAAATTTTTTAAATTATTATAAATAAATATACATTCATTATATATGATATTTATATCATGATAAATATGATATTGGTTATTTATCCATGATCAATTTAAAATGAATAAAATTATTTTCAATATATGAAAACATTTTATTGGAAAATGGTTTTTTGATGACTTTATCAATATAATTTTAAATAAAATTCAACATATTATTTGAATTAAATTATATAAAATGGTTTTATTATTTTTTAATAAACATATTTTATAGTATAAAATATGTTAAAATTTATTTTTCACATAATTAATATTCATAAGAGTCGAAAATAAATTACCACATGTATGTTTAAAAAGGATTTAATTAGGTGTGAACTAATAAGACATGTGTTACGATAACCTATATACAAGACTATTTTATATTTCATGAACATATTTTGACATTATATAATATAATTTTTTTATAATGGGTCATTTTTTACCCATTTTTCATGCGTAAAAGAATTGAATAATTTATTTATTTCTAAAATTCATATTGGGTCCTCTCCCCACTTGTAAAAGGACAACCCATATCATATCCACTTCACTATTAAAGATCCCATTGTAGTCGCCATGTCCATAAAATATAACATAAAAAATCCATCCCCAAAACATATAGTCTCCCATTTAATCATAAAACTAATCTAGTAAGGAATTAGTTATAAATATAAAGAGGAAATCTAATGAAAAGATACAACTCTTAACAATGCATACTCTCTTTATTTAATCCTATACCCACTCTAATAATGAAATAACTATGTTAAAATAATTAAAAGTGTTTAGTAATTATAAATATATGTTGTTATGTTATATTAATAACCATACTACATACCCTCTTAAACCAAATTAGAATCAAAATTGTCTATTTTTTTATGGTGGACAACCTCTTCATGATGTGACTTAATTCATATTCCATCATTATCACTCATGAATAACTATTATAATGGAATATATATATATATATATACAAGATATTTTTTACACAATAATAATTCTAAAATTATAATATCACATTTTCCTATATACCTTCAAATTTGTTGGAATATGATAATATCTATCATGGACATTTGCAGACTGTTGTTCCCTAGAAGTGATGCGATAAGTTTATAATTTTATTTTTTCGTAGATTCTAATAATGATTTATTAAATTAATGTATATCCAATAAATTTTAACCATATATTTTATAATTATTTAATATTATATATTTATCATTATGGTCATCTATTAAAAAGTGGAAATATCACTATTGTGTGCGTGTGACCTATCATCTCCATAAACTGTGTAATTTATTTTTTATTTTAATTTTTTTAAATTATTATAAATAAATATACATTCAATATATATGATATTTATATCATGATAAATATGATACTGTTTATTTATCCATGATCAATTTAAAATGACCAAAACTAATGAACAAAAGTATAAATTATAAATAAGGTCTTTTTCACCAAGAATATAGTTTAAAAAAAGTTATTAATAATATAGTGATAAATATTTACTTGTAAATTTGATATTGTATGATATAAGGGTATAATTATTAAATAAATCTATATTAAATCTATATTAATTTTATAGGTAGTTTTAAAACATAATAATTAAATAATACATTATCTAAGGGACTTTCATATCTATTTCAATTTTTCATCACACATACCTTATACAATACTAGTTTATGTTGTGTTGTGTGTATACTTACAATGACTAAATTTTAACACTTTTTTAATAAAATTAATATTTCAATTTAACTATTTAAAAAAATTTATATAATGTGTCTTATAAATCTGAATTTTTTAATAATGTTTGTGTTTTTTCAAACTATTATAATTATTCTAAGTTTTTTATGTCAATTTCACCACAAGGAAAATATTTTTTTCATCATATATTAAACCACATATACATAAATCTCTTATATTTAAGTCTATATTATACATTGTTGTATTTGAATTTTATCCCATTATGTAATCAATAATTTAAATTAAATTTTTAAATGAAATTTGTCCCAATTTCTCTCTCTAATAAAAAATAAACTTCTTCAATGTCCATGTTTTCTGAAATTAATGCCATTAATGATTTTACAATTTTACCAATGATTTAAAAATTAATTTTTCATATTGTGGAAAAATATAAAAAAAATTTTATTTTGATTTTATGAAAAGATTTTCATTTTCTATTATTTATAATAATGATAATGGATTATTTTAATAACATATACAAAATTATTGACTGCCATAATCACTCATTTCATTGATGATCACATTTAATATTTCCATGAATGTTTTCAAGAATCATTTCCCCCTAATACTCATGTAATTTTTAATTTTAAAATGTTTTTTACATATAGAGAAGGGAATTTTCCATAATAATTTTCCTAATAAAAATTTCATGGTTATTATATTCATCTATAATAAAATCTTTTATTTTAAATATGATTAATTTTTTATATGTTATAATTATTGAATCATTTTTATTTATATGGATTGTTTTTGATCATTTTGACAAGTGATGTGCTATGTTTTTACAATTCTCAATATCACTATAGAGGGTTAATAATTATGTTTATTTATTTGGGGATGTATAAAATTTTCATGTGTTAGTTTCTCATTATAAATGTTTAATTTTTTTTTGATTCAACCCATTTATATAAGAAATACATTGGACTTATTATGTGATTAGTAATGAAACATGTATCCCCTCTATGAATTGTTAGGTCTATTGATACAAACTAGATTGGTTGTTTAGATGGGGTCTTAACTATATATTCTCTTTTTTTAGACGATGAATTTATATACATTTATGTTGTATGACCTTATGTAGTGCCAAAATATTTGAGTAATTATTAACTTACATTTGAATATTTGATTAGTTTTTATTTCCGTTAGATAGTTTCATGAGGATTTTTATATTTATATGTTAGTATATGATAATCATTTATCAATTAAATACCATTTCTAATTATCATATTATAGATTAAATGTCATTTCAGTTCAGTTAATTTTCCCAGAATATTGATTATTTCTTATTTATTCATGATAACATCAAATATACCCATAACATTACTAACAATATACTCTATCTAGATTCATATGATTCCATTCCAATAGGATGTTAGAATGAGTTTTATCATTCATATAATTGGTTAAGATGAATGGAATAATTATTGACTCAAATAATATACTAGGTTTTATATTAGGCCTTTAATTATAATTTTATATTCATTTATTTATCTATTCTTATGATACTACTAAACTATTAGTTCCTTAGATATATGATTCCTTGTATATAATCCCATGTGATTACGTATTCACCTACATTGGGATATCCGGGTAGCACTATTTAATGTAACTCAAGGGTTTTCATGATTTTTTAGACAAAATAAATAATCTACTAGGTTTTTTATAATTTATTATAGTATTTCATTGTTTTCATGGATTTTCTATTGTGTTAATAATTTTTTGATTTTTTTTTGTTTTTAAGGTATTTTAGAGATTTAATGTATTAAATAGTGTTTCAGGTTTGTTTAGAGATTTTAAGCCTTTTATAGAATTCACAATTTTTTCTTGGGATAATTCTAATTCAAATGGATTTTCAAGATAATCTAGGATTCAAATGATTTTTTTTGATTTTCATGAATTTCATGTTTTTCAGAGGTTTTTTGAGTTAAGTATTAGTTTTAATTTCTTTATATATATTCATTGTTTTTATATGTTCACAACCTATTTTATGACACTTCTAGGGTTTTATGATGTTTTCATATTTTACATAGATTTTAGTGGTTTTCAGAATTATAATTTCTCTCAATGCTTCAGTACATTTTCATTGTTTTCAACTATATTAATGGGTATTCATGTTCTCATGTGGTTTCATAGTTTTTTTCTTATTAATAATTATTATTTAATTTTTAATGGTTTAAGGGTTTTAAATGGTTTTAGAGATTTTAACAAAGATAATTTATTTTCAAAAGGCGGCTTCCATGAATTTTTATTAGTTTTATCGAGATTTTATTTCTTTTATATGGGTTTTAATAGTTTTATAATTTTTTCTTATGTTTCCAAGAGTTTAATAGTTTATTTTAGTTTTTTTATGTTTTTTGGGTTTTTAATTGGTTATAATGAATGGTAGGGTTCTTTAAGAGTTTCTATGATTTTCATGGTATTTCTATTTTTTTAACGGAATTCGATTGTTTTTAAGGATTTGTAAATTTTCCAATAATTTTCATTATTTTGTTTATCATTTTATTATTTTATGGATTATCATGGATTTTAGAGTGTTTATATTTTTTTATTTTTTTTATGTTTTAAAAATTATCTTTCATGGTTCCATGGCACTTTTAAGGTATTCTCATTATTTTTATAGGTCTTATAAGATGTTGTGGTTTTATATCGTATTTATAATTTTCCTAGATTTCTATGGATTTTCGTGATTTCTTTTGTGATTCGTGATTTTATATACTTATCTAAGGAATTTGTGGGTGGGTTAATATTTTTAATGGGTTTTCAATGAAACTTACTATATTTCATCATTTTGTGAGGATTCATGGTTTTAATGTGGTTTTCATGTTTTTTGAATATTTTACATGTATCTAATGTTTTTGAATGATATTAGGATTTTCCTAGGCATGAATGGTTTGTTATTCTAATTTTTATATTTTTTAACATTCTATGTGGTTTAATAATGTTTAATAGGGTTTTCATAATTTTCTATATAAATTTATGATTTTATTTGATTTTTATGGGTTTCATGTAATTTTCATTATTTTGAGTGTGTTTTATGATTTTTTAAGGTGTTCCATAGTTTTATAGTAGTTTATATGGCTATACACTGTGTTTATAATTTTAAATAAATTTGATTGTATTTTATCATTTTATATAACTTTCTAGGGTTTTTCTTTGGCATATATCATTTTATTGAATTTTAATTTTTTTTCAGGTTTTTTTAGAGTTTTCATGGTTTTTTTTCCTGTTTTTTAGGTATTTAAATTTTTATAGGGTCTAGTTGTTATTAGGTGTGTATATTATTTTTAAATGATGTAATGGGTTTTGATGATTTTTAAGGGGGTTTATACATTTTCTTCATTCCTTATGGTTTCACATGGTTTCACATTTTTTTTAACATTATTTCATAGTCTTTCATGGTTGTTGGGATGTTTTTGGGGTTTTCATGAATTTATATGTTTTCCATGGTAATTTATCATTTATATGGTTTTATGATTTTCAGAATTTAGATATTTTTCTATGATTTCAAGGTATTAATATATTTTTAGAGTTTTTAACATTTTACTTTTTTTCCATGGGTTTTTAATTTTTTCAAAAAAATTATAATTTTAATGGCTTTCAAAATTCTTATTTGTTTAGGTTTCACACTATATTTAAATGATTTAATGATTTTAATTTTCTTTAATGTTGAAAAAAGGTTTTAAAAATATTTTTGGGAACTCAATCAGTTTATTAGGTTTTCTATTTTTTCGAGGTTTTCCAAGGACTATACTGATTCTGTTAGTGTTTTCATGGGTTTCAATTTTTTTTATAGTTTTCTAGTGTTTTCATGTATTTGTAAGGGTTTACTTTTTTTCTTTTATTATTAGTGAATTTTTGGATTTTGAAATATTCATTGAGAATTACGTAGATCATTAAGGGTTTATATTATTTTTCTATGGATTCTCACGATTTACTTGGGTTTTAGTTGTCTTTCACGATTTTCTAGGAGATTTAAATATTTCTACATTTCTTACAACTTATTTAGGTATATTGATAGTTTTCATTGATTTTGAATGTGATTCATCATTTTTAGTCTTTTCAAGATTTACAATGTTATTTATGTTTTTTTATAATTTTTTGGGGCTTATTAGTGCTTTCCTTATATTAAATGAATTTCAAATGTTTTTCATGCTTTTAGTTAATTCTAGGTAACTAAGAGGTTTTTAGATTTTGCTCTAAATTTTCCCATTTTATATATGTTTCATTACGGTTTTAAGGAATATTAAATCTATTTTAGGATTAATAGGAATTTCAATGGTATTTATATTATTATAATTGGGTTTTTATTGTATTTATCAATATATTTCATGGGGTTTAAGGGGTTTAAAATTTTTTAAAACAATTTTAAGGGTCTTTTCCCATATTTTATAAATTTTTAGTGTTTATATAGAATTGGGAGTTATTAATATGTTTTCATGTTTAATCATTGGATTTTATTATTTAGGATATTGTATTATTTTTAAATTTCATTAATTAATTTACAATTTTCTTGGTTTTTAGTGTTTTTCTTTTGAAGTAATGGTTTTTTAGGTTATAATTATTTATTATTAATATTTTTAGTTATCCTAGGGATTACATGAATTTATAGTGTTTTATATTCATTCATGTTTTTTCAATGATTTTCATAAATATCATTGTTTCTCATTAATTCTAATGTTTAGAAAACATTTTATTGGGGTTTTTTATTTTTAGTGTTTTTAAGGGTTTTAATGGGTTTTCAAGTAATTTGATTAATTTTGGGGGGTTTTTTACTTTTCACGGGGTTTTATCGTTTTTCATTATTTTATGGTTTTCCTATTTTTTTAGAATATATAGTGTTTCATTAATAAATAATGTGACTTTCTTCTTATTTTTTGCATTTTTAGGACAATCCATGGGTTTCCATGGTATTTATGGTTATTTTTTAGTTTTCTATAGACCAAGATATATTATCTAGTGTTTTAAAGGGTTTAAATTTACTAATAATTTTAAGGTGGATTCATGTGTTTACAAGGGTTTTCAATTTTTTGGTTTTAATTATATTCATGTTAATTTAAAATGTTTTTAAGGGGTTTCATTGTATTATATGGTTTTAATGTATTTAATTTTTTCCATTGATTTCAAATTTCTTTATTGTTTATGGGATTTGTTGTGTATAATTTTTTTTTCTTCTACGAACATGTAAGGCTTTTCAATTTTCTGTTTGGTGTTTCAGGTGTCTCAGTTGGATTCACAATTGTTATGGTTTTTTCTATTTTTACTTTTTCATGGGGTTTTCACTATTTTGTTACTCCTTCCATTGTGTCTCTGAGATTTAATCAATTTTCATCATTATCCATGATATTTGATGTTTATTATTTGTTATAAATTTTTTTATGGTTTTTATAGAAATTCAATTACTTTTCTTGGAAATTTTTTGGTGTTTTATAGTTTTTATATCTGTATATCAGGGTTTCACTATTTTCATTATTTTATATTTTATTTTTATGTTTTTCATAGTTTTATATAACATATCATTGTGTTATTAATTTTTAATGTTTTTTGTTGTGATTAATTATTCCCTATGTTTTTAGAGAAAGTTATTATTTTAATGTGTTTAATGTGGTTTTCATTATATTTTTTGTTCTTAAATATATTTACAAAATTTCATGCTTTTTAAGAGTTTTTTTATTTTTAAGACATGTGGATTGTTTTAGAGAGTATATGATGTTTTCAGTGCTCTAACATCATGTAGTATTTTCAATGAGTTCTAATTTTTTCTGTTTTAGTAGGTAAATTCATGGTTTGAGATGTATTTTTATTTTTTGTGAGATATTTAAGTTGTTTTTATGGGTTTAATGGTCTTGAAATGTTTTCTTAAATTTTCATATTTTTAGTGGGTTTTAATTTTTTTCAAGCAATTTGAATATTGTCAACATTTTTTCTATGTTTTTATATTTAATTGTTTCATTCGAATCATACAAGGGATTTTAGATTTTTTAGGGATTTAAGGGGTCTTTTGTTTTTATAAATGTTTTATTGGTTTTCAATGTACTGAAAAAATGGGGTTTACAAAAATTTATGGTAACCACTATATTTAAATGTAATTAATAGCATTCAGTAATTTTTAATCTTCGAAAGGGTTTTAGTAATAATAATTATTTTTTTATGTGGTGATAGAATTATTCATGGGTTTTTCAGTTTTTAGTGTGTTTTAATGTTTAACAGGGTTTTCTATAGACACTATGCTTTTCTTATTTTATCAGGATCATTTTATTTTATTTACTTATTACTGTTTCCATTATTTTCCATCTTTTTCCCAATATTTCTCAATTTTTTATTGGGGTTTTGAGGTTTATAATTGGTTTTCATTATTTTTTCAATGTTATAAATTTTATAGGTATTTATTTTGATTTTCATTAGTTTATGGTTTTCTAGAGTATTTAGTGATTTAAGAGTATTTTTTTTGGTATTGTATCGTTTTCTAGTGGTATCGAAATATTGATAATTTTTTTAAAAAATATTGATTTTTTCATGGTTATTAATTGGTTTTAAATATATTCAAGATCATTACAAGGATTTTAATTTTATAAAGAGGTTTCCAATGTTTGTGTGTTAATTTTATTATTCTAGCAGTTTCACATTTTTAGGTGGTTCTTCTTATTTGTTCATAGGTTTCATATTATTCTATGGGTTTTAAGGGTTTTCAAGGGAATTTTTTGTTTTATGAGTTTTCAGGAATTATCAATGTTATCCTTGTTTTCCATAGTTTTTATTAGGTTTTCGAAGGACATTATTTTAAGGATTACATATCTTTTCAGGGTTTTAAAATATTTCTCCATTTTAGGGATTTCATTGTGTTTCCAAGTACAATAATAATATTTAAGATGTTAATAGATTTCACTAAATTGAAATGGTTTTTAATATTTTTAAATGAAAGGTCATGTTTTAAAAAACATTAAATTTTTTATGTTTTTTCAAGGGGGTTTAGTTTTTTAATGTTTTTGAGTTCCATCCATGGTTTTCTAGGGTGTTCTGGGGATTTATAGGGATTTTCATTGGGTTTTGAGGGTTTCATGTTTATTTTCATAACTTTTTAGGTGCTTTCAAATTTTTTTATGGGTTTTCATATTATTTTCATGTTTTTAGTGATTTTATACGTGATTACTGGGGTTTGTAAGATTCTTGTTGTTTTATTGGTCTTTCAAAGCTGCCAATATGTTTTCATATTTTTTTTATTATTTTTATGATTTTAATGGGTTTTAGGGTTTTCTTGGGTTTTCACAATTTTTATTGATTTTGATTTTTTGTAGATTCCTCATGGTTATTGATGGGTTTCTTGGGTTTTAATGTTTTCCAAATTTTTATCCTCATTTTAACTAATATGATTTGTTGGGGGTTTTTCATAAATTTAGACAGTTTTATAAGTCAATCATGCTTGTTTGGTCCTCCCAAGAGTATTTAGTGTTATTCATTTTTTTAATTATTTTTTAGGTTTTCATGTTTTTGGGTTTTTCAAATTTCTTTCTATTTCAAAGGTTTTATAGGGATTTTACGATTTTTATATTGTGTTTTAAAGGGTTTACATGTTTTGTAATCGGATTATAATGTCTTATATGTTATTCAGTTGATTACAAAATTTTTAGACAATTATTTCAATTTATTAATTTTTTATCTTTCTTTTTATGGTTTTCATGTGTATTAAATATTTTTCTAGGGTTTATATAGGTTATATGGGGTTTCATTGGTTTCCATACTTCTATATAGTAATTATGATTTTGTATTATTTTGTGAATTTTTATGGTTTTTCTAAATTTTCTAGGACATCAAAATTTGTTTCATTTGTTTTTACTATTATTCATTAATTTTTCTATATTTTATCGATATTGTTAGGTTTATTATTTTTATTACATTTCAATGGATTTCAGGTTTATTCACTGTTATTCATGGTTTTTCTGGGTTTCCTCATAGTTTTTTAGGGGTTTTCATATTTTAATGGATTTTTGTGTTTAATTCCTACTTTCTATGTATTTTGAATTTTCCCAAATTAAAAATATTCATCAAGGTTATTTATGAGTTCTTTTTTTTCCTTATTTTTCCATTATTTTTCATGGGTTTCTACACATTTTATGTGTTTTAAGGGGAATTTAATAAATTTCATATTTTTTTCACATTTTTAATGGTTTTTTCGGTAATCTAGAGTTATATATAATTTTTTATTTGTTTATTTGATTTTTCTAGGAAGTCCAAGATATTGTTGGGGGTTTCAATCATTTTTAGTGGTTTCATAATTTATTATATTATATTTAGGGATTAGAAAGTTTTTACATCTAATATTAGTGTTAATATGGTTTTTTATGAGATATATATGTTTATTTATAATATAATAACAGTTTTTAGTAATTGTAAGGTTTTTATAGTGTTTTAAATGAATTTTTAAAATATATTTCATTTTCACAGGGAAAATCTTGGTTTCCTAGATATTTTCAATATTTTCTAGTTTATTATAGTTATAAAATGGGTTTCAGTGGTAATATGGGTTTCTATGATATAAAGGGCTATTATGGTATTTCAATGGTTTTCATGATTTTTACTAGTTTTAGATTTTGTTATGTTGTTTCCAGGATTTTCATGTTTTTAATTATTTTTTGGTGTTTAATGTGGTTTTTTGGTAATTTCAATACATTCTAATATTTTTAAGTGTATAATATGAAATATTAATTGATTGTAACATTATTTAATGGATTTAATATCTTTTAATAGTTTTTATGACATCTTGTAATAGTTTATGTGGTATTCTTGTGGTTTCCATCTTTTTATTTTGTTCAATTACATTCATGGATTTTCAGGTTTGTTCGTTATATTTAAAATCTTTCATGATTTTTCATTGATATATAAGACTATTTGGGATTTTTGATATTTTCATGGGGTTTTCAAATGGATATTATTTTTCACTGGTGATTTGTTTTGTTTTTATCTTTTTGTTGGGTTTTATGGTTTTGTAGGGGTTTTAGGGAATCTTATAGATTTTATTGTTTCCTAGGGTTTTTATTTATTTCTAGGTTTTTCATTTTTCTTATCAATTTTTGGTTAATATCATTGTTTTACAGGGTTTTCAAATCCATTTTTAGTTTTCATTATTTTTCATGTTTACTGAGTAATTTTCTGGTTTTCCCAAGATTTTCATGTTTGTTACATATTATTAAATATTACATGATCACCCAAGGTTATCTAGGGGTTTTTGGTCATATTTTGTTTTTTGTGGTAATTCTCTATTTTATTGGGATTATATATTATATTCATGGGTTTTAATGTTATTTGTTGTTTTTTATTTTTGAGGTTTTTCTATAATTTGTCAATGATTTCAAAGGGATTTTGTATTTTTCATGGTAATTTAGGTTTTTTATATTTTTTTCATTTACAATAATAGCTATTTTAATTTTTTATGGATTTTATGTTTTAGCATTTCCTTCCAATGATTTTAATGGTTTCCATATGTTCTTTAAAATTCTAATATTTTTAAAGAGTTTTCATGTCTCTTTTGTAAATTTCATCAATTTTAATGGGTTTTAAATTATTGTATTTTCTTTTAACATTTTCTCAATAGTTTATATGTTTTTATATGTTTTCATTGTTCTTATTGATTTTAGTTTTGTATGGATTTTGTTAATATTCAATGATATTTTTAGTATTTTTGAATGGATTTATGGGTTCTTAGGGTTTATTAATTTTTTATTTTTCTCTCACGGTGTTTAATGGATTCAATTTCTCATTAATGTATGAATATAATTCTTATGTTGTTTATTATTTCCATGGGGTTTTCTAAGGACTCACTTTTTCTCAAAATTCTATTTCTACTTCATCCCTAAATTTTTAGGGGTTTTAATTGTTTCATAAGGATTTTATGATTTTTTTAGTTTTCCATGTTTTTATGGTTTTCCGGCGTATTTTATAGACTATCACATTTTTAAGGTTTAATCATACTTTATAATGAATTTATATTGTTTTGGGGTTTTTTTATTTTTAAAACTTATTGATATTTTATGGGTTTTAATTTTTTTTTGAGGGTTCACATTTGGATTTAGTTATTTTTGAATTTTCTATATTTCTCATATGTTTTAAAGATTTGTCATAATTAATCAACGATTAATGGGTTTTTAAACTTTTTTCTCAGTATTATAAGGATTAATAATGGTTTACTGGGGTAATCATTATTTTTTCATGTTATTTAAATTTTTTAAAGTTAAATCAATGTATTTTATGATAGTCATACAATTAATTCTACGGTATTTTTGATTCCATAGTCTCTTAATTAATTCTGTGTTCATCTGAGGCACATCCAGAAATATTTGGATTTTTAAATTTCCTTGAATAGAATTATTTTTCAAAATTTTCCATGGGTTTTAAAATGTTTTGGTGGTTTTCCTAGGTTCTTATTGGGATTTCATGATTATTTATGGATTAAAAAAATTAGATAATAATTATAATTTTAGTTGGTTTCTAATAAATTTTAATGATTTTATCATTTAACATGAAATGTTTCTGAGTATTTTCATTATGTTACATGGTTTTAAGAGCGATTAGATGGGTTTTCATTGGTCATAAGTTCTTTTCAATGTTATCAAATGTTTTTTGGCATTGTAATTTTCAAAATATCATTATAATAATTTCATTGTTTGAATATCTTTTTCATGTTTTTCGAATGATATTAATTTTTTAATGATTTTTTTCTACTGTTTTATATTATTTATAGGATTTCTATGGTTTTAAATGTTTTCTAGGTTTGTTAAGATGTTGAGTGGTTTCCTTGGGATTTAAATTATCTTATAGATCTTTTAATGTATTTCAATATTTTATAGTATTATAAGGGTATTTATTGGTTTCTATGGCATTTTTGATTTTTGGATTCTCAAGCTATTAATGATTTTAGATGTTTTCATGGTTTATAATATTATTTCTAGTGATTGCATTGTATTATTGTTTTTAGGGGTTTTCATATTTTTAGGGTTTTATTAAGGGATTTCTAAAGTTTATCAATGTATTTTTGACGATTTTACAAGGTTATTAGTTTTTTGTCGTATTTTACAGTCTAAAAATATTATCGTGGGGTTTTAAAATATTTAATTGTTAATCAACAGATTTCAATTTTAATTGGTAATTTCAATTTTTATCATCTATTTAGAAGTGTTACCAAGATTTTGAGTGTTTTAAAGGGTTTTTCAAATATTTACATGTATTTTCAACCTTTTTCATGTTTCCATAAACATTTTTACACTTTTAGTAGTATATAGAGTTTTCTCAAATTCTAAAAATTATTTCTATGTTTCAAGGGGTATTATGGTTTTCATGTATAAGGCCCCAGCCTTAAACCTTACTTAATCTTGAGTTATTACAAGATTACACATTGAGGATCTTTTCAGGTTTAGAGTTTTAGAGAATTAGATCATGAAACTTGCATTACATTCCACATTTAAACAAAGTGGATTACATAAAAGACAATATTCATTCTTCCCATCAACGAGAACATATTTAAAATAAAACATGGATTCTCTCTTAACACATCCTTGACTCTATCGTCCTATCATGTACCTTTCCTCTTGACCTGAAAAACATTTCAGAAACTTGGGATGAGCATAAAAAGCTCAGTAAGGGACATAAAAATATGGAAAGGAAACATGAGTTCGTGTATACGTAAAGATGAAATCATAATTTACCCATAAAACATAGGCACTTTAACCTAACTCATCAAAACATGAATAAATCATAGAAATCATAAGACATAAAGGTAACTTGAGGCATTCATAACATTCTTACGTAGGGAGTAACCCTCTTGGTTACGTTTGGAATACCCATCACAGTATATTCCCTAAAATCTCTTCGGAGAAACCTTAACGTTTCACTCCTTCGCGTTACCCAATGCATTGGAGAGCTATAACGGGCTCACCCGCCCTTAGTTTATCACGGAACCACCCGTTCTTCATAACAATGCCCAAGAACCATAGCATACACGTAT
This sequence comes from Viscum album, assembly GCA_963277665.1. NCBI lineage: Eukaryota > Viridiplantae > Streptophyta > Magnoliopsida > Santalales > Viscaceae > Viscum > Viscum album. Next base: position 1,817,019,696 of record OY728164.1, read on the forward strand.
CACATAAAATATTCATAAAGGAAACAAAACATTTCCACATTTCAAACACAACATAACATTTTAGTATTTTGAAATAATGAATCCATATAAAAAGAAACCATTTCCAAAACCATTTAAAACATTTAATAAAGATATTTTTGAATCAAAGTGTCCCATACCACCTTGAAGCTTTTAAAATTTTAAACCATTAATATCCATATAAATAAATCCTTAAAACCACTTTGAAAACATGGATATTAATAAGAACGAATAATTAAAACATTTAAAATGATATTTTGGTTAAAGGGGTTTTACCAAAATTAGAGACACTTGAATACAATAATTGAGGAATAACGTTTAGTCAGAACTTTATAATATCATGAGAATAAATGGATTCATGATATAATACTCCAAAGGACAGTATATACACCATATAAGAGTGAATTGGTGCATAACAACAATGAACCCTCAATAGAAATGTCAAATGTGATGAAATCCCTTATAAAGAAGGTATCCTTAAATTAAGGACAAATCAATCTCAAAAATATGTGTGAAGAATATAAATACACCCAATATAAGTGGATATTAAGTGTAAAACAATAAAATGTCATTCACACATATTGAATGGATGACATATTCAATGACTACATGTCGAACCCAAAGAAATCGAAATTGGGTTAAGAAGTTCCCTTGACAGCCTAACGGCGTCACATCAAAATGAGTTGATGAGAGATAAAAAGAGTATCTCATCACTTGGACACAAAATTTACATCATTAAGGATACATGAGAACATATCCCAATGTAACAATATGTAAATTAAAAGACCCAATAAAAGAAGTCTTTTAAAAAGAGGGGGGTGAAAGGTTCCCTTACCGACTTGGGTATCTTTCAAAACATACACCCCATGAAAGAGGGACAATAGATCATTGATGTAAATACTCATAAACGAAAGTATTTTACACAAAGTGTAGAATAATGGGCAGTACATACACCACTCAATGAAATTTGTGGCAAAAGTAGCATAAATCTCACGAGAATAAAAGTGAGATGAAAAATCCCTTACGAAAATTCGGCAGCCTAACGACGCCACTCAAAACTTCCAAAATGGATTGATGAGAGAGAATAGGGTCTCTCATCACATGAACATAATAATTACAGTAGGATTAATATAAAAGAACATCCCAATCATAAGAAAGATGAGCTTAAAAGAAATGACATAAAAGAGTGTACTTAAAGAGAAAGAGAGTTGCAGGATCCCTTACCTCGGGTCCGACTTGACTCGATCGTTCTTTAACGTCCTGAATAATAAACTTGAGTTAATTTCTATTTGCTTAAGAACCTTTTCCAAGTTCATTATTCCTTTTATATCAATTATTGACATGTTGTGAACATTATGTAATCATTTAAGTTAATAATGTTCATTTTGTCGGTATTTGGTTCTTAAGTCGAAAGTGGACTTCTTACAATTACATGTTGTTCATGTGGACAAATGTTTATTATATCCAGAATTGTATTCATGTTGTAGTTATAATATATGTCATATATATCCATTACATTCATGCATTTATAACATTACATAATCATTTAGAGGTAAGAAATGAAATGCACCGTTCATGGAGACGGTAAGCCGTACGTACGCATGAACGCTACTTTCATTTCTATTCGTATTTTATAGAATGGAATAATAATGATATAAAGGTATATTATAATTCCAGTATAATATAATATTTAATATCATAGTTCCATCCTTTATATGTCCCACATATGGTATTTAACGAATCAAATCACTTTGAGGGGGCGGTAGTCCGCACTTCCTTAAATGAAGATATCGTGTTTACCCATAATGGGAACCATAAAGGTTTGACCAAAATGTAAAAAACAGAATCTTAAGGAAAACATAAACATACTATATATAATATATAAAAATAGTGACATCATAATGGCCACCTTTGAAGGTGTTAAATGAGTATTGAACAATCATCGTTTCGGGAGGCAGAATTTCACCATCCACGGAAACCGTATGTTCTTTAACCATTTGATGTAGTTGTGTGAGAGTGTAGCTCAAATAAATATTATAACAACATCCTAGTATATTGAAGATACTGTTGTTGTTACAAAATAAGTAAATAAAAAGAGATTAGGGGGTTGGAGAAGCAAAATAAAACAAAAGATCATGAGAGAAACAATTACCTTTAAAAGTGTAACTCTTTTTGATTTGAGCCTAAAGTCTTCATTTGAAAGGATTCTTCCCAAGGTAAATCCTCTAGGATGAGGAGAGGGATGTGGAGAGAGCAAATGGGCAGGGGTTGGCCGAGCCAAAGGCTTTTGAAGTGTGTGAAATAAGGTGGAGGTGGGGGCCTTTTATAAGAGGAGAGGAGGGGCACTTTTGGAAAGCAAAGAAATATTACTTTATTTGAAAATGCTTTTCGGTTTTAAAGGGTCCCACATTGGTATAATTCGTGGATAAGGTGATAAGGCATCGAAATCCACTCATCCAATTGGTTTTGTCCATGTGTATATTGTAGATTTTTCATTATCTTTCCATTTTAATTAAATTGTCAAATAATGATGTCATCGCTGCATCATTATTATGTCATAAATAATTTAATTTCTTTAATGTCTAAAAATTATAAAAAAAAATACTATGATATAGGAAATCTTTTTATCTTTCCAATGACTATTTATAATCAAAATTTGGACTTGTATAACCCCACTTAAAAATTGTTTTAGTAAAACATACTATGTTAGTGTCATTTTCACTTTAACATTAAATAAAAAGTATTTTATGTTATTTCCCAACAAAAGTGGATCCATGGGGTCCCCAAGTTAGGCCATGGCTTGTCTTGGTCGGCCATGACACAACCAATAGGGTTGTGACATGTGTCTAGGTCATTTCATATTTTTAAAGTATTATTTATACCTTAAACTACACTAATTATCACTAATCGCGATTAAAAACTTAATAAGTTACTATTCACCAAAAAAATTATTATAATCTCATTGAACCACATTTTACTTCTTAATGACAACCATGTATGTCGGATTTTCAAAATTCAATACACATTAGTGGTAAACTTTCATTTAACTGAAAAAATCAGTTTGCTTGATTATCACTTAGTGGTTTCACTATTCATCAAAAATTGAAGTTTTTCAGAAAATTACCAAAAATTCACCCTAAGCTATATTTGATATTCTGAATTCAAAAATGAAGTCCGTTTTACAAAATTCAAAACATATTAGTCACATTAATTAATTTAATAATTAATTTCCGCTGTCAGAGCAAATAGCGTGTTTTTATAAAACAATAAGTATCAAAAGATTGACACCAGTTTAAGTCCGATTTCAAAGTGAAATTAATTCCAACCACCACTATTGGATTTAATGGTAAAAATATTTTCTAATTTCACTTTAAAACCAATTCAAAAGATAATCTAATCATATAAATAAATTAGATTAAAAAGTGGTTTTGAATTAAAATACAACATTTTACACTATTCCTTAAAAAAATGAACTTTATCGGAAAGATACCAAAAATTTACACAAAGTAAATTTTGATGTCCCGATTCTTAATAAGAGTTTTATTTGGTCCAAAAGAATGTTTAAGAGTGAACAAAACTATATTTAATGATGGTTCAACATCAAAAGGTGATAAGTGAACCTTTAGTGAAAACTAGGGCATATACGCCTAAAATTGAATTCTTTCCGTATTTTAAGCCTCTATTCTTTATTGGATAAATGTAAAAACAATTAAAAACATATGAAATCATATTTTAGTTATTTCTATCCATTCCCGCCAATACAACGGCTACATGTTAACTATCATTTAAAATAATATTATTTTATTATTAGAGTGCAACGTAAGATTCCCAAGAAACTCGTTGTTGCGTGTTGGGTACGCCATCGAGCATAGCGTCCCCTTTAAAGTCATTTAAATATTTTATTCACAAATATGGATAAATATGAAATGTCATATTCTTTATTTACCTGGGATGTTACATCCTTCCCCCCTTTTGGGAATTGCGTCCTCGCAATTTTAAAATTGCGCTTGGAAACATCCTTGAAAGTCCCACATCGGAACAAAAGTCGGTAAAACAAACACTTTAAAATAAAGAAAGATAAGTACAAAGGTCACTCGAGTTAACCCATACTAGGATTCCAAGTATGAAAATATGGACATGGAGGAGAAAACATAGGGTCACGTTCTTATGGAGAGTGATAGAAAACATGTTTAGGAGAAAGTTAACAATGAGAAAATCACAAACTTGTGATGGGTTAAACGGTATTCGATTCCCCAGTAGGAAAAGTTAATATACAACATTTTTGTTTTAAGTTACTTTTTATTGAGGAATTTATTCATAAGGAAACATAATAACTTATCATATTGACTTTCAACTTTTATTATATTCCTTTCACAAACTCATATTTTCTCCAAAAGACGAGTATTTAGGAAGACTTGTTCACATTAAGAGTACTATAATCAACTTCTAGAGAATCACCTAATCCACAAAAGAGAACTATGTACATCCTATGTCTTTAGGCTTAAACCAGAGCCAAAACCAAAAAGTTTAGTACAAGATCAGATAATCCAGAAAAGGATAACCCCTTATAAAAAGAAAATCTATTCTTAATCTCCAAAATTTGTCCAACAAAACCCAAAGTTCAACGAGGACCATCCGATAAACAATTTGTCCATAAAATTCTTCAAAGTAAACCTAATATAATATTGAAACCCAAATATTTGAAGGATTTAGTCACACAGTCTTCCATGTTAAATCGTAACATTTATCTCCAAACAACATTAGTTGCTCCTAAAGTCTAGTATTGAAAAGTAATTAACCTAATCACATATCCTCCATGATATGTTAATCATTTTTATAAATAACCCAAAATCAACTTACTCTTAATTCATAAAATCATATAACCAAAAATAATCAGTCAAACTAACCAGGGACTTCACGTAGTCCAGTGGTAGGCGATAAATACCAGTCGCACTTTGGTTGTGGGTTCGATTCCCGCAGCTTTGTCCGACGCGACGGGATGTCACACGGTCTGCGTGTTGTCCTTTTTCCAAAACTATATAATTCTCAAAACATTCCCCAAAATGAGATAAAATCTTCAAAAATATTCATAACATATTTTAACCTCAAGTTTATCTCATTCCTTTCCTTTTCCATCATATCATAGAGTAACCCATAATTACCTAAAAAGTAAGGATCATATAAACCCTAATGGTTACCTTAATAATTATTACCTGAATTTCCACATCGAGTTGGCCATCTCGTAAATGATGCATTAGAGAACTCACGAAGGTTGAAGTGATTGATCATGGATCCTTGATAGTTGGTTTAGAACAACTATGAGATTCCTCATTGAATCCCCTATCTCATCTAGTATCATAATCAGAGAACCACCACAGTTTCCTTCAAACCCATTGTCACTTTGGTGCCTGCTAGATCCATCCATTCACTAAAAACATAAATGTCAGTGTGAGTATATCAACAAAAACATCATGTACTAATGAGGAAGGTAGACTCTAAGATATACTTACTCATTCACATTATCTAAAATTAGGACTCTTTCTGAAATTCTAACCATTATGGTAATGTCACTTATGCTTAAAGAATACCCTAACCTCTAAAGTTATCTAAACCGACCTTTGATACCAACTATAAGGCCCCAGCCTTAAACCTTACTTAATCTTGAGTTATTACAAGATTACACATTGAGGATCTTTTCAGGTTTAGAGTTTTAGAGAATTAGATCATGAAACTTGCATTACATTCCACATTTAAACAAAGTGGATTACATAAAAGACAATATTCATTCTTCCCATCAACGAGAACATATTTAAAATAAAACATGGATTCTCTCTTAACACATCCTTGACTCTATCGTCCTATCATGTACCTTTCCTCTTGACCTGAAAAACATTTCAGAAACTTGGGATGAGCATAAAAAGCTCAGTAAGGGACATAAAAATATGGAAAGGAAACATGAGTTCGTGTATACGTAAAGATGAAATCATAATTTACCCATAAATCATAGGCACTTTAACCTAACTCATCAAAACATGAATAAATCATAGAAATCATAAGACATAAAGGTAACTTGAGGCATTCATAACATTCTTACATAGGGAGTAACCCTCTTGGTTACGTTTGGAATACCCATCACAGTATATTCCCTAAAATCTCTTCGGAGAAACCTTAACGTTTCACTCCTTCGCGTTACCCAATGCATTGGAGAGCTATAACGGGCTCACCCGCCCTTAGTTTATCACGGAACCACCCGTTCTTCATAACAATGCCCAAGAACCATAACATACACGTATCACATAAAATATTCATAAAGGAAACAAAACATTTCCACATTTCAAACACAACATAACATTTTAGTATTTTGAAATAATGAATCCATATAAAAAGAAACCATTTCCAAAACCATTTAAAACATTTAATAAAGATATTTTTGAATCAAAGTGTCCCATACCACCTTGAAGCTTTTAAAATTTTAAACCATTAATATCCATATAAATAAATCCTTAAAACCACTTTGAAAACATGGATATTAATAAGAACGAATAATTAAAACATTTAAAATGATATTTTGGTTAAAGGGGTTTTACCAAAATTAGAGACACTTGAATACAATAATTGAGGAATAACGTTTAGTCAGAACTTTATAATATCATGAGAATAAATGGATTCATGATATAATACTCCAAAGGACAGTATATACACCATATAAGAGTGAATTGGTGCATAACAACAATGAACCCTCAATAGAAATGTCAAATGTGATGAAATCCCTTATAAAGAAGGTATCCTTAAATTAAGGACAAATCAATCTCAAAAATATGTGTGAAGAATATAAATACACCCAATATAAGTGGATATTAAGTGTAAAACAATAAAATGTCATTCACACATATTGAATGGATGACATATTCAATGACTACATGTCGAACCCAAAGAAATCGAAATTGGGTTAAGAAGTTCCCTTGACAGCCTAACGGCGTCACATCAAAATGAGTTGATGAGAGATAAAAAGAGTATCTCATCACTTGGACACAAAATTTACATCATTAAGGATACATGAGAACATATCCCAATGTAACAATATGTAAATTAAAAGACCCAATAAAAGAAGTCTTTTAAAAAGAGGGGGGTGAAAGGTTCCCTTACCGACTTGGGTATCTTTCAAAACATACACCCCATGAAAGAGGGACAATAGATCATTGATGTAAATACTCATAAACGAAAGTATTTTACACAAAGTGTAGAATAATGGGCAGTACATACACCACTCAATGAAATTTGTGGCAAAAGTAGCATAAATCTCACGAGAATAAAAGTGAGATGAAAAATCCCTTACGAAAATTCGGCAGCCTAACGACGCCACTCAAAACTTCCAAAATGGATTGATGAGAGAGAATAGGGTCTCTCATCACATGAACATAATAATTACAGTAGGATTAATATAAAAGAACATCCCAATCATAAGAAAGATGAGCTTAAAAGAAATGACATAAAAGAGTGTACTTAAAGAGAAAGAGAGTTGCAGGATCCCTTACCTCGGGTCCGACTTGACTCGATCGTTCTTTAACGTCCTGAATAATAAACTTGAGTTAATTTCTATTTGCTTAAGAACCTTTTCCAAGTTCATTATTCCTTTTATATCAATTATTGACATGTTGTGAACATTATGTAATCATTTAAGTTAATAATGTTCATTTTGTCGGTATTTGGTTCTTAAGTCGAAAGTGGACTTCTTACAATTACATGTTGTTCATGTGGCCAAATGTTTATTATATCCAGAATTGTATTCATGTTGTAGTTATAATATATGTCATATATATCCAGTACATTCATGCATTTATAACATTACATAATCATTTAGAGGTAAGAAATGAAATGCACCGTTCATGGAGACGGTAAGCCGTACGTACGCATGAACGCTACTTTCATTTCTATTCGTATTTTATAGAATGGAATAATAATGATATAAAGGTATATTATAATTCCAGTATAATATAATATTTAATATCATAGTTCCATCCTTTATATGTCCCACATATGGTATTTAACGAATCAAATCACTTTGAGGGGGCGGTAGTCCGCACTTCCTTAAATGAAGATATCGTGTTTACCCATAATGGGAACCATAAAGGTTTGACCAAAATGTAAAAAACAGAATCTTAAGGAAAACATAAACATACTATATATAATATATAAAAATAGTGACATCATAATGGCCACCTTTGAAGGTGTTAAATGAGTATTGAACAATCATCGTTTCGGGAGGCAGAATTTCACCATCCACGGAAACCGTATGTTCTTTAACCATTTGATGTAGTTGTGTGAGAGTGTAGCTCAAATAAATATTATAACAACATCCTAGTATATTGAAGATACTGTTTTTGTTACAAAATAAGTAAATAAAAAGAGATTAGGGGGTTGGAGAAGCAAAATAAAACAAAAGATCATGAGAGAAACAATTACCTTTAAAAGTGTAACTCTTTTTGATTTGAGCCTAAAGTCTTCCTTTGAAAGGATTCTGCCCAAGGTAAATCCTCTAGGATGAGGAGAGGGATGTGGAGAGAGCAAATGGGCAGGGGTTGGCCGAGCCAAAGGCTTTTGAAGTGTGTGAAATAAGGTGGAGGTGGGGGCCTTTTATAAGAGGAGAGGAGGGGCACTTTTGGAAAGCAAAGAAATATTACTTTATTTGAAAATGCTTTTCGGTTTTAAAGGGTCCCACATTGGTATAATTCGTGGATAAGGTGATAAGGCATCGAAATCCACTCATCCAATTGGTTTTGTCCATGTGTATATTGTAGATTTTTCATTATCTTTCCATTTTAATTAAATTGTCAAATAATGATGTCATCGCTGCATCATTATTATGTCATAAATAATTTAATTTCTTTAATGTCTAAAAATTATAAAAAAAAATACTATGATATAGGAAATCTTTTTATCTTTCCAATGACTATTTATAATCAAAATTTGGACTTGTATAACCCCACTTAAAAATTGTTTTAGTAAAACATACTATGTTAGTGTCATTTTCACTTTAACATTAAATAAAAAGTATTTTATGTTATTTCCCAACAAAAGTGGATCCATGGGGTCCCCAAGTTAGGCCATGGCTTGTATTGGTCGGCCATGACACAAACAATAGGGTTGTGACATGTGTCTATGTCATTTCATATTTTTAAAGTATTATTTATACCTTAAACTACACTAATTATCACTAATCGCGATTAAAAACTTAATAAGTTACTATTCACCAAAAAAATTATTATAATCTCATTGAACCACATTTTACTTCTTAATGACAACCATGTATGTCGGATTTTCAAAATTCAATACACATTAGTGGTAAACTTTCATTTAACTGAAAAAATCAGTTTGCTTGATTATCACTTAGTGGTTTCACTATTCATCAAAAATTGAAGTTTTTCAGAAAATTACCAAAAATTCACCCTAAGCTATATTTGATATTCTGAATTCAAAAATGAAGTCCGTTTTACAAAATTCAAAACATATTAGTCACATTAATTAATTTAATAATTAATTTCCGCTGTCAGAGCAAATAGCGTGTTTTTATAAAACAATAAGTATTAAAAGATTGACACCAGTTTAAGTCCGATTTCAAAGTGAAATTAATTCCAACCACCACTATTGGATTTAATGGTAAAAATATTTTCTAATTTCACTTTAAAACCAATTCAAAAGATAATATAATCATATAAATAAATTAGATTAAAAAGTGGTTTTGAATTAAAATACAACATTTTACACTATTCCTTAAAAAAATGAACTTTATCGGAAAGATACCAAAAATTTACACAAAGTAAATTTTGATGTCCCGATTCTTAATAAGAGTTTTATTTGGTCCAAAAGAATGTTTAAGAGTGAACAAAACTATATTTAATGATGGTTCAACATCAAAAGGTGATAAGTGAACCTTTAGTGAAAACTAGGGCATATACGCCTAAAATTGAATTCTTTCCGTATTTTAAGCCTCTATTCTTTATTGGATAAATGTAAAAACAATTAAAAACATATGAAATCATATTTTAGTTATTTCTATCCATTCCTGCCAATACAACGGCTACATGTTAACTATCATTTAAAATAATATTATTTTATTATTAGAGTGCAACGTAAGATTCCCAAGAAACTCGTTGTTGCGTGTTGGGTACGCCATCGAGCATAGCGTCCCCTTTAAAGTCATTTAAATATTTTATTCACAAATATGGATAAATATGAAATGTCATATTCTTTATTTACCTGGGATGTTACATCATGTGAGTTCAGAAGTTGTATAGTTTTTTAGTGTTTTTAGGGTTTAATGGTTTTTTAATGTTTTCCATGATTTTATAGTTATTGAAATGAATTTATAATGTTTTTTAGAATGTTATTTTTTCAATTTTGTTATGTTGATTTTTTAGGATTTTAGGTGCTTTTTATGGCATTCAGAAATTTTCACAGATGGTTATTTTATGTTTTTTCAGAGGCTTCCAATAGTTTTATGGGTTTTAATTGGATTATATGATTTTTCTTGAATTTTATTAATTTTAAATTTTATTCCAAAGTTTAATGGTTTTTATGATCTTTCCAATATTTTATGGTTTTCCATGACTTATCCTCATTTTCAACTATTTTCAATATTTTTAGATTTTTTAGTATAATCTATTATTTTATGGTGCTTTAATCGGTAAAAAGATTATAAAATTTTTTCTATAGTTTTTAATAATTTTTTTAATTATTAATGGGTTTTATTTTTTTAGTATTTTTATGTCCGGTATAGGTTTTATGATGTTTTACATTATTTTAAGTAGTATCCAATTATTTCTAAATATTAACATTTTATCAAGGTATTTTAGGCAGTTCCCAATACTTCTCACCATTTTGAAGTAATTATATGTGTTTTATTGTATTTTATAGAAATATTAAATGGTTTTCATCTTTTCCAAGGCACAAATTAATCAGTTATAGTGTTTTTATAAAAAAAATTATGATTTTCATATATTTTCATGATTTTAAATAGATCCTTCTTGATTTCAGAAAATTTTATGGTTTATTAATGTTTTGAATGTATTTCTTGATATTCCATTGGATTATATGTTTTTTCATCATTTTTTCTATTTTTATTGGATTCTTGAATTTCTAAGCATCTTATGGATTTTCATTATTTTCAAGTGTATTAATCTTTCTTTAAGAATTTATATGATTTATGTGTGTTTTCATTATTTTTAATGATTTTCATTATTTATTGGTGTTTTAATTATATCCCATTAATGTAACAATTTTTAGGTTCATTTATGGATTTTTTGTATTTTTATTGGGGCTTCATGTTTTGTATTACAATTTTAGAGTTTAATAGTGTTTTACAGATTCATAAATGGTTTTAAATGTTTTTTATTTTCATAAGTTTTCATGGGTATTAATGATGTCTAGTGGTTTTTATAAATTTTTATGAAATTTTATTGCATTATACATTATTTGATTGGTTTTCAAGGATTGAAAGCGTTTCTCATAGTTTTCAATGTTTTATTCAAATAAAAATAGGTTTTCTTATGGTTTTTATAAGTTTAATGTTTTATTGATTTTATTATTAATCAAATATATTTGTGGTTATAATGGGGGAAAAAGTTTTTCAATGGTTATTATTATTTTTCATTATTTTCTTATATTTTTGAATTTTCTTTGGTTATTATGGTTTATCTTATTTTTTGGGGTTTTTGGAGTCTTTAGTTTTATGTTTTATTTTTAGTGGTTTATATGTCTTTCATCATGTTTAAATCTATTTTATAGTTTTCCAAGATTTTCTAAGGATTTTCAAAGATTTCTACTATTAGAAAATCGTTTTTTATTTATTCTTAGGTATTTATGTTTGTACTATGCGTCTAAAACTTTTTAGGGGTTTAAATTTCCATTGGGTTTTATGGTGTTTCTAACATTTTATATGATTTTATGGTTTTCCTTGGTTTTCTAAAAGATTAATGTGTTTTCCATTTTTCCATGGTAATAATGGAATCAAATATTTTCATGTGATATACTAGATTTGAAATTATTAGACATTTCCTAAATATTTTTCATGATTTTTGATTTATTGTTATTATTTTTAGTGGTTTATATATTTTCATGGAATTAAATGTAGTGTTATGGGGTGTATTATATTTTTATAAGTTTTTTCTTGGGTTCTATATGTTTTTATAGGTTCTAGTTATTTTTAGGGTTTTATTGGATTTATCTTGTGTATTAAGAGATTTCTAAAAAATATTTTTCATTTTTTTGGGTTTATAATACTTCATATAATTTAATGAGCTTTGTAAAATTTATTCATGGTTTTTTTGGGATTTTATATGTTTTATGGTGTTCAAGGGTTTTAATGTATTTTTTAATGATTTCAAATTTATTTGTATTTTTAGTGATTTTTCTATGGATTTATATAGTTTTCTACGGTTTTATGGGTTTTAGAGGATTTTATGATTTTTATGTTTTATTGAATAATTTTAAATGATATTTCATGGGTTTAACTGTTCAATAATGTTTCGATATTTTATAAATTTTTATAGGGAATTTAAATATATTTTTTTATATTTAAAAAGAATTATGGTCGTCTAAAATTATTTAGGATATTTATGTTATTTCATTAATTTTTAGATTTCTTAAGGGTGTTCAAAAATTTAATTTTTTATGTTGTATTTCATAAATTTTAATTAGATTTCTACTATCATCCAATGTCTTAACGGTTCTCTAGTGTTTTTAAGTGGATTAACTGATTTTTTGGGTTTTTCGATTATCTATAGTGATTAATTATTATTTTAATATTATTTTAGGTTTTCTTATTTTGGTATATTTTTATATATATTTAAATGGTGTTGAATGTTTTCATGATTTCTTATATTTTATTATATTATCAGGGGTTATAAATTTTTTAATGTTTTATAATAATTTTCTATTTATAAATTATTTTTTTGGATCTTATGATTTTATATTATTTGAATATTTTTCACTATTTTTCTTATTATAACACTTATTTTCCCAGTTTTTTCAGGTATTCTTATTATTATATTTTCAGGATTAATGGGGTATTTTATATAATTTAATTAAAATTGGATTATAGTATTTTCAAATGGTTTCTAGTTTTTCTAGATATTCGATATTTTTATACGGTTGTATAGGGATTCACTCTATTTTCCACATTTTTAATGGAATTCCATTATTTTTAGTGGTTTTATTTGGTTTTTACAGATTTCAAAGGAAAATAACAAATTATTAGTGTTTTGATGGTATTCTAGTATTTTTATGAATTTTAAATTTTATAAATAAATTTCCTTGTTGTTTTATGATTTTTTGGTATTTCAACATTATTCATGGTTATACTGGGATTTTCTATATTATCTGGGGTTTTGTTGGATTTTAAAAGGGTTTACATTGGTTTGGAATAATTTATAGGTTATTAGGAATTTATTATAATGTTTTCAGTTTTTATTTTATTTCATATATTTGTAATGATTAATCGTGGAATGATGTATTTTTAATGGTAATATCAAATATAATAAGAAATAACAGTTAATAAAAAAAATATTGGAAAAATTCATTAAAAAAGAAAAAACATAAAAAAATTATCATTATAAAAGAAAAAAATAAATTAAAAATCTCATGGATACAAAAAATAAATATCGTATACCTCAAAATACATACAAAATATGCAAGAAGAAAACCATTAGGGTGGAACGAGGAAGGCAATGAAGCATTGAGTAGGGAACACTATAAAAAAAATGAAAAATAAAGAGTAGCTAAGGGACCACCATCATTTAAGCTATGAAAATATACCAAAAAATATATAAAAATTTATAGGATAATCCATGATCCTTAATGACACATCATTCATGAGTAGTTAGTGTAGAAAACCACTGTCAATCCATGTGGAGACCTAATAAGGATTCCACCGACTGTTATTGAAATAGTTCCATAAAGGAGGTTCCAATATAAGTCATCTTATCTCTAGAAAAGAATAAAAATTATATATTTAAAGATCTTTTTATTAAAAAAAATCACCGTTTTTCACTAATAGTGGAGGTGACATTATTGCCCCTCTTAAGTAAAAACCCTAATTTTGGAAGATGATGGAATATACACTTGAGAAAAACACCATAATAAATTATATGAACTACACCTTGAGAACCCTCTTTGAATTCATGAAATCACATAAACGCTATGAAAACTAAAACCAAAATCACTCTCGATGAAATAAAGAAACTCATAAACCTCACACCGACCATATACAAGCACCACTTTATAAGTTTTTGGAATGAAAAACTTCACCATAGAATGCCCACAAGTGCACAAAAGAAACATAAATGGTGTAAAAATTTAGCAAACAAGTGGATAATAAAATAGAGAATAATGAACAATGATTAAATAACGGTTTTATAATAATGTTTATAATTTTTTAGGATTTCCCAGAGTTCATGGTTTTCATTGGCTATTATTGATTTTTCATGGGGTTTTAGGGTCTTCCAATGTTTTTCATGTTATATAATGTTTTCCATGGTTTTTTTATTTCATAGTATTTTCTATAATATTTTTGGCTTTATAATATCATTATTGTGATTTAAATGGTTTTTAGGATTCCAATATTATTTAGGGAATTCAATTTTTTTCAATGAATTTTGAAAATCTTCATTTTTTTTCATTATTTTCATTATTTTCATGGGTTTTTATTTTTTTATGTGTTTTAATTTTTTCATGTGGTTTTTATATATTTAATGTAGTTTCTGAAAAAATTATAATTTTTTAGTGATTATTAGGTTTAAATATATTTATTAGGGATTTTAATGAATTTTCAGAATAATTTATGTTTTTGTAGTTTTGGATATTCCCAAAAGTTTGTATAATTATAAAATGCATTATATAAAATAATTTGTTTTTTCATTATTTTTAAATTACATCAAATATTTTTTATATTATATAATTTATTAATGATTTTATTATTTTTTACGATTTTAAAAAAAATCATGGGTATCCATGTATTTTATAGAAATTTAATTTTTTTTGGATTTTTATAATTTTGATATCATTTCTATAGTTTTTGTTATTTTTTTATATTTCTTTACGTTTATATAGGGGTTTATGGTCTCTTTAGGCTTTAAATATTTTTTTTATGGTTTTCATAGTTTTATTAGTGTATATATATTTTTTCCTACGTTCTAATTTGTTTAAATAGAATTTCGGGTTTTATATTAATTTATTAAATTATGAGGATTAGTTATTTTTCATTCTGTGTTTTATGGGATTTTATTGATTTTACTTGATTTTCTGTTGTTTTTATGAAATTTATTGTTTTTAGGACTTTAAAAGTATTTATTGAAATCTAATAACTTCTATGGGATATAAGTTTTATTAAATATTATGATGGTTTATAGAGATTTCTTGGGATTTGTAAGGTTTTATAGGGTTTTCTATTAGATTTGAGGTTTTTACACTTTTTCATTTTTCAGGGTATTCATAATTTTTCATATTTTCAAGGATGGTGTGAGGGTTTCTCATGGATTTTAGTATTTTTATAATGTTTATGATTTTTAGTTTTTTCCTTCTTTTTCCATTATTTTTAATCTGTTTCTGGACATTTCTGGGTTTTATGTGTATTCTATGGGTTATGATAGTTTTTCAAGGGCTCTAATGGCTGTATAGTTTTTTATATTAGTTTTATGATATTATGATGTTTTTATAGTGTTTTCCAATGAGATTATTTTCATCAAGGTATATTTACTTTTTTATTGTTTTTATTAGTTTTCTCTTTTTTCATGTTGTTCAATTTTTTTCATGTTTCATGGGTATTTTTATGATTTTTTAAGGTTTCGGATGGAATTTTTTATAGTTTTGTTGTATTTTTTCTAGATTGTTAGAGGATTATATAGTATCTCAACATTTTTCAAGGCTATTCATGGGTTATTAATGATTTTTAATGGATTTAAATGATTTTATAGGATATAATAGGTTTTAAAGGGTTATAATGAGTTTGAATTAAAAAAAAATTATTACCACTGGTTATGTATGATTACCATGTTTTTTATGGATTCATTGATTTTTTAAGGATCTCAGGGGTTGTTATCATTTCACATTGTTTTTTTGAACCTCTAAAGGGTTTCCACATTTTATAGTCTTTTTATTATATATTCATGGGATATTCAATCATTTCCATTCTATTGTGTTGTTTTCAAGGTTTTCATTGTTTTTTTGTTAATTAATTTGTTCCTGTGTTTTTCATTGTTTTTTCAACAATTTCACATGTTTAATTTATTGTATATTGTTCTAGGGGTTTAGCGTATATCATTTTCTTCATTTTTTCAAATGAATTTACAATTCTTTTCCATGGGTTTTTGGATTTCAAGGTTTTCCATTATATTTTAATTTTTTTTGTGTTTTATAGTGTTTTGAAGGATTGATAAACGTTTTATCGATTTTCATTGGATTTAAAATCGTTTTCAAGTAATTTTAGTAGTTATTACAATCAATAATGTTTTCAATATTTTTATTGGTTTCTATAGTTTTTATTGGCTTTAATAGATTTCATAGTTTTTATGTAATTTCTAGGTTTTTAGTGATATTATCAATTTAATATTTTTTTGACAAATTAATTTTTTGCAATGTTTATAGTGTTTCACTGGGTTTTTTTTTATTTTTGGGGGTTCTTAGTGTTTTCATTTTTTCATGATATTCAACGGTATTGTATGGTTTTTTATATTTTATATTGTTTTTGGTATTTTTGGAATTTCCCTAATTTTTTAAGACATTCACCAGATTCATATTTTTTTTCTATTTTTAGAGAGTTCTAGCGGGATTAAAATGATAATAGAATATTTTATAGTTTTAAGAATTTCATTGTTTTTATAGAATTTAAATATATTCTTATAATATTTATATGTTTTCAATTATTTGAGGTTTTTAAATTTCAAGCACTTTAAACTCTTCTTGTGGTTTTCTTGGTTTATAATATTTCCTAGTGATTCAAAAATTTTATATGGTATTTAAATGTTGAATATATTTTTAATGATAATTTTTTTTTGGGTTTTTGGGTTTGTTAGGATTTTATAATATTTATTTCATTTTAAATTTTCTTCTTAGTTTTTATTATATTATTTTATTTTTCGTGGCATTAGGATATTTTGTAATATCACTATAGTTTTTTTTGGGGTTTTGTGTTTTTAATATTTTCCTATTTTAAAAAAAATTAGGGTATTCATCTATTTAAATGGGGTTTCATAGGTCTTTAATGATTTTCAAAGTTTTCATGATATTTCACTATTATATGGATTTTAAATGGTTTTCTAGGGTTTCCAGGGTTTTAGGATTCTTAACAATTATATATGTTTTTTCTATGATTTTCATCATTATATATGGGTTTTAAGGTTTTTCATATGTTTCGTCTTATTTCAATGACAATGATTGACTTTTAATAATCATGATGGAAATTTTATTGTATTTATTATTTGTTTATATATTTCATGTCCTTGAATCATTTTAATGTTTTTCATGTGTTATTTGATTTCCATATCACCAAATGTTTTATGGGCCACTATAATTTGTATGGTGTAAAACAATTAACAAGTATGTTTCAAGGCATCCATTTTATATCCCATGATTTCAATTGTTTTTCAGGGTTCCATTGTTTTTCACAATTTGTTAGGAATGTCAATAATGTTTAATTGGATTTTATCCATTCCATGATTTCTAATAGTATTTTGGAATTTCTATTTCTCATGATTTTCATGGGTTTCAATAGTTATCTTTCCTTTCATATGATTTTTAGGTTATTTATATTTCTCTATATATTTTATGGGGTATCGAGGATTTGTAGTATTTTTCAACGTTTTCTATGATTTTCATGAGGTTTCCTTATATTTTAATGTGTTACCATCTTCTTAGGGGTTTTTAATGTTTTTCATGGGGATTTATGAATTTTTTATTATTCTTTAGTGTTATTAGTGTTTTCAATGATTAAATGTTTTTATAGATTTCTGATATTGCTAATTTTTATTAATAAAATCAATGTATTTTGTGTTTTCTTATTTTTCATAGATACCCATATTTTTCATTATTGGGGTACTGTTTATAATATTTTTACCTTTTTCATAGTTATGAAAAAAAATTATTATTTCTTTGGGGTTCTTTGGTATTTAATATATATTTATGTGTTTACCATTTTTCCATGGCTTTATAGGTTTTGGGGTTTTCAATGTTTTTTCATTGTTATTGTTCATTTTTAGGGGTTTTAGGGGTTTCAATTATATTACTAATTATTTATTGGTATATAGTGTTATTTACAGTGTTTGAATTTTTTTTTATTTTTTATTGCATTCATTTGATTTCACATGGGATTCCTTATGTTATAATCTGGGTTTGTGATTTTAGTTTTTGTGAATAGTTTTCAATTGATTTAATTGTTTTCTTTTTTTTCATTGGGACATTCATTTTTTCATGTTTTTATGAATTTTAACTAATTTACTACTTATTGAATGTTTTGAGTTATATGTGTTATGTCTTTTTCATCGATGTTTAGGATGTTTTAATGTTTTTAATACATTACATGTTTTAATAAGTTAACTTTTCATTGATGGGTTTTACTATTTTATGTGGTTTCTGGGTATTTTGATTGCTTAATTATTAGATTTTATAGTTTACATATATTTCATGAATTTTATGAAATATCAAGTGATTTCATATGATTATTAGACTTCACTATTTTTCATCAATTTTATTATTTTTCATGGGTTATTATTTAAGAATGTTTTTAGGGATTACTAATGTGATTTAGGATTTTAGGATTTATTGTGGTGTCTAAAACACTATAGGGTGTTACATGGGATTTCTAGGATTCATAAGGGGTTTTCTTAATTTGTATGTTTTTATAGTTGTTTATTATGTTTTCAATATTATTATTGTATTTAATGATTTGTATTTATTTTAACATATTATTTGGTTTATTAGTTTCTAAATAGTTTCTATTTAATTTCAATTTATTTTAGTCCTTTTTATGTTTTACAATATTTTAATTTTTTGAATTTTCTAGAATTTTATAAGAAATTTTATATTTTTTTCAATTATTTTACATTTTTGGAGCATTAATACTTTTATGTTTATTATTGATATATTTGTTCAATGTTTTTTCAGTGTTGTAGTGTATTATTGTTTTTTTGCAGATCAATCTAGGGATTTCAGGTTTTTCGAGTATTTTTACAGGATTACAAGTGTTGTAAATAATATAAGGGTATTTAATGGTTTTCTATAATCTTTCAAGAGTGAATTTGAATTTTAATGTTCATTTAATGGTTTTGAGGGGTTTCTAGTTGTTTAGGGTTTTATAGTATTTTTTAATGTTTTTCAAGGATTTTTGTCTTCATTGGATATTTTTTTGAGTTTCCTCTATTAATTTTTATTACGATATTATATTTTTATTGGTCTTTTCTTAGTATACCTTGGTTATTCAATGATTGTTCAGATTTACTAATGATTTAGGTTTTTAATGGATATTCATGTGTTTAATATTATTTCAGGTTTTTCAATGATGTTTTATTTTTTAAATTATTTTCATTGGGGTTTCAAGTTTTCATGGATTTTCATTATTATGGGTTTTTATGATTATGTTAGGATATTCAAGATTTTTATTTTGTTTTAATGTTTTTAGGTATTAAAATGCAGTTTATAGTATTACAAGTATATATTTTCATATTACTATTACGATTTATATGATTTCAATAATTTTATGGTATTATCATGGGTTTTATTATGATTTTTATGTTTTTTAGGGTTTCCATGAGTTTTCATGGGTTTTCAAAGTTTTCCATTACATTTACAGGGAACTCTTTATTTTTCCAAGGGATTTCGTGGTTACTAGAGAAACTTATTTCTCTAGTTTATTTCACAGGTTTCTGAGTTTTATAATGTTTTATTTAATTTTTCATGGTTCTTCATGGGTTTCATATATTTATATGCCTTTTATTTTTTTTCCATATTCAATACTTGTATGTTAGGGTTTAATATGTTGTAATGGGTTTTTACAATTTTATTATTTTTTGAAATTTTTATTGATTTTTAGAATTTGGGAGGGGGTGGTACATTTCTTTTAATGGAAATAAAAAACATAATTCTTTTCTAGGGTTATACATGGTATTATTAATGGATTAATTAGTTTTTAAATGGATTTTATGGTTTTAAATACATTAATTAGTTATCATGTATATTCATTTTATTTTATAAATATACCATGTATTTTCTATGTTTTTCATGTTTGATATGTTTTTACTTGGGTTTTATATTTTTATATATTTTCAATATATGTAATATTTTATATCAATTATATATATTTTCATGCTTGCTGGGTTGAAAACTGATGGAGGAGGAGACCTCCAACTTTGAGGCAGATCACCTGAAGCCTGTGGAGGTTGGAGTGGTTGAGGATGTGGAATTTCCAGGTTTGAAGAATCAGTGTTTAACCCATATCGACTTAAATCAAACTTCCTTGAGGGCTGGAACAGTGGAGTCAGGAAGGAATGATTGCTTCAAGGGATTGGGAGAAGCTCCTAAGAAGGGGGGAGATGTTTCCAATGGAGAGAGAGGAAATGAGAGGGAGGTGCTCAAAGCCTCTTATAGTGACATGGTTCGAGGAGAAAGGAATGAAACCCTTGATAATGGGATTGAGAGTATGGGGGCAGGAACTGATCCAAAAAAGAAGAAGCCAAGAAAAGACTACTCCAACATGCCGAGGATGGTGTCTACTAGGTCCTCTGCCAAGAATGGAAAAGGGAAAGAAGTAAACTCAAAGAAGGGACAGAATAAGGCAGTGACCAGGACATCTATGACTGAAAGAGAGTTATGTCTTAGGGAGCAATACCTCAACATGATCAATCAATATGCTCCATCTGAGTGGGAGTCGGCGGATCCAGATTATTCGGAGGATGGAGATGTTGGAGATTTTGACACATTTTGACTGGCACTGTTGTTGGGGGTGTTTTCATATCATTTCATTTTCTTTGTACTTTGTACTGATTTTTCTTTAATAGATTCTCATGGGACCAGGCATTCGGCCTGGGCCTGCATCTTTCTGGTTATATAGTATTTTTATGTTTTTATTACATTTCAATATTTTTCATATTTTAGAATTGTTAATCTTTTTTAATACCATTTTTTTAGTTCTCTCTAATGCATTATTTTAATTTATAGGGTTTTAATTAGTTTTAACTGTTTAAAGATTGGTTTTGATATTCCTTTTTACGATGTGGGTTTCTATTAAAGAAACTTTCGAATAGTAAACCATTTATAACCCCGACGAATTTCGAGGGCGAAATTCATTTTAAGGGGGGTAGAATGTAACAGCCCAAGATTTTATAAAAAAATATTCTTTTTAATTTTATTAAAGTCTTGTGTTGTACGCTACACCAAAAGGAGCTTGCACAACATGCATCCTTGACTTTCCTTGCATTACACGCAATCATGACCTTCCTCGATAGCGTGTGTAATACGCAATACCGAGTTTCACTAAACAATGATATGCTATTAAAACTAGCCGTTATGAATAGTAATAATCACTTTTTGAAATTTTATAAATTTTATTTTTCAAAATGGACTTCATTTTTGGACTCAGAATATCGAAATTAGCCTAGGGTGAAATTTTGGTATTTTTCTGAAAACTTTCAATTTTTGATGAATAGTGAAACCACTAAGTGGTAGGTTAAAAACTGAATTTTTGCATAAAACTTAATTTTACCGCTTCTGTGAATGGAATTTCGAAAATCCGAGAGACACGGTTAATATCAAGGACTAAAATGTGGTTCAATGAGATGAAAATAATTTTTTGGTGAATAGTAAATTTTTACTTTTTTACCGCGGTTAATAGTAAATTGGGTAACTAAGGGTAAATATGATATTAATATTACCCTAACACATGTCCTAATTCTATTGGAAAAGTGTAATTCGACCAAAAACAAACTTAGGAATAAAATATGACCATTTAGGTCCACTTGGATTAGATTAGGACATTTATTATTATTTAATTCAAAGAAGAGTTAAAAGAGTTAAAATCAATGTTTATTCACTAAAACATCTTTAATATGGGGTTATACATAAGATAAATTCGACTATAAATATTCATTAGAAAACTAAAAAGATTTCCTACATAATGATATTTTATTTATAATTTTTAGACTTTAAATAAATTAATTTATTTATGACACAACGATGATGCAGTAATTACCCTTTTAAAGAAATATTAACATAATTGATGTTATAAATACTCAAATGAATGTAATTTGAGACTTTTTATGAATTCCACTAATTTTCTAGGTTACTATGATATATTAGTGTTGATTTAATCAACTTGTTTCAAACATATAATTCTGTTATGACTTTCACAAAAATCATATATCAAATAGTGTCAAAATTGACACAAAATAGTTTTTAAATCAAATATTATATTATTAATTGTTATTTTATTCCTAAAAATCTACGGTTCGGCCAAATGACTTAGATAAGGATATATATATTAATAATAAACAATTTAGGGTTCTTTTGGCATGTTATAGTAAGTGTATTAACTATATAGTGAAAGAAAACAAAAAGACACGGTAAAAGTTAAATTATTTAACTTAGAGTTAAATCTAATTGATAAGGTTAAAATAAGAACCTAAACTTGTCTAAATCCTATTGGTTGATAGGATTTCGACCCATCCCCACTTTAGCTTCGAAATATGACCCTTTGGAACTATTATAAACTGATTTTTACTTTAATATAAAATAATATTTTGAGATATTCCTAAGGTGCCCCTCTCCTCCCTTATAAAAGGGCACCTCCTCCCCCTCCTCCTCACACCAATTTGAGAACTCAAGCTCGGCCAAACCCTGCCAAAATATCTTCTCCACTTCCCTAGCAACATCCTAGAGGTTCTGGTCTTCCTCAAAGACCAATTTTAGTTCCCTAAGAGGAGGTCTCCAAAAGGCGCTTCAAAGAAGAGGTAATTACCGTTACCAATTCTTTCATCTTTATTTCTTCTTCCACTTCTTCTTCTTAGGTTGTTTCATTATGAAGTAATAACATCAGTATCACTCATATACTGATATGTTATTATAAGTATGAAACAACCCTATTTCACCATCTATCTATCCTACGGAAAAAGAAATCACCGCGCGTGCGTACGTACGGAATACCGTCTCCACGTCGTGGTGTAATCTATTTTCCACCACCACCTTACATGGATGGGTATAATGGTGTAAAGAATAACTATAAATAGTTATTAAAACATCATATTGATTCTGATATATTGTATAATCCACTCCAATTCAATTCAATATTTATGGAAATGATATCATCGCTCGTGCGTACGTACGGACTACCGTCTCCACGACGCGATGAGATTCATTCTCCATGTTAACCATTTAATAATGATTATAAAGTATATATAAGAAATAATAATGAAATATATGACATTATAAAGCTACTGTATTTATGTATATATATATATGTATGTCATCTACTTACTTCCATTCAAGACAATAGGGAAAGGAAAACAGCGTTCATGCGTACGTACGGACTACCGTCTCCATGAACGGTGTTTTTCATTTCATTTATCTATCTATTATATATATATATATACTGAATATATATATGATATATAAATCATATTTTATATTCTGGAAGTAAGTAAATCATGATATAAGTAATAATAATGTCAAGAACAACAAGTCAAAACACCTACGATAAAAGAAACGATTTTACCCAAAACGCTTCTTTAACATGGAATTTACAAAAGAACGGGTAATATAATGTCATAAGTGAACCATATATGATATCATAACAATGAATATGATTCTGTAATAAGTCAATGAAATTATTTAAACCATTATACAGGAGCTTCAGACACGTACAAAGCAAATCGGACCTAAGGTAAGGGAAATACCATAATCTCATTTTTATCCGAGATTGTTTATTCGTAAGTATTTACTGGGGTGTATTTTATCATCCACATCCATGTTTCATCAATATGTAATATTATTTCCATCCACCTAAAATTGTTTAAATCCATTTTTACCCTTCGGTGAGTTTTTAGTAATATGTATGAAAGGAATCTTTTGTCGTTTTCCGTACGAGGTACTTTTTGACTTTTCCGACAAAAGTACGAAGAATGTTTTTTTTAACTTATACGGCATGAATGGATTTCTAAAAAATTATTTCCAAGAATCTTCCTTTATAAGTATTCAAGTTTATTTTTAATCAACTTCTTTTATTTTAAAATTGTATGACATGTTAAGAAAGGAAAAATGTTTTTGAATAAGAAAGGATATTTTCCTCAAGAATGGAGTTCAAGTATTTTATCA
This sequence comes from Viscum album, assembly GCA_963277665.1. Classification (NCBI taxonomy): domain Eukaryota; kingdom Viridiplantae; phylum Streptophyta; class Magnoliopsida; order Santalales; family Viscaceae; genus Viscum; species Viscum album. The sequence continues at coordinate 1,817,044,062 of OY728164.1, forward strand.
AAATTATTTTCCATCTAAGATAATAAAAGGGTTCTGTTTTTATCCCTATTATTACATTGGTTTGATTATGTTGTGATGGAAATATTTTTATGAATTCCTTTATCTTATATGAATTGCTTTATGATGTCATGTTGTTTAAGAATCCCATTTTTATTACATGGGTTATGCGATGAAGTATGATTTATGATTATGTGGCACACATAAGAAAGGATTCATTATAAGATGGGTGGGACCTATATCTCCCTCCAATGCATTGGGTAAAGATTTTATATCTCATGAGATAGACAGGGCTGGAACGGTAGGTTATACCGGTTCAGTGAAACAGGACTGAAACGAGGGTTACTCGATTCAGAAAGGGACTTTGTCCACTAAGATAGTCTTGGGAATTAGTCTTGACTAACAAGAAATGATTCTCTATGATTATGTGTGTATGCCACAAAGTTTCATGTTTTAAGTTATGATTATTGGGATTACTTTTTTCACTGCCATGATTTATCCCATGATTATGAAATTATGCTCTCTTTTGCAGGTTATGATTTCCAAAATGTTATGTTCTTATGAATATGATGTGATTGATATTTATTTTGTTTACCCTTACTGAGCATTTGAGCTCACCCTTTTATGTTTTCTTTTTCCCAGGATATAAAGAAAGGTTTTAGGTAAAAAAAAGGGAAGATCTTAATGGGAGATATTGAAGATCTTTCACCACGATTAGAAGATTACGTTCCGAGTTTCCAAAGACACTAAACTATTACGATCCTTGTGTGTGTGTTTTTGTTATGTACTAAGTATTCCGCAAATGTAATGTAATGTCCATGTACGTCAGGCTCCGGGTCTCTACAGTTGGTATCAGAGGAAAGGTTTAGTCAACCTTTGGAAACTAGGATGTGAGAACGTTAGTGAGATCCCTACAGATATTTCTACGGTATGTCTAGGGATGTCCCTAAGGATAAGTATACGTATAGGATATAGTCCTAGAACTATGGTAACGATATTAGATTAAACCTATGATGTTAGATATTGAGGTTACTCCCCCTTTATTATGATTTTTTCCTCTAACACTATTCTTTTTGGGTTTTAGAAAATGGCTGGAAACAAGATGATTCACAATAATGGAGGATATGATGGACAATGGAATGATATTATTCATAATGAAATGGGATTTGGAAGTCCAAACATAATTATTATGCCGAATCATCAATCTCATAATATGATCAATAAAGTAAAATTTGGTATGTTTCCTGACTCGGCTAATAAGAGAAAGATGGAGTTTCATGATGATCATAGAGGAAAGAAAGTTCTATTTCCCCTATGTAATTCATGTGGGAAGAGGCATCAAGGAGAATGTTTCAAAGGAACTAGAAGATGCTTTGGGTGTGGAAAAGAAGGACACAAAGCAAGTAAGTGCAAAAGAAAAGGTTCAGTTAATACCATGGATGAGGATAATGGTATTGCTATGACATCAACAATGGTTAAATGCTTTAAATGTGGAATGTACGAGCATTATGCAAACCAATGCCCTAAGGGAAAGTCTCATGAAGAGAATCAGTATGGTCATATGGGAAGTATTTATGTTGATGATGATGAAGAAACTACAAATGATATGTGAGATGAAAGAAATGTTGAAGCTCGGTCAATGGTCTAAGAATGTAGTTGAATGATTACATGTTTATCATGTGTAATGTTATATAAGTAATCTCATGGAATAAGGATACATCTAAGGATTGTTACACTATTGTCTTTCCTTAAGTTTTGAAAGTGTATGATGAATGGTACCAGTAACCATGAAAGGTTATTCAGATACTTTTGGAAAGTAGATGATAAGTGCATAATGAAAGGATAAGTAGATAATGAGATGTTTGATTGTATTCATGAGCTCATGATTGATATAAGGACTAAGTGATATCATGGTTTGAGTATATAGAATTTTGAGGATTTTGGTATGTGTAAAGTGTTAACTTTTAACTGCATTCATGTTTTCACTAAGGTATTCAAGAGAATACACGATTAAGGACTTTGAATGTTTGGAATGTGACCAACAAGAAATATCTTATGATATGTGGGGATCAACGACAGTATTAAATCTCTGGTAATCGTTGTCACTATATTATGAGAGTGGACTGCAGTATTATGTATAAGACTAAAGATTAGACTGGATTATGTTGGACATAAGTTAGTATTGTTTAAGGATAGAAGATTTTCGATATTATTGATGGGATGTTATAGTAACATAGTTTTAGAAAAAGGACAACCTGCAGGACGGGCGACAGCCCATCGCTTCGGACAAGGCTGTAGGAATCGAACCCACAACCGAAGTGCGACTGGCCTTTATCGCCTACCACTGACCTACAGGAAGTCCCTGTTTAGAAGAAACTAGTTTTATTATATTAACCAGTATGATATATGAAGTATAAGTCCATTTTAGGAACCATATATGATTAATCTCACTATAGATCGACTTATGTATATAATTTTTGCTAACCTTTTGTTCGAGACAGATGGAATGACCCGTCATTCTATCACATGATCTGCTAACACTTCACGAATAACAAATTCAACTTCATTTATATAAGAGATGAAGTGGAAATTGTTCAAGGCACGAAAAATAGTGAGATTGTACCAAAATAAAGTAAGTATTTATTCTAATTCAAATTCTTCAACTTTAGGGAAATGATCTTGAAAACCAAAAATGTTGTCCTAGTGCCCTTATATCTGATGAATCAGATGATACCCTAGATCGTCACAAATTTATGGCTTTGTGATTACTGGCTTTTCCATAGCCATGTTCTCTACCACTCTCCATCAGAACATGATGGTTAGATTTCTCTTCCATATCCATATTTTCACCTATGTGGAAACCCAATGATTAGTTTATTTGGGTAACCGTTACGTTTCATACTTTTGTTTTTAAAGATTGGTTTTGATATTCCTTTTTACGATGTGGGTTTCTATTAAAGAAACTTTCGAATAGTAAACCATTTATAACCCCGACGAATTTCGAGGGCGAAATTCATTTTAAGGGGGGTAGAATGTAACAGCCCAAGATTTTATAAAAAAATATTCTTTTTAATTTTATTAAAGTCTTGTGTTGTACGCTACACCAAAAGGAGCTTGCACAACATGCATCCTTGACTTTCCTTGCATTACACGCAATCACGACCTTCCTCGATAGCGTGTGTAATACGCAATACCGAGTTTCACTAAACAATGATATGCTATTAAAACTAGCCGTTATGAATAGTAATAATCACTTTTTGAAATTTTATAAATTTTATTTTTCAAAATGGACTTCATTTTTGGACTCAGAATATCGAAATTAGCCTAGGGTGAAATTTTGGTATTTTTTTGAAAACTTTCAATTTTTGATGAATAGTGAAACCACTAAGTGGTAGGTTAAAAACTGAATTTTTGCATAAAACTTAATTTTACCGCTTCTGTGAATGGAATTTCGAAAATCCGAGAGACACGGTTAATATAAAGGACTAAAATGTGGTTCAATGAGATGAAAATAATTTTTTGGTGAATAGTAACTTTTTACTTTTTTACCGCGGTTAATAGTAAATTGGGTAACTAAGGGTAAATATGATATTAATATTACCCTAACACATGTCCTAATTCTATTGGACAAGTGTAATTCGACTAAAAACAAACTTAGGAATAAAATATGACCATTTAGATCCACTTGGATTAGATTAGGACATTTATTATTATTTAATTCAAAGAAGAGTTAAAAGAGTTAAAATCAATGTTTATTCACTAAAACATTTTTAATATGGGGTTATACATAAGATAAATTCGACTATAAATATTCATTAGAAAGATAAAAAGATTTCCCACATAATGATATTTTATTTATAATTTTTACACTTTAAATAAATTAATTTATTTATGACACAACGATGATGCAGTAATTACCCTTTTAAGGAAATATTAACATAATTGATGTTATAAATACTCAAATGAATGTAATTTGAGACTTTTTATGAATTCCACTAATTTTCTAGGTTACTATGATATATTAGTGTTGATTTAATCAACTTGGTTCGAACATATAATTCTGTTATGACTTTCACCAAAATCATATATCAAATAGTGTCAAAATTGACACAAAATAGTTTTTAAATCAAATATTATATTATTAATTGTTATTTTATTCCTAAAAATCTAAGGTTCGGACAAATGACTTAGATAAGGATATATATATTAATAATAAACAATTTAGGGTTCGTTTGGCATGTTATAGTAAGTTTATTAACCATATAGTGAAAGAAAACAAAAAGACACGGTAAAAGTTAAATTATTTAACTTAGAGTTAAATCTAATTGATAAGGTTAAAATAAGAACCTAAACTTGTCTAAATCATATTGGTTGATAGGATTTAGACCCATCCCCACTTTAGCTTCGAAATAAGACCCTTTGGAACCATTATAAACTGATTTTTACTTTAATATAAAATAATATTTTGAGATATTCCTAAGGTGCCCCTCTCCTCCCTTATAAAAGGGCACCTCCTCCCCCTCCTCCTCACACCAATTTGAGCACTCAAGCTCGGCCAACCCCTGCCAAAATCTCTTCTCCACTTCCCTAGCAACATCCTAGAGGTTCTGGTCTTTCTAAAAGACCAATTTTAGTTCCCTAAGAGGAGGTCTCCAAAAGGCGCTTCAAAGAAGAGGTAATTACCGTTACCAATTCTTTCATCTTTATTTCTTCTTCCACTTCTTCTTCTTAGGTTGTTTCATTATGAAGTAATAACATCAGTATCACTCATATACTGATATGTTATTATAAGTATGAAACAACCCTATTTCACCATCTATCTATCCTACGGAAAAAGAAATCACCGCGCGTGCGTACGTACGGAATACCGTCTCCACGCCGTGGTGTAATCTATTTTCCACCACCACCTTACATGGATGGGTATAATGGTGTAAAGAATAACTATACATAGTTATTAAAACATCATATTTATTCTGATATATTGTATAATCCACTCCAATTCAATTCAATATTTATGGAAATGATATCATCGCTCGTGCATACGTACGGACTACCGTCTCCACGACGCGATGAGATTCATTCCCCATGTTAACCATTTAAGAATGATTATAAAGTATATATAAGAAATAATAATGAAATATATGACATTATAAAGCTACTGGATTTATGTATATATATATATGTATGTCATCTACTTACTTCCATTCAAGACAATAGGGAAAGGAAAACAGCGTTCATGCGTACGTACGGACTACCGTCTCCATGAACGGTGTTTTTCATTTCATTTATCTATCTATTATATATATATATATATACTGAATATATATATGATATATAAATAATATTTTATATTCTGGAAGTAAGTAAATCATGATATAAGTAATAATAATGTCAAGAACAACAAGTCAAAACACCTACGATAAAAGAAACGATTTTACCCAAAACGCTTCTTTAACATGGAATTTACAAAAGAACGGGTAATATAATGTCATAAGTGAACCATATATGATATCATAACAATGAATATGATTCTGTAATAAGTCAATGACATTATTTAAACCATTATACAGGAGCTTCGGACATGTACAAAGCAAATCGGACCTAAGGTAAGGGAAATATCACAATCTCATTTTTATCCGAGATTGTTTATTCGTAAGTATTTACTGGGGTGTATTTTATCATCCACATACATGTTTCATCAATATGTAATATTATTTACATCCACCTACAATTGTTTAAATCCATTTTTACCCTTCGGTGAGTTTTTAGTAATATGTATGAAAGGAATCTTTTGTCGTTTTTCGTACGAGGTACTTTTTGACTTTTCCGAAAAAAGTACGAAGAATGTTTTTTTTAACTTATACGGCATGAATGGATTTCTAAAAAATTATTTCCAAGAATCTTCCTTTATAAGTATTAAAGTTTATTTTTAATCAACTTCTTTTATTTTAAAATTGTATGACATGTTAAGAAAGGAAAAATGTTTTTGAAGAAGAAAGGATATTTTCCTCAAGAATGGAGTTCAAGTATTTTATCAAAATTATTTTCCATATAAGATAATAAAAGGGTTCTGTTTTTATCCCTATTATTACATTGGTTTGATTATGTTGTGATGGAAATATTTTTATGAATTATTTTATCTTATATGAATTGCTTTATGATGTCATGTTGTTTAAGAATCCCATTTTTATTACATGGGTTATGCGATGAAGTATGATTTATGATTATGTGGCACACATAAGAAAGGATTCATTATAAGATGGGTGGGACCTATATCTCCCTCCAATGCATTGGGTAAAGATTTTATATCTCATGAGATAGACAGGGCTGGAACGGTAGGTTATACCGGTTCAGTGAAACAGGACTGAAACGAGGGTTACTCGATTCAGAAAGGGACTTTGTCCACTAAGATAGTCTTGGCAATTAGTCTTGACTAACAAGAAATGATTCTCTATGATTATGTGTGTATGCCACAAAGTTTCATGTTTTAAGTTATGATTATTGGGATTACTTTTTTCACTGCCATGATTTATCCCATGATTATGAAATTATGCTCTCTTTTGCAGGTTATGATTTCCAAAATGTTATGTTCTTATGAATATGATGTGATTGATATTTATTTTGTTTACCCTTACTGAGTATTTGAGCTCACCCTTTTATGTTTTCTTTTCCCTAGGATATAAAGAAAGGTTTTAGGTAAAAAAAAGGGAAGATCTTAATGGGAGATATTGAAGATCTTTCACCACGATTAGAAGATTACGTTCCGAGTTTCCAAAGACACTAAACTATTACGATCCTTGTGTGTTTGTTTTTGTTATGTACTAAGTATTCCGCAAATGTAATGTAATGTCCATGTACGTCAGGCTCCTGGTCTCTACATTTTATGGGTTTCAATAGTTTTTACAGTTTAAGTTGTTTACTATAGGTTTACAATAGCATTGATGATTTTATTTGATTTTTGGGATTTTGTATTTTTGTAGTGTTTTAAAGAGTAATTTATTGAAATTTAGGGTGTTTTAGTTATTTTCAATTTGTTGATGGATTTCAGAAAATTTCGATTCATTTTATTGATATCTATATATTTCTAATGTTTTACAATTATTTCTTGTGATTGAAGATGTTTTAATATATTTTCAACATTTTATATGGTATTATATTTTATTGAATGTGTATTATAGATTTCAATGTGTTTTAGGGATTTCCTATTATTTTATTTAGTTCGTTCCTTTTCATGGGTTATCTAATGTTTCAATGGATTTAAAGAAATTTAATGTGTTTTCTTGAATTTTTTTGTTAATTAATTATATTCAATGATATATTAGGGTTTTTAAGTTTTTATGGTTTTTTGGATATGATTAATTGATTGGAAGGTTTGTAGTGGATTTTAGTGTATTTATATATGTTTATGGGATTTCATCATATTTCTCAGTTTTTAGGCATTTCAATTGTTTTCAATTATTTTCTCATGTTTCTAGGGGTTTTCCGGATTATCCATGTTTCAAGGGGTTTTAGGTTTTTTAAAAGATTTGAATGGTTTTTAGTGGATCTCATATTGTCTTGGTGAGTCATCACTTTCTATGTTTTCACATGGGATACTAGTGTTTCAATCTATTCATTGGGTATCTAGGGTTCTTCTATTAATCCAATGATTCCTTAGTTTTATTAATCTTTTTTTTGTTTCTTAGTGTTTTTAGTTATTACATGGCTTATTATAAGTCATAAATGGGTTTTAAGGAGATTAGATTATTTTTTATGAAATTATAGGTTTTTCAAGAACATTATATGGTTTAATATTTTTTCGAAAAAGATGTATGACTTTTAAAAGTTTATTTGGGATTTCAAACAATTCCATGGTTAATTATGATTTGTTATGATATTTCAATTTATACATTGTTTCTTTATGATTTTCAGGGTTACATGATATTTTTTAGGGTTAATGATGATTTTAATGAGATTTCATGGATTTATTATTATATTATATACTTACATTTTCTAGGGTTTCCTATAGGTTCCTAGGAATTATAGTTTATTAGAAGTTTTCTATGTTATTCATAATTCTTGGAGGATTATTCAAGTATTACCAAATATTTCTAGGGAATTTTATATTTTTAGGGGTTTTTCATTGTTTTTCAATTGATTATTGGGATTTCATTCATTTTCATGATTTTTTGGGGTTTAATATATGGTTTCCTTGTTTTCCAATGTGTAACTATGGGTTTTATGATTTTTTACTATGTTTTATGGGGTTTTAGAAGTTTTTTATATATTTTAATGTATTTACATGTTTTCCTATTTTTTTAGTCACAACTAATGTTTGGAATTATTTCCAAATGTTTCAAGGGTAGTTAATTTATATTAGATTTTTATAGTTTTTTTTGTTAATAGATAATTTCAATGGTTTATAAGGATTTTCACATATCTTATATTTTTCCATATTTTTTATTGTTTTTTATATATCTCATTATTTTAACTATATATTTTGTTTTTATATGATTTTCTTAAATTTATATATTTTGTAAAAAATAGGTGGATTCATGTGTTTTCTATAGATTTCAATGTAATATATTGATTAAGATGGACTTTATGTTTCCAATAATGTTTTTTTGGATTCATGTAGGGGTTATGTTTTATTGTATTTTAAGATTTCTATGGTTATTGATGTATTTAGATATTTGCAATGGCTTCCAAACCTTTTGTATGGGTTTATAATATCTTAAGTGGTTTTTATAACATCCCATGGGTTTATAGTTTTTTTGAGATTTAAAATGTTTTCATTTATTTTAAGGTTTCTATATTTTTTATGGTTTTTAAAAGTCTTCATAGGATTTATGGGTTTTCTACTATAATGAGGATTTTCATATACATTATTTTGTTTACTATAAGGTTATAGTATTTTCCAATATGTTAAATTGTTATCCAGGATTTTAATAGTATTTTTGTTAATTTTCATGTTTATTATTGTTTTAAAAATCATTATATTTTTTCTATGTTATTTATATTTCTTCTTGAAATTTGACAAATATAATTGTTTTTCATTCCTCTTCATATCTTTTTTTTCTTGGCGTTTAGGGTGTTATAGTATGATTCTATTATTTTCTAGGTGTAACGCAACACATATTTTAATTTATAATTTCTATTTAATTTTCTTTAAGAAATGCGTATTTTGATGAGTTTTGGCTTTTTAACGGTGTTGGAGGAGTCTGAGGATCTGGATGTTATGTAATGTAAAAAATGTTCTAAAATTTAAAAAGACTATATATTCCACTAAAACCTAATGGAAGGCCACAAAATTTATAATGGACAAGGTATGGGATATTTCCATTAGACCATAGTTCTATTTTTGTTATATACCCCAATATCCATCCAGTGTCTCTATTGAGGATGACTAGAGATTTGGTGTATCTGGTGCAATGTTTTTAACTAGGTGAGTAAATTTAATCTAATTTGTAATATAATTCCACTTATATGATTAAAAAATACTTTATCCATGTACCCATTATTGTTTGTCCTCCATGTAAGTATCTCTCTTATTATTGTATATATTGACATGTTGTCTTTCACAAGGTATCACCATAAGTAATTCAGATGTTTCACTTCCATAAAATACTAATATTAATCATTGATTCAATTTTTTATAAGTATTTATTCCCTAATTTAGGTGTTTATCGCATTCATTTTATATGTTTTGAAATTATGATATTTCAGATTATAGTCTTTTATATGTGGGGTCTTTCTATGACTAAAAAAGTTGACCCTAAGGTTTTATGATTGTATATAATAGGTGTTTATGTTCTATATAAAAATTTAGATGTTATCACATTCTGAAAATTATTTTAACGCTATTTTATTCTATTATATTTATGTGTAAGACTATTTTGGTCTTCCAGTCACACCTTATGATTTATTTCTTATCTCTATGGAAGTCAAAAACCATGTTCATCTTGGGAATTATTATGGAAATATGATGTAAAATCAATTTTGTGTGTATATTCATTAATTTTTTGTCCCAATAGTCCATAAAATATACCAGGTACGACATTATTAGTTTAAAACATCAGTGTGAAATAAAAAAATCTGATCAAAGTCTCACAATATGAATTTTCTTGACTAATGATAAATAATTAACAAATATATCCACTGGGGGGATATATTTTTGATGCATTATCCTCCTATATGAAATGTATTAGTGGTATATCATTTAATAATGAAATTATGTTTTGTTGGAAGGACATTAACTTTGGGATCATGTTTTATTGATTGATCATTCACATTTGGATTTCCTAGTAAGCATATGTAATTCTATTTATGGTACATAATTTTCAATTTTTGTTTGGATGATGATTCATTATTCCAACTATTATTTTATAAAAGTGATACCTCACTCACCATGATAAAAATAAATATCTATTATTGTTTGGTAGATGATTTATAATTCACCAGGGGTGCTGCAATGGTAGTGACTCATTAACCTTGGTGTTATTTGATTCAAATTAATTTATCACAATGTAATCATGGGATGGTGACATAATATTCATTTGGGGGATATGAAAATATGATTACTCATTCAGTGATATTTATATGTGTATAAGCAATCATTCAACTATTAAATCTTATACTAGTCATGTGTCTTTTGATGAGGATATATGTGTGTAGTGATTAATCATTCAACACAAATTTTGAAATGATGGGATATATCATTCTCATCATTATTATTTATACAATGTGTGACTCATATATTTATAATAATAACAAAAATGGAAGGACCACACAAGAAATACCTTCTTATAAAAATTTAATGCAAGCAGTCTATATTATTGAATAGGATATTAAATTTTCAAATTGAGATTTCACTTGTGATTAATAGATATGCATAAGGACACAATTAGTGGTAATGTACTAATATTTACTCAAACACTATGAATATTAACACAATAATTATCACATATTATTATATGATATTTAATATAATCATCTATTAATTACAACACAATGATTATGGGTTGTAATTTATTTAGATGATTATGTTTATAAACATCAAAGGAAACCAAAACATAACATCATTACTTATATTATCCTTAGTGACATATAAAATTTTTTTATATTCATAAATCAACATCGAATATCATAGGTAATAAACAATGAAAAGTGATGAGATTAAATTCTCATCATGGTAATAAACATGATATCATAATAGAGAATGATCACGAGTAAGAACATTGACGTATAACATATGGAAAATGGAATCATATGATCCTAACAACATAGAAAATTTAAAAACATATATCATTTCATTACCATGAATCTTGGATAACTTACTAGACAAAATCAAATTGTGGGAAGTTTCTCATACTATATTAGGATTAATGGCTAATGTCATATATAAAATCTCATAAGATAGAAAACATTCCCAATGAATTACATTTCTGTATTTTTGTACCCATAATAAAGAGGTCATTATTTTTAATCCACAAAAATAAAATAAAACATAATAATTACACATGGAATGAATATATATATATCGTAATAGTTATTCTTTCCATAATAAAAAGAACTTTTGTTATGAAGTAATTAATGAAATAATCATAAGAAATATACTATCCCCTAAAAGTAATGGATAATATGATAGTTATATATGTGATAATCATATATGAAGAATTTTATAATCGTTTAATTTAATTAAGGATATCTATAATGTGAGTTTGGGAGGTATTGGTAATAACCCAAGGAAGTGATTGTTTTAGAGAGACCCCTTACTTAAATATAGACATGTCATGTGTGTTCTTTATGTTAGTAACTACTAAAAATATGTTAATTATTTACTATATTTAGATACTTTTGTAAGGTTTATTATTCCATTTGTTATTTATTACAATTTTATATTTATTTTAATAATCAATTAGGTTCTTGTATGGAGTTTTGATGATATTAAGTTCATATGTTTAAAATTACATTGGTTGGTTGACTTTGTTAATTGAGTTCATTATTCATTCATCTCCATATAAATAATACTGAAATAATTTACAGTTTATACAACATTTATACTTTTAAAACAACCATTAATGATGCTAATTATAAATTATCTATGTTACGATCATAGAGATGGTATTCGAGACAAATGCTTGAGTAAATTTCTAATTTATTAATGATCATAATGGGGAAAAAGTTTTATTAGTATTTTGATTAAAAAATTATAACTATATTAAAATTAACTGATTATTAATTTAAATAAAATTATATATCACATCCCTGTGTTTCTTTTGTGACAAAAATCACATCATGTTGTTATGGTGACAATCTACATGTACAAAAAAAATTATATTAATATAATGATAATAAAATTTAGTATATATTACATTATTATAATGATAAATATTTCATCAACGAAAATATGTATACAATAAACTATTCAATTAAAAGATCTATGATAGGTGTTTATGGAAAACATATTACATTGGTTTAGGAGTTGGTATTCATTTGTACAAACAAATGATAGTCTAATTTCTCATTTGTTTGAAGATAAGATGAAGGTATTTTATGAAATTAACATAATAAATTATTGTTTTATGGGAAAAAATATATTTTATTATCAGTAGAGATGAATGGTATTTAATAGAGTATAAATATAAATATAAACAAAATAAATTATTATGAATGATACACTTTTTTGGATAACTGTTATATGTTTAAAACAAATAAATTCCTTGGGAGGTGTTATGACGAAACTAAGGACTTTATAATGTGGGTGGGAATTTAAAGATGTTATTTGGTCAAGTAATTGATCAATAAAAATAATTTTTATCTATTTATAGAATAACAAATTGAGATTCCTTTTATTAGGGGGGGGATGAAACCCAAAATGAAATTTTCTAAGAGAATACAAAATTAAAAAATCATTCTGAAAATAAAATATTTTAAATGGTAAGATAAATTAATGTGGGATTTGAAAATGATTCATATTTATATTCAAAATAATTTAGTGAATATTAATTGAAAATAATATATTTATCATTTTTTTACACACCAGTAATTCGAATTTTACCTTAACAATTTTAATAGATGTTTAAAGTCATTAAAATTTTTCATGATGTAAAATTAAGTTTATATTTTTATAAAATTAGAATTATTAAAATTTAAAATTTTTAATACATTCAATAAAATTTTTATGAAATTATTATAAAATTTTAAATTAAAATTAATCTATTTGTTATGAAGAAAAGTGTGGTATAAAAAGTAATATTTAAGAAACAAATGATCTTATATTAACTTAATGACTAGAAAGAATAGTTATATGAATTTAAATTCAATTATATATTTAATATATTTCATTTAAATAATTTCAAAAAATGGGTTTATTTTTATAAATTAATATGGATAAACCTCAAGCACATAAAAAGAGTTTGTAGAAAACCACATTTTTTAAAATAAAAGTACTCATATACCTAAATCAAGAAATTTTTTGGATCAAATAAAATATGATATGTTATTATAAATAATATGATTCATATATAAAATTAATATGAAATAGAAAAAGTAATATATCTTTAATAATATGTGATTTATGTAAAATAAAATATAGCATTTGATAAATCTGTAATTTTAACTATTCACTAAAAAATATATCATTTCCTATAAATCAATTAATTTCATAATATAATAATTTTTATATTTTGATTTATAAAATGAATTTATTTATTTAATCAACTTATAAATGTTCCATTATCTAGTTATAATATTTTATCACAAGAATAAATAAAACTAATTTTTAAAGAAAACATGTTTTTTGAAGAATTATATATATATATTAAAAATTTAGTTCTTACATAAATAGAATTTATCAATAAATTTATACCAATTTGGATCATTATATTAATGTCTTAAATTATTTAATCATATTACTACATTCTAATTTAATTGTATGTTATAGTGATAATTCTAAAATATGCTAATTCTTTACTCTTTTAGGATTATTGTTTTGTGTTGTATACACTATGAAGCATAATTATGTTTTCAAAATAAGTTGTAGATACATTATACCACATTAATAAATTACATCCTCAAAACATAAAATTTATCATGTTGATCAATCTTTTTATATCTATAAATTCTCTTTTCGAAATCACACTTCAAAAAAAGTTTTGACAAAATATCCTATTGATAAGAGTGAAAGTGATGTAAAAGGGACATCAATAAAATCCCATAACTTGGTTAACAAGAAGTAAAAAATAAATTAGATGTTATTATATGACCATGGAATAAAATATTAATTTATTAATAATTTTAATGATTTTGTGATATAATTTATCACATGAATGTGACTGATTATGGGAAATCTAATTACACCAAAATCTAAAACCCTATAAGTCCGAAAAATGACAATAAATTCATTGGAAATAAAGGTCATATGATAATTCTATAATGATAATTTTATCATGATTATTTTACAAGAGTGATCGAATTACATTACCATCTATAATAATATCACAACTACTTATATTAACATGAAATGAATATTGTCATTATTAAATAAATTTCCTAAAAATTATATTACCTTTTTCAAAATATGAGTATTGTAGATAATGGTCGAATTCTTAAATCACTCAAAAAAGGATCTAACATATCATAAAATCCAAATAATAATAACATGTTATCTAAATAATCATTAATAAAACCAAAATGTACTACACAATTTTAGATAGGACTTGAATATAATGAACCTACCTATGAAGAAATAATAATTTAAAATTATATATTCATAATAAATCCAAAAGTTTGAAATATATCATTCCATAAGTAAATAACCATATTCCCCAAATAACATCATTAACGTTATAATTATTGAAAATTTTGACCTCAATTGTTATATAATACCCTTCTAATTAAATATAATATCATTATTCCGAAATAATCATTTATGTTGAATCTAATTATCATATTTAACTCAAACCAATAAAACATCATCTAATATAATACTAACCACTAAAAATCAATTAAATTAAAAAATAATGGATCATATAATATGCTTCCCAAAAAAATTAATATTTTAACATCATACAATTAATATATACACAATTTCATTCTATTGAGGTCATCACATAGTCTAGTAGTAGGTGTTTATCCCAATTTTCCCTTCGGTTGTGCGTTCAAAACTAACAGACATGCCAAGTAGTACATTTTGTCTTCCAACTTATGGGTTTCCCTTTTTCTAAAATTAAAATTACTGTAACATTACTAAAATTAGCCTAAAAACAATATTAATCATTAAATCGCATTTTAACCACTGATTGTTTCTATAATGCTTGATTTTTTTCACAAAAAGAAATAATAATAATAATTTCTTATTAACATAAAATCAATGAACATATTAACTCTAATGTTTATCAATACATTTAAACATATATCTATAAGAAAATTAAATCATAATTCCTCAAATATATATTTCAATAAAACATAAACTAAAAAATAGTGTTGTTTTACCATAAATATCCATGGAAATAACCTTAATCATGCCAAACACCTATCACATAAATTTCTAAAAGGACTATATATAATATAAATAAATGTATATCCATATTTTTTTCATCCCAATAAATATTTTTTGTCCCATTTAACTATAAAATATAATTGCTTTCTGTATATTAAATTCATTAAATCATCATAATTGTTGACATTAAAACTGAAAATTGACCCAATAATATCCTCAGGAGTGTCAATCTTGGTGAACAATGTTAGAACAATCACATTTCCCCATAATGTTGGATGATGAATACTCAATCAGATCATGTCAGGGTAATGAAATATAGATTCACAAGTTACAACAACATTTCCCATTGTATTATCCACAAAGAGATATATTTCTTAGAAACCCACATAATTTCTTACATAACAAAACTATTGTATTTAATCCAATACAAGACATATATATAATGTTATTACTTGATATATCTAATCCAAATCCAAAATATAAGCATTCCACTGATACAACTATATTGGATGAAGAATTATAAACAAATTATAATATAAATATTAACATAAATGATCATTAATTAAAACCCATAGATATTGAGTATTACTGTATTTTGAAAACTACTTATATAAAACATCAAAATAAACAAAAAATATTTATTTATTTTAATTATCCATAGTGAGATCTATAATATATATGATCTCCTAAAACTAAAATTCATATCCTAGGGAATACATAGAGGTATGTGGAGATCTAAAAAGGAACCTATGTGTATTAACATTATCGAGAAACATAACATGTGAGTCCATGGTTTATAAATATATATTATAATAGTGAATGATAATGAATGGTCACATAGATTAATAACATAATGAAAATGGTATCATGTTGTTAAAGAATCATAATAAAAGGAATAAGAATAAAAATTAGAAAACATGGTATAAGACTATCTATCTAGACAATATCACATGGTAGACAATGTAAGATAATGGATTAGGTTTATTCCAGATTACTAATCATAACACCTCATTTGACAAAAAAAATTATCCAATGAATTAGAGAACTATCTAAATGAACCCATAATAACATTTTCATGATTATTTGTTTCAAAAAATTTAAATCATTAATAATTAATTAATATAATAATTTACTCTAATGACCCATAAATCCCTTGGTTTATTTTTTAATACATGGGATTTTTATGAGTCCGCAAAAATTTACGGCGCATGGTCCTGAGGCCCAGTGTTCTCGAAATCTATTTCTAATGTTTTGTTCGGGTACGTTCAGTAAACGTATAACCAGATTTTAAAACTTTTGAACTACTGCTCAAAATTAAAATCTGAGGGCGCCATTGAACTCAAAGAGCCAGTATTCGCTTAAGGAGACTTTTACCTCGACGACAATTGTTCAAGAATAAAAGTTAGTTTTTGGGTTTTCATAAAAAGTTAATAAAATAAAGTAAGATACACTTTATTTTATTTGATCCTCCATATGGGTGACTGGTAGTTGAAACATCCTCTTGGATGTTGGATGTCGGACCACAACACCTTAACCTCCCATGAAAGGTTATGGTGGTAGGGCCCACCCGAATATAACCTCCCGTAAGAAGTTATGACGTGGGGACCACTCAAACATAACCTCTCGTGAGAGGTTACGTCATGGGGACAACACAGGACTAAACCCCCTATTGATGGGAGAGGATATAGCCTCTCAACTCTCCCTCATTAATGAGGGAGAGCCTCTTCACCTCCCATAATTAATCTTTTGTGCCAACATTGATGGATTAATTAAGGTGATGCATGTAATTAATTATCCTTTTAATATTATTGTGCCAATAAAATAATAGACAAACTCTTTCATCTATTATTTTCACATGGAATTTCAGTGGAAGTTGGGGAAGGATGATTATTGGGAGAAGAGAGAATTCTCACAATGAATAACGATGAATGTGTTCTTCCAATGAAGAACGTCGATGGTGACCCTTCTCTGAATTCTTCCACGGACACCTACTAACGTGGAGTGTCTTCCATGAGCTGACGCAACCCGAGATTAGAAGTGTGTGTGGCAGACGCAACGAACGATGAATATCCTTCGTATTCTTCCCGTGACATCACCGACAATGACCAACGATTAAAGGTAGGTTGTTAAATTCATTTGTTTGTCTTGTTCTTCCTTCCTCTAGAATAAAGATGGTTGTTGAGTTTCGTTCTCTTGAACCGTTTGATATCACCTTAAACGCGGAGGATATGAGCCAACCTAACATGGCCCGACATCCTCTTTCGACTTTCCTTCTTGTGGCATTCATCGGCATGGAAATGTAATAATGATGAGGCGATGAAGGTTGTGACGACAATGGTCTTGCTACACGCAGCCTCCGTGAACCGCGCCGCCCCCGCAGCGTACCAGTGCTCCCGGTCGAACACCGCCAGCCCGAGCCGCGCTGAACCGGCCTGCCCAGCCACCTCATGGCACCCCACCGGCCTGCCCACGCACCCCACCGCCCTACTCGTAGCCTGGTCGGTGCCCCACCGACATGCATAAGCCTAGCGAAGCCTTCCTGTGCCCTGCGCGGCCAGCCTGTGACCTCCCTTCACCACACGCACCATGCCTGCTGCCTGCACGGCGCCCTACCGCACCCTTCCCAGCCTGCCTGTGGCCTTCCGCATGCTATGCCCTACTGCCGTTGACCTTTCGGCCTCCCGAGCCAACCTGCGACATCCATTCCAATGGCAATGGTTGAACCGGCTTGGCCTTCCCGACCGAGCCGCCTGAGCTGCGCAGTGTTGTCCAAACCAACCCCGGCTTCCGGACCGAGCCACCTATGGGACGAACACCAGGCTGAGCTGCCCCCGTAGTCCACTAGGCCAGGCACAGCAGACCGGGCCGAACCGAGCATGCTGATCGGGTCGACACATACTAGGTCGTCCTAGACTAGATTGGGCCGAGTCGGTCTAACTGGGTCGGACCAAACCTGGGCCCACTTCTGACAGTTACTTCCTTTGGCCATATCTTTGGCACCAGACGACCGTTTGATGAACTGTCAGGGGTAGTGGTTTTTAGGGAGAAAAATGGTTTCTTTGAGTATACCCCACATCAGTTCGGTGTAATGTTGATATAAGGTCAGGTTGGATCATACACAAATCCAACTGGGCCCGGGACTAAAAATCTTATAACTCACAGACCAGGCATCTGATGGACATGATGTCTATTGTGCTGAAACCCCTATGACGAGGAGTATCTTTTAGATACATCTATGTGGTACTTTGTGATAGTTAGAGCATTGACTTGTAGCAATTGGAGTGGACCCTCTCAGAAATGAGCGAGTAGAGTACGAAGACCTAGTTGCTGGGTGAGACCTGACGACTACTTGACCGATTCGACTCAGAGTGATTCGATTAGCTCAATGGGGAGTTCCTGGTTGCGGCGGCAGATCCACGGCAGAGGAATATCTGGTAGTTGGTAGTAGACCGGAGGTATTTGATAAGAGGAGTACCTATACATGCTATTAGGGGGAGCGCCTAGTAGTCGGTGGCAGACCCACAGGGGGAGCTCCTCTGTGTTTGTATGGAAGACCCATGGTACTTTACATGAGGAGTACTTCAACAGTCCATGGTTAGTGATAAGTTCTTGGTGGTGGCGACACGCCCACTATACTCGACATAGGAGGAGTTCTATAGTAGCTATGGTTTCAATAATGTGAATACAAATCCTGGTTGAGCTGTGTCAGTAACTTTTGTATTTATCTCATGATTGAGATGGATTACATGATAACTTAGGTATAAGTATGGGTATATATATAAGTGAGGTTTTCTGTTGATTTCTTACCTTTTGGTTTATCCTTGTTGGATTTTGGAGACCCTGTGTGTCTTGGGTTCCCTATTGTATATCATTGTACTCACCCCTGCATGGGCTATGCCCACACCTCGTTGTGTTGGTTACAGATGATAGATAGTGCTGACCGAGGATGAGTAGACCAGGATTGGATCGTACCTAGAGGTGGACCTCACGGTGTGACGGTACTTGGAGGAGATAACCAGATTTGGAGTGTTGTGGAGGCTATCTATACCTAACCATTAGTAAGGATATGTGGAGGACGATCCAAGAGCTGCATTACACCTTTCAGCTGCTTTTTTCACTATTCAGTTGTACTTGTACTTTAAAATTGGGCTTTATTTCCTACCCCTTCACATTTCAACACTACTTTTGTATACAGTTTTACATAGTGTTTTCTTCCAGCTTATACTATTTTTTGTGTGATTCTAATATATAAAGGAAATGACTTCCCATTTTGAGTTATTTACGCCTTTGGTGCTAGTCACCATCCTCTAGCCTATGGAAGGCGAGCTTCGGGTAGTAATAGAATAGGTCCTGAGGACGGGTTGTGACAAATTTGTATCAGAGGAGTCGATTCTAACGTAGAACATAAGACTCTGATCTTTCTTTTCTTTGAAGGAATGGTGTTAAGGGTACTAAGAGTGGATTTCAGTTTAGGGAGTCCAGTGTTTGTGTGGCGGAGAAAATATTTATATACGAGGACCCTGACAACTGATTTCCAACACAGTGCATGAAAACATTGATTGGGTGTGTGTTTTCAATAATTTTATTTAATTCAGATCAACCAAGTCAGGTCACCAGGTATAAATCTTTTAACTGTGTCAAATTTTTTTCTTTTAGGATGCCTCCTCGGAGATGACCGGCATGTGCCTTGAGAGTTGTACGCAAAGAGATCCCACTGAGCGATGAGGACTCATTGTAGGGACCTCTACCAGTAGAGGCTCCAGCGGAGGCATCAGCGATACCACTCCCCATTGGGCCACTGATTCCACCCGCCCCTACAGTAGACAATTCACAATGCATGAGCATGTTGCATGAGTTCCGGTGCCAGATGCCACCCATGTTCAGTGGAGAGATGGACCCATAGGCAGTTGAGGATTGGATGGAAGCTGTAGTGAGAGTCTTTAGACTGGTCGGGACACCATCCGAGATCATGATGATCCTTTCTGCGAGTCTCTTTCATGCCACAATAAGAAGATGGTTGAGTATGATTCTTCAGGTGAATGATGAGATGACTCTACTCTGGGATGACATCGAGAGCCTATTTCATGCAGATTTTTTTCAAGCCACCCTACGAGTGGTGCAGATATAGGAGCTTATACATCTACAGTAGGGTAGCATGACTTTAGCTCAGTACTCTGTGAGGTTCTCAACCCTCTCGCACTACTCCACGGATATGGTACATGACCCTTTATTCAAGGCACAAACCATCGATCCGAGACTCAAGTGAGACATCAGGGCTTCGATGATCTCCCTCAGCATCCCAGTGTGGGCAGGGGTGTTGGAGCGGGCCCTCTTAGTGGAGAGTGTCCTTGGTGAGCATTCTCCAGCAGCGATACCCACCACTAGGCGACATGTAGTGGAGTCTTCTGCAGCTGGCAGTAGATAGATGTTGCAGAGGTCCAAGAAGACTAGACCTATAGGTGGATGACCTCACAACTCAGAATCTGTTGTGAGGGGCACCCGGAGTGGACACAGAGCCAGACATTCCAAGAGAGGATAGTGTTACTCATGCGGTGGGCATGGTCACATGGCTCGTGACTATCTGACCTACCATTTGGATGATCATCATATGGTCTAAGTACCTCCTAGGTAGAGACAAATATTCGATCAAGGCGGTCTGTAGGGATTAGGCGGACGTGGAAGAGAAGACAGTCATGTAGCAGGCTGTGGGGGACAATATCAGGTGTTACCGCCAACACCACTAGAATGTCCAACCCAATCGCTTGTAGAAGGAGGAAAGGGGAGATCTCAACTATAGGAATCTGAGGATTACGATCATGGTGCTCCGTTGATGATTCGAGGTACGATCTATGTCTACTCCACCATATCTACAGTTCTTATAGACACAGGTTCCAGTCACGTTTTATTGCCACTGCCCTTGTTCGGAGCTCGGAGATTCTGACAGAGCCATTGGCTCGATCCAAACGGCTAGAGACTCATACTAGAGCAGACTCGATGATTACACACTGGTGCCGATAGTGTGAGCTTACTCTAGGAGGAAAGAACTTTGGGTGGGATCTCTTTATAGCAGTGTCGAGGCCTTACGATGTCATCTTGGGTATGGACTAGTGATCTACCGTCCATCCTCAGATTGACTATATTTTGCGCAAAGTGTTTTGTGTCCACGCGGTTGGGACAAGGTTCCCCTTCACCGGTGAGAAGGGAGCCTTTGTAGTGCATGATAGACTTACTCGGAGGAGGGTGCAACTGATCACTCATCAGTTGGCATGCCTTACCCTTGGAGTAGTTTATGTGTAGAGTCCGAGCTATCCTATAGTGGTGGACCAGTATGTGGATGTTTTCCTAGATGATGTTCCAAGACTACCACTTCCAAAGAGGTGGACTTCTACATTGACCTGTACCCTGGGACGACACCTATATCTGCACCAGCATATGGAATGGCTCCCACTAAGCTTCGTGAGCTATGGGTATAGTTGGAGGACTTGTAGAAGAATGGATTCATTCATACCAGTGTTTCTCACTGGGCAGTCCTGATTTTGTTTGCCAATAAGAGGGATGGGAGCTGGAGTCTTTGTGTCTACTATCGTCGCCTGAACTAGGTGACTGTGAAAAACAAATACCCAATCTAGAGGATTTATGACCACTTTTATCAACTTAAGGGAGCATAGTGGTTCTCAAAGATAGTTTTTAAATCAGGCTATCACCAGCTCAGAGTTTGAGATGAGGATGTGTAGAAGACGACTTTCAGATGTCGGTATTGCCACTACGAGTTATTGGTTATGCCTTTCGGGGTAACCGATGCTCTATTAGTGTTCATGGGACTTAAGAACAAGATCTTACAGCCATACCTCGATCGCTTTATCGTAGTCTTCATAGAAGACATTTTGACCTTCTCGACTATCGAGGAGGAGAATGCTTACCATTTGCATGTAGTACTAGACAGACTCTGAGAGCACCAAATTTATGGTAAGCTCTCAGAGTTCCTTTTCTAGATCTAAGAGGTTCACTCTTTGGGACATGACATCTCAGAGGTAGTAGCTGCAGTGGCTCTAGTGATGATTGAGGAAGTTCTTTCTTGGGATCCTCCGAGGAGTGTGACAGAGGTACGAAGATTCATGGGTTTGTTTGGTTACTATGGGAGATTCATACCAGACTTTTCCATAGTTGCAGCACCACTATCATCATTAAAGAAAAAGGGGAAACCCTTCGTGTGGTCAAAGAGATTCCATCAGAGCATTCAGGAGATGAGGCAGAGGCTGACTAGTGCCCCCATCATGAGGCTTCTAGAGGAAGGCATAGGTAATGTAGTCTACTGTGATGCATCAGGGACCGTACTCAGATGTGTCCAGATGCAGGAGAGAGCAGTGATCAGGTATGGTTCTCAGCAGCTGAGATAGAACAAGTAGAACTACGCTATCCATGACCTGGAGTTAGCAGTAGTGGTCCTCGCCTTGAAGATGTGAACCAATATTTGATGGGAGAACGTTTTACCGTATACTCAGATCATAAGAGTCTCAGGTTTATCTTCTCTCAGAAGTACCGAAAACTGAGAAAACGTTGTTGGATTAAGTACTCCAGGAGTGTGAAATAGAGATAGTGTATACTCCTTGTATGGGTAACATTGTTGTATATGAAATCAGTAGAAAAGCAGGTATACAGCTTCTAGGTGAAGCGACAGAGCAGCTGGACGCCTTGCATATATCCATTGTGGATAGAGATGGAGCAGCTTTCCTTCAGTCTCTTACAGTCACTCCCCAACTTCTTCAGCGAGTCAGGGAGGCGTAACATAGAGATGCGGACTGCCAGCCATAAAGTGCTCAGATATCCATAGGGCATGCACCTGATGGATTTTATGAAGGTGGGTATAAATTCATCCTCTTTAGAGGACGTACAATGGTACCTGTGTCACTATGTCATCCCACCTTTTTGTTTCATAACTTTATATTACATTTTTTATACATAGGATCTTTAAAGTCTAGTTTCTTGGAAATCAAGAAGAAAAAAACTTGAATAAAACATAAAAAATTAATCTAATCCACTTTTAAGGCTTCTTCATTAGTTCTTGCTATGTACAATTACTACATCTCTTATCCTGGAGCCATACATTCAATGGAAAGTGTGAGTCAAAGGCACAGTAACGGTAAACAAGGGAATCAATGTACTTATTTAAAAACAAGAATGTGAATAACAACATAAAGGAATAAGAAATGGAAGTATAGGAATATCATAATGAAAAGAAATTGAAACATAACGTGAATATGTGGCTATGACATTTCATTTGGACATTCATAAACATATCACCAATGTTTATCCCCAAGGTGTCAAAAATATTACCATGGTTATTTACCATGGTATCGTGAAACTTGTCATATCTAGAGATTAATTCTTTACCCAATTAATTGGAGCTCTATAAGGGATCACCCTTAATATTTATTTACATTCATATGATCCACATAGATCATAATCAAAAATTTTATAAATAGCTCATAGAGAATAAAATAAATGGTTTTCATTTCAAAATCGTGACATTTTAAAATTTCTTAAAAATAAGATCATTATAACATTTATAACCCATGGAATGGTAGTAAGGGTTATATTTATGTCCATTCCAGAAACAAAAAATATAATTTTTTATATTTATGAACACCCATTGAAAATAAGTAGGTTTGGGTATTCACATAAATAAACAAGATAATTTCTTGAGATAAAGAGATAGAAATTGTGAGACGAAATTTCTGCAGCATAACGACTATATAACACAATTTTAGAAAATAATAAAAATAAATGGTATAGGGGTAACCCACTCATAAATAAATAATATTAAAATATAAATAAAAAATGACATTGAGTTAAGAACATGGTATGGATAATTGAATGACATACCACAAGAAAAGGAAACTTGAAAGGTTGGAGAAGATGTGATTTCTTTTACAAGAAATTCGACAGCCAAACGACGTCACTTAAAAATTCAGAAAATAAATTAATGAGAGCAAAAAGAGTATCTAAAAAATTATACATCAAATGGATAGTAAAGAGATCATGTATGAACATAGCCTCAACATAAATAGATGGAAACTAGAAGACACAGCGTAATGGAGGTCATGCCATATAAGTGGCGGGTCAATGGATCATTTAGCTGGAAGAGTAACTTCAAAAGCATGAATGTTGGGAACTTGTGAGTCTTAAGGTAACCATGGGAGGACTCCTTGGGAGGTAAAA
Source organism: Viscum album (assembly GCA_963277665.1). Taxonomy (NCBI): domain Eukaryota; kingdom Viridiplantae; phylum Streptophyta; class Magnoliopsida; order Santalales; family Viscaceae; genus Viscum; species Viscum album. The sequence continues at coordinate 1,817,068,759 of OY728164.1, forward strand.
GACCAGAACATCATTGAGGAAAATATTGAAATGAAATTAATGAGGGAAATGGCTTGGTATTTATAAGAAAAGTGAGTGAATAAATTATTAATTTCCAAGGGACACCTCATCGGTGGTATTTGAAAAACCATGTGTTTTATCATGGTATTTGCCCATGGTATTGGCCACCTGGGAAACCTCATATAATATATTACTATTCATTAGTTGACCAGAATGATTACATCATTGATACATCATTAATGATGTCATTAAACACCAGAAACACAAAACTACATTTTTATTATTCACTGAGAATTCAACGGTTTCAGAAAAATCCCTAAAATCCACCCTAACCAAATATCGATGCTCTGAATTCAAAAATGAATTCCATTTTAGGATAATAATTTTATAAATATTTCAATTTAATTTTTAAATAAAATCATTATTTATCACAAAAATACAACTTTAAAACTACAACTCATTTTGTAACACCATAAAAGAGTAATCAAGGTCCCATAAAATTATCGAATAACAAAAGACAATAAAGTAACAATTTATTATTAAATTTAATGAAAATATATTTGCATTTTAAATTATTAAATTAATTATAAAATTGGAAATAAAATAATTATGACATATAAAAATACCAAAACATAATGTATGATTGTTTTCTAACTTTTAAGATGTTGAAAATGTATTTATACATTCATGGGTGAAGGTTATATCTTTTTAATTAATATTCATTACTATTCATTACTATTCAAAAGGGTATGTTACTATTCCTACTTTACTATTCACTAAAAACCATGTTGATCTTATTAGACTTTAAATTTCTTACTGAACCCTGCTGTAGATGACCATTTCATGAAAATCATTTCACATTATTAATTATTTAATGAATACAAAAACATTTTAAAAATACCCCTTTTTCCTAAATTCATCAATAATACACATCCTATATTTATCTGGATATTTGAAATTCACAACAATCTGATAAAAATAAATAATAAATTAATTTATATAAAAAAATTACAGAAAGTAGCTAAGGTCTCATTACATATCCCCTTAATACACTAGCATTTGACCTTAGTGTAAGGTTTTCTATGGTGATAGAATCTTGGGGTGGCTCGAACAACATTGCTCGAGTGGTGATTTCTATCAACCTGAACTTCTCCCTAAATCGATTCTGTTCATGTTTCATACATTGAAGTTATTCTTGGGATTAATCCAGAGCAATGCTCAGTGATGTTATATCCATCCCAAGCTCTGACATATGGGTTCATATGGATCAAGTATTCTGGATGAGTCCATTCAATCTTTTTTTCTGTATTAATTAACCAAGATAACGGTATTTATAAAAACATGATGTTAAGATTATAGTTTCCAATGGTCATAATGAACTACGGTCATATAACAGTTGAAACCCAATAGTCTCATTTTAATTATACCCACTTTATTAATTTATGGATATAGTTTTGTCGAGTACAAAATAAAATAACACACAAAATTAGAAAACAAATATAATTAAAAATTTTGGGTCATTACATTTATCCCCCCTTAAGAAATTTCATCCTCAAAATTTTTATCTCGTACCCTATGATTGGAAAAGGTTATGGTAATTTTGTCTCATGGACTCCTCCTGTTCCCACATGGCTTCTTCATATTTGTGGTTCCTCATAAACACCTTAACAAGGTGAGTAGTCTTGTTGCATAGAACCCAATCTCTATGATCGAAGATCTCTAATAGTTTCTCCTCATAAGAGAGGTCATGTTCCAGTTATACCCCCTCTAGATTTAGTACATGTGAATGGTTAGGTATGTAATTCCTCGAGAGGGATACATGGAAATCATCATGAACCTGTGCTAGATTTGGAGTAAGTGCAAGCCGATAGGCCACTGCTCCCACATGATCAATGATTTAATAGGGGCCAATGTACCCAGGGCTGAGCTTCCCTTTATTCCCAAACCTCATGACTCTCTTCCAAGGTGAAATCCGAAAAAATACTTTGACACCAACATCAAACGCCAAGTCCCTTAGATGATTGATAATATAGCTCTTTTACCGACTCTGAATAGCCTTAATGTATTGAGGGATGGAATGGACCTTTTTTGTCATATATTGCACAAGATCAGGCCCAACAAGAATTCTCTCACCAGATTCATCCAAACAAGTAAGAGTTGTACAAAGCTTCCTATATAGAGCTTCATAGGGTTCCATTTGAATTCTCGAGTGGAAGCAGTTGTTGTAAGAGAACTCAACTAAAGTGTGATGTTGATCCCATCCACCATGAAAATTCATTGAGCAAGTTCCCAACATGCCATCGAGTGTTTAAATAGTCCTTTTATACTAGCCATCATTTTGGGGGTGATAGGAAATACTAAAATTCAATTCAGTTCTAATATTTTGTTGAAAACTTCTCCAGAATTTTGATGAGAACCTTGGATCAAAATTAGATACGATAGAAAGTGGAACTCCATGCATCCTTAACACTTCATTCACATAAATCCTAAAAAGATGATCAAGATAAAAATATTCCCGAATGGAGATAAAATGGGCTATCTTGGTGAGATGGTCCATAATAACCCATATCACACAATTTCATTTGGAAGTTCTCAGGAGACCAGTGACGAAGTCCACAGTGATATTGTCCCACTTCCATGCTATTATGGGTAGTGGTTGCAATACCCCATTAGGAATTTGTTGCTCTGCCTTCACTTGCTGACATACCAGGCACCTTGAAGAGTAGTCATTAATCTCCATTTTCATATTATCACACTAATAATGATCATGAAGGTCCCCATACATTTTTGTGCTTCCTTGATGTATAGAAAATGTAGAGATATGAGCTTCATCCATAAACTACTTCTTTATTTTCAAAATAGGTGGAACAAATAGTCATGTACGAAATTTTAGTACAACTTATTGATCAGTATTCAACTCAGGAAACTTCTCAAACATCACAGCCTCAAAATTATTTTGTAATAAAGGATCATAATTGTGATATTTTTTTATCTTCTCTAGTAGTGGTGGTTGAGAAATTATTTGGGTTAGGGTTGGTGATGTCCCTTCCCTTATAATTCCCATGTCCAGCACTACTAGGTCATTGATTAAAGGATCTCTATGAATCCTCATCATGGATAGAACAACTGGGTCTTTCCCACTTAATACATCAACAACATTGTCTGCTCTTTAGGTATGATAATCAATTGAACAATAATAGTCTTTAAGGAGTTCCAACAATCTCCATTGTCTCTAGTTTAATTCCTTTTGATTGAAAATATAAATTAAACATTGATTGTCTGTGTATATATCACATTTCTCCCCATAAAGATAGTGCCTCCATATCTCCAGAGAAAAAAACGACCACAACCAGGTCCAGATCATGCGTAGGATAGTTCTTCTCATGAGTCTTCAACTGTCGAGATGCATAAGCAATGACCATGTCATTTTTCATGAGAACACACCCAAGCCCTTTTCGAGATGCATCGCTAAAAAAATGAATCCTTCTCCACTTGAGGGTAGAGTTAACTCAGTTTCCATAACTAATCTCTTCTTCAGATCTTGGAAACATTCCTCATACTCATTTTTCCAGATGGAGTTGACCCCTTTTCGAGTTAACATAGTTTATGGATTACAATGTAGTGGGATTTTTTCACAAACCTCTAATAATATCCCTCTAATCCAAGGAATCCTTGAATATCAAATATTGTTGTAGGATGAGGCCACTGCTCCACAACTTTTGTCTTTGCAAGGTCAACTATGATTACATCATTTTGAACAATGTGCCCCAAGAAATTAACTTGTTGTAACCAGAATTAAAATTTACTGAACATTCCGAAAAACCTCTCCTTTTGCACAGTTTTTAAAATAACCCTTAGATGGTCCTCATGCTCCTCACGACATATTGAATATATTAGAATATTATCAATAAAAACTACCACAATGTTCTCAAGGTAGTCTCTAAAGACTCTATTCATAAAATCTATAAAAATAGAAGATGCATCAGTCAGTCGAAAAGGCATAACAAAAAAACTCATAATGCTCATATCTTGATCGAAAGATAGTTTTCATAATATCATCTTTCTTCACCCTCAATTGGTGATAATCAGATCAATGATCAATCATAGAGAATAATTGAACCCCAAGAAGTTGGTCACACAAGTTATCAATTCAAGGAAGAGGGTATTTGTTATTTACTGTGATCCCATTCAGTTCTCTATAATCAATGCATATCCACATCGATCCATCCTTCTTCTTCACAAAGAAAACAGGTTCTCTCCATGGAGACACACATGGTCGGATAATCCCTGTCTCCAAAAGATCTCAGAGTTGTTTCTTCAATTCCTCCATCTCTGCATTTTCCATCCTATACGGGGTCATCGATATTAGATGAGATCCAGGTACGAGTTCAATGGATAACTCTACCTCTCTTTCTGGGGGAGGTCCAGGCAACTCCTCAGGAAATACAAAAATGTATTCCTGGAAGATTGGGATATTTTGTATCCTCAAACTCTCATTTCCTTCTCCTTTTTCAACGATCAATTCTATAAAAAGGATATAGGAGGTTCTTCTAGACAAATATTATGTTGAGATATCTCTCTTGGAAGATAACTGTAGGATTTCCATTCAAGAATACTGAGATTTCCTTACTTATGAATTTGATCGTAGTATTATACATTGAGACCTAGTCCATCCCTAGTATAATTTATTTCCATCATGGGAATGACTACTAGATTTACGATAAGATTGTGCCCACCAAAGTAGATATAAGAGTTTCTAAAAACTGATGATGATTGGATAATCCCACCAAGTGTCATGACTGATAACTCTAGTTTTAGCATGTCGGGGGTTGATTCTAAATTATTTGCAAACATGGATGGAATAAAGGAATGTGTAGAACCAAAATCAAACAAATTACTTGATAGATTTGAGAGAACAAAAATAGTACCTACTAACACATCATTTGGAGCTTCAACATTAGCTTTCGTGATAGAAAAATAACGACCTTGCTCCCTTGGCCTTTTTTGAGGCTGATGGTGGTTCCCCTCCACTACCCTCGGATTTGGATAATGATTGGAAAAGTTCCGAATTTGTCCACGCATAAAGAAACAAACATCAGGTAGGGCCTACACCATCTTCCCTTTGTCGTTAATGCTTTTATGTTGAGTTTTCACCTCACTATGAAAATTCCACACAATATGGCCATCTCTTCCACACATTTAGCATTTCCCGCCCTGAGCAGGCAGTTGCTCGAATGATTCTTCCCACATTTAGTACACGTGGTACGTTGCACATGCTAGCCTCCTATTCTTTGATCAAAGCTCCACCATAATCTTGGCTCTATTGATCTCTTTTTTTCGTTGGATTAATGAGACCATTGCGTCTCACCAACCACTAGTTCAACTTTCTTCGCACTCCGCATGATCTCCTCATAGCTATCATAGTCTCAGTTTGCAAGATTATTCTGTAGATGAGGTCTCAGTCCATCGAAGAATCTATCGACCTTAACATTTGGATCGATGAAAAAGGTAGAGGTATATCATGAAAGTCAGGTGAAGTTCATCTCATAGCTTCTGATAGATTCATTCTCCTTCTGCTTTATCTCGAAAAACTCATTCTCTATTCTTGATCTCATGGATTGATGGATATACATACTGAAGAAAATACCTATGAACTCTTCCCACACCATATCATAAACTTATACTCTCTGACTCATGTTTTTAATCTGATCTCACCACTGATCAGCTTCTCCTTCCAAGCGATAGACAGCTAGGGTGACCGTCTCTTGCTCTTAACAGTAGAGCATAGAAATGATCTTTTCAATAGAGTTGTTCCACTGTTTAGAAATCAATGGGTCATTCAATCCTCTGAAGGATGGTGTTCATTGACGCATAAAGGACTCAACAAAATTTTGTTCTCTTCATAGTGATATCGGTCTCTCAGCTTGATTAAAGTTATTTCCCATTACTTGAGTAAGTTGGATCATCTTTCACATGAATGTTTCCATCCCAGCTTCAATCCGAGGTCCATCAGTGCATGGTCTATTGTGGTCACCACTTGCACAATTAACCATATTTCCCACCATTATCTAAAAGAATAAATCCTTATTGAGAAACTAATATAATTTATGAATATTTTAACTAATAAGGATTTTATGTCTTAAAACTTCATCCCTCGAAAATTACATTTCTCTATAAATCCTTCATAATGATTCATAAAAAAGCTTATGATTAACCAAACATATATCCAAGGAGTGTCATATCTAAGAGTGAACCAAAGCCCATAGTCATGCACCAGTTCTTGTTCGAGTCTATATCAAAGTGTTTTTTTCGGTTTTTACCCCTATGTACATCTTTTCCAGAGCCGCCTCTACCAGCTCATATTTAGACAATGATGTATTTGTACGATAAACCACTTACTAAATATTCACCAAAATTCTAGGAAGTTTTTCTATATTTAAACATTTTTATAGTTCTCTTCCTAATCATTTTATAGCCTAATTTTCATAAATAACTAAACTATATTTTGATACCAACTATGGCATCCCACCTTTTAATATCATAACGTTACATTACATTTTACATACAGAGGATCATTAAAGTCTACTATCATGGAAATATGGAAGAAAAACATTTGAATACAATATAAATAATTATTATAATCCACTTGTAAGGCTTCATAAGAAGTTATTCTTATGTATAATTAATGAATCTCATATCTTGGAGACATACATTTAAAAGAAAGGGTGAACAGAAGGCCCATTACGGGTAAACAGTTAAATCAGTTTACTTATTTAACAATAAAAACTTCAATATCAACATAAAGACCAGAGAAATGGAAGTATTGGAATATAATAATGAAAAGATTTTAAAAAAAAACATGAATATGTGGTTATTACATTTTATTTAGATATTCATGAAGATATCACAAAGGTTTATAACCGATATGTCATAAAAATTACCAAAGTAGTTTACCAAGGTATCATGAAACATGTCATCTCTGGGGATTAATTATTTACCCAATGAATTGGAGTGTTATAAGGGAAAAACCTTAATATGTCTTTACTTTTATCTATTTCACATATATCATTATATAAAATTTCATAAATATCCCAAATGGAATCAATGAAATGGGTTCATTTCAAAATTCTGACGTTTAAAAAGAGCTTAAAAATAAGATCATTATGTCATTTATAACCCATGAAAACTGAGTGAGGGTAATATGTAAGCCCATACCAGAAAAAAATAGCATTTTTATATATTTATGGACACCCATAGAAAAGAAATAGGGTTGGGTATACACATAAATAAAAAAGATAATTTCTTGAGAGAAAGAGATAGAAATTTTGATACGGAATTTGTACAACATAATGGCAATATAACATGGTTTTAGAAAATAATAAAAAGAGAGGGTAAGAGGGTAACCCAATACTAAATAACTAATATTACAATATAAATATAGATTAAAATTGAGGTAATAACATGGTATGGATATTTTAATGACATACCACAAGAAAAGGAAACATGAAAGGTAGGAGAAGATGCGATTTCTTTTATAGGAAATTCAGCTCCATAACGATGTCACTAAAAATTTATAAAAGAAATTGATGAGAGTAGAAAGGGTATCTAAACAAATAGGCATGAAATGGACAGTAAAGAGATCATGTAAGAACATACCATCCACCTAAATATATAGAAACTAGAAGACCCAATGTAATGGAAGTCATGCCTTAAAAGAAGAAGGTGAAAGGATCCCTTAACTTATTGAGTAATTTAGAACGCTTGATGGTTGGGACCTTGGGAGGCTTTATGGAACCTTGGGAGGACTTAATGGTAGGTAAAAGGACCAGAACATTGTTGAGGATGATTTTGGAATGAATTGAATGAGGGAAATTGCTTTGTAATTATAGGAAAAGTGAGTGAATAAATTATTAATTTCCAAAGGACACCTCATCGATGTTATTTGAAGAACCATGGGCTTGTCAATGGTATTTTCTCATTGTATTGGACACTTGGGACACCTCATAGAATATCCCTCTATTTATAAGTCAACCAGAATACTTACATGATTATTACATCATTAATGATTTCATTAAACACTGGAAACTCAAAACATCATTTTTACTATTCACCAAAAATTCAACTATTTCAAAAAAATCCCTAAAACTCACCCTAATAAATATCGATGCTATGAATTCAAAAATGAAGTTCATTTTATGAAAATAATTTTTCAAATATTTTTAATTTTATTTTTAAGTAAAATAATTATTTATCCCAAAAATACAACTTTAAAACTATAACGCATTTTGTAATACCTTAAAAGAGTAATAAACATCCCATAAAACTATATAATAACTATAAGACAATAAAGTAACAAATTATTATTAAATTTTATGAAAATTCATTTCTATTTAAAATTATTAATTTTTTTATAAAATTGCTCATAAAATATTTATGACATACAAAAATAACAAATCTTAAACTATGATCGTTTTTTCACTTTTATGATGTCTATAATGTATTTATACATTCACGGGTGAAGCTTCTATTTTTTTTTTCAAATTATTATTCATTACTATTCATATGGGTATATAACTATTCCTACATTGCTATTCACTAAAAACCATGTTGATATTATTTGCCTCTAAATTTCTTTCTGAACCCAACTGTAGAAAACCATTTCTTGAAGATCATTTCACATTATTAATTATTTAATGAATACATATTTTTTTTAAAAAATACTTCTTTTTTCTTAAATTCATCAATAATACAAATAATATATTTATATGGATATTTTAAATTCACAACATTGCCATAGGAAGAAATAACAATTTTTTTTATATAAAAAAATTACACAAAATATCTAAGGTCTCATTAAATAGCCCCTTAATACACCAGCATAATACCTAAGTGTAAGGTGTGATATGGTGATATAATCATTGGGTGGCTCAGAAAACATTGCCAGGGTAGTGATTTCTATCTACATGATCTTCTCCCAAAGGTGATTCTGTTCAAACTTCATACATTAATGTTCGACTAGGGCTTGATCCAGAGCAAAGCCCAGTGAGGATACCTCCTTCCCAATATCCGACATATGGGATTCATATGGCTTGAGTCTACTATATGAGGCCATTCAATATTCTTTCTGTATTAATTAACCAAGATAACTGTATATATAAAAACATAACGTTAATATTATAGTTTCCAATGGCCATATTGACCAACAGTCATATAATAGTTGAAACTCAACGATCTCATTTTGATTCTACCCACTTCATTAATTAAAGGATATATTTTATTTTAGTATAAAATAAAATAACACACATAATTAGAAAACAAATATAATTAAAAAGTTAGCGTTGGTACATTCTTCCACCCTTAAGAAATTTTTTCCCCGAAATTTTTATCTCATGCCCTTTAATGGGAAAAGGTGACGGTACTTTTCTCTCATGGAATACTCTAATTCCTATGTGTCTTCTTCACATTTTTGGTTCCTTCCCAACACTTTAACAAGGTGGGTAGTCTTTTTGCGTAGAATATTTCCTCTAAGATCCAATATCTCCACTGGTTTTTCCTCATAAAAGAAGTCATGTTCTAGTTGTACCACCTCTGGATTTAGTTCATGTGAAGGGTTAGGTATGTAATTCTTCAAGAGGTATATGTGGAAGACATCATGAACTTTTTCTAGATTTAGAGGAAGTGCAAGCTGATATTCCACTGCTCCCACACGATCAAGGATTTTATAGGGGGAAATATACATAGGGATGATCTTCCCTTTCTTCCCAAACCTCATGACTCTCTTCCAAGGTGAAATTTGAAGAATGAATTTGTCACCAACATCAAACTCCAAGTCCCATCAATGGTTGTCAGCATATGACATTTTCCAAATCTGAGCAGATTTAATGTGTTTCTGGATGGAAAGGACCTTTTCTGTCATCTCTAGCACTTGATTAGGCCCGAGATGCATTCTTTCACCAGCTTCATGCCAAAAAGTATGAGTTATATACCGCTTCCTATATAGAGCTTCTTAGGGTTCCATTTGAATGCATGAGTGGAATATGTTGTTTTATGAGAACTCAACTAAAGAGAGATGCTGATACCATCCACCTTTAAAATCCTTTGAGTGAGTTATCTGCATTTCCTTGCGTGTTTGAATAGTCCTTTCAGATTGGCCATCAGTTTGGGGGTGATATGCCATACTGAAATTCAATTCAGTGCTCAGATCTTGTTGAAAACTTCTCCAGAATTTTAATGTGAACATTGGATCATGATCTTATACGATAGAAAGTGGAACTCCATGTAGCCATACCACTTCCTTCATGTAAATCCTAGAAGATTTATGAAGATATAAATCTTCCCGATGAAGATAAAATGGGCAGTCTTTGGGAGGTGGTCCATAATAAACAATATCGCACTATTTCCTTTGGATGTTCTCGGGAGACTAGTGACGAAGCCCATAGTGATATTGTCCCACTTCCATGCTAGTAAGGGTAGTGGTTGAAAAACCCCTTTAGTAATTTGTTTCTCTTCCATCACTTACTGACATACTAGACACCTTTAAGTGTAGTCATCAATCACCCTTTTAATATAATCCAACCAATAATGATCACGGATGTCCCTACACATTTTCATTCTACTAGGATGTATATAGAAAGTAAATTTATGAGATTCATCCTTCAACTCCTTCTTTATTTCTGGAATTGATGGAAGAGATATTCTTATATAGATTTTCAGTACAACTTCTTGATCAGTAATGAACTCAAAATACTTCCCATCCTTTATAGCCTCAAACTTATTCTGTAACAAAGGATCAAAATTCATAGATTTTTTGATCATCTCTAGTAGTGACGGTTGAGAAATCATTATTGTTAGGGTTGAATATTTCCCTTCCATTATACATCCCATGTCTAGCTTTACTAAGTCATTGATCAAAGGATCTCTTTGAATCCTCATAGTGGATAGAGCAACTGGGTCTCTCCTGCTTAATGCATCTGTGACTTTTATTGCTCTTCGGGGATGATAATGAATTGAGTGGTCATAGTCTTTAAGGAGTTCCAACCATCTCCTTTGTCTCATGTTCAATTCCTTTTTGGTGAAAATATACTTCAAACTTTTATGGTCTGTGTATATATCACCTTTTTCCCATAAAGATATTGCCTCCATATCTTAAGAGCAAAAACGACCGCAACCGTCTCTATATCTGGCGTAGGATAGTTCTGCTCATGAGTCATAAACTGTCGAGATGCATAAGCAATGAGCATGTTAGTATTCCTGAGGATGCACCCATGACCTTTCAGAGATGCATCAGTAAAAATAAAGAATCCTTCTCCACTTGAGGGAAGAGATAACATAGGATTAGTAACCAATATTTTATTCAGCTCTTGGAAATATTCTTTACACTCCTTTGTCCAGATGAACTTGAACCCTTTTGAGTTAACTTGGTTAATGGATTAGAATGTTCTGATTTTTTTTTCAGAAACCACATATAATATCCCACTAATCTAAGGAAACATTTAATCTCAGTTATTATTGTATGATGAGGCCACTCCTCCAAAATTTTTGTCTTTACATGGTCAACTGTGATTCCTTCATTGGTAACAATGTACCCCAAGAAAGCAACTTTTTGTAACCAGAATTCAAATTTACTAAATTTCCAAAAATCCTCTCCTTCTATAGAGTTTGAAAAATAACCCTTAGATGATCCTCATGCTCCTCATGACTTTTGGAATATATCAGAATAACATCAATAAATACTACCACAATATTCTCAAGGTAGTCCTCAAAGACTCTATTAATCAAATCCATAAAAATAGAAGGTACATTAGTCAGTCCAAAAGGCATAAAAACAAACTCATAATGCCCATATTTTAATTAGAAGGTATTTTCTTTGGAATATCTTCTTTCTTCACCCTCAATTGATGATAACCAGATCGATGATCAATCTTAGAGAAGAATTGAGTCCCAAGAAGTTGTTCAAATAAGTCATCAATTCTTGGAAGATGGTATTTTTTATTTACTGTGATCCCATTCCATTCTATATAATCAATGCATACCCACATGAATCCATCCTACTTCTTCCCAAGGAGAACGTGTGCTCCCTATTCAGTCACACTCAGTTGGATAAACCCCTTCTCCAAAAGATCATGAATCTGTTTCTTTAATTCCTCCTGATCCACATTTTACATCTTATACAGGGTCTTTGATATTGAATGAGATCTAGGTATGAGTTCAATGGATAAATCTACATCTCTTTCGGGGGGTGGTCCAGGAAACTCCTTGGGAAATACTTCAATGTATTCCGGGATGATTGGGACATTTTCTATCCCTAAAATCTCATTTCCTTCTTCTTTTTCACCGTTCAATTCCTAAAAATGTGTATAAAAGGTTCTCATATACAAATATCAGGTTGAGATATATCTACTTGGAAGATAACTGTAGGTTTTCTAATCAAGACTATGGAAATTTCCTTACTTATTCATTTGATCTTAGCATTATACTTTGAGATCCAGTCCATCCCTAGTATAATATCAAATTCCAGCATGGGAATGACTACTATATTTGCGATAACATTGTGCTCACCAAAGTATATATTAGATTTTCTAAACACTTATGATGATTGGATAATCCCATAAGGAGTCTGGATATATAAATATAATTTTAGGAAGTCAGGGGTTGATTCTAAATTATTTGAAAACATGGATGAAATAAAAAAATGCGTAGAACCAGAATCAAACAAAGTAATTGATATATTTGAGAGAACAACACGAGGACCTACTACCACATCATTTGGAGCCTCAACTTCAGCTGTTGTGATAGAAAAATCACAACTGTGCTCCCTTGGCCTTTGTTGAGGCTGATGGTTGCTCCCCTCCACTGCCCTCAAATTTGGAATGTGATTGGAAATGTTCGAATGTTGTCTACACGTAAAGCACTAAACATTAGGTAGGTCATGCACCATCTTCCCCTTGTCGTTAGTGTTTGGAAGTTGAGGTTTCACCTCACTGTGACAATTCCTCGCAATATGGTCATCTCTTCCACACTAGAAGCATTTCCCACTTTCGAGAAGGTAGTTCCCCGAATGCTTCTTCCCACATTTATTACACGTGGGACGTTGCAGTTGCTTGGCTCCTCTTCCTTGATCAAAGCTGCTCCCTAAGCTTGGCTTCATTGATCTATTTTTTTCATTAGATTTATGATACCATTGTGTCTCACCAAACTCTAGTTTATGTTTCATCGCACTCGGCATGATCTTCTCGTACCTATCATAGTCTCGATTGGCAAGATTCTTCCACAGATGATGTATCAGTCCACCGAAGAATCTATCAACCTTACAATTTGGATCCATGACAAAGATAGAGTTATGTCATAAATTTCAGGTGGAGTTCATCTCATAGCATCCTAAAGATTCGTTCACCTTATGCTTTAGCTCGAGAAACTCCTTCTCTATTCTTGTTCTCATGGATCGAGGAAAATACGTACTAAAGAAAATCCCTCTGGACATTTCCCAATCCATAGCTTCAACTTCCACTCTTTGTCTCATGTCATTAAACATCTCCCACCACTAATCATCTTTTCCTTCTAAGTGATAGATAGACATAATGACTGTCTCTTGTTCTGAATAGCAGAGGATGGAAATGATCTTCTCGATATAGATGATCCACTACTTATAAATCAATGGGTTGGTGGGCGTTGATGCATAAAACACTCAACATAATTTTGTTCCCTTCATGGTGGGTTGAGTCTCTCAGCTTGATTAAATTTATTTTCCTTAACCTGAGTCAGTTGGGTCATCATTCGCATTAATGTTTCCATCACGGCTTCCATCGGAGGGCCGTCAACACATGGTCCATTGCAGTCACCATTTGCACAATTCCTCATATTGCCCGCCATTTTCTAAAAGAATAAAACCATTGTGGGAAACTTATTTCATTTAAGAATATTTTAACTAATATTGATTTTATGTCATAAAACTTCATGCTTTGACAATTACATTTCTCTATAAATCATTCATAATGATTCATAAAAATCTTATGATTAACCAAACATATCCCCCGGGAGTGTCATAACCAAGAGTGAAACAAGGCCCGTTGTCGTGCACCAGTTCTCATTCGAGTCTAGCTCAAACTGGTGTTTTCAGGTTTTACCTCCACATACACCTGTTCTTGAGCTTCCGCTACCTTCTCATATGCAGACAGGGATGCAGTTATTTGATAAACCACTTACTCAATATTCACCAAAATGCTAAGAAGTTTTCCTATATTAAATTTTTTATAGGGTTCTTCCAAAATATTTCATAGCATAATATCTATCAATAACAAAACTATCCTTTGATACCAACTATGGCATCCTTCTTTTTATTTCATAACATTTCATTAGATTTTACATTCATAGGATCTTTAAAGTCTACTGTCTTTGAAATCAGGAACAAAAAAAATTCAATACAATATAAAGAATTCTTCTAATCCACTTGTAAGTCTTCATCATAAGTTCTTCATAATTACAATTACTGCATCTTCTATCCTGGAGACATACATTCAAAGGAAAGGGTGAGGAGAATGCACAGTAAGGGTAAACAAGGGAATCCGTTTACTTTTTTAACATTAAGAACTTTAATAACAACATAAAGACATTAGAAATGTAAGTATTGGCATATCATAATGAAATGAACGTGAAACAAAACCTGAAAATGTGGCTATGAAATTTCATTTAGAAATTCATGAACATATCACCAAGGTTTATCCCCATGGTGTCATAAATATTACCAAGGTTATTCACTAAGGTATCGTGGAACTTGTAATCTATAGAGATTAATTTTTTAACCAATGCATTGAAGAGAAATCATAGCACACCCTTAATATGATTTCACATTCATGTGTGCCACATAGATCATAATAAAATATTCAATAAATAACTGAAATAGAATCAAAGAAATGGGTTCATGTCAAAATCGTGACATTTAAAAAGAGCATAAAAATAAGATCATTACGTCATTTATAACACATGGAAAGGGAGTGAGGGTTTTATGTATTTCCATACCAAGAAAAAAATATCCTTTTTATAGTGACGTCATTTATAACACATGGAATTTCTGCAGCATAATGACTATATAACATGGTTTTAGAAAATAATAAAAAGAGTGAGTACAAGGGTAACCTAATAATAAATAACTCATATTAAATATAAATATATAATAGCATTAGGGTACTAAAATGGTATGGATATTTTGATTACACACCACAAGAAAAGGAATCTTGAAAGGTAGGAGAAGATTCAATTTCTATTACGAGAAATTTGTCAGCCTAACGACGTCACTTAAAAATTCAGAAAAAAAATTGATTAGATGAGAAAGGGTATCTAAAAAATTATACATTAAATGGAAAGTAAAGAGATCATGTAAGAACAAACCATAAATATAAAAATATGGAAACTAGAAGACACAACGTAAAGGAAGTCATGACATAAAAAGAAGGGTGAAAGGATCCCTTAAAATGAAGAGTAACTTTGAAAGCATGAATGTCGAGAACTTGGAAGGATTGAGGGCACCTTGGTAGGACTCCTTGGGAGGTAAGGAGACCATAAAATCGTTGAGGATGATTTTGTAGTGAAATGAATTTGGTAAATGTCTTGGTATTTATATATGGGTATGTTACTATTCCTACTTTACTATTCACTATATACCAAGTTGATCATATTGGGCTCTAAATTTTTACTGAACACAACAGTAAGAGACACTTTCTTGAAAATAATTCACATTATTTATTATTTAATGAATACAAAAACTTTCTAGAAATATCCCTTTTTCATAAATTCATCAATAATACACATCCTATATTTATTCAGATATTTTAAATTCATAACTTTTCCATAAGAAGAAATAACAATGTTATTTATATAAAAAGATTAAACAAAGAAGCTAAGTTCTCGATACATAACCCCTTAATACACCAGCATACGACCAAACTATAAGGTATTCTATGGTGATAAAATCTTGGGGTGGATGTGACAACTTTGCCAGAGTGGTGAATTCTATCAGCCTAAAATTCTCCCTAAGGTGAGTCTGTTCTTGCTTCATACATTGAAGTTGAACTTAGGCTTGATTCAGAGAAATGCCCAGTGATGGTATCTCCTTCCCAAGACCTAAAAGATGGGATTTATATGACTCTAGTCTACTGGATGAGTCCATTCAATCATCATTATATATTAATTAACAAATATAACTGTATTTATAAAAAGAAAACATTAAAATTATAGTTTCCAATGGTCATATTGACCAACGATCATATAACAGTTGAAACACAACGGTGATATTTTAATTATACCCACTTCATTAATTAAAGGATATAGTTTTTTAGTATAAAATAAAACATGTAACACCCCAAGCATCCATGGTACAATTTTTTTTGAGTAATACAGTAGTGTTTGTTGTACGCAACTTCGAGATTCTAACACACCGCGACCAATCAAAATAGCCTTTATGAATAGTAATACCCACATTTTGAAATTTTATAGATTTTATCTCTCAAAATGGGATTTATTTTTGGATTCTAAATATTAAAATTATCCTAGCGTGAAATTTTGGTACTTTTTAGATAACTTTTATATTTTGATGAATAGTGAAAATTGATAAATTTTAATTAAAAAAACATTTCTAATAGAAATAATTTATAGTGATTAATTATGAATTTTAATGGTTTTAAAGTATATTTAGAATATATTTTTACCATTTAATACAATTTTGGTCATTTTACATAATTTCACAATTAAACCGGATATAAACAAGTTTCAATCGTTTGATTGTTATTATCTCTAAAAAACACGCTTTTTTATTAACAACAGAAATTAATTATAAATTAATTTCTGAAAATTCTATTTTTTGAATATGGAAAAATGATTTTCATATTTGGAATCATGATGTCTGATTTTTTTAAATATGTAGCTTTTATTTTTAGACATTGTGAATAATTATTTCGGTAAATATTTTATTTAACATGGTTAAAGGGTAAATCCAGTAAATAAAGGTAAAAAATAATATTATAATAAAAATAAATTACTATAAATCGTTTAATAACCTTATTTTTTGATACATGTCTGACAATTGTCATCTTTGAGTCCATTTTGGGACCCCATGGAGTGACTTGTAGATGATAAAGAGACTTTATATTAATTAAGTTAAAGAAAATAAAAAAATGACATAAGCATATATCTTTTAGTAAAACAATATTTACATAAGGTTATACATGTTATATTTTAGATTATTAATATTAATTAGAAAGATAATAATATTTCCTACATAATGGTATTTTATTTATAATTTTTATACATTTAATAATTAAATTTATTTATGACACAATAATAATTCAGTATTTTCATTATTAATAAAATAATCAAATAATTGGTATGATAAAAGTTAAAATAAATATAATTTGAAAGTTTTGATTCCATAAAAGAATTTTATTGGTAAATATTATATGTTAGGATTTCTTAAATGAATTTTATTCGAATTAACAATGTTTTGAAGACTTTAAAAAAATAAATTATTGAACAGTGTCAAAATTGAAAAAATGAGTTTTTAATACAAATATTATATTATTAATTGATATTATATTCCTAAAAATATAATAATTGGCCAAATAAACATATATAATGATAGTTTTATCATTAATAGACCATATGGGGTTCGTTTGGATGTATATAGTACGTTTTTTAACTATATAATATAAAAATACAAAGTGACATGGTAAATGTCAAACTAATTAACTTAGAGTTAAAACCAAAAGATAAGGATAATATAGTGACCCAAAACTATCTAAAATCAATTTGTTTAAATTATTTCGACCCATCCCTACCTTATACTTTTAATAATTCACTGTGGAGTCATTTGAACCAAATATAAATTTATTATAAATTAATACATTATGTTTTTCTTAAAGAGCCCCTTCCCCCCTTATAAAAGGACACCACTTCTAACCATTTATTCACACCTTCAATGCATTTTGGTTCATCCAAACCCTAAAAAATTATTCTCTCAACCTCCCTCAAGTCAAATTAGAGGCCATAGTTTGATCATTAATCCATCCTAAGGAGCCCTTTTGATCAAATCAAAAGGAAGAACACGAAGAAGAGGTAATGTTTTCACCACCCTCATTCAAGTACTTTTGTTCTTCAACTTCATCATTATTTGTTATTTCCATTCCAAAATAATAACTCCAGTACATTCTATATTCTTTGATGTTATTATAAATATGGTACAACCATATTCAGTATTCTATCCATCCTTTGAATGATAGGTCACCATACATGCGTACGTACGGCTTATCGTGTCCACATCGTGGTGTAATTGTTATTCAATACACTATTATTTGGATAGTTATAGTAATGATGTGTAATTCATTAAAATAATAAATATAACATAATAATTATTCTTTATATATGATATACCATCCAATTATACATTATTTTTATATCAAAAGAATGTTATTTTCGCTCGTGCGTATGTACGGACTACCGTCTCCACGAACGTGATGAGATTCATTCCCCATCGTATCTATCCAAGACTAATTTTCATTTGATGATTAAAACTAAATTTTAAGGACTTTATATCATTCTATATATGAATAATAAACAACATATCCATTACAAACACAGCTTAAGTAACAAAACATATAAAAGAAAATGAGTAAGTTAACACCTGAAATGACGATAATACTAAGATATTATTAACAATTAAATGTTAAAATATTATATATGATATCATATTAATCTATATGATTATTTTATAATTTAATAACAATTATTTCACCATTATACATGACTTTATCCTACCCCCAACAAAGGGAAACTAAAAGGTAAGGGTTTATTTCGCAATCTCTTCATTATCCGAGGTTGTTTATACTTGATTTTCTATTGGGGCTTCTTTATCATCCACATCAATGTTTCTTAAAAATGAATTTCAAAAAAATTTCTATTTACTAGACTATGGGTTATGTTTATTTATACCCTTGTTATAATTTCTATAAAATGGTCTGAAAGGTATCTTTTCGTCGTTTTCCAAACAAGGTCCTTTTTAACCTTTTTGACAAAATTAAGGTAAGAATGTCTTTTTTTAACTTATACGGAGGGTGCTGTTATTTTCTGCTATTATAAAATATTCAAAGCTTCCCTTATAATCTTATAAGAATATTTTCTATTTAAATGTTTTATTTTATAATTATGTGACTTTTGAATGATTTAAAAAAAGAAATATTTCTCTCAAATAGTTTTGATTTCATCCATGTCAACATCCGTTGATGGATTTTAAGTTATTTGATGTCGATTTATTATGATACAAAACATCCATATTGTATTGATGGTTTTGTGATATGGTTGACTGTGGATGTGTAATATTTACACCATTCATGGTTTATGGAGAATGTATTTACATTTCGTATGTTATTTTTTATATGAATGTTTATGTTATGTTTAAACCTGTTCATATGAGGAATGAATTGGACTTAATAAGTGACGGGTGGAGCCCTCTATAGCTCCTCAACGCATCGGTAGGTCTCATGAGACAAACTAGTGTCTTGGAATGAGGCCTAGACAAGATATTATTTGTAGTCTTGGCATGAGGCCCTGGCTATGTGGTTGTGATAGTCTGGCATTATGCATTCCATCATTATGAAAGTAGTTGTTGATATTGTATATGATTATTAGACTAGTAGAATATCCATGTGAATAAGTAAATGGAATTATTTCATTTTTTTCATATTATACTGATGTTCAAGTTTAAAATTATTTGGTTTTAATTGTACATTGCCTTAATTGTTTATACTTATTTATGAAAGTTTCTGTTATATTGTTATCCTTACTTGGCATTTCAGCTCACCCCATTCTATGTTTTATTTTTCCCAGGATGTGAAGAAGTATTTTTTTAATGACCTGTAGGGATAGTATAATGGGATATGAGTGTGGAGACAAAAGGTTGTTGTAGTTTTCACTTTTTTTATGTAATATAAGACTTATGAATGTATCTAGTGTTTCCACGGCTACTAAACTAATCAGTATTTTTAGACTTGATCTTTTTTTATCATGCCAATGTTATATAATAATGCACCAACTCTGGGTGACAAGGGTCAGGGCGTTACAGTTGGTATCAAATAATTTTTAGTACAAACCTTGGAAACTATATTTGGATAAACTCTGATTAGATCACATAGACCTAATATAGATTTTGAGGATTTGTATAGAAGAACTTTCTAGAATATTGGTATTGTTGAGATTTTGTGAGTTTTCTGAGAAATAGAACCCTATCTAGATACGAGCAGGTAGTGGTGGCTCTGACACAGATGTACCTAGGGGAAAAACCCAGAAACACTGCTTTGAGCTAGACCCGAACGGGAACTCGTGCATGACAATGAGCCTTGCTGCACTCTTGGTTAAGACACTCCTAGAGGATATTCTTTGGATAAATCTCATTTTCTTTATAAACCATTATGAAGGGTTTATGAGTATATACATCCTCAAAGTAGACATTTTTTATTATTATTATGGATTATATAAATAAAAATTTCAATTTATGATTAAGTGTTTTATAAGTATGGAATTATGTATTTTGATTCATAAAATGATCTAGTTTATGCCATTGTTTAGAAATGGTGCATAGTGGAAGGAATGAAAACTGTATCAATACACGCACTCCATGTAGGGATTTCCCCCCTGCTCAATATAATTATAGTGGAGCTGGTGATACAACTAGAGCCGATCAGCTAATCACCATACTGAGATGACTCACTCAGGTTATGAATAATAACCTTACCCGTATGGAGAATCCTGATCCGTAATGTAGAGGATCAATGTTAGATCTCTTCATGAGGCAACAACCACAAACATTAAATGGGAGTACAAATCCATTAGTAGCTGGGTAATGGATACACGCCTTAGAGAAAATATTCCATGCCTTGGGTAGTAGCGAAAGGGAAAAGGTTATCATGTCATTTTACCGCCTCACTAGAGATGCTGACCAATGGTGGTCATTGATTCAAAACACAAAGGAAAATGAAGAACTATCATATATGGAATGGAGGGAGTTCAAAGAGATTTTCTTAGAAAAATACTTTCCACATGACCATCGAGCAGATATGGAAAGGAAATTTCTATGTCTGAGACAAAAGAAGGATGAGAATTACTCAAAGTATGAATCTAACTTTACAAGGTTAGAGAGGCATGCATCAGATTATATACATAACCCAAGGAGTAATATTTATCATTTCTTTGATGGGTTAAAACCATTTCATCATTGGGAATTAGTATCACTCTCCTTCTCATCATACGAAGACATTATCTCACGTGCTATAAAGACTGAAAAGGAATTATTTAAGTCATACAACTTTAAAGAAAAGAAAGATAAGAAGAGATCTTATGATCACTCTAGAAATGGAAATAAAGGGAAGAAGGGAAAATTTGAATATCAAACCTCAATTAAATATTGGATAAAACACCCCTGTACTTGTTTAAAAGGAATGAGAGTCTGTTACAAGTTTGGTGAAAGAGGCCACCATGATCATGATTGCAAGGGAAAGAGAGTTGTTGTCGACGTGGAATGCTACAATTGTAGAGAAATGGGACATTATGAAAATGAATGTCCTCAGAGTCAGGGAAATATACCTCAAAAAACGCTAAGGGATCAAGGCCAAGCTTATGCTATCACTACTGCTGAGTTCGAAGACTTGAAAGACGTGGTGGCAGGTAATTTAATGGTTTCCTCAAGTTTAGAAAATGAATTATTTGATTTTGGATCATCACATTGTTTCATATCATCCCAGTTTTCTAATAAAATTAGATATTACCAATTTGATTTAACGAGTGAGTTGTCAGTCGAAACCCCTAAAGGAAGTATCATTGCTACAAATTTCTATGGACATGATCCCATTAGGGCATATAAGTGTTCTTTATCTATTGATCTCATCATCATACACATTAATGAATTTGATATAATACTCGGTATGGATTGGCTTTCAGAACATGATGCGAAGATTTATTATAATATGAAAGAGGATACAATTTTTGGTGATGATGATAATGAACACCTTATCTGTAGAGATAAATTGTCTCCACCGAATTCTTATCTAGATCCTCCCTAGTAGCTCAACTAAATTCAATTATCAGGGAGGAAGATAATGAAATAAATGTGGGTGAGGAAAGTAGGTTTGAATAGATTATGTACCTACTGTGAAAGAATATGTAGATGTTTTTCCAGAATAATTACCTGGACATCCTCCAGAATGAGAAATTAAGTTTTCGATTGATTTAATTCTTGGTTCAAGGCCTATATCAAAGACCCTTATATATTGTCCACTATGGAATTTGGTGAACTAAATTAACAAATAGAGGAATTGAGTAATAAAGGATTTATTCTCCCTAGTGTTTCTCCATGGGGACCCCATGTCCTTTTTGTTAAGATCAAATATGCATCTATGAGGTTATGTATCGACTACAGGGAAATCAATGCTATAAAAATAAAGAACAAGTATCCCCTACCTAGCATTGATTATTTTTTTGACCAACTGCATGGAGATCAATACTTGTCAATGATTGACCTTCGATCTGGATACCATCAGTTGTGTGTGAAGAAGGAAGACATTCCGAAGATAGCATTTCAAACCAGGTACGTTCCTTACGAGTTTACAATAATTCCTTTTCGATTGAGTAACGCACGATCTATCATCATGGATCTAATGAACAGAGTTTTCAAGGAATATCTCAATTATTTTGTTGTGGTATTTATTAATGATACCTTGGTATACTCCAAAAGCTATGAAGATCATGAAAATCACTTGCACATTATCCTGAAGACTCTTAGAAGACATGAATTATATGGGATGTTTAGAAAGTGTAAATTTTGGATTCTTTATATTTCTTTTCTTTGCCATATTATCTCCAAATATGGAATCTCTATTGATCCTTCTATGAACAAGGCAATCGAATAATGGCCAGCACCGAAGAGTATAAATGAGGTATGAAATTTTATTGGTTTAGTAGGTTATTATCGACGTTTCGTCCAGAATTTTTCCTGATTGGCTAACCCATTAACAAAGCTCGCTCATAAAGGGGTTAAATTAGGTTGGAAAAAAGTGTTTGAAGAATGTTTTTAATAACTGAAGATAAGATTAGTCAATTCCCCAATATTGACTCTATAATCAGGGGATGATGGGTTTTTTATTTATAGTGATGCATTGAAGAAAGGACTTGGTTGTGTCCTTATGTATAATGATAGGGTTATTGCATATACATCATGACAGATGAAAATTTATGAGAAAAACTATCCTACTCATGATCTTGAGTTAGCTGCTGTAATATTTGATTTGAAGATATGGAGACTATATATCTATGGTTAAAAATGTGAGAAATATACTGATCACAAGAGTTTGAAGTATATTTTCTCACAGAAAGAACTCAACATGATGCAATAGATATTTCTTGAATTACTCAAGGATTATGATTGCACGATACACTACCACCTGGGGAAGGCCAATAAGGTGGAAGATGATTTGATCAGAAAGGATCATGGAGTTTTGAACATGATGAGAATTGAAAGGGATCCTATTTTTATGGATCTAGTGAAGATGGATATGGGAATCGCCATTGAAGGTGAAGCATAAATACATTTTCAAATGGATGCCAAACAATCTTTACTAGAAAGGATAATGTGTTATCATACCGGTGATGAAGAGTTTTAAATAAAGATTAAAGCTGTGAATGATTGGATATTGAAAGACTTTGTCTATGAAGATGGAATTTTGAAATTTAGGAAGAGACTTTGTGTTCCAGATATACCTGATCTAAAAAGAGAATTGTTTGACAATGCTCATAGTTCCAATTTCTCTATACACCATGGGAGCACCAAAATGTATAGTGATTTGAAGGAACATTTTTGGTGGGACAACATGAAGAGGGAGATTTCTGATTTTGTATCAAGATGTATGGTTTGTCAATAAGTGAAAGCTGGAAGGCAACAACCAGGTGGAGTATTGCAACCTCTTCCCTTACCTGAGTGGAAATGGGATAATATTATGATGGACATCATCATGGGGCTACCAAAGACTCCTAGAAGGAGAGATGAAATATATGTCATTGTTGATCGTCTTACCAAGTCAGCACACTTTCATGCTATAAGAGAAGATTCACCACACAAACGTCTAGAAAGACTATATATTAATGATGTTATGCGACTTCATGGAGTACCCCTATCAATTTTTTATGAATGTGATCCCTATTTTACTGCATGATTCTAAAAAATTATTCAAAAGACCTTAGATACTGAACTTCATTTGATCACATCCTACAACCCTCAATTAGATGGACATTCAGAACGGACTATTAAAACCATAGAAGACATGTTGATATCTTTCTCAATTGACTTTCAGGGAATGTGGGATCAATATTTACCTCTGGTATATTTTCCTATAACAATAGTTTCCATTCAAGTATTCAGATGGCACCATATAGTGCATTATACGAAAAGAGATATCTCACACCAACCTGTTGGGACGATGTTGGTGAAAGGAAACTTGAAGGCCTAGAACTGTTGGAGGAAACGATGGAAAAGGTGATGGTAATCGAAAACCACATCAAAGTAGGTCAAAGTAGGCCGAAGAGCTATGCCGATAACTGAAGGAAGGATTTCGAATTTTAGGTAGGAGATCATGTTTTCTTGATGGTATCTTCATGGAAGGCAGTTATACGTTTCATAAAGAAAGGTAAATTGAGTTCCATGTACATAGGGCATGTCAAAATTCTATAACAAATTGGGGTTATAGCTTACCATTTGGAAATGCAGCCAAGTCTCTCCAAAGTTCACTATGTGTTCCACGTATCACTGTTGAGAAAATACATGCCTGACCCAGTGCATGTACATACTTATGAATAATTAGAACTAGAACCAGATCTATAATGTTGAGAAGAGCTTGTCAGGATTCTTGATATAAGAGATCAAGTGCTGAGAAACCGGATGATTCGTCTGGTAAAAGTTCTATGGAGGAACCATTAGATGGAAGAGGCAACGTGGGAACCCGAGGAACATATGATGAAGAACCACCTGAATATTTTCATTTGGTAGTATTATAGAAATTTTGAGGATTAAATTATTTGAAGGATGGGAGAATGTAATACCCCAAGCTTCCACGATATGATTCTCTTTGAATAATACAGTTGAGTGTGTGTACGAAACATTGAGATTCTAACACACCGCGACCAACCAATATAGCTGTTATGAATAGTAATACCCAATTTTTGAAATATTATAAATTTTATCTTTCAAAATGCAATTCATTTTTGGATTCATAATATAGAAATTATCCTAGGGTAAAATTTTGGTACTTTTTGGATAACTTTTATATTTTGATGAATAGTGAAAATTACAAAATTTTAATTAAAAACAGATTTTTTAATTGAAATAACTAATAATAATTAATTATGAATTTGAGTGTTTTTAAAGTTTATTTAGAATATATACTTACCATTTAATACAATTTTGGTCATTGTACATAATTTCACAATTAAACCGGACATAAACAAGTGTCAATCTTTTGATAGTTATTATCTCTTAAAAACACGGTTATTGTTTTATCAACAAGAATTAATTTTACATTATTTTCTGCCATTTCTATGTATTGAATTTGGAAAAATGGATTCCATATTTGTAATTAGGATGTCCAAATTGTGTAAATATGTAACATTTATTTGTAGTCATTTTGAAAAATTATTTTGGTAAATATTTTATTTACCATGGTCAAAGGGTAAATCTGTTAAATAAGGGTAAAAAATAATATTATAATAATAATAAATTACCTTAAAACGTGTCATAAAATTATTGTTTGATACATTTCAGACCATGGGCATCTTTGGGTCGATTTTGAGACCCCATGGAGCCACTTGTAGGTGATAAGGACACTTTATATTAATTAAGTTAAAATAAATACAAAAATGACATTAGCATATATCTTTTAGGAAAACAATTTTTTACATAGGGTTATACATGTTATATTTTATACTGTAAATATTCATTAGGAATATAATATTATTTCCTACATAATGGTATTTTATTTATAAATTTTATACATTTAATAATTCAATTTATTTTTGACACAATAATGATGCAGTATTTTCCTTAATAATGAATGAATAAAATAATTGGTATTATAAAAGTTAAAATAAATATAATTTGAAAGTTTTGATGCCATCCACGAATTTTATTGGTTAATATTACATGTAATTATTTATTAAATGAATTTTATTAGATTTAATAATGTTTTTATGACTTTAACAGAAATCAATTATTGAATAGTGTCAAAATCGACATAAATGAGTTTTTAAAACAAATATTATATTATTAATTGATATTCAATTCCTAAAAATCTAAGGTTTGGAAAAAGAACATATATCATGATTTTTTTATAATTAATGGACCACTTTTGGGGTTTCTAGAATGTATATAGTATGTTTATTAACTATATAATATAAAAATACAAAGTGACATGGTAAATGTCAAACTAATTAACTAAGAGTCAAAACTAAAATATAAGGTTAATATAGTGACACAAAACTATCTAAAATATATTGGTTGAAAGAATTTAGACCCATCCCCACCTTATATATTTAATAATCCACTTTTTAGCCATTATAAAGCAAATATGAATTTATTATAAATTATTACTTTAAGTTTTTCCTAAAGAGCCCCTCCTCCCCCTTATAAAAGGACACCACTTCTATCCAATTCGTCACACCTTCAAAGTCTTTTGGTTTGGCCAAAACCTTTCAATTATTATCCCAACTTCCCTAAATTCAATCTAGAGGCCTTAGTTTGATCAGAAAGCCATCCTATAGAGCCCTTTTGATCAAATCAAAATGAAGAACCTGAAGAAGAGGAAATGATTTCACCACCCTATTTCAAGTTCCTTTCTTCTTCAACTACTTCTTTCTTTTTTATTTCCATTATAAAATAAAAACAATAATAACTTCTATATAATTGGATTTAATTATAAATATAGTACAACCATATTCCGTATTATATCCATCCTTTGAATGACATGTCGCCCTACGTGCGTACGTACGGCTTACCCTCTCCATGTCGTGGTGTAATTGTTATTCAATACACTATTATTTGGATGGGTATAATATTGATGTTTAATTCTTAAAAATAATAAATATAACATGATAATTATTCTGTATATATAATATACCATCCAATTATATATTATTTTAATATCAAAAGAATGATATTGTCGCTCATGCGTACGTTCGGGGTACCGTATCCACCGACACGATAAGATTCATTCCCCATAGTATCTATTTAAGATTAATTTTCATTTGATGATTAAATATAATGTTTAGTGGCTTGATATAATTCTGGATATGAATAAGATACAACCTATCCATAACAAAGATAGCTAATATAGCAAAACATATAAAATAAAACGAGTAAGTTAACACCTGAAACGACGATAATACTAAGATATTATTAACAATGCAATGTTAAAAGATCATATATGATATCGTATTAATATATATGATTATTTTATAATTTAATAACAATTATTTAACCATTATACAGGCAGTTAACCTACCCCCAACCAAGGAAAAGTATAAGGTAAGGGTTTATTTCACAATCTATTCATTATCTGAGGTTGTTTATACGTGATTATCTTTTGGGACATCTTTATCATCCACATACGGGTTTCATAAAAATTTATTTCATAACATTTTTATTATTTACTAGAATATGGTTTAAAGTAATTTATACCCTTGTTATAATTTTTATAAATTCATTTTAAAGGAATCTTTCTTTCGTTTTCCAAACAAGGTTTTTTTTAGCTTTTTTGACAAAATTAAGGTAGGAATGTATTTTATTAACTTATACGGAGGGTAAGGCTATTTTATGCTTTTATAAAATCGTCGAAGCATCCCTAACAAGATAATAAGAATATTTTCAAAGTAAATTTATTAATTTATAGTTATGTGACTTTTAAATGATTTCAAAAAAGAGATATTTCTCTCAAATAGATTTGATTTCATCTATGTCAACATCATTTAATGGATTTTAAGCATATTAGAAGTTGATTTATTATGATACAAAACATCCATATTGTACTGAAGGTTTTGTGATATGTTTGACTGTGGATGTGTTATTTTTACAACATTCATAGTTTATGGGGAACGTATTTAGATTTTGTATGCTAGTTTTAATACAAATGTTTATGTTATGTTTAAACCTGTTCATATGAGTAATGGATTGGACTTAATAAGTGACGGGTGGAGCCTACTATAGCTCCTTGATGAAACAGTATGTCTAATGAGACAAATTAGTGTCTTGGCATGAGGACTTGAAAAAATATTATTTGTAGTCTTGGCACGAGGCCTTGGCTACGTGGTTAGGATAGTCTGACATTATGTATTCCATCATTATGAAAGTGGTTATTGAAATTTCATGTGATTATTCGACTAGTAGAATATCGATGTGAATAATTAAATGGAATTATTTCATTTTATTTTTTCAATATTATGCTGAAGATCAAGTTTAAAAGGCTTTTGTTTTAGTTATACATTGCCTTAAATGTTTATGCTTGTTTATGAATGTTTCTGCTATATTGTTATACTTACTGGGAATTTGATCTCACCACTTTATATGTGTTATTTTTTCCAGGCTGTGAAGAAGTATTTTATTAATGACCTGTAGGGATAGTATAAGGGTATATGAGTGTGGAGACAAGAAGTTGTCGTAGTTTTCACATTATGATGTAATATAAGACTTATGAATATATCTAGTGTATCCAATGCTACTAAACTAATAGGTAATTCATGACTTTATCTTTTGTGATCCAGCCAATGTTATGTAATAATTTATAGAATATGGGAAACTGGGTCAGGGCGTTACACAAAAACACACAAAATTAGAAAACAAATAAAATTAAAATGTTGGTCATTACATTCACTTCAGAAGGATGTTACGAGAGAGTTCCAAACATCTCCTTTAGCGGTACATCCAAGAGTGGCGAAGATGTACCAGGACCTTCGACGATAGAACTAGTGTCCAGGTATGAAGAAGGCAGTTGCAGTGTTTGTATCTTGATGCCTCACTTGTCAGCAAGTGAAGGTAGAGAACTAGGTACCAGCAGGCTTGTTTCATCATTTAGAGGTCCCAGAGTGAATGTGGGATGGGATATTTGTGGACTTCATGATAGGAATTCCACATACATCCAGGGGTCACGACTCAATTTGGGTGATTGTAAACAGACTCACCAAGTCTGATCTCTTCTTACAGATCAGAGAGTAGGGTTCAGTAGAGAGCATGGGACACCCCTATGTGCAGAAGATTGTGCGGATACATGGAGTACCTTCTCCTACTATCTCCGATCGCGATGCACGGTTTACTTCCGGGATATGGAAAGGGTTTCAGGAGGATTTCGAAACGCATCTATGTCATAGCACCACCTTCCATCCTCAGACTCATGTCCAGACTAAGAGGACCATTTAAACTCTTGAGAACATGCTCCGTGCTTGTGTCCTCAACTTCGGTCGTAGCTGGGAGGATCACTTACCATTGGTGGAGTTTTCATACAACAAAAACTATCACTGCACCATAGGGATGGCACCTTTTAAGGCATTATACGATCGACCTTGAAGATCACCCTTGTGCTAGACTGACCCTGGGGAGTTAGCACTAGTGGGACTAGATATAGTACGAGCTACCACAGAGAAGGTGTACATCATCCAGGATAGGATGAAGACTACACAGAACAGGCAGAAGTCATATGATGACAGGAGACTAGGGCCTCTGGAGTATGAGGATATAGACCACGTCTTTCCACGGGTCTCACCTCGATGAGATATACAGTGATTTGGTTGAGGTGGCATGTTATCTACAAGATTAATCGGACCTTTTTAGGTCCTCAGCAGAGTTGGCAAGGTGGATTACCGGTTATCTCTTCCACCTCAGTTTCACTGGGTGCCCGTCGATACCTCTGGTGCGTGTTCGCTGCCAGCACGAGAACATCCAGGAGAGCACATGGGAGCGAGAGGCACAAATGTGTTCTTAGTACACCCATTTGTTCCCACAGTTCGAGTTGTACCTTACGGGGACATAAATCCTTAAAGACCCAAAAGTCCTGTGGAATTTTTTTAATACATTTGATTTTTACATGTCCATGAAAATTTACAGTGCTTGGTTCCAAGACCCGATGTGCTCAGAATCAATTTTTGATGATTTTTTGAGTACGTTCAGTAAACGTGCGAGTGGGTTTCTATAACTGTTGAACCAGATCTCAGAATTGATATATGAGGGGACCGTTGAACTCGCAACTCTGGTATTTTCTTAAGGAGACGTTCACCTCTAAGGTAGTTGGTCTAAAATTAATGTTTGTTTTGGGGTTTTCATATTAAATTAATAAAATAAAGTGAGCTACACTTTATTTTTTTGAGGCACTATGTGGGTGACTGGTAGATGAAACCTCTCTTGGAAGTTAGAGGTAGGACGACCACACCATAACCTCCCAGGAGTTGTTTTGGTGGCAGGGCCCACCCGAAAATAACCTCATGTGAGAGGTTATGACGTGGGGACCACCTGAACATAACCTCCCACGATAGGTTACATCATGGGGACCATGGGGCTACACCCCCTATTGATGGGGGAGGATATAACATCTCAACTCTCCCTCATTAATTAGGTAGAGCCTCATCAGATCCCTTAATTAATCCTTTGTGCCAAATCTTGTGGATTAATTAAGGGGAGTCATGTAATTAATTCTCCTTTTGAAATTATTGTGCCAACAAATTAATAGACAAACTCATTATTATATTATTTTCACTTGGAATTTTGGTAGATGTTGGGGAACATGGATTATTGGGAGAAGAGATAATTCTACCAATGAAGAACGAAGAACGAAGAACGAAGAATGCATTCTTCCAACAAATAATGTTGGCAACAACTCATCTCCGACTAATTTACCAGACACCTACCGATGTGGAGCTTCTTCCATGAACCAACACAACCCAAGATTGTATGTGTGCATGGAGGATGTGATGAATGACGATTATTCTTCATCTTCTTCTCGTGACTTCACCGAAAACAAATGGCTATTAAAGGTAGGGGTTAAATTCATTAGTTTGTCTTGTTCTTCCTTTCTCTTGAATAAAGAAGGTTTTCGAGTTTCATTCTATTGAACTGTGTGCTATCACCTTAAACGTAGAGGATACAGGCCAACCTAACATGGCCTGACATCTTCCATCGATTTTCCTTCTTGTGGAATTCTCCTGCATGGAAATGTACCAAAGATGAGGAGATGAAGGTTACTACAACAAAGGTCACGCTACCCGTGGCCTCCATGAACCGTGCCACCCCTGCGGCGTACCAGTGCTCCCGACCAACCACCGTCGGCCCACTCTGGCTCGTGGAATTCCGAACCGGATAGCCTGACTGCCTCCCAGTGCCTCGCCACCCTCCCCGCGCACATTGCGGCCACCTACCCCCCCCCCCCCCCCCTCCCGCGGCCCTGTACCACACGCGGCCTGTCCGCTCGCCCTGCCTGCGGACTACACCTGCCTCATGTGCCCTGATCCCAGCTAGCCTGACGCCATGTCGAGGCCTGCTGTGCCCTGCCTGCCAGCCTGTGGCCTTCCGCACGCCCTACCCAACTGCAGCAGACCTTTTGGCCTACCGATCTGGACCATGGAGTCCCTCCCAATCTGGCCCAGGTCAGATCGAGACTGGTTCGACTCATACTGGGTTAGGCCAAGTCGATCTGACTGGGCCAGACTGGACCCTGGCCCACTTCTGACAGTTAATTCCTTTGGAAATATATTTGGCACCAGACAACCGTTTGATGAACCGTCAGCGGATCCGTTTTTCTTGGAGTAAAATGGTCCATTTTATTATACCTCATTGAAGTTTGGGTTAATGTTGAGATATGGTCAGGCTGGATCATACATGAATCCAACCAAGCCCCAAGAGTGAAAAGCTTATAACTCACAGACCGGACGTCCGATTGACGTGACGTCTGTTGCGTTGAGACCAATATGATAAGGCAGAACTTTGAGATACATCTATGTGGTACTTAATGATAGTTGGATCATAGACATGTAGCTTGTGGAGAGGAACCTACCGTAGAAAGGTGAGCGGAGTACGGAGACCTAGTAGCTGGCTGGGACCTAATGACTGCTTGACCAATTCCACTCGGAGTTATTCGACTAGCCCAGTAGGGATCACCTGGATGTAGCAGCAGACCCATGGTGGAGGAGTGCATTGTAGTTGGCAGTAGACTCCTGGAACCAGAATGGAGGAGTACATCTGCAGGCTATTACGGGAGCGCCTGGTCGTTGGCGGCAGACCCGAAGTGGGGAGAACCTCTGTGTGAGCACAACAGACCCACGATACTCAATAGGAGAGTACCTGAACAGTCCATGTTTAGTGGGAATCGCCTGGTTATGGCAGCATGACCACTTTACTTGACATAGGAGGAGTTCTCTATCCAACTTGGTTTTGACAATGTGAATAAAAATCTTAGTTGAGCTGAGTCAGTAAATTTTGTGTTTACCTCATGATTTAGATGAATTACTTGATATCATAGGTATATGTATGTGAATATACCTATGTGAGGTAACTTTTTGATTTCATACCTTTTGGTTTATCCTTGTTTGATTTTGGGAGACCTTGAGGGTCTCAGGGTCCCTGTTGAGTATTGTTATACTATCCCCTGTACGGGCTATGCCCACACCATGTTGTGTTGGTTGCAGATGGTGGACAACGCTGACCAAGGCTGAGTTAACCAGGACTAGACGGTACTCGGAGGAGGACCACACGACGTGTTGGTACACAGAGGAGACGGACGGACGTGGAGTGATATGGAGGCTATATGTACCTACCTTTTAGGATGGATCCTTGGCGGACGATCCATGAGCTGATTTACACTTTTTAACTATTTTTGACCCTTTTCAGTTGGACATGTACATTACATTTGGACTTGTATTTTCCTTCACTTTACTTTTTAGCAATCCTTTTGTATACAATTTTACATAGTGTTTTTCTTCCAGCTTACACTCTGTTGTGTGTGATTATAATTTATAATGGAAATGACTTCCCAGTTTTATGGTTTTAACCCATTGGTGCTAGTCGCCAACCCCTTGCCTATGAAAGGCGGGTTTGGGGTAGTCAAAACATGGGTCCCGATGATGGGTCATGACATTTAACATGAAAAAGAAAATGGTTTAAATTATATCGCCTCTTATAATAATAACAATAAATTTCCTAAAGAATCAATTTGATAAATGATCAAAAGTAATGTATTATACTATCAAATGAAGGGAGAATATGATAGAAATATGTATGAGATATCTATATAAATAATTTTTATTCATTACATAAAAAAATATAATGAATATGAGTTAGAGATAGAATTATCATAATCAAGAGAAAATGGTGTTCTAGAGAGATCCCTTCCAACTTGAATGAATTCTTAAAAATATTATCTAATGTCCTCAATAATAAAAATATATTAAGAACATATTTTTTTCAGAAAAAATATATTTTTTAATTTTTTCATTACTAATTTATATTTATTTACAAATCATTTATCTTCATGTAGGGTGTTTTGATGGTATTATGATCATTTTAATGAAATGAATTTTCTAGTTTGAGTATGGTAAGTGGAGTAAATGTTCCATCATATCCTAAATTATAATAATGAAATATGTCACATTTTTAAACATAAATTAATCTTTTAAACCCATCCTTGTAAAATGGTTATGAATAATGATGATCCTTATAATCATGGACATGGTAGGTCATACTTATGAATGGGAAATGTTTCAATTTTTGAATAATAAATGTGGAAATAATCTTACTGTTATTTAAAAATTCTATAATGGTAATTATATTCTATATTAATATCATTTAATTAAATATAAAAATATATTCCATTAATGTGATTTATTAATATAATATAAATCAAATCATTTCCTATAGATGGTAATCCACATGTACACATGAGAAATGTTATGAATATTCAAGGAATATAAATGTAAGAAAATATATTATATATTAATGGATTTTATATGTTTTAAGTGTATATCATTGAATCTAATTGGATTTCATTATAGTTTGGGGATTTTATGATTTTAGTGGATTTCATGGGTTTTCATGTGTTTTGATCCATTTTCATGACATTCTAAGGTGTTTAAGGGTTTCTTATGTGTTATTTTGTGATTTCATGTGTTTTAAAAGGGTATTCCTTATTGTTCATCAATTTCTTTAAATTTTTTAGATTTTTATTGTTTTTAGGTTTTATATAGTTTTTAATGATACATCATAAATTTCTATTATTTCACGAATAAGTTTTTATCTTTTTAAATATCGGTTTATTTTTTAATGGTTTTTGGGGTTTTCCCTGGATTACATTTGTATTGACAGTCCTTCATTATTTTTAAGCGTGTTATAGGTTACTATATTATATGTTACATATTATGAGTATTATGGGTTTTCCTTGTATTATCATATTTTTTATGGATATCCATGAATTTTTTGGTGGTTTAAAATGTTTTGAGTTTCTGTGTTATTAAGTGTCAGTGTGATTAAAGTAGTGTTAATAATTTTAAAATAAATTATGGTTTCATAATTTTTTTATTATATTTAATCGGTTTAATGTGTTTCTAGTGGTTTTAAATCTATTTTAGAGTTTCCACTGTTTTTTAGGTTTTAAATGGTTGCTCACAATTTTTTTAGGTTTTCAAATGTATTCCTGGATTTCAAATGTTAAGATTATTCTTCTGAGTTTTTTAATTGGTTTCCAGGTTCTATTATTATTTATAATAAATTTTACTTAATAACTATGATGTTTGTGATATTTTCATGGATTCCAGCACTTTCAATTGATATTCATGGTTACCTATATTATTCTATAGCTTACAATTAATATCAATTTGGTATTGTGTTTTTAATGTATATATTTATTATTTTCAGATTTATAAATATCAATAAGTTTTATCTTGTGTGTTGTTGTTGTTTTAGTGGTTTTATATATTTTACCGTTATTTTCAAGAGTTTTAATATTTTTCCTACAACATTATAAATTTTTTATATTTTTGTTTATTGAATATTTTAGTAGTATATTTTGTGAATTTAATGTTTTAATGGGATTTCTACATATTTTTTATAGGTTTATAGAGTCATTCCAGTTTTTAAGGGGGTTTTAGGGGTTTATAATTATCAAACGTTAATTTAGGAATTATCATGGGTTGTTAGTGTTTTATAGGGTTTCATAAATTTTTTAATTAGTTTTTTAGTAGTTTTCATAGTTCTACATGACATTATATGTGGTTTTGTGTGTAATATTATGGTATTCATTGTTTTTCAAATTTTCCATGGTTTATCTAGGAAATCATAGGGGTTTTAAAAGTGTTATGGTAGTTTTCTTATTTTTTTTCAATTCTTTGTAGGTGTTCTCAAATTATTATATATATTTTCTGGCGTTTTTGAATTAATTAAGGGTTTTATAATCATTTTAATAGTTTAAAAAATTATTAACCAAGACTTTGTTAAATTTAACTAGTATCATGTGATTTTTATAGTTTTTATTGTCTTCATGATTTTCATGGTATTTTCACAATTTTTTATATATTCAGTGTTTATTTGGGGTTTATAATTTTTTCAAGATTTTTTAGGATTGTGTAAGGCATTTCGATATTATGTATTTTTTTGGTTTTTTTACAATTTTTTATTTTTATAAGAGAAATTCAAGGGGTTTTAGAGTTTTCATAGAATATTATAGTTTATTGGGGGGTTCAAAAACATTTCATGGTTTTATAGATTTTATATTGTCTTCCAATGTCTTATATTGTTTTTTATAGTTTTTAATATAATTATAGAATTTTCTAGTGATTCATAAATCATTTTGTTTTAAATGGATTTGAAGTATTTTCCATGGGTTTCTCATTTTTCATATGGTTTTATAGGTTTCATTTGTTTTTTTAATTTTAAATATATTTTTTAACATTTTCCATGGCATTTCATATATTTTAAGATGACTAGTGGTTTTAATGGTTTTAGATGGTTTTCCATAATCAAAATTTTTATTGAGATTTTTCTTGGGTAATCTATGTTTTTTATTGTTTCAATGTTCTGTCGTACTTCCCATTATTTTTAAAATTTTAAATTTTTTTATTTTTTCCATTATTTTCTATTATTCAATACTGAATTATTTTTATTTTGATAAATTTATAGGTTTTTTTTACGAGTTCTTCAATTTTTCTCATATTGTAGATCATTTTGAATATCATTGTTTGTTCTAATGTAAATTTTGTGTGTTAAATATCTTTGTATGTTTTTAAAGAATTTTCTGATGTTTTATAGGCCTCTTGTCATTTACAATATTTTTAAAGGGTTTTCACCGCATTATAAATATTTATTGGGAATATATAATTTTTTAATTATTAAATATTTTTTCATCAGTTTGGTAGGTTATCCCCTTTTTTAGCAGCTTTTAATGTTTTATGTTTTTTCAACATTTTGGGATTTTAATGGGTTTGATGTTTTTTTCAGGGATTTATTTAGATTTTAGGGATTTAAATTTTATGCATCTATTTTCATTGATTTTTTATGTTTTAGGGTATTATATGGTTTTATAAAGGTCAATATAAATTTATATGGTTTTCGTAGTTTTTTTATGGATTCTATTGTTTTCAGGGATTAAATATACTTAAATTATATCCTCTATTTTAGGGTTTTTCTAGTGGTTTTCATGGTTTTAGGATTTCTATAAATTTTTAAGTGTTTTCATTGTTTTTTATGGTTTTTAATTGTTTCCATATTTTTAATTAATATTTTCGATTTTAATATTTAACCATTATAAACTTATTTTAATTTTTTTAATGGGTGTTCATTTTTTACTTGATGTTTTTATTATTTTCATGTCTATTAAAAAAAATTCATGATTTTGTGCATTTCATATCATTTATTTTATATCATTATATTTCTATTTTGGTATTTTTATTTAATATTTCATAAATTATATAGGATTTTTTCATGGTTTTCCAAAACATTTATAGGTTACAAAGATTTTTCAAATTTTTTTATTTTTTATTTAATGTCATCTATTTGTTCTATCATTTTTGAGGTGTTTTCAATTTTTTCCCAGAATTTATTGTTTTGAATGATCTATATGATTTTCATGGTTTCCATTGTTCTCAAAATATTTGTATCATTTACTGGGTATTATTCTCCATTCTATATTTTGATGGGTTTATATTTTTGCTAGGTGTTTAATGGTTTCTAATACTTTTAGAGGGTTTTGTAGGTTTTATATGGTTTTAAATAATTTTCCCATTTTTTTAGATTCTTATAGACATAAAATGTTTTTAAAAATTTACAAGGGGTGTTGATGGATTCTATATGTTTTTATTTGTTTTTTGGTCTTTATGAGAGTTTATTGTTTTTTCTAGGGTTCTTACATGTATTAAGGGTTTTCTATTATTTTGTATTAATTATTTTTGATTTTTTGGTACACTTTTTTCAACTATTACTTATTTTTTTTCTAGAATTTTAATGTTTATTTTATATTTTTCTATAAAAAATAGCGACATAAATATATTTTCTCACATTCATGGGTTTTAATATAATTTTTATGCTTTTAAAATCATCTTAAGGGGGTTCTATGAATTAATTTTGGTATTTATTTTTTAGGGATCCCCTTATATTTCTATATTATTCTTGTTTTTCATAGTTCTAATGGTTCTTTTTGAGTGTTTTACTGTACTCATCAAGATTGTTAGAAATTTCTAACTATTATATATATTAACCCTATGATATATGTCACGACCCATCCTCGGGGCCCGTGCCGTGACTACCCCAAGCCCGCCTTCCATAGGCCAGGGGCTGGCGACTAGCACCAAAGGCGTAAATCTGATAACTAGGAAGGCATTGCCTTTATAAAAGTAAACAAAACACCACAGAGTACAAGTGGAAGTAAAACACTAATTACAAAGAGAAGTGCTGAAAGGTAAATGGGCCGGAATACAAACCCAAATGAAAGTACAACTACAACTGAACAATATACAACAGCTGGAAGAACGGAAGCGGCACCTGTGTCGTCCTCCTCGGATCCTACCTAAAGGGTAGATACAGATATCCTCCACAACGCTATCGCCTGTCAACCTCCACCGAGTGTCGTCTCGCCGTGAAGTCCACCTCTGGATACTGAATCGTCGTGTAGTCCACCTCCGTGTACTGACTCGTCGTGTAGTCCACCTCCAGGTACCGTCCAGTCCTCGAACACTCGACCTCTGTCAGCACTGCCCGTCATCTGCAACCAACACAACGAGTTGCGGGCATAGCCCGTGCAGGGGTGAGTATAACGATACTCAGTAGGGACCCTGAGACCCTCAAGGTCTCACTAAAACCAATAAGGATAACCACAAAGATGATCTCAATAGATAACCTCTACATAGGTATATGCCTATACATATACCTAAGTTATCAAGTAACACATCTCAATCATGAGGAAACAAAAATATTATGAAATCAACGGATAACCACTACCCAGGTATATTCCCATACATATACCAAAGTTATCAAGTGACCCATTTCAATCATGAGGTAAACACAAGGTCATAAACTCCGCTCAAACAAAGATTTTCATTATCGAAACCGTAACTGCTGAAGAGCCCCATCTCTATAGTGTACATTGATCCTGTCATGACTCCGAGGTACTTCTCCCTAATCCAAGTCTCTGAGATACTTCTCCTGTCGAGTACCGCGGGTCTGCTGCCAAATACTGGGCACTCCGTCCACTGTGGGTCTGCCGCCAAATACCGGGCGCTCCCCCTAATAGCCTGTAGAGGTACTCCTCCGGTCGAGTACCGCGGGTCTGCTACCAACTACCAGGTGCTCCGTCCGCCGTGGGCCTGTCGCCAAATACCAGGCGCTCTGTCCACTGGGCTAGTCGACTCACTCCAAGTCGAGTCGGTCAAGCAGTCGTCAGGTCTTAGTCATCTACATGGTCTCCGTACTCCGTATGCTCGTCTCCGGGAGCGACCGCTCCACGAGGTACTGGTCAATACTCCAAGTATCACAAAGTCCCACGAATATTTATCTCAAAGGACCACCTCTTCATAAGGATCTCAACACAATAGACGGTGCATCAATCGGACACACGGTCTGTGAGTTATTATCCTTTTCATCCCAGGGGCCCGGTTAGTTTCATGTGCGAACCAACCCGGCCGTATCTCAACTGTACCCCGAACTCCCATAGGGTATACTCAAAGGGACCATTTCTCCCCGTGATCACCATCACCGCTGACCGTTCGTCAAATGGACGTCCAGTCTGAAAGATAACAACTTTTCCATTTCAAGGGCCCGGTTGGATTTCGGGTACAATCCAACCCGGCCACTATCCAACAGCAACCAAAACTCGGGCGAAGTATGCCAAATTTTCCATCTCATCAAGAGAAATTCAGCGAGACAGACGGCGCGTCAATCGGGCGGCTCGGCCGGCGCGCCGACGCTGGCCAGGCGCCGCACAAGGCAGCCCCCCCCCCCCCCCCCCCCCGCGCGGGGGCCAGTCCGTGACACCCGGACGCGGCTTAAGCCGCATCCCTCCTCCACGGTCACGCATGGCTATGGGTCCGGCCAGCGCCGCCGCGGCTGAAGCCGCGGCGGGTCTTCTTGGCGGCGCACCGGGCGTCGTCGTGCCGTCGTGGAGTGCCAGAGGGGGCTTCTGCGGACCATCGGACGCGCTCCGGTGGTCCGATTCGCCTGCGGTCTTCGCTAGTGATCATCCCGGGGCCCGACCGTCGTTGCAAAGATCCCACGATGCCCGTGCGGCTTCATTTGTCGTTTACTGGCGCGGTGCGACGGTGCCGTGGCTTGTTCAACTTCATCGGTGCGGCGCGACGGCGCCGCGCTTCTTAGCCCTTTCTCATAATTTCCACACAGTGCAACTGCACCGCGCCGCCTTTCACATGCCACAAAAAATTACAACAACAAGGGGGGAGGAGGGTCGGCCGTGTTCGTGCGGTCTGACCTCCTCCCATTATAATGATAGAAAGCAGCCATCTAATAGAAGTTTACATACGACAAGAAATAATTTATGGACAAAAAACTATAATCCTCAACATCAATCCGCATGAACGAATGATCCGCAGATCAACTTGGAATTGGTTGGTCCGTGCTCATCATTCTTTTCTCAAAAGATAAGAGAACACCAAAATAAATTCCCCTACCTTGATTCAAGGTTCGTTCATCGTCGGTGCGGAAATCCGTGTCGTGAGAATGACGTCGCGAGGTCGGACGTAGATTCTGTGGACGTTGAGGTGCGTCCGAGGAGGAAACGATGTATCCTCACTTGTTGCTATGGAAGAATAGGATGGAGAACCGTGGATTCTGAGTCGTTTTACGTTGAGGGGAAGATGTTCTTCATCTAAGAAGAACCATTCTTCGATGAAGATGCGTCGTTCTTCGTCGAAGGAATGTTTTCTTCTTCTTCACACTAAAGCTCTCCCAAAAACTCTAAGAATTTGCTAAAGTTTTCTCACGCACCAAAAGCTCTAACTCAAAATAATATCCCATGATATTATTTTTATTCACACCACAATGATTTAAAATTCAGACCAAACCACTTAATTAATCAAATGAAGAGACTCATCTCATTAATTAAGGCATGTTGGCATGAATTAATGGTCGAAGGAAAAGGTAAAGAGTTACACAAAATAATAGGAGATAAAAAACTTAATGTAAGAGGAGATTAATGGGGAGTTGACACATTAAAATCAAGGGAGTTTAAGGGGGGGTTGTAGAGTTATAAATTTAAACACAAGGGTTGTTAAATGGGGGGAAGTTCATGGTGGTTAAAGGGAAGGTGAAGGGTTGGGTTTTCGTGCGGACCCCACCACCCTTGGTCATACCCTCTCATGGGAATTTAGGTGGGGTGTGGCCCCACATCCAACTTCTCTATGAAGAAATTAGCTTCCACATAAAATAAATTGTAACACTACAATTTATTTAAGAATTATCGAATCCCCAAAACTTAACCAACTCATGCGTCAAAACTCAACTACGCTTAAGGTCCCATTAAGCAATTATCGGCACTGCGAGTTCATCGGTTCCCTCTGATTTCAATTCTGAGCACCGGTTCAAAAGATAGAAAAACTCGCTCGTTCGTTCACTGAATGTACCCGAGCCAAAATTCTGAAAATGATTCCGGGAACACCGGGCCTCAGAATCAGGCACCGTCAGAAACTGCGTTCTTGTAATATTTAAAATAAAATTTAGAAAAAATTTCCCTTGAAATTTCCGGGTCTTTACATTACTCCCACCTCAGGGATTTATGTCCCCGTAAAGCTTCAACACAAACTAGGGATACAAAAGAGGTACTGAGCACACATCTGGGCCTTCTGCTCACATGTGCTCACCTGGAGGTTCCCGTACTTCCAGTGAAAGCGCACCCCATCACCAAAGTCCAGCTCCCCATGGTCGATGATATGCGAAAGGTCGAGCACGTATCTCCTCTGTTGAGATAAGTTGAAGTCGTCGTGCACCTGGTGCAACTGAGGTGGATGCGTCAAGCTGTAAACCACTTCGCCTACACAGCGGAGGACCTAAGAAGGTACACTGAACCTTCGGGATAACTTTCCACTTTGGCCACATCTTCGTAAACCTCGTCGAGGTGAAACCCGTATAAGGATGTGATCATCATCCTCGAACTCTAGAGGCCTCCAATTCCTGTCAGCATAAGGCTTCTGTCGGTCCTGTGCTATCCTCATCTGCTCTTGGATGACCTGGACCTTCTCTAGTCTCACAAGAGTTTCTATGATTTCTTATTTTCTGATAATAGAAATCTAGTCTCATCCCCTGGATGAACCACAATCATTACCTAATACAGTCAATCCTGACATGAATGAGGCATTTATGCCATGGATGACGTCGTAAGGCCTCGACGTAACTACCAAGAGATCCAACTGTCACTCTCGCCTCCAAGGGTCGAGTCACACTATCG
Organism: Viscum album; assembly: GCA_963277665.1. Classification (NCBI taxonomy): domain Eukaryota; kingdom Viridiplantae; phylum Streptophyta; class Magnoliopsida; order Santalales; family Viscaceae; genus Viscum; species Viscum album. The sequence continues at coordinate 1,817,110,746 of OY728164.1, forward strand.
GCATCAGTGTGAGGTCACTAGGTCTTCTCCAGTAGAAATCTTGAAAGTGAGGGTCAAGTCAATAGTCTTAACCGGGACCACTCAATATCAACCAAACAAAAGGACAGGAAAGAAAAATTCACAAAGATAAGATTCTTTTCATTATTGCAGCTCATAGTACAAAGACAAAAATGTAACAACAACAAAACTAGAAGAAACATGATCAATAGCCTCCAGGTCTGGAGCTAGTCCCACTCCTATCCATCTGCTTCCGGAGCTCCATGACCATAGGTATCAGCTGCCTGAAGCTGAGCTCTCCCATGTCCTCCTGTCCCCTACGGTCGGGGTGGGCCTCCTAGTGGTGGTGGTGGAAACACCCCGAAGCGTCCTCCACCTCCAGCTGCACGGCCAGCTCCTCTTCCATGGCCGCCTGCTCCTTGCGGTTTTCCCTGATCGAACCTCTGCCTCTGCCTGGGAGGTTCTTCATTTAACAGCTGGTCATCTGCATGGCGGGTCGGACAGTCACGTCCCATGTGACCAATCTCGCCGCAGGAGTAACACTGTCCACTCTCGGCACGATTGGATCTGACTCCACCCCGGTTCCCCCGCACAACTGAACCTGAGTCGTGCAGTCAGCCACCGGTAGGACTGGTCCTCTTGGACCTCTGCGTCATCTGTCTTTTGCCTGCTGCAGAATACTCTACAGCACGCCGGCTAGTGGCGGGTCGTGCTGCTGGAGAATGCTCAGCAAGGAAACTCTCCACTCAGAGTGCTTTCTCCAACACCCCTTTCTGGGTTGGAATGCTGTAAGAAACAATAGAATCTCTAATCTTCCGCCTGAGCCCCTGCTCATAGGTTCGGGCCCTGAAGAACGGGTCTCGTACCTTATCTATGGAGTAGCACGAGAGGTCTGTGAACCTTGCTGAATACTGTGCCACTGTCATGCTACCCTGCCACAGCTGAATTTGCTCCTTTATACGTACCGCTTGAAGGGTGGCTGGTACAAACTCTTCCCGGAACAGGATCTCGAAGTCTTCCCATAGAAGTTTCTCCTCGTCATGCATCTGAAGCATCAGGCTCCACCATCTGCCTGCTGCTTCCTGAAGAAGGTCGGCAGCAAGGATCACCATGAAATATGCCGACATCCCCACTAGCCTATAGACTCTCACCACAGCCTCCAACCAATCCTCAGCTACCTGCAGGTCCGTCTCTCCCTGGAACCTGGGTGGCCTGTGGCGCTGGAACTCGTGTAGTGCGCTCAAGCGACGTGCACCCTCTGCTGCTAGGGCTGGTGGCATCGGTGGCCCAACGGGTAGTAGTACCACTGGTGCGCCTACTGGTGCCTCAACTGGGATAGGGCCCTATACCGAGGCCCCGTCGCTCAACAGGCTGTCAGTACGAAAAACTCTTGGGGCTCTAGCTGGTCGTCCACGGGGAGGCATCCTGAAAGAAACAAACATGACACGGTAAAAATATTTATACCTGGTGAGCTGACCTAGTTTGAGATGATATTTAAAAACATCTAGAAACACACATGCAATCAGTGTTTTCGTGCACAAAGTCGGAAATCATTTGTCAGGGTCCTGGTGTATGGATATGTCGGCCGACCGCACCAACACTGGACTCCCTGAACTGAAAACCACACTCGGTACTCTAAAAACAATTGCTTCACAGAAAGAAAATATCAGAGTTATATGTTCTGCGTTAGAACCGACTTCTCTGATACCAATTTGTCACGACCTGTCCTCGGGGCCCGTGCTGTGACTACCCCAAGCCCGCCTTCCATAGGCCAGGGGCTGGCAACTAGCACCAAAGGCGTAAATCCGATAACTGGGAAGACATTGACTTTATATAAGTAAACAAAACACCACTGAGTACAAGCGGAAGTAAAACATTAAGTACAAAGAGAAGTGATGAAAGGTAAATGCGCCAGAATACAAACCCAAATGAAAGTACAACTATAACTGAACAATGCACAACAGCTGGAAGAACGGAAGCGGCTCTTGGGTCGTCCTCCTCGGATCCTACCTGATGGGTAGGTACAGATAGCCTCCACAATGCTCTCGCCCATCAACCTCCACCGAGTGTCGTCTCGCCGTGAATTCCACCTCCGGATACTGACTCGTCGTATAGTCCACCTATGTGTACTAACTCGTCATGTAGTCCACCTCCGGGTACCGTTCAGTCCTCGAACACTCGACCTCCGTCAGCACTGCCCGTCGTCTGCAACCAACACACCGAGGTGCGGGTATAGCCAGTGCAGGGGTGAGTATAACGATACTCAGTAGGGACCCCAAGACCCTCAAGGTCTCACTGAAACCAACAAGGATAACAACAAAGAAGATCTCAATAGATAACCTCTACAAAGGTATATGCCCATACATATACCTATGTTATCAAGTAACCCATCTCAATCATGAGGAAACACAAAGATTATGAAATAAACGGATAACAACTACCCAGGTATATGCCCATACATATACCTAAGTTATCAAGTGACCCATCTCAATCATGAGGTAAACACAAGGTCATAGACTCAGCTCAAACCAGGATTTTCATTATCGAAACTGTAACTGCTGAAGAGCCCCATCTCTGGAGTTACAGTGATCCTGTCATGACTTCGAGGTATTGCTCACTATTCCAAGTCTCTGAGGTACTCCTCCTGTTGAGTACCGTAGGTATGATACCAAATACTGGGCACTCCGTCCGCTGTGGGTCTTCCGCCAAATACCGGGTGCTCCCCCTAATAGCCTACAGAGGTACTCCTCCGGTCGAGTACCGCATGTCTGCTGCCAACTACTAGGCGCTCCATCCGCCGTGGGTCTGCTGCCAAATACCGGGCACTTTGTCCAATGGGCTAGTCGACTCACTGTATGTCGAGTCGGTCAAGTAGTCGTCAAGTCTCAGTCGTCTAAACGGTCTCCATACTCCGTATGCTCGTCTCCGAGAGGGACCGCTCCACGAGCTACTGGTCAATACTCTAAGTATCACAAAGTCCTACGAAGATGTATCTCAATGGACCGCCTCGTCATAAGGTTCTCAACGCAATAGACGGCGCGTCAATCGGACGCCCGGTCTGTGAGTTATTAGCATTTTTGTCCCAGGGGCCCGGTTGGTTTCATGTACGAACCAACCCGGCCGTATCTCAACTATACCCTGAACTCCTATAGGTTATACTCAAAGGGACCATTTCTCCACGTGATCACCAACTCCAATGACGGTTCTTCAAACGGACCTCCAGTCTGAAAGATAACATTTTTTCCGTTCCAAGGGCCCGGTTGGATTTCCAGTACAATCCAACCCGGCCACTATCCAACAGCAACCAAAACTCGGGCGAAGTATGCCAAAAGTTCCGTCTCATCAAGAGGAATTCAAAGAGACAGACGACACATCAATCAGACACCCGGACTATGAGTTATTGGATTTTTTTTCTTTCTAGGGGCACGATTGGTTTCATGAGCGAACCAACCCGACCACACTCCGACGACATCCAAACCTAGATTGGTGTAAGAAAAAAGATCCTTCTCACTTAAAGGAAACCATCAAGGTCGACGACACGTCAATCGGACGTCCGGAGTTCAAGTTATGAGCGTTTCCGCTCCGAGGGCCCGGTTGGTTCCGTGCACGAACCAACCCAGCCGAACCCAATGTATTCCGAAACCTAGAGTGTAATATGTAAAAATGCCCGTCTCGGTTCAAGGATCGCATCTCCACTGACGGTGCGTCGATCGGATGTCCGTAGCCCATGATATGGGCATTTGATCGAAAGTGATATGAAAACAGGGGGTCTGGGCCCGGAGCAACCCGGCCCAACCCCCCTGGGTCCGCCCGAACCGGGTCCGACCCGATCGGCGTAGCCTGTCCCGACTGGGCGCGGCGCGGCGCGGCGGTCTGGCAGGGCGGCACGGCCGGCGCTGGCCAGGCGCCGAACAAGGCAGCCCCCCACCCCCCCCCCCCCCCCGCACGGGGGCCGCTCCGTGACACCCGGACGCGGCTTGAGCCGTGTCCCTCCTCCACGGTCTCGCGCAGCCGCGGGACCGGCCAGCGCCGCCGTGGCATCTGCCGCGGCGGGTCTTCCCGGCGGCGCACCGGCACGACGGCGACAGTGGACCACCAGATGTGCTCCGGTGGTCTGATTCGCCTGCGGTCTTCACCAGTGATGATCCCGGGACCCGACCTTCGCTGCAAAGATCCCCCAACGCCCGTGCGACTTCATTTGTCGTTTACCGGAACGGCGCGACGGCGTCGTGTCTTGTTCAACTTCATCGGCGCAGTACGACGGTGCCACACTTCTGATCCCTTCCTCATAATTTCCGCGCGGTGCAACGTCACCGCACCGCCTTTCATGTGCCACAACAAATTCAAACAAAAAGGGGGGAGGAGGGTCGACCGTTTTCGTGCGGTCCGACCTCCTCCCATTATAATGATAGCAAGCGGCCATCTAATAGAAGTCGACATACGACAAGAAATAATTCACGGACAAAAAATAATAATCCTCAACATCAATCTGCATGAACGAATGATCCTGAAATCAGCCTGGAATTGGTTGGTCCGCGCTCGTCATTCATTTCTCAAAAGATATGAGAACACCAAAATAAATTACCCTACCTCGATTCAAGGTTCGTTCATCGTCGGTGCAGAAATAGGTGTCGTGAGAATGACGTCGCAGGGTCGGACGTAGATTCTGTGGACGTCGGGGTGCGTCTGAGGAGGAAACGACGTCTCCTCACCTGTTGCTATGGAAGAAGAGGCTGGAGAACCGTGGATGCTGAGCCGTTCTACAATGAAGGGAAGATGTTCTTCATCGAAGAAGAACCGTTCTTCGTTGAAGATGCGTCGTTCTTCATCGAAGAAATGTTTTCTTCTTCTTCACACCAAAGCTCTCCCAAAAACTCTAGGACTTTGCTAACGTTTTCTCACACACCAAAAGATCTAACTCAAAATAATATCCCATGATATTATTTTTATTCACACCACAAAGATTTAAAATTCAAACCAAACCACTTAATTAATCAAATGAAGAGACTCATCTCATGAATTAAGGCATGTTGGCATGAATTAATGGTGGAATGAAAAGGTGAAGACTTACACAAAATAATAGGAGCTAACAAACTAAATGGAAGAGGAGATTAATGGGGAGTTGACACATTAAAAGCAAGGGAGTTTAAGGGGGGGGGGGGGTTGTAGAGTTATACATTTAAACAAAAGGGGTGTTAAATGGGGGGAAGTTCGTGGGGGTTAAAGGGAAGGTGAAGGGTTGGGGTTTCGTGAAGACCCCACCACCCTTGGTCATACCCTCTCATGGGAAGTTAGGTGGGGTGTGGTCCCACCTCCAACTTCTCTATGAAGAAATTAGCTTCCACATAATATAAATTGTAACACTACAATTTATTTAAGACTTATCGAATCCCCAAAAATTAACCACCTCACGCGTCAAAACACAACTACGCTTAAGGTCCATTTAAGCAATTATCGGCGCTGCGAGTTCATCGGTGCCCTTAGATTTCAATTCCGAGCACTGGTTCAAAAGACAGAAAAACTCGCTCGTTCGTTCCCTGAACGTACCCGAGCCAAACTTCGGAAAATGATTCTGGGTACACCGGGCCTTGGAATCAGGCGACGTCAGAAACTGCATTCTTGTAAAATTCCAAAGAATATTAAGAAAAAATTTTCCTTGAAATTTCCGGATCTTTACAATATAAATTGTATAGAAGGTTATTTTTTGTTTTTTTGTAGTATCTGTTGGATCACAATGGTTTTTATATGGTTTCATGTTTTTATAATATTTTCAACTATAATCCTAGTTGTTTGAAGATAATCAATGTTTTTTTGTGTTCTCTGTAGTTTTCTTTAGGTTTTTTGTTTTTTAATATTTTCCTTTTTTAGGGTTCATAATGGATTATTAGGGGAATTCATTATTTTCTACTCTGTTAAGAAAATGTTCATATTTTTGAGTATTTTATAGGGAGTTTATAGGATATGCATTTTAATTGATTATTTTTATTTTATTCTATTTTTTGTGGGTTTTCAATGTTTTTATGGGTTTACATTTTTTATACAGTTTTATATATCATTCGATGTTTTTTTAGGGTAATTAAGGTTTTTTTTATTTTCATTATTTTTTTGGATTTTTTTTGATTCATAGGGGGATGGTGTTTTAGGGGAATTTTTCAGATGAAATTGTATGAATAGTTATTTTATAATATTCTTGAGTGTTTAAGGGTTTTAATAGTTATGGTTGGTTTTAAAGGATTTTCAAAATAATTCTTAGTTATCATTGAAATTTATTGTTTTTTGTATCTTGTTATGAATTTAACATGTTTTACATGTTTTATATGGGTTTATATTGTTATTTATTTGTTTATAAAGGTTTCATAGTTTATTATAATCCTTCCATGTTTTGCTATGATTACAATATATTTTAGGGGTATCAATAGTTTTATTGATTCATTATTGTTTTGATGGGTTTTTCAATTTTAAAGGGCTTTCAAATGGATTACACTAATTTAATAAGTGTTTTAATGTTTTAATCAGGTTATATAATTATCAATGTATGTGTTTTCATTATTTTATAGTGTCTTTTGGGATTTTGTGTTTTTAGTGTTTTCCATGGTTTCTATGGTTTTCTGTTATTTTTCACTTTCATAAATGATTTTCATTGTCTTTTATATATTATAATGGTTTATAGGGTTTAAAATTTCTATAAAATATATTTTACAATATTTAAAAGCTTTCATTATTTTCAATTCATACGAATATCTTCAGTGTCTTCTTAGATTTCCATTCCATCATCGACATTACTTAAATTTTATTAATTTAGCATTATTTTGAATAGATATTTATTCTTATCTTAGGTTTTCAATGATTTTGATGAATTTATAGATCTTATATTTTTTTAATAAATTAAAATTTAATTAGTGTTTTGAATAATTTATCACAATTTAATTAGAGTTTTGATTTGTAATAGGGGTTTTTAGTGAATTTTTAGGATTTTACACAGTTTTCTGTTGTTTCTAGGGTTTCAATAGTTTAATGGGGTCTTCCTGATATTATTTTGTTTTGAGGGATTTTAAATAATTTTAAGGTATTTTATTATTTTTTCAGTTATCAATTCATTTCAATTCATTTTTAGGGTTTTATATGGGTTTTCAGAGTTTTAAATAAAATATTGGTGTTTCATTACATTATAAAGTCAAATTTTATTTTTTCTAGTAATATCTAGATTTTATGTTTTTTCATAGTTTTGATGGTTTTAATTTTTTTAGAGTTTAGACATTTTCCAAGGGATTTATATATTCCCTTTGGTTTTATAAATTTTTCACAATGAATTGAAAATATTTATCAGTGTGAAGGTGTTCCCAATATTTTCTAGTAAATATTTTATTATCATTTATTTTCATGGGTTTTTAGGTTTGATATTATTTTTCCTGGTTTCATGGTTTTTTAAAATTTTACTATATTATAGTTGTTTTTATTTTTTTATCTTTCATGCTTTTCAATTCCTTGCAAAAATATTACACTAACTGAAATTTTATTTGGTTTTACTATGGTTTCCATGGTTTTTATGAAATTATAAATTTCTTAGGGTTTTATATAGAATTTTATGAATTTTCAGGTTTCAAAAAATATTATAATAAATTTTAAGTAATTGTCGAGACTGTTAGGGTATTTGGAGTTATTACATTGATTAGCTGGTTATTTAGTGTTTTTTAGGGTTTATGGACTTTAAGCGTTCTATGGTCTTTTCCAGAATTTTCTTGATTTTCAACCATTTTCAAGGATTGTTTTTGTTTTTTATTATTTTCATTTTATTTTTTTTAATTTTTAAAAGATTTCTCATATGATATCAGGTTTTTAGAGTTTTTTATTTATCCACTGGTCTTTAAGTATATCATATGATTTTATAGTTTATCATTAGATTAAAATGAATTACATGGTTTTCTAGGGATATCCAATCATTTTTAGGTGTTGCGGTATTTCTATAATCATTTGTGTTTTACAAGGTTTTCATTGCGGTTTTGATGATTTCTATAATGTCATGATTGTTAAGGTTTTTTTAGGATTCATAGTTTTTTTAATATTTTTAGTGGTTTTAAATAGAATTTATTTGGGTTTCACTGTTTTCAATGGTTTTGAATATTTTATCTACTTTTTATATTATTATTGGTTGTTCTTTATTTTCCATTTGGTTATTAGGGTTTATAATTATTTTATTTGGGTTTTAGTATTTTTATGAGGGGTTTAATGGTATACAGGATTTTCAAAAGATTTTTTGGTTTCTGATCATATTCATAAGGTTTAAAAGGCTTTTATGGGTTTTGAGGTTTTTAAAATATTTTTAATATTTTTAATGGTTTTAAATGTGCTTTAGTGGTTGTCTATTAGTTTTCATGTGTTTTATTTTTTTTTATCTTTTTATAGTTTTTTATAATTGTTTTTACTACTTCATAATGTTTTAGAGGGCTTCCCTAAATTCAATATTTTTAAAGGATATTCTTATTAATATCGATTTTTAATGTTGTCTGGGATCTTTTGGTATTTATAGGGGTTTCATTGTTCTCACAATTTCTTATTTTTTATTGCGTTTTAATTGGTTTTTGAGGTTTTCATGTTTTTAAGGGGATTCACGCATTTATAGTCATTTCAATTCTTTATATAGTTTCATCATATTTTATATAGTGTCTCATCAGTTTTTCATAATATGCTAGGTATTAATTTATTTTTTTTGTTATTTATCTGTTTTAATAAATTATTTTACGGTTATATTAATTTTTATTATTTTACATATATTTATTGTTATTTTAAAATCAATTTTTATTTTTTTAAATTCATTGTGTTTTGAATATTTTTTATAGTTTTTTTCATATTTCATGGATTTTATAGGGCATTAAATGGGTTTGAGGTATATTTATGTTATTAGAACTGTTTAATGTATTCTAAATGTTTTATAGAATTTTTCACAATATTAGGGTTATTTCCCGATTTATTATATATTTTTTATCATCAATTTAATGTAATTAATATTTATGTGTTTTCACTATTTTTGATGGTTTTTGTAGGGTTATAATGTTTGAGTGTATTAATATATTTTTATTAATTTGTATGGATTATGAGGGTGTCCATAGTTTTTTTACATAGATTTCCCTATTTCTCATCTCGTTTCATGTGTTGTAAATTTTTCTAGGGTTTTCTAAATTTTCAGGGTTTATATTATTTTTTTCATTGTTTTCAATGGTTTAATTGTGGTTTTTTAAATTTTGAGGATATTAATATGTTTTTATGATTATTTTTTCAAGGATTTACATGTTTTGTTATAGTTAAGAAAGTTTTTACAGTGATTTTATGGTTTTTTTGGATTTTATATGTTTTTTCAAGGGTATTTGGTAGTTTTCCTGAACTTTCTATTTTTATAATTTTTTTTTGTTATTTCATAGTTTTAGTGGTTTTCATTTTTAAGAGTTTTTCTGGTTGTTTTAGTGTTTCATGTTTTTCATGTGTTTCAAGGTTTATTTGGGACATTAGACAATTTTTTGAAGTTTTATTCATTTATACAAGTATTTTCATGGAAATCATGGGTTTGGGGGGTTTGTATAGTTTTAATGTGTTTTAATGAATTTCCTTGAATTGAAAGGGTTTTCATGTTTTGTTGAGTTTTACATGGCCCTCCTAAGGTTTTTAATGGGTTTATAGTGTTTTATATGGTCCTCAATAAACATTCTATATATTTAAGGATTTCACAATTTCTAGGTTTTTAATTTTTTTTGGATTTCATAATTTTTAATGATTTTAAATATTTTCTTATGTTACTCTTATTTTTTATTCAAGGGTTTTTATGGATTTTCATGGATTTGATGGTTTTTATAGTAATTTTAGGTTTTTCTTTGTTCTTTTATTTTATTTGTATTTTTAATTCTATTTATAGTGTTCCATTGAATTTTTGGAATTTCAAATTAATTTCAAATGTTATAATTTATATTAATGGGGTTCATTAATTGTAAATATTTTCTAATCCTTTATAATGATTTAGATATTCAATGTTTTTCAAATTTAAGGTTGATTTTGATGGTTTTTAAATCCTCATAGTTATTCCACATGTTTTTATAGTTTTCTGGTGTGTTCTAGGGGTGTCTTTGGCTCTGTATTATATTTCATGGTTCATTATGATTATTCATGTTATTCCATTATTTCCCATAATTATTATCGATTTTAACATGTTTTATGGGTTTTACCATCTTGTAATTGAATTTCAATAGTGTATATTTGTTTCCCATGAGTTTTCATTTTTTTAATATTTTCAAGGAATTTTACATTGACTTATAACATTCCATGATTTTTCTTTTTCTATGGTTTCAAACATTTTAGAAGGATTTCTTGTGTTTTACTTCTTTTTCAATTTTTTCATTATTTTATATAGTTTTTAGGGGTTTTATGGTATTATAGTATATTAATGGGTATTCCATGTATGTCTACTATTTTTATAGTTTCCCATAGTTCTCATGGCATTTTATATTTATCATTGTTTTTTTGAGTTCATCAATATAAGATATGTTTTTCAAGGATTTTCACAAGTCTTTATATTTTTATTAGTAATTTAGTTTTTATTTATTTCCATTGTTTCCCTTTTTCTTTCAATGATTTCAATAATTATTTCAGGTTTTTTTGTTTTCTTAATTTCTTAGGATTTTTCTATATTTTTTTGTGATTACTTTATGTTGAAATATATTCCACGGTAACATATTATTTTTAATTTTTCATCATGGGATTTTATAGTTATAAGTGTTTCAATTATTTATTATAATAATTTTTAAAAAATCAATGTTCTATAGGATTTCTCTTAATTTCATTGGTTTTTTCGATTATAAAATTCTGTCTATGATTTTAACGGATCTCTATGGTTTTCCAATTTTTTAAAATGATTATATGAGTTTCATATATTTTTTATAGATTTTATGGGGTCTTTGTGATATTCTGTATGTGTACATAGATTTTTAGTGTTTCTTAGGTTTTCTCAGGTTTTATAAACTATTATAGGTATTTTTTGATTTTATAGGGTTTTAGTATTTATTGTATGTTTTCCATTGGATTTTAGAAATTTCTGCTATTTTTCATAAAATTTTCTATATTTTATAGGTGTTTTATATATTCTGAAGACATTTTTACTCTTTTATATATTTATGTATTTTTTTATGTTTTATTTGAATTTATAATAATTTTCATTTTTTCACAGGGTTTTGGGGTTTTCATTGATTTTAACATTTTTCATGGCTCCCTGTTTATTTTTTTAATTATGGGTCATAATTATTTTGATGTTTTGAGATTTATTTCATTAATTGTTTTTATTTTTTATCATTTTCATGGGTTTTTTATGTTCACTTGGTTTTGTAAATTTCATAGGATTTATTCAGGATTATATGCTTTTCAATGGGAAATGTACGTTGTTAAGTTTTTTCAAATGGTTTTTTCCTATTTTCATTATTTTATAGGTTTTTCCAATATATTTGAAATTTTTAAAGAATATTTTAATTTGTTAAATTATCTTTAGGGTATTCTTATGATTTATACAATTTCTATATGATATCTCGATTTTTAGGGAGTTTTATGATTTCTTATGATTTGTATTATTTTATGATTTCTCTATGAACTATAAATGTTTTATAGGGGTTTCCTTGGGTTTATGGTTTTTATAGTGTTTTTATGAAATTTTTTAAGTAATTTATGGTTTTGTCGGTGTTTTAATGGATTTTTTGGGCTTTCAGGATTTTGATGGGGTTTTAGGTGTTTTATAGGGTTTAAATTATTTTCTATAGGTTCATAAGGAAGTAAATAGATTCTTTTGGGGGAAAAATATTTTTTTTTTCTGATTATAGGTTTTTTTAATATTAATTTTTTATATTGTTTTTATAGTTGTCAAAGTTGTTCATGTTTTACAAAATTTTGACGAGTCATAATTATTTTAGAGGGTTTTCAAGGAATTTTAATGTTTTATTTGTTCTATTTTTCTTCACGGGATTCATTATTTTCAAGGGAATTTAATTAACTGTATGGTTTTCATGGGATTTATATTATTGTGGTTCCTTTATGTTTTTTATACAAGTTTTATATAATTTATAGGTATTTATGAAATTTTTTGGATAAATTAATTATCATTATGTTTATAAAATTTTAGATATTTTTCATGTGCTTTTTATTGTATTTTTTTATATGGTGTTTTAATATATTTATTAATTGTCATGGGATTTAATGGGTTCATTAATTTAAAAGGATTTTTAGGAATTTATATGTGTTTCATAGATTTTATTATCAGTTTTCATGGATTTTAATGAATATAGGGGGTTTTCATGACAGTTAAGGGTTTCATTGTTTTCGTTATTTTTATTAATTTTATTTGGTTTATAATATTCCATCACATTTCATATGGTTTTGGCATTTTTTATTGTTTTAGCTATTGTTATTGTATGTTATGGTTTTTTTATTTTTTCCCAAGGTTTTTAATGTTATTATGAGTTTTATTCTGTATTTGGGAATTTTTAAACTTTTTTACATGGGATAAGATGGGATTTCAATGGTTCCTAATAATTTTCATATTTTCAATATTTTTTATTATATTATAATATTTTCTATATAATTTCACCTATTTTTAAATTATTTAATGTTTTCCTTTGTTTTTCATTTTTTAATTTTAGAATAATGGGTTGACGTTGTTTTCTATGGCTTTAAAACATTTTCCCCTAGCATGAATTGGTTTTTATGTTTTTAAAAATGTTAAGTAGGTTTTAATTAAATTCATGTGAATAAAAATAAATTTAAATGGATTTTAAGGATTTTAGGGGTTTCAAGGGTTTGTTGAAAATTTAGTGCTTTCATGATGTTTTCAGAGTGATAAATGTTTTGAAGAGGTATTATGTTTGTTTCTATTATTTTTAAAATGTTTCATGATTTTAAATGTTCTTCAGGAGGGTTTTAGTGTATTTAGTGTTCTTAAATCATTTTAACTATATTTAATTATTTAATACATTTCTAGTGATTTTGGGGAATTTTAAAGTATACTATATTTTTTAATGAGTTTTTAGGATTTACAATTATTTCAATGTATTCAATGGAATATCATGACCTTTATTTTGGGGTATTAATTTATTTTTAATTTTTTCAATATTTATAATGGTTTTAATCATGTTTAAATTTGTTTACATGTTTTTGGTGATTTATAAGACATTGAAAACATACACTATCATTGGGATTATCATGGATTTTTGGTAATTTTGAAGTCCGCTAATGGTACAATATAGATTATATTGGTTATTTAAGAATTTTATGTTTTATTGGGATTCTAATGTTTATTTGTTTCATCATGGTTATTTTAATGGTGTTATGGTTTTTCTGTTTTCCCACTTGTTTTTAGGACCCTTTTATGTTTTACTTTATTTTAAACTAATTTCACATTCTTTTATGGATTTTTTATAGAATGGTTTTTAGGGTGTCTAACTTTTCATTTCACGTTTTTAGGGTTTCTTTAGTTTTTAATGGTATCTGACGTATTTATTTTTATCGCATGGTATTTTTGTTTATTCAATTTATTAATAGTCTTCACGGTTTCTCATAGTTTATAATTATTCAATTATTTTATGAAATTATTTTTATGTTTTTTTATTAGGTTTCTAGTGATTTTATTTTATTTATAAATATTATTTGTATTTCATGGGATATCCAAGACATTTGATGTTTTTTTGTATATCACTCATTTTCAAGGTAAATTTGTATTTTTATTGGTTATATACATTTAATCAGTGTTATGGTCTATAAATTGTTAGATTAATAACTACTCATTTGTGGATTTTTAATGTGGTGGGTTTTGTTTGAATGATGAGAGATAGATTCAGAGCATAAATTTATTATTTTATAAATGTAATATAATGTATATCTACATATATCCCAATTAGGGCTTACCTAAAGGAGATGATTATTTCGTAGTACGTTATGTCATATCCTAGAGTAGTACATTATAGAAATGGTTTCCTGTTATCTTCAGAGGTGTAATCCATATGGTTTTAGAGTGATGTTATAGTGAAGTGGTACAGTTGTAGTGTATGGTTCCTGGGGTTTTTGTTATGTGGAAACATTTCAAGGACATACATATGTGAGGATCAAAAGTTTTCTTAATTGGATATTAGTTAACCAATTATAAGTAACATTCCTATATTTTAGTTTTCATATGTTTTTTAATTAAACATACATGAGGTATTATGTTTGGACTTTATGTTTTTTCTTTTGTGATATTTTGATTAAATATTTCAAAAATGATATTAAAACAAAACCCATAACATTACTTCATGGGGACATGGTTGATTCGATTTCCAATTATTCTTTATACGGTATATTTTGATATTATTCCTTTCATTTTATGAAGGTTTTCAGAATTTTCAGAGTGTTAAGATAATATATCAAGGAAGGCATTGTGATTCTAATATGTACAAGTGAAGTAGTGTTTTAGAAATAGTATCATAGCGACTGTTGACATTAAATTAATTATGCTGGCAGTTTTAAATTATTAATCAGCTAGGTAATGCACTGTAGTTTTTATTTGGAGATTCATTATGGTTTTATTACCTTAATCACATAGTGATTATTTAATTATCTAGAATAGTAATTAATTCATTATTTTTCTATATTTCTATATTATTTATATAAAATCCATTTATACCGTGTGAACCATTTTCGATCAATTGATTGGATTTTCCATTTGAATTATAAGTAATGTATTTGATATCATAAGGTAGTTTCACTTCAATTATTCATGATTAATTTCTTATCCCTCCATTTATTGAGGCTTTGAAAATAACACTTTTTTTCTAAATGTTTTTTTGTTGTATTGATAGGGAATAATCATATGTAGGAAAATTGGTCGATCCTTGTATGTTGGGTGGTGTTTAATATGATTTTTCTTATCATCTCATGTAGCGGTTATTAATTATTCAGTTATTTTAGTGGTTTTAAATCTTCTCGATTATTTTTTTTAAATTATAAAAGATTCATGATTATAATAATTTAGGTAGATAGACTGGTTTAATATAATAGTAAAATAAACTAAAATATATTACATTTATTGGAGACATAGATTTTAATGTTATTTATAGCATTCCACAATATTACTTATTTATTGATAGTTCATTTTTTTACTTAGAGATTTATTTTTTCTATAGTGGTGTGCATTATAAACAAGTATTGATTTTTTATAATCAATATTAATAACGATTTAATAATTATATGTTAGTAATTAAATCGATACGTTAACCATTAGAATGTATATGTGATGTTTGAACATGAAATACCTATTTAAAATTAATGGACTGTTAAGGAGATGTTCTAAAAAGTGAATTATTGATGTTTTCCACTTATTTTTATCATATATAGTAGATTCTATATTATATATGGATGGGATTTTTTAGTTGTTTGTTGATGTATTGATGGATGATTTTTGGTTTTGAAAAAGAAATGGTTGATTGTTTTATCACGATATTATGGTTTCAATGAATGTTCACGATATATATAATAGTTATAATTCATTGTTTTTATGAGGGATTTTATCATTTGTTAATTTTATTTTTATGATTATGCTTTTATCATTGTTGGTGTTTTTATAGTTTATGGTTCTAATAGAATGTTTCTTGAATAACTAGAAATTATAATGCATTATGGGATGATATATATAATTAGTGGTATTAAAATGATAAATAGTTATAATATTGTTGATTAAAAAATGGAATGATTAAAATAATTGAATTGATGAATTTTCTACTAAATAATGAGTAATGTGGTTTAATGAATGGTTTTGTATACAAAATGGTTTACATTAATGGGTGATGGGATGAAATTAATAAATAGTGGAATTGAATTAATATATGGTCATGGTATTAAAAGTATTTTTTTAAAAAAATATGTTTATTGGAATGATGTAGATGATGAATTGTGTATGGAATGAAGATATATTCATTTTAATGAATGTATAAACAAAAAAAATTAATAATTTTAATTAAATGTATTATGTGACATAAATTAAAAAAAATAAATGAATGAACTAAATTGGATTTTAATAATGTTGTTTTGGCTATTTTGTGTGATTTGATGTGGTAGGTTTCTGATATAATTATTATAGTGTTTTTTGTTGTTCTATAGTGATTATATTGTGCATGTTGAGGGATATTGAAGAATATTTGGTGCATGATCCTTCTGGTTTTCATTTATTGAGGACAATTAAATTGATTAATTTTCAAGAAACATATTAGTCACAACATCTAATGTCATGTAGACTTTGCACAACCCATATAGTATTGAGATCAATTTTACCCCAAAATATCAGTTGATCATGTAATTGATGGATGATTTAACTATCTTCATTTATCTCACATAAACCATAGAATTTTTTGTGATGGAAGGAGGTTATGTGGAATATACTGTAACATCATTATGTTAGGATAAATATGATATGATGAGAATGAGACCAAAGATATCATATATAGTTAGGGTATTTCATAGCAGTAGGAGGGTACAAGGATGATATTCATCATATTCACGATACACTAACATTTTTGTATATGATATGTGGTTCTGATGGGTTTATTTGGTTTGTGGTTATTGGCATGTGGTTATAGGTGTGATATGGTATGTGGTTATATTTATGAATGTATAAAATTTGTGTGGATGTATAATATGTATATTGTTGTGGGTGTTATTGAAAAAATCATTATGGAAGTGGACACAAGGTAAATTCATGAAAAATATCCTTTTGATAGAATGTTACTATATAGGGATATTATAAAGGATGTGCTATCCTTATTGTGGTTGTGTTATAGTTGACCTATTATTGGTGTTATTTGGTTATATTTTTTAAACATAGGTATTATATTTATTATTCCCCATTTATAGAAGAGGGTTGGGGTGGATCCTAATGGGTATACTAGATTTCTCCCATATATGTCAATATAATTTTATAGTTTCTATGAGGACATTCCAAAAAAATATTGTACTATCTTAATTCTTAGATTTCATACTAGTGTCACTGATGTAGGAGTTTTTGATTGGTACTTTCTTTTAGAATCATTTTTTGTATGTATTTCTATATGTAATGTGAATATTGTTTTACATTACATTATATTATATTGATTTGGTGTTTTAATATATGCATAGTATTTATGAATGAAATGAAGACCACTTGTGTGTTTTATAAATTATGTGCTAGTCTCTAAGGTATCTGTAATTCTATAATGGAATCATGTTTTAAACCTGAAATCACTACTAACCCATGATTGATTCATATTGTAGAAATTTTGTGATACATTTTTATGTATTTTTTTATATTTTTGGCAGTGTTTTGAGTTATAAATTTCTATGGACTACATTGTATTTGTAGGGGAGCAATATATTCATAATAAATAATGTTACATTGAATGGTGAACACCATGGATATATATGATTTGGTTCCAATGTGATATAATAAATTGACATTGCTATTATTGAATGTACTATTCAATATGATCCTGATAATTTTGTGATGATATATGGGGGAACATGCATTATAGTTGACTATTTATGTGGTTTAATTATAGTAATTATAGGAATATAAAATTATATAAATTAAATGATATTTTATGGGTTCCATGTTATCAGGAATATATGTATTCCATATATAAATTTTATATTTGGTGGTTTTTCACCAAGTGTGTGTGGGTAAGATTGAAATGGGGCATCATGGTGATATGGAAAACCTATTATAGATGGTTCAGTTGTAGAGGGAAATTTTTTGGGAGTATTATTAATAGTTCTTAGAGGTATATTGAGAGAGTAAATTTTAACGGGAGTAGTGTGTATTTTAGTGGAGTTGATGACCACCATTCATATGATTCATTCTTGGAAAAATAATTAGATCTCATTTGTTTTATTTTATTTTAGAGGAAAATTGTTTTAGTAGTACTTTTTGTTCCATAGAGAGTTTATAAATTCAACAACATAATTGGGGGATTTATAGAAACATTTTTTAGTAATATTATGTTCATTAATGATAAAATAAAATAAATAAGAATGATTTATTGAATCATGAAATAGGTATTCTGAGCATGTTAGGGAATACGATCAATTTCAAGGATCATCAAAATTTTTCCTCGATAATTTCTTATATGATAAGAGAAACACATAATATTTTGAGTTGGAACTATATTGTTATTTTAACATCTAGAGGAACCCATATTTTTACTATTATTTTTAAGAGGTTACCTATATAAAGGTAATATAGAAGGTGAATATTCATCATGAATACACATTAGAGGTATGTCACTAGATATTGCATAGGAGAAGAGTTATAGATTGAGCATCACATATTTATGTGTAGTCAGTGATTTTGGTGGATCTGTAATAGTCTTCTTCATTCTTCTATAAAGTCTATAGTTCTCATGAATATACCAAGTGACCCATTATCGTCTAATTTTATTATGTATATTTTTGAGGTCATCAATAAAATATCTCATGTATTCTGGGTGGCAAGCATGTTATATGTGATCAACCTCTATTTTACCCAGAGTACTAGTTTCCTCTATGGACTTATAAATAACTTAGTTAGCTTTATTTTGGTCATCCATGAGGAGATAAATCAGTAAGAGTACATCCCAGTGACATCACTCACCCGTAGGTGCATATGGGTGAAAATATTTGTGGAGGAGGTCCCTAATAAAGACGTATAGGGATAGATAAAAGGTATGGTCATCAATATTCTATGAAGACAATACATCCAAATACGGTATAGATTTTTTATTGTACCATATAATTATATTCTCCAGTATATATACATATATAGAATTTTTGAGTATGAAATCAGTATATTATATCTACATTGGTTTTTATTATTGGACTCAATTTGGAGTGACTCATGGTTCCAATACTATTGACTATTCCAATTGGTGTCTAGACTAGCCTTTTTAATTTTCAATAGGTTTCTGATCTAATGAAGCTATATGATGAGTTATTAGTGGATCATTTCATATTATATATTAGACTATATGATTACATTATTAGCATTGACTAGTTGGACTCCTCATGTGGTACTTTATTTTATTTGGATCAAAATATTATTTATTTAATGTGAAAGGCCAGTGTGATATGTTTTTTAGTGAGTTGTGGAATACAATTTGTCATATATTATTTGATCCAATGTCTTTTATGTATACAGAGTTGATATTTTCCTCAAATTTGGTTTAGGCAATTGATTTCCCTAGTGTTAATGATGTGTAGTCTAATGTTTTTCCGAAAGAGGTTCCATAATTACACCCTAGAGGACATATTGAGTATAGGATTGAGTTTTTATTAAAAGAATAAATGATTTTATTTTCTCTTTAATGTACCAAACATTGTATTTTTTGGAGTTTGTGATTCAACCAAATTATTCGATACATAAGCTTTTAATTGTGATTTATGTGTCTTTGTGTGTTGCTTATACATAATTTACCAAAAAGGATAGCTGACTGAGTGTTGGCATAGTCTAATAGAAGTTGAACAAGGTGATGATCTTGAATATATATACCCTTCTAATAATGGATGATATTTTAGGATATTTGAAGAAATGTATATGGTTTCTAAATATTTACAATTGATAAGGGTATCATTATATGTTTCTGACTGAGTATTAGATATTTATGACTTCTTCGAAGAGTTATAGGAAAATTGAGTTCATAGTAATGTTATTTGGTTTTATGAAAAAACCAAATAATTTTATGGGACTCATGAAAATATTTTATTGTGAGATCCTAGATCATTTCAAAATAGTGTTCATTGATGAAATTTTCATGCACTCTAGGCAAGAGGAGGATCTAGTCAAGTATATAATGGAGTTTTGAGGTTATGATGCCACATTCAACATGATGGATTGTTATCCAAGTTTATTTATATGAACATGAGAGGTTTATTTTCATATAAATTTTGTTTATCATATGCGATTATTAGATGATCCATTGATGATCAAAGTATTTGATTCCTAGAAATTACCTAGGGATGCAGTAGTCAACCATAGTTTCCATGTCCTTATGTGAAATATTGAATGATCAAGTATAATTTTAAAAATATTGTGTGTCCATTGATAACCTCCAGATAGAGTACCCAAGTATTTGTGCATAAATATTTTTTATAAAAAATATTTAAAACCTAAATGTGAAATTAGGAAGTTCTTATCTTCTTATATTTATTGAGGAAGATGTCACAAATGATATTTTATGTAACACTACATGTCATTTCATTATGTCAGTTTTTTATAGTATTTTAAGGTGATATCATATTTTTTTTATATATTTATATCCCAATTAGAATAACTATTCCAACAATTATATTGAGTTTACAACAACACTATTTTCTATAATTCTTTGATAAATTTACTTCATTGATTAATGTTTTATAGTCTTCAAAAATCGGATGATTTGATTGTATATATTGTATTAGTGAAACATAATTCATCATTAGAGGTATTGGATGAATTATAAGAATTTAAATGTACATGATATATCTAACACCATGGGTAAAGATAACATTTTCATTGGTTCACTAATAAGGTAGTATTATATAGATTCTATTTGAATTCATGTAGATTCATAGATAGTGGTGGTGAAAATTGGAGTGATGAATCGTGAAATAGAAGAGTAATGTTCTATAGGATTATTGTATTAAATGGTAATACAATATTCCCAATTATAGTAGTTCGATGATCTTGAGTGGGGTCACTCTGAGGTATAGTTAGGGGATGATTTAAAGAAAGTTTTATTTTGGTTGAAGTTGTTAATGGCACAACCCAAACCACATGAGATCCCCATTGACAGAGTTTAAGCTGATAGTGTCGCCTCAAGCATAACTCCAACAAGCCTAATTCCTAATACTAGAACCTATTAAAAATATCATACATGTGTTATACCTTATCAAATTGGACATTCATGCATGTTCCCTTCTATTTACATCACAACCATGCATGATGATATAATCGATAACAACCCAAAAATAATGAAAATCATATAATAATATATAGAACAACTAGAGTGAAGAAATATAAAAAATATTTAATATATAAAATTTGAAAAATTATCACCCATACATAAATAAAGGGAATTAAAACCTAATACTTGTAGAGGAATTAAAACAATGCTGATGTACATTAATACCCACCACCATCTGTGATCACCATCACTAAATAATACAATGCTCCAACAACACAAGGCTCTTTAATGAAGTCGTATAACTCTACATCATCTACATAATACATGACCCATATAGTGAAATCGCATGATAGTAATATATATACAACCCATTAATATGGTGTAAAAACTAAATGGTAATTAATAGAAATAAATTGATCACTTGACCCATAATAATAGAAGGGTGAAAGAATCCGAGAAATATAATATAATCATAAATACTCTAAATTATAATTTTTAGGATAATCTCAATATTCAATGATATTAATGGATTATAACTACTAACGATTTTTTGAAATAAATATATTTCCAAGAAAATTTAATATTCCTTATATATTTTGTTACAATAGAAACTCAACCCACAAGAATAAAAGGGTGAAAGAATCCTAATAATCTAATATAATCATAAATACTCTAAATTATAATTGTTAGGATAATTTCAATAATCATATATATTAACGGATTGTAACTACTCAAGAATTTGTGAAATAAATATATTTCCAAGAAAATTTAATATTCCTTATATTTTATATTATAATATAAACTGCTTTTAAATGAAATGAAAAATATTATTAAAATATTATTGTTTAATGTTATAGTTATCAACTAGCTATTTGAATAGAGGTAATGAATAGGGTTAAAAATTATGGAAACATATGGTTTTCTTCGGTAAATAAAAATACTCTTTGGTGAACAATTAATTAGAAGTGGAAGTGAAAACAATTTAATAATAATGGAAATCACTCTCTATTAATCCATTTTTGTGATAAAAAGTATTTTATATCAATAAATGATATATAAATGTTCTGGAAAATTATTTAAATGAAATTATATTATTATATATTTAATCATATTTTTACCATTCATCATAGGTTTTTTAGAATATAGATTAAGATAAATCCATTTATACTTAAAAAAATAATTTTTTTCACATTTTGTGTTCATAAAGTAAAAAATACATTTCATTCCACATTTAAAAAATATATTTTATAAGACAAATTTTCTCTTTAAATCAACTTGTAAAAATTTTCTATGGGATAAGTTTTGGGATTGTTTTGAAAATATGATCTTTTTAATGAATAGTTAATAATACTTGTTTTTAATTATGTATATTTATTAATTTTATCAAATTTAAAAACATAAAAATTTTATTATGATGATTATGAAATAATAATTATTTCATATATATATATATAATTCTAATATATGTCATTATATCCCCTTTTATAATGAACATTAATGTAATTTTTTTTAAACTATTGAAAATTTTCGCATTGAAAACTTTCCTTCCTGTAGCACCTGTGAGATTTTCATTAAATTAATTTTTTAATCATCTGTGAATTGAGTTTATAAGAATGGATTAAATATTTTGAATAATAATTATTAAGAATATATAATATATAAAACTATATTTTATCCAAAATTAAATATAAATATAGAAAAATTTATATTTTGTGTGGTTAGTGTGAAAATGGGCTTACTAGGACTTGAGCAGAAAAGGGAAGCATAAAATATTCCACAACAAAATTAGAAAACCCATTGTATTTATATATATCAACATTGAATATTATAATTTCTATAATGAGTGGTTTTTTCATTTTATAAATTGAAATATTTTGGCCCCAACATTTTCTAAAATTATAATTATCCCAATTACCTAGCATAAAAATGGCAACCCACCATCTTCTTTTTTTCAGAAAAATAAATTATTAAGTAACATATTTACATATCTATTACAATCATATATGAAAAAATATTGGTATAAATAGTACCTAATAATACTTTTTTAATAACCAAATGAAGTTGTCCAAATTAAAAGTAACGTCCCATACCGATTTTTTTTGTATTTGTCCCCCACATCATTCTAATATTATTAGTCCATGATTATATATTATAATAAGTATCATTAATATTGTTATATATTACTATATTAATTTAATAACATAAATCTTTCTATTCTTCAATGAAATGGGTCATGAAATCATCAATCATTTGTATAGTGGACTACCACATCGTGAACAGATGTTAATCGTTTTTCCATAACCACCTATCATAGCTTAAAATAATGAATTATTAATTATTTACACATTATTTTCATTGTATAATTATTCATCATTAAAAAATATATCTCAATTTACATATTATTGTTCATTTTGTTGTAATATAATAAAGTCATTTGTTAGTACGACAGAATACCTCCTCATGAAGCGATGTGTTTCGTTATTTAAATATGAACTACAGAGAATTTAATTATATTATAATTAAAAAAATTATGAAATATACATTTATAATAAAATATAATAGTTCATTTTTAATATATTAGTTACCATGAATTGTTTTATTCGATCAGGTAAAAAAAATTTCAAGCGTATGTATGACATATCGTCTCCATGAACGATATATTTCAATTTCTACATATAACATG
This sequence comes from Viscum album, assembly GCA_963277665.1. NCBI lineage: Eukaryota > Viridiplantae > Streptophyta > Magnoliopsida > Santalales > Viscaceae > Viscum > Viscum album. Next base: position 1,817,134,365 of record OY728164.1, read on the forward strand.
TATGGATAAAAATAAATACATGGATACTGAATATAAATGATATAATTGTAATTTTTAATTTTATGGAGGTTATATAACCATGATTAAATTAAGTTTACGTAAAATAACACATCAGAACATAGACATAAAATATATTTGTTATTGCCTGAAATATGAAATTAATATGAAATTGTTTTTAAAAAGGTAAAAAATGATTATAGGTAAATAATTTAAGGTGTGATATATATTATTATTATTATTTAATATGTTTATAATAAACCTATATATTTTATACATGAGGTCTGAATGCTTACAAATAAAGCCAATATTTATGGTAAGGGATTTAATGTCTCTATTTTATTTCTAAGAGACATATAAAAAATCAACACCCATTTACATTGGGTGTTTTATATAAAAAAATATTGAATGGTCATATCATGAATCACATAATTTTTATTATATTTAAAAATTAATTTGATTTAGTTATTTATTTTATCTTATAATTCAAAATATTAATAAGTTCTCATGGATTTTTATCTCAATTTTCCTTCATTGGGACATATGTTTTTTAATGAACCTATATTATATTATGAAGAGTATATAGAGACCCATTGACGTGAAATAGATGTTATTTATTTATTCATATGTTATAATTAGTTTTATTTAAATTTATTATTTCATGGTGCTTAAGATTTAATGTTACCAAGGTTGTAAGGGTTTTAGGAAACAATTTTTTTATTAATTATTTGTTTACCCCCTATTGAAATTTAAAAAAAAGTTGAATTTAATATTGATGATGGTTTCCCATGAATTCATGTTTTCCTTTTACAAAATAAATAATGGAATCAATGTTCAACACATTATACATTTCTCATCATCATAACCACTCGTGTCTTATGTGTCGCTTTATTTGATTCAATGATTACATTAATATAAAATATTATTGAATTTTCATATATTTTAATTTTGGTCAATTTTGAATAGATATTTTAAAAAATAATTGATTTTAATAGTTTTAGTGCTTATTTTATTGTTTTTTTATTTTACTATAAAAAAAACTGATTTTAAAAATGTTTTATAAATTTTCTGTTTTAAAAGGGAAATTTAATTGAAAATTCATTTCCAAAAAAAAATCTAATAGATAATTCAAATATATATTCGATATTTGTAGTTATTATTTGATAGTAATTATGATTTTATTTTGATATTATCCAATTATATAATTTGGATTCTATCTCTATATGGTTTATGATTATGATTACATGATGATTTCATAACATATATCTCTCCCATGGTATATACCATGATAAAATAATTCTGAAACCAACATCTTTATCAACATGTTATTATTTGACAAATGATGAAATGATTATGAAATTAGATTCATTTATATAGTTTATGTCATGATAAAATTATTGTTTTACAAATTTTTTCATGGGATCATAAATAATGAATGTTTTATAACCTTTTGGCCCAAATATGAATGATTTTAATTTTTTGATGTTGGGTTATATAATAATAAATTATGGTGGTGGATGGGTCATAGAAAAATATTGGTCAGACCTATATCTCGCTACGTTGAATTCAATACTAATTTATATCTCATGAGATCGACAAAAAATGAATGGGGAGTGAACCATGTTAAGTAAGGAACTGTTATCACATTAATATTCTTGGGTGGGATCCTTCAATACCTTGATGGTTGGAGGAGTGAACCCATCCACATATGATAGCATTGGAAGTAAACAATGACTACTATGGAAGTGATTATCTATACTTATGTGTAATAAATAATTCCACGCCTTTAAATAATGTTATTTAATTATTAATAATGGGTTGATATATGCTATGAATATATAGATTACATAATGCGTAGATATTTTTGGGAAAAAATAAGACCACTCAAAAAAGAAAATATTATATACCATGTATCAAATGAAGATAAACGATTACGATCCTTATGTTTGTGTTTCAATATATGAAACTCATGTGTCATTATACTTTGTATTAGTGGGTAGGATTATTTATCCATGGAAAGCTATTATAGGATAACATTAGTTATATACCTAAAGATATATCTATGTATATTTATATGGATGTATCTATGGATAAGTCTAATAAAGATTCTAGTTGTAGAAAAATATCTTGGAAGTTTTGTAAATAATAAAGAGAGAGGTTTAAAATAAATTACATCACTTTATAGATACTACATATTGATCTAAATACTTAAAGAGGTTAATGGTGGTAAAATTTCATATATTGTGAATTGATATGTACTTGATCATCACCTTCTCTATTACAATGAGCTTGACTACACACCTAGTTTGACACACCTGGGTTTTTTTTTGAAATTAAAAACCTATTTGTAAACCATAATGAATTATTTGAATAGATAATTACCATTAAATAAATAAATTAATCCTAAAGATTCAATGAATTAAGAGAATGTGTAATCTATTAGATATCCTACATGTAAATTTTTATGAATATTTTTTCCCAATTTGATTATTTTTTCTTACAAATTATATTTGGTTTTAGTCAGTTGATGGAACTAGAAGAAACAATGTTAACAGTGAATATAATGTATAGTTTGGTGAATATAATAAACACAATTTGATTATTTCTTGAGATATAGAGATTGTGATTTTGAATAATGAGAAATCTCGATATATTATTAACAACGTAAACATTGGTGATTTTCCAACTACATCAAATAAGAGGAAGGATAATCTTTTGGAATCATATATTTGTAATGACTATAGATGAAAGAAGATTTATCTTCATATATTTTATGTTTTAGGAATAAGAATATCTAAAAATGATGTAAAGATGATAATTTTGTTAAATTGAATAAAATTTAGTGACATTATTTTGAAGCTTTTCAATGTCCAATTTGTGGGTAACATATAAATAATCCATATCAATTTCCTATCACATGAATTAACATCTAGATTGAGGAAGTACCTATTCTTTGAAAATCATTGATGTTGATGTGTGGAATTATTTATTTATTTGGATTCATGGATTATGATTTAAAATTATTTTTCTAATATTATTTTTATAGTAGATAATGAATCTAATATGGTTTATATATATTATTCTTGAATATATATCATTGTAATATTAACTGATTCCATATTGGGTTTTTTTTAGGTTGATAATAATTTCATTATCATTCACACCATATTTTATATTTTATGTGATGGTATTTTATCATGATTAATGGTATTTTTAAGGATATTTACACAAATAAACAAATTTGGTTATGGGGGGGAATGCCTTTTAATGAAATTATGTAATACATAGGTTTCATATTATATGTTATGTAATGTTAATTATGGGTTATTATAGTATGGGAATGTTTTTATTATTATCATTAGTAAAAAGGTATAACTCGTAAGCTGGGAGACAATACGTTTCATCTAGAAAGCCCGTAGTTCTTAATCCCAAAACAAAAGGATTATAAGCATATATAACCTACCATTGGCCTAGAGGAATGAGAAGTTTTTTTTGGACAACACAAATATTTATATCATTGACTTTTAATCTCAATTCATATTAATTTAAAAAGTAAATAATTAGAATAAATTGATCGTAAATGATGTTATGAACATTAACCAAATTTTAAATAAAATGAGAAGACATCACTATGTGTTTTGATTTTAGACTCTTAAAAACATATAACAAGGTAATGATTAATGGGTTACAGTTGATCACCTTATTAAGATAAACTAATTTAACTCAATTTGTGAATAATTATCATTGGATATGATATCTTCGATATGTAAAAGAAGTGTTAAGGTTTCTTGGAGTTCAAAATTCTATTTTATCATATCACTATCTATGTTTTACCTGCAATTTTTGGAAAACACAGTAGTTAAATCTTGAAAGAATGTGGGGTTTCATAACAATTTCTCATCCTAAAATCAGTAGTCATAATAAGATAGCTACAATAACATTACAAGGTAATCATTTATATTTTTTTTATGGATTTTAAAGGTGGTTGGGATCAACACCATCCTCTAATTGGATTTTCTTACAAAAATAGAATTCACTCAATCATTCAGATTACTATATATAGATCTCATTATTGAATTAATTATGTAAATTAAAAATTCATGAATGAATATGACCAAGGAATTCTATTTTTGTAATGTCCGAAATTTCTGTATAATTTTATTAATTATGTGGAATTACTTTGAGACCACAAATTTTTACAGCGCATGATTCTGAGAACTGGAGTGGCTGGAATGATTTATTGAAAAATGTAATGTTTAAAATTGTACAAATTAGTGGTTTTCACAAAAAAGTTGTATAACTCTTAAACGGGTGCCCATATCAGAAATATGAGGGCACCATTGTATTCATGATAGTGGGTTTACCCTATATGCAACATCAGTTTAGTCGGTGCAGGCCTTTGGTGAGAAAACCTGAAAATGGAATAACTGTAAATAAAATAATGTTATTTTATTTTTTATATTCATATAACTCGCGAATGGTGAATAAGATTAATAATCTGAGACCACCACTACGCTCATGAGGGAAGGATTGCTTTACAAAGATGCTAAAATTGGCCAGTGCAGGCCAACTATAAAAGTTAGTTTGTTGTCGTGAATAAATTTATTATGTAACAATTATTTTATTGTTAAAATCAATAACTTCTATATGGTTACTCAGATTAGATATCTGAGAGTATTGTTGAGTTTTTTAGGACCTATTTCTCGTAGGTATTGCCTAAGGTCGACCGGAATGGGATGAGGGTGAATGTTGATATTTTATTTATATTTTTTTAATGTACATTTGGTAAACGCGTTGGAGGTGTTTTATAACTTCTGAACTAGTGCTTGGATTAAATTTCCGATGGAACTGTCGAATCCACAACACCGAGATTCTCTTTTGGTAGGATTCACTTCGATTGGAGTAGGTCATGTGAAAAAGTTAATTTTTCGGACTTTTGAAAAATTAATAAAATAACATGTTCTATTATTTTATTTATTTTTCTTTTTCCAACAGACTAGCGGTGGTGGAGGGATTCATTACATGTCAATCCATTAGTGACATGACTCTCCCTTCTTTGTAAATGCATCATTGAGAATTTCGGCTGTTCATTAATTAAAAGAACCTTATTAATTCTTCACATGGGACACACTATTGTCCTCTCCTATTTATATGGGATATCGGGGAGGGGTGTTGGAAAGGCTTCACCAAGAAGTGAAGCTCTAGAAATATACCGTGACGCTAACCACCCGAAGGATAAGTCTAGATTTGGTGAGCGGTTTCGAGTGACAACGAATTGAAAACTGATGACAATGAAGAAGGATGTTACACCGATCATCATTAGTGAACGTCTTATCTATGTAGAGGGATTGTTGTGAAGTTCATTTTTTTAGATAAAGTTTTGATCGCTTGATATAATTCTAACATAGAGGGCGTGTGCCAAACGAACAATGCTTGGAACCTCCACTTCTAATAAGTTTGTCTACCTATTTTGGAAGAGTTTTCAAAAAAATCTTCATGATGAAACTAGAGGACACACAAAAAAAGGTGACACGAGAACCTCATAGGCACAGACAACATAAAAAATGTACCACTAAAGCACATTAGGTGGCACACGGATGAAACCGCCGGCGGGGTGATCATAAGAGAACCTTGACGATCAACCGTGAGTGGTGGGAAGCAGCGCACAGTTGAACACCAAGGAGGACGAAGGCTGCTGGCCTAAGGTAGAAGCGCGTGACTTGGGCAACTCCGGCAGGCACCGTCGACGGCGCAAAGAAGTCCGACCATCGGGCCACCGCACAAGGGGGTGGCACGGAGTAGCAGTAGCCAACCATTCGCGGTAGGATGGTGAAGCACATCCCTATGTCACACTACGTTGGCGGAAACTGGTTAGCCGAAAATTTGAACATTGAATTTTGGTGGGGCAGCACCCCACCAGCTAGCTGAAACGGCCTTGCAACTACGGGGCCAATGGGACTCAATGGTCCGCCTATAGGCGAACCGAGCCGAATGTCGGCCAGGTGAGCAGGTTGAAACCACGGCCCAGCGGGCCAGCGCGGGTGGGTCGAGCTCACAGGGCAGGTCATACCAAACGCAACCCTGAGGCCATGAACGGAACTGGGCCAACCATTAATGGGCCAAACCTAGGCGAGGTCAGGTAAACCCCATGACCTATTTTGTCAGTCCGGTCAGACCATGTCGGACCAGGCCATGACCTAACCAGCCCCTGAATAATGAAACGCCTGTTACTAACAAACCATGTGTCTATTTGACATGCCGTTAGAGGATTTAGGGCCTCTTTTTGGGAATCAGTCCCATTGGCATATTCTAGTTAGCCTGACCAAGTCGGGCCCGACCGAGGTGCGCTCAAATCCGTTTCACGGAAAGAAGTGTAACAGATAGACCGGTCATCAGATTGATGATCAGTCTATGGCATAAGGACCATTGAGACAAAGAGGCCCTTTAGAGAGACACTATGTGATTTTTGATGGTGTTTGACGTGTGACTTGGGTTGGATCATATTTGAATCTAACAGTACCCTTTTTACAAATGTGACCATAACTTACAAACGGGGTGTTCGATTGACGCGTTGTCTATGAAGTTGAGAACCCTATGATGGGGGTGGTCCCTTTGGTATGATTTTGTTGGGACTTTGTACTCTTTAAAATATGACTGATGGATTGAGGATCAGATCTTCTAGGAATCAAGTGTTCTTAGTGAGGGAATCCAGTGGCTGACGGTAACGTGATGAAAAAACATTGATCCTATGTGGGTTAACATATATCGATCCGACGTGGCACATCATCTATCTATCTTATGTGGGTTAGTGCTCAATGATAGTAAGTAGGTCAGTGCTCACTGATCCTATATGGGTCATCATCTACCAATCCTGTGTGGGATAGCAGCACTGCCTCAAGACATAATAAGATGATCTCGTGATATGTCTAATCATCAATAATTCTATACTTATTTCATTCCAATTGTGAGGTGAGTCTTTACCTTTGTGGTAATTTTACAAATGTGGAGTTACCTTTGTGGTGTTACCTTTTTGGTATTCTCCACTCATGGATTAGTTGTACAAATGTTTTAGAAGTTGGAGACTTATGTTTCCTCGCAAATGAGACGAGTATATTTTTCTAACATAGGTATATGTATGGGCATATAAATAATTATATTTGGCTATTTCATTGTGATTTTTGATTGAGATTAAACTTTTTAGTTTTCCTTTGTGTAATTCTATGAGACCATTGTTGAGTCAATAAGGTTTTCCTTATGACTTTTCCATTCTTTCTTGTTTTGAAAATCACAAACACCTTATCTTTAAGAAAATTTATTTTATAAGGAAAATTGTTTTTATAAGGAAAATTTCTTTCTTAAGGAAAATCGCTTTTATAAAAAAAATTATCCTTATCATATTTTCATCCATATTTTTCTTAAGTATGAGATTCAGATTCACTTTCTCGGAATCATTGAAACTTTGATATAAAGCATTCTGTTTTAGGATTCGTATTCTGGATAAGAACTATAAGGAAGTTTCATTCCGAATTCCGGATATGAACTCTGACTAAGTTCTATTCCAGATTCAGGATACGAATTCTGAAGAAGAATTCTCATTACGAATTCTAATGAAGAAATCCCATTCCGAATTCTCATTACGAATTCTGAAGAAGAATTCTCATTATGAATTCTAATGAAGAAATCCCATTCCGAATTCTCATTACGAATTCTGAAGAATAATTCTCATTATGAATTCTAATGAAGAAATCCCATTCCGAATTCTCATTACGAATTCTGAAGAAGAATTCTCATTACGAATTCTAATGAAGAAATCCCATTCCGAATTCTCATTACGAATTCTGAAGAAGAATTCTCATTATTAATTCTAATGAAGAAATCCCATTCCGAATTCTCATTACGAATTCTGAAGAAGAATTCTCATTACGAATTCTAATGAAGAAATCCCATTTCGAATTCTCATTACGAATTCTGATGATGAATTCTCATTACGAATTCAGATGACGAATTCTCATTCCGAATTCTCATTCCGAATTCACATATTAAACAGGATATGATTATCTTTGTTTTATACACTCTGAATTAATTCAGACTCTGAAAAATATCTTTGTTAGACTCCGAACTTTTATATTACTTACACTTCTAAAATTTGTCTACTCTTTACTATTGTTTATTACACTCCAAACCTTCACTCCGAAGTTTCTATTCCGAACCTTTTATGTTAGAGTTTAAAATGATGTCGTACATTCTGTTATACTTGTTTTGTTATCAAACGATGTCGTCTGTTTTGTTTTAAACTAACCATTGTCTAAGTGACACGTGTACAGGTCCCTCCGATCTTTAAGGAAAATATGACCGTTGGAGAAGGAGCCGACCTTACCTATAAATAGGAGCTCATTTGAAAGAGCTCGATGCTGATAACTGATGACAGATGAACAACTTGGTTTTGTGCATTCATGCTGTTGAAGTGATTTCTAGAGAGAGAGGCTCTTATTAACTCTCAAAGCTTCGTGCGACTCCGAATGTTGGTGATTACATTCGAGGGCTTCTGGGGATAGGAAGACAGAGGTGCCGACTACCTTAAAGTTCGAGGGCTTCCTTGCTGAGGAGGACAGAGGTTTCCAACTACCTTGAAGTTGAGGGCTTGCGGGGATAGCAAGACAGAGACTCTGATCTTCGTATCGAGGGCTTACCCTGGTGTGGGTAAGACAGACTTGCTTGAAAGTATAAATCAAGGGACCTTTATCCAAGGTTGTTGGATACCCTTCTCTTTGGGTTAAAAGACTATTATCTTGTTACTTGTAGTTTAACTACTTGTTTATATTCCGCTGCAATTTTTATCTTAAGGAAAGTATAACTTTCTTATACTTCCTTACTTACTCTGATTCATTTAGATTCTATACGCTTTAAGGTAGAATCTCATATTGTAACTCTTGTTAAGTTTCAAATTCCGGAACCATATTTCTAGAACCTACTTTTGGAATCACTTTCCAAGTTTAGTTCGGTGTTAGAGGTGTTGTGAATTTTCCTAGTTTAACTTTGTTAAACTTAGCCTTTTCCTTTACTTAAGGAAAACATAGTTATTCTTAACAAACTTTAAAGGTTCCAAAGGAATTTTTAAAGTATACAATTCACCCCCCCTCTTGTATATTGAGAATATCATACTATATTTCGATCCTAGAATTGGTATCAGAGCTTGGAAACCTCTTACTCTATACCAATCTTACAATTGGTATCAGAGGAGGTTACTGAAATACTTGTACTCACATACATGTTTTTCTTGCTCACTTTATCCTTCCAAACATTGTCATTCCGAATTTTTCTATTCCGAACTTTTCCCATTCCGAACTTTGTTATTACAATTCTTTGCTACTAACAAGTTTGTATCCAAGTTATATTAAGTATGGCAGGAATTAATGTTGGATCAATTGACAATATAAATCCTACAAGACCACCCATATTTGATGGTAATGACTATGAATACTGGAGAGATCGTATGAAGACTTTTGTTGTCAATTCTGGAGTAGACAACTTTGTCATGCTTACTGGTGATTATAAAATTCCTGACAAGGAAGTCAGAACTTTCACTAACCAGGAAAAGCAAGAATATCAAATCAACTATAAGGTACACAATACTTTACTATGTTCAATGACCAGAAATATATATATCCAAATTTCTTCTTGTGAAGCAGCTAATTGTATATGGAAGAAGTTAGAGGTTACACACTTTGTGACTTCTAAAGTAATTGAGACTAGAAGAGCTATGCTTAGAGCTGAATATCATGGATTCAATTTTCCTTATGGAGAACCTATCTGTAAAGTTCAAAAAAGATTTATGACTATTGTCAACAGTCTACAATCGATGGGAGAAAAAGGTTTAGATGATGAAGCTCTTGTGGACAAGATAATTGATATTATGCCCAATGAGTGGGAATCCAAGAGAACAGCTATATATGAGAACAAGAATGTCACTCAAATTACTCTTGATGAATTATTTGGAACTCTTCTACAACATGAAACTAGAATGAAGAGAGATGCTGACAACATCAAGAAGAAGAATGGAAATGGTACTGTTGCTTTTACTACAACGTCGAATCAGATGAAAGCTAAGACTCCTGAGAGAGTTACTATATCCAAGTCTAAGAAAGTCATTTTCCAATCCGAATCTAGTGAGAGTGAAGTCTCAGAAAATGAATTAGCCAATCTTGCTCGAAGGATGAACAAGATAGCTGGGCAGAGAAACTTTCAATCCAAGTATAAGAAAAAGGACAGGAAAGATAAGAAAGAAGGAGAAGTTACTTGTTATAAATGTAAAAGAGCTGGACATATTAGACCAGATTGCCCTATGCTCAAAAAGAAAGAATGAAAGGAAAGACATTCAGACATGAACAGAAAGAAGTATTATAAAGCTAAAGCTAAGAATGTTCTGAAAGCTAATGACACCTGGAGTGCCAGTGGTGGTGACTCTTCAGATGAATCTTCTGATTATGAATCTTCAGGACAGAAGAATCTTGGTCTTATAGCCAGATTACCTATTGATAATCATTGTCTTATGGCTAAGGTACGAAATGCTGAATCTCTGACCAATGTTTCTTTAAATCCTAATGATAGTAAGTATTATAACTCTTCTGATGAATAATCATCTTCTGATAAGGAAAATACTTTACCTACTTATGAAGAAGTCTCTAGGTTTGCTGAACTTCTTGAGATTGAGAATTCCAAACTCAACAAGAAACTTGATAAGGAAAATTCTAGGAATTCTATTCTTATAAAAGAGATATCAGATCTTTCTAAAGATCTTGATAAGAAAAATGATGAATTTGAAAATATTTCAAAAAATCTTGAGGAAGTATGTTTTGAGAAGAACAGACTTTCTAAAGAGTTAGAAAAAGTAATTTCTAATAAAAATGTTTTTGAGCCTAACTCTAGTTCAAAAACTAATTATTTTGAGGATAAAAACTTGGTTGTAAAACTCAAGTCCGAAATTTTTTCCTTAAAGAAGTGTTTATCAAACTTTACCCATGGTAAGGAAAATTTTGATAAGATGTATTCTCAAATACGACCTTTAAGAAATAAATCTGGATTTGGTTATACCCATGCAAAACCAGTTTTCAGTAACAATTATTTTGTTCCCCAAAGTGCCCCATTTTGTACTAAATGTCAATGTGGAGGTCACTGGGCAAAAAGTTGTTCCTTAAACAAAACCCAATCTCTAGGATTTCACAAAGCTTACTTTTCTAAGAAAATGTGGGTACCTAAAATTTTATTGTCTGGAAATCTCGGATCCAAACAAGTTTGGATTCCGAAAGTCTAATTTTTTTCTTTATTTCAGGAAAATAAAGAAAGTACCAGCAACAATACATGGTACATGGATAGTGGATGTTCCCGGCGCATGACTGGTAACAAAAGCTATTTTGAAAGGATTATCAAAACGAAAGGAGGAAAGGTAACTTTCGGAGACAATGCTAAGGGAGAGATTGTTGGTATTGGTAATATTGTTCTTTTAGGTAAAACCTTGATTTCAAATGTTCTTTTTGTTAAAGGTCTTAAGCACATCCTCATTATCATAAGTCAGTTATGTGATGAAGGTTACCTTGTGAATTTTAGGAATGATAAGTGTTTAGTTCACAATTCTAAGGAAGAATTTATTCTCTCATCCAATAGGCAATAGAATGTCTACACTTTGAATCTAGAAGACCTCAGGAGCCAAGATTTACCTTGCCTAAGTGCAATGGAAGATCATTCTTGGTTATGGCATAGAAGACTAGGACACTGTAATATGAGAAACCTATGTAAACTTTCTAAGAAGAAACTAGTTAAGGATCTACCGGAGCTTAGATTTGATTCTTCTAAAGTTTGTGATACTTGTCAATATGGAAAGCAACATAAATCTAGTTTTAAGTCAATCGGTGAAGTCTCAACAACTGATGCATTACAGTTAGTGCACATGGATCTTTTTGGTCCTACACAAACTGGAAGCATTGGAGGCAAATACTATGTGTTTGTTCTAGTTGATGATTACACTAGATTTACTTGGGGCTATTTTCTAGGAAATAAATCTGAAGCTTTTTCTTATTTCAAATGTTTTAGAGCTCAAGTTAAAAATGAGAAAAACCTTCCATTGAAAACTATTCATAGTGATCATGGAGGAGAATTTCAAAATTCTGATTTCGAAACTTTTTGTAGTAAGAAAGGTATTACTCACAATTTTTCAGCACCTAGAAGTCCTCAACAAAATGGTGTAGTTGAAAGAAGAAATAGAATTCTTCAAGAAATAATTAGAACCATGTTGAGTGAATATTCTATTGATAGACATTTCTGGGCTGAAGCTGTAAGTACTGCTTGTTATACTATAAATCGAGTTTTGATTAGACCTTTTCTTAATAAAACTCCTTATGAGTTATGGAATGGTAGAAAACCAAGACTTTCCTACTTCAAGGTTTTTGGTTGCAAAGTATTCATTTTGAATACTAAAGATAACTTACATAAATTCGCACCAAAATCAGATGAAGGGATTTTCTGAGGTTATTCCACAACCTCTAAGGCTTATAGAGTTTTTTATAAAAATACTTGTACTGTTGAGGAAACAGTGCATGTGAAATTTGATGAGTCTGATCCTTTTGTTTTTAAACCATCTCAACTTACATCTTCGGATGTGTTTTCAAAAACTGATTGTCAACCTTTGATAGAAGAAACTTCTGATAAGGAAATTGTTCAAGAAGATACTTCTGAAACATTTACCCCAGAAGACTTTCTACCCTATGTTGATGAACAGGTTTTACAAAACCCAAATTAGGTGTTTCTTAAGAATCATCCCAGTGATAGTATCATTGGTGATGTAAATCAACATGTAAAGACTAGAAGTTCCTTAAGAAATGAAGTAGAACATCTAGCATTTCTTTCCCAATTAGAACCTAAAAGCACAGATGAAGCTTTAGGTGATGATGATTGGATCAAAGAAATGCAAGATGAACTAAATGAATTCGAAAGGAATAAAGTCTGGACCTTGGTTGAAAGACCTAAGGAAACTTCTATTATTGGAGTAAAATGGGTTTTCAGAAATAAATGTGATGAAAATGGAATCATAGTAAGAAATAAAGATAGACTTGTTGCTAAAGGCTATAATCAGCAAGAAGGAATAGACTATGAAGAAACCTATGCTCCAGTAGCTAGACTTGAATCTATCCGCATTCTACTTGCTTTTGCAGCATTCTTTAATTTCAAACTTTTCCAAATGGATGTGAAATGTGCTTTTCTTAACGGTTATGTTCAAGAGGAAGTTTTTGTTGAACAAACTCCTGGCTTTGAAGATACAAAACATCCTGATCATGTTTTTAGACTTACTAAAGCTTTGTATGGCCTTAAACAAGCCCCACAAGCATGGTATGATAGACTCACTGGATTTTTGCTTCAAAATAACTATGTTAAGGGAAATTCAGATCCAACCCTTTTTATAATGAAAGATAAGAAAAATGTTTTTATTGTTCAAATTTATGTTGATGACATTATATTTGGTTCAACTCAGCAATCTTTGACTGACTCTTTTGCTAGTCTAATGAAATCTGAGTTTGAAATGAGTATGATGGGTGAGTTAACATTTTTTCCTTGCTTTTCAAATTTCTCAAAAACCAGAAGGAACCTACATATCTCAACATAAGTATATTAAAGATCTTCTGAAAATGTATGGTTATGACAACACTAAAAGTATAAGTACTCCCATTGGTACCTAAAACTCTTTAGATCTTGATGAAGCTGGGAAACCAGTAGATCAAACATCTTTTAGAGGTATGATAGGAAGTCTACTTTACTTAACAGCTAGTCGACCAGACTTAATGTTTTCAGTATGCTTATGTGCAAGATATCAATCCAATCCTAAGGAATCTCACTTAAAGGCAATAAAAATAATTTTTCGCTACCTTAAGGGAACCATGGATCTAGGATTATTTTATACTTCTGGAAATGATTTTGTTCTAAAAAGCTTTTCTGATGCTGACTTTGGTGGATGTAGAATGGATAGAAAGAGTACATCTAGAACTTGTCATTTCTTAGGAGATTCTTTAGTTTCTTGGTCATGTAAGAAGCAACATTCTGTAGCACTTTCCACTGCTGAAGCTGAATATGTAGCAGCTGGAAGTTGTTGTGCACAAGTGTTGGGGATGCAACACACACTCACAGACTATGGATTGAGTTTTACTAAAACTCAAATTTTGTGCGATAACACAAGTGCCATTTCCCTAAGTAAGAACCATGCACATCACTCCCGTGCAAAACACATAGATATTAGGCATCACTTTCTTAGGGATCACACACTTAAAGGAGATATTATTCTTCAGTTTACCGGAACGCAAGATCAACTTGCTGATATTTTCACAAAATCATTGCCTTCTGATAGACTTGAATATATTAAACAGAAGTTAGGAATGATAACCGTAAGGTAATATTTCTTAATTAACTTTCTGTTGAAAAAGTCTCCTTACAGTAATAAACTCCTTTTCATAGGGGGAGTACATTTGTTTGTTTGTTTAACAAAGTTTTTCAAAATTTGTTTTCAAACTTTTTGGAATGAATATTTTCGGAATGGAACTTCTGGAACTAAAATTTTCCAAATTGGACATTCTCGTACAGAACACTTCTGGAATGGAAGTATTCGTATTGGAAATTTTCGGAATGAAAATTTACGTACTAGAAGTTTCAAAACCAGATATTTTTGTACCAGTTGTTTTTCGTACTAAAATTTTTCGTAATGTATTTCTTCGTACTAAGTTCTTCGTACTGTTTCGCTTCTTAAGTTTGTTTTTCGTACTGCGTTTTTCGTAATGAGTTTTTTCGTACTAAGTTTATTTTTCATAGTAAAATCTTTGAGAAATCATCCATTACGAATAATCCTCCTAAGCCAATCCGAAAGGTATGATTTCCTTACTCATGTTTTCGTAGTCATATTTTACTTGATGGCATTTTCTTGATTTATGTTTTCGGATTATAGTTTTCTTAATTCTTTGTTTTAATAAAACCTCAAAAAGATCGGATTCAAGCTTTCAACCGTCAGATCTGATCACAGCTCATTCCAACCGTTAGATCAACTATGGAATGTGAACCGTCATCTCGTTGCCTATATAAAGAGGACCCAAATTTCTCATCCCACATCGATCTTAAAGCTCTCGCGTTCTGAAGCTCTGTCTCTCTGATTTAAGGCCATTCCGAAATTCAGTCTTCTCCGTTCCGAACTTCTCAGAGAATTTCAGATCCGAATGTCTGCTGAGTTAGCATCTCAAGAAATGTCATCCACTAAGCCTATTTCTCAGTGTTTAGTTTACAGAGAAAGGTTAGTCCATCCGACATTATTCAGCAACTACGATTCTATCATTTCAAAGAATATCAAGTTGAATGGCTGGGAAGATGTTTTGGTATCAAAAACCGGGAACCAAGATGAAGTGTACTCAGATTTACTTGTCGAGTTTTATGAGTCAGTTGCTTTCTTCAAGGAAGATAATAGGGAGAAGTTCTCTTTTAAGTCTTATGGTAAGACTTACAAACTTTCTCACACCAAGGCTTCAAGCTTGGTAGGGCTATCTTATGAAGGAGAAGCCGAGTTTATTTCGCATGTGTTGCCGGATTCCAAGGGTAGTTTCAACAAGGAAAAAGCATTAGAAACTCTCGGACTGGATGATGACAAGGCTCCGAAGATTGCAAGTCTATCTACAAACTTATGGATTCTAGAGTTATGGGTGAAAAGACTTATCGTACCAAGGAAAGGTGATAAAGATAGCTTGAAGAAGAGTGAGATCTATATCTTAGATTTCCCGATAAATCTAAGGAAGAGAAAGCTGAAAGAAGTGGAAGTACAAGCAGAAAATCCTAAGACTAAGGAAGTCCATTCCGCACCTCCAAAGCCTAAGAAGAAGAAAGCCTATCCTGATGAAGTTGTTTCAAAGTGGAGAGATGATAAAGAGAAAAGGAAAGAAGGGGATCCGCAGTTCGGATTGGACCCTGCGGAGGCTAAGGCTTTGAAGGAGAAAACTGCTGATGAGCTTGAAAGACAAGCAAAGCAAAAGAAGCTCATGAAGAAGATGTCCGAGGCTGAGGTAGCTCAGGCTTTGTTAAAGTTCAATGAAATGGTTTCAGCAACTATTCCAGTTCCAAGATCTTTATCCCTGGAATCTCTACCTGAGACTCCTGGAAGAAATCTTATTGCTCCGGAAGAGAATGTTGCTAAGAATTATGAGGAAGTTGAGCAAGTGGAACAAATAGAAGAGGGTGCTGAAGGAAGTGGTGAAACCGGAGATGTGCTGAAACAAGTAAATGATTACAAGGGGACACCTTTGGAACACTTATCACTCCGGACTTCAGAAGCTGAATCTTCGAAGTTAGTTACTCCAGCAATAGAAGAAGAGAAAGGAGAAGAAGAAGTTGCCTATCATGGAGAAGAAGAACAACTTTTACATGAAATTTCTTAGATGAAAAACGTAGAGGAAGGTGTTCAGGAAGTTGCTGATGAGGAAGATAATATCGTTCAAGTTTCTGATAGTGAGAAGAGAACTCCAGAACAGGACTCAATTCTGAAAAAAGATAAGGGGAAGCAAATTCTTGCTGATACTCCGAGCTCAGGAGAAATGAAGAGAAAGGAAGCTGGTAGTTCTTCTAAAAGGAAGTTGGAGCTTATTGAGGAAGAAAACTCTCCAAGAAAAATTTCGGATTCAGAGTCATCCTCGTTGGGGCATGATTTTGTTGTCCAGTCATTAAAGAAGTTGGTAGGAACCATTCCAAACTTTTCTAGTATTGACTCAAGATGCCAGATGCTCCAACATGCGTTGAATCAGAAAACCGACTCCATATCTATGGTTATGGATAAGTGCGTTGAGATTGAAGCTCAGTTCAAAACATTCTTTGTTGGTTACGAAGCTCATAAAAGATCTTGCAAAAGGATAACAAGCTGGTCGAAGAAGAATGTGGAAGAAATGAGGTTGCTTGATGAGTTTCAAGAAAATGTTAAAGATGCCTTTGAGACAGAGGACAAGAAGATAAACGAGCTGACTTCCTCCTTCGAAGAAAAGCTGACTGAAGAAAAGAACTTCAGGATCCAAGAAGTCAGGGATCTGAATGGCAAGTTGAATTCTGTTTCTCAGAATTGGAAATTTGAAAGGGATCATCAGATAGATTTTGAAGAAAGGATGAAGGATCAGGAAGAGAAGATCAAAGCTTAGGAAGAAAAGCTAAAAGCCCAGGAAGAAAAAATTGAAGCTCAGTCCGCAAGAATATTCGTCTTAGAGAAGCAAGCTGAAGAAGATCATAAAGACTTAAAGAAGATCAAGACGATTCTTAAGGGGCTCATGTCGAAGGAGAAAGATCCAAAATAACCTAATCCGATCTTTTTGTTGTATTTCTTTGTTGCTGACATTCTAAATCTAATGAAAATAATGTATCTCGTTTCCATTGTTATCATTACTAATATTTCAGGTACTTTGTTATTTTTTTCCCATTCCCTCCAATTCTTTTTGAAAATCACAAAGGGGGAGAAGGAAAAGATCCTTAAGAAAAAGAATAACTCTAATAAGAGTTTATCAAAGGGGGAGAAAGAAAAAATACCCAAGGAAAAAGAACTCTAAAAAGAGTTTGTTTAAGGGGGAGTTTTTCTTAAAGAAGACCTTCTTATGAAATGTCACTCCAAAAATATGAATACGATCCTTAGAGTTTCAAAGCCTAAGGGGGAGTTAGTCATATTCATCTATATCCTTAAAACAAGGGAGATAAGCATTAATATGTTTCTTTCTTCTTAGAATTTTTTTTTCTTTCGTAAGGATGTTTGTGCTTTCCAAAAAGGGGGAGATTGTTGAGTCAATAAGGTTTTCCTTATGACTTTTCCATTCCTTCTTGTTTTGAAAATCACAAACACCTTATCTTTAAGAAAATTGATTTTATAAGGAAAATTGTTTTTATAAGGAAAATTGCTTTCTTAAGGAAAATCGCTTTTATAAGAAAAATTATCCTTATCATATTTTCATCCACATTTTTCTTAAGTATGAGATTCAGATTCACTTTCTCGGAATCATTGAAACTTTGATATAAAGCATTCTGTTTTAGGATTCGGATTCTAGATAAGAACTATAAGAAAGTTTCATTCCGAATTCCGGATATGAACTCGGACTAAGTTCTATTCCAGATTCAGGATACGAATTCTGAAGAATAATTCTCATTACGAATTCTAATGAAGAAATCCCATTCTGAATTCTCATTACGAATTCTGAAGAAGAATTCTCATTATGAATTCTAATGAAGAAATCCCATTCCGAATTCTCATTACGAATTCTGAAGAAGAATTCTCATTATGAATTCTAATGAAGAAATCCCATTCCGAATTCTCATTACGAATTCTGAAGAAGAATTCTCATTACGAATTCTAATGAAGAAATCCTATTCCGAATTCTCATTACGAATTCTGAAGAGGAATTCTCATTATGAATTCTCATGAAGAAATCCCATTCTGAATTCTCATTACGAATTCTGAAGAAGAATTCTCATTACGAATTCTAATAAAGAAATCCCATTTCGAATTCTCATTACGAATTCTGATGATGAATTCTCATTACGAATTCAGATGACGAATTCTCATTCCGAATTCTCATTCCGAATTCACCCATTAAATAGAATCTGATTATCTTTGTTTTATACACTCTGAATTAATTCAGACTCCAAAAAATATCTTTGTTAGACTCCGAACATTTATATTACTTACACTTCTAAAATTTTTCTACTCTTTACTATTGTTTATTACACTCCAAACCTTCACTCCGAAGTTTCTATTCCGAACCTTTTATGTTAGAGTTTAAAACGATGTCGTACATTCTGTTATACTTGTTTTGTTATAAAACGATGTCGTCTGTTTTGTTTTAAACTAACCGTTGTCTAAGTGACACGTGTACAGGTCCCTCTGATCTTTAAGGAAAATATGACCGTTGGAGAAGGAGCCGACCTTACCTATAAATAGGAGCTCATTTGAAAGAGCTCGGTGTTGATAACTGATGACAGATGAACAACTTGGTTTTGTGCATACATGCTGTTGAAGTGATTTCTAGAGAGAGAGGCTCTTATTAACTCTCAAAGCTTCGTGCGACTCCGAATGTTGGTGATTACATTCGAGGGCTTCCGGGGATAGGAAGAAAGAGGTGCCGACTACCTTAAAGTTCGAGGGCTTCCTTGCTGAGGAGGACAGAGGTTGCCAACTACCTTGAAGTTGAGGGCTTGCGGGGATAGCAAGACAGAGACTCCGATCTTCGTATCGAGGGCTTACCCTGGTGTGGGTACGACATACTTTCTTGAAAGTATAAATCAAGGGACCTTTATCCAAGGTTGTTGGATACCCTTCTCTTTGGGTTAAAAGACTATTATCTTGTTACTTGTAGTTTAACTACTTGTTTATATTCCGCTGCAATTTGTATCTTAAGGAAAGTATAACTTTCTTATACTTCCTTACTTACTCTAATTCATTTAGATTCTATACGCTTTAAGGTAGAATCACATATTGTAACTCTTGTTAAGTTTCAAATTCCAGAACCATATTTCCGGAACCTACTTTTGGAATCACTTTCCAAGTTTAGTTCGGTGTTAGAGGTGTTGTGAATTTGCCTAGTTTAACTTTGTTAAACTTAGCCTTTTCCTTTACTTAAGGAAAACATAGTTATTCTTAACTAACTTTAAAGGTTCCAAAGGAATTTTTAAAGTATACAATTCACCCCCCTCTTGTATATTGAGCATCTCATACTATATTTCGATCCTACAACCATGGGGATTCTCAGGGTTCCTACTATGTATTATCATACTCACCCCTACATAGGCTTCAACTGAACATTGTTGTGTCATGTGCAGACGACGAGAAGCTGGGATAAGACTTGTGGGAGTGAGGGCCATGCCGTTCATGGGGGAGATGGGCTGACATGAAGTGTTGTAAAGACAATCAGTACCAACCCTTCTGGTAGGATCCTTAGTGGATGATCTAGGAGTTGTTTTATCTTTTTATTTGTACTTACACATTTTGTTGGGATCGTATTCCGACCCCTTTACATTCAATACACTTTTTTTCTACATAATTTTACATCATAGTTTTTTCTTGTTGAGTTAATGGTTTTGAGTTATTAAACAGG
Organism: Viscum album; assembly: GCA_963277665.1. Lineage (NCBI taxonomy): Eukaryota > Viridiplantae > Streptophyta > Magnoliopsida > Santalales > Viscaceae > Viscum > Viscum album. The sequence continues at coordinate 1,817,154,494 of OY728164.1, forward strand.
TATAACAAAAATGCATTCCCATGATATAGATATGACATATCAGTACTTTACGGCTAACACCTAGCCTATAGAAGGTGGGCTAGGGGTAGTCATGACACGGGCCGCAGGGGACGGGTCATGACAACGTGGCATAAGAGGATATAGTTATACTAAATAACTAAGACTCTGATCATTTCAATATATCAATACTATTACATTTTTTGAGTGTGGTTTTCAGTTTGGTGAGTCCAGTGTTGGTGCGAAGGCCGACATATCCATACACTGGGATGTTGAATATTGATTTATGACTCGCTGCATGAAAACACTGATCATATGTTTTTTGGAAATGTTTTTTTTTTATTTTATTCTTTAGAGTAGCTCAAAAGGTATAACTTAATGATAGTGTCACTCATTTTCTTTATTAGGATTCTACCATGTAGACATCCAGCTAGGATTCCCGAGAGAGAGCACGATGATGGACCACTGAGCGATCCTGTGTGGATCATCACCGAGCGATATGTTGTGGATCAGTAATAAATGATACTAGTGGACAATACATGATATATTGGCACATTACATGAGTTCCAACAGAATATGACTCCATGGTTTTGAGAAGATATAGATCCCCAGGTAGATGAGAACTAGATGAAGGCTTTGTCTAGAGTTTTTCTGCCAAGTTGGGACACATGTACATCAGATGGTGATCCTAGCTACTGTTGTTTATTATTGTGTGACCCTTAGGATATTCTGCATGGTGACGAGGCTTCATTACATTGATTTTTTCCTAATATGATAAATTTGAGTAGTGCACCAGCTATATCATTGCTCGTTGGTCAACAGTCATAACTAACAGTACCAGTAAAGAGAACATGTAGGTTTAGTGCCTTAAATGTGTTTCAGTCTCAGATACTCCTCAGGTTCCATGTAAAGCCTGACTCAAAGTTAGTTAAAGGCTAAATTGATAAGGTTGTTGAGTTTCATTCTATCCATCGTACCATTAGGTCAGATGGTGGTCTGTATGGAGATCCTTCTACGTGGCTCAGTAGGACGATGAAATGGTTTAGATTACCCTGATCTTGCAATAAAGTGAATTTTTTATGGACAAGCATGATAACCTTCCTCAGATAAGGGGGTCTCTTTCCATAAAAATATAAATAGTGAGTGTTCCCTAGAGCTTCTATAGTTTTAGTAGGATGGAATTTCGGTATCTGGGTATTCATATAGTCGTACTGACCATCCCAGGTACTCGATGAATACAATATGGTCTGTGATTTAGGGCTTAGAGTTGTGATCAAGGTGTGTTTAGGGAAATAAAATCCAATAAAATTTATCAATTAATTCATTGTTATGTTAGGGTGCTATAGAAAATTATTGTGGTTGGATTTTATTTAGATGACCAGAAAAGCAAGTGAGTGTTAGAAGTAGAAAATTAAGAAATTGACGCTAGTGTTAGATATGTGGGCGTGTAAAATGTTTTTGGAAGAGGATGTGATAGGGATCGATGAATCAGAAGGGAAACAAATGTAGAAGTGGATCTAGGAGAGCATCATAAGGTTGTATACATTTTGACATTTACAACAACCACCCCAATATAGTCACCACTAGGATCGGGGGGGCTAGAGGACATGTGATGTGAGTAGCTGCATGCAGTCAATGAGTTTGACCCAAGGGCTCCAAGAATATTTTGAGGTATGGTCTGTCTCTACTACTATCTATCGTGTTAATATACATAGGTACCAATCATTTTTTATTAACACAAATATTGTTCAAGACCATGAGTTTCAATTTAAACTGATTACTCGGCCCTTTATGTCTAGAGAAACCATTGGGAGGAGACTCAATATTCATCCATATTCCGATGTTGTGATATGACCTTTTTTATGAGAGTTTTGGTTATAACCTCTTGGTGGTAATGTCGGTGCCTTAAGAAATTAGTTTGGTGATGGAACAGACAACCACATTTCCTACTCAGATTGATTGTTTTAGGCAAAAATAATGTAGTATATCTAATGAGTTGGAATGGGATTTCCATTGGTCAGTGAAAAAGGAATCCCAAGAAGCACAGGATAAACTCATGCTCAGGGGCGGTGAAACTAATCACTATTGAGTCGTCCAGCCTTACCCTCGTGGCTATAGAAGTTTTGAGTTTTGAGTTCCCAAAATTTTTGGTAGACTGTGGGGACATCATTTAAAATGTTGTTTTGAGGATTACCTCCCCGAAGGGAGAGAGAATTATGCTTTGGTTGGGTACCACATAGATTTGTACCTGACTTCTCAAGGGTAGAGAAAGCCTTTTAAGCATTAACAAACAATGGAGACCCTATACTGTGGATGGATAAGTGTCAGTAGAGATTTTAGGAGTATAGACAGAGACTAACAAGTGCCCCCATCATGAGGCTAGAAGGAGACAGTATTTGGTATGTAGTATACGATGAAACATCAGGGGATATCATAGGTTGTTTCCAAATACTGGAGTTGGAAGTGACCACCTATGGCTCAAGGAAGTGGAGACATCATGAGAAAAACTACGCTACCCATGAACTCAATTTAGCAGGAGTGGTCTTTGTGCGGAAGATTTGGCAACACTACATAATGAGTGAACATTTTACAGTTTACTCTAATCACATAACTCTCATGTATATCTTGTCAGATAAAGATCGGAACCTAATACAACGATGATGTCTCGAGTTAAACTAGGTCTATGACTTTGGGATTGTCTATACTCTTGGGAAGGGGAACATGGTAGCATATTCACTCAGCAGAATGTGTGGTCTAGAACTGTTGAGTGATATGATAGAGTATCTAGTCACACTAAGAATATATTTCAAGGATAATGATGGGGCATCTTACCTTTAGTCAATGAATGTCACTCCCCATACTATTCAGTGATTTCTAGAGGCACAGCTTGGGGACACTGACGGTGAGGCCTAACATGCTCAGATATCCTCAGGATGGTCTCCTAAAGTATTTACTGAAGGTGGGGAGCCTGTCGTTCTCTTCATATGACCCACCATGATACTAGTGATGCTTTGAGATGATTTTTTGAGGGATTTCCTTACATAGACTTTAATGGTACATCCTAGATTGGCGAATATGTACAAGGACCTCCGATTTTAGTATTGGTGGCCTTGTATGATGGAAGCCGTGGCATAGTTTATATCACGATGCCTAACTTGTCAGAAAGTGAATACTACACAGATCTGATGGATGTGTTATGGAAACTAGAGACAGAGACCCTTGGGCTCCGATGAGGGAGATCATGCCTTCCTACGGGTCTCACCCAATTCAGGATTGCAAAGGGTTGGCCAAGGAAAAAAGTTATCTTCAATGTTCATCAAAACATTCCTGATTCTCAGTAGAGCGGGATAGGTGGAATACAGTCTATCTCGTCCCCCATAGATGAACCAGGAGCATAATGTTTTTCCATATGTCGTAACTGAGGAGATACTTGTATGATCAATCTCAATTTATCTACTAGGGTGAGTTGTACTTTGACGATGGAGTGAATTTTATGGTGTTCTCGGTGGAGATAGGTGATCGAAAAGACCGAGTCCTTTGTGGATGGTTGATCCCTCGAGTGTGAGTTTGGTGGAATCACATGAACCTCCATTAGAGAACATGGGAGGGAATTTCTTAGATTCATGTTCAATACCCTCATTTTTTATTTTATTTGTTTGGATTTTGGGGACGTAATGTCTTAAAGTATGAAGAATTTAAAGTCCCAGAATTTTTGTATAATTTTTATAGTTATATGGAATTATTTTAGAGACTCGAAAATCTGACGGCAGGTGTATCCGTGGCCCAGAGAATCCGAAATGATCCATTGAAAAATATTGTGTTTAAAATAGAATGCATTTTTGGTTTTAATGAAAAAGTATGATAACAGGTAAATGGGTTCCCGTATCAGAAATATGAGGGCATCTGTGCGTTATGGAGAGAAAGTCTAACCTAGGTGCGACTTTAGTTTAGTCGATTCAGGCCATCGATGGGAAAACTGAAAATAGAATAAATGTAAATAAAATAATATAATAACCTTATTTTTGTTTTCAAATTCATATTACTAATGAACATTGACACAGATTAAAAACCTAAGACCACCGATGAACTCGTGAGGGTATTCTTTCATTAGGAAGTTACTATCATTGGTCGGAGCATGCCAACTATGGAATTTAGTTTTTGGCCATGAGTAAAATAATTATGTAACAATTATTTTATTGTTAAAATTTATAACTTCTAAACTGTATCATGGATTGTAAATATGAGAGTACCATTGAGTTCGTTAAGACCTGTTTCCCTTAGGTATATCCAATCATCGACCGGTGCATGTCGATGGTGAATGTTAATAATTTATTTAACTTTTTTAATGCTATGTTCTATAAATTCATGGGTGGAATTTTCTAACATTTGAACTAATTCTCGGATTAAAAAAATTTGGTAACCGTTGAATCTACTGCATCGTGATTCTCTTAATGGAGGATTCAAATCAATCTCAATATTTCATGTGAAAACGTTAATTTTAAATACTTTTGAAAGATTAATAAGATAAAATGTATTATTATTTTGTTTATTTTTCATTTTTACAATGGATGAGTGGTGGTGGTAGGACCGACGACATGTTGACCCATTAATGACAATACTTTACCTTATTTTTAACCACAATTTTGGATGTTTTTGAGGTTCATTAATTAAATGAACATCATTAATTTTTTTTGTAAGACCCTCTCTTATTATCTCATATTAATATGGAGATCGAGGAGGGTTGTTGGAATGGTTTCACCAAGTGATGATGATTTGGTAAAGTACCATCACACTAACCACTTAGAGGATGAGGCCAGAATCATCAGGCGGTGACGAGCGCCACCTATTTGTGAACTGAAGATAACAATGGAGGAGGTTCTATCAATCATATTCAACGGACGTCTTTTCCAGGTAGGGGGATTATAGTAATGTTCATATTTATGAGATAAATTGTTAATTGCTTCATAAAATCGTAAAGCAGAGGGTGCATACCAAACAAACATGGCACGTACCCTCCACATCTATTGTTTTTTTGTCTCTATTTTTGAAAAAAATTTCAAAACAGAGCAGTAGGATGGAACCGAAGGACATGCAGTATTGATGGTGACCAGATAACCTCATAGGAGCTGACGACATCAAAAACTAACCATCGGTGAGTGTCCGGTGGCCCACAGAGGAAACCGCTGGCACAGAGGCCGGTGGTGCCCCGGGAAGACACACCACAACCAATAAAGGGTGTTGGGAAGTTGCGCATCATTGCATGCCGTGGAGGCCGAATGCGAATATCCCGAGCCCACCGTGTGGGACAAGGGAGGCATCCACAGGCACTGCCATCAGCGTGATGTAGCATCAATCATCGGGCCATGACATTATGGGGGAAGCATGGAGCAGCCACGAGGCTTGTTGGACTCAACAGTCCACCTACGAGCGAACCGAGCTGAACGCGGGCACGAAACCCCCAGTAGGCCGAACCCGCCCACAGGTAGGACCAAAGTCGTAGCCCAGCGGGCCAATGCAGGTTGGACAAGCCCTACCTAGTGGGCCGTTTAAATAGCATCCATGGGCTCACGAACCAAACCGGGTCCACCCATAGTACGATGCACCTTGGTGGGGTCTGGTAGACCCCAGGACCCGTTGCTTTGGGCTGGTCTGACCGATTCGGATAGGGCCCGGACCCAACCAGCCCTCAAAAAAAGAATCGCTCAAAACTGACAAATATGTTGCCTGTTTGAAAGTTTTTCGATGGAATTGGGAACCCTTTTGGGAAGATGTACATTTAAAATATTCAAATGAGCCTGACCTGGCTAGGTGACACCGAGGAGCACTCACCCTTGTTTCACGGAAAGGGTTGTAACTAACAAACTGAGAATTCGATCGACCCGTCGTCTATGAAAAAAGGACCCTTGTGACAAAGCGGGACTTTGGAGATACTCTAAGGTATTTTTGATGGATTTTGACATGCGACATGGGTTTCATCACACTTTAATCCAACCAAGGCCTTTTTTAAAAAGTACCCATAACATACAAACCTGACATTCGATCGACTCAGTGTCTGTCACGTTGGGACCCCTACGATGGGGCGGTCCCTTAGGTATGATTTTTTGAGACATCTTACTTGTTGAAATAGGTCCAATGGATTAAGTATTGGTTCCTCCAAGAATCGAGAAAGCTTAGTTTGGGAATCTGTTGGGTGACCGTAAGGTGAAGAACGAACGTCGGTCATATGTGGGTCAACATCTAACGATACTTTGTGGGTGAGCATCTATTTATCCTATGTGGGTCGGCACTCAACGATCCTAAGTTGGTCAGTGCTCACCGGTCATATGTGGGTCAGAACTTACTGATCCTGTGTGGGTTAGCTGTAGAGCCTCAAAAATGAAAAACATGATCCAACAATACATCTAATCATATATAATTCTATAGTTTAGTTTTGGCTGTGTCTTTACCTTTATGGTAATTTTACCTTCATGGAGTTACCTTCGTGGTGATACCTTTATGGTATTCTCCTCTTGTGGGTTAGTTGTACAAATGGCTTAAAAGTTGGAGCCCTATGTTTCCCCATGAATGAGAGAAGTATATTTTGATAACATAGTTATATGTATGGGAATATACCTAAGTAGAGTTGACTATAGCTTTGTGCATTGTAATTGAGATCATTATTTGTGGTTTTACTTTGTGGAATTCTATGAGAAATTCGCGGGAATGAGGGTCCCTACAGAGTATTGTTATACTCACCCCTGCACGGGCTTCGCCGATACCTTGTTGTGTCTTTTGTAAATGATGACTAGCTGGTCTGAAACATGGGGGATCTAGGGAGAGGGGGTACATGGATGAGACATACTTATGTGAAGTGTGGTGGATACGATCTATAAATACTCTTTAGGTAGGATCCTTGGTGGATATCCATGAGATATTTTGTCTTTTTATTATTACTTGTACCTTTTAATTGGGCTTGTATTCTGGACCCTTTACATTGTGTACACTTTTTACTACAAGAGTTTACATCAAGGTTTCCTCTGGTTGAGTTCTTTTTTTGAGTATTTGTACAAGTAGAAAAGCAATGCCTTCCCGTTATAGGTATACACCTTTTTGGTTCTAGTTGTCAACATCTGGCCTATAAAAGGTGGACATGGGGTAGTCACTGTACTGGCTCTCAGGGATGGTTCATCAAAATGGGGACCTAAGATAGATTTTTAAATGGATTAGAGAATTTGATCCATTTAGCAGTATGTAATGGAAAAAAGGTGCTGAGAGAATAGTTTTTTTATAATCTTCGACATGGTCTTCAAATTGAATTTAACAAGGAGTATCTATGATTTTATCATTACAAGAAGAATGGACAAATAAGTCCCATGTATATCGATCCATTTTAAATTCAAGACCATATTTTGATTGTAGCTTTTCTCATAGTGCTTGAACTCTACCACTTTCATGTTCATAATGTGCTTCATTTATCCCTACCATTTGAAGTACATAGCTGAACCATAAAAATTATTTAACTTAATGGTTATACTAATGGATTAAGATCATTTTGATTTGTAATAAATAGTGAATATTATGTATTAAATAAGAAATTCCCTCCAAAAAAACACTCAGATATTCAATGTTTTTTGGAAAAACAACTAGCATAAGGAAGATATATTTGGGATATGATGATTTAATGATGAAAAAGTATCATCAGTTACTGGTTCTCATGTACATATTTTTTTTTTGAGAAAATTAGTTTTGTGGAGGTAGCATAAATTAAAATGATATTTTTGGAATGTTATATATTTTAAATATATTTTTTCATTTAGATATTTCTTGTTACACATAAAAATAATATTAAAAATTATGTGACATATCTTTAAAATATTATTTTTTTATGATTGTTAACCCATAGAAATCACAACATAGATGATACATATGATATCATAAATTATAAGAAAATATTATTTAAAGTTATTATAAAATGAACTCATATGTTTTTAATTAATTAGAAATGAAAGATGAAATTATTTTAAAATAAATAAAATCATTATCTGAAAATAATTTTTTAGGGGAATTTTTTTACACCATTCATATATCCAAATGATAATTATTAAATTAATTAAATGAAATTTATATATAATATATTCAAACAAATTTCTATCATTAATATTATTTGTTTTTTTGTAAGTGATATAAGAACAATACAATTTTTTGATCAAAAATATAAATATTTAAAAAGTGGTTTTGTCCCCATTTCTACACATATAATATAAATACAATTTTAAAATTATAGAAAATTGATTTGACAAAATAAAATTTAATTTTAAATTACTATTTTCAAAATTATGCTAATATAATTTTTTTTAGTCGAAAAGTTAAATCTTTTGATTATTAATGAAAATACATGTTTTTATTATGTATTTTTGTTTCATTTAAATATTTTAAAAACAAGAAAACTTATTTATGATGGAACTAAAGTTTAAATTAGTTCAAATATATATCTATTAATCCAATTTATTTCATTTTAATCAATTATAAAATTATTTTTAAGAGAAAATACAAATTTTTCAATCTAATCTATTTGAAATCCTAATTTCTCATCCCATTTTCAGGATTAATTTTACATTAATTTCATTCACCTATATGAATAGTATTTTAAAAATTGGATTATTATTTTTCGAATTTCTATAATTTATAATTATTATTAATTTCATATTAATTTTTTACAAATATATATTGTACAAAAATAAAAATAATTCATCTTGATTATGGTGAAAATGTGTTTCTATGGGGTTTAAACTAAAATGATAATGGTAAAAAATGTCAAAATATTTGAAAAAGACACTGGATAGAAATATTTAGAATATTTATCTTTTAGGAATTATGATATACAATTATTTATCAATTTGGAATGTGAAAAAATCATGCACATCTTTTTCCAAAATAACATGTGTGCCACTCACCTCAATTATGAAAAACCAACCCCTATACAATCAACTTCAAAAAATAATTACCCGTTGTTTTTTAAAATTACAACCCAATTCACTTAATTAATTCCATCATAAAATAATATATTACTTTTTATGTCTAGATAAACATACTAAGACCCCTTTTGGTGAAAACCAAAATAATTCGTATGAGGAAAAGGTAACATCTGAAATAAAGCGTTTTATTTTATTTTGTACTCCACATATATAAAATATTTTTAATCTAATACAATATAATAAACAAAATATATTATATTTCATTATATTTTATTATTTTAATTACATAAAAGAATTCCATCTCTTATTCAATTGAAATTTTCACAAAAATCCTTGATGTGTACAGAGGACAACTATCTCATGAGATGATGTGATTATTTTTCCCATTAACACCTATCACTAATGAATATAAAAATAATTATTTTTTATATGTGAAATTTAGGATATTATGATTCTTTTAGAAACATGATATCACATGTTTTTGCTTACATATCATGTCAGAAAAATTTTATAATGTCGTTCAGGTGTACAATGTACTAACACCTTGCGAAGTGATTTGATTAATTAATCACATACAATATACATGAAAGGTCATAATGAAAGTATCAAATTAAAAAACATGATATATGAATTACCTAAAAATTATTATGGATTTCAAATATATTAAATACCTTTTTTCTATCATGAAAATGGGAAAACATTCTTTCATACGTATTGCCACCAATATCCCTGAATAGTGTCTTTCATTTTAAATATATAACATTTATGGTTTATAGTAAATACATATTCATTTAATATATATGATATTTAGACCATGTTTAAAATTCTGTATATTTTCAAATCAAGACCAAAATAAGGGGTAAAATTAAAAAATCAGAAAATACATAAAAAACAATTCATTTATTGCCCGAAACATGAATTTAACATTGAAATAACATGAAAAGGTAAAAAATGATCATAATAAAATCATATTAGGTTATTTATATGAATTTATTTTTATAAAATATATTCATAATAAAATTATATTTATTATAAATTTGATTCGAACATGTAAAATAAATTTGATACATACATTAAAAGATTTTTTGTATCTATTTCATTAATGGGAGACAAATGGAAATTCACCACTCTTTTTTAGAATATATACTCCCCTTTAACATGTTGAATCATTAATTTAAAAATTATCATGGTATTTAAAGTTTAATTTAATTTTATTCATTAATTTTCCTTATAATTAATAATAGTACTAAAACAATCTGGGTTTTTTTTATCAATTTTCATTCAATTATACATATGTTATTTTATGAACATAAATTCTTATTTAGGTGTATATATATCCCCATAGACACATTATATCATGAATTTATTTATTATCATTATATTTGGAGTTATATTTAATGTTATTAATTTAAGGGGAATGTGATTCAATGAAACAAAATTTGTAAGGGTGTTATGATATAATATCATTATTCTTCGAGACTATTTTATACTGAGATTAAAATAATTAAATATTATAATATATTTCACAGTAAACACATATATTTTATTATAATATGTTTATATCACCAGAAAAAATGTTTTCCATATTTTTACACTATTTATGTTGTTAATCATCCAAAATATTTTTTAAATTAATAAATATATTTATTTATCTTTTTAGTAGAAAATATAAACTTCATAAAAAATAATTCCTAAATGTTATTTGGAAATGTGTTTTTACAATTCCCCAAATTATTTGTTATAGAAATTGTTACGCTTGTTTTATAATTTTTTTAATGGAATCAATACTTTATTTTCCAACAAATTCATTGTTTTATTTTAATGATATTATAAAACAAATATTTATTTATAACATATACATAATTTACAAACAACCTTACAAAAAATTGATTTAAATATTCCATTACATGATTCATAGTATATTTTCAATGAAAATGATATTGAAATTTTATGACAGTTCAAATATATTTTATCACTGTAGAGTCGATATTTTCCTCAAGAAATGTTTTAAATGATTTTTAGACATTCCTTTATAATTTTTCACTGTTATTTTGATTTTAAATAATTTTTAAAATGTTCTATGAAATATTATTTTTAGAAAGAGATTTTATAAATGAAATTATATTCTATACTAAATTTTCAATCTATTTAATATAAATATATTCTATCTATGAAGACATCATTTGATGAAGCTTATTATTTTATATGAATGTGAACTATGTATACCATTGTTTATAATTATATAGATGGTTTATTTTTTTGATGAAATTATGTTTGCAGAATATATTTATCATCCACAAGTTATAAAATTAATAAATATTTATAAAACCAACTTTTTTCAATGGTTTATGCTTTAATGAAATATTGAAATGTATATGAAAAGTATTTCATTTATTCATGTTAAGTAATGATGAATTGTTTCTGAAAACCATTTATTTCAATTGATTCTATTATAATTGTTTTTTATCATTTTATGGATCCCATATAGTGTTTTTTCATTATGTGACAGTGGTTACGTTATAACCATGGGTTGTTTTTACATTATAACCCAACAAAGTGGTTATTTTATATCAAAATATGTGATATAACTATATCTCCATCCAATTAATTGTGTAATGATTTAAATTTCTTGAGATATATATGACTTTAATAAAAGTGAAGCATATTTAGTAAGGTAATTTATCCAATATGATATAATTCATAGTAAACCTCGACTACTATGATGATTTGAGGAGTAACCCAATTCTAATATGATAACATTTTTAGTGTCCCTTGATAATGATGTAATGGATATTCTATACTGATGTGTATACCAAAATTCCATTTTCTATGAAAATTTTAATCTCTATTTGTTAAAATTCATTGATTTATTTTTTGGTTCATGTGTTATAAACATCAAATCACTTTGATATGACTCCTAATTTTGGTCACCGGTATTAAGTGTATCATATTCAAAATATAATATCATGTTCTGAAACACATATTCCCATTTCAAGATTATGTGATCACATATATGTAACTTTTATTTCCATAATGATATTTTTATATCACTCTTTCATATATCTTAATTCCCTATATTAATATAAATTTTTTACATAGGGTGTATTAGTGAAGAGTGCATGATGGGATGATACATTTGGGAGATATTTAAGATCACACATCAAATAATATTATTGTCTACCAGCTCTGCAATGAATTTTATCTATTATGTTATTTAGGTTTGTATGTCCATGTATGATATTATTGGGCCACTACATGATGGTGATTTTTTCTACATCTCAAAGAGCCATTGTTTACCTATTTCTATTATCTAAATGGAACATCATCAGATCATTAATAGGGGAACAACCCTTCATAAAGGCATATCATAGATAGGGGTATACTACCCGTAGTAGAGGGACCACGCCTCATCATATATTATAATATAGGTTATCAACTATTTATATAGGATTCCCATGAACTTATATATATGTATCATCAATGGTTTACCAACCTCGATGTCAAAAACATCATCACACGTGAGCATCAATATCAGCTGAGATTGCTTGATGGATTTACTCAATTAGGCTATCTCACATCATAAATATTTTTTCAAAAAAAGGTATACCATTGAGTTCTATATATAAAAATACATAGGTAGAAGTACTCATGGTTCCAATTCTATGATATGAAGAAGGATATACATGAGATAATACAACCAAAGAATAATAGACCATTTTTCTCTCAATAGATATAACATATATTACCATGATCGCACCTTGTTATTCCCAACTAAAAAACATATAATTTGATAATACAATTACAGGGCTTCTCACATGGGGATCATGATGTGTGAAAACACCATTGTATTAGGAAATAATCCTCTATAAACATCTCTACTAGAAATATATAGACACATGAAACATGGTCACATCAATAGATATTTATCATTTTTAACTCTTATTAAAACTCAATTTTCCATAGAAATCACAATAAATGGTCAGAGTTCTTCATAATAACAATACATATAGTGAGTAACTTCATAAATATTATGTATTAATCCCTTATCATAAATCATTCATTGATTCTTCATCTTATCCTTTTGGAACCTCAATATAAGGCCCCCATATCAAATTTAAAAAATCTATTAAGGTATTGATATCCTCTACTATCTGTGGATTGATATTTCCATGTGTAAACATGGTTTATTTCACACAATCCATGACTTCATCACCATTAGTGGATTTTTTACTTTTTGATTCATCTACAATCATCCATTGATCCTCACTTCCTCATTGAAATCACCATATCCATAATTAATCCCAAAAAAATTCATGGTTCCAATTTAAAATCATGTTATGAACCCGACATGTAGTTGAATCATCAATAAACCACAAGAAAATGTATATCATGAATCGTTATAGACGAGAAAGGCTAGAAACACAATATTAATTCATGAATTGATGTTCACAACATATCCATCAATTGAAACCATAAAAATAAAAATAAAATTGGATAATTATATAAAAATTAGTTAAATTAGCTGTAATAGAAAATAATTTATATTTTAGGGGAAAGTAACCAATAATGATAATATATTATTATAATAGATATAAAATTCAAACATGAATGCAAGAATAAATTTATATAAACCGAAAAATAAAAACCCCCATTTAATATTAAGATATTACATTTGATTTTATATGATGGGGATTAGATGTTGTGATAAATAGATTTGTAAAATTAAATTAATCAATTAAATTAGTTTTTTATTTCATCTAATACCATCCATTGACAACATTTGGGCTAGTGATTAGATGAAAAAACCCATACCTCACACCTAGGTTATGTCCCACATTCTATATCCAATGGATGAATTTTAAATCATTGAAGATAATCAAGTCAAATAAAATTTTATTATATCGATTAAATATTTGTACATATGGTTTAATATATTTTTTATTTTCAATATATATATTTTGGTGTACTTCAAAAATCTTAACACCACACTAACTCTAAAGACTAAATCTAACTAATATATAAATACATAATGGGTACAACAAAAAAATGTCACTAAATTTGAAACAACATCATGTATTTTAATCCATAAAACAAAAACTACATGAAATGTTTAGGGTTCTTTGTCATTGTTAAGCTCTAAAGATCCTATGAGGATTCTTAAATGTTCAAATGAAACAATAAAAATCACACCAGAGGGATAGTTCATCCACATAAGATCCTCTAATACATATCCATGATAGTAATTAGGTGCCCTAAAAATAAATTCCTATTTGTGAAATCTCTGTCTCCCAGTTTAATAAACTGTGATGGGACATGAATGTATGTCTAAACTAAAGACATGTAGAATACGTTATGACATTATTTTAACTATGGGGTGGAATTCTGTTTGTAAAAAACCTCTATAGCAAGAAAAAAGTATATTTTAATAAAAAGAAATATATTTAAATTTTTATAACACAATAAAACCCATGCATTTCACTTAATTGAGAGGCCTTTTAGAACACATGGTCTCCCTAATAGAGATGTGTGGTACTATAAAAAAAATTTACATATGATTTTTATTGACACTATGTGGCATTTATTACCTTGTGGATTAGTTAAAAATTTCCTGTATTAACATAAATTAGCTTAAATCAAATATGTTATGAAATTTATATCTCTATCCAGTAAACGTGTGACCAATAGTGTCTCCCATATAGAGAATGTAATGCGTCCCCGATAAAATAGATTGAAAAAATTTTGTTTCATAAAATAAATAAAAAGGCATGTGAGCCTCCCAAGTTATATTTATGTACAATATAAAATAACTATGTATATCTTATAAATAATAGATGTTTCATTCTCTTTGGCCATCTGTATAGGGGTGGATTGTCGCAATATTCTATAATGATAATATAAAAGTATCCTAAAAACCTCTCCAAAAAACTCTAAAATAAATCAAATATCATGTTTAGAGACAATCATGTATCACTTCCCATAATGTACGATGAACTCGTATATTTAATAGTTCAAAAAATCTCTCATAAAAACACTATTATAGTATAGTTTGAAAGTGAGATATCTTTGTAATTTGATAACAAAGAACATAGATGGTTTCATTGAATTTCATTTTTTATAGAATCCAAATATTAAAATAAACTGATATTACATCCCACTAATCAAAGAAAATCATAAAATTGATATTCATACATACTGGATCCTTATTATTTTCCTCTTTCCTTTGATATTTGAGGAAGTGAGAAATAAAATCAGTAACACACACCCTCATTATTTTTCAACGTACATGTTATCTAATATCATAATAAATATTCATCAATCCTAGATTTTCATCTAAATGGGGGTATGGAAATTTCACAACACCAACTCACACAATTTAATTCAGATAACTTTAGAACATTGTAAAATTATCTATTGCCACCCACCATAAAAAATATAAATAATACATATATTGATGGTATATAGACATATATAAATTTAAAAAAAATATCATAACTGATAATATCGTACAAGATGGAGAATATGTGGAGTCACTAACTTTTCATAGTGTTGATGTGACTATCTCTTCACTTCTAGGTTCAACTACAAATAGTTCAGCTACTTTGGAACATCATCAACCAATCGAGATCAATATTTCCTAATATGGGTATCATCCACCATGATTCCCTTACCTTGAGTATATATTAACTTGAAATATTTTTACCTATAGGAACTACATTAAATGTATTAATCATCGGTCAATATCACTTTTGAAATGGTTATACCTAAGACATTAGGGATAATGGAAAACTAAATATAATTCAAGAAAAATTTAATTTGTCCATTTCATTAGAGAATAGATAATTATTGACATCCCTATAAAAAATTCATATTTTCCATCATAGGGTTTCAATTTCATATATAATTAATTTTTCACCACCTTATATTACAACAACATGCACCCCATCCTAACTCCACATGAAGTGTAGAACCCAAAATGCTCAGAAACCTCCTTCTGTAGTTCCAAAATATGATAATTGGTAAACTAATTCCTCATATCAATAATGTATTTCAGAAAATGCTCAGTCCTGGGGAATTATATACCTTTACATTTTATGATTCTCAATAGGGATACATTCATGGAATCGTATAATGAAGACCCTCAATAGTACTTACAAAAACCAATCAACCATTAAACATCAGACATATTTTTAATATCATAATATTGTACTACATCTTCCTTTTCCATGTTAATAACTACATGTTGTTTAGAGATGAAATATCTCATAATGTAATACAATCTATTATTGAATTGGCACTTAATAAGAATACATCATAAATGGTTCATGGTGATTAAGTCAAGGTCCATCCTCATATTCAATGAGTCCTCCTCCTATGATAAAGTGTAACTAGAAATTGTATTTATAATGATAAACATAATACATCCAATAAAATTGTAATTATTAATCCCGTAATTCCCATAATGGTAGCGAGGAAATTTTTCAAACTAATGGGAAACACCATGAACTAATTCTTATCATAGAAACCTCAGAATGACATCCAGAAGTACTCTCATCTTTAGGAAGTCATACCTAATGTAAGTCATTGAGAACCATATCACACCATTGAGATGGTTAAATTTATCATTAATCTATAGAAAATTTCTTTCTTTAATATTCATTTTATTTAGGTGACAATTATCAACTCCAATCCTCATTTTTGAAACTTCCACCTATCAGAAAAACATTAGAGCTAGACAGTGGGACACACATGGTGGGATGAAACACATCCAATAATATTCCACTGACTAAAACCTTAGCTCAGATAACATATTTGGTGATATCTGATATGCTATAAAATATATGAGCATTCTTTTTTTGTGAATGTTAATGTAGATGTGAATATATCGATGTTCATATTGTCCTTGAACATACTCGGGGAATAAATCAATGTTTCTAGAATCTATTTATGGGGGATAGGTATATCAAAAACCAACAAAACCATATTATAATATCCAAAAAATTTAGTAGGTTGGTTACAAATCATGCTCATGATTACCACTCACTCCACCATTTGATCATATTATCCATTAATGAAGAATATGCTTCATCCACCCCATAGTTACTTAACACTCCTATAGTTATAGTCTATCTTGTCACATATCATGGATATATAGTCCATTAAATGAAAATTTAATATTTCTTTATTTTAAATACTATTAATTTTAATATAAAATCTCTTCATTAAGTATCATCTATTTAAAAAACCATATTTTTTTTAATTGAAATTACCCTTTTTATAATTCTTAAAATTTTGTAATGCAGAATAAAGATACAGAAATAGATGATAAAACCAAAACAAATTTTTATACTAATTTGAAATGTTTATTTATTGAATAACAATAACCATAATAATTGAATATATTTAATGGTGATGAAAGGTATAAAAATTAGAAATTTTTTATTTACTAGACTCACCTAAATAACTACAATCATTAAAAATTTTGTAGAAATAAAAAATAATATTAACAATAAATCATGGAAATGAAAATATATATCACATTGAGATAAAGTAGAAGAAAATTTATTATGACAGAAATGAGAGGTATTTAATGAAATTTTGGAACTCATATGAATGATTGAAATATGAATAATGGAAATTTAATTTGATAATTTGAATAGTAATCTTATCGTTTAGAGTAGTAACCTGACAATTAGAATAATAGACATGCATATGGAATTTTGATACACTATTAATGTATAATAAAAATTGAAAATATTATATATTTAAACCATGGTTGATGTAAATATATGTTTTAAATATGATAAGTTAAGGTTTTTTATATTTATAAAACATAGATTTCTTAATTGAACATTAATAAAAAATATATTGATTTAAAACGATGATTATTTTTTCATAAAATGAAATTTTAAATAATGTTATGTGATATTATAAAGATATGTTAGGTATATAATTTCCTATTTAATTCAGCAATGGTTTATAAAATTTATCATAATATAAAAATTTCAAATTATTATATATAAGGGGATTTAATATTAAAATAAAATTTCTTCATATTTTGAAAATTATTTTCATAAAATGGTTTTCATTTTTTAAATATATATATAAAAAAAATTACGCTGATTTTTTTCTGATTTTCAAAACTACATTACTTTTTGTGAAAATATAATTAATAAATTTAATGTAATTAACATTATAAGCTAAATAATGATATTTTTCAGTCATTGCTGATATAATATTTCATTAGATTGAAATGTCAAAAAAAATTACTATATATTATCACACTAATTAATACTAATTATAGTATTGTGAAAAAATAATTCATATAATATATCAAAATACCCCTATTATCCTCTTATAAATACCAACCTCACCACCCATTCTCAAAAAATACTATATGCCTTAGGGAATTCACAATGTGTACTAAATTTTCTTCCTTGGAATCCACCCTAATATTTCTAGCTTCAGTTATCACCCAAAGACAACTTTATGTTTCCTTAAGGATTATCTCATTTGGATAATAGTTATGATGTAATAAAATAAATTTACCCCATTTTAATTCCTCTCTTCTTGATACATAACCCCCACCTATAACAACAAACATAACATAATTAATCATATATTTAATAATTATATGAAATATTTTTAATGAGAAATACTTCCTAGACCCTCCCATCTATTGTTGAAGTTTAAAGTGAGTCGTCTCTTAGTAATTACATCCTTGAATGAATATGAAAAGATGATATGGCTCTAGAATAGTTTAATGTAGTTAGTAAAACAAAAAATATGGTGTATCAGATTTTGAAATGATCAACCCCTAGTGACTGTGAAATAGGCCACATTACACACTATGTTTAACCCATTAGATGGATATTATTTGGAAAATTGATGAACTCTTTATTAACCATTAATAAGAATATGAAGAGATTGTTAGGTTATAAAACCAAATAGTAAACATAACATTGATATAATATATTAAAACACACAAACTCATATGTATGGTATACTTTTTATTTATAAGTTATTCATGATATGATCACTTGTTACTTTTTATATTATCCTTTTTATGTATTGAAGTCCATAACTATATTATACTTTTCTTGTAAATACATTTAAATTGAAGAAACAAGTCCATAAAAACATATGAGAATAAATGTGATGAATTCTCTAAAATTATACATAACCCAATGGGATCGATATATGAGACATCATTACATTACTCACTCAACTACACCAGGTTATGAATAATAACATAAATCCTCTATAATTTCCTCTTTAATCTAATAATGAGAATTTTTTGTTGAATATTTTATTTGACAAAGTCCCCCTAACATTAGTGGATCTTCTGATACCCTAATCCTTAAACTATTGCTTACAACCATTGAGAGTGTGTTATCAGTCTTAAATTTCATTAAAGAATCAAAAAATACCAATTTCTTATTATATTTATTCTGAAGAAGAATAGTGGGGAATATTAATCAAGGAAACAATGTACTAAGGGGAAATTGATTTAATTACTTGTGATGAATGCATAATAATAAATTTTTGACAAATATTACCCCTGAATACTCTAATATTAAAATTTATTGGGAGTTACTCATTATTATGAATAAAGAATATGTGTATGTCAGGGTGTGTAAAGAAAAATCATATTTCATTCATGGTAATACTCCATCTACATCATCAAGACCAAAATTATAGTGGAATGTTTCTTATGTGGTTTAAAGATGATTAATTTAAAATAATTGATGATTAGAGACATTAATATCTAAGAATAAATTATATATTATTCTCACAATGTTGACATGGATATTGGAGACCCTTAGTGGTATCATAGGCCTTGAGATAAAAAACACTAAAATGGATATTTATTTGGGTGTATCAGTTGAAAATAACATTTAGTAAATAAAACATAATTTGAAAATTGAAAAAAGAGGTTGAATGAAACATTTGGAAAACTATTTCTTAGGGAATAGAAGATGCATGAATTGTTGATGTGAATGAAATTATGCATGTAGAATCTAATGTTAGATGAATAATTATAGAATTTTAATGTATGTAATGGAATTCAAGATCAAAATAAATACTATTTCCTAATTTTTCAACAACATGTAATTGATTAATTATGTGACCTAATATCTAAAGACTAGGGTTACTAGATAAGATCAATGAAAACAACCTCCACAGTTTCAGAAACGTAATATGATATCACTACAATTGGGGTGGACATAAAAATTGAATTGGTGAAATTTATGATTTTCATTCACTGAATAATAGGGGAAATAATTTTTGGATACAGATCTCAGAATACATTATTTCATTCACGTTTATTAGAAATATTCAAAAAAAAGATCAACACATGGGGGTTGAGCTTTCTATGAGAACAATAGATAGAGAAATTTTAATTTCATTAATATGTAACCCCTCACCAGTAAATCCTTGTGGATTGAATCTTTTATAAAATATAATATTACATATATTAGTTGAGTTTTTTAGATATATCTAATTAATTATATTTTCTTATATAAATCCAACACTAACTCCCATGATAGGGAAATCACTATTCACATCCCGAGTTATCTTTTGATTCTATAGAAGTTTGGGGTGGAGGAAGAATCACAATTATAAAATTAATAATATATGTGTATATTAATTACTTATTTGAAATAATATCAATACCAATATTTTGGGAATTATAGAGAATCAGTCTTCATGATATTGTCATTGTGGGGAACCATATTGATGTATTCCATGGAGATTTTTTCTTCCTCACATCAGACTAAGATGGTGATTTTCCAATTTATCCTATACCTAGATCTCTTCCAACATCAGAGTCTCTATAAATAATTACCAATATTGAATTATAATATCTAAAAAATAGTTACAAGATAATCTGTAAAGGGGTTTTATATACCTGAGTGTTTCACATTCAGAAGTGAGAATATTATTTTCTAAAGAGTATGGGTTGATGTTACGGTATATTTACAATCATGAACTCATGAAATCAGGATATAATAAAATATTTCCCATAATAATGATATATGAAATGTTTGATCAACTATGTGAGGAAAAATATATCTATATAGTGGAAATTCATATCAGATATCACCAATTAAAGGTGGAGAATGAATAAATTTCCAAGAATTTATTTTTAATGATTTTTGTACAAAATATGTACATTGTAATTCTATTTAGAACCAATATGTATATATAAATAATTATGCTAGTCTTTATTGGTGATATTCTATTATACATCAAAATAAATGAAGAGTATGTGGAGAAATTGAATATTATGCTATCGACTTTTAGAAATATGTATTTATAGTAAATGTATAGTAAATTTGAAATATTGATAGAGTATATATCATTATAATTTAATGAACTCACTAGAAAATCAAAATATTTGGTCTATTTTATGAAAACATAAACTAAAGGGTGAAAAATTCAAGAATATGCATTTAATAACTCTAGTTTCTTAGGACTAGCTGGGTATTTTAAATATTTTTTGAGATAATTATTATGATTGAAAACCCCTATAACATAGATGAATTAGAAGGGAATACATTTTTCTTGACATATGAATGAATAATTTTATTTTGTGATTTTTAAAGGAGGAATAGAACTTTAGTAGTATAGTCCCTCCCTATAATAGGTGAATACCTATTGGTATAAAATGGTTCATCAAATAAGAGATTAGGATGTTAATTAATGGAAAAAATAAAAATCTTAGGACTATGGATTAAGGAAGATGGAAGTTCATGAGAATAACTATCCTACACATCATCTTTAGTTTGTGGTCATGATCTTTGTAATGAAAATATAACATCATTTTCTCTATAGGGAGAAGTGAGAGATTTATACAGATTATAATAGACATATATATATACTCATATAGAAGATCATAATATGTGACCATGTAAAATGTTGTTGATAATATATTATTATAATATCTCATTCAAATGAAATCCGCATAAATTATAGAATGTACCAGATTCTCTATATAGATAGTTTCTTGAAACAAAATCAACCGTGCTAATTGGGAAGGATCAAATATTTTTAGAATAAAATTGATGGGAATTGGGATCATAACATATATAACATCATATTTTCTATCATTAATGGTTCTTTGGATATCCATTATGGAAAGGATATTGGATACATAAATAAATGATCATTAAATTAAGAAGATGTTGTAGACTATTAGAAATGGGAACTCAACTTAGTTAAAAATTGAAGATAATGTAGTTTTAATATATGGATTATGACCATGTGAAACTTAAAATCCCATGGTTAAAAAGAATATATTGAATGTTTCACAAAAAATGACATTATATTTCCACCATAGTATGTGAATGTTGTATTGATGTTATTGAGATAACTATTGTTGTGGAAATATAATGAAGTAAATAATGGATTATACATCAATGTTCTTGATATATCATTATATGAAGGATGAAAGGAAAAATAGAATAAGGTGATAATGAAACCATTACCAATACCTACATTCACATGAAAAAACATCACAATAGACATTTTTCTTTTGTAATATAAGGAAATAGAGAAGGAATATTGCTATATGGGATGCAATGAATCATTTTACAATGACATCTCAATTTATTTAAATTTTAGCGGATATCACACTTGATCATCATGAACAAATATAATTATGAAAAGCCATGAGGATATATGGAATATTGTTAAATATTGTATTATATCCCGATCTATGATTTAAATCCATGTTTCAGAGGAGTCTCTAATATTATCTAATCATTGAGTTAACTTTTTTTTTGTATTATTACCCGTAAAATGATGTTCAATATGAGAAAAATAAACAAACACATCAAGAAAAGTTCATGGAATGGTAAACTGCTGTTACTAGGAGTTTGTATCAATACCCTCTTCTGGTTGAGTTTTCAGGTAATAATATATTTCTATAATTAATCTAAATGGAACCATATAAATAAATTTTGGATGGGGAGTCAAAAAACCTTTTAGTTGTGATGAATTTAGTGACCCCATGATACAAGACAAAATAGAATTTAGGATATTGTAGAAAAGATCAACACCATTCACCAGCATATCAAGGATACTCAAAGTCAATAGTAGTGGAAGAATAACAATCATCGATGGCACATAGAGTAAGAGGTTTAATAAATGATATTCCTATATGTATCACCGTGTATGTGAGTCATGAGATTTGGGAATAATGGTATGTTATTTACTGCTAAGATAACCCATTTTTTGGTATTTGATCGCATCATAGTTGTTTCCGATCAACTAACACTACCAACGTGCATGTATCATGTACATGATTTATTCTATGTATCTATAATTGAAATTTATATACAAGATAACCCACATATACATAATTTAATATTCGAACAACTATAAAATTTCCTCTCATATGATGAGGAGTTTGTAATAATCTTACTCCTTAAATATAAAGTATAATAAAATATAACCACTCACCTAGTGAACCTACTAAATGAAAAACCAATGTATGAGTAGGTGATATGTGAAATATAGGTAGCCATTATGTGAAAGTAAACATACCTATATTAACCATAGTTTGTAAAATAAATTTTCCTAAGTAGATATTTTTAGTGGATAAGAATTAAATGACCCAAATTTTATCAATAAAATTTTCAATTTTGTAATAGTAATATATTTTGTAATGTTGTGTATAGAATATGAAACAAATAAAGAAGCCAATGTAATCTTATTATTTATATTTTTTAAAATTAAATTTATACAATATAAATGGTCTTATGGATTCAATATATTATGATGCACTAGAAATAGAAAATAATATAACTAAATTATGAAAGTTTCAATCTTATCGATCTACATGAAATAACGAACTGAAGAACAATTATCTATAAAAAACGCATTATTTTATTAATACAATACTCATTAATAAATTGAAAATATGTATTACCATTATAGAAAATAGAATTGAATGATTTATAAAGGATATTAGAGGTATTTATTAAAATAAGTTATTCCATATGATAATTACCAGATATACTTCTAAAATAGTAATATAACTAATGGATTAGTAATATAACTATTAAAGATATTTACATGAACATTATAATAGTTACCTCACATAGATAAGTGTAATATAATATATTATTGTCCTATAAAATGAAAATATGATTTATATAACCCATGTAATAAGGGAATTTATGATTTCAAAATGGTATGTTATGTGTCTTTATTTTTATTAAACATAAATTTGTTAATTGAATACTTATAATAAATATAATGATATAAAAGGTGTTTTATTTCTATAAGATATATTGAAAAAATATTATTTTTTATCATAATGAGAGTATAGTTTTTTATTCCACATGAAATTTATCAAAAGGATAGTAAATTATTCATAATAATAAAACTGGGGTTTTTAATAAAATAAATATTTTATATAAAAAATAAATTAATCTTATTAATAAAATTATTATAATAAAAGTAATTTACTTTATTAAAAATAAAAGTTAGAAAATGGATTAAGTTATTTTTTTTATTTTAATAGAATTGTTGATTTTTTATGAAAACTGAACTTCAGTAAATTAGGTTATTAAAATGTATAAGAAGAATATATGATTTTTTTTCATAGATGATATAATCACTCATTAATTAAAACTCAAATTCCATATTTATTGTATATCGTAACAAATAATAATTAATATTTTTTTAAAATCCAAAATAATTAACTCATGAATATACTATTAAAAACACCATCTCCATTCCATTTAAATACGAACCCTAACCACCCCATATCATTACAAGTTATATGAAATTGAGTTTTGTTTTATAAAAACACCCCAACTACCATTCCTACCCTCTCCCCCATGTTATATTGATTATTTTATTAACAAAATACTCGTGCATGGTTCCTTAATGATAATTTGAAGGATATAAAAATTGAGCAGTAATATTCTCAATTTACACATCTTAATTCTATTATTATTGTACCTTATACTCAACTAAAACACTATATATAAAATAGTAAAACAAAAATTATAAATATAATTGTAAATTATTTTTTTAATTAGATATAATTCTCACACCTTCTATTATTTAGATTCTAATACAATTTCATTGCTCACAATAGTATTGGGTCATCAATAATATGAAAAACGCACATAATCATCCTCTATAACCTTCATAGAATGTTTAATACATAATATTATGGTCAAATATGATTATAATAATTAAATTATAAGTTATTTCAGAGTCTATAATGTTTCAATGATCATTTCTTTATATTGAATTTATGTCATTTTTCATGGTTAGTAATGTAACCAAAATGAACAAATTAATTAAGATTAATGTTTTGACTAAATGGATTTCCACTATATCAGAACAGGAACTAAAAATTATTATAATTATTGAAATACATGTTTATTTTAGATTTAGATTTTTATACCAAATTTTAATGAACTATAATAAATATATATAGGTGATCAGATCATGAAACCATGAAATGTACATTATCTTAAGAATGAAATTGAACATTATATCTGATGGTAATTTTAGTAAATAAGTATAATAAAATTATATTATATGACATATAAATATAACAAGATATTTTTTAAACTATTTAATGAATCCATTTTTTTAAGAAATTATAGTCAATTTTAAAATGATTATGGTTTATAAATCAAGGGATATATTCAAACCTCCCCACATTCAGTGGGTTATGATTACACTGTAATTACCTCAAATATTACTTATATTCTTCCAATTTTTCTCTCTTATATTATTTATATATTCAAAAATCATATATACCAAAATTAATTAATATTTCATTGAATGGTAAATACATTTATTTTAAAACTTTTCCCTTATAGTTTCATCTGGATAAGAAAACCTGATTAATGGGATCTTATTTGTTAAATATCCCATTTTAGGGTCTATTACATAAATAATTTTAAACCATCCCTGTTATATAAAACCTCTCATTATAATTTCGATCACATTTTAAGTAATTTTTATGTAAATATATATTCATTTTACACCGTTTAAGTAGTTCACTATTTTATCTTAAACCCCATTTGATATTCACATTACCAAAGTCACATAACAACTCTTTTTCACATAATAATATTAGTGTAAAATCATTTATCTTGATATATGATTATTTTTCCATTAAAATTTCCACTAATTAATCTGTCACTTTTTCCAGGTAAATTGTTATGATACTACATTGGATGATGTCTTATCACATGATTATAAAACACTTTAATTTCAATATATAATCCATATCTTACGGATTTATGAATTATTTCATTATGTGGAACATATATGCATATACATGTTGTGAGGGATGCACACATATAAAAATATAATTCCCTAGTTAATGTCCTGGAAAGATGAGGTGATATAAATGATATTATTTAGTTAACCTAATCCATGACAAGAATATGTCCACCATGTGGTGTTTCCCCGAGTATAGACTTTAATTATATTTATTCCACTTTGATTGTTTATATCATATTCACATGATACCATGATACTCTAATTCCATTTTAACTATATTATACCTTTACATGATTATTCATATGAAATTCCTTTTTTATAATGTTATACCTTGTGACTCATATGTAACGGGTTGATTTTGTTTTTATTCCATTAATGGGATTTTTAGATCCCCACTTTTTTTATGTAATTACTGTTGGTTGTCCTATGATTTTTTAAAAACCCCAAAGGATATTGGAAATCAATATTGAGACTAAAATAAAGTCATTTATTTTGTTTTAAGTTGAATTTATTATAAATAAATCATATTCTAATATATGTAAATGGTTTGGGATCTTTATAAGATCACAATATAATTGAATGTTTGAAATAGAAGAATTCATACCGATATGAATCACATTCCATCACATATGTGATAATGTCCATATATGAATACCAAGATCTCAAATAATGGATATGGGAATGAAAAAATAAATCAAACCATTTTTTTAACATCACAATTTACCTTCTAGGTATTGATGAATTTAACATTCCATTAAACCCTTATCAAGGTTTAGTTCCAAGCTGATAACTAATGCCAATCATTTAGACTAGTCGTTATGTTTTTGGAATGATGGATTTTGTGGGTGTATTGGCCCCAACCCCAGAATCCCAGAGTCTGTTCCTCTACAATTACATTATCATAGGTAGATGGAAATCACATCTGAATTTATTGAATAATTTAGTATTATCGTTAAACTAGATACATAATTTTCTATTCCAATACATTGGAATAAAAAAATTATAAAATAATATTTTTTCAAGACTAAAAATTTTCAATATAGATTTACCTTGTAAATAAGTTATTGTAATCTCTATTGATTCATGAGAAATGTAAAAATTAATAGTGTTCTCAAATTTTCAACATGAGGTTAGTAAAATGTAAGCTATATTGAATTAATAATCATAATCATTATAGAATGGTATAATAATGAAGATATATTTCATTTGTATATCTAGAAAATGAAAAACTGATATTTTAAGGAAATAAATAAGAACCTTTCCATTTATCCAACAAGTTGAGAATAAAATGTATCCACAGATTATTTCATAGTGAAAATATCATTATAATAATAAATAAAATGTATGAGATGATTAATTATTGGAATTCATCTCACATGAACATGAAATTATCTAATTTCAATATATGTCCTCTATATAGTTTTAAAATACTTGTAGAAACCGATATAATTTATAGAACTATATTTCTTCATGGGACCTATAGATACATCAATGGGATATATTATGTTTTGTTCCCACACTTCAATTTATGTAAACAATGATTCATCAAATATAGAATAATATTTTAAATTAAGGAATAGTTTACATTATAATCATATATCATTATTGATTAAAACATATCGATTTTTCAATATTTCCCAAATTAATCAAATATCTATCAATGTAAACTCCATATGTAAAAAATGGTATATATTTTTGTAAATAATTATATCCTTGATAAGTAACAAAGATATAATGGTGATATGTAAAGTCAATGATAATCATAATGTGAATTTCTAAAGTAGATATTAAGGAATGAAAAATTTAATCAATGATGTGATTTTAAAAACAATCCTTGGTCAAAATATTTATATGTCAACCATATAAATTATAATTATGGTATCAATATGACATATACCAAATGTATTAATGATATTGGTTGTTTTCATTTATTAATATAGAATATTTTACTATGATATTTTAAAAAATATATTTGGATAATATCATTTTAATTTGAATTTTTTTTTAAAATAAATTTCTTTTAGAATATCATTTAAAAACATTTTATTTATAAATATATAATTTATTTTGAAATAAATTCATGAAAAAAATGTTGAAGGGTAGTTTCAATCAATATAAAATTACAATTACTATTTCACTTTAATTTTTTTTGAAATGTGCCTTGTTAGGAATGCTATAATAAAATTAAATATAAGTTATTTTAAAAAACTAAGTGTTAAATATTTCTGTTAATAAATTTATTCCAAAGGAATAAAGAAATAATTTTTTAAAATGGTTTTATAAATAATTGTTTTTCTTGAAAACATATTTCAGACTGAATATAGAAATGAATTTAGAATTTATTGAATACATTTTAGGTACCAAAGAGTAGACAATGCTAATATTACTTCAAAATGTCCATAAATAACCATTAGATAGGAAAATTTAATCATTTATTAAAAAATTTAATATAATTTACTTCAATTGAAATATATTTTTAATCAATCCTATTTAGAATGAGGCTGTGAAGGAAACAATTTCATAGATTATAATGTCAAATAAAGAGTCTACCAAGGAATAAATTATGTTTTTCATCCATAAATAGACATAAAATAATTCAATATATAAATATAGATATTAAAAAATTGTCATAAACATAATCATAGTAGATTCACAAAAATGGATGAATAATAAAGTTTAATTAAATGAAATCGAGTATTTAAAATCAATAGCACCTGGTAATTATTAATTCAATTCCTTATATATTAAATATTTCAAATTGGAACATAAATAAAATAATTAATTAATAATTAAAGATATTTCATTTAAAATTTGATGTATATACAGCACATAAAATTGAATTTATGTATAATAACAAATAAGTCTCAATGTAATGAATATTGAGATGAAATCCCTTACCATATATTCCATATTTGTTAAACATGACATTACCTCATGTATAATAGTATTAAACAACATAATAACTTATTCAATATCTATATTAATATTTTTTATATCATATATTATGCTTTAAAGACCTATTTTACCTTTTCATTAATAATAATTTATAATTTTTATTATATTCGATGTAAACTACATTATTTTTTCACATATGTTTTGACATGGTTCTTTATTAATTTATGTATTGATCGTGATTTTAAATAAATATGATGTAAAACATGTTTTAAATGTTATATAAATTCCACATATATTTATTTATAGTAATCC
The DNA here is from genome assembly GCA_963277665.1 of Viscum album. Classification (NCBI taxonomy): domain Eukaryota; kingdom Viridiplantae; phylum Streptophyta; class Magnoliopsida; order Santalales; family Viscaceae; genus Viscum; species Viscum album. The sequence continues at coordinate 1,817,183,914 of OY728164.1, forward strand.
AAAAAAATGGGATTGAAAATGAAATACACTGCTCGTGGAGATGTTAGGTTGTACTTAATAATGAATGCTGCATTAATTTTTTGTTGTATTAAAGAATTTAATTTAATTCAAATATTTTTATATTATAAATTTTATATCGAATTTATTTAATATATATCATAGAATTTTATATAAGTAATTCATAATTAATTATATGTGAATTGTGAACTGGTAAAATCGTTTTGCTATGTGGCAGTTCAACATACACAAAAATGACGATATCATATTTCCCAAAAGTGAAATGTATAAATGTATTTGGTGTATAATAGTTAAAGTAGACGAATGAAATAGTAAATAACATAAAAATTATTTTTAAATATTTTGTACATCATTATGTCCAACCATCATATGCGGTAACTGAAAAATAAACATCATCGGTTAGTGAGGCAATAGTTCATCATGCACACAAATAATGATTCAATAAACCATTTTATGGATGTGTGTGTGGTTGTAGGTCATAAACTGAACATAAAAATATTATTATAATTAATCGATATTCATATAATATATAATCATTATATAATAAATATATAGAGGTTGAGAAGGTATTAAAAAAATTCATTTTAAAATGACTTACTACTTCTTCTAGTATCCTCTTTGGATTGGACTAAATCAATCCTAATATGGATTTCAAACAAATATAATTATTATTAGATTATGATAGGGAATTTGTAATATGATTTTATTATGTAATGGTTTCTCCAAATAGTTTTTAGAGTCCTGATAATAGGGGAGAGGGGGTATCAATTTATAAGTGGGGGAATGGACACAAGGGGGAATTTTTAAATCATTTTTTGTGTACGAACACATTTACTTAAAAATTGAACTTGATAATAAAAAAATTGTTCTGTGATGTTTTATTATTGGAATATGGCTATAAAAATGGATTCTGACTTGTTTTTTGTCATTTATACACCATATATTATATGTTTAAACAATATGTAAACCTATTTTTACCTTAATCATTATAATTAATTTTAAATATTTTAACTCATCAGTTTCATGAAAATTTATTTTAAAATAATTATTAATTATAAATAATTAATATTCTAAATAGGTAATACATCATTCAATATTCAATTTACATTATTGGGAAAAATTACAACAAATTAATCATGCTGGCGTAACGAAAAATATGTTTTTTAAGTGAAAAATATTAATATGATTAATATATTTTTTATATTAAAAAATTATATAAAAATTTCTATACTGAAATAAATTGTATTAATTGATTTATAATTGAACTATTATGGATTTACAACTGATTAAAATTTTAATTTATCATTTTAATTTTTTTGATTAAAACAAAGTTTTCAATTAAAATACAACATTTGTCACTACTTATCAAAATATGATAAATCATATAAGAATACAAAAAATTCACCCTTAGATATGGTTGAAATTTTTATAACAAAAAATATTTTTATTTTTTCAAAAAAAAAATTAATTCTATAAAAATTTAGTTTTAAAACATGTGATATATTAAAATGCCACATAGATTCCTTTAGAAAAATTAATATTTTAATGTGTAAAATTGGACTCATTATTATCTTATCCATATCAAATATGTAGGATGACTGTTAAATAAATTATTGAAAAAATAATATATATATAAATATATATTTTTTATATAATTCAAATAATTTAATTGATAAAATTTATTACTATATAACCCAATGGGGAACAACAATATTTTTTTATAGAAACATATATTTTATATTAAAATGGTTTGTATATTAATTTATAATTAATTTGTTACTAATTAATTCAACCATGTATATTGAAATTTTAGATTATCCTATTCATATCTACCAATTTAGTAGATATGATATATTTTTCATTTTAAATAACAATATCAATTGTAATTTTTAAAACTCGGTTTTACATGTAAGACTAGCTATCGAAGAAACTCTTTATCCTATATAACAAAAAATAACTTAATATTTTGTTAATTATATGATATATCAAAGATTGAAATTAATTAAAACAATAAATATATTGTGATCAATGATGATTTTATATTTCATTCAATAAATTTTGTTCTATGTCACAATCTATATTGAATGAAAGTTATTCATGTGGAATTTTTGGGGTGTTACACTCCCCTAAACATAAATAAACCATTCCCTCACAATTTAGAAGTGATCTAAGTAATCGGGGTTTTAGAATATGGAAATACCAATATTTAAAAAAATACATCATGAAAAGGGTTGGAAAAAAATTCATGTTAATAAGAGACAATGTGAGGTATGAATGTCATACAGAATAACATATTACAAGTTACCAAGGTATGATAAAATTAGTGGAATGTGGATGTATAGACATAAAGGAAATGTGTCAATATTTACTGGGAGTGATTGATGTAAAGAATCATAATCATATGAATGATAAAGGTAATTATTTGTGCTTCCAAGTCATAAATAGTGTACATGTGAATTGTTCATTGATATCATTAGAAATAATTTTAGTTGCTTAAAATTACAATGAATCTAATCAAAAGCAGAAAATACTCTAAAATTCCAGTTTACCTTCTTTTTCATGGAGAACCATTTATAAATATATTTATTCCACTTTTATTTTCTATATTTTACAAAAAAATAATTCTTTTATATTATATTCAATACAAAAATTTACTTGGTATATTTTTTTAACTTTTTGATAACGTACATTTTTTAATGAATAATGATAAATACTGCATTTTAATTCGAAATTGTCCTTTCATCTAATTTATTGATATAGATAGAACATAATTTTGATTATTTTGAATGTATAATTGAATTATGTTTTTATAATTTCATAATTCTTTTTATTTGATGTAATTTCACTTCTAAATATGACATAAAATCATGTCCTTTTTTAGATAGTTTTTACATCATAAAACAAGCTTTTTGATTTTGGGAACAGGAATTAATTTTAAATTAATTAATAAAAATACATTTTTTTTTGAATTTTAAAAAAAATTTATTTCATATTTGTAATCACGAGGTTCAATTTATGTAAACAGCTACCTTTTTTAGACATTAAAAATAGTAAGGTCATTAATTATTTTTATTTTCAAGGGTTAAAATGTTAATCCGGTAAATAAGTGTAAAAAAATATAATATTATAATAATATAAAACTATACTAACAAATGTCCAAACCATATTGGATGAGATATTTCTTACCATTGGAAGGCTTGGGTCTATTTTAGGACCCCATGGATCCAGATGGGTGTGATAATGACATGTTGTAATAATTAAATTAAAGTAATTATAAATATAACATAAAAATGAATCTTTGACGAAAATAATTTTAATATTGGGTAATATAAAGAATAAATCAGAATATAAATAGTCAATATAATGGTATAAATATTTCCTCCATAACGGTATTTTATTTATAATTTATAGAAAATAAATAAATAAATCTATTTATTACAAAATGATGATGTCAGGACCTGACCCTACCCGGGCTCGAGCCACAACTACCTCAAGCCCGCATCCATAGGCCAGGGGCTGGCATCCAATACCGAAGGCACAATAACTCTGGGAGACCATTGCCTACATACTTGCACACACACACACAACACACTTAATTCAAAAGTGCAGAGTAAAAGAAATGAAAAGTAAAGAGAAAGGGAAACTACTATAAATAAACCACCAAAAGTGCATCGACCTCTAATCAGTACAAAGCATGCTAAAGGTAGACTGGAACGGAAAAAGAGAAATACACGCACCCAACTAGAAAAGTGCCACAACCTGACAATAGGTAAACAAAACAAACAGATGGAAGGGTCCCCCACTTGGAACAAGACTCCGACCACCGCACGCGGTCCAAGCTCCCAAACTCCCTTGCTCCACTAAAGTCACGACCAAACTGTCCATCGTCTGCAAGGGAACACCAAGTGTAGGGAAATCCCATGAAGGGGTGAGTATGAAAATAATCCGTAGCATACCCGGAAGGCTCGAGGGAGCAACAAAGGAGGTATCTAAGGGTGAGTAGTAGAACAAAAAGAAAAAGTAAAGGAGTACAACCGAGAGTGCAGTAAAGAGTAACAGCTCAACCCAACAAGAGAAAAAAAGAAGACTGGTCCTAAGATAAGGATCTAGGAACGGTGATAAGATGAACTTCTCATCTAGCTTTCGATACCTAAAGTAGCAGTGTAGACTTGTAAAATTACGAGAAGCTAGACGCGGAAAACATGTGGCATACCCCGCGCGTCTTTTCCCCTCCTGGATGGAGAGCAACCAAACCCAAGAAGTGGGTACTAGAACAAGGTATATACAAATCCATATGCTCTATCAAGAAGCCCGAACAAGACCGTAAGTGAATCTCCATACTGTAGCTCATCCAAAGAAAATGAGTCACCAACAGTCCCAGAAGTAAACACCATCGATGCCCAGCATCCCACACGTCGACCCAGAACCGCATGTCAAGGGGCTCAAATCATCGCACCTTGACACTATCCGCTTTGGGTGGCACTGACTCGCCCGCACGGTTTTAGGTCACGTCGCAAGTACGCGTCTCAGTGGGGAATGTGCCCCTCGTACTTGAGAGTTTTGGGTTAAGTCAAACCACAGCTCGACACTACCCCGCAGTCGATAGGACTCCTCCAAGTCAAAGCATTCAAATCACTGACCCGTACAAACTAGGGACCCGCTCCAATAGTCATGGAGCAAAGCCACAGACTAGCGTAGCATAAAGGACTGAGTCTGGAATACCAAAGGGTGACCCACTGCCCAGCGCAGCTGGACGATAATTCATAATACATCATAAGGCGACCCGCTGCCCAGCCCTACTGGAGGGTAAACATGGAATATGTCATCTGGCGACCCACTGCCCAGCCTTGCTAGAGGGTAGACCAGGAAGAGGCTGACGAGTGACCCACTGCCCAGCCATGCTGGAGGGTAAACCCGGAACAAGATGACGGGCGACCCACTGCCCCACCCTGCTTGAGGGTAGACCCTCAAGAGTCATCGGGTGACCCACTTCCTAGGGTCTGCTAGAGGGTAAAGCCTAAAAATGTCGATAGGCGACCCACTGGCTAGCCCTGCTGGAGGGTAGACCAGAAACAAGACGACGGGAGACCCACTGCCGAGCCCTGCTGTATGGTAGACCCTCAAGAGTCGTCAGGTGACCCACTGCCTAGTCTCTACTAGAGGGTAAACCCTAAGAAGTCGATGAGTAACCCACTGCCCATCCCCGCTGGAGGGTTAACCCAGAACTACTATGACCATCTCTACTGGATGGTACAACACTGGCCAACCGAACACGGAGTGGGTATAACACAACCACCCGTCTCTGGAACAAACTAAGGGAAACCACTCAACCCTGCTGATCTAAACCATCAAGTACACATCCAGGGGAGAAACTCAACCCTGATGGTCAACAATAAAGAACAGAGGGACCCTCTACGTCGTGAGAGGTCAAAAGTACGCAAAGCAGAACACGACATGCACATGGGGCCCATATGACGTGTGGCCCCAAGTTAAACCCAACCAAGAGAACAAACATTCTCAGGTACAACCATACAGATGTACCTCCCAGCGTTCTCGCATACTCCCATAGTATTCCATGTCTCTAGCCCAAAGGTTATCGTGCTCACGGAACCCAAAGTCAACACGAAGGCGTAATGTAACAACTCTAACCTGCCACCACAAACGCTGAGGCACAGTCAACCACATCTTTTTAAACACCAACCATACTCTACCAGGAGGGCAAACGATCACACGCCAAAGGTCTGCTACAAACACGGTAGAAGAACCGCCACTGGGGTACCTTTCATATTTCTACATTTAATAAGACCACGTATGAAGCTCTGCACAACCAAATGGATCACACCGTTGTAATCCTCACGAAAAAACAATTGAGATAGAATACATACTCGCCTCAAACGGATATCCAATGGAATGGTCACCAACACTGCCTCACATCCGAACGACGTCCTGTGATCCCGATCCTCGGCCCCGAAAACAATCGGGCGCATATCACCATTGCGATCCCCTCGGGAAAACACGTCAAAAGAACTACTCACAGGAGTGCAACGAATATCCTGAGAAAAATATGCATTCTGGCGCACCGAACATGAGCAGTGTTTTATGGGACCCGCAACCAGGTCTTGAAACAAAATGAATGGATCACACCATTGCGATCCTCTCGAAAAATCCCACAAGATAGACTATTCACTTGTCCAAAATTGTTGCCTGGTGATAAAGATGTAAAATCACCGTCGACACCCAAACAGCTCTCGTGGGGCCTGCACCATTGTGCCGAATTAGAGTAGGTAGACTGCGCCAATGCAATGCCCACTGAAAAACACCCAAAATCTACTACTCACATGCCCTGAAAGGACGCCTGACGAGAAAGTCGCAAAACGCTACTCACAGCTCAAAAGAAGGGCTGTGGGCCCCACACCTCAAATCTGACTTCAATGCCCGAAACCAACCTGGAATGATTTTTTCCAGCGCCAGGGTCCCAATGCCACTGACGGCGCTCAAATCGGACGTCAGATGTGTCCGCGCCGTTCAAAACAAGTTCTCCCTGAAAAACGTCAAACCACTTAACATCGTGTCGTGCCTCCGAGGCCCCTCTTTTCGTGAATTAAAAATTCCAAAAAACATTTCAAAATTTTCGCCTTAATACGAGCTCTGCGCTTCCGCAGACGGCGCACAAAATGGACACTCGTGACAAAAATACGGGCGTCCGAATTGTTTCTTTTTCTTCAAGGGGAAAAACCCCTTTGGGCCGGTCCGCGCCGGCCGGCCCGGCCCTCCGAGGCCTGTGGCTCCCTCGGATCTACACGGACCATGTTTCCGACCCCACCGACCATCCCTCACAGCCATTCTTTCTCCCCGTAGCGACCCGCGTTACGCGGGTTGCGGTCGTGCTGCAAAGGGCCGCGCGCCTCGCGGTCCCCCTGCCCCTTGTGCCCTACGCCGACCTCCGCTCCACCGCGATCCCTGGCCGCCAGCCGTCTCGCCCTGGGAGCCCTGCCGTCCCTGGCCTACTACCACCACCCAACCGCGATGCCGCCGCCTCTGCTAGAAGTCACCACCGTCCGGAGCACGAGCGCCGCCGCCTAGCTCACCGGAACGCCCCAAAAAAACCGCCAGAAACCGCCAGAAACTCCCTTAAACCCACAAACTCTTGTAGATGTTTACGAGCTCCTCGAAACTCGGATTTTAAATCCAAAAAAAGTGATGGAAATATCATAAAATATATTGCATAATTATGAGCTTCGTATGTAGATTTGGACAAAATTCAATGCCAAAATCAACTTCAAATTAGAGTTTAGAAATGAAAACACAAAACCGAAAAGATCTCCTACCTCGATGGACATTGCCCGGAAATTCACCGTCGATCCGCACCTCACCGCCACTGTTTCCACCTTGATTGTTGGAGGAGGAGGATAAGGGGAGGTTGAGGGAGAGGCTTTACCAGGGGGTGAAAATGAGAAGGGAAGGGGGAGAGGAGAGGGGTGGGTTAAGTGTTTAAATAGAAAACACTTATCCACCCGCCCGTCGGCCCGAACCCGAACTCCCGACGGGGTCGAGATTAATCTTCCCCTAGGATAAAAACCACGCTCTGAACGCAACGGTGGTCTCAGAATTTTAATTCAAAGCCCCATTCAAATGTTATAAAACTGAACGCCCAAAGCTGCCAAATTACGAAAACGCCCCTGGAGCCATTTTTCACAAACGACCCACGCCCGCGAAACATACACACCTTATAGGGTAAAAGGCCCGCTCGAAACTCATCGGTGCCCTCGATTTTCCAATCCGAGCCACCGTTTAAGATATACTCGTGTTTCAACATTAAACGAATAAATTAATTAATTAATTTATCCATTTAACGTTTCGAAAGCGAGCGAGGGGTCCAAACATCCCGTTCCGACATGTTTTATGTCGTTACTCGGGTAAACACCCCATTCTGGAACCATACATACACACATAATTCTGATCTAGATCACTGATTAAGTGTTATCCCATTTATTTGGCGTTTCCAGTGTGAACGCACTGAAAATTTAATTCCGGCCACACTGGGGCTCGGAATCGCATGCCACTTGAAGGCGCTGCTCTGGAATAACATCAAGAAATATTCCAATGTCATTCACAGCAAAAACTGGGTTCTTACATCATTCCCTCTTCATGATTTTCATCCCCAAAAAGAAAAACCAGGAAACAACTTAGTGTACTAAGCCCACACCTGGCTCTCCCGTACCCAGAAGAACTCTCGCACAGCTCTGTGCCACTGCACACAGACCAAAGGATTTGATCTTTTCATGTGAGGTCGACCCTTGATGATGTCTTGCATGGGAGCATGCACACTTCTCTTCAGGTAAACCACGCAGAAGACATCATGCACCCACTCCAGACATTGGGGTTAGGGAAAGGCGATAGGGAACCTCACCATCCCTTCGCACGGTCTCAAACGGTACGAAGGACCTTGGGGGTAGCTCACCTCCCCGATTGAACAATGACATCACACGTCATGACTAGAATAACCACCTACACCTCGAACAAGGCCCAATGATTCCCTCCTTCAGAGTTTCCATATGGTGAAGCACCCAAGGATATATGGTCACGCAAGATTCACAGTCGATGTCCCACAACCAAGACACTCTTACACGCTCGGAGAGCGAAGGAGTCAACACCACCGACTAGAGAAAACAGGGTCACGCCCTCTACCATTCTGACATAGGGCCACATCGACGCCCCGTGTCACCCTGGTAACACCTCAAGCAAAGAGCAGGGAGGAAATAACTCCACACACAGTGTCTAACAATTCAACTGCTAGAAGTAGACGATTTGTAGAGAATGCCTCTTATCACCCCACAGTCTGCAGGATCATAGACATCCAAAGATCGCGGCTATCCACGGAGCCAACTGTCAGCTCCCGGAGCTTGACGTGGACTGCCTAGTGGTGATGGTAAGACCTCGTAAGGTCATCCTCCACTTCCAGCTCCTCTCGCTTCACTACTAGCACCACCTCTCCGGGTACTACTTCAATAACGATGATGCCTCTGCCATGGTGGTGCACATGCTACCTGCCCGAGGCTCTCTGCTTGCCTGGTCAGGCAGTTCCATGGAAAGTGACCTCACCCATCACAAACATAACACTGCCACTCACTGAGCTGCACTGGTGCCCTATGGCGCCACTGTGGTGTATGACCACGACCGAGATCCCACTCACAGAAGGGAACCCTCGGCTGAGGCCGTGCACTTTTCCGTCATAGTGGTATATGACCACGTCTTTGAAACCGGATGTGGAAAGGCCACCGGTGTTGAGGTCCTTCTTGCCGACGCCCACTAGCTATGGCAGAGGTCTCGCATCCAACGTGTCTACTACCACCACCAACTCTAGAATGTTACAAAAAGCTCTCTATAACCAACACCTTCTCTAGCACCCCAGTATATGTTGACATTCCAAAGGGTACTATAATAGCATTAATCTCTCTGCAGAGACCCTACTCAAACTTCTGCGCAAGGAATTTATCATCGTGGATGAAGTTCGAGTAAATGCGTGCATCGTCTGTGAAACTAGCCGTGTACTCGGCCACTGCCATCCCTCCCTGTTAAAACTGAAGGAGCTCCTGAACCTGAATGGAGCGCAAATAGTAGGGGTAAAACTCCTCATGGATCCAAAACTAAAAGTCTCCCCACGAAAGTGAAGACTCGTCAAGAAACAAAGTCACCAGACTCTACCAACGCCAAGATACTCCACGAAAACGGTTGGCTACAAAATCCACTCTCTGATCCGTCGGCGTCTGCAAAAGCCTGAAAAGGAGAACCACTACCTCCAGCCAAATCTATGATGCCTGATGGTCTGGATCACCACTAAACCCCAGCAATCTCTACCACTAGAACTCGCGGAGCGCGCTCAACCTATGCACAAACTCAGCTTGCTCTGGTGAAGCTGTATGCTGCTCAACAGGTGGGGGTACTGCTACCGACCTATTTGGAGAAAGGGGATCGCATGATGGGTCCTAGACTGTGGCCTCATAGCTCACATGGTCATCGTCACAAAACAAAGCTGGTATCCTGGCTGACTATATTTGCGGAGACATCCTGAATATTATCAGGGAGTGCCATGGTCATATGAACATATATGTATATACCAATAACAACGCTGGGGAGCTGACTCAAGAAGGACAGTCAAAGACTCAATCCTATGTGATGCAAAAACCAATTTTCCCTGCAACAAGTGTCTCAGCATGTCGAGTCGACAAGCAGGTTATCAGGGTCCTGGTGAATGGATAAGTCGGCTGCCGCACCATCACTGGACTCCCTGGCCTGAGAACCGCTCTAGAGACATGTTAACATTGTTTCCCTAAATCCCAACCAATTCCTATTTTAGGCACATCATCACAATGTCCTAAGGAACGAACCACCTCTAATACCACTTTGTCACGACCCGAACCTACCCGGGCTCGAGCCGCAACTACCCCAAGCCCACCTCCATAGGCCAGGGGCTGGCGACCAGTGCCGAAGGCACAATAACTCGGGGATGCCTTTTCCTAAGTACCTGTACACACACACATCACACTCAATGAAAAAGTGTAGAGTAAAAGAAAAGAATGTAAAGAGAAAGGGAACTGCAATATAAATAAACCACCAAAAGTGCATCAACCACTAATCAGTACAAAGCAAGCTGAAGGTAAACTAGAAAGGAAAAAGTAAAGAACACACGCCCAACTCGAAAAGTTCCACAACCCAACAACAGGTAAACAAAACAAACAGCTGGAAGGGTCCCCCACCCGGAACCCAACTTCGACCGCCGCATGCGGTCCAATCTCCCGAACTCCTATGCTCCACGGAAGCCACGAACAACCTGTCCATCATCTTCCAGGGAACACCAAGTTTGGGAAAAGCCAAAGCATGGGTGAATATGAAAATATTCAGTAAGATACCTCGAAGGCTCGAGGGAGAAACAAAAGAGGTACCAAAGGGTGAGCAGTACAGCGAACATAAAAATTAATGGAGTACAACCGAGAGTGCAGAAAAGAGTAATAGTTCATCCCAACAAGAGAAAGGTAGAAGACTCATCTTAGAACAAGGAAAAAAGGAACTGTGAGAAGATGAACTTCTCGTCGAGAATTTTCAACCTAAAGCAGGAGAGTAGAATCGTCCAACTACGAGAAGCTAGACGCGGAAAGCATGTGGCATACCCCGCGCGTCTTCACCCCTCCTGGTAGGAGAGCAACCAAACCCAAGAAGTGGGTACCGGAACAAGGTATATACAAATCCATATGCTCTGTCAAGAATCCTGAATAAGACCGTAAGGGAATATCCATCCCGTATCTCAGCCCAAGAAAATGAGTCGCCAACAGTCCCAAAAGTAAACACCATCGATGCCCAGCATCCCACACGTCTGCCCCGAACTGCATGTCAAAGGGATCAAATCACCGCACCTTGACACTATCCTCTTTGGGCAACACTGACTCACCTACACGGTTTTAGGTCGTGTCGCAAGGATACGTCTCGGTGGGGAAAGTGCCACTCGTACTGGAGAGTTCTGGGTTAAGTCAAACCACACCTCGACACTTCCCTATAGTCGAGAGGTCTCTTCAAAGTCAAAGCTGCCACATCACTGACTCGTACAAACAAGGGTCCCTCTCCGGTAGTCACGGAGTAAATCCATAGACTATCCTATCATAAAGGACTAAGTCTGGAATACCAAAGGGTGACCCACTGCCCAGCCCTGCTAGAAGGTAATTTATAATACATCATCAAGTGATCCACTGCCCTGCCCTGCTGGAGGGTAAACATGGAATAAGTCATCAGGCAACCCACTTCCCAACGTTTCTGGAGGGTAGACCTAGAAGAAGTCGACGGGTGACACACTGCCCAGCCTTGCTAGAGGGTAAGCCCTGAACAAGGTGACGGGAGACCCACTTCCCAGCCCTACTGGAGGGTAGACCCTCAAGGGTCATAGGGTGACCCAATGCCTAGTCTCTACTAGAGGGTAAACCCTAAACAAGTCAACAGGTGACCCACTGCGCAGCCCCGCTGGAGGGTAGACCTGAAACAAGATGACGGGAGACCCACTGCCCAGCCCTGCTAGAGGGTAGTCCCTCATGAGTCGTCGGGTGACCCACTGCCTTGTCTCTGCAAGAGGGTAAATCTTGAGAAGTCAATGAGTAACCCACTACCCATCCTCGCTGGATGGTTAACCCAGAACTACTCTGGCCATCTCTAATGGATGGCACAACACTGGCCAACCGAACACGGAGTGGGTATCACGCAACCACCCGACTCCGAAACAAACCAGGGGAAACCACTCAACCGTGCTGATCTAAACCATCGAGCACAGAGCCTGGGGACAAACTCAACTCTTCTAGTCAACAATAGAGAACAGAGGGACCCTCTACGTCACGAGAGGTCAAAAGTACACAAAGAAGAACACGACACACACATGGGGCCCACAAGGCGTGTGGCCCCAAGTTAACCCCAACCAAGAGCACAAACATTCTCAGGTACAACCATCCACATGTACCTCCCAACGTTCTCGCATACTCCCAGAGTATGCCACGTCTCCAGCCCAATGGCTATCATGCACAAGGCACCCAACTTCAATGCGAAGGTGTATCTTAACAACTCCAACCATCCACTTCAAAGGCTGAGGCACAGTCAACCACATCTCTTTAAAAACCAACCTCACTCTCCTAGGAGTGCACGTCATCACACGCTAAAGGTACGCTGCAAACACGGTAGAAGAACCACCATCGGGGTACCTTTCATATTTCCACATTTAATAAGACTGCGTATGAGGCTCCGCACAACCAAATGGATCATAACGTTGTAATCCTCACGAAAAAAACGCGAGATAAACTACATACTTGCCTCAAACGGTTATCTGATGGAAAGGTTGACAACACTGCCTCACTCCCGAACGACATCCCATGATCCCAATCCTCGGCCCTGAAAGTAGTCGTGCGCATCGCACCATTGTGATCCCCTCGGAAAAACACGTCTAAAGCACTACTCACAAGAGTGCAACAGATATCCGTAGAAAAAGATGCATTCCGGCGCACCGCACACGAGCGGTGCTTTGTGGGCCCCGAAACCCAGTCCTGAAACACAACGAACCGATCTCACCATTGCGATCCTCTCGAAAAAGCACACAAGTTGGACTATTCACTTGTCCAAAACGGTCTCCCTGTGATAAAGATGGGAAATCACCGTCGAAGCCCAAACAACCCTCGTGGGGTCCGCCCCATCGTGCTGAATTAGAGCAGGCAGAATGCGCCAATGCAATGCCCTCACAAAACACCCAAAATCAAATACTTGCACGCCCCAAATGGACGCCCGACGAGAAAGTCGCTAAATGCAACTCGTAGCTCAAAAGACGGGTCGTGGGCCCCACAACTCATATCTAGATTCAATGCCCGAAACCACCCAGGAATGCTTCGGCCCGGCACCAGGGTCCCAACGCCGCAGATGGTGCTCAAATTGGATGTCGGACGCGTCCGTGCCGCCCAAAACAAGTTCTCCCGAAAAAACATCAAACCACTTTACATCGTGTTGCGCCTCCGAGTCCCCTCGTTTCAGGAATTAAAAATTCCCAAAACCATCTCAAAAAGTGCTCCTTGACAAGATCTTCATTTTTCTGCAGATGGCGCATAAAATAGACACCCGTGGCGAAAATACGGGCGTCATAATGTTTTTTTTTCAAGGGGAAAAACCCCTTTGGGCCGGACCGGCTCGGGTCGGCCCGCGCCTGTCGGCCCGGACCTCCACGGCCCGTGGATCCCGCGGATCTCCACGGCCAACGTCTCCACCCCCACCGACCGGCCCTCACGGATGGTCCTGCTCCCCGCAACGACCCACGTTACGCGGGTCGGGGTCGCGCCGCAAGGGGCCGCGCACCTTGCACCCCCCTGCCCCATCTGCCCTACGCCGGTTTCCGCTCCATAGCGGTCCCCGGCCCCCAGCCGTCTTGCCCTAGGAGCCCCGCTGTCCCCGGCCTGCTGCCACCGCCCAACCGCGACGCCGCCTCCTCGGCTAGAAGCCGCCACCGCCTGGAGCTCGTGCGCCACAACCTAGATCGCCGGAACGCCCAAAAAAAACCCGCCGGAAACTCCCTTAAACCCGCAAACTTCGGCGGATGATTGCAAGATCCTCGAAACTAGGATTTTAAATCCGAAAGAAGCGATGGAAATCTCATTAAAGATATTACACGATTATGGGATTCTTTTTTAGATTATTCAACAATTCAACACTCAAATCAACTTGATAGTAGAGTTCGGAAATGAAAACACAAAACCGAAAAGATCTCCTACCTCGATGGGCATTGCCCGGAGATTCTCCGTCTATCCGCACCTCACCCCACTACTTCCATCTTGATCGGAGGAGGAGAAGAAGAAGGGGAGGTTGAGGGAGAGGCTTCAATAGGGGGTGAAAAAGGGAAGGGAAGGGGGAGAGGAGAGGCGTGGGTTAAGTGTTTAAATAGAAAACACTTAACCATCCACTCGTCGGCCCGAACCCGAACTCCCGACGGGGTCAGGATTAAGCTTCCCCTAGGCTAAATACCACGCTATGAATGCAATGGAGGTCTCAGAATTTTAATTCGAGGCCCCTTTCAAAAGTTATAAAACTGATCACCCAAAGCCGCCAAATTACGAAAATGCCCCTGGAGCCATTTTTCACAAATTGCCCGCGCCCGCAAAACATACACCCCTCTTAGGGTAAACGACACGCTCCGAACTCAACTGTGCCCTCGGTTTTCCATTTTGAGCCACCATTTAAGAGATACTTGAATTTCATCATTAAATGAATAAATTAATTTATTAATTTATCTGTTTAACGTTCCGAAAGCAAGTGAGGTGTCCAAACATCCCACACCAACATGTTTTATATCGTTCCTAGGGTAAACACCCCATTACGGACACATCTGTACACTCATAATTCTGATCCGGATCACCTATTAGTAGTTATCCCATTTATTTGGCATTTCAAGTGTGAATGCACTGAAAATTTAATTCTGGCCACATCGGGGCTCAGAATCGCACGCCGTCTGACGGCGCTGCTCTGGAATAACATCAAGAAATATTCCAAAGTGTTTCACAGAAAAAATGGGTTCTTAAATATGATTCAGTGATTACTTTAATAATGAAAGATTTAATAACTGATATAAACAATATTAAAATAAATCCAACATGGTTATTTTGAAGTGATACACGTGATTTATGTATGATATTGAAATATTATCATTGATTTAATACGTTATTGTAAGGATTCATGTTGTTATGAAATAGTAAAAATTTCATGTATAAACAGTGTCCAAAATCGATTTAATTCATAACATAACATATTAAATAGTTTATTAAATTATATTAAATTAATAAAAATAAAATATTGTCCAAAAGGATAATATAAATCAAAATATGTCATAAAAAATATTTTTGGTGTTTCTACATGATATGGTAATTAAATTAACCCACAATGTGTAAATAACATGATATCACCACAAGAATAAAAAGGGTAAATAATGGTTCAAACCAAAAATATAAGGATAAATAATATAAAAAAATGTATTTAAATTTGTAGATAATGGGTATTATAATAAAAATCATCTTAAATTTTAATTAAATGAGTTTTGGATCTTTTTCAATATATATTTGATTTATAATAAATTAAAATTTCTAGACTCTCCGGTAGTGCCCCACCTCCCTCTTGTTAAATGCCCCCAACTCTACCCACATACTAACACCTATCAAGCCCCAAGTCTCATCCAAAATCTATTCAAATAATATTCCAAAATCGTGCCCTTCATCATAGAGTATTTACCATCAGTATAAGGCAATTCAAGAAATCCTTTTGGCTCAAATCAAATGATGTTACACGATTTTGTGGAAACATCTTATCTCATGTTCTATTATATTATTTTCCCTCATTAATCAATACTATATTATTATAATATTATTACATAATGAAAATATTATCCTCAATATAGTAGGATTTTGTTATGAAAAATATTCTAAATACAGAAACACACACCTCCATCTAATAGATATTGACATTATGTTTCTTTGCACAATGATCTACTGCCTCACCAAATTTTGATTGTTCAGTTTTCCCCGACCATATCTAATCATGTATATTATGATGTAACTATTTTTATATATGACATATATTATATTAATATTATCCTTATGCTACTGAAATGTTTATTTACAATATGCTATCATGCTTTCCATTATTGGTAAATTCTATACTTTTATTTGAGGAATTATAGACTACCACCCCTTCAAAGTGATAAGATTCGTTTATGCCTTACATGGAAAATATAATTGTTGGAATTAACTAAATTATGTAAAATATTTTACATATATATTATAATTTAATTATAATATACCTATGTATCATATAATTTTTATTTATATAATATGACAATGAAATGAATGTAGCGTTAATGCGTACGTACGACCAATAATCTCCATAAATGGTGCAATTAATTTCTTAACAAAAAATGTTATGGAATATTATAAATACATATATACTATATTTATATGATATTTATATCATTAATATCATTTTTTAGATTATGGAATTATGACCACATAGTGAATTTTAATCAAAACAAGTGAATTTTTGACTAAAGTACCAACCATTAGAAAAACATCTGATATGAACTTAAATATTTATCTAATTCATATAAAATGATAAAAAGTGATATAAAATGAATAATAAACCTGAAAAAGGTTCTGATTTATGTATAAATTAATCAGATATTATTACATAGTAAATTAAAGAATGAATGAGACAATTCCGACTCAAGGTAAGGGAACTTCTTAAAATAATTTTCATTCATTGGGTTTGTCTTCTAATTCTTGATTATGTCATGATATGATTATTTATGGAATAAATTTGGATATAATATAATTTATTTAAAAATTATTTATGTGTATTTATACTAAATACACTTAATCAACCTATTTTATCATAAAAATGATATTCTTAATAGAAATATTAACACAATATTCATTCATGGAGTTAAGTATACGTATCATTGGATTTAGTATTCTCAAGAATATGTCTGAATTACATATTATTGTTTTACACTATATTATTACTTATAATGGGGGTATTTATATTTTTCATATATATATTTATTTCATTTATTTATACTTTATCTAACAATATGATATTTTTAAGGGACTACATCTCAATATCCTTTCACTGAGGCATATCTCCTTATTACAAACCATTAATATCCAATAAGCTGTATATAAAAACCTTTTATAATTTTATATTTTGAATTTATATATTCTAATGATATTTATGGTTTAAGTTGATGTTATTAATTAATTATTTTTAATCATGATTTTCTCATGAGTTACGAGACTTTATAACTAAAATATCATTTTAGTTGTTTTGATGATTCATTCTTCTAAATATTTCTCATTAATGACCATGCTTTCAAAATAGTTTATAGGATTTATTTACACAAAACTTAATCTTTTATAATGTAAATTTCTTTTAAAATTATCAATGTGGTCTGTGACACATTGATTCAAAAAAACTCTATTAATTTTTTTTAATTATTTTGGATGTGGATTTAATATTTCAATATCTTTAATTTATATCATGTTATGGATGAGTGAAATGATAGTAATTTCAATATTTTATGTGTTATTATTATTTAATGGTACTTGAAAAATTGATGGGTGGTTATGTGAGAAACTAAATACACATGGTTCTAAGATAAACCTATGGTGGCTTAGCTCGTTATAGCTCAGAATTGTCTGGTGTAAAAAGACAAAGAGAAATGTTAATGTTTCCCATAAAATATATATGTAAAATAGTGTGATGTTTATTCCAAATATAAACATTAAGGTCACTCCCTATGTTGATGTGAATGATATAAATAATGAATTTTAGGGGTTCTACATGATAACTTTTTGATTTATGATTTCAATGAGTAATTCATAAATCTTATGGTTTCATGAGGTATGTTAATGAGATTTTGTTTTATAAGTAAAAAGTATGATTTCATTGATTTGTATGTAATTATGGTCTAATGGTTTCGGTCTTTATCTTATTCTCCTTACTGATCTTTTTATTCATATATAATGTTTTTGAAAAAAATATCATAGGGTATAATGAAGGGTAATATAAAAGAGGAATTCAAAAAAAATCTATCAAGAAACAAATTCTTGTTTAATTTAAAGAGTTTTATTGTTGTGAAAAAATTGGATAGAGTATAAGTGTATTCTTTGTAATTTTTAGATGTAATGTAATAATTATATCCTCATTCTCAAAATAATTAAACATTAAATGATCCATAATTTGAATTAAAGTCAAATTATTGACTCATTAAAACATTAAGTAGTGTTCTATGGATTGGGCCTTACAGTTTTTATTAAAGGTCAGTTTAGATAACATAAGAGGTTAGGGTGTTGTTTAAGGAAAGGTGATATATTTTATATAACCAAAAAGGTTATTATATCAGAAAGAGCCATATTTATTTTAGAATAAATTATTGAGTTTATGTTAACATGAATAAGTATATCATATTTTTTACCCACCTCATAAGATTTAATATACTGATTTTACTAATATACTCACATTGAACATTATATGTTTTTGTAAATCGTTTGATCAAGAAGGAACCAATGTAACAATGGATGCGAATGCAACTATGGTTTTTTTTCTAAATAAGGAATCGAATGACATTTGATTTGAAATTATAACTCTTCTGGTTATTCTTAACAAACTATCTAGAGACATTACATAACATCTTATAATTATTGATCTTTTTAAGGCATCATATATGGGAGAAACGAATCCCTATTGATGTTCATGAAATAATCCTAAAGGTATGTATATTAAAAAATCAATGTGTCAAGGATGTGGAAATAAATTCCTAGGAAAAGTTTTTAAATGGAAGTGAAGATGTTATAGATGTGCTAATGAATTTCCTAATGAAATAAGCTTTCACGGAAAAAGGAATCATTCAGTTTACTCCAGGAAAGGGATAAAAGTACTTTTTGAGTTATCAATTAAATGTTTTGATTGTGGGTAGTATATTAATTATACCAATAGATGAACTATAAAGAAGGTATGAAAATGATATTAATAGGTAAATACAAATATATTTTTTCCAATACCTAAATCCATTTTAATAGAAGGAGAGGAAACTAAAAATGACCAAAGAATTGTTTAAATTATATCATAGATCATGTTTTGAAATTATAGGAAATTATGAGATGAAATATTTTTTTTTGGAAATAATTATTAAGAAATAAGTTGGAAAAACATAGTTAATGTATCTTGAAAAATGACAAATGATTAAGATGTCTACAATTTAGAAATTTGAGAGTTATGTTATATCTATTGGTGATGAATTTATTAAAAGTGTTTAATTTTTTTGTTGATGGGATAACATTGGAATAATTTTCTCTAGTTTGTTTAACCCTTATGTTTTTAATATGAAAATTATATTTGAGGAATAATTACCCTTCCTATTATTGAAAAAATTATAAACAATCATGAGGGTTTATATGATCCTTGTATTTTAGGAAAGAATGGGTTATTAGTTTTTCGAATTCAAAATGTGAGCTATGAAATAAACTTTGGGGTTAAAACATTTTTGAGATAATATAATATTTTCGTAATGGTTTTATAATTATATAATTTTTTAAATGGATAACATGTATACCATTTGACAACATATTGTGTTCGAATATGATATAGGATTCGACCCCACAATTGAAGTACAATTTGATTTATTTCCATGAATTGGCCAAAATGAAGTACATAGTTAGTATGACCTTTTATTTTTAGTTAAATGATTTTATGGATAAAGAAGAAGATGATTTTGGGAACTCAGGTTTTATAAAATGGATATCCCATGTAACAAGAAAATTATTTGGTGATTAAGTGAAAACAGTTATTTTGGAAGTCATTTTCTCTATTGCGAACACCATATGCCTAATGAAAAAAAGAATACTATGAGATTTAATTTGAGTAGTGTTGTTTGATTATAAATATGGATGAAAATATTCTTTTATGTTGGGCATATAGAGATTTTGTTTATTTATGGAAATGATAAATCTATCATTGAGAATTTGTGACTAGGTTAATTACATTCTAAGTATGAGACTTTTAGGGTAGGTGATGTTATTTAGATATAAATGATAAAATTTATCGTGATAGAATAATTTGTAAAGTTCTTTTCTATTTTGGGTTACAACAAATTTTTGTATTATTTTGAATATTTTTAATTATTTTTTTATTGAATGGAATTTTTTGATCTTTGGGTATTGTTTATTGAATTTTAGATATTAAAAGTAGTCTTTTTCTTATAAATTATAATTATTTTTGGGGAATTATCTTATCTTATACATATTATTTTGGTTCTAGATAATTTTTCAAGAGAGTATGAAGTGATAGTTAATATTTTTTTGGATTATATGATTCTCTATAACTTGCTTGATCTTGAATTATCATCATTTGGATAAATATTTTACTTGAGGGGGAATTTGAAAAATTGATGAAACACAAATTTTCAAGTAAGTATATTTCCTTTTGATCTTTGTATAGGTAATAATAATATTCTTCAACTCTATAATAATAATCTTGAAGAAAAAATGGTATACACTTTTTTTTATGAAAAAAATATTACCCAACCACAAATATATGGTATTGCGATGGATAACTTTTTGTGATCATGTTTTCTATGACTCTCTATTATTATTTGAGATTTAGATTATCTGCTATATCCATGATTTCCTAAATGGAATCCTGGTTTGACTGATCATGGGTGACCATTGTACTTATCTCTCTTTATTTTAATGGGATTGTTTTATTGACTCTTTTTACAAAGTGGTATTATCAATGAAGTTTCTGAGTCAAATTTTAAAATTCTAAGGATTCAATTTCCAAATGGAGGGAATGATTTGACAACCCGCATATTGAAATATATTTGAAATCAATCCTATTTGAAATGAGGTTGTGAAGAAAACAATTTCATAGATTATAATATCAAAGAAATAGTCAACCAATGAATAAATTATGTTTTTCATCTATAAATAGACATAAAATAAGTCAATATACAAATATAGATATTAAAAAATTGATATAAACATAATCATAGTAGATTCACAATAATGGATGAATAATAATGTCCAATTAAATGAAATAGTGTAATTAAATTCAACAGCAAATGGTAATTATTAATTCAATTCCTTATTTTTTAAATATTTTAAATTTTAACATAAATAAAATAATGAATTCATAATTAAAGATATTACATTTTAAATTTGAATTATATACACCACATAAAAGTGAATTTGTGTATAATATCAAATAATTATCAATGTAATGTATATTGAGATGAAATACCTTACCACATATTCCAAAGTTGTTAAACATAATTGTAGGTCATGTATAATAGTATTAAACAACATAATAACTTATAAAATATCCAAATGAATATTTTTTATATCATATATTCTGCTTTTAAAACATATTTTACTTATTAATTAATAATAATTTATTATTTTAATTATATTGGCTGTTAACTACAATATTTTTCACATATGTTTTGACATGGTTCTTTATTAGTTTCTTTATTGATCGTGATGTCATCATAAATAGAATGTAAAACATGCTTTAAATGTTATATAAATTCCACATATATTTATTTATAGTAATACAAAAAATTCGCATTGAAAATGAAATGCACTGCTCGTGGAGATGTTAGGTCATACTTAATAATGAATGCTGCATTAATGTTTTGTTGTATTAAAGAATTTAATTTAATTAAAATATTTTTATATTATCAATTTCATATCAAATTTATTTAATATATATCATATAATTTTATAAAATTAATTCTTAATTAATTATATGTAAATTGTGAACTGGTAATATCATTTCGCTATGTGGAAGTTCAACATACACACAAACGATGTTATCATATTTACTAACTCGGTACATGGGGGTGATACTAATTCTCAAATCTGGATTGGATGGAAGGATAAAATTTCTCTTGAAGTGGTGAATATCTTACCTCAATGTATCGATAAGAAGATTACTATTGGTGGTGCTCAGATCCTTTTCTCGTTCATGTATGCGAGTACTTTGGCTATTGGGAGAAGAGAATTATGGTCTCACTTAAAAGGAACCCACACTGGCTCACTTCCATGGTTTGTGGGAGGCGACTTCAACACCATTCTGATCCTTCGGAAAAGAAAGGAGGCTCGAGGATCCTGCATGATAATATTTTGGAGTTCCAGGAGTGCACGACCCATGCAGGACTAATGGACCTGGGGTTCACGGGTGCTAAGTTTACGTGGTGTAATAACCGTAGAGGTTCGGACCGCATTTGGAGTAGATTGGACCGCTGCCTTAACAACATGCATGGTCTTGATTAATTTTCAAAATCTGCGGTCACTCATCTCTCTCGTATCCTTTCAGATCATGCCCCTATTCTTGTGGACATAAGACGTGAAGTGGTGGTGAGCAGAACCTTCAGCTACTCTGGGGAGTGGCACCGTGACCCAGGTTTTTTATCTGTTATGGAAATGTCATGGCACAAGGACGAGAGAGAGTGTTCATGGGCTGGGTTGGTGAATCGCCTCAAGTGGTTGAAACTGGACATCAGGAACTGGTTGAACATCCAAGAAGTCGATTCTAATCAGGTTATCAGTATGCAGGCAGATATTGAGAGGCTGGAAGAAGTTCTCCAGGCGGCATGGGATGATAACATCTTTATTGATCTTTGCGACAAGAAAGTAGCGCTTGCGGAAAATCTTCTCGAGTTCGAAAGAATGGTCAAGGAAAGGTCTCGGGTGAGATGGCTCAGAGAAGGAGATTGAAATACTGCCTTCTTTCAAGCTTGTATTAAGGAAAGGAGAAGCACTAAGATCAATATTAAAATGGAGAATGGTTCTTTCACGTCCGATGTGAAAGTGGCTGGCGAGTTAGCATTGAAGCATTTCGAGAGCCTTCTGGCGGGAGATCCTTCATCCGGTTATGTGAGAGATGATGTGGATGTCTCTGGGTTCTTAGGTGGACTTCCCGTTTTGTTGGATGCGAATGATAATGAATGTCTAACCTCTCTTCCATAGGAAAAGGAGATTAGAGAGGCCCTGATGAGCATGCCCACAGGAAGCGCCCCTGGTCCAGACGGGTTTCCGGCGTCCTTTTATATTTTTTCATGGAATATTATTGGTACTACCATTGTGCATGCTATTGATGACTTTTTCAGGGGGGTTCCTTAAACAGGGGTGTAACAACATCAAGGGTGGTGCGTGTTCCCAAGGTGAAAGATCCCCATCTTATCAGTCAGTTCCGCCCCATTTGCCTCTGTAATGTGTCTTATAAGATCTTAGCCATGGTGATTAGGAGGAGACTCACAAAACTCTTACCCAAAGTGGTCTCGGCTGAGCAACACGGGTTTATTCAGGGCCACAATATTCAGGGGGCGGTGGGTATTGCAAGTGAACTGGTTCAGGACATCAACAGGCGGACGGTTGGTTCTAATATCATCATTCAAGTCGACATGAACAAAGCTTATGATCAATTGGAATGGAGATTCATTATCAGGGTAATGAGGGGTTTCGGGTTCCAGGAACGTTTCTGTGATTTATGTTTCAGGTGCTACTCCTCACCATGGCTCTCGGTGGCAATTATGGGGAGGAGCTTTGGTTTCTTCAAAACTGTCCGGGGCATGAGACAAGGTGACCCTTTATCCCCATCCTTGTTTTTCATTGCACAGGATTCTCTTTCCAGGAATCTGAAGAAGAGTCTGTTAGAAGGAAAACATAAACCGTACGTGGGCAAGGGGAACTCAGGGAATATCACTCATTTGATGTTTGCTGACGATATTCTGTTTTTCATGAATGGTCGGAGCAGGTCCTTAAATCATTTTAGAGGCTTAATGGCTAGTTATAATCATCTCAGTGGCCAATCTATCAATTTTACAAAGTGTAATGTGTTTATCTCTTCGAAGTTCTCGGGACCACGCTGTAGAGTTATTCAGAGGATTACTGGGTGCAATCAGAAGCATTTTCCTATTCTTTACCTTGGGGTTCCACTGTCATATGGACGGGTCAGGAAGCAACTCTTTTCTGGAATTATGGATCGTTTATTGGGAAGGTTCCTGAAATGAAAGAACCAACTCCTGTCGTTTGGAGGTCGGATCATGCTGATCAATAGTGTGCTCCTCTCTATACCCATGCATGTGTTCTCTGTTGTGAAACCACCGAAGGGCACAATCCAGAAAATGGAATGTATACTGACTGCGTTTCTCTGGGATGCCAAGATAGAAGGGCGTTGTCATTGGGCCTTATGGAGAAGGATGGCAGGCCTAGTTGATGAAGGAGGTGTTGGTCTGCATGATATCCGAGATACTATTCTCGGGCTACAAGCACGGCTTGCATGGGAGGTTATTGTGGGAGAGTCACTGTGGGAAACTTTCTTCAAGGGGAGATACAGCTGGGGAGAGGAATGCAACTTGCAGGGGGCGACGAGGATGGCCAAATGTATGTTCGATCATATGGGGGTGCTTCGGGGCTGTTCCAGTTGGATTATAGGTAATAGGGATATCAGTTTCTGGCATGATAATTGGGCGGGTGAGATTCTGGCCTTTGAAGGCTGTCCGCTTCTGGAAGTGTCCTTCAGGGAAGCTTGTATTTAGTCTGATGTTATACAGGCGACATTGAGTCCCACTCAGCGGGACATGTTCACGGATATCGTCTTGAGTAGAGAATTAGATACATGCAGTTTTACGGAGGCTGTTTCGGGCAGATTCAACTCCAGCGTCTACAGGAAGATTCTACAGAGAGAGAGATCCTCAGTGCAAGGGGGACCGTTCTTTTGGTGTAAGCAGATTCCGACGAGGATGAATTTCTTGGTGTGGAGAGTTATCAACATTGCATTACCAACATAGGAGAATATACAGAGGAAAGGAATATGTTTGGTATCGCGGTGTTTCTGCTGTGATTTTCCAAGGGCTGAATCGGTAGTACATCTTTTCTTCCAGGGACAATGGGCCTCTATTCTTTGGTCCTCTTTCTCCAACTCACCAGTTAACGATGGAATTCTTGGTACCTGTTTGGAGTTTGTGGCTTCATGGTTCTTAGGAACCCAAGACAGGACTATGGAAAGGTCCATCAGGGCCGTTGTCTTGGTGGCTGTTTGTTGGGTCCTATGGGAGGCACGCAATCAGGTTAGATTGGGATCTAAAAAGTCTACATTAGCCCTTTTGATAAGGATAAGAACTCTCGTTGCGGAGTTGGCGGCCTTTATCATAGGGGGGAGGGAGTCGGTTGAGGTTTGTAGCTTCCTTGGGAAACCTTGCAGACTTCAAAAGAAGCTTGGTTGTTGGATAAAATGGCAGCCACCTAAACTTGGGTTGAAACTCAATGTTGATGGTTCTTGCATGGAGGGAGTAATGAGGGGTGGAGGATTGGTGTGAGACTATTGGGGATCAGTGTACATTGCCTTTAGTTCATTTTATGGACCTGGAAATTCTTTGAGGGAAGAGGCTCGAGCCCTTCTCTCAGGCCTTTTGATCTCCAAGGAGAAGGGATTGGCAGTTTCAGAAATTGAATCTGATTCAGAGGTCCTGGTTAAGGCGGTACAAGGAAGGTTTGGGATCCCTTGGGACTTGACTTACATTATACGAAGGTGCAAGGCAAAATCCAACCATGGAAGGCTTATTCATCACAGCTGGAGAGAAGCTAACTTCGCAGCTGATTTGCTGGCCCGCCAGGGCAGTCAGGAGGATCCTCTTGTGGTTTTTGATAGCCCCCTCTCTCTTCCCCTCGGATGTCAGTGTGTGGTTACAGGGGATGCCCTGGGTCTGCACCATTTCCGTCCCCCTTGAAGGGTTTTATTTTTTGTTTCTCGTTTTTGTTATATTAATAAAAAATAACTTTCAGTCAGTCAACATCATCAGTTACTGAGGGAAATGTTCGTCACACACACAAATAATGATTCAATAACCCATTTTATGGATGTGTGTGTGGTTTTAGGTCATAAACTGAACATAAAAAATATTATTATAATTAATCTATTTTTGGATAATATATAATCATGATATAGTAAATATATAGAGGTTTAGAAGGTATTAAAATAAAAAATTAATTTAAAAAACCTTACTACTTCTTCTAGTATCCTCTTTAGATTGGACTAAATCAATCCTAATATTGATTTCTACCAAATATAAGTTCTATAATATAATTATAAATAATTTGTAATATAATTTTATTATGTAATGGTTTCTCCCATTAGGTATTAGAGTCTTGATAATAGGGGATAGGGGGTATCCATTTATAAGAGGGGGAAATGACACATTGGGATTTTTTAAACCAAGTTATGTGTACGAACATTTTTACTTAACAATTGTATCTGATAATAAAAACAATTGTTCAATGATGTTTTATTGTTGAAATATGGCTATAAAAATGGATTCTGACTTTTTTTTGGTCATTTATACACCTTATATTATATGTTTAAACAATATATAAACCTATTTTTACCTTAATCATTATAATTAATTTTAACTATTTTCACTGATCAGTTTAAAGAAAATATATTTTTAAATTATTATTAATTATAAATAATTAATATTCTAAATATGTAATACATCATTAAATATTCAATTTACATTATTGAAAAAAATTACGATAAATTAATCATGCTGGCATAATGACAAAGATTTTTTTTAAGTGAATAATATTATAATGATTAATATATTTTTTATATCTAAATATTATATAAAAAATATCTATACTGAAAATAATTGTATTAATTGATTTATAATTGAACTATTATTTCTTTAAAACTGATTAAAATTTTAATTTATCATTTGCAATTATTTTGATTAATATATAGTTTTCAATTAAAATACAACATTTGTCACTATATATCTAAACATGATAAATAATAGAAAAATACGAAAAATTCACCCTTAGATATGTTTGAAATTTTTATATCAAATAATATTATTATTTTTTCAAATAAAAATTTTAATACTATAAAAATTTAGTTTTAAAATATGTGAAATATTAAAAGGTCGCACAACTGCCTTTAGAAAAATTAATCTATTAATGTGTAAAATTGGACTCATTATAATCTTATTCGTATCAAATATGTTGGATGAGTGTTAAAAAATTATTTAAAATATAATATATATATATATATAATTTATATAATTCAAAAAATATAATTAATTAAATTTATTATTATATAACCCAATGGGGAACAAAAATATTTTTTATAGAAACATATATTTTATATTAAAATGGTTTGTATATTAATTTCTAATTAATTGATATCTAATTAATTCAACCATCTATATTTAAATTTTAGTTATTCCTATTCATATCTACCAATTTAGTGGATATGAGATATTTTTCATTTTAAATAACAATATTAATTGTATTTGTTTAAACTTGGTCTTTTTGTGTAACACCAGCTATCGAAGAAACTGTTTATCCTATATAACAAAGGATAACTCAATATTTTGTTAATTATATGCTATATCAAAGATTGAAATTAATTAAAATAGTAAATATATTTTGATCTATGATGATTTTATATTTCATTCAACAAATTTTGTTCTGTGTTATAAACTATATTGAATAAAAGTTATTCATGTGGAATCTGTGGGATGTTAGAATCTTCCAATCATAAATAAACCATTCCCTCACAATTTAAAAGTTATCTAAGTAATCAGGGTTTTAGAATTTAGAAATACCAAATTTTTAAAAAACAAATCATGAAAAGGGGTGGAAAAACATCATGTTAATAAGAGACAATGTGAGGTATGAATGTCATACACAATAACATATTACTAGTTACCAAGGTATGATAAAATTAGTGGAATGTGGATATATGTACATAAAGAAAATGTTTCAATATTTACGGGGAGTTATTGACCTAAAAATCATAATCATATGAATGATCAAGGTAATTATTTGTGCTTCCAAGTCATAAATACAGTACACGTGAATTATTCATTGATATCATTAGAAGTAATTGTAATGAGATAACATTTTATTAAATGAATTTTTACCAATGTTGATGACTTCTATTAATAAAAAATAATATAATTAAACTTATTTAAATTATTTATTTGTTTATAATGATAATAATTTTATCCATTAGTTTTACATTGTTTAGTTTTAATTTCCATTCATATTCAAAGAAGAAAATATCTAAAAATAATTTTTTTTTCTAGAAGTTATAAAATTCACTTTTAAAGGTTGAAAATATATATATAATAGGTCTTACATTTCTATTTACATTTTTTACAAAAGAAATATGTTTAACATATTAATCTATTTTCTTCAAAAGTAACACAATTCGTTCATCATTAATATTTATCCATTAAATTATTTAAATAAAAATAGTGACATATTAAGATTGAAATCACGTAATCTAGTGGTAGTATTGAACCCCGTATTAAATTTAGATCATGGTTTTAGTCCCCATCAGCTATCTAGATGCAACATGATGTCACACTACATGTAGGTTATCCATTTTACTAACTACATTAATATAATTCCTTTAATGGGCCCAAGAATTATAACGACCCATGTATTTATAGAATAATACATTTTAATATCTATTAATATTTACGAAGAAGATATTAATTTTACAATCTAGATGATACTTTTTATTATAGCTTACTGGACACATAATAATGGGTTTCTTCAAAATCATATATTGCACACAATTTTTAGTTATTCTAAAAAATACAATAATAATATTATCATTTTAAATGGTAGTTAACGCCATGATAATTTATTGATAGGAATGAATATAATTATAAATATTATGATTTTAAATATTATTCAAATATTTTTACATTTATCCAATAAATTTTAGTGGCTAAACATTACAATGAATCTAATTATAAGCATAAAATACTCTAAAAGGACAGTTTACCTTCTTTTTGATGGAGAACAATTTATAAATATATTTATTCCACTTTTATTTTTTATATTTCACAAAATATAGATCCTTTATATTATATTCAATACAAAAATTTACTTGGTATATATTTTCTTAACTTTTTGATAATGTACATTTTTTTATGAATAGTGAAAAATACTACATTTTAATTCAAAACCGTCCATTCATCTAATTTATTGATATAGATAGAGCATAATTTAAGTTTTTTTGAATGTATAATTGAATTATGTTTTTATAATTTAATATTTTTTTGATGTAATGTAACTTCTAAATATGACATAAACTCGTGTCGTTTTTTTGATAGTTTTTACGTCATAAAACCAACCTTTTGATTTTGACAACATGAATTAATTTTAAATTACTTTATCCAAATAATTTTTTTTTATTTTAAAAAAATTGATTCCATATTTCGAATCATGAGGTTCAATTTATGTAAACATCTACCTTTTTAGACATTATAAATAGTAGTGTCCTTAATTATTTTTATTTTCCATGGTTAAAATGTTAATCAGGTAAATAAAGGTAAAAAAGTATAATATTATAATATTATAAAACTAAACTAACAAATGCCCAAACCCGATTAGATGAGATATTTCTTACCATGGGAAGCCTCGGGTCTATTTTATGACCCCATAGAGCCACATGGGTGTGATAATGACATGTTGTAATAATTAATTTAAAGTAATGATAAATATAACATAAACATGAATATTTTACAAAAAATAATTAATATTGGGTAATATAAATAATAACCCAGAATATAAATATTCAATATAATGATAAAAATATTTCATCCATAATGGTATTTTATTTATAATTAATATTAAATAAATAAATATATTTATTACACAATGATGATGTGGTGATTACCTTATTAATAAAAGATTCAATAAATGATATAATAAATATTAAAATAAATCCAATATGGTTATTTTGAGGTGATACACATGATTTATGGATGATATTGAAATATTCTCATTGATTTAATACATTATATTAATGATTCATGTTGTTATGAATTAGTAAATATTTAATGTATAAACAGTGTCCAAAATTGACTTAATTCATAACTTAAAATATTAAATAGTTTATTAAATTATATTAAATTAATAAAAATAAAATATTCTCTTAAAGGTTTATATAAATCAAAATATGTGATAAAAACTTTTTTTGGGTGTTTTCACATGATAGGATAATTACATTAACAAACAATGTGTAAATAACATGATATCACCACAAAAATAAAAAGAGTAAATAAAGGGTCAAACTAAAAATATAATGATAAATAATATAAAAAATTTATATAAATTTTTAGATGATGTGTATTAGAATAAAAACCATCTTTTATTTTAATTAAATGTGTTTTGGATCTTTTTATATATATATTTAATTTATAATGAATTAATATTTCTAGACTCTTCGGAAGTTCCCCACTTCCCTCTAATTAAATGCCACCAACTCTACCAACATACTAACACCTATGAATCCCCCTGTATCATCCAAAATCTATTCAAATAATATACCAAAACTTATCCCTTCGTCATAGACTCCTTAAATTAGGTATATGTCGATTCAAGAAAGCCTTTTGGCTCAAATCAAATGAAGTTACACGATTTAGTGGTAACATCTTCTCCCATGATCCATTATATTATTTTCCATCATTAATCCATACTATATTATTATAATGTTATTACATAATGAGAATATTATCCTCAATATACTAGGATGTTGATATGAAAAATAATCTAAATACACATACACACACCTCAATCTAATAGATATTGACATTATGTTTCTATGCACAATGATCTACTGCCTCACGAAATGTTGATTTTTCAGTTTTCCCCTACCATATATCATCATGTATATTATGATGGAACTATTTTTATATATGATATATATTATATTAATATTATCTCTGTGCTTCTGAAATGTTTATTTACAATATACCATCATGCTTTCCAATATGGGTAATTTCTATAATATAATTTGTGGAATTAAAGACAACTATCCCTTCAAAGTGATTAGACTCATTTATACCATATGTGGAACATATAATTTTTGGAATTAATTAAATTATGTAACATATTTAATATATATATTATAATTTAATTATAATATACCTATGTATCATTTAGTTTTTAGTTCATTAATATGATAATGAAATGAATGTAGCGTTAATGCGTACATACGACGAATCATCTCCAATAATGGTGCAGTTAATTTCATATCTAGAAATGTTATCGACTATTATAAATACATATATACTATATTTATATGATATTTAAATCATTAATATCATTTTTTAGATGATGGACTTATGAACAGATAGATAATTTTAATCAAAACAAATAAATTTTTGACTAAAGTACCAAACATCGGAAAAACATCTGATATGAACATAATTTTTTTTTCTAATTCTTATAAAATGTTAAAAAGTGATATAAAATGAATAATAAACCTGAAAAAGGGTATTATTTATGTATAAATTAATCAGATATTATTACTTAGTAAATTAAAGAATGAACGAGACAATTTAGACTCAAGGTAAGTGAACTTCTTAAAATAATTTTCATTCTTTTTGTTTATCTTTTAATTCATGATTATGTCGTGATATGATTATTTATGAAATAAATTTGCATATTATATAAAATTTTTATACATTATTTATGTCTATTTATACTAAATACACTTAATCAACCTATTTTATTAAGAAAATGATCTTTTGAATGGAAATATTAACACAATATTCATTCATGGAGTTAAATATACGTATCATTGGATTTAGTATTCTCAAGAATATGTGTGAATTACATATGAATATTTTACACTATATATTCACTTATAATGGGGGTATTTAAATTTTTCATAGATATTTATTTCATTTATTTATACTTAATCTAATGATATGAACTTTTTAAGGGGCTATATCTCAATCTCCTTTAGTTGAAGCATATCTTCTTATTCTGAACCATTAATATCCAATAAGATATATATAAAACCCCTTTTTAAATTTATATCATAAATTTATATATTCTCATGAAATTTAAGGTTTCTGTTGATGTTATTCATTATTTATTTTAAATCATGATTTTCTCATGTGTTACGAGACTCTTTAACTAAAATATCATTTTCACTGTTTTAATGATTAATTCTTCCAAATATTTCTCACTAATGACCTTGTTATCAAAATGTATTAAATGATTTATTTATATAAATATAATGTTTTATAATGTTATTTTCTTTTAAAATTTTCAATGTGGTCTCTGACACATTGATTCAAACAACTCTTTATTAAATGTTTTAAATTGCTTTGGAAGTGGAATTAATATTTCAATATCTTTCATTTATTTCAATTGTTGGATGAGTGAAATGTTGGTAATTTCAAAATTTTATGTGTTATTATTATTTAATGGTATATTGAAATTTGATGGGTGGTTATGTGAGAAACTAAATACATGTGGTTCCATGATAAACCAATGGTGGGTTAGCTCGTTATAGATCATAAATGTCTGGGGTAACAAGACAAAGATAAATGTTAATTTTTCTCATTAATGATATATGTAATATAGTGTGATGTATATTCCAAACATAAACCTTAAGGTCACTCCCTATGTAGATGTTAATGATAAAATTATGTATGTTAGGGGTTCTATATGATACCTTTTTTATTTTTTATTTCAAATTGTAATTCATAAATCTTATGGTTTCATGAGGTATGTTAAAGTGATTATGTTTTATATGTAAAAATTATTATTTCATTGATTTATATGTAATTATGGACTAATGGTTTATTTCTATATCTTATATCCCTTACTGATCTTTTTATTCATATCTAATGTTTTGGAAAAAAATATCACAGGGTATAATGAAGGGTAATATAAAAGGGGAATTCATAAATATTTTTATCATGAAACAAATTATTGTTTAATTTAAGGAGTTTTATTGCTATGAAAAAATTTGATAGAGTATAAGTGTCTTCTTTGTAATTTTTAGATGTAATGTAATATTTATATAATAATTCTCTAAATTATTAAACATTAAAAGATAATTAATTTAAATTAATGACAAATTATTGACTCATTAAAACATTAAGAAATGTTCTAAGGCCTGGGACTTATAATTTGTATTAAAGGTTAGTTTAGATAACTTAAGAGGTTAGGTAGTTTTTTAAGAAAAGGTGACAATTTTTATATAACCAAAATGGTTAGTATATCAGAAAGAGTGATAGATATTTTAGAATAAATTATTTAGTTTATTTTAACATGAAAAAGTATTTCATATTTTTTACCCACCTCATAAGATAGTATATACTTTTTTACTGATATATTCACATTGACCATTTTTAGTTTTAGTAAATGGTCTGATCTAGAAGGCACCAATGTAACAATGGATGCAAGTGAAATTATGGTTTTTTTCTATGTAAGCAACCGACTGACATGGGAGTTGAAATTATAACTCTTCTGGTTATACTTTACCAATTATCTAGAGTCATTACTTAACATGTGATACTTATTGTTATTTTTAAGGAATATTATATGCGAGAAACGAATCCCTGTTGAAGTTCATGTAATAATCATAATAGTATGTATATTAAAAAATTAATGTGTCAAGGATGTCGAAATAAACTCCTTAGAAGATGTTTCAAAAGTATGTGAAGATGTTATAGATGTGGTAATGAATTTCCTAATGAAATATCCTTCCACAGAAAAAGGAATCATTCAGTTAACTCCAGGAAAGGGAACGAATTACTTTCTGAGTTATCAATTAAATGTTTTAAATGTGGGTAGTATAGTAATTATACTAATAGATGACCTATAAAGAAGGTATGGAAATCAGATTAGTAGGGCAATAAAAATATATTTTTACCAATACCTACATCTATTTTAATTGAATATGAGGAAATTGAAAATGACCAAAGAATGGTATGAATTATTTCTTAGATTATGTTTTGAAATTATAGAAAATTAAGAGTGAAAATTATTTTGTTTTTAGGAAATTATTATTCATAAATAATTCGGAAAAACATGGTTAATATATCTTGAAAAATGATGGATGATTAAGATGTCTTCATTTTAGAAATTTTAGAGTTATGTTATATCTATTGGTTAATAAATTCTTAAAAGTATTAAATTTATTTTGTTGATGGGATAACATTAGAATTATTTTCCCTAGTTTGTGTAACCCTCAAGTTTTTTATATGAAAATTATATTGAGGAATAATTACCCTTTCAATTTTTTAAATTATTATAATGAATCATGAGGGTTTATGGGATCCTTGATGTTGATGAAATAATGAGATATTAGTTTTTCGAATGAAAAATGCGAGGTATGAAATTAACTTTGGGGTTAAATCATTTTTGAGTTAATAAAATATTTTAGTAAAGGTTATAAAATTATATAGTTTTTTAAATGGATAACATGTATACCATTTGACAACCCGTTGTATTGGAAAATGATATAGGATTAGACTCCCCAACTAAAGTGCAATTGAGATTTATTTCCAACCATTGACTAACATGAATCCCTAGTTAGTATGACCTTTTATTTTTA
Source organism: Viscum album (assembly GCA_963277665.1). Classification (NCBI taxonomy): domain Eukaryota; kingdom Viridiplantae; phylum Streptophyta; class Magnoliopsida; order Santalales; family Viscaceae; genus Viscum; species Viscum album. The sequence goes on from OY728164.1 coordinate 1,817,218,420, forward strand.
GTTAAATGATTTTATGGATAAAGAACAATATGATTTTGGGAAATCATGTTTCATAAAATGGATATCCCAAGTAATAAGAAAGTTATTTAGTGATTAAGGGACAATGGTTAGTTTGGATGTCATTTTCCCTATTGTGAACACCATATGCCTAATAAAAAAAGAATACTATGAGATTTAATTTGAGGAGTATTGTTTGAATATAATTATGGATGGACTTATGTTGTTATGTTGGGCATATATAGATTTCGTTTATTTATGGAAATGACAAATCTATCACTGAGAATATGTGACTAGGTTAATTACATTTTAGTATGAGACTTTGAGGGTAGGTGATGTTATTTAGATATAAAGGATAAGATTTATCATGGAAGAATAAGTGGTAAAATTATTTTCTGTTTTGGGTTACAACATATGTTTGTATTATTTTGAAGAATTGTAATGATTTTTTTATTGAATAGTATTTTTAGATATTTGGGTATTGTTTATTGAATTTTAGATATTAAAAGTATTCTTTTTCTTATAAATGATAATTATATTTGTGGAATTATCTTATCATATACATATCATTTTTGTTCTAGATAATTTTTCACGAGAGGTTGAAGTGATAGTAAATAATTTTTTGGATTATATGATGATATATAACTTGATTCATTTTGAATTATCATCATTTGGATAAAAATATAACATGAGGGGGAATTTGTATAATGGATGAAACACAAATTTTCAAGTAAGTTTATTTCCTTTTGATCTATGTATAGGTAATAATAATATTCTTCAACTATATAAAAATAATCTTGAAGAAAAAATGGTATACACTTTCTTTTATGGAAAAAATATTACCCAACAAAAAATATATGGTATTGCGGTGGTTTAATTTTTATGATCATGTTTTCTATGACTCTCTATTATTATTTGACAGTTAGATTATCTGCCTTATCTATATATTCCTAAATGGAATCCTCATTTGTCTTATCAATGGTGACAATTGTACTTATATTTATTTATTTTAATGTGATAGTTTTATTCACTCTTTTTACAAAGAGGGATTATCAATGAAGTTTATGAGGCCAGTTTTAAAATTATATGGATGTAATTTCCAAATGGAGGGAATTATTTGACAACCCACATATTGAAATATATTTGTAATCAATCCTATTTTCAATGAGATTGTGAAGCAAACAATTTAATAGATTTTAATGTCAAAGCGATAGTCTACCAATGAATAAATTTTGTTTTTGATCTATAAATAGTCATAAAATAATTCAATATACAAATATAGATATTAAAAAATTGTTATAAACATAATCATAGTAGATTCAAAATAATGGATGAATAATAATGTCCAATTAAATGAAATCGGGTAATTAAAATCAATACCAAATGGTAATTATTAATTAAATTCCTTATTTAGTAAATATTTTAAATTGGAACATAAATAAAATAATTAATTAATAATTAAATATATTTATATTTAAATTTGATGTACATACACCATATAAAAGTGAATTTGTGTATAATAACAAATTAGTCTCAATGTGATGTATATTGAGATGAAATCCCTTACCATATATTCCTTATTTGTTAATCATGACTGTACCTCATGTATAATAGTATTAAACAACTTTAAAACTTATTCAATATCAATATTAATATTTTTTATATCATATATTATTCTTTTAATACCTAATTTACCTATTCATTAATAATAATTTATTATTTTTATTATATTGGCTGTTAACTACATTGTTTTTTCACATATGTTTTGACATGGTTCATTATTAATTTTTGTATTGACCGTGTTTTAAACATAAAAAGAATTTAAAACATGTTTTAAATGTTATATACATTCCACATATATTTATTTATAGTAATACAAAAAATTGGGATTGAAAATGAAATGCACTGCACGTGGAGATGTTAGGTTGTACGTAATAATGAATGCTGCATTAGTTTTTTGTTGTATTAAAAAATTTAATTTAATTCAAATATTTTTATTTTATAAATTTAATATCAAATTTATTTAATATATATCATATAATTTTATAAAGTAATTATTAATTAATTACAATTAAATTGTGAACTGGTAAAATCATTTTGCTATGTGGCAGTTCAACATACACACAAACGACATTATCATATTTCCCCAATGTGAAATGTACAAATGTATTTGGTGTATAATAGTTAAAGTAGATTAATGAAATAATAAATAACATAAATATCATTTTTAAATATTATTTATATCATTATGTCCAACCATCATATGCGGTAATTGAAAAATAAACATCATCAGGTAGTGACACAATAGTTCGTCACACACACAAATAATGATTCAATAACCCATTTTATGGATGCGTGAGTGGTTATAGGTCATAAAATGAACATAAAAAATATTATTATATTTAATATATTTTTGGATAATATATAATCATGATATAATAAATATTTGGAAGTTTATAAGGTATTAAAATAAAAATTCATTTGAAAAAGCCTTATTTCTTTTTCTATTATCCTCTTTGGATTGGACTAAATCAATCCTAATATCTATTTATACCATATATAAGTATTATAAGGATTTTTTAATATGATTTTATTATGTAATGGTTTCTCCCAAGATATTTTAGAGTCTTAAAAATAGGGGAGAGGGGGTATCCATTTATAAGTGGGGGAAAGGACACAGTGGGAATTTTTTAAATCAAGTTACGTGTACGGACATTTGTACTTAAATATTTTACCTGGTAATGAAAAAAATTGATCAATGATGTTTTAATTTTTGAATATGGCTATAAAAATGGATTTTATCTTGTTTTTTTTCATTTATACACCTTATATTATATGTTTAAACAATATGTAACCATATTTTTACCTTAATAAATATAATTAATTTTAACTATTTTAACTAAATAGTTTTAAGAAAATTTATTTTTAAATTATTATCATTTATAACTAATTAAGATTATAAATATGTAATTCATCATTCAATATTCAATTTACATTATTAGAAAAAATTACGATAAATTAATCATGCTGGCATAATGACAAAGATGTTTTTTAAGTGAAAAATATTAAAATGATTAATAAATTTTTTATATCTAAATATTATATAAAAATATCTATAAAGAAATAAATTGTATTAATTGATTTATAATTGAACTATTATGGCTTTAAAACTTATTAGAATTTTAATTTATGATTTGCAATTATTTTGATTAAGACATAATTTTCAATTAAAATACATCATTTTTCACTATTTATCAAAACATGATAAATCATAGAAAGATACAAAAAATTCACCGTTAGATATGTTTTAAATTTTTATATAAAAAAAGAATATATTTTTTTTAATAAAAATTTTAATACTATAAAAATTTAGTTTTAAAACATGTAATATATTAAAAGGCCGCACAACTGCCTTTAGAAAAATTTAACTTTTAATGTGTAAAATTGGACTCATTATTATCTTATCCGTTTCAAATATGCTGGATGAGTGTTAAACAAATTATTGAAAATATAATATATATATATATATAATTTATATAATTCAAAATACTTAATTAAATAAATTTATTATTATATAACCTAATGGGGAACAAAATTTTTTTTATAGAAACATATTTTTTATATTAAAATGGATTGTATATTAATTTATAATTAATTAATAACTAATTAATTCAACCATCTATATTGAAATTTTATCTAATCCTATTCATATCTACCAATTTATTGGATATGAGATATTTTTCATTCTAAATAACATTATTAATTGTATTTGTTAAAACCCGGTCTTATGTGTAACACATGCTATCGAAGAAACTCTTTATCCTATACAAAAAAATATAAATCAATATTTTGTTAATTATATGCTATATCAAAGATTGAAATTAAATAAAATAGTAAATATATTCTGATCTATGATGATTTTATATTTCATTCAACAAATTTTGTTCTATGTCATAAACTATATTGAATAAAAGTTATTCATGTGGAATTTGTTGGATGTTACACTCTCCCAAACTTAAATAAACCATTCCCTCAAAATTTATAAGTGATATAAGTAATCAGAGTTTTAGAATATTGAAATAAAAATATTTAAAAAATACATCAGGAAAAGGGTTGGAAAAACTTGATGTTAATAAGAGCAATGTGAGGACTGAATGTCATACATAATAACATATTACTAGTTACCATGGTATGAGAAAATTAGTGGAATGTGTAAATATGGATATAAAGAAAATTTGTCAATATTCACTGGGAGTGATTGATGTAAAAATCATAATCATATGAATGATCAAGGTAATTATTTGTGCTTCAATGTCATAAATAGAGTACATGTGAATTTTTCATTGATATCATTAGAAATAATTGTAATGGGATAACATTTTATTGAATGATTTTTTCACAATGTCGAAGAATTAAATTATTATAAAAATAATATAATTAAATTTATTTATATGATATATTTTTATATAATGATTATAATGCTATCCATTAGTTTGACATTGTACAGTTTTAATTTCCATTCTTATTCATAGAAGAAAATATACAAAAATGATTTTTTTCTAGAAATAATAAAATTCACTTTTAACGGATGAAAATATATATAAAATAGATCTTTATATTTAAATTTACATTTTTTACAAAAGAAATATGTTTAACATATTAATCAATTATCTTCAAAATTAACACAATTCGTTCATCATTAATATTTAACCTTCAAATTATTTAAATAAAAATAGTGACATATTAACATAGAAATCATGTAATATAGTGGTAGTATTGAACCCCTTATTAACCTTAGATCAAGGTTTTAGTCCCCATCGCCTTTATAGATGCAACATGATGTCACACAACATGTAGGTTATCCTTTTTACTAACTATATTAATATAATTCCTTTAATGGGCCCAATAACTGTAATGACCCATGTATTTATAGAATAAAACATTTTAATATATGTTAATATATATGAAGAAGATATTAATTTTATAATTCAGATGATACTTTTTCCAATAGGTCACACGACACATAATAATGGGTTTCTTCAAAATCATACGTTGCACACAATTTTGAGTAATTCTAAAAAAATACAATTATATTATTATTATTTTAAATGGTAGTTAACACCATGATAATTTTTTGATAGGAATCAATATAAATATCAATATTATGATTTTAAATATTTTTCAAATGGTTTTACATTTTTCTAATAATTTTTAGTGGCTTAAAATTACAATGAATCTAATTATAAGTAAAAAATACTTTAAAAGGCCAGTTTACCTTCTTTTTTTATGGAGAACCATTTATAAATATATTTATTCCACTTTTATTTGTTATATTTAACGAAATAAACATCCTTTATATTATATTTAATAAAAATATTTACTTCGTATATTTTTTTTCACTTTTTGATAAAATTAATTATTTAATGAATAGTGAAAAATACTTCATTTTAATTCAAAACTTTCCTTTAATATAGGATATTTATATAGATAAAACATAATTATAATTTTTTTGAATGTATTGTTGGATTATGTTTTTATAATTTAAAAATTTTTTATGTTATTTTAGGTAATTTCACTTATAAATATGACATAAAATAATTTCATTTTTTTGATATTTTTTACTTCATAAAACCAGCTTTTTGATTTTGACAACATGAATTAATTATAAATTAATTTTTCTAAATATTTTTTTTTGAATTTTAAAAAATTTGATTCTATATTTGGAATCATGAGGTTCAATTTATGTAAACAGCTACCTTTTTTAGACATTATGAATAGTAATGTCATTAATTATTTTTATTTTCCATGGATAAAATGTTAATCAGGTAAATAAGGGTAAAGAATCTAATATTATAATAATATAAAACTACACTAACAAATGTCCAAACCCTATTGGATGGGATATTTCATACCGTGGGAAGCCTTGGGTCTATTTTAGGACCCCATGGAGCCACATGGGTTTGATAATGAAATGTTGTAACAATTAAATTAAAGTAATGATAAATATTACATAAAAATGAATCTTTTACAAAAATAATTTTAATATTGGGTAATATAAAGAATAACTTAGAATATATATATTAAATATAATGATAAAAATATTTCCTCTATATTGTTATTTTATTTATAATTTATAGTAAATAAATAAATTTATTTATTTATTACACAATGATGATGCAGGGATTACCTTATTAATGAAAGATTCAATAAATGATATAATAAATATTAAAATATATCAAATATGGTTATTTTGAGGCAATACACGTGATTTATGGATGATATTGAAATATTATCATTGATTTAATACATTATATTAAGGATTCATGTTGTTATGCATCAGTAAAAATTTCATGTATAAACAGTGTCCAAAATTGACTAAATTCAACATAAAATTTTAAAAAAATATTTAAATTATATTAAATTAATAAAAATAAAATATTGTCCAAAAGGTTAATATAAATCAAAATATGTCAAAAAAAACATTTTTGGGTGTTTTTACATGATATGGTAATTACATAACCCACAATGTGTAAATAACATGATATCACCACAAGAATAAAAAGGGTAAATAAAAGGTCAAACCAAAAATATAAGGATAAATAATATAAAAAAATTTATATAAATTTGTAGATGATGTGAATTAGAATAAAAATCATCTTATATTTTAATTAAATGTGTTTTGTGTCTTTTTTATATATATTTAATTTATAATAAATTAATATTTATAGACTCTTTGGATGTTCCCCACCTCTCTCTTATTAAAGGCCACCAACTCTACCCACATACTAACACCTATCAATCCCCTAGTCTCATCCATCATCTATTCAAATAATATACCAAAATTTATCCCTTCATCATAGACTCCTTACCATCGATATAAGGAAATTCAAGAAAGCCTTTTGGCTCAAATCAAATGAAGTTACATGATTTAGTGGTAACATCTTCTCCCATGTTCCTTTATATTATATACTTTCATTAATCCATTTATATTATTATAATATTATTACATAATGAAAATATTATCCTCAATATACTTGGATGTTTTTATGAAAAATATTCTAAATACACATACACACACCTCCATCAAAAAGATATTGACCTTATGTTTCTATGCACAACGATCTCTTGCCTCACCAAATTTTGATTGTTCAGTTTTCCACTACCATATCTCATCGTGTATATTATGATAGAACTATATTTATATATGATATATATTATATTAATATAATCATTGTGCTTCTAAAATGTTTATTTACAATATACCATCATCCTTTTCAATATGGGTAAATTCTATAATTTAATTTTAGGAATTATAGACTACCGGCCCATCAATGTGATAAGACTCGTTTATTCCATACATGGAACATATAATTTTTGGAAATAATTAAATTTTGTAACATATTTAACATATATATTATAATTTAATTATAATATACTTATGTATAATTTAGTTTTTAGTTCTTTAATATTACAATGAAATGAATGTAGCGTTTATGAGTACATACGACCAATCATCTCCAAGAATGGTGTAGTTAATTTGTTTTCTAAAAATGTTATGGACTATTATAAATACATATATACTATATTTATATGATATTTAAATCATTAATATCATATTTTAGATGATGTACTTATGACCACATAGAGAATTTTAATCAAAAAATGTAAATTTTTTACTAAAGTACCAAACATCAGAAAAACATCTGATATGAACGTAAATATTTATCTAATTATTATAAAATGGTAAAAAGTAAAATAAACTGAATAATAAATCTTAAAAAGGGTCTTATTTATGTATAAATTAATCAAATATTATTACACATTAAATTAAGGAATGAATGAGACAATTCAGACTCGTGATATGGGAACTTCATAAAATAATTTTCATTCTTTGGGTTTATCTTCTAATTCATGATTATGCCATGATATGATTATTTATGAAATCAATTTGGATATAATATAATGTATTTATACATTATTTATGTGTATTTATACTAAATACACATAATAAACCTATTTTATTAACAAATTGATCTTTTAAAGTGAAATATTAACACAATCTTCATTCATGGAGTTAAATATACGTATCATTGGATTTAATATTATCAAGAATATGTTTGAATTACATATGATTGTTTTACACTATATATTCACTTATAATGGGTGTATTTATATTTTTCATTGATATTTATTTCATTTATTTAAACTTAATCCATTGATATGATCTTTTTAATGGACTACATCTCAATCTCCTTTAATTGAGGCATATCTCGTTATTCCGAAAAATTAATATCCAATAAAGTGTATATAAAACCATTTTGTAATTTTATATCATGAATTCATATATTCTCATGATATTTAAGGTTTCTGTTGATGTCATTCATTAATTATTTTTAATCTGGATTTTCTCATGTGTTATGAGACTCTTTAACTAAAATATCATTCTAAATATTTTAATGATTCATGATTCCAAATATTTCTCATTAATGAACCTGTTTTAAAATGGATTAAAGGATTTATTTACATAATAATTAATGTTTTATAATGTCAATTTCGATTGAAATTTTCAATGTGGTATGTGACACATTGATTCAAAAAACTCTTTATAAAATGTTTTAAATTGTTTTGTAAGTGGATTTAATATTTCAATATCATTCATTTATTTCATGTGATGGATGAGTGAAATGTTGGTAATTTCAATATTTTATGTGTTATTAATATTTCATAGTACTTGGATATTTGATGGGTGGTTATGTAAGAAACTAAATACACATGGTTCCATGATAAACCTATGGTTGGTGAGCTCGTTATAGCTCAGAAATGTCTAGGGTAACAAGACAAAGAAAAATGATAATGTTTCTCAAAAACGATATATGTAATATAGTGTGATATGTGTTCCAAACATAAAAATTAATTTCACTCATATAGATTTAAATGATACAAATAGTGTATGTTAGAGATTCTACATGATACCTTTTTTATTTATGAATTCAATGAGTAATTCATAAATCTTATTATTTCATGAGGTATGTTAAAGAGATTACTTTTTATAAGTAAAAATGTATGATTTAATTGATTTTTATGTAATTATGGACTAATGGTTTCTTTCTGTATCTTATATCCCTTATTGATCATTTTATTATTATCTAATGTTTTTGAAAAAAAATATCACAGGGTATAATGAAGGGTAATATAATAGGGGAATTCATAAATATTTTTATCAAGAAACAAATTCTTGTTTAATTTAAGGAGTTTTATTATAGTGAAAAAATTGAATAGAGTATAAGTGACATCTTTATAATTTTTAGATGTAATGTAATAATTATATCCTCATTCTATAAATCATAAAACATTAAAAGATCCTTAATTTGAATTAAAGTCAAATTATTGACTCATGAAAACATTAAGTAATGTTCTAAGGCTTGGGTCTTATAGTTTGTATTAATGGTCAGTTTAGATAACTTAAGAGGTTAGGATGTTGTTTATGAAAAGTTGACATATTTTATATAACCAAAATGGTTAGTATATTAGAAAGAGTCATAGTTATTTTAGAATAAATTATTGAGTTTATTTTAACATGAATAAGTATATCATATTTTTTTTACCCACCTCATAAGATAGTATATACTGATTTTATATATATACTCACACTGACCATTTTTTGTTTTAGTAAATGGTTTGATCTAGAAGGCACCAATGTAAAAAATGGATGTGAATGAAAATATGGTTTTTTTCAAAATAAGCTACCGAATGACATGGGAGTTGAAATTATAACTCTTCTGGTTATTGATAACCAATTATCAGGAGTCATTACTTAACACGTTCTACTTATTGTTATTTTTAAGGAATCATGTATGCGAGAAATGAATACCTATTGATGTTTATGTAATAATCATAAAGGTATGTATATTAAAAAATAAATGTGTCAAGGATGTGGAAATAAACTCCTAGGAAAATGTTTCAAATAGATGTGAATATTTTATAGATATGGTAATGAATTTCCTAAGGAAATAACCATCCACGGAAAAAAGGAATCATTCAGTTAACTCTAGGAAAGGGAAAGAAGTAATTTATAAGTTATCAATTAATTTTTTTAAATGTGGGTAGTATAGTAATTATACTAATATATGACATATAAAGAAGGTATGATAATGAGATTATTAGGGCCATAAAAATATATTTTTACCAATACCTAAATGTATTTTAATTGAAGATGAGGAAACATAAAATGACCAAAGAATGGTATGAATTATTTCTTAGATTATGTTTTGAAATTATAGAAAATTATGAGATGAAAAATTATTTTGTTTTTAGGAAATAATTACTAAGAAATAAGTTTATAAAACATGGTTAATGTATCTTAAAAAATGATGGATGATTAAGATGTTGACATTTTAGAAAAATGAGAGTTATATTATATTTATTCATGATGAAATACTTAAACGTATGAAATTTATTTTGTTGATGGGATAAAATTGGAATAATATTGTCTAGTTTGTGTAACCCTCATGTTTTTTACAAGAAACTTTTATTTGAGGAATAATTACCCTTTCTATTGTTGAAATAATTATAAATAATCCTGAGGGTTTATATGATCCTTGAGTTTGAGGAAAGAATGGGTTATTAGTTTTTCGAATGCAAAACGAGAGGTATGAAATAAACATTGGGGTAAAAATATTTTTTAGTTCATATAATATTTTAGTAAATGATATAAAATTATATAGTTTTTTTAAATTGATATCATTTATACCATTTGACGACCCGTTGTGTTAGAAAATGATATAGGATTCGACCCCCCAACTGAAGTGCAATTTGGATTTATTGGCAACCATTGGACAACATGAAGTCCCAAGTTAGTATGTCCTTTTATTTTTAGTTAAATGATTTCACGAATAAAAAATCATATGATACTGGGAACTCATGTTTTATAAAATAGATATCCCAAGTAATAAGAAAATTATTTTTTGATTAAGTGACAATGGTTATTTTGGAAATTTTTATCTCTATTACGAACACTATATGCCTAATGAGAAAAATAATAAAATGAGATTTAATTTAAGGAGTATTGTTTTTATATAATTATGGATGAACTTATGTTTTTAAGTTGGGAATATAGAGATTTCGTTTATTTATGGAAATGATAAATCTATCATTGAGAATATGTGACTAGGTTAATTACATCTAAGTATGAGACTTTGAGGGTTGAAAATGTTATTTAGATATAAATGATCATATTTATCATGGATTAATATGTGGTAAAATTGTTTTCTGTTTTGGGTTACAACATTTGTTTGTATTATTTTTGATGAATTTTAATGATTTTTTTATTGAATGGTATTTTTAGATCTTTGGGTATTGTTTATTGAATTTTAGATATTAAAAGTAGTCTTTTTCTAATAAATGATAATTATTTTTGGGGAATTATCTTATCATATACATATGATTTTGGTTATAGATAATTTTTCAAGGGAGAATGAAGTGATAGTTAAAATTTTTTTAGATTAAATGATCCTCTAGAACTTGATTCATCTTGAATTATCATCATTTGGATAACAATATGACATGAGGGGGAATTTGAATAATGGATGAAACAAAATTTTTTAAGTAAGTATATTTCTTTTTGATCTTTGTATAGGTAATAATAATATTCTTCATATCTATAAAAATAATCCTATAGAAAAAATGGCATACACGTTCTTTTATGAAAAAAATATTACCGAACGACAAATATATGGTATTGCGGTGGTTAACATTTTGTGATCATGTTTTCTATGACTCTGTATTATTATTTGAGAATTAGCTTATCAGCCATATCCATGTTTTCCTAAATAGAATCTTGGTTTGTATTATCAAGGGTGACCATTGTACTTATATTTCTTTATTTTAATGTCATAGTTTTATTGACTCTTTTTACAAAGTGGGATTATCAATGAAGTTTTTGAGGCCAATTTTAAAATTCTAAGGATGAAATTTCAAAATGGAGGGAATTATTTGACAAACCACATATTTATCGAATAAGGAAATTACATATCTATTAATATTAATTAATAAAATATTAATTCTACATTTATGAGGATCCTATTTTCCAATAGCGTACTCAACAGACAAAAACCTGTTTCTACCAAATCTTACGTTACAAACAATGTTTAGTTATACGAAAAATTTATTACAATAATAACGATATTATATTAAATGGTAATTAACACCTAGGCATTGTACTAGATGTACTGGATATAATTAAATATATTCTGATTATACATAATTTTTAATTGTTTTTATATTTATCCAATAAATTTTAGAGGTTTAAAATGAGAATGAATCCAATTTTAAGCATAAAATACTATAAAAGGATGGTTTGATGCCTTTTGATAGAGAAAACTTTATTAAATATAAATTTTATATATTTTATATACGTTTTATTTTAGAAAATGATCTTCTTCTAGAGAATTGGGACTTCAAAATTTAAATTGGTAAAATGTTTCTGAAATTTTTCTGATAAAGATCCTATTTTAATGAAGACTGCAAAATTCTATATTTTAATTCAAAACATCCTTTTCATATAATTTATTGATATAGTTATATTTTCATTTAAATTGGTTTTAATGTGTAATTGTATTAATTTTTTTTTCATTTTATCATTTTTTAGACATTAGAAGTAATTTTTTTTGTAAATTGGGCATAAACACATGCTAATCTATTGAGAGTTTTTACTTAATAAAAACTATCTTTTTGGTTTTGAAAACAGGGATTAATTTTAAATTAATTTATAAAAATTTAATTTTTTTTGAATTTGGTAAAATGGATTCTATATTTTGAATCAAAAGGTTCAAATTTAATAAATAGTTACCTTTTATTTTTGGATATTACGAATCGTAACATCAATATTTTTTTCTTTACCATTGTTAAAGAGTAAATCATATAAATAAGGGTAAAAAACTATTTTTTATAATAATATAAACTACAATAACTCATTTTATAATCTAATTTAATGAGATATTTTTGTCCACAAGAATCCATGGGTCTATTTTAGGACCCCATGGAGCCAGTTGGTTGTAATAATGACATGTCAAAAGAATTAATTTATTGTAAAAAGAAATATAACATAAACATGTATCATTTATTAACAAAAATTTAATATAGGGTTATATAATTAATTTATTTGACTATAAATATTTAGTAAAATTATATAAAAATTTCATACATAATTGAATTTTATTTATAATTTAATATTTCAAATAAAAAAAATTATATTAATGACACAATGATGATGTAGTAATTACCATATTAATGAAATATTCAGTAAATTATATTATAATTATTAAAATGAATATAATTTTCTAAATTTTTTCATCCACTAATTTTATGTATTATATTGAGATATTATATTTGAGTAAATTTTTTGGTTTAAAGGAATCATGTTTTTATTAATTTTTTAAAATGTTTGGTATGAATAGTGTACAAAATTGACATAATTGATAACATAAAATATAAAATAGTTTAATAAATTATAAAAAATTACTAAAAAAATATTAGAAAAATTGGTTAAGATATGTCCAAATATGTCATAAATGAAATTTCCTATGGCTGTTTTGACATGAAATGGTTATTACATGAACCGAAAATGTGTAAATAATATGATATCACTCTATGATTAAAAACGGTAAAATAAGGGTAAAACCAAAATGATAATGATAAATAATTATTTAAAAAATGTCAAAAAATTATTAGATTATGGGTAGTAGATCCAAATTTAACTTATTTTTAAATGAAATGAATTTTGACAAATTTTTTACTCTAAATTAAATTTATAATAAATTGATATTTCAAAACATTCTTAATATACCCCTCCTACCTCTCATAACATGACACCACCTCTACCCACTAAATTACACCTCTCATGAAAATTGTAACATCCAAATTATTCCCAAATAATCTCTAAACATCCCTCCCTTCATCTTAGAATCCTTACCTTGGGAATAATGAAATTCAAAAAAGCATTTTGGATCAATCAAAAGAAGTTACCCAATTTAGAGGTTACATCGTTTTTCATGTTCCTATCATTTATTTTACTTTATCACAACCTATAATATTATTTTTATATGAGAAAATATTAAAAAATTATCCTAAATATTCTAGGATTTTTTTATGATGAGTATATTATCTATAGTTTCACATACCTCCATCTAATGGTACGAACATACTGTTTCGGTGCATAGAGAAATATTGCCTCGTAAAACGAATATTGTTCAATTTTCTACTACCACCTATCATAGAGGCCATTATGATGGAAATGTATTCCTATATGATATATATTATTTTTAAATTTTCTTTATTCTTCTTTAATTTTTATGTTAAACATACCTTTATGCTTTCCATGATGATTAAATATGTTAATTTCATTTCTGGAAGTGTGGTCTACCGCACCTCAATGTGATATGAATCATTAATTCCATACATGAACATATAAAGGATTTATTTCATGAAATTATGTAACATCTATAACATATATATTATAATGGCATTATAATATAAATATATATCATATAGTTTTTACTCCATTAATATGACAAAGATATGAATGTATCGTTCATTCGTACATACAGCCTACCGTATCCATGAATGGGGAATTTCCATTCATATCTAAAAATTTTATCGAATATTAAAAATACATATATAATTGATATATATGATATTTAAATAATTAATATCATTCAAATTATCATTTAATTATGACCACATAGAAAATCTTAATCAAAACAAGTTCATTTTTGACTCAATTACCAAACATCAATAAACATTCGATAAAAACTCAAATAATTAATAAATTCTTATAACATGGTAATAATTGATATGAAATGATTACTAAACATTAATAAGGATTTAATTTTAGTTTAAATAAACCTAATTTTATTCATGAAATTAATGAATGAAAAAGACATGTCAGACTCACGGTAAGGAAACTTCATAACCCAATTTCCATTATTTGGGTTAATCATCGACTTCATGACTACATCGTGATATGATTAAGTGAGAAATAAATTTTGATATCATTTAATGTATTTATACTTTATTTATATGAATTAATATTTAATACACATAATCGACCTATTTTATTAACAAAATGATCTGTGTAAGGGAATTCTTATCTCAATCTTCATTTATTGAGTTAAATATCCATATCGTTGGTTTTGTTGTTTCAATAAAATGTCTGTATGACCTAAAATTGTTTTAAACTGAATATTGACTTATAGGGTGAGTATTTATATTTTTCATAGATATTTATGTCATCGATTTATCCTTAATCTAATGATACGATATTTTTATGTGACTACATCTTAATCTTTTTACAATGAGGCGTATCTCGTAATTATGCAAAATTAATATAGTATATGGTGTATATAAAATCATTTTGAAATTTAATATCATGATGTTCTATATTCGCATTATATTTAATTATTCATTGGATAATATTATATAATTATATTTATTCAAGTGTTTCTCAGGTGTTATAAAGAATTTTAACTAAAATATCATTTTTAATGTTTTAAAAATTTATTCTTCTAAATATTTCTTATAAATGACCATGTTTTATAATTGGTTTTAAGTATTTATCTATAAGTAAATTAAAATTTAAAAATGTTCCTTTTATTTAAATGTTCCAATATAGTATGGGACACTATGATTCAAAAATCGCTTTATTAAATATTTTAAAAGGTTTTAGAAGTGGATTGAATATTTCAATATCATGAAGTTATTTCTTGTGATTAATGAGTGAAATATTGATAATTTAAATTATTTATTTGTTATGAGTATGTAATTGTAAATGGACATTTGATCAGTGGTAATGTGTTAAACCAAATACAGGTGGTTATGTGAAAAACCCTAGGTAGGTAAGCCCATGATAGCCTTCTAATTCATCGGGTTATGTGGCATAGGTAAACGTTAAAGTTTCTCATAAGAGAATTAGGGAATATATCGTGATGGGTATTCCAAATGTAACCATTAATGATACTCCCTATGTAGTTATGATATCAACAATGTAATTATGTTATAGATGCCACAGATTACCTTTATGATTTATGATTTCTATGAGTTATTCATAAATTCAATTTCTTCATGAGTTATGTTAAAGAGATTATATTTAATAAGTAAAAAGTATGATTTCATTGATTTTTATATAATTATGGACTAATTTTTCTTTCCATATTCTATATAGCTTACTTAGCTTTTTTATTTTCATCCCATTTTTTTGAAACATTTTTCACATACTATAAGTAAGGGTCATATAAAGGGAGAATTCATGAATATTTTGATCAATAAAATAACACTTGTGTCATTTAAGGTGTTTTATTATTGTGAAAAAATTGGATAAAGTAGAAGTGTCTACATTATAATTTTTGAAATGTAATATAGTAGTTATGGGCTTATTCTATAACACTCTAAACATAAATAATCATTAATATGAATTAATGTCATATTTTAGACTGATGTCAAGATTATGTAATGTTTTAAGGATGAGGAATTACAATAATTATATTATATATAATATAAAAAGAGTTAATAATTAAATATCCTTATTACTATGTTTTTTAATAGATCTATTTTTTTACAAACTGTAATAACATTTTTGACTATAATATCATTAATTATCATATCAACCACAATGGTTATCAATATCAACAATATTATGTCTATAAAATACTATGGAACTATTCAACCAATTACATTTTAACTAAAACATATTTCATCCACAAATATCTCTTCAAATGTCATAATTCATTGTAGACACACAGTACATAAAACCTAAATAGAGTTTCTTTCCTTGACCTTATTTCTAATATGAAAATAACAACCCATTGTGGTGTCCAAAAATCATATGTTAATTTATACACATGTGTTTATAAAATTTAATAGAATACGAATATGTTTCATGATACTTTTAACCAAAATTATATTAGTAATACAATTAAGGGAGTTACTTCTTGAAACCCAATACATATATATTTCATTAATATTATTTCTTGTAAATACTTAATTGGTATATGGGGAACCATTTAGGATATAGAATTGAAATATTTATTCACATGTTCCACACATTTAATGAATCAACCCATAAATGGATAATTAGGATGATATTGATTTCCATCCATCATACTCTTAATTTTTTGCCAGATTTTATTTTCTTAATGCCGCTGTTTTTCAGACATAAATAATTTCCCTATTAAATTGATAAATATTTTTATGTATCTCAGTAAACATTTTTTACATGATAGAAATTGATAATTATTTTATCCATGACACCCACCACTCAAGCTATTATAAAATCCATCAATCTCATCTATTGTGAGTCTAAGAGTTTGTTAAGATATATTTTCTTTTTTATTTTATTGGACAATTATTAAGAATAAAAATGATATATTTCACACCTATAAACATATTAATTGGTTTCACATTTCCAACACATATTCATTCATAATCAATGTAAACATGATTCCTTTGTGATCTGTCCACTGAGATAAAACAAAAATTATAGTGTGAGTAATAATAATAAGAGTGAGAAAACTATATAATAATTATTTCGATATCTAAATCATGATGAATTATTTTCAATATATGAAAATATTAGATTATCCAAGGTAATACATTTTTATAAAATCCTTAAATACATAATAATTTTTTTTAAAATATGTGTATTATCCTGCGAAAATAACCTAGGAGGGACAAACTAGGTGCAAAGTAATGTATTTATTCATGTATCGAGTTATGCTGAAGTCAAGACCAATGATCCATTATTAGAGGCATTACCCTAGTTAAGTCAATTTTAGAACCACATACTCCTGTAATATCAATCATTAATTTACATATATGAATACCACATAAACTCTAAATTACCAAAACAAGTGGATGTACTTCTATACATGTCCAGAAATTCTAAATATGGGTTTATTATCTAATATATAAATTATTAAGAGTAGTTTCAAAGAATTATACAATAAATGATCTAATAAAATATATAGTTGCCTCAACCCTATAATCCTACATCAATTTTTTAATAATTTTAAATTTTCATTGACACAAGGAAATCATCTCCCAAAGTATTGAATACTTTATAAGTATTGGTAAAATATTTACATACATTAGTTTTACATTAAATTTGAATATATAAATTAAAACATAATATTTTTGAAGTATAAATTTATTCCATTTATCAAAACTCTACATATCTGTCATAGTAAAGTACATTAATACATGGGAAAGGAAAAGAACATGTAGTGAGATAAAATTCTCATTAAATGTTATGTACTATGAAAGAAATTATAAATTAAAATGAATAATCAATATAGGAATTTATGAGACCAAAAACACATTATTTATAAAAATATACATATAAATATCAATAAATAAATAAAAATTAATTAAAACCATGAATTAGATTGAAAAAATCTGAGAACAAATTGAATCAATAAATTTTTTTCATAGTTAAAATCTAATGGATAAGAATAACTAAAATAAATGGGATTCATTTTTATTAGTCATAATGACTCTAGAA
Source organism: Viscum album (assembly GCA_963277665.1). Lineage (NCBI taxonomy): Eukaryota > Viridiplantae > Streptophyta > Magnoliopsida > Santalales > Viscaceae > Viscum > Viscum album. The sequence continues at coordinate 1,817,236,967 of OY728164.1, forward strand.
AATGATCATATATACTATAACTATCTATAATCTATATAGATTATATGTAAATTTATAATAACATTTAATTAGTCAAAATATTGTTCTATTAAGACCTATTAATGTGTCAATGGGCTATAAAAATGTTTGTGCCCCTCCCATAATGGAATATATAAATCATTACTCATCTATCAAAAAATAGATTTAATTAATGAAAAAAGTGCCTTATCATAAAATATTTGTAATAATTTAATGTTATTAATATAATAATATTTCCAAAATTAATCAAATAATAGATAATGTAATAAACGTATGTTAAATTGGTATACAGTTTTGGAATATATCATTTCAGTTATAAATAATGTGGTTATTTAGGTGAAATTTAATTCTCAAAATTCACATGAAAGTGAATAACTAATGGGTATGTTAATGAAAAAAAATTATTCATGTAAATGAATTTAAATAAAATTGTTTTTCAAAATAATCATAATCCATCGATATGAATAATAATAATGGTTTCAATATGATGTATACCCTTTGGAGTAAGAATTAGTGTAAATTCATTTAATGTATAGAAATTAAATAAAATGGGTATCTAATAATTTTAATCTGGAATGTATCTTTTTAATTTTGAAAAATATTTTTTGAGAATAAATTTCATTTAAATTAACATTTTTTATATAAATTAACTTAATATTTCATTTTAAAATTTTAAATGATTAACCGAATAATTGAAAACATCATATTTAATGATGGGTAAAAAGAACATTCCTTATGAATTGTAAAATATTAAAAAATGTTCCTTATTTTGAAAAAAAGAATATTTTTTAGTACCCACAATTTAAAAATAATACATGGGTAAAAATGAATTTCTATATATAATTTTGAAATGAATTATTGAAAAACATTATAAAAACAATTTAAAAAAACATGGGTTTAAAGGAAAACAAGTTTCTAACAAAAGAGAGAAATGAAGTCATATTTTATTGAAATTATATTCAAAGGCATTTTTATTAAAATATAGTGTAAAATAATACTATTAATTGAAAAATATCTCGAATAACAAATGGATAAAAAAAGTGTCTATTAAGCACTGTTTCTATTACCTCTATCAACGGAAATCAAATTGAAAGAAATCCAGAATAAAATAAATTTATGATGCAACCCCTTATAAAGATCACAATGTTAAGTGAGAATCCACTAATGAATCCATTATGGGTTATAAATTATTATAATCATAAAATAAGTGGGAATATAATAATTTTTAGTCAAAATTGGTTATACATATAATCATAGAATATGAATGACAAATATGTTATAATTTACTACTGCTGAAAAGAAATATAGTTATGAAATATTTACCAATTAAAAAATCATAATTTAAATCCTATTATATAAATTAATTAAAAATCAATATTAAGTTAAATAATAATTAATTATTCATTATATTTCCAGTCCACAGGAAAGTATATAAGCATATAAAAATGAATTTGTGCATATTAACTAATAAATCTCAATGGAATGTAAATTGAAAAAAAATTTATTACTTTATATTTCATTTTGGATTAACATGATTTATACTCATATATAATTATTTTTAATATGTTATTAACATATTTTAGAACATAATTAATGATTATGATTCCATAAATGATCCTATAATAACATAATATTATCCTTTTGTTAATAATCATTTGTTATTTTCATTGTTTAAGTTGATAATTGCATTGTTCTCTGAGTATGTTTTGACATGTCATTCATTTGATACTCTTACATAGATCATGGTTTCATAATCTATATAATTTTAATAATTATTTAAATATTATTAGTGTTCAATAGATATTTTTTAGGTTAATCTATAAATGTTTGTTATAGGGTGTGAAATGAATTCTTCATGGAGATGGTAGAGAGTACATATGTATGGATGCTACATATAATTTCATGTCTTATTATGAGAAGAAAAGTCAATGATATAATTTTATATAATCATTATACTATCATATTTGTTTCATTTATATCACATATGTTTATTAAAATCAATATTCATAAATTATATGCAATGTTTGAATGAGTCACATTTCATCGTGAGGTGGTAGTCCTCAATACAAACTAACAATGTTACCATATTCCCAATAAAATTCAATGTATGAAAGAATGATTTGTAAACTAATCCATGAAGAATAAATAAAACATATTTATAATATATATATATATGATCTGTATTTCTATCATTGTTCCCATCTTTGAAAGGGGGTAATAAAAAAAATGAAGGACATAGTTTTGCGATGTGGTAGTCCATCGTACAAAAGAACGATGATTTTGTAACCCATTTTATAAAAGGTTGTGTGTTTTTTGGTCATACCCATACTGTAAAAAACATTATTATGTCTAAGATAATAATTTCATTTTATAGTAATTTTAAAAATACAATTCAATGAGGTGTAAAATGTAATACCATAAAAATGCATTCTGATAACAATTTCCTCTTCTTTGGGTATTTTCCTTGGGTTTGCAATAATTATTTCTTAAGATGTATTTCACCCAAAGGTAATACTTATAAAAATATTGTAGGGATGTTTTTTTATTTTTGATGGATTTTTTAAGCCCCTAGGGTTTCATAGTGTGATGAATTGTGAGATGGGTGTCCATTTTTAAGCGGGGGAGAGGGCACAGTTGAAATTTTATAAATGCTATTTGGTGTACACAAATTATTAAATAAACATTTTATTAAATAATAAACCAAATTCAATAAATTAATTATTAATGTTGAAATATTTCTAGCTAGTTGTATTTCAAAAAGTATTGAGTCATTATTATACCTTATATTATTTTTATAACCACTGTGTAAACTCATTTTATATTAATCCATTTAATTAATTTTAACTAAATTCGCTAATTATTTGTATAAAAAAATATTTTCACTTTTTTAGAAAATATATAAACATAAAATTCAAGACCTGGAGTTTATTTTTCCAAAATCAATTAATATAAGTGAAAATATTTATTTAAAAATAATCTTAGTTATGTAGTGAAAATGAGTGTTTTTATGGGAAAATTTTAAAATGTTTACTATGTTTTTATATATAAATTCAGTGTAAAAGTATGATAATGACCTCAATTTGATTTATATATGTATTTTTCATAAATTTTGACTTCAAATATGAATAAAAAATAATTATACATTATAAATTATATAGAAAAAAGTCAATTTTCAATTAAAATTCATCATTTTCACTATTAATAAAATAATGATACTTCTCCCAAAAATAGAATAAATTATCCCAAAGATATTTTTTATAGTACAATTTTCATATTGAAAGTAATTTTTTCAAATAAAATTTCTTTATGTTTCAAAATATTGTTTTAAAAAATGTGTGCCATTAAAGGGAGAAAATACTTCCAATAGAAAAATTGGTTTTTTTTATTTGTAAAATTGAATTTGTTATTCTTATATATGTGTAAAATCTATTTTATGAATTAAAAAAAATTAATACATAATATTTATATATATATAATCACGATCATTCAATATTATTTATTAATTTAAATTATAATGATGAAACTCAATTGGTGGATAAATATATTTTTCATAAACACATTTAATTTCTATTAAATTGGTTACTATATTCATTTCTAATCAATTGGTAACCAATGAATTAAAAAAATATGTTTCTATTAGTTATTTAATAATATTTATAACCACCAATTAAATAGATAAGAGATAATTAATATTTTGAATAATGATATTAATAGTATTCAACAAACAATTTTCTGACATGTAATGAAATTATAGAAGAAATTCGTTATTGTGTGAAATGCATGTTAACTCGTAATTTCATTAATTTAAAACTATTTCATAAATTAATCATATTTTAAATATTAGATATATTTATAGTTATCGTGATTTAATATTACGTTATAAATTTTTTATTTTTTGTCATACACAGTGTTGAATATATGTTTTTATTGAAATATTTTGGTGTTATAGGATGATGAATACTGGCAGCATACCATGTACATTATGTGTATTAAGAATACAATATCATTATTGAACAAAAAATATGTATTGTTCTGTTAATTTACATTCATGTCATATATCAAATTATCCGTAGAATTTAAAACTAGAATTTTCATTACATGTAATGAATTTACAGACCTCTTAAATGACAAAAATATTTTTTAAGGGTTACAACCCTTATTTATCTTCATTTATCTCCCATTCATAATCGTTCCACCATGTGAGCTCCTTTATTTTCTTAATTTTAGTATTTTTTTATTGTTCATATGGAATATTTTTTATGTCTTGTATCATGTTCGATTTCCAATGTTATGATATTTAATATATTTCATTCCTAAATTGGATTTCCTTTTTATATTTAGTGTTATTTTAGTGTAATATCACAGTCCCCACTCAATGGAATTTTTCATGTATTTCCTATGAATCTATACATAATAATAGAATGATACTATAATTTTTTCCATAAGAATAATTTAGGTAGCTCATACATTTTCCAAATGGATTGTGTTGTATTTATTATTTTCCATTTTTCCAAAATTTATACCATCCATGTGTTACTCCTAAATTAAATTACAAGATGTATATTTATAATTTTTTCATAGAAGAGATTCCTTTATAACATAAATTCATGGATGAAGGTTTTGAACCTCAACCCAAATACCCTTGAGTTGTGTTATATTTATATTCTCATGATAAAACTTCCCCATTGGATGTGTGGGATCACCATATTTTTTTAGTATCCAAATTAAATTAAATGAGTTTTTAAGAGGGTACCATGACTCCATTTCCAATAAACTTAATTTTATTATTATTATTATTAATAGGGTGACTTAATGTATATTTAGGTATGAATACTATTATTATTAATTTCATGGGACCTTTTATTATTATGTTATGGTATATGTGATTATTAATGTATGGAACATATTAGATGATGTTATGACACCAACAACTATTAATAGGATTGAGGATATTAAATTACATCATAGGACAAATATCATTAAAACTATTGAATATATTTAATTATAGTATGTAACAAACTATTTTTAAAGGTATGATAACTATTGATTGATAGTGTAGAACCATTTATTACTTATCGTATGAAAACTTTGATTATAATGGTATGGAACGTATGATTGTTTCAATATATCACCATTAAAGAGGACCAATGTATTAATATTGTGACTTAAATATATATTTTCATATACGGATATAGGAATTCATGATTATATTCATTAGTACCAATTCCATATAGGTATATTACTATTATAACATGTGGATTATGTAGAGCCGATTAGTACCACTTTTTTCAAATTTATATATTGATACTGATCTATTTTAGAATGTTTTACTAAATTTTATTCCACAAATTTCTTATAGTGAGTTAAATTATTACTCATGTTTTATACAAGGGAATTACTATGGAGTATTTAAAAAGATTTTATTTTTTATAGAAAATGTTAGTGGTGGCCTACTATATTTTTCCTCAAACCCTATCTTGGATACCGATGGTAATTGAGATGATTATTCGATTAGGATAGTGGCATGGGAAAGTACCCAATTATTAACGAAGCTTCATGGGTTATATAATGGATTTAAGGGAGAAGATGACAGAGATATGGCTCATGATCATATTGGAAATACACCTTTTTTGAATTTTTATTTATTTAAAACATGAATGAATTTTCCCTTTCATCCATGTAAGTGTGTTTACTAATGGTTTATATAAAGGGAAATACAATATTATTTTTATTCGAAAGGATATTTTGTTTTAGGGATTTCTTATTATTATATATTGGATGATATACATTCAATGATATAGTTGTCATATATTGTGTTTTTTGTATTCATATTCAATTATTATGTGATGTCTCACTCATACTATTGAGTTATATTTTCCCCAAAATAACACATTATACCCTCATCGCTAGTTGGAATCATCTTGTGTATGGGGAGACACAATTGATGCAATTTAACCCACCATATGGGGTCAATGTTCAGTGGTTCATGAGTTAGGACATTAAAATTTTGTATTAGTTTTTTTGTATCAATACCATAATAATTTTGGGTGGTAGAATTGAGAAAATGTTGTTTCAGAATTAGTTATTGAACATTTTACTAGGAGTAGTTGACACCCATATAAGAAAATCAAAATATATTGGTATTTGATATAATTTGTTGGTTTTTTGTCGTTATATTTGATTTTATTCCACTTTTGGGTGATGCACTTGATGTGAAATGTTAATATTATTTTGATATTGGATTAGATTTTATCATTGGTTAATATGGAAAAAATCCATTGATCATGAAACATTCTATGAACATTATAGGAATAATATATCATGCTTTATGACAATCCACTTTCGTTTCATTTCATGACTGGCTGAAATGTTTTTCATGTTCCTTGAGGGATATATCTATTATGTAACTAATTTTTCACAGGAATAAGGAAATTACATATTGGGTTAATATTTTTTATGCACCAATGTAATTTTTATTTTACAATATTGTTTGATTATGTCACCTTATGTATCTACATATTATAAGAAAGAGTTTTGTATCTGAGGTTACATATTCTGAAATTATAGTTAATATTTAATACCCATATATCAATTTTATTTTAAGGAGTTCACCAATCCTTATAAATTGGGATTGGTTAATTATTTATTTGAATAATCTTATGCTACATGTTACATTTATCTACTATATTTACATGTTTTGATGTAGTTATATTAAATATCAATTGAAATTTATAAAGCATTCACATGTATAAATTTAAAATCGTTATTTTAAATAATGTAACTACTATATAATTGAATGAATTGATAATACTACATTCTAATATAAAAACTATTATGTAGAGATTATTATTAAAAATGAAAACGTGTTTTTTATGTATAACATTCAACTAACAGTCTATATAATAGGACCCTTAGAATTTAAAAAATATAACTACCCATACCCAACCTTAGTATTGGGATTTAGGCCGTCTCTATTGTGTTCATTATATTCATTCCAATCAACAATAACTAGATTTTGTAGTAGGAATAGGGGTGTAAATCATATATTATATGTTTTATACTATCATATTCTTACTCATATGTTATTTACAATTTTAAATCATATTTTAGGCGCATGTTTATCACTTTTAGAGACATTAAATAATTATATCCTTGATTTATTTGTTATGATGGTGTGGACAACCATGCCTCAGAGGTACTTGGCCCTATGCTAGCAGTGTTACCTCTGATAGTTCTACCTAAAAAACATCATATTATTATTAAAATGATTTTTCATTCATAGTTTTAGGGGGTATATGTGAATTATGTAAACTATATATAGAGTTCCATGACCGACCCTTTCTGTGGGATTATAGACATGAGAGTTTTAGAATCAAAATCCATCAAAATTTTCAGGGGTTGGTGGCCCCATGTCTATAGAGTAAGGGAATATGACTATCTTAGCTATTTTTTAAAACCAAGATACACCTAATTGAAGGAGGGTGATTTTCAATACACATAATATTATGGTATCAACCAAACATTGGTGGAATATTATGAATTAGGTCGCACATAACCAAAAGATTGATTTGGTAGAATTTTCCATCTGTATTATATGATTATTTCTTATATAAGAGATATATTTTTCTAGTGAAAGTGTGTTATTTAACATGATGCATGATTTTATTTCTATTGTGGATTAATCACCATGGCAATATATCATCAAATATTTGCAACAGTGTTTGCTTATATTGGTCCATCAAATGAGAGACATTTTGGTATTTGGATTATGCATATGATACATTGTCAGGTGACTATTTTCTAGTTGAATAATGTATCTAAGATAGTAAAATATGGGCTTTTTATTAAGATTCACCTTATGGATTTTGGATTTTAGGATTATAGTGTATCATCTTTTCAATATAGTAATGCAGTATTAGGTGGTAAAAATCACTACATCTTGAACTATAATTAAATAAATACCATTCATAGTGACCAAAATGGTGTTTTAGTCCTCCATATATGCGGAATGATAGGGAATGTTAACCAAATTGTGATATTGTTCTAGATGAGTGATGATACTATGTAAATATCGAAAATTTATAGTGTTTTTCCTCAATTCCCCCATGGGAATGTGAGATAATATCAATAGAAACTCTAGGTCCAAGATCCGGATCAACATCTCTATAGTAGGAAACGATCAAGAGGTTTATTGGTCTATTTGGACTTGGTGGGGGTCATAGAAAAGGCATCCATATACCTATTATAAGATATTTATTGATTCGTCTTACTATAGTCTATATTGTTGTATCTTAGTTCCATATAACATTCCATGTTTTTATAGTGCAACATGTTCTTGGGTTGTAGTGCATTATTCCTTCTTCTTTTTGAGGTTTATTTTTAGTAGAATCTACCATAGTGAATTTTTTATTAGATACATCAGGGTCAAAATATTCTATCTATTTAGGAATTGTGTATATCCTTAATCATTATATTAATGAATTCATATTGTTAAGACCATTGAATCCCCTTTTGGTATACATTCTAGTCATGTAAACCATGGTTGATAGTTCACCCCTAAGATAAAAAGCTATGTTTTTTGTTGATCTTATTTATTCTTGATTATTATAGTTCAAAGTTATTCTATGGAAGGATTTCAAAGTTACATATCTTCCTACATGTATTTTTATCACTGAATTGTGTCCTTAAGTTCACTAGATTGTGGTATTTATGTTGACAAGGATGTATGGGATTTCTAGGATGGTATTTCTAGGACATAACATCATGAGTTGAGTGGAATGAAAACCCATAAAATCTTAAGAACAAATATCCATTTAGTTATATAATAATCTTAAGAACAAATATTCATTTAGTTATATAAATTACCTACATACTCAACTCCACAGAGAAAGAGTTCTCTCAAAGTTGATGGGATGTTAATCCATTACTATGTATGTGCTAAACCAATAGGCATTTGATGTACAATGTCCCATAGTAGTTATTTTTTTATTAGTATATTTTTTTCGTTCAATCTGTTATATTCAAATACCATTTTGTGGCTCTAATGGGTAGGGTTCTCAAGAAATTTATAAATTATAATAATCTTAAGATCAAATATCCATTTAGTTATATAAATTACCCACATACTCAACTCCACAGAGAAAGAGTTTCCTCAAAGTTAATGGGATGTTAATCCATTACTATGTATGTGCTAAACCAAAAGGCATTTGACATACAATGTCCCATAGTAGTTATTTTTTTATTAGTATATTTTTTTTCCTTCAATCTGTAAGATTCAAAGACCATTTTGTGGCTCTAATGGGTAGGGTTCTCAACAAATTTCTAAATTAAATTGTAGTAGTCTATATGGATGGAATATTGGTGTATTCTGATACATGACATGACCATTCAAATCCTTTATAGATAATACATAACACACTGAGAGATCACCAGTTATATGATGATATCACTCAATCTCAAGTTTAGAATGATAATGTCAACTTCCTATGTCATATTATCACATAGGTAAGAGTATAGGTTGACTGATCATAGGTGAGAGGCATAGTTACTTGGGATAATCCCATTAACATCTTTCATATACATATTTTCTTCGGAATAGCTGGTTATTAAATGAAATTTATTCATGTCTTATCACACCTAGAATCTCCAATTATGTGTTTGAATAAAAGGAGTGTGAAGTTTTTATAGTTTGAATCCTACATAAAATTGTTTTAGGATTTGTAATGTAGACTGAATTCATCATTGATCCCGATTCTTCTAGATATTTGGGAAATATATACATTTATGTTTGGAACATATTTTATTTGGATGGGAGTATTTATAATGTAGTAGGTAAAATTCATGGTATACATTCCTCGTCAACATAGGACTCATTAGTTGATTTACACAACACAGTATCTATTTTTCGAATCCATTGTTGATTCCTTCTTTTTTTAGGCATTACATTTTACATGGTCATTTTTTGGTGTTAATAGACCTCAAAATCCATAGGTATATTTTTATACAGTGTAAAAAAACCTAATAAATATATGATGGGTTAAATAAATTTAGAACATTGATATTGATCTTGAATATTTTCATATTAATAGATATTATGTAGTAGATTATTTTAGTTGATGTAGTTATACACAAAAAGTATTATAGTTTATTATAAAGTGACATCTTATAGACAATTTTTCAAATATGTACACAGAGATTCAAGAATGTAATGGATAGTATTTACTTGCATTGTAACACCCTAGTAAATAATATTATTTTCATTTTATAATAAATATTGTCTTTTATTTCTTTATTTTTAACACCATGATAAGATTATGTTAGACACCACACAGAGTAATCACGTGTTAAACAAAAAACTGGGTTTTATAGCCTTTTAATGGTGCACATATTTTAAAAATAATTTTGGAATTTTTTTTAATTTTTTTCTAATAAACATCAATTTTGGTTTCATATTTATGAATTTAGCTTTTGGTTTTTTATTATTTTTATGAAAAAATGCATGTTTTATGAATAGTAAAAATTATAGCAATTTAGTTCAAAACAACCTTTTTGTTTAAATAATGACTAATGTTAATTTAAATATTAATTTGGGATTTAAAAGAACAATTTATCAATTTTTAATACATTAATACAATTTAGTTTATTGTAATAATTTTCTTATTTAATTTATATATAATGTAACACCTCAAGAATCCATGGTACGTTTCCCTTTGAATAATGCAATGGCGTGCATTGTATGCAACTTCGAGATTCTAACACACCACAACCAATCAAACTAGCCATTATGAATAGTAATACCTACTTTTTGAAATTTTATAAATTTTATCTTTCTAAATGGACTTCATTTTTGGATTCTTAATATCGAAATTATCTTAGGGTGAAATTTTTGTACTCTTCGGATAACTTCCATATTTTGATGAATAGTGAATATTACTAAATTTTATTTAAAAACAACTTTTTTAATTAAAATAATTAATACTGATAAATTATTAATTTGAGTGGTTATAAAGTATATTTAAATATATTTTTACAATTTAATACAATGTTGGTCATTGGATGTAATTTCACATTTAAACCAGACATAAACAAGTGTCAATCTTTTGATAGTTATTATCTCTTAAAAACACGCTATTTTTTTGACGACGGGAATTAATTTTTAAATTAATTAATGCAACTGATATGTTTTTAATTTTGTAAAATAGACATCACTTTTGAATTCATAATATCAAATATATATTATGCCTAATTTTTGGTATTTTTCTGGAAACATTCATTTTTTCATGAATAGTGAAACCACTAAGTGGTAGTTAAAAAACTGAATTTTTCATAAAACATAATTTTACCGCATCTGTGAGTGGAATTTCGAAAATACGAGAGATACGGTTAATATGAAGTAGTAAAATGTTGTTCAATGAGATGAAAATAATTTTTGTTGAATAGTAACTTTTTACTTTTATTTACCACGGTTAAAAGTAAATAGGGTAATTAAGGGTAAAATTGATATTAATATTACCCTAACACATGTCCTAATTCTATTGGACAAGTCTATCTCGACCAAAAACAGCCTTAGGAGTAAAATATTATCATTTAGGTCCACTTGAATTATATTAGGACATTTATTATTATTTAATTCAAAGAAGAGATATAAGAGTTAAAATCAATGTTTATTTACTAAAACATTTTTAATATAATACAATGAATAAGAAAAATTTGATTGTAAACATTCATTAGAAATATAAAACAATTTCCTACATAATGGTATTTTATTTATAATTTTTAGACATTAAATAATTTAATATATTTATGACCCAATGGTGATGCATTAATTACCTAATTAATGAAATATTAAAACAATTGATATTATAAATATAAAAATAAATGTAATTTGATACTTTTTAAGAATTCCACTAATTTTCAAGGATAATTTGACATATCTTTATTTATTATTTAATTGTTTTTGAAGTAATCATGCTGTTATGAATTTATCAAAAACAAAATACCCAATAGTGTCAAAATTGACATAAAACAGTTTTTAAAACAAATATTATATTATTAATTTATAATCAATTCCTAAAAATCTATTGTTCAGCCAAGAGACTTATATCATAATAGGTGTATCATTAATGGACCACTTGGGGGTATCTTGGATGTATATAGTACGTTTATTAACCATATAATATAAAAATACAAAGAGACATTGTAAAAGTGAAACTAATTAACTACGAGTTAATACTTAAAGATAAGTTTAATATAATGACTCAAACCTATCTAAATTCTATTTGTTGAGTTTTTTCGACTCATACCCACCTTAACCATAAAATAATACACTTTGGAGCCATTAGAAACCGAATATGAATTTATTATAAAATAATATTTTTAACTTTTCCAAAGGTGCCCCTCACCCCTCTTATAAAAGGGAACTCCCCCTTCTCAACAATTTACAAATTCAAAGCCTTTTTTCAGGGCACAACCCTGCCCAAAAACCCTGTCAACTTCCCTAACAACAACCTAGAGGCCTTAGTTTGATCATAAAGCCATCCTAAGGATCCATTTTGATCAAATCAAAAGGAAGAACCCAAAGAAGAGGTAATGTTTTCACCACCCTCTTTCATGTTCCATTCTTCTTCAACTTCTACTTTCTTTGTTATTTCTATTCTAAAATAATAACTCCAGTATATTCTATATACTGTGATATTATTATAAATATTGTACAACCATATTCATTATTCTATCCATCCTTTGAATGGTATGTCACCATACGTGCGTACGACTTACCGTCTCCACGTCGTGGTGTAATTGTTATTCAATAAATTATTATTTGGGTGTGTATAATAATGAAGTGTAATTCATGAAAATAATAAATATAACATTATTATTAATCTATCTATATGATATAACATCCAATTATATATTATTTTAACATTAAAATAATGATATTTTCGCTCGTGCGTACGTACAGACTACCTTCTCCACGAACGCGATGAGATTCATTCTCCATCGTAACCATTCAAGTATAATTCTCATTTGTTGATTAAAAAAATGTTTGAGGACTTGATATAATTCTGAATATGAATAATATACAACCTATACATAACAAACACGGCTTACATAAAAATTAATATAATGGAAAACGAGTAAGTTAACACCCGAAATGATGATAATACTAAGATATTATTAAGAAATCAATGTTAAAAGATCATATATGATATCATAATAATGTAAATGATTCTTTTATAATTCAATAACAATTATTTAACCATTATAAATCAGGTTAACCTACCATAGATGAAGGAAAAAGTACAAAGTAAGGGGTTTCTTATCACACTTTTAATTTTGTGATAATTCCATTGTTCACCACTTATTTATTGCATGTGGTGTGTGTACTGCCCATGTATATATTCATTATGTAATATACTTTAATTCATGTATATTTACACCATAATTTTATGATCCTTCTTTCATGGTTGTATGTTTCGTAAGTTACCAAATCAATAAGGGAATTTGATATTTCAATTTCCACTCATTCGGCTTTACGCTTACTTCATTGTTTATTTTACTCTAAGATTATGTGTGAAATCACTATTCATTTGATTATGTCAAAATTTATACTCCCCTTTTTGTGGATATACTTTTGATACACACAATCATTCCAATGATAAATTCTCAAGTTATCAGTATGAACATGAAGAGAGTAATTTTAACTCAATCTCCATTTATTGAGTTAAACATCTAATTCATTGGTGTTGTTTTTACAAGAATATGTGTGAATGTCCTTTCATTGTTTTACACTGAATATCCAATCATATTGAGTGTATTTATATTTTTCACACATATGTATGTCGTTTATTTATCCATCACCTAAGGATACGGCCTTTATGAGATATTTCCTCTCAATGTACATTCCATTGAGACTCCTTTGTTGATATACACCAAATCACTTTTATATTGTGTATATAATGTACCTTGACATAGTATATCATGAATCCATTTATTCTAATGATATAATAATGTTTTGATTACCTCAATTATATTTATTCAAGTGTCTCTCTTTTGGTTAGGAACTCTAACTAAAATATCATTTTAAAATGTTTTAATGATTTATTATTATAAATCATTATTATTATTGTCCATGTTTTAAAAATGGTTTTAAGGATTTATTTATATGGACATTAATGTTTTAAAATTAAAATTACTTTTGAAATTTTCAATGTGGTATCAGACACATTGATTCAAAAATCTATTTTTAAATGGCTTCTTGACAAATAGTGTGACTTTTAAATGATTTCATGAAAAAGGGGATATTTCTCTCAAGTTGTTTTGATGACAATTTTCATCTATGTCAATATCCTTTATTATTCTCGATTGAGGTTAATCTGTTATAGTAAAATCTTAAATATTGTATTGAATGAGTTATGTTTGACTGTGGATGTGTTATTTTTATAACATTCATGGTTTGTGGATAATGTATTGATATTTCATTTTCTATTTTCAATACAAATGTTTATGTTATGTTTCAAAATATTCATATGAGGAATGTATTGGACTTAGTAAGTGATGGGTGGAGCCTGCTATAGCTCCTCGATGCATCGGTAGGTCTCATGAGACAAACTAGTGTCTTGGGACAAGGCCTTGACAAAATATTATTTTTAGTCTTGGCACAAGGCCTTGTCTGTGTTGTTATGATAGTCTGGAATTATGCATTCCATCATTATGAAAGTGGTAATTGATATTGCATGTGATTATTCGATTAGTAGAATATCCATGTGAATAAGTAAATGGCATTATTACATTTTATTTTTTCCATATTATGCTGAAGTTCAAGTTTAAAAGGATTTTGTTTTAGTTATATGTTGCCTTAACTTTTTATGTTTAATTATGAAAGTTTCTGCTATATTGTTATCCTTACTGATCATCTGAGCTCACCCCTTTCAATGTTTTATTTTTACCAATATGTGAAGAAGTATTTTATGAATCACCTGCAGGGATAGTATGGGGGGATATGAAGACAATATGTTGTTGTAGTTTTTCACTTATTGATGTAATGTAATCTTTATGAATATATCTAGTGTTTCCAAGGATACTAAACTAATCGGCCTTTTGAGAATTGATCTTTCCTGTGATCATGGTAATGTTATGTAATAATGCACCTACTCTGGTTATCTAGGGTCGGGGCGTTACATATAAAAACTTATTAAACATTTTCACATTTTTACTTTAAAACCCTGCATTCTAACCACATCTACAGTATTCAAATTAATCTTAATATTCCCATTTCAATGATTTAAATTTTTAAAAATATAAATAAAAATATGTAATAATTAATTAATTTTGGTCTAATAAGGTCAAGTTATTTTCACCAAAAATATCAGTGAAAGTGATTAAAATTAACAATGGTGATTACGGTAAAATTAAGCTTTATTCGGTAGTAAATATTAATATTAATGCCAAAATTGACATTGAATCATTCCAAAAATCTATTGGATTCAAATAATTTTACCATACCCAAAAAGTTTTATTATATTATGAGTTATTGATATATTATTATATTAATGTTCACAATATAAAAGGCTATGTATGAAAAAAAGACAAGAACGAAACTTTCATTGACATTAAAATTTATAAAACATTGAGATATGTAAAAAACATCATGTTTTATGTTATAAATATCCAGTTCAAATATAAATAGGATACTATTATCATAGTAATTATCTAATAATTTTTTATATTATTTAATTGCCTAATATGATTAATAAATTCCAACGTAGTAATTATTTAGTTAATAAATATCTAAAATAAATGATTTTATAAAAAATAAAAGTGAAATATACTATTTTAATCATTTTCCATAATTATTTATCTAGAGGAATATATAATGTTAAAAAAATATAAACATAATATATTTATAGTAAAATAAGTTTTTTGATATTTTAAAATATAAATTAATTAATAATTCTAAATTTTACATTATTGTAATATTACAATAAATGATATTTTACAAAATGATTTAAAATTAATAAAAGTCATATATTCTTCAAGGTCATTTTATTTGTGTTAAAAAATATAAAATATGGTCTATAAATGGACCAATTTATGTTATATATTTAACATACTGATCAATATATTGTAAAAACAATGATAACATGGTATGGGATTAATCATTATTTTAGCACGTTAGATGCTCTTATTTTAAAAATATTTTACAAAGCACATTGTGTTTTTATTTTATAAATTCTATATCTTATTAATAATTAAATTTATATATACTTTCTAATAACTAAAACTGTATATTAGTCTTAATGGAAAAATTATTTAGATTAGAAAACTAGATTCTTTAATAAAAACAATAATGTTAAAATTGTGGACTCTTAATTGTCATAGAACCATGTAATTAAAATTACAATATGTTTTGGTGGGGGATGTTTGAATAAAATTTTCATACCCTGTAAATTATTAATTTCCCATTTTAGAAGAAATTTAGGTATTGTAGGCTAGCCATTAATGAACAAATTTTGTTATTCACAAAACTGCCACTCCCCTCAACTATAAAATGGAAATCACATTTCCCCTTCCTCACATAACTCAAGACACATTTTTGTATCCAAACTCTATCAAAATTTTCTCCAAGAATATGTAACATCTACATATAATCACACCATTTTCATGGAATAAAAACAAGGAGTCCTTCTTTTTCAAACCCAAAGGAGTTACGCGATTAACAGACAATGCCTTCTGTCAAGACCTGTAGTTTCATTTCTATTATCAACCCCCTAAATTCAATTAATTATTTTATTATTGATCATAAATAGTATCCCAATATAATAAGAGTTTTTTGTGTAAATGGTTAAACCTAAACTTACACAGAACTCCATATAATGTGTAACAAACATATTGTGTCTGTGTACTTCGAACAACTGCCTCCCGAAACAATGACTATTCATTTTTGCGTTACCACCTATCAGGGTGGCCATTATGAATGAAACTATTTTTATATATGATATATATAATAATTATAATTCATTAAATCTTATTTTTTTTATATATATAAAACCATTATTCCTCCAATATTGTGTAAATATGATAATTTCATTTGAGGAAGTGTGGATTATAGCGTTTTCAATCTAAAATGACACATTCATACCATACATGGAGAGTAAAATGATTGGTTTTAATAAATCTATATATCATATATAAAATATATATTATTATGTAATTATAATATATAATTCTTTATAATTCAGTTTTCATTAATTTCATACATTGATAAAAGGGATGTAGCGTCATTCGTATGTATAAACCAACCATCTCCATGAATGGTGCACAGAATTTATAATCTACAAATATTATAGACTACTTTATATACATATATAAAATATATATATGATAATAAATTCATGTTTAAAATTCATGATATGATTGAATCATTATCTAAATAATACTAAAAAAAATTCACACGTTAAAACATACAAGATAAAACTAGACAATTAACACCCTCAATTGATAAAATATTTAATGATTGTTAAAAAATGGGTAATGAAATATTATAAGAAGTTAATGTATGAATTTATAGAAATAACTATATTTTTAGAAATTATTTAGTAAATAATTTTAATCAAATATACCTGAGTATAATTTCCATAAAACAAAAATGTATGATAATGTAATGGATTTCATCTCAATTTACATTCCACTGTGACTTATTTTTGTTACGAATCATCTAACTTTTTTTAGATCTATATAATAACCTATGTTATGTTTTATAATAAATATAGTTATTGTAATGATATTTTATGTCTCATTTAAGTCACTATGAATTAAGATTTATATTCTTAAATGTGGTATGGGACAGAATGGAATGTTTAAATTTAATTTTTCCTCATGAATGATTCTATCTTCCACAACCCTTTTATTTACTTATCCTAATATGAGGTATTACTGATAAATCCATATTCATTATAAATATTTGAAATGAAAATTTATTTATCTTTTATATGAGGAATACATATTACTGTTATGACAAAGTTGTGGTTGGGTTATAGATATCCCATCGATGCATCAATAGTAACATGAGACGAATCACTTGGCTAAATCATATGGCTTTTAACCTACATGATAAAAATTGTCCAGTGAATGGTCTTAACGATAATTGAACCATATACCCAGGTATTTGACACAATAATTATGTATTTAAATCATTTAGATTATATTATTATTAATCCATGATATTTTGTGTCAACAAATATATAGATTCATTTTATTATCATTTTATTGATTTATATGGCTTGAGTTTCAATTTGATTCATTTTGTTATTGATATTTCCATATTTAGCTATTTAATTTTCTTGTGTTATTATATATTTTCCATTCTATGTTAATTTACACTAATTGGATCATTATTCATTCCACTTTAATTACCCTGGGTGATCATTTTAGCCCACCCATTTTATGTTTCTTCCAAAAGGTTATGAAGAAGATATCATTGAATAAACATTTTGGGATGTAGATTAATTCAATTTATTATGTAGAATGTTTAATTTTGTTTTCCTAGTTTATTATGGGAATCATGTAATGTAATTTAGCTATCCAAGACTAATATACTAATATATTCTTATGTATTTGATTCATTTTAATAATTCCACTGTAATTATATAATGTCCTGGAACAAGGATTATCAGTTAGGGGCATTATAGTCAGTATGAAAGGATATTTAGTATCAAAAATAGAAAACTGGATTTAGAAAAAATCTATTACAGATCACAAAAATAATATAGACATTGAGGTAATGTATATAAGAACATCCATATATTTTGTTAATGTATTGAATATGTGGGTATTCATGGAAATACATCTAGGTCTAGATACTTCATGTTGATGTGGATGTTCATTATATGCACCTAAGAGTAACAACTCTTATAGGGTTTTCCATTCCCAACTCACGGTAAACTTGTACACGACAACAAGCCTTACATCCCACCTAATTTGACATTCCTAGTGGATATGTTTAGGATAATTCACTTTTTATATGAAAACCATTATGAATGATTAAGAAGTATATATTTCAGAAATTTAGAAAAACATTACGATTCTAGGGTTCATGATGCATAAATTTCTATGTTGTACCATTTTTGGAATTATACATTATATTAAGATTTAATATGATATATGAAAATATATATAAATGAATGCTATAATAAATAATATGAAAATCACCAATGCACATTATCCAAACAGTTAGAAGGATCATATTATTTAATGGTTTTAATCCACCATTTGAAATGAAAATAGTCTCCCATGTAATCTCATCATATGTGTAAATAATATCCTTTGATATTTAGATATGTAAAAAATTATATATGTCTCAATGTATATAAGGAAGGAATGATACGAAGAGGCTATTTGAGGACCATGAAAAAGAGAATGACTTGTATATAAAGATGGTAAATAATGAATTTTCAATATTTGTTAATTATGGAAAGAAAAACTATGTTATGTTCATAAAGGGATTTAGATATTATTATAATTGTGATGAAAAATAAAAAAAATATCAAGAATACAAGGGTAGGGAAAAGGTTTGCAATGTAAAAAGATTATACTACAAGGAGATGGGACACTATATGATTAAATTCTCAATGAATCAAAGGAATATACTCACATGATGCTATTGGATAATTGTTAAGGTATGCTAATACGATAGCTGAAGATTAATTATTATTATTCAAATTCATCAAATTACATAATTTGAATGTGTTTATTATTAATATACTAGTTATAATAATTTCATAATATAAGAGGATTGCACTACAATAACTTTCACTGAGGATTTGAGAGTATATGCTGCATGGTACCAATATAAGATAATTAGTATAATATAAATATTTTCAAATAACCCATGATTAGATGAAATTAAACAATAAATATGATCTTGATGTTGAAATAATAATGAATAAAATATTTATTCAGATAAGTTATGAATACCTTGGAACTGAGTAATGACTTTTCGAAAACAGGTCTGTGATATCATTGAAGGAGTTTATAATAATTTAGAATTTAAGGAATATATTCAATAACATGTGTCATAAATAAGTAATAATGAATGATTTTTTTCCAATTAGGTTATTTGATAATTAGAGTTATTAGTGTATTTCAAAATTATATATGATGATCTCTTTGACATGTTTGGAAATTAAAAATTTAGAGATAATTAATAATGATAAAATTAGTGACAATTTTTCAAATGTATAGTATAAAAATATTTTTGAAAAGATAACCATTTATGAAAATGTTTATTTTAATAATTGAATCTAGTTTTAGAGATTAATATATTACTTTTTTCTATGATGAATCATTCTCTCTGGGATTAAGTAGAAATAGTTTAATGAAATACCAAAGGATAATAATGATATTATAGAAATGTATTAAGTAAGTATATTTAATTATATACTTAGGTAATGAAGGAATTCATAAATTTAATTAATAATATGATATTGAGGTAAAAAAATTTCATCAATTACTTTCATTTCTGATGAATTTAATATCCATTAGATAATCACAGATTTAGGGAATTATGATTGTTAACATTCTCATAACCATGATCTATAGCACTCCCCATCAGAACATGATTGATAGTTTTTTCCTCTATAACCATGTTTTCATTTTTCACCAATTTTCAAAAACTATAGAACATAGTTTTTTTGAAAATTTTACTTTCCTTCAGAAATTATTATGAATATGTGTTGATAACCTAATTCATGATGTGAGTTATTCAAAAATAGTATTTTTCATATATCATCTCATTGATTAATAAGATTAAATTTGAATTGTGAGGACGCAATGTAATTAATTTGAGGATAATGAAATTCCCAAAAAATATTATTTTTTCATGCGATAATAAATATTATTTTTTCTCCCATTATATTAAAAACCATGTTAAGATTACATACCCAATAGATTGGGTTATCTTATGATACACACAAGAATGGGTTTTACCACCATTGAATGGAGAAACTATTTTAAAATAAAATATTGAAAATTTTATAAGTTATTTTGACCAAATAAAAATAATTTCAATATTCAAAATTATTATATTTACATTTTTTCTGAGATTTTTCTGAGAAACGTTATTTTTTTATAAATAGTGACTTTTTTTCAATTTAGATAAAACAACCTTTTCATTTAAATTTTTTTTACTTATTAATTATATATTATGATTGTTTTTCAAGATATAATGGATAAAATATTTATATAGAAATATAATTTAGGTCATTGAAATCATTTTCAAATAAAAATTATATATAAAAACACAATGAACATTTGAATGTTTTTACTTTAAAATCAACATTCTCACGAAAACTTATGGATGAAAATTAATCTTAATTTTCCAATATATGTGATAAGAATTTTGAAAAATGGACAAACATAGTTTTAAAAAATACAATATTATTGTCCAAATAATATCAACCTAATTTTTTAACAAAAATAATGTTGATAGTGATTAAAATTAATTACGGTGATTAAAGTAAAATTAACCATAAAAAGGGACAAAACCGTAATAGTAAGGACCAAAATGACATGGAAACATGTCCATAAGTAATTGGATGAAAATAATTCGTCCATTTGTCATATTTTTATTAATTCTATAGGTTATTTTTATACTAAAAATGGATTTTCTTTATATAAAACACTATTTATGTCAAATGACAAAAAAATTAACCTTCTATACCATTAACGTTTATAAAACATTGATATATATAACAATTATCATAAATTAAATTATAAATTAGAATTTAAAAGTTAAATTAGTTATTTTTATCATATAATTTATCAATAAATTTAATAGATTATTTACATACTTAATGCGCTTAATAAATTTCACTGTGCTGATTATTTAGTTTTAATGATATAAAATAACAAATTCTATAAATATTATAATTTTAATATATTGATTAAATTATTATTATTAATTATTCATTTGATGAATATATATTTTAACATATATTTGAACCTAATATATTGAAATTACAATATTTTTTATATATTTAAGAATTTAAATTAAATAAATAATTTTATAATTGACATTATTGTTATTTTACAATAAATTTTATTTTATTAAATGATTTGAAATTTAAAAAAAAACTTATCGTATGATTTTTGAACTATTAATAATTAAAAAATATGGTGTTTTAATGTACCTATGTATGTTTTATAATTAACATAATCACCAATATATTCTAAAATTTTGATAATGTGGTCTGGGTTTAACGAGTGTTTTAGCAAGTCACATGTGCGTGTTTTAGAACTAATTTCCAAAAAAACTTATTTTATAAATTATATATAATATTAATTATTTAATCTCTATATATTTTATAATTAATCTTAATTTAGAATAGTGTTAATAGTTATGTTAATTATATTACAAAACAATATTCTTTAATAAAAACCAAAATGACAAAAATTTGTTATTCATAGAAGTTAAATAACTAAATTATTAAAATTACCATATATTTGTGTGTAGATGTATTAATAAAAAATTAATAAAAATTCATCTATTATTCATCTATTTTTATTCATTTTAGTTAAGTTGGACCACTAATTAATGAATTCATTTTTATATTTACAAGAGTTGCAATCCACCTCTACTATAAAAAAGAAAGCATTATACCCCTTCCTCACACCAATAAAGTAACATTAGCTCAAAATAAATCAATAAAAATAGAATCCCAACATCCCTTACCTAAAACTAGATTCCCCTATTTAGTAGGTAGTAATCCAAGGGTTCTTTTCCATAATAACAAAAAGGAGTTACCTGATTAAGAGGTAATGTCTTCTCACAAGATATCACGTTTCATTTCTATTCTCCACCACCTCAAATCTATTTATTCTAGTCTTATAGAAAAAATAAATTATACTCAATAAACTAGTATTTTTTATGTAAATGGTTGACTTACACTTAAACAACAATCCATCTAATAGGTAATAAACATATTGTTTTTATGTACGGTGAACTACGACCACACGAAATGATGATTGATCATTTTATCATTACCAAATATTATATAATAAATTATTATAGACACACTATTTATATATTATATATATTATATTTATAATTCCTAATTATTCTTTAATTATTTAGAACATACATTTATTCATTCCATATTTTATAAATCTATTAATTTAGTTTGAGGAAATGTGCACTTCCACCCCCTCCAAGAGATATGACTCATTCATAACATACATGGAACATATAATGGATGGGTTTAATTATACTATGTAAAATATTTAAAAAAATGTGGTTATATAATTATAGTATATATATGAATAATTTATTGATCATTATTTTTATAAATTAATTAAATGGAAGTTTATTTAATGCATACATACGACTGAAAACTCCATGAATGGTACACTTTATTTCCAATATACAAATATTATATAGTACTGTAAATAAATATATAAATAATATATATGTTAACTAATTCATGGATTATATTTTTGAGGTGATTACATCATGACTAATTATTATGAACCACAAATCATAAGTGAAATCATACATGAGAGGATTAGGCATTTCACACCTAAAATAGTATAAATAATGACATAATATTAAAAAAGTATTAAATTATAGAAAGATGATAGTATATGATATTATTGACATTTTTATAGTTTTTTTATTAGTTTTTAACATATTTAAAACCACATAATCTTCTTGGTAAACACCACACACAAAAATGTAAATATATAGTTAGAGATTTCATCACAATTTAAGTTCCATTAAAGATTTTTTTATTATAAAAAAAATCCCTTTTATTAGATTTATATATTTCCATTTGATATTTTATACCATAAATTTAATAATTATCCTAAAATTTAATGTTTCATTAATTTCATTGGGAATAATTAGTGAAATGTTTCAATTTTTATCATACACATTTGAATATTTAAATATATTTTTTCCTTGGGAAATTTTTGATGCTAAAAACCCTTATTGTTTCTTATCTTCCCCTAAGGTATAATTGATAATTCCCCATTCCTTATTGTTATTTGGAAAGAAAAAGATTTTATTTGATATATGAGTTATTCGTTGGAATGAAACATCAAAAGTGGGGCCACATTATAGATATCCCATAAATTTATCAGTAGTCTTATAAGACAAATAACTTGTCCACATCAGATGAATTTTTAACCTACATGTTGTTAACGAATTCTTTTAATAGATTTTACTCTAATGTTACCATGTACATATAATAAATAGTTTCTAATAATTTATTATTTTTTTATTTATATTTTTTTATTATTTAGCCATGGTATTTTTCAATGACATGTCTATGGATAGATTTTATTCTATGTTTTTTAAATTAGAAGGCATGTGTTTTGTTTTCTTACCATTTTTATATTGATATTTCTTTATGTTTTTATTTAAATTTCATGGGTTCAAAGTTATATACCATAAAATGTTAATTGATTCCTATTGATTTATTAAGGCTTCTACTTCACATACCGTAACAAAGAATTTTACCTGACCCTTTTTATGATTCGTACCCACGGTTATGATGAATTTATCTTCCAATAAGCATTCATTAATGAGTATTATTTCAATTAATTGTGAAGAATGAATTATTTTGTTTCTCTAATGTTTTATGGGTATCACATATGTAATATTTCATTGCAAGACTACTAAACTTATTATTCCTTCCATATTTTATTCCTTATAATCATAAAAATGTATTAAAATAATACACAAGAACTATGATTATGGGGTCGGGGCATTAAACACATATTTTTTAGTGAGCTATTAAATTTTTTGAGTGATTTATGATGAAGAAATTATCCAATACTGAGGTCCTAGTCAAATGGGTGGCACATACCCACCTATAGGATGGATAGATAATGTGGATGTTATTATTCACATTCAAGGATATCTGGGTTCATATAAGAATATTGGAAGAATTGGTGTGAGAGTCTCTTAAATCTACATGGGAACTTAATATTATTTTCACAATGATGTATCATGACCTAAATACCTTATATTGGTGGCCTCGAATGGAATGGTAGACAACATGATTTTTTACTCAGTGTTCCACCTTCAACAAGGGATGGAATATGAACATAGAATAGTGTCTCTTTATAGTGGATTCCTATTCCAGAAATGATATGGTATTATTTCAAAATGGATTTTGTTACTAGATTATTAATACCTCCTTGATGATGTGAAGATTTGTAGGGGATTTTCACCAGTATCTTGAAGATAAATCACTTATAACCTATAAAATAGACCTAATCAGTTGAATAGATTGGGAGACTATATATCTGTGAGACTACATATTTATATGTGTAACCACATGCAACCATTTTATATTGGGACTCACATTACACATTATGATTCTGGTAGAAATTATATAATGATTTGGGTATGTTGGTACTTTTGAGAACAACGA
Source organism: Viscum album (assembly GCA_963277665.1). Classification (NCBI taxonomy): domain Eukaryota; kingdom Viridiplantae; phylum Streptophyta; class Magnoliopsida; order Santalales; family Viscaceae; genus Viscum; species Viscum album. The sequence continues at coordinate 1,817,262,415 of OY728164.1, forward strand.
ACACCCCCAATTTACTGTTCAATCAAAACATAAGATACATATCATAGAAGACAAGATCCAAGAATTAATCCCAAATTCTAGAGATTCATTGGTGAAACAGATACCTCTGATAATTTTCTCGTATAAAAATATTTGTTTGGACTTGATATTGATGGATCCCTATCAGGCCTTATATGGATGGACATTATAGTAACCTATATTCTAGTTATATGTAGGTGAGGTATCCTCATATCAAACTTGTCTCATTATGGAGACTTCAGAGTTGGTTTGGTTGACTCAGAAGTGAATTGAAATAGCTAATTCATGGCATATGTCAGACATTGATTTTTGTCGTTGACCTATAGTGTTTTAGGTCAGATATCATCCCTGAATTAATTTACCGACCATATTGGGGCATTGATGTTTTCTACAGTATGTGAACTTTTAACCTTGTTTTATTGGAACATTTTATTATATTGATAGAGTAAAATTGACAGCCTATCATTTGTACTTTCCCCATAGGTACTGATATATGTACAATTCCTTCTATGTTTCAAAACATAAATGGTAGTATAAAAACCCTTCTCATATCATTCATCATGATGATATTCAATTAGTGAACGATGCATATTTTGATGAGAATTCTATAATTTTTTATTAATAGATCATAAAAGTTTTTGGAGGCTAGTTTTTTCCTCTAGTATGGATGTTTTGGTTTTTTGGATGAGTAGAGGATGTGACTTAAAAGTTGGATGTCAATGTTCTTTCTCAGTGGCTGGAGTAATACTCCTATGATTTTCTATCACACATGGAATGGAATCTCATGTATGATTTTTTATAATGGGAGAAGACTATATCATCAAATTCTTCTTTATCAGGTGTGGATCCTTTTACTGTTTGGTAAAACCTTTTAAATATTTATCATTTATGAATAGACCAAAAGATGATCCTTTAGTATGGTTGGCATATATTAGGAAGGAATAGTGTAGGGGGATGAATTCTAGTTGAATTAAAAATATATGATGTGTATTTATAATATATGATGTGTATTCAATATTATATGTAAATTGGTCTGTTGATGCCAATTCATTACATGTATTGGGTTATCTGTGGAATGAAAAAACCATGAATTATATGATGTTTAATTAATTTACATGCAATGTAAAATATATGAATATATTATTATTCAGTATAACATTTATTTATCAACTTTCTCACTAATTTATAGGAGGTCCCCTATAAGAGGACATCCTTCTGCCTAAAGCTTGTTTTTTAGATTCAATTTCTATATAAACTCTTTTCTTCATGTCGTATTTGACGTTGAATTTCCACCTGTAAGATATTTACTCTGTTGAATTATTTTCATATTTTATATTAACATATTCAGTGTATTTTTTTTGTAATATCATATAGACTATTGCTAGGGGTGTGTATATTTTTTAGTTTATATCCTCTCTATACTGAACCAATGGTCTATATTTAATGAGTGTTCTACCACAAGATAATGTTTGGTAGTCTATACCTTTTCCTAAAGGTTTTGTGGTTAGTTTTTAATACTATTTGTGTTTCTCCTTATATCATTCATATATTTATCTTAATTAAATTACATGCATAATACTTATTTTCAGTACCCTTTTGAGTAACCATTACAACAATAATTCATGGTTAGATGATTTCAACATCATCCAAAACCACCCTTGTTGTGTGTTCATATACCTTACAAAGACAAAACCAAACCTTTGGGAATGTTCAATCTCAATATTTTAGTGTAAGAGTTATCAAATATATTATTTTTTTAGGATATGGTCGCACTCCTTTCCCATTATATTAAAATTCATTAAAATGATTAATATATTGATTTAATGATTATTCAGGCATGGAAAAAATTATTATTATAGTTATGGAACGTGTTATTATTAATGTATGGATCTAATTATTATTAAGGTATGGTACCTAAGGAATATTGGAATCTCATTTAATATTATTAAATGTATGGAATATATATAATGGCATTATGGAACTGACTAATAGAAATGTTAGCTACTCAATTAAATAATGGTATGTACATGACTATTATTAATGGTATAACACTAAATTAATGATGGCATAATTTTGACTATTATATAATGTATCTAACATGTGATTAATTTGTAATGGAACATATGATTGTTACATTATTAAAATATTATGTAAGATCATAGTGTGGAACCTATGACTTCATTATACATTTACATATCCAGATAAAGGTCTCCCAAGTTATAGGCCTTAGGACATGGCCATTGTTAGATTGTAAATTTTATACAATGTGGATTATGTATATCTAGTTAGTACATTATGTTAGAACATTATCTATTGAAACTCATTTATATTATCTTTTCATACTATATCATATGATATAGACTTGTATATATTGGTTTACACTACTTCTTATCAGTTATACCTACACATTTCTATGGTTTATTTGTAATGGATGTATTTGTAATAGAATCCACTTGTGGTTTCCTGCTGAGTTTATGTCACAACCAATCCAGTCCACTGATGGTATGTGGGATGGTTATATGTATGTATATGGGGATATAAAATGTTAAAAAATTCTATGATAATTGTTTTGTTTATAATGTGGAATCATGGTAGCATATGAGATTGTTATGGATCTAAATTCTATTAGAGATAAATTTTTCTGTTCTTTTTTATCATTTGATACATATATGTATATGTGTGTGCCTCCTTGATTGCCTAATTATTCTTGGTATTGAGACATGAAATTAACTCATTATGTATATTGTATAGATATTATATTTGATAGATTAATTATTATTATCATCATGGGGTTGGACATCCTCTAACACAGTTATCTTTTATTATAAATGTTTTATCATGTTATATATTTATTATCAACAATATATCTCTACAAATTAGGGTATAGTATGCGCACCATAAAACATCAGAACCTCACTACCAGTATGAATCCTCTATCATCCATGGATGCACACTTTAGGCCTTGTGCCCCACTGGCATGGATAAATTAATAGCAGATCTTATGTATAGGTGATACATTTTCTAGAATTGATGATTATAAAGAAATGAATAAATGAAACAAAAGATAAAAAATATCATGCATTTCCTAATAATATTCCACCAAATCCATCAACTTACCACATCCCTTGCCATAATCCCTTTTATCTTGACATGGGACACCTAGTAGTGGTGGTGGAAGAATGTTATAGTTTCAACCTCCAACTAGATGTCCACAAAATGGAGATCCTCCAACCCCACAGTTCATACATACTCATTAGATTCTTCTTTGATCACTCCTGAGGGATCCCAGATCACGATTATACTACTATTGAATAGTTCCATTCACATTATATCCACAATCTACAACATTTTAAGTCAGTCAATCATGCAACATCAAACCCCACCCATCACAAGAAATACACAAACAATCTCTCCACAAGTTGGATCCATGATGGGATACATGTTATAATGATACATGATATTGATAATTCTTGATTGATAACCTCTTATGTCAAAAAATAATCCTTTCTTCTATTAGTATAAAAAATTACTATTCTCTATGATCTCTAATGTTATGTCATACTTCCCGAAACTTCACTTATAGGAATATCTCAATCACTAAGGCCTTATCTATCTTCCGATAATAACTGGTAATTCATATAGAACCCATCCTATCATGGATGTACCTATGGAGTGCATACTCAAACATCTACAATCAAATGTATCCATATCATACCATATTAAGAGTTTACCATGTCTGGTTTGTGAACCACATTGTCTAGTCTAAAATAAAGATATAAACATATTAAAACTATATATTCTCTTTGATTCATGAAAAGAACAAGTATAAAAGATAATAATCATGATATAAAGATTTCAATAACATAGTGAGTGTCACATTCATCTCATAATGGGTATGGGTAGCCATACCACCTGACTTCCCAATTTTAATGTGAGGAAGACCGGTTAAAATCACAAAGTATTCATTAGTTGAGGTTCACATAAGAAATAAAAATCAAAATAATGACTCAATACAATCCACTTCTATTCGAGGGTATGATTCACCTTGAAGCCAAATTTTTATCTGCCACTAAAACTCATGTGGAAGACCCAAAATATTTGAATCATCATCATGTCCTCCATGATAAATCAATTTCTAATTATACAGAAGAACATAATCATAAAATGTTATAACTATATATATAAACCTAACATTTATTGTAAGAACAACTCTTTTCTATTTTGGAGGTAATACATCACAAATATGACCCTATAGTTAATCATCATCAATTAGCTGGTTATCAATATGACCCTATCTCAAAATAAAAGATGGATTTAACATTGGAGGTATCTAAAATTATAATAATACATACCATGGTAATATGATCTTATAGTGGGACATGAATCAAGAAGGGATAAAAATACCATGAACTATTTCTATATGAATCATAGACCAGTTGTTTCCCTAAATTAGGTGTCCCAAAATGCTGAGTCAAAAAGATGGAATTAAAATTCATATCTCAGTGGTGAGATTTAAATTGTACCGTCATTGTGGTCCATTGTTGGAAATCCAAACTCGAGACACATTAAACCCATCTCACTATGTTTCCAAACTAATACTCACAATAAATCTAACGCCATTCACCATATCTATGATACACCACTCAGATACCATTCTATTACATCCCATGCCACAAGGGCCTCACATGGAATTAAAATTAAATAATAGTTACACACTAATAATACATTTAATTTTTCAGCGGTAGTTAACTAGCATAGATTGGGTATTTCATAAATATAGTAGGCTATATCCCAATAATCTTACATAAACACTCCCCTATATGTACATCATAATTATAAATAATTATATAAATGGTACTATACTATTAGGAAAACAATATCTATAATATATTATAGAATTACTACAGATTGTAAATATAAAAATGACTAATTATATAAAATAAGAAAAATACACACCTATCCATAAATAAAAACGTTCCCAATATAAACACTAGAGATGATATAGAACAGTACTCTTAAACATCAATACAGAACCACTAAATATGATCACTACCACTGAATATATTTAAGCTCCACCAACACCATACCCCTAGAGTAAACATATAATTTCCTTTCCCTAACAAAAGACATGAAACATTTGATCAAATCCCTTAGATGGTTGTGTATATACATGCCAAACAAGATGCCACCAAAAGAAATGGGAATGTAATAGAAATGTACAATTTTTTGTCCCCAGAATATATTATGGATAAAAACACATAACAATATAATATTCTCAAACATGAAATTGAATTATGAGTGAGTGGGAGAGGATTCCCAATATCTTCACAACCATAAAAGGATGATGAGTCTATCATTATCTCTAATATCCAATATCATCACAATACAGCTACACAAATATAACATCCCCATATATGTATTATGGGATCCATTACTCAATGAAATCATTCCACAAAAATGGTGTACCATCCCAAGAAGAGGAAATATTCCACATCGAACCTCATATAAGGTGGAACTAACGCCATAGATAATATATCCATTCCATAAGTGAGTATTGATTTCCTAAAATATTTTATTCCATGGATGTGGGGGACCCACTCCATGATATATACATGTTCATGGGGGTTACCAACCCTGATGTCTATTCAGATATCATACTCATGTCTCAGTGTAATCCAACTATATCGGATAGAGTGACCATATTTTGAAACCCCATTTTTCTAATTAATGAGTTAAAAAATTAACCATCACATCCTATAATTAAATATAGATATGATTAAAATCTCACAGCTGTAATTTGGAGTCTGAAAGAAGAATATACTATTAGAATAACATATGATGAATATTGACTGATGCATCTCTTGGTGAAACCTCTGTGAACTCTCATGTACTCATCTAATCATGTACCGATACCTTACATGGATTGTGAAAATCCATATACATGGAATTTCCCCTAGGTTAAATGGTTTGTGAGATAACCTAGTGTACATGGAGATTACTCCATGTAAACCACTAAGAGGACATGTAGGGTAACATGGTCTGTTGGATTTCCACATCGACATTTAATGTTTAGCCCAAATAGGACCTGTAGACATTATAGAAATAAATGTAATTGAATTATTATCTTCTAAAATAAATGATGTGTAGTTCAGATTTCATAATCATTAAATTATTCAATACGGATCATCATATATAAAATTATTTCACAAAAAATATCAACTAATTCACTACCTAAGGTGTTGATATTAATGGTATCATCATGAAATAATGATTTATAGCCATCAATGGATATAAAATGAGAGTTATGTTATCCCACATAATTTTTATCACTCCCAGTAAAGTTGTATCTTAGTATGATGGTTGAAACCTACATCATGGATTATAAATACACTATAGATCATCATTGATATCAAAAGTCACCTTCTTTATCATTGATCACACAAAAATAATAGTTTTGAGTTCTAATCATACTTTGAAATAGAAATATAGTTGAATTGATGGCCTGCCATATTAAAATGATGATCACAAAAAATAGCAAGGGGATGAAGGATAAATAAATATTGTGAATTAATCAACGGTAATTATGAACATGTCTATTAACTACAATCCCAAATGTAAAATTAGAATCACAAAAATATTTTTCAACTGATGAATCCAATGGTCATAGAAAGAAAATTAAAATTATAGGGGAAATGAATTAAAAATAATTATAAAGGAAAGAAAATATAATTAAAATAAAACATAATATTCATGAATAAATGTGATGAAATCCATAAATAACAAGGCATATATCCTAGTTGGATCGGTCATTGATGAAGAATGGTTCGACGATGATGTCATTGAGAATATACAATAATTCCATCATTGATAATCAACACCATGGAATCTGATCTCCATTTATCTAACATTTTTATTCTACAATCAAATATTCTCACCCATATTGATAATCTATCTGCCTCATACATTCATGGATTGATGAAAAAATAATGTAATTTATATGTTTTGGATTAAATATGGGAGAATTAGTTTCAAACATTTAAATTTCTAAATTATTTAAAATTTTTAATTTTATCTAACACCGTATCTTGACTTTGGGTTGACCAGAAGGTCAATTTGAATGAACAATAAGTCACAGTCACCATAAATCCCCTCTAAAACATATGACTCTGTCAAATTTTCTATATGAGTGACTTATATACAATAATTCTATTATTTACATGTTGATTCTTCTTTCTGTTTCAAAATATTTTGTATTTTTAATATAGTGATTCAGTGGTCCTATGACACCCATAACACTTATATAAGAATGAGAAAAAAACATTGAATTTATAGAAATATCAATATAGTCCACACATCAATGAAAAATTAATTATATTTTATCATCTCTGTTATGTGATAGGTTGTTTGTAATCTAATTAATGGCTCACCCATGGTGGTGCATCTGGTAATATTCAACATGTATCTTGTGACCAAGAGATACTTCCATTGGCTAGATAAAAAATGATTTGTGTTATATTTTCTATATAAAAATTTGTTTATCAATTGTGAATGTAATTATGTCATTCACCTAAAGAGAGGTTACATCAATTAGATTTCAAATAGTGGAAGTGGGGGGATATTTTGATGTATATTTTGATATGATATAGTAAATTTAAAATGGGATGTGATTCTATATTGGTGATCATGGATATATTAAATAATATTACTCATTTAAGGGTAATTAAAAAGTCTATGGAAATGGTTATTTTGGTGATTTGGTTTGTAGATACGATTTAAAATCATTATTTTACATTGAAGAAAACCATCATTGAATGTGTAACTCATTTTAAATCATGTTCTTCGAGAGTTATGTACTATTAAATTTGATCTTTCTTGTTTAATAAAAATACAATGCATTCCAATTATTGTTTGCTGATAGAGTGGGATAATGAGATGATAGAGAAAATTATTCATGCATGATTTTTATATTTTACCTGATCATGTGTGAAACAACTATCTATTTTATTTTATTTTCATATAATAATAAAATGTATTAACATATTAGAGTAGATTTATTCCTTTTGACGTGTGTTAATATTAGTAAATCTCTATTTCCTTGGGATATGGATCGATAGTTTGTTTCCCATGGACCAGATATGGTGTTATCATGACTGGGAAATTAATGTGGATTCTAAAGTGGGTAAATACAAAATAATACCATACACTTTATTATTTAGATTATAGATGCACAACTCATGATATTTATTTCAATTATCATGTGTTATTAAATTTTCCTCCTCAATATGTGATGTTGAAAATTGGATAAGGTACTATGTATTAAACATAGTTTATTTGACCACTTGAGTTGGGGTATATGGGAAATATTAAGTATTAATTATCACTACATTCTTAACATAATTAAGTCCATGATGTCTTTAATGAGACACATATTTATCAATACCATCATGTTTAATATTATTTCATTGATTTGGTTGAGTTTGTTTTGGAGGATGAGAAGGTGATCATGGAGTGTCAAGTTGAGAATCAAGATCATTAGGAGAAGTTGTTGTGTAGGCATACCATTAACATAGATTAAGTATTATAGCGGAATGATTTATGGTAAGATAACATGTGAAAAAACTAGTTACAAGTGCACAATCAACTACATTGGTTATTATGAAATTTACTTTTATTAGATCTTGTGATGCATTATTTTCTGTTGAAATGACATAGATAATGATATTTTTATAAATTTATAAATTCTAACTGGTATAATTCTAGTTTGATGTATATATCCTTTGGATAATTAAATTTTCATACTATTGACATCATCAGGGTTGGTTCTAATTAATGATTTGTCAAATAAATTTGATGGTATCTATATTAATATCATTTACCTTCACAACAAATTAACCTATAATTTACATGCATTGGTGGTGTTGGATAAATAATGGATGATGGTTGGTGGAGATTAGAGTGGAAATTTAATCTAGGTAAGTATGATTTAGCATAGAATAATAAATTGTTCCCCAAGGTACTATTTGAAGGATGTGATTGTTTAAAATTCCATTATGTATTATTATAACTTTATAGTTTCTTTCATAGTCATTAAGTTTAAATGTGTGTTATTATCCTTGTGGTTTCGGTTTAAAATTGATTCACTGATGTTTTTTTTGTGATGTAATGTGGTACGGATTTGTTGTGTTGTTCCTTAGTCTATACATACATAGAAAAGACTTTGAGATAATTCGACTAGAGTGTCTTAGGTTTATTTGACACGATATTCATTTCTCTTAGTGTGTTATTATTTCAAAATGATTATGACCCTGTGTTTTAAATATAGTTTCTATGATATTGTTTTTAGGTTTTATCTTCTTGAATTATCTTTTTTGAATCATTTATTTCATATTTAACAAATTATTTATTATTGTGACACTTCCCACCAAACAATTAAGTCTCGGTGTATTTAAATTGTATCATTGTTTCTATGAGAGTTGTTTTACAATAGTATCATCCATTTAATGGTGGGTTCTCTTCAAATCCCCTAGTTATGATGAAAATATTTCTAATATTGTTACATGATTCATGGGAGTTTTCATAATATGGGGTGTTGGAATTGCTACCATCAAGAACTAATTTTAGTAATGATGGATGAAATTGGTATTGAATATATGGTTTGGAGAGGATATCAATAATGATTTTCTAATTTTTTTCTATAATGGGGTGATGTCCAAAATCATTCTCAAATTCATTAGTTTTATTGAGATTTTATAAATTTTATTTGAAACAAAAATTATCATCTCTATCACTGACATCCCTCAAACACCATGCAAATAGAAATATGAATTTAGTTATTATTATCCAACGGTGGTTTTTTTCCATCATGTTTATAGAATCAACTCATTTAGTTCTATTGTGATTTCTTCTTATCTTATTTTTTATTTTATTTTGATGCTTTATACAATAGAGTTTATTGTAGTAGTGATTTTTCTACTTTATAGAGTTTTTTTGTGATCTTCTTGACCAAAAATGATTATCTCTAGGCCCTATGGTGACCCTTGATTTTATGATGGTGTTTTATTAGAGTTTCATTATAATTTTAAGCTACGATTATTATATTTCGGTTTGAGATAGGATATTACAAACAAGTCCATCCTAAATAAAATTAAATTATATTATTGCCATGATTTTTTACATTATATGGTTGGTATATATTAACCAAAAACGATTATAAACTATACTAATTAAAATTATTTGAATAGTGTGACTCACATGAACTCTTTGGAATTTAATGATACTTTTTTATTAATTGATGGTCTGGTTATACTATGAGATTGATGTCTTTTTTGCGGTTCACATTATTTATGTTTTGGATTTATTGTAATCATATTTTATAATTGTTAATTAAATAATATGAATAATGAAATGTTTTTTGTAAATATATAATTATCATGTGATTTTTGAACAATTTTTTTGTTTAATATAAATAATGATTACATATAAGTTCATCGAATTGAATTATCATTATGTTTTCCTTTATTTGACATTCTATATGAGGATTTATTTGATGCTATTAAATGGGTCATAGTTAATTGTTATTGTTGCATTGAAAATTGATGTGATTCATTGTCGTATTAGTAATAGATGGGTTTATTATGTGATTATTGTGGTAGATGCAGGATTAGTTGTGAGGAAAAATAGTGATTTTGTGTTTGTAGATTCATGTCACGGGTTTGTTATTATGGTGATGATTTGGGAATTATAGGATCATGTTTTTGATTCTTGGTTGAATTGTAATTGGATTGTATTAATGGAAATATTCTTAGGTGATAGGGAAAAATTTTCATAACTGGTAGTCAAATGGTAAATTATAATGGTTGCAATAGTTATGTATAATAAATTGAAATGTATATAGTAATCTGAATAAAGAATATAATATTGCATGAATAATAATTTTTTATAATGAATGAATTGACATAAAAAATATATCTTTATAAAAAATATTGATGGAAAAACTTTCATGAATATTTAAATATGACTAAAAGCAGACGTAAAAAATTTAATTATGCCTTCTTGTATGATATTTTTTTGGATAGATATGTAGTAATAACAGCAGTTATTAGTTTTCAGGAGTGATGATGTGGGATATTTTTTTTAATATTTTATATAATTTTAACACATAAGATGTTATATTTTGTGATATACTATAGAATTTTATTTTCATGATATTTAATAACCACCACAACATGAGTTTGATAGCTATAATGATTACAATATGTATCTATATTCTATTTTTGTTCCCCAAAATCTTCGTTATCGAGGGAAATTATTGTTTTTTCTTGCTCCTTAGAATGTGTGCTCTAGTTAACACTCTCTACTTCTAGGATATTTCCATTGGATTTATTTATGGAACAAAAAACACCCAATTGTTTATTATCCTAAGGGACTTTCCTTTCAGAGGCAGGAATTCATTAGGCTTGGGTATTTGATACTTGAACACATACATTGGTCGAGAGGATGAGAGGTCAGACACATCACTCCCTTTTGGGGGGTATAATTGTGTACTATGGGACTCTATTATAGATTGAAGATATTTTTGTGAGTATTTATTAATTTACAAATTATAACATAGGATTCCCATTAAATTTTCAATCAATTATTAGCATTGTGAAATTTAGAATCATCTGTATCTATTCAAGGTTCATCAATAGTGGAGATTTATGTATGCATTCGAGGTATTCCATCAATGGTATCCTTTCATATACTATGTATATATTCTTTTAATCATTTTTATGATAATAATGTGTTTTAAGCCACTCAGTAGGGCACTATGGAATTCATTTTCGTCCTGGGTTTCAAATTTTTGTTTTCATGTCGGGGTGGTACCCATAAATGGGATACCTACATATCATTGTGAAAGGAATCAGATCCCTCACAGTTCGGTGCCTCTTAATGGGACACATTTTACCTTTTCAGTTCGTGTGATAAGGACATAGCCATATAATTTATTGTCATGTGGTGAGGAAACTTAAGAAAAAGTTTCTTAGTAAAATCATGTTGTGGTACTTATGCCTAAGATGCCCAAGGAACATGGAAAAGATATATGTATTCTATCTGTATTAGACCCTTTTGGGAATATGGCCTAAGAATAACATGTTTGATTTATAATTTTGGGATTGAACTAGAGGGAGGCTTCCAACATATCTCATAGGGATAGGAATCAAATCCCACATAGTTCGATGAGTCTCAGAGGGGAGTATAGTGTTTTGAGAGAAATTAGTTTGGGATTACTTCTTTGAAAGGTTGAATTTTTATGGACTAAATGAGGTGGATCTAAGGCCTTAAGAAGGCTTCCTATTTATCCTAGTTATGGTTGGAATTATAGATATATTACTTCATTATTCTTGATAGGTTGTAAGACCCTTTGAGAGAAATATGATGACACACACTGTTAATTAGAATTACATAATTAAGAGAATTAGTGTTGAATTCATGAAGAGGATACACAATAAGCTCAGGCCCTGGAGAACAATTCGTACGTATCACAAATATGGTTAGAATCAGATTTCTTGTAGTTCAAGAGATGGTGGATCGTGTGGACATTCTAATCATCCCGATTCTCTAGGACCATGTGAGTCATTCTTGGTGTGAGAAACTAGAGGATGTGAATGATTCAACAAACCACACCCTCTCTTCTGCTGATGGGAGAGGGTGGGCCTATGGTGAAAAAAGGTGAGGTGAGCATGGAATAGGTCACAGAGCAAAAAACATTAACTCAATAAACTTTACACTTGTAAAGGGTCCAATGTACGGAAGGAGTGCAAGTGAGGAAAATAGAGATGAGAAAGACAATAGCCTATTACAAGAATGGCATGGGGAAGACACCAATATGGTTTCCCAAAAAATGGTCTGTATAGGGGAAGGACACTTCTCTTCTATTTAAAAGGAAATTTAGGTGTGAATATTACCTTTCCTATCAAAGACCTAATGTTCCAGGTTTCATAGATGAGAAGGGGAGGTCATGACCCAAACCCTAATCCTCCAAACCGGGAACACCCCATCATTGTTCCTAGGAGAAAGAACCATGTGACGGTGGATATAAAAACCCACAAAAATTCCATGAATACTAAAACCATTTCATAACTAATATCGAAAACCTATGACTGCATTTATACAATACCATATCAGAGACACATTTATTTGACCTTCCTTAATGTTTAATATATCATGAGGTTTTGGCGGAGGCTTCAAAAAAATCCCTTTCAGATAAGGGAACCAATGAAGAAGATACTCGTGCAAGAGTGGCCTTGAATAGAGTTTACAAGATAATGTGTAGGCCATGTTTACAGCTTTCATCATAGCTATACCACATAGCTATTCTGCGTAGGTACCGCGTGTAGATATTCCCTGTAGGTAGCCAGCATAGGTACACCGCGTTGGACCTAGTGATGACTAAAAAAAGTACTTAAAATAATATAACCTGAAAAATGAATTATTCAAACATGGAAAGGATTTTAAAATGCTGATATCCCATCTAATTAACAATCATATCTTTTTATGGAGCTACTAGAGATATTTTGATGGATATGGGTGAAAGATCTATGTAATGGTAGATTCAAGAGTTCTTCAATCATTTTCTGTTTTCAAATGACGAGCAGAAATGTCCTATTCATAGTCAAAGAGGGAGTCTAATCAAAAGCAGTTCTTCAGCATAGGTCAGACGCATAGCTATATCATGTATATCATTTGCATAGGGGTAAATAAACCTTCTTGTTGCGAATCTATATCGCATACCTCCTCGGTTCAGGCCTATTTCATAGGTCCCTCATAATTTTTATGCCTTCATCTTTTTTTAGATTCATTTTGATACTTTGAATGTTTGGGGTATAGCTATATTACACAGGTTTTATGTATAGATGGATCACATATGTTTTTGGTGTAGCTATATCATGCAAGTTTTATACATAGTAGAATCAAGTGGTTTTGTCGTGTAGGTCGACGCTGTCTATGAATATCTCTGTTTTCATTGTGATATTCTTCACCAGAGATCTCTTATTTTACACTCCAATTATCTATCCTGCTTTTTCAGCCTTTCCACATTGTGATATCATGTAGATCCTTATATATTATTTCATGGTGAAACCATTTGAGTGATGGAGCTATGCAGAAGGATTTCGTAGAAGGATTTGCACTAGGATCCCTGATGAAGGAAATATATAGATGACCACGTAAAAGGACCTACAAGAATATATTTTTTACAACTTTTTTAAATTCAATTAATTTGTAATTTAAATTTACTTAAGGAAAAATTCCATCCTAATAGAAAATACTTGGTAACACTTTTTTAGGAAATAGATCACTTGATGACCACCGACGAATATGATAACGCACATAAAAATGAGATGATGAAAATTATCACAACATACTATTATGATGTTATGGACTGTAATATCCATTGAATAATGAATGTATTAATTATATACTAAAGAGAATATCCACAATTTCACTGTCATCGTATGTATGGACATCAAGTTTTTCTAGATTCCCACATTCTAGCTATTAATATATAATTCCCAACAAATTGGTTTCTCTAGTATTCCAACTGTCATTACATGAATATTAGTATGAAGTGTATACATGTTCAGGGGGGGACAATCCCTATTGAATGAATCCTACACCTTAGTGGTTGAACTCCATATATGAAAGACCATGTTCTACATCCAAGACAATATTATTATGATTCATTATTTTTTTATTCGCAAGAAGATCAATTTATTGAATGGATGGTAGACATGGTTCTTTGTTCTAGAGTAAGAGTTAAACATATATGGATGTGGGAAATTTGGATATGCCAGACTTGTGTAGAATTCAAGAAAGCATTATCATATGTTCACATTTATGAATATGTCTATATGGGAAAAACTTATGATTACAAAAATTACTTCATCCATGATTTGGTGAGCTGATGGAGTCCACAAAAAATTAATTTTTACTTAATGCATATTTAGTGTAGAATTATTATGTGGGATATCAACCAAATATATGGGGTATCAATTCTTCGGGAGATGTGTGATTAGTTCATTCTACCAGTAACAACGTGGGGAGATGTTACTATAACAACAACATTAGCTCATGAATTATTCAAAATAGCAATGGAACTTCCTAATGTTAATAAATATATTCATACAAGGTTGTGGATGGATGTTTTTTAGAACAAATAGCAGATAAATGTCCCTCTTTTGGATGTCCTAATGTTTGTCTATATATATTGTAATGGCACATTTTATGCGCATATTATCCCACATTAGAGAGTGGTGACTATAAGAACTAGGGTTATAAATTTAAATATGATATTGATGAAAATGTACTTTTCGCTAGATTATTTTTCATATTTCTATGTCATTAATTTCTTTTAGTCTGGTGGGATCTCTAAGGAGGTGACCCAAAATGAACACTCCGACATAGATATTTGTGTATATGTGGAAATAAAAAAAAATTATCCAATTGTTGGGACAAGGATCTAAGGCCTAGTTTTATCTATATATCTCAATGAGATGAGTTTAAGTCCTTACCTAGTTCTTTGGGTGATTTTAATTTTAATGTCATGCTTCAAATGAATTATTCTGTGTAGTTTAGATTCATTCATGGAGGACATGAAGTGATATTGATGTGAAAAAATGAATACGTGGGTTGGACTAGAGAATTGAACCTCAGTGTCACTGCATATCTCATATGGATGATAATTAAGTGTCATGTATATCATTTAAAATTCATTATGTAGGATTGATTAATACACACATGGAATAATGGGTGATATTTTTTTCTACTGGTTGGGCCCAAGATTGGATATATAGGCATCTCTGCTTATCTCATTGAATATGAAAATCAATCCAAACGTACTTCATAAAATAATCATTACCCACAGAATTTTAATTTTATGTGACACTTGTGATTTTAAAATTTTTTATAAGAATGATTAAACTTAAGACATAAAATAGTATGAAAATCAAACCATGCGTCCCAAAAGAGTACTATGTATTTATCTGGTTCATATACTAGAGGATAAAAGGGAAATAAGTTTCACTGTGACTACTATTGGGCCCAATATTGGAGATCCAGGTGTGTCTATGTATCCCATTGAAATGATAATCAAGACACACATATTTTATAAAATGATATCTTTTTGCTGATATGAATCAAAATTATGGAGAAATAGAAATCACGTGGTTCTAAAAAGTAGAAAATTATGTGACTAATGTATGCTTATTAAAGATACTCATTTTTTATGAATATTAAGAAATACTAATTTTTGGTATCTTATGGTATTTCTTAACGTCAAACGAATAATATGATAACCGTACTGTTTAATTCCATCTAATGGGAAAAAATGATATCATGCAATTTAGTGTTGTGAGACAAAGACAAAGATGATCCACATTTTAATGGTCTGCAACATGGATGTAAATGGTTTTTATGTTGTTTGATATACTGAAACTAGGACTTCGTGCTGTGCTATTTATATTCAAGTAGCGAGGACATATTAATGTGTAATTACACAATTTACTTCTTCAAAAATGTTGCATTGGTTGGAGTGGTAGTAATCTCTTCATCCATTGAGATTAGGGAAAACGCTCTGTTTTAGTATACCATGGGTATTAAATAAGGTCATTCCCACATTCGATCAAGAATTAGAAGATTATATCCTAGTATGATTGGAATCCTGAGGACTACTACATATTAACCCTGATGAAATGAGAGGAGGCCAACATTCTTGTTAAAATCTACTGTTATTCTATTATGATATAATTACAAATGATGACATTTATGCAATATAATTATTTCGAGTCGTTATTTCTCATCAAATTTCTTCTGATACTGTTCATATATATATTAATAATAATAGATTTCTACTCTGGGCGAAGTAAATTGAATTTCAATTAGAAAAAATTCTTATATTCCAATTACCAATGAATATGGACTTTTATATGTGGTAATAATGGTAGTGGTTCGATTCACCCATAAATCCTGAAAAATATTATCAGGCCATGATTTATTATCTATGTCCACCATTTTTTGGAGTATCTTTGATAGGTTATTATTAAAACCCTCTATATTTCCCCTTGTTGCAGCATTTTTGTGAGATGAATGGTTTTGATATTGTGCTCCTAATATATGTTCATTACCTCAACAGAACATAAATTTCTATCATTATCCAACAATATATTTTGTGGGACACTAAATATGATTATTATATTAGGTTTGAAAATTATTACAATGATATTTGATCCTTCATCATTCATAGTTTTTTCCTCATCACATTTTGAGAATAAATCAATAGAAATAAAAATTTAAATGATCTTCGTAGCTGTAGCATGAGGATAAGGTCCTAATACATCTATTCCACATGTAGAAAATGTCCTAGAGTATTTAGATACATGTAGAAAATCCAAGGGATGATGAATGATGTTGGCAGAAACCTGGTAGGAATGACATTTTATTGAGAAATATGTTCAATCTTGCATCATTGAAGGCCATAAGTACCCAAGCCTTCATATTTGATCAGAATGAATATGCCCAGAAAAGTGAGCACCAAAATCTCCCACATGTACATCTTTCATGACCACTGTAGTTTATTCTCCATCAATACACATGATGAGGACTCATTTAAAGACTCATTTATAGAGGACATTCTAGTGATATGCCTTATCATAATGAGTGAAATTGGGAACTCATTATCAGATCTATTCTTTTTCAGCTCTATCTAGTGGATGAAATCCATTCTGTAGGTATTTTGTTATAGGAGTCATCCATCCTTTAGAATGACCATATGGATTTTAAATAAGGATAATTTCAATAATTTCCACCATTCATGTTTGAATTATGTGAAACCACACGATGATGTGAATACTGTTAATTATATCATCCCAATTTCGATCTTCCAAGTCTATGGTTTCAATAGAAAATTCATCTATGTGGGCAGTTTGTGATCATTGAATATATGAAAATGTTGGATATGAGGGAAATTCGTCCATTAACCCTTTGAAATAATAACCCAAAGGGATCAACCCTTATAATATAATAGCATAATACCCATTGATATATTTTATTACCAATTATGAATTATCAATCACTTTCAGGTGGTACACTTGTTCCTGGAGCACCAATTGAAGTCCTTCAATGAGATATTGATATTTTCCCTTGTTGTTGGTACCACCTTCTAAGAAAATATAAAAATATGGCAACACTATAATTTATGAAGAGATAAGCACAATTACTAATCTAAATTTGTTTAGTTTGGGGTTTTCTATTCTATTAACCCTTTAAATTCTAAAAGTACCATAAATGTACATCTCCCATGTTTGAGGATTATCAGAAATTAAGAATATTTCCTCACCTGGAATATTAGTATTCAATAATATATCTTCTACATATTGGTGTTAAGCAAGGAAGTATGAAAAGTCTTGTCTTTTTATTTCTTTTTCAGGCACAAAATTGATATCTATGTGTTGAAAAATGACTTCACATAATCCCAAACTACATTTATGTATAGGAAAAATGAGGATAAATTTGAGAGGATTATTGCAAGATATGAGGTGGGCCTTTTGATGTTGTAGGTAGTGACTTAGCTACTGAACTGATAATATTAATTCCATACTTGACTTCACGATACTTGAATATCAAGTCTTTGTGTCAAGAATTTTTTGACAAAGATTGTAATGGATATTTTCATTCCCATTATCATTGTTTTGTTCATGGAAGGTATGTAGTGATCATTCTAAAGTTGTCACATAGAGAATAAGTTGATTTTCAACAAAATCTGGCATTAATATCTATAACGTCACGAACTTAATCCGGTACATGCCATCTTTAATTTATTCCAGTCTAATTAATTAAGAGACCCAAGGTGTGCACCTGTACACCTTGATGTGGGTCAAGGGAAGATTTTTATTTAATTTAAATAATTGCTGACGTTTAATGATATATGTCATTTCATGCTTTGGCACAATTTTTGGGCTTTAAATAATTAATTAAGGATCAGAAAATAGTAGAAATATATATAAATAATATTTAAAAGAAACGAATAAATGATAAAGATAAATTATGAAATAAAATTAAGAGGGGGCTATGGGAAAATTGAAAATAATTAAGATGGGGGATTTCTGTTTTTCATTATTTTGATTATTTTCTATTCCTTTCATTGATTTTATTTTATCTTTTTTTTATTTACTTATTTCCTTATATTTTTTTCTCTTATTCTTATTTTCTTTTCCTTTTTGTTATTTTATCTCTTTTTTCCCCTCCTCTCTCCCTCTTCCACTCATCAGGTCACACCCCTCAACACCGTCACACCAACCAGTAGCCCCGTCTAAAGGTTTCTGCACCACCATCCTATGTCTTATTCCTCCACTATCTTGTGTGAAGTAATTCTCAAGCATAGGCTAACGTTAAAAAATTGGAATTGTGTGTTTTCAATGAGTAATTTGCACGCAGTTCTTCGCGGATGATTTTTACCATTTTTTGGGGTTTTTCTAACATCCATCGTTTTCATCTGTTTTAGGTCAAATCAAAGTCTACCACATATCTCAATGTCATCTATGACTACAAGGTAGGGTTCCTAATCAAATTCCCTAGGTTTCATTGCGATTTACAAAAACACAATGTTGTGTTGTTAGTCGATGCATATCGGCTCTGTGCAATTTTTTCCCAATTTAATTACCTTAATTTTTTTGACTAATTGTTGTAGCATTAATCAAATTATATAAATTTTATTGAATTTTTTCAACAATGTCGATCACCCTTTTTTGGATGTTCCGACATGGTCGGTGTAATCTTCAGTTATTTGGGGTTATTGTTTAATTAATTGCGTGTGCTTCGGAGCCCCTTTTTAATGTAATTAAATTTAATAAATAGTATCTCTGAACATGAACATGAATTTCTGTATCATTGGAAATTGTTATTCTGAATTGATTATTATTTAAATGTGTAGTAGACACTGAGGTTGATATAACATGTTTATTTCCTTGCAAATTGTTATGCTAAATGGATTATTATTTAGTTGTGCACTATCTGGTGAGATTTATATGATATTTATATTTCCTTTAATGTTGTTATGATGAACTACTTATTATTTAAATGTTAATTATCCTATGATGTTGATATAATATATATATTTCCTTGAACGTTGTTATGATATACTGTTAGATTTATTCCGAGTGGTGCGGGTGTATCTGGTTAGTTTTCAAGTTATAACCTTACATGAAGATTATGTCATATCTTTTGCTGTGGAAAAATTAATTAAATTCATGGTGGGGAAAGGGGTGGGTCCCATATTAAGGGCCCCAATTAGATCCTATGTTCCGAAAGGGTTTCCTATATGTGTCGGGGGCAGTGTCATTGGCATTTCCAGACCGAGACTTCCCCAAACTTTCTAATACATTTGAGTGATACCAGTTCCAAAAGGGCCCATCAGGACAGATCTGTTTGAAATGTGGCTAATCCAACATTTAATGACACTCAACCCTTTTTTGCAAGATCACGACAGACCCAGGGTAATGACACACCTCGCTGGATACTTGATCTTTCAAAATATTGCCTTGGACAACCTCAGTTTCATTGAATAAATTGGAGGATATTCCAGAGTGATACCTTCTGGACGTCCTCCGACTCAAACTCTCCACTTGAACCCTAAAAAATGATGCACTTTTGGTTTATGTTATTTCTAATTGAATCTCTTTAGAATTCATATGTTTTCCATGATATGTGGTAGTGTTCCTGGTTGACACTGGACATCAACCCCAATTTAAAAAAAAAGATTGGGTTTTACTTTTCCTTGTTTTAAATTTTTTATTGAGTTATATATATATATATGTGTGTGTGTGTGTGTTTGTACATTTCATCTAAAAGTTAAAAATTTAGACTACTAGCTTTGGCTGAAGCAGGCGACCAGACACATGTTCTATTTAGGACCCCAACCGACTTATTTATTTTATTGCACAAAAATGAATTTATTTGAAATGGTTATGTAATGGAACAATTAATTTTTTTTGAACAAAATGGAATGGTTTAGACACTGGGGGTGACGGTCTACTAGGATTTTATCTGACACCCTTCTCGGGTGTCGTCGACACCCGAGTAGATTATATACTTATAGGTATTGACAAGGGGATGCGTACTGCTCCCGATGATCTACTGTTCATTACTTCATATGATGGGGACTACCGTAGAGGACTGGGAATTTCTCATGATGCAGATTCTACTTGTTTCTTTTCTTTTAGTTGACTGTGTGTTTGAGTTATTTTTTTTTTCTGTACTTTCAATTTAGACTCATATCATAGCATGACACCTTATTATGAGCATTTGAACTTGGTTTTTATCATTCATTTGGATTTATTTATGTTTCTTCATCTGTAGTTTATTCATTTACAGGATTCTTCTATTGATTATTATTGTTTCTTACTTCCTTTGTGATATTATTTATAACCTATTAGGGAAAAGTCTCCCCTACAGGCACAAAATATCTCTCGCTGCTAATCGACAACCTCTGTCCTTTGGGGAGATACGCTTGAGGTTATGTAACCTAGTATTCCAACCCTCGTCTTAGAGGTGAGTCAGGTCTGTACATTATAAAGTTGTTAGAGGCGGTTTTTCATTTTGTCTTGCTATTTGGGTTAGACAGGAGACTAGGATTTTTGGATTTGGGATGTACTATGTGCTTGAATGTAGCTAACCCATATACAACGGAAAACTCAAATATCTAGGTTGGTATTGTAGTTATTAATTATGCTAGTTACTATTGATATGATTTCACCTTGGGTTACTGACTTGTATTGCGTTGTTATTATGCTAGTATTATTGAAATAATGGGTTTACCATTACAGGATGATGATATGAGGGTAAATTATCCCATGCATCATAATAAACACTATGGGATTTAAAATCCAAGAATATAGCCATGTCGTATCTACTTTCAGAGTGCATTTTCCTGTTTCATTTGAGTGTTGTTATACCTAGTGGTAGAATTTTTTATTGTTGGTTTATTGAAAATAAGGTTTTGTTGGTCTGTTATATGTTATCCTGACTCAACCTAGGAGTTGTCTATTGAAATTCGTTAGTAATCCTTTTTAGTAGCCTCTTCTATATAGAAACCCAACCCTTGAGGCGTGTTTTCTTTTGTGTAGTGTTCAGAGGAAGGCTATGTACCTAACCTCATTTTCACCATACTTTTTTTTCAATCCTTTCATACTCTTTATCAAGATGATTGTGTTTGGATGTTATAGATAAATGTTTCCATGATGTCTTTGTGTTGTGCCTCAAAAGAGTGGCAATGAGTGCATTCCAGATATGGTGGGTCTTGAACCATCAGTAGATCCTCTTGTAGAGTCTCATGTGGCACTACCACTTTTCGATCTTCCGAGGGACCCTGGTGCTTAGTTTAGGGATAACCTCATCATTTTTATGCAGTCAGTTAAGAATATTCCAAGACCTACCCCAATTATGGAAAACCTTATGCAGGATGTTCTGCAGCGACCCCCTCCCACCTTCTCGGAGAGTGGTGGCCCTCATGCTGTAGCATAATGGATTGAAGATGTATGGTCTATCTTTTACCACCTTGATACACCTCTAGAGTCAATGGTCAAGCTTGGATTTTACATGCTTCATGACACTGCCAAATGCTGGTGGGACGTTGTCTCTCCGGCTGAGTAGGCCAGTGACATGGCTTGGACCGATTTCCAAGCAGCCTTCTACAATCTCTTTTTCCAACAAACTCTGATAGATGATCATGAATGAGAGTTCCTACATCTTCAGGAGGCCTTTATGACTGTGTTAAATTATTCTAATCACTTCATGGAACTTCATCATTTTCCACCATCTCTGACTGGTGACGCACAGACTACTACAAGGTATTTTGAGGATGGAATTGATTATACTATCCACTCACAGAAGAAAAACTTTTGTTTGACCATTATTAACAAGATCGTGAAAAAAGATCTAATTTTAGTGAAAAATGACATGGAAGTAAAACCAGCGAGCTATGGAAGTTCAGTTCCGCGATAGGGTGATGGCTATTCTGGTAGCCAGAAACACCATTTTGAAAGTGCACGTGTGGGAAATCATATCCAAACAGCACATCTTGATAGCTTTTTCACTTATTATCAGTGTTGTAGGTATGGTCACAAGAAGATGCAGTGCATGAGGGATCCGATAGAGTGTCGAGCAAGTGGTAGGATGGGTCATCTTCTGCATTTTTTCCATTCCTTCTCTTCAGATTCTCGTGGTAGAGGATCCACACCTACACCTCCATCAGGTATGGTATCTATGACCCCATATCAGGCTGATTGTCCTTTTTCCACCTGTCGATCATGACGAGGTAATTGTGGAGGTCGTGGTCAAGTAAATCAAGTCCCAGATTATCATCGTCAGTAGAGTGGACCTGGTCAGGCCAACTACGCAGCGTATCAGAGTTGTGGCTCAAGCCCCATGTACATAGTGCAATCAGTAGCAGAGGAGAAGAGTGAAAGACCATCTAAAGTGAGAGGTATTATCCTAGTAGCCTCTACTTTAGTTTCTTCTCTTTTTGATATCGGTGTATCACAGTCCATTATATCTGCTAGAGTCAATGAGAGTCTTTGTATTCCAATTCAGTATCACTGCAACATCATGTCTCTCGACACTATGCTTGGGATCAGGATAGAGGGCATACGCTAGGGCCAATAGTGCCCCTTCAAGATAGGCAGGTACTTTTCTTTTTGGAATTTATATATCCTTGATATTTCAGGCATTTAATACATTCTTCGTTAGAACTAGATATCCCCTTATCATGCTCAAGATTATTTTTATTTATGTAGGGTCTCTTTCACATTCTCTAAGGTAGACACATATATTCACAAAGGATAATGGGATTTGTAGGAATACCAACTAAGCATAAATATGCAGAGTTGGGTAGAGTGACCGCTCAGTTTTTAAGTCTCTTTATGAGCGACCAGGTAATGCAACAAGATGAATTCCCTCCAGTGGTGGATTTTTTCTGGGATATCTTCCCTGATGATTTATCTGGCATACCTCCTACGAGAGACGTGTAGTTCACTATCGAGCTCATTCCAAGTGAAACACCAGTGTCTATTCCTCCCTATAGGATGGATCCAAAAGAGCTGCATGAACTCAAAAAGAAAGTTGAAGACCTCAAGTATAAGGGTTTCATCAGACCTATCACATCTCTTTGGGGTTCAGCTGTCATTTTTTTAAAGAAGGCAGACAACACCCTAGGGTTATGCGTGGATTATCTTCGACGGAAACAGCTCACAGAAAAGAATCTATATCAATTTCCACTTATAGATGATTTCATTGACAAGGTCTAAGGAGTATCTATTTACTCTAAGATTTATATGAGGTTGGGATATCACCAGGTGCATGTGTGACCTTCTAACAAACCACATACAACATTCCAAAGGAGTTATAGCTTATTCAAGTATTTTTTTATTCCATTTAGACTCACAAATGCACCGGTAGTCTTTATGGCGCTGATGAACCGGGGTTTTCATCCGTATCTTTATTTATTTTTATTAGTATTTGTGGATGACATCTTAGTGTATTCATGTACCATATATGACCATGAAACACATGTTGAGATCGTGTTGAGTTCACTGAGAGAGCACCAGCTATACGCTAAGCTCAGTAAGTTCCACTTTAGGATTGAGAATGTACACTTCTTAGGTCATATTATATCTGAAGAAGGGGTATTGGTTGACCCAGAAAAAGTGAGAATCATGGTTTCATGGGAGCATCCCAGGAGTCTCTTCGACATCCACAGTTTTTAGGGATTTTTGGCTATTACAAACGATTCATCTAGGATTTCTCCTGATTAGAAGTTCCTCTTATGGCCCTGACTAACAATGGTGTATAGTTCATCTGGTCAGAAGCTTGTGAAAAGTCATTTAAAGAATTAAATGGATGACTAACCTCATCCCCAATACTGAATCTACCAGAACCTGTTAAGAGGTATAACATTTATTGTGATGCTTCAGGAATTAGACTGGGTGTTGTTTTTATGCAGGGTGATCGAGTCATGACTTATAGATCCCACTAGCTGAGACCCCAAGAGTGAAACTATCCTACCCACGACCTTCAGTTGGCCGCTATAGTAAATTCTCTACACTATTGGAGACACTATTTGTTGGGTGATTGACTCATTGATTACAAGGATCCTAACAGGTTGAAATATATCTCCACTAAATGAGAATTGAACATAAGGAAATATAGGTGGGTCAAATACTTACAGTCGTTCGACTTTGAGCTTTCTTACACCCCTGGTAAGGGTAATGCTTTGGAAGATGCTTTAAGCTGCATGACATAGAAACATGACATGTAGGTAGCCAGCAGTGAGTGGGAGATGATGGCCTTATTTTTAGAGAGTCATTGGAGGTTCAAATGTAGAGTAGACAACTAGTTCTAGCAGCTCTTACAGTGACACCCTATTTTTTGGAAGAAATATGCATGCAACGGTTGACTAATCCTGGGGGATTTGTTTTTAGGTAATGTGTTATAGGAGGGAACCCACACCCTTGTTGGGTTGTTGATGGCAGTGGAACCCTCCATTAGCGTGGTCGTGTATGGGTACCTTCAAGTATACTGGAATAGATGATGAAAGAATATCACACCTATATTTATGAAGTTCATCCTGGGATGACAATGATGTTTGAAGGCACGTGTCGACAGTATTGGTTGACTGATATGAAAAAGAAGATAGCAGGTTTCATTACTCAGTGCTCCACTTGCCAACTAGTGAAGGTAGAGAAACAACGCACAATTGGACTCCTACATCATATATCTATTCCTGAATGGAAATGGAATTACATCACCATGGATTTTGTTATAGGCTTTCCATGATCTCCTCAATGTAGCGATGTAGTATGGGTAGTTTCCTACAGGTTGACCAAGTTTGTGCACTTCTTGCCTATTTGAGAGAGCATTAAGATTGATGAGTTGGGAAGATTGTATATCCAAGAAATTGTGCGACTTCATGGTGTACCTCATTCTATTATCTCTGAAAAGGATTCTATATTTAATTCATGGATCTATAAAGGGTTGTAATAGGCACTAGGCTCAGAGGTACATTTGAGTACTGCATATCACCCTCCGACTGATGGGTAGTCTGAGAGAACTATATGAGTGTTAGAGGATATGTTATGGGCATGTATCCATGATTTTTTGAGGTTCCATGGGGAAGAATTTACCTCTTGTTGAGTTTACAATTAAAAATAGATTCCATGAGATAAATAAAATGGATCCATACAAGGCTCACTATGGTAGACTATGTTGTTCACTTTTATACAGGCTCAAAGCCGGTGAGGAAGTTCTGTTGGGTCGTCATCTCATTCGGGAGACATCCGAGAAAGTTTATCTGATTTAGAAGTGTATGAATACCTCTAAGTCAAGAAAAAGTCTTTTATAGATCTTTGCCGCATACCTCTGTAGTTCTAGATGGGACATCGAGTCTCTCTGCGTGTTTCTATGAGGTTGGGTCCGAGGCGGATCAAGAGGCAGGGGACGTTATCACTGAGGTACATCGGGTCGTTCAGGATAGTATAGATATTTGGATTGGAAGCCTATCGGTTACTGCAACCTTAGAGTTACTGTGACATGCACAATGTTTTCAATGTATCCCAGGTTTGAAAATATCTTCCATACCGTGTCATTCTTTTGACCCTAACGACATCAAGATTGACAATGATGCATCCTTTGCGGAGCATCCGATTTTTATTGTCGACCATAGCATGAAAGTGATCACAGACAAGTCAGTCCCACTGGTCCTGGTGTTGTGGCATCACATCCACATTTTGGACAAGACCTAGGAGTGAGAGACAGATGTATGTGCACAGTGGACAAAACTCTTCTATTGTGACGTTCCACTACCCTCAAAAGGGAATCTCGAGGGTAATTTGTCTTAAAGAGTGGTGGATGTAACATCTCGACCATAATCAGGTATGGAATGTTTTTAATTTATTGAAGTCTAATTAATTATGCGACCCAGGGTGTAGGACCGTGCACCTCGCTATGAGTTCCATGAAACTTTTCATTTAATTTAAATAATTTGCAGACTTTTCATTAATAATTTCACATTGTTCTTTTTCATGGTGTTTGGGCTTTAAATAAATAATTATATACTTGAAAACAATAATAAAAGTTTTTAGAAGATTCAGAAGGAATTATGAAATGATAAAAAAATTTATGAAATAAAATAAAGAGGGTGTAAGGGGAAAAATGAAAATAATTAAGATGGGGATTCTTGTTTTTAATAATTTTTATTATTTTCCTTTCCATTATTTTGTTTCATTTTATCATTTTATTTTATTTAATTTTCAAATTACCTTTTATTTTTCTCCTATTTTTATTTTCATCTATTTTATTTTATTTTTCATTCCTTTTATCTTTTCTTTTTTTCCTCTCCTCTCTACCTCTACCACTCATCACGTCGCACACCTTAATCTCATCACACTAACCAACAACCTATTCGAAAATTCGTTGCTCCTCCGCCTGACATTTGATTCCTTCTCCGTCTAGTGAACAAGAATCCTTAGGGAAATGATAATATTGCATAATTGGAATTGTATGTTTTCATTGAGTAATATGCATGCAGTTTGTCATGGAAGTGTTTTACCCAATTTTGGGGTATTTCTAAAATCATTTGTTTTCATCCATTTTAGGTCAAATCAATGTCATCCTCGGATCATAGAGTCATCTAAGACTACATGGTATGGTTCCTAATCACTTTCCCTCTATTTTGTTGCGGTTCATAAAAACACACCGTTATGTTGTTAGTCGGTGCCTACCGTCTCTGGGAAATTATTAACCACATTAATTACCTTAATTGTTTTGCCTAATTTTTGCAGCCTTAATCACCTTAGATTAATTTGATTGAATTGATGCAGCAATGCTGGACACCCCTTTTTGGATTGACGATATGTTTGTTGTAATATTCAATTAGTAGGGTTTTTTGTTTAATTAATTGCATGTGATGCAGATTCCCTTTCTATTGTAATTAAATTTAATAAATAGTTTCATTGAACATTAACTTGAATTGTTGGATCATTGGCACTTGTAATGATGAACTGCTTATTATTTAAATGTGCATTATCCGATGTGGTTGATATGACATTTGTATTGCCTTGCAAGTTGTTATGTTGAAATTATTATTATTTAGATGTGTACTATCCACTTATATTGATATGATATGTATATTGCCATGCAAAATGTTATGTTGAACTACTTATTATTTAAATATGAATTAAACACTGATGGTGATATGATATGTATATTTCCGTGCAAGTTGTTATGATATACTTTTTGATTTCTGCCTTATGATGTTGGTGTATCTAGTTAGTTTTCAAGTTGGGACTTTATGAGATGATTATTTCATATCTGCTACTATGAAAAAATTAATTAAATTCAGGTTGGGGAATAGGGGGTGGGTCCCGTATGAAGGGAGACACTTAGATCCACTGTTCCTATTGAGTTACCTCTATGTTCCAAGGGGATGTATAGTTGGCTTTTCCGGACTGAGACTTCCCCTGAAATTCTTATACTTTTGAGTGATACTGATTCTAAACGGGCTCATTGGGACGAATCCATTGGCAATGTGGCTAATCCAGCCTCAGATGACACTCGACCCCATTCTGCGAGATCAGGACAGACTCGGGGTCATGTCGTGCCTCGAGAGATACTTGGAATTTCAATAGATTGCCTTGAATGGGCTCGGTGACATTGGATAAATTGACAGATGTTTGGTAGATATACCTTCGGGATGGGCCCAAACTCCAACTCTCAACATGAAAATTAAAAAATGATGCACATAAGGTTTTTGTTATGGCTAATTATGTCTCTTTAGAATTGAGATGTTTTCCATGAGATGTGGAATTGGACCTGGTTGACAATGGACATGAACCCCATGTTAATTAATGATATTGGGGTATACTTTTCCTGGTATTACCTTGATTTATGGGTTATATATATATATGTATATGTGTGTTTGTGCATTTCTTCTGATAGTTACCCTTTCAGGCTAACATCACAGGCTAAAGCAGGTTACCAGGCACGAGTACCATTTGGGACCCATGAAAAATTATTTATTTCGTTGCACCGTAAATTATTTATTTGAAATGGTTATCTAATGTTACACTAAATTATTATTTTTGCACAAAATGGAATGGTTTAGACACCGTGGGTGCCGACCTACTTAGATTTTATCTCGCACCCTGCTCGAGAATCATCGACACCCAAGTAGATTAGATGCTAAAAATTATTGACAAGGGGAAGCATGCTGCTTCCAATGCTTGACTGTTCATTATTGCATCGGATGGATACTGGGGAAAAGGACTGGCCCTTGCAATGTATTCGGTTACTACTTGTGTCTTTTCTTTTAATTGATTGTGTTTTTGAGTTCTGCTTTTTTGTACTTTCAGTTTAGACCGATATCATGGAAAGAAACTCTTTTTTGAGCTTCCGCACTTGGTTTTTATCATTCAGTTTGATTTATTTATATTTATTGTTCTATAGTTTATTCATTTACATGCTTTCATTATTGATTATTGTTGCTGTTTTCTTTCTCTATGATATTATTTATTACATATGAGGGCATATTCTCCACTACGAACACAAAAGTTCCCTCGCTGTTAATTGGAAGCCTCTGTCATTTGGGGAGATCCGCTTGAGGTTATGTAACCCACTAGTCTGGACACCGTCTTAGAGGTGAGTTGGGTCAGGGTGTTACAATTGGAAATGGAAATCCCTCATCATAGGAGGAGGAGCACGAAGCACCCCTTTATAAAGTCGTGTTGACACCTCTCCCATCATGAGGCCTTTTTTGGGTGATTCCTGAGGGTTAGAACCCAGGGAAAACAAAACTGTGTGTTCTTGGCCCAAAATGAAGAATATCATGATCGTGGATTGCACTAGGCTATTAAAAATGGTATCAGAGTTGGTGTTCATTCGATGTGCTATCGAGGACCCTGGTCCCTTCCAGAGGTGGTGGGTGGGTGGGTGGGTAATGTCAATCCCACATCAAGGGAGGAGGAACCTGAAGCACCCCTTTATAAGGTGGTGCTGATACCTCCCCCATCATGAGGCCTTTTCCTGGGAGATTCATAAGGGTCATAGAAAAGGGAAAACAAAATCGTGTGGGCTAAGCCCAATATAGGGAATATCATGATCGTTGGCTGGACTAGGCCGTTACAATATCAGTGGAATACAGAGATATTTTTTGAGGATATCACATACCACTATTCAATCTTCAGTTCATTGATATGTAAATCCATTCACCCTTAATCATATTAAGGTTAAACTCTTTCCTAACAACTTATGGATAAATTGGAGAGTATAGGGCAAGTGTCACTGAATTCCTATTAGTTCCTTCAAATTTTCATGATGTGTAATGTTAAGGATTTCTTTTTTCTTCTTAAGATCAACATCAATACCATGATGGCATAAAACAAAGACAAAGAATATTCTCTTGGTAACCCCAAAAACACATTTCATGGGATTCATATTCAAATTATGTTGCCAATGTTTATGAAATATGGTCTCCATATCAGATATGAGATCATAATGGTGTTTGTATTTAACAACTATATCATCCAAATAACATTCAAAAAAAATTCCCATTAACAGTTTGAGGATATTGTTGATTCCATATTTATAGGATGTACCCAGACTCATTAAGCTAAAAGAAATTAGTCAATAATAGAACATACCATGAAGAAATAAGAATCATGTAGACTCCGCATCCTTTAGCGCCATTAATATTTGATTATAATCAGAGCAGCCATCCATGAAGGAATGTTCTTCATAGCCAGTTAATGCATCAATCAAATGTTCATTAATAAGAATTTAAAAGTAATATGTGGGAAAAGATGGTTATGGTCTCTGAAATCAATGTAAACCTTTATTTTCCCATTCTTCTTTTTAAATAAAGATATTTTTGAAAACTATTTATGATATTTCACCTCCCTAAAAATTTTAGAAATGATAACCTTGTCGACATCAACATGAGATTTAGAGGTGTGAGATTGGTGTGTTCATCTTGCTTCCTTCTTAAATCCTCAATTCTCTTATAGAAAACCTAAATAATGATTTTACACATCATGATTATGTCATAAAATATCTATATATCTCCAAGTGAATATATCTCGATATTGTTTCAGAAATTTAGTATACATATGTTTCTCTTAATAATATATAGTCGCAATAATTAATGTTATGCATGGATATTCTCTTATAACCATTTTTTTCTTTGAACTCTTCCACTATGGTTGAGAAGCCTTACTCAAATGCTAGAGGAGAGTCCTTGATATCATCTTCTTCTTATTCCTTACATGTCACTTATTCTATTTATTCCTACAGGGTAGGTGATGAAGGAAAACTTTCAGAGCTAGAAGAGAAGTCAGTATTTTAATATCCTAATTTAGAGGCAATCATTCTAGAACCTAATGATAATGAAGGATCTTCTTAGAGATTGGAAGATATAATGATGGTTTGTGATTCAAATTTCTTTTCTTACATAATTACCATGACAACATCTTCAAGTCTGAATTTATGAATAAAGTACATGCTGATGTTTAGAAGAAGAAATTAAGACATCTATAATTAATATTTCACTATCAACAACTTTTACCATGTTGTCAGGATCGATTACTACAACAGACAATAGTATTGTCACATGATGAGTTGGTGGACTTAGGTATATCATTTAAATTTAATTCATAGGAAATGCGTAATATGTACTATATGTTTTAATGGGTTATATGGAATCTTTTCCAAACCATTCGGAGAATTTATTCTAGTTAAACATTTTTTTCATGGACCTGTTTCACTTTGTGTGATAGAATTTTACCTCAATATTCTATGATTCATGGATTTTGAATTGAGCCTTTTAACTATAAAATGTTCTAAATTTACTGTTGAAAAAACAAATGAGACAATGTTGATATGTGGATGGAATAGTTTCATGTTGATGTATCAAAGTCCATCCAAACAGAATGTTGTAGCATGTGTCAGGTCGGAAAACCATGAAATCTGAATTAAAAACATGATCCCAATATTGATTTCTACGTGTAATATAACATAGTTTCTCTTTTTCATTCTTTTAAAATCCTTTAAACATCAAAGTGGAAGGAGATAAGTCAGATTCAATATGACCTAATCGATGTGTTGACTGATGGGGATGGGGTTTTATCATTACCCATTATCAATTACGGCTTGTTAGATGTATGTATCATTAATCCTACTAGATATATACATGGTCATATTATGTCCATGTACAACATTATCCACCTCTTCATTTGTGAAACATATCTCCAAATAATATTCTACAGGATCATTCTCTATATAGTAAAGCTTAGCACCATAAACCTCAGTTTAAAACTCCTAAGGACTTGATAGAGGCTTAATGAGATCTTCTCAAAATACTTTTGATAGATTCATTATATCCAAGATTGAAAAACATTGTCGATACACGTGCTAGCTGTTTCAAGACATCGTTTTTTGGTCCATCAGTCTGCATTTTCAAACATAGAGATGTGGTTTTTCTTGTTCTGTGGAAGTTGATCCTCCTAATGTAGATGTACCCTGTGTCTGAGAAGAATCTAGATACACTTTTTCTCTTTGTAGATATAACTAACTAGGTCTCTATATTGGCCAATATAATGATGGTGTAACCTCTAATTTTCCTTCAAACAAAATCATATCAGGATAGATCCGATCATCTGTGGGATAATTTCATTTTTATTAATGAGCCCACTAAAGGGATCTCCCATGATATTGTTCTTCATAAATAGTTCGAGCAGTGGTATAATTATTATAGTGGATTCTAGCATATCAAATTCTTCCCATATATCCATGACATTGGAATCTTCTTCTAGTTCCCAAATCAAGTAAATGGATTTAACGCTCAACATAATTAGAGTAATTATATGCATAGTTACCCATTAAGTGGATAATTACAATGGAATTAAAGATCAATTCTTATTCTGATGAAGACTCTTTTAACAGGTTGGTTCTGGTTGTGCTGTTTGGTGTCATGGTGCCCATGCTTTTGAGGAAGATGGCATGAAATCTACCAAAGTCATGGAAATATTTGGCCCTAACAAGAGATTTCCCTATTATGACTGCTCTTTATCATTTTGGTCATGTCGCTTCCTTGAGGATTGACCATTGTAGGTCCGATCTTTTGATAAGGATGTATTTGTTGTAACATAAGAGGAAGGAGACATAGTTTGTTGTTTAACCTGTATTTATATAATGACATGAGTTTGATTGATCATTTTCTAAACTATCCAATCATCATAAATTTGTGCATTGTTTATTTTTTTCTTCCTACCATGAATATTCTTTCTATGGAACAATAGCAGTAATACATTCTATTTGGGATGATAAAATTTTCAGTTTCATTTGTCCAGACCCTAATTTATTTTTAGGGGGTCATTGAAAACAGAACACTCTAGAATTAGATGCCCAAATATTTAATGAAAGGGAAAATAATTTGGAGGATCATCATCCACTTCTTTATTCGGTTTTAAGCCTTGTAAATTGAACCAAATTGTATTCTATGTCTAAAATGAAAAAAACCAAGAACTTGTTCATTCTGAAAAGAATAAATTTTTTTATTTTATTACTCAAGATTTGTCTAGTTTTGATCCTTTTGATTATCTTGATGAAGAAATCATTGCTACTGATTATATTAAGCTGGAGCCCTTTAGTATGATGAAGGATTTGAATTATAATCAGCTATATGTTCTTATTTGAGTGTTACTGTAGGATACTCTTCATTCCCTATTATTATTCCCAGAGCTAGAAGGGTTACATGATATTTATCTTCTGTTTCAAAAATGTAATCGTTCACTTGATGGTTGTTTGAAGAATGGTCTCAAAACCCAGATTTGTAGTTCACATGTATTAGTGGTGTGCATACCTCATCACACATATTTTACACACAAATTTTCTACAATTATTCTTGAGGGAGTGAAATATTTATAGAATATTTTAATCCTTTCAATCTAGAAATGAAATATGAAACACTTTTATTATCCCTTTGTTTTCAATTTTTATGATAAATAATTGTTGACTTTAGCAGAATTGAGCTGAATTGGAGAAGTAATTTCTAACATAGGTTATCACATCCAATAATTGATCACGACTGAAAACCTATATACCAAAAAAGGTTATCCATTGAAATGATTGAAAAGAAATTTTGAGCTTTACTAACTTTTTTTTATTTAGGGTTCCCCATCATGGGATCACAATGGGATAAAAATCTGTTGATTGGTTCTCTGGATCTCCCATACAATTGACGATTGGAAATGTGGTATTAAAAAAGATTGGTGGGGGAGAGATCAGATCTATCCATTTAGGGTATGAATTATTATCAGGTTGTACTGGTGTACTCCATTTTTCCATTAAAGTATATGAAATTGATAATTCATCAAATTTATTCATACTAATTTGGGTAATTTCATTTTCAGCTAGGACCTATACAGGTGAAACAGCTAAAAAATGAATTGACATGATAACTAGAAAAAACATTTGTGGTGGTGCACTAGTATATGTCTTGGATAACCCATGGGGACATACCTTTAAAGATGTGTTTGATCATTTCCATGTTTGTATCTAATAGAGGTAATTTATTTTATGTATCCATATTTTCAAAAAACCAACATTAGTGAGGAGTTCCTACATGATGTGAATGTGGAGGATATGCTTGTGGAGCATGTCTGGCACAAATTCTTCTTCGAAGTAACTCATCATTGAGCCTTTTTAATAACATCAGCTCTTTTTATTGGTGGAAAAATCTTTATTTAAGATAAATTGATTGACCTTATGTAGTGTAAAAGTGATATGTGATATGAACATTAACATTCTCATAGATAGATTACTTATGAAGAGATAAGAGTTGGTTTCTCGAGTGAATTCCATGATTATAGGTACGAATATAATTTCAGGTACACAGAACTCTTTAATTTTATTTAGAATATAATGTATTGTGGATACGAAAATTATCCTATGAAACCCCTGAATTGTACTAAATTTATATCATTTTTTTTGAAATAGTATTAATGACATTTACTAACGCATAATGCATTGATTTCATTATATCAATATCTTTGTTTGATCATCTATTTCCTTAACCTCTATAAGACTCTGTTCACTTATACACTGAATTCCCTAGAACTATTTGACAGATGGTAACCTGAAGGGAATCCATGGATAGTTCAGTTGTGCATTCAGTTTTTTACTTCTTTCATAATGAGGGGTTAAATGACTCATATTAAGGAGGGGAATCTATTTGTGGTAATTCTCCCAGGCATATTGGTTTGGAATGTCCCTGTTATTCAAACCATCAAACCATTTATATTGAAATTGAAGGTTGTGTTTAAAAATCCCCCAACAATGCAAGATGGTGTTGCTCCTAAAATAATACTAATGATATTCATGTAGTTTTTTTATGTTTGGAATTTTGGTCAGAAAATTGGAAATATACAATATCCAACAACCACTTAAATTTTCAGTTTCAGAATTCTGTTGTGATATTTATAACATTTGGAAATTTAAGGTACGAAATCTTTTAAGAAGTATGTCAACATAATGTTATCAGATGTATGCTGTAATGTTTTCTCAACAGATTTCACTCCATGGGACAAATATTGATGAGAGTTTATTTAGTCATGTTCTTGAGTGTATCATTGATTACACAAAAAATATATTGATTGTAACTATCCTTGGGAAATAAAATTGGATGAATTTTTTTTGGTGAGATTGACTATTTTTTGAGCATAGGGAAATGCGATTATCCATGTGAACCACATACTCATGTATGAGACCCAGATGGTTTATCAGTAATTAACTGGCATATCCACTTTGTTGCATCGATGGCATGCACACTAAAGTGTTCTCTTCTACTTTTCAACATCTGGATGTCGAAAAACTGAGAGAGATACCAAGTCAATTTTTTGTCACAACCCTTGTATTGTATTTACATGACTATTATATTCATCATATGTGAATACATTTTATTTCACATGATGATGATTAGTCCATATGTTGAGGTAGATATCATGAATGATATCTTCTACCATCAATTCTGAAATGATTTATTGAGCATTTTGAAAAGGCCCAAACATGACTAGTATTTCACACATTTCCAATTGTTTTCTCATATTCAACATATACTCATCGTCTTTTCCAAGAGGTTTCTCAACATTTTATGCAAATAGAGGATACTTATCGATTTTTTCATAAATAGTATAATTAGTTGATTTTGCCTATGCTATATTACTATAAAAATAACCTGAGTGAGGTTCAAAGAATGACTGTCACCTTGGGATTTCATCTAGTTATGATTTTATTTCACCTGTTAGTAACATCAAAACATAAATGACTGACCTTATGTTGTAATGTTTCTAAAGATAATAGATTATTCTCATTACAACATTTTCAATTAGAGAGTTATACTGATAATACAAAATACCACTATAGATAGAACATTCAGAGAAAATTTCATCATGGGAAGGACCACCATGGTGGATTACAGTAAGGGATAAATCATATTTCTCCTTGGTGTTCTGGATACACATATGGTTATAATGGCTCTTATACAATGATATATTCTCAATTTTTATTGAATTTTTATTAAGAATGACTTCATAACAACTTTCTTATGGGGAACTTCAAAATTGGACTACGAATCAAATAATTAGGTTATGGGAAAGTAGGGTCAAGATTTGAAACAAATAAATTTTTGAGGGATTCACGAACACCATCATTAATAGTATCCAGATCACAGATTAGCTCCTGATTATCCAACTGTGTTTGGCGTGGTTTTATATGAGATGCTCTATTACAGGTAGTTGGGTCCACATTCTTGGAGAAGTGGTTAGCATGTAAATTTTTATGATCATGCCTTGGATTGGACATCATAATGGTCAAATTACCTCCAATTGGATTGAGTTTGTGTTCTTGATCCAGTTATATGTGTGATATGGGTGAGTTAGCCTCGTAACCCTCATGGAATGAAACAAATGTGTGTATCTTCTTGAGTATAGCATGTCGAGGATTCACCCAAGGTGAGTGGTCATAATTATGTGGTTATCCCCTAGTAATTCTGAATTTTATGTTATGATATTCGGGAATGCATCGATAATATGGGAAAGAACTTTTGTATGACCTTTCACCATTATTAAAATGTGTTTGGTGACTTTAGCGGCTATAATGTGAATATACGTCCATAACCTATTTAAAGTAATTTTATTCTCCTATTCATATTCTCTCTTTCCTATCAATGGATAATGATATTACTAGTGTATAGAGGAAAAGAGTTGAGTATGCCCCATGTTTGTCATTGGAGGTTTCTTGATTGGCTTCTCCTGGTACTACCAAATAAGACTGCTGGAAGGCTTAATGAATGATAGTAACTGTATGTGCCGACCAAATTATTTAGGCAAAGAATGGTTGAATAATTTTTTAAAATGATGACAAATGAGATTGCTGGCATAATAGGTTTCTATAGGCGATAGTATGTTCGTGATTATCTGTTTCCACTATATTTGATTGGCAGACTCCCATGAATGTAGTCACACGTGTTTTAGGAATGAATGATAGTTTTTGAGCTGGTGTATGTGCTTTCTCATGGGACTCCACCAGTTTTAATTCACTAGACTTTTTGTTCTCTGTAAGATGAGTCTACTGGTTGTCGGAATTGGGATGGATGGGTGTATGTTCTCATTTGTTGTTTTCCACCAAGATAGGTTTATAGACATCTCTAGAAGAAGAAATGTATGATCATGCTCTATGTTGGTTAGATTCTATCCCCAAAGTCTTGTATTCAATGCTTCGGTAAGAGACACCTGGGCTGAACAATAAAAAGAAATACCCATATTATGTTAGGTGTTCACTATCGTATGATTCTTCTGGAGACAATTGTTTGTGGGAGCCCCCAAGAAGGACCCATGATCCTTAGAGTTTAGGCCATGAAAGGAATCTTGATCCACCACCCTATAGTATGGGAGGGGTAGATATTGTGCTCTAGGGATAAGGACATGGCACAATTGAAAATGATGGTTATAAAATTCTACTTCATGACCATATATCTTATTTGTATGAATGATCAAATTTTTTTGTTAAATTTGAGATCCTCACATGAATCCTCTAGAGTTGGGATAGTACCATGATTATTGTATTCTCATACCAATACATTCAAGACCCAACATCTAAGATGCTGAGTTGGTGATGACATCCTTCAAGTGGATGAAGATTGGGAATGATAAGTGGACAAGAAATTCACATGTGAATTCTGGAATGAATCCATTTGGAGTGAGTGGAGTTATATTATAATTGAGAAAAAAAATTAACTCCATTAATGAAACATCAATTAAATGTACACAAGAATTATTGATTACTTTTTATGTCCTACTTTAATCAATTGATGGGGGCTTGAAATATGGGTAACACTATCAATTTGGTTAATGATTCATGTTGGGTTCACCATTATTGTTTCACATCCCTCAGAATGTGTGTTCTTGTTAAGAATCACTACATCTGGGTGGTTTCCAATGGTTTTATTTAAGGAACCATAAACTTATATCTGTAATTTATCCAAAGGGACCTGTTTTGCAATGGAAGTAATCTGTTAGGCATGGGCCTATAATTCATGAAAACATACAATGATCGAGTGGATGGGAGATCAGAATCATCACTCCCTTTTGGGGGGAATTATTTTCTACTCTATCACTCTCTTATAGATTTAATAGATTTCTTATGAATCCTTATTCATTTTCCATGCATAACATAGGTTATCCTTGAAATTTTAAATTAATTATTATCATGTGTCAAATATAGAGTCATCTGTATGTATTCCAAGTTATTTATTAATGGAGACATCCGTATATATTTAAGGTTCTCCATCAATAGAATCCTATCATATAATAATTTGGGATTCTTTTATCCATTGTAATGATAATTCTAATATTGATGCTTCTTAGTGGGGAAATATAGTATTTATTATTGTCTATGGAGACAAATGTTTGTTTTTATGTTAGTATTATCCCAATAAATTAGATACCTACATATAATTTCGAATGAACCAGAACCCTCACAGTTTGGTGCTTCATAATGGGACACATTGTAACATTTA
The DNA here is from genome assembly GCA_963277665.1 of Viscum album. NCBI lineage: Eukaryota > Viridiplantae > Streptophyta > Magnoliopsida > Santalales > Viscaceae > Viscum > Viscum album. The sequence continues at coordinate 1,817,301,584 of OY728164.1, forward strand.
TGGTTGTGTGATACGAACCTAATTTTATAGTTTAATTTCATGTAGTAAGGACGTCAAAGCCAAAGGTGGTTAGTCAAATATTAGTGTGGGACTTGTGCCTAAACAACCAATGTATCATGGAAATGATATGAGTTTGAAAGATGGATTATACACTATTGGGAATATGGCTTAAGAAGAACATGAAGGATTTTAAGTGTAGGGTTTGACACTAATGGAGGTTTACTAAGTATCTTACATGGATGGGGATCAAAGACCATGTAGTTCAATGAGTCTCGTAGAATAGTGTAGTCCATTGAGAGAAATTATGTTGGGATTACTTCGTCTAAAGAAGTAATTTTATCGATAAACATAGATTGATCTCGGGCCATATGAAGGATTATTTCTTACACTAATTGTGGTTGGAATCAGAGTTCTCATAGAACATTTATCTCATAGTACATTTATCTCATAGCGGTGTATGACTCATTGAGAGTAATAAGTTGGGTCTTACTCTTATAGGGAGTGCCCAATTTAAGAGGTGTATGTTTAGATTCCTAAAGAGGATATCTAATGATATTTATCCTTGGTGAATGCTTCCTACATATCCTAAATATAGAGGAAATTCGAGTTATCATAGTTCAAGTGATGATGGATCATGTGGATATTATGATCACCACTATTCTCGAATCTCACATTAGTCATGCTCGGTGTGGGAAAAAGAGGATGTGGAAGATTCAAAAAACTACATGCTCTCTTCAGCTAATGGGAGAGGGTGGGATTACGACGAAATAAGTCGAGTTGACCATAGAAGAGGGCATGGATAAAAAACCTTCACTTTATTAAATTTACATTAGACAAGGGTAAATTGTAAGGAAGGATTAAGGGTTAAGGAAACATAGAGGAGAGAGAATGAAACCTCATACAAGAAAAGGTATGGTCTAACACAAGTATGGTTTCCAAAAAAATTTCTGGGTAGGGGAAGGATACTTCTTCTCTATTCGATAGGAAATGTATGTTTGAATAGTACCATTCTTACCATTGACCTGTGGTTCCGTGTTTTAGATTTGATAAGGGGAGTTCATGACCCAAACTCCAATCCTCCAAACTAGTAACTCCCCAGCATTGTTCCTGGGAGAATATTGCATTTGATTGAGGATATACAAACCCAATAAATTATAGGAATCCTAACCCCATTGAAAAAACAAATGTGGGAAAAATATGACAATGGATATACAAACCCAAATAGGATTGAAGTTTATTTTTTGGGTGACAAATGTTTGGATATAACAGAATGGATTTTTTTTGTAATCATTTGGTCATTACATTCTATTGTTTTTCAATGGTGAAATTGTTACCATTCTTTGTTTCTAGTGATACTAAAACACTAGTTGGTATCTTATAGTGGCTATCAATGAAATTATATCCTTGTAACAAGTATTTAAATGTGACTTGAAAGGCCATCCTGGCATGGATTTTCAATTATATTACCAATGGTCCCTATTATTGTTTTGGGTGAGTCATGATACTATAGATATAAGATAGTAATTACTAAATAGTTACATCAAGATTAAGTTTCTAATCACCATATTTCATGATAAAAATGAGTTTTTATAAGTTATTAAGATTTGTTTTTATCTTCTCTATTGTAATAATAAAATGTTAATAACTATTGAGTTATTCTGATATGGTTGGTGCCCCTTTTACATTTGGGGTAAAAATATAGGATGAAATAAATCTATATGGTCTTATCATGTGGAATTCCATACCAATTAAATCCCATTTAAATATTTATTTAATCATCTCAGATGATACCATATGGTTGTCACGGGAATATAAAAAGTCTATAGCTAAATCATTCCCATTTATATATCCCATCTAATATTATTGAATAGAACTATGATAATTTATAATTATTCCAAAAATAGTTTCCACTTATTGGAGTTATATTAAATATGGTTTTAATATAATTTAAATTTTTATGGATTATAATTACTTTGATTATTTATATTATTACCTAGTCTATATATAGGTTATTATGGATTGGTTTTTGATAAAATTGGAATTCAAAAAATTTATTTATTTTGATACCATATTTAATGTAAATTTGTGAAATTATTGTGTACTCATCATGTTTTTTAAAAATTAGTTTTTTTTGGATAATTTTGACAGTTTATTTAAATGCTTAAGTGTTTATAATAAATGTTTTCATTTAACTTGTATAGATTTGTGTCTTTAACTAAAAGTAAATCAATAAAATATTTTTTTCTAATTATTATCAACTATTTTCAATCTCTACTATTTAACATAATATATTAAAAAATATATATTCGAATCCTCATGAAATGGAATTGATTTAAAGTGAAAATATTTATTCTATTTTTTACATAATAAATTTCTTCATTTTATTTTTTACAATTCATTATTATGAAACTATTTGTTTTCAATTACGAGACCTGAATTTCTTGGGATAATGATTTTTATTATTTAGTTGTGTTCATCCATGAATATTCATGATATAGGGTTGAAAGTTTATGTATATATATATATATAACCAAACCTTATGTTAGTTTATATTTTTTCTATTATTTAGTATTTACATTTTTGGGCCCACCCAAACATATAATATAGTTGTAGAGATAGAACATTTAATTCTCCTAGCCTTATTGGATCATCTCCAAACTAAATTCTATAGAGATAACGGTATAAATATGAAATTTAATTTTTTGAGGATACCCATGAAAAACTGAGTAATCAAAATACTCCTGAAAAAACTTGATGAGATTGAGGTGATGAGTCATTATCTCAATAAAAAAATGTGGGATGATTAATTACATCATATTTTCATAGGTAGTGTTATATCGACCAGACCTACTCACCGATGTAATCCTGAATTAAATTTATATTGATATAGGTCTTTGAATAGTGATCATATTGGTTATAGAGGGATTGTCTCATCAGGTCCATACAGTTCCTCAAGATATATATAGATATCATTTGTGTTTATAGATTGGGAAATCTAAGAAATACAATACATTTTGGTTGAAATATCATTGGATTATTATTAAATATTGTTATTCATATCACCATTAGAAATATTATGAGAAAAATTACCAGATGATCAATCTTGGGTGTGCTACGGATCTAAATAAGGGATGATCAGAAAAAATTTATTTGGCATATTCTATTGATTTTAGTGTGAAATCTGTGTCTGATGTAGTTCATTATGGTTATTTTATATAGTTTTCACCTTGATTAATATCAATGAGTCATTGGTAATTTTTTTATTAATTTATGGCTCCTTGATTATTTTCTACAATATTAATATATCATTCTCTTAATTGGATGAGAATCTCATTTTTTTGAGGAGTTTACATGAAACCCTGAGTAGATGCATAAGAAAACAAGATGAGTAAAGTTGTAGTATAAATTATCTTATCCCTTGTACCACTATAAGTGATTTTTTCATGTTTGGTATTCTAATATGTTCACATTATATAGGTTTCATATAATTGCAGTCCCATTTTATTTTTCCTTATATATTTATGAAACATGGTTATATACCATGTATTCCATTATTAGTCTATATTTTGGTTGAAGATTATCTAACATTCAGTTTTTTCTATATGTTAGGATATCTATTGACCTTGGTAATAGTATTTTGGAATTCCATTGGACTATTTCTTTGATGGATTTTGGTATCTTTGTCCAATATTATCAACTCTTCTAATATTTTTTTTGAAATCTTTTTATTTTAATGATTCTTTATTTATAAGAGTATAAATTTTTATATCACTATATTAAGTGATTCATAAATGGTGTTGAGATATATCAAAGGTATCCATATTCATAGTGAGTTTTTTATCTTGATATATAATTTGGGTATGGTTATAGAGGTTTGATGATATTGTAAAATCCGTTTAATGGACAATATGATTTCCTGATTGATTATATCTAGGGTATATTATGCCTTGCAGTTCACATTTCACGATTCCATACTATGATATTCACAAATCTAAAATACTCATAATTTATTTACTGATGTTTTGATTTTTTATTTCTTCTTATATTACTAAAGATTGTTTATATTAGAATGTGAAACATTTTGGATAACAATGACACCAATAGTCCACTGTGGAATAATATAAACATTTTCCAATATTGTTGAATTTTTGTGTGTATTTTGTTTCATATGAAGAGAATATGTGTGTTCTTAAATATTTCATAGGTAATGAATAGTGAAGTAATATCATGTTGATGACTCTTATGTATTAGTGTAAATTGGGAATAATAGTGTAATTATTGAGTGATTAAATTTGTGCATGATTATATAGAATGTTGATTAAGTCGATGATGTTTTGTGGAATCCTTTGAAATTCCTGCAGTTTTTTTTCAACGAGCAACATGGCTGGTGAAAATTGTAGTGAAACTTATAAGTAAACCATGTGAGGGTTGTATAATGATTCTTGTGAACCCTGAATGGATAGATAATCGTTTTCATCACATTTTGGATAAACCTTGTGAGCTTTCTATCTTCACATCAATGTGAAATTACTTACTTGACCACATATCTATTTTATATTGGTTTTCCTCTCATCATCCATCATTTTTTTGTGTCCAGTTAAGGGAGATATTGGGGGATCTTATCCTATTCGTTCCATTACATATTTGACCTATCATTTATAATTATAAGTCAATTTAGGAGGATTTATTTCATTTTAATATTCCTTGTACATTCCCAATCAATTCCCAATTTTTTATTACACCCATGAACCCTAATATAAATAGTATAAAAATACAGGGTTTGAGTTTGTTTTAATTTACGGATATGTTTTTCAATGTCTTGTAGAATTAATATTAATTCAAAATATATCTTTTACCATTTATCATGTATTGTTTCCACATAACTTCAGTACGATATTTTTTGAAATTATTTTAGGGGTTTATTGAATAATTTTGTTCTTTTTATTTATTAGAATATGGGTGGGGTAGTTTAGTGAAATTTTAGTATTAATTTTAACAAAAATATTCATTAAATATGTTTTTAACATGTTATATTAGTCTTCTAAAATATAGTATTATCGATATATTAATTGTTTTGTTATTGTTTGGAATTTTAAAGAGAATACCCCATCATTAATGGGTGTTTCATTTATAAGGGTATTTTCCTTTTCAAATGTATATAGATTAGAAAAATAAAAATTTTAATATCTGTGTTTTTTTAGAGTTTGTTTTATGTATATTTTTATCTTTAATAATTGATTAACTAAAATATCGTTACTTATTTTTTAAAAAAAAATCAGTGGTTAGTGTGAATTTAATGGATTCCAATCATGTCACCCATCTTTCTATTAAATACATAACGAGTATTTAATGAAAATGATTTCATTTAATGATTGAATACCCTCAGATGATCCCATATTAATTTTTTATATATACTATTGAATTATTCTTTTTTTTTTCAGGGAATTATATAATTTTTTTATTCATATGCATGAATGTAGAAATTAGATCTTTATTAACATAACATTAATGGTAAAATGAGATTTAAATATTATATTCCTTTACTATTTCATATTTTTATCATATGATTTTCATTTTCTCTCACCACCACTTGTGATATACAATGAAAAAAATATATAGTTGTATAGAATATTTATGTGAGTCATAAAGTATCATAGATTATGTACTATCTAGTTCCCCTATGTGGATTGTGATCATTCTATTAAAGGAAGATCACCTAGAAAATAAATGTTTGAAAATACTAGTTCGTTTGATTATTAAAAGTTCACCATAGGCCATTCTATCATGTTTTCTATTATCTCAAGATTATATTAATTATATTATTTATAAAATAACCTTTTGAGACACCCATTATTCCATGTTGATGGGAATAATAATACTGGGTATTTTTCACTATATTCTTTGATAGTATCACTTTACACTAATCTTGTATTTTTGTGACCTTTGTAAATATTTATTTTTGTACACATTATTTTTGTTTTTTATTATGGTTCCCAATAATTAAACCATATTTCATTATTTTATGATTTTTTCATTATTATTTTTAGAATTGATAATTTTTAAATAGTTTGAAAAGGAGGAAGATGATTTATTATTCGAAAAAACATGGAGGTACAACATTTAAAGGGATAGAATATTTTTATAAATTAAAAATAGATTATATAAATTTATTTATATAAATAGTATTTGAATAAATCATTTCAATATAAAAATGATTCATCTTTATAATTAAATTTTTTAAAAGGAACAATTTCATTTTGATTAAAATAGATATTATCTTTGGATTAAAAAAATGAGAAACTTTTGATACTTTTTTTTTCAATTTTTTTCATTACCATATATTATAAATTATTGGAATAATAGTTTATTTTAATTTTTTTATAAAATTAATTACCAGTAATATGTTTCTAAATCCTAGTGATCATATTGATCTCACATCATAAAAACAATCTTTTGTGTTTATATATCTCTCATGTTTCTTTTCCAATTCATAGTTTGTTAACCTTTATTGGATATTGGTCTCATGATCTATTATTGTATTTTTTGATGTTTTTATTTTTATAGATCACAAGAAAATGATATTTCATCTATTTAACCTTATTTTTATTTTGTGTTGATTATATACTAGCTATTTTACATAGTAATGTTATTTTATTTTGGGTCTGTATGTGATACCATTATTTATATTATAAATATTGTGTTTATTTTGAATGTGAGTTTGAAATTAATTATTCATATATTTTAGTTGGTTGTATTATTAATGTAATTACCGTTATTTAATATTAATTTATGTCAATAGTGTGGACATACCATGGATGAATTTTGGTAATGATATACTCCATATTTATTTTTATTGTTCAAGGGTGAAACCGTACCATCATTTGTTTATAAGGGTATCATTGTCGTAGTTTCTAGTAAATAATAAAGGGGAACACACTATGGTATTTATGATTGGCACAATTTTGGAGACTTTTTAACTCAATATGCACTAGTACAATATATTCATCTCATATAAGAATATTTCCATCAACATAATATCAACCTTAAAAATATGATTCTATAATTATAATCATCGGAGTAAAATATAATTAATTATAATAACATTAATATATTGGTTTTTAAATTGATAAGGATACTGAAAAAATGAATCTTAATCACTCTCTTATAAAACATATTATGTGAAAATGATATATAATAATACATTAACAAATTGAAAAATGCCTTAATTCCACACATTACACTATTGATCTAGAATCTCAATAGATTACACTATAAATTATTCATCATTCATAATATTAATATATCACCAATCAATGTCTTATTGGTCATTATAATTTTATTTTTGAATATTTGACACTATTAATTAAATGATAATGATTCATCTATGTAGGAAGTCCTTAATAATAAAACACCTCATCATCATGCTTTAACACTAGAAATTTCAAATGAATGGAGGTAAAATCATAAACATGACCAAATAAATTCTACTCATAAAGAGGGTAAACCTTAGAAAACATGACCAGGGATATGAAAATGATGGGAACCACTAGTTTGATACCCATAAGACATTTGAAAATATATTATAGACTTCATCAGTTCATGAATCACCAAGAAATAAGATATTATGTTATAAAAAACATGTTGATGAAGTACTAACTCACCAACCATTGTCTAATATAATGTTGATCTAAAAATTGACCCATAAAATTACTCAAATTGAGTTGTTGTAATGGAAGAGTTAAATAAATTATTATAGGAAAACCCATCCAGGGTAAGATGCATAAAAAATGAGCATAAAAAATCTAAAACAAATAAAAATAACATTACATATATAATTTAGTACATATTACTATTATGATTATTTATTTCTCAATGAATTGTATTTACGTATTGGGGAATAGGTAAAACAACACAGAATATCCCACCACACCCATGAGGTATTAAATGAAAATCTATTTTAGATGATAATTTTTTGAAGCCCATGATTCATTAAAATATTATTGATTCACATTAACTAATAAATTCAAATATCCTACATAACAAAATAAATTTCAATGGAGGGAATATACTTGACAAATAAAACTATAATCACATAGACCACATAGAATCATTATATTCTTGAGGAAAAATCATAAATAAATCCATCATAATTTCCTTCCACAACTACTAATGGATATATAATATATTAAACAAACAATGAGGAACACAGGGCACATTTTTCATGCTACTCTTTTTCATACAATTATAGAAATAAAATATAACACAATTATAAAGAAAATACATAAAAACTGGCCCCTTAATTGATTATACATCACTGATATAATATTATGTGTTACTAGATCTGATATATAAACCTCATGTAGAAATAACTCTAGTACTACGAATGAAAAAAGTGTCCCCTATAGAGTAATGAAATATATTTATCTTTCTTTAACAATCCTTTAATAGAATCATCACACACAACACAATCATGCCAAACATCTACCTCAATGTCTCCAAATCATAACCTATCAACCATCAACAACACTTTTTCTCACATATTCATCAATTATAGGAATCCTCTACCACTAAATATTTTTATATAAACTTGAAATTATAAAAGTCATCCAATATAATATTAATATTTAACGACACAATAATAGTGTGTCTATGTATTTTTTTCTTAGTGAATCCAAGATTAAATATCCTCTGCATTGTATATACATGATATAAAATTAATAGTTCTGAATGAAATCCATGTAAAACTATTAATGAAATTTAATTTTAATATGACAGAAGATATAACATTATATTGTGATCTTTGATTTCCTAAAATCTTTCACTAATGTGGTAATTGCAGAATATTTTCTTGGAAAATATTCTTGCTTCATATTGAATATCATGGAAAGAATAATTATGATTTCATGTACATAACCATTGGGAACCATGGTATATTACTACTCTACAATTAATCAAAATATTTTTCTAAACTAGAGTTTAACAGTCACAATGAACCATTAACATAACTCATTTTAACGAATATATATGATGATAACTTATATGAACCATATCAAAAAATTATAAGAGAATTCACACAAAACTTAGTCCATAAAACTAATGAAACCAATTAGATAATTTGGGTACTAAAATGACATAAGTATATATTTGAAATGTATATAATAATTTTTTTATTCATGTAATCATCATTATTGAACATATTTTGATTACACCTCATTCAATTATTGATATTTGTCAAGTAATTAGCACATTTAAATTCATCAAACATATTTTTACTCCATAAAATTCATTAATGGGTTTTCCATATAATCATATTAAACAATAAATATTGAATTTATAGCATTAGATATCAAACTGTTTTTTTCATAAAAATTACTATAGAATTGAATATTAACTCATTGTCTTTGGTATAAAAATTTATCAACTCAACGTTCATTTGAATTTATAAATCCATTCACTATTAATGCTATATTAATTAAGGAGAAATTGAAGTCAAATATATATAAGACTTCCACACCATCCGAAATTCAATATCACAAAGAGGTGCTTTATTTCAACCACATTATTGGAAAAATCAAGGAAGTACTAAAAAAATATTGTGGGAAATGATTTCCTATTTATATATTTATTTGATGTCTTCTCATATAGGTGAGAAGATAGGAATCCCAAGCATCTGTACCTAATCTGATGATTCAACTCACTGATGAATATTAAACATTGGGATTCCACTTATAGAAAATAATTATCCTAAAGAACAAATATATGATAATATGAATAGATTAAAACACATACATGTTTATAATGAAAACATATTGATGTATTAGTAACTAGAATAAATCCCTCAAAAAATTAATATCCCCCCCTAAACATCTCACATCATGAAATTCATAATCATGATAGAATGATCATTTTCTTGAATATCTAACACCAATGGAACAAGAATGGTCACTGTATTATTTCATAAATAAATGCACAAGGTATTTTCCATGAAGGAATGTTAATATCTTGAATAAATAAGGCACATCCTATGGTAAATCATAAATTATTATAACATAGATAATCTATGGTAATATGGGATCTAAAACTATGTAGTATAAAACATTCCATGACCATCCTCTATGCCTCACTACCCATGAAGATGGACACATTGATTTATACTGCCATAAATATAACCCTATGAATAAGTAACATCAATTAGATATAATATATATTCTCAATAACCACTCTATTTGAAAACATATTTTTTCCATACTGCTAATAAAAATTACCAATTGAAAAAATTAGTTGATTCTTGCATAGGAAATAAACCAATTTCGTTATACTAACTATTAAAATGGAAATGAAATAGAATTACTTATGGTCATGTCCTATACATCAAGAAAAATTATTGTAATGATCACATATAATCCTAATAGAAACAACTTAAGAGAAGTAATATGAAGATAGATGAGACCGAATCCCCACTAGTTAAAAATTTGTTTTCCTATGAAACCATGAATCTCTATACTGATCAATAATCTACTATATGTTCTATTTAAACCACTATAAAGATAATATATACCACTTAATAATAATCTCATAAACATCATCCTTTTCAAATAGGTCATGATATAGAATAAATATAAGTATAGTGATTATTAATCGATATTTGGATTTGATTCCTCAGTGAAACATTGTTCATCAAACACCTCAAATAGAATATGATGAATAGAGAACAACAATATATTATTGAATAATACACCATAAAAAATTCATTTATGATCCCCCAAAAGAGAGAGAGGAGATCCTTTTTCCAAGCCTCTTAATCATTGTGTGGGAAAAACTAATATGAAAATGATCATAAAAATCGTATTTTGATAACTCATACCCCACCTAATAAGTAATGGGAAAAAGTAGAACACATGTAAGTAGTTACCTCATCAAACTAATAACCTACACGATGTAATTATAAATCTACCAATACATTAGACTAAAATAAATATCCACCCCCACTAAATATTGACATTCTCCATGTTTGGAGAATTTAACATCATTAGTATCTATTATCTGATTTTGAAACTCTTATATATTATTCCCCATGAATCGGGTTTTTACAGTAGGTAGACCCACTATTTTTTATATAGTGAAATCAGTTACACAATCTAATAAGAATCATATATATATATATATATATGATATCCTCCAACCACCACTACAATATTATTAAGGAATCTTAATACCATATGAATAGAAAAATAATTTTTGAATACCTGATTTTCCTTATTTTATTTTCCCCAATGCCACCCTATATCCATCAGAGATATAAGAATAATTTATTCATTTACCTCACCTGGACACTACCCATAATAAATATAATCCCACATCGTATCTTCAAAACATATGGTTCTTTTGTATGATCATAGAAGGCTCGTGCACATCAATTCCAAGATGGTCTAACATGGTATATCACATTATATGTATTATTAATACTATTAACTTATGAATCTTATGAAACAAGCCATAGGGACTAATTTTAATTTATTTGATAATGGTGATCAATATCATTAACACAAATCCATCAAAAATAACCACATTAAAACCCCCATTATGTGTATATGTGATTCCATGTGTGACCAATATATCCAAAAAAATACACAACACGTTTCTATCAAAACCCAACTATATAAAAACATATATTTGGGTGTACTTATGTTCATAAATACCATTAATGTATGGGGGAAACCACCAATTAATTAAATCATATATAACTAATATAATAATTAATCTGACAATTAATGTTATTTAAAATAGAATAAACAATGTATAATATTAAATAATAAAATAAGTCTCATATTTAATTGAATTAAACACTTATCACATTATTTATGAACTAGTATGATCTTTACCATTCACCAACTCCATACGAAATTCTAAAATAAATTAACATATATATAATTATAAATATATTTTATTTTGAATATGAATATATTCTTAGTAGTATACTCTAAAAAATATGTAATTAAAATTTAGAAGAAGTATACTAATGTCTAAATGGATATTTTACCAAACCCTATTATTATATATAAAAGGTCAAGTACCATTTAACCTCACCAGGTACCTATAAAAAATAATAGAAAGTATTTTTATATAAAAATCAATACTTTATAATATATGGTTCCCCAAAACCACTTCTCTATAAATAATTAACCATGGGGACCCAATAAAATATTCCATGATATTACCATTTCTTCAATACCCACAAGAATAAAATCCACATATTAAAAATATAAAGGATCATATTATCCAACATTATATTAAATAATTATGATATCTAATCCTTGTATGTAGTTTAATATATTCATAATAATTATCTTTATCACGTATTTTTTTACATCATCCATCCTTATATAATGTCTTGATAATTCAGGTCACATCATTTTATCATACCAATTCCCCACAATGATGAAAATATTCTAAAATATAACCCATGTGGTATACATAGATATATTTTACGTAAAAAATATATTATTTTAATGCAAGGTGTAAGAGGAACCTATTTATTTAGAACACTTCGTATGAAACTCTCACAAAGTGATATCCAAAAGCGATGTCATGGAAATTTATCTTCCATATGAATTTAACATATCCCATTTTCAATAATATATTCCATTATATTATAATATATATTATATAATTGTTATACGTCATTATTAATTTATATCATCAATATAGTACATTGATGCATGATAAAAACCACATTTAATATTCACATAGTTGAGTGAAATTAATTGTAATGATCACATGTTTTGTGATGATTAAATGAATTATCAGTGAAGTATTTTTCCAATTGAAATTGTGGTTGAAGATATGACTGAATCCATAATATTGATGAATTTTTATTAACAAAATTAATTTTCAAGAATATTATAGTAAAAGTCACCGTAAAAAGTCAATGAATTATATATCACACATTAAAGAATGATTACAAATATACACATTCCATGTGATACAACATTATTTTAAAAATGAATTGTATTTCAAAACAAAATTATTATGAAATTTTCCATGATATAAATTATCAATTTATATTTATGCTTCATGATATGATTCATGATAATTCTCATAGTTTTTTTGGTAGGCTATAATTCATTTAAAAAATGTTCTAGAAGGTCACATACATTTTGGATCCCCTTGTTTATTAGATTCAGAAGGACCAATCATTAAAATAGAATAAATCAATATTTATGGGTAAATATTATTTCCTGTGGTGATGATAAAAATTAAATCTCATTTAATTAAATATTTCTATATGTTGGTATATTTTTAATATTTGATAAAATAATATTTTTTCAGGATATGAATTAGAGATATTTATTTTAATGGGAAGTTGAGTCGATTAAATGATCAAAATCCCTGAATTTGATTAAAGGATCGATTATTTAATCATGATGGGATTTTATTTTATTAATTTTCTAAATTAATTATTTACTAATGAATTAATATATTAAATAATATAAAAAAAATCCATGATGACGAATTAATAATTTATTAATAAATTGGTATTGGTTTTGTGTGATTTATTTTAAGATTGGATGAAAATTACCAGGGACCTTTTTACAGTTCCCTTTTCTTACATACTAGATAATAAACCATTGATTTTCAATTAATTAGGATGGTTAGATATAGGTCTCTAATATTTAAAATTTTCATAATCCCTTAAATTATTTCATGATTTGAGATAATATTCATGTGTTTTGAATGTATGATCTCCCTAGCTTTCTACATTTAATTTAGAACCGACGTGCTAGAAAATGATTCACAGCGAATGATATCATGAAATTTGTAAGTTCATTTATGGATATCAAAAAAGGGATCTATGTTTTAAGAATTTAATAATAAATAATAATAATAGTTGTAATGAATCAATAATATATTGGTCTGTTTTTAGTATTAAATTTAATTTCACAATCATTTGAAAATCCATTCATATCAATCTATCCAACAAAATAGATCCAATATTTTTAATTGAAATACTGGTGAATAAATTTATAATTAATAACACAGAAATATAATTACATTATTCCACATTTAGTCAATTTGTATTAGAAATTTCATGATCAATATATAATTAATTATAAATTTTGTACTCCTTTTTTTGTATACAATTATCATTCTCCGTCAAATAATTGAATATGTTAATTGATATGGATTAGTTCAACCAAATCATGGTAGATATCTATATAAATATTTATATATAGTATCTAGAGAGAAATAGAATCACTAATACTGGCTATATCAAGAAGATATATTGGTCAAATATACATACCAAAAAACATGGGACTACTACAAGAGATTTGGATAGCCCTTAGCTAGCAGCATCCCATCCTTAAACCATGATAGGTAATTATGACCCATAAAGGTAGATGTCAAGGGAGTCAGAAAAAAATATCTTACTTAGTGGGTCAGTTTTGGATTTCACACCATTGAGAGTATCATAAATAAAATGATGCACGACATAGGCTGAAGGTGGTTCTCGTACACCTATATGGGTTTATATTAGATGGACACCCTACTCGGTCAGTACTCAGGTGTCGCCCCATCACACATGATCCCCTACTGAATAAGGTAGTGGTATGCACCATCATCCTTTGGAGGAATAAAATCCCTTTACTCTATGTGGTTGTGGGGTGGTATGATTAGGATAGTATAGAAACATGTAATTGCAGGTTCGACATATTCACTAACAATACAACACCATGAGATATCTATGCTAAACAACCAAGCCATTCTCACATATCTCATAACCCCTCCAACTAGTTGCGGAGGTGGTTATATAGATTGAGGATCTTCCTAACTCACTCATAATAATAAATAACCATATATTTGTGGATTAAACATAAGAAAACATATTAATATTTTTATATTAAAATTAATGTATTTGTTAATAATATTTATATTATATATTATTTATGAAAAATAATTATTATCAAAAAAAGTAGGTTATAAATTCTATATATTAATATTTAGTTAAGAAAATTTTTTCATATTATGTTAGTAGACAAAAATATTGAAAAAAATTCATTATTTTTAATTTTAAAATTTAGTGATTGTGATATTTTATTAGTTTTAATTATATCATTTCTAGTCATATGATAATAATCTTTGGTCCAAGTATTATATATTTAGAATATATTTAATTAATTTATTTCCTTTTTTCAATTGAGGATTATTCAATTAATATAAAAAATATATATATAATACCCCCATATTATGATGTATAATAATTTATGCCCATAATTATTTTTATAAAACTGATTACACCTTACTTCACCACAACATCATTCATATGTCATTGAAAAAAGGTGTCTCCTAAAATTTGGTAGTTCTATAGATGTTCCAAATGATATTTAAAATATAGGAAGCAGAAAAAAATAGAATTTATTAATTTGAGTAACCTCATGTTAAAGTATTTACTCCCCCTAGTGTCTTGATTAGTTTATCACTACTCCGTAAACTAGTCCCTAGCTAAAATATCATGTTTATTTCATATTTATTTTAATTAGTGTGTCGTTAAATATATTCATATATGGTCAACTAGATTATGTTAATGAAAAATAATATATATATATATAATAGAATAAATTATTTTTTTAATATATGGATAATTAATCTTATCATGGATAAATAAAGTATAATATAAGGGCATTATAAAATAAAATCCTTATTACTTATGCCCAAAAAATACTTAAATGCTAGTATTAATCATAATACCATCCATTTTTTGTTTAATATACAACCATATCATAATAAAATTATAAAAAATAATAGTTAAAACATTATGATATCATGGTGTTCTAATTAAAGTGATTTTTTACTCGATCAAATTCCAATCTAGGGTGATTTCCCCAACCTACATAGTGTAATATAGGAAGGTTTCATGGAAGAAAATAAGAGGTGGGGCACGTTCCATATAATATTTTTCAAAATTTTATTTTGATAAATACTTATAATTGGATTATATAAACTTTAGAATATTAAATGGGATGTAATATTAACATATAATGTATTTTTGAAACATGAATATGATTTACCTTATATTAGTTATTATTTCATTGTTGTTGAATCTGTTTCATTTTTTTGATACATTCATTTGTGTGGAGAATATAATGTTGATATCAATAGATTTATCAGTTTGTGCTAATTTTATATTTAAATTCTTTCTAAATATCTTCGAGTACTAGCATATAAGTAAAAATCAACTTGCATCGGTTTGCATCAATTGTCATAATTTTACAATTGGTATTGATGTATTATCCCTTCTTATAATGGTCTTGATAGGGTGGTAAAGGATGTGAGTATTTTGATCTTGAGAAAAGTATTGAGAGAATAATTTACAGTCATGAGAGTGGTCTCTCGAGAGAAATATTCTTCCCAAAAATTCACATCACCTAAAAAAATGAGAGAATGGGGTTAATTTACTTAATATTACAGTATTATATATCATAAAAAGGACTCTAACTAATTTTCATATTATATGGGAAACCAATTCATAATAATATAAAAAATAATATATCAATTTTATGCACTAAAATATATATTGTATAAGTATCATTTTCTGAAATAAAAAAAATGAATTTTCACTTAAATTATATAAAAAAATTGTCTAAATTTCATCTATAACCATAAATCTACTTTTAAATACACAGTATTTATAAAACCATGAATAATAAATATTGCAATAGTATTTTGGACACATACATGTCATATTGAAATTAATGGTGATTGAATTAATGTAGTCAATGAAAACAAGATATGTATTATTCTACTATCATGATAATTATATTTATTCAATGTCACATTCGAATCGAATTTTACTAAGATTATATTCACACATAATGTGTAACCCATTAGGCCTCTTTCTTATTTGTGGTAGGTGAGTTGGAATATTGTTAACGATTAGAACATAGTTAAATGGAAATACAATCATAGAGATTACAACTAATATTTGAATCATATTTACCTCTTATAAATTTTTACTGTTTACTTAAATTCCCTTTCCTTGATATTTCATCATGATGATTTCAAAAATCAGTTATAAACCTATAAGATTCAATAACCTTCTCCAAATATTTGAAATTCTCTTATTGTTAGTGAATCGTGGCACTATAATTAATCATATAGTTATATGAAAATCAATAATCCTAAGATATTAACTATCAATATTGGAAGTGCTAAATAAATTATTTTATTGTTAAATCATTTGTAATCATTTAGGACACATTGAATATATCTCACATCAACCTGATTATATTTAATCATTATTTTTAAAATCCCATAAATAAATATGATTGATTATAAAAATAATTAATAATCTTATATCATATTACCAAAAACGCATCATTAAATAGGAATATCCCATTAAAAATAGAACTAATAGAATTAAATTTAGAAGTTATACCATCATTACAACCATTATAGATATTACGATGTTTCAAACCTCATGAGATAAATCATAATTTACTTATGAGTATCCATATGAAAATATTATAAACATCATTTTTGTTTTATCATATTATAACAAATATACCATATTAGATTTGATTTAGAATACAAGGATGACACATAAAGGTAATCCTTATTGTAGTTAACTACTAAATCATAATGATGTTCAAAATAAACTAAGAAAATTATAACATTAATATATTGAATATGAACACCAACCCTGTGAAAAAGATATTTATTGATATTTATATCATTTTATATACATTTAATTGAATGTACAAATATACATGGTTCTAGGAACCAGCACTAATAAATTACCACATATATTTCTATCAACTTATTGTTATATTTAGTTCATTAGACCTTATATAATATGCATTTTTATCTAGGATATAGATTTAGTCAATGTGAAAACTATTTTAACGTATAAGAAAATTATTAATTATTATGAACTCACCCCTATATGGAAAAACCCTTAAGAGGTGATAAAATTAATATTATATTTTTTTCAACTAATGTAACCATATATCATTAACTAATACCAACACTATAGTATTATCACATTGTGGTGAGATACTATCTTTACTGATAAGTAGTACATCATATGTCTTGAATAATTTTCATATGAAAATTACCTATTTTAGTTCCTTAAAATCCATTATATACTTGGAATCTACTATATAATTGACATCTACTAATCTCAATGTGATCTCCCAACTCACATATCCATAATTTTAGTTCATGATATATATTGACTATGATATTAGACCATTATAAAGTATATAGATAATAAAATATAAATATCAAATAATGACTAGTTATTAATGTCTTTCATAAACATGTATGATATCTTTAATATGACTTATATACATCAAGATAGAATTAACACCAATCCAGTAAAATTATCCTAATTTTGGTTGAAATCATCTTTTTATGCTCAATGAAAAAGATAAAATTAAAAATTGTTTATAGAATGACAATTATGATAGTCTGTATATCTAATGTTTATGGAACCCACATCATCCTCTCGCTTTCCTCATATATTTGAGGAATCATTTTCATAGAGAAATGTATGCCACATGACATTTGAAATGATCAATTTCTAGACTATTCCTCATATAATCTCTTTAGTACTTTGTAAATGAATATATTTGTATATATTGCATGAAACCTCTTACATATAACAAGACTATTATCTATCCCTAAAATAAAAGCTAAATCACTTAAGTCCTTTATATATATTACAATTTTCATCTATGCCTTCATAGACTATAATATGAGAAACTCATTTCACACCAATAATATATGGACATCATACACTACAATGATTATTATTGTAATACCAATAAAGAATTTATATGCACATATATCACATTCATTATTAATGAACCAAATTCTAAGAAAGATAATAAAATATATTATTCCATAATTGTGATATAAAAATCAACCTATTAATGGAAATCTATGTATTTCATTCTTTATATGAATCATTTTCAATAAGAAAAACATTTTGTATTTTTATAAAATAATCTTCCATATAGTTCACATTATTAAAAGATTTTCTATATCCATTTTAAAAATAAATTTTCATTGAATGATTATGTGGAATGTATGATTTGAATGGACGTTAGTATAGAAACTCATTATATTTTTTAATTATAGTTTAATCAATGATGTTGTTTAAAGTAATTTTAAACTAGTTTTCCAATATAGGTTTTAAATTTTTCATTAATGTCTAAATCCTTCATAAATATACATGTTCTAGTAACTGGATTTACATTGACTTGGGGATATACCAAAATAAAAAATTCATTTTTATAAATCAATCCACTGTCATTATTCATGCATTATTTGAACCTATAATGCTATGACATAATTATATGTTTACGAAAGGACAAAATATAATCCTTATCAAATGATTTATTATACATAGTGACTAGAAAGCCACAACAATGTTGTTCTTTAACATACAGAGTATTGTAAATGTTTCAATGGTATTACAATGTTTTATATGGGATTTAATATTATTTATCGGTTACTATAAGATTTTATGTGTATTATTGGTTTTTAAAATTTTTAATAGTTTTGTTAGGGTTTTTATAATTTTCTATGATTTTTATAATTTTATAGTGCTTTATCATTTTAGGATGTTTTATGAGTATTTAGTGTTTCTAATGTATTTTGGTTTTCAGTTGATTTAGTGTTTTAATGTTTTATATTATTTTCTATGTTTTTATGGGATTATTAGGTTCTGAGTACTTTTTAAGTGTTTTAGTGGGTTTCCATGGTTTTTCATATTTTTTTTTTATTTTTCAATGGGTTTTAAGGTGTTTTTAGTTTTTCACTACTTTCTAGTGTTTTTTAGTTTCCAAGGGTTTTTTTTTTGATTTTTATATAACATAAATATGTTTCTATGGTATCATAATTGTTTGTGTAATTCTGTGATTTTGATGGGAATTTCACAGTTTTTGTGGTTTTTCTAGGATATTAATCTACTTTAAATTTTTTTGATGGTATCAATTTTTTCTTATATTTTTCATAGGATTATATTGTTATTTTTAGGTAGTTGTAGTGTTTTTCACTATTTTTGAGTATTTTTAATGTTTTACATGGATTTTTAAGTCTATATGGATTTTATGTTTTCATATTTTTAAGTATTTTTCATGGTTATTTATGATTTTAAAATTACTTTCATGTTTTTTTATATTTAAAATTTATTAATGGTTATGGATTATTTTCTTGTGTTTTTATTGATATAAAGAGATTTTAATTATTTTTATTGTGTTACCATTATTTCCATGGTTTAAGGGACTTCTACAGATTTCTAGTATTTTATACTGTTTTTTAGGGTTTTTAACTATTATATGGATTTTCATTTTTTTCATGGATTATAATGATTTTACTATATTCTATATTTTTATGGTTTTTAGGGTATTTTGAATTTTTGTGTTTTATAATATCCTCTTATAATTTTTATTATTTTATGGATTTTGATTTTTTTGTGTTCTCTAGGTTTTTCCAAGGATTGGTAGGGGTTTTAATGGTTGAAGAGGTTTTTATGAATTTTCTTTATTTCTTCTATATACCCAAATTATCATAGGGAATTCCATGGGTGATTATAGTAACATGGGTTTTAAAAAAATTTGCTTTTTCTTCGATGTATTTCATAATTATTCAATTATTTAATAGTTTTATTGGGTTTCCATGATTTTAAAAAATTTATCATGATAATTCATGTTCATAATGGTCTTCATATGTTTTCAATGACTTTTATTACATTTTCTAGTGTTTTCAATGAATTTAAATGTTTTTTAGTATTTTTTATTGTTAAAATGATTTTATAGCTTTTTGAGACATTATAATTGTTTTTTACTATTTTTCATGGGTTTTAAAACATCTCATATAATTTTGAAATTTTCTTGCGATTTAACCAGATTTTAATAAGTTATATATTTTTTATATTATTAGGGTTTTCTATGGTTTGACCGTTTTTTCGATGTTTCAATGATATATCAAATATTTTATAGGTGTTTAATGGGATTTCAAATATTTTCTAAAGACTTCATGTAATCAAAGTGTTTTCTGGAGTTTTGCATGGGTTTTTGATTAAATTGTATAATTTTTTATAAAGTTTTCTTGATTATATATTTTTTATTATTTTTAAGGTATTCTCTTGTTTTTACTAGAGTATATATGTATTTTAATAAAATGTTAGGGTTTTATTCTATTTTAGTAGTTTTTAGGGTTTCCCATGGGTTTTTTCTTCGACTTGTATTGTATATAATAGTATTTAATAGTAATAGGGGTTTTCATAGTTTTTAATGTTTTTAATGATATAATGTATTTTCATGAGTTTTGATGATATATTATAGCTTTTAATGGTTTATAGATATTTCCATGGCTTTTATAGTTTGCTAATCTTTTTTATCTTCTTCGAGGCCTTTTATGTTTTATAAGGTTCTTCATATTTTTCATATCTTTTCTAGAATTCCATTTTTTTTGGTTTTTACATATGTTTTTCAGGGTTTTTCATGGATTACATGGGTTTTTAATAATTTTCAGAGTCTCTTATTTGTTTTTAGTTTTTATATAGCGAATGATAATATTTCAATCAATGTTTAAAAGATTCTATTTTTTAAGAATCTCCCTTAAGTTTCTAAAATATTATATCATTCTTTATGGGGTTTCATTTGGTAAAGGTTTTCATGTTTATAGGGGTAATAATGCATTGAGGGTTAGCCTTTATTTTCAATAGATCTTTATGGGTTTGAAGGGAATAAAATTTTTTCATGGGTATTCTTTTTCTCTTCAAAATTATCACATATTTTAATTTCTTATCATGATTTTCAATTTGATATCTAGGTTTTCATGTGTTTTGAACGGATTTTTGGAGTTTTTGATGATCTGTCATTGTTTTTTGACGTTTTCCTACAGTGTTGAACATTTTATTAGTTTTTATTTGATTATAGGTATTGAATTGGTATTATATAGGTTTTTATATATATTTATTATTTTTATTTTAGTTTTATGTATTTTCTTGTTTTTTCTATGTTATATGGAATTTGTTCATTTCCAATAGGTTTTTTTATTAGCATTCTTTTTCAAGGGTTTTATGTTTATTTATGGGTTTCATGATTTTTATTGATTTTAAGGATTTTTAAGAGTTTTTTGTGATTCTAGGTAATTCTTAGGTTTTTCATAGTATTTTATATAATTTTAATGTAATTTTTTTGAGTTTTTATGGTTTTATAAGAATTTGAATGATTAATGTAGATTTATATAGTAATATAAAGTTTAAATGTTTTCTTTAGGGATTTTTAATGTTATCATAGTTTTCTAGGGTATTTAGGGTTTTCATGGGGTTTTTGTGTTTTAAGTGTTCTTGTATATTTTATTTATTTTCTATTATTTTAATTATTTTTTTTGTATTTTTAACAATTTTTAATGGTTTATTGGGGTTATTATGGATTTCATCTTCTATCATGGCTTTTGCATGATTTTCAGTTGGTTTTAATGGGTTTTCGTGATTTTGAATGGTTACCTTTGGTTTTAAGTATTTTTTATTATTTATTCCTAGGGTTTTTAAGTTTATAATGTTTATACTTTTACATTGAAGCTTTGATAATTTTTATTTACATTTCTGAATGTTTTTATGATGTTTTGAAATGTTTTTGGGAAATTTATTAATTTTTATGGGATTTTACTGTTTTATTGGTTTTCTTGATTTTAAATTATTTTATTGTATTTTTAGGATTACATGGGTATTCAATGGTTGCTAGGATATTATAGGGGTTCCATGATTTGTCACGTTTTTCACAAGATATAAAGAGTATTCACAGGTTTTCACAGTTTTCAATGTTTTAAGGGGATTAAATTATTTTCCATATAAATAATTCTTTTCATGTTCATTAAAACCTTTCCACATTTTATTAATTTTTAGAATTTATATTTATATTTAATGGGGTTCATCATTTTTCACATTTTTATATGTTTTCCATTGTTTTAATTTTCTTTTATGAATTTGTTCAATGTTTGTTTATTTTTTCATGGTCTTCCAGGACTTTTTTGGTATTTTTCATTATTTATATTCTTATTTAATGGGTTTTTTGGGGTTGTATAAGAATTATAGATTTAATAAGTTTTTTAAATTATTAGAAGTTATAATATGTTTTTCAAGAATTTTGAGTACATTCACATGGTCTGAACATTTTTAATTTTGTTTCTTTATTGTATTTGATAGTTTTCTAAGCGATTAATCCGGCTTTTAAGAAATTTCATTTAATTATTGGGCTTCCAAATAGTTTTTATGGCTTTCAATACGTTTCAATAGTTTTTTTGTTCTATTACAGATTGTTATTTTTTTCCATAATATTTATAGTTTTCTAGGTTTTTCTAGGGATTTTAATGGGTTTTCAATAGTTTTCATGGTGTTTTAAAGTTTTTTCTTTTATTTTTATAGTTTGTAATATTATATAGTGATTATTTTTTTATTGTTTCCCATGTTTTCTCACATTTTTCATGTTTTTCAATTGGTTCTTGATTTTATGGATTTTTAGAGAAATTTTGATATTTTTATGGTTTTTTAGGTTTCTGTGGTTTTTCGGCCATAATATATAGTATTCTAGATATTTTCATAATTATTATTAATAATAATTGTGCTTCTATTTTTATGTTTTTCATTATTTCAATCACTTTTATGAAATTGTAGGTTATCTAGTATTTTTTATTGGTTTCATCATATTTTATAGTTATATATAGTTTATTTTTGGGGTTTTGAGAGTTATTTACGTTGTTCATGAATTTATAATTGTTTTTTGGTAATTTATAATATAGTGAATGTTTTTAAAATATATTTACATTTATTCCATAGTTTTCTAGTGTTTGTAATAGGATTTCATCATTTTTATTGGACATTCCGGTCTTTTACTATTTCATAGGTTGTTATAATGTGTTATTTTATTTTGAAGGGTTTTATGGGGTTTATAATTATTGTTTATGTCTTATAGATTATTCAAATGATTATTTTATAAATTCAGAGTTATTTTTCTTTTCCATGGATTTCAATGTTTTGAATGGTTTTCATTGATTTCCTTTATTTATATAAAATATTAATGTTTTTAAGGATTGTTAGTTGGTTTTTTATCTTTTTAATAACATTACTGGATTTTATGGACTTCTAAGATATTTTATATTATTTCTAGTTTTTTTCATGGTTTCCATGAATTTTTTATGATATGTAGAGATCCTTAAATATTTAGAGGTCGTTTTAGTTTCTAGAAATTTTTATCATTATTTTTGATGTTTTGTAAACCTTTTCATGATTTATTAATGGTTTTCATGAATTCTGTACATCATCACTTTTTTTAGGATTATCTATTTTTTTTTGGGATTTATATGTTCATACATTTTTTCTATGTAATTTTATATTTTAATAAATTTTAAAATCATTCAATAGAATATGACAGTTATAATTGGTTATCATTAGATGATGAATTTTTTTAGGGTTTCTAAATTTATTACTAATTTGTAAAATTTGATGATATTTTCAACAAATTGTAGGATTTTTCAATTGTTTCTAGATTTTTTCTTATATTTTTTTGTGTTTTATAATTTTCTAAGGGTTTTATGGTTTCCACAATTTTTCCATGAATTTAACTTCTTTCATATTTTTTATATCTAATTCAAGAGTAACTTATGTTTTCTATTGTTGTCGTATTATTTTTCAAGGGTTTTCTATATCATTTTTATATTTTTTTATATTTTATGCCTTCTATATAATTCAAGTGATTTTTATGATTTATGAATAATTTTTTAGTGTTATATTTTATATCTCCAATTATTACTAATTATTTAAATGTTTATCTATTATTTTATAGATGATATCCAAAAAAACACTAAGTGTTTTTCTTATATTTCAAGTGCATCGATGTGAATTAAATATTTATTCTTTATTTAAATGGGTTATATTGTACAGTATGGTTATATATGGGATTATATATTTTCTCTATATATTTGATACTTTTGATAAAAAAATGTGTGCCTTTAAGTATTTTGTAAGGTTTATAATTTATTTGTAATATTTAAGAGATAATTTATAGAATTCCATGATTACACAATGTATTTAAATGATTAATAGGGGTTTTAAAAATATTTACGGAATTTATAGATTTGGTGAAAATATAATGCATTTTATTTATTTTAACAGATTACTATTATTTATGGTTGTATTTGTTTTGGTGGTTTTCATGGGATTCCATTCATATTTAGGTTTTCGTCGTGTTTCCAGGGGTTTTGGAATTTTTTTCATTATATTTTTGGGTTTTCATACATTTTTCAATGTTATTATTATCATTTTAGGAGGTTTTATATTTTATATTTGATTCTCAATAATTTAAAATGGACTCAAGAATTATTATTATTTTAATGGTAGGATTCGTGGATTTTGGGGGTATTCCACAGTTTTAATAGTTTTTATGGTTTATTAGGTTTTTAAATATTTTTTTGTTAATTTTATAGTTATCTATGGTATTCATGAAATTTATAGTTTTTTTTATTTTAATATGTATTTGAAGGTTTTTCATTTTTTGTGGTATTTCATGTTTTTGAATAGATTTTCATGGTTTTTTTGGGGATTCAATGAAATTTATTGTTTTCATATATTTTCATTTTTTTGGAAATTTGTTGAGATATTTTAAATTATTTTAGTATTATCTGTGGGATTCATACTTTATATTTGTTTTACAGTGTTTTCAGTTTTTCAATGTGTTTTGAGGGTTTATTATATTTTCTGTATTATTTTTAGGATTCGATGTGTTTTCATATTTTCACATTTTTAGGGTTGTTTGGACATCTCATGTATTTCAAAGGATACTATGGTTTTCAAAAAATTATTTTCTGTTCGTCATTTTTATAAATTTTATATTTTGTAGTTATTTCAATTTTTTTTCTTAATGGGTTTTTAGATATTTATATGTGTTTTAAATGGATAACATTATTTTTTCTATGTTTTAATGATTTTCCTTTCATTTTACTGGTTTTAATAGTTTCTACAGATCCTAAAATGATTTTGTTCTACCAGGGGTGTGAATCTATGAATAATACATTTAAAAATATTTATATTCAATATAAGCTCTTATTTAAATAAATGTAGTTATCCACAATTTAATATTTTACATACTTAGAGGCAAATAATATTGTATTTATAGAGAATATGAACATAATAATTTATAAGGGATTAATTAATGTCCTATTATTTTCCATGTAGGTTATACACCCTAATATTGATTCTTCAATATCTATATGTGTTTACAACATAATGACTTATTACACAACCCAACAAAATATATCATGTAATTTTTTATACACAAAACATACACATATCCAAAATTGAATCTTTTCATAAACTAAAGTTAAATCGTATCAATATCCTTGGAATATAGGTATAATTCACTCCTTATTGTCCAAGGATTATTCACAATATTTAAAAATTATCTTCCTCCACGAACATACATGATCAAATAGTTTTTTAACACACAAAAATTCTTGATCATTAACAACCAGTATTATTGGTATGAATTTCATATCTTAAAAGAATAACTAGATCTTGATCAATCTAATTCTCCATCATTAGTTAAAAACTTATTCACAACAAATTACATTATATTTTTATATCTACAAGTTTTATACTACTTCTCTCTCATCCATATAGGTGTGTATATTTTTTTTTAAAAAACTCCAACATTTTTCAATTTTTCTCAATGTTTAATGATTATTTATTCATCAAATCTAGTAGTATTATATTTAAAATATATTAAATGAATTTTATTAAATGAATTTATTTTTAATATATCATTATTCATATTCCTTAAATCCTTTCAATAATTACATTTTAATATTCTATAATATAGTCTCCAGATTTGATCTATTTGAAACCTCTTAAAGACTCAATCATATCCACATATAATAATTGAGTTTATACATCTTCATTATATCCATTGACATTTTAGCATTCAATTTAATTGACACCTTCACCCTCATAGAACAAAGTCTTGGATTTTACATTTATGATATGAGACTAATTTTATTACATTCATTTTTATTTGTAATAATAGTTGTATTATATTAGTTGATGTTATAATAAAAATATAATGATGTTATATAAAACATAAAAATCACAAAGAAACATTTTTTTATTCTTTGAATTCATATAATCATGCAATTTCATTTTTTATTGGATAAAATTAATATGAAAATTTTCAGTTTTATGATAAGAAGACATAATAATAACCAACCTCACAAAACTACAAAATTTAATATTCCATCATTTATCCAACACTATATTTCTTCAAAAACATTCATTTACCATTTGAAAAACCATATCAACATCCATGAAATAGTTTAATTTTAATCTCTCATAGGTGATCTTCTCATGTGGACCACTCATTAAACACCTAGATAAATATCACAATAATATGGTCTTCTCATGAAATCACATGAAACACACACCATGATGTCAATAAATTTTTTTATGATGTGGTCCTCATTATTTAATAACTATTTCTATTTGAATATATATATAATTGGTAATGTACTCGTACCATATTGTAAATATGTCCTCACATGATACTTCATTATCTTCGTGCATCACAATTGGATTGGTGATATCATTATCTATATTAAAGATGACCAAACATTAAATTGAACATATTAATTAATCCACGATGATATGTCAATCATCATGTTCTTGATTAATCAATATTTATTCAGGAGATTAAATTTTAATTTCACCACAAAATCCACACTATCAAATCTTGAATCTCCATATATCGTTATATAATAAAGAGAAGAAACATTAAAATGATTATAAACTAAATCAATTAATATACATTATAATATTATAAAGTTAACATAAGTAATATATTAAATTTACATAGTTCGTGGATATCAGGGTGACCATAACCAACAACATGGATGTCATAACTTTTTATTATGTGTGGTATAATGAATAACATTTACACAGATTACATAAATTAAGGATTACAATTTTACAGACTATAGGAACTCAATACCACCATTACACAGATACCCATACCAACTAAAAAAACACTATATCCATTCTTTATCAATTTTTGGACTTCCTATTTATTTCATTTTTTATCCAAAATTCCAATATTACCTAATAACATGGCTATATAATTATGTTGTGATTAAAAATAAACACATTAAATTACCAAAACCTTCATGAACCTATTTTCATGATTAATTAATGACTTTCACTCAAATAACATCACATTTTTTTTATTGGAACTATTATGAATCATATCCTTAAAATTTTCTATTCATCACAACGCCTAAAACTAAAAACATTTTAATAAATTGAAAGAATTGAATTCCTATAGAATAAAAACAATTGATTCATTTTAATTTGTTATAAATACCAATATACACTAAGGTCAAAAATTTTCTCCCTATTTTGTATCTCTATGTATTATTACATCACCCCAATATTGTAAATAATCAGAAGATACAGTATATGTATATCTCATGTTCCATTTCCAATTTAAACAAACTTCTTATCCCTCATTAAAAATTATTTATTATACTTCTCTAACAATATAGTACTATGATACAACATGAATCCCATAGAGAAGATCATTTTTTAGAATACCATTGTATACCTGGGATGTACCATTCTAAAAATGAATATGAACAAATTTGGTTGTGAATGATACCCATAAACAAAAAAAATGATGATATGATATTCATATTACCATTTGGGGGATTGTTATATTGATTCATCATCAAATATATTCTTTTTTCCCAAATCTCAAAAACACATCATAATGTTCAGGTAAAAAGAATTCACCATCATTTTCTTATTTTATTCAATTTTTTCCATTATTAAAAATATTTGATATAATGTGATTTGTGGATTATAATTTTGATTTCATACCTCCATCTTCGAATTTCATATTGTTGTATAGAAATACTGGGTTTAATGGAAAACATTATTTTGATAGATTCATCAAATATTTTCTCTAATAATGGTATGTTATTATTTCTATTACCCCATTTTAGTTGAGATATATCATGAATAAAATAATTATTTTTTTCTATTACTGAAATCAGTAAACAATCCCACGCATTCCATGAAATTTGGAAAAACTATACAAAAAAATACTGAATAAATATCGAACTCTTTGTCCTTTAATAGGGATAATTCAACATGAAAATTTTATCTCAAACATTACATCTCAGTCCATTCAACTTAAAAAATTATATTATATCAATTCATTTGATAAGTTTATTTAACATAATTATCTTCTATTTATCTTATAAATTCATTGAAATTGTTTTATTTACAATAGTGTTCATTAAATAATAATTCCATAAGGATTAATCTATTTATCACATTTCATCTTATTGGTCTGGTATGGTTTTCTAACTTGTTCATTTTCCATTACCAGGATGACATGATTTTTTACATTATTTTTATTGAAATTTTGAATCTATATTTGTGGATTGATTTTAATAAATGAAATCATGTCCATATATGTCAAATAGTTTTAATTTTGATTTAATATCAATTTCTGCATTCTGTATTATCTTGTAAATATCCTACTTATATGAATTTATCTCTTTGAATTTATTTAGATCTTTCTTAGTTTCATTATGTTTCTCACATGTGTTCTTAAAATAATTAATGTTGTCTAAATACCCATATTTAGCTATCTTAATTTATATATCATTCAAATCATTGGAAATTACTCCCAAAAATTGTTTCATGATCTCCACTCCATTATGAAACACTATTAAGAACTTCAATAAAAAACTTCAGAATACTCAAATCTATATTGAGTGTAATTATTTTCTTCATTACACGTCACAACATGCTTTTATTAAGTCTTTTATGAGTTTTTCACAAAAAAATAATCAATGGTAAATTCCATTTCCCAATAAAATACATATCATATTATCACATGTGTAACTTCTATCAACACCATAAAAAACTCCAATAGAACCATTGAAAAATTGATATTCATTGTTAATTCGAGCTCATTATAGTATAATATTTAATTATTTATATTGCAAAAAATTTCTTCATGTTTTATGGGTGGTACACTTTTACGATCATTTAATCATTCTAATTTAGATAATTATTATTTCTCGTCCTCTTTCTGTTGATGCACATCTCATTCATGTTTTCAAAACATGAACTGTTAGATATATAAATTATTTCAGTGGTGTTAGTAATGACTAAATATCCATATTGTATACATTTTTATCCCCTTGTTTTAAAGATAAAAATTGACATAAATATTATTGGTGATGTATTCTATACTCATATTCGACTTTTTTTAGTCCAAAAGAAAGACAAATTGTGTCTTACATAACTCTTCCAACATTGAGATAGCTTCACATAAAGTTCAAATAAAATATTCTCATTCTATACAACATTAAATCTATATTTCTAATATTTAGAATCATTAAATATTAATTTTCTATAACACTCGTCCTTTTCATAACCATTTTGTTTATCGATATACATAAATATCTCTTATACAATAATATATTGAAATATTTATAAAGAAGGTAACAATATTATATTTTAGTATCAAGTCATTTTCAGTTATTTACTCAAAATCATCATCACCATTACATGATGAATCATGTTATTTTTCAATTTTTTTCGGGCTATTAACCTCATCACCTAAATATATACATGTTCATGAATCACATTTCATATTATTTCTGATAGAAATATTTTTCCTATCATAAAAAGTTTTTTTTATTTTTATCATTTTTCCGTTATTGAATGTTTGTACCTTTTTCAATATGTTTTGTTTAAATAGTATATTTTATTTTACTAATACAGTAAAAGATTCATATTTCATCCCAATTTCATCATTTTATTAATTTTTCTCTTCTCCTAACCACATTAATTTTTGGAACACATGTTATATAAGGGTAAGGATATTATTAACAATGTCACCACTACAAAGATTTTAATCTCTCAATTCAACACCCACATCTTCCATGGCTATTAAAATTTTAATATCTTAAAAGTATATCTCTTTTTATTTATTATATTTGACCATTGATTTTTGACATCTCATAAGATGTATTTATACTATTTCACTAAAATATTATCAAATACACTATTAAGTAATTGGATAAAATTTTGGGTTTAAATTTTTTAAACAATTCCTCTTGAAATAATTAACACTAATAGATTATTTGAGATTCTCACAAAACCATTTGAAAATTGTAATTATATATTTAATAAATTGAAAAAACAATTATTAATTTCATTATCGTCCATTAAAATATCCCAATATATATTCATAAATATTGTAAATTTAAATTTTTTGAAATTTTATTAACATTAATAATTTTTTCTCTATTTGTGAATGTTGTTATTGGATGTCCAAAGAACCATGAACATTCTGTTAAAATTTATTCATAGGGGTTCTTAGAATAAATATCGGGAGATTAAATATAACTCTATATTCATATTGTTATTAATTTTCACAGTATCTAACTCAATAATTGTAATAATACCAATAGTAGATCCATCACTCATTTGTAAGCTGTGTGATAAGAGCTAGAGAAGCATCATTTTCACCAAACTTTGTAAGTTTTTCAACTAATATTAGAATAACCCATTATTTCCTTGAATTACAATTATCTATCAGTAAAAATATTTTTATCTTTAATTAGGATTATAATTCTATAACATTTTGTAAAGCACACTAACTGGACACATACTACTAAGAGGGGGTCAATAAATAGTACACACTAATATGAATATATTATTTTAAATTAAACCACTATTTATAGTTAATGAAATGACGCACAATATGTTTTTGAACATATTAATAAATTATTTTAGTGCTATGTATTGATCACAGGAGAAAAATAATTTAAAATTTTTGGCAAAATGGTGTACTCATTTCCATTTTGATGAGACACAAATACATATATTATCCACAATCTGTAAAAAGATATAGCACAATTATTGGTTATAAAAACTAAATAGAACCTATCCAATATAATTTTCTATACATCCAAATTATATATCTCTTCAAAAAAAATATATATATACCCCTGTCACAAATTTCTACAATTTTGATAAATGTGGTTCTATTAAACCCAATAAGGAACCTAACCAAAAGGTAATATATCGGGGTCTCCCTAACCCACCTCAAATAATATATTGACTAATGTAACGCCCCGACCCCAGTTACCAAGAGTTGGTGAATTATTAGATAACATTGGCATGATCACAAGAAAGATCAAATCTCGAAAGACTGATTTGTTTAGTAACCTTGGTAACACTAGATATATTAATAAAGTTTATATTGCATCATATAATAAAAACTACAACAATATAGTCTCCATATTCCACACTATTATCCCCTCATATTATCCCTTCAGGTCATTTATAAAGTACTTATTCACATCCTGGGAAAAATAAAACATAGAAAAGGGGTGAGCTCAAATTTCCAGTAAGGATAAAAATATAGCGGAAAATTTATTAAATAAGAAAAAACATTTAAGGCAATGTATAACTAAAACAAAATACTTTTAAACTTGAACTTCAACATAGTATGGAAAAAATAAAATGAAATAATGCCATTTACTTTTTCACATGGATATTCTACTAATCGAATAATCACATGTAATATCAATAACAACTTTCATGATGATAGAATGCATAGTGCCCGATAATCATAACCACATACCCAAGGCCTCGTGCCAAGACTACAAATAAGATTTTTCCAAGGTATTGTTCCAAGACACTAGTTTGTCTCATGAGACCTACCGATGCATCGAGGAGCTATAGTGGGCTCCACCCGTCACATATTAAGTCCAATGCATTCCCATATGAAAAGGTTTAAACATTACATAATCATTCGTATTAAAACTAGCATACTAAATGAAAATACTTCAGCCATAAAACAAGAATGGTGTAAAAATAACACATCCATAGTCAAACATATCACAAAACCATCAATAAAATATGTAAGTATTGTATCATAATAAATCAACTCCAAATAAACATAAAATCCATTAAAGGATGTTGACATAGATGAAATCAAAACTCATTTTAAAGAAATATCTCATTCTATTTTGAAATCATTTAAGAGTAATATATTTATAAAATAAACAATAATCTTTGAAAATATTTTTATTAGCTTGTAAGGGAAGATTCAATGATTTCATAACGGCGGAAAATAGCCACACCCGCTGTATAAGTTAAAAAAACATTCTTACCTTAATTATGTCGAAAAGGTTAAAAACCACCTTGTTTGGAAAACGACAGAAAGATTCCTTTATAAACCACATATAAATGTCAAAAAGGGTATAAATGAATTTAACCCATATTCTAGTAAATAGTAAAAATGTTTTGAAATACATTTTTAAGAAACATGGATGTTGATGATAAAGAAGTCCCATTAGATTATTACGTATAAACAACCTCGGATAATAAAGAGATTGCGAAATAAACCCTTACTACGTACTTTTCCTTGGATGGGGGTAGGTTAGACTCTTGTATAATGGTTAAATAATTGTTATTATATTATACAAGAATTATATACATCAATATGATATCATATACGATCTTTTAACCTTGATTTGTTAATAATATCATAGTATTATCATTGTTTCGGGTGTTAACTTACTCGTTTTCTTTTATATGTTTTGTTTCGTAAGACATGTATTTCAGGGATAGGTTGTATATTATTAATATCCAGAATGATATCAAGTCCATATATACTATTATTAATCATCAAATGAGAATTAGACTAGTATGTATACGATGGAGAATGAATGTCATTGCGTTCATGGAGACGGTAGTCCGTACGTATGCACGAGCGACAATATCATTATTTTGATATTAAAATAACATTTAATTGTATGGTATATCTTATATAAAGAATAATTATCATGTTATATTTATTATTTACATGAATTAAAAATCAATATTATACCCATCCAAATAATAATATATTGAATAACAATTACACCACGACGTGGGGACGGTAAGCCGTACGCACACAGGTATGGTGATATGTCATTTAAATGATGAATAGAATACTGAATATGGTGGTACCATATTTATAACAATATTATAGTATATAGGAGATACTTGATTCATTATTTTAGAATGGTAATAACAAATGAAGAAGAAGTTGAAGAAGAAATGAATTTGAAAGAGGGTTGTGCGAACATTACCTCTTCTTCGGGTTCTTCCTTTTGATTTGATCAAAAAGGCTCATTAGGGTGGATTTCTGATCATAATAAAGCCTCTAGGTTATAGTAAGTGATGTTGAGAGAGTATCTGGGTAGGGTTTGGTCAAACCGAAAAGATTTTAATGTCTAAATTAGTGAGAAGGAGGAGTGCCCTTTTATATGAGGGGTGAGGGAACCATTGGAAAATCTAGAAATATTATTTTATAATAAATTCATATTCGATTTCTAATGGCTCAAAAGTGTATTATTTAAAGGTTAATGTGGGGATGGGTTGAAAACCACTCAACCAATAGGATTTAGACAGGTTTGGGTTACTATATTAACCTTATCTTTTAGTTTTAACTTTTAGTTAATTAGTTTGACACTTACCATGTCACTTTGTATTTTTATAATATATAGTTAATAAACAAACTATATACCTCCAAGAGACCTCCAAGGGGTCCAATAATGATACACCTATCATGATATAAGTTTCTTGGAAGAACTGTATATTTTTAAGAATTTAATATCAATTAATAATATAATATTTGTTTTAAAAATTCTTTTATGTCAATTTTGACAGTATTCAATAATTGATTTTTGTAAAAATCATTACAGAATGATTACTTCAAAGAATGTTAATTAAATCAATCTTAACAAGTCATATTATCCTATAAAATTAGTGTAATTCATAAAAAGTCTCAAATTATATTTATTTGGGTGTTTATAATATTAATTATTTTAATTTGTCACTATTATAGTAATTACTGTATCATCATTGTGTCATAAATAAATTAAATTATTTAATGTATAAAAATTATAAATAAACTATAATTATGTCAGAAATCTTATTATCTTTCTAATTAATATTTATAGTCTAAATTACAACATATATAACCCTATGTAAAAATCGTTTTTCTAAAAAATATATGTTTATGTCATTTTTGTATTTATTTTAACTTAATTAAAATAAAGTGTCCCTATCACCTACAAGTGGCTCCATGAGGACCCAAAATCGACCCAAAGATGATCCTGGTCAGACATGTATCCACCAATAAGGTTAGGACATGTTTTAGGGAAATTTAGTATTATTATAATATTATTTGTTAACCCTTATTTACTGGATTTACCCTTAACCATGGTAAATAAAATATTTACCGAAGTAATAATTGAAAATGTCTAAAAATAAAAGTTACCTATTTACACAATATGAACATCCTGATTCCAAATATGGAATCCATTTTTTCAAATTCAAAACACAGAAGTGGTAGAAATTAATTTAAAATTAATTCCCGTTGTTAAAACAAAAAGCATGTTTTTAGGAGATAATAACTATCAAAAGATTGACACTTGTTTAAGTCTTGTTTAATTTTAAAATTATGAACAATGACCAAAATTGTATTAAATGATAAAAATATATTATTAATATACTTTAATACCACTCAAATTCATAATTTATCAATATAAATTATTGCGATTAAAAAAGTTGTTTTTAATTAAAATTTAGTAATTTTCACTACTTATCAAAATATAAATGTTATCCGAAAAGTTCCTAAATTTCACCCTAGGCTAAATATGATATTATGAATCCAAAAATGAACTCCATTTTGAGAGATAAAATTTATAAAATTTCAAAAAGTATGTATTACTATTCATAACGGCTAGTTTGATTGGTTGTGGTGTGTTAGAACTCGATGTTGCGTACAACACACGCTATCACATTATTCAAAGAGAAGCATACCGTAGAAGCTTGGGGTGTTACATTCTCCCCTCCTTCAAATAATTTCATCCTCAAAATTTCTAGAATACTACCACATGAAAATACTCATGTGGTTCTTCATCATATGTTCCTCAGGTTCCCTCGTTTCCTCTTCCATCTTATGGTTTCTCCACAAGACTTTTACCAGATGAGTCATCCCGTTTCTCTGTACTTGTTCTCTCGTATCAAGAATCCTGACAGGCTCTTCACAATAAGATAGATCGGGTTCCAGTTCTAATTCTTCATAGGTGAGTACATGCATTGGGTCAGGCATGTATTTCATCAATAGAGATACATGGAACACATCTTGAACTTTGGAGAGACTTGGCGGCATTACCAATCAGTAAGCTATATCCCTAATTCGTTCTAGAATTTCGAAAGGTCTGATGTACCTGGGACTCAATTTACCTTTCTTACCAAAACATATGACTCCCTTCCATGGAGATACCTTCATGAAAACATGATCATTAACTTGAAATTCCAAATCCTTGCTTCGATTATTAGCATAGCTCTTCTACCTACTTTGAGCAGCTTTGATGTGATTTTGGATTACCTTCACCTTTTCCATTGTTTCCTCCACCAGTTCTAGACCTATAAGATTTCATTCACCAACATCATCCCAATAGGATGGTGTGAGACATCTCTTTCCGTATAACACTTTATATGGTGACATATGAATACACGATTGAAAGCTATTGTTATAGGAAAATTCTACCAGAGTTTAATATTGATCCCACATACCCTAAAAGTCAAGTGATCAGGATCTCAACATGTCATATTAGGATTGAATAGTTCATTCTGATTGTCCATCTGTTTGAGGGTGGTAGGCAGTACTCAAATGAAGTTCACTATCCAAGGCTTTCTGAAGACCTTTCTAGAATCTTGAAGTAAAACTGGGATCACAATGTGAAACAATCGATAGGGGTACTCCATGAAGTCTCACCACTTCATTAATTTATAGTCTTGCTAGACGTTCCAGTGGTAGATCTTCTCTTATAGCATGAAAATGTGCTGACATGGTAAGATGATCAACAATAACCCATATTGACTCATTCCTTATAGGGGTCTTTGGTAGCCCCATGACAATGTCGATCGTAATATTTTCCCATTTTCACTCCTGTATGGGAAGAGGTTGTAGGACTCTTCCAGGATGTTGCCTTCCAGCTTTCACTTGTTGACAAACCATACACCTTGACACAAAATCAGCAATCTTCCTCTTCATGTTGTCCCACAAAAAATGTTCCTTCAAATCTCAATACATTTTGGTGCTCCCAGGGTGTATAGAGAAATTGTAACTATGAGCATCATCCATCATTTCCCTTTTTAGATAATGTATATCGAGAACACAATGTCTCTTCCCGAATTTCAAAATTCCATCTTCATACACAAAGTATCTCAATCTCCCATCATTCACAACATTAATCTTTTTTTGAAATTCATCATCATCAGTCTGAGAACTCTTAATTCTTTCAAGTAAAGATGGTTTGGCAACCATTTGAAAAAGAATTGATGTTTCACCTTCCCTGGTTATTCCCATGTCCATCTTCACTAGATCCATGAAAATAGGATCCCTTTTAATTCTCATATTGTTCAAAACTCCATGATCTTTTCTTCTGAAGGCATCTTCCACCTTGTTTTCCTTCCCCGAGTGGTAGTTTATCGTACAATAATAGTCTATGAGTAATCAATCCATCTCCTTTGCCTCATGTTGAGTTCTTTTTGTGAGAAAATATACTTCAAACTCTTCTGATCAGTATAAATCTCACATTTTTCACCATAGAGGTAGTACCTCCATATCTTCAAAGAAAATATCACAACTGCTAACTGAAGATCATGAGTAGGATAGTTTTTCTCATGAATTTCTAACTGTCATGATGCATATGCAATAACCCTATCATTCTGCATAAGGACATAACCAAGTCCTTTCTTCGATGCATTGCTATAAATAATGAACCCATCATTCCCAAATGGTAGAGTAAATATAAGATCATTGACTAATCTTCTCTTAAGTTTTTCGAAACATTCTTCACACTCTAGTGTCCAAACAAATTTAACCCCTTTACGTGTGAGCTTTGTTAATGGGTTAGGCGACCGGGAAAATTTTTGGATGAAACGTCGATAATAACCTTCTAAACCAATAAAACTATATACCTCAGTTATACTCATCGATTCTTTCCATTCTAGGATTGACATGGTCTTAGAAGGATCAACATAGATTCCATATTTAGAGACAATATGGTCAAGAAAAGAAATCTCCTAAAGCCAGAATTCTCACTTTATAAACTTCCCATATAATTCATGTCTTCTCAGAGTCTTCAAGATGATGCGCAAGTGATTTTCATGATCTTCGTAGATTTTGGAGTATTCCAAGATATCATCAATAAATACCACCACAAATTCATCGATATATTCCTTGAAAACTCTATTCATCAGATCCATGAATACAGAGGGTGCATTAGTCAATCCAAAAGGCATTATTGTAAACTCGTAATGCTCGTACCTAGTTCAAAATGCTATCTTCGGAATGTCTTCCTTCTTTACACACAAATTATGGTATCCAGATCGAAGGTCAATATTTGAAAAATATTGAGCTCCATGTAGTTGGTCAAATAAATCATCAATGCGAGGTAGGGGATACTTTTTCTTTATTATTATAGCGTTGATCTCTATGTAGTTGATACATAAACTCATAGATCCATCTTTCTTTTTAACAAAATGAACAGGGGCACCCCATGGAGAAACACTAGGGAGAATAAATCCTTTATTACTCAATTCCTCTAGTTGTTTATTTAGCTCAACTAATTCTATATTGGCCATTCTATAAGGGGTCTTCGATATAGGCCTTGATCCATGAATTAAATAAATGGAAAACTCAACTTCTCTTTCTGGAGGATGTCCAGGTAAATCATCTGGAAACACATCTATATATTCTTTCACAATAGGCACATCCTCTATTTGAACATTCCTTTCCTCACCCACAGTCATTTCATTCTCTTCCTCCCCAATAATTGAATTTAGTTGAGCTACTGGGCATGGATATAGATAATAATTAGGTGGCGATGATTCTTCTCTAAAGATAAGGTGTTCCTTATCATCATCATCAAAAATCGTAACCTCCTTCTTCTTATAATAAATCATCACATCATGGTCCGAAAGCCAGTCCATACTGAGGATTATATCAAACACAATCATAGGTATGACGATGAGATCAGCAGATAAATAACATTTACGTGCTCTAATGGGGACTGATTCACAAAACATTGTTGCAGTGATACTTCCATTAAAAGTTTCAACTGACAACACCCCTGTTAAATCAAATTGGAAATATCTAATTTTCTTATCAAACTGGGAATATATGATACAATGCGATGATCTAGAATCAACTAATGCATTTTCTGAACTTGAGGAACCAATTAAATTACCTGCCACCACGTCTTTCAGAGCTTATACCTCAGTAGTAGTGATAACATAAGCTTAGCCTTGATCCCTTGGCCTTTTCTGAGGTATGTTCCCCTAACGCTCAGGACATTCATTTTCATAATGTCCCATCTCCCTGCAATTGTAGCACTGAACATTGGTATCTTCCTTCTTCCCTTTTCAATCACTAGCCTGGTGGCCTTTTCACCACACTTGTAACAGACACCATTTCCCTTCAAGCAGGTACCAGGGTGTTTCTTCCAAAATTTACCATAGAATAGATATTAAACCTTTCTGTTTTTCATCTTATTTCCATTCCCAGATTGATCAGCAGATCACTTATTCTCTTGTTTTACTTTTAAAGTCATAAGACTTAGGAAATTCCTTTTCGGTCTTGATAGCACATGAGACAATGTCTGCATAAGACGAGAAGGATTGTGAGACTAATGCTCGATGGAGAAATGGTTTTAACCCATCAAAGAAATGATAAATCTTACTTCTCGGGTTATGTATACAATCTCCACCATACCTTGCTAGCCTTGTAAGGTTAGCCTCATACTTTGTGACATTCTCATCCTCCTTTTGTCTCAGACTCAGAAATTGCCTTTCCATATCTGCTCGATGGTCGTGAGGAAAGTATTTTTCTAAAAACAGATCTTTGAACTCGCTCCATTCAATATTTGATACATCATCATCTTCCTTCATGTTTTCAATCAATGACCACCATTGATCAGCATCTCCAGTGAGGCAGTAAATTGTGATGATAACTTTTTCCCATTCACTACTCCCCAAAGCCTGAAATATTTTCTCTAGGAAATGTATCCATTTCTCAACTACTGAGGGATTTTTACTCCCATTGAAAATTGGGGGTTGTTGCCTCATGAAGGGATCTAACATTGATCCTCCACCCTGCGGATTAGGGTACTTCATATGTGTAAGGTTATTATTCATAACCTAAGTGAGTTGTCCCAGTATGGTGATTAGTTGATCAGCACCAATTGCATCACCAGCTCCACTATAATTATCTTGAGCAGAAGGGAAATCCTTATATGGAGTGCGTGCAATTATACAGTTTCTATTTCTTCCACTAGGCTCCATTTCTGAACAATGGCATAAACTAGATCAGTTTATGAATCAAAACACATAATTCCATACTTATAAAACACTTAAAATAAATTGAACTATTTATGGATATAATCCATAATCATAAAAAAAATTATTTGAGTATTTATATACTCATAAAACCATCATAATGATTTTTAAAGAAAATGAGAGTTATCCTAAGCATATCCCCCGAGAGTGTCGTAACCAAGAGTGCAGCAAGGCCCGTTATCGTGCAGTAGTTCTCGTTCGATTCTAGCTCAACGAAGTGTTTTCAGGTTTTACCCCTAGGTACATCTTTTCCAGAGCCGCCTCTACCTGCTCGTATCTAGATTGGGATGTATTGCTCGGAAAGCTCACAAAATATCTACAATACCAAATTTCTCAGAAGTACTTCAATACTGATACTCAAAGTCCATCTTAAATCTATGTGCTCTAATCAGAGTTCATCTAAATCTAGCTTCCAAGGTTTGTAATAAACTTCCTCGGATACCAACTGTAACGACCCAACCCCAGTTACCCAGATTCGGTGCATTATTGCATAACATTGGCGTGATCACAAGAGAGATAAAATCTCGAAATAACGATTTGATTAGTAGCCTTGGTAACTATAGATATATTTATAATTTTTACGTTACATCATAAAATGAAAACTAAAAAAATATAGTCTCCATATTCCACACTCTTATCCCCTCATATTATCCCTACAGGTCAATCATAAATTACTTCTTCACATCCTGGGAAAAATAAAAAGGGGTGAGTTCAAATGCCCAGTAAGGATAACAATATAGCAGAAACATTCATAAATTAGAATAAACATTTAAGGAAATGTATAACTAAAAAAATCCTTTTAAACTTGAACTTCAACATAGTATGGAAAAAATAAAATGAAATAATTCCATTTACTTATTCACATGGATATTCTACTAATCGAATAATCACATGAAATATCAATAACCACTTTCATAATGATGG
Organism: Viscum album; assembly: GCA_963277665.1. Taxonomy (NCBI): domain Eukaryota; kingdom Viridiplantae; phylum Streptophyta; class Magnoliopsida; order Santalales; family Viscaceae; genus Viscum; species Viscum album. The sequence continues at coordinate 1,817,343,051 of OY728164.1, forward strand.
AATACATAATGCCAGACTATCATAAACACATAGCCAAGGCCTCATTCCAAGACTACAAATAATATTTTGCCAAGGCCTTGTGCCAAGACACTAGTTTGTCTCATGAGACCTACCGATGCATCGGGGAGCTATAGCGGGCTCCACCAGTAACATATTAAGTCCAATACATTCCCATATGAAAAGGTTTAAACATAACATAATGATTTATATTAAAACTAGCATACGAAATGTAAATACTTCATCTTTAAACAATTAATGTTATAAAAATAACACATCCATAGTCAAACATATCACAAAACTATCAATACAATATGGAAGTATTGTACCATAATAAATTAACTCCAAATAAACTTAAAATCCATCAAATAATGTTGACATAGATGAAATAAAAAATCTTTTTAAAGAAATATCTCATTCTATTTTGAAATCATTTAAGAGTCATATATTTATAAAATAAAACATTTTCTTTGAAAATATTCTTATATGATTGTAAGGGAAGATCTAACAATTTTATAACGGTGGAAAATAGCCACACCCGCCGTATAAGTTATAAAAAACATTCTTACCTTAATTCTGTCGAAAAGGTTAAAAAATAACCATGTTTGGAAAACGACAGAAAGATTCCTTTATAAACCACACATAAAAGTCAACAAGGGTATTAATGACTTTAACCCATATTCTAGTAAATAGTAAAAATGTTTTGAAATGCATTTTTAAGAAACATGGATGTTGATGACAATGATGTCCCAGTAGATTATTACATATAAACAACCTCAGTTAATGAAGAGATTACGAAATATACCCTTACCTTGTACTTTTCCTTGGTTGTGGGTAGGATAACTTCCTGTATAATGGTGAAATAATTGTTATTAAATTATACAAGAATCATGTACATTAATATGATATCATATATGATCTTTTAACATTGATTTGTTAATAATATCTTAGTATTATCATTATTTTGTGTGTTAAATTACTCGTTTTCTTTTATATGTTTTGTTACAAAAGACGTGTTTGTCATGGATAGGTTGTATCTTATTCATATCCAGAATGATATCAGGTCATTACATACTATTATTAATCATCAAATGTGAATTATACTTGGATGGATACGATGGAGAATGAATCTCATCGCGTTCGTGGAGACGGTTGTCCGTCCGTACGCACGAGCGACAATTTCATTATTTTGATATTAAAATAATAATTAATTGGATGTTATATAATATATAAAGAATAATTATCTTGTTATATATATTATTTACATGAATTACAAATCATTATTATACGCATAAAAATAATAATATATTGAATAACAATTACACCACAACGTGGAGACGGTAAGCCCTACGTACGCACATATGGTGACATGTCATTCAAAGGATGGATAGAATACTGAATATGGTTGTAACATATTTATAATAATATTATAGTATATAATAGATACTTGATTTATTATTTTATAATGGTAATAACAAAGAAATAAGAAGTTGAAAAAGAAATGAATTTGAAAGAGGGTGGTGAAAACATTACCTCTTCTTCAGGTTATTCTTTTTTATTTGATCAAAAGTGCTCCCTAGGTTGGCTTTCTGATCAAACAAAGGACTCTAGGTTGTTGTGAGGGAAGTTGAGAGAGTATTTGATTAGGTTTTGGCCGAACCAAAAGTCTTTGAATGTCTGAATTGATGATATGTAAGAGTTCCCATTTATAAAAGCGGTGAGGGGCACCTTGGGAAAAGCTAGAAATATTATTTTATAATAAATTCATATTCTGTTTCTAAAGGATAAAAAGTAGATTATTTAAATATTAAGGCGGTGAAGAGTCGAAAACAACTCAAACAATAAGATTTAGATAGGTTTGGGTTACTATATTAAGCTTATCTTTTAGTTTTAACTCTTAGTTAATTAGTTTGACAATAACCATGTCACTTTGTATTTTTATAATATATAGTACATAAAATTACTATATACCTCCAAGCGACCCCCAAGTGGTCTATTAATGATACACCTATCATTATATAAGTCTCTTGGCCGAACCTTATATTTTTAGGAATTTAATATCAATTAATAATATAATATTTGTTTAAACAATTCTTTTATGTCAATTTTGACACTATTCAATAATTGATTTTTGTAAAAATCATAACAGAATGATTACTTCAAAAGAAGCTAATTAAATCAATCCTAACATGTCATATTATACTATAAAATTAGTTTAATTCATAAAAAGTTTCAAATTATATTTATTTGGGTGTTTATAATATTAATTATTTTAATTTTTCACTATTATGGTAATTACTGCATCATAATTGTGTCATAAATAAATTAAATTATTTAATGTCTAAAAATTATAAATAAAATATATTTATGTAATAAATATTTTTATCTTTATAATTAATATTTATAGTCTAAAATAAAACATATATAACCCAATGTAAAAATTGTTTTTCTAAAAGATACATGATTATGTCATTTTTGTATTTTTTTAAGTTAATTAAAATAAAGTGTCCCTATCACATACAAGTGGCTCCCTGAGGTCACAAAATCGACCAAAATATGTCCATAGTTGCACATGTATCCACCAATAAATTTAAGACACGTTTTAGGGTAATTTAGTATTATTATAATATTATTTTTTAACCCTTATTTACTGGATTTACCATTAAACCAAGGTAAATAAAATATTTACCGAAATAATTATTCAAAATGTATAAAAATAAAAGTTACCAATTTACACAATATTAAAATCATGTTTGAAAATATGGAATCCATTTTTCCAAATTCAAAACACAGAAGTGGTAGAAATTAATTTAAAATTAATTCTTGTTGTTAAACCAAAAAGCGTGTTTTTAAGAGATAACAAATATCAAAAGATTGACACCTGTTTATGTCCCGTTTAATTGTAAAATTATGTACAATGACCAAAATTGTATTAAATGGTAAAAATATATATTATAAATATTATTTTAAACCACTAAAATTCATAATTTACCAATATAAGTTATTTCGATTAAAAAAGTTGTTTTTAATTAAAATTTACTAATTTTCACTATTCATTAAAATATAAATGTTATCCGAAAAGTTCCAAAATTTAACCCTAGGCTAAATTCAATATTCCGAATCCAAAAATGAAGTCCATTTGGAGTGATAAAATTTAAAATATTTCAAAAATTTGGTTTTACTATTCATAACGGCTAGTTTGATTGGTTGTGGTGTGTTAGAACTCGATGTTGCGTACAATACACGCTATCACATTATTCGAAAAGAATCGTAACATAAAATCTTGGGGTGTTACAACTAAACTCATCCATGATCAACACCACATGATTACATTCCATAATGAATTAGTATCAAATATAGAAATGAGGTAAATATCAGCTACATTATACTAAATAAGATTACCCTTGTGGGATCCTTATTCCATTCTTAATGATCCACTCATCAACACTCAGTTATACCTGGAACCCATAGTAATATCATAATATGATTGATTCAATCAATTCATAAAACTAAAAATAGGATTTAATCGACAATAAATTGGGATAAAATCATATTTCCAAATCATTAATCATTTCTACAATAAATAATAATCTTTTGTATCCTATGAAAAAAATAACTAAATGATCCAAATATTTTTAACACGAAATCCATCAGATGTCACAAAAATACCAAATCAATTTTCCACCAGCAGAATTATAAAACCATTCCTAATCAAGAAACCAATCCACAATCCACTCAATTGATGGGTTCTAAATTCAAACCCTCAAGGAGAACCTCATATTCATCCTTAACCCACCATGGGATCACACCATGACCTCTAGATGCAAGTATGCCTCACTATCCCACAAGGCTGGAAACACTCAAAATGAAATAAAAATATATCAATCAATGATCTAAATATGAAGGGAACCCAAGATCCTTACCTTCATTGGCTCAAAACATATACGTCAAACATTTATTATTTATTCAAATATAAATCCACAAATGAGAGGATTTCAAAATAAAACACTTATTTAATGAAATAAAAACCCAATCCATTACCAAAATGAATAAAAATAACCATAACTGTTATCTCAGTTGAGAAATAATAATTTAGATTAATTAAAAAATAAAAAATAAATAGAACAATAATATAAAAAACCTTTGACCAACCTCAAGGAACAATAGTTGAAGCTTCAGGACTAATCCCAGGTTCCATAGACCACTAGTGATCCTATGTCATGTAGTAGAATTATATTCAATTAGTTTAAAAAATTAACAAATAACTATTTAATTAATTAAATTCATATAGTAATTTAGAATATATTAATATTGTGTAAAATATAGTCATTGAAACCATGAACTTATTTTTTTTGAATTCCCAAAACACACCTCCGATATATAGTATATTAAAATCCCTAACACATGATACCAAGTTTTTGGATGATTTACTCTAAAATAATTTTTATTTATTTTTAAAATCAACCATGAATTATACATATAAATAAACTATGATACACAATATAGAAATCATTTATCAGGACACTATATTTCCATGTCATACCACATCCCTATCATCCTTGGTGGTTTCCACCTTACCTACATAGAACCAAATCCAACAACCATATAGGGAGAAAACAAAATAAAAAATATTTAAGGGAAATGATGAAATTACAAAAATAATGATGGAATTAAGATCAACACCATGAATAACACACATGAGGGAACCCCATGATGAAATGGGCATGAATGGAAAAAAAGGGGAGTGATGTCCTCTGTCTCTGACTCTTGATGTGAGGAAAAAGGGTTTGGTAAAGAATTGATGTTGAGGTAGAATAAAAAAGTATTTCTCATGTTTTATACCTATATAGAAATACATAGGTTATATCAAAGTAATTTTACAAACCATTCACCATCAATAAGGTTATCACTACCCAAGAAAACTCTCATCGTATGACTTGGAATCATTTCTTAATTACCATGACTGAACTACGAAAACAACATTGGAACCCTCTTCATCATATCACATTTTTTGTCTACATCCATATATAATTCATGAACCTTAGTCATTAAACCCACTTATCTTGCACGGTTCTCAATAGAGATTATCTAAATGACTTTAATCATGCCCAAACAATACTAAAAAAACCAAAAAAATAAAAAAATGAATAGAATACAAATTATTCCTCATTAGATAATTCCATTTAAACAATGTGGTCTCTTCCAAAAACATATGACATGAATAAAATATTATTAGAACTTCAACTCAATTTAAACTCTCCAATGAAACTATTGACCTCCCAATCCACACTCAAGTATTAAATTACATAGGAAAAACTTATATATTAAGGTTATTGATTTTTAAACTAGAATCCAAATCTGAATTCGCCAAAAGACCCATCCAATAGTTAATGATTAAAATTCTTTTTTATAACATATAACACTATGGATAGTAATACTATGTTATTTATCTAATAATAAAGTGGTTTATGGTTTTTTGAGGATTTTATAAAATTAATGGGTTTTTAGAATTTTATAGTTTCTTTATGGATCATCAAATTATTTGTAATTGGTTTCACAGTTTTCCAAGGATCTATGAGGTTTTTATAATTATTTCATATACTTATTTTAGGTTTATTCAATGGTTTCTTAATTTTATAAGGCTTTTATATTTTTTATAGTTTATATTAATTTTCAAGGGGTAAAATAATTTTAATAATTTTAACTATTCATAATATTTTCAAGGGTTTTTCATGTTTTGATATACGTGTGATGATATTAATGAATTTCAATTTTTAAAGGTATTTAAGGTATTTATTTAATTTTTCGTTGACTTTTTTGGTATAAAAGGATTTTTATGTTTTTTATGGATTGTGAGTTTTTTGTATGTATTTTTAAGGGTTTTTATACATTTAAGGGTTTACCATGGATGATGATGTTTTTCAATGATAACCATTATTTTCAAGGTTGTCAAAAAAATAATGATTTTGGAATCATTTATTATATTGATGGGTTTTCAAAATGACTTCCTATATTTTAATGGGTTTATATGGTCTAATATAATTTTTATTGTATATTCAATGTTTTTCTTGCTTCCAATTTTTTAGGGGATTCATGTTCTTTTATGTTTTTATTATTTTTTGAGGGGTTTTCCTAAACACACATCATTTTCAATGTTTTCTTCAATTTTGTTGATTTAACAACATTTTCAATGTAATGTAGATTTTTTATATTTTTCAGTTGTCATCGAAATTTTATATGCTTTTAAGGTATCATGGGGTTTTAATGATCTCTATGGGTTTTATATATTTTAACGATATTTGCGGGTTTTTTGGATCATGTATGGGTTCTAACGTGTTTCATGGCTGTTATGAGATTTCTATGATATTCTTGGTTTTGGTATTTTTCATTGATTTCATCTTTTTGTTTTCTAGTTTATTCATTAAATTTAATTTTATCCAAGTATTAAATTTTTTTTAGGGTATATAGGGTATATAAATATTTTTAATTGGTTATGATTATTACACAAGTTTTCAATATCATTTCTTTATATTGTATTGTGTTTCATCATTTTAATGTTTATTGAGAATTTTTATAGAGTTTCATGTGGGATTATAATTAATGGGAGGGGGTTCTGATGTTTTCATTTTCATTTTTTCTATCTAAATAATTTAAACAGGTTTTCAAATTTATTCTTCATTTTTATGGTGTTATGACTATTTTTGAAATGATTTAATACATCAAGGCATTAAATTTTTCATTATTAATTTCTATTATTTGATAATGTTATCTTATAATTTAATGGGTGTTAATGGGGTTTGAATTTTTTAAATGTTATAATGTTTAATAGGGTTTGAGAGTGGTTTTTGGATGTTTTTGCATTATTTGGTTGGGTTTTTAATGGTTATATAAAGGTTTTCTAATTGTTTCAGTTTTTTAAAAAGATTTTATAGGTTTGAATTGGATTCTAGTTTCATCATAATGTTTATATGTTTTCATTGATTTTAGTTGTTGTTAGTAGTTTTTTATAATTTATATGTCATTACTTTGTTTTTATGGTTTTCAAAATTTTAATGTATTCTCAGTGCTTTTGAGAGACTTTCTAGCTTTTATGGCTATTTAGAGTTTTCTGTTGGTAGTCATTGATATATCTAGGATTAATGGTTATTCTTGTTATAAGGATTTTCCATTATTTTAATAGTTCTGAAAGGGTACATATTAGTTTTATGGTTTTCTCTGGGTTTTATCATATTATAGATATATTTAGGTGTTTGTAGTACTTTTCATGGTTTATATTATAATATGAATTCTTGTTAGATATATATATATATATTAAAATATATATTTGAAATTTTATTTTTTAGAGGGGTTTTTCTAATATTTATGGATTTTAAATGGTTTTCATGGTTTTAGATTGTTCTTGTCATTTAAAAAATATAGGGTATTTTTCGAAAATTCAGTTTTTTATAGATTTTATATTGCATCCATTGCTTTTCATATATTTATGATTTTGTGGAATTTCATTTTTAAGGTCATTATTTATTTTTAGGGTTTTCATTGGTTTTTTATGTTTTGAAGGTTTTCCTGGATTTCTAGAGTTTCTTAGTGTTGTACGTTTTTTCATGTTTTCTATGGTTCTAAATGATTTACGTATTTTTATGAATTAATTGTGGTTTTATTATTTTTTATGCATACTAAGTGTTTTATTTTGGGGATTATATATTTTAATGGGTCATGATGTGTTTTTTTAGTTTTTATAATATTTTCTGGGATTTTCATGATTTTTTTGGGTTTATTATAGATTATCTAATTCATTAGTATTTTTTAATGTTTTATTAATGTTTTTAGAAAAAAATTATTTATAATTTTATTTATGGGTTTCATTGGTAAATATAGGATATTTAATGTTTTTATTTTCATTTATAATATATTGGTATTTTAAGGGTTTTTATAAAATTATAGTGTTATCTAGAATTACCCATATACATGTCAAATTTTTTTATGATTTTTTTCTCTGAAAGTTTATTGATTTTAAGGATTTATATGGATATTCACCGATTTTTCTCTATTAATATTTTTTTACATGTTATCATGATTACTCATGGTTTTGTTTTTTTTGTAGTATTAAATGGGTTTTAAAGGATCTTTTTGGTTTTAGTATTTTAAAGTTTTTTAATGTTTTTTATTTCTTTTCATGGTTTTTATTATTATTACATGTTTTATATGGTTATTTGGTGTGTTTATGGAATTTCATGGGGGTGTTAATGCATTTTAAATGGATTAAATATTCTTCACGAGGTCTTTGTAATCATCATAAAAAATATAAATTTTCTTCAATTCTTCCTGGTTTTTATGTTTCACATGGGATTTATATTATTTTTTCAGGTATTATTCGGATAGTTATGTCATTTAATGATATTTCATAATTTTATATGATTTTTTATATGATTTTAGAAATTTTTTAGGTTAGGCACTATTATTTCAATTTTTCTAATATTTTTTTTTGATTTATTGGGATTACTATACGGTTTTAGTCCTCATATAGGATTTTATACATTCAATGGGAAACATGAGTTTTTATGGGGTTTTATTGATTTTTAATGGGGTTTTCATGGGTTTCCAATGTATTATGTTTTAATTGGTTATTCTACTGTAGTGATTTTTATGGTTATAATGGATTTCAATGGGGTTCTGTTATCTTTTTTGTAGATTTCAAATTTTTTATATGATTTTTCATGGATTTCCATTGATTTCATGTTTTTTAGTTATTTTTAATTTCTCTTAAATTATTTACAATTTTTAGGGATGTTTTCATGATTTCCAAGGGTTTAACTGGGTTTCCAATGATTGGAAATTATTTATATGGGTTTTTCATAACCTTAATGGTTTTGGTGGATTTTTTAGGCTTTTTATGTTTTCCCATATTTTAAAAAAATCAATAAATTGTTTAATTTTAAAAACATTTATGTATTTTCTATGATTTATCATTTTTTAAAAGGTTAAGGGGACAAGCCCCCATTTATTGAACAAGAAAGAAACTTATTTTGAGGGGAAGAAGGGGGAACCCATTACAGATACAATATGAAGAAAATCTAGAATAACAGGCCACACAGCCAAACAAGATCCAAGAGTCAAAAAGAGACAAAAAAAAAAGATTAAGCCAGAAAGTATCATCACCCCCACCCCTAACCAAAAATGTAGCAGCGGAAACCACCAAGATGATGTTTCACCCCCTCTGTGATGATATGTGTCATGATGAAAACAAAACCAAAGTAGAGCACTCCTCCAACTCATATTAAAATATGAGAGGAGGACTGGATGATGGGTGCTATGATATATCATGTTATCAGTATGTATATGTATTTTTAGATATTTTTAATATTTTCATATATTTTTATTATTGTTATAATAGTAAATGTATTTCCTGATTTTAAATGGTCGTTTCATAGCTCTAATAGTTTTTTGATGAATAATTCATAGATTTATTGGGTTTTCAAATTATCATTAGGATTTGGATTATTTTAAAAGTATTTAAAATATATTCCTATTTATATTAGTATTATTAGTAAATCCCTATGTATTCATGGATTTTTATAATTTTTTTATTATTTTGTTTATATTTTTTGAGGATTTTAGGGTTTAATGTTTTTTATGATTTCAGTATTTTTAAGGGTTAATGTGTATTTCAATCATTTTAGGAATTCCTAGGTTTTATATAAATTTTTATGGGTTTCCTAGGTTTATTGGTTATTCAGGGTTGATCATATTTTATCATTATCTATATGTTTATTTATGGGTATTATAAGATTTAAATTTTGTTTCTAGTGTTTTTAGTGGTTTTGACTAATTTTTTCTCGAATCCAGGACCTCTAGTATTTTTTAATGTTTTTTTATATTTACCATTATGTAAATGTGTTTTCATTGTTTGATGATTTATTAATCTATTTTAATATATTATATTTTTTTCATAGGATTTATAGTTTTTTTAATTTTTTTTATGTTTATCATGTGTTTTCATATTTTTATTTTTAGGTTTTTCGATGATTGTTTAGGCCATTTTAACAGTTTCTTGGTATTTAAATGTTTTATGTGTCGTAGTGTTTTCTAGTATTTTTATGGTTTTCATGGTTTTCAGTCTTTTTCTTGTGGTTCAAAATTTATTATATTATTTTTACTATTTTATGTATTTTTAGGGGTTATCAAGGATATTTCGAAACATTCAAGTGAAATTTGATATTTATCATTAGTTTATCGATTATTATGTATTTTTATTATATTACATTTTATCTATTTTTTCATGTTTTTATTGTGTTTTCCAATGTTTTCTAGTGATTTTAATTTTATTATATGTTTATATTTTGAATGGATTTTATATTTTTAAATGATTTTTAGGGGTTTAAACAGGTTTCTAGTTGGTTATTGGGTTTTCATATATTTTTTCATTCTATGTTATTTCTCATGGATTTCAAATGCTTTCAAATATTATTTAGTGAAATCTAAATATATCTTGTATTTTATAAGTATTTTCGGGTATTTATAAGGGTTATAGTAACACCATAATATTTTATGATAACATTTTCAAATTTATTTATTCTTTTTTACATTTTCCATTTCAAAAAACACTTAATATAGATAATTTTATTTTAAATCACTATTTTTGGATTCTATTATATGAAACTCCAAGATAAATTTGTGGTACACACAAAAAATAGTGTTCCTTTCAGTACATGAAACACAATGTTTCGATTCAGTTAAACATAATCATGGGTTCGTCTGAAAAAGTTTGTTTTATTAAAGGTCGTGTTTTCCAAAGCTACAATATACTTTTTGATAATTTTATTATAATATTATTATTGTTACCACCTACACATTAGAGTGGATTTTCTGAATATATTTAACAAAGTTGTAATAATATTATCTGCACATGAATATAATAGGATTATTTTATATGTCAATTATTTAGAAATTAATTTACAAACTGTTTGAAAATAATAAAATTTCATTTGTAAGAAAACTATTTTTATATAAATAAAACATTTTTTATTAATAAATTAAACAAACAACATTTGATGCTTTTTTAATAAAATTTATTTATTCAATCAATTTTTTTGGACACTCATCCAAAATATATTATTATCATAGGATAAGAATCTTTCATATTTTATAAATAAAATGTTATATTTTAATAAAAGGTAATTTTACATCTATTTAATAATGGTCCCATTTAAAGAATATTTATTTTAAATATAATAATTTTTATTTGAAAAAAACATGATTTTTTAATGTAGAGTATCATTATTTACATTACAAGAATATTTGTTATTTTTTATGAGAACTGTCATGTTGTGATAAATAGTGAAAACCCATTTATTTTACTTCAAAACAAATTATTTATCTAATTTATTTATATATTTAAATTAAATTTCAATTTGAGGCTAAAGAATAGTTTTTTAAATTATAAATAAATTAATCTAATTTATGTGTGTTGAACCAGTTTAAACTTTTAATTAGATATAAAAACATTTTAAACATTTTTTTATTTTCTCTTCAAAAACATATCATCTCATCATGTATGTGAGATTAATGGTAAATAAATTTCTACCAGTTAGGTAACTATAATTCATAAAAATGGATTAATTACATGGAAAAATTTTAATTTAAAATATATAATAATGTAAAATTAATTTGTACCAATATCATTGATAAATTTAATTAACATTAATTACCACGAATAATGGAAAATGATCGAAATGTAAGTGTTGAGACCTTTTTATTAAGAAGAAAAGGAAGAAAACAACTATATGGATGAGGTCATATAAGAACGAAATCCCTCAATCCTATAAGAATAAACGAGATAAAAAATCATAGCCATTGTAGGTAGCATCATAATCACAATTCCTATCTGAGTAATAATCAAAAGAACCATCGGACTGGGTAAGCATAGTTGGATTCAAATACGAGTAGTCCTTCCACTTTCTTCAATTCTTTGGAGGAACATGTTGTAACCCTTCATCTTACACAAATGAGTGATAAAAATGTCCAAGAGACGTCATATGGACCTATGTCAATAAAATTGATGTTTTTATAGATAATTGGCAATTATTGGAGGCTAATGATGTATGATTGACCTATCAATAGTTTGTATGTTTTTATATTTTATGAATTTCACTACGCCTCTACTATAAAATGGATCTCATCCCACTAATTTCCTCAAACATATCAAGTATATTTGTATCATAATAATCCTAAAGAAATCACCTAATAAATTACATGATTTTCTTGCATGGGCCTTTGATTATGATTAAATCCATTCAAGGATGCCTTTCGAGACAACCAAAGAGTGGTTACCCAAATGAGAGGTATCATCCTTCCCTGAGATGTATTGTTATAATCTCATTATCCACCTCTTAAAATATTCTTATTGAATCATTATATCATAACATAATTATCCAAAATATTCAGATATATTTTTATTCTATCGTGATAACCTATACATGAAAACACTTCTATTAAATTGGAAATGAACTTATCGTTCATGATTAAGGTGTACTAAAACTATGTAAAATGATGTCATTTTTCCCCATAATCACTTATCAATTTATACAATTATGTCATAAAAAATATTTTTATATGATACATATAAAATTTATGTTGTTTTTAGGATTATTATAATATTATATAACACATTCTTTCAGGCATTCCATTTTGTGCAAATATGATATCTTCTTTTGTGGACTTGTATAATACCTCCTCCTCAATGCGATGTGACTCATTCATAATTTCAATTTAATTTATTAAGGATGCGTTCAATAATATTATATGATATAAATGAATTAATAATTTTACATGAATGATAATATATATATATATATATATTCTCATTTATTTCATTTACTTTATTTTTTCCAATCTGATTAGAAAACAAAAATAGCATTCATGCGTATGTACTACTTTCCATCTCGATGAATGATGTATTAAATTTTATATATCAATAATCTATAGATGATTATAAATATAAAAATACTGAATATATATGATATATAAATAAATTTTACATTATTTAAATAATTAAATCATGATGTAAGAAATATGATAAATTATGAAAAGTCAAAACATTTATGACATACGAAATAGTTATTTCCCATTGCATTGAATTAACATAGAAGTGTTAGAAAATGGTTAATATAAAGTCATAAATAAATAATATATGGTATGATATATATATAATTATGATTCATTTTAGATTAATAATAAATTTATATTTATTATACATGATATTTGAACGTGTACAAAAAAATCAAGTGCTAATGAAAGTGAATTTTTAGAATCATTTTTATTTTTGAAATACTTATTCCATATTCAATAATCATTTATTTTTTCTAGTGAATATTCTTCACATAAATTTATTTTATTATATATCTACATAAATTTTTGGATATTTTCATATACATTTGACTCTTTTTCATTCATATTGTTTGTTTTCCAAATGTTATTAAATCAGGAAGATAAATTTGTCAAACTTTTCCTTCATTCACACACAAGTTTTGTTATAAAAATATATTCATATATACAGTGTATATCTTTCTATTTTCCATGTTATTTTAGGAATATTTTTTTCAATATTGTTTAATCTTTCTTTAATGTTATTATCTCCATGGTATTGTTATCTAAAGTAGCGAACGTGGTAAGAGTTAAATGATACAATCTCATCTTATATTATGATTGATTATGAATATGCTTCCATAGATGAAATTTGATAATCAATATCATGATAAATTTCATAATTATTATTCTACTATAGCTATTAATGTTCCATCCATGTAATTGTACCATATTTCCAATATTTTTTACTTGATATAACTTAGAAAATTATTTTGGAAATGCTGAATTTTTTTCCACATTTGGTTAGAAATCAGTGTTCTTTATAATCCTTGTTTTCCAATTAAAAAGTATTAATAAATGTTACACTAATAAAATATGGTCATTATAATAAATTTATAAACATTTAAGTCATTTTTAAAAAATTGTTTTTCATAAATCAAATTTATTGTCATTTATTAATAGAGACACATTTCTAAAAAAAATTGGCATGGAAAGAATGTTTTGGATTATCGAATTTCTCCTCCATCATGATCGTAAATTATTATAATATAAATTTAAAAGTATTGAAGTTGATTTTCAACGAAAATGGCCTGAATTATTTTATGTTTATGGATTGTTTAAAATCTTTTTCAATCATCATTTATAATTTTTCAATATATATTAGAAGAAAATGGTTCTCAAAATGATTTCAATATTCTTGTTTATGATTTCATAGATTTTATCATGTAAAATATTATGAAAATATTTTTATATTTAAAAATAATTTCTAAAAGATGAAAAAAGTTTTTCATCAATAAATGTATTACATGAAATTGTAAATCATTCATTATAAAAAATTTATTTTTTAGATGCTTTTATGAAATGGGTATTAAATGAAATTATAGTTTCCTTAACGAATAATCTATTTGATATTTCAAAATCCTTGTCCATATAAAATGAAAATATTTTTTTACATTTAGTGATTTACTGAGATTTTGATCCCTGAAGAAATTCAAAATCTTACATGAATTGTTTATTTTTTGATGCATGATGTTTATGAAACAATAGGTAATATTCTTTTCAATACCGATTCTTTTTACAGGTTATGATTTGATGAAATTATTATGAAACCAATATATTTTACAAAGGTTATGATATGATGTCATTTTTATGATACCAATTTTAGTTCATGGTTTATGAAATTATTTTTATGATAACAATATATTTTATGGGTTATGATATGATTAATGTTTATTGTCTTCTAAAACATGTATTTAAGATTTTATTATGTAATGGGTGGGACCTATATCTACCTCAAATGAATGGGGCAAATATTTACATATCATGAGATAATTAAGGTAATAAATTCTACAAGAATGATCCACTATAGAAAAGGAGGAAACCAGATCCACTATGAAATATTCAGAAACCCGACCCGGTATGGGAGGATTGGGAAACCCGATACAATGTGGGATGAATTGGATACCCAATCCCTTATAAGGAATGGAGTATGAATCAGGATAGTGTAGTGTCCCACCTTGTAGGTTTAGTACATATGATGTTCCCTCATATGTTTTTGGAATTGATCCATGACTTATAAGCAAAAATATTACATGTTTATTTGTCTTAAAAAATTCCATTTCTAATTCTTATGTAATTGTTTTATGGAATATGGTTTTCATTACTATATTAATCCTATATTATGAAATTTCAATATTTATTTACTGATTAATGTTTATGATCTTTGATATATTATTTATGATATTCAAATTTTATAATCAAGTTCTCACAAAATTATACTCATGTTTATCCTTACTTGTCTCTTAAATTTACCATTATTGGGAATCTAGGCTCACCGCCGATGATTTTTCATTTACCCAGGATATGATGATATGGAATATGTTTTATTTTTTAAGAAGGGTTCTTGTTATGAACAATCAAGTGGGAGATAACATAGATCACTTATGTACTAGTGTTTATTTTTACATTTTTACAAAAGAACTATATTAATATAGTATTTGGGAAAATATATTTGTAATGAATTAAGTATTTTAAAAAATGGTAAAAATTTTAATATATGAAAAGTGAGGGTTTATATTAAAGATGTTAATGAAAAATTTTATTCATACATTGGAAAATATGATGATAAAACTATAGTGCTAACCCTAACGACATGTATATGAATAAGTTCAAGTATAATTAAAATTTTAGGAAAATAACCATAAATTATGTGTAATAGATTTAGAGAGTGGATTCACAGAAATACACCCCATATATTGGGACTGCAGGTAGAGGTGTCCCTATAACAAATTTAGATATGGGTATCAACACTAAAAACAATGCATTGAGTTAGACTCAATCTAGAACTTCTGCTTGAAAATATGCCATACTATACACATGGTTTGATACTTATGAGGGATATTCATTGGAAATTAAGGAAATCATCATGAAATATACTAATGGATTTAGATATATTTTTTAAATAAATATAATAGGATAATCCAAAGGTTTTACAGTTTAAATAAGTTGTTATAATTTAAATATTTTATAAGGAAATTATCATTATTATGTAGTTTTATGTTATGTTATGTGTTTCTCATCATATGATTAATGGTTTTAGGAATTAGAATGAACAAGAATGATCATGGATAACATTAAATATTTCATAATTGCAATGTATGGTAATTATAAAAATTGATTTCCTATGTGGAAATTTCATAAATAGAATCATGAAGGTGGTACATGTATCAATTATAATGGAAATTGTAAATAGACAATAAATGACTTGTGAAATGTATAAGATGTTATAATAGTAATGATAACATTAAATTTAATTATCATGATTTCATTGTGGTTAAAAAGACATTATACATGATTCATATATTATATTACTTGAAAGGGGTATCAATTAATATGACTATTAATCATTTGTAATAGTTTGAGAATAATATTGGATTAATGAAGTCTGTATGTTTTAGAATTACAAATTATATTATATGAATAAAGAAATATATATATATTTAGTATATGTTTTTCAGTAAAAATTAATAATTATATATTTAATGGTGATAAATAAAATTATAAGTGATTTAATGGAACAATTATGTTCATGGGAAACACATGACAAAGGGAAATATAACCCTTTATATGGTCCATATGTTATGATAATTTTTTTTTTAAATTTAATATTGATACAAATAGGAAAATATAATGGATATGAATAACTTATATCTAATTATATAATTATTAAAAAATGGTATATTCTATCATTTATGAGGTTTATAAATTTTTTGGATTTATAGGATATATCCAATAAACATTTAAATAAGGAAACATGCTTGATTTTAATAAGGATTAATGGTAATTCAGGTGATTTATATGATTAAATAGGATACATGATGAATGAATTCACATGATTATAATATGATAAATAGGTGGTATTTTATTATATAATAGGTGACCACTGATATGCTATTTCATTATAAATTTGGTGACCTTATTTATAAAAAAAATATTACAACTTTCTGAATGTTAATAAGGTTAACCATTTTAGGAATTGTTTATATTAAACATTGTACAAGGGTTCATGGATTAAATTATTATATCATCTAATGAGGAAATAATCATATCTGAAAACATGTTCTATGATTTTTTTTTATTTTTTTTAAATAAATATATAATAACATATCATAATCTACTAGTACTTCATGAATGAAAAACTCACTTGTATATCTTCGAGTATGAGATGAACTAGAAATTGATTAGGGAATAAAAAAGTTTTAGTTTTTCTTAATATCATGTAAATATATATTTTAAATAAAATATGTTAACCTTCGAATAAAGGGTCTTGAAATATAATGTTGAAATTTATCATAATATTTGACTATATCAATGACCTATTTCATGACACTGTAGTTTATGGAACTATGATCTCTAAATTTATTATAATCATTTTTACTATCACTCATAAACATAACTTTATAGTTATTTTTATCTTCAATTAACATGGTTTCACATTCCTCATATGTTCTCTTATGAGGAAATATAGTTAAGATTTTTATTATTTATCTGTTGTGTTTCCAACATCCATATTTTAATGGACGTTTTCATAGTAATTTCTATGATGTAGGAATCTTTAAAATGAACAATCGAGTGTTAAAGATTTGATAACCAAATATATTCTGGGGGAGAATTTTTTTAAGGGGATTAAATGCAACAGAATGGAAATTATTGAATTTTGTTTCAAATTATTTATATATTTTTTTACATTTCATTTCACACAACATTGAATATATCTATGGTTATAGGAATGAATTTTTCTTTTCTTTCCATTTATAAAAAAATAGGTAATAATTAAATACATGAAAAAACAAATTATATCATTTTGTGCAGGAAAAAATATGTTTTTATTTTGTTACACACAATGTTGAGTTATCTCTATAACATTAATTCCACATAAGGATGAGTTTTATCAAAATAAATATATAATTAATATTGTCATTAAAGTTTTTTTATAATTAAAAATATGATGTTGGAATGGGATTTATAAATATGATTAATAATTTTGTGAAAATATTAATTACACACATATATAAAATAATTCATTTGGTTAAAAATTATATATAAATGAATGTACAAACTATTTAAAAGAAATGAAATTTATTATATAATAAAATTATTATTCCCTACAAAAACATTTTTTTGTCAAAAGATATAAAAAATCTAATTTCTGAATGTTTTTTAAAAAAATTATATAATTAATGATTTTAATCACACTCATAAAATATAATTTCTAGGTATAAGAAATGATTAATTCAAATTTAATAAATAAAGAGGAATATTTTTGTAAAATTTAATTTTAATTTCTTTTATTGGTGATCAAATTTTATTTATAAATATTGACACATTGAATATTTGAATTTAAAAAAAATTATACATTCAAATAAGATTATCTGGATTCCCAATGTATGTTTTTTTTATCTTTATGATAAGGATCATTTGTTATTAATAGTGAAAATAAAAAAAAATATTCCAAAATAGATTTTTCATTCAAATGATTTAATTATTAATTTACATTTTTTAATTTATAATTATATATTTTATAATACAATAAATATAATATGTTCAATTTAATTTTATTTAAATTTCAACTAGAGATAAAAAAAATCAAAATTTTAGACCTTTTCGCTTAAAAAACATATCATCTCATCTAGTCCACAAGATTAATTATAAATCATTTTCTTACAAATATTTGATTAGAATTTGAAGAATGTATTCAATATATTGAATATAAATAATTGATAAATAAATATTTGGTAAATAGGGTTTTTGAACAAAGTGAGTATAGAAAGTAATTTTTAATAATTAGAGCGATTAAGATAAAATTTATATTTCTTAGTGATTAATCATTAAAATGAGTGACATAAATGATGTAGAATCTGGTCCAAAATCTATTTGATGTCTATATTTCGACCACATAATCTGTTTTATCAAAAAATAAAAATTATTGGAGGTGAATTATTGATGGGAGATTTCTTATTTTTGTATATTGTTTTATATTAAAAAGAATGTCACTCTTCATCTACTCTAAAATGGTTCTCACCCCTACCCCCTCAATTAATCATACCTTTAATGTATAATTGTCTAAAAAAACAATTAAAAATTTTCTTATCAAGATCAATCCATTAATCCAATCAATATTCCTCTGGGAAAAAATCTATCTAAAGGTGATATTTGGTGAAAACCTAGAGGAGTTTTCCATAGAAGAAGTAACATGCTTTCACATGCTCTTGTTTTCTATTTTCAATATATAAAAAATTAAATATTCTTATTCCATTATTATATAATATAATAAGATTACTAAATATAATAAATTGTTTTATTTAATGGTTTCAAAATACACCTACACACAAGTACACCAAATGGGTAACAAACATACTGTTTGTGTGTATGATGGACTACCACTTCACGAAACGATATTGTTCTTTTTTACATTACTCCCTATCATGGATTGGAATTAGTAAATAAATACAATTTTAATATTATATAAATTTTATTTATTATTTTTTGGATTTTTGAATAATATACAACACATACGTTTATAATATTTATTTTCATGATATATGATAACATCATTTCTGGACTTGTGGACTACTGCCACCTCAATGGGATGCAATTTATTCAAACAATACTAGAAATTTATTAATAATGGGTTTAAAAAATTTATATGATATATATGATATAATAATTCTTAATTAATTAAAATATATTTATATATATTTCAATCAGTTACTATTTTTTAAATACGATAGGAAAAGAAAAACAATGTTCATGTGTACATATGACATGATGTCTCCAAAAATAGTGTATGGAATATCACATATATATATATTATTTATATATTGTTATAAATAATAATATATGTATTATATATAACATATAAACTATTTTTTAAATTATATAAATAATTATACAATGATCTGTGTAGATGTTTCATGAATAAAAGGTCCAAACACACACGATAAACAAAGCGGTTATTACCCAAATTTTTTTTAAAAGGAATTGAAAGTAAAAAAGTAATATAAATTAATAAATGAATCATATGTGGTATTATAAATTTGGATATTATTTCTTCATAAATTTATAATAAATTTAATTTAATTTTATAGATATTTGAAAATGTATAAATAAAATATATAATTATTGTGAGTGGAGCACTAGTATGACTTTTATTTATACAAGACGTATACCAAATTCAAAACTCATTCTATTTTTGTTGTTTACATACTAACCGTGAATTTATTATAAGACACATAAAATTAACTAAATGGGTATTTACACGTCCATATGATTATCTACAGTTTATGGGTTTATTGATCAAAATTTACAAAATCAGTAAGGAATTTTTTATTCTCAATTTTCCATTCTTTGAGAGACATGTTTTTTATGCCACTATATTATTTTATGATTAATATAAACTATTCCACTAACAAGTTATATAATTATAATCATTGTTTTCATCATAATATATGTATCATGTAATGTAATACTCTAATTGGGATAATAATTTTTGTTGTTAAAGTGGTTTGGATTTATTGTTGTAATCTAATCATTTATTTGGATTGATGATGAATAATGATCCAATGAGGAAATATTTTATACTATCTCTTAAAAATTCAGAATTAATTTCATTATCCTATGGCTACTCATGTAATATACAATTAATCGTTCCATTATACATTTCTTTGGTTTTTATGATAAATACTAATTTTTTTTAAAATATATGCCTTTATTTCCCCGTTTGGCATTAAATATGTGTAATTTATCATCCATGTTTTCTAATGAAATGTTTTCAGAAATGTTATAATAATATAAATAGATAATTAAAAACCATTTTTACTAGTGTGTTAAAGTTTTTACATGGAATATTCCTATTTTTTCATTGATTAACTTTTCTAAACATACTACGACATATAAAATTTTTATTGGAATGTACAGTTTTATCAGTCATCATGATAATAATTTATTTGAAAAATATTTTAATTGATTTTAAGGATATTTTCAAATAAAAAGTTTTCATATTTTTATTTTCAATAATTTTTTAATTTATTTTAAATAATTTTTTATATGTTATCAATTTATATAAATGTAAATTTTTTTTCAAAATGATACCACAAATCCTTTATATTTTGTCACGGTTATTCTTAATGAAAACCATTTTAAAAACATTTATTATTTATGAATTATTTTTCAATGATGAAAATATATTTTCATCAGTAATAACTTTATTGGAAATTGAAAATATTTCTTTCTGTGAAAATTATTTTTTTAACAGTTTTATGAAATGAATTTTAATGGAAAGGATATTTTCATTATAAATTTTTTTAGGTTAGCATTCATAATCGTTCTTCACCTATGATGAAAGACTTTCTTATAGTTTATTCATTATTGGGGAAATTTTCTAAGAATAAAATTCATTTTAATCATTTAATGATTAATGATTTGAGGGAATGGTATTTATAACACCCATTTCACTTCCACATGTTATATTCTTTAAAAAAAAATTATTTTCAAATATTATACTTTGATGGAATTATTATAAAACATGTATCTTTTCCACATGATATGATATGATGAAATGATTATGATATGCATTTAATTTCATGGGTTATAATATAATACGTCTAAACCCATAAATTTTTATAGTTAATGATATGGTTAATGTTTTATTATCATGTTGCATATGATTATATAATTTTACTATGTGATGGGTTGGAACTATATCTCTATCCAATGCTAAATGTAAAAGTTAATATCCCTAGAGATAAAGATGAGAATATATTAAACAATAAGTATCCTCTAAATATGAAGGTTAAACCCAATCCCCAATGGATTATTTGGAATCCCGATCCACTATAGGTATATAGGGAAAATTGACCCACTACAGGATGACGGGGAAACCAAATCCTTTATAAGGGAAGGACTACAACTGTAGAAGGTGTTGTTTCCCACCTCATAGGTGTAGTCTTCATGTTGTTCCATTTTATGTTTTTTCATTGAAACATGAATTATAGGAAATAAAAATATATGTTTATGGGTCTACCATAATTCAATATCTTCTTCCAATGTTTTGATTTCATGGATTTTTCTCTTAATCCCCTTGTTAATTATGTATTATGAGCTTCCAAAATATATTCTATGATTCATGTTTACAATATTTGATATTAAATGCATGATATTAAACTCTTATGATCCCTTTATCATGCCCTTAAGATCATGTTTATGCTTATATATACCTCCACTAACCCATACTAAGAATCTGAGATCTCCCGTTTTATGTGACCATTACCCAAGTAATTAATTTATTTATTATGAATGATGGTTCTAAGAAGGGTTTTATTTATAAAGTTCATGGTATGAGATAATGTAGGTTACTTATGTACATGTGTTTATGTTTTCATTTTTCTAAGGAATTATACTAACACTGTCTTTTAGATTCTATTTATGTAATGTATTAAGTATTCCACAAAAATCGTATAATGTCAATTTACGATAAGAAAGGGTCACTATATTTATAGGGTATTAAATTTTTTAATTTTGGTTTATGTGCTAGAAAGTGTTTCTGAATGATTTCCACAATATTTAGTGTATTTATTTTAATTCAAGGTATGTTGGATATTTTTATGATAAATAGGTTTTATATTGGAATTTAAGGGTTTTAGTGGTTTAAAGGGGGATTCAATGTCATCCTAGGTTTTTTATTATATTTAAAAAATCAATATTTTTTTTATTATTGTGTATTATAGTGTTTACGGGGGTTTGATGACATTATATATATTTTTTGACGTTTTAAATGGTTTCCATGTTTTTTAATAGTATTTTATTTTTTCACGATCATTCAAACATGACATGGTTTTTAATGGTATTCAAAACATTGTAAATTTTTATATCTTTTCAATTTTTTGATGTTATATCATGGTTTTCATTAAATTTCACTATATTCTAAATTCTAAATGACTCTATAATGTTTTTGGGAATTTCTATGTGTTTCGTGATTTTCAATGTTTTCAAGGTTTTTTATTATCAATAATACTTATTGATTTGTATAGTGTTTTCTAGATATTAAAGCTGTTTTTATTTTATGTATAGTTTTTATATTTTTTCTAGATTTTAAGTACTATAGAGTATTTGTCGAGGGTTTCAATGTTTTCTGAATGATCTTATTAGGATCTATACTTATAATTTTTTACATTATGTTTTTATTTTTTTTTGAAAAATGTTAATGTTTTCCAATGGTTTTCAATATTTTATATGTTATCTTAGGGTGCTAACAGTTTTTTTAATGATTTCCATTTTTTATGGGTTTCTCTTATTTTTCATGGGTTTTAGGTTATTTAAGGGTTCCAAGGGTTATCATATTTGTTTATGATTTTCCTGTTATTGAATGGGTTCTATTGGATTTTAAAAATTCATTTGTTTTTCAAACTGCCTTAAATTTTATGGGTTTTCAATATATTTCAATACTTTTTCAGTGGTTTTTATATTTATCTAATTTTTCCATGGCTTAATAATAATTTCATTTTATTTTAGTATTTCAATGGTTTATTTGGGTTTTAAATTGAATTTCATGGTTTATGATTTTTAAAAATTCTATAGTTTTTATGATTTTAAGGTTTCAAGGATTTAATATGGTTTTTATGCATATTTATGATTTTCCATGGGGTTTTTTTGGTGTTTTCATACTTCTGGGATTTTAAATGATTTTTCAATATTTTTTATTGTACTTCAATAGTTACAATTGGATTTATAATGATTTTCATTGTTTCTAATTTTATTAATTAATTTCATGGTGAATGTTGTGGTTGTCGTAGGGTTTTTTATGTTTTATAAGTATTTTATTGGGTATTAATTGGTTTTTTGTTTTGTATTGTAATTTTTTTTTCTTAATGTTGTTATCATTATATATATTTATAGTGTTTTAAGGGAATATAGGTAGTTTGATGAATCAATTCCATTTCAGTGTTTTTATGGGTGTTCTAGAGTTTATATGTTTGTCAAAGAACCAATGGGTTATTCTTTAAATTGATATATTTTAAATAGTTTACTTTATTTCATTGATATATTTATGATTATTAAATTCATTATTATTATTTATGATTTAATGTGTTTCTAATTTGTATTAACTCATTTATTTCGATGTTCTATTATTTACTTGTCTTTTAATGGTGTTTTAGTGTTTTATAAATCTTTATAAATTTTTATGGGGTCTTATGTGTTTTCGTTGGTACACCAATTTCATTTACTGTTTTTAATGTGTTTTTTAAAATACTCTAAAGAGCATTAATTATTTGGTTAAATATTCCATGGGCATTCATGTAATTCTAGTGAATATGATTTTTTATGGGTAAAAAATATTTCTTATGTGTGTTTGATGGATTTTTATGGGGTTTCTGGTTTAATTTAGTTTTGGGGGACTTCTATGATTTTTCCAAGGGTCATGTAGAATTTTCCCTTGATTTTTGTTTTTTCTTTAATTTTTCATTATTTTCAAGAGGATATCAATATTTTTTATTTTCATCCTAGATCATTCATTTTTTTAAATCGTCAACACAGTTTTCATGGTTTAAAATAAATTTCAGTAGATCATAAGTCTACTGAAGGATATTCATAGATTAAATTTATTATCAAGGGGTTTAATACATTTTTATATGACATAAAAGAATTATACATGTTTTATAGCGAAATTAAATGGGTTTTTCATGTTTTACTGATTTTCATATTTTTCAATTTTTTAATACAGTATTCAATTTTACAATGTTTATAGAATTTTAATGGGGTTTTTGATCAAAATGATATTTAGAGGGCATTTACGTATTATTAAAGAGGATACTATGGTTTTGGGTGTTTTTTCTAAAATATAATGGAATATTTTTTTTATTATGTTTTTATATTATTTTTATGATTTTTTTGAGAAATATAAAGTTTTATGGTTTAAAGAGGTTATTTTTTTAGAGTTTGTCATGGATTTTACATATTTTAATGATTATCAATGTCTTTTCAAGGTTATCCATGAATTTTCAATCCTCTCAAGGGTATTTTGTTTCAATGAAGTTAGTGATGGAATAGAATTTTGTTATTTCCAAGTTTATTCGTTGATTTAAGAGTATTTATGGATATTTAGTACATTTAAATGAGTTTTAGGTGGTTTCATGGTCTATTATGGTTATATTGGTATCTATACATGTTTCTAATGTTTTATATGAATATTTCATGGTTTCCAATGTTTTTAATTGGTTTTTTAGGGGTTCACATGGGTTTGTTGATTTTTACAGGGTTTTATAATGTTTTCACGGTATTTTAGTGTTTTTGGTATTTTTTAATTATTTCAATGTTCATGAAATTAATTATCAATTATTTAAGGATTATCATGAATTTTAATTTTATTCATGGTTTTCTATGGATAGTCCATGATTTCAATAATTTAGGTTATTTCACAATTTACATGAATTTTTTATGTATTTAGTGTTTTTACTTGTTTTCTAGGTGATTTATAGTTTTTCCTTGGATTTAAAATTATATAATTGTTTTTCTATGGTATGATGTTATTTTATGGTCTATTAGTTTTTAATTATTTTGCGTTCCATGAGGCTTTTAGTCGTATTAATGGATTAATATTTCCTACATGATTTTATGGGTTTTTGTGGCATTGAATGATTTATAGGGATCTCATGATTTGTTAAGATTCCATGGATTTTCCATTGTTTATCAAACTATTCATGGTTTTCTAATGTTTTAAATATCATTAAGGTCTTTCTATGATATTTCAATGGGTGTCACTATTATTTATTGTTTTTTATCGCTTTTCATTGATTAAAATTTTTTTGTACTATTTTAGTGTTTGGAGGTATTTTTAATGATTGTAGGGTATTTTTTATGTTTTAATGTTTTTATGGTATTAGTAAATTTTTAGGGTTTTATCAATGGTTTATATTTATTTCATTGGGATTATATGATTTTTATTTTTTTAAGTATTGTTTTATATATTTTACATATAATTTTCCATGGGGTTTCAATGTTTGTTTGGGTTTTATTTTTTTCATTATTTTTAAATATTTCCTAGGGGAATCAATTTATCATTGGTTTTTCGAGGTTTCTAGGTGTATTTATAGTTTTTTCAATTTTCACAGTTTTCATTGCCTGTTAGGGTTTTTGGGTTGTTAATATTTTTCAAATGATTCTTATCTTTAAGGGCTATTCATTGTATTTATTTTCCCAAATATTTTTTAGTTACTTCATAGTTTTCTATGTGTATCTACGATATTTAATATTATCCCTTTTTTATTTTTTCTTATTGGAATAATGGGTTTTAATTAATTTACATATATATTTATTATTCTATTATCTTCAAGGATTATTATAGATTTATCTTTATTTTTCAATCCTATAAATGATTTACATTATTTTGCTATGTTTTTAGGGATTCATTTGACATTCCATTATTTCAATGTTTTCAAGAGTTCATAAGGATTTTAATGTTTTTAATTGAATTTGACGTATTTTCAGTTTTTTCATATTATCAAATGGAAATAATAATTTTTTTAATTTGTTTTCTTGATATTTTACAGTTTTCAATATTTCTTAAATGTTACCTTTTTTTTGAATTTTCATTTTTTATGGTTTCCATGGGTTTTCTATGTTTTCTTAGCTATTTTAATATTTTCTAAAGAATAATATAATTTCTCATGGATTATTGGTTGTTTATTATTTTGTGTGTTTTAAAATGTATTAATGGGGGTTTCTACAATTTTTTTATTTTTAGAGATTTCGTATATTTTATTTTCAATTTTCATGGTTTTATAGGGGGTTCATTAGTTTACTGTTTTGTAATGTATTTATATCATTTTCTAATTTATAAAATAATTTCTAGTCATTCCATTGGATAATCTCATTTATATAGTATTATAATGGGTTTTAGAGTTTAATTGGGGTTTCAGATTTTTAGTTTTTATATAGCTTTCTAGGGGTTCAAATTATTTTCATATATTTTCTTGGGTATAAGTTTCTCTGATAGGGGGTTTTAGTATTTTGAAGAGCATTGAAGTGTTTCCTTGGTATTTTTATATTTAATATTTATCTTTTCATTTTCATGTGGTATCATCATTTTTATAGTTGTTCATGTCATAATATGGTTTTTATATATTTTTAAATGTGTTTGTGGGGCCTTAATGTTAAATATATTGTTTTCTAAGGTATTCCATGGGTCTTAGAAGTTTCACATGAATATCATGAATTTTTATTTTTGGAGATATCCATTTTTTTGTGGATTATTTTGAATTAAGGGTTTTTTTTCAAAATTTCATTTTTTTGTTATTTTCAAGGATTTCATTGGTTTTACAATGTTTTTAGTTTTTAATGGATTTGATGTTTTATTGTGTTTTTTTGGGATTTCTATGATTTTTTTGTTTTCATGATTAATTTAGTTCATTATTTTTTTTTGGATTATAAAATTTTAATGATTTTCACTATTGATTATTGTTTTATAGAGTTTAATGGGATTTTAAGAATTTTATATGGATTTTAGTGACTCATGGTGTTTTCCTTTTTTATAGAGTTGTAGTACTTTTTAGGGGATTAATAGGCCTTCCTGTCATTTCAAATGATTTTTATGGATTCCATCAGTTTTTTAGTGTTTCAGATGTTTTTATAGTAATTTACTCATTTTTCAATGGTTCTTAATGTTTTAATGGTTTTAAATACTTTTATAGATTTTTCATTTTATTATAATTTTTTTGGGTTTTGTATGGTTTTTATGGGATCTCTTGGTTTTTAGTGCATTAAATATTTTATGAATTTGATAGGGATGTAAATGTCTTTCATGGATTTATATGGTGTTTATAGGATTTGTAGGTTATCGAGTGATTTCAATGTTTTTAGGGTACTTCGGTGATTTTAAGGATTTTCTTTTATTTCAAGGGGTTGTTATGAATTCTCATGGTTTTCCATGGTTTTAAATGTATTTTTATAATTTCTAGTATTTTTGAAAGTATTTATTAAATTTTACAGATAGTTTAATGCATTTCACATTTTTTTTGTTTTTTAGGTTTTACATGTTTTACTCTTGTTTTCAATAGTTATATTTTTCTTTCAAATCATTATCACTGTAATTAAGTATTAAAGTAATTTTGAATGATTTTATTTGTATTTAGTATTTTCAAGGGTCTATGGTGGTTAACATAGTGTTATAGGGTTTTAATGTTTGATTCTCAATATATTTACAGTTTCCAAGGATTACAATGATATTTATTGTTTTATTCATTTTTATCATTATACTAGTTTCTAGGGAAATTTATATTTATTAGTGTTTTAATTTTTCCCAAAGTTTTATTTTTTATAGGGGTTTTCTTAGTGTGCAATGGGTCAATATAATTATTTTATGTATTTTAGGTAATTTAGTACAATTAATGATGTCTTAGATATTAATATGATTATCCCAGTTTTTATTTTTCTAATAGATTTTTTAGATTTCTCTCTATTTTAATAGATTTTAACGAACATATAGTAATTTTTTTCAAACATTCCAATGATTTTCATATTTTCAATGTTTTTAAATTTCTTATCAGTATAAATTTTTTTATTCATATGTTTTACATGGTATTGCATCATTTTCAAGTATTTATCATGGTTTTATATTTTATTCATAGGGGTTTCCATGGATTCCCAAGATTTTCATTTTTTTCAAGGGTTTTGACGAAATTTTTTTAAATGTTTCACAAATTTTCCATTTTTATGGGGTATATATCTTTAATGTTTTATTCATTATTTTCCCACATTTCTCACTACATCAGGGTTTTTCATTCTTATTAAGGGGGTTCAATGTGTTATATTATTTTAATGATCTAATACAATTTTCTCTAAGTTTTTATAGTTTTTATGTTATTTTAGTTCTTTTTATGGGATTTAACAAATTTTTAGTCATTTTTATATTTTTGATTCATTAAGATTTTAAGATTATCCATGGTTTTAATTATATTCAATGGGTTCAAGAGTTGTTCTAGGTTTTTGAGGGTTTTAAGGGGATTTATTGTTTTATATTATTTTATGTTGTTTTCAATATTTATCTAGGTTTTATGAGTTATTATTGTTTTCCTAGTTTTTTCAAAAAATTTATATATTATCTATTTATTTAGTGGTTTTTAGAAATTTTAAGGGTTTGTAGGGGTTTTATGGGTTTTCTATATTTTATAATATTATCAATACTTTTCTCTAGGGTTTGTATTTTATCAAGGGTTTTAATTTTATTTTAGTGTATTCCATTTTACAATGATTTGGATGGGTCAGTAGGATTTTAGTTGGTTTTGTATTATTTATTGGATTCATCGGGGTTGACTACTATTTTTCACTGTTTAACATTTTCTTACTGTAATTTCATGGGTTTTTAGTGATTTCATTGGTTTAAAATTTTTTTATATTCTTTCCATGACATTTGGGGATTTTTAGGTTTTAAAATGTCTTTCCTAGGTTTCATAGGGTTTTCATTATTTGGGAATGGAATAAATTGTTTATATGGTATTTTATTTTTTTATATTGGGTTTTTTTAATTTATGTGGTTTTTTTATATTTTCATTATTTTCAAGGGTTTCCATATTTTTTCTTTTTTTTGAGGTTTCTATGTTTTCATGTTGTTGTATGTATTTATGGTTTTAGTTTCTTTTAATGTATTTCATGGATATACAATAATTCATTTGGGTATCACTGTGTTTTTAAGAATATTGTTTTGTGTTTATAGGCTTTTCCATGTAAATCCATTTTCTTTAATGGGATTTAAAATTCCTCTATAACATTCTTGTGTTTGAAATAGTTTTCATTCTATTTAAAATGTTTCAGTTGTTTGTCAAGGAATTCTTATACATTCTATGTGCTTTTATGGTATTTCAATTTGTGCTAATGTTTTCATTGGATTTTATAGGTTACATGTTTTTATGGGTTTTTATAAATTTTTATGATTCTATATAATTGTATAGTTTTAATATTTTTTAAATTTTGATTTGATTTATTTTGGCTATCTTGTGGGGATTTAAATATTTTCAGATGTTTAATGGGATTGAAGGCTTCTTTGTGGTACAAGATGTTTTCAATGTAATTAAATTGATTCATGATGTTTTATAGTTTTCTAAAAGAAATTAGGGTATTAGGGTTTTCTAGAGTTATTTTGGATTTTATAGGGTTTTAAAATGTTTAAAAATGTTCATAATTTTTTTTTTAATTTTCATAGATTTGTAAGCGGTGTCAATGACATGTTGTTGTTTCCTATGTTTTTATGATTTTAATGTGTTTTATAGATTCAAAATAATATGTTTTTGGGATTTATGGCTTTCATGTTTTCCAAGTTATTCATAAATTTTCAGAAGTTAAAAATGGTATTATATGTTTTTATAAGGTTTCAATATTTTCTACCATTTTAAATAAATTCAAGTTGTTATTCAAGGCATTCTATGAATTTAGAATTTTCCCAAAAAATTATAATATTTCAATCTCTGATAATTAATTTAATATATTTTTAAGGTTTAAATTGTATTATATGGTTTTTATTGGTTTTATGGTTTTATATATTTTCCCCGATCATTTAGATACTTTCACAATATTAATACATGTATCATGGGTTTTTATTTTATAAGATTTCCAAATTTTAAGGGATCATATGTTTATCTTGTGTTTTAGGGAGTTTTTATGATATTTTATAATATTTAAAAATGTCCTATGATTTCACAATATTTTAATTACCTATCATGTTTTTAAATAATTTTCATAGATTATAGTAATTTTCTAATGTTTTCATGAGTTTTCATGTATTTTTATGGTTTTAGGATTTTAGTTGTTGTTAATCATATTTAATGATTTCTAGTTATTTCAATGGCTTTTATTGGTAGTTTTATAGATCTCCACAAAATTTTATTAAAATTTGATGTTTATATTAGCATTAAAGGGTTTTAATGTAAATTTATTGTTTATTTAGGTATTTTCATCGGTTTTATGTGTTTTCTTATGATTTTTTTGTGTTTTAATAATATTTGATGGCTTAAAATGATATATAATATTTTTAAGGCTTTTATATTTTTATGGGATCTTCTGGGGTTTCCTAGGATTTTTTATAACATTTATATGTTTTTAGGGATTTTTAGTATTTTATTATTTTATAGTGACTTCATATTGTTTTTGTATTTTATATACATTTTCTATGGATTTCTAGTTGTTTTTCTATTTTCATTGGAATTGTTCAATTTTTATGTCTTTTCCAAGGAATTTACAGTTTCACTTTTTTTAGGAGATTTAGTGGGTGTCTACATATTTTTTGGAGTTTCTCACGGTTTATTGCATGCTTTCTATGGGTGTCAAATGTTTCGTGGTTTATGTCTATTAAATTATATTTTTTCTAGGTACTTGATAACATAATAGTTGTTTTCAAGGGTTATTATGTTCATTAAATGTTTTTTCTTCTTTTTTAATGGAATATTTTTATTTGATTAACTTTGGGATTGTTTTTAATGATTTTACAGGGTTTTCATTGGATTTTCAAAATGTTAAACTTCTTTATTTTTATAACAAAATTTCTTTGTATTTTAAGAGTCTTGGGTTTTTAAAACATTTAACATATTTGTGGGGTTATTCACAAATTTTAGGGCTTTACATTTTTTATGTTCATTTAAGGGTATTCATGACTTTAATTATTTACATTGGTTACATATTAGAAATAATGGTTTTTAATTTTTTTTTACAAATTTCATTATTATTTATTTTTAGTAATAATTTAAAAAAATTTATTATGATTTTTACTATTTGTCTTCATTTTCATGTTACTCAATATTTTAGATAAATGTCATAGTTTTTTGGTTTTTTTTGTAGCTTTATATTTAATTAATGTATTACAAGATTTTGCAAACTGTTTTATGTTTTTCATGAATAAATATTTATTAAAACGAATTTTGAGAGATTTTAGGGGTTTTGTATAAAATTAAAGAATTGCATATTTTATGATTTTAAATAATTTTATAGGATGTTTTTTGTATTTTTAGTAAATTAATAGATTCAATGGTTTCCTATGTTTTATTAGATGTTTCGTAGTTTTGATATCTTTTTGAGGGTTCTCAATATTTTTTAATATTTAGAGGTATTTAAATGCTATTAATAATTATTTATTGTCGTTATAGACACTCAATAATTTTATTCTATTGTTTTCTATGGTTTTAAAATCCTTTTGTGTCTATTTATGGTTTTTTATATTTTTCTACAGTGTTCATATATTTTTAGGTTTCTCAAATATTTGATAAAGTCTTTCATGGTTTTCTTCTTTTCTAGAATGTTCAACATTTATCCAAAGATTCATGGTTTTTACAAGGATTTCCTATAGTTTTTAGTTCTTAGTATGGGTTTATAGATTTTCTATGATTTCCAATGGTCTCTCATGTTTTTTTTTCAGATTGTATTTTTTTCAATTAATTCCATTATTTCAATATTTTCAATAAATTTTCATTTTTTATTTTTATATTAGTGAGACATTAGTTTTCATAATATTTTATGTGATATATAGAGGATTTCTTAGTTATTTTTTATAGTATTTCATTTTTCTCTATTTTTCATTCATTTCCAATTTTTTATGGATAGGGGTTCTACAAAAATTATGTGTTTTTATGATTTGGAAGAGCATTAATATGTATTCATTTATGTTGTTGAGTTTTAAAAAGGGGGGGGGGATTTAAATTATGATTATGATCATCTTAGGTTTTCATATGTTTTTCAGAAAAACTAATATCCAAAACACGAGTGCCACTCAATGGTTTTCCAATACCTATTAGACTCATAACCTCATGTGTTCCTCCCTATATGAAAGAGGATAACATCCGTTAGTGAGGTCCAATTATAAGGCCCCAGCCTTAAACCTTACTTAATCTTGAGTTATTACAAGATTACACATTGAGGATCTTTTTGGGTTTAGAGTTTTAGAGAATTAGGTCATAAAACTTGCATTACATTCCACATATAAACAAAGTGGTTACATAAAGATAGTATTCTTCATTACCATCAATGGAAACACATTTAAAATAAAACATGGATTATTTCTTGACACATCCTTGACTCTATCATCTTATCATGTACCTTTCCCTTGACCTGTGAAAAACATTTCAAAAACTTGGGATGAGCATAAAAACTCAGTATGGGTTATAAAAAAAACATGGAAAGGAAACATGAGTTCATATGTACATAACAATGAAATCATACTTTACCCATAAAACATAGGCACTTTAACATACCTCATAAAATCATGAATAAATCATAGAAATCATAAGACATAAAGGTAACTTGAGGCATTCATAACATTCTTACATAGGGAGTAACCCTCTTGGTTACGTTTGGAATACCCATCACAGTATATTCCCTAAAATCTCTTCGGAGAAACCTTAACGTTTCACTCCTTCGCGTTACCCAATGCATTGTAGAGCTATTACGGGCTCACCCGCCCTTAGTTTATCACGGAACCACCCGTCTTCATAATAATGCCCAAGAACCATAACATAATCATATCACATAAAACATGCATAAAGGTAACATAAAATTTCCACGAGATATCAATACAACACATTGATATAAAAACATTATGAAAACCATTTTCAATACTAAAATAAAATAAATGTAAAACATGGTATTTATTTTTCTTTTAAAAAGAAGGTATGGCTTGTAGAGGAAGCCGAAACTCAAATAACGGTCACGACGGCGGAGAAGTCGTTGTCGCCGCATACGTACGACAAAAACATTCCCTTTTGTCGTTTAGTAAACGCTTCATATAAAAAAGATTCCTTTTGAATAAATGTAAAAGTAAAAGGGGTTTATTCACCGTATAAAAGAAAGTTGTGTATAAAATAAAATATGCCTCAATGAAAGAAGATTGAGACGAAGTCCCATACCTCGTATCCGACTTGACCCGACCGTTCTTTAATATCCTGAATAATAAACTTGAGTTAATCTCTACTTGCTTATGAATCTTTTTCAAGTTCATTATTCCTTTTATACCATGTTATGAACATCATGTAATCAGTTAAGTTAATAATGTTCATTTTGTCGGTATTTGGTTCTTAAGTCAAAAATAGACTTCTTACACTTACATGTTGTTAATTTGGTCAAAGGTTCATTATATCCAGAATGGTATTCATGATGTAGATATCATATATGTCATATATATCCAGTACATACATGCATTTATAATATTACATAATCATTTAGAGGTAAGAAATGAAATGCACCGTTCATGGAGACGGTAAGCCGTACGTACGCATGAACGCTACTTTCATTTCTATTTCATATTTTCTGGAATGGAATCATAATGATATAAAGGTATATTATAATTCCAGTATAATAACATATATAATATCATTATCTTTATCTTTACACATCCCACATATGCTATTAACGAATCAAATCACTTTTAGGGGGTGGTAGTCCGCCCTTCCTAAAATGAAGATATCGTGTTTACCCATAATGGAAACCACAAAGGTATGCCCAAAATGAAAAAAACAGAAGCTTAATGAAAACATAAACATATTACATATCATATATAAAAATAGTTACATCATAATGGCCACCTTTGAAGGTGCTAAATGAGTGTTGAACAATCATCGTTTCGGGAGGCAGAATTTTGCCATCCACGGAAACCGTATGTTCTTTAACCATTTGATGTAGTTGTGTGAGAGTGTAGCTCAAATAAATCTTATAACAACATCCTAGTATATTGAAGATACTGGTGTTGTTACAAAGGAAGTAAATAAAAAGATTTTAGGGGGTTGGAGAAGCAAAATAAATCAAATGAACATGAGAGAATGAATTACCTTTAAAAGTGTAACTCATTTTGAGTTGAGCCTAAAGGCTTCCTTTGAAAGGATTCTGCCCAAAGGGAATCCTCTAGGATGAGGAGAGGGATGTGGAGAGAGTAAATGGGCAGGGGTTGGCTGAGCCAAAGGCTTGAGAAGTGTGTGAAATGAGGTAGAGGTGGGGGCCTTTTATAAGAGGAGAGGAGGGGCGCTTTTGGAAAGTAAAGAAATATTACTTTATTTGAAAATGTGTTTCGGTTTTAAAAGGTCCCACATTGATATAATTCGTGGATAAGGTGATAAGGATTCGAAATACACTCATCCAATTGGTTTTGGACATGTGTAGTTCATAGATTTTACATTATCTTTCCATTTTATTTAAATCGTCAAATAATGATGTCATCGCTGCATCATTATTATGTCACAAATAATTTAATTTTTTTAAAGTCTAAAAATCATAAAACAAATACTATGATTCATGAAATCTTTTTATCTTTCCAATGACTATTTATAATCAAATATATTATCTTTATAACCACATGTAAAAATTGTTTTCGTAAAACATCTCTTGTTTGTGTCATTTTTACTTTTACATTAAATAAAAAGTTATTTATGTCATTTCCCAACCAAAATGTCTCCATGGGGTCTCCAAGTTGACTCATGGCTTGTCTTGGTCGGCCATGACATAACCAATAAGGTTGGGACATGTGTCTAGGTCATTTCATATTATTAAAGCATTATTTATACCTTAAACTACACTAATTACCACTAATCGCGATTAAAAACATAATAAGTTACTATTCACAAAAAAATTATTATAATCTCATTGAACCACATTTTACATACTAATGACAACCATGTATGTCGGATTTTCAAAATTCAAAACACAATGATGGCAAAATTTCATTTAAACGGAAAATCAGTCTTTATAAGTACCACTTAGTTGTTTCACTATTCATCAAAAATTGAAGTTTTTCAGAAAATTACCAAAAATTCACCCTAAGCTATATTTGATATTACGAATTCAAAAATGAAGTCTATTTTAAAAAATTCAAATCATATAAGTCACATTAATTAATTTAATAATTAATTCCTGCTGCCAGAGCAAAAAGCGTGTTTTTACGAAACAATAAGTATCAAAAGATTGACACCAGTTTAAGTCCAATTTCAATGTGAAATTGACTCCAATGACCACCATTGGATTAAATGGTAAAAATATATTCATATTACACATTAATACCAATTCAAAAGATAATATAATCATATAAATAAATTAGATTAAAAAACAGTTTTGATGTAAAATGCAGTATTTTTCACTATTCATTAAAAAATGAACCTTGTCAGAAAAATACCAAAAATTTACACAAAGTTAATTTTGATGTCCCAATCATAATGAATAAGTTTATTTTGACAAACATAATTTATAAAATTGTCAAAATATATATTCAATAATGTTTTGCCATCAAAAGGCAGTAAAACAATCTTTTAAGAATATTATTGTATTCCATGCATAAGATTGTATTTATTTTCATCTTAAGCCTCTAAAACACTATATTATTCATTAATAGACATATGTAAAAATATCTATTATTCATTACTTACTTGGGATGTTACATCCTTCCCCCCTTTAGAAAATTGCGTCCCCGCAATTTATTTACTTATCGAATAAATGGGGGTACTTATCCCTCATTGCATTTTCAGATTCCCATGTTGCCTCTTCAATCATGGGGTTTTTCCACAAAACCTTTACCTGCTTAATCACCTTATTCTGTAACACTTGCTCCCTGTGGTCAAGAATCTGGACCGGTTGTTCCTCATAAGATAGGTTCTCTTCCAGCTGAACTACCTCTGGACTCAAAACATGAGATGGATCTGGCATATACTTTCTCAACATTGAAACGTGAAAAAAATTGTGTACCTGAGATAAACTCGGAGGTAAAGCCACTCGGTATGCAACTGATCTAACTCTCTCCAGAATTTCGTTTGGTCCAATGAACCTTGGACTCAACTTTCCTTTCTTACCAAATCTCATCATACTTTTCCAAGGAGAAACCTTGAGAAAAACATGATCACCTACCTCGAAAGATAGATCCTTCCTCCGGTTATCCGCATAACTCTTCTACCTGCTCTGAGCTGTTCTCATGTGTTTCTGAATCAGCTGAACTTTTTCTGCCATCTCTTCTACCAATTCTGGTCCCATCAACTTCCTTTCACCCACTTCATCCCAGAAAGCTGGAGTTCGACACCGCTTCCCATATAATTCCTGAAATGGTGCCATCTGTATACTGGAATGAAAACTGTTATTATATGAAAACTCAACCAAAGAAAGATGTTGGTCCCAACTTCCCTGATAATCCATAGAACAAGCTCGTAGCATATCCTCCAATGTCTGAATTTTTCATTCTGACTGCCCATCTTATTGAGGATGAAAAGCTGTACTAAAATTTAATTCAGTACCCAACGACTTCTGAAGGCCTTTCCAAAAGTTAGAAGTAAACCTGGGATCACGATCTGATACAATGGAGAGAGGAACTCCATGTAACCTGACTATCTCTTTAAGATACAAACAGGAAATTTGATCAAGAGAGAAAGTATCTCGTATAGCAAGGAAATGAGCAGATTTGGTCAAGCGATCAATAATAACCCAGATTGCATTATTACCTCGAAATGTCTTCGGTAATCCAACAACAAAGTCCATGGATATATTCTCCCATTTCCACTCCGGCACTGGTAAAGGCTGAAGCATCCCTTTCGGTAACTGCCGCTCTGCTTTAACCTGCTGACAAGTCAAACACTTCAGAGTAAAATCAGCAATATCTCTTTTCATTCCATCCCACCAGTAATACTCCCGCAGATCTCTATACATCTTAGTACTGCCCGGATGAACTAAAAACAGAGAACTATGAGCTTCACATAACAACTCTCTCTTCAACTGTGAATCACAAGGCACACACAATCTCTTCCCAAATCTCAAAATGCAATCATTATCAATGTTGAATTCAGGTAACTTACCTTTCTGAACCAGCTCTACCCTTTTCTGCAACTCACTGTCTTGCTTCTGTGCTTGCTTGATTCTATCTGATAGAGAAGATATCGCTGATACCTGAAACAATATAGAAGGACTTCCTGCACCAACAACTTCTATGCCAAAGTTCATCAAATCGTTAACCAAAGGATCACATTCCAAACTCAACATTGTTAATGAAGCATTACTTTTTCGACTCAAAGCATCAGCCACTTTATTTGCTTTTCCCGGATGGTAATGAATTGTACAATCATAATCCATGATTAATTCCAGCCATCTCCTTTGTCTCATGTTTAACTCTTTCTGAGTGAATATATACTTTAAAATTTTGTGATCGGTATATATTTCACACTTTACTCCATACAAATGATGCCTCAAAATTTTTAAAGCAAAAACAACAGCAGCTAATTCCAAATCATATGTAGGGTAATTTACCTCATGAGTTTTCAACTGTCGTGAAGCATAAGCAATTCCCTGATCATTCTGCATTAGGACACAACCAAGTCCTTTCAATGAAGCATCACTGTATATAACAAACTCACCATTCCTGGAAGGTAGTGCCAAAACTGGAGCATTCAACAATCTTCTTTTCAATTCCTGAAAAAAATCATCACATTCTTTTGTCTAGATAAACTTAACACCCTTCCGAGTTAGCTTAGTCATTGGACTAGATAACCGTGAAAAATTTCTAACAAACCTTCGGTAATAGCCCGCCAAACCAAGGAAGCTACGAATCTCGATTACATTTGTGGGTCTTGGCCATTCTTCCACAACTTTTGTTTTTGCAGGATCAATAGTTATTCCATCTTTAGAAACAATGTGACCAAGGAAAGAAATTTGTTGCAACCAAAACTCACACTTGCTGAATTTCCCATACAGTTTCTTTTCTTTTATGGTTTGCAAGATAACCCTTAAATGTTTTTCATGATCCTCTTTACTTTTAGAAAACACCAAAATATCATCAATGAAAACCACCAAAAACTTATCCAAGAACTCATGGAAAATTCTATTCATTAAATCCATGAATACAACAGGTGAATTGGTTAGCCCAAAAGGCATTACTACAAATTCATAATGGCCATATCTCGTACGGAACGCGGTCTTCAGAATATCTGCCTCCTTAACCTTCAGCTGATGGTACCCCGATCTCAAGTCAATCTTTGAAAAAAACTGAGCTCCCTGGAGCTGATCAAACAAATCATCGATATGAGGCAAAGGATATTTGTTCTTAACAATGATATTATTCAAGGTTCTATAATCAATGCAAAGTCTCATAGAACCATCTTTCTTTTTAACAAATAAAACAGGAGCACCCCATGGTGATGTTCTAGGTCTAATGAAACCTTTCTCTAATAAATCTTGCAATTGCTCCTTCAACTCTAAAAGTTCAATTTGTGCCATTCGATAAGGGGGTTTTGAAATTGGCTTAGCATCAGGAACTAAGTCAACAGTAAACTCAACTTCCCGATCTGGTATTATTCCAGACAACTCATCAGGAAAAACATGAGGATACTCATTTACCACTGGCACATCATTAATCTGAACAGTTCCTTTATTTTCAATGACGTGTGCAAGGTAACATTCATTTCCATCTTTTACAAGTTTCTCGGACTCTTGATATGTTATCAAAAGTAAGGGTTCATTCTTGTAAACAAACTGAAAGTCTTTCTGAAAAGAAAATTCTTTAGCTCTACAGTCAATCTTAGCATGGTAAATAGAGAGCCAATTCATACCCATGATAACATCAAACTCTACTAGAGGTAGAACAATAAGGTTTGCAAGTAGGTTCTTTCCACGGATAAGGATAGGAAGATTCTTATAAATTCTTTTTTCCTCAACATTTCCCCCAGGTGTTTTTACCAAAAGTTCAGGAGTCATTTCTTGAGATGGTATTCCCATTTTACTAGAAAAGGTTTCAGAGATGAAAGAATGTGTAGACCCCGAATCAAACAACACACTGGCATAATCTGAAAAAACAAACAAAGTACCTGATACAACTTCATTTGATGGCCCGACATCTGCTGAAGTAGTTGCAAAGGATTTCACCACCCCTTTCTGCTTGTAGTCTAACTACTTCCCATCACTCAAGCTCTTTGCCGGACACTCATTTACATAGTGACCCATCTCATTGCACTTAAAACATTTCACTAACTGTAAATCAAATTTGTTCTTACCTTCAACTTGATCCTTTTCAGTGCAATCACGAGCCTTATGTCCCATCTTACCACATCGGTAGCACTTTCCATAATTCAAAAGACATTCCCCAGCATGCCTTTTTCCACATTTATCACAAACTGGAAACTTAGTTTTCTTACCATCAGACTTTTTTGAAGAATTCTTACCTTTCTCCGGCCACCTCGGTCTCTTCTTCTGCTGGTAGTTATAGAACACTTGGTCATCGGCAAACTCCATTTCCACCTTCTCAGCACATCAAACAAGCTTTTCATAACTTTTAAACTCACGAGAAGCTAATCCCCTTCGATACTTTGGCTTTAATCCTGAGTAAAAACGATTGATTTTACTATCAAGGTCCCGGATAAAATTTGGAGCATACCTTTCCAATCGAGTGAACCTTTCTTCATAGGCAGCCACTGAGTCTTCCTCTTGCCTCAATTCCAAGAATTGCTTTTCCATCCTAAGTCGAACAGCCTTAGGAAAATACTTCTCAAGAAAAATACCTTTGAATTCATCCCAGTCAAGAGCATCAATCTCATCGGCGTCCCTGATATTTTTAACCATAGACCACCACTGATCTGCTTCACCCTCCAAACGGTAAATAGCAAGACTAACCTTTTGATTGTCTGAACATCCCATGACATCAAAAATCTTCTCCAGTGCTTTAATCCACCCTTCAGCTAGCACAGGGTCAGATGATCCTCTGAATGATGGTGGATGTTTCCTCATGAAATGTTCCACCACTGACATGTTCCTCTGTGGTTGTTCTGGATGATCTCGTGCATGGATACCACCGCCATTTATCGCTTGAGTCAACTGTGCCATTACTGCAACAAACTTTTCAGTTCCAATTCCGACCATTTCTGGATGCTGATTCGGAAGGTTATTTCCTTCTGTATGCCTTTCTAGCACTGCTTCCCTGTTTCCTCTGCGGAAAACCATTCTGAACAAACATGTCTTAGATGAAGCAACATGGTAATCTTTAAATGCTATATCATTTCGAAAAAAAAAATATTTTTGGATAATCATTTAATAGAATTATCACTCCTAAAGTTATCTAAACCGACCTTTGATACCAACTATAAGGCCCCAGCCTTAAACCTTGCTTAATCTTGAGTTATTACAAGATTACACATTGAGGATCTTTTCGGGTTTAGAGTTTTAGATAATTAGATCATAAAACTTGCATTACATTCCACATATAAACAAAGTGGTTTCATAAAGATAGTATTCTTCATTCCCATCAATGGAAACACATTTAAAATAAAACATGTATTATTTCTTGACACATCCTTGACTCTATCATCTTATCATGTACCTTTCCCTTGACCTGTGAAAAAAAGTTCAAAAACTTGGGATGAGCATAAAAACTCAGTATGGGTTATAAAAAAACATGGAAAGGAAACATGAGTTCATATGTACATAAGAATGAAATCATACTTTACCCATAAAACATAGGCACTTTAACATACCTCATAAAATCATGAATAAATCATAGAAATCATAAGACATAAAGGTAACTTGAGGCATTCATAACATTCTTACGTAGGGAGTAACCCTCTTGGATACGTTTGGAATACCCATCACAGTATATTCCCAAAAATCTCTTCGGAGAAACCTTAACGTTTCACTCCTTCACGTTACCTAATGCATTGGAGAGCTATAACGGGCTCACCCACCCTTAGTTTATCACGAAACCACCCGTCTTCATAATAATGCCCAAGAACCATAACATAATCATATCACATAAAACATGCATAAAGGTAACATAAAATTTCCATGAGATATCAATACAACACATTGATATAAAAACATTATGAAAACCATTTTCAATACTAAAATAAAAGTAAAGTAAAACATGGTATTTATTTTTCTTTTAAAAAGAAGGTATGGCTTGTAGAGGAAGCTGAAACTCAAATAACGGTCACGACGGTGGAGAAGTCATTGTCGCCGCATACGTACGACAAAAACATTCCCTTTTGTCGTTTATTAAACGCTTCGTATAAAAAATATTCCTTTTGAATAAATGTAAAAGTCAAAGGGGTTTATACACCGTATAAAAGAAAGTTGCGTATAAAATAAAATATGCCTCAATGAAAGGAGATTGAGACGAAGTCCCATACCTCGTATCCGACTTGACCCGACCGTTATTTAATATCCTGAATAATAAACTTGAGTTAATCTCTACTTGCTTATGAATCTTTTTCAAGTTCATTATTCCTTTTATACCATGTTATGAACATCATGTAATCAGTTAAGTTAATAATGTTCATTTTGTCGGTATTTGGTTCTTAAGTCAAAAATAGACTTCTTACACTTACATGTTGTTAATTTGGTCAAAGGTTCATTATATCCAGAATGGTATTCATGATGTAGATATCATATATGTCATATATATCCAGTACATACATGCATTTATAATATTACATAATCATTTAGAGGTAAGAAATGAAATGCACCGTTCATGGAGACGGTAAGCTGTACGTACGCATGAACGCTACTTTCATTTCTATTTCATATTTTCTGGAATGGAATCATAATGATATAAAGGTATATTATAATTCCAGTATAATAACATATATAATATCATTAACTTTATCCTTTACACATCCCACATATGGTATTAACGAATCAAATCACTTTTAGGGGGCGGTAGTCAGCACTTCCTAAAATGAAGATATCGTGTTTACCCATAATGGAAATCATAAAGGTATGCCCAAAATGAAAAAAAAGAAGCTTAAGGAAAACATAAACATATTACATATCATATATAAAAATAGTGACATCATAATGGCCACCTTTGAAGGTGGTAAATGAGTGTTGAACAATCACCGTTTCGGGAGGCAGAATTTCGCCATCCACGGAAACCGTATGTTCTTTAACCATTTGATGTAGTTTTGTGAGAGTGTAGCTCAAATAAATCTTATAACAACATCCTAGTATATTGAAGATACTGGTGTTGTTACAAAGGAAGTAAATAAAAAGAGTTTAGGGGGTTGGAGAAGCAAAATAAATCAAATGAACATGAGAGAATGAATTACCTTTAAAAGTGTAACTCCTATTGAGTTGAGCCTTTGAAAAGATTCTGCCCAAAGGGAATCCTCTAGGATGAGGAGAGGGATGTGGAGAGAGTAAATGGGCAGGGTTTGGCCGAGCCAAAGGCTTGAGAAGTCTGTGAAATGAGGTAGTGGTGGGGGCCTTTTATAAGAGGAGAGGAGGGGCACTTTTGGAAAGTAAAGAAATATTACTTTATTTGAAAATGTGTTTCGGTTTTAAAAGGTCCCACATTGATATAATTCGTGGATAAGGTGATAAGGCTTCGA
This sequence comes from Viscum album, assembly GCA_963277665.1. Lineage (NCBI taxonomy): Eukaryota > Viridiplantae > Streptophyta > Magnoliopsida > Santalales > Viscaceae > Viscum > Viscum album. Next base: position 1,817,386,487 of record OY728164.1, read on the forward strand.
AATCCACTCATCCAATTAGTTGTGGCCATGTGTAGTTCATAGATTTTACATTATCTTTCCATTTTATTTAAATCGTCAAATAATGATGTCATCGCTGCATCATTATTATGTCATAAATAATTTAATTTATTTAATGTCTAAAAATCATAAAACAAATACTATTATGTAGGAAATCTTTTTATCTTTCCAATTACTATTTATAATCAAATAGCTGATCTTTATAACCCCATGTAAAAATTGTTTTCGTAAAACATCTCTTGTTTGTGTCATTTTTACTTTTACATTAAATAAAAAGTTATTTATGTCATTTCCCAACCAAAATGTCTCCATGGGGTCCCCAAGTTGACTCATGGCTTGTCTTGGTCGGCCATGACACAACCAATAAGGTTGGGACATGTGTCTAGGTCATTTCATATTATTTAAGCATTATTTATACCTTAAACTACACTAATTACCACTAATCGCGATTAAAAACTTAATAAGTTACTATTCACCAAAAAATTATTATAATCTCATTGAACCACATTTTACATATTAATGACAACCATGTATGTCGGATTTTCAAAATTCAAAACACAATGATGACAAAATTTCATTTAAACGGAAAATCAGTCTTTATAAGTACCACTTAGTGGTTTCACTATTCATAAAAAATTGAAGTTTTTCAGAAAATTACCAAAAATTAACCCTAAGGTATATTTGATATTATGAATTCAAAAATGAAGTCTATTTTACAAAATTCAAATCATATAAGTCAAATTAATTAATTTAATAATTAATTCCCGCTGCCAGAGCAAAAAGCGTGTTTTTACGAAACAATAAGTATCAAAAGATTGACACCAGTTTAAGTCCAATTTCAAAGTGAAATTGACTCCAATTACCACCATTGGATTAAATGGTAAAAATATATTCATATTACACATTAAGACCAATTCAAAAGATAATATAATCATATAAATAAATTAGATTAAAAAGCAGTTTTGATGTAAAATGCAGTATTTTTCACTATTCATTAAAAAATGAACCTTGTTAGAAAAATACCAAAAATTTACACAAAGTAAATTTTGATGTCCCAATAATAAAGAATAAGTTTATTTTGACAAACATAATTTATAAAATTGTCAAAATATAGATTCAATAATGTTTTTCCATCAAAAGGCAGTAAAACAATCTTTTAAGAATATTAGTGTATTCCATGCATAAGATTGAATTTATTTTCATCTTAAGCCTCTAAAACACTATATTAATCATTAATAAACATAGGTAAAAATATCTATTATTCATTACTTTGGATGTTACACCAATGGTGTGTCTATTGGGTGATTATTCCCTCATTACCACAGTGTAACCTAGAGGATATATAACAAGAGGTACAAAACAAATGTTGTATAATGATCAATAGTTAATAAGAGAAGATAAGGCTGAACATCACTGTACTATTTATTATTCAAATGTTATAAACAAAATCATATAACAAATTATTATGATAGATGTAAAAAATATTAAAAATAGTAAAACATGTATAAATAGAATTATGAATTACATGTAAATCAAAAGAATAAAAAATAAATCCCAAAAATAACAAATAATCATGTACACTGGCCCATGCATCTTCTTCCAAGCTCCATCTTAATGGACTAAGAAAGATTAGTCTCCAGAGAAAAAAGATTCCCCTTTTAATCATCTTCATAGATGTAAACATCCTAGGTACCAAAGGTGACCCAAATATTGTGTGACAAAAATCTCATTAGGCCATGATCATTGGCATCTATTACATCTAGTCTATAAAATTTATATATAAATATTTTCAGGGTATATATTAATTTAATAATAGTACAATTATTGAAACACCCTGGTAAATGCTTCAACCTCACCTTGTTTATAATCATGTATCATTTGATCAATTTTGATACAAATTTTACTATGTGATCTATGTTGATCCAAGATATCTCCATGGAATACTATAATATTGATGATATGTAATGATGACCTATGTTCATAAATAATTCATCCTTGATAAAGACAATTAAAAGGATGATCCACTATAATAAATAAGGCATCCATGACCTTATGGGTAAATACAACTGAATAATAACATATATCATTGCTATAATGGTTATTATAATAATAAAAGAGGCATCACTCAAGGAATTGCATCATAAAATAATTCTATACATTTCCAAGGTTCCTTTTAAAGTTAAAATGTGAAAATAAAATTACTATTCCCTATCGGAATGTCCATAGATCCACTTTTTCAAAGACGTGAACCTCTGTGAAGGAATTTTATCCAACACATTTTTATATCTAAATTATTGTGAAGGGGTTATATAGGGTCATGTTAGACATACACTAGTATATGAGTACTGGGTTCAAAGGTATTTTTCTCCTCTAGAAAAAAATCATCCCTGAATCCAAATTGTTTCTTCCAAGTTCAAAAAGAATTCCATCAGGATTAAATGGCTGACATTAGTCTGAACAATCCTATAATGATCAATAGGTTTATATAAAAAATGAGGCTTATACATGATTCTATTTGGAATTAGACCATATAATAATCCATACATTTCTTAAGTTAACTATTTCATTTTGTGACCATTTATTAGTGTGACAACATATAATAAGACATGGAACAATATAGCTATTTAATTACATAATCATTAATTAGGGAAACTCAAATAGCTGCCATTATGTATGGAATAATGTGCTACAGACATGAAACAATTTCATTCCATCAAATTCAATTAGGACAAGTGGTAAATTTGATATAATTTCAATTTACAATTGATTACCATTTATTATACATTAACACATACCCAATAAGTGTGAAGTGGAAACTACACAGTATTGACTTTAGAGATTCATAATCCATTTAATCCATGTTGTATTTCCCATAACATGGTCAATACACATAGCCGAATGGTTCCATATGTAACCCCACATGGGTAACCAATGAATAATTATGGAAATATACTACATGGGGTGAAAATAGTTCAGAATTCAACATCAAATAGTGTTATGATCATTTATATAATTGTCTATATAATATGAGCATAATTAATATATGAAAAGAATATGAGTTAAATATGAAACGTTTGATTATATCGATGTTCACAAAAATTAAAAAGTTTCTAACATGGTGATGCTTGAGGCATGATTCTTATAATACCTACTATAAGACTATAACACTCCCCTCATCAAGTATTGGCATCTAGGTTGGCCTTGATAGAAATAAAAATAATGAACTTATGAATACATTAAAATGTGGAATATGATCCTTATCCTAATAAACTTTTTTTAGAGAAGCAAAGATAGAGAAATATAAAAATTTATTTAGGAACATATCAATGCATATCGAAAAAGATAAATGAGAACCAAATCACCATTTAGATGAATTGAGATATCAATATTGTGGTAAATTTATTATAGAAATTAAAAAGTGATATGAAGGTCAATCTAATTTTCTTGATTTATGAAAGGAGAATAGGGTTTTATTTAATTGAATTTAAATTAAAATAAAATTTCTCCAAAAAATATAAATTATTAAGGGTTTAGATGAAATATTTTATAATCCCTACCCTGAATGTTCCCCTCTCATTGAATAATGAGGAACCGTGCCCGATTTTATCTTCCTGATTTGACTAATTATGATAAAACCATGCATTCACCCTATTACAATTTGATGAGATACATGTATGCACATACAACCCAAGAGAAACAATTTTTAATTTTTTTTCCTTGCACAGACCACTATGTATCCATACATAGTTAATGGATACCATACAGGTAGGGGCTTATGAATTCTAAAAAACGTGTGTCCCAATGATTTCCCATCCATTCAGGGATTCATGCTCCAAAAATGTATAATACAACTCTATAAGATTCATAAACTCATCACACATCAACATTATGATAAATAACTAATCATATAAAATTTAAAATGAAGTAATAAAAAATAGTAATTAGATGCTTGCATCCATCCCCCATAGAGGAACTCATCCCTGATATTAACTTCAATGGGTGGAGTAACATTGTTAAACAATAACTCTATCCATTGAGCACATATGTATGTCTCTGGATCCCACATCCTATCTTTTATCTAGTCAATATTCCACAACATCCATTACAATGGGACAAAGTATCCTTAGAGAGGATTTTTATATGATCGATAATGCAAATATGATACTATTAAAATGGATAATCTACATCTAAATCACTTTTCACATGATCAAATGTGAGAGTTTAGTCACCATAATAACGGTGAAGATGTAAAACATAAATTATGTTGTTCATTTCAGTGTACGACAAAGTTAATAACAAATGATTAGGTACCAGTCTGACACCAAATATATGATTAAATGACTAGATAAATCATGATGAAATATTCCTTTACCATTTTATCTATCTATTCCCATTCCTAGGTGATATCCATAAAAAAGATCATATGTCATATTATATAGAGGTCATCATCAGATATCAACATAATATTTCTATCTAAACAAATGTTTTATAAATTTTATTCCTAGTCATATGAACTTACTATAAACTCTCCTGAATGAGATGCAATGCTAGTAACATTGGATCTCCTCCTACTATCTATCATATGGTTAAACGAAACGACCTACCATTAAAGGCCTCATCTGGATCCATATGAATAGTTTCATGAAATATATTATTATAGGATCAATTTATTATAGGGATAATCTTCTCAAAATATATTTAATTAATGGATTCATTCTTATAGGGTGACCTAAAAAATACGTATCATTCATTCTTATTGACCATTAGTCTTGAAGGAGAAATGTGTTTCTATGAAGAACCCGTGAACCCATATATCTGTATAACCCCTGCCAAAACATTTATGTGAAATTTCATTCCCTATTTTATATAATAGTTTAATGGTAAATATTTATGTGTATAAATTCACAAAAAAATAGTCTTCTCAAATATTTAATGATAAAAGTCTCATGGATAGTACGGAAGTGGGAAACTATTTTTAGCTGATCACTGACTACTAAAAATATTTCCATATCTTACAGTGGCCTTTTCTGTGAAAAACAATTTTGATGGAAACATATTCGGATTTCAATTCAGGGACTTGATGAATTTGTGAGAGGAATGTATGTGATTGATTCTTCAGTATCACCAGTAGATAAGATTAAAACCTGGTAATAATACAACATAAGTAATGTTTCTTCCTAGGCCACCAATACAAGAATCAAATATCATGATTCATCATGGATATGCATGAATGATCTTCTCCCTGAGAAGAGTGAGAAACTCACATAAACTACACTATCATATATTTTTGAACCCAGACACTTCCATATATATGTAGGATGTCGTCTCGTTTTACCGTCCAATTTGGAGGTGGGTGATTATCAGAAATATTATCCCAGAAAATAATGACTTTGGTATCTAATAAGTGAACACTCATTACCCAATAAATGAGGGAATATATAACTATAAATGGTATAATAAAAAATGATATTGACTCCCATGAAATTATATATTTATCTTGGAAGAAGGGGTCATTGATTTTTATTAACCAATTTCTTATAGGACGATATGTGCCTATGTTTTATGACTCAGTGAATCCTATATCACATATAATATTATAGTTGTATAAGGAAGCATAAATCTGAATTACTAAAGGAATTAGTCCCTCATTTATTGAATGTAATTCACATCACACTGTGAAAAATTATATTTTTGTATGTTATGGCCCATATACAAAAAAATTATCTAACCCATCATATAGTGTGTCGAGCAGCGTAATACATGAAAAAAAACCCAGTAGATCGAGCTCATGAATCATGAAATATCTCTAGTGATTCCTGAACTACTCATATCCTTATGAAACAACTTCAACCTCAGACATTTGATCATCCCATGCTAATTCCTTTTGATTCACTGAGCACTACATACCCTCTTGCATTATCTAAAAAAATTAGAATTGGTGCTTAAAGAAGGATTCCATTCATCTCATGAATGGATGTCTCACACTCGTCTAAAAAGATGAACATCCAACCCTTCTTTATAAGACCATTAATAGGTGATGGATGGACTGATATGTCCTCTACAAAATTTATGTAATATCCATCTATCCCCAAGAAATTCCATATAGAAAACATGTTCTTGAAATTATTCTTGGATACCACAACACAAACCTTCTCAGAGTCAATAGATACTCTTCATTATGATTTATAATATGAACCATGACGTGAAATGTTTTGATAAAGAAGTGGAACTTCATAAAAATTTATTTTTGTTGATACTCTCTTAGTGTGTTCAAAATGATCTCATGATATCTAGAATGGTATCGATGAGTTTCAGAATACACCATGAATTTTATCATCGATGGCTATAACTAAGGAATCCAGAGGGGGATTGAAAACCATATTTATAGAATCCATGATAATGTAAGATAAATTTTATGATCAAATGGAATATATAGATAATCATACAAACCACACTTGCTATGAAAATATTTACAAGGGGTCTCTAAAGTCTTAACTCACAACAAATGATAGCCCAATATCAAATAAATCATAGAAACACCTGATCTTCTCAGATAAATTCAAAAGTTTCATATCTATGGGTAATTGGTTACATGTTCTTAACCATTGGATGGTTGAACTATTGATATTCAACATATAACATAAGTGTCCCATCAACCTTCTTGGAAAATGGAATGATTGAATATAATGAAAAGTTACAGGCTCTCATAATACTTTAGGACTCCAAATACTATGAATGTCTCTTGAGATCTTAGATCTTAGTTGTTTTTATCAAGTACTGATTAATAGAAAAGGGATATTTCCCTTGAACGAGCATAATCATAAAATATACATCACTCTTATGAAGAAATCCAAAAAAATGGGTAATATTTCCTTGAAACAATCTAGTACATCATGGTAATATGCAATGTGTACTCCATCATATCATAAGACCAGACTATCAATATTGGTGGAAACTCCACATAGCACATGATACTATAGTTTAGATCAACTAACCTAAAAAATCCAATCTCCCTTTTAGAGATAACTTCTACCCACTAGTGATATAAATGAAACCTTAGGGTGATAGAATTCAACACTGTTGTGATATAGAACAAGTCAATCAATCCAGAGAATGATATTGAAGACCATCATGTAAAAAATGTGGGGTTCTATAAAAGGGATAACTACCTACATGAAGGGGTGGTCCCGACATTGGTGTACTCCCTTCGAGTTCATTACAAGTTTAGTTTCTAGGCTCATAACACCAAAAAAGATTGAATTTTGCATTCTAAGACATTGTACATTCAATAAATAGATAAATCATTGTAAGGACCGACTATAATGTTAAGAAGATACAATACTGGATGATACTATAATAGTTACTTGTACTAAAAGAAATTATTCCTTATGTTACTTGGGTATCTATAGTAATACATAAAAAATATCGAATCTATGAACTTATATTATTACTATAATACCATGAGATGGATAACATTGTGGGCATTGATATTCAAAAATATTTCTTCCATGACCACAAACTCCCCCTCAAATTGTCTTATATGTGATACATTACCACAAAAAATGATGTGGTGTAAAATAATAATCTCCTAAATGTGGAATGATGAAGATCATTTCCCATTTGAATAATATGAAATTTCCCCACAAATATATTTATGCTTCCCCATATAGAAGTACGCATTACACTCTTGAGGGTCCCTATCATAATGAGGCTTTAGATTCCCATGTCATCCACAAAAAATTCCATACAACATATATTCCAGTGCACCTACTCTAACAGCCAATACTCCGATGAGAAAACAAGACTAAATGCTTCCAACTACTAGAAAGAACTATACGCCTACCCGAGAGCTGAACATAAGTTCACATATTTATCACCATCCCTTAGATATTTTTGAGTGATAATATCCAAATTCATTATCTCCAAAAATGTAGGTAGGTTAATTACATTGTCCTTAGTACATATGGAATACAATATCGTATCCTCCAAACATCATGCTCACGACACTTGATCATCAACTAGAAGTAGATCAATGCAAGGTAGCTCAATAAAACACTCTAAATAGACAATAATAGGTGTGTCACATTTATCCAGTTACAGGAACTCTTGTTCTTACTCATCTATCATTATATAAGGAATGTAGTGATCATAAATGATTATCTGGGAGCACACACTGACCATGCCTGGATGAAGACAATCCTAGGTAATCACATGCAATAAGAGTTCAGCTGAATCACTCAACATTTAGGTGTTGAACATGACCTTATAATCAATAGTTGTATCTATATGATCAAACATTGATTGAGTGGCCTATAACTAAGACTCATCTTCATGTGGACCATTTTTCCATGAAATGGGATGATGTTATTGATGGAACTCATGGGACAAAAAAACAACCTTAGGTGTTTATCAAGGGGAACCAAATAGAGACTGCATCATACACAGATAACCCTCACTATGATAGAAGTTAATTCATAATCAGGTATAACAGGTTATACCTCATGTGGAACTATAGGTAGTATGTCTAACAGCCTGGGTCCTACTATGTCTTGAGCATGGTCGTCGCAACCCTCTTGGGGGATAACATGAAGATATCATGGTGGCGTAGCTCTAAAAATTCCAATAACATGCCTCATATCAATATTTAATATTATATAGAAGCACTAGTGGAATAATATCATATGAATATGGTCTCACTACCCAAGTTCAAAACCCAACTATCTATATAGAAGAATATTTATAGCTATGTTTTCAAGTTTAATTTACTGAGGTCCTAGTAAGTGAAATTGTTAGTTACACTCTGCCTCCTCATTTAGAGGAGAAAATTTGATTCAATATGTTATAATTTACTTTAAATGATTTAATGTTATTATTTATATATAAAATGAATGATTAAATGGGTCACCATTCGTTGTGAATAATGGATAATACAACATATCACTAAAATTGACACCCATAAATATCTATTTAATAATGTATACTAATAAACATTATATATAATATTTGATATATCATCGGACAACATGGTAAATTATAAATTACAATCCATAAGGTCCCAAAATTATCATGAATTGGAACAATAAATCACTTAATCATATCCAAATATAAGATCATGTAACTAGTTGTACATAGAATCCCTGGGTGGAAATAAACTATTAACGATTCCACAGCCAACATATATTAGAAAAAATATTTTTAATTATTATAAACTAATAAATAACTAACTCCCTAACCTAGATAAAATTTCAAAATCATTGTAGTATATATAAGAATCATGGATTACTCAAAAATCATAGGCAACATAACAAATCAAAGCTATAATATTCTGCTATATAGAATGTAATGTGCATGGAATGTGAATTTAGGTATCCTATATTGATGCATAATTAATTATTCCTATCAATCATTTAATTGGGAAAATGGTAAATATCCATAATAATATAAAATACCTCAATTCCAATGAATCACACAATGGTAGAATTGTATCAAATGTTTTTTGTGAAGTACTGAACATCAATTTTTCCATTCCTATATAGCTTGTTATTTACCCTGAACATGAGGTAGCTATTCATAGGAACATCATATAAACTCGTTCCATAATGATACTAATATCATAAATGTATACTAATATGAAAATATAAATGAAAATAAATATAATTTCCTAGACTTGACATACATAACATTACATAACTTTTATGGAAGATATAAAACATTAATCAAATAGATGCATGATGTCTGTACTAGTCTTGTTCCATTGGAAACATGTAATCATCAAAACATGTATGTATATGGGATTACATAGTTCCCACTAGGTTATTATTTACTATCACACTTAATAGATACAAAAATCATAATACACATCTTCATAATATATTGAACGAACCATTAAAAGGGGTATAGGTCCACTCCTCATACCATATTGGTATTATTGGTTCACTCCCATGGCTATCTTGGTAGACTGAGATCACTCCACATACCATCATTAGAGTCATGGTTCACTCCCATGTGCATATAAGATTTCACGGTTCATTCCCAACACTATATTATTCTATCTCATGATATATATATATAATAACCTAATGCATTAGAGGGGGATACATGTCAAACATATCTCTTAATGAAATCATATATATATGTTCCACATGATCATAAATAATCATATCATAACCTGAGAAATGAAATGTGTATTAAAAAAAATTAATCACCTTCAATCCTGTAGAACAATATAGGTCTTATAATCATTTCATCAGTAACATAACCCATGAAAAGAATTGGGTTTCAAAAGCATATAACCCATGAATGTGAAACTGATTAAATAAACCCCATGTCATCAAAATGTAATCCATTCAGATAAATAATATGTATGGAAAAATTGAATAAATTATACATAGATGAATTTTTAAAATAAATGGATGTTATATTGTATGGGAAATTATTTTGAAATGACTTTTATAATCATTGTTTGATGAAAATATCTATACTGTATTAAAAAAATTCAAACATAAAACCATTATGAGAAATTTTTTTAAAATGTCATTGATAACATATAATGGAATCATTGAAAAAAATTACAACATTATTTAAAATCCTCTTACCTTAAAAATTATAATCAAGGATCATTTATTTTAAAAATTAATCATTTTCCAAAATAAGTGTTTTGTAAACAATAAATTTCAGACCGAAGAGAGATGATGTAATATTTTATTTAAAAATATTATAATATATACCAACGAGTGCCAGGAATGGTACCTATGGATATATGTAATAAGAAGAGGAGAATTTAACTCATTTTTATTCTTTATATATAGATCATGATATTTCATCAAGGGAATCATAAACGATAAAAGTCACGAAAAATTTCTGATATTTTCTCAATAAACTCTTATAACATGGTTTAATGAGACCATAATATCTATGTTTGAAAAGAAAATTAATCTAATCACAAAATATCATAAAAATTATATTCATGATATAATATGTAAAATGGAATTATATACACCATGAAAATGATTTCATGTTCATAACGAAACCGTGTAGTAATGAAAGAAAAACGAGAGAATTATTTTTATAGATTTGGTAACATTTGAATCCTAATCCCCATGATTTAAAGTTAATAAAATGTATATGACTATACCCATAAAATTAGTTATATGATACATATAAAATAATCATGGTCATTACATACACCACACAAAAGGAATTATTTGTTAACCCGGCATGCATCTGACGAGAAAAAAAGTTACATGAAATCCGCATACCTTGTTTCTTGACTCTCATAGTACTCACTGAAAACACCTGTATAATAAATATATATATATTTTTTAAATATTTTAAACAACAATATAATTATCAAAAATACTATATATGTTTTGGTTATGACATTATATCACCATTTTTTAATGATCTTATGTTAAGGTTTCACTTTGGGTAATGTTTTCCTTGTTCTTCACTTATGTAAATATTTTTTATATCATTCATCCTTATAAATATACAATTATTTAAAAATGTGAACCATGAAACATATATAATGTATATAGATTATATTTTAATTATATTAACTTATATATGATATATTTATGAAATGGAAAACATCATTCATTGAGATTGATGGTGGTACGTATGCATGAACACTATTTCTGTTAAATTGTCATGTTGAGAGAAATAAATATACACATAAACAAATATATATATATACATATATATATATATATAATTATTAATGTATCTTTTTTATATCATATATATCATATATGTTCTCTAACACCATCCTCTATACAATCCATGTAGTTTATGAACAATCACGTCGCTTTGAGGGGGAGGTATTCAAAACATCTTAAAATGAAACTATTATATTAAAAAATAAGGGAATGATAAAGTATATTCAAAATAAAAATTATATAATGGTAAATAAATTATAAATATAATATATATATATATATATTACATAAAAATATTTTTCATCATAATTACCACCATGATAGGAGATAAGGAAAAATGAAAAATCATCGTTTAATGAGGCGATAAATCCCCATACACATAAATATTATGTTCGTTATCCATTAGATTGATGAGTGTGTATGTGTAGGTTGAATAAATATAATTAAAACATCATATTATATTGGGTATAATTTTTTTATTATAAAATCATGTAAACATTATGTGTAGGGGTGGTGAATGAATATAAAATAAAGGACTTGAGAGAAGACGATACCTCATGATCAAGTAAATCCTTTTGATTTGTTTGGAAAGGCACCAATGGATTTCATTATACCTATGGGAATGATTATATGAGGATGAGAGAGAGTTTAGGGAGTTTATTTGGTATCCAATTTATGATATTAAGTGGTTTTAGTGGTGTGAGCAAGTGGGGGAGGTGGTGGATTTTATGTAGTTTATAAAAAGGAATCACTTGGAATTTTAAAATCAATTTAGTTTTACACACAATATTATATAAAAGATGTCGTAAAAATTTACAATCCTGAATAAAAGGAGGTTTATGGACTATATATGTATATAAATTGGGTGTTGGATAAGGGTATTGGTCATTTGTCCCATTATATTAAGATTTATTCCTGAATATGATTAATTTGTCCATATTCTCTCTGATTAATTTTAATCTATTTTACTAATAGTTTGATCAAAAAATAGTCTGGCCTAATTAGACACTTACATTAATAATTAATACAATGTTTTATATTGGTTATTTGGAAATTCAAATCATAGAAGCAGAAAATTATAAATAATTCTAATCCCCCTGATGTAATGATATAACGAGTTTTCAAAGTAGAACAATTTTCAAACATTTTATAAGATTTATTATGCTTATTCAACGTGAAATTGATTATATTATTCTAAATTGTATTAATTGATGTAATATTTATATCACGTGACCCTAAACCAAATTTATAATACAAATTATCATTAATAAGTACATAAAAATTTAGTTTAGATCCACACATCAATATCTTAAACTACATATAAAAACCTATGATTTTCAGAAAAAATCCAAAAAATTTACCCAACACTAATTTCAAAATTTTGAATTCAAAGATGAATTTTATTTTATCAAATTAAATTTATTAATGTTTATAAAATTCATTTTATTTTTAAAAAATGTTCATTCGAGAGATATTTATTTTAAAAAATAATTTGAATTTACTTAAAATCATATATTTTATTAACTATATGTTTTATTTATATAAATAATTAAAAACACTAATCAACAATAAGTTATTTGTATTAATATTAATATGTTTAATGGATATGTAATTTTTAGCACATTTAAATAATTATATCATTAATATGATGCTTTGTAGAAACTCAGCGGTGCATGTGATGTATGTTATGTTGGTGTTGCATGTATTTTATTCGAAGTCATTATTTCACATCACAAACAATTATTTTTTTCCATGTGAAGGAATTTTTGACTTAATGCATTTCATGATAGAAATAATATTTAATTTATTGGAAAAAATGACCATTAAATCTCTGTTTGATAAATTATAGCCCCTGAAAATAAAATTCACCGTCTAAATTCATCACTTTGGTAAGAAAAATGTTGGTACTTCTACTTCATAAAATAATAAAGTGCACATTTAGCTTCCTCAAACTTGTGATTTCTAAAATATACATTTACCATGTCACTGGTCTTGTTTTGTAGAACATTATATTATCAATAAACAATTTCAATTGGTTGTTAATCATAAGACAGATCTCTCTCCAGTGGTATGACCTCTGAATATAGTAAATGAGAAGGGTTATGTATGTACATAATCATGTGATATACATGGAACACATCATGTACTTGAGAGAGATGTTGAGGAAGTTCCAATTGAAAAGATACCATCAGAATAGGTGCTACTAATCTCAAAGGGATGAATATTCATAGGCATTAGTTTCACATTCATCCCAAATAACATAACATTAAACTTGGGTTTGAATCGTAGAAACAAATAATCACCAACATAAAATTCTAGATCACAATAATGGTTACCATCATAAATTTTCTTATTACATTGACCTTCCTTGATATGATATTGAATGGTTCTATATTTCTTGAGCATTTCTTCAGCAATCTCAGGTCCCAATTGATTTTTTTATCCAACTTCATCACAACATGTTGGAGATCTATACTTTTTCTAGTAGAGGGACACAAAAGGTTCAATATGAAAGATTGAGTGAAAGCTATTTTTATAATAAAACCCAACTAGGGGTAGGTTTTGATATCATCACTCATTGAAAACTAGATGTCATTATCTCAACATATCTTCATGGGTTTTAATTTTTCCTTCTTACTGATTATATGTTTGAGGATGATAAGTAGTGTTGAAACTCAATATTTTGTCATGTCATTACCAAATAATTCTCTAGAAAATTAAGGTAAAACTATGATCGTGATCTGATACAATGGAATGTGGTACATCAAGAAACATTCTGAGATTTTTTATGTATATGCTGACAAGCTGAACAAGAGATAATCCTTTTATAATAGCGATGATGTGTACTGAGTTAGTAAGGTAATTGATTACCAACCATGTATCAGTAAACCATTTAATTATTTTGGGTAGTCCAATGAAGAAATAAAATATGATGTTCTCAAATATCCATTATAGAATTTTTAATGGATTCAATATAACCTTTTAATTCTATATTTCATCTAGAAACTTTTTGGAAAACCATGCTCTGAGATAAAAACTCTATGGTATCTCTCTTCATGCCATCCCACAATAAGTATTCACTGAATTCTCTATACATATTTGTACTTCAAGGAGGAAAATATTATAAATAAATTTGAGAATTATATAAATATCCTTCTTAATATCTAGTATATAATGATAATATATATGGTTATTGATCCAAGATATTCCATCCTAATCGTGGTTAAACTCAATAACATTCTAACTTTCCTTTTTAGCTCTCCATTTTCCTTCTACACCACCTAATTTTTTACACGGATTGAGGGTTGAACATTAATTTGAGAATGATTTTCTTTTCCTAATTCCATAATTATTTCTACATCCACACATATAAAATCCGGTAATATTTGATATTTCTTGATCCTCATCATGTATAAGCTAGCATGAACCTTCCAACTCAAATCATCGGCCACATTGTTCTCTTTCGTAGGGTGGTAATGTAATGAGAACCCATAGTCCATTATCAACTATAACCATAGTCTTTGGAACATATTCAAATACTTCATTGTGAATATATATTTCATATTTTTATGATCAGAATATATATCACCCATTTCTCTATAAATGTATTCCTCAATATCATTAATTAAAAAATTACTGTTGTGAAATATGAAACATAAGTATCTATAATTGTTATCATGAATCCTCACCAATCATGAGGCATAGGCTACAACCATGTTATTATACATAGGAACACACCCAATCCATTCGTGTGTGTATCAATATACAATAAAAAGACTTCTCATTTATAGAGAAATGTAAGAATAAGTAAACCAACCAAACTTCTCTTTCATTCCTTTAAATATTCCTCATATCCGTCTATCGAGAAGAACTTATCACCTTTATGAGATAATGTGATCATAGGATTAGATATTTATGAGAAATTCTCTACAAACCATTGATAATATTAAACTAATCCAAGAATGATATAGAGCTCAGTCACTGTGGTTGGTCTATGAAATAATTTAATATCCCTTTTCTTGAATGAATATAATACTATACCATATATTGAGATTATATGACCCAAAAATGATGTCTTTTGTAGCAAAAAATAATACATTGTAAATTTTTCTTATAGATTCTACTTCTTTTGGGTATTTAGTAAAATTATCAAGTGATCTTTAGGATCATTATTTCTCTTTGTAGAGATAAAAATATCATCTATAATGACTACCACAAACATTTCAAGATAATATATAAAACTATATTCATTAAATCCATGAGGATAGTAGGGTGATTATAATGACCAAAAGTCATCACTATATATTCATAGTGTCCATACCTTGTACAGAGTGATTTCATGGGTAATTTTCGTTTCTTGACTCTCAGTTGATGTTATCCAGAATGAAGCTCAATATTGAAAATGTACTGAGCTCCGCACATTTGATCAAGAAAGTCATCAATATGGGGAAGTGGATACTTGTTCATGATTTTTTTTATAATTAACCTCCCAATTATAAATGAAGAGTCACATTTATCCATCATTCCTTTTCATAAAAATATCTGGTGCACCCCAAGGTTACACCCATGGTTGTATCAGTCCCTTATCAAGGATTTCATGGAGTTTCATTCTCAATTCCTATAACACAATGTGGTCCATTCAATAATCATTCATATAAATTTGTGGGGAACCAGTTATGAGTTATATTGAAAACCCATCTTCACATATTTGTGACAGAATATAAACATCTTCAAAAAATACATCCATAATATCTTTAAAAATATAAATATCATCAATGTACATTCTCTCCGCAACCACTTCATAAAACAACCCTTTTTAACGGGAATTAGGACGCATATTTTGGATGTACTCTCCACATAATGTTCAAAATTATCATCACATGTATATATTATCATAGGAGGTTTTTAAATAGATAATGTATCTTCACTTATTTAGAAATTTATTTAGGATTTATATAGATAAATGACAACCAATGCCTATTATGGATTCAAATTAAACTCAAACTATAACGAAAATTATTTTTAGGAAATAAATTTCAACAAAATTTTACCATTGAGGAATCATAGACTTGAGACGCAAACATTATACCATTACGTGTTTCAACTGTTAATTACACATTTAATTATTTTGTACGAATCATAACACTCTTAGAAAATTAATAACATTTGAATCACTGGGTAGATCTAGAATCAAATAAGACATTTGATATACTAGAGTTGATAGTAAATGTTCCATTCATAACATTCTTATCTCACCCCTCATTAGAAATAGAGATTGCATTCTATATCCCCTAATCCTTTTATAATAAGAGTTTGCTGAACTTGATCATCATATATTGCCCTTGGTTTTGTGATGTGGTTAGCATAATGACCATTCTCTATACACATTTAGCAATGAATCGTGGGAGGTGAATTTTGTGACACTTTTTTGGCTTTCATATTGTTATCTATCTTCTTCACACTACATATGTAATAAATTCGTAGGGACCTTCCTTTATGCACATAAAGCATGTATTATATCTCAAAAGTAAATTTACTCTAGGATTATTCCCACATTTAGATCATAATTAAAGTCTCATCTTCTATTTTTTATGGTTTTTAGATTTTCTTTTAAACTTCACCTTTCTCTTCATGTCAAATACATGAGATTATTAGATGAATCCATACACAATTTCTACCTTGACATCACAATAAAAAATCTATTCATATCTATTATAGTATATTATAGTCAATACCCTTCAGATACATGGATTTAAGAAAGTAAGGTTCCTATATACTCTACGTTCAATTTGGATGTAAATTCCTAAAGCATACCTCGACTGCCTTGTGAAATTATCCATGTGGATACAAATAGATTCACCATCCCATAGATTCAACTAATAGAACCCTTTATCCATATTTTTATGAAGAATCTGGGGGAATTACTTATTAAAAACAATGTTCATGAACTCATCCCATTCCATGTATTCAATCTCATCTTATTTCCATGAATTCAAGATCAGAATTCACAATTGGCCTACTTTCCCTTCTTACTGATAGAAACCAGAATGAATTTATCATGCTCTAAAAACCGAAGAACAGAGAATATCATTTCTGTGACACTAATCAAATGTTTATAAATAATTGGATTAGAATACCCTCTAAATGATGGTGGGAGTTTCATAATTAATTACTCAATAAAATTTTTTCCATTCCATTTCTAATTTGGTTGTCCACCACGATATATATATTGTTATAGTTTAATGAGAAAAAATTGAGGATTTTTATTCAATATACATTGAAATTAAGATTATTAGGAGGAAAAATTTTTAATTTTACATGGAAATCAACATTACCGTAGATCCTCTAGTGTTCATCCATTGACTAAAACCAAAAGCAAAACGTAATAAATACATATCATAATGATTAACTACATAATCATGAAAAGTCACTAATTTGTTGTCAATATCCTGACACATTAATTAATCTATGACCCCTTTGGTATATTCTAGATTATATAAAACAAAATTATATTTATATCCTTTATGATGTTTTTTTTATGATTTTCCAAATTTACGATGTTTGTCCCCATGATTGTCAAACTTGGTGTGCGACAAGGAACGTTGTCGTGTACCCGATTACCCCGAGTTTGGCCTGGAACAAATTTTCATAGTTTTTACGCATAGGATAATTTTTTCAATTTCCACATCCATTTGTAGTATCTAGTTATAGATGTATTTCTAGGAAACCACTCACAATATCCTTTACCCAAATTCCAATAAAACATCCAAAATGTTAACGAATCCTTATAATAATCCATAGACATGTACTTTTGGTTCTCACTAAGGTTTTCTAATCCTAGTTTCCTATGCTTAACTAATATTTTCCTCTAATACCAACATTAACAACCTATTCTTGGCATACATTATATAACATAACGTTTTTGGAATACAAAAAACATTACATAAACAAACATATGAAGATCATACTAGTCTAGTGCATTTGAAAACATGGTATAAAAAATTATTTTATATAAATGAGCTACACAATCTACCACTAGTATAATCATAACTATGAACATTCTTATACACATTAGACATTATTAATAAATTCATAACCTATGAAAATAAGCATAACAAGGGGTGATCTCAAATGCTGAGTAAAGTTAAATAAGGGAGATATGTAATAAAAATCATGACCATAAGTGTATGATAACATGATCATGAAAAGTTATGATCATACCATGAATATTAAAGATCATACACATGAATCATGGAATAAAGAATGGATGTTTATAATATTTAAATAATTATTAAATACATAACATAGGTAATGAAATCACAACATAGGAATGAATCATGGAATTGTGACTACCACACAAGAATATAATATGATCTCTATAGAAGATAATGAATTACTACCAAGTAAAAAAATTCTATTATATGTTTACTCCCCATCCCATCATGGTAGACATGAATCAACACTATTACTATCATAGTAACATGATCTCACTCCTGATACCATCTTGATTATCGTGGTTCACTCATATAGAAATCATAGAAGTCAATGTTCATTCCGAATACCATATTAGACTATCTCATGATATATATATATATTTACCCAATGAATTGGAGAGATGTAACACATAGATATTTTATGAGAAGTATTATTTTTAATTAATTTAATGTATTGTGGTGTATGATACTCTATCCGCAACACCATATTAGCTTGCAATATACGCAACATTATTCTTCGATCGTGTTACACACAATTTCAATTTTGTTTGATAGAAGTTATTCTACGCAACATTGAGTGTATATATATATATTCAATGTATAAATGAAATATAGTTGGATTATGTTATATGAAATAACAACGGAATAATTAACTACATGCAACCATGACTTGTCTTGCATTACACGCAATCACGACCTTCCCCGATAGTGTGTGTTTTATGTAATACGGGCTTTCACATAACAACGATATGTTATTAAAATATTATATAAACTAGCCATTATGAATATTAATACCCACATTTTGATATTGTATAAATTTTACCGTTCAAAATGGACTTCATTTTTGTATTCAAAATATTGAAATTATCCTAGGGTGAATTTTTTGTATTTTTCTGAAAACTTTCATTTTTTGACGAATAGTGAAAAATCACTAACTTATAATTTAAAACCGAATTTTTATTTAAATAATTATTACTTTTATTTAAATTTATTTTACATCAAAAAATATACATAATACCTATATAAGTTAAATGTAATTCATTGGAGTTATTTTATAATAAATTTAGATATATAAAAATGTTATTGAACTTTTTGCCACCTTTTACCCACCTTCTAAGAGCATTTACAAATTTACATAAAACTCAATTTTACCACTTATGTGAGATGAATTTCCAAAATCCGAGAGACACGATTGATATCAGTAAGTACAATGTGGTTCAATGAGATGAAAATAATATTTGGTGAATAGTAACTTTTTACTTTTATTTACCACAGTTAAAAGTAAATAGGATAATTAAGGGTAAAAATGATATTATTATTACCCTAAAGAATATACTAATTCCATTGGATAAGTTTAATTCGACCAAAAAAACATTAGGAATAAAATGTGACCCTTTAGTTCTACTTGGATTAGATTATGGCATATATTGTTATTTAATTCAAAGAAGAGTTAAAAGAGTTAAAATCAATGTTTAATAACTAAAAAAATTTTAAATATAGGGTTATACATAAGATAAATTCAACTAAAAATATTGGTTATAAAGATAAAAAGATTTCTTACATAATGGTATTTTATTTATTTTTTTAGACATTAAATAATTTAATTTATTAATGACACAATGGCGATGTAGTAATTACATAATTAATTAAATACTAACATAATTAAGATTATAAATACCCAAATAAATGTAATCTGAGACTTTTTATGTATTAAATTAATTTTATAGGTTAATATAACATATTAGGATTTGTTATATGAATTGTTTTTAAAGTAATAACGCTGTTATGAATTTAACAAAAAACAAAATACCAAATTGTGTCAAAATTTACATCAAATAGTTTTTAAAACAAATATTAAATTATGAATAGATATAATGGTCATAAAATCTAAGGATAGGTTAAAATAATGATATATTAATATATATGACATTAATGATCCAATTGGGGTTCGATTTTTAGTTTATTGACAGTTTATTAACCTTATTGTGTATGAAAACAAGAAGACATGGTAAAAGTTAAATTATTTAACTTATAGTTAAATCTACCTGATAAGGACAAAATGGTAACCTAAAATTGTCTAAAACCTATTGGATGATATAATTTAGACCCATCCCCAAATTATATTTGAAATACGTCACTTTTGAGCAATAATAAACCAAATATGACTTTATTATAAAATAATATTTTAAGTTTTTACTAATGTGCACCTCACCTCTCTTATAAAAGGGCACTCCCCCTTCACTCTAATCCATAACTTATAATAAATTTCTCTCAGACATCCTCTATCCAAATACCCTATAAACTATCATACCTTAATCCGAGAGGCCATACTTTAGTCAGAAAGCCATCTTAAGGATCCCTTTTGATCATACCAAAATGAAGACCTCGAAGAAGAGGTAAATGTCTCACCACCTATTTCAAGTTCCATTCTTCTTCCAATTCCTCCTTCTTTGTTTTTCCCATTATAAATTATAAAATCCATTACATTCTATATAATTTGATGTTATTATAAAAATTTTACAACCATATTAGTTATTCATCCATCCTATTAATGAAAAAGTCACCACACGAGTGTACATACGGCTTACCGTCTCTACGTCGTGGTGTAGTTTTTTATTCATACATTTCATCATTTGGATGAGTATAATAATGAGAATAAATGATATAAATAATAAATAAAACATTATGATTATTCTTTATATATTATATACCATCAAATTATATACGATATTAATATCAAAATAATGATATCATCGCTCGTGCGTACGTACGGACTACCGTCTCCACGACGCGATGAGATTCATTCTCCATGTTAGCCAATCAAGAATGATTATACAAAATATATATAATAAGTAACCATGAAACATATTACATAATAATTCTACTGTAGTTTTGTATATATTTGTCATTTAAATAAATTCATTTCAATAAGTAAATGAAAACAGCGTTCATGCGTTTGTACGGTCAACCATTTCCATGAACAGTGTATTTCATTTCATTTATCTATCTTTTATATACATATATATATACTGAATATATAAGATATATAAATCATGTTTTACATTCTGGATGAAATTATATCATTAAATAATTAACAATATCAAGAACAACAAGTCCAAACTCGTACGATAAATGAAACAATTTTACCCAAAACACTGCTTTAACATGGAAATGACAAAAGAACGGGTAATATAAAGTCATAAGTGAATCATATATGATGTAAAAAATATTATTATGGTTCTGTTATAAGTTATTAATATGTTTAAACCCACTATACAGTAGTTTCAGACACATATGGAAGAAATTGGACCTACTGTAAGGGATAACCTTTCAAATCTCATTTTATACAAGATTATTTATTCGTAAGTATTTACTCGGGTTATATTTATCATCCAAGTACATGTTTTATAAATTTTTTTTTATAAAATGTTTACTATTCTTCCATGTATGTTTAAAGTAATTTTTAACCTTTGTTTTCTTTTACTCCATGGTTTGGAATAAATCTTTTTTTACCATACTAGGTACAATTTGACTTTTCTGACAAAAGTACAAGAAGACTGTTTTTTAACTTATATGGAACGGAGGGATTTTAAAGGTTTTATAATGCCATATTTTAATGTAGATAACTCTACCATATATTATGATTAGTTTCAACAAAATCTTTTTCTTTTAAAATTGTATGTCATTTTTTGAAAAGAAAATGATTTTGAAGAAGAAATTATATTTTCCCACGAATTCATTTCAAGTGTTTATCAAAACTATTTTCTATCTAAGATGGGATTATTTAATATTTTTATGTTTCAAGTATGATGTACATATTATTTACAAGGTTTAATTCTGTTTATGAAGAAATGAAATACATTTTTTTATATATGGATAATTTTAGGATGGAATGATTTTTATGAAACCCATTTTATTATTTGGGTTTTGATGATTTATTTATGTTTATTTTGTGGTACATGTAATAATTATTTAATTATGAGATGGTTGGGGCCTATATCTCTTTCCAATGCATTGGTTAATGATTTATATTGTATTATATAGACATGGCTGGAATGGAATATAAATTTGGTTCCGTAATACAAGGATGGAACATCAAGTAAACCTGGTTCAGTAATGGATTTTGTCCACTAAGATGGTCATGGGAACAATGCCTAGACTACAATGGAAATCATAACATTTTCTTAATGGTTTTACTCAATTAAATGTTTCATTCCCATGTTATTTTACCATAACTAATGTTCCTTTATTATACATGGCTTATGTACTTCCATGATTTACGTCGTTGCTCATGATTTTGATGTTTAGATTTTATATTCAAGTTTTTTCATTCAAATGATTATGGATTATTTTATGTCCTATATGTTTTCCCTTACTGAGAATTTGAGATCACACTTTTTATTATTTATTTTCCCCAGGATATAAAGAAAGGTTTTACGTAAGAAAACCAAAAGGAGTAGATCTTTATGGGATATGTTGAAGATATTTCACCATTATTAGAAGATTATATTTTGTGTTTTCAAAGACACTAAACTATTACAGTCCTTGAGTGTTGGTTTTTGTTATTTAATAAGTATTCTGATAAATTAATGTAATGTCCATGTACGTCAGGCTTGGGACTCTACTGTTGTCATCAGAGGAAAGGTTTAGTTAACCTTTGGAAACTAGCATGTGAAATCATTTGTGAGATCCCTAAAGATATTTCTAAGGTATGTCTAGGGATATCATTAAGGTAAAGTATGTGTATAGGTTATAGTCCTAAAATTTCGGTAATGATCATAGAATTAAACCTAATAATTTAGATATTGAAGGTACTCTCCCTTATTATGTTGTTTTCCTAGCATGATTTTTTCCTCTTAAACTATTATTTTTGGGTTTTAGACGATGGATGGATCCTGAAGGAACCATGTTGATCAATGTAATGGGAAATGCAATGACTGTACTCCATAACAAGACAATTTTATGGGAGATGGAGTGAAAAATCGTATTGATATACTTAGACAAGCTATGAATCATTCTGGACATCCGAATGAGCAGAGAAGGGAACAATATTATATCGAGTCTTTCATGAGGCATCATCCACCTTATTTCAGTGGGTCTTATGATCCACTTGTTGCTGAACAATGGATTAGTACTATTGAAAAGATATTTTCCATAATTCTATGTTCAGATCATGAAAAAGTCATTCTGGTTGTTTACCATTTAGAAGGTGAAGTATCCCAATGGTGGACACTAATTAAGAATACAATGCCCCAAGGTGAAATTGAATCCATGAAATGGGACGAGTTAAAGAACATATTTTTCAATAAGTACTTTCATCATATTCTTTGAACAAATATGGAAATGGAGTTCCATGAGCATATGAAAAATGATGATGAACATGTTGGTATATACGAGGCGAATTTTACACAGTTTGCAAGGTATGCATATGGATTTATCATCCATCCTGAAAGTAAAGTTGATCGATTCTCCAGTGTCTTAAAACCAAGTCATCAAAAGGAATTAGAAATAAAAGACTTCAGTAGATATGATGAAATTGTGCATTATGCTATTAATGATGATCTGAAATTTTGTGTTACATATCCATCTTTTGGTTTTGAAAAGAAACAAAAGTTAGAGTTCAAGGAAAAATAATTGAACAATGGTGAAACGAATGTGAATGTTTCTTTATGCTCAAAGTGTGGAATGAAGAATTGTGGATATTGTCTAAAATTTACATGAAAATGTTTCAAGTGTGGACACAAAGTTCATCGAGCAGTTGAGTTCTGAATTAATGGGAAAAAGGTTTTTAATGAAATGAATAGAGAAAAGACTACAGAGAATTCTCTACAAACACTTTAATGCTTCAAGTGCAAGGAAATGAAGAATTATTCTAATAAATTCCCAAATACAAGGGTTAATGATGATTGACATGAGAAACCTCTTAAGGAAAAGGAAAAAAGGGAAGTCACATGAAATCAAGGCTGGAAATGTTGAATATGAAAATTATGTGGTGGATTGATAATGTTTTTATGTAATGGGTTTCCAAAATAATGTTATAGTATCATGGAATATTGGAAAATTTATGTATTGGTCAATTGTGGTTTTCATTAATTTTATGGTATCGGTAACCATGAAAAGTGATTGAAATATTTTTTGAAAGAAGATGAAATGCGCATAATTAAGCGATAAGGAGAAATAATATGTCTGATAATATTCATGATCTCATGACTAATATAAGGACAAAGTGATATCATGGTTTGAGTATATAAAATTTTTGGGATTTTGGTATGTGGAAAGAGATACCTTTTGACAACATTGATGTTTTCACTAATGTTCTATGGTAATTTATGATTCAAGAGATTACATGATTAAGGTATTCAACAAGATATATCTTATAAAATATGGTGGATAAATGATGGTATTCATGTTCTTGTTATGTAACCTTTCCAGTAATCGTTTTCTTTATACTATGACATTGGAAAAATGTATTTTGGATAACTATAAAGATTAGAATAGATTATGTTGGACATCAGATAGTATTGTTTAAGGTTAGATCTTTTTTTGATGTTATTTATTTAATGTTATAATAGTATAGTTTTAGAAGAAGGACAACCAACAGAATGGGTGACAACCCATCACACCAGACAAGGTTGCAGAAATCGAACCCACAACTGAAGTGAGACATGCCTTTATCACCAACCATTGGCCTATAGGAAGTCCCAGGTTAGTAGAAATTAGTTTTATTTTATTAATCTGTATTATAGATGAAGTATAAGTCCATTTTTTGAACCATATATGATTAATGGTCTATGTATATAACTTTTTCTAACCTTATGTTTGAGATAGATGGAATGACCTATCATTCTATCACATGATCTGTTAACACTTCATGAAAGAAAAATTCAACTTCATTTCTATATGAGATGAAGTAGAAATTATTCAAGGAATGAGAAATTGTGAGATTGTACCAAAATCAAGTAATTATTTCTTTTAATACAAAAATTCTTCAACATTTGGTAATTGATCTTGGAAACCAAAATGTTGTACTAGTACACTCATATCTGATGAATCAGTTGGTACCTTAGATTGTCAAAAATTTATATCTTTGTGATTATTGTCTTTTTCATACCCATTTCTTCTACCAATCTTCATCAGTGGTTGATGGTTATATTTCTCTTCTATACCCATATTTTCAACTATATTCTCCTATGTGGAAACACAGTGCTGAGTTGCTTTGCATAACCATTGTGTTTCATACATTAGTTTTTAAAATTAAGTTTTAGTAATCGTTTTTATGATGTGGGTTTCTATGAAAAAGAACATTCATGTAGTAAACGATTTATAACCCCGACGAATTTTGAGGGCGAAATTCATTTTAAGCGGGGTAGAATATGGCACCCAGATATTTTATGAGAAGTATTTTTTTTAATTTATTATATATCTTCTATTGTATGCCATGCTATGCGCAACACCATATTAGCTTGAATTATACACAACACTATTCTTGGATCATGTTACACACCATTTCATCATCGTTTGATAGAAGTTATTGTATGCAACATTGAGTGTATATATATATATATTCAATATATAAATGAAATATGGTTGGATTATGTTATATGCAACAAAAAAAGAATCTTTCACTACACACAACCCTGACTTGGCTTACATTACATGCAATTGTTACCTTCCTCGATAGCGTGTGTTGTACGCCATACAGAGTTTCACTAAACAACGATATGTTATTAAAATATTATATAAAGTAGCCGTTATGAATAGTAATACCCACTTTATGAAATTTTATAAATTTTATGGTTCAAAATGGACTTCAATTTTGGATTTGGAATATTGAAAATAGCCTAGGGTGAATTTTTTGTATTTTTCTAAAAATATTCAATTTTTGATGAATAGTGAAATGACACTAAGTTATTGTTTAAAACATAATTTTTATTTAAAAAATTATTTATTTTATTTAAATTTATTTTAGGTAAAAATAGATACATAATACCTATATAAGTTCGATTTAATTCATTGGAGTCATTTTATAATATCGTTAGATGTAAAAAATGTTGTTGAACTAGTTACCGTCATTTACCCAACTCCTAAGAGGATTTAAATATTTACATAAAACATAATTTTACAACTTCAGTGAGTTAAATATCAGAAATCATAGTGACATGGTTGATATCAGTAAGTAAAATGTTGTTCAATGAGATTAAAATAATTTTTTTGAATAGTAACTTTTTAGTAATATTTACCACGGTTTGAAGTAAATAGGGTAATTAAGGTTAAAAATGATATTACTATTACCCTAACACATGTCCTAAATCTATTGGATAAGTTTAATTCGACCAAACACAACCTTAGGAATAAAATATGACAATTTAGGTTCTCTTGGATTAGATTGGGTCATATATTATTATTTAATTCTATGAAGAGTTAAAAGAATTAAAATCAATGATTAATAACTTAATAATTTTTAATATAGGTTTATACATAAGATATATTCGACTATAAACATTCATTAAAAATATTATAAGATTTCCTACATATTTTTATTTTATTTATAATTTTTATACTGTGAATAATTTATTTTATTAATGACACAATGATGATGTAATAATTACATTATTAATGAAATATTAATATAATTGATATTATAAATACCCAAATAAATGTAATATCAAGTTTGTTATGAATTAAATTAATTTTTTAGGTTAATATAACATATTATGGCTGGTTAGAAGGATTTTTTTCGAAGTAATAACGTTGTTATCAATTTAACCAAAAATAAAATACCAAATAGTATCCAAATTAACATCAAATAGTTTTTAAAACAAATATTATATTATGAATTGATATAACAGTCCTAAAAATATATGGTTCCTCCAAAAGAATTATATACTAATATATATGAAATTAATAAACCAATTGGTATTCTATTATATGTTTATAGTATGTTTATTAACCTTATATTGTAAGAAAACCAGAAGACATGGTAAAAGTTAAATTATTTATCTTAGAGTTAAATCTATATGATAAGGATAAAATGGTATCCTAAACATGTATATAACCTATTGGTTGAAATGATTTATAACAATACCAACTTTAACATCAAAATAAGTCACTGTGGAGCCATTATAAACCGAATACGGTTTTATTATAAAATAATATTTTACGTTTTTTCTAAGGTTCCCCTCACCGCTCTTATAAAAGGTCACTCAACCTTCACTATAATTCACAACTTCCAAGCCATATATCTCAGCCAATGTCAGGCTAAATAACCTCTAAACTATCCTCCCTTAATTCTATAGTACTTTCTTTAGTCAGAAATCCACCCTAAGGATCCCTTTTGATCCAATCAAAAGGAAGAACCCGAAGAAGAGGTAAATGTCTCACCACCTATTTCAAGTTCCATT
Organism: Viscum album; assembly: GCA_963277665.1. Lineage (NCBI taxonomy): Eukaryota > Viridiplantae > Streptophyta > Magnoliopsida > Santalales > Viscaceae > Viscum > Viscum album. Next base: position 1,817,414,777 of record OY728164.1, read on the forward strand.
CTTCTTCCACTTCCTCCTTCTTTGTTGTTTCCATTATAAGATAATAACTCTAGTATATTATATATAATATGATTTTATTATAAAAATTGTACAACCATATTAGTTATTTTATCCATCCTATGAATGAAAAAGTCACCACACGTGCGTACGTACGGCTTACCATCTCCACATCTTGGTGTAGTATGTTATTCAAACAATTCATCATTAAGATGGGTATAATAATGAGCATAAATGATATAAATAATAAATATAACATTATTATGAATATTTATTTATGATATGACATCCAATTATATAAAATATTAATATCAAATGAATTATATCATCGCTCGTGCGTACGTACGAAATACAGTCTCCACAACGCGATGAGATTCATTCTTAGTGATAGTTATTCAAGAATGATTATAAAATATATATATAATAAGTAATAATGATTAATATGAAATAATAATTATACTAGATTTATGTATATATATATGTCATTTACTTCCATTCAATTCAATAAGAAAATGAAAACTGCGTTCATGCGTACGTACAGTCTACCGTATCCATGAATGATGTATTTTATTTAATTTATATATCTATTATATACATATATATCCTGAATATATATGATATATAAATCATGTTTTTCATTATGGAATTAAGTATATCATAATATAAGTAATAATATCATGAACAAAAAGTCAAAACTCGTACGTTAAATGAAACGATTTTACCAAAAACCCTGCTTTAACATTGAATTGACAAAAGAACGGGTAATATAAAGTCATAAGAGAATCATATATGATATCAAAAAAATTATTATATTTCTGTTACAAGTTAATAATATATTTAAACCCACTATAAAGTACTTTTGAACATATACAGAATAAATTGGAACTACGGTAAGAGATAACCTTTCCAATCTTATTTTATCTGATATTGTTTATTCGTAAGTATTTACTCAGGTTATATTTATCATCCAAGTCCATGATTTATAAAAAAATTATAAAATGTTTAATATTATTCTGCGTATGTTTAATGTCATTTTTACCCTTTTTTGTCTTTTACTCCATGGCTTGGAAGGAATCTTACTTTTACCATACAACGTACTTTTTGACATTTCTGAAAAAAGTATGAGAAGAATATTTTATTTACATATACGACATGAATGGATTTGTACGGTTTTATAATGCCTCATTTTCATGAAGCTAACTCTACAATATTTCATGATTAGTTTCAAAAAAATAATTTTATTTTAAAATTGCATGGCATTTTGTGAAAATAAAATGATTTTGAATAAGAAAGACATTATTCTCAAGATTTTATTTGAAGTGTTTTATCAAAACTATTTTCCATTTAAGATGAATTTATTTAATATACTTATGTTTCAAGTATGATGTCCCTATTATTTACATTGTATTATTTTTTTATGTTTATATTATATCCATTTTTTATATATATGCATTATGTTATGATGGTATGATGTTTATGAAACCCATTTTATTATTTGGGTTATGATGAATAATTTATGTTTATTTTGTGGCACACGTAAGAATGATTTCATTATTACATGGTTGGGACATATATCTCCCTCAAATGAATTGGGTAATGATTTATATCTCATGATATAGACATGGATGAAATGGAAAGTGAATCTGGATCAGTAATACAGGGCTGGAACGGCAAGATAAACTTGTTCAGTAATGGACTTTGTCCACCAATATGGTCTTGGAAACAATTGGCTACTATGGAAGTCATAACACGTGCTTAATGGTTTTCCAAAATTAAATGTTTTATTCCATTGTTATTTTACCATGATTAATGTTCCTTTATGATACATGCCTTACGTACTTCCAAGATTTATGTCATCACTCATGATTTTGATGTTTAGATTTTATGTTCATGTTTTTGAATTCAAGTGTTTATGGATTGTTTTATGTCCTATATGTTTACCCTTACCGAGCATTTGAGATCTCCATTCTTTATGTTTTATTTTCCCTAGCATATAATGTATGGTTTTAGGAATGAAAACAAAAGGGGGATATATTTATGATAGATATTGATGATCAATCACCATGATTAAAAGATTATATGCCGAGTTTCCAAAGACACTAAACAATTATAGTCCTTGAGTGTTGGTTTTTGTTATGTATTATGTATTCTGAAAAAGTAATTTAATGTCCATGTACGTCAATCTTGGGTCTCTACAAGAGAGATATAGGTCCCAACCATCTTATAATGAAATCTTACATACATGTTCTAAAAGATCATAAATAATCATATCATAACACATTAAATGAAATGTGTATTATAAACATCTAATAAAATTATAATATATTGAATGAGATAGGTTTCATAATTATTTCATCGTAAACATAACCTTGGGAAATAATTGGGTTTCAAAATCATACAGAATGGGAATTTGAAACGGGTTATATAAAAAATATGCGATCAAAACATAATCCATTTAGAGAATGAATATGAATGAAAATATACAATATTTTTTCTATAATGTCATGAGTAAAACCATTGAATGTAATATTTCTTAAGAAATAATTTTTAATGGATATTTAAAAACATTTCTAAAGGGAAATATCATATATACATTGAAAGCATTTTTAAAATGATAAATTTTTTTTGAAATTTTTTTATTTTATAATATATTTGAGAACATATAAAAGAAGAATTTAATATAAAAAAACTATTTTAAAGTCTTTTTATCATTAAAATGATATTAAAGGATTTTTTTTTTGTACATTTTTTAAATTAATTTTTAAAAAATTTATGAATTTTTTCTGAAAACATGGTTTTAGTATATAATAGAATTCCAACTAAAGGGTGTGGTAGTCAGATATTAGATAAGTGTATAATCATAATTACAATAGAGTGTGAAATATTTCACAAGATGATATTTTTATTTAATATAGGATAAGGGAACTCATGTGTTTTCTTGATTGTTGGATCAAATGGTTTCATCAGAGGAAGCATTAATGTAAACAATATAAAAATGATGAGATAGTCTCCGTAAACACATATAAAATGGTAACATGGGATCATAAAAACTTTGTAAGAAAAATTAATTAAATGAAGCATAAAATATCAATAATATAAGTATATAAATGATACACCATGTAAGATGGAATTATATACACCTGAAAAAGAGGTTTGATTTACAAAAAAGGATAATAGAGAAAAAATATTTTTAGTGATTTGGTAAATTTTTGAAACTATACCCAATGAATGAAATTCCATAAAACGAGTTAGTAAATAAAAATAAATTTAGTTATAATATTCATAGAATAAAATCATGGGATGTACACACACAACCAAAAATGAAAATAGTGGTGATCATAGCATGTATCTCAAGAGAATAAAAAGTGAGATGAAATCTCATTACCTTGTTTCTTGAATCTCATTATACTTGATCAAACCCCCTATATATTAATTATAAAATTATTATAAATCCTTTATATAAGCATGTAATTATATATAATACATTATATGTTTTTATTATGACCTTGTATTACCCTCTTGTTAAAACATCTGTGTTTAGATTTCATTATGGGTAATATTTTCATTGTTTTTTGCATGTGTCTTAATTTATTATATTGTTGGTACTTTTACATATATCATGATTAAATAATTTGAGACATGATATAAATATAATGAATATAAAATATATGTGTATTATAAATGTCACGACCCGACCCAACGGGGCTCGAGCCGCGACTCCCCAAGCCTGCCTCCAATAGGCCAGGGGCTGGCGACTAGCGCCGAGTAGGCTATCACACACATGGGAGGCATTAGCCTATGGTACCTGTACACACGCACCCACAAACACCTCCATGAAACAGTGCAGAGATATAGAAAACTGAAAAGTATATGCATGCATACAATCTAACCCACAACTAGAGAGCAACAACAAAAGTACAAGGGCAAAACAGGGCCCACCAAAAGAAACTACAAAAGCATATCCAACCTGCTCTGAAGAAGGGGAACACTGCCACAAACACCCGCCGGAAAGCTCCCTCGGCACAGCTCCGATAAACACCCCGGTCAACTCGCTCACTAAGATCCGCCTGCTCCGAGTCCTCCTGAGACTCTGTCAAAAGCCCTGTGGTCTGCACAAGACACAAACATGTGCGGGAAAACCCCGTGTTGGGGTGAGTATAAACATACTCAATAGGCACCCCAAAAACCCAAAACCCAAGGGATCAACTGATAGGCAAAAGTCTACTCAACCCAGCCAGAGGGAACCCTGACGAGAGAGAAACTCCATCTCGTGACCATCCTCGGCTAACACAATTAGTCAACTCAGCTCAGCTCAGGTGTATGCCTATACATACACCTTGAACAATCTAGATAAACACAACTCACGCCACAAAGCCACAAGAGGTACCGACCTCGTCACCAGCAACTGTCCACAACAAGGAGAGTACACCACGAACACTGTCATACTAGATGACACTCATCTGATAGATACACTCCATCGGGTCCCAAACAAACATCTCAGACGCTCACCCGAGAGACCACGCTCGTCGGACAACATCACTGAGGAAACCTCACTGTAACAACATAACCACCAAACTCCTCGGAGAGGGGATCGCCGCTAGGGTCCGCTAGGGGGATACCAAGACCCACTCCGGTATATGTAGCTCACAGATAGGGGATCACTCCCAGGGTCCGCTGGGGGATACCACGACCCAATCTAGCATACGTAGTGCTCACAGATAGGGGATCACACCCAGGATCCGCTGGGGTATACCACAACCCAATCTGGCGCTCGACAGAAACTCCACACTCAGATAGAGGATCATCGTCCATATAAAGATGGTCACGACGATACCGGAACCCTATCTGGTATAACTCGCGATGTTGCGGATCGAACCGACGATGTCGCAACCCTACCGAAACCACGCGCGGAGTAGGGGATCGCATAACTAACGATACCGTAACCCTACTATAAACCACATGCTTAGTAGGGGATCGTATACCCGATGATGCCACAACCCTACTGTGCACGACCCACCGCGTAGGGGATCATATTCCTGATGATGCCACAAACCCTACGGGGTTAACCTGCTAGATAGGGGATCGCCGCCCGTAAATAAGCGGACACAGCGATACCAAAAACCCGATCTAGGGGAAAGATGCTAGAGGATCCACGCCGGGCCCACCAGAGGAATTCCATAACTCTAACAGTTTAAACATTCCATCAAGAGGATCACAAACCCATACGAAGGTTGTGATACCACACGAACCCTCGTAGGAACGAACCAAGGGAGAACCCTCAACCACTGCTGGTCTAGACGTCGCTAACCCGAGCGACTCGCCCCAGAGCCACACTGCGCACCTCCGAAGCCAAAACCGAGGCCACCATCACGTTCCACGTGAAAAAACACGCAGGATAGGCTGTTTACTTGCCCGAAACGGAGCACCGGTGAAAAAGGCACTATTCACCATAGCTAGCTCGCGCGGGGCCCACGCTACGATCCCGAAACCCATCGAGCAGATCGCACCACGGCGATCCCCTTAGAAAAACAAGCGGAATCGACTACTCGCTCGTCCAAAACGGACACCCAGTGAAAAAGGTACTATTCACCGAAGGCCAGCTTGGGTGGGGCCCATGCCTGGATTCCGAAACACATCGAACGGACCACACCATTGCGATCCTCTCGGAAAAACACACAGGATCGACTATTCATCCGCCAAAATCGAACTCCTGGTGCAAAAGCTGCGTTTCCCCACAAACGCCAAAACTCGGCCTTGTGGGGTCCGCACCTCGTTCGCAGTCCCAACACCCGGAAACCATCTCAAAAAGTCCGTCATACCATCAGGGTCTCAACGCCACTGACGGCACGTCAATCGGACACTCCGGGTAGAAGTTACAACGGCCCGAAGTCGTAAAATAATAAAATAATATTATTTTACACGACGTTTCTAGCTCCCGGACCACGATCCCGAACATTTAAACCCTCGAATCTACACCGGAGGGTTCGCCTCGTCGTCAGGGTCGTGTCGCCGCTAACGGCGCGTGAATCCGACTCCCGGAGTGCAAGATACGGGGGTTTAAAGACCCCCGTATGCAAAAAGTGGCCGGATCGGCCGCCGCCGCCGGCCCGCCCCGGCCGGCGGCTCTCCGCCGCGCGCCGCCTCGCCGACGGACCTTCCGCGGACCGCCGGGAGCACCCCGGTGGTCCGTTTCGTGATTCGGAGGCGTCTACACGACCCTCGGGACCCGATCTACACTGATACGGCTTCAATTTGCAGAAAAACACAGCAAAAACGGGATAGGGGGTTAAAACTCAAAACCGCCTACCTCGCGGGCGAAACACCGACGTTCTGCCTCAGATCCGTGCTCCAGAGCTTCTGATGCGCACTCCTGGAACGTCCGCCGTCGAATTCTGAGCCCGTGGGCGCTCTGTTTGCTCGATTCGGCGGAGTGGCGGCGAAGAACGGCGAAGCACGACGAAGAACGATTAAGGGGGGGGGGGGGGGCTGATATTTATATCAGCGGCCCACCGGCGCCAAACCCGCCTCGGACCCGACGCCCAATGCGAACAAAAGTAAGGTCACCCCTTGGGTAAACGCACCGTTATGAACGCAACGGCGGTCTCAGATTTTCCATCCGAGACTCCGTTCAGAAGTTATTCGAGCCGACGCTCGCCCGCTAACTTGCTACTTATTTACGGAAACGCCCCTGGTGGCGTTTCTCACCGCAGGCCTGCGCCCACAAATTTTACACCCCGCCTAGGGTAAACGGCACGTTCCGGACGCAACCTTGCCCTTAGATTCACATTCTGAGCTACCGTTTAGGAGATATCACACCCCCACCACGTACATAGTATAAAAATACTTAATATTTTTATAAAATTTAATTCCGGGCACACCGGGCCTCGGTATCGCACGCCGTCTTCGCGCCTAGCTCTGGAATTATTCGTAGAAATATTCCAAAGTCTGACAGGGCCAAAAACCCGAGTCGCTACATCCTCCCCCTTAGAACTTTTCGTCCCTGAAAAGCCCTAAGCACAAGGAAAGCGACTGGACTCTCAACTGGGTCTCACACATCAGCGAGCTCACCAACAAAAAACCACTCAAGGTCTTACCAATGCCCTGAACAAAACTCGAGCAAGAAACAAATGGAAAGAGTACCGCTAAACAAACAACCACTCAGCGACTGGACTCTCAACAGTGTCTGACACACCAGTGAGCTCACCAAAAAACAACCACTCAGGGTCTTGCAGTGTCTACACTGCTACAGCTTCAATTTGCAGAAAAACGCTGCAAAAACGGGATCGGGGTTTAAAACTCAAAACCGCCTACCTCGCGGGCGAAACGCCGACGTTCTGCCTCAGATCCGTGCTCCAGAGTTTCCGCTGCGCGCTCCTAGAATGTCCGCTATCGAATTCTGAGCTCGTGGGCGCTCTGTTTGCTCGATTCGGTGGAGGGGCAGCGAAGAACGGCGAATAACGATTAAAGGGGGGGGGGGCACTGATATTTATATCAGCGGCCCGCCGGCGCCAAACCCGCCTCGGACCCGACGCCCGATGCGAACAAAAGTAAGGTCACCCCTAGGGTAAACGCACCGTTCTGAACGCAACAGCAGACTCAGATTTTCCATCCGAGACTCCGTTCAAGAGTTATTCGAGCTGACACTCGCACACTAACTTGCTACTTATTTACGAAAACGCCCCTGGCGGCGTTTCTCACCGCAGGCCCGCGCCCACAAAGTTTACATCGCGCCTAGGGTAAACGGCACGTTCCGGACGCAACCGTGCCCTCAGATTCCCGTTTTGAGCTACCGTTTAGGAGATATCACACCCCCTCCACGTGCATAGTATAAAAATACTTAATTTTTTTATAAAATTTAATTCCAGGCACACCGGGCCTCGGTATCGCACGCCGTCTTCGCGCCTAGCTCTGGAATTATTCGTAGAAATATTCCAAAGTCTGACAGGGCGAAAAACCCGAGTGGCTACAATAAAAATCTATAGAATATATAATTATGAATCAGAAAACACTGGATATGGAGACGATAGGCTGTACGTACGCATGCATGTTGATTTTCTTTATCTTTTGTGTTGCTCAAGTGAAATATGTATATGTATATCTCATTATTATTGTAGAATTATGATATTTTATATATCCTTAAAAATCATTAATATCATCCTTATTACAATCCATGTACTGTATAAATTAATCATTTCGCTTTGAGGGGGAAATAGTCCACACATTCTCAAATGAAATTATCAGATTTAAATATGATGGAAAGAATAAAAGTTTGTTCTAACAAAATAAAGAAGCATAAATTCATTATAAAAATAATATACATCATATATAAATAGTGTTCTATCATAATTTCCTCCATGATAGGTTGTATTTAAAATTGAACAATTATCATTTAGTGTTGTAGTAGTTTACCGTACATATAAACAGTATGTTTGTTATCCACTAGATAGAGGTGTGTATATGTTTATGATGAATAAATAGAATAAAAAATTATTAGTAAATTTTGGATAATTGAATTTTTATATATTATGGGAAAAATAATATTTTGGGGGGAAGAAATAAAATAAAAGAAAGTACTTGGGAGGAGACATTAGCTCTTGATTGAGTAACTCCTATAGATTTGTGCAAAAAGGAATAATTGGATTCCCTTTTTCACAAGGTAAGGATTATATGACTAAAATATTAATGTTTGGAATAGTATTGGTCATGAATTGGTAGTACATAAGTGGGTTTAGATTTGTTAATATGTGTGATAGGTGGTGGATTTAATGGGGAAGGAACATGACTCACATGGGAAATTTAAACACAAGTTAAATGCACGCATGTTCTTAAATAAAAAAATCATACCAGACCATAAATTCAATACTAGAAGGTTTATTTACGAACTTTTGATGTCCAATGGTTTCTGGAAATCTATCTAGGTTATATGGGACTATAAAGTTAAGGTTTAGTTCCTAAATAACAACAGATTGTCCTTAATTTCTGAGTTAAATTGTAATCAGTTTTACTTATGTTTTTGGTCAAAAATAAACTTGGCCTTATTAGACACTAAATATTATACTGACTAAAATGGGTTATGTTAGTTTTCATAAATTCAAATTTTTAAAGAAGCAAAAAATTATTTTTAGTTCTAATACTGCATATGGGATGAATGGAAGAGTTATTAAAGTATAAAAATTATCAAATGTTCGTCAAAACATTATATTAAATTAAATAGTGAAATTTAATATAGAGAATAAAATTTTATTAAAAGAGTAAATATTTATATATTGTTACCTTAAAATTATTAAATTTTATTATAATATCAATTAGAATAAATTATTATTTAATGATAGGTGATTTTAACATAGAATGTTGAAATTTTCACCATTAATCCAAAAATGATGTTTCATAAAAAAACCCAAAAATTTACCCAAGGCTAATGTTGATGTTCTAAATTCCAGAAACGAAGTTTATTTTTTGAATTTTTTTTCATATTGAGAATATAAAAAATTTTATTATAAAATTTTGTTCATTTGGAAATGGATATTTTAAAACAAAAATGGACTTTTCAAAAAATCATATCTTTCACTATCAATATGTTTTATTCATATAAAACAATTATAAAAACATTTTGAAAAAAGTTATTTCTGTGTATATTAATAATATAATTATTGGGTTAAAATTATCACATTTTAACAATTATATAATTATAATGATATTTTTATAAACTCTTTGTTTTATTTGATGTGCATTAACTCTGTTTTTCGGGCATCATACAACATGCCGGTTTTTCATGTCACATATTCTAATTTGGTGCCATGTGAAATTAATTTTTTACATAAATAAATTTCATACACAAATGAATATTTAATTTATTTTAAAAAATAGCTGATAAAAACAAGTGGTGATAGAAGAAACCCACTCTAAAACAACATCTTATCATCGCAAACTCTGGTGGAACTAATAGGTTTCATAATCCTAATTTTTCACATGGGCCCAAGAGACCTCCCTATAATCTAGAGGATACTGTCTTGTAGAAATCGCATAGGTTTTGTCCATGAGGATACTATTCATTCACTACCAAAGTGTATCACTATATATATTTATATTTACAGTTAAATAGTGGAAGCAGTATCATGAATAACAACTCTAAGTGGAATATATGAATATATATCCAAACACTATGTAATAAACCAAACCTTAAAACTGAATCAAACACAAAAGGGGGATGATATATTTCATGACTCTAGATATTTTGGAAATAGAAGTACATGGATTTTGGAAATAAATTCTATAAAAACAATAAAAATAAATCAAAAAATTATAAAAGCATCATGAGTACTAGATTGATGATCTGATACCAGGCTCCAACCTAATGCAATCCTACAAAATTAGGATTCAAACATTGGACTCTTCCCATTGACAAAACTGGAATTCATGTAATCTACTAAGGTTCCAATGGAGGCCCAAATGGTGTTTTACATAATTGTTAGTATTCCCCTAAATAATTAATTAACACCATCTTGTATATGAAATTTAATATGAAATTGTGTGCATTTATATATGAATGTAAACTTAATATAATAATTCAAATAACCTGATAGTAGTTTCTTCATTAGTTTGTATCTGAACATGAATAATATAATTAATTATGTTCTAGTTTATACTATGTTAGGAATTAGAAACCAAAATATCACTATAGAATCCTATATTAATGATGATAATGAAATTGGATCCAATTTAATTACAAAGGAATCCTTTATGATGATAGTAATGAAGAGAATCTATGGTAATAAACTGAAATTATTTACCTTAGGGGTCAATCCAACTTCTTAGTGTCATGTATCTTATCAATAAATGGAATGAGACTAATTAAAGGTTAGTGGCCTAAGAAATTACAGGGAAATATGATTCTAATTGAGTTTAAGAACCTTGTACAAGGTAAAATGTGCTATGAAATGGTAGGGTCCAATGGGTGTAACCCTTGAACCACAAGTAGATGTTTTTCAAGATGTAACAAAGGAGTGCATCCATGACATAAAAAAATCTGAATGATAGTGATTCAATCAAATGACCTCATGATAGGATTCCAATGATAGATAAGAATAGGGATCTAAGTTGGGTATCTCCCTTGGAAACCATTATCCTTGAATTAGAATAGTGACCTACGAGTGCTCAAGGATTTTCCATTGGGATCCAAGGATGGATTACATCGAACCACTCCTAACATGATTGTCATGTCAATATGAAATATGATCCCTATAATTTAATTATTATTTAATTAGACCATGTAATAAATATTCTATTTTATGTGTTAATTGGATAATTATATAACATTTCATCTGTTTGACAATATATAAGAAGGGCATGAAACAATTTGGTACTTTTATTACCCAATAATTACTTTTGATTAATCATCTTAGTTTCATTAATCATAGAAATGCATGCCAAATACATGAAACCAAGGAACTCAATAACATTCAATTAGGTCAAGTGGTACATGTTGTATAATTTTAATTCATAATTGATATACTTTTATTATATTGAAAAAATTACCTAAGAAGGGTCTAGAGGAGACCTTACATTCCAAACATTGAGAATATATATTTAATTTTTTTATAGATGGATTTTAATTTGTAATGTAAATCCACAAAACTTAATGGTGACATATGTAATCCCGCATGGGTCACCCATGCATAATTGGGGAAAACACTACTTGGGGTGGAAAATATTGAGGTATCGACATCCAATGATTTGATGATCAACATATCTTGAGCTCTTGAATAAGAACAAAGTGAATATAAACAATGAATATGAATTAAATGTGATACACTAAATGATATAAGTGTTCACATGTGGATGAGAGTTTATAAAACAATGATACTCAAGATATGTTTCATAGGATACCAACCATGAGAAAATAGAACTCTATTAATCCTGTATCAGCTCCTATATTCTCTTGGATTAGAAGAAATACAAAGAATGTATAAACTCTTTTAAAATAGGTGAGTTGATCCTCTACCGATATAACTCCTTCAAGAGAAATACAAATAGAGAAAAGATTGATATGATTAAATAATATTCCGATGTGCATCCAACATAATGAAATAGGATATAATCAATCTTCATAAGCAAATATGTGATCAATAAAATATGGATTCGTACTTTGGGAGATCAAGATGTTAAAATAAGGGTTATTCTATTCAATGGAATGAGAATCATAGACGAGGGGTTTATTTAATTGAATTTATCATAAATAAATTAGTATAAAAGAAATTCTTGATAATATGGTTTTACCACACAGTTGGAAAAACCATGTTACAACCATGTGTTCCCTACAACATAAGTAGGAGCACTACATGGTTTCATGTTGAAAGTTTTGATAACCACGCACAACCTCTAAAATCCCCCATGCAACATTTTTCTTCGAAAATCGCATGGATGGGAGCCACTTGGTTCACTATTAGGGAGAGGGTTTATAATTCATGTCACTATTTCTATCAAAAAATGGTAAAGAGTGATCATACGGGAAATTTCACAAGGTTTATACTAACTGTGAAACCAAGTGATTTATCCATAGGCTAGAGTTCCAAGCTCCAAACAAGACTCAATCACCCATGTAAACTCCCTAAACTAGTTAGGAATCAAAATTAAATCCAATATAAAGAATTATTCTAAAATTAATAGAATACATACATGAATGAAAAAATGATATTTTACATTTTTACTTTTTTGGATTTCTTATGGAATTCTAGTGTTTTTTGAGGGGGTGTAATTTCCTAGATCTTGGTGCCTCCTATAGGTGAACTAAACCCGATTTGTAACACAAACACAAGAATATTTCCCCAAATGCAAGAGGATGTCGTCTAGTAGCGAGGGACAAGGTGTGATAATTATGGAAACTATACCCTCATTGGCAGAATATACATTGCTGAAAAAAACATTAATTAATAACAGAATAAGTAATACCAAATATGAATAATAGAGGAATAATAAAAGTAAATCCAACTAAATCCAGAATAGATATATATATTATTCATGGAATATGTATCTATGAAAACATCCAAACAAGTCACAATGCAGGAATGAAATACATAAACTAATTTACAAATTAAATAAGGAATATCCAGTAGTATCACCAGCCTTAACTTTTTCCCACGCTCTCAAACATTAATAAAAATCATGTACTTGATGAAGAAGACTGCTTGACATTATATATTCCTATAATAATATAATTTTTTTGGGTCAAAAACATTACCCAAATAGGGTCTGAGAAAAATCCCTGTAGGAAACCACCAAAATACATGTTCCTAACAATTAGTGAATATATATATATATATATATATCAGGTAATATGAAATAATAAAGAAATAAACATTGAAGTAATCAAAAGTAATCAATCCCATAGTTTCAATTACATTCATTTAAAATTTATTATTCAACTACTAAATCAAGTGACCAGGTGATCTAGCCTAAGATCTATATCACATGTGTAATGTAACCAGAAAAAACTTCTCATAATACCATCCAAACAATCATGTATTATCGAGTCCAAGATTGTTCTTTGGCGGGGTAGATTCATCACATTCATTTAACTAGTCACAAACGACCTTCTTGGAAATCTATCACAGTCATACCCCTTTGGTTCCTCATAGAATCAAACAATTATAACTGACCAAATGAGAAATCTCTCACAGCCTAAAACCTTGGTTCAATGATTCACTTAATCAAACATAAACGACCACTTGGGAATCTCTAATGGTCAAACCCCTTTGGTCAAACTTTACGTCAATTAAAAATTAATGACCACATGTGAAGTTCTAAAGGTTTATCCTCTTTATTCAAAATTCACAATTAAATATAAAAGACCACATGAGTATCTCTCATGCTCTAAAACCTATTGGAATCTCTCACTATCCAATCCCACTAGTCAACATTCTCAATGCATATCACACAAATTTTATATAATCAGTAAATCCATCCTAAAAAAAGTCATGGAAAACAAGGTACGCCTCAAAGGAAGTGTAGACCATATAGTCATAAATAATTAAATGAGGGAAAAACACCCATGGGGTATCCCAAAAATATTGTTTTTATCCTTACACATAAGCAACACCCTTTTTCAATCAATCAAACCATAACAGGTTATGAAGAGGTTTATAATACATATCATGCAATACCCAAAACGTGGGTATGAAGAAATATTAGCATATATAATCCAAATAAAACCAATGAAAGGAACAAAACACCTATAGATATGTCATACTATCGATACACTTGAACATTTTCTCTTGAATATTCCTAGATCGATGTAGATCTGCAAAAAGGTGAAAACACCCAACCTTGAATAGCTCAGTCGAGAGAATGAACCCGGAAGAAAGGATATATGAGTTTTGATAACTCACTAGTGGAATTAAAACATAGCTGATGGTGCCTTAATTGGAGCTCTGATTTAGAATCAAGTGGGTTTTGGTGTTTGATAGTCGTTCCGCACTGCTCCTATACAATACAAGGGAAGATGGAGATGGGTCTTGATATGGGACACGACCCCACTTTGATTTATTAATTAAAATGATAAATACATAGTATGTTAATGAAAACTACATATTGTGTATTAGCCTTAACCAGAACCCATTTAAGCATTATTTTAGGTCACTACAGCACCATGTACTCTGTTGTATCATCGACAGTACGTGGCTGTACGCAGAAACCAGATACACAAAGTTTACACAAAAGAAAAAGATGTTTATATAGAAAATTCACATTTCATCCTTTTTCCTTTACAAAAATAGGAACCCATGATCCATAGAATAATATACGATCCATGGTATTTTAAAAAAAAGCCCATAAAGCAACCCATCTATGAATTTCCTTTCCATGGGTGGTGATGAAGATTCTGTGAATATTTCTAGCCGATGTGATCGCCCATTAGCCTCCCACTCCTGGGTCTCATCCTTCACTTGCCTATTCTCCATAGAACTCATACTAGAGGAACAAAACAGCCATGAAGAACCTTCACACTAAGATCCAGAATCTGAATAAGGTGATCCTCGAAGAATGCATCCACCTCTAACTCGGCCCCCTCAGGTTAAAAAATATATGTTTGTGTGAATTAAACACCATAACTGAGAAAAATGAAAGATGTTGTGAATTTCATTAAACCTCTAAGGTATCATAAACAGATATGAAACTGGCCCAACTATCTCCAAAATACTAAACAACCCGACATATCTTAATGAATTCTTTGTCTTCATCATAATGTTCATGTGTCCCAACCTCAGTGTGATACGTAAGAAAACATGATCTCTGACCTTGAACTCCAGAGGTTATCTCCGTCAAATAGCATAAGATTTCTAGAAAGACAGTGTAGTAACCATCCTTTTCTTAATCATGTCCACATACTCAATGGTGTCTTGTAAAAGATGATATACCATCATAACTGCCTCTCCTTCCTCAAACCAACATAGGGATGATCAACATGGGCTACTGTACAAAGACATATATGGTGAAATCATAATAATTGAATAAAAACGATTATTCTCTGACAACTACACCATGGGTATGTGTGTATCCCAAGAGCCCCTGAAATCCAAGATGCATGCTCAAAGCAAGTCCTTCAGAACATGAATCTTGTTCTCAGACTAGCCATCTTTCTAGGGATGGTATGTTTTACTCATATGTACATTTGTACCCAAATCCCTCTATAGTCCCTTATATAAAATGCATGTAATCATGTTATCCCTATCTAAGATGATAGAGTGTGTAAACCCTTGTAAACGTACAATCCCTCAGATATACAACCTTCCAAGATCATCAACATTGAAGGTTTCTTTAATCTGAATGAAATGCACGACCTTCCTGATCATGTCGATAACAACTAAAAACACATCATTCCACTGAGGCAACCATGGTAAACCTATAATAATATCCATCAAAACATCATTCAAATTCTACTTTAGAATGGGTAACTGATATAATAGCTCTACTGATCACTGAAGATACACCTTCACCTGCGAATATGTGGAAAATTTCATAGAAAAAATAACTACATCCCTCTTTATACTCAACCATCAATATTGAAAATGTAAATCTTGATACTTCTAGGATACACTAGGATGAACTACCACTAATAAGGCATTAAATTCTCACAACATATCCTTGTCTATGTCTTCTGACACCCAAATGAATCCTTGCAAATGAAAAAACTCATCCTTACCTATGGTCCTCACAGGATAAGGGTCCTCACATAAAGCACTATCATGTAGGACTATGCCTTTTTAATCTGATAGATTTCTTATTATCAGTCGATCTTATAGAGTAGAGGTCACCATTATATTAGAATGAATCATCTTTCCATTTTTTCATGCACCTCCAAATGCATCTCATAAAATAGATCCATCAACTTATAATCACTACCAGACTCCTAAACATAATTTATATTTGTTCTCCTACTCAATTCATCAGCCACTACATTTATATTACAATGTTTGTTGAAAAGACTAAGGTCAAAATACATAAGGTACTCAACCAACCATTGCTCTCTCAAACAAAGATTTCATTGAGTAAAGATATATTTGTGGCTTCATTGTTATGTGTACACCACAATACACATTCCCAAAAGGTAAAATATCTAACAATGAAAAGCATGCAAAACTGTAGCTGACAAGATTTGTGTGTTGGGTACTTCCTATCATGTGGTCTCAACTATATATATATATGTAATGACCCCTTCCCCCCTACATAATCATGGCTCCCAACCCGATACCTAATGTGTTGCAATAAATGATGTATCTCTTGCCCAACACTGGTAAAATTAGGATTGGTTTTGAAGTTATTCTCCCGTTCAGCTCCTGAAAGGTTGAATCAAATGAATCTGTCCATGAGTACTTTATAGCTTTTTTAGATAGGCCCATTAGTGGCACTTTTATGTGATATATGTCATGAATAAATTGAGTGTAGTAACCAGCCAAACCTAGAAATCATCGTACCTGAATATATTTCTTCAGATACTCCTGGGAAATATCCACTTTTACCTTATATGTTTATATTAATACTCTTGTATATGAGATGAAATGACCTAAGAAGGCATTCAGACCCATTCAAAAGTGGCATTTTTTTGATCCTAGAATATAAGTGATGCTCTATCCATGTACTAAATATGATCTCAAGATGGATGGAATGGATTTATCAAGTGTGAGGGTACACAAAGTCATCATCCATAAAGCCTTGCACAAAACAAATCCTAGTAATGATAGAACATGCATTTTATCAATGCAATGAAAACAATCAGAGTTTTCATGAGACAAAACGGTATAACCAAAGAATAATGTAGAGAATACCATCTTTAAATGTCAATATGACTAATATCTGATGGTCTAATGTGAATGTTATGATAACCTAATCCCAATTCAATCTTCGAGACCACCTGGAATCCTCAAAACTGATTAATGATATAATCAATCATTGGAATAAGATATCATATATTGACCATCAATTAGTTCATCTTAGAATAATCCACACACAATCTGAAGGTATTGTCCTCCATCTTCCCAAAATGGATAGAAGAACCCCACGAAGATTTATTCGGTTGTATGAAACTCTATTCCTGCTGCTCCTCCAACTAATTCTTGAGCTCATGTAACTCTGGATTATCCATCCTATAAGATGTAATGGATACCCACAATGCTCCTCGCACAAGATTAATATATAAATAAACCTCCCACTCCAATGGTAAACCTAAAATGTTTTATGGAAAGACAACCCTGAAACGATAAACCACTGGAGAAAATTTCATCCATTAATTCCAATGGTAATCTAGATATAGACTATCTACCTGATTTGTAATTTCTCCCAGCCCATGATGTTCAGGTCTATCTCATCTTGTCTGGACATTCCATTCTCCCTTCTATAGAAATGATTATCCATCTAGTGATGTGAAACTCAACCTCCAGCAATAGTAGTCATCAAATTCTTGAAAAGAGACCTACCAATCCATTTTAATAATTACATTGATGCTTGTCATCTATAAATTATTGAGTTCCTATTAGAAGTGACACCCACCAACCTCAAGAGGAATCTCCTATCACATACGTACACTAGTCTTCCTAATCCCCAGTCTGGTTTATAGCATCATAACATCATCTTATGTAAAGATACATAGCCCGAGGCTCTCCAAAATTCCAACCATTAAAAAACTGTGGGAAACCCCTATATAAAAAAGAGAAAAATCTAAAAAATATTTAACAATACTAATATCATTAACTGTAGAGGGTCCTGGATCCTACTCTTGCTGGGTCTTTTCCTTCTCAAATGTCTGACCTGTACCACAACACTATGGCCATGCCTAGCTTCCCTGAGCTAATACACCTAGTTATCGATGAGAACATGTCATATAGATACCATGGTTGTGACCACCTCCCCATACTAATGAACACTAGTTCCCTGAAATATGAGAAACTGGTGGTCTATCTCCAGAATGTGGAGTATTAACAGATCCCCTCTCACCCACACTAAGTGATAACATCATGCAAAAATGATGAAGATGACTAGTAATGCTGCTAGATCATCACTTAACTGGGAACCTATAGAATTTTGGTATCATATTCACACTCTTTTCACAATGGTATAGAAACAAATTATTATGTGAACAAACATCCTAGTGGCACATCTAGCAATCAGTTGATGGAGTACTGGTCCTAGATATTGAACAACCTTGACTCGCAGCTCCAAACTCTCCCATATTATGCTCAGTAATCTGTTTCCGGTTTACTATAAGGGTCACATAAGTCATCATGAAAACAATAACCATCCATTTTTACCCATGAAAATTTTCATATCACATATCCAGTAATAGTTCATCATATCCTAAAACATGATTGAAGCATTGAATCTCTATAATGTGAGAAGAAAAATCCATCACTGAAATAGAACCCTGTAACAAATGCATGAACTCCTCGGCTTATTTGAAACTCAACATATTTGGGTAGAAGTAATCATATAAATTCATATTAAACTCTTCCCAAGTCATATCTCGATAACGTCCTACCTGTGATATAACATCCAATAGTCTCTTGGAGAAATCATGTATCATGTATGTCGAAATTTTCACAATCCTATCAAGAGACATATCCTGATACTCGAATATTGAAAGCATGTCCTAAATCCACTACTCTATATCATGTATTATTTAATAACTTAAAAAATTGGGAGGTCACTACTATTGGAACACCCACATCAACTATTCCGTAGTCGGTGTAGGACGTGTTTAACCCTAAAAAGTCTACATCATCCTCATAAAACTTCAAAAAACTGTGTATCAACACCTACGTCTGTTAAAATAGCAGGTTAAAATATGGAAATTCCAAGTAAATCTTCTAGTTTTTCATGATATACCATTTCTAGTGTCTAACCATCATATTGTACCCAGCGTACAACTGGATAACTTCTTCATGGAAGGACTCTTCATGGTCAAGTGAACACCTCATTAAAAAAATTACTAGGACTTCAACATTGATGTGCATGGATAGAATAGTTCATGGAAAACATTCATGTTATTCAAAAAGATGGTTACTTGGAATGTAGAACCACTACATGGAATATTCCATTAATCATTAACATGGGTGTCTATGTCTTCCATCCGGGACATGTAACACCCATACACACAATGTGTTCCTCCTCCGACACAGAGTGTACTAGAATATTCATTCCTTCCCAAGTACTTATACACGGATATAGCTACATGATTTATCTTGGTGTAAAACTCCATGGAGTGGAAATTCTAGACATGTTGTGTACTACATTGTTCAATCCACCAGTGTCATTAGTCACATGGCTGGATACATGGTTGTTTTCTACAAGGAGTGTACTCCTTGTAAACGACATGTTATACCAATAGTTTATCACCCCCATGTATCTACACACAAAATCAGTCACATGGTCAACAACTACACAACATGTACCTAAGATAAACAAAATGTTCTTAAGAAAAGTCATTTCTTCCAAATCAGAAAAATGTATGACATGTGTTCATAACATCACACGTTGTCTTTTCATAATTTTCTGAATAGTAATCCATTGAAAATTCAATAAAACTCCCAAAATCGAAATTTTTTTCCAAGGCATTCCATATAACAATCTGTGATATCCTGTAATCCCAAAAAATAAAATATTGACATCCAATTTCATATCATATCATAACAAAATTGAATTACATTTCAAACATGATCCATTAAATTCTGATCCAAGAGGTCCCAAAAAACCTTATTGACCAAATCATGGAATTTTTCAAATGAAATATTATATATACCAATAACCTATAAAAATATCATGTATTCTATCATAAAATCTATCATACTAGAATAAATATATTGGAAAACATATATAACAACCTCATAGAATTAGTAATGAACCCTACATGGCATGATAAGAATGCATGACATGTTATCTCTTACAAGTACCTATGTGATCAACGAGATTTAAGAACCTCATCTCACTGGGTTAATAAAATAGAAACTCAAATAATATTAATGATAACAACAAAATACATGTGTATCATCCCATGGTGAAATGAAATCAACTGTATCAATTGAAAACCCATTAAAATTACAATATCCGAGGTAAGTTATATTTTCCCTATACATGGGGTAGCTACTCCAGGTCACAACAAATTACCAAAATTCTTTTCCTTCGTATACCATTAAAACATCTCCAAACAATATTTAAAAGTATAAAAATACTCATTTGATACAACTTTGTACCGTATAGAATCTAGGTTCCACACACAGGTGCACCGAACTTTATTGGTCTTGTAAACTCAAGCACATTTCCACAAATTCTAGAGGATGCTGACTATTAGTGAGGTCCATGTTATTATAATAGGGTAAATATTCCCTCATTGGAAGAGTATACACTAATGAAAATTAACAGTAACGAATAATGTAATCAAAAATACTAATTAAGAATAAAATTAGAACAATGAATGTAAATCCAACGAATGCCACAATATATATATATATATTATGCATAGAATTTGTATCTAGGAAAACTTCCATATAAGTCACAATGATGGAAATCCATACAAAAACCAAAGTAAAAAAAAACCAATAAACTCTAGTAGTATTTCAAGATTCATCTTAGTCGTATTCTCTCTAGCTTCATAAGAAATCACGTACCTACTAAATAACAGTGCTTTCCATATCAATACCTAAATTGATATACTCAGTTTGGGTAAAAAATCTTGACCCAATTAGGGTGTGAGACGAATCCCAATACTAAACCTGGAAATGACCCTTTCTAAAATGTCTGTAAATAAATATATATATATAGCATGTAATATACCATAATTAATTAATAATATGGGATGAAATCAATATTAAATATTACTACAATTTTTTATTACATTGATTTAAAATTTACTATTCATATATTAAATCATGTAACTGTGGGATATATCCTAAGCTCGGTATCTCATGTGTGAATTAACCAGAACAAAAATCTCACAAGACCATCTAAACAATCGTGTGAGAACAAGTTGCAGCTTGTGTTTTTGATTGGTAGGATCATCACAATCATTCAACTATTCACAAATGACCCTATGGAAAATCTCGGACCATCTAATCCCTCTGGATCAACATATCATAAAAAAATAGTAACTTACCTTCTGGGAAATCTCTCATGATCTAATCACTAGGTTCAATGATACATTTAATAAAATATAAATGACCACATGGTATGCTATGATTTTCTAGCCCATTTTGTTTAACATATCATCAATCAGTTATAAAGAACCACCAGGTAATCTATCACAGTCTAACTCCTTTGGTGAACATTCACACAAAATTATAAAGGACAATCTTAGTATATCTCATAGTCTATCACATTTGGGAAGCTCACATCGTCCAATACCCTTGGTCAATATTCACAATGCATGTCATAGGCATTTCATATATATATATAGTATCACCATCCTTACAAAACAAGGCATGGAAAATAAGGTACGCCTCATAGGTAACCTAGAAAAATTGTAATAAATAACTAAACGAGGGAAATAAACCCTTGGTGTGTCCCATAAAAATGGTATCTAACCTTATAAATAAGAATCAACCCTTTTGCAATCAATCAAACCATATAGGGTAATAAGCATTATAAAATTCTAAATCCCGCAATCCCTAAAATTTGGGTATGTGGAACTTTTATCATATATAATCCAAAGAAAACCAATGAATGGAAAAAACCACCTACCCGAATATAGTACGATCGATATAATAGAACATCAACCCATGAATTAGACAAGATGAGCATCTACCAAAAAAAGGTGAAAAATTCCCAAACTAGAATAAATCAATGGAGATAAAGAATTAAGAAGAAAGGATCTTTGGGTTTTGAGGACACACATAGTGGAATTCCAACTCACCTAAAAATTTCTCAATTGGAGATCATAAGGTGAATATCGAGGGTATTGGAGTTCGTCCCCCATTCCGCAATGCTCTTTTATGAAGCACAAGAATGATAAGATAGGTCCAAATAAAAGACACGACCCTTCTCTAATTTATCAAATAAAAAGAAAACTACACAACATGTTGTATCCTTAACCGCACCTTGACTTATGTGGTCTTCCTAGTCACAACATAGCCATGTACTCTGCCACTATACAACTAGTACGTGGTTGTATGAGTCAATCAGGGGGTACAATACATGTTCACATAAGTACATGACATGTACTTAGAAAATACACATTTCTTACATTTTTCTCATAACAACTAGAAATCAAGATCCATAGCTGAAAATAAGATCATAGTTCTTATAGGTTGTGGATTTTTTTGTTTTGAGGGTTTTTCAATGTGTTTAGTGGTTTTAGATATTTTCTATTTCTTTACCATAATATTCATGGTCTTACATATATCAAAAGGTTTTCTATTGTATTTCAATGTTTTATTGATATTTTCATCCATTAAATAAATTTTAATGTTTTCAACGGTATTTTATGGTTTTTCATATATTTTTATGGTTCAAAAATATTTCATGGGTAATAAAGATTCCAATGGATTTATTATGTTTAGTAGGGTTTTATTTGCATTGTTGTTTTTAATATTCTCTAAAGTGTTATCTATGTTTTCTAGGGTCCTCTATATGTACCATGATATTATTTTGTTTCCAATTATATTCATGGGTTTCATGTTAATTTCATGGTTTCAAAGGGGTTTAAAGGGTTTTAATTTTTCCCATAGTTCTTCTTAGGGTTTGAATGGTTTTTATCATTCTTTGTGTTTTTATTACATTTTAGTGTTTTTTAATGATTAAGTAATTTTTTATATTCTAACATTTTTCTAGGTTCATAGGGATTTTATAGTATCTATATAGATTATTATAGGGTTTCATGAATATCAAGTGTTTGTGTGTGTATTTAAATGTTTAATAGTTTTTTCATGATTTCGAACAATTTAAAATATTTTACATGGTTTTCAAGGGATATAAATGTTATTAAATGAATTTTTATATTTTTATTAGACATTTATATAGTTTTAGAGTTTTCTAGGTTTATTTAGGTGTTTTAATATTTTTCCAGCGATTTTTAGTGTTTTGGGATTTTGTGGGGTTTTTATAGCTTATATTTTGTTTTGTGCGATTTTATATTTTTTTCAATGTTTCGTTAGATTTTTATTAGATGTTTTACATTTTTATGGATTCTATGGGTTTTCAATTGTTCCAATATCTATTCATGGATTCTAGGTTTTAATGGGGTTTTATGGGGTCTTAAGGTTAATAAGGGGTCTCAATAATCTTTACGAGCTTTTTATTTGATTTAGTTTTTTACAGATCTCATTGGATTTATTTGTATTTAATCATTTTTCTATGATTTATATGTTTTTATGTAATTTTTTATTGAATTTTTGATGTTTTTAAACAAATAGCATAATTTTTTAACTACTTTTAATGGTTTTAGCAAATTTTGTATTTTTAATGAAAATTCAATAAAATTATAGTTTTTTTACAATGGAAAGATGAATAAATCATTAAATTAAAAGGGATGCAATTAAAAAATAATATTTATCCTTGATGAATTCAACTTACCAAAAATCCATATGAAAATAGACAGGCTGCAAAAATATTGAAAAAAACAAAAAAAGAACCATATTTGAATCAACACACAAAACACATAGAATCAATAACTCAAGCCACCACAAGACAAAATAAATCATAGAACACAACCTATTGTAATCCATGAATCCATGAAAAATACTTACCCAAGCACTATTAGAGGAGAAAAAACTATGAACACATGAAACCAATATTGGAGTGAGAATTAATGAGTCATTAAAAACAACCAAGAAATGATTGAATGTAATAATTCTAAATTATGCCCTATATAAAAGGAACCACTAATAATGAATATATGAAAATTATAAAAGGTGTACAATAAAATGAACCGAAATATAAAAAAATTTACCCACATATGATTATATAATGAATAAAAAAATTCGGCTAGAACCATCCAAAAAAACTACAAGCATAGAACTAAAAAAACAGAATCCACATGTTAACAACCACAAAAGCCATGACACATGGCCCTAACCCATGAAATCCTAATATTACGTCAAGAAAATAAAATTGGTGATATGAAAAAAATTTAACCAATTATTCATCCCAATAATAAATTGATAATGGAAAAATAGAAAAACATATAGGTAATGTATAATCGATAATCATGAAACATTGTAATGGTAAGTTGGATTTTCCAAGACCAAACTAGTTGCAGTTTCAGTGCAGTTCCTATAAAGGATTTAAAATTGTATGAATTGACCAAATGGTACCTTTCTCATGATACCAAAATTATATATTATAGGACTATGTATATTTACACAATCCATCCTTCAAATCATTCCAAATATTAAATTTTAGAACAAATAATAATAATTTAACATAAGTTAATAAGAGTAAATATCTAGAAATTGTGTTTTTTCTGTGATAAATCACCACATTAATAGGATAAAGAGGGTTTTTAATAATCATTTATATAGTATGGTTAACCATGACATCAGATATGTTTGGTATGATATGACATATAGGCATTATAATATAACATTTATTGATATATAAGGCAGTGATTGAAGCTAGTCATGTCAATGATATGATGTTTATTAAATGTGTGAAAACATGGATGAGGAATAAAGTATATATTAATGGAATATATAATAATATATTCTGAGTTATAAACTATATCATTATAAGTGATTGGTGGAGTTCGTTCAAATATAATTCAATATTTAATACATGGAATAACTATGGATTTCATCCCATCGTATTTGAGCCTTAAAGAGAAATATTGTAATAAGGGATCATGTGATTAATCATTGAATGTCCATAATAAAATCATATATAAGAGATTTGAATCACTATAATATATAAGATATTTTATCATTATTTACATTAATTGATGGTACCCTTGAATTATAAATGTTATACTCCTCTGTATACATGAAGGGCCTCAAGATACCATGCACCAAAAGAAAAATTTTGGGTTTTATCCATTAAAAATAGAAATTTCAATGTCAATCAAAATGAATAAATAATGTCCTAGAAGATTCCTTAATGATTAAGATTAATTCCAAGGGGAATAATCTTCCCAAAAAAGAGACATTATAAGAAGGAATACATGGATACAATAAGAACCAAGATAGGTGAAAACAGGGCCACACACCATCCACACATATTTGTATATAACAACAGTATTATAAAACATATTCATATTTTATCCTAATCCACCTTCTTATTTTGGTCAATTTATAATTATTTTGGAGACATATCTACCTAATGATGAGAGTGACATTCCTTTCAAAATCATTCTTGTGAGTTTAGCATCTAATTAAATAATCAATATTGAATAAAAAATGAAGTCAAAATAGGTACATTTATTCACAATAAAATAAGATATTGGTAATTCTATTATTAATGCTTAGTGAAAGTAAAGTGATTATACCAAAACTCAATTATTATATGGATTTTATCTTAAAAAACATATTATATATCTTAACATTTAGAAGTAATAAGTGGCTTATTAAGATTCTTAGATGAAATGTTCCATGCTCGCACCACATGGTTGTAAAAAATATATCATTAATATCATATTTGATTCCTGATGAGAACATAATTAAATAAAATATATTTATATATTGACAATACAAAGATGGTATTTTTTAAATCAATCTTTTAAATGAAAAAAGACTTTATGTTTCCAAAAGATAAGTTGGTATGGTTATCTGAAACGAAAATATGGAAGGGTTAATTTTTAAGAAAAATCTACTGGATTAATAACCATGTTTAAGTGGAAATAATGGAGTCAATGTTATTTGTTAATACCTTATCAGTGATAGTGAATTCATAATATTAATGTGGGTAACCCTATCAAAAACTCCACTTCATAGAGAAATTATCGGGAAACCTTCCATTGATATTACCAAAGTACATGTGAAATAAGATACAGTACGGAATACACTAATTGAATTTAAGAGTGAGTACATATCTAGGATATGAACCCCATATAAATTCTCATCACATAATTTTTTTATTAAACAAGTAAAATATTAAAACACAATAAGGAGGGGTAGAGTCAAAGTGGTAACCTCTAAAATGGAATAGTATCTTGTATTCACTATATTATAATCATATAAAATAATTTTGTTATTGATGATTTATGAAAAGAATCTATAATATGTACACATATATTAATGATGTTATTTTTGAATTATTGTGATGACAGTGGTTTGTTGCAAACCACAATTCAATTAAATTTTTATTTACCTAAAAAATGTACCATAGTGGCACACTCTAGGGTCGATCACAAGGAGGCCACTTCCACACACTATCATTCTATTGTCACTATTTAAAATCTAACTAATATAAAAATATAATAAGAATATAAATGGGAGGGAATAATTTAAAATGAATAAAATGTAAATATAATATATAATAATGCAATGCAATACAGAATGATGTTAGAGGAAAGAAATTAGGTAGTTGTTCTTAGGAGGCCATGGTGGTCGATATATTTGTTTAAATAGAATCTCAAAATTCAATACAATGAGATGATCAAGACCTGTCACACCTCACCTTCTCATTTGAAATGTCATTACCCCATACCTAGACCTCTACATACAGGGAAATACTCTTCCTAAAGTCAGCTAGGATACCTCTTCACTGACTAGCACTACTCGTTCCATACTCCATTGTATGCACGACACAAATAGAGAAGGGAAGGAGAATTGATAAACGAGAAGAAGAAATTGATGGTAGAGAAAATGGGCTGACTTCTCAACATAATTGATTTAACCACCACCAAAATTCGTAGAATTTAATAAAGGATAATAAAATTAAATCTCAATAACTCACTCAACTCCCCATTCCCTCCCTCGAACAAGCGCCGAGGTTAGTTCTCCATTCTTAGTGGATTTGAGAAGGGAATAACGGTGGGAGAACACATAAAATAATATAAATGGAAGAAAAGAGGTTTGAAGAAGAAAGATAAACTAATATATAATATAAATAAAATTAACTATTACATAAAAAATACCCAACCATGCCCCTTGAAAATGGATATCATTGTAAAAGGGAGAGGAGACACACATTTATAAGGGAAATGGATGATGAAAACTCGCTCAAATTCTTCCCTCCAGATTACACCGAATTGAGACCCATTAAATGACCTAATTGGGAAATTTTACCTACTTGAAAGTTGTTCCACATCATCTTCCTCGTCTCTCCAGAAAATTTCAGCCTCATTGGTCCAGTTATGAAGGAGTTATGGCTATCTTAGTTAGGAACATTTAATCTACCAAAGTTACTCTTCATCTTCCACAACTATGGCATCCAATGCGATTAAGTCCTTGAAACCATCCTATTCAGACGTGGACTACTTAATTATAGGTGTTCATTTATTCCTCCGCCAACTCCTTGATGAATATCATCTCCATTTGATGTGTTAGATTCATGATAAAAGCTCAACTTTTAAACACTCCAAATATGCACACAGCTTTCGAGATAAGGATTATGAGCTGATTTTGGGCCTCCAAATGATTGATTGAGCTGGGACTACAGAAGGAAGAAATTCGCCCAATGATGTAAGTAAACCTAAATAGAAGGATGTTTACAATTTTGGCCAGTTTAGAAAATTATATGGCCGAAATAATGAAATTAAATAAAACAGTTAAACACCAAAATTAAGCCATTTTTGCATTGGAGCTCAAAATACTACTAAAACATAAAAATGTAACAATTTACCATAAAATAACACATTGGTTGAATTTATAACATTTAAATAAAGTACATAATATGTTAAAATTCAAGCTTCATCACTCCCCCACCTTTAATCATTGCACTCCTAAGCAATCATCAAATATCTAAATCAAAATTCTCACAAAAATCAACAATGATAAAACATTAATGATCTCTTCAAAAATGAAATTTCATCATCTATCCTCTTTGAAAAACAATTCCAAAAAAAATTCATTCCCCACATTTAAATATATTCAACCACATAAATCCATCCATGGCCCAATCACACCTTACCACACCTTGAAATATCTGTCACTCTTCACTCAAGAGAAATTGTATCTAGAGTTATGCTCATACTTGGAAGTGCATGTATCACCATAGGATTTTTCCAATTCTCATCTCTCAACAGTGAAAAATATGAAAATGACTTTAATTAGGAGGTCTTTTTCTAGGTGAATTTTGTGGCTTCGGGTTGGTGAAAAAATGATTGAAAATTTTAAGGCTAGAAAGTAGAGGATAGACTCTTAAGTACAATGCATGAATATTCAAGTGAAAACACCACGAATTTCTCAATCAATCACCTTAACAATGTGAAACACAACACCAAATCCACCTTTTTATATGACACGAGAAATGAGCCAGGAAATGAATCCAATGAATGATTGCATCCATGTTCTCCCTTATTTTTCTTTTTTTCATTTTTTTGTAAATCTCCAAAAAGGCACAACTTAATTTTCTTTTTCTTTTTTTAATTTTTTTTTCAAGGAGAATGAGATGAAAATTGAATACAATGATAAATTCAAGCTCATCTCCATTTTTCTATTTTTATCATTTTTTTAAAGAGAACTAGATGAGACAAATAAAGCACAATTAATGAATTACCCATGCCCAATTTGATCTTTATCATCCACTTCCCAAAATGTTGACACACACATCACATCACCCAAAATGGAACACATACAAAGAAATCACACGAAAGGCCCTTCCCCCACACTCAAACATGAAATATCCATGAAAAAATACCAAGAGTGCGGTAGGTAAGGAAAAACCGGCTTGTAATATGGATTAAACCTATAAGGCAATTCACGGCATGTAAGGGATAACGAAGGATAGATGAAAAGGTAGGTCTCAAGATAAAAAATGGATATCCAAAAAAATGCCTCAATCATATCAAAAAAATGTCATGAAATCCAATTCATTGAAAGGGAAAAGTCACAAGTTCTAGTTCTCACACAAAATCCACGTTTCTCTCAAGAAAGTGTGGGTATTAGGAAGAATATTTCAATGTGGTTCAAAATACCTCACAGGTTGGGAAAAATGTTTGAGTCAGTTTTTCACGAGCATGAATTTCAAAAATCGGTCAATATAAGAAGAATGCTTGAATATCCAATTTAGAAAACAGTTTCTCACATCAACAATCATATAAAATCCATTTAATCAAAAATCATTTCAATCATTTCAAAATCAATTAGTGTGTGAAAAATGATTAGAATATTAATTAAAGCTCAAGGTTACTAAAAATATGAAAAAGAAAAAGAAAAATAAAGCACACTAAACAACTACATTGGTTGACACTCCCCCCACACCTAGATTTCACTACCCCCCATTACAGCTCAACAAAATAATGATAAGGGCAGAAAAATAAAAGGAAGAAATGATACAACCTGACTTTATTTTACAGTGGCAACCTTGAGTTAATCACTTAGATATTTCCACTTGACCTAAAGGCATGAAAAATAGAAAATTTGAGAAAAATAAATAAAAAGAAAGAGTAATGGAGAAGAAAGGGGATAATGCTCGGTGTGACCCCCAAGCGGGTGCTAGGTTTTTACTGACCCAAGTCCAGCAGTTGCTGCGGTTTAACCCCAATCTGATGGTGGATGAGGATTCTTGATTAGAAACCACCAGATCTTTTTTCTTCCAACGCTCTTCAGCCTACAACATCCATATAAGATATCATGAATAGAGTAAAATATCTTATTCCCAATTTCAATGTGGTACAACTGGAATGATGGGGGAAGAAGGAAGAATGGGTCCTCCACTTCTTCAACCAGGACTTCTTTGTCCACTTCTACTTCAACATCCATGGCTTGCACATGTGATATTGGGTCAAAAAATTTAGAAGGGAAGTTAGAAAATAGTTCCACATGGATATGATTAAAACATGAGCAATCAATATAAAAATCTTCCCTTTCATGTAGGTCAGCTTGAAATACAATCTCTTCAGGCAAGGCCACTGAGAATTCATTTTTAGCAGGGACAACGTCATCTTCTTCCAAAGAAAGAGAGGGGTATAGAGGTACTGATTATTATTTTAAAAATATTAGAGAATCACTTACCTTTTGGTCTTTAACAAAATATTACCAATGTTCATCTAAATAATGTTGATCTCCAACAGTTTTATCAGTTGGATTTTTGTGTTCAGGAACCTCTTCAAGTAATGTACAAGGAGAGATGATTGAATCTTCAAATTGAATCTTCAAGTCCTCCTTGGGTTCTTCAACTTCAAATGTTGGTGTAACAACATTTACCTCTTATTCCTAAGCTTGGTTCATTTGTTGTTGTCGTTCCAGCCATAGAACATTAACTTCTTCAACTTCAGCCGCCATCAATGCCCCCATCTTGCATGCTTGTTCAAGGATTTTGAAATTATTTTGAATCATCGCAGCATCTTCTTCCACCTGTAGCATAATAGACTCTTCCCAGCTAGAAAATTCAGTACTAGGACAAGCATATGAAAAATCATTAAAATAATCCATCTTGGCCTAAAAAAATAATGATATTCAATGAATAACTTTTTTTAGTTTCTGAAATTTTAATTATTTTTGTTGTTTTTATGAAAAATAGAGTGTGAAAGCACTTGACCTCCCCAGAAATAACACCAAATTGATGAAAGTGGTTTGTCACGAACCACAATTCAATTAAATTCTTATTTACCTAATCAATTTACCATAGTGGCAGACTCTTGGGTTGATCACAAAGAGGCCACTTCCACGCACTATCTTTCTATTGTCACTATTTAAAATCTATCTAATATAAAAATATAATAATAATATAAATGGGGGGGAATAATTTAAAATGAATAAAAAATAATATATAATATATAATAATGCAATAAAATACATAATGAAGTTAGAAGAATGAATGTAGGCAGTTTTTCTTAGGAGGTCATGGTGGTCGATATAATTGTTGAAAAAGAATATCAAAATTCAATTAAATGAGGTGATCAAGACCTGTCACACCTCACCTTCTCATTTGAAATGTCATTACCCCATACCGAGACCTCTACATAGAGGGAAATTCTCTTCCTAAAGTCATCTAGGATACCTCTTCTATGACCATCAATAATCATGCCATGCTCCACCGTATGCATGACACAAATAGAGAAGGGAAGGAGAATTGATAAACGAGAAGAAGAAATTGATGGTAGAGAAAATGGGTCGACCGCTCACCATAATAGATTTAACCACAACAATAATTCTTATAATTGAATAATGGATAACAAAATTAAATCTCAATAACTCAATCAACTAACCATTCCCTCCCTCGAATAGGTGTCAAGTTTAGTTCTCAATTCTTAGTGGAGTTAATAAGGGAATAACGGTGGGAGAACACATAAAATAAAATAAATGGAAGAATGGAGGTATGAAGAAGAAAGATAAACTAATATATAATAAAAATAAAATTAACTATTACAACAAAAATACTCAACCTTGCCCCTTAAAAATGGATATAATTGTAAAAGGGAGATGAGACACACATTTATATGGGAAATGGATGAAGAAAACTCGCTCAAATTCATACCTCCAGATTTAACCGTCTTTTTGACCAATTAAATGACCGAATTTGTAAATGGTCTCTTCTTTAAAGTTTTTCTGAATCATCTTCCACGTCTCAAAACAAATTATAAGCCTCATTGGTCCAATTATGAATTAGTTATGGCTATCTTAGGGATGAATAGTTAATCTTCCAAAGTGATTCTTTGTCTTCCACAACTCTGACTTCCAGTGCCATTAAGTCTTTGATACTAGCCGATTAAGATGTGGAATACTTAATAAAAGATGTTAATTTATTCCCCCTCCAGATCCTTGTTGAATATCAGCTCCATTTTATTGGTCAGCTTTGAGATTAAAATTCATATTTAAAACATTCCAAATCTGCACACTGTTTTCGAGGTCTGGATTAAGAGCCGATTTTGGGCCTCCAAATGATTGATTGAGCTGGCCCTCCAAAAGGATGAAATTAGAACAATGATTTAAATAAAACTAAAAAAAGGAATTTCACAATTTTGGTTAGTGTATAAAATTATATGGATGATATAATTTAATTACATAAAATATTTAAACACCAAAATAAATCCATTTTTGCATTTGAGCTCAAAATACCACCAAAACATAAAAATGTGACAATTTTCCATATAATAACACATTGGTGGGATTTAAAATATTTAAATAATGTATATAATATGTGATAATTCAAGATTCATCAGATTGAAAAGCAATGATGAGATATATAAACATGGTAGGTGATCAAAAATAGAAAGAAAAAGAAAAAAATAACATTAGTAATGTCACTAATAATAACCACTGAGTCTCTTGTAATGAAAAAGTACATCAAACAATGTATACATGGATCATTTTTGTTAATAAAAGAAAACATTATGGATATTATAGTAGTGTAACAAACCATGATATCCCAAAAATGGAATGAATCCATGACAATTAAATAAAATTAATACAATCCATAATATTTTTTTCATATGTAGTATGAATTAGTAGGACATCCATTAATATTATATTAATAAGAAACTATTTCATATTTAATAACTTAATATCAACCCTCATTATGGAAGTTCTTAATTTTTTATAATTAACTACACATTTAACTTAGTTAATTAAGAACAACATGTTTTCATCCCTCTCCTAAATGAAATTGACCTGAATCGTTTTTTTAGGAGAATACCTCTTTGTGAACTGGCTATATAATATTAGGATTGCTTTAATAAATGATAAAAAACATATATTATTCTTATTTATAAGTTATAAATTTATCCTATCAATCTAAAATTTCATTTATAGTAGTGAGTGTCATGATTTTTAGGTTTTTAATGTTTTCAAAGGAATTTTTGTTTTCCATTAGAGATCAGGAATTCTAAAGCATATCAAGTGGTTTTAATGGTTTTCATAAATTTTCCATTTTTTACGGTATTTAAATTTATAAAAGTATTTTGACAGTTTTATGTGTTTTAATTGTATTCTAGGTTTTTGTTATAATTTGAGGATCATTTGGTTTTTTAATTTTACTAGGTTTCAAAGGGGAGCAATGGGATTAATGGTTTGTAGGGTTTTTTATTATTTTTCTATTATTCAAATGTTTTCATAGAATATGTGGATATAAGGGTTTTCATGGGGTTTTGAGGTATTATGGTGTCTTTAAAGGGGTGTTCATAGTTTTAATTTTTTCTAACATGGATTATTATTTTTCATGAGTTTTAATTTTCCATGGATTTATGGATTTTCAATATTTGGTAGTGTATTTATGGGTTATTAGATTATTTCATGTTTTTATATTATTTTTATTTGTATTATCAATATTATCATGTTTTTATTTGTTATTTCATGGTTCTCATGGGTATTCAATCATTATCTAGGGGGTTTAGGTAATATTTTTGATCGTAAAATCATTATATCATATTTTAATATTTATAATTTTATAGTTTTCATGAAATTTTTTATGTTTTTAAGGGATATAATTGGTTCTTCATGATATATGAGTGCCTATATTTTTTTCTGGATTTTTAGTTTTTTATTGATTTTAATATTTTCATTATGTTTTCCTATTTTTCAAGGGTTTTATGTGTTGTCTTAATTGTTTTGATATTTTCCATAGTTTTTGTTGTTTTTATACGTAATTTTTGGTTTTCACTAATTTCATGTATATATAGGGATTCTAATAATGTTTCCATGATTTTCATGGATTTAATATACTTTATAGATAATTTATTAATTTAATTGTTGTATAGGTATTTTCTAGGATTCTTACGGATTTCAATGTTCTAATGAGTTTTTCTATTTTTCAATATTATTCTATGTATTTAGGGTTTTAATTGGATTTAGTGTATTTAATGGATTTTCAATAGTTCTCATGTTTTAACTACGAATTTACAGTTTTTTATATATTCTAATGTATTTCTATAGAGTTTTCATTTGATTTTTGCAGTTTTCAATTTTCTTTACAATTTAATTGGATTTTAATGTCTTCATGGTATTTAGGGGTTTTACCTTTCTATATTTTCATTCTTATTAAAAAAATTTAATTTCATTACGGTAATCATTTTTCTTCTATGATTTGTATAATTTTTCAGTAAATATCAATGGTTTTCATGGTTTTATGGTTTTCCTGGGGGTTTCATTATATTAAGGTTTTAATTTTTTGTCAATGGATATTCAATATTTTTTGGTTTTCAATGGTTTCTGATGATTTTATAGCGTTATCTGGAGTATTCTATGGTTTCATATGGACTTATGGGGTTTCAATTTTTTATATATATTTCAAAGTGTATAAATTTGATATATTTTATAGGGGTTTTGGAGATTTATCAGGTTTCTAATAATCTTTTACAGGTTTATATGGTTTTAATATTATTATTTGTTTTACTTTGATTTCATGAACTGTTAATCCATTTTAAGATTGTAATGGCTTTTTAAGATTAATGGGTTTATGTTATTTTCTTTGTTTTTGTGTTTTTGTGGTTTTAAGGGGATTCAATTATTTTATGATATTTTTTAATATTTTCAAGAGGTTTTGTTGGGTTTTATCTCTTTTATATGGGTTAGGGTATTTTATATAGTATTTTATGGTTTTATAATGATTTAAATATTTACCAAGTCTTTCTAATTATTTTAAATGTTCTTGGGTTTTTTTCTTGGGTTTTTTGATTTTTAATTGTTTTTAATCGATATTTACTGTTTTCGAATATTTTAT
This sequence comes from Viscum album, assembly GCA_963277665.1. NCBI lineage: Eukaryota > Viridiplantae > Streptophyta > Magnoliopsida > Santalales > Viscaceae > Viscum > Viscum album. Next base: position 1,817,450,003 of record OY728164.1, read on the forward strand.
AGAAATTTAATGATTATTATGGTTTTGTAATATCATTTTAATTTTTTCAATAATCTAATTTGGTTCCTAGAGGTACTCATTTTTTTCTATTTTTTTTATTTTTAATGGGTTTTAATTGGAATTCATGGTTTTAAATTTTTATAATATTTGTGGAATTTGATAATTGTAAGTGTTCTCTATGAAATTTATTGTTTTCTTAGTCTAGAGAAGTTTTCATATAATTTCATGACATTAGGAATTTTTTTAGATTTATTAGGTATCATAATTTATTAATTATTATTTAATCTCAATGTGATTTATAGTTTTCCCAGGACTATTATCATGTTTTAATGGTTTTCTAGGTTTTAAAGGGTTTTAGAATGTTGTATTGGGTTTTATGGGGATTTAATGTTTTCCTATGATTTCATTTTTTTCATTGTTTTTAGGTTTTACTAGGGTTAATATAGATTTTTTCATATTTTAAGGGGTTTTTAGTTTCTTTCATGGTATTCATTATATTTAATGTTTTATATGTGTTTTCCATTTTTTCGAAAATTTTTGTGTTTTAATTATTATTATTATTTTCATGGATACCCCATGTTTTTCTTTGTTTTTGAGAGTTATCAAGGACATTCCATGAGTTTCAATGAATATTCACTATTTTCCAAGGGTTTTATCTTATTTCTAGGGTTGGTCTTGATTTTGGATGGTTTTCAAGATTATACTATATTTCTCATGGATTTTAATGTGTTCCAGAATCATTATATGTATTTAAATTAATCTCATTTAGTTTTTGGAGGTATTATTTCTATCATTATTCTTAAAATGTCTTTGGGTATCACTTTATTTTTTTGTTTATTTTAATGTATCTTTATATTTTTATTGATTTTTCATTCGATTATATGATTTTTAAATTTATTTTTTTCATTTTTAAATATTTTATGTTTTTATATATGTTATTATGTTATTTTATGATTATCATGGTTTTTTATGTGGTAAATGTTTTTATGGGTTTCAATGGATTAGTATGGTCCTCTGTTTTTCTTATATATTTTCCATGCATTTGAAGGATTTTACAAATTTTTTAGGTTTTTTTGTTTTTCTATTATATTTAGAGACATAAATTTCATGAATTGTTTTCACAAATATAAATATTTTTTATAAAATTATAATGGATTTCATGGTTTCTATTGTTTTCAATAGTGTTCTAAGAGTTTCTATTGTTTTATAGGCTTTTCAACTATTTTAAGGATATTCATGGGTTTTCAGGACATTCAACAAATGTTTATAGATTTTTTGGATTTATCAATTTTTAATAATAATTTTTATTCTTTGGAATGTTTTTCTAATATTTTTAATGGTTTCAATAGTGTTTTTTATGATTTTTAAATTTTTTATTTTTAATTATAATTTTATATCATTCTAAGGATTTGATGATTTTGTATGGGTTTGAGTATTTTTCATGGTATTTTGTTGTTTTCACTGTTTTTTAATAAGATTTTATATTTTTTAGGGATTTTCATCATGTTTATACATTTTAGGAGATAATTATTTTGGTATTTAGAAACCTATTTATGTATTAATAGACTATTCAGGGCTGTTTAGGGGGGTTTTCTGGTTTTTCTGGATTTCAAGACAATCATTATTTTTCATTGTTTTCAGGGACCTTTTCTGAGGTTTTAAAGTCTTAATGTGGTTGTTTTGAATTTCTTGTGTTTTCCATTGTTTTTGAGGGGCATCTATTTATTTTCTATGTTTTATAGGATTTTTTATTTCACATTTTTAAGTGATTTCTTGTTTTTTTTGTGTTTCTGTATTCAATAATTTTATTACAGTTTTTTTATTCTTATAAATTTTAGTTTTTCAATCATGTTTTGTTGATTTGAATTTTTTTTGGAATATGTGTAATTTTCATGGTTCTCATGGCTTTACATTGGTTTTAATGGACTGTAATGTTACTGATTTATTTGGGATGTTTTTTTATTGAGTATTTTAATTGGTTTTCATGGATTTCTAGAGGTTTTTATGATTTTACTGGATTTTTTAGACCTTATAAGGGTTTCAAAGTAATATAATGTGTTTTCAAATCATTTTAAATAGTTTTATAATATTATATTAAATTAAAGGATATTTCATAGTTTAAATGGGGATTTATAAATTTTCTATTTTTCCTGTTTTTAAGAGTCTCTATGATTTTCTAATGTTTTTTTATTATATATTGTGTTTTATGTTCATTCAGATTTTTTTGCACTTTTTATAGTTTTCATGGATTTTTCTAGAGTTATGAAGGAAATTCCGTTAATTTCAAGGTTTTTTTATGGAATTTACAATATTCTCTAAAAGTATATAAATATTTTAATCATATCATGGTAGTTTATGTTTTTATGATTATCATCTGATTTCAATTTATTTTATGATTTGGTAGTGTATTTAATATAGGTTTAATGGTTTATATTATATTAAATGTATTAATTTATTTCATGAATTATTTAATGGTTTTATATTTTTAGGATTTCGGTGGCTATCAATGATTCAATTGGTTTAATACGTTTTTATGTTATTTGTAGCATCTCTAGTGTTCGATTACTATTTTTAGCATTTAAAAATTATTTAAATGATTTACTCAATAATTTTATGTGTTTTATATTCATTTACATTTTTATTACTAATTTAAGGTATTTTTATGGGGTATTAGGGTCTTCAAGGATCCCACGATTTTTTATTGTTTGAGGAAGTTCAAATTTATTGTTATTATTTGTAGTTTTTGACTTTTATGTTGTGATTTAAATGAGTTTCTCCTTTAATTTGTGTTTAATTTGTGTTTTAATAAATCTCAATGATATTATTTTGTTTAGATAAATTTTTATTAATTTTCATTGTTTTTATGATATTATGGGATTTCTAGGATTCAAATTATTTTTAATGTATTTCATCGATTTTCTTAATTTTTTTTTGGATTTTAGAGGCTTCCTAATTATTTATGGGTTTCAAATTTTTTAAGTGTTTTCATGATTTTATGGGGGATTTTAGGTTCATATGATTTTTATAGGTTTACATGATTTTTCATAACTGATTATAATTTTTCTTGATATCATGTATTTATAATGGTTTTAATAGTTATCCACTGATTTCAATGGTGTATTATATTTTTAACTGGATAAAGATTTTTTAATTATTTTTTCAAAATATTTAATATTTTTTTCTTTTATATTGTTTTCTATGGATCCCTAGATATTACAAGAGGGTTTTATTAATTTCTGTAGTCTTTTAAGAGTTTATATGGGTTGAAATGATTATTTGTTTATAAGTGTTTTTTGTCTTTCTAGGTTTCTAATGACTAGTTCCCCTGGGTTTTATTGGATTCCATGAATTTAGGGAATTTGAATGGGTTTTTAATTTAATAGTGGTGAAATTTTTTATAAGGATATCTAAGGTACAGAGGAAAACTAATTTTATTTTTATATATTTAATGAATTTAAATGGTTGTATATTTTTTAATGTTGTTCATTGATTATCAATGTTTTTGAGTTTTTTCTATGGTTTTTACTGTTTTATAGTACTTGGTAATGTTTTAATATAATTTCATAACTTTTAATATATTTGAAAAGGTTTGATATGATTTTAATATTTTTAAATAATTTCACAATTCTTTATCTTTCACTAATTTTATTTGTGATGAATTTTTTTCTACAACTCTCAAGACTTGTTAACAATTTCTTTGGTGTTATAATTTTTAATGGATTTTCATGGGTACTATAGAATTTATTTATTTTTTTGAAAATTATATTAGGCTTCTTCTGTGTTTCTAGAACATCTATTTTTTTATTTTTTTTATTATTTTTCTTAGTTATCAAGGTTTTCATAGTTTTTATCGTGTTTCAAGTATCCAAATTTATTTCAATATTTTTAATATTTTATGGGGATTTTTGGATTACACATGTTTTCATAGAAAATTTAAATGATTCTGTTATTTTATAACATGTTAATGGATTATAGGCTTTTACTAGGATTTCATTCTTTTCACATGTTAATGTAATTCTTGGGTGTTCTGCGTCTTATTTATAGAATTCCTCATGTATTAACTGATTTTATGTTTTCCATGGGTTTTTAGTTATTAAATGAGAATTATAATAATTTCACATTTTTTTTATTTTTCAGGGACATTGATGTTTTTTCAAGGCTTTTGGGGTTTTAGTGATCTCTTTGGTTTTGGGATTTTATAGGATTTATAGGATTTTAATAATATATTCAATGGCCATTCCATGGGTTTTCGATTATTTATGTGTTTTTGTAGTGTTTTTTATTATTTTTAATGGTTTTCTAGGATGGTTCATTTTTATTATTTTCTATTTAATGGTTTTATATTGGTTATCTAGGTTTTACTAGTCTTTTAGGTTTCTTAATTTATTATAATATTTTTACAGTTTCTGATAAATTTCTTTTGGGTGTTTTGGATTTTCATACATATTTACTATTTGGAACGAATATTCATGTTTTCAATGTTCTACTATTATCCTTACATATTTTTATAGTAATAATGTTTTAATTAAGAAATAGAGGAGCCTTGTGGTCTTATAATGGTTTATAGGGTTTTGAAACATTTTACAATGCCTTCATAAGGTTTTATGATCTACTGATATATCTATATATTTTATCATTTTATGGGTATTAATATATTTTCATTACTTTATAATTATTTATAAAAATTATATTGTTTTTTATGATTTTATGTTTTTAGGGATTTAAATATGTATTAATGAAATTCATAAGAATTTTATTTTTTTTCAATTATTTCATGATTTTTTTAATAAATTCATAGTTTTTTGGGGTTATCTAATTTTTTATAGGTTTTATCTTTTTTTCTAGGGTTTTCAGGTTTTCCATGGTAATTTTATTATTTCATCAGGTTTTAAATGGGGTTCTTGAGTGTGTATGGGATTATATAATTTTATATGGTTCTTAAGATATTTCACACTATTTCAGTATTTATAGTTCTATAGTGGTTTTCACATGTTGCATGTTTTACTAAAGTTTAACATGGTTTTTCTAGGACTTACTGGTCACTTAATTTCATTATTGTGTTTTGTAGTGTTATATAGTGTTTGAAGTTTTATATGGTTTTAGTGGATTGTTGAATTTTAATTCATTTTACAAGCGTATTTTATGTTTTCAATGGTTTTCATAATTTCTTATTTTTTGTAGTATTTTAATTGGGTTGAGATTGTTTTTTGGGGTTTAATTAATTTGTAGAGTTTTTGTTTTCAGATTTTGATAGTTATGTACAACTTATCGAAGCATTAATGGGGAAATATTTTTCATTTTGATGATTTTTTAGGATTTTCTTATGTCTTAGGTTATTTTTTATTTTTACTTAATTTCATAATGTTTTGGGTCTCTTTAATGGATTCAATATTTTTCATTTTATTATTGGATTCTCATGTGTTTTAGGGTTTATATAATCATTCATGGAATTTTTGGATATTCATGGTTTTTCATGGACGCATTAGTTTTTTCAATTTGTTTATTATTTTTATTAAAATATTATTGATTTCTAGGATTTTACAATATAATCATCAATGTAGAAGGTGTTTAAATAATTTCTATCGGCCACCATGGATTTTATAATTTTGTAATTGTTTCTAGTTGTTTTAATAATTCCCCTCTGTTTTAGGTGTTTTTAGTGATTTCTATAGTTCTAATTATTATTCCTGGATTTTAGAGATCCATTGACATTGTAAGTGCTTATTTTTTTTTAAACAAATGTGGATCGCTTTCATGGATTAAAATTGGTTTTTTTCATTGTGTTTAATTATTTATAATGTTTTTTCATGTGATTTAATAGTTTTTTTTTCTTAAATTTTTTTAATTTTTAATTGGATTCAGGGTTATTAATATGTTTTATGTTTTGGTGGTTTAAATAATTTTATAATTTTTTTGGTGTAGTCAATGTATTTTAGGGGTTTTCAAGGATCCGAACGTTTTAAATATATTTCGTATGTATTTTCAATGTTTTTAATGTTTCTTTAAGATTTTATATACCCATAACGGGTTTTGAATGGTTTATACATCATTACACGATTGCAGAATATTTTAATTAGGTTTTAGTATATTGAAACTATTTTAATTGGGTTTTTTATGGTTCTCATGTTATTTTTTTGGGCCACGATTATTTTAATGACATGATAGTGGATTCATTGTTACATAATTTTTTGAGTATTTTTGCGGTGTCCTGTTTTTGATGTATTTTATCTCTTTCCGTAATTTTTAATTTTTTTATGAGTTTTTTTCGTGTTCAATTTTTTTGAAGGTTCCTACCATTTTTTTGGGAGTTTTAAGGTTTTACATGTTTTCTAGATTTTTGTACCTATGTGTAGGGGTTTTGGAACATTTTGAGGTTTTCATAGTGTTTCAATAGTTTTCTTGTGTTTTTCTGGATTTCTAATTATTTTTCAATGATTATCACAGTTTTTGAATAGTTTTGTTAATTTATTTCATTATTTTTATTTAATTATTAATATATTACATGGGTTTCCATAATATTCTAATGTTTTTTATTTTTCCCCCTAATTTCTATGGATATTTAGATATATTCACCCTTTTTCAATGTATTCATAATGTTTAGGCATTCAATGGGGTTTTCAAGGGTGTTTGTGCTTTCCTAGTTTTTTAGGTTATTGTAGTGTTTCATTAAATTTGAGTATTTTTTTGTTTTTTAGGGTTTAACATATTTATAGGTTCCAAATATTTTTCTAGGTTTTCAGGATTCTTATGGTTTTATGGTTTTTATTATTCTTAATGGATTGTGGAGTTTTCATCATTTTCATAGGGTTTTGTGGCTCTATAAGGATTTCTAAAAAAATCGAGTAATTATGTGAATTTAGAACATTGTAGTTTTTTATGGTTCCATGGGTTTTCTATGTTTTTAGGTCGTTCAAGGGGTTTATAAATTTTGTGGGTGGGTTTTACTCGATTTTTTCAATGGTTAGTACAATTTTATAGTGTTTTAAATGGAATAGATGTTTTTTATGGTTTGAAATAAAATTTATAAAATAAATAAATGGGTTTAGAATATTTTATAGAGGTTTTGAATTTTTTAAATCAAATTTTGTGTTTTCATATTATTTTTGGATTTATCATGATTATGATTTTTTCTCTAGGATTTTTTAGGTTTTAGAGAATATTAGAGGATTTCTAGTATCTTCCTAACTATTAATGTTTTTTAATGGGGTTCATGTATTTTACATGTTTTACTAGGGTCATGAAATTTCAGTCATGGGTTTCTATGGATTTAAGGGTTACATTTTTTTCATGGGTTTTATATGAAACTGTTTGGTCTTTCAGTGAATTACATGGGTTCAATGGTTTTTTTAATTTTTTTCTTATTAGTTTTATAGTGTTTTTAAAATTTCAATTTTTAAAGAATTTTAAATTTTTCATTAGGTATTATGGGGTTTTCAATTTAACAATTTATTATTCGTATTTCATGTTCTATTAATGGTATTTTATTTTATTTTTTCTTTTTTCATTCAATGTTTTTTAGATTCTCCTAATTTTTTTATGATTTCTCAATGTATTTGGTATCTTTTAAGGGGTTTCACTATTTTTAGGGGTTTTATACTAATTTATTGGAGTTTCTACAATTTGTACATGGATTTCATAGTTTTAAATTAATTTAGTATTTTTATAGGTTTTTTTATAAAGGCATTATATATTTTTATAGTTATCTTAGGTGAAGATAGTTTTTAGTGTTCCTTGAGTCATTTAAAGTTTTCATGGGGTTTTCATTATTTCTAAATGCTTTTTAGTGATTTCCTGATTTTATTTTCTTTTCACATGTCTTATAGGGTTTTGGGATCTTTTCATATTATTTAATGGTTTCATAGGGTATTAAAGGGATTTTTTTTGTATTATCACAGGTTTATGGTGGATTACATTGGTTTCTATAATTCTTCAATATTTTATAATAATTTTGTCAATTTTTTATATTTTAATATATTTTTAGTTATTTATGTTATCATGGTTTCAGAGAGTTATTCTTTATATTTTCATAATTTTAATAGTTTTCATGAATTTTTTAATATTATATAATATTCCCATAGTTTTATGAGATTTCTCTTGATTTTGAAGGGATATAGTGATTTTAATGTTTTTTTGGTTTTTAATGTTTTCCATGGATTTTATATATTGTTATTATTTTTTAGTTTTACAAGTGTTTCAAGTGGATTTTCATGTTTTAATGATATTTATATTTTTATTATGTTTTTAATGGTTATTAGGCATATCAATGATTATCATAGTTTTGACCGTATATATAATTTTTTTTAGTTTCCTGGTTTTAAAAAAAAACCAAATTTTTCTTTGTGGCATTCATGGTTTCTCATATATTATTTTTGGTTTAAATTTGTTCACAGGGTTTTAATTATTTAATTATTCACTATGAACTTTCACATTTTTTGAAGGGACTGACATTTTTCATGGATTTTTAATGTCATTCATTGTTTTTGGTGTTATTCACGATTTTAATGGGTTTTTAAGTGTTTAAAATATTCTATAGGCTTCCTTTGGGTTTTAATTTTATTAATAGGTTTATGAAGGAATTAAATGGTTTTTATAAGTTTTATGTGATTGATAAGGGCTTCCAATTTTTTATAGTGAATTCATAAATTTCAATTTATTTTTTGGTTTATATGGTATCCAATGATATTTTTATGTTTTTGGGGTTCATCTACATTTTAAATAGAAAATCATGTTTTTTACTTAATTAATAATTATATATGGTTTTCATTTGCTTTTATAGATTTAAAGGTTTATGATTTTGTTTTGTAAGTCTATAATAGATTTTAGGGGTTTTGATTTGTTTCAATGGTTTAACATGGTTTTATGAGGTCAATTTTTTCCATTTTCATGTTTTTTCCAATTCTAACAGTTATCATTGTATTTTTATTTATTGATAGGGTTTTTAGGTCATTTAAATGTTTTCATAGATTTCTTAAAATATTTTTTGGTTGTTCAGGGGTTTTAAGGATTAATAATATTTTCCAATGTTTTGCATGAATTTTGTGTGTTTTCCCATTGTTTTTTATAATTTTATTGGGTATCATATATTTTTTTTCTAGTTTCATATTGTTTTGTTGTTTTCAAGGATTTACAATTAACTGTAGTGGGTTTCAAGGGGTTCTAGTGTTTTCCACTATTATTTATGGATTCCTAATTTTTTCACATATTTTTCCTGTTTTTTTATGCAGTTATCATAGGTTTTCTATGGGTTTTGGTACAGTATCGATGCCTTTTAGGTTTCAATTTTTTCAAAAAATATCTAATGTAATTCAAAATATTCCATGGTATTTGTATAAAATTAGATATTTTGATGGGTTTTAGAGTTTCCCTTGGTAGTACATGTATTTTTCTTGGGTTTTCAGCGTTTTATATGGGTTAAGATAATTTTTTCAGTTATTCATTATTTTGTATAGGTTTCTTTTTTTCATTATTTTTTCATTAAATTTTTATGGTTTTTTATTATATTATTAATTATCCAATTTTTCAAGATTTTAATTTGGGATTCCATGGGGTTTTATGACTTTAATGTCAATCAATTTTTTTAAATATTTTTTCAGTCTCAATATAACACGTAGGTTTTCAAATTTAGTGTTGATCTATTTTTTGACATTTGATTTTGTTATAACATGATTTTTGTGGGGATAATATTAATTTATATAGATATGTTTTATTATTTCCTTATATTCAATTTGTTTTTAGTGTTATATTTGATTTAAACTATGATTAATAGAGTATTTGTAGAACCGTTATCATATTGCCTCATGATGGGTCTTGATTTCTCATAAAAAAAATATCATTGATATATAAGAGTAATTTTCAAATAATCAGTATACAAGAGGGGTAATTATTACTGTATTTCATTCTTATTATTTTTATGGAATATTACATACTGATGACACAATGTTGGTATTGTTTTACATAGATTTTGGACCACATAGTTTTTGGTTCCACTAATATTTTGGAACTAGAAGAGGTTCTGTGTAAATTAATTCAAGGGGATTTATGTTTTTTCATGATTTTTTACATGATAAATATGTAGATAAGGTTAATATAAAGGGGTTGTATGAGATAATGATAAGGAAAGGGTATTGTAGTGTAATAGATTTTATTTCATGATAAAACCATGTGGTTACATTAAATATTGATTGAAATGTGGTAGTGGATCTACAATTTTATTTTAAAGAAGGGTTTTTACTAGAATCATTATTCCATAAGAAGTCCCTTAATTCTACACCATGGATTTTTTCAATTTTAAATTTTCAAAGAATATATTTTTTCATTCCAGTCCATTTACATCAATCCATCTAAAATATCTCAATAATTTGTTTTGAATATTTTGAACAAAAATAAATACTTATAGAATCTAATATCAATTTAAAAATATCATTTGGTGATAAAATAAATGGTTAGACATTGGGACATCCCTTTAGGAATTTAATTACATCCAAACCACTATATTTATTGAAATCCTTGATGTAGTGAAGGATTTTAAGTAATACAAATCATATTGTATGTTTTATTGATGGTAAACTGGGTTTTTTAGGTGTTGTTTCCAAAATATTATGTTTACTACGAATTAGATATTGGTATTTCAGGAATAATTATTTATCACTATCTCACATTGGTGGATCAACTCACTCCTTTAATAACAATTACTTCTGATGTGATCATTGTGATTTTGGTCCATTATTCAAAATTGTGGGTATAAATTCATATCAATATATATATTTAATGTATTATATAGATGTAACTTTTATATTGGGATCATGAGAATGAACTATTATTGTTTTTCATGAATTTGTTTTGGTAATTTTATGTAGATTAATATTAAGATTTAGAACATATATATTTTTCATTGTTTAAATAACATTATGGGAGTTAAGATGTTTAAATGTATAAGGTTTGTGAAGTGATTGGGATGTTTCAAGAAAATATAAAACACTTCAATGATTGAGGAGGAAAACTTGTTCTAAATGAAAATATATATTGACATAGTGGGCCATAATATTTGGAAAACACTCGATTGGATAGTGACTCAAAGTAAGTTTATGTTATTAACATATTAAAATACTATTGCATTTATTTTTACTATTTCATATGTTCTTAAATTTGATAAGAATAATTTAATATTATGATTTATAATATAAAATAATTAATTGATTCCTAAATTTATTATTATTTTTAAATAATGGGATGTATTTATTTTCATGATTTTTTAAATTTCATTTTATTTATTTAGAAATTAAAATTTAATGTTTATTATTTCATTGGTTAAGATATTCAAAATATATTTCTATTATTGTTTATAAGGATTAGTGGTTACATGGATGTGTTTAACACATGTTATTGAAATAGTTATAGAAATCACATTGGTTGTGTGATGTTAATGATAGTCCATTGAGTTATCTTTTCCCAGGTTTTATGAATTTCATTCCATGTCAATGTTAGTTTCATTTTTTAATTTTTAATTATATTTTTAATACAATGATATTTTTGAAGAAAAAATAATTTTGTCATATAATTTCACATTTATGGCTTCATGTTCGAAATATAATCCTTCCACCATGATTTGTGGTTGTATGTCAGAAATTGATTATAAAAACATATGATTATAAAGATAGAATAAGGATTTATGGCCCATGTATTTGGTATAAAGAGTAAGGATATTAGGTTAGTTTGATAAAAACTGAATTATTAATAGGATTAAAGGATGATATATGGTATTTATAGTAAGTATAAAGTTTTTTATCGTCAAAACAAAATAGATTCTTCTAAAAACACAAATTTGAACTCTTTGAAGAAAAACATGTGTTACCAAGGATTTCAAATAAAAAATGTGATTCAATGGATCATATTTTATTTTTTCCATTAGATGATACCCATTGGTTTATATATCCATGATTCGTTTTTATGGGAATTGTGTTCATGAATAAGGTTTATTGTTTCTAGTAACTTCATATATTTACACAAGTCTTTATTAAAAGATTCCATTACACAAAAATGGTCTAAACATAAATTTTATAATATTATTTAAATTAAATTATCCAAAATTATTATTATTTCTTTCATTAATAACCATTTAAATAGTGATAGTCTCTATATTAATAGGATAAAGTATATGTGGTATAAGACTTCTATTTTTTTATCTCATGTTCATTAGAGACTATGTTTTTAAGAAATTATTTTTCATATTTCCACTTTATAGTTTTTATTTAAGAGAAGCCTCCAAAGGGGAAATTCCATTTTGGAGATGAATAAGGAACTAAGAACATGTATATTGTTCCCAAAATTTTATATTTCTATTCAAACTATTCATAAACTTTTGAAGAGTTTTCAATTTGTATTATCCAAAGGGGGTGATTATTCTTTAATATTATAGAAGTGAATCAACCAATGTTTTTTGTAAGATTTTGAGGTGAAATATTTCTAATATTTATTAGATAGAATCGAATATAAATTCCTATTTAATTATAAACATAGATTAATCAGTGGATTAGTTTACCACTTATGTTATTGGGATAAAAACACTTATGTGTTGGGTGATCGATGTAGAAGAAAAGATGAATGATGACATGATGTGTGTTGGTCTAAGATAGTGTTTAGTCTATAGTTGTTTTAAATTTACTGTTTTGAAAAGTGAAAAGGTTGTTAGCATTGGAGAAAGATAAAATTATAATACTAGATAAAAAAATTTCTTTGTAGAGTTGGATTTCATTGTATAAAATATGGTTACTTCTAATAAAACCATGTTATGAATGTTTGAAATGACACTATGATCTGAGATTAAATTAAGAATGATGTTTTAATAAATTCCTATCATATGTTTTGGTAGTGGATAAAAATGCAATAGTGTAAGAATATTTGATTTATTATATTGGATCTAGTGAAAATAATTCTCACACTAAAAGTGGATGTCATTTTTTAGGATCCCTAAAGAAAATTTAGGGTTCACTCTCTAAATGGAGTTATCAAAATCATGTTAGTTGGTTATACTTCTTCTCAGGGAAGGAGAAAATTTCTATTTTAACATTATTTACACAATGAATGCCTAAAAATAAATTTCCCTATCATACACAATGTGGGACACATCTATTGAAATATTAAACACTTAATATAGTTTGAAATTATTAAATCATATGAAATTTAAATAAATTTTTTCCTCAACATGACACCACAAACCATTATTATCTATTCAAAAAATTTGAAAATAAATTTAATTATAATATTTATATAAACACAAGATTACAAAATATGGTTATGTAAATAATACATAACTAAAATCAAGAAAAAATAATGTGAATATTATTAATACCAAGGTTTACAATTTCAACAGATTTTTCATTATCTAAAATTTCAATTTTTGGAAATATTCATAATATAATTTACCAAAAACAAATTTTACAAAATGTTCATAAAAATAACTACTGAAAAATAACAAATAGAATGAATGTAACTGAATATTAACACACATGTTAATCATAAAAAATTTCATCATAAATTCAAAAAAAATTATTTTATCATTCAAATGTAAAATATACTAATGTTAAAATGAATAATAATTAATTTAGAAATAAAAATAATATTCACAAGAAAAAACCATAATATCAAACATCAAAATATTTCATAAATACATAATCTATACGGAATGTTAATAAATTTTAAAAAGTGAATGAAAATTTAAATTTTTAATAATCAGGTTATATATGAAAATTTAATAACCCATTAAATACTCAAAAAGGATTGAATAAAAAATAACTGAGTAGTTAACCATAATTTTACAGATGTATTTTAGGTCATACGATTAATTATTCAATCAATGGTTATTTTTTAGCAACAGTGGCTTGGAAAAAGTTAGAGAAACACACATAAAATTTCACGATTTCTTAAATTAAATTTCAAAACTTCCAAAAACCACATCCTTAAATCATATCTGAAGTAAATCATGATTTATTTACAACTCCTAGGCTTCAAACCCACCAATAGTTCCACCTAACGTGGTAATTAGACTGGCTCATAGTTCTAACATCGTATCATTGGGGCCTTGAAAATGTTGTTTCATAGTCGGTCATCCCTAGCCTATGTCACACATCATGATGTTTTGAAACTATTTCCCTATAAACCCATGTAATCCTTATTGTTCCAAAAATAAATATCCATCATATTTCTCATCCATCATATCTTATATGACACTTTTATAACCCCCTCCCTCTAATGGATCACCTCATATGTCGACAATAATGAAATGGAGATAATGTCCCCCAGTCCAGCATTTTGTATTTCCTCGGTTTGGAAATATCACTGGGGGTATAGAAATTTCACAATATATGAGGAATTATCCTCTACAATAAAAAAATATTGATGTATATAATTATCAATAAAAAAACTCCACGACAAAAAAAAATGGAAACCCAAAATCCATCCTATAATTCTTGTGAAAATGGTGAAAATGTACATAACGTAGCAAAAAAAGAGTCCCCAGATAAAATAGAAGGAAAACACGCAACAAAAAATACCAAGCTCTGAGATCATAATGCTCTTCCTGATCCAAAATAATTGTCATAGAATCCTAAAAAATGTTATATATATATATTCTCTAAACAAGTTTCCACAGAAGGAAACCCAATGCCTATAATGGACATGTGAAAAAAGAATAATAATGCAATGATGAGAAAAATAGAATAACCAAACATAACCTATATAGGTATACTAAGAAAACCCCAAACTCACCAAGGATCTCTCCCCAAGTAAAATGTCTATGTATAATAATATATTATGAACCACATTGATGATATGGTACCCTACACCAATTTCCTAAAATTATTATTCTCACACACCCCAACTTCTTACTTTATAGTACACCAACATATTATGAATAACATCCCAACACATCACATCATATCCAACTCATACAAACATGAGACATCACATTAAATCACATCACCATAATAGGGTATAATGTTATAGTGAATGTGAAAGACATCAATGTTTTTTACTTCTCCAAAAAATGGATAGCTCCCACAGTAATCCATCTCACCCCATATTTACCTATCATAATAGGTCAATAACTTCTCATTACATCACACACGATAGAAAAACATTTTACTTCTAGCCATCAAATACATTGTGTGTCCTTATCATCTCATGGAAGTGGGAGTAAATAAAAAGAGTATACATCCATCCATCCTCCCAATTAGATGTTGGGAAATACATCCCCCACAAAAACATGACTATATTGGTGTCCTAAAATAGTGAATTATGAGAGTGGGGTTCATATAGAAATCACAACAACAAAATGGTTTTATAAATATATAGTTACATCACAAAAACTACATCCTAAGGGTTTATAAAGGCAAAAAAATATCTTATATGATATAGTACTTATACTCCCAATGGAAAATAAATACACCATAATAGAAAAAATCCACAATTCATATTGTTATATTTAATTATCCTTAATCATAAATTTAGATTCTCCATTTACAACCCATTTCAATAAAACATGTCTGTTCCTTAGTATTTTAATCGCATTATTCATATATAAACATTAACCTTTTAAACCACCCAATCCTTTATTAGTTAATTTGATAAAGATGAAACTAATATTATTCATTTAACAATTTGTTACATATTGTGAAACTAACACAACAAACCACACAACAAGTATCATAGTATAATAGAATAACAACCATATCCAGTTACACATTCAGCCATATCTGTACTACACTGCTAAACCAAAAAAAAATTCACAACCCCACTACAGAACGATATCTCATCCAATGATCTCATACACATCACATCACATAAAAAAACAAAACACATTTTCTTATTTAGCAAATGATATCTTATTCAATTTGACTTTGAAAATTAATGGTGTTTTCCCACAATCCATTTGATCTTAGGGAATCCATGAAGTTAACTGAATACAAATGGATAGATTTTTATTTATAATGATATCAAACAATAAAAAAACTGGGGATTCAATAAAATAGTCACTAAAATTTAATCATTCCACCAAAAATATTGCAATATATTAATGTGTTATTCCCATAAGATCCGAATATCAATTTAAATTAAATAAATAAATCCATAGGATCATTTATCACCTTACAATTCCCCTATAAATTTAATTTAAAATAATTAGTTATCATTATTAATACCAATGAAACCATATACATAATTGATAACAATATTAAACCCATACTACATAATACACATATGGATAAATGAGGGGAAAAATATTTTGATGAATGATGTTTTTACAAATTTTCTTCTCCAAAATAGTGGGTGTATGTATCACAGGGATCTTAATTGGGGGAAATCTAACCAACTATAGTAACACTGTTCTAAAACTCCAAGGGAATAAAAAAATTTAACCTCCAATCTCAAAATAATTTAAATATAAATAATTGAAGAAGGATATTCTATTTTGAATGATAAGAAACTGAACTACTGGGATTGGAAATAGTTTTCATTGGCCATTAATGGAGAATATTATTAAATACAAATGATCTTATAATTTTAAAGGTATTCAAATTTTTTATAAATTTAATAAATAATTGATCACTACTAAATGGGAGTCAAAACCCCATTATTAAATAATTAATCCCTTTCTTTCATAAAATAAATAAAAATGGAAATTATATAATTTAACTCAAAAATTCGAAATATTATTCACATCCCAAATTCATAATGACCCATAATTAGATCATCTTTACCTACCCTCAGAACCTTCCAACATTACTTCAAAATGACTTCCCATAATAATGAACCAAATTTGTTCAAAAAAAATGGCAATCCGAATGAAATAACATTCGTTCAAATTGAATAACCATTATTTCTAAATTAACCGCCTTCAGAATAACCATTCATTTGTTTAAAATGAACCTCTATCGTAATGTCCCACCGTTAGTTCAGAGTGACTCATAGTTGAAATGAACAACCGTTAGTTCAATAAAATTATATAATAATTATATATCATTTGCTCAAAATGAAAATTCATCTTGATGACCCAACATTATTTTAAGATGAACAATTATTAGAATGACCCACTGTTAATTCGAAATTAAACACCATCAGAATGACCCACAATTATTTTAAAATAACCCGTCGTCAGAATGAAACACTGTTATTTTAAAATGTCACACCATCAGAATAAACAATGGTTAATTTAAAATGGATCTCCATCATAATGACCCATCATTTTTTTTAAATTACCCAAAATTAGAATAACCCTCTCTTAGGATAAAATTATCCACTATCATGATGACCTATCATTAGTTCAAAATGACATTCTGTTTGAATGACCTAATGTTATTTCAAAATGACCCTTTTCCAGAATGGCCTACCATTAGTTAAAAAATAAGGGTTATATCAATGTCTAGCATGTATCAAAAACACACCAGACTTACCCAAGACACCTCAACCATCATTTTAGGCAATGTTACTTCATGGAATGTCTAGAATGTTATTTAGAGGGAATATAGGTTAGTTTTTTTAATGATTGAAATCAGTGGGGGTATTTCATCATGATTCCTTTTATTGGTTTGTTTGGTGCACTTGAGATAGGATTTTTAGGAAATGAGAGTTATATGGAAATATCTTTCCACAATGGGACATAAGTGACCAAGGGATGTTTTATGTGTGTATTCGATTGTTATTTATTGATCTTAATCTCATATTTTTCTTTTCCATTCAGGGACATAAATATATTATTATGATGAATTTTATTTTATTTAGTTTTAATTTGAAGCAGTATACCTATAATATGTGTCCAACAGATTCATCAGGAGGATTAAGTGGAATCTCCTCAAGGGAATATAATGATAGGTCATAATCATATTTAGTTGATCATGCCAATAGTTCATATTGTTGACCCAAATGTTCATAAAGTACAAAATGAAGTTATTGATGAACAACCATTTGTTTTAGCATAAAAATATTGATCAATGGATATATTTCATGAGAACCCATCATCATTTATGTGTATGAATGAAAATTATGATGCAAAAGATTAAAAATTCAAGATCTGTTATATCATTGACATCCTAGATACACATGAGGGTATTATGGTGAATTGTGCAGTGTTTATTCTTGACATTCCTATACAGTGTTTTTAGGATTACATTGTATTATATGATAATTATATGGTTTTGATAATTAAGGGTATCAAGGATATTTTCTTCTAATTGTTTTTTCTAGAGTCACTAATGATGGTGTTGCCTTAAGAGATCTAATCCTTATATTAAGGAAATTGTTTGGTATTAGAGTACATCAATAAGGTTGTTTTGATGATTTTATCCTCTATATATACATTATAGAATTACTTGTTGAATGTATGGATGTAAATACAGGTTCTCCAATTAGATACCCTAACATAGATATTTACACCGAATCCTTCAACTTATATAGAGACAGTGGAAAGGGAGATGATGAAAAATAATAACATAGAATAAATCAAATAACAACTCAATTTTTTTTGTCAAGACTGCATATTTTTTGCAGATTACATTAAACATTGCACAAACATATGAATGAATACCATACAAGTCTAGTGAATTTAGAAACAATGAAAAATAAACACTTTTACATAAATGTTCTACATTATCTCCCATCAGGTTATACTTGATTAGAACCCTTCTTCAACACATCAAACGTAATAAATATATTCATAAAGTAAGGAAGTAATCAGAAAAAGGGGTTAGCTTAAATGCTCAGTAAGGGTAAACAAAGGATACATTTAAGAATAACCATGCACATAAGGGTATATGTTAACTCCAAATACCATATTGGTAGTCATGGTTCAGTCCCATAGACATCATCGTAGTCACGGTTCATTCCCAATACCATCATAGTAAACCTTATGAGATATATATTCTTTTCCAATGCATTAGAGGGAGTTATATGCCCTACCATTCTCATAGTTAATTCATCCATACAAGTGATAATAGAACACAAATATCCATATAAATATCGATGATATTAAATGAGTACTATAACCACATAATCATATAATATCCAATGAAAGGATATAGGTTTCATAATCAATTAGGAAAAAATATTACCCATGGAGTGATGCAAGATTAAAAGCATATTAATTGTGAATATGAAATGGGTTTCTTAATCATCATGAAATAAAAACATAGTCAATTTAGAAAAATAATATGATTGGAAACATGGAATAATTTCCACAAAAATGCATAATTAACACCAATGGATTTTATCTTATATTAGAAATAATGTTGAATGGTATTTTCAAATAATTTCTTGAGGAAAGTATCATTTCTTGTTTGAAAAGTGATTTTTATAATATAAAACCATTTGAAAATTTTTTTATTGAAAATATATTTGAAAACATAAAAAGGATTAATTTGAAACAAAAAAAATTTAAAATCCTTTTTAATTTAAAATGATCTTCAAGTATACATTGAAAACATTTTCTAAAACATGATTTTTGAATACAATGGATTTTAGTATAAATGGAGTGAAGGTCATATTTCACATTAAAATATCATCTTATTTTCCAATGAGTCATAAAAATGATACTAATAGTTGAGGATATCTGGAATAAACATATGATAAGTAATATAATGAGTTTTCGGGAGTTATGGATCAAAATAACTCATCAAAAATGGATAGTCATTAACAATCTCAAAAAGTGATGGGATTGTTTTAGTAATCATTTACCACAGGGTTACATGAGACATAATCATCAGGTAGTAAATTTAAATTCCATGGGGCTTAAATTATTTTGAAGATAAGTATATTCATGATATAACAAGGAAATATATACACCATGATAATGAGTTTACGTGCATTATAATAACTATGTGCCGAAGAATGGAATTAAAAAAAACATTTTTTCACCGATTTGGTAACATTTCAAACATAATCCTCATTAAATAATTTCTATAAAATGGATATGTTAATGAAAATAAATTTATGTACAATTTATAGAATACAGTCGAGGGTAGTAAAAACACCACACTAAAGGAAAGAGTGGAAGACATAGAATGCATCTCACAAAAATAAAAATTGATAAGAAATCCACTTACATGAAGTCTTGACTCTCGTCATAACATTTCAAACCTCCTTTATAAAAATTATAATTTTTTTATTGATATTTTAAAGAAAAAATAAATAATATATAATAATGTATATTTTTTTAATATAATCGTATATTACTCTCTAGTTAATAGTCATATATAAAGGTTTCAGTTTGGCTAATAATGTCCTTTTTCATTGCATGTGTATTAATTTGTTATATTTTTTTCCTTATACATATATCATTTTTTCAGAATCTAAAATTAAATGTAAATATCCTTTATAGAAAGTAAATTTAAATAATAATATCCCATATAATACATAATTAGGAAATATAAATCATTATTCATGGGGACTGAAGGTCATACGTAAGCATGAATGATATTTCCATTTAATTGTTGGGTTGATATAATGAAAGTAAAATGAATATATGTATATATATAAATATTAATGTTGATTTATTATATCATATATATTCACTATGACAAAATTTATTTCAACACATGTAGTGTATGAAGGGATCATATCGCTTTTAGGGGGCGGGAGTCCACACATCTTCAAATGAAATTATCATATTCACATAAGATGGAAAACAAAAAGGTATGTTTCAAATAAAAATTACTGAAGTGTAAATTGATTATGAATAAAATATGTATCATATATAATGTTATTTAGTACCATAATGGTCTCCATGATAATTGATAATTAATATTGACCAACATTATTTAGTGAGGTTGTAGTTCCCCATACTCGTAAACATTATGTCCATTATCTATTAGATGGAGGTCTGTGTAAGTGTATGTTGAATAATTATAATAAAAAATCTTAGTGTATAGACAATAGATGTGTAACTATAAAATAATAGTTAAAATAATGTTAATGGGTTTCCGAAAGAAAATAAAATAATAGACTTGAGATAAGATGTTACCTCTTGATCAGGTAACAACATTTTGTTTATTCCAAAAGGACTCCATGGATTTCCTTTAGAACAAGATTAGTATTTTTGGAGTATGATATATAGTTTTATAATTTTATTGATTATTGATTGTCTATATATAATAGTATTGATAGTTTTTTAGGATGTGTAAGAGGTGGTGGATTTTAATATGGAAGGAAAATGACCCAGTTCTATTTTTTTAGAAATAAGATAGTTGAACACATGTTAATACATTAAAAAATTCGTATCAAACCAAAATAACTCAATAATGGTGGGTGTTTGGATTATATATAGACATATAGTGGGTTTTTTACATGTTTATATATCATTTGAGCCCTTAATTTCAGAGTTTAGTCCATCATTATGCATTTTTTAGCCTTAATTGATTTTGAAATTTTTAATCACTTTTAAAAATCATTTTGGTTAAAAATTGACATACTATTATTAGAATCCAACTATTATATTGAATAAAATAGACTATGTAATTTTTTATAAATTAAAATCATATATTCAAAAAAATATTAATTATAATCCCATTGGAAAGATGAAATAACAGGTTTTTAATATAGACAAATGTTCAACTATTTTTTAAGAATTTAAAATAAACATCAATGTGAAATTGATCCGAGTGAATTAAATTGTACTAATAAATTTATTATTTATATAATAAGATCTTAAAACAAATTTATAATGATTTTCAAAAAAACATGTCATTTTACAATATTAATTAAACATTACTTTTCATTATTTTTCATAAAACATCTTTTTTCATTAAATAATATTTTTCATTAAACAGTATTTTATAGTATGTTACATTAATTTATAGTATTTGTCAGAATTTTTCTAATATTATTATTCATTAAACATGATTTTAGGTTATTCAGTATTCTTCTTTTTAATAAAAATATTATTCTAATATGATTTATTTATCATGTGGTGAAATCATTTAGCAAGAATAATTAATTATAATAATATTTTTTTAACTAAAAAGAAGCTTTTTAACTATTCATTAAAAATTGATGTTGCTTAGAAATATCCCAAATATTCATGATAAGCTACTTTAGAAATTATAAAATCAAAAATAAAGATTATTTTATGAAATTATTTTTGTAAATGTGTATAAAATTATTTTTATTATTAGAAATAGTTTATTTGAGAATACAATATTCTTAATCCAAAAATAAAATTAAAAAATCATATATTTCATTATAAATATGTTTTATTTATATATAAAAATTATATATAAAATTTAAAACTGGTTATTATTGATTATATTACTAATTTTAAAAGATATGATATATTTATCTTGTTTAAATAATTATATCATTAATACAATGTTATATTGAAACTCTATCTTGTGTATGATGTAAACTATGTTTGTGTTATGTGTATCATACGCCATGTTGGTGTTGCGTGTACTATTCACCAATTCGGTGTTTTGTGTGAAATATTCCAATTTTATGTTGTGTGAATGTAATGTTTCATCTAATAAATTTCATGGTAGAAATTACTATTTAAATTATTTGAGAAAAAAATGTTCATAAAAACTCGAGGTGATAAATTCTACCCTCATTAAAATGAATTTATCTCTCAAATTTCATCATTTACTTAAAATATGACGATATTTATGATTCCTCATATCCTATTGTTCCTATATAGATTCTTCTAACTAGTGATTACTCCACAATACTTTGACCTATTAAGAGGTGTTTTTATTAATATATCTTTGTTTAGTCCAAAATTTCAATTGGTTGTTGTTCTTAAGACAATCCTTGTTCCAATGGCATACTCATTAAGATAATTACATGTGAAGGGTTTGGTATGCAATTCGTCAATTGTGAAATATAAAACATATCATTGTATTATGAGATATTTGGATGAAGGGACATGTGATAGGCTATCATCCCGATACCTTCTAGAATATTGAAGGGATTGATATACCTTGGGATTAAATTCTTTATCTTCACTAATCTCAAAACATAATTCTAGGGTGAGATTCATAGAAACACCATTTCAACTACATAAAATTCTAGATCATGCCAAATATTATTTGTATAGGGCCTCATCCTTAATCATTTAATAATAATTCTTCTAGTTAACAATTCACATTGTATATCATTTCATGTTTAGAGTTTCATAGAATTAGACTATGTCTAATATATAATAACTCAAAATTATACAATTTTGACACAACTAAAGTGGTGTCCATTTCATCCACAGTATAAAACATTTATAATTTAACATTATGTTTTCATTATAAAATTATCCCTAACATTTATCATCAGTTATTATTTTCTCTTATCCATCCTTATATCATATAGAAAACATTTCCAAAACAAGGTATTATCATTAAAAACTCTCTAAGGGATATATATAATGAATGAAACTGTTAGTCCATGAATATTTTAATCTCATGCAATCATTTTCACAAAGTCATACTTCTCACCCAGAAAGCATAAGTTATTTATCATACCTCATTAAATCATTAAACTTCTGAAAAACATATTAGTAATCATAAATCAGAAAAATAACATTTGGAATCTGTATAATTCTAATATTGTATCTTTGAAAACTATATAAGAAGTGAACATTCCGAGTTATGTATGGAAAAAAAATCACAATATACTCCTTAAATTACCTGGGATAAACCACATTGTTTAACATTATCTCTTTACCTAATATGTTGGAGAGCTATCATGGCCTCAACCACCCTCATTTTATCATGAAACCAACCATATACATAATCAATGATTAATAACCCTGACATATTAATAACACATTAAGATATATAAAGGATAAAATAAAATTTCCACATACCAATCAGAAGATATTATTTCCAGATATTTTCATAATCAATCACTTCTCAAAACAATTTTTAATACCAAAATACATGAAAAGATAAAATGTTATTTATTTTCCTTTTACAATCATTAATGAATATAGTTTAAGACAAATAACAAATAACACACATAACAATAGAATTTTTTTCTCTATGTACATTAAAATCATAGCTTTTTTATTTATTAAAATGCTACATATAAAAAAGATTCTTTTTTTAAAAACGTTGAATGAAATTAAAATTAAAAGGGGTTTATTATACACTGTAAAAAATAAAGAGGTGTATCAAATAAAAATATACTTAAATGAAAAGTTATTGAGATGGAGGCCCTTATCTTGAGTCTAATTTATCATGTACAATCGTTTAATTACACTTCTTCGATTAATCACCTTTGAAGAGAACTATAACACCTCTATAGAGGTTGTTCTGCCTAAACAAAGGCTTTATGATTGTGGGGAGTCATTATATGAATGTTTTTGTGATGACCTTGGCTGAAATATATGGTTTTGAATGTCTTATTATTAGAGGTGAGTGGGTACCATTTTATACAAAATGAGAGCCACACACTTGGAGACTCATAAAATATTAAATTAATATATATTAATTTTTAAAACCAAAGAACTAAAACATGAATTATATTTAAGATAAGATTATAATATCTATAAATCCATTTATACAATAATATTTATACAAATATTGACTTTATTTTAATCTTTATCTTTTCAGATTACCCATAGTGGTTCTCTTTTAATTTTAATTGTACTAAGAACATTTTAAATATTACGAAGTTGTAAAATTTACTTATATGGGTTTAATTTCCCATAAATTTTGTAGATGGAATAAAATATCTCATATTATATTTATTTTAATATTATTAATATCATTTTATTCTTTTATAAATCTAATACTGAATCATGATTATGCCAAAATTTAATTTAATTATTTATTGTATACAAATTTTAAATAAATTACCATGATTTTGGTAAGATTTTTATATTTATATGAGTTATTTATACGTATAATTATCACTTATATGACCACATATTAAAAATTTATTAGTAATAGGAGACATGATTATGATATTTTTTATTTCACATTAAATTTATTGTTATAAATTTCATAATCACACCCAAGTGGATTCCAAAGGGATCAATTTAATTCAATGTTATTCCTTGTTTACAATAAATCATCCAATTATATTATGACATGTGTTAGGTAGTTTTATATTATTATACTATTATTTTTACCATTATTTACCATATTTACCTTTCACTGTGGTAAATATAATATTAATGTTACTAATTAAAAAAAATTATATCCTATTGGAAAAAAATTTCATAGTGATTATAATCATTTATGTACATTTTTTTAATATTAAATTCATATAATTTGTTCAATTAGGTTTTACACTAATCTCTTTGGTGGGTCGAGAAACCGGGGTTTTAAAGTAAAATAGTCGAAATATCACATTGTTTTTTATTGAATTCCAATTTCAAATTTTATTCAATTAACTAAATTTTATTAAATGATAAAAAATTAATATATTTATACCCTAAAACCATTTAAATTGAAAAATATTATTTTATAAAATTAATTAGACAAACATTAAGTTATGATAAAATGTAGTAATTTTCACTAGTCGATAAACTATGAATTTTATCAAAAAAATTGTAAAAACTCATCCAAAGTTAATTATAATTGTCCTGACTCTAAAAGAGATGTTATTTATTTCAAATATAGAACATATAAACGTTTAAAATTTTTTTTAAATAAATTCTATCCATTAAATGGTGGAAAAGTACCTTTTAAAAATATTAGTGTTTTTTATGTATAGAATTTTATTCATTATCATTTTCAGCATCTGATATTTATTAGATGATGTAAAAAAACATAATAAACGTGTCTAAACATAATATAGATAGTTATGTTAATTTTTTCCAATACAATTGATATGAGTTAATTTAAATTTTGGATAATAATATTAATAAAATATTATTTTTCAGTTTATCTCAGTCTTGTGTGGAACAGAAGATTTCGAAAGAACCCATTGTTGCATTTTTGGAACTCTATTAGACAAATCATCTATCTTAAAGTAAAATTAATATCCAATTCATAAATATTAATATATATGAAATTTTAATTTTCTATAATTACCTAGGATGTTACATCCCTCCCCCCTTTTGGATGTTATGTCCTCTCAATTTTATTCACCTATCAAATAAGTTGGGGTATTTCTCCCTCATATCATTTTCATATTCCCATGTTACCTCTTCAACCATATGATTATTCAAAAAATACATAACATGATGAATCACCATAATCCATTATAATTAATTTCAGTATTCTATAATCTAGACTGTTTGTTCTTTATAAGAATGATTCTATTCTAAATGGTCAAATTAGGGACTCAATACAAGAGACTGATTCAATATATACATTTGTAACATCGAAACATGAATATAATTGTGTACATGGGATAAAAATGGAGAAAAATCCACTTGGTAGGTAACTTCGTTAAATTTCTATGGGATTTCATAGTGTTAAATGAACATTGTACTCAGCTTACCCTTCTGACCAAAACACATAACACTTCTCCATAGAGAATCATTTATAAAGACATGATCACCTACCTCGAATAAAAAATCAATCCTCTGTTTATCTTCATAACTTTTCTGTCTGCTCTGATATTTCCTCATGTGTTTCTGAATCAACTTAACGTTTTCTGTCATATCTTCTACCAATTCTGCTCCCATCAACATATGTTCACATACTTCATCCCAAAAAGCAATAGTTTGACACCGCTTTCTAAATAATTCATAAAATGGTGCATTCTGTATAATGAAATGAAAATTTTTATTATATGAAAATATATCCAAAATATTATGTTGATCCCAACTTCTATTTTAATCCATTGAACAAGAATATAATGTATCTTTTATGTTTTGAATTATTTATTCTAGGTTCCAATCTAATTAATGATGAAAACCATTAATGAAATTTAATTTTGATCCGAATGACTTCTAAAGGTATTTCAAATAGTTAGAAGTGAACTTGGGATAGTGATCAGATACAATGGAATGTGGAACCCCATGAAACCTGAAAATATCATTAGTATAAAACATAGTTTATCTAGATAAAATGTATCTCAAATAGGAATAAAATGAGAAGGCTTTTTCAATCAAATAATAATAACCCAAATCAAATTTTTACCTCGAAAATTATTTAAAAATAATAATACTGAATTCATGTATATTTTTTCCATTTACACTCTAGTAATAGTAATGTTTGAAGCATTACCTTGGGTAATTTTTCTTCTGCTTTAACATGCTGACAAGCCAAAAACATCATAGTAATGTTAGCAATAACAATTTTTATTCCATCCCACCAATAATAATATCCAATGTCTTTATACAACATAATACTCCTAATATTAATTGAAAAAAAGGAACATGAGATTCACATAATAACTCTTTCTTCAACTATAGATCAAAATGCAAACGAAACATCTTCTTAAATGTCAAAATAATATTTATCAATTTTAAATTTAGGAATGATACCCATTTCAACATATTATAACTTTTTCTAAAATTCATTTTCATCCTTAATTGATATCTTAATTCTATCTGATAGATACAATTACATTGATTCGTGAAACAAACAAGAATACTTTCACGTGACAACAACTTTCAAGCAATACTTCATCAAATCATTAACTAATGTGTCTTACTAAAAATGTGACATGGTGAATATAGAATTTCTTTTTAGACTAGTTCCAAACACCTTCTCAACCTCATGTTCAATTTTTTATGAGTAAATATATATATTTAATAATTTTTTGGTTAGTATATATTTTATATTTTACTCCATATAGACGATGCCTCCAAATTTTTAATTAAAAAACAACTATATCTAATTCCAAATCATGTTTAGGGTAATTTTAATAATGATGTTAGAACAAACAGTTAGTATACATAATTACTTAATGATTATAAATTAGGACACAAACAATTATTTTCATTGAAGAATCACTATAGATGAAATGTTCCCCATTTCTGCATGGTAGGTCAAAAATTGGAGCATTCATGAATCATATTTTGAATTACTGAAAATCGTAATTAAATTCCTTTTTCCTATATGAATGTATCACCTTTTTGAGCTAACTTAGTTATTGGGAAAGATAACCATGAAAAACATTCAACATAACACTAGTAATAACATTCTAAAATAAGAAAATTATAAATTACAATCATATTTGTTGGTCATGGACATTTTTTAACAATTTTTTTTAGTGGGATCAATAGTTATGAAATATTTTGAAATAATGTGACCAAAAAATATAATATGTTGTAAAAAAATATAACATTCTGAATTTACCATACATTTTAAATTTTTCATGGTTGACATGAAACCCCTTAAATAAATTAAATCTACTCATTTCTTTTTGAATATCCCAAATTGTCATCAATAAATAGAACGAAAAAGATATCCCAGAACTCATGGAATTATCAAATTTATACAATCTATGAATACAATAAGAGAATTATTTATCCCAAATGACATTAATACACTGTCATAATTTCCATATCTAGTATAAAACACCATCATCAAAATGGGTGATTCCTTTACTATCAACTCATGGGACCCCCAACTCAAGTCAAACTTCCAAAAATATTTTGCTCCTAGGATCTATTCAAACTAATCATTAATATGAGGTAAAGTATATTTTTTCTTGATATTGATGTCATTCAGGGATCTATAATCACGGTAAAGTCTCATCGAACCATATTTATTTTTGAACAAAAATGAAAGGATCACCTCGACTTGACGTACTAGGACAAATAAAAACTATATCTAATAACTCATGGAGTATCTTCATAAATAATAAAATAATTATTTCAGTGTTTCTATAATGGGGTATCAGAAATGGATTTTCATCTGAAAGTAAGTCAATATTAATTTGAACATATTGATCCTGTATAATACAAGAAAACTCATCAAGAAAAACATCACGATACTAATTTGCCAATTAAAAATAATTAATCTAAATAGTTCTATTATTTTAAACAATATATTAAAGATAAAATCCATTTCTATATTATAAAATTTTCATATCATCCTAATGTGTTATCAGTGGTATGGGTTCATTCTTGTAAAAAAGTCAATGTATTTCTAAAAAGAAACATTATTATCTATACAATCAATCATTGCATGGTAAAAACAATCCAATCCATTCCCAGAATGATATCAAACTTCATAAGAGGAAAGAAGTAATGTTTTTAGGGAGATTCATTCCATAGACAAGGATATTAAGATTCTTATAATTTCTTTTTCCACAACATTTTCCCCTTATGATTTCAATATATGTCCTATGTTAATTTTGTGATGTGGAATTTCTAATTTACCAGAAAATTTCCAAAAATGTAATAATTTGTAGACCCTGAATGAAGCAACACATTAG
The DNA here is from genome assembly GCA_963277665.1 of Viscum album. Lineage (NCBI taxonomy): Eukaryota > Viridiplantae > Streptophyta > Magnoliopsida > Santalales > Viscaceae > Viscum > Viscum album. The sequence continues at coordinate 1,817,479,313 of OY728164.1, forward strand.
AATAATATTAATTGAAAAAACTAATATCTAATACCATATAATTTTATGGTAAAAAATCTTTTGAAGTAGTTGGAATGGATTTTCCCGCACCTTTTTTCTTATAGTCTGGATGATTCCCATTAATATTGTTCCTCATAAGATACTCATTTTCATAATAAACCATCTAATTGAACATAAAATATTTTAAAGATTATAAATCATATTTTCTTCTTGCTACTACCTTGATATTATTCACTTCAGCTATGAGCAATATTCCCCATTTTACCACATCCGATAAAATTACCATACCTGAAAATTTATTTTCCCATGTAATTTTTACCGTATTTTTCACAAACTATATACCTAATTAATTTACCATCATGTTTTTATTAATAATTATTCCCTTTCTCCTCCCACGTTGACCACATGTTCTTTTATTTTTAAAAGAACTCATGATCATCGGAAAACATTTCCACCATATTCACACATCAATCATGTTTTTTTAATATTTAAACTCATATGAAGCCGATTCCCTTCAGTACATTTGATTTAATCCTGACTAAAAAAAATTGATTTTAATATCATTATCTCAGATGAAATTTAGAGTGTACCATTCTAGTCAAGTGAATTTTTTTTCATATGCAGCCACTAAATCCTCATCATACCTCAATTTAATGAATTTTTTCCATCCTTTTTTGAAATGCGTAAGGATAATATTTCTCAACAAACATATTTTTTAATTCATCCCACTGAAGAGCGTTAATATCCTCGCAATCCCTAAATTTTGTAATAATCATCCACCCCTGATTGGATTCACCTTCAAAACAATAGAAACAATACTGACCTTTTAATTTTCTAAACACCCCATGACATTAAAAATAATTCCTAGTAATCTTATCTGTAACACACCAATATTTTATGAGATATATTCTTTTTAATTCCATTGATTGTACACTACACATAGATTATCTTGTACTATACGAAATACTGTATTAGCTTGCAGTATACGCAACACTATTTCTGGATTTTGTTACACACAATTTCAATTTCGTAACATTGAGTGTATATATATGTATATATATATATATATATTAAATGTATAAAAGAAATATGGTTGGATTATGTTATAAAAAAAAAAAGGAGTCTTTCACAACATGCAACCCTGACTTGGCTTGCATTACACCCAATCACGACCTTCCCCGATAACGTGTGTTATACGCAATACTAGGTTTCACTAAACAATGATATATTGTTATAATATTATTATGGACTAGAAGTTATGAATAGTATTAACTAAATTATGAATTTTATTACATTATTATTCAGCTTACACATTTTCTAGAACATGTTAACATAACAAAATAAATTTTTCTGGTAAAATTAGTATTTTTAAAAAAATGCAGTTTTCCACCTTTTGATGGCACACCCACATTAAATCTAGTTTTTGACAAGTTTAGAAGTTAAATTTAACAAAATAAAATTATTATTTTGAATCAGTATATAAAAATTTACTTTGGATAAATTTTGGATACTTTTCTGATAACTTTCATGTTTTGATGAATAGTAAAAATACGCTAATTTTTAATTAAAAACAACTTTTTCATTGAGATAATTTATATATTTAAATTATAATATTTAATTGTTTTAATGTATAAATAGAATAAATTTTTGCCATCTAATATAATTTATGTCATTAGCATTGATTTTATATTGAATTCGTAGGTTAAATCAATTCAATCTTTTGCAATGTTTTAAACAAAAACATGTTTTCTTTCGACAACGGGATTAATTTTAATTTAATTTCTGAAACTTCTGTGTATTGAATTTGGAAAAATGGATTCTATATTTGGAAGCAGTGGGTGTAAATTATATTAATAGACTACTTTTTATTTTTGGGCTTTTTGAATTGTAACAACGGTAAATTTTATTTACCATAGTAAAAGGTAAATTGGATAATTAAGGGTAAATATAATATTATAAAATTATCCTAATACTTTTATTAATACAATTGGATGATTATAATTTGTCTTAAGTCATATTTAGGTCTAAATTGAATCCATTAGAACCCAATTGGAGGTGATTAAGACCTTTAGTTTATTTTATTTAAAGGAAAGTGAAATATGTATCACTCAACATTTATAATAAATGTATTTTCAATATAAGTTTATACAGAATATAATTTCGGTTATAGAGACTCATTTGAAATATAAAATGTTTATCTTTATCATGGTAATTTTTTTGTAATTTTTAAGTCTTATTTAATTACCTTATTATCTTATACATTAATGATGTAGAGATTATTTATTTAGTGAAAAATCAATAATATAGTTTTTATTGAAATAGTAATACATATAAAAAGCCCCAGAAATCTGCAAAAAACTTATTATTAGTGTATATATAAAACCTAATCATCCACTGGCCGAATTTTTGACTATTTGGATCTTTATTAAGGTGATTAGGACACTTATATTATTTTATTTTAAATGATGCCAAAGTCGTCACATTCATAATTTAATAAATATAACAATTTAAATATTGTGATTTGAAGGTGATAAATTCTAGTTAAAGTATTATTGTGAATTTTAATATATTTATCTTAATCATAGGATTTAATTTTTAATTTTTATGCAAAAATAAGTATAATAAATAATTATACAAAAATGTTGTACTATTTATATTATTGAGAGATAAACCAAATAAATGGTATTAAAAATAATTCGATAAATATTATATTAACTATTTAATGTACTCCAATAATTTTATAGATTACTATGACATGTTTGGAACCTATTAAAAAGTATATATTTAATATAACATTTGTGTGGATATAATTTAAATTCAAATAAATGAATAGTTTCAAAATTGACACAATTGTTATTTTATAAAAATAACATATTATTAAATTGATTAAAAATCACAAAAATATTTCAAAATTATAAATTGAAATTTATATAGTCTATAATGTCATTAATTATCTAATTGTGGATAATTCAAAACACATAAGTAATTATTTATAACAATATAAAATTTAGAATCTTATTACCACAAATAAAATTTAAGAGATTAAATAAGGATAAATCATGTTGATAATTTTTAAAATAAATTTACTAAATGTCTAAATTTTATTGGTTGATGAGATTACAACCCTATATCATCTAATATTAGAATTGAGTAATTATTGGAGGTTTTTATGTGGGGTTTAAATTTATATTAAACTAATATTTTTGAGGATTCCAAAGGTGCCTCTCTCCTCACGTATAAAAGGGCACCTCCTCCCTCTCTTCCTCACACAATAAGGAGACTTTAAGCTCGTCCAACCCCTACCCATATCCCTTATAAACTTCCTTAGAAACATTCTAGAGGTCCTAATATTCTTCAAAGACGAATTTTAGTACCCAAAGAGGAGGTTTCAAAGAGACGCTACAAAGAAGAGGTAATGTATGTTACCGATTCTTTCAACATTATTTCTTCTTCTACTTCTTCTTATTTATTTGTTTCATTATGAAGTAATAATATCACTATCACTCATATACTGATATGTTATTATAAATATTAATCAACCCTATTTCACCTTCTATCCATCCTACATAAAACGAAATCACCGCGTGTGCGTATGTATAGAATACCGTCTCCACGCTGTGGTGTAATCTATTTTTGACCACCACCATACTTGGATGGGTATAATGATGTATATAAATAACTATATATGATTATTTTAAATTGATATTGATTCTTAAATATTATACATACACTCCAAAACAATTCCACGATCATGGGAACGATATCATCACTCGTGCGTACGTACGGAATACCGTCTCCACAACGCGATGAGATTCATTCTCCATGTTAACCATTCATGAATGATTATAAATTATATATAATAAGTAATCATGAAATATATGACATAATAATGATACATTATTTATGTATATATATATGTATGTCATCTACTTAATTTCATTAAATTCTATAAGGAAACAAAAACATCATTCATGCGTACGTACAGCCTACCGTCTCCATGAACAGTGTATTTCATTCCTTTTATCGATCTATAATATATATGTATATGATAAAAATATATTATATATAAATCATTTTTTACATTATGGAATTATGTAAATCTATATATAAGTAGTAATATCACGAACGACAAGTCGAAACACATACGATAAATGAAATGTTTTTACCCAAAACGCTGCTTTAACAGTGAATTTACAAAAGAACGGGTAATATAAAGTCATAAGTGAAACATATATGATATCATAATAATGAATATGATTATGTAATAAGACAATGAAATTATTTAAATTATTATACAGGAGGTTCAGATCCATACGAAGCATATCATACCTAATGTAAGTGATGATTATTCCAATCTCATTTATTATCCGAGATTGTTTATTTGTAAGTATTTAGTAGGGTTATGTTTATCATCCATGTCCATGTTTTCTCAGAAAATATACATAAAATGTTTAATATTTTTCCTTGTATGTTTAAAGTCATTTTTACCCCTTTTTTACTTTTACCACAAGGTACGAAAGGAATCTTTCTTTTACGATGTACATTTTGACATTTCTGGAAAAAGTACGAGGAGAATGTTTTTTTAACTTATACGGCATGAAAGGATTTTTACAGTTTTATAACGCCTAATTTTAATGAATCTTCCTCTACAAAATTTTATGATTATTTTCAAAAAAATCATTTTCTTTTAAAATTTAATGTCATTTTGTGTATAGAAAATGATTTTGAAGAAGAAAGGATATTTTCCTCAAGAATTAATTTCAAGTGTTTTATCAAAACCATTTTCCATTAAAGATGAAATTATTTCATATGTGTATGTTTCAATTATAATGTCTCTATGGTTTACATTGTTTCAATTTTCTTATGACGAAATATCCATTTGTTTTATATGGATTATGTGATGATGGGATGATATTTATGAAACCCATTTTATCCATTGGGTTATGATGAATGTTTCATGTTTATTCTGTGGCACAAGTAAGAATGATTTCATTATGAGATGGGTGGGACCTATATCTCCCTATAATGCATTGGGTAAGGATTTATATCTCATGAGATAGACATGGTTGGAACGACAAGTTAAACCGGTTCAATAATACAGGACTGGAACGAGGAGTCAACTCGATTCAGAAAGGGACTTTGTCCACTAAGATGGTCTTGGAAGCAATGCCTTGGATACTATGGAAATCATAACATGTTCTGAATGGCTGCCACACTTACATGTTTTATTCCCATTATATTTTATCATGATTGATGTTCTATTATGATATATGTCTTACATACTTCCACAATTTATGTCTTTGCTCAGGATTTTGATGTTTAAATTTCAAGTTCAAGTTTTTGGTTTCATATGTTTATGGATTGTTTTATGTTCACTATGTTTACCCTTACTAAAAATATGAGCTCACCCTTTTTATGTTTTCTTTTCCCCAGGATATAAGTCAAGGTTTTAGGTAAGGAAACAAAAAGGGTAAGATCATTATGGGAGTTGTTGAAGATATTTCAACATGATTAGAAGTTTATATTCCATGTTTCCAAAGACACCAAACTGTTACGATCCTTGTGTGTCTATTTTTGTTATATATCAAGTATTTCACAAAAGTAATGTAATGTCCATGTACGTTAGGATTCAGGTCTCTACAGTTGGTATCAGAGGAATGGTTTAGTCAACCATTGGAAACTAGGATGCGACAACGTTAGTAAGATCCCTAGAGATATATCTATGGTCTGTCTAGGGATGTCCCTAAGGATAAGTATACGTATAGGATATAATCCTAGAACTACGGTAACGATCTTAGAATATAACCTAAGAAGTTAAATATTGATGGTACTCCCCTTTTACTATGTTGTTTTCCCTAACATGATTTTTGCCTCTCACACTATTCTGTTTGGGTTTTAGAAAATGGCTGGAAACAGGAAGATTCACAATAATGGAGGATATGACGGTCAATGGAATGATATTCTTCCTGAGAAACCAAATGAAACGAGATTTGGAAGTCCAAACATCATTATTTTTCTTAATCAGCAATCTCATAATATGATCAATAATCTCAACTTTGGTAAGTTTCCCGACTCAGATAATTAGAGAATGATGGAGTTTCGTGATGATCATAGAGGAAAGAAAGTTCAATTTCCCTCATGTAAATCATGTGGGTTGATGCATCAGGGAGATTGTTTCAAAGGAACTGGAAGATTCTTTGGGTGTGTAAAAAAAGGACACAAAGCCAGTAAGTGCAAAGGAAAAGGTTCAGTTAACCCCATGGACAAGGATAATGGTATTGGTACGACATCAACAATGGTTAGATGTTTTAAATGTAAAATGTATGGGCATTATGCAAACCAATGCCCTAAGGGAAAATCTCATGAAGAGAATCAGAATGGTCATATGAGTAGTATTTATGTTGGAGATGATGAAGAGACTACAAATGAAATATGAGATGAAAGAAATGATGAAGCTCAGTCAGTGGTTTAAGAAGTCAATGGAATGATTGTAGGTTTACAAAGAATTATGTATGGTACAATGGAATAAAGAATCATCTAAGGATTGATACACTATTGTTCTTCCGAAAGTATTTGAAAGTATATACTAGTGACCATGGAAGGTTATTCAGATATTTTTTGAAATTAAATGATATGCGCATAATGAAGAGATAAGAAGATAATGAGATGTTTTATTTTATTCATGAGCTCATGTCTGATATATGGACTAAGTGATATTATGGTTTGAGTACATAGAATTTTTGGAATTTTCGTATGTGGAAAGTGTTAAAATTTAACAATATTCATGTTTTCACGAAGGTTAAATGGGTATTCATTCTTCAAGATAATACATGATTAAGGTATTCACATGTTTGTAATTTGGCCAACAAGATATGTCATATGATATATGGGGATAAATGATGGAATTCACATAATTTTTATGTGACATTTCAAATAAACATTTTATTTAAACTATGATCTTAGACCGAAGTATTTTAGATAAGCCTAAAGATTGGAATGGATTATGTCGGACATAAGTTATTATTGTTTAAGGATTGAACTTTTTTTCAATATTATTGATGAGATGTTATAGTAATGTAGTTTTAGAAAAAGGAAAACCTACAGGACGGGCAACAACCCATCGCGTCGGACAAGGTTGTGGGAATCGAAACCATAACTGAAGTGCGACTGGCCTTTATCGCCTACCACTGGCCTATATGAAGTCCCTGGTTTGTAGAAACTAGTTTTATTTTATTAAGCGGTATGATATATGAGGTATAAGTTCATTTTTGGAATCGTATATGATTAACCTCACCATATATGGACTTATGTATATTTGATATCATTTTCTATCCTTTTGTTTGAAATAGATGCAATGACCAATCATTCTATCACATGATCTGTTAGCACTTCACGAATAACAAATTCAACTTTATTTCTTTAAGTGATGAAGTGGAAATTGTTCAAAGCACGAACAACAGTGAGATTGTTCCAAAATCAAGCAAGTATTTCTTCTAATTCAAAATTTTCAACTTTAGGGAAATGATATTGAAATCCAAAAATGTTTTCTTAATGCTCTTATATCTAATGAATCAGACGGTACCTTAGATCATCACAAATCTATAGCTTTGTGATTGTTGGATTTTTCATAGCAATGTTCTCTACCACTCTCCATAAAAACAAGATCGTTAGATTTTTCCTCCATAACCATTTTTTCACCTATAATTTCCTATGTGGAAACCCAATGCTGAGTTACCTTGGGTGACCGTTACGTTTCTAACATTCTTTTTTAAAGTTAATTTTTAGTATTCCTTTTTACGATGTGGGTTTCTATGAATAGTAAACGATCTATAACACCAACAAATTTCCAGGATGAAATTAATTTTAAAGGTGTTAGAATGTAACACCCCGAGATTTTATGAGATATATTATTTTTAATTCCTTTGATTGTACACTACACCAAGATTAGTTTGTACTATACGCAACACCATATTAGCTTGCAGTATACGCAACACTATTCTTGGATTTTGTTACACACAATTTCAAGTTCGCAACATTGAGTGTCTATATATATATATATTCATTGTATAAATGAAATGTGGTTGGATTATGTTATAAAAAACAAAAAATGAGTCTTTCACTACGCACAATCCTGACATGGATTGCATTACATGCAATCACGACCTTCCTCGATAACGTGTGTTGTACGCAATACCAGGTTTCACTAAACAATGATATATTATTATTATATTATTATGGACTAGCAGTTATGAATAGTATTAACTACATTTTGAATTTTATAACATTATTATTAATCTTACACATTTTATAGAACATGCTAAGAGAACAAAATAAATTTTTCAGGTAAAATAAGTATTTTAAAAAAAATGCAGTTTTGCCGCCTTTTGATGGCACACCCACATTAAATCTAGTTTTTCACATTTTTATAAGTTCAATTTGACAAAATAAAATTATTCTTTGGAATCAGGATGTAAAAATTTAATTTGGATAATTTTTTGATACTTTTCTGATAACTTTCTTGTTTTGATGAATAGTAAATATTCGCAAATTTTTAATTAAAAACAACTTTTTTCAATGAGAAAATATATATGGTTGAATTATATTATTTAATGGTTTTAATGTATAAATAGAATACATTTTAAACATTTAATATTATGTATTTCATTACCATTGATTCTACATTGAATTTGTAGGTTAAATAAATTCAATCTTTTGAAATGTTTTAAACAAAAATCAATTTTCTTTTGACAACAGGATTAATTATATTTTAATTTCTGCAAATTTTTTGTATTGAATTTGGAAAAATGGATTTCATATTTGGAATCAGTGGGTCTAAATTATATTAATATACTACTCTTTATTTTTGGGCTTTATGAATAGTAACAACGGTAAATTTTATTTACCATAGTAAAATGTAAATTGGGTAATTAAGGGTAAATATAATATTATAAAATTATCTTCATACTTGTCTTAATATAATGGGATGATTATAATTTGTCATAATTCATATTTGGGTCGAAATAGGATCCATTATAACCCACATGGAGGTGATTAATCCCTTTAGTTTATTTTATTTAAAGGAAAGTGAAATACGTCTCACTCAACTTTAATAATTAATGTATTTTTAATATAAGATTACACATAATAAAAATTCGGTTATAGATACTCATTTTAAAAATAAAATGTTTTTATTTATCATGGTAATTTATTTGCAATTTTTAAGAGTTATTTAATTACCTTATTATCTTATACATTAATGATGCAGAGATTATTTATTTAGTGAAAAATCAATAATATAGTTCTTATTGAAATAGTAATACATATAAAAAGGCCCAAAAATCTGCACAAAACATATTAATAGTGTATATATAAACCCTAATCATCCACTAGCCGAATGTTTGACAATTTGGATATTTATTAAGGCGATTATGACACTTATATTGTTTTATTTTAAATGATGCCAAAGTTTTCATATTCATTATTTAATAAATATAACAATTTAAATATTGTTATTTTAACATGATAAATTCTAGTAAAAGTATTATTGGGAAGATAATATATTTATCTTTATCATAGGATTTTATTTTTAATTTTTACGCAACAAATAAGTATAATAAATAATAATAGAAAAATGTTGTAGTAATTTTTTTATTAAGAGATAAACCGAATAAATGGATTTAAAAATAATTAAATAAATATTATATGAACTATTTAATATACTACAGTATTTTTCTAGATTACTATGATATGTTAGGAACCTGTTAAAAAATTTAGTTTAATATATCCTTTGTGTGGATACAATTTAAATTCAAATAAATGAATAGTGTCAAAATTGACACTATTGTTATTTTATAAAAATAACATATTATTAAATTGTTTAAAAATGACAAAAATATTTCAAAATTATAAATTGAAATTTATATAGTCGATAATTTCATAAATTATTTAATTGTGGATAATTAACAACACATAAGTAATAATTTATAACAATTTAAAATTTAGAAGCTTATTACCACAAATAAAATTTAATAGATTAAATAAGGATAAATCATGTTGATAATGTATAAAATAAATTCACTACATGTCTAAATTTTATTTTTTGATGAGATTACAACCCTATCTCATCAAATATTTGAATTGAGTCATTTTTTGAGGTTTTTATGTGGGGTTTAAATTTATATTAAACTAATATTTTTGAGGATTCCAAAGGTGCCACTCTCCTACCTTATAAAAGGGAACCTTCTCCCTCTCTTCCTCTCACAATTTGGAGCCTTGATGCTCGTCCAACCCCTTCCCATTTCCCTTCTAAACTTCCCTAGAAAGATTCTAGAGGCCATGGACTTCTTCAAAGACAAATTTTAGTACCCTAAGAGGGGGTTTCAATGAGGCGCTTAAAAGAAGATGTAATATCCATTACCGATTCTTTCAACATTATTTATTCTGTTACTTCTTATTCTTTAGTTGTATCATTATGAAGTAATAACATAAGTATCACTCATATAATTATATGTTATTGTAAATATAAAGCAACCCCATTTCATTTAACATCCCGAGATTTTATGAAAAATATTATTTTTAATTTCATTAATGTCTTATGTTGTAGGCTACCCCAAAATGTCCTTGCGCAACACGCATCCTTGACTTGCCTTTCATTACACACAATTGAGACCTTCCTCGATAGCGTGTGTAGTACGCAATACCGAGTTTCACTAAACAATAATATGCTAATAAAATATTATTAAGACTAGCCGTTATGAATAGTAATAACCACTTTTTGAAATTTTGTAAATTTTGTTTTTCAAAATGGACTTCATTTCTGGATTCAGAATATCGAAATTAGCTTAGGGTGAAATTTTGGTACTTTTCGGATAACTTTCATTTTCTGATGAATAGTGAAAATTACTAAATTTTAATTAAAAACATCCTTTTTTATAGAAATAATTAATAGTGATAAATTATTAATTTTATTGTTTTTAAAGTATATATAGAATATATTTTTACAATTTAATACAATGTTGGTTATTGGATGCAATTTCACATTTAAACCAGACATAAACAACTGTCAATCTTTTGATAGTTATTATCTCTTTAGAACACGCTATTTGTTTTGACGATGGAAATTAATTTTTGAATTAATTAATGCGACTGATATGTTTTGAATTTGGTAAAATAGAGATCATTTTTGAATTCATAATATCAAATATAGCTTAGGCCAACGTTTTGGTATTTTTCTGGAAACTTTCATTTTTTGATGAATAGTGAAACCACTAAGTGGTAGTTAAAAAAATGAATTTTTCATAAAACATAATTTTACCGCTTTTGTGAGTGGAATTTCAAAAATCCGAGAGACACGGTTGATGTCAGTAAGTAAAATGTGGTTCAATGAGATGAAAATAATTTTCGGTGAATAGTAACTTTTTATTTTTATTAACCACGGTTAAAATTAAATACGGTAATTAAGGGTAAAAATGATATTATTATTACCCTAACACATATCCTAATTCTATTGGATAAGTGTAATTCGACCAAAATCAAACTTAGGAATAAAATATGACCATTTAGGCTCACTTGGATTAGATTAGGACATTTATTATTAATTTATTTAAAGAAGGGTTAAAATAGTTAAAATCAAAGTTTAATAAGTAAATCATTTTTAATATGGTGTTATACATAAGATAAATTCGACTATAAATATTTATTAGAAATCTAAGAAGATTTCCTACATAATGGTATTTTATTTGTAATTTCTAGACATTAAATAAGTTAATTTATTTATGACACAACAATGATGCAGTAATTATCTTATTAATGAAATATTGACATAATTGATGTTATAAATACCCAAATAAATGTAATTTTAGACTTTTTATGAATTACACTAATTTTATAAGTTAATATGACATGTTAGTATTGATTTAATTAACTTTTTTCTAGCTAATAATTCTGTTATTATTTTTCAAAAATCAATTACTAAATAGTGTCAAAATTGACATAAAATAGTTTTTAAAACAAATATTATATTATTAATTGTTATTTTATTCTTAAAAATCTACGGATCGGCCAAATGACTTAGATAAGGTTATATATATTAATAATAAACATCTTGGGGTTCGTTTGGCTTGTTATAGTAAGTATATTAACCTTATAGTGTAAGAACACAAGAAGACACGGTGAAAGTTAAATTATCTAACTTAAAGTTAAATATAAATGATAAGGTTAAAATTGAAACCTAAACTTGTCTAAATTATATTTTATTAGAGGATTTTGACCCCTACCAACCTTATCTTCGAAATATATCAATTTGGAGATATTAAAAACCGAATTTGACTTTATAATAAAATAATATTTTTAGTTATTCCAAAGATTCCCCTCCCCTCCCTTATAAAAGGGCACCTCCTCCCCCTCTTCCTCACACCACTTTGAGGCTTCAAGCTCGGACAAACCTGACAATTTCTCCTCTCCACTTTCCTAGAAACATCCTAGAGGTTCTGGTCCTCTTCAAAGACATATTTTAGTGCCCTAAAAGGAGGTCTCAAAGAAGCACTTCAAAGAAGAGGTAATGTCCGTTACTGATTCTTTCATCTTTATTTCTTCTTCCACTTCCTCTTATTTAGTTATTTAATTATTAAGTAATAACATCAATATCACTCATATACAGATTTTTTATTATAAGTATGAAACATCCCTATTTCACCATCTATCCATCCTACAGAAAACGAAATCACCGCGCGTGCGTACGTACGGAATACCGTCTCCACGCCGTGGTGTAATCTATTTTCCACCACCACCTTAATTGGATGGGTATAATTGTGTACACAATAACTATATATGATTATTGTAAAGTGATATTGATTTTTAAATAGTATACATACACTCCAATACAATTCCACGATCATGAGAACGATATCATTGCTCGTGCGTACGTATGGACTACCGTCTCCACGACGCGATGAGATTCATTCTCCACGTTAACCATTCATGAATGATTATAAAGAATATATAATAAGTAATCATGAAATATATGAAATAATAATGACACTGGATTTATGTGTATATATATGTATTTCATCTACTTAATTTCATTCAACTCAATAAGGAAACGAAAGCAGCGTTCATGCGTACGTATGGCCTACCGTCTCCATGAACGGTGTATTTCTTTCCATTTACTGATCTATTATATATATGTATATTCTGAATATATATTATATATAAATCATTTTTTATATTCTGGAATTAAGTAATCATGTTCTAAGTAATCATATGAATAATTACAAGTCAAAACACGGACGAAAAATGAAACGATTTTACCCAAAACACTCTTTAACATGGAATTTACAAAAGAACGGGTAATATAAAGTCATAAGTGAACCATATATGATATCATACTAATGATTATGATTCTAGAATAAGTCAATGACATTATTTAAATCATTATACAGGAGGTTCGGACACTTACGAAGCAAATCGGACCTAAGGTAAGGGAAATATCACAATCTCATTTTTATCTGAGATTGTTTATACTTTCGTATTTACTGGGGAGTATTTTATCATCGACATCCATGTTTCCTCAATATGTAATACTATTTCCATCCACCTACAATTGTTTAAATCCATTTTTACCCTTTGGTGAGTTTATAGTAAAAGATATGAAAAGAATCTTTTGTCATTTTTCGTACGAGTAACTTTTTGCCTTTTCGGACAAAAGTACGAGAAGAATGTTTTTTTAACTTTTACAGCATGAATGGATTTTTTAAAACATTATTTCCAAGAATATTCCTTTACAAGTTTTCAAGTTTATTTTTAATCAACTTCTTTTAGTAATAATTTTATGACATGTTAACAAATGAAAAGTATTTTTGAAGTAGAAAGGATATTTTCCTCAAGAATGGAGTTCAAGTGTTTTATCAAAATTATTTTCCATCTATGATAATAAAGAGTTCTGTTTCTATCCCTATTATTACATGGATTTTATTATGTTGTGATGGAAATATTTTTATGAATTCCTTTATCTTATATGAATTGTTTTCTGATGTCATGTTGTTTAAGAATCCCATTTTTACTACATGGGTTATGCAATGATGTATGATTTATGATTTTGTGGCACACATAAGAATGGTATCATTATGAGTTTAGTGGGACTTATATATCCCTCCAATGCATTGGGTAAAGATTTTATATCTCATGAGATAGACATGGCTGGAGCGGTAGGTTATACCGGTTCAGTGAAACAGGACTGAAACGAGGAGTGAACTCGGATCAGAAATGGATTTTGTCCACTAAGATAGTCTTGGCAATGAGTCTTTACTACTAAGAAATTATTCTCTATGATTATGTGTGTATGACACAAAGTTTAATGTTTTAAGTTATTATTATTGGGATTACATTTCACTACTATGATTTATCCCATGTTATGAAATTATGATCTCTTTTGCACGTTAATATTTCCAAAAGATATGTTCTTATGAATATGACGTGATTGATATTTATTTTGTTTACACTTACTGAGAATTTGAGCTCACCCTTTTATGTTTTCTTTTCCCCAGGACATAAATAAAGGATTTAGGTTTAGAAAAAAAGAAGATCATTATGGGAGATGTCGAAGATCTTTCACCACGATTAGAAAAATATATTCCGAGTTTCCAAAGACACTAAACTATTACAGTCCTTGTGTGTGTGTTTTTGTTATGTACTAAGTATTCCGAAAAAGTAATGTAATGTCCATGTATGTCAAGAACCGGGTCTCTACAGTTGGTATCAGAGGAAAATTTTAGTCAACCTTCGGAAACTAGGATGAAAAAACGTTAGTGAGATCCCTAGAGATATTTCTAAGGTATGTCTAGGGATTTCCCTAAGGATAAGTATACGTATAGGATATAGTCCTAGAAATATGGTAACGATAATAGATTAAACCAAAGATGTTAGATATTGAAGTTACTCCCCCTTTATTATGATTTTTTCCTCTCACGCTATTCTTTTTAGGTTTTATAAAATGGATGGAAACAAGATGATTCACGATAATGGAGGATATGATGGACAATAGAATGATATTCTTCATGAGCAACCAAATGAAATGGGATTTGGAAGTCCAAACCTCATTATTATGCCGAATCAGCAATCTCATAATATGATCAATAAAGTAAAATTTGGTAAGTTTCCTAACTCGGCTAATAAGAGAAAGATGGAGTTTCATGATGATCATAGAGGAAAGAAAGTTCAATTTCCCCTATATAAATCATGTGGGAAGAGGCATCAAGGAGAATGTTTCAAAGGAAATGGAAGATGCTTTGGGTGTGGAAAAGAGGGACACAAAGCTAGTAAGTGCAAAGGAAAAGGTTCAGTTAACACCATGGATGAGGATAATGGTATTTCTACGACATCAACAATGGTTAAATGTTTTAAATGTGGAATGTACGGGCATTATGAAAACCAATTCCCTAAGGGAAATTCTCGTGAAGAGAATCAGTATGGTCGTATGGGTAGTATTTATGTGGATGATGATGAAGAGACTACAAATGATATGTGAGATGAAAGAATTGTTGAAGCTCTGTCAATGGTTTAAGAATGTAGTGGAATGATTACATGTTTATCATGTGTAATGTTGTATAAGTAATCTCATGGTACTATGGAATAAAGAGTCATCTATGGAATGTTACACTGTTGTCTTTCCTTGAGTTTTGAAAGTGTATGATTAATGTTACCAGTATCCATGAAAGGTTATTCAGATATTTTTGGAATGTATTTGATATGCACATAATGAAGGGATAAGGAGAAAATTAAATGTTTGATAGTATTCATGAGCTCATGACTGATATAAGGAGAAGTTTATATCATGATTTGAGTATATAGAATTTTTGGATTTTGGTATGTGGAAAGAGTTAACTTTTGACAGCATTCATGTTTTCTCTAATGTTTAATGGGTATTCATTTTTCAAAAGAATACATCATTAAGGTATTCAAATGATTGGAAAGTGACCAACAAGATATATGGGGGATAAATGATGGTATTCACATGCTTTGTTGACGACATTTCAAGTAATCGTTTTATTTATATTATGAGCTTGGACCGAAGTATTTTAGATAAGCCTAAAGATTAGAATGGATTATGTTAACCATAAGTTAGTATTGTTTAAGGATATAACATTTTTTGATATTATTTATGTGATGTTATAGTAATGTAGTTTTAGAAAAAGGACAACCTACAGGACGGGCGACAACCCATCGCGTCGGACAAGGCTGTGGGAATCGAACCCACAACCGAAGTGCGACTGGACTTTATCGCCTACCACTGGCCTACAGGAAGTCCCTGTTTAGTAGAAACTAGTTTTTTTTATATTAATAAGTATGATATATGAAGTATAAGTCCATTTTATGAACTATATATGATTAATCTCACTATAGATGGACTTATGTAATTTTTTATATCTTTTCTAACCTTTTGTTTGAGACAGATGGAATGACCCATCATTCTATCACATGATCTGCTAACACATCACGAATGACAAATTAAACTTCATTTCTTTAAGAGATGAAGTGTAAATTGTCCAAATAACGACAAACGGTGAGACTATACCAAAATCACGAAAGTATTTCTTCTAATTCCAATTTCATCAACTTTAGGGAAATGATCTTGAAAACGAAAAAATGTAGTCCTAGTGCTCTTAAATCTGATGAATCAGACGGTACCTTAGATCGTCACAAATTTATGGCTTTGTGATTTCTGGCTTTTCCATAGCCATGTTCTCTACCACTCTCCATCAGAACAAGATGGTTAGATTTCTCTTCCATATCCATATTTTCACCTATGTGGAAAACCAGTGATTAGTTTATTTGGGTAACCGTTACGTTTCATACTTTTGTTTTTAAAGATTGGTTTTTGTATTCCTTTTTACGATGTGGGTTTCTATTAAAGAAACTTTCAAATAGTAAACCATTTATAACCCCGACGAATTTCGAGGGATAAATTCATTTTAAGGGGGGTAGAATGTAACACCACGAGATTTTATGAAAAATATTCTAATTAATTTCATTAATGTCTTGTGTTGTACGGTACACCAAAAGGAGCTTGCACAACACACATCCTTTACTTGCCTTGCATTACACGCAATCACGACCTTCCTCGATAGCGTGTGTAGTACACAATACCGAGTCTCACTAAACAATGATATGCTAATAAAATATTATTAAAACTAGCCGTTATGAATAGTAATAACCAGTTTTTGGAATATTGTAAATTTTATTTTTAAAAATGGACTTCATTTCTGGATTCGGAATATCAAAATTAGCTTAGGGTAAAATTTTGGTACTTTTCGGATAACTTTCATTATCTGATTAATAGTGAAAATTACTAAATTTTAATTAAAAACAACCTTTTTAATAGAAATAATTAATAGTGATAAATTATTAATTTTATTGGTTTTAATGTATATTTATAATATATTTTTACAATTTAATACAATGGTGGTTATTGGATGTAATTTCACATTTAAACCATACATAAACAACTGTCAATCTTTTGATAGTTATTATCTCTTAAGAACACGCTATTTGTTTTGACGATGGGAATTAATTTTTATATTAATTAATGCAACTGATATGTTTTGAATTTGGTAAAATAGACATCATTTTTGAATTCATAATATTAAATATATCTTAGGCCAAAATTTGGTATTTTTCTAGAAACATTCATTTTTTGATGAATAGTGAAACCACTATGTGATATTTAAAAAAATTGAATTTTTCATAAAACATAATTTTACCGCTTCTGTGAGTGGAATTTCAAAAATATGAGAGACACGATTGAAATCAGTATGTAAAATGTGGTTCAATGAGATGAAAATAATTTTTGATGAATAGTAAATTTTTACTTTTATTTACCACGGTTAAAAGTAAATAGGGTAATTAAGGGTAAAAATGATATTATTATTACCCTAACACATGTCCTAATTCTATTGGATAAGTGTGATTCACCCAAAAACAAACTTAGGAATAAAATATGACCATTTAGGCCCACTTGGATTAGATTAGGACATTTATTATTAATTTATTTAAAGAAGGGTTAAAATAGTTAAAATCAAAGTTCAATAAGTAAATCATTTTTAATATGGGGTTATACATAAGATAAATTCGACAATAAATATTCATTATAAAGCTAAAAATATTTCCAACATAATGGTATTTTATTTGTAATTTTTAGACATTATATAATTTAAATTATTTATGACACAACGATGATGCAGTAATTATCTTATTAATGAAATATTGACATAATTGATGTTATAAATACCCAAATAAATGTTATTTGAGACTTTTTATGAATAAAAAAAATTTATAGATTAATATTAAATGTTATTATTTATTTAATTAACTTGATCTGAGCTAATAATTCTGTTATGATTTTCAAAAAAATCAATTACTAAATAGTGTCAAAATTGACATAAAATAGTTTTTAAAACAAATATTATATTATTAATTGTTATTTTATTTTTTAAAATCTAAGGTTCGTCCAAATGACTTATATAATTTTATATATATTAATAATAAAAAACTTGGGGTTTGTTTGGCTTGGTATAGTAAGTTTATTAACCTTATAGTGTAAGAACACAAGAAGACACGGTGAAAGTTAAATTATCTAACTTAAAGTTAAATCTTAATGATAAGGTTAAAATTGATACCTAAACTTTTCTAAATTCCATTGGATGAGAGTATTTCGACCCCTACCCACCTTATCTTAGAAATATATCAATTTTGACCTATTAAAAACCGAATTTGACTTTATAATAAATAATATTTTTAGTTATTCCAAAGATGTGCCTCTCCTCCCTTATAAGAGGGCACCTCCTCCCCCTCTTCCTCACCCCACATTGAGCCTTAAAGCTCAGAAAACCCCTGCCATTATCTCCTCTCCACTTCCCTAGAAACATCCTAGAGGTTCTGGTATTCTTCAAAGACATATTTTATTGCCCTAAAAGGAGGTCTCAAAGAAGCACTTCAAAGAAGAGGTAATGCCCGTTACTGATTCTTTCATCTTTATTTCTTCTTCCACTTCGTCTTCTGTAGGTGTTTCATTATGAAGTAATAAAATCAGTATCACTCATATACTGATATGTTATTATAAGTATGAAACAACCCTATTTCTCCATCTATCCATCCTACAGAAAACAAAATCCCCGCGCGTGCGTACGTATGGAATACCGTCTCCACGCCGTGGTGTAATTTATTTTCCACCACCACCTTACTTGGATGGGTATAATGGTGTACATAATAAATATATATAATTATTTTAAAGTGATATTGATTCTTTAATAGTATACATACACTCCAATACAATTCCATGATCATGAGAACGATATCATCGCTAGTGCGTACGTACGGACTACCGTCTCCACGACGTGATGAGATTCATTCTCCACGTTAACCATTAATGAATGATTATAAAGTATATATAATAATTAATCATGAAATATATGACATAATAATGCTACTGGATTTATGTGTATATATATGTATTTCATCTACTTAATTCCATTCAACTCAATAAGGAAACGAAAACAGCGTTCAT
This sequence comes from Viscum album, assembly GCA_963277665.1. Taxonomy (NCBI): domain Eukaryota; kingdom Viridiplantae; phylum Streptophyta; class Magnoliopsida; order Santalales; family Viscaceae; genus Viscum; species Viscum album. Next base: position 1,817,498,871 of record OY728164.1, read on the forward strand.
GCGTACGTACGGCCTACCGTCTCTATGAACGGTGTATTTCTTTCCATTTACTGATCTATTATATATATGTATATTCTGAATATATATTATATATAAATCATGTTTTATATTCTGGAATTAAGTAATCATGATCTAAGTAATCATATGAATAATTACAAGTCAAAACACGGACGAAAAATGAAACGATTTTACCCAAAACACTCTTTAACATTGAATTTACAAAAGAACGGGTAATATGAAGTCATAAGTGATCCATATATGATATCATAATAATGAGTATGATTCTGGAATAAGTAAATGAAATTATTTAAATAATTATACAGGATGTTCGGACACTTACGAAGCAAATCGGACCTAAGGTAAGGGAAATATCACAATCTCATTTTTATCCGAGATTGTTTATACATTGCTATTTACTGGGGAGTATTTTATCATCGACATCCATGTTTCCTCAATATGTAATATTATTTCCATACACATACAATTGTTTAAATCCAATTTTACCCTTTGGTGAGTTTATAGTAAAAGATATGAAAGGAATCTTTTGTAGTTTTTCGTACGAGGTACTTTTTGACTTTTCCGACAAAAGTACGAGAAGAATGTTTTTTTAACTTATACGGCATGAATGGATTTTTTAAAACATTATTTCCAAGAAGCTTCCTTTACAAGTTTTCAAGTTAATTTTTAATCAACTTCTTTTAGTTATAATTTTATGACATGTTATGAAATGAAAAGTGTTTTTGAAGTAGAAAGGATATTTTCCTCAAGAATGGAGTTCAAGTGTTTTATCAAAAATATTTTCCATCTAAGAAAATAAAGAGTTCTGTTTCTATCCCTATTATTACATGGATTTTATTATGTTGTGATGGAAATATTTTTATGAATTCCTTTATCTTATATGAATTGTTTTATGATGTCATGTTGTTTAAGAATACCATTTTTACTACATGGGTTATGCAATGATGTATGATTTATGATTTTGTGGAACACATAAGAATGGTATCATTATTAGATGGGTGGGACCTATATCTTCCTCCAATGCATTGGGTAAAGATTTTATATCTAATGAGATAGACATGGCTGGAATGGTAGGTTATACCGGTTCAGTGAAACAGGACTGAAACGAGGAGTGAACTCGGTTCAGAAAAGGAATTTTTCCACTAAGATAGTCTTGGCAATGAGTCTTGACTAATAAGATATGATTATCTATGATTATGTGTGTATTAAAAAAAGTTTAATGTTTTATGTTATGCTTATTGGGATTACATTTCACTACTATGATTTATCCCATGTTATGCAATTATGATCTCTTTTGCAGGATAAGATTTCCAAAAGATGTATTCTTATGAATATGACGTGATGGATATTTCTTTTTTTTACCCTTACTGAAAATTTGATATCACCCTTTTATGTTTTCTTTTCCCTAGGACATAAAGAAAGGATTTAGGTTTAGAAAAAAAATAATATTTTTATGGAAGATGTTAAAGATCTTTCACCACGATTAGAAGATTATATTCCGAGTTTCCAAAGACACTAAACTATTATGGTCCTTCTGTGTGTGTTTTTGTTATGTACTAAGTATTCTGCAAAAGTAATGTAATTTCCATGTACGTCAAGCACCGGGTCTCTACATTTCACCTTCTATCCATCCTACGGAAAACGAAATCACCATGCGTGCATATGTACGGAATACCGTCTCTACGCTGTGGTGTAATCTGTTTTTAACCACAAACTTACTTGTATGGGTATAATGGTGTAAATAAATAACTATATATGATTATTTTAAATTTATATTGATTCTTAAATAGTATACATACACTCCAAAACAATTCCACGATCATGGGAACGATATCATCGCTCGTGCGTACGTACGGAATACTGTCTCCACGACGCGATTAGATTCATTATCCATGTTATCCATTCATGAATGATTATAAAGGATATATAATAAGTAATCATGAAATATATGACATAATAATGATACTGGATATATTTATATATATATATGTATGTCATCTACATAATTTCATTTAATTCAATAAGGAAATGAAAACAGTGTTCATGCGTACGTACGACATACCGTCTCCATGAACAATGTATTTCATTCCTTTTATCGATCTATAATATATATGTATATGATGAATATATATTATATATAAATCATGTTTTACATTCTGGAATTATTTAAATCAGGATATAAGTAATAATATCAAGAACGACAAGTCGAAACACATACGATAAATGAAATGATTTTACGCAAAACACTTCTTTAACATGAAATTTACAAAAGAACGGGTAATATAAAGTTATAAGTGAAACATATATTATATCATAATAATGAATATGATTATGTAATTTGTCAATGACAATATTTAAATTATTATACAGGAGGTTCAGATCCATACAAAGCATTTCAGATCTAAGGTAAGGGATAATTATTCAAATCTCGTTTCTTATCCGAGATTGTTTATTCGTAAGTATTTATTGTGGTTATGTTTATCATCCATGTCCATGTTTTCTCAAAATATTTTCATAAAATGTTTAATGTTCTTCCTTTTATTTTTAAAGTCATTTTTACCCCTTTTTTGACTATTACCACAAGGTACGGAAGGAATATTTCTTTTACGATGTACATTTTGACATTTCTGGCAAATGTACGAGGAGAATGTTTTTTTAACTTATACGGTGTGAAAGGATTTTTACAGTGTTATAATGCCTCATTTTCATGAAGCTTCCTCTACAAGATTTTATGATTATTTTCAACAAAATCATTTTATTTTAAAATTGAATGGAATTTTGTGAAAAGAAAATGATTTTGAAGAAGAAAGGCTATTTTCCTCAAGAACTCATTTCAAGTGTTTTATCAAAACCATTTTCCATCTAAGATGACAATATTTCATATGTGTACGTTTCAAGTATAATGTCTCTATGATTAACATGGTTTCAATTTTTGTATGATAAAATATCCATTTGTTTTATATGGATTATGTGATGAATGTATGATGTTTATGAAACCCATTTTATTCTTTGGGTTTTGATGAATGTTTTATGTTTATTTTGTGGCACAAGTAAGAATTATTTCATTATGAGATTGGTGGGACCTAAATCTCCCTCCAATTCATTGGGTAAAGATTTATATCTCATGAGATAGACATGTCTGGAAAGGCAAGTTAAACTGGTTCAGTAATATAGGACTAGAACGAGGAGTGAACTCGATTCAGAAAGGGACTTTTTCCAGTAAGATGGTCTTGGAAGCAATGCCTTGGCTACTATGTAAATCATAACATGTGCTGAATTTTTGGTATAATTACATGTTTTATTACCATTATATTTTATCATGATTTATGTTCCATTATGATATATGCCTTACGTACTTCAACAATTTATTTCTTTGCTCAAGATTTTGATGTTTAAATTTCATGTTCAAGTTTCTGCTTTCAAATGTTTATGGACTATTTTATGTTCACTATGTTTTCCCTTAATGAGCATATGAGCTCACCCTTTTTATGTTTTCTTTTCCCCAGGATATAAGGAAATGTTTTAGTTAAGGAATCAAAAAGGGAAAGATTGTTATGGGAGTTGTTGAAGATATTTCAACATGATTAGAAGTTTATATTCGAAGATTCCAAAGACAGTAAACTATTACGATCCTTGTTTGTCTATTTTTGTTATGTATTAAGTATTCCTCAAAAGTAATGTAATTTCCATGTATGTCAAGCTTCAGGTCTCTACAGTTGGTATCAGAGGAAAGGATTAGTCACCCTTTGGAAACTATGATGTGAAAATGTTAGTGAGATCCCTTGAGATATATCTAAGGTATGTCTAGGGATGTCCCTAAGGATAAGTATACGTATAGGATATAATCCTAGAACTACAGTAACGATCATAGAATTTAACCTAAGATGTTAGATATTGAGGGTACTCCCCTTTTACTATGTTGTTTTCCCTAGCATGATTTTTGCCTCTCACACTATTCTATTTGGGTTTTAGAAAATGCCTAGAAATAGGAAGATTCGTGACAATGGAGGATATGACGGACAGTGGAATGATATTTTTCATGAGAAACCAAATGAAACGGGGTTTGGATGTCCAAACATCGTTATTATGCCTAATCAGTAATATCATAATATGATAAATATTCTCAACTATGGCAAGTTTTCCGACTCAGATAATAATAGAAAGATATAGTTTCATGATGATCATAGAGGAAAGAAAGTTCAATTTCCCTCATGTAAATCATGTGGGAAGAGGCATCGAGGATATTGTTTCAAAGGAACTGGAAGATGATTTGGGTGTGGAAAAGAAGGACACAAATCCAGTAAGTGCAAAGGAAAAGGTTCAGTTAATACCATGGATAAGGATAATGGTATTTCTACAACATCAACAATGATTAGATGTTTTAAATGTGGAATGTATGGGCATTATGCAAACCAATGCCCTAAGGGAAAATCTCATGAATAGAATCAGTATGGTCATATAAGTAGTATTAATGTGGATGATGATGAAGAGACTACAAATGAAATATGAGATGAATGAAATGGTGATGCTCAGTCAGTGGTTTAAGAAGTTAGTGGAATGATTGTCGGTTTATAATGAATAATGTATGGTACTATGGAATAAAGAATCATCTAATGATTGTTACACTATTGTTTTTTCTAAAGTATTTGAAAGTATATACCGGTAACCATGGAAGGTTATTCAGATATTTTTGGAAAGTAGATGATATGCACATAATGAAGGGATAAAAATATAATGAGATTTTTTATTGTATTCATGAGCATATGTCTGATATAAAGACTAAGTGATATTATAGTGTGAGTATATATAATTTTTGGGATTTTGGTATGTGGAAATTGTTAAAATTTAACAATATTCATGTTTTCACTAAGGATCAATGGGTATTCATTATTCAAGAGAATACATGATTAATGTATTCACAAGTTATTAATTTGACCAACAAGATATATCTTATGATATATGGGGGATAAATGACGACATTCACGTGATTGATAGGTGGCATTTCAAATAATCATTTTCTTTATACTATGATCTTGGACCGAATTATTTTAGACAATCCTAAATATTGAAATGGATTATGTTGGAAATAAGTCATTATTGTTTAAGGATAGAACTTTTTTCAATATTATTAATGAGATGTTATAGTAATTTAGTTTTAGAAAAATGAAAAACTACAGGACGGGTGACATCCCATCACGTCAGATAAGGCTGTGGGAATCAAAACCACAACCGAAGTGTGACTCACCTTTATCACCTACCACCGCCCTACAGTAAGTCCCTGGTTAGTAGAAACTAGTTTTATTTTATTAAGCGGTATGATATATGATGTATAAGTTCATTTTTGGAATCATATATGATTAACCTCACCATAGATGGACTTATGTATATTTGATTACTTTTGCTAACATTTTGTTTGAAATAGATGGAATGGCCCATCATTCTATCACATGATCTATTAGCACTTCACGAATAACAAATTCAACTTTATTTTTTGAAGAGATGAAGTGGAAATTGTTCAAAGCACGAACAACAGTGACATTGTACAAAAATCAAGCAAGTATTTCTTCTAAATCAAAATTTTCAACTTTAGGGAATTGATATTGAAAACCGAAAATGTTGTCCTAGTTCTCTTATATCCGATGAATCATATAGTACCTTTGAACATCACAAATCTATGGCTTTGTTATTGTTGGATTTTTCATAGCCATGTTCTCTACCACTCTCCATCAGAATAAGATCATTAGATTTTTCCTCCATATCCATATTTTCACCTATAATTTCCTATGTGGAAACCCAATTCTGAGTTACCATGGGTGACCGTTACGTTTCTAACTTTCTTTTTTAAAGTTAAGTATTAGTATTCCTTTTTAAGATGTGGGTTTCTATGAATAGTAAATGATTTACAACACCAACGAATTTCGAGGACGAAATTCATTTTAAGGGGGGTAGAATGTAACACCCCGAGATTTTATGAGATATATTATTTTTAATTCATTTGATTGTACACTACACCAAGATTAGCTTTTACTATACGCAACACCGTATTAGCTTGCAGTATAAACAAAACTATTCTTGGATTTTGTTACACACAATTTCAAGTTCGCAACATTGAGTGTATATATATGTATATATGTATATATATATATATATATATATTTAATGTATAATTGAAATATGGTTGGATTATATTATACAAAACAACAAATGAGTCTTTCACTACACGCAACCCTGACTTGGCTTGCATTACACGCAATCACGACCTTCCTCGATAACGTGTGTTGTACGCAATACCGGGTTTCACTAAACTATGATATATTGTTATTATATTTTTATGGACTAGCCGTTAAGCATAATATTAACTAAATTTTAAATTTTATAACATTATTAATCATCTTACACATTTTCTAGAACATGATAAGAGAAAAAAAAAATTTCAGGTAAAATAAGTATTTTTCAAAAAATGCAGTTTTGCCGCCTTTTGATGGATCACCCACATTAAATCTAGTTTCTAACAGGTTGATAAGTTAAATTTGACAAAATAAAATTATTCTATGGAATCAGGATATAAAAATTTACTTTGGATAAATTTTTTATACTTTTCTGAAAACTTTAATGTTTTGATGAATAGTAAAAATAAGCTAATTTTTAATTAAAACAAATTTTTTCATTGAGAAATTTTATATTGTTAAATTATAATATTTAATGGTTTTAAAGTATAAATAGATAATATTTTTACCATTTAATATAATTTATGTCATTAGCAATGATTTTACATTGAATTCGTTGTTTACATCAATTCAATCTTTTGCAATGTTTTAAACAAAAACCCGTTTTCTTTCGACAACAGAATTGATTTTAATTTAATTTCAGAAAATTCTGTATATTGAATTTGAAAAAATGGATTCCATATTTGAAATCAGTGGGTCTAAATTATATTAATAGACTACTTTTTATTTTTGGGCTTTATGAATAGTAACAACGGTAAATTTTCTTTACCATAGTAAAAGGTAAATTGAGTAATTATGGGTAAATATAATATTATAAAAGTATCCTAATACTTGTATTAATACAATTGGATGATTATTATTTGTCCTAAGACATATTTGGGTCGAAATAAAATCCATTAGAACCCACATGGAGGTGATTAAGACCTTTAGTTTATTTTATTTAAAGGAAAGTGAAATATGTCTCACTCAACTTAAATAATTAAAGTATTTTTAATATAAGTTTATACATAATATAAATTCGGTTATAGATACTCATTTGACAGATATATTTTTTTTATTTATCATGGTAATTTATTTGTAATTTTTAAGTGTTATTTAATTACCTTATTATCTTATACATTAATGATTCAGAGATTATTTATTTAGTGAAAAATCAATAATATAGTTTTTATTGAAATAGTAATACATATTAAAAGGCCAAAAAATCTGCAAAAAACTTATTATTAGTGTATATATAAACCATAATCATCCACTGGACGAATTTTTGACCATTTGGATCTTTATTAAGGCGATTATGACACTTATATTATTTTATTTTAAATGATGCCAAAGTTGTCACCTTCATAATTAAATAACGATAACAATTTAAATATTGTTATTTTAATATGATAAATTCTAGTAAAAGTATTATTGTTAATTTTAATAGATTTATCTTCATCATTGTATTTTATTTTTAATTTTTATGCAACAAAAAAGTATAATAAATAATTATAAAAAATGTTGTAGTAATTATTTTTCTAAGAGATAAACCAAATAAATATTTTTAAAAATAATAAAATAAATATTATATTAACTATTTAATGTACTCCACTAATTTTATAGTTTATTATGACATGTTAGGAACCTATTAAAAAATTTAGTTGGAATATATCTTTGTGTGGATATAATTGAAATTCAAATAAATGAATAGTGTTAAAATTGACAGTATTGTTATTTTATAAAAATAACATATTATAAATTGTTTAAAAATCACAAAAATATTTCAAAACAATAAATTGAAATTTATATAATCGATAATGTTAGAAATTATCTAATTGTGGATAATTCACAACACATAAGTAATTATTTATAACAATATAAAAAATAGAATCTTATTACCACAAATAAAATTTAATAGATTAAATGAGGATAAATCAAGTTGATAATGTTTAAAATAAATTCCCTACATGTATAAATTATTTTGGTTGATGATATTACAACCCTATATCATGTTATCTCATAATTGAGATATTTTTGGTGGTTTTTATGTGGGGTTTAAATTTATATTAAACTAATATTTTTGAGGATTCCAAAGGGGTCCCTCTCCTCCCTTATAAAAGGGCACCTCCTCCCTCTCTTCCTCACACAATTCAGAGCCTTGAAGCTCGGCCAAACCCTTCCCATTTACCTTATAAACTTCCCTAGAAACATTATATAGGTCCTGGTATTTTTCAAATACCAATTTTAGTACCCTAAGAGGAGGTTTCAAAGAGGCGCTTCAAAGAAGAGGTAATGTCTGTTACCGATTCTTTCAACTTTATTTCTTCTTCTACTTATTCTTATTTAGTTTTTTCATTATGAAGTAATAACATCAGTATCACTCATATACTGAAATGTTATTATAAATAGTAATCAACCCTATTTCACCTTCTATCCATCCTATGGAATACAAAATCACCGCGCGTGCGTATGTACGGAATACCGTCTCCACGTTGTGGTGTAATCTGTTTTCGACCACCACCATACATGGATTGGTATAATGGTATAAATAAAAAACAATATATTATTCTTTTAAATTGATATTGATTCTGAAATAGTATACATACACTCCAAAACAATTCCATGATCATGGGAATGATATCATCGCTTGTGCGTACGTAAGGAATACCATCTCCACAACGCGATGAGATTCATTCTCCATGTTAACCATTCATGAATGATTATAAAGTATATATAATAATTAATCATGAAATATATTACATAATAATGATACTGGATTTATGTATATATATATGTATGTCATCTACTTAATTTCATTTAATTCAATAAGGAAACGAAAACAACGTTCATGCGTACATACGGCCTACCGTCTCCATGAACGGTGTATTTCATTCCTTTTATCGATCTATAATATATATGTATATGATGAATATATATTATATATAAATCATGATTTAAATTCTGGAATTATGTAAATCACGATATAAGTAATAATATCAAGAATGACAAGTCGAAACACATACGATAAATGAAATGATTTTACCCAAAATGCTGCTTTAACATGGAATTTACAAAAGAACGGGTAATATAAAGTCATAAGTGAAACATATATGATATCATAATAATGAATATGATTATTTAATAAGTCAATGACATTATTTTAATCACTATACAGGTGGTTCAGATCCATAAAAAGCATATCAGACCTAAGGAAAGGGATAATTATTCAAATCTCCTTTCTTATTTGAGATTGTTTATTCGTAAGTTTTTACTAGGGTTAAGTTTATCATTCATGTCCATGTTTTCCCAAAATGTTATCATAAAATGTTTAATATTATTCCTTGTATGTTTAATTTCATTTTTACCCCTTTTTTTGACTTTTACCACAAGGTACGGAAGGAATCATTCTTTTACGATGTACATTTTGACATTTCTGACAAAAGTACGAGGAGAATGTTTTTTTAACTTATACAGCGGGAAAATATTTTTAATTTTTCATAATGCATCATTTTCATGAATATTCCTCTATAAGATTTTATTATTATTTTCAACGCAATCTTTTTCTTTTAAAATTGAATTGAATTTTGTGAACAGAAAATGATTTTGAAGAAGAAAGGATATTTTCCTCAAGAATTAATTTCAAGTATTTTATCAAAAACATTTTACAACTAAGATGACATTATTTCATATGTGTATGTTTCAAGTATAATGTCCCTATGATTTACATGATTTCACTTTTCTTATGATGAAATATCCAATTGTTTTATATGGATTATGTGATGATGGGATGATGTTTATGAAACCCATTTTATTCTTTTGGTTATGATGAATGTTTTATGTTTATTTTGTGGAAAAAGTAAGAATGATTTCATTATGAGATTGGTGGGACCTATATCTACCTCCAATGTATTGGGTAAAGATTTATATCTCATGAGATAGACATGGCTGGAATGGAAAGTTAAACCGGTTCAGTAATACAGGACTGGAACGAGGAGTAAACTCGATTCAGAAAGGGACTTTTCCACTAAGATGGTCTTGGAAGCAATGTCTTGGATACTATGGAAATCATAACATGTGATGAATGGTTTCCATAATTAAATGTTTTATTCCCATTATATTTTATCATTATTGATGTTCCATTATGATATATGCCTTACGTACTTCCACAATTTATGTCTTTGCTCAGGATTTTGATGTTTATATTTCATGTTCATGTTTTTTCATTCAAATATTTATGGATTGTTTTATGTTCACTATGTTTTCCCTTAATGAGCATATGAGCTCACCCTTTTTATGTTTTATTTTCCCCATGATATAAGGAACGGTTTTAGGTAAGGAAACAAAAAGGAGAAGATCGTTATGGGATTTGATGAAGATATTTCAACATGATTAGAAGTTTATATTCCATGTTTCCAAATACACTAAACTATTACGATCCTTGTGTCTCTGTTTTTGTTATGTATTATGTATTCTGAAAAAGTAATGTAATTTCCATGTACGTCATTCTTTTGGTCTCTACATAATCCATCCTTCCCCTAGAACAAGGAAATATGATCCTATGAATGATGGAGGTTGTTGCCTCATGAAATTATCCAATAATGAAATGTTCTTCTATTGTTGATCTAGATAATCTCATTCATGGATACCACCACAATTTATATCCTGAGAAAACTATGACATCACCACAAAAAACTGTTTAGTTCTAATTCTGGACATCATAAGTTGCTGATAAAGAAGGTTTTTTCTTCGGAAGTCATCCCAGCACAGATTCCCTATTTCCTCCATGGCAAACCATTCTGAACAATGTCATCATAGATTAATGAAAATTGTAATATTCAAATTCCATATCATTTCAATTTGACCATAATGAAAAAATCATTTCCTGGTATAGTAATAACAACATACTAACCCCTAAATATATCAAAACCAAGAATTTATTCCAACTATAAAGACCTAGCCTTATAAATTACATAATCATGATATAAGTCAAGAATTTACATTTAGGATCTTTTCAAGATTAGTGTTATAGATAATTAGGCCATAAAAATTACATAACTAATAAAATTTATACATAATGGATTCATATAAAATAATATCCATTTCTTGAACAATATAAATCTTATAAAATGAAACATGATATTTGTCTTGATAATAATATTCTTAAAATTAATCTTTGATACTTGTTTATGTTATCCATCATTTTAACATTTCTATTTTTTTAATGTGTGATGTGCATAAAAACACAAAAGGTATATAAATAAGGAATGAATCTATTGGTTCATGAATATTATAAACACCTTAATATTTATTCTAAAAATAATACTTTTCAACCATAGAACATAAGATCTTTAACATGCATCATAAAATCAAAAAAAAATTAATGAATGTATTTTGAATCATAAAAATTAAAGGTAAATATTTCAATCCATCAATTAAATAATCTTTATCATTCAAAATTAAATAGGTTATAACATTGATGGTTATTTCTGGAATTCCCATTACAATATATTCCATAAATCTATAAGAAGAAACCTTATAGTTTCACTCTATATCATTGCCCAATTCATTGGAGAGATAACACATGCTCAGCATCCATCAGTTTATTATGGAACCACCCATATACATAATATATTCCCATGAATTGTTTCATATTATTAACAAATTAACAAGCCTAATGAAAAGATAACATATAGACATTATAATTAGATGATATAATTTCCAGATATTGACATTATCAATCCATTATCAAAACCACTTTCAATACAAAACTATATGAAAATCGAATATAGTATGTTTATTACATTTAAAAAAATTTATGCATTATATTAGAATCGAAATATAAAATAATTTCCATGGTGGTGGAAGGGTAATTATTGCCACATAGGTTAAAAATCATTCCATTTGTCGTTTAATAAAATGCTTCATGTAAAAAAGATTTATTTTTATAAAATGATGAATGAAATAAAAATTAAAAGTTGTTTATTATATACCATATAAATGATTTTTGAGAATAAAATAAAAATATTCTTTAATGAAAGGAGAATGAGATGAAATTTCTTACCTTGAGTATGATTCATCATGTATAATCATTATATTCATCTATTTCAGTTTATCATCATTGAAGAACACATTGACACATCTAAAGAATGTGTTAATTCTAATATAAAGCTTCATGAATGCAGGATGGTATTTTAGTAATTATTTTGGGTAGTTCTTGGCCAAACCAAATTGTTTTGGAAGTGTGGGTTTTATAGAAGAGTTTTTACCTTTTTATAGGAGATGGGAGGGCACCCTTGGAAACTCAAAAAATATTATAGTATAAACTAATTAATAAATTCAAATAACTCCAAATTGTGTGATTTTGATGATATGATGAGGACAGTTTGAAATCCTCACATCCAATAATTTTTTGATATGTATTGATTTTATTTTATGCATTATATTTTTTGTTTACCCGTAGTTATTCTATTTTTATTTTTATTATGGTAACAACATTTTTTGTATTAATAGGATAGATATTTAAGTTATATGGGTTATTGTTTCCATAAATGGATTATTTCTAAACATTAATACCTTATCATAGTCAATTTATAATTTTAATAGATTTTCGGGGTTTTAAATAATTTAATAATATATTAATTCTAAAAAATATCAATAGTGTAAATTTTGAAGGTATTCATTTCATTAAATTTTAATAAAATACAAAAACAGGTTTAACATTGAAAAAACCCATTTATTAGACTTCTCTTAATGTAGAGTCATCCAAAAAATTCATGAATGTCATAAATCCTTTGAAATTATATTTATTTTTTATTATTAATATCATTTATTTGATTATTTTATTAATAAATTTATTAATGCATAATCATTATTTCATAATTAAAAAGGTCATCATATCTGAAAAAAAGTTTTATTTGTTGAAAATAACTCATCCAATACGATTAAGGTAGTTGTTAATGTATTTTTATATAATTATAATATTTTTTACTCTTAATTAACTTATTTAACATTAAATGTGATAAATAAATTACTGAAGATATTAGCCACCAAAAATTATTTGGATACTATTAGACATTACTGATAATATTTATTACAACCATGATTGTTTGTTTTTGAAAATTCAATTCACAGAAGTTGTCAAATTTGATTTAACACTAATCTCATTGACGGGTTGAGAAAATTGTTTTTTAGTAAACCGTTCAAAAGTTCACATAATTTTTCTATTCAATTTCAATTTTAAATTTCTTCAAATGAAATAAATTGAATTAAATTATAGAAACACCATATATTTATACATTAAAACCATTTAAAAGGATAATATAATAATATAAATAAACTAGAATAAAATAATGTTTTGGATTAAAATGTAGTAACATTCACTATTTACTTAAAATATGAATTTAATAATAAAAAAATAAAAAAATCAACCAAAGCTAATGTTGATGTCCCACTTTGGTATATAATGATTATTTTTTCAAATTTAACATATAAAATGGATACAATCAAGTTTTAAAAAGGGTTATCTATAAAATTTTTGTAAAACTACATTTTGAAATTTTAGAGTATTTTATGCATAAAATAGGATTTTTCATCATTCTAATACTACTACATTTATTTCAAGAAAGTAAAAAAAGTTAATAGAAATATTTTAAAAAATTTTGGTAGTAATATTCATTCCCACCAATAAAATAAATAAGCATTCAAAACAATTTAAAATAATAATAATAATAATGTATTATTATGTTTTTCTATATCTATGTTTTGTGCGCAACATAGGATTTCATAGAAATCGATTATTACATATTGGGTATGTTATCACAAAAAGAGTTCTTATTAATGAAAACATAATGTCAAATTAATATATATATATATATATATATTAATTTCTTATCCTTCAATTACATGGGACGTTACAATTATCCCAAATTTTTTACCGACATTGAGCTTCCTTGAAATGATGAAGAATTGTTATAAATCTCTTAACCATTTCTTTAGTGATATTAGGTCCCAACAACATTCTTTCTCTAACTTCTTCTCATGATAATTATGATCTACACTTCATTATATAGAAGGATTCATTAGGATCAATGTGAATTCTATATTGAAAACTATTTTTTTGATAAAAATAAACTATCAAAAAGGAATTGATACCAACCAACATTGAAATATATTGAACAAGATATCAATATTTTTTCTAGGGTTTGAAGTGTTATTTCAGACTAATCACATTTTGATGATGATAATCAATGTTGAAACTCTATTTATCAAGTGCTTATAGAAGACTTCCCTATAACATTGAGGTAAACCTCAAAACATGATATGATCCAATAGAATGTGGTACTATAGGAAACCTTACCACTTTCTTAATGTATACAATGGAATGTTGATATAGAGAGATGCCTTTCATAATATAAATGAATTATGAAGTTTACGTATGGTGATCAAATAACACCCATATATAATTCAACCATTTAGAGATTTTGGGTAGTCCAATGACAAAATACGCAGTGATGTTCTCCCATTTTCATCCTAGTATATGTAATAAATGAAACATCCCATTTTAATTCTATATTTCAGCCAAAACATGATTGCATATAAAGCAGCGAGATACAAACTCTACAATTTCTCTCTTCATTTCATCCAACCAGCTGTATTCTTTCAAGTCTCTCTACATCTTCATACATATATGATGAATATAGAATGATGAACTATGAGCTTCTTCTAACATCTCTTTCTTCAAATCCAGTACAGAAAGAACACATACATAGTTCTTGGATGTTATCATTCAATCCTGATGAATGTTAATCTCAGATGCATTTTAGATATTCTTTTGTAGATCTTTGTCTTCCTTCTATGCATCTTTAATCATTAAATAGATAGAGGGTTGAACATAAATATGAGATAGATGTGATTTTTACCCTTCTATCAACATTTCCATATCCATCAATTGTATATATGGAAAAATTGGATCTTTTCTGATCCTCATCCTAGAAAATCTAGCATGATCCTTCCAACACAATGCATATGCCACCTTTTTCTCTTTCCTATGATGGTAATGTACTGTGCAGTAGTAATCTATTATCAACTCTAACAATGCTCGCTATCTCATGTTCATGTCCATTATTGGGAATATATATTTTATAATTTTTTGATTAGTATATATATCACATGTTTCACTATAAGGATAATACATTTATATCTATAATGAAAACAATAACACTACCAACTCCAAATCATGAGTTGGTTAATTTTTCTCATGAATCATTAACTGTCATTATGAATAGGATGTAACCATGTTATAATGCATAGTAACACATACCAATTCTTTATTGGATGCATCATTGTATATTAAATACCCTTCTCCAATATAGAGAAATGAAGGTGCATGGAACTAACCAACCATCTCTTCTGTTCCATGAAATTTTCCTCACATTCATCTATTTATAGAAACTTGACAACTTTCCGAGTTAACAAGGTCATATGAATAGATATCTGGGATAAATTCTCCTAAAACATTCGATAATATCCATAAAATCCAAGAAATCTATAGATCTTAGTCATTTTGGTTGGTCTAGGCCATCATTAAATAGCCTATATATTTGATGGAACTAATGATATACCACCTATTGAGCATATGTGAACAAAAAATGTAACATTTTGAACGAAAAATTTACACTTTATAATTTTTTCATATAACAACTACAACATTATGGTCTTTAGCACAATTATCATGTGATATTACTTCTCTTATTTTCCCTTTGAAAAGATAAGAAAATAATCTATAAAGAATATCACAAACATATATAAGTAATCTATAAATACTATATTCATTAAATTCATGAATATAGTAGGGTAATTAGTAATACCATTATCCATTACTATATATTCATAATGTCCATACGTTTTATAGAATTCTGTCATGGTTATATCATCTTTCTTGACCCTCACTTGAAGATATCCAGAACGAAGGTCAATATTGTAAAATATATATATTCTGTAAAGTTGAGAAAATAAGTAATAAATATGGGGAATATGATACATGTTCTTAATTATTATCTTATTAAACAATTGATAATCAATGTAGAGTCATAGTGATCCATCATTATTTTTCAAAAAAGAAGAATTGGTGCACCGTAAGGTGACGCACTTGGCCGAATAAATCCCTTATCATGGATTTATTGGTGTTTCTTATTCTATAACATCAAATAAATTGTGACTATTCTATATGTATTTAATGAAATTTGTGTGGAACCATATATAAATTTTACTAGGAACTCATCTTCTTGTTTTTGTGGAAGACTAGTTAACTATATTTGAAAGAAATCCAAAAAAATATTGAACAATTATCATATCATCAATGTTGATTCTCTCACCAAATATTTTAGATAAACAATCCTTTTGAATGGGAAATAATACCCATACACTTGATGTAATATCCACATGAATTTCATACTTATGGTCACATGTATGGATATTCCAATAAATTTATATGATTTTAGAAATTCATAAAAATGATCCATCAGTCATTATGGATGTTTACGAATTATCCTCACCTCATTCTCATACATGATATGAAAATAATGAATCAAAGTGTTTTTTATGAGTTTAAGATTGAAATTTAAGATAAAAAATAGTCATTCACTAAAAGCTGCAAAAATATTATATAATTCCATAGATAATTTTCTAAAATAATTCATTAATAATTCTTGATGTGCATCAATTAGTCTAATTTTCAACAGACACATTATGTGACCAATACAACTCATTATTCATGTTTCAAATTTAAAATTTCATTATAGTAAAATACAAAATTGGAGTACTTAAAATTGTGAATATTCTTTTATATTTAATCTCTTTATGAAAATGACCATATATCATCTGGGATGTCTAGGGATTAGTGTATTCTCAATCAGATGAAAAATGTGATATGAATGAACTAAAGTGAATATATTTATTTAAAATTGAAATTATTTTTTGAATATAATAATTGAATTAGTCATAAATGTAAAAATTCATTCATATTTTTTTGATACATTATGAAAATATTCAATATGTAATATCTGATGTTTATGAATAATCCACACATAAATCAGATAAATGATGTTCCCAAGATGACTGAAAGTGTTAGTTATAACTTTATAATAGAAATTTTGGTTCAAAAAATCTCACTAACTAAAAACCAGAAAAACATTATCATAATGTCATGTTAATATATGGAAAAATTATAAGTCATCTCCGACATGCATGAATCATCCTAACATAAAATTGACACACAATGTAGCTGTTATGACTCGAAGTGTGTGTTTCAGGTTTAAAATTATTTTTTTGTAAAAAAATGATGATCCCTAAACTATAAAAATGATATCATATAGTTTTCATGAATTACTAATATGATGTATAAGTAATTTTGTATATTTATTAATAATTTTTACCATAATATAATGTCTTGTTTGAATTCTATGAGTCCAAGTGCATATTTTCATTATATATGTATAATTTCAATTTAATACATGGAACACAACGAAAAAGACGAGTAAGCCATCCTAAATTATTTTCTAATAATTCTAATACCTTTTAATTAATTAATTTCCTTACCATTATTATCTTATACATATTTTGTTAATTTTCATTGTTATAATGCATGAAGATGAAATATAAATGGTGTTACTTGTATGATTGAACCACACCTAAATCAAATAAACAATGTTCCCAATATAAATCAATGATTATGTTAAAGTTTACATTTTTATATATTTTTTAATTATTACTAAAATAATAATTTTTCATATATAGGTTTGTTATTTGGATCTATTTCTGTTGGTTTTTTTATTTATATAGGTTTTCTTTTACTCTATAATAGTTTTTCATTTATATATGTGTTTTAAATTTTTTTCATTTAAATTTTGTATTTGTATCTTATTTGTCTAATTTAAGTTGTTGTTTCAGGATCTGCAGTGTGCAATTATAGCACATCATAGTATGACCCCCTATTTGTTATTTAATTTGAAATGATAAAAAAAATACTTTTTAGCAATAGTTAAAGATCTAATACAAGACTCCATTTCAAAGAATTTTTTTAGTACTATTAAATTTTGTCTTTTAGTATCCACATTTTAGATATGATAACAACCACTAGATTCTAACTACACTACAATAGTTATCACTTAACTAGCACTAATAAAGGATCTTTTTATAAATGTTAATGGTCTTTTTTGTAGTTTTGAATTCGAATATTGACTCATATTTGATCATAATTTAAATTCGTAATGGGTATGTAGTTGTGTATGATTATTATATCAACATTCTAGGTTGGTGGATTATTGCTCTCATCATCATTGAACACAGAAGAAAAATTATCTTAGTCATTATATAAAACATTATCAGTTTTTTCATGCACATATGTGTTGGAAACGATATTTTTTGGAATGGTTCAAATTATTTTTTCATGATATGAGTTTACGATATATATTTTATCTAAATTTCATTAATATCAGATATAGATTATAGGTGGAATCCCATCAAATATTTTACTTTTATATATCCTATACCTAATGGGGTAATAATATTGAAGTGGGTATCTATAAGAAATAACCATATAATGAATTTTTTTTCGATGTTTGAGTCTACCATTAAATGATTCCTCCCACAGTTTCCATGGATGCTCAGGAGTATCCTTCATGAATGGTTCTAGATTGTGTTCAATTATCATCATCACCATTTGAGTATGTTTTGTAGAGTCAGAATTTATTGTGTGGATACCATTTCATGTTGGAATATATATTTAAATGGTATTATCATTTATGTGGATTGGATTATTGTTTCATAATCATTATGAATCTTGTTTTTGTTTGATTGTCACAATTTTCAGGTTCAATTTATCTAAGAACTATGAAGTTGTTTTAAAAAATGAGACATCGATTTTTGGGATTAGGTATGAAGCATGACATTAATAATTATGTGTCCTACTGTACAACTACCAATAGATAAGGGTATATCATATAAAACATTATTATTTTTATTACCCTCTTATGGTATGTTATTTTATATGGGATGGGGTATCCATGGATTTTATTATCATATTACTATGGACTACCCAAGTGAAGAATTATATCAACATGGTGATTCATTTTTTGAAAAATATGGTTCACTTACATCCAATCAAGGACACAACTAATGTTGAATATATGGGTATGTTGTATATGAGTGAGATTGTGAGGTGACATGTAATTACTTCCACCATTTGTATGATAGTGATCCTAGTTTAAATTTTAGATTATTGAGCAACCACTTGTATGTTGAGGGAACTAAGATCAGATTGAGTACATCTAATCATCCAAACAAATATTTTTCATCCATAAAAAACTATTCAGATCTTGAAGGATATGTTACATGCATGTTTCTTGGATTTCATTGGAATCAGATAGAGTCAGTAAGGATTGGTTGAGATTTTTATGATAATATGTTTTAGTTATTGACAATAGTGGATCCCTTCGAGGCTTTGTATGGTTTCCCATGCAAGTAAAATCTTCAATGGGAAGAGGAAAGTGAATAGTCCTTAGTAGGACCAAGTTTATAAAAACCTAGGTTGTTCATACATATAGATGAATAGCATTGGTAGCATGTTATTAGATTTACCCATAACATAGTGAACATGTCATCAGGTTCACACATTAATGGATACCACTCCTCGGGGGGATGCACCATGATCCCTAATATAATATATATATTAATATAGAATGTTTATGTCAAATTACAATGTTATCTTACAAAACCAAGTTCAATCCCCATTCAAGTACTATCTTAATGAACAAATCTCACTCCTAGTTCCAGTCAGACCATACTGAACCGATTTTACTCCCCATTATATTTTTATCCATTTTAAGAGATATTTGGATTTACCCAATGAATTATACGTATAAATAAGACCCACCAATAATTTAATTAAATA
Organism: Viscum album; assembly: GCA_963277665.1. Classification (NCBI taxonomy): domain Eukaryota; kingdom Viridiplantae; phylum Streptophyta; class Magnoliopsida; order Santalales; family Viscaceae; genus Viscum; species Viscum album. The sequence continues at coordinate 1,817,519,043 of OY728164.1, forward strand.
ATGAATTTTCTTTTTCAATGAATATAATCATTCATCAAATCATAACCCCTGAATTTTAAAAGGTGGCATAAACATTTCATCATACCATATAATGAGAAATTAAACAATATTAAAAAATATTGCATTATTTTATCAATTATTTACCCATCGAAAACAAGTGTGTATTAGAAGGAACATATTATCGTATAACCTATTGATAAGTAAACATTTTTCTTAAGCATCATGCATTCAAAACATAAACCATTATCAGAAATAATATAAATGGTATCTCTAAATGATATCCCCAATAATTAATAGGTAAAATAAAATTATCAAATCACAAAAGGAAAATTATATTGAAATAATGTGTATAAAATTTATTGAAAAAAATATCCTTTATATTTTAAAACATGTTTTAGAAAAAAAATAAATTTTTATATAATTATTATTCAAAATAAACATGAAAAATATTAAATGTATCCTTGAAAATTATTAAAACACTATTTAAAAAATTAAAAATTTCAAATATATTTTTTCTTGAAATTACTTTAATATATCATTTAAAAACATATTTTAAACAATTTTAGAAACCATAGTTTAGTGATAAATATATTTTCGATAACAGATTGGGAAAACTGTATATTTTTATAAAACTATTTACTTAATTACCATAAGTGATAATGAGTGAAAAAATGGTACCATTATATGAAAATATAATGAATAAAAAAGGATAAAAAAGTTCATGATAACCTTTTATGTACTGATCATATGATTCCTTTAATGGAAGCATAATAATATACAATCTGTATAAGAAATGATATTTTAGTAATAATTACTTACAAATATGGTAACATTGTACAATAATCCACATAAAAGAATAAAATTAAATAAAATAAAAAATATAATAAAAAATGAAATCCATGGTATAAAATATAATAGTGGTAGTATATGCACCACATAAAATAATTATGGTTTATAACATAATAGTGACTCAAACAAGTCCAATCGAGACAATGTACCATTACCACTTAAATAACCTTGTAACTATAACCCCTTGAAATAGTGATCCTCATATAGATGTCTAAAGAAAAAATTATTAATTATTATAATCATAAATTACAATTATTGAAATTATATACACTATATATAATATATATGTGGTCAATATAGTATGTGTCTCACAAAAGAAAATAGTTAAACATAAATCACTTACCTTATGGAAAGACATATGTCTTATTCATTCAAAAATCATGTATAATAAATATAATATTATTGTACCTCTATCACATTACCATATTAATATATATCATAACATATATTATTTCATTATATATTTATATTACACATTTATTTACAATTCCATGATAATGTTATATTTCAAGTAATATTCACATTCTTTTTTATAAATGCTTTCAGTTTTTGTTGTTGGTCCTCTTACTAAGAAAATAATTTTAACACGTCCAAAACTATAACCATGATATATATATAACAAATATATTAATTAAACATTTATTTAGATTAATACATAATTTTTTTTCATAATATATTAAATACACAGTTCATGGAGACCGTAGGTGGTTTGTACCTATGAATGTTATTTCAATTTTCATGTCATTTAAAAAAAAAGAAAAACTAATATATAAATATATATATATTATAATTAAAGTATAGTTTTATGTGATTTATATCACATATTTAAATCAAAAACAATATTAATAAATTCCATTTAATACTTTAATGAATCATATCACTTTGCGAGTTTGTAGTTAGGCATACACAAAAATGATGTTTTCATACTCACAAAAAAAGGAAATCGTGAATATATGTTTGATGTGAAAATTATAGAAGTATAATAATATAAAAAATATCATAACATATAATATATAAATATAATATCCATAATTATTCACAACATTAAATGAGTGGTAATGTAATAAACCAACGATATCAGTTCACAAGGTGGTAGTCCACCGTAAAAATGAATGATGATTTTTTAGCTCATTTGATGTAAGTCTATGTGGTTTTATGTTGTAATCATAACATTAAAATCATTATTATATATTATAAATTTAGAATTCATTATAATATCTATATAAATTAATTTAAAGGGTTTGAGAAAAAAACAAAAATAACTTTTTTTATTGAATGTTACCTTTAAATCAGGTATCACCTTTTAGTTATACCCCAATGACTTCATTGGTTGAATTTCTACAAAAAATAATAATTATAGTTTGACGTGATAGAAGTGGAGAAGAAATATTTGAATTTACTAGTTGATCGAATTTTATTTTAAGGTGTAAAGGGAGGGGATAATGTCACTTTTTATAAGTGAGTGAGATTACACACGTTGATTTTTTCACAAGAAAGATAGGTGTACCATAGTTTCTACACAAATATAAATTTAATAATTCAATGAATTTGTTAAAATAATGTTTAAGTATTAAATATTATTATAAAATGGTTTTTGTAAATTTTATACATCATTTCTCCCTTATATTTAATGTCTAGTCCCTTGGTAGACCTATTTTTGTCTTATTCATTATGATTTATTTTCACTATATTTACTAAAATAATTTGTAAACAATATTTTTAACCTAATTATAAATTATAAAATATCATCGTTGAAAATACGGATTACAATTTTTAATAATTAAATTAACATATGTTGAATAAATTAATTTTTAACTAATCCCATAAACATTATAATATAAAGACATTTTAATACGAAAAAATAAAATGTTAACAAATATATTATAATAATTATCAATATAAAATTGGTTGAAATGTCTGAAATTAAATTAATATATGAATTATTTAATTTATTATACCTTAAAAATATTTTAAAATATAATTTATCCATATAAATATTTTTTTATGAAAATTTTGTATTCAATTATATTTAAAAAAAATCAATACTCATAAAACATCTCTTTTTCATAAAAGTTCAAAAAATCACCATAAGAGAATATTGACAATATAATTTTTAGAATTATGTAAATTTGTTCATATAAAATTTAAAAAAATTTAAAATATTATATATAAAACAATTGAACCATTAAAAGGCTGTAAAATTTCTATTTATAATAATACATATTTTTATACATAAAATTTGATTTATCCCAATACTTATCTAGAAAACCCATACGAGTAAGGTTATATTTTTTATTTAATAACTAATATATTCATTTCAATAAATTATTTTTTCAAATGTTTTTTGAATTTATTGTGATTAAATATATTTTTGTGTATAGATGTTTCTTTTGGGAAAAATGAATTTCAATATTTTCAAATTGATCATACCGTAATTTATAATTAACTAGTTTACTAAGATTTAAATTATTAATTAAAAATAAACTATATATTTATGACTTAATTAATACGATTAATACCCCCATATCAATGTTAACATGATAAATATAAAAATATTTTCGTAATAGGTCACATTTCATTTAAACATAGTGTTGCATTTATCACAAGTTATGCACACTTTTGTGGGTAACACAATATAAAGATGGTATTGGGTATAAACCATGTAAAACACATTTTTTCATTTATAACATAATAAAATAATTGTCACAGGTAATAAAAAATCTCCATAAGATTATTTTAATTTAAATAACATTTCACATAATATCATGATGATACAGAGATTAATTCAGAGGAAATTAGAAAGGATTCATGATATACACAATATATTATTACAAATTAGAGTTAACAATAAAATTTGTTGATATGTGGAATAATCCTTCATATTTTTATATCAATGAATGGGTTTCCCTAAATGTTTTCTCAAATATGGGTAACCATCTGCATGGAAAACTAAGAATATAATATCTAATATATATCAGTCCATTTCAGTTCATTGAGCAGCCTGGGTGTGTTTCTTATCAGTTGTCATATGTGGTATTGTTGATATGAGTTGATGATTTTTTCCATATATCAAATCTCATAATATAAAATTTGTATCCTTCTAACATTTTTATTTGGGAAAATTTATATAAAGACTGATGTCTCTATTGTGGACCACCCAGTAGAGAACATCAACTATTAAGTGAAATTCATCTATGTATGTCAGTTATATTGGTTATAATGTTTTTTATAATGGATAATATTCTCAATATACATGGTATTGAATTTATTTTATGGGTGAGTAGTGGACTCACCTCATTTGTAGAGATTATTCTTCCACGTGAAATCATGGGGTTAAAAAATAATATGGTGTCTATTTTTAACATCATGTCACCATCATTTAGGTACTTCCCATATCTTTACATTTATTCCTATTCAATAATAATCATTTTGGGAGTCATAAGGATGGTGATAATTGACATGGGAAAATAACCCAAATTCCTAGAATGTATGTTTTTTAATAATAGATTCCTGATAAAAACATGTTAATATCTTAAAGGGGTTCTCCCATATTTTAGGAAATTTTTATGGTTGATTGGGATTTTGTGTAAAAATATATAGTTTTAATAGTTTATATAAAATTAAAAAACTGTGTAATGGGACTACACACCACGCAATTGATTCCAGATAGATTCCATGAACATGTTACAATATTTTAAATAAGTAAACTCTATGTAATGGTTTAACTCCACGCATTGGTAAATGATCCATTTTTGTAAATAGGTGATGATTTTTTCAACATGTTGTAACCACATAGATTACATGATGTGTTATGGGATTACATTTGATGTAATATTTATGACATTAGTTTTTAGGGATTTTGAAAAATATTTTTTTATTTTATTCAACAATATTATACCCTCTCTTGACCCAGTGTTCTTCTATATAGATTCTATGAACCTTATCTATTTATAGATTGATTCCTTCATAATTAAGTCATCAGGGTTATGTATAGTGTCTCTACCGGTACTATAATTGTTCTTATTTATAATATAAATTGATCATGGTTTCACTTTAATTGTGTTATTGGATTTTTTAGGTTGTCAAGATAATTATTTATTTTTTACCTAGATATGTTGTGTAATATTCCTCTTGGGGAATTTTATTTTAGGTTACTGTGAAGAGGGTGAGTATTAATGCATTATGTTTTGATATATCCTCATCTCCGACCCTTTTATAAAATTAAATCTATTCATAGATGTGTTTATTGATTCTAGAACCACATGTTCCATTATTGTTTTCTTCACTTTGGGTGGATCCTATTCGTCAGCCTTTTCGAATATAGTTTGTGGTAGTTGGTTCCATCTCTAGATTATGGTATCCTATATGTATTTCTATGTTTTTATAAAAAAAATTATAAATGATATTTAATGATTTTTTGAATGGATTTTTTATGTGTATAAATGGGTTTTTGACAAAATATTTTTCCCCTGGTTCGGGTAAAAGAAATTGTATTTTCAAAACATTTTGATCTAGTTTTATGAAATTGGCTAAAAAGAATTTTTTTATGAATTGGTTTGGAAAATATAGAAAATGGGAAGTCTTGGGTACAATTATTAATTGTTTTGTAAAATTAATCATATTTTGATATTTTCAGGGTGTTTTTTCATAGTTTGGTCATATGTAACATAGTCTTGTTGTTCTATAATCATTATAGATAGTATTAGAGCATTAAATTTTTGGGGTTTTCCCTTTTTTTATATATTCAATTCATATTATTAGGGATATGATGTTAAAAATTCTCTAGGTTAGGGGTACGAGTGCCCAAGATATCCTAACCTAGTGTGACTCATTTCGTGATGTCACTTATACTTTATGTTGTACTATTTAGTTTTTAGATCCATGGATTTTATATGTTATGTTATTCATTATTTTATCTTATTTATATATCTATTTTGTTAATTTTTTATAAAATTCATTGGAAATACATTACCTAGAATGTTTTGGAAATATGGAGAAAGGGGAATGTAAATTAATTTATATGGTTTTATATAGAATCTAATAAAAAAAATTTCCATTGTTTTTTATTTTATGTTGGGAATGATATAATTATTTATATGGATAATACTTTCGGAATTTCTAGGTGGGATCCTTTTGATCCTATTATCTCACACCCCATAAACCCTTACATAAGGGAATAAAACATAGAATTTCATTTTATATATGAAAAAGAAAGGCACCACAATTAGACAATGAGGTTTCTGTCATCAGAGTCTAGGTAGGTGGTGGAGATGTACTGTGGGTATTCCCATTATATCATATAGATTTTTTATTCTTATTTTATTTTTTCTTTTGTGATTGTACATGTACTTTTTGATTGTTTCAAAATTTGAGTTGTGTATTTCCCACTATTTATTTTCTATTTAACATATATATTCATATATTTGAATGTTTATCTCTATTTGTTGTGTATATTTCATGTGGATTTCCTTTGGTTGGTTGAAATCATCCACATTGATTGATTTTTGATGCTTTCATGCTAGTTTAATGCCCATGGAGATTGAGAAATCCTTTATGGAATGGTGCGATTCAAGACACGTTCTAATTTCAGAGGGTATCTTGGATGATTTCATCAAACTTATCTTGAAAATATAATTCAATAAGTAAGATGCAATAATATATATATTATAACCCCAAAAATAAGATAATATTAACTGAAAATATCATGGCACATTTTTAAATAATCAATCTAAAGGTTCTTACTACTATATAACTCAATTTTATATAACTAAATCAACCATATATTAATTACTAAAGTTTATTATATTAAAATTATGATGTTCTCATATATCATTTCTCTAATAGTTATCCCAAAAAATAACACTTTTATACAATTACATTTCAATTTTATTGATAATATATTCAATATGTTTCTAAAACATTAATGTAGAATCAATAATGAAAATCAATAAAAGATAAAAATAATTCTAATATCATTTAAAATACTCTAAAATTTCATGGGTTAATATAAATTACTACTAAATTAAAGAACAATATAAAGAAATATTTTATATTATGATATCAGAGACACTATCTCAATTAACACTTGGAAAATCATATTTTCCTTCATATTAATAATATAATAATATTCCAAAAAAATTAGGTATGACATTGTATTAATTTATAAATCATAATTATTTTTACATACATACAACTATCAAGTACATTTCTATGATCCTGTTTTAACAAAATAATCAAAACCAAAAATGATATAAATAAAATCAGAGTAAATAATCAAATAAAACCCCAATCATAAGATTTATTCTCCAATTACACAATTATTTCAAACTATCATACATCCATTTAAACTATGTCAGACATGTTCATCTTGTAATACTCATAGATCAACCAAATTTATGTTATGGTTTTTTCTCTCATAGTTCTTAACTAAATCCCATAATTTAATTTTTAAATAAACATATAATAATTTATTGAAAATATAACGCAAAAAACCAAAGAATATATTGTGGCTGTGTCTATGTTTTTATGTAATGTTATAGAATATCATCTCAAATTATAGTGATGATTGGGTTGATAATCAGTGATCTCTTTTGGGTTGGATACACTTGGTTCCATTTGTACTACATCCATGCCTAATATCCTATACCTACATAGATATGTAAATAATATGAGATCTTATAATAACAAAATTACCAAGACTTCATAATTTTATCCTCTATATAGTAAAATACCAAGGATTTTCACTAAATATCCCTTTTTTAAATATCTAAAATATTCAATACTACCTAAACTTAACCAAATGTTCTACTATACTAATAAATTTATAATAAACCGTAACATATCAAATAATTATGACATTTATAACACAAAAATTATCTTCAACTAATATTATTTTAATATATATAGTTATCTAAATCATAATATGATACTAGTTATTCTATCCATCTAGAAAACCAATTTTATTTCCAGATTTTATTTAAATATTTAATTTCAATACATCCCTATTGTCTTTTGTGTTTTGAGATTTATTGATTTAAGAAAAAAACATTGATATAAACCATGAAATTTTCAAACAACTATCATTTTCCAAGTATTTATAAAATTGATTATTCCATAAAAAGTATTGAACCAATCTCACAAATTATCTATACATAATACTATTCCTGAAAAATCTAGGAAACTTTAAACCTAATAAGTGGGGTACTATATTCACGGCAACAGTATACATAGTAGATAATAGACAAGGATCATTAGTGATAATACAATGAGAAAATTATTATAATCAATGTATATAATAATATTATACCAAAAAATTGAAGATCAAAATTATTACATTATAGTGTAGTTTTCTTTGTAATACAATACATGAATAAACAATGGGTGAATTAATATGCCAATAGTCATAAGACAAGAAGGAGTATCATTTCCAAAACAACTAGAATAAAATTTTGACATAACAAATAAATATTCTATAAATATATTTTTATAATTATAGTAAACTCAATAAATAGGAAAACCATTTTAGTTAACTCATTATTTATATTCCTATTTGAAATAAAATCATAATTTCATTTCATGAAAATAGTAGAAAACATCTTATACCCAAGAGTGAGTGGGAAAACTAATTATATAGATGCTTACCTTTCATTTAAAATATAATCCTAAACACATGAACTAGAGGGTGATATATTATCCCATACATAATCATCCATATAAATGTGTCTTATAAAAAATAAATCATCATCATATCACAGTTAAATCTAGGAATAAAATCGGTTTAAATAAATTTTGAAGTTGAAACACATAAGTAAAAAATTCACAATTAAATCACCCACCAGAATAGGATGTACCTGAAAAAAAATATGGGTATCCAAATATATTTATAAATACTATAGGTAAAAGCTATTCAGTCCTGATAATAGAGAATATGGTGTGTAAACCATATATAAAAAGATTATACAATTAATCTAAAAATATCTTCCATGAATTAATGTATTGAATATAGGTCAACATCATTCCATCCATGAATTAAAAATAGTGGATTAAACTAAGAATTTTTGTGGATGAATATTTATTTTTATACACTAAATATAATTATTAATGAAAAAGGAATTGATGGCTAATCTATCTTTAAAAGAATTCTGTTTTACAATTTTCGATAACATGGGTAAATAATCAACTAGTTTATAATTATTAAAATCAAAGTTCATAATAAAACATCACATTGAATTGAATTAAAATGCTGATCCCTTTTATATTAAACCAAAATTATATAATACTCAAATAATAATAGAAAAAAAAATTAAATTTTAATTCCATTTATCTTTGGAAAGATAACTCAAAATTATGGTATATCTATAGAATTTAGAAAAAAATAAAAAAAGGCACATGTTATTATTTTTTTAAAGTAAAGATAATCTATAATGTCACTATTTCTTTTATAATAGTCACTTGAAAATATATTGGAATGTATTTTTTTGGAATATATTAAAAAACTACTTTTGATTAAATTTTCAAATATGGTGTTTTAAAAAATGTATAAAGATACTATAGATTTAACATTGAGTGGAATAAAAGACATTTTATATACAAATTATATAATTCAAATTTCATATATATGTTTAGATATTTTTTGAAATTCCAAATTCTATATAGTTATAACATAGAATACTTTTAAAATGTTGGAAAATGAAATATTAAGGTATCATAATATAACACCTAATTTGGATTAAAAATAAATATAAAAAATTTTATGTTAAGGGAAATATACTCATAGAGGGATTGTGTCATTAATGGGGAAGATAATTATTATGAACAATTATATACTTTTAAGAATTAAATTCTATGGAATATAATAACTGAAAATGTAATTTTACGCCATATAGGAAGATATGTACCATTTAATATTACCTTAGGGTTGAAAAAACCAATATTTTATGGAAGATGTTAAAGAAGATGCATTTTATATCAATAAAGATAGTTTAGTTAACAAAAAATGTATGGTAATGGAAACATAATAATAATATATCATAAGATACGTACCATAAAAGAGAAATTAAAATATACTATTACAAAGTATATTCAATATTATCGGCTGAAATGAGACAGTGAGTACACAATATATAAGAAATAAGGGTGTGGAATATTTAACATGTATCATAGTGTTGATAAAGATATACTAGAACTATTACACAATTTTCATTTTTTGATTCAAACCACCATTAAGGAAATAAAATTGAATAAAACATAAATAATTATGAAATAAAAGGTAATAATCGTATAAAATATCATAAAGGCATTATGTACAACATTCCATGTTGAACATGGTTTATATCATGGAATCTTTTTGATTTGGTGAAAAACGAGTCTAAAAACACTAATATTGTTTATGATTCATTTTGTTCGTATATCTACCTTCCAAAATAATAAAATTATGGTTATTAGATATCTTCATATGAAATATATTATTCTATATTTCATTAAAATTATACAATTTATTATCCTACAATTTATATTAATTTAATATTTTTTATTATGGTGGTGCTATAATTTAATACATGTTATCAAATTTCAAAAATTATAGTGATCGGTGTGGATATTTTAATAATGAGTTAATAAATGAAATCATTCTATATTCATAAAAAATAATTATTTCTTATTATATTATAATAACATTATTATTTCTGTCCCTTTACTCATCAATCATATAATATTGTCATGTTTTTCATATTTTTGGTTTGTCACACCAATTTTTTAATTATCATAATTTTTCCAAGTTCATTGTTGAACCTCCGGTTCTCTCTCATGTTATGGGTGTGACATGTTCAATTTTGAGGACATATTATTTATATATTTTTCTTGATATTGTTCTGATGTTCTTGGAGGGAAGTTTTTTTTTTTGACTTTTTGAATATCCTACTCATGGTCCACACAAGGTTAGAGGAAACTACATGACATGCAACTGAAAAACATGTGGCCATTGGGTAGCTTCTAGTTAAGGGTGCACAACCTATGATCGATGAGTCAAAATGTGTGGAGAGCATCTATGAAGCACATGCCCATTAGAAGAACTATTTCTAATTATATGTGAGTGGTTTATAAAACTGACTAACCAAGCTGTTCAAGGATCATTCCATGTGTAGTGAAGGTCTCATGGCTAGAGCACAGTTTACTAAACTGTGATGCAAAACAATGCGTGCTTCTTAAATCATAATTTTTATAAAATACCTATTTTACCCACTAAATATTTTAAACTGTATCCACCCATTTTTCCTCTGATATAATATTTATTTCTCTAAATGATCCCTTAATTTTTTCTCCAAGATGTATCCTTCATCCCTCTATTTATATATATGAATGTCATCTTTTTTAAGGGTTATTCATCAATGTAATCTCATCTCTTCTTCTGCATATTCATTCACCTGCCTTTTAATTTTGAGATAATATTCACATATTGTATCTTCAGTGTATGGTTAATTAATCTCCTTTATATATCATGGTGTTATTTATTTTTTAATAATTTCATTAGTATATTGTGGATCTGGCATCCTTCAATAGGTTGTTTTGGATGTGCATTGTTTATGAACTAGAATATTGATGTAGGTTTCCCATTACACTTTACATTAAATTTTTTGACAGTTTGTTTCATGATTTTCGAATAATCACAATATGATAAATATTTATGTGCAACCTTTTGAATAATTTCATATACTGAAAGGATTTGGTTTTAATACTATTTCTGAAGTATATTCCACTATTTCGTTTAAATGTATTACACTAAGCATTTGATAAAATTTTTGGTTGGATTTTCGGAGTGTTTTTTTTATAAATAAATTTAGGTTTTGATTTGAAACTATATTTTTGACTTCTAAGTGATGGATTATTTTTTATAAAATGAATTTATTAATTATTATGGCATTGAATGTGGTGTGTAATTGGTTCTTTATAAATTTAATGGCATGGGATGATGTTGTGTGGCTGAATTAGAAGATGATAAAAGTTGTATTGGTTTGAAAATGTGGTGAGATAAATTAAATGGGATTCTTCAAATTTATTTTTAAATTTAAAATGTTTTATTTTCACTATTTTAGAATGGTGAACTATTTCATTGATGAATTATGGTTTTCTTTAAATGAAAATGATTCCTTATAATAAATTTTGTGAAAATTGTGAATGTGATTGATATGAAATCCCTCATTAGACAATCTTCTCTCATTTTTGATATTTCATTGGTGGGATGCCCTTACTAGGGAATCCATAAGACTATTTTACATTATCTAGAATAATAGATCCTCTATTTTGACTTCATTTACATATACTTGTTTATGGAAAGTGATTAATCCTTGTAGTGAATCAGGTGATTACATTTGTGTTAATTATTAATATATATGTTTGAATATGATTTGATGCTTGGTTGGAATCGATATTCTCAAAAGATATAATTATTGAAATGGAAACCTTTTATATTAAGATAATTTTTTTGGTGATGAATTATTTCACTAGATTAGGATACACAATAGCCATTGGCATATAAAAGCGGATATATTTTGTTATTATTTCTATGGGATAATTATCCTCGATCTATAGCATGTACGGTGTGGTTGAGCATGTGGGTGTATTTTATTTCATTAAGTGTGAATAATTTCCAAGATAAGTCAACATGAATTTGTATGTTCTGTATTTTTCATGAGTGCCTATATAACCTTCGTACATATTTTCACATAGTTGTTATTAGATAATTTTTAAAATTCATCATTATTTTGATACTCATGTTATATTTTTTCCCATTTACCTTATATTGTTTTTATTATATCATGTGCAGAATGCCTTTAAGCCAGAAATAATTAAATGTTTAAAAATATGTAGATAATATGGTTTGTGAAGCGTTTTCCACTTTTTCTCTCCATTTTAATTTAAATTTTATCATTCTTATTCAAAATGTTTATAGTAATTTCTTGAAAAAGAATGTGGATTTTAAATTATAAGATGGGAAATGATCCATGATTGTGTTTAAAGAGAAAAATTTGTGTGATAATCTTATTATATATATCGTATCTCAAAATTAAAGTAAATGTTTCTTTTGATGAAAGAAAGTGCATTTTGAATATATTTCATCATCCTCACTTAATGAGTATTAATACTCACTCATATAGTTTCTTATGATGTGTTGTCTTGGTTTTATGACTCATCTTGGTTTTTATCACTATTGGGAATGGTTGGATTTAGTATTAGAGAGTGACCGAAGAGGTCACATAGAGGTGTTTTGTTTTCATGTTTCAATGTGGGGTTTGTTGTATAGTTTTTTGTACCTTTTATCATTATATAAAAGATGTTCATTTTAGATTCATATATATATATATATATTTGTGATTAATTTTCTATATTATCATTGAATTATTTGTATATTTATATTTGTGGAAGTCATTCGCTTTTTTTCTGTGGTGATTCCAAGAATGATTTTCCATTCCATGGGTATAAAAAACACCCTTTGGGATTTTCTAAGAATGAGCTCTAGTGAACTGTTTAGGGATGAACAAATTTGGTTTATGACAAAAAGGTATCAGATCATGATTGTTATATATAGGATGTATCATGTAGAGTGGCCTATGTTATGTGGGATTACATGGTTGATAGAGTAACATCATCATAACATTGGCTGAAATTCTAAGGGAGTGATTGGAAAACACTTTTTGTTATGAAACATGATTTTAAATGGTTATATGGGTTATATTTCATTTATAGGGATCCATATTTTCTATTTTTTTTGGAAAACTATAATTTTTTTAAACACCTATTTAGGATTTCTGAAATTTTTTGATATAGTGGTAACATTGGGGTTTTTTAAAAATTGAAAATATATTTTCAGAATCATTTTGAATAATTTTTTGTATAATTTTTTTAATGATAAGAGGTGTTTTTTTAATCAAATAATTTTGATATAATGTGATTTTTTGAGATGCTGATTATTTTTAATGGAGTACAATGGGGTTTTCATTCATCATTTGGTGTCCACTGAAATGATTTATCAATGCTGAAATGGAAATTAAAATGAATGTGTGAAAATATTGAATGAGAATAAAAAATTATTTTATATATTTTAAATAGACCATTATTATTATATGAGATGCATCAGAAATTATGACATGGTTAGAGGGAGGTCAAATTTAAAATTTAATAACATGGACTATGTGTGTTATTAATTTCTATAACATTCATATTAAAGAACATGACAACAAAGGTGTAGTTCATAATAGTCGTGTGTTTGTCTTTACAAATAAAATTCATTTTTCGAGTACTAATGAAAAAACACAATCTCCACATTATCTACATATTACGGGCTAATTGATAAAATATGTGAGGTTGATTTAATTAACTATCATGTTACACTATTTATCTAAAAAGGGATTATTGGTAACAATAGTGTTGGATATAATGTATTTGGAATGAAATTAATTAATATTATTTTTTTGAACTGTTACTTTTATCATGGAAACACTTACAAAAAAATTACATGTACTTGATTAATTTGATATATATAGTGGTAAATGTATTATAAAGTAAAAATAGTATTTTTGTGTTGAAAAACATGACAAATAATTCGAATTATTTGAGATCCCTACTTATATAGAATGAAAAAAAATATTTATGATAACATTTTAAACATTGTTTGTGTTAGGTGAAAGGATCATTATGAAGTAAGTTGGGAAAAAATTCCTTTATTACATTCCATAAATTACAGGTATCATATATTTATTTCAAATTTTATATTTTAAAATTTCATAAAGTGTTATATGTTTTAATATTATTTCATTTATTAAAAGTCTTATTATATCTTATTTGTTAAAATGTATGTTTATAAAAGATTAGTTTTATTAATTTCACAGTGTTAACTCGTAAATAACATTTATATTAATTTATTTCATTGTAAATTAATAATTTAAAATCAAATATTATAAATAAATATAAAAATATATTATAACAGAATATTCAAAACTATTTTTTCTTTAATAATACATTTATTATATTGGATCATTTTTCTATTAATGTAGCAATTTTTATTTCATTTGTTTAAATGTGTTTTCATCTCTCATCATTTTTTATATTATTTTAGTTAACAATAAATAATATGAATAATTAATTTTGTAGGCTAGTTTAGATTACACATTTATTTGATAATTTATTATTTTTTATTAAAATTTATTATAATTGATGACTTTTTATTTTTTGTACTAATTTTTTTCTTCATTAATTTATATAATAATGAAAAATCAATCATTAGATAAACTGCATATTAATGGACATAATTATGCTCACAACAATAGGGAAGAAATTAAACAAGATCTTGTTGTTGAGACTTTTCCTTCATTACTAGATACATCTACTTCTATGTGGCCAACAAAGAGTTCAAGATTAGGTAAACATGGAAGTAAACATTTACAAAAAATTATTATTTTCTAATAGCTAGGACTAGAAGATAAATGTTTAATTTGATCATAATGATATTTAAAGATGCCCAAATTCAAAAACAATCGGGTCTTTTATTACAGTATAGGATGAAACAATAGTTAGTATTTTGATAGATTATTGATGAATTTTTGATAATTTCACAATATCTAACTTATGGGAGACCATTTTGGAAATATATTTGTTCATTATTTAACTAATATTTAAATTTTTATTGTAATATATGTTTTCCTATTATAATAATATCAAATACGATCTACCTAATACTCGATGATCTAAGAGGAAATGTTTATCATTTACTTCTAAGAATGGACGGATTTAATATCAATTTTTACATAAGTGTTCAATTTTTTTGAATAGAAAACATCATAATCCATGTTATAAATATCTATTTGAAAATTTTGATTCTTAGAAGAAATATGATAGAAGTATAGGATGAGAATTGTTTTTATTAAGTGAAATGGAAACTACTAAATGGTTTTATATTATTAATATTATTAATGTTTTCTATATCATTAGTTTTATAGAATCAATGATTTCCTAATAAGTGATACAATCAATAAAATTATACCTCATAAAACATATTATGGAGTGTATAATTTATTGTATGTACCAATTATAGAGGGAAATTTAAAAAAAATTAAGAGCCGAGTTATCAGGCTCAGTAGAGGTTGACCCCTCCTAATAAACATGAAAAATGAAAGAGTGATCAGAAGTGAAAAAAGTTCAATATATTATAGAAGAGTTAAGGGTTGTAGCAAATAAGATTTCATGATTTATACATTATTTATTTATATTAAATCAATTCTATATATATTATGATTCATTATGGATTATACAATATATTTCATATATGATTCTCATGAGATATATATCACACATGGGGTTATTATAGTTAAGGGTATCAATAATATTATAGCTGTAACAATGAGAATCCCAAACACTAGAGTCACGTATGAGGCAACCTGAAAATAGTATTTGTAAAAAAATAATTTCAATGTTCTGAGGATTTTTCAATAGAGGATGTTAATAAAACAATAGAATATATTTAAGACTAATATCATGATATAACTTTTATGTTTAATGAAAAAATATGAGATTGAATATAGTCAATGATTTCATACATGAATAGATAGTTTCTGAAAGAAGATCCCACATGTTCACCTCTTCCAGTAGGCCCCACTCCTTATCCTACTCATGAACCCCCTCATCCACAACTTCCCATTTATTGTCGGTGATATTTTGATGATACCCTATAATATATTATTTCATATGGATTGATATTTCTTATAGGTGATATAATTCACAATCAACAGAATGATGTGATGAATAAAAGGGTCACTATAGATGATATAATGGATACATTAGTAAGAATACAATTACATAAAGATGAGCTTAGTATAATTAGGTAAATTATCATCAACTTTTTAGATTCTTAAACTAGAAATTTTTGACACATTACCATATAGATATTTTTATATTTTATATTTTTTTTCATTTTCCTATTAATTTTTTTCTCATAATATACTTTTTATATATTCCTATTTTTTTAGAAATACATTTTTTGTAAATAAAACATTTAATGATAATAAAAAATATAATGCGTTATGAGTTCAAATAAAAATTCTTTTAGTATTGATATATTGTCAACATAATAAAAAATGTTGTTGGATTTTTATGACATTACAATTGAATTTTTCATTTATGGGTGAGTAATGAAAATGGTGCTTCTAAAAATATGTATAATGGGTTTGTAACTGGAGATCAATTGGGAATCAATATTGTATGTGTTTTTTCAATATATGTTTTTTGATAAAATTATACCATGAGTTCAATTTAATGAAAATTAATATAATTTTCTTTATTAGGCATCTTTATACAACTTATATGTATCATGACAAGTTAAAAGTATATGAATTTATAGTCCACCAATTTTGACCACATATAGAGAAGATATCGACTGTTCTATAAATATCTATTTAAATTTCTGAATGATTCCACAATATTTAAATTATACATTGACAGATATTTTCTAATCTTCATGAGAATAAAAAGATATTTCCCAAAAATTGTATATATATTCAAACATAATAAATAAAATAATAATACATTTTCTGTTATAAATATATCCATTGGATTATGGGATTTTTTTCAAATGGGGAGACCCTCTATAAGATATTCACTGTCCATGGTGAAGTGGTAGAACATTTTATTAATATATTGGACAAGTGTGTTTGAATTTTATAAAACATGTGTATAATATATTTTTTAAAATTTTATATTATTCTTATTATTTTCAAAAAATAAATGGAATATCATTAGTGATTCCACAGTAAATAATACCTCTGATGTAAAATATCAAAAATTAAAGGTCAATTTTAAATTCCAATTACTTAATTTTATATATATTACATTATTCTATTATTTTGAATTAAAAATTTATTTTAAATAGAATTTTTATATTAAATAAGTCATAAAGTATTGTGTATACTATTATTCAAGAATTAGAAATGAAATTATTTCAACTGGTACAATTACAAATTTATAAAAGGTTCTATTTCGTTATAAACTATTCCTTAATTTTTCATTCACATTATTCATAATACATGTAAAATTATTTCACTTTAATTTGTAGCTATTTTATAACATTTTTATTTATAGTGAATATGAGCTTAGACACATTGATATTGAAAGAATAATATTAATAGTGAGTGTGATGGGATGCAAAATGATTTTCTTTATGAGTAACCAAACATTATAGGCGATGGAAGAAAACTATCATTTCAACTCTCAAACAAATATTTCATTCTATAAAAGATTCTAAACATCCAAATGATTAATGTAGGGAACAAATTTACACTGATTTTTTCATGAAGAAATTTCCACCTTCTTTTAGTAGTTTCACCATTCTACTAGTTATTGATCAATGTATCAGTTCCCCTAAATGAATATTTTTCATTCCCATGTGTTGAGGATATTAAAAAGTAATGTTGGTTTTCAATCTTTTAGAACGTGTATAAAATAACTGTGGGAATCTCATAAAAATTAAAAGTTAACATGATAATATTCACTCAATGGAGTGTAATTTCATAGACCATCCCAATGGGTCCCTTTTTGGGACTCCCATTTCTCGCTTCCAATAGGATAGGGGCTAGTGAGTAGGGAAAAGTAGGCATGCCAATAATATGGGCTCTCATATCCTATGTATCTATACAAACACAAACACATATGAATGCCCATAAAATGATAAAATGTATAAATAATTTATTAAACATGAATGGATTCATTTAAATAACACTACTAGAGCATCACAACATATAAATGAATGTATATTAGGATAAATAAATTCAATCCATGAAGAGATTGAAAACATATCTAACCTAAATGAAAATAGCAATTACTGTCAAAATTTATAAGGGAAACACATCTGTAAATCCGGTCTCATTTATATCATTATGTCCCTAGTCTATCTATGACACTATTAAAAGGTCAATCATCTTCCCATGACACGAAAAATGTGCGAGAATCATGTGCAGGGATAATTATAAGAATACCTAGTAAACACCCCAAAACCAAACATCATACAACAAATAAATAAAATTCATCTCTGTATAGGTATATGCCTACAAAACATTTATCAATAATAACCATTAATACTATCCAAGTAAAATATTGTAAACCTATGTCACAATCATAGTTCTATTTAGGATTCCGACTTGAAGGTTCCACAAATCATTTTTCGTGGAGGAAACACTCTTAAGTTTGATAGCACTGATGAAATCTTTCTGAGAGGTAATGATCAAGAGGTCTCATCATAAGAAGTACATGGTGGATGTTCAATGAGATATGATTCCCATATGGGTATCACTCTCAACGTTGTGGAAGATACTAGAAAATCCATCTAGATTGACCCACAAAGTATATGATCAGTGCTAGTTTAGTGTTTGTCATAAATAACCCATTAACTCCACCTAGAGAATTAAGATGAATATTATATCTCACTCTAGGCCACATAAAAGGATAACAACAAGTCTATACATGAATTTATAATGATTGGATTTATTTCCTATAAGTTGGAGGTTATTCTATACTAACCCTCAAGAAATGTATATGGGAAAGACACCCTAACAAATCATTTCTTAGATAACCTGGATAGGTGATCCAATATATATATATTAACGAGTACACAGAATTTGGTAGGGCAACATGACATTTTTCTTCTACACCAGGTCCTACCTTTGTAAATGACCTGTGACCCATGTATGTGTTTATGTAATAGTATATGACATTTTGTTTTCTATTATACTATTGTTGTGTACCAGGACATGTATTTTATTATTTAGATTTTCCAAGTCCATGTATGTGTGGGATGACATGGTGTTCATATTTCCTTGCACAATATACCATGTCCATGTACCCACTATGGTATTGGACATTCCACTAGGGATAGATTGAACACCAGGTGACAAGGTGATACACCGTGTGATAAGTTCTCACAATATTTGATAACTAAAATTCACTAAAACCATTTCCAAAAATTATAAAGGACCCCCCTGAAATGATGTTCTGACTTATAGATTTTCTATCATGTAATATCCATGATTCTAAGATATATATAATTAATATGATTTCAATACCATGACCTTCAATCTAGAGACCACCCCACTGGAAATATGTTATCCGAGCCCTAATGTGAAATTTCATCCCTATTCAACAACATATGTTCCTTTGATTCATTAGAAAAACAATAATGTTCATTATTATACATTGAGTGTCAAAGAATATACAATAGGCTTTCCAAAATGGTTTGACATTCTTTCACTTCCATCATCACTAAACATGTGTGGCGTAGATACTAGCTCAAAAACAATTGGATCGTATCTCCACAAAATGGGGGTTCAACGATCGATTCATTGGGATGTGTAGAACCATGACCCAACAAAGAATGTCCAAGACGAATATATAATTAGGGGAGAAAATCATAAGAACATTGAAGAATAATGGACCTCGATTAATGTTCATGTCAATGTCGATTATTTTTTAATAGAATGATAGTCATGGGATTAATAATCTTGATGAATTTTTTCCAAAAATTCAACACTATAAACCCATCCTATATAACACACTATTCATAGATAAATTTATTAGATAATGGTTCAATGTTCTCAATAAAAAACAAAAAGAGGAAGTAAAACCAAACAAAATAATGCCATACCTTGATTTGGAACAATCACTTGGGAAGAACTAGTTTTCACCATTATCGTTGGTGTGATCTTTCGAATCAATATCACATCGTTCATCAATATCTTATTTTTTCATCATCCCCTAGTGAAATTATGATTTATGTCTCTCCAAAAAATCATCTAGATATTTAGATTATACAGTTTATTCCTAGGAATTCACCACAACCCATTATTAATTATATTTTCATGGTCTATTCATCAAAAATAAATTAAATGAAATGAAATAATTAAATTTTTTGTTCATTTTGTAACTACAATGAGTATTATAAAAACACCCCATATCGACCTTCGTTATTTCATACAATAGGTATGTATAATTTTTTGTACTCAATGTTACCCTCAGATATTTGAAATGGTTCATTGATAAGGTGTTATTATACTTTTTCGGAAAAATAGAACATGCATGTAATTAAATATTTTAAATAAATTTATAATATTTATTCTGGGATGACCGGGACTCCAAATCACACATTGTATCAAAAATTAGTAACGAAAATAATTCATTGAATATCCATCAATCATATATGGAAAATATAAATCATTAAATTCTACAAACGTTGGGGGATCACATACGAAAAATGTAAAAGATGGGCCACAAATTGAGGTGTGGGTACTAATCATGAATATGAGCCTCCATATCTCATGTTCTCTATGGATGATTCTGGAGATTCCACCAAACAAACAATAATTACATATCTCACCCACTAAGTATCCTTTCTTTTCATTGTTTGATATCTACTAGGATCACTGTGAAGGAAGATCCATCCTCTATGTCTAGTTCGGCCAAGTCGATAATCTGTGATGGTTCATGCATGTACCTCCGCAGATATGACATGTAGAATACATCAGGTTGCAAGACTAACTATGGAGTTACAACGAAGATTTATGGCAGCGCACCAACTCTATGAAGTAACTGGATACTCTAATTAATCTTAGTGATAATGAAAAAACATTGTAATCTCTAATGATAAAGCATGACCTCTATCATCTAATTACAAATTCATGCATCATATGTCCACATAAAACATAAGATGGGTTTTTCATGTCTCCATCCACTCATGGACGAATTATACTGTCTCAAAATTTTTCCACCCCAACATTCTTCCCATGACTGCCAATTCTAATGAAACTGCCCAAAAAAATTGGGTAACTAAAATGTCTCCAACACAAAGATTTGAATGGTGCCAGAATGATGGGGGAATGTTAGCCTTTATTGTATGGAAACTGAACCACCATTTGCTGATCATCCATACTATGAAAAATTTATAAATGATTTATTTAGGCCTTTTCGTATAGAACCTAAACGCTTCACTCAATATAGACATCGGTTTTGTAGTTAAATTCTATTCTCAATTGTAATTGAGTCTCAAACAATTACTACAATCCTTTCAACAACTGGGATGTGAAGCAATAATCAATGTTTAAAATGACCGTCTATATAAATCCATGTTGTTGGAGTATCTTCTACAAGTATAGGTGTCCCAATCTGTCTACTAAAAACAAATCAAAAATATATAGGAAGTTTGATGACATGGTATGTTGGTCTATAGTCACCCATTTGTGATGGTTTCCATGTGAAATAAAAGTCAATACCATCCTGATTTCCATCGATATCCCTTCCCACATCACTATGTAATTATAAGGGAAAAGATGAACCCACTAACACATGTTTCTCAGCATTAAATTGATTAAATTTAAAGCTATAAGAGACAAACACTTCAAATCCATTAATAATCTATTGACACAAAAAACGATTTTAGATGTCTTGGTACATATTTTGGGCACGTGTTTGTACTTCCCAATGGAATTTATGAAACTCTCTCAAGACCTCCCACCCCTATGTCATTTTTACCAACATGTGTCCCTTTAAATTAATGACATTCTCCCCAACATCATAAAATACCTTAAGAGAATTTCCATTGGATATATGATCATGTAAGGTTACATAGTTAGCATCCTAACTTTGTGCCTCCCTTAAATGATTTAAAAGAAAAGGAGATAAAACCATCTACTAAAGTTAAGCTTCTCCATCTTTGTATAAAAAGAATAACTAGCACAATGTCAATAGTACTATCTCCACATTTAGAAAATATGAACACATTCTCTTACTAATATAATCTTTTATCAAGTTCCCCTTCCCATGTGTTTATAATGATTTGATGTCATCATCATAGAGTAACTATAATAATCTACTCTATCCAAAGTTAATATACTTATAATAGAAGATATACATTAGATAATTGTGATCATAATAGACTACAAATCACCTCCCTACTTGTTGTGATGCCACATCTTCAGATACAATACTACCATTACTTACTCAAGATCATGGTTCACCAAGTTCATCTAATGGGGTCTCAATTGGGATGAGACAAAGGAAAGAATTGCTTTCCCCAACATCATAACAAAACCATACCTGGTTTTAATGGATATTAGAATATTGTATACATGAATCCCTCCTATGGAAATCTAAATATGGGAGGCATCATCAATATCTTCCATAACTGCTAAAAATATACATTACCTTTTGGGTTAAGGTTTTCAAAGGTGTTGATATCATGGAAAAGTAGGGTATAAATATACGGTACGAGCATTACATCCCATGGAACCTCTACACCTACATCGTTATGTTGTGTGGCTCCCATGATAACACTACCTCATCCTTTTCCAATTCAACTTACACTCAATCTGATGAAATATAATTTCATAGAAATTGGACCACTTGAATCCATAACTACCACTTCGAGAGATTCCCAAAGAGCTGGTTCTCTCTGAGTATGTCCATAACTATCCTCGTGTGTCTCTCAAGATCCTCTTTAGATTCAAGGTACACAATGATATCATCAATAAATACTACCAAAATCTGATATATGAAATTCTGAAAGATCTTGTTCATGTGTCTCATGAAAAATATTGGAGAATTATCCATGAAACATTAAATCCCCACATACCCATAGTTATCATAGTGAAATATGAATTTTTTCTATTGTATATCCTTATCATGTACTCACAACTAGTGATATCCTGACATGAGGTCAAACTTCGAGAACCACTATTCCCCACTTAACTAATCAAAGAGAACATCGATTCAATATAATAGATATTTTCTTCTTCACAATCAATTGGCTCAACCACCCATAGTATACATACATCCTCATTCTCCATTATATATTATTGTTTAAGACAAAATCAGGCCTCCTAGGGTGAAAGACTGTGTATAAAAAAGAACTTTCTCTATAAGTCCTCCAAATTTACCCATAGAATGAAATGCTCTATGGAATCTATCAAATATGTTGGTGCAGATATAAGTATCATATGTTTGTGTAGGTAAATTAATATGCATATTCCTCAGTGGGGATGTAAACCTAGAACTTACTCCCTGAATACATCATCATACACCTCTACCACATCTGGAAATTGGGAACTCTTAACATCCATTGCAGAAAGGCTCAATGTATGAAACTAATGAGTAGTAGACTTCACCCTCGTGTTCATAAGGCAATATTGCACTGTATTGGTTTTTTTATTGATAAATAATATCTTATTCCCACAACTACAGACACATGAATACTTTTACTGAAACACTCAATGTGGGTGTGACCTGTAGATATCGTGTCCATTCCCATGATGATGTCCTAAGGCCTCATTGATTTTATAAATTGATACCAACAAGAACTATTGAATCCAATAGTTAGGTCACATTGTTGATACACGTGTGTGATCATTGTGACATCTCTAGTACGAGTCACCAAGTGAAATTGTCATTCCATGGGATCAACTGGAATATCTATGTCTCAATAATGATATGTGGAATGAAAGGAATGATTATAACTAGTGTTTATCAACATCAAAACTAAGGTATAAAGGAAAGGGATTATACCGTGTATCATTCCTTGAGGCTCTAGGTCATATGATTCATCCTCTTCTAGTTATCCACATCTCTATCCTACATCTCCCTTAGAATTTTTTCGACCACATAGGGTGGTTGTGGTATCAATTCAAATAATCTTACACCTCATTCTACCCTCCCATCTCACTTACCACATTCTCAACATTGTTAATATACAAACTACTACTGCATATTCTAACCTAGAAGCCAATAAATGGTCTCTTTATCAGTTGTGTGGAGGGATGGGAAATCTCATGAAAGATGTCCTCTACCACCCCATGAGTGACACCACCTCTACCTAAGTTGTCACAAACCACACTATGAGCTCTTAACCATATATCCTCTATTACGGGACCTCTTCACAAAACGTCTCACAAATCTAGAACCCTAAGACTGATTATGGGTCTCTCTTTTTTAGGTAATTCTTCCTTCATTCCCAATACTGTAAACTACTCTCTATAATTTCTTAGCTAAAAGAATCTCAATAACCAATGATCTCTCTAGAACCCTAACAAAAGAAGAAATTATAATAGGGTTAAAAGATACTTGGATATCTTAATTACCACTTTATTAATTGTTTATATCCAATAAAAATGTTAGTATCCAAATCAATTGAGTACCTTTAGTGGTTGGTAAACCCCGATGATCAGTCAGCTGCTACCGTGCTTCCTTACTGGTGGTTCCGATTCTACTAGATATCTATAACCCTTAGCGTAGATAGATATAACTTGAAACTAGTGAGAGGATGAAAAGAATATAATGATAGATTAATCTAGTAATATAACTTAGAATCTAACCCACACCTTACTTTTTACTGATAGATGGAGAAGGCTCATGGCTAGAATAACCATATGATCTTCTGGTGTCCTGACGAAATAGAAAACTCAGGTCACTGACTTATTAAATTCCCCAAACTCACATGTTTTGGGCTCACCATAGAACTGGTGTGGTATCTATTTCTAAAACTCATGATGTGCGCTTTGGAAGAACAAAAAAATTTATATAATTATTGTTTCTATGTTCTTATATACAGCTAGAGATATAACTGGTGCACCACATGGAGGTAACATCTTTAGAAATTGTACCTGTATCAACATCTTATCACTGCGGGGATCATCTTTATTATCATGATGCTATATAATTTTAAGAATACATTGTAGAGGAGTCCTGAAATCAAATTAAATGTACCATGTCCAATGAGTATTTATCAGGAGATGACAGATGAAGGGCATGGAATCCACCACACATTCCAATATGATGCATGAACAATTTTTTCACTACAAAAAAATGTTCTATATTACTAATTAGAAAAGTAAGTGATCATATTATTTGCCTATTGACTCATTTTCCATTAACCAAGCACTGAGGCCTCCAATGTGAATACTGAAATTAAAACACTTAAGTTTGTTTCTACAAACAATGCGCATAAAATATGGTCCAATGGTAAAACTTATTACTATGAAACAATTATGTCATGACACATACTGATAGGCCTATATTAAAACACACCTAATTACACCTTTAATAGTCTAGGGGATGGAGATTTGTTCTATTTTTTCAAGTCACTTACATGGGAGGACATATCTTAAGTACTTGCACACAGACAAACATCTCAAGGACCAAAAAACAATGAAATGAAAAAAATGATCAACCATGAATTAATACATATATATCCAAAAACTGGTGTATTATAGAATATAAATAAATTAAGCATGGGTAAATAAAATCTCACAAAAAAAGTATAAAAACATGTCCTACCAAATAGAAAAATGGGGACTGCTGTCAAGATGCCGTAGGTAAACACCACAGTCAATTTAGTGTAACAATGCACCATTTTGTCCTACTCCAACTTGGACATTGTCAAATGGTCAATTATTTCAAAAATACATGACATGTGTGGCGAAATCCCATGTAATAGTGAGTATTAAAGTACCCAGTAGGACACCATGAAACCAAAAATCATATAAAAAACGAATAATAGTAAGTTATACATAGTTATACGTTTGTATCAAATATTAAAAAAAATTCCAGAAATAGAAAATAAGGAGATATATTCTAAATTAATGTTGCAACATTAAGGCCTTACTAGAATTACAACTCAACTGTTACACAAATTACTTTTGTTGGAGCTCACACACCTCATTCTAATAGAAATGGTGATATAAATATTTTAGGTAATTCTCATTTGGTCCCTCCATAAGAATATAAAACTGAAATTTCAAAGAGTTATGATACACAAATGAGGATCACTCCTAAAGCCATAGGATATGCCAACAAATCAAGTTTTATTTAACATTAATGTAGAGGATAGATGATCGTGTAGTGTTTTCAATAATTCTACCATGAAATAAAAATAGGGAACATAGATCAATCAAGGATCTCACATAGGGACTCATGGTATCATTCCAACAACCCTATCTAAGATGTCATGGTGAAGGGATTGATTTCCTTGGTTTGCAAGGCACTTACATACTAACCCTCAGTGAATCGATATGGGGAACACACCCTAGAGAAAATTTTAATGATATAGTGGAAAATGGAACCATCCCATGTTTTATATAGTACACTGTGGGTAGAAAGGTTACAATCTATGTCCCTTTGACACCAAGCCCTACACATGTAAATGGTACATGTCTCGTGTTCATGTTTGTGTAATGGAACTTGTCGTGAAAATTTACCATGTACCAAAACATGGATATTGTCATGTACATTTTATCTGCCATATCCATGTGACTGTTCATGACATGTCCATTATGATGTTCTCCAACTTGTGTCTAGGTATCCTCCGAGTAACATATTGATATAATGTAGAGAGTTCAAATTCTAAATGGAAGGGTCACACACTTTATGATACATAACATTATATAAAACCATAGACACTGGAGAGAAAGGATGACATAGATTTTGTTTTTAATTTATATTCCATTTGTTAGGGAATAATTATCATATTGACTATTGATATAAAATGTTTTCAAACTTTTGAAACATTTCACTTTGAGAAACTGCATTCTCATCACATCTATGATTTTAATATTAATATATTTTTTACACTTTTTTGAATGGAATTCCAAAAAATGGAGACAATATTTTTAATCCAAATAATATATTCAATATAATAAGTTTAAAAATATTTTTATCATGATAAAAAGTTATACCTTTAAAAATTATATTCCACTATTAGGGTAAAAATAAGATTACTGATGTGTTAAACTAAAACCATATTTATTCATAATGATCAATAAATTACCAAATATCAATTTTCTATAAATATAAAGACCTTATAAATTTTACGTCTTGATTATGGTCAATTATAGATCATTTTATGATTTGAAAGATTTGGGTAAAAAAATTTATTTATTAAAATAACATGGCTGCCTGTTACTGCACTTATAAAAGGGATCTTCTTATAATATGCTCATCAAATTTTCTAAACTGTATGTTTTTTATAAGAAAATATTATATACATTTCTTAATTAAACACATCCTTCATATCATCCTTATATTGGCCAATGATCCTCCATAGGAATGCTTTTGAAGCAAATAGTATGAGGTTCCCTGAAAAAGATAAAATGTTCTTTACTAAGAATTTTTTATTTTATTGCATCATCATCCTCCAATAATTATTATTAAATAAAAATGAAATAATAACCATCGAATATTTGATATACTTCTATTTTATTTAATGACTTATATGCAGATCATACACCATTAAATGGGATACCAAATATACCTTCATGTGTATGGTGAACTACCGCCTCCCGCAATCATGATATTCATTTTCCATCACCACCACCCACAATTTAATATAATGAATAGATATTATTTTAATGTTTTAATTATATTTTTTGAATTAGTATATCATATATACCTTCTTACATTCCATTATATGAGAAAATGATAACACTCATTGTTTGTACAATGGACTACCACATCGCGATGTGATGTGATTCGTTGACGTTTTAGATGAATAATAATAAGGATGGTTCTAGTGAAATAATGTGATATATATGAAATAACATATATTTTTTAATTATAATATATTATTTTAAATTTATTTTTTTTTCTAGAATATTGAATCAAAATTCTTGCATATATATTCCTACTAACTCCAATAATTGTGTATTTTCTTTTATATCTCTTACATTTTTTGATTTCCTTAAATAAAAACAAAAAAATATTTTATATTTATATCATTGATATAATTATCCAAATTATGAATCCGAATTCATTTGATGAGAATTAAAAAATATAACAAATCAAAACATAGATATAAAAGAAAGTAGTCAGTACATGAAACTTCTCATTATCATTGAATTATTGATAAATTGGTAATAAAATGTCACTAATAAATAATATATCATAATATATATATGTGTGTGTTTATTTTTATGATTATAAAAGATATGTATACTAATAATATATTTATTATAAATGATGTTTTAATATGTATAAAAAAATACATGACATTTGGTAAGGGATATTTGTCTCAATGTGGGTAATTTTTTTTATATGTTATGTTATACACTTGCATTCATTTATGAGGTAAATAAAAATACCCTTGTTAATTTTATATCATGAACGTATTTATTCTCATTATATTCCCTGATTCATTTAATTATATTCTTTGACGGTGTTTATGACTCAATGTGCAAAAGTGGTATTCATTTTTGTTACAATTTCATCATTTATCCAAATTTATCATGATTATGATTCCGACGATGTAGTCTTGTTATCAATATCTTTATAAAATCTTATATTTTATATTAATATGGTTATTTAGTGTTGTTAGATGTGTTCCCTTTCATTTTTTATACTTATATATAGAAGAATTGAAGATAATTTTTTTATGAAAAAGAATCTTTATTTCTATATTCGATCAAAACAAAAATAATTTCTCACAGAATAATTTTACCTTAAACTTTATTTAAAAAATGATTATAACTTTATCCTAATGGTTTATTATATAATTTTTTATCCATGTTGGAAAATAAAAAAACAGAAAGGAATTTTCTTGTCATTTTTCAAAAGAAGGCCCATTTGGATTTAACTAAAAATTGGAAATGAATATTTCATTAAACATGTATAGAATGAATGGAAATGTCATGATTTCATGAACATTTTTATCTTCAAATCATACATTATATTTTTTATGATTTTATTTTCACTGAATATTATTTCCCCAATAATTTATAAATTATTTTCCCAACAATATAATATTTAAGAAAATATATTTTCCTCAACAAGAATTCCATTTGATTTTTCTTTAAAAATAATACTCCATCAAATATAAATCCATATTTTGATACTTATATATTACTTTATAAATAATTCAAGGTTAAATTTCTATTTATTTATCTAAAAGATTTATCTTATTGATGAAATGGGGTTTATTAAATCTGGTTCCTTTCCACCAGTTAGAACATTACAATATTCTTATGAAACTCAAATATTTTTTCATATGTGTTCATTAAATGAAATAATTATGAAAGGTACTTATTTTAAAAAATAATTTTCATAATGAAATTAATTTCAAACCCATTTTATTTATTGGTTTCTAATATGATGAATGTTTTCTGATCTGATGGAACACATTAGTATGATATTTATATATGACTGTAGGGACATATTTTTCCCTCTAATTAATTGGATAAATATTAATATCTCATGAGCTAAAAAAGACTGGAATTTAGATAATTTCTATTTTACAATCAAACTCAAATAATTATTATAGTCTAGGGAGTTAACCTTCTCTACTTTTTTTGTTTTTATAGTGAAACAAATTCACTATGATCATCATAGAAATGTTCCTTGAACAACTAAGGATATAGTTTTCCATGGTTATGTGTATTCCAAAAATATGTGTATTTTGAGGATGTTATGATATTATTGTTGATGTACAAGGGTTCAATTATTATTCATGTCTTATTAACTATTATTAATTATTCCATGACTCATGTTTTTGGTCTAAGATAATTAGGACATTGTTTTTAGATGATAATTTCATGTTCTCACACACAAATACTTATGATATGTTAATATCTACCCTGTTTATCCTTACTAAGAAAATGAGCTTACCCTTTCTTATGATTCCATTCATTGGGTAATGGTGAGTGATATGATGTATCATATTCCTAATAAGGGAGATAGTTATGAAGAACATAGTTAATGATGATATAGCTAACTTTTGGACCAGTTGATTATGATTCCATTTTTCCAAATGAACTCTACCTTTTCAAACCTTAGGCATGGTTTTGCGTAAATAAATGATTATAAATATAGAAAGCTAAAACATCAGTGTATAATATTTTTTGTTTTATGAATATATTCACAGAAAAAACATATATAGAAGAATCATATATTTGATATGTGGCCCAATAAAATTAATATTTTTCAATAATAAGACAATATCTAATTATTATTGTGATAACACGATAGCTTTGGAAAATTCTATAAATATAAAAAACTTGGCAGATTTATAATCAAAAAAGAAATTAAATATAATATTTTGGATAAAAATTTTACCTTTTTCATGATATTCGCATAACCCACTCCCACAATCATGATAAAAATGTATTTCAATTTATCTTTGGGTTCAAGTGGATGTTGATGTCATAATTATCAGAAACCATTTAATTCTTCAGTAGATTTGATTAATCTCACTCTCCATACAATTATATCATTGCATAATTGGTTGTCATTTGTTGTTGTAATATTTTTCTCTATATAATTAAACACAATCTTCATCAAATTTTTACAATAATAGTCCTTATAAACCCAATTTACACATTAAATGAACTACCATATCAATTAAAAAAATTCCCTTTATGAT
This sequence comes from Viscum album, assembly GCA_963277665.1. Lineage (NCBI taxonomy): Eukaryota > Viridiplantae > Streptophyta > Magnoliopsida > Santalales > Viscaceae > Viscum > Viscum album. The sequence continues at coordinate 1,817,550,316 of OY728164.1, forward strand.
TCATCCCAAATTTATAGATTGTATATGGTTATATAATAATTTTTCTATGATATTAATTCATGTTATGTTAAGGATCCAACTTCCATTTCATTTCAAATTGAGGGTAACAGTGATAATTTAATGTTTTTTATACCTTGAGTGAACATTGAATCCTTTTTTCATAACTAATTGTTTATCTTTTTTTAATTCTCTTTGGAGACGTGATTTTAAGAAACTGGATAGTAAATAACATTTTCTATAATAAATAATGATTAAAATCGAAGCATACATTGCATGCATGATAAAAATATTTCTCATAAGAACCAATGGATTCATCTTCTTTTTTTATAATATCAGGGAATACCTTGTCAATAATTTTGTGTATACTATGATGGATGAACTTAATAAAATATATCCTCTTTAACTCATCTAATTTTATATAGTAAAATTTGTCCTTATAAATATTTTTTATTATGATTTCACCATTACTATACTTCCCTATTTAAATGATAATTAATGTTGAAAAACATTTCATCTTATGAAAACTCTAGAATATAAAATATTTTCTCAATTTTGTTCATCTATTTCTTTGGAGATAGTGGATTAGAATACACAACAAAAGATGTTGGATGTTCCTCATAAAATATATAATAAAATGTTTTATATCCCTTGGATCGTTTGATATATTAACATGACTCAAGGATTAGACAATTAGCGAGTAAAGGGAAACAACATTTCTAATTCCTTCTTCAATAAAATTTAGTTACATCGATAGGAAACATATTCAATTACATAATACATTATTTATTAACATGATTCCTTTAGTTTTCATCAATTAACTAAAAACAAATATCATTGTGTGAGTAATATTAATAAATGTGGGAAACACCAAAATAATGTAAAATAATTTATAACATTTTTAATAAATTATAAATTATTATCATTATATGATAATTTTGATTTAACTGAAGAAATATGGGGTCACTACAAATGTATTAGGATTTTATAAAATATATAAAATTATCCTCATGGGGTTTATATTAAATCTTTCTAACTAAAATATATATGGATTGACTAATCCTTTTCTGATATCAATTTTAAAGTAAAACCCATTAAACAAATAAATATTACAACATTTAAGATGAATTTAACACACATAATATCATAATAGATTCTAGATCACTGATTTTTAATTATATTTTTATACTAGATAGTTACAAATATTATTTAAATACATTATTTATTATCTCTCATAATTTTCCCCCATTATAACTTTCTCGACATAACCTACATAAATCATTCTCTATTGCCTAAGAAAAACATAACTGTTGTGATCCCATATTCATAGTAAGGGAAAACATGTGAGATATCAATTTGACATCATATGAAAGAATAATATAATTATATGGGTATTTAATCATAACCATAACAAAAAAATATGATACCCACTCATTTAAAGATCATAAACATGATTCTTGAAATATAGAATTTTCTTTTCCAAGGACATGCTTTATAAGATTGAAAAGTATTATTATATAAACCATGATTCATAAGATCATGTAGAAATTTTCTGGAATCATTATAGTTGTATATTCCATTTCATATATTATGTATATACATAAATATGATCAAAATATAGTATATTAGGCATCATTTCTAATTCCTTACAGTGAATCTAGCACATTGACATGTTTCTCATAGTGGATTAAGAACATCATCTTGTGTCCAATTTTTATTTCATGAGATATAAAACATTAACCAACGCATTATAGGAGCGTATAATTATTGTCCCACTTATCAAATAATGAAAAAATTATAAATTTCCTCACATAATTTTAAAAAAAATATTATATAAACACATCAAAAACAATTCAATGAAAATGAGTTTAACAAACATTTCATAATTTCATTGCAGTATTACACATGGAATATAAATGGGATTAATAAAAATTTCAACATAATAATAATAAAACATTCATATAAATAACAATTATTTTTATGTTTCATCATATCCATAACAATAAATAAGTTGTAATAATGATTGTAATCATAGATAATAATTTCCTCAAATGACTCATCATAATATTTCATGAGGAAAATAACCATTTCCCATCTAAATCACATAATTACATATAAAAATATCTCAAATATTTGGGAAAACGTATTCATTGAAAATAACTATTAAAATATGGAAATATTCTTCATTTAAATGAGTGGTCCTAATGGCTGTATATTTTTTTCCATGTCGTAAATGAAAAAAAGAAAACATTGAATTCACCTTTTTAATAAAGAGTTAGAAAGTATCTCATTAATAAAATTTAATGAATATTCATTTTAATTTTTAAATCACTCAAAATAAACAGTAAAGTAGATTTAAAAATTAATTTAATAATACTATAACGTTTCATGAAATGGATTTTAGAAAGCAAGGATTTGGAAGAGATATGATTTTTTAATGAATAGAAGAACAAGGTAGGGTCTCCTTAGAAACATTCATTCGATATCATTAGTTCATCAAAGAGATAAATGTTCTTCTGTGTTATTTAAAATATTTAATATATTTCAGACAATTATTTTCAGCACATTGTCCCCTAGAATAGCATGATATCTCAATGTCTTGAATCTAAATTAAACCATACATTATCCATCTATATTCCATAGAAAATACATGTCATTACATGTAATATGTTTGAGATATTATTTTTAAATATGTTATTCCATATTATTATACTTATAAAATAGAGAAGGAAATAATTTATCTAAAAAGAATATTTTTATTTTGTTGGATTCTATTTGGAAAACATTATAATTCTTTTGAAGTATGCCTCTAGCGTTATCGTCCAACATTAATTCAAGGTTGATCTATTCATTATTGGATTAAAAGAATGTCGCATGATGGTTTCATTAATAAAGGAATTCATTGGATCTGTTTAAAAAATTATATTTTCTATAATGTTTGAAATATATATCAGCGATACCCTTTAATGTAATGGTTTGGATATGAAAATGATGAAATATTTCAATGGAAACTATAAAAACATGTATAGAAAAAGATGTGATGTAATTTATTCTTAATGTGTGGAAGGAAAATGTTATAAATAATCATTATATGAATATTAAATGTTTTATGTTAGGGATGGAATTCCATAGTGAAAATGATTTCATACATGATTAAAAGAAGATAACAAATAATGAGAAGAGAGGAAAATCACTAAAAATCCACCACCAGTAATCCATCTTCCAAATGCAAGTGTATGGGAACTATTACAACTAATGTAAAAATATAGAGCTTAATGATTATGATTGATGTCAATAACAACTAAATATTAGAGTAATGTAGAAATAAAATTTCATCAATATTTTTGATTAGGGGTGTCATACTGATGTGGGGAAGGTATACATACCATCCACTCAATAACTAAAAAATTCATACCTGAATCTCGATATATCCAATTATTCTCATTTCATGAATTATATAAGGTTACCTTGTTTCTAATCAGTATATTAAATGTTTAATTAGATTATAAAAACCAGAAATAGAATGATGATCTCAACTCAACTATTTGATTCCTCTTCTGTTGATGTTAAATGGAACTTGCTTCTCGAAAATCTAATAATTCTTCCTCTGGTTGGATTTGATGTTATCTTAGGCATAGTCTATCTCTATATTCATATATACCACATCAAATTTTGAGGAAATCATTTTTTGTTTTTTATTGAAAACCAATATATGATCATCTATAAATGTGACAATATGTTTTAACTTTTATGGTTATTGGATCCATTGTTCAGGTCTTTATCCCCATTAAAATGGGTTTTTATCTTATATGGATGTGGAGAAACTCAACAAAAATGATTTTAATATTTCAAAATAATATTTTATGTATTTCAAAATAGTTTCCTATTATTATAATTATTCAGTATGATATGATTTTTATAGAAAACATACATCGTTTCACACCAATTTAAAAGTAATATAATAGAATTTCATGTTTTGTGTAACAATAACTGATGTTGAAACTAACAGATAACCATAAAATGAGATTACATTGGTCTATTGCGTCACCATTGATACCACCTATTTATTTTTTAATGAATGATGTATTGGGGATACATACATTGACTAATTCTATATGAAAAAGATCAATATAATTAACAAGTCTCCAAGCCCATATTGATGAAAAATTCGATCAATTTTGTGGAGGTCAACACATTTCCGTGAATATACATCATTTTAGATATCATAAATAGAGGGTCAATAAGGAGTATATTCCAAAGTAAGTATACCCTAAATTGTATATATTGTTTAAAAAATAGTGATTATATTTAATTGTACTATTTTCCCATCTATCACCAAGAAATAAATTAATACATTGTTTGTAGATTAACTTTATTAGTTTGTCATAGTTTTATAAAGAATAATACAATCTATTCTAAATAGAAAAGATGATATTGAATAAAACTTGATAATAGTACTAAAGTCCCTAATAGTGGAGAAACTATAAGAGAAATATAATAAATGTGAATTTGAAATGATATTGGTTTCATTCATAAGGTGGTAAAATATTAAGATATGATATACCATTAAATATATAAATTATGGAGGCAATTAACTATTGTCAAATTCCATCCAATGTGACTAATATCCATGGATTACTCAGTTTAGATATACATTTTTGATATTTTCTTGAGAATTTATTACATCTATATATTCAAATAACCATGTTAAAATGTGAGGGTTCAGTTCTCCTATAGAGTGATGAGTATTTGTAGAATTGAATTTTACTAATGTAAAGACTAGTCTATGAAGACTTCCTCAAATTACCCAATAGTGGAGGAGGATATGTAAAATATTATTATGGACCCTACATGTGATTGAGATTTTTTCTATTTATAATGACATTGTTGTAGCTTATTTTTCATGAAAAAACAATGTTCATTAGAAAAATTACACAAATAATTATTTGGAGTTTTTTGTGATAACTATTTAATTAAAAATATGGAGGAATTTTCATTAAAGAGAAAAGTTCTAGATATATACCTATTAAAAAAATTTAATATATATAGTCACACAGAGGGAGTTAAATATCCACTAGAGAATATGGTTTGAGGTGTTTAATGATTATGAAAACCCTATAATCTTATATACTATGAAATTGAACAAATAGGACAATGAATTTAGTTTAATTGGTCATGTTATATTATCCATACTCTGGATAAAAAATACTAAATATTTTGGAATTTCCATGATGGATCCGAAAATCCTAAATAATGGGGTTGAATCCTATATTTATCAATTTAATGGTCAACCTTCAATTTAATTGGTGATTAAAGGTCCATGTAAGTTATATATATATATATATAAATACTATTTGAAATGTAATATAGTCTAATAATTCCAATGATTGAATGATAAATTTTATTAATCATTTGTTTTCTCTATCTATACCATATTGGAAGGATTTTTCATAATAAGATCCTAGTTCATCAATCTATATTCATCTTGGATGCTCAAATATATGTAAATATTTCAAAAATATCATCTGGGGAGAATATATGACGTGAAATTTTGTATAATTAATATATATATTCGTTGAATTCATTAATTTTTATTATATGATACAAATATATAATAGAATGTTACCTCCATTTCCCATACCATAATGGAAATGAGAAAATATCACCATGAATTTTTCTTTTAGACTTCTGAAAACAATTGACGGTTATAATTCTATATGGGGTTACTTCAATTTCCTTCTGAATTCATAAATCCACATCACTATCTGAGAATATATTTCATTGGACAATCTTATTAATATATATATTATGATTTTATAAGGTTTCATTGAGTATCACATTCAATTGTGTTCGATGAGGATGAAGGTCTACATCACTATTGTAGAGAAGAATTCAGCAAGCTCTAGAAATAGAGTTGAAATATAGTATCGTATATCATCCTCAATAGGATTTTCAGATCAATAGAATAATTCATACAATAATATATAAATATATTGATATTTTATTCCTTGTAACTCAATAATGAATGAGATCAACACATTCCCCTAATTGATATTTCATACAATAATAGCTTACCAAATGAACTTAGATAGATACATAAAAATACCTCAGTGGAATGAAGTGTAGAGATCCATAATAGTGGATGTATGATTAAGGAAGATATTTATTGGTGTATGGAATAGTTAATTAAATTTATCATAATGTTATATCCATTCAAAAACAGTTATGTGTGGTAATGAGTCAATAGAAAATTTGAAGGGATAGTCATTGATGTGATAAAATATGATCTTAGAGATTATGAAATTCTCATAATTTATAATTGGAATAAAGTAATATGATTCATAAAGAATTGAAAAATAATCCTTAGTTATATCGTCCCCTTTTATGTTTTTTATCATATTGAGACAATAGCCCAACAATTTGTTCTTCCATTAATCCTCTCTCAAGTTTATGTTCTATGACCTGTGTCCCTCGTGAAGAAGTAAATACCTAATACATAAAATATATTGAACTTTTACACTATACTACTGGGTCATGATCTATATTTTTAAGAATAAATGTTGGAGATTTTGTATCATATAAAAAATGTTCTAGGAAACATGATCGCTCATGTAGTCATAACTTGTGTTGAAACCATGAAATTGAGAAATCTATGTGGGAATTTTTCGATACGATAAAAAATAAGTATCCTCATTTATTTTTATTAGTGGGAAATAATATTTTTGAGAAATTAGTCTTGTGTGGGTAGAATGTAACTCACTGAGGTTTTACGAATTTTTTTTTCAATGAAACATTTTTTTGATATCTTATGTTACACACAACACCATGTTTTTACAGACCTATAAAAATTATAAATATTAATATTTAAACAACACTATTATAACATATCCCTTAATGAAAGATATATGATTAGAAATAGTTAAATTTTAAATAAAGTTTATAATTGATTTGTATAGAAAAATGTATTGATAAAAAAATACTTATTATTAAGTAATGAAATTATATGTTTTCAAAATTCAATTTTCAAAGGAAATTATTCATTCTTGTGGGATATAATAATATTAACAATTTAATCACAAATTAAATCAGTTTTATTTGATGAACATAATTTTTAAAATTTATCAATTTAAAATAATCATTGAGTGGTTTTTTGTGATTTTTCTAGCAAAGATTAAAGTTCTTTATTAATAGTTCAAAATAATGTTTTTTATTGAAAACTGACTTTTCATTTGAAGAATATAAATGGTTCAGTTGGGTTTTGTATTTTATTTTAATTCAATAATTGTACAATAATTTAACACCCCAAGGATTTAAAAATAAAAATATAATGGAAATAATGCAACACAAATCTCTATGAAAAAAAATTCTTGTTATTTATATGACTTAGTTATAACATGGCCATGAAATATATGTTCTCCACTAACGTGCTTTCATCATTGAAAAACTAATATATATAGTTGTGTCCATAATGATATTTAGTTTCCAATATGATCAATTGTTATTTTTAGTGAATAGTAACGTGACACTTATGAATTTCAAATTTACCCTTATGAATAGTAATTTTACCATTTTCAGTACTATCATGATCCTTATGAATAATATGTGCATAGATAATTGTATAAATATAATTTATGCACCATATACATAAAAGAGAATATTTTCAAAATTAATTACTAACTGTTAGTATTTTGTGTGTAATAAATATTAAATTAAAATATTAAATTAATAAATTTATATAAAATTAAATTAAATTTTATATAATGTATTTCTAAATAAATATGTTTTTGTATTATGATTTTAGGATAATTTAATAAGACATTAGTTAATTTTTCAGTGTATTAGAAGAATAATTTTAATTATAAAAACATTATTTTTTGAGTAAATGGTGATATTATTTTGAAATTAAATGTCACATATTTAGAAAAATATTTTGGAGGAATGGAGTCCATTTTTAATTTCTAAGAATCTAAAAATATTTATTGTGATGTTTTGGAATGTTTTTAAAATACTTGATTTTTTTTGTTAATAGTAAATATTATAATTTACAATAAATGATAAACACATGATTTGTTGAGTCATAGGTGATGTATGGATAATGTAAGAAAATATGGTTAGAAATAACATGAAATTTTTATTATTTTTGTCACAAAATTGAAATCTATTTCTTTTCATGTGAAAAATAATAATAAAATGAATAACATATTTAAAAAAATCAATCCTCTCCACCAATTAAAATCCACCGATCACTCCCTCTACTGGTCAATACTCTAATCTATAAAGATTATCAAATTTCTACCCAAATCCTCTATCATATTCCATTACCTTTTCTAGGATATCATTTAAATACAAATAGACGAAAAACACATCCCTTAAGATGATTCTCAAAGAGAATTATTCAAGTGGTAAATCCACACTAATTTTCATTTAATTTCATTTGAAGTTCCTTTCATTTATTATCATAAACTCACCTCCTCTATCCAAATGATAATGATAAATCTATTATCATTTACATACTATGATTATATCATATTAATAGATAAACCATCACCAATATCATTACTCTCTCTCTCAATTATTTTAAAACATGAAATCGTCGTCTAGGAGGTGCTGATTTACAACTTTCGTGGAAGATGAACCTTCGTTCTTCAATTTCCCCAACATTTCATGCCATAATAAATTTTTTTATGAATAATACTATTATATATTTATTAAAACCTATATAATGTATTTAACTAGTTTATATACATAATAGTAATTTATAAATTTTTTTTGATATGATCGAAATACCTCTATAATAATATAAAATATTAGCATAATTTATTTATCCAATAACTATTCTTAATACCATATAAGCAATTTAATTATATAAAACATTAATAATTTCATTAATATAAACCATATAAATTAAATTATATTGAATTAGACCCACTCCACATGAACTTCCACACTCATATACATGTTTGTTGATCATAAAAATTAGGGAAACAAACACTCCAGAGTAATACAATTGTATCTTATAACACAACAAAAATGGAATAAATGAATGTAATAAACATATAATAAATAAATTATATGTATATATGGTTCATAGATAATTAATTAATAGATTTAATTTGAATATCAAGGATGTTAAGATCATGTGAAAAACTCATTCAGGCATAAGGTAAGGGCTTGTAACCAAACAAAAATTTTCTTTCAAGTTACACTTATACACAACATACCTCAATAAAATTAATACTTTTTTCAACATAACTACTCATAAATTCAATGAAAATGTTAAATTTATTTCTACCAAAAATAATTATTCCTTATTCTATGGTGAGTTACGTGTTTTAAAAGGTATATTCATAAAATTCTTCCAGAAAAATAATCCCAATTCATGGGAACTTCTCAGATTATACCTATTTTCATGTACACTATATAATTTGTTTAAATATGCCATTATTTTAAAAAATATATATTATTATGACAAAACAATTTATTTAACTTTTATTTTTATAAAAATATTTTTCCAAGGGAACTGTTCTATCTAAAGTATTAAAGAATTTCTCTCAAGTATTATTCGATGGTTTTAAAAGAGGATTTTCATTTATTCCAACACACTTGCTGATTTTTATTTATATATATGATTAATAATTTATGATATCATCCAAAATATTTTAATAAATTTTTTATGATTACATTTACTATGGGTATTATATTTTGATAACAATAACATTATTAATCAAATTGGGTAGTGATTATGTTTATAGATTCGGATAAGTTATTTCATATGGTCATGTTGTTTATGTTTAGAACCATTCATATATAGAATGCATTGGAAATAGAATGGTATGTATGGTGCCTAATATAATCCCTAAATGCATTGGCTGGTCTCATTAGAAAAAATAGATATGGAATTAGTTGAGCCCTTTCTCATTTTTATATATGGGTTTGGTCGAGGCCTTCACTAGTTGTAGATGTCTTGTCCGAGGCCATGACTATGGTTTAGATATCCCAAATTATTCATTCCCTAATTAATAAACTTTTAATTGATTTTCATGAGGTTATTTTTCTATTATAATACAATGGATATGTTATTTATGTTATTATATAATCACCTTTTTTTCATTCAATATTTTGTTCAAGATTATGTATTAATGGAATGCGTACTTTTGGTTATTCATCATTCCATGTTATTGATGATTCTAGTGTATTTATTACCCTTAATTTCAATTTCATATCACCCCTTTCTTATGTTCTTTTTTTATATAGGATGTGAAAAATTATAATATGAATGACTTTCAAAGATAATCTATGAATTTTTTATATTTCAAAAAAAAATTCTTATTTCGTATTCCATTCCAATTTATAATATTCAACTCATGTATATACCTTGTTTTACAAATATACTAAACTAGTAGGTCCTTCAGGATGTTTCTTCCTTGTTTACATTCTAATGTATTGAAATAAGTCACCATATCTATGTAAGTATGTAAAGGTCCTTACAATTGGTATAATAAGATAGTCATTATGAAGTTTAACATAAATTAGGGAACAAATCCCTAAGATTGACATTGAGGATAACAATACATCAACATCCTAGAATTTTCGTAAGGTACATATTATGTTTATCTTCTAAAAATACATTCATTTCATGATACAAAAATTTAATGTAGTTTATTAAATAGATGTACCTAGGGGTAAAAAACTAACAAGGTGTACCAAGATTCACATAGTGTATCCTGGTACATAAAGACAGGACTTAATTCACACATTGTTTTACACACTTAAGGGATATGCATAGGATACTTAAAATTTTCATTATAAACCATTGTGATGGATTAAATTATAAATATGAACCCAAAGAAAAAATGCTTATTAATATTAGATTATACATGAATATGAATTCAATTTTTTATATTTATTTATCAAGTATGACATTATATATTATATTTCATATTATATTTTTATATTTTTTATTATTTAAAAATGGATCTTAGTGGATGGAATGGAAATCACATGAATGTATGTATCCCATATAAGGATTTACCTCTTATGAAAGATAATGATATCAGTATTGGAGTGGGGACTGGTATTAGTAACATATAACTATATTAAGATAGATGACTCTGATTATAAATAACAAACATTCATTCATGAAGAATATAGATAATCAATGTGGATGAGTAATGAGGACCACCTTATGTGACAACATCCTCTTGCATTTAATGAAATTATAAAGTATTTCATAGTGGATCAATGTAAATTTTAATTAGAGAAGTATTTCTTGCATTGAAATATAACGAAATTGATAATGTTATTATATTATTTTATAATATATTTAGATTTACATATTAGTTGTTTTCATTAATTAAAAAAAAGGATGAAGAAGAAATCGAATAAATGTATGGGAAGTATTTAAAATAAATATTTCTAGAAAAATATTTTTTTTCAAGAACAATGAATAGATATAGAGTGGAAATTATTGAGTCTTGAAAAACATGATTAAAATGATGAAAAGTATAAATCGAACATTAAAAGGATAAAAAGGAATTCAAAAAACTACATACATAATCCAATGAGAAATATTGATTGATTATTTGTGATTTTAATGCCAGACCTATTAAGGAAACAAATATCCCAAAATTTCACATCAAATGAAAATATAATCTCATGTCCCATAAATACGTATAATTAATTTTTTATGTCTAATGAATTTAATAGAAAAATACTAATAAGTATTGTGGTAGAGGATATATTTGATAAATGTGAGAATAAAAATGGAAATATTATAGCCTGTGATTCTTGTGAAATGAATCACCCTAGGGACTTCTTAGAAGGAAATAGTGTATTCTACAATTGTGGACTAAAAGGCCACAATTATGGCGATTTCAAAGGGAAGAAATAATTTATTAATGTTCTATGATACTATTTTATAGATATGGGAAACTATTATAATGTGTTTCCAGCATTTCACGAAAACATTCACTATAGAGGGCCAATGGAGCAACATCAATCATATGTGATCTTAACTACTAATGTTGGAGATCCTAATGTTGTGGTTTCAAGTAATTTAATAATTTCCTCAATCATAGAAAATTATTTATTTGATTTTAGATAATCACATTCTTATATATTTTCCTAGTTTTCCAAGAAAATTAGAAATATCCAATTTGATTTAATAATGGTGTTTTTAGTCCAAACACAAAAATTAAGTATCATTGTGACAAATATGTGTCAATCAGTCCCCCATATGAATCATGAACATTCTAGTTACTGACCTTATAATCATACACATGATTTATAATAATATAATTATTGCTAAAAATTAGATTTCAAATTATCATATGAAAATATATTATAAAATAATGATGATACAATTTTTAAGGGTGGTATAAAATTTCTTTAATATTAATGAATAAATATCACCATCTGATTCTCATCTTGCTCCCCCCTTAGAATCTATATTAAATATAATACTAGGGGAGGAATATAAAATAATATCTATGAGTGAGAAAATAAATATTATAATTTATTATGTACCTATATTTCAAAAATATGTTAATGTATTCCTAGAGGATTTACCTAGACATACTCCAGAGTAGGAAATTTTGTTTTATATCGATTTAATTCAGGGTGAAAGGCCTATATCTGTGACTCATAATATAAATCCCACAAAAATTAGTTTATCTAATGAATAAAATATAAGAGTCGAGTATTATGGTTTTTCTGTCCCTAGTGTTTCTCCCTGGGTAGAATCATTTCATTTCATAATAATGAATCTTAGATATATGAAGCTATGTAATAATTCTATATTGATCAATGAAATTATTATAATTAAAAAGTATCATATCCCTTTTAGAGAAGAAATATTTGATCAATATCATAGATCACAATATTTTTGGAAGATTGAACATCAATCTATATAGAATCAATTGCATGTGTGGAGGTATGATATTTCATAGACAACATTTTGGACTAGGTATGTGTATTATGATTTTATAGAAAAACATTTTAGACTGACTAGTACACCCTCTATATTCATGGATATAATGAATAGAGTATTCATGGAGTATCTCAATGACAAGTTATGATATTTATTAATGATATTTTGGTATACTCCAAACACTACGAAGAACATGAGAATCACTACTGTGTTATTATGAAGAATCATTGAAGAAACTAGTTATATGAGATGTTCAGAAAGTCAAAATTCTAGCTTAAATTTTTTAATTTATTTTCCATATTTCTTCAAACTATGGAATATTATTGGACCATTCAATTAAAAAGGAAGATCAGGAATGGACTAACCCAATAAACATAACCCAGGTACATAGTTTTATTTTTTAGCTTGTTATTATTGATGTTTCCCTCTTATTTTCACCCGATTAGAGGAATTGTTAACAACGAATACTCATAAAGGGGTTATATTAATATGGACATAATAACGTGAATAATATTTTGAATTTTTGAAGAAGAGGTTACTGAATTTTCTAATCATGACTATGCCATCAGGATGTAGTGTATTTTTGATTTATATTGATATATCAAAGAAAAGACATGGTTGTGTCTATACGCAGAATGATAGAGTTACTTCTTATGCATCAAGGTAGTTAAATTATCATGAGTAGAACTATCAATATAATCATATTATGTTAGAAACTATAATATTTTATCAAATGATATATAAAATTTAACTCTATGGGGAAATATGTGAGATATATACAGATCACAAAAGAGAAAAATATATCTTATCTTTGAATGAAATAATCATGATGAAAAGTCAATGGATCAAGCTACTTACGTATTATGGTTTTAGAATACCATACTATATTGGGAAGTAAAATATGGTGGTATATGAATTCAGTAGGAAGGATCATAGTGTTATAAATATAATAGAATTGAAAGGGATCTTATGTACATGTATCTAGTGAGGATATATATGGGAATTATCAATAAAGGTGAAACATCACTACTTTTTCAATTGTTTTCCCAAAAATATTTATTATAATGGATTAAATTTTCTCATTCTGATGATGAGAATATTCGAAAGAAAATTTATGTTATGAATGGTGGTATGTTGGTTGAAATTGTGTGTAACGATGGAATTCTTAAATTTGGGAAAAGGCTATGTGATCCCTCTATGCATGATCAAAAAAATAATTTATTGGATGATGTCCAAAGATTCAATATCTCTATAATCCCAGGAAGCACTAATATGTATATAGTTTTGGGGGAACATTTCTAGTGGTACAACATGGTGTAGGAAATTGCTGATTTTGTATTTTGTTGTTTATTCTATCAATAAGATAACGTTGAAAGGAATCTTCTTATAGGATTCATCCATCCTATTACTATTCCAACATGGAAATGGGGTGATATCACCATGCATTTTGTCAGTATATTTACAAAAAATCCAAGGAATAATGATGTAATATATGTAATTGTTGGTCTGCTAACCAAATATGCACATGTCCTCCCTATAATTGAAAATTTTCCTCTGGAGAGACATGAATAGATTTATATCAACGATGCTATAAGACATTACAAAGAATATATTTCAATATTTTACGATCTTTATCCATGATTTACAATGAAATTATAGAAAAGTATTTGGAATTGTTCGGATACTGATTTTTGTTTGAGTACTTATTATCACCCTCAAACTAATGGGTAATCCCAAAAGACGATTCAAAAATTAGAATTCTTATAGAGACCATGATTTCAATACAATCAAGGTATGTGGGATCAGTACTTTGCAGAAGTGGTTTTTTCCTAAAATAATATTTTACATTCAAGATTTAAAATTGGCCCATATTAAGCATTATATAGAAGGATAGGTTATACACCAACTTTTAAGGATGCTGATGGTGAAAGGAAAATTATGGGTCCAAAGAATGTGGAGAAAAAAATAAAGATGTTAAAGATGATTCAAACCTATATAAAAACATCTAAAATAAGTAAAAGGTTATATGGAAATAATCAAAGGAATGATTTTAATTTTCCATGGGAGATAATGATTTATTTAATGTATATACATAGAAGTTTGTTAAAATATTTTAGATGAAAGGGAAACTAAGCCCCATGTGAATTGTACCTTTTGAAATTATAGAGGGAATTATAGTTGTTTCTTATCCTATGGAAATACCACCTACCCTTTCAAAGGTAAAAAATGTGTTCTATGTCTCTCATTTAAGGATGTAAATTCCAGAACCAATTCATGTCTGCACTTATAATGGGATAGATTGGGATCCTAACTTATCATATTGTGAAGAGTCTATCAAGATCATGGACACTAAAAATATGTGATGGTGAATTGAATGACGGTAGTTGTAATGTTTCATTTGAATAAAAATAAATTTCAAGAGGCATCATGTGATCCTGAGGAACTCATGATGAAGAACAACCAAAATATTATTATGATGTAATTTTCTAGTAATTTTGATGATGAAATTTTTTGAAGCAGCGGTGAATGTAACACCCCCAATCATTTAAAAATAAATACAGAATATAATGCACAAAATATTGAGTCTCTGGGAAAAAACAGTTGGTTATTTATAATAGATAGTTATAACATATCTGTTAAACATAATTTTTCCACTTCGGTGCTTTGAATTTAATATAAAATTATATACATAGTTGCGTTCAGTGAGATATCTAGAGTCTGATATGATCATTTTATTTTTTTGAAGGATGGTAACATGACCATAATGAATAGTTTTGTTAACCTAATGAATAGTAATGTTATATTTATGAATACTATCATAACCCATATCAATATTAACATCCACCATGAGTGTATAAATATAATCTATGAACCTAATAAATTAATGTGAATATTTTAATAATTAATAATTATGTTTTTATATTTTTTTATGTAAATTATATTCAATCACAATATTAGATTAATCAATTGATTTAAATGAAAATTTATTTCAAGAAAATTAATTATGAAATCAAATGTTTTCTATTCTATGAATTTAGGATAATTTAATAATATAGTAGTTAATTTTTATGTGTATTATAAACCCAATTTAATGTTTAAAAATGTTATTTTTCAAGTAAATGATGATTTTATTTTAGAACTAATTTTCACATATTTATATAATTAAAATAGAAATATAGATTCCAATTTATAATTATATACATAAAAAATATATTTGGGGTGAAATTTTGAGTTTTCCCAAAAAATACACGATTTTTGGTGAATAGTAAATATGATAATTTAGAGTAAATTATAAACACATGATTTATTGAGACATAAGTGATGTATGAATAATTTAAGAATACGTTTTTCATAATAAAATTAATATATCACTGATTTTGGTCAAAATACTATTGTTACTACCAAACTAGTTCGAGATGATCAAAATACATCTGTAATAATAGAAATGATTATCCTTAATGTTTTATCTAATAACTCATATTAATAAAATATTATAAAATGAATTATATAACCAATTAATTCCATATTTTTTAATTAATAACATATAAATTCAATTATAGTATATTATACTCACTCTACATGAATATCAATACTCATATATAATTTTGTCAATCGTGAAAACCAAGGAAATGAATGTTCCCGAGCGATAAAATTGTATCTTATATCTCATCAAAAATGGAATGAATTATCATAATAATATTATAATAAATCTAAAAAATGGATATATTATATTCAATTAACTAATTAATGGGTATAATTTTATTATTGAATATGTTAAGGTCAAGTGTAGAACACATTCAAACATAAGGTATGGGTCTCTACACGAACACCCATTTTATTTTAGGTTACTCTTATTATATAATAAACACTATGGAATTATTAATAATCATTATTTACCCATATTAATTATGTGTGAATGTTATATATATTTATTACAATTAAAAGTTTTATTTATTTTATGGGTTGTTTCATGTTTAAAAAGGATCGTTCAAAAATTCTTCTTGATAAACAAATCGGACTCAAGTGAACTTCATCGAATTGTTACATATTGTCATGTATATTATAACTTGTTTTAAGATAACATTATTTTTATAAAATTAATCATTTTATTATGAAAAAAATATCTTAGTTAACTTCTAGATTTATACATATATTTTTCTAGAAGAACACATTTTCCCTAAGTAAAAGAGTTTTTCTGTGAAGAATTACTTGATGATTTTATAAGAGTATTTCCATTTTTTTCAACACTCATGTTGATATTAATGCTTATTCGGGATTTAAATTTCATGATATTATCCAACATATTTTATTATATGATTTATTATCATTTTAATTATGGATGTAATATTTTGATAAAATTCACCATATTGCTAATGATGGTTAGTGATTTCGTCTGCAGATTGGGGAATGATATTTCAAATGTTCAATATTTTTATGTTTAGATCCATTAATATGAGGAATGTATTGAAATTATGAAGTGATAGGTTGTACCAACTACATCCTCTCATTGCATTGTTAGGTATCATGAGAAAAACATATTAGGACTTGGATGAGGCCTTTGAAATTTTCAGATATGGTTTTCGCTAAGGCCCTAATTATTTTTAATTTTCTTCATTAAGGCATTTATGATATAGTTTAGAAGTCTTAGATTATGTGTTCTCTCATTATGAAACAAGTAATTGATATTCCATGAGGTTATTTGACTAGTAGTATACAATGGTTACTTTTTTTTTAGAATTATTTATTCAACTTTAATGCCATTCATTTTATGTTCAAATTTATTTCTTAATTCCATATTTACTTTTAGCTATTAAACATTGCATAATATTAATTATTTTGTCATAATTATTACCCTTGTTGAGAATATGACCTCACCCATTTCTTATGTTTTATATTCTCTAGGATGTGAAGAATTATATTATAAATGACTTTCAGGGATAATCTAGGATTTGTTGAATTTTTCAATGGAATTTCTATTTTGTATTCAATTTGAAATTTTAATGGTGAATATATGTATATATTTTTTTTTCCAATGCTACTAAGCTAGTCAGTCATTTGAGACACATCTTTCATATTTATGTGCCATTTCAATGAAATAAAAAACCAGCTTAGAGAATCTAGCATCATATGATTTCAATAAATATATAAATTAATCCAATTTCTCTAACTGTAACCATTTTAATATTGATTATTTATCTTTAAAAATTTATAATATTTGATCATTTTCTCTGTGGAAAACATCACTCTAATTATGTCTGAGGGATTAATTTTAAAATATAATTTTATTCCATTTTCAAAATAATTTTGAATAATAGATTCAATATTTATAATCTAAATATTCCACAATATCGTTCAATTTCAATAAATTTTTTGACCAAAAATAATATTTAAACCATAAAAAACTATTTACCATGGTTAAGTAAAAATTGAATGGTCGAGGAGTTAAACAGAAACCATATGTGTACAAAATGATCCAAAACATTTCAAAAATAAATTCTATGTCTATATTTAGACCTTATATTGTATAATTATTTATAATAATCCATTATAGATCTGTGTGGAATGTTAATGTTATTGGAACAAAATTTTATTTATAAAAATAATGTTTGTGACACTTAAATCACTTATAAAAAACCACCATTAATCCAGACATCTTTAGAATTCATAAACTATTTGGGTTTGATACTAACATCTAATATATATTACATAAATATGTACTGTAATAAAATAAACCTTACTTTTAACAGATATCCATCCAAATAAGGATTTTGATGCTGACAAAAGGATGTTACGTGAAGAAGCAGATGCCTTCTTCATTAATCATTTTTTATTTTATTACATCGTAGAACACTATATATTTTTAAGAAATCAATATGATATAATAACCATAGAATATTTAATCTACATAGATGTTTTTTAATGTCCTATATCAATCTCATATTACATTGAGTATAACTATTTAAAATAATCCATTATAGATCTATGTGGAATGTGAAAGTTATTGGTACAAAATTATATTTATAAAAATAATGTGTGTGACACTCAAATCAATTATAAAAGACCACCACTAATCTAGACATCTTTAGAATTCATAATCCATTTGGGTTTGATATTAAAATCCAATATATATTACATAATTATGTACTCTAGTAAAATAAACCTTATTTTTATCAGAGATCCATCGAAAGAAGGATTTTGATGCCAACAAAAGGATGTTACCTGAAGAAGCGGATGCATTCTTCATTAATCGTTTTTTATTTTATTACATCGTAGAATACTATATAGTTTTTATGAAATCAATATGATATAATAACCATATTATATTTAATTTAAATTTATGTTTTGTAATGGCCTATATAAATCTAATATTATATCAAATTGGATTAAAAATCACCAACCATGTGTATGGAGGATGATCACCACGTGAACCGATGTTATAAATTTTCCATCACAACCTCTCATAGTTGGATATGATGATGGGTTAAATGATATGATAATATATATATGGAATTATTATTATTTTGAAATTTTTATATCACATATACCTTCTTGCATTCAATTCTAAGGGAATATACAAACGTTACGTGCTTTTACTTTGGACTACCACATCGCAATGCAATAAGATTCATTCATGATTTACATGGACAATAATAGGGAATGTTATAATAGGAATTTGTGATATATATAAAATAAAAATGAATCATTATCAATAATATATTAGTTATCTCTATTTATATCTCTATATCTATAATATAGAAACCTCATCCTAGTTTATGCATTCCTATCAACTCCATGATCAATGTATTCAATTTTTTATCTCTAACATTTATAGATATCCCTAAATAGATATACAAAAAATATATATTATCTTTATATCAGGGTTATCATTATGAATATTATGAAACCATTATTCATGTTATATAATAAAAAAATATAACAAATAAAATCATACACAAAAATATGTAGTTATTGCTTAAAGCATGACTTTTACACTGAATGGTTGTCAATCGCGTAATAAAATGTAATAATTAAATCACATATAATATGATTTATATAAATTTGTGTGTGTGTTTGTATCAGATTTTCTGATTCTTTAATATATTTATGATAAATTTATAAATTTATTTAATTTTTTTTATTTATAAAGGATTTCAAGAATTGTTATACAAAATTGTTATGTCAATTTGGTTTGTTTGTGATATATGTTATGTTTTTCACATATATTATATTATTTAGTGATTATGCATACCATTGGATATCTAATATCATGAATTTATTCATGATATTAAGTGTTTAATTTATTTATATTCATTCATGGGGTTTATGATACAATGTTACCAAAGAGGGAAGTGTGTTTTTACAATGTCATTATTCATTTGAATTTCTCCTGAGTAAGCTTAAATTTTTTTAATAATAATATATATATAAATTGAAAAAAAATTATTTTCAATTTCTTTTGTTATTTAATTGTATTAAATGTTTTCCATTCAATTTCAACTCTTTAGGTATATAAGAGTTTAGGATAATTTTTTTATGATAATCAATATTTAAATCTTCATTTTTTCAAAAAACTATTATTCATCAAAAAATGTGTTTTATAAATATGTTTTGAATATAAATTATTACATTATACTAATGTCTTATTAAGTAAATTTTACCTATTTTGTAAAAAAAATTAAAAAAATTGAATGGAATATGTTTGTCATTTTCTAAAAGAAGGCCCATTTGGAATTAACTAATAATATGAAAAGAATAATTTTTCATCATGTATGAAATGAATGAAAATTTATTAGATCCACAAAAATTATTATATTTTAATCATTATTTATATGTTTTATGAGTTAATTTTCATTGAAAATTTTTTCAACTATAATTTATGAATATTTAATGCCCAAAAAATTAAATTTCAATGATAGTATATTTTCATCAAGAAATAATCCATGTGATTTTATATTTAAAATTAATTATCAACATTATATAATTTATTTTTATGTTAGTTATTATTAATTTGATAATTTATCCATGGAAACAATTTTTATTATTTCTCTGAATAGATTATTTTTATAATAAAATGTTTTTTTAAAACAATTTCTCTTACAGAAGTTTCATAATTAATAAATTATTATAAAACTTTTTCCTATTCTATTTCTAATGATTTGATGAAAAAATTATGAAAAATATTTTTTTTCCAAAATATAGGTTATAATTAAATGTATATGAATCACATTTCATTTATTGGGGTTGGTACAATGAATGTTTAATAATCTTGGGGAACAAATATGGATGATATATATATGTTACTAGTGGAAAACATATCTCTCTCAAATAAATTGGGTAAATATTGATATCTTATTAGATAAAAAAGACAATATTTTAGAATAATATCATTTTACGAGGGGAATCGGCAATGACCCAAACTTTTATTAATAAAAAATCATCTTGGAACTAATTAATTGTCATCGTATGTATAATGGATATATAACATATTAATTTCCTTGGTTTTATGTTTTTGGATTTTAAAATACTATTAAAAAATTATATTGTTTCTAATATAGCAATTGAACTGTATACCCATAATTAGTATAAATATAGTGCTCTAACAAATCCATTTTACGTAGAAAAAGGAAACGATGGGCTCATCCAGAATATTTTCTCTATAAGAAGACCATTTTTCAGATCTTAGAATAGTGGTGGTGTCATTGATCTTCGCTCTTGACAAGCCCAAGCTGGACATCAACACCTCAATCTTGAATGGCACCACCTATGGGAGAAGTGGAAGTTGTTATAGATTACCCCCTGAGTAAAGTTATCTGAGCCACCCCAAGAGTATTTCAATGTCGCACACCTTACTCTTAGGTCGTATGATAGTGTTATAAGGGTTTATGTAGAATACCATAGACCTATTATTATTTGAAATATTTGTTTATAGAAAAATAAAGATAGATTCAATTTATTATTGTTACTTTATAAATAGTAATTTAAAAAAATAGTATTTTTAGGTAATATTGAATTAAGAAATAATTTTTGATGAATTAATGGATATTTAAATTAAATAATATTTTAATAAAATAATATTACTAAATTAATTTTTATTAAATATAAATGAACATGTCAATAAAATTGTAATTTTTATTAAGGTTTCAATGATATTTTTTTTCAAAACACAGAAAAAATTCTATAAAAGTCAGTTTTTATTTTAAATATATACATTTACAAAGATATAAAATCATTTAGATAAAATGAATTTTTTTTGAATTAGGACATCGAAATTATCCAATGGTGTATTTTTCCGAATTTTCCATGATAGAAAAAATTTTTGGGTAAAAATTAATTACCGTTTAGATATATAATGTGTTTTATGATTTGATAATGCCCCAATAATGATGTAACAAAATAATATAAATGGTTTTTTGGACAATATGTGTTTATCATTTAAAATAATGTTATTTTATGTATTATTAATTTATTTTACAATGTCTTAGTTCACCCTCTAAGACATATAAAACATTGTAACATTTTAAAATTATTTATTTGAGAGTGTGACTCACCTCCACCAAAGAAATCATAATATTTTAAAATGATCAACAATTAGACTTATA
The DNA here is from genome assembly GCA_963277665.1 of Viscum album. Classification (NCBI taxonomy): domain Eukaryota; kingdom Viridiplantae; phylum Streptophyta; class Magnoliopsida; order Santalales; family Viscaceae; genus Viscum; species Viscum album. The sequence goes on from OY728164.1 coordinate 1,817,572,840, forward strand.
AAATAATTGTTCCACACCACTTAGGGAAAACCCCTCAGAACAAATCCTGGTATCATTTGTGTTTATGATTAGTTTAACATGTGGTGTCCAAAACCTAATTAATAAAGAATTCCCTCATTTTTACTATAATAACCCACTCAATCTTTCATTCCTCTTCACTGATAAAATTTCAAGCAAGACCACCCTTTTCGCTACTCCCTATATAATCCTCCCAAGGCACCACGAGCTCCCAGTAAGCCCCTCTCAAGCCCCACCTAAGTCTTTGGGATCACAGATCCAAGTAAGGTATTTCTTCCTCTCTCATTTTTGTCAAAATTTTATAATGTTGTTAAGAAAATTTATTTTCAATTTAAAATGGTTGGTTATGATTTTGATACTCTTATATATTTTCCTCTATATTTATGAATGATCAGATACCCATTTCACTCCCATTTATGCCTCCAATGTACAACCGTTACCATGAGAAAATTCCATCAGGGATTTGTCTTTTTTTATTTACATTCATGAAATTATTTAATATTATGCCTCTAAATTCAATTACATACATTAGGATATATATCTATATCACCCCCTTTCTATTAATATTAGGTAAATATGATGATATACTCATTTATCTCTCATCAACCATTTTAATTAATTATAATGTCATGTCGTTATGCTGCCAAATTCAAACCGCAATTTTCAAAGACAACCTCATTGTGCAGTGAATATCATGTCGATTTTTCTATGAATAGTATTCAACTTTGCACACATTTACATGTTGAATATATAGTTTCATGTATTAATTCCACATTCGTTTATTGTGGAATAAATGATGATCTTTAATGATTCTATGTTGTATAATCCATGTGGCACACTTATACAAGAAATGAAATTATTAAGAAGGGTATGCCCTGATAGCGATCAAACGTATTGGGTAAAGATTAGTATCACGATTAATCAAGTGCAATGAGGGTTTACTAATGACAGTTCCATTTAAATTAGGGTTTACTCATTCTTAATTTGTTATGATACTTGTCTCGTACTAATATCATGCTAAATGTTTACTCTATATTTAATTGTTATGATAATCATGCAATATCATTACCTTATGTTCATTTTTATCTTTTTCTCCATTGATATGTATATTTACTTTAATGTACAATATTTTTCATTTTGTGTCTTAATTACTACCTTATTGGGACTTATATCTCACCATTTTTCTTATGGATGTCCTCATGTTATCCCATGCAATGCTAAGTATGATGTGAATTTTTGGTCATATAATATATGTTTTCAATAAAGGTGTTGTGTTATATGTTCTATGTTTTTATGTAATGCTCCTAATTTCTATAAACACTAGACCTCTCGATCCTTAGAGTTGTCCCAAGTACAATTTTATGTAATAAATCATGTTTATATGTTTAATAAGTAGCAGTGTTTTAATAGAATGTATACACTATAATAGAATAAGGAGTTATCACTCTCTACTATTATGGTTTGTGTAGTGAACCAAATGCATTATGATGGTCTCAGAAATGATCATGGAACAACTAAAATAATGATTATATATGGTTATGTGTATTCCAAAATTGTTATATTTTTTTGATTTTATGCTATCATTGTTTATGTTGGTTGATTCAATTATTAATTAAGACTTAAAAACTATTAATACATATTTAATAAATGATTTTTTGATCTATTATAATGAGGGTCTTGTTTATCAATGTTATATTTGGTTCTCATACACCTATGATTATGATATATTTATAAATCCTCTATCTACCACTACTGAGAATATAAGCATACTATTAATTATGCATCAATTCATCGAGTTATGATTAATGTTATTATTTTTGATATTTTTATGAAGAGTTCTAGTTATGAAGAACATAGTGTGAGTGTATTAGCTCACTTATTGACCAGTTGATTCTGTTTCCACGATTCCAATGGAATTATACCATTATAATCCTTAATATTGTGTTTCTGGAATGTAATTATTATTAATCTAATAAGATATAACATTTATGTATTTAAATTTTTGTTTTTACACATATTCATACAGTTAACATCTATATATGAATCATTGATTTTAGATACAGCCATCATCAATTAAGAGTTCCCACTACTGTGTCAACATCTAATCATTATGGTTACAACTCGATAGCCCTTAAAAATTCTATTGATATAAAAGTGTTAGTGTATTTAGAATAAAATAAGGAATTAGATATTATTGTGTGGATGGAATGTGTTCCTTTAATAGTTAAATTCATGAAACACATAATAGATGTCAGGATCACAGGATATAATTTTTCTCTTTATGTTTAAGTGGTTGTTGATGTCCATATTGTACAAACACTTTTATTTGTGATGTATCATTAATTATTATCATATTTTTATAATTAATTAATTATAGAATGGGTGGTTCATTAGTTCATGTAATATTTTCCACCATTTCATTAACCGTTTTTTTATCCCCCTTTGACAATAATAGTATTTTTAATATAACTTCCCCGTTTTAATGAACCTCCTAGTTCCATTCCTGAAATCACCTTAATGTTTCACCCCAAATTTCTGGCATGTATATGGTTATATTTAATTTCGCATGTTTTATTAATTCTATTTCTCTTGAGACTCAAACTTCTAGTTCATTTCGAATCTATCGAAATGGTAGGAATGTCACTTTTTTCTTTTATACCATGAGTACACATTTAATGATTTACTAATAAGTAAAAATTTATATTATATATATTTCCCATTGGAGATGTTATTTTATGCCACTAAAGAATATCTAAATTTTCCCATTATATATAATTTTTAAAATAGATTATTCCTTGAAAGTATTGTAAAATATAACTCAAAAGTACCAATGGATTTACCCCCTTTTTCATTATATAAAGGAATACCTTCTCTATAATTGTATGTATGATAAGATGAATGATCTTAATAAAATATATCCTCTTAAATTAATTAAATTACTTAAATAAAATTTCATCCTCTGGAATTTTTTAATATGATTCCTCCATTAATTAATTCACCGTTTAAATGATAATTTTATTGGATAACTATTCCATGTAATGATAACATGATAATAGAAAATAATTTTTCAATGGTTTTAACCATGTCACTAATAATAGTGTATAAAAAGACCAACTAAAAGGATTATGTTTCCTCATAAAATATTTTATAGTTTTTTGACATTTTTTTTAATTTGGAGGATTTTTATGATTAATTTCTACGTAATATTTTGTGTGAATGAAAACTGTAGGACCTAGGGAAACCCTGAGAGGGAAGGGTTGAATCAGGGTGTCACTATTTTCTCTTAATGTGATGGATCATGTCCCCATGTTGGTAGGTACTTTATAAACTTGTATGATGGATATGATTAGCAATCTAACATTCAGATGAAATGAGTTGACAAAACACTTTTACATGGTTCACCACTAAGGTCTACATATATGGAAAATATGCAAATAGGTTACTGGTCAAACCTAATCCCACTATTCTTCAATACTTATGTATTATAATGGTTCCGTCATAGTCACACTATCCCAAGCTCACTTCCTTTGCAAAATTTTTGGGATAGCTAACTACGTCCCTCTGGTAACTCCCATTGACTCCCCCTAGCTCACTACCTTTGGTGAAGTCACACTCAATTTATAGACATGAAGGTATCTTGAACTGATAAGCACTGAAGAATATGTCTCTTGATCAGCATGAGATGATTCTTGCATCAGTGTACTAAATTGATGTTCTTTTGTATTCAATCTTCTACTTTAGTTCCACAACTGAATGCACAAAATATCCATCTTTTCTGCCTTTAATTCCCAATACAGACGCCTGAGTGTATTTGTATACTTCCCTATTTCAGTGATGATCTGAGTGTGGTTTCATGAATAATTCTTCTACTCTTTACAAAGCACAATTAAGGTGTTAAACACCAGTCATGTGTGTACGGTAATACTTCCCTTTGTAAAACCAAATGGTTCACAGTACTTCCTTCTTCACAAAGCCGCTTTGAGAGTGCTAAGAACCTATCAAAGGCCTATGGGACCCCCAGTTTTTTCGTGCACCCTTCTTGGTGAATTGCGTGTAAAATTAAAACCTTTTGCATGAAAATAAGTTTTGGCGCAAAAATTCCTTTTCACACAACACTTCTTTTTCACACAAACCATCTCTTCTTCGTGCGACAATTTTTTTTCGAGAAAAACTTCATTTTTTTCACAACACATGTTCTTTTCATGCACCCCCCTAAACATCAATTCTTCTATGCATCAGACCTCATGATATGTTTATGTTTCAAGACTCACCTAATTAGAGGGGTTCACATTGTATTGATAAGCATTTCTGAAACCTCATGAAAACCCCCTTCATAAAAATAAAACTATCACTCACTTCTTTACATTACGTGCAAATTCTTTTATTTTCGTACAACACCTGTGTTTTTCATGCACCTCACAACACTTCCATTTTTCATCATTCAAAACATGATGCCTTTCTTGCATGCAAAACATGAAACCGATATTTCATGCACCGACTTCCAATTTCGCATGCATCCTAGATTATCTCGCGAATATCATGCCTTTGTTGATTTTCAGCTTTCTGATCCCAAGGCACCCCTTGCGCGTAGGTCCTCAAAAGAACATTTTTTGCACAACATTTTTCCACGCACATTCACATTTTTTGGGAATAGATATGGTTTTTGAGAACCATTTTCAATTTAAAAATATTAAAGTGTTGATTTTAAACACCCATTGCACAAAAAATTGTAAACAGTGTTCTGTATTGCGTGAAAAAACAATCTTTCATGCAGCCTCCTATTTCATGCACTTTGCACAATTTTTCATGCACTCCATCCCTTTTCCAAAATTTGATGTTCTGATCCAAAAACATCAATTTCATATAAAACCCCCTTCAATATATGCTTCGTCCATAACAATCATGATTATTTTCTGTGATTTTCCTTATTTAACTACTCTTATTCTTTCATTACAAACTCAATTATTGGGATATATATCCATTGATAGATTAGCTTTAGCATCATAAAATATTCCAAAGATAGTACTATTGATTCACTGTCATCCACCATCATCTTTCCATTGAATAACTCTTTCATCATAGGTTCTCTTGACTTATGATATTTTGGAAATAAAAATAAGTAAATCATCATCTAATTTTGATACAATGTGAAAGGCATGGCCATAACTAAATTCCAATCCCTTCCACACTCTCTCTTATTCTTCAACCACCATTCAATACTTCCTGAAAATCATATGATTATATTCCTCAAGTATTTCTTGGAATGGTTCTCATGAAATCATGAATAATTGAATTGTTTTTTAGTCAATCATCCTCATATGGATGATACCTCACCATTCCTACATTTCATTACAGTTCTTCTTGATGTCCATTATTTTGATAATCACTCATAACAATTAAAAAAAATACAACCATATAAACAAATTAGTCTTAATATAAATAAGAGTTATAATTTTTTTATCCAATATCATTCAGTTTCATGGCAAAAAATAAATTAAACCAGTAATCACATTAACTATTAAAATGATTCCAATAGGATTCCTCTATGGACAAAAACCAAAATGAATAGTGTGAGTAACAATAATAATAGTGGAAATCAATATTATCATGAGAAATAATATATAACATTCCATATTCATGATAAATTATTCTTATTATTTTACACATTTGGATAAAAAAGGTAAACCAGGGTCACTACTATATATTAGTATTTTATACTATACATAGTCTTATCCTCGTGGCCCTCGCATTAAAATTTTCTAACTCCACTATCCAGGGATCAACTAAACATTTTAATATACCAATATTAAAGGACCAAACATTTAAAAAATAAATATTATATCATTTTTTCAACACCCCATGATTTCATAGTACGCTATTTCTTCAAAATATTTCAATAAATTGCACTACATGCAATACAATGATCAAGCACACCACGACTTACCAAACTAGCCGTTCAAAGGCAGTTATGAATAATATTAACTGAATTTTTAACTATATATAATCCTAATAATTTTAGAATCTATATTATGTGTTTTTTAGAAATAATATAAGAATAAATTCATTTTTCCAGATAAAATAGTATTTTTCAAAAATGAACTTTTACCACCTTTTAATGGTGAACCCTTTTTAAATCCAATATTTGAAACTTTTATATATTCAATTTGAAAAAAAATTAAATTCTTCTTTAGAATCGAGACATAATAATTTTGTTTCAATAAATATTTGGTGTTTTTATGATAACTTACAAATTTGGGTGAATAGTGACAAATACTATTTTTAAAGTGAAAACAAATTTTTTAATCAAAATAATTTATAGTGTTGAATTATAAATTTTAATGGTTGGGAATTATAATTATATTATTTGTTTACAATGTAATCCAATGATGGTCATTGTTTGTAATATCACTTTGAAATTGATCATAAACAAGTATCAATCTTTTGTTAGTTATTATTTCTTAAAAACATGCTTTTTGGTTTCGACAATGGAAATTAATTCTATATTAATAAATGAAACTTCAAAGTTTTTAATTTTGTAACATAGACTTAATTTTTGAATTCATAATATCAAAAATATCTTAAGGTGAAATTTTTGTATTTTTCTGAAAGCATTCAATTTTTTATGAACAGTGAAAAACACTATGTTATTGGTTAAATCCGACTTTTTATTTATATAATTATTTATTTTATTTATAATTATTTTAGCTAAAAATAGATACATAATACCTATATATGTTCAATGTAATTCATTAGAGCGATTTTATAATAATTTTTCAAATATAAAAATTTTATTGAATTTTTTACCATCTTTTACACACCTCCTATGAGCATTTGAAAATTTATATAAAACATAATTATTTTTCTTCTATGAGTTGAATTTCAAAAAACCGAGAAACACGGTTGTTATTATTAAGTAAAATGTTGTTCAATAAGATGGAAATAATTTTTGATGAATAGTAACATTTTACTTTTAATTACCAATATTAAAAGTAAATAGGGAAATTAAGGCTAAAAATGATATTAATATTACCCTAGAAAATTTTCTAATTTTATAGAATAAGTATAATTAGACCAAATACAACCTTAGTAATAAAATATGAACCTCTTTAGTCCACTTTTATTAGATTAGGACATTTATTATTATTTACTTCAATGAAGAGTAAAAATATTTACAATCAATGTTTAATAACTAAAGAAAAAAATAATATAGGGTTAAAAATAAGATAAATTAGACTATAAATATTCATTATAATGTTAAATATATTTCCTACATAATGAAATTTTATTGATATCTTTTAAAAATTTAAATAATTTAATTTATTTATGACATAGTGATAATGCATTAATTACCTAATTAATGAAATATTAAAATAATTGATATTATAAATTTCCAATTAAATGTAATTTGAGACTATTTATGAATTAACCTAATTTTATAGGTTAATATGACATATAGGGTTGGTTATATGAATTTATTTCTAGGTTACAATGCTGTTATGAATTTAGAAAAAACAAAATACCAAATAGTGTCCAAATTGTCATAAAAGAGTATTTAAAACAAATATTATATTATTTATTGATATTCTTTTCCTAAAAATAGAACGTTCATCCAAAGGACTTATATAATGATATGTGTATCATTAATGATCCACTTGGGGTTCTCATGGAAGTATATAGTATGTTTAGTAACCATATAATATAAAAATACAATGAGACATGGTAAATGACAAATTTTTTACTAATAGTTAAATCTAAAAGATAATATTAATATAATCTCTCAAACCTGTCTAAAACCTATTGGTTGAGTGGATTTCAACCCATCCACACCTTATATTTTACATAATCCACTTTGGAGCGATTAAACATAAAATTATTATATTATAAAATAATATTTCTAGATTTTTCAAAGGTGCCCCTCACCCCTCTTATAAATGGGAACTCCCCCTTCTCTCTAATTCACACCTTCAAATCCATTTGGCTCGGCCAACCCCTGCCCAAATATCCTCTAAAATTTCCTTTCATTATCCTAGAGGCCTTACTTTAGTTAGACAGAAAACCTATGGATCCCTTTTGATCAAATCAAAAGGAAGAACCCGAAGAAGAGGTAAATATTTAATCACATCTTTCATGTTGCTTTCTTTTTCCACTTCCCCTTTCTTTGTTGTTTATATTATAAAATAAAAACCCCAGTATTTTCTATATATTATGATTTTATTATAAATATGGTAAAACCGTAATCATTATTTTATCCATCCTTTGAATGACATGTCACCATACGTGTGTACGTACGACTTACAGTCTCCACGTTGTGGTGTAATTGTCATTCAATATATTATTATTTTGATGGGTATAATAATATTGTTTAATTTTTTTAAATTATAAATATAACATGATAATTATTCTTTATATATGATATACCATCAAATTCTATATTATTTTAATATCAAAAGAATGATATTATTGCTCGTGTGTACGTACGGATTATCGTCTCCACGAACACGATGAGATTCATTCTACATCGTATCCATTCAAGAATAAATTTGATTTGATGGTTAAAAATAATGTTCAAAGAGTTAATATCATTATGGATATGAATTATATACATCCCATCCATAACAAATATGACTCACATAACAAAGAATATAGAGGTAAACAAATTCGTTAACACCTGAAACGACGATAACACTAAGATATTATCAACAAAGAAATGATAAAAGATCATATATGATATCATATTAATGTATATGATTATTGAATAATTTAATATAAATTATTTCACCATTATACATGAGGTTAACCTACCCTCAACCAAGTAAAAGTTCATGGTTATGGGTTTTAATATCACTTCTTATTCTCGTGAGATTCATGCAATGTCGCCACTATTTCATTTTGTGTGGTGCATGTACTACCAATAATTGTATTATTTTTGTAATACACTTCAATTTATGTGTATCTACATATTTATTGTGTAGTACTTCTATCATGGGGTGTATGTTTCATAAGATACCAAATTGGTAAGGGTTAATATCACAATCTCTTTATTATCCGAGGTTGTTTTTACGAAAGTATCTACTGGGACATATTTATTATTGATGTCCATGTTTCATAAAATAGTTTTCAAATGGAATATTTTTAAGGGTATTTTTTTTTACTAAAACATCATTTTAAATGTTTTAAATTTTTATTCTTCTAAATAATTATAATTAATGTCCTTTTTTTCAAAATGGGTTTTAAGGATTTATTTATATGGACATGAATGTTTTTAAAAAGTTAATTCCTTTCAAAATATTCAAAGAGCTATGAGACACTTTGATTAAAAAATTCCTTTAAAAGTCTTCTTTTTTTAAATGTGAAACTTTTAATTATTTTTATAAAAAATGGATATTTCTCACAAAGAGTTTTACAAATCATTTTCATCTATATCAACATCCATTGGTTGATTTTAATGTTGTTTGAAATTGATTTATTATGATACAAATATTCCATATTGTATTGAATGTTTTGTGATACGTTTGACTATAGATGTGTTATTTTTATACCATTCATGGTTTATGGACAAAGTATTGAAATCTTTATTTCTAGTTTTAATAAGAATTTGTATGTTATATTTCAACATTTTCTTATGATGAATTTATTAGTCTGGTATGTTCCGGGTTGGGGACAAGTTAAAGTAAGCCCTTCGGGTTGGGGTCCGATTACAGCAGACCCTCTAGGATGGAGTACCATTACAGAGGCTCTCCGTGGTGGAGTCTGGTTACAGAGGCTCTCCGTGTTGGTGTCGAGTTACAGAGGCTCTTTGGGATGGAGTCTAGTTACAGAGGCTCTCCAAGATGGGGCTCAGTTATAGTTACCCCTTGGTCCTGGCACGAGGCCTTTCCATAAGACATAATGTTTTTCATTATGCATTCCATCCTTATAAAAGTGGTTATTGATATTGCATGTAACTATTTGACTATTAGAATATCCTTGTGAGTAAGTAAATTGAATTATTTGATTTAATCATTGCTATATTATACTTATATACAGGATTAAAAGTCTTTTGTTTTAGTCTTATACATTTCCTTACATGTTAATGCTTATTTATTAATGTTTCTGCTATATTGTTATCTTTACTGAGCATTTGAGCTCACCCCTTTCTATGTTTTAATTATCCCAAGATGCGAAGAAGTATATTATGACTGACCTATATGGATTGTTTATAGGATCTCAATGTTGTATATGGAGACGAATTTGTTTTAGTTTTTCAGTTTATTATGTGATGTAAACCTTATAAATGTATCTAGTACTTCCAAGTCTACTAAACTAATCGATATTTCAAGACTTGAACTTTTTTTATCTTGAAAATGATGCATAATAATGTACAGACTCTGGGCTTCTTGGTGTCTGGGCGTTACCGTTGGTATCAAATATATTTTAGTAAAAACCTTGGAAAATAGATTTAGTTAAACTCTAATTAGAGAACATATCCCTAAGATATACTTTAAATATTGGTATATAATAACATCCTAGAATTTTGGAAATGTAAAGATTTTGTGTCTTTTATGAGAAATACATCCCCATATGGATATGAGCAGGTAAAGGCGGCTCTGGCACAGATGTACATAGGGGTAAAACTATAAAACACCTCTATAAGCTAGACTCGAATGGGAACTGGTGCACGATAATGGGCCCTGCCACACTCTTGGTTATGACACTCCTGGGGGATATGCTTAGGACAATTATCATTTTATTTACAAATCATTATGAAGTTTTTACAAGTATATACCTCATCAAAGAAAGTATTTTTATGATTATGTATTATATCCATAAACTGTTCAATTTTCGTTAGGTATTTTACATGTTTGGAATTATTAATTGAAATTCACAAACTGACCTAGTGTATTCCATTGTATTGAAATGGCGCCCAATTGAAGGAATGTGAACTCCAGGAAAATGTATGATCCAAAGAGTAAGAAGGATCATATCATTCATGATATTAAGCCAACATTTAAAAGGTAAATAGTTTCCCCTTTATTCTGAACATATGAATAAATAGTATCATGTGCTAATAAAATAAGTAAATAATTCTCTGAGTCCTATGGATTTGAAAGGAAGAAAGAGAAGAAAAGAATGGAGGAGGGAAATATAGATACTGGGATAGAGGAAAATATGGATTTTACCATGTGTGATAACTGTGCAAATGAATCTCCTTGGTAAATTATTAAAGGGAATGGGAGTTTGTTACATGATTTGAGAAAAAGGACACCAAGTATGTGATTGCAAGGGTATGAAAAAAAGTTTCAAATGTATAATACTTCATCTTCAAGGAGTTGGGAAACTACGTGAATCAATGTATAAATCATTTGAGTATATCCAAAATGCTACTATTTGATAATAATAAAGTTATGATACTACCGAAGATAAATAGGAATGATTATATTTCTTACGTTGTTACTAAAGTAAAATGTTAATTGAGAAATTTATTACTGATGTACATGTTATAAGAATTATAGAGTATATAAGGATTGTACTGCAATACTATTTCATTAAGGACATGATATAGTGTGAAACCAAGAAAAGTCAGTCAATACTAGCTTAAATTTTTGGAAAATATATGATTTAGAGAATGATAAACTTTAATATCATTCTGATAATGAGGTAGTGATTTTGGATTAAGAGATGGTTGATTTAGAAAAATTAAATTGGATATTCTTGACTTCCTTGAAACAGATTAATGATTTTTATATTATATCATTATTGGAGTTTTCAACATTTTTGGATAGAAGGAGTATATCCAGTATTCTATAAGGAATAAGGGAACATTAATTTAACCACTAAGGATTTATAGTAATTCAGGATGTTTCAGTGTTTTAAAAGAATACATGATGAAGGTGTTGAATGTTATTATAGGGAAAAGGATCTTTATTGTGTTTACCTTCCTTATAAATTTTGGACTGTGAGTTTGGATATAAGTATGTTGGATAATTCTAAAGGTTGAAATGGATTATGTTTGAAATTGAATACTATTATTAAGGTAATTATTGGGTTTTTATAGAAAGCACAACACACAGACCGTGTGACAACCCGTCGCGTCAGACAAAGTTGCGGGAATCGAACCCACAACCATAGTGTGATTGGTATTTATCGTCTACCACTGGACTACGTGAAGTCCCTGGATTAAATAATGTAGTTTCTTTTTTTAAAGGGTCTGATGGGTGAATTATAATTTCAATTTTTTGTAACCCTATATGAATATGAAAAAAGAATATTTTTTATGTTTTATTATATTTTAGAGTGAAGGATGAGTTTGTGGTAAATATTAGTTATAGGATGTAACTATACTTGTCAAATATATTTTTTTTCTTCTCAAATTCTATAAACAAATTAATTTTTAATCATTAGGTAAGGGATATTAAAACTAAAAATGTGCCTAATACGTTATGTTTTGTTGAACCGATGATATTTTAATTAATCATGGATTGATGGATTTGAGGCCCTCAATTATACATTGGTTTGTGATTGATAAACTCAATTACTCCCTATAAATATGTACATTTTCCCTCCAATTACGTGTCTCTAATTTCCACGAATGTTCTCTTAATCGCGATCATATTTCGGTGATGACTTTTTCATTCCCCTTTTCCTCTTATAAAGATGAAAATTTTATAAACCCAATTTCCGATGTGGATTTTCCCAAAAAGGTATTTCCTTTTTTCAACCTTTTATTTTTGAAGAAAAATTTAAAATTGCAAGGATGCAATTTATTGAAGGTGGGAAGAATGTAACACCCCAAGATTTAAAAGTACGTTATTTCTTTAAAGTAATTCATTAACTTACACTACACGCAACACCGAGTTCAAGTGCACCATGACATACAAAACTAGCCGTTCAAAAGCGGTTGTGAATACTAGTAACTTAATTTTTAACTTTATATAATCCTTATAATTTTAGAATCCATATATTACTTACTTATAAATAATGTAAGAAAAAATTTATTTTTTTAGGTAAAATAAGTATTTTTTAAAAATGCACTTTTAACACCTTTTAACAGTGAACCGTTTTTAAATCCAATATTTGAATCTTTTATAAATTCAATTTGTAAAAATAAGAATATCCTTTAGAATCGAGAAATATGAATTTACTTTCAATAAATATTTGATGTTTTTATGATAACTTTCATATTTGGGTGAATAGTGAAAATGCTATATTTTAACTAAACAGAACTTTTTTAATAAAATAATTTATAGTGTTGAATTATAAATTTTAGTGGTTTGGAATTATAATTATATTATATTTTTACCATTTAATTCAATTATGGAAATTTTAATTAATTTCACTTTGAAATTGAACATATACCAGTATCGATCTTTTGTTAGTTATTATTTCTTAAAAACACAATTTTTGGTTTTGACAATAGGAATTAATTTTTCATTTATATATGAAACTTATATTTTTTTAATTTTGTAAAATAGACTTAATTTTTGAATTAAGAATATCAATATTATCTTAGGGTGAAATTTTGGTAATTTTCTGAAAACATTCAATTTTTGATGAATAGTGAAAAACACTAGTTATTGGTTAAAACTGACATTTTATTTAAAAAATTATTTATTTTATCTAAATTTATAATAGGCCAAAATTGATAAATAATACTTATATATGTTCAATGTAATTCATTGGAGCCATTTTATATAAGTTTTCATATATAAAAATTTTATTGAACTTTTTACCGTATGTTACCCACCTCCTATGAGCATTTGAAAATATATATAAAACATAATTTTTCTGCTTCAGTTAGTTGAATTTCAAAAATATAAGAGACATGGTTGATATTATTATGTAAAATGTTGTTCAATAAGATGATAATAACTTTTGGTGAATAATAACTTTTTTCTTTTATTTACAAGGGATTAAAGTAAATAGTGTAATAAAGGGTTAAAATGATATTAATATTACCCTAACAAATTTTATAATTCTATGGGATAATTATAATAAGACCATAAAAAACCATAGAAATAAAATATTAAGTGCATTGGTCCACTTGGATTAGATTACTACATTTATTATTATTTAATTCAAAGAAGTGTTAAAAGAGTTAAAATAAAAGTTTAATAACGTATTTTTTAAATATAGGGTTACAAATAAGATAAATTAGACAATAAATATTCATTATAAGGGTAAAAATATTTCCTAAATAATCATATTTTATTTATATTTTTAGACACTAAATATGTAAATTTATTTATGACACAATGATGATGTGGTAATTATCTAATTAATAAAATATAAAAATAATTGATATTATAAATATCCAACTAAATGTAATTTGAGACTTTTTTTTAATTCCACTAATTGTTTTGATTAATATGACATATTAGGAATGGTTATATGAATTTCTTTCGAAATAATAATGTAGTTATGAATTTATAAAAAACAAAATACCAAATAGTGTTAAAATTGACAAAAAAGTGTTTTTAAAAACAAATTATATTATTAATTGATATTCTATTCCTAAAAATATAAGGTTTGGAAGAAAGGAAATATATATTGATATTTTTACTATTAATGAACCACTTGGGGTTCTCTTGGAAGAATATAATATGTTTATTAACTATATAATATAAAAATTCAATGAGACATGGTAATTGTCAAACAATTTAACTAAGAGTTAAATCTAAAAGATGTGGTTAATATAATGAACCAAACCAGTCTATAACCTATTGGTTGTGTGTTTTTCGACCAATATCCAAATTATACATTAAATAATATACATTTTAGAAATTATAAACCGAAAATTATTTTGTTATAAAATAATATTTCTATCTTTTTCTAATGTACCCCTAACCCCTCTTATAAAAGGGAACTACCCTTCTCTCTAATTCACACCATGAAAGACATTTGATTCGTCCAACCCATGAACAAATATCCTCTCAACTTCAATAACTTATTCTTAGAGGCCTTAATTTAGTCAGAAAGCCAACCTATAGAGCCCTTTTGATCAAATCCAAAATAAAGAACCTGAAGAAGAGGTAAATATTTCATCACCTCGTTCAAGTTCCTTTCTTGTTCCACTTCCACTTTCTTTTGTGTTTCCATATTAAAATAATATCTCCAGTATGTTCTATATACTGTTATGTTATTATAAATATAGTATAAAAGTATTCAATATTTTATCCATCCTTTTAATGACATGTCACCATACATGGGAACATACGGCTTATTGTCTCCACGTCGTGGTGTAATTGTCATTCAATATATTATTATTTGGATGGGTATAATATTAATGTGTAATATTTGTTAATAATAAATATAACAAGATTATGATTCTGTATATATGATATACCATCCAATTATATATTATTTTAATATAAAAATAATGATATTATCGGTCGTGCGTACGTACGGATTACCATCTCCACGAACACGACGGGATTCATTCCCTATAGTATCCATTCAAGACAAATTTTAATTTTTGGGTTAAAAATAATGTTTAAAGACTTAATATAATTCTGGATATGAATAATATTGTTCCCATCCATAACAAATATGACTCAAATAACAAATAATATAATGTAATGTGAATCCGTTAACACCCAAAATGAAAATAATAATAAGATATTATTAACAATGCAATTTTAAAAGATAACATATGATATCATGTTAATGTATATTATTATATAATAATTTAATAATAATTATTTCATCATTATACATGAGGTTAATCTACCCTCAACCATGGAAAAGTACAAGGTAAGGGGTTTTCATATCACTCCTTATTTCGGTGAGATTCATGCTATATCGCCCATATTTCTTTTAGTGTGGTTCATGTACTATCCATAATTGAATTCTTTGTGTAATACACATTAATTTATCTATATTTTCATCTTCATTGTCGGGTACTTATTTCATGGGCAGTATGTTTCATAAGTTACCAAATTGGTAAAGGTTAATTTCACAATCTCTTTATTATATGAGGTTGTTTTTATGTAAGTATCTACTGGGACATATTTATTATCTACGTCCATGTTTCATAATATATTTTTCAAAATGATTCTTTTTAAGTGTAAATTTTTACTAAAAAATCATATTAAATTTTTTAAATATTTTTTCTTTATAAATCATTCTCATTAATTTCCATGTTTTCGAAATGGGTTTTGAGTATTTATTTATATGAACATGAATGTTTTTAAAATGTTAATTCCTTTAAAATGTTTCAAAGTGTTATGGGAAACATTGAATAAAAAATGACTTAAAATGTCTTACTTTTTAAATTGTGTGACTATTAATTTCTTTTATGAAAAATGGATAGTTCTCACAGAGAGTTTTACAAATATTTATCATCTATATCAACATCCATTGATTGATTTTAAACATATTTGATTTTGATTTATTATGATACAAATATTCCATATTGTATTAAATGTTTTGTGATATGTTTAACGATGGATGTGTTATTTTTATACTATTCATGGTTTATGGTTAAAGTATTGACATTTCGTGTGCTAGTTTTAATATGAATATTTAGGTTATATTTCTACCTTTTCTTATGATGAATGTATTGGACTTGTATTTTCTGGGTTGGGGACTGGTAAAAATAAGCCCTTTGGGTTGGGGTCCGGTTACAGTAGACCCTTCGGGATGGAGTCCAGTTACAGAAGCTCTCCGAGATGAAGTCAGGTTAGAGAGGCTCTCCGGGTTGGAGTCTGGTAACAGAGGCTCTCTGGGATGGAGTCTGGTTATAGAGGCTCTCCCGTTTGGGGTCTGGTTACAGTTAGCTCCTATGTCCGGGAAGAAGTCCTTGACACAAAAATTAATGTTCGACATTATGCATTCTATCATTATGAAAGTTTTTATTGATATTTCTTGTCATTATTCGACTAGAATAATATCTATGTGAGTAAGTAAATAATAGTATTTTATTTAATCTTTTCCATATTATACTGTAGTTCATGTATAAAAATATTTTTTTAGTCTTATACATTGTCATATATTTTTGTTCTTATTTATAAAAGTTTCCACTATATTTTTATCATTAATGAGCATCAGAGCTCACCCTTTTCTATGTTGTAATTTTCCCAGGATGCGAAAAAGTATATTATGACTGGCGTATAGGGATAGTCTATAGGATCTTAGTGTTTTCTGTAGAATCAAAGTTGTTGTAGTTTTTCATTTTATAATGTAATGTAAACCTTATGAATGTATATATACTTCTAATGCTACAAAACTAATCAATATTTTAAGACTTGATGTTGTGTGATCATGCTAATGATATGTAACAATGCTCCGAATCTGGGATTCTAGGTTCGAGGCGTTATAATTTTAGATAAATTTCCATATATTATATAATCATTCATGCTATATACATGAAGGTTAATTATATTTTGAAACTAGATAGATAAAGATATTAATTACACACATTCATAATCATATATCATAATTTAATTCCCCCATTATAACCTTATTCACGTACCCTAATCAATCGTTTATGTATAACCTGTGAAAAATCATATGAATCATGATCTCATATTCCTAATAAGGGAAAACATGAATGATATCAATTTATGATCTTATTATTAAATAATATAATAATATTTGTATTTTTTCATAACTATATAAGAAAAATATGATACCAAATCAATCAAATATCCTGAACATGTGATATGTAATATACATTTTCATTACAACGGACATGCTTTAGAATAATGAGAAGTCTTATTATACAAATCAAGAATCATAAGTTCTTGAAGTAAATTTTTTGAAAAATCATAAGTATATAATTCATTTATAAGTCAATATTAATAATATAGAACATTAAACCACATTATATTAGAAAACATCACGAATTCCCCATAGTCAATCAAGCACATTGACATGATTCTCATAGTGTATCAATAACAGCAACGTTTATCACATAATTTGTTCTTGAGATATAAAAATTTACCTGATGGATTTTTTGGGAAATATAATTCCTGGAAATAAACTCAGATAATGTAAACCATAATTCTGTAATCCAAATAGTCATGAAATATTTATCATTTCAACACGTCAAAATCAATTCAAAGGGAATGAGTTTTAAAAAAAAATCATAATTTTATAATTGAATAACACATCGAATATAAATGTGTTTCATAAAAATTTTATCCTCATAATCATAATCCATTTAGATAAATAATAAATTTTTTATAAAGTCATTATATACCAAGTAATTAATAAATATAATCCATGTATGTTATTATAGATGATAATTTTATTTGAATTATTCATATAAATTTTTCTTGAGGGAAATAACCATTACCCTTCAATATAACATAATTAAATATTAAAGACTCTAAAATATTAGGGAAAATTTTCATTTAGATGAAAATTTAAAAAATATAGAGATACATCAAAAAATTGATCAATCGTAATGGATGGAAATTTTTTTCATGCTTTTAATGAAAATAGAAAACATTCATTACACACTTTTCCTAAAATGTCATGTAGTATCTTTTACAGAAAATGAATTGAATATTCATTTTTATTTTTTATTAATCTTAATATATAGTAAATAAGAATTAAAAAAACATTATATAATAACATATATATTATTGAATTAAAATTTAAAAGGAATAGATATGGATGAAATATTATTTTAGAAAGAGTAAAAAAATGCAGTGCTTCCAAAAAAGCATTTAATCAATCACATTTATTATTTAAATATATTGTTGTTCTTAAGGGATTTTTAAAATTTTTAATTAATTATAAATATTTATTTTCAGCACTCCAACCCTCATAATCACATGCTCTCTCAGTGAATATAATCGAAAATAATCCATTGAAAATTTATTAATACTCCAAGTCAATACATAAAAAGTTTTTGTGATAATATTTTTTTAATAAGGACATAATTCATATCATTAATACAAAATGGTGAATGAATTAGTTGATCTATATAAAAAGGATGGTTAATTTTTTGGTTCATATGAGGCAATCCTTACAATACTTTTGAGTTATGCCTCTAGAATTATCATCCAACATGAATTTTAGTTGACTGATTTATTAGAGGATTAAATCCATTTCTAAAATGGGTTTAATCCATAAGGGACTTTAGTATATATTTATAAACTGTTTGATTTTATCTCTTGGTGGAAGTAGTTATCTGAGAAACCCATCAATCTCTTGGTTTTGACAAGAGTAGTATGTCAAAGGAAACAATAAAAACCATGGATAGTGGAAGATGTGAATTATTTTATTCATAATGTGTGAAAAAAACAATGAGGAAATCATATTAAGAATAGTATTAAAAGATTCACGTGTGAGATGAAATGATGGAGATAAATTGATTTACACTATGGTCAGAATAAGATAGATAATGATTAGATAAGAGAGAAAGTCACAAAAAAATTGCACCAATAACACTCCAGTGTTTCAAATAAATGGTGAATGGGAACAATTTAAACTAATGAGAAAATATGAACAATAATGATTATGTTTTATGTCAATAAACACTTAATATGAGAGGAAATGTATAATTAAATGTTTTCACAATTTCTGATGAGGTTGTGATAAATATTTGGGGAATGTAACACTTACTGGCCACTATTTAACTGTTAATGTCATATATTTCTGTGGATCTCTCCATTCATTCATATCTGAATAATTTCATAAGGTTATAAAGATTCCACCAAAAATATTTTTTTTAATTACCAATAAAATCCCATATTGTAATGATGATCACATATCACGTATAGGATACATCTTCAATTGATGATTATGGGAATTTTATTCTTGAAAGTTATATCATTCATCCTCTGGTTGAATTTGATGTTATCATAGGCATGGACTGTTTTTATCTACATATATACCGCATTAATTATTGATGAATAAAAGGCATATTTTATATTAAAAACTCACCTATGATTGTATATCAATGTGACTGTATATATTCCATTTTTATATAGATGATATCCATTATATGGGTCATGTTACACATTAATATGTTTTTTTTATCTTAGATGGTTGGGATGAAACTCGATATCAATTAAATGAATATTTTTATAGAATTTATAATGTCTTTAAAAAAAAGTTTTTTATTATTACATTTAATCAGGATTCTATGCTTTTAAAAGAACTCATACCTATTTACATACAAATTTTAGAGAGACATAATAGTATGGACCGTATTATGTTGAAATATTTTAAGAAGAAACTACGGGATAACCTTGAAAAGGGATTCATTTGGCCAAGTGTGTCAACATGTGTTTCAAAAATTCTATTTTTAATTAATTATGTATTGAGGTGACCGTATATTTATTATTGATAGATGGATAATATCACAATCATTAAGAAGTGTCGCATACCCCATATTGATAAAAAATATGATCAACTATGTGGATCTCAATACATTTCCATCAATAAAATTCCTTTGGATATCATAATTTCAAGGTCAAGAAGGAGGATATAACAAATCCATAATTTTATAAAAGATATTAATATTTTATTGATATATTGATTCTATTTATTCTTTATAATATTCCTGTTATCTTCATGAATTAAATGAATAATATCTTTAGATATTACAATGAATATTTTGTAGTAGTATTTATACAGAATATTATTATTTATTCAAATATAATGAAATATGATAAAGATTATGTGAAAATTTTCTAATGTACTTAGGAGAAGCTATATGAAAAATTTTATAAATGTGAAATATTTCTCTAAAAGGTTTCATTTTTTGTCATAAAACATCAAGAAAGGTTATATCATTGCATCACTAAAAAACTGAGGCTATTGGATATTGTCCTAGACCATCCACGGTGACTAAGATCTAAGGATATCTTGGTTTAATTATAAAATAATAATTGTTTTTGGATAATTTCTCACACCTATGGAATCCAATAACCTTGTTAACATGGATGAGATCCATATTCCTCTAGACTTCTGAATGTGAGTAAATGTTAAAAGAATTGAATAGAATATTTTTAGACTCACTTGTACTTTCATATCCTAATAGTTTAAAAGTACATGTAATCTATCATAATGAATCCAAGATGGCACTGAGATATTTATTATTCATAATTACATGGTTGTAGTTTATATCTCAAGATAATTTAATGTTCATTTGAAAAATTACCCAACTAATGATTTGGAGTTTGTTGTGATATTTTTTCAATTGAAAATATGGAGGCATTCTCATTACAGATAATAGTGTGATATATATACCGAAAAGAATAATTAATGTATATATAAATATATATGGAGATAAATATGAACTAGATAATATCGTTAGTGGTGATTTGGGATTATGACTACTCAATAAACCACAATCCTAGAAAATTGAACAAAGTGGTTAATGAAATGAATTGAAATGATCATGATAGATTATCCATAATGAGGTTAAAAAAGATCCATTATTTCTGTAGTTTCCAAGGATTTAACCAGAAATAGTAAATAAAGAGGTTAAAGTTTATCTTTCTTCAATGAATGTTCATCCATTTTTTCAAATGATGATTCATTGTATACATAATGTTGATGTATTTCAATAAATTATGATCATACCTTTTCATTAAATTAACCATGACCATGATGGTATGATATGTTTCATGATCCATGTAAGCTCTATATCCATACCAGATTTAAAGAACTACTTGTCAAGGTATGTTCATAGTTATTCATTATCTATTCATCCTAAGATATTATAGATATTTAGATATTTGAAAAAAATTATTTGGGTGAAATGATATAAACAGAGATGTCATAGAGATTATATCTTAATTCATGATATGGTAATATGTTAAAGATTTTAGTGAAATGTTTATGGGGATATTATATCCATTACCTATACCATAATTAAAATATTATAGTAACACCTTATATTTTTTTCATTTTTCTTTTGAAAAGATCTAAAGGGTATAAATATATATTAGTTATTTTATATTTATTTACACGTTTATAAAACATCATTAGTGAATATAAATATTTGGAATATATTTCTATGATATACATTAAAATGTTTTAAGGTTTCATGGAGTACCAAATTCAATAGTTTTTTATGGGGATCATGGTTTACGTTACTGTTATGAAGACATATTGAGTATGATCTTGATTCATATTTTAGTTTCTGTACTACGTTTCATCCAAATAAGCTGTTCAGATCAATAAAATAATTCATACACTAAATTATAAATTAATATTAAATTATTTGTGATTTAATGGTAGTTTGGATCAATACATTTCAATAATTGAGTTTCCCTAGAATAATATCATTCACTCATGCATTTAAAAAGATCCTTATAAATACCTCAATGGAAATAAGTGTATAGATCCTTAATTATTGAAATAATATTTTGAAAGTTATTTATTAAGACAGTAATAGAAAAATAAATTAATAATAAAGCTATATCCATTTTATAACACTTATGTGATGCATAGAGTTGATAAAAAATTTATATTGATAATCATAGACATGATCCAAAAAACGAAGTTAGGGATAAGTTGTGTCTAATAATTTCTATATAGAAGGAGGTAATATGATTAATAAATGTGTGAAAAGTAATTCCTGTGTAAATCAGCCCCTTAAAAATTCTTGATCATATCTAGATGGTGACCCATCGGTTGGTACTTCCACCAAACCACTCCCAAGATCATGATGTGTTCCATGTATATCACTTGATAAATTATATACATGATACGTCAAATATAAAAAACATGATGGACATACAATTGAATGAAGAAAATTATTATCATGAAAAAATAGTGTCCATTTTGTATCATACATAAAATGTTCTACGAATCCAGACAACTCACCTGATCATAATTTTGTGGAAAAAACTCAAATTTGTTTAATTTATGTGGGAACTCATTAATACATTGATGACGAAGTATCATAATATATTTTTTCAATGAAATAAATTATTTTGATGACTTATGTTGCAAAAAACACCATATTTTAATTAACCGTGAGAAATTATTAATAATATTATTTAAACTGAATTATTAATTACCTAGATATTACTAATTGATGTATGCTTATAAATAAAAACTTTTTAAATATTGTGTATAATGTATTTGTATAAAGAAAACATATTTATATGAAAATACTTAATTTTTAGTAATGTCATTATATGTTATGAAAATACTATTATTTAAAAACAATATTTTAGTTCTTCTAGTGAAAAATAATAGAATTATATTTTTAACATTAGAGAAAATTTATATTAAAAAATAAGCCTAGTTTTAGAAAGTTATCAACTAAAAATTATCATATGGATATTTTTTGTATTTTTCAGAAAAAGATAAATTTTTTATAAATAGTGATAAATAATGGTTTTTATTAAAAACTGCCTTTTTATAAATAATAAAAGGTTAAATTGTGTTTTACTATTAAATTGAAATTAAATTTTTTCAATATTATATCAATTTATTCAATTTATTTCATTGGATTCATTTTCATATTGAATATTGATATAAAAACATTTTAAGATTTTGAACATTTTCTCTTTCAAAAAATAAATTCTCATCGAATACTAGGGTTTAAATTGAAATTATTATTTTTTCAATATTTTTAATGTAATTTTAAAAAAATGATACAATATTTTAAATCAAAATAATAACTTTTATATAATAATAAGAACTACTTTTTTACCATGATTAAATGTAAAAAAAAGTAAAAACTATTTATCACAGTTCTGTTAAAAATTGGATTACCTTGGCGTTGAACTAAACCCATATGAGTTAAAAATGATAAAAAATGATCAAATATATATTTTTGATCATATTTTGTCCGTATAATATATAATTTTTAATAATGATCCATAATGGATCCTTTTGACACATGAAAGTCGTGGGATTAAATTTTTATTTCCAAAAATTACATTTGTGCCACTCACCTTACTTATAAAAGGAAACCCCTTATCCTATCCTATTCAAAATTACTAAACCATTTGGTTTGGATATTAATATCAAATATTGATTTCATAATCATGTTCTCTCTTAATATAATCCTTAGTTCTATAATAGATCCAACCTAGGAAGTCTTTCGATGAAAACAAAGGGATGTTTCTTAAATAAGATATAACATTATTTAATGAGAAATTTTTTTATTACATCCTCCACCTCAATGTATTTTAATGAAATAGATATTATATAAGAATAATGGTATATAAATGTACCTATATGTTGGTGTATGACCTACATCCATATCATATTCCATCAACTATGATACAAAATTGCCATCTTTGTGTACGACAGACTACCACCTCGTGAACTGATGTAATTTTTATTCCATAACCACATATCACAATTGGATATAATGATGGATTAAATTATTATATACAATATTTTTGAAAATATTATCACTTTTAAATTTTTATATCAATTATAAATATTTACTTTTAATTCAATTGGAACATGGTAACGTCGCTTATAAGTTCTACAGACTACCACATCATGATGTGAGGTGATTTGTTCATGCTTTTCATGGCCTATAATAAGGAAAGATTTAATTATAATAATATATATATATATGATATATAACTGATTATTTAATGGAAATATATTATTATAATTTATATAATTCATTCTATAAAATAGAAACAATGATCATGTGTATATGTGCCTACCAACTTCATGAACGATATATTTCATTTTCTACTTTTAACATTTATATATTTCCCTAAATACATATACAAAAAATATATATTTTACTAATATCATGGATATAAGTATGAATATTATGAATCCATGAGTAATTTGATAGAAAAAAATAAAAAAATGAATCATAGATAAAGAAAATGTTGTTATTTATCAAAACATGACATTGACAATGAATTTTTTATAAACGGTTAATAAAAGGTCATACAAAAATAATTTATCATCTGATATATATGTTTGATTTTAATGATTCTATAAAACATTTATAATAAACATGTCATTATTATTATAGATTTTATAACATGTATAAGGGTATTTCAGACTTATAGTGAGGTATTTTTGTCTTAATTTTGATTCGTTGTGATATATGTTAAATTATGCACCTATATTCTCTTATTAAGGGAATATATATCACATTTTTCTTCTAATATCATGAAATTTTTTACTCTTTTTAAAGTACATGATTCATTTAATTTTATTCTTTAACGGGGTTTATGATTCAATTTTACCAATGTGGTATTTATTTTTGATACAATGTTATCATTTATCAATATTTCTCATAAGTATTCTTCCAATGGTGTAATCATATGATCTATATCAATTGAAAATATTTTATTTTCTAGTCATTTGGTTATTTCATGAGATTAAACGTTTTAAATTTAGATTTATCTCCATATATAAAAAAGAGATCAATATAATTGTTTTATGATAATAATCAATATTTCATTATTTGATAAAAATATTTCTTCCAACTTTTTTTGGAAATATCTAAAAAAAATTATAGAATATTCCATATTATTTATTAATTTTTGTTCCAATTTTGGAAAATTTTAAAATATATTTTATGTAATCATTATATAATTTTCCTAATGATGGTCCATTTGCCAATGAGTGATTAGGTGAAATAAATATTTATTTTAACCCATATAGAATGGACTGAAATGTCATGAATTCATGAAAATTATTGTAACTGAATAATTATTTATATGATTTATGAGTTTATTTTTGTTTAGAATGTTATCCATAATAATTTTTTAATTTTATATTTCATAATAACAAATTATTGAAAGAAAAGATATTTTCCTCTATAAACATTCCATTTTTTTAAATCAAAATAATTATGTATCTAATATAATGTTCATTTGTGTTACATATTAATTATTATAGAAATAATCCATGGATACCATTCTTATTATTTCTCTGAATTCAGAATTTTTATTATGAAATGGTTTTTATAAAACAAGTTTCCCTTTTACTGGTTACATCATTATAAAATGATTATGAAACATGTTTCCCATTCTGTATGTGATTATTTGATGAAATAATTATGAAATACGTTCCTATTCCAAATGATAAATTATAATGAAATATTTTTGAACCCCATTTCATTTATATTTTTCAAATATAATGAAGTTTTTATGATCTTGTACCAGATATATGTTTGATATTCATATCTGATTGGTGGGACATATATCTCCCACCAATTAATTAGGTAAATATAGATATATCATGAGATAAAATATGACTATAATTGTGAGTAATTCCATTTTAGTAAGGGAATCTATGCACTATTATTTCTGTTGCATTTAACAGTTTCTATTTTGATAGTTTTTGGGGTGAACCCAATTGACTCTGATAGTCTTAGAAATGGTCCTTGAACAACTATTTAAATTGTTGTCTATGGTTATGTGTACTCCAAAAAACTGTGTATAATGATAACTTTATGCTATTATTGTCCATGTTCACTGATTTAATTATTATTCATGTCCTAATAAATACCATGAATTATTCCATGATTCATGTTTCTGATTTATGATAAGCATGGTATGGTTTTTAGATGTTATTCTCATGTTCTTGTCCACCTATGCTTATTATATGTGGATATCTCCCATGTTTACCCTTAGTGATTATATGAGAAAACATATTCTTATGTTTACTTTCCTCAGGTTACGATGAAAGTTATTATGTATGATATATATATGAATGGTACTAGTTATAAACAATATATTGTGATATGACTAAGAACACATACGGACTAGTTGATTATGAATACATGTTTCAAAATGAACTGAAAAATAATAATCCATATGTGTGTGTCTCCGTAAGTAATGATTGTTAATCTAAAATGATATCGAATCTATGTATAGAAAATTTTATTTTCTACACATATTAAAACAAAAACTATATGGAGAAGATTCATGTATTTAAGATGTGACCATCATACAATTAGGAGTTTTCACTACTATGTAGACATTTAATCAATCAGGCGATAACTCAATTTCCTTATAAAATTCCATAGATACGAAAGGAATTGGTAGTTTTATAAAAAAAATTAGAAATTAGAGAATTTAATGTTGATGAAATATGGTACATTCATCATTAAATTCTCATATCACACATCTGTAGTCGTGATATAAATATATTACCTTTTCATTTGTTTTTACAATTTTATTGATGTTGAAATCATAAAAAATGAATTTATTAGTTTTTTATTTCGTTATTGTGATATTCATCCCAATTAAATCACTATATTATGGGTGGTTAATTAGATTGTGTAATATTTTCAAACATCTCATTAACCAACATTTTCATCACCATTAGACATTTATAGTCATTGTAACCCAAAATTCCACATTTAATGCACCTCTCAGTTCTACTCACAAAATTATAATGATGTTTTATCCCATGTTTATATCATTTATATGGTTATTATTTTATTCCAAAATATTATATATTTATGTTCTCTTGGGACTGAAACATCCATTTCATTTAAAATATATGATAATAGTGGAAGTTTTAAATTTCTATTTATAACATCATATAACGTTGAATGATTTCATCATAAAAAATAAATTATATTATATCTAATTCCCATTGGATATTTAGATTTAAGACACTGATGAATCTATAACATTTTCATTAATTGTAATTATTATAATAAAATCATTCCTTGCATGTGTGAAAATATTTTCCTCATAAGTACCAATGGATTTATAATCCTTTTTATTATTTTCAATGAATCCCTTCTCAATCATTTTATGTATAATAAGATAAAATATATTAATAAACAATAACATCGAAATCTCATCTTGTAAATACCTAGAATTTCCATGTAATTTTTTTAAATAAATGGAAATTTTACGAGTCCGCGAAAATTAATGTCGCGTGATTCTGAGGCCCGGAGTTCCAGAATTGAAATTCTGAACATTATTTCCTGTGTGTTCAGTAAACGTGTGAGTATTTTTTTTCTAACATTTTAACCAAGGATTCGAATTGAAATTTGAGGGCACCGTTGAACTTTTTGTGCCAGAATTCTCTTAAGGATACTTTCACCTCGACGAAAGATAGTCGAGGGTGAAAGTTAGTCTTGGGGTTTTTTGAATGAATAAAATAATGATTTTTAGCTTTGTTTTTATTTATTTGTTAAAATCTCTATATAGAAGTTGAGGTATGGGGACCAGCATACCTTAACCTCCCATGAGTGGTTATGGAGGTATGGATTACATGAGCCTAACCTCCCATGAGAGGTTATGGAAGTGGGGACCACCTGAGTTAGAAACATAGTCAACACCCTCATTAATGTGGAGGGGCCTCTTGATCTTCCTCCACATTAATTATGACAACCTACCTACACATTAATTATGACAACCTCATCAATTAATTAAGTGCATGCAACTTAATTAATTCACCCAATATGAATTTATGCCAACAAACATAATAGAGGGGATATTTTTTTATCACTTTTCATTTAGGTGGAATTGGGAGAATGATTCTCCACTAAGAATGCTTCCTCCATGAAGAACACATCATTTGCGAAGAACTCCGACAAGGAACATATTCGACTACAGAAAATCAATGCATGAGCCCGGGATTTGATGTGTGTTGTGGATGAGATGAACATCGATGACTTCACCTTATTCCTCATGCCAATAGTAATAACTAACAATATAGGGGTTTAACTCTATTTGAGTATCGCTTCCCATGTTCTCCCCTTCTTATTCTTTTTCCCGATTGAGAATAGAGATTGACATGGGTTGTGGGAAATGATGTTTTAAAATATATTCCATAAACATTCATGATTTGTTCATTGTGATCTGCATGCTACCACTCTAAAAGTGGATGGTGTGGGCCAAAAAAACAGGGCCCGAACCCCTCCATAATTCTTATTTGATGTTTTCATCAAAATGGAGGAAGGAGGTGAAGGAAACGGTGCCGCTGCCCACAGCCTCTACGACCCCCTCCACCCCCGTGGCGCTCCGGCCTCCCGGTTGGTGTAAGAACCTGGATCTTAATTTTTCAAGTATGATTTTTATTTTCTCGAGTTTTTGAGAGAAGTGGGGTTTTTGGAAATTTTTTAAGTACACGCCGTGTACTTTCTGATTACATGCCATGTACTCCCTTTCCACGCGAGGCCGTATGTTGGCCATGTCCGGGCCACAAGCACGGTGTGTAGAGGCGATCTGGAGGCCACTTAGAGAAGAGTACAGAAAAACAAGGTACACGTTGTGTACCCCAGAAGTACATGACATGTATTTTTTTCACTAAACGGACTAGGGTCGCACTTGACAGACAGAACACACTCCTTCTCCAGGTTCTTCCACCGAGAGTGACCCGTACGACATCATTTCTTCTCTAAATTCCCAAGCCTTCGTCTGATCTCTGTTTCAGCCACTATCGATTGCTTTGGGACCGCATCAGTGAGTTCTTCTTTCTCCTAGAGCCTTGTTTCCCAATTTTCTATTCTTTCTCTAAATATCGTTGGTTGAGAATTTTTGACATTTTCTCAGATCCTCATCGTTTTAAGGTTAATCAGTCATCGTGGTTCACGTATTTCATTCTCCTAGCATCGAGGTAGGTGATTTGTGCCTTTCTGTAGGATGTTTGTGGATATTTTGTGCAAATTCCACCAATACCCTTGAATGGGGTATTGCATGATTCCTGTTTTCCCTTTTTATTTCCTTACTTTCTTTATTGCTTGAGTAATGGTAATTTCTTGTGAATAGGTTAGTTTTTACTGTGCGGTGGATGATTTCCATGCTTGTTTTTCATGTTCGGCGTTTTTTCAGTTTCCATGCCTAGTTGTAGGATAGTGGAACTATTGTACTGTATTTATGTTTTGCCTTATAATGATTACCATGTAGTTCTTGAGGTTTACTTGAACCGATACGCGTGCTATGCATCTTTGTTTTACAACGGGCTGTGAGAACCTAGTGTAGTGGACCATAGAGAGAATGGACGTAAAGGCTTCTCCAGAGTGTCATTATGTTACGATGCGAGACCACAAGGGGAATTGACGTTGAGTGCTTTCTTAGAGAGTCTGTAGATCCTCGACGCATGCCACAAGGGAAATTGACGTTGAGTGCTTCCCCAGAGCGCCTTTAGTACGATACGAGACTATAGGGGGAATTGGTGGTGAGAGCTTTCTTATAGAGTCTATTCTTTAGCTGAACCCGAGGGGTGAGACTGTGTGTGCTTCCCATAGGGTTGCTAGTACTTGTAGGTAGAACCTTAGGGGTTATGCTGTGAGAACTACCTAGAGGATACCTTTTTGTTCTACTTTCTTTAGTGGCTATTTGTTGATTGTAAATTATATGCTAGAAACTGTGGATTGTTACTGTCGTGCATTATCCTATTTACTACGTACTGTTTATTGCTTACTATTTACTGCTTACTGTACTTTACCTTCCATATATTCATTGAATGTTAGGCAAATATATTTGGGTGGTTTCCTATTGGCACGATGTCTCACACCCTGTTAGGGTCATGCTTTTGGGCCCAAACAGATTATATTATTGCAGGTATAGATAAGGGAAAGAGCCCTTCTACTTTAGGTTCCTGATTGCACTGGAGCTAGAGAGCTTGGGACGAAGCCAAGGCTTGCGATGATGAGGATTTTCTCGTCTATTTTTATTTTTTACTTTTGCTTAGTAATGTTCTCGGCATTGTGACATGTTTGGCTGTTTTCCTAGACATATATGTATCATGAATCTCGTACATATATATTTCTTCCCCAGTTTTTTATTTATCAGTCTTCCGCTGTTTACACTTGTATATATGTCTATTGTTTCTACTATTGTTGTTATTTGTTTTTATCTTCTGCTGTGTACTCTGTCAATGAGGGAATAGTTTCCCCACTTTCACACCCAAGGCCCTCACAGCTAGTCGGAAGCCTCTGGCATTTGGGGAGATGCGCTTGAGGCCATGTGACTAACCGGGTACGAGGTGCCCTTAGGTGGCTTCCAGAACCGGGAAGATACAAAGATGTATCAAAGGGTGGTTCTTTTCTCTTGATTTACTGTTTGGATCCTTTATCCAAGGACACAATGGATTTGGTACTTGGTATTAAGTTGTGCTCGGGAGTAGCTAACCCATGTACATGGAATATCCATACTACCTCGATCATTGAAGTTTTCGGTTTTTCATATATTATGATTTATATGATTTCACCTAGAGTGATTCACATGATTTGTGATGTTATTGTTATTGATATTTTGGTTCTATTTTTGTCTCAACCTAATGTGATGAGGGTATTCCATCTCATGCATCATATAGGCACTTGTTAGAAATCAAATTTCATGCATTCTTGTCATACCATCTAGCATGCATTAGATATTTCATGTTGTTGTGATAGAATTTGTGTATATTATGCTTTTTGTTGTGATAGGTGCTTGATAGAATCTCTACAGTTTGATAGAAAGGTTGTTTGTTTTGTACCTTGCTTAAATTAAAGCCTAATTTTGGTTCTCGAGGGGTTATTGGCCCTCTTGAATCAGAAATTGGTGAATCATTTACCATTTTTCCTTACATATGACTGTATTGGATTGAAATCATTGATTCATGGGGTGTATGGGCCCTCACGGATCTGAATTTGGCACCTCCTTGCCTTGTTTTCTGCGTTTTTGTGCCTCAGTGCAGTTTATGAGGAAATTCTCGGAAAAGCCCAGAATACATGGCATGTCCATTATATATATAAGTCGTGTAGTTTTAAACGATGTCACCGACTATGTGAGCAGATGCATGGGTTGAAAAAATCTCCTAGAACACGCCATGTATTGTATTTACACGTCCTGTAGTAGTGAGCGTGTACCCGGCTGTGTAACTAACAAAACGGTTTGGGAAACTCGTGTCGTACATGTCGTGTTTTGTATGAACACGCCATGTATCCTTGTCCTCAAAACCTGGCCGTGTAACTGACAACACGAGAAGATGTTCTCCCCCCTAAACATGCCATGTTTGTTCGGAACACGCCATGTAAGGGTTAGTCGTTTACTTGGCCTTGTCTCCAACAACATGGGTCGGGAAAAATATTCAAGTACACGTCGTGTGTCTTCAGAACACTCCATGTAGTCTCAGCTGTGTAGCTGGTCATGTAACTAACAACACGGGTTTTTGAAACCTTGTCTACTACACGTCCTGTCCATCTGGAACAAACCGTGAAGTCTAAGTTTAAGAAGACCGTTTGGGTTAGTCGGGCAAAGAGACACGGGCATGGGAGTAGAGTTAAGTACACGCTGTGTAGAGTTTATACACGTCGTGTAGTTATGTTTTGTAAATATGGAGTGTTTTCTTCTCATGTTTCCATGTTTTACTCCCCTATTCTTTGTCCTTGTTTACCTAATATAAAGTATGCTTTTCATCTTTCAGAGTAATGCCTCTAAGACGTCCTCTGGTTGTACGTCAGTTGCCAGATGGTCATCAGACACCAGATATGGTTGACCATGAACTTCCTTCCAATCCACCAGTCGAACCATCCTTGGCACCTGCTATCAAACCAGTTGTAGGTGCTGATGCGCAGTTCAATGAAGGATTTATGAGGATGATTCAGCCCCTCTAGAGAGCACTTCCATCTGCAACGTCTATGGAAGACTTGACGCTGGTTTTCCAGTAGCAGAATCCTCTTACTTTTTCGGGGGAAGGAGGACCACAGGCTGTAGAGTCATGGATGGAAGCCATGCTGACTATCTATGAGAATCTGGAAACACCTCCAGAATGGTGGGTCATTCTCTCCACCTATATTCCACGAGACTCCACCAAGAGGTGGTGGGACGTGATCTCACAGGTAGGTCATCAATAGGTTTCGGCCTAGGAGGAGTTTCAGCGTGTGTTCTATGACTACTTCTACCAGGATACCCTGAGGGTCGATCGATCCCGGGAGTCCATGAGTCTAGAGCAGGTTACTCTTTCTGTTATGGAGTAATCCCCTCGTTTCCCTGAGCTGTAGCATTACACACCACTTCGGGATGGAAGTGGGTGTTCGTGGCAAGGAAGTTTATGGATGGTCTCAGGAGGGAGATCGGCTCGTGGGTTAATCTCTTCTAGTTGACTTCTATCACTTCCATCATCAACTAGGTGCTAATTGAAGAGCACAATCTGAGAGACTCTGGAGCTGCAAGCCATGGTGGTTCTGCTTCCAGAGCTAGTTTTCCTTTAGTTGATAGCAGGAAGCGCCGTAGGGAGTCTACACACGGTGATCCGAAGAGGCGAGATACATATTTAGGTAGCCAGGTAGTATGATACCAGTGTAGAATAGAAGGGAACATGAAGATGTAGTGCTAGAGAGACCCATTGGAGTGAAGATCTTGCAGAAACATGGGCCACCTTCAGTGTTTCTGCTAGGTTTTCTCACCTGTAGCTGGTAACAGGGGTTCTCCCATGACTCCTCGATTGGGAGTAGCACCACCAGTTTCTCACCAGTCGTGGAACTGGAGTTCTTCCGGACATTCGGGCCAAGGTGGAGGTCAAGGCCTTGGAAGTCAATCAACAATACTTTAGTGCCAGTAGGGAGGATCAGCTCAGAGTGGTCATGCAGGGTCACAGGGCCGCGGGGCAGGCCAGACTTTTGCGGTGGAGTAGACCTATCACGAGGTGGATCCCATACCATCTACCATTTGAGGTACGATTTTTGTAGAATCAGTTTTATCTTCAACTCTTTTCGATAATGTTTCTACACGTATAATTATCTCTGATTCTGTTGTGGAGAGCCTTGGGCTCTGTATCTTTTCTTCTACCAATTGGTTGACCCTTGACACACCTTCGGTATCGAAGAAATCTAGTGTACGTCTGTGCAGAGAGATCCCTCTTGAGTTTGTAGGGTATCATTTCTGATGGTATCTTTATGTCCTAGAGATGGCAGTCTATGATGTCCATCTTGGGATGGACTGGTTGGTACCCTTTCTGGCAGTCGTCGACTGTTATCCATGTAAGGTGAGTTTCATATAACCAGAGGGTGAATATTTTCTTCATAGAGGCGAATGGGATGTTATGGCGAGTCGAGCAGGACTCGAGCATCTTGGGCTAGGAAGGATGATGGCACAAATATCTAGTCTTTATCTAGATGAAAAGGGGACTTTACAGTTAGTCTTTCCTCCAGTGATGTATTGTTTCATGGATGTCTTCCCATGGAACTTTTCATGTTTTCCTCTAGAGCGAGAGGTGGACTTATCTATTGAGCTCATGCCTGGAGTGGCACCGGTGTCTATTCCTCTCTATAGGATGGCTACAGCTGAGTTGCAGGAGCTCAACAAGTAGTTGAAGTAGTTGCAGGAAAAGGGTTACATCCGACCCAATACATATCCTTGGGGATAGCAAGTCCTATTTTAGATGGAGGCAGACGGAGCCCTCAGGCTCTATGTGGATTATAGGAAGCTGAACCAGTTGACGGTCAAGAACTGATATCCCTTGCCGAGAATTTATGACCCCTTTGATCAGCTTCGAGGAGACCGAGTGTTCTCAAAGATCGATTTGAGTTCCGACTGACATACGTTTCACGTTAGACAATTAGATATACCTCTGACAGTCTTCAAGAGTATGTATGAACTATACGAGTATACGATCATGCCGTTCGGTCTCACGAATGCGCCAGCAGTTTTTCATGGCACTGATGAACCGAGTATTCCATCCTTATTTGGATTCCTTTGTCGTGGTCTTGATGGAAGATATATTGGTGTACTATCACACTCAACACGACCATGATAACCATCTTGAGATCATTCTGAGTACACTGAGAGAGCATCAAATTTATGCTAAACTTTCGAAGTGCCACTTTTGGATGGATCATATTCACTTCTTGGGTCATTTCATCTTAGTGGTAGGAGTATCAATGGACCCAGAGAAAGTGAGAGTTGTAGTTTCCTAGGATTAGCCAAAGAATTTTTTTGAGGTATGGAGGTTCTAAGGTCTAGATTGATACTACAGATGATTCATTCAAGAATTTCACACCAAGCATCACTATTGGCCGGTCTGACCAAGAAGGGGGTGAAGTTCTTATGGTCAGATTCTTGTGAGTCAGCCTTTCAGGAGTTGAAGGGAAGGTTGACATCAGCACTGATACTAGTCTTTCCAGAACCAGGGACAAGATATACTATTTATTTTGATGCTTCAGGTATTGGGTTGGGCGTTGTGGTTATGCAGGGAGATGGGTTTGTTGCGTACGGGTCCCGGCAGTTGAGGCCACATGAAAGGAACAACCTGATGCATGATCTAGAGATGGCAGCTATTGTTAATTCCATACTCTATTGGGGACTTTACCTTCTGGGAGATCACTTTTTGATTTTCACCGACCGCAAGAGTATCAAGTACATCTTCACTCAGCGTGATCTAAATCTGAGACAGTGCAGGTGGGTCGACTATCTCCAGTCTTTTGATTTTGTGCTTGCCTATACGCTGGGGAAGGGAAACGCAGTGGAAGATGCATTGAGCATGAGAACTCATATTCAGGCAGTTTAGGAGGCTAGTAGTGCGTGAAAACTTTTGTCTTTGTTCTCTGAGATGCATCTGGAGGCGAACGACAGATAGGGACAGACTTACCTATCTTCTGTAGTTGTTTCCTCTACACTTCTTGATCAGGTACAGATGAGGCAGCTATCAGACACATAAAGCATAGTCTCATGGGAGAGTTTGTCATGAGAGGAACCTCTTCTTAGATGGAAAGTGGGCAAGGATGAGATCTTGCATTTCTAAGGATGCGTATGGGTGCATACAGACATACGCAAGGAGCTGATGCAGGAATTTCATTCCTCACTATGGGCAGTTCGTCCTGGTGTCACCCAGATGTTTCAGGATCTTCATCGCCATTACTGGTTGCCAGGTATGAAGAT
Organism: Viscum album; assembly: GCA_963277665.1. Lineage (NCBI taxonomy): Eukaryota > Viridiplantae > Streptophyta > Magnoliopsida > Santalales > Viscaceae > Viscum > Viscum album. Next base: position 1,817,608,566 of record OY728164.1, read on the forward strand.
GGATGGTTCCAGTTTCATCTTGATGTGTTATACTTTTCATCAGGTAAAGGCAGAGCATCAGCGGCCAGCATGCCTTTAACAGCAGTTACACATTCCGGAGGTGAGGTGGAACGATGTCACGATGGACTTCTTGACCGGATTGCCGAGGTCTCCCTGAGGTAACTATGCTGTTTGGGTTTTCTTCGACAACCTTACAAAGGGTTCTCACTTCTTACTGATCAAGGAGGCCTTCATTGTTGATGATCTGGGATGAATATACATCCGTGAGATTGTACGTCTGCAAGGAGTTCCACACTCCATAATTTCAGACAGGGAAGCACGCTTTACTATTCGGTTCTGGTAGGGGCTTCAAAGGGATCTGAGTACATAGGTACTTTTGAGTACAACAGATCATCCCCAGAATCATGTCCAGTCTGAGCATAAGATCCAAGTGCTTGAGGATATGCTCCGAGCTTGCATTCTAGACATTAGAGGTTTTTAAGAGAAGCATATCCCTCTATTGGAGTTCTCATACAAAAATAGTTTTCAGGAGAAATTCAGATGGCACCTTATTAGTCTTTTTACGGTTGGACATGTCGATCAACTTTATAGTTGCTAAAGGCAGGAGAGGCATCTTCACTGGGACCTCTTCCAGTTTAAGAGACCTCAGAACTGTTAGAGTAGATTCGTAAAATGATGGTTACAACACAGTCAAAACAGAATTCTTATTCTGATCAAGGGAGATGACCTATGGAGATTGAGGTCAGGGATCAGGTTTTCCTGCATGTCACACTAATGTTGGGAATCAAGAGAATTCAAAGGTAGGGTAAGATTTCATAGTGGTACATTGGTCCATTTGAGATGTTGGAGAGGGTGGGGTCAGATTCTTATCTGCTATAGTTACCTCATAAGTATCGGGACATTCACGACATCTTCCACGTCTCCCAGTTACGACGCTACTTTTCAGTCTCGTATCATGTATTTCAACCCGAGTAGGTTGAGATCATAGTGGATGCATCATTTGAAGAGCATCCCATATGGATTGTTGATGGGAGTATGAAGGTTCTCTGTGGGCTGAATGTTCCACTAGTATGGGTGTTATGGCAGCACAGGCGAGTACATGACGAGTCCTGGGAGAGGGAGGCCGATGTACGATCGCAGTGGGTAGAGCTAGTCAGGGTTTCTTCTTCTCCTCCTCTTTAGGGAAATTTGGGGACAAATTTCTTTAATGGGGGAAGTTTTTAAGAACCCATATCTTCTCTTTCAGGTATATCTTCTCTTTTCTAGAGTTTTTTTAGAAAAGTGGAATTTCTGGAAATTTTTGAAGTACATGTCATGTACTTTCTGTGTACATGTCGTGTACTCCCTTGCCACACTAGGATGTGTGTTGGCCGTGTCTTGGCCACAAACATGGTGTGTAGAGGCGATGTGACGGCCGCTTAAAGCGGAGAATGTAAAAACAGAGTACACATCGTGTACCCCAGAAGTACACACCATGTATTTTCATTTTTTCACTAAACAGACCGAGGTCACTCCTGACGTGCGGAACACACTCTTCCTCTAGGTTCTTCATCTGAGAGTGACCTGTATGGCCGCATTTCTTCTCTGGATTCCCAAGCGTCTGTCTGATCTATGTTTCAGCCGTCGTCGATTGCGTTGGAACCGTAGCGGTGAGTTCTACCTACTCCTAGTGCCTTGTTTCCCATTTTTCTCCACTTTCTCAATATATCATTGGTTGAGCATTTTTGACGTTTTCTCATATCCTAGACGTTATAAGAATAATTAGTCAGCTTGGTTCATGTATATAGTTCTCCTAGAATCGAGGTAGGTTGTTTGTGACTTTCTGTAAAAATTCTGTGGATTTTTAGTGAAAATTACACCAATACCCTTGAACGGGGTATTGTGTTATTCCTGTTTCGCCCTTGTTGTTGCATGCTTTGCTTTATTGCTTGAATAGATGTAATTTCTTGTGAATAGGGTAGTTTTTACTGTAAACTAGTTGATTACCATTCTTGTTTTTCTTGTTCGACATTTTCCTAGTTGCCATGCCTAGTTTTAGGACAGTGGAACTGTTGTATTGTATTGTTGTTGTTCCTTAGAATGATAGCCAAGTAGTTCTTGAGGTTTACATGGGCCGATACGCGCACTATGCATGTTTGTTTTACACAGGGCTGTGAGAACCTATTGTAGGGATCAATAGGGAGAATGGATGTAAGGGTTTCTCCATAGTGTCTTTAATTTACGATGCGAGACCACATGGGGAATTGACGTTGAGTGATTCCTCGGAGAGTCTGTAGATCCTCGTCATGTGCCACATGGGGAATTGACATTGAGTGCTTCCCCAGAGGGCCTTTATTACGATATGAGACTATAGAGGGAATTGATGGTAAGTGCTTCCTCAGAGAGTCTATTCTTTATCTGAACCAGAGAGGTGAGACTGTGTGTGCTTCCCAGAGGGTTGCTAGTATTTTTAGGTTGAACCTTAGGGGTTAGGCTATGAGAACTACCCAGAGGTTACATTTTTTCCTAATTTATCGAGTGGCTGTTTCTTGTTTGTAGATTATATGCTTGAAACTGTGGATTGTTACTGCTATGCGTTATCTTGTTTACAACTTACTTTTTATTGCTTACTGTACTTTACCTACCATATATTCACTAACTATTAGGCACATATGTTTGGGTGGTTGCCTATTGGGACTTTGTCCCACACCCTATTCAGGTCATGCTTTTGGGCCCAAATAGATTATTTTGTTGTAGGTATAGATAAGGGAAATCACCCTTCTACTTTAGGTTCTTGATTTCACTGGAGCTGGAGAGCATGGGACCAAGCCGAGGATTGCAATGTTGAGGAGTTGCTCATCTATTTTTCTTTTGTACTTTGGCTTAGTACTGTTTTGACCACTTTGACATGTTTGGATGTTTTCCTATACATATATGTATCAAACATCACTTACCTATATATTTCATTCCCAGTTGATTATTTAGAAGTCCTCCTCTATTTACACTTGTATGGATTTCTACTGTTTCCTCTATTGTTGTAATTTGTTTTTCTCTTCCGTTGTGTACTCTGCAAATGAGGGCATAGTTTCCCCACTATCACACCCAAGGTCCTCACAACAAGTTTCCAGCCACTGGCATTTGGAGAAATACACTTGAAGCCATGTGACCAACTTGGTATGGGGCGCCTCTAGGTGGCTTCCGGAACTGGGACATTACAGCCGGATCGGCCGCAAACCCCGGCTTCGCGTCCCGACCGAGCCACCCCGCGGTGCTCCGGCCTCCCGGATGAACCTACCCCAAGCCCTAGTAAAACCACCCTCACTGAGGTCCTCCTACACATCGTAGATCATGCTTCCCGTAGGCCCCCCGAGCCTCCTCACGGCCGCACACCATTCACAGCAACCTGCGGCCCTCCGTGGCCCCTCGCGTCATGTCCGGACTAAAAGGCTAATTACTCATAGATCAGGTGTCCGATTGAAATTCCGTCTATTGCGTTGATATCCTTATGACGTTTCAGACCATTGAGATACTTATTTTTCGTAATTCATGGAAGATGGATCATTGACCAGTAGCATGTAGAATGGATGTTCTAAATATGAGTGAGCATTTGTATAGGAACCTAGTAACTGGCTGAGACCTGTTTACTTCTAAAAGTTTTGACTTGGAGTGACTCCACAGGTCCATTGGAGAGTTCCTTGGTGTCGCGGAAGACCCACAGTGCAGAGTGACTTGGTGATGCAGCAGACCCACCATACTCAACAGGAGGAGTACCTCAGCAGGTTATGATGGGCAGCTCCTCTGTGTGACACGACAGACCAACGGTGGGGAGTGCCTCTGTGTGACATGACATACCCATGGTACTCGATAGGAGGAGTATTTAATTACTCCAAGGATAGTGGGAAGCGCCACTGTGTGACATGATAGTCCCATTGTACTCGATAAATGAGGAGTTCTCTAGCAGCTGAGGGTTCTAAATGTTACTACCCTTAGAATAAATCCATGTTTTTGTTGAGTAAGTACCTCTGTGTTTTCCTCATCATTGAGATGGATTACTTGAAAACATAGGTATATCTATTGGAATATATGTAAGTAGGACTATTTTTTGATTTCATAACTTATGGTTTATCGCTGGTGGATTTTTGTGAGACCCTGAGGGTCTCGGGGTCCCTACTAAGTATCGTTATACTCACCCCTGCATGGGCTATTACTACACCTTGTTGTGTTGGATACAAAGGACGAACATCGCTGACTGTGGATGAGAGTACCGGGACTGGAAAGTACCCGACAATTAACTATACGACGTGTCGTTACGTGATGGAGATGGAAAAACATGTTGTGTTGATGAGGCGATTTGTACCTACCCTTTAGTTATGATCCTTGAAAGATGATCCAGTAGTGGTATTTTCTCTTCCTTCAGTTGTATTGTACTTCATTTGTAATTGTACCTTTACTATTGGGCATGTATTCTGACCCCTTTTTTACTTTTAGTGCTCTTTTGGATATATAGTTTTATTGTGTTTGTATCTTGTTCTATTCTTGGTTGTGAGTGTTTACAGGTTATAAAGTCAATGCCTTCCAATTTTAGGGATTTACTCATTTGGTGGTAGTTTCCAACCCCTGCCCAATGAAAGGTGGGCTTGGGGTAGCCACGACACGGGCCCTAGGGGGTGGGTTGTGAAAAATTGGTATTAGAGGAGTCAGTTCTACCACATAACATAGGACTTTGATCTATTCTTTTAAAAAAAATATTGTTTACTATAGTTGGTGTGGTTATCAGATTAGGGAATCCAGTGTTAGTGCGGTGTCTGACATATCCATACACCATGACCCTGAATTCTGATATCTAACTCAGTGAACGAAAACACTAATTGTGTGTGTGTTTTCAACAGTCTTCTTTGTGAAATCATTGAGTCAGCTCACAAGGTCAACTCACAAGTTATAAAATTTTGACCATGTCTCAGCTATTTCATTTCAGAATTCCTCCATAGATACAATCACCCTGGGTTTCGAGAGTTGTACGCCCTGACGTCCTACCGAGTGACAAGGCCTCGGTGTAGGGCCTTCTTCCAGTAGAGGCACTAGCGGAGGCACCAGCGGTACCATTCGACATTGGGCCACCAATTCCACCAGCCCTAGCAGCAAATGGTGCATGAAACTTGAGTGTTTTACATGAGTTCCAGTGCCAGAGGCCACCTAGGATCAGGGGATATACGGACCCACAGATGATTGATGATTTTCTAGAGGCCGTGGTGAGAGTTTTCCACCTAGGAGGGACAATAACAAATTTCATGTTGATCTTTGCCGATAGCCTTCTACAAGAAGAAACATGCAGATGGTGGAGAATGATGCTCAAGGTTCACGTCGAGGTGACACTTTTCTAGGAAGACATTTAGAGATCTTTTCGGGAAGAGTTTTTTCTAGGGTCTCTTCACACAATGTGCATACAGGAGCTACTTCATCTACAACAGGGAAACATGACAGTAGCTCAGAACTCAGCGAGGTTCACTAACCTCTCATGTTACTCCACCTATATAGTGAGGGACCCATTATTTAGGGACCAGACCATCGAGAAGGGACTCATGCAAAATATTAGAGCTCCTATGATCTCACTCAGCTTCCTGACGTGGGCGGGGGTGTTAGAGAGATCACTCCTAGTGGATATTTTCCTTGCTGATCACTCTATAGCAGAAAGATCAAACACCTTTCGACATGTATAAAATCATTCTGTAGTTGGTAGCAGATAGATGTCATAGAGGTCAAAGAGTACCACGCCTACAGGTGGATGACTGCATGATTCAGTATCAGTTGTGCGAGGCACACGAAGTGGATCAATTCCCTCGAGGATTGGGCAGTGTTACGCTTGAGGCGGGTAGGGTCACATGGCTCGTGACTGTCTAACCTGTCATACGGATGATCAGCAGATGGTCGAAGGACCGCCCATGCATAGACAATGATTCGACCGAGGAGGTCTATAGAGAGCAGGAAGACATATCAGAGGAGTAGGTCGTGCATCTGTCAGTGCACGACAATTAAAGATATTACTGCCACCACTTCTAAGAGGTCTACCCCAACCATAGGGAGAAGGTGGATAGGGTAGAGCTCAGCTCTAGGCAGCTAAGACCTATGATCATTGCTATTTGTAGATGAGACAAGGTATGATATGTGTCTAATCCACCATAATTGCAGTACATATAGACACATGTTCTAGTCATTCATTTATTTCCACTACCCTCTTTCGGATCATTGAGATTTTGATGGAGTCGTTGGCTCGATACTTCCGGCTAGATACAGTTATGGGAGCGGATTTGCGATTACGCACTGGTGCCGGCAGTGCGAGCTTTCTCTAGGAGGCGAGAGCTTCGGCTGGGATCTTCTAGTAGTAGCATCGAGGACTTAAGAAATCATCTTGGGTACAGACGGGTTATCCCCAATCCATGATCAGATTGACTGTATTAGGGGTAACGTGCGGTGTGTCCACACGGATGTGACCAGGTTTACCTTCACCAGTTAGAAGGGAGCCTTTGTAGTGATGGATGGACTTACCCGGTGGAGGGTGCATCTAATTGCACATCAGTTTGATAGCTCTACCCTTGGAGTGGTTGAAGTGGAGAGTATGAGTTATATAATAGAGGTGGATGAGTATGTGGATGATTTCCATGATGATGTCCCATAACAAGCTCATCGCCGAGAGGAGGACTTTTACATTGAAATGTACCCCGAGAAAACACTGATATCTGCACTAGTGTATCGGATGGCTACCGCAAAGCTTCGTGACTTGAAGGTATAGTTAGAGGACATCTGGTGGTAGAGATTCATCTGGCCTAGTGTTCCTCCCTAGGTAACCTGATACGATTCACCAAGAAGGTGTATGGAATCTTGAGGCTTTGGGTTGACTATCAGATCCTGAACTAGGTGACCGTGAATAACAAGTACCCACTCTATAGGATTGAAAAAATATTTGATCAGCTAAAGGGAGCTCGGTTGTTCTCAAAATTAGAGCTCATATGAATCTATCACCAGCTCAGTGTTCGAGATGAGGATGTGCAGAAGATGACTTTCAAGTTTCGATACGACCACTACGAGTTCTTGGTTATGCCTTTAGGTGTGACCAACACTCCAGCAGTGTTCATGAGACTCATAAATAGGTTCTTTCAGCAAAACCGTGAACACATTGTAGTGGTCTTCATAGACGAAATTCTAGTCTACTGTGCTACTAAGGAGGAGTATTCCTATCATTTGCAGGTAGTACTAGACACACTCTAAGAGAATCGACTTTATGGTAAGCTCTCGAAGTGCCAGTTCTAGATTCAAGTGGTTCACAATATAGGACTTTTAATCTCAATGGATGGAGTTGTAGTGGATCCAGAAGAGATTGAAGAAGTAATTTCATGGGAGCCACCCAGTAGTGCGATGGTGGTATAGAGTTTCCTGGGAATAGACGGATACTACCAGAGATTTGTACCATATTTCTCCAGAGTTGCAGCACCACTATCATCCTTAATGAGGAAGGGGAAACCATTCATTTGGTCAGAGAAATTCCAGATGAGTTTTTAGGAGCTGAAGAAAAGTCTGACTAGTGCCCCCATCTTACGGATTTTAAAAGAGGGTATAGGGTGCGCATCTTACTGCGATGCCTCAGGGATTGAGCTCAGATGTTTCATGATGTAGGAGTAAGTGTTGATTGCATATGGTACTCGACAATTGAGACATCATGAGGAAAATTATGCTACCAATGATCTGGAGTTAGACGCAATGGTATTCCCTTTGAATATGTGGCAACATAGTCTTATGGGAGAACATTTTACATTGTACTCTAATCATAAGAGCCTTAGGAATATATTCTCTCATCAGGACCTGAACCTGAGGCAATGACATTGGATTGAGTTCTTCCCAGACTATTACTTCGTGATAGTCTATACTCCTAGGAATGGGGAACGTTGTTGTAGATGAACTCAGCAGGTGATCTGGTATATAGCTTTTAGGAAAGGCGGTGGTGAAGCTGGCCACATTGCAGATATCCATTGTGTATAGAGGTGAAGAATATTTTCTTCAATATCTTATAGTCACACCCCCACTTCCATAGTGAGTTTGGGAGGCGCAATATGGGGATGAATACTGCAAGGCTCGACGTTCTCATATATCCACAGGGTAGACTCCTAAGGAATTTTTTGATTGTAGAGAGAAAATCATCCTCTTCAAGGGATGTACAATGGTACTAGTGTCACTTCATGAGGATGTGTTGATGGAGTTCCAAACATCCACTCTAGCGGTACATCCAAGAGTTGTGCATATGTACCAGGATCTCCGATGATAGGAATGCTGTCCAAGAATGAAGAAAGCAGTATCAAAGTTTGTGTCTTGGTACCGCATTTGTTTGCAAGTGAAGGTGGGCCATCTGGTACTAGAAGACTTGGTTCATATTTTAGAGGTTTCAGAGTGGATGTGGGATAGGATATCCATGGAATTTTGTATAGGACTTCAACATACATCTAGGGGTCATGACTCAATTTGGGTGATCGTCGACCAACTCACCATTGCGGCCCACTTACTACCGTTCAGATAGAATGGTTCAGTAAAAAGCAAGGAACACCTCTATGTGCATTAGATTGTCAGATTACATGGAGTACCTTTGAATATTTTCTCCGGTCATGATGCACATTTTAATTCTTGGCGATTGAAGGGGTTGTTGAAGGCTTTCGGGACGCAGAATCATTTTAGCACCACCTTCCATCCTAAGACGGATGACCAGAACGAGTAGACCATTCAGAACCTCGAAGACATGTTCCATTCTTGTGTCCTCGACATAGATTGTAGTTGGGAGGATCATTTACCTTTTTCGTAGTTTTCATAAAACAAAAACTATCACACCACCATTGGGATTGAACCATTCGAGGTGTTGTACGGGAAACTTTGTAGATCACCATTGTGCTGGACTGACCCAGGGGAGTCAGTACTAGTAGGACCATAGATGGTACTGGCTACCGCAGAGAAGGTGCAATTCAACCAAGAGTATATTAAGAATACATAGAGAAGGAAAAATTTATATGCTGACAAGAGACTGAGACCTCTGGAGTTCAAGGAAGGAGACCACGTCTTCCTACGGGTCTAACCTCGACATGGATTCCGGTCATTTTTCTGAGGAGGAAAGTTATCTCCCAGTATAATCGGACCATTTCAGGTCCCCCGTAGAGTTGGTGCGGAGGATTAACACTTAGCTCTTCCACCTCAGTTTCACTGGATGCAAGACTTCCACCACGTATCCCGACTGAGGAGATACGTGCATGACCCTTCCCACATCATCGACCAAGGGGAGCTAGATGTCGACGATGGGGGGACCATTACGGAGGTTCCAATAGAGATTAAGGTTCAACAGGTTCGGGTCCTTTGTGGACATTTGACACCTCTGGTGCACATTTTCTGGCAGCACAGGAACCTTCATGAGAGGACATGATAGCACGAGGCTCAAATGCATGCTCAATATCCTCACTTGTTCCATTAGTTTTGGGTTGTGGCTTACGAGGATGTAAATCCAAAGGTGGGAAGAATGTAAAGATCTTGAATTTACATGTAATTTTTTTAAATATATGGGAATTTTAGGATTCTGTGAAAATTGATCGTGCGTGATTCCGAGGCCCGGAGATCCCGAAATAAATTTCTGAACATTATTTTCGGTGCATTCAATAAACGTGTGAGTGGGTTTTTTTCTAACTATTGAACTGATGCTCAGAATTAAAATCCAAGGGAACCGATGAACTCGCAACACATGTTTTCACTTAAGGAGTCTTTCACCTTGACGACATATGGTCAATGGTGAATGATAGTTTTTGGGTTTTTCATTAATGAATAAAATAATGTTGGGCTGCTTTATATTTTTTTGTTAAAACCTCCATGTGGAAGTTGAGGTGTGGGTACCACAAGACCTTAACCTCCCCTGAGAGGTTATAGTGGTGGGGACCACCCAAGCCTAACCACTCATGAGAGGTTATGGCGATGGCGACCACCCGAGGTAGAAGCATATTCAACTCCCTGATTAATGTGGAGGAGCCACTTGAGCTTCCTCCAAATTAATTTTTCCAACCTACCACCATATTTATTATTCCAACCTCATAAATTAATTAAGTGGAGCCAACTTAATTAATTCACACAATTTGAATTTATTCTAGGAATCATAATAGAGGGGATAATCTATTTTTTGGAACCACATTTCTTTTGGGTGGAATTGGAAGAAAGCCTCTCCATGAAGAATGATTCTTCCAAGATGAACACTACTTTCACGAGGAATGCCTACAAAGAACATATTCATCTACGACAAATCCGCACACGAGCCTGGGATTGGAGGTGTATGGCAGACGAGACAAACATATATGGCTTCACCTTCTTCCTTGTGCCATCACCAACAATGAAAAAGGTACGGTATTAACTATTTGATTATTGCTTCCCATGTTTTCCCCTTCTTATTCTATTGAGGGATTGGGAATAGATATTGATTTGTGTTGTGGGAAATGATGTTTTAAAATACCTTCCATAAACATTCATGCTTCATTCCTTGTGAATAGCTTGCTATCACTCTAAATGTAGAGGGTGCGGGCTAAACAAACATGGACCGACCCCTCTACCATTCTTCTTTGATGAGTTCTTTGAAATAGAGGAAGGTGACAAAGGAGACGAAGGAAACTGCGCCGCCTCCTGAGGCCTCCACAACCTGCACCGCCCCTGTGGCTCTTCGACCTCCCAACCGAAATGGACACATGCCCCAGTTCTGTGCCCCAGACGAGCTGCCCAGCGGAGCTCTGCCCTCCTGGCAGAACCAGCCCCGTTCTCATGCACCCCCACAGTGCTTCGGCCTTCCGACCGAACTGGATCTATGCCCTGGTCGAACTTCCCTCACCAAGGCACTCTTCGCCTCCCCGACTCGCACCGACCGCTAGCCCTCCGAGCTACCCCGGCGTGCGCCACATGCGGCCCTATGAGCTGCCCCGGATCACACCGCTCGGTATACCTCTGAGCCGCCTCGGTTGACCCTCCTTACAGCCTTGCGCCCTCACTGCCACCAGTGGCCCTCAGTGTCCCCTCACGGCCTGTCAGGACGGACCTAGGGGGCCAGACCGACCCAAGGGAGTGGGCCACACTAGGGCCATGCCAGACCTAGTGGTTCAGGCTAGGGAAACCCGAGCTGGGTCGGCCCAGGTTGGGTATGTATGACCATGAAGACAGGACTTGGGCCCACTAAGACCCATTTATATTCTTTTGGCCATAACTTTGGCACATAACGTCCATTTGAAGAACTGTCACTAGTGATATAAATCTTGGAGTGAGGCGTTCCCATTGAGTATGTTCCACTGTTTTTTTAATATGTTGGGAAACGATCTTGTTTGATCGAGCACAAATCAAACCGGGCCCCCCAGGACTAAAAGGCTAATAACTCACAGATCGGGTGGCAGATTAATGCACAGTGTGTTGCGTTGAGATACCTATGATATTGCGGAACATTGAGATACATCTTTTTTGGACTTCGCGGATGTTGGACCATAGACCAGTAGATTTTGTAGCGGGTCTTTCGAAGATGATCGATCATTTATGTAGGAACCTAGTAGCTGGATGAGACCTGAAGACTACTGACCATTTTGTCTCAGAGTGACTCAATTGGCCCAGTGGGGAGCATCATGGTGTCGCGACAGACCCACAGGGGGGAGCGCCTTGGTGACGAAGCAGACCCATTGTACCCAAAAAGTGGAGTTCCTCAGCATGTGATAAGGGGGAGTGCATTAGTGTGACATGGAAGACACATGGTGTGGAGCACCTTTGCGTGACACGGAAGACCCACGGTACTCGATAGCTGGAGTACCTCAACAATCCAAGGTTAGTGGGAAGATCCTCTATGTGACGCGAGAGGCCCACATTACTCGATAGAGGAGGAGTTCTCTAGTAGCCGATGGTTCGAAATGTTACTACCCCAATAATAAATCTAGTTTTGATCTATGTCAATACCTTTTCATTATCCACATGATTGAGATGGATTACAAGATAACATATGTATATATATGGGAATATACATAAGTTGGATTATCTGTTGATTTCAATTTTTTTTCATTTATCCTTGGTGGATTTTTGTGAGACATTGAGGGTCTCGGTGTCCCTATTGATTATTTTTATACTCAAACCTGCACATGATATGCCCCCACCTTATTTTGTTGGATACAGATGATAGAAAATGATGATTGAGGCTAAGAGTACCATAATTGGATAGTACCTGTAGATGGAACATACGACCTGTCGTTACGTAATGGTGACAGACGGGCGTGGTGTGCGGAGGAGGTGATCTGTACCTGCCCTTCAGGTAGGATCCTCAAAGGATGATACAATAGCTGCATATTCTCTTCCTTCAGTTGTATTTTATTTCAGTTGTAATTGTACCTTGACTGGTGGGATTTTATTCCAGCCCCTTTTTAATTTCACTACTCTTTTGTTTATAAAGATTTCATTTTGTTCATATCCTGTTGTGTTCATGGTTGTGAGTGTTTACAAGTTATAAAGGAAATTCCTTCCCAGGATAGGGATTTAGGCCTTTCGTGCTACTCTCCAACCCTTGTCCTATGAAAGTCGGGCTTGGGGTAGTCACAGAATGGCCCCCAAGGGACAGGTCCTGACACATCCCCTTATATAGAACAAATGTAATCCTCTAGAATTGTTTTTAGTATGATTTCACCATTAATAAACTTCACCAGTAAAATTATCATTAGCATGGATGATCATTTCATGTTATAAAAACATGAGAATAGAATGTATTTTCTCAGTGGTGTCTGTACATCTCTCTAAAAATAGTGCATTAGAAGAGCCACTAAAAAACATAATTTTTCATAAAAAATTTTATTATTATATTCTATACTCTTTTTTACATTGTAAAGATTACATTAATTAATGGATTTAGAACATTATGTGTGATAGGAAAAAAATTCATTTTTTCTCCTATATCATTTGGTTTCTTGGGAGAAAAATCATTCAGTAAATCATCACATTTTCTATAATATTGATTCCTATCGGTTTCATCCATCGACTAAAAAATTAATTGTGTGGTTAAAAATAGTCAGAGTGTGGAGAAACATAATCATGAAAAATAATTTATAACATTCATAATTCATGATAAATTAACCTCGTTATATGAGAGTTTTAGTTTAACCATGCTTATAATGTTTCACAAACAGAGTATTAGGATTTTACAATATACGTATACTTATTCTCATGGTGTTTTCATTAATACTTTCTATCTCTAATAACCATGGATCGACTAAACATTCTATGATTCCAATTCTAAAGTGCCAAACGTTTTATAAATAAATATTACAACATTATAGCTGAATTCTCTATATATAATATAATTATACATTCTAGCTCCATGATGATTAGGTATATTTTGAGGCTACTTAGTTCCAAATATTGTTTACATACTTTCTTCATCAACTATAAAAAATTTATTTCCCCATTATAACGTTATTTACATACACTAATTAAACATACTTTCATAACACAAAAAAACATAAGAATGGTGAGCTCATATTCCAAGGGAAAAGATGCGAGATATCAATTTTTGATCATATAAGATAATTTGATAATAAAATGGTTATTTGATATCAATCATGAATTATTAATATATTACTTAATTATTAATTTATTAAAAACATGAGACATGAATATATAATTATATTTTCCCAGGACTTTCACTATAAGAGTTAGAAGTCTTCTTAAGTAAATCACGAGTCATAAGTTCATGTTGTAAATGTGCGGAAGAAACATAGGTTGAGAATAAATTACATATGTATAAGATAAACATAGAGACCATAAAAATATATTATATTACGAGTCACAACTGGTTTTCTATAGTTAATTATGCACATTGATATGTCTCTCATAACGGATCAAGAAGATTATCTTGTTTCCCATATTTATATCATGAGATATAAAACATTACCCGACACATTATATGAATATATAATTATTATCCCAACAATCATATAATGAAATCCATATTTATGTACACCATATATTCTTGAAACATTTTTCATATCAATACATCAAAACCATCTCAAAGAAAATTAATTTGATAGATATTTCAAAATTTCATCAAGTACAACCCATGTAATATAAACTATATTCATAAAAATTTTATCATAATAATCATAAACTATTCAGATAAATAATTAATATGGTACCATTAGGTTACTTCCCCAATAATTTATAATTAATATTAAAGGATGTTATCATATATCATAATTTCCATTAATGACTCATCATAATATTTCCTCAGGAAAGTAACAATTTCTATTTAAAATATCTTTTTTAATTTAATAATTTTTCAAATTATATATGAAACATTTTCATTGAAAAAAAATTAATACATTTAATGACTCATCATATATTTAGGAGGATATAATCAATTGAAATTTCAATCATGTCTTAAATGAAAAAAAATTCTTCCTTCCACTATTTTCATAAAACATAATAAAGTATCTCATACAGAATACAAAATGAATATTCTATTTAATATTTTTGAAATATCAATCAAGAGGGAAAAATATTTTCAAAATCCTATTATATGAAAAAGAAAATTTCATGAAATCATTTTTAAGAAGCATGTATATTGAATTGATATGATTTTCAACCGAATAGAGATAACAAAGTTGGTCTTCCTTAAAAACATTCATTATATATAATTTGTTCAGTAAAGTGGGAATATTGAAATAAAAAACATTTTTATTCAAAATTATGTATAATAGAATTTAAATTATATATATTTATCATATATGAATAATAAAATTTCCTCAATTTAAATTCAATTATAAACTATCACCATTAAAATAGGATTGAAAAATGAATCTGTTAACTCAGGTCATATCCTTCTTTATACGCATTTGAACATTATCTAAAAAAATATAGATTTTATTTGTTTTATAATATAATAATACTAAAATCCATCATACCATATATTTTTTACTAATGAAATCATATCACCAATTAAATATTTATTTTATTAAATGCATTATTTCTTTATGATAACTAGAACATTTTTCATGCATGTTTCAGTTTAGAAGTATTGATCCTCATGTTTTTTTATAGTTACATCATATCCATAATGTTAATCTGTATATAAAATTCATATATGTTATAAATATATTTATATATATAGTATTTAATATTTTATAATGAAAGAGAAAAAAACACCCTTTAGGGATATGGTCACTTCTACATACACATGAACGTTCTGTTCAGTTTTCGATGAATACAGTGAATGAAATGTATATAATAATACACCCTTATAGAATAATTATTTTAGTTTATTTATATATGTTAAATATTCATTAAATATATCATTTTTACCATCGACATAAAATAGAAATTAAAAAAATGACATCGATTTGTAGATTTTGTAGTCTGCAGGTATGAAAGCATGACATTATAATATTATTGATTATCAGATGGTAAGAATGTATACAAGATATTATAATACCATAATCAAAACAATTTCATGAAATTAATTTATAAATATTAAAATCCACATAGAAAACATCCATGAATTATGTTGATAAAAAATGAGATGTTACACATCGTGGAGATGGTATGTCATATGCAAGAATAAGAAATACGCTCACTTAATATTTGATGTGAAGGACGGTGAATAAAGGTGGTATCATAATCATAATATAATTTATATTTATTTATAATAATGAATATATTATTTAATAAATAATATAATATATTTAGAGGATTCATTAGAAGAAACAAGTTGAAATAAGATGTGTTATTCCACCATTAGATCCCTTCTTAAGGCCACTTGGAATGTCCCCATATGAATATAAGAACCCAAAATTAAGTTTCAAAATTTCATAGAAGAGTTTTTATAGTTTTATTATATGTATATGTCTTAATATAGTTTATGTAATAGAAAGGTACCGTGAATTTTTATAAAGGAGTGATATAAGATGCATAATATTTATCAAAATATTGAAATAAAATAAAGTCATTAACAAACAAGATGTCTCTAATTTTACATTAAATCTAATAAAACGTTGATATTATTGATCTAAATTTTTTAAATTATATTTAGGGAGGTTTTGATTTCATTTTAAATCATAAATTTCTTATTCACCTATTTCTTAATTATTTTGGAAATTAATTGTGGTAACAAATATTTTAGAAATAAATTATTAAGAATGTTACTAAAAATTGAATGATGAATAATAAATGGACGATATATTTTTTGATAAACCATAGTACATTAACATTGTATTTGATATGGATTTAATTAAATTTAAAACATTTATAAAATATTTCTTTTTTATAAAAACATTAATTTATTTTTGGGAACTATTCATTTAATTTTACAATAATGAATCCATGAAAAAGATAAAAGAGGAATATAATTATTTTAATAATATAAAATATGTAATATTTTTCTTCTAATTTCAAGAAAAATATATATCTATGAATTTATGTTACTATAAATATTTAAAATATAATTTATTTTTTATTTTTTTAATTGAGTAATCAATTTATTATAAATGCAATTGAATTTAAGGAAATTATTGGATATTGAAAAAATTGGAAATGAATTACCATCATGAATATAATTTAATTATTAAAAAATTACAGTTAATAATAAGTTGACAATACTGTTGAACCTTTTTGAAAAATATGAGATATTTAATTGTAAAAGATTGATATTTTGTAACAATCTTTAATTTAAATATTATATTATTTGTTTTCTTACAAAACTGTCCCATAGAATAAGTAAATTTCTATCCCAACATTACATTGTTAAAATTATATTCATAAAATATTAATTAAAATTAAAAATGACGACCATAAAACATTGGATAAAAACAATAAACCAAATTTAACATTTTCAACGGTCAAAGTTATTACCATAATTCCTATCCGTAGTTTCTAAACATTAATGAGACCAATATATCCCTACATGAATTTTATAATTCAATTATGAGGAAAAAATTTAAAATTCAATACCAATTCGTGATAGAAATTAATTTCAATATAATTTGGGTTTCAAACATTATTAGTTAACAAAAAAATCATTTTAAGAGAAATATAAATTAACATATCATGTTAATAAAATATAAAATGATAAATAAACATGAATGATGATCATAAGAATGTATATAGTTAACATAATTTTATTATATAGGATGATAAATATTGAACATTTTGAGTCATATTCAATTGAAGTGAAACATTTATATAATTTTTCATTTAAAATGGTCTAATGATTTTATCACTAAATCATTTTCTTCAACCTCTATAATCAATAAATAATTTTATAAATTATTTCATATGAAAAAATATGAATTTAATGGAATTTTTTATATTAATTAAAGGATTCTAAAATCGATAGGTTTTATGGAATGTTTTTAATCTTTTTACCAAATCCAAAATTGTTGTTTTATATCAGTACATATAGTGTAATTGAATTTTTCAACCACCACAACAATTATTTGATGATTTTATTACATTAAAATATTTCCTTTTTTAATAGAAAAAAACAATATCCCATTTATTCATTGATTGTTTTGTTTTAAAAAATATTTTATATCCCAAAAAAAATTCATATATTTTTTAAACAATTTTTCATGGGTCTTATTATGAAAAGATGAAGAATGAAAATATATTGTTTATGGTAGGGTTATTAGAATATAGATAATGATATATAAAGATTGACAATTCATAAATGAGGGGGTGCTTCAGATATATCTTTTATAATTGGGTGAGACTGATATTGATTATATGAATAGTTTACACTGTTATAACTTTCACAATCGATGATCTCCAATATAGATCCCCAGTAAATTGTGTAATGTTCATTTTCATCAAATTCAAGGATGGTGTTATTCAGGAATGTTTATATTTTGTATTTAACCATAATCCATTTCTTTATAACAATGTGTATGAATATAATTCTATTAGAAAACAAAAATAGTTCTCTATTTTATATATTATTACTTCTAAAATTGTTCCTAGAGAAAAATTGTATATGTTTTCTTGTCGCTATTATTTATTTCATACACTAATAGAATATTTTATAAATGTAATCATATTATGATTGTTGATTTTTTTAGTTGATTAATTTTCCTGCTTCTTTTTTATCCCTTACTATGATTTTTATTCCCATCCAATTTTTCCAAATATTTTTGACATGGTTATGAGGATGATTAAGGACTAGAATGAGGCATAACTAGAAATTTTTAATATATTAATTTTTTTTTATTTTTATATGTTTTATATTTTTGGGATAATGGATTTTGAGTAAAAGAGTCCACATGGTAATATGTGGGGGTTTTATGTAATATTTATGAACTAATTCTTTAATAATATAATCCATAAGGAATATTGAACTGTGACAAAATTAATTCTTTATAAAACAATTATATTATATTTAATGTTTTTACATATATATTTCCATTCACAATCACTGTATTTTACATCATTCTCCCATGTATCATTATTTAACATCCCTTGAAATCATATGTCCATGGTCGGTATTATATGATAACTATACTAAGAGAAAAATCTCTCTATTTCTATAATTATTGTGTTACATATCCTCATAGAAAAATTTAATACATCTGAGGTCTACATCCATTATTTATGTTCAGTAGATTTGATTTTTACTCTCCTTACATTATCCTCTATAGTATGTTCATAAAATAAGTGATTAGACTTGAAAAAAATTATTATTAAAAGATAATAATAAATGGAATTTTATTGAGTCAATCTAAAATTGTAAAATATAATAGCACCTCTCCCTTGATCCACATTTAATGTAAAACATCATGCCCATAATATAACATGGGATTAAAATGAAATTGAATAAGAAAATATTCTCAAGTGTGGGTTGGATAAAAATTGATGACGTTGGTGTTTAGTTAATGTGAATTTTCATTTTCATTAATTGATGTAATATTTCTATTCTACACTACATTGAAAAAATTACACCCCATTAATTTTTATAAAAAATTCCATCAGTTCATAAACACATCATTAATTATTTTATGATAGTTTATTGATCCTTATAATGCATCATATAGTTAATTTGAAAGATAGTGTTGAAAGAATTATATATCATAATGCCAAAAGTATTTGTAAATATGAATCATAGTCTCTATCTTATTTAACCATACAATTCATTCCTAATTTAATTAATAAATTTATAATAGATGGTTACTTACACCCTAATTATCTAAACCTGTTTTTATTCATTAATGAATACAAAATCATTTAGAAATACTATATTTTAAGATATTATTTCAAGAATAATTAAATTTCCACAAACACGAAGAAAAAAGTTAATAATAAAACAAAAAATATAAAATCAAAATATTTTAAAAGATTATATTTTTGTTTTATAGTGTTTATGATATGAAACACCATTCTTAAATTAGTGTTTAACTACCATTCACATGATGAAATATTTATTTATTAGTGAATTTGGTCTCTATGATAGCTTAAAAAACAAAAAACCTAGAGGGTAAAAGAACTTTAATATATTATAGAATTATATTATTACAGTTAAATTAGATGGTATTAATAATACTAAATAAATTATTTAATTTATTATTATATATTTAATAGAAATAAAATAAGAATCACATAAAATAAAATGAAAACTTTTTATGAAAAGTTATATTTTAAAAAAAAATGGTTTAGTCAATCTTTTAACAAATTATATAAAATTAATTTTCTCATAAATTTAAAAAATATATTTTTATAAAATTGATACATATTTAAAATAATCATATCAAAAGCATCATAGTCATATTTTTTGTTATTAAAAAAATTCATTTTTTGATGAAATATGAAAAAATTTATTTGTATTGTACAAGTATTTTTTTGTTTTAAAAATTAAAATTCACAATCTTTTAACATTAAAAATTTATTTTAAATATAGTTAGGAAATATTATAATTAATTAATCTATGATATTTTTATTCAATTATGTATTGAGTTATCATATTAAAAAAATTACTAATGATATTTTTCACCTTGAAAACATGATATTTCATCACATCTTAAAGTATATTTTTTAAAATTATTTAATGAAAATTAAATTATTTAATTTGGTTAAATGGAATCCATATTTTGAATTATAATTATTTATATGATCTATTATGATTAAATTCAATTTTTACTCAATCTAAAAGTGAAAAAAGTATACATTAATTACCATTATTAATGTAAAACAGGTTTAACATGTGTTAATCTTAATAGATGAGTATTAAAAATGACCCAAAAATGTATAAAATTAATTTAATGAAAATATTTCAACCTTATCAGCTATTGTATTTTAGAATATTTTATTTTTTCAGTATAAAAATATTTTTGTAAATTAAAATTTTTATAAAAATAATTGTGTGTATTATCCCCAGCATCTAAAAGGCCCCCACTATCCTCCAATATTAACACATAGAAATGTATTTAGTTATCCCAAAACCTAACCAAATATCTTAATTACTCCCCTAAAAACCTTATTTAATCCTTGGAATAACCATAATTTCATCCCTGAATGAAGTGTGGTGTAATCCTAAATACATTTTCCAATGAAGATGTAACTTTCCTAGTAGTGAATTTTTATTTTCATTATTATATAAACTACATAAAATATTATTAATATATTATTATGTAATGAAATAAATATGTTAAATATATTTTGATTTTATTATGTTATGTTTATGACATATAATAATCTCATCCTTTATTAAATATGAAACAAAATATTAGACTGTGTGTGTGTCTAACTACCACACCCCGAACTGATGTAATTAATTTTCCAAAACCACCTTTAATGGTAAGATATAATGGTTGATTGAACACATTTAAATTATATTTCTGATATTATCATGATTTTGTAACTATTACCTCATTTATAAATTATAACGTTTCTTTGCATTTAATATATGATAAAGTCGATTGTGTGTGTGACGAACTATCATCTCATGAAGTGATGTGGCTCATTTTTTTACATATGTTTTAAATAGATTTTAATAATTATAAATTTCATGAAATTATGTGATATATATGAAATTATATTAATTTTATAATTAATAAATCACCACTTCCTCACCCTTTCACTTGTTAATGGAAGGATGTTGTCGCTCATGCGTACATGGAAAACATTCTCCACATAGTGATGTGATTCATTTTATATGTAAAACTATCAAGAATGAATATAAAAAGGATTATATTGAGTGAATATGACCATAATACCTTTAATATGATTATATATATTATTTATCTATATACTTTAACCACATATAATTCAAAAAAAATTCCTTAAAAAAGGCAATTAATACTCAAAATAATGAAAAATATAAAATACTATTAATAAAATACTAATAAAATTATATAAGTGGATCTAATATGATATTATAAATTTTAATAATATTATAGAATAAATTAATAATATATATAAAACAATTATGTATTGTAATTATGCATGTTAAACTTTATGGAATCATTGGGTAATGGACTTTATCCAAACTACTCTTAAATGAGGAAAATTTTAATTTTATGCACTAAATTTATTTTATAAAATGTATATGTTGTCCCATTTTATGATATATCATGGATAATTAATAACTAATGTTTTTTTGTTTTAGTTATTTATTATGTAATTTAACTATTTTTTACATAACAATTACCATTTGGTAAAAAGTATCATAACCCATTACCTTTTTATTTGGTATAATTACATATAATGTATCCTTGATGTTCTATAATTATGTGTCTATTGTTATTTTTCAATATTATTTAGTAATTTTATTTTTTTGTGAATTTACATTAGACCTAGATGATTTATTTATTGAATAATTCTCATTTCAATACTATAATATTTCTGAGGTTTTATTGTATAAACTCATTTTAATCAGAACAATTTCTACTTGAATATATAATGAATGAAATTAATTTATAATTGTTTAATAAAAAAGTAAGATATTATTTTACTATAGGTTTTTATGAATGTTTTGTGTAATTTTACTATATTTTTCTCTTTGCTATTTATAATTATTTATATAATGTTTGAAATAAAATTTGACATCATTTCTCTCGTCGGTCCAAAGTCCTTATTTCCTCCAAAAAATGATTTTCAAAATGTTAAAAAAATTTCAATAACAATATAAATTGAAATTTAAAAAAATATTTTTATCTATTTTTGACTTTATACTATTTTTTTAAATGGAATAGGGATATTTTTTTTCAAATAAGGAAGTTTTATTTTTTTTAAAAAATGAAAATATTTTTTTTAACTTGAATGGAGTGAAGGTAATTCAATAAATAATGAAAAAATAATGATTTAAAATGTAAATTAAATGAATAAAATGTTATTTTCAAATAAATTTATTTTAAATATATTTTTCAAAATTTTGTTTTGAAAAATACATTAAAATTGAAACTTATATATTCATTAATTATTTATTAAATGAATTTTTTATAGTATTTTTACTCTTTTAAAACATAAAAACATTATTTTAATTATGATAAAATTTGAATATTTTTTATTGATACTATTTTTATTATTTATATTAACTATTTATGATTATTTTTTCAAGTGAATTTATTTATATTCAATTTCATTATTTATTTGTTTTTCCTTAAAAATCCACTGTAATATTAAATGTTTTCCCACCGTTTCACATTACCTTTCATGAAAATATCCATTTTAGTTTTCATTGATATACTTGTTTCATAAACTATATATATTTTCAAAATATGGTATTAAACTTTTAATGTGATATTACATGCTTGAAAAACTATTTTTAATAATTAATCATTACATGATATAGAAATTTGACGATAAGGATTATTTTTCATGATTTAAATTGATCATTTGATATACGAGGAATGTATTAGACATGCATATAAAAGTGGGTCTGGGTTATATAGAGACTAAATAATTAGGCAGTCTGATGAGAAAAATTATTTTTCTATCCTTAGTTAACTGGTATTTTAGAGTATACATACATATCATTTTTATTCTATATTGTGAACGGTATTTATAGTAGAGGTATCCTGACTCGAGATCAAGATGTTTAATAATTAATCATTTCCATATTTATGATTTTAGTTATTATTTCCCATGTCATTTTGACAATGATACTATATCTAGATTTCTTTCATACATAGTTAATTTATTAAATGGAATGTTTATAATTATTTACATTTAAATATTTAATATTACATATATAATCATGAGTGTCATATTATTGATTATGTTGAATGTTTCTTTAGATATTTACCTTGTCATACTTCTTAATTATTTTTTATTATGATTCATTAATACAAGATATTTTCCACTTTATGTAACAATTACCAATACTATGAGCTCACACTTATTTATTTACATTCATATAAAATTTAGAGGTGTATACATAATGATATGGAATGATCTGATCGAGGGAATGAGGAAATTCATAAAAAAAATTTGGTTTTAATTTCTTGTTCCAATATAATATGGGAATCTTGTGTGAATACAGTTTATCAAAACTTCTAAAATATTCCATCCATCTAGTTGTCATACCTTATATATTATTCAAAGTATATAATCCATATCATGCTCTAGGTTAGTGTTGTTTGTTCCATTAATGTCAGTATAAAATGATTTTTGTTACAAACCTCTATAGCCATATTTACGATGAAATAGATAGGATAACATAAAATTATTATTAAATTTGAGAATAATTAGAGAATAACATACTATTTTTTGGTAAGGGATATTTTGTTTGGTTTTTCCTAAAAAATATCCATGTTTGAATAATATATTTTTACTTGGTTATAGAACATATGTATCTAGTGAAAATAAAATCAAATAAAATAACATTAGTATTTACTCCTTCATTACCTAGTACACAACAATGGTTCTTAATACACACCTATGTTGACACTACTAGGAGATATTTTATGTCTTATACAAATATTAATTACAAACCATTTTGATGTATTTTAATAGATGATGCCAATGAATGACATTGGTAAACCTAGGTTGACATAAATTAAAAAGAATGGTCAATGATTTATATATCCTATAAATTATTACATAATATTCCCACGATGATTATTATTTCACACAATATTCTATTTCAATTTAGTCAATTTATGGAACACAGAGGATTCAAGTTGAAATTGAATATAATAATAAATGTAACGACTATGAGTAAAAAAATAAGAAGGTTACTAAACGAAAATATATAATTATTTTTCCCATTTATATATCATAAAATATTATAAAAAAAAATACCTAAACAACTGTCAATCTCACCAAGAAGAGAAAAATGGTATTCTATAAGATATTGAGTGTTGTAGAACGTCGAGGATCGAAGGATCGATTTGTTTCATGTTATAAATGTGAACATAGACACCAAGTATAATGTTTCAACTAAAAAATAAATTTTTTATGGGTGGAATACAAGGGAATAAATCAATGAATTTATACTATGAAATGAATAGTGTTAAAGAAGGAAATAAATTAGTTAAATGGGATCAATTTATAGCTCCTTGTATTAAATGTGGGGATCCTTTCAATTATATAAGTCAATTCACTCTTTTAATTGTGAAGTGATAGATAATAAAAGTACATATGTTTAAAAAAATGTTCTAATTATTTATTTAGATTCCATAATAATATAGTTGAAGTATTTTTATAATTTGAATTTTAGAATTTTGGATAATGAAACATCTTAGGATTATGTTTATGATGGAAGTATAATTTTTTTATTAATATATGAGTTGTTAATACCATTATGGGTTAATGAGTTTAATAAATATCATATGTTAACATTCATAAACATCAGATTTTAGGTTTTATGTGAAGATAGTTTATAAAATTCAGGATATTTTGGGAAATGTTTTTTGAAAATATTATCCATTGATTTAATATTTGTTTTTTTAAATAGTTATTTATATAATAACTCTATTATGTTTTGTGGGAATATGTTTAATGGTATGGGTAGTTTTTAGAGTTTATATTAACAATATGTTGAGGTAATTATTGGTTATTATTCATTTAGAACATTATAGTAATTATATTTATACATTTCTAGAAAAGGTTAACACACTTTTCAGGAAAAAACTAGTCACATCTGGGAAGCCCATGTGGCATGAACATAATACCGAAGATGGAAAAGGGTGATTGAATTACTAAAGTCCAATATGATTTCCTCAGAATATGTAATTGAATTTAATTAAGAGATATTATGGATAATTAATAATTACGAACAAGTGGATTTAATGTTGAGGTTTAGAGATTATTGTATTATTGGATTTCTTATTCTAACTATATTCATTTTCAAAAAAATATATTGATTATAATGGGATGACATGGAAATATTTTATGGATGTTATGATCCATTAAAAGTGATTTTTTCTTTAGGAATAATAAATAATTTTGGATATTAATTTATTGATGTAATATATGAATTGGAAATAGATAATGTCACATAGAAATGATGAAATATTTCTTCTAAAATAGAAATATATCTAGTATGTATATTTTATAATATTAAAATATAAAAATAAAATTCATCAACAATAAGAAAAAAAAATGAAAAAATTCAATTTTATTACCTTCATATCTAATTAATTAATTTTTTTATTAAATAATTTCATAATTAAGATATTTAGGTCTTTAACTTTCTCTTAATCACTTGATTTTTTTATAATCAATGATCTATATCACTATATAATTATTTATGAATTTCTTCTAGTTCTATATATTTATTTTAAACCTATTTTATCCCAACTAATAACCATTTTATGTGTTATTAAATATAACCTTTTTTACTCCCTTTTCTCTTTCATTAAGAGGTTGTTTTATTTACCCTTTTTTCATTGTTGTTATCAAAAAACATAAAATATCAAACATGTGATTTAATATAATAAGTTCAATTAGAGTGGACACAATTTACATAATATTTGAAGAAAGTAACACTATAAGATTTCAATTAAAATATTGTTTGTTTTTATCATATGTGACATGCACCATCAAGCTTCGGTGAGAGTCAAATAGCCAGAGTATTTATGGAATTCTTATTTTTAAATAAATTTTATATGTAAGATAGCTCATGAAACATGAAATAATGAGTCTCAATGAATTGTAATATTATATACCATTATAACCCCTACATTATATTTTAGGGTATTAATAGTAAAAGAATAAATTTTGAAAATTATAGTTATATATTCATTATAAATGAAATAATAAACATTTTAAAGTAAATAAATGTTTTTTAAAAATGGAATTTGCCTTAAAAATTGTTTCGTTACAAATTGAAAACAAAATTTAAAAATATATTTTTTCAAATTTATAAAATAAAATTTAAAAAAATATAATAATTTTCTAAATAAATATATAAATTTTTTCAGTGACAACATTTTTTTTCAATTTTTTATGAAAAAATATAATTTTCTCTAAATATTGTAGAATATCATTTCTTTTAGATAACTACCTTTTGATAAAAAATATAAAAGTTAATTAAATATTAAGTAGGATTTAATGTAATATAATTTAATAAAAATAAATTTTGACTAATTGTTTTCCTTTTTATCAATATTATAATTTTTTTGTTATTAAGACCTTTTAAACTTACGAATATTTTATCATTGTAAACACACTTTACCATTGCATGTGTGTGTATAATTTTGAATTGGATAATGAAACTTATGTAAATTGTGTTTAAGAAATGTGTATCCTTACTTGGAATGAGAATAATTTATATTATATAATTATTTCAAATTAATTTTTGAATATAATTAATTGTGAAAACATAAAAAATAAATTACTATTGTTAAGGTAAAAATGGGTTTACTAAGAGGTTAAACAATAAAGATAATGGTTTAAAATAGTATAGAAAATGACCAGACCCTATTTTGTGGAAATATATCGACCTTATGACCTATACAATTCTATAATGTACCAAATTGGAATCTTAATTGATAATTAAAACAAGATTTTAATTTATTCTTTTCAAAATGTCCAGGTTCTTCCTCTACCCAATTTAAAAATGGTTACACACCCTCCCCCCTCTTCAGACATTCAAATGACATTTTATGGAAAATAACTACCAAAATATCATCCTTAATACCTTAATAACATATTAGATCTACTTTTTTTATAATAATTTCACCCTATGATTGATTTTTGAGAAAACCCAATATAGTTTTCTGAATAATAGGTTGTGTTTTTTAAATCCATGTTTTATTTGGATTCTTCTTCCACTTAATTGAAATTTTATTAAAATACGATCATATAATAAAATCAGTATCATACAATTATTATATTTTATTTTGTTATGGTACTTTCCTATATATATCTTTTCATTTAGAAAATTGGAAATGAAATTGTCGATCGTCAATAGGAAAGAGTTCTACCTCAAAAAACAATGTATTTTTTTCATTCACTGGTATTAAATAAAGGATGTAAGGATATAATTAACCACTGATTATTATTTTAATTATATTATTATATTTATTTAATTATAATATCTCAATTACCTTCTTAATTTCCTTGTTATTTAAAATTTGATTGCATCTCTCGTGTGTATAGTGGACTACAGCCTCACAAAGTTACATAATTTATTTTTGATCTAACCATAAAATGGACATTATTAAAAAAAATTAATAAATATATGTGATTTATATGACATTATATTAGTTATATAATATTATTTTATCTCCAAATTAATTACACATTAACTCATTAATCTAATGATATCTCTACTCATGGGTATGTACAACCTAAAATCTCCCTTAAATGATGTGATTAAGTTTCCATATCCAACCGTAATGAATTATATATATATATATATATATAATGATTAAATATGATATTTATAACATTAATATATATAATGATTCAATTTCCCTATATCTTATAACATATAAGAAGAACATTAAAGAAAATACACGCAAGAGAAAGTTAGGTAATTAACACCTGAAACGATGAAAATAATGAAATATTATTAACGAATAAGTGGTAACAATTTATTAGAGGATCACATATGTTATTATAAATATTAATATAATTATTTCTAAATTAATAAAATTATTACATACATTATAAGGATAATTAATACACATTAATCCAAAAGGAACCCTAGGGTAAAGGACATCGTCTCAACTTATATTCGTTGAGGCATATTTTAATGTTATGCACATATTATTTTCACAGTGTATATACTACCACTTTTCTATGTAATATAATTGTTACATAACAATTCTTTTTATATTATGTTTTAATTCTAAAAATTTTATATAATGGGATTTCACATGAAAATAAACATGTGGTAAAAAATTTCATAACTCAATTTACGTTCATTCGGATATAATATATATTCTCAAGACATGAAAAAATGTGATAATTTGTGAAATAAATTATGAATAAATTATGATTTAATGATAATTTTTTTACATTGATATACATTTTATATACATAAGCGATTCGTTGATAATTTTTCACATCCTTATTCTTTCCTTGTAAAAGTTTATTTCACAATTTTACTTTAATCGTATATTTTCAATATGATATATCATTTAATAAAATTATAATATCATTTTCTTATAATCCCCAATAATATTATTTTAAATTGGTTATTATTGTTTTTTTCGTACCATATTCTTATATTTCATAATTAGTATTTCTGATAAATAATATCAATAAAATATGACATCATTTATCTATTTGGTTAGAAACCCATTTTCATTCAATTTCATGTTTTATATGAAAAAATAAAATATGTTTTCAAAATTATTCATAAGATTTAGTAAATATCTATTTTACCCATTTTGGTGTTAAAAAAACTGAAAGTAATCCTCGTGTTGTTTTGCAGAAATTGCCTATAATGATTTTGCTATAAATGTGAATGTAATATTATTATAAGGTGTATGGAATGATCAAAATTTCTATTATTAATTACCACCAAATATTTTAAACCACAAAATATGAAATTTAACTTTTATTTTCAAACAATATTATTTTCAAAACAATTTGTGAACATTATGTTATAGTAATATTTTCAAACTGTAATTGTTATTTTTTCAACAATAGATTGTATTACAAGTTTATAGTATTTTTTCATCAATGACATCAATATTTTATATACATATAGTACACTAGGGACATTAATTATTGATTCCATTCTAATTTTTTCTTTGTATAGTTTATAGTATGTTTTATTTTGAAAAATATTGACATTATGATTCATGGATTATTTTTGCATTGATTAATATTTTTTACAAATATTCTAATTTTTTTCAATAATGAACATTACTTTTATCCTAATTATCTACCTTATATTTCATGTATACTACTATTAAATAAAACATATATCATTTATAAAATTTATAATATGATTTTTATGGTATATTATTAAAGAATAAATTATTGTTAATCCTTATTGTGTACTCGATATAGATATTAGTTGATAAGACATATTATTGATGTAATAAATTAATAATTACACTTACGAGGATTGTGTTTGATATAAAAATACGGGTTGGTCTTGGTTAATTATATCACCTATATGTATAATTATTAATATGATAAATATTAGTTTTCCATCCATGTTATAATGTGTTTATGGTGTATACCTACACATAATTTTTAAAAATATCTTGTTAAAGATCATTAATGTATAGGTATCATGTTTTATGATATCCTAAATTCCAATAATTAATATTTACAACCATTTTGAATTAATTTATTATTTTCGATGGTGATTTCTTAATGATATTATCTCTACAAGAATTTCATTCATCGTTTATTGATTAAATGGAATCTATTTTTAGTTGTTTAACCAGACATAATTATTATGACTTTATAAATCAAAATAGTCATGTTATTATTTTTGTTTAATGTATTATCTTACATTTAAATTTTTATTATTTTTCTCTATTGATTATGCTTCATTTAATATTGTTAGTTGCCTCTTTACATAACACTTACACGAAATATGAGAACACCATTATTTTGTTTCCTTACCTAGGAATCTAGGAAGAGTACTAAGAATGATATTAAATGATATGATAGTTGAAATTATGAAATTATTGAAAGAATTAGGTTTTAATTTATTATTTAAAATTTCATAGTTTAATTATTTGGTTATATAGTTTACTTAGATTTCTAAAATATTAATCTGTAGGGATGTGATTCTTGTATCTTATGAAAATGCAATAAAGTAGATAGTGAATATGGGTTACTAGGGTGGGGGTCAATACAAAAACATACAAAAAATCATAACTGAAATCTAACAAAAATAAAAAATTTGTACAATTTATATTTGAATTAAAAATATCGATTTTTGTTAATATAGATGACTGTTTGGGAATTAAAATAATGGGAAAAAAATATCCTAGTAAACAAAACATTCTAATAGTGGATGTTTCCGATGGAGTATATTGGTTGAAAAATATCATGATAGATGGATGTTATAAAATTTTCATGAATCCGTTTTTGGAAAAGAATGATGTGTTTGATATCCATGACTATCGTTCATCATATAAAAAAAGAAATTCAGTGAGATATTTAATTTTTGATACCCTTGATAAGAATTTCTGTTTTAAATAATATTTAAAACATTTAGTAGGCTATAAATATTAAACCCTATTTTATTCGACAGAGATAGTGGGATAATATCCTTATCTACAAAGAAGGAAAATATGATTAAATTATAAAATAATTATTATGATCATAAGATATTTTTTATAAAAAACATCTCTTGAAAAAACTATTGTATATTAATTATTATTTTATTCAAGGAATGTTATGTTGTTGAGAGTTTAAATTGTTGGTGACCTATTTTAAGTATTGTGAGGGGGTTATTTTAATTGAATTAATAATAAAATAAAATATATTAAGTTGAATCTACAGTATCTATAGAATCCTTACAATCTTCACTAGTAACCCTCTTGGTTGTTAGTGATGTTATAAGTTACCTATAATTTCAAAATCTATTATCCCATGAGTTTATGATGAGAACCAAAGGGAGATATATAATTCATAATGGATGAATTAACCTATAACATCCATCAAATTTATTGATCATCTATGAAAATTTTGAATAGTAACTACAAAAATAAAATATCAATACATGACAAATTGTACCAGTGAAAAATACTACTAAAACCTAAATATCATAGCTAATCCTATAATAGCATACAAATTTACCCACTAATCAAAAAAAAATCTATTATTTTTTATCATCTGTCATAATCATCAGATCCCTACTAAAATCATATAACATATATATATATATATGTGTGTGTGTGTGTGTGTGTGAGTTTGTCTATGTGTCTAGGGGATAATAAAAGTTTTCTTGGTAGTATCCTCTCTAAAAAACTCGTGTACATATTGATGTAGAATATTTACGCTCTCATGAATACGTATATAGATCAACGAGACACCTAGATTTTGTAAATAATATTAAATGTGTATAACATTTTCAATCAACTATAATATCATATATGTTGGTTCCATAATATCAAAATCATACAAATATATATATATATATATATATGAATAGTATTTTGATACCACCTTATAATTGTAAATGTTTTCCTAAACCCCAATGACATGCATCTTAATGAATTCATCCCAAATATAGCTTATATTGTATAGTCATGCAAATACACCACAATAACAGAATCATTATAACCCCAAAAAAAATATTTCCCATATCCATCAAACCTCATTTAAATATACACTATACATGATGTCATTACAGCTCATTTATAGGTTTATTTATAATATATAATTTTATACATATTTAAATTAATTTACAATGTCCCTTATAAATATTTATGTCGTAATTACTATCCATTATAGATTTATGGAACAAATATCCAAAAATAATAATCCCTGAAAACCTTAAAATTCATACATCGAATAGATTTTTTGAAGAAATGGTATTTTATACGATGTATTTTTCTATATATATCCTCTTTGATCTAGATATTGGAAAAAACCAAAGAACACAAGGCCAAATTCATTCTTTACCCACCCAGACTGCATTTTTTAATATACCATAATGAATAACATAACACTATGATATGTAATTTACAAAAAAAACCTAGTAGATTGTAACAAACCATACACTATATCTATAGTTAATTTCCAACATGAAATCCCAAAAAAAAATTCAATGGAATATGCTGCTAATAATTACGTGTAGAAGCATCATGATTAGTATTTCAACATTATTTTATTAATAATCCATTCTCTATATTTATATTTCTTCTCACCATCAATTATTGATTAATTCAAAATTCAAATAAATAACAATATCCGTTTACTCATAAATCATAAAATCAATATAAAATCTATTATACTATTGTAGTCAATAACATTGATAATTTAAGAACCAAACTATTTTTAATAATTAATCATTTAAATACATTTCCATAATTCTAGGAACTAAGGTACACAAATTACTATTTAATGGAATAATATTCCAAAGGGTAAAAAAAATAAGTAATAATAGTTAAAAGTATCCATAAAAAATTATTTATTATAAATAAAACGTGGCTCCCCCCTTTAACCAAAAATCCATAAATATAACCTACACCATCGTATGTAATTATCAATATCAATCACATCATACCACCATTAATAAATATTATCAACAAAACTACACCCTCACCACATCAACCAACCATTCTAGGTTAATAAATGTAATTATATAAAGGGTTTTAATGTTAAAAAATAATATTGGTGGAAGGAGAAATAATATTAGTGCAACTTAATAAAAATTAATGATTATTTATCTTATTAATGATTTTTCCAAAAAAAATAAACATGGTTTGAGAAAATTCAACCACTACTTTTTATTTTTAGTAACATAAATTTAATTCAATAGAATGAACAAATTAATTAATTAAATGTACATATTTTCTATAATATTAATATAAAAAATCAGTAATCAACAAAAAAATATCTTATAATATTCTTATATTAGTTCCAAAAAATATGAAATTATATCAAAGAAGTCAAACATATGTGATTTCCACAATTACCATATACCTTATCTTAATAAATTTTAAATACTAAATTAGTTCCAAATATAATATATATACATGAATATATAATGAAACCATTGTAATAATAATGTAACAATATGTAGTAAATCACCTACCATGTTAAGAAAAATAGCATGTTTACATGTGAATTCAAACCATTAGCATTTCATTTATAATTTTTAATTATTTTCTTATTACTTTTATTTATAATTTCATTATAATTAATTATTCTAAACGAAAATTCCATAATCATATATAAAAAATTTATAATTAAATCAAATATATATCATTTTTGTAATGTTAAATGGTTTTTCAATTAAATAACTATATATTATGAATGATATGACTAACATATAAGAATGAAAAATTCCAAAATTCAACCCCGAGAGCCCATATGATGACTAAGAATGTTTAAAGCCACTCTCAAAAGTTAAAATATAATTATAGTCATCCAGATTTTTGAAAAATATAGGACTAATAAAATAAGTCAGGTGGATTACTAAATTTGAAATATAGATATTCATTTCTTTGAAAAACCAAGATGAAATCTCATTTAGAAAAAATATTCAACACTTTAATTTCAATGTAATTAAATTGGCCATAGTGAAATAATTAATTGTTTCAAGGAAATATAATATATTCAAAAATATTTCTTATTTATTTGGAGAAAAAGTAAATTATTCTGTAAAATTATATACAATAATAGAGCTTTAATTAATAAATAAATGTTTTATAAAAAAATTATTTCATGTTAAAACAATAATAATGTGAGTTCCTCATAATGTAAATATTATTTATATGTTGTGTGAAATATATTTTTTAATAATCTGAGTTGTATATTCCATAAATAAGTAAATTTTAATTTATATTAATTTTACATTTATGTAATTATTAATAACACTTGATGTTTTCTTCATTATGTTTGGATTTTGATGTTCTCTGAAATAATTAAATTATATTTCTAAGACATGGGTATAGTTTTATACGATATAAAAATTAGGATTTATTTATTTCTTGATGATTTATATGGTTTTTAACTTTTTATAAACCAATATATAAGGGTTTTCCAATATAAAAAATCAACCCCTAATGTTATCCATTGATATATAATTTTTTCATCATTATATAAGGTTTTCGAATTTTTTCAAAAACAAATATGTAAGGTGTTTGTTTTTAATGTCTAATAATGTATACATATTAGAAAAATATCTTATATAAATAATTCACAATTAAATTAAAATTAATTTAATATTAATATAAAAATTCTAATATTTTTATAAATACTAACTAAAAATATCAGAATCCTCCCCCACAAACAGCAATAAAATTATTCTTCAAGGGTTTGGACACATTTATGTTTTTCTTTGAGATACCTCACAAATGATTCTCATCATTGGCAATAAAAACAAAAATGTATAATTAGAGATGGAATGGATATATGGAAATAAACACTTAATGTGATACCTCCCCATTTGGGATCTTTTTATGAATAAATAAAATAAATAATTTCTATAAAAGAATATGGTCAAAAAACCATCAATTATTATATCAGACGATATATGTTCATCCCAAACGTAATAAATAATAAAATTATTTATGTTATTGAGAAATAATTTTTATCTCACACAAATATGTTCTTTTATCTATTTCACTATGAATCCACTTGAAAAAGCCAATGGACATTCGCGACTCTGTTTTACCTTCACATGAATGTCTTGAATCATAAAAAACCATTCCACAAGCAATGAATTTTATGTACCAAATAAATCACCGCTGATGATGGATTTGGAATAAATTTGATGATGTCATAAAATTAATGAGATATAGAATACATATTATATCTATTTCAACTAAATCCCATAATGAGATTAAAATGCCAAAAATTCAAATAAAATCCTAGAAAATCATTACTATAATGAACAAACTATTACTATCTGTGATGAGGATATACCTTGATGAATACATGATCTCTAACACTAAACTCTTGATGTATCCTCCTTAATTAATCATAGGACTTTTGATGATTATTTTATTCCTACATCTATTCATGAATTACATATACATTCTCTGTCATTCCCTTTATGACTTCTTATATGTGAATCAATAACTCTCCAACCTTACTATGAAAAAACCATCTTCTAAATTGTTGGATGTATAATGATTTGAATAGATCATTTATAATGTTTTTTATAACTATTATTGTATGAAATCAAATACATGGATGTTTGTTTCACCCACATTCTGCAAAAAACATGAATGATTTTTTACATCATGTATTCCAAATTATATATTGTTAGGAAAATTTGAACAAACATCTCTATATGATTGGATCTAATTTTACATAACTGAGATCCAACTTCAAGATAGTAAAAAAAATATAAATAGATTTTAATAATGATAAAAATAAAATATGATGGTGTTTAGACCCAATTAAACATCGAAAGCATCTAAAAATATTTTATTCAAAGTACACCAAATAATTACAACTCTTTATTTACCCTAAAGTTATAAAACTTCATTTTTTGGTCTATATATACTTATATAGTATCATATCCACCATAAGAAATACGTAAATGGTTCGAATGAATATGTTACAATGTTTCCCCACATTCAAAGGGTATGATATAGGGGCTGAAGTAACCCACCAACATGAAGATGTGTGGTATTTACCTTCTGGTAGCCCAAAAAAAGACAATAATAACACAAAATAAATCTTAATTCAAAATTAATATTACTAAATCAAGAATTCATAATAGATATATTTCATAAAAGTATTTACTACCATTATATTTCCATATAACCCAAGATGAAGAGCATCATGAATCACTGAGTGAATATAGAGAATATTGTAAAATAATTAAATATATTGATCATCCTCACATTATACCTTACTCGAATCTCCACAACCAATATTATCACTCAATAACTCCAAATAAAAATACACAAAATTAAATTCATCCACCTAATAAACCATAAAACCCTAAAAATCCATCTAATAAATCACACACTACCAACAAATTTTCCCATATCATGGTGAAATGATGAAGGCTCCTATATATAAATTGAAATATATGTAAAATATCAATAAAAACCCATGAATTTCTTTAACATTACATCCATAAAAGTATTTCCATTTTGTGATGTATAGTCAATATCGAATTCATAGTATTATAGAAAACATTTCAACAATAATATATATAAATAAATATTAATGTGGGATGATAAATTTCAATTTTATATTAACCATTAAAAAACAAAAGATAAAATATAAAAAAATGTTACAAAAACATCAGAAAACACAATGAAAAGCCTGAGATAATAGGTAGAATAGATATTTTAAAGGGTTTATTACTATTGAGACCAAAATATATTAATTCAAATTACTATAATAGAAATAAACCCTTTATTAGGTGTATTGATTAATGATAAACCGAATTCATAACACAAACAACTAGTACACGATGAATTGGAGAATTTATCGACATGTTATTCAGATTTTCAAATATATCATAGCACTTTTCAATCCGTATATAATCATAGATCTTATAGGTCATGTATATAAAAAAAATTAAAAATTCTAATGAAATATGGAACTAATATCATAAAATGGCCAATGATATCAAATAAACATTAAAACAACACAACAATCATGGGGGATATCCATGAGACATCTACTCCAATCATTGAATGATCCACAACTACTCTCCACTAAGAAAAATAATTTTCCATTTAATTCTATTCATAACACTATAAAACAAAACTTAAATGCTTCTCAAATAGATTATAACACTATAGAACCTCTAAATTGTCTCACAAAGGAAATGCATACCACTCCTCAAACATAAAATACCCATCAATTACAAGAATGAACAGCATAAAAAACTAGTCATGTAAGTCCCAAAAGATATATTATATGATTCATATAAATAATGTATCTAAATTATTAAATTTAAATGTAATTAAAAATATCTCATATTTCCCATAATGACATGTGAAGGGAATTACTATAATATAATTTTCTACTACCCATATATGTTGATACCATGATTGTTAATATATCATTGAGAACCATATAACACTCTATACATGATTGAGTATGCCATCGATTTGTGGAATGACATAACCACACATCACTATTAAATTGTTAAATTTTAAAATGTAAATATGTTATCAAAGACAAACATTATCATATTATATAAAAAAGACATGGGATCCTCATGGAGACACCATCATTTAAATTAGATGTACATATATATGATCAAATTTATTAATAATTTTCTCTCGTAACACCAAAGGTCCCATGATTAATTGGGATATCAATATTGTAAATACATTGAGGAACAACACATATTTATAATGGATTAATCATCAAGAGGGTAATATCACATCATACTCATATAAAAAAATCGGGTACTGACTAATATCCTTATGAACCAACACCAAATGGACCATAACTAATCCTAACATTAAATCAACCATCGTTGAATATAATGATGTGACATAACTCTAGCCCATCTATTCTTCTCCCTACTGAACACTGAATTATTTTTTAAAATATCATAATAATACTAATCTCTAGTTGAAATCAATAATATTCGTCATCAAATAATGCAATTCCACGTCGAAGTAAAAATTATATTACAGGATCTATATACAAAAGATATATATATATGTAAGGGTTATGATTACATAACATCATATTACAATGACTATGTATATAAATCCATATAACTCAATCATTAACTAGTGTATTCAACACCAAGGACACTGGAATTCTGTACAATTCCATAGCAAGAGCCTAGACAATAACTAATGAAATAAACTATTTTTATAACTTCCTCTATCATAAGTTCCAATATTATTTACTAAAACATGTTCTGCAAATTTATGGAATTCACAATGAAAATCATGAAACAATTTAAATAGATCAATACATATCAAAACAATTATACCACATACATTTCCAAGTGTTTTTTCAGTTTTTCATTTTTTTGAATTACCAAAAACTCTTATATAGAAACATTCATAAATAAATAAAAACATCATAAATATATACATCATATCCCACTGAGTTATTTAACATGATTAACCTTATCAATTATATGATAATTAAATCATTTCATCAAAACCATAGAAAATTATACAACAAGTAGGATGAGATTAAACGCCCAGTAAAGTAAATCATAAATAATAACAATTGAATTACATGAGTGAGATGATCATAATTGTTTAATGTTATACTGAATGAGAATTATAATAGCATACATGAGTTTATTAAAATGAAAATGGGGATCATTACATATTTGAAAAGGAATTATTAACTAAAATTTGATATATATATATATATATATATAATCAAAAATCATGAACTATGTTATTTCAATCATTCTCAAAATAACCAATAATAACTCATAATATAATTATATAAAAAATGGGCATATTGGAATATTATCATTATTGAAAACTTATAAGAACACTTATATATGGAATAACCTCACTTATTTGATACCCATAATCTATTATGAGGGACCTTTTAATCTATTAAGTATGTCATCCTTTATGAGTTATGTTTATTTAGTCAATACTATCATCTTTTTCAAATAAGGTTGACGGATATGATTAACCCCAATATAAAATTTTGGATAAAGATTCCATTTATAGAGGTTTTATTTCCCAATCACTATTGTATCAATAATTTTCATTTACAATAAATAGAGGGAAAAAGATAAAAAAATTACTTTTCAACATTATTACAAAAATTTTTCATTTCTATATTGATATACCCATAGAAACAACACGGGTTCTTTGATAATAACATTGAAATAATTAGTATCCATCCATTAAAAAATTAATTATATAATAATTAAAATATATCCTTTCAAATTTAAATTTTTAATAAATTTTTATTCATTGATGAATACAAATACTTTTAAATGTTGAATAAAAATATTCTTCTATAAAATACTCTTTACCCCATTGAATTTAACCTTTATAAACTAAAAACATCATGAATATTGTGGAATAAAATTTCATTAAAAATATATAGGGAATGATAAAAAATAATAATCAATGAAACAATATCCCTGATATTTAAAAATATCAATTATCTTATAGATCTCAAAATAAAACATTTGTTTCTCACTTCTCTAAAGAACAACAAAATATTTCTTATTCATAATGTTTTAAAGAATATTTGTTAAATAATTATATTAATTTAAATACAAATGAAAATGATTTTACGAAATCATTAATTTACATATAATAATAATATTTAAATAATTTTAGAAGATAATGTTATATAAGAGTAATATTATCGATCTAAAATAAGATATATATTCAGTGATATTTGAAAAAACATTCATGATTTTTTTAATTGGTACTGGTTGAAATGGACTGTAAAAAATATAAATAATCATCACTGTAGGAGAAGAAAAATTATTTATTTTAATAAAATTATTGAATATGATTTCCATATAGGAACTATAATAAAAAAAATTATGGAAATAATGAATATTGAGACAGAGGGGTTTTACTGGATTGATAACATTTGAATTTAAAAATTAGGAAGAATGTGTATGATATGGCTATGTAAATCTCTTAATTTCACTAATTCGTATGTTAATATTCATTAATGAGTCTTAAATTTCACTATACATGGAAATAATGGTGTAATACATGAATAATATACCAATAAAATTAAATTGAAACCAAGAAAAAATATCAGAAACATTACGATATTCTTTATGACAATTTATCCATGAAGTATTTATGTTCACAAAATTAAATCCACATAAAATGATTTAGAATAAAAAATAATAAAAATTATATATCAATTAAATAATATTCATGCAGTTTTATTGTAAATTAATTGAAAGTACCACCCAATGAGTGTAAATTACATAAATACACCACTAACCACATGGAAAAATTCAACTAGAATACCCTTGAAGGATGAAATTTGATTTAAATCTTAAAATAGAAAATATTATTAAGGATTAAATATATATAATTGAAAAGGATAAATATATAAACCAAATAAAATAAATTAGGTGAATAATAATAAAACATGCCTTGACAAATAAAAATTAATACAAAATCTCTTTTTTTGTGTCTTCATTTTTAATTTACGTATATTAACACATGTATAATACATTTACATTAATTATTATGTTGTTTAGGATATATTTATTGGTTTAATACATTATAATTAAAATATATGTATTTCATTTTGTTCAATGAAATATTAAATTAAATAATTGATAATGTCCATATCATGTGTTTTGATACTATTTTCTCCATTAAAGAAAAATGATTTTAGTGTGTTGAAGGTGGTCAAGGGGATAATTTTAGAATAATCACTAGAAAAATAATAATTTGAAATTTAATTTTTTTAATACTAATTAAACTTTTAAACCCAACATTGTAATATGGTTTTCAATATTGAATTATCTTACAATTATGAAGATTGGCCGATATAAGTATGCAATTGTAACAACTCAATTTATCAATGAAAATTAAGTAAAGATATTAGTAGTAATTATATATATCATGAATTATTATTTAATAATAACTGTAAAATAATACAATTAAATAATAAATCTATACTGTCTATTTTATTCAATCATGAAAAATAAATAAAATTTGTTTGTTAAAGAGGAAATCGTCATGTATTCCAGAACGATGTTATCAATTTCTAATTTGTGGGATTATAATAATTTTAATGCAATATTATCATTAAAAATTATAATTATATCATGAATATAATATTATAAAATTTATAACTATCAATGTAACAAATAATGTCGGTGGTGATTGAAAACAAATTATATCGATCATGAGGTGGTAGTCTACCGTATACATGAATGTTATATTAATTTATCATTTTATAGAAGAGAAAAAGGATGAAAATTTTCCCAATTAAAAATTTTCATAACATAAATAGAATATATTGATGTTTATATTTATTAATTTTTTAATAATACGTGAATAGTGTAGATAAATAATTAAAAAGGAATCATGCTCTTAAAATAAATATTTCTTCATCAAACAAACTTTATTGTTTTAATCTTTAACTCATCTATGATTGGTATTAATCTAAAAACCAACTTTATAATTTGGTTAGAGATTCTATTAAGGGATTTTTCATCGTATTGAACATGATATACAACCAAAATATTTTTATGAGGATATTATAGGACATTCCCATTTATAAGTGAGGGTTGGTAAATTCATGTTATTTAAAAATGAATGAAGTAAATATAAATTAACATTCCTTGGAAAATGAACCAAAGTGATACAGTAAGAATATATTATTATTTTGTGATGAAATATATTTAAAAAATAAAAAAAGTTTACATGATATTTTCACCCCTATCCCACTATTTTAACCACATATAAACCCATTTAGCAATTAATGTGGTATATATTTTTCACATTACATGTTCTATAATTTAGTATAAAATGAAAAGTGTAACATTAAATGATAATGGTTCATATTTTAATCCATATATGAACAAATTTCCAAAATGTAAAATTTTTCAAATATTTAGTCATTTTGAAGATGTTATTAAAACAATATCGTTAATTTAATTTATTTAACATGTCATTCATGATAAATTTATTATCATCAATATACAAATATAACAAAAAATTGATATTTTATACATCCCAATCATTTAATGTATTTATCTATAATATTTTTTATACTATAAATTACTCAAAAAAATTCATTTTCTTTTTTTTTAAATCATAAACATAAAATTTATACATATTAAACAAGCACTAATATAGTGTTGGAGATAAATTAATGGTAATTATATCATCTCAAATAATTAAAAAAATTACCATTAAAAATTTAATATCATTATTATTAAACTATTCTTTTTATTTTATTCGTAAAATATTTTTGTTTCTATGAGCACATATAAGATAAAGTGAAGAGTAAGAGAGAGATATTTTTTAATAATCATTATATAAAATAATACATGTGAAATTTTATAATAAAAATGAATCAAAATTAACTTAAAATAAAATATTTGAAAATTATGGTAGAAATAACATTATATATAATATTTCTGGATGTTATTTGGAATATTATTAACTACGAAATTTACCATTACTATAGTGAAAAAATATGATAGTTATAAATCATAATGATCAAAACTAAAAGGGGACTATTTGAAAAATATTTTAATACAAAATACATGAATTAAATCCTTTATTCATTATTAAATTTTCAGAATTCATTGAAAATAATTTAAGTTAAAAACACAAAACATGGTAAGAACAATTTTTTAGAAAAATGACTTTTTTACCAAATAATGAAATTTTAACAAAATAATGTATAATAATGAATCCTCTATAATTAATTATATAATAATTAGTTAAATTATATTTAGAATATATGAATTTAAATCATTACATTTATGTTACATTATTTAATGAAAATAAATGAAATTTTTACAAAATCATAATTTTCAAAATTTATTGATAAATCTTTATTTTATTTAAAAAATTCATCATTTTCACCCAAGTATGATTAAAAAATTTTGTATTCGGAATAGATAACCCTTTTCTAAAATTAAAATTCATTAACTTATAAATAATATTTTTAAATAAAGCTTGTAATATATGAAAATAAAACTTGTATATAAGTAAATCATTTTTCATTTTTATTGAAAAATTTCCTAATGCTAAAATATTAATCCTGAATCTATATAATATATATAAATAATATTATTAATATAAGAAATTTTATTAAAATTAAAAATACATTCCTAGTAACATTATTCTCTCTTTTTTAAATTTCAACTAAACAATTTTATCTTATTCCAAATGGAAATGATATAAAAAATTATGGAAATCAATTTAAAATAGTACATGATAAAAAATAAAGTCATTAAGAGAATAAATTTTTAATACTTTAAATACCATTTTTTAAACCAAATTTCAAAATGATTAATTATAAATATTCATGTTAAAATATGGGAATGGGATAAAAAAAGATTATCAAGAATAAAATGTTGTTATGATTCAAAATTGTTGAACATTAGTGTAAACTGTAAAGATTCACATGGATTAAAGATGAAATATCTAAAAAACATGTTTCATAAATTGAAATTTTATCTCAAAGTTGTAAATGATCAAGAGATTATGAATGATAAAAATCTATTAACCATTGATTTTTTTAATAATTTCTTCAAAAATGAAGGTAATATGACAACAAATTTAATTCAAGATATTTTTTCATATGTTAAAGATATAATTTCATCCTTTTATAATTTCTCATAAGAAAATATAGTTACATTATTTTTTCGAATACACAATCATAATATCACCATTTGATAATTTTATAATTTTTTTCCATCTTTTTCATGAAACAGTGACAATTCATGATGAACTTTACATGCATAATAAAAATAAATAAACTTATAATAGATCATATGATCCAAAAATATATATAAAGTCATTCCTCTTGTGATTATATATCAATCAAGCATGAAATTATTGGTATAATTTATTAAATTATAGAAAATTTATAATCCTTATTGTGAATAAAAAACTTATTAACCTAGAAAACTAAACAATAACACATAAAGAAAAAATATAATCATTACACATATAATCATCCCTTTAACCTAATTATCCCTAATAACCTCAATATTAAATAAATTAACATCAACATTTATCTCATGAAAAATATTCATAAAACACAAATATTTAATTAAATTCATCCAAAATATCATTTTTTTAACATAAAGGTTACATATAACACAATTAAAAATACGAATCTCCAAAAATATAATTAATCACCTTAAAAATACATCAAAAAACCAGAAGACATATGTTATTACCATTTACAATTATTTAACCATTAAATTTTAATCCCATAATGTTATCCATAACTTTTTCATTGAACAGAAATGTAAACATCCTAATATCAAAAGATCATTAAACCCTCCGTTGGTACCGACAATAATATCATCAATCAATTACTACCTGATTTAATTATAAAATATAATCTCGTCATTTATAATATTGATATTGATAAATTGGACCCAGTTCTAACTCTGTAATGAATAAGACATCAAAAAAATTGGAACATATACATAAATAATGAATTTTTCTCTTTAGGATTTTAGTGAATTACGGAAAACTCAAACCTTGAAACATGGACACATAAATTACCAAATAATAAAAAAACACCATATTCTATATGTACATCACGTAGTTTATCATTTATAAGACTAATATAAATTTTTTTTCATCAAATCCTAATGAAAGGGAAAAATTTGAAGGATCATATTGAATAGTCAGTAAGGGTAAACGTAGTAAATTATTATTACATTTTATTAGTGAACATAGGACGAGCATTAGGTTATGAAGAAATAATAAATGTGTATGTTCATAATAAAAGATAATTCATATCCATCACGAACATCAACACTAAAAATATTACATTTAATAATGATTTAACCAAGGTAAGAGCTATAACACTATGTACATTGAATCCATGTGATGTAATTCATTGTCGAAGGAACCATTATGAACTCATAGAATGCATAGATTGAACTTTTCTGTATCATTGGACATTATTCTCAATGAAACCCATCATGAACCCTTACACATGAGATCAACAAACCTAGTATAAACACATAATCTCTAAAGAGATAAAAATTATGTTGGTAAATATATCATCTCATTGGGGTAAATATATTGATTCAACTACCCTTCATTACCAAATTATTTATAGGTCAATAACATAAACCCATATAATATATCAAACAAAATCCAATTAGTATTCAGATCCACTCCCCAATAAAACTATCATAAATAATTTTTAATTTATATATCATGTGAAAAATAATAAAAATATTTACCATTCAAATGTTATAATAAACTTTGATCT
This sequence comes from Viscum album, assembly GCA_963277665.1. NCBI lineage: Eukaryota > Viridiplantae > Streptophyta > Magnoliopsida > Santalales > Viscaceae > Viscum > Viscum album. The sequence goes on from OY728164.1 coordinate 1,817,653,515, forward strand.
TTAACAGTTTAATTTACCCATGTAATGGAAATGGGTTCCATAAAAATCACATTAAGATAATCATAATTAATCTAAAGAAATAATAATTAAGGAATACTTCTAATCAACCCAATTCCAACATATGTAATATCATGGGTTCTTTCCATTAATGAATTGAAATACCCTTAAGAGATAATTTATAAAATATTCATGAGGAAAATAATAATTTCACTTTGAAAATCAACTTTGAAAACTAAAAATTAAAGAATTTTTTTCAAAATAATTTCCTTGAAAATAACATTGTAATCATTCGAAATATGATTCTAAGAAAAAATATATATACATGATGGAAGAAATATGAAGGTGAGGAATCTATTTTAAATTAAAACACTTTTTAAAAAAATTGTAAAACAATGTTAAAATGTCTAATATGAAACTTTTAATAAGAATAATAATCATAAAACTCTCAAATAAATTGAAATATACTTGAAAACGACCAAAAAATATAATTTAGTATAAAAAATGAATATTATTGAAAAAATATAAAACATGGATATATAAGTCAAACATTTCCAATCTAAATGAAGATAAAGGTTGATATATATTGCAAAAAACATTCCTGATTTTTATTTATTAGAGTAGAAAAATGGAAAGGCAACTTGTAAAAAAAATCAAAATAATTTGAGAAGGAAAAAAATATTGTAACACCCTGCCCCTACATCAATGTATTGAGGATGCTGTGAGGGTTAATTGGCCTTAACTGACGTTCCCAAGGTCATAAAGGTTGGAAATAAATGGAGAGGGCACCAAGAATAATTGGGGAATGATTTTCCCTTGAGACAAAACCAACCAAACAAACACAACTAAAAGATGCATGTAAACAAAACGAAACTCATGCATTACAAAAGACAACTAGATAATCCATCATCTCACATGTCAACACAACCGAATACAACATCAGAGTACATTGCGGAAGACTCAACAAGAACACCACGAGCCATGAAACCACCACAACTCCACACCAAGCTCCAAGTTCCATGTTCCACCAAGACATCACAACGCACCACTAAAGGAGGTTGATGCCTTACCTTTTACTAGGTCACGGTACACAACATCTGCAAAGAAAAAAACATGCCAAAGCAGAGGGTGAGTAGTAAAACTCAATAGTATTTCCCCAAATGACTTCCCTACACACGCCACTTGGATAAAACTGTTACCACATTTATATAAAATAATCACAAGTGCAACCTTTACCATAAGCCAACCACACCCTTACCAAGCTATTCCACCCAAACCAACCCAACATGGGAAACCCAAACAAACATGTAATAATCCATTATCTTACTCAAATATTATAACAATAATTCTATCTTGAAAAACAATTCACAACAACATCCAAAACAACCTAACAGTGGCGCTTCCATCCAACCCTTTCACTCATTCACAATTTGTGGCCCTTCCCATCCATTTAAAAATTGATCGTGGCCCTTCCATCTACAATACATCCCCTTCATTATAGTGGTAATTCCCACCCACATCCACACAACATTTAGAACAAGACAAACCATGATCACAACATCATAAAATCAACCAATTCCATTTCATATCAATCCCATTCAACAAATCAACCATTTATTGAAAAATCATTTTCCATGCCAAAGCCCCATTTCAATAAAACATCCTCTTTATTGGAACCCATTTTTCATCAACCATTTTACCAAATCAATCTCATCATTTCCATTTTAAAATCTCCATTTTAAAATGCACAATGAAAACATTTCACCATGAAACCCCATTTTCCCCAAAAACCCCCCAAATAGATTTCCAACCAAAATCACACATCATAGCACAATTAATTTCCATAATGATGAATTAATTGTAACATGTATCAATTAGTTAAACCCAAGTGGATTCGGGAGAGAATCCACCTACCTTTAGGGTTTCAGTGAACTTGTCCCACAATTAACTGCACCTCCAATCCGGAAAATTCACCACTGAAACCTCTCTAGATCCCTTACCCTACCATTCACAAGTTTTAAATACATCATAAAAGGAAACCCCAACACTATATCTACACACCATAAGTGTATATATAGAAATCCAAGAAATATAGGGATGTATATCTAGAGGAGAACACAAGAGAAATAAGAGGAAAAACTTACCCTGAGCAATCACCATCAAATCACCTTGAATCCTCTTAAAAATACTTCCAAACCTAGTGGGAGAGCACCCTAAACCAATGAGAACCCATAACCCCATGTAAGGTTCGAGTGGGAGGAAGAGAGGATTGAAATGAGGAAATCCCAAGTGAGCCCGTGTTTTATAACCCTAAATTTAAGTGGCCGCACGGTTAGCCTGCACAGTTTGGAAAATCGTGTGCTAACCGTGTGCACACCACTACCTCGAAAGCCAGGGTCCGCACGGTTTCCTCGCATGGTTTGGCAATCCGTGTGCAGGCCATGCGAGGCATAATGTCTTGAGAACAAGGGTCAGCACGGTTTCCTAGGGAACCTGCACGGTTTCTACTAACCATGCTCAAAACGTGCATCCCTTTAGTAGCCTCCAAACTCATCCAAAACAATTCAAAACTGTCCCAAACTCTTCCCAACTCATTCCATTCACATAAATAACTAAAAATTCATAACAAATTCCACATTCCTCAAACCGGGGGTGAAAAATTCTCACCACCATTGTTCTTTCCATCCTTGGAAAGTAGTGAACCCACCATTTGCTGAAAGAGCTCAAGACACTGCTCAACCATTTCTTTCTCCCACTCCAAATTCTTCTCTTGAACTACACCACGTTGCCACAAAACATGAACTAAACCATTGATTTTACCACACAATACATTCTCATTCCAATCCACATCACGTACTATCATGTGCACCAATGAAGAATCCAGTTCTAGCTCAACATGATCCCATCAAATCACATGGTCACGATCTGGCTGATACCTTTTCAACTGTGACACATGAAACACATTGCTCACTGCACTAAACCATGGTGGAAAAGCCAAACAATAGGCCACCTCCCCAACCTGCTCAAGAACCTCAAATGGTCCAATATACCTCGGAGATATCTTTCCCTACATTCAAAACCGATGATGTCCCAACCTAGGAGAGATCCTCAAGAACACATGATCACTCACCTAGAACGAAAACGGCCGTCGATGATGATCCGAATACGATTTCTGAAAACTCTGAGCCATCTCCATTCTCTTCCTGATCAACTTGATCTTCTCTGTAGTCTCACGGACAAGATTTGGTCCAATGATCGAAGACTCACCCGCTTCCAACCAACATAGTGGAGAACGACACGACAACCCATACAATGCTTCAAAAGGAGTCATCTATATGGATACCTAATAACTGTTATTGTACGAGAACACAACCAATGTCATATGTTCCTCTAATGAGCCCCCAAAATCCATGACAGAAGACCACAACATATTCTCCAGAGTTTGTATCATCCTCTCGGATTGATCATCAATTTAAGGGTGATACGCCATGCTAATTGTCAACTGCGTCCCAAGGGCTTGCTTTAAGGATTACCAGAAACTAGATGTAATCCTCAGATCTCTATCTGATACAATCGAAACTGGAACACCATGCCTCTTTACCACCTCCCAGATATGGATTTTGGACAGATCCCCCACCATATGAGATTCCCGAATTGGGATCAAATGGGTCGACATCCTTAGCTGATCCACTATCACTCAAATGGTATCGTGCTTCTTGACCATTCTTGGGAGACCTGTGACCAAATCCATAGCTACCTGATCCCACTTCCAAAAAGGGATTGGTAAAGACTGCAACATTCCTACTGGCCTCTGATGCTCTACCTTGACTTGTTGACAAGTCAAGCATCTCGAAACAAACTCGGCCACACTTCTCTTCATACCAGCCCACCAGAACTGTGCTTTCAACGCTTTATACATCTTATGAATTCTAGGATTAATATCCCACCTATAATGATGATACACTGTGAGAAGTTCCTCTTGACAAGAAACGGGTACAACCATCTAATTCTGAAGACACAACACTGAATCTCTATTCAGTTGCCAACCCTTAATGGTCTCCCCACCATTGAGTCTCGACCCCACGGTCACACACTCAGAATCAGATATTTGTGCCTCTCTTACCCGGCCAACCAAGTCAGGAATAAAAAAAACGGAAAGAAGACCCCTCTATCGCCCTGTAACTCACATTACAACATCATATCAGCTATAATCAACATTAATTGCCACTGGTCTGATACCTTTTTAACCACCTGAGCATATGATTTTCTACTTAATTCATCAGCCAACATATTTTCCTTACCCATTGTGTACATTATTTCAAAATCAAACATCTGGAGATATTCCATCCATCTCCTATTACTCAAGTTTGAATCCCTTTGTGAAAAAATGTGTTTTCAGCTTTAATGGTTAGTATGTACCGTAAATTTCTCACCGAAGAGATAATGACACCACACCTTCAAAGAATGGACCCCTGCTGCCAAATCCAAATCCTGAGTTGGGTAGTTCTTCTCATGCACTCTCAACTGTCATGAGCCATATGAAACCACATGGTTACCTTGCCTGAGAACGCACCCCATCCCAGATCCCGATGCATCACAATACACCACGTACACTTTTCCTGGTTTAAAAAAACCAAGATTGGTGCTGATGTAAGATGACCCTTTAGATCTTCAAAACAGTACTAAAACTGCTCATTACTCAAGAATGGAACACTCTCCCTTGTAAAAGATGTCATCAGCGAAGCCAAACGTGAAAAATCACAAACAAAACGCCAATAATACCCAGCTAGACCAAGGAAACTCTGAATCTCAAACACATTCTTTGGTGGTTTCCACGAGACAACAACCTCTATCTTTTATAGATCCACTGAAACACCCCTTTAAGAAATCACATGGCCATGAAAATGAAGTTCTTGTATCCAAAAGTCACACATTGACAATTTGGAATACAACCAATGATCCCTCAAGATCCCCAGCACTATTGCCAAGTGATGCTCATGCTCCACCATTGTCTTTGAATACACCAGAATATCATCAACAAAAACCACCAAAAATGAGTCCAGATATCTCACGAATATCCGATTCATCAATTCCATAAACATTGTTAGCACATTCGTTATACCAAAGGGCATAAACACATATTCATAATGGCCATATCTACTTCTTAATGATGTTTTAGGAATATACTCCTTCTTCACCTGCAATTGATGATATCCCGACCTCAGGTCGATCTTGGAGAACCACTGGGATCCCCTCAACTGGTCTAACATATCATCAATTCGTGGAAGTGGATATCTATTTTTATCGTAACTTGGATAAGTCTACGATAATCAATACATAGCCTCAAGGTTCCATCTGCTGTTTTCACAAACAACTCTTGAACTGCCCACAAAGACGTGCTAGGCCGGATAAACCCTTTGTTTCCTAACTCTTCCAACTGGCTTTTTAATTCCCGCAATTCAGCTGGTGCCATCCGATAAGACGGAAGTGAGATAGGACTCATCCCCGAAAGGAGATCAATCGTAAACTCCACTTCTCTTACGGGAGGTAATTTCGAGAATTATTCAGGAAAAACATCCATGAACTGATCCACCACTATCAAAGGAACACTTTTCTCAACACCCTCTACCGATTCAAACGACAAAACCAACAACTAATAGAGTAACGTACCAACTGCTAGTGCCAAAAGACCTGTTTCACCCTACCTTTCATGCTTCTCTTCTCTAAAAAGATGTCTAACTCCATCGTTTGTCTTAAAAGCCACTATCTGGGCATCACAGTCGATGTGGGACTTATAATCCACCAGCCAATCCATTTCTAGGATTACATCATAACAATTCATCTCAAGCATTGAGAAGTTCCACATTATCTCAACCTCACCCACAATGATACAACATTCTCTAGACAATACAGATCGACACTCTCTTCGACCCAGAGGAGTTTTAATTTTCAAAACTGAGGGCATAATTTCTACCCTTAAACCCGACAATTAAACCACATGTGCATCAATAAAATATTGTGAAGAACCTGTATCAAACAACACTTGCATCAAGGTAGAATTTAAAAGAATATTTTCTCACATTGTGGATGGCCTTGAATGGACATCCACCACAACTTGTTCAGCTCCAAAAACATGTCTTCTTTCCACACTCTTCTCTTTATTGTTCTAGTGATGCGTCATGGTATTCTGAGAATCACCATGACCCACTTTACTCTGCTGTCGAGGGGTATGTTGCTGCCACCGTCACATCGAAGAATACGACGTATGAGATCCCTGAGGAGTGTCATGCAAACCCGACCTTGGAGCATTGTGACAATAACACTGCAGATGTCCCATCTTTTTACAATTATGACATGCTCGAGGTTGTTCTGTACAATCCTTCTTGATGTGGCCTGTAGAACCACAATAGAAACATCCCAGCTTGCTCTGGGGCTTCGGAGGATTATTCACCGATCCTGCCATTGAATTATATGTCATATTACCACCTTGAGAATATGTGTCCCTCTTCCTCTAGAACCCAGAGTTAGAGTTCCCACTATTCCCCATGGGTACCAACACGCTTCCCCCACCCGAAGCTCCCAACAGATCATGCTCATCCACTGAGGCTCTATTCACCATCTATGTGTAATCATCTATACACAACACTTTAATCTTTGAACGGATTTTTTTCCTTAACCCGGATTCAATTATCCTTTCTTTCAGCGACATGCTACCTTCCACCTCGGTTGCAAACATCACTTCGATAATAAACTTAGATGCATACTCAGTCACCGACATCAGCTCTTGCTTCAAACTAAAGAAATCATTCATACGGAGAATTATAAATGGTTGTGGGTAGAATTTTTTTATTAAAAAATTACTCAAATCCTTCCCACTTCATACCCTTGTCCGTCCCAGCTTGGACTACCAACTCCCACTACTGAAGGACAAGATCTTCCAACATATACATGGCCAACTTCACTTTTAACTCTACCAGTGTTCCCAAGAACTCGTAGATCCTGTTCATTCTATTCAACCATGCTTCTGCCCTCTCTGGCTCAGAATAACCCCTAAAGATGGGTGGATTATGCTTTTGAAACAGAACCACATGATCCACATGCCTTGGTTCATCCACTATATTTCCACTTTCCACAGCTTGGAAGGCCTGTACTATGATTTTCACTAGCATCTGGTTCACCTGAGGCTCAGGTGCTACCATATTCTCAGCAGCCTCCTCCGGTTGGTCTCTACGATGCTTACCCGGTGCCATTTATATCAAAAAAAACAAACAACCATGATTCTCACTTACATAGACATCACGAAATCCCATTTCAAATAATATTACACAACACTATCATAACAAGGCATTCCACTAGTTCACATTTTTCAACATGTTCTATGTTTCACCATTTTAAAAATCAAACCATTTTCAAAATACCAATTTATTCACATTACCATTTGACATATTCATATCGAATAATAAATCATTATACCACAATGAAATATGCATCCTAGAGGGAAGTCATTTCTACCATGAATGTCATGCTCATCTCATTGGATACACCCATGACAATGAGATATGCAATACCTGTAAGTGTCTCCAAAACACTTCTGTACCCAACTCCCTGGTAACTTGAATTTCAGCATAATAGGGTTAGCTGCATCCTTTTATGCTATACATTCCATGTTCCGACATTCCTACGCCTTGGTACCATCCTGACTCAAGATATGTACCACAACGAATGTCTACACCAAATCTGAGGATCAACTCCCAAGGACCGAACAAACTGATGCCACTTGTAACACCCTGCCCCTACCTCATTGGCTTGAAGAGTCGGTGAGGGTTACTTAGCCTTAAGAGATATTCCCAAGGCACTAATGGCTAGAAATAAATAAAGAGGGATCAGAGAACAATTGGGGAATGATCTTCCCTTGAGACAAAACCATCCAAACAACCACAACTAAAAGATGCATGTCAAAAAACCAAACTCATACATTACCAAAGACGACCAGATAATCCACCATCTCACATGTCAACACAACCCAATACAACGTCACAGTACAATGCAGAAGACTCAACAAGAACAACACGGGCCACGAAACCACACAGCTCCACACCAAGCTCCAAGCTCCATGTTCCACCAAGACATCACAATGCACAACTAAAGGAGGATGATCCCTTAGCTTTTCCCACGTCACGGTACACAACATCTGCAAAGACACAAACATGCCCAAGCAGGGGGTGAGTACTAAAACTCAATAGGATTTCTCCAAATGACTTCCCTACACATGCCACTAGGATAAAACCATTATCACATTTATATAAAACAATATTTATAAAATAATCACAAATGAAACTGTTACCATAAGCCAACCACACCCTTTCCAAGACATTCCAACCAAACCAAACCACCAAGAGAAATCCAAAAAAACATGTCATAAGACATTATTTTACTCACATATTAGCACAATAATTCTATCTTGCAAAACAATGCACAACAACAACCAAATTATCCAAACGGTGGCGCTTCGGTCCAACCCGTTCACCCATTCACAATTAGTGGAACTTCTCGTCCACTTATACTTTGATAGTGGACCTTCCGTCCACTATACATCCCCTTCTTTATAGTGGTACTTCCCTCCCACTTCCACAAAACATTTAAATCAAGACAAAACAAGATCACAACAACATGCAATCAACCAATTCCATTTCATATCAATCCCATTCAATAAATCAACCATTTATTGAAAAATAAATTTCCATGCCAAAGCCCCATTTCAATAAACCGACCTCTTTATTGGAACCCATTTTTCATCAAACATTTTCCCAAATCAATCTCATAAATCCCATTTAAAAATCTCCATTTTAAAATGCACAATAATAACAATTCACCATGAAACCCCCTTTTTCCAAAAAAACCCCAAATGGATTTCCAACCAAAATAACACATCATAACACAATTAATTTCCATCATGACGAATTAATTGTAACATGTAACTATTAGATAAACCCAAGTGGATTCGAGAGAGAAGACATCTACCATTAGGGTTTTAGTGAACTTGGCCCACAATCAACCGCACCTCTAATCTGACGAACACACCACCAAAACCTCTCTAGATCCCTCCCCCTACCATTCACAAGTCTTAAAAACATCATCAATGGAAACCAAAAACCTAGATCTACACATAACAAGTGTAGATCTAGAAAACCAAGAAAGATAAGAATGCAGATCTAGAGAAGAACAAAAGTGAAACAAGAGGAGAGACGTACCCATCCAATCACAATCAAACCACCTTAAATCCTCTTCAAAATCTTTCCAAACCGAGTGGGAGAGAACCCTAAACCCCTGATAAACCAAAAACCTACGTAAGGATCGACTGGGAGGAATAGAAAAGTGAAACGAGGCACTCTCGAGTGAGCCTAGGTTTTATAACCCTAAATTTAAGTGGCTACAGGGTTAGCCCACACGGGAAGGAAAACTGTGCGCTAACCGTGCACACACCACTACCTAGAGAGATAGGTTCCGCACAGTTTCCTTGCACGGTTTGGCATACCATTTGCAGGCTGTGCGAGGACTACTGTCTCGAGAACAAGGTTCCACACAGTTTCTGGGGGAACCCTCACAGTTTCTACTAACCGTTCTCAAACCGTACATCCCGTTAGAAGCCTCCAAACTCATTCAAAACCATTTGAAACTCTTCCATCCTCTTCCCAACTTATTCCATGCACTTAAATACATAAAATTGCATAAAAAAAGGCCACATACCTCAATCCAGGGGTGATACATTATGGTTAACCAAAATAAGGCCATGTTATTTCCCCAAAATAACCTTGAACAAAAAAATATAAAAAAAATTATATTATATGATAATGCATTGACAAAATTGGTTTCATTAAAATCATAAGTCATTTAATGAAAGTCCATGTAATGGATCTATTAATCCCATGAAATTATTAATTATAAAAATAATATTTTATTGTACTTGAAATATTTTCTTATCCCTATATAAATATATAATTTAAATTTAAAATACATTGAGAGACATTTATTATTAATTTTACAAAAAATAATATATAAGTAATTGTCAATGTAATATATCACAAAATATCCAAAACACAAACCTTTGATGAAGTTGGATTGATTAAATATATTAAAAATATTAATATAATTTGTTGGTTTTATTTTTCCCCTAATCATGGTAATTTTTACCATAATTATATAATTTATCATTATCGAGGAGATAAATATTGACCCTAGTTACTTTTTATAATGACATAAAATTAAAGAGAAATATTTTAAAAAATCATATAATATTTCCAAAAAACAAATCTCACATTTAATAATACCTATATAACTTGATGCAATAAATATTAACATAAACATAAAAATATGAAAATTAAAATGGTTTATAGAAAAATGTGTTTTTAAGCCCAAAAATTGACAAAAACAAAATACATTGTAATGAAGAATCTAATACAATATGCAATTACAACAAAATTATAAATAGATTATTCCACACAACCCCTAATTATTTTTAGCATAATTATCTCATTCCATTGATATTTCATGTTTCACACCCATTTATATACACTACAACAACACACACACCACTCTCCTTAAACATATAGTAAATTTATAATCTATTAAAACACCGCTAATTTTTTATTTTTGATTAAAACATTAATGTTCACATGTAAGAAAATATATAATAAATAGTTGTAAAAAATATATCCTTAGGATTATATAATCCACCAACACATATATGTTATAATAGTGATAAATAAGATCTTGTATGAGAAAATATCTTATACAAGTAAACAATCACTTCCTATATATGGATACATAAATTATGTATATATATAATATATCATAATTTTGCGTGATTAGTTCATATTCAATATCCTAATCAACCTGGATATTGGGAGACACAAATAACCCATAGTCAATTGTGGGTGTTAGACACCCCAACTAACTCAGGTGTTAGAGTAAAATAAATTATAAACATAATAGTATGATATGAACATAACATTCTAGGGGAATGTACGCAAAGCTAAACATGGTCTATTCAAAATATCATACTTGGTATTCCAGGATCCATTTATAAGGATTAAATAAATCACCAAATATAGAATATTCAATTTCTATATAATAGCTTTCATTTATTAATAATTAATTACATGCTTTAAATATCATCCCATCCTCAATAATAGTGTTATAAATTCATCCACCAAAATTAAACAAAATTAATTTATAAAACTTTTATGAAACTTAAAATACATGACATCATTATTATCATTGTTTGTAATAATTCAATTATATTTCTCTTATAGATAATTAATAATTTAATGTTCATTCAATAAAACTAAGAACTAAGGAAAAATTATTCCTATATCAGTATTCAATAGTATCAAAGTGGAATAATAATAGAGGGAATGAATAAATAAAATAAATATAAAAATATTGTATTTACAAATAAATTTATGTTTTACATTAGATCCAACCATCTAGCATAATAACCAATAACATTCAACATCATCTTCATTATCATATATCACAATCCACTGCCCCATGAAATAATCAATATAATACAACAAATGTTCCTTCAAAAAACCATACCATTATTTTAGAAACAAAAATATCATTTTAAATATTTAACATATAGTATATTAATAATGAAAAATAATTTCACCGGTAGAAATTAATAAAAATAATTTTATAAAACTTTAAGATATTCATACAATTAAATAATAAAAAATGTATGAGAAAATTCAAAAAATAATTCATAATTAAAAACATTATTTTATATAAACTGATTTTTAATATTAATACATTATTATAATATTTTTGTAATCATGTTTCATACTATAATATTAAAACTGGTAATAAATATTTAATTATTATTCTTAAAACAACCCTTAAAATATTATATATTTTTGAAAAACAAAAATGAAATTTAAATGGTAATGCTCATTATCATTCTTCACCTTTTATATTTAAAAAACTATTTTACATTAAGAATAATAGATAAACATGAATTCATAATAAAATTAAAACCATAGTAATATCATACTAAATTTAAATTAATATCTTTAAGAAAAAGAAAATCATGTTCAACTACGATATTACCCCATTATCTTTTCCATTATAATTTAACATTACTAAAAATTAATGATTAATATAACCCATTATAAAAGAATACATGATCATTATATTTACGTAATCATAGAAAATAAATAATGTATGTTTATAAATCTCCAACAACATAATGAATTTTGATAGTTTTTTACACAATAACTCGAGAAGATGGAAGATATAAATTTCATCCAATAACTCTTACTATAAAACACTATAAACTCATAGCCACTGCAAAGTACAAGAGGATTTTTAAGAATAGGAAAAATAGAATGTTTTATTATTTTAAAATAATTTTCTAAAAACAAAATAGAAAATCGAATAAAAAAATAGGTTCTCTAAATTTATAATATTTAAACATAGGTGTGGTACTCACCTATATTAATTCTATTTGAAAAATTGGTAAACACTTTAATTTTATTTTAAATAAGATGATCATAGAACATAAATCAACCATGGAGTGATGTTTTTATATTTATGAAAACATAAAAAGAATATATATTTGAAATGGATATTACATTATAATTATATATTCAATTTACAGGGTTTAATTAATATATACATTTTTAATTATAAAAATGATATTTTTTCAAACTAAGAGAAATACTATTTTTTTTATAAGGGAACACCCCTCTCTCTAATTCTTTATAATATATGATAAATAATATAAAATTAATGTGCATGATATAATCATTTGATAAGAAATTGATATATATAAGGAATTGGATTTATTATATAATGTTTTATTATTTGTATGTATTAATTTGGAGACTGAAAAAACCTCGTATTTATGGATTTGATGAAAAAAATAACAATTTATTCATTATAAGAAAACTGAATATGTTTTTTATTGAAATATATATGGTTTCTAGATTATTAAAAAACTATTATTTATAGGTTTTCTAATGCTAAAAATAAACACCTAACGCTTTCAATTGATACAAAATATTATAATCAACACCTATGTTTAATAGAATTACCAAAATATTATAATTTTTTATTCTATAATTTACAATAAATGATTCAAACTCATTCCAAAATTCAAATTAATTCATAAAATAAATAAATAATTTTAAATTAAATTTTAATTGAAAATGTACTTCTAAAACATATAAAAATACTAACAAAAATCCGGACTATAGGAACACCCATAAAATGCAAAGGAACTGGTCAAGATTATTTTTCACTATAAATAACAACTCTGATGATACCACTATCATGCATAAAATCCATACATGTTAAAATAAACATATGTGATTTGAAATTTTTTTTGAAAACTCATGGTTTTAATGTTCTATTAAAATAATTTCAATTATGTGATCAAATTATAAGTATTTTATTGATAATAGAAAATAAATTCATATATATAAAATGGTTAGTTGATAATGGTATGATGTGGGACATGACTTGATTCTTTAATTCAGTAAATTTCTGACTGAATTTGTATTCATAGGAAATAAAAATTATAGAATATTTACCACTTTATTCTTATGAAAAAAATAAAATGTGAATCAATAATAAGTATATCTCTTGATAAGTGTGTTTTCACCACCCTAATAAAATAGTTATTTATGTTTTCAAGGGTGTAATATAGTGTTTTTACATGGGTTTTTCTTTCACGGGTAATCTAAAATTAATTTTTAATTCTTTTTTTCACAACATATTTTTTTATCGATTTAATTTTTTAAGGTAAATATTGAAAATAAATATATTCTTAACCGAAGAAAATAAATTTCATAGTAGTTAAAATGATGCAATAAAATAGATATTAAATTTAAATAAATAAAAGGAAATAAAGAAGTTTCATCTAGATAGATAGGTTATCCCTGAAATCAATTAAGTGTTACATAATTACTAAATATATTACTTCAATATTAAATTAACAATGATATTGTATAAAATTACATTAATTAAATTATATTATTTAATGTATTCCAAATTATAAATCATGAGAACTACACTAAATGAATCAATAATTTGATTCTGTCGTTAATAATGACTGACAACAGACTTCCCCTAAGTGTGTATTAATGCTCAAACCACAAAATACGGGCCATATTTTATTCTCCTCTCACATCTTCTCTCACATCATATAGATAACCACTATACTTATCAAATAACTATAAAGGGGGTATGTAAATTTATTTCATTAGAAGTATAAATGGATGAATAATTGATGATTGAATGGATGATTAGTCTAATCATTCAACAGAAATCATTTAATTTCTGAACTAAAATAAAATATTATAGAATAGATATAATGATCAAATATTAAACACCCCCCTCAATGTTACGAAGTATATCTCTCTATTTAAAATATTTATTAAAATGGATTGATGAAAGATAACAAAATATATAAAATAATGAAAAAGATATATAATATAAATTGTAAGAAATAAAAATTGAATACTATTACATATATGAATATAAATAAAAAATTATATAAAAAATTATAATAAAAAAATAATCATATTTATTGGATACTAAAGATGAATAATCCTCCCTCCCCTATTAAAAACCCAACATCAAAATTTCATCATTATTATTTATATGTGTCATTTCATCTATCTAATGTTTTTATAAAACTGAACATCATGTGTAAAAGGTAGGAGGTGTACACACAACATGATTCCTAACTCTTTTTAATTTATATAATCCTCACTCTAAATGTTATTTGTATATATAAAAATTTATTTTTTATGAATTTTATGATCAAAGAATTTTTATTATCGAATATAAATTTCACTTCAGTTTGATGAAAAATGAATTATAAATATAAAGTAAATTTATATTGAAATAAATGAAAAAGAGATCTAACATGGGAAAACCCACCAAATAATTTAGTTCAAAATAGTATGGAAAAATAGAAGGATGTAATTATATTAGATATTTGCTCAACACTCTCATTTTTATAAGAAAAATTCTGATGAGATTATATCACTTTAATAATATAGGATAAAAATCATAAAATACCACACTCATAATTGGTGAAATAATAAAATTAAAATATTTGAAGAGTTAACAAATGATTCTACTAGGAGATGAAAACTTATATTGGAAAACCCTCCATAACCATATCATCTCCCACTACTCCTAATAAATTTTGGGTTTCTACACCAACTATACCTATCAATACCTCATATATTAATATATATGTGGGGAAGAATTATAAAATAACTCCCACACAGAGATTTAATTAGGAACTAGGCATATCATGAAAAATACATTCTATTTTTAAATTTGTACTTTTCAGGCATATATGAGGCAAGTTTAAAATCTACACCATCCAGACAAATCAATATAAACTACACTAATTATAAAATCTAATATTTTTTATTTAGTATATATTTTATACAAGTCTACAATTAAATCATCTTCCACTTCTCAAAAATCATATTTGAGAATGATGATCTTTTTCTGAGAATAAAAAATATGTTTCTTGAAATGTGACAAGTTCTCTGATTATCACAAAACAACGTTATATACTCTTATCTACACTATATATCCTTTATTAATATATCCATTTAAATTTCAATTTTTTGGAATGTGTATATTCTATGTACTCTACACCAATAATGAATGAATCCATAATATATTTTATGATAGAAATAATGTTCATAGATTATCCTTCAAGAGTAAACATAAAGATATTTATGTATTTCCTCAAGTTAGAATATCTTACAAAATTTTAATGATGATATCTAATAATATTAATATATTATCTCATATAATATGATTTTTATTCAATGATCTCCTTAATGTTTCTAAGGATCCTCTCACTCAATTAAAATCCCCATATCCAATGTTTTCTATTTACCTACTAAGTACACCCACTTCATCTGAAGTGTCCATTCTATTATTAACTATGGATAATAATGTTCTCCCCACCATAGATGCATAAGATACTTAAGACACCTCGATCAACATAGTTTCACACCTTGTGGTAATTACTCACGATTATATAAACATATGAGGAAGTGTTGTAGAGATTGTCTTATTGTCTATCTGGTTAAAGGTTTTCAAGACATTCTTATGTAATAATACAGTGATATGAAATATTTCCATTATTTCGTTCTCATTAATTCTTCATTAGAATAATATTTGTTCCATGTACTATGTCCATCATATGCATCTACCAATCTAACTGGTCCTTCATAATAGTGATATAATAACTTTTTAGTCTAGAAACCAATATTTCATAGACATACATCAGAAGAAAAATTAAATGATTACCATGTAAAATAATAAAATATACCAAGGATCTAAATGAAATCTATTATATAAATAACATTTGTTATATTAATCAAATCGCTTGTACTGGCACCTCATCTTTCACATGAGACAGTAAACATGTTTAATCCTTTTCTATGAAATATTTTATTTATTATATATATATATATTCACCATTTAGATTCTATATATATTTATTTTAATGACACATTTAATGGATATTACATTTCATTCATGGATGAATAGAACAAGATCCATATTCATGTTTGGGTTTAGGGATTCATGTTCATCTTGTATCACCACCATCCATGTCGATACATCTGGGATGAGAGTCACCTCGACAAAATTTGATCTCTATATATTTTTATCAATGTGATGTAAATAATTATTCTCCTAGGGACATAGTTTCACTTCATTAATAGTGTTTTTTTCTATCATGTTCATCATCATAGTCCCGATTTATCCAATACTTGATCATCATTGTTTGGTAATTCCTTAAAATAATTACACTATACGTATGATTTATCCACTAAATAAATTCCTATATTATTTGTATTATCATTATCTATATTTATATAAATTTCTATTTGTACCATGTGATCCACAAAAATGAAATATCTAATGAAGATATGTTTTTTGGAAGTGCGGTGAAAAAATGATACTCGGGCACACAATATGTATAACCAAAAATAATATTTCACATACCTAAAATAAAACATCGATATTTTAAGGTCATTAGATAGTGAAAATCCGAGTCCTTCATAAGTATGTAACTGAGAATAGTTAGTGGGTCAACCATTCAATATCTAAACATGTGAGTTTATATAAACATCAATATATATAGATTTTTAGATCACATAAAAGTTTTTCTTCATTTCATATTTATGAAAATATTTGAAATTAATATAGTTTCATCCTTTCCCTTATGACATCATATATTGTTCCACTCATCCACAAAGCCACTCCATTTCACCAAAGAATGTATTCCACTATGGATTGAATCTATTTTAAATCATATTGAAAAAATGATTCAAAATTATCTCTTGAATACATTCCACTATTTTTATTACTAAATCACATGATCTTCAAACGAAATCCAATATTATTACATTATTTCATCACATTCAATACATTAAAAATGTAATTTATATTGATAGAAAACACCAAGAATCTCTTTGAATAAAAACCAATTAATGATACCAATCTTCTTAATATTTCCAATGATACAACCAATGCATTATATAAATCATAAAATATCTAATTTGAAATCTTATTTATCCTTATTAGTTATGTATTAAAATTCAACAAATGTTTCATTATTTAAAATAAACTATCATAAAAATATACTGATTACATTGTTTTCACATTAGGAAACATTTTATATATATGAATCATTGTGCATTGTTCTTACATGTGAAGAATGATTTTATTTCATTATGACATTAATTATTTTACCTTGGTAGTTGATGTGAAAACCATAACAACCACCTTTAATATTTCATTGATAAGAACGTATAAGTTCTTTGATAACTTCTCTACATCCATCACCATATAAACACCATTAATAATTTTACACACTCTTTTATATGTGTGAGACTTTCACCATAGGCAATCAGAATATCATACTAATAATATATTCTTATATAGACCTTAACATGGGTTAAAAATTGTGTGTTTGAAAGTAATACAATCATAAATACTCAATTTGATGGTACTGACACAAAATAATGTTAATGTGGGAAAATTACACATGTACACAAATAAATTATTTATAGGTTCATACAAATCAAACCATTAAATTCTATACTTCATCTGACATTTTCCCCAAGTTTATTATCCTTTAGTAATTTAGGTTTTTTCTTCCTCTAATAGATATATTATATAAACTAACTAAAATGTACTTATTTATAGAAGAAAACTCTATATTTCTTTTTTTAGAGTCCCAAAAAATTATCCCAATGCCTATATCAACTGTAGTACCTATGGTTTCTTGTATGGAACCCTTAATGCTTTTTATTTTAATAAAGTTTATGTTTGATTGTTGGGAGAGTTGGGAGAACATTGGAGGTGTTTTTGGGGTGAGTTTGATGTCACACGAGAGGCACACAGTTTGTCTAATTTTGAATTGTAGGAACTTTTAAGGTAGTGGCTCCCACACAGATGGAGCATGGTTTGGGAGTCCATGCGATGGGTCCTAGAGAAGGTCTTCAAAGGAAGTGGCTAACACACGGTTAGTGCACAGTTTTTCTAACCGTGTGAACTAACCATGCAGACACATAGGTGAGATCCTAAAAATGTTGATCTCACATGTTTTTACCTCTAAGTGTCATTTTTTCATCTTTATCATTCATAACTCGTGATTTTTCTCCTCTTTAGGCAAAATAGAGGTTCTCCCATCATTTTGTATGTGATCGGAAGGCATCCCTTGGTGAATTAATGTCGGATTGTTGTGGTTTGTGATTGTTCTTCTTTGTTCTTGTTCGGTTCAATAGATCTACATAAATCTACGTATCATATTCCATCAGTATCTTTGATCTATGCCCGTTATGGGTGGATCAAGGTGTATGTCTCTTATATATGATGATATTTGGTCTCAACCTTCTTAGGAGAAGAGATCTAAGGCATGTTCTTGGAGAATCGACCCAGTTTTCGTGAGTGTTCTTCATTCCTTGTGGTTTTCGTCAAAACCATTAAGGTATGTGGTTTCACTATCATCCCCTCTTTTTATAATTTATTGTAAGAGATTCAAATTTTTTTATTGATTGATAAAGCATTGAAAAAAATTCTTTTGTGATGATTTATGCTTTTTTTGAAATTCCATGATATTGGTGAATAGTTGTGCAAAGGGGGTTTAGAATCATGAATTTAAAATGATAATTTTAAATTATGGATTTTCTATAATTTTAAAATGGTTTTGGGAAAAAGGGGTTTTCAACAGAAATGGTTATCAATTAAAATATAGTTTTGTTGGAATGATTTGGAGTTGAAATGGTTTGGCATTGAAATGGTTTTGACGAAAATGGTTTTCAATAAAAAGGTGTTTCTATTTAGTGGTTTGTTTTGGATTTAACATAGGGAATATGTGTAGTGTGTTCATAATTCTTATACTTGGTTTGGATGAAATATGACCTTGTGATCAATGTCAAATGGTTAATGTTACATGGGAATTGCATTTACGAGGCTTGGATGAAATATGACCTTGTGCTCAGTGACAAAGAATTAATGGAATATGGGAAACCATTACCTTGTGAAGACATGGAATATCTATGAGAAACCACTCATGAGTATGGAACAGTGATAATGTAACATTCATGGATAGTTTCATGGGTTTTAGGGAAGGTAGGGTATGCCGATAAAGGGATAATGTGGAATGGTTATAATGATTGTTTAGTTATTTTTATGGAAAAATATCTTGCTAGGAAAATTGGTTTCAATTTCACTTGTATGAATTGGTAATGAATGGTATTAGAAACATTATTACAATTAATTGAGAAATTGTTTTATATAAATGGTTTTATATAATTTTTTCTAACTCTTATATCCTATTAGAATGAGTATAGAGTCATTGGGAAAAACCTATTGAGTTTTATGGGGAGATCATTGGTTATCTAAGATTGAATAATGATCAGGATAACATAGATTGAGAGTTCATAATGTAGATATTCAACAGACAGATTTCAAAAGTCGATATGGCCACTATGAATATGTAGTCATGCCCTTCAATCTAAAAAATTCACTGACAGTCTTCATGGCAATAATGAATCGAATATTTCAAATATATATGGATTTTTTTTGGTGTTTGTGGATGGAATATTGGTTTATTCAAAGACAAGGTATGATCCTGAAATGCACATGGAAATAGTGTAAAAAATCATGAGAGATCATTGTTTGTATTCCAAATTTTTAATGTGTGACTTTTGGATACAAGAATTAAATTTACCTGGCCATCTTATTTCTGAGAAAAGAGTTTTTATTTATCCTGATAAGATAGAAGATTTTATCTCTAGGAAACCATTGAAGAATATTTTCGAGATATGAAGTTTTCGTTGTATGGCTAGTTACTACATACACTTTTTGTGTGATTTATCCACACTAGATTCACCATTGAAAGCTCTGAAAAAGGAAAATTATCCATTCTAAAGGAAATATGAATTTAAAAAGTCATTCCAAGAACTAAAATTTTTGATTACATCTTCACATATCTTGATACTGTTTGAATCCGGATAGGGGAATGTGGTTTATTTTGATTCTTCGGGATTAGGGTTGGGATGTGTTCTCATGGAAAGTGTTCACGTGGTTTCTTATGGTTCAAGGAAATTGAGGGTGAATGAGATGAAATACTGCACACATGAATTGGATTTATCTGTAGTCATCCATGCTTTGAAAACATGGATGTATTTTCTCATTGGTGAGAAATTTACTTTGTTTACAGATCACAAAATCTTGAAACACATTTTCTCACAGCAAGATTTAAAAATGAGGCAAAATAGATGGATCGAGTATCTCCAAATGTTTAAATCTTAGATGATGTACACTCTAGGGAAAGGAAATATGGTGGCAGATGTAATGAGTAGAAATTCATATTCTTAGTTGGGGAAAAGAGCTTCAGATGAAGGGTAGTTGATGTCGTTCAAGGTGTAAATTCATGTAGAATTTGAAGACTAAGGCGACGTTTAAGTATTCTTTTCATCTATATGTGTTCTTGATTTAGTAAAAATTAGCATAGAGGAAAAATTATTTGATGTAGAATGTTTGATTGTATCTTTATAACTCAATGGTGGGGAGACCATCGAGGGAAGGAAATGTGATGTGGGTTCAGTTTTCTATTTCATAGATCATATGAGTATACCTTTGAGTTTTCATGAAAAAAACCTTCATTCATACCACCATTTTAGATGGGTTGTACATCTAGGCACACAGAAAATGTATAAGGTATTGATGTCACGGTTTTGGTGGAGCGGCATGAAAAAGAAGGTGGCCGAGTTTGTCTCATGGTGCTTAACATGTCAGTAGGTTAAAGCAAATCATTAGAGGCCAGCAGGTATGTTACAATCATTGACTATCATACTATGGAAATGGGATCATATAGAAATGGATTTTGTTACAGGTCTTCCAAGAACGGTCCAGAAACACGATGCCATTTGGGTGATAGTTGACTGTCTTACCAAGTCATCTCATTTCATCCCTATTTTTGATACTTGTACGATGGATGATCATTCAAAAATCAATATCTGAGAAGTTGTAAAGAGGAATGGAGTACCAGTTTCAATAGTCTCGCATCGAGATCCGAGGTTCACATCTCATTTCTATTAATCATTACCGCAAGCCCTTGGTTCTAAATTTCTTATAAGCACATCGTATTATCCTCAGACAGATGGGAAATCTGGTAGGATGATAGAAACATTGGAAGACATGTTACAGGATTTTGTAATGGATTTTGGTGGCTCATGGGAGGATAATATACCCTTAGTGTAGTTCTTATGCAATTTCATCTATCAAGCATCGATACACATGGATCCGTTTTAAGAATTGTATGGGCGTCCATGTCATTCTCAACAATGTTGGGTGGAAATGGGTGAAACATCACAAGTCGGGCCAAGCCTCATCCACGAAACAAGAGAGAAGATCCAGTTGATCAGAAAGAAGATGGAGATGACTCAGAGTCGTCATAAATCTTATGAAAATCAATGTTGAAGACCTTTGTAGTTTGTTGGGGGTGATGATGTATTCTTGAGGATCTCTCCAAGGCATAGACATCGTCATGTTGGGAAGAAGTCAAGATATCTAATAGATACATTTTCCATTTTGAGATAGTTGAACAGGTGGGAGTGGTGGAATAATGTTTTTCATTACCACCATGGTTTATTTCAGTTCATAATGTGTTCTATGTATACTAGTTGAAAAAGTATCACCCTGATCTTGACCATGTGATCAGATGGGATCATGTTGAGCTAGAACCGGATGCATCACTAGTACATATCCCAATATGGAATGTAGATTTGTATGATAAAGTCTTTCAGGGAAAATGAATCATTATATTGCGGGTTTAATGGGAGTATCGTTAGATTCAGGAAGAGATTTGGGAACGTGAGAACGAAATGAAAGAGCAGTGGTTGAAGCACTTTATGTTGGGTGAGGGTTTTCTACATTCTAGGGAAGGAAATAACAATGGTGGGTAGAATTTAGTACCTATATTTTTTGGTATGTAACCCTAAATTATTTTCATTCTTATAATGTTTACGGGTGATGGTTTGGAGAGTTGGGTGAATGTTGGAGGTGTTTTGGGGTGAGTTGGAAGTCGCACGAGAGGTGCATAGTTTGTCTAATCATGTGTAGTAGGCACTTTTGAGGAAGTGGATCCGACACGGTTGGAGCACGGTTTGGGAGACCTTTTGAGGGGGTCTTTCGAGGGTCTACTGAGGAAGTTTTTAATGCATGGTTAGTGCACAGTTTGTCTAACCGTGCGAACTAGCCGTGCAGGCACTTATGTGAGATCCTAAAAAAGTTGATCTGACACATTTGTACCTATAAGTGGCTCATTTTTCCTCTTATGCAGCCATAAATCTATATTTTTGTCCTCTTTAGTCCATATAAGGTTCTTCCATTGTTTTGGAGGCAATATAAAGGCTTCCCTTGGCTAATCAAAGATAAATTCTTGTTGTATGTGACCATTCTTCTTCGTTCTTGTTAGGTTCCGTACATATACTTACATATACAGCTCCTCTTCTTTCAATTTCTTATATCTACACCTGTTATGGGTATATCGTAGTGTTTGGATTACAAATATAATGATATTTGGTCTCTTTCTTCTTATGAGAATAGATATAAGGCGGGTTCCAGGAGAATTGACCCGGTTTTCTTGATCGTTCTTAAGTTGTTGTTTTTTTCGTCAAAGCCTTTAAGCTATGTAGCTTCACTCTCTTCTCCTCTTGATATAATTTATTGGATTATATTATAATTGGATTATTGATTGTGAAATCATGGAAAAATATTATTTAGTGTTGATTTATGTTTTTTTGTGAAATTGTGTGATCATGGTGAATAGTTCTGCAAAGTGGGTTTAGATTCAGGAATTTAAAATATTGATTTAATAAAATTTATTTTCTGGAATTGCGAAACGGTTGATGAAAAAGGGGGTTTCAATAAAAATTGTCCCCATCAAAAAATAGTTTTATTGTACTGTTTTGGAGTTTAAATGGTTTGGAATTCAAATGGTTTTGACAAAAATAGTTTTCAATAAAAATTTGTATTTATTGAAAGGTTTGTTTTTTATTGAATGTTGGGAATATTTGTTATGTGTTGATTTTCAATATATGGGGCTTGGATAAATATGATCTTCTTATATTTTATAAAGGGTTAATGGCACATGAGGATTTCATATATGAGGCTTGGTTGAAATATGACCTTGTGCTCGATGCTAAAGGGTTAATGGAACATGGGAAATAATTACCTTATGAAGATGGGGTATATCGATGAGAAACCACTAATGAGTATGGAACTATCATAACATAGCATGCATGTTTTGTTACATGGGTTTGAGGAATGGTAGGGTATGCTGATAAAGGGATATTGTGTAATGGTTGTAAAGATTTTTTAGTTAATTTTCTTGAATAATATATTGCTGGGAAAATTGGTTTCAATTCCACGTGTATGCATTTGCAATGAATGGTTTTTGAAAATTATTTATATTTAGTTATAAACTGATTTTTAGAAATTTTTGTATATAATGGCTTTTATATAATTGTTTCTAACTCTTCTATCATAGTGGAAAGAGTACAAATGTCATTTGGGAAAACCTACTGAGTTTTATACTCACCCATGCTTTGGCACATTTGTACTTTTGAATATTTTATCTTCTGGAACAAGGGAAAAGGTAATATTTCACACTTGTTAGAACTATATAATGATGTTTGGGTTGTTCATAGATTTCAGATCTTGGATCTTGTGGACCATGGAGTCTTGAGATAGTCTGGTATAGTTTTTCTATTGTGTAGTTTGTTACTTCGTTATTCTTTTGTTGTTGCTTACTTTGATGTGGTTTTGAGATACCTAAAGTTATTTACTTGACATTAATTTGTTCACGAATCATATATTTAATGTTGGTTATGTTTTTTAAGTTTATTGTTTTATTTCAAAAAGTGTAAATCATCCCCCACTTGTATTTCAAACCCTTCGGCATTTATTGTCAGCCTTTGGCATCTTAGGGATGTTTCTTAAGGCCTATTAATGGCTTTTTCAACTCTCAAGCCAATGAGAATTGGCGGGTCATTACATAAACCATGATCTTCATTTCATTTTAATATATAATTTATTACATTGGATTAAAAATAATATAACCTAGATGATGATTAATTATTGTGTCTTTTGAAAATGTGTACATCACATTATAAATTAAAATAGGAAAGGAAATATCATTATTGAAAACTTCTTTAACATGATATCGCATAAATCATCATGGGAAATTCATGGGACATACATAAGTGATATATAAATCCCAATATGGTAAAAAATGGAATAAAATGGAGAAAGTAATACATGTTCAAAAATAGTTATATCAATGGGGTATTATAGAATATCAATAATAAGGCATTTTATAGAATGATAATCATGAAATTTGAAATGTTTCAACAACATCAAACATTACATCAAACAATATAGGTCGAGAAAAACTACCATGACATTATGATTGAAAATGTCCCAAAATGGAATTAGGTTCACTCCCTATCCCAACATAACATATAATCATACTAAAAACCATTCAATCAATTGGTGTGATATAAAATTCTAGGCACACCCATCACATTAAATTCATTCTCATATTTAATTGTGCCAGATAGATTCAAAATACTTGTAATAATTTATCATCAAGTTTTATTCCATGAAAAAGGAGTGTTTAAAAAATACATGTTTGTCCCAATTCAATATGGTATATGTAAATAAATATGAACACCATTTATAGTAAATGGGTATGTTATTAAGTAAACAATTGTTTTGGCATGGAAAACCTTTGGTGAAATTTCAGATTCATAGTAGAATCACTTATAAATTTGTAACTTGGTTTGATGAGATATAAAGTAGTATATCATCATTTCCAAATAAAATTATTAGTAATAGATACTTGGGAAGACATTCCATGACATTAGGAATTAAAAATGTAAGCCATGAGATAATAAATACATATGAATAAATAAGAGTGTTTGAGGATCCCATACTTGAGTGTGTGTCTGAAAATGAATGGAAAGATATTCTAGAGATCAATAGAGGACCTTGGTATGACTATAGTGAGGATATGGTAGATTAAAAAAGTGTTCCAAGTTGTTTTAGTTAAGGAAAATGTGATCTTTGGTGGTTTTATATAAGAAATGAGTTGGGAATACTTAAGAATTTCTCTAACCTAGGTTTTAGACTCTATATATGAAAATAACCAATACCATAAACATTCCCATTGTTTCTCCCACTGTATCTTCTATATGCGAAAAGTATTAATTATGATAAATTGACATGGAAAGAGATTAATTAAATAATTCCCCTCTTTATATGTAGTTTAGTAATGTTCTTAAAAAAATATTAATACACTAAAATATGTTAATGGTTTTTGAGGATTCACAAAGGCTTTGATAAATTAATCAAATAAATATAAAATCACGTAATTTTAAACAGAAATCTTATATTATGCAATAAATTCGTTTTATATTCTTTTTCATACATCTTTTTGGTCAATATGATTTCATGATACATCATATATATTTTTATTGTATTTAACATTTACCCAAAAATTTGACAGTCTCATAAAATTAAAAAAAATCACCTTTGGATAATTTTAACATTATAATTACTACAACTATACTCATATATGTAAATAATTTTTAATATGAGAATTTTTTCTTTTCAAATAAAATTAACAATCCTAAATTAATGTTGGATTTTTTTGACAATAATAGTTTTGGAACCCTTATAAAAAAATTATGTTTCAATTAATATTTAATAAAAAATATTTATTAATAATATAATATTAAAATATTTCAAATTGTGAAATTACATTATTTCAATAATATAAATTCATTAATTGATTTTGAATATTAAATTTTTTTTATTCATTCAAAATAAAAATCATTTTGCAATATAATTATAGCAGGGTGAAATTATATTGATTATTTTATAAAAAATAATATACACAATTATATTTCTAGGGTCTTGAAACATATAAATTTAATAAACTAGTAATCTTCCTAATAAAAAGGTTCAAAATTTTTGTAATTTCATGTGGTGGATTGATGAATAAGGTATGGGTTGTGATCTCAACGAGTTTGAACATCTCTCAAAAATAGTTTCTCTCATGCTTTAGTTACTCGATCTCTACATCATCTTAGTCAAGGGAAAATCCTAAATATTATATCACTCATAGAAGATATGATTAATGGGATTCTTACTGTATGATCATACATGTTTAGGTTATTAGATGATTTTTCCATGTTAATGGGATTTGTTAAAAAACTATGTTTATAGTAATCTTGTGATCAATGTTCAAAGGCTATATTATTAATGGACAAATGATTAATGGTAAATTAAATATGATTGTATCAAAAAACAAAATAATTTCATGTGTTGTATATATTAGTATCTAATAATTAGACATTTAAGTAAATTTCAAAGGGGGTTTTATTTTGAAAAGTTCTATTTGTTAAAATCCTCCCCACATAATAAATTTTACCTTTGAAATTTTTTCCCACATTAAACGAGGTTAGGGTAACAATGGGTCATCAACTCTTATGGTTACCACATTAATTCGTCATACTTATGATTTATCCACAACACATTGACTATGTTCATTGACTTATTTCATAGAATATTGTCTCTATAATATAAGATCATTACTAGCTTCCCCTCATATAAAAGGTATTTCTCAAAAAGTATTACATAAGGATTTAGTATATGTGAGGGGTATGGTATGTATTTTATAAAAATGGATACATAGGGAAAATCATGTAATTGTGATTGAGTATGTAGGAGTTAAAGTATATATAACACCACATAGATGTGATAAATGATATTAAAGGGTTTGATGTATATTAGAGTAAACATTCACTTCTTCGAAAATCTCATCACTTTTTTCCATGGTGATAAGTGTATGAATACAATGTCTCCAACATGAATATCTACGTCTCATTGATGATTATCAACATAGATCTGTGTTCAAATCTATATATCCTTGATATGTCGCTGAATTATATTAATCTTTTCCACCATTTCATTGACCATTTCACAACCTAGATGTGTTCATTCCCTAACTTCACCCCAGGATTAGCATGTTCTATACCTCATCCCATAAGCTGCATCATAGGGATCCATTTGGATTTTTGAGTGATTTATTTAAGAAAACATGTCCAGAGGTAGATTTTAGTCCCATCCTCCTTTGATACCCATCGAACATGATCAAAACATGTCCTACAATTTTTGAGTAGTCCACACAGTTTTGCAATAAATTTGAGGTTGACAAGCTTTAATAATGTTTAGCTTTGTATTTATATCATTTCGGACACTTTCCTATAACATTAAGGTGAACCTCAATTCTTGGTCACATACAATAGAATATGGTACTCCATAAACCCTAAAAAATTATATGATATATATCTATTTTTATTGATCTATTAGTAAATCCTCTTGAATCAAAATGATATTTCTAGTCAAAATAATATGATCCACCATAATGCATATAGAATTATTCCCTTTATTTATCTTTTTAATACTAGTTAATTTATTTGGAAACACATCCTCATATTCCATAATAATACTCATGTATTCTAGGATGGTTTTTTCAATAGACACAATAATTTGATCTATATAAACATTCAAATAAGATAGAAATGTCATTTTTTGGGATTCTGATGCTAATGAAGATTCTTCCTCCACTATTAACCTATATATAATGGGCGTTCGATTCAAGATACATAGTGTGATTTCCTTCTCATGGAAGTCTATATTTTTTCACATAGGGAATTACAATCCACACGCAAAATTACATCAAATTCCACTAAAGGGGGTATTATAATGTTTATTTGGATGTTCATTCCAAAAAAAATTTATTGGGGGAGTTATATTAATTTGATCTAATAATTAACTCATTTTTTATTTTCACGGACATCTCTACATCCAAAAATTGTGGTGGTGTTTGAATATTTATTCTGAAATATCATGGTATAAAAAATTCATAGAACTAGAATAAAAAACTAAATTTACAATTATATAATGAATATATTACAGAGCTATCACCTCAATATTGTTGGGTTCCACCTCGGTAGTTATGATTGAATAATATCACCCAAACTGCCTTAGATTTTGTTGGTTTTCTCAAATAACCCAGACCCTTGTGTGTTGGTACAAAAATTGCCATGGTTCCTTTATATTTAATAAATGAGAAATGACTTGATGTTTGATGAGATAAATAAGTTCCTCAATCACATTAGTTTGTTTCTCATTTTGGAAAGCATTATTAAGGTTCCCATCATTCCATCCATAAATCATTTGCTCATTCAATGTAGGAATTTTATGGGGTTCTTCTTTACATCCCATTGTTATGTGGGATGTTGAATTTTATTAGAACTATTATATTTCTCTACCGACCAATAGAAACTAACTTTACATTCATCTTATTATCCTTGTGATACCCTTAATATTCACTTCTAATCATCTCAACTATGAAGTAACATCAAAAAATTTCTTAATTTCAATCAATTTCTCTGATAACAATGTACTTTCATAGTCGAAGTTTTATCACACCAAAGAAGAGATAAACCTTAAATTTAATGGTAATTCCATTTTTTGAGTTGTATCAAGGTTGTATTGTGATGTTTTCTTCATACATCATAATAGAATCATTATCATTTTGATGGAGGGAAATAAAATTCCATTCCATTTTATGATGAAGAGTGGGAGGATAATATTTATTTAAAACATTTTTTGAATTCCTTCCACCCCAATCTTCAATATCGTCATTAGGATTTCTATTTTTTTAACGTACACTACAAACCAGAATTAGTATAAATATAATAATTATCCAGGAAGACCTCTTCTTGTGATGAATAATGAATAATGAATAATATCTTCTCAATGGATTTTATCCATTGTTTTTTGATTAATTTATAAGATGATCCATTTAATGTTTGAGTGTTGTGTGTCTAAAGTTCAAAATTGTAGCCCCAAAATTATTATGGGTTTTGGTAACTCATTATGATCTAGTTCTATTCAAAACCCACATTATATGGAAGAGTATCATTAAATGTTTTGTGATTCATACTCCCATTAGGTTGGGCATCTAGTTAGGGTAATCACCGCATTTCTTGTCACGTTGATTGTTTACTTGATTCCTATTATATTTCTCGATTGTGTAGCATAATTGGAAAATATGGGATGAATATTTATGAAATAATAATCCCTCATATGAAAAATTTATGACATGAAATGGATAAATTATTAATTAAATTATTTCATATATTATGAATTTCTTATTTAATTTTATGGCATCCATGATATATTTTCTAAAATATATTCCTCTATTTATTTTTTTGAATAATAATGGTTATGAATGATATTATACATTTTATAAAGAATATACCCAAGGAAAGTCAAACCAAATGCGTAGTAAGGACCATTTTCATTTACCTAGTTACCTCGAGTCAGGCCCGACACACCTTATCAATGTTGTTAACCCTAGGTACATCTGTTCAAAAACACCATTCACTTGTATTATCATAATAGGGATATATTTTCATGATAAATTAATATCTCTAAACATAACAAGACTAAGATATGTTTCATTATACATAGTATTGTCCCATAAGTGTTTGATATAGTTTTCCAGTCCTAATCTCAAAAATAACTAATCCTCTCTTCCATACACACTATAAAAACCCTTGTCTTTATTTCATATTAATACATGATTTTTTATATAGGGATAAAATTAATGTCACCTTGTAGTTCAAGAATTATAGTCTCATTTGGATTTAGGTACATTATATAACAACTTAAAAAAGGAAACAAAATATCATTATTGAAAACATCTTTAACATGCATGCACATAAATCTCCAGGTGATAACCTCGGTACATACATAAAAATGTAGTGAGATGTAAATCCCAATAAGGAAAAAATTGTAGAATAAAATTAATATTGTTATACATTATATATAATATGCATTTAAATGGGGAATAAAAGGGACATGAATACCATAGTGTGATATATCATGATAATCTTACCATGTGAAATGTGTCAATAACAGAAAAAAATGAATCAGAAGTATAGGTCAATGATAAATGAAAATACATGATGGTGGTAAAACTCTCATAAGAAAATCTTGTTCACTAACTATCACAACAATAGGTCTTACGAGAATAAGAATTACTGAATTAATTAGTGCACTATATAATTTTGGGTTCACCCGTCACATTTATTTCATTATAATGCTTAAGTGTGTGACATAGATTCATATTTCAGTATTAATTTATCATAACATATTATTCAATGAAAATAGAGTGTGGAATAAATATATGTATATCCAAATTCAAATAGTGATATGTTTATAATGTTAAACATACTTAATCGGAAATTGGTATGGTATTCACTACATAATTGTTTTGGCAAAGAAAAATCGTATGGAAATTTCGGTAGCAGAACTAAATAACCTAAAAACACCAAACTGTGGTTGATGAGAACAAAAGAGGTAACTAATAATTTTTAAATAAAATGGCAAGTATTGCACACATTGTAATACATTCCCAACATTATGAATTGGAAATTCAAGGCATAATATAATAAAAAACATGAATAAGGTATAGAATGTTGGGAGCCCTTACTCGAGTGTATGACACCAAATTAATGGGAGGAGCTTGTAAAATGATAGGGGATCTTTAAAAATTTTCTATAGATGGTATGGAAGATTAAAGACATAATATAATTATTTTTTTTAAGATAAGTGAGATATTTTGTGGGATTATATATAAAATTTATTAAGAATTTTCCTCATCTCTCAAACATAGGTTTTGGACTCTATATAATGAAATAACCAAGACCGTAGAACATACAATTATGTTATTATGTTTTATAATAGATGGTAGTTTTATTGCATATTTTTTAATATCATGGTTAGAAATTAATAAAATAAGTACCCTTCTTATGTAGAGATGATTCAAAATCTTATTAAAATGATTTTGAAACCATAAAATATAATAACGGTTTTGGAGGATTCAAAAAATATTTATTAAATTACTATAAAATTATAAAATAACAATATTTTAAATTTATAACATATATTTGGTCTCTTAAGGCATTTATTTTATATTTTTCATAATTTTTGGATCGTTATTATGTTATAATACAGAAAGTAGTTTTATATGATATTTATTTTTTTCCATAAAATATTACTGTCTTAGAAAATTATGACAGATTCACTGATGGATAATATTTTTTGATTCCTAAAGTAATGTACAATTAATATAAATTATTTTATATTTATATGATTTTTCATATTTAATTTTAAATATAAATTTCTTAAGAAATTATTGGTTTTTTTATAATAATGGTTTTTGAACCGCAATAGAAATTACATTTTACATCATAAAAATATTGTGATAATTTATATTTAATTAATATTATTTCATAATAGTATTATTAATAAAATTAGTTATTGAAAAAATATACTCTTTTATAAAAATCAATTCCTTAATTATATTTGATAATAAACCAAAAATAATAATATATTTGTTTTATTGATTAAAAATAAAAAACTATTTTTAAATAAAAAATTAGAGGATTGAAATATATTGATTATTATAAAATAAGTAATATATATTCATATTTATAGGGTCATAATACATAAAACATAATTACAATAGAAAATACCAATGATAATGGTGTGATATTGAGGGACATTAATGGGTGGTTTGTGCAATCATGGTTTGAGTTGTGTTCTCCATGAGTTTGATCATCACTTGTAAATGGTTATTCTCATGATTGAGTTTTTTGTTCTCATATTCGGATTGGCCAAGGTAAAATCCCATAGATTATATCTCACTCAAATGATTCATTAAACATGTTTCATAGGGAATTATCCTACTAGATGAGGCTATCATTTCATTTTTATGTGTCAATTGATGTTGTTGGAATATTGTATTTATATTAATAATGTTATTATTGATCTATGATTATATTAATAATTGTAAATATTCTTAACAGTCATTTAAATATAATATAATTTAATAAAACCAAATAAATGTGTGTGTTTTCTCTATCCGTATTTCAAAATAATAAATTTATTTTATTTTAAATGTGAATATTATTTATAACAGATCTCGTCATTACAAATCTGGTGTTAATGCACCCATTGTATTGGAAAAAGACAAAAGTAAATTGAACCCTAATGGACTGAATACTTTTTTATTTTTGGAAAACAATAAGAATTCATTATTCCTATATTAAAAAGGACAAAAATTATTATCATATAATTTTTATTTTATTTTATGGATATTTAAATTATTCCATCTAGTGTACCTTTTTATATCTTTCTTATAAGATATCATGGACTCTTGGGCGAAGGAATCATTATAAAGATGATAAAAAATCCTAAATAAAGGTATATTACATTAGAAGCAATAATAAATAAATGTTAATAATAAATATGGAAAGATAAATAGCTGAGAAAACGTGGAATGTAATCAACAACAAATAATGAAGTGAGTAAATAATATAGAAAGGTAAATAATTGAAAAGACATTCCATTATATCCACAATCTATGAATGAAAATCATCCATATATGTTATGATAGGGAATATATCTTACATAATAAACCACTGAATCTAAATTAAATAATTGATTAATTATTTGATGCCATCATTGAGGCACATGAAACCATTAACATCATCTCCTTTCAAAATATGGTTTAAATATTTTGGTAGAATCCTGTGTATTTTTTTTTGAAATATACATGAAGAGATATTTTCTATATAATTTAATCTTTTGAGACTATTGATGCATCAAGGGGATTACATGAAATTGTCCCTAACCAATTTGTTTATAATTAACTTATCCCTATCTTATAGGGATTTTATTAACCCTCCACCAAACATTATTGTTTATGCCCAAATAATTCCTCACATATTGAATGAATAGATTTAATTAATGAATAAAGATTCGTGTCTAATATTCTTATTTAACATTGGAGACATATTTATCAATATTTTCATAGATAATAAAATAATTGTTTAATTAAACACCATATAATAAAATGATATACGATTTGTGAAATAGTCATATCCATGATAAATTATAGGGATAATTTGGGTAAATTCAATGAATAATGTTAATAGAAAATTTAACATATCAAGGGGATAAATGTAATAAAGATAGTGAATCTCAATATTATCCTTCGTAAAACAATCCATATACCATTAAAATATGATTAAGGATGTTATCATTACAAAAGATCTGATGTTCTTTACAAATAAAGGGTTTTTGTTGTTATTGAAAAAAAATAAGATAAAATGATATTTTAAACACATTATTGATTAAAATATCATATTCATTGTGAATTTTTGAAAAACCCATTCATTGAAAATAACATTATGAAATATTTTCCCTTAATATTTAATCATTTAAACATGAAATGGAATCTTCAAACAAACGATGGAGATTATATATGTACATGTAGTAAATGGTTAATAGAAAAATAATTTTTTATGGTAAAAGGTTAGAAAGTATTTTGTTCGTATTGTGATCAGATGAATCCCTTGAAAATATTTGTAAATAAAAATATGTTTACAAGTTTTTTTTTAATTTTTTTCATTGTTTAAAAAAATTGAAAGACATTATAGAAAACATGGTTTTTTAGAAGAAAATAGGATTTCTACTAATAGGGGAAATAAATTTGGGTTTTCATAAAATATTACTAAAATATTTTCATTAACAAATAGTTGGAAAATGTGATATTATTGGGAAATTTACATTAATAACCATAGGATAATAAAATAATTGATTTATTAAAATATGATTAAAATAATTTATTTTGATGGAAATTAAAATTTCAACAATCCTGGAGAAAATGAGAAGGTGAATTAAACCCTTGAAAATATACACAACATTGATATGAGAAACCATGAATGAATAGAATATGTGTGGAAAATATTAATCAACAAAAATAAATTATTAATAAAAAAATATATAATAAAAAAAATTACACACATAATCAGGAATACCAATGACATAAAAGAATTTACATAACCCCATGAAAAAGGAATTTGGATTTGAAATTCGTTATCCCTTGGTAAAATTTAACTCAAATCCCCATAGAAGTCAAAATTCCAATTGAAAATGAAAATACCAGGAATATAGAAAAATTCATGGTATAAAATATCAGAATTTAAAGTAGATACAACACAAAAAATAATTAAGTGGTGAACATTAAATTTATCTCATGGAGGTAAATAATTGAGACTAAAACACCTTACCATGTAATTCCTTTTCATGTGAATTTATATTAACCTAATGTGTATTGGTTTAAATCATGTTATTAAATTATAAAATTACAAAAATCATTTTTAAAGTAACATATATTTTATTATTAAAATATATACACTAGATATACATTATATATAAATTTAAAACAATCCATTATATTTGATGATAGAAAATATAATGCACCATTAATGGAGACGACAAGTCGTACGTACACATAGACGCTAAATTCATATCATTTAAAATAAAAATGAATGAAAATTAAATGATAAATATGTATATTATAGTTATATAGTCATACATACTTCATATAAGTTACATAGTTTTCTTAAAAGATATTTTTTTTGTTCCTTCTATAGAGTCAATGAATAAAATCTCTTTGAGGACTTAGTAGTCCACAAGAGCACAAATGATGTTATCAAATTTACAAACAATAAAAAGGGTATGTGTTACATAAAAATTCAATAAGAATAAATAAATTTTAGATATAATATAATTAAAATATAAAAATCCTTTCCATTATAATTACCAATATGATATAT
Organism: Viscum album; assembly: GCA_963277665.1. NCBI lineage: Eukaryota > Viridiplantae > Streptophyta > Magnoliopsida > Santalales > Viscaceae > Viscum > Viscum album. The sequence continues at coordinate 1,817,688,899 of OY728164.1, forward strand.
GGTAATGGAAGAATAAACAATCATCATTTTGCGAGATGACACCCCCTATACACACGAATGATATGTCTGTTATCCATTAGATAAAATTATCTATAAGTGTAGCTGGAAACCTTAATATAATATCATATCATCAAATTTAGTATAAATAGGTTATTATATACGCATTTACTAATTATTATTGAGGGGGTGTATAATGAAAATAAATCAAAAGAGTGTGAGGGGTATGTTACCTTTTATTTAGTTAAATCCTTTTTTTAAAACTTAAGGTCTAACATGGATGGATTTGTTCCCAAATATATGATTTTAGTTTCAAAGAATGGATGTTGGTAGATTATTGTTTAGGATTTTGGGTGATCCAAAGGGAATCAGTGGTCTGAGTAAGTGGGAGGGATGAATTCATTTTTATAGTGGAGGAGTGGAATTCTTGTAAATATAAAAAGGTAATGACTATTGATTGGAATCCATTACAAAATATAAATAAAAATGAAAAATATTCTAGGAATGGTATATATATAAATTCAATAGTTATTGTAAATGTTTCAAGGTCATTTTGGAACCAATGTTTAATGTTTAGTCCATTGTAAAATGTCTTTTTCTCTTAATCACTGTAATTAATTTTTATCTCTTTCACTAATATTTTCTGTCAAAAAATAAGTTGATATTATTAAAAATTATTATTTATTTTGATTTCAAATATAGAATCCTTTTTTTAAAATTCCAATCGCATTATTGGTAGAAATTATTATAAATCTAATCAGGCAGATAGAATGACATAATGGGTTTTCGAAGTAAAAATGTTCAAAAGTATAGGATGTGTTTATATCAAATTTAAAATTAAAATTGATTAAAATTACCTATATTGATTTAATTTCATTATAATTAATATAATTTAGTTTTAGAAATAAATTTTATTATAACATAAACTTATAAATAAATTATACATAAATATGATTTCAATTAAAATTAATTATTTTTAATTACTCCTCATAAATGAAACTTCATATAAAATTACCAAAAAATCACCGTAATGGATTTTTTTGTCCTCCTCCAAAAAAATATCTTTTTCAAGAATTAAATTTCTAAAATTTTAAATTATTATATTTTAGATAGGTTGTAAAATATTTTTTATTATGATTTACATTAAAAATATATACGTTTCTATGTGTAATCTATGGTTTTCCATTATCTTAAAATGATAAAATATATTGGTTGAATTTAATAACATTTGATTGCATAATATATATATTCTCATAATATAGTAAATATTTCTCTTAACATATAATTTATTTGCTAGGTTATATAATATAATATTAAAAAAATATTATTTTTGTTACATATTATTGTTTGGCAATACTTGGTTTTACATGTAATTCATGTCATTAATGAAACATGTTTTTATGTTTGACACACACTAACTCAGTATCACATTCATAGAAAGATATATCATAGAAGTATTTTATTTAAAAAATTAAATATATTTTAATTTTAGAGAATATTGTGTTCCCTTACGTGATTTTTGTTTCATGTCATACATGATATCAAATACAATGTTTTTACTTTAGAAATTCAAGGAATTACATTCTATCCAAGTTAAATAAATTTATTTAACACAATTTAAACTCGACCTTGGTAATAAATATTTTTTAATTTTCTATTTTGAAATATCACTTCTCTTAGATGGTTCTTAAAAAATCATATTGAATATAGTGAAAGGGAACTACAATGTTCACATATATATAAAAATAAAAAGGTCTCAATGTTAGAGAACATTAGTAAATAATGGATTAATTGAAATTTAGGAAATGGGTAAATATTTATAGGGATTGTTTGAGGTCATAAAATCTAAAAAAATGAATGATCAATGTAATAATGAGGGAATCAAATCCATAAATTCATGATGATTAAAAAGGACAGTATTTTAACAAAAATTTACGTATTAAGACATCTTTTTTTATCATTATGATAATGTTCCATAATTATTTTATTACCTTAGATTATATGGAAATTTTCATACAGGATACATTTGAATTCTATGTTAACAATTACATCTTTTGGTTGTGCCTTAATAAAATTATAATTCATCCCTTACTCCATGACATGGATATCTTAGAATGGACCCTATTTTTTTAAGCACAAAAATATTATTTTAACATATCATGATACCCATTAAACAATCCATTATATTATTCTCTATATATTTTAAAAACCCAATAAGGGTATTTCATTAATATCTAAACAATAACGTAACAATAATGTTTTTTGATTAATATTTATTCATCATGTTTTTATGATAAATGAATTTTCATTAAAATTAAGACATCACATATTCCGTTGTTAGGAAGAAAACCCTTATCATATTTTGGTGTAAGGTTTATTCCCCATCTCCTTATATAATTTCCAAAATAAAAATTCTGTAAATAAATGATATTTATTCATTAATTATTATTTTAACTATGGTTTTCAATTAACCGCTAATAAATAAAAACCTCATCCATTTATTTCTACATAGGTTCTTTATTAGACTAGGGTTTATCCTTTAGAAGAGGGAATTGATGTGGGTAAATCCCAATTTCTATATATTTATGAAGAAAACAATAAATGTATCATTACGATTATTTTTATATCCTTACATTGTTCTCATTATTTTCCTAATGGAATTATTTTCTTTATGTCCATTCCCACACATAAATAATTTCTATGCTCCATTAAGACTATTTGTTGGGTTCCTCCTTCAATAGTTCCTTAATGATAGAAATATAACCTTTTTCTCTACATTATGTCCACCACATGAGATCATTGAAAACACCACCTTTAACTTATTGTGTGTTTTCAAAAGTTTTTTATGGAATATTTTATTAATCTTATGTTATGAAAACTGATTAGTTATCAACCTGATATATTTAAATCTTACAAAAAATCATTCTGCTTTATCATTTTCATCATATTGTACATAATGAAAAATGATGAAATTACTCCGTCAGGTTACATCCACTGACTAATGATAGAAATCATAGTTTGAGAAAAAATTACTCAAGTGGAAAACCTTATAACAATTTATAGGGTGTCAAAATCTTGACACATTATTTATTAATAGACACCTCAGGTTTAACCTGGATCATTCATTCTAATATTTATTAATATCCATCATAATAATTTATAATGAATATTTCTTTTTTCTGAAGTGTGTTCTCTTTTTCTGTTAAACAAGGAATTCATTAAGGCCAATTTTGTTTTACAAAGTTATACTGAAGGCTTCGCTGAGGCACCGTATCGGAGTTGTAACCCATAAGTAAAAATTTACCGAAACCACATCCACCAAAATTTTCTAGAAAGGGATTTATTTTTTACAAGGACCACATATTATCTAACATACTAAAATAATATGATGTTATTATGTATTTATCCTCCAACTATACCTTAGTCTTATGTCCCCCAATATGTGTTTTCATAAATCTAGCTCCCAAGGATTCTACTAAAATTTATCTTATACCGACTATAGCACCCCAACCCCAGAAGATCAGAATCAGTGTCATGAAACCATTACATTTTCATAAGATATATGTAAATAATGTACCAATGGACTAAATAGTTTAGTACTATTAGTAAACAAGATACACACATGAGACTCATATTAGAAATTAATACACTTGTTACAAAATAATTTTTTTCTTTCATGGATAATAACTATAAAACATTAATCATGTCGTATATTATAATATTTAGTACACTCCACGTAATCCTAGGTAAAAAAATTTATAAGGGTGTTTTCAAATTCTATTTAATGGGAATGTATATTAAAATAAATAATTAATCAATGAAAATAATAAATATAGAATAATAACAAACTAAGGAGACATACCATGTAATAAATAACTGATAATGAAGTGATTAAATAATATATCTTGGTAAATAAATGTAATCACATCACATTAAATATATAAACATATAATGATATGAATCCTTAGATTTAGTCTTGGTGAATATTTGATGTATAATAAATAACTAAATATAAATGAAGTCTGTTTTTAATTTTTTGAAATCATGTCTGATGAAACAAAAAAATCTAGACCATCAAGACCTTTCATAATATGGATTAAATATTTCGAATGAAACCCATATATTCCTCTGAGAATCAATCTTGAAGTTATTTTTTCCAAATAATATCATCTCATGAGACTATAGATTCACTGAGGGTTATACTCTAAATGATTCCCAATCCATAGAAACTTCATTTACCATTAACCAATTCATATGGATTTCATTAACTAGCCCCCAACACATATATTTCATGACCAAATCATTCCTTAATTATTGAAAAAATAAATTTAATTAATGAATAATAGGTTATATCAAATATTTCTACTAAATAATTGAAACAGATTTATCAATATTTCCCATAATAGTCAAATAACGTTCATAGAAAACTATATATGTATAAATGAAATAAGATTTAGGAAATTAACACATTAATGAAAAATAATATGGATAATTTTGTGAAATTAAATGTTCAATGATCAAAATAAATTGAAAATATTATGGGGATAAAAATATTTATGGGAGTCAATGTCAATACTAACCATGGAAAAATAAATTATAAAAAATATTACTAATTATTAAGAATTGTATCAATAAAACATATCATAATTGGTGTAAAAATTATGTATGTTTTTTTTGAATTAAAATACTACTAAATTATCATTTAAAACAATTCTTGCGGATAACAACCTTTTCATTCAAAAAAAATATAAAATTATTTCAATGGAAAATCACTTTTTCAAAAACATTTCTTTAAATTTTACCATTTTATCATAGAATTAATTCTTCAGTGAAATAATGGTGATTAATTCTATATATATTATAAAAGGTAAAAATTACATTCCATTTATAGAGTAAAATGTTTGAAAAGATACTTTTCCAGAAAGGATAAATAAATTTCGTTTCAAAATATTTATAAAAGAAAAATGGGTGAAAATTTTATTTAAAAAACATTTTGGAAAGGTAATAAAATATTTTATAACATTTCTCTAAAATATTTTTTTTATGAATAAATCATTTTATCTGATTAAGAGAGAAATGATGTCGATTTTTCCTAAAAAAATTCTTGGACATTTTTTGTACGAAAGAGTGAAAATAGTAATATTAAATTAAAAAGGTCATGAGTAACTAGATGAGAATCATATGATTTTATTTATTAAAAAATTCTTCAATAAATTATACTAATGTAAATTCATGTGAAAAAAAATCCCCATGGAAATGATATTGTGAAGTAAACGCTTGAAAAGTCCATAATGATGATGTGAGAACAAATAATTGAATATATTATTTGATTCAAATTTACATACAGATAAAATGAATTGAAATACATAAATATATAGTAATCATTTTTTAGACACATAATCCTATAAAATTAATTATAATTAGGAATAATTATAACCCAATGAAAATTAATCGGGTTATTAAATTCGTTATATAATGGTAACATTTAAGTCAAATCCTTATGGAATAAATAATTCAAATTGAAACATAAAATAACATAATGTTAAAAAATTAAAAATATTATATATAATAATGTATATTTGAGACACTTCACAAAATAAGTATGTGGTGAATATGAAATCTCTCTCATGAAGGTTAAAAAATGAGACGAAAATCCCATACATTGTGTTTCTTTCTTGGTGAATGTCCATTAAACCCATTTAGAGTGGTTAAAATAATGTTTTTAACAAATAACATAACCTTATTTATATTCATTATAAAATATATTATCTTCTATTAATGTCTTATAACTTGTTTGTTAATAATATTTCATTATTTTTACAATTTAGGTTGATAATTGTATAGTTTTAGGATAATGTTTTGACATGCCAGTTATTATTCACATTACATAGATCCTAATTTAAAAGTCTCTAAAATATAAAACATGATTTAATTATAATATACATTCATTATATATTTATTGATAACAAACCATAATATCTAGTGATTTGAAATGAAACGTACAGTTCATTGAGACAATATGTCATACATATGCATGAATGCTATAATAATTTATTTCCCATATTAAAAGAATGAAATGTAAATGATGTATATGAATAATAATATTTACATGATTATATAGATATATCATATTTTTCATTTATTTTAATTAATACAATCATTTATATGTATCATGTATAGTGTGAACAAATCACGTTGCTTTGACGTGATGGTAGTCCATATGTCCAAAAATTATGGTATTGTGTTTACACAAAATTTAATGAAAATGGGTATCTGTTATATATATATATTATAATATAATAATAAATAAATTTTAAATATGATAAATATAATATTTATAATTTTAATTTCCATAAAAATTATCACAATGATAGGAGGTAATGGAAGAACGAACACTCATCGTTTCATGAGGTGGTAGTCTACTATACACATGGACTATAAGTTCATTACTAATTACAGGGATGTGTGTGTATGAGTAGGTGGAAAAATTAACTCACAAACATATCACTATATTTATGATACATATGTTATTATTTAATCATGGATAATAATGTTATCTGTGGTGGTAAATTAAAATAAAACAAAATATCTTGAGGAAGGATGTTACATTTGATTTGGGTAATTGATTTTGGTTTTCAAAAAATGGGTTCTTTGGATGAATGTAACCAAAATTTAGTATTATAGCAAAAAATTATGGATTTAGAGAGCTTATTTGGGCATAATTAGGTTGATAAATAGTGATTCAAATGTGTGATTAAGAGTGGGGTTGTGATATTTTTATAGTAGATGATTAGTGTCACTCATATAAATAAAAAAAGACCAACACTATTGAGGGGTCATCAATAAATAGTTCTAAAAATAATAATTTACCTCATTCTATATAAGGTAGGATATGTTATAAATAATTTCATAAAATCACTTTTGGAATAGTGTATATCTCATTTTGGAAATTATGATTAAGAAATATTACCTTGTTTGGCAAGTTATTCTATTAAATAATGTAATTAATTTTAATCACATTCGCTAATATTATATGTCAATAAATTTGATGAAATTATTATAAATTTTAAATTATTATAAAAAATGTTATACAATACATTTTTAAAAATTCCAACCAAATACGTGAAATAAATTAATTTAAATTTAATCAAGTAGTTGGGATGAAAAAGTGGGTTTTAAAACTAAAAATATTCAAATGTTTGAGATGTGATTATATCCAATTTCATTGAGAAATTATTTTAAATGACCAAAAATAGATATATTGGTCTATAAATTTTATAGTTTGAGAGTTAAAAAAATTATAATTATAATTTAGACTATAAATAAATTTGACAGAAATGTAGTTTTGAATTAAAATTAAATATTATTTAGTATTCTTCAAAAAAGATACTTCACTGAAAAAAAAGTTCTCCATAAGATAATTTTTGTGTTACTATTTCAAAAAAATTATTCATTTTTTACATATTAAATTTATAAAATTTCGAAAATTTATATTTTAAACATGTTGTTCATTAAATTTTGGTAAAATTGAAATAAGAAAAATATAGGTTTTTATACATAATATTAGGTTTGCATTATCATATCACTATAACATATATTGGGTGAATGTAAAAAAATATTAGAATATATATATATATATATTATCATTTGATAGTTACTTCAATTCATATCCTCTAAATTACAAGCTAGTTTATTCATTATTATATTGAATACTAATATTTTAATAACATATTGTTGTTTAGTTAAACTCAGGTTTTTATTTAACAAAATTCGTCGATGAAACATAATGTTTCTTTTTATGAATGATAACTATGTTTCATATTTATTTCATGATATATCAAATATGTATTTTAGTTATAATAGTAAATATACATTAAAGTCCTGGGATTTTATATTCCCTTACACGCTTATTGTTTCATTCCATAAACACTATCAAATAATATGTTATTACATTAAAATTTCCTGGTGTTTTAGTTTGAGTGTTTTTTCAATTAATATTATTATTATAATAGTACATCATTACATGAATGATAATTATACAGTTGTATTAAGGGACATTCTACATATTGATCCTTTATATGGACCTACGATTCTTTTGGTTCTCATATGAAGAACACTCTATCTTTCATCATCTTTATAATAATAAAACCATTGATTTTTTTGATGTTTTATATCTTTCCCAGTTTTTATGTTGTCAATTTTGAAATCATTAATAACTTTTAAAAAAGTAATTCAAGATAGATATATCATTCAAGATATTTTTGGTGCAATAACCCCACCCATAGTATTCGAGAGCTCAGGAATACTTACATTATATTGGTATAAGATACAGTAGAAATAACAACCCAAAGGACAAAACAATTTAGTAGTCTTGGAAAAATAGATACATAATTTACTCTTGTATTAAAAATGAATAATAAAATAATTTTTTTTAATATAATAATATCATTTTATTATGAATATCCCTAAATATCATTATTAGAAATCTTCATGAAAACCTATAGAAGGGAAACAAAATAATGGCGTGCTCAAATGATCAGTAAGGATTATGTATAATTGAAGCAATAATGAATCAATAAGAATAATCAATATGGAAAGGTAAATAACTGATACACTATAAATTAAATAATATAAATGAGTAGTACAAATCACCCACATAATATCATAAAACTATGTTTCTACATAATAGAGGGTTAGTGGATAGATAATATATGTTCTTAGAAGAAAATAATAATATTTATAAGAACTAATTGAGTTCACTGACCATAAATAGGTGAATGATCAATAAAAAAGTTGATGGGCTCAATAATATAAATATTTAATGACATAAAAGGGCATTGGTTCAGAGAAAAATTGTATTAAGATATCATTGTATTTGATGATCATTTTCCAACTATTGAGTAGTTCTTTTTTTAGCAAGAATTATAATAAAATATAATTACTTTTTATATTTTTATAAAAAAATCATCCTCTAGTTTTTCTTTGATCTATTTCAATATCAGCTCATATTAAATGAAATAAACACCCAAAAGACTATTTTTATGTATGAAATAAAAAAATTCACTCTTATTGGATCTTAAAATCTATAAAAAAGGTCTTTATATATGTCTCTAATTACTTTTTAATACAAATATGTTTAATACAATAATATATAATCCAATAAAATTAATACAAATGGTCCATAATTAATATTTATTAATCAAATTTTTTAACTATAAATAGTGACATATTAAAAAGGACATCACATATGCTGGTGGTAGGTGGGACACCCATTTTGTTCTTTGTCCATTTGTTCAAGCCCCACCGCATCACAAAATGTGATGGGATGTCACAGTGCATCTGGGTTCTCCTTTTTCAAATGTGCGTATATATAGTTGCTATAATGTTTCAAAAAATTATGATGTACATCCTTGAAAATAAATTATTCATTAAATTTATTTTTAAATATGTTATTATCTACAACATATTTTTTCACTAATTAATTTCATATTATTTGAATATCACTCCTATATATTATCAATATCATTAATTTTTTAAAAAAGTAAAGATATTATTACTAAAAAATTATAATAAAACATATACATTCAATAATATTCATAATATTTGTCTACACTCATCACAAAATACATAAATAGCGGTGATTATTAAATTAATCTTATGATCAATATTAACTTACTAACTCATGTTTCTATCCATAACACTTATCATAATAAATAAAAAATTTCATCTAGAATCCTTATAGCTTTCATTATTCTTACAACCCAAATAGTATCATTAAATTTCTTCTTCACAAATAAATTTTTTTTGTCGTTAGTTTTTCCTTGGTATAAGGATTATACAATATCAATTATTACCATCATCTATTCAAATCCTTCAAAATAGTTTTAAAATAAAATGTTAATTAACCTAATATTATACACCGGGAGTGTCAAACCAGGTTTAGAGTAAGTCCCATTTATAGGTTCCATTTTACTCTTGATTCATGCTCAATGCACCATTTTTAGAAATATTTCCCCTATATAAATCTGTTAAAAACCATGTCCACTAGTATTATCATGAATGAATTGTATTTTTAACAATACAGACCTAATATATACCTTACTAAATCATTAAGATGATCTCTTATACTTATCCTAACATTCAATCAAATGGTTATTCTCATTAATATATGTTTTCCTAAATAAGGTTTCCAAGGGATCTAGTAAACATGGTCTAATACAAACTATATGAACCCCCATACTAGTAGAGCAATGATATTTCCTAAGGCAATTAATTAGAATAAAGATACACATAATTTTCAACCTAATGAACTGAATATTTCAGTTTTCATGGTAAAATAGTTACATACAAGGGTCTTTTCTTACAAATAAATACAAAATTATAACATAAATTATACCCAATAATAATACATTTATATCATCTAGAATACCCCTTCATAAAATTATATATACACTTCATGGAATCCTATAGAAGGGAAACAAAATATGGTTGAGATTGAATGATCATTAATGTTTAGTAAAATGGGAAAAGAAATGAATCAATTCGAATAATCAATATATAAAGGTAAATAACTAAAACATATTACATTTAATCAATAACCTGAGAATAAAATGAATCCAAATATAATTTCAATGTGGAAACCTCATGGATAATTATAAATAAATTTCAATGAAGTCAAATATTAATTACTTAACATCATATCTTAGGAATGTGAAAACATATATTGGAAATACCTTTCATGATACATTTTAAAACAACAAGTATAAACCAATTTATTTTAGCCAAATGATTTATCTCATGAGGTCATTACATTGCATCAGGGGTTGTATAATGTTCAGGCCCCACCCGTCACTGTTAAAAAAATCATTCATCATATAATGAATAATCTATTTAATTCATGAATAATGTTGTATATCAAATATTCTTATAGATTAATGTGTACATATTTATCAATATTTCCACATTTAATCAAATAAAATTATATTTAAACACTATATATGAAAATATGATAATATTTATGAAAGAATCATATCCATAATTAAAGTATGTTCATATTTATGTAAAATTAAATTTCCAATGAGAAATTACCACATGAAAGTGACTGTTTCAAGGGAAAGGTAAGAATCACAATAAAAATTGAGGTTGTAAAATAACTTTTATCAGTTGGTAATTTTATAGAAAAATACCCTTAGATGTAATATTTGAAATTAAAATATAAAATACGTTGAATAATGATGTACTCATTATTATAAATGTCAGGTGGTCGTATATACACATTGTATATTATGATTGCTGCATAATGACAAGTATGTCCAAATGGAATGTAAATTGAGATGAAATACCATACGTTAAAATCCATTTTGTTTGAACAACATCTAACCATATTTATAATGGTTTAAATCATATTATTATATTATAAAATAACCATACTAATATTGATAATGAAATATATTTCAATTTTATTACATCATATAAGCCTTTTTAATAATTATTAACTATTTTGATTGTCCCGATTGTTAATTACCTTATTTTAGAGTATGTTTTTACTTTATTATTTTTCATAAATATAACTACTGTCATGATTTAATTATATCTATAAGGTAAAAAATGATTTAAATATTATATAAATTAATTATATATATTTTTTATGGCAATACATAAAATTTGGTTATAATAAATGGAATTCACCATTCACGGAGATAGTAAGTTGTCGATGTTAATGAACGCTGCTTCCATTTCCATGTACTAATAAAAGAATGAAACGTAAATGATATATATTATCAGATTATTCATAAATAATATTTTTAACATATATATCACATATTTTTATTGTACCTATCCTTAATTCATTCCACATTATCTTTGAATGGATTATAACACTTTTTGAGGGAATATTCCACCGTACAGACGAACGACGTTATAAAATTATCAAGAAATGGAAATCATGAAGTTATCTTTTCTATAATTATATATTAAGAATGATAATATTATAAAAGTAATTTATATAATATTTAAACTATTAAGAAATAATTATTCCCAATTTAATGGTAGTAATTCAATAACGGACATCCTCACCTCATGAGGCGGCAGTTCATTATACACATGAATAATGATTGTGAATCATATTTTATGGATATGTATACCATTTTAGGTCATACAATTAAAATATTGAAATATAATTTTATTTATATTTCTTGGTTTTTAATATAACAAAAATACAATTATAACTAAAGGGGTTATGATCAAAATTAAAAAAAAGTTCTCAGTGAAGAATGTAATCTACAATTTTGATAACATCTTTTAGATTATTATGAAACCCATCATTGGTATTATTTATAAAAATATTGAGATAGAAATGATTATATGGGGAATATGAGAAGCTTTTTTGGAAGGTTTTTTTCAGCCCCAATTTCTACAGATGGTTGATGAAGTGATGTTGGAGAGAACTCTTTTATATTAGAAGAGTCGAATTCTTATAAATAAAAAAAGTTAAACACTATTGTTAGGACTACCTTGCATCAAGTTCCCAATATAATGGAATATCTGTTTTATCCATGATGGTTTATGTTATATATATGGCCATAAAATGGGTTTTGTAAATATTTCTAGTTCATTTGGTCTCATATGATTAAAGATTAACTTATGTGTATACTCATTTTTATCATACTCGCAATAATTAATATTATATACATACACATAATGTTTTGATAATAAAATTGCCTTATAATGAATTATTAATTATTATGATTCCATATCAATAATATTTTTTTCATTTGATGTCAAATAAGTGGAAAAAATTATTTCTAATTAATCCATTATAAGGAATGAGAAATAAGGTATCTTTAAGTAAAAATATTAATGAGTTTTCTATATTTTTATATTTACATTAAACATACAATTGATTCCAATGAATTAAAATAGATTAATATATATATATATTGTATATCCATTTTTAATTTGAATCAAATTAAAATTTTAGTTTAACATTATAAATTATTTAGAAGATATGTCAAATTTTAATTAAAATTTAGTATTTTCATTATTTATAAATAATTAAAAATCCTAAAAAAAATATCAAACATTCTTGATAATTTTTTTTTGAAAATATAAATAAATAATATAATATTGTTTTATCAAATAAATTTTATAATAGAGTCAAAATTTATTATTATAAAAACATTCCATTAAAAAGAGCCGAAAACAAATTTTAGAAAAATACATCTTTTATAAACATAATTTAATTCGTTCTGATATTTCACCTACCTAATATATCAGACTACTATTAAAAAATATCACTAAATATTTATTATATAATTTTAATTTATATCAAGAAAATTATTAATTAATTTAATATATTAGGATTTGAATATCATTGGGATCGTAATTTTTTTTAAAAAAAACATAAATTTTCTATTCAATTTGTTTTTATATTCATTTATAATTTACTAGATTTTGATTAATTCATTTATATATTTTTACATTTTATTAATCATATTTATATCCTTTAATTTAATGTCTATGAGAATGTTTTCTTTTTATATAGTAAAATTAATAATATTTGGTAAATCTCTAATTTATAGGTGACACAAGATATCAAAGACATTCTTTGTTACTTTTAGTGCATCATAACTCGATGATGTGTGAATTGAAAGTTATATCCTAAATTAAATTTATTTATATAGTTAATATATTTTAATCTCTGAAGATTTTATATTCCCTTCAATGTTTGGGATTGAATTTCATGCATTTAATCAATGACAATACTATAAATTTGGAATTCCCTGGTGTTACAGTTGGTGGGGTTGAGGTTGAGATAATTATTCTGTAGTGGCTAGGACACATATAGATTCATCAGAGTATCCCATATTTCATTCTCAATAGTTCTATATATAATTGTTAAAATTTGCTCATCAAACCAAGAGGACTATATATTGGAAATATATTTCCGATCCATGTCATTAAACTTCTACTCTATAACACCCATATATCTTTTTTAAATAACTAGTATGAAATTATCATTCCAAAAACCCACATTTATCATAATTTTCCACAAAATAAAATTATTTTCACTTCATTTTTCAATATTAACTTCCACCATCAAATAGAAACACTATTATTTCATTACCTTATTGGTTTCATAATGGATTTTATAATAATTTCAATAAATATTTTTTATGTGTATGATAATCCACCATCACAATAAATATATAGACTCAAATTTTTTATAATGATTAAAAAATAAATGTTTGAAAACCACAAGGAAATAACATTTAATTTAGACCACCAATTCTTATAAATAATTATTTTTTTCATTGGTGGGATGAAATTTATGATAAAATAAATAACATGTATAAATGTTGGAACATGTAGACACCTGATATACCCTGAAAATAACCTAGAAAAATTCATGTAAAGAATCAAGGGAAAATTTATAAATATCAGTATAGAAATTATAGGTAATGTATATATCATAACATTTTATTGAAAATAACCATGAAATTAACAAAATTTAATAATGTATAACAGACCTTACAATATACAACAACGAAATGTGAGAGTCAATTGAATAGGATCTTTGAGGAGTTTAATTAATAATCAACTAGGAGAGATCCCTTAATATTGTAAAATCACCACTTCCCAACTCATTTCCCTCTACTCGTAATTGTTAATGAGGATTTCCAACCAAAAAACCACCCTTTCCAACCACCATGATTAAATTAAGCCATTTTGAGACAAACATGGAAATGGTGCTCCCTGTCCCCTCTTAAATTATTACTAGATAGAAAATCATATCAATTCATGTATTTTTCATGCCTCGATTTCAATGTTTTTTTATAATAAGATGATTAGATATTTTTAGAGAATTCTATTTCATGTGAACTCAAATATATTCTTGTGGAAACTTAATTACATCTGTTACAGAGGAGTTGCAGGGAAGAAGGTAGTGCTTGCATGTTCATGGAATATATATATATATATATATAATTATATGTTGATTAAAAATTTTATATACACAATCATGCGTGTTATTCATAGTTATAGATTCATCACTTTCATAGAATTACAGTAATCATTGTAAATTGATTTATAATATTGGAGGAATCCATAATGGAAACCATGTTATGGGTGTGTTGATAATATCATTCAAACATTGGTGTCACTATGAAATAATGATATCTAATGGTCTATATTATTTATTGTTTCTAGAATCATTATTTATTATGGGGTGAAGATCATGTTCATGATATGTATATGGAGATTTTTATGTGTGGAGGTGGAATGAAGCTGGTGCACTCGGGCTTATGATTGATGAATTTATTTACAGTGGAATTCATGAGTGGTTGGCTGAGTTGTGGAGGTGTATTGTATGCTATGAAGAGACGATGGAGTTTTAGATTTGGATTCTCTTGTCAGTGGGAAAAGAAAAGGATATATTTAAGGATTAGGATATAGACATATGGATATTTACTCCTACATACATTTTTCATTATTTCATTAAATAATAAATACAAAATGTCTCGTTGTTTTAAAGAATAATATATTCATATTAATCCATATCATCAAATACAATTCATTATCACCAGTAGAACACGTATTAGGGGGTTACAACTTGATAACACCCTAATGACACATAGATACACTAATATGCATCAGACCATCCCATTGAAGGACACCTATCACTTCTCAATTATTCTATTGATCACTCTATACTTTTTTTTAAGACTATGATAAATGAGTTTTTACTAGCATGGTCCTATAAGTCTTATTTATTAATAACATAAAAAAGATAATTGATAGTTATCAATTATAGACTTCTGAATATATATTTTTAATAAAATATAAAATAATTAAATTTTAGAAAAATATCATTAAAAATTATTCTCATAGAAAATTTAATTATAACGAAATGTTTAAAATAATGGAAATGTATAAAATTATAATTTACATTATAAAAATCAATGAATAATTTAATAACTAACATCAACAAGATTTATCATTTAATTTAAAATAAAATTTACGATTAATAAAAAAATAATTTCTAAAATTTATTATTATAATTGGATACATCAAAATGTAATTAAAAAAAATATTTGACAATTATGTATATGGAACACTCTAACATTAAAAAATTTCATTGTCCAAAAAGAATATATCAAAATAATATTAACTATAATCTGTTTCAACCCATGTTACTGTGTTGATTTAATCAATGTTAATTGATTATGATATATATAAATCTATATATTATTTGGAAATAAACATCATAATTCTAAATCCTTCATTATTTTTAACAGGTCTCAAAATTTACCCAATAATGATTCCCCACTGTTAAAATTTTATAAGAAATAATATTTTCACTTCTATATTAATGATATGAATTAATCATACCTTACATATCTCAAATAATGAAAAAAATTCGTTCTTTTTCAATCCACTATTTTTATTAGCAATAATTAAAATTTGATTATATTAAATTTCTTACTATGAAATTATAATCTAAAGGAAATCTTGATAGAATTTATTTATAATTTAGGAATGGACGAAACATTTAGATGATTGTATCATATACTATTAGTTATCTTATTTATATATTTTACTATTTCATAGACATGTTCATTATATTTTAGTAACATGAAGTGACATTATTTTGGATCTTAATATCTCAAACCAATCTATTTCAAATGATTTTATAGAATTTAATATTTAGTGATTTTTTAATATTTTACTTTTATTTATTAAGTAACACTTTTAAAACAATTCAATTGTTTCAATATATTCCAATTAAATTATTATCTATAACTATATACATAAATAAATATTTAATGTACAAATTTAAAATAGATGAATATATATTTCCAAAAGAAATATGTATTGTTGATAAAATTATGACTATTTTAATTTATTTTAATTACCAAATGAAAACTTATATTTTTCTAAAAGAATAATGAATGGATACAAACATAATGAATTAAAATGTTGAAAAAATACCTCAAAAAATAATTTTCAACACATTTATTAAATCACAATAGCTCAAAATACATGTGTATAAAAATTCAATTTAGAAAAGAAAAATAATTTTTAATCATTTTGTTCAATGGTTTTATTTAATAACATAATATAATTACTATTCATAAAAAATAAAAATATAAATAAGTCATTTAATATTATTTATATAAAAAATGAATAATATGAATGATTAAGTGAAAACAATTCTTTGTTTAACACCTTAAGTCATTTAACTATTTATAGAACCTCTAAATACGATGTACTACTTATCATTCTTCTCGGTAATTTGGTTATTGATTCCATGGTAATAACCACAATAAAATCTCATTTCCCACTTACTAAAACTTAATATAGAGAATGTAATACAATAAAATAAATTAGAAAACCCATCCTTAAATGATATTAAAGTAAAATTAGTGTGGTAAAGGGATGATAAATATGGGTTTCTACTTAATTTTCAATATATTATCCTAGAAATTATATTCATCTTTTATTGAACATGTAAAAAATATTCACATTCACCTTAGTTTATACATATAAATCATAAACATCTACTTCCATTGGTGTTAAATCAAGATCATTGTAAAGCGTGTGTCTGTGAAAATATAAAGTAAAATGAAATTAAATAAATTAGAATTTTTACTCAAATAAAATCAACTAATTTTTCATTATTGGTTTTGGTACCCCAATACCACACTCCTGGATATGACGATCAATGACAAATACATTATATATATGATTTTATACCATATTTACAACCCATGATATAGACATCCGTAATTACAAAACAAATAATGATTATTTAATATCTTAAATTAAAATAGTAATGTTAGTTTTAGAGATTTAAAGTATTAAGAATCATCATAAATTTATAAAAAATGTTTTTCCTATAATATTTTTTGTATTTTTTCTAATATATATCAAACTATATTTTTCCTAATAAATAATAAACATATACCATAAATTAGTTCATACAATCTAGCCTATTACGAATATCATGAGTAATACTTTATATCTTTCAATATTGAAATGATAATGTAAGAATGATATTGATTAAATACTGTAAAAGGGAAATATATACCTGATGTTTTCATTTAATAAACATGGAATTAATATTATGTATAGAATAATTATACAACATGAATAGTTAATCAACTAGTAACTTGTCTCATTCCCCATTGATGAAAATAAATGAAATCAAGTATATCATTAATAATTATCTTATACTAATGTAATTCATAACATAAGACATCAAAAACTGCATATCAATGCCCTATTCAAATCCATTATTTTCATCAATATATTAGTCCATATATATTGTTCAATTAGTTAGGTATATACCAAATAACCAATCATGTTTTTATTATGAGACATATGATGAATCGACCGAAAATATTCTTTCTATTTATAATCATAACATAATAAATCCCAATGAATTCACTACGAGGGTCAATATTACCATTCAGATCATTCCACAAGAATTATTTAGCTTAATAAAACAATTTTTATCCATATAATGAAGAAAATTGAATATCAATACATGATCAAACTATGTTAACCACCAATAATCATAAATAATTTCAATACATTTATCCACTTAAATAATGGGATAAATTTATTATTACACATCAATAGAATGAATTTGTATGGTTAAACATTTCATAGTCGACATCCAACAATGGTTTATATTAGAATAAAAATATAAACCACACCAAAACATTTTGACCATTTTAATAAAATATATAAATTGATTATAACCCATATGTATGAATAAATTTTATTTTTATGAAATTATTATATAACATGTAAATATTGATCTATATTGTAATTCCAATACATTTATTCTTGTTAATAAAAGTTATAAATTCATATAACCCATATCGAGGAATAATTTTAATTTTTAGAAAGTTTATATTCAACATTTCAATATTCATCCAGATTTTAATTCCAATACAATTCTCCATGTTTATAAAATATCTTATGTTCTATATGACCAATATACAATTTGAGTAATATAAAATTTTATATTTCCACAATATAGACACTTAAGTAAAAAAATTAACAATAATATAATAACACGATCAAAATCTATCAAGATAAACAATATGGGTTATTCTAAAATAAAGAATCCATATAAGTGATATGTATCACTCTAATATTTAAAAATAATGTTATGTTCCATAGAACATATGATAAACCACATCAATCCTAAATAAACAATGAATATGTATGACTATTATAACAAGGAAATTAATTTTTTGTATATTTATAATATTAAATTATTTAATAAATATATATAAATTTCTTAATATATAAAATTTTACAGATAAATTACGAGGGAATAATCACTCAATTTTTTTGAATGAATTATACACTTCAAAAAAGTCTTTCTTCAAAAAATATTTTTATTTATTTTTCTATGAGTATAGTATAATTCAATTAATTAATTTTTAGAAATGATATTTTATGAAATGAAAATCTATTTTCAAATCCAAATATAATTGTTTTCTATGGGTGGATTTTTTTTATTTTTCTGAAATGACTATCTTTCTTGTAAACTGTGAAAATTGTTTATTTTTCAAATATTATAAAACAATTTAATTAAATTATGTACTTTTAAAATGACATTATATTTCTTGTCATTAATTTAACACAAATATTAGTAAATTTAGTTATAATAATATAATTACCATAATTTGAGTTAGTAATTATTGTAATTTAGGTGTAATATAATTTTTATGCTTAAAACATCATTTTATGAAAATTAGTTTTAAGTGAATAATGTTTATCCTCATTTAATTAATTCAAATAATCCATAGCGGGGAAATATTTAAATTAATATTAAATATTATAAATATATTTATATGAATATAAATTCAGCTAATCGTGATTCCTATTCATATATTTTATGTAGGATCATCTTATACATGAAAAATTAGTTTCACGAAAATGTTTTTTCAACACATTATATAAGATTATTTTTTATATTAAATTCATTGAATTATATTAATTTCTTTTCTTAAAATTGGTTATATATTTGGAATCACCATAAAAAATATTATATAAATAGTTCAACTAAATTTTGCAAAAAATTATTGTCACGACCCGCCTTCACCAAAAGGAGGGAAGGGTCAGCAGATTGCCAGGCCCTTCCTTCTTTAAGTTGAAGGAGAGATAATGACCCCCGAAACCCGCCTTCAATAGGTCCCGGAGTGGCGACTAGCACCAAGGGTATATAAATTTTTCACAAATGGAAGGAATTACCCCTTTTTATTTTATAGGATCTGGAGTTAAGGAGAAGAAAACCCAATAAAACCAAGCATAAAGAAGTGTAAATCCAAAAGTAAACCATTCCCACATGCATGTTTCAAATGTAAAAAACCACAAAACGCAAAAGGTGACTATATGGTAAGTACCAAATAGGAAAAGAAAACAACAACTGCAACTTCTCCAAAGGTCCGAGCTAGTAAGGTCTTGCGTGATCCCCGAAGTCCTCCTGGAATCCTGAAAGTGGTTTTATATACGTAGGGTGAGCATACAAGTACACTCAGTAGGGAAAACCAAAGACTCTCGTGCACAAGTGGGGGAACGTACTAAAGTCCCGTGAAAAAAAAAGAGTAAACTAAACACCTATCATGGTAAACTATCCACCCCAGGCCTCACCAAGGCACACTCCCCAAATAACTCAAGTCAAGTAATTTATATAATAAGAGCACATCGATGTTTGGGTGCCCCGCACCCTTTTCCCACTGGTTATTGAGACATCCTACGCATCGGACCAATCACGCCATTCTCACCGCAGTTGCAACATCCCAAGTAAGTAATGAATAATAGATATTTTTATCTATGTCTATTAATTATTAATATAGTGTTTTAGAGGCTTAAAATGAAAATAAATCCAATCTTAAGCAAGGAATACACTAATATTCTTAAAAGATTGTTTTACTGCCTTATGATGGAAAACCCTTTTTAAATCTATCTTTTGACAATTTTATAAACTATGTTTGTCAAAATAAACTTATTCTTTATGATTGGGACATCAAAATTTACTTTGTGTGAATTTTTGGTATTTTTCTGACAATGTTCATTTTTTAATGAATAGTGAAAAATACTGCATTTTACATCAAAACTGCTTTTTAATCTAATTTATTTATATGATTAGATTATCTTTTGAATTGGTCTTACTGTGTAATATGAATATATTTTTACCATTTAGTCCAATGGTGGTCATTGGAATCAATTTCACTTTGAAATTGGACTTAAACTAATGTCAATCTTTTGATACTTATTGTTCCATAAAAACACGCTATTTGATCTGACAGCGGGAATTAATTATTAAATTAATTAATTTGACTTATATGTTTTGAATTTTTTAAAATAGACTTCATTTTTTAATTCGTAATATCAAATATAGCTTAGGGTGAATTTTTGGTAATTTTCTGAAAAACATCAATTTTTGATGAATAGTGAAACCACTAAGTGGTACTTATAAAGACTGATTTTCCGTTTAAATGAAATTTTGCCGACATTGTGTTTTGAATTTCAAAAATCCGACATACATGGTTGTCATTAATAAGTAAAATGTGGTTCAATGAGATTATAATAATTTTTTGGTGAATAGTAACTTATTAAGTTCTTAATCGCGATTAGTGGTAATTAGTGTAGTTTAAGGTAAAAATAATGCTTTAATAAAATGAGATGAGCTTGACACATGTCCTACCCTCATTGTTTGTGTCATGGACGACCAAGACAAGCCATGGGTCAACTTGGGGACCCCATGGATCCACTTTGGTTGGGAAATGACATAAATTACTTTTTATTTAATGTAAAAGTAAAAATGACACAAACATACAATGTTTTACGAAAAAAAATTTTACATGGGGTTATAAAGATCAGATTTTTGATTATAAATAATCATTGGAAAGATAAAAATATTTCCTACATCATAGTATTTTTTTTATAATTTTTAGACATTAAATAACTTAAATTATTTATGACATAATAATAATGCAGCGATGACATCATTATTTGACGATTTAAATAAAATGGAAAGATAATGTAAAATCTATGAACTACAATGTACAAAACAAATTGGATGAGTGGATTTAGAACGCTTATCACCTTATACACGAATTATATCAATGTGGTACCTTTTAAAACCGAAACACATTTTCAAATAAAGTAATATTTCTTTACTTTCCAAAAGTGCCCTTCCTCTCCTCTTATAAAAGGCCCCCAACTCTACCTCATTTCACACACTCCTCAAGCCTTTGACTCGGCCAAACCCTACCCATTTATTCTCTCCACATCCCTCTCCTCATCATAGAGGATTCCCTTTGGGCATAATCCTTTCAAAAGAAGCCTTTAGGCTCAAATCAAAAGGAGTTACACTTTTAAAGGTAATTCATTCTCTCATGTTCATTTGATTTATTTTGCTTCTCCAACCCCCAAAACTCTTTTTATTTACTTATTTTGTAACAACACCAGTATCTTCAATATACTAGGATGTTGTTATAAGATTTATTTGAGCTACACTCTCACACAACTACATCAAATGGTTAAAGAACATATGGTTTCTGTGGATGGCAAAATTCTGCCTCCCGAAACGATGATTGTTCAATACTCATTTAACACCTTCAAAGGTGGCCATTATGATGTCACTATTTTTATATATGATATATAATATGTTTATTCCTTCCTTAAGCTTCTGTTTTTTTTTTCATTTTGGGCATACCTTTATGGTGTCCATTATGGGTAAACACAATATCTTCATTTTAAGAAGTGCGGACTACCGCCCCCTGAAAGTGATTTGATTCGTTAATACCATATGTGGGCTGTGTAAAGGATAAAGTTAATGATATTATATATGTTATTATACTGGAATTATAATATACTCTTATCATTATGATTCCACTCCAGAAAATACGAAATAGAAATGGAAGGAGCGTTCATGCGTACGTACGGCTTACCGTCTCCATGAACGGTGCATTTCAATTTTTACCTCTAAATGTGATGTAATATTATAAATACATGTATATGATGAATATATATGATATATATGTTATCCAAATAATTAATATCATTCTGGATATAACGAACCTTTGACCAAATTAACAACATGTAAGTGTAAGAAGTCTATTTTTGACTTAAGAACCAAATACCGACAAAATGAACACTATTAACATAAATGATTACATGATGTTAATAACATGGTATAAAAGGAATAATGAACTTGAAAAAGGTTCATAAGCAAGTAGATATTAACTCAAGTTTATTATTCAGGAGATTAAAGAACGGTCGGGTCAAGTCAGATACGAGGTATGGGACTTCGTCTCAATCTCCTTTCATTGAGGCATATTTTATTTTATACACAACTTTCTTTTATACGGTGTATAAACCCCTTTGACTTTTACGTTTATTCAAAAGGAATCTTTTTTATACGAAGTGTTTACTAAACGACAAAAGGGAATGTTTTTGTCGTACGTATGCGGCGACAACGACTTCTCCGCCATCGTGACTGTTATTTGAGTTTTGACTTCCTCTACAAGCCATACCTTCTTTTTAAAAGAAAAATAAATACCATGTTTTACTTTTCTTTTATTTTGGTATCGAAAATGTTTTTCGGAATGTTTTTATATCAATGTGTTTTATTGATATCTTGTGATTGAAAGGTGGGAATGTTATGTTTCCTTTATGTATGTTTTATGTGATATGATTATGTTGAGGTTCTTGGGAATTATTATGAAAACGGGTGGTTCCGTGATAAACTAAGGGCAGGTGAGCCCGATATAGCTCTCCAATGCATTGGGTAACGCGATGGAGTGAAACGTTAAGGTTTCTCCGAAGAGATTTTAGGGAATATACTGTAATGGGTATTCCAAACGTAACCAAGAGGGTTACTCCCTACGTATGAATGTTATGAATGCCTCAAGTTACCTTTATGTCTTATGATTTCTATGATTTATTCATGATTTTATGAGGTATGTTAAAGTACCTATGTTTTATGGGTAAAGTATGATTTCATTCTTATGTATATATGAACTCATGTTTCCTTTCCATGTTTTTATAACCCATACTGAGGTTTTTATGCTTATCCCAAGTTTTTTGAAATGTTTTTCACAGGTCAAGGGAAAGGTACATGATATGATGATAGAGTCAAGGAAGTGTCATGAAATAATCCTTGTTTTATTTTAAATGTGTTACCATTTATGGGAATGAAGAATACTATCTTTATGTAACAACTTTGTTTATATGTGGAATGTAATGCAAGTTTTATGATCTAATTCTCTAAAACTCTAAACCTGAAAAGATCCTCAATGTGTAATCTTGTAATAACTCTTGATTAAGTAAGGTTTAAGGCTGGGGCCTTATAGTTGGTATCAAAGGTCGGTTTAGATAACTTTAGGAGTTAGAATTCTATTAAATGATTATCCAATTTTTTTTTTGAAATGATATATCATTTAAAGATTACCATGTTGCTTCATCTAAGACATGTTTGTTCAGAATGGCTTTCCGCAGAGGAAATAGGGAAGCAGTGCTATGAAGGAATACAGAAGGAAATAACCTTCCGAATCAGCATCCAGAAATGGTCGGAATTGGAACTGAACAGTTTGTTGCAGTAATGGCACAATTGACTCAAGCGATAAATGGTGGTGGTATCCATGCATGAGATCAGCTAGATCAACCGCAGAGGAACATGTCAGTGGGGGAACATTTCATGAGGCAACATCCACCATCATTCAGAGGATCATCTGACCCTGTGCTAGCTGAAGGGTGGATTAAAGCACTGGAGAAGATTTTTTATGTCATGGGGTGTTCAGAGAATCAAAAGGTTAGTCTTGATATTTACCGTTTGGAGGGTGAGGCAGATCAGTGGTGGTCAATGGTTAAAAATATCAGGGACACCGATGAGATTGATGCTCTTGACTGGGATGAATTCAAACGTATGTTTCTTGAGAAGTATTTTCCTAAGGATGTTCGACTTAGGATGGAAAATAAATTCTTGGAATTGTGGCTAGAAGAAGACTCAGTGGCTGCCTATGAAGAAAGGTTCACTCGATTGGCAAGGTATGCTCCAAATTTTATCCAAGACCTTGATAGTAAAATTAATCATTTTTACTCAGAATTAAAGCCAAAATATCGAAGGGCATTAGCTTCTCGTGAGTTTAAAAGTTATGAAAAGCTTGTTCGATGTGCTGAGAAGGTGGAAATGGAGTTTGCCGATGACCAAGTGTTCTATAAAAACCAGTAGAAGAAGAGACCGAGGTGGCAGGAGAAAGGTAAGAATTCATCAAAAAAGTCTGATGGTAAGAGAAATAAGTTTCCATTTTGTGATAAATGTGGCAAAAGGCATGCTGGGGAATGTCGTATGAATTCTGGAAAGTGCTACCGATGTGGTAAGATGGGACATAAGGCTCGTGATTGCACTGAAAAGGATCAAGGTGAAGGTAAGAACAAATTTGATTTACAGTTAGTGAAATGTTATAAGTGCAATGAGATGGGTCACTATACAAACGAGTGTCCGAAAAAGAGCTTGAGTGATGGGAAGCAGTTAGACTACAAGCAGAAAGGGGTGGTGAAATCCTTTGCAACTACTTCAGTAGATGTCAGGCAATCAAATGAAGTTGTATCAGGTACTTTGTTTGTTTTTTCAGATTATGCCAGTGTGTTGTTTGATTCGGGGTCTACACATTCTTTCATCTCTGAAACCTTTTCTAGTAAAATGGGAATACCATCTCAAGAAATGACTCCTAAACTTTTGGTAAAAACACCTGGGGGAAATGTTGAGGCAAAAAGAATTTATAAGAATCTTCATATCCTTATCTGTGGAAAGAACCTAATTGAAAACCTTATTGTTCTACCTCTAGTAGTGTTTGATGTTATCCTGGGTATGGATTGGCTCTCTATTTACCATGCTAAGATTGACTGTAGAGCTAAAGAAGTTTCTTTTCATAAAGACTTTCATTTTGTTTACAAGAATAAACCCTTACTTTTGATAACATATCAAGAGGCCGAGAAACTTGTAAAAGATGGAAATGAATGTTACCTTGCACAAGTCGTTGAAAATAAAGGAATTGTTCAGATTAATGATGTGCCAGTGGTAAATGAGTATCCTGATGTTTTTCTTGATGAGTTGCCTGGATTAATACCAGATCGGGAAGTTGATTTTACTGTTGACTTAGTTCCTGATGCTAAGCCAATTTCAAAACCCCCTTATCGAATGGCACAAATTGAACTTTTAGAGTTGAAGGAGCAATTTCAAGATTTATTAGAGAAAGGTTTCATTAGACCTAGCACATCACCATGGGGTGCTCCTATTTTATTTGTTAAAAAGAAAGATGGTTCTATGAGACTTTGCATTGATTATAGAGCCTTGAATAATATCACTATTAAGAACACATATCCTTTGCCTCATATCGATGATTTGTTTGATTAGCTCTAGGGAGATCAGTTTTTTTCAAAGATTGACCTGAGATCGGGGTACCATCAGCTGAAGGTAAAGGAGGCAGATATTCCGAAGAACGCGTTCTGTACGAGATATGGCCATTATGAATTTGTAGTAATGCCTTTTGGGATAACCAATGCACCTGCTGTATTCATGGACTTAATGAATAAAATTTTCCATGAGTTCTGGGATAAGTTTGTGGTGGTTTTCATTGATGATATTTTGGTGTTTTCTAAAAGTAAAGAGGAGCATGAAAGACATTTAAGGGTTATCTTGCAAACATTAAAAGAAAAGAAACTGTATGGGAAATTCAGAAAGTGTGAGTTTTCGTTGCAACAAATCTATTTCCTTGGTCAAATTGTTTCTAAAGATGGAATAACTATTGATCCTGCAAAAACAAAAGTTGTGAAAGAATGGCCAAGACCCACAAATGTAACCGAGATTTGTAGCTTCCTTGGTTTGGTGGGCTATTACCGAAGGTTTGTTAGAAATTTTTCACGGTTATATATTCCAATGACTAAGCTAACTCGGAAGGGTGTTAAATTTATCTGGACAAAAGAATGTGATGATTGTTTTCAGGAATTGAAAAGAAGATTGGTGAATGCTCTAGTTTTGGCAGTACCTTCCAGGAATGGTGAGTTTGTTATATACAGTGATGCTTCATTGAAAGGACTTGGTTGCGTCCTAATTCAGAATGATCAGGTAATTGCTTATGCTTCACGACAGTTGAAAACTCATGAGTTAAATTACCCTACACATGATTTGGAATTAGCTGCTGTTGTTTTTGCTTTAAAAATTTGGAGGCATCATGTGTATGGAGTAAAGTGTGAAATATATACTGATCAAAAAAGTTTAAAGTATATATTCACCCAGAAAGAGTTAAACATGAGATAGAGGAGATGGCTAGAATTAATCAAGGATTATGATCGTACAATTCATTACCATCCGGGAAAATAAAATAAAGTGGCTGATGCTTTGAGTCAAAAAAGTAATGCTTCGTTAACAATGTTGTGTTTGGAACGTGATCCTTTGGTTAAGGATTTGATGAACTTTGGAATAGAAGTTGTTGGTGCAAGAAGTCCTTCTGTTTTGTTTCAGGTATCAGTGAGATCATCTCTATTAGATAGAATCAAGCAAGCACAGAAGCAAGACAGTGAGTTGTAGAAAAAGGTAGAGCTGGTTCAGAAAGGTATGTTGCCTGATTTCAACATTGATAATGATTGTGTTTTGAGATTTGGGAAGAGATTGTGTGTGCCTTGTGATTCACAGTTGAAGAGAGAGTTGTTATGTGAATCTCATAGTTCTCCGTTTTCAGTTCATCCGGGCAGTACTAAGATGTATAGAGATCTGTGGGAGTATTACTGGTGGGATGGAATGAAAAGGGACATTGCTGATTTTACTGTGAAGTGTTTGACATGTCAATAGGTTAAAGCAGAGCGGCAGTTACCGAAAGGGATGCTTCGGCCTTTACCAGTGCCAGAGTGGAAATGGGAGAATATATCCATGGACTTTGTTGTGGGATTACCGAAGACATCTCAAGGTAATAATGCAATCTGGGTTATTGTTGATCGCTTGACCAAATCTGCTCATTTCCTTGCTATACAAGATACTTTCTCTATTGATCAACTTTCCCATTTGTATCTTAATGAGATAGTCAGGTTACATGGAGTTCCTCTCTCCATTGTATCAGATCGTGATCCCAGGTTTACTTCTAACTTTTGGAAAGGCCTTCAGAAGTCATTGGGTACTGAATTAAATTTTAGTACAGCTTTTCATCCCCAATCATATGGCCAGTCAGAACGAACAATTCAGACATTGGAGGATATGCTACGAGCTTGTTCTATGGATTATCAGGGAAGTTGGGACCAACATCTTTCTTTGGTTGAATTTTCATATAATAACAGTTTTCATTCCAGTATACAGATGGCACCATTTCAGGCATTATATGGGAAGCGGTGTCGAACTCCAGCTTTCTGGGATGAAGTGGGTGAAAGGAAGTTGATGGGACCAGAATTGGTAGAAGAGATGGCAGACAGAGTTCAGCTGATTCAGAAACACATGAGAACAGCTCAGAGCAGGCAGAAGAGTTATGCGGATAACCGGAGGAAGGATCTATCTTTCGAGGTAGGTGATCATGTTTTTCTCAAGGTTTCTCCTTGGAAAAGTGTGATGAGATTTGGTAAGAAAGAAAAGTTGATTCCAAGGTTCGTTGGACCATACGAAATTCTGGAGAAAGTTGGATCAGTTGCATACCGAGTGGCTTTACCTCCGAGTTTATCTCAGGTACACAATGTTTTTCACGTTTCGATGTTGAGAAAGTATATGCCAGATCCATCTCATGTTTTGAGCCCAGAGGTAGTTCAGCTGGAAGAGAACCTATCTTATGAGGAACAACCGGTCCAGATTCTTGACCACAGGGAGAAAGTGTTACGGAATAAAGTGATTCACTAGGTAAAGGTTTTGTGGAAAAACCACATGGTTGATGTGGCAACATGGGAATCTAAAAATGCAATGAGGGATAAGTACCCCCATTTATTCGTTAAGTAAATAAATTGCGGGGACACAATTTTCTAAAGGGGGGAAGGATGTAACATCCCATGTAAGTAATGAATAATAGATATTTTTATCTATGTCTATTAATGATTAAGATAGTGTTTTAGAGGCTTAAAATGAAAATAAATCCAGTCTTAAGCAAGGAATACACTAATATTCTTAAAAGATTGTTTTACTGCCTTATGATGGAAAACCATTTTTAAATCTATATTTTGACAATTTAATAAACTATTTTTTTCAAAATAAACTTATTCTTTATGATTGGGACATTAAAATTTACTTTGTGTGAATTTTTGGTATTTTTCTGACAATGTTCATTTTTAATGAATAGTGAAGAATACTGCATTTTACAACAAAACTGCTTTTTAATCTAATTTATTTATATTATTAGATTATATTTTGAATTGGTCTTAATGTGTAATATGAATATATTTTTACCATTTAATCCAATGGTGGTCATTGGAATCAATTTCACTTTGAAATTGGACTTAAACTAATGTCAATCTTTTGATACTAATTGTTTCATAAAAACACACTATTTGCTCTGACAGCTGGAATTAATTATTAAATTAATTAATGTGACTTATATGTTTTGAATATTTTAAAATAGACTTCATTTTTTATTTCGTAATATCAAATATAGCTTAGGGTGAATTTTTGGTAATTTTCTGAAAAACTTCAATTTTTGATGAATAGTGAAACCACTAAGTGGTACTTATAAAGACTGATTTTTCGTTTAAATGAAAAATTTTCCATCATTGTGTTTTGAATTTCAAAAATCCGACATACATGGTTGTCATTAAGAAGTAAAATGTGGTTCAATGAGATTATAATAATTTTTTGGTGAATAGTAACTTATTAAGTTCTTAATCGCGATTAGTGGTAATTAGTGTAGTTTAAGGTAAAAATAATGCTTTAATAAAATGATATGAGCTTGAAACATGTCCTACCATCATTGGTTGTATCATGGCCGACCAAGACAAGCCATGTGTCAACTTGGGGACCCCATGGATCCACTATGGTTGGGAAATGACATAAATTACTTTTTATTTAATGTAAAAGTAAAAATGACACAAACATAATATGTTTTACGAAAACAATTTTTATATGGGGTTATAAAGATCATATTTTTGATTATAAATATTCATTGGAAAGCTAAAACGATTTCCTACATCGTAGTAGTTTTCTATAATTTTTAGACATTAAATAAATTAAATTATTTATGACATAATAATGATGGAGCGATGACATCATTATTTGACGATTTAAATAAAATGGAAAGATAATGTAAAATCTAAGAACTACAAATGTCCAAAACCAATTGGATGAGTGGATTTCGAACCCTTATCACCTTATACATGAATTATATCAATGTGGGACCTTTTAAAACCGAAACACATTTTCAAATAAAGTAATATTTCTTTACTTTCCAAAAGTGCCCCTCCTCTCCTCTTATAAAAGGCCCCCACCTCTACCTCATTTCACACACTCCTCAAGCCTTTGTCTCAGCCAAACCCTGCCCATTTACTCTCTCCACATCCCTATACTCATACTAGAGGATTCCCATTGGGCGGAATCCTTTCAATGGAAGCCTTTAGGCTCAAATCAATAAGAGTTACACTTTTAAAGGTAATTCATTCTCTCATGTTCATTTGTTTTATTTTGCTTCTCAAACCCCCTAAAATCTTTTTATTTAATTATTTTGTAACAACACCAGTATCTTCAATATACTAGGATGTTGTTATAAGATTTATTTGAGCTACACTCTCACACAACTACATCAAATGGTTAAAAAACATACGGTTTTCGTGGATGGAAAAATTCTGCCTCCCGAAACGATGATAGTTCAATACTCATTTAACACCTCCAAAGGTGGCCATTATGATGTCACTATTTTTATATATGATATATAATATGTTTATTCTTTCCTTAAGCTTATGTTTTTTTTCATTTTGGGCATACCTTTATGGTTTCCATTATGGGTAAACACGATATCTTCATTTTAGGAAGTGTGGACTACCGCCCCCTGAAAGTGATTTGATTCGTTAATAACATATCTGGGATGTGTAAAGGATAAAGTTAATGATATTATATATGTTATTATACTGGAATTATAATATACTCTTATCATTATGATTCCATTCCAGAAAATACGAAATAGAAATGGAAGTAGCGTTCATGCGTACGTACGGCTTACCGTCTCCATGAACGGTGCATTTCATTTCTTACCTCTAAATGTGATGTAATATTATAAATACATGTATATGATGAATATATATGAAATATATGTTATCCAAATCATTAATATCATTCTGGATATAACGAACCTTTGACCAAATTAACAACATGTAAGTGTAAGAAATCTATTTTTGACTTAAGAACCAAATTCCGACAAAATGAACACTATTAACATAAATGATTACACGATGTTCATAACATGCATTAAAAGGAATAATGAACTTGAAAAAGGTTCATATGCAAGTAGATATTAACTCAAATTTATTATTCAGGAGACTAAAGAACGGTGGGGTCAAGTCGGATATGAGGTATGGGACTTCGTCTCAATCTCCTTTCATTGAAGCATATTTTATTTTATACACAACTTTCATTTATACGGTGTATAAACCCCTTTGAATTTTACGTTTATTCAAAATGAATCTTTTTTATACGAAGTTTTTACTAAACGACAAAAGGGAATGTTTTTGTCGTACGTATGCGGTGACAACGACTTCTCCGCCGTCGGGACTGTTATTTGAGTTTCGGCTTCCTCTACAAGCCATACCTTCTTTTTCAAAGAAAAATAAATACCATTTTTTACTTTTCTTTTATTTTGGTATCAAATATGGTTTTCATAATATTTTTATATCAATGTGTTGTATTGATATATTGTGATTGAAAGGTGGGAATTTTATGTTTCCTTTATGCATGTTTTATGTGATATGATTATGTTGAGGTTCTTGGGCATTATTTTGAAAACGGGTGGTTCCGTGATAAACTAAGGGCGGGTGAGCCCGATATAGCTCTCCAATGCATTGGGTAACACGAAGTAGTGAAACGTTAAGGTTTCTCCGAAGAGATTTTAGGGAATATACTGTGATGGGTAATCCAAACGTAACCAAGAGGGTTACTCCCTATGTAAGAATGTTATGAATGCCTCAAGTTACCTTTATTTCTTATGATTTCTATGATTTATTCATGATTTTAGGAGGTATGTTAAAGTAGATATGTTTTATGGGTAAAGTATGATTTCATTCTTATGTACATATGAACTCATGTTTCCTTTCCATGTTTTTATAACCCAGAGAGAGATTTTTATGCTCATCCCAAGTTTTTTGAAATTTTTTTCACAGGTCAAGGGAAAGGTACATGATATGATGATAGAGTCAAGGAAGTTTCATTAAATAATCCATGTTTTATTTTAAATGTGTTACCATTGATGGGAATGAAGAATACTATCTTTATGTAACCACTTTGTTTATATGTGGAATGTAATGCAAGTTTTATGATCTAATTCTCTAAAACTCTAAACCTGAAAAGATACTCAATGTGTAATCTTGTAATAACTCAAGATTAAGTAAGGTTTAAGGCTGGGGCATTATAGCAGTCCCACTGCCACACCCGCCGGCACACACCTGGGCCACAACCACACGCAGTCCCACTGCAGAAATCCCACCCGCACACACCTGGGCCACAACCACATGCAGTCCCACTGCCGAAATCCCGCCCCCACACACCTGGGCCACAACCACATGCAGTCCCACTGCCGAAATCCTGCCCGCACACACCTGTGCGACAACTGTCACATGTAACCATGCCTACGAACACCTAGGCCAGAACAACCACCACCACACCTGAAGACACATGGGCCTCATCCCGAAGACACTTGGGAAACCACCTTCCGCACACACCTGGACAACCACCACACTACCCAGCCCGAAGGTTCTTGGGATAATAATGGACTTCAGGCCATCACAGCCTGCCCGAAAATACTTGGGCTATCCGGGAAAGGGATCAGAAAAGGAGCTAATAACCAGCCACTAAGAATAGTGTTTGGAAAAACACCCTCCCCCATGAAATGGGGGTATTTGGAACTAAGTGCTCAACTTTGGTGGGGCGCGAATAAGAAACACAAAGCTACAGATACATATATATAGGTAACAAGAACTCACCCAAAGCTAGATTTTTCTTCAGACAGCCTAAAGATCACAACAACACTCATGTCCGAGTCACGACTCATGCTAACAACCCATGTGTCCCATTTCTTATTTCACGTTCAGTAATAATATTCAAGTTTAAGCACTACTGGGAAACTAGAAAATCATCGGCACAAGTCCAGAAAAGTAAACAATCAAACAACAACCATAAAGCTCACACCCGATTCTCAACAACAGAGGATCCCACCCCAATTTGTGATGTAAAAAAGTTACCACCCGGATTCAAAACTCACAACCACTGAATCCACACCAACAGGAGATCCCATCCCCAACTCACATGATCACCGAGGGTATAATAGAACAGGGGACCCAATCACCCCCCCACATCTCCAGAAATCAACTCGTAAAAGAAAACTACAAAAACACTGCCACCCAAACTAAGCAAGGCCAAGACTGTATTTTCAGATTTAAACGACTTAACACACTCCATGATTTCAATTTTCGTGTGTTTTGACCGGGGGTTATCACAAAAGGAAAGAACCTAGTGCCTCAATTTATTTGGCCGGATATACGTGATTAACCGATTACTTTTCACAGCAAGAGTTTACAACCACAACAAGCTATTTAAAACATTATCAGGGGTTCATTAGTGCAAAAATAACGACCACCAACGGCCTCGATTTTCAGAAGGCATAAGCTAGCACAACTCAAAAAGATGGTCATAAGAGAAACAACATCAAAATATAAGACAACATCAATGATCATAGCCCCCCTTCCTTTCTTTATAGAATTCGTTCACTATCTTTAATTAGGTCTGGTTTACCCAATTCTACAGAATCGAAAGCATGCCCACCCCGCATGATACACAAAATAGAAAGGCAATGGAGAAATTACCGACTTGTTGATAGATGATCGACGTTTAGGCCGGGGGTGGGGAACTTTACAGATAACGATGCGGCGGGCCCGATGCACCAGAAGCTATTTGTGAAAAGTCACGGTCGAGGAAAGGAGAAACCACGACTAACCCTTAGTTTATAAGAGCTGGGGATGGTTGAGGTGAAAACGAGAAACCGCGCAAGGCGCGGGGGTCGTGGGTTGATCACGCGGCTCCACTCATCACAAAAGGGGGTCGGGTGGTTTAAGCCAACTCATGAATTGATGAAGCATTTAATTAAAACTCTGATGGGCGTTACAGGTCTTAAAACACGGTTAAACGAGTCAGAATAGGGTTTAAAACTTTATTTACGCAAAGGATCACTACTGGAAACAACTTGACAAGGCCGGGTGACGCTGATCGGTCTTACCGATCGGTCGCGCCGATCGGTCTCACCGAGATGCCACTCCTTTAGAACCCGGATTTTTTTGGCAAAGGGAAGGACCAAGAGAGTCTGGTTCATCACATCAGATACCTCTCAAACTATTCTCGTCCCCGGGAATTAAGACAACCCAGAAGGAAAGGGAGGGTACGAACAACCACCCCAAAAGATACCCCTCAAGAGTGAACCTCATCGCTAACTAAGAACATATTCCTGTCATGAACCAAGCAACATACCATGCCAAATTGCACGGGCACGTGGGTTGGGGAGTCTCCTCCCCCATGTCAAGATATTATCCGCTTTGGGCGGCACTGACTTTCCCGCACGGGTTTAATCTCATCCACCTTAATGCGTCTTGATTAGGGGCCGGGTTCTCTCCTTCCCTATAGCCGAGGGTTTTCACACACAAGCAGAGGAAAGAAACCAATGCATTTTATATCCAAAATACAAAACGTTCTATCACACCAGGTACAACAAGGAACAAAACTCAAAACAACTATAGGTACTGGGTATGCATTTGTGCTTCCCTCTCCCACGTACTCTCCTTAAGCCCACCATGTCTCCACAACACGTGAACCAAGGGAATGGTTCACCCACGAAGCACATTCTCCTTGCGATCTTCGATCATCACTGGCCTCTCCACAAAGGTCATGTCGTCCTCGTTGTCCAGATAACCCCAATCAGGGACGTGCGAATCGTCGTGCAGATATCGACGAAGGTGGGACACATGAAAGACATCATGTATCCTTAGTAGCGGTGGTGGCAACGCTAGCTGGTAAGCCACTTCGCCGACCCACTGCAACACTTGGAAGGGTCAGATGAACCTAGGTGAAAGCTTACTCCCCTTGCCAAACCTCCGCTGCCCACGCCGAGGGGAGACCTTCAAGAACACGTGGTCCCCAACCTCAAACTCCAAGGGCCTCCTCCTGGTATCAGCA
This sequence comes from Viscum album, assembly GCA_963277665.1. Lineage (NCBI taxonomy): Eukaryota > Viridiplantae > Streptophyta > Magnoliopsida > Santalales > Viscaceae > Viscum > Viscum album. Next base: position 1,817,724,309 of record OY728164.1, read on the forward strand.
TACGACTTCTATCGGTCCTGGGCTGCCTTCATCCGTTCCCGTATGAGCTGAACCTTCTTTGTCGTGTTCTGCACCACCTTCGGACCAAGAATGCCTGCCTCTCCTACTTCGGTCCAACACACAGGTGAACGACATGTCCTCCCATACAAAGCCTCAAATGGGGCCATGCCAATGGTAGAGTGGTAGCTATTATTGTAGGAAAACTCTACTAGAGGCATGTATTGCACGCATGAACCTCCTCAGTCTAGAACACATGATCGCAGCATATCCTCCAAGGTCTGGATGGTGCGCTGCGTTTGTCCATCTATCTGGGGATGGAAAGCAGTGCTAAGGCGTAATTGGGTGCCAAACTCATGCTGCATCCTCTCCAGACATGCGAGGTAAACCATGCATCCCTATCCGAGACTATAGACCTCGAGACTCCACGAAACCGCACCACCTCATCCACGTACTTTCGTGCCAAAGCATCCACAGCACTCGACTCCATGATCGCCAGAAAGTGAGCCGATTTCGTCAACCTATCCACTACCACCCAGATGGCGTCGTACCCTCCTTGGGCCTTGGGTAGTTTCGTGACGAAATCCATTGAGATTCCATCCCACTTCCACTCGGGGACAACTTGGGGCTGTAGTAGGCCGCCTGGAACTCGGTGTTCAGCCTTCACTTGCTGACACACTAGGCACTTGGCCACAAACTCTGCCACCGCTCGCTTAAATCCGGGCCACTAAAAATGCCTCTTCAACCCCTGGTACATCATGGAAACTCCAGGGTGTACCGCCAGGGGTGAGTTGTGGAACTCACTGAGAACCTTGCCGCGCATTGCCTCTGGGACAAACAACCTTCCCTGGAAAATCATCCAGTTCTAACTATCCTCGGTCTATCCTTCCGGAGCATTGCCCTAGTCAACATGCTCACACATCACTTCGCACTCTAGGTCTCCCACTAAGACTCTTCCACTTGTTGAAACAGGGAGGACTGCACTATCATCTGATATAGGTAGCCTCTGCCACTATCCATCGTCGCATCCAGGTGTAAGGCATCCAACTCTTCCATTGTATTCCAGGCGTCCGCCGACAGTCGGACCGCATCCTTCTGCGTCCTCCTGCTCAAATCATTGGCCAACACATTTCCCTTGCCCTCAGTATAAGAGATCTCGAAGTCGTAATCCTGGAGAAACTCCACCCATCTCCACTGTCGCAAGTTTAAGTCCCATAGGGAGAAGATATACCTCAAGCTTTTGTGATCTGTAAAGACCACAAAGTGTTCCCCGATGAGGTAGTGCCGCCATAAATTTAGCGCAAAAACGAACGCTGCATGCTCAAGGTCGTGGGTGGAGTAATTACGCTCATGGGAATGCAGCTTCATGGACCCATAAGAGATCACCCCTCGTCGCTGCATCAACACGCATCACAGGCCATGTCCTAAAGCATCGCAGAATACCTCATAGGCCTCCCCTTCTTCTGGTAATCTCAGTACTGGGGCACTGACCAGCTTCTCCTTTAAATAGCTGAAGGCTGGCTGGCACTGCTCACTCAATACGAATGCCTGGTCCTTCTTGGTGAGAGCCATCAAAGGGGCTGCTACTCGGGAGAAGTTGGGTACGAATCTCCGGTAGTAATATGCCAGCCCAGGAAACTTCGGACTACTGCCACATTCTTGGGTGCTACCCCGGAAACAACTGCCTCAACCTTTGATGGGCCGACCGCTATCCCCTGCTCCGACACTATGTTCCTGAGGAAGTGCACTTCTCGTGTCCAGAACATGCATTTTGACAACTTCCCATATAGCTGGTGCCGCCAAAGGACCTCCAAAACTGTCCTCAGGTGCTCTGCATGGTCCTCCTCTGATCTATAGTATACTAGGATGTCGTCGATGAACACAACCACGAACCGATCCAGGTACTCCCGGAAGATGGAGTTCATATGCCCCATGAACACATCCGGGGAGTTCGTAACACCGAAGGGCATGACTACAAACTCTAAGTGTCCATACCTGCACCTAAACGCTGTCTTTGGGACGTCGCACTCTTTCACCCTCAGCTGGTGGTACCCAGACTGCAGGTCGATCTTCGAGAACCATCCTGCCCCTTTCAGCTGGTCAAAAAGGTCATCTATCCTTGGGAGAGGGTAGTGATTCTTGATCGTCACCTAATTCAACCTCCTGTAGTCTATGCAAAGCCTAAGACCTTCATCTGCCTTCTTTGCAAACAAGACCGGAGCACCCCACGGTGACGCACTCGGACGAACATAACCCCTCTTCATCAGATCGTCAATCTGTATCCGCAACTCCCGTAGCTCCGAAGGTGCCATCTGGAAAGGAGCCATCGAGATTGGACGAGCGCCGGGCTGCAGGTCTATCCCGAACACGATATCACGTCGAGGGGGTAGAGTCATCACCTCCTCAGGAAATATGTCCATAAACTCATGAATGATCTCTGGCACATCCACCATTTCTGCATCAACTGATTCTATCGTCAGCTCAGTCAACAAGGAGAGGAGAGGTTCCTCTCTCCTGTTTCCCTTCGGACTGCTCCGCTCGCCGGTGAAGGTAACACGCCGGCTGTCCAAGTCTGAGAACACCACCCTTCTTCGAAAACAGTCGATGACAACGCACACAGAAAATAGCCAGTCGATGCCTAGGATGACATCGTATGGCTGAATCTATAGCAGAAGAAGATCCCAAACTGACCGATGTGGCCTTATCATCAGTCTACATCCCCGAAAAATGAACAACAAGTCGGTCTGACCTCCAACTGGTGTTCTCAACACCAGGGGAACTGGAAGTCTCTCGGCATCTAGTCCCAAGGCACGGGCTAGACTGGGCGCAACGAAGGAGTGTGAAGCTCCGGTATCGAACAAAGCATAAGTAAGAGTTCTAAACAGACTGATCGTACCTCAAACAACCTCTGGCCCTGCTGGGAATACCACCTCTGTAGCGTGAAACTGTCCATGCCCAGCTCCCATACCCCTCGGCTATCACCCCCCCCCCCCCCCCCCGACCTCGCCCTGGTCGAGGTCCCCGTGGAGTGCCCTGAGGTCAGCCTCCTCCTACGTCTGCCCTCGGAGGAGCGGAAGCTTGCTGCCCCTGCTGCTGCTGCGGGAAAGGTCTGGCTGGAAGCTGCTACTGGGGCGGGTGCTGGGGATGACTGCCACTACTGTACTGTACCTGGTCTGGGAACTGACTCCGGAGATGCCCAGGGCTCCCACAGATGAAGCACCGAGGTCCCGGGCCCGTAGGAAAAGGGCGAGGACCGGGGGATCGAAACTGAAACTGCTGCGACCTACTCCCTGCGGGTCGGAACCTAGAGGGTCCTGACGCTGGAGGCCTGGTGCTGACGGCTTTCCCCTTTGATGGTCCCAGATGGATCCCCTCTCGTGACACTCCCCCTAGAGCATGCATCTGCTCCACCACTTCGGCCTTCTTCTGGACCTCCAAGTACGTCGGTAGGGTAAAGGGGCTAACAACATACTGGAGGGAGGGTCAGAGTGCCTCCTCCAAACGTCTTGCCCGAGACTCCTCGTCGGGAAAGTGGTCTGGAGAAAAACATAGGAGGTCCTTGAACTTGATCCCTAGCTCCATCACAGACATACTCCCCTGCTGGAGGGAGAGTAGTTCCTCCCTCATTTCTACCTTCATCGTCGAGGAGAGGAATTCCACCCGGAACTCCTTCTCGAAATCCACCCAAGCCACCTCAGACTCTCTCCTCTCCCCTAGGTAAAGCATCCACCACTGACGTGCCGCTCCCCGCATCTAGCTAACGTCCAGGGGAACCCAGTACTCGGTCGGGGTCAGAATTAGGCCGAAGGCTATAACTAGCTCCTCTAGCCAACCTTCTGTCTTCAGATCAGAGGTGCTGACCTCATACTTCTTGAGGGCATGTCGCTGGAAGGATCTAAGAGTCTTCTGCCACTTGTCGTTCTCTTCCTATCGATCAGCTCTCTGCCGATTGGCCAAAGTAGTCTCAGGGGCCTCGATCGCCTGTACCACACATGGTCGCCTTCCAGGTGCCATAGCTGCAAGGTAAACAAGGAATGGCTAAGCCCAAGTAGTGTAGAATATCATTCTTAAAACTTCTTATGATTTAAATTTATCCTTAATTCCCAATACATCTCAGAAACACAAGAACACAAGTTATTATGATGCACGTAACTTTCCTAGGGTCTCTACCCTGCAATCAGTGTGGCCTCACTTGGTTGTTCAGTAGGTCCAGATTCCTCGCATCAGATCACGGGGGGCCCTAAAATCCCGTATCCTAGCCGGTCTTCCCTGTACTAATTCACGCTCCAAGGTCACCCAACACCGTTTCCTTACCATCCCATGCAATCCTCACTGTGCCTAACTCCAGACTCTGTCCTATCTCTCAACCATACATCTGATATGATTTTTTCATGACCCTCCTTCACCATAAGGAGGGAAGGGTCAGCAAATTGCCATGCCCTTCCTTCTTTATGTTGAAGGAGAGATAATGACCCCCAAAACCCGCCTTCAATAGGTCCCGGAGTGGCGACTAGCACCAAGGGTATAGAAATTTTTCAAAATGGAAGGCATTACCCCTTTTTATTTTATAGTATCGGGAGATAAGGAGAAGAAAACCCAACAACACCAAGCAGAAAGAAGATTAAATCCAAAAGTAAACCATTCCCACATGCATGTTTCAAAAGTAAAAACCACAAAACGCAAAATGTGACTACAAGGTAAGTACCAAAGAGGAAAAGAAAACAACAACAGAAACTGCTCCAATGGTCTGATCTAGTAAGGTCCTGCGTGATCCCCGAAGTCCTCCTGGAATCCTGAAAGCAGTTTTATATACGTAGGGTGAGCATACAAGTACACTCAGTAGGGAAAACCAAAGACTCTCATGCACAAGTGGGGGAACATACTAAAGTCTCGTTAGAAAAAAAAGAGTAAACTAAACACCTATCAAGGTAATCTATCCACTCCAGGCCTCACCAAGGCACACTCGCCAAATAACGCAAGTCAAGTAATGTATATAATAAGAGAACATCGATGTTTGGGTACCCCGCACCACTTTCCCACTGGTTATTGAGACATCCTATGCATCTGACCAATCCCTCCATTCTCACCACAGTCCCACTGCCACACCCCCCATCACAAACCTGGGCCACAACCACATGCAGTCCCACTGCCGAAATCCCGCCCGCCCACACCTGGGCCACAACTGTCACATGTAACCATGCCTGTAAACACCTAGGCCAGAACAACCACCACCACGCCCGAAGACATCTGGGCCTCATCCTGAAGACACTTGGGAAACCACCTGCCGCACACACCTGGACAACCACCACAGTACCCAGCCCGAAGGTTCTTGGGCTAATAATGGACTTCAGGCCATCACAGCCTGCCCGAAGATACTTGGGCTATCCGGGAAAGGGAGAAGAAAAGGACCTAATAACCAGCCACTAAGAATAGTGTTGGGAAAACACCCTCCACCATGAAATGGGGGTGTTCGGCACTAAGTGCTCAACTTGGCTAGTGCGCAAATAAGAAACACAAAGCTACAGATACATATATATAGGTAACAAGAACTCACCCAAAGCTAGGTTTTTCTCTAGATAGCCTATAGATCACAAAAACAGTCAAGTCCGAGTCACGACTCATACTAACAACCCATGTGTCCCCTTTCTTATTTCACTTTCAGTAATAATATTCAAGTTTAAGCACTACTGGGCAACTAGAAAATCATTGGCACAAGTCCATAAAAGTAAACAATCAAACAACAACCATAATGCTCACACCCGATTCTCAACAATAGAAGATCCCGCCCCAATTTGTGATGTAAACAAGTAACCACCTGGATTCAAAACTCACAACCACCGAATCCACACCAACAGGAGATCACATCCCCAACTCACACGATCACTGAGGGTATAAAAGAACAGGGGATCCCATCCCCTCCCACATCTCCAGAAATCTACTCGTAAAAGAAAACTACCAAAACACTGCCACCCACACTAAGCAAGGCCAAGCCTGTATTTTCATATTTAAACGACTTAACACACTCCATGATTTCAATTTTCGTGTGTTTTAACCGGGGGTTATCACAAAAGGAAAGATCATGGTGCCTCAATTTATTTTGCTGGATATACATAATTAACCGATTACTTTTCACAGCAGGAGTTTACAACCACAACAAGCTATTTAAAACATTAGCAAGGGTTCATTAGTGCACAAATAACGACCACCAACGGCCTCGATTTTCAGAAGGCATAAGCTATCACAACTCAACAAGATGGTCATAAGAGAAACAACATCAAAATATAAGACAACATCAACGATCACAGCCCCCCTTCCTTTCTTTATAGAATTCGTTCATTATCTTTAATTAGGTCTGGTTTACCCAATTCTACGGAATCGAAAGCACGCCCACCCCGCATGATACACAAAACAGAGAGGCAAAGGAGAAATTCCCTACTTGTTGATAGATGATCGACATTTAGGCCGGGGGTGCGTAACTTTACGGATAACGATGCGGCGGGCCTGATGCACCAGAAGCTGTTTGTGAAAAGTCACGATCTAGGAAAGGAGAAACCACGACTAACCCTTAGTTTGTGGAGCAAGGGACAGTTGAGGTGAAAATGAGAAACCACGCAAGGCGCGGGGGTCGTGGGTTGATCACGCGGCTCCACTCGTCACAAAGGGGGTCGGGTGGTTTAAGCCGACTCATGAATTGATGAAAAATTTAATGAAAACTTTGATCGTTCTCACCGATTGGTCTCACCGAGACGCCACTCCTTTAGAACCCAGATTTTTTTTGCAATGGGAAGGACCAAGAGAGTCTGGGTCATCACAATTATTAATAAAAATTAAATAATGTGGTGATGGAAAAAACATCAATTTTTTTTGGCGTTACATGCCCTTTTTTGAAATTAATTTTCCACACACATTGGATTTTTTTTGAAAAATTTTATTTTATATTTATATATATTGTGTTAAAAGTATGTAACATGTCTAATTTATTTTTATTTTTGACATATAATTTACCAATGTAAGTTACTACTTTATGTTATGAAATATAAAATGGTAAATGAGAGTATCCATGGAGGTAATCGGAAAAAATTGTTTATTTTTAAATATGTTGTTTTTTTATCAAAATTATTCTCCATACATGGGTTTATTTATCAATTTTAAAGGAAATGTATTTCAGAAGAAATCCCATTACCGATTTATTTGTATTTATAATAAATTCACTACTCTTCAATTATTAAAGGGAACCCCTCCCCTCACATACTCCCACCTATCATGAAATTTAACTCGACAAAATAATAGAAAAATATCTATGAAAAAAACTCATCATTATATAGGTTGTCACGAACCAAATCTGGTCATCACCGAACACAGTGCCAAACCTGGCCCATGAAAAGGCCCGAATGGAGTTCCCGATCCCCATGGGCTGGAACATGTTCCTGGGTATCATAAAATGAGAATTGGGAATGATTTACCTAATTTTACAAATATAAAACAACAAAAGAATCCAATAAAACGAATCTGGTTTTTTCAAACCAAACAATCATTTACAAAAATTCAGAACTAAATTACATAGCTTAAAACAACTAAAAAAGACTATACTAGAAGTACAAAACCAAAATGAAATAGCCCAAGAATCATCATGGCATGGGGCACCGCCCTCAAGCCATTCCGCAAAACATCACCACCAATGACCTGCTAGAAACCCAAACCACTGGAACAAAATTTTTTTTACCCAACCTGCGACAACAAAAATAACCAAGTCTACTTACATCCAAAGGTATAATTAGGGTGTGAGCCACTACCCAGTAGGATACCACCACTAAGATATTCCATGAGGTAAACATTCAAATATGAAAATCATGTAAGTTTTCAAAGACATGTAATTTATAGTTACAATTTCTAAAAGATGCAACTTAAAAAAATCAGTTTTCAAGTGTTCTAATTTAAAGAATAAACACTTTTAAAATAAATACCAAGGCTACTGAATTTTCCAGCCACTCATACCGTATGCCGACGATAAGCACAAAATATCTAGTGAGCACAAGCAATGGGAAATAACCCCTAAGCACTAGCTAGTTGTGGGTCCCAGCTAACTCGTTTCTCGGTGAGAGTAACCATCACAAATATATATTCTCATGCATGAGCCACTAGTAGGGTACATACCCATAACCTAGTAGTCCCCAATCATCATCATCATAATTTAGTTAGAGTTGTAAGCGTCAATATTGCTAAGTGAAACTGAGGCCAAACCCCACTGATTCACTAGCATACTAGTACACGTCCACCCACCTAGATACCCGGGTTTTCCCTTTGTGCTCAAACAAGTTCAACAAGTCAATGAATATAATATTCACAAGAAAATAATATTTCTATATCAGAAATTTCCCAAACAGCTCACATGTATACAACACAAGTCAAAAAATTCCACTTTTCATTCAAATTGATTTTGAAATCCGACTCACACCAAAATAGCCCACAACACTTTTCACATTTCTTTAACACTTCCACAAATTCATTAAACAATTTTATAAAACCAATCCAATATATTAAAACTCTCATAATATCCCACTCACTTGTTTCATAACACCCCTTTTACCTTCAAAATCATTTTATCATTAAACATACACGAAAGAGCCCACAAACAAGTTTGGCTCCAACATCAGAATTTAATAAAACATTACAGAAATTTACAAAACATTCTAAAAATATTTGAAATCTTAAAACATCACTTCACCTTTCAAAACCCCATAATATGTGAACACATATACCAAACAGTACATATTCACCCTTTTCCCACATTGTTTAACCAACTAAAACATTTACAATTTTCATAAAAAGAACCCATGTGGTGCAAATATGTCTTGCACAAAAAACCCATTTCAAAAACCTATTTGTAAGCAAAAATCACACCAAACTCTTACCAAAACAGAATTGGAATCCTAATCAACATGTAATAATCTACATTCAAATGTTATATAATCACCTTGAACAATATCGCAACAGATACCCATGATAACACACAAATCCATAAAACACTTTCAAAGAGTATGACAAGGTTACACACATAAAACCCATTAAAAGACCCTCATTTTTAGGCCCACATGACACTATATTATTTCCGAACCAAAATTGGCAGCCCCATTCAACAACTAATAAATCACTTCCACGTTTTACAAAACTACTACAAGAGATAACTCAAGAAATACATTTGAAAAATACATACTTCAAACAAAAATGTAACTTTAATACCAAATGATTTACTATTTCTACCAAAAATGGTTTTCACATAATAAAAAGCATATAAGGAATATGAAAAATTATTTAATCAAGCAAACTAACTCATCATTAAATGGTTACCCACGGAATCACCTACCGAATGTGTCAAAACCCTCAAATATTGGGGTGAAACATCAACTGCACGACCGCCGCACCTCAATGAAGTTAATAGAAACCTAAAACCTCAATATTTCACCCAAAATATAGTTATTTAGAACCTAGGAATGAACCATAACTTATGGAATTTTTATAATTCATGAATGATGGATGAAACCCTAAGCAATTTGAAAGAGGAAAGAAATATACTCACCTACTTGAAGTATCATGAATTAATCACTCCAAAAACAATAGTTTCTGAAATTTAAAACAGCCGAAATTCAGGGATTGTTCGAACAAGATTTAGGAGTTAATTTAGGAACTGGAATGGATGGAAAAGAGTAAGAATTGAGATAGTAAAGAAGGGATGATGTTACCTTTTCAATTATGGTCGATTTGAGACACCCTAGGAAGATCAGGCCTAATTTGCGATTTCGAGGAGCTCCAAGGAGGGGGGGAAAGGCAATGGGAGGGCGCCTGGGTTTCTTAGGGTCAAGAGGGAGGTGGAATCACCAAACAATATCGCAAAAGATACCCATGAGAACACACAAATCCATAAAATACTTTCAATGAGTATAACAAGGTTACACACATAAAACCCATTAAAAGACCCTCATTTTTTGGCCCACAGGACACTATATTATTACCCAACCCAAATTGGCATCCCCGTTCAACAAATAATAAAACACTTCCACGTTTTACAAAACTACGACAAGATATAACTCAAGAAATACATTTGAAAAATACATACTTCAAACAAAAATGTAACTTTAATACCAAATGCTTTACTATTGCTACCAAAAATGGTTTTCGCATAATAAACAACATATAAGGAATATGAAATATTATTTAATCAAGCAAACTAACTCATCATTAAATGTTTACCCACGAAATCACCTACCGAGTGTGTCGAAACCCTCAAATATTGGGGCGAAACATCAACCGCACGACCGCCACACCTTAAGAAATTTAAAAGAAGCCTAAAACCTCAATATTTCACCCAAAATAAAAGTTCCCTCTCTATTCATTGATTATATAGGTCGCAATGGTCATGTTCGGTGATTTAAAATGATTCTTTATTTTTTTTAATATTATTTTAAATATAATGGATTTTTCAGGGATTCTACCTCCCTCTCGACCCTAAGAAACCCAAGAGCCCTCCCATTGCCTTTCGCCCCTCGTTGGAGGTCCTTGAAATCACAAATTAGGGATGATCTTCATAGGGTGTCCCAAATCGGCCAGAATTGAAGAGTTAACTTCATCCCTTATTAACTCTCTCAATTATTACTCTTTTCCCTCCATTATAGTTCATAAATTACCTCCTAAATCTTGTTAGAACAATCCCTGAATTTTTGCTATTTTAAATTTCAGCAACTATTGTTTTTGGAGTGATTAATTTATGATACTTTAAGTAGGTGAGTCTATTCCATTCCTCTTTCAAATTGCTTAGGGTTTCATCCCTAATTCTTGAAGAATAAAAATTCAAGAAGTTAGGGTTCATGCCAAGGTTCAAAATTACTATATTTTTTGTGAAATATTGAGGTTTTAGGATTCTTTTAACATCCTTGAGGTGCGGCAGTCGTGCGATTGATGCTTCACCCCATTATTTGAGGGTTTCGACACATTTGGAAGGTGATTTCGTGGGTAACCATTTAATGATGATATAGTTTGCTTGATTAAATAATTTTTCATATTCATTATATGCTGTTTATTATGCGAAAACCATTTTTGGTAGAAATAGTAAAGCATTTGGTATTAAAGTTACATTTCTGTTTGAAGTATGTATTTTTCAAATGTATTTCTTGAGTTATCTCTTGTAGTAGTTTTGTAAAACGTGGAAGTGATTTATTAGTTTTTAAACGGGGCAGCCAATTTTGGTTGGGTAATAATATAGTGTCATGTTGTCCTTAAAATGAGGGTCTTTTAATGGGTTTTATGTGTGTAACCTTGTTATACTCTTTGAAAGTGTATTATGGATTTGTGTGTTCTCAAGAGTATCTTTTGCGATATTGTTCAAGGTGATTATATAACATTCGAAAGTGGATTATTACATGTTGATTAGGATTCCAATTCTGTTTTGGTAAGAGATTGGTGTGATTTTGGCTTAAAAATAGGTTTTTGAAATGGGTTTTTTTGTGCAAGACATATTTGCACCACTTGGGTTCTTTTTATGAAAATTTTAAATGTTTTAGTTGGTTAAACAAAGTGGGAAAATGGTGCATATGTACTGTTAGGAATATGTGTTCACGTATTATGGGGTTTTGAAAGGTGAAGTTATGTTTTATGATTTCAAATATTTTTAGAATGTTTTGTAAATTTCTGTAATGTTTTATTAAATTGTGATGTTGGAGCGAAACATGTTTGTGGGCTCTTTCGTGTATGTTTAATGATAAAATGATTTTGAAGGTAAATGTGGTGTTATGAAACAAGTGAGTGGGATGTTATGAGAGTTGTAATATATTGTATTGGTTTTAAAAAATTGTTTAATGAATTTGTGGAAGTGTTAAAGAAATGTGAAAAGTGTTGTGGGCTATTTTGGTGTGAGTCGGATTTCAAATCAATTTGAATGAAAAGTGGACTTTTGTGACTTGTATTGTATACATGTGGGGTGTTTGGGGAATTTATGATATGGAAATATTATTTTCTTGTGAATATTATATTCATTGACTTGTTGAACTTGTTTTAGCACAAAAGGAAAACCCGAGTATCTAGGTGGGTGGACATGTACTAGTATGCTAGTGAATCTGTGGGGTTTGGCCTCAGTTTCACATAGCATGATTGACACTTAAAACTCTAAATAAATTATGATGATGATGATTGGGGACCACTAGGTTATGGGTATGTACCATACTAGTGGCTCGTGCACGAGAATCGATATTTGTGATGGTTACTCTCACCGAGATACGAGGTACCTGGGACCCACAAATAGCTAGTGCCTAGGGGTTATTTCCCATTGCTTGTGCTCACTAGATATTTTGTGCATATCGTCGGAAATTGATATGAGTGGATGGAAAATTCATTAGCCGTGGTATTTATTTTAAAAGTGTTTATTTTTTAAATTATCCCACTTGAAAACAGATTTTTTTTAAGTTGCATCTTTTAGAAATTGTAACTATAAATTACATGTTTTTGAAAACTTGCATGCTTTTCATCTTCGAATGTTTAACGCATGGAATCTCTTAGTGGTGGTATCCTACTGGGCATTGGCTCACACCCTACATACACCTTTGGTTGTAAATAAACATGGTTATTTTTGTTGTCGCAGGTTGGGTACAATTTTTTTTTGTTCCAGTGGTTCGGGTTTCTAGCAGGTCATTGGTGGAGAAGTCTTGTGGAGATGGCTTGAGGGCGGTGCCCCATGCCACGAGGGTTCTTGGGCTATTTCATTTTGGGTTTTTACCTTTGGTATAGTCATTTTTAGTTGTTTTAATCTATGAAATATAGTTCTAAATTTTTGTAAATGATTGTTTGGTTTGCAAAATCCAGATTCTTTTTATTGGATTCTTTTTTTGTTTTAAGTTTTTAAACTCGAGTAAACCATTCCCAATTCTCATTTTATGATTCCGGGGCACTTGTGCCAACCCGTGGGGATTGGGAACACCCTTAAGGCCTTATCATGGGCCAGGTTTGGCACTGTGTTCAGTGGTGACCAGATTTGGTTCGTGACATAGGTTCTTTTTTCAAAAAATGATAACCTTTTAGTCTTGAATAAGAGATCCAAATTGTGATCTTTTATGTCAAGGTAATCATCTTCACCAACCACCTGTTTTTTAATTCGTCTTTTTACACTATAAAATATGTATTAACATATAAATTGTTATTAAAAAAGTATATACCATGATATTATTTGTTATTATGTTTAATTCATTATATTATTCAGTATCCTTATCTATCAAATGGAAAACTAATCCATCGCTCATGTGAACGAATGACCATTACCTCATGAACCGATGTAATTTTTTTCAGTCACCAACTCACAAGGACAGTGATAATGATGGAAGTCATTAATAAAATTGATACTAATCCCATAATAAGTATTCTATAAATTTAGTATAAAATCTAATTCCATACCCTTTCACCCATTATTAAAATGACATCATTACACATGTGAATATACGACCTACGATATCCGTGATGCGATGTGATTTATTTTACATTTTTAAATCTCAAGAATAATTATAAAACTATATCCCATGAATATATATTATATTTATTATTGTAATATAATTCTGGGAATGATATACGTATATCATATATACATGAACATGAACTTCTAGGACAAAACATGAATCTAAAAACAATGTTATTTACATCGAAAAAATAGTACTATATAAATATAAATTAATAACTTGTTTATTAACAATATATACGTGTTTAAATCACCATTTAATAAATGGAAGAACAAGGGAATGGTTTTCAACTCAAAACATCCTTCCTTGATAATGATGTTCTTTAATGCATGTAAATTATTATTTATGGTTCATAAAGATCCATGTTTTCAAAAAATATCATTAATCCACCCTAATAAATTTTATTTTCTGTTATAATTAATTTTAATTCCTCCGTGTGAATTTTGATTGAATGTTTCCTTGATTTAAGGTATTTCATAACATAATTTCAATCCAATTGTTTATATTACTTTTAACCATTCTTTAAATTGTTAGAATATGTTTGAAATTTATTTTGATTAATTTATGTTTAATTATCATTTTATTATATTTTTTATAATTTATACATCAAATCAATTTTTTTAATATTTACATCAATAGTATTGTCTTCGTAAGAGATTTTGTTTCTATTTACACTATATTGAGACTTGTTTAGGTTGTCCACCTATTAATTTTTAAAGGAGTATCTACATCCACATTAATAAAATATACATTGAAACAATTGACATAATTTTATTTAATGTTTCTTTTTAGTTTATTTCCTTCAAGGGGGTAATAATTTAAATTTATCCCATGTTGTAAGAGTTTATGCTTCATTCTCATTTTAATAAGAATTATTTTTCATTGAATTTCCATTATTGGAATTTATTCAATCACTTTCAAAGTAAACACATAAAATATTTTATCCGGTATTTATTTACTAAACATTCATTAAATGTATGACTTTTCATCTGTGTGGAATAATAAATGACCATGATACTCTTTTTATTAACAACTGATTTTTCTTTTCATATGCGTCGTAAATTCTTTTTTTTCATATCCATATTTAACCAGTTTTTTTTAAAATATAATTATCTTAATATTATTTAATAATAAATAAAAATAATTCATCACCATGTCGAAACTTTTAATTAAATAAATGAAAATCAATCCTTCTATCATTATTTGAGTGACTTGTTGTCTGACTTTTTTTAAAAAAGTATTAGTTGAATGTTTTCAATTAACTTAAACATCATGAATTTAATTTCACACCATTTTGAAAAATCAATTTATTGAATATTCATCTATAACTTTTCATTTTCATATGTAGTGAAAAATATTTAAATAAAATTTCAGAAATATTTAGATTTTAAATATGTTGATTCAATGTGAAAATGGAATCATGTAATGTTAATATTCCATTTTATCATTTAAATAAATTTTCATTAATGAAAAAATATGAGGGTATGTATTCTATATAAATTTTGTGTATATGAATCCTAAAAATATAACAGGGTCAATATAACAACCATTGAAGGGGTAATTCTTCAACTATGTTCATGTATAAAATTCCTTCATTATTATATTTTTACTGATTATGACATGAGAGATGATTATGAAAATAATTTTCTATAAATTCATAAATTTTAGAAACCCAAACATTTTACACATATAATTACATGATTTTATGAATTATTAAACATCCTAATATAAGTGAATGATCATAATGTCTAGTTTCTTGGATGACTATATACATAAACCAGAATACGTGGGACTAAAAAATTATATCATTATTTAATCGTCAAAAAGAGCTCCTAAATTAAATTTATCCCTTATATATGTATAAGATAACCAGGAAATTACTTGGAAGAAGGTATGAGATAAAATCCTATTAAGGGAATAAGAATAATAAAAAATCATTACACATTTTTTAGGATGCATGGCATAATGATATAAAAAGACATATAATGTAATTGAACATGTGTGACCATAAGAAGTATAACTTGTTGTCATGTAAACATGGAATCATATTAATGTGGAAGTAACATAAAACCTAACATCATAATGAGTCATGTATTTCATCACATTTAGGAGAATAAGTCATAGTTGACCTCTAATACCATTTCTTGTGGTAGCACAAGTCAAGGATAATCTCTATGATCGTTGCACATTGTAGCACAATCCATGGATAACCTCCAAGACCTTTTCACATTATGTCTCATATGAATCAAATTTACCCAATGAATTGGAGTGATATTAGTGTGCACCCATCTTTTTATATTCATGAATATTTTTTCTACATAAATAGTCATACATAATCAATTGTGCATAAACAAATGGGAAGCGAGGGAAAGAAATGGGTATCATAATCATGTACAAAATCATAATAAATCAATGTAACATAAATGTTTCCTTAAAAGAAATAAATTTAAATAAATAAAGGAATTCATAAGGTAAACATGAATATATCATGGCTTGCTATGTAAAACTAAAGTGAATAATAGTTAAAAAATATTTAGAAAACTTTATAATAAATACATTTTTTTATGATTTTAGGGAAAATACAAATGAGAATTAAAAGAACTGAATAGTCATTTATATAAAACAAAAAGTTAAAAAAGAATGTTTAAATAATAAAAATATTTATTTAATAAAAAAATGGTGGGTTAAAATATATTTTATAGTGATCATGAAATTGGGTAAGAATTTAGGATGTTCCATTAAATCGAGTTTTCTTATCGGGAGGTATTGGGGTGGAAACCACGTAAAACATATATATCCTAAAATGATAATGATAAAAGGGTCCTGATTCTTAAATTTGGTTAGTATAAATAACTATTATAATATGAACATAATAATATTACATAACTTCATTTGGGTAAAAATAAATATAAAGCAACCCAAAAGAATAATGTTGGTTCACATAGAATTCCTTATGAAATCTCACCATTGTAACAACAGTACGTTTGAGGGATTAAAAAGTGAGGATGGTTCTATCATCATTTATGTATATAGAGGTATGTATAGAGGAGTTGTGAAAACATACCCCAAAATTATTAATTACAAATAAAAGGGCATAATATAAATGATATTCATGAATAAAATTAAGAAAGAGATAATCCCATTTCTCCAAGTGAGAAGATGATCTCCATTTGATATTAATGACATGAATAATCAAATTAGGTTTTTTAATTAATATTTAAAGTACTAATTTTACATGTAATTTATTTATAATAACCTTTTTATGTGAATTAAATTCGTTTTTGAGGGGTTAATAGGTTAAATTCCAATGTTCGGGTCTATTTGTTTCATGATTTGTTTACTTATATACATGAATGTATAATCATGTAATATAAGGATGGTTTTACATAATTGGAGTTAAAATTTTATATTTAAAATCCATAATGTTACATGTTTTTAAATTTAATTTGTTTATACAGAGTAATTTTGTATCATTATATAAAAATTTAGTGATAACCATTTTCGTTATGTAGGTGTTTTTTTATAACAAAAAACACATTTTTCTTTATAAATCAAAAACATGAGTACAAAAAGACTCCATAATTGTATGTGATACATAATAAATATATTATAGTATAATTTAACTATAAAAATTGACTCCTGAACAGAATTTTTGATGGTAATTGAGTTTTAAAACACATCATCCTTAAATGTAGTAAATTTAAACATCTCAGATGGTGTTTTTACTAATCGAATAGAACAAGGGTAAATGAGTGAGAATAATAATATATTACATTATCATAACAAAATTACATTAAATTTATTATAATATAGTTTTCATAAAATTTGGATGATGATTTATTTGGATAGAATAGAAATAAAAGGAACATTAAAAAATGTAAATAAATTGAAAATTGAAAATTACCTCTTGAAATTATCTTTCTTGGAAACCACTTAAGGGTAGATTATTTTTTTAGTTTGATGAGAATAAAAGATCCTGGACTTGGGAAAGGATCTTGGGGAGAGAATTGATTAGAAATTAATCTATGAACAATGCTTTAGAAAATTTAAGATAAGAGGGGCTTGTGGTTAGTTTTTATAGTAGAGGGGTAGAAGGTTTTCTAAATATTTTATTCATTAGTTTCTTATTTTTCCATAATACCAGAAATATTGATTTTACCATGACGTAAAATATTAATATGTGCATTTTAGTTCTAAAAAATAGTTCCTACATTAGCTACGATGATATAAATAGTGCGTTTAACATATAATGCATATATTAGTAAATTACTATATTGCACTATTCATAAAAAATTAATGTATTTTAGAAAAATCCAAAAAATTCATCCAAAAAATTTAACTACATGAAGAATCCAAAAATGAAATCCATATTTCAAAAACAATTTTTAAAATATGATTAATTTTATTTTTAATTAAAATCCTATTTTACATTAAAAATACTTAATTTAAAATAATTACTGATTTTATAATGTTATCAACAAATTACATAAGGTCTTATAAAATTTTCTGAATACCAGAAGACATAAAATTGTTAATTTACGAACAAATTTTAGGAAAATACATTTTTTATTATATTAATTTATAAAAAAAATTTAATAATTTATTACATACAAAAATACCAATAATTTTACGATGGCCATATTGTCTTTTATATGATTCAATAATTTAATTTTTACATTCAATGGTGAGGTAAAGTTTATTTTGGATGATTTAATCATTATAAAGGTTATATTATTATTCAAAGGTTATTTTAGTTTTCACCAAACTTTACGTTTATTCCATAAGACCACAAAAATCACACATAATGCAGCAGTGTAAGTCAGATTTTTGAAATTCAAGACACAAAAGTGGATAATTTTATTTTAACGGCTAGGTTATAATTATCCATTTAAAAAATGTTGTTTCTAAGTGAAATAGTGATTCATGCTTCCAATTCTAGTTATTTTTTAATCCTTGGGGAAATAAATATTTATTATTTTTTTCCTTATGATTTTGTTCAATTTTCTATTATACGTAATAATGAACATATTAAGATAGGTATTCTCAGAAAGAATTCCAATAAATTTGGTGAAGAAAAATTCTGATGAGATACAAGTCCATGACATTTAGAAATAAATAATATTGACTTCTTCATGATGTTTTAGTTATTTAATGTTTATGATCATTTTATTTGTAGTGTTTTATAGATTTAGGTAATAACACATACATAAAAAGCCATAAAATAATAATTTTATAGTTCTAAATTGTATCCATTTCCCCATTATCTAAAACATTTAAAATAATGATTCATATCTTCTATAAAATCTCCACGCAACACTAAAAATAGATTCTTTCAATCCCCGAATTATCCTTAATTCCTTAGGAATTAAAATTTAAAAAACACTAGATACCCATAAAAATCCCATAATGTGATATAAAAATAAGGAAACATTTTTACCATTGATAAAAATTAAAACCTGTGAAACCTTTATCATAAATTAATACTTTAACCCTAATTAAGTAGTAAATACATTCATTTGAAAATAATTGATATGCATACTATTATTTTTATGATAATATTTCCATAAAAACTATATAATGCAGAGAAAAAACATGTTGGAATCTTCAGATATCACTATGATTATTTCTATTATAAATGGAATGATATTTCTGGTGACTACCATATAGGAAACTATTACAAATAGAATAACCATTTGACCAACATCCAAAACTAATGCATTGTAGGGTTATCACCAACCAACCAACTATTAGATTATCACGGAACCACCCATCCTTTGTTATTATGTAACCACCCATAAAAGTTTCCAGTATGATTATGTAATCATAACACATAAAGGGATGTAATTTTCAAAATTTCACTCCTTGTATTTCATTTTCACTTATAAGAAAAAAATTAAATTTATTAAATTTATCAATCCATTTAAAAAAAAATAAATAAGAAATACCCCAAATTGAAATAAAGAATTTTAATTTTATAAATAATTTAATCTTTTATTGTATTCTACAATCCAATTAATCTTAATTGTAGAGTAAAAGACATTTTCATCATGTATGTTATGAATAGGTCATTATTTTTTCCTTTCACAAAATATTCTGTGTAAAACACATAGAAATATTATACTTGAAATAATTTGAATGATCTTTAAAATAGTCATAAAATTTCCCTTATAATCATTTTATATCAATATAATTAAATTAGTAAAATAATATCAGGAATATTAACATGGATAAAATGAATTTGAAATTAAATCATTATAGGTTTAATGTCTCCCATACCACTTTGTACAACTAAATAATAAGGCACAAGAATGAATTTCATTTATCCAATGAATTAAATATCACGATAATAAGTAAATTAATGATAGGTTATTTCAAATGGGATATATATATATCCTAATAAAATTTGGGTATATTACATCAAAATATGCCACAGTGAAAAGACATTAAGAGGGAATCCATTACCTTGAGTCCAATTTGTCATGTGTGTATTCATCTTCATAAAAAATTATCATATGTTGTTTATTTTGATTACTGAGAAATTTTTTTTTCATATAATTAAATTTCTTTCATTTTAGTTTTTTTTAAACAAATACATAATCAATTATGTTTAGGTTTGGTGTTTTTACCATATTTGGTTAATGTGTCAAAAACGACATTGGTATGTAAGTATTAGTAAATGGGATCATTATTAAAAATATATATATAATAATAATCATGAAATAATTATAATATTTACATATAAGTAATAATTTTAGAACCAATCATGAAGGATGGTTTTATAAAATTAATTGACGTTTCAATCATGGAGACGGTAGGTTGTAAGTACCCATGTGTTCCATTCTCAAATTTCAATGATCATTAATGAAACAATGTAAGATACATTTAACATTCCATATATATTTTTATATAATAATTTCCATTTTATTTAATCATATATATTATATATATAATTATTATTTATTTAGAAGGAATCACAACATGTAAAGGATTAGGTAGTCCACACATCTACGAATGACAACATCCATTTTATTATTTTGTGAAAAGGGTGTTAATGAAATGAATATGTTATATTTTCAAAAATGTAATTATTTTATGAATATCATATAGATTTAATTTATGTCACTTATTTTAATTAAACCTTTATTTAATTCATTCCACATAAATATTTAGTTAATCACATCGCATTGTTGTGGTAGTACTCCACTTGTCCAAAAAATGATGTTATTGTATTCCCATAAAAAGGAAATCATAAAATAATATGATATATAAGAATTATGTAAATATAAATAAATTATAAATAACATATATATCATTAAAAAAATAAAATTTTATTTTTAATTCCCAAACATAATAGGTTGCAATGTAAAAATATAATGACATTATTTTGCAAGGCGATATTCCAACGTACAAATGAACGACAGTTTCCATAGATGTTTTATGAATGTGCGAGTAGGTATATGTCTAAAACTGAAAATAAGAATATATTTCATTATTATGGATACTCACTTTTTTATATAATAATGTATTAATAATAATATAATCAGTGGATATGGAAAAAAACATAAATGCAACTTGAAGAATGTTATCACTTTTTATTGTAATGGATTTTTGTTTTCACCAAAGGGACACCTGGTTTGTCTTTATGCCCATTATGAGTATTATGGGATGTGAGGAAGGATTTTGGGTAATTATATGGGTATGTTTTTTATAATCCAAAGTTATATATATTTTTTATGAAATGGGAGAGGTTGGGGCATTTTTATAATGGATGACGAGTGGCATTCATAGAAATATAAAAATATAATCAATATTGGGAGGTATACCATAGATAATGTGCCTAAAATAATGATCCTAATTAGATAAATTATTTTATTTGGTCTAATAAATTCCCTAAAATGGGTTTCAAAAAGTTTCAAGGTCATTTTGACTATTCAATTTAATGTTTTAGTACTAAGTAACCATTTTTGTACCTGAATCAGTGAAATTAATTTTAATACCATTCACTAATATTTTATTGTAAAAACCTTTTTTGACCATATTAAACAATATAAACAATTAATATTCAAAATAAATAATCCATTTTTACAAAATCCAAATCGATATTTTTTATATATTAATTAATCATTAATCCCACATAAAGAATGACAAAGCTGGTTTTTAAAGTGAAAATGAATAAAACATTTCTATTTATTTATATCTAGAATCACAATGAAAATGATTTAAATATAATAAATTGGATAAATTTATATTACAATGATATAACTATACATTAAAACAAATTTTAATTTTAGTTTATGAATATTTATACAATAGAATAAAAACCATTTTTTAATTAAAATTTACTATTCATTATTATTCATTAAAATTTGAAACATCACAGAAAATACCACGAATTCACCCAATGTTAATTTTCATATTCTTATTTAAATAATTTTTTCAAATAAATATATATAACTGTTAAAATTTTATTTTAAAATAGGTTCACTATTAAATGGATATAAAATTCGATTCTAGAAAAACAGATTTATTAATCAAGAAATTGGATTTATTCTTATATTATACCTTTATAATCCATTGGATGAATGTAAAAAATTATTGACATGCATAAACACAATATAGTTCTTCATATTAAATATATATAATATAATGTCTAGTAAATAGCTGACATATTAAAAAAATGTTAATAGTATATTATTATTTGGTATATCTCAGTCTTTCTTTAAACCCATGATATCAAAGAAACTCATTATTGCATGTCTTGTATGCTATAGGATAAATAGTAACTTTTTTGTAAAATTACATTTTTATAAACAAATATTAATTGAAATGAATAATACATATTCTGCCATTACATGGATTGTTACATCCTTCCTCCCTTTTAGAAATTTCATCCTGATTGTTTCATTCTCCTATGAAACATGTGGAGATATTTGTCCCTCGTATCTTTACAGATTCCCATGTAGAATCTTCATGCAAATGGTTTTCTATAAAAGCATAAAATGTTGAATTACATTATTTTTCAACACATTCTCTCTATGGTAAATAAAATAAAGTATTTGTTCCTCATAAGATTGATTTTGTTCCAGATGAACCATATCAGGGCTCAAAACATGAGAAAAGTCTGTTAAAAGATTTATTTAACATTGAATCATTAAATGTGTTGTGCATATGGGATAAAACGGAGGAGACACCGCTCGGTAAGAAACTGATTCAATATTTTCCATGATTTCATATGGTCTAATGAACTATAGGCTCTACATCCCCTTATTTCCAAAACACATCACACTTTTCCATAGAGAAACTTTTAGAAAGATATGATCACTTAAACCTAATGAAATATCATTCCTCAGGTAACCTGGAGAAACATTATACATTATATGAGTTATCCTGATGTGTCTCTAAACCAAATAATATTTGTCTATTTTTTCACTTCTAACTCTAGTCCCATAAACTTCCTTTATGACACACCATGCAAAGATAATTGTGTCGAACAACTCATTAAATATATTCCCTCAAATAGATCAATCTATATACTAGAATAAAAACTATTTTTATTAAAAAAATATTCCAATAAATGATGTTGTTATTAAATTATTTTGTAGTATATTTAGAATTAATGATGAATATATTCCATAATATAATTAATCACCTCAATCACTCCATTAGATTAATGATGAAAAGATGTATTGAAATTTAATTCAATATCTAATGAATTTTGAAGTCTATTACAAAATATTGATGTGAACCTGGGTTCATGGTCTAAAACAATGGATATAGGAGCTCTATGTAACGAAAAAACCCCCTTTAAATACAATCTACAAATTAGATATAAATAAATCATATTTTGATCATTAATGAAATTTATATATTTAGCTAATTGATCAAAACACACCTAGATCTCATTATTAGTATGGAAATTCTTGGAAAAAACCATAAAATACATAAATATAATTTCCCTTTTACAAAAATGTTCAGGAAAAGGTTGAATAATTTGTTTTGGTTACTATATCTCTTATATAACCAATTTTAATTTCAAAAAATATCATGGTAAATTTAGATATATTTATTTTATTTCACCCCTATAAATATTTATCCCTAATGATACATTGTGTTACTTCTCTAATGAATGGAAAATGAATAATTATGAGCCTCATTCAGCAACTCTATACTCCTGTGTAAAAAAAGATAGACATCGTCTTTTTCCAATTCCTAAATCATCTTCTTCATCAATATAAAAATTGGTATACTTACCTTTATTAATGTATTCACCATACTCAAAAAATTGATCCTCTTTATGATATCTCGTAATTATTTTTCAAAATGTTGAAT
The DNA here is from genome assembly GCA_963277665.1 of Viscum album. NCBI lineage: Eukaryota > Viridiplantae > Streptophyta > Magnoliopsida > Santalales > Viscaceae > Viscum > Viscum album. Next base: position 1,817,748,128 of record OY728164.1, read on the forward strand.
ACACTAAAACATATTACAAATTAATGGATTCCCTTTCACCCACAACATATAAGAAAAAATTCATCAAATAAACCAAATAGTCACGTTTAAAAATAAAATGGTTATTATCAACTATTTTTTCCACTCAAAGAATCATCCACATTGTTTTCTTATGTAGGATGATAATTAATTGTGAAATCATAATACCTAATTAGTTAATTATAAAATCCATGTCTCAAGTTTAATTATTTCAATGTGAATATATAGTTCATACATTTTTAATCAATAAATAATTCACAATTTATTCCCTATAATTGATGTATCCAAATTTCACAAGGAAAAACAAAGGAATCTAGTTCTGAATCATTTATAGGGTAATTTAGCTAATGAAATTTCTATAGACATGAAGTAAATGATATTTTCTATTTATTCTACACTATGAAAAATTTAATTATTTTTAATTATGTATCGCTATAAATTAAAAAATATTCATTTTTGTATGGATGGGGAAAACTGGGGCATTGACCAATCCCCTTTTCAATTCCTAAAATCATACATCATGTTATCTTATGTAGATAAACATAATTACCCTACAGGTTAACAATGTTAATTTTATTGATAATTAATAATTTTTTTTAGAAAACAATTGGTAGTAATACGATAATCCATGAAATCTGCGATTCAATATGAAATTTGTAGGTCTTGGACACTAATAAATAACTTTTGTATTAGTAGGGTAAATATTAAAAATTATTTAGGAAAAATATTTCAAATGAATGTAATTATTTCATACAAAAATCAATCTTACTAATCATTTAATGCAGTGTATTGTTTTGGGGTTTTTAAAAAAATCCTTAAGTACATTTCATTTTCCTCATGAAATTTTTTAATACCAAAATATCATCAATAAAAAGAACAACAAACTGATCTAAAAGTTGTTGGAAGAATTTATTCATAATATTCACAAGTAAATAAAAGATATTATCTAATCAAAATTGAATAATTACGAACTCATAATTCCTTTATCTCTTCTGAAATACAGTCTTTATAATTTTACCGCCCGTCCACATTAGTTGATGGTACATGGACCTCATATCAATAATTTAAAAACCATGATCTACCTATATATAATTAATAAATTCCTCAATATCCATAAATTGAGAATTTTTTTAATGGTTTTGTTATTCAAGTCTCTATAATCAATGAAAATTATCATCTATCCATTATTATTTTTCAATAACAACTATTTAACACATGATGGTGACGTGCTAGGTTGAATGAAACATTTATCAAGAAATCCTTGAAACCGGTTTTTAAATTCCACGTGTTGTACATGATAGATTCAATATGGGAGTTTTTAAATTGAATTATCATTAGGAATTACATAAATATTAAATTCAGCTTTCTGATCAAGAAAAAACTAGGAAAATTATAATCAAATATATATATATATATATAAATTTATTTACTGCTAGGATGTCATTAATTAGAACAATTTATTTATTCTCACAATCATGATCAATAAACATTTTACTAATATATTTAATCAATTTATTATCTTATTGGAATTTTAGCAAAGGTTCTCTATTAATGGATAAACCATTCTCATCATTTCATCTTATGATAGCAAGATAAACTAATATCCAATCAATACCCAAATGATTTCAATCTCAAATAAGGGGAGATTAAAAATATTTATAGGAGAGACCTTAACACTAATGATAATAATAATATTTCTAAAAATCATGATTCCTCTAATACTCCCACTATGAATTATTACCATATGTTTTATCGTACATTCAAAAGGTGATATTCCCAATTTTGTAAGAAATTTCAAAGGAATGATATAATTTGATGAAGCTGAGTAAAAAAAATTATTGGAATAATTCAAAGTAAATAGTAACATAACTTTATCCACATTATTTGGTATCCCAACATCAACCATAGTAGTATCAAATGATTTTTCCTCCCCAATTTTTCTTACATCCCGAGGGTTTCCAACAATGGTAATGACTATTGGACAATAATTGGAATAATGACTTAAATCATTGAAACTAAAACATCATACCACTGTCTTTTCATTGATTTCATAAACATATTTCTTATAGTCATGATCTAGATGAAAAGCATACCACATAATAAGAACATATCACACATTTAAATACATTAATTATGTTTATTTTTAACACATTTATAACAATATCGGTATTTGTTTTTTTATGTCCAAACTATATTGAGGAAATATTCTCTCATTTCTTCCAACAAGACCAATTATTTTTCGTGTTTTCATGGGACACAAGATCATTTGAAATCTCCATTTCTACCTTATTTTCACATTGAAACAATTTCTCAAATCTATTATACTCATGATAATATAATGCACTTCAATATCTTAACTACTATTCTTAGTAAAACCAATTTGACTTATTATCAATATAATGGATAATTGTTTGGGAATATCTCACAAATCGAGTGATGTTTTCTTTATATGCAACAACTAAATAATTCTCGTTTGGACTTAATTCCATGAAATGTTTTCTCATCGCATGTAGACCAAACCGTTGGAATGTATTTCTCTAGGAATTTTTTTAAAATTCATCCCATTCTCATGCATCAAAATCTTCACATTCAATGATATTATTTACCTGTTTCAACAACAGTTCGACATCACCTTCCAAATGATTAATTTATACAGTTACCATATTCTTATCTAAACAGTCCATGACATAAAATATATTTTATTGGGCTATAACCTAATATTCATCTATCGTAGGGTCAAAATATCCTATGAATGATGGGAATGTGGTCTCTTAAAATACTAAATTATCATCATGTTCATTAGTGTTAGAACTGGTTTATCCCATTCATGGAAACAACAAATATTTATAGATAGTGTAAACTAATAAATCATTACAAAAAACATCTATTTTTCAATTTGACCATTTTAATATGCTTTTTAGAAGAATATTTTCCTCTCTATGTTAACCCAATTCAACATTAGTGTTTCATCTATGGAAAACCATTCTAAAAAAACATAGACAATGAAACATGGTAATCATAATATTATATATCAATTCAAATAATCCATAAATTGAAATATATCAATGTAATGATACTACATTAACCTAAAACCAAAATTTATCTAAAAAATTCGGTTGAGACAAAGTTGAGGCCACCGCCTAAAAAAGTACATACTCGGGAATTTTATTCAATAATTCTAGAGTATTTAACATTGAAGATGTTTTCAGGTATAGAGTTTTTTATAATAAGTAAATAAATCAAACATAAAAATACCCTAAAATTTAATGTGGACACCTTGAAATAGTATGCAGTTTTTTATAATATAAAACATTTTAAATAATCATGATAATTTTTTTTAAATATCTTTATGACGTTCATCATGTATTTTTTCATCCCTTATTCATCTTTTCACCATTAATAAGTAGTAAATACATTCCATTGAAATTAATATCATCGCATACCTTGTTTTTAGTCACAATATAACTTTAAATCTAATATAATGAATACAAAACACATATCGGTATCTTGGTACATCATTATACTTATCACTTTAATATATGTAATAATGAGTTGGATGTCTTGAATACATGCCACTCTTATAAATAGAATAATCATTCAACCTATTTCCATACCCAATTAAATGGAGGGCTATCATGGACCCACCCATAATTAGTTTATCACATAAAGACAATAATTTTTTCAACATAAAAACCTTTCGAATGAAAAAGAACCATTATATTATCATAACACATAAAATAATGCAATATTGTACATGTAACTCATAATATTAAATTTCTATTCATAAGAACAAATTTTTCATTTTGAAATAATCAATCCATTTTTAAAACCCATTTTCAATTAATAAATAACCAAAAGGAAATGAAGGGTTTAAATTTAATAAAATATGTATTTTTCCAATGTAAGATAGAAATAAAATAATAGTAAGGATGAAAGGATTTTCATTGTCGATGTGTACATTTAGAATGAATATTCATTTTCAAATTTAAAAAATGATCCATTTAAAAAGCGTTAATATATTCAATTCCATAAAATATGAATGAAATTAAAAATATACATAATTTTTTTTATAATCCTTTTAATCCTTATAAAGTAATATTTACAGTAATATCATGAATATTGAAATAGAGATAAGGGTTTTTAATTAAATAATTAAACATTAAATGTGTCCCACACCAAATTTAACAATTAATTAAAAAGACTCCCGATAGACTACCATTTTACAAAAATATCTAATAAAATTAGAATAAATAAATTCATGTTAGGATATTTAAATAGTGATGTATGTACACCTCATAAAAAATGGGTGTTTAACATCCAAATTTTACACAAAGAAAGAACATTGAGACGAAATGCATTATCTTGAGTCTGACTTGTCATGATTGTATTTATCTTATGAATAATAATATCATATTAATTATTTAATTAAATCTTACAGTTTTCCATATTTATAATTACATTAATTTAAATTATTTCTTTTTATTATTCATCTATATAAAAATGTTATTTATATTGGTTTTTATTACAATATTTGGTTTCTGTGTCAGAAATGAATTTGGAATGTAAAATATGGACAATGGGGTAACTATTAAAACATATAAATAATAATAATTGTGAATAAATTATAATATTTTACCTAAATTATATGTATAAACCCAATAATTAATTATGTTTATGAAAAATGAACCAATGTAACAAACATATAGACGGTAGGCCATATATACGCATGAGTAATATTCTCATACTTAAATGATAAATAGGAAAAGAGGTAATTAACATTTTATGTAAAAAATGTAAATATATATTAAAAAAATTATTGAAAGAAATATAAAATATATAAATAATTATATTGATGTAAAATTAATCTCATCACATTAGGGAGGTGGTAGTCCACACATCCAAGAATGAAGTTATTACTTTATTAACTTTTAGAAGAGTGTAATAAAGAGAAGGTTATATTATATTTAAATAAAATTAATTATGTATTTAATATAAAATATATTTTATTTATTTCCCTTATATTCATAAAAAGAATCCTAAATACATTCCATGAAATGTGTTAACAAAACTCATAGATTTGAGGAGGGTTATTCCCGATGCCCAAAAACGATGATGTTGTAATCTAACAAAATTTAAATTATGTTAGTATGTGTTATGTAATAATTAATAAATAATTAACAAATTATATATATCATAATTATCACACAAAACATAATTTCCATCATAATTCTACATCATGAGTGGTGGTAAAGGAAAAAATGAAAGACATCGTTTTGTGTGGCCGTATTCAGTCATACACAAAACATTAAATTTTGTTACCAATTTCATTTAAGTGTAAATAGGTGTAGGTTGAACCCTTTAAAATGATAAAATAACAATATATTGAGGATATTGATGATAATACATAATCTTGGAATGAAAATAACTTAATGGGTGTAGAAAGAAATAAATAATAAATGTGTGATGAATAATGTTACCTCTTTTTCAGGTTACACAATTTTATTTTCACCAAAGGGAATCCATGTTTGGATTTTGTCCCAACATGGTAAATATGGTATTATTGTAGAGATGTTAGGAGATGAATTTTTTTTAGTATTTTTATGATACAAGGGATTTATCAGTGTGATTTAATGGGGGAGTCTGGGTTCCTTTTTATAGTGGAAGTGGAGTTGCATTTTTGTAAATATGAATAGCTAAACAATATTGTGAGGTCTCCCTAACATAATGTGATTCCAATAATGATCCAAATTAGATAAAAAGGAATGATATAGTTCAATTGTGTTTATAAAATTGGGTTTTATGTATCTATGTCATTTGAACACTTAAGATCAAAGGTTAACCACTATGAAAACAAATGTTGTCCATAATCACTTTATTTAATTTTACTATTTTCCATAATATTTTTGTTCATACACTAAGTTAAACTTATTATAAGTTATATATTTTTCTTATTCCAAATATTGAATGAAAATTTTCAATATCCAACGATATAATTGAAATAAATAAATTTTCAAATAATATCATAGAAGGGATGACAATGTTTGTTTTAAAGTAAAAATTGTAAAATTATGGAAATGATTTAATATCTATAATTATTATGAAAATGATTAAAATTAAAAAAAAGGATTAGTTTTTATAAAAACGAACTAATTATAATGTTAGACCAATATTAAATATAATTTTACTATATAAATAAATTATGTATAAATGAATATTTTGATTAACATTAAATATTATTTACTTTTCAACCAAATATGAAGCATCCCTAAAAAAATGAAAAAATAAGTTGCAGTTAATTTTGAAATTCAAATTGAAAAATTATTATCATAGATAAATTTAAATGTGCCATTATATTTTTTGAAGACATGTTATCTATTAAAATGATGATTTTTTTTTGAAAATACCAATCTTTAAAATGTTAAACTAGATTATTCTTATCTTATGCCTATAAAATATATTTGATGAATTTAAGAACATTTTTTAACATAATATAGTTATTCATATTTATAAACACTAATACAATTTCTTTGTGAAAACATCAGAACTAAAAGAATATTTTAATAGTGTATTATGGTTTTTTATATCTCAATATTGAATACAACAAATGGTTTCAAAAATACACATTTTTTTGTGTCATATACAATATTTGTAATATCATTTATTCTATTTAAAAAATAATATATAATTAATTTATATTAATAATCATGAAAAATAATTTTTTTACCAATACCCAGGTTGTTACATTATATGTTATGAATGTGATTAGGGAATAAACATACCCCATTATGGGACCCTTTCAAAATTGTGATATTGTATAGGTAGCTATCCATGAATGATGATTGTGGTATGTTATATATAGATTCCACATTTTTTATGATATTGTGATCTTAAAAATCCATTTTCATTTCATTTTTCATGCATGAGATTACATTTGAGGATTCACTATTATGATATCATGTTATACTATTATCTCCCATATTATGTTTCCATATCATTCATATTCAATTACTTAACTTTTTAGCTCAATAATTTATTTTATATATTTTATATGATATCTAATGTAGGTTTATGAGATCAACTAGATTTAGAGATCGTGAGGTAGAATAAAAATAAATATTTCAGGATTTAGATTCATTTTGGGTTTTATATACATATTCCACCAAATACACTTGGTATCGTGATCATTGGGTTGTAGTTATTGGATGTTTATGTTAAACGATAGGGAATAATATGTGAAAACGGACTGTGTTGTAATATGAGAATTATTTTTTTGAGGGTTTATGACGTATGGATTTACATCAAATGAAAATAATGGGGTAATTTCACATAATATAATCAAATTACAAAATATTCCTAAATTATATGATGTAATTTTATGTTAAATATCATAACTCAATGAAATGAATTTATGTTACCGAACACTATTACTTCTAGTAAAGAAGTAAATCAACAGAAATTTGAATAAGGTGAGATGATTTGGATAGTGAATCTGATGTGATACCAGGATTATGATATAAATATATCCTGATTTATTGGTTGTGAAAATCAAGGAATAAATATCCCACAAAAATTTTATGTCTTAATAAATATGATTTTACACCAAGAAAAAACCTGATATTTTATAAACACATTAATGAAACCCCAATTGAAAGAAGATAATGAAATTTTTATTTAAATAAAATTATTAAAATATTTTTTATTATATAATATATCAAATATGTAATATGTAACCAAAAATTCATAAATTAGGTGAATAATTCAAAACATATCTCAAGGAGTGTAATTTCAGATAGAAAATCCTGACCAATTTTCCATAATTTTATAAATTTAAATTGAAATCCTATAAGAAATCTAGTTCTATACTAATAACATAATTAAAAACCATAATCATAGACATTTTCATTTATACTCTTCTTAAATAGCCATTCTCTATATAAATTATAGATACATTCCACAAAAGGGTGTTAATAGTTTTTTTCATTCATACTATTTTTATAATAGAATTTTATATGTATAGAATTATTTTAAATATAATCATTAATATAAAAAATATTATTTTGTAGATGCTTTATTTTTATATGTGGTTTTAAACTATATTCATGAGTGTCAAAGTCATTACTCTTGTAGATGAAATCAATAACAATCATGATTTGGTGATTCATGAATAATAAAGTGACCATTTTTAATTAACGAATCAAATATTGATGTTATGACTCCCATTGAAAAAAGATAATTATCAACAATTTTATATCATATTTAAAATTAATTATTTTCTAATAGTCATTTTAGGAAAAATTCATAGTATTTTAAAATTTGGTGATTAAACTAATTCAAACATGAATGGACCCTAATTATTAGTTGACAATGAGATAGATTATCCATATTATAATTATAAAAAATGAATAATGGACATTATTAGTTACCATTGATGTGTTATATCATTTTTAAAACAATTTTGAAGAGGGAATAATTTATAAAATATACTTGTGTATAATGAATAGATCATTTTCTTCTTAGTTCGACCGTTTAAATTCATTGAACCAAAACAAATTTTTTACTGATCATATCATTAATAATATTTTAAATTTGAAATACTAGAACCTAATTTATTTTTAAAAAATCATATTTATCTCTTAATACTATAGATATTAACATTTGTTTTGGTTTTTATGTAAAATGGAACAAATTTCATTATGGAGTTTGTATTATGCACAAGTCACAAACAACAGCTTTTCTTTCTTAATGTATGGCATATATGAAATAAAATGATGAAACTTTTAATTTAATTAAATTGAGGTATTTAAATAATTCTAATATAATTATATTATTTTTGTAATAATCCATTTTTTTACCTAATTATGAAGAAAAAATATGTAGTTTATAATATTGATGTCAAGATTTTTAATTTTCATTGAAATTAACCTTACAAATTAATGATTTTTATTTACCTATCTTATCCAGATGATTCTAAAAGATTGAGGGGTTTTTATAAGGATAAATGTAGAATATTTTAATGTGGAAATATAAAAGATAGGTGTACCTTGAAATGAAACATATATTATCCTTTTATAAGTGAATAAAATGGTATTTTTGTGTGTAACTATTACTATAATGGACTATATCAATATTTCCCATCACTTTCTATTTTTTTGAGGCATGTGGTTGTCATAGGAGTCCTTGAGTGAGTATGGAGTGGTTCGGCTGTGAAAACCTGATAGCTGGATGAATACATTATTATTTTTGGTTCTCAAGACGTTTACGATTAGTTCTGAAGTGATGATAATGGTTCATGAGAGGCTTCATGATTTTTAAAACTCAGAGATTAAATACATTGATTCAACACATTTTTTAGTAAAATTAGAGTATTTTCATGAATATAAAGTGTATTCATTACATGATGTGTAAATCCACTATGTAACAAGTTCATAAATGGCGAAACATCATTGGTTTTCTTCAAACCTTACCTGTTTCACTCATATCTAGGAGGATAACCAAGCTACCTTGCAGATTTTTTAGGTTCTATCATTGGGGATTTATTTCTGACCACTCATCTTCGACCTTGGGTGATCTAAGGTAATTTTTAACTCATTTTTATGTTGATAATTCTCACTCAGTTTTATTTCTAAACCATTATTCCTTCCTTGAAATGATTCATGATATACCCTATTTTCAATGTGGTTTCATTAGGTAATAATTAGAGTAATTTTTCCACAACATTATTGGATGGATGAAAATCTATATGGGAGCGGTGGTCTAGATCCACCACGTCGGTCCATTATCATAAAAATAATATTGAAGCCTCTATGTTCGTGGTATTATTTCATCTTAATTTATTTACATGTAATCATAAATTGATACTGGTTTTGAACATTGGATAGAAATTAAATGAACATAACAACGATTGAATGAGATTTCAAAAATTTATTGTAATCACATGATGACGATGATGATAATTTATATCGTGATAGTGGTAAGCCCCATTGTTTTCTAGAGAGTGTTATATCTATTATATGAGTTGTTTTTGTCTTTTTATTATGAATATATTAACATTTTTGAATTGGTAAATAATTTAAATCATGAATTAGTTGAAAATTAATTAAATTACAGAATTAAAAAAATTCATATTTTAATCTACTATTGGATGTATTTTTCTATTAATAAAATTTATTACCTAGTTAATATTTAATTAAATATAATCACCAATTACATTAATGGAATTTATAATATTTATAAAGCATGTACATTCTTGTTTTTTCTAGAAAATTAAATAAATATTAATAAAAAACGGTACATCACTGTGTTTGATGAAAACAGAATAGATACAAATATCATGTCTTACCATTGATAGCGTGTTAGATATTGATACCTTATTTCATCCATAGTTATAACCTTTGATAAATGAATTCATTAATTCATGTTTAAATAGTAACATATTTTTTAAGATAATTTATGCGCCCTAGGATCTCAATTTTTTTAAGAATATAGGATGTCTTGTTATAGGACCCAGATATCCAAGTTGGAAATCAATGTTTACATCCTAATTATTTATTATTGTTATGTTGAATGGTGATGTTAGCCTCGGATACATGATCCACATATTGATTAAATGAAGTAGGGTAGGGTGGCCCGTAATCGATGTGATCCATGTATAGATGATATTGGGAAGGATAATTTGATGTGGCAGGGGAGACCAGATGATATGGCTGCAATTAACGCATGTGGTTTTGAAATTCGTCAGTATATTGATGATGGTTTTAGGGATGAAAACATATAATATATAATGTGATAAATCAACGATTACATGGTATTATGTTTCTAATGAATGGACTATTAAATTTTGAATCTTTTTAATGGATGTTTTTACTGGTTTCATGTTTTATCTACATTCTTATCCCACTGCTTGAGGTGACTAGAGGATCTTGATTTCATGTTTCTACTTGGTGGTAGAATATGAATATTGTCCAATAGAACATGACTTTTGGAATAATTTTAGTAATTAATCAGTAATTATTCACACATGAGGTTGGTGTTAATGGAATTTTAATTCTAAATGATATTGATCTGAAAAAACAAAGGACACTCTTTGGATTATGCCTGTAAGTAATGGTCGTTACTATGATGATTACTATTATGTAATGTGAAATATGGTTAATGGTTAATTAATTTATAATTATTTAATTAAGAAAACATTAATCCCTTAATAAAAATTAAAAAATAATTTATATCATTAAGTGATTGTATTCATAAAGGATATATATTCTTAAGAGTGGATATTGGGAGTCCAAGATTTGTTAGCCCTAGTTGAGCATATGTCCGGGACATTTTCATATTGTGGATGTAACATATATTAAATCATGTATATTTTGTGATTTCATATTCTTCCCAAACCATGTTATTTATGGATACTAAATCCTAGGGGACTCTGGGAGGTAGCTTTCCCCAACATCATGGTGGGAGGACTGGATTATAAACTACCTTAAATATACTAATATGCATTGTAGTTAGTTTCCCCATATATGTGGTTAGAGGTTATTGATTACTTTTTCTTACTTAATACACATGTATTACTAGATATTTTATCCAAAGTATTATTATATGTATGAAGAGTATATGATCTAATGGATAAAGGTACTTACTAAGTTAATGGGCAATAATGGATTGAGGTATAATACCTGATGTGTGAAACACATCATATGGGTAGTTGTGGATTCGATAAAATATATGGGTACAATATATGGATATATGAATGGGATTGTGTATTGATATATTTCACATGTTTCATATTGTGACAAGTCCCACATGTGGTATTAGGATCTCAGAAATTTGAAGAGAGATGGCAAGGAAATGTGTCATTGGGGTAGAGTGGAAAGCTTTTGGGGAATCAGAATTAGGATACCTTTTATGTTTTATTAATATATTGTATGCTCTATGATATCTGATACAAGGTTAGAGTAATCCATTGACATGCTAGGAACATAGTATACATATTTATTTGAATGTTATGTATCATTATTGTTCATTATGATTTAGCATGATATCATTATCCGTTTTATGAGAGGGACCATAGAGGATCCTAGTGATTACCCTATTATGATCACCATATATATATGTACACATTTTTAGGTTAGTCAGAGCATATTAGAGATCATGCTCGATATTTGAGGCTTGTGGTGTTGTATGATACATTTAGGCTTTGTGGTCACTTAATTCATTACCTTTTAGGTATATATAGTTTCCCTTATGTTTTCTACAATGGTGCATGACATTGGATTTCTACACTTTAGATTTTTTAATATTTATATATTTTTGTGGAGGTGATGTTTTTGGTATCCATCGTATCACAATTTTTAGAATGTTCCTCATAGAGTGTAATACTTCCCATATGAAATATTATTATACTATTGGTGTTAGTCCCCAAAGTGAGGCCAACTAGTGGTAGAAAATTGGATGTCAGCATCTCTCTTCACTAGTTGTGGAATCTTTGTGGGGTGGTGGTCATGTTAGTGTGGTATCAGATGTTCCTGTTGAGTAATATGATGGAGTTTGGAGTTAGGAACCATGGAGGATGTATGGGTAGGTAGGCAAATAGTTTCCGATAATTTTATTCATTTATGTAAAAATAAGTGAACGATTGACAAATAGGTATTTCTGGTACCATATAATATGATTAAAAAACCATTAGGTTTACTGAGACTATAAAAAATTTATACAACTTTCATTGTAGATAACATAGAAGGGACTATGAATAATTCTTATATTTTTCTCTGATTGAAATTCTTATTCCTTAGGATACGTTAAAACAAAAATAAGATAATAAAATAATTAAATAATTTCTGTTAAATATTTCATAGTCCATGTTTTGGAAATCTAATTGTTTTTTATTTATTTTTCGTGGAAGGATATAGCTCGACATCCTTTTCATGATCACATTGAATTTATTATAGAGGAAGAACCAACAGATCAATTTTGATTAGAGGATGATGATAATGATGCATGTATGAAGAAACATTAGGAGTTTCAAATACAAATCCTACATCATAGATTTGTTTTATATTCATTCATGGATGACTAGATAGATGAGGTTAAAAAAGGTTTCTATATTTATTGTTCTTGAATGTTGAACTGTATTTCAATATCCATAATGGTGCTTCTTGGATTACTGATGCTGTTTTTGTTCATGTTACTTGGTGATCTCAAGGAGTTTGTAGTTTCGTTGGATATGTTCTCAGACCATTTTAGGGAATAATTTCATTCATGGAAATCAAATTTGATCATTTTATAGGAGTTTCTTATGATTCGTCTTGATATATCTTGTGTGGAGAAGTATTGGATCCATTTTAGGACCCTTCTATGTTATTCTCCACACCGTTTTCTAGATTAGAAGGCCATGGTGATTAATTTTTAGGACGATTGTCATCTTGAAATACCTGTCGATGTCCCTTGGTTTATACCAGATATGTGTCTGCATGATCTTGTTAAATCTCATGTTTTTGAAAAGATACTATCCAACACCATATCATCATCATAGGGGAATCATCAGGATTTCTCATAAATAAGATCTATGGTCTCAGTATTCTAGTTTCATATATAAAACTTTTTAGTTCATCAAAGGTAAAGTCATAGCCATCATAATCTCATTTCTCTAGGGGTAGTGTCTCTCGTACAAATTTTAAGGGTTCAAGTGTTAATATATCTTATGGTTTCCAATGTGATTAGTTGTTAGAGTGTATAACCTCTTTGATAAGGCAATGTTCGTCATTTGTTGCACTTTAGGTTCCTCCATAATGGAATTTTCATCCAAGTAAGTTGTAGTATATTTTTCTATTTTACGATAAATAGAGAGAAGATGAGGTAGTTATAGTACATTTGAAGATGATACTCATCTCAAAAGAGTAGACCATACATTTGGTTGTTCTCACTAAAAAGAAAAGGGCCTTATAATATATTGTTTTTAGCTTGATGCTTTATTATTACCAAAACTGTGTGAGAAAAAAATTATTTGAGGTACCCATTTCTTATTTTCTATTATATTGATTTCTAAACTCATTCAGGCGAGATTCAATCCTTTATATTTAATACACTCATCCATTCATTGGGATTTGAGTTATATATTCTAATAATAATCATGGAATTGACTACACCAATTGAAGGTTGAACTCATTTGTATGAAGTATATAGAAAATGTGAGTAGGATCTTGGTAATCACCAGCCTTGGAGAAATTTCATATGTTACAGATATAGCCATATGGAACCATCCTCTTCACGGTTTGGTTGTATATGATATAGTTTATCAAGGATTCCATTAGGAGGAATTTTTTGTTCTATAATTATTATAGATTTTGAACATTGTTTATTGTCATGTGGGACACATGTCTATATCATAGGCATATATCTTCCATGAATTGATTGATGGTCAAGAAAACGTTGAGCTCATCATTTTTTCAGTAGCCAGTGTTTCCCTATGTTATGGAGGAGTTCCCAAAAGAATTTTCAGAGGAGGTTGTTTCATTACCCCCTTGATGTTCGATAATATTTGGGATTGAAATACAACCATTAATGTCTCCTATATTTATTTGTATATTTCAGTGTCAAACTTCTTGTGTTGTGAGAGATTCATGTATAAATCAAGGACATTTTTCCATGCAGTTTTGTTATTTTGAGTCTCTCGCCATGGGGTGCACTAGTTTTCTTCATAAATTAGGCTAATCGAATTTTATGATGTTGTATCATTTATCCTCAAATTAACCTAGAGAAAATTAAAGAATTTTTATCCCCTTATATAGATTTATTTCTTAATCAGTCAGCTGAAAAGATAAATTTGGTTCTAAAAGATCAATTTTCAAAAAGTATATAATCAGATATCGAAGAAAGATGATGATATTCTAAATACCTCTTTATGTTTTCAGTATGGTAATTATGTGTTCATTTTTATTACATTCACTATCACTAAATCTGTTGATTTTTTCATGGGGTTGATGAATACGGTGTTGGAAGTGTTGTTGGATATGTTCATGGTGGTTTTTGTCTGTGAAGTCCTTGTATACTCTTTGTCTAAGGTGGAGAATGTAGAATATATTCATGTTTATATGGATTTATTCATCATGATAATATATTATAGATGTTTAAAAAAAATTCATGAATTACATTTCTAAGGTAATGTGGTAAATCCGCACTGAGTAGACGTGGATACATTTTAGATATAAGATGTTATGTCATCGGAACCCCCAAGAATGTCTCATATGTGGGAAGAATGTTTTATTATTGAATTCTATTAATGGAGGTTCATAGATGACTTCATAGGGTTGAAATCCTCTAAAATCGATTACATGATAGTAATAATAGTTCTTGTGGACTTACCATTGTCAATGTGATTTTGTGTACTTGAAGAAAAAGATGTTCGGTGCTACAGACCATTGTTTTACAGTAGAATGAGTTCATTTTGAGGTATTTTTTGACACTTTGAATCTTGGATTAGGTTGCATTCTGATTTTGCAGATGCTAGTTGTTTCTTATAGTCCTTAGTAGTTATGTCACGATGTGTGTAACTATTCCACCCATGATCATTAGTTTTAGTGGTGATGTTTTCATAGATGTTGTGGTGAAATTACCACATCAGAAAGTGTTTTGTGATTTTTACCAAAAATAAGATCCCAATTTATTTATTCTCATAAGGTTAACATAATGTTCATCATTGTCGTTGGATGGAAGTATTATAGGATTATGATTTCTATATTTCATTTATTTTATTAATGGGAAATATTGTTGTTGATCTGTTGAGTATGAAGTCACTTAGTGATGTTGTGTTTTAATATTGATATTTCTAAATAGTGATGGAAGAAATATTATTGATATTTATAGATATGGGAGAGGTTAGAGATGGAGGTTGTATTTTTTAGATGACCATGAAATGGCCTTTGGTTCAATAGGTGAAGGAGTATGATTTAGGGGATTCTGAGGTGTAAGAATGGAGAAAACATTTTATTTTGACTTTTTTCTCTTTATCGTTGATCAAAGGATGTAAAACAATAGTTTTTGTTTCTGTTAAGGGTTTTCATTCTTCTGATGATGCATGAGATGGTTCTCGAAGTGTTTCATATTTTACATTTTATGGTACATACTAGTGTGAAAAATTTGTACCATGGTTTAAGAGGACATTTTTGCTGGACTGGGATGAAGTGTGATGTTTTATATTTTGATTCTCTAGGTTAGGGCTACCATAATATTATGGTAGATAATCTGGTTTAAGGATGTTTTTTATAGATGTAGGATATTCTATAATGGATGTGGGAGGAAATGTTGAATGATGTTTTTATCCATCAACACTGACCTCATGGAAGATATGATTCATTATCTTTTATAGTGAATCATATGATAAAATCATTACACATTATATTAATTAGGTATTTAATCTCACGATAAGATTTATAGAGGTAGTTTATAGAGTATATGGTGAAACTCTTCATTTTCATATGGATGATCCTCTCTGATTGATATCTTCAACTAACCTCTATGTTGTGGATATGTATCCAATGTTCTTTTAGTTCAATGTTTTCCATTTTCAATATATTTCATCCATAGATGGACAATCATATAGAGTAAAAAATCAAGAATATTAAAGAATTTTTGCACTCTTCTGTCTTGGATTTTTTAGGTTATTGAATATGGAATCTTCACTTGGATTATATTTTGTACAATTGTATTTTCCACTTCACTATTAGAATTTCATTATTTGAAGCTTTGTATAGATGACCTTGGTGTTCTCCATTATTCTAGACGAGGTACTTAGAGGCATCAATTATTGGGTCAGAAATATTACATAATATAATAGATATGCTATAATTTAATAATGAGAGTGCAAAGGTAGGGAATTTTATTCACAAATACTTTTTCTATAATTGGAGGATACCTATAGAGTTTGACATTGTATAACAAATGTTCCCGATGTTGTCTTATCATAATGGGAAGTAATGGTTTGGTCATGGATGCTAGCATTCACCTTGGTTTATCATTCCTTTCAATGTGTTGGAATATTCTATAGTCATTCAATATCAAATAGAAATTCCCCCTCAAAAGAGAAAAAAATGAGATTTTTTCCATGTGTCACAAATCCATAATTATGTTCATGATGAATCTCATGTCATTAATTGGGGATATATTGATGTTGATGATGATGAAACCTTAAATGACAATCCATTATAGAACCATGACTTCCATGAGAATGTTTTTTGTGGAAGTTCCATTCCAATTTTTATGTCTTTTTGTGGCATTGTGGTGTGGATGATAGTACTTGGGAAGATGAGTCATATATTCTCAGTCAGTAATCCATGATTTTTTATGTTTAATCATTATCTTGTAACACTATTATAAATGGATATTTTTCATTATAGTTTATAATAATTTTCATCTTCTTTTATGTTGTGGAATTAATATCATTTTAAAGGTATCTCCCTCATGATCATGTTTAGGATTTAACTGTTTCAATTGAATGGTGTTATTATTGATTCCACTATGTTTGTTGGTTGAGATTCAATGATAGTGACATCATTTTGATGTATCTTAGATTGTGTCTGTTTGGATAACTTCTTTTCATTTTATCTCAGGGATTGGATTTGGATTATTGATGAAGAAAAAATATCGAGTGATATCTAATGTGAGTGTCTAGAAACATGATGCCTAACCCTTTTCATTTTTCTGAGGCTCATTGTATTGGGAGGTCTCTTTCAGTGAGTTTAGAGGGGTTCAACTCATAATAGATGAATGAAGTGACAGTGAATGACATGTGAGGGGTTATTATATTGTTTATGTTCAGTTAATTTACTATTAAGGATGGTTCACATGGTTATTCATTATGTACATATATTTGGGATTAAATGATTCTAAGGGACATTTTTTTCTATGATATCTAAATCATGTCTTTTGTAAGTTGTGTAGAATTACATTCACTCTAAATGTACTATGTAAGTATTTATAAATGGTGATGTGGCTTCGATTTCCCTCACACCCTACTATTTCCGCTCATTTCAAGGTGGGAAGCTAATATCTCTAATTCATTTTATGGTTCGTTTATCAAGGATTTATTCATAGGCTTCCATTTTCTGTAATTGGTTATATATGGTAAAGGTTACCTATGTTTTAGGTTTTTTATTGTCATTTTTTCACATTTTCATCATTTTCATCATTCCATGTGACGTAACATGATCTCTAATGTTACCAATAGGGTGTCAGTGGATTTTTGGGTTGTGTTTATGCCACAATTTCCATGTATGCATGCAACTTCTTACAGGATTAGTGATCTGAATATTCAACATTGGTCGGTTATCTTTTGAGGAACATTAACTTCATTGATGTAGGGGATTCATTTATTCTTTATTTATTTATATAGAATCATAAATTCAGAAATGTCTCATCCTTTGAATGGAATTTATATATACATAATATTGATTAAACTATATAAAAAAAAAATTTCGCGATCACATGATGATGAGGTTACATTTTTGTACCATGATAATGGTTTGCAACAGGATTTTCTATATAGTTTGATATATCCACTATAATTTCTTGTTAGCATATTCTTATACAAGTATGAGGATTTTTTAATTGGTAACGGAAGTAAATCGAAAATTAATTTAGAATTAATTTTCTTAATAAGTCAAGGAATATGAATGTTGTAATATTGTGATTTTTAATTTGATGTTGATCATTTTTTTGAATGTATGCATGATTAATTAAACATGATACTATATTACATTAATGGAATGAAAAATATCTTGTGGTGTATTCATAATTGATTATGTTACGAAATTAAAGTCATGTTATTTTAAAATGGAACATCTCTTGGTTTTTTTGAAGCTGGAATAAATGTTTTAACCATTATTTCTCGTTAAATGCTTTATATATATTGAAACCATAGGTTTCTCATAGTTTTAATCTGTGATTAATGAATCCATTATTTAAATATAGAATAATAACTAGTTGTGTGATATATATAACTCATAGGACCTTAGTTTACACTTTTCATCTGAAGGATGGATTCTATGTTTTAGAACTGATATTACATAGTTATTTGTGCTTTTTCGTTTCCTAATGCTTTTGTGATGTCACATATATTAGATCATTGTGATTTGATCCATGGGTGGTTTACCCTAAGATAACTATATTGACATGGGGTTGGAGGCACAATTTTGATGTTATCATGGGTAATCAAATGATGGTAAAAATTAATTTATGTGGGTAGTGATGCTTGGCTGATGTGGCATGAGTTGATGCATGTGATGGTGGAATTCATTAGTAAATAAATGATGGTGTAGAGGATTCCACCAGAGATGAAAGAACGATTTCAGGCTAGGATTACACATTAATATGATTTTTATTGATGGGATGTTCTCATCTAAATCTATTTAATGGTAGTTGGTAGGTGTACTTGTTTTATCTATATTCATTTAACCACTACTTGAGGTAGCTGGAGGTACTTCATTTCTTGTTTCTTTTTTGTGGTATCATCTGTTTATTTTCCTATAGTGCATATTTTAATGATTAATGATAATATTAAATTAATTATTCTTAAATTATCATGTTTTATTTTATGCAATGCTAATTCTAAAAGGTGTTAATCTTGATAAACAAAGAATACATTTTGGATTATCCCTGTATGGAAAAGAATTTTCTCTGATAATTAAAATAATGAAATAGAGAATAATTAATTAGATAAATAATTTATAATTAAGGATTGAATTTATTTTTATTTCATAATGAAAATAATTCATAAAAATATTTTTCATCAATGATTCTATGTTTATAGGATATCTGGTATTAGTTGTGGAATTCATGAGTCTGAGTGATATTAGTTATAGTTGAGTCTGTGACTAGGTCATTGTAATAGTGTGGTTGTGAGATATATTATAACATATATATTCTATGGTTTCAAACAATACCCCACCCATGATAGTTTGGGAAACTGAAACCTAGTATATAATGAGAGGTTGTTTCCCATAAATTATAGAGGGAGAATGAATGGATGACTACCCCATTTAACCTCACTCTCTTCTATTAGTAATTACGTAGGAGGTATGCATAGAGATTAGTTTTCCCACATACGTGGGTAGAGGGATATAAAATATTACTGTTATTTTGAACACTTTTGTACCATATATTGTATTCAATGTATCATTATAGCAATGAAGTATATATACTATGATGTCTTGTAGTATATACATGGTTAATGGGTTATAATGGCTTGAGGTATGACACCCGATGTATGATACACATCAAAAGTGCAGTGGTCAATTCCAGGAACTACTTTTTTTATAATATATGGATATAGGATATGAGATTATGTGATCATGTGATTCACATGGTGCATTTTCTGAAACATTTCTCAAGAGTTTTTAGGCTGGAACACATTTTTACAGAGGAGGATTAATATATTTAAAATTGGGAAAGAGTGGAAAACCAATAGGGAAGATTGATATGAGTACCATGGATTATTTTTTATTATATTATATTCTACATACTAGGTGAAACTTTATAGAAGATATCCATGTTGAGGATGCGAATTTATTATACCATTATAGGTGATGATTTAGTTTTACTATTGTTCACATTGAATTATCATTCTTTCATTATATTTTTCATGTGAGGCTTCAAGAGGGATCCTAATGAGTATACTATTATTCTCAACCTAAAGAAATATCTTATATTTTTCATGTCATTCATATTATGTTGGGGATTGGTTTTGATATTACAGGATCATGGTTTGTTGTAGTTTTTTGGGCATTGTGGTCTCTATACACATTTTCCTTTTTGGTAAATGTTGATTCCCATTCAATTTTCTTAGTAAAATTTGACATTGGTTGTGTTTACAAGGTATTTAATTCTATATATATGTCTGGTAAGATGTTTTCTTGTGTATTATTCTTTTCTATATGTTCTATTTCATTCCTTTAGAGGTTAATTCTTCTCGTATTCATGCTTATTATATGTTATGAGCTGGTTCCCACCTAAGGGCCTTATAGAGGATGAACATGGGCAGTCACCATCACCGTACACCCATTTTAGTAAATTAGGTGTGAGGGTTCATGAAATATACAATTTTAATAATATAAGGTTTCTACTCATGTTTCAAAAGCCACAAAATGGAAAAAATAGGATGGTAAAATTCTCTTGGGTTAAAAACCAACTCATTTACTTGTTTGTTTAAATCATAAATTGGTTTATAGATTTTTTTTATCATTTTTCCATTTACAAAAAAATATATTTACATAACTAATTTACTTCCATAATTAGAATTATATTTTCATGAGTAATATTATGAATGATATTCGTAAATAATTTGATACCTATATTTCAAAACATGAAATTATTTTTTCATATAATATTTCAAATTTTGTGAATATTTAATTTTTTAATAAGTTCACTTCATCATGTAAACTATATTTATGACAAATAACATTTTTAATCATTAAAATTATATATATTTAAAATATAATATATACATTGAATTTATAAAATTATGTTATTTATTAATAGAAAGTATATTATGTATGTAATTGAAGTCGATCCAAAAGTGAATGTCCCTTTAAAATAATTGGTTTAGTTAAAAGTAATAAATTATATTTTTATTAAATATATACTTAAATTACATCTAAATATATTTCACATATGATTTAGAAGATCATTTTATAGATTAATATTCATTATGATATTCCATGAGTATATATTCTAATACATAAATAGTTTCAAAAACGTTTATGTCATTCCTAAATAATGATAATTTCGTAAAAAAGTATATGTTTATTGAAAAAATTTATTTTCAACTAAAATTGTTCATTTTTACAAATACCATCAAAAATCCTTCGATGTAAATATTAATATGATGGATTCAAATATGAAATAAATAATAAAATTTCATCGTAAAATTTTATTTTTTAAATATTAACCCATAGTAATCGTTTTTATAATGATTTAATAAATAAGTTTGTGTTAGCCAATTTTTAATTTCATATATATTTTTTCAATAATAATAATGTTCTTGAAATGAAAATATTTTTCACTAAAAATGTATTTTCAAATAAATAATTTTCAAAATGATCAATGATATTCATTGTCATTTTATATAATCATATTTAATTTAATTCATATAAAAATTATCCTTTTAATATGTTCACATATTTTATAAAGTGGTTAGTTATATTCATTCCCTCATTTTTATTGAATGTTTTTTTAATGATTATATAATTATTTATATTTTATCGAAATTTATAAATGTGTCATCTGAGTATGGGGTTTCATGTGGACCATGATATCGAACACATTGACATATTTTAAGGTAATCATGCTTGAAAATATTGGGGTGATACATTCTCCCCTCATTAAAGAAATTTCATCCACAAACTATTATTTATATAATCATAATTATTTCTATAGGGATCTCATAACTAACCATACATTATAATATGATCATTGGATTATTTAAATGTGGAATATGATTTATCTATATAAAAAATTATATAACCTATTTTCAAAGAGTATAAACCCATTATTAATTTCTCATAGAATTATATAAAGGGATATAATTTAGATAAATATGGAATAACTTTGCACAATAATTGTAAATTATTTATATAGTAACCTTACTAATTGGGATTTTTATTTATAACTCAAAATTCATTTGTTTGTTGAAACATACATTTCATAAGACAACATGAAATATTGATTGAAAAATCACAATAAGATTCATTAGAAGTAATATTCTAGGAAATTAAATAATCAGATGTTTGTTTGGGACTATCTCCCATTACATCCCTCTTTTAGGGACATTGAGTTGGACAATGTCTGAAACTATTGAAATTTATGAAATATGTTTTTGTAGATTATCTCACTCTCTTTCACTTGAAATTCTAATAAACTTCATCTCCATGAATAAATCATATAAATATCTCTTTATATTTATTTACTACATTTTCTTCCAAAAATTTACAATATAATAAATTGAACAGTCTTTCTATCATCACATTAATCACGTGATAATTTATGAGATTCAATCATTCCCTTACTTGTTTTGTTTCTGAATTAAAACATTTTTTTGATTGTAGATCAAATTTATACAAATATTATTTGGAATATTCAAAATTTTTATCACTCTATATCCTATTATAATTGGTTTCTTGTTGATGAAATCTTTATATTTTCCCTTAGAAACATTGTTCTATTTGGTAAGATCAATTACAAAAATAACAATATTTAATCTGACCAATGATCAATATGTGTTAATTATCACAATTTACAATTTCAAAATTTTGTCATAATATTACTCACATTAAAAAACTACAATTTTTACTTATAGATTCTTCTACACAAGATGAATCAAACATGTTACAACCAAAATATGTCTCAGCATGTGATATATTATTAGTTTAACATAAGAAAATTTTCATTGGGTTCACTCATTCTATTTATCTACATAATTAAAATAGATATAAAAAAAATTTATGTTGACATTATTAAAATATTCTAAACTCAACAATAACTAAAATTTACACTCTCAAAATCAAACTTATTAGTTCTCATAAAAAATTATTCATTACTGTAATCAAATATCGATGTATACAGATAATAGAATAATATATTCTCAAAAAACAGTCTTTCGCAAAACCATATGAATATACATGTCAATGGAAACCAATGAATTAATATATTCTTTTGATAAATTTACTCAAACATAAACCTTTAATAGTAATTACCCACATGTTCATAAGACCACAAACAATTCGCTATATATCATAATTAGAAAATTAATAAGTTCTTATAAAAAACATCATGAATGAATTATCAATCCCAAGGGTAAAAATTATGATCATACATATTTTTTTAAAATAAATTGACCCATTATTATATCATCACCACATGTACTATCTATACATCCAACATTTGTTCTCAAATATTTTTTGAAAAAAAATATAATTTTAGAAAATACCTTTAAGAAGTTATTAATTTCATTTCATATATCAAAAAATAAAATTAACTTAAAACTACTAAATACTAGTATTTATATATATCACACCATTATCATAACATATAGATTATACTAGAATATGATTTTTAAATATCACTTAGTTATGAAAATTTATAGTAGTTTTACGAAAATATCAATCTCACACCTATCGGTAAGGCTTTTAATCATGACATTTCTATCATAAATGGAACATAATAATATTATCAACCATTTATATATACTAACTGATATTATTATTATACATTGTGTCTTTCACATAAATATAATTCTAATCTTCATTCACATCATCCCTTATAAAAAATTCTCAAATCAAAATGGTTTTCATAATATCAATAATATGTGATTTAAAACATTTATTAGAATAGTTCTTCTCTTATAAAACATTATTTTAAAATACTATAAATTTTGATCAAAATATGGATCTCAATACCTAATAATTGGTTGTCTATGTTTTTTTCAATTAGGTTATTTGGAAAACTAGTCATTATAATTTCTAAATTCATTATAATGGATTATAATGATAATGTTATTGACCAAAGAACACGCCCCTAGAATGTCTTTCCAGGTTTCCTATATTAGGCCAACTAATCATACGTCAAATTGAAAATTCTGTAAATACTCAACATAGCATTTTATATGTAATTACCTAATGGTTTATATGTGAAAATGTCGCATCCACAATCCAGTATGTAGAACAATATGTATTCCATAGAAATCCTACATAATTTTTACATTACAAAATAATCATAATGTTATCCAATACATAGACTTATTCTTAGGTGTTTTACTAATGATTTATTATTCAAATTATAAAATAAGCTATTATGTAAATCCTTATAATTAAATCATATAATTATCCTAATTGTTCAACTATAATGTTCAACCACAACTCATCAACCCTTAAATTATCCCCCAGAAACGTTTTATTTTCTAGAACTATCTAATCTCTTCTTTTTATGTGAAAAATGAATCCCCAAACATATACTGACACATCTATTTCTCATTAAAACATACTACACATCCATGTTTTGTTGGTAAAAAAATTTGTTCTACTAACTCTCATTTGAAAAATGTCATTTCTATTTGCTCACATACATATAAAAGGGAAAACTCTCTCCCCCTCTCTTAACACAAAAAAAATAATTTTATTGACCAGCCTCACCCCAAATCCAATCTATAATTCCATACACTCATCATAGATTTCTTACATTAGTTATAATTCTATCCAATAAATATAATTATTAAAAAAAAAGGAGTTACACGATGAAGAGATAACATTCATCAATGTGAACTTATTGTATTATTTCTTTCTCAAACTCTTATGATTATTTTAATAACACAATAATTTAATTTTATAAATTTCATAAAATACATAGATATATTGTTATATGATGTGTATGATTTATATCGACACACACATCCCTAAAATGGGCTTTGAAATCATTATTCATATGTATGATGGATTACCGCCTCCTGAAATGATGTTGTTCATATTTCCATTACCACCTCTCATGGATTGGAATAATGGGGGGAATATATTTTATATATGATAATAATGACACATGTAACATAAATATTCCACATTATTCATCAGCTCATATAAATAATTTTTAAATACCATATATTAGGGGATACAATATCATCACTCATGTGTATATGAGATTACTTTCCCATGTAGCGATGTGAATAGTTTTTCACTAAGAAGATACATGGAAGGAATTAAGGGTAACTATAATTAATATATATGACATTAATAACTAATTCATTATATTTATAACATAATTAAAATTATGAACATATAATATATCTGTTTTTTATTACAACATCTGACATAGAAAAATTTATAACATTGTTTTTTGACATGTTGAATATCACCTCATCCGTGTTATGATATTTTTCATTTTTCATCCCAAAATACAAAGAATGAAATATATAATTATATATAATTAAGTAATACAGTATAATCATCATTTTATAATGAAAAATTTTACATGCATTCTTTCCATAATTATCCTTGAATATTGGGAAAGTTACACATCTGTATATGCAACCTATCATCTCCATGATAGCAACGATGGTTATGTTATTGTAAAAATTATTCACAATTTACAATAGTATAGTGATTTATGAATAAAAATCATAATTATTTCATTAACAATATTACATAAAAGTATAATGAAAAATCCCATTGACCATATTCGACCTACCAATGTCAAATTGGTTACAAAAAATTAATATAGTAAAAACATTTGAATAAGAATAATTTAATATAGAAATGATTATAACATGGTACTAAGATAAATAAAATTAATAATAAACATTAAAATGTTATAAAGAAATTATATATTTAACATGTCTTTATTATTCAAGAAGATAATGACACACGTGAGAATTCAGACTCATTGTAAATGAAATTTCCTCAATTTCCTTTAATTTAGGTAATTCATGATGTACTTGTAACATAATAAAATATTTTGAAGAAATAAATTGGTTATATGGAATACATAACATGAATGATCATTCTTAAATGAGACAATAAATATTTTTATTTAAATTTCTCATTTATATCATTTTCGTTAGAATTTTGTGTATGAAGAATATTAAATGATTTATAATTATATACTTTACACATTTATATATAATTATTTGACAATTCTCTAATTAATTATATAATAAAATAAAACCCATTTTAAAAAATTTAATCTATTTTGAGAAAAAATTTAAATATGCACATGTGTTTTTATACATATAAACTAATAAAAGAACTAATGTTGTATTATATTATTGAAATATGTATATAGATAATATTAAATATTACTTGTTACATTAATCTAATGTTTTTTCCATACATGATATTAAAATTAATCCAATTTTACGCATAAAAGGTTTTATTTTTCTAATGTAATTTTCGACATGTTTTAATGGTGAACTTATTATATGATGTAATGTTGAAACTTATAAATTTGATATTAAAAACTAAAAATCATATTTTAAATAGGAATATCAAAATTCACATAGGTTTATTTTTTTTATTTTTAATGTTGTTATTAATAGTGAAAAATATTCTGATTTAATTGAAAACAAACATTTCATGTACATAATTAATGATGATAAATTAAATATTAATTTGTATTTCAAGAAATATATGATAAATTATAAATATATTGAATCAATTTTTATCATTGTAATCATTTTTATATTGAATTTGGAAATAAAATAAATTCATACTTGGAATGGTTTCACTTTAAAACCATGTTTTCTAACCTCTTTTACATGATTAATTTTATATTAATTTTATCCAATTATTTGTATTTCATTTTGGAATTTGGATTTAATATTATGAATCAAAAGTACCATGTTTATTAAGTAGTATACTTTTATTTTTTTTAAAATGAACATTAAGCATTGTAATTTATATTACCATGATTAAGGGAATTTCAATAAATTAAGGCTAAAATTGTTTTATAAATATATAAGAAATTACCATACCACATGTCCTAATTTTATTATATGAGCATGTTTTATCCAATAAACAACCTTGGGCTCATTAAATGATCTCTTGATCCACTTTATTTATATTAATCTCCTAATAATATTTTATTTTTAGAAAATTCAAACTAATCACACTAATGATTTAAATAAGTATTATATATTTAATATGGGTTTATTTAGAAGACATCTTTGACTAGAAATAGTAATTTCATATCTGAGACCTTAAAAATCATCACTGTATTTTATTTTTAAATTATTAGGAATGAAATAATATCATAAAATCTTACTCAAAGATGACAAAATTATTATTTAATTAATATAAATAACAAGTAATGATACTCAAAATATTCAAATAAATTTAATATCAAATAATTAATATCATCCAATAATTTTCAAGTCAAATTTAACATGGAAGTGATGATTTACATGTATTTCATTGAATTTATCTTATCTTAAATATTTTTATAAAAGTGAAAATAATGAATAGTATAAAAATATACATTAATTAAATTTTAAATGAAAGAATATTTTATTAAAAGTGATAAAATTAATTAAATATAAAATATAAAAAACATATTAGGACATGTATTAAAATATAATAAATGATACATTTAGATTTCATTTAGAATTTTATTGTTATTATATTAACCCATAAAGATTAAAATAATTGTTATCGCAATATGAGTAAAAGGGGTTAAGAGAATATTTGTCTGAAACCTCGTTATTAATGTAGTAAATAATTATTCTTCTAAGTATATCTGTTTTATGTCCATTTTTTCATGATTGTTTTTATGAATGTATTTATATGTTTATGAATATTTAAAAAAAATTCAAAAGTTTTTCGGAATATTTGGAAATATGGATCTTTTTAGGGATTTATAAAAGGACATTTATTTTCAAAAATCAACTTTCTAATGTAAATCATTAATGAAAATTAGAAAGGTCTAAAGAAATGGTTTTTTGACATATAAGACATGAACATTTTTTAATCAATTTCATGATTCCCTAATGTTATAATGTTTCCGTTACAAGATTTCAAATGAATCATTGAATAATGTGTTTAAATTTATAATTATGATGTTTGGTAAAAATGAAAATTTATTTTAAAATGGGAAATTTATTTTTCTGAGGAATATTATTTAATTATTCATTATGTGTTATGATTATGAAATGATTATTGGACATTGTTTTTTAGGATGGGTGGTTCTATGATAAAAAAATGGTGGTTGATCCAATTATAGTTCTCCAATGTAACAACCTGATATTTTATGATAATAATTCTTTTTAATTTATTTGATGTCATGTGTTTTACTCTACAACAAGATTATCTTGTGCTATACGCAACACTGTATTAGATTGCAGTATACCCAATACTATTCTTAGATTGTGTTACACACAATGTCAAGTTCGTTTGATAATAGTCATTCTACGCAATAGTGAGTGTATATATATATTCAATGTATCAATGAAAAATGGTTGGATTCTATTATAACAAAACATCAAAGGAGTAATGCACAATACACAACCATAACTTGGCTTGCATTACACGCAATCACGACCTTCTTCGATAGCGTGTGTTGTATGCAATACCGAGTTTCACTAAATATCGAAATATGGTTATAATATTTTTATAAACTAGCCGTTATGAATAATATTAACTAAATTTTGAATGTTATAACATTATTATTTCATCTTACACATTTTCTAGAACATGGTATGTGGAAAAAATAAATTTTTTCGGGTAAAATAATTATTTTCAAAAAAATGTAGTTTTGCCGCCTTTTAATTGCGCACCCAAATTAAATCTAGTTTTTGACATGTTTATAAGTACAATTTTATAAAAAAATCTTCTTCTTTTGATTCATGATATAAAAATTTACATTGGATAAAGTTTTGATATTTTTCTGATAACTTTTATATTTTAATAAATAGTAAATACGCGCTATATGTTAATTAAAAAAAATCATCATAATAATTTATATGGTTAAATTATAATATTTAACGGTTTTAAAGTATAAATATAATTTATTTTTACCACCTAATATAATGTATGTCATTAGAATTGATTTTACCTTGAATTCGTAGGTTAAATCAATTCAATCTTTTGCAATGTTTTAAACAAAAAACCCGGTTTCTTTCGACAACAGGATTTATTTTAATTAAATTCTTGCAACTTTTTTTTATTGAATTTGAAAAATTTTATTCCATATTTTGAATCAGTGGGTCCAAATTTTGTTAATAATCTACTTTTTATTTTTGGGCGTTATGAATAGTAACTATGGTAAATTTTATTTACCATAGTGAAAGGTAAATCAGGTAATTAAGGGTAAATATAAGATTATAAAATTACCCTAAAACCTGCAAAAATCCTTTTAGATGACTAAAAGTAGACCCATATCACCTAAGGGTCGGATTAGAATCATTTAATGGACTTTTTTCCATGAAAGTTATTTAATTATTATTAAAACCAAAGAAAGTGACAACATGTCACTCTCTTAAATCTTATAAGAGTATTAATTTTAATTTAGTGATAAAATTCATGAAACTTCGAACATGAATAGTATATAAAATCTAATAAAATTATCTACATCATATGAATTTATTTATAATTTATAGAGATTAAATAATTATTATTAATTGTGACACAATAGTGATGTAGAGATTGTTTATCAAGTGAAAATCAAGAATACAGTTTTTATTAAACAAATAGTGACAATAAAAGGCCCAAAACCCCAACCAAAACTTATTGGTCATGTAAATTTAAACTATAATCATCCAATGGTCTAATATTTGACCATTTGGTGACTTATAAAAGTTATTATGACACTTATATTGTTTTCTTTTAAATGATGCCAAAGTTATCACCATCATAATTTAATAAATATAACAATTTAAATATTCTGATTTTAAGATGATAAATTCGAGTAAATGTATTATTTTGAAAGGTATTATATTTATATTTATCATAGGATTTTATTTTTAATTTATATGCAAAAAATAAGTATATTAAATAATTATACAAAAATCTTGTAGTAATTATTTGTTTAAGAGATATACCAAATAAATGGTTTTAAAAATATTAAAATAAAAAATATATGAACTATTTAATGTACTCCACTAATTTTATAGATTACTAAGACATGTTATGAACCTAGTAAATATTTTATTTTTAATATATCCTTATTGTGGATTTAATTTAAATTCAAATAAATGAACAGTGTCAAAATTGACACTATTGATATTTTATAAAAATAACATATTATTAAATTGTTTAAAATCACAAGAATATTTAAAAATTATAAATTAAAATTTATATAGTCTAAAATGTCATAAATCATCTAATTATGGATAATTCACAGCACATAAGTAATTATTTATAACAATTTGAAATTTAGAATCTTATTACCACAAATAAAAATTAATAGATTAAATAAGGACAAATCAAGTTGATAATGTTTAAAATAAATTACCTACATGTCTAAATTTTATTGGTTGATGATTTTAAAACCCTATCTCATATAATATTATAATATTAGTAATTTTTGTAGGTTTTTATGTGGGGTTTGAATTTATATTAAACTAATATTTTTTAGGATTCCAAAGGTGCCCCTCTCCTCCCTTATAAAAGGGCACCTACTCCCTCTCTTCCTCACACCACATTGAGCCTTCAATTTCAGAAAAAACCTGCCAAATTATCTTCTCCACTAACCTAGAAACATAATAGAGTTCCTGGTCTACTTTAAAGACCAATCCTAGTGCCCTAAGAGGAGGTTTCAATGAGGCGTATCGAAGAAGAGGTAATTTCTTCTACCAATTATTTCAAGATTATTTCTACTTCAACTTCTTCTTCTTTAGTTGTTTCATTATAATGTAATAAAATCAGTATCACTAATATAATTATATGTTATTATAAATAAGAAACAACCCCATTTCAACTTCTATCCATCCTACAGAAAATGAAATCATCGCGCGTGCGTACGTACAGAATAACGTCTCCACATTGTGGTGTAATCTGTTTTTCCACCAACACCTCACATGGATGGGTATAATGGTGTAAATAATAACTATACATAATTATTATAACATCATACTAATTCTTATATATTGTATCATCCACTCCAATTCAATTCAATAATTATGGAAACCATATCATCGCTCGTGCGTACGTACAGACTACCATCTCCACAACGCGATGAGAATCATTCTCCATGTTAACCATTTAAGAATGATTATAAAGTATATATAAGAAATAATAATCAAATATATGACATTATAAACCTAATGGATTTATGTATATATATATGTGTATGTCATCTACTTAATTCCATTTAACTCAATAAGGAAACAAAAACAACATTCATGCGTACGTACGGCCTACCGTCTCCATGAACAGTGTGTTTCAATCCATTTGTCGATATATTATATATATATGTATATTCTGACTATATATTATATATAAATCATGTTTTATATTCTTTAGTTAAGT
Organism: Viscum album; assembly: GCA_963277665.1. Taxonomy (NCBI): domain Eukaryota; kingdom Viridiplantae; phylum Streptophyta; class Magnoliopsida; order Santalales; family Viscaceae; genus Viscum; species Viscum album. Next base: position 1,817,780,134 of record OY728164.1, read on the forward strand.
AATCATGATCTTATTAATCATATGAATAATTACAAGTCAAAACATAGACGACAAATGAAACGAATTTAACCAAAACACTCTTTGACATGGAATTTACAAAAGAACGGGTAATATAAATTCATAAGTGAACCATATATGATATCATAACAATGAATATGATTCTGTAATAAGTCAATGACATTATTTAAATCATTATACAGGAGGTTCAGATACATAGGAAACATATTGGACATAAGGTAAGGGATAATTTTGCAATCTCATTTTTATCTGAGATCGGTTATACGTAATTATTTACCGGGGTTATATTTTTCATTCATGTCAATAAATAAAGGTTTAATAAAGTGTTTAATATTTTTCCAAGTATGTTTAAAGTCATTTTTACCCATCTTGTCTTTTACTTTGTGTTATGGAAGGAATCTTTCTTTTGTTTACCATACGTGGTACTTTTTGACTTTTCCGACAAAAGTATGAGGAGAATGTTTTTTTAACTTATATAGCACGAACGGATTTTTACGGTTTTTTAAAGCATTATTTTCATGAATATTCCTCCAAAATATTTCATTAATATTTTCAATAAAATCCTTTTTTTTAAATTGCATGGAATTTTGTGAAAAGAAAATCATTTTGAAGAAGGAATAATATTTTCATCAAGAATTAATTTCAAGTGTTTTATCAAAACCATTTTCCATCTAAGATGAAATTATTTATTATGTGTATGTTTCAAGTATAATGTATATATGATTTACATTCATTCACTTTTTTTATGATGAAATATCCATTTGTTTTATATGGATTATGTGATGTTGATATGATGTTTATGAAACCCATTTTATTCTTTGGGTTATGATGAATGTTTTATGTTTATGTGGTGGCACAAGTAAGAATGATTTCATTATGAGATGGGTGGGACCTATAGCTCCCTCCAATTCATTTGGTAAAAATTTATATCTCATGAGATAGACATGGCTATAACGATAAGTTAAACCCGTTCAGTAATATAGGACTGGACTGAGGAGTGAACTCGATTCCGAAAGAGACTTTGTCCACTAAGATGGTCTCGGTAGAAATTCATTGTCTACTATAGAAATCATATCATGTTCTTAATGGAAACAATAACATGTTTTATTCCCATGCTATTTTATCATGATTAATGTTTCTTTATGATCTATGCCTTATGTACAGCCATGTTTTATGTCATTGGACAAGATTTTGATGTTTAAACATTATGTTCATGTTTTAAAGATCAAATGTATATGATTTGTTTTATTTTTTCCATGCTTACCCTTACTGAGAATTTGAGCTCACCCTTTATATGTTTTCTTTTCCCTAGGATATAAAGAAATTTTTTTGGTAAGAATACAAAAGGGAAAGATCTTTAGGGGAGATGTTGAAGATCTTTTTCCACGATTAGAAGATTACGTTCCATGTTTCCAAAGAAACTAAACTATTACGGTCCTTGTGTGTCTGTTTTTGTAATGTACTAAGTATTCCAGAAAATTAATGTAATTTCCATGTACGTCATGCTTTGGATCTCTACATCCAATGATTTGGGTAAGGGGACAGAGTTAACCGTTATGTTTTAACTTATGAGATTATAGGAATATAGTATTTTTTTATTCAAAATATTATAATGATAGTTAATTCATGTGAAAAAGATATATCTACTGCATGTGTATGACTGATATGAAATATTATGTCACATGATATATAATTATATAAAATATTATTTTCTATGTGATTTTTTGAAATCAGTTGATTTTCAAAAGGTACGATAATGATCTTCATGAAAATATCACTCCTTTTTAGAGGTAGAAAGGTAGTTTTTGAGAAAATATTTAAACAGGGTCTCACTAGACTAATAGTTTCCATTTATTTATGTTATTTACATTTATTTTTTTCCACATCATATTATCATTAAAATAATCATATGGAATAATGTTTGGTAAGAGAAATGAATAATTGACGGGGAATGTTTTGATGATATTTTCATTGAAAAGAAATAATGTTTTATTATAAAAGTTATATATTATGGAAAATATGGATAATATTTTTATAGAATATAAATTTTATCCAATTGGGTTGTTATGTATATATTATAATCTACTTCTATAAAAATATAAACTGAAAATATACTCAGATTTGTAATAATGTGAATTAAAGATAAAAAACTCAAGAAAATATAATGTTTTAATTTTGGTACTTATTGTTGGTGTAGATGGAGGGTTTGGAAAACATTAGTGACTAGGAGTATTGGCTAACCATATGATATAATTATATATATTATATTAGAAAGATAGTTGTTCTATTACTTTTTTTAATGAATGAAAATTTGTTACCAATTGAAGTAGGTGTGCATCAAACAAATATTTATTTCTATTCCTGGTGAATTTCTTGAAATAATTATTCAAAATTCATGTAATTATGATTCTAAATCATTTTATTACATACAAATTTCACACAAATAGTTGTATCAAATATCAAACACCTCTAATACACCTCGATACCCTAGTGGTTCATGGGTTTTTAATAAAATCATATTTCCATAATTTACTCTTATTGTCCAAAAATGTATGTATATAAAGAAATTTTCAAAAAAAACCTATAAAATTTAATTGACGAATATTATGATTTTAATACATCCACTGAAAATTAAATCCTCATCAATTGTATTTATATTTTGTTATTACTTCTACTCATTCATGAAATGCTGATAGTTTTTTAAAAGGACTTGGGGATGAAATTTAAATAATTTTGTCTAATTATTTTTTTATGAATAATATGATTTATTATATGGTACCTAAATATAAATATTAAAAAAAAAATATGTTCCAAAAATATTCTTCTTACAAAACAAATAAAATCCATGTTTTATACAGTTCATTTGGAAATAGGATACATGATACATTGAATAATCTAAAATGAATTGTTCAATATTATCGACCTTTTATTTATTTGAAGGAAACAAAAAAAATAACATGTTGAAACCATGATAAATGTGTAAATTTATTTTACCATTGAATAGATTTTCTAAATCATAGGGAGATGAAATATTAAAATTAGTATATAAAAGACTCAATGAGATAATAATTTAAGGTAATTGTTAGATTAGATGGAAAATAAAATTAATTAGATAAGAATTTATGTAGAAACATTATATAAAATTCTGAAATTATTATTTTTAATTAAGTATATGTCCTTATTATCTTAGATAAAGTTGTAAAATAATTCCTCAATTCATTTAAATGAACCACGGAACAAATAAATTATCCTTTTACATTTCTTACTAAGAAATCAAGGATCATTTATCCCACCACTGATTTATGTTTTTTTGATTGTTCACATTTTCAATACCATGTTCTCTAACACTCTCCATCCAAATTTGATAGTAACATTACCTCCCACATCCATATTTTTGTACATGGAATCCTTTTATGTGTTATCAAGAGTGACCATTTAAATCCCTATTTCTATATTTTTAAGTGGAAATTTTAGTAATCCTTTTTCAAAGTGGGATTTCAATAAAGGTATTTTGTAATGTCAAACCCTGGTTACGAATCTCATGTTTGAATTTAAAGGGTGAAAATTATTAATGGGTTGTGAATGTAAAATCCCATTCATTTTAGAAGGAACCAATATGTTAGAAACAATACATAATGGACCACATGGATCCTAAAATAATTATTTAATACTATAATTTAAATGTTAATGGTATTAAATATCTATTAAAATTAAGGTTATAAACTATATTTAATAAATAATTAAAAAATGATATACAAATGTATATAAAATGAATTATTTGGTGACTAAATATTTATAAATTAAAATAAGATACATTTCAAGAAAAAGGAAGTATTTTTTTAAAAAAATTATTTAGACAGCCACATGTATTATTATAATAGTAAACTAATAAAGTCACTCATCATGGATTATATTTATGATATATATATATATATATATAATAATCAAATTTTTTGTTTTATATAAATTATATAAAAATACATAAAATTTTAAAGATAAAATCAATACTTATATGATAGTCATTTTTCCTCCATTTGATGGCGCAGTTTTTGTAAAACAAAATTTTGATTCTTTTGTATATTTTATATTAATAAATAAAAAAATTGAATGAATAGTTTCAATCTTTACTTTTGCTGATATTTTAATAGTTTACTGAAAATTTTCAATTTTTTAAATAGTGAAGTATAATGGAAATCAATAAAATTAACTTTCTATTATTCAATTTTTTTTGGGAAACCCATGAAATAGTTTCTGTTTAAGATATTAAATCAATTGATACCAAAATAAAAAACTGAATTATTGTAATCATGTTTTTTAGAAACCTTACCATTGTATAGACACGATTTCATAGAAGAGTTGTATGTGTCCAGTTTAGCCATGATGAATTCTTAATTTTTGTTGTCTATCTTGTCCCATGAATGGTGAAATTATTTCCCATTGACATTCCATTCATTGAAACCATGTCCCAAATATGATTTTTATTATTGATCAATTAACACTGTTTCATGTTGAAGTCCACATGAATAATCATATCAAAAATAGTTTCATATTCCACTTATGTAGATTTGAACTCAAAATCATCCTTAAAAAATATTCATTTTAATGAATTATTATCTCATAAAATTATATTTCTTCTTGGACCTCATTATCTCTTTCTCTGATTGTATCATTACCTCCCACAAACTCTTAAATAATATCAACCTTATTAAATCTACCTTCTCTCGATTATTTGACTTCTTCACACTCCATTATGTTAAAATCATTATGAGAAATTGAACTATTATTACATACCTGATCTTGGTCCACAATTTTTCTTTCCATCTCCCCATTCTTTTAAAAAAATATATAGCTTTCATCGTCTATGATAAATTGGTGTCGTCATTATATCAGATACTCTTCTTTCCATTTAAAATAATTAATATCTCTTAGTTGATGTTATATTTACTTCAAATCATCCTCTCATAATGGAGAAGGCCTCATATGTTCCCTTAACTAAAAATTCCAATGATATATTTCAAAAAATTTTATCCTTTATTCTAGTTCCATAAAAAATATGAACTTGTGAGAAGTACTGCATTGATGTTTTGGTATGAATGTCAACATTTATATCATCCCTTTGATAATGTACTGAATATTTGATCTCCATGTTTTTTTAATAGTTACTAGCCTCATTGTTTGGCCTCGTCCTTCTCAACCTATTCCTATTTTTAACATTCATCAACTCCTTACTACCTCCACTAAATACACTGATGGAAGAGTCTTCCTTACATTCTACTTGAGACACCATCTTCTGTTTAGCACCAATTCTAGATTCCACTTACTCCTTATTTTGAGAAGCTGGATTTTTATTTATATGATAATCCTCAAGAATTTTTTCATACACATCCAGCATGTCACTATTCAATATTTCAATGTTGTTGGAGACCTTCGAATCTGGTGGAAACCACTGTTACACCTTCTGAATGGTAACATCTTATGTAGATCTACCGGAAACCAACTATTCATATAAATTCCAACTAGGAAAATAATTCCCTCCCAAATAACAATACATGAGTAATTCATCTCACCCAGTCTATATAACTAATCTGAACTATCTCTTTCAAACCTTCAGTAGGAAGGGACACCAAATTTTATGACCCAATATCCATATTATGATATTCTTTTTTAACCATATTATACACACCACTATAGAATTCTATTTATAAAATAATTAAAAACAAAAAAGCTCCCCTGATTAATAAATAACATGTATCTTGTTCTAAAACTCTTCTCCAAAATCAGTACAAAAAAACATAATCAGAAGTTTAGACATATCATTTTGAACAATGATTCATGTAAAAGTAAGATGGATAATATAATGGAATCTACTATTATATAATATATATCTACCAAAGAGGTACCCAATCATTTGAATAATCAGGGAGTTTTGAAAATGGATAGGGTGTTTGGAAATCATGCCTAGATGGTTGTGATTATGGAGTCACATTTGATATGGAAATTATAATTCCTTCTAAATAAGATTAATATAGATCCATTGAAGGGTCATGAGTACTAAAAAACTATTATACTAGGACATACTATAATATGAACCTAACCATGATATGCCTTTTATCAAGAAGAACCACTTTTTATCGATCTAATATTATTTGTGGTCAAAAAAACATTATGAATGGTTCCACTTATAGAAGATTTTATGATCCTCCATTTATTTATGAGTAAGTGTGTACTAAAATAATTCATTTTCCAATTTTATGATCTATTGGACAAAATTGTATGACTTTAATCCTTGTGTAGTATTTTATTTTAATAAAATTCAAACAGATCACAGTTGTGTATTTAATAAGTATTACATTTTTACTATGTGGTTATTGAGAAGATATATTTAAGTATAAATTGTCATTCTATAGCTAATAAATGTTTCTTATTTTTGTTTATTTCTAATAAATGTTTTAAGAATTTTTTTTTACCTTAGTGGCTATTATAATGATGATGTAGAATTTTCATAGTAAAATGAAGTATCAAATAATTGATGTTAAAATTATTAAAATAAATATAATAAGATATAATTAATATCATCCATGATTTTTATAGACAAATGTGACATGTTAGTGATGTTTTATAAGTCTTGGTTAGTATTTATAGTTTTTATTGATGTTTATAAAATTTAAAATAATTAATAGTTTCAAAAATAAACGTAATGATATTTTAAACTAAATAATATTTTATTCATGATATACTTTTTAAAAAAATAAAAAAATTGGCCAGTTGATTCAGATAAGGTCAAAAATTTCATCAATGATTCATTTTAGTTCCATTTAAAATTTTATAGATATTATATTAACCATAAATGTCTATAATACATTTTGTTTGGGTAATATTTGAAGTAGTTAAATAAGGGATAAGACCTAAATATATTTGATTAACAATAGTCAAAATATGAATAATTTTATTGGATGAGAGGATCATACCCACAATTATCTTATCATTGAAGAAAAGCAGTTTTGACAATGAATTACTTAAAATGTTATAAAAATAATTTATTACTTTTAAAATTTCCAAGTGTACCACTCCCCTCTTTTATAAATGGGATCCTCTTCGTCTAATTTTTTATCACATTAAAAACAATTTTATTAGCCTATGATCTACCAAAATCCCTTTCTATAATACCTCCCCTCACTTTATAGGTATAATTGTTTGTAGAACGCTATCCTTAGTGTTCATAAGGTGATAAGAAACAAATGATATCAAAATAGGAGGAAGACAGAGAATGTAAGTTATGAGTCAGACTCAATTAAATATGCTCATTATCTAAAAATTCATTTTTAATGTTTTAATTTTTTATTAATCTAATAAATGTATTTAAAATACAATATTTCAAAAAGGTTTTTTTGAATATACTTATATGTACATTAATACTTTAAAATGGGATCTTTTTAGTTCCCTCAAATTATTTCATAAATAGATATTTTAAGGTTTTATTTATGGTATCTTTTTTTAAAAATTTCCTCTTGTAAAGATACAGCTTTAAAAATAATTACAAAGTTAAAAAGAAAATTTTTTATCTTATACATTATGAAAATATTTCCCCACTTTTAAGACTCAATAATGTTTTGATGTTTCATTTACAAGTTTACAGTTTTGGTATAAAATTAATTTTTTTTATATCTAATGTACTTTTGAGGAATCGTGATAAACCATACCTTTTATATAAATTCATCCATTAAAAACACATTACTAATTATAAAAATCATTAAAAATAATACTAAAAATATTTGAATCACTTGCACTCTATATAATCTAAATAATTGCATCTACCCATTCTACAGGTCATTTACATATTGTTTGTAAAAATTATTGGACATATTTTACAATGTTTGGATGTATTCATATTCATAAATATAACATTTTTAAGGTATATCATTTAATAATGACTTGTTTCTTGATCCAAGGACATTTGTGCTCATTGACATCAACTCATAATTCTCTTTCTATGATACAATCCAACACATTATTTGATTCCATAAGTAGGAATGATTTTATCTATATTTATTTGTTATAATATAGAATAATATTTGTGTTAGTTCCTTTTCTGTTTTTCATTTTATTCATCTTTATCTACATCCACATTTCTCTATATACAACTATGTCATTTTTTTCTTATATTCACCAATCTAGTTCTTTTTAATTATTTATTTTACGGTTAAACTCTTCATTCATTCATAATCACGAGTAATTGTTCCACCATCCATCATGATGGTTCATCTAAAAGGCATTATTTCCCTCATATTCAGTAGCTGAGAATAGTATTTTCTACATTTTCTTTCTTTCCATTAACCAAAATATATCCCCCTCATCGTGATTCCCCTTATTTCCCATTTTCTTCCGTAGTAAATGACTTCCTATAATGTATGATCCCTCGACACTATCAAATAAGAATATGAATGATAATATTATTAGTCATTAATCATTAAAAGATCACTTATGGGGTTTTATTATGGTGAAAGAATATGGATACCTAAAATGGCATGATACTCATATTCTTGAATCATCCATAACGATGTTTCCAAGTCATATCCCTTTGATCCTTCCCTGAACCTACTTCATTCATCATTTCATATCGGTTTGTAAAATTTAAATGCAAACTACTATGTCTTATACTTTTATTACTGGCCAATCATTTCTATATTAAAACATGCGCTGTAGGGATGTCATTCTCCTGACCCAAATAGCTTAATGAATATCCTTCAATTACCTCAGGGATCAACTCCTTATGAGTGGATCTGATATCATTACTAGTATCCTTCATTTACGTAAGGACTATGGTATGTGACATCATGGTTCAACATTAACAACATTATTCTCTTACAATTATCTTTATAATCGAAAAACGTTCATGTATAATTAGATTATAGTGGTGCAAATCCTTTCTTAGAATGTTGATAATAACTGCAACCTTTGTATCAGATATCATTATTCTTTCCTCACATTTATTTTAATGTCTCAGATTATCAATGTATTTTTTTAAAATATTATATGGAATTATTTCAAGACCAAGCCTTTTGATGGAGTACGATTCCAAGGCACGGAGTTCCCAAAATAAATGTTTGAAATAATTTAAAATATTAAATAGCGAGTGTGAGAGGTTATCCAGTAAAATTGGAATAACATTTAAATGGGTTCCCAGATAGACAATTTAAGGGTACTGTTGCATTTAGAGCATCGACTTTACCATTGGTGGGTCCTAAAATCGACCGACACAGGTCGGATGCAGAAGTTATTTTTGGACATTTTAATGGAAATAAAATAAAATAATAATTTATTTTATTTTAAATGATTCCATATTCAAACAAGGCATATTTTATTAAAATAATTTGGAGCCCTGGGTTAGACTCACAACCGTAGATAATTCCCTAGAATCCCCTAGAGATTTGAAGAGTAGCCAACCTTGGGGTATTTTTGACCAACGCCGACGAATGATGACACGTGGATCATTGAACAGTGAGCTCGAATCCCGACTGAAAACTGATATCCCCCTTCTTCGATGACTGAGGTTGGGGTTTGATATTTTTGATCTAGTTTATCCACGTTCCATGATTAAACTACGATCACAAATCAACCCACAGACAAGTTGATATGTAGATCGTACAATCTTGTATGGTGGTTTTTTTATTTGGTTGATTTTGGGGATTAATCCATGATGTTAAAATCCATGTTTTGATTTCTTGTGTTTAAACAATTCAATGAAAGTAGATCAATGTCCTGATGAATGATGGCAGAGTTTTGTTCCTCTTTTGTGGGTTGGATTTCCTCCCCCTCTTTTTACCATGCATTCTTCGCGTTCTTCATGGGGTGATGAACAACAGATCGTTACACACCTATTTGACAATGTAACGATCACAAATTGGAGATCTGACATTGTGAAGACATAGAGGAGGTGCAACGACGATGGATGAAAATGTATTGACATGGTTCACGAGTTATCTCTCTTTGAGTATTCATCATGTAGGTAGAACAGAATGTGTTTCGGGGCCGATTAGAGGCCAAAAACCTACGGAATTGGCTTCATGATGATCAGGAGACCTCATACATTCACCATCATGATGACAGGATCTCCTGAATGGGAATACGAGGATCAAAAGAGGTGTGGAACAAAGAATTGGTGGTTCTATAAATTTCCAATGAACACGGTATATATCACAAAGAACACGACGTGTGGAACCGAATTAGTGGCATCTAGCATTCCACGATGCACAAAGAAATGACATGGTGTGTTCTTCGAAGAACACTGTGTGTGGGTCCTTACGTGGGACTCACAATGTATATTGAATGATACATGGAAATAGGGTGGAGTACACAGCCGTGTACTCCGCCACATGGCCAGACCAGGCTGGCTGAATTGTTTACCCCATTCATCAGGTACATAGGTTGTAACACATGGGTTGAAGCAGTGTACTGTCACATAGCCCGCATACATGGATTCTTCCCCGGATAGAGGAACACAACATGTCACTCCCATAAATTCGGTTTATATCATATTCTATACGAAAATCCATGTGACACGGGTCGTTATACGCGAGTAGTACCATGGGTCAGAGGACTCGACGTGTGACCGTTATACATGTCATTTTCCTTTAAAGACATGACATTATCTTCGTTTCCACCATATTATGTACATTTTTCTTTTGGGTTAGTTCCCCTAAAGGTAAGGTATCATTTAATTCTACAGGAGCATGATCCCTTTAGTAGGATTTTCAGAGATAGTGTTAGGTATCCTTCTGAGAGGCTCGTAGTGAGATCCTCTATCCATTCCTGAACCTAGAATGATGCAGGTATTGATGTATCTATTCCAACAGGGCACCAATCCTTTACATAGAAGGTGAATGTGAATGAGTCACAGTATCTTCAGATCCCCAAGAATTGATCATCATATGTGTATCGTGATCATTCCCCACTCAGGAGAGTGTTATCCAAGAATGATTGTATCTATCTCCTATGACCGTTCTCGACGAACTATACTTCTCAGACAGATATCATCAAAGAAATAAGACTCATGTTGTGACTTCTCCCGGATGAATGCTTCGTGGAATCGTTGAACTAAATCCTTAGAAACGGTATGTGATTGTGTAACTTGTCTCTAGACTATAGGTATTGGTTTTTAGTATATCTATATTTTGTTACTCTTACAATATGATGTATAGACATATATTTTATAGAGATGGATGTAACATTCCTTTTTGTATTTCATTGTGGATTTTGGGGTCCTCAGCTGAGTATTGTTATACTCACCCATTCACAGGATTTTCTAGACGTGTTGTGTCTTGTGCATATGAGCATCCTTTTGACGGAGTCCAGGTCAGACTACGACTAGACCGAGTTTTCTGAGTTCCCTATAGGATTTGGTGTTCCTACGTCTATGAGAAGCAGATCCATTACCTCTAAATACATACAAGTTGTACTTAATAGTTTGAAGACTTCTGTTCTTGGTGGGATTATATCCAGGTCTTATTTACATTTGGTACATTACTTTTGGTCGTACTATGTTGGTTGGGTTTTGTTGTAAGCATGCAATTTGTTACTTAGTGGTTTTGACATTTTATCATTTTTGGGATTAGAGATGAGTGAGTGTGTACATGTACTTAATAAATGCCTCTCGTGTTAGTAATATGCCTACTCGGTGCTAGTCACTGTCCCCTGGCCTATTGGAGATAGGCTTGGGGAGTCGCGACACGGGTCCCATGGGGATGAGTCATGATAGAGTGGTATCAGAGGTGGTCAGTTATACCTTAGGACCCAGGATTTGTGAGATTTTTTTGGGGAAACATTTTTAAGTGTTTCTAGATTGGATTTCAGGATAGAGACTCCAGTGCTGGTGTGGGTGGCCGATATATCCATACATGAGGACACGGATAACCTGGTTTTCGATAAGGTACATGAAAACACTAGTTAATGGGAAGTAAAAGAATGGTACTTGCATCATATAAGAATGGGTTGTGTTTTCATGTAATTTTTGTCATATATGCTGATATACTTGTTGTAAATGGTACACCTTGCTTCATTGCAGAATGTCTCTATGACTTATACTTTCTTTGATTCAGCAACCCGATCACGAGGATGACCCCCTTAGTGTCGAGGCTTCGATACTGTGAACAGTTCCCCATGCATTCCATCCCAGTGGTAAACCTTCTATACCACCACCAATGGAGTAGCTTGTGGTACCTAAAGTGCCGACTGACATGGGGCGCATGCTGAGCACACTCCAAGAGTTTAATAGAAAGAGGCCCTTCAGGATCCAAGGAGAACTCAGTCCTCAAGAAGTTGTGGACTAGATTGAGGCGGTGAATAGAGTATTCAGTCTAGTGAAGAAAAAACTGGACCAGATGGTGATCCTAGGAGTGATCCTTCTTCCATGTTCGGTGAGACGATGGTGCATTCTGACCACACAGACTCATTACCAGGAGACACTTTCATGGACAGAGTTTTAGAGACTCTTTATTGATGAGTTATCTCTGGTTACGCTGAGAGATGTGTGTATCCAAGAGCTTCTTCATCTCTATGAAGGCACTTTGATGGTTGATGACTATTAATCAAGGTTCACCAACCTCGCCAGGTAATCAATGGATACTGTTAGAGATCAGAAATTTAGATATTGAACCATCAAGATAAGTCTACGACAGGACATTTGAGCTAGTGTCGTGCTTCTATGCATTTCGACTTATACCTGAGTGTTCGAGAAAGACATGGTGGTCATGAGCTTCTTCGCGGAGAAAGGACAGCCGACATCATTTAGTAGTAGGAATACATGTTTGGAGACCTCAGCAGTAGGGTCCTGATGTCAGGAACATGGATCAGTATGTGGGATATGTCATAGGAGGACCCAGGATAGGGGATCGACAGTTCGTGGCTCTCATGCTAGATCTTGTCAGCCTAGGGAGAGTTGGTTCTACTCCTGGAACGGTAGGGGACATCTTTCTAGGTATTCTCTAACTTGTTGAGCTTCTAATAGGTAAGCAGTGGATAGACCACCGAGGTATAGTCAGAGAGAGGAGAAGATCGACCCACTAGGCGGAAGATATGGCAGAGGAGTGGGGAGAGCTACAAGTGGTGGAATATTCTTTGATCTACTTCCACCACCACCCCTAGGAGTTTCGAACTAGTCTTAGGGAGCTGGTGTATAGGGGAGGGGACAACTACATGCAGTCGAGGCATATGTCCCAGGGACTCCAGGAATGATATGAGGCACGATATTTGTCTTCTATACATTATATGTCATAATTATAGATATAGGTGCTTGTTATTCCTTCCTCGCCACATTCTATGTGTGAAACATTGACATTCTTGTAGAGTTGTTAACTCGATCCTTATGCTTGGAGAAACCTGCAAGAGGTTACTCGATGATCACACACCTTTGCAGATAGTGTGATCTTACCCTTGTAGGTTAGTGTTTAGTTTGGAACCTCATGGTGGTAGCGTTGAGGCCTTACAACATCATTCTCGATATGGATTGGTTATATTTAGTCTATTACAAGATTGAATTCCTTAGGAAAAGGGTATTGTGTTTTCGCACTGATGGGACAAGGTTTTCCTTTCTCAGAGAAAAGGAGACCCTGGTTGTATAGAATGGGATCATGAATAGAAGGGTAAAACCGATCACTCATGATATAGCTAGCTTTACCCTCGATGTAGTATATTTTCTGAAATTCCATTTCCTTTTAGTAGTGGCGAAGTACGAGGAATTATTTTTCGAAGACGTTCCAGGACCACCTCCCCACCGGGAAATCGACTTCTACATCGACTTACACATCGTGACGGTACTGATTTCCATGACAGCATATCGAACGGCTCTCATAGATCATCATGAGCTGAGGGTACAGCTTGAGGATTTGCAGACCAAGGGTTTCGTATGACCTAGTGTTTGACCATGGGCATCCCCGGGTTATTCCCCAAGAATGCAGATGGTAGTTTGAGGTTGTGCATGGATTTCAGGCACCTAAACCAGGTGATAGTGAAGAACAAGTATCCACTTCCATGAATCAACGATGTCTTTGATCAGCTAATAGGGGCATAATGCTTCTCAAAAGGTTTACCTTCGATCATTTTACCACCAGTTAGGAGTACGGGATCTGGATATTCTAAAGACGACATTCAGATGCCGCTAGGATCACTTTGAGTACTTGGTGATTCCTTTCGACATGAAGAACTCCCCCCGGTGTTCATGCGACATATAGACCAGATCTTCTAGCCGTACATAGTCTATTTCATACTAGTCTTTATCGATGACATCCTTCTGTACACACATCAGAGGAGGAGTAGGGGAGACACATGCAGATGGTTATAGAAATACTCCAAGGGAACCGTCTTGGTGGGATGCTCTCGAAGTTCCAGTTCTAGATACAGGAGGTCGACATTCCAGGACATGTCATCTCAGTAGACAGAGTAGCGGTGGAACCGGCCAAGGTGGAAGTAGTGTTAGCATGGGAGCCACCTCGGAGTGTGACGAAGGTGCGGAGCTTCCTTGGGATGGCATGATATTTTCGGATATTCATTCATAATTTATCCAAAATATCATCACTATCAAAGGACATGACCAGGAACGGGAAACCCTTCATGTGGATGGAGAAGTTTCAGAAGGATTTCATGTGGTTGATACAGAGTTTGGTGAGCGCCCCGATTTTCAGATTGCTGGAGGAGAGTGTCAAGTGCGTAGTTTTCTGCGACACATCTTGGACCGGGCCTGATTGTGTCCTGATGCAGAGACAGGAAATGATTGCTTATAGTTCACGCTAGCATAGGCTACATGAGATGAACTATGAAACCCATGATATAGAGTTTGCAGTGGTATTATTCACGTTTAAGATGTGGTGAAACTACCTTAAGGGAAAGTGGTTTATCATTTACTCTGAACACAAGATCCTCATGTACATCTTCATGAAGAAATATCCGAATAATCGGTGGAGTCATTGGGTAGAGTTCCTCAAGTACTTTGATTTTGACATCTTCTATATCCCAAGAGAAGGGGAACAAGTTGGTGAATTATATTTTCATAAGGTCGAGCTCGTAGCTGTTGAGTGAGGCGAAAGAGCTATTGTCCATGTTGTAGTTATCCTTCCGGAACATAAACGATGAAGCCTACTTTAAAATGATGGTTTTCAAACATCCACTCTAATAGCGAGTTAGGGATAAAAAACATGGGCAAGTCGACTATGAGGCTTTACGTGCTCATTTATCCATAGGACATACTCTTGATGGATAATTTCAAGGTGGGTAGCACATAATTATTTTAAGAGGATGCATTATTGTAACAATGGAGTTGCGAGAGGAGGTCCTAAAGGATTTCCATACATCCCCCTTGGTGGAAAATCCTAGAGCAGGAATGATGTATCAGGATCTCTGATGACAGTTTTGGAGGTTAGGCATGAAGAAGGAAGTAGCATAGTTCATGTCTCGATTCCTTACATGCAAGCAGGTGATGTTTGAGCACCAGGTTCTAGCAGGATTAGCTCACCCCTGTATGTTCTATAGTGGAAGTGGTATGGAATATCAATGGACTTCATGACAGGATTAACAAAGACGTTCAAGGGGCATGATTTCATCTTGGTGATCGTGGACCAACACACCAACTTGTCCCACATCCTAGATATCAGGGAGTAGAGTTTCGTAGAGAGGTTAAGATACATATATATGTAGGAGATAGTTCATCATCATTTTGTCCCTTCGATGATAGTATTGAATTGAGATGCCCACTTTACATACTAGTTGTGGGAGGGATTGTAGGAGGCTTTTGATAATCAGCTATTCTTGAGCATGACATTGAATCCCCAGAATGATGGTCAAATAGAGATAACCATTCAGGATTCGGAGGATATGTTTTGGTCCTTTATCATGGAATTTTTTCTCAGTTAGGAGGAACACCTACCACTTGTGGTGTTTTCATACAATAACAGCTACCACTCCACCATTGCTGTGGCACCATTCGAGGCCTTATATGGGTGACAATTCCTATAACTGATTTTCTAGACCGACCCTAGAGTGTCAGCACTCATGGGTCCAGAGATGGTATGAGCTACCACTGTGAACGTTTAGGTAATCTGGGAGCGCATGAAGACTACCTAGAGCCAGAAGAAGTATTACGTTGATAGGTGACATAGACCATTGGAGTTTGAGGAGGGAGACCATGTCTTCTTTTCGGTATCACCTCGACAAGGGTAATGAAGATTTGGTCAGGGTGAAAAGTTATCTCTGAGGATCATCTGACCATTCCAGATATTGGGCTGAGTTGGAGAGGTGGAATACTGACTAGATCTACCGCCGCAGTTGCACTGGGTGCATGATGTTTTCAAAGTGTCGCAGCTATGGAGGTATGTGCATGACCCATCACTCAAAATTGAATGGGGTGATCTATATATCGAGTATGGAAAAACCTTTGTTGTTTACCTTGTATAGATCGAGGATCCTTCAGGGGTTATCAATTCCCTTACTATGCATCCAGTTGTAGCATGAGAATCTTGAGGAGAGCACGTGGGAGTGGGAGGCTCAAATTCTTGCCTAGTACCAACATTTTATAGTAGCCTTTTGTTATGGATTTCCGGGAAATAAATACCTATGTTTAGTAGAATTTAATGTCTTTGTTTTTTAGAGTATAATATTTAAATTTTATGTGGAATTATTTTGAGACCAAGCCTTTTGACGACCTCCAATTCTGAGGCCCAAAGTGCCTAGAATAAATATTTGAAATAAGTTAACACTTTAAATAGACCGCATGAGAGGTTTTCCTATAAAAGTGGAATAACTTATAAATAGGATCCCAAATTAGAAATTTGTGGTCCTCGTTTTGTTCAGAGCAGCGAATTTACCTTAAACGAGGCTTAAAATTGACCTGGCAGGTCGGCTGCAAACGTTATTTTTTAAACTTTTTAATGGAAATAAAATAAATAATTAATTTATTTAATTTTAAAATTTTCAATAATGAAATTTCACTTATTTTATTTTAATATGAAAGATCCCAGGGGTAGATTCAGAACCCTTGAGAACTATCTATAATCTTTTAGATCTTTTAAGAGGTGAAAACCTTGGGGGATTTTTGACAGACACCGACGAACGACGACACATGGATCGTTGCTCAGGGAGATCAAATACTGACCGACAACAGATCCACCCCTTCATCTATGAACTATGTAGGGGGTTTTTATTTTTGATATAGTTATTCTCTATTCATAGATTAAAAAAAATGCATATCATCCCATAAACAGCTTGATCTGCGGATCGTACATTCATGTGGGGGGGTCTTCTATTGGGTAGATTTTGGGGATTAATCCATAATGTTAAAATCCATGTTTCAATTCCCTCAATCAAATCATTATAATTGGAATGGATCAATTCCATGAGGAACAATTGAGGAGGTTTTTTCCTCTTTTGTGGTATGGATTTATTCCCCCTCTTTTGACTCAACGTTCTTTGATTTCTTCATGGGGTGGCGAACAATGGATCATGGCGCACCTGTATCACAACATAATGATTTGAAATTAAAGACCTGACATCGTAACGAACTATCAAAGGTGAAATGTTGATGGAGGCATACAAATAGACACTTTTTGGGAGTTCTCTCTCTTCGATCATTCTTTGTGTTGGTGGATCTTAATGCCTTTCGGGACTGATCGGAGGCCCGAAACCGACGGAATCAGCATCGTGATGATAGGGAGACATCAAACCTTCATTTTTATGATGATTGGATCTCCAAAACAAGAAATGGTGGATCAAAAGAGGCGTTTAATGAATAACTGATGGTTCTAGAAATTTCTAAAAATGATGGTGTGTATCCTGAAGAACACGCTTTGTGGGACCTACGCAGTGGCGTCTAGGGTTCCACGATGTGCAAAGTGATGACACGATGTGTTCTCTGAAGAACACATCATGTGCATACTTACATGGGACTCTCCGTGTATTTGTAATGATTCATGAATACGGGGTTGAGTACATGGTCATGTACTCCACCACATGGCCAGACCATGACGGCTGCATGGGTTACCTCGTGCACTAGTTACACGGGGTTGTAAAAAATGGGTTGAGGTTGTGTACATGCACATGGCCAGCGTACATGAAGTCCTACCCGGAGAGAGGAACACAACGTTTCACTCTCTTACTCACTGTGTATATCATCATCTACACGATATGACTTGTAAAACAGGCTATTTTACACAGGCATCCGCCAAGGTCAGAGGACAAGACTTATGACCTTTTTACACACCGTGTACTTTTTAGGAAATTCCATCATCTTCTTTCCCACTGTATTTTGGACATATTTTGTATGGGTTAGTTCCCCATTTTATCATTCCCTATATGTTCATCTATAATTTCCTTCTACAGGAGTATGATCCCTTCAGCAGGACTTTCTGAGATATAGTCAGGTATCCGTCTGAGAGACCCGGAGTGAGATCCTCTATCCATTATTGACCCTAGTTATATCCAGGTATCAACATGTCTATTCCCACAAGGGGCCTATCCTCTACTTATATGTTGAATTCGGACTAGTCCTGGTATCCACCAAGGCCCTAGAAGTGATCCTTCTCTGCTTGTCATGATCTTTCCCCCACTCAGGTGTGTATTCTCCCAGAATGAGTGTATATATCTCTCATGACCTTTCCCGATGAATGGTACTTCTTGAATAGATGTCCTAAGAGCTATTGGAATCGGGGAGTGATTTCTCTTGGATGATTTCTTCATGGACTCATTTCAGTAAATCCATTGCGGGGGGTATGTGGTTGTGTGACTTTTCTATAGACTATGGGACTGGGATTTTGTATATCAAGATTTTGTTACACTTTCTATAGGTTTAGTAAACATTTATTGTGTAGAGATGAATGCACATTTAATTTATGTTTTGCTTTGTGGTTTTAGAGGTCCTCTACTGAGTTTTTTTATACTCACCCATGTACGGTCTTTACCAGCACATATTCTGTCTTGTTCAAATAACCATCCTTTTTACGGAGTCCAGGGAGAACTAGGAACTGGCCATGTTTTCTGAGTTCGGTAAAGGTATTAGTGTTCCTACGACACGGAGCAGAAGTCCTAGTACCTATATGTGATTACAGGCTGGACTATGTAGTTTGTAGATTTGGTTTTTGGTGGGATTGTATCTCGGTCAAGTTTATTTTCATTACTTTACCTTTTGTCGTACTCTGTTGGTTGGGTTTAGTTGTATGCAAGCATTATGCTCATTTTAGGTTTTTACATTTCTTTATTTGTGGTCCTGGAGGTGTGTGTGTGAGTAAATGTACATAGGAAATTCCTTCCAAGTTTGCAATATGCCTACGTAGGGCTAGTCACTGGCCCATTGAATAATAAAGGCGGGCTTGGGGAGTCCGGTCATGGGCCCCACTAGGATGGGTCGTGACATTGACCAGTTAAATCATGTGCTGACCCAATCTATATCACTGTGGTTTCAATGATGAAATTAATCCCAAAATCCTATCTTAGGATTAAAATGTGCAATTTTTGAACCATACAGTCCCATCAACATATAGATTTTAGATTCCCCAGCTGTTTACTAGATGATATGTAATAGATCATGGAATTAAAACCCACCTCTTGTATCCATCAAGAATTATTCCCCAACAATTATCTACACCCATTACACTAGAGGTATTGAAACATTAACATCAATATAGATTCATGGGGGTATTGGGTGAAAACATCATTTTCAGACTATAAGAGCATAGATAGTGGCCAACAATATTTACAAACATACAATGAATAGATGAAATTTGTAAAGATATGGGTGTTTTATGAACCTTACCCATACCATTATTGAAGGAATATGATGATTTATATATAATTCATAGGTACATCCGGAGATTTAATAGTAACAACCATTGATGGATTGAGGATCATTGATGTAGCTGAGATTATGATCATCATCTAATGAAAGTCGTATAACATTCTGTCTATTATTGAGAAAGACAACAATTCTCATTCTTATAGACCCCAAGAGATGAAGAAAAACATGTTACTTGTATCTAATTACTGTCATTAATTCCTAAAGTGATCCACATTTATTAGATTGAGAAGAAATGAAACCTCTGATAAAAAATTAGGAAAACTCGCCAATTTAGATGGGACATTAAATATAATTGAAACCCTATTTATAAAAGATATCATGGTGAAATAATAAATGATATATTATAAGATAAGTGTAGTAATAGATGATTCATATATCTACAAAATAGTTTAGAAAGAACTTCCCCTCCCCTCCAATGGGGATGTAGAGGCTAGAGCCACGACTATCACAACATTATTTAATCGACGAGAGAAGTAGAAGAGAGCGGCAAACCAATTTTTCCCACAATTTTATAATTTTATTTTAAAATATTGTTTTTTCATTTATCTTTGTATGGATTTGTAATAATTAAAATTGATATCAAATTTAAAATTTATTTTCCTTGTTATTTTTCTTTTATGAATGATTTATGTGGTATGATTATGTTATAGTTCATGGGTAATGTTTCTGAAGATTGGTTATTACATGATAAACTATGAGTGGGTGAGCCTATTTTTGATCCCCAATGCATTTAGGTAATGTTATGGAGTAAACTGGTAGTGTTTCTATTATGAGATCATGGGAATATCCTCTGGAAGTTATTATAAATATATATGATAGTTACTCAATATGTATCCAAGAGATAAATAATTTATGTAATATTTATATAGAAAATCATTCCTTGTGTTATATTCATAAATCATTAATGTTTTTATGAGTATTTATGAAAGTTAATTTATTTTTGAAAGGTTGTATAATGATAGTTTTTAAAATATGTATCTTTTTTATGGTAAAAGTTATGTTTTTTGTGAAATATATTTATGGGTTAATTAATATAATAATTGAGTCATTTAATTAATGTCCCCTATTGATATTTTTGTTCCCAGTTAGATCCTTAAATTTATTTTTATATTCTATAAGTATGTATATGAGATTGAATGAATTTATGCTGTAAATTATGATGATTTTCATGAAAAAGAACTCTTGTATTATTTTTAAAATTTTATATCAGGGTAAAAGTTTATTTTTTAGAATCTATTTTATATGAATTTGGGACTTTATGTATGAATTATATCTTTTTTAATTGAAACACTAAATTTAAATGTTCATTTGAATTTTATGAAATTGAATTTTTATTCGATAAAACTAGAATAATTAATGTTTAATGATGAGTAATTATATTTATGAATAGTAAATCGATTATAATGATTATATATAACCCAATTAACATTCAATATCATGAATACATCTACTCACATGATATTTAATTTTTTATTTTCTTTTATTCAATAATGGGTTTTATGAATCAATGATTTCCTAAGTAATAAGGGGATTTTATTTGAAGAAAAATGATGTTATATTATTTTCCATCAAAATATCCATCTCTTCCGTGTCAATTTTTTGAATAGTTGTTTAAATTATTCCACATTGGTATATATTATTTAAAAGGATTATTTTTTTCAATTTTATTTTATTTCAATTGTTTTCAAAAAGAATCTTTTTATATGTTTCCAAAGGAACAATGATATTGAATTCTCTTCCCTCCATGATTTTTATTTCATTAATAGCTTCCATTAGAATATTACATGTTCTCACAAATTTAAAACAATCATATATTTTTTTGGTCTATTTTTAATTAAAATTTATTTTAAGAGGAAAATTTTAGTTAGTATTGAAATTTTTATTTTTTAAGAAAATTTTAATTAAATTTTTGAAAGAGATTTCAATATGAGTTAATAATATATTCCTAAATAATGAAATGTTTTAATCATCTTATGCTTGTTTTTCCTTATAAATGATTGGTTCACCATGAAATAATTAGGTGAAGTAGTCATAGAATAAATTATTGGTGTTCCTAGATAATGGTCAAATACATTAAGTAATTAAATTATTATACATAGACTAATATTGGTAGTTGTCCATATAGTAATTCCAATTTTAATGGGGTTTTCAAGGGATCTATAATGGTTTTATGAGATGATGATCAGAGGTACCTACATTAATTTTCTATGATTTCAATTTTGTTTTCATAGAAATAATATTAAAAAAAAGTAAAATAAAAAATATTTTTTAAATAATGTTATTTTCCTTAATAAGAAAAATATTATGATTTTATGAATTAGTATTTCCTGTGTGGTTTAGTTTTTAATTGGAATTATGGTTTCCTTCATTTATTATACCATACTAGGATTATTTTACTCATCCCTTGTTTTTAATGTTTTTTACATGTTATAAGGATTGGTAATGTGTAGGAAGAAGTTAAGCTAAATTTTTTAAATATTTTTCCTAAATGTATATCATGCATTATTTTAAAAGGGATAAATTATAGGAAAATTGGATTTTAATTAGATGTTTCTACTTTTTTTCATTCATGAGTTAGGACCTAATTCCAAAATACTCTAAAATTGAATAGATCTTAAAAGTGGAAGAAAGTAAATTCATGACTAGAACTCATGATTATGTACGAGATATTATTGGGGACATATACAATGGAATGTTTTACCACAATTTATGGGATATTCAACTAGAAATTATGTTGGATAATCATTAATTATCACGGTGAGGATTCATTATGAATATCATAAAATATAAAACATGAGTTAAACATTTAACATTTAATGAATGAAACTTTTCTGTTGTTTGATTATTATATGTGGTTGGGACATGATGGTCACAGTTCCTTTGATCATTCCTATGCAATATTTATATATCATTGGGGATCATAGATTTTGTTCCACATATCGGGTGTGACCATTATTTATATATGGTTAGGGGACCTTAGATATACTTCCTTATATCTTCTGTTTTTATTATTTTATATCATTTTATTATGGATTCTATGGATGTAGATTCAGGATATGTGATGAATATATATGTTGATATTTCTATTATGAATCACCATGTTGGGTTGGGGAATTGAGATCATGGTTATTAGAAGCACACCCCAATAATGATTTTCTGTTATGAGGATTGTAACCCTTAGAGAATTCAATATTCAATTTTTAGATTCAATAGATATGGGGTATAGATTATATTTCTTAGGTTGAGATTGGTTTTATCCATGGAGTAATGGAGATTCTAATATAGTACATCCATTATTTGGTACAAAAGTTATTTTGGGGTATCACGATCACCCGACATTTTAATATATATTTGAAAAAGGAAAAAGTTGGGAGGGTCGATATCCAGTGTTATGATAATTTCGATGGATTAATGATTTCATTTATTTATTTTTTGATAATTATTTATTTATTCTTCTAATCAAATCATATACCCATATAACTACGTTTTATGGTTATAGAAATGTAATTATTTGTGTTGGCATACTATGTTTTTTATTAATGCCCTGTGAGTGTGGCCATTACCAATAGGTACCTAAATATAAAAAATTATTCACATGTATATATTTGAAAATGGCACAAAATTTGATCTTGTTATTATATATCATGGACTAAGATGAATACTTGGATTTTGTTAAGCTCAAGAGTTTAGTATTTCATTAGTATATTTTTATTTATCTATTTTTTCTTGTATATATATTTTTATACTTGTGGGAGACCAGGTGATAATTTTTTTTTATGACTACATCCTTTTATTATTGTTTTTTAATATTTTTTAAAACTGAATAATCTATTAATGATTATTAAAATGAATGATCCATGGTTTATTTTTAATCTTATTGTTACTTGAATATGAATGTATAGTATCTCCACTGTCACATCTTAGACCCCCGGTGTTAGTCAGTAGTTTTTTTAATATATTGTGTCAAGATTGTAGAACTTTGGATACCTAATTTGGTTACATTAGAGTGATTTTGGGAGAGGATGTTACAATATTCATCGTTATTAAGGACATATAATTAAACTATCATATTTGTTTCTATTCTTGAAAATAAAAACATATCATGGATGATTCTCAAAATGTTAATTTTATCACGATTTATTAGACCCCTTGGATTTTTCAATAACATCAAAAATATTCTACGAATATTATAAAACATAAATATCCATGGTAAAATTACCATTTATTGACAACATTGCACTTAATTTGTTTTCAAATATAGGCCAGAAAATATAAAAGCGAATGATACATAAATAATTATCCCAATAATTGTAAACATCATGATAAAAAAATATACAGTAAATAATATTAAATATAATTTATATGTAGTAAAAATTTCATATATCATGTAAATATTTTAAATAACTAGATTATTCAATATATTAAAGGATGTATTAGGTGATTCTGGGGTTGGAGTAAGGGTATTATTGTCTTAATTTCCATTCCAACAATTATTTTCAAAAATATTCTTTTGTATTATTAGATGATAGAGAAAACACCAAAATAATTAAATTTGTAATATTTTTTTATTAAAATCATGGGAATTACAATTTCATTTAATTGTGTATTTTTAGTGGGCTTGATTCATATATTACCAAGTCTATAAGGATTATAATTTTAAACCATCGCTTTATATATTTTAAATGTATTCCCTCAAATTTTTATCAATTATTTTAAGAAAAATATTTCACATATTGTTATTTATAATTTTAAATATCATATTATATACTTTAATATTAATCCCTAGAGGGAATTCATTAACAAATTATTTTAAATTTATTTTATTTTTACCAATTGTGTTAAATAGTTGTTCTAATAAATTATGATGTATATGTATATGAATTGTATTTTTATTATTGCAAAATTAATGTCCCTTTGTATATTATTCATGTTATGTTTCATGGACATTATAAATCAAAATGTGAGGGTCATGGATATAACCATCAAATATACATGGAAATGTATTATTATAAATAGATATGTTGTGAGAATTAACATGTTATAAGTTATTCCATTATAAATTATTAGAATTATGTATAAATAATTTATTCAGACATTGGTAATTGGAATTTACTGGTGATATTATTCCATTGTGGACGATTATGAAGGATTATTATTGAAATATCTGTTAAGTGACATGTAAAATTTATATTTATTTCTTCTAAATTTATAAATTCTGTAGATTTTATTATAAACAACTTTCTATTCAAGATAGTTTATTTCATATGTGAATACAACTTTAAATTAGTTAACGTTCATTATTTAAATAAAACAAATTAATTATATATGTAATTCAATGGTCGAACAAATTTCCATTAATTGATAACTCTTTGTGATTTTTTATTATAAATCCATGTTTTGGATTAATTTATAAAATTATAATGGTTGAGTAGGAATGATTACAATGTCAAATTATTAGTACCAATTTTATATCCTTGAATGATATTTTTGTATCATTGTACGTCTTTTTTTAAACAAAAAAATTCATTTAAATGATAATTGTTAATTTAAAAATGTATTTTCCTAATTATATAAAACTATTAATGAAAAGAAAAATTATAAAATAGAATTATTAATTTAAATAATTCTAGTACATAAGAGATAGTTATGTTTTGTTAATTATAGTAGTTATCTGAGCATGGTATATAAAACTATGGGGATTTGGATGTCATTGGTTGATAATAATAATAATAGCGTTCTTAATACTCTTAGAGGTTAATAATTTTATGGGTTATTAATAAATTGATGGTATTGATACTATATTGAGGTCTTAGATGATTGGATTTAAAGGTGAATAATCATATTTTCTATGTATTTGTAAGGAGTTAGGAGGAATACATGGTTGAGTTTTAAATAATGTGTAGTATTGATATGTGAATTGATGTCCAGGTAATGATGGTTATTTGTGAAAATGGGTTAAATGATATAGATAATGTTTTCTAGATGGTACAAATAACCATAGGGATTGATAAGTGAGTTGGGGGAAATGTTACTTAAGTTATTTTGGGAGAATATTAAGACATTTTATAGGTGTATATATGTTAATGGAATATATTTATTGGTATTTTATTATTTGGGTGACTAATTTTATTGGGTGATAATGGTCAATAATATTATTTGAAGA
This sequence comes from Viscum album, assembly GCA_963277665.1. Taxonomy (NCBI): domain Eukaryota; kingdom Viridiplantae; phylum Streptophyta; class Magnoliopsida; order Santalales; family Viscaceae; genus Viscum; species Viscum album. The sequence continues at coordinate 1,817,806,146 of OY728164.1, forward strand.
AAAAATATGCTGATCTATTTGGGATTAATATATAGTAATAATTGTCATGTTAATTTTTTTTAAAATATTGTATCCATTTGAAATTATTATTTAGAAGACAATACATTATGTTTCCTAGGTCTAAAAAATTAGTAATTATAAGGACTCAAAGTATCAAAGGATAGTATATCATATGATTAACTTATTATGAAGGTTCACTTTGATCTCAATGGATTTTTTTCCTTACTAACCATTTTTTTAGTAAAATTCTAGAACAAAAAAGGGATCACTATTCATACACTCATTCACATAATGATTATATATATCCTCTGTAAATATAATTATTCTTTTTTGGTTGAATATTATGCCAATATGATTTAATTTTTGGTGAATTAAAAATTAAAAACACATAGTAGATAATTGATGTTTTGAATGTGAAATGAATTAGTGGTGGAAAATGATTGAAACACACAAATAATCGATAAAATAACACATATAGAAGGATATAAAATCAAGTAAGTGAACATTACCATTTCTTATATCCTAATTATAAAAAAATTCCTCAAACATAAGAAAATAAAATATTACTATACCAAATCATTTGTGGGAATCATTTTTTGACTATAAAGGTACACCCTGTATAATTAACTCACAATTATGAATTTTATAAAAGAATATGCATGATATAAAAAAATATTTATTTTATAATTGACATGATTCTAAGTCATATATTAGGAATTATTCTTCATAAAAAAATTAAACATAGTATTATATAAATTCTATTGTATAAATATTTAAATTTAAAATTTAAAATAACAGTTTTTTAGTTACTTTAGGAATCTGTGAATGTGGCAACCCCTGAATTTGTAAAGAAATTTTTTTCATTAATTAATATTAACAACATTGGATTTTTATATTTACCCTAAACATGTATATATTATTATTTCATGTTTGAGAAGATGTTATGTATCCAATTATATTATATTTATATATTTCAAATTATTATGATTACTTAATCTAATACGAGTTTTTTTATTTTGAAGTCAAATATTTTTTCATAAAATGGTTTATTCTATTTAACTATTTAAATATTCAATTAATTTTTAGGTCTTTTATAAATTGATAAATATAAAAGTTAAAATAATCTTTCTAATATATTACATTAAAATAATCATTTCAAAATATATATCAATATGTGAGATATGGATGACATTTTTCATTATATATTTTTATTGTGTGGTTGAATCATCATTGTTTCTCCATACTTTTGTTTCCTCGGTGATGAGAGAGTACACATTACCTTTCACTATAATCATTTACAATACTATTACTAAGAGAAATTATGGTTTTTTAAAAATAGTACCTGGACATTTTTATTCTCATCATAAATTTCTATATAACATTAGTAGTAATAAAAAAACCTAAAATATATTCATCATTATATAAGACTTTTTTAAAAAATTAAAATATAATTGAATGAGATTATATTAAAATAATTTTGTGGTTATCAGTCTATATTTATAAAATTTTCATTTTGAAAATAGAATTTTAAAAAACATTAACAATGATTATTAAAAATAAAAATAATAATATCAAAATCATTCTCATATAAGAGAGTATTTTATATTCAATTCAAATAATTTTATACGATAATATCTTAAAACATATAAAATCAATTTTATCAATATTATAAAACAATTTTAATATGATATTTGACTTCTACCATTATACCATAGTTATTTTGGGACTATGTAAAAAACAACCACAACATTTCAAATGAAGGGAATATTAATCCAGCAAATTTATAAGCAATTATAATAAATTAATTATGTGGAATAATAATATTGAAATTGAAATGAAATTTTTTAAATGAAATTAAATAATTAAAATATTTATATTTTATGACAACAAATGATTTATAAGGAGAGTCAGAACTAGGGGTTATGGGATTATTCACTCAATATTTTTTGAGTGATTCATCACTAATACTCATATGTAGAATTATTTTATATGATGTATAAACTATCTCATTATCTTTTTTATCATATTCTATATACCATTTCAATTAATATTGATTCCATTGATTGTCCATTATTTCATTTTTTGACTCATAGATTACCAATGTTGCAATGAGTAGTATTTTAAATGACTACTTAAATTTTCATAAAGATATTCACTAAAATCATTCTTTACAAATTTTTAACAAATTTTATTTCACATAATGTTATTATATTTTATATGTATTTTATATTTCACCTTAGTTATCCTCTCAATAATGAATATCATAACCCATTGTTTTGATAAATTATATATAATTTTAATTGTTTATTCTTATGAGTTTGAATTTATATATTTTATCCAATCAGGTTTTATTGGAAATTTCTAGTGATTTTATTCGATTATAGATGACTATGAAGGTTTTTGGGTGATTGTAATATAATGTTCCTTTTGACATTAATTTTTTTATATTTAATTTATTTATATTAATATGTTTGTTTCATGTAGTTCATATAGAAATATATATGATTTAATATGTGAATATTAGTTTTTATTTAATTATTGTTTTTTAATTAATGAATTTTTCTATGGTTTCCCCTGTTTTTCAAAGGATCATTTAAATTCATTTATACCCATTAATAGAAAAAGGAAATACATCCCATTTGATCAATTTATTTTATGTTGTATTAAGGATGATATAGAATTAATATAAAGTAAAATATCAAAACAAATTATCATTGTATGATGAAATTATATAATTTGATATATTCTTTTAGTGGAGGAAATTTTTATTCAATGTAATATGTTTAGGATCTGTATGTAATCGTCTTATTTCATGAAAACTAGAAAAAATAATTCCTTTATTATATAAGTGATTTATTATTTTCCACAAATCATGTAATAATATTTTTTTTCATGTTGATGTATTTACATAAAAATAAATTTAAAATATATTTTTATAAGTTCAAAAATATGTATTTCAAATTATCTTTCATTTCATGAGATGTTTTGAATGAAAAATAATTGTAGAAATCAAAAAAATTCTTGATAGTGTGAAAATATGTTCTAGTTGTAATCATGTAATCCCTTTTTTTTACGAATATGTTCAAAATACATTGCCCCATTAATAATAAAAATCATTATTACGGTTGAGTAATGGTACCTTGAATAATGGGTATATATTTTTAAAGGAAAATACTTGTTAACATAAGTCACATGATGACCATGGTTTCAATGAACATGAAAAATTCAATACAATATTTTTTGTGAAATATTAGAATAGAATTCTCCAATAAACCTCATTAATTAAAGAAATTATTGTGAGAGAAATATAATAATCCCCACAAAATATATTTATAATTTTAACGATCATTACCCATGATATATATGCAGATGTATTAGTGGGATAAGTCACTATTAATGGATGGTTTGGGTTAGAGAATGGGTGTTTGGTTATACATTCTTTTTTATCACGAATTTCTCATTATACGATTGGAAAGGGTTTTCCACTACCACCTTCCCACTTTTTAAAGGTGATATAATTGTAAGTTACTTTCATTATTATGACATTAACTGATGTCTTATAACTAATGCATGATCATTATATTATTATATAAGACACAATGATTATTATTCCTCATCCAAAATATATCATACTAATCCTATGCGATTAAATCAGTACATCTCTATTGATGGTTTATATTCAAGTATGACATGGGTGTTTATTATGAATAAATTCATGTAAATTAAAAACACCAATAGAAGGAAAAGTATAAAAAATAATTTTTACAACTTTTATTGTAAAATGATTTATTTTTCCTCGAAATTGACGCCCTTATTTTAAATAGGTACACAGTGGATGTACCAACTTCCATGACACTCAATATAGTATACATGATTTCAAAAAAAAAATAATCATTATACATCTCTCATATATTAATATAATAAATATATATTATTCTTAAATTTAATGTCATGTATTTTCATTATGAATATAATATTTTTAATTCAATGGGAAAATGGCATTGATCACAATGTTTGGTGGTAATTTGTTTTCTTTCATGGAATGTTTAAAAATATCCTCATGTATTAATTCATTATAAAAAGTATTCTACTAATATTATTCAAGAAATATGTTTATAATGGAATACATCTATTAATAAATTTTCTAATTTGAATATAGATATTTATACCACAATAATGAATAAGAGGTCTATAATTATGATATTTAGTAATAGTTGTTGTTGTATGGTTTATAATACAACACAAATGTTATAATCCAATGGGTAATACCAAGATATATTTAATATCTATTCAATTCACTATATCTAATATTTTGAAATTAATATATATTAAGGCTTTTTATTTAACCACTTTATCACTTATTAGGAACAATCAATTCCTTTTAAATAAGAATGGGACCAAAATCAATGGGATTTTAATCATACCTATACATGATCAAATATAATCCCCATCAAATGGTGGGACCATCCTAAAATGTCAATATTATATCTTTTGAAATAATAAATATGATTTTAATATATTATAAACATTTAAAACACCAAAAATTACAAAAAAACATGATATCAAGCGATTAAGAAACCTATTATAAATAGTTCATTTTCCACAATCATATAACTTATAAAATTTAAAATAATTAAATTAAAATTTCCAACAGTATATAGTATAATAAATTTATTAAAACAATAAAATTAGATTAAAGGAAGAAAAACAATAATAGATTTAATGTAAAATGTAATATGCATATATTTATATTCAGGATTATTTCATTTTGTGTGCAATATTTTATAGGAATGAAATATCATAGAAACATATCTTTTTTAATAGTTTGAAAAATTTGGACTATAAATTTTATATTATAAAAAAAATTACATACAAAATAATTTAAATGTGAAGGAAGAAAAGGTTATGACAATTTAAAATTGTATGGTTTAAATTATAACACCTTTTTAGCTATAATATAGTTAAAAAAATTTCTAATAACCACTATGATTGTGTTTTGAAATATAGAAAATAAAAAAATGAATAGGAAAACTAAAATTAAATTGTGATAGAATTTTAAAAAAACATTTAGCGTAGGGATTGAAAGTGAAAAAAATTATACATGTTGTGTAACAAAAATTAGTTATATAATATACTAAATGAACTCTATAAAGACAACACCTTCCAAGAGAGAAACTATATTGTATTTATTTTTTGAAAAATATAAAAAATACCACATGATATTTACATGAAATGTATTTATATCCTGATATCCCCTTATATAAATAGAAAACTCAATGATTTTCATTATTAAAAACCCTCATCATCTTGATTTTAAATATAACATTCCACATCATTAATTATACTTCGAACATTTAAAGTTATAAAAAAGAAGTGATTTATTCTAATTGAGTATAATAATTCTAGTTATAGACCAAATTAATCATTATCATTCATAACTATACCCCCTTAATAATAACCACTTTTCCTGATTATGTCAATTTTTTTCTATTTATGATTAAATTAAACACCCTATATTATATGTTTTTGTTATGGAAATCCTCTCCTCCAAATGATCCATTTAAAAAATTGGGTTATAACACCAATACTCTTATAACATTAAGATTGTGTATATTTTCTTAAGTTTGAATTAAATACATAGATCAAATGATCAAATAGTTTGGTAGACACATGATGATATATTTAAAAATAACAATCAAATCAAATTAAAAACATTAGATACAACATATAAAAACATGATAACATTATTATTTCCAATTGAAAATAATTACTCCACATATATTAATTCTCTTGGATTCCTAGCAAAATATAATTATGTATAAAGGGATGATCCCAGATAATTAGAAATTTGGGGATTATATTTGATGTTAAAATACATAAGCATGGAAATAGTAATACATAAATAATTAATAAATATAGTTAAAATTAATTAATATATTGTTAACAAAATAGTATATAAATTTATGGCATTGAATAAATATTTCCTTTGTGATTGAATTAAATTTCTTGGATGGAATAAACATATTTTTAATTCATTTTTAAAATAAATATAATAAATAAGTTAAAGGATTATACCATTTACGAAACAAGATTTTCTTGTGAGATTTATCGATGCATCAATGAGTTATATAATTTTAGTAATTATCCATTATATAATATTTCCAATGCATTCCTCGTATTAATATAGTGTCTAAATGAAATATTTTATATTGTATTATGAAAACCCCGTATATAATTGTGGATATTTAATCAAAAAGCATTCATATAAGAGTGATGGATAGGTTAAATATCAATTTATCCCCATTAAAAGGAAAAATATGGATATCTATTTGAATATCCCATAATAAACTTGTAAATAATAAGAAATACAAAATGTAATGTAAACAACCCATATAAAATGAATGGAAAATGTAAGTTTTAGAAAGATCATTTATATTTCTATGATATCTGTATGAAATAATTTTTCATTTTGAGTTATAAAATTCCTGTTTTTTGTTGCATATCCCTCATAAGTATCAAATTGGGTGTATATATTGTCTTATTAGCAGTGCACCTATATAATATAATGTTAGTACCCAACCATTGTTTAAAAGTGTTATCAAACCTAGGATTATCTCATCCAAAGACACTATCAAGTTGTTTTAATCAAGACATGAATCTAAATTATTGAACACCACAAAATCATTATATTATAGAAATGTTAAGATATCATACATCAACTATATTTTTTTAATCATTATATTTCATATTAATGTTGTATAATGGGACAGAATGGTGATTAATATATTAAAATATGATAGGAAATATAAAAAAATTAATCATTGTAATATATATCACTTCAAGTAAAAATGAATTGGAACTGTTTCAAAAATAGCATTAGAAAAATGAATTAGAACACTAACCATTCAATGTGACTTCGTAATGGGTTGTAAGAATACTTTATAAACATGTAAACTCTCTAGAGATACTATTTGGAGTGAAAATAGAGGTTTATTAGTGTGTAAGGAAGGACCACCAATAACCATGATTTTCTGTGGAAATAAGACCATATAATCCACAACATATGTGAAATGATAAAAGAGTACAAAAAATCTTCAAACACACCACTTTTTTCTTTAATAACCCAGTGATTATCTTCGTTACTGTTTGGTTTCATCCATCTGAAGGGTAAAATTATTGAACCCACCCCAATTGATACACAATAAAGAGAGAAAAAGAATTGTGGATGCATGACTTATTGTGGAGAACATTGAGGACTCCAAGAGTGAGTATGAAAGACTCCAGAACATAGGCACTTCTATCCTTGGGAATGGGGACTCCAAAAACACCAAGGAAATGAAAACATACTAGACATGAAGAAGAGATGAATCTCCTGCGATAAAAGGTAATATCTTGGAGTTACCGAATATGAAATCTTGGACGGATTTAAAGAGGGATCGTGGATTTACCATGCAGTTGGAAAACTACACACGATGGAATAAATTTCAATTTAATAGTTTTCAATGGAGAGGTGCCCATAAAAACATTGAGTTAACTGATTTCATTTAAATAGAGGAAAATGTGTTACTGAAACACACAATTTCAAATTTTCAAGGTCTTCCCCACCCTTGGGGATTTATAATATCATTTATGGTATTTAAAATAGACTCTCACCATCATAAAGAGGATTTAAACATGAAAGGGAGTGCTATGAGAAACTGGGGAATGGAACCCCCGATATCCCCATGGCACCGATTGGGTGTGGTTCCGATCAGTGAGACACTGATCAGTGAGAGGCTGATTAGTGTGCCACCGATTGGGTAGATGCCGATCGGTGACTCACTAATCGGTGAAACCAATGGGAGATACCATAGTGACACCGTACCACTGACACCACTACCATCATGACTCACTGATGGGCCTAGGGATCCCTGACAATAGAAATTGAAAAATTAATGGATGAAGGAAAAGAAGGATTTCATTATTAGAATAATCACTTGATTCTAGATCATATTCTAAGAATGGTTTGAAAATATTTATAGTTTATTAGTTTTTTTCATGTTTCAATATACTACATGCCTAGTTCCACAGTAACATCATTATCCTATGTGTTTCATTTTTTAAAGGTAAATCATATCCCTGTCAACCTCAAAAATGAAGTTCCATCTCAGCAATAATAAATTGATCTCAATGATGAATATACTACTTGTTTCTTTCGATCCCTCTCAATTTTCATTTCTATATCATATTTTTCAAATAGTTATATAATAATTTTCTTTAAATAATATCTATATGAAAAAATTATTTTTCATTTCAATATTTTATTCATTTATATGTACAGTTGGGTGTTTTTCATAATATCAAATTTACAATATTTTGGTGTCAAAAAATAAATTAATTTAAATTTATTATAATATTTGATATAAATAATTTTGGGAATTATTTTAAATATAATTATGATTTTTTTGATGCATCCTTATTCATTAGAAATCAATTCCATGAAACATAATATCAATATGCAATTCTTTATCTCCCCTCTCAGTATAAGAGGTTCAAATCCTACAAATTCACACATTCAAATTATTTTTAACATGGAGAAACATAAATTTAAATTAATATTTTATTGTGTTCCAAAATGGATGAATATAAAACCAAAAACAATAAAGGAAATGGAAAAAATTAACATCGAGACAAACATGTATAACCTAATTTATGGGAAAACCATTGGTATAATACTACAAAATTTTCTCTTTGATATTGGATTTATAATAGTTCTCAAAGTGCTAAAGAATATAAAAATTAAACAATGAAAAAAACCCTGTCCAATATGAACAAGATACTAATTTAATGAATCATTCACTACAACCATGCTTTTAATAAGTGATTATTTATGTTTCAATTTATCTCTAGATAAATATGTTATGTTATAGCCCCATGAGGAATCCTATAACTCCCCTCTATGTAATATTTTTATGTCCTCTAATTATTTTTTTCATTCTGATTTGGTGCTTCAATATAAATACCCATTTTCCAATGTTTATTTCCATTTTATTCATACATTTTCATTAAACTATATTATCATTTAGTAACATATTAAAATTCCAAATGGAAAATTTTCCTGAATGTAATAAAAAGATACAACATTGATTTATTATAATTTCAACTTCTTATATAATGATAGAATATAAATAGAGAAATTTTAGTTATATATTTTTCTATTGAATATTATTTCATTATATAGAATTAATAGGATCATAAATAATATTACTAGAACATGTGAAAAATTTCGATTAATGAATCTAATTAATTAAAATTCAAGATTATTTTTACACAGAGACTCGATACATTTAATACTACAGAAAACACAGAATTTTACCTTACTAAAAATATAAATTTTAAGTTAAATAAAATATTTTGTTGTTGAGACGTATACATAAAAAATAATTACTAATGATAGAAAAAAATCAAAATAATTGAAAATTAACTAACTAGTAAACAAACCAGTGGTGTGGTTATATTGGATATAAATTTCTTAGTGAAGGGTAGAATATTCATTTTTTAGCTCATTATGGATTGTATTGACCCATGTATAAAAATATATAGCATATATAAGTATATCAGGATCTTCAGAATTAATCAGATCAAAAATAAAAAAATTATTCTAATGACAATAATTATATTGCATCTCTACATTTTAGATTTTCCCTAGTAAAATGAAATTCTCAAGGTGAAATTTCACTTTGTCTGTAATGGTTTTCCAATATATATATATTTACTAAATATTAGGATCTATATTAATATTGTTACAAAAAATATCTAAAAGATAAAAATATGTCAATGGGATGTGATGTGAAGACTCATATAGTGACATATTTAGGGTTTACCAAATTATCCTACCTAATCATCTAACCCTCAAAAACAAAAAAAAATTTAGGTAATAATAAATGTGAAAATAATACTCAAAAATATATCATATGTATCATCAATAGCCTTTATTGATTCATTATGATTTTTTTGAAACATGGAAACACAATAGATCATAAAATATTCTTTCTTCTACCAAAATACCATTTTCCCATGTTATTAGTCGGATAGGCTCCAATATCATATATACCATCACTGATCGATAACATAAATAGTACTAGATACATATATAGTGTATAAAATTAATAAGATATATAGATAGAAAAATGTGAAAAACTAATCACAATCCAACTTGAAAAATAGATCAAGAGCTAAATAAGAAAAATTATTTGTCTAAAATATAAATTAGATGAGTTATGGGATCATATATAGTGTGACCATTTGATAAGATAAATTGAAATTTATAGACAGAGTATACTAAAATAATAAAACATAAATACAGTTAAATAAAAAGAACTCAGAACTCATCTATTTTGAAAAAATAGGATAGTGGAAAAAGACATCACAAAGAATTAGATTGAGGAGAATAATTGTTTTTTAGATAATTGACATTATAATGATGAATTTTGGACTTCTTTATTTTTTTTCTACGTGGATAGGATACAAATTATTTTTTCCCATGTGATACCAATGTAGTTAGGGTGGTGAATTAGGTTCCTTTATAGTTGTTAAATTTTTTTTTCATGTTTCATTCTGGGATTTTTTCAATTACCTGTTTACTTCTTTAACATATAAGTTTGTTTCTCAATATATTGAAATACTAACCATACAGACCACTGAAATGAAGAATATTAACTTCACTAAATAATTAATACCAATGATGAGGAAATTATATCTTTCTTCCCACTTTCTCTACTTTATCTATTTACCTCTTTTATCTAATCACTACTAAATAAAGTTTATATACATATCCATAATAGAAAAAAATTTATTATTAAACTATATAATTGTTATGCTATATTGAGTATATAATTTTTCATACATTCAAATTTAAATTTTTTTGTAAATTTTTTTTTTAATTCATATTTCTTTTTATATTTCTTTTTTGTATTATTTTAGAATTCATTTAATGTTTTCATTATTCATTTAATGTATCATAATTTACAGAAATTCATTTTAGATAATAGTAGTATTTAATTCCATTATTTATCTTAATCATAGAACATGATTTCGAAACCAAATTAATTCACTACTAAACCATCTTGTTACATAAAAAAAATATATTCAATTGAATTTTAATATGTTACTATGTAGTTAAATAGATGGATGAAAAAAAATAAAAGAAACAGTCTCCACCAATCCATCTCATTCTACGTTTGATTATACCCAACATTCCAATTCTAGGGTAGTGATGGATTACGATTTTATTTTTCCCCATATAAATTTTTTATAGCCATTTTAGGTGTTTTATATCATTGAACTCATTGAAAATTTTTCATTTACTTAATTTTTTACATTAATTTCATAATTATACACCACATAATAATATTAAATGTCAAGTACCTATTTTTTGTAATCAGAATTCTATGAAGTGATTTAGATGTATTTATAATTTTCATATGAGTAGGGGCGATAAATAGTTGTATTTTAATTTGTAAATTAATTTAATTTAAATTTGTTTGTTGATGATGAATCAAATGAATAATGAAAAAGTTTAAAAGATGTCCGAATTATAATAATAACAAGGATATTAAAAAATTTGAATTCAAATAATTTCTGAAACAAAATTATAGTAAACTTTGAACTTAGATAAATAAAACATTATATGAATATTTAAATTAAATAAGGATGTTGAATAATATAGGTTTTTTACAGATTTATATTAAAAAAACGCCTTATCAATAATTATAAAAAGCTAAAAACATGGAGAAAATTGAAATAGTTGGAATGAAACTAGATTTTTTGTCATATTTTTGAAAAAAAAATTCTTGTAGTTTATCCTCATCATTTATAGCCTCATTAAGGATATTATTTCCATCTATAGTAAAATAAAATAAATTTAATATGGAATTGGAAAATAGATATTTTCTATAATATAACATGGGAAATTTTAAAAAAACTGATGTTATGTTATATCTCAGATTTCTATAACGTATCCAATATTATTATTTTTATTATAGAAATATATCCCTTTTCCTTCAATGAATTTTCTATAAATATACACTCTCCTCAAACATATCATGATTCATATAATTTTTTATAAACAGTTTTTGAAAAAATAGACATTTTAAAAAAATGTTAATTAAATAGTTGGGGAATAAAAAGGATAGGGTTTCCAGAGTTATCACACATTGTCTATTAACACCCTTGAACATCGGTATTTTAAAATATGAAAAAAATGTGAAAATAATAATCACAATAAAATCATCTTTGTATTCATGGTTCATAACCCATTTACCATTATCAATGATATAATATTTGAAGCCTCATAGTTTATCTTGTTTTCTATATACTCCTAATCTATTATCGTTCACCTATAATTATTTAGATGAGTTCCATGATTTTATTTTTGTGTTACCATATAATAATATAAATATAAAGACACAATGATATAGTACATAATAATAACAGGATATGAATATAGGTATAAAACTAGAAACTCGTTAAAATGAAGAAAAAAAATACAACAGAAATAATAGATCAAATAAATAGATATTATTGAGGACACTTGTTTTTTGGGAGACGAAACCTGACATGAATATATTTTGATAACCTGGTTAGTTTCTTAAAAAGAAACGGAAAATATTTTTTTCACGTGATCCCAATGTATTTAGATTTGTAATATTGATAAATTATTTGAAAATTTTCTAATGTTGAAAAACATTTTATTTTAAATAGATATAGATTGGTATGAGTGATACAATCCCATTTTTTTTTTAAAAAAAGAAACTAATAATCATTTAAAATTCCTCCTACTCTAATCCAATTTCATGATACCATACTGATTTATGTTTACTTTTTCATTTTTGGAATTATTTATTAATATATTTGATATTTATTTTTAATTGAATATAAGATATATAAAAGTATCTTGATAAATCCATATATATATTGAATTTGAAATATTTGTTTATAAATGATTTGAAATTATAAATATTCAATATAGCACTTTTAATTCAATATGTAATTAAAATATTAAATTGAAATAATTGGAAGATTCATGATTTTAAAAAATTTTCATTACCTGGGAATCCGTAAATAAACATTATTATAAGGATAATTTTTTCCTTTATATAAATTTCTATGTAGATGAACTATTTTATTGGGTAAATCACATTTTTATTGGTTGATGAATTTTTTAATAATTTTGAATCAATTTTTGAAAACGTTAATTTTTTTATTTTAATATATAAATTTTTTTATTTATATAGAATAGATAACTTATATATTTTAATAAATGATAAAAAATACATTTCTATAGGATGGAAATAACCTCATAGAGGTACCAAACTCACTTAATTGATAGTGTTTCTTGATTTTATGGTGATCGTATGTTGCACCTAAAACCCAATAATCTTATATTGCACCTCATATCCTATATAACAATCACATTGGAAGGCAGTACTTGAATAATAGAATGAGAAAATTCTCAAATAAAATTTTAAATTCATGAGTTTTTCTTGATCCACATGGTCGGTATACCTATCATGATCATTATTCATTATCACTTCCTAAGAGATGGATCCACATTGTTATCCTAAATAGCCCTTATCCATCTACTTTAACCTACTTTAAGATCATAGTCATGGAGATATCCAACATATTATGATCCCTTCTTCATTGAACCCATCATGAACCCAAACTATACCATTGTTCACTTCCCCATATCCAATCAACCTCATCGAAACCATTAACTTATCATTAAAAGGACACTATCCTAATATAATTTTTATTATTAAATTCAACCATGCCTCGTCGAATCCATTGATGTTTGAACCTCATCTCTCCACAAACAATTCTATGTGATGAATGAATCCAATATAGTGGGTTCCAAATCATCCTTATTAAATATGATCTATTCTAATCATGGAAAGGATAAAGACAGGATACCTATTAAAACATGATAGACGTACTCTCATTGATATGAAAAAAATCTGACTCTACATGCCACCCTCATCTCCTAAGTAGAGCTTCCACTTCAAGGAAAATCATAAATTCCACTGAATAAACCAATTTAACAAGAAACTAAATCTAGGGGATTCCAACATTTAAGTAGTCACCACTACTATTCCATGATGGAACCCTATTGAATCTCATAAAGTAAAATGATGAGTTGTACTACTAGATGTCAAGACCAATCCACTAATGTCGAACCCAAATTCTAATCACCGAAACAAAATCTGAATATAGGTGTTGTCTATGAACATCTAAATTTCCATTCCAGTAGTAAAAGACATCTAAATAATATGGTACATGATTTTCTATGAAGAATATGCATCGATAAATTTACATAATGGATGAATTTGATCCATGACCGTGTGCTGAGTGGGAGAAATACTAGAATAAAGATGAAATCATAGTGAGGAAACATAAGATATGTTTTCCCTAATATATTTATAATTTCCATAAGGGAACTAAAAATTGAAATTGTTTGAGTTAGGGTTTTGGAGATCAATAACGATGAGAAAAATCACCAACAATGAATATAAATGGAAGAACATATAGATTTATATCATTCAATAATATTTCATACATCCATGGTAGAAGGGGTATTCTATTTCTTCTCAATAGATATTATGTCATAGGATCAAAAAAATATCAAAATGGGGGTTCTCTAATTATAATTTCATGTAACTTGAATCCTATAGTATAGAGGAATTGAAACAAAATTTTCTCTAGTTATTAGGAAGTTTATACACACTACAAAACTTATCAACTGTAGGCTATGTTAATGGTACAAGGTTCAGTATGGGTTGGTTGTCACCCATTAGAGGATTCCATATAAATTTTTTACTGACTATCATATCACATGAGAATGTCCTGTAATTGGGATTGTCTCCACAAATCTACCTGTTATGACCAATTTGGGGCTGAAGCTAAGCATGTAGTCTCCTTGTTGGCTTCAAGAATCTCTTTTAGTGGGACATTAATCATCATGTATTCCCAATTATCATTGGTGTCAGATTCCTCAAATTCCAATAATAATTCTCCTAACACAATTCATATCCATGAATATTGAACTTCTAAGTGTCTAGAACAAGAATGAAATGTGATGTCCTTGTTCATATAAATAACACTTTGACTATCAAAATATAGAGTGAAATTCTCTTCGATCAATCCCAGCTCATAGACAAAATGATTCATAAAAAAATATTCTTGTAGGCTTTAGTGACTATGATATACTATTATTATGTCATATACAAGGAAACACACTCCTAATTTCATAAATGGAATGAGACTCCTCCCCATAAAAATGACATCATATACACAAATTTGAATTTCCTCACATCTATATCTCTATCCATATATGTATATATGTACCCTTCTAATGTAGGATTATCACTTCTAAAACACAAATAGTGATCAGATTTACCTCGAAGAGATCCCAATATTCCATTCAATATTGTCCAAATGCACCACTAATCGAAGTTATAGTAGAACATTCAACCGAGGCTCGTACTATCTATTGATGTTTGGACCTCATCTCTCCACCAAAAAATTCTTTGTGATGAATAAATCCAATATAGAGGATTACATGTGACAACTGGGTCCCGGTGACAGCATAACCACCCCTCCTTTAACATTGTTGTCGGGTCCTAGCCCACTAGGTACCACCAGTTGCCCTATAGACATGTGTTCCACACCCTAAGGCCCACCCACATTCCCGAACTGGTCATCTGACTAATGAATATCCCCACAGGCCAACACATGTCCTTTCTAGTGTCCTTTTTCCTCACTCACACACACCCTGGAAAGCATCCCAGAATGTCACCCATCATGATCACTACTCCAGGCCAAAAATGATTAACTATGGAGTTCTAATCAGACAGGATCCCAAAAACGGAAGGTGCACCATATTGACATGAGTCTTATCATTAAGTCATTTAACCCTTTATCATTATAGGGTGTTACAATCACCCCCCCCCCCCCCTTAGAGAACAATATCCTCATTGTGGGACCTATATCTCAACCCAGGTAGTGCACCACACATAAGGATGGGTACCACCTCTGATACCAAATGTGACAACTGGGTCTCGGTGATAGCACAACCACCCCACCTTTAACATGGATGTCGGGTCTTGGCCCACCAGGTACCCCCAGTTTCCCCACAGACACGTGTTCCCCACAATAGGTCCCACCCATGTGCCCAAACGGGTCATCTGACTAATGACTATCCCCACAGGCCAACACATGTCTTTTCTAGAGTGCTTCGTCCTCACTCACACAGACCCTGGGAAACATCCAAGTGGGTCACACATCATGATCACTACTCCAGGCCATGCACGCTTTACTGTGGAGTTCTAATCAGGCAAGCTCCTGAAAATGACGGATCAAATTTTTTACACGAGTCTTATCATTAATTCATTTAACACTTTATCATTCTAGGGTGTTACAATCACAGCCGCGTGCTTGGGGTACTCACGATCTTGGGCATGGGGGACAGGTCGTGACAAATTGGTATCAAAGGCGTAATCCCATAAAACTAAGAAGGAATTGCCTTTCTTAAATGTAAACACACACAACCAGAGTACAAGAGGAAGAAAACACATTTAAAAAACTGTATAAAAAAAGATGTGCAGGAAATTAAAAGGGGCTGGAAATACAAGCCCAATAGTAATGTACAAGGAAAAGACAAACATGTACAACTAAAAGACAAACAGTTGGAAGTTGTCTAGTAGCTACTCAAACGTCCCCCACGGATCCTACCTGATGGGTAGGTACAGATAGCCCCCTTAGTGATCCAAGTCTGTTCATCTCCTCCGGGTACCGTCTCGTCATTAATTCCACCTCCGGGCAACGTCCTGTCCTTGCACACTCCACCTCGGTCAGCGTTGTCTGTCGTCTGCATTTAACACAATGAGGTGCGGGCTTAGCCTTTGTAGGGTTGATCATAACGTTACTTAGTTGTGACCTCGAGACCATCAAGGTCTCACAAAATCCAACAAGGGTAAACCACAAGGTATGAAATCAATGGATAACCATTACTTAGGTATATTCCCATATATATAACTATGTTATCAAGTAAACATTCTCAATTATGAGGAAAACACAAAGGTAATTGAATCAGCTCAAAGCATGATTTTTCATTCAGGATGTCGAATACACGGATGTAGGAGAACTCCTCTATCAAGTTCAGTTTTCCTCCCGCTACAACCATGTGCTTCCCACTAACCATGGATTGCTGAAGTACTCTAACTGTCGAGTAATGTGGGCCTACTGCTACAACCAAGTGCTTCCCACCATGGGTCTGCCACTACAACCAAGTGCTCCCCCTCGTAGCCTACAAAGGTACTCAATCTATCGAGTACCGTAGAGTTTCCGCTACAAAGAAGCGCTCCTCCAACGTGGTTCTGCAGCTACAACCAGGCTCTTCTCGCTGGGCCATCGGAATCACTCCGAGTCCATCGATCAGCAGTTGTCAAGTATCATCCAGCTACTAGGTCTCTGTAATCTGTTTTCTCATCAATGGGAGGGTCCACTCCACGAGCCACAGGTTGATACTCCATGTGTCATGAAGTCTCACGTAGAAGTATCACAAAGGATCGCCACGTCATAGGGGTCTCAACGCAACATACGACGCGTCAATCGGACGCCTGGTCTGATAGTTATTAGCCTTTTAGTCCTAGGACCCGGTTGGTTTCATGTTGGATACAACCCAACCGTATCTCAACTATACACCAAAATCCCATAGGATATTCTCAGAGGGACCTTTTTTCAATGATATTACCAGTGCCACGGACGGTTCTTCAAACAGACGTCTGGTGGAAAAGATATTCCCAATGTATGCAATGGGTCATTAGTGGACCCGGGTCCGGTGCGACCCGGTCGGACCGACTTAGCCCAACCCATTTTGGTTCGACCTGCTCAGACATGCTGGGTATGACACGGCCCGTTGGGCGGGTTAGGCCGCTAAATTTTGACCTGGTCTACTAAACCCGACCCAGCGGACTGCAAGGGTAGTTCGGCTGGATGCTGCCACATAGGCGGCATCGGCAAGAATGCAGGGTATGGTTCGGTCTGCGCCACAAAGGGTGTGACTCGAGAGGTTGGTGGAAGGGAGAACAACGGGTAGGCCGTGTAGGGAACGGGCAGGCCGGAGGCACTACGAGCAGGTTGCAGATACACCAGCCAGGGTGTCGGGGGGCCGGGCAGCACTCTGGGGCGTCGGGCAGACTGCCGGTATGGGCCGAGCAGGCCGTCGGTAGGGAGAGGGTGAGCCTGGTTGCGCGCCGGGGTGTCCAGAAGGCTGCAAGCAGGGCGCCGGGTGGACCACCTGCAGGGCTCAGGGATGCGGTGCAGGGCGCCGGGCAGCGTGTCGAGGACGCCGCGGGTAGGCGGGTCAGGCACCGCTTGGATGAAGATGTTTGGCTGGAAGAATCAGTGCACCGCTGGGGAAGCGCAATTCGTGGAGGCCATAGGTAGTGTGGCCATCATCTTTGCCGCCTTCATCGTCGTCGCCTCAACGCCTTGTTGTAGAATGCCACATCAGAGAAGAAACTGATGGAGGATGTTGGGCCATGTTAAGTCGGCCCTCATCCTACGCGTTTAAAGCGATAACAATTATCTCAATAGGAAGGGAGGATATTTTCGTCAACTATTTTTATAACCGCTCATCAAATCTTTTTCAATCTGAAGAAGAGTAAAAGAACATTATATTATTCTAGAAAAAAACCCCTTCCTTGTAATCGGTGTCATTTGACGATGTCGTGGGATGGTGGTGTCGCTTCATCAACATCGGGAGGAGGTGACGTTGTCGTTGGCGATATTCTTCATGGGAGGCATCTCCCCTTCCTTTCCCTCGATTGAAGAAAGGTGAAGCTGGCGTGGATAATCGGTGGAAGGAGTGTTCTTCGCATTCTTCTCTAGAAGAATGGTTCTTCGTTGGGAGCTTTTCCTCTCCTTAGCGCTCCACATAATAAATTCCCACCATAGAAAATTATTCCAACGAAATAATAATAGTTGCTTATTATTTTAATGTTTTCCCGAAAATTCAAATGAGAGAATAAAAACCCATCTCCAACAATATAATTTTTGTGTGGTGTCACATTAATTGGGGAGGAAGTCAAGAGGATCTCCATAAATGTTTGGAAAACTTTAAGTGGAGGAGTTGAGGAGTTTCACATAACCTCCCTTGGGAGGATAATTGTGGCGAGGATGGCCCTGGCATAACCTATCCATTAAATTGTAGGGGTGGGGACCACCCAACCCCTATTAATGAAAGAGGATACAAACCTCATCAACTCACCATTAAATAGAGATAAACTCCTCAACTCCTCTACTTAATGTTTCCCAATCATTTATGGGGAGCCTCTTGACTTCCACCCCAATTAATGTGACACCACACCAAAATTAAATTGGAGGAGCCGAGTTTTAATTCTATCATTTTAAATTTTGTGCCAACATTAAAATAATAAGAAACACTTATTATTTCGTTGGAATTATTTTCTTTAGTGGGAATTTCTTTTGTGGGAAGCTATGGAGAGGAAAAGCTCCCAATGAAGAACCATTCCGACAGCAAAGAATGAGAAGAACGCTCCTTCCACCGAATATCCACGCCAGCTTCTTCTTTCTTCAATCAAGGCAAAGGAAGGGGAGACTTCGCCCATGATGAAAATCGCTAATTACAATGTCACCTCCTCCTAATGTTGATGAAGCGACACAACCATCCCACGACTTCATCAAACGACACCGATTACATGGTAGGGTTTTGTTCTTGCATAATATCGTATTCTTTTTCTCTTCTTAGGATTGAAAAATATTTGATGCACGGTTTTTAAAAACAATTGAAGAACATCTCTTCACATCCTGTTGAGATTATTGTTATCACTTTAAACGTGGAGGATGCGGGCCGACCTAACACGACCCGATATCCACTGTCGATTTCTTCTCTCTTGTGGTGTTCTACGACAAGGAGCTGAGGCGACGACGACAAAAGAGACAATGACGATGGTTGTGCTATCTGCGGCCTTTGTGAATCGTGATTCCCCCAATTCACACTGATGCTTCCGGCCAAATATATGCGGCCAAGCGATGCCTGACCTGCCTACCTGCGGCACCCCCGACGCACTGCCCGGTGCCCCGTGCCTCACCGGAGCACTGCCCGGCACCCCCGCACCCCGCTGACAGCCTGCCCGACGCCCCTGTGCCCTGCCGTCGGCTTGCCTGGCCCCAGCCAATGGCCTACCCGACACCCCGGCACTCTACAAATCACACCCTGGACCAGCCAGTGGCCTGCCCGGCCTCTGTCAGTGGTCTGCCCGGTGCCCCAGCATGCTGCCCGTCCCCTAGCGCGCTACCCCGCGCGCTGCTTGGCACCCCCACACCATGCTCGGTGCACCCATGGCCTGCCCGGAGTCCCGTCAGCCTGCTCATGCCCCATGTGGTCTGCCCGCTGATCTCTTGGCCACCGACCTCTCGAGTCGCGCCCTTCGCACCGCTTGCCGAACCAACCCCGGCTTTCGGGATGATGCTGCCTGCATGGTGGAATCCGGCCGAACATCCCTCACAGTCTGCTAGGTGGGGCACAACAAACCTGGTCGAATCATGGCATGCTTACCCACCCAACGGGCCGACTCAGAACCCGCAAGTCTGACTGGGTCGACCCAGATAGGGTAGGGATGAGTCATCCAACCGGGTCGGACCGGACCTAGGCCTACTAATGTCCCATTGCTTACTATGGCCATATCATTGGCACGAGACGTCTGTTTGAAGAACCGTCATTGGTGCAGGTAATATCATTGTGAAATGGTCCCTTTGAGAATACCCAATTGGAGTTTGGGATATAGTTGAGATACATTCTTGTAGGTTTGTACACGGAACCAAATGGGCCCCCAGGACTAAGAGGATAATAGCTCACAGACTGGGCGTCAGTTTGACGCGCTGTATATTGCATTGAGACCCCTATGATGTGGTGGTCCTTTTTGATTCTTCTAATTTAGACTTTCTGACACTTGGATTATCGACTAGTGTCTTGTGGAGCGGACCCTCCCATTGAGACCCACGGTGGAGGAGCGCTTGGTTGTAGCGTCAGACCCGCGGTACTCGATAGAAGGAGTACCTCTCTAGGCTATGAGGGGGGAGCGCTTGGTTTTAGCAGTAGACCCATTGTGGGAAGCGCTTGGTTGTGGCAAGAGGCCCTCAGTACTCGACAGGTGGAGTACTTCAGCAGTCCACGGTTAGTGGGAACCGCTTTGTGGTAGCGGAAGGCCCGCTGTACTCGACATAGGAGGAGATCCCCAGTAGTCATGGTTTCGACATTGTGAATGAAAATACTGGTTTGAGATGAGTCAATGACGTTTGTGTTTTCCCCATGATTGAGATGGGTTTCTTGATAACTTTGTTATATATATGGGAATATACCTAATTAATGATTATCCCTTGATTACATATCATGTGGTTTATCCTTGTTGGATTTTGTGAGACCATGAGGGTCTTGGGTCCCTACCGAGTATCATTATACTCACCCCTTCATGGGCTATTCGTGCACCATGTTGTGTTGGATGTAGACGATGGGCAGAGCTGACCGAGGTGGATTGTGCGAGGACTAGATGGTGCCTGGAGGTGGACCTCACAATGAGATGGTACCCGGAGGAGACGTAAGGATGTGGAGTGATGAGGAGTATATCTATACCTACCCTTCAGGTAGGATCCGTGGTGGATGATCCAAGAGCTGCTAGACACCTTCCAGTTGTTTTTATTTTATTTGTACATGATTGACTTTTCCTTGTACTTTACTGGTGGGCTTGTATTTCCAGACCCTTTTACATTCCAGCACATCTTTTTTTATACACATTTTACTTAGTGTTTTCTTCCTCTTATACTCTTGTTGTGTGTGTTTACATTTTATAAAGGAAATTTTTTTCCAGTTTTAGGGGATTACGCCTTTGGTGCTAGTTGCCAGCCCCTGGCCTATGGATGGCGGGGTTAGGGTAGTCAAGATGCGGGCCCTGGGGGATGGGACATGATATTTGAAATATCCTTGATATAATATGAACTATTATCATCACGAGGAGGACAAATATAGGATACCAGAGAAAACCTGATAGGTGTATACTCTATGATATGAAAAAAATACGAATCTATCTTCCACCCTCATCTATTGAGTGGAGATGCCTCTTCTAGATAAATCTAGAAACTACATTTACTAAACCCGTTGATCAAGAAAACAAAAATAGAGGAGGATTCTAATGTTGAAGTAGTCACCACTATAATTCCACTATAGAACCCTATTTAATCTCAAAATGTAAAATTATGAGTTATTTTACTAGATATCATGGTTAATCCACTAATGTCGAACACAAATTCTACACACCAAAACAAAATCTGAATCTCAGTGTTGTCGATGAACAGATCAATTTTCATTCCACTAGTTCAATACTTCTAAATGAGATTGTACATTAACTTTCTATGAAGAAGATGCACCAATAAAGATACATAATAGAAGAAGTTTATCCTTGACCATGTTTTAAGAGGGAGAAAATCTACAATAATGATGAAATAATTGTGAGGAAATTGAATCTATGTTTTCCTTACCATATTTATAATTTCAATAAGTTAACTAAAAATTGTAATTGTTTGTATTGGGGATGTGGATCTCCATAAAGATTTCAAAAAGCACAAACAAAGGGGAAAAAGGGAAGAATGTGTAGATTTATAGAATTCAACAAGATTGAAAACATCCATGGGAGAAGAGGGTATTCAATTTATTCCCTCAAGATAATATGTCAAAGGATCAAATAAATATTAATATCTGATTTTTCTAATTATAATTTCATGTAAATTGAATCCCATATTATAGATTAATTTAAACCAAATTTTCTCTAGTTATTAGGTATTTTATCCATCATTCAAAACATCCATACCCCTGAATACATCACTGGTCCAAGGTTTAGTATGGGTTGGTTGTCTCTCATTAGGGGATTCAATACAAGTTCTTTACTGACATTCATCTCCCATGAGAGTCTCCCATGATTTTTTGTGGCCCCACAAATCTCCCCATCATGACCAATTTGGGGTTAAAGCTAGTCATGTTGTATCCTTGTAATCTTCTAGCTTCTCTTTTATTGGAACATTCATCATCATGTATTCCCTAATATCATTGGTATCTAATTTCTCAAATTCCAATAATCATTCTTCTTCATAGTTAATATACAAGAATATTGAACTTCTATGTCTTTGGAACAAGAATGAAATGTCATGTTCCTTTTGAGATAAGTATTACTATGACTATAAAAAAAATTTGATAAAAATTTTCTTGAATCTATCGAAGCTCTTATAAAAAATCATTCGTCAAAAAAATCTCCTTGCAGACTTTAATAATTGTGATATACTATTATAATGTCATATACAATGAAACTCACTCCTAATTTCAAAAATGGAATGAGACTACTCTCTGTGTAAATGAAATCACCTACCCAGATTTGGATTTCCTCATGTCTATATATCTATCCATTTATGCACATGGGTATCCTTCTAATGTAGGATTATCACTTCTAAAAGACAAACAATGACTAGATTTACCTCGAAGATAAACCAATATTCTTATTAATACTGTCCAAATGTACCAATAATTTATTTTATAAAACATTACTCACAACACAAACAATATGAGAAGTATATGGTCTACTGCACACCCTGAAATACATAATACATACTACTGCTGGAAAATAAGTAAATTTTTCCATAATTTTTTCCCTTTTTAGTTAGTGGACTCTGACAAGTTTTAGGCCTCAAGTGACTCTTAAGTGAAGTACAATATGGTTTCTCCAATCTCATGATGAAACTTTCAAGTATATTCTCAATGTACCACCCTTGAGATATCCAAATCCTATGATTCTTTTTTTTATGAGTAATTACCAAAAGAATAATCTAGTATCTTCTCATATGTCCTTAATTTAGAAAGAGTAGTTCATCTCTTTCTTTATCCTTTCTCACTTGGTGATATCTCTAACAATAATAAGAATAACTTTAACATAATGAAATAAGAAAAAATATCCACCATCATAAAAATATTTAATGAAAAAAAGTTATCAAAAGTCATCCTCATATACTCAATTTTTTATATTAGTGAGTAAAATTTATTTTACAGTTTACTTAGTGCTTATTTAAAACCATATAATATGTTTTTCATTCTTATGTATTAGTTATTCATTACCTTTCACATTAAATAACTATGGTTATTCCATGTAAATCTCTTCATCAACATCATAATATAATAAGGTTGTCTTTATATATTATTGTTGAACCTCCCAGTTAACACTATCAACCAATCCAATAAATTCTCTAATATATGAACTTTTAACTAGAGGGAAAAAAATTCATCAACATCAATACCTTTCTTCTACCATATTACTCCACAACCAATTTTTATCTCAACAAAAACTATGGGATTAATTATTCTACTTTTATTCTATACAGACACTTGTTCATGAGCTCCTTACTTCCTTGTGGAAACTCAACAAAATCAGATATTTAGATCATATGAATGTATCTTTTCCCATCAATCATAACCTTC
The DNA here is from genome assembly GCA_963277665.1 of Viscum album. Lineage (NCBI taxonomy): Eukaryota > Viridiplantae > Streptophyta > Magnoliopsida > Santalales > Viscaceae > Viscum > Viscum album. The sequence continues at coordinate 1,817,830,723 of OY728164.1, forward strand.
TTCCATTTCATCTTCTGTTGAATCTTGATTTAATTATTATAACATTATTCCTCTCTCCCACCAGTAAGAATCACATATTCATCTAGGGAGTATCCATTACCCAGTTTTTTTTCTCTACTGGATATCAGTAATTGCACTTCAGGGGGAATTTGTTCTAGAATATTATATGATAGAGACATATCAATATTTTGAGATATATATATTTATAGTGATGTATCATTACTATCACATATCCCTATCATTATATATGTAATTTATATTAGTTGTAATTATTCTACTTTGACTATAGTATCCTCATATTACAACTTATCTTCATTTTCTAACTTTTTAAAATAATCAACAATCTGATCATCAAGAAACACCATTTCTTTGATTCTAATGATCCTTATATTGATATGATCCAATAGTCGATATCCAAAATCCACATGACTGTATACCAAAAACAAAGACTACTTTCCTTTTCTACACAACATCACGCGCTCATCTTTTATGATGTGAAAAAATACCATGTATCCAAATACTCATAAGTGTTTGAAGAAAATATATATACTAATAAAAAACGTTCTATGACATCATATTTTAATGGAAATGATGGGGAATGGTTGGTAAGATCATCTACAGTCTTTATCTCCTCCACAAAAAAGGAGTTTGATAGCATTAAATTTGAGAGCATATATCTGACTCTCATAATAAGTTTTCTCTTTATCCTCGCGGCATCATTCTCATAATGAGCCACCATTAGTACTAATTTTTTAATCCTTGTGTGGAAAATCTTATATTACACCTAAAATAGACCAAAATACTCTCTTATATTTTTTTATCACACTCACATTAACTATCTTCCAATTTCTCTTTCAGCCATAGTATAAAACTTCTTGAAATCAACCAACACTTGAAAATTACAACTCGAAAAAAAAGTCTCAGAATTTCCAATAACAATCATCTATGAAGGTAACAAAATAAATATATCCTACCATTAAATTATTTCTCATATTAAATACATTATTGTGACTCAAATATAAAATATTTTCTTCTTTGGATAAAAAATAACCATGGTAAATACTTTATGTTTCTCCCATGATGCAATTCACACAAGTATCCAAATGTGTACCTTTGATTCTGAGTAAGAGATCCTTCTCAGATAGAATTATGTGTCCTCTATATATCATGTTACCAATTAATTTTTACTAAACATATAAAAAACACCAATTCTATCTTCATTTACTTTACCTTCATATGGTCTAGCATCTATGAGATAAAGAGAACTGTCTTTCATAACTTTATCAATTACAATGTTACCTTTGGTATGATTCCATTTACCATCACCAAAGGAGTGAACATATTAATCATAATTATGAATTATTGTGGATATTAGATTGTGGTTAATATTAGTAACATTCCTCACATCATTCAATATATATCTGCATCCCAAATTAGTCCCCCAAAAAACATTACCAATACAAGTTATTTTGGATTCAATTTCGATTTCAAACATCTCTTCTCTTAAAAATCCCTAATATTACGATGAGAATACATATCATCTACATGTGACGCTGTATGAGATTCATGAATCAATCACACATGAGGAGTCTTGGCATGAATTACTGACATGGTATTATTCATGAATAATTACTATTTCTTCATTAAAAATAATATCATCATTATTTTGCGCCTTATCTTCCTGATGACACTACTCTACCTTTATCCTACGATACTCTAGGATAAGGTGTCCCTACATACCACAGTAGTTTCACATCATGAAATATCTCCATCAAGACATTGATCGCTCCACCCTTTGTATATTTTGGTATCGTGGTTCTATTCCTTGACTTCTTCCCCTCCGTTTCTTCTCCCCTTGTCTTCCAGTTAAAATGGCATAGGATTCTGGTTTACATTTCTCATCGATCTTTTAGGACTCATCGTTCACTATTATATATTTAACCATATAAATGTTGAGAGATTAATCTAGATTTGAATTTATAACTAACACAACATGTGCATCTTAGATCATTAGTAATGAACTCAATGTCAACAGTGCCAGCAACTCATCATTAATCGTCCCTTTCATTGAATTCTATTAACCAAAAGTTCCATGGGACATTCTCATGTGGTCTGATATGTTGGTACTATCTTTCTACCTGGTGTTCAACTGTTGGAATATCATAATTTCTTTAAAATACACAAATTTTTTTCATAAATCATTTCTAATTTTCAAAAAAAAATGGAAGCATCGTGTTGGTTTGAAAAATTCACAAAGATTCTATGGTCGATTCACTATCTGATATATTCATTTCACATCATATTGAGCACAATCCACTCCGCATTAACTAGTGGAGAACTGGTTTATTTTTACTCACCCAATTGATTTATTGTTGATGAATCTTAAACTTTTACTACAATTTTCTTATTAGTCACCACTATTGGTTTCCAAAAATATTTAAAATAAAAAATATCCACTATTTTTAGTTTTTAGATGGAATAATTAAATTAAGTGATTTTAATAATTATTCTGGTATTTATTTCCTTGATCCAGATTGAATTTAATAAAATCTAACCATACAGATGCATTCAAAATGGCTAAAATAGTTGGAAATTTCTCATGGAACATTGTAAACAGACTCTAGTTGGAAAAGATATAGAAAAGAGGTTGAATGATCTAGATTGAATGATGAGGTGGTGATGTTTTTTCTCACTAAAACAGTTTATGGATATCCCACTAGAATGTTTCTTCTTTCTTAAATAGTATCCTCTTCGTCGGCAAGGGGTATTATAACACCACCAACTTTTCCAAAAATTTGACAGGATCTTTAAATATTGATTCATCTCTATTCTTAACATGGTTTAAGTTATTTGAATCATCTTAGTGTGCTCTCCATGGGTTTGGACTTAGAAAAAATTCCAACCACCATCAATTTTCTAGTTATTGAAGAAACCATTGGCGCCTTTGTCATATCAAACCCCTTGGATCTAATATTTATTTAATGGGGAATCATAAATCCCTGTTGAAAAATAAGAATATAAATAAAGAGAAAAGGTATTATATCACATAGATTTTCATGGTTTGAGAAGACTGCAGACTTCCACTGGGGAAGGGGGCTTTCTACTTCTTCTATATAGTTAATACACAAGAGGATAAAATAAATATTATAATAGGATTTTTATCATTAAAATTCACTCATATTTGAATCCCATCTTACAGAGGAATGAAAAATAAATTTTCTCTTGTTGTTGTATAGTTAATTTACACCTGAAATATTCCCCGTTGTTGTCTGCATCAATATTCTACGTTTCCAACAGTATTGGTTTCCACCCATTGAATGATTCCAACATAGTTGTTTGCTGAAAATCATCTCTTGTGAGAGTATCACATAATTTGGAGTGGCAGTATAAATTTGTTATCTAATTTCCATCTACTGTTTGTGAAAGATAACAGATGACCTTGATACATATAGTCCAGAGTGTGGACGATGACTTACACCTTAATCTAGTTATAGTGCATTAAAAAGGAAAACATTTCGGACATACTAACAAACCAATCCTTGTAAATAAGAAAAATGGGATTCTCATTCAACATTATTATGCTCGATCTGATCTTGGAGTTTGAAAAAAAATTAAAATTTGGTGAGTTGGTTTTGTTAGAAAAAACATGTATTTACATGGACAACACCAACCTTCACTACAACAAAGGAGGTCTGAAGGTTTCAAGAATATATTCTGGACATGTTTAGCAATGGAGGAGTAGAAAACACCAACATCAACACACATGGAATTTTATTTTTAATTGTAATTTTTTTATTATATTTTATATATTCCTGTATCGCTATAAAGGGGATATGTGGTGTGCATTTAATTTCATCTAATTTTAAGAATTAAATAAAACTAGTTTTCTGATACAACTATTTTTCTTACTATAATCACATCCGATGATACACATATTCATATGATTCAACATCTACGATCATGTGTTGCTGAAAATCCCACTTTAGTGGTATCAAAATGATAGAAGGTGATATACACCAAGAGAGACCCATGAGATCTATCTCAATAAGGTATTGTCTTTAAATGAATATAATTATGGTAATTTTAGTTTTATCATGTTAACATCATTTATTTTCACTCCACATTTCCCCCACTATTTTTTGAAATGTGATATGATATATGAAAAATTAGTTTTATATTTTCATTCAAAATCAATATTATTATGATGGGTTTTTCACAATTCACCCATTTCCCCCTACCTTGCATGTATGGTTCTCAAAGACTATACATATTTCTCTCTCCAAATCCCTCATAATACCCCAAATTTCAGTCTCCTATTATTATAAAAAATATCATTTTAAACAGATTGGATTTTATCCTTCCCACCTCTCGCATTAAGATACAAAAAATTTAATTCATTTGTATTAGAACTAATGAAATTACAAATCTATACTACTGAAACAAAAAAATTAGAATTATTATAAACTATAAACAAATCTTCAACACTTATGGATATTTTCATCAATAATTTTCTAATAAAAAATTTGTCCATAGAGAGCATGATTACACATTCCTTAATCCCAAATATAATTATGAGTAATTATGTTAATTGGTGAATCCAAATTTGAAGACTTATTAGAAATAATGATATCATGGACATCATGGAGGATGGATATACTGAGGCAGAATCCAAAGCAGTAAATGCTTCTCTTCAGGATGGTCATAAGGAAACTATTTAGGTGGAATGGAATCCAGACAGTAATATCAAATCCATTATTTTTCAAACCCTTGAAGAAGTGTATTTTGAAATAATCACTTCATGACAATCTTAAAGGAGTTCTACAAACAAAATCAAGATGATTATTCAAGAGAGGAAAGACAGACTCTAGACGATGAAGAAATAACTAAAGTACCAGTGGTGGAATGTGAAATTGAATACCCTATGAAGTCATCACTAGATAATCATACCTATGAAGACATGAAATGATAACATTCTCACATACATACACTTATATTTGAAAACATGGTATATATATTTATTAAATAATGGAACCAAATGATAGGTATGTAAATTTTTCTTTATTTCAATGATATCAAATCTAGTTAGCTTCATGGAATATAAAAATGATAAAATATTGAAGAAATTTATATATGAAGAAATTTATCCCATAGACACAACCAAAAGATACAAGATAATGGAAAGAATATTATATGGTAATGTCACTACACCTATTGGTAAGCCACTAAAATACGAAGAATGTTCATAGGTCATGAGGAAAACAAGTTTCAATAGTAATTGAGTAGAGTAGATTTCTTCATCCCTAGTGATGCATTGTAGTTTTAAGTAAAAATTCTTCTCTGTTTAATTCCCTTGATATGTATAGTTTAATATAATTTTGAAAATTATTATTTTTGTTCACATTTATATATCTCATTACTCTTTGAATAGTTCACTAGTTAAAAAGCACTTTTATTCTTTGTTTTATACCTTTCAACATCGGGTTTTAACCAATGTTCATACAGGGGATGTTGACTATGGAACATTCCTTATAGGATTTCATAAAATTGCATTTAAACCCTATCTAGATGGTTTTTATATTGGGATTCAAATATAATTTTTTTAATAAACAAACTTGTAATGAATTCCATGAGGGATTTTGTCGTTTTTTTATAATAATATGATATTAAAATTAATCAAAATAAAAACCTATCAAATTATGTTCTAAGATTTTATAAAATAATATATTTTCTTTTCTTTTTAGTGTTAGAAATAGATTATGATTTTTGCAATATGTCATTATTCTGGTTGTGATTATCTCAAAAATGAATCTCAAAAAAATATACAAATCCAAAATTCCATTATTGGTGATGAAAATGAATTTATGAAATAATAAATTAAAAATAAATGTAATATATATATATATATATATATATTTATTTATAATAAAAATGGATTCCCTAATATAATTTTTATTCTCTTAAACTTTCACATACACTAATTTTAGAGGTTCTACTATTTAATAGTGAGCCCTGTAGGACCCAACCCATGACCTATTGTAAATTAAAAAATTAATTATGTAATGTGATGAAAAATAGAAAAACGATTTTATATCTAAAATTATATAAATTACTTAATTCATTATCTTTTTGATAAAGCTTTTACAAACACCACCCATTTAAGTGAATGACCAATATGCATTCCACTGTATTTATAAAAAAGACACATATCATCCAAAATAAAATAAATTAAAAAATATTCAATATAAATAATATTATAATTATTATTGGATCAAAATTGTATATTTCTCATTACCAATCACGGAATAGAAAAAACCAGTATATGAACTCCATGATTTTGAATATTTTGTATAGATATTTAAATCTATTTTATTGGTTAAAATACATCAATTATATTTAAATGTTTTACGTGTTGATGAATGTAAAAGAAAATGTTAAATTGTATTTAATGTATTGATTATGGAGTTACCTAATCAAAAAAATTTTATTTTTTCAATATAAAATCTATTTACTTAATGAAAATAAATTTATAATTGAAATTTGCGTATATATGAAACAACCAAAACACTAGTGCACTAATCTATTCACCAATTACAACATATATGATTTTAGTTTAAAATTTTTAGCAAATATAATCTCTAATAAATATATATATATATTTTTCAAAATAGTATAACAATTATCTAATATATAAATAACATGTGATAAAATTGTCACCCAATCACATTCCTGGGAAAAATATGAAGGCAATGAAACCCTAAAATTTTCTTCACATACCTATGATACTATATATTTAATATAGTTTTATATATTGTAACTATAAAAAAATAATGTAAGCAATTACAAATTTAATGAGTACTAAAAAATAAAAAATAAATCATACCTCATATTTTATGAACCATGCTGGAGTGCCACCCTTCCCAACAAACAACCCAATTAGTGGAATGACATGAATGGCATTCCAGATCCCCATAGGTCATAATCTAGTGCCTGAGTATCAAAAAAATACATTGGTAATGATTTCACCTAACTTAATAACTAATAGTAACCCATGATAATAAATGTTTCAAATTAAATACAAATAACCGTACATGGCCTAAATGTTTTAGATTTTTTATTTAAAACATTAACAGAAACACATTATACAACAATGAAAAGTAAAATGGTAAAATAACCCAAATAACTCCATATGACAAGAGGTATGTCACCTTCAGGCCACTACCACCAAAATTTGTATAAGGTGGAACACATGATGTCGGATCCACTTTCATCACCATGACATATCATTATTTTACACATTTCATATATAATAATATTTACATACACAACCTGGTGTATCTAGGGTGTGAGCCAAACCCCATGACGATGCGACCCAAATGATGTTGATTCAATGGTATAAAATTAAATACAAATTGACATGCACATTTATAGAAAATAATTTGAATTATTTTCAAGAAAATATTTCATAGAATTCCATTTTTCAAGAAACCTGATGAAAAATAAAATACACTCATATTCCACCATAATCTGATAGATTTCACCCTATCATAGAAGCCACATTTCACAAGAGATCACCATGGGTAAATCCCTATAGGTAATATAGACTGATGGAGACACTATAACCTCAAACCTTAGTGAAATGTGGTATAGAAACCATAACCATCAGCCTCCTAATGCATGACACACTATAAGGGAGTATCATACAAAAGTATAGGGGTATCCCATAATTATCATATTTTAGTTAGGGATGTTATTTTCAATCTTGATAGGTAAGACTAGGACATTCCACTTCCGAGACAACTAGAACAATATGGTTCTGCCACTTCTAAATCACTAGTATACATGATCTAGCCTACCCACCTAGACACTAATGATTAAATTTGTTATCAATACCTATTTTCAAAATACACACAACAAACCATTCTAACATAAGAATTCCATGCTTTATACAATTACTAAGTAGTAACCAATTTCTAAAAATAAAATTACATTCACTTTTAAAAACAGTAAATCCATTTTCAAATACATTTAACACCACTTTCGAAACACATGAATTTTTTATAAAAAATAAATAAAAATACTACATTGATCAACCACTTCCATTTCCCAATTACATTTCAAATAAATACACATACCAGAATCAATTTAAAAATATTCTTCTAGTAATTCAAACAAGTTAAAATTTATATTAAGGGTGCACAAAAAGGAACCCAAATGTAAAAATTAAAATTTGAATTTATTAAACTTATTAGAACCCGTAAATCCCACTTAAATACCATTTATCACCCTCCAAAAAATGCATAAAACACTTTTTATAAAACTTCATAAATGGGACCTACGCAAACATACCTATTTCCATTTTGAAAATACACTATCATCATAAGCACATGATCGAAAACATCCAAAGTATATGTTACATCACTTAATTAACTGTATAAAATTTTTTAATACTCAATAATGAATATCAAATTCATCTTAAAATGATAACTGGTGGAATCACGTACTTGAATATTAGCATAATTCAAAATTTGTTACAAAAACATAGCTTCCCCACCAAAAGACACTGAAGGAAAGATTTAACCATAAAAATCATGGTTGAAGGCTTATAAAAAATAATCAACCCTAAATTGGTTACCCAACCAATTGGATAACAAAATACCAAATTACAAGTGGAGAACCCCTATTGAAGGGTTGGAATTAAGGTGGAGATCCAATTACATGAATGTTATTTTAAGAAACCACACAAATTACAACAAATAAAGGGATCCAAAAAAACATAAGAATAAGATAAAGAGGCTTATATGTATTGGGAGGCATAATGAGTTGAACAAGTGGTCATGTAAAGATAAAAATAGAGAGAGAAAAAATGGAATTTCCCAATTTTTAATTACCTGGACATCGGGCCTAGTTTTCTTTCATAGTTTCCCAAACCATGTGGTAACCATATACCCCAAACCATGCAGGAGGGACACACCTCACAGTTATCTCGCATGGTTCAAAAATATGAAGAAACATTTTGATTTTCCACATTATAAAAATAAATATTGGCTAAACAGATTCTTGGGAAAGGGTGAACATTTTGAAAAAACAGACACCTACCATGCACCACCTGCTGTTAACCCAAAACATAAATATTTCACAATTAACTTAAAGGAAACCCAAGGCAAAAATTCATGATAAATAATAAAAAATTATATACCACAAAATATTAACCAGGAACACATAAGACTCCAGAAGAACCAAAATTTCAACGTATATTCCAGATCAAAGGACAAAAATAAAATCACCGGTGTGGAAGTTCTCCTGACCATGAAAATTTTTCTCCCCTCGAAAGCCACTACATGGTTTGATCTGAATATATTGAATCATACTTCTATAAAACTCAAGGATATTTCTTAAAAGATTAGAATTATGAAAAAATGAAAAACAATAACGGTATGATATATTCTAAAGATTTAACTTGGGAGGCCCAAACAGACTCCCCATCGTACGCCTTATTCCCCTAGAAATCTATAACAGCTCTAGCTAATTCATCAAAATAAACTGAATCCTAAAATGGAATGATCCCACACCTCAATCCAATAAAAAATCATATATTAGAAATGAAATTCTCATACCTCATTCTTGAAACAAAATAAAAAATCCAATCCACTTCTCAAAAACAACATAAAAAACATCAGCAATAACTTTTTCAATTCTTGACTCAGAAAATACTGGTGGTCTCACTCCCAAGGCCCTTGTTTACTTAATAACAAAACTTATAGACCAAAACTATAAATTAAATATATCAATTTAATACTACACTATTGATTGATTCATATTATCGGAATGGAAGGCCTTAATGGACTCCTCCACATTAGAAAAAAAACTAGATCTGACCGTTAATAGAGGGAACCACAATAAGACCCATGGGGGGTAAACACAACATGAAAACTAATTAGATAAATCAATCAACATAAATTAACATGGAAAACCTGAAACAAATCAATTCCTCACAATTAGGGGTCCAACAAAAGAAACTCTAAATTAAGGGAAAAGATCACAACAATTTTAAACTCTCATGGGATACAACTATCCCAAAATGAGCAGACAAATAAACTGGAACTGATTCATAAATATGAACACTTAATGAAAACAAAAAAAATAACATCTGAAAAATTCATCCATTGGAATCTCATAAAAATAATACAAACATGTCTCTTTATAACCAATGAATAATTATCAAACCATAAGGGTTGCAATAATTTTACAAGTACTCAACGCCAGTTTTATAGAGTAGAACTATTTTTAGATGAATCTACTATAAAGGACATAAATTGTCCCTAATATAGCACCAGGAAAAAAATCCATACTAAGGACCCCACACACAATGAATTTGGAAATGAATGTGAGCTTTAATCTGGGGCCTATGGATAGATCCCCAATGTTTAAATCATCACATTACTTATGGTAAGGAGCTATAGATCCCATATTATAAATTTTTTTTAGTTTCACGAGTAGCCACGCGTAACTCCAGGAAGAAACGAAAGAACACAACACCTAATGAAACTCACTTTTCTACAACATGTAACGTTCAAAAAGACATGGACTTATAAGATGAATACACATAATCCACTTTTACCTTGAATGAGAATAAATGGAAATAATATGACAACGGAACAAACCTCTATTTAAGGTGTAAATATTTCAGAATTTCCAATGGAGAAATGTGCTTCCATTAAATTAAAATTTCTTGAAATATTCAAAAACATCTATTTTTTTATTTTAAAAAATATATACCACCAAAAATGACACTAAACATGAACATTACAACCAATTAATACATAAAATGAATGAGACATTCAACTAAGCCCCAATAGAACACTACTCCTACAAATGAGAAGGGGTGTTTTTAGAATATGTGGGTCTGTAAATCCACAAACCAATATCTTTATCCATTTTCCCCAGATCATTAACGACACTCCCTTCATCGCTTCTCGAGAGAAGAGGAATATTGGATTCTATAAGCACCATTACTTAACAAAACTTCATAATGATTCTCATTCATCAATATAATGATAAATAAGTCAAATAATGGTTTAAAAACTTCAAAAATAAAGGTAATTAACATGATCACTAAATAATAAGGTTAATCGAAGAAACAAAAGTATTACTTTAATTTTAGCATCCACTCTTCATATTCGATATGACATGATTGACCAAAAAAGAGAGGATGATTAAACATCCAATACCCATGAAGAAAATTTATGGGTTGAGAAACTAGAGGGTCTTCCAATGGTGAACTACCCATGTCTACACATTGAATATATAAAAAATCATTATGGGGAATACACTAGAAAATAAATAAAAACAAAGACCCATTTAAACTAATCCATTGCCCAAAACATTCCTCAAATAAATTTTAGAAAATAAAAAGGGAACCACCTCAAAAACATCCCAAAACACTTTTAAATAGAATCCAATAACCATTATTTCATAGCCAACTCATAGAAATGAAATTAAACATGGAACACAATTGAAAAAAAGAGTTCTCAAACTCAAAAAACATGCAAGAGACTTATTTAAATCAAAAGGAAATAGAACACAAAACATATAATTATCAAAAACACATATATTCATTTAAAATCATTGGAAATAAAATAAACTTGTTGTTTTGTGTAATTAACATTGGTATTCCATGGATCCTCACACATGCATATTATCATTCCAAACTGAGAACCCACCACCTAATATTAGTATAGACACTCACGCACTTAGGATATTACCATCAACATTTAAAATCAAATTGATGAATTTGGTAACTAATTGAAATAACAATAATCAAAACAAAACTGTTCTACTTTATAAATCAAAACATTCAACCCAATCATTCAACTTTTTAATTTACATACCAATTCAAAATTCTTAAAAAATTTGAAATGTCACTCACCACAGAGTAAAAAAATAACATTCAAATCCTACACATCAAATAATTTCTTATTTTCTAAATATAAACCCCCTGGTTTCCATTTAAGAATTAATTTTAACATGTAAAAAAAATTCATCAGCTCAATATATCTAATTCCACAATAAATTTTTATCTAAAAAAATCATCTATTCTTATTAAAAAAAGTTTCAAAAACCCTTTTGAAAATAAATTCTATTTTATGAAAAAACAATTTCAATATTCCCTATGTTTTATTCACAGAAACTTAATTCTCAATAATCTCATTCTTAAATTACTAAAAAATCATTTAACAAAAACCCATTTCTTAAAGATCACTTCAAAATGATTTTAAAACCCCATTTTTTAATCATTACAAACCCATGAAATTACTACTTTAAATCCATATTTTTATAATTCCCAAAATAATGATTTTAAAAATAGTTTTTTAAAACCCAATATTATATAATGTTGTTCAGAAATAGAAACAAGTATCGATGATTGACTAGGACTTAGGGTTTGTGGCCATATTATAATTTCACTACTACCATGGATAGGTTTCATAGATCATGCTCTCAGATCAACATGGGTTTCCTGGAACTATGAGATCATAAGGACCACTGGACCAACTAACACTTCATTTACCAAACATAAAATAACTAAAATAGCTAAATAACCCATAAAAACACAACTTCCCATGCCCCTACAATCATAACTCCATTATATGTAAAATCATTCCCAAATAACATGACCCAAAATAGTGTGACCTGATATAATACCATATTGTCACTAATAATTGAAAAGTATCATCCCTAACAACACCCAACCCAATCTATGGCTTGGCTAAAAGGTATTTCCAAATCCCCTAAGGCTACAAACTAGTGCTTGGGAATGAAAAAAATTACATTATGAATGATTTCACCTGATTTCATAAATAATAAAATCACATGATAATATACATTTCAATTCAAAATAGACATTACCAAACATGTAATAATAGTTCTTAGATTTACTATTAACAAATTGAACTAAAAAAAATGATAAAAAGATAAAAACGAACATTAAAAAATAACCCAAATGTCTACATATGAAAATAAGGATTTCAACCTCAAGATGCCACCACTAAAAACATTATGACATGTTAGACTAGAATCTAGATTAAAATTATTTTCCATAACACATCATACCATTATCTGAGTAATTTATAACAAATTCCACAAACAACCTATGATGTATTTAATATGTGATTCAAATATGATTTCGATGCCACCCAGAACAGATATATTCCATTATATGACAATAAAAAAAATTAACAAGAAAACTTATATAAAATACATTGAATCTATTTCAATAAAACATTTAAATTAGAATAATTATTCAATAATCATTCTTGGAAAAGGAAAACACTAAAGGTGAAACATATGTCAATGGATGGAACCACATAACATAAGCCTCACATCACAAGAGGACACCATGTGTAATTCCTTAGGGGTAGTCTCTCTTGAGTGAGAAACATGAGAATAGTACCTCAGATAAACATGGTATAGAAACCAAAACCATTAGCATCCTTGTGAATGATCTACTAGAGTGGGGTGTCATCGATAATTATAGTGGTCTCCCACAATAATAATTACTTATTTACTATTTTAATATTCAATCATGATAAGTTAAACTGATACTTTCTACATTCTAGTCTACTAGACTCAGTCCACATGAAGAATCTTGCCCTGCCACTTCTGAATCACTAGCCTACTACATCTATACATCCCACCAATATAAATAATATTCTTGTTGTTCTCAATACAAAATTTTTCATTCCACACAACACACCATTCTCACATATACATTCAAGAAATTTTAAATATACTAGGTATTCACCATTATCCCTAAAAAACTCAATTTTTATTTTATGCACGGGAAAATTATTTTCGAGTACATTTACCACCACATGAACAACTCATGAAACACATTTGAAAACAATAATAAAACACACCACAGATCAAACACTTTCATGGGGAAATCCCCGTTTAAATCCACATTATTTACAAGTTCATTTTTTAAACGTACTTTCCATCATTTAAATAATTAAAAAATTTTATCGTGGGCACAATGAAACAACCAATATGTAAAAAATTCACATTCTTCTTTATAAAACTCATTCCCATGATAAAGTTCAATTGAAATCCCATTTAGAATATTTCACACCAAGTGTGAAGGTATTTTTATGAAACATATCAATGGAACATACAAATAAATAACTATATACCTAATACAATCAGCTTTCATCCTAAATTCATTCCAAAAAACATGCGAAAAACTTATTTAACTACATAAATTAAACTTTATAACATTTTTAAATATGAATTATAGAATATCAAAATAATATTAAAATACTAACACATAGAATAACCTACATTAGGATTAGAAGCATCCAAAATTTGGTGTGAAACAACAACTTCACCACCAGAATACCTAGAATGAATTATTTAATCAATAAATCAAGATTAATCCGAAATAAACAATAATGAACCCTAAATAGCTCATATAATATTCTAGAAAATAAAATCCCAAAAAAGAATAGAATAATTTCTAGGTAATAAGAATAATTATGGAGGATACCCTCTTACTATAAGTCTCATTAATAAACCACACCAAATCCCCCGGTGGAAGGGAGCTCCAGGAATCGAAGAGGGAAAAAAAGCACATATGGGTGTATAGGCCGTATGGGCTGAGAAATTATGTATTTGGTACTAAAATTGAAGTTGAAAAAAATGAAATTTCGTAATTTTTAATGACCATGACATCAGAAAAAAGTTTTAACACAATTATGTTAAACCATGTTCCATTTAATAACTAAGAGGGACACCCCACACAATCATCCTGCACAATATACAGACAATATGTTAACTGTGTGATTAGACACTGTGTAAAAATGACATTTTCGCACAATTACCAGGGAAAAAGTGTACAATTTGATAAATCATGTTCCAACTATGTTCAATATTATTTAGGCCCAAAACATCCATTTTTAAATATAATATAAAAGGAAACTAAAGGGGGAAATTCAAGACCAACTATAAAAAAATATTCCTAAAAATCTATACCAAGAACTCCAAGGACTCAAACTGAAGCCAATGACCAAAGGATAAGCCTTATTGAAGGAGAAAAAAAATAATTGGTTATGACATCATATGTCAACTGAAATACGTGATTATCTATCTAAAATAAACAATGGTGAAAATTTATTCCAACAATGGATGTCTTCTCTCTATGTAGTCACACTGGTGTAGTTGTATCAATAATATCATGTACCACTACTCTTACCTGACCATCCATCATATACTAGTGATATTTATAATCTATAAAATTATGTGATAATTTTTATGATACAATATATACACGGGTATCTCTATAAAGAACCCATTAGTACATAATTAGGTCAGAATGAGGATGTGGTAGATATGGGTATAAAGGCTGCACATGCTAGGACTGTCTCGTCAATTATACAAGAATATCTAGTATAAAAAGTTTAATATCATCCTATATTTTCTCTTCTATGTTCAATTTCATACCCATTAAATAATCTATTTCATACCTATATTATTCCCTCATTGATTTCTCACTAGGTGCATATCAAAAAGTACTTTTAAACATAATACCCTTTTTATACCCTCAGACACAATGAGGGATTCAATGATTTCCAAAAGAAATTATAAGAGTATCATTCCTACCCACAATAATAATGCCCACCTATGTCATTTTCATTAGAAGTGAATCATGAATTTTATTTCCAAATGTTATATTAGTTTGATAAATTTAATAATTAGTGATATTAGGGAATATTAGTACTTAATGACTCACAATATTATCATATAATTATTTTGTTTGATCATTAATATACGTTCTATTTTTAGAATGGTTAAACTTTTCATTTTCAATATTATTGGGATGATATAGAGTGTAGATTAAATCCTTTTTAGATATAATACATGAATTTGATCTTAATTCACTCTGTTTTAATAAATTATTTATTCTTATAATAAATGATAAAGTCAACATGCAAATTTATGAGGTTATAAATTGGGATACTATATCTCATGGTTAGTTTTCATAGAGGCGTGTTACGTAAAAAAATAATTACAATATAATTGAATATAAATTAATAAAACAAATAAATTTTAAAAATAAGAAAAAGATAACATTAAATATTTTTCCTTCTAACTATATTCAAATATCTTCTAGGTATCTATAACTATAAACCTATACATATGGGAATATATTTATCATATTTTCAATAGAAAAAAAAATTTGAAGTCAACATTGTCTTAAAATTTCTCTACCATGTAATTGTAAATTAAATAAAATTTTTCATTTCCTTTTATATATTTAAATATTAATATAATCTACCATTTCTGATAAAATTATTATGAAATATTTATTCACAAAATCATTGGAAAGATAAATAAATAACTTTTAAAAGTTGATTATTAGGGACTCTAATAATAGAACATTTAGTGGATTATATAATATCCTTTAATCAGGGCACAAAATAATTATCCAACATTGACTATCTAAATACAGTTAAGATCTAAACTATGTGCCATTTGGACTAGTTGATAAGTCATTCTCGTCAATGTTAAGTATGACCTTTTGTAATCCAAGAAAATGTGAATTTTTTTGAAGGTTTAAACCCACACATAACATAATTAGGTACCATCCACTACAGTAAGGAAGAAGAGCTACAAATAATTTAATGAAATATAGGTTTAATTTAATTAAATAAATACATTACTAATAATTTATATTAAAATTAAAAAAATGTATACACATCAGTTCCCCAACCTCTGAATCTAAAATTTTTAATGATGTATTCTACCTCAATAAAAGTATATGTACCAATATTTGATTAAAATATAATAACTATTATAAAAGAAATTATTAATTATTCGTAATATAAATAAAAAAGAAGAATGTTGGAATTTTTAACCAAAAATTTGTTCTACTAATAATTATGTATATTAAAATTTAAAAAAATTAAAACAAAATTAGGATCATCTAAATAAAATTATTTTATTACTTTATTTACTTTGAAATATATGAATATTATATGTAAAAATGTAATTTCTCATAATAAGAATATATGTATAAATAATTTATTTACATATATTCATATAAATGGATAATTTAAATTAAATTGTCTCTCCAGTGGGATGAATATGAAATATTTCAACCAAAAAAATGGAAATATTATTGTAAATAATATAATACACTAAAAAATGGAGGTATTATAAACATAAATACTTTTAAATATCAATTTAAAAAAAAGGTTAATAATTATATTGGTTTTAAAAATAGATTACCTGTTTAATTGGTTTAATAATGTAGTTTACTCCTATATCCAATTTACATGAACTTTTCTTATTTCTGGGATAATGTCCAAATAATAGTTTTTTTTCACCAGTTTATCTGTTAATAGACGGAGAAATTTCAGATAAATATTGAATATCATCAAATATATCATCACATAATTTATTTTTTCCCAAGCATGACAAGAAAACATTGATAATTTGATGGGTGAACAACACAAAAAATTATCTTGTCACATGTAACCATGATAAATGATTCCTCTTTGCAACTTAATCTTTTTAAATCAGTAATTGTAAAACCACACACATAATGTTTCTCACCACTATACCCATCAACATTGTAACACATAAATAATGTTAGCTATAATATAGCATTATTAGTATTACGTATATCCTAATAAATTAATTATATTATTTTATGAAAAATTTTAGATTTTATCATTTGAACAATATAAATGTAGTTCTTCAGGAGTACTCTTCTAATGCAAGTTATTTTTAAACTTTTTTTACATTAATTTCAAAAAAAAACAGAAAATCACATTAGTATTTGGACCCCCTACTCATGATTTTATATTGTTTTTATGTTCATTCATCAACTACTTATCATTTATTCTTCTACATATTTCCATAAATATTGAAATATGTTACGATGTAGATGGGTTAACATCACCAATGTCGTTAAAAATATTTAAATGTTCATATATCACATCAAATCATGGAATTAACATCATATTTAATCCATAAATTCATTTACCCTTACTATAAAAAATGAAATATAGATTTATAGGGAGACCAATGTTCTCCATGTCATAATAAAATGTATAGAACTTAATTACATTATCTAATTTATATTTTTGAACAACAGAAGAATCCAGTTGATTCGTATTCTTAATAGATCCTTATAAAATATTAATATATCTTATTATAGGATACATTAAACAGAAATAAATAATACCACATATTATTGTCACCTAAAAACAAATGAATCAATATATGGTCAATAATATCAAAAAATAATTGAGGAAAACACATTTCTAGTTGAAACTTATGAGTATAGATTAATTCTCCAAAACATCTAACACATATGGACCTATAAAATTAAATAAAATTTTATTAAATAAGTATCAAAACCTGATTATTTAAATTATGATAGTATAAAACATATTTCACACAATTTAGCAAGTAAAAAATGCTATATTAATAAATTTTAATAATTAAATTCCAAAACTATTAAATTTAAATCAATTAATTCCACATAATATTTTTCATTTTAAGAAACACCCATTAGGTTATTTAATACAACTATGGAATTAAAAATAATAATATATCACACTTTCTTAATGTTTTACATGCTGAATGAAAATATATTTTGTTTCCTTTCATTGTGGGAGCTAACTGTAATTGTATTCCCTTGGTTATTAAGTCAAATATTTCATACGATCCATATTTTTTTCATTCCATTTATATCAAACAAGCTTCCAATTAATCCATCAGATATTATCTCAATATAAAGAACATTGATGTCATGTTTTAGGACTGTAGATTTTCAATACGATATCTCTAATAAAATGGATAATTTCTTCTAGGTTTCTATTTTTTGGTTATAACATTTGTTCTATAAAAATGATACATGGATATTTTTCAACAAATTATAATATTCATCACTTGATAATGGTTGTCTGGTAGAATTAAAATCATGTAAACAATTAAAATCCTTTTTAAATCATTTAAAAGGTTCACCCATTAGAAAGAACGTTCATAACTCATATACACTATTTTTCAAGGACTACATAATTGATGATATGAAGACCCCTCTTCATAAATTGGAAAATATTTATTTCTGTTGACAAAATATCCTAATATGTTTCCATCTATATTAAATTTTATTAAATTAAAATTTTTGATAGCACATAAGTGAAATTATACATTCTTTGTTTAATCAAAAGCTATTAGAAATCCCTCCCATATAAGTTTCAAATCATCAATTAATGGTGATATAATATTATCAACATCATTTTCAGGATGTCTTAATCCAAAAATAATAAATCACAACATCAAACAATTCCTCTTCATATATATTTACAGGGACTATTTCTAGAATGTTTTCAAAAATAGGAAATGAACTATTTTGGATACTAATACTCTAATATGGATTTATTTCATCTATGAATATATCCATTTTAATATTTTTATCATTATTTAAAAATATGTATAATTTCTAACAAATATATTTCATTTTGGTGAATTTTTCTAATGCAGTAGGTTTCTATTAGAGATGCACACTTCTAGAATACATCTTAGACTCTTTTCATCATTTTATTTGGAAAATAGTCACATCTAAGGTGGAATTATTTTAAGACACTATATTTATTTAGTGGGTCGTTTGTTGGATCATTTAGAGATTGAATGATTATTTTATTTTTCATCTATATTACATGATGATGTCCCACATTTTAGAAATTATAATAAATATTTATTTTACTTCCATTATTTCACATATTAGTTATAGAAAGAACTAAATTGATCAATATTTTCGGCCCAGGACTTTGTGAGAAATCTGTTGTCTGAGCTGTCAGCAGGTAGTCCAAAGTGTTTTTGGGACTTGTGATCCATGTAAATAGTGACTTGTTTTAAGATTTTTGTATATTTATAGTTTAATAATGATACATAAATCTATTGGTACCTCGATCTATTAGAAGTTATTTATGATGGCATCTCATCCTAGCAGTTGCTCACCATGACAGTAGCTCACCCTCACGGTGACTCACTAGTAGTGACTCACTAGTGGTAACTCATTTGGTTGTGAATAACTGGAGAAGAATACTCTATAAATGACTGGTCTATTACTGACACATTAGGTGGTGACTCATATGGCGATGAAACTTCTTGCGGTGAATCACTAGTAGTGACTCATCTAGTAATGAATCACTAGTAGTAAATTGTCCGGTGGTTACTCAACTGGTGGTTGTGGTGACTCCTTTCAACAGTTTTCCAAATTTCTAAAATTTTCATGTGTTACCCTTTTACCTCTATTTTGATGATAGAGGAATTAAATGACATAATAAATGGTTTTTAAGCCTCATTTAAATCCTATAATTCATATATTAAATTTCCAAAATGTCCAAGGGATTATAAATGGTCAAACCATGTTGTTTAATGTGACAATTTTAATGGAAATTCTATACCACATCTAATATAGAACAATTTGAATCCAATATTTCTAAAGAGAAGAACATTGAAATCCTCATTTTCATTTATTTCTCTTGATATTGAATTTACCAAACCTGTCATACCATAAGAGCCATACAATAAGGTGTTGGTGTTTGTTCGAGTCCACCACTAATGTAGTTTCATTTTTTATGTACCCCTTGTTCTCATAACAAATGTCTGAGAAAAATGATTCTTTATTCTAGGTAGTATTTCATTGATCATTCTAATTTATGAATCTCATGGGATAGTTATACAATTTTTTATCCTCATGTATATGGGTTTTTATAGATTAATTAAGATAATTGATTTTGTTTAAAATCAATATGAAGGGGATCGGGAATGTGATGTATATTCTTACTATTCTATCAATGATTATTGATGTTATAAATTGTATGGACTATGTACCAACTAAAAAACATGGTCATTGGTGATCAATGATTTTGTAATGGGTGATGGTTTTTGGAATTAATTTTTATTGGTTTCTTTTGAATGATTTTTATATAAAAATGGTTAACGACATTCATTCAGTTAATTATATTGAAGCCCCGATATCTTATGGATTCGGTGATAACACCATTAAATAACTAATTAAAATTGATTAATAGACCCTTTTGAGAAATTGAAATGTTTTTTTTAAATATAAAATGTGATGTGATGGATAATTGTTTTTTTGTCTTGGTGGAAAAATTAATTTGTCGTATTTATATTGTTATGTGTGTGGGGGGGGGAAGTGGATTACATGTGATTGTACATGTGGGGTTTTTATGGGTGTAGTATGGTTATGTAGTCGGGATATGAAACTAGATATTGTTGTAAAGTGATATGGATGTGGAAGTTTGGTTGTGGGGTTATGATTATGATGTATTTATGGTTATGTTTTATCTACCCAAGTATTAATGGACATAATAATTCATGTTAATATTTTAAAATAGGCATGTTAAATGAATAAATTGATTATTAGATGTGTTGATTAATAGGTTATGGATTATATATAATGTAATGTGTTGGGAATGTAAAATATAATGTTTTTATAAATTAAATGGGTTTTCTAAAAAGTTTTATTTATACAAATAAAACTGGTTGATGAAGTGTAAATTATTGATAAAAAAGATTCTTGAAAATTTACTAAAGACTAAACTATAATTATTGGATTTTTTCTTTTCTGTTTGATTTTTATGCACATAGAGGTGGCAGTAATTTCATAATTTTTATGATATGTATACTTTATTTTGTAAACCCCTAGTATGGTCTTCTATTTTGTAACAATATATGCATATAAAACAGTATTTCCTTGTGATTTATATACGCACCCCACCCATGTTGAGCACTATGTTCCTACCACCTACATCATCACCAGAGGGTGGGTGGTCTTTCCCAAACTTCCTAGTGGGAGGATGGATGGCTGGCAACCTTCTCTTCCATATTCCCTATTCCTGGTGAGGTAGTTATTTCATAGGTTGTGGTGGTCATAGTTATTTTATTGCATTATATGGTCATTGTGATGTGGTATCCCATGTGTATTAAAGATGAGATGTGCTATGATGTACGTGGTGTCTTTGAGATGAGTTGTGATTTGATGTCCCAAGTGTCTTTAAGATGAGTTCTGATATGATTTCACATGACTCTTTAGTATGAGATTTGTTGTGTTGTGATTCCCAGGTGTGAGCGGGCTAGATATTTTGTGATTCTCATGTGTGTGGGGTCAGAACATGTTTTGTGACCCTGGTGTGTGAATAAGGGATGTGTTGTGAGGCCCAGGTTTGTGCGGGTGGGATGTGTAACGCCCCGACCCTAGTTGCCTAGAGTCGGTGCATTATTACATAACATTGGCATGATCACAAGAAAGATCAAATCTCGAAAGACCGATTGGTTTAGTAGCCTTGGAAACACTAGATATATTCATAAGTTTTACATTACATCATAAAATGAAAAACTACTACAACAACATAATGTTTCCACAGTCCACACTATAATCCCCTCATAATATCCCTGCAGGTCATTCATAACTTACATCTTCACTTCCTGGGAAAAATAAAGAATAGAAAAGGGGTGAGCTCAAATGCCCAGTAAGGATAACAATATAGCGGAAACTATCATAAATAAGAATAAACATTTAAGGCAATGTATAACTAAAACAAAAGCCTTTTAAATATGAACTTTCAACATGGTATGGCATAAATAAAATGAAATAATTCCATTTACTTATTCACATGGATATTCTACTAATCGAATAATCACATGCAAAAATCAATAACCACTTTCATAATGTTGGAATGCATAATGCCAGACTATCATAACCACATAGCCAAGGCCTCGTGCCAAGACTACAAATAAGATTTTGTCAAGGCCTTGTGCCAAGACACTAGTTTGTCTCATGAGACCTACCGATGCATCTAGGAGCTATAGCGGGCCCCACCCGTCACATATTAAGTCCAATGCATTCCCATATGAAAAGGTTTAAACATAACATAAACATTCGTATTAAAACTAGCATACGAAATGTCAATACATTCACCATAAACTATGAATGGTATAAAAATAGCACATCCACAGTCAAACATATCACAAAACCTTCAATACAATATAGAAGTTTTGTATCATAAAAAAAATCAACTTCAAATAATCTTAAAATCCATCAAAGGATGTTGACATAGATGAAATCAAAATTCTTTTTAAAGAAATATCTCCTTTTATTTTGAAATCATTTAAGATCCATATAAAATAAAACATTTTCTTTGAAAATATTCTTATAAGCTTATAAGGGAAGCTTTGACGATTTTATAACGGAGGAAAATAACCGCACCTGCCATATAAGTTAAATAAAACATTCTTATCTTAATTCTGTCGAAAAGGTTAAAAAGGACCTTGTTTTGAGAACGACCGAAAGATTCCTTTATAAACCACTTATAAAAGTCAAAAAGGGTATAAATGACTTTAACTCGTATTCTAGTAAATAGTAAAAATGTTTTGAAATGCATTTTTAAGAAACATGGATGTGGATGATAAAGAGATCCCAGTAGATTATTACGTATAAACAACCTCGGATAATGAAGAGATTGTGAAATAACCCTTAACTTGTACTTTTCCTTTGTTGGGGTAGGTTAACCTCCTGTATAATGGTGAAATAGTTGTTATTAAATTATACAAGAATCATATATATTAATATGATATCATATATGATCTTTTAACATTGATTTGTTAATAATATCTTAGAATTATCGTCGTTTCGGGAGTTAACTTACTCATTTTCTTTTATATGTTTTGTTACATAAGCCATGGTTGTTGTATCTTATTCATATCCAGAATGATATCCAGTCCTTAAACATCATTTTTAAATCATCAAATGATAATTATACATCAATGGATACGATGGAGAATGAATCTCATCGCGTTCGTGGAGACGGTAGTCCGTACGTACGCACGAGCGACAATATCATTCTTTTGATATTAAAATAATATATAAATGGATGGTATATCATATATACAGAATCATTAACACGTTATATTTATTATTTACATGAGTTACACATCATTATTATACCCATCCAAATAATATTATATTGAATAACAATTACACCACGACGTGGAGATGGTAAGCCGTACGTACGCATGTATGGTGACATGTTATTCAAAGGGTGGATAGAATACTGAATATGATTGTACCATATTTATAATAACATCACAGTATATGTGAGATACTGGAGTTATTATTTTAGAATGGTAATAACAAAGGAAGAATAAGTGGAGGAAGAAATGAACTTGGAGAAGGGTGGTGAAATCATTACCTCTTCTTCGGGTTCTTCCTTTTGATTTGATCAAAAGGGCTCCATAGGTTGGCTTTAGGATCAAACTAAGGCCTCTAGGATGTAGTGAGGGATGTTGGGAGAGTATTTGGGCAGAGTTTGGACGAACCAAAAGGCTTTGAAGGTGTGAAGAAATGAGAAGGAGGAGTGCCCTTTTATAAGAGGGGTGAGGGGCACCTTTGGAAAAGCTAGAAATATTAATTTATAATAAATTCATGTTCGTTTTCTAAAGGCTCCAAAGTTGATTATTCAAAGGTTAAAGTGGGGATAGGTCGAAAACCACTCAACCAATAGAATTTATACAGGTTTGGGAACTTATATTATCCTTATCTTTAAGTATTATCTCTAAGTTAATTAGTTTCACTTTTACAATGTCTCTTTGTATTTTTATATAATATGGTTAATAAACTTACTATATACATCCAAGAGACCCCCAAGTGGTACATTAATGATGAACCTATCATGATATAAGTCTCTTGTCCGAACCATAGATTTTTAGGAATTTAATATCAATTAATAATATAATATTTGTTTAAGAACTCTTTTATGTCAATTTTGACACTATTCAATAGTTGATTTTTGTGAAACTCATAACAGAATGATTACTTCGAACAAAGTCAATTAAATCAATCCTAATATATCATATTATCCTAGAAAATTAGTTTAATTCTTTAAAAGTTTCATATTATATTTTTTTGGGTATTTATAATATCAATTATTTTAATTTTTCACTATTATAGTAATTACTGCATCATCATTGTGTCATAAATAAAATAAATTATTTAATGTCTAAAAATTATAAATAAATTATCATTATGTAGGAAATATTTTTAGATTTCTAATGAATATTTATAATCTAAAATCAAACTTATATAACCCTATGTAACAATTGTTTTGCTAAAAGATATATGCTTGTGTCATTTTTGTATTCATTTTAACTTAATTAAAATAAAGTGTCATTATCACTTACAAGTGGATCCATGGGGTCCCAAAATAGACCCAAAGATGCCCATGGTCGACCATGTATCAACCAATAGGGTTAAGACACGTTTTAGGGTAATTTATTATTATTATAATATTATTTTTTTAACCCTTATTTACCGGATTTACCCTTAACCATGGTAAATAAAATATTTACCGCAGTAATTATTCAAAATGTCTAAAAATAAAAGTTACCTATTTACACAATTTGAACATCCTGATTCCAAATATGGAATCCATTTTTCTAAATTCAAAACACAGAAGTGGCAGAAATTAATTTAAAATTAATTCCCGCTGTCAAAACAAAAAGCGTGTTTTTAAGAGATAATAACTATCAAAAGATTGACACTTGTTTATGTTCGGTTTAATTGTAAAATTATGTCCAATGACCAACATTATATTAAATGGTAAAAATATATTCTAAATATACTTTAAAACCACTCAAATTCATAATTTATCAATATTAATTATTTTGATTAAAAAGTTGTTTTTAATTAAAATTTAGTAATTTTCACTATTCATCAAAATATAAAAGTTATCCGAAAAGTACAAAAATTTCACCCTAGGCTAATTTTGATATTCTGAATCCAAAAATGAAGTCTATTTTGAAATAAAAAATATATATAATTTAAAAAGGTAGTTATTACTATTCATAACGGCTAGTTTAATTGGTTGTTAGAACTCGGTGTTGCGTATAACACACGCTATCACATTATTCAAAGAGAAGCGTACGGTAGAAGCTTGGGATGTTACATTTTAAATTTTTGATGTCCCCATTTAGTCAAAAAGTTTAAAATATAGTATTTAAAAAGGGTTCACTATTAAAGTTGATAAAAGTGCAATACTGAAAATGAATTTGTTCTTGCATTATATCTAAGAAACTCATAATATGGATTATAAAATTATAAGGATTATATAAAGTTTAAAATTTAGTTAATACTATTCATAACATCTTTTGAATGGCTTTTTTTTGTAAGTCATGGTGTGATTGAACTCGGTGTTGCGTGTAGTGCAAGTTATTGAATTATTTTGAAGAAATAACACACTATGAAATCTTGGGGTGTTACATTCTCCCCTCCTTCAATAAATTGCGTCCTCGCAATTTGAAATTGTTCTTAGAAAATAAAAGGTTGAAAATAGATAATATATTTGTGGGAAAACCCACATCGGAAATTGGGTTA
Organism: Viscum album; assembly: GCA_963277665.1. Classification (NCBI taxonomy): domain Eukaryota; kingdom Viridiplantae; phylum Streptophyta; class Magnoliopsida; order Santalales; family Viscaceae; genus Viscum; species Viscum album. The sequence goes on from OY728164.1 coordinate 1,817,857,184, forward strand.
CTAAAATTTAGTCTTAATATGAGGAAAAGAGAAATGAAAGGGTCACCACCAAATTATGATCTTGATTAGGAGAACATTGGTGGCAATTAGAGACATATAATTGGAGGAAAAACGTAAATATTTATAGGTAGTGATTGAGGTCATCAATCACAAAAAATTATAAAATTGAGGTCCTTAAACTCATCAATCTATGATGATTTGATGTACCATCGGTTCAACAAAATATAGGGTATTGGGATAACACATTTTTGACATTTCAAAATATCTTAGTTGAAATCCCACATCGAAAAATGAATTAATGAGGCCTCTATTTAAAATAAAGAGTGGAAAGTATGAAGATTACCGAAAATAACACATACTAGGGTTCCATGTAGGAAAATATGGATATGGAGGAGAAATCTAACCATCAATTATCTGATGGAGAGTGGTAGAGAACATGGCTATGAAAAGACCAACAATCCCAAAGCCATAAATTAGTGATGATTTAAGGTACCATCTAGGGAAATATTTTTGTTCTAAGTTCCTTTTATTAATGTTGAGGAATTTATTTATGAGATTGGATAAGATCATAAGGAGATATACTTACTTTATAATCAGAGTTTTATCCATTAATAAGTATCTACCACAAACTCATCTTTCACTCTAAAAGATAATAGAATGTAATTTTTTATTTATTTATACTATTCGTACAGGGTTCCAAAATAAATGAATTTATAATTCATCTACCAGATCTTTAAAAAAAACAACATTATTTAATCCAGGACATCTCATGGGCCAGTGGTAGGTGATACACCCTTGTCGCCCTTCAGTTGCGGGTTCAAGTCTCGAAGCCTTGCTGGACGCAACGGGTTGCCGCCCAACCCCCGAGTTTTCCTTTTATGGTAATCCAAAATAATCCAAACTAGAACTATCCAAAATACTTCTATCCAAACTCACAGTCCAACATTTATAAGGAAGGTAAACATATTATAGATCCTTTTTACCCCGCAATAGAATATGAATACCTTCATCTTGTATTCTTTTAATAAACTGAAACATCTTGAATTACCATATTCCTTATTGGTTACATTCATGCTCCCCTATTCCATATAGAATGCTGGATATACTTCATTAATCCAAAAATGTTTTAAACCCCAACAATGATGGAATATACAAATCATTAATTAGTTACAAGGTAGTCAAGAATATCCAATATAATTTATCCAAAACAATCACATATTATTCCAAAATCACTACCTCAGTATCAGAACTATATTATGATTTATCATTCTCTCAACCATATATTTTCCAAAAATTTATCCTGCTATTGAGTCACTTTTCGTTGTTCCACATAATCTCAAGTCCTTAATGAAATAGTACTGCAGTACAATCCTTATATACTCCATAATTATTATAACAAGTACATTGTTGATACAACACTCAATTGACATAATCAACATAAGAACTCTAATCATTCCTCTTCATCTGTGGTAGTATCATAACTTGGTTATTATCCAATAACATCATTTGCGGCATAGTCTGATGACTGGGACATAGGTTCGCGTAGTGTCCAAACTCCTTGCAAATGAAGCATTGTACATTTAAAACCATATTCTTACCCTTGCAGTCACGTACTTTGTGCCCTTTTCCTCCACACTTATAACAAACTCTCATTCCTTTCAGGCAAGTCCCAGGGTGTTTCTTTCCACAGTTACCACATATGGGAAAATTCTTCTTTTCCCTCTTCCCTTTATCCATCTTTCTCTCTTCCATCCTTTTCTTCTCTTGCTTCCCTTCAAAGCCATAGGACTCAGTAAACTCTTTACATATCTTATCAACACATGATATTATTTCTTCATATGATGATAATACATGGGAGACTATTTCTCTTATAAATTCTAGCTTAAGACCATGAAAGATATGATCCTTCCTTCTCTTTGAATCATGTGTATTTCTGGAGTTCTCATTCCTTCTACTGGGCGCCATTTCTATACCATGGCATAAACTAGATCAGTTTATGAATCAAAACACATAATCCCATACTTATAAAACACTTAACATAAATTGAACTATTTATGGATATAATCCATAATCATAAGAATGTTTTCTTTGAGGATGTATATACTCATAATCCCTTCAAAATGATTTGTAAAGAAAATGAGAGTTATCCTAAGCATATCCCCCGGGAGTGTCGTAACCAAGAGTGCAGCAAGGCCCGTTGTCGTGCACCAGTTCCCGTTCGAGTCTAACTCAAAGCGGTGTTTTCGGGTTTTACCCCTAGGTACATCTGTGCCAGAGCCGCCTCTACCTGCTCGTATCCAGACAGGGATGTATTGCTCGGAAAACTCACAAAATCTCTACAATACCAAAAATCTAGGAAGTTCTTCTATACTAATCCTCAACGTTCATCTTAGGTCTACGTGTTCTAATCAGAGTTTATCTAAATCTAGCTTCCAAGGTTTGTACTAAACTTCCTCTGATACCAACTGTAACGCCCCGACCCTAGTTTCCTAGAGTCGGTGCATTATTACATAACATTGGCATGATCACAAGAAAGATCAAATCTCGAAAGACCGATTGGTTTAGTAGCCTTGGAAACACTAGATATATTCATAAGTTTTACATTACATCATAAAATGAAAAACTACTACAACAACATAATGTTTCCACAGTCCACACTATAATCCCCTCATAATATCCATGCAGGTCATTCATAACTTACATCTTCACTTCCTGGAAAAAATAAAACATAGAAAAGGGGTGAACTCAAATGCCCAGTAAGGATAACAATATAGCGGAAACTTTCATAAATAAGAATAAACATTTAAGGCAATGTATAACTAAAACAAAAGCCTTTTAAATATGAACTTTCAACATGGTATGGCATAAATAAAATGAAATAATGCCATTTACTTATTCACATGGATATTCTACTAATCGAATAATCACATGCAAAAATCAATAACCACTTTCATAATGTTGGAATGCATAATGCCAGACTATCATAACCACATAGCCAAGGCCTCGTGCCAAGACTACAAATAAGATTTTGTCAAGGCCTTGTGCCAAGACACTAGTTTGTCTCATGAAACCTACCGATGCATCGAGGAGCTATAGCGGGCTCCACCCGTCACATATTAAGTCCAATGCATTCCCATATGAAAAGGTTTAAACATAACATAAACATTCGTATTAAAACTAGCATACGAAATGTCAATACTTTCACCATAAACTATGAATGGTATAAAATAGCACATCCACAGTCAAACATATCACAAAACCTTCAATACAATATAGAAGTTTTGTATCATAAAAAAAATCAACTTCAAATAATCTTAAAATCCATCAAAGGATGTTGACATAGATGAAATCAAAATTCTTTTTAAAGAAATATCTCCTTTTATTTTGAAATCATTTAAGATCCATATAAAATAAAACATTTTCTTTGAGAATATTCTTATAAGCTTATAAAGGAAGCTTTGACGATTTTATAACGGCGGAAAATAACCGCACCCGCCGTATAAGTTAAAAAAACATTCTTATCTTAATTCTGTCGAAAAGGTTAAAAAGGACCTTGTTTTGAAAACGACTGAAAGATTCCTTTATAAACCACTTATAAAAGTCAAAAAGGGTATAAATGACTTTAACTCATATTCTAGTAAATAGTAAAAATGTTTTGAAATGCATTTTTAAGAAACATGGATGTGGATGATAAAGAGATCCCAGTAGATTATTACGTATAAACAACCTCGGATAATGAAGAGATTGTGAAATAACCCTTACCTTGTACTTTTCCTTTGTTGGGGTAGGTTAACCTCCTGTATAATGGTTAAATAGTTGTTATTAAATTATACAAGAATCATATATATATATATGATATCATATATGATCTTTTAACATTGATTTGTTAATAATATCTTAGAATTATCGTCGTTTCAGGAGTTAACTTACTCATTTTCTATTATATGTTTTGTTACATAAGCCATGGTTGTTGTATCTTATTCATATCCAGAATGATATCCAGTCCTTAAACATCATTTTTAAATCATCAAATGATAATTATACTTGAATGGATACGATGGAGAATGAATCTCATCGCGTTCGTGGAGACGGTAGTCCGTACGTACGCACGAGCGACAATATCATTCTTTTGATATTAAAATAATATATAAATGGATGGTATATCATATATACAGAATCATTAACATGTTATATTTATTATTTACATGAGTTACACATCATTATTATACCCATCCAAATAATATTATATTGAATAACAATTACACCACGACGTGGAGACGGTAAGCCGTACGTACGCACGTATGGTGACATGTTATTCAAAGGGTGGATAGAATACTGAATATGATTGTACCATATTTATAATAACATCACAGTATATGTGAGATACTGGAGTTATTATTTTAGAATGGTAAGAACAAAGGAAGAAGAAGTGGAAGAAGAAATGAACTTGGAGAAGGGTGGTGAAATCATTACCTCTTCTTCGGGTTCTTCCTTTTGATTTGATCAAAAGGGCTCCTTAGGTTGGCTTTCTGATCAAAATAAGGACTCTAGGATGTAGTGAGGGATGTTGGGAGAGTATTTGGGCAGAGTTTTGCCGAACCAAAAGGCTTTGAAGGTGTGAAGAAATTAGAAGGAGGAGTGCCCTTTTATAAGAGGGGTGAGGGGCACCTTTGGAAAAGCTAGAAATATTAATTTATAATAAATTCATGTTCGGTTTCTAAAGGCTCCATAGTTTATTATTCAAAGGTTAAGGTGGGGATAGGTCGAAAACCACTCAACCAATAGAATTTAGATAGGTTTGGGTACTTATATTAACCTTATCTTTAAGTATTAACTCTAAGTTAATTAGTTTCACTTTTACAATGTCTCTTTGTATTTTTATATAATATGGTTAATAAACTTACTATATACATCCAAGCGACCCCCAAGTGGTACATTAATGATGAACCTATCATGATATAAGTCTCTTGGCCGAACCATAGATTTTTAGGAATATAATATCAATTAATAATATAATATATGTTTAAGAACTCTTTTATGTCAATTTTGACACTATTCAATAGTTGATTTTTGTGAAACTCATAACAGATTGATTACTTCGAACAAAGTCAATTAAATCAATCCTAATATATCATATTATCCTATAAAATTAGTTTAATTCATTAAAAGTTTCATATTATATTTTTTGGGTATTTATAATATCAATTATTTTAATTTTTCACTATTATAGTAATTACTGCATCATCATTGTGTCATAAATAAAATAAATTATTTAATGTCTAAAAATTATAAATAAATTATCATTATGTAGGAAATCTTTTTATATTTCTAATTAATATTTATAATCTAAAATCAAACTTATATAACCCTATGTAACAATTGTTTTGCTAAAAGATATATGCTTGTGTCATTTTTGTATTCATTTTAACTTAATTAAAATAAAGTGTCATTATCACTTACAAGTGGATCCATGGGGTCCCAAAATAGACCCAATGATGCCCATGGTCGACCATGTATCAACCAATAGGGTTAAGACACGTTTTAGGGTAATTTATTATTATTATAATATTATTTTTTTAACCCTTATTTACCGGATTTACCCTTAACCATGGTAAATAAAATATTTACCGCAGTAATTATTCAAAATGTCTAAAAATAAAAGTTACCTATTTACACAATTTGAACATCCTGATTCCAAATATGGAATCCATTTTTCTAAATTCAAACCACAGAAGTGGCAGAAATTAATTTAAAATTAATTCCCGCTGTCAAAACAAAAAGCGTGTTTTTAAGAGATAATAACTATCAAAAGATTGACACTTGTTTAGGTTCAGTTTAATTGTAAAATTATGTCCAATGACCAACATTATATTATATGGTAAAAATATATTCTAAATATACTTTAAAACCACTCAAATTCATAATTTATCAATATTAATTATTTTGATTAAAAAGTTGTTTTTAATTAAAATTTAGTAATTTTCACTATTCATCAAAATATAAAAGTTATCCGAAAAGTACAAAAATTTCACCCTAGGCTAATTTTGATATTCCGAATCCAAAAATGAAGTCCATTTTGAAATATAAAATATATATAATTTCAAAAAGTAGTTATTACTATTCATAACGGCTAGTTTAATTGGTTGTTAGAACTCGGTGTTGCGTACAACACACGCTATCACATTATTCAAAGAGAAGCGTACCGTAGAAGATTGGGATGTTTCATTTTAAATTTTTGATGTCCCCATTTAGTCAAAAAGTTTAAAATATAGTATTTAAAAAGGGTTCACTATTAAAGTTGATAAAAGTGCAATACTAAAAATGAATTTGTTCTTGCATTATATCTAAGAAACTCATAATATGGATTATAAAATTATAAGGATTATATAAAGTTTAAAATTTAGTTAATACTATTCATAACCTCTTTTGAATGGCTTTTTTTTGTAAGTCATGGTGTGATTGAACTCGGTGTTGCGTGTAGTGCAAGTTATTGAATTATTTTGAAGAAATAACACACTATGAAATCTTGGGGTGTTACATTCTCCCCTCCTTCAATAAATTGTGTCCTCGCAATTTGAAATTGTTCTTCGAAAATAAAAGGATGAAAATAGATAATATATTTGTGGGAAAACCCACATCGGAAATTGGGTTACTAAAATTTAGTCTTAATATGAGGAAAAGAGAAATGAAAGGGTCACCACCAAATTATGATCCTGATTAGGAGAACATTGGTGGCAATTAGAGACATATAATTGGAGGAAAAACCTAAATATTTATAGGTAGTGATTGAGGTCATCAATCACAAAAAAGTATAAAATTGAGGTCCTTAAACTCATCAATCTATGATGATTTGAAGTACCATCGGTTCAACAAAATATAGGGTATTGGGATAACACATTTTTGAGGTTTCAAAATATCTTAGTTGAAATCCCACATCGAAAAATGAATTAATGAGGCCTCTATTTAAAATAAAGAGTGGAAAGTATGAAGATTACCGAAAATAACACATACTAGGGTTCCATGTAGAAAAATATGGATATGGAGGAGAAATCTAACCATCAATTATCTGATGGAGAGTGGTAGAGAACATGGCTATGAAAAGGCCAACAATCCCAAAGCCATAAATTAGTGATGATTTAAGGTACCATCTAGGGAAATATTTTTGTTCTAAGTTCCTTTTATTAATGTTGAGGAATTTATTTATGAGATTGGATAAGATCATAAGGAGATATACTTACTTTATAATCAGAGTTTTATCCATTAATAAGTATCTACCACAAACTCATCTTTCACTCTAAAAGATAATAGAATGTAATTTTTTATTTATTTATACTATTCGTACAGGGTTCCAAAATAAATGAATTTATAATTCATCTACCAGATCTTTAAAAAAACAACATTATTTAATCCAGGACATCTCATGGGCCAGTGGTAGGTGATACACCCTTGTCGCCCTTCAGTTGCGGGTTCAAGTCTCGCAGCCTTGCCGGACGTGACGGGTTGCCGCCCAACCCCCGGGTTTTCCTTTTATGGTAATCCAAAATAATCCAAACTAGAACTATCCAAAATACTTCTGTCCGAACTCACAGTCCAACATTTATAAGGAAGGTAAACATAATATAGATCCTTTTTACCCCGCAATAGCATATGAATACCTTCATCTTGTATTCTTTTAATAAACTGAAACATCTTGAATTACCATATTCCTTATTGATTACATTCATGCTCCCCTATTCCATATAGAATGCTGGATATACTTCATTAATCCAAAAATGTTTTAAACCCCAACAATGATGGAATATACAAATCATTAATTAGTTCCAAGGTAGTCAAGAATATCCAATATAATTTATCCAAAACAATCACATATTATTCCAAAATCACTACCTCAGTATCAGAACTATATTATGATTTATCATTCTCTCAACTATATATTTTCCAAAAATTTATCCTGCTATTGAGTCACTTTTCGTTGTTCCACATAATCTCAAGTCCTTAATGAAATAGTACTGCAGTACAATCCTTATATACTCCATTATTATTATAACAAGTACATTGTTGATACAACACTCAATTGACATAATCAACATAAGAACTCTAATCATTCCTCTTCATCTGTGGTAGTATCATAACTTGGTTATTATCCAATAACATCATTTGCGGCATAGTCTGATGACTGGGACATAGGTTCGCGTAGTGTCCAAACTCCTTGCAAATGAAGCATTGTACATTTAAAACCATTTTCTTACCCTTGCAGTCACGTACTTTGTGCCCTTTTCCTCCACACTTATAACAAACTCCCATTCCTTTCAGGCAAGTTCCAGGGTGTTTCTTTCCACAGTTACCACATATGGGAAAATTCTTCTTTTCCCTCTTCCCTTTATCCATCTTTCTCTCTTCCATCCTTTTCTTCTCTTGCTTCCCTTCAAAGTCATAGGACTCAGTAAACTCTTTACATATCTTATCAACACATGATATTATTTCTTCATATGATGATAATACATGGGAGACTATTTCTCTTATAAATTCTAGCTTAAGACCATGAAAGATATGATCCTTCCTTCTCTTTGAATCATGTGTATTTCGGGAGTTCTCATTCCTTCTTCTGGGCGCCATTTCTATACCATGGCATAAACTAGATCAGTTTAGGAATCAAAACACATAATCCCATACTTATAAAACACTTAACATAAATTGAACTATTTATGGATATAATCCATAATCATAAGAATGTTTTCTTTGAGGATGTATATACTCATAATCCCTTCAAAATGATTTGTAAAGAAAATGAGAGTTATCCTAAGCATATCCCCCGGGTGTGTCGTAACCAAGAGTGCAGCAAGGCCCGTTGTCGTGCACCAGTTCCCGTTCGAGTCTAGCTCAAAGCGGTGTTTTCGGGTTTTATCCCTAGGTACATCTGTTCCAGAGCCGCCTCTACCTGCTCATATCCAGACAGGGATGTATTGCTCGGAAAACTCACAAAATCTCTACAATACCAAAATTCTAGGAAGTTCTTCTATACTAATCCTCGACGTTCATCTTAGGTCTACGTGTTCTAATCAGAGTTTATCTAAATCTAGCTTCCAAGGTTTGTACTAAACTTCCTCTGATACCAACTGTAACGCCCCGACCCTAGTTGCCTAGAGTCGGTGCATTATTACATAACATTGGCATGATCACAAGAAAGATCAAATCTCGAAAGACCGATTGGTTTAGTAGCCTTGGAAACACTAGATATATTCATAAGTTTTACATTACATCATAAAATGAAAAACTACTACAACAACATAATGTTTCCACAGTCCACACTATAATCCCCTCATAATATCCCTGCAGGTCATTCATAACTTACATCTTCACTTCCTGGGAAAAATAAAACATAGAAAAGGGGTGAGCTCAAATGCCCAGTAAGGATAACAATATAGCGGAAACGTTCATAAATAAGAATAAACATTTAAGGCAATGTATAACTAAAACAAAATCCTTTTAAATATGAACTTTCAACATGGTATGGCATAAATAAAATGAAATAATGCCATTTACTTATTCACATGGATATTCTACTAATCGAATAATCACATGAAAAAATCAATAACCACTTTCATAATGTTGGAATGCATAATGCCAGACTATCATAACCATATAGCCAAGGCCTCGTGCCAAGACTACAAATAAGATTTTGTCAAGGCCTTGTGCCAAGACACTAGTTTGTCTCAAGAGACCTACCGATGCATCGAGGAGCTATAGCGGGCTCCACCCGTCACATATTAAGTCCAATGCATTCCCATATGAAAAGGTTTAAACATAACATAAACATTCGTATTAAAACTAGTATACGAAATGTCAATACTTTCACCATAAACTATGAATGGTATAAAAATAGTACATCCACAGTCAAACATATCACAAAACCTTCAATACAATATAGAAGTTTTGTATCATAAAAAAAATCAACTTCAAATAATCTTAAAATCCATCAAAGGATGTTGACATAGATGAAATTAAAATTCTTTTTAAAGAAATATCTCCTTTTATTTTGAAATCATTTAAGATCCATATAAAATAAAACATTTTCTTTGAGAATATTCTTATAAGCTTATAAGGGAAGCTTTGACGATTTTATAACGGCGGAAAATAACCGCACCCGCCGTATAAGTTAAAAAAACATTCTTATCTTAATTCTGTCGAAAAGGTTAAAAAGGACCTTGTTTTGAAAACGACCGAAAGATTCCTTTATAAACCACATATAAAAGTCAAAAAGGGTATAAATGACTTTAACTCATATTCTAGTAAATAGTAAAAATGTTTTGAAATGCATTTTTAAGAAACATGGATGTGGATGATAAAGAGATCCCAGTAGATTATTACGTATAAACAACTTCGGATAATGAAGAGATTGTGAAATAACCCTTACCTTGTACTTTTCCTTTGTTGGGGTAGGTTAACCTCCTGTATAATGGTGAAATAGTTGTTATTAAATTATACAATAATCATATATATTAATATGATAACATATATGATCTTTTAACATTGATTTGTTAATAATATCTTAGAAATATCGTCGTTTCAGGAGTTAACTTACTCATTTTCTTTTATATGTTTTGTTACATAAGCCATGGTTGTTGTATCTTATTCATATCCAGAATGATATCCAGTCCTTAAACATCATTTTTAAATCATCAAATGATAATTATACTTGAATGGATACGATGGAGAATGAATCTCATCGCGTTCGTGGAGACGGTAGTCCGTACGTAAGCACGAGCGACAATATCATTCTTTTGATATTAAAATAATATATAAATGGATGTTATATAATATATACAGAATCATTAACATGTTATATTTATTATTTACATGAGTTACACATCATTATTATACCCATCCAAATAATATTATATTGAATAACAATTACACCACGACGTGGAGACGGTAAGCCGTACGTACGCACGTATGGTGACATGTTATTCAAAGGGTGGATAGAATACTGAATATGATTGTACCATATTTATAATAACATCACATTATATGTGATATACTGGAGTTATTATTTTAGAATGGTAAGAACAAAGGAAGAAGAAGTGGAAGAAGAAATGAACTTGGAGAAGGGTGGTGAAATCATTACCTCTTCTTCGGGTTCTTCCTTTTGATTTGATCAAAAGGTGTCCTTAGGTTGGTTTTCTGATCAAACTAAGGCCTCTAGGTTGTAGTGAGGGATGTTGGTAGAGTATTTGGGCAGAGTTTGGCCGAACCAAAAGGCTTTGAAGGTGTGAAGAAATGAGGAGGAGGAGTGCCCTTTTATAAGAGGGGTGAGGGGCACCTTTGGAAAAGCTAGAAATATTAATTTATAATAAATTCATGTTCGGTTTCTAAAGGCTCAAAAGTTGATTATTCAATGGTTAAGGTGGGGATAGGTAGAAAACCACTCAACCAATAGAATTTAGACAGGTTTGGGTACTTATATTAACCTTATCTTTAAGTATTAACTCTAAGTTAATTAGTTTCACTTTTACAATGTCTCTTTGTATTTTTATATAATATGGTTAATAAACTTACTATATACATACAAGAGACCCCCAAGTGGTACATTAATGATGAAACTATCATTATATAAGTCTCTTGGCCGAACCTTAGATTTTTAGGAATTTAATATCAATTAATAATATAATATTTGTTTAAGAACTCTTTTATGTCAATTTTGACACTATTCAATAGTTTATTTTTGTGAAACTCATAACAGATTGATTACTTCGAAAAAAGTCAATTAAATCAATCCTAATATATCATATTATCCTATAAAATTAGTTTAATTCATTAAAAGTTTCATATTATATTTTGTTGGGTATTTATAATATCAATTATTTTAATTTTTCACTATTATAGTAATTACTGCATCATCATTGTGTCATAAATAAAATAAATTATTTAATGTCTAAAAATTAAAAATAAAATATCATTATGTAGGAAATCTTTTTAGCTTTCTAATGAATATTTATAATCTAAAATCCAACTTATATAACCCTATGTAACAATTGTTTTTCTAAAAGATATATGCTTGTGTCATTTTTGTATTCATTTTAACTTAATTAAAATAAAGTGTCATTATCACTTACAAGTGGATCCATGGGGTCCCAAAATAGACCCAAAGATTCCCATGGTCGACCATGTATCAACAAATAGGGTTAAGACACGTTTTAGGGTAATTTAGTATTTTTATAATATTATTTTTTTAACCCTTATTTACCGGATTTACCCTTAACCATGGTAAATAAAATATTTACCGCAGTAATTATTCAAAATGTCTAAAAATAAAAGTTACCTATTTACACAATTTGAACATCCTGATTCCAAATATGGAATCCATTTTTCTAAATTCAAAACACAGAAGTGGCCGAAATTAATTTAAAATTAATTCCCGCTGTCAAAACAAAAAGCGTGTTTTTAAGAGATAATAACTATCAAAAGATTGACACTTGTTTATGTTCGGTTTAATTGTAAAATTATGTCCAATGACCAAAATTATATTAAATGGTAAAAAAATATTCTAAATATACTTTAAAACCACTCAAATTCATAATTTATCATTATCAATTATTTTGATTAAAAAGTTGTTTTTAATTAAAATTTAGTAATTTTCACTATTCATCAAAATATAAAAGTTATCCGAAAAGTACAGAAATTTCACCCTAGGCTAATTTTGATATTCTGAATCCAAAAATGAAGTCCATTTTGAAATATAAAATATATATAATTTCAAAAAGTAGTTATTACTATTCATAACGGCTAGTTTAATTGGTTCTTAGAACTCGGTGTTGCGTACAACACACGCTATCACATTATTCAAAGAGAAGCCTACCGTAGAAGCTTGGTATGTTTCATTTTAAATTTTTGATGTCCCCATTTGGTCAAAAAGTTTAAAATATAGTATTTAAAAAGGGTTCACTATTAAATTTGATAAAAGTGCAATACTGAAAATGAATTTGTTCTTGCATTATATCTAAGAAACTCATAATATGGATTATAAAATTATAAGGATTATATAAAATTTAAAATTTAGTTAATACTATTCATAACCTCTTTTTAATGGCTTTTTTTTTGTAATTCATGGTGTGATTGAACTCGGTATTGCGTGTAGTGCAAGTTATTGAATTATTTTGAAGAAATAACACACTATGAAATCTTGGGGTGTTACAGGATGTGTTGTGAGTCCCAAGTGTGTGAAGGTGGGATTTGATGTGGAATATTTAGATGAGGTGGAATCTACTATAAATAATCTATTGGGGAGAGAGTGACTAATCAATTGGAAATTGGTTTGGCTTACTATATCATTGATGTGATTGATAATATATAATTTTACTTGGATGTATTTTTTGGGTAGTTTTTCATAGTGTGGTAGTGGTTTTGGTTAGTATTCATGTTTAGGTGTTGTTTGGTGCTACTACATTCACATGGGATTGGTAATATGATCATCGTTAACATGAACGAGAGTCATTGGTTTTCCTACAGAATATATATGTATGTTCTCCAATCTATTATAAAAGCTATTTTTAGGTTTGTAATTGTACATTGTGGATTATGCTCAACATTTCTAGTTCAATTTATTGGAGTTTTTATTGTGTTGAGTCTATAGCCCTTAGTCATTTTTTCGTTCGTCTGGATAATTTTATATGTATCCGTTTTTATTTTTTTCATTATTTGTAGGAGGTATTTAATTTATTTTATTTTATGCCTTGTATTTTTTTATTGTTGAATCATCCTATATCCCGATATTATTTTATTATAAAGGGTAATGCCTCTCATAAAGTGAGATCTTTATTCATTCGATGGTAGTCGCCAAACTGGGACCTACTGGTGGTGGGACTCGGGGGTCATGACCTCTGTTTCTTCATTTCCATCATAGGAGGGGTATTTTGTAGGTAGGGGGTCTATATGGATTAGTATTAGAGGTTGTGTATGAGTGATAAGGAGGAGTTTGAAGTTAGGTATAGTGGGGAATGCATGGGTTGATATGGAAAAAATTTCAAATGATATTGGGGTATGACATAAGCAAGGTATGATTTTCTAGGAAATGGGATTTTAGGGCCCCTCCTCATCCTATGAAAGGACTCCAAGGATATTTAATGACCATGTGAGTTCAAACCACATGCAGTGTAGAGACCTAGGAGACGTACATGAATTATGATGACCTATGACCATATTTTTAATGGTTTATTTTTTGATGTAATATGAATAAAAAATGAATCATGATATTTTATGTGTGTTTTTTAATGATTCCCATTATTTTATTTATAATAATTTTTTTAAATTATTCATATAACCAAATGGAAAGAATAATATGATTGTGAAGTGGATTGAATTATTTGTTTAAAACCTTTATTGTATTTTAATGTTTAGTTTCTCTTCTATTTATAACATTATTCATAACAAATTAAATTATTCTTCATTTTATAGAAATACAAAACATCCCATCTAGTTTTATAAATGTCATATGTTTTTATAGAAGCATGCATAGTGTCTTTTGTTTTGATCAACTGTTTAAAATTTGGAAGCCCTTATGAAGCACGTAACATAGAAGTAATATTCAAACTAGTATAATAAAAAATATTATTTTGAAACCATTTTTAGATGTATTATATTATCCATGTGAGTTAATATTTTTTCTATTTCATTCATTTTTTGATTTTTCATTTGCACGTGTAATTGAATTTTTAAAAAACATTGATTTTGACATTTAATTTATTAAATTCTTGAAATATACTTCTTAATGAATTGATAATGACATTGAATTCAGAAATTATGACAATAATAACTTCACAATATCTGGAATTATTTTAGTTCTGATGTATTGATATTACTATATGTTTCAATGATGTGTTAGTTTGAAAATTCTTGTGATATTTGTTTCTAATGTTTCGAAAATGATTAACACACCTTATCGTATCTTTTTAGAATTAAAACAGTTCATATTTTTAAATATAACATTATATAATTTGTAATAAATTTTAGGAACTGAAATAACCTTACCATAAAAGTTATTTCAGTAGTAGTTTTTATGGGATTCATGCCAAATGTTGAAATCATTGGTGTGGTAATAATGAAAATGATAAGTCTAGGGACCAACATAAGTAGAATGATTAATGTGTTGCACTAAATTTTGTTTGTAGAATCATGTTATACTCATTTTAGTATAAAATCATATTTTCTTGAGCTATGATATGAATAAATAATTTTTGTCTCGAGCATTATAATGAATGAAATAGAGTAATTCAACATATGATGTTTTAAAATTTTTTTCCGAAACAAATGCCTTCCTAAGACATGTAATGATTAGGGAATGATTAGCATGAGAATGATAAATCATGAAACATAGAAATAAAACATTTATAGTTTCAATTTTTTCATCTGAAAGAATATTTTACTTTGATAATTATGATAGCAGGTTATTTATGTAGTGTAGTATTTGAGTTTAACATTAGAGAAAATCATGTAGTTTCTTTCAACTGTTGTTAGAATTACATTTCATTGGTAATAATATGATCCCAAAATAACCATTTTAACCATATTAAACATGTTGTGTCGTATAACATATGTTGGGTTTTTCATTAACCTGGATTCATGTTAGAGATATTTAAATGTAGGACATGATATTTCACTAGAAATAACCAGTAAATGTTTAGTGTTTTTGTGGGTGAATTGTTATTATTTCATTCATGTGTTGACATGTCTTTCTAAAAATAGAAAGTTATGGAATCCTTGATTGTGCCAAATTTTTGTATATTATGATACAATTGATATGATTTCTTAATAGAGCTCACCATACCATAAATTTTTAAGCACTTATATATGGATATTTAAACAATTCCCCAGAAAAATTAAAAAAAACATGTGAATGTACACATGATATATAATGTGATGATGTAATATAATCCCTTTGAAAATTATTAGAGATGTTATGTGTTCCTTATATGTGTGATTGTTCGGATTCTGATTCATTATGTGACATGTGACATAAAACATCAAGCATATGATGATGTGTAAACTTGATCAATCAATAGGAGTTAATCATTGATTTGATTGAAACTATGTGGGAAAATTATTGCTTCACATAGTGGATAATATCTTTACATGTGAGAGGGGATTACTATATTTTTGTTCTTTGTTACTGATTTGTGATTTCAGTGTTGATTATTGATTTGGGAAGTGTGTAGGTTGAGATGGTTAAAGCCATCATGTGAAAAGGTTATTTTCCTATGACTATAAATGTGGTGTAATGATGTGGTTTTGTTAAATATGTAGTGATATTTTTTTGATTGATGGGATGTTTGGCCAATGGATGTGATGTGAAATGATTGTGATGTGCAGGGGAAGAGTTGTTTGATTTTTATGGTGAGATATATTTTGATGTGATTTGTTGTGATTATTTTTATGAAATACCTCATCAAACGTAAAAAGTATCAATCATTTATATTCAGTAATATAATAAAATATTTATTATAGAAATCCTAAAATTAATTTTGATTAGCTTACCACCCATGTGTAAATATTTTTATAAAGGAATTAATGCGATTGTTTTACTACAATAATACTTTTCAGGTTATTATGGTTGATATTATGTTGATGACATTTGATACGACCTCCAATATTTTATGATATGGAAACTCTTTCCCGCAGTAATATGAATATTATTAAGTCATGTTTTAAAATTGAAAGGGCGAGTAGTGTCATCCAAAGTGGACAATATTTTGGTGCAGTGGATTGGTTCCATTGATTTGTATACTTTTATTATCTCTATCTATATTAATATAAGTGTTTGTATTGGTAAGGTAATGTTATTGAAATCACTTTCAAGTAATAGAATACACCTGTGAAAAAATATAATATAATTTTAAACCCTCAAGTGTTTATGAAAAAGTTTTTTCATGGTAATTAACATCTTCATTAATGACATCAAATAATTTTAAATTTTGATAAAGAGTGTGGTTTAGAAACTCTTGCCATATTTGTGATGCATTAAATAAGATAATTCATGTTTTTTAAATTTTATTTTAATTTTTGTTGATATTAACATGGAAAATAGAATGACAATGTTCTGTAGGAAGAAAAGAATAAATTTTTTGAAATCATTAAATCTTAAAATTTAGTTAATTTTTCATAGGAAATATGTTCAAGAAAATGTTTTTTACAAAAAAAAATGAAAGTGTTTTCCCCAAGTGTATTTTGATAAATACCAATCTATAAAAAGGATTCAAAAGTGGGTTTTGACCAAAATTGGTTGTCGAAGTCTACTTAATGTGTGTTAAATAAAATATTTTTCAAGTAAATGAATTTACTAAGAATGTTTTAAAATTTTACCTACATAAAAAATTAAAATTGCAAGATAAATTTTATGAAATTAATAGATCATTTGGAAAATCATGCTTATGTTTTAAACACTTTCACCACTTTTAATTAATGAAATGTTATAAATATTATACCAATTTTTTTTGAAAAATTATTACCCATGAATATTAATATGTTTTACTTGTTCTATGTTAATCATGATATTTTATAATTGTATCCAATTTAAATTATATAGAATAAGAAATGAGGGTAATGAATTTTGAGAAACTCATAAAATAGAATGTATAGTTGAATTAATTGAAATAAAAGGTATAAAAATGTATTTTATTATCCAAAATATATTCCTTATATTTAATGTAACATGAAATTTTATTGAATGTCTTATCGTATAAATTTTTATTAGTGTAAATTAATTGTTATATATTTAATAAAGGACTTATAATACCAATATACATTATTGTGTTCTTGTTTTAGTTATATATACCCCAATATATTCTATATAATGTATTTTTTAGACTTTATCTCCATTCCATAACAGATTTATTGTGCCAAAAATATCATGAAACTTGATACGTATCTTAGGTGATGGTTTTTCAGACCCTTCTCTTCCTTTCTTCTGGGTTGATCATGAATTCTCATGTTTGAGAAAATATTCAGATGTATGTTATATAATAGACCAGACATTCTGGTCCATCACATGTGATAAATTTTGTATTTTTGGTGTCTAGTGTTGTATATAGTGTTTTTCGACATGTGTTTCATTCCAATGGTGACACATTTCATGATTTTCCTTTTTTTCTAATGCTAGCGCATTTTGGCGGTAGATCGTTCTGGTGGTAGCTCATTCTTGTGGTATATCATCCTACCAGTAGCTCACCATAGTAGTTTTTCATTGGAGGTGATTCACTTTCAATGACTCACTGGGAGTGACTCTCCTGTCAGTGACACGTCTAGTAGTTAATCGTCTAGTGGTGACTTGTCTGGTGGTGACTCATCTGATGGTGACTTTTTAGTGGTGACTCGTCTGGTACGAATCCATTTAGCAGTGAGTCATTTGGTAGTGAATCATCTGGATATGACTATATTGGTAAGGACTCATCTGGTTGTAACATGGTAGTGGTGAATCATTTTGTGGTAACCCATATGGTGGTAGTGGTGACTCATTTCAACAGTTTTCCAAATTTCCATGATTTTCCAAAAACATTTCAGTTTTTCTATTTTTAAGAAAATTTTGATTTTAAATTATATAAATAAATATTTAATGGGTTGTTAAGATTTTTCAAAGTCTATCAATCATATCGTACATTTATCCAATCTAAGGTGGATTTTTAATGGTCAAAGCATGTGGTTTAATGTGATCTGATTTTATAGTAATTAAAAAAGGTATCTAATCCTGGATTCCTGGAATCCAATATTTCTAACGATAATATATTTACTATAATAATCCTTCATTTATTTCTCTTGATACAGATCATACGAAATTCTTCTTCTTATAGGACTCTTATAATTATGTGTTGTAGTTGGTTTGAGTCCCCTCGGAAGTAGTTTCCCCCATTACGCACCCCCTATTTTTGTACATAAACTATAGGAAAAGGGATTCATTCTTCCATGTATTATATCCTTCATCTTCCTTATTTCTATATCATGAAGTATTGGTATACAATAGATTATACACATGTATATGGTTGTTTCCAGATTAATTGAAATAAACAAAAAATATTTATAAGCCATATAAAGGGGTTATGGAATGTGATGTATGATTTTACTATTTTATCAATGACTATTGGTGTATAATTTATTTTTGGCTAACAATGAATAAAAATAATGGGTTTTTGGGTTCCTTGATTTTTAATTGGGTAATGGTTTGTGGAATGCGTGGTTTTTGTGTTCTATTGAACACTTAGTGTGTAAAATAGTTGTTCCATGTCCCATGGGTTAATTAAATTTGTTCTGTGGTATCTTATGGCTTCTATGATGACACCCTTAAATAAAAAATTTAACTTGAATAAGATCCACATTTTTAAATACTGAATGTGGTGTGTTCTGATATATTATGTGATGTGTGGGATTGGTGTGTTTTGTGTATGTGGAACATATGTAATGTTTAGTGGCCATATTGTTGTTTATGTGGGGGTTGCAGTAAAATGTGGTTGTAAGGTAGGGCTATGATGGTTATGGTATGGTTATTAAGTGTGGCTGTGATATTGGATGTGGCTGTAAAGTGATGTGGATGTAAAATTTTGGTTGCATTATTATGATTATTATGTGTGTATGGTTTTATTATATCATTCCATGTACTAATGGAATTAATAATTCATGTTAATAATTTTAAATTGGAATATTTAATGAGAAAATTTATAATGGGTTATATGGATTATAATGTTAATATTTATATATAAACTAATGGGTTGGGAATGTAAAATAATATGTTTTTCAAATTGAAATGGGTTTTCTAATGCATTTTTTTCATAAATAAAGTTGTCTAATAAAGTGGAATTAATTGATAAATTATAGAATCTTGAAAATCAATTAAATACTAATGTACTAACTTCGGATTGTTCTTATTTGTGTGTTTTTTATGCATATAGAATATGTAGTAATTGTGTAAATTTGGTGAGATGGTTAGTTCTTGTATTAAACTCCTAGGATGGGCTTGTGATGTATTACTCTATATGTATATAAACTTGTATTTCCATGGTATTTCTATATAAACCCATCCAACATTGAAAACTATGTGTTGAATACCTACATCATCACATGGGGGTGTCTTTCCCAGACATCCTGATTAAAGGATTGATGACTAGCCACTTGCTCTCCCCTATTTCTGATTCTACGTAAGGTAGGTATTTCACATGTTTTGAGTTAAAGAGGTATACTAGTGCATTAGAGGGTAGATGTGATGTGGTATCCTAGGTGCCTTTGGGAACAGTTTTGATATGATTTACTAGGTTTCATTGGGATGTGTTATGAGGTGATATCCATGGTGTATTCAGGATGAGTTGTGATGTGATGTCTCATGGGTCTTCTGGATGAGATTTGTTCTATTGTGTGGCCTAAGCGTGCATGGGTAGGTTGTTTTGTGCGGCCCAGGTGATTGCATGCGGGATATGATGTGGTATATTTAGAAGATGTAGGATATCCATAACAATTTTTATTAGTGTGAGAGTGGATAATCTGTGGGAATATAATTTGGAGTACTCCATCATCAATGTGATTTATAATATGTTATATTACTAGGATGTGTTATTTCGTGAGTGAGTCTTTGTGACGTTGGGATTTCTGTTAGTATACCTATTTAGGTGTTGTTTGGTTCCACCAAATTCACACGAGTGCATTAGTATTATCTTTTCACATGTGCATGAGAGACTTAGGTTTTATTTATTAATATACTTGTATGTTTTGCCTACAAGTATAAAAACTATTTTGGGGATTCTATGAGGACTTTGTTGATCGTTCTAGACATTTCTTATTTCAGGCCATTTGAGTTGTTTCTTTGTTTCTCCATTAGTATTTAATCTTTTTTCCTTTCATTTGGATACTTTCAAATGTATCTAATTTGATTTATATATGTATTGTGGGATTGTTTGGATTTATTTAATATTATAAATGATTTTTTTGTATTTTATTAGACATATCTATCGATCTGGATTTATTATAAAGGGTAATTCTTCCCATATTATGAGATCATTATACCCTCACAACTAGTGGTCATCTTGGGGACTACTAGAGGTGGGGATTTATGGGTCATTATCATTATATGTTTGCTTCCATCCTAAGAGTGGTATTATTTGAGGGAGGGGGTTTTGAAAAATAAAGTATATTTTCTATACCACAATCCCATTGGATATAATATTTTTAGCCTCATAATTTAAATATGGAATGTATTCTCTTTGTGGATGTATCTATTTTAAAAGTTAACATAATTCAGTTAAACTCTTACTATTCCAACCATGTATTACTATTAAGTTAACTAATCACATCACCACCAATAAGACTAAAAATTTAGTGCAACATGGGAATATTAGTTTCTCATCATCCCTGTATTGTTTTTTGACACTTTTTTTCAATTTTTCTACCACAAATATCATGAATTATGTATTTAATATGATCCAATTTATGATACGAAACATCTTCATTATTATTAGATCATGGCTTGTTTTTTATTTCAAAATGTCCACCCAACATGTAAAATTATGACTAAATCAATAGAAAATCTCTTGTTCATTGAGTTCTATATACCATAATTTACTCATATTTAACCATTTCACACATAGTACCTAAAATCTCATTATTGTTATCGATATTTCTTTTTCCAAATTTAATTATACTATCAACACATTTATCTTATCTAAATGTAGTTCTTTATGATTTTAAAAAAAATTAATCATTTAATTCAATGAAAAATATATGAATATATTAATTAATATATATAATTTAAACATGTATATAAAGATATTAAATTATATAAAAACTGATAATGTAAATATTGATAAATTTTAAATATAAAATACTAACATTTACATTAATTTTAAAATGAAAATCCAAAATTGTAAAAAAATTAATCATACCTAGTAGTAATGAAAATTACTACTTAATTATATTATATTATAAAAAATTATTCCAACCCGAGATATATTATAAAAATAAAATTTTATAATTATTAATATATACAACCAAAAATATTGTTGTAATAGTAAAATTATAATCATACCTAAATTTAGAGCATTAATCATGTTTTAAAAAATTTATTTCTTAATAAAGTTCCTACAACCATATTATTAGATGATATAAATTTATAACTAAGAGATAATTAATATATATACAATAAAATAACTTAGAAATTTTAAATGTATATAGATTCTAAATTTTGTTGAACTCACTCAAAGTTGGTGAAAACATTGTGCACACTACAAAATTGAATGGGAATATATACGAAAATATAATAAATGTAAATTTAAAAATTCCCAAAATGTTGAAAAATATTTTTTTATTAAATACAACTTAAAATGTCAAAAGTATTTCCATAAATAAAATAAATCAAATATAATTTTATTAAAATAAATTTTAAATGAATAAATTGAAAAAAAATAATTCAACCACAAGAAAATTTTATTGATAAAAAATTTATAAATATAGAAAATTATAAATAAAAAACATTTATAATTGAAATAAATATAGTGGATAAGAATATAATAATAAAACATTATTAAATTAAACAAATTTAAACAAAATATTTTGTAGTTGGTAATTTAATTAAAATAAAATCATGAATTGTTAAATACAACTTTGACTAACATATAATTAATTTATCTTTAAAAATAAAAAAAATATTTACCAAATTTAGAGCATTGAAATGAAAAAAATGGTTTGGATTACCAATGAACTCACTCTAAAGTAGTAAAATACGAGGAACTCAATAATATTTAAGATAATTATTTTCAAAAATGATAACAATAAAATGAAAAAATGAAAATGTTGAACTACAATTGTGCGTCTCCAAAATTAGGGGTTTCGTGTACTGAATAATGTGGAAAATCCTGAAATGAGGATGAATGATTTAATATTGGGGTGAAATATTGTGAAAATATTATTTAAATTGACTAAAAGTTATTATTTCTCATCATTGAGGGTCTTAAGTTCAATCTAGCATCATCGATGGTTGAGAGGATGGGGGATTCTATCTAAAAAATTGTGTTTTTTAGTTTGAGAATGTTTTTTACACAATTTTAGAATCATTTTTTTATGAACTTACATTAAATTATTTTTTATTACATTTAAAATATTTCAATATATATACATGGCATTAAAATGTTTCCACAATACTTTTAACATCGATTTCTAGGAAACACATGTTCAAATATAGACACCAAAGCCTTTATTGCTTCTATTGTCAATACACATAGTCCGTGTAAGAACTCTTTCACTACTATGATAGTTAACAGTGTAATTACCATAGACTTATTGGCGATTTCCAATCACTAGACCTGGTGAGGAATTATAATATAATGATGATTTTAATTTTTTGTTCCAAATAGAAGTTGTTAAGATACATTGATTATTTAGATTTTATTTGGTTACACATGATTGGGAATCCAATGAGAATAATGGATAATTTTTATGTTAGGGAAGATTTACAAATTTAGTACACTATGTTTTAAAAATTGTACATGAAACCCATCAATGGAATCCAAGGTTTCCAGAAATTGAACTCATTAAACAAGATAAAAATTCCATCATAACAATATAGTTTTCAGATATAAATAGATCCATACTTTACATAATTTTTTATAGGATCATAATTTTTTTTGGTGAGTGACCCCTAAATGGAAAATATCAAACCTGTAACTCTTACTATGGTGAAGAAAATTATTTTAAAATTCTTTTTGAAATGATTTTAAATTACTATATATAGTTCATCCAACCACATTGTTTTTTTCCTATATTTTAGAAAACTAAACACTTTATACTATCAACTCTAAATATATATATCATAATAGGAAAGGGAATATGTGACTATTCCATTGGTGAACTCTAATTTTTCATTTTTTCCTCACAATATTTATATAAGGTAGTGAAATGGTAGAAGATAATATTTTTCAATTTATTAAATCAACGATGGAAATATATGAACCAAAATTCAACATTTATAATATATAATTTGAATTGAATTATCCAAAATACTATTAAATCAAAACTAGAATGATTGGAATGCTAACTAAATTTCATTAATTATTAGGTGGATACCCAATTTTTTGTTTTAGAGATTTAATTTAATTATGAAATAACATACATATTGGAGGAGTCATTGTGTCTCAAATTAACTGGGAGGTATTTCGCTTCTCTCATGAAGGTGTATCCATTGAGTGTAACTAAAATTTATAGCATGGAGATATCCATTCTTGAGATTAATATTATAGATATATACTCCAATATTTTTTCGCAAATTTATGTTGTACATAACTATGGAAACAAATCTGTGGAATATCATAAGAAACTACTGAAAATCTATATGTGTTTTGTTAATAATTTATAAAACGATCCACATTCTCACACTGTTCCTATAAATAACAAAATTTTGTGGTAATAGTTTAGTATTTATTTATGTAAACGATTAGAACCCTCATGATGACACATTTATAGGATAACTAATTGATAACTAAGTTGTAGAATATAGATTACTAATTGAAGGATATCTCACAAAACTCCAAACAATTTATCTCATGAAGTGAAACTAGATGTCTATATCATGTAAAAATATTCCAATGGAACATTATTCAAAAATAAAATTTACAAACTGAAATTACATTTGAGAAAACTAGGTATTAACAACGTGTAGGAGTCATCACCCACCACACTCCCTTTGGTCGACTAGCTCTATTATTATTAGGTGAATTTCTCTAATTCATGACATCATGTTAAGAAGATAATATATTATTATTCCATGTTCCAATTTCAAATATATAATCCACATAGTGGTAAATTAGGTTTTATATATTTTCCCAGATATTAATTTGGATTTTGGTTCCAACTTCCATAATGTCCACCCTTCCAAAAAGCATTCTTAAAGCCTTCCCAATAACCTTTTAATCCACATCCATTCAAAAGATAATAATTTAAACCATCCAGATTCCCCTAGTATGGAAAAGAAAGATCCTTCCATGAAATACGAAAGGAGACATGTAAATGAATCTAAAAATACATAATAGGCCACCCTCAACACACATGGATTAAATTTTAAGGATTTAAAAGTGTATTTCATCAAACTCAAGATCACCCTAATTAATATTACATATCAAGTCTAAGGTAATGTTCTTAATCAATAAATTACTAATCCTATAAAACATGATGTTATATTACATTAATATGTGGCAATTAGTTTATGAAACATTCCATGAAAAATGACTTGAGGATGCATCTATTAGTCACTATGAATAAAGAATGGAAAATGGAAATCTAAGATGAAATATTCACATCAACCCTGAACTCCCATTTTTGAAATTAATCATGAACATACGAAAACAAATAAATATTCACTAAAATATGATATCCTTGAGTTATTAAAAGTAGTACTGGTTAGTGCTCCTCCATTGGAGGCTATTTAATTAATTCTGAAGGTATAATAAATTCATTAATTACATGTGCAATATGAGAAGGAAATTTTGATAAAATGAAGACTTAAAATTAAGTAACACTATATCATCCCTTATTACCCCTCTAATCCCATCGAAATACTAAGATATTTTTTATTTTACTATCTAATGAATGGTTGCGGAGTGAATTTTATAAATTCATTGTGTGAATCTTTTGCATCAATTAATGTAGAGCCTTATTATATTAATTATTCACTTTATATTAGAGAACACAACCCTACTTGTGTGGTTGGTAAACTCCCCAATTGAGTCACTTCCAACAATGTTTGTTTTCCTATAGATGTCATGGTTTGTTTTTAAGGTCACTTATTCCCTACCTACATCTATATTCTCCTCATGAAATAATGAGATGTTAAATAATACTCTTCTATCATTTTTGGGAGTCCAATCCATATGGATGATAAAAATATAATTAATGTATGTAATGGAACCCTTTCAAGGAAATTTAGTTAGGAAATAATGGATCTAAATATCCTTAAGTCAATGAAATTCCTCCATCAAGAGAGGTTTATTATTACATAAATTTTACTTATATACCTTTTTCCATATATATGGGAAATTTAAATGTTTAATGATATTATCATACTAATGTAATCTTATAATATCAAAACTACATGATAAATATATTTTTGAAAATTAATAAAATCTAAATATATATTCTAGTGTTGAAAAATTATAATAAATTAATTGTTTTTATTTTTTTGAGTTACTCAAATATGATACAAATATGTCAATATTACATTGGAAAGTTTATATCATGGAAAACAATCTACTAAAATCATCATTGTATAACCACATAAACCAAAACATAAATTTATTCTATCAAATTAATGATATCATTTTTTAATGTATAATATAAAAATTCAAGTTCTAATCTCAAATATATTTGAAACTATCCACGAATTTCAACTTATGAAGAATTTAAAATATTTGTTAGGGATGTAGGATGGAAATCAGGGTAAATCATATGGGTTATCAATAAAACATAAATGCATATAGTTTTTCATGATGTTGAATCTGACCTAATCAGATATCATTAATAGAGGATACACCCACCACTTTTTAATTTCGTAAACAAAGTGGTGTCAAAAAATTTATAAGAAAGAGTAATCAACCTCATATTAGACTACCAATGTGTGAGTCCCATATAAATTTCCCTAAAGATAACTCATTACCTTTTTGTTCAAAATGAAAAAATTTATTTACTGGATATATGAATTCCAAAAAATCAAGGTTTTGTATAAATTACTGTATATTGATCCATGTGGCTACAAAAGGAAATTTCCATATACACTTTATGGACCAAATGTTAGAGATACTATCTTGGAAATGTCATCATATATTCCATGATAATTTTAATGGGAATTTTAAGGATCAAATTAATCCAGAGAACCAAGAAATTCTAATTTCACATGTCCCTTCAGTAGGTTTTCCTAGTAAATGATTCCTTTCAATATTTTCAATGCACTAGGTACTATTTATTGTATTATAGTATGTATTTCTCCAACCTGATTGAAAACTTCCTATAGGAATTCCTTGACATATTCACTATATATTGAATATTTTATAAAAATTTAAATAATGTTTGGAGAGGTTTTAGAAGAATTTCATGAGAATTTTTTTAATATAGAATTGTTACAATTCATTTTGGAAAGCGTTAATGGTTTGGTACATTTAATTTCATAAGATGGAATTGAAGTAGATAAAAATAAAATTTAATGTTATGTTCACTATTCCTTGACACAACATTATGAGACAAAGTTGATCATTTCTAGACCATGTTGGATTGAATAAATGATTTATTATAGACAGTAGAAAAATTACATTTCCCATAACTATTCTACTCAGGAAGGAATCTAATTTTATATATTATTATTCATGTAGAAAAACTTTTAACAAAGTGAATCATTTTTTACCACTTCCCCCATTATCTATCCCAAAGTATTGACTTACACCATTGAGATTAAATTTAATGATTCCCACATATCATTTGGATATTTACTTTCCAATCATATTGATAGAATTCCAAATGTGATGATAAACACTTCATAGACCATAAAAAATTCCCAGTTAAACTACTCAAAAATAGTGGAGTAGTTTTTCATATTTGTGTTGCTTTAGAAAAAAATCATTTCATGTATGGAGTAATGTAACTATTTATTTTGATCAGGAAGTATTAATATATTTTATCAATAAAGCTAAAATAAGTGATATACTAGTGAGATGTATGTTTTTATAAAAGTTTTGGACCTAGAAATTAAGAACATGATGGGATATGAAAACATGGAATAAGACCACATGATATCGATTCCTCACATAGATAGGGTAAATGAAATCCATTAAACCAATCTAGGGGATTTATTCCCCAGCGAGAAACCACACAACCTCACACAAACACCCCATTAAGAAGACATATTGAATTTTCATCTTACAATATAGTGACCCCCATCATATTTCCTTATCATCAAAATTAAAAATTGAAATCTGAATCAAAATATTTTGTATGGGGGGATGCATATTTATAAAATAATTATTGTGATCAAGTCATTAGATGGTGTGTCTCTGAGGATGAAACAAAATGTGTACCTTATTTTTTTATTCATTTATATGTGGAGGACCTTTTGAATATTAAATAACTACTTAAAAATTAATGAATATAAATATATAGGCTCCAATTTTAAAAAAATGAATCATGATTTTTCAAAAAATTGTCAAAAATACCTGTTTACTGGGGGAATTTTCAAAATATATGAGATTCCCAAAAATCATTTTATTTCATATAAGATATTCAATGTACGGGTAATTAACTGACTGGATATATTTCTTCTTCCATTTTCATTTTCCTATATTTTTTAGTAGTGTATTATGTTTGTATGAATATTCATGTGAATGATACCCAAACTGATGATTCAAAAATTATGATTTAGTTTCTTGAATGAAATAGTTTTATAGGATTAGGATACCTAGAGCTATAATATGTGATCAACTATCATAATTTTTCTACAAGAACATGAAGGTACTCATGATTAAATACGGAGTTCACACAAAAAAATCAACTTCCTTCACCCATAGACAAATAGATTGGTGATGGTGTCTAATAGATAAGATAAAATTGTATTAGAGAGATCAATTCACTCAAACCGTTGAGACTGGTGTATGAATTTAGGGGACAAACTCTAGACATAATGAACCACATACTAAACACCATGGGTATGTCACCTTATAGATTTTTTTATAGTAATTATATTCACATAACATTTGAGCTACAACATAAAGCCTATGAGGATGTAAAAAAGTTAACCTAGGGTTCAAAAAGATTACAGAATAGTGGAAGTTGTAGATGATTAAGGCCAAGATGACCTAATACAGATCAGCCATTGGATTTGAAAAAATTCAAACTTCATCTACGACCCTCAACATGAGAGAAATGTTACATCTTCCATCTAAATTTTGAGGTCCACCTACTGAATTGATTGAATAATAAACCATAACTCGAGGAGAATACTCAAGAACATCCAATCACCAACTCCACAGCACTCTGGAAACATATTTATTCTCATAATGGAGGATGATGATTCATAATACCTAATTTTCAGGCCGATCTACTAAAGTAAAACCCAAATCCCTCCCACTATAATAAAAAACATGAACCCATTCATGATCTGATATTGAAACCACTTCCATTAAGATTTTTTGAAAATGATTAAGTCAAGTAAACCGAATGAAATCAACCTTCTTTGAAAATCCGACGTTAATGAGTAAAATTTTGTTTTTTACCTATATTTTCCCCAAATAGGTACAAGTATAAGACTTGAATAAATGATTCACTTTTTCCACATAATCACACCTGAAAAATTCCAGATACAATGCTTATCCTGAGTTTTTTATTTTTATCAAAAAAAATAATGATCACTATTTTGTGATGTAATAAATCACTTCAACTATAAAATGTATGGCGATAAACCATGGGTAGTAATTTATCATTTATTTATGATTTCATGTTATAAAAAATTCTATCTAAACCATTAGTCCGGATCCTTTTGTATCATCCACTGAAGAGGAATTTTTTCAAGTTGACCATTGAATTTAATAATAATATTAGAATATCTAAATGAATCTCATTACAATAAAATACAATGAATCGGTGAACCTAGAATATTTCTATTAATAACATCCACTATTCATCACAGGTAGTGCGATAGAGAGCTAAAAACTACCAAGTTCATTTTGAGATATTGATGTTTCATCATGTATCTATTAATTAACATTCAATTATTTATTCTACAGTGATGGAAAACATTACTAATAGAAGCTAAGATGAGGAATTATCATTCAAATCTATGATGAATGGAACTGTTTAAAAAAAATCCTTCTATAATTCCATAGTTATATTCATATATATAACTTTTAGGATCTTTTTATTTGTCTACACATCTCAATACTTTTCTCATTTCTTCCATAAATACACAAATAAGATACTTCATAACTCCTTCTCTGATTTAGATAATTGATAGTGGAAGAAACCATGAGTTATTAATGGAATCCAATTTCTAGGCCATGTGTGGATATAAAATACCATGAGAAGTATATTTTTCAATTCAACACCATGATTGATAAGTTAATTTAATCAGAATGATTTCACATAATTATAGAATAACGAGGAAGCCAAATTGAATAACGATTCATGTGAAAGTGAGGGGATTAATTTTTTTATAACATTATTTTTAAATTTTTATTTTTAATCCCAAAAATTTCATCATCTATTTATAAATATTAAATTCATTAAATATGATAAAAAAACAATCATAACATTTGTTTCTCTAGATATAACCTACCTCCCACATGAATTCATGTTTTTTTCTTCATAAAAATATATTTCTGAGTTCCCCAATATAGGGAGTCGTCAATGATTTTAATAGATCAAAACCATGAGCCATAAAAATAATAAATAAGAAAAATATATTACCACATGTTATTGACTAAAACAAGGATATAAATAGTTCAAAAAATCATCAAATAAAATTATGGAACCACCCAAAAAAATAATGCCAATAAAATGATATACCATATAAAAAAAATCATAAGGCCATATATTAAAATTATTCATATTTATAATCATCATATTTCTATAGAATAATCAATCTAAAACCCAAAAAATGATCCAATACAGATGATAACATATTTACAAGATGGGACAAAAAAAGTATCCCATATTAAGGTCCCAAAGAAAATAATAATATATATATTCTAGTAAAAAATTAGGACCCTTCTAATAATATGATTCCATATTTTAACTTTCTACCATTAGTAATAAATATTTCAAGAATGAAACCCATAGATGATCCCTTGAAAAAACACTATTTTAAAAATATAGTTAAAAAATTAATATTTAAATGAAAAACAACAAACAACAATATTAGTGTTATTGAATAACAAGATAACATAGGGAATTATTCAATGTTTAATTTTCGAGCCTCTTGGTTATAGAAAACATGAAATATTTAATAGTATAGAATAGGTAGGATAATTACAATAATCAATTTTTTTCTATATTTATTTTCTAAAACATATAATAGGATAATGAATTCATGAAAAAATATATTTTTTGAGATGTTTGTGTATCAAATTTAATTTTTTAGATTAACTATTCCTCATCAAATTCTTCATTAATTTCTCATAGTTAAATTTTTACAAAATATATACTCATTAAATTTTAATTAAAACATAAATTACATATAAAGTTATTAATAATTAAATTATATTAATATTCATAACCTATAAATATTGTAGTTATAATAAAATTATAGTAAAATTAAAATAGGATTAGTAGTTATAATAATATTAATGTAAATATTAAAATAAAATAATAATTTTAAATGACAAAATATTTATAGACATTGTGAATATCACTAAACTATTATAACCCAATGTTTAATAAACACTTATTTATATTTAAATAAAAAACAATAATAATGAAATATTATACATAAAAAAATCATATGTATTAATTTTGTTTTCATTGTAATGAATGTAATATATTATATTTGTATATTTCAATAAAATTAATTTTCATGTATATGATGTACCCATGTATATGGCATGCATAATAATTTTAGAAGTTGATTCATACCCATGGTTCTGTATACACTAAGATATGTATAAAAACTTGAAAAAATTATGAGGGTTTATGTATATATTGTAATAAGTAATTAAATATAGAAATTTATTTTAATTTTTTTATAACTATGAATTAAAAATATATTAATTTATGAATACAATGATGAGTTTTTTATATCT
This sequence comes from Viscum album, assembly GCA_963277665.1. Lineage (NCBI taxonomy): Eukaryota > Viridiplantae > Streptophyta > Magnoliopsida > Santalales > Viscaceae > Viscum > Viscum album. The sequence goes on from OY728164.1 coordinate 1,817,888,971, forward strand.
CTATAATATAGTTTTATATGTTAGATATAACCTAAAACATTCATGAAGTTTGTTTTGAATTTTAATGATGATTTCAAATGATCTATTCAAAAAAATTATAACATTATGATAATTGTTCTTTTAAACTTTATGAATAGGTGAGAACCTTCACTCATCGTACTTTTATAAGAACCAAATATATTCTTGTAATATGCTTGAAATAAAATCCAAAAACAATAATTCAAATAATAATATATGATTACATGAAACAAATATTTGTTATGCTCGGCATACAAACCTAATTTTAAATAATGTGGAATTATGATTATACAATACCATATAGAAAGATTCAATATTATATTAAACTAGAAACTATTTCAATAATATATAATATTTTTAAAAAAGTTGAATTTTATTTTACTCAAGTTAATTATTATCATTTATGGATAATAATATAAAAAATACGCTTTTGTATATTGTAATCTAATTCATGCATAATAAATATTATAGATATGTCTTTTAGTTCAATAACTAAATTAAAATATACACCACCATGATTTTTTTATATTTGGAGAAACATTGGAATTATAAATCCATATATTTCTATCTACGATTTTGATTTTTTCCAATCGTGTGTTGCATGAATCAAAAACCCAATGATATATTCTTCAGATTATATGAAATACTACAAATCATGAATATTTTGTAACCCACCATGGAATTTATAACAATTTTTTATTTTAAATGAAAAAAATTTAAAAAATATTGAATTGATGGTAAAATTATATTATATATTTAAAACATTCATTTCTAATCAAACTGATTAGATTTTTTTTCATATTATTAAAAAATATTGTTTTTTGACTGACATGATATGTTACCAACAATAATATGTGTACAAAAATAATATTATTTCATTAATGGTGTGAAGATAAATATTTATAACTAAAATATTATATTATACATATAAATAATACAAATTCATAACCCATATAGATATTATAATTTTTTTTATCATATTGAATTAATGAATATTGAAATTAGTGTGGGCACAATTGTAAGCATTTTCTTGGAGTTTGTACTACCCTTTCCTCATACGAATACATTATAAATGGTTAGTGACCAATACAAATAGGAATTAGGGTACTCAACAATGATAACTGATCTATTAATAACGAAATTTAAGTCCCACTCAAAAGTATAAATTTTTTGTATAATAATATTTATAGAAATAAAAAAGTTTATATTTTAAGAAAAAATGAGATTAAAAATCTCGAATATTATATTTATAAACCTGTAATCATATTTTAAATATATTTCATGTTGTAAAACATCATTAACAATTTAATATTCTTATTTTTAAAATATTTACAATAGAAATAAACTTTGTTTGATTTTAATTTTCACTATTAATAATATAATTTACAAAAACAAATCATTGATAGAATCTTTTTTTATAATAATGTTATAAATTTATGTTTGACCATTTTTTTTATTTTTTCATTCATACAAAAAAAAATTCCATGAACAAAATTCATTATATTGATATCAGGTATCTATAAGGAGTTCTACATAAAATAAATCATTTGTTCAAAAAACCATTCACATGGTTTATAAAAAATACATTACAACTTATTAAACATATATTTATAGTTAGAAACATATCATATAGTAGAAAATGTAGTCATTATAATGACACATCCTCTATAGAACCCCACATGGACTGCGAGTGAAGTTGAGTTTGACCCTTTATGTTCACCATCTAATAAACCTCATGTTATTGGGAAACATTAAGCGTTTACGAACCACATGTGGGATTCACAACTCTCATATAAAATTTAAAAAAATTAAGTACCAATAGCCTCAATATAATAAACAAAATCCAATCTAAAATTCAAAATCAAAGAATCATCATACAAAAAATAATAAATCACAGAAAAACAAATAAACATATATTTCGACAGAAACTCCGACCCTAATCCCAAATCCCAAATTCTATTAATTTATAGTATTATTACCAGCACTATCATTTATTTTTTAAAAAATAAGATAAAATGATTTGGGTGAGAAAACACATATACTCAGATGGTTTCTCCCTAGACATTCTCATGAAAATGTGGAAGAAGTTAACAAAAGATTAATTGAGTAGACAATAGAACTAATTCATCACAAATTACAAGTCAACTACCACCCCAAACTCACAATTTCTTTCTCACAAAACTTACATAAATTTTTTGAACGATAATTATTCCATGAATATATATTAATATATATTGGTACCTCAAACCCACATCCCCAATAAACTTGTCTCCCTATTACATAAATTGTATAAAACCAAACATTACCATCCCTTATATATCTATATTAGTACATTCTACATAACCAAATTAATACCTCAATTCACATAATTTAGCCACATAATATATTTCATATAAAAACACCACCTACCACAACCACATACCACATCACTTACATATTCCCAATTTCACAATCATTTAACTATAATACATCCTTTTCATTATTATGGCTATATTTTTACATACCATAACCTCGGGTCTTCATACAAAATACTATATATAAAATATATACAAGTGATATAGGAGTAATTAGTAATTTTATCTCTTATATCATAGATGATGGTGGTACACAATGAACCTGAAACCTTATAGGGGTTTCAGTCTCCATACACGACTCGGGTGGGGGTTTATATTAAATAAAAAAAGGAATAAAATATAATAATAACTGAAAAATTCCACCCAATGGGTCCAAATTTTATCATAACTCCTCTACTACCATAACATATACAGGAATTCCACTCCCACATCAAATTAAAGTAATTACACATCTAGAAAATTCTACCAACCATACACAACATCTTTCATATTTTATTACAATCTATATACTTATATTTTTTCATCTATGTTATATTTACTAACTATATAAATTTAATTCAATAAATTTAGATGTTTACACTTAAACATTTATATTTCAATTACATTGAATAATTTAGCCAAGACTAATTTTGTTATTTTAACCCCATCATTTATGTCATCACAACACAATTCCACCCATTATTTAATTTCATAATTCGAAAATATATTAAAAAACTAGAGAATATATTACACAATACTCTATTACTCACTCAACCTTCATGAAAATAATTTATGAATCATTTAAATTATACAAAAAACCATAAAATCCATAAAAAATAATCATTGTTTCATTATCTCCTCTTTATAGGGTTCTGTCAGAATAACTATCATGAAGACACAAGAGATTGGTGAATTGTGTCCCTTTAAGAATCCAAAAAAGAATAAAATACCCTTCTTGAAATAATTTGATTATTTAAATACCTTTTAATGATGAATGAGAAGGAAAAATAAAAATATCAAATAACATGGCGATGCATATTGGTTCAGGGAACATAAATCACATAGTCCACTCAACAAATGTTGTACTCCATAAGCCAGTTGATTTTCACTACTAGGTCCTCTATCCATATATCTCAAAACTATGATTATATTCTTGACACCTTAAAATTATATTACATGTCCTTCTAATTCTTGTACAAGGAACCAAAATATTCATACCTTAGTATGATAATCTCACACTCCAAAAAAATGAGAATGAATAGTCGGTACTTCAATAGAAAATAGATGATATTATGTTGATTGAATACTATTTTATTCCATATCTTCCAACGAAACTGATAAGTGTATATGTTTATTAATAATTCACAGCAGTATTAAAATACTCATTTGGGCCATGTAGGCTTCCACTTCATTAAATCATGGAAAATAAAATATTTTTCCATCAGTGTAGATAATCATCATCTTCTTATATTTAAAATAGTGAGACAATAAATAAATAAATATATATATTATTTTAATTATCTCTTCTAAATTTTTCAATATTAAATATGAATTTCTTTATCACTATATTTTACTAATGTATTCACATATCTATAATTACGAATATGTTTTTCCTTTCATATAAATAAATATATGTAAAAAGAATAAATATCAGGTTTTTTTGACACTAATTTTCTTTTAGGTACTCAAAATAAATATATTCACGAGCTTTCATAAATATTTAAATAAATAATATAACATCATTGTCTAGTTCTTGTATAATAAATAACTACTAAATAATTTATAATACTTTTAATAAGTCCTTTGGTAATATCTCTATAATATTATTAGTGTTGAAGGATCCCCCAAAAAAATTAAATATCATTCAAATATTCCATTCAAATATTTGACAAAGTCCATGAAATAAAGCAACAACATCCATATATAAATTAAACTATTACAATTTATATAACCTTGTGAAATCTCAATTCATTTCAAAAATGTTGTTGAAATAATCCAAAAACTTTTCTCGTCAAATAATTCACTAAAATATATTCAAATAGATCGATAAAATTTCCTTAACTTAATGAAATTTATTATTTTATATAAATCACAAATTATATTCCAAATATAATTATAGTATATTAAAATACCATGAAAAAATTAAAATAGATCACTATAACCTTATTTAGAAATATCTAGAATATTTTATTTTTAAAATTTTAAATATACTGTAATCATGTTTACATCACCATTAAACCAATGAAAAAAATATCACACCCTATACATCTTCATATTTCTATTCAAACATTTATAATGTGAATCCTTCCTGTATAATTTCTAAGTTATTTAATATTTGACGGTGTGAAATTTTCTTGAAATTAAAATAATATGTACAGTCAAATTCCTTCTTCACAAAATCACTAGTTTATGTAACAAAATAAAATTGAACATCCTTATATTAATTTAAATGGAAAACTTAAATATAACCTCTTATACGTTTATGTTTCATCCAATGTTAAGAGAATTAATGTATTTGTAAGCTCATGATATGTTTCTATATATATATATATATATGTGTGTGTGTGTGTGAATATTTAAACAGCACTAAAGTTGTCCTATTTGAAGGGTTCTCAAGTAATGAGTAGGGGTATAGAAATCATATTATTATTTTTCATGAAATATAGTGCTACATGTTGAAGAGATTAGTAGTTCCTTTCATTTATAGAGATAACATGATCTTTTTCTATGTGAATATTGAGATTTACATTAATGTGATATTGAGAGAAAGATGTACAACATGCTTGCCATCTTATTGAATCATGTATAAATAGGTGATGTCATAAAAAAGTGATATTCTCATACATGATCCTTGTGGATTCTACATCATGTTGTAACATATTCATTATTATTTTCATGATTCTATGTAATTTTTATATGTAGAGAAATATGATAGATTTTAAACATAATAGTGACAACATAAACATTGGGTTCAAGATGATGTAGTGTAGAGTTCAATAACCGACTCATCATAGGCTTCCTAGTCCATAATTTTGTCGATATATACGGATATTTAAACATATGTTTTTCTAAATGTAGTGTAGGGATCAAAATTACAATATCGGTAAAAACTACTAGAATTTTAAAAAATTATAAATTGAAACATCAATGAATTATTAGAGGCACTTACCATATTATATAACACACGACCTATGCAACCATGTTTTTTGAAATATAAATACCATTCAAATTGATTAGGAATATCATAAATTGGACTTCCATATCACCAAATGTCAACAAAAAAATAAAAGGAAAACTATTCTAAAATAAATATTGTTTTTTATATTCATTATAGAACAATAATTAATTTATTGACCATAAAAATAATTTTGTTTGCCTTTTATGTAAAATAAACAAGAAAATATGATTTTATTATATTTTTATCTCATCAGGTTGTGGGTGATTCTAGTATCTATAGCTTGTGATGTAAATGGAATGTAATTGTTTTTCAAAACCTTGCACTATAGAGTTACAAAATTGTAGTAGCAACATTGTTAAATTTTAAAAGCGCCAAAATTATGTTTTCAGACTTACTTATTAACTAATGAAATATGGATATATATATATATTTGGTTTTACAAAGGAACAAGACACATTAGAATATATTCACCTTATCATAATATATAATTAAAAATAATGGCTACATTATAATGAATAGTGGTTCTATTCCCTTATAACATATAACAGATTTCATGAATTTTTTCATCATCAATGAAACTAAACTAGATTTAGAATTAAATATTTGAAATTATTATAGTATTATTTTCCTTCCAGAGGAATAGACCTCATAACAATGTGATCAAAATTTATTGTTGTATAATGTTAAAAAACGAGGCACATTAAATCAGAATCCACTTAAAGAAATTTTTTAGAAAACAATGAATGATGGAATGAAGTAAATATGAAAGCCACCCAAGATGATAATAGAATCTATCCTCTCAAAATACATGTATTTATCAAAACCAAACCAAACCAAGATGATATGGTAATGGAGAAACTCAACATCCACCACTTTTTTGATAATTAAAAAACCCTAATTCACTCCCAACCATTTCTTCACTTTTTTTATGGATAAAATGAATATTTCTGGAGAATATTAAATAACGTAATTTATTTTCGCATTATATGATAAATTAACATTTTAAATATTATAATAAAAAAAAATTAAATTTAAAAACATAATTTCATTCTGGAAATTTTTTTAAATTTCCAAAAAGATTACTAATTGGGAATGGTTTGAAAACTATGTTCTTAATACATGTAGTAATATAATTTTCACATAATTTCATGAATTTTTTAAATTGATAAATTACTAAATTCATGGGGCCAAAAAACTATTTAAAATATTATTCAATTAATATCTTTAATATTAATGGAATGAATTAACATTTTAATAATTAATTTATTTAAATAATTTTATCCCTTGATAAGTATACTATAATATTACTTTAAGATATTACAATAATCTTATAGTTCATTAATTTTAATTATATTTGAAAATAATAATAAATTTTGGAAGGATTTGTTTTAAAATATGAAATCTATTTAGGCAAACTCTCTTAATCAATTCAAATAACATCATATGATTTTATAATATTTCTATGCACTTATTTAAGGATTACGATTTATCATGAAGAATTGAAAAAAAAACTATTATATTCAGTAGAAGAAATATTTTCATAAATATATCATTGTGAGAAATATCATTGTACATCATTTGTGTGATCCATAATAACTAGATTTACCCATTTATTTTCATGCACACCTTCAGGGATTGGAGTATATTGATTACATGAATCTCTAGATTAACTTCGATAAGCCTTCGGGGATTTATTTTCATTTATTTTATAATCATATTTACATTGATATTTATGAAATTGATATTATGTTCAAAAATGGATATTCCATTTTTAAATTTCTAGAATCTAACTACCATCTCCTTATTCATATTCAATTTATGTTTTCTCTTTATATATAGAATTTATAAATTTATCATAATTTTTGATTGATCATCACTTAATCATGAATAAATATAATCTAAATCGGAAAAATCAACCATCAAAACATTGATTAAAATAATATCCCTTTTAAGAGGAATATGATTTTCAACTTCTTCTTTCATCTATGATTCCCATATAATCGAGGTTCTGATCAATTATTTCATTTTAATTCATTAAATGGTGTGGAGTTTAAAAAAATAGTAGATATTAAATTCAACATTGAAGTTAAAACTATATATACCATTATCACATGATTTGGTTATAGAATTAGTGTTGATAAGGTCACAACATCATTTCATACTTATATCAATATCGCATTTATCTGAGTGATACTTTTAACTTCATGTGTTCTATTGTTTCCAAATTTAGGCTTACAAGTATGGTACCCGAGATGTGAATTATTATCCATTACATCATATCAAAACTAGGTAGTATTCCATATTTTATAGGTTATAGAACATTGAAAAAAGTGATTAAATTCATCAATACCAAAACAAAATGTAATTGAAATAATTCCTTTTGAATTAAACTCATATTTATATTCCTTTAAATTATCCCACTATTATTATTATCCATTGATTTCAATAGTTTTAAATATCTTCATGAAACCATTGAAACCAATATTCATCAAATATATACTCATGTGAGATGTCCGACCTATATAATTTTTACTATTAAAATATGGAGCAGAGATCATCGACATACCTTCTCAAGTATTATCCATTGAGATGTTTCTTCGTCCAACTCTTTGTCTTAGGTATTGATAGTGAAAAAAATTTTATTCAGCATTACAAAAGATACTATCCTCTGATAACAATATTTTTGACAAAATTATTATGATGAAGACACTATATAGAGGGATTGGGTCCTATTATGAAATTTAAAAAAACTAAAATTTTGCTCTAGAAATGAATCGATAATTTCTTTTTCTCTGTATGATGATTGATAATTCAAAATAAAAAGATTGAAACAAAAATTATGTATCGAGTTTTGGGGCATATAAACTCCTTAGTCCATTCCACCAATGCTAAAATCCATGAAAAGACTAATTTTAATTAGAATTATCTATTACCTAGAGACCTCTATAAACGAGTGCAGGCATTTGACACCTAAAAGATATTTTATATGGAATTATGCTTATGTTAAAATTATGTAAACTATCCAAATGATTGTATAAGAAGATGACACTCCACCATGACTGAGTTCGAGCTGTTAAATATTCAAAAGAAAATACATGAGTTAATTTTTATTGAATACTATATAATCTCAATGTTAGTGTAGAAACTAATTGATTTTTATGATCTTTAATATTTCACAACATCAGAAAAAAGAATTGAAACAAAAAATGTTCAATGTTGCTTGGGATTCCACAACATTAAACAACAATTAATAGAATATATATCCTCAAATGAATGTTGTCATATCCTTCTTTAATACTAGAAAAAGCATTTTTAAAAAAGTCCTTTATCCACATAGACAAAAATATATGATAGAGTTTCCATTTATCAGCACTAAAACAATAACTAATAAAGGGTACCTTTTATCAGCACTTTTTTTGAGCTCATAAATTATGCCCTATAATGACTCAAACTTCTTACATTACATAATCTTGAATTTAGTCAAGAACTCACTTACTCTCACATTGTGGATCTTTTCTAGTATAGTGATATATAGAATTGGGGAATTAAACATTCATAAAATTATATGTTAACACAGATTTGATACCATAAAAATAGTAATCATTTCTTCCAAAATATAAAACATTCCAAATAAAAGAAGATTTATATGAATAATATTTATGACATTCAACATTGAATCCATATTTTTTTTACATATCATTATAAACTATGGAAGTCATTTATAAATAGGGTATGTGAATAAAAATCTCTTTAAGTGAAATAAGAAGAAACAAATAAAACATTAGTTCATGAATACATGTGACCTATGAAATCATTTTCAAAAAGACCTACTTGTCACCCATATGAACTTAATTTTTAAAACCTCAGATTTTAATTAGATTTTTACCAAACATATATAACATAAATACAACCATAAACATATCATGGGGAATCAATCACATAATCTTTTAACCCTCTAGGCTACCTTATAATTTGTAACCCTCACGGTTACCCTACAATTAGTGTAACCATCGTTGTTACACTTGGAGTATCCATACATCCTAAATTAAAATAAAAACATACCTAATTAATTGGAGGGAGATATAGGTCCTTAAAATAATCATAAATAATTATTAGAAACCATAACATACTGATAAAATATGAATAATTTCATAAAACATTGCTTCTGAATTTTTTAAAATAGATTTTTAAAATATTTTTGTAAAAGAGAAATACCTTATAAATATCATTTAATTGAAGTGAGACATAATATAGTGGATGGAATAAGTATATACACTATAAATACACATAATTAAACATATTATGAAAAACCCCATCACACAAACTATTTTAATACCCCAGAAAAAATGATGTAGAAGTTTAACAGAAAGAATGTAAATCGGGTTAAGAATTCTGATACCTCTTGTTTTTCTTACTTAGAATATGTTTAAACCACATGTATACTGTATAAAAGATTTTTATTAATAACATAAAAAATAATCATGTTTATAATACAGTATGTGATAATTTCATAACATCATTTCACCCTTTAATGATTAGTGTTTTTTTCCTCCATTGTTTTGGGTGCATTCTTTACATGATTTTCATGGATTTTTTTATTTCATTTTCATCTCATGTGGAAATAAAATTTTATAAGTCATATTACATGGTATTTATATGTTTCCATAATATATAATGATACCATAAATTATTTTTTTATCATATATGATGATGGATCATTTGATAAAATATTAATGTTGTCTGTTTATATCATTTTTTGTGGTCCCTCGATAATCATGAACTTGTTACATTATATAATTTAATGTCATGAATATAAATTAAATCCAGAACATGAAATATTATTGACAATAAAATTATAAATCATTTTTAACCATTATAATTGGTATATGACCCTTTTTTATTGATGTAATGGATATTGCAAAAACATTGTCCATGGTTTTGGTAAATCAGAACGTCATGGATGATGCTTTTATTTTTAGAACACGAGGGAGGGGATAGGAAGTAGGACGATAGATATATTACATGAACATGGTAGTGTATATAATAAATATTATTATGGATATTTCATAAATTTGGGATATGTGGAGGGAATGATATTATATGGAAATAAAATAATTTGAATGAAAACACAAGAAAAAGAAAGAGGATTCATACATTTTGATCCCTTTTCCCTGAGATCCTTCTTAAAGCCCTTGGTTTATCCCTCTTGATGAGAACAGAAGGTCTGGGACTTGGGGAAGAGTCTTGGGAGGAGTGTTTTAAAGAACTTAGGTAAGGCTCATGGCTTGAGATCTATGAGAGGATTAGTATAATTCTTGTGGTATTTATAGTAGAGGTGAGAATAGATTTTACATTATTTTAATATTTTTGTCGAAGACATTGAATGGTATTCTTTATTGAGATCAAAATATGGAAGAGTGCTTTTTATTTAAAAACAATTGGGCTTACATAATTTATGATGTCATAAATAGTGCATCCAACTTATAATTTGAATATATAGTATTTTATCGTATTTCATTATTCATCAATAATTCATTATTTTAAAAAAATGGTAAATATTAACAATTACAATTTATCATCGTGTATAATTCCAAAATGAACTTTATTTTTGTAAAATAATTTTCTAAATGTTATTAATTTAATTTATAAATAAAATCATAATTTATTCGAAAATAACACCTTCAAAACTATAAATTCTTTAATATCACATTGACAAATTAACCAAGATGTCCTTATCTTAAAGCCTTAAGAAAATTAAATAATAACATGATTTACTATTCATTATGGTCAAATTACTATTCATATTACTATTAATAAGCGCATGATACTATTCACCAAAAAATCAGGTTGGTTCTATCAGAATATAAATATCTTACTGATCCCAACCATAAAGAACTGTTTTTTGAAATTAAAATAATAGAATCTGGAGTATTATGTATAAAGGATATTTATAACTATCTAAATGATTCATAAATTTCAATTTAATTATAAAAACACAGGGAATTACATTTTCCCCACCTTATAAGTATTATGTTCTCTTACATTTATATACTTATTAAATAAGTGTGGGTACCTTTCACTCATATCAATTTCAAATTCCCATGTTCCTTCTTCAACCATAGAGTTTCTCTAAAAAACATTACCTGATGGACTACCATATTCACCAATAATTGTTCTCTATGATTAATGACATAAACTAGTTTCTCCCCATAAGGAAGGTTCTCTTCAAGCTAAACTTATTTTGGCCTCAAAATATGAGTTGAATATAGCACCTAATTTCTCAACATCATAACATAAAAAAATTGTGTTCCTAAGATAAACTAAGAGGAAAATATACTATGTAAGCCATTGTTTTAAACTTATCGAAGATTTCATAAGGTCTAGTGAACCGTGGACTATTCATTCCATTCTTACTGAATTGACTAACACATATCAGTGGTGATATCCTAATAAAAACATGATCACGTTCCATAAAATAAAAGTCTTTCCTATTATTTTCAACTAAAATTTTCAACCTGCTCTAAGCTATCCTCATACGTTGATGGATCATCTTCACTTTCTCAGCCACTTCCTCTACTAATTATAGTCACATCAATTCATTTCCCTAACTTCATCGCAAAAAACTAGAGTTCTTATCTTCTTCCAATTCAATGCCTCGATAGATTCAATCTGTATAATGGAATGAAAACTATTATTATAAGAAAACTCAACTAATCAAAGATGTTGATACAAAAAACCATAGTAGTCCATTGAAAAAGATCAAAAAATATCCTCCATTCTCTGAATTTTTTCTTCTGAATGCCCATCTGATTGATGAAGAAATGTTATACTAAAATTTAATTTTGTATCCAACGACTTTTAAAGGCCCTTACAAAAGATAGAAGTGTACCTTGAATCTTAATTAGAGAAAATAAAAAGTGGACCTCCATGTAACCTAGAAATCTCATTGATGTATAATCAAGAAAACTGATCCAAACAAATTGAATCTCGAATAGAAAGAAAATGTGTATATTTAGTCATCTTTTTAACAATAACCCAAATTGCATTGTTATATTGATAAGTCTTAGGCTGTCCCACCATGACGTCCATGGATATATTCTCCCATTTCTACTCTGGTACTAGAAGTGGCTGAAGCATCCCATTTGGTAACTACTTCTCTTCTTTAATCTACTCACATATCAAACTTTTCATGGTAAAATCAAAAATGTACCTTTTTATTCCATCCCATTAGTAATACTCATGAAATTGTTTGTACATATTGGTACTACCAAGATGAAATGAAAACCGAGAAATGTGAGATTCACAAAAAAAATCATTCAACAATTGATAATATCAAGGAACACACAATCAATTACAACATATTAACACACAATCTATATCATGGTTAAATTATGGAAAATTACATATTTTAACAAATTATACCTTTTTTGTACCTCACATTCTTCCTTCTACAGTTTCTTAATTTGGTCTGATAAAAATGACTACAAAGAAAACTAAGACAAAACAGATTTATTTCCTACAAAAACAAATTCTATACTGAAATTCATCAAATTATGAATTAAGGGATCATGTTCTAAATGTAACATGGTTAATAATGCATTATTTTTTCAACTCAAGGAAACCATAACTTATTTTATATTCCTAGATGGTAATTGATCATTCATTAATAATCCTTTAGTAGTTAAATCCATCATCTCTACCTCATTTTTAATTCCTTCTGATTTAATACATACTTTAGACTTTTATGGTTAGTATATATTTAATATTTGTATCTATATAAATGATGACTCTAAATTTTCAAAGAAAAAACCCTAGATTCCAATTCCAAATCATGTGTGGTCAAATTTAACTCATGATGTTTTAATTTTCTTGATTTATTTGAAATTACATGATCATTCTTCATTAGAACACAACAAAGTCCCTACAATGAAGTATCACTATTGATTTAAAACTAACCATTTCAGGAAGGCAAGCCCAAGACTAGTGCAATCACCAATCTCTTCATCAGTTCCTAACAAAAAAACATCATATTCTTCTATCCAAATAAATATAATCAAATTTTTTATTACATTGTTACAAGTATTGATAAATGTGAAATGTTTTTAACAAACTATTGGTAATAAAATTCTAATGAAATAGAACAAAGAATCAATATAGAATTTATTGGTCTCGTCGATTCATCTCCTATTTTTTGTAGGATAAATTTTTATTTTATCCTTATTTAAAATGTTCCCAAGAAAAAAAATTACTAAAACCAAAAATTACACTTTCTAAATTTTCCATACAGTTTAATTTCCTTTATGGATTGCAAAACAACCCTTATATTTTTTTCATTCTCCTATTTACTCTTAGAAAATAAAAAAAATCATCAATTAACACAACATAAACCATATCAAAAAACTCATTAAATTTAATATTCATATGATCCATGAATATAATAGGTTCATTAGATAACCCAAAATTCATATCATTAAATCAATACTACCTATATCTTGTATGAAAAGTTGTTTTTGGAATTTCATCCTCCATCACCTTAATTTAATGGTATCTGGATCTCATATCAATATTGGAAAAGTACTGAGCTCTGGAGAGCTGATCAAAGAAGTCATAGATACGAGGAAAAGGATAATTGTTTTTAATAGTGATTTTATTTAAGGATTTATAATAACTGAAAAGTCTCATGAAACTATATTTATTTTTAAAGAAAAAAATAGGATCACCCTATGGTGTTGTTCTTGGTCGAATGAACCCTTTACCAATCAACTCCTAGAACTATTTTTTCAATTCAATAAATTCCATTTGTGCCACTATATATGGGTGATTTGAAATTTGGCTTCACATTATGAACTAAGTAATTTGTTAATTGAAATTACCAATTAGGTATGACAATGGGTAACTCATCAGAAAAAACATCGATGTATTAATTTACCACTAGCTCATAATTAATCTGAACAATTCCATTTTTTTAACAATATAATCAAGGAAAAATTAATTTCCATATTTAAACTGTTTCTCACCTTCCTGGTATGTTATAAATTGTATGGGTTCGTTCTTGTATACAAATGAAAAACATTTCTAAATAAAATTCTTTATCTCTATAATAAATCATATCATGATAAACAGAAATCCAATCCATTCCAAAAACAACATAAAACTCAAATAAGGGGAAAATGGTGGTCAATATATGTCTTTCCATAGACCAAAATAGAAATATTATTACAATTCATTTTTTCATAATATTTTCATTGGTTTTTTAGCAATAAGTTCTGGTCTCATTTGTTGAGGTGATATTACCAATTTTACAGAAAATTTCTCAGAAATAATGGAATATGTAGACCCCATATCAAACACAACTTTAGAGAAATATGGGTAAACAAACAAGGTACTTGATACAACATCATTGGATTTCCCTACATCTGTTGACGTAGTCACAAAATATCTCACTACACCTTTTTTATAGTATGGATTCTTTGTATCATTTAGATCTCTCTTTGGGCAGTCATTTTTATAATGACACATCACACCACATTTAAAAAACAATATAGTTTCTTATGGGGATTACTCTCAGAATCTTTTTCATTACAATATTGGGCCATATTTCTAAACATACAACATCAAAAATACTTACAATTTTTTTAAGGCATCCCCCAGTGTTCTTTATTCCATACATTTCACAAACTGGAAATTTTAATATCATGCTATTAGATTTATTTGGATGATTCTTACCCATCACTTTTCTTCTGTACATCTTCTTCCCTTAATTTTCAAAGTTCAGATGATCGTCTCAGAACTCCATCTCTACTATATTAGAACATCAGACACGTTTCTCAGAACTTTTGAATTTATTGTTGTCTAATTCCATTGGATACATGGGAATTAATCTTATGTAAAAGTGGATGATTTTTCAATCAATATCTAGAATATGATTTAGAGCCTACCTCACTAGTCGGGTAAAGTTAGCTTCATACATAGCCACTGAATCTTCTTCAATTTTCATCAATTCAAGGAATTTATTCTCCATCCTATGTCAAACCACCATTGGAAAATATTTTTCAAGGAAAGGTATTTTAAATTCATCCCACACTAAGAGATCAATGTCCTTTCTATCACAAATATTTAAGACTACTGACCAAAACTAATCTGATTCACCTTAAAAATGAAAAATGAAATGAATTTCCTTTCGATTATCTAAACATCCCATTACATCGAATATCTTTTCCAGCGAATTAATCCATCCATCAGCTTCTACTATGTCATAAATCCATTAAAATAATGAGGGTGTTGTCACATAAATTGATCTACTATCAACATGTTCTTTTGTGTTACCTATAGTTGTTCTCTTCCATGGATTCCACCACCATTTATTTCTTGTTTTATCTGATCCATTAATATCACAAACTACCCAGTTCCAATCCCAACTATTTTGGGCTACAGATATGGAAGGTTCTCATTATTTCAGTGCCTCTCTTCTTCATCTTCAATATTTCTTCTAAGAAAAATCATTTTTGACAAACATATCATTATTGAAGAAAAATGGTAATATTTTAATTCTATATCATATTAAATTAAAAATAATGTAAAAAATCATTTCTGGTTCTCTATTAACATCATCATCACCCTTGATGTTATCTAAACCATCCTCTGATATCAACTACAAGAACATGGACTTATTGAATTACATAATCTTGAATTTAGTCAAAGAACTCACTTACTTTCACATTTAGGATCTTTTAATGTTAAGATATTTAGAGAATTCAGATATAATACATTCAAAACATTACACATTAATACTTTGTGGATACCATAAAATCAGCATTGATTTCATTTGAAATATAAATCCTTTCAAATAAAAGATGATTTATTTGAAAATGCTTCATAACATTTAATGTCACTTCCTAATTTGTAATAAAAATCTTTATAAACTATCAAAATAATTTAAAAACATGGGAAGAACACAAAAATATCATAAGGGAAATAAAAAACATGAAAAGAACCACTAGTGCAGAAAACATTTTTTACGTCGGTTATTTTTCATTATTTACGGCGGTTTTTAGGCGACGTTAATACGGACGACGTTATAAATAACGTTTTTTACGTCGGTTATTTAAAACCCGACGTAACATCCCTAACATCACGGTGTTTGTCACGTCGGTTCATATAATAACCGACGTGATAAATATGCGCGGGGGGGGGGGGGGGTTATCACGTCGATTATTTTCTAAACCAACGTGATAAAACGCCTGGGATATCGTTTATCACGTCGGTTATGACATAACCGACGTGATTAACCCTTCCCTGGGCCTATTATCACGTCGGTTTCTTAAATAACTGACTTGATAAAAAGGCCTGGGAAACGTTTTAGCACGACAGTTATCCAATAACCGACGTGGTAAATCGATTCCCAGGCCTTTTAGCACGTCGGTTATATTAAGAACCGACGTGATAAAAGGCCCGGGAACGGTTTATCACGTCGGTTCTCGAAAAACCCGACGTGATAAACCCCTACCGATTTATTTACCACATCGGTTATAAAATAACCGACGTGAAAGCGATATATATTTTTTTTAAAATAATTGCACTGCTCTCACCAAAAAGCAACCAGAAACCAAACAACAAAAATAACCATGCCAGCCCTCCCCAAGCCCCAACTGAACCCCACCCTCATTTATACCCACCTAACAACCTGGCCAGCCCTCCCCCACCACATTGGATCCCCACCACAACCCTTGGACACCCCCACCCCTTGGACAGCCCCCCACCCTCATTTACACCCCCACGACCCCTAGTACAGCCTCAAACACCCATTGGACACCCCTCCCATATCCCTTGGACACCCCCACCCCTTGGACACCCCACCCCTTGGACATCCCCCCCACCCTCATTTACACCCCCAAGACCCCTAGTACAGCCTCAAACACCCATTGGACACCCCCCCACACCTTGACAGCCCTCCCAGACCCCTTGGACACCCCCCCCCCCCCGAGCCCTTGGACAGCCCCAAACACCCCTTGGACACCCCTCCCATATCCCTTGGACACCCCCACCCCTTGGACAGCCCCCACCCTCATTTACACCCAACCGGCCCCTTGGACAGAACTCCCAGACACCTTGGACACCACTCCCATATCCCTTGGACACCCCTCACCCCTTGGACACCCCCACCCCTTCGACAGCCCCCCCCCACCCTAATTTACACCCCCCCTAACACTAGGACAGCCCCAAACACCCCTTGGACACCCCTCCCATATCCCTTGGACACCACCCACCCCTTGGACACCCCCCCCCCACCCCTTGGACAGCCCCCCACCCCCTGGACACCCCCCGACACCTTGGAACCCCCCCCCCCGACCCCTTGGAAACCCCCCCCCCCCCCATCCCCTTGGACAGCCCCAAACACCCCTTGGACACCCCTCCTATATCCCTTGGACACCCCCCACCACTTGGACACCCCCCACCCCTTGGACAGCCCCCCCCCCCCCCACCCTCATTTACACCCAACCGACCCCTTGGACAGCCCCAAACACACCTTGGACACCCCTCCCATATCCCTTGGACACCCCCCACCCCTTGGACACCCCACCCTCATTTACACCCCCCGACCCCTAGGACAGCCCCAAACACACCTTGGACACCCCTCCCATATCCCTTGGACACCCCCCAAACACCCACCCACCCCCTTGGAACCTCTCCCCCCATACCAAAATCCAGACCAGAAAAACCATCAATAGTAGACCAAAACAAGAAGTAGAGAAATATTAAACATTCACTTATATAACATTCAGAACATACATTGTCAACTTCAAAAAAAACTAAATCCAACCTAAACGACTATGAAATACACAATTACATTGACAATATTCAAAATTACATTTTACATTACAAACAACTAAAAGTCAATCAAACCTGTAAAATAATTTGACCACTCCACTTGTAAGTGTTTGATATCTTCAGCAGTAAAGGGTTGAGGGTCATCAAAAAGCTACAAAGGAAAAGGATAGTAGTCAACGTGTATAATGAATAAATCAAATTGAAATATTATGAGAAAGAGGAAATCTTACCAGGTTAAAACTCAGAACTGTCCCAGTTGTTATTATTTCATACATAAATCTTAACATGTAATATCCGCATTCGATGATGCCTTGTTTCTCATGACATTTCTGTTTGAATGAGTGTAAATTCAATATATTATTTTTATGTAATAAATCAAAATGTACAAATTATAAATGGATATTTACCTTCGCATGTACATATTTAATCTTGAAATTCCTTTTCATTGCGCTTTTTCGAAAGTGGACCCATGCACTGTTAGAAAATAATACGAATGGGGTAAATTTAAAATTCATTATAATATATAAAACTATTGTGAAATTGAAACTTACGTTTCCAATATATTCATAAAACTTTCTCGCACATCATCATGGAGAGAGCATATCCAATAATGTGCTTTCTCCCTAGGGAAAAAACCCCTAACATCCAATGATCCCTGATAAAAGGAAATTTAACGTTAGTGGTTTTTTATGTTAAAAGATAATTAAACTTTGAGAGGGATGTGTTTCATACCTCTCACAAAAAGGCATCATCCAACACTGTGTGATTACATTCTTTTCAAATCTATCAGCAATATAAATCATTCTTTGTTCCTCATCCAATGCACGTGCTTCAGGGGATATCAATTGTGGGTCCACGAATCCATATACATCTGTCAGCTCATTCCTCTCACAAATTTTATACAGATAACTAATACAAAGCAGAGATAAGTATACATTTTTAATAAATATAATGCAAGGAAAAGGTGTTAAGACTTACATGATAAAAATTTGCACCACGTTGATGCCCAACTTATCTCCAGTGACAAACTCCATGATATCAGTTTTCATAATCCCCACACTTACTTCACGTCCACAGACATGAGATTCCATTGTAAAGTCATAATGATCCTCCAACAAATTTGAATATATTGACAATTTGTCAAGACTGCTAGTATCTTCATCTGATGTCATAGCTATCTGTCTTTGTTGTTGTCTATACATTATTTCTTTACCTTTGAAGTATTCCTGTAAAAATAAATTGAAAAATATATTAGTTTTCAAATGATAAAACATTAATAAAAATATAAAATAAAAGATATAACATCCATACCTCTATGGTAATGAGTCTAAGAAGTATGAATGGCCAAAGTAAAAAATGGCCGATACTATGTCCAACTGTCGTCACCTCATATGTAGGTAATGGTATCCAAGCTGATCTATCAATAATATCCTGTACAGTGACCCTCTGATTCTCTACCTCTAAATTTTGATGATGAACTGTATCTCCTATACAATATACCATCCCATATGCAACTATATGATGTTGAGGATCATCAACATACAACTCACAATAAGTAGGTAGCTGCGACGGAGGAGGATGATCAAAAATGGGGTCCGCAGGCTGAGGTGGGGGAGTGGGAGCTACTAGGAGAGGTGGAGTGGGAGCTGCACCCTGAAATTGTCTTTGCAAGTCTTCAAACATAAACTGCACCGAGGCTCTAATCTTTTCCTCCATTGTCGCATTAATATTATGGACTTTAGCCTCCAAGGATTCTATTTTTTTTATAAACTCCATCAACGTTAGAAGTTGAGGAACGTGGCAACACTTTTCTTACCGATACACCTGCCGGATATCCTCTTACACGGCCAGGATGTTCGAGCTTTCCCAATGCCACAGATAAAATATCTTCCCTCCTAGATGGTGTAAATGTCCCCTGTGAACTCTGCTCCTCAAGAGAGTCCTGTAATAATTAATTGAACATTTCTATAATGATTGGAAATATATGACGAAAATAGTAAACTTAAATAAATAAAATAGATATCTTACAATCCTCTCAACTACGAGTCTCGATTATTCCGAAAGATATTGTCCTTTTTTGCCCTTCTGAGCTCTTTTCTATTTCTCATGTCTAGATGGGGGGGATGGAGGGGCCACCTCTCCAGAGCTTGAAGACTCAGCTCTTAGTTGTTGAAATTTTTCTGCCATCATTTGTTCTTCCAATAATGCATACCCTCCCCGAGATAAACTATGAGGGTATACATTTTTAGATTGGATCTCTTGATGAGCTTTCCTTATTTGCTGTAAATTAAGAATAACTAATCATTAACAAAACAATAATAAGATCATTTATATAAGAAATCTTATAAAAGTTTACATTGCCCTTACCAAAAATGATTCTTTTCTTCTACTTTCAAAAAATTGTCTCCATGTGTCTTCATCTATAAAAGGATATATACGACATGGATTCTCACGACTCCTATGACCATAAATGAAATCAGATGAGAGGGTTGATTTGAAATCCCTCCATCTCCTAGCAGCCAACGATAAGCATTTCTTCCTGACTCCTCCAGTGTCAGGAATATCAAATGTCATCTGATAAAAAAGAGGTTAAAAATATTATATATACTAGAAACATTTAAAGAACAGTCAAACAATAGCAAAAGATCTTACCAAAATGGTCTCCCACAGCTGAGAAATTATCTCCTTATCCACACTTCTCCAATCATCATAGAAAATTCTTTCTTTGCTCTTAGCCTGAGTTGCTACAAAACCCTTAAAATCTTTAGCATTTGGACCTCTAGGAAGATCATCATCATCAAACTCCACGACTATCCTCTCCTCCTTCGTACGGGAAAGTGATAATTTTGGTAAACGTGTGCACCCACGCTTACCAACCTTTGAACTCTTTTTCGTAATAGGAGCATGTGAATGTTCCTCCCCAGATGTATGACCAATATGCTCATCTCCAGAATCATGTGGCTGATCAACTGATTGATCTGTCATTTTACTTCAAATCAAAAAAACAAACATTAGTTCACAAATATAAAAATTAAAATATTGTAATACTACTTAATCAGAAAATAGAAAAGTGTACTAAATTATATAATAGTAAACATTGGTAATATGGTAAGCATGTTAAACAATGATAAACATGGTAAACACAGTATGTTTTACCCCTCTCTCTTGGATTTTAATGATCACAATCACTCTTATTATGTTCTAACTTGTTTTTAAGTGTTTTTGTTGATAGGAAAAAGGTTGCCAAGGAGTTGGCCCAAGAAAGCTGAAAAGTGGACTCACTGATTCCACCGGTCAGCCGGTGTGAGCTCACCGGCCAGCCGGAGGACCTAGGCAGTAGACTTGCCCACTTCCTGGTGTCACCGGCCGGCCGTTGGTGAGCCACCGGCCGGCCGGTTGACCAGACAGAGAGCCTTCCTCTCTGTCTGGACCACCGGCCGGCCGCTGGATCACCACCGGCCGGTCGGTGGACCAGACAGCCTTACTCTGTCTGGACCACCGGCCGGCCGCTGGATCACCACCGGCCGGCCGGTGGACCAGACAGAGAGCCTTCCTCTCTGTCTGGACCACCGGCCGGCCGCTGGATCACCACCGGCCGTCTGGTGGACCAGACAGAGAGCCTTCCTCTCTGTCTCGACCAACGGCCGGCCGCTGGATCACCACCGGCCGACCGGTGGACCAGACAGAGAGCCTTCCTCTCTGTCTGGACCACCGGCCGGCCGCTGGCTCATCACCGGCTGGCCGGTGGACCAGACAGAGCTTTGCTGTCTGGACCACCGGCCAACCGGTGATCCACCACCGGCCAGCCGGTGCGCCCAGGACTTCTCCTCTTCACGGTTTTTATTGTTTTATCATTTTGGTTTGATACATGTTTTAATAAGTAAAAAATTTACAATATCTAACATTATATGAAAAAACTAAATGTAAACAAGAAATAAACATGTGTTACCTGTAATTTTTGGAATGTACAGTTGGATTGTTTTCCCAAATTCCTTCGTCGTGATCGTTCCTTATGGCACAAACCATGTCTTCAACATACTCATCATTATGTTCTGTTAATATTTCCATGGAAGTAGGGATCTCACATAAATCAGCATGCCATCTTAACCTTTTTGCATCATATACCCGCTCATCAGCATGCCATCTTAACCTTTTTGCATCATGTGAATTAGCAAATAAACGTTTGAAACAAGGAATTATAGAAAGATACCAAAATACCTTTGAAGGGAGCTTTGTAATCTCTACATCTGCTTGTGATTTTTCTTTCACCTTATACCGTGATGTCCCACATTTAGGACACTCTTTCAGAAATTCATATTCCTTCCTATATATAATGCAGTCATTCGGATAGGCATGTATTTTCATGTATCCCAATCCCATCGGGCATAATATTTTTTTGGCCTTATAATGTGAATCTGGAAGATCGTTATCTTTTGGAAGAATATCTTTCATCAATTGTAGCAGCTCTGTAAAACTTCTGTCACTCCATCCATGTTTCGCCTTCAGGTTAATCAATCTTAACACCGCTGAAAAAACCGTAAAATCTGTACAACCAGGATATAATGGTTTTTCGGCATCACCATATAGACGTACAACTGTCGGTTCTATCTCAATTTGTTCTGCTACAATATCGCGAATCATTTCTTCAATTCCATCGGAGTTACCATCTTGCGATTCATTATCATTAGTGACATTCTGTCCAGTTTCGCCATGCCAAATCCAAGGGTTGTAACTCGGATTGAAACCATGACAAATCAGATGATCTTTTATCTCTCTAATTTTCAACTTCTTCATATTCAGACATTTCAGGCATGGACAGAAAAAAATGTCACTACTTGGAACATTTCGTTTAGCAAATTCCAAAAAGGCATCAACACCTTCCTCATATTCATTGCTCATTCGATGTGCCGTAATCCAACTTCGACTCATTATTACCTATAACAAATAGCAAAAATATATATATTTTTTAGATAAGACAAATATATGTTTATATGAAAAAAATCATAATTTGAATGTAAACAATTTTGAAATATAAAACAAATCGATGTGTATTTAAAAAAATATGCTTGAATATTATTTTTTAAACAAAATATAGTAAGATATAACACCCCCCCCTGGACACTCCCCGACCCCTCTGGACAGCCCCCCGCCCCTCCTGGACACCACCCCCCACCCCCTACCCCCTTGGACACCCCCCTGGACATCCCCCAACCCTCTGGACAGCCCCCCCACCCACCCGGAAAACCCCAAATACCCTCTGGAGAGGCCGCCACCCACTTAGACAGCCCCCCACACCCATCCACCCCCTTGGACACCCCACCGACCCCTCTGGACAGGCCGCCAGTCCCTTGGACAGCCCCCCACACCCACCCATCCCCTTGGACACCACCCTGGACACCCCCCGTCCCCTCTGGACAGCCCCCGACCCCTCTAGAAAGTACCCCCACCCCTCCTGGACACAACCCCCCACCCCGACCTGCTTAGACACCCCCCTGGACACCCCCCCCCCCCAACCCTCTGGACAACCCCCCCCCCCCCCACCCCTCCTAAACACCACCCCCACCCCCTACCCCCTTGGACACCCCCCTAGACACCCCCCAACACCCACCCACACCCTTGGACAGCCCCCCACACCCACCCACCCCCTTGTAAACCCCCTTGGACACCCCCGACCCCTCTGGACAGCCCCCCACCCCTCCTGGACACCACCACCCACCCCCTACCCCATTTGACACCCCCCTGGACATCCCCCAACCCTCTGGGCAGCCCCCCACCCATCCGGACAACCCCAAATACCCTCTGGAGAGGCCGCCACCCACTTGGACAGCCCCCCACACCCATCCACCCCCTTGGACACCCCCTGGACACCCCACCGACCCCTCTGGACAGGCCGCCACCCCCTTGGACAGCCCCCCACACCCACCCATTCCCTTGGACACCACCCTGGACACCCCCGACCCCTCTGGACAGCCCCCGACCCCTCTAGAAAGCACCCCCACCCCTCATGGACACAACCCCCACCCCCGACCTGCTTGGACACCCCCCTGGACACCCCCAACCATATGGACAGACCCCCACCCCTCCTAAACACCACCCCCACCCCCTATCCCCTTGGACACCCCCCTGGACACCCCCCAACACCCACCCACACCCTTGGATAGCCCCCCACACCCACCCACCCCCTTGTAAACCCCCCTGGACACCCCCGACCCCTCTAGACAGCCCCCCGCCCCTCCTGGACACCACCCCCCACCCCTTACCCCCTTGGACACCCCCCTGGACATCCCTCAACCCTCTGGACAGCCCCCACCCACCCGGACAACCCCAAATACCCTCTGGAGAGGCCGCCACCCACTTGGACAACCTCCCACACCCATCCAACCCCTTGGACACCCCCCTGGACACCCCACCGACACCTCTGGACAGGCCGCCACCCCCTTGGACAGCCCCCCACACCAACCCATCCCCTTGGACACCACCCTGGACACCCCCCGACCCCTCTGGACAGCCCCCGACCCCTCTAGAAAGCACCCCCACCCCTCCTGGACACAACCCCCCACCCCCGACCTGCTTGGACACCCCCTGGACACCCCCCAACCCTCTGGACAGCCCCCACCCCTCCTAAACACCACCCCCACCCCCTACCCCCTTGGACACCCCCCTGGAGACCCCCCAACACCCACCCACACCCTTGGACAGCCCCCCACACCCACCCACCCCCTTGTAAACCCCCCTGGACACCCCCCGACCCCTCTGGACAGCCCCCCTCCCTTCCTGGACACCACCCCCCACACCCTACCCCCTTGGACACCCCCCTGGACACCCCCCAACCCTCTTGATAGCCCTCCCACCCCCCTGGAATCACTGAAAATTTACCATAACAAGAAGTTGGGCCATTCAAAAAATGTTTTTAGGTGTGGAGGAAGAACTGAGTTTCAATAGATAGAGAAGGAACTCGACATTTGGTTGTCTATTCCATGTGTGGATTTGAAGGAGTTAATGTTTGTTCAGTGACCCAAGAGATTGAATCAGAAATTCAGATGTTGTGCCATTTTCTCATGATGAGGATGAATAATTGGTGGGGTTTGACTTTTAAATGTAGAGCTTAGAAGACCATCATATTTTCTATAGATCAGTAAAGGATGTTAGCATCGAACATAAGGCTTAGGGATGCTTTCATATCCAAATAAGTATGTTGATGGATGCAATGGATCTAGTAGAGGTTCTAGAAAGAATGGTTGTTTTATTTGTTTAGGATAAGTAGTGAAGAAAAAACTAGTTAATTTTTTACTTGCTGAAAAGAGGGTATCTAAAATTTTTAACATGCCGAGGGGAAATCTAACGAGTCCTCCTCATGAAATTTTTTTTGCAGGGGGTGAAAATGGTGATGTGATCCCAAATCCATGCACCTATGCCATGGTTGTGTGTGAATAAAGTAGTAACAACAGTAAAAGGGAAACCCATCCAAATGGACACGCCCCAACCCTCTCAGGGATTTATAGAAAATGATGAAAAATTAGTGAAATCATAAAATTAGTCAATATTGCAAGTCGAACAAATAGATCTAGGGATGATAAATAAGATTATGGTGCCAAAACGAGTTAAAAGGGTTCGCAATCAAAGAATCTTAGCTAGTTTCAACAAAAAAATCACAACACACATATATATACTATCCGCGAAAAACAACGAATGAGTGGGAGGATTACCTGAGTGCTGCGAGTTTAGATGATTGATCCGAGGAGATTAAATATGAGAAACGATGATCGCAAAACGAATCTAAACCAACGAAATGGACGAGCCGATTCGGGTTTACGCGCGAGAGAGACGAGTCGCGACTGTCGAAGGTAAACTCGCGAATGACAATCCACGGGTCTGGGTAAATTTTTAAATGAGTTATCACGTCGGTTATTCCATAACTGACGTCAAAAACATCTGCGGATTCTTTTTTAACGTCGGTTATAAAATAACCGACGTAAAAAGGCTTTCAAAACCCGCGTTTTCTACGTCGGTTATTGAATAACCGACGTAATAACTCGTACATATGTCGATTTGTTACGTCGGTTATTCAATAACCGACGTAACAAACACCCCCCGCTTCTGTTTTTTTATGGTGGTTAATGTATAACCGACGTAAAAAACGAAGTCGCGCGATTAATAACGTCGGTTATAAAAATAACTGACGTTAAAGGTGTACCGAACACAGGTTTTTACGTCGGTTATTAAATAACCGACGTAAAAAACCTCGTTTTACATATTATGACGTCGGTTTTATATAACCGACGTAAAAAATGGTGACATAAAAAACGTTTTCTGCACTAGTGAACAAATTATTCACTGAATACTTGTAACGTATGGAATATTTTTCCAAAAGATATACTTGTAACCCATATAAAATTAGTGTTTAAAACTTGAGAATTCAATGATATTTACACCAATCATAGTGAAAATAAATAGAACTGTAAATGTATCATGGGAAATCACTTAAATATTCAAGTAACCCTCGAGGATAACATATAATTTTTAACCCTCACAACTATCTTGAAATTTATGTAACCATCATAGTTACACATTGAGTCACCAGACAGTCGACCTCCAATATAGACATACCCAATGCCTTAAAGGGAGATATAGGTCCAACCCTTAATCATAACTAATTTCTAAGGACAATAACACAATCAAATAACATAAATAATTTCATTAAAACATTTCTTTTTAATTTTTTATAATTGAATTTAAAAAGTAGTTTTCAAAAAGAAAAGTCACTTATATATATCATATAATTAAATTTAAACTTTATAGAGTTGATGGAATACACATATACATTTTAAATACACATAATTAAAAACAATATAAGAAAATAAAATCACACACAAAAAAATTAATTCCACATAAATAAAAATGTAGATGGTTAACCCAATGAAAGAAAATGCACTTAAAAATTCTATTACTTCATGTTTTTCATCCTTCAAAAATATTTAAACCTCCATTATAATGACTAAAATATTGTTATTAATACCATAAAATTAATATATATTTTTATTATACTTTATATTATCATTTTATAACATCATTTCACTCCTTAATTGTTAGTATTTTGTTCCTTCTATTATTTTGGGTGAATTCTTTACATGATTTTCGTGGTCGATTTGTATTTGATTTTCATATCGTATGGAAATGAACTCCAAAATATTTATGAAATGTTATTAAAAGATTACAGAATAAATAATGATATAATTAATTATATTTTATATCATATATTATTATAAATATTTATATAAAACATTAATGATGATTGTTTAGAATATTTTTTGATGTTCCTCGATAACCATAAACCTTTTTCATTATATAATTTAATTTCATGCATAGATCTTCCTTAAAGAACCTGAAATGGGTTCAAAAATACACTTCACATTCTAATTCAACAATTAATAGGGTTTTATTGTTAGATTTGATGTTATGTATTGGATATTTCAAACATATCATCCTTAATTTTGGTAAATTGGAACATCGTGGATGATGTTTTTATTTTTAAAAAAAGAGTGAGTGGAGAGTAATGAAGATGATAAATATTTTAAATGAACATGGTAACATATAGAATATATTATACTCTAGATATTTCATACTTCCTAGATATATTGATGGAAATTGTGTATAAGGAGAGAAATAAATTGGTAGAAAACACATGAAAAAGGAAGTGGATTCTTATCTCTTGATCTCTTCTCCTTGAGATCTTCTTAAAGGCCCTTGGTTTACCCCTTTTCATGAGACCAGAAGGTCTTGGATGTTAGGAAGTCTCTGGGAGAAGTATTTGGCATAAATTATTCAAGTATGACAGAGTAAGAGGTGTGGGAGGAAGAGGGGATTGAGGGCAGTATTTATAGTGGAGGAGATGAGGGATTTTACAATATTTTAATAATTATTAAAATATTTTTGACGAAGACGTTGAATAGTCTCCATTCATGTGATAAATTTGTAAATAAAGAATTTAATTTTGAAAAAAGTTGTCTTAAATCACTTATGTTTTCAAAAATAAAGTCTTTAACTGATATTTTTAATATACAGTATTTTACTGTATTTCACTGTTCATCAAAATTTGATGATTTTTTGAAAAATCATAAACTTTTACCCTTACCATTTTTCGGCATGTAAATTTTTAAAATTTACACCATCTTTCCGAATTAATTTTCTAAATATTATTAATTTAAATTTTAAATAAAATAATAAATTATTCAATAATAACAATTTCAAAACAGTAACTTATTTTATATCACATTGAAAAATTAACCAAGATGACATTATCTTAATGGATTAAGAAAATAAAATAATAATACAATTAAATATTCATTATGATCATATTACTATTCATATTACTATTAATAAGGGTATTTCAATATTCAGAAAAAATTCATGTTTGTTATATCAGACATCAAATAACTTTCTGATCACAGTCATGGATGACCGTTTTTTGAAATTTAAATCATAGAAGCTGTCAAATTATGTTCAAAGTCTAGTTATAACTATATAAACATTTCATTAATTTCAAATTTTTATTAAAATACTTGGGGTGTTATATACCCTGTATCAAAAAAAGTTAGCACTAATAATGGGTTACCATTGTCAGCGCTTTTATTTAGCGCTGATAAACAGTACCCTTTATCGATGCCTAATTTTTACCACTGATAATGGGTTTCCTTTATATCAGTTTTATTTTTATAATAATAAATGTCTCAAATAAATTGTAATAATTAAATAAATATAATTTACTTTTCAGTGAATTAAAAAATTACAAAAATTTTTACTTATTAATTTATTATTAATAAAAATTAATAAATTTAATATAACAAAAATAAATTATAATTAATAATAACTAATATATATGAAATAAATAGATATTTAAAATTAAATAAATAAAATAATAGAAAAAAATTAGTAAATTACGAATATTATTAAATTTTTTATTAATTAAGTAAGAATTGATATGAACAAATAAATTTAATATATATATATATATATATATATTAATAATGTAACGCCCCAACCCCAGTTACCTAAAGTCGGTGCATTACTTCGTAACATTGGCATGATCACAAAAGATCATGTCTCGAAAGACTGATTAGTTTAGTAGCCTTGAAAAACTAGATACATTCATAAGTTTTACATTACATCATAAAGTAATACAAAACTACAACAACATCTTGTCTTCATATCCCCTCATGTTATCCCTTCATGTCATTCATAAAATACTTCTTCACATCCTTGAAAAATTAAACCATTGAAAGGGGTGAGCTCAGATTCTCATTAAGGAGAACAATATAGTGGAAGATTTCATAAATAAACATAAACATTTAAGGAAATGTATAACTAAAAAAAGCCTGTTAAACATGAACTTCAGCATAATATGGAAAAAGTAAAATGAAATAATGTCATTTACTTATTCACATGGTTACTCTACTGGTCGAATAATCACATGCAATATCAATGACAACTTTCATAATGATGGAATTCATAATGCCATACTATCAGAACCACATAGCCAAGGCCTCATGAAAAGGATACAAATATGATTTTGTCAAAGCCTCATGCTAAGACACTAGTTTGTCTCATGAGACTTGCCGATGCAATGAGTAGCTATAGCGGGCTCCACCCGTCACTTATTAAGTCCAATACATTCCACATATGAACAGATTTAAACATATCATAAACCATAACATAATCGTATAACATAAAACATGCATAAAGGAAACATAAAATTTCCACATTTCAATCACAAGATATCAATACAACACATTGATATAATAAAAAACACTTTCAAGACAATTTTCATTACCAAAATAAAAGGAAATTAAATCTTCGTATTTATTTCTCATTTAAAAAAAATGGCTTATAGAGGAAGCCAAAATTCAAATAATAGTCACGGCGGAGTAGAAGTTGTTTTCACCGCATACATAAGAAAAAAAATTCCTTTTGTCGTTTAGTAAAAAAATTTCGTATAAAAAGATTCCTTTTGAATAAAAGTAAAAGTCAAATGGGTTTATACACCGTATAAAATAAAGTTGTGTATAAAACCAAATATGCCTCAATGAAAGAAGATTGAGACGAAGTCCCTTACAAAGGTCATTTTTTTAAATAAAATAGATCTATTATGTGTAATCACTATAAGTACAAATAAATAAAGTACAAATACATGATAGGACAAAATCATATCATGACATAATTTGAAATTAGGAGATTAACCCAAAGAACAGAAATTGGGTTAAGAAGTTCCCTTACCTCGTGTCCGACTTCACTCGACCGTTCTTTAATCTATTGAAAAATAAACTGGAGTTAATTTCTATTTTCTTAATAACCTTTTTCATGTTAATTATTCATTTTATATAACTTATTACCATGTTATGAACATTATGTAATTATTTAAGTTAATAACGGTCATTTTTTCGATCTTTGGTACTTGAGTCAAAAATAAACTTCTTATAATTACAAGTTGTTCATGTGGTGAAATATCCATTATATCCAGCACTATATTCATGATTTAGATATCATATAAATCATATATATTTAGTATATACATTCATTCATAATATTACGTAACATTTAGAGGTAGGAAATGAAATGCACCGTTCATGGAGACGGTAAGCCTTACGTACGCATGAACGCTACTTTCATTTCTATTTCACATTTAATGGGATGAAATCATAATTATATAAAGTTATATTATAATTCCAGTATAATATCATATATTATATCATTTACTCCATCCTTTATACATCCCACGTATGGCATTAACAATTTAAATCACTTTGAGGGGGCGGTAGTCCATACTTCCTAAAATGAAGATATCGCGTTTACCCATAATGGAAACCATAAAGGTATGAAATAAATGAAAAATACAGAAGATTAAGTAAAACATAAACATATTATATATCATATAAAAATATAGTGACATCTTAATATCCACCTTTGAAGGTGTTATATGAGTGTTGAATAATCATCATTTCATGAGGCAGAAATTCACCATCCACATAAACAGTATGTTCGTTAACCATTAGATGTAGGTGTGTGTAAGTGTAGCTCTAATAATTCTTATAAAAACATTCTAGTATATTGAGGTTACTGGTTTTGTTACAATAGAAATGAATAAAAAGATTTTAGGGGGTTGGAGAAGCAAAATAAAACATAAGAACCCACGAGAAAACACTACCTTTAAAACGGGTAACTCTTTTTGATTTGAGCTCAAAGGCTTCCTTGGGAAGACTTCTGGCCAATTTTAGGATTCTCGGAGTAAGAGTGTGATGTGGAGAGACAACATGGGCAGGGTTTGGCCGAGCCAATGGCTTGAGATGTGTGTTTAAGGTGGTAGAGGTGGGGGCCTTTTATTAGAGGAGAGGAGGGGTACTCTTGGAAAGTTATAAAAGGTTTCTTTATTATATAATGATTCTCGGATATAAAAGGTCCTAAAATTATATATTTCGAGGATAATGTTATAAGAGTTCAAAATAAACCCATCCAATAGGTTTTTTACATGTGTAGGTCTTAGATTTTACATTATCTTTTCATTTTATTTAAATCGTTAAATAATGAGGTAATCGCTGCATCATCTTGTTGTCATAAATAATTTAATATATTTAATGTCTAAAAATTATAAAAAACTACCATGATTTATGAAATCTTTTCATATTTATAATTAATATTTATAGTAAAAAATATTACTTTTATAACCCCATGTAAAAATTGTTTTAGTAAAATAGCTCATGTTTGTAACATTTTTATTTTAACAATAAATAAAATGTTTTTAATGTCATTTTCCTACCAAAGTGGCGCCATGGGGTCCCCAAGTTGACCCATTGATTTTATTGGTCGGCCATGACTCATCCAATAGGGGTAGGACATGTGTCATATTCATTTCATATTATTATAACATTATCATTACCTTAAATTTCACTAATTACCTTTAATCGCGATTAATTAAACATAAAAGTTACTATTCGCCAAAAAATTATTTTAATCCCATTAAACCACATTTTACTTTCTAATGACAACCTTTTATGTTGTATTTTTGAAAATTAAATAACAGAAGTGGTAATGGTTCATTTAAACGAAAAATTAGTTTTTTAACTACCACTTAGTGGTTTCACTATTCATCAAAAATTGATGTTTTTCAGAACAATGACAAATGTTCACCCTAAGCTATAATTGATATTCCGAATTCCAAATTATGTCTATTTAAAAAATTACAAAAATATAAGTTGCATTAATTAATTTTATAATTAATTCCTACTGTCACAACAAATACCTTGTTTTTAAGAAACAATATATATCAAAAGATTGGCAATTGTTTATATCCAATTTCAAAGTGAAATTAATTCTAATGACCACCATTGGATAAAATTGTAAAAATATATTATAAATATACTTTAAAACAACTCAATAGTATAATTTATCACTATATATTATTTTTATTAAAAAATATGTTTTTAAGTATTTTTCACTATTCATAAAAAATTGGAAGTTCTCAGACAAATACCAAAAATTCAACATAGGCTAATTTCGATATCCCGAATCAAAAAATGAAGTCCATTTTGAAATATAAAATATATATAATTTCAAAAGGTGGGTATTACTATTCATAATGTCTATATTGATTGGTCGCGGTGTGTTAGAATCTCGAACTTGTGAACAATGCAAGCTATTGCATTATTGAAAGAGAAGCATATCGTGGAAGCTCGGGGTGTTAAATTCTCCCCTCCTTCAATAAATTGCGTCCTCGCAATTTGAAATTTTTCTTTGAAAATAAAAGGTTGAAAATTGGAAATACCTTTGTGGAAAACCCACATTGGAAATAAGGTTAACAGAATTTAGCCTTAATAAGAGGGAAAGGAAAATGAAATGGTCACCACCAAATTATGATCTCGATAAGGAGAACATTGGTGGCAATTAGAGACATATAATTAGAGGAAAAACATAAATATTTGTAGGGAGTGATTGAGGTCATCAATCGCAAACAAGTGTAAAATTGAGGGCCTCAATGCCTTCAATCTATGTTGATTTAAAATATTATCAGTTCAACAAGACATAAGGTATTAGGATAATAGATTTTTTTGTTTTAATATCCCTTTACTAAAGTTTAATAATTAATTTATTCATAGAATAAGAGATGGGTATATATATATATATTTATGCTTGACAAGTAGAGTTTCAACCTTCATCTAATTCCTAACACAAACTCATCTTTCACTCAAAAAGATAATAAAATTCAAAAATATTATATTTCTCATAATCGTACCAGGTTCAAAATGTTAACACATACCATTTAGATTAGGAAAACCATTTTGAAATAACCATGTACTTTCTGTAGGCTAGTGGTATGTAATAAAGGCATGTCGCACTATGGTTGTGGGTTTGATTCCTGTAGCTTTGTCTGATGCGACGGGTTATCCCTTGACTTGCAGGTTGTCCTTTTCCTAAAAATATTGTATTATAATATTCCAAATGTAATCTTCAGAAATTTTTTAACCTTAAACAATAATATCCAAGGTTCAACTTAATCCATTCCAACCTTTATAGTTATCCAAAATACCTCTGTCCAGACTTTCTCTAAAAGGTCCCTAAATTCCAAAATCAATTGTAACAATAGATTCCCTAAATAAAGTAACGTTACACTTATTGTCACATCCTAAAAGTATGATTACCTTCATCATATTAAAACATTAATGGAAACAACAAGTACTATAGTATAATCCTTATATATATCACATTATTCTTATAACCAGAATATAATCCTTGAGTCCAAAAGAACCAATACATTAATTATTCCACTTCAACTGTAGTAAAAGTATAAGATTTTTCATGATCCCTTGGCCTTTTTTGAGGTATGTTTCCCTTATGCTTAGGACATTAATTTGCATAATGCCCCATTTCCCTACAATTTTAGCATTCAACATTGATAGTCTTTTTCTTTCCCTTACAGTCACGAGCCTGGTGACCTTTTTCTCCACATTTGTAACAAAATCCCATTCCTTTTAGGAAAGTACCGGGGTGATTCTTCCCACAATTATCGCATAATGGAAAATCCTACTTTCCCTTTTTCCCTTTATCCATCTCTTGTTCCTCCGTTAACTTATTCTCTTGCTTTACATTGTTTGCATAAGACTTAGAGAATTATTTTTTGTCATGATAGCACACGAGACTATATCTTTGTATGTTGAGAAATATTGTGATACTAAAGATTGATGGAGAAATAGATTTAACCCATCAAAGAAACGGTCAATCTTACTTCTTAGGTTACGTATATAATCTGCAGAATGCCTCGCTAACCTTGTAAAGTTAGCCTCATACTTTGCGACATTCTCATCCTCCTTTTGTCTCAGACTCAGAAATTGCATTTCCATATCTGCTCGATGGTCATGAGGGAAGTATTTTTCTAAGAAAATCTCTTTGAACCCCCTCCATTCCATATTTGATACTTCATCATCTCCCTTTGTATTTTGAATCAACGTCCATCATTGATCAACATCTCCAGAGAGGCAGTAAAATGCCATGACAACCTTCTCCCTTTCTCTACTCCCCAAGGCGTGGAATATTTTCTCTAAGGAGTTTACCCATTGCTCAGATAATAATGGATTTGTACCCCCATTATATGTTGGCGGTTGTTACCTCATGAAGCGGTCTAATATTGATCCTCCACGTTGCGGACCAGGGTGCTCCATACGATTATGGTTATTATTCACAACCTGAGTGAGTTGTCCCATTATGGTGATAAGTTAATCAACACCAGTTGTATCTCCAGCTCCACAGTAATTATCTTGAGCAGGAGGGAAATGCCGAAATGGAGTGCGTGCATTTATACGGTTTCCATTCCTCCCACTAGGTGGCATTTCTAAACAATGGCATAAACTAGATTAGTTTATGAATTAAATTACATAATTCTATACTTGTAGAACACTTATCATAAATTGAACTATTTATGGATATAATCCATAATCATAAAAAAGTTTTCTTTGAGGATGTATATACTCATAAACCCTTCATAATGGGTTGTAAAGAAAATGATAATTATCCTAAGAATTTCCCCTGGGATTGTCGTAACCAAGAGTGCAGCAAGGCTCATTGTCGTGCACCAGTTCCCGTTCGAGTCTAGCTCAAAGCGGTGTTTTCAGGTTTTACCCCTAGGTACATCTGTGCCAGAGCCGCCTCTACCTGATCATATCCAGACAAGGATGTATTTCTTGGAAAACACAAAAAAATCCCTATAATACCAAAATTCTAAAAAGTTCCTCTATACCAATCCTTAAAGTATATCTTTGGGATATGTTCTCTAAACAGAGTTTATCTAAATATAGTTTCCAAGGTTAGTACTAAACTGCCTCTGATACCAAATGTAACGCCCCAACCCCAGTTACTCAGAGTCAGTGCATTACTTCGTAACATTAGAATGATCACAAAAGATCATGTCTCGAAAGAACGATTAGTTTAGTAGCCTTGAAACACTAGATACATTCATAAGTTTTACATTACATCATAAAGTAATACAAAACTACAAAAACATCTTGTCTTCATATCGCATCATATTGTCCCTTCAGATCATTCATAAAATACATCATCACATCCTGTAAAAATTAAAACATTGAAAGGGGTGAGCTCAGATGCTCAGTAAGGATAACAATATAGCGGAAGCTTTCATAAATAAACATAAACATATAAGGCAAATTATAACTAAAAAAGCCTTTTATACATGAACTTCAGCATAATATGGAAAAACTAAAATGAAATAATGCCATTTACTTATTCACATGGTTATTCTACTAGTCGAATAATCACATGCAATATCAATAACCACTTTCATAATAATGGAATGCATAATGACAGACTACCATAACCACGTAGCCAAGGCCTCGTTCCAAGACTACAAATAAGATTTTTTCAAGGCCTCATGCCAAGACACTAGTTTGTCACATGAGACCTACCGATGCATCAAGGATCTATATCGGGCTCCACCTGTCACTTATTAAGTCCAATGCATTCCTCATATGAACAGGTTTAAACATATCATAAACCATAACATAATCTTATAACATAAAACATGCATAAAAAAAACATAACATTTCCACATTTCAATCAAAATATATCAATACAACACATTGATATAATAAAAATAACGTTCAAACCCATTTTCAATACCAAAATAAAAGAAAATTAAATCTTGGTATTTATTTCTCATTTTAAAAAAATTATGGTTTATAGAGGAAGCTGAAACTCAAATAATAGTCACGGCGGCGGAGAAGTCGTTGTCGCCGCTTATGTAAGAAAAAACATTCCTTTTGTCGTTTAGTAAAAACGCTTCGTATAAAAAGATTCCTTTTGAATAAAAGTAAAAGTCAAAGGGGTTTATACACCGTATAAAAGAAAGTTGTGTATAAAACCAAATATGCCTCAATTAAACGAGATTGAGACGAAGTCCCTTAAAAATGATTTTTTTTAAATAAAATAGATCTATTATGTGTATTAACTATAAGTACACATAAATAAAGTACAAATACAATATAGGACATAATAATATCATGACATAATTTGAAATTAGGAGATTAACCCAAAGAACAGAACTTGGGTTATGAAGTTCCCTTACCTCGTGTCTGACTTCACTTGACCGTTCTTCAATCTCTTGAATAATAAACTAGATTTAATTTCTATTTTCTTAAAAAACTTTTTCATGTTCATTATTCATTCTATATCACTTATTACCATGTTAGTAACATTA
Organism: Viscum album; assembly: GCA_963277665.1. Taxonomy (NCBI): domain Eukaryota; kingdom Viridiplantae; phylum Streptophyta; class Magnoliopsida; order Santalales; family Viscaceae; genus Viscum; species Viscum album. The sequence goes on from OY728164.1 coordinate 1,817,926,079, forward strand.
TGTAATTATTTATGTTAATAATGGTCATTTTGTCGATCTTTGGTACTTGAGTGAAAAAAACATATTATAATTACATGTTGTTCATGTGGTGAAATATCCATTATATCCAGCATTATATTAATGATTTATATATCATAGATATCATATATATCCAGTATATACATTCATTCATAATATTACATAACATTTAGATGTAAGAAATGAAATGCACCGTTCACGGAGACGGTAAGCCGTACATACACATGAACACTACTTTCATTTCTATTTCGTATTTAATGCAATGAAATCAAAATTATATAAAGGAATATTATAATTCTATTATAATATCATATATAATATCATTTACTCCATCCTCTATACATCCCACATATGGCATTAACGATTCAAATCACTTTGAGGGGGCGGTAGTCCGCACTTCCTAAAATGAAGATATCACGTTTACCCATAATGGAAACCATAAAGGTATGACATAAATGAAAAATACATAAGCTTAAGTAAAACATAAACATATTATATATCATATATTAATATTGTGGCATCTTAATGGCCACCTTTGAAAGTGTTATAAGAGTGTTGAACAATCATCGTTTCATGAGGCAGAAATTCGTCATCAACAGAAACATTATGTTCTTTAACCATTAGATGTAGGTGTGTGTAAGTGTAGCTATAATCCTTCTTATAAAAAAATCCTATTATATTGAGGATACTTTTTTTTAACAAAACAAATGAATAAAAAGATTTTAGGGGGTTGTAGAAGCAAAATGAATCATAAGAACACAATAGAAAACACTACCTTTAAAACGGGTAACTATTTTTGATTTTAGCTCAAAGGCTTTCTTGGGAAGACTTTTGCCAAAAGTGACGCTTCTAGGAGTAATATTGGGATGTGGAGAAACAAAATGGGCATGTTTTGTCCAAGCCAAAGGCTTGAGAGGTGTGGGTAATGTGGTAGAGGTGGGGTCCTTTTATAAGCGGAGAGGAGGGGAACTCTTGGAATGTTATAAAAGGTTACTTTATTATAAAATGCTTTTCGGATTTAAAATGTCCCAAAATTATATATTTCGAGGGTAAGGTGATAAGAGTTATAAATACACCCATCCAATAGGTTTTTTACATGTGTAGGTATTATATTTTACATTATCTTTTCATTTTATTTAAATCGTTAAATAATGAGGTAATTGCTGCATCATCATGGTGTAATAAATAATTTAATTAATTTAATGTCTAAAAATTATAAAAAAATATCATGATGTAGGAAATATTTTTATATTTCTAATGAATATTTATAGTCAAAAATATGACTTGTATAACCCCATGTAAATTTTTTTAGTAAAACAACTCATGTTTGTGAATTTTTTATTTTATCATTAAATTAATGGTTTTTAATGTCATTTTCCTACCAAAGTGGCTCCATGGGGTCCCCAAGTTGACCCATGGATATTATTGGTCATCCATGACTCGTAAAATAGTGTTAGAACATGTTTCATGGTCATTTCTTATTATTATAACATTATCATTACCTTAAATTTCACTAATTACCTTTAATCGCGATTAATTAAACTTAAAAGTTACTATTAACAAAAAAATTATTTTAATCTCATTGAACCACATTTTACTTACTAATGAAAACCATGTATGTAGGATTTTTGTAAATCAAATCACAGAAGTGGTAATGATTCATTTAAACAAAAAATCAGTTTTTTTAACTACCACTTAGTGGTTTCACTATTCATCAAAAATTGAATTTTTTCAGAACAATGCCAAAATTTCATGCCAAGCTATAATTGATATTCCGAATTCAAAAATGATTTCTATTTTATAAAATTCCTAAAATATGTGTTGCATTAATTAAATTTAAAATTAATTCTCGCTGTCACACCAAATAGCGTGTTTTCAAGAAACAAAATATATCAAAAGATTTGCTATTGTTTATGTCCAATTTCAAAGTGAAATTAATTTTAATGACCAAAATTGGATAAAATTATAAAAATATATTCCAATTATACTTTAAAACCACTCAATAGTATAATTTATCACTATAAATTATTTTGAGTAAAAAATTTGTTTTTAAGTATTTTTCAGTATTCATAAAAAATTGGAAGTTCTACGAAAAATACCAAAAATTCAACATAGGCTAATTTCGATATCCCGAATCCAAAAATGAAGTCCATTTAGAAATATAAAATATATATAATTTTAAAAATTGTGTAATACTATTCATAATGGCTATTTTGATTGGTCGCGGTGTGTTAGAATCTCGAACTTGCGTACAATGCAAGCTATTGCATTATTGAAAGAGAAGCGTATCGTGGAAGCTCGGGGTGTTACAAATATATATTTATAAATAGTATATATTAAATATATATATATATATTCCATAAATATTATTTATATAATTAAAAAAATATATATACTTTACATTTAATAATTAAAATATTTAGTGAAGTATAACTTATAATTAATATGAATTAAAAATACTGAATAATTGCATTGAGTAATGGACATAATTGAATATTGTATGATATTAAATTTAACATATATAAAAGGGTTTACGTATTCATTTCTTATACATGTTCATAGTTAATTCATTTTTATATACAATGTGCACACACAATATTTAGATAATTAATGAAATCTTATAAAGAAACAAAGACACCTAATATTTAAGTAATTTATTTTAATTTTAGTATTTATTTTATAATTTCACTATAACATGATACATTTAATATATTATGTTTTTAGTTTGTAAATTTCATTTTTTTAATGGTAATACAGGTATGTATTAATTCATTTTTAGTTTTTTTTATTTTTTATTTTTTGGAATTTTAATCATTTTCTATTATTTATTTATATTTTTTTATTTACTATGTTTTAATATTTTCAATATGTATGAATATTTATTTCCACATATATCCATATTTGATGATAAATTTACATTCAACAAATAAATTTTATCTTTTATCAATATATTTATATTTTGTTCATTTTTAATTATTCAATTTCATTCATTTATAACATGAATTCATTTAGAATTATATAATAATTTGTAACATTATTTGTATATTTCTAATTTGGTATTAATAAATGTATTTATAAATTTATATTTACTATATTTATATATTTATATAACTATTATAATATATATATATATACTATTTTATAAAATGTATTTATATAAATATAGAATTATATAATTATAAAAAATTATTTAAATAATGAATATAATTACTATATTAATAATTATTAATTTAATAATAATATATATTTATATTTATTAAATTTATATATATATATATAACGATATAAATATATAAATATTATTTTTTAAAATTATTTATATATTTATATATTTGAATAATTATTAAATTATAATAAATATGCCAAAATACTGAATATATTTACAAAATTTATATTAATATTAATATATCATTATTAGATATACCAATAATTATATAATTGTATCTAATCATATAAGAATATTAAAAATCACAAAAGTATAATAAATATTTTTAAATAATTAATATATTCACTATATTTATATTTGTATATATTTATAAAAAAAAGTATATATATAATTATATATATTTATATAATGGTGTAAATATATATAACGATATAAATAAATTTATAATTATAAATAAATAATTTTAATTTTTTAAAAGTAGATATATAATTATAACATATATATATAATTATAAAATTATAATAAATAAATATAAAATTATATAAATGTAATTACAATTTTATATTTTCAATTATAATTATAATTATTTTATTAGTGGAAAAGCATTATCACTAATAAATATTCATTTTATTAGTGGTAATATTTTAGGGATGATAATGTTAGCTTTTTATTAGTGCTTATAAATCTCTATCATTATCATCACTAAAACAATGTTGAAAAAGATTACTTTTATCAGTGCATATTAATTTAGAACTGATAAAAGGGATCGTTGTTATCATTTTTTGGATGCATTGATAAATGTGTCCCCAATCTATTTAATAACCCTATCCGTGACTTAATGTATCATGATTTATAAGTTTATCCCTGGAAGTCACCTCCAACTATCACTCTTTATTAGAGAATCAAATTTAAAGTCCAGTCTCAAATGATTCCAATGGTCAAATCCAAGGCTCCAATGAATCCATGCTTTCAGGTTGGATATCTCTTTTTCCCTTAATTGAATCGATAATTCAATCCTTTGTATGTTAGTTTTTATCCTTATCCTCACTCATTTTTTTTGTTTGGTGGTATCTTTTATTGTTTTTTATTTATTATCTCATTTTATTCCTCATCCATCATTGCTTTCTTTCTTGAATTATTTTTAATGCATGCCACTTCATTATGATTTCTTATATTAAAAATACCACATATATTTCTAATCATTTAAACTCAAATTTACTTTAACATATCTGTGGCTTTAATGTATATTGTGGTTGCATCATCATAGAAATTTTCCTCCAAAAAATATCATTCCATTCTTACCATACAATATGAAACATATACAAAATATCCATTCCATTATGTAAATATTTATTATAGAAAATGAAATGACATATAAACTATGGTTCATTATTTTGAAACAGAGGCTAACTGGTTATTTCAAAATTAGAATCTTGTAGAACTTACATTATTGGATCAATTTTTTGGGATTTATTTGTGGCAAAACGACTTATACACTTTGAACCAACCAACTTTTATATAGGGGTGAATTCATATGGTTTAATCAACATGTTATTCATTAATTTACTTATAAAACATGTAGGGAACCTGAAATAATATCTTGCACAAAAATTATATTAAAAAAATATTTAGTTGATTTCTATTTTGACGTACATATATATAGATTATTATATTATATGAATATTTACATTCCCCCATATAGAGTTATTTCACTTTAAATATCCTCCATTAAATATTTTTTGGTATGACCAATCTTTTTTACTTTTTGAGAAGGCACTGATTTTATTGATTAAAAATTCACTAATTTAGTATAAATATAAAATCATTTCATATTTAGAGTGATTTTATAATTTTTTTCTATTTTTATTTTTTCATGAAATGATATTATTATCTGATTAATTTTATCCTCATTAATTTATCTTTTTTCATTCAGTATATTTTCAATATCAATAATTATATTGCCTATAATCTATATTTAAATATCTTTGATAACAATTACTTATTTTAGTATGTGGGTTACCTCCTATAAACTATCATTGTCATGTTCATTTTCATGAATTGTAGCGATACAAAACTTTTTTAAAAAATTCATTATTTTTTAAATCCCAAAATCATTGTATTTGGCTTTCATTCATTATTAGAGAGTTCATAGCATATTTATAAAAATTATTTTAAAGCAGTATTCAAATATTTATTTTCATCATCATAGTCACTGATCTCCTCATAAATATTTATACAAATTCAAAAAATATTAGTGAAAATTTCATTTGGAATGTTTGTTAGGTTACTCATCAAATAGGTTTCAGAATATTCATATTATTCCATGTAAATTTATTAATATAAAATTTCAATAAAAAAATACATTTTAACATACCATTAATGAAAAAAATGGTTTATTTAATTTTAAGGAAAATTATATCTTTATTTTTTTACATTTTACTAAATTAGTATAATTATCGAAATAACCAATTCATTCAATTTTATAAAACCTTTGATTACTATTATAAATTTAAAAACATGAAATTTATAATTGGAGAAATACATGATTCTAAATATACATTTAATACCAATATAATTTTAATTTCTTATAAAATTTGTAATTATTCTAGTATTATTTATCATAAAATATTCTATTTCATCATTAAATTATACTTTCTATAACAAAAATTATTTTTTAAAGAATATTATATATATATCTTGAGATCATCTTATATGGTAAGCCACATGTGAATTTATTTTCAGAATATTATTATGTTTGTATCTATAAATAAGAAACATTAAGGATTTGAAATATATGAATTCATGATATGGATGCTCCTACTTTCTAGGTCTTGTACACATTTTTAGGATAAACTCACAAATCATCTTTATTAACTGTCACTATATCTTAAATTGATGAAATGATCAATCTATTGATATAAGGAACAATTTTATTTAAATAATCGTAATAAAATTTCTTCTTGAAAATTATATAACTCTGGATTCAAGTATTTAGTTTTGTTTTATATGTATTATTATATATGATTTATTATTATTTTTTATAATAAAAAAATTATTTAATTTTTTTAGTTATATTAAGAATAAATGCTTTGAAAAATATTAAGCACCCATATTATTTATTAGATGAATATATTTTTTTCATCCTAATCAACTTCATCTACTAAATAGTTATATATTCAATTTTTCACCTGAGACTAATCCCAGTTCTTTTATTTTCTTCTTCAAATACACTGAGAAGTAGTCATCAGAGATTATCACTTGTTCATAGTATGAGATGAATTATGGTTAAAGTAGATTAAGTAATTTTTCTGGATTTCCACAAGATACAGGGTGTGAGTCTCAAGAAAAAATGAAATAATAACAATTTTGGAGATGAAGACATTGAGGATGAAAATTTTCTATAAAATTCACCCTTAAATGAATTCATAAAATAAAACCTACCATATTTCATTAATTCATTTCCTAAATTAAATTACACATTTCCTTCAAACCAAACTAAAATTAAATAAAGAAATAAAATTTTTGGATTCTCTCAATATAATTATATATAACTTTCCCAATTGATTATAAATATCTTTAGTTTTTTTATTTATTATAATAAATAATGAAAAACTTTTTATCCTAATAAAATGTATATTAATTGAAAATATATTGACACTATTCTTTTGAAAAAGTAGAATGAAGATGATGTGAAAGACTTCATAATTTTTTCAATAGAGCATGCATACGAACCTTCTCAAATCCTTCTCCATGTTTATATTATTTCTACTCAAGAAAAAAATTTCCAGACTATTTGTAAAATCATTTGATTTATCCTAGAATATATAAGAATAATATATGTTGGAGTAATCAAGGTAAAAAAACTAAAGGTGAACACCAATGTTGATAAACATGTGGTTTCTGGATCATTTGATATGAATTCCATTGTAGAAGATGATGTAGACCACATGGATGAAATGTCAGTTGAAATTGGAGACTACCTTTGTGATTTTCAAAAGTCGTTCGAGAAGATAAATAGTTTTTTTAAGGGACCATTGTATATCAGCTGTAATAAATAGAAAACATTGTCAGCTATATTTAAGTTATATAATTTTAAATATGGTGGCAAATGGGGAGACACCTTATTTACAAAAAATAACATAGTCTCTTAAATTATATGATCTAGAAGCAAATTAACATCCATGTCGAACATAGGATGCTAAAAATATATATGTTAAATTGGAAAGATCCCTAAAAATTACATTCTTGTCCAAATGATTTCATATTTTTTAACGACCATGAATCACTCATGAAATGATCATACTATGATACATATTGATGTAAAAAAATGAATCTCCTACTTTGAATGTTGTAAGGTACTTTCCTGTCATTCGACAGTTTCCAAGAATATATAGATATCAGGATACTATGAGGCCATTACCATTAAATAAACATACAATAATTAAATATTGTATCCTACGTCATCTCACAAATTATCCAATGTTAAATAAAATTGATTTTGTGTATCCTAAATTTGAAATTGAGGTGAGAAACGTTTTTATTATTTAATCAAAAAACTGAATCAAACATTGTGGTGTATAACATAGTATTCATAGTATATGGAATTTCATTTTGGTGAATTATAACTTACCACTACAATTTTTCATGTTGAGAAAATACATTGTGTTTTATAGTCATATAACTAGACCAATGAATCCATTTTGTGATACAGATGCCTATTTGTTTCCATTTACTGAATTTCTAAAATTGAGGTTTGATATAGTTATTACAAAGTAAGATACTCATAGAAGTTAATAAATCACATTTATTGTCATGATTTATGAGGTGATATATTATTTTTCTTTATTATGGTTATTTTCAGGCTATAGAATTAATATTCTTTTGGGGTGTCCAATTTGTGAAAAATTCACACAATCAGTGCGGTTGAAGCATTCCTCAATGTCCCTATTTTTATAACATATGAAATTTTTAACTTGATGACATAAATATTGATACTGGATAAAATATTGATCAGATTATCGAACAAGGTACAATACACTCTCCATTAATGGTTGATCAAATATATGATATTGTAGAATATATTGACAATTTTTTCAATAATCCATTTTAAAAAACATTAAAAAATAATGCATGAAGAGGATATCAATTTTATTTGAATTACTTTGCTGAAATTGTTTTACAATAGATATATTTTTAGTCAAGCATATAAAAAATGTATATGATATTTTTATTGAACCATTAGAAAATATTCATAGAAAAAACAAATATAGAATCAAGGATAAATTGTAAATTATTAACATTGAGATAAGTAAAGAGTTGGTACCGGTGAACGGTGGAATTTTCTTCCACCACTTTCTTACAATCAATAAAATATGAAATATTTATATTTTTCCATTTCTATAAGTGTAAAGGTTCCAAAAGGGTATTCATCAAATATCTTGAATGATTTTTCAATAATTAATTTGATGCTACATTTACTAGAATCATGCTACATTCTTGTGTTGATGAAAAATTAAATACCTATTTCATTTTGATAGTTTCTCACTAAAAATGTATGATATATATTAACTAGACTCTGTATATTTTACAAATCCATATTTAGTAATGTTATAAACCTGATGATGTTTCCAATCATGAATAAAGAGGATGTAGTAATATTATGTGAATTATATATGTTACTTTCACCATATTCATTTGATATAATCGTTCACCTGATGGTTCACTTTGTTTTATAGTTTCATCTATGTTATCTTATATATTAATAATGGGTTTGAATCATTGATCCATATATTATGATTTTGAAAGGGAATGACATTAATATATGTTAGATAAAATGTTGTATTGCAGAACATTATATTAATGAAGAAGTTGTTGAATTCTCCACTAATTGCTTCTCAGATTTTGAAAACATCGATCATAAAAATAATAGTCATAGAAGATGCCTTCTGCGTCAATGGATTTCTATAAGATATGTTTTTACAATTACATTTATAGGTATGGATAAATAAAAGCATAAAATATTACCTAATAGAGAACATGATGATCTATACATTGAATCCAACAATGAAATTCTTAGAGATTTTAATCCATCTTGGGATGAAGATTAGATCTCAAATACACATTATCAATAGTATAAAGGATGGCTTTGAGATAAAATTTATAAGGTTATATCTGAAAATATAAATTCCATTGACTAATGACTTTGATTGATTTCCAGGGGTCTAAATGAATATGTTATTTATTACACTAGTTTTGAAATCAATGGTTATATGTTCTAGATAAATAAAAATTATGATAGTAGTACGATGAAGGATAATGTAGTTATGGTTGTGGTTGAAGTGATGCACATATCTACATCCAAGGATAGAAATCCTATTTATGAATTTATGTCATATTTTGGACTTATAAAATAGATATAAAAGTTGGAATATACAACATTTCAAGTGTGGATTTTAATTTTTAAGTGGTTTGAAAAAAATAATGATGTGAAAGTTTATGAAATGGCTTGGTGAAGGTGAATTTCAGTGAAAATGGGATAAAATATGATTCATTAAAAATGGTATAATATTTAGTGAAATTATGTTCCATCAAGAAAGAAATTTTCAATTGTATTGCTATTAACTAAAACAACTATCGGGTTATGGGAAAATTCGATCAATGAAGACCCATTCAATTTTAGATCACAATCAGTTAATGAAATTCCGAATATAGAAATTGTCTTCTATAGTAGAGGGAACCAAAAACCGGGTATTTCGATTCTTGATAGAGGATCCAAATCCATAAAACCTACATAAGAATAGTGATACTTCAATGAAAAGATAAAAATGTTTTTTAATATAATATGTTTTCCTCATAATATTCTATTTTCTCTACTTCATTAACATAATATGAGTTAAATGAATGATTAATCATTAAAGAAATTTCTTCTACACATGATTATGTTACCAATATTATAGAATAATAGACTATATTAAAGGAATCCACTTAAGAATATGTAAAGTTATTGTTACAATATACTATATCTATTTTACCGAAAAATTAGATTCTTAAATTTTAATGTAATTTTCAATATTCTTTGTAGATTATGTTTATTTTCAATGATTTATATCCATCATTTATTCCATTAGGAACCAAGACATATACATAATTCATTTCCATCAAAACCTTTTCAACCATATAGTGTTGATAATTTCATATGTGCATGATGGTGTTTCCAATCACGTGGAATAATATAGACTAATAAAGGAGGACTTTTGGGAAAACATAAATGTAATTTTACGATATAGTTTCTCTATTTCATATAAAAATAAAATAATTAAAAGGTGATTAAATTTTCTATATTTAAATTATAGTTCATATATTTTAGAATATTGTTGTCCATCTTTCATACCTTTCTTCACTAAAACATCCAAGACTTATTCTCCCTCAAAAACACATCACCTTTGTAGTGTGGGTATTTATCACATTCATTCATGTTCCCTCCACTACCTTTGTAGGAAGTGAAAAGGAATTACCTCACTTCAATAATACAGGTGATATTTTCTTTTAAAAGTAAAAAAAATTTACATTGAATTAATATAATAATTAATAAATATGTTTAATTTATTTTGGTTTTATTATTATTCATATAATTTATTTATCCTACAACTTTTTTTGGATTGAGTTGGGGTGTTTTGTTCGAAGCTCCTCATGCTCATGAGATATTAGACTGGGAGGATGCAACTAAGAAAAATAAAATAATGATATATTTCAAGAATGTACACAGCCGTCATGGAAAGACGAATTCATATTTCTTATTTAATTATATTGATTTCATTTTATCTAATATTTGTATGTTAATTACCTTATCATTATTATCTAATACTTATTCAGATTTTTGTCAATGATATTTTTGTAAGTTTTATTTTATTTAAACTATCTACAAAATGAAAAAATGGACAACATTTTACTTTATGCCAATTTTACCACACATTTCGTTTGCATTTATCGATGAACTTCCCACAATATATATTGATTATATGTTCTTAGATAAAAACCCATTTTTTACTATGAACATCAATTCAATATGATGTATATGAAGTTAGGAAAAACAAGGTGATATAAATCAAAGTAACATTAAATGTTTTGATTATTTTGATACTATGTGACCTTTCAGAATAATCCCCACATCAATCCGATAAATGGTGTGACTTGTATGAATCCATGTGTTTCTTTTTATTTTAAATTGAAATTAATATTAGTAAAAAAAGAAACATTACTACCAAAATCCCATAAAACACATTTGGATTGTTATGATACATTTGGAAAACAATCCTGAGGTCATTTGTGACATATAAAAATTAACCACACCAAATATTATATAGGATGTTCCCCATATGAATCAATGTGTATGTTAATAGTTTAAAATTTTATTTTAGTTCAAAAAGAACCACTCACTGAAAACGATGAAAATGAATAAGTTTTGTCTTGATAATTTATCAAAATTTTAAAAAGTCATATGTGAAGTGTTGGAATTAGTATCACATTAAACTAATACAAGATATGACCATCATAACTCAAAATACATGTTTCTAGTTTAAAATAATATTTTTGTAAAAAATATAATTTAAGTACTGAAAATTGAGAAACAAATTCATATAGTTTTAATAATTTATGAAAACAACCAATAAGTTATTCACGATATGTAGGAATCATCCACTCTTCCATATGTTGTATTTTGTGATTGGTAAGTCACAACGTGCATATTTTTATAAAAGCATTTCATTAATTTTAGAAAAAGATACTAAAATTAAACTTTTCAAATTTGGGATTTTAGTTCAAAATGAGTCACTCACGAAAAATTATGAAAAAAACACATATTGTCCTAATAATTGAAACCAATGAATATTATGTTATATATGATTATTAGGATTCAGTCTCACATAAAATTGACACATGTTGTGGCCAATATTAATCAAAGTATGTGTTTCTTTTTTCAAATTATATTTTATTAAAAAAGACAAGTGACTTACTCAAAACATATGATAAATATTCTGATTATATTGATACATTATTAAAATGATCTATTATTTATTTTGGAAATATGGAAATCATTTTTACCTCAATCTGATCCATGCTTTGACTTGTATGACTTCATGTGTATCTCTTTATTTAAAATTGACCTTTTTATTTTAAAAGAATACAATTGAAATACTCAAAACGATGAAAAGATATTCATATTGAGTTTATACATTAGGAAAGTGTTCTATAATTCATTTTTTATTTATAGTAATCATCCCAACTTCAATACAATATATGATGTACCTTTTATGACTCAAAGTGCCCATTATAAATTTAAAATGACATTATTTTCAAAATATGTCAATCATTCAAAACTGATAAAACACACATAGATTTTCATGATAATTTATGAAATTGATCCCAAGTTATTTTTCACTTTTAGGAATAATTATCATGTCAATCCAAAAAAAATATGTGACTGGTATGACTCAGAGTGTGTGCTTCTAGTTTAAAATTCCATTTTAATATAAAATACACGTGATGTACACAAAAAAGATAAAAAAAAATTAAAATTGTATTGATATAGTAGGAAAAAATCTATTTTTCATTTTGGATTTGTATGATTTAGAAAAACCTCAATCTGATTAAGGGTGTGGTCGTTATGACTATAAGTGAATCATTTCAATAAAAAAAATGACACTAATTTTAGCAAAAAAGAAAAATAAAATAATAAAATCCATGATAACACATTCATATTGTTTTAGTAGATTATTTAAATGCTCTATATGTCATATTTTATATATATGAATCAAATGATTCTCAATCTAATACAATATTTCCCTGGTATAACTGAAAGTGTCTCTTATGAGTTCAAAATTTCAATTTTCATGTAAAAAGGGTGACTCCCTAAAAACAGAGAAAAAAGATAATATTATCTTGATAATTTTGTAAAATTATTATAAATTAATTTATGATATTAAGGAATCAATATCATTTAGAACCGACATATGATGTGACTGGAATGACTCAAACTATGTGTTTCTTGAATTATTTGAATTTTTAGAAAAAAAGTCATGTGATGTACTCAAAACTGAGAAAACACATTCGTCCTATTATGAAAATTTATAAAAATAATATATAATTCATTTCAGAAATTTTGGAATCATCATAATCTCAGTATGAAACATGATGTGACCAGTATGTCTCCATGTGCATATTTATATTAGAAATTCACATTAATTTTAGTAAAAAATACAACTGACAAATTTTAAAATGAGAAAATAAATTCGTATTGTTTTAAAAAAATATTAAAATGATCCATAAGTAATTTTTTAAATAAAATAATCAGCCTCCCCTTAATAAATACATGATGTTCCTAGTAAGACTCAAAGATTCTGTTAGTTCAAAAATTGTCAATCACTGAAATCTGAGAAAACATTCATGGATTACCTTGATAATTTTGGATGAAAATTTATATTTCATTTTTCATGTGTTTGAATTAATCTTAGGTCATACCGACACAAAATGTAATCTGTAGGACTCAATGTTATTGTTTCTATTTTAAAATGACATATTAGTAAAAAAGAGAAGTGACATACTCAAAAACATGCAAACACCTTATTATTTTTTTAATAATTTAGGGAAATTATACAAATGTCATTTGTATTTTGAATGTATTAGAAACACATCAATCTAAAACACAGTGTTCCTGGTATGACTCCAAGTGTTTCTATTTTGAAAATTGTAATTAATTTTAGTAAAAATAAATCTTACATAATCACAACGTAGAAAACACAGTCAAATTATTTTGATACTTTAGGAAGAAAATACATAATTAATTTTTAACATATATAATCATACACAACTTAATCGGATTCATGATATTCCCAATATGATTCAAATATTTCATGAGACATTAATATTTTATTTTCAGCTCAAAAGGATTCAAACAATGAAAACCAATAAAACACACATGGATTCTGTTAATAATTTATGAAAATTATTAAAAACTAATTTTTGAAATATAAGAATAATTCCTATATGAAACCAACACATGCTGTGACCTGTATGACTCCAATTATGTGTTTCAAATTTAAAATAAAATTTTAGTAAAAAAGAAAAGTGACATTATTATAACATAGAAAACAAATTCATATTTTTTTATACTTTGGGACAATGATAGATAAGTTATGTGGGAGAAGTAGGAATCATATTCACATTAATATGATGTATATTGTTATTATTATTACTCCAAATGTTTCATTATATTTAATAAGTGTTGTTTAAGTTTAAAAGGTGCATCACATCGCCAAAAATGAGAAAATGAGCCTAGTTTGATTTCGTAAGATTCTATCAACTATTATTAAATAAATTTCTTCATAATTTTTATCCTATACTTGTTTAAATAATTTTCACAATGATAATTCATGAATAAAATAAGTTGTGATGTACTTCAATCAACTACAATTCAATCTGATTCATAGTGATACTAGTATGGCTCAATGATTATTTTAGAATTAACACATTGTATTGGATTTTTTTAATTATTTCTAAAAAAATTAATTGTTTTGTATACATGAGATTTTTTTTTTGAGAAGTGGAGGTTAGTTCGATAATAGTATGAGTCGGGGTCTGGGGATAATGAAAAAGAAACATTAATGCTTTTGAATGCATGTAATAATTTGTACTTACTCAAATAATTTTATAAAACAATGTATACAATGTCTATATAATATTGTTTTCATTATTCTATTTTTGTTGAAAATTATATTTCATTTAAATTATATAATGGTACTTGATTTTGATCCTTTTTTTGAGGATGCATTGTGCTATCACAACACACTTCACTGGTGTTGGAGTGTGCTGTTAGATCACATTGAAGTATGCCACATTATCAGCTCTACTAAATGTGTGGATAATGGATTCGTTATCAGTTCTTCTAAAAGTGATAATTAAAGCCAAGGGATTTTAATCCTGATTATGAAATTGTATCATCTCTATCATGGATAAAGGACACTTTTTGTGGTGTAAAAGACATATTTTTTAGTAACACTTGTTTTTTCGATAGTAAGAAAATAATGATATAAATAATAATTAAAATCTCTTTTCAATATTTGTGAACTTCAATATGAATATTTTCATATCACTATTTCAATATAGTAATTACATCTCTGTAGTTCAATATATATTTTTAATAGAAAAAAATATACATTATTAATGAATATCAAGCAGTTTTAGTTATCCTATTTCTTCAAGTACTCAAAATAAATTGATTCAGGGTATTTTATAAATATCCCCAAGAATTTTGTTGCAAAATTTTCTTATTCCAATAGAATAAATATTAATTAAATGTATTGAATATAATTTGAATGAGTCCATAGATAATATCCCTAAGATGTGAGAAATGTTGAATAATCCATAGAAATAGATATAAATATCATCTAAACAATCCTTTTAAAATAAGTTAAATAATCCAGTAAATCTAGAAGCATCATCCATATGTAAATTAAAATACTAGAAATTACATAACCTCATGAAATTGGACATCACTGGACAAAAGATACTAAAATAACCCTATATTTTATCTCTATAAAAACCATGTTAAAATATATTAAAATAAATTATTCATAATCCAATTAATTTATGAGAATTTATATCAATGTTAATTAATAGAATATATTCCATTTAAAAATGATGGTTCTTTAAATATAATAATATAAGGAAAATATATTTCCATGAACTTATTTAGAATAACAAAAATTATTGGATATTCTTTTATATATAATAATCAAAAATCCAATATATGTCTCTAATAAACCATTCAAAAAATATATCATATCTCTATAAATATAAAAATATATATTCTAAAATTTATGCGGTGAAGTATTCATATAGAATCTCTATGTGCTTAAATATTCATGGATGTGTATATTCCATGAAACTCACAGGAACATATTTTTATATTCATCATTCACTATATCTCTAGTAAAAATACATGCAATAAATTAGAAAAATTCATTTTAATTTAAATATATAATTAAAAATATCATCTCTTATATGAGAATGTTGTAGACAAGGTGTATAGAAGTAAATAATTTAGAATACGAGGATATCATTCCATATATATGTATTTATTATTTAGCATCACTAGTTCTCTCCCATTCATCGGGTTCTCACGTAGACAGATGATATATAATAAATAATCTTTGTCCTATTCATTAATTATTATGATCCATGATTGATATATGTGGTGTACAGTTCTTATAAATATATATCCAACTATGTTTCAGTGTGATAATAGTGATTTAGGATCAAGAGATATAGTGACCAACATGTTCACCATGCTTTATATCTTGTTGTAGCATGTATGATGATGAGATGTTATACGTGAAGTGAAATTCCTATCCATCATACATATGGAATATACTTCATGTTGAAACTACATCTTTAATCTATTTGTGTTTTTGGGTTTAATATGATGTAGTGAAATATAGTTGGTATAAAACACCACAACATAGGAAGAAACATAGGGTTTGTGATAATGATTCTAAGGGTTCATACTCATTGAAAATTAGTGTTCCTAAACCGTAAATTTTTAAAAATTTATGGTTCATTAACAATAAAATTCTCTGAACATAGCGTCAGGATCCAATGTATTATATGGATAAAACCTATTGAAATTTTAATAGCATATAAATAAGTAACTGAAATTTTAGGGCCACATAGCATCAACTTTAGAATAATTTCTTGAAGAAATATTTTATAAAACTTAAAGGATTTTCAATGGATCAAAAACTGCATCAATGTATCATCCACAACTCCCAGTATTAACCAATAAAACAAAAAACACTATTTTGAAAAAACTGCAGTTCTGTAAAATCATCACAGAACATTAGATAATTTATTGACCATAAAAAATTACTTTTTATCCTTTCATGTAATATTATGAAGCGACTATAATCGTCTTAAGTTTCTATCTCTCAAGGAAAAAAGTGATTATGAAATCTATATCTCATTAATTTAATGCAATACAATTTCATTCAAACTCTGTACACTACAGATTTGATAAACTTGTGTCGCAAGTTTGGAAAAAAAATTTTTTATGGAAACAATATTTTCCTACATCCTCCTAAACTAATTAAATTTGTATAAATATCATTTATATACAATTGTAAAAATTATCACATGAATCCATGCACTTTATCTTGATATATAATCAAAATACATAGGTAATTTTTTTGCTGAAAAATGTACTATTCTTATTTAACATATAACAGATTCATTGAAATTTTATAACATAAATACCATTGAATTGGAATGAAACATAAAAATATGAAGTTAATAAAATATTTGTATCTTTAAAACAGAATATATGGATGAAGAATCCAATCATTATTGATTATGATATAAAATAAATACCAAGGGATATTAAATATAAAACCACTTAATACAATTTATTAGTAATGAAAGAATAATGGGTTTAAATAATCATCAAAACCAAACCAATATTATAATTTATAAAAGACTCTAAAAATTGATGGAATTATCAAAACCAAAACATGATGGCAGTTTTATGGATCCACACAACATAAAAATACTATAAAACATAATAATTCAGGTGGAAAATTAATATATTTTCCCTCATTCTTATTAAAATGATAACTGACATTATGAAAATTAAAATATGATAATCAAGTCATCAATTACAATAAACAATGTGTTTAATAACCACACAAATATCAATTATTTATGTAAATAATATGGAAAAAATGTAAAACACGGTTGATACTTTTATCCCAAAATTTTATTTATATTCAATCTATTATCTTCACTAAGAAAATATTTTATATATAAATAAATAAAGACATGTAATGAAAATTATAGTTCAATAATGTAAGGAAAAAAGGGAAATTTTGAATCATACTTACTGAAATAATAATTAATAATTCAATGTTTTATAGAAAAAAGAAGGGAGGAAGATCAACCATCAAAAAACTCATTATGAACCATTAAAACTCTATAATACACTATCTGTCATAAACAATTTAACTAAATACTGATAAAACCTCATGAATTAACCTCTGTCATTTACCCAAAGAGTAAAAAAGACAATAAGAATAGAATAAAATTAAAGGATTGGTTCTATATAATAGAAGAGACTAACCTCTCATGAATAGGTATTAAAGAATCACCAAGGATACTCAAGATCCCCAAAATTGATCCACGGGTTTCCTGTAGTTAAAGAGACATAAAATTTGTTGAACTGTGTTATTTTGACACATTTATTTCATAATAAAAAAGTCAATTTATTAGATCAAGTAGTGATGTAGGGTTTCATGATGAAAATAATATAGCCAAAATTATCTTCAAAGACTATCATGGAAATGAACCCTATAAATCCATTTAAATATCATCAAATAACTATTTAAAATCATTGATTAAAAAGAGAATAATAGATCAAATTACCTCCTTATGTTGTCATATTAATCTCTCTTAAATTAACATTACACTCTACATCCTCCTACAATACCCACAACTGAATTCCCTATCATATTTGAATTCCTCCCTAACAACATCACATAAGGAAACTATCTACATGTATAAAACCATAGAAAATTAGGAAAACACTAAATAACTATTTCATTACACCAATTTGAATACTTACACACAAAAACCCCAAAAATCATAGAGAACTAGCTAAATTAGGAAAATTATTCATCTCTCTCCCAACTGGTCCGCTAATAATTGTTCAATTTCGGTGAATAATGTTGTGATTTGTACAATACTAAATAAATATCTATAAAACTCAACTCCCATTACACTGTTCACAATTATCCTCATTCTAAACTTATTATACATCTCAATAATGTAAAATAAAGAAATGATATATAATATGGCATCTAAATTCATTATAATTTATAGTGATTTTAAGTTAAATAATTGAAATAAATTATGTTGGGATATGTATACTGTATCTATTTGAAAAAAATGGTCAAAATAAAATATATATGGTTTCATTTCTATTCAATAATAATCATATGTATTTACAAAAATAGTGTCGATATATTTGATAAAAAAATCTTAAAAGATAACTAAATTTGTATTTTTCTTAAAATCATGGAATTATGTAGAATATAGTCCTTATTAAAAAATTAAATACAATGTTCTACATATTAAAAATATAATATCTCTGAAAACCAGTTAACCTACATAAATAAGTAATCATATTCTAACATATATTACATAATCCAAAAAAACACATTGTTAATTAAAATATACATAAAAAATTATACAAAATATGATAAGCATAACATTAAAAATTTATGCAAACTAAAAATTTCATCCACAATAATCTTTTTATTTACTCATAATTTTTAATATTTGTATGGCACTAATACTAGTATAAAAAATTGGCCTTATATTTTTTAAAAATACGAGTGACATACCATATATGATTTAAATCATACTAAGGGCTTGTCAAGGATTACTCTATCCAAAGGTACCCCATTGGGGTAGAAAAGGAATAAATATAGATAATAATGACCAAAGACAACCTCTATTAGACCACATGTTTGTGAAAAGCACTGAGGATATATTAGTTATACACATGGGAGGTATTACACTCTTTGTAAATATTTTTGAATAAGAGATAAGATGAGAAGAACCACCAAAAACACCCTGAATATAAACAACCATGAATCACAATACATGTAATGAAGTATGTAAACTGAAAGGTAAACCATAACATAGAAAATGTAAAATTATATGGAAACCATGAACTCCAAAAACTCCCAATAGCTGGTCAGTGACTCCTCTAAGATAGTAATTTCTATATCGATCAACAACCATTTCTTACAGATATGAAATAATAACTATATATATATAGGGTGAGCATATAATTTATACTTAGTAGGATCCTTAATGATTCATCCCATAAAAAATGAAAATGAGGTATACTAAATCCCAGTGAAAAAACAATGGAAACTAACCCCTGGCCTAAACATAAAACAGTAGTTTCCCACCCTCAAAATGGCTCACTCAAAAACTAAATCATATAGATAAATCAGTATATAAAAATCACATACACACACACATAGAGAGATATATATATACATATTAAGGTATGATATTCCACATCTCTATAGGCTTTTCTCTTTCATTACCTAACAAAAATTCCCAATGCTCACCCTTTCTACATTCTATCATACACCTCGTGAAATTGTATCTCAGTTGTTACTACATCTTATGCAACTCGAAATATCATAATCATCATATATCATTAGTAAAACAGTTTATTACTATAATCCACTACAACCTATGTAATTTTCTTATACCTCAACCATTCATAGCGCATGCAAGTAAAACTACGGGAATCCAAAACATGCATATCTGGATACATGTATATTCTATACATCATGCCATTAAAACCCACAAAATAATATATTGTATAACCCAGATCCATCATAACAATTTTACTAAAATACCATATAACATATTCCATTATATCATTGGATATTCCTACATGTCCACATTTTTTGGGAGTGAGGGGTATATGGAGAAGTCATCCACCAATTCCCACTCCAACATGTATGTTGGTGAAAATGCACCTGAAAACATTTACGGGATGGATTCCCTGTTGATTTAGGCGTGTTAGTGTATGAAGTCATAAAATTTAAACAATATCATGCATATCTACATGAAGGTAAATTACATAGCATAAAAACATCTACTATTTTCCTTATTCACATCCTTTGCTACCACTTCCAAGAGATAAGAGACAAACAAGAACACACGCATCAAGTACGTTATTAAATAAGTTTTTAACGAATAAATAATTATTACCATTTTCAAATCCAATATTTATATTTTCATTTATTAATACATTTCTCAAAAAAATTACAGATATTTGATAACTTATAATCTAATTAATGTCATCAAATCTGTTAGCACCATCTAATAACCATTTCTATTTATTGGATAATTTATCATTTCATAATCATTCAGGTATTGTTTGACTTAGCCTAATCTACCACTTGAAAAATGAACTGATATTTCATAGAATCAAAGTGCATCATTTAGTAAGAAACTAATCAATTAAATAACATCCAATCATTCTCCCATTAATAAGGAATGATGCAATATTAAATATAGTTAAGATAAATCAATTCTCAGAACTCGTCCTGACAACAACGGTATTTGACACCATTACATATAATACAAAATCTCACACCATCATTGGTATAAACTAGCACTATATCCCGACTCCCACCCCATCAGTCATCAAATCAATCATTAACCAATATCGTCATGGGACTCTAGTCCCAGATCATTAGATGTTTCCAACCATAAACATGGTTATAAAAATAACTTTATGTTCAAAATCCCCAAGAAAAACATATATGATAAATTTATTTTTTGGGCATATGAAAGGAAACAAAGGCCAGGAAATCTGTGAATTTATTCTCCACACAATATGGAACAGGCTCGTTCAGGCCCAAAAATTTATTATTTAATAAAAACTATTTCAATTCCATCTTAAATTAAATGGTTCATTAAGCATAGTTTATCTACATAGGGATCCAAATGGAAATTTCTAACCACATCTAATAAAAAACAAAAATGATTTCATGCATCATTTCTCATAATAAATCAATTCAAGAAGAGAAGTATACATATATTCATGTAACTTTTATTTAATAATATCATCATTTATCCTTATAATGTTTATAGTTTTGATCAACCAATCATTCTAAAAAACAACAATATAATGAGAAACATATAGATCACATTTCTAAATAAACAACAAAACGAAGTGTGAATAAATACATAGAGCACATTTGACCACACCCCAACCATTAATTTCATTATCCACATGAAATAACAATTATCTTAAACATGTGATAATTTATATTGTAGTGGTTTAATTTCATGAATTAAAAAACAATTATTATTATTAGTGGAATTGATGTTTATAATGAAACATGATATTATTAATTATAAGTATCATAAATGTCACTGATTAATAATCATCATTTTTTACATATGATAATATTTATATCCATTGAATAATAATATTTTTTACTATGAGAGTGATTCTTTCCTAGAATTCACAGAAAATTTATCACGCAAAAATACTTATTATCCTCATATTTATAGATTATTAAATACTCTTTCAACATGTGATTACATATATCAATTATAATCATTTTACTGTTATTCACAATGATTTATAAAATGAGTTTAATCATGATTAATTAACAATTTTTCATAAATAACGCAATGTCATAGATCCCATAACATTGTTATTTTTTTTAATAATCTTCGTGCAAGAATGTAAAATCAATAATCATCCAAGGAGAAATACATCACAAAAATGATTTAAATTCCAATGGAACCTATGAACTACAATATCCATGACGTGTCACTAAATTTTCATTAAAAAATAAAGGAAGCCTAAAAATGTAATTTAGAAGAGAAGGAGAACTTGGGGAATGAAGATAAAAAGATAATAGAGAGTACCACGATGCTTTAAAAATCAATCCATATGAAATAAGGTGTATACATTGCTTTAGGGTGTTGTGATTCATATATATCATCTAGTGTTCATGATAGGGAGTGAAAATCGAAACTAATGTAACTTAAGATCTCTATTTATATATTTATCCCAAAATCCTTCACTATGGTTTAGTAAACACCCAAAATAAAGTTGTTTCCACCATTCAAATAATGATATTATTATCAAAGAGTATGAATATTGATAATTATATACCCTTTAAAGACTCAATGATCCATTTTGATAACCACCATGGCCTCCACCATGATATAGTATAAAAACCCTATATGTTTTACCCTTACCATGCCCAACATGATTATATGAAAATCTCATACAATTCCCATTTATGATAGAGAAACATTTATCATCTCCACACCCAACCTTTCTCCCTCAAAATGACATCCTAATAAATTCCTTCATCATTTTTTTTGAAAGGATTAACCCCAAAGTGAAACACCTTTGGAAATTTCTAGAATAGACTTTTTTATCTTTGTGGTAAATAAAAACACAAAACTAAATTGTTCATGTCCGATAGGAAAATTAAAAAGGACAAAATGAAATCCCCAATTCACAATAATCAATAAATTATTAATAAAATTCTGCACCTCTACCACTACCATGTCGTGGTGTCCTTCAAAAAGAAAAAAAACTCTTGACTATCCTATTGAACTCCTCTAACATCTATTGGTACATCTCAGAGTCCAGAGAAATGCAAAGGTAAGGGATTTATAAATCAAAAAACATACAATATTGAGGATTTATAATTGAGGACTATATCCCTACCGTGTATTATAGAGAAATTTTATTTTATCTTTAGTCAAGAAATAACATAAAAATTAATAAAATAATGAATTTAATATCAATAATAAAATCTGATTTTAATCAAACATTTACAATTTTGATGATAAATATTGAATAAGTTCTCTTTGAATGTTTAAATGACAACATGTATAGGTCGAACCAATTATTGTATGAAAATAACATAAAAAATATAAACAATAAAATGAAAACAATTAAATATAAAATGCAGAATAGGAGGATAAATGTAGAATTTCATTTGAATGGTTTTTTAAAAATAACTATAGTTTTATTAAATTAAATAAAATATGAATGCTATAAAAACATTGTCACATTATAGAAATAATTTATATGTATATAATAAAAATAATCTAAAGAATAATGAAATAAATATGATAAATTTAACCTGATATATTATGATTCTAAATAGCCCAAAATATAAATATATATATAATAATATATCTAAAATGAATTTATTGATTCCTAACATTTTTCATAGTATTAATCTCTATTAATTTAACAAAATTTATCAAAAAAAATATTAACGTATAATTTCATATTACATTCATACTTTCATGAAAAATAATAATATAATTTTCATCTAACCAAATAGGTTTTCCAAGACCCATAAAATTCATTCAATATTTAATACATAGATAATATATAAATATATATACACACATTTTCATTATCAGTAGAAAAAACTTTTATATGAAAAGATCATAATACCAGTATTTACATATCTATTTAAAAAATTTCAAATAAAATAGTTTTAATGATATTGATATTTTAACAGAAATAAAGAAAAATACTTGAAATATCATTGGAATATATATAATTTATTAAACTGTAGGATTTTAATACGACCAGTTGATAAATCCATAAGTTCATTATATATATTATTTTTCACATATTAGCATTTACTAAGAAATAAAATTAGTTAATTAATAAATTAAATTATTAATAAGTTCTGAAAAATAATTCTTCATATAGAAATTTTGTCTATATAAAATTTAAATAAAATATAAATATTCAAAGGAATATTCTTGAATTTAATAAAATATAAAATTTATTGAACTACTAGGAACATAGGTTTTATGTAAATAAACAAATAAAATATATAAAATTATTCAATGTTTGATTACAATTTTAAAAAAATATATTATATGAATTTAATAGATAACAAGTATATTTCTCAATTAAAAGGTACACTACTCCATAATTTTGGTACACATCGATCTAAAATATATTAATCTTGTAGCATGATTATTTAAAACTATTAGGAAAACTTACTAACATTTATCTACAATATAATAACAAATGAAACCAAAAAAAGTATAATATAGGGATAATACTATTAACTATTATCTTAAAATATAATTTATATTTACTTTCTATATTCCAAATATAGTTTTTTAACAAACTATAATAACAGTTAAACCTTTACACATGATCCCATATTTATAAAAAATGGAGAATGTGGAAGTGAGGCCGCCAAAGCATCGATAGGTGATGGAATGTCTTTTAGTATCGTAGATTTTATATATTAGAATATGGTGGTAAACTATTGATGTATAAGTTCCCATAGATTCAGTTACTAAAATACACTTTTCTATGTAATTGATAAAGTGGAGTTGTTGAATCTTTATAGTGGCGAATACTACATTACAATAACTTTTTATATGGTCTACATGAAATCCTACATGTGTAAACATGACCAAAAACACAATCAAATGATCACTAACTCTAAAATGGTCTACTATCTCTATCATGTTTCTCTAGATAAAGCTATGAAATTATTTAGAAACTAAAAAAATTATTTTATTACTTAGATAAGTTAATTAAAAATATGAATATTGTTTTAGTAGATCATCTAAAAAATAAATGACTATAGTGATATACATTCTATTATTTCATTAGGAAAATATTATGCAATGAGGTAGTAGACCCTCTACATTCAATGTTTTTATTAAAATTACATTTAAATATAAATTAAAATATTAATATTATGCATTGTTGAAATAATAAAAATTAATGTTTTCTTGTTGTTTATCTAGATCGATCATACTTTTGTGCTCTAGAATGTGAATATTTACATTAGAAAAGAATTTTTCATTCAATAATGATGACTATTGCATTAAACAATATATTAAATAAAAAATATTTAATTAACCCTATTAACTACATTATATAATAATTCAGGGATAAAAAATATATATACATGAAACATGAATTTTAACTATGGTAAATCAATGTATATTACTATTTGATTGTACAATCATGATTACATAGAGTAGAATACTTGGAATTTATACTCTCTCAGTCCTACCCTGATAGAAGTCATATTTATAGGACCACCATTTCTCATTAACATTTATAATGGGATTCTAAATCTATTTATCACTATGAATTAATTATAATACCAGTAAATAAATTATTAATTAAATGTATATAAATATATATAATAAGTTCAAATGAAAAACAAAGATACATATACATACCTAATTCTATATCCTGGTTTTATCTTAGACTAAAATATTCATTTTAGAAATTTGGATTCACTACATGGATGTGATGTTGTATCTTACTATTACACATCGAATGATTTTCATTATTTACCATGTTTTTATATCATTTTTTATCTTTATTATATTTATCCATGATCAGTTTCTATCTATTCTAAAAAATCCATTATTTTTGTATGTCCATAGTGTTTGGTAGTTAATGAATCCTCAAAACAACCCAAAAATATAATCTTGTTAATAATGAAAAAAAAGAAAAAAAATTCTTATAATAATAAATAAAATAATAATTTTACTGGGGAATTAGGGGGTTGTATCTATATTATTAGGATGATTAGTATTCCCTTGGTCCTATGTGATAGAAAGAGTTGTAGTGCCCTAATGTTGATTAAATGACATGTAATTAGAGGAGGGGTATAATAAGAAACATAAGATTTTGAGGAAATGGGTATAATGATGACAGAATAATGGGATATGCATTTTTTGGAATGTAATGTGATGGAATAAAATGTCCTCCCAGAAAATTTTG
This sequence comes from Viscum album, assembly GCA_963277665.1. NCBI lineage: Eukaryota > Viridiplantae > Streptophyta > Magnoliopsida > Santalales > Viscaceae > Viscum > Viscum album. The sequence goes on from OY728164.1 coordinate 1,817,952,664, forward strand.
AGAAAATATTTCCAACATCTCTAATATAGGTGGACTGGTAAGTAATGTGATAAAGTAGACACACCTCATAAAATTATAAATGGTCAATGGTTAAGAAAACATAATTGGTTATTTAAGTCTTTGGAAGATATAAATCATGATATATAAATATATATACAAAGGAAATATTATATAAATTTATAAAGCGATTTCTCAAATGAGTGATCATTGTATTCTTTCCACTTTCTCAAATACATTAACCATTTTGATAAATCATCCACCATCTAATATCTTTATAATCAATCATAAGCTTTTAAAATTATTAACATTTATATTTGTCTACATGTAGTAAATAAATATGAAATACAGTTTTAATGTAAATTCAATTACTGAAAATTATATTCACATTCAAAAAATAAATTTGTTTTTTACTATTCCCTAATAATTGAAATATATTCACGATCATAACAATGACTTGTATAATCACCTACATGAACAATATATTGTATAATATCATTTTTACTATCATCATAAATATGTCATGGAAATTTTATAACCAAAAATCCAATAACAGAATTTAAAAAGTATTTTTTATAATGCACAGGACTCTATGAGTTTCCAATATAAATTGTTCATATGATTAAAGAAAAAAAATTCGTTTTCACTATTGAAAATCTATATTTATCGACATACATTCAATAATGGTTCTCAATGTTCAAGAAATTATATTTCAACATTAAAATTAAACCTTGGTACAAATAATCAAATATAATCAATTTTTCCAACACCATATAATCTAATACATTATACAAACATGGTATTATTTCACTTTCAGAAATTACATGTGTCAACATTAAACATGAAACTACCATTTTCAGTTTTAACTTTTACAAAATGACTATTAATAATGAACTTGTATCTGTTGACTAAAATTAATTTACAATCATGTATAACAATATTAAGACCGTAAGATAGTTATTCAATATCACTAGATAATATACATACTGGTAAACTATTAACCTATCATGTTTTAATGTTTCCAATATATTATTTAATATAATCATCAATATATTTGTTTTTACCAAATTTATAGATTTTAAATAGATTTGAACTATGATAGAATGAAATGGCTATTCAAAATATCACTTTGTAGAAGAGATTATGAATTATTTCTTCAATTTATAATTTTCTTACATTGCCTATAACATTTTTTACTAATATATTAATAACAAAAACCTGATAAGAAATTATATAATATAACTCCTAATTGATAATGAGTATTGTAATTAATCAGCCTAGTATTTTGTGTTATCTCCCTCTCTACAAGGCTCATTCTAGATAATCTATACGAATATATAACTCAAATTAGTTTTTATGAGATATTAATGTTTAACTAGGATAGTTATATTCTTATATCATTTATTCATTGTGGATTTATCCTCTTATCAACATTATTCAATCACATGGAACCAAAATTCATGTTCATATAAGCCAAAGAACATTTCATAACGGATCCAGTTGGATAGTTCTTATTTATCGAAATAAAAATCATTTTTTGTATAATTATTTCATTGTGATACATCTAGTAAAAACCAATGGAACCCCAAATAATAAATTCTATGGAATAATTTATAATAGAATAAAACATTCATGAAAAACATTTTGAAAATACATTAAAAATTATGAAATAATAACTATTGTATCTTATTATATTACATTAAATTGTTCTTAATCAATATTTTAGAGTCAATAACTCTGTAAAAGTGAAAAAAACAAATTACATTGTACCTTCCAATATTTGTATACTTGTGTTGTAACATACATGATTTCTAATGAATATATTTTTAAAAAATATTCACTAATATATAAATATATTATCTAAATGAATTTAATTTTTTTTAATATAAAAGATACTATTATGCACATATTTATCTCCTATGTTGTTTTCTTATTTGTTTTTCCAGTATAATAAAAAATTATATAACAAAAAAAAATAGTAGCAAAATTGTATCCCATAGGCAATGAGACAGCACAACATTTCTAACAACGTCATGGGGATCAAAACCATGAATAAAGTGCAGTGGGGGCTTAGTTCCCACCACAATGCCACATAATATAATACTTCTATTTTGCACTTATTTTATATATATTTAAAACTTGGATAATATATTAAGGATTCCATTTACATATATGGTTTGAAATTTTAATTAATTTTATTAATACATTCATTAATAATTATGTCATTGCAATCTAATGGTAAAAACCATACATTGTGTGTTTTTATAGTGAATTTTATTTAATATATAACCAACTAATGAAATGTTATACAACATATAATTTGAAACATATGATGATGTGATAAATATAATTTTTAAACTAAAATAATATTTTATTATGAATTTTAACTAAATTATAGCTAATTTAATTTCTAAATGGGTTTTATCATATTCTATGAACATATTTTATTATCCATAATTTTCCTTTTAAAAAATTATGTACCATGTTTTATAATAAAATAAAATTATACAAAAAATATTATTCTTATTCTATAATTTTAATCCAATTTTTATAGTGTCTCAATAACCAAAAATATCATTAATTTCCTGAAAATGTAGTTTTTGGAAAAATTAATGTTTTTATTGACATATAATTGTGATAATTGAGTACAAAGTTTATTTTACTATTTTTCTGATTATGTACCTAAAATTTTAATTACTGTAAATTAGAATATGAATTGCATAAAATTAAGATCATTTAAAACTATACATAATTAATTATCAATAATACATGTAAAAAAGTAAGATAAAAAATGTTAGTGAAATAACACATAACAAAATAAAGTGTATTCATTCTATAAAATTTCATTTGCACATATTGAATGATTTAATTTTAATATTAAATTAAAAAATATTAGAATTCTGTTTTGATAAAAATTATATATTTTTTGGAATAAACATTGTTAACATAGATTATGGTGACACTGGTGATTTTTTCTAAAAATGTTTATTTTGTTTGTTGAATAGTAAATTATACAGTTTTTTTGAATATCATAACATTATATCATCATTATAATGTAATAGTGACATAAATGATAATGAATTTTTTTTTTGTAGAAATTGTTTTTAAGATATAAAATAAGTAATTTTAAAATATTTTATCGAATTTTTAACTTACATTTGATATTTTGAAACACAGATTAGAAATTATCATAATAAGTTTTTTTTTGGATTTTAATATTTAATTGGGTTTTTAGAAGTTTTAATTATGTTTTAGATTAATACAAATGTCATATAAACTTCATATAATTAATAAATGAATGACAAATTTCATATAAAAAATTACATTTCCAAATTCTCTATCAGGAATGAGAAAATAATCATTATTATTAAAACAAAAATACATGTCTCCTCAAGTATAGACACCGCCTCCCATTTCCCTTGTAGAACCACATCCCATTAAATTTAAAAATCATAATATCTACACATTTTCCCTATATTATTTATATTATAACCCTTATAGTTTCTTTGTATTCACTATTCCCCATTCCTTCATGTCTTTATTATTAATTAAATCTTCCATGAAGTGATAACCTCAATTCTATTTTTTTTTAATTTTCTTCTTCATTCTATTCACCCAAAAAATTTATATTTATAAAAATTTTATATAAATTTTCATATATACATATATAACATGTTGATGTTATTATTATAATATTATAACTATTTTATTCTATTTATGATATATTATTTCTTTCGACCCATTTCAAACATCCTGATAATTGTATGATTCATCCATGAATAAAGACATTTTTATTATTTTACAGATCATAGCCTACATAGCTAGTTTTTTTATTATGAAATATAAATTTATAATAACATGTTCATATCATCAAAAAATATTTCAAAAAGATTATAAATTTAAAAATATCAAAATAAAATAACCAAAAAAACACATGATAATTTAAAATAAACCTGGATTTCAATCCATACTCTTTCAATATAATTTAATAGTAACTAAATTATATTGATTATAATGGATGATGATTGAAAAAAGGGATATAATTAAATTTTATATTTGTGTTTAAATCATCAAATAATTATTATACATGAGCCATAAATGTTCAGAAATAAAACATAATATATGTTAATGGACTTCTATAACCCTACTCGTTCCTTTTATGTTCATTGAATTTTTCTATATTTTAAAAATATTTAAAAACTGTACATTCTAAATTTCTTTATTACTACATTAACATTCTTGTTATATGAATATATATGATTTCATTTCAACTATTTGAATCAGATACGTCTAAAAAATGTAAAATGACTTTACATTAAAAAAATATCATAGTTTCCAATAGAGATATTTCCAATTCTCACAATGTTCAATGATATTTTTATTCCAATACTCAACTTCCAAAAATAAAGTTCCCTAGTTAATTTGGGTTCGACCATTATTATTCATTGAAAAAATTGTTATGAAATCCATATTAATCCCATTATATTTCATTGGTTTATTATATTTTTATGACTATTTTATATTTTCTTTCTATGTGGAATGCGTAATTATTAGAATAATATGATGTTATGGGTGGGAATATAATGAAATATACTGCATTTTAATTGGGTAATATTAAATATCTCATGATATTATTTAAATTATTAATGAACATAATTCTTGTTGCGTTATCATTTCACACGATAAAAATTGGTACAAAAGGGTTGTGGGTGAACCTGTCTCTATTTTTGTTCACAATATATGTGTGGGATTTGAAAACAATGTTATGATGTTTAATTATTATACATATAGCACATCAGATTTCATTATGAAATTATTCCCTTATGCATTTTATTTTGAAAAACTGATTATGATATGATAAAAATGATTATGCTCAACCATGCGTTATATTGCTTTATGTCATATGTTCCATACAATATATACCTCCCATTACAAGGATTTTAGATCAACAATTATTTGATGTATATTTATTTTTTAGTGAAAACACTAGGAAAAACATGAAATATAAAATCTGGACATTACAAAAGTATTTTAATGATGAATAATGTTTTATATATTTTTATGTTGTCAGAATCTAATCATATACATATATAACACCTTTATATTTTGTATTATAATGATTATACCAGGAAGGCTCAGCTAGGGAGAATTCCCTGACAATTTATTAAAATAAAAGAAAATGACAGTAAACACGCACCAAAATCCAAAGGGAAAGCAAGTTACATATCACAAACACCATACCCATCTCCATATTCTTCCTCCACTGTGGCTGTTTCCCATTCCGAGCTTTCATAACGCTTAAGAACCTTGGCATATTTCCTTCGCAAATTCATACGCTCCAAGGATAATAGCTCATCATTGCCTCCAGAGGATCTAGTGGCCAACGGCTTTGGAAGATATGAGTAGTCTTTCTTTGCCCTCCGCCGCGGTGGAGCAGTTAAGACTTCAGGAGCATTAATTGTCTTTGTCTTCCCTCCTTGGACCACATCACTGAAAGAGGGTTTTCTCATGTCACCATAGTAATCCTGATCGCTCTCGTAGCAATATCCCCACTTTCCAGTGATACACACATGCTGAAGCATACCATCCTCACCACTAGGCTGCTGACATTGGCCACTGTCATCAATTACCGCAAGACATCTCGACTATTCCGGAGATTCCTGAGTAATTGAAGCCCCCCACGCCACCTCTGTTGATCCATTTTCATCTTCCTGCACATCAGACTCATGCTGGAATACAACCAAGGAGTAGTCCTCCTCTCTGGATTCATTTTCTAGCCCCTCCAACCGATTTGCAGTGGCCACAGTAAAGCCCACCTGCCCATCCATTGCAGCCCTTCCTTGCACCCCATTCTCAAAGACAACATTCTCTAAACCGCCACTGCCTCTTCTGATCTCATCCGGTATTCCATTCTCCACCATTCCTGCCTCTTTACCCCCATTTTCAGCCATTCCAGTAGGATCCAGCATACCCACCCCATTCTGCAACTCCCTCACTACACTGATGTCACCAGCAGAACCTCCTCCTTCGCCTAAGCCATAGCCCTCGCTGGCAATAACACATCTCACATGCTCACCAAACTGTAAGTCATGTTTGAGCCTGCCGAGAACAGCAGACATAGCAGGATTAATAGAAGCCTCAGCACCGCTCCCCGTGGGGAAAACAGACCGCTTCCTCACATCAACCGCAGAACCATAAGCAACACTCCCAACAGGCAGAGCACCTGGGCTAGGGGACTCAACCAACCTCTATTCCCGGCTCGGAGGTCGTCTGTTCAGTATCTCAGAGCCACAGCGCGACACAAGGTGCCCCAACCGATGGCAATTGTCATAGTAACCAGCCCAGGATTCCAACACCACAGGTTGCCTCCAACGAAGTTCCTCACCAACAGTCAACCATACCCAGTTGACAGCAGGCCGAGCCATGTCCACCTCCACGCAGATCCTTGGATTCACAGGATGACTTACAGTGGATGTGTGGACATCCGAGCAGAGGTATCGCCCCCCCAAATTACCAACCATACGAAGAATAGCAGGGTTTTGAAAAGGGAGTGGGAGTTGCGGAAGACTAACCCACGTCGCAGTTGTTGACGGATCACGGTTCATGTGAAGATCAAAAGACCATCGAAGGAGAAAGAAACGGCACCCTTTGCATCTCCGCGGCGCATTAGACCAGGCGCGAATCAAATCTTTTTCTGAGTTGAAGCGGATCATGAATTGTCTGCTGTCTAGCAGCCCAACAACAACATGTTCCTGCAAATCCCATTTTCTGAAAATGAAACGGTCGAACTCATCAACTGAGGGCCTTCTGCGAGCAAAGCGATCAACCAGCGTCAAATCTAGGTGACTCGAAGCTTCGAGGAATTCGGATGAAGAGATCGGTAGCTAAGGAGCCCCCTGATGAAGATCTGGAACCTTCGGACATATCGAGATCGTCGGGAAATCCGGGAGATAGTTGGGGTTCGAGAAAGGGATGAAGAGTTTCTGAGGCGTTGGAGGTGGTGAGGCCCTATCCTTCGCCTCCCGTCCAACTCTTGGAAGCGGAGGGAAATCGTCCCGAAGCTCCATCTAGGGTTTCAGCGCCATCAATAATGTATGAAAAAAGAGGGTAATTATATTTGGTATTAAAGAAGGGTATAATTATTATGAGAATTAAGAAAATAATTAATGTGTGGAAACCCAAAGGATAATTTTAAATATATTGGAACATCATATATTTTTTTAATTTATATAGTGTGTGGTTTCCTAGAAATAAAATAATTATTCGGATACTAACTTGTGCATGAATGATATTAACAAGACTCAATATATTCTAATATCTATGAAAACATTGGTTGGGTATTAAATCATTAATGACTCGGTTAGAAACATTAGGTAACATATTTTATAAGAGTAAAATTCTGAAAAATTGATTTATTTTTTGTTTTGAAATTTATTTAATCTTATCTATGATAACATATTGTGAAAAAAAAATTTATAAAAATTGTATAATATAGCATTAAAAAAATAAAATTTCTGTTGAAATATAATTTTAATCATAGTGTAAAAAAATTGTTGAACTTTTTTCTAGATTATGTATTAAAATATAAATTAAAAATAACTATAAGAATAATTTCAAAAAAATTATATGTTTTATAACTATAAAAAATAAATTATCAATCATATAATTAATATTAGATAATAAGAAATATATATTTAATAACCCATAAGAAAATATTTTTATTATTATTAATAGACTTATCTTCCACTTATTATATGATTTTATTTAAAAGAAAAATTTATATATGTTATAATTTTAATATTATAAAAAAGAATTAATTTTCAGAATTATAAACTCTAATTTACCTTAGGGAATTGATTTAGTAATTTTATAAGAAAATATCTTTTGGTGAATAGTCGCAAATATGGTTTTTATTAATACATAAACATTTAGGACATCATTATAATATAAGAATAACTTAAAAAAAATTTAATCGTATTTATATAACAAATTAATCGTTATGTATTAAATTAATTAATTTTTCTTAAAAATAATTCGTAATTTAGAAACATATTTTTTACCTATTGATTCCTAAATTATATTTTATCAAAATAAAAAACATTTTTTCTTTACATTGAATTGAGTGGCTGGAAGGTGACAATCAAAATTTTCATGATCAAAATTTCAAATAACCCTCTTTCTTTTAATAATAAACCAAATAATTTCATGATATCCATTTTCATTCGAATGTAGTTTTCCTAAAATATTAGATAATTTATATTTTTAATGAATAATACCCCTATGATCAAGTATAAATATTCCACATCCTTTCCCTTGGATAATAATTCCCATTATCTTTTTCAAATCCAAAGTGCTTCCCATTTCCCCGCTTTTAAGGATATATAAACTCTTTTGTAATTTCTATGGTTACACAAAATCAAACCATCATGGATTTAGAAAGTATTAAATCATTATTGATGAGGTAACCATGATCGTCTTTCATTTTTCGATTTTTTCTTATTTCTACACTCCAAAATAATTTACCATTTAAAACATTGTAATAAAATTCATAAATAATTTTTTATAATTTTAATGTTATTTTTATAATATTATATATTATTTAATATATTTATTTTATATACTATCTCCCCACTATTTTGAATCGTCGTGATAAATGTTGATTTCATCCAATTAATGGGACATTGTCATTACTTTACATATCTTCACCTATATCGGTGGCTAGTTTATATTATGTAATATAAATGAATATTAATTTTTTCTCTGATTTTGGAAATTATTTTTCAAAATAGTAAATTTCTAATGATCAAATTAAGGATATAAAAAATTGTGTAATTTTAAGGAAATCATACCTCCAAACCATTCACATTTATAGTGGAACAGTCATAAATGAATTCAAATGATTATTACTATCGATGAATTATAATGAAGTAATTTAATTCAAATTTTGATTCATGTTTTAATGAAAATTTTTTCGTTATATAATATGAAAAAATGTGAAATTATAAAATAGGATCTATGGTAAGAAGAATCTCTATCCTAAATATTTAGTTTCATGTTTATCATAACATTCTTCTTGTTTTCTACATGACACTACAAAATCCATTCTTGAAAAATTATTAAACTTATTTCCATTTTTTTATTTATTGGACAATAATTCATCTATTTCAATGATTTGAAACATATTTTTATGTCATCTTCACAACATAACCCATTATCATCTAATGTTAATATTCAACATCTCATTTTTTTCCATTCTTTATTATAGTTAGCTCAATTTTTTATTTAATGAAATATTTTTTATTATTACTATATGAAAACAAAAAATTTCATGTTTTTTCAATTTTTAATATTTTTATATGTTTCCTTTCCTAGATTTATGCGTAATTAATATCATATTATTATGTTATTGGTGGTCCTAAAATTATATATCCCTCATATGAAATGAGTAATGTAAAATAAACCCTGATATTATATTATTGTTTCATGAACATAATTTTATAATTTTTCAAAAGGTATTAAATTATGATAGATATATAATTAATAATCATAATATTGATATTAGATCATTTCAAAACATATTTTCTTGATTTGACATAAATTTTTTTGGTGTTTTGTTATTATGCATATGAATGATTCTATGTCATTATCAAATAATTCCATCATTTTTTTAAGGTTGACCAATTTCATATGATATAATGATGATTATGATTATGATCACCCATGCGAATAATTATTTAATGTATTGTGGTTCTTCCCCGTTATACCACCTGTTTGTATGATTTTGGCTCTCCAATTATTTTAAATACATCCTCTGGTGAGTATATATACTATGTAGACAATTAAAACTAAAATAAATGAATTTTACAAAGGATTTATTTAATGTTTATTATTTTATCTATAATTATGTTATTTTGACAGAATATATAAAATATATTAAAAAATTTGATTCTGAATTGTAGTGATTATTATGTTTTTCATATGTTAAATAAATCTATAAACAATTTACAAAAAGGTAAGGTTAATATAGTTGGTTTTATAGAAATTTTTAGTTATTTTGGGGGATTAAGACTATAATACATTAGTTAATACCCTAATATTAAGTTATAATATAAGATAACATCTAATTTTTTGGGTAATTTATAATGAGTTAGATGCCATATCAATGTAATACATGTCTAGATACATACATGTGGATACATGATTTGGGCTAGATGAACTTGGGTATAATAACTCTAAAAATGATGGATTACTGTTAACATTTTTTCCGAATATTTTTCACTGGGGTGCACCTTGTGGTGCCACGTTTGTGGGACTCTTTAGTCGAATGCGTCATGTTGTTGCCCCTAAAGTATTATTTCCAAATGTGGGAAAAATCTATCACGTCTTAAGGGACATTCACTCCTTATTCAAAATGGTATAATGTGATGTCAGTCTCTACTTCCATGGATTCCTAATTAGAATTATTCACCATGTTTCAGTCTCTCTTATAGATTAAGTCGTTGTTCGTGAAACTCATCCCAGTTCCATATATATATGTAGATGCCAGTAAATTATGATACTATTGTCATGAAATTATAATGGGGACAAGTAAGGGAAGTGACCTTCAGTTTGGTGAGTATGCATGTTGGGAATCACTGGTCTGTCTGGCTATTGAAACACTAGTTTGCCTAATTTTTTACATAATAGAGGGAATCTCGAGGGAAAGAAATCCCATGGTATCCTATTTTGAATCTGAGGAATTATATGATATAGGCATGTCTTTAAATTTTTTTTAGATTCCCATGATTAACATGGTGGATATACTGAGTTTAGCATCAAAAGGAGAGAGCTCAGACTGATTGGAACACTTATGAAAGTGGATGGGATGGGTACATCCCTAAGAGAGATAACATATAATTTTTTCTTGATGGATTGGTCAAAACTCTCAATAAGGATAGACAATGATGGTGTGTCCCAAAAGGGGAAGATTTCACTCCATGAAGACTGATCCATTCACCACAGAAGGTGAATCATAGGATGGTGGTTCCTAGAAATGGGGAAAGAACGATTTACCATTGGATGGGATTGAACCTCATGGAGGGTTCCTACATATTCAATTCTGGATATAGGGATCAAACACCCCATGTTTGAGATGATGATTCATGGGATAAGAATATACACAATCGAAAACAACTGGTAGAAATGTTGGGGCTTATCGGTGGTTGAAAGACATGGTGCTATAATGAGTAATGAGATGAACGAATCATACTTATAGATAGATATTCTTATGGATGAAATGGTTCTACTTGGATGCGGTGGCCTGAGTGAAATGCTGATGGATATGGATAAAGTGTCAAATGGTGGAAAGAATGGGGTGGAAATGAGAAAATGTGTGCAGGTGATGGTGTTGGGATTGAAACCTATAGAGTTTTCTAATGTATCCTAGTGTTATATAATAATGGTCCACGTATTTCATGAATGGGCTAATGATTCACTTGAGGATGTGATTCGAGATAATGGAGACATGGATGGGGGATCAAATGAAATGAAACCAACAGATTAAGGAATTGTCTTCCCAAGACATAATGGCTCGATGGAGATACTAGGATAAGAAGGGGGTGATATCCTTTCACCTCAAGGGGGAATAATAAATACAATTCTAAAAAGGGAAGAAATAAAATTCCACATAGTTTAGGAATGGAGAATAGAATCATGGTTTACTCAAAGGACTACAACTAAAATACATACTCAGGCTTAAATGTGGTTAGGATATCATCAATACAGAGACACTCTTGGTTGGAGGAGTATGTATTGAGTATGGGGATTATGCATTGAGATAACCTAGGAAATGGTCTGACACCACTAAGTATAGGACAAAATATGTGGTTCCCAAAAATGGGGACACTGATGTTTAATAGTGTTTGGGGTTGAACCTCAATGAGGCTTCTTACATAACCTATCTAGGAGACAGTGATCAAAACCCACATAGTTCAAAATCATACATTTTAATTTCATGCCGTATATAACACGACATATTGTTTAACATCACGTGGGATAGGGGAAAACTGACATAAATTGGTATGGACCTTTGGGTGATGGGTGTGAACCTCTTGTAGGCTTCCTAAGTACCTTTCATGAAAAGGTCAAGTATTAAATTAAACAATGTTCATGATGGTGGGTGGGTATTACATGATAAGGAATCCAAAATAGTATTTCTTGGTCGATGCTTACTCTATTCCCATGTGATTCATGTTGGGTTTGAGAAACAAGAGGTGGAAATAGAACTGAGGAGCATGTTGAAAAAGTTGTGTCTGTGAGGAGTAGAGCGGGGCATACACATGGCTAGAGGACAATGGATAGGAATATTGGGAAGCTCCGGGAGGGTTTCCAGAAGTACAAGGTGGAAATGAAAATTATAGAAGGGCTTCCATGCCATGGTGTGTCAGTGATTATGCAAAGTCGTTCCAAGGATCACATGGAAATAATGTGCATTGGAAGAGGAGGATTGAGAGGGCGTTGTTCCCCATCCCATTGATTGTCCTCTTGGGATTATCACTATTGAGGTGGTCACAGTTTAACATCGTGTTTTGATGACATGGGGTTGATTGGGAGTATAATTTCATGAAGATTAGACGATGGGGACTCACTCCTCACCCATGGGAATTACGTTATATGTACCAACCGTCACATTGAGCAAGGAAAGAACAAGAAATTCTGGAATTTGGTGGGTGTGGAGTGATCAATTATGGGTTCCACATTAACATGGATATGCAACATTAATTAGTAGTTAGCATGCCTATGGGAATAATCACAAGGTAGTGAAACACGACATGAATAACCACTCATGGGACATTGAAATCAATTCATACAAGCTTGGAGGGATGCATGGGAGAGGGGTTTGAAAAGCAGGAGACCTTGGAATGGAAGGATTCTTGAATCATTAGTGATTCATGATGAGAATGGCCTTTTAAAGGCTCTGGGTATTTGTGAAGTGAACGGTATTTGAAAATTAAATTGTGTCCATGAATAACAGATTCATTGTGAAGGGAGGTTTTAAACAGAGTATAGCTTTGCATTAGATAATCTCTATCTATTTTGGGAGTTCTTCATAATGGATTAACAATTCGTGAATCGTTGAGAACCCTGATGGGAACCCTCCCTTTTTATAGGCATAGGACTTCACAAAGGGAATCCCCACCATGGGAGAGGGATATAAAGAACACAATGAGTCACGACTCATAGAGGCCATGTACATTTGGTGATATGTTTTTTTGACTTTGTGAAGTTCTTTGTGAAATGGGCTCTAGGATTGGGAATGGTGGTAGTGCCTATGGTTTGAGGGGGGGGGGGTTAGATTTCTATTTATATGTAACGAAGGTCGATGAGGGTCTCATAGCTCACTAAAGATAAAATATTTCCACCATGTAGGATAGATGATTCCATGAACCCAAAGGCGTAGTGTCAGACTTGGTTGGACTCAAAGGGTGTCTCATATACAAATGATCACATAGATGGTCACAGAGAAAAAGTGATGTCGCAGAGAAGAAGGGCTCCATTATAGTTTTTAGACTCACCAAGGGTCCATCATGCCTTGAAGGGGGTCATTGAGGTTTCTATCATGGAGTAGGTCACATATAGAATGTGATTCTGTGAAGCCATGGAATTTTTCAGACTTGCAGTGGTTGCATCACGGATGCACATGACCATAGTGGCAGGACAACCCTATGAAGGCCTTCATGATCCAGGCCGTTTTGGATAGTTTTGATGGATTGTAAGGACATTTTGAATCTATATTAAGTTTTAATAAACCACAAATTTGTTGGTCCTTCAAGTGGAATGAGTTTTGGAGACAGTAAATCACCCCTCAAAATGGTAGGTGAAGGAATATATGATCATATTTGTAGGGTAAATCATTGAAAAAAATGAAGGATCACAAAAAGAAAAATCCTGGAGGTAGATCATAAAGTTGTATAACAATGAGTGATCGAAAAGTAGCATCATGAAGGATGGGTGATGGTTTCCACGATTCCCGTGCACAGGTCATCGTGAATCTCGGGCCGAATGCACCTATAAATAGGTGAACAATTGTATTTTTTATGTACTTGGATCTCCACGAATGATCGTGTTGTTTCTCTCGCTTCATGAAGAAATCCTCTATGTGGTAGGTACACCATGAACAATTTTATTTGATTTGGTGCTCTACGAATGCTTTGGAGAATCGGTGTATCGTGATCTTCTACTTCCTTTGTGATGCATAACGATATGAAACCAACATTATGGTGGAATTCCTTTTATGAACTATCATTCAGGAATGGCCTCTGTAATCATTTTTGAAACCCGACCAGAAATTTTTCTATGTCATAGGTTGATGGCCACTCATGAGGTTTCTTGAAGGGTTCGTGTTGATGCTTCTCATATGGATATCAGGGAAAATAACATTCAAATAGGGGAATATATCTGGAGAAAATATGATCACAAATCATTGATATTATTGCTTATGGAGGCACAGAAAGAATATACAATGTGCTAGAACATTCTTCTGTAAGGATTGGTCTTATAAGAAACCAAATTTAACCCAGAGGCAAGTAGTGATGAGACAAATTATTGTTTTAGGAGTACGCCAAGAAATGTATCACGGGTACAGGGCTGTGGATTGTTATGCTCGAAAGGATCACACCCCTATCATAGTGTATTGCCTCCACCACCACATCCACTTCATAGATGGAAGATATCTAATAGTATAGATGGCCCACCACTATACATTGCCATTATCAAGGTGGGGATTGGGAATCTAGATATGTGATGGATCAAAATATGGTATTTTACCCAGTGTGGAACTTCACCAATGAATGGGCTTGAGCCAACTTGTCGTGTACTTCCTATGAAGAGTTAGATACTATAATAAGGTAGGAAGACCTATAGAAAGTAGCATGAGCTACCCAAACTATCATTTCCCAATAGAATGATATTATATCGAAACTACTATGTCGGTGGTCATCAGATACCAATACATTCAACCTGCACTGCAAGGAAGTTAATATTTCCATCTATGACCTTCATCAAATATTTCACATCCTGATCCTATGAGGTATTTAGGATGAGTTCCATCTAGCCATGAGTATCTGGGATGTGGTAGAGCAGATTATGCCTCTAGAAAATGAATTGTGGAAATTAGTACCATGAAAAGACGATGATAATAATATAACTAGAGATTTCCACTTTAAGTAGAGGTTTGACTACTTTTAGATCTTCCCTCTAGAAGAAGAGAAACTACCAAAAAGTCCCCCACATTCCCAAAAATAGTTCATAGGGTACAAGAGTGTTCATACTAGCAGATCCATGAGTATATCCTATGGAGTCTTTGGGGATTCAGTGACAATAATGAGAAACATCCAATAGTCATGCTGGCCGCATTCATCTCATCATTGATCTATAGGTGAATGCTACACGTTAAAAACTCCCACACGAGAGTATGATTGAGAACATATATTATGGCAGCAGAATAGGATAGCATAGAAAGTTTCAATATTGCTATACTATTGTTTTTGAGGTTATGTAATTTAATTGACACATTAGTGATGTAATGATTTTTTTAGGGTATACATGATATTCCATTTCTTATAATAATGGAAAACAATACATATGAGTGGATACAAATATCTCAAACCAATTTCCCCACCTGGGATACACTCTTGACCAAAATTTTTGAATATCACAGAGAGCACCACACTGATACTAGACACGACAACTGAGTTGGGTTAGCTGGGATGAGCAGAACAATTCATCTTCCATCCAATTAATATGCTGACTGGAAAATATAATGATGATAGAATAGACACCATATATAAATGATTATACCTTCTATCCTTATAATGTGGTGTGTTGGTGGAGTGGGTAGATTGTGAACCCATATGATAGCCGTACACTCGACATTGGTTTATGAGGAAATTTAGATGCTTGAAGAGGCTAACCCAAAAGTTGTATTGGGTGGTGCTTCATGATAACGACTGATATAAGATGAGGAAGTTGTGGCTGATGTTTACACTGGGGTGGGAAGATGCAGAATGAGTTTCCACTGAAAACCACAATATTCGGACTGGTTCAAAAATATGAATTATGTTGGGAAGCTTTTTACATGAGTGAGATGATGAGGAAACCAACAATCTAGGATACCAAAGCAGTGGTTAACAAGCCTCAACTTCGGAGAGTGGAACCATGTGGATATAATGAGGTTGCTTACAACTAGTGACTGGACGAAAAGGTTTTAGTAGCAAGGGTAGCTACCAATGAAACTACTATGATAGAAGGTAAGGAAATGGAAGTGAAATGGGTAATCCTAGCTATTATGACTGAAGGAATCCAGGATAGAGGGGAATCATCAAGGGGATTTCATTGGTTCTCAACTAAATCTATAGGTCGGAAGGGGATCCCAGAAGTGATTCTTTCTGATGTTGTTTTTATAGATTCTTGGAATGTCTGGGAATGGTAAAAGAATTACCTCTGTTCTGACAATCATTGGGAGGTCATAAACAAGCATAGAATATAGTTGGGGGGAACACTGTCTTGAGAAGGATAGCTTCAACATGGATTCACCTAAGGGAAAAAAATTTTTGTTTGAGCTGGATACACTATTGTACACATGGGGTACCCACGACCATTAATAGATCAAGAGATGGTGTTGTTGAACAAGATCATCCCCCAATGGAGTCAGTTACTGAACTGGTGGAACAAATTCTGCTAACTATAACTCAGGTAGATTACTGGGGGAATTTTTTGGTGAGGAAGACCTCCATATGGTCAATGAGAATGTAACTTCAAAGGGGGCATGTATAAAGGAAGGAAAAATAGTGTCCTTAGAGGGTAATTACCTGATCAAGTCTTCCATAACCTTTAATGTAAGAAATAACTCATCATTGATGTGTAAATTAACTTTATAAATTATTTTTTCCTCTCTAACGACACATATTTATTAAAGAGGATCTTGATCCAAGCACTCTTGCAGATGGGAATAAAAAGAAAATGATATGTGCAGTGAACCAAACACTAGGACCCACAACCAATGAGATGATAGTTGCATAGTGTATCAATGATGGGGAAGTGATGGTGGACCCATTTGGCACCTTAGGAGTCCAAAATCATACACAAAAGTCCATTCAGTAGTATCATATCAATGGTAGGTTTGAGGCTAGATCATGTGGCTGATCAACGTAAGTCTCATGATTTTGGGCATTACCTATTTCACAATTGGTTTAATTTGATAAGACAACCCATACACATAGTTTTTTAGGGTGGCATGAATGATACTGGTATGAATTTATGGAGGAACTGAGGATCCTCAACAAATAAAGACTCTGGTTTATATGGATCTGAGTACACGGGACTACCAAGCCATAATTCTTTATGGGTAATTGATGTAAATGAGTGATTCTATGGATGGGACATTGTTTGGAGTTGTCCAGGTAGACATCATTGAAGTAGAATCTACCAATGATGTCAAACTTGATGTTGATCTTATTACTGATCTCCTGAAGAAATATCCTGAGTATGAGTATTCTGCTCCATAATAGCGTGATGTGACCAGTTTTGATGAAGAGGATAGCAGGGTTGTCTTCCACTAATCAGGGAATCATACCAAAATCATCATAAAAACACCCACAATCAGAGTGTATATTCTATATAGGACAAATTCATCCCTGACAGTGTAAAATATTTCATGGAGGAGTGGATTCCAAACGCCCTCATATGCTGATTAGATATTATCTTATTGAGAAGCTCTGATAGACAACCGAGAATCTAGAAGGTGATTGGTGCCGAATAAACTCCAAAAAACACTCATAAGGTGTACGCGGTTGAGCATGAACTCCAACAACTCAAGAAACATATATGTTTGAACTTTATATCTATTTTCAAGCCGACAGTTTTGGTCAAATATCAGGAGGCTCAACTGATAGAATCCTTGAAGTAGTTGACACAACTGATCTATCAAGTGGCTGAACATCGAGGTGAGTGGGATGGAACATTGATTTGAATAGATTAACTTCACCTTATATATGTTTCCATGTAAGGGGATCTCAATAAGAGATATGGAATCCCAGAATCCACACAACAAAAAATAGCAGAACTGGGGTGCTCCCTTGAGGAAGAAAATCTAAATGGTGTATTTTTTCAGGCACATACAAACATACATTAATGCCCTATTGTTTTTATGGATTGTGTGCATGAGTATCATAACTAACATTTATTTATACATCTCAATCATATTTGTAAAGAAACCATTTATTAATCCCTAAGCTCGCATAGGTCATGCTTGGTATGAGAAACAATGGATGATGATGTAATTATTTACCTTGAATACGAGACCACCAACCAATCACCGGACACTTGAGGTCTGATGACCACATATAGTTTCTGGGAGAAAAGTGGTGGATATGATTATAGAATATATTTATGAGAATAGTCATATTTTTCTTTCTGAGCATACTATAGTGCCCATGTGGGATAACACCATCGACGTTGGAATCAATCTGAACAAAGGGGAATCGATTTTATGAATCACAATACCAAAAATTGAGAACAATGTGAGGATGGCATGCCAATATAGGATAACTATTGACCTTATTCGTAACATAATAATCCACATTTCATTACCCTAAATGGGGGGGGACATTAGATGAGGAGATATAGATGACCGAATTCATAACATGGGTATATAACTCCATGTGTAATATAATATCTTCTTTAACGTTAGCCTAGAACAGTAGGGGTTCCATATGACCAAGAATCCAGAATTTCAGGGGGCCTTCAAACATGGAAGAGGATAAAGATCTGATATAAAGGTAATGCAATGAATGGAAATGGAGTGATGGTTTTTTTAATGGAGTCCAACCCACATGAAACTATTCCACCATGATGAATAATGATTAGGAGGGTGTGTTGGATGGAATCAAGATCAAACCTATTTGCAGACGGGACCGCTCTAGTGATGACCTAAAATACAATGCAATTTTACGTCATTCAGATGAGTATGATGCACTAAATAGTTTAGAATAATAAATTCTAGACCTTACACATTGTTTAATGTCATATTTTCTAGGCCTTGGTCAATAGTTTAATGTCATGTTACATGGACTTGGGACTCTTAGTACATGATCAATGAGTTTGGACCATAATTAGTGGAAAAGACCTAAAATAGTTAATGAACATGTAGAAAGGCATATGAAAAGATTTTAGTGTGTCCCTTGGTATCCTATGAGGTAAGGACTGTCGCTGTATGTAGTTCTAGAATGCCTTGTAGTTTAATGTCAAACGGTAATGAAGTGTGAACCGAAAAGGAGGAACATGCGGAATGGTACATAAACTAAGGTAATTGATGAAAAAAGAAGTATACATGCCACATCCCACATTATTGAAATAGAAATAGGGGTAAGATATAGGTAAGATGAAAGGGGTTGGTGTTGGACTATAGAAAAAGAGTCTAGTCATCATTACATATCCCATGAGAATGGGAATAAAGCCATATGTTTTTCTTCAAGATGCTATGGAATATGTCCAATTATCAAAAGGAGGAATATTCTCTCAAGTGGGAAAACTGATCATTATTATGCAGATTAATCTCATGTGAACTAGAACATTTGATGTTTTAGAATAATTGTCATATATTTCAGACTGTATTTGGTGGAGAGGTGTGGTGTATTGTTAGGAGGAAAACAAAAATGAATGTGGAAATAATTTCCACATCAAACAATACATTTCTAGAAATTAAACATCCAGACAATGAAGGGGGTGAAATGGTTTATGAATATACAGATGGATCCGGAGGAAAAGTACTCGTGAATAACTACATTTCTCATAGGGGTGGGAATCAAGCCACACATAGTTCTTGGAATGTGGTGTGGTGTAGGGCTGATTCCAAAGTGGATACATCTTCTCGAATTGAGATGGTCATATGGGAGGATAATTCCACAGTACACATTATATATGTGAAAGTCATAGATTAACATTATAGGATAAAGATTCATGAGATCCTAGTTTATTTTCATTGAGCTAGGACTAAAGGGAATTGTGGTTCTCCCATTTAGGTAGAAACATTACTCAAATCCCTGGTCCCACAGGATCCATGCTCTATGTGGGAAACAAGGGGGGAGATATTTACCACACATCAAAATAAAAAGTAGGGAATGAAGGTGTGGAGTAAGTGATGACCCCACGACACAGGTTCATCCTCTTAACGCATAATGTTTCATGGAGGAATAACATTAGTTGTGTTAAGGTTCTGTTTAAACCCAATGATTTAGAAAGTGGTGTGAATCACAAAACTCATATTTAGGGGATAAAGGGGTTGGAATAATGATAGAGGATATTTTTTGAAATTATAAGAAAAAAATATCTATATTGTGTGACCTAGAATGATAAAAAATAATTAAACATCTACTGCTAACCAAACTCACAATGAGAGCCTTGTTTCAAATGTAATTTGAGATCATTCATGATGTTGGCCTGAAAAATAGCTGATCCATAAAGTCATGCATCCATTCCGCTCGGGGGGGGGGTCCTTTAGGATGTAAGAGATGATGGTTACCTTAACAAATGGATTCATGATGTGTGGAAATGGAATGATAGGATGTCCATACAGAATCCTACACACTAGGACCTAGACCATATTTCATGTGAGTGTATTGATGTGTGTAATATAGGTTTATGTGCCTCCTTAAGAGAGTACAACTCAAGATTAAGTGTGGAGTAATAGGAAAAAATAGGTTGATTTACTTAGGGTTAAACCCAAAGGAAATTTTTTTGGGAGTTCTTATATATCCCATAAGTGTGGTAATCAAGGATTATATAGTGTTAGAAGTGTGTGCAGTTTAATGTCATGTGGTAAGGAAAAACGTTGAAGAGGTCCCAAAGGGGTTGTGAATGGTATGGTATTACGAACCTATTTTGAATGACGAAAAAGAATCCTACATCATACCACACACACCTCTTAGATAAATCTCTGGAAAATTTTCCCAAAGGCGGGAAAATTCGACAATTCTTGTACAGTTTAGAAGTGCACATAATAGAGGGGTACATTATATTTAAGTACATTAAATAATGAACATAAATGGAATCTAGTTTAACAAAATTTAGGTAGGATAGAATAATTTAATGGAATGTGGGGAGAGAGAGATCTTATTTTATTGCCATAAAACACATACCATGATGTAGGGGCTGAAAGGGTTGAAAAGTTTGAGGAACCTAGGGCAGGATCCAAATACTAAATTTATGTCATTTCCTATGTATCCCATAAGGATGAGAATCAGACCACACATAGTTCTTAAATTCCATGTAGTTCAAATTCATGCAGTGAGGTAGTATATAGAATGGGAAATCCCTTAGGGGTGAGAACTTGGGGTGACTATTATAAACCCGAAATGAATGAGCATAAAATAATTCTAATTTCCCCAATATAAAATCAAATAAGAATCAGGGATGAGTGTCCAAATGAATGAAAAACATTGTGGAGCTTATGCTAGGACCTAGGAAACACATTCATACATTCCTTCATATCCTATATGGATGCGAATCAAGCCACACATAGTTCTTGAATTCCGTGAATTTTACCATCATACGGTAAGGGTGTGGGGATAAGGGAGGTATTCTTATGGAAGGCACCATGTGGGGATGTTGTAAACCTGACGGGAATGATGAAAAAACTACACACCACACATCCTTCATACAAAAGGAAAATCAGACCATAAGACATAAAATGAGGATTCTTGGGCAGAGACATGATGACAACATTTATGGATGTTTCTACATATCCCATTTGGATGGGAATCATTATATATGTAGATCTTGGATTCCACGTAGTTTGCCATCATGTTGTAAGGACACATGAAGAAGAATGTTTTTATAATGTTAATGTGGATTGCGTGATAATTAATACCTGATATAAATGAGGGTAAGAGAATTCTACACCAAACCATGCTCAATCTCATGGGGGAAACATTGTCCAATGCTCTAGAAATGATTGAGCGACCAAGGGATAGACCCCAATATGAAATGTATGGTAATTCCTATGTTTTATATAAGGATAGGAAGATTTCCATATGTAGTTCTTGAAATAATGTGTATTTTAACATCATTTTGTGTGAAATTAAGGTAAAATTGGATGTTATTGATGGAGGGGAACATAATGAATCTATTTACAACTAAACATGAATGAGTAAAAAATAAGTCCACATCATACCATATGCATCCCTAGAAGATAACTAAACATAAAGTGGGAACCAAAGATATGAAATGATATACTAGGATTCACCAAATGAAAAAACATTCTTGGCATTATTAAATATCCTGTGAGGGCAAGGATCAAGCCACACATAGTTCTAGAGATGCCATGTAGTTTAATGTCAAGCAGTTAGGATGAAAAAAGGGGAGATTCCTAAAGTTGATATGTAACACAGTAGTTGTACGCCTGATGTGAATGAGGAAAAAAGAAGTCATCCTGGTGTCAGGTGTTCTGTCATACGTAGGATGAGAAGCTAGAAGGAATGTGGAAACATTGGTACATGTGGTTTGACCCAATGATAACATATTCAGTTTTTTGCAACGTATCCCATAAGGATGTAAATCGGTCCATATTTAGTACTTAAGATAATGTGTAGTTTAACATCATGTGGTATGGAAGAAAAAAAGAATAAAAGATCATTTATTAAGTTCAGAGAGCTCAAACCGTAGAAGACCAGTTTAATGTACTGCGCATGGGGAATAAGGGAAGAAAAACGTGAATCACCACACCCGCTATTTGGGACACTATGGGTATGGTTATAATTATTTAGGATAACTAATGATAATTTTCAAAACATAGTAACCATTTCATGTGTCCTAGAATGAAAACAAATAATTGATCATTATCCTTTAAGAAATTTCATAATGTGGGAATTGTACCATATTATCATTCCATATCGTCCAAGAGTTTTTCCTAGTTTGGTAGGTGAGATAAGGTTTCATGAGACGATGTTGTTAGGTGTATTTTCAGATGTGAATGATTTTGAAGACTCAAATAAAGGGAATGGGTGAACCATGGAGGTACCCATGCATTTTATCATATTTCAATTAGTATGGGTGAGATCTTAGATTACTGTCATAGAGCTTGTACCATTAGGTATTTTTACTTCTTAAAGTTTTTCATCATACAGGACCTGGATGCTCAGTAATGTTTCACCATTCCACGGTTGTATCGAATAGTTTAGAATAATTATGTAATGTCATAATTGATCATACTATAAAGTCATAGAGCTCAGACAATAATTCTTATTCCCCTTTTATATTTTTTTTCATTATATATGGTGATGGTTTATTCATGTGAATTACTACATGAGAAACATAGAATTTGATAGAGGAGTAATTCAATCATCATCCATGGTGACTATAGAGTGTGCACCATTAGTGTAAACCTTGATAATGATATACGGTATCTCGCATTTGGATTCTAAATTTTGGGCTTTCGGTTGGGTATCATTGGTGTTCTCAATGCCAATACCATGTCACCTTGATAGAATGAACAAATATGAACTTTATTTTTGAGGGATTGAATGTCATTTCTAATTGTTTTCTTGATTGTGCAACGCATGAAGCATGTTCTCATCGAGATCTCTCAGTTAATACAGACAGATATTCTCTACCTTATCTGATTTCATCTGATTTTATATGAAAATGTGGAGAAATGAAAACTCAATCTTGATGGGCAGGTCCACTTCTATTTCATAAACCATGGAGTATGGGGTCACCTTGGTGGAGTTACAAGTCGTAGTCTGGTAATCCAAGAGAGTGTTGGGAAGGTTGTATATATAACTCTTATTGTTTTGACCAACCATCATCTATGAGAATTTAGAGAGGTTTCTGTTGAATTTCTCAATCATCCCATTTTCATGTGTGTGATAGGGAGAGGTATGATTAAAACTGACAATGTACTTGGTGTACAATTTAATCAGATCTACTACCCATAAGTTGGTGTCATTATCAGTGAGGATGATGTGAGGGACTCATAATTGAAGGATGATATTGGTGGTCATGAAATCAAAAATAGCATGGTCATTGAATTACTTGAGTGAAATTCCCTCTGCATACATGGAAAAAAATCTCTATGATTCTGGTTGAACATGCCATGGTGATCTATTATTGGTTGATACCGCCCCAAGACATCACGCCCCCAGACTGAAAAGGTCCAGGAGTAATTGGTGCTATAGAGAGGCTCTGTAAACCAATGAAAAAAATTATCATGGATCTAGAATTCTTGGATCTTATTGGTAAACTCAATACTGTTATAGACTATGGTGGTCCAGAAGTTTCCCAACCATTGGATTTGATTAGAGTGTTTTGATCCTTCCTGATGAGGTCTACATGAACTAGCATGAAATTCCTCCATAACCAATTGAATATCATCTCCCTGAATTAAATGTCATAGAATACCAACAAACCCACATCTTTAGAGGGTCTTCTCATGAGTTGGACAACATTATAGGGTGAGCTGTAATACGCGCTGATGTATTCGCTCACATTTGGATCGGTCTATTAGAAGATTTATATCTATGATATACTCGAGAAATGTAGTTATCCTATCAAGAGATTGTTCCAGTGTTGTGGAAGGGGGCATTCAGATCCTGATGTTGGTGTAATGTCCATGAGATGACTTACCTATTGACTATTATCATCATCCAGAGTGATTGGGGTGATGACTCTTTGATGCACCACAAGGATAATCAAATATTCCAAATCCACCTCCACAAGAGATGTGGAAAGGTAGTCCATGGAATCAGATCGACCATTCTATGATTGGGGAACATGAATTACCTTAGGTTGGGAAGGGAACTGGACAATTACCTAGAGAGTTCACTATAACAAGTGTAGAATATATGACTTGATAACGATGTAGTCTTCATTGATCTACTTCATGACTAGTTTATACTCCTCTTTCACATGAAGATGGAGAACATAAATCTAGAGTTCCAGTTCGAGACCAGTGATGAGTTCATGATACTCTGCATCATTTTGGGTGCATATTTCTAACAAAGAGTACATATAGGTAAAGATATCATGTGTAGGTGAGATGAAGATGATACCTAGGCCAACTCTATTATGCCCAAGATCATTAAGAGTCATATCAGTAGGGCTTTGCGAGGATCCATTGAAGTGCATATTCCAAAATGGTACGACTCAATCTAGTGAGAGGATTTCCTCATCTGGGTAATCAAGATCTAGATACTACTCTATGGGGGTCTGGATGGGTGCAATGTTGTCTTCCAGTGCCTATACCTTGATAGCATTCTGGGGGACTAACATGATGTCAATATGTTGAATGACCCCTACCCACTAGGATAGAAAGCCTACAACATGAGTAAAATTAGAATATAATTTAGCGGTTCTACGTGAGAAAAAAAATTTATATCATGGTTCTGTAGATAAATTTGCATTTTTTGAACTGCACGTACCAATTTGAGACAACTTTTCATGATTAAGGAATATCTAGTATCTATATCGAGGAGAATGAAACTATTATAGTATAAACTATTATCTATCCTCTCATAGTTATTTTTGGAAATAAGGTTATTAAGGGACTATTCCACGGTGGTAACATAATGGACTAATAACATTACAATGATAGGTGGAATCAGAATAAGAGGCTATAGCAAGTACTACATGACCTCCTTAAAAGCAGTCTGACACTCTTCATCCCAATGGTAGTTGACATTTTTTCATGAGCTGTGAAATTGTGATACCCTTTCTATATATATTCACTATGAATCGTCGTATGTAGGCTATGTGTATTTGAAATCTTTTGAGCTACCGAATTATCCTTATAGGAGGCATCTAACTGATTCCTTAGTTCTTCTCGATCTCAATATTGGTGCCTATATATCTAATTAAAATGTCAAGAAACAATCTGCAGCTAGCATTGAAGTCACACATCTAGAGGATCATATTCATATAGTGGGAGGAGAGGAAGCGGAACACTTTCTCAAGATCATTGAGATGGTCCTGACACTGGAGTTATTTAACAACCAAGCTATGATCATAGTATTCCACCCATGTACAAAGGATTGGTTTGAATATATGGTACATGACACATTGATTGGTGACACATGAATTATTCATACCAAAATGCATTACATGGTAAAATAATGGACCATGTGATGTTGTGAAGGCGGTACACACTTCATCCTAGAGGGAAATTCTAACTTGATTAAATCTAGAATACTCATCCATGAAAGAACATTCTTGGAATCTAGTGGTAGCATCAATCAACAACTATTTCATAGAAAGGGAAAAATCATCCTTCGGAAAATGATAGTTGAGATCCCAAAAGTCAATGTAGAATTGAATTTTTCCATTATTCTTTAAAAAGATAATAATTTTTTTGATACATTTTGTGCACTAGAATTCAATGATGAAGTTGGATATAATGAGATTATCAACTTCGGCCTTGACCAAGGACCAATTTGAAGGGTGTTACTTTTTAGGAGGCTCTTTGATGTTAAGATGGTTTATTAGAAGACCAAGACAGTGGACGGTGACTTGCGGATCCAATCCTAGAATATCTCCACAAGTATAGGAAAATACAACTCGATGTTATTTCAGAAAAACGAAATACTTCCCCTTCTCATATACATAAATGGTTGCACTAACTCATGTTGGATTCTGATCATTCATGGTGTCGAGGTTCACCTATACCAATTCATCAATGGTGGTGAAGACACATTCCTCCAACACAGCTGGAGCACCCTCAAAATCCTCTTTATTTTTCACAAGGATATAGTCACTGACCTGGGGAATTTTTTCTATGTTGGATGATTCCGATGGAATGACGGTGTCATCATTATTGGTAGTGGACTCTTCATTAAGGGACTCCTTGGCTATTGAAAACATTGTGATGAATGATGTGGATCTGATTCCATCCATCCATCGACCTAATGGAAAATTATTGATGATATTAAAGTAGTATTCGAGAGTTGGTTTGACCCGGATCAATTTAGCCTAGTGAAACAAAGATGTATGGCGTATTTTCGAAGCCATGGGGAGAAAATCTCAGTACCTTACCATTGTAAAGGTATCCCGGATCAGTCGATACTAATTTGAATAAAAGTACGAAGTGATCTTTTTGTCTTCCTTGCAATGGGGGAAAAGCTTTCCTCTTTTCCCATAGATGACAAAGTATTGTCCCATGTATATTTTTGTGGCCTCCAATAAGTGAATTGGGAGAATATAGGCATCGTCCAGGTCTATCTAGGGGTTTAACACACTGGTATTATGGTCAAACTCGTTATCCTGAACCTACATGTCCTTACTCATATAGTATTCGACATCCAAGTAGCGGGATTCCCACGAGGAAAAGGGAGTTGCTTCACCTTAGATTTTTCCTACTCAACTATTAAGGGATTACATTAGGAAATGGTGATATGACGAGGGGACTACCACCTGTGGATGGAGCCAAGGTCTACCCATCAGCACATTGTAGGCGGTATATTGTGAGAGAACCACGAACTCTATGCTGGCAATCATGACACTAAATTGGGACTTCAAGAATATTTTTACAACATGAATCTTAATTAATCTAATCATAAATGTGAATCTTCATTTCATAGAGATTCAGATATGTTTTAGACAACCCCTTCTTATGGAGTGTTCTATTTGCGGAGCGATTGATCTTGGAACCCATGGCGATGAGACAATAGTGGAATTCCAATCCATTAAACTAACAGGTGATGTATATTGGGAGGTTCTTCTCCTCTATAGGGTAAAATTTACCTTATCTTGTTAAAATAACGATGGAATGACATTATTATTTTTGTCACCCACACCAAGGAATGCATCTGTGTCCACTACCTCTGTTTCAAATTGGAGGAGACTCATCAAATCCTCTTTGAATGCTTAAAACATATATTAAGAAAACATGGGAGCCTCAAAAATCATGTTTTTGTATAGAATAATTGAATTGTGATTGAGCACATCATACATCTATGTCAGACACACTTTTCTACTATGTTGGTCTACAGAATGAGGTATGGTGGAAGCTACGTGTCCGACCGACAAATTCCTGCTGGTGATGGGGGTATCTTGCTAGTCACTAGCTGAGTGTCATAGAATGACTACAATATATTTGATAGATGACTGCAGCCTGGCCTTTGCTGTATGTGGATGATCATAAAATGGTTGTGATGTATTTTCCTAGTTGAGCAGCATTAAACAGTGGGGGAAGTGGATTTCATGAAACAATGTAAGTGTATTGTGCATGTTGAGTCCTGCACAGAGCATGTTTTCTTGTCTTCGTGGCATGCATAGCTTCATTAAAATCATTTTCTAACACACTATGACATTTTAAAAATACTTGGTTTCATTGACTATGGCATCGACTAGGGACATTGGCAGGGTCTTCCTGCCATCCATCATCTATGAGGACCATATATGGGTTTACTAGCTCAACGGTGCTCACTAAGGTGTACTCCAAATAATCACATGAGGAATCCTACATTGCTGGGTGGATTCATGGGGAAATCCCCATCCCTAAGATTATTAAATAGTAAAGTCTATGTGGTGGATTTTTCATCGGTAGAGGACATCCCTATACCTATTTCATCCGCGCTTGCTCTATTGAGATGGAGATAACTGAGATGACTATGTAGATGTAGTAGCTAAGGGTGGAACTGTGACATTAGAAGGATCGTTTTGATTCAAACCACCATGAATAAGACCATGGGCTTAGTGAACTTCCTATCATGCTATATGATCATAAATATCTTAAGACTCGTGATGGGAGAACTACTTCCATTCACCATTATTGACAATATATATATATATATATATATATATATATATATTAAAACACAAATTCCACCATTTCTAGGGTCATAATCAATCTAAATATATTGTTATTGACCTATTACTAGAGAAATTATTTGAACAAATAACATAGCGGGATATAGTGTACAAGGAACTGGTTATATAGGCTATAATTTGGGTGATTTGTGAGATCTACCTCTTTAGGCCTCTTGCTCTCTCGAAACTGTCTGATTCTCTTTTCCACGACACTTTGGAAAGAGCTGAGGACATATGTTTAATTTAACTAGTTATTTAGGTTTCTTCAATCTAGTTAAGGGACTCTAGGAGCCTGACCCTGACGAGGGATTGGTGCCTAGTGAGGAGGATGATCCTTGATGTATCACTGAGGCACTTGTTGTGCATTACACAATGGAACCTTCTGATTCTATTGAGGGATATTCTGAGCTAGAGGCTAATCCTAAGGAGGCATCCCTCGGTGAGGATTTGGAATTGCCTTTACCCGTAAAAATTACTTCTATTTAGGGGTCTCTGTCTGTGAAACAATAGAATTCTCAGCCTTGGTGTCTTTTTTTGTAGGAGATGTGGATGGAAATGGGAATGGTTGATTGGATTTCTATAAGGATTCCACTAGTTCTTGATCATTGCTAAATAAATCCTAGATTCCTCATGGGAATTTATCAGTGATGAGACTAGTATCTATATCAATCTTCACATTCCTTATGCCCATTGTTATTATCTTCTCATGAGTCTGTGGCATGTCGAGTAAGATTGTGAGGCCCTTCAACATAGTGAAAATATCTATGACTCCATCATCATTATTTTTCATACACTTCAAGAGGTTAGGAAAAATATTCTTGTGAGGGGTGTAACTGAAATAATATAGTAACTTCATGCATAGATCCTCCAAACTAGTGATATAAATAATGTGTAACTTGTTGTACCAAACAAATATGGTCCCATCCAGTGTTTGTATGTAACACCAGAGAATAGTGGATTTCTACTACACTAGAGTAACCAATTTGCGTCCACACCATGAAATAATGTTTTCAATCTTGTACAATAGATATATCATCTGTGTAAAATGGGAGAAGGTATTATTATCAAATCATAGGGGTGCTGTAATATCATCCACCCATTCCAGATTTGGCATACCATCAGGTCGGATCCCCACCTATCATCTTTCAAGATCCTTAAGAAGAGTGATGAGAGCATCTATTGGATCATCATGATGTGGATTCCTATCATTTTTAGTATTCCAAAATACTAGAGAATTTGTATGTTTTTCAAAATGGTGAGATGGGTGAGTGGATCATGGAGGGATTGCTGGAATGACCCAAGGGGACACTGGAGGAACCTTCGGAGTGGCTGGTGGAACCTATGTTGGGTCCTGAGAAAGGTTGTTCCACGGCTCAGGTGGATTTGGTGATGTACAATGGGGTCTTTTACCTCTCAAACTGGCCTCTACCATGTCTACATGGGAAGGATTATCAAGATCACATGTGGAATAATTCTTAGGTGGAGGTATATTCTACCCGGTTGTCCTAATGGAGGGAGGTTAGGATCAAACTGTGGATCACCGTAATCTACTCAATATTTCGTGGCGTGCTCTGTGAGGAGCACATCGACGATCCATCTGTGTTCCAAGAGTTATTGTCAATGCGTGATCTTTTTCAGGATCATCTTCTATCATTTTCACCAAATTAGATGATTCAAAGGGCTTCACTATCTCGGCATGTGATTTTCCCTTATTAAGATCTCGACCCAATGGTAATGAATCTTGGGGTTATTTGATGCCACGTGTTGGACTTTTTTGGAGTGTGTGGACACCTTTTGGTTCTTTCGGTTATTATGCGACCCCAGTAGGATATTCATATTCTCAAAACCCTATGTTGATTCCCCCTTCTAGGTATACCTTAGGAAGTACTGTGTTTAGTATGATGATGCCTAAAGGCATATCATTGATATCACAAGGTGAACCAATTGGGTGAAATATTGGACTAAAATGCAAGGAAGCATATTCACCCAGCCTAATAAAAGGACATGTTGAGAATACTACTTAATAACTCTATAGAGTATAGTAAATCTCCAAATTCATCATTTCTGGAGAGTCCAATGATAACTAGCTGATATAGGGTGGTGAGAAACAGAGAGTGTAGCCAAATTAACTAGGAGACACTTCTGTGAAATGTCGTTGAGATAGTATTAGCTCTTGGGGTAAGCTAATAGTCGTTGATGGAGATGAAAACGCATCATCCCTAAGGTTTGGCGGAAGCACTCAACCATGTCCTTGGTGATGGACTTCGTAAGATTTAAGGATGTAGTTAAAATTGGAAATTACATCTCGGGGAGATAGTCTATTGTGAGATTGTCTCACAAACTTATCAAATCATACTCTAGATCTGCCCAATGCTTTCTACATTCATCTACTTGGAGTGGTTGAGGGACATGTCATGGAACATATGTACACCGTTGCAGTGGAAGACTGGTCAGTGGAGAGTATGGTTCTTTTGCGAACAAACAACTACATCTTTTTTTATCTCCTATGGAATGAACTAACTATATAATCACATATATATATATATATAATAGGAAACTAACCACAACATTCTATACTATGGTGGTGGTCATTGGAGGAGGATCTGGTTGGTTATCGTTGTCTCATGGTCCTTAGAACAATTCTCTATGATCTCTTGTTGAAGTAGAGAATGATATCGATGATCATAGAGTGGATTGTAATAAAATACCATGTAAAAGTTCCAAATCTTACTCCTCCCATAGGTATCAGTGGAGGGATTTATATGAGTAATTCATCTCTCTTTCTGAGAAGAAAAATCGGATACACTGATTTCTTTCTCCATACCCTGATATAGAGGATCGTGGTGAGGGATCCATCATCAAGACTCGCTCTGCCTCATATTCTAAAATGAATATGGGTTTGACAATTATATGGTGCTTTTCGATACACTTCCTTTAGTGGTGATGAACCACCCTCCTGCCCCAGGATGGTTATTTAGGGAAGGACATATTTTTTACATGGGAAAGACATTCATGTGGGTTGATGTTGGAGCAACGAGGACATACAATTGGATGAAATGGGGTGTAGGGGAAACCAAGAGAAAAATATAATGGAATATGGGGAATAATTCTGTGGGATTTGGTGAAAACAAGTGGAGGGCCTCCATGTAGAGGAGTGAAAAAGAAAATTAGGACACTTGATCTGATTAATTCCTCCAATGGGAGGGCCCTGCTTTGATTGGTAATGATGTGAGGAGGACCTTCACATTGACGACTTGAAATATGGGTAAAACCACTATACCTGAGATCATGGGTACTCAGAGGACTCCAATATTATACCTTATCATCATGGGTCAACTTGTGACAGTTAATGCTCGCACTAGTGACTAGGATAGTCAACCCAGCCTAAGCATGCGGTAGATAAGGCCTCAATACTGATAAAATGTATAGGTTCTTATGTTCTGTATTAATAGTGTGGTGATAGAACACATGGGTGGTAGCTCCTACCAATAAATCTGTATAACATGTTTACCCATAGGAGGAATCCTTCTAATCATGTGCTAGGCACTGGCGTCACGTCAGCTGAGCTATTTTCGGCGATGCAGGGATATGGATCGCCTACTCCATAGTCTACGTGATTGGATGGTAGCACATTCAGGGATTTGTGGGATCCCTCCCTAGTGTCTCCTTGTCTGAAGATGTAGCTATGATGGTTCTTACACCCCTTACATCATTTGCGTAAGTGAGTGAGTCATAATATCATTCTGGGTGTGATTCCAAAAACAATTGAACAGCATATTGTCGAGAATAATCTCCCTTCACGGGTCTTTGGGGTGGTGGTGATGGTGGGGTATTGGGAAATCCATATTTTGATGGGCCATATCCCTCATCGAGATGAATCCCTCATATTCATATGGATGGAAACAAATTTTCATTTCCCTCTATTGGACAATTTCATAAGGTGAGACAGGGAGTGGGTACATGGTAATTATGGTGGTGTATGATTCAATGGTGGGAGTGGATCTATGTGGGATTACCATAACAATATTTCCGCTACCCCTTTCCCTATGTCTATGGGTGAGGGTCCATTGGTTTCTTACAGCTATAACTTCAGTTCTGTAAAGAAGAAATATTCAACCATCATCATAGGCGGTATGAATGAAATCCCCAGTTCCCCACAATTGTTCATTCTTCCATGGCTAGATAAAAAGATCCATGATGACAACATCATTGATCAGGATGCCTAATGAAAAACTACCCAAATTCATGGTGAGTATAATCATATTCCCAGTATATTCACAGTAGTATCTTGACCTAGATAGATGGATCTGGAGAAATTCTCATATGTTGATTCCCCAAACGCTATTAATCCCCATATTATAGAGATTAATTTCACATCGGGAATACCATTTCAGTTTTCGATGCTTTTCTGTCGTGGAATGCCTTTTCATGTTTCATGTGTGGGATGCTTCAGCCTGATGGGTCGTATGGTTGCCATGTATTTTATATTTGCAATGGTGAGTGGCATTTGTCACCACATTAGGGATGGTTTATCCTTGATCGAAATGGGATGATGGATGTCGGTCTCTCCTTCCATGGATTCCTCCTTCGAAATTATTTCCTAGTCTGGGTGTCCCATAAAGATTAAGGCATTGTTCTTGAAACTCTTCCTGGTTCCATATCATTGTGGATGCCTGTTAAATATGCCCAATTTATCATGACATTCCAAAGGGGTTAAGATAGGATAGTGAACATCAGTCAGGAGAGTAGTCAACTTGGGAATCACTAGCATGTTTGGATATTGAAACACTGGTAAACCAAGATTTTCCTTTATTGGGGGGCTTTTCGATGGAATAGAATCCTGAGGAGTCCCACATCAAATGTGGGGAATTATATGAAAGAGGAATGTCTCTGAGGTTTTTCTTAGCTTCTGATGTCTAACATTGAGTGTGATGAAATTTTAGCATCTAGAGGAGATGGACTAGACTTATCAGAACAGATATGAAAGTGGATATGATGGGTACATCTCTAGGAGGGAGCACCGTAAATTTTTATCAAACGGATGGGTCATAACACTAAATAAGGACGGACCTAGGATATTGTGTTTGACCAAGGGGAATATTTCACATCATGAAGGCATATTTTGGAACTATAAATTGTGGATCAGAGGATGGTGGGTCATAGAAATTGGGACACCAAGGATTAACAATGGTTGGGATTGAACATTTTGGAGGCCATTAATGTACCATGTTTATGAGACATCGTTCAAAATCCACGTAGTTCATGAGGGTGGGTAATAGAAACATGGTGTATACAGTGGACATCATCTTGAAGATATAATTGGGATTACATGATGTTAACGACAAAAATGTTAAAGAGAAAAATGAGATTAACGGGTCTTACACATGGTTAGATACTCGTATAGATGATATATTTTCATCAAGATGAGGCAGACTAAGTGAAATCTGGATGAATATGGATGACATTTTGAAGGGTGGAATGAATGGGGATGGAACCGAGAATGTGTGTGAAGTTGATTGTATTAGGATAAAACATTAGGGATATTTCCAATGTATCCCAATGATATGGAATAAAAGTCCATGTTGTTATGTAATTGGGTGATGATTCACTAGAGGAGGCAACTTGTGAGAATAGACGCATGGATAGGATCACGGTGTAAATGAAACCAATAGGCTAAGGATTGATCATAATGAGAAATCAAGGCTCAAGGGTGATACCAGGATGAAGAGTGGATGATGGGCATATTCCTTAGGGAGGTTTCCTATATACATTGCTAAAAATTATTTAAGATCAATGTCTATGTGGTTTATGAATGGGGCACAAAATTGCGGTGTAAAAAAATTACAAAAACTCGGATACATGATGGGGAATATGCATGGTAAGCAACCCATCGTAAGTGGGACACTCTTGTTTGGAGGAGTATGGATCGAGTATGGGAATTAGGCACGAAGAAAACACAAGAACTATTCTGACACCACTAAGGGTTGAACCAAGGATTTCGGTCCAAATAAATGGGTTACAAAAGTTTATCGGTTTTGGGATTCACCCTCAGGAAGGCATCCTACATACCCTATCTAGGAGACATGGATCAAAACCCACACAATTTGAAATCATACAATTTAACTTCATGGATAGAAAATGGGTGAATATAGCTTAATGTTGTGTGGGATGGGTTTTGATCGACATAATTTTTTTGGGAACAATCGGTGACTCGCATGAACCTCAGGGAGGCTTACAATGTATCTTGAGTGAAATGGGAAAGGATCAATGTTCATGTAGTTCGGGATCAGAGTGGATATTAGATGCAAAGGTAACCCAAAGAGAATGTCATGGTCTATGCTAACTCTATGCCCACATGATTCAATATCGGTGTGAGAAACAAGAAGCAGTTATTGACATGAAAAACATTTGGTATGTTTTTTATCTATGAAGAGTAGTTTTGGGATTATGCATGGAAAGTGATCGAGGGAGAGGAAGATTTGGAAACTCTAGGAGGGTGTCCAGTTGTAAGAGAAGGATATGGAGATCATATAAAGGGGGAACCTAACACGGTGTGATAAGGTTATGAAATGGTTGTCTAAGGCGCACATGGATAAAATGTATAGCGGATGTGGATAAGTGATATGGATTTGTGTCTTATCCCATTAATGGCCTTTATTGGATTGTCAGTCATGTGGTGGTAATATATTAATTTTGTGTGTTGAGGAAGTGGGGTTTCATGGAAGTTTAACGTATTGTATTCTGGATGATGAGGGCATAGTCCTCACCCATATGTCTTACATTACTTGTAAAAACATGTATTGGGTAAATGATGGCATTATAAATGCCTTGCATTGGGTGTTGTGGAGTGATCTATTGAGGGGTCCATGTTCATGTGGCTATAGAAATAAGCAGTAGATGTTTGTGTACCTATGAGAAGAAACATAAGGTATGTAGACCAAAAATGATGAACTACTCAAGGGGTCCTTGAAATCACTTCATTCAAGCCTAGAGGTCTTCACACAGGAGTTGTTTGCAAAGAAAGAGACCGTGAAAAGTGGGGATTCATGAATATATGGTGCTTCATGAAAATAATTCCCTTTTTGATATTTTGGTTATTCATGTAGATAATGGTATTTATGAAAGGAATGGTCTTCAAGAAGGGCTGAAGCTTTTGAAAAATATATTTTTCAATTTAGCAGTTCTTTTCCTTAAAAAATTACTCAATATTTAGAGGGTACTTCAAAAATGCTTAATTCATTATGAATCCATGAGCACCCTGAATATTCTCCCTATATTTAAAAAGGAATAGGCCATTGTAAAGGGTATCCCCACCATCAGCAGGGGCCATGAAAAACATAAGGTTGAGCAGCTCACTGAGGAGATGTGCCTTTGGAAATCCATTTTTAGACTTCACAAAGGACATTGTGAAGGTCTTTACGAAATGGGAGCTTGATAGGCGGAAGGGAGTACTGATTGTGGTTTATGGGGGGGGGGGTAATACTTCTATTTATAGGTTACAAAGGTTGTAAGGGGTCATATATCTTGGCATAAAAAAATTAGGTCATTGTGAAGAGGAGGTGACACCGTAAAGATAAAGGGAAAGTTTTGTACATGGATGGATTCATAGAGGGTTCGTCAGAGTGATGATCGCGGAGCTCAACATAGAGAAAAAGCGATGTTGCAGAAAGGGAGGGCACCATCAGACTTGTCGAGGTTCTGTCACGCTGTTTACGGGATTTCTAGGGAGGCCATAATAGAGTTAGGCATGGATATAATGTGACGTTGTGAAGGAATCAGGATTCTTCTGACTCGTAGAGGGTGGGTCGTGGATGCTTGTGATCATAGAGGTGAGATGGCCATGTGATGGTCTTCATGAAACAATACCTTTGGGATTATTTTCATGTATTTGATGGCCATTTTGTGTCTCAATTTACATTGAACCTGCCAATACATTGTTGTTTCATCAAGTGGAATGAATTTTAGTACCAATAAACTTGACCTCCAGTCACAAAAAAATGTAGGACTGGATAGAAACCTAGTTTGATTCTACCAAGTGATTAAAATTAGATGTTTCAAAATATCATTATTAACAATTTTTATGAATTTTAATACATTATTATATTGTGATTACAAGATATACTAAGAATACCCTCATCTATTTTTATTTGTAAGGTAATTAAGAAGTGCAGGGATAAACATTTTTTAACGGGTAAAATGTAACACCCTTTATTTTAAATGAATCATTCATTATATTTTATTTCATAAAATAAAAATTTTACTTATAAATGTATTTATTTGTTTTTAAAAATATAAACCAATAATTTCAACAAATATTTATCACCATTTTTATTTAATACCTTTTTGTTCAAGTATAATAGAATTTTTTTATTAAAATATTTAATTATCCAAAGAGTATCCCATAGGTCCCACAATAAAAAATAATATATGGTGAAGCAGTGGGGCTCAAACCATCAAATTTAATGGACAAAATGTGAAATACCTACCATTATCCTACATGTCATCAGGATTCAATTTTACTCCTTTTATCTATACTTATATGCCTTTTACTATAATCATGAGACTTTCTAAATAAATAGTTTAATAACCACAATACCATTATTAATAGTTTGATTAGTAATTATGTCAATATAATCTACTATTTCACAAAGAATGCTATTTTTTTCTTAGGGACATAATTGTCACATAAATCCATTGAGATTGTTGTTACATGACAATTTTAATGAAACATATATTTTATGATTAAATATAATTTTGAATGTAATATAATACTTTATCAGGTATTATTAATCACATTATACAAAATATAATTTCAAATTGGTTCTTATTATATTCACTATACCTTTTATATTAGTAACACATTTAATTTTAAAAGGTAATGTAAAATATATATTTAGTAAAATATCATTATGAAAAATTTAATATATTTATTTACAACTGTAATTAGTCTTATTTTTAATATTTTTTATCGCTAAAATGGTTATAAAATATTGATAAAGTTTTTGAATTAAAATTATTTTTGACATATAATATTAATCACAGTGTATAACATTTGGTAATCCATTTTCTTGAATATGTATGTAAAATATAAATTCTACATAATTAGAAAAAAAACTCTTAAAATATATGTGTTTTAGAACTACAAATAATTAAATATTAATTACATAATAAAAGAGAAATAATATCAAATATAACTGCAATAACACATAAAAAATATATAGATTTAATTATAAATAATTTATTTTACATTCATTATATCCTTTTATTTAAATGTTAAATTTGATAAAATTGTATGTTTAATATTATAGAAAAGAATTTTGTTTTTGCAGAAAGAAATTTTAATTTATCTTATGGTGAACATTTTAAATTTTTCGTAGGAATGTTTCTTTGATGAAAAATCAAAAATATAATTTTTAAGGATACCAAAATTTTAATTAAATAGTTATAATAGAGTCTGACAAAAAAAATTAAGAAGGCTTTTTATCTACAAAAAATGTATTTACTATATAAAATAAAGAATATAAAAAGATTATTTTTATTATAGAATATTATATTTTACTTTTTTACGTCTAAATTATATTTAATTATAATAAAAACTATCTTTATATATCTATTATTAATTTTTTTAATTGGAAGGTTCCATTGGGTTTTATCTTGAACAAAATTTCAAATAACCCTCCATTAAATAAATATAAACCATAAAATTTCATGGTAACCGTTACCATTTAGTTTTATTCTTCATAAATGATATAATAATTTATATTTTAACCTATATATACCCTTCCCCTCATTAATAATTACACCCTCTCATTTCCCATGATAACCCACTTCCCGTTATCTTTTTAAATCCCAATATCTACTCATTTCCACTGACATAAATCACATAGAACCCTTATGTAATTTATGATGTTTCAAAACCAATAATGTACAAATTTTTTAATTTCCTCCCATTATTTTTTTGGGTAATAAAGGTGTCCAAATGGTTCCAAAAACATTTATCTATTCTGTTGAAATGTATATATAATTAGAATAATATTTAATATTAAAATTATTGCGCATATTAAAAATCTTTTAATGCATTAAATAATTATCATTTTTTAAGGTTAATGATGATTCTTCATCATCTGTGTAACAACACACTTTTATATTGTTGGTATGTGTAATGATAAGGCTAGAGTTTTGTATCTGAAAACTTATAATCCTCGAATTTGAATAGTTATATAAAGGTAAACTGATCATATGTAAGTGTAAATTCATTATTACTTTTTCAATATAAAGGTAATATTTTGTTAATAATAATATTCATAAATGTGTATTAATCATGTTATGGTAGGTTTAGTAATTCCTTATCCTTGTAATAGTATATTGATTCTGATCTATATTGCTAATTAATGTTACCTATATATAGATCCTACACTATATAAGGGTAAGTGTGAATGAAAATTATTTGAGGAATGTATTTTAGGCACTGTTTAAGGGTCTATTGTACTATCATTATGCAAACCCATTTACACAAATATAGATACATGTTTATCCAAAATATCTATTTTTTTCTTCTTTATGACCTACTAATCAAATTTTATAGGAACATTGTTGATTTTATGTTGAAAATCATGAGAGATAATTTTGGAATGAATAATTTAAATTTGAGAATATATTTTAATGATCAAAATCTTATTTAACAAAAATATGAAGGGAAAATAGTATCCAAACATTGAAAATAAATTTTTCGGCTTGACTATGTACATCGTTTAGAGGAGACCTGAAACAAATAAATTATTATGATGAAATTAATAGGGGAACTCTTTCTTTTTAATCTATCATAAAAATGAATGTTTATAAATTTTAAAATTTATATAAGGTATTTTGGGTTACATATTCAGTATTTAAAAAAACTGAATTCTACCAATTTTTATCTCACCAATTCACTTTTCATTCTCCCCAAAATATTTCTAGATCAGATGAAAGTAGATAGAATATTTTAAATATTTACAATAATTTAGGAATAAACCTATCCAACTCTATGCTGTGAAAATTTTCCATCACTTTTACAGCTATACAGTGAATCATGATAGATTTCTAGTGGATTTAGTGTTTTCTATATAGAAATTCCATTTCCTGGTATAGAATATAAAATAAATTATCATTTAATATATCTCATGCCTTATATTCTAAGAACAACACTAATCTACATGAGGTATTGAAATGATTATTATTCTTATCCCCAAGAACTGAATGACATGAATTAATATCATTCACTCTTAATTTATGTAACATAAAATTATGTTTAGAGAGAGCCCCCTCATTCATTCTATTAAAACACACCATTTTACTCCATAATCTAATATTCATTGTACAAGTGCAAAAGTTGATAATATACCATTCATTTAACTTAGAGAGTGAGGTATGTTTGTATCTCCCCTCAAGATCTGTGGAAATGATATGGTCTAGGGAGATATTTTATGATTTACATACTCATTTATTTTCATACCCTCTCATATGGATCAGTGAATGATACTTTTTATTGGGAGGCAATTTTAAATTTACTTATTTCATTTTGTATATTACTCTACTATTGGTCCATTATTTAGTGTAGGGGAAAGCGTTAATTAATATTCCTCCTTCATTTAAAATATTCTATTGGTGTTTTATTATTATAGTATCATGGTAATCAATAAAATGTTTAACTGATTTGATTATATGACTCCATGAGAAACCGGAATCTTGAATTGGAAATGGAAAGCGGAAAATCCTGAATAATAGTGAATATATGGAGGAATAATTTTAATTCCTTTTCTGAAACATTTTAATGAAATGTATGTTTACCCATCCATCTTATGTGAATCCGATGAGAATTTAAAAATATCCCAAAAACAATGATGAGAGTAATCTATAATGGTAATTCAGGTGTATATTAAGAGGTATGTTTCGTTGATTCACATCATTGATTATTAATATTTTTATTTCGTTTTTATACATGTTTAAGCATATATTCAAATATGTTTAAATGGGATACTATAATTACTGTTTATATATGCTAAATTATATTAGAATTTTCATTATGTCAATATTGTTATAACAAATTCAATGTCTAATGTGATATAAATAATATAGGACACTATGGTGAAATAAAAAAACATGAGGAAAATTAAAAAATATTTCTTAATAATTTTTTTAGTTGTTGGTTATGTTTTATTATTTAATTATATATTAGATATTTTAGATATTGTCTTTTTATCATGTTTTGTTACATGTGATGATGAAAAATTGAAAACATTATAATATGAACAAAAAATTGATATATGAATTGTAATAAAAATTATGTCAGAGAAGATACCTCAATAATTAATATATATTGATGGATAATAATAATTTATGACCATAATAGTAGATAGAATCTCAAGAATTATAAATTGAAAAAGTTCTCCTATGTTAAATTTTAAAGGATTTTAGTGATGCTTAGTATTTATAGGGATATCAAATTAAGAAAAAACATGTAGGATTAAGTTATGGATTAAAGTTATAGTATAATTAATTGGATAATAAATGAGGGAAGTTAATCATATATTTAATATATATATATATATATATTAATTTTTCCCTTATATGGTAAAATCTAAAAATGATAATTGTAAATTTTGAAGAGAATGTCTTTTAAAGGGTGGGTGAGCATAGAACCCTATTGGGAAATTATTTAACCATGGGAAGATGACACTCGTTTTCCTAAGGATTAATTGTTAGTTATTCTTACTAATTACAATGGTAACATGATTATTTTTTTATATATGGGTACTTAAATTTGAATCACTAATGTTTTCTTATCATATTTTTCATTTGTAATCTTTTTATATGGTTTATTTCATGAATGATATTTTGAAAGGATTCATGTGATCATTTACTTGATCGATCAATTTCATGTTTTTTTATTCATATTTGACTATTTTTGTTGTTTGGTGTCAATATTATGTGTTATAATTGATCATGGAAATGACATATGCATAAATTAAGTGAAAAGTTTCTTAACGATAAAAAATCATAGATGTGATATAGTAGATGGATGAGGTGGGTATATGTGCTACATAGATGTGATGATATAGTCACATAGGGTGAAAGTATAGGATGATATAGTTGCATGGGATATAAAGATGGGATAATATAGATACTTGTGTATAAGAAAGTGATAATATGCATACGTGTGTTATAAGAATTTTATGATATGGTCGTCGTGGTTATATGGATTTTATTATATAGATTAATAGCTTACTGTTATGTGAGGTTGGGATAATTAACAGAGGTTGGGAGTTTTATTTCTTGATTTTTTGAATAATATCATGGTTTTGAGGTAATATGTATATTTTATGTGAAATTTTTGTTCATTTTTAGATTATAAAATTCCTCATTGATTGATACAATAGTATGTTAGTTTGAATTTTTTATTATCACTTTTTATAACCCATTTTTATAATATGATTAACAATATATAGGGGTCATTGAGTATTAAGTTAGTATTACATTTATTATAAATTATTCTATTGTATTTCCTTTATTATATTTTTATACACATGTCAATATCAACATTATAATTTTTATTGATAAATATTAATTGAAAAATAATTCTACATAGTTCTCCTAACTTCCCACCCTACAACTTTTTTCTATTTGATTTCTTGGTTTGATCAAGAGAGATTTGGTCAAATTTATAGGTTTACTGGATAGATTCAGTGGATGGCATAATGTTATCCTCATTTTTGTTGTATGTTTATTCCATTGGATATTTATGATAGTTCTATTACCTAGGTTTATAGAAAAAAATTAATATTCTTATGAAATTAAATGGTTGTTGATCTATGTTTCAATTCATTCCCTTGGGAATTAATATGG
This sequence comes from Viscum album, assembly GCA_963277665.1. NCBI lineage: Eukaryota > Viridiplantae > Streptophyta > Magnoliopsida > Santalales > Viscaceae > Viscum > Viscum album. Next base: position 1,817,995,375 of record OY728164.1, read on the forward strand.
TAACTCCCCTATTCGAAATACGATACCGTCAATGTTAGTCACCAACATAGAAAATATTGGATGTGGGCCTTGGAGATCACTCTCATATCCTCTTCCAATCGTGGAAGGGTTTTAGTGGTGCCAGGTTATAAAAGAGTTATATCCATGTTATTTTCAGATAAAATTTTATTTTTGGAGTTATGTAAAAGTGAGGTCTTCATGATTTTAGTAGGGAAACAATGTTTTTTAACCAAACATGTCAAAAAGTAAAGTATCTGAATAGTATAGTTGTATTTATGGGCCCTATGTAAATGATTATATGATAATAAATATATGAATATGGGAATATACAATGGTATTATGATCCCTATGATTTCAGAAACTAACTATGAAAACAAAAGATGCCTTTTTGGGCAACATATAATTGGATTCATTATAGAAATTTTTTCTGGAAAGCATGAATCATTATCATAGGATGCATTTATGATTTTTATTTTTGGTTCTACTATTTTTTATTGATACTAACATTTACTGATATAATGAATCATTAATAAATATTTTTTTCAAATTATAATTTTACTATTATAATTAGTGTTTATATGTATTAATGAAAAAATAAATTTTTTATTTAATGTAGAACTGATTTCCTCAACTTGTAGAGTAGTGTAATTTGAATCCAATTTTTCAAAACCAGTGATGGAGGGATTGTCACTAGGTATCCCCCTAGAACAAGTCCATGATGAGATTTAACAAGTTAAACATAAATTAAATCTCATACGAAAGATGTTAATGAAAGCTGATATTATCTCTTGATCAATGATAGTCAGAGAGCCCCCATGAAACTACGACCATTTCACAACTCACCCTTAGGTAATACGAGGGAGTAATAATGAGTTATGTGTATAGGATTTTGTTTCATAAATTTCAGTTTTATTTTGATAAATAAAATTTATATCCCATCAATTACTTTTTAAGAATATCATTTCATAACCAAATATATATTTAATTGCGATGAATTTGAAAACATGATTATTGGTAGTAAATGAATCATAAAAGTATTTTTCTATAAAATATATAAATATTAAAATAAACTCAAATATTATGAAAACTTTTATTTAATAATATAGGATTTTAAAATAATATTACTAAAATCTAAATGATATAATATTTTTATAATAACATAGGACATGTTTTATAAATGTTAGAAATTTATTGCTACCTTAAAAACTACTTTTTTTAATAAATATGACTTTTTATATTTAAAATAAAAAATTATTAAATTTAGAGAATTATTCTAGAAAAATAAATATTATATTTTTAATCATTGCATCTAAATTATGTTTGGGTCAATTAATGATAACCATCTAAAATAATTTATTTTCTCATGAATATTAAGAAGTAATTTTTTGGGTTTTTTGAATATTTTTTAACTTGATAATTATGTAATTTTTTTTAATATTTAATTAAATAGATTCAATGAACTAATTTCATAAAAAAGTAATATTTATTATTATTATAGATTCTAATCAATTTCTAAAACTATAAGTTCCTTTCTAAATATTTAAAAGGAAATTTTATCATTTGAAAAAATTATTTTGCATAGTATTTATGTTTCCATACAAAAATAAGTTTAAAAAATTGGTGTCTTGTCCTTCTAGATTTAAATATAATAAAATTTTACCCAAATGTCCAAATCCCTGAGAAAAACAAGTTGTTATATAATAGATTTTCATTTCCCACAAACTACATTTCTAAGACCAATATTTGGATATTATTAAAAAATTCCTCCACTTTTACTATAAATACAAACCCATTCAGAAATCTACCTTAGATCCCAATCCACACTATATTATGTTCATGTAATTTTTCCACCAAATGAGTTTCCTAATTGTTTTTTAAATCCCCCAAGATTCTATTTTCATGTTTTAGGAATAACTTTATAAGGTAACAGAAATCATCACTTATCTTTTCTATTCAAGTGCACTCTTTGAGGTATGACCTATATATTTATATACATTTCAATTTATCCATATTATATTATCCCATTTTAGTAATAATAATATTCAACCAATAGAATAATTCTTTCCCCTCTCATTTTACCCTTTTTCAAAACCATGTTTTTTAATCATCAAGATGCAGAATTTATTTTTCAAATTTAACTCTTTTCCTTGAGAAATTATATTTTTATTTTTATTTGAATTCACAAAACACTTTTTCTCAAATTAGTGATAAAATATATATAAAAATGACTCATTTATTTGGGTATTTACATACATGAATCTGGATTCCATTTCTATGGGTTAAAAATAACATAATGGTCATGTCTGTATCCACTTTTTTATGCCATGATTTTTACAAGAAACCCATTTTTTATTCACCATAGGTTATTAATGATATTATTTATAATTATATTTGAATATCACATTAATTACTACATATTAAGGGTGTTATCTGATAGCAATCTAATGAATTGGGTATGCAATTTAATATCTATTGATTAAAAGTTTTATGATACATTAGTGAAAAACATTGGAAATTTTCTATTATGATACCTTGGTGATAAACCATGTTGATATTCTTATTAATTTTTTATTTAAATATTCTCACCATATTTACATGTTATGATTCATGGTCCAATTATTATTTTATTATTCTTTTTCATGCCTAATTGTTATTCCTCTTATTCTTATTTATTTTTCTCATTACTACAAGCATTTTTCTTCATTGCTTATTCACTTACTAGGATTTATTTTCACACATTTCATATGATGCATATATCTTGATTATGAGAGATATAAAAGTAACTTAGGGTGAATCCAATTATATGTCTTCAATTTTATTTAAAATAATTTCATATGTTTCCACATATTATGTACCATATTTATGTGAAACTAAGCTTTAAAATATATTTTAATTGTACGTAGTAATGAAATGTTATGTAATAAAATGTTTGGATATCATAGTTGGTATCAAATGGTAGTTTAGTTATGTTTGAAAAAAAATTTCTTGACTTTTTTTTTTGAAGAACACCAGGGAAATTTTTAAAAATAGGAAGAGAACCTGGTATTTTTTTGATTTTTTAGTAAGTTCCTCCCATGAAAATACATACTTGTATAGATACTACAAGTGGGATTAGATCTGGTTCATATGTTACAAGGGGTAACACCCATAAACAATTCATTAAGATATAATTTATTGGGAAATGGTTCATGAAAATTGTCCTTGTTCTACACCTAGTTTGACACCCCCTGGGGATATATTTTGTTTGTCACACGATTTTTATAAACCATTATAAAGGATATATAAGAAATGTAATTTTTATTATTGGATATTAATATCCTATTTATGAATGATTTTTTATGTCAGAATGTCATTTTTGAAATTTAATATACATAAAATTAACAAATATCTTTATATGGTTTTCTTCCTTAAAAAATTTCATGAAATAGAAAGAACCATGTATATGATTTGCGCAATAGACTATGCACTAAAGGAATTTAATAGTAGCATGAATAGAAAACATCATGAGGATGAAGAATAATATAACTTGAGTTATGAACAATAACTTGAATCATATTGAGAGACTAGATTTACGTTGAACGGAACAACATTCCATATATTACTTTGTGTGTGAATTACCACCTTCATTCAATAGATCTACTGACCTGTTGATTACTGAACAATGGATACGCTCTATATAATTGTTGTTTTATGTAATTACTGGTGGAAACTAACTAGAAAAAAAGAATCCATGAAGGTGGGTTGTTCTTGTTGTGTGGGAACAATCTAGTGGAATCATTCTCAATTAATAATTCGCATATTCAATGAAAATATGGAGAAGGATTTATTCGAGTTGTATCATATGTAAAACAAAGTTTGTAATATATGATATGAACATTATAAGACTCTATTGATACACCTATATATTTTCTATAGATCCTAAAGGAAATACTAATAGATTTTTTTGTGGAATGAGACCCCATCTGTGGAGGAATATAGAAAATCACAACTATAAAAGCTATGAGGGGATAGTGCAGGTCGATGTTAAAGTTGAATTGTAGTTTGTGGAGATGCAGTCGTCACATATATTAAATTAAAATAAGAAATGAATAAAGGATCACATATGGAAAAATTTTGATTACGGAAGAGGGGGGAGGAAAGTGAAACATCTCATGTGTAATAAATTTGGGAAGAAGCATTCAAGGAACTAATTTCTTCGGAGTGTAAAGTGACACAAATTTTGAATAGATAGACAAATAGCTCTAAAATATCTTGGTGAGGTAAAGTCTCAAATTATAAACACTAATGACATAGGGAAGATGGTCAAAGACTAGCCTGATGTTTAATGTATCAAGTATGGATTTCTTGGAAACTTTTTCAATCAATGTCCAAAGGAATATATATTGGAGGGGAACCACCATAAACCACACCCTATGCCAAGAGAGAATTATTATGAAATTTTATGTCATAATGGTAAAAGTATAGTCTTGAAATGAGGGGGTGGCATGTATTCTAATTATGATCTCAAAGATAGTATGAACATTGTTTGATGCGGGATGTATGTATTCCTCAATTTCATTATTTTTTGCAAAGAATATATAATTATTACACGAAATACTATAATTATAGTTATCTATCAAGACTCCGGGTGGGATTATCGTTTAATAAAAAGTGTATAGAAACTATATTAATAACATTGGTGATTACGATATAATCACAATCATAGTATTTATTCCCATGGTGTAACATGACCCTATACTATGGATGGATTAGATATCAATGTATAATGATAATATGAACTAAATAATCAAGGAAGTTTGAGTAATACTTATTGGAAAACCAACAATCATTTTCAAAGGAGAGATATCCCACCTTGATAATTTTATAGAAGCACCTCCCATATCCTTCTGTATGGAGGTGATCAATGAAGTGGGATAAGGAAATGAAAGTATAATAATAGACAATTTTCCCATTATTCATGAATATCTAAAGGTTTTTCCTAAATATTTTCTTAGACCTCCACAAAAAATATCAGTGGAGTTCTCTATTGAAATCCTATATGGGTCCTAGCTGATATCAAATACACTAGATGTAAGGTAAAATATGGACTTAGAGGATTTAAATAAATAACATCACGTTATTTTGGAGAAGGGTATTATCGAACCAGTGTGTCTCCATGGGGGCCATTTTTTCTCTCATTGATAAAGAAGTAAAGATAAATAAATCTATGTATTGTTTATAGAGAACATATTGGGGTCACAGAGGAGAATAAGTACCGTCACACATGAATTGATGATATATTTGACCATCAACATGGGGAGTAAATTTTCTCCAAGTCTAATCTTGTCTCTTGGTATCCTAAATTTAAGGTGAATAAAGAATATATTCTAAAGGATATATTCTGGACAATATATGGGCATTATTATTATTTTTATACACTTCTTCTTGACAATTGGTCAAACTATATTTATGGATTTGATGAATACAATCTTTAAGGAATGCCTTTATAAATTAGTTTTAGTTTCTCTTTTATGGTATTCAGATGTATTCTAAAATTTATCAGGATCTTGAGGATCATCTATGGGTTATATTGAAGGCTTATAAGAAGGATATTCTTTTTATGAAATTCATAAAATGTGAATTCTAGATACAAAATGTTTCATTACTTGTGCACATTGTAACAAATGAAGGAATCTATGTTTACCCTATGAAGAAAAAAGATGTAATGTATTCACCAAATCCCATAATAGTAACTAAGATGCATATATTTATTGAATTAGAAGGATATTATAAATATTTTTAAATTGTTTTCATGATTTTGGAATCCACTAAACAATTTTACATGAATATGGTCTATGTTTGTCTTGATAACGGATTATGAAGAATGTTTAAGAATCCTAGTAAGAGATTGGTTATTGCACCTATTTTAACACTACCATCTATTATAGAAGGATTCATTATTTATATTCATGCATCTTTGAAATGGAAATTGTGCATCCTCAGGAAAAATGACAAGGGGATTTAATATGAATCCCGAAATTTAAACACTCATTAGAAGAATAATCCCACACATGAACTAGAGTTACCTGTATATATTTTTACTTTGAAAATATAGAGGTACTATATTTATGGAGGTAAATGTGATATATAGAAAAACCAACATTTTTTATGTATATTTTCATAAAAATTAATTGAACATGAGACAAAGGGTATAGTTGGATCATCCTAAAGACTATGACACTTCAATTTATTATCACCTCAAAAAAATTATATTGATTCATTAAGTAAGAGAAAAATTATTATGTGGAAGACTATGAGTATTCAAGGATATCATTTCATCAACGACCTAGTAAAATTAGACATGGAAATAATAATGGAAGGGGAAACATGAAGCATATCCTAAATGGTTTCTTATACATCATTACTAAATATGATCAAAAAAATCTAAAATAAATATCCTTTATTAGAAAAGAAGATATAGGATGTGAACAATATGATGTTTCATGTGTTCAGTACATATCATGAGTGTGTATTAAAATTTCATACAATGCCCTCTATACAATCTATCTGAATGATAAAGAAGGATATGATGTATGATGCTCATAGAACTATATTTTTATACATATTCAAAGAAGTAAAATGTATAGGGACTTTTGGAACATTACTTGTGCGATAATATAGAATTGTAAATTTATGAATACATTTCAAGGTGCTTGTTGTGTCATATTGTGAAGGAAATGTGAGAAATTCATAAACGATTATTGCAACCAATACCCATACTAACATATATGAGGGATAATATCACATTGGAATTCATTATTTTACTCCAATGAACATCCAATGTAATCATTGGGATTGGGGGTTAGAGTTGATCTACTCAAAAAGACTTCATATTTCATCACTATTTAGGATGATTTTACTCTGAAAAAGCATTCATGATATATGTAAATTAACTGTTGAGTTTTAGTGGAGTTACATTTTTTTATCACGATTCATGGTTCACCTATAATATTTAATGATGTATTCGATAATATTGGAATAAAAAATAGAATTTCAGTATTAAATTTCTTCCCCAAGCTAATGGCTAATATGAAAGGAATATTGAAATACTTGAGTAAAAGCTAAGAACATGCTCAATGGAATTTAAAGATGGATGGGATCAACACCTCCCATTAGTTGAGTTCTCAAACAAGAACTACTTCCACTCGAGTAATCCAATGGAACCATATGAAGCTCTAATTGGTAAGTGATGTACAACCCCCTCTTATTGGGATGTATTTTTTTTTGAAAAAACTACTTGGATCTAATATTATGAAGTAGATGATAGAAATATGCATTTCATCAGAAAAAATATAAACAAATCATACAATTAGAAGATTTATTTTTCTAAAAAACCAATAAGTCATGTGGATTTTCATGTTGGAGATAATGTTTTCTTTTATATTCTACCATGGAAGAGAGTCATGTGATTTTGAAAAAATAGAAACTTAGCCCTAGGTACATTGGACCCATCGAAATAAATGATCGCATAAGAGTTGTGGACTATATAATTGGACATTCACAAAATATTTCTTATGTTAATGTTGTATTCAACATATCCCTCTTGATGATGAAATCAAATGATCCCCCATATTTACGGAAACCAGGGTTTCTAAAACATACACAAAACCACTCTTACGAGGAGTAGACAACATATATCTTTGACGATAGAGGAAATTTTAAGCAACCAGACTACCAAACATTTAAATTGTTCTATATGAACCAAAAATATGAATAAATGATGTGGGAAATAGAGGATATAATGAGTCAGAATTTCCTTCAGCTTTTCATAATATACACAAAAGGTTGATATATCAAGGAGGTTATTTTTTAAGGGGGGTGAATGTAATGACCCATTTTTGTTTTAATAATATTTGTCTCCGAAAAAACCATGTGTTAAATATTATAATATTTTATACATATACCAAATATAGAGGATACAAAAACCCATTTCTCATTAATACTGATCATTACATTAGATGGGTATGAATAAATTTAAAATCCCAAACATTGAAAATGCATAAAAATATAACATAGAATAGATAAAATGGGAAAATATGTATTATTTAATTCTTCCAGAAACATCACCCCCCAAATATATATATATTAACAATATTAGTAAACCATTCACTATATTATAAAAATAAAAATATACCTATAAGTTTAATCCTACTGAATTTGGTGTAAAATATGGAATTGGTATTTATATGTCCTAAAATGAAATGTGGCCTTTGGGATTCGCCTTTTAGATGACCATTTTTCAAATATAACCATTTTTTATATGAATTTTTACCAATATGACCATTGTAAACAATTACCATGGTTGATAATTATACTATTATAAATAGTGTTTATAATTAGTGTTGAAAAAAGAATAATTGATAAAAAAAATGGAGAATCAGTCACCTCAAAAAAAAGAGTCATGTCATTTTGTACCTATTTTTTCAGAACATGAGAAATTGGTGGCATCATTAGGGTTATCCCTTGGCTAAGACCATTCCTAGCTTAAAAAATTAAATATTTAATGAAATATCCTATGATGTAATATCACGTTTGTTGTATTACCCATCATTTGATGTTAGCTGAGCCAGCCCATGAAACTATGACCACTGAACACCTCACCCATAGGGAATACATTTTTGTAATAACATGTTAGATTCCTAGACCTTTGTTTCATTATGATTTATTTTATTTTTAAAAAAAATCCATCAAATAAATTTTAATAATTATTTTCTTTATCAAATATATGTTTAATTTATCTGAATTTGAAAAATTGATTTTTTGATGAAAATGATATATAATTGTATTTTTCCTGAAAATACATTCAATTTTATAATAAAAAAAGTATTATAAATAATTTTTTTTAAAATTATATAGTCTTTTAAAACACCCAGTTAAATATAAATGATAAAATAATTTTATAATGGCCAATGAAATTTTTTATAAGTGTCACAATTATGCCTTAAAAAGTGTTATTTTTAAATTAATAATGTTTTTTATAATTAAAATATAACATTTTAATATTTAGATATTTATTACAGAAAAATAAACATTATATTTGAAATCAACATGTAAAATTTAGGTTATGATGAATTTATAATATTTTTGTAAAATACATTTTCGTTTCTTGAGTAGTAAAAACAACAGTTTAGGGTTTTTATGTATATTTTATGACATCATAGTTTTGTAATAATGATTTAATAACTAATTAAACACAATCCATGACCAGAAAAATGTTATTTTATGAATATTAATAATTTTAATATGTTTAATGATGTTCTGTAACTAAAAATAAATTTTGAAAATCTAAAAGGGAAAACATATTTGTTAAAAATAGTAGTATGTGTAATATTTACCATTCCATAAAAAAAGAAATATTAAAATCGATTTTAGATCTATTTCATTAAAAATCATTAAATGTGACCACAATATTTATAACAATGAGAAGAAATATGTTTGGGCCAATGGTTTTTCATTATTGACAACCATGATTTTCATAAACAATATTTGGAAATTATTAAACAATTACTACATTTTTTATAAATACCCACTCACTTCATCATTCCCCATCACTCCCAATTCATCTTACTTGAATATTAATTATTTTCTTCACAAGGATTCTCCCAGGTAATTTAATCCCCCATGGTTCAATGCATATTTTTTATGAAAAACCCTTTAAGGTAAAAAAAATATCCACTTCTCTTTTCCATTCAACTTCCATCTTTATGGTATTCCATCTGTTTTCTCAATAGAAAAAAATAAGTTTTATCTAATTTATTTCATCCCATTACATTAAACACTATATTTCAAAAATGTGATAACAACATATTCAATCATTTTACTATTTTCTAATACCACATTTTATACACGTCATGATGCTGAATGTACTTGTCAAATTTCTCTTATACAAGAGAAAATTTATTTTTCCTTTTTATTTAAATACCCAAAAAAAAATTCAATTATATAATTATTGAAATATATTTATACATTAATAATTTTTTGGGGGATTTACTTACTAAAATATGTCATGTAACACATTGATAATTTTTGAATTATTATTATTTTAATTAATTTAATATGTTAATGTATTTTTATCTCACAGAACACTGAAGACTAATTTTTTTATTTAGATGAACTATGTGTGGTTTCGGTTATAAAAATAGTATATATTCCACTACATTGAACACCTATATTAACATTTGGTATGAAATTTTTTTTATTTTTCTTTTATTACACACAATATCGAGTCCCATCGATAGCTTGTCTTACAAAAAAGGTTGAGTTATACTAGACAATAAGATGCTATTAATATTCATATTAAAATATTATTATAGACAAAAACTAGATGGTGGAATGGAATTTATGAATATGATTAACTAAACATTGAAAATATTATTTAAGCATATATAAAATGAATCTTATACTTATCAATTAGTAGGTGTGAATGTATGAACTATTTGAAACTAAAGAAAATAGTTTTCTAAGAAAACTTGTTTTCTATTTAAAAACACAATTTTATGTCCATAATTCAAATAAACAATTTTGATTTATTTTTTCAATAAAACTAATATTTTTTATTTTCAATCTTTATTTTTGATACTCATGAAATAGATTTTATAGGTAAATCATAAGATTAAATCTCATTTTAGGAATAAAAAGTTGTATATTTCTAGAAGGCAATTTTCCGGCCATTTTTAGAGAACCAAGTTCAATACTAATTTTTGACAATTTTATTATTTTTATATGTAAAAATAAAATCATTATTGAGAATTAACCTAAAAAATTATATCATGAAGAATTTTTAGTATCTTTCTATGAATATTTATTTATCATAAATATAAAAAAAATACTGGATTTTAGTTTTAAACTTATTTTCCTATAAATTATTTATAAAGATAAATTATGTTTATTATTGGTTTTAAATTTATATTATAACAATTATACGTTAGTTAATATAATTTAGGTTGTTTTAATAAATTTAACATTGACAATTGATATAAAAACTTACCATACTATGAATATTTTTACATTAAAAACTCATTGTGTCAATCCATCTACAAGATTAAATTTTAATTAATTTTAGAACTTATATGATTCAAATTTGTCAATATGGATTCCATATTCAGAACCATACTAATTTATAGTTCCGTATATTTTTAATTAGTTCTTGAAAAAAGGTATTATCTCATGTGATTAAAATTAATTACATCAATTATGATAAAAATTAACTTATCAAGGATTAAACCTTACACATAAGGGCCAAAATGACCTATAAAATTTCCAAAAATTCATTTTATATCCATATATCAACCCTATAATCCCTTTTATCTTAAATAGAACATTATTGGATACACTTTTCATAGTAAAATCATGGGTGGAATTATGTTCAAAAAAATCTATAAGATTTTTACTCCTCCTCCACTATAAAAAGGCACTCACCCATCCCACTTATTCACAACAATAAATCCTTTTGTATTAGAAAAACTCTGATAAAATAATCTCAAAAAAATACATCCCCATATCCTAGAAGCGTTAATATTTTCTTAAATGTATCCAATAAAGACCTTTGGTGGAAATTAAAAGGAGTTAACTGGAAAAAAGGGGTAACCTTCTTCAATTATCACTTTAGTTTTATTTATCTATTCACTCATTCAATAATACTTGTTTAATTCTTATATAATCAAAATAGTGTCCTAAATATATGTATATGTTGTTATTATATGTTTTGATCCTTTACATACAAAAATACAATCTAATGGGTAGCGAACATACCATTTTTTTACAACGACCTACTGCCTCACAAAACGACGTTGTTTGTTTATTCTTTACCACTTCCCATGGATGGTCATTATGATGAGAACTATATTTTTTAATGTTATATATGATAATTATTATTACATTATTTATATGGTATTATTATATAAATCATACATTCACTCTTTCCATTTTCTTTAAATACGATAAGTTTTTTATCGATGTGTGGACTACCGCCTCCTCAAAGTGATGTGATTCAATCACTACCTACTTGAAATGTATTAAGGATTGGTTTAGGGAACATATATTATATATATGAAGTAATAAATCCATTTTAATGATAATATATGTATATATATATATATTAAAATTTCATTTACTTTCTTTCTTATAATATAACAATAAAATGAAAACAGTGCTCATGCATATGTATGGGCAACCATCACCATGAATTGGGTATTCCATTTCATAATTATAAATTTTAAATTTTATTATAAATAAATTTTTAATGATTATATATGATATTTATATCATGATTTAAATTATATTAACAATTAAACCATTTTCTTGGTAAAATGATCAATAATGACAAGTCAAAGCGTACATGAAAAAACAAATAAGATATTACTCAAAATATTACATTAACGTGTCATTTTTAACAAATATGTTCTATAAATTAATAAAAAAATCATATATTGAATAATATATAAAAATATAGAATTGTGGTGTATTTATAGAAAAATTATATTTATTATATAAAGTGTTTAAACTTGTATAAAGAAAGTCAATACCTAAGGTAAGGGAATTTCATAAACCTTTTATTTCGGCGATATACATGACTTAATCCCCACTCATCTCTTTTGTATGGTTTTTATACTACATATTTATTTATTTTATTTTTCATATAAGTAAATTTATTTTTTTCATTTATAATTTTTATGATCGTTATTTCATGGGGTTCATGTTTCAGAAGTTAACAAATCAGTTATGTAATTTTATCTCACAGTTCCTTTTTGAGACTAATGCCAAGTTATAAAACTTTATTATTTATAATGATATATGTACATAAATTTTATATCTTAAATCATAGCTTCATTATTTAAATTATATTTTAATTTTCATGTAATTTCATTTTATTACATTGGGATTATAAAACAATGTTACCAACTCGTAAGAGTTTGTTGAAACAATCTCATCGTTTATCGATATTATTTATGATCATGCTTCCATTGATGAAATATTGTGATCCATATCACAATAGAACTCATGATTTTTCTTCCTCTATGTATATTTATGGTTTATTCATGTATTGTTTCCATTGTCATGCTCTTTGGTACAGAATATATTTAATGTTTGTTCTGAAAATATAACATTATTTCTCCTTCTAGTCAGAAATCAATTTTTATTAAAACCATGTTTTCTTAAAATGTTTTTAAAACCAATTTACTATTAAAATATGATGATTAAAGTATATTTTTCCCATTTATTACATTTTTATGAAATTATTTTAAAAAGGATATTATTTTTATTTTCATATCAAGAAACTTTTCAAAATAATGGAAGTGAACAAGGATTGTTTGTCTGGTAAAGACTTACCTTCTATCATGAACGTCATTTCCTTGAATCTTAATTACTAAAATTAAAATTTATTTTTTAAATTATTTTTCCCCACAATTCTGAATATTTTATGATTTTAAAATTGTTTTTAATAAAAATTAATTTTAAAAAATTATATTATATTTAAAAAAAATTCAATAAATATAAAATTTTTATTTATATGGTTTCTAATGTTTTCATTCCATGAAAATTAATTTAATTATTTAAAATCTTATTTTATAATATTTCAAATTATTTTCACGAATTATATTTTCCAAAATATTTTCTGTATTATTTTTTATGACATCAAGGAAAATGTTTTTAAATATAATTTCCAATATTCAGTTATATGTTTTTAAGGATTCTTTTTAAATGAATTATACTTTAAAGAGAATTTCATAAAAAATTAAATATATTTTCCTCAAGAAATTTTTATATTTTTTTCATGTTATGTTTTTAATGTGGATTTTAAGAAATGGATTTTGAAAATTTTATATATTTTAAAAAGTGATGATCTATGTCATATTTCAAAATACTTCTCCATATAAGATTATAAATTTCATAAAGTTATTATATATTTGGAAATATGATCCATGGAAACAAAACTTTTTATTCCTTGTAATGTTTTATGTTTTAATAGATTGATATTAATGTAACATTTTTCTCATTAAAGAGTTATACCATGAAAAATACTTGTGAATCCAAATTCCATTAATTATTTATCCTAGGATGAAATTATTATAATACCTATGTATTTTATAATTGTTATAATTTTATGATATGTTTATTCTACCCATTTAATTTCATTGGTTTTGATATTATATTGATGAAACCTATCTATTTTTATGTGTTACTATGTTATTCATGTTTTATTATCTTGTGGCACATATATGTAGGTTTTTATTATTTGGCATGTGGGACATATGTCCCCCTGAAATAAATTATGTAATGATTTATATATCATGTGATAATTATAGAATTCAAGTAAACAGACTTAATACATTGTGGATGATGGAGAAACCTATTCCACTATAGAAATATGGGAAAACAAGACCCACCATGGTAAGATGGGTATACTCGATTAACTATGGGAAGATGGGGACTCCTGATCCATAATGGGAAGATGGGGAAACCCAATCCACAACGGGAAAGTGGGGATACATGATTCCTTACATGGATAATACTTTGATAGGGGATGTTGATGGGTCCCACCTAGTACATGTACTCCCAGTGATATTCCCTCATAATTTGATGCAACATATATTTCATTTAAGAGAATGGTGTTACATGTTTATGTGTATGAAAAAATTATATTTCTTAATCCTATGTTTTTCATTAATTGATTATAATCTTTATTACCATTTGATTCATTCCTTGTAAAATTCTTATCTTTATTCCATGATTCATTTTCATGATCATCGATATAAAATGCATAACCTTGTAATGTAATGATCACATGATCATACCCTTATGATAATTTTTATGCTTACATATCTCCCTTGTTTACCCTTAATTATCATTTGAGATCACCCATTTTTTATGTTTCCTTCCATATTTTATGATGATATATTTTATGTATGATTTTTCATAGAATGGTGATAGTCTTGGAGAACTAATCGGGAGATAATGTAGCTCAGTTATGTACCAATGATTACATTTACATGACTCTAAAGTCACTAAACAAATATAGTTTTTGTGGTCTATTTGTATAATATATTATGTATTCCATACAAATATTGTAATATTTATGTACATTAAGATGTGTAACAAATCATTTCTTTCTGGTTGGTAATTTTAAATAGTGATAAACATTGATTGTCTTGAACATCATAATAATAAATGGAAATAGTAACCATTACATGTTCAGAATAACCAATATTTTTAAATATCATTCAAGAGTATTAAACCATATGTTTTATAACATTGATTTTGAGGATCTCTAAAATTTGGAAGGGTTTTTTTCATGAAATTATAAAAAATTGAAATATTTCCTTATGGATATTTTTCAACTCACTAGAATGGGTACCAATATTAAAATCGTGTTTCATTTTATTTAACACATCAATAAACTAGTCTATTTAAAATCCAACCCTTTCGAGTTTCTATTTGACAGGATTAATCCTCTAGATTCATTTCTACTTAATTAACCAGCCTTTCCCCTTGAAAATATATTTTAATATTTACATCAGTTAAATAAATTATTATAGAAACCCTCAATGTTTTCTGAGGATTGTATTTTCAATATGATAACATCCCTCAAATTCATTTTCCCAATGAAATCCAAAAAACAAAATCTATCCAAATTGTGACACCCATAGATTTTATGATATATTCCTATTTTAAAAAATGTATTTCTTTTATATAATTCTTTACATGAAACATCAATATCAAATGAACCATGTAAAACTCTTGAAATAATGTCTCCTATATATTGAAATATTGGGTATGAATAAGATTAACCATGTTATAAAAAATAAGTATAATAATTGTTTTTAATTTTAATGGATTTATTAACTAATACTAAAAATGTACTCAATTCATACCAAATATGTTTCATTATTCAATAATAATTTTCTCAAAAAAATATTCTTATTTCATTTTTTATAGATATTTTAATTAAATTTTTCAACATTTATAAGTTGAATTTTATAATATTTATATCATTATTGAAATAATTATGTCAATATTATCTTAGGTTATAGTTTTTGAACTAAATATTTGTTTTTTCAGAGTTTTATTAGTAAAAATAAAATATTATTCACTGTAAAAAATATATTTTTTTAATTACATCTTATTTATGATGAATTTGAAGTAAAATTAAATTAATAGACTCAATATTGACAATGATGATATATTATGATAAAAATATTTTATTAAATTATAATAAAATAATAAAAACATTTTAATAAAAAAATGGGTTCCAAAATTGTTTAATATGACATCTCATAGCTATTTATGATAAAATTTAAACCTTATATATAGTATTATAATGGTTTATGATTGATAATGGTTTTATTGTGGTAATGGTTAATTTATTTTAAAAAAGGGGTTAAACAAAATGATAATGGTTGAAATGTCAAAAACCATTTATTAAACCGCATGGTTTTATATTATTTATACATTTAACTTATCAAGTAAATATATGATCCCTTTTAATTGGATGTAATAATATATTAATTCTTTATAAAATAACATGTGTTTCACTAACCTAAATTATAAAAGGACACCAGTTTTTATCATTTATTTACACTTTTTTGAACCATCTTTATCAACCATCCCCTAACCAAAAGTGTTTTTAACTTATCTAGACATGGAGTAGTTTTTTATTGTTCTTAAAAAATGATTACAAAGGTAATTATGAATGGATATAACATATGTCTACCAAGGAATATTTATTTCTCGTTGCTGAAACATTCATGTTTAGTTAATCTCTTATATTCTATAATTATGTTGTAACTATCCTTAAATAATCACTATAGTGTTATAAATATGCATATGTGTTATTATGGTTGTGGGAAAACCATTTTCCATCTCTTTTCCATCATATGAAAATCAATAACACCACTCATTTGCACATACAACTTACCATTTTTACATAATGGTGTTATATAAATACCAAAAACACATTACTTGGATTTTTTAAAAGATATAATTTATATATATATATTTTATCTATGAAATATTAATTATTATATAATTATAATATAATATCTACATTTTTACTATCAAATATATTGGAAAACATTAATATCACCCATCCGTATGTGTGGACTACCGTCTCCCGGAAACGATATGACTCTTTTTTCATTTTCTTCTTATATGGATGGAAATTAAGATATATAAATTAAATATATATGATATATATAATATAATAATTATTCCATAATATTTAATTATTATTTACCTTTCTTTCATTCTGTTTAGAAAAAAGTGAGACCATTGTCCATGAATACCAATGGCCTACCATCTCCACAAACATTGTAATTTATATTTATATATCTAATACTTATTGATGAATATATAAATATATATAATTAATATATATTATATATATATATATATTAACATTCCAAATATTATATAACCACAGTAAAAGTATAAATATTGAAACTACTGATCCAAAATTTTCAAACAATTGAAGTAGTTAACACCGTGAACCGGGATAGTAAGTAAAGTTTGTTAAACAATTGGAAATACAATGTAATAAATGTATCATATATTATATTATAGAAATTTATATCATTATTTAATGTAATTATAATAAATATAAATTTATTATATAAGATTTTAAAATCACACACAAGAAAATTTATACT
This sequence comes from Viscum album, assembly GCA_963277665.1. NCBI lineage: Eukaryota > Viridiplantae > Streptophyta > Magnoliopsida > Santalales > Viscaceae > Viscum > Viscum album. Next base: position 1,818,013,059 of record OY728164.1, read on the forward strand.
TTATGTGGTAGATTCCATTTTTATTTCTACTAAATTGAGTCATATTTTGGTATTATGAATCTATTTAATTTAAAGAAGTGTATATATTTAGACATTTAGGTATTTTGCATAAATATCTATTTATTCCTGATTATTAATGTTTAAATTTATATTTACTCTTTTATGGGGTCATAATTTGATAGTTTCTAAATTATAAAGTGTTTATTTTATAGTCTTATTTTTGGATTTCATTTATTTTCATTGAATGAATATTATAACATATCCTCAATAAAATACATATATTTTCTTATCCGATCTTCATTTAAAGAGTTTTACTATTTTACTCTAAATTTTCCTTGTTTCCTACTCAAATAATGTAACATTCTATTTAATATAAAATGAGATCTTATTTCTCTTGTTGATGGGTTGTGTTTTTCTTCATTAACCAGATTTTTCAAAAAATAATTCCAAAAGTACTTTTTGTTCAATTAAATGATTTATTAATTGAATTTTATGTTATACTTGTTATTCATCATGAGTTATAAAATATTTAAAATGTTATATAAAAGGTTCAATTTCAATATTCTTTAAAAAAATTTAAAATAATTTTTTTAACGTATACAGCTTTAACAGATATTCTTACCACCATAACAATTTTTAAATATTTATCTTCATCTATAGTTTTTTAATGGTTTTATATATTGAACACATTATGGAATTATTATTTAAATGTTTATATTCCCCATTATTTAATTATCTAAAGGATATAATTTTGTTACAAAACATATATTTTAGATGAATTGATTGTCCTCATATTTATATTATTAATCTTATAGTCATAATCATCATCATGAGTCATTCACTTTCAGGTGATACATTTTAATTAGAAATTTTATTTATCTTAATATGAATATTATTTATACCATGAATATTATTATTCCCTTTAAATATACAATTTATTTATATTTTGTTTTATGATCAATGTTATTTTATTGATTGGGTAAATCAAAATATTATGTATTCTTCACTCAATAATGAAATTTTTTTATAAGAAGTATTTTTATTAATTATGTTGATCGTTTAATATATAAATAATGTAATAGACATGTAGTGATAGGTTTGTACCAATAAAAGATAACCCCTTGACTAATTTACATGTCATATAAGACAAACCATTTAACCAAGTTTATTAAACTGGTTTTTGGTGTATGCCTACCCATTGATTAAACAATCACAGCACAAGGACTTTATGGTAACGATATAATGATGTCTTAGAACATTACATCAATCATAAATAATTTCATTTATTAAAAATTAAAAAATTATTATCCATCATAATTTTTATTTGATATTATCCATGGATGCTTTTTTTCTCAACTTATGAAGTAAATTGAATGTGGTATGATTTATTTACATTAAAATATTGATTATTAATTATATAATTCTAATATATTATGTTATAATTCAACCTTATTGACTACAAGAGGATACCCATTATTTTTTATATTCTACAGGATATTAATAAATATTTTAAAAATAATATCAAGGATGTGAGGATATTTGTTATGGAATGTATTTTATGTTACCAATGTAAAATTGATATAATTTATATATGTGGTTCTTTAAGACTAATAAAATAATTGATACCTATTAATGTGATCCCCTGTGTCATATAACAATTTAATAAAGTAGGAATTGGCTATAAATTACTTGAGTTTGGGTTGATATAGTTGGTATTAGAGGAAATTTAGTTCAAACCATGCGAACAAGATTTTAATTGAACATTACTAAAATGATAGTTTTGATACAGCCTTATAATATTTGATAACTTTTACCATTATAGAACTTGTATTCGGATGATTATGAGAAAACATAGTGTGTTCCATTATTTAGTGATGTTTCCTAAAGGAAGAAATGTAATTAATACCCATACATAATGTAGGGATTTCCCTTTAGTTCAATCCAATATAGTTGGTACTAGAGCTAAGAATATCGTAGAAAAATCATGGAAGCTAAATCGGGTTATGGAAAACAACCATACCTATATATAGTAACATGTAGTTTAAGATCATGATTCACATATGTTATATTACTTCATGTGAATTAAGAAAACTTATTTTAACGAAAATTTTAATCCATTAATAGGTGAATAATAGATTAACTCCATTAAAAATATATTCTTGACTTTTGGATATAATGAAACATAAAATGTTATTCTAGAAATGTATTTTGTTAAAGATATTTCTAGAAATGGTTGTAACTGATCGAGAAAACTATAGAGGTTGAATAAATATAATTCCAAGAATAAATAAATTTTAATGTGAAATTCTTCAATAAATATGGACCTCTATAATAGAGAGATTAAATGGAGAGGAAGTTCCTCACATTAAAGAATAAGGATGAAGTGTTTTTGTTTGAGTATGAGGCTAATATTACAGGATTGGATTCACATTATTCCAAATATATACATATTATTGGAAGAAATATTTAATAATTCATTGATGATCTTAAGATGAGTCTTCGAAGGTAACTAGTTATCAATGATTTCATCATATGATTATATATAATTTTCTTACAGTATGATGGAGGAATAGTTTTCTAGACCAAATATCATCAATTGAAATCCAGATATGTGGTTGGAAAAGAACCAAGAAGAATAGAATGCATCAAATAAAGAGATAGAAATGAATACCATTCCATGATGTAAATACTATAAAAAAACATCTTCTAAAATTATTTAAAGGAATGAGGGTATATTAAAATTGAGGATATAATTTTACTATGGTTAATGATTTTAAGGAATATAATGAATCTACTTATATTATTTGATTAAAATGAAAATATATGGGTCATTATTCAATACAATTCTCCATGGATCTAGGGAATATAAAATATAAAAACCTAGGGGATAATGTCAAATATATTGAATTACTACACCCAAATTATATGTTCCCACTGATTTGGTGATAGGTACACTTATCATTAAATCTGTAATTAAAAATAAATTTTTTGATTAAGGTTATACCCACTATTTCATCTATGAAAATTTTTCTATGAGTATCACATCACTACCTCAATTATTAGATGTTAAGTAGGAAGTGAAAAATAATAACAGTAGAATGACCACATCTCATGCTTATAACTTCTCTTTGAGATAATTTTATGGGAATATTGATGTAAATGTTGGCATGAATTGGCTCTCTCAATATTGAGAACATATCAATTTCTCAAGATAGAGATATTATATTTGATATTCTGAATAGTCCTATGATGTTGTATCGATGTGGGGATGAACCCAAAATTCTAAGGGATATTACTTCAATCATATTAGTATTTTTACTAATTCATGAGGTATTTTTATTTTATATGTTTTGTTGAAACAAAACATTGAGGATACTCTTATTCTATGGAAGTTTGTGGATATATTTCAATAAGTTTTTCCTAGACATACTAGAAATAATTAACATGACATTTTAATACAACTCACAAATAGTGTTACGCCTATTAAAAATACAATATAATGAATTTATTTAATATTGGTATAATAATTAATGAAGAAACTCTTAGAGATTATAGAAAAGGGAATTATTTTTTCTTAATACATGACTCTTGGGTGCACCTATTCATTTTTTAATGAAAAATATATGGATCAATTCATATTTTCATTTATTTCTAAGAATATATATAATTTCTACAAAAAATAATTACCTCAATTTCATATTGATGATTTTAGTGATCAATTATGAGGTGCAATTTATTTTGTCAAAATTCATCTTTAATTTATATTTAATCAACTAATGGTCAATAAGGAGAACATACCCATGATAGCCTTATGTATGAGGTATTGTTATTTTTTATTTATAAAAAAATCTATTTGGTCTTACCAATGATCCTAATATATAAATTAATTAATGATTATATTCATTAGATATTACATTGATTACTTTTTGGAGGTCATTATATATGATCTTCTTGTATATTCTAAGAACAAGGAGGATCATGATGAATATTTTAGAATTATGCTAATGATCCTAAGGAAGGATACTTAGTACGATAAATTTAACTAGTGTGAATTTTGGATTCAAAAAAATTAAATTATTATTTCATTTAATATCACATGATATTATATTAATGTATCCTTCAAAATGGATGTTATTTATCTGTATCCTAGACCAACCATAGTAAAAGTGATCTATATTTTTCTTGGCCTCATGGGATGCTAATGATGCTCTGTGAGATATTTCTCACCACTATCTAATCATTATAGCATGTTGAAATATAAGGTATTCATGTTCTTATAGATAAATCAATGTGAGGAGAGATTAAAAGAACTGAAGAGAAGGTCGGTAAGCACGCCTATTATTAAACTACCATATAATGGATTAGGGTCATTGATATATAGTTATGTATTATAGTAGGTACTAGGATTAATTATAAGGTAAAATTATTTGGTGACAGATTATTCATATAACTAAATAATTATTCATGATAAGAACTACCTCAATCATGATTTGAATCTGGTAGTGGAAATGTTTTTTGTCGTTGAATGGAGGAATTATCATTATGTTGAAAGGTGTGATTTTTATACATATCATAAAATCATTATATATTTATTTAAATTGAATTATTTGAGTAAATTCCAAATAATATGGTTTGATTTGATCGATGATTATGACTTTGCAATACATTACCACCACGGGAAAGAAGGATAAGGTTTCTAATGCTCCATATTGGAAATAACATTCTATTTTATGAATAATAAATATTAAAAGAGATCATACATTAATTTATTTTAATAATATAGATCCTGAAATTTTGACACATGGGGAATAACTTATATTTCATATATTAATTTTGATCCACATATCTATGATGGGATAATGAATGCATATAATGAATATGTGGAATTATAGAAGAATATGAGGAGTGATCCCAAAACATAACCTTGATCATGATTGAATGGTAATCTTAGAAACTAAGTCTGTTTTCCATCAATAATATACTTGATGAATGTTCTATTTGATAAAACTCATAATTCATCATTCTATATTCATCATGAATGTGTAAATATATATTGAGATCATAAAGAGTATTAATATAGGGATAAAATGAAAAGGGATACTACATTGTATATATCCCGATGCCAAGGGTAACTAAAATTTATGTTAATGCTAATTAAATCTAATAGTGTTTGAATACCGATATCAATAGAAGAATGGAAACTACAAAAAAAATATTACATTATATTTTATCACCAAACTCCTCAAAATAAATTAAGGACATAATTATTTTTGTGTTTTAGTTGATCACATTATGAAATAAGTGCAATTATTATCTTTTAAAGAAGATATATGTATTCATGGTCTTACTAAATTATACTTTATAAGTGTTCTGATATTTCATGGAGTGTCATTCTCAATAATATTTTATTGATATTTAAGGTTTACTTTGATGATCTAGAGAATCCATCATAGGGATCATGATATAGAGTTGAGTTTCAGTACTACTTATCATCCTCAAACAAATGGTAAGTTTGAGGGTACCATTCAATGTCAATAATACATGTTGAGATATTTCTCTACGTATTTGAAATTTTCATGGGATCCATACACATCATTGGAATAATTTTCATCCAAATATATATTTCTCTAGAGTATTTAGATGGATACTTATGAACCCCTATCTAGAAGGAAGTGAAAAACTATAACATGATGGGATGAAGTTGGGGATAGAAAGCTTTTTGGGCCTAATAAAAATCAGTAAATGGATGAAAATGTTAGATCCAATCAATAACACATAAGTTTGTCTCAAAATAAAAAGATTAATGGTAACAATAATTGGTTATATCTAAAGATAAAATTTCATGAAAATATGTTCCTATGAATAAACCTTTCAAATATCTTATTAGATTTAAAAACAACAGAAAGATGAGCCATAGATATGTCAATCCCTTTGAAATAATTTATTTTATTACGATGATATCTTATTGATTGTATCCTCCACAAAATCTATCTCACATTCCTGATATGTTCCATGCATATCTCCCTATAAAGTATATACCTAGTCATTCACATGTAAAAACCTCATAGTTTTCACTACTAGAGAAAGATATGTATTATGAGTAATAGTTCATGTGAGATTTTGGATACTATAGATAATGTGATATGTAAATAAAAAATTCACATGGTCACATATTTTCATAAAAATCATAAAATTGATGATGTTATATGGGAATCGATGGATTTGATCTAGACAAAGTATCCAAGGTAATATGTATCAGAATGATAGATTTTCTAGAGTGAAAATATTATAAGGGGGTTAAATGTAATAACCCGAGATTTTATGATATATTCATACTTAACTAAATATTATCTTTTAATATATTTCATTATATGTAACACTATGTTTAAAAAACCATGAAAAAATATTTAAATATGATCACAATTCCATTGGAATAGTGGTTATGAAAATGATTAACCAAATAATGAATATATATATATTGTATTTGTTTAATTTTAATGTATTGATTAACTGTTAGGTAAGAATTACATTATTTTTAGTAAATAATTTTTTCCCATTAATATTTTTTCTTCAAAAATTATTTTTTATTTAATTTGGTGTGCTGATATTATAATTAATTTTTTCTCTTTCTAGAAATTATTTTTTTTAAAGAGACTTCATTTTTTAATCAAAATATCAGTATTATCATAGGATGATTTTCCTAGGATGAATTATTATTCCAAAATTCAATTATATTTTATAATAATGTATTATTTATTGTCAAAATTATTGGTTTGAAATTATCTATTTTTCATAATTTATTTATTATCAAATTAAATGAATAGTGAAAAAGATGACAATATTTTAATTAAATGAAAATTAATATTTCATTACATTAATTTAAAATTATCAAAATATTAAAAGGGGAAAGGATTGATAAAACATAATTTAAAATGTCACTCTTAGCAATTTTTTTTATAAATTATTTGTTATACATCATATTATAACCATTAATGATTAAAAAGGGCGATGTTTCCATTAAAGATAAAAATATTTACCAAATAGTTTAATCAAATATAATATCATAAAAGTGGATTAAAAAATTTGATAAAAATAATTGGGTGGATGGATTTATACAATACCCCATCAATATAGAAATGGGTCAACTTTTTGAATGTTTTTTAAGAATCTAACTAAATAATATTTAAAATCATTGCAAAATTACATGTTTTCCACGCACCTCAACATTAAAAGGAAACCATTTCTCTATTTTCATTACAGATGTGTAAGCCACCTAACATGACCAAGGCCTTCCAAATAATCATAAAAATTTTTATGAACATGAATTATATGTTCATTTCTTTTTAAAATGCAATTCCAAGGGCCATTAATAAAGGATTCAAAATAAGATCATCGAAGAAGAGGTAATCGTCTTTAGAAACTCTTTAAAGATTATTTCATTTTAATAATTCACATAAATAATTTATACCAAAAAATATTGTATATTAAAATTAATAATCTATTATTAAAATTATTTTACAACTATTTTTCTTCTATGTTCTACATTTTTAAAACCAAAAGAATCACTCTCGCTTACATATGACTTACTGTCTTGATGTAGCTATGTAATTTGTTTTTAACCCCCAATTCACATGAATGGTTATTGAGATGGAACTAATGTATATATAGGATATTTATGACATAGTTATTATTCTATAATTATATTATCATAACTACATTCTGACATTCAAATATGTTAAAATATAACAATGTCCCTCATGCATATGTGCATACTACCACCTCAATGAAGGGATGCGATTTTTTCCCGCTATATTGGAAATATAATAAGATATTTTTAATTAATATATTTTATATATATGATATAATAATTATTCTATAACTGTTAAATAACATTTAAATTTCTTCATTCCATCTGTCAAAAGTGGAAAAAATGTATCTACAAATGTACGACCTACTATCTCTACGAATGGTGCAATTAATTTTGACATATCATAATTTTATGGATGAAAAAATATATATAATAAATATATATTATATTTATATAATTATTAAAATTATATTGTTTATTAAATCATATTCCATGTACATGGACTAATATAACGAACCCAAAAACCATATAAAAAATGAAGCAGTTAAAGCCCAAAACAATTAGTCTAATAAAATATTGTTATGAAATGCGTAATAATATGTATGAAATGGATAACATATGATATTATAGGTATTTATATTGTTATATAATTTATTAATAATAATTATAAATTAAATATAAATGAGCTTTTAATTACTTACAAGGTTGGTTAAACTTCAAGTAAGGTATATCGTCTCAATTTCCACTCCATTGCAACATATTCAGTATTATGATCCTATTTAGTTTTATGTTGTGAATATATTTCACCATTGATTAATTTAAAATTAATATCTATTTATTAATTACATTTATGGTTTCAATTCATGTTTACTAATTCATGGAGTTCCAATTTAAATAATAGAATAAAATTAATGAATTATTTTATAATCTCATTTTTGGGATTGCCTTTATTTTCCATGATGGAAAATTATAATTTATCCTTCATAAACACAATATGTTTTCTAATCAATTATATATCTATGTACTTTCCTTATTTTATTCAAAATTTTCCTCTCTTTGGAATTTGAATTATGTAATGTAATATTTGAATGAAATTTTTATATTATTTCTCTATTTTATTTGGCATAGTTTTCTCCCACATCAATATTTTAAAAAAATGTTTTAGACGATGTATTTTTATTTACTCAAATTATTTTTTAAGATATTTTATGTTATCATTTAGTTATTAATGTTTTTAAAAACAAAATTTCCAATGATTTCTTAAAGGGTAATTTTCAACATTCTTTATAAAAAATTAAATGGAATATTTATTCCTAACGCATACATGGTTACAAAGTTTCCCATGGCTTTAACCGTTTTATGTTATTTAACCTATTATAAAAGTGTATACTTTTTTTTGAAGAAAACTATTTAATAAATGATTTTTAAATATTTAATTTCAATTTACTTCTTTTCTTCAAAGGTAATTATTTTTTTATAAGAAATATACTTCTAATGAGCTGATTATCATCTTAAATCGATTATTTATTTTCTACATTTTCTTTTTCATGATTTATTTAATTTATTATACAAATTTATCATCATAAATTACATTTATATTGAATATAAATGTTAATTGTATAATGGATATGATCATTTAATAAATAGAATAACATATCTCTATATAGTTTTTTATCTAAATGTTATTTCATTACATATGGGAATATAAATATCTCATATTCATTACATAATATAGCCATTTTTAAGGAATATTTTTTAGTGTAATGGTGTTCATTAAATATATGATAAATTAGTTTGACATTTAGTGATGATTGGGGATCAGTTGTATACATCCTCTTAATTAAATGAAAGAAATTATGCGAAAAACTAGTTGTACAAATATATTAAATGGGATTTGGTGTATACATACACATAAATTAAAATATATTTCCATAGAGTCTTGATCTTAACTATATCATGAAATATGATATCATTAAAACCAATTTTATTAATTTATTTTGTTGAGACATAATTTATTATTATTCTTGAAATTTTAACATTGAAATTATCCATTGATGAATTTATTTCTTATATTTTTACAAAATGTTATGTATTTTCCGTTATTTTCCATACCTTGTTGATTATTACTAATTTAATTTTTATACATTCTAACATACATAACCCGTTCTACGAATCTATGCTCACCATTTATTTTTCTCACTTTTCCCATGATTTAAGGAAGGTTATTTTGAATAATATCAGTTATAATTGAATGTTTCTTATTCTATGTATTTTATTCATCCAATTTCATATAGGAATAATGTATGTATATAGTTATTAAATAAGTCTAAAATATTTTACCATTGATGGTGTTATCTTTTATATATTATTCCAATGTAATAGATTTTACAATGGATATGGGTTACTAGAATTGGGGTTGTTGGATAATCCTTTCTCTAATACCATTCACAATGGCATGTTCCTTTAACCACCAAAAATTATCAGTTTAATATCATAGAATTAACTTTTCAAAATTCCCATGATCATTATGTTATAGTTTTAAAGATAATTTTAGATAAATCTTTCATATCAATCCCAGAAATTGCAATGTATACACATCCCCTCATTGTATGCTATTTTCTGAAAAAAAAAAGTGCTCTTAAATTTAAACTTCCATTTAATTCATGTCTATATTGATTCTTTTATAAACAAGTCACCATAGTATAAATATAAACCTTTATATTGTTATTTATCATCTTTATCCCTATAAAAACATTGGAAAGCTTAGGATAAGTAGAACAACCATAGTAATTGATATTAAACAAATGGAACTCATTAATCCATTTGAAAAACTATGAAACTCGTAATTTATTTCCCCTTTTGAAATATTATAGGCGTTAAGATAAAATATTCATTTACATAATCACGATATCATTATTATTTACCAATTTTACTCATAAAACTTTTCATTATAAATAATAATGTTAAATTAATAAACTTGATAGTTTCTTATAAAAATGAGAACCTAAGAAAAAACATTTCATAAATAGGATAAAATTCACCATTAAAAGGGGAACAACATTTATCAAAATATAATTCATTTTTCATACATTGTACAACAATAATATTTCATTAAGAATTATATTGAAATATTATAAATTAATTTAGGTTCCGTGGAATACCATCTTTATAAAACTTTAATCAATCCCCTTTTGAATGGATTAACCTACTCCTTTAATTCCAACAAATTTCTTTAAAAAAATGTTTCCCAATTCATTATATAGATATATCAGGCCCTCTCATCATCATATACATTTTAAATGGACTATAAAATACATAAAACACACATAATTATGAATTTACATCATAAAATCTCATAAAATAATATAATTAACACATATAAAGAAGCATTTATGGGCATCACATGAAAATAAGGATAAAAATATTTGTTCCATTAAAAATAATCAAAAATTTACAATAAGAATATAAAATTAAATTTTAATTTTTTAAATTAATATTATTGAGAATATTACTAAATTTTAATTGTCATGTTTTTATGAAATTATATTCATCTTTCATATGTTAAAAAATATTTCATTCATACTTTTTTAAAATAACTCAGATAAAAAATGATAAAAGAATATCTTCAAAATCCATTATAATGAATGTCCATTGATATTTAAAATGGTTTAATAAAATCATTTTATTAGAATAATAATATTATTAAAACACTTTATGAATAATAGATATGTAATAAAAAAATTTGTAAATAAGACTTTAAAACATTTTAAACATGGTTTTAATGAAAATTCAATTATCTAAAGTCTGACTCACAACATACATTATTTATATAATATATAATAAACAGATATTAATTAATTACATGTATAAAAAAATTATTTGGTTAATTTTATTATTATAATAATTTTAATTTCATTTATTTCCATTCCCTATATAGTTACTAAATCAATTAATTTCATTTCTATCATTTTGAGTATGTTCGGTGCATAGTCCCAAAACAACTTCAGCTGGTTAATATGGTCAAATGGGTAATTCTACCACCATATCTAAAATATTAATCAAGAAATAGGTATTATATTTACATATTAAATAAACTTATATAGCCAACTATTAAATACTAAAAGTAAATAAATCACATCACTTTATGGAGGTGGTATTCAACACGTATACATGAGTGACATTGTCAATTTAAAAAAAATGGAAGGGTGTGATGGTATATAGTTAATTATCTTTAATGAATCATTATTATTTAATTAATATACTATATATTTATTAATTATGTCATAATAACCATACAATGGATTCAATAATGAAAAAAAGAAAAATAACATTATGGTTGTGGTGGTCCACATTTATGCGCGGGCGATGTTGTCATTTCCCATAAGATGCAAAATGCGATGAAAAATTGTTCTGACATATAAATCATTATATTTTACAATATTTTTTATACACATGTTAATATATTATAATTTTCATTATAGTATTAAATGATTCAAAATAAGAAACAAAGAAGAAATAACTTGAATTTGAGTTATACCACATCTTTGGAAAACCTCCTTTGGCTTGCACCATAAGCCTTCTAGGATAGTCTTTTGGAGAGAACAGAAACACTAGTATGAGGGGAATGAATTTTTGGTAGGGGTTTTGGTATTTATTTTATCAATATAAAGTTCTTTTTTTGTTTATTGAAATGAATGGCGGAGGCTCCCTTTGATATGTGAGGGGAGTGGAACACACATAGTTATTCTAAACTTTTAAATATTATAAGTTCCTTACACATGGGATAATATCACGAAAACAACTAAATAAATAATATATGGTGAAAATTGTAGAAATTAAGTCATACAATATAAATTAATATGACATTTTGTGACCATATCATAATGTGCTATCCTTAATTAACCTGTTTCACTGCATTACCGTGGCGATGACATTTTGTCCAATGTTACTAATCATAATGACTAAAAATGAAAATGATACAATAAGTATATTTGAACATCATGATTTCAAATATAAAATTAATTTTTATATATTAAAATTATAAAATTAAAATAAATTAATTTTAATATTAGAATAAACAAAATGAAAATTATGTTATTTAGAAAAACTCATCTAACGATTAAACATGTATTTCTAAACATATAATGTATATTTTTGACTCTTAAGAAATTAATGGTATTTTTTAGTCCAATGGGACTAATTTTAATTTAAAAAACCTATAATTTATTTTATCATAACAAATACTTGAAAAAGATTAATTTTTATTAATAATTATTCCCAAAAAAAATATTTTTAGAAAATTATAAAAAAATTAATCCTAAGATATATTTTTTATAATGATATAAAAAATGAATTCCATTTTCCAAATTTTAAATTCATAATATTTACAAATTTATCATTTCCAAAAATACCTGGAAAAAATATTTTTTTAAAATTAAATAACTTCATTATTTGATTTAAAAAATCCTATAAAATTATTTTAATTCTTATCAATCCATAAAATCTAATCATGATTATTATAAAGTCATGAAATTTATTTTTTATTGACATTAATTGGGTTTTTATAATACCTTTTTAAAAAAATTTCCATTATATGACTCTTATATTTTTAAACAATGTATCATACATTTTATTTGAACAACTCTAAATTTGTGTTTAATGACAACTACATTTTACAGAGGGCTTCTTACATTTCCATTATTTTATTCAAAATGATCACTCGAATGCATCCTTGGATATAAAACCTAAAAATTAGATAAAAATCCTTAATAATTTGATTGATAATCAGTTGTTCTAAAAGTAATTTATTCTATCGTATTCAAATTACCTTAACCAACCATACAGAAGTATAGTAATGTTACAAATTTCACCAATATTTTCAATATTTTTCCAAAACAATTATTGGTATTACTCATTTTGTTTAACACATGAGGATAATGTTCTATTTACATTCAATACATATCAAGTGTGATGACTTCATGTGTTAAAATTCATTTTTCAACACTTGTTCTGTCATTTACTGGATGTTAAATGAAACCATTTTGTCAATACATATGGTATCTTTTTGAGCTTGTTCAATATGAATGTTCATGAAGATAATTGCCTTATAATATATCAAAACTAATTATTGATTGGATCTCTCTATGTAGTTGCTTCATATCATTAATAAAGGCATAGTAGATCAAGGATATAGGTACATTATAAGGATCTAGCCATGTGAAATGAATAATAATATTTATTTAATATTTAGTTAATAAGCTATTAATTCAAATGATTCCAATTATAATAATATCAAATGAATAGAAAAAATTTCATGGTGACATTCATAATGATTGTGAAATGTTTTTAATGATGGATGGGTAAATTTATGTATTGTAGGTTGGTTTAGAAAAATAATTTATAATGAAGAAATTTTATTATAATATAAAATAAATTGGATCTTATAGAAAATGAAATGATATTTTATATTCTAATAAGAGAATTTAGGATATCGTAAAAGAATTCTTCAATTCATTATAAATTGATCACAATGGTAGATTCTAGATCTCATAAGATAATTTACATTTTCAATTAAGATAATACTGAATGATATCGATCACATGAAACCATTCTTATATGGATATATCAAAAAAAATAAAACCATTGTTTTTAAGGAGAGACATAATGAAAAAGAGAATGTTGACAATTCACATTAGTATGAGAAATAATGAAACTTGATAATCAAGGTAGAATTGGAGGAATATCATTCACTGGGTATTGAATGATTATGAATGGTATCATATGTGCCAAAAAATATCAATGGAGGTATCCAAATAATATTATTGAAAAAACTCATGATAATAATTAATCATCAATATCCATATTTGTGGAATAATAAGTTATTAAAAATTTGGATAGAAATTTGATGCATGATTATGTCAAAGTAGAAGATATTAGAATATTCTAATGTGATTATCTGCTAAGAAAGTAGAATATTATAAATATAATTCTATGAGTTTAGGTTCATACCATTTAGATGGGTTTTTTTTGTAAAAATAAATATATTGTGTGTGTGGGATATTAACCATTAAATAATACTAATGTATTCTTTATTAAATATGGAAATCATATTTAACAATATTCTATGGTCTATCATATTTCTACATTGGTGAGTAACATGATTGAGAGATGTCGACTAGTCATGGGAGTGAAGGGATTTGAAATAACCTTTACACTCTGATTCGCCTCCAATATTAGTGTGTATCTCCCTTCATGTCATCTAACAATTGGTATTAGATAAATGTCTACTTGCTAGTGAATCTCTCAAGCACGGTATATGTATCACACAATTATATTAATATAAAAGACATCCTAATATTATATTAAACTTATTTCACTAATTCTGAGAGATAATTATTCATAATATTTTATTAATAGAGCTAAATGTTGTTGATTTAGTCCAATATGTATTTACTAGGATAGATTAAGCATCGTCAAGGTCCCAAAATAATAATGGAATCATTTAAATTTAAGGGATTCTTAAGTATTATTTTTATCATCTGTATATGAGATGGATCTATAAAATGTAGATCGATAAAAAACAC
Organism: Viscum album; assembly: GCA_963277665.1. Classification (NCBI taxonomy): domain Eukaryota; kingdom Viridiplantae; phylum Streptophyta; class Magnoliopsida; order Santalales; family Viscaceae; genus Viscum; species Viscum album. Next base: position 1,818,028,230 of record OY728164.1, read on the forward strand.
TATTATTATTTAGAAGTATATTAGAGACTTATTTAAGAGTTTTATTATCACTCAATTATTATTTATAATTAAATTCACATAATTGTGAAGGTAATAAAAATGTTGATGAGTTTTTTTCCATGGAATATATATTGGTCCCTAAAATTAAATGGATTAATGTTATTATAGATGGCTCTAAAATAGTAAAAAACTAATAAATATATTTTTTTAATGGAGTTGATAAAAATATCACATCTCTATAGAGATCTCTACGAATTCACCAATTTTGAATTCCAAAATATTCTCGTCCCCTAGAAATGATAAGGGGACCTTTACTTATAAGAAAAGTAAAATAGTTTGTTTAAATTAATTTCAAATCACTCAATGGTATAATGATATATGAGAGTATAAACTAACTGAATGATGGATATGAACAAAAATATTATGAATAACATCATTGTCCCATTTAAAAAATACGAGAGGGGGTAAGGGTAATTACTACGGTAAAATACCTTTAATATTTTTTAATTTTTAAAAGTTTATCCATTTTTACACTAACAATCCTATTACATTTTAAATAGAAAATGATAATGAAGAATATTCTAGGAAAACCACTACTATAGATCTCCCATATTTTTATTGAAAAGGAAAAAAATAATATTTAAACAATTTTATTTTTGAGGAACAATTTTTTATTTTATGAAGGGGAATATAATAGTGAATAATTGAGTGATAATAAACCTCTTCATCAATTCTATAATATATCTCTCATTGCATGATAAGGATACTAGAGGAAACCATTAGATTATTAATACAATGGAGATTATATAGTAAAATAAGTATAGTTTTCAAAAAATGTACTGTAGAAATTGGGACCATTATTTTTTTGAATGAAATTAAATGGTAAATAGATGAAAAAACATGGTTGAAAATAGGATAGTACAAGAAAATTACACTTATTGGTGAAAAACTCATTCAAGTCTATGAAATTGAGAAAGTGAGGCTTAATATTTATAAAAATATAATTATAATTGAATATATTAATTCCATCTTTATATTAAATAATATTGAAATTTATAAACTCAGATGTTATAATTTTGAAACCATGATGAACTATGAAATGAAAAATTAATAAAAAATAGTTCTTTTATAGGAATATTTGAATGATCCGTGAAATATATAAATTATATTTACTCCAAAATGATGTAAAATGTAAAATGGAAAATTTTACATAATAAATCTTGGAAACTATTATTTATTTAAATAAAAACATAAATTACATGTTTTAATATAAAGAAACTTATATTATTTAGGAAAATGTAAAATATTCTCAAATATTGAATGAAAAGATTCATAAAATGTGTTTAAATTGGATAAAAAAATAACTCAAAGACTCCCACAATATGTTTTTCCAATATCTACTCATTTATATGATACAATTTAAACCATAAAATTATATATTTTTTAATCAAATTCAAATATATAATTTATACTACTAGGGTTGTTTTTTGGTTTACCATAAATTATTCAACATTAGGGAAAATTTATCTTTTCCAATATATTTATGATAACATTAATCAAGGAACAATCAACAAAATTAAATTATAAGTCATAAAATTTATAAGATATTGAGAATAAACTGGATATGATAAAAATATTTTAAATCCAAAAATAACTATATAGAATATGTGATCATGGAGAGGAAACCTCATTTTTAGGTGTTTCTTTTATCCTAGATCAGCTAAATCTATGTTAGATTATTGGTAATTACAAGAATCAAAGTTATATTTGGAAATAATAAAATGTTGATGTATATCTATTTGAATGTTATGAAAGAAAGTAACATTGGATCATTTATAATGTTTGTTCATCTAACACGATATGTGATTATAAGAATATTATGAATGTTGAGAAAAGAAATAGGCTTTTTGAAATTTAGAAATGATTTCCCTTTAATGATAAATGTAACACCCTGAAAATTTTAAATTTTTTTATGTCATTCATGAATCCCAACACCAATTATGTTAAAGAATATAAAATCCTAGGAATTTATAAGATATTTATTATTTTAAATATATGATGTATCTTACAGTTCACTCAATACTGAGTTAGGTTGTGTTATATGCCACAACTATTTTCTTCGATATCTTGTGTTATAGATGTAACACCCTAGGTAAATAAAGAATATGACATTTTCATATTTATCCATACTTTTGAATAAAATATTAATATGACTTTAAAGGGGACACTATGCTCGATGGCGTACCCAACACGCAACAACGAGTTTCTTGGGAATCTTACGTTGCACTCTAATAATAAAATAATATTATTTTAAATGGTAGTTAACATGTAGCTGTTGTATTGGAGGGAATGGATAGAAATAACTAAAATATGATTATACATGTTTTTAAATGTTTTTTCATTTTTCCAATAAAATATAAAGGATTGAAATACGGAAGGAATTCAATTTTAGGCGTATATGCCCAAGTTTTCACTAAAGGTTCACTTATCGCTTTTTGATGGCGAACTGTCATTAAATATAGTTTTGTTCACTCTTATACATTCTATTGGACCAAATAAAACTCTTCTTAAGAATCGGGACATCAAAATTTACTTTGTGTAAATTTTTGGTATCTTTCCGATAAAGTTCATTTTTTTAATGAATAGTGTAAAATGTTGTATTTTAATTCAAAACCACTTTTTCATATAATTTATTTATATGATTAGATTATATTTTGAATTGGTTTTAAAGTGAAATAATAATATATTTTTACCATTAAATCCAATAGTGTTCGTTGGAATTAATTTCACTTTGAAATCAGACTTAAACTAGTGTCAATCTTTTGATACTTATTGTTTCATAAAAACAAGCTATTTTCTCTGATGGTGGGAATTAATTATTAAATTAATTAATGTGACTTATATGTTTTGAATTTTGTAAAATAGAATTCATTTTTGAATTCAGAATATCAAATATAGCTTAGGGTGAATTTTTGGGATTTTTCTGAAAAACTTCAATTTTTGATGAATAGTGAAACCACTAAGTGGTACCTATAAAAAACTTATTTTTCCATTTAAATGAAATTTTTCAATATTTTTGTTTTGAATTTAAAAAATCTTACATACATGGTTGTCATTAAGAAGTAAAATTTGGTTCAATAGGATAAAAATAATTTTTTTGGTGAATAGTAACATATTAAGTTTTTAATCGCAATTAGAGTTGAATTCGTGTAGTTTATGGTAAGAATAATGTTTTAATAAAATTAAATGACCAAGACACATGTCCTACCCTCATTGTATGTGTCATGGCCGACCAAGACAATACATGGGTCAACTTGGGGACCCAATGGAGCCACATTGGTTGGAGAATGACATAAATATCTTTTTATTTAATGTTAAAGTAAAAATGACACAAACATGATATGTTTTACTAAAACAATTTTTACATAGGGTTATACAAGTCATATTTTTGACTATAAATAGTCATTGTAAAGCTAAAAAGATTTCCTAAATCATAGTATTTTTTTATAATTTTTAGACATTAAATAAATTAAATTATTTATGACATCATGATGCAGCGATGACCTCATTATTTAACGATTTTAATAAGATGGAATTATAATGTAATATATAAGACCTACACAAGTACAAAACCTATTGGATGAGTGTATTTAGAACCCTTATCACCGTATCCACGAATTATATCAATGTGGGACCATTTAAATCCGAAGCGGATTTTCAAATAAAGTAACATTTGCTTACTTTCCAAGAGTGCCCCTCCTCTCCTCTTATAAAAGGCCCCCACCTCTACCTCCTTACCCACACCTCTCAAGCATTTGGCTCGGCCAACCTCTGCCCATTTCATCTCTCCACATCCCTATATAACTCCTTGAAGCCTCACTTTGGGCAGAATCCTTTCCAAGGAAGCCTTTGAGCTCAAATCAAAGGAAGTTACCCGATTTAAAGGTAATGTCTTCACTTGTGTCCTTTTGTTTTATTTTGCTTCTCCAACCCCATAAACTCTTTTTATTCACTTATTTTGTAACAAATACAGTATCTTCAATATACCAGTATGTTTTTATAAGAAGGATTAGAGCTACACTTACACACACCTACATCTAATGGTTAAAGAACATACTGTTTCCGTGGATGGCGAATTTCTGCCTCCCGAAACGATGATTGTTCAACATTTTTCTAACACCTTAAAAGGTGGCCATTAAGATGACACTATATTTATATATGATATCTAATATGTTTATTTTTTACTTAAGATTCTTTATTTTTCATTTATGGCATACCGTTATGGTTTCCATTATGGGTAAACGCGATATCTTCATTTAAGGAAGTGTGGACTACCGCCCCCTCAAAGTGATTTAATTCGTAAACACCATATGTGGTACGTATAAAGGATATATTTAATGATATTATATATGATACCATACTGGAATTAAAATATTATTATGTATCATTAAGTTTTAATGCCATTAAATATGAAATAGAAATGGAAGTAGCGTTCATGCGTACGTACGGCTTACCGTCTCCATGAACGGTGCATTTCATTTCTTAACTCTAAATGTTATGTAATATTATAAATGCATGAATATAATGGATATATATGATATATATGATATCTAAATCATGAATACAACTCTGTATATAATGAACCTTTGACCACACGAACAAAGTGTAATTGTAAGAAGTCCACTTTCAACATAAGAACCAATTATCGACAAAACAAACATTATTAACTTAAATGATTACATAATGGTTATGACATGGTAATAAGTGATATAAAAGGAATAATGAGCTTGAAAATGGTTCTTAAGGAATTATAAATTAACTCATGTTTATTATTCAGGAGATTAAAGAATGATCGAGTCAAGTCAGACCTGAGGTAAGGGATCCTACTCCACTCTTTCTTTTAAAGTACACTCTTTTATGTCATTCCTTTTAAAGATCATATTTCTTGTTATTGGGATGTTATTTTATATTAATATTACTGTAATTTTTATGTTCATGTGATTAGAGACCCTATTCTCTCTCATCAATCCATTTTGGATGTTTTGAGTGGCACCGTTAGGCTGCAGAATTTTCGTAAGAGATCTAACCTCTCTCTTTCTTTTTAAGTACTCTCCTTTATGTCACTTCTTTTAAGGACCTATTTGTTATGTTGGGGGATGTTCTTTTATATTCCTCTTTCTGTAAACAATTATTTTAATATTATGAGAGTCCCTATTTGATCTCATCAATCCATTTTGTAAATTTTATGTGGTGATGTTAGGCTGCCGAGTTTTTGTAAGGGAATTTTCATATCACTATTATTCCCGTGAGATTTATGCTACATTTGCCACAATTTCCGTTGAGTGGTGTATGTACTGCCCATTATTCTACTCGTTGTGTAATATACTTTAGTTTATGAGTATTTACGTCAATGATGTATTGTCCTTCTTTCATGGGGTGTATGTTTTGAAAGATACCCAAATCAGTAAGGGAACCTTTCACCCTCCTCTTTTTAAAAGACTTCTTTTGTTGGGTATTTTAATTTATATATTGTTATGTTTGGATATGTTATCATATATCCTTATTGATGTAAATTTTATTTCAAAGTGATGAGATACCCTTTTTTTATCTCTCATCAACTCATTTTGATGTGACGTCGTTAGGCTGTCAAGGGAACTTCTTAACCCAATTTCGATTTCATTGGGTTCAACATGTAGTTATTGAATATGTCATCCTTTGAATATGTGTGAATGATCTTTGATTATTTTACACTTAATATCCACTTATATTTGGTGTATTCATTTGTCACACATAATTATGTAATTGATTTATCCTTAAACCAAGGATACCGTCTTTGTATGGGACTTTTTCTCAATCTCCTTTCATTGAGGCATATTTTTTGTTATACACAACCTTATTTATACGGTGTATAACCCCCTTTGACTTTTATGTTTATTCAAAAGGAATATATTTTATACGAAGTGTTTATTAAATGACAAAAGGAAATGTTTTTCTCGTACGTATGCGGCGACAATGACTTCTCCGCCGCTGTGACCATTATTTGAGTTTTGGCTTCCTCTACAAGCCATACCTTCGTTTTAAAAGAAAAATAAATACCATATTTTACTTTTCTGTTATTTTGGTATCGAAAATGCTTTTCATAATTTTTTTATATCAATGTGTTGTATTGTTATCTTGTGATCGAAAGGTGGAAATGTTATGTTTCCTTTATGCATGTTTTATGTGATAAGATCATGTTATGGTTCTTGGGCATTGTTATGAATACAGGTGGTTCCGTGATAAACTAAGGTCGGGTTAGCCCGATATAGCTCTCCAATGCATTGGGTAACGTGAAGGAGTAAAACGTTAAGGTTTCTCTGAAGAGATTTAGGGAATATACTGTGATGGGTATTCCAAACGTAACAAAGAGGGTTACTCCCTACATAAGAATGTTATGAATGCCTCAAGTTACCTTTTATGTCTTATGATTTCTATTATTTATTCATGATTTGATTAGGTATGTTAATGTGCCTATGTTTTATGGGTAATGTATGATTTCATTCTTATGTATATATGAACTCATGATTCCTTTCCATATTTTTATAACCCTTACTGAGCTTTTTATGCTCATCCCAAGTTTTTGAAATGTTTTTCACAGGTCAAGGGAAAGGTACATGATGAGAAGATAGTGTCAAGGATGTGTCAAGATAGAATCCATGTTTTATTTTAAATATGTTTCCGTTGATGGGAATAATGAATATTGTCTTTTATGAAACCATTTTTCTTAAATGTGGAATGTAATGAATGTTTCATGATCTAATTCTCTAAAACTCTAAACCTGAAAAGATCCTCAATGTTTAATCTTGTAATAAATCATGATTAAGTAAGGATTAATGCTGGGGCCTTATAGTTGGTATCAAAGGTCGGTTTAGACAAATTTAAGGATTAGGTGTTCTGGTGAGACACATGATTAGTCCCTATATCTATTATTTCAGTTTAATCCTTGTTTTATAACATTTTTTCAGGTCAAGTAAAGTCGGTTACGAATGGAAGGAGATGGATCTCAAACGACATTCCTATCTCTTCCTGATGACATGCTTGCAATAATTATTGCAAAGTCATCTTCAGATGATTTTGAAACTTTTTCTAGCATACAATGCACTTGCAAGCAGTTGTTTGAGATATCAAACACCTCCACTATACCTCGTTCTCATCGTGGATCATGGGTTGTTTTTAGACAAATACTATTTTCACAATATTCTAATATTTTCAAGAAAGGTAAATATTATCAAGGTATTGTCAAATATTTTACCTTATCGCAATAATTTGAAGCATATTATGATTTTAAAAGTGGTGCTGAGGAAGGACACCCTTGCGCAACCTATTTATATTTTCTTTTAAAATATAGTCTCACATCACATACTTATGGTATTTTAAAAAGACCAATAATAGAAAGTTTCAACTCAATTTCGGTCCGAATATTTTATAGAAATCATGTTTTATGAGATATTTTGGAATTATATGTCATACATGATTATTTTCCAAAACTATTTTTCTGTGAATACCCATATGACCCATGTTGTACGAGGTGTATTTGGATGGAGGAAGCAACTGATTTTGAAGGATCTCTAAACCATTGTTGCAATGCATGGGAGTTCTACCTACATGAGCAAGATGACGGTGAAACCGAGTGGACGCCATGATCAAGGTATGATGTTATTCATTTTGGGAATCATTTTATTTTATCGTATGGTGGTGAAATAAGACTTCAAGAATTAAGATGTTGAGATCGTAATGAATTTGGATGAAAATTAAAGGAAAAAGGAAATGATTGAGGTTAAAACATGTTATGGTTTTTTTCGAGTTTTATAAAAAGGACAACACGCAGACCGTGTGACAACACATCGCGTCGGACAAAGCTGCGGGAATCGAACCCACAACCAAAGTGCGACTCGTATTTATCGCCTACTACTGGACTACGTGAAGTCCCTGGTTAGTTTGACTAATTCTTTTTTTTAGTTAGATGATTTTATTAATTAAGATTAAGTTTATTTTGGGTTATCTATGGAAATTTATTAACCTATCATGGAGGATATGTGAATAGGTTAATTACTTTTCAATACGAGACATTAAGAGCAACTGATGTTGTTTGGAGATAAATGTTACGATTTAACTTGGAAGACTATGTGACTAAATCCTTCAAATATTTGGGTTTCAATCATATATTGGTTTACTTTGAAGAATTTTATGGAAAAATTGTTTATCGAATGGTCCTTGTTGAACATTGGGTTTTGTTTGACAAATTTTGGAGATTAAGAATAGATTTTCTTTTTATAAAGGGTTATCCTTTTCTGGATTATCTGATCTTGTACTAACCTTTTTGGTTTTGGTTTTGGTTAAGGTATAAAGATATGGGAATTATATAGTTCTCTTTTGTGGATTAGATGATTCTTTAGAAGTTGATTATAGTACTCTAAATGCGAACAAGTCTTCCTAAATACTCGTCTTTTGGAGAAAATACGAGTTTGATTAAGGAATCGAGTAAAAGTTGACAGTATACATGACAAGTAATTATATTTCATTATGATTTAGTTAATCTCAAAAATAAATTCTTCAATGAAAAGTAACTTAAAACAAAGGTGTTGTCTATTAACTTTTCCTAAAAGGAAATCAAACACCGTTTAACCCATCACAATTTTGTGATTTTTTATTGTTAACTTTCTCCTTGACATGTTTACTATCACTCTCCATCAGAACATGACCCTATGTTTTCTCCTCCATGTCCATGTTTTCCTACATGGATTCCTAGTATGGGTTAACTCGGGTGACCTCTTTACTTATCATTCTTTATTTTAAAGTGATTGTTTTACCGACCCTTTTTCCGATGTGGGACTTTCAAGGATGTTTCCATGCTCAATTTTAAAAAAATTGCGAGGATGCAATTCCCAAAAGGGGGGAAGGATGTAACACCCCAGGTAAATAAATAATATGACATTTTCATATTTATCCATATTTGTGAATAAAATATCGATATTACTTTAAAGGGGACGCTATGCTCGATGGCGTACCCAACACGCAACAACGGGTTTCTGGGGAATCTTACGTTGCACTCTAATAATAAAATAATATTATTTTAAATGATAGTTAACATGTAGCCATTGTATTGGATGGAATGGATAGAAATAACTAAAATATACATGTTTTTAAATGTTTTTACATTTATCCAATAAAATATAAAGGCTTAAAATACGGAAAGAATTCATTTTTAGGCGTATATGCCCTAGTTTTCACTAAAGGTTCACTTATCGCCTTTTGATGGAGAACCGTAATTAAATATAGTTTTGTTCACTCTTATACATTATATTGGACCAAATGAAACTCTTCTTAAGAATCGGAACATCAAAATTTACTTTGTGTAAATTTTTGGAATCTTTCCAATAAAGTTCATTTTTTAATGAATAGTGTAAAATGTTGTATTTTAATTCAAACCCTATTTTTAATCTAATTTATTTATATGATTAGATTATATTTTGAATTGGTTTTAAATTAAAATTAGAATATATTTTTACCATTAAATCCAATAGTGGACGTTGGAATTAATTTCACTTCGAAATCAGACTTAAACTAGTGTCAATCTTTTGATACTTATTGTTTCATAAAAACACTCTATTTGCTCTGACAGCGGGAATTAATTATTAAATTAATTAATGTGACTTATATGTTTTGAATTTTTAAAAATAGACTAATTTTTTGAATTCAGAAAATCAATATAGCTTAGGGTGAATTTTTGGGATTTTTCTGAAAAACTTCAATTTTTGATGAATAGTAAAACCACTATGTGGTACGTATAAAAAACTGATTTTTCCGTTTAAATGAAATTTTTCCATCCTTGTGTTTTGAATTTCAAAAATCCGACATACATGGTTGTCATTAAGAAGTAAAATGTGGTTCAATAGGATAAAAATAATTTTTTTGGCGAATAGTAACTTATTAAGTTTTTAATCGCGATTAGAGGTAATTAGTGTAGTTTATGGTAAGAATAATGTTTTAATAAAATGAAATGACCTAGACACATGTCCTACCCCCATTGGGTGTTTCATGGCCGACCAATAAAATCCATGGGTCAACTTGGGGACCCCATGGATACACTTTGGTTGGATAATGACATAAATATCTTTTTATTTAATGTTAAAGTAAAAATGACACAAACATGAGATGTTTTACTAAAGAAATTTGTACATAGGGTTATACAAGACAAGTTTTTAACTATAAATATTCATTGGAAAGAAAAAAATATTTAATACATCATAGTATTTTTTTATAATTTTTAGACATTAAATAAATTTAATTATTTATGACATCATGATGATGCAGCGATGACCTCATTATTTAATGATTTAAATAAAATGGAAAGATACTGTAATATCTAAGACTATACATGTCCAAAACCTATTGGATGAGTGTATTTCGAACCCTTATCACCTTATCCACGAATTATATCAATGTGGGTCCTTTTAAATCCGAAACTCATTTTCAAATAAAGTAACATTTGCTTAATTTCCAAAAGTGCCCCTCTTCTCCGCTTATAAAAGGCCCCCACCTCTACCTCCTTAACCACACATCTCAAGCCTTTGGCTCGGCCAACCTCTGACCATTTAATCTCTCCACATCCCTATCTAACTCCTTTAAGCCTTACTTTGGGAAAAATCCTTTCCAAGGAAGCCTTTGAGCTCATATCAAAGGAAGTTACCCGATTTAAAGGTAATGTCTTCACTTGTGTCCTTTTGTTTTATTTTTCTTCTCCAACCCCCTAAACTCTTTTTATTCACTTATTTTGTAACAAATCCAGTATATTAAATATACTAGTATGTTTTTATAAGATTGAGTCTATCTACACTTACACACACCTACATCTAATGGTTAAAGAACATATTGTTTCCATGGATGGCGAATTTCGGCCTCCCGAAACGATGATTGTTCAACATTCTTCTAACACCTTCAAAGGTGGCCATTAAGATGAAACTATATTTATATATGATATATAATGTGTTTATGTTTTACTTAAGATTCTGTATTTTTCATTTATGCCATACCTTTATGATTTCCATTATGGGTAAACGCGATATCTTCATTTAAGAAAGTGCGGACTATCGCACCCTCAAAGTGATTTGATTCGTAAATACCATATGTGGTACGTATAACGGATATATTTAATTATATTATATATGATACCATACTGGAATTAGAATACTATTATGTATCATTATGTTTTAATTCCATTAAATATGAAATAGAAATGGAAGTAGCGTTCATGCGTACGTACGACTTACCGTCTCCATGAACGGTGCATTTCATTTATTAAGTCTAAATGTTATGTAATATTATAAATTCATGAATATAATAGATATATATGATATATATGATATATACATCACGAATACAACTCTTGATATAATGAACCTTTGACCACACGAACAACATTTAATTGTAAGAAGTCCACTTTCGACTTATGAACCAAATATCGACAAAATAAACATTATTAACTTAAAGGATTACATAATGGTTATGACATGGTAATAAGTGATATAAAAGGAATAATGAACTTGAAAAGGTTCTTAGAGAAGTATAAATTAACTCATGTTTATTATTCATGAGATTAACGATCGATCGAGTCAAGTCAGACCCAAGGTAAGAGATCCTACTCCTCTCTTTCTTTTTAAGTACACTCTTTTATGTCATTCCTTTTAAAGCTCATATTTCTTGTTATTGGGATGTTATTTTATATTAATCTTACTGTAATTTTTATGTTCATATGATGAGAGACCCTACTCTCTCTCATCAATCCAATTTGGAAGTTTTGAGTGGCGCTGTTAGGCTGCCGAATTTTCGTAAGAGATCTAACCTCTCTCTTTCCTTTTAAGTACTCTCCTTTATGTCAATTCATTTAAGGACCTCTTTGTTATGTTGGGGGATGTTATTTTATATTACTCTTTCTGTAAAAATTATTTTAATATGATGAGAGACCCTATTTGTTCTCATCAATCCATTTTGTATGTTTTATGTGGCGTCGTTAGGCTGCCGAGTTTTCGTAAGGGATTTTTCATCTCACTATTATTCTCGTCAGATTTATGCTACATTTGACACAATTTCCTTTGAGTGGTGTATGTAGTGCCCATTATTCTACTCATTGTGTAATATAATTTCGTTTATGAGTATTTACATCAATGATGTATTTTCCTTCTTTCATGGGGTGTATGTTTTGAAAGATACCCAAGTCGGTAAGGGAACCTTTCACCCTCCTCTTTTTAAAAGACTTCTTTTGTTGGGTAATTTAATTTATATATTGTTATGTTGGGATATGTTCTCATATATCCTTATTGATGTAAATTTTATTTCAAATTGATGAGATACCCTTTTTTATCTCTCATCAACTCATTTTGATGTGACGTCGTTAGGCTGTCAAGGGAACTTCTTAACCCAATTTCGATTTCTTTGGGTTCAACATGTAGTTATTGAATATGCCATCCTATGAATATGTGTGAATGACCTTTGATTATTTTACACTTAATATCCACTTATATTTGGTGTATTCATTTGTCACACATAATTATGTAATTTATTTATCCTTAAACCAAGGATACCATCTTTGTATGGGACTTCGTCTCAATCTCCTTTCATTGAGGCATATTTTGTTTTATACACAACCTTCTTTATACGGTGTATAACCCCCTTTGACTTTTACGTTTATTCAAAAGGAATCTTTTTTGTACGAAGCGTTTACTAAACGACAAAATGGAATGTTTTTGTCATATGTATGCGGAGACAACGACTTCTCCGCCGCTGTGACCATTATTTGAGTTTCGGTTTCCTCTACAATCCATACCTTCTTTTTAAAAGAAAAATAAATACCATGTTTTACTTTTCTTTTATTTTGGTATCGAAAATGGTTTTCATAATGTTTTTATATCAATGTGTCGTATTGTTATCTTGTGATTGAATGGTGGAAATGTTATGTTTCCTTTATGCATGTTTTATGTGATAAGATTATGTTATGGTTCTTGAGAATTGTTATGAATACGGGTGGTTCCGTGATAAACTAAGGGCGGGTGAGACCGATATAGCTCTCCAATGCATTGGGTAAGGCGAAGTAGTGAAACATTAAGGTTTCTCCGAAGAGATTTAGGGAATATACTCTGATGGGTATTCCAAACATAACCAAGAGGGTTACTCCCTACGTAAGAATGTTATGAATGACTCAAGTTACCTTTTATATCTTATGATTTCTATGATTTATTCATGATTTGATTAGGTATGTTAATGTGCCTATGTTTTATGGGTAAAGTATGATTTCATTCTTATGTATATATAAACTTATGTTTCCTTTCCATATTTTTGTGACCCTTACTGGGCTTTTTATGCTCATCCCAAGTTTTTGAAATGTTTTTCAAAGGTCAAGAGAAAGGTACATGATGGGATGATAGTGTCAAGGATGTGTCAAGATAGAATCCATGTTTTATTTTAAATATGTTTCCGTTGATGGGATGAATGAATACTGTCTTTTATGTAACCACATTGCTTAAATGTGGAATGTAATGCAAGTTTCATGATCTAATTCTCTAAAACTCTAAACCTGAAAAGATCCTCAATGTGTAATCTTGTAATAACTCATGATTAAGTAAGGTTTAAGGCTAGGGCCTTATAGTTGGTATCAAAGGTCGGTTTAGACAACTTTACGGATTAGGAGTTCTTATGAGACACATGATTAGTCCCTATATATATTATTTCAGTTTAATCCTTGTTTTATAACATTTATTCAGGTCAAGTGAAGTCGGTTACGAATGGAAGGAGAAGTATCTCAAAGGACATTCCTATCTCTTCCTGATGGCATGCTTGCAATAATTATTGAAAAGTCATCTTCGGATGATTGTGAAACATTTTCTAGCATACAACTCACTTGCAAGCAATTGTTTGAAATATCAAACACCTCCACTATACCTCATTATCATCGTGGATCATGGGTTGTTTTTAGACAAATACTATTTTCACAATATTCTCATATTTTCAAGAAAGGTAAATATTATCAAGGTATTTTCAAATATTTTACCTTATCACAAAAATTTGAAGCATATTATGATTTCAAAAATGGTGCTGAGGAAGGAGACCCTTGCGCAACCTATTTATATTTTCTTTTAAAATATAGTCTCACATAACATACTTATGGTATTTTAAAAGGACCAATAATAGAAAGTTTCAACTCAATTTCAGTCCGACTATTTTATAGAAATAATGTTTTATCAGATGTTTTGGAATTATATGTCATACATGATTATTTTCCAAAACTATTTTTCTGTGAACACCCATATGACCCATGTTGTACGAGGTGTATTTGGATGGAGGAAGCAAATGATTTTTAAGGATCTCCAAATCATTGTTGCAATGCATGGGACTTATATCTACGTGAGCAAAATGACGATGAAACTGAGTGGACGCCATGATCAGGGTATGCCATTATTCATTTTGGGAATCGTTTTATTTTATCTTATGGTGGTGAAATAAGACCTCAAGAATTAAGATGTTGAGATCGTAACAAATTCGGATGAAAATTAAAGGTATAAGGAAACGATGGAGGTTAAAACATGTTAGGGTTATTTTTGGAGTTTTATAAAAAGTACAACTCACAGACCGTGTGACAACCCGTCGCGTCGGACAAAGCTACGGGAATCGAACCCACGCCCAAAGTGCGACTGGAATTTATCGCCTACCACTGGACTACGTGAAGTCCCTTGTTAGTTTGACTGATTCTTTTTTTTAGTTAGACGATTTTATTAATTAAGAGTAAGTTGATTTTCGTTTATCTATGGAAACATATTAACCTATCATGGAGGATATGTGATTAGGTTAATTACTTTTCAATACGAGACATTAAGAGAAACTGATGTTGTTTGGGGATAAATGTTACGATTTAACATGGAAGACTATGTGACTAAATCCTTGAAATGTTTGGTTTTCAATCTTATATTGGTTTACTTTGAATAATTTTATGGACAAATTGTTTATCGAATGGTCCTTGTTGAACTTTGGGTTTTGTTTGACAAATTTTGGAGATTAAGAATAGATTTTCTTTTTATAAAGTGTTATCCTTTTCTGGATTATCTGATCTTGTACTAACCTTTTTGGTTTTGGTTTTTGTTAAGGTCTATAGATATGGGAAGAATATAGTTCTCTTTTGTGGATTAGGTGATCCTCTAGAAGTTGATTATAGTACTCTTAATGAAAACAAGTCTTCATAAATACTCGTCTTTTGGAGAAAATACGAGTTTGATTAAGGAATCTAGTAAAAGTTTAAAGTCTACATGACAAGTAAGTATGCTTAATTATGATTTAGTTAAGATAAAAAATAAATTCTTCAATGAAAAGTAACTTAAAACAAAGGTGTTATCTGTTAGGTTTTCCTACAAGGGAATCAAATATCGTTTAACCCATCACAAGTTTGTGATTTTCTTATTGTTAACTTTCTCCTAGGCATGTTTAATATCACTCTCCATCAGAACATGACCCTATGTTTTCTCTTCCATTTACATGTTTTCCTACATGGAGTCCTAGTATGGGTTAACTCGGGTGACCTCTGTACTTATCTTTCTTTATCTTAATGTTATTGTTTTACCGACTCTTTTTCTGATGTGGTACTTTCAAGGATGTTTCCAAGCTCAATTTTAAATAAATTGCGAGGACGCAATTCCAAAAAGGGGGGAAGGATGTAACACCCCAGGTAAATAAAGAATATGAAATTTTCATATTTATCCATATTTGTGAATAAAATATTATTATGACTTTAAAGGGGACGCTATGCTCGATTTCGTACCCAACACGCAATAACGAGTTTCTTGGGAATCTTACGTTGCACTCTAATAATAAAATAAAAATATTTTAAATGGTAGTTTACATATAGCCATTGAATTGGCGGGAATGGATAGAAATAACTAAAATATGATTATACATGTTTTTAAATGTTTTTACATTTATCCAATATAATATAAAGGCTTAAAATACGGAAAGAATTCAATTTTAGGCGTATATGCCCTAGTTTTCACTAAAGGTTCACTTATCGCCTTTTGATGGAGAACCGTCATTAAATATAGTTTTGTTCACTCTTATACATTCTATTGGAACAAATAAAACTCTTCTTAAGAATCGGGACATCAAAATTTACTTTGTGTAAATCATTGGTATCTTTCCGATAAAGTTCATTTTTTTTAATGAATAGTGTAAAATGTTGTATTTTAATTCAAAACCTATTTTTAATCTAATTTATTTATATATTTAGATTATATTTTGAATTGGTTTTAAAGTGAAATTAGAATATATTTTTACAATTAAATCCAATAGTGGTCGTTGGAATTTATTATACTTTGAAATCAGACTTAAAATAGTGTCAATCTTTTGATACTTATTGTTTCATAAAAACACGCTATTTGCTCTGACATCGGGAATTAATTATTAAATTAATTAATGTGACTTATATGTTTTGAATTTTGTAAAACATAATTCATTTTTTAATTCAGAATATCAAATATAGCTTAGGGTGAATTTTTAGGATTTTTCTGAAAAACTTCAATTTTTGATGAATAGTGAAACCACTAAGTGGTACTTATAAAAAACTGATTTTTCCGTTTAAATGAAATTTTGCCATATTTTTGTTTTTAATTTCAAAAATCCGACATACATGGTTGTAATTAAGAAGTAAAATGTGGTTCAATAGGATAAAAATACTTTTTTGGGTGAATAGTAACTTATTAAGTTTTTAATCGGGATTAGAGGTAATTAGTGTAGTTTATGGTAAAAATAATGTTTTAATAAACTGAAATGACCTAGACACATGTCCTATCCTCATTGGATGTGTCATGGACGACCAATAAAATCCATGGGTCAACTTGGGGACCCCATAGAGCCACTTTGGTTGGAGAATGACATAAATATCTTTTTATTTAATGTTAAAGTAAAAATGACACAGACATGAGATGTTTTACTAAAAAAATTTTTAAATAGGGTTATACAAGTCATAGTTTTGAATATAAATAGTCAATGGAAATATAAAAAGATTTCCTACATCATAGTATTTTTTATATAATTTTTAGACATAAATAAATTAAATTATTTATGACATCATGATGATGCAGCGATGACCTAATTATTTAACAATTTAAATAAAATTGAAAGATAATGTAATATCTAAGACCTAAATATGTCCAAAACATATCTTATGAGTGGATTTCGAACCCTTATCACCTTATCCACGAATTATATCAATGTGGGACCTTTTAAATCCGAAACTCGTTTTCAAATAAAGTAACATTTGCTTACTTTCAGAGAGTGCCCCTCATCTCCTCTTATAAAAGGCCCCCTCCTCTACCTCCTTACCCACACCTCTCAAGCCTTTGGCTCGGCAAAAATCTTCACATTTAATCTCTACACATCACTATCTAACTCCTTTAAGCCTCACTTTGGGCAGAATCCTTTCCAATGAAGCCTTTGTGCTCAAATCAAAGGAAGTTACCGGATTTAAAGGTAATGTCTTCACTTGTGTCCTTTTGTTTTATTTTGCTTCTCCAACCCCCTAAAATCTTTTTATTCACTTATTTTGTAAAACATCCAGTATCTTCAATATACTAGTATGTTGTTATAAGAAGTATTCGAGCTACACTTACACACACCTACATCTAATGGTTAAAGAACATACTGTTTCCGTGGATGGTGAATTTCTGCCTCCCGAAACGATGATTGTTCAACATTCTTCTAACACATTCAAAGGTGGCCATTAAGATGACAATATATTTATATATGATATCTACTATGTTTATGTTTTACTTAAGATTCTGTATTTTTCATTTATGGCATAACTTTATGGTTTCCATTATGGGTAAACGCGATATCTTCATTTAAGGAAGTGCGGACTACCGCCCCCTCAAAGTGATTTGATTCATAAATACCATATGTGGTATGTATAAAGGATATATTTAATGATATTATATATGATACCATACTGGAATTAAAATACTATTATGTATCAATATGTTTTAATTCCATTAAATATGAAATAGAAATGGAAGTAGCGTTCATGCGTACGTACGGCTTACCGTCTCCATGAACGGTGCATTTCATTTCTTAACTCTAAATGTTATGTAATATTATAAATGCATGAATATAATGGATATATATGATATATATGATATCTAAATCATGAATACAACTCTGGATATAATGAACCTTTGACCACACGAACAACATGTAATTGTAAGAAGTCCACTTTCGACTTAAGAACCAAATATCGACAAAACAATCATTATTAACATAAATGATTACATAATGGTTATGACATGGTAATAAGTGATATAAAAGGAATAATGAATTTGAAAAGGGTTATTAAAGAAGTATAAATTAACTCAAGTTTATTATTCAGGAGATTAAAGAATGATCGAGTCAAGTCGGACCCGAGGTAAGGGATCCTACTCCACTCTGTCTTTTAAAGAACACTATTTTATGTCATTCCTTTTAAAGCTCATCTTTCTTGTTATTGGGATGTTATTTTATATTAATCTTACTGTAATTTTTATGTTCATGGGATGAGATACCCTATTATCTCTCATCAATCTATTTTGGAAGTATTGAGTGGCGCCGTTGGGCTGCCGAATTTTCGTAAGAGATCTAACCTCTCTCTTTCTTTTTAAGTACTCTCCTTTATGTCACTTATTTTAAAGACCTATTTGTATTGTTGGGGGATGTTATTTTATATTACTATTTCTGTAAACATTATGTTAATATGATGAGAGACCCTATTTGATCTCATCAATCCATTTTGTAAGTTTTATGTGGCGCCGTTAGGCTGCCGAGTTTTCGTATGGGATTTTTCATCTCACTATTATTCCCGTGATATTTATGCTACATTTGCCACAATTTCCTTTGAGTGGTGTATGTACTACCCATTATTCTACTCGTTGTGTAATATAATTTAGTTTATGAGTATTTACATCTATGATGTATTGTTCTTCTTTCATGGGGTGTATTTTTTGAAAGATACCCAAGTCGGTAAGGGAACCTTTCACCCTCCTCTTTTTAAAAGACTTCTTTTGATGGGTTTTTTAATTTATATATTGTTATATTGGGATATGTTCTCATATATCCTTATTGATGTAAATTTTATTTCAAAGTGATGAGATACCCTTTTTTTATCTCTCATCAACTCATTTGGATGTGATCTCGTTAGGCTGTCAGGGGAACTTCTTAACCCAATTTCGATTTCTTTGGGTTCAACATGTAGTTATTGAATATGTCAACATTTGAATATGTGTGAATGACCATTGATTATTTTACACTTAATATCCACTTATATTTGTTGTATTCATTTTTCACACATAATTATTTAATTGATTTATCCTTAAACCAAGGATACCGTCTTTGTATGGGACTTCGTCACAATCTCCTTTCATTGATGCATATATTGTTTTATAGACAACCTTCTTTATACGTTATATAACCCCCTTTGACTTTTACGTTTATTCAAAAGGAAACTTTTTTATACGCATCGTTTACTAAACGAAAAAAGGGAATGTTTTTGTCGTAAGTATGCGGCGACAACGAATTCTCCGCCGCCGTGACCATTATTTGAGTTTCGACTTCCTCTACAAGCCATTCCTTCTTTTTATAAGAAAAATAAATACCATGTTTTACTTTTCTTTTATATTGGTATCGAAAATGGTTTTCATAATGTTTTTATATCAATGTGTTGTATTGTTATCTTGTGATTGAAAGGTGTAAATGTTATGTTTCCTTTATGCATGTTTTATGTGATAAGATTATGTTATGGTTCTTGGGAATTGTTCTGAATACGGGTGGTTCCGTGATAAACTATGGGCGGGTGAGCCCTATATAGCTCTCCAATGCATTGGGTAACACGAATGAGTGAAACGTTAAGGTTTATCCAAAGAGATTTAGGGAATATACTATGATGGGTATTCTAAACGTAACCAAGAGGGTTACTCCCTACGTAAGAATGTTATAAATTCCTCAAGTTACCTTTTATGTCTTATGATTTCTATGATTTATTCATGATTTGATTAGGTATGTTAAAGTACCTATGTTTTATGGGTAAAGTATGATTTCATTCTTATTTATATATGAACTCATGTTTCCTTTCCATATTTTTATAACCCTTACTGAGATTTTTATGCTCATCCCAAGTTTTTGAAATGTTTTTCACAGGTCAAGGGAAAGGTACATGATGGAAAGATAGTGTCAAGGATGTGTCAAGATAGAATCCATGTTTTATTTTAAATATGTTTCTGTTGATGGGAAGAATGAATACTGTCTTTTATGTAACCACTTTCCTTAAAAGTGGAATGTAATGAAAGTTTCATGATCTAATTATCTAAAACTCTAAACCTGAAAAGATACTCAATGTGTAATCTTGTATTAACTCAAGATTAGGTAAGGTTTAAGGCTGGGTCCTTCTAATAGGAAAGACTGATTTTTACAGAATAATAATAATATTATTACATAAAATCAAAATTATATATTATATTTTAAATTTTTGGTTGTAAATAATATTTACTAAATTATGATAATATAATTTTTTATTATTTTGTTACTAATTAATTATAAGTGAATAATAAAACAAAATATATATAAAGAAATTATTTTTATAAAAACATATTATTATGTAAAAAAATTAATCCTAATAAATGAAATTAATTAATAATTAGTAAATATTATTAATGTAATTTACATATTATATATTGATTAAAATTATTTTACATTTATATAATTGATTTTATAAGCATAAGATAAGAAAAAAAATCCAATTTTATGTATAAAAAAGATGTTTTTTTATCTATGTTCAGTTTTTAGACCTTTTAATAGCTCACCTATATTTAACAATAATATTGATACTTTTATAAATATTATATGAAAAAATAATATTTCTTTTTGAAAGCGTGATTTCAAAATTATGTTATATTTATTTCATGGTATTTTTCTGAGAAGTTTTTTTGATGAATAATGGGAGATACTGTATTTATATCGAAAACTGAATTTCAACTAAATAATTTATAATGTTAAATTATAGAGTAATTTTTTTTTAATTAGTAATTTGTTAAATTATACATCTATCAGACCAATTTAGGTTATTGGAATTATTTATATATTTAAATTAGATATAAAAACCTAGTAATAATTTGAACATTTTAACTTTTTAAACATGCTTTTCCATCTAATTTATGTGATTAATTTTAAATTATTTTCTTCCAATTGTATGATTTTAATTTATAAAAATGTATTAGATAAATTTAATAATAATAATTTCTAATTTATATTATTTTCAGATTGTTTTTTGATCAAAATTAATAGTGAAATAGTTAAAATTAATTATATTGATCAAGTTAAAAAGAGAGCTTACAAAATGGTTCAACATAGAATATAATGTGTGAAAATGCCTCAAAACAAGTCAAAAACTCACTTCATGGCCATATTTATACCCTTAATCCTATTTTATTAAAATTTTGGAATTATGTAATTATCTTGTTGGGTAAAAACTTGGGTACACAAAACATGTTTTAAAAAAATACATAGCATGTCATCTCCCTAACTTATAAATGGCCACCCTCTTTCACCCTTAATCACAACTCTAAAAACAAATTAATTCAGAAAATACCAACCCAAAAAACTCATGATATACCTCCTATCATCCAATAAGACTTATATAATGTTGAAATTCAACACAGGAATGAATTAGTAAAAATCTAATGAAGATTCCCAAAGAAGAGCTATTATTTTTGTAAAAGTGTTTTTATTTTATTTACTTATCCACAGTATTCAGTTAATAATAATTTTTTATTATAAAATAAACATATTATATTAAATAAACTAGTATGTTGTTATGTTAAGGTCATAATCTACAACTTCACACACTTCTATCTTCTGGGATATGAAATCATTTTTCTGGTGTATGGCGAATTGTTGCGTTGCGAACTGATATCACTTGTTCTTCCATTACCAAATTTCATTCTTGGTAAACCTATTTTTTTTTATATTTTAAATATTCTATATATATCATATTTATAATTTATATAATTTATATACATATTATACAACTTATACCTTTATTATTCCATTTTTTGGGAATACGATAACATCGTTTTGGTGTACGATGGGCTACAACCTTGCGAAGTGATGTGATTCGTTCACACATTAAATGGAATGTATTAAAGATAGGTTTAACAAAAATATGTGATATATATAACATTAATATGATACTATAATTATAATATAAATATATCACTTACTTTTATTTATTTTAATATTACTATAAAAGGCAAGTACTGTTCATGCTTAAATATGGTCTAATTTCTCCATGAATGGTGAATTTATTTTTCTATCACTAAATATTTTCGATTACTATAAATAAATATATACTAAATATATATGATATTTAAACAATGAATTAATTTCTAGATATTTTATTATCATGATCTACATATATGGAACAAAGAATAACAAGTGAAAACAGACACGAAAACAAGGATATTAACAGCCAAACCATTAAAAATAATGAAAAAATCTTAAAAATGGGTAAAAAGATGTCATAACACTATCATATATGATATAATAATTATCAATATGAACTATTATAAGTTATTAACATGTTTGAAACCACGGTATAGGTGGTTAAATCATGTATTACTGAAAGTAAACTGTGAGGTAATGGGTTTCGTCTCAATTTCATTTCATTGAGGCATATTGTAATGTTATACACATAATTACATTATATAGTGTATATAATTCCCCTCGAAACATAATATCAAGAATAATTAATTATTCATGGAATTTTATGATTCAATTTGTATAATTTTTAAGTATGGGGATTTGAATTTAACATTATAAAGTTGTATAGAATTACATAAATAATTTTTTATGAATTTGTTATATTAATTACTTGTTGTTGTTAACAATATATGATTATGTGTACAATTTCATTTTATTATTCTATATATTATTACCTCTTATTTTATGCCGATTTAATTATATTAAAAATAATATTTTCAATTCTTGATTATCACTTAAACATTACAATCATTTTTTGATTTTATTTCACAATCCCATTCAAATAGATATTGTTTATTCATTAATATCCCTTAATAAAAATTGTATGATCATTGTTTAATAAATGATTTAGTTTTATTCTTCTCTACATATTCATTATATTCTTCAATTTATAGTGTTAATTTTCCTCTATCTTATAATTAAAATTATTCAATTTCTTTAATAAAATATTACATCATTTCTATCGTTGCAATAAAATCTGTGTTCTTAGAAAACCATGTCTTGTAAGAAAATTAAAAAAAATCATAAATATTTTCAAATTGATTTATTAAAATATAAATTTACACATTTTTTCTTTTAACTCAAAAATTTGAAAAGAATCTATGTGTCTCTTTCCCAACAAGTCATTTCTTTATCCTTTCTACTTTTTAAAAGGAATTATCTATTTATAATTTATGGAATTAACCACTTTTAATTACTTAAACATTAAATTCCAATTTTATGTAGATTTTTTAAAGAAACAATTATTAAAAGTTATTTCCAGAGAAATGTAATTTTCAAATTTTTTCTAAAGTTGAAAAGTATATTTTCCTAACGAATGATTTAAGGGTACTTTTATATTTCTATTAATAAATGAATATAACCATTATTATTACTCCAATGGGTTTATTTCATATTGATAAAATACTTATTCTTCTACTGGATGGATTATGATTATTATTATAAAGTATAGTATTTCAATTCACTTCATTGAATTATTTTTGGAGTCATTAACATCCCCTTGAGTTATTCACTATCTAGAGACCAATAATAATTATATTTTACGAAATATCCACATTATTTTTCATTGATATGATTAATGTCTAACCTATATCACATTTTAAATATACTTTTTTACTATGAATGTTATTTACCTAACTATATAAAAGTTCATAAATCTATCTCCATTACCTAGTGTAGATATTTTATTATAAGGCTCATTATGAAATTGATTATCTGATATAATATGAATACTTTGGACCAGCTGAAATGAGTGGGGATCAGTTTATGATATCCCCTCAATGCATCGATAGTCTCATGAGAGGAATCTATTGTAAAAATAAAATGGAGTTCTACCATTTAGTTTTAATATTTCATGAGAATATTTCATGGAATTAAATGTTCCATGTGCCTGGAAAATATAGCATCTAATAATATTCTAAATCGTGAATTCTTATTTCAATTATTAGTATCTATGATATTTTCACTATTGAAAAATTGATAGATTAATTTCTTTTTCATCTTATTTATTAAATGGAATGTTTGTTTAGTTATTTACCATTCTATATTGATTATTACTATATTTATTATTTAAATTGAATGGGGGTTCGGTTATTTACCATTTCATTCTTATTTATTATTATTTATTCATAATATTAATCTATGTACATAACCCTTATTATTCATTTGAGGTCACCCTTTTTTTCCGTTCACCAAGAATCCATAAAGTGAACTATAAAAGATATTCAAGGAAATTTTAATATGGAATAAAGTTATTCTCAAAAAAGAAAAGAATAAAACTATTTTGTAACTTTTTATTCATTTGTAATACAAGTCCCATGTATGTATCTAGTTTACCAAGAAAATTAAACTATTCATTCATTTGGGGTATGATTTTCATGTATCATATGAAAATTTAATATAATAAGGAATTGAATCTGGGATTATATAGTTGGGGTCACAATAATTAAATTTGTTGAAGAATCAGACATGAGTAAAAACTAAATCATTCTTGATAATGTTTTGTTTTTTCATAAACATACATTGATTTGATTGAGTGTATCGGAATTTATTGATGTAATAAATGAGTTTATTTTTAGAAAAAAATAAATAATAGTAATGAAAATAAATTATAGAGATATTTTTTTTAATGTGTTTCAAAACCCTAGAAAATTAGTTCATATCATGGATAAAATGAACAATATTACTTAATACAATAAGAAAAAAAATTATTTATTGATTATAATCCTTGATAATCTTTCCCAAATGAATATAAAATTTTTTTTCTATTAAAATCATTGAGGACATTGAAAATTTTAATTGAATATATTATTTCAATTTTTAGATCATATAAACAGGGAAATAGTTAAAAAAAATACATAGTATGTGAAATATAAGCATTAAAAACCTCTTTTGATAGTTTAATATGTTATTTGTGGTCCTATGACTATTACGGTAAAATATTGGACAAATATATTTTTTCACCTTAATTTATTATTTCACAAGAATGATATGTATCCTATTTTAGAAAACATTATCATGAGATTTATATAGATTCATAAGTATCGTAACAAATAGGTTTTAGGGAAACAAAAAGTATCGAAATGGAAGAGACCGTGGATAGATAATGTCAGTGAATAGTCCTATATTAAATTAAATGAATAAATAAAAAATGGAATTTGACATGAATTCATGTTATACATACGCCATTTAAAAATGAAATAAGGTTAGAGGAAGAATGTGAGTCTAATTGAAATTGTTTTAACCACACTGGAAAAGAATGATACCTAATGATATCACAAGTTAGAATCCATTACACCATCCAAAATATTTTAGAATGAACACCTTCTAATATGATGCTTGGATATGAATCCCTAGTTGATCTTGTTCTAAAATAATCCAAATTTTAAACATTATAGGGTGATCAAAATTAAAACTAAAAAACAATTGATGGGACCAATGACGCAGAATGATTGATCAAAAGGAATAGAATGTAAATTTCCTAGGTCATACACTATATAAAATTTCATAAAGTTGTATTAAAAATTAATCTAAAAGAAATTTTTAATGTATGGATATATTAGTTATTGAAAACAATGAAGGAATTATAATTAAAATCATTTTACATGATTTGGGTGATGTTTTTCATTATAAAATAATGAAGAAAATATATACATAACATATACCTAGATTTGATATATGGATTTAACTATTATGAGTAGTGAATATGAAGAGTATACGCCTAAATTTGAAAATGTAAGATTGGGAAAACAATTTGATATAGAAAATATAATTGGTGTAAAAAATCTTGGAGTAAAAACAATAAAAAGATCAAAATAACATATCACATTAGTTTTCTATCATAGGTTAACAAAAAATCTATTAAATATGTTATTTAGCCTAAAAAGTGGGTTCAAGAAACGAAGGAACATCTTAGATAGATTTAAAATAATAAATCACGGGAACTTGTTCCTTGAACCAATGAAAAGAATATGTTCAATGAAAATTTTTTCTTTAAAATAACATGATGAGAATGTTAATGTGGATTAAAATAAGGAATGGTTCATATGAAACAGATACTCACAAATTAAAGGGTTTCACTATTATGAAAACATTTTCCTAGTATCCATGTTTGAGTCCATCAAAATATTCTAAACCATAACAACATTGAAAATCATTAAAATATTTCAAATGGATATTAAGTAATTATTTCTAAATAAATAGATTAAAATTGAAGTGTAAATACAGAAATAAGAAAGATTTATTATGTATTATGATGGAAGAAATATATGGATGTTAAATAAAGTACATTATGGATGTAAACATGAACCTAGAGATTTTAATTCTAAATAAGATGAATATAATTAAAGCATAAAATTAAAAAATGGGGAGGTAGAAAAATATTATATATTGAAAATAAACCCCAAACTGTTTAAGTGATTGAATATGTTAGTGAAATAATTTTTTATATTAATGAAGATTTTTTTGAGGATATATAAAGTTAAATTGAATAATACTTTGAGAATTCTATTCATATAGAAATAATGATCATCATGGGTTTATTGGTTACTATATCACTTTAATGCATATTACATTAATAAAACAATATTATAGATAAATTAAAAAAAATAAAATTTATAACTATAGTGCTGTGTCTAAAAAATTATTAAAGTAACTTTTTTTAGGGATGAATATTTTCAATCATTTAATGAAAATATGTTTAGAATATTTATTGGAACTCTTATATATTTGATATCCACCAAACTGGATATTATATATGTTTTAACTCTTTATTCCCGGTACTAATCCAATATTGAGGAATGACATCTAAATAAAGAATAAAGAATAGTAAGATAAATTTAGAATGCTTTACCATATGGGATTATATACTAGAAGGCATGTGGGTTAACCCTTAAAAAAATTTGTTCACATGGTTGGTTCTATTAATTATAGAAAGTCAATATTTGGTGTAATATATTTTTTTATTAAGAGAATATCTTCTATGACATTATAGGAAAAAAATTAATTACAAAATGATAAAGATTTTGTTTATTAGGTGGATAAACACATGAAATATAAATAGGTGATGTGGAAGATGACCTTCTTACATTATTTTTTTTTTGCTGAAGATGAGTGTCCTCTGGTTCAGGGGTGTGAAAATTAATGTTCTATTATTCTTTAAAATAATCATATCATGAATTATAGGTATATAAATAACAATATCATTTATTATTTCTTCAATGATAAGGTGGAAAATATTTTCTCAAATCTAGACTGGTCAGTATGTATGGTATTTGAAAAATTGACAAAGTGATATCATCTACCTAGATCCCTATAATATAATTCATTTCATTACTCGATGGTGGGAAAATGGAAAATTCAATTCTTTTACACTGACCTAGAACATGAGTATTTTGAGCCAATAATATAATTCACTTATAAATAAGAAAGTTCATAGCCCGTAATATAATATACATTGTAATTTTTAAGAATACAATTGGCTAACAATCATATGAATCCACTATTATGTGTAAATATTGATAAAAATTATGGATTTTGATTTTAGGGGAACTTAAATGAAAAATAAACACTTTATAATTAATATTATTTTTAGAAGGACGGATGATCATGTCAAAAAGAGGAATTAAAGGATGATCTCTAACTACGTCTTTAATGGGTCTGAATGAAATAATACATGCCACTAGATACCAAGTGAGGTTAATTAAGAATAATATGTAAATAATATTCACTATAAAATCAATGAAAATAAATTACAATAGTTGAGGAAATGGAAGTTTTAGATAAATTTAAGAGCTATCTAATAAACTATTGTACAAAGTAATAAAATATGAGAACTGTAGAAGGATATTATTTTTAATGGAATATTAGGAGTATCAAAATATATGGAATCTGCATAGAGGCTCATAAATTCATATATGATAATTATAAAGAATGAGTTTTAACATTGGTCTATATGATATTCTAACTGGTAGGTTCCTGTAGTTGTATGAGATCAAGGCCATACCCTTGAATGAGTTCCTTTTGATAATAAGAAGGGGACTATGTTTGTGAGATAATACCAATGAAACAATAGAGGTGTTTTAACCCTTAAAGGGAGAAAAACTTATTAGAAAACATTTCAGGTCAATATTATTTTTACATCATTTAGTCTCATGAATTATAGGTCTTAAAGAAGCACAATAGTGAAAAGATTTAAGACAAATCATAAATACAGATTTAGCCCCTTTGGTGAGAACCACAAATTATATGATCAAAAAGTTATGCATTAATCACTTTTAAAAAATTTAGAATCCAATATATAAAATCATGAACTATACAAAAACCATCAAAAATCATCTCTAGGAATCTCAATAATGTCCAAAACAAATTAAAATTATTCTACAATACTTCTTAGTTCTTCCTAAATATGGTTGTTACTGAAGAAATACAAAAAATAAAACACTTTAAATATTTCAATGGGCTCTTTAGTTATCCCTGTCTTCATTTTTTTAATCATCAGTGACAATTTTTCAACTCCAACATCTAGTGTCAAAATCCATCAAGTAACATTCATTCGCAACGTCAAGTATTCAGACACTACACAATTAGATAAAGGATTTTTTTTTGCAATTTTCATCACTTATTAATAAGAAATATCTAACCGATGGAACTAATTTTGTCTCTTTTAATTAATGAACCAATTTGACACCTTATTTATTATAATAATCACATCTTCACATTTACAACAGACTAACTTTATATTTTATATTTCATCAATGAGAGTTATTCTCTCTCATATGAGTTGTTCTGTTATCTCTACCAGAAAAAAACAAATCTAAATAAATTTTGGGGAATGGCAACATAGTATCTATGTATAGAAAAAAATACAAATATGAAGTATCATTCATAATATATAAAACCTCCCTCTTGGAATTTATTTTATATATATATCTATAATCTAAACCATTGTGGATATACATTCTACATTCACATATCCATTTATAACCACTCCTTTGAAGAAATTTTATTTGATTTTAATGAAATTTAATCATATAATGTTGTATCAGATTCATGGATAGATCAATTATACTCTTGTTATCACAAGTAATCCTTAATGTTTTTTCAACTATAACCTTAAATCCTTCCAACTAAACATTCATCCATAGGTTTTTTTAAACAATGAGTTTCAGAAACATATTAATCGTCTGGTAAACTCATTTTCACTGAATTATAATTAATGTAATTCCAAATTACATTATTTTAACCTAAAAATAATGTTTGACAGTATATATGTTTTATCTCTCTAATTTATATCCCAATCTATATCAGTGAAAACTAATACACTCAATTCATCACTTCTCTTATACATAAAAACACAATTCACTATAATTTTGACATATATTACTATTTTTTTCAACAAATATATACTATTCCTTTGGATGAAATTAGCATCATTCATATAGAGTCACAACATATACTCTTTCTGGTGATGATGATATCAAATAAGTTGAGGTTCTTATGATTTTCCTAAAATCCATAATATTTACATAGGTTCTATATTCCTCTTAACTAAATGTCATCCAAATTGTTAGGTGTGTTAACACATACATAGTATATTCCATTCTCAATTTCATAAAATTTTATCTATAATAATTTTCATGTTATAATAAATTTTAATCATTTTTTTACAACTTTTAATTCCTAGAAATTAGATCATACCAAATTGAATATAAATCCTAAAAAGAAACATCATTTATATGGAAGATTCTTCCAAATAATACACTAAGTCACATAAAAAATATTTATTAAAAATTATTTGAAAATTAGTGTACATATGGCCATATCTTCCACATTTATGTTATTATCAAAAAATAATTTCAACTAGATAAATATCTTCAAGAAAAAATGTATTATAAAGAACCCACAAAATACCTATAATATTTTTCCCTTATAGTCTTCGTAAATATTACCAAGTATAATTATTCTTTATATATACTAGTTCATTATTAATCTATTGAACCTATTACATGTCCTAAACATGCTATGTTACAATTTTATGTTCATCCTAGGATGTGAGTTCAGTTTTTTTTCAATTATTATTCTTCATTAGGACTAAATTGTACCCTTAATATTTTCAATTATATATTTGGCATCTATATGTTTCCTCAATCTATGATATCTCAATATATCATTTATTGTAACTTCATCATCGTCAATAGTTTTTTTAGTCAACATCAATAACAATTTATTCATTTATAACTTCTTCTTCAGTACTTTTACCAGAAATCATTGACTTCTTTTCCTAAAAAAACTAAATATTTTCCATTAGATACATCATATTTGAACTGAATTTCAATAATATTCATATAAAAAAGTCTATTAGTTTCTTAATCTATTTATTCCATCACTTTTAGCTTCTTTAAGTATATATATTTCCTATAAAGATCATATATTTAGTTTTTTCCATGATTTTAAATAATATTTTTAGTCTTATAAATAGATGAACTAAAATAAAATATAATATGTCATTGTAGAAATATTTTGATAGAACAATTAAAATGGTGTAATTATTTTTTTCATAATCATAAAAACACCAGTTATATATATTTATAATGTTATGTGTAGCATTCCCTAAAAAACAAGATTTTGTGTTCAATTAGAATGGTTTTCCCACACCAAAAAAACATTTGTTGCTCCTTTCCACTATAGAATTTTGATGAGGAGTAAATGGATAACTATATTTGATTTCAATATCACTTTAAAAATATTGTATATTAATGTGTAACAAAAATCCACTTTTCCATTGACAGTTCTTATATTTTTACTATTAATTTTCACTTGTTTTTAAAATATTCATTTAATTTTCTTAAAATTTCAATAACATATGATTTTTATTTGATAAAAATAAAAATTCCCATATTTTTTAATTATTTAATGGACCTAATGCGATTCAAAAAACATCAATAATACTGATCTCTATCTTTCCCACATATATTTGAATGGATTAGTTCTTGTACCATAATTTACTAATATTCAACCCTTTTTATGTATTTCTTATTCTATCAAACCACATTAAAAGGATTCAACAAAACATTTATTTCTCATTTGAGTTAGTTTAGATGTCTCACCACATCATTAAAGTAGGTTTAACTCATATTACTTTGACCATGATTTCTATTTATTCTATTCCATAGTTATTTTCATTATAAACACTCAAATAACAGAAATTGTTCAAATCACCAATTTGCAATATATTTTCCCTTATTCTAGTGACATTAGTAAACATAATTACATATTTTTAATATTTGAATATTTTGTAATATTTATTTAATGAAAATTCTTTCCATCAACAAATAATAGGATTACACTCAAAAAAAATTTTCCTTTCATAACAAAACACATCATTAGACTTCCACATCTAAGATTGTTGCATAGTATTGGTAACTCTAAATCTTTTTAACTAGATATTATTACAAAATAAAACTCATGCACTATCATTCACTTCTATATTTTTAAATTTTTTTATGAAAATTTGTGTGAGAGGAAAAGAAAATATTATGAATCCATGGGTTACCTTTGATGCATGATTTATGGGTAAAATTACTAATTAATTATTTTTATTCCTTCTTAATTTTCTAAATCCCCTTTCCTTTATTACTATGGAATGTATGATGAGTAATACTGGTCATTAATTCTTCAGAATAGTAACCCTATTGGTCACATTATTATTCCATTTCTCTAAAAATTAGACCTATTTTATAATAATTAAACTGAAAATATTTTAACTATAATTTTCATTTACCGAGAATCCCTTTTAATATATATTATGTTTATTCCACTTGACTTGTACCTTTTATATATCTATAGTAATGGAATATTATTCATTCATAATTATAATATGTTTCTAAAATTATACAATATTAGAAGTATCATATAAATCCACTTCTTCCAGACTAATATAAACTACATTCATAAAATAGTTTATGTTTTTTTATAAAAATATTATGCTTCAATTTTCACGGGGAAAATGATTACACTGACATTATTTTTTTTTTATTCCGTCGACATATAATATTGTTTCACTTAATTTTCTTGACCAATCTATTCTTGATTATATTTTTGATTTCTCAAAATTATGAATAATATTCTAATATTGAAATTTAGAAAGAAAGTACTAAACCTTCCTAATGTATTGTCAAGGGGACA
The DNA here is from genome assembly GCA_963277665.1 of Viscum album. NCBI lineage: Eukaryota > Viridiplantae > Streptophyta > Magnoliopsida > Santalales > Viscaceae > Viscum > Viscum album. The sequence goes on from OY728164.1 coordinate 1,818,060,765, forward strand.
ATAAATGGGGCCCGAGCTGGTGGGTCACATGGTCTCAAGTGCACCACTCCATATGGAAAAGGATAATGAATAATAGTCAGGGCCAAGGGTGTTTTTATGAGGAGATTATTCCCTCACTTCATAGTTCCACATAGTGGTAGAAACATGAAAATCAATAGTGGAAGAATATTGTAAATCACTGACTTAATATACACATATAGAAGACTATAATAATAAATACTCCAAGAGAAGTATCATATACAATATGATGTTCATGACAGATGTCTATAAAAAATGTATGGGAAAACATGGAAGAAGCATCCAGTATAATACATGTATAAAAATAAAAAAAGACCAAAAGATGAATCTCTAGATATCTTCATGAGCCTAGCCTCAGTCTTCTGCTCCCCTATTCTTATGAATGTAATAAATCAATCATCGTACAATGGGAATATTCCACATTCCAAACCTATATCCATGATGTCTATCTAAGTAACCAATGATGTGATCGATAAGATGTGACATATCACTCAGTAGGCCACCACTAATGGTTTCTATAACAAGTCCAGTCAATGTAATATATATACAAGTATTAAAAAATATTTCATAGTTATAACAGTACTATCTATAAAGTGTGATTAGCTCCATCCAAACATAGAAAAATGTAAAACATACTCCAGATCCCATAATCAAGAGAAGTTATAAATTTCAAATAAATCTTATATAATATGGTCTAGTCTAACAACTCTAATCTAATACCCATACTTGAGAAAACACTAAAACATAGAAAAATACCCAAAATGAAAAAAATATATAATCAAATGTCAATATCCACAATAGCTCATAACATGAAATAATGTTTCAGACAATTAAGGGATTAATCGACAATATAGAAGATATAATCACCCACATTGACTCATAAGAGCATCTACCTAGAAAACAAGGTAATGATTTGGGTGGAATACAATGCTCTTCTTGACAAATAATATCGAATTTAAGTCAAAGTAATCTATATCAAAATGGTAGAAACAGATGAGGAATCATGTAGAATCAATATCCAATGTTTAAACATGTCAATGCAATCCACTATCTTAAACAAGATCAATATTGTATAAAAATCAATGACATTAATTTAATCAGGATATAATGATCTCTACTAAGGAATCCAGTACCATTTAAATTTATTAATCATATCATTCAAAATCCATGATTTTACCCAAACCATATTCACATCTCCCATATAAATAATTTTTCCATTTTAAACAAAATAAATCACATGAAAATGAGGCATCCATTATTTTGTTAATTCAATTCAATTAGTTCCATTAATTTAAAAATGAAAAGGGCAAATAAGTTCCTCACATCAATATTAATTCCATTTAATCCTCATTAATCCTACCATTGACATTGTAAATCTCACACACACCCTTTGGGGAGGTATAAAATATGGAATCTACAAATTCACACACCATGGGTGTCCAATATTGGGGTTAATATCATCCAATTATCAAAAAGTTACAAATGGGAAACCTAAAAATGTCATAAACCTTTAAATAAATTATTCAATTATTTTTATGGTAAATAAAAATATGTATGGTGGGTTGAAAAATGTAAATGGTTCTTATAAAACACCAAACCTTTAGTTAATGGTATCGACCACCCACTATAGGTTTGTAGTATATAACTCATCCACCATTAACCTCTGAATCCATCCAAAAAAGAAGAAAAATGAAGAATGAAAAAAATCCTAGAAATTTTGAATATTATCTTACACAATAATAACTCCTTCAATTTGAATAAAAATTAATGATGAAAAAAGATGAATCAATAACATAGTTGTGTCAATAGAATAAGACAAACAATGTTTGAATCTGTGTTCAGATGGTGAAATAGTGGACAATCCAATAAAATGAGCTTCAAATGGATTTCCTCTAAAATGAATAGATGAAAAGTAAGTATGTCTTATGAGTTTTTATGGTTGAAATGATAAATTCCCCTCAAATTGCACGGTTTCATGTTTTTGACCCATAGTTAGAAAAATTGTGGGCTAACTGTGCACCCTTCTCCATCATAAGGGGGACCTATGAAAGTTGATTTTTATAGTTTTGAAAATAATGCACAATCCATGATTTTATGATTTTTTAATAACTATGGAGCCCTACATAGGCATGTAGCTTTTGTTGAATATTTTTTTCAAACCACGCACCCATGGATAGAGGCTTGGAAAACCCCACACGGTTTCCTCAAACCATGTGTCTTAGGTCACAAAATTTCAACTAACTATTTTTCCCCACTATCATTAATAAAAAACATGTCTCCTGAAAATGAAAAATCATCGGAAACACTCTTGATACTCTTTAAATCACATTAGGCACTCACTTTAGGTAATAACCATGGAGTTAAACCAAAATTAAAAAGATATGTACCTTTTAATAAAAACAAGAATCATACAAACTTCCCGCTTTAAATAAATCTGTCCTCAAATTTCACCTCCAATGATGGTCAATAAATGATGTTCAGTTACTCCATCCACAAAATATGTGCGTTCAACTCCCTCTCCCATGTCTTATCTAATAAATTTCCATGCTTCCATAACACATGTACCAGTTGAAATGACCATCCTCATAGAGAATTTTCACTCCGGTTAATGGTATGAATAAGATGATCCGTAAAGGAAACATCAATGTGTATCTCATCCTCATTTGTTTGTATAGTATGATATAGGACTAAATGATAAGGGCATGGGTTAGACACATGGAAGATGTCATGTATGGCTCAGTACCTTTGAGGTAACTAAAACTGATATGCTACCAACTAGACTCTCCCAATAATTCTGAAGGCCCCAAAATATTGTGGGGAATGATTACCCCATCTCGTAATACATCTATCCTCAAACCGTGGTGAGATATAATAAAAGACTCATTCCATAACCTCTAATTATATGAATCATTAACAGTGATCTGTGTTAGATTTATATATTGACTAAGTAGTAACCATCTTCTTTATGATCAACTGGTCCTTCTCTAATGTCTCCTGCATGAGACATGTCCTAAGTAAATATGCATCTCCTAACTCTAAATGGAACATATTTGATCATCATAGAATACCATACAAAGCCATATAGGGATCCATATTTATAGTCACATGATATCTATTGTTGTAGGAAAACAATGTAAAAGTTATACGCCTCTCCCAATAACCCTTGAAATCATGAATGCATTCCCAAAGAACATCCTCGATCATTTTAATCATTTTCTATACCTATCTACCTGTCTGAGGGTGGCATACCATTCTTATAAAATATTATATACACAACTCTATCTACAAACTCTTGCATAAACAAGATGTAAACTGGGTGTCGCTATCAGATACAATAGAGTGGGGAACCTCATCATGCCACACTATCACAGGGTTATAACGTATACCAATATCATCTACTGATAAGGTCTCCTTGATCAATAGTAAATTAGTGACCTTCATGATCCTATCCACAATAACCCATAAAACATAAATTCCTCATGGTGACCTCGGTAACCTGATCATGAAATCCTATGAAATATTATACCATTTTGATATGGGAAAAAATAATTTTTATAAAGGCCAAACTGGTCATCGGTTTTTTATCACCACTTTCTAATAGGTGAAACACCTCATGAAAAAATCATAAACCTCAAATTTCATTCTTAGCCACCAATATTTTCCATTCATTCCTTAGAACATCGTGGTCACACATGGATTTACTACCAAAGATGAGTTTTGGAGTTCCATCATTAGCTCCATGTGTATGTCAGCTGTAACCCAAAAGTTTCCATGAATACCCATAATTCCATCCCCTCTTATAGTACAACTAAGATGTAGTTATCACAAGTGACACTATACCATATTACTATGACATAAACATTAGATAACTATCTAATCCTCAGTATATCCCTAAGAATGAAAGTCACTACCAATGATTAGAGAAAAGAACTCCCATGAAAATCATGCACTTCCAAGTGCATCTCTAAGAATAATTCCATAATATTCAGCTCACTACTTCCCTACTAAACTATCTATATCTAGATTCCTCATGATCAGTGGATCAAAAATAGAATTTCTATTTCTATTTGTATGGGAAATCTCTAAGTTGATGGACTTAAGGTAATCAACACAACATTATTGCCTAAAATTCTAACCACGCTACGTAAATATATACTAGCGCCTATTATGGTCTATGTGAACTAGAAAACTCTCTCCCTATAAATAATGACCCCAATAATTCAAGGCATGTACAATAGTGGAAACCCTGATATTTTCCATTGGGTAGTTCCTCTCATGTGATCTCAACAGACGAGACACATAAAATGTGACTTGTTTCTCTAGTATTAGAAATGATCATATACCATTACATGATTCATCATAGTATATAGTATCTCTTCTTCCTAGTTTTGAAAGAATAAATAATTGATTTGAAGTCATATCCCTTTAATCTTCGAAAAGGTTGTCTTGTAGATATCTTACTATACAAACATCACACTCTTTTATTCTAGACCATAAGAGGATCTACTATGCCTGAGAAATCTATAAGAAATAATAGTAATAACATTATCTACCCAAGATACTCTATATATCAAAGACATTATTTGGATTCTCCCATAAAACTACACTTCTCACCTTATCTTGGTCAACTGATACTCTTTTCATTGAGATACTGTGACATTGGATGATAATCATGTCCATCTATAAATCGCACTTTGTTAGATTAGCATATCACCGTTGCTCTCTCTGTGTTTCCAAAATGATCTCAATATTTTTTTAGGGGTGTGTCAATTGGGATAATACCCCATGTTATCATACTTTAATACAAAAAAAGGATTGATAAGGATGGAAATATTAGTTCATCAGCCTTTGAACAACGACTGGTGCATTCGTGAGATCGAATGATAAAATTAGAAACATTTATCTACCATAACTACAATACAAATATGTATAATGTATGTTGTTACTTCAAACAAAAACCTTGTGACAGATAGATCTCAGATTAATCGTCAAGAAAACATGGTCTCCTTGGATCTTTTTGAAGAGATCATCCATAATTGTGATGGGATAACAGTTCATACACCTTAACTGGTTCAATTTTTGATAATTCATTCATAAATAATATGTTTTGTCTACATTTAACAATAAAATTACTTGAGAACACTATTTATAAGTATTGGGTCATATATAGATTTATTCTTTAATTTCATCTAGTTAACTCGTAGCCCCCCCCCCCAAATTTTTTTTAGCATTCTTCCAATAAGGAGGAATGAATACTAATGCAGCAACAAGAACTATATCAATAGAAAACTCCCCCTATATCATAGGAGGTAAAACATAATATTAATTAAAGAATACATCCCTAAAATGACAAATCACTGGAAGAATGTATTCATTAAATTTTCCCAAATCATTCGTATATAAACTAGAAATATGGTTTTGCATCCCACCCATCCAACAATGATCAAGTTGATCTTGGATTTCTTAGAAAACACATTTTCCATTATAAATAAAAACACTATGCTCTCTTGACATTAAAGTCACCCTATAATTATATAAATAAACACTAGATCAATAATAAACTATAAAATCCATCACAAATATGACATCAAACCCTATAAACCTAAGGACAAAATGATCTCATACAAAGTGACACAAACCAATCTCTAGTGGCAGTCTCTGTACTAGTATGAATGCTATGTTCTGATCCCCAATGGAGTATAGATATTCTTAACTCCATTATAATACTACAAATGTCCCATGAATCACTAAAGTTATTATAGATATGAATTAATGATGTGTACCTATATATAAAATATAATATACTAGAGTAGATGATACATAAATCATACCTCTCAATAAATATGGACCGATGCACTGCTCTTCATGTGTCAGCTATACATGATTTCTCTAGTTCGAAATATAGACTAGTGAAACATCCTCGCTACCCACATTAGGTCCACTCTAAAATCCAGTTAAAACTGGTGTTTGATACCTCATCCATGACCCCCACCTCATAATAAATAACCAGTTCTACTATAACTTTCATTCTGACATAGAGTAGTGAATCCTACTCATTAAACCTAAGTCAGAGTCGATCCCCTTCAACTGACATTGGAAGGAAGTTCCTACAAAATAAATTGTATATGGACAATAATATTTCATGATCGATGCTTAACTAGGTATCTATCATATTGATTCCTCATGTATCTGCATCACCTACATTGATGACTGAATATGGAAATACTACAACTAATATCCTGGTTAGTACTCCCATCATGAGAATCCTCAAAATAGTGTTTCTTCTCATTAGAAGTTAAACCATTGGTTTGATAGGCTGAACTTCCCTTCTCTATTCCCTTTTCATCCACAAGAGTTTACTAATTAATAAGCACCTAATTCACTATTTCAATCATATCATGGAACTAAAACATTGTGGCCTATGATCGAAAGGTATTTCCGAGACCATATTTGAATAATATATCCCTCAATGGCTCATTTGAAAGATAAATCAATGCAATACATTGATGCCTTTTAATGTGTGCTAAATACTCCATAACAGTAATCTCATCCTAGTACATACACATGAAATCATTGGAACATTCATCTCTCGTAGTCTCAAGGAAATAATACTTATAAAACCCAGATTAGAACCCTTTGCAAACATATCCATAAATGCATCATCATAGTTCAAAACATCCCAATAGTTCTTAACAGCTCAAAAAATCATATTTATCATGAGTTCCACTTTCATAATAATAACTATCTCTAGATTAATAAAAATTAAAAATAATTTTTTGAGTCACAACTCAATAGCCTCAGGTCCACCATCCCCCAAAATAATTGTAGGATGCTAATTTTGGAACACATGCTACATCACCTCTGTAGTCATGGATGGTTTTGGGGCTCCCTGAATGATCGGTTTAAAGTGTATGAATCCCTCACCAAACTAGGGATCAGATCCCACATTGGGTAAAACCATTGGTTCCCAATTGGAAATAGATGAGGGTCTACTAGTGGATCTTGGACCACCCCCTCTAGAGAATTGTCTTCTCCTACCTCCTAGAACATGTATAAGGGTCATCATAGTGGAATGTATTTATAATTCCAAACACCTTCATCAAAATAGAATTGTGTGACAACCAGATCAATAATAAAAGAATAGGATAGGTCGAAGTCTTTTTGTAAAAAATTCACACCCTTTGTTCTACATATAAATCTATGAATGGGTAATATGAAAAATCTAAAAAACAACCAGATATATTGTGTACATACCTCTCTAAAGCTAGGTATAGTTCAGGTCCTATGATTCTAAAATTCAATTTATTTTTAATTAATATTTATTTCACATTTCTTATTAAATGATTTAACTAAATGGGTCACCTCATCTAATCCATATGGTCCCAAAAAATGTATAAAATGATGTGTGGCATCCACTTAATCCAAACCATAATATGTTCCGGTTCATGGACCAATGGTCCACGACTCAATATGCCATGATTTACTATATATGGTGTCTGGTGTAGCCTAATAATAAAAAAAATTAGGTTACAAAATAAATCTTATGTACTATTCATGTTTATCAATTCCCTAGATAAATTATTTATTAAACAATATGTATATAAAACAAGGTACACATAGTAAATATCATGCAGTCAAGAAATGAATCCTATATGGAAGGGAATAATGGATGGAATGTGGATTCTAATAGGTTTAAAAAATTATGCATGATATGGAATACCAAAATAATATCAGAGTAATATATAAATCATTAATTAAATCAAAAATCAATCAGAATTTCTGTCACCCAATGGTGGAATCAAATCAGTTAAAATAAGAAAATTCAAAAAATAGAATCTTATGTTCTGGGGAATTTGGATTTTTCCGGTACGTGGGTTAAAAAATCTTATGCATAACTCATTATCAATTTATAACACTTTAATAATCTCATTTCTTTTATCTGAAAATACTAAATCTTAAAAATAAAATATTTGATACCATATTGTAATTTTTTGACCTGGGAGCCACTAAATGATTCGCAGAGTTGGTCAGTCGTATGGCCTCAATCACACCTCACTATATTCTAGAGGATTCAAACAATCAATAAGGGACTAGGGAAAATTTTTGTAGAGACTATTCCCTTATGTCCAAATATAACACATTATTATAAACATATCAATCAGTGGAGGAAACAAAATAAAAATCACTAACATAAGATAAACATCTAGAGGAATATAATAATTAATAATGAAAAATCAATGTCATATAAAAACTATTATCAGGTCATGTATATATATAAAATGGTAGTAAATACAATGATAAACGAATCTAAAATAATAGTTATATCATAATATCAAAAACACCAAAAGAACTATCTTTGGATAACATCATGATACTACCTCGATCTTGTGATCCCCTACTCTTCAGCATATAATAAAGAAATAATTTTATAATGATCTCATTCTGAAGTCCCTACGTGAATCAATGTAGTCAATATGGGTACTCAATAGTTTCCCAAATACGGTGGGAGATAACACTCGGTAGGCCACCACCAACGGTTTCAATAAAATGTTTAGTTTGTGTAATATAAATAGAATAGTGTTCAATATATCACATGTATAGTAGTTCTATATATAAAGTATGATATTTTCTATATGAACACGGAACCATATAAACAATATTCAATCTCTAATAAACATGGTCAGTTATAAATCATAATTAATTAATATATAACATGGTTATTTTGACAACTATAATATGATACCCATACCATGTCTATTTGTAAACTGTAGAAAAATGTCCACAATGTCCAGGTTGTTTAATCATGTATCAATATACACAATAGATTATGCCATGTTATCTAGTGCTAGACCATGAATGGACAGATCTAATATATAAAAGACCATGGAATCCAAATCGAGTTTAAGGAACATCTCGATGGAGTCTAAGAAGAATGTGAACATAGCATGTCCAATGAAAGTAGAAGAAATATGAATCAAAGGGTCATCAAGGAATGAGGAATTCTAATGAATCATGATCCAAGGTGTAAAAAGCTTTATCAAATCCAATACCATAAACGAGATCGATTGAGTAGAAATCGTTATGACATTTAATGGAATCAGGATATAATGAATTCATCCAAGGAATCTGCTGTCATTTAAAATCATTAATAATATTATTCTCAATCCTTGTTTTCCTCAAACCAATATCCACATTTCATATATAAATCATTTATCCATTTTAAAAAAATGAAGTCACAAGAAAATTAGGAAAAAAATACATTATCAACTCAATTAAATTCAGTCTATTCACTTATAATTGAATATGTAAAACAAGGTGTTCAAAAGACTAATAAGTCCATTTAATTTTAATTAAGGACTCCACTAAAATTGAAAATCTCACACACACCCAGTAGGGTGGTATAAAATATGTGTGAAAAAAAGGAACACCACATGGGTACCCTCAGTTGGGGTTAACAACCTCTAATGATCACAATGGTACTACTGGATATCTTAAATAGGTCCAAAAAAATAAAATAAGATATTAAATCAATTATATATATAATATATTGAGGTACTACATGTTACATAATTGAAAAAATTCATATGAAACAGTAAAAATTGAGGTAATGGTTTTTACCACCTACCATAAGTGTATAGTACACCAATCGTCCAGCATTAACCTCTGATTCGGACCAAATTGGAATAAAAATGATGAAAGTACAAAAAACCTAGAAATAGATCATATTATCATGTACTAATATGACTCTTTGAGTAAGAAGACAAATTAAAAATGGGATAATATAAATAAATAACTTACTAGCAAGGATCCATCAAGCGAAATAGACATAGAATCCATGTCTGGACATTGAAATAGTGGTCTTGCCTATGATTTCAACATTAATGGGATCTCCCAATCTAAAGTTATCTAACGGAAGAAATGGTGAAAAATTAAATAGGTTTTTAATAATTTTAAAGGGAGAAATTGTAAATTCGCCTCAAATTAATCAGTTTCATGGTTTGGTTTCATAGTTGTCCAAACCATGCACACCCTTATCTACATTAAGGGGGACCTCGGACGGTTTATACGCATGGTCGGGAAAACCATGCATTTATCTTATTTTAAAAACTGAAAATCCCCCACACTAGCATGTGGCCTCAGTTTAATAGCTTCTTAAAATATTTAGGCCTTAAAGAGATGCCTAGAACACTACCCACACTCTGAAAAAAGAATTAGACTTAGGTCTCATGGTTTTTACTATCTTTGTGTCCTAGCATCCCATTCCAAAAATTGGGCATTCAGACTCCAAACAACACACTGACACACCTAAACCTCTTTTAGTATCATTAGGCACTCACATTAGATCAAAAAAATGGTGTTAAACCAATATTAAAATGATACATACCAATTATGAAAACCTAGGATCATATAACCTGCCAATTTGATTTCATTTTTCACAAGATTATAATGCTTTATCAATAACTCACTCAACATTGTGGAGGCCCCATTCATTTTAACTTGTGAATTTTCTATTTTAAAACACATAGTTTATTCTTTATCTAATTCTTATTCTCTAAAATTATTTTTTTCTTCAAGATAATTAACAATTTTATCCTTTTCAAATATCTTACAACTTGGGTTATTTATTTATTTATTGTACCCAACTTCACTTTAGATAAGATCATAATTTGTTTTATTTTACATTCCATAATATCTACTTATCAGTCAAATATTCTTCTCGAATTTAGTTTTCTACTCAACACTAGACTATTGATCATCCTTAAACATCTGATCTATATATGTTTCTTCGCATTTTTAGTCAACACTCCTAACATTTCATCATTAGATTATTTAATGGAATGTGACCATTTCTGCCATAGTTGAAAAAAATTACTATGAGTTTTCCTATATTCATTTTATTTAATTTTCTATATTTCAAAGAGATAAGGTCCATTATTACCGCATAGTCTTTATCCTTCTCTTCAGCATTAGTAGAATAAATATTTACTTTGTCATATCATTTTTTAATTTTTAGTCTCCTGATGGATTAAAATGGAATTTCCTACTTAATTTTATTGTCGATAGATTGAGCCTTTGTCATCTTATAAGAGACGTTTATATTATATAATTTATCAATGGATAAATTATCTCCATCTAATAATGAATAAAATTTTAGGATCATATGTCTTGAATGTTACTCTTCATCTACTTTATAATGGTATATTCTTATATTTTCACTTTATAGCCACTTTTGTTTTTGAATAATTGAATTAATATTATAAATGTGTCTTTAATGGTTTCTTCATAATCTATTTCCACATTATATGGTTTTTTTATTTATATTTTAAATATAGCTACTTCAACCTTCTCTTTTCATTCTAAATGGTTTTTCGTCATGTCACAAATATCATTTTCTATTAATAGATCCAATAGTTTTGTGAAAACATTTTATGATAAGGAAATTATAATATATTCTTATTTTTTCTTTCAAAATAAAAATTCCTATTATTATTAAAATATATTGATTCTTCTATCACTATTTATTGAAATTCCATTGTATTAAGATTTAATAACTCTTGGATAAGTGATTAAAGATAAGAAATAATAATTTTCTTATAAAAATGATGGGTGTTTAATAACTGGTAAGAATAACTAAAATATTAATTTAATTGGTGTTATACATCATAAATAACATAAAATTATTATTTAGGTAACCCAGGTATACATTGATACAAGCTAAATTTCCCATGAATAGATTGCACTAGTGAGAAGTGGGGGTTAGATAACAGGGGCTTATTTTACATATTCTTTTTTAAATTAATTCATCATCGTATGATGTGATATTATACAATATTAAATAAGTTTCATCATTATATTATTATAATATGTAATTAAATCAATATATGGAACACACCATTTTTATATGTTTTTCACCCAATGTTGGTTTGTAGACCCTGTTGTTGTTAAGGTGAGTCGAATATAAGGATTCTACACTGGAATCAATTACCAATAAAGAGTGATCTTAAAATGTATCATCTTGTAAAAATATGTGTATCCAGACAAAAAAAATATAACACTTTATTATATTTACTGCCATCAGTTTTACAATTTATTATCAGGAACTATGTATGATAGATAGCTTCAGATCATGGATTTAATTAGAAACATTCGATAATGATCAAACTCTTCAAGTAATCAATATATCCAGAATACATTATTCACAACTATTTAACATACATGAATTCAAATTATTACTCTTTAATATAGGTTCATTTTTCTTCATTTCGTGTATCAATTTAAATAATAATTGTCAGAAAAACTCACTGATTTTTTGACATCAATGTAATGCTTCTTAATATTGAATCACTAAATACTCCTATTTAACATGTTCATTCATCCCCTATAAACAACCATGTCTTTTATATAATCTTCAATAATTATCAATTCTTAATTGATCCTCTTACTTTATAGATTAAGTTTTTTATAAGAAAAACATATCTCAATATGACAGTATTAAATAAATTAAGAAATATTTTTTCCAGAACATATCTCATTATATTGACAAAAATAATTTTTTATATCCTATATATATTTAACCTAATATTTTTTCACTTATTTATATTTCCCTTAATCCTATACTCAAATTTCATAAATTCTTTCTAAATTCAGTTGAAAACTAATTCACATAAATTTTCTTCATATATGTATCAACAAAATGTTTTTAAAATGGTTTTCATTTTAAAATCATAGAATAATTTAGCAGTAATATAACCATTTTATATATGAAAAATCATCACTATAATCACATAATAACCCACAACCCATTTATTTTTTGATTTTCAGAATAATATTGCATCATCCTTGTTTAATTTTGAAATATATTAAAAATATATCTATAAAATAAATTTATTATAGGACTCTTATTCTTTACATGTTATCATTTTAATTAATAGTATGTAAATGTTATTCACTTTTATGAGTCACCTTAAAATTTATAAGATTTTAGTTAGAAAACCCTTATTACAATGGAAAATTTTAATCTTGTGAATACATGGGAAGTATTCTTAGATTTTCTATAAATTCAGTCTATAAATTATATATCACTTATAAAAAATTTAAAAATGGATCCTATAGATTCTATTGACTTCATTACATTGTGTAATTACCAACCAAATAGTACCTATTATAGTTGAGAACAATGAATGTTTCTTTTTTGTTCAATGACACTTATGTTGGCGGTCCATTTCTCATATGTTTCTTAGAGAACCTCTTTCTTTTCTAATTTTTGGCTAAATATTAACCCTTAGGTAGTATCACATGATGAATCCTTTGAATTAGATAAATGGAACTTATGAACTACAAAAATGAACAACACATACCCAATTTCTCCATCCTAATATATCTTAGTAACATATGTATAGTATAGGATAGTTCTAGACTTCTCTAAAATTAAGTATTATATTCAAGAGTTACCCTTATTAAATTTATGTATGAATCAACAATAAACACTATTAGTTTTCAATCCCAAAAAAATTAAAAACAATAATTGAACCATCTTAAATCATCTCAAGGTATATCAATAAAGACCAAAAAACTCAAAAACAGTATAAATCACATTTTATTTTTACCCAATCATGGTTCTCACTCATAATTCTAAAAAAAAAATAAAACACATTAATAATTCTTACATGAAATTAAATGAGATAAAATTGATTTAAAAATATAATAAGGGTTAGATGATGTGAGAATTGATATGATTATTTGTTTCAATTAATAAAAATAATTACAAAACAGCGTATTGAGGGAGGGATATGAAATGTTTTCACAATGATATAATGTGCATTCTGACAACATGCATACATAAAAATACATTATAAAAATATTGTCTTCCCAATAATTTTAAATATTAATTTTGATTAGTAATATAAAATATAAATCCATTTATGTAATAGGAGGGTAAATCAATGTTCTATTTCATTTAAAATTCTGTCAAAAAATTAATTTTGGTTTTCTTAGGCAATTTTTCTAATAGATTAATTTTAATTAACATAATATTATCTAACACAAGGGTTCAAATATAGTAATAGTGATAAATTCATAATATTCCAATGAAAATAAATTAAATTGAAATCCATGATACAAGATTATTTTCCACATTTAGTACTCCAATGAACTTTATTTGTTTAAATTGTATATGATATGAAATAGAAACATTTATAAAATCAAGTGACTTGTGTATTCAAATTACAATAAAAATTAAATTTCTATTAAGATCATTTATAGAAATTATAAAAAATATATAATTTCATAATGTGTGCTCTTTATTTCTCAATGATATGTGTAACTGAACTACTTTATTTTATTATTGTTTATCACTATTTATTTGAGTCCCCACCACATGATTATACTCCTCAGTCTTCACTAATAAATCAATTAACATTATAATAAATACATCATTCTGATATCAGTTTTCTAATCCTCAGGATTCATGTGTTTCAATAATAAAAATTCGTTTATATTTTAATCTAACAAATTTTCCTTTTTTATTCAAATAAAAAACTATATATTATAAAAATGAAAAAATAATTTTTTGGACTTGAATAATGGAGGGGGATGTTAGTGGAGAGGAAATTAAAGAATATTTCGACTAACTTCATTTTGATACATATATGTGGATTACATCATTGTAATTTCATATGATTGGATTAATTTTACAATCAATTGTTTTTTTGTTTAAATAATGATCAGCGTATGAAATATTTAAAAAGTCAACTGATATAGATAAATCTAGGAGTATCAAGGAATTTTATGAAAATTTTTATAATATAAAATTGTTTCTCACACCATTTTAATTTCCATACTACTAAAACATTGATATCCAGATCATTCAAAGTCAACACAAGGATAGTATGGTTAAAACTAATATATCATAATTGAAACAACTACCATTTTCATGATCAACATCACCTCCAACTATCATATTCAATAAAATTGGGAATTGAATGATTCCATAAATATTTCAGATTATGTGTTTGAAACTAAAGATTTATTGGGTAAATACATCAACACCAACAAATATATATCCAATGGTTGGATTACATTATTGATATCAATAATATAATAATAATATTAGTCAAAACTGGTCATATTTCACTAATTTTTTAATGTAAAATTTTAATACTATTTTATAAAAACGTAAAATAATCAAATAATCTATAAACATATGAGTTAGTTGATCATATACTAAGAAAAAACTATCCAATTAATCCTCCATTATATTATTTAATAAATAATTTTATATTAATATTACTACACATTTACTTTGGATTTGTGTTAGAATATAAGTTAAAAATTATTTATAATAGCACAAAGATATCTTTCACTATAATATTTCATTATTTTATAATCAGGTTTTTATAAATAAAAATGGCCTAGATAAAAGGAATTTTTCAATATTCTTCTTTTAGAATACCAATTTATCATTGAAATTAATGATTCCATTATCTCTCATAGAATTCCTTGATATATTCATTCATGAGTAAAGGATTTCTTACTTCTTTTTTTACCTTATTATATTTATCCACCTCATCCACTTGAAAACCTTAAAATTAATGAATTAACTATATATTTTCATTGGAAAATTATTCTAATAATTGTTGTTTAATAATAAGTTTTGGGTCCAATGTTATCCCCTTTAAAACATTCTCTCCACAATTCTACCTTTACATATATATCACACAGCTCAAAAATAATGAACCATCTTCACTAACAGGTAAGGGAAGGATAAAAAATATTCCATTTTTTTTAACATATCAAATGAATAAAATAGCATGATGGGAACACTATGTTATTAATTTATCACTCCTTGAAAATGGGGCCAAATTTGAGGGAGGGATTTTTGTTAAAGGTTCTGAGAATAATAGAAACATGTTATGGTTTATGCCCAACTCTTATTATTTTCATGATCGATGTTCAATATGATATTTTCATGATAATAAATTTTATGATCAATGGAATTGAATCAACGAATATAGAAAATGGATAAATTTCAGAACCAAAATATAGGATAGTCACATATTATTTGTAAATAATTTAATTAAATAAAGAATTCCCTTGTGAGAAATTATTTCCTTATTGATAGATCTAAAAATTGGTCGACATTGTATCGTAATTGCATTATAGGAATAAAGGGAATATTCCTTCTATTGGTGATCCACACATGTTCCACAATTCCTTAAACATCACCACAGGAATCTCTGTGAGCTAGCATTGGAGACTTGATGGTTACATCATTCATCATTCATCGCCTTAAGAATCACTTGCAAACTATTATTATTGATCCCTCTGGACTTGAGAATAGAAGGTGTTAGAATATCACTCTCTATTTGTAAGATATTTCTTGAATAATGGAGGTCTCTTGGTCTTGGGTAGGATTGTTTTAATTTTTTGTTCCAAACAATAGTACTGAATTTATACTCCTGAAAAGGATAAAATTCGGTTTATATACCACTAGGGATAGAAATAAACAATTTTTGAAGATATATTTAATATTTATTTAATCCCAATGGAAACCCATATCTACAATAATAATATATTTTTTATTTCTCATCATTCAATAAAATTGAAAATTAAAATTTAATATTATTTATTCAAATAA
Source organism: Viscum album (assembly GCA_963277665.1). Lineage (NCBI taxonomy): Eukaryota > Viridiplantae > Streptophyta > Magnoliopsida > Santalales > Viscaceae > Viscum > Viscum album. Next base: position 1,818,077,419 of record OY728164.1, read on the forward strand.
TGTACAATATATATTATTTCTCATGAATTATATAATGTATGTCCTCCATTCTTAAATAATATATATCAGGTCTTAAAAAATAAATATTTATTTGATAAATAAATATCACTGAATTAAGAAATTATAAATTAATAAATATTATATACAGTAAATTTAAATTTCATATTTATTAAATATTTTGGTCACATATACTCTCTCAGATAACTGGTGAAACAGTATATGCAATCAATAAAACATGAATAAATTTTCAAACATCTGTAGGGATAATATTTATTCATCTATTAAAAGAATAAATAATAAAATTTTATTTAACGAAGATTCTATATACACTTTGTGTTTGAACCACTAGACCACTTTCTCAATGGCATTAGTAGTTGTAGCTAGATGTCCATGATTAGCATCAGCAACATGACATGGAACCCAGAGACAATGTAGTTAATTATTCAATGAAGTAATACCTCGTAATTACATTCATAATGTAATAAAATCCCCTAATTATGATATCCGTAATCAAGCAGGTTGCATCTTTGTGCCATCAACCTATGTGCTCAATGTCTCTTTCATGAATTTTCTATAAATTGAACCTTCCTATAAAACACCATGGTGCTGGAATCATTAACGCTATACCATTTCCATAAAAGGGCCTATGATATCAAAAAAATTGAATATAATGTATAAATCCATTCTTTAGATATTCATTAGTGCAATATTTCTCATGACATGCCCAAAGTATCAAAACTCACCACGATCATATGTCATCACGATTTTCTTTAATACATCATTATACATTACATATAATACTCATTAATGATAATTGTAATGTTTATGGAATAAAACACCCATCCACTGATATGAATATAAAATGAAATATATAATATTTTATTTCCCACTAGCGAGTCTAATTATCATAATATACTAAATTGGATATTAATTATGGTGGTCACCATGAGAAGATTCCTAAAATTATTTTTACTATGCACCCCTCATATCACAAGTCCATTATGTAACTAAAATTATTCTATCCCACTATAAAATTTGTATTTATGAATATAGTTATGGAACTTGTGGGTTATCATCATTGTGGGGAACTGTTATGGTTATTTAGTGTGATGAACACTCTTAGGAAATTATCATACACTATGCTAAACATAAGAATAAACATGTTGTAATAAAGAGTATATTAATATTCAAAAATATAAATATGCCTTATAATAAATAACATATAATTTATTTATAGGGACCCAGATCCAATAGAATCACACTTTCACTAGGTCTAACTACTATTACCATCTACTCACTAGCTCTCAGATGATACTCACGCTTCTGTTGAGAAATAACTTTATTCATGGTGTCCTCCATGATTTAATTTTTGGTATCATTTTTTACTGCATCTTCTCCCCTATAATAAAAATACCCTAAGAGGTAATAATTCCATTGTATCTTCTTTTTCAATTTGTGCAACCTTGTATCATTTACAATATAAATTAAAGAATTATTATCACAATATTATGTTATAGTGTTATTAATATTATGTACCACAATAGTATCATGTAAAATTTTTCATATCAAAATAGTTTCGTACATGGAATAATAATCCTTCATATACTCGGAATCCACTATAGAATCATCAAACAATGGCTTATTTGAACACTTTCAACACACATCTCCTTTGTTGTGATAGAAAACATATCATGACTGCAACTTTAGATCATTTTTATTTATTTGAAAAATTGCATTAGCATAACCCGTGATGACCAAATTAGCATCTCCTACACACACCAAGAATAAATCCATATTTCTTATCAAATACTTGAGGATATAATTAATTCTATATCATTCATGTTCTACTAGATCTTCTTGATATTTTCCTACCATCATCAATGCATATTCCACAATAAGTCTAGTACATAACATATAATCATGATTGATCTTGTCACTAAGAAATATGGGGCCTTACTTATTCACCATTCCTTTTTTTGTGTCTGAGGATAGATTTTCATTGAAATATATATATGATGTTACACTATAATAAATTAACTAGTATATTGTATCATTAAAATATATTTAGTATCTAGTCAATGTATGCACTTTTAATTGGTCTAAGGAGCCTCATGGATCTATCATGAATGATATTGAACTCTATAATGTAGGATACTTCACATTTGTTCATTATGTAGAAACTCTTGTTTAACTAGTCTGTACTATAACGTAATACATGTATGTTGTATACAATAAGTAATATGTCATCAATCTATAATACTAGGATAATAATGTCATTTCCACTAAACAAATTGTAAACACAAGAATCTCATTCATTCTTAATAAAACCAAATCCATTTATAGATTTATTGAACCAATTTTTCCATAACCCAGATTCATGTTTAAATCCACAAACGGATATATTCACCTTAAAAAATCCATTGGGAATCACTTGGAGTCACAAAACCTTCTAGTTGTATAATTTAAACATCTCCCTAATGGTTCCCCTTATGGGAAATGGTTTTAATATCCATCAACCAGATTTCACAACTATGGTATTCAACTATAGAATGTATAATAATGATGGATTTAAATATAAAAAATTGTGATTGGTTTTCATCAATTTCAATTCCATGTTGTTATCTAAACCATTTAAAAATAATAATTTCTTTAAAAGTATTTAATTTACCTTCATTGTTCCAATATTCTCTTGAATACCATATTTCACCCAATAAAATTTTCATTTGAAACAACAACCAGAACACAATATTTGTTTTGATACATGCAATAGATCTTAGAATTCATGGGTTATTTTTATCTAGTATCTTTTGATCTCTCTACCTCCGATTTTTCCAAGTTAGGTTCATGATTTCCAACAAATAATGATTAAAAATATTTAGTGACTAAGAAACCATATCTTAATGTTTCTCTTACCACTATAGTAAACCTATATAGTAATTGTGTTTCAGGAACTACTTATTCCATGGGGACCTATGGAATCCATTTCTATACCAACTCTTTTTTATCTTGTGCATCAACTTCATTGAATTCAATATTTCTCCCAATATATTCTTTCTAGAGGTCTCCCTCTCAAGAAATACAGCTTTATTGTTGACATTCATATTCTTGTATGATGATTTTATAGAAATTATCTCTTTATTTCATTAGGATATCATATCAAGATACACTTTATTCCATGGGGTTATAGTTTTTTACCTTAAAAGTCCTTGTGAGATATTTCTCGACCCCATACATGTATATGTGAAAAAATAGACATCCTTTTACTCGATAAATATAAGGGAATTTCATTTTCCATTTTATTTATTAGTCAATTTAATGTATATTTAACAGTTTGTAATGAATTTTCACAAAATGAAATGGAATATCCGTATGACCCATCAGTGACCTTACCATGTATAACAAAGTATGGATTCATTTCTCACCACCACAATTCCACTATGATGTGTATGGTTGTGTCAGTTAAGTTAAAATATTAAGTTCCAATAAAAAATAGATAAAATCTTAGTTAATATATTCACCATGATGACCTGATACAATCATTCTTATCACCATTCCATATTGATTCTCTGCAAAATTCATGAATTCATTGAATTTCTAAAAGGATATTGACTTATACCTAATCAAGTAGACATTGAAATATCTACTCTTATCATCATTAAATTTTATGAAGTAAGAATACATACCTCTATATTGAACTAGAAATGGTCAACACAGATTATTTTGCACCAATCCTACACCCTATCGATCGAATGTCAGTTTGGTAATTTTTCCTTGTAAAAAACATGACATCTTTCAATAGGTTTTAGCTCTGAAGAGTCTAAATAACTATCTTTCAAATGAATTATCAAATTATTTTTATTTACATTACCAAGATAGTAATTCCATATATCGATTTCATATGAGTTAGGTAAACATGATAGTTTATGTATTTCTATAACCTTGTTTTCACAATTTAATACATAACTACTGTTATTTAAATTATACATAACAAATTATATTTTGTCTTTATTAAATAAAAAACATTTAATTTCAAACATGAAAATGAAAACATATGTATCTAGGTATGAAATTTTTTTTTCTTGGTAATACTTGGTACATAATAAAAGTCACCTAAAACAAATATCACATATGATTGAAATGAATGTTGGTAGTCACAATGGCTAGGGAGCCAACATCACACCATTGGCATCTCTCATATCCATATCTCCTCTAGAAATATTTCCAAATCTAATTTGTTCCTACATTTTAATACTTATTTGAGAACCAAAATGTATATATAATACCTAATCTAATGAAATTGAAATAATACACATGAAAATAAATGCAGATTTTTCCTCCAATTGATTTTGGCAGAAATCTTCTTCAAGTGGCCTTTATTTGCAAGTGAAAAAAAAACTAACTCATTTTTATTTCCATTCCTTTATATCATCATCTTCTCTAAATGATTGTTCTATTGTAATTTATACTTTATATGAGTCTTGGGACCCTTCTCCTTATTATTCCATTTCTTATTCACTATAAGGACAAAAAGTTTTAATGACCCATGTTCTTATCCACATTTTAAATAAATGTAATTAGTTTTTAGAGAATATTCATGTTATTTATCATGTTATAATTAACATTAAAACAATATAAGGTCTTGGTTGGTGACGAGTTATGAGATCATTCTGTAATTGGTCGGTGAATTTAATCCATCCGACCTATAGTAATTCAATATATCTAATAAGCTTTACTACATGAGGCCCAGTTGTTATCAAATATACAATATTAGATATAAATATAGTATTAGATATCTATTATCTCCCTTCTATTACCTTCTCTTGATAGAGATCCCAAATGTGAGACATCATTCTATACACATCCATGTCCGTATGATTATTCAAAATCTCAGTGGTCATGGTTGATATCACAAAACACTGAGCATCTGTAGAATCATTCAAATATTTATCAAAGAGATATATATATATCCTTAACTCTCCTCATAACCACTTTCATCAAGAATATGCTATTCTATATCATACGATTTGATTTCATAGAATATGATAAATTGTATGGACCATTACTATTCTACGAAAAATATTGTTAAGAAGGTTTTCCTTCTCAAGTGTGGGTCATAGTTATATGTTTTAAGTCATTTTATTATTTTTTCTACATATAATACAATCATAATTTAGTAAATATATTTTTATGTTAGATAAATAAAAAAATATTATATTTATTAAATTCCCACTATTTAATTGATAATCTATATACATCACCATTTTCAAAGAAATAGCATGTTTCATGGACATTCTATTGGAAATGATCCATATTCCCCATCTCATAGCCCAGACATTGGATAGTGAAAAAATTTGTAGGATTTTTTGTAGGTATTCCAAATTTCCAACTATGTTACATTATTATTCCAAGATCAGTTGAGTGGAATACCCAATCCCAAAATCCTATAATTGGACTTCCTCAAATCTTACCTCTCAGTTCCGCAAAGATAATATTTGGCAGTAAACCCTTAATGGAATGTATATTATGTTATCCTAAAAAATTCTTGTCAAAATTTCCAAATAATTTAAGGAACCCCAAGATTGGTTGGTAAATCACGTTAAACTATTGGTCAATTTTAACTTATTTAGTGGAAGGTTGTACCTATATAATATTTATAACTGATGGATTTTTTCTTTTATGCCTAATTATTGAATTATTATCTTTCTTACATGTTCATTAATATTAAGTGAATTGACATAAGTAATTAACCATTTCTTATATAACAGTTACACATAACACAATTTATTCTTGTTCATTAAAGAATTTTATTTAATTTAGTAAGTCACATGATCATGAAAAAAACATTCATAATTATATAACCATGCAACTTGACAGAAATAAAATTATAATGTTTTTTATTATTATATTTTACTAATTGTATGTTTATCTAGTGGATGAGAACTAACATTCAACTTAGGGGAAAGTAAATTGAACTATTTATGGTTCATATTATAGTTTTCCACTTTTCCACATATTTACTTCTCTTGGATTGGTTTCTCATCATCTACAAACTTGAACTGCCTCCACCGGATTGGGTTCCCTATATGTTAAATAGGGTTTTACTCAAACATAGGTAAATGGAGTGGTTTAGATAAATGAAACAATAGGAATACTGGGCCATACATAATAAGAGAAGAGATGGAATGTTGGCCAACAATTTAATTTAATAAAAAAACAAATGAAACTGATCACAGACACGGGTATACTCCATGCTCATGATAATCCACATGTATGTAAAAAATTATGAATGTAGTTAGATTATCAATTATTTCTTAACCATTCTTATTTAAGATTACTGTAACATTAATCAATTAATTGTCATAATTAATAAATCAATTATTTTACCTTAAGACTTATCTAAATTTCCATTATATTCTTATTGATCCTAATTTTAAACAAATAAAATAAAATTATTTAAAACTAACTATGTACAATGAAAAATATTCCGCAAAGGGAACACTATGAGTACCCATCCGAACTACACAAAATTTATCATACTTCGTTATTGTTTACAATTATGAAATGTGACATTCATGACATATCTCATACTCATGTGATGTGACAATAAAATTAGTTATTATATAGAATACATTATTTTTCTTTCATGTGTTATGCTTCAATGTACATAGAGTAAAATCTGGAATATGACTTAGACATGTTCTGAATATATGAAATATATATATATATATATTATTTTAACATTTATAAATATTAAAAACCATCATATGTCGTGTCTTATCAACTCAATGAACACACACGAGTACATGTAGAAAATTTTTTCGTTGTATAATAACGTAATTTTAATTCTGAATAATTTGGTAAATGTGCATGTGCGTACATTGGAGCTATACAGGCTGTATGTTTTCACCGTCTATCTACAAAAAATTCATGGAAACTCAATGTGTAGTCAGTCGGTATAAAAATATGGAGTATACGGAATGTTCATGGCATACATGTCGTGTGGTCTCCGAGTAATTTGATCACCTGTCAGGTAGGCCTTGAAAAATGTTAGAGGACCCATATGTGACTAAATAAGTACATGTCATGTAAGGATGTAACATGGAATGTACATTGGATGACCTTGAAACATGAATGCCAGATCAACATGATTTGAATAATTAAATTCAGTAAGTTTAATAAATGAACATTCCTTGAATTAATTCTGAATTAATTATCAGTGCATTAAATACTAGTACATGGAATGTAGCTTTGAGTTACATTGTGTGTACTCTTGCGTTTTCCAGAAAGATTCCTCAAAACCAAAGGATGAGATCGTAGATTTCATTTAATCCAAAAAATTATTTTATTTGATTATATTTATGAGAAATGTAGTGGAAGAATAAAATATTTAAATTCAAATATTAGAATGACTGAATTGAAATTGAAAAAATATTACTTATGTGTGAGTCAATCAATGATTTTTAAATAGTTATAAATAATAATGTGACCTCATCTGATACTAAATAAATGTTTTGGGAACAACAGAACTATTTTATGGGTTATGTACATGATTTCTTTTTGTTATGATTGATGCCAAATATGATATTTACATTATGATAAATACCATGATCAAGGGAATTGAATCAAATAATATAAAAAATGGGTAGAACACCAAAACCAAAATTTAGAACCATCACAAATTATTTTTAATTAATGTATACTTATGATAAATTATTTCATCATTGATGTATCTAAAAACCAAAAAATAATTTATCATTATTTCAATGTAGGAATTAATAGTAGATTCCCTATAGAGGTGATGCACACGTGTTTCATTTCTCATCAAACATAACTGTAGGAATATCCAGGTTCTAGAATGGTAGATCTGGATACCTACATCATTCATCTTCAATATCCTCGAAAATCACTTCCAACAGATTCTTCTTGATCAATCTGGACTTGAGAGTTGAAGGTGAAGGGAGATATCCCACAATTATTAACATAATTATTTGAGGAGGGAGGTGTCTAGGAAATTGATTAGATTATCTATATTAGTTGTTTACAACAAATGAAATCAATTTTCTCTCTTGAAAGAAAATATAATTGGGTTTATATAATATTTGTGTCTAAAATTAATAATACCATAAGAGCATCTGGATATTTTATTAATTTTTATGGAACCCCATTTATATAATAATATTATTATAATTATATTTCAACATGTTATCAACTCACAAATTGAAATTAAATATTATTTATTCGAATAATATTCAAAATATATTATTTCTTACCTAATATAGCAACATTGTTTCACATTCCTCCACAATATTGATCACGTCTTTAATAATAACTATTTATTTAATAAATAAATATCCCCAAATTGTTCACCAATAAATAAATAAATAATATATACACTATATATGAAATATATATTTATTAAATAATCTGATAGAATAATATTGTCTTTAATAACGGGTGACACAATAAATGAAATCATAGAAACATGACTAGTTAAAAAACCATATGTGGGAATAATAATTATTCAACTCGTTATATAGTAAATAATAAAATAATATTTAACTGAGATTCTAGATACAGTTTTTATGTTACCTTATCGAACTCTTTTTACACTACTCTAGATTTCATGAAATATTTATTGATAAGAAACAAAAATCTATCAATTTCTTCATCATTAACATCCTTATATTCTATAACACTAAATATAGCTTCTTCATACCATGAAAATAAATTATTCCTTTATCATCATTTGGAATGATGGAGCTTTCCACATATCATAAGAATTAATATTATTATGAAATTCATCAAAATAATATTATATAACATATAAGGATGAAATTTTAGAAACAATTAATTTTGGAATGTTTCTCAAGATTTTATTAATAATTCTAGAAACTTCCCTGATATCTTTGAATCCACTAATGTTATTATCTAACTCATTAACTCTACTGATTTACTCATCAATAATTCCTATATTTCTTATTAAGATATATTTAATCCAATTATACCAGATTATCATATTTTATTCACTAACAATAATATTTACCTTGAAGACATTTTTAAATTTTTATCATGATTATTTATCTTTTGTGAGATCCATCCTCTTTTTAAAATAATTTCATAAAAATCATAATAATATCACACTTAAATTTTTCATATTATTAAAGATACATTTTTTCTAAAAATTCCATAGGATAATCAATATAAATGGTTAGAAAACCAATTGTAGATTAATTTATTACTTCCATTACAATACATATCAAATAAGAGAAACCAATTATAATTGTACAAAAAAGTTCCACATGATCTTAAAAACCATAGAGTGTATGTAGAGTGTTCAATCATTGATAATGCTTTACAATTTATTCCCTCATTGAAATTGAACAAAGTTATTTTTATGATTTTATATCTTTTTCATAATAATAAAACAAAACCACACCTTATATGATATCTTAGAAAAATAATGAAAAGTACATAAAATTTTAAAGGTTCCCCCAAATGTGGGAGAAAAAAGAATTTCCATTTTGACTCTCATCGTTCCATGGAAGCACACTATAATAACATTTAAATACAATTTGAGACAACTCCGCTTAAAATCCATTTATAACTAGATATTAAATTATACTGAAACTCATTAGTTACAAATTTCACATATGAAACTGATAAAAAACAAGATACATAAATTTTCATATGATCTCACTTATGTTAATCCAAAAATTCCATGCCTTATTTATTTATCTGATATCTCCTTATGGCGTGCCTTCTACCTTCGTCTGGTATACTCTATATTGTGGAGATCATGATAATTTCCCTTTAAAAATTAATCTCTCTGATGAAAATAAAAAATAAATCTCACAAAAATTTCATAATTTTAATATAATATAACCTCTATATGGATTATTTGACCATTACTCTGACCAATTTCTCTAATAGGAACATCTTTTGAATACCACTTCTCAGAACAATTTTTTTTAAATTTTAATTCAACCTGGTGATCCCTTAATTGTAAACTAATCCTACTATTAATTATTCATAACATAAACATTGAATTTATGAACAATGTTCTCTCATTCTATAAAAAACATCCACTCCCTCACAATGATTAAAAGTTGAGAACATGAATAAATTTTACCACTCATCCAAAACACATATATTGAATATCCCACTAATATAAACTTCACTAGAATCCTCTATAATAATCTTTTAAATTATTAAAACATCTTAAAATCTTGGAACGCTATAAATATCTTTTATAATCCTTAATCAGGGCATTAATAAACTTTTCCAATCTTCCTTAACCATGGAAAAACAAAAAATATATTAATTGACCAGCTTTAACATCATTATAAAAATGGGCTACATAAATACTTTTAAAGCTTCATGAAACATTAAAATATTGGTAAATGTGTGTATAATGCATTTATAATAATATTTTGTCCAATATATATTTTACAGGTGACTCAAAAAATGTATTCTTTGTGGGGTTCCTTTATAGATCAACACCACATTAACTTAGGATTTTCATTGACTGATTTACATGATCTAATGAATTTTTCAGATCTTCGACGGGTGATCTTTGTATTAATACTATATCCAATTTAATGATAAATTATTACTCAACATGACATATCTGATCTATTGGAATGTTTTTGTTTGGTGAATCTGGTCTCAGCTCAAACATCAAACTAGTATGGTCTTAATAAGATCATTCTAGTTTAAATTCATTGAGTTGATAGTTCAAAGAAATTATCTAGATTTTTTTTCATTGGTATGATTAATGTTTTTAATGTTCCTTGATGATAAAACATTATATTATTCTTTTTCAATCCATTATACTCTTTACATTATCTTCCACACATGTCTATGTGATTAAACTATGAGTTTATCTGTCTGATGGTCTTTGTAATGATCTTTATAATCTCTTATCTACATGAAATATAAAAACAATTTATAAAAGCCACATGATTATATGTATCATAATCTAATGTACTTGATCTGATATACCCATTATAGTATCTCCCTTAATGTTTTCATAATTTAGATTTTTATTCACCATGAAGCTTCAATTTTGTAACACATTCACCTTGAAATTTATTAACCTTTTCTATGTATAACGTTATATAGAAAATTATACATCCACTTGTATATTTACTATATGATATTTATACATATCATACATTATAAAAATTTGTGAAAACATAATAATGATGACTTTTTACGACAACTTTTCGATATAATCACATCATTTTGGTATTCTATATCAGTTTTCCATTATTTTTTACCATCATTCAACATAACATAACCTCCACTTTTTAAATCATATAATCATCATGAGAATAATTATTATGAGAGGAAATATAATATTGAAAAATCACCATATGACTAATGTAATGTTTTCTGATGTTGTTAAAGAAACATACTTATCCTCCGCTATAATTTCATAAATAATCCTAAAAAACTAATATTTCTCAACTATTATATTGAAAAAATAAAAAATAATTCGTTTGAAAAAAAATAAAAAAAATATTATAAAAACTTCCTAAAGAACCTTAAAATTTCATATACTCCCCTTCACCTTATTCATTAATAGAACAAAGTAACTCGATTGAAAACAGTATAATGAAGAAATCCAATATATTGAAACGCATTTGTCTACATTCATATCATATGAAGCATGATTTTACTTTTATTATAGGGTGACATATATGTTGATATTTCTCCCAGTATAATATTAATACCAAAATCTAACTCCATCCTAGATATATTCTCAACAACTCCTTCGGAAATACACAAGTGAACATGATTTCTGCAATTGGAAAGTCTTGCAGATTCTAATGTCCAACACATAGGGGGATCCACTATAGTTACATGGTTATGGTGATACTCCCATGATTCATCACAATAATGAATATGTCATTTCCCCCAATATAAATCATTTATACCACACTATGACTAGGATATAATTTTTTTTGAAGTAGTTTATGAAATCCTTTATAGATGTCGGCTAGTTAGTGATATGGAAGATATTTCATAGTCACATCACTAGGTGTATAAGATCAAATATCATTATCTTTCTTATATGGACATGAACATAACCTCTGAATCCCTCTAACTGGTTGTGGTTTCACCTATAGGGATTATAATATTAATGGCATTCACATCATAAACATTATATTCTTGAGTTATCTGGAAAAACTCAATGTAATAAATGAATGATAGGCTCCATTATCTATAAAAATAGTTGTTGTGTTATATAAGAGTGTAATAGTACATCAATAGACAAATTCTCCCCACTGGTTCCTTAGAATCTAAATCATTGGTGGCATAAAAGTTACAACGATTTCCTTGAAATTTTCCCTATCTACCTCACCTAGTAACTCTTGGACATCAATGAATATCTTCTCTTTGTCTTGTACCAACTCGAAAAATATTGAGAAATGGTAATTTTATGGTATACTACTCATTACTGGCTCTACTCAATAATAAAATGACCTCTTTACCATTCTAGGGTTCGATGTGGGGCCTATATTAGTAATGTATCCATGAAAAAATCCATGGTCACACTCCCTAGACATCTAAAATAATATTTTAGGTCAATAAGACCTCTAATTTCATATACCCTCACAAGTAAAAAAATAATCCATTTCACATATTTATCTCCTAGGGAATATGAGAAACACTGGATATTAATGTATAGGATGTAGTGGGAGAGGGTCTAGAGAGATACATAAATCCTTGTTTCCTCCCATTCATGGATGTTCCTAATAAGGATTTCATATAGCATCAAAATATTTTTCTACCGATCTGAATCCCTCTAGTCCTTCAATATAACGTTTCACCCAGAAAAAATATCTATCAAGACTCATTGTAGATTTGGATTTAATGAACCAAAATCTGTATCTATATCTCTAGATACAATTCTTCAAAAAAAAATTATCCTAATAACTATATCTCTATCTATTGAGGAGATTATCAAACCAAGTGTATGAACCAATCTGAAAGCACATGTACCAAAGAATCTATTTAGTATATGAACAATAACTTATACATTCACTTGGTTTCTAATGTAACCAACTAGAACACCATTCAAAAAAGAGAGAAAAACTCTTATTAGTCATAAGTGATGTCATCACAACATTCTCATAGTAGAAATAACAATTAACCTTAACTATCCAAGACTCAGATAACTACTAATATTACTAATTATTAAACATGTTATCTCAAAATATAAAATGAAATACCTTACCCCTACAGAGAACTCTTAGCATAATTTTATGAACATTTAACCTTAAATTTTAGAGACAACTATCTTTAGATTATATTTTTTCATATAACATACACAACCATTATACACTACCATGTCGACTTATATATAGTAAAACCAATGAATTCTTGTTCATCCATAATTCATCTCCTACCTAAGGGCTTTAAGAAATCGAGGTGTATCAGAACAATCCGAAATAATAATTAATAAATTTTACTACATGGACCTAGACAACAGAGGATCGAGTCTCGTCCTCTATAATAGAAATATGTTCTCTCAAAAATCTATAAATAAATAAACTTATTTACAAACATTATCATTTTATATTATTTGGAATTTATCATTTATACACAAAACCGGAAGAAAAATGAAGTATATATATTGAATAGTATATAATAATATAATCCCTTATATATATACCCATCGCTATTTTTATAAATGTTCTCAATTTTTTAGCCTACATGGAGATTACATTGATTTTATCAACCTTTACTATGTTCCAAATCATGGATGAATAGATTGTTGATACTTTAGTTTATCTCTTTTATGTTATACCCATCAATATTTTCCATATACTGACTAAATACACCATATTACACTTTGATGAGAATTGTTCACATCCTAACATATCATTCAATGACCACCCCAAAACAGTCTTCACTTGATCAGGGGCTATAAACAATTATTGGGTATCCGATCTAAATTAAAAAAGTTACCTCTAAATAAACCAAAAATCATTCAACTAAAACAATTAAAAAATATAATTAATGGTATAAGTGCATCTAAAAAAATTGAATATGAAGAAAAATCCACATACACCTATAATAAAACCCTAATAATTTAAATCCCAACCTAATCAATATGATTGAAAAATAATATGAATAACCATTCATATCTTATTGTTTCAAAAGTAATCAAACAAAAAGGGACTTTAACTTCACTAATCTTACTATTATAACTCCCAATAACCCCCAAAATAAAATTATATAAGAACGTTTCTATACATAAATATTTCTCATAAGTATTTATTATAGAGAATATTTAGTTTCTGGGTCCACTAAAATAATAGTGGATCCTAGCCAATTTTTGCAGAATATTGTTGCTCAATGAGGGGGTGAATGTAATTAAAATTAAACATACAGTTTTAAAACTCAATAATGATAAATTCTAAAAATATTATATTATAAGAACATATTAGATTATAAAAACTAGACAACAAACATTGGGAAAGAACACTATGAAAATTTATTAACGTAACTGAGGTAAACAATAACATTAAAAATTAAAAAATGATCCATATGAGAAAAAATATGAAATTATAGATGATTTTTTTTAAATAAATAAATCGATATTATTATAAATTATATACCAATGGTTCTATATCATATGAAAATTTCCGTTTACCATGTGGTGGTAAGACAATTAGTACTTGGGTCTAATGGATACATGTTCAGAACGTGGATCTTTTTCAATCACACCGATTGGAAAAATAATGTTTTGAACATGAATCAATCTTTATAAACCATCATCAGTAGGATTCTTTATCCATGTAATCCACATTGATCAAACTTATTATTAATAAGTCCATTGCTATAATTCATCAACCACAATACTTGAAAGAAGAAAAATTTGTAACCTAAGATCCTCATCTGTCATTATAGATCTGAATAAACTATTAAAAAAACAAACATTATATATTTTATAATAATAATCGCCAACATGGAATAATTATTTAAAACATAATAAAAAATAAGAATAAAATATCTCAAAATCCATAATATGATGCACAACTACACACTCTTTAAATATTCATTTTAATGATATCATCCATTCCTCAAATGACATACTCATGGGAGTTTTATCGAATGTTATATGGATTTTTTATTTTACCTTTTAGAAAAACAACTACCTATTTTCGTTTTTCTGTTTATTTGATGATTGTAAAAAAGGTTGATATTTTTTTATCCATATCCAAAATGAATTCGTCTATTTCCTTTTTTATAAATATCAAAATTCAATTCACTTTTGTTTTGAGCATACATGATTTTTTTCATGTTTAATTTTATATATAACATACTTTTAATTTTTTATATACTAGTGAGAATAATTGAATCATGTTATTAATGGAGCTTTCTGAAGTCACACTAAACATTTATAATATAAGATAAGTTGGATATTTAATAATTTTCTAGAACGAATATAGAAGATATGTTGATATATTTGTTATAAAAATATGTTTTGATTCATATATAATTTGAGGAATGGATGATATCATTAAAATGAATGTTTAAAGAGTGTGTAGTTTTGCATCATATTATGGCTTTTGAGAGATTTTATTCTTATTTTTTATTATGTTTTAAATAATTCTTCCATGATGGAGATTATTAGTATAAAATATATAATGTCTGTTTTTTTAATAGTTTATTCTGATCTATAATGACAGATGAGGTTCTTAGGTTACAAATTTTTCTTCTTTCAAGTATTGTGGTTGATGAATTCTAGCAATGGACTTATTAGTGAGAAGTTTGATCAATGTGGATTAAATGGATAGTGAATCCTAATGATGATGGTTTTTAGAGATTGATTCATGTTCATAACATTATTTTTCCAATCGATGTGATTGAAAAAGATCCTTGTTCTGAACATGTATCCATTAGACCCAGGTACTAATTGTCTTACCACCACATGGTAAAAGGAAATTTTCATATGATATAGAACCATTGGTATATCATTTTAAATAATATCTATTTATTTATTTAAAAAAAACATCTATAATTTCATATTTTTTCTCATTTGGATCATTTTTTAATTTTTAATATTATTGTTTACCTCAATTATGTTAATAAATTTTCATAGTGCTCTTTCCCAATGTTGTTTGTTTAGTTTTTATAATCTAATTTTTTCTTATAATATAATATTTTTAGAATTTATCATTATTGAGTTTTACAACTATATATTTAATTTTAATTACTTTCACCCCCTCATTGAGCAACAATATTCTGTAAAAATTGGCTAGGATCCACTATTATTTTAGTGGACCCAGAAACTAAATATTATCTATAATAAATACTTATGACAAATATTTATGTCTAGAAACGTTCCCATATAAGTTTATTTTGGGGGTTATTGGGAGGTATAATAGTAAGATTAGTGAAAACCACTTCCCTTTATTTTGGTTATTTAATTTGTGAAAATTATTTTTTAAAGGAAATGGATATATAAATATCTGAAAATGATTTTTTTATGGGTTCAAAAGTAAATTTTTATAATTATACTAATGAAAATGAAATAAATATTGTGTTATAATTATATTATGATTCTTGGAAATTATTTTCGAATATGTGTGATGCTGATATATCATTAAATTTCACATTATGAACTTTTCTGACTAATTAATAGAATATAACATGCTTATAAATAATATGACTAGTGAAAATTTTCAATATAAAACAAGTTTCATTCACCAATAATATGAGGATAAAATGTTGAGATTCATGAAGAAATGAAGAATAACGGCCTTTATAATTTGAAATACAAAAATAGTATTTTTAAATTTTTTCTATGTAATGGATTTCATTCTTCAGATGAGTGTATTTTTTAGATTTTTTTCTAAAGTACTCCAATGTCTTCCCTGGAACATACAAAATATAAATTTTTGTACAAACATTATCCAAATGCATAACTACCCATTTTTATAGTCCTACAAAAATACGAAGAAGATACATAGATGTAAACACATTCATATATAAAGGTACAAAAATAATTATTTAAGTTATAACATATTCCATAACTATTTGAATATAATATTAAAATGGTTCAAAAGTAGGAGTATAAATTCAGATATAAGAGAACCAAGTAACACGTATTTCTGTTACTAGTACATAAGATAATTCATTGATTAAAAAATAGGTATTAATAACCTAGAAATTCTAATATCAATAAATATTTTGAAATAATTTTCAGACCACATTTAATACCTATACATTTTAAGTGAACATTATTATTTTAGTGTATATGGCACACAACACCAAGCTAATGTGAACCACAAAATAATTTTATTATAAATTTGACCATTATAACCTTGATGATGAATTGGTGGTAAAAAAAAGAGTAAAAAAATTATAAAATTTAATTAAATGGATCTACTAAATAAAAATTAATTCATTAATTCAAATTAAATAAGCACTCAAGTTTTTTTGAATTTCATTTATGCTTCGAAAATACACTTTCTTTAAATATGTTTTTTATTGATATTTATGAAATAATGTTATAATGATTTTATTTTTCATTAATAAATATCTTCATATAAAAAGTATATAATTGTTAATATATCCATATAAAAATTATCATAGGATAATATTTTTGGATTTTTCTAAAAAAATGGATTTTTTAGTGAGTAGTGAAAAAATTATAATTTATATTAAAAGATTAATTTTTATTTAACGTACTTACGAAGATTAATTTTGTTTTAAAATTTTTTAAATGTAATTGTTTTTATTATTGACAATACTAATAAGTTTATTAGAATCAATTTTATACTTTTTTTCAATTAGAAAACATTTAGACATAAGATGAATTTTTTTCTTTGAAAATATCCATTCATCATGTTTTTTGTGTTTAATTTCAAATTAAATTCTTATAATTTTTTAAATTGACATAGATAAATATGAATCAATATTTTAGTTAAAATAAAAAGTAATTTTTAAATGGGATCCTTTTATTTTTTCCATAATTTATGATGACTATGGTAAATAGTTATAAACACACTAGAGGGTAAATCAGTTAATAAGGCCTAAAAATAAAAAGATAAGGCCTTAAAATATCCCAAACACATGTATTTATTTTATTAGAGAAGTTTTTATGTACCTTAAATATTCATTGTTCCAAAACGAGGCAATTTGTTGACACATACCTTCAATAATAATTTTAATTAGAGTTTAAATAAATAATAACAACAAAATCTCACTATCATTATTTTAAATATCATTAATATTATTTCACATGAATTAAAAATGTTATGTTTGTTTATAAATATTTATTTAAAATATGAATTAATTTTTTTATCATCGAAATTTATTTTTATTTTTTACTTTATATATGATTTCCTTAAAGTCTTACACAACATCGGCACAGTGCTTCTGAATGTAGTAAAAAATAATGTAAATGATTTTAAAATAAATAAAAGTAATATTTCCTAAGTGAGTTATAGTGTACCAAATTTTTTCTTCAAATATCCCACACTAGGGAGTTTCTAAAATATTACAATTAGGTTCAATTAATATATTAATGTCATTGAATTCAAATTGTGGCAGTACTCGCAAATATGACTATAATGGTATGTTATGGAACATAATATTTTAGTTAAGGATTTTATAATCATAAAAATATTATATTCAACATATTTAATAGAATATGGATGATAAAATAAACCATGATCCACTTAATTTTCAGTAGTCATATTATAATAAAATTCATGAACCCTATACTGTAAAAAAATTTGTTATCACGGTAATCATCCAAAGGGATAACAAGGGCTTAAAACTAAGAGATAATGGTGAAAATGAAAACAAAAGATTCCTAATTTTATTGTATTAGAGGATATAGACTCATCATAATATTATATTCTAAATATATTATTTAGGATCCATTTTTTATGAAACATGATTTTTATTAACAAAATACATTAATAAATTCTAAGCATTACCCTCTCCTCATATACAAAAGGGAGCTACACTCCTCTCATCCTCACAGATTTCAAGAACTATTGTTTAGACAATAACTACCCAAGTCTCTCTAAAAATTTCCTATGAATTACCAAGAGTCTTGGGTATTATCTCAAGGATAACCTAGAAGGCTTATGGTTTCTACTAAAAAATGTTTTTCGAAGAAGGGTTATAATAGTTAATTGTGAGATTTAATTTTACTTATTCTTATACATCATAAAAATTTAATGAAACATTATTATATAATCATTTTAGAATCTTATTGATTCAAAAAAAATTATGACTATGTTATTACCATTTTTAATCTCATGTTCCTTAATATATGATATTAAATGATTGTTTGTGGGTATGTGTTGTCTACCACCCTCCACGAAGCAATGTGTTTTTTCGTCCATAACATCATATCATGTATTTTTATAACGATGGATTAAATTTATATATATGATATTAATGACATAATTATAATTATTTAAAAGATAGTATATAATATATTTTTTAACCCAGCCATGTTTTGGAAAATGATAAAATCATATGTGAATATGTGTATATTAACTCATTCAAAAAGTGATGTGATTAATTTTTCATGCATGTATTTCATGGATTATTTTAAATTGTATTTTATATATATAAATGTTAATTATTTCATGATTAATATTCTATATATGATGTAACAATTACCGCATTAATATGAGTCGGCATTCCAAATTCATTTTTTAACTACAAACAGAACATTCTCAAAACACAGGTGTAGAGACCCGAAGCTTATCGTACATGGACATTTCATTACATTTGCGGAATACTTAGTACATAACAAAAACACACACACAAGGATCGTAATAGTTTAGTGTCTTTGGAAACTCAGAATAAAATCTTCTAATCGTGGGGAAAGATCTTCAACATCTCCCATAAAGATCTTCCTTTTTTTTACCTAAAACCATTCTTTATATCCTGGGGAAAAGAAAACATAAAAGGGTGAGCTCAAATGCTCAGTAAGGGTAAACAAAATAAATATCAATCACATCATATACATAAGAACATAGCTTTTGGAAATCTTAACCTGCAAAAGAGCTCATAATATCATAACATGGGATAAATCATAGAAGTGAAAATGAGATCATAACTTAAAACATTACTCTTTGTGGCATACACACATAATCATAGAGAATCATTTCTTGTTAGTCAAGACTCATTGCCAAGACTATCTTAGTGGACAAAGTCCCTTTCTGAATCGAGTAATCCTCGTTTCAGTCCTGTTTCACTTAACCGGTATAACCTACCATTCCAGCCATGTCTATCTCATGAGATATAAAATCTTTACCCAATGCATTGGAGGGAGATATAGGTCCCACCCATCTCTTAATGAATCCTTTCTTATGTGTGCCACAAAATCATAAATCATACATCATTGCATAACCCATGTAATAAAAATGGGATTCTTAAACAACATGACATCATAAAACCATTCATATAAGATAAAGGAATGCATAAACATAATTCCATCACAACATAGTCAAATCAATGTAAAAATATGGATAGAAACAGAACCCTTTATTATCTTAGATGAAAAATAATTTTGATAAAACACTTGAATTGAATTCTTGAGGAAAATATCCTTTTTTCTTCAAAATCAATTTCTTTTCACAAACATCATGCAATTTTAAAAGAAAAAGATTTTATTGAAAATAGTCATGAAATATTTTAGAGGAAGGTTCATGAAAATAAGGCTTTATAAAACCGTAAAAATCCGTTCATTCCGTATAAGTTAAAAAAAACATTCTTCGTACTTTTGTCAGAAAAGTCAAAAAGTACCTCGTATAAAAAAACGACAAAAGATTCCTTTCATATTCTTTACTAAAAACTCAAAAAAGGGTAAAAATGGATTTAAACAATTGTAGGTGGATGGAAATAATATTACATATTGATGAAACATGTATGTGGATGATAAAATACACCCCAGTAAATACTTACGAATAAACAATCTCGGATAAAAATGAGATTGTGATATTTCCCTTACCTTAGGTCCGACTTGCTTTGTAAGTGTCCGAACCTCCTGTATAATGATTTAAATCATGTTATTGACTTATTACAGAATCATATTCATTGTTATGATATCATATATGGTTCACTTATGACATTATATTACCCGTTCTTTTGTAAATTCCATGTTAAAGAAGCGTTTTGGGTAAAATCGTTTCATTTATCGTAGGTGTTTTGACTTGTTGTTCTTGACATTATTATTACTTATATCATGATTTACTTACTTCCAGAATATAAAATATGATTTATATATCATATATATTCAGTATATATATATATAATAGATAGATAAATGAAATGAAAAACACCGTTCATGGAGACGGTAGTCCGTACGTACGCATGAACGCTGTTTTCCTTTCCTTATTGTCTTGAAATGGAAGTAAGTAGATGATATACATATGTATATATATACATAAATCCAGTAGCTTTATAATGTCATATATTTCATTATTATTTCTTATATATACATTATAATCATTCTTAAATGGTAAACATGGAGAATGAATCTCATCGCGTCGTGGAGACGGTAGTCCGTACGTACGCACGAGCGATGATATCATTTCCATAAATATTGAATTGAATTGGAGTGGATTATACAATATATCAGAATCAATATGATGTTGTAATAACTATGTATAGTTATTCTTTACACCATTATACCCATCCGTGTAAGGTGGTGGTGGAAAATAGATTACACCACGGCGTGGAGACGGTATTCCGTACGTACGCACGCGCAGTGATTTCTTTTTCCGTAGGATGGATAGATGGTGAAATAGGGTTGTTTCATACTTATAATAACATATAAGTATATGAGTGATACTGATGTTATTACTTCATAATGAAACAACCTAAGAAGAAGAAGTGGAAGAAGAAATAAAGATGAAAGAATTGGTAACGGTAATTACCTCTTCTTTGAAGTGCCTCTTTGAGACCTCCTCTTAGGGAACTAAAATTAGTCTTTGAGGAAGACCATAACCTCTAGGATGTTTCTAGGGAAGTGTAGAGGATAAATTGGTAGGGGTTGGCCGAGCTTGAGTGCTCAAATTGGTGTGAGGAGGAGGGGGAGGAGGTGTCCTTTTATAGGGGAGGAGAGGGGCACCTTAGGAATATCTCAAAATATTATTTTATATTAAAGTCAAAATCGGTTTATAATGGTTCCAAAGGGTCTTATTTCGAAGCTAAAGTTGGGATGGGTCGAAATCCTATCAACCAATAGGATTTAGACAAGTTTAGGTTATTATTTTAACCTTATCAATTAGATTTAACTCTAAGTTAAATAATTTAACTTTTACCGTGTCTTTTTGTTTTCTTAAACTATATGGTTAATACACTTACTATAACATGCCAAACGAACCCCAAATTGTTTATTATTAATATATATATCCTTATCTAAGTCATTTCGCCGAACCTTAGATTTTTAGGAATAAAATAACAATTAATAATATAATATTTGATTTAAAAACTATTTTGTGTCAATTTTGACACTATTTGATATATGATTTTTGTGAAAGTCATAACAGAATTATATGTTCGAACCAAGTTGATTAAATCAACACTAATATATCATAGTAACCTAGAAAATTAGTTTAATTCATAAAAAGTCTCAAATTACATTTATTTGGGTGTTTATAACATCAATTATGTCAATATTTCATTAACATGATAATTATTGCATCATCTTTGTGTCATAAATAAATTAAATTATTTGATGTCTAAATATTACAAATAAAATACCATCATGTATTAAATCTTTTTAGCTTTCTAATGAATATTTACAATCTAATTTATCTTATGTATAACCCCATATTAGAAATGATTTACTTATTAAACTTTTATTTTAACTATTTTAACCCTTGTTTAAATAAATTAATAATAAATGTCCTAATCTAATCCAAGTGGGCCTAAATGGTCATATTTTATTCATAAGTTTGTTTTTGGTCGAATTACACTTGTCCAATAGAATTAGGACATGTGTTAGGGTAATAGTGATAACATATTTACCCTTAGTTACCCTATTTACTATTAACCGCGGTAAAAAATGTAAAAAGTTACTATTCACCAAAAATTATTTTCATCTCATTGAACCACATTTTAGTCCTTGATATTAACCGTGTCTCTCAGATTTTCGAAATTCCATTCACAGAAGCTGTAAAATTATGTTTTATGCAAAATTCAGTTTTTCACCTACCACTTAGTGGTTTCACTATTCATCAAAAATTGAAAGTTTTCAGAAAAATACCAAAATTTCACCCTAGGCTAATTTCGATATTCTGAGTCCAAAAATGAAGTCCATTTTGAAAAATAAAATTTATAAAATTTCAAAAAGTGGTTATTACTATTCATAACGGCTAGTTTTAATAATATTTTAATAGCATATCGTTGTTTAGTGAAACTCGGTATTGCGTATTACACACGCTATCGAGGAAGGTCGTGATTGCGTGTAATGCAAGCCAAGTCAAGGATGCGTGTTGTGCAAGCTCCTTTTGGTGTAGCGTACAACACAAGACATTAATAAAATTAAAAAGAATATTTTTTTATAAAATCTTGGGCTGTTACATTCTACCCCCCTTAAAATGAATTTCGCCCTCGAAATTCGTCGGGGTTATAAATGGTTTACTATTCGAAAGTTTCTTTAATAGAAACCCACATCGTAAAAAGGAATATCAAAACCAATCTTTAAAAACAAAAGTATGAAACGTAACGGTTACCCAAATAAACTAATCATTGGGTTTCCACATAGGCGAACATATGGATATGGAAGAGAAATCTAACCATCATGTTCTGATGGAGAGTGGTAGAGAACATGGATATGGAAAAGCCAGTAATCACAAATCCATAGATTTGTGATGATATAAGGTTCCATCTTCTTCATCAGGTATAAGATCACTAGGACAACATTTTTGGTTTTCAAGATCATTTCCCTAAAGTTGAAAATTTGAATTAGAATAAATACTTACTTTATTTTGGTACAATCTCACTGTTGTTCGTGCCTTGAACAATTTCCACTTCATCTCTTAAATAAATGAAGTTGAATTTGTTATTCATGAAGTGTTAGCAGATCATGTGATAGAATGACGGGTCATTCCATCTGTCTCAAACAAAAGATTAGCAAAAATTATATGCATAAGTCGATCTATAGTGAGATTAATCATATATGGTTCCTAAAATGGACTTATACTTCATATATCATACTGCTTAATGTAATAAAACTAGTTTCTACTAAACAGGGACTTCCTGTAGGCCAGTGGTAGGCGATAAAGGCCAGCCGCACTTCGGTTGTGGGTTCGATTCCCACAGCCTTGTCCGAAGCGATGGGCTGTCGCCCGTCCTGCAGGTTGTCCTTTTTCCAAAACTATATAACATCCCATCAATAATATCAAAAAAACAAACAATACTAACTTATGTCCAACATAATCCATTCCAATCTTTAGGCTTATCCATAATACTGCAGTCGACTCTCATAATATAGTGAAAACGATTACCAGAGATTTAACACCATCGTCGATCCCCATATATCCAAACATTCAAAGTCCTTAATCGTGTATTCTCTTGAATACCTTACTGACAACATGAATGCAGTTAAAAGTTAACACTTTTCACATACAAAAATCCTCAAAATTCTATATACTCAAACCATGATATCACTTAGTCCTTATATCAATCATGAGCTCATGAATACTATTAGACATTTCATTTTCTCGTCTTCATTATGCGCATATCATCTTATTTCCAAAAAATATCTCAATCACTTTGAATACCACATCAATAAATATTGCAATACTCAATGATACAACAATATTTTGGAATCCCATTACATAAACACTTAATCATTCCACCACATCGTTGTCATATTTAACATTGCCAATAGTGATCGCATGTGATTTCCCTTTGTCCTTTGCCTTCAGTGGTTGCTCATGTTGATCATCCCTAACCCTTGGATTAGGGCAATTATTAGCATAATGCCCCATTTCCTTGCACTTGAAGCATTGAAGTGTTGGCGGTGCGTTCTCTGCAGTGTTTGCTTTATTCACATCATTAGAAACCCTTTTTCCATTACTTCGACACTCAGCTGCTCAATGACCTTCTTTTCCACACTTAAAACATTTTCTAGTCCCTTTTAGACAATCTCCACCATGCTTCTTTCCACACTTTGTGAATAAGGAAACATTCATCTTCTTTTCACCATTATTCTGAGATTTCTCCTTGAACTCCATCTTTCGTTTCTTGTCAAATCCATGAGATGGATATGTAACACCAACTTCCATTTCTACCTTGATAGCACAACGCACAATTTCTTCATAGCTACTGAAGTCTCTTATAGCTAATGCCCTTCGAAGACTTGGTTTTAAGCAACTGAAAAATAGATCAACTTTACTTTCAGGTTGGATGATAATTCCAGAAGCATACCTTGCAAGTCTTGTAAAATTTGCTTCATAGGTACCAACAGATTCATCGTCCCTTTGCTTCAGTTCAAGAAACTCTTTCTCCATATTTGTTCGAAGAATACGAGGGAAGTACTTATTGAAAAATAAGTTCTTGAACTCGTCCCATTCCATAGACTCAATTTCATCCCTTTGCCTTGTATTCTTAATAAGATTCCACCATTGATCAGCATCTCCTTCCAAACGATACACTGCTAGGATGACTTTATCATGTTCAGAACATTGAAGAACTGAAAATATCTTTTCAGTAGTACTAATCCATTGTTCAGCAACTAATGGATCAGTAGACCCACTGAAAGAAGGTGGACGCTGCCTCATGAAGGATTCAACAGAATGTCGCTCCTTCCTTTGCTCGTTTGGAAGTCCTGCATGATTCATAGCTTGAGAAAGTTGTGTGAGCATGGCTACAAGATTTTTCATTCTAGCTCCTATATCGTTTGGTTGCTCAGGGGTACAATCATTGCATTGCCCATCACATCCCGCATTAACACGGTTCCTTCGGGTTCCAACCATCGTCTAAAACCCCAAAAGAATTGTGTGAGAGGGAAAAATCATGCTAGGGAAAACAACATAATAAAGGGTTAGTACCCTCAATATCTAACATCTTAGGTTAAATTCGAAGATCGTTAGCGCAATTCTAGGACTATAACCTATACGTATACTTAACCTTAGAGACATCCCTAGACATACCTTAGAAATATCTCTAGGGATATCACTAACGTTTTCGCATCCTAGTTTCCAAAGGTTGACTAAACCTTTCCTCTGATACCAACTGTAGAGACCCGAAGCTTATCGTACATGGACATTACATTACATTTGCGGAATACTTAGTACATAACAAAAACACACACACAAGGATCGTAATAGTTTAGTGTCTTTGGAAACTCGGAATAAAATCTTCTAATCGTGGGGAAAGATCTTCAACATCTCCCATAAAGATCTTCCTTTTTTTTTACCTAAAACCTTTCTTTATATCCTGGGGAAAAGAAAACATAAATGGGTGAGCTCAAATGCTCAGTAAGGGTAAACAAAAGAAATATCAATCACATCATATACATAAGAACATAGCTTTTGGAAATCTTAACCTGCAAAAGAGCTCATAATATCATAACATGGGATAAATCATAGAAGTGAAAATGAGATCATAACTTAAAACATTACTCTTTTTGGCATACACACATAATCATAGAGAATCATTTCTTGTTAGTCAAGACTCATTTCCAAGACTATCTTAGTGGACAAAGTCCCTTTCTGAATCGAGTAATCCTCGTTTCAGTCCTGTTTCACTGAACCGGTATAACCTACCATTCCAGCCATGTCTATCTCATGAGATATAAAATCTTTACCCAATGCATTGGAGGGAGATATAGGTCCCACCCATCTCTTAATGAATCCTTTCTTATGTGTGCCACAAAATCATAAATCATACATCATTGCATAACCCATGTAATAAAAATGGGATTCTTAAACAACATGACATCATAAAACCATTCATATAAGATAAAGGAATTCATAAACATAATTCCATCACAACATAGTCAAATCAATGTAAAAATATGGATAGAAACAGAACCCTTTATTATCTTAGATGAAAAATAATTTTGATAAAACACTTGAATTGAATTCTTGAGGAAAATATCCTTTTTTCTTCAAAATCAATTTCTTTTCACAAACATCATGCAATTTTAAAAGAAAAAGATTTTATTGAAAATAGTCATGAAATATTTTGGAGGAAGGTTCATGAAAATAAGGCTTTATAAAACCGTAAAAATCCGTTCATGCCGTATAAGTTAAAAAAACATTCTTCGTACTTTTGTCGGAAAAGTCAAAAAGTACCTCGTATAAAAAAACGACAAAAGATTCCTTTCATATTCTTTACTAAAAACTCACCGAAGGGTAAAAATGGATTTAAAAAATTGTAGGTGGATGGAAATAATATTACATATTGATGAAACATGGATTTGGATGATAAAATACACCCCAATAAATACTTACGAATAAACAATCTCGGATAAAAATGAGATTGTGATATTTCCCTTACCTTAGGTCCGACTTGCTTTGTAAGTGTCCGAACCTCCTGTATAATGATTTAAATCATGTTATTGACTTATTACAGAATCATATTCATTGTTATGATATCATATGTGGTTCACTTATGACATTATATTACCCGTTCTTTTGTAAATTCCATGTTAAAGAAGCGTTTTGGGTAAAATCGTTTCATTTATCGTAGGTGTTTTGACTTGTTGTTCTTGACATTATTATTACTTATATCATGATTTACTTACTTCCAGAATATAAAATATGATTTATATATCATATATATTCAGTATATATATATATATAATAGATAGATAAATGAAATGAAAAACACTGTTCATGGAGACGGTAGTCCGTACGTACGCATGAACGCTGTTTTCCTTTCCTTATTGTCTTGAAATGGAAGTAAGTAGATGATATACATATGTATATATATACATAAATCCAGTAGCTTTATAATGTCATATATTTCATTATTATTTCTTATATATACATTATAATAATTCTTAAATGGTTAACATGGAGAATGAATCTCATCGCGTCGTGGAGACGGTAGTCCGTACGTACGCACGAGCGATGATATCATTTCCATAAATATTGAATTGAATTTGAGTGGATTATACAATATATCAGAATCAATATGATGTTTTAATAACTATATATAGTTATTCTTTACACCATAATACCCATCCGTGTAAGGTGGTGGTGGAAAATAGATTACACCACGGCGTGGAGACGGTATTCCGTACGTACGCACACGCAGTGATTTCTTTTTCCGTAGGATGGATAGATGGTGAAATAGGGTTGTTTCATACTTATAATAACATATCTGTATATGAGTGATACTGATGTTATTACTTCATAATGAAACAACCTAAGAAGAAGAAGTGGAAGAAGAAATAAAGATGAAAGAATTGGTAACGGTAATTACCTCTTCTTTGAAGTGCCTCTTTGAGACCTCCTCTTAGGGCACTAAAATTGGTCTTTGAGGAAGACCAGAACCTCTAGGATGTTTCTAGGGAAGTGGAGAGGAGAAATTGGCAGGGTTTGGCCGAGATTGAGTGCTCAAATTGGTGTGAGGAGGAGGGGGAGGAGGTGTCCTTTTATAGGGGAGGAGAGGGGCACCTTAGGAATATCTCAAAATATTATTTTATATTAAAGTCAAAATCGGTTTATAATGGTTCCAAAGGGTCTTATTTCGAAGCTAAAGTGGGGATGGGTCGAAATCCTATCAACCAATAGGATTTAGACAAGTTTAGGTTATTATTTTAACCTTATCAATTAGATTTAACTCTAAGTTAAATAATTTAACTTTTACCGTGTCTTTTTGTTTTCTTACACTATATGGTTAATACACATACTATAACATGCCAAACGAACCCCAAATTGTTTATTATTAATATATATATCCTTATCTAAGTCATTTTGCCGAACCTTAGATTTTTAGGAATAAAATAACAATTAATAATATAATATTTTATTTAAAAACTATTTTGTGTCAATTTTGACACTATTTGATATATGATTTTTGTGAAAGTCATAACAGAATTATATGTTCGAACCAAGTTGATTAAATCAACAATAATATATCATAGTAACCTAGAAAATTAGTTTAATTCATAAAAAGTCTCAAATTACATTTATTTGGGTGTTTGTAACATCAATTATGTCAATATTTCATTAACAAGATAATTATTGCATCATCTTTGTGTCATAAATAAATTAAATTATTTGATGTCTAAAAATTACAAATAAAATACCATCATGTAGTAAATCTTTTTAGATTTCTAATTAATATTTACAATCGAATTTATCTTATGTATAACCCCATATTAGAAATGATTTACTTATTAAACATTGATTTTAACTATTTTAACCCTTCTTTAAATAAATTAATAATAAATGTCCTAATCTAATCCAAGTGGGCCTAAATGGTCATATTTTATTCCTAAGTTTGTTTTTGGTCGAATTACACTTGTCCAATAGAATTAGGACATGTGTTAGGGTAATAGTGATACCATATTTACCCTTAGTTACCCTATTTACTATTAACCGCGGTAAAAAAAAGTAAAAAGTTACTATTCACCAAAAATTATTTTCATCTCATTGAACCACATTTTAGTCCTTGATATTAACCGTGTCTCTCGGATTTTCGAAATTCCATTCACAGAAGCTGTAAAATTAAGTTTTATGCAAAATTCAGTTTTTCACCTACCAGTTAGTGGTTTCACTATTCATCAAAAATTGAAAGTTTTCAGAAAAATACCAAAATTTCACCCTAGGCTAATTTCGATATTCTGAGTCCAAAAATGAAGTCCATTTTGAAAAATAAAATTTATAAAATTTCAAAAAGTTGTTATTACTATTCATAATGGCTAGTTTTAATAATATTTTAATAGCATATCATTGTTTAGTGAAACTCGGTATTGCGTATTACACACGCTATCGAGGAAGGTCGCGATTGCGTGTAATGCAAGGAAAGTCAAGGATGCGTGTTGTGCAAGCTCCTTTTGGTGTAGCGTACAACACAAGACATTAATAAAATTAAAAAGAATATTTTTTTATAAAATCTTGGGCTGTTACAACAGGACACAAACTTAATTAATTATGTAATTAAATATGTCATTGAAATAAATGAAAATAAGGAAAAATTATAAAAACAATTAGTGGTTCTTAAATAACTAAATAATATTTTTATTTTTATTTTATAGGAGTTAAAGGATATACAATTCTAGTTTAGGCTTGAGGTAATAGACTTCTAAACTCAACTTCCTTTCATTGAGACATATTCTATTTTTAGAACTTGTTTTATTTTTTTGGGTGTATGAAATATATTATGGATATAATTTATCAATATATTATTAAAAATTATTTTTTTCAAATCTGTTTCAGTTTCTATTATTCAATATTATTTTGCTTCAAAATATACAAAATTCATAACTGGCATTATACCTAAAAACCATTTTTAATGTAATAAAATTAATTTTATAAAATATTTTATTCTATGGCCACATTTTAAAAAAATACATTTTTTGAATGTGTATTTTTGGAGATAAATAAATTATAAATGTAATTTTATATTTCTATGTTTACTTTAATTAATTTTTGTTGAAAATATTAAATTTATGTGTTTTATACAAAATATATTGACTTTTGGAAAAAATGCATATTTTCATTCAGCATATAAAAAATCAATTGTTTTTCCTATGTCTATAAACATTATATCATTGTTGGATTATATTATGATTTTCCATGACATAATCAATGAAAACCCCTTCCCTTTATTTTGGTTATTTAATTTTTGATAATTATTTTTTAAAGGAGAGGGATATATAAATATCTAAAAATGACTTTCTTATGGGTTCAAAAGTAAAATTTTATAATTATACTAATGAAAATGATATAAATATTTTGTCATAATTATATTATGTTTATTGGAAATTATTTTCGTATATGTGTGATGTTGATATATAGTGAAATTTCCCATTATGAACTTTTATAACTAATTAATAGAATATAACATGGTTATAAATAAAATAAAAGGAATAATATACATGGAAAAGGTTTATTAAGAAAATAAATTATTAACATAATATAATTATTCATGATGATATATAATTTATTTGACAAGTCATGCTTGAAGTAAGGAGCATTTTATAAAAAAAACTAGTTTTTAAATGTTTTAAATATTTATTTTATAAATCTTTTTCATCCTTGTAATTATTTTTAAATTTTAATTATTCCATTATTTATGTGGATATGAAATATTTATTAAGAAAATTTTTTATTTTCCTTAAATGGTTTTCAGTGGAAATCCATTTTTTTATTTTATGTGAAATGTTTTGTAAAAAGGATAATTGAATCTTCCATTCTAACTTATATGGTGCCAACTATTTTTTCCACCACAATAATAATAATTTTATGGTTGATTTAATTTTCAATATTTCTTATTTTCTTCAAATAAAAACTCTCATTCCATTTTTTCGATGAATTTTATAAAATGGTTTTAAATGGGTGAACCTACTATCACACTCCAATTCATTGAGGAAATAGATGGAGTTAACTGGTAATAGGTTTCTCCTCATGTATTATTGGAATTATCAAAATATGATATACCATTTATAATAGTGATTATAAGTGTGACACGAAAATAATATCTAATGTCATCTATATGACTTTTTAATTATTTATAATGAGTTTTCAACAAAATAACTTGATTTAAAATTTCAATATAATTATATTTATATTTACTATATTTATTGTTCCATTTTTAAGTAAAATTGTATGTTTTTTTGAAAAAACATTTCAAGGGTACCCATGTTTTGTTAGAAACCATCATGATAATGATTTATTATTTTTCATTTCATTTAAAGTGATTTAGGAATATATTTTTGAAGTAAGGATCATATAATTTTTAATTAAATAATTACTTGAGATCATAGATTATTATGTTAATTTAAAAAACACTTTATTTTGATCTAATGGTTTTGAAATCGAATGGCATGTTTTTGTATTCAATTTTATAATACCTCTACGGAGATATTTTTTCATCCTATTGTATTCAAATATTTAAAATATGTTATTATGGATGATTATAAAAGTTAATAAATATATATATGTCAACACATGGAATTTTCCTTGAACAAAGAAGTTATGTATTTTTAAAGAACATATTTTGTGTGAAAATTTGATACTTCGTGTAAATGTCCACTTTGAAAGTGTTTTTTTTTCTATTTTTATATACCTCTAAACCTAAAACGTCATTGAATATATATCTGATCCAATATTTCCTTTTTATGTCAGATGCTTTAGATGTCCAAAATAGTATAACAATTATATGTAACCAACAATGCAATGTTATGATTATATTTTTAGGTCATTATCAATGGATGGAGGTTCAATGATACAACACCACATCCTTCCAAGACATCTTTTTTCATGAACTTCATCATTATTTAATATAAATAATATGAATGTTTTTAATGATTCAATATTATTTAAGGAATTTTGACTCTTTTAATGAGCTCCAACGAGATAATTCATAAAAAATAGTACACATTTTAGTAAAAACTGATTTCATTAAAAATAATATAATACAATGGATTTACATCCAACTATATATTTATTACTCATTTTATTAATTTTTCTATAAATTATTTCAAATTACTTATTATTCAATGAAATACTAGATAATATATATTTTTATATTTCGACATTGAAATTTATTTTCAAAAATTTAATTTAATTTAAATTAAAAATAGAAGAAGACTTGACATTAAGCTCCGGTGTAATTTTAGACATTTCATTCTTATATTATAACTGAAAATTAGTTTTTAATTTTAAATTACATTTATATAAAATACAGGAAACCCTTTCAATTCCATCCGAGAGAAAATCAGACACCATAAGAAATCAAAAAAATATTAATTGAAAGCTTTATTTTTTTATAATCATACATTATATAATTTCCAATGAAGTGAAATTTACATGGTCTCTAGATCATATTTGATGAGGTCTTCAAATTTATTGGCCATATTTTCCCATGTTTCGATGAACTCCTCAAAATTTTTCATCCATTCATTGAATCCTCTAAACAAAATGTGAGATTTATTTATATCCACACACAAAAATCTTTATTAAAATATACTAAAATCATTATTTCATCAATACTATCATCACCTTCTAGAGAAAAACTTATCAGAAATGAATCCTTTAACATTTAATCCTAAGAGTAAATGATAATCTCCCAAGACATTTCATTACATGCAGCCTCCTCACCAACTTCCCTCTACCGGAGAGTGGGTGCATAATTATCAATAGAGTAAAGATCGGTGTTGTGGTAACTTTTACTAACATCCACATCAACATTTTACCATTGTATCTAAGTGATACATTCCATACTACCACCAACCTCGTCATGTTATTTATCATCACCGAATTTGAACCATTGATTTTTAACATAATGTTAGGAACTCTTATTATGTTCTGGTTAATTAGAATTGGGTTCAACATCGATCTTCACGGACAATGTCTTTATGATAGACCATATCTCAGTTGGTTTTGTTAAATTATAATAATCCTTAAGGCCTTTATATTTATTCTCCATAAACATAATACATATCTAAAATCCTAGTTTTCCTTCTACCCCTTATTTCTCCATGGGATGTCAATTACTCTACTAAACCATACATTACACTCTCACCTATGATATGGATAGAGGACTCATCACTATATTATTCCCTAAATATGCCCTATTCTTATATGAATTCATGATCCTGAGTTGAGTCTATTTATCTTAAATCGGGCATATAGTTCACATCCCTTTAAAATAGTAACATAGATAAAATATTGAAATATTCCTTCTCAGACATAACATGTTAAATGCATTCACAAAACTCCCATAAATAGTAGGTGAGACCTATGTAATATTCTCATGAGCCATAAAAATTAATGAACCTCACTAATGTACTACCTTTATCACCTCCTCATCTATGGTTTTTTTCTATGGAACACATGCTCTATATAAGATGGCGGTTTCAATATGTTAGAACCTAGTTCCAATTGGTCAACTATGTGAACCCCTCATGCTCCTATAGTCTTAAATATCCCTGCACAATAGACCTTCATTCAAACATATTATACATCTTCATCAACATATCTATAAATGTTAAAAATAATAAAATATAAAAAAATTAATCCATAATTGACATTCCGGGGAATCATTTCTAATTTCTAGGAACATTGGATTAAAAATATGTTTTATTTTTAATTCAATTAATATATTTTTAAAGAGAATATGTTTTTAAATATTATTCATCATCACTCCATATATCTATTGGTTTCAAATAAAAATATCTTTTTGTATTAGATAATCTCAAATATTCATTTTATTTTCTATTCATTTAGAGAAAATCAGGTCTATTATTACCAATTTTCTTATATTCATGAAATATAAAATATAATTAATCGTTCATATCATGTTTTTTATTTCATTCATTTAGATAATATATTCAAATTTCCAATAATATAAATCTTCCACCCACCATTTGAATAAGTATTCTTTTTATAAGTTTCAAAAAAAACATTCTAAACAACACATTGACGTATGCTTTGATGTAGTTAAATTTAATATATCTTAAGAAGTTATAACTATAAAATTTATCATAAATAATTCTCTATTATTATATATTTCTTTTCTAGTATCAATTTTATATCTACATTTATATTATATTATCCTTATAAAAAATCATGTTTGATCTACTTTTTAATGTCCTAGTGTCATCAATATTCATTCTTTTTATTCTCATTTTTTCAAAAGTAAGTTTCTTATATTTTCGAATAGATTTTAAAGTGTATTATCTAACTCATTAAGAGTCAAAAAAAATTAATAATAATCATTATCCATTGATTAATCTGAGTTAAAGGATCACTGAGTTGAAAATAACCGGATTCATAGTCTTCCTTTAATATATCTCTCCCCATAGCAAGAAATATTTCTTTTCTAAAGCAGTTACCTTTGGTTTATTCAAATATCTCATGTCATTATGAAAGATGAATATTACCAATATATGTTATTCTAAATCACTCACAACGGGTCATTCCACACTATAGAATTTAATTGAAACATATCATTTTCTATAATATCCCAAAACCGGTACTCCTGGATTTGATGAAAATACATAATATTTACAGTTCTGGATTTGATATAGAGATACTTCACCAAGTTTTATCCATCA
This sequence comes from Viscum album, assembly GCA_963277665.1. Classification (NCBI taxonomy): domain Eukaryota; kingdom Viridiplantae; phylum Streptophyta; class Magnoliopsida; order Santalales; family Viscaceae; genus Viscum; species Viscum album. The sequence continues at coordinate 1,818,112,658 of OY728164.1, forward strand.
GAAACATATAATATAAAACTAAATTATTAGATCACTCATATACCCAAGTACCATTTAATTATATAGTTTTAGATAATTAGTTCAAACTTTGACATGAAAATATTGATGACTTCAACTGATAATTTTTCCTATTATACCCATCTTTTCTTATTTCACAATAAGTCTTTGACATATCTCATATAATTATATACAGATCAAATAATTTTATACATATTTGATTTAAAATAATTCTTCATAACCTAGGGAAATGGAAATCATAGTAATGGTGAGTCCAAATACTCATTTAGTGTAAACATACGCATTACCAATTAATTGTGATTAATAATACTAAGATGAGAATAATGGTATTATGACATAATCAAACTAAATGATCATATCATAAAATAATTCAACCCCATAAATACATGGATTATTAGACATATTATAAGTCATAATTCCTTAAAAAATGCATCAATCATCATAATGAGTAATCTTGATCCATGTGATTTAAATATTGATCAAAGGAACCATTATAAAATCAAAGAAAACATAGTGAAAACATGATGGAAGCTTGAATAATTTTATTTCTAAAAACAATAAAACCCCATTAATAATTAGATAAAAATAACTAGTCAATACAAATAATCATATAGGATTAACATATTAATTGGTTAACTCGGTTATCTTTTTTGAGTAACTTATATTCATTCAACTCTATCATCATTACCTCATGGATTAGAGAGGTATGTCAAGATCATCGATTTGTATTTGTTTTTTTGGGACCTCCCATCATATACTTTGTATCTTTTTCTCCCACCAATATAATTAATGTATAGGTATCCTAAATTAATATAACAAAAGTAATATTTCATCTTCATCATCAATATTTTAGAAACATCTTTAATTGCATTATAGTTTCTTTTACCCTTGGAAATTAAATGGATTTTTAAAAAATATCATTAAAAATTCATCAAAATCCATCCCTAGAATGAATACTTATGGTATCATAAGATATAATTCTTAGTTAATAATTTAAATCCCTTAAGATGTTTAAAAAAATTAAAATATCAATGAAACAACACTTAATACAATATATTGAAAACAGAAGAAAAATTAGATTTGATTTTGATAATATTTTATAAAACATTCCAAAATATTAGGAAAAGTATTTCCATAGAAAATAATAATTGGAAGTAATAATTTAATCATCAAATCAATTATTGGTCTTGACATTGGGAAAAAAATTCATGTTGTGATGGTTAAAAATATATATTATTTTCAAACTTTTGTGGATATATTAAATAGAGCCACATGGAATTCTTTTTAAGAAATTTACTTGTATTCATATTTAAATAATGTAAATAATAATATAAAATAAATTTATGATGTTTTTTATGTTTAAAAATAGACATTTTTTAAATAATTTAATGAATCTGGTGGAATTTTTTATTTCAAATTATTTAAAAACATCAAAATGATACTTTTAATTAAATACCTCAAAAAAACATTTAAAAACCAAATCTATTTTAAATAACGTAGATTATAAGGAGCATAAATTTCTATAAATTTAAAAATATTCATGATATTATATTTTATTAGCTGGTGTATACACCATAAAATAAATGTAACTGAATCAATAAAAACATGTCTTAGTAAATGAAGTTTGAGATGAGAAATTGATTAAACATGGATCATGATTGAATAAAAAATCCATTAAATGGTGGAACATTACATGATTATATAAGAATCATATTTCCAATAAGGTATATGTTATTAAACATTCATTGGGTAGTAATTTCACTATGTTAAATATATCATGATATGTAACATGTATTATGGCTCAAAAAATGAAATTGAGACAATGAAAACCCTTGAATCTTTTATAACATTTTAATTTATCTCATGAATGTAAGAGCGTTGAAGGATAATTAATTATCATTATCAAATATTCATTCATGATATATTATATCAAGAAGAAACATATAAACATCATAAAATAGATTAATTGTATAAAACAAGACATGTCTATATGAAATGATATTGAGAGGACTAAACCATTCAAAGATTGTATCATTGATGAAAAAATTAATCAATGAAGTGGTTATGTGTAAAAATTAAAATACCAGAAAAAACATTAAATAAAATATTATAAAATAATATGTAATTTCACATATAATATTTTCTAAACATTTACAATGAATTAGATGTATAACCTAATGAATTGATATTTAGTTAAGAAACCACTTACTGATTTGGTAACATTGTAATAGAACCCCCATGGTTAAAGTAACATGAATCACTACATAAAATAATATAAAGTAAGAATTATTTATGATTTAACATGTAATATTTAGGTATATATATCATATTTAATAAGTTTGTTTTGTGACATTAAAACATGCCTCAGAGAAGGAGAATTTAGATGAAATCACTTACCACGAGTCCATATCTGATTTATATTTCCTTTAATAGTAAAATAATAAACATATATAAATTATTTTAATTAATTAGAAACTTTTATAAGATTAATACCTTATAATTAAAATATTTATTTCATTTATTTTAATGGAATATTTAATTAATTATTAGTTAAGTCCTTATTGGTTGTTATTGGGATATTGGTTCAAAACATCAAAATGAGATAGGTATGTTGATCATGTTCAATGTTATATGTGTACCCAAATTTCTAAAATAATAATATATAATTTATTCTCAATTTAATTCATTAATTAATCGTTTATAACTAACTATTTTATGTGGCCCTGAAAAATGATTTACATTACAATAATGGTGATGGTAGATTGTACAAATGTCTGAGTAACCTTCCCATTATTCAATGAACATAGGGGAAACTATGAGGTTATTATTTTATCTTAGAAAAACTATTATTATTTCATAAATACAATATAATATTTATGAATACACACATATATACTACCCATGTGATCTGGTGGTGAGAAACAAATCATATAACTTCGTGCAGTGGTAATCGGCACATACACACAAATGGCATTATCAATTTTAAATGAATGGAAATGTTTGAGAAAATATTATATTTTATCTATTAAAAATTATAATTTTTTAATTAATATCATATTTTGAAATGGAAAATACATGATTTGATCCATCCATATTATGTTGTGTTGGAAAATGAATTACATAGGTTCATGTAGTGTTATTCGTTGTACACATGAAAGATTATTTTATTTCACATTTCATTGATGTTAGAGATAGATATATATTATTCCATTAAAAAATAATTTATAATTATATAGAATATAATTATTTTATTATTTAATCAATGTCGACTAATATTAGAAATATTTATAATAATAAATAAAATAAAAATGATCTGTTGAATTCAATACCTTAATTCGAGAAACATCTTTTACTTTTCACCTTATGCCATAAAATGATAGAATCATTCATAGAATAAGACTATTAATAAATGTTTTAGTATTAAATGATGTTGTTTGTGTAGGTAATTTCCAATAAACAGTGATCAAATATTGTGATGCATATAGGAGAGGAGGATCCCTTTATAAAAGAAGGGAGGGAACTCTTATTTTTACATAAAGTATTAAATTATAACAAAAAAAGTGTCCTAAAAATGTAGAACCATATTGAAATATTTCAAAAATATTATGATTATTAATCAAAATAATATAATATTTTTAAAAAATTCATGTTTTGGAGATGTTTTCACCCTTATCACTTTGCTTATCCCCCCCCCCCATTATCAATTTTGATGAATACTCTGATATATAATATTTTTACTCATTATGGGTCAATAAAGTGAGTAAATCAGGATAAAATTGACCATAAATGTAGAAAAGATAATATTTCACACCATATACCATCCAGTTTTGTAATGATTTTATTTTTGTGATTTTAAAATCATTTAATAAAATATTATTTATTATAAAATATCATTAATATAATTTTTGAATCTATTCATTTACATTGACTTTATTGTCATCAAGATAATAATATGATTTTAATATATACATTAAATGCATCCCTAAAATTATATATATCACTATAAAATTTTAGGAACACTATATATCATTAAAAAATTATAATAAGGGTTTTTAAAATAATTTACATGATTGGGAAAATGTTTTTTCAAGTAGTATGTCTGTGTTGCGTAAGAATTTCAAGTAATTATATCATCAATAAAAATTAAAAATAAATAACCATTATATAAATAATTTCATTATACTCAAAATATAATTTAATATGAACTAAAAAATTTATCTATATATCTATTTGACACATAAGAAATATTTAATATGAAAAAGGTGACATTTTGTATTATTCTGTAAATAAAATAATATATAAGTCATTTTCAAAGAAAAATAGGACCAAAGACTCATTAAATTGATTCATGGATGGTGTTTTCCAATCCCCAAATATAAAATATATTAATGGAAATATTTAGGATTATTCAAGTCCATATGATATTATTTTAAACTTAGTTGGCCCATTTATCCTTACTAAGGTGATAATGATTTACCACGCATACTATTCACTATGATAAAAAATAAATAATCATTATTTTAAAACTTTTAACCTCCTAACGATAAATATTGGATATATTTTATAATATTAAATTCCTACATTTTTAAAAATTAACTTTTAATATAAATGTGTAACACACAATGAAAAATATTATTTTAGAAAAATACATTTTTATGCACAAAAATGAACTTCATACAAAACCAAGTATAATGATAAATCCATTAAAAAAATTATATTATACATTATAATATGAGGATTATTATAATATATTATTAATTGGGACTTTTAAATTTCACTATTTAATTTAATTAAAAGATAGATTTCCAAAAAATTTGTATCTTCACATTTCACTAAAAATTAAATCTTTTATGGACAATTAAAAACATTCACCCATTGATATTTTTAATATCATGAATTCAAAAATGACATAATTTTGTAAAACTAAAAATATAAATTTTATAAATTTTAAATTTAACTAAACCCATATAATCCATGATAACCCAAATTTTTTAAAGAATCACTCATTTACACCCTTTTAAATCTGAAAACCCTTAGAAAGAAAGAACATACGACGTAACATAAATTAACCTGAATTTAATAATATTAATAATATTATATGTCATTATTTTGTGTATTCATTATATAAATGAATATATGTTCATTAATAAAAAAAATCTCAATTAAATAAGTTTGAGATAAGAAACTCATGCGGCATGGGTAATGAATGAATCAAAAATCCATTGATTGGAGGAACTTGAAAAGATTATGTAAAAATAATAATTTCAATAAAATAATATATTATAATGCATTCAATGGATATTAATTAAACCATATTAAATAAATTATTGTTCAAAACATATACAATGCCTCAAATAATTTAATTTTTTCTCGATTACCTATTTTTATTATTTTCCCACACTTTTGAGAGAATAATGACAAACCACACAACATACCATAAAAAAATAAAACACCATAAAAGATCATATAACCATTGAAATAAATTTTAATTCTACAATATGTTTTATCTATATATATTATATAGTAAATATCATTTACCACTATATTTAGATCATCCTTAATAAGGTCTTATATGAAATAATCCATCTAGTCCCACGTTTGAATAAAATCCTCCACATTTATTTTCCTTTCGTTGATACCACTTTTGAAAATAAGTTCATTATATTTGAACCATACACATTTATCATCATTGGTTTCCACAATATGTAGTGTCTCAAATATCCCTTCATCATCCTCTTGGGACTCTTTAACCCGCAAGTTCTCCTCCAACATTTATTCCATAGAGTGTATGATTAATTCCCTTGTATTTAAATTATTTTCTACCTCTTTACACACACCCCACTATGTATCAGCCACAACCTCAATAGAATCATCAATGATAGAAATAAACTCACAGTTATCATATTCATCTTCTTTAGGAATTCCCAACATCAGGTGAATATCTTCCATAATACTACTAGCTGCATTATCACCATATAATCCCTTGTTTTGATTCCAACTCATTATAAGTGTAAACACAATCCATCATCTTGGGAATTTTATTTTGTACATATATTGTCTAAATTGGTTTTTCTTGATAAGATTAATCTTTACACCAAAATTATATCCCCCCTTTCCAATAATGAAATTCATAGAGTCCTGATTTCCATTCCTCTCATTCTTCCTACATGGGATGTGAATCCATTTAGATAGGCCTTCCTCTACAGTACCATAATATAATTGAATAGAGTCCCCATAATTATCATATAACTTCATTATGATGTACCCTACATTAGATTTATCCTTCAAAACTAGTTCACAATGTTCTAGTACTGACTCGTTATATTCCAAGTAATCAAAGTAGTTGTCTAGACGTAATGTTATCGTGTTCCATCTCGAGAATATCCTAGTCATATTCACCGCAAATTTTGTTCCCATACATGTTCTCTCATGCACCTTGAATCCTGATGCACATCCTGCACTTCTTTCTTGAATCACCCCTTCATGAGTATGTTCATGTCTAGGGTGCACTACCTCTCCATAGGATGCAGCATTTGACTTGATAAAATTTTGACCAAAAGATTCCATAACACACACCCCCTTGTCAAAAATGACCCAAACGGAGCCTGATATAATTTTTTTTATCAACCAAGTAACACATTAAATTACTTATGATTTCAAATACCTTCAAATAAGAATACATGTTCCTTTCCTCTTTCTGAATGTGTTTTTTAGTCACTCGTTGGGCTATTGTATTAAGCACCCCTTGTCTCTATTTTAATTCTCAGCAACATATAGAATAAATATGACCCATACTCTAGTAGAATAGATAATAATATATCAAAATTCAAATAGTATAGATTATTCTGGTCTAATCTCTTCCCCAATAGTGATCGATATTCACTCCACTAGCAGCATATAGGAATCAACATAGACACATATAAGGGGGGAAATTTGGTGAAGATCATATAGATGTTAGGTGACTCATATTCATGAGTAACATATCCATTTTTCAATGAAAATGAGGGGAAAAGGTACAATTTGTATTATTTTTTAAAAAAAATATTATATAATAAATAACATTTCATCAATTTAAATAAATTATATATAATGCATGTAATGTGGTGATGAAAAATAAACTAAATTGCTTCATGGAGTTGGTAATCGATATATGATATATTATTTTTCCACAAATATATGTTTTCATAAATATATATATATATATATATTCAATCAATTAATATTACTATCCATAAAAAGTTGTTAAAGAAAATTAAATACATTGGTTAATGAGATGGTGGCCCTCTCTACAGGCGAATGATGGTTTTATTTCACATTTTATTGGATATGGAGATGGATATAGGTTATTAAAACTAACATAATAACATATATGTATTATAAAGTTATCGATATATTTATTTATTCATGTTTGAATAATGTTTTAATGAGGTATATAGTGAAAAAAATGCAAATATCTAGTTAAAACATATACCTCTTCTTCAAATAACCTCATACTTATTACACCTTAATCCTTATATTATTATTCAAAAATAACTTTTACATAAAATGGGGTGTGATTGTATGAATGTATTTTTATAGTTGTATTTTATTATAGAGTGCTCTAAATTTTTTAGGAGGTGATGAGATGATCTTCACTTTTATAGGTGTGGGGTGGGGCACACATAGAATTACATGATGTATTATACTAATTTAAATAATTTTTCATCAAAAATTGGGGAAATATTTATTCAAATATATGATTATTATGAGTCAAAATACTCTAATATAATAAAATATGAAAAAATTTCATTATTTTTTCAACCTTATCAAATTATTTTGACCCCTATAAAACCATTTGATGACTACTATAATATCAATGTTTTTAAACTTAATAGGTAATGAGAGATACTATAAAAGCAAAAGTGACCCATAAATATATATTGTATGATATTTAAAACTATATACCATTGACTGGGGTGATTATATTATTTTTATTAATTTAAAATCATTTAATAAGTTATTTTATGTTATAAAATAAGATTAATGTTATTTTTTAAACTGTTCATTTACATCAAGTTGAATGTCATCAAGATAAAAATGAAATTAGAATATATAATTATAAATAGATATATTATTTTATATATATTTATATAATTCATGGGACTCTGTAACTCGTCCAAAAAAATTAACTTTTGGGGTTTTTAAAATCATTTACGTGATTTTTCTACTGCTTCCTCAAGCACTATATTAGTTTTGTATAATTATTTAAGTTAATTCTTTTGTCACTAAAAATTAAAAATAAATTACCATAATAAAATTTATTAAATTACGATAAATTAAACATTATTATTACTTAAAATATATTTTTTCCCAATGTGATCATACTATATATAATTTAAAATCATGAGAATGATATTTTGTATTGTTCATTACATTAAATATTTTATATATCATTTTCAATGAAAAATATAAAAAAAGTGACATAAATTGTAACATATGTTAATATATGATAAAATAGGACTTTTAATTTTGATTATTTAATGGACATAAATTATATTTTTTAAAAAATTTGTATTTTTTATTATCCATGGAAAAATCAATATTTTTATGAATATTTAAAACTTTCACCCTATGAGAATTTTGATATGATGAATTTAAAAATAAAATCCTTTATTAGATTAAAATTAAAAATTTTATAAATAATAGTTCTTAAATGAAACAATATAATGTATGAGAACCCAATTTTATTAAAAAAATATTTTATCCCCTTTAACTAAACAATTACCTATTATTATAATAATTATTTTAAATAAATAAAATATAATTCATGAATTTTAATAGGGGATATAATTTATTTAAAATTAACAATTCCTATTTTGTTATAGTTTCATTATGAGTAAAACTTTGAATTCGATTTTCCTCAATATTATACACCCCATTCAAAAATACAATGTTTTCAATGTAAATTTTAATTACATATTTCTCCATATAATCTCTATAATATTAATAATCTTCTCCACATAATTTATGTGCTTTATTCAGTTTTTTTCTTCAAAATTTCTAATTCATAAATCACTATCCCTTGAAAGAGATCATTTATTTATAATTATGTTAATTTTAATAAAAATATAGAGTATCTATGATACCATGTGTTCTCCTAATATATAATCATAAATAGAGGTAAATTTAAATACGAAATAAAACATATAGTTTTTTCATCCAAGATGATAAAAATATCAGAAGTTATATGGTCTTAATAGATCATAGTACATGTATGAAACTACCAATGCAATTTAAAATAAAACACTTAAATTTTATGACTTTAATTAAGATAAAAAATCTAATAACATATTAAAAAATAATCTACATGAAATCCTAACATGAAGTTATAGATGAAAATGTTTTAAATCCTTTAAAATATATTGTAATGAAGATATGTCAATAGTTATAGTTCACATGAATGTTTCAATTTTATCTGAAATTAGTTCTAATATCATTACCCTAATCCATGGAATATATATTCAAAACCATGAATTCAATTAATCACACATATTATAAAATACATGTATTTAACCTATAACTTCATCAAATAACAATTTCTTGAAGGTACCTTTATCAAAGAGCTCCGTGTTGAGAATATTAACAAGTGTAAATTCCATCAGATATTTTTTTAAAATTTATCATTTTGAAATAAAAATATTTGTCGCACCAAAATCTCAATGATGTTAAAGTCTTCATTGAAGCAATAATAATAAAAAAACACAAGTGTTTTAAAATAGACACCACACACATGAAATCCCAAAGTAAAACACAATAAAACAAATTAAAACAAAATCTATCAAAATAAGTGAGATCAAGAATCACTTCACACAGTTATAATCTGTTTTTAACGCTATTTTGAATCTATTTATCTCATTCTAAAATTACCAATGCTGAATTCATTCATTGTGCCAATCCATGAATCAATATGTGATAAATTATATTTTAGAATAATGGATTTTATATACATGAATATTTTGATAAACTTTTGACATAAAAAATTCATTAATTTATCAATTTCATCTAAAACATTATGTATAATAGATAGAGTGGAACCATTGGTGCCCAATTGAGGGAAATACTTTTTGGGGTAATATTTATTCAACCCCACTATTGAAAAATACATTTGTTTCCTTGGACAAAAGCATTAAGAAAATGATACCTATAAAAAAATGGTTCCCTCACTCTCTATCGAGAGGGTCCAATGAGACTAATGAAAGAGGTTAAAAATAAAAAAATGCATAAATTATTTACTTATATTGGTAAAAACAATATTCTCAAAAAATATTCTCTCATTCGAGAATTGGATGCATTCAATCACTTGTCATCTATGTTGTGAAATATTGCTAAGAATGATCTACCTATCACATAATATTCAATTATTTTTCTAAAAATTAAAATTTTAATAATAATAAAATAAATAGAATTATTTTGTGTGTTAAGCAATAAAAATTAATGATTACATGATGTCTCTCATGGTTAGGGATACATGTGCAATTTATAATTTATAATTTTCTCATCAACTGGGCTCTTTTTTATTCTTATATATTGATTTCACATTAAAATTACAATTAGTTAATTAATTTTTCATTAATAAAATTATTTATTTTAAATTTTTACCTAAAAATAACATATATATATACATGAATCATAAAAATAGACCATTTTGAAATCATCCTATATTACCAAATGATAGGACTATAGGTATAATAAGGAACACACTCTTGGGTGTTCTGGATCTCTCATGCTAGCTTTGATCGAAATCATATTTATAATAACACAATAGATCACCTATATATGTCATATAATCCACCCCTGGATAATCACGGACAAGAAAATTATACTTCCACTATATATATCAGATAATTAATTTTACATGAATGCATGTATTAATTTTTAAGATAAAGTAAAAATTTATTTCTAGATAAATATTTATCATTGTGTTTTATTTTACAACAATATTCACTTAATTACATGTGAATAGAAACAAGGTTCTAATATAATTATATCAAAATATTTTTCCCATTTTTATTTTATATTAATTCTAATTTTTAATAATCAATCTATATTATTTATAAAAGTCCAACAAGATTACAAATTGTTTATCCAAGAAATGGTGTATATGTCTCTGACGAAGGTGTTTGTTACTCAAATAAAAAAAATGAAAAGAAAGTTCCAATGAATAAAAAACTAATTAACACTATTAAAAAATAACCATTTACTTGAGTTACGATGGGGTCATATTTATATATGAAGCAAAATTAGTAACTATAATGACTTTTATACCAAATATAATTATAATGAACACATTATTGATTAGGGGAGGAAGCATTGGAGGTGGGGTAAAATTAGTATCCCATGATATTGTGTGGGATGGTATAAATAGGTATAAATAATAGGATTTATATAATAGGGTATTTAGGTAACTTATAGAACAAAAGGTCCACCTTACTAATATGGAGTAAATAGCCCCAACATCTCCAAGGGAGGTCGACTATTATGAGATGTGATATATTAAACATGAAAAAAAACATATAAAATATACATATTTAAAAGGGATTATTATGTCATAATGTATGGATAAAATATTAAAAAATTCATATAAATATATATTATATGGAAAGTGGTATTGAATAACAAATGTATACTTATTAGTTTGATCATTGTTTAAATTATTCTATCTCAAATACATTGATCATTCTATGAAATCATCCACCATTTAAAAAATCCATAATATGACATAATATTATTGAATGATTACCATGTATATTAGGAATCATAAAAAAATATCAAATGAATTTTGAAATTAAAAAATACATATTGTGATTGATCTTAACATTCCAATATTAGTAATGGATTTAAATCATCCCTAATAATCTTAATGTTATAATTATCATATAAAGAAAAAGGATTATCACTTATAGGTAAATTATAAAGTTAAATACCTTTATATCCTCCTAAAAAACATTTCATGGTTTTATTATAAAAATAATATCAAGATTACTTTTTTAAAACAATTTATATTGAATTGAACTCTTTCATGTGATGCCAATATGTATGGTACATCAGTGTGATGATAAATATTTCAATCTATGCTATTAAACCCATATTTTTCAATATCGATTTCTTATTTAGTGAATGTGTCAAACCACTTATATTTTTACATAAAAAATTCACCTTTAGAGAACTAATCTATTATAATTATTATATCTGTAAATCCATAATATGATACAACATGTGAAAATGTATCCCAATCACCTAAAATGGAATAAAAATATGTTTCGGTTCTTAACATGTCATTTTCATTTGGAGATTTCAGGTTTACAAAATGAATATGAAGAATTTTATTTTATATATTGACTAAAGTTTATTTTCACTCATGCCTGAACATATTAATACCAGTTGATAGTTATCCAATGTCATTAGTCATTGAACTAATTACTGAACACCTAAACTACCAAATAAAAAATTCATAAAAATTTCATTAAACATAATAATTATCATAATAAAAGTGTAAAAATTATTTAGAATTAAACAAAATAGAACCATATAGAAAAAGTAAAATTATATTACTTATCTATTCATCTAAGAGGTAAAAACTATTCATTTTGTCTAAATTTTCCTTATAATACAAGCATATGTTTTAATAAATGATTTATAATATAAATCTAATTAAAATAATAATATAATATATATCATAATTGATCTTTATTAAATGTTTTATTCATCCACAATATCAGAATTAAACACTATAGTGTAATGTTTCATCTCTATCTCATCATGGAAAAAATTACAAAATGTACATAAAATAAATGGTTCCCTTAACCACTATCCAGAGTGTGCAATGAAACAAATAAAATTTGTTAAAGATAAAAAATAAATACATTATTTAATTACATTTTTTGGTATAAAATTTGAATATTCTAAAAAAATAATATCTCATTCGAGAATTGGATGTATATTATTCACTTCTTATCCTAGTTGAAAAATATTATTATGAATGATGTACATGTCCCATGATATTCAGTTATTATGGTAAAAATTTAAATTTTAAAATAAGAAGATACAAAGTAATATTATGTGTGTTGGGTTATCTAAGTAATGGTTTACCTGATGTTTCAAATGGTAAGAGATACAAGTACAATTGAAAATATAATTTTTTTTCATTTCTGCAATGTTTTTTAATCTTCTATGATGATTCGTACCATAAAATTACAATTAGAGAATTAATTTTTATTAAATAAAATTATTTATTTCCAATAAAAATTGAAAAATAATATACTTATATACATGAACCATGAAACTAGACCAATGTGAATTCATCATAGATTAACAAATGATAGGACAACATGCCCAGTAAAGAAGACATATTGAGGGTTCTGGAACTCTCAGGTTATCCCTGATAGAAATAATATTTATTAGATCAAAATACTTGAACTACCTATGTGATGTGAATCACCCGTGTAAAATCATCGAATAGAAAATTATACTTCCACAATATAAATCAGATATTTTTTTTATAAAAAACATAAAATATTTTTTATGAAAATATAAAAATATATTTACAAATAAATATTTATCTTCATGTTTTATTTACTAGTAATATTCATCCCAAAGATGATTTTACATTCATTTCATTGTTTATTAATCACTCTCTAATCGTTATTATAGTCCAACAAGATAACCAATTCTTTATTCAAAACAAGTAGTATATGTATATATACAATGTGTTTTTAACTCAATTAAGCATAAAAATTAATGGAAAATAACTTCTAATTAATAACAAAATAATAATTAAAACTAATTAGCACTATTAAAAAATAACCATTTACATGTTGTACGATGGAGCCATATTTATATCCGAAGGAAGATCAGTAACCATAAGGATCGTTACACTAATGAGAATTATAATGCACCCATCATTGATAAGGGGACTAATCATGGGAGGAGGGGTAAAAGTAGTAACCCAGAAGATTTTGTAAGATGGCATTATTAGGTAGTAATAATTGGATTTGGAAAATAGGGGATTTTGGTAACTTATAAAACAAAAGGTCTAACTTAATAATATAGAGTAAATAACACCAAAATATCCATGGGAGGTTGGCTATTATTGGATATTATAGAGTAAACATTCCAGATAATAATATATAATATGATTGTGTAAATAGATTATTATGTCACGGAGCCTTGGGAATATTTTAAGTGAGGTTTATAAATATATATTCAATGTAAAGATGTATTTAATATCAAAATGCATACTTAAATGGGTGATCATGGGTTAAATTATTCTATCTCAAATACGTTTATCCTTCTAAGAAATCATATACCAATTAAAATATTCATTAAATGACGTAACATTAGTTAATGATTACCATGTATGTTAAGAAACATGAAGAAAAATACAAAATTAATTTTTAAATTAAAAAATACATGTTGAGATTTATCATAACATTCCATTAATAGTAAACAATTTGAATCTTCCATGATAATATTAATGTCAGGATCGTCATATAAAGAACAAGGATGATCAAATACATGTAAATTTTAATGTTAAATACCTTTCATATCCTCATTAAAAATATTTCATGTTTTTATTCTGAAAATAATACCAAGATTATTTTTTTAACCACTATTTTATATAGAATTATAATATTTTCTGAGACGCCAATATTTATGACACATAAGTGTAATGATAAATATTTAAATTTACACCATTAATAATATATTTTTCTATATAATATCCATATTGAGTTAAGGTGTCAAACCACTAATATTTTAACATATACAAATTTTCTTTCATAGTAAAAATAAATTATAATTATTTTCTCTATTAATCCATAATCTGATATTGCATATGAACATGTCTTATTGTCAGCTACAATAGCATAGAAATGTGTTTTAGTGCTTAAAATGAAACTGTTCTTTGGAAATGATAGGTTTACTAAATTGCTACCAATAATTATCTTTTATCTATTGACAGAAGTTTTTTTCACTAATGTACAACCATATTAATGCCAAATGACAGTTCTCCAATGTCATTATACATTGTACTAATTAGTCACCTCTTAAACTAATCAATATTAATTTAATAATACTTTTATTTAATAAATTATTTAAGATAATTAAATTTAAAAAATTATTTGTAATTAAAATAAATATAACCCTATTGAAAAATTGTAGTTTTATTACTTATCAGTCCATCTAAGAGGTAAAAAAAGATGTCATTCATTTATAACTTCCAGATAATAGATGGAAATTTTTTAGACAATAGATTATTAATATAAATCTAATTAACATATTCATATAATTTTACTTATAATTTATCTTTATTACAAGATGTACTCATCCACAACGTCATAATTAAAAACCATAGTGTGATGTTTCACCTATATCTCATCATGGTTAAAATTACTAAATGTTAATAAACCTATAACTCTCTAACTATATATGTGATGGAAATAATGTCCCGGTTTTATCATATTCATCATATAATCATTCTTTGGTCAATTATATATCCTATTAATGTTATTAAAATATATATATCTTAAATGCATTCTCTCATGGGCGTAATAACAATTCAAAATGGATCCATCATGTTACTTTTTATTCATAACATAAATTTCATGCATCTTATAAAATTTCAGTGGGAAGTAACTAGTGATAGTAAAAGATACCCTCAACATGAAATTATATGAGAAATTTCATATTATGATTACTCATTCATGAAATGAGAACAATGGAAAAATATTTCAATAATTCCCAAAAAAAATTGATTATTCTATCTTGTTTCATTTTCCGCATATCATTTTTAATGTTATTCATATAGAACTGGATTCTCTATTTATGTTACACGAATGAATAGTCATTATTTTACTACAATATCACTATATATGTAAAATATGTAATTATAGTGACCTTATATTTTTAATCATCCATATTTATATTTTTATTGGAAGAAACTCATGTAATAGCCTTTCATAGTCATGCAACTTCATTAATTTTAAATTAAACTATCAATTTTTCACACATTTTTATTTTTTTAGTTGAATAACAAAATTGAATTTTTGGAATTTTTACATCATATAGAAATATTTTTTACCACTGGCATCACATAACATGAATAATTAAGAAATAAATTATATTTTTAAATTTTCATAGGATAATAGATTTCATAATACCCCAATCCTATATACATTGATGTGATCATATGTCATCCATTAATATTCCTTGATATTTATAATTACTAAATATAAAATTTTATATAAATTTTTTAAATAGGAATCACAATTTCTCAATATCTTAACATATTTGATGAAAAATAATTTTAATTAAATAATGTACTTTTTCTTCCAATTGAAGTCGAGGTGTTTGATCATGCTTAGTCACATTCTCATGATATGAAACCCATTTATAATAAAATGGTTCCCCTAGAGATGATTATTATATTCACTTCCAGACATATGAAAATCAGACAATAAATTTTCAATAATATTATTAAAATATTAATGATCTTTTATATGAGAATGGATCATCGGTATAAAATGATGATATACCTGAAAACTTAAACTCATTCAGTGTTTAATTTTTCTTGATCATGGAAATTTACCATATCTTGGAAAAGATTTTTTCTCATTCATGATATATCAAGGCATCATTCTGTAGATTTGAAAATAATTTACAGTCAATATAATATAATAAATGTTTGGAACGACTCCTTCTTTGGATAATCATTCATAAGCACACCGATGATCAACAATTGATTCCAAACTTATATAGTTCATTGAGAGAAATATATATATCATTTAGAGGATCATTCAGAAAATAAATAAATACATTCATTAATTTATATAGTTATTTTATGAATATAAATGGTATATTATTATATATATATATATGTGAATTAATTTGTTGACCTCCTTGCTTTATTAATCTTAAAATCATGATTAAAATAATTCTAATACATTTTATGTTAATATGTAAGTATATGTTATTCTAAAAAATATGGGGAACTTGAAAAAGTATGTGTTACCGTTGATTTTAAGAAACTTCTAAAGATTACATGTTGTCACATTGACATACCTCTAGACTCATCTCTAAAACTGGATTTTGAAAAAGTTTTAGACACAGTCTCATATGAGTCAATTTTATCCATCACTCACCATAATCACCAATGTAACATCCCATGTTAATAAGGAATATGGAATTTTCATATTTTTTTAATATTTTTAAATAAACTATTAATTTTACTTTAAAGGGTATGATATGTTTTATGGTGTACCTGATAAAAAACAACGAGTTTCTTTGAAATCTTCTGTTGCACAAATGGTTCAGTTGTACTGAAATATAATTTAATAATATAATTATTTTATATGGACTTTAATTCCTAGTTGTTGTAATGGAGGTAATGAACAGAACTAACAAAAAAATGATTATACATGTTTTTTAAATTATTTTACATGAATTCAATAAATTTTAGAGGCTTAAAATAAGATAGAATCTAAATTTAAGCATAAACACTCTAACATTCATTAAAAGGTCAATTTACCATCTTTTGATGGTGAACCCTCATTAAATATTGTTTTTTTTACTTTTATATGTTTTATTTAATAAAATAATATTCTTCTTCAGAATTGGGACATCAGAATTTACTTTGGGTAAATTTTTGGTATTTTTCTAATAAAATTCATTTTTTAATGAATAATAAAAAATACTGTATTTTAATTCAAAACTGCATTTTAATATAACTTATTTATATGGTTATATTATCTTCAAAAATATTTTTAAAGTGTACATAGATTATATTTCTACCATTTAATCCAATTTTTGTCGTTGAAAGAAATTTCTCTTTGAAATTGGGCATAAACATTTGTCAATCTTTTGATAGTTATTATTTATTAAAAACACGCCTTTTGGTTTTGACAATGGGAATGAGTTTTAAATTAATTAATACAACTTCTATGTTATGAATTTTTTAAAATACACATAATTTTTGAATTTGTAATATCAAATATATCTTAGGCTAAATTTTTGATATTTTTCTGAAAAACGTCAATTTTTTATGAACAGTGAAACCACTGAGTAGTAGTTAAAAATCTGAATTTTTCATTTTAATGAAATTTTACCGCTTCTATGAATTGAATTTTGAAAATCAAACATACATTGTTGTGTATGTAAAATTTAGTTCAACAAGGTCAAAATAAATTTCAATGAATTGTAACTTTTGACTTTTATTTAACGCGGTTAAAGGTAAATAGGGTAATTCAAGGTAAAAATAATATAAAATTAATATAAAACTACCTTAATACTTTCTCTAACCTTATGGAGTGAGTAATGGATGACAAATAAAATCATTGGGTGAGAATTTTGGCCTTTTAATTCCACTTGGGTTAGATAATGATATAAATAATTTTTATTTAACGTAAAAATAAAAATATCATAAACTTGTATTGTTTTGATAAAATAGTTATAATGTGAATTTATATAATTTATATAATTGAATATAAATATTAATTGAAAAGCTAAATTGAATTCCTAAATTGTGGTATTTTTTTAAAATTTTTACACATTAATTAAATTATATTATTTATGACACAATAATTGGGCATTGTTTACCTCATTAACAAATGACTTAAAAAACAATATTAAAAAGAGTAAAATAAAATCCAAAACCTATCCAAATATTATTGGATGATTTTATTTTGACCATGAGTCATATTATCATTGAATTTAATAAATTTTGCACATTTAGAACTCGAAAAACATTATATAATAAATTAATATTTTCACACATTCCTAAAGAGCCCCACCTCCCCCTTATAAAAATCCCTCACCTACAACCCATTACTAACACCGATCAAGCCCCTTATCTTGTCCAAACTCTACCCAAATAATCTTTTATGATTCTTCACTTCATCCTAGAAGCCATACATTAGGTAGAAGGCACTTCAAGTAACCCTTTTTGTTCAAACCAAAGGGAGTTACCAGATTTAAAGGCAATGACTTCTCTCAAGTTCTTTTGATTTATTTTACTTATCTAACCCCTAAACTCTTTTTGTTTCTTTATTTTATAACAAAACGATTATACTAAATATACTGGTTTTTTTTTGATGAGAAATATTCAAACTATACTTACACATACTTCCATCTAATGGTTAAAGAACGTACTGTTTCTATGGACGGGAAACTAACGCCTCACGAAATGATGATTGTTCAATATTCTCCTACCACCTCTTACGGAGACCATTATGATTAAACTATATTTATATGTGATATATATTATATTTATATTGTTTATTTTCTTCTTTATTTTCCATTTATATCATACCTTAATGGTTTCCATAGTTGGTAAATACGATAATTTCATTTAAGGAAGTGTGGACTACCACCCCATTAAAGTGATATGACTCGTTCATGCCATATGTGGAATGTATATAGGATGGGGTTAATGAAATAATATATTATATAATACTAGAATTATAATATACCTATGTATCATTATGTTTTAATTCCATTAAATACGAAATAGAAATAAAAGTAGTGTTTATGCGTACGTACGACTTACCGTCTCCATGAATGGTGCATTTCCTTTCATACCTCTAAATGTTATGTAATATTATGAGTACATATATTTACTGGATATATATGATATATATTATATCTAAATCATTAATATAATTATAGAGACAATGGACTCATGACCGCATGGACAACATGTAATTATAAGCTGTTCATTTTTTACTCAAGTACCAAATATCGACAAAACAACCATTATTAACTTAAATTATTACATAATGTTTATAACATAGTAATAACTAATATAAAAGAAATAATAAAAATGAAAAGGATTATTAATAATGTATAAATTAACATAAGTTTATTATTCAGGAAGAAAAGGAACAAAAAAGTCATTTCAAACACAAGGTAAGGGATTTCTTATCTCACTTTTAAATCTATGAGATTTCCATGGTTCACCACTTATTTGTTCCATGTTCTGTATTATATACTACCATTTCATATATATTATCATGATTATATTTATATTCATGGTATTATATGATTCATTTTGTGGTTATTAACTTCCTTCATATGAATTGATTGATTATAATGTTGTATGGGATTTTCATCACACTTTTTATTCTCGTGAGATTCATGATATATTTGCCACAATTTCCTTTTGTGTGGTTTATATACTACCCATGATTGTATTATTTGTGTAATAAAATTTAATTTATGGCTATTTACATAATAATTGTATTATCCTTCTTTCATGGGGTGTATGTTTCGTATGTTACCAAATCAATAAGGGAACCTTTCACCCTAATCTTTTTAAAAGAATTCTTTATGTTATGTCTTTAAATTTACATATTCTTAGGTTGGGATATGTTCTTATATGTAATTATTGTTTTAAATTTTATTTATAAGTGATGAGATACCCTTTTTTCTCATCAACTCATTTTTTGAATTTTAATGTGACGTTGTTAGGCTGTTACATTTTTGTAAGGGAACTTCTTAACCCAATTTATATTATTTGGCTAAAACTTCTACTTCTTGATTATGTCCGGTTATGAATATGTGTGAATGAACTATGATTGATTTACACTTCATATCCACTTAAATTGGGTGTATTATTATTTATCACACATAATCATGTCATTTATTAGTAATTATTCTATGGATATGATCTTTGTAAGGGACTTTGTCTCAATTTACATTCCATTTGAGAATTATTAGTTGTTATACACAAATTTATCTTTTCTCGGTTTTATATACTGTCCTTTGGAATACTATATCATGAATACCATTATTCTCAGGATATTATAATATTTTGATTATTGTTATTCTTAAATTATTTTAATTCAAGCATCTCTCATTTGGTTAGGAAATCATTAACGAAAATATCATTTTAAATGGTATAAAGATTTTTTCTTCTAAATCATTCTCATTGCATTCCATGTTTTAAAAACGGTTTTAAGGATCTATTTATATGGACAAGAATGTTTGGAAATTTTAATTTCTTCCAAATGTTTCAATGTTGTATGGGAAACATTGATTCAAAATTATTTTTATTATATTTTTTAAAGGGATTCTGAAAATGGTTTTATAAAGAATTGATTATGTCAATATCTTGAAATAATAAATTGTGATAGCAAGGTGGAAATGTTATCTTTCATTTATTCTTGTTTTATGTGTTATGACTATGATATGATTCATGTGATTTGTTAATGTATACGGGTGGTTCTATGATAATCCTAGGGTGGGTGAGCCCGAGATAGCACCCCAATGCATTGGGTAAAGTGACAGAAGTAAACTATAATGTTTGTATTAAAATATTTAAGGAATATACTGCGATGGTTTTTCCAACATAACTCTCTACATAGCTGTGATATTTATAGTGTAAGTATTTTATTTATTCCACAAGTTACCTTTAATATTTATGATTAATGTGTGTTATGCATAAATCTTATGATTTTATAAGGTATGTTATTATTGAAAAGTATGGTTTCATTGTTTTGTATTTATTTATGGGTTAATGTTTTCATTCCTTATTTTATATTCCTTACTGATCTATTTATGATCATCCCACATTATTGAAATGTTTTCTACAGGAATTAAAGATGAATAAGGGTCAAGGATGAGATCAAAGAAAAACATGTTGTCTAAACATGGAACTATACATGTTTATTTTTTATTAAAAAACATGGATAATGAGTAGTAGTGTCTATATTTAATATTCATGTTGACGTGTAATAGTTATGGCATAACTCTCTAAAACTCTATACCTGAAAAAATAGTCATTGTGAATTGTACATTTAATTCAAGATTTGGTAATGTTTTAATATCGGGTCATTATAGGTTGTATCGAATGTCGGATTAGATAACTTTAGAGGTTAGGGTGTTCTTTAAGCATTAGTAACATTACCATGAAGGTTAGGATTTTAGAAACAAACATAGTTACTTTAGATAATGTGAATGATTTTAAGATAATATGAATAAGTATATCTTAGTGTTTAACCTCCTCATAAGATATTATATGAGTATTTTACAGATATACTCACACTGACCATTTTGGTTTTAGTATATGTATGGATCTAGCATTCACCAATGTAACAATGGATCTGAAGAAACCAATGATGGTTTTCTGAATGAGAAAATAAATGAAATGGGATCTTCAATGAAAACTCTTGTTGTTATTCTCAACAAACTATCTGGATTCATGATTGACCACCTGAACCACAGTGATTTTTATAAGGCATCATATATTCGAGAAACAAATCCCTACAGATGTTCAGGTAATAATCATAAAGATAAGTATGTTCAAAAACCCATGTGTCAATGATGTGGAAATAAAAACCTAATAAAATGATTCAATGGGACGAGAAGATGTTATAGATGTGGGAATAATGGTCATAAACAAAGAACATGTCCTGAAAAAAAAAAGAATCCAGTTGACTCTAGGAAAGGGAAAGATGTTCTTTCTGAGGGATCATTTGAATGTTTTAGAAGCGGTGTGCATGGTCATTATACAAATAGATTTCCTACGAAGAAGTTTTGGGAATGGGATCACCAAAATCATACAAATATATGTTTACCAATACCTAATGCCTTTCTGATTTAGGATGATGAAACTAAAAATGACGATTGAATGGTGTGTATTATATCTTAACATATGTTTAGATATTACTGAATCATAGGATATGACTCATGATTTTGTTTTTAGGAAAGAAGTATTTGAGAATAATTTGGAAAGGATTGGTAAATAGATCATGAAGAAAGTTGTATGAGTAAGAAGTCAAATATAAGTGATTAAAAAGTTATGGTAGATTTTTAGATGATGAAATGATTAAAGGTATTAAGGATCTTTTGAGTATGGGATTACTTAGGAAGACGTTTTATAATATGTGTAACCCTAAGGTTTGATATATGAAAATGTTATTCAAGTAATAATTATATTTACATTGATGAGTAATGGGAAAATTTTATTTTGGAAAAATCTATGTTTTTATTGTATACATATGACAATTTGGATTATTTATGGAAATAATTAAACTATAATAGTGAATATGTGATTATGTTAATTACATATCAGTATTAGAATTTAAGAGTAAATAATTTTATTTGGAGATAAATGTTAAGATTTATCTTGGAAGACTATGTGATTAAATTTTTCTGAGATTTGGTTTCAATATTAGTTTGGATTACTATGAATAATTTTATGGACAGTTGTTTATTCAATGGTCTTTGTTGAACATTGGGTATTGTTTGAAAAAATTTACAGATTAAGAGTTGTTTTTTTTTGTAAAATCTTATTGTTTTTTGGAATTATCTGAACTTGTACTAACATTTTTGGTTTTATGTGATGTCTAAAGATGGTGAAAATATATAGTCCATCTTTTGTGGATTATGTGATACTCTAGTCATTGATTCGTAGGTCAGTTTTAATACTCATTGTTTGGAGAAAAGATGAGTTTGTGGCAGAAATTTAGTAATGTATGAAAGTATACATGACATGCATGTAATTTTACTTATGATTTTAGTTAATATCATAAATAAATTCCTCAATGAATATTAACATAAAATAAAAAAATTTCTATTAAATTTTTCAATTCGGAAATCAAAACTGTTTAACCCATCATAAGTTTGGGATTTTCTGGTGGTTATCTTTCTCCTAATTGTATTTTCTATCACTCTCCATCAGAACTTGATGGTTTTTTTCTCCTCCATATCCATGTATTCAAGGAATCTTAGTATATGTTATCCTGGTTAATTGTTGTACTTCTCTTCCTATATTTTAAAGTTATATTTTTATTGACTCTTTTTCTGATGTGGTACATTCAATGAATTTTTTGAGCCCAATTTTTAAATTGAAATGACACAATTACCAAAAGGGGGGATGAATTTAACATCATAGGTAAATAAAGAATATAACATTTTCATGTTTGTTAATATTTGTAAATTAATTATGAATTTTAAATTAAATGGGAATCTATGTTTGATGTCGTACCCGATACACAAAAATAGTGTTCTTTGGAATCATAAGTTGCACACAATGTTGAATTGTACTGAAAAATAATATATTAATACTATTATTTATAATGGTTGTTAATGCATAGTCTTTGTAATGGGAGTAATGAACAGAACTAACTACAAAATGATTATACATGTTTGCTAAATGATTTTACATTTATCCAATAAATTTTAGAGGCTTAAAATAAGAAAGATTCTGATTTTAAGCATAAATACTCAAATATTCTCTAAAAGGATGATTTACCACCTTTTGATAGAGAACCCTCTTTAAATTTTGTTTTGGTATCTTATATATTTTTAATTTGACAAAATATATATTTTCTAGAGAATAGGCACAAAAAAGTTTAATTTGGGTAAATTTCTACTATTTTTCTCAAAAAATCCATTTTTTAATGATTACTGAAAACACTATATTTTAATTCAAAACTGCATTTTAATCTAACTTTTTTATATTGTTATATTATAATATTAAATGGTTTTAAAGTGTAATTAGATTATATTTTTACCATTAAATCCAGTTTTGGTCATTGTAAGAAATTTTACATTGAAATTGGGCATAAACAAGTGTCAATATTTTAATAATTATTATAACATAAAAATATGTTTTGTGTTTTCACAATGGAAATTGATTTTAAATTAATTAATCCAAGTTCTATGTTTTGAATTTGGTAAAATATACATCATTTTTTAATTTGTAATATCAAATATATATTATGCTGAATTTCTGATATTTTTTGAAGAACATCAATTTTTTATGAATATTGAAACCACTAATTAGTAGTTAAAAATCTGACTTTTCATTTAAATGAATTTTTACCACTTATATGAATCGAATTTTGAAATTCCGATATATATTTTTGTTATTAGTAAGTAAAATTTGGTTTAATAAGATTAATTTTTTTGGTCAATAGTAACTTATGAATTTTATTTACCATGGTTAAAGGTAAATAGGGTAATTCAAGGTAAAAATATTATTAAATTCATATAAAGTTGCCTTAACACATCTTATGGCATTATTGGATGAGTAATGACCGACCAATACAATCCTTGGGTGAGACTTTTGGGCTTTAAAAGCCACTTGGACAAGATAATGATATTAAAAAAATTTATATAATGTAAGAATTAAAATATCAAAAACATGTATTATTTTACTAAAAAAATTTAATGTGGGGTTATATAATTGATATATTTGACTATAAATAATTATTAGAAAGTCAAAAAAATCAATCATTAAGTTTTTTATTATTATTTGTAGACATCAAATAAATTAAATTATTTAGGACCCAATAATGATGCAATGTTTACCAAATTAATAAATAATTCAAATAAATAAGATTATAAAAATTAAAATAATATCCAAAACCAATCCAAATGTTATTTTATGATTTTATTTAGACCGTGAATCATCTTATATTTTACATTAATAAATTTTGGATATTTAGATACCAAAAATAAATATATAATAAAATAATATTTTCACACATTCTTAAAGAGCCCCTCCTCTCCTTTATAAACATCCCTCACCTCTAACACTTTAATAAAACATATCAATGCACATTACCTCATCTAACCTTTTCCAAAATAATCTCTCAAGATCCCTATCTTCATACTAGAAGTCTTACTTTAGGCAGAAGACACATCATGTAACCCCTTTGGTTCAAACCAAAGGGAGTTTACCAGATATAAATGTGACGTCTTCTCTTAAGTTCTTTTGTTTTATTTCACTTCTCTAACCCCCTAAACACTTTATATTTCTTTATTTAATAAATAAACCAGTTTTATCAATATAATAGGTTTTTTATGATATGTATTCTAAATAAACTTACACACACCTCCATCTAATGGGTAATGAACATACTGTTTCTGTAGACGACAAACCACCACCTCAAGAAATGATGATTGTTCAATATTCTCTTACCACCTCTTATGGTGGACATTAAGATGGTAATTTATTTATATGTGATATATATTATATTTATATTTTTCCTTTACTTATTTATTTTTCGTTTATATCATACATTTATAGTTTCCATAGTGGGTAAATATGATAATCTCATTTTAGGAAGTGCGGACTACCGCCCCCTCCAAGTGATACGATTTGTTCATGCCATAAGTGGTACCAATAAACGATGGAGTTAATGAAATTATATATTATATTATACTAGAATTATAATATACCTATGTATCATTATGTTTTCATTCCACTAAATATTAAATGAAAATGAAAGTTGTGTTCATGCGTACATACAGCTTACCGTCTACAAGAACAGTGCATTTCACTTCTTACCTCAAAATGTTATGTACTATTATAAATACATATATATACTCAAAATATATTACCTATATGATACCTAAATCATGAATATCATTCTGGAGATAATTTACTCATGACCACTTGGGCAACTTGTAATTATAAGGTGTTCATTTTTTACTCACGTACCAAATATCGACAAAATGACCATTATTAACATAATTGATTACATAATGTTTATAACGTGGTAATAAGTGATATAAAAGGAATAATAAACCATAAAAGGGTAAAAATCAAGTATAAGTTAACTTAATTTAATTATTCTGGAAGAACAAGGAACAAAAAAGTCTTCTCAGACAAGAGGTAAGGGATTTCTTATCTAACTTTTAATTCTGTGAGATTTTCATTGTTCACCACTTATTTATTGCATGTGGTGTATTGTGTACTAATTTTTCATATATATTATCATGATTCTATTTATATTCATTGTATTCTGTGATTCATTTTGTGGTTATTATCATTTTTTCATATGAATTGATTTATTACAATGCGGTAAGGGGTTTTCATCTCACTTTTTATTCCTTTGAGATTCATTATATATTTTCAACAGTTTTATTTTATGTGGTGTATGTACTACCTAGGATTGTTTTATTTGTCTAATATACATTGTTTTATCAGTATTTACATCTTCATTGTATTATCCTTATTTCATGGGTTGTAGTTTCATAATATACCAAATTGATAAGGGAACCATTCACCCTCCTCTTTTAAAAATACTTCTTTTTGTTATGTCTTTAAATTTACACCTTCTTATATTGGGATATGATATTATATATCATTATTGTTGTAATATTTATGTCCAAGAGATGAGATACCCTTTTTCTATCATCAAAATATTTTCTGAATTTTAATGTGACTCTTTTAGGCTATAGAATTGTTTTAAGGGAACTTCTTAACCCAATTTCAATTATTAGGTTTAAAATTATACTTCTTGATTATGTCATGACATGAATATGTGTGAATGTCCTATGATTGATTTACACTTAATATCCAAATAAATTTGTTGATTTCTTATTTTTCACACATAATCATGTCATTTATTTTCCTTAATCTAAGTATATGATCTTTGTAAGGGACTTTGTCCGAATTCACATTCAACTAAATGTTATTTGTCATTATACACCAATTCACATTTATATGTTGTATATACTGTCTTTTGGTATATTATATCATGAATACCTTAATTATCATTATATTATAATGTTTTTATTATTGTTATATCACAATTAATTGTATTCAAGAATCGCTCATTTGGTTAGTAACTCATTAACTAAAATATCATTTTAAATGTTTTAAAGATTTATTTTTCTAAATCATTATCATTAATGTCTATGTTTTAAAAATTGTTTAATGAATTTAATTATATGGATTTGAATGTTTTGAAATTAAAATTTATTTCAAAAGATTAAAATTATTATGGGACACTTTGATTCAAAAATATCTTAATTAACATTTTTATATGGGTTTTGAAAATGGTTTGATAAATAATTGATTGTGTCAATTTGTTGGAATAATATATTGTGATAGCAAGGTGGAAATATTTTCTTTACATTATTATTTTTTTATGTTTTATGACTATGTTATGGTTCTTGGGAATTGTTTATGTATACAAGTGGTTCTGTGGTAATCTTAGGGTGGGTGAGCTCGAGATAGCTCTCCAATGCATTGGGTATTGTGATGGAGGTAAACGTTAATGTTTCTCCTAAGAGATTTAGGGAATATATTGTGATGGGTATTCCAAAATAACTCCCTATTTAGTTGTGATAGCTACAATGTAAGTATTTTAGTTATGCCATATGTTACCTTTATGATTTATGATTTCATGCCTCTTGGATGCAAAATTGAAAATGGTTAATACACTTCCGAAAAAACCTACAACGATAAATATGCCCTTCTATCAGATGAATAACTACCATAAGAATCACTGCTACACATGAAAATTGACAATGTCTATTTTATCTCCAGTATCATGCCTCTAGAATTGAGACATGTCCAAAAAAATCCACTTCCACTATTTTCATTTCTTATCAATTGTGATATACTCTAATTGTTATATTTTTGGAATTAGTTCCAATTTGAATTTTAAATATTGTCTTTAAAATGGTTGAAAAAATTCATTAAAGTGAATGTTAGAAGAACATTAAATTAATGAAATGGGGGATCTAGATATTAATGTTGCTACGAATAAAAGACATAGTCAACCCCCCGATGCTTTCATGTGTAAATTGGACTGATAGAAAGCTGAGGGATCTCACTTAATAAACACACATAAAGATGAAAGACTAAATTAATATACCCTATAAAGACTCAAATTATAATTTTTAAACCCATTCAAATATTTTTTCTTTAAACTAGTAAAGAAAATTAGTCTGTGATGCCCTGTTCTTCTGAAGATTTCAAAATAACATGACTCGATTTTCATTTCAAGATACCTACAAGGAGTCATGAGTTGCATGATTTCAAACCATTAATTTCTAACCTCTACACTCTAATATTTCTATATTATATTTATATTCCTTTCATTTTGAGAACTGTGTCAAAAACCATGTTTTATCTCACAAACATTACCACCTATTCTGAACTGGAAGATACCTTATATCATCTCTCAAAATTTCTTATATCTGTAACACCATGGATAAGAGTGGTAGAATTCCCTATGTGTCCACTTTTTTATACACCCATATATAACTATGGAAGATTTCATGTACTTCCTGGAAAGTTTTTAACTATTTTAAAACCTGATCTCACCTGTACATTTACATTATTATTTTATATAATCTAGTTGGTGGAAGGTGATCCCCAAGTCGAGAGGACTAAATATATGCTTTATACTGAACCTATTGTTTTATAATTATTCTGAGTGTTTTTGTTTATATTATTCCAAATTTTAAAACAGAATCTATTTTAACCAAATAAAAACTAATACATTGATAGTTAATCTTTACATGTTTTTTATTTTATTTTAATGAAGAATATTTATCTCAAAGGATTATGTAAAATTTCATACAACATATTAGAGAAATAATAAATCTTTAAGAAATCATTTGACATGTTAGACTTAGTAAAGGTTAACTGTATTGGTGCACTATGTTGTTTTTAATTAATTTGGTTATTTCAAATTAATACATTTTAAAAATAAATTTTTAGTGGGTACTCAATTCACCCACCCCCCCCCCAATGAAAAACTCAGTCTGACCAACACTTGTTGTTAAATTATTTATTTTTCTTTTTTATGTTTTCCAAATAGTTTTTACCATGATTTTAGTTAATCATTAATGATAATAATTTTATATCATTTTAAAATTTGACTCTTTAACTGGATAATAGTCAAGAATCTTATACTACTAATATAACTCTTTTTTTAAATGGTAACAAGTTTTCACAATGGAAAATTAATATTAAAATGCATATATAAAGTATAGGTTCTGAAATATGGACTTTTATAGAATTCAAATATGGTTCCCTGATGTTTCTATAATATATTGTGAACATTCTAAAGTGTTAACTTGCAACAACAACTATAAATCATTGATTCACTTATACTTTGATTTATGAGATGATTAATTTTGTATAATATAATCATGTAAAATTGTATATGAAACTTGGGATACTCTGTTTGTATCCAATGTTGTATCTTCACATATTAAAAAAATGAGAGTTAACACATATACTTTTAACTATAATATATTCAAAATCAATCATGATCAACCTATTTCTTAAATGTACCTCAATATAATTGATATTTTCAACATAATGAACTTTATTTGAAATCACAAATCTTTCATATATCATATTGTGTGACTTCTTAGATGTATACATAAAACATGGAGTGGAACATCTGTCTTCATTAGAGAATCTTCTTACATTAGAAAACTATTTGTTAAGTAATTAATTGGAAATTTTATTACTTATAAGGGATTTATAAAGTTAAATTGAAAAGAATATGAAGATACTAAAAGGTGATTATTATCCTTCAAGGCTACTCAATCTAAAGAGAATTAAAAATGAAATGAAAAGGTAGAAAGTCCATGTATAGAGTTGAAGTGATAAGGAATCTTTACCAGATAGTGATGATGTGATCACTCACACAACCAGAAGTTTTATAAAGTTTTATAAGAAGAAATTTTTCTTTAGAACATAAAATTACAATAGAAATTTTGACTCAAAAGGAACTTGGAAGAAAGATTAAAATTAAGTTTTCTACTATATATGCAAACGGAATGACCCAAAGCATAAAAAGAAATATGAGGACAAGTATATAAGATACAAAAAAATATTAAATGAACATGTATTACATTTATAAAATCTATAGTGATTTTGATTCATCACATCAAGATAATTCAAACAGAGAAAACTTGTTATTATTGTTATAATTCAATCAGGGTACCTATTGTCTCCTGTATTTTACTGATACAAAATGATTATATTTGTAAAAATGAAAATAATGGTCATGATATGTATCAAGAATAGATATTGGAATATTTTAGAATGATGGAAGAACCCATTAATAAGATTAAGGATAAATAAAACATTTTAAAAATACTACATTATTTATCTATAAATATAAATCTAAAATATCTATTAAAGAAGACTAGAATAGTCCACTGCTAAATGAAAATTATGAACTAAAAGTTTCAAATAATAAATTAGTGAAATATCTATAAAATTATACAAACTTTAGGGAAATTATTACTTAGATTTCAAAAAATCATGTTATATCTTTGAATGTAACGGGAATTGGTTATCATCCTGGTCAAAGGATAATAAAAAAGAATAATTTTGTTTCTAAATACAAACCCAAAATTTCTTCTTCCTTTTAATTTTTCAATGGAACTAACAATTTTTTTTATTTTAAAAAGTAATCAATCCATCTATTGAAACCCCATTATGAAAATGTGGGTTCTTAAATTTTTTATTACTAACATCTCTAGACCCAAGCATATCTGGGTACTGAAGTCATTTTTTATTTAAATGTTTTGTTATTTGAACATTGTGTGAGGACCTTCTATATATGAATGGTACTTCAGAATTGGTTTTTCATGGTGTATGACATGAGATTATTTGTAATTTAAGATACTTATTAAGCTTGATGGTGGTCATGTCCGCTTTTGTCACAATTCTAATATAAAATTCATCATCCTTGGCCAAATAGGTAATAAAAATTTAGTTTTCATTTCTAAAGAGTGGTTTTTTATTTGTTAAAGTATAATATGATTACTATTTCATAGTTTGTGATGATGGTTTTCATGTAAAATTTGGGAATGATTCTTTCAATGTTTTTTTTCCATTTATTTCAATAACTTTATAAATGATAATGTTTATTATATTGATTTAAACTATTTATTTTCTCATAATATTTAATGCCTAAGTACCATTTACAAAAAATACTATATTTTTCATAAGAGACGTTGTTATTGCAACAGTCAGTCAAATGTTAATCTAACATGGAAAGGATTTGTTTGGGAATTACCTAATATTGATTTCCCAACTGATAATGTCTATTACCCCAGTCAACAAGGTAAATGGAAAAAAATTTCATTTATATTAAATAAAGATGTCTCAACTTCTCAACCTCACGATATGGTTTACATGGATTTGATTGTACCTTCTATATTTTATATCATTAATCGAAAACAGTGTGTTTATGTTCTTATAGATGATTTACCTATGTATACTTTTCTATAAATTCTAGCTCACAATAGAGAATACTACACATATTTTACCATGTAGGCTAAGTCTATTGAATATATTAATGGAAATCGAATTAATAACAAAATAAGTGATCATGGTCATGAGTTTCAGAATCATGACATTTGATATGTTTTCTCAAAAAATGTCCATGCTCATAAATTCTCTAATCCTATAACCACACAACATAATGGAGTTGATAAAATAATAAATAAAACTATATAAGAGCTATCCCATACTATGTAAAGTGAGTATGACCAGCCAATTAAATTTTGGAAAAATTATCTCAATTGAGGCTTCTATATTATCAATAGGGTCTTGGTCAGACCTATACATAAGAAGACCTTTTATGAACATTGGAATAATTGTAATCATATATTTATTTACATTAGAATAATTTTCTGTAAAGTATTTATTCTTAACACTATGGATTATTTGAATATAATATCCTCTAAAATAGATGAAGGAATTTTCCTTCGTCATCTATAAAAAAACTTATAAGATTCTTATAATGATGACTAGAATAGTTAAGGAACTAGTTCACATAACATTTGATGAGCCCGGTCCACATGAGCCTAATACCTCCCTGTAAAACCTTTAGGATGATTTATCATCATTGAAATTAAATTCTAAACCTTCTGATTCTCTTGTTTAATAATCATAAAATCATATAGTTATGATGAGTTTCTAGAACTCAAAAACATGAATATTTGGAAACTGAATTGACCAATATAAATTTTTCTTGAGTTATTATTACTCTTAAGAATAAACCATTAGATTCTATTATATGAGAACTATATATAGGAAAATAGACTTTAGATTCTGTTATACTATGATGAAGACTTTTCACTGTAGTCCTACTTGATTTTATTAGAATACTACTTGTATATATTGTATCTACCATTCATGTTTTATCAAATGAATTCTATGAGTGTAATTCTTAATGAATCTATAGTTGATGATGTTTTTATAGAACACCCCATGATTCTAAAAATACTCATTTTATAGATCATATTTTCATATTTACTAAACGATTATATGGTATAAAACATGATCTAAGATCATGGTATAATAGGCACAACAATTTTTTAATTTCAAAAGGATTTTCAAAAAAATAGTTGATCATATCCATTTCATCATACAAATTTCAAAATCTGTTTTAGTACAGTAAATCTATGTTGATCTTATTGTTTTTCAATCTTTATGAATGTATTTATTTACATATTTTTCTAAAATAATTCAATATTAATTTGAATTGAGTTTAATGGATGAACACATATTCTCTCATGGATTTCAAAACATTTAAAATAAAAAATAATTATATTAAATCAAATTAAATATAATGAATATTTTTTAAAATATTTCAATATAGATATAACTAGAAGAAGTGCTATTATTATGAGTACCACATGTACATTGGATCTTAAAGAATCTTGGAATCATGGGGATCAAACAAGCTATAGAGGTATGATTGTATGTCTTAGTTCATGACTACTAGCTCACCAGAAGTTATGTTTAGTGTTTGTATCTATGATCACTTTCAAGATAATGAAAAATATTAACACATATATGATGTAAAAAAATTAAAAACCTAATGTATACTACAAATGATTTATTGTTTTACCCTATAGGATAAGAAATTGGATTACATAGTTATTCTGATGATGATTTTGGTGGATGCAAGTTATAAAAACACACCTAGAACATGTAACATTTTTGGAAACTCTCTAGTTTCATGGTTTAGTAAGAGAAAAAGTTGTGTAGAATTTCATACTACTACAGATGAATATATAGTTGGAGGCAGTTATCATGCAAAATTTTTTGATGTAGCACAACTTTCTAGACTATGCGTATTAGTTCCAACAGGTCCACAAAAACGATGATAATGCACCTACTATTTACATTTCTATAAATCATATTTCACATTCTAGGAAAAATATTGATATAAGACATCACCTTATGATATATATTTTCCAAAAATTTAATATTACTCTCCTGTTAATTGTTATATAATATCAGTTAGCTAATATATTTACTATGCATTTAAATTCTGAAAGAATAAATTATATCAAACATGAATTATGACTGATTCATTTTGGTTAATTCTAGTTTGTTGAGTGACACAACATTGGGTAAAACACACCACTTTTCTTGTCTTGAAATTTGGATGTCTCGCTATTTTAGTCAACATACCATTGAAATCTATAAATAGTTAGTTGTTCATGAATTTTTTAATTTTTATTTTTCAAATATTTTGAAACATCGACTTATTTTTACAGTTTATCTTTATTTACTTAAACTATATGAATTATTTTCATAATAAAAATTCATAATTTGATTGTTCGTTATTGTTTCAATTTACATTTTTAGAATACCTAAAATTACAGATGATATAAAAATGGCACAATATGTATTTCATACACACCTTGAGACCTGCACGATACTCTTGAGCCCTTAGTGGCCCCTATTCTCTAAATATTCAAACCTATAACCTTTTTCTTATCATTTTACCAAATATATAGAAATAGTACATATGTTGAGGATGAAGTGTTCTCCTAATTATTCTTCAGATGATTCGAGATTATCTTAGAGAGGAGGAACTAGTCTACTACTCCTACCCCAGTTGAACCATTCAAACCTTAGCTTGAAAATATATTATTTATAGTTGAAAGAGTTTTTGAATCAAAATGGTTATTTTCTAGTAATCCCCTTGTTCACAAAGTTCTTCAATATCAGGGTGGGTTGGATTGGTTTCCTTTGAATAAGATACCATTTTATACCAAACTTGTGCATCATTTTTATAATATGTTGAGGTTTGATTTAATTATGAAGAGGATTATTGGATTACATCAATATTTAAGGGTCAAAAAATAATATTTTGATCAATACAGTGGGCCAAATGTCTGGGACATCTTCATGAATGACTCTAGGATGATTACCAATGATCTATTCCTGATGATAGTGACTTATTATTTTATTAAAAATAACATGAACAAATGACTGGTGAAGGAACTCTTAGAAGTACAGTTATTCCAGAGTTGGATGGGGAGTGAAGGATACTCTTAAATTTTATTCAAAAGATGATCTACCAAAGGAAAATTGAATTTTCCACCTTCATCTATCATGATGTCTACTTGATTAGTTTTATGAAAAGAGGTATTACGATCAATCTATGTAGATATATTATTTTTCTTCTATAAGAGATGATAATTCCTATATCTAGAACTAAATCATTATTTAATCCAAAGATGATTTTCATAATATTAATGTCTAAAGGCCATGTTTCTAAGGCTGAGAAAAAATTCCATACTCTGGTGGTTTCTTTATTCAAGACCTATCTATTAACTGATAAAAACAATCTAGAGTCCCAATAAAATAAAAAGGGTTGGAGTTAATGAGATGTTGTATACATATTTTAAACTAGTGGATCACCCTTATATACAAAGGGATGCTATAGATCCAATCCTATATTCTGATTATGTTGTACAACACTATGATAAATAAGAATAGGGTGTTTCAAAAGAATAAGTTGAAAACAAACCTTCTGTTGATGAAGTAAGTTATTCATAACATTCTCTCAAATCATAACCAATTGCATTTGGAGCTCCCATAACAACTACAATGATTCTAAAAAAGATTAAATCTAGTTTAAATTATTGAATTTGATATTTAGGTATCCGAGGAAGAGGAATAAAAAAGTTCAAAATCAACTGAAGATAAAGATGATACAGATGAGGATGAAAATTCAGATAATAGTAAGGAAGAATATAAAGATGATAATGGAAATAATAATGAGGTGGATAATGAAGAAAAAATTGATTTTTCGAGAAATGGAGATTAAATTGGAAATGTACGTGATGATAGTGTTATTTCAGAACATAGTAGTTCAGCTAGAAAAAATTGATGAAGAGATATAGATATACTATTAGTTCTCAATAAAAAAAATATTTACTAGTTTATGGGATAAACTAACTATATTTGTAAATTACTCAAGAGAACAAGGTTGTTGGAGGAACAAATGTGAGTACAGTTTTTGATCACATTGTGTATGAAATTTCCATGGTTCAGAAAATGGGAAATATAGTTGTTTTTGAACATAATGTAGCTAAAAAATAAAGAAATCCACATGTTGAGGAAGATGAAATATGTAGTGATTAGTAACTATATATGGCCACTATTGTACCTACAGTTTTCACCTATGTATAAATAGAAACTATTCTTTTGGAAAAATAAATCTTAGTTTCTATATTCTGCTATTGTTGGTAAACAAGTTGAATTAGAGTATATTATTTCTATTTCATATATATCAAATGCTCAGAAATCACAATAAATCCCTAATTTCATTATACAGTTTATAACAAGATAATGTCCATATGTTCATAAAAAATTTGAGAGATTTGTGGTTGTACATATTATTGTGGTACACCAACCACGTCATCAGTCTTTCGATGAGGTTTCTAGGAGATCGGTTGATCTCATGTTTGAGTAATGGGACAAGTTTAATAAGAGTCAACTAAATCATGGTCATCCTACGGATCGAATTGAAGGATATCCTAAGGGATATATGATCACATAGTTTAATTTTTATGGTCTTTTGGAAATGTTTTACACTATAAGAGAACCTATACCTACTTCTCTAGCTCAATATTCTGTTTTAGTGCATGTAGTTATACATGGATCCATGAATTCTTTTTGTAAAATTTGTTGTCTAAATTTGACGTAAAATTATGTAATAAAACTCCTTGAGAAAATTTTATCTATGATAATGTTTTAAGATAGATATTTTAGTTGGTTTTTAACCTATTAAACCCATGATGATAAATCATATTTATGAGATAGATATTGAGAACAAGATAATCAGTGATGAGGTTCAATCTGTCAAGGAAGTGTTTTAGGACTCGAATTCAACCAATAATTATTATTTTGATGAGATTTGGAAGATTCATGATAATGATTCATCAAACATAACCTCTGATACTATTTTACCTCTATTTTTTTATCAAATCCACTTAGTTATTAGATAATAGGTTGTTGATACATCTCATGGTCCTAGTAGAGTACAACATATGATCCCATTAATGATTTTGTTAAACGTTGAGCAGAGTACTCAACATGATTATATGATGATTATATCATATTCTATGGATTCTCATGATGGTAGTGAAACCAATATCAAGTCTATGAAAATTAATCTCTCCAAAATATATACCATGAATGTAATAGATTCTAATATCATGTTTTAGTGGAAAATTTGACGATTCCCCCAATGGTTATGGACTTTATAGTGAAATTCAGACACGTTAATGGGATGAATCCTGTGTTGAATAGATTTTTAGAAGAGAATAATGGTTTCTTTAGTGATGTGGAGAGGGGTATCCAAATTAATATGGACTTAATTTATCTCATGAAGATTTTATTCATGTTACGAGCCCATAAGTTATAGCTCAGTCAATGTTTATTGTTACTCCTCAATATTATTCTTAGAACTGCTGTTACATGTGGTTCACTTATCACAATCTGTTAAATTTTTCAACATTTAGCAATTCATCCAATGAAAATTTTTCATTATCTTAGGCTAGTTATTGATTTGGAGGATCATCTCATTCGAGGTCTCATTAGTATTTCTACTAGAGTTTCATCTACTTTGTCTATCACACGTACTGATCCATCTTTCTCCGATTTAGAGAAATCAAATGTAAACGTAAAAGGACCAATGGATCATTATTCCAATACTTACAGTGTTGATGGGATAATAATTATGTATTTTATGGGATTTTATATTGTAATAAATTTTTTCAAACATTTAATTTCTTAATTTTAATTAATATTGTTTGGTTCCTTTATATTTCAACATTCTACCTTTCTTGTTTTTACTTTTACATTTGTTCTACATTTT
Organism: Viscum album; assembly: GCA_963277665.1. Taxonomy (NCBI): domain Eukaryota; kingdom Viridiplantae; phylum Streptophyta; class Magnoliopsida; order Santalales; family Viscaceae; genus Viscum; species Viscum album. The sequence continues at coordinate 1,818,150,613 of OY728164.1, forward strand.
TTGATAATACCAATAGGGGATAAAAGATTCAATAATGATACTATTTTCTCTTTGTTATTTTATAATAAAAATTATTTTATAATTATTTATCATTACTACCATATGAACTAATTATGAATTACAAGTCCTCATATGTATTTTTAATGTTACCCCTTAATATTATGTTTAATTTTTATGATACCTTTGATTCCATGATTTGTGATAATCAATAAGAAAGAGATTGTTGAACTCTTATTTTAATAACCAAAACATCGTGATTCTAATAATCCTAATGTTTTTCATGTTTCTATTTATGTGTCCTATATTCTGAGATATATTGGGAAATTGACCAAGTACGATTCGCCGTTAAAGTTAAGACACTGCCAAAGATGACTCACTACCGAGCTAACATGCCACCAAACTCATCATTAAGACCAAATTTTCACAATGATTGAGACACTATCACATATGACTAATCATTGTTCATGACTCACCACCATCATGGAAATATTTTTATGTTTAACAAACATTTAGAAGTCATACTCTATAATGCAAAAAATGGTAAAATATGAGACACCATAAGGATTTCTTATTGTTTGGATGACATGCCACCAGGATGCAAAATTACAATGTTTCAAACCATGCCAACCTAACCTACCTCTAAAAGGATGAACATCTGTTAGATGAATCTCCTCTAGAGGAGTCACCAGTAGATATAATATTTTTCTAAATCTAAGACACCAAAAATATCATGCTTCAAAACATTGAGACACCACCAGATTATGCCACTACCACTTTTTTCATTACATATACATTTTGAACATTTCTAACTACAATACTATTCAAATTAATGCCAGTTTCTATTTTAACAATTGTATCTTAAATGTATGATATAATGAATTGAATATAGTTTCATAAATGTACTACGGATAAGAAAAATGGGGATTTATATATTTTTGTTTCTACTGATAAAATATGTAGTAGACTCCCTTGTTCATGCATGCATGAAGTGGACCAATATGATGCTTAGAGATCATGCTTATGAAACACAAATAAATCTAATGAACTGAACTGATATGCCCTATAAACACTCTACTGAGGATTTTTAATCTCATCCAAATTTTTTTGTTTACCTTTTATCTAAGAAAATATAATATGATACATTATTCTTCTGAATATTTCAAAAGAACATAAATTGATCTTCATTTCATGATACCGTCAATTATTCAAGAGGAACATGATATCAGCCCGAGCATTTATAAACTCTACACTCTGAGACTAATCTATTTAGTTTATCTTTCTTAAATTTTGATTAATGTGTGTGAACACTAAATTTTATCACAGGAACACAATCTCCTATGCCAAAATGAATGGTACCTGATATCATCTATCATCTTATATTAAATATGTACTCCCATGGATAAGAGTGGTAGGTTTCCATGCGTGAACTATTTGTTTATAAAACCACGTATAACTATGGAAGAAGTCATATGTGACCTTGAATGTTTTGTAACTATTGAAAAACTCAATCAAGGTTTTTGATCAACTTGTTTATTTTATATAAATTTCTTGTTGGAAGGTGATCACCAAGTGAATATGACTAAGTCTAATATTGAGACTGGACAACTTGTTTTAAAATTCTTAATTGGTATTTTTGTTTATATTATTTCTACTTTTCAAACATGATTTATTTTAACCCAAAAAAAACTAATAATTTGATAACTAATCATTATTTGTTTATAATATTATAATCATGTAAATTGATTACAAAGGATTAAGTAATATTTTATATTATTTATCTCGGAACTAATCCATCTTTAAAAACCTATCTAAAAAAATAGAATTTATAATGTTTTATTATATTGATTAAATGTTCAATTTTTAATTAATTGGGGGATTTTAAAGTTATACTTTTTAAACATAAGTTTTTATTGGATACTCAATTCACCCCCTCTTGAGATACTCACTTCGACCAAAAAAATTGCAAGAAATTTTTGTGTAATGATTGTGTATATGAAAGTGGATTAAAATAGTAACCAAATAACCATAATCTAAATTTTTTTATAACACATAATAAATATATTACTTGATAATTTTAAATTTTAATCCATATATTTGGAGTAGTAAATTTTCATTATTTTTATTTAATTATGCATCGTATCTTATTTCATCAAATATTTTTTCAAATATAAATATTAAATGTAATCTCTATTTTTAAGGAATGTGTAACATAATCCTCAAAGGAATGAAATATAGTATGACTTATTTATTTTCATTATATCAATAAGTTATATGCTACATCAAATAATTTAAATATTAATTTCCATTATAATATCTCATAAAATCACATTTGAAGATATGAATTTTAAGAGAAGAAAATTAAAACCAATCATTTTACTATAGGGATGTATAATCATTATTTAGAATATATTTCACTATCAAGAAGCACACCTGTGAAAATGTAAAATAAGAAGTCAATCACATTATTAATAAATCCATAAAAAAATTCATCAAACATAAACACATTATAATTTCATATTAATATGGCATAAATGAAACATATATTAATGTATTTTCATGTTAACACATCATAGATACTTTGGTGTCTTATAATCACACATCAAGTTTTTAAATATCAAAATATCCTAAATTATGAAATTTGGTTCAATACATGACATGGATTTTATATTCATTACATCTAATTAAATCATCAGTACATGCTCTGGTTGATAAACAATATGAAACCAATTGAATATGACTTCATTTATACAACACATATTTTGTATTCTAATATTTTAAGTTCATTTATTATTTCTATGTTATGGTTTTATGCATCATAGTCTGTCTGAAACCCAACTATTGTTATTTGATCACATAGTTTTTATTAATTAATCGGGGGCTACTAATTAAATTATTAAAAGATAATAGAATAATCCCTCACATGAAGCATCATTTAAAGTGAAATCCAATAATATTTCAATTTTTTCCTAAAACACATTCGACACCCAAGCTATATAATAAATACAACTAGTAACCTTTGTGAAATAAACATTATAATAATGTATAAAATAAAATAACTCTCAATTAGGTTGTTCAATTTTTTTTATAAACAATCATCATATTATAAAAGTATATAATTTTATAAATTTAGGAAAGATAATAGTATACATTATACATAATTTATAAATTAATCAAAGTATATAAAATATAATTTATTAAAAAAATATACATAAAATTAAAAACATATACGGGACTTATAATAGAATATATAATTTATAAATAGTGGAAATAATTAATGAAATATTGAAAATTATAAAAATAATGACAATAGATATTTAAAAAGAACACATTATGAAAATATAAATTTATAAATTCATGGTCAAATTTTATATAGTATATAAGTATATTTGTAAAGCTTATAAATTTATATTAATTGATATATGTATGTAAATTAATAAAAAGTTATAAAATTTTAAATGTATATAAAATTTATGAAAATGTATATATTTAATGATTTATACGTAATATAAAAATTTATATAAATTAATTAAATTTAGTAAAAATATAATGTTAAATATATTTTACAAAATTGTATATAATTTTAAATATATATATATATATATGTGTGTGTGTGTGTGTGTGTGAAATTATAATAATATGACTAAGATTTGTAAAATTAAATTTTATGATAGTATAAATTTATAAACCTTTTAATAAAATTATAAATTTATACAAGTATAAATGTGTTATTTTTAAATGAATATAAATTTATAAAAAAATATAAATATAAAAAAATATAAAAATATGAAATTATATATAATTTAAAAACCATTATAAATAGTTTATAGAATCATTAAATAATCTTATATATAATTTAAAAACTAAATAACTTATTAATTATGAAACCTAATTCAAACCAAAATCAATTTCCCAAAATACCACCCAATGTTTGAGAAAATCATTTGGAAACTATAAATGAGAGAGAGATATATATATATATATCAAATAAAAATTATTAAACCAACTTTAACATCATAAATATTGGAAATATGATAACAAATAAATAATGATATCAATATTCTTATTCGTTTAATCTAAAATAAAATTGAGAATGTCGAAGTCGGGTTTTCAAGGTATATTTTATTGGAGTGTAGTGTAAACATGACTATATAAAGATGGTAAAAATGGACCAAGATGTGGTGGGAAAAAAAGATTGAAGAAATTGTTGGTTATCATAAGGAATATGACATCAATAACATGGGAGAAGATCAGTCATGGAGGTGGATGATTTTGAACAAATAGGGTTTCATCCACATGAGTTATCCAATTACTCTATTTTTATGTTTTTTAAAACATGAGAAATATGCTCTCCAATATTATTGGAAAATTTTTACCATAATAGTAAAATAGATAATTTTATGTTTTTATAAATCTCTATTAGTGTATTATATATTGTTTTTATTTTGATGAACTACAATAAAAGATATCTATTTTCATGGTTCTATAAAATAATCTATAGATCTAGGGGTATAGATTCAAAATATAGTTGTGTTAACACAAGTCAAGGAAAATATATAAATTTATTTTGTAGAATATTTTATTTACCTAATGTAAATATAATTAAATTTTATGTACATGTTCTTCTGTTACATATTTCATCCTGTAAAATGTTTTGCATCATCCTTCTATTACTTCATGGTGGTTGAATATTTTGGTATTGATAAGCTTCCTAATATGGTCTATTCAAATAGTTTATTTAGTAATAGAAATAATAAATATATTTAAATGCAAATTAAACGTATTCATAGTTTACTGGCTCCATGTCTACAAATTGTAAAAATACCAATAAGATTTCTCTAAAGAAAATACATCACATCACATTTATCAATATATTTGAATAATGTTTATTAGAAGAATTTAATTTAGTAAAAATTATTCAATTTATCATATATGATAATATATCACAATTTAGTAATTATAATTCCAAAAATACCTAATTGAATTTGACATTGAGTTTTCTATTGCATAACTTTTTAATAATTATAAATATTTGAAGTTTAAAAACAAAAAATTATAACATAGAATATATATAACCTAATAAGTAATATATCTACTTTAATATAGTGAATAATTTGTTAAAGAAAATTTTTGTTGACATCAATATACTAATAATAAATAACTCCAATCCACTATAATAAAATTATACTTTTTGTATCTTTAAATCATTACAATTGTTCTTACCATTTTTGTTATTTTTTATTAGAAATAAATTATTCCATTCCTAAAATCCATTCCATTACATTTATATAATTACACTTTAATTGGAGATCCTTTATATAATATATTTTGAACATATAAGAAAATAAAAATAAATCCATGATGTATTGCACTATTCAACAAAATAAATTTAAAAAATTGGAAATTTCATAATGCTTAAAGGTTGGAATATGATAACATAATATTAAAAATTATATATCATTATTTGGAAGGCTATATTATGTTTCTATTAATGTAAAATAAGGATATAGATTTGAAAAATATAGTATATGAAAAATTAGCTATCAAGCATTATTTTTAAACATTTTTCTCAAAAATACCATCTTAATTAATGAATTTAAATATAAAATATAATAGATTATCTTCACATGATGTTATTTTATTTCCCCTTTTGAAAATAATTTTTTATGATTATTTTTTATAAATTTTATATTATTAATACTAATTTTAATGTTAAGAATTATTCCACAAAGGTCATTGTGGATAATTTATATACACTTTTGGATTAGTTTTCATCCAGTAACCATTGGTTATATTTTTTTTCTATAGCAATTCATATGATAAATTCAAAAAAAAATCAATGGAATAAATTTTTTGTGAAATTATATACTCTTATACAAAGATAAATTGAAATGCTTTAAAGTGATAAATTTTTTTAAAATGTTACACACATAATATATTAAAACCTCAATTTGAGTTGTTATATTGTGATATTATCTTTTTTCATTTATTTTTTATTTTATATTATTTAGTAATAATAATATTATGAATTATTTTAATTAATTTTTTTAAATTAAAAAATGATTAATTTTGAAATTATGAAGGCATTAATATTTATATACATCATAAAATAGTAATACAAATTATAATTACTATAATATCTCATCCCTTAAGAATGGTAAAAAATTAAAATCCTTAAAATGAAAACAAAAATGGTATAGAATATATTATAAAATTAGGCAAACAGGACATACATATTGGTCTAAAAGTAGAATATCAATGATAAAACATCATTTTAAAATATGAATGAATTCTACTATCACATATAAACTATTTATCTATACACATATAATTTTAAATATTCATCTATTTTAATTTTACTATAATTCAAAAGAGTAAATGAATTTTAAATTCAATTATAAAATATGGTAGAAGGTTAAATGAGAGTATAAAAAAATATATAGTAGATTTTTATTTATTTTTAATGAAAGATCAAAATGGATTCAACTAATTAAAAATATATTACCACTAAAAGACATACTAATTATTTATCAAATTTCTGTTTGGGATTATTTAATCATTTATATTATTATTTTTATGGTCTAAGTTTAATTATCACTATTTTTTAACAATATTTTAAAACAATTCTTACTTATATCACGAGATATAGTAATCTAGTGTTTTCTGTGAATAAAAAATACTTATTAAAAATATATTAAAATATATAAAAAATAATTACCTTAAATTATTTGAATCTAAATAACATAAGAAAATGTTAAAATAAATTTCTATATCAAAAATATAAAGGGTTATTAATAATTTTGAATTTGTCATATTTAACCTTCGTATAAATGTATATTTATAAAAATGATTTCATCTTATAAAATGAGCAATAACCACATGCTTTTTCAAAGATGTTACAGTTAAAAATATTCAATTAGAATCCATCATTTCCATTCAAACAATAATCTTTTCTCTCACTAACTAGGAAATGGTTACACCATCCTCATCATCCTCTTATATGTTTATGGGATATTATTTAAGAGGCAAGAGATGTGTATTCATTGATTCCTCTAACATCACATATCATTATAGATAATAGGGCTTGGGTGGGAGAAAATTTTTTCTATGAGATGTATTATAATATCTATAATCAAATAATATCTATAATAACTAAGTTAAGCCTTAATAAGTAATGGAGAAAACAGCAGTCAAGAACTAGTAGTGATAGTGGAAAAGACTTGTTAATAGTAAAGTGTTGGAATGGGAGGATGTTTTTTAAAACATGTGTTGTGTTAATAAATATTTTTCAAAATTTATGGTGTGTCATTGATTTAGAAGATATTTGATTCCATGAACAATTATGGATTCCTCCATTGATTAGTTTCCAATGAAACCAGAAAAACATATGGAAATTTTTTATATTTTCTATAAATAGATACTTGTTGTATACAATTTCAAATATATTTTTCTATTTTATTATTTACCTATTGTAAATAAATCAGTCGTTCTTCTCCTATGGAGTTGGTAAAATCTCAAACCACATAAATCGCATTTGTTTTTATCAATGTGTTTTTGTGTTTATCTATTTTTTTATTTTCAAAAGTTCTATCTATGTTTTACAGTGTGGTTATTCAGAGTGAATTTAGGGTATACGATCTTTTCTTTATATAGTAAATTTCATCATCAACTAAATTTTTCTTATGATGATTTATTTTTTCACATTAGATTTTTTTTAATTTATCTTCTAGTATATGGTCTATTTTGGTGAAATAAGTTGACAAAAAACATGTGTTTAAGAAAATTTCGTACAACATAGGTTTAACAGAAGACACTTTTGGTAATATTTCATATCTTTACACCTTAAAATAATTTTGAGATCTATTCATGGGGGACTATATTTGGAATAAGGCATTGTTCATACATGAAAAATTAAATGGATCATATTTTAGACACTAGTGGTTACAAATTGATGACTATCAATTACAAAAATGTCTCAAGCTTTTGTTTAAGAGGTTCAAACTGACCTGAATGGATAAATTAGTATTGAATGCACTCAATATGCATGAATTAACGGTTTTTTAGATGATGTTGGAATTTAATTTTACGTTTAATATTAAGAAGCTTAATATTATTATGGAGACTCGAATGACACTAATTAATATTTATGAAAATACAACCATAATGAAAACATATTTTATACCAACCAATATTTCCAAAGAATTATATTTCATGATATTTAAAATCAATAACCATATAATACAATACCATAAATATTAAGGTCATCTGTCATTATAAATTAGATATATAAACCATTGAAAAAAATAAAATATATCCTCAATACATAAAAGTCCATAATGTTCTCATAGTTTCCATTGAACTCATAATACTGCAAAAGATGACCTATGGAAAAAAAGGATATAGCGCGATATAAAGGCTTGTAACAGGTTAATAGAAGCATAGAATAATTTTAAATAATATATTTTTGTCAAGAACAATATCATGATAACATAAAGTGGTAGGGATCATAAAAACCCACATCTGGATTAAGTATAACTAAGGTATCTTGTATATACATCTCAAGAGGGATTAATGGAACATGTCATGGAATTGATACATGTTTGGTGGGAGTAGATTCAATAATCCAAAATTGAAATGAAATAAAAAATCTCAAGGGCCAAATATACATAGGAAATAGCTTTCTATTATTCCCAAACATAATGAATCACTTCACAAGTGATATATGAAGAAACACATTATGTCAAACTAATAACTCCTGATCTTATCAAAAACCGTCAGCATTACTCATTTTTTGTACTTTTCTTGGTCATTTATATGTTTTTTAATGGCCTTTTCCCTCTCGACCATTTTTTACACCAATTCAGCTATCAATAGATTATATTAATTTTATTCCTCACAATATGTTAGAGTTCAATATTATATTTTATATAGTTCTAGATAAAGATCCTTAAGAATGCTTGAGTGAAATCCATTATTATATGATTTGTAAAAAAATAATATGTTGGTCTTATCCAAATTTTATGTCCCTTATTAACGAATTAAACATGACCCCATGCGTTTTGACAACCCATTCTGATTGGCTTTTAGTTTGCAGGTTATATGGCATTCTAAAGTTCAACTCACTGTTTAGAGCTTGTGGGAGACCATTCCAAAATTTTGATTTGAATCATAGATCTAGATATGATAATATTGATAGTGGAATTCTTTACCACCTCACCATCTACATAATATATATACATTCATTTTTATCAAGTGATAAGTTCTCTTAAATTGAAATGAAATTAAAAATATTTGTAATATGGCCCACTAAACCCCATATTGAATTCATTTATTTGGTTGTATTTATAAGAACCATGATAAAATAATTAGTGATTCTCTCTCATTTCCACATAGGTATGGGTAATGGTTCATTATCACTAAAAAAATTACCATTCTACCTTCACTTGATGACACACTAGGTTCAATGATGAATATAACACAATATCTATATTCATATTTTCCAACCAATTTTACTTTCACGGATATCTATACATATCTCTGCTCCCATTGTGTGAGGATAATATAGAGATATATGCATAATTCCATTTCTCCTTCTTTTTCTCATTCAATGATTGTATGAACATTCATGTATGGAATCTCAAAACTCTATCTTTATCAACATTGAATCCAGATGCTTTCCCCTTCCTCACAACATCCACCATCAACTACATCTCTACATCATCTCAATAAGATACCTTAAAATTGTCTACAGGTTATAGTCGAGAAATCATTGGTGCAAGGAAATATGATATTCATTTAATTTTGATTCACATGTCCAAACCTTTCATGTCTAAAGGATTATATACATCTCAATCCCCGTCATGGATAAGGTTGTTATAATGTTTCTGATCAAATCATCTTCCGATTTATTTATCAACATATGATGATAATGGATTAAATAGTTACAATCCATGATCAGTTAAAACGTCCTTCATTGGTGTAGGTTGAGATCTTATTGGGTGAATATATATATATGAGGATCCTATTATCCATATATATATATCCCCACCATACTCTATAGAGATAATGTCACAAAATATTCAATGTGAATATTACTATATCTAACTCCATATCATCAATAGGATAAATATTCTCAATAAAATTCAACTATTGATATGCATAGGCTATCACTTTATCATTGTTCATGAGAACACAACTTGATACCATCATTTATGAATCACTCTAGATAATAAATCCACCCCCATAAGGGGTTGAATTATATTAGGTGTAGTGATTGTCATCATCTTTAAATTATTGAATATTTTATCATATTATTTGGAATGAAAAATTCATTCACTCCGTTATGAGTTATCTTGGATATAATGTTTGATAATTGTGAAATGTATCTTACAAATCATTGATAATATAAAATTAATCAAAGGAAACTACAGATCGTATTAACTATTTTTGTTCTTGATTATTCTTCAGCCACCATTGTCATTGATGAATCCATATATATCACCTTTATTTTGAAAACAATCCCTAGGATTGATTCATAAACCATCCAAAACAGACCATTACTATACATTTCATTTAATTTCTCATATCTCAGAGTGATTAGGTAAATATTTAAATTCATCTCCTGTTCCACATTAATGTTAGAGAATATGAGAATATCATTTATAAATATGAACACAAGTCTTTTAAGTTAATATCTAAATAAACTATTAATTAATTCTATAATGATTACAATAGAATTATTGAATTTTAATGGAATCACTCTAAATATGTAGTGTTCGTACCTTATAAAAATGTTTCTCTTGGAAGTACCCTATAATGTCTCGGATATTCCATGTATTATTTTTAAATATTATATGGAATTATTATGAGACCAGATATAGATACGACACATAATTCTGAGGCCCGGTGAGCCCGAAATGGTAGTTTGAATTTTTTTAGTTAAAACAGACGGCATATATGAGTGGTTTTTTTAGTTTCCAAATGGATGCCCGGATTAAAAATCTAAGGGTACCATTGAGTTTGGGATGATGACTATACTTAAGAACGTGTCCAACCTCGACCGACATAGGTTGAGGGAAGAAGTATATTTTTAGACGTTTTTGTAAAATAAATTAAAATAAAATAAAATAATTCAGGAAGTTTATTATATTTTATTTGGGAATAATTCATTGTAGCACAACGACGGGGTAGATGTTTTGATAAATAATGACATGTGTTACTCACTCTAAAATAGCAACGCTGACTCATTAATGTTGTATCATAACGACATAGACTCAGCATAATAGAACACTAAAACGTATTCCCTCTTTATAATTGGTTAATATAATGTTGATCATTGGAATATAGTATAGAAAACACTGGATAATTCATAGATATTTGGAGAAAACTCTCGGCGACGAATGAAGAAGAAACAAAGGTGTGAATTGTTGTGCCAACGAAGTTTAAGGCTCTCGGTGATGATGGCAGTGTGACCCCTTCGTCAGTTATCAATACTTTCTCGAGGTAGGGGTTGTTATTTCGATTCCTCTTTCCCCGTTCTTTGGATTTAAATGACGAATGTGAATCAACCACGAACTTGTTGATCTGCGGAGCATGTGTTCTTGCAGGTGGGTTATTAATTTTTTTTCTTCTGGGGTTTGAATCGGGAAATTGATATAATAGTTGTTTGTTTATCATCTGATTGGCCATTTTTAATCCTTGAAATGGGAGTGAATCAATACTGGGACGAATGATGGGAGTGGTTCATTCCAAAATTTTGGGTTATTAAATTCCCCTTCCAATTTGCATTGTGGTCTTCATGGTGTGATGAAAAACGGATTGCATCACATCTGTTTTGCGATGCAATGATCCCAAATTGAAGGTCAAACATCCCAACAACCAAGCATAGGTGTGACAACGACGGTGGAAGATGAATTAGATTGGTTAGGTAATTATCGTTCTTCCACCATTCTTCACATGGATGATCAAAACCTTTCTTCAGGGACGATCAGAGGCCCGAAACTGATGAAATTAGCTTCATGATGATAAGGTGGCGTCAACACTTCTGTTACACAATGATCAAATGGCCATATTGAGGATGAGAGAATACCCCGAGGCATGGCGACGAAGAACGTCAGTTCTGTAAATTTGTGAAGAACACGGCTTGTATCACTGATGAACACACCCTGTGGTATCGGCTCAGCAGCTGCTAGTGTTCCACAATGCACGAAGTGATGAAATCGAATGTTCTCTGAAGAACAGGGCATTTGGAACCTTACATGGGACTCGGAATTTATCTTGGATGATACACAGACATCGGATGGAGTGCACGTCTGTGGACTCCACCCCACGACCAGACCAGGCCGGCTACGTGGGTTACCCTATATACCGGTTACCATGTATGGTGCACACGTGATAAATTCAAGTACGGGAACACAAATGCGTACATGAAGCCAACCCCAGAGACAAGGACACGGCATGTGTTATGAACTACACATCATGTACTAACTTTCCTCCATTACTAGCCTTGCATCCTAGGTCTTAGTACACAGGTAGTACACGAGGTCAGAAGACACGGTGTGTGAAATTTCTACACATATTTTACTATTCAGTACATGGTTTGATCTTTTTTTACCACATCTTGGACATGTTTTGTTTTGTTTAGTGCCCCTTTTTCCTTGTTTCCCTGAAGGTTAGGTATCATTTCCTACAATAGGTGTATTATGCCATCACCAGGACTATCTGAGATAGAGTCAGGTATCCCTCCGAGAGGCCCGAAGCGAGATCCTCTATCCATTATCATACATAGGTAGAATCTGTTACCAATAAGACTACTTCCACAGGGAGTCAATCCACTACATTTCAGGTTAATCATGATGAGTCACAATATTTTCCAAGGACCAAGCAGTGATCCTCATCTGTGTATCATGATCTTTTCCCCACTCAGGAGTGTGTTCTCCCAGAATGAGTGTATCTATCTCTCGTGACCTTTCCCAATAGATAGTACTTCTCGTAAGGATGTCATGAGATCTATCAGACACATGGAGTGAGTTCACCATGGAAATTATTTCTTAGAACCATCGAATTGAATCCCTAGTGGCGGTATGTTGTTACATGAGTTTTCCCAATACTATAGGTTTAGAATTTGAGTATATCTGGTTTTGTGTTCTCCTACTATATGTTTATTAGAAATATATCGTTTAGAGCGGATTGTTACATTACTTCTATATTACATTATAGTTTTCAAGGTCCTCTATTGAGTATTGTATTACTCACCCATGCACGGGATTTTCCGGCACGTGTCTTGTCATGTGCAGACAACTAGCCTTTTGACAGATTCCAGGGCGGTCAAGGACAGGACCGAGCATTCTGAGACTCTTGACCGGATGAGGTGTTCATACAACTACAAGAAGCAGACCCAGTGCCTATTTGTGTTTATAGGTTGGACTTTTTAGTTTTCATACTCTTGTTTTTGGTGGTCTTGTATTCTGCCCCAGTTTACTTTCAGTACTTTTCTTTTCATTGTACTCTATTGGTTGGGTCTAGTTGTATGCATGCATTTTGTTCCTTAGTGGTTTTTCTTCAAATCAGCATTTGTGGGCTTGGGGACTTGTGGCGTAGGAACCATGGGGAAGAGTAGTAAAAGAGTGGTAACAAAGTAGGTTGGTTCAATCATAGGACTGAGAGTCTGTGAGGTTGGTTTTGGGAAATAGTGTTACATGTTTCGAGCTCGTATTTTAGGCCAGAGACTCCAGTATTGGTGCGGGTGGCCGAAATATCCATTCACCAGGACATTGATATCCTTCTTTTCGAGGCAGCACATGAAAACACTAATTCTAGGGAAATAAATGAATTATACATGCATCATATAGGAATGGGTTGTGTTTTCCATGTCCTTTGTGTCAGCTGTCCAGATATACTTGTTAACCATAGTATATCTTGTTTCCTTTCAGGACTCCTCCATGATGCATAACTGCTAGGATTCGAGAGCACGATCATGGGGATGAACCCCTTAGTGATGAGGCTTCGATACAGGGACTAGTTCCCCAGGCATTTCCCCCAGGTGGTGCACCTGTTATACCATCACCAGTGGCACAACATGTGGTACAGGCAGTACCGACTGACAAGGAGTACAGGCTGAGCACGCTCCATGAGTTAAAGATACAGAGACCCCTCAGGTTATAAGGTGAGCCAAACCCTCAGCTGGATGAGGAAAATCTTGAGGTGGTGACAAGAGGTTTCCATCTTGTGAGGATACCAGCAGAAAAGATGGTGATCTTAGGAGAGAGCCTTTATCATGGTTTGGAGGGACTATGGTGGAGTCTGACCACATAGACTCATGATGAGGAGACTCTTTCGTGGACGGAGATTGATAGACTCTTTATGGAGGATTTATCTATGTTTATGCTAAGAGAATTGTATATTCAAGAGCACATTAAGCTTCATTAGGGCAGTTTGATGGTAGCTAACTATTCATTGAGGTTCACCAACCTCGCCTGGTACTTAGTGGATATAGTCAGGGATAAGTACATCAGTGCACTAACCTTTGAGCGAGGTCTATGATGGGACATCCAAGCTAGTGTCTTGCCTTTGTGAATTTCAACTTATACTGGAGTGCTCGAGTGGGAATTGGTGACCTAGAGCTTCTTAAAGGAGTAGAGACAACCGACGAAAGTCAGTACCAGGAAGACAGATGTGGAGACCTCGGAAGTAGTGAGCTGATGTCAGGCACAAGGATCAGGACATGGGAGACGTCATAAGAGGACCCAGGACAACGTATCAACTGTCCAGGTCTCTCAAGATTAATATAGTAATCCTAGAGAGAGGTGGTGATACTCGTGTGATAGTAGGAGACATCTCGCTAGGGACTGTCCGACATGTAGAGCTACTGATAGGGAGATTGTTGATGGACCACCGAGGAGGAGGTAAAGAGTATAGCAGATAGACCTACCAGGTGGAGGAAGTGGAAGAAGATTAGGGATAGAAACAAGTGGTGGTAGAGGCTTTGATTTATTTCCACCACCACTCCCAGGAGGTCTGCACTAGGCTCAGGGAGCTGGGGGACATGGGCAGGGACAACTGCATGCAGATGAGGTGTATAACCCAGGGACTCAAGGGATGATCTGAGTTAAGATCTATGGCTTCTCTTCCATAGATTCTATACTTATAGACACAGGTGCTGTTCATTCCTTCATCTCCACATGTCTTGTGTGAAACCATGAGATTATAGTAGAGTCGTTGACTTGATCCTTACGCTTGGAGACACCCACGAGAGGAGACTTCATGATCACTCCCCTATGCAGATAGTGTGATCTCACCCTTGGAGGAAATAATTTTGGATGGAACCTTTTGGTGGTAGCATCAAGTCCTTACGATTCCATTCATAGTATGGATTAGATATCTTCATTCCATACCCAGATTGATTGTTTTATGAGAATAGTGCAGTGTGTTTTCATTGAGGGAAGAGGATTTCATTTGTCTTATAAAAGGAGACCCAGGCCATACTGAATGGGATCATGCATTGGAGGGTCCAGGAGATCACTCGTGAGTTGTATAGGCTTTGCCTCGAAGTAGTAGATGTTATGATCTCCCACTCCCCATTGGTAGTAGCAGATTATGAGGGCGTCTTTCTCGAGGATGTTCTAGGACTGCCTCCCCACCAGAAGATCGACTTATGCATCAACTATCACCCTGATATGGCACCTATTTCTTCACCATTATATCAGTTGGTACCCACAAAGATTCGCGATATGAGGGTGCAGTTGGAGGTTTTGCAGAGAAATGGTTTTGTAAGACCCGGTGTTTCACCCTGGGGATCCTCGGTTCTATTTTCCGAAAATGCCGAAGGAAGTATGAGGCTGCGCATAGATTATTGGTTCCTGAACTAGGAGACGGTGAAGAATAAGTATCCACATCCATGGATCGAGGAACTTTTTGATCATCTAATATGGGCATAGTTATTCTCGATGGTTTAACTTCGATAAAGTTATCACTAGTTACAAGTACGGGATGAGGATATACTGAAGACGGATTTCAGATGTCGATGTGGTCACTATGAGTACATGGTGATGCCTTCTGGCATAACAAATTCCCCCACAGTGTTCATGGGAAAAATGAATTTGATATTCTAGTTGTACATGGACCGATTCTTAGTGTTCATCATTGATGACATCCTTGTGTACTCAATATTAGAGGAGGAGCACACGAGGCACCTACGGATGGTTCTAGATGAACTCCAGGAGCACCATCTTTATCAGAAGCTCTCAAACTGCCAATTATAGATTTATAAGGTCCAATTTTTGTGAAATATCATCATAGAAGATGGTGTCGCTGTGGACCCATCCTAGGTGGAAGTCGTGTTAGCAAGGGATCCACCTTGGAGTGTGACAGAGGTGTGGAGCTTCATTGGGTTGGCAAAATATTACCAGAGATTCATTCCCGATTTCTCCAGAATATCAGCACCAATGACAGCCTTGAAAAGGTAGGGACAATCCATTATATGGATAGAAACGTGACAGTAGGATTTTGAGCAGTTTAAATAGAGTTTGACGAGTGCCCCAAACTTGAGATTTTCGAAGGAGGGTGTCGAGTACGTAGTTTTCTGTGATGCATCATGGATCGTGCTTGGTTGTGTCCTGATGCAGAGACATGTAGGGATTTATTATAGTTTTCACTAGATTAGGCCACTTGATCTTATCTATGAGACCCACAATCATGAGATGGAAGCGGTAGTCTTCGCGTTCAAGATGTGGTAACAATACCTTATGGGAGAGCAGTTTATAGTCTACTCCGACCACAAGAGCCTCAAGTGCATCTTCTCACTGAAGGATCTAAATATGAGGAAGAGGAATTGGCAAGAGTTCATCCATGACTATGATTTAGATATCATCTATACTATTGCAAAGGGAAACTAGGTAGTGGATGCTCTTAGAAGAAAGTTGATCTCGCAACTGTTGAGTGAGGCGACATTGAAGTTATCTGTCATGGACAGCGAGGATGCGGCTTACCTAGAGTCTATGGTTTTCACCCCTACACTCATAGAGTTAGTTAGGGAGTCGTAGATTGGGGATGTCGATTGTTAGGTTTTATGTGATCAGTTATCCACAGGACATACTCTTAATGGATATTTGCAAGGTGGAGAGCACATACTTCACTTTAGGGGAAACATTGTTATACCAGTGGCATTGATGGACGAGGTACTGAGGTAGTTTCATATGTCCATTTTGTTGGTACATCTTGGAGTGGAGAAGATGTACCAGAATCTCTGAGGATATTTATGGTGGTTAGGCGTGAAGAAGGCAGTAATAGAGTTCATCTCTCATAGCCTTACATGCTAGCAGGTGAAGGCTGAGAACTAGGTTCTAGTAGAATTATCTCACCCATTGAAGTTTCAGAGTAGAAGTAGGATGTAATATTGATGGAATTAACAATAGGGTTACCACAGACTTCCAAGGGGCATGATTCCATCTGGGTGATCATCGACCGACTCACCAGGTTAGCCCATATCCTAGAAATCTGGGTGTAGAGTTCTGTAAAATGCTTGGGACACCTCTACGTGTATGAGATATTGCAACTTCATGGAGTCCCTTCGGTAATAGTATTAGACTGAGATACCTTCTTCACATCCCTGTTTTGAAATGGATTGCAGGAGGCCATTGCGAGACTGCTATGCTTGAGCAAGTCGTTCCATTCCTAGAATGCTGGTTAGACAGAGAAAACCATTCAGGTTCTGTAGGATATGTTGTGGGCATGTATCATGGACTTTGGTAGCAGTTGGGAGGACCACCTACCACTGGTGGAGTTTGCGTACAACAATAGCTACTACTCCACCATTGGTATGGCTCCGTTTGAGGCCTTGTATGGGAGAGCCTTCCAGTCACTGCTTGGTGGACCACCCTAGGAGAGTTAGCACTAAGGGGTCTAGAGTTGGTATGAGCTACCACTGAGAAGGTGAAGTTCATCTAGGAGTGGATGAAGACTGCACAGAGCTAGCATAAGTCATATGATTATAGACGATGGAGAGCTCTAGAGTTCGGGGAGGGAGACCACATCTTTCTACGACTCTCCCCTCGAAGTGGGTTATAGAGATTTGGATGGGGTGGAAAGCTATCTCTGAGGATCATCAGACCTTTCCAGATATTGTGATGAGTTTAAGAGGTGGCGTACCGCCTATCTCTACCACCATAGTTGCATCAGGTACACGATTTCTTCCACGTGTTGCAGTTGAGGAGGTATGTTCATGACCCAGTGTAGGTCATCGACAGGGGAAATAATTACATAGAGGAAGGAGTGACCTTTTCTATGTACCCGGTGGAGATAGAGAATCAGTAGGGGGGATTCTTAGTGGGTGATCGATTCCCTTGGTGCACGTTCGGTTGCAGCATGGGAATCATTATGAGATCATTTGGGAGCGGGAGGCTCAGTTCTGTGCCCAGTACCCACATTTGTTTCTGTAGCCTTTGATTTTACTTTTTGGGGATGCAAATCCCCAATGTGAGGAGAGTGTAATGTCTCAGATTTTCCATGTTTTATTTTAAAATATTATATTGATTTATTAAGAGACCATTCGTGGAGACGACACATAATTTTGAAGCCTGGTGAGCCTGGAATGGTAGTTTGAATTTTTTTAGTTAAAAGAGTCGTCATATGTATGTGGTTGTGGAAATTTCTGAATGGATGCCAGGATTATAAATCTGAGGACACCATTGAATCCGGGACAATGACTCTACCTAATAACGGATATAACATCAACCGCAAGGGTCAGAGGGAAAAATAAATTTTTGGACATTTATAGTAAAATAAAATGAAATAATATAATATAATTTTGGAAAGGTTATTTTATTTTATTTGGAAACAATTATCTGCAACACAATGATGATTCGGTTGTTTTGATAATTAATTCCATGCCTTAATAACTCTGAAACAATAATGTGACTCATTAATTCTGCAATGTAATGACTATGGCTCAACGTAACAGAACACCAAAATGTGTTCCCTGTGTTTATTGGATTAATAGAATGATGATCTTTCACAGAAGGTGGAGATAAACTCTGTATAACTCTTAGAGATTTTGGGAAAACTCACAAATGATGAAAAATCAAAGGCTTGAATCATTGCACCAACAAATATGAAGGATCTCGGTGATGATGGCAGTGTGTCCCCTTCATTAGCGATCAATCCTTTCTCGAGTTATGGGTTGTAATTTTGATTCCTCTTTCCCAGTTTTTGGATTTAAACGATGATCACGGATCAACCACGAACATGTAGATTTGGGGATCGTGCACTCTTGCAGGAGGGTTATTATTTTATATTTCTTTCATGGTTTGATTCAGTAAATTGATACAATATATGTTTGTTTATCATTTGATTCTCCATGCTTAATCCTTATTACAAGAGATGATCTATTCCATGACGAATGACGGTGGAGGTTCATTCCTAAATTTTGGTTTATTAAATTTCCCTTCCTCATTTATTCTCCTTATTCATGGGGTGACGAAAAATAGATCATTGTGGAACCTTTTTTCTACCCATAAATCCCAAATTTAATGTCCATGATCACAACGACCTAGAGGAGGTGTGACGATAATGGCGGATGACGAATCAGACTGGTTCAGGAATTATCATTCTTCAACCATTCTTCCTGCAGATGGTCTATATGTGTTTTTGTGGCCGATCAGGGGCCTGAAACCGATGGAATTGGACTCATGATGATTGGTCAACATAATCCATTTTGTTTCGTGACGTTATAATGGTCGGATCAAGGATCGGAAGAGCCCCCGATGTGAGGCGATGATGAATGTCGGTTCTAGAAATTTTCGAAGAACACAGTGTGTATCCCTGAAGAACATATTGTTTAGTACCAGCCAAGTGGCAGCTAGGGTTCCGTGATGCACTATGCGATGACACAACATGTACACTGAACAATAAAGTGTGTGGTTCCTTACACACGACTCAGCATGTATCTCGAATGATACACAGACACGGGATGGAGTACACAGCCATGTACTCCTCCACATTTTCAGTCTAGGCCGACTACAGGTGATACCTCATGTACCTGTTACCCGGGATGGTTCACATGGGATAACGCCATGTACGGGTACACAATCACATACACAGAACCGACCACAGCTACTCGAACATGGTGTGTGTTATGAACTAAATGTTGTGTACCGACTATCCTCCATGACTAGCCTTGCGACAGGGGCCATAGTACATGGGTAGTAACATGGGTCAGAAGACACGACATGTGACATTTCTACACATCATGTACTTTTTAGTATAGGGATTGATCTTCTTGTAAAATGCATCTCAGACATGTATTATTTGGGTTAGATCCCCTTTTTTCTCATTTCCCTGAATGTCAGGTATTCATTCCTACTACAGTATTATGATCCCTTCAGCAAGACATTTTGAGATAGAGTCAGGTATCCCTCTGAGAGGCCTGAAGTGAGATCCTCTATCCATTCATGACCGTTGTTAGATTCAGGTATCGATGTGACTACTTCCACAAGTCATTGATCCTCTATCTAGAAGGTGAATCAAGATGAGTTACGGTGTCCACCAAGGCCCTGGCAGTGATCATCATTTGTGTATCATGATATTTTCCCAACTCAAGAGTGTGTTCTCCTGGAATGAGTGCATCTATATCTCGTGACCTTTCCTAATGGACATTACTTCTCAGATATACTTCATTAGATCTATCATATCTGTGGAGTGAGTTATCTTATGTGAGTGCTTGATGGAACCTTCGAACGGAATCCATAGTGAGGGTATGTTGCTGTTTGACTTGTCCCTAGACCATAGGTTTGGGATTTGTATATATATAGTTTTGTGTCCTCCTATTATATGTTTAGTAGAAATATACTGTGTATATCTGACAGCACCTTTCCTTGGGTATTGCCTTGTGGTTTCCGGGGTTCCTCTACTGAGTATTGTTATACTCACCCCTACAGGGTATTTGACTGCACATGCCGTGTCTTGTGATGACGAGCGGAATTTTGATAGAGTCCAGGGTGGACCAAGACATGACCGACCTTTTTGAGTTTCCTGATAGGCCGAGATAATCATACGGCTATTAGCAGCAGTCCTAGTACCTCTTTGGTTTTACACGTTGGACTTTGTAGTTTTCGAACTCTTTTTTTGGTGGTCTTGTATTCTGGCCTAGTTTACATTCAGTACATTTCATTCCATTTAACTCTATAGTTTGGGGTAAGTTATATGCATGCATTTTGTTCCTTAGTGGTTTTTTTCAATTTATCATTTGTGGGCTTGGGGAGTCGCGTTCTGGGCCCCACTAGGATGGGTCATGACATACCCTCCTTATTTACCTTTCATTGATGATATCCTTACAAAATTTCTATTTTAGAGAAGTGTTGGCCCCCCCATAGATGATTATACGAGTTAAAAAATCCATAAATGGGGATACATGTTCTTTGTCATGACCATTTTGTGCTCATCACATTGACTTTTCCTTATTCATGACAAAGTGGATTGGTTGACCCCATGGTAAAGCACTTGATTGTATGTAGTGATTTTCCAATTTATCTTATTGGAACTTCTTTTTTCCCTCCAGTTCAATTGGTAACATTTAATAGGGAGTCTTGGATATTATAAGAGATCCAATTATAATTTCAATTGATAAATCTACCTCTCAATTTGGGTGAGGCAAGGAAACACCTTCGGGTAATATATCATCATCTTCCCTTATAATGGGAGTGTCTTAATGTGTGGACCTATCCTATTTCTCATTTATATGATCCTAATATGCTTTATAATAAGAAAAAATTATCTATTCTGGAGAAGAATCTTCCAATAGAGAGTTTTCCTCTTATGTATACTTTAATAGATACTAAGGATGACTTGGGATATAAAATTTGACTTCATTATCATGAAAATTGATGTTTTATGTATATAAGTTATATCCCTTCATGCCCAATATAATCTTAAAATCTACTACAAGGAGTATAAAAATGTATGTTAGGAGATTTATGCTAAACACATTGACTAGGGGGTATTATATGCCTGAGATAAAATAATTTCCATGTTTCTTATTTTTACCAATAACTCATCCTCCATGTATTTATTTTATGTTTGAATAGTTCAACTAAATATTAATTATATGAAATAATTCATAGATCTATAATAATATAATGCATTTAATATTCTTGAATGAAAAAACTAGCATATATGTCACCACTTTATTACTAGGATCCATATCAGTAGCAGTGAAAACATATTCCCACAAAATCCCCTTACATTTGGTAGTTTTTGTTTCTAGAAATCATTGGACAACCTTTAATTATGGAATTGGATGACATAGATTCCATTTTCCATGTAGGTGAATTATTATACCATGACCTGAGTATTGATCAGAACCTCCCTTCCCTCCATCACATTAGTGGGATTAGGCATCCCCTTTCTATACTCATTTTCTTGATTCCCTTTTTCTAACATGAACACTGACTTCATCCCTTGATTTATTTTATGTGATTATTTTTCCCATATTTATGACATGATGGATGTTTGATTCTATTTCCACTATGAGTATTAACTAACGATCATTTAGGATTAAACTATATACTATTATTCATATAACCAATAACACGAGACCACTGAAAATCACTAATATCCATCACTATTTTTAAGGATCATAAAAAATTATCTACATAGTTTTCAACATTACTTTCTATAACTATTACAATTCTGATTGTCATGACCCATCCCCCAGGGCTCGTTTCATGACTACCCAATGTTCACCTATCATAGGATAGGGGATGGAAACTAGTTCTGACTAAGCATATCACAAAAAATGGGAGGTGTTTTCCTAAGTATCTATACACATGAACATAACTCCATTACATAGATTATATAAAGTAAAGACACTAAGTAAAAAATTCAAGGTATACCAAAAGAATCCTAAATTTTAACAGGGATAGAATACAAGACCAACAAAAAGAAAAAGTAATAGTAGATGTTTCCAAAACTCCTCCACAGAAAACCCTACCTGAAGGGTTGGTATAGAAATGGATATATAATGATGCATAATCACACATCATCTGTCATGTCACTCTAAGCACCACCTTGTCCTGATCTACCAAGGACACCATCAAAGAGTAGATTATCTACACAAGACACGACACGTGCTGGAAAACCCCATGCAGGATTGAGTAAAATAATACATTGTAGGGAACCCTGAAACACAATGTAAAAGACAATAATGGGAACACTAGTAAGAGGATACAGTTAGCTCAACTCAATTATATGTCAACAACACATATAATAAGAACGTAGAGGTATAATCATAATGAATTCCTATGACACAAGGTCCCATCCACTGCGAGCACTATAGTTCCATTCACAACATTCTCTATTCTGGGAGATCTCACTCCTCGACCTATCTGAAAGTAATCATGAAGAACCATTCTACCAAAATAATCTTATTAAACAGTTTTCTTGATACACAATGAAGTTTACCTAAGAAATATTGTCTCTCTATGACATGGAGTCTCGATATCACATATGTTAGAGTCACTAAAGTCGTCATACACCATGTATTGGTTTGTGCTATGAAAACAGGATTTCCAAAAGAATCCATAGTACCATCATGTATTAAAACATGTAGTTTAGGAAACACATAGAGTGTTGGTAACACACGGAGGGTAGATAACACATGGATTATTTGTAACACATAGAGTGTTGGTAGCGTATAGAGTGTCGTCAAACACTAGAATACATGCACCCTGGTGTGATAGAAGAGTAGTGACTCAATCTAGGTAAGAAACAGATTCTAAGTAAGACACACATTCCTGTTAAGACACACCATATAGGTAAGACATAGATTCTAGGTAAGTCAAACTGTCTAGGTTTCATCCAACCGTTGAATTCCATTCTTAGCATGCTCGTTCTGGGAGAACCTACTCCTTGAGCCAATAGGCCATTATCAAAATACCAGGTAAACTCATGTTGAATATCCCAAAAGTATTGCCTCATCCAGAGGAACCTAACTCTACAAACGACATGTCAATCCAAATCATGGTTTGAGCGTTATGGGTGTTCAGGTAAAAATGGGTTGTGGGGTTTGGGTTCGACCTGACCCAGCATTCTGGATCTGCTAGACCCAGCCCACTAGGCTACCTGAGGGGCCCCAATTTTCTCACCTTGAACCATTCCTGGATCCCTTGGGTCATAAACATTGAATGCATGAATCTAACCCTTCCCCTATCCCCCGAGCACCCTCAGCAAAGTTTGGACCACAAGGGATGGTTGTGGTAACATTTAATAATGTAAAGCTCCTCTGGATTCTCTCTCATATCCTCTACCTCATCTTCCACCTTGTAGATCCATTTTTTTTATCATTTTATCTACCTCAGTGGTCCATCCACTATTTCCTTATTATCAGCATGATATGCTAAGAAATATATATCGATCTGTACCCTATTATCTCATTAAATAATTTCCACTCTCTAGTACGATTGGACTCACCTTTTGATATATAAGATGTAAATTTCTTGTAATGGGACCTTCTCTCGAAATATCTCACACGTCCAAGTCTATGAGACTGATGTTAGCATCCTTCTCCTGAGTTCTCTACTCATGCTTGATCGCTCTATACATACCCTTGTATATTTACTCACCCAAAGGAGTTTCAACCACAATGGTTCACTATAGAACCCTAGAATAAGTAGGAATTCATATAGGAATAAATCTCACTAAGTTGTCCATAATAACACTTTTCTAAAAGTTCTATGCCCAACAGAATTGGTTGTAGTTTATTTATTGAGTACCAAGAAATGTTATTATGACCCGATGAATACTCAGCTACCGACATGTTGTCCTGGAAAAACATTATAAGCCCTTGTGAATGCATAGCCCTTAACATTTATGTTGGGATCCCATTCTCTATGAATTTTTCTCAAACACTATCCATTTAAGATTAACCTCATCATAAGGTCGGGTAATCTAAAGACCATAATCACCAAGATGGTCTAGGTATAAGGCCCACCGCTATGACCTCCATTTGTTCTAATGGTGTCCTGACACAATGGAAAACTCAGTCACCAGCTTAATCCAGTCCACATTCACCGAAAATCCAGTCTTGCCTTGGAACCTGGGAGGTCTCTATCACTAAACCCCGTTAAGTTCACTTATCCCATGCATCTCATCCACTAGTAATACAAGTACCATATCCTACTCTACAAGTGTATGTATAGATGTTACACAATCTGGAGGTGCTATCTGTGGTAAAAAATTCTTGTTCCGGTATCTCGTCACCCTATGGATCTTACTCATGATCATGTGGTTGAATCCTGGATGGTTGTCTACAAGGAAGCATGTTGGAAAAAAAACCAATACGTACCATGATCAATATTTTTTACCTGGTGAACTGACTCAAGAAGGACATGAAGGACACAACCAATTCCTATATGATGCATGTACCATCATTTTTCTAAGAAAATAGTTTTTCCATATACCAAGTCGAAATGAAGAATTCAGAGTCCTAGTGTATGGATATGTTAGTCGTCGCACCAACCATGAATTTCATGGCCTCAAAGATGAACTTGGAAAACATAACAATCTTTCCCCAAACCAAACTCATAGAATAGTGGTTTTTAAGGTTGAACTCGCCTCCTATAATACCACTCTATCCTGACTCGTCCCCCAGGGCCCATGTCGTGACTACCCCAAGCCTGCCTCCCATAGGATATGGGCTAGTAACTAGTGTCAAGTAGGCATATCCCAAAGAAATGGGAGGAATTTTCCTAAGTATATATACACACACACACAACTCCAAGACAAGGATGCTAGAATCTGAAAACACTAAATATACAATCATAAGTTACACAAGAAGAAAAAAGAAGGTAAAAATATTCTAATACAATCCCAAAAAAGGAAAAGTAATAGTAGAAGTCTTTGGAACTCCTATGTATAAAACCCTACAATAAGGGTAGGTTAAGAAATAGTTGTCTAAAGTTGAAGAAGCAGGCCTCATTTGTTGGGTCACTCTAAAAACGACAAGGCCATGGTCCACTGAGGACTTCATCAAAGAATCGATCATATTAATAAGACATGACACGTGTGGGAAAACCCCATTTAAGGGTGAGTAAAACAATACTATGTAGGGAACCCCAAAACACAAAGTAAAATACCACAAAGGAAATAACACTAAGAATATTCAGTCATCTCACCACAGGTATATGTCAACAGCATATATGACAATAACAACCAAGTATACATGTAATGGATTTCAAGGATGAAAGGTCTCATCCACTACCAGCCATACGGTCCCATGCATAGTATGCTCAATTCTAGGAGATCTCACTCCTTGTGCTATTTTAAGGTAAGCACATTGAACATGTATACCATATCTATATGAGTAAAAACATGTACTCAATACGTCTGGATGTTTCATGATAAATTCAACCCCTCTAGGACATATAGTCTCGATATCACAATCATTAGAGTCACTAGAGTTAGATTACACTATATATAGGACTATGGTATGTAAATGGGATTGTCTCAAGAATACAAAGTACCCGAAAGTTGTATCACATGATGTGTAGGTAACACATGGTCTATTGGTAACACACATAGTGTAGATAAAAAATGGAGTATTGGTAACACACTGACTGTCGATAACACATAGAGTGTCATCAAAGACATGAGAACTCACGCCCTGGTAGGATAGGGGAGTACTGACTTAGTCTAGGTAAGACACACAGTCTATGTAAGATGTATAGTATATTTATGACACACAATCTAGGTAAGACACATCATTTAGGTAAGGCAAACAGTCTAGGTCACATCCATCCACCAAATTACATCCTTAGCACCTTCATTTCTGAAGAAAATACTCTTAGATCCAATAATTCATACACCAACATCCATAGAAACTCACTTAGTTTTTCTCAAAACACCATTCTCATCCTCAGGGTCCCAATTACATAATGGGCTCATAAAATGGAAAAAAGTTTTGAGATTCATGGGTGATTAAGTCAAAAGATGTTGGTGGGGTCTCTGTTTACCCCAACCTGTCGGGTTCGACCCCCCCCCCCCCACCCTCGTCGGGTCTGCCCCAACCCGCCACCTGACCCACTTGGTTTACCCAGACCGCTATGCCCAGACCAAACTAATGGCCCATCCCACTAGACCTGCTAAACCTAACTCACTACATGTAGGTCAATCCACCTCCAATAAACGCTATAACTGGTCGCGCCCCGCCCTAGTCAATGCAGTCTGTGTGTCTGGTCCGTGTGATAAATGCCACCCACGACAAATTTTCTATTATTACATCCATTGTGGCTCCGTTGAGTTGGGTACCTTCTCCATGGCCCCTTCACATGGTCTTCCTCTACCACCGCATCCCACAAGTCGCGGCTCTAGTGCCTGGCCTATGGCCTCACTGCTGCAGGCCCTTCCACCACTAGTCGTCGAGTCGGTGGCCCCCCTGTGCCACCACCACCGACTCCCTACTACATGTCTCTCCACTATCACGATACCATTGGATCGAGGTGCTCCATTACCTCTGTCTCCCATGTTGGAACCCATTCTTCTGGCTCGGCCGCGCTGCTAGGCTGGTGATGCTTCTACTAGTGGCCTCGTCTCGCATTTCTCTTCTCGTCACACCTCGGTGGGTTTGGTGATATGTAATATTATCAGCATCAGAATTTCTGTGCCAAATATCAAAGGAACTACAATAAATATTCTCAAATCTACATGAAGAACAAAGAGGAAGAAAATGACGAAGTGGGAAGAAGAAACATAGGAACACCTAGAGAATGGATCCATTCAATTGTTCTTGTCAGCCCAAATTAATTCTTGTTAAATGGATAATTAAGAAAAAAATTCAAAATCACAAAGATCTAATTCCCAAATTAATCACCACAATAAGACACACATCCCACAAGAAAAATAGACCTATTGATCTATTAGGGTTGGTGTCCTGAGAACCAACTATTTTGTAATTTTATTACATTAATGTACACTTCTAATATATTGTTTATTGTTCTACATGAATATAATATAATAATGTCCTATAATATTTGTTTCATTAATGTGGTCATGGAAGATCCCTACAATGATGAGAACCTTGAAATGCTATAAAATTATTCTTAAATAAAGTTCTACAGTTGGATGACAAACTATGATATGACGCATAGTATACAAACTATCATGTGTGAGTACTCGTAAGAAGATGATACACTCCCTCATAGAGTTTGCTGTTGGTAATATCCAAGGTAGAAGATTATGAGAACAAACCCACCAGTAGTAATTCCACATGTCTTGGTGTCATCAGACATTACTATCTACGAGTGTGTGTTGTAACACCCTAGCTAAATAAAGAATATGATATTTTCATATTTATCTATATTTGTGAATAAAATTTTAATATGACTTTAAAGGGGACTCTATGCTCGATGGCATACCCAACACGCAACAACGAGTTTCTTGGGAATCTTACATTGCACTATAATAAGAAAATAATATTATTTTAAATGGTAGTTAACATGTAGCTATTGTATTGGCGGGAATGGATATAAATAACTAAAATATGATTATAAATGTTTTTAAATGTTTTTAAATTTATCCAATAAAAGATAAACGCTTAAAATACAGAAAGAATTCAATTTTAGGCGTATATGCCGTAGTTTTCACTAAAGGTTCACTTATCGCCTTTTGATGGCGGATCGTCATTAAATATAGTTTTTTTCACTCTTATAAATTCTATTGGACCAAATATAACTCTTCTTAAGAATTGGGACATCAAAATCTACATTGTGTAAATTTTTGGTATCTTTCCGATAAAGATCATTTTTTAATGAATAGTGTAAAATGTTGTATTTTAATTCAAAACCTCCTTTTAATCTAATTTATTTATATGATTAGATTATCTTTTGAATTGGTTTTAAAGTGAAATTAGAATATATTTTTACCATTAAATCCAACAGTGGTCATTGTAATTAATTTCACTTTGAAACCAGACTTAAACTAGTGTCAATCTTTTGGTACTTATTGTTTCACAAAAACACGCTATTTTCTCTGACAGTGGGAATTATTTATTAAATTAATTAATGTGACTTATATGTTTTGAATTTTGTAAAATAGAATTCATTTTTGAATTTGGAATATCAAATATAGCTTAGGGTGAATTTTTGGGATTTTTCTGAAAAACTTCAATTTTTGATGAATAGTGAAACCACTAAGTGGTACTTATAAAATACTGATTTTTCTGTTTAAATGAAATTTTTTCATCTTTGTGTTTTGAATTTCAAAAAATCCGACATACATGGTTGTCATTAAAAAGTAAAATGTGGTTCAATAGGATAAAAATAATTTTTTGGTGAATAGTAACTTATTCAGTTTTTAATCGCGATTAGAGGTAATTAGTGTCGTTTATGGTAAGAATAATGTTTTAATAAAATGAAATGACCTAGACACTTGTCCTACCCTCATTGGATATGTCATGGACGACCAATAAAATCCATGGGTCGACTTGGGGACCCCATGGAGCCACTTTTTTTGGAAAATGACATAAATATCTTTTTATTTAATGTTAAAGTAAAAATGACACAAACCTGAGATGTTTTTCTAAAAAAAATTTACATGGGGTTATATAAGTCATATTTTTTACTATAAATTGTCATTGGAAAGCTAAACCGATTTCCTACATCATAGTATTTTTTTTATAATTTTTAAACTTTAAATAAATTAAATTATTTATGACATCATGATGATGCAGCGATGACCTCATTATTTAACGATTTCAATAAAATGGAAAGATAATTTAATATCTAAGACCTAAACATGGCCAAAACCTATTTTATGGGGGGATTTATAACCCTTATCACCTTATCCACGAATTACATCAATGTGTGACCTTTTAAATCTGAAACTCATTTTCAAATAAAGTAACATTTGCTTACTTCCCAAGAGTGCCCCTCCTCTCCTCTTATAAAAGGCCCCCACCTCTACCTCTTTACCCACACCTCTCAAGCCTTTGGCTCAGCCAACCTCTGCCCATTTCATCTCTCCACATCCCTCTCTAACTCCTTGAAGCCTCACTTTGGGCAGAATCCTTTCCATGGAAGCCTTTGAGCTCAAATCAAAGGAAGTTACCCGATTTGAAGATAATGACTTCACTTGTGTCCTTTTGTTTTATATTGCTTCTCCAACCCCCTAAACTCTTTTTATTAATTTATTTTGTAACAAATATAGTATCTTAAATATACTAGTATGTTGGTATAATAATTATTCGAGATACACTTACACATACCTACATCTAATGGTTAAATAACATACTGTTTCTGTGGATGGTGACTTTCTGCCTCCCGAAACGATGATTGTTCAACATTCTTCTAACACCTTCAAAGGTGGCCATTAAGATGAAACTATATTTATATATGATATATGATATGTTTATGTTTTACTTAAGTTTCTGTATTTTTCATTTATGTCATATCTTTATGGTTTCCATTATGGGTAAACGTGATATCTTCATTTAAGGAAGTGCGGACTACCGCCCCCTCAAAGTAATTTGATTTGTTAAAACCATATGTGGTACGTATAAAGGATATATTTAATGATATTATATATGATACCAAACTGTAATTAAAATACTATTATTTATCATTATGTTTTAATTCCATTAAATATGAAATAGAAATGGAAGTAGCGTTCATGTGTACGTACGACTTACCGTCTCCATGAACGGTGCATTTCATTTCTTAACTCTAAAAGTTATTTAATATAATAAATGCATGAATATAATGGATATATATGATATATATGATATCTAAATCATTAATAAAACGCTGTATATAATGAACCGTTGACCACACGAACAACATGTAATTGTAAGAAGTCCACTTTCGACTGAAGAACCAAATATCGACAAAACAAACATTATTAACTTAAATGATTACATAATGGTTATGACATGGAAATAAGTGATATAAAAGGAATAATGAACTTGAAAAGGTTCTTAATGAAGTATAAATTAACTCAAGTTTATTATTCATGAGATTAAAGAACGATCGAGTCAAGTCAGACCCAAGGTAAGGGATCCTACTCCTCTCTTTATTTTTAAGTACACTCTTTTATGTCATTTCTTTTAAAGCTCATCTTTCGTGTTATTGGGATGTTCTTTTATATTAATATTACTGTAATTTTTATGTTCATGTGATGAGAGACCCTATTCTCTCTCATCAATCCATTTTGGATGTTTTGAGTGGCGCCGTTAGGCTGCTGGATTTTCGTAAGAGATATAACCTCTCTCTTTCTTTTTAAGTACTCTCCTTTATGTCACTTCTTTTAAGCTCCTCTTTGTTATGTTGGGGGATGTTCTTTTATATTCCTCTTTCTGTAAACATTATGTTAATATGATGAGAGACCCTATTTGATCTCATCAATCCATTTTGTAAGTTTTATGTGGCGCCGTTAGGCTGCCGAGTTTTCGTAAGGGATTTTTCATCTCACTATTATTCCCGTGAGATTTATGCAACATTTGCCACAATTTACTTTGACTGGTGTATGTACTTCCCATTATTCTACTCATTGTGTAATATACTTCTGTTTATGAGTATTTACATCATTGATGTATTGTCCTTTCATGGGGTGTATGTTTTGAAAGATACCCAAGTTGGTAAGGGAACCTTTCACCCTCCTCTTTTTAAAAGACTTCTTTTGTTGGGTCCTTTAATTTATATATTGTTATGTTGGGATATGTACTCATATATCCTTATTTATGTAAATTTTATTTCCAAGAGATGAGATTTTCTTTTTTTTTCTCTCATCAACTCATTTTGATGTGACGCCGTTAGGCTGTCAAGGGAACTTCTTAACCCAATTTCGATTTCTTTGGGTTCAACATTTAGTTTTTTAATATTTCATCCTTTGAATATGTGTGAATGACCTTTGATTATTTTGCACTTAATATACACTTATATCTGGTGTATTCATTTGTCACACATAATTATGTAATTGATTTATCCTTAAAACCAAGGATACCGTCTTTGTATGGGACTTCGTCTCAATCTCCTTTCATTGAGGCATATTTTGTTTTATACACAACCTTCTTTTATACGGTGTATAAACCCCTTTGACTTTTACATTTATTTGAAAGGAATCTTTTTTATATGAAGCGTTTTACAAAACGAAAAAAGGGAATGTTTTTGTCATACGTATGCTGCGACAATGACTTCTCCGCCGTCGTGACCATTATTTGAGTTTCGGCTTCTTCTACTTGCCATACCTTCTTTTTAAAAGAAAAATAAATACAATGTTTTACTTTTCTTTTATTTTGGTATTGAAAATAGTTTTCATAATTTATTTATATCAATGTGTTGTATTGATATCTTGTTATTGAAAGGTGGAAATGTTATGTTTACTTTATGTATGTTTTATGCGATAAGATTATGTTATGGTTCTTGGGCATTGTTATGAAGACGGGTGGTTCCGTGATAAACTAAGGGAGGGTGAGCCTGATATAGATCTCCAATGCATTGGGTAATTCGAAGGAATGAAACGTTAAGGTTTCTCTGAAGAGATTTAGGGAATATACTGCGGTGGGTATTCCAAACATAACTAATAGGGTTACTCTCTACGTAAGAATGTTATGAATGCCTCAAGTTAACTTTTATGTCTTATGATTTCTATGATTTATTCATGATTTGATTAGGTATGTTAAAGTTCCTATGTTTTATGTGTAAAGTATGATTTCATTCTTATGTATATATGAACTCATGTTTCCTTTCCATATTTTTATAACCCTTACTGAGCTTTTTGTGCTCATCCCATGTTTTTGAAATGTTTTTCACAGGTCAAGGGAAAGGTACATGATGGGATGATAGTGTCAAGGATGTGTCAAGATAGAATACATGTTTTTATTTTAAATATGTCTCTGTTGATGGGAAGAATGAATACTGTCTTTTATGTAACCAATTTTCTTAAATGTGGAATGTAATGAAAGTTTCATGATCTAATTCTCTAAAACTCTAAACCGGAAAATATCCTCAATGTGTAATTTTATAATAACTCAAGATTAAGTAAGGTTTAAGGCTGGGGCCTTATAGTTGGTATTAGAGGTCGGTTTAGAAAACTTTAGGGATTAGGAGTTCTTGTGAGACACATGATTAGTCCCTATATCTATTATTTCATTTTAATCCTTGTTTTATAACATTTTTTCAGGTCAAGTAAAGTCGGTTATGAATGGAAGGAGAGGGATCTCAAACGACATTCCTATCTCTTCCTGATGACATGCTTGCAATAATTACTGCAAAGTCATCTTCGGATGATTGTGAAACTTTTTCTAGCATACAACTCACTTGCAAGCAGTTGTTTGAGATATCAAACACCTCCACTATACCTCGTTATCATCGTGGATCATGGGTTGTTTTTAGACAAATACTATTTTCACAATATTCTCATCTTTTCAAGAAAGGTAAATATTATCAGGGTATTTTCAAATATTTTACCTTATCGCAAGAATTTGAAGCATATTATTATTTTAAAAATGGTGCTGAGGAAGGAGACACTTGCGCAACCTATTTATATTTTCTTTTAAAATACAGTCTTACATCACAAACTTATGTTATTTTAAAAGGACCAATAATAGAATGTTTCAACTCAATTTCGGTCCGACTATTTTATAGAAATCATGTTTTATCAGATGTTTTGGAATTATATGTCATACATGATTATTTTCCAAAACTATTTTTCTGTGAACACCCATATGACCCATGTTTTACGTGGTGTATTTGGATAGAGGAAGGAAATGATTTTGAAGGATCTATAAATCATTTTTGCAATGCATGGGACTTCTACCTACGTCAGCAAGATGACGATGAAACCGAGTGGACGCCATGATCAAGGTATGATGTTATTCATTTTGGGAATTGTTTTATTTTAACTTATGGTGGTGAAATAAGACTTCAAGAATTAAGATGTTGAGATCGTAACGAATTCGAATGAAAATTAAAGGTATAAGGAAACGATTGAGGTTAAAACATGTTAGGGTTATTTTTGGAGTTTTATAAAAAGGAAAACACATAGACCGTGTGACAACCTGTCGCGTCGGACAAAGCTGCGGGAATCGAACCCACAACCAAAGTGCGACTGGTATTTATAACCTACCACTGGACTACGTGATGTCCTGGTTAGTTTGACTGATTCTTTTTAGTTATATGATTTTATGAATTAAGAGTAAGTTTATTTTGGGTTATTTATGAAAATGATTAACCTATCATGGATGATATGTGATTAGGTTGATTACTTTTCAATACGAGACTTTAGGAGAAACTGATGTTGTTTGGAGATAAATGTTACGATTTAACTTGGAAGTCTATGTGACTAAATCCTTCAAATATTTGGGTTTCAATCTTAGATTGTTTTACTTTGAATAATTTTAAGGACAAATTGTTTATCGTATGGTCCTCGTTGATCTTTGGGTTTTGTTGGACAAATTTTGGAGTTTAAGCATAGATTTTCTTTTTAAAGGGTTATCCTTTTCTGGATTATCTGATCTTGTACTAACCTTTTTGGTTTTGGTTTTGGTTAAATCCTAAAGACATAGGAAGTATATAGTTTTCATTGGTGGATTAGGTGATTCTCTATAAGTTTTTTATAGTACTCTAAATGCGAACAAGTCTCTCTAAATACTCATCTTTTGGAAAAAAATATGAGTTTCTATAAGGAATCTAATAAAAGTTGAAAAGTCAACATGATAAGTGATTATGTTTCCTTATGAATAAATTCCTCAATAAAAAGTAACTTAAAACTAAAATTTTTTCTATTTACTTTTCCTACTGGGGAATCGAATACCGTTTAACCTATCAGAAGTTTGTGATTTTCTTGTGGTTAACTTTCTCCTAAACATGTTTTCTATCACTCTCCATTAGAAAATGACCCTATGTTTTCTCCTCCATGTCCATATTTTTCTACATAGAATCCTAGTATGGGTTAACTCGAGTGACCTTTTTACTTATCTTTCTTTATTTTAAAGTGATTGTTTTACCGACTCTTGTTCTGATGTGGGACTTTCAAGGATATTTCCAAGCTCAATTTTAAAAATTGCGAGGATGCAATTCCCAAAAGGGGGAAGGATGTAACACCCCAGGTAAAAAAGAATATGACATTTTCATATTTATCCATATTTTTGAATAAAATATTAATATTACTTTAAAGGGGACGCTATGCTCGATGGCGTACCCAACACGCAACAACGAGTTCCTTGGGAATCTTACATTGTACTCTAATAATAAAATAATATTATTTTAAATGGTAGTTAACATTTAGCTTTTGTATTGGCGGTAATGGATAGAAATAACTAAAATATTATTATTTATGTTTTTAAATGTTTTTACATTTATCCAATAAACGTTAAAGGCTTAAAATACGGAAAGAATTCAATTTTTGGCGTATATGCCCTAGTTTTCACTAAAGGTTCACTTATCGCCTTTTGATGGTGGATCGTCATTAAATATAGTTTTGTTCACTCTTATACATTCACTTAGACCAAATAAAACTCTTCATAAGAATTGGGACATCAAAATTTACATTGTGTGAATTTTTGGTATCTTTCCGATAAAGTTCATTTTTTTAATGAATAATGTAAAATGTTGTATTTTAATTCAAAACCAATTTTTAATATAATTTATTTATATGATTAGATTGTCTTTTTAATTGGTTTTAAAGTGATATTTGAATATATTTTTACCATTAAATCCAATAGTGGTTGTTGGAATTATTTTCACTTTAAAAACAGACTTAAACTAGTGTCAATCTTTTGGTACTTATTGTTTCATAAAAACACGATATTTGCTCTGACAGCGGGAATTAATTATTAAATTAATTAATTTGACTTATATTTTTTTAATTTTGTAAAATAGACTTCATTTTTGAATTCGGAATATCAAATATATCTTAGGGTTAATTTTTTGGATTTTTCTGAAAAACATCAATTTTTGATGAATAGTGAAACCACTAAGTGGTACTTATAAAAAACTGATTTTTCCATTTAAATGAAATTTTTCCATCTTTGTGTTTTGAATTTCAAAATAATATGACATACATGGTTGTCATTAAGAAGTAAAATGTGGTTCTATAGGATAAAAATAATTTTTTGGCGAATAGTAACTTATTATGGTTTTAATCGCGATTAGAGGTAATTAGTGTAGTTTATGGTAAGAATAATGTTTTAATAAAATTAAATTACCTAGAAACATGTCCTACCCTAATTGTATGTGTCATGTCCAACCAATAAAATCCATGGGTCAACTTGGGGACTCCATGGAGCCACTTTGGTTGGAAAATGACATAAATATCTTTTTATTTAATGTTAATGTAAAAATGACACAAACATGAGATGTTTTACTAAAATAATTTTTACATGGGGTTATACAAGTCATATTTTTGACTATAAACATTAATAGGAATGATAAAAAGATTTCGTACATCACAGTATTTGTTTTATAATTTTTAGACATTAAATATATTAAATTATTTATGACATCATGATGATGCAGCGATGACCTCATTATTTAACGATTTCAATAAAATGGAAAGATAATGTAATATCTAAGACCTAAACATGTATAAAACCTATTGTATGGGTGTATTTAGAACCCTTATCACCTTATCCACGAATTATATCAATGTGGGACCTTTTAAATCCGAAACTCATTTTCAAATAAAGTAACAGTTTCTTACTTTCCAAGAGTGCCCCTCCTCTCCTCTTATAAAAGGCCCCCACCTCTACCTCTTTACCCACACCTCTCAAGCCTTTGGCTCGGCCAACCTCTACCCATTTCATCTCTCCACATACCTCTCTATCTCCTTGAAGCCTCACTTTGGGAAGAATAATTTCCAAGGAAGCCTTTGAGATCAAATCAAAGGAAGTTACCTGATTTAAAGGTAATGTCTTCACTTGTGTCCTTTTGTTTTATTTTGCATCTCCAACCACCTATACTCTTTTTATTCATTTATTTTGTAACAAATAATGTATCTTAAATATAATAGTATATTGTTATAATAAGTATTCGAGCTACACTTACACACACCTACATCTAATAGTTAAAGAACATACTGTTTCCGTGGATGGCGAATTTCTGCCTCCCGAAACGATGATTGTTCAACATTCATCTAACACCTTCAAAGGTGGCCATTAAGATGACACTATATTTATATATGATATATTATATGTTTATGTTTTACTTAAGTTTATGTATTTTTCATTTATGGCATACCTTTATGGTTTCCATTATGGGTAAACGTGATATCTTCATTTAAGGATGTGCGGACTACCGCCCCTCAAAGTGATTTGATTCGTTAATACCAAAAGTGGTTCATATAAAGGATATATTTAATGATATTATATATGATACCATACTGGAATTAAAATACTATTATTTATCATTATGTTTTAATTCCATTAAATATGAAATAGAAATGGAAGTAGCGTTCATGCGTCCGTACGGCTTACCGTCTCCATGAACGGTGCATTTCATTTCTTAACTCTAAATGTTATGTAATATTATAAATGCATGAATATAATGGATATATATGATATATATGATATCTAAATCATCAATACAACTCTAGATATAATGAACCTTTGACCACACGAACAACATGTAATTGTAAGAAGTCCACTTTCGACTTAAGAACCAAATATCGACAAAACAATCATTATTAACATAAATGATTACATAATGGTTATGACATGGTAATAAGTGATATAAAAGGAAAAATGAACTTTAAAAGGTTATTAAGGAAGTAGAAATTAACTCAAGTTTATTATTCCGGAGATTAAAGAACAATCGAGTCAAGTCGGACCAGAGGTAAGGGATTCTACTCCTCTCATTCTTTTTAAGTACACTCTTTTATGTCATTCCTTTTAAAGCTCATCTTTCTTGTTATTGGGATGTTCTTTTATATTAGTCTTACTGTAATTTTTATGTTCATGTGATGAGAGACCCTATTCTCTCTCATCAATCCATTTTGGATGTTTTGAGTGGCGCCGTTATGCTGCCGAATTTTCGTAAGAGATCTAACCTCTCTCTTTCTTTTTAAGTACTCTCCTTTATGTCACTTATTTTAAGCTCCTCTTTGTTATGTTGGGGGATGTTCTTTTATATTACTCTTTCTGTAAACATTATGTTAATATGATGAGAGACCCTATTTGATCTCATCAATCCATTTTGTATGTTTTATGTGGCGTTGTTAGGCTACCGAGTTTTCGTAAGGGATTTTTCATCTCACTATTATTACTGTGAGATTTATGCTAAATTTTCCACAATTTCCTTTGAGTGGTGTATGTACTTCCCATTATTCTACTCATTGTGTAATATACTTTTGTTTATGAGTATTTACATCAATTATGTATTTTCCTTCTTTCATGGGGTGTATGTTTTGAAAGATACCCAAGTCGGTAAGGGAACCTTTCACCCTCCTCTTTTTAAAAGACTTCTTTTGTTGGGTCTTTTAATTTATATATTGTTATGTTGGGATATGTTCTCATATATCTTTATTGATGTAAATTTTATTTCCAAGTGATGAGATACCCTTTTTTTATCTCTCATCAACTCATTTTGATGTGACGTCGTTAGGCTGTCAAGGGAACTTCTTAACCCAATTTCGATTTCTTTGGGATCAACATGTAGTTATTGAGTATGTCATCCTTTGAATATGTGTGAATGAACTTTGATTATTTTACAATTAATATCCACTTATATTTGGTGTATTCATTTATCCCACATAATTATGTAATTGATTTATCCTTAAAATCAAGGATACCGTCTTTGTATGGGACTTCATCTCAATCTCCTTTCATTGAGGCATATTTTATTTTATCCACAACCTTCTTTTATACGGTGTATAAACCCCTTTGACTTTTACGTTTATTCAAAAGGAATATTTTTTATACGAAGCATTTTACAAAATGACAAAAGGGAATGTTTTTGTCATAGGTATGCGGCGACAACAACTTCTCCACCGCCGTGACCATTATTTGAGTTTCGGCTTCCTCTACAAGCCATACCTTCTTTTTAAAAGAAAAATAAATACCATGTTTTACTTTTCTTTTATTTTGGTATTGAAAATGGTTTTCATAATGTATCTATATCAATGTGTTGTATTGATATATTGTTATTGAAAGGTGGAAATGATATGTTTCCTTTATGCATGTTTTATGTGATAAGATTATGTTATGGTTCTTGGTCATTGTTATGAAGACGGGTGGTTCCGTGATAAAGTAAGGGTGAGTGAGCCCGATATAGCTCTCCAATGCATTGGGTAATGCGAATGAGTGAAACGTTAAGGTTTCACCGAAGAGGTTTAGGGAATATACTTTGGTGGGTATTCCAAACGTAACCAAGAGGGTTACTCCCTACGTAAGAATGTTATCAATGCCTCAAGTTAACTTTTATGTCCTATGATTTCTATGATTTATTCATGATTTGATTAGGTATTTTAAAGTGCCTATGTTTCATGGGTAAAGTATGATTTCATTCTTATGTATATTTGAACTCATGTTTCCTTTCCATATTTTTATAACCCTTCTTGAGCTTTTTGTGCACATCCCAAGTTTTTGAAATGTTTTTCACAGGTCAAGGGAAAGGTACATGATGGGATGATAGTGTCAAGGATGAGTCAAGATAGAATCCATGTTTTTATTTTAAATATGTTTCCGTTGATGGGAAGAATGAAAACTGTCTTTTATGTAACCACATTTCTTAAATGTGGAATGTAATGAAACTTTCATGATCTAATTCTCTAAAACTCTAAACCTAAAAAGCTCCTCAATGTGTAATCATGTAATAACTCAAGATTAAGTAAGGTTTAAGGTTGGGGCCTTATATGTGTAATGGTCCTTATACGAGAATATTATCATTAACTCGGGTCATTACTCAAACACTTAGATATGCTGACGAAAACTTTCACGAAGATAGTTGGCGGGAAGTAGGGTAATTTGGGTGAATCACGATTGACATGTTGTTAATGGATATGTCGAGGAAGGATTTTTCCCTTCCATTTATGGAAGTTGATATCTCGGTCCTTTGATTTAAATAGAACTCTTGCATGAAATTACATGGCCATGGTGAAACGACGAGTTTATTTCAGGTAGTCAAAGAATGACGGATCAGGAATATCAGTTTATGACACATCCATGAAACCTGCTTGATGAGATATTGAGAAACATGGATTAAATTACACAGTAAGCATTCATATGAGGTGATACTTCAATGCAACATGAACTTGTTTCTCTTGGGTTCCTTGACCCGTTGCTAGACAGTAATCTTTTACTTTAGGCAAGCCCACCTAATTCCAATGAGAAAGAGGCCTAGAGGGTGACACACATAGTGTATTCAAGTATCTCAAGTAGATTAAATATTATTCCCATATGTGGTTAAATAATTATTCAAGGAAGCCTAAATTGTTATAATAGTTGAGGAAGAATAAAATTAAAACTAGTAAACTCCATGTATTAATGATTACACACCGTGTAGTTTTTATTTTGAAAACAAGTACACGCCGGGTATTATTTAATGTACACATCGTGTAGTTTTCATTTTAGAAAGGAAATGAATAAATGATAAAAAGATATACACACCGTGTACATTGAATATACATGGCGTGTAGTTTTCAATGAAAAATAAGTACACGTCATGTATTTATGATTCCATTCCATGTAGCTTTTCTAGTCAGGATTTTGAAGAAAATAAAGTCATCTTATTAAATGATATATATTGTAATTAGTGTGGGCACATGTCAAGAAATTAATGACTCGACATGGGGTTTTTCAGAAGAGTTAATGAAATAAATAAAACTCGTAACATGTTTATTTATTATCATAACTTCACAACCTCAAACCCAATTATAAATATCCCCACATCCCCAAATACATTCCTAAAAGAATCGTTGTTCAAAACAATTCTGGAAAATTATTTCAAGGCTAAAAAAACTACTTCCTCCAAGAACACTCTCAAGACTGAAAGAGATCCTCCTCCATCAGATCAATATTATCCAAGGTGGACAACACAAGCAATGATTTCTCCACACTAGAACCTAGAGACTTCTTTGGCGATGTACAGAGATACGCGGTGCACATGTGGATCAGCGCTAGAGTAATTATACCATAGGATTCTGCGATGGAATGACAAATCATATAGGAACATGATCAGAAATATCCAAGAAGAAAGAATGCCATAAAAGGTACTTCTTGTCAATTAATTAAATTATTTATAATCAACCTGTAATGATCCTCATTTTTGGTTTTGGGACTTTTCTTCTTCTTGGTCTATTTCTATGATTCAATCCGTGGAGTCCGGCGTTTAACATCATATTTACCCCAGATTGATCATTGCTAATGAAAAAAATTCAATGTGGTCGCATCCAACCACGAGCTCCCGCTGCACCCTTAACCATCATTTGGTATCAGAGGGAGTTCACAACGTTTATTATAGTTATTTAATTTTCGTTGATAATTTATGCATTTATATTTGATTAAATTCAAGGTAAATCATTCTATAAAACTATATGAAGGAGATATGTTATTCCTCATTTGTTTCTCTATTCACATCACAGAAACAAACTTTTAATTTTCATTTTGATTAAATTAAAAATGAGGAACTCATCCGGAGGAGCCGCTCTTTCTTTCCATACAAAAAAAAGAATACACGACGTGAAGTGAAAACTACACGCTGTGTACTTAGGTTTAATGAACCAGTACTGGACCGCCAAACCACGCTGTGTGAATTGAGTATGACTAAGTATTTATTACACCACGTTGACTAGGAATGAATGGTGCATGGAACCAGAATACATGGAGTGTATGTTAAATCAACACGCCGTGTAGTCCGATCCGGTCCAAGTGAAACCATGTACAAAGAGGATCTGTGTTCCGCAGACATGAGATTGCCAGGCCGGTAACTGCATAACAAGGAAGTACACACCATGTTAGATTAATCTACATTCCATGTAATTTAAAATTTCCAATGTACAGAAATAACGCCAAATCCCCCAGTGTGTACTTTGGATAAAGGGTAAAAAATACATTTCGTGTAGGATATATTACCCGTTGTGTACTTTCCAGAAATGGAATTTCATCTGGTTTCCTCCAATTTACAAATATATGTACAAGGAATATGGATGAGAAGAATATAAAGGAAATTTAGAAATGAATTTAATATAAAT
Source organism: Viscum album (assembly GCA_963277665.1). Taxonomy (NCBI): domain Eukaryota; kingdom Viridiplantae; phylum Streptophyta; class Magnoliopsida; order Santalales; family Viscaceae; genus Viscum; species Viscum album. The sequence continues at coordinate 1,818,192,772 of OY728164.1, forward strand.
AATTGATTAATTATAAGATCATAATTAATTAATTTCTAGTGCGACTTATCTTAAATAATAGAAATATTAGAAGAATTTTAATTCTAAATATGTGTAAATGGAGTTGCATGCTATGGATGATCATGATCTCGACCAAAGACCATTTTTATGTGTGTATGGTTTCATTTTAACTTGTTTAATTTAAATTTGTTGGCCTGCAATCCTTCTTCCAATTAAATGTAGTGCATGTGTGCCCATGGTTTCTTTAATGTATATACCATGTATTGGAGGATCTCCCAAGCCAGAGGAGACGGTTCAAAACCAGAAGCTAAGGGAAAACCAACCCAAGAAGATACAATGGTGGATAGGTTGGAGCGGCAAAACATGAACCATCAGTTCATGGTGTTTTTTCCTCGCTCAGGGTTAGCTTATGAAACCTCAAGAAAATCTAACCAATAGAAGCTCTTGATCATGTCATCTTATTTTATTTTTTTTCTGATTGCATGGTGTATTTATTATGTATGTGTTGTCATGATGACATAATTAATGAAATAAAAAAGCATGAAAATATGCAATAAAATAAAAATCGGACTATGCATAAACATTATCAGAACATGGTAAATCACTTAAAAAAATCACTTAATATTAAAAAGAATGTGGTAATGAAAAAGTACACATAAAGAATAAAATCCCTCAAATACCATATTAAGTCAAACCAAACCATCCATTACTTGATTAAGTGCATGACTCAATAAAACTTTATGTTTAAACAACCCTAATTGGGACACTTCCTTTTATAAAGGTAGCTATTATGAAAGTTTTAGGATTCCTTAAACTTTTTACATCAAGAGGAGTATCCCTTTCTAGACTTGTTGTAAAATTGTGGCAAGTGTTGAGGAAATCCAAGTCAGGATTTCAGGATTGGGGTGTCAACTCAATATATCAAGGAACTGTAAGCTCATAGTTGGAAAAGAATTTCCTACCTAAATACCTTCAAATAGCTTGACCAACCCTTCTTGGGGTTATGCGAAGGGGGATATCGATCCTTTCCACTAGAATGTCAAAGAAACATGAAATTATGAGTTCAATGGTGAGGGCCACTAGGACTTGATAAAATAGTCGAAGACTTAATAAAAATTTATTATTTCTCATAAAATTTAATCGAGAAAGTACTGATAAATCTGCTCTTTAAATTTGTAGAATCAAAATGACAAACTCTTCAGCCACATTTTATTTGCGATGAATTCTAGATAAAGAAAATATCCTCACCGACAGTAACTTTCATGAATGGTTTTGGAACCTTTGGGTTATCCTATCCCATGAACGAATGTTTTATGTTCTGGAGTCCTCACTTTCTGATTTTCATGCACAAGGGGCAAGTGATGGAGATTTCTTTGTCTGTGATCAACATTTCAACGATGAACATGATGTTCATGTTTTGATGATATCATAAATATCTAGTGACCTAATGAAGTCTCATGAAGACATGGATGCCTATATCATGCTCGAGAACCATCGTGGTCTATAACCGGAGAGAGAAATATTGTAAAATATGAGATCTCCAATGATCTATTCCAGAGCATGCTTGGATTGGGTGCCCCAGGTGGGCCTCATGTATTCACGATCATTGGATACATTGAGTGCTTGGAGGTTCAAGGGTTTAAACACCCCATAGAACTGGGTTCCAATCTCATTCATGCATCACTCTCCCAGAGCTTCTCTAATATTGTAGTAAATTTCAACAGGAACAACATTATGAAGTCTTTATCTGATCTCTTTATCCTCATTCGCCTAGTAGACAATGATATGAAGCTTGAAAGTCCTTCTATCCTTATGGTTATTAAAACTAAAGGGAAGGAGAAGAGATTTAATCCCAAATCATCTTCACGGCCTTCACAGAAAAGGAAAATCAAAGGGGAGGGAAGAGAACAAGTGGCTCTTTGTGTTGCATGTGGCAAGAAGGGCCACTAGAAGAAAAAATACACCCAGCCACGGAATCAAGGGGAATCTTCAGGTGCGGTTGTTATCAAATGAAATCTATTTGTCTCTAAAAATTGGGTATTAGATATATCTTTTGGTGATCACATATGTATCCAAATACAAAAAACAAGTAGATTAAGGAATATTGATCGAGGGGAGGTATATCTACGAACAGCCAGTGGAGCCAGACTTGATGTTGTAGCTATCAGAGACTACCACCTCACAATTCCAACTAGAATGATATTTGTTTTAAATGGTTGTTATTATGTGCCTTATGTTACTAAAAACATTTTTCAGTATCCATATTAGAAACTGAAAGATTCATCTTCATGTTTTGAAATGAATGTTGCTACTTTTATAAAGATAGCATTAGATTTGGTAGGGCACATTTATATAAAGGCCTTTATGTGTTAGACTACACAAACCAAGTAATGTAATTCAATGACAAAGTAAATTCACATGACTCATACCACACCCAAATTTGGCATCACCGGCTAGGTCAGGTCAATGAGAAACGTTTGAAAAAATTACATCAAGATGAGTATTTAGATTCTTTTTTCCTAAAACCACTTGGTGAATGTCATGTGTGTCTACAAGGAAAAATTACCAATGCCCTATTTAGTTGAAAAAGAGAAAGAGCTAAAGAGATTCTAGAATTTTTTTCACACATATGTATGTGGACCATTTTCAGTTGAAGCATGGGTTGGGTTCTTATACATCATAACGTTCATTTATTATTTTAGTAGATATGGATATATTTACTTAATGAGGTATAAGTCAGATTATTTTGATCGGTTCAGTGAATAAAAGAATGAAGTTGAGAAATAGCTTGGCAAGGAGATTAAGAAAATCCACTCAGACAGAGGAGGAGAATATCTTAATCAAGAATTCATGGACTTCTTATGAGATTTTTGGATTCTATCTCAACTCACTCCTCCTTACACACCTCAGTAGAATGGAGTAAGTGAAAGGAAGAACCACACCCCATTGGACATGGTGAGATTAATGATGACTCATGCAAATCTTCCATTTTCCTTTTGGGGATATTCATTACAAACAGAAGCACACATACTAAACCAAGTACCAAATAAATACATAAATGGTATTCCATATGAATTATGGAGTGGACGCAAAGACATGTTATCAAATTTACATGTGTGGGGTAGCAAAGCATTTGTTAAGGCCTCTTCAAGTAACAAGCTTGCACCCCGAGGCACAAAGTGTATCTTCATAGGATATCCCAAAGAAACAACAGGATATTACCTATACAAACCCTCAGATAAAAAGGTAATAGTTGAAAGACACACAATATTATTAGAGAGGGAGAAAATATACAAAAGAGATAGTGGGAGTGAGATATACTTTGATGAAGTCAAGGATCAATATATATAAGAGTTATTACAAGAACTGATTCCACAAACCCCCTTGGAAGAAAAATCTGTAACAGAGACACATGATCTGTGTAGGATCACGAGAGAGGTGATAGAAGCATAACAATATGGTTTTCTTGTCACTAAGGATGGTGACTCATTATTGGTTGATAATTAAGATCCTCTTACCTGTGAGTAAGAAGTTAAAGGAATAGAAGCTGCCATGTGGAAGGAAGCCATGAATTCTATAATGGATTCCATGTACCAAAACCATGTCAGGATTTTGGTAGATCCTCCAGTTGATGTAAATACTATTGATAATAAATGGTTATTCAAGAAGAAACTGGACATGGAGGGGAAAGTCAGCACTTATAAGGCATGACTGGTTGTAAAAAGTTCTATACAGCGTCAAGGAATTGAATATGATGAAACCTTTTCACCGGTTGTGATGTTGAAATCCATCAGAATCCTATTGGGCATTTCTGCTTACCATGACTATGATATTTGGAAAATGGATTTCAAAATAGCATTCCTTAATGGGAACCTCCTCGAAGATGTCTGCATGACACAACCTGGAGTGTTTGTGACTACAAAGGATGCCAACAAGGTATGCAAGTTTCATAAATCCATTTATGAATTAAAGAAAGCATCGAGGTCTTGGAACATTCGATTTGATGAAGTCGGGAAAGAATTTGTCTTTATTAAGAATGAATATGAGCCTTGTGTCTACAAATGGTTTAGTAGAAGTGCAGTCATTTTCCTAATAGTATATGTTGATGACATATTACTAATTTTAATCCAATTACCGGTCTTACAGTTAGTTAAGGCATGGTTGGATAAATTCTTCTCTATGAAAGACTTGGGCGAGGTGGCATATATTCTTGGGATCAAGATCCATCGTGATAGATCCAAGTGAATGATGTGCCTAAGTCAAAGTATATAAATTGACATGATATTGAAGAGATTCAGTATGGAACAGTCCAAGAGGGGATAGTTTCCAATGTCACATGAAATTCATCTTTCCAAGAAAATGTGTCCTCAGACACATGAGGAAAGAAGGAAAATGGAAATGATCCTTTACGCATCCATGATTGGGTCTGTCTCATATGCCATGCTATGTACAAGGCTAGATGTTGATTTCGCCTTATGTTTGGTAGGTATATATCAAGATGATCTAGGAGACATCCTTTGGATGGTAGTAAAGACCATCCTTAAGTATATGAGGCGTACTAAGGATATGTTCATGGTTTATGGAAGATATGAGGAACTAGTCATCAGAGTACATGTAGATGCTAGTTTCCAAACTGATCAAGATGAGATGAAGTCACAGACAAGATACATCTTCAGTTTGAATGGAGGTGTAGTGAGCTGGATGAACACAAAGCAAGGTGTGGACGTAGATTCTACAGCAGAGTCTGAGTATATCGCAGCTTCTGAGGTAGCTAAAGAAGCAGTATGGAAGTGAAGCTTCATCAAAGCGAAGGATGTAGTACCTAGCAGTAAAGATCCTATCACACTCTATTGTGATAATTCTACAGTGGTGGCACTTGAAAAAGATCCAAGGTCAAATTAGTAGACAAAGCACGTACATCTGAAGTATCATCTCTTGAGGGATTGTTTCTCAGAGAGTTAAAGTTGTAGTGAGAAGTATATCCATGGAAGACACCTTGGAGGACCCCTTGAATAAAGCCTTGACTCATCAAAAACATGATCATCATGTGAGGTCTAGAAGACTAAAAGTCATAGTCATTTGGCTCTAGTCCAAGTGGGATTTTGTTAGGGTTGGTGTCTTGAGAACCAACTGTTTTGTACTTTGATTACATTAATGTACACTTATTATATATTTTTAATGTCCTGGAATATTTGTTGCACTAATGAGATCATGGAAGATCCCCACTATGATGAGAACCTTGAAAGGCTATAACAATATTATTAAATAATGTTCTATCGTTGGATGACATACTATGATATGACACATAGTATACAGACCATCATGTGTGAGTACTCATAAGAAGATGAGACTCTCTCTCATGGTGTTCGCACTTGTTAATATACAATATAAGAGATTATGAGAATAGAACCTCCAGTTGTAATTCAGCATGTCTTGGTGTCATCGTACATTACTCTCTAAGAGTGTGTGTAATGGTCCATAGACTGGAATATTATCATTAACTCATGTCATGACTCATGCACATAGTTTTGCTGACGAAAACCGTCACAAAGAAAGTTGGCTGAAAGTATGGTACGTTGGGTGCGTCACAAATGACAAGTTATTAATGGACAAGTCAAGGAAGGATTTGTCGCTTCCATTTAGGGAAGTTGATACCTCATCCCTTTGATTGAAATTGAACTGTCGCATGAAATACCATGTCCATAGATAAACGATGAGTTTATTTCAGGTAGTCAAAGAACGACGTATCAAACATATAGGTTTATGACTCTTCTATGAAACATGCTTGATGACATATTGAGACAAAGGGATTAAATTACACGGTAAGTGTTCGTATGAGGTGAGAGGTCAATGCAGCGTCAACTTCTTTCCCTTGGGTTCCTTAAACCATTGCTAGACAGTAATCTTGGACTTTAGGAAAGCCCACCTAATTCCAATGAGAAAGAGGCCTAAAGGGTCACCCACTAAGTGTATTCAAGTATCTAAAGTATAATTATGATTAATCCCATACGTAGTGTAATAATTATTCCAGAAATCCTAAATCGTTTTAATATTTGAGAAAGAATATAATGAAAACAAGTACACGTAGTGTATTAATGATTACACGCCATGAAGATTTTATTTTGAAAACAAGTACACATCATGTATTATTGAATGTACACGCCATTTATTTTTCATTTTGGAAAGGAAATGAATAAATTAAAACAAGATATACACACCGTGTACATTGAATATACACGCCATGTAGTTTTCAATGAAAAATAAGTACATGTTGTGTATTTATGATTATAAGCCATGCAGTTTTTCTAGTCGGGATTTTGAGGAAATAATGTCATTTTATTAAATGATATTTATTGTAATCAGTGTTGGTGCATGTCAAGAATTAATGACTCAGCAATGGTTTTTTCAAAGAGATAATGAAGTAAATAAAACAAATAACACATTTATTTATTGTCATAACATTACAACCTCAACCCCGATTATAAATATCCTCACAACCCCAACTCCTTTCCTAAGAGAATAGTTGTGTAGAACAATTCTGGAGAATTATTTCAAGGCCGAAAGATCTACTTCTTCCAAGAATGCTCTAAATACCTAGAGAGATCCCCCTCCATCGGATCATGACAATCCAAGGAGGACAATGGAAGCAAAGGTTTCTCCACGCTAGCACCCGGAGACTCCATTAGAGATGTCTAGAGATACGCGGTGCACATGTAGATCCCCGCTAGAGGAAATCTTCACAGGGATTCTGCGACACACTGACGAATCACATCAAAACGTGATCATAAATATCATGAAGAAAGAATGTCGTAAAAGGTACTTCTTTTCAATTAATTAAATTAATTATAATCAACCTGTAATGATCCTCATTTGTGGTTCCAGGACTTTTCTTCTTCTTTGTCTATTCCTGTGATTTCATCTGTGGAGTCTAGAATTTAACGTCGTATTGATCTTGGATTGATCATTGCTAAAGACACAAATCCAAGTGGGCACATTCACCCACGAGATTCCGTTGTGCCTGAAACCATCATGATCAACCTCTTCGTGGGATGTTCCATGTTCATCATTTTGAAAGAAGAACAGAATGAAGTAAATCACTTAGAAATAAAACTGTTGCCTCGTGGATTGGACCAGTCATTTGTAATGAATGTAGTCACACCACCGGCATTCGTTAATCCCCTATCCTTCATACATAATCGTCGATTCTTGATCCACGACCCATTAGCATTCTTAGCCACTTTTCATTGACCATAAGCAGTTTGACCAATGACTTTTCTTTTCCCGAGCTTCCAAATAATTTCTCCATGATTTTCAATCTGATATCCAATCTAGATCAAGATGTTTAATAAAGAAATGATTTTCAATATCAACATTTATATGTGATTTTTTGTATCCACATGGTTTCATTTATGATAGGAAACGTGTGCTTTGTTGACGCATCGCAGTGTTTCTGCATCACTGAAAAATGATACAAGAAATAATATAAACTTTTCCGAAGTTTATAATATTATCTTTTAAGACGTCCAAAAATTAACTTTTACCCTCAACCTGCACTGGCCGTGGTGAGTCCCCGAGTAATGGAAGCATACCCTCAAAATCTCAATGGTTATCTGGGATTTCCAATCCGAGTTACCATTTATGTGTTACAGAATTTAAAAATAAAATAATTTTTATTTAATATATTATTTATAGTTACATCCCAAAAACTAATTTCCACAGTTCACCCGCATCGGCTAATGTTAGGATACACCTATGAAAGGAACCCTATTATTAACTCAATAGTGGTATAATATTTCCAATCCAATATACCATTTATTATTTATTATAATTTTAAAATAAAACAATTTTATTTATATATTTTATTTGCAGTTACGTCCTTTTTGGTTTTTCTCACTTGAGACCTGCGCTGACTAAAGTAAAGTCACACCTAGGGTAAAACTGACATCTTGAATGCAATGATGCCCTTAGATTTCTAATACAGGAATCCATTTATGAGTTATTTCATTTTTTTCATGAAAAAACTCATGAAAATTATTAAAAAATTAGCATTTTTTATTGAACCATTTTAGGCACATAGGGCCTCATAATCACACCTCGTCTCATCGTGTGTTCTCCTAATTTTCGAAAAAAATTATAAAAAAACCGGGAATATCTGATTATTTAAAAGATAGTGTATCATGTAATACATGTAATATTTAATTTATAATCCCCAATAGATTAATCCTACTTTTACATGTGTGTGATTAATTCCCTCTCTATTTTATGATTTTAAATATTGGGAATATATTTATTGAAAAATATATTCTTGAATACATCACATTACAAGGATTAAATTTCATAATTGGTATTTTTATTATTAATCAATGTCCACCGAGGACTAAATTATCCCTCTAAAAGATAAAAAACCATTTAGAATTTATATTTTTCAATGAATTTTCGGAAATAGAATATCATATTAATTAAGTTAATAAGTTTTTCAACATTTAGGGAATCAAAATTTCAACTAAATATTGAATACCTTTTTTAAATAAAATATTAGTCTATGTTTTGATATTTCTTAATGTAAGGATTGAATTATATAAAATCCATGTCATTACTCATAATATGAGATATTTGATCTACTAAAAACCAAGAATTTCTCAACTCTCTATCCCATCATATTAAAAATTTCATTAGCTAAATTTTGTTTTTTCCCACCATATATGGTGTTTATGCCATTCATCCTTTTTCGTTCATTTTTTAAATAAATACAATTTTTTATAATAATACATAATTAAATAAAATTATAATTCCAAAACAACATCACATAGATGGTATGAAATATATTACCTGACTTATAGATCTGTTAGTTTCAATCATGGTTGTCCATGGTCTATTTTATATTATGTTATATAGGGTAACATTATATTGAAATACTTTATTATAGTTTGAAAAGGTCGGGTAAATATACCAAATCTTATACCCTAGGAGTGTCAAACTTGGTGGAAAGTAATTCAAACTACTCATTCCAAGTATGAGGAACATTTTAATACCTAGCCATCCATTAATGGGGTTATAACCCCTTAGTTAATCTTCATGAAGTAGGCTATATTCAAGAAATAATTCCTTTTAGAATAATTATAATCCAGGAAGGAAAATTGTTTTATGTTTCCTGGCTATAAAATTTCCAAGATTGTTCATTGAAATATAAAATGTTTTGAGATTATGAAATGATTCACAAATAGAAAATTTCACTGAGTTTTTTTGATTAAATGGAGTTCTAAATAATTTGAGGAGTTTCCAAAAAATAAAGTATAAATATTGAATGTATCACAAAGGGAAAAATATATATATAAAGGATTCTACCACCATAGTTGAATGCATGGATCCAAAAAGATAAAAATTAATGAAAGAATTTCATGAATGATTTCCATGTGTGAAGGATTCATAATAAGATCTGTTTTATGAAGGAAGGAAGATTCATGAATTCAAATAATGTTTCAAAAATGTTCTTGAGTTTTATGAAATGAAAATTATCACAAAGGTTTGAAAAGTTTCACAAAAAATTGGGTAGTTTCATGAAATATGACTAAGGTTTTCATAAAGGTGAATCTTAAGCGAATCAAAAAATATTTTAAATTAATTCTGTCGTAAATATTTATTCATCAAGTGGATCAATGTGTATATTAATGATCCACGAAATGAAAAGTAATCAATACTATTTCATGTAATAAAATGTTTTTTGAAGGATTAGTGAGAAAACTTCAGTTGCGAGAGTAGAGATATTTAAAATTTTGATAGTTTATAAACTATTATGGACAGTGAGTCTACTCCAAACATTGTAAAAGTAGTGAACATTAAAGGATTTGGTGAATAGTATAATTGTGTGTGTATGCACCTTGGATGTACCCTAGTGTCGGTGAACAAAGTAAAATTGTTTTTTCTTGTTCGATCTTTCATTTATGATCATACATTTCTCTATAAAATTGAGATAAGATTGTTTTTTACAAAGAAATAAGATTTTAGGGGCAATTGTTATAAAATTTTATACCGGATTCTCCCACTATCAGGTTTATTTACCTAGTTGAGTAAACATATTTTATTGGAGTCCACACACACCTTAAGTTATAAAAAAATATTTCTTGCCTATACATAAACTTTCCATTGTGGGTTCACTAATGTTTTCTCAATAATAATCAAAAAATATAACTATCACAATGTATTATGACAACTATAACAACCCATATTTCAAATAAATTTTATTTCACGAGTTTTAATATAATGACTGATATAATAATTTACTCAAATTATCAAGGTCTATTGTCTTGATACATTATAAATGAATTCCATTTTCATAGTATAAAGTACAACATAATTATTTTAAACAAGATGAGGTTCTATTATATTCCATTAAACTCTTAATATCACACAGGATATCCTACAGACATTAAAATGATATGGGTGAGATCTTATTAATGGAAAGGTATTATTCAATGATAAAAATGATGATAAAAGGTATATAAGATTCAAGAGGAATATCATGATAACATAAAAAGTTAAGAAACATACATACTATCATGAAATAATTATATGTGAAAATGATATCATAAAATCATGGTATTATAGGAATGTGGAATAACATAATATGTGACATCAAAATCTTATGTTGAGGCTAAATAGAAAGACATTATAATATAGTGTTATTAAAATAGTAACATGTGATTCAAACATGTTATCTCATGAGATGAAATCATCACCTAATACATTCATGTTTTATTTGGGTACACACTTCATGTGTCTATCTTCATGTTTTTTACATAGGTCATTTAAAAAGAAAATTGTATTTCTTTATTTGAATCCTTTTTTTATTAAATTTAGAATCCATAATTAAGAATTCCACAACAAATATACAATTTTTATATCATGTTTAATACCATTTAATAAATATAGGGTTGGTAATACACAATTAATTTTCATGTAATATTAAATTAATGGATAATTTTAACAGTATAACAGGTTTACATAAAAGTTCATGGAATGATAAATAAGAGAGTATATAAATATAATATTTTTTAGAATCATTTGTATTGTAATGTAATGTTTATAACCACAAGAAAACATAATAAATTTAGAATAAAAATTCTTATTATAAAGGATTTCACTTGAATGGAAAATAAGAGGGAGGGAATCACTTACCTTAAGGGGTTTCTTTTAAAGGCTTGTGAAGAGGTCCTTATAACCATAAAAAATACATAGGATGGATTTTGAGGCGGGAAATTAGGTAAATTTGTTTTTTAATTGTAATACCCTAATAATTTACAATATATTTATTTTATAATAAATTCAATTTCATTGATAGCTTGTGATATACGGAACACCAAGTTAATAAAAATCAAAATACTATCTTAAAATATTTTTATTTAGACATCAATATTATAACCTATTAATTATTATAGTTGGTATAAATAGTAAAAACTAAATTATGAATAATATATGGTTTACACATTTTTATTTGGAATCGATTGATCATGAATAAAAATAGAAATTATTCGAAATAAAAAGAAATATTTTCTGAATAATAGTTTTGTCACGTTTTGCACACTTCTGTTAAAATTAATTTTTGTCACATCTAGAGAATTTATTTGATAAAATGAATATAACTTTTGAAATCATCATATTAGTATTAGATAAGTTTCATTTTTTACTTTTTATGAAAATTTTAATTTTTCAATGAGTATTGGAAATTACTAATTTGTATTAAATATCACATTCTCGTTTAAAGCACATAAAAGTTTCATTATTTTTAAAAATTACTATATTATTAAAATTAGTCCAATTCTATTATAATTAATCCATTTTAGTGAAAAATAATATTTATTTTTTAATTTTTTTATTAATACTTTTTACCCTTCTGAATACCATTCCTTTGGAAATCAGTGCTTTTATCACATCAATATGTGTAATTATAAATTATATTATGCCAATTATATGAGTTGAATTTGGTATAATTGAATAAGTGTTATTAATATGAGTAAATAATTTTATCTAAGATGTTAAATATATTTTATGCCTCTAATTAATAGTGAAAACAATAAAAAATAATTATCATCTTTAAGGTAAAAATGGGTTTATGAGAGGGTTAAACTAAGAAGATAAGGTCTAAAATGACCTTAAACATGTAAAATTGTTATTTTTTTGGAAATAATTTAACCTTATTTAATCCATTGTTTGAAAATAATTCATTTTTTAGACTTGTGTCTTCTAAAAAACGTGGGTGAAATTCATTCATTTCAAAAATTCCATGTGTGTCGTATCCCCCACTTATAAATAGCCACCCCTCTCCTCCCATGCCAATACGTCTGGTGTAATTTGGTTGAACCAATACCTGAAGAAAAAACATAACTACTTCCCAAAAAACATCATATATCAATGGTTTGAACAAAAATCTATACTAAGAAGGATTTTGGTGCAAACATAAAGTGGTCATCTGAAGAATAGGTAACATTCTTAAGCAATAATTTTTATTTTATTTATTTATCCGACTCCTTAACATATTAATATATAATGAAAAAAATATAACCAATATCTCAAATATATTGATATGTTATTATGTTATTTATATAACTTATATCTATCTCCTCTTCTATCAAATGTGAAACGAAATCATTTATCATGTGTACAGTGGAATACCGCCTCACAAACTGATCTAACTCATTTTCCATCAATACATCTCCCAAATTTATATAATAAAGGATTTTAGGAATATATATATAATATTAAACATATAATTATAATTATGGAATTATAATATCACATTATACATATAACTTTCCATTCCATTTTAAAATATTATAATGTCACTGCTGTGTATAGAAGACTACATCAACTCAAATCGATGTAAATCATTTTTCACTTATACATTAAATGGAATGTAATATGGATAAATTTAATGAATATATGTCATATATATGAAATTATATTTATTATTTTAAATTAATATATCACCAACTTACTTACCCTTTCACCCAATAAAAGTTATATCATCACACATGCATATGTACAGCCAATCATCTCCATGAAGCGATGAGATTCATTTTCTAGGTAAAAGTTTAGTGAATTGTAATAATGGTATTTTTAATGAAAAAATATAATTATAAAATTAATTTCAGTATTTATATTTTTTAAATATATCCTATTTTAAATATACAAAACATTTACAATAAAACATGCATTAGAAAACAATAAAATTAACACTGAATACAATAGTTAAAAATAATGATTACTAATGAACAAGTAACAAGATGTTATAAAAGGAACATATATGGTATTATAAATATTAATATTGATCTATTATAAGTTAGTACCATGTTTTAGGATACTATATAAGAGTTTGACATGATTTACTTTAAATGGAATCATGAGGTTATATAATTCTTTATGATTTCTATCTTTTTGATATATATTTTTTAAAATGTATCTATTAACTTTTATGTCGTGTATATACTACCCAATTTTTGTTATTAATGTGATTACATATTTATTCATACTGGTAAATTTTTAAATATAAGTTTATTATTTCAATGAGTTTCAATGTGAATGTTACCAATGAGGTAAGAATCTATTTTATAGTCTTACTTTCATTTGGGAATACATTTACTATTGTTGAAGGAATCATATAATTTATGCTTCATAATATATAATCCATTTCTTATACTCAGGATATTTATTGATTTTTTTATACTTTCATAAAACATTTCATCTATTTTTTCATTAGTTCATTTAAACAAATTTTAAAACTAAAAACAAATTTTATTTACATTTAAATTGGATATATTTTTCTTCTGTATCCATGTTTTCCAAAATTGATTTAGAAAAGAACTTTTATTCACTAAAACGATTTAATAAGTAAATTTTTTGTTTCCCTTGAATATAATTTCTCGTGGTTTTAAACATTATTTTGATATTTATTGAATTTATATGTATCATTATGATTGATATCATGATGTATGATAATTAAGAATTTTGATCAATAATAATTTAGTTATTGTTATTATCCATGTTATTTTCACATTTATATTATCTATGGATGTATTTAATTCATAGTCTATTTATTAAATGGAATGACTTTTTAGTTATTTTTCTTTATATATTGATTATTCCTCATCTAACTGCAATTGTTAAATTATTTATTAAATTTAATGTGTGTTTACTTATTTACATTTCCATATTGATTATAAATTATTAATTATTGATATATTCAATTTTAATTAACCCTTACACAGCATTTTATCTCACCCTTATTTTGTTTCAATTCACAATGATATGAAGATAAATTATTTGAATAAGTTCAATAATGTTTAATGTTTTCCACTAATGTATTTTATTTTCTCTTCCCAATGTAAAATGGGTATCATGTTGGTATCTAGTTCTCCAAAACTTCTCTAATGGTCAGTCCTTTTGGAATTGAAAACATATAACTTTTGTATTTTTATAATGTATACATTATATTTGGGTTACTGGAGTCAGGGTCATTACTGTTGGTATAAGAGAAATTTAGTAAAATTCGTTTATACTAGATTATAGAAAATATATATTAGATAATATTACCCCATGGTAGAATTTGAGGATAAATATAGAATATATTCTTAATGTTTTGGTAAGTATTATATTATTTATTATTTAATAATAAATATATCACCAGATTCTACATGTTGGGGGGGGGGTTCTTGAACTGATGTACCAAGGGGTAATTACTCCCAAAAAGGCATGTTTGGATTTACTCGATCAGTACCTAGTACACAAAAATGGTCATTACCATGCACCTGCTTTGACACTTGTGGATGATATTCTTAGGATAATAAAAAGTTTCTTTGCAAACCGTTACAGAGGATTTAAAAATAATGTTTCCCCTAAAGAAACCAAATTTATTATTTATTGATAAATAATGCATATCTTATATATTAATGTTAAGTGTTACACTCAATATATAATTATAAATTATTCATTAAAATTCATAATTTTATGAGCTAATATAGTATATAGAATTGATTAGAAATATCACTTGTAGAAATAAGGGTATCAATACTCATAGAGAACATATAGATTACCCAACTAAGAAATCCAATATGGATAGTACTATAACTAAGAATACCATGACTATATTAATAAATATTAATGAGGATAGAGTTAATAAACATCCCCTGATTGAGAAACATATTGTATTATAACATTATTTTTATATATTGGATCTCTTCGTCCGATAGAATACCACGTCATTTTGTGGGACTACTAAAAAATGGTGGGTGAGAAATGGATTAATACCATTGAAAATATATTTCTAGATCTCGGATTTGAAGAAAATAAAAAGTTTATATATTTTTTTAAATTTTCTCAAAGGTGGTTTTGATCAATTGTGGTAATTAATCCAAAATAACATGAAGGGATGGAAATATAACACATGGAATGGAAATGATTTTTTGGTGACATTATTCAAAATAGATTTCCCTCACAAGTAATGAACTGAAATGAATTGAATGATACTTAACATATTTATAAGGTAAGATTAAATTTTTATTTAGTAAAAGAATGACATTATAATGCCTTCTAGGTATGATATGTATTATATACTAAGCATAGAATTTGAGATTGAACATTTCATTAAAAGGTTTTACCCAAGTCAAAGAATGGTGGTGGACTCTAAATTTTTTTATTCATATGATTAAATAGTTTTATGTGACACAAAATGGATAATTATTTGTATAGATCTTATATGATCAAGGGAAATCAAGAAAAAAAATAATTAAAATGATCACCAAGAAAAAGTGAATGAGTCAAAGAAGAATAATAGAACAATGTATTTTCCATTTGTGATAACTATAGAAAAAATAATCATGGGAAATGATTGAAGGGAATGAGAGTTTTTATTAGTGAATAATTAAGGGTCATCCGGGGAAATAATTATAATTAAAGAATGAAAACATGGTTATCTAATGCTTCAACTAAAAAATGGATTTTTATTCAATCAAATCGCCGAATAGTCCGAGGAATATACCATAGAAGAGGCCAAGGGGAGAAGGACCAACTGATGCCCCCACTATAGTTAAGGGTCAAGTACCCAATTTTGTGGATGAAGGCACACTAATAATATCCCCAAGTTTAGATATTTATTTATTTTATTATGGATCTTTACACTCTTTAATATGTTCTATGTTTTCCATCAAAATTAAATATTTCCCTACAATCTTGAGATGGGCATTTTAGTCAAAACTCTAAGTATAAGTATCACCATAAAATAATGTGTCAGATAGTCCCAAATATGAAAAAAAATGTTATCTATTAGTGGATTTATTAATATACCAATGGTTGGATTTTATGTAAAACTTTTATATAATATATTTTAAAAAATCATGAAATGATTAATTATAAGGAGACAGAATCTAATATACATGATTAAGTTGTGGAATTATATATTTTTAGAGTAGATACATAAACATCAAATTCATGTTTACATACACCCCAAGTAGCACTTTTGAATGGTATTCGTAAGGAAGTAGAGAAAAAAAATTCATGCATAGAGAATGTAATATCAAAATTGAGGATGTACATATTATATAGGAATCCATTTATGTAATTAATGAGAAATAACATGGACTTCAACTAGAGAATAAACTTCATCTATCCATTGATTTAATCCCTAATTCAAGAACCATATCAAATATTCCTTAATGAATGACCACTATTTTCATGAGTCGTCCTAATGTGTCCCTTTCCTCAACTTCCCAAGACCACATATAATAGGAGAGGTTCTAGAAACTAGCACTGAGTAAGTAAATCTCTTACATGTGATGTATTATCCTAAGTACATATACACATTCACACATCTCAAAGACCATACAATGCTAAAATGTAAAAAATATACACAACCATACAAGTATACATCTGTATTCTATAACCAATGTACAATACGGAGTAAAGGAAAGTAAACCGGGGAAAATAAAATCCCACAAAAATGATTCTGAAAACATGTCCAACCAAAATGAAAACCAAGGATTGTTATCATGATACCATAAGAACACACCATGTTCTATCTATTCTCACTAAGAATCATCTGGTCCTGGTCCATCTTGGAATCCATAAAAAAGATGATCATTTTCAATAGACATTACTCATTTGGTAATATCACGTGCATGGGTGAGTACAACATTACCTAGTATGACACCCTGAAACAAAGAATCAAAGAAACAATTTCTAACATTCATATATACATGGGTATATGTCTACATTAAATTAACAAGAATATCTTGATATACTTAATGAAGACACACAATATAAAGATTAATTTACAACTATAATTTAATCCTTGGATTCCAAATCAAACGTTTCATATAGAACCTCTTAAAGAGAACACACTTCATGAGTATGATATCACTATTGACGTATTTCTGATAGGTACTTCTATTTGGGTCTCTCCATAGTAATTACACACTGACTTTATTAAGTGATATGATACCAAGATCAGAATCACAACCAATGTCATGGGGTATACTAGAAACTCAATCCAGATTAGATTTATAAAAATAGGATCGGTGCCCGCATGATATTAGTCATGATGATACTAAGAACACCACCAAGTGAATAAATATTAATAGAGGATCTTACTCTAGGACTCAAAAAAGGATTTCAATTACTCTGTCCAAGAATTAATGCTGAAAGGATCATTGTCCTATGAGTAGTAGGTGATTATATACTAACCATTAGGGAATGGATATGAGGAATGTACCCTAATGAATCTTTTCTATGATATGGGGCAAAAGGGTTTCAATACAGTGTTAATATAGAACACTAATTATAGTAGGGTTACACTTTATGTCCCTTTGACCATGTGTCTTGCCCATGTAAATAGCCTGTGTTTAAATCTGTTCCCATCTCTATGTAAATGTACATGACACGTGGTTGGTTTTGTACTTATTCATGTCTTCCAATATATGGGTATTCCTGTGTACACCTAGCCAATCCTTCATTGTGTGCAAGTAAATGACATTCTCTAGAACATGTACTCTAGACCATGTTTGTGTACCCTATGAGGTAAATGTTGGGAAATCTATGAGGGGTCTCATTCCATGTGAATCAATCAAACATTATGTGATACTTATCCTTCACCCAAAAACCTATACAAAATTAAGAGGTCCCCACATAGAGTGTATCTTTTCCTTACACTCCATTTACTATTTAAATTTCTAGAATCTCATATATGGAACATTCATTTTCATCTTCACCTTTGGCCACCATTCCATCCCAACCCTTCATCAGAACCATGGTATATAATCTTCTGAAATTAATAATCATAGAACACTATGATTTGGGCATTTAAGACATTTAGAAAATACACTCGGGAAACATTATAGGTAGTGTTCAATAGAAAATGAAACTCGAGCATCAGCACCACCCAATCTGCTTATATTTCCATTATTGCACCACCTTTATGTTGTGTCAATTCTATATCCAGAATACAATATAATTATGCTGAGAAATGAATGTGAAACAATTAACATCTTAGTGGATGTCAAACCCTGATCCAACAAAGAACTTTTTTGATGAATAATGAAATCTGGGGAGAAAAGAAAAGGGAACAATAATGTGTAATGGACCTTTGTCGATGTTCATGTATACCTCAATTATTTTCTATTATAATGAAAAATAAAGAGATGATCAAATAAAAACAAGCATTTATCCTATAAATCCATGAAATAATCCCTTCCCATATTTTTCATGATCCGTGGATTAATATATTGGTTGATTAAACCATGTTTTTCATAGAAATAGAAAATTCAGAAAAAGCCAAAGATAAGAAATATCATACCTCAATATGGATCAAAAACTGATTAAGAATGGGGTTTCACCATGATCATTAGTGAGATCCATTGCTTTTATCTCACACCAGCTGTCAATCATCTATATGTTCGTTTTTTAAGTAGAATATTCTACAACGAATCTCTAATGGTTATCTAGGTCTGTAGTGATAAGTAAATGAACCTAATAATTCACCATGACAACATATTTATACAAGAGGTTAGTTCACCATGTAAAATAACAAAAATCACATAATTTAATTAATTATTTTACTCATTTAACACCTGTGATAAATTCTCTACAGAATCTCCTCCCCAAAAATGGTTATGTTTCAAAAAGTGTATGACCCAAGTTATAAATCAGTGGTTCCCTCATATTTCTAATATAGAACACTGTTTATATGTTATTCAACATTTTAGGAAAACTATGCCTATTTTATATAACATATTTAGTATATTTTGAACATTTATTCTAAGTACACCAATCCTCATAATTTCACACCAACTCACCTCCAAGTCTTTATAATAAATTATTCCATATCAAAAAATAATACATAAAAAATCAAGTCATTACATTCTCCTCACCTTCATGCCATACATCCCAAAAATCCAAAACAACGTCTACATAAAATGGATGTTTTTAATAAAAATGTTTCTGAGCCTCCCACTCTCATGTTTTTTCTAATAGATTTATATACTACCACTGGACATGAATGAAAATAATCTATCACCCATGAAGGATTATATATTACAAATCCTAGATCTTCATTGGGAACAAAGTTAATGTTTCTCCATCCCTAATATCCATCTCTCCCAAGATGATAATATTTTATGGATCATGCACATACCTCCTCAGCTACGACACGTGGAAGATGTCATGTATATGGTCCATCATTGGTGTTAGAGCTAAGTGGATTCAACCTCGCCAATTCTATACAATATCTAAAAAGGGCCATTAAATCTTGGAGATATCTTGTCAACCCATAAAAATATTCTAAAAACCACATTGAGGTGAAACCCATAAGAAAAAAATATCAAGATTCAGGAACTCCAAAGACTCATTAATCTTTACACATATGACTTATGAAATATCTATACAGTCATCATCGACTCCTAGAAGATTTTACCCTTCTCGATATTTTCTCACACCAACTCTGGGCCCATGACTGCCGACTCTCCTAGGTCATTCATCAAAAGTGGTGACCTATAGGGTATCTCGTACAAATCCTTTAATGGTTCCATAGAGATGGTGGAATGGTGGATTTTGTTTTATGAAAACTCTAGTAGTGTTAAACCAGAGTCAAACATGCAAGAAAGCATCATGTCTTCTTTAATTTCAATGGCCCGCTTTGTTTGGCTATCATTATAGGAGAAAAAATGGTGTTCTCAAGCATATATGAGTTCCAAACAACTCATATAATCCCTTCCATATCTACGATATGAAGCGAACATAGTGGTCAGAACAGATCATTGATAGAACCTCGTGGAATCGAACTATCTCAATCCCATAAGGGCACATTTAGCTCCCTACTATACTCTAATCTTGAATAGCTAGGAAGTGGTCTCACATGGTGGGTAGGTATATGATCGACCAGATATCATCAAGACTCATGGATTTATGTGTAAAATAAATAATAATTTCTATAGATATTCCATCCCACTTTAACATTGTTAAATCATGGGGTTGATCTAATCCCACTAGAACATGATTATGAACCTTCACTTTATGACAAGTATGGCATTGAGAGATAAACCACACAACACCCTTCTTCATTCCTAACCCAAAAAACCAACATAATAGGTCCTAGTACATCTTTTCAAAACTAAGATGTGCGTCCAAAAGAGATTTCTGAAACACCCTTAGGACTTCTTCCTATTAGATAACTAGTACCATCATATGTCCACAAGAAAGAATGAAATTCTCCCCACAAACATAAAATCCATCATCATCATGTTCAATAGATTTCAATGCGCATAGGGTCCCAGAGTCTATATTCCCTTGTTGTTCCTCCTTAACTCTTTGAAAAATAAGAGGGGTGACATCCATCAACTTGAGGTAAGCTACTCCATATCCTCCAATGGCCTGAAGGCCTTAATTTTTTATTGATTTTTGATATTCCTCCTTTCAAGGGGTGAGGTGGAACCCTTATAAGGCACATAGGAATAAGTCTTACATAGACCATAGGCCTTATAATAATTCATTTCATGTAGGGTTCAATAATTTCAAACAACCTAGATTAACTACTTGGAATTGCTCCTCCCCAACATCTTTATTGTGAAATCAGTTATCCACCTTCACATGGCTGTTCGGCTAGCCTTTCTCATGCATCCACAGGCTTGTCCCGATGGAAGGTGAAATAACCTCTCATTCTTGTAATCAATTAAGATTCTTCTATGGTGAAATCTCCTTGCTCCTCCTTCTTCTAAAGCTTGTTCCATATATGTTGTCTGGTTTGCATCTACACTTAAGGTGGCTCTAAGGCCTTGAGGTGGCTTGAAGGCCTTACTGACCCGAAAGCCTGGGTGGCTCGAAAGCGTTAAACGACCTAGGGACCAAATCAGTGGCCCAACGACCCAAACGAGGGAATATTCCTAGCTACAATAGTGCCAAAAAGTGCCTGCTACAGTTCCCACTACAGTACCTACTACAATTCTGCTCAGTTCCTACTACAGTACGGCTACAGTACTACTACAGTACCTGGAAATTACCCTCCGCCTGGATTTGATCCCTAGTCTCCTGGATACACATAAGGAGTCCTCACCGACTTCACTGAGGCTCATGTGCTCTATACTTAATGGATAACTACAATGATGAAAACATATTTGATGCCTCATTCCAAAAATGTGAACATGGTTTTCGGCTAAAAGAATCATCTATCGCATTCCCTTTTTCTAGGAGTATAGAAAATTTAAAAGTCATTATACTAAAGGAATATTAGTCATCTCCAATGTCTCAAGTTATGATCCTTATGAGATAAGATATACTTGATCCTCTTATGGTTACAATATATGATAAATCAGTCGGCCATCAGGCGGTGTCTCCAAATATTTAGCACTAAGACTACATATTCTAACTCAATATATTTGGTCACTTAATTCTAGTAATGTGTTTGGAACTGACATGAACCACTAGAAATCACTTCCTAACAATACATTAGAACATAAAAAATATCATTTCCTGATGCATCGCAGAACCCTACATACTCAACGCCCTCCTCTAGAAATCACATGATGGGATCACTCTTCAACCTCTTCATAAACTCCTAAAAATCCTATAGGAACCTCTTTGTCAACATGAATGACTTCCCCTTTAGTAAATTTTTATAGAGATTTTGATATCTTGGAGAAATCAGGTATGAATATATGTTAATAGGCTTTCAACCCAAGGAATTTCCACACCACCGTCATTCTCTTGGGTGGTTCCCTGGATTACACTACCTCAATCATGGAGATGTCCACTACCACACCATCCATTGAGGTAACATGTCCTAGTATGTGGCTCTCATGTATCTAGAACCAACACTCCAAGATTATTTTGTAATTTTGGTTCTCTCATAGTAAATCTAAAACTATTCTCATGTATCTCATGTTATTCTCCTTGGATGTTGAGCATATAAGGATATCATCAATGAAGACTTACATGAACAAGTCTAAGAAGGGATGAATGATATTTTTCATGAGTCTCGTCAACATTGTTGGGGAATTATTTATGAAAAAGGGAATCACCATGTAATCATAGTGACTATAGCGACATCTTAATTTCATCTTTGATATATCTCCATCCCATTCTCATAGTTGTTGATAACATAACCTAAGGTCATCCTTTTCGATCCATCATGACCCTCTCAACTAATAGAAGATGTTATCGATCCTCAGTAGTGGATACTTGTTATTTATAATCACCTGGTTAAAGAACCTATATTCAATACATAACCTCAATATCTTTTCTTTCTTCTTTGATAAAAATAATGGGATTGCACAAGATGCTATAAGTCCGCCAACTGTATCCTCATCTCATAAAGAAAGTTGGAGGAATATTATATGTTTTCACAAATATTAGTGCTATATTGGGGTCTATATTAAAAAATGTCTATCTATCTGTCTGGAATAAAGAAAAAACATCATCTTGGGAGAAATCATCACACACATCCACCACTATAGGGAACTGAAAACTCATTGCGTTTTCAATACCAAGGGTCATTCAATCCAACTAATGAGTAATCAGCTACACCATCTTATTAATGAATCCATTCCACATTGTTTGTGTTTCTATTTCACCCACAATAGAGAAAATATTTCAATCATTATGGACACACCAAATCCTCTACATAAAATATTTAATGTTAGAGTGAACTATAGATAACCATTTCATACTAAATATGAATTCAAGAGGCACCATCATTGGTATAATATATCCCAATAGAAACCCTCACTAATAAGTGCATGGTCACATAATTGGCACTAGTGTGAGATCCTTGAGTAAGCTCATGTAGTATTCTCCAAGATTAAGGGTTGATCTAGTAGCTCAATGAGACTCTTGAAGTCTCAATCCAGATAGTTATAAACAAATGAATGAATACCACATTTTTTATCTATACTGTAAATAAGGTATAAGAGACATAGATTGTACCTGAAATCATTCCATGATCCTCTCAGTCATATGCTTCAACCACCTTCATCTATCCACACCCTTATCCTTCATCTTTCTGATCCAAGAATGGACCATGTTGTGGTGGTGTGGTATCATGACCATGTATCTACCACTTCCTTCTTCCCTCCCAAATCCTCTACCTCATCTATTACATTGTAGACCATTCTTCTCTAACTATATCATCTACCTCGTCGTCTCATACATGGTCTCTCTATCATCTATATGATGGGTTAGACAATATTGTGCAAGATTTCATCGCTATCACATGAGTAACACTACCTCTACCTATGATGACTGGACCCATCTTGTGATCCCAGAACAACATACCATCTGTCCTAGAATCTCCTTCTGAAATGTCTTTCATTTCCATGTCCCTATGACTAATGTCAACATCCTACTATTTAGGACTCTACTCTTGCTTTCCTACTACCATAAACAATTGGCTATATCTCATTAGCCAATGAACTCTCAAACAAATATACTCACACTAGAGACCCATCATAAGTTGTAATTCATAGAGGTATAACACTTACTCAGATATCTTATTAAGTCCATTATCAAAGGACTGATCCAGAAAGAACTAATCCTAAACCATATCCATAATGTACTTGGAGAGGTTGGTAAACCTCATTGAATAATCAGCTACTATTATGATACCTTACTAGAACTGTATAACCTCCAAGATATGTACGTTCCTCAATATAGCTATAGATAACTCTTCTATGAAATATAACTCAACCTCTAACAATGATATAGTCCCCTCATCATAAGATTTGATCACCAGAACCCACATTAATCCTACTAAAACATAATGAATGATCTCTATCTGAACCACCATATAATCTACTGATGTCCAAGGAATATGGAAAACTCGTGTCACTGCCTCTAGTCAATTCTCGGACTCCTACAGTTCTCTCACACCTCCAAACCTGAGGGGTCCTTACATCTGAAACACATGATGTGTGATCAACATATGATCCTAATATACTAGTATTTTAGGTACCATAATCTACTCTACAGGTGGTGGTATAGCTAGTGGACCCCCTTGAGTAAGCCTATCTAAAATCGGTCCTTGTATCATTGCCCCAATACTGAGGGGAACATCAATTGAATCGTGACACTGAATCTATTATGTAATTCATCATAGAGTCATCATAAATTTAATCCAAATGTACCGTGGTCAACAATTATATCTAGAGAGAGAACTAAAGATGGACATTGAAACCTACACATTCTTATATGATGTATGTACTATTGTTTCCTTGAAACCAATTTTCTCATCTATTGTGTCAAAATAAAATTGATCAGAGTACTGGTGTATGGATATGTGGGCCATTTCACCAACACTATGGTCCCTTACTTTAAATCCAAACTTGACACCCTTAACATTTTTCCCCAAACCAATATAACATACATGGGTCCTAATGTAGGACTATCTTCTTTGGAACCACTATAACATGATCAATCCAAATAGGGCTCTTTCTATGACTCCCCAATCCTACATCTAATAGGCTAGGGGATATCGACTGGTGATGTGTTGGCATATCATTAACATGGGAGGGATTTTCCTAATTACTGATGCACACACACACACATCTCCAAGACCATACAATAGTGAAATTAAAAAAAAAACTTCAGAACCATGAATGAATATAAATAATTCATATAACCATAGTATGATAGAGAGTGCATTTCATTTTCTAGCCACTATCCATGAATTCTCTTAAGTACACATCAATCCATCATGGAGGGGTTACACGCTGTGTAGCAGGGTCACACACTATGTGATACTTATTATTTTATTGAAACTCCATCCACTACAAAGAGGGTCATACGTGGCTTTTAGATCCTCCTTACATTTCTAGTACTAAGAAAATTTTTAGAATCTCGTATTTAGGACTCGTCTTGTTGGTCTATCATGGGGCCTCCATTCTGGGCTAACTCTTTATCAGAATACAGGGAAATTACTATTTAAACATCAGCATTATCATACACTGGTATTAAACCCTTAGATACATTATGAAAAGATACTCATAAATCCTTCTTTGTTATGAACTAATGAATATACAAACTAGGAATTCGCACTGCCCAATCTATTTTCATTTCTATCATCTCACCACAACCATGTCGCACCAATCCCAGAACTACAATATCATGTTGTTGCAGTATGAAACGGGTGTGAAATGTAGGATTACTTGGTGTATGTAAAACCTCAATCCAATGATGAACACCGTTGATGAATGAAGAAATTGTGGAAGAAATGAAAAGGGAACAATAATGATGAATAGACCTTAGTCCATATTTTGTGTCGACATTAATTCATTTCCATAAGAATGAAGACTGAAGAGATGATCAAAAAACAACAACAAATTCTCCCAATAAATCTACAAAATATTAACATCTCATAATATTCATGGTCAATGGATTAATGTATTGGTTTACTGATATGTGTTTGTTGAAGAAATAGAAAACATGGAAATAAACCAAACACGTAAATGTGTCATAACTCAAGATTGATGGATTGTTGATTAATAACAGGGTTACACCATGATCATTGGCTAGATCATCTGGTATTTTATCTTACTAATCATAGATCATCAATTCAAACATCATCTTCCAATAGAATCTTCTCCTATGGATATCTAATGGTTCTCTGGATATCCATGATTTAGAATCTAAACCTAAAATTTCACATTAACTATATATTGATAGAAGAGGTTAGGTCTCTATGTTAATGAAATAAAAAAATTAACTTCATTCATTATGTTATTCCTTTACTGCCCATGATGAGTGATCCAAAAACACCCAACATCAAAAAAGTTTATGTCGTGCCTAGGGTAAAACTCAAGATCTCTGGATATACCACTTTTACCCTTTTTTCTTATGAAATACATGGTGACACCTTTTTCTTTTAAATAATTACAAGTTCTCCACTCACATCACTTTTAAAAGGACACTAAATATACTCCCCCTTAACACTTTAGAAACCCATTGGATTATGCATTACATGAAAAAAAATCTTCATTAATTTCATAAAAACATCCCAGATACCTTATTATTATCAGAAATCAACCCTTTGAAGGCTTTTGTTTCACTCTAAATAAGTTTTCTAAAGAACAGTGAATCTTTTTTAATTATTCGTATTTGTTTAAAATATTCTTCTAAATCATTCAAATATTTTCCAATTATGTTAAAATAATAACCAAATTATATCATATATATAATAATATTTTATTATGTTATTGTAATAACTTAAATCCGTCTCCACTTCTATAAAATGGGATAAAAATCATCACTCGTTTGTGAAGTGGACTACCACATCACGAACTGATGTTATTCATTTTCCAGCACCACCTCTCACGGATGGATGTAACGGTGGATTTATTATTTATATTTAAAATTTATGATATAATAATACTTGTAGAATTAAAATACCACATATAACATTATACCTCCATACCCATTGGAAAACAATAATGATGCTCGTGTCTACGATGGACTTCCATCTCGTGAACCGATGTGATGTGTTTTCATTTCGTTTTATCATGGATGGTAGTAAGGATAGATTACAAGAATATATATGAATTTTTTAAAATTATTATTGTTATGGAGTGTATATATCACATATATATTCTTATTTTCCATTCATTTGGGGATACCATAATGCCACTCATGTGTACAATGAATTACTAACTAATAAAGAGATGAGATTCCTTTTTCAGACACATTGAATAGGAGGTCATAAGGATAAATTTAATAAATATATGTTATATATATGGAATAATAAATAATTCATAGAAGAAATTATATTATTTACTTTTAATTATTTCACTCATTGATAACATGGAAATTGGGATTAGGTGTTTGTACGACCTATCATCTCCTTGAAAAATGTATTTTATTTTCAATATCTAACTATTATAAATTATACAAATTAAATATATAATGAATATATATGTTATTTATATCATTTTTAATGTTATAGAATTTATGTAACCATGATCAATGTATGAGTAATGAAAATAAAAAATCCCACATACATGAATAACAAATAAGATATTAACTAAAACATCATTTTCACAAGGAATTATTAATAGAGGGTAATAAAAGGTCATAATAAAATCATATATTATATCATATATATATATATAATTATGGTTATATAAAATAATTTTAATAAATTGGTATTTATTCTAATGGCGTTTTTTACACAAACAAAGAAAGTCGATCATAGGTAAGGATGTCTCATATCACTTTCAATTCTATGAGACATATACCATATTCAATAATTATTCCATTACATGATGTACATAATAAAATATTTATAGGTTATATCATAAATCTATTTATCATTAGGGTTTCTCCAGATTAATTTGATCATTATTTCTTTTATGGGGAGTATGATTCCTAAGTTACCAAAATTGTAAGGGTTTATTCCACAATCTTACCATTATTCAGGATTATATATATATAAGTCTCCCATGGGAGAATTATAAGATATTTGTATCTTTAACTCAATAGATTTTCTTCTATTCATACTATTTATCATCTTTTACAAGTAATAATACCATTTCATAATATTTTTTACTTAAAATGTTGTTATAATGTTTCAATAAAATCCCACATTATTTCCCTCTTTGGGGAAAAGTCGTTTTTCATCAAAATGGTTTTTTTCTGAAAATGTATTCCATTTTTCTAAAACATTTACAAATGATTCATTATATAAATTTTTTAATATTTTAACTTTGTATAAAATGGATATGAATGGATTATTCAATTCATTTTCAAAACATGGTACATTTGGGTTTTACTGAAAATATGAAAGGAATCTTTGTTTTAACATGTACATATGAACATAATTTTCTACCATCATCACTAATAAAAGTGTTAAATAATATTTTACAATATTTCGAAGGTTATTTTCAATGATATTTTTTTAAAATATTATTCAAGCATTTTTTTTAAAAAAACTTTAAAAGTTAAAAATGTTTTTTCCTAAAAAATGTTTTTAATTAGAATTTAATTGTTTTTTTATTCATCAATGACATTAGACCTTTGGTGCGCATAGGATCCACTAGGGTTATTGTTTATTGATATCAACATTATTCTTTTTATGGGTGGTTTTTTATTATTTTAACTATTAACATTTCATATTTTTTTCAATACTAATATTTCTCTCAATTATGTTTCACCCATTTTATATGAGGAATGCATTGGATATATATTGTGATGGGTGAGATTGAGTACAGATAGCCCCTTGATACTTCAACAGGTATCATGAGAAAAACTAGTTTTCCAAATTAGATGGGGTAATACACAATGATATAAAATCACTTGTGAAACATCATGGATATTTTAGATGTTCCACCTTATGAATTCTCTCATTATGAATTTAGTTATTTCCAGGTGATTATTTGTTTAGTATGAATATCAATTGAAATTTTTTTAGATAATTTTCTTTTTTATATTGATTTATTGGATCATAATTTTTTTTCCATATTAAGTTTACTTAAATTATTTAATAGCATGTGTTTTATTTGTTTACCTTTTCATATTTAGTATGCTTATTTGTTCATGATATATTATACAACATGAATACCATAACTGAGCCTCAAAGATCACCCCTTTCTTATGTTTTAAACTCAATTAGATACCAGGATTTCTAATTTAAATGTTATTTATGTGTATGTTAATGGTAATAATTGTGTTCACCAAGAAAACACTTTCTCTTTTTATATCCAAAAATAACCTTGAACTTCATGTATGTATCTATTTAATCAGGGGGTACTATTCTATTTATTCCTTTAAGATGAGATACCTTTTATCTGATGAAAATATAATAGGGTGGACACTAGCTCTGGGTTATTAGATTCACGGTCCTTATAACAAAAAAATAAATAAATAAATAAATAACAATAAATAAATGGAAAATAAAAAATAATTAATTGTTAAAACACCATAAATAAATTAAAAATAAATAATAAACAATAAATAAATGAAAAATAAATGATAAATAATTAATAAGTATTATGAAAAAATTACTAATTTCTAATTAAAATTTATTAATTAATATAAAAGAAATAACAAACTCTATGTAATGAATAACAATTAATATATATACATATATATAAATACATATAAGTATTTAGAAATATACCAAAAATATACATAAATGGGTATAAATATCTATAAATATATATAACAATAAATAAATATGTGCATATATATATATATATATAAAACAAGTATACTTAAATACTTATATAGGTTATAAAAAACAAAAAATAATATAGTTAATTGGGAAGACCACAACAGTTAAAACACAATCATAATGATATGAATGTAATTTCATGGAATTCAATCATAGAGCAATAAAAAATTATAATAATATCATCTTAAACAAAAATAAGATTTCATTGAAAGTATAAAAATTATGGTACCCAAATGAAAACATTGTTTTGGAGGAATTCAAGGCACTTTTTTATGAGAATAAGTAAAGAACAAGGTATCCCATTTTATAAATACTATATATATTATTGTAATATATTATTTCATTTTTTTAGAGAAAAACTATCCCCCAGATGAAAAGTTATTATTGTTTAATGATGACGTTTTATTTTCAACTTCTCTAAAAATAGTGATATTTTTTATTAAATATTAATAAATTAGAAACATATTTCATTTTATTTATTTTCATAATCATTTATTTTATAGTTTATTGAACATATATAGACACTCAAATAAAATTGTATGGTCATTTGATAGTGAATTTTGGTTTTCAATTTCTCTTAGAACTAAATTCATTTCGTAAAAAATTTAAGAAACCCATTATGAATTGGCTATGGTTTCTAAAAGAATACTGAAAATTATAATTAAAAATTAAAAAGTAAGAAACTCATATTTATCAATAGGTTTCTAAATTAGTCTCTAAAAATGAAAACACAATATTTTGAGGTGGTTTTCCAAAGTACATCTAAAAATTATTTTCTAAATTATATTCCCATTGTAGTGTGGGTTTATGAAAAGAACTATTAATTGTATTTTAGTTAGAAGTTGAAAATTTATATATTTATCTTGTGGAAATATTGTGGAATATAAAACAAGGATCTATATTGGTTTCCAAATTAGCTAAAGTTGGAACATTTTATTTGATAGTAAATTTGGATTGAACAATGGTACCTAAATCATCAGCTTATAAATATAGGAATTTGTGGACTTTATTCTTCATTAGATCATTCATTAGAAAATTTGGTTTCTAGTTGTTTAAGGGGTACTGAATCTGGGTCACATAAATTGTGAAACATGTTATAGTTATATCTTTGTGAAGAAAAATGAGTAGTTATTTGATAAAAATTGATATAGAACTAGAAAATTAAAGGTAGAGCTTGTTTACATGAATTTTTGGGGTAAAATCCAATTCATTATCGTAGAGGATCACTCAAATATAATTCTTTCATCAATTATTCATCATTAAAATGAAGAAGTTTACCATTAATAACAAAATATATGTTATTCATAATATATATTTGATGAAGATATATGGTACACTAAAAGACCATAACAATGATGAAATTATTTCATCCTGATAATAGTGTTCAAATCCAAATAACTGAATTTTTTAGGGTTTTATAGATTAAATGAATCTATTTTAGGAAGAAATTACTCTACAAACAAGAGAAAAAAAATGCGGTGAAGAGTTTTAATTAGTAACTAAATGAGAAATCTCATGACATGATAATACATTTAGGATTCCCAAATGCATTTTAGGTGGAAAATATAAATTTTTCTACTTATGTTAGGAATCGAAGAAATTATTCACCACTAGGGAAGATGCTTCAAGAAAAAATTATACTAAAATAATGGTGATTTTTTTCACCTATAAGTTATTATTTTTTTCACCATTATTAGTGTTTGTGGTAAATAAGTTGATAAACATGAATACAAATCCATTTCATGTTTCATTATATTGTGGATGATAAATAATTTTTGTTTTAGAATGGGGACATTGAAAAATTAAAGATAATCTAAATTTTTATTGTTCACATTAATAAAAAAAAATATTATTAAAGGATGAGAACATAGTGGAAGATTTTAATATAATCACTAAATAAATTTAAAATAACCAAGTTGATGAGAATGAATTATTGTAAGATGTTGATTGTTTTGGGAGTACCAATGTTCTGAAAGAACCATTAATTATAATTCTACTAGAATTATCTAGGTTTGAAGAATCAATGGGAAGTGTCCATGATGATACATTTTTACAAGAATCAGGACCTTGCGTATAATTTAAGAGGTCTACTAAGATTACCCATTTGGTGAAAAT
Organism: Viscum album; assembly: GCA_963277665.1. Classification (NCBI taxonomy): domain Eukaryota; kingdom Viridiplantae; phylum Streptophyta; class Magnoliopsida; order Santalales; family Viscaceae; genus Viscum; species Viscum album. Next base: position 1,818,224,576 of record OY728164.1, read on the forward strand.
GTTTTAAATTGATCATTATTAATTACTTCTCAAGGATCATAGAGAACCCAATATCATAGAAGAGGAAGAAACCCTCTACAGTTCAGTATAATTGCAGTTATATATGAAGAATGAGATGGACTTCTTATCTATAAATTGGAAATTAGATCTAATGCAACTATAATTATGGAAAAAGGTACTATATGATTAATATTTTTACCAGATCAAGGAGAAACAAAATATTAGAAAATAGTATAACTATAATTTAGTTATCAATGGATTTTAATAAAAATAATATATATATTTCTTAAAAATATTTTCACCATTTGGTAGGTACAAATCAATCTATATGGTGTTATTTATAATATCTCATATAGCATAAAATCGTGAAAAATTATATGGGAAAAGTTTTTTTCTTCCAGGTGATATAGTGGATGATTTAATTATGATGTATTAAGAATGATTAATGGAAAAATTAAATGAATGAGTGGTATGAAAGCTTAAAAGTAGTTTTCTAATATTTAATAAATCACTCAAGCAATGTAACAAGAATAATTATGCCTTTTTGAAAGATAAGGGGTTCATCTATAGAAACATTGAAGATTGATGTTGCAAAAAGGTGTTTGATAATAGATTCATTATCTAACTTCAATTAAAGATGGATGGTCTACTCCTAACAAGACCAGATATAAACATTATTAAATAACATATATTATACATTTCTAAAATGATTTTCATGAAGGATATTGGTGTACCCAAATGGATTTTTTGGATAATATCATAAGTGGTTGTAAACACATAAAATTGCTTCTTCAAATGTAAAATTATATAGATAATGTATTGAAATGGTATATAGTATTCATATATAATCCTATAACTACCCCATTTGACTAGCATATCAATTATCCGATTACAAATTCATGTTTTCATTAGTGGTTAGAATATTGATGTATATCATGGTTTGTAAGAGAGTCTAGAAATATCACAATATATGGGAGTTATTAGTAGGATTATAGTGAATAAATGAAGTGATATCAATGATTATTTAAATTGAATTATCAAATAACTTAAGGGAACATAATAATTATCATTTATAAAAAGATATAATTTGTTATCTGGAAATGTTGATGTGAAAATTAGGGAGATATCTACACGAAAAAGGGAAATATATGGTTCTAATTCACCTTCAATGTGATGGAAATAATTTGGATATGAAAAATATAACTTGTAGTTTCACCTTAATCTATGGAATTCAAGTATGAAACCATTTAAAATGATGGAATAGAGATGGTTTGGTTTAATTTTTTATTATTGTAACATTAGGATATTACTTTATGTAAGAATTTAGATGATATTCTATAAAAGGTCATAGTCTAGGAAATTCTAGGGAAATTTTGTTCAATATGGAGATTGAGATAGCCAAAATGAATGAAAAAGAGATTCATTGTTTTTATTCACAAATGAGATAAGTGGACAAAATTCCTAATATATCTGGATAAATACTTGGGAGAAATTCTCAAGTGGATGATTTTAATGATTTATAAATAGGGAAACTTTTAGTCAACTTTGTATTGAAATATCTAAAAAGGGAGACCTTACATAATTATTATACTAATCTAAAATAAGGGATAGACTAACCACGGTCGAGAACAATTATTATAATTCTAAAAGACATCATAATAATAAATACTATGTGTGGAATGATATGTTCTAAAATAATGTACTATTCACTAGGGTCCATGCATTAAGGTTGTGCATTAATCATGTAGCTTGTGGTTTACATAATCAATTATAGGATTCCTAAATTAACTGGATGGCAGTGAAAATAGATAAACTGACTATATATTACAGTTACTATAAATAAATTTATAGATACCTATCAATTTTTTGAATGATTTATATTATTTTTATTTTCATCTATTCAAAATACAAGTATCTGTGTTTCTATCATTGAGTGATGAGAACCATAAAAATTTAAATATTTTTTGTTTTCATTTCATGTGTGTCTGTTAATTTATTATTTGTATTAAATGTTTTATATGGTTTTTGGGGTGTGATGGTTTGTTTCGAAGATCGTGTTATTTATATTCATAGTTCTGAATATATTATTCATTACAAAATGATTTTTTCTGAAAGTTCCAAAAAACATTCTACATTTGAAATTAAAATAGTTATCTTCAATATCATGGTGTTCTCAGTGAAATAATATTAAATATATAATTTAAGTTATAATGACAAATAATAATACTATTATTAATTTTTATTGTAGGTTTTAGTAAAATAAATAATTCCTTCACCAGCCTATGTCAATAGATGGGAAAAAACATCTATAGAAATAATATCAACTTATTTAAGTTTATTAACATATAATTAAATAATATATTCATATATATATATATATTATAACATCCATTCCAATAAAAACTAGAAACACACTATTTATTTTTCAATTTCTCTACATAATTAGAATTTTGATATTGATTTTACATCTTTGGAAAACTATATGTATCTAGATGGAATTATTGTGAAATTAAATCCCAAATGATATTTCTCATGATTACATACCTAGTGGACATTTTGACACAATGACCTATGTTTAATTCCCAGTGATCAATAATTTGAAATTTTAACAAAATTCAATAAAAAATAATTCTTTTGTATTATATTGGTGATAATAAAATAATAATAATAATAGTATTAATAATATATGTGATTCCATATGAATTCAATGTCTATTATTATAAGATAAAAATTTATTTAAAATTAAAAAAATTCATATTTATCATTTTCAATGACATGTGGATGGGTTTATTCCATAATATGATTCTACCACTTTGTAGTGTTCTTGAAATACATAAATATGAATTTTTCCGGAGCTTCATCATGATTTATGTTCCCTAGATTAGTGTATAATATTTCAATTTATTTCATTTTTGTTAAAAAATACATAGTGAAAAAGACAAAATACACTTCAATTGATGTTTTTTCTAATACTAGTGACCTAACTTTTCATGGGAGAAAATTTAAATGTAAAAATATATAAATTCTTCAACCATTTTTGTTGACGGGTGTGCTTTTTATAATTAACCCAAATAAAAAAGAAATTTATAAAGATACACAAATTTATTTTTCAACAAAATCCTATTAAATACATATTTCAAAATAGGTATTGATTTATTGCAAATCAATTCACTCAATACATCGATGGTTTACATATATGTGGTGCCAGTTATTTAAAAGAATAAATTTTTAATTTTTAACAAAACACAAAAATTTAAATAATATAACTTTTAAAGAATCATGAATTATATAATGTTTATGGATTATTAAAAGTTATAATCTGATGAGAATCTTCCTTTGGTGTTTGAAATAAATGATTCACATTTTTTGAAATCCTTTCACCCAATGACCAATACAAAAAATTCCCACAAAAAATTGATCTTTATGAAACATACCGAGTAGAATATAGTCCAAATATCAATATCGATGGTCCAAAACAGAGGAATCACCTTGTTAACAGAATCCCCAATAGCAATAATCCCATGTTAAAAAATGATTTGTTCAATGGGTTGCACTGAAAATATTAAACCAAAAGGAAATTAAAGAGATCAACTAAACACCTTCTATCTAGAACCATTTTAATGAAAACATTCATCGAAAAACCTCTCCCCCGCTTCTTAGGTAACATCCCAAAAGCTACTACAATACCCCTGATTCTATGGATTTATTTAGCTTATTTATATCTATATTGTAAATATTATATTTTAAATTTTTATATTCAACATGTAATTATTTTTTACATAAATATTAAATGGTTATAAATTAAGTTAAATATCACACTTCTTGTTATTATGTAATATAAAATATAAAATCAATAATTATGTGTCATGATTTTGTTTTGAAATGTTACAAATTGATAATTTATATGAACCAAACAACATTTGTATGATGTTTTTTTAAGTACTAAGACATGTACTAGTTTAATATCACAAGAAAGGGAATATATTATTAGGGTTGTGGAATAATTAAAACCACCAAGGATATAATAAATGTAATAGTTCAATTTTAGGATTTTAATCTAATGAAGGATGATATTGAGGAAGATCCTCCATTAATTCCAACAATAGGAAGGGGAATTATAATATATCAACACCAATGAAATGTTTTATGCAATAATTATATTATTATTATTTTGAAATCAACTCTTCCAATGTAATGGTAATACAGATATCACTACGTCAATTCAATCTTATAGGTGCCATAAAAAATAAGAAAAAAACAAAACATAAGTAATTAGTTTTTCTCATAGCTTGGGTTTCAAGTCATAAGATATGTGGAAGATTAAAATTATTTACCCAAAACTGATAAGGATCTATTGTCCAATGATAATTTTTTTTATTATATAGGTATATATAATATGATCAGACAATTCACTAAACATTAATACCTTCTTGGATCAGGAAAAAAATATCAATTATTATCACTATCCCAAGCATAAAAAAAATAATGAAATTTATTTAATATAATATATCTTGTATGAATTGAACATAAATAAAAAAATATCTAAATTGAAAAAAAATTATATAGTGAATTATATTTTAAAAAATTATTTATTCACATTAAGTGGGTGCTCATGTGATTCATTCGATTTGTTGTTAATGAAAATAATCTCGGATAGGAAACATTTATGAAACTATACATATATAAATAAATTCCTCCTAAAGGAATTTAAAATAAAGAAAAATATTAATATATTTTTGAAACAATTTATAGAATGTTGGAAGTGAAACATCATCATCTGTGGAATTTTTCTAAATTAAACATAATTCTTGAGTTTTCTAAGACAATAAAAACATTTATAAAAATGAATATTTAAGATTGGATTTATTTAATTTCATTTTGTTTAAAAATAAAAATATTTAAATCCAAGATAAAATATCTAATGATATGAAAATATAAAAATATTCTTTAGGAACACATGGAACTAATATTGAAAATTGAAATAGAAAATTGCGGGTACTAATTGATTAGTATAAATATAATTGAACTTAAACTCTTAAATTGAGAAAGTTATGGAAATATGTATACAAATAGAAGGAATATAATTTCTCAATCAATTCTGAATGACTTTGTTTTTCAAAAAACATATTAAGTCTCTTATGTAAATATTCTAAGAAGAAGGCATTACATCATCATCTATGTGACATTTAAAATAGTTGACCCTTGTGATCATCTTCATAAAAATCTTATTTAGAGATTATCTTAAATAAATTCATGGAGATATAATTATATATAGAATCGAAATACATAAATTAATTACTACAAACTCATTTTATTTTCTCATTAATCCTCATCATTATATACCCCCCTAAGAGGTGTCTCTAGATACCTCTATCATACTATAAATCATCTCACATTCTTCCTTATTTTTTACATTCAGTCTTGGGTCCACCACATTTAATAGCCTTATCTATATATACCATGTGGTTTGAATATATAAACTTTCAATCATAAGAAAATTTCTCCCTCTCTATTTGTCCAAAAACGTTTTTCTAAAAAATATATTATCAACTAATTTGAAAAGACCCAATGGAGTAGGGAGGAGGGAATGCACTAAATTCATGGCATTATGTAATTTAATAAAATTTAAGACATTTAGAAATGGTGTGGGGAGAATATTTTCCCATTACAGAAAATGTACATTCATAAAATACCAAATTATAAAAAAATTAGGAATGAATCTTCTGCTATTAAAATGTTAAAAAAATTATATTATTAATCATAAAATGTAAATCCTTTGTTGAAATAAAAGGATAAATTGAAAAAATATTTTCGATGATATTGTTTTTATTATTAAATGATGGCATGACTTGTTCAAAATTTAAAAGGCTTCTTATCCATAATATCATGCCATATAACCTAAAGGTTACAATATAGTTATATTGTAAAAGTCTTAATATGATTATTTAAATAAAATAAAAAATTTTAGGGAGCATCACTTTGTAACACATTAATTAATCAAATCTATATTACCAGAGATAATGGAAGATGTATAAGGCTTCGGCCTTAAACCATACTTAATATTGAATTAAATGAATAATTCACATTGAAGATTTTTTCAGGTTTAGAGTTTTAGAGAATTAGATCATAAATCATGAAGTACATTCCACATTTAAACAAAGTGGTTACAAAAAAGATAGTATTTGTTTTTCCCCATCAACGGAAACATATCTAAAATAAAACATGGATACTTTCTTTACACTTCCTTGACACTATCATCATAACATGTACCTTTCCCTTGACCTGTGAAAAGCATTTCAAAAAAATGGGATGAGTATAAAAAGCTCAGTAAGGGATATAAAAGTAAGAAAAGAAAACATTAGTCCATGTATGAAATCATACTTTACACATAAAACATAATCATTTTACCATACCTCATCAAATCATGAATAAATCATAGAAATCATAAGGCATAAAGGTAACTTGATGCATTCATAAAATTCTGACGTAGGGAGTAAACCTCTTGGTTACGTTTGGAATAACCATCACAGTATATTTCCTAAATCTCAACGTTTAACTCCTTCGTGTTACCCAATGCATTGGAGAGCTATATCGGGCTCACCCGCCCTTAGTTTATCACAGAACCACCCATCTTCATAAACAATTCCCAAGAACCATAATATAATCACATCACATAACTTAAGCATAAAGTAAAGATAAAATTGCAACATTTCAATAACAATATAACCTTTTAAGATATTGAAATAATGAATCCATTCTAAAAACCATTTTCAAAACCATTTAAAACATTTAATAAATAGATTTTTGAATCAAAGTGTCCCATTCCACTTTGAAGTTTCTAACATTTTAAAACATTAATATCCATATAATTAAATCCTTAAAACCATTTTTAAAACATGGATATCAATGAGAAATATTTATAAGAATAAATCATTAAAACATTTAAAATGATATTTTAGTTAAAGGGTTTTTAACAAAATGAGAGACACTTAAATACCATAATTGAGAAATAAAATTTAATAAAAACTTTATAATATCATGAGAATAAATGGATTCATGATATAATATTCCAAGGGACAGTATATACCCCATATAAGCGTGAACTGGTTCATAACAACAATGAAGTCCCAATAGAAATGTAAAATGAGATGAAATCCATTATAAAGAAGGTATCCTTAAATTAAGTATAAATCAATCTCATAATTATGTATGAAAAATAAAAATACACCAAATATACGTGGATATTAAGTGTAAAATAATCAAATGTCATTCACACATATTCAAAGGATGACATATTCAATAACTACATGTTGAACCCAACGAAATCGAAATTGGGTTAAGAAGTTCCCTTGACAGCCTAACGACGTCACATCAAATTTTAGAAAAAGCGTTTATGAGAGAGATAAAGGGTATCTCATCACTTGGACATAAAATTTATGGAAATAAGGATATATAAGAACATATCCTCACATAATAAGAAGAAAATTAGAAGACATAAGAAAATAAGTCTTTTAAAAATAGGAGGGTGAAAGGTCCCCTTACCGATTTGGGTGACATTCGAAACATACCCCCCATGAAAGAAGGACTATAAAAAATTGATGTAAATACTAATAAATGGAATTATGTTACACAAAGATTAGAATAATGGACAGTACACACACCACTCAAAAGGAAATATTGGAAAATGTAGCATGAATCTCACGAAAACACAAAGTGAGATAAAAAACCCCTTACTAAATTTTGACAGCCTAACAGTGCCAATTAAAACTTCCAAAAATGGATTTATGATATCCAATAGGGTCCCTCATAATATGAACATAAAAATTACAGAATGAGGAATATAAAATAACATCCCCAAACATAAGAAAGACGAGCTTAAAAGAAATGACATTAAAGAGAGTACTTAAAAAGGAAGAGAGAGGTAGGATCCCTTACCTCGGGTCCGACTTGACTCGATCATTCTTTAACCTCCTGAATAATAAACATGAGTTAATTTCTACTTTCTTAAAAACCTTTTTCAAGTTCATTATTCATTTTATATCACTTAATACCATGCTATGAACACTATGTAATTATTTATGTTAATAATGGTCATTTTGTAGATCATTGCTACTTGAGTCAAAAATAAACTCTTTATATTTACAAGTTGTTCATATGGTAAAATATATATTATATAAAGAATTATATTCCTTATTTAGATATCATATATATCATATATATTGATTATATACATGCATTTATAATATTATATAACATTTAGAGGTAAGAAATGAAATGCACCATTCAGGGAGACGGTAAGTCGTATGTACGCATGAACGCTACTTCCGTTTGTATTTCTTATTTAATGGAATTAAAACATAATGATACATAATAGTAATATAATTCCAGTATGTTATCATATATAATATCATTAAATCTATCCTTTATATGAACCACATATGGTATTAACGATTCAAATCACTTTGAGGGGGCGGTAGTCCACACTTCCTAAAATGAAGATATCGCGTTTAACCATAATGAAAACCATAAAGGTATGAAATAAATGAAAAATACAAAAGATTAAGTAAAACATAAATATATTATATATCATATATAAATATAGTGAAATCTTATTGGACACCTTGGAGGGTGTTAAAATAATATAGAACAATCATTGTTTCGTGAGGTAGAAATTCACCATCCACAGAAACAGTATGTTCTTTAACCATTAGAAGTAGGTGTGTGTAAGTGTAGCTCGAATACTTATTATAAAAACATCTTGTATATTAAAGATACTGGATTTGTTACAAAATTAATTAATAAAAAGTGTTTCAGGGGTTGGAGAAGCAATATAAAACAAAAGAACACAACTGAAGACATTACCTTAAAATCGGGTATCTCTCGTTGATTTGAGCTCAAAGGCTTCCTTGGGAAGACTTATGCCAAAAGAGAGGCTTCTAGGAGTAAGATAGGGATTTGTAGAGACAAAATGAGCAGGGGTAGGCCGATCCAAAGTCTTGAATGGTGTGGGTAAGGTGGTAGAGTTGGGGGCCTTTTATAAGAGGAGAGGAGGGGCACTCTTGGAAAGTTAAAAGATGTTACTTTATTTTCAAATGCGTTTTGGATTTTAAAGGTCCCACATTGATGTATTTAAAGGATACGGTGGTAAGGGTTATAAATAAACTCATAAAATAGGTATTTGACAAATGTAAGTTGTAGTTTTAACATTATCGTTTCATTTTATTTAAATCCTTTATTAATGAGTTAATCAATGCATCATCATGATGTCATAAATAATTTAATTTATTTAATGTCTAAAAATTATAGAAAAAATATAATGATGTAGGAAATCTTTTTATATTTTTAATTAATATTTATATTAAAAAATATGACTTGTATAACCCTTTGTAAAAATTGTTTTAGTAAAACAACTCATGCTTGTGACATTTTTATTTTAACTTTAAATAAAATGTTATTTATGCCATTTTCCAACCAAAGTGGCTCCATGGGGTCCCCAAGTTGACCCATGGATTGTCTTGGTCGTCCATGACACATCCAATAAGGGTTTTACATGTGTCTAGGTCATTTTTTATTATTAAAACATTATTTTTACCTAAAATTACACTAATTACCTCTAATCGCGATTAAAAAATCAAAAGTTCCTATTCACCAAAAAAATTATTTTAATCCCATTGAACCACATTTGACATCCTAATGAAAACCATGTATGTCGGATTTTTGAAATTCAAATCACCGAAGTGATGAGGTTTCATTTAAAAGAAAAATCAGTTTTTAAACTACCACTTAGTGGTTTCACTATTCATCAAAAATTGAAGTTTTTCAGAAAAATACCAAAAATTCACCCTAAGCTATATTTGAAATTCCGAATTCAAAAATTATGTCTATTTTAAAAAATTCAAAATATATAAGTTGCATTAATTAATTTAATAATTACTTCCCGTTGTCTAAACAAATGGCGTGTTTTTAAGAAACAATATCTATTAAAAGATTGACACTAGTTTAAGTCCAATTTCAATGTGAAAATAATTCCAATGACCAATATTGGATTAAATGGTAAAAATATATTCTAATTTCCTTTTAAAAATAATTCAAAAGATAATCTAATCATATAAATAAATTAGATTAAAAAGTGGTTTTAAATTAAATTACAACATTTTTCACTATTCATTAAAAATGAACTTTATCAGAAAAATAACAAAAATTTACACAAAGTAAATTTTGAGGTCCCGATTCTAAAGAAGAATATTATTTTCAAAAATATAACGCATGAAATTGTCAAAAAGTAGATTTAAAAAAGTTTTTCCATCAAAAGGCGGTTAATCGACCTTTTCAAGAATATTAGAATGTTTACGCTTAAAATTGGATTCATTTGCATTTTTAATCCTCTAACATTTATTGTAAAAAGTAAAAATATTTTACAAACATATATAATCATTTTTAGTTAGTTATGTTCATTCCCGCCATTTCAACAACTAGGCATTAACTAGCATTTAAAATAATATTATTTTGTTATTAGAGTGCAACGTAGGATTCCCAAGAAACTCATTGTTGTGTATTGGGTACGCCATCGACCATAGCGTCCCCTTTAAAATAATTTTAATATTTTATTCACAAATATGGATAAATATGAAAATTTTATATTCTTTATTTACCTGGGGGATTACATCCTTCCCCCCTTTTGGGAATTGCGTCATCGCAATTTTAAAATTAGGCTTGGAAGCTTCATTTAAAATACCACATCGGAACAAGAGTTAGTAAAACTATCACTTTAAAAGAATGGGAGAGAAGTATAAATGTCACCTGAGTTAACCCATACTAGGATTCCAAGTATGAAAATATGGATATGGAGGAAAAAACAAAGGGTCATGTTCTGATGGAGAGTGAAAATAAACATGTCTAGGAGAAATTTTACAACAATAAAATCACAAACGTGTGATGGGTTAAACGGTATTTGATTCCCCAGTAGGAAACATTAACAGAAAACATTTTTGTTTTATGTTACTTTTTATTGAGGAATTTATTTATGAGCTTAACTAAAACATAAGGAAGCATACTTAATTGTCATGTTGACTTTCAAATTTTACTAGATTTCTTACACAAACTCATATTTTCTCCAAAAGACGAGTATTTGGGATGACTTATTCACATTAAGAGAGCTATAATCAACTTCCAGAAAATCACCTAATCCACAAAAGAGAAATATATACATCCCATGTCTTTAGACCTTAACCAAAACTAAAACCAAAAAGGTTAGTATGAGATCAGATAATACCCAAAAACGATTATCCTTTAAAAAAAATTATTCTTAATCTCTAAAATTTGTTAAACAAAACCCAAAGTTCAACAAAGTCCATTCAATAAACATATATCCACAAAATTCTACAAAGTAAACCAAACTATGATTGAAACCCAATTCTCTGAAGGATTTAATCACATAGTCTCTGAAGATAAATTTTAACATTTTTCTCCAAAATAACATCAGTTACTCTTACACTCTCATGCTAATAAGTAATTAACCTAATCACATATCCTCCATGATAGGCTAATCATTTCCATTGATAACCAAAAATCAACTTACTCTTATTTCATAAAATCATCTAACTAAAAAGAATCATTCAAACTAACCAGGGACTTCATGTAGTCCAGTGGTAGGCGATAAATACCAGTTACACTTTGGTTGTGGGTTTGATTACCACAGCTTCGTCCGACACGACAGGTTGTCACACGGTCTGCGTGTTGTACCTTTTCAAAAACTATATAATTTTATAACATTCCTCAAAAAGAGATAAATTCATCAAAAATAAGAATAACATATATTTAACCACAAAGGTTATCTAATAACTTCCATTTTGCAACCCAAAATTTATTAACCAGTAATTTCCTCAAATTCAAGGATCATATAAACCCAAATGGTTCTTTATAACAATATCCACAAAAGAAAGGATAATTATACCTTGAATAAAATTTTCATATATCAAACATCATGGTTTCTATAAAAAGTCTTCTAATGAAACCCCATCAACAAAAGAGACTTAATACATCTAATAATTTCACTATCCTAAAATCTACCATAACACTTGAATCCCTTATATGATGACTTCTTACTCATTCAAAATTCTTCATGATACATTAGCCATTCCATTTCAACTTATTCTAAAATACGTCTTTCCTAAAAACAAAATCATGAATCATATCCTAAGATTCCAATAATATGAAAACATATGTTAAGAAATAATCCATACCTTTCATTCTTCATTGTCAGCTTCTTCATCCTCAATCAGAATGGCAATAGGTATTGGTAAATGAATATTTGTACGATCTTGGTGACCCGATTCCCGAAACTTTTTCGTAGGACATGTGTTTTCATAATGACCATGCACAACACATTTAAAACATTCAATTGATTCTTCAGAAAGAACTTCTTTCCCGTTCCTAGAGTCAACTAGATGCTTCCTTTTTCCATGGTAGGTTCTTGCTTTATGACCTTCATTTCCACATCTATAGAATATTTCTGTCCCTTTGAAACATTTTCCTATATGTTTCTTTCCACGTATTTGACACATAGGTTTTTGAACATACTTACCTTTATGATTATTACCTAAACATCCGTAGGGATTTTTTTCTCGCATATACGATGCCTTATAAAAATCACTAAGGTTCGTGTGGTCAATCATGACTCCAGATAGTTGGTTGAGGATAACCACAGGAGTTCTCATTGCCGCTCCCATATCATTCAGTTTTTTTTTTCATAAAACCGTCACAGTTTTCTTAAAATCCACTATTACTTTGGTGCCTGCTAGATCCAGCCATTTACTAAAACCAAAAAGGTCAGTGGGAGTATATCAGTAAAATCATCAAATAAAAAAGAGGAAGATAAACACCAAGATATACTTATCCAAGTTATCTCAAACTCAGTCTAAATTTCAGAAAAAATAATGAATCCATCTAATATACTAACCATTGTGGTTATACACAACTTGTCAATTTTTCGTAAACAACAATCTAACCTCTAAAGCTATCTAAACCGACCTCTGATACCAACTATAAGGCCCCGACCTTAATCCTTACTTAATATTGAATTAAATGAATAATTCAAATTGAGGATCTTTTCAGGTTTAGAGTTTTAGAGAATTAGATCATAAATCATGAATTACATTCTACATTTAACAAAGTGGTTACATAAAAGATAGAATTCTTTTTTCCCCATCAATGGAAACATATTTAAAATAAAACATGGATTCATTACTGACACTTCCTTGAAACTATCATCATAACATGTAACGCTCCCTTGACCTATGAAAAACATTTAAAAAACATTGGATGAGCATAAAAATCTCAGTAAGTGATATAAAGTAAGAAAAGAAAACATTAGTCCATGTATGAAATAATACTTTACTCATAAGACATAAGCATTTTAACATACCTCATCAAATCATGAATAAATCATAGAAATCATAAGGCATAAAGGTAACTTGAGGCACTCATAACATTCTTACGTATGGAGTAACACTCTTGGTTACGTTTGGAATACCCATCACAGTATATTCCATAAATCTCTTCGGATAAACCTCAATGTTTAACTCCTTTGCGTCACCCAATGCATTGGATAGCTATATCGGGCTCACCCGCCCTTAATTTATCACAGAACCACCCGTATTCATAAAAAATTCCCAATAAACATAACATAATCATATCACATAACATAAGCATAAAGGAAAGATAAAATTACCACATTTCAATAACAATATAACCTTTTAAGATATTGAAATAATGAATCCATTCTAAAAACCATTTTCAAAACCATTTAAAACATTTAATAAAGAGATTTTTGAATCAAAGTGTCCCATACCACTTTGAAGTTTCTAACATTTTAAACCATTAATATCCATATAATTAAATCCTTAAAACCATTTTTAAAACATGGATATTAATGAGAAATATTTATAAGAATAAATCATTAAAACATTTAAAATGATATTTTAGTTAAAGGGTTTTTAACAAAATGAGAGACACTTGAATACCATAATTGAAGAATAACATTTAATAAAGACAATATAATATCATGAGAATAAATGGATTCATGATATAACATTCCAAGGGACAGTATATACACCATATAAGAGTGAACTGGTGCATAACAACAATGACGTCTCAATAGAAATGTAAAATGAGATGAAATCCATTATAAAGAAGGTATCCTTAAATTAAGGATAAATCAATCTCATAATTATGTGGGACAAATATAAATACACCCAAATATACGTGGATATTAAGTGTAAAATAATAAATGTTCATTCACACATATTCAAAGGATGACATATTCAATAACTACATGTTGAACCCAATGAAATCAAAATTGGGTTAAGAAGTTCCCTTGACAGCCTAACAGCGTCACATCAAATTTTAGAAAAAGAGTTGATGAGAGAGATAAAGGGTATCTCATCACTTGGACATACAATTTATGGAAATAAGGATATATAAGAACATATCCTCACATAATAAGATGAAAATTAAAAGACATAACAAAATAAGTCTTTTAAAAAAGAGGAGGGTGAAAGGTCCCCTTACCGATTTGGGTAACTTTCGAAACGTACACCCCACGAAAGAAAAATGATACAAAATTTATGTAAATACTCATAAATGAATGTAAGTTACACAAATAGTAGAATAATGGACAGTACATACACCACTCAAAAGGAAATATTGGCAAATGTAGCATGAATCTCACGAAAACACAAAGTGAGAAAAAAAACCCCTTACGATGTTTCGGCAGCCTAATAGTGCCAATTAAAACTTCCAAAAATGGATTTATGAGATCAAAAAGGGTCTCTCATAATATGAACATAAAAATTACAGAATGAATAATGTAAAATAACATCCCCAAACATAATAAATATGAGCTTAAAAGAATTGACATTAAAGAGAGTACTTAAAAAGGAAGAGAGAGGTAGGATCCCTTACCTCAGGTCTGACTTGACTCGATCGTTCTTTAACCTCATGAATAATAAACTTTATTTAATTTATACTTTCTTAAGAACCTTTTTCAAGTTCATTATTCCTTTTATATAACTTACTACCATGCTTTGAACACTATGTAATTATTTGTGTTAATAATGGTTGTTTTGTAGATCATTGCTACTTGAGTAAAAAATAAACTCTTTATAATTACTAGTTGTTCATGTGGTAAAATATATATTATATACAGAACTATATTAATTATGTATATATCATATATATCATATATATCCATTATATACATGAATTTATAATATTACATAACATTTAGAGGTAAGAAATGAAATGCACCGTTCATGGAGACGATAAGTCGTACGTACGCATGAACGCTACTTCCATTTCTATTTCTTATTTAATGGAATTAAAAAATAATGATACATAATAGTATTATTATTCCAGTATGGTATCATATATAATATCATTAAATATATCCTTTATACGTACCACATATGGTATTAACGAATCAAATCACTTTGAGGGGGAGGTAGTCCGCACTTCCTAAAATGAAGATATCACGTTTAACCATAATGGAAGCCATAAAGGTATGACATAAATGAAAAATACATAAGCTTAAGTAAAACATAAATATATTATATATCAAATATAAATATAGTGACATCTTAATGGCCACCTTTGAGGGTTTTAAATGAATATTGAACAATCATCGTTTTGTGAGGCAGAAATTCATCATCCACAGAAACAGTATGTTCTTTAGCCATTAGATGTAGGTGTGTGTAAGTGTAGCTCGAATCCTTATTATAAAAAATTCTTAGTATATTTAAGATGCTGGAGTTGTTACAAAATAAATTAATAAAAAGTGTTTATGGGTTTGATAAGAAAAATAAAACAATAGAACACAAGTGAAGACATTACCTTAAAATCGGGCATCTCTCTTTGATTTGAGCTCAAAGGCTTCCTTGGGAAGACTTCTGCCCACAGTGAGGCTTCTATGAGTAAGATAGGTATGTGGAGAGACAAAATGATCAGGGTTAGGCCGAGCCAAAGGCTTTAGGGGTGAGGGTAAGGTGGTAGAGGTGGGGGCCTTTTATAAGAGGAGAGGAGGGGCACTCTTGGAAAGTTAGAAAATGTTACTTTATTTTCAAATGAGTTTCAGATTTTAAAGGTCCCAAATTGATGTATTTAGAGGATAAGGTTGTAAGTGTTCGAAATATACTCATAAAATAGGTTTTTGACAAGTGTAAGATTTAGTTTTAACAATATCTTTACATTTTATTTAAATCTTTTAATAATGAGGTAATCGCAGCATCATCAAGATGTCATACATAATTTAATTTATTTATTGTCTAAAAATTATAAAAAAAATATCATGATGTATGAAATTTGTTTAGATTTCTAATAAAATTTTATAAGAAAAAATATGACTTATTTAACCCTATTTAAAAATGGTTTTAGTAAAACAACTCATGCTTCTAACATTTTTATTTTAACTTTAAATAAAAAGTTATATATGTAATTTTCCAACCAAAGTGGCTCCATGGGGTCCCTAGTTTGACCCATGGATTTTATTGGCCGGACATTACACATCCAATGAGGGTAAGACATGTGTCTATGTCATTTCATATTATTAAAAACATTATTTTTACCATAAATTACACAAATTACATCTAATCGCTATTAAAAACATAAAAGTTACTATTCACCAAAAAAATTATTTTAATCCCATTGAACCACATTTTACATCCTAATTACATCCATGTATGTTGGATTTTTGAAATTCAAATCACAGAACTGGTGACGTTTCATTTAAAAGAAAAATTAGTTTTTAAACTACCACTTAGTGGTTTCACTATTCATCAAAAAATTGAAGTTTTTCAGAAAAATAGCAAAAATTCACCCTAAGCTATATTTGATATTCCGAATACAAAAATGATGTCTATTTTACGAAATTCAAAACATATAAGTTGCATTAATTAATTTAATAATTAATTCCCGTTGTCAAAATAAATAGCGTGTTTTTAAGAAACAATATCTATTAAAATATTGAAACTAGTTTAAGTCCAATTTCAAAGTGAAATTAATTACAATGACCACTATTAGATTAAATGGTAAACATATATTCTAATTTCACTTTAAAAACAATTCAAAAGGTAATCTAATCATATAAATAAATTATATTAACAAGATGTTTTGAATTAAAATACAACATTTCTCTCTATTCATTTAAAAATGAACTTTATTGGAAAAATACCAAACATTTACACAAAGTAAATTTTGAGGTCCCGATTCTAAAGGAGAATTTTATTTTGTCAAATATAACACATAATATTTTCAAAAATTATATTTAAAAAAGGTTCGCCATCAAAAGGCGGCTAATCGACCTTTTAAAGATTATTAGAATGTTTACGCTTAAAATTGGATTCATTCACATTTTTAATCCTCTAAAATTTATTGTAAAAAGTAAAAATATTTTACAAACATATATAATAATTTTGTAGTTAGTTATGTTCATTCCCGCCATTACAATGACTAGGAATTAACTACCATTTAAAATAATATTATTTTGTTATTAGAGTGCAACGTAAGATTTCCAAGAAACTCGGTGTTGCGTATTGGGTACGCCATCGAGCACAGCATCCCCTTTAAAGTAATAATAATATTTTATTCACAAATATGGATAAATATGAAAATTTCATATTCTTTATTTACCTGGGTTGTTACATCCTTCCCCCCGTTTGGGAATTGCGTTCTCGCAATTTTAAAATTGGGCTTGGAAGCTTCATTGAAAATCCCACATCGGAACAAGAGTCAGTAAAACTATCACTTTAAAAGAATGGGAGAGAAGTACAAATGTCACCCGAGTTAACCCATAATAGGATTCCATGTATGAAAATATGGATATGGAGGAAAAAACAAAGGGTCATGTTTTGATGGAGAGTGATAGTAAACATGTCTAGGAGAAAGTTAACAACAAGAAATTGACAAACTTGTGATGGGTTAAACAGTATTTGATTCCCCAGTAGGAAAAATTAACAGACAACATTTTTGTTTTATGTTACTTTTCATTGAGGAATTTATATATGAGCTTAACTAAAACATAAGGAAGAATACTTAATTTTCATGTTGACTATCTACTTTTACTTGATTTCTTACACAAACTCATATTTTCTCTAAAAGATGAGTATTTGGGACGACATGTTCACATTAAGAGAGCCATAATCAACTTCTAGAGAATCACCTAATCCAAAAAAGAGACTATATACTTCCCATTTCTTTAGACCTTAACCAAAAAAAAATCCAAAAAGGTTAGTATGATATCAGATAATACCCAAAATGGATAATCCTTTAAAAAAATCTATTCTTAATCACCAAAATTTGTCAAACAAAACCCAAATTTCATAAAAGTCCATTCAATAAACATCTATCCATAAAATTCTACAAAGTAAACCAAACTAAGATTCAAACATAATTCTCTACAGGATTTAATCAAATAGTCTCCTAAGATAAATTTTAACATTTTTCTCCAAAATAACATCAGTTACTCTTACAGTATCATACTAAAAAGTAATTAACATAATCACATATCCTCCATGATAGGATAATCAGTTCCATTGATAACAAAAAATCAACATACTCTTAATTCATAAAATCATCTAACTAAAAAGAATCATTCAAACTAACCAGGGACTTCACGTACTCTAGTGGTAGGCGATAAATACCAGTTGCACTTTGGTTGTGGGTTCGATTCCTGCAGCTCTGTCCGACGTGATGGGTTGTCACACGGTCTGCGTGTTGTCCCTTTTCAAAAACTATATAATTTTATAACATTACTCAAAAAGAGTTAAATTCATCAAAAATAACAATAACATATTTTAACCACAAAGGTTATCTGATAACATCCATTGTGCAACCCAAAATGTATTAACCAGTAATTACCTCAAATTCAAGATTCATATAAACCCAAATGGTTCTCTATAACTATATCCACAAAAGAAAGGATAATTATTCTTTGAATAAAATTTTCGTATATCAAACATCAGGGTTACTATAAAAAGTCTTCTAATGTAACCCCATCATCAAAAGAGGCTTAATACATCTAAGAATTTCACCATCCTAAAATCTACCATAACTCTTGAATCCCTTATATGATGACTTCTTACTCTTTCAAAATTCTTCATGATCTATTAGCCATTCCTTTTCAACTTATTCTGAAATACTTCTTTCCTACAAACAAAATCATGAATCATATCCTATGATTCCAATAATAGGAAAACATATGTTAAGATATAATCCATACCTTTCATTCTTCATTGTCAGTTTCTTCATCCTCAATCAGAATGGAATTAGGTATTGGTAAATGAATATTTGTACGATCTTGGTGACCCCATTCCCGAAACGTTTTCATAGGACATGTGTTTGCATAATGACCATGCACACCACATTTAAAACATTCAATTGATCCTTCAGAAAGAACTTCTTTCCCATTCCTAGAGTCAACTAGATGCTTCCTTTTTCCATGGAAGGTTCTTGCTTTATGACCTTCATTTCCACATCTATAGCATCTTTCTCTCCCTTTGAAACATTTTCCTCTGTGTTTCTTTACACATATTTGACACATAGGTTTTTGAACATCCTTACCTTTATGATTATTTCCTAAACTTCCGAAGGGATTTTTTTCTCGTATATACGATGCCTTATAAAAATCACTAAGGTTCAGGTGGTCAATCATGACTCCAGATAGTTGGTTAAGGATAACCACAAGAGTTCTCATTTCATCTCCCATATCATGCAGTTGTTCTTTCATAAAATTGTCACAGTTTTCATCAAATCCACTTTTACTTTGGTGCCTGCTAGATCCAACCATTTACTAAAACCAAAATGGTCTGTGTGAGTATATCAGTAAAATCATCAAAAAGAAAATAGGAAGATAAACACCAAGATATACTTATCCATGTTATCTCAAACTCATTCTAACTTTCAAAAATAACTATGACTCCATCTAGTATACTAACCCTTGTGGTTATACACAACTTGTCACTTTTTCTTAAAAAAATAATCTATCCTCTAATGATATCTAAACTGACCTCTGATAACAACTATAAGGCCCCGACCATAAACCTTACTTAACATTGAGTTAAATGATTAATTAAAATTGAAGGTCCTTTATGGTTTAGAGTTTTAGATAATTAGATCATAAATCATGAATTACATTCCACGTTTAATCAAAGTGGTTACATAAACGATAGTACTCATTTTCCCCATAAACGGAATCATATTTAAAATAAAACATGGATTCTTTCTTGACACTTCCTTGACACTATCATCATAACATGTACCTTTCCCTTGACCTGTGAAAAACATTTCAAAAAATTTGGATGAGCATAAAAAGATCAGTAAGGGATATAAAAGTAAGAAAAGAAAACATTAGTCCATGTATGAAATAATACTTTACTCATAAAACATAAGCATTTTAACATACCTCATCAAATCATGAATAAATCATAGAAATCATAAGTCAGAAAGGTAACTTGAGGCATTAATAACATTCTTATGTTGGGAGTAACCCTCTTGGTTACATTTGTAATACCCATCACAGTATATTCCCTAAATCTCTTTGTAGAAACCTTAACGTTTAACTCCTTCGCGTTACCCAATGCATTAGAGAGCTATATCATGCTCACCCGCCCTTAGTTTATCACGGAACCACCCGTAGTCATAAACAATGCCCACGAACCATAACATAATCACATCACATAACTTAAGCATAAAGGAAAGATAAAATTACCACATTTCAATAACAATATAACCTTTTTAGATATTTAAATAATGAATCCATTCTAAAAACCATTTTCAAAACCATTTAAAACATTTAATAAAGAGATTTATGAATCAAAGTTTCCCATAACACTTCAAAGTTTCTAACATTTTAAAACATTAATATCCATATAATTGAATCCTTAAAACCATTTTTAAAACATGGATATTAATGAGAAATATTTATAAGAATAAATCATTAAAACATTTAAAATGATATTTTAGTTAAAGGGTTTTTAACAAAATGAGAGACACTTGAATACCATAATTGAGGAATAAAATTTAATCAAAGCTTTATAATATCATCAGAATAAATGGATTCATGATATAATATTCCAAGGGACATTATATACACCATATAAGAGTGAACTGGTGCATAACAACAATGAAGTATCAATATAAATGTAAAATGAGATGAAATCCATTATAAAGAAGGTATCCTTAAATTAAGGATAAATCTATCTCATAATTATCTGTGAAAAAAATAAATACACCCAATATACGTGGATATTAAGTGTAAAATAATCAAATGTCATTCAAACATATTCAACGGATGACAAATTCAATAACTACATATTGAACCCAAAGAAATCGAAATTGGGTTAAGAAGTTCCCTTGACAACCTAACGGCGTCACATCAAATTTTAGAAAAAGAGTTGATGAGAGAGATAAAGGGTATATCATCACTTGGACATACAATTTATGGAAATAAGGATATATATGAACATATCCTCACATAATAAGATGAAAATTAAAAGACATAACAAAATAAGTCTTTCAAAAAGAGGAGTGTGAAAGGTCCCCTTACCGATTTGGGTAACTTTCGAAACGTACACCCCATGAAAGAAGGACTATACAAAATTGATGTAAATACTCATAAATGAAAGTATGTTAAACAAATAGTAGAATAATTGACAGTACATACACCACTCAAAAGGAAATATTGGAAAATGTAGCATGAATGTCACGAAAACACAAAGTGAGATAAAAACGCCTTACGAAATTTTGGCAGCCTAATGGTGCCAATTAAAACTTCCAAAAATGGATTTATGAGTTCAAATAGGGTCTCTCATAATATTAACATAAAAAGTACAGAATGAGGAATATAAAATAACACCCCCATACATAAGAAATATGTTCTTAAAAATGACATTAAAAGGAGTACTTAAAAAGGAAGAGAGAGGTAGGATCCCTTACCTGGGTCCGACTTGACTCGATCATTCTTCAACCTCCTGAATAATAAACTTGAGTTAATTTATACTTTCTTAAGAACCTTTTTCAAGTTCATTATTCCTTTTATATCACTTACTACCATGCTATGAACACCATGTAATTATTTAAGTTAATAATGGACGTTTTGTAGATCATTGCTACTTGAGTCAAAAATAAATTCTTTATAATTACAAGTTGTTCATGTGGTAAAATATATATTATATACAGAATTATATTCATTATGTAGATATCATATATATCATATATATCCATTATATATGTGCCTTTAAAATATTACATAACATTTAGAGGTAAGAAATGACCGTTCATTGAGACGGTAAGTCGTACGTACGCATGAACGCTACTTCCATTTCTATTTCTTATTTAATGGAATTAAAATATAATGATACATAATAGTATTATAATTCCAGTATGGTATAATATATAATATCATTAAATCTATCCTTTATATGTACCACATATGGTATTAACAAATCAAATCACTTTGAGGGGGCGGTAGTCCGCTCTTCCTAAAATAAAGATATCGCGTTTAACAATAATGGAAACCATAAAGGCATGAAATAAATTAAAAATAAAGAAGCTTAAGTAAATAATAAACATATTATATATCATATATAAATATAGTGACATCTTAATGGACACCTTTTAGGGTGTTAAAATAATATTGAACAATCATCGTTTTGTGACGCAATAATTCACCATCCACAGAAAGAGTATGTTCTTTAACCATTAGATGTAGGTGTGTGTAAGTGTAGCTCAAATCCTTCTTATAACAACATCCTAGTATATTTAATATACTGGAGTTGTAACCTATGAAATGAATAAAAATAGTTTAGGGGGTTGGAGAAGCAAAATAAAACAAAAGAACACAAGTGAAGACATTACCTTAAAATCAGGTATCTCTCTCTGATTTGAGCTCAAAGGCTTCCTTGGGAATCCTTCTGCACAAATTGAGGATTCTAGGAGTAAGAGAGGGATTTGGAGAGACAAAATGAGCAGGGGTTGGCCAAGCCAAAGGCTTGAGATGTGTGGGTAAGGTGGTAGAGGTGGGGGCTTTTTATAAGAGGAGAGGAGGGGCACTCTTGGAAAGTAACAAAATGTTACATTATTTTCAAATGAGTATCGGATTTTAAAGGTCCCACATTGATTTATTTCGAGGCTAATGTGGTAAGGGTTTGAAATATACTCATCTAATAGGTTTTTGAAAATTGTATGTTATATTTTTAACATTGTCTTTTTATTTTATTTAAATCCTTTATTAATGAGGTAATCGCTGCATCATCATGATGTCATAAATAATTTAATTTATTTAATGTCTAAAAATTATAATACAAAATATAATGATGTAGGAAATATTTTTATATTTCTAATGAATATTTATAGTAAAAAATATGACTTTTATAACCCTATTTAAAAATTGTTTTAGTAAAACAACTCATGCTTGTGACATTTTTATTTTAAATTTAAATAAAAAGTTATTTATGTCATTTTCCAGCCAAAGTGGCTCCATGGGGTCCCCAAGTTGACCCATGGATTGTCATGGTCGGTCATAACACATCCAATGAGGGTATGACATGTTTATAGGTCATTTCATATTTTTAAAACATTATTTTTACATTAAATTACACTAATTACCTCTAATCACGATTAAAAACGTAAAAGTTACTATTCACCAAAAAATTATTTTAATCCCATTGAACCACATTTTACATCTTAATGACAGCCATGTATGTCGGATTTTTGAAATTCAAATCACAGAAGTGGTTATGATTCATTTAAACGAAAAATCAGTTTTTAAAGTACCACTTAGTGGTTTCACTATTCATCAAAAATTGAAGTTTTTCAGATAAATACCAAAACTTCACCCTAAGATATATTTGATATTCCGAATTCAAAAATGATGTCTATTTTAAAAAATTCCAAAAATATAAGTTTCATTATTTAATTTAATAATTAATTCCCATTGTCAAAACAAATAGCGTGTTTTTAAAATACAATATATATTAAAAGATTGACACTAGTTTAAGTCCAATTTAAAAGTAAAATTAATTCCAATTACCACTATTGGATTAAATGGTAAAAATATATTCTAATTTCACTTTAAAAACAATTCAAAAGATAATCTCTTCATATAAATAAATTAGATTAAAACGAGGTTTTCAATTAAAATACAACACTTTTCACTATTCATTAAAAAATGAACTTTATCGGAAAAATACCAAAAATTTACACAAAGTAAATTTTGAGGTACCGATTCTAAAGAAGAATTTTATTTTGTCAAATCTAACACATAAAATTTTCAAAAAGTGGATTTAAAAAAGGTTCACCATCAAAAGGCAGTTAATCGACCTTTTAAAGAATATTAGAATGTTTATACTTAAAATTGGATTCATTCGCATTTTTAATCCTATAACATTTATTGTAAAAAGTAAAAATATTTGACAAACATATATAATAATTTTGTAGTATGTTCTGTTCATTCCCGCCAATACAATGACTAGGCGTTATCTACCATTTAAAATATTATTATTTTGTTATTAGAGTGCAACGTAAGATTCCCATGAAACTCGTTGTTGCGTATTGGGTACGCCATCAAGCATAGCATCCCCTTTAAAGTAATATTAATATTTTATTCACAAATATGGATAACTATGAAAATGTCATATTCTTTATTTCCATAGGGTGTTACAAGATGTTTCATAAATATTTCATTATAAGTTACATGATTCTCTTAAGGAATATATATATCTATAATATTATGTAACACCTCGATCTTCCACAATACGCTTCTCATTCAATAATGCAATAGATTTCATTGTACGCAACTTCGAGTTCTAAAACACCGCGACTAATCAAAGTAGACTTTATGAATAGTAATAACCACTTTTTAAAATTATATAAATTTTATATTTCAAAATGGACTTCATTTTTGGATTTGGAATATCGAAATTAGCCTATGTTGAATTTTTGGTATTTTTGTGAGAACTTCTAATTTTTATGAATAGTGAAAAATACATAAAAACAACTTTTTTTTAATCAAACTAATTTATAGTGATAAATTATAATATTTAGTGGTTTTAATGTATATTTAGAATATATTTTTACCATTTTATCTAATGGTGGTCATTAAAATTAATTTAACATTGAAATTGGACATAAATAATTGCCAATCTTTTGATATAAATTGTTTCTTAAAAACATGCTATTTGTTGTGACAGCGGGAATTAATTATAAAATTAATTAATTCAACTTATATGTTTGGAATTTTTTAAAATTGACATCATTTTTCAATTCTGAATATCAATTATATCTTAGGGTGAAATTTTGGCATTGTTCTGAAAAACATCAATTTTTGATGAATAGTGAAACCACTAAGTGGTAGTTAAATAACTGATTTTTCATTTAAATGAAATATTACCACTTCTGTGATTTGATTTTCAAAAATCCGACATACATGGTTGTCATTAAGAATTAAAATGTGGTTCAATGAGATTAAAATAATTTTTGGTGAATAGTAACTTTTAAGTTCTTAATCGTGATTAGAGGTAATTAGTGTAGTTTAAGGTAAAAATAATGTTTTAATAATATGAGATGAGCTTGACACATGTCCTAACCTCATTGGATGTTCCATGTACGACCAAGACAATCCATGGGTCAACTTGGGGACCCCATGGAGCCACTTTAGTTAGAAAATGACATAAATACCTTTTATTTAATATTAAAGTAAAAAATGACACAAACATGAAAGGTTTTACTAAAACAATTTTTACATGGGGTTATACAAGTCATATTTTTTACTATAAATAGTAATTGGAAAGATAAAAAGATTTCCTACATCATAGTATTTTTTTTATAATTTTTAGACCTTAAATAAATTAAATTATTTATGACATCATAATGATGCAGCGATGACCTCATTATTTAACGATTTTAATAAAATGAAATGATAATGTAAAATCCAAGGATTGAACTTGTCCAATGACTGTTGGATGGGTATATTTCTAACCCTTATCACCTTATCCAGTAATTATATAAGTGTGGGACCTTTATAATCCGAAAATCATTGTATAATAATGTTAAATTTCCTTACTTTCCAAGAGTGCCCCTCCTCTCCTGTTATAAAAGGCCCCCACCTATACCA
This sequence comes from Viscum album, assembly GCA_963277665.1. Classification (NCBI taxonomy): domain Eukaryota; kingdom Viridiplantae; phylum Streptophyta; class Magnoliopsida; order Santalales; family Viscaceae; genus Viscum; species Viscum album. The sequence continues at coordinate 1,818,250,737 of OY728164.1, forward strand.
CCTCATTCACACTTTCAAACCATTTGGCTCGGCCAACCTCTGCCCAAATACTCTCCCAACATCCCCCTATTACTCCTAGAAGCCTCACTTTGGGCAGAACTCTTCCCAAGGAAGCCTTTGGCTCAAATCAAAAAGAGTTACCCGATTTTGAGGTAATGTCTTCTCTAATGTTGTTTTGTTTTATTTTTCTTCTCCTACCCCATAAACACTTTTTATTCATTTCTTTTGTAAAAAAAACAGTATCCTCAATATACTAGGATTTTGTTATAAGAATTATTCGAGATTCACTTACACACACCTACATCTAATGGTTAAAGAACATACGGTTTCTATGGATGGCTAATTTCTGCCTCACGAAACGATGATTGTTCAACACTCATATAACACCTTAAAAGGTGGCCATTAAGATGTCACTATATTTATATAGGATATATAATATGTTTATTTTTTACTTATGCTTCTGTATTTCTCATTTATGGCATACCTTATGATTTCCATTATGAGTAAATGCGATAATTTCATTTTAGGAAGTGCAGACTACCGCCCCCTCAAAGTGATGTGAATCGTTAATGCCATATGTGGGATGTATAAAGGATGGAGTAAATGATATTATATATGATATTATACTGGAACTGTATTATAACTTTATATAATTATGATTTTATTCCATTAAATACGAAATAGAAATTAAAGTAGCGTTCATGCGTACGTACGGCTTACCGTCTCCATGAATGGTGAATTTCATTTCTTACCTCTAAATGTTATGTAATATTATAAATACATGTATATACTGGGTATATATGATATATATGATATCAAAATCATGAACATAATTCTGGATATAATGGATATATCACCTCATGAACAACTTGTAATTATAAGAATTTTATTTTTGACTCAAGTACCTAAGATCGAAAAAATGACCATTATAAACATAAATAATTACATAATGTTCATAACATGGTAATAATGGATATAAAAGGAATAATGAACATGAAAAATGATCTTAAGTAAATAGAAATTAACTCTAGTTTATTATTCAAGAGGTTAATGAACGGTCGAGTCAGGATAGGACGCAAGGTAAGGGAACTTCTTAACCCAACTTCCATTCTTTGGGTTAATCTCCTACTTTCAAATTAGGTCATGATGTTATTATGTCCTATTTTCTATTTTTAGTTTCTTTATGTGTACCTATAGTGAATACACATAATAGATCTATTTTATTTTAAAAATGATCTTTTTAAGGAATTCGTCTCAATCTCCTTTCATTGAGGCATATTTGGTTTTATACACAACTTTCTTTTATACGGTGTATAAACCCTTTTGACTTTTAAGTTTATTCAAAAGGAATATTTTTATACGAAGCGTTTTACTAAACGAAAAAAAGGGAATGTTTTTCTTTCCGTACATATGCGGCGACAATGACTTCTCCGCTGCCATGACCATTATTTGAGTTTCAGCTTCCTCTATAAGCCATCTTTTTTTTAATGAAAAATAAATACAAAGTTTTAACTTTCTTTTATTTTGGTATTGAAAATGGTTTTTAAAGAGTTTTTATTATATCAATGTGTTGTATTGATATATTGTGATTGAAATGTGGAAATGTTAGGTTTCCTTTATGCATGTTTTGTGTGATACGATTATGTTATGGTTTATGATATGTTTAAAACTATTCATATGAGGAATGCATTGGACTTAATAAGTGACGGGTGGAGCCCTCTATAGCTCCTCGATGCATCGGCATGTCTCATGAGACAAACTAGTGTCTTGGCATGAGGCCTTGACAAAATCTTATTTGTGGTCTTGGCATGAGGACTTGACTACGTGGTTATGATAGTCTGGCATTATGCATTCCATCATTATGAAAGTGGTTATTGATATTGCATGTGATTATTCGACCAATAGAATATCCATGTGAAGAAGTAAATGGTATTATCTCATTTTACTTTTTCCATATTATGTTGATGTTCAAGTTTAAAAGGCTTTTGTTTTAGTCATACATTTCCTTAAATGTTTATGTTTATTTATGAACGCTTCCGCAATATTGTTATCCTTACTGTGCATCTGAGCTCGCCCCTTTCAACGTTTTAATATTTTCTAGGATGTGAAGAAGTATTTTATAAATGACCTGTAGGGATAGTTAGAAGAGGATATGAGTGTGGACAATGAAGACTTTGTTATTAGTTTTTCACTTTATGATGTAATGTAAGACTTATGAATGTATCGAGTGTTTCCAAAGCTACTAAACTAATCTGTCTTTCGAGACTTCATCTTTTGTGATCATGCCAATGTTACAAAGTAATGCACCGACTCTGGGTAGCTCGGGTCTGGGCGTTACAGTTGGTATCAGAGGCATTTTAGTACTAACCTTGGAAGCTAGATTTAGATAAACTCTGATTATAGCACATATCCTGAAGATAGACTTTAAGGATTAGTATATAAGAACTTCATAGAATTTTGGTATTATAGAGATTTTGTGTTTTTTCCGAGCAATACATGCATGTCTGGATACGAGCAGGTAGAGGCGGCTCTGGCACAGATGTACCTAGGGGTAAAACCTGAAAACATCGCTTTGAGCTAGACTCGAACGGGAACTGGTGCATGACAACGAGCCTTGCTGCACTCTTGGTTACGACACTCCTGGGGGATATTCTTAGGATAATTATAATTTTCTTTACAAACCACTATGAAGGGTTATGATTATATACTTCCTCAAAGAAAACATTCCTTTTTATGATTATGGATTATATCCATAAATAGTTCAATTTATGTAAAGTGTTTTACAAATATGGAATTATGTATTTCAATTCATAAACTGATCTAGTTTATGCCATTGTTTAGAAATGGCGCCTAGTGGAAGGAATGGAAACTGTATCAATGAACGCACTCCGTGTAAGGATTTCCCTCCTACTCAAGATAATTATTGTGGATCTGGAGATACAACTGGCGCTGATCAACTTATTACCATACTGGGAAAACTCACTCAGGTTATGAATAATAACCTTACTCGTATGGATCACCATGATCCGCAAAGTAGAGGATCAATGTTAGACCGCTTCATGAGGCAACAACCACCAACATTTAATGGGGGTACAAATCCGTTAGTAGCTGAGCAATGGATAAACTCCTTAGAGAAAATATTCCACACCTTGGGGAGTAGCGAAAGGGAGAAGGTTATCATGGAAGTTTACCGCCTCACTGGAGATGCCGATCAATGGTGGTCATTGATTCAAAATAAAAAGGAAGATGATGACGTATCGAATATGGAATAGAGGGAGTTCAAAGAAATTTTCTTAGAAAAATACTTCTTCATGACCATCGAGCAGATATGGAAAGGCAATTTCTGAGTCTGAGACAAAAGGAGGATGAGAATGTCGCAAAGTATGAGGCCAACTTTACAAGGTTGGTGAGGTATGCTGCAGATTATATACGTAACCCAAGAGGTAAGATTGATTGTTTCTTTGATGGGTTAAAACCATTTCTCCGTAGAGCTTTAGTATCACAATCTTTTTCAACATACGAAGATATTGTCTCATGTGCTATCAAGACAGAAAAGAAATTCTCTAAGTATTATGACAACAAAGTAAAGTAAGAGAAGAAGAGAACGGTGGAACAAGAGACAGATAAAGGGATAAAGGGAAAGAAGGATTTTCCATTATGTGATAATTGTGGGAAGAATCACCCCGGTACTTGCCTAAAAGGAATGGGAGTTTGTTTTAAATGTGGAGAAAAAGGTCACCAGGCGCGTGATTGCAAGGGAAAGAAAGAGGCTATCAATGTTGAATGCTATAATTGTAGGGAAATGGGGCATTATGCAATTGAATGTACTAAGTGTCAGGGAAACTTATCTCAGAAAAGGCCAAGGGATCAAGGAAAATCTTATGCTATTACTACAGTTGAAGCGGAATAATTAATGTATTGGTGCTTTTGGACTCATTGATTATATTCTGGTTATTAGAATAATGTGATATATATATAAGGATTGTACTGCAGTACTTGCTGTTTCAGTAAGGTTTTAATATGATGAAGGTAATCCTATTTTTAGTATGTGACAATAAGAGAAACTTTACTTGGTTTGGGGAATGTGAAAAACTGATTTTGGAATTAAGAGACCTTTTAGAGAAAGTCTGGACAGAGGTATTTTGGATAACTATAAAGGTTGGAGTGGATTAAGTTGATATTTGGATAGTATTTTCTAAGGTTAAAAAATTTATGAATATTATTTTTGGAATATTATACTACTATAGTTTTAGGAAAAGGACAACCTGCAGGGTGGGGCATAACCCGTCACGTCGGACAAAGCTGCAGGAATCAAACCCACAACCATAGTGCGACAGGCCTTTATTTCCTACCACTAGCCTACAGGAAGTCCTTGGTTATTACAAAATAATTTTACTAATCTAAATGGTATGTGTTAACATTTGGAACCTTATACAATTAGGATAAGTATAATATTTTTGAGTTCTATTATCTTTTTGAGTGAAAGATGAGTTGAAGGTTGAAACTCTAATTGTCATGCATAAATATATATATATATCTATCTCTTATTCAATGAATAAATTAATTCTTAAACTTTAGTAAAAGGATATTAAAACAAAAAAATGTGTTATCCTAATACCTTATGTCTTGTTGAACTGATGATATTTTAAATCAACATAGATTGAAGACTTTGAGGCCCTCAATTTGACAGTTGATTGTGATTGATGACCTCAATCACTCCCTACAAATATTTACGTTTTTCCTCCAATTATATGTCTCTAATTGCCACCAATGTTCTCCTAATCGAGATCATAATTGGGTGGTGACTTTTTCATTTCCCTTTCCCTCTTATTAAGGCTAAATTTTATTAATCTTATTTCCGATGTGGGTTTTCCACAAAAGTATTTTCTATTTTCAACCTTTTATTTTCCAAGAAAAATTTCAAATTGCGAGGACGCAATTTATTGAAGGAGGGGAGAATGTAACACCCCGAGCTTCCACAATACGCTTCTCATTCAATAATGCAATAGCTTGCATTGTACGCAACTTTGAGTTCTAAAACACCGCAACTAATCAAAGTAGCTGTTATGAATAGTAATAACCACTTTTTAAAATTATAGAAATTTTATATTTCAAAATAGACTTCATTTTTGGATTCGGAATATCGAAATTAGCCTATTTTGAGTTTTTGGTATTTTTCTGAGAACTTCTAATTTTTTATGAATAGTGAAAAATACATAAAAACAACTTTTTTTTAATCAAAATAATTTATAGTGATAAATTATACTATTTAGTGGTTTTAAAGTATAATTAGAATATATTTTTACCATTTTATCCAATGGTATTCATTATAATTAATTTAACATTGAAATTTGACATAAACAATTGCCAATCTTTTGATATAAATTGTTTCTTAAAAACATGCTATTTGTTGTGACAGCGGGAATTAATTATAAAATTAATTAATGGAACTTATATGTTTGGAATTTTTTAAAATAGACATCATTTTTGAATTCGGAATATCAATTATAGATTAGGGTGAAATTTTGGCATTGTTCTAAAAAACATCATTTTTTGATGAATAGTGAAACCACTAAGTGGTAGCTAAATAACTGATTTTTCGTTTAAATGAAATATTACCACTTCTGTGATTTGATTTTAAAAAATCCGACATACATGGTTGTCATTAAGAAGTAAAATGTGGTACAATGAGATTAAAATAATTTTTGGTGAATAGTAATTTTTAAGTTCTTAATCGCGATTAGAGGTAATTAGTGTAGTTTAAGGTAAAAATAATGTTTTAATAATATGAGATGAGCTTGAAACATGTCCTACCCTCATTGGATGTTCCATGGCCGACCATGAAAATCCATGGGTCAACATGGGGACCCCATGGAGCCACTTTAGTTAGAAAATGACATAAATACCTTTTATTTAATGTTAAAGTAAAAAATGACACAAACATGAAATGTTTTACTAAAACAATTTTTACATGGGGTTATACAAGTCATATTTTTTACTATAAATATTCATCGGAAAGATAGAAATATTTCCTACATCATAGTATTTTTTTTTTATTTTTAGAAATTAAATAAATTAAATTATTTATGACATCATTATGATGCAGCGATGACCTCATTATTTAACGATTTTAATAAAATGAAAAGATAATCTAAAATCCAAGGCTTACACTTGTGAAAATACTATTTTATGGGTATATTTCGAACCCTTATCACCTTATCCACGAATTATATAAGTGTGGGACCTTTAGAATCCGAAAAGCATTGTATAATAATGTAAAATTTCCTTACTTTCCAAGAGTGCCCCTCCTCTCCTCTTATAAAAGGACCCCAACTCTACCACCTCATTCACACTTTCAAACCATTTGGCTCGGCCAAACTCTGCCCAAATACTCTCCAAAATTCCCCTATTAATCATAGAATCCTCAATTTGGGCAGAACTCTTCCCAAGGAAGCCTTTGGCTCAAATCAAAAAGAGTTACCCGATTTTGAGGTAATGTCTTCTCTAATGTTGTTTTGTTTTATTTTTCTTCTCCAATCCCCTAAACTCTTTTTATTCATTTCTTCTGTAACAACACCAGTATAATAAATATAATAGTATGTTGTTATAATAAGGATTCGAGCTACACTTACACCTACATCTAATGGTTAAATAACATACGGTTTCTGTGGATGGCGAATTTCTGCCTCACGAAACGATGATTGTTCAACACTCATATAACACCTTCAAAGGTGGACATTAAGATGTCACTATATTTATATAGGATATATAATATGTTTATGTTTTACTTATTCTTCTGTATTTCTCATTTATGTCATACCTTATGATTTCCATTATGGGTAAACACGATAATTTCATTTTAGGAAGTGCGGACTACCGCCCCCTCAAAGTGATGTGAATCGTTAATGCCATATGTGGGATGTATAAAGGATGGAGTAAATGATATTATATATGAGATTATACTGGAACTATATTATACCTTTATATAATTATGATTTCATTCCATTAAATATGAAATATAAATGAAAGTAGCGTTCATGCGTACGTACGGCTTACCGTCTCCATGAATGGTGAATTTCATTTCTTACCTCTAAATGTTATGTAATATTATAAATACATGTATATACTGGATATATATGATATATATGATATCTACATCATGAAAATAATTCTGGATATAATGGATATATCACCACATGAACAACTTGTAATTATAAGAATTTTATATTTGACTCAAGTACCTAAGATCGACAAAATGACCGTTATAAACTTAAATAATTACATAATGTTCATAACATGGTAATAAGGGATATAAAAGGAATAGTGAACATGAAAAAGGTTCTTAAGTAAATATAAATTAACACTATTTTGTTATTCAGGAGGTTAAAGAACGGTCGAGTCAGGACAGGACGCAAGGTAAGGGAACTTCTTAACCCAACTTCCATTCTTTGGGTTAATCTCCTACTTTCAAATTATGTCATGATGTTATTATGTCCTATTTTGTATTTTTACTTTCTTTATATGTACCTATAGTGAATACACATAATAGATCTATTTTATTTTAAAAAGGATCTTTTTAAGGACTTCGTCTCAATCTCCTTTCATTGAGGCATATTTGGTTTTATACACAACTTTCTTTTATACGGTGTATAAACCCCTTTGACTTTTATGATTATTCAAAAGGAATCTTTTTATACTAAGAGTTTTACTAAATGACAAAAAAGGAATTTTTTACTTTCCGTACATATGCGGCGACAACGACTTCTCCGTCGCCATGACCATTATTTGAGTTTCGGCTTCCTCGACAAGCCATCTTTTTTTAATGAAAAATAAATACAACGTTTTAACTTTATTTTATTTTAGTATTGAAAATGGTTTTTAAAGAGTTTTTATTATATCAACGTGTTGTATTGATATCTTGTGATTGAAATGTGGAAATGGTATGTTTCCTTTATGCATGTTTTATGTGATACGATTATGTTATGGTTTATGATATGTTTAGAACTATTAATATGAGGAATGCATTGGACATAATAAGTGACTGGTGGAGCCCGCTATAGCTCCTCGATGCATCGGCAGGCCTCATGAGACAAACTAGTGTCTTGTCATTAGGCCTTGAAAAAATCTTATTTGTGGTCTTGGCACGAGGCCTTGACTACGTGGTTATGATAGTCCGGAATTATGCATTCCATCATTATGAAAGTGTTTATTGATATTGCATGTGATTATTCGACCAGTAGAATATCCATGTGAAGAAGTAAATAGCGTTATCTCATTTTACTTTTTCCATATTATGTTGATGTTCAGGTTTAAAAGTCTTTTGTTTTAGTCATACATTGCCTTAAATGTTTATGTTTATTTGTGAAAGCTTCCGCAATATTGTTATCCTTACTGAGCATCTGAGCTCACCCCTTTCAATGATTTAATATTTTCCAGGATGTGAAGAAGTATTTTATGAATGACCTGCAGGGATAGTCAAAAGAGGATATGAGTGTGGACTATGAAGACTTTGTTATTAGTTTTTCACTTTATGATGTAATGTAAGACTTATGAATGTATCTAGTGTTTCCAAGGCCATTAAACTAATCGGTCTTTCGAGACTTGATCTTTTGTGATCATCTCAATGTTACGAAGTAATGCACCGACTCTGGGTAGCTGAGGTCAGGGCGTTACATATTATATGACTGAAAACATTGAACAAAATAAAAAATAACTTCTGATGTATAAAAAATTATTCAAACACTGATACATGTTATCTTATAAAATTTTTGTTTTACATCCCAAATACAAATATAATTGAACTGTCAAATTTACTTTTTTCATCTGCAATTATTAGACATTAAAACTCATTCCTTCACCAATAAATAGTTAAAAAATTCATTAAAATAAATATATTAGGTCATTATATAAATATTGTATTTTTTATCCCAAGGATTGATGTGTTTCAATGATCATAAAATGCCATTATTTTTATCTAATATACTTTCATAGTGTTTAAGATGGATATATATACTATATTAAAATGAAATATCATTTCATCATACTTGAATAATAAATTTATAAGTCAATAAAGAAGAAATAATGGAACATAAATAATGATGGGATGATATTTGTTCTATGTGGAATACATTATCTTGATTTTATATGATGGAATCAAATTTGTGATCATTAATTCAATGAAGTTATTAAATATTTTCTTATTAAATATATACATAGAAAAATTATAAGAAAAAATTCATAGATATCTAAAAATTAAAAAGATATTATCTGTAATATTATCTCACACAATATTAATTTCCATAACACATGAACTTTAACAATCATATCATTTTAATTAAGTATAAGGGAAATATGATTGAAATTGATAAACAATAGGGTAAAAACTACATTTTCAATCTTATAATATCATACAACTCTAATATTTAGTCTTGTTGATAATAGAATGATTAATTTAATAATTTTTAGTAATACGTCAAATTTAAATTTTTATTAGAGAAATATATCTGTTAAAAAACAATATTTCCAATGGTCAATTTTCAATATTGGGAATAATTATCCAATGGACATATCATATTTCATATATGAATAAAATTATGTAATTTCAAGAAAACAACCATTGATCATATAAACTATAATTATTTGATTTGCAAAATATTTCATTATAATAAAATGATCCAATCATTTATCCAATCTCTTTTCAACAAACAAGAGTTTTCTATTATTCATTATGAGAACCTACGATATATTCTAATATCATATAAAATAAAAATATATTTCTATCAAAGAAAAAAACTTTCTTTTGGGTGTATGTTCATTTGGATATTTTAGGTCAAATATTTAAAATTTTTAATGGATGGGAAATGATTCTAGCATATATAGATATATGATCAACCTTATTTTATGGCTTAAAACATGTGAATATGTCTTGATATATATATATATATATATATATTAGAGTAGGGATTGTTACTCATGAACTCTAACATTATATATGTTATATATATTCAAAAAAATCATTATGTTTTCTATTATATGTGTATTTTATATTTTATTAGAATGTATTTATATTTAAATAATTTTTTTCGTATACACAATTCAAGAATAATGATCCTTATATATTTACTCTATCAATATGAATTACTATTACTATGAATTTACTTGAATTATACTTTATATAATATACTAGAAATTTTTATTTCTATTATTTTAAATTTTTTATATAGAATTGAAGGGTAGTGTTACTTGGAATTTTGGGAAGTGACCTCTGAGAGTATTTAGTCAACCATATTATCAATTTTCCACTCATATTAGTTTTTATTTTCATAAGTAATTATTTTTTATATATATATATTTACTATATTTATTCAAAGTGTGAATCTATTTATTTTGGTTTTTTTCTTCAAATTTAAATTTCCTAAACTCATAGATTATTTAGGGGAATATAAATTAGGAAATCTATTCATTATTCTTTCCATAAAAATATACCTTATGAACCTTTTTAAATCCAACTCTATAGGTCATATAATGAATTTCCTCAATATTTTTTTGAGTGACATATCATAATAAATATTTTAATGAAAAAAATATATAAATATTTATAATAATACAAATGAAAATATAAGAAATAAAAGTACAGGAAAAATATATATTTAGAGAAAAATTTCTATTCTTTCTAAATTCATGTGTTTTGAGGATGATGTAAAATATTCATGATACACTTTCTGAAATTTCTATGATGTATTTTGGTTATTTGAGTTCCCTATTAACAAATTTCACAGGTAATTATAAGGGAACTACAACTTTTCAAAAAATAGATAGGTGTATATGTATAGAATCATAGATTGAACATTTCACAGAATACAAATCCTTAAATCATAAGTCGTTATATTAAGATCATGAGATTTTATCCTTAGCTACTAAGAATAAAATGGAAGGTAAAAAGAGGAAGAAAATTTTCATACAAGATCTATTTCAACAACAAGATCATGGATATCAGTATTATTGAGAATTATTGATGTCATAATATTGGGAATGATGTGATAGAGGGAATACCAATTCTTGGTGAGTATTTAAAATGATAGTTTTTGTAAAATTAAGACTGTGTTGAAAAAAAATTCAACGTATTGAGTGGAAACTAGTGTATTTTACATCTGTTTCAATTAATATAACACATATAAAATAAATGATCATAAAAATGAAATCACGTTATATTTATCTAACAAAAAATACTATTTTTTATTTTGGTCTAGATCCACTACTATCTAAGTAGGTGATTAGAATAAAAATACTTTTTTTATTTGATATTCTATGTGTAATAAAAAAATGTTGCTATTAAAAAGAGTTAAAAGATTGTAGAATTAAATTTTAAAGGTGCTAGATTCCTTAATTAACTACTATTATTTTCAACAATTATATTTGGAAAAAAATAATTCTGTGTTACAGTTACCTTTATATTGATTATTTTTTTAGAAGATATGATACCAAGTTGATCAATAATATATTTTTTTATTAAATTATTTAATGAAATTATCAAATTTATCATAAAAAAGAGCATGTAACCAATGGATTACATACAGTTTTATTTAATATGATTTAGAAACTCAAGGGAAATAAAATAGTATAGATTTAAAATCACTTTTAGATAGTTGAAAAAAGTGTTATCCTCATATAATAACTCTATTATTAAACATATATATAAATTAAATCATTATAGAGTACAGGAATATTATAGTATAATAACATTTAGAATTGTAATCTATAAAAAATTCTCTAAAAATATACCTTAATATGATATGATTAATTTTCCAATTAACTACTACAAAAAGATAGAGTGTCATTGTGCCTACCAGGATTATTGAGAATTCCCTAATTTCATATTTATTTTGAAATACAATTATTTATCATTCCAAAATCTACAAGGGGACTGTAACTATTAAATTGAATATAATATAATCATTTTTTGAAGTGGAACAAAATTTTCTAAAGGTTTTTTGTTCAAAATGTTGTGTTCATTCAACCATTGATGTATAATACAATGTGCATTTTTTTCATAGTTTCATATAAGTAGAGAATAATCAATATGTCATTAAAAATATTACTCCCACCTGGGGCCTTTAATATGGTGACCTTATCTCCCATATCTCCCTAAGTTAGTTATTATCATATTTTCTATAAATATACCAATCATTACTCATAATTACTCTGTAGCCAATAGAATCATATTAAATAGAGAAAAAACCAATTAATTATAATAAAATTTTAATTTCATTTATAGATACACGACCTCAAACAAAGATAGACTAGGAAAAGTACGAGGCATCCTTCAGAAGATCCACTATAATGAGATATATAGAATTGTTTAGTATGTTCAATATCTGGTCAGTATAAATTAATGAAAAAACCATTGATTTCTTATAATTAGTTGGAGTCCTAAAAATAAGTTTTTATCTCTATTATTGGGAGAATGTAATTCCCCGACCCTAGTTACCAAGAGTCATTGCATTGTTACATAACATTGGAATGATACAAGGAATCATGTCCCCAAAGACTGATCAGTTTAGTTTCGTTGGAAGTACTAGATATATGTATACGTTTTACATTACACCATAAAATAAAAACCACAACCAAATTGTGTCTCATATGAAGAAACTTATATCCCTTATCTTATCCTTCAGGTGAATCATAATTTACTTCTTCACATCCTTTGAAAAATAAAAAATATGAAAGGGGTGAGATTACATGCACAATAAGGATAACAATGTGGTGGAAACTTTCATAAATAAGCATAAAAATTTAATGAAATGTATAAGACTAAAACAAAACCATTTTTTAAATTAAAATTAGGAATAATATAGAAAATATAAATCAAAATAATTCCATTAACATATTCACATGGATATTCTACTAGTTGAATAATCATATGTAATAATTAATTTCATAATGAGGGAATGCCTAACGTTGGACATCATTACCACATAGTCAAGGCCTCGTGCCAAGACTACCAATAATTTTTTTTCAAGGCCTTGTGCCATGACACTATTTTTTCTCATGAGACCTAGAAATTCATAGAGGGGATATTTTGGGCCCCACCCATCACTTAATAATTCGACTGCAATCCTCATATGAAAATTTTGAAGCATAACATAAACATTCTTATTAAAACTAACTTACGAAATGAGAATAATTCAACTATAAACCATAAATTTTATAAAAATGACACACACATAGTCAAAAATATCACAAAACCTTCCTTAAAAATTGGAATATTTCATCATAATAAATCAACATCATACATTTGTAAAATCCATCAAAGGATGTTGACATATATGAAATCAAAACTATTTTAGATAAATTTCTCTTTCTATTTTGATATCATTTAAAAGTTAAATATTTATAAATGAAAACATTTGTTTTGAAAATATTCTTATAATATTGTAAGGGAAGATTCAAATTTGTTATAACAGTGGAAAATATATTCACCCTATGTATAAGTTAAAAAACATTCTTACCTAAATTTGTCGAAAAGGTCATAAAGTACCGTGTTTGGAAAACAACGGAAAGATTCCTAAACCCATTTTATAAAAAGTAAAACAAGAGTTTAAATAATTTTGAACAATAGTATATTAAATAGTAAAATAGTTATTAAATAATTTTAAGAAACACATATGTGGATGATAAAGAGGTCCTAGTAGATACTGACGTATAAACAACATGAAGTAATAAAGAGATTGTGAAATTAAACCATGACTTGTAATTTTCCTTAGTTGATGGTAAGTTAAACTCCTATATAATGATAAAATAATTATTATTAAATTATTCAATAACCACATACATAGATATGATATCATATATGATCTTTTAATATTTCAGTGTTATTGATATTTCAGTACTATCATCGTTCCGGGTGTTAACTAATTCATTATCCTTTCTATGTTTTGTTATGTAAGTCATGTTTCTTATGGATAAGATGTATCTTATTAATATCCATAATGATACGAATTCGTTAAACATTATTTTTAATATTCAAATGAAAATTTTTCTTGAATGGTTATGAGTGGGAATGCCATCTCATCGCGTTGTGGAGACAACAAGTCGTACGTACGCACACACAACAATATCATTCTTTTGATGGGGAAGTAATATATAATCAGAGGGTATATAATATATAAATATTCATTAACATGTTATATTTATTATTTAAATCAATTATACTCATTATTATACCCATCTAAAAATTAAAGTGTTGAGTAAAAAAACCACACCACGATGTGGAGACGGTAAGTCGTACATACACACGTGTGGTGAAATTGCATTAATTTGATTGATAGAATAATGAATATGGTTATACCATATTTACAATAACATAATTGTATGTAAAAGGTACTTGAGTTATTATATCGATATGGAAACAACAAGGAAATAGGATGTGGAATAAGAAAAGAACATTGAACGAGGTGATGAAATTATTACCTCTTCTTTGGGTGCTTCCTTTTGATTTAATAAAAAGGGATCCATAGGATGTCATTCTGATCAAATTAAGGCCTATAAGTTGACATGAGGGACGTGGAAAGGATACTTGATCTAGGGATGTCTGATCCAAAAAGCATTGGAGGTTTGAAATTAAGAGAAGGGGAAGTACCCTTTTATAAGAGAGTTGAGGGTCACATTAGAAAAACCATGAAATGTTATTTTATAATAAAATCATTTTTAGATTCTTATGGATCCAAAATGTTTTACTTCGAGTAAAAATTGGTTATTGTTCTAAAACCACACAACCAATAGGTTTTATATAGTTTTAGGTCTACATATTAACAGTGTTGTTTATATTTACCACTTAGTTAAATAGTTAACTTTTACAATATCTTCTTGTATTGTTATAATAAATGATTAATAAACATACTATAAAAATCCAAGTGAACCTCAAGTGGTTCATTAATTATATATATAACCTTTTCTAAGTGGTTTGGCCAAACCACAAATTTTTATGAATATTATATCCATTAATAATATAGTGTTTGTTTTAAAAATTCATTTATGTCAATTTTGATACTATTAAGTATTTTGTTTTTCTAAAAGTCATAACAACTTGATTACTTCAAAAACAATTCATTGAATCGACCCTAATATATCATATTAGTCCATAAAATTAGTGGAATGTATAAAAAGTATAAATTAATAATTATTTGTATATTATAACATCAATTATTTTAACCTTTCATTAAAAAGCTAATTCTTGCATCATCATTGTGTCATAAATAAATATAATTATATAATTTATAAAAATTATAAATAAGATAATATTATATGGGAAATATTTTTAACTATATAATTAATATTTATAGTCGATTTTATCTTTTATCTAACCCTATATTAATGAATTTTTATTTATTAAACATTGTATTTAAAACTTTTAGCTTTTAATTAAATGAAATATAATTAATGTCCTAATGTAATACTAGTGGAAAAAAGGATCATATTTTATTCCTATGTTTTATTTTGGTCGAAATAAACTTACCCAATATAATTAGGACATGTTTTATGGTAATAATAATATCATTTTGACCATTAATTGCCATATTTACTTTTAACAGTGGTAAATAAAATCCAAATGTTAATATTAACCAAATATTATTTTCATCTTATTGAACCACTTTTTACTTACTGATATCATTTGTGTCTCTATAATTTTAGAAAGTCAATTCATAGAAGTAATAAAATTACGTTTTATAAAAATTTACAAATATGCCTAGTAGGTGGGTAAAAGACTATAAAAAGTTCAATAAAATTTTATACATCTAATATTTTTATAAAATGAATCTAATGAAATAAATTGAACTAATATAGGTGATATGTATATATTTTTACTTTAAAAAATATAAATAAAATAAATAAATATTTTAATAAAAAAGTCTGTTTAAACAATATTGCAGTGTTTTTCACTATTCGTCAAAAATTTAATGTTTTCAGAAAAATACCATAAATTTACCCTAAGCTATTTTTGATTTTCTGAATTCAAAAAAGAAGTCCATTTTAAAAAATAAAATTTATAAAATTTCAAAAATTGGGTATTACTGTTCATTACTACATTTAAAATGGCTAGTTTGATTTATTGTGGTATGACAGAACTCAATGTTGCGTTTGCGCATGAAACTGTATTATTCAAAGGGAAACGTACCGCAGAATCTTGGGGTGTTACATTCCACCATACTTCAAATAATATTGTCCATGAAATTTCTTAAATAATATTGCACAAAAATATTCAGGTGGTTCTTCATCATAAGGTCCTTGGGTTCCCTTGTTTCATCTTACATCTTATGGTATCTCTATAGAAACTTTACCAGGAGAGTTGTCCAGTTTCTTAGCATGTGTTCTTTGGTATAAAGAATTCTGGCAGGCTCTTCAATATAAGATAGATTAGGTTCCAGTTCTATTTCTTCATAGGTGAGTACAAGCATTGGGTCATGTATGTATTTTCCCAATAGTGATGAGTGGAACACATAATGAACATTAGAGATACTTGGAGGCATTTCCAAAAGGTAATCTACAACTCCAATTCATTCTATAATTTCAAAAGGTTAGGTGTACCTAGGACTCAATTTACCCTTC
Source organism: Viscum album (assembly GCA_963277665.1). Classification (NCBI taxonomy): domain Eukaryota; kingdom Viridiplantae; phylum Streptophyta; class Magnoliopsida; order Santalales; family Viscaceae; genus Viscum; species Viscum album. Next base: position 1,818,267,342 of record OY728164.1, read on the forward strand.
TTACCGAATCGTATAACACCCTTCCATAAAGACACCTTCAAGAAAACATGATCTCCTGCTTGAGATTCCTAATCCTTACTTTGGTTATCTGCAAAGTATTTTTCCTACATTTGAGCTGTTTTGATGTGGGATTGGATAATATTCACCTACTCCATTTTTTCCTCAAAATGTTCTTATCCTATGAGATTTCTTTCACCAACATCATCCAAAAAAGTAGGTGTGCGACATCATTTTTCATATAACACTTCAAATGGTGCCATCTAAATACTTGAATGGATCTATTATTATAGGAAAATTCTACCATATGTAAATATTGATCCCACATATCATTAAAGTCCTGTGATAAAGATCTCACCATGTCTTCTGAGGTTTGAATAGTCCATTTTGATTTTCTTTCAGTTTGAGGGTGGTAGGCAGTGCTCAAACAAAGTTCAGTATCTAGGGATTTCTGAAGACTTTTCCCGAACCATGATGTAAAATGGGTATCACAATAAAAAAAATAAATAGGGGTACACCATGAAGTCTTACAACTTCATTAATATATTGAATTTATAAACCTTCAAGTGGTAAATATTCTCTTATAACAAGAAAATGAGCTGACATGGAAAGATGATCAATAATGCCACATATTGCATCATTCCTTCTAGAATTCATTGGTAGCACAATGACAATGTCCATCGTAATAGCATCCCATTTCCACTTAGGTATGGGGAGAGGTTGCATGAATCCTCTAGGATGTTGTCTTCCAGCCTTCACCTGTTGACAAACTAGACATCTTAACACATAATCAGCAATTTCTTACTTCATGTTGTCCCACCAAAAATGTTCCTTTAGATATCTATACTTCTTATTTCTACCAGTGTGTATAGAGAAATGGGATCAATGAACATCATCCAACAATTCCTTCTTTAGATCAAGTATGTTGGGAAGAAAATGTCTCTTGCCAAATTTCAAAATTCTATCTTCATATATGAAGTTGATCATTCTCCCATCATTCAAATATTTAAATTTCTTTTGAAACACCTCTTCATCAGTCTAAAAACATTTTAACCTTTTCTAGTAAAGATGGACTATCAACCATTTGAAAATGTACGGATTTTTCACCTTCGAAGATTATTCTTATATCATTTTTTAATAGATATATTTACATATGATCCTTTTCTACTCTCATCTTGTTCATAACATGATGATCCTTTTAGCTCAAAGAATTTTCCACCTTATTTTCCTTCCCTAGGTGGTAGTGTATAGTTCAATCATAATATTTGATTAGTTCAAGCCATCTCCTTTGCCTCATGTGGAGTTTTTGGTGTGAGAAATTATACTTCAAACCATTGTGATCAGAATATATCTCACATTTTTCACTATATAGATAGTGTCTACATATATTTATAGAAAAATTATAGCAGCTAACTCAATATCATGAATAGTATTGTTTTGTTCGTGAATTTTTAGTTGTCGTGATACATAAGAAAATTACTCTATCATTATGAATAAGGACACAACCAAGTCATTTCTTTGATGGATCACCATAAATAACTAACCCATCATTTCCTAATTGTATAGTAAATATAGATGCATTGACTAATCTTTTCTTCAATTCTTCAAAAAATTCTTCACACTCTTATGTCCAAACAAATTTATCACCATTACGTGTGAACTTGGTTAATGGGTTAGCCATTCGGGAAATATTATTGATGAAGCACTAATAATAACTTTCAAAACCAATAAAACTGCATACCTCAGTTATACTCATCGGTGCAGGAAATTACTATATTTCTATTTTCGTAGAAGGACAAATAGATATTCCATCCTTAGAGAAAATATGGCCAAGAAATGAAATATCCCGAAGCTATAATTCACACTTGCTAAACTTCCCATATAATTCATTTCTTCTAAGATTATTTAGAATAATGCACAAGTGATTTTCATTATCTTCATAGAATTTGGATTTTACCAATATATCATCAATAAATACCACTACAAATTCATCAAAATATTCTTTGAAAACATTATTCATTATATCCATGAAAATAAAGGGTGCATTAGTCAGCACAAAATCCATTACTGTAAACTCATAATTCTCGTACCTGGTTCGAAATGTTGTCTTTGGAATTTATTCCTTCTATACAGACAACAGATGATATCCAGATCAAAGATAAATCATTGAAAAATATTGAGCTCCCTGAAGTTGATCAAATGAATCATCAATGTGAGGTAGGCAATAATTTATCATTATTGTTATAACATTGATCTCTTTGTATTCAATGCACAACATCAATGATTCATCATTCTTCTTTACAAAAAGGACAGTTGATCCCCATAAAGAAACACTAGGGAGAATAAATCACTTATTAATCAATTCCTCAAGTTGTTTATTTAGTTCCACTATTTCGACAATGGCCATTCTATAAGGTTTCTTTGATATCGGCATAGAACCGGGAATTAAGTCAATAGAAAATTCAATTCTTCATTCTGGAGGATGTCCAGTTAAATCATATGGAAATAATTGAACATGTTATTTCAAAATAGGTACATCCTCTATTTGAAAATTCCATTCCTCATCCATATTTATATCATTCTCTTCCTTCCCAATAATTTAATTTAGTAAAGCTACTGGGGGTGGATCTAAATAATAATAAGATAGTTAAGTTTCTTATCTAAAGATATTGTACCCCTTATCATAATAAAAAATTGTAACCCCCTTTTTATTGCAATTAATTTTCTCATCATGGTACGAAATCCAATCCATACAAAGGATTATATCTAATTCAATAATGGGTGTGATGATGAGATCAGCAGATAAATAATTTTTATATGCCATAATGGGAACTGATTGACAAAACCTCGTTATAGTGATACTTCCCTTATTATATTTGACTGAAAAAACCCTTGTTAAATCAAATTGTAAATATCTAAATTTCATAGGAAACTTGGAAGATATGAAACAATGCGATAATCCAGAATCAAATAAAGCATTGGATAAATTTGAGGAAACCATTAAATTACCTGCCACCACATCATTCAAAGAATCAAACTCTACAGTAGTGATTTCATGTGCTTTGCCTTTCTCCCATGGCCTTTTCTGAAGTAAGTTTCCTTGGATCTTATGAAACTAATTTTTATAATGCTCCATTTATCTAAAATTGTATCATACAGCATTGACATCCTCTTTCTTTCCCTTGCAATCACGTGAGTGGGGGATTTTTCCACCACACTTACAACAGACTCACATTCCATTCATGAAAGTACCAGGGTGTTTCTTCCAACATTTACTACATAATGGAAATTCTTATTTTCCCATATTCCCCTTATTTCCATTTAAAGAGTTTTCAACATATCTCTTCTTCTCCTCCATTGATTTTAAGTCATAAGACATGGAGAATTATTTTTCCTTCTTGATATCACATGAGACAATATCTTCGTATGATAAGAAGGATTGTGAGACTAAGCGTTGACAGAGAATTGGGTTGTACCCATCAAATAATTGATCAATTTTACTCATTGGGTTACTTATGTAATCTGATGAATGCCTTTTTAACCTTGTAAAGTTATCCTCATGCTTTTCAACATTCTCATCATCCTTTTTCCTCAGACTTAGAAAATGCCTTTCCATATCTGTTTGATGGTCATGAGGAAATTATTTTTCTAATAAAATATCTTTAAACTCCCTCAATTCTATACATAGTAATTTTCCATCCTCCTTTGTGTTTTGAATTAATGACCAGCAATTATTTGCATCTCCTGTGATGCGATAAACTACCATGAAAACTTTTTCTATTTCGCTACTCCCCAAAGAATGGAATATTATCTCTAGGGAACTTATCCTTTTCTACACTACAAATGGATTTTTAATCCTATTGGATGATAGTGGTTATTGCCTCATTAAGCGCTCTAACATTGATCCTCCATGTTGTGTATCAGGGAGCTCTATATGGGTAAGGTTATTATTCATAAATTGAGTGAGTTGTCCGAGTATGGTGATAAGCTGATCAGCACCCGTTTTATCACCAACTCCACTAAAATTATCTTGAGTAGGAGGGAATTCCCTACATGGATTATGTGCATTGATATAGTTTCTATTATTTCTACCTGGTTCCATTTCTAAACAACGGAATACACAATATTAGTTTATGCATCTCAATACATAATTCCAAACTTCTAAAATGATTAACATAAATTGAACAGTTTATGGATATAATCCATAATCATAAAAAGGTTTTATTTGAAAAATTATATACTCATAAATACTTCATAATGGTTTTTAAAGAAAATTTGAATTATCCTAAGCATAAACCCTGGGAGTGTGATAACCAAGAGTACAACAATGGCTGTTGTCGTGCACCAGTTCCCGTTCGAGTCTAGATCCAGTGGTGTTTTCAGGTTTTACCCCTAGGTACATTTGTTCCAGAGCCACCTCTACCTGATAAAATCTAGAAAGGGATATATGACATTAAAAATACACAAAATCACTACATTACCAAAATGTTCTTCTATACTAATCATCAATTTCAATCTTTGGGTATTGTTCTCAAATTAGAGTTTTTCTAAATATTTTTTCCAATGTTTTTACTTAACTTCCTCTGATACCAAATGTAACTCCCCAACCCCAGTTTCCTAGAGTTGGTGAATTATTATATAACATTTGACGTATAAAAGGAATCATGTCCCGAAAGATCGTTCGGTTTAGTATCCATGGAAGTACTAGATTTATACTTATGTTTTACATTTTATCATGAAATAAGAACCACAAAAACATTATGTCTCTTATGAAAACACGTATTTCTCTTATCCTATCATATTGGTCAATTGTAATTTAATTCATCACATCTTGGGAAAAATAAACCATAATAAAGGGGTGGGATCAGATGCTCAGTAAGGATAACAATATAGGGGAAACTTTCATAAATAAGCATAAACTTTTAAAGAAATGTATAAGACTAAAACCAAAACTTTTTTAGTCATAAATATCACCATAATATGGAAAATATAAATCAAAATAATTCCATTTACTTATTCTCATGTATATTCTATTAGTTGAATAACCACATGTAATAATTAATTTCATAATGAGGGAATGCCTAATGTCGGACATCATTAAGACGTAGTCGAGGTCTCGTGCGAAGACTACGGATAAAATTTGTGTCAAGGCCTTGTGCCAAGACACTAATTTGTCTCATGAGACCAACCGATGGATTATGGGGCTATAGTGGGCCCCACCCATCACTTTCTAATTCAACTGCATTCCTAATATGAAAATTTTGAAACATAACATAAACATTCATATTAAAACTAGCATACGAAATGTAAATACATAAAACTATAAACCATGAATGGTATAAAATTAACACAACCATAGTCAAACATATCATAAAACCTATAATACAATATGGAACATTTTATCATAATAAATCAGCTTCAAAAAAGTGTAAATTCCAACAAAGGATGTTCACATAGATGAAATCAATACTATTTGAGAGAAATATCTCTTTCTATTTTAAAATCATTTAAAGGTCACATAATTTTAAAAGAAAACATTTATTTTTAAAATATTCTTATATTATTTTAAGTGAAGCTTAGAAAAAGTTTTAACGGTGGAAAACAACTGCAACCTCCGTATAAGTTAAAAAAACATTCTTACCATAATTGGTATAAAAGGTTATAAAGTACCTTGTTTGGAAAACCACAGAAATATTCCTTTCAACCCATAGTCTAGTAAATATTAAAAATGTTTTGAAATTTATTTTTATGAAACACAGATGTGGATGATAAAAAGGTCATAGTATATACTCAGGTATAAACAAACTCATATAATAAAAATATTGTGAAATTAACACTTACCTTATAATTTTTATTATTCGAGGGTATTTTAAAATCCTTTATAATTTTTAAATCATTGTTATTAAATTATAAAAGAACCACATACATAGATATTATATCATATAATATCTTCTATTATTTCTTTGTTAATGATATTTCAGTAGCATCATCGTTTCGGGTGTTAACTGATTAATTTTTCTTTATATGTTTTGTTATGTAAGTAAAGTTTGTTATGGATAGGATGTATCATATTCATATCAAAAAATTTATTAAGTCTTTAAACATTATTTTTAATAATAAAATTAAAATTATTCTTGAATGGTTACGATGGGGAATGACATCTCATCGTGTCATGGAGATGGTAAGCCGTACGTACACATGAGTGAAAATATCATTCTTTTAATAGTGAAATAATATATAATTGGATGTTATATCATATATAAAGAATTATAAAAATGTTATATTTTTTATATAAATCAATTATACTCATTATTATACTCATCCAAATAATAAAGTGTTGAGTAAAAAACTACACCATGACGTGGAGAGAGTAAGCCGTACGTACGTACATGTAGTGACTTCGTCATTCATAGGATAAATATAATAATGAATATGGTTGTACCATTTTAATAATAAAATCACAGTATGTTGAAGGTACACGAGTTATTATTTTGTTATGGAAACAACAAAGAAGGAGGATGTGTAAGAAAAAATGAACTTTGAAAGAGGTGATGAAATTATTACTTCTTCTTCAGGTGCGTAGTTTTTGATTTGATCAAAAGGGGTCCTTAGGTTGGCTTTATAATCAATATAAGAACTCTGGGTTGAATTGAGAGATGTTGGGAGGATATTTCATTAGTTTTTTTTTCAATAAAAAAGGCCTTGGAGGATTGAAATTAAGAGAAGGGGGACTAAATTTTTATAAGAGAGGTGAGGGTCACTTTATGAAAGTCTTGAAAAATTATTTTATAATAAAAAAATTTTCTGTTCATAATAAATCCAAAAGGATTTATTTAGAGGATAATTTGAGGATGGGGAAAAAATCACTCAAACAATAGGTTTTAGATAGGTTTAGGTCACCATATTGACATAATCGTTTAGATTTATCTCTTAGGTAAATAGTTTAACTTTTACAATGTCTTCTTGTATTATTATAATAAATGGTTAATAAACTTAAAATACAATCCAAGAGAAACCCTAGTGGTTAATTATTGATATCTAACCTTATCTAAGTCCTTTTTCCAAACCATAGATTTTTAAGAATATTATATCCATTAACAATATAGTATTTGTTTTAAAATCTCATTTATGTCATCTTTGACACTATTTAGTATTTGGTTTTTGTGAAATTCATAACATCATTATTACATGGAAACAATTCATTGAATCAACCCAAATATGTCATATTAATCTATAAAATTATTTTAATGCATCAAAAGTATCAATTTATATTTATTTGGATATTTATAACATCAATTATATTAACCTTTTATTAAAATGGTAATTACTACGTCATCATTGTGTAATAAATAAATATATATATATTTAATGCCTAAAAAATATAATTAAAATACCATTATATATTAAATCTATTTATATTTATAATGAGTAATTATAGATTAATTTATCTTATGTTTAACCCTATATTAAAAATTATTTATTTATTAAATGTTGAATTTAACAATTTTAACTCTTCATTAAATAAAATATAATAAAGTTCTGAATCTAGTTCAATTTGACAAAAAGGATCATATTTTATTCATAAGATTTATTTTGGTTGAAATACATATATCCAAAAGAATTAGAATATTTGTTACTTTAGTATTATTAATATTTTTACCTTTAATTACCCGATTTACTTTTAATAGTGGTAAATAAAAGTCAAATGTTACTATTCACAAAAAAAATCGTCTTATTAAACAAAATTTTTATTACTAATATCAACTGTATCTAACAGATTTTTGAAATACAATTCACATAATCGGTAAAATTACATTTTATGAAAATTTGCAAACGTGCCTAGTAGGTGGGTAAAATACATTAAAAAGTTCAATAAAATTTTATACATTTAATATTTTTATAAAATGACTCTAATGAATTAAATTAATCTAATATAGGTATTATGTATCTATTTTTACATAAAATATATTTAAATAAAAATAATAATTATTTACATAAATAGTCGGTTTTAAATAATAAAGCAATGTTTTTCACTATTCATCTAAAATTGAATGTTTTCAAAAAATACCAAAAAATATACCTAATATAATTTTGATATTTATAGAATTTAAATTTGAAGTCCATTTTATAATATAGAATTTATAAAATTGAAAAAAGTGGGTATCACTATTCATAACTGCTTTTAAAATGGCTAGTTTGATTTGTCTTGGTTTACTTGAACTCGATGTTGCACATAGCACAATCTATTGTATTATTCAAAGGGAAACATACCTTGGATGCTTGGGGTGTTACAAAGAATCCAAAATTAAAATAAGTGATTTAATATAAAAATTAATTCAAGAGTAGGAAAAGAAGTTTGAATTGAAGTTGTAACTCAAGAAATATTATATTATGATATGACTCTATTTATGTAATTATAACTCATTAATCAATAATTTATTTCCTAGGAATCATATTTATGGTGGGATAATACTAGTATAAATACAAATATAAACATTTTTCATGTTATAATCCTTCAATACAAAAGAACATGGATGTCTTGGTTTTACAGATGATAAAATACAAGAAAACAATGCAAGAAAACAAAGAAAACCGATTCAATAATAATTCTATTTATTCATCCAAAAAAGTAGTAAAATAAATATTATTCCCCAATATTTTATTTATTTTCAAATTTATTTCATTATCCAAACAATATGTGGATAAGTACAAGGAAGATAAGTCACTAATAAAGGAGAGGGTGTGTTTTTAAATAAGTAGTAGATCACTTTTCAATGTTTGCATTGATTCATGCTTTTGAGATAGAAACATGAATACAACTACCACATACCGACAAGGTATAGTTTATAAAATTACATGGGATTTAATTAATGAATGTCTTACTAATAAAGGGATAAGAAAATTTATTTCACTATTTCAATCTAAATATTGAAATATTATTCTTATCTTACTAATAAATATAATAGTATATTCTAATAAAAAAATTTTGTGTCTAACAAATTAGGAAACCTATTTTATTAATAATACATATTTTTTATCGAAGTTGTTTTTATAATTATTTTTCATAATAAATTCTAGAAACAATTATATGGATTAAATTCTAGCTAAAGTTAGACACTTTTAGTGGTAATAGTTCCACTATTCCCTTAAAAAATAGGCCATCATTTTAAAATATTGATATAATACCCAAACACTTTTCCTCATTAATAGGACATGATATTTTAGTTCACATAGTTTTATAATTATCTACTACCTTTTAAGAGTTTCATAAATTTGGGAGTGACCTCAATACATTGTAAAATGTCATTATTTTGTTTCACAATTAATGTATAGATAAGTGAAAAGATAATGATTTCAATAAATAGTAGGAATATTTTTCAATAATCATCGTAAGAAAAGAAAATGAATAAATAAATAATATATAATTAAATTTTTTCTAAAAGGATTATCTATATCTGAAATTCAAAACAACAACCCCCTCCAAATTATTTTTTCAAGTTTAAAAAAGATATCTTCAACAAATTATATGATAATAATTTATTGGGTATTAGATATAATAATAGTTCTGGTGATATGGTTTTTCATATGGTTAAATATTTATAGGCCTTGTGTTTAGAATTAATAGATGAATTCATGAATAATTTAACAGAAATAAAAAAAATTTCTCATAATCACTGAAAATTTATACAAATTGAAATTGGTTATCAAGATTATTTTACTATTATTTAGAATAATGGTTTCTTTTTAAATAAGATAGGGATCCTACTTGTAGATATATTTTTTTATCTCTCTTATGAAAAAGGTCATGTCCTCTATCCAACATTCAATGCTTAGTCAATACATCATAACCTAGCCTAATAAAATTATAGTTTTTTTAAAAAAATATTATAAATAATTATAAATTACAAAAAATTGGAAAGTAAATTATTAATAATTACTAAGAATCTTATTTAAAATAGCTATGTTTTCCATCAAAAAATTTATCATTATCACTATTATTTATATATTACTAATTAAGCTATGTAATAATTAATATTATTTAAAAAAATTTGATCAGATTTGAAGGAAAAAATGGATAATAGTTATAGTGTTAAATTTAAGGCCTGTGGATTATTTTTTCCCATTATTATATTCGATGTGTAGTTATTTTTAGAGAAAATTAAAAAATAAACCACATTGTTTTTAGATAGTTTATAAATTAGTACCATATTTATTTATTTCAATTAAAACATCCAGCTACCAAATTCATAAGGGATGGTTAAAGTAGTATGATAGTGGAAAATCATAAGGTTCATATTTGTAACATATTTTTATGCTTTATGTAAGTGAAAAATATCATAGTACTATTATTTTAATTCTATGAGAAATATGAAATAGAAAAGACATAGTAAGAATTCTATTATATACCAATAATACAATTTAAAAAATATATAATATAGAGATAAAGTGAAAAAAAAATTTAATTAGTTGGTATGAAAATATAGTAACATAACACATTTTATGAACTATAGAGAGAGATGACCTAGAAAGATAAAAATAATGTTTTATTTCTTAATGTAAGATATTGGGATAGAACCTTTTCCATACTATCTAGAATATTTATATAAGTATCATCCCCCTAATCCTAAAACAAAATCCAACTAGAATCACAACTAATATTACATATCATCCTAAAGAGAAAAACAACTTGAACCATCATAAATAATCCTTCCTCCTATGATTTCAATGAATAATAGAGATCTAATATACATATGGACAATAATTATATTTAATGACTTTGAAAATTAATATTTTCTAAAATTCATCCCATTGACAACAGAAAAATTTCCCCAAGGTATAAATTTTATGACAATTATTGAATAAATTCAACACCCTTCCAGATTAATTATTCCACCGGTAATCTTCTCAAGTTCATAATCTAAATTCCATATGTATTTCCTTAATTACACACGTTCTGGTATTCAATTAGGTTTTTAAATACGCACAATAATATTCAAGGTAATTCATCATGTGGAGGATGGATTCCTATAACCCTTTATGCTATAAAACATGAAAAACATGATTTATTTAGGTAATGTCGTTAAAATAAACTAGCTCAGTTTTTATTTCTATCGTTACTAATATTTTTAAAGAACTATAATATCTAGAATCCATCTTAAAATAAATTCCTCGATTTTGAAATCATATAATTAAGTCTTGTATTTTTGAAAACAAAAAAACAATCAATAAAATTTTCATCCATCATTTTATTGTTACATTGTATAGTAGTAATTTATGGGTCCCATCATATAATTATTCTTAGTTTAACTAAATAAAATTAAAACCCCAAAATATTCAAACACATAATATAATTTTAAATGAATTTTTTATATATCTCAAAATGAGCCACTCCCTCAAACCTATACATTTATTTTATTTGGATATTATCTACATAGATGTGTTAATTATAATATTTTATTCAATAAATATGAACAAAATTCCATACACATAACCTCATCATGGAAATATTTATACAAATAATTAATTTGGGAAATAAAAAAACAATGAGTATGCTCAAATTCTAAGGTAATGTATTATAATTGAGTGATAAATTGTAAATTCTGTTATCATGTGTGAAAACATGAAAAATACCGAAATATTGAATTATAAATATTATAGAATCATAATAATTAATCATTATACCTTATATAACAATATTGAATATGGTATGGGAATATAGTTTCATAAATGTGTCATTATTGATGAATGACACATATACCATGGCATAGAAAAAATTAAAAATAATAATCAATCATGGAAACATAATATTATAATGTTGTTTAATATATGAATTGATTATAATAAAGTGTCACATACAAAATAATAGAAAATCATTTTTTATATTATTACTCACTACAAATACCATCACCACATAATGGATGGAGTCTCGTTTATGAATGGGTTCACTCCCAATTCAATTGAACATTTAAGATTGGGTTCACTGCCATGTAAATTATATATCATACCAGGAGATGTATTGCTTTATATAATGCATTGGAGGTATATATATATATATTATATATCATCATGTAATGACCAAAAAAATATGTGTTCCACATTAACATTGAAAACATTTCATAATTCTTCTATAGATTAATTAACCCTAATAAAAGAAATGGATTACAAAAGAATTTTTGTAAGAAATTATCAAACCTCCTCTAGAAAAAGAATGTGGATGGTATCATTAGAGAATAAATGTATTGAAGTATGAGAAACATTAAAGGATATCTAATAATAAAAAAACATTATAATATTGGTAGAGAATCTATTTGGACAATACTAATAAATAATCATTAATTTTTCTTAGTATTTATTTTAATAAGTAATAATTCATAAAACAATGTGAATATAAATTAAATTATAAAAATATAAAATTTGGAGATGAATCATCATGGATAATTTCAATAAAAATTAATGGAGTATTTAGTTGCATGTAGAAACATAATAAAAGAATCATTTTACACAATTATAATGACAGTAAAACTTAGTATTTTTAAATAAAATAGAAAAGATAATTTTAAAATATTTATAAGGAATGAATAATTTAATATAAATTTACCTTAAAAATAATTTATGTAAGGATATTTATATATATAATAATATAAATAATATAAATATGGAGTGGAAATATTCCTGATTGAAAATAAAAAATAAGGATGGTTCTTCCGTTGAAAAATGTTTCAGTTTAATTATGAACTAAAGGGAGAGAAAATGAAAATAAGTAATTTATTCCCATTACTAACCATGGGATAATATCATATAATTGGTTTTAGAGAAATATAAAATATAATTTCCATAGTCTTAAATATAGAAAACAAAATGATCTAATGGAGGGATTGGAGAATAAAATGAACACAACATTGGTAATAAATGAATCAAATGAATATGAAAATGTTATCATGAAATTGAATTGAAATTAATATAAAATGATCTTAAATACTAATAATATAATCCCATAGGGATGGATTTACACTATATAAATAAATTTTCCCATGATAGTTTGCATTCCTCAAAGAAGAAAATTAGAGATGAAAAAACCCTAACCATGGATTTCTTATTTTTATAATAGGCTCTAACCCTTTGAATAATAAATTTAGGTTTACAAATATTCTATATAATAATTTTATTTTATTTTATTTTTATCGATACTATCCATTTTTTATTTCTTATTACACTTTTTGGAATCATTAATTATTAAAATTAATATTCGGGTGTTAATTATTCCATTTTTCATTGCACGCTTAGATTTTGTGGATTTAGTCTTTGAATATTGAATACGTTTCCAACACATAAATAATGTTAATTTTGATTTTGTAGTATTTTGGTGTGTTTCTAGAGTCACATTGTACTTTTATAGGATTTATGGCCAAGGATTGTAAATAATTATTAAATTACTCATTTTTATATAATTTTTAAATTAACAAAAACAATTGAATTTATTAGAAAATATTCCTTAGAATCATACCGTTATAACACTAAAAACATATCAAATTAATCATTACTAAAATATGTTACCAATATTTAGCTGCTCATAGTCATACATGATGTAAATGTTATAACATCATTAATATTGGTAGGGAAACTATCCAAAAAGGACAACATGTTATAAAAATGGAATGAGTAAGAACAAGCTATTAAAATAGTCCGCCACTCCCATTTCATTAATCCCTCTATCAAAAATTCTCACTCTTAGGGTTTGAGGGTGCTTCTCAATTGGTAATGGAACTCCTACTTCTTCTGGCCTCAGACTCCTCTTCTATGTGTTGATTCAATAAGGTTTTCCTTATGACTTTTTCATTCCTTCTTGTTGTGAAAATCACAAACACCTTATCTTAAATAAAATCTGATTTTACCATTTTTTACTTCTATAAGAAAAATTTCCTTACCCAAGAAAATTTACCCCTACCTTGTTTTCATTGTTCATATAAATATTTTTCTTAACTATAAATATCCGATTCATATCTAAAACCTTAGAATCGTATAATACTTAGATATGAAACATTTTGTTTTAGGATCCAAATTACTATTACGATCTTTTATGAAGTTCTACTCCGAATTCCCGGTAACGAAATTTTATGATGCTCAACTCTGAATTCTAATTACGAACTTATATAAAGTTCTCATTACGAATCCTGATGATTAATTCTGATTATGAATTATCATTACGAATTCTGATGAAGAATTATGATTATGTATTCTCATTACGAATTCTGATAATGAATTCTGATTATGAATTCTCACTACGAATTCTGATGATGAATTATGATTACGAATTCTCATTACGAATTATGATAATGAATTCTGATTGCGAATTCTGATTACGAATTCTGATGAAGTATTTTGATTACAAATTCTCATTACGAATTCTGATGAATAATTCTGATTACAAATTATTATTACAAATTATGATGATGAAATATGATTACAAATTCTCATTAAGAATTCCTTAAGAAAAATAGAATCTGAACATCGTTCTACTACAGACTCTGAATTCATTTTTTCCTACACTCTAAACATTAACTTTCCTTATTCCGAACATTCATTTACCTTCATTCTGAATATTAGTTTTTTGGTTATTCATACACTTTTTCTATTACAAAACAATGTCGTGATTTCAGTTATTGACTAACCGTGGTTTGATTGACACATGTACAGGTCCCTTTGAAATTCAAGAAAAAATATGTCTGTTGTAGGAGGGAGCCGACCATTTGAGATTCACCTATAAATAGGATCACATTTGAACATGCTCAGTACTTTTGGAATTTTGACCCTCAAAACTTCCTAAATTCATTTCTAGAGAGAGATAGTCTCTTATCTACTCTCATGCTTCATGCAGAAAGTTTGAACATCTTGTTCAATCTTTTCCTTTTGCAGATTTGCTTCGTGAGACTCTGATTGTTGTTGTGTACAATTGAGGGATTCCGAGGATAGGAATACATAGGTTCCAACACCTTGAAGCTGAGAGCTTCCTTGATGAGGAAGACATAGGTTCTGACTACCTGATAGTTGGGGGCTTTTGGGTATAGCAAGAAAGACTCTGATCTTCGTATCGAGGACTTAACCTGGTGTGGGTAACACAAACTTTTTTGAAAGTATACATCAAGGGACCTTTATCCAAAGTTGTCAGATACCCTTCTCTTTGGGTTAAAAGAGTTTATTCTTGTTACTTGTAGTTGTACTACTTTGTTTTTTTGCTGCATTGTTATTGTTAAGGAATGTAAAACTATCATTTACTTCCTTACTCTTGTACTATGTTATAGTTATATTTTATACGCTTTATGGTATAATATTATTTATTTTAAACTTTTTTTAAGTTTTATTTCCAGAATCACTTTTCCAGAATTTATCACATGATTAGAACTTATAGATGTCTTGTGAATTATCTTGTTTAACCTGGTTAAACATAACATTCTTTAAAAGTTCCAAAATAATTATTAAAAGGTATAATTCACACCCCTATTGTTTTTTAGCATCTTATTTTTACATATTCGGTCCTACGTTTGGTATTAAAGAGTATATCATACTCAGACATACCATCCTAACAATTGGTATCAGAGGGTTTTTCTTGAAACTCTTATATTCACATATATGTTTTTCTTTTCCCTGCTCAAAGTTTACAGAATTGATTTTTCGGAATTGATTTTTCGGAATCATATTTTCGGATTCATATATTCAGATTCATATAGTTCAGATTCACTCTTTCATAGAGATATAATATCTAGTTCCCTGCTTAGGACATTTTTCTTGTTTACAAACTCATACCACTAACAAGTTTGTGTGCCAATGATTTTCAAAAGTATGGAAGGTTTAAATGTTGGTTCTATAGATAATCTAAATCCTACCAGACCTCCTGTTTGTGATGGAAATGATTATGAATACCGGAGTGGTAGGATGATGACTTTTGTTTTCAATACTGGAGTTGATAACTATCTAATGCTGACTGGATATTATAAGATTTTGGATAAGGAATTGAGAAAATTTATGAATCATGAAAAAATCAGAATATCAAGAAAATTTCTGAGTTAGAAATACTTTGTTATGTTCCATGACCTAGAATATCTATAGTAAAATATCTTCATGTGAAGCTGCAACTAGTATTAGGAAGAAACTTGAAGTTACTCATTTTGGTACATCCACAGTCATAGAGATCAGAAGATCCATGCTTAGAGATGAATATCAAGGTTTTAGTTTTCCTTATGGTGAACCCATATGTAAAGTACAACAGAAATTCATGACTATTGTGAATAGCTTATAATATATGGGTAAAAATGTATTGGATTATGAATACCTTGTTGAAAAGATCATCGACATCATGCCAAATGAATGGGAGAACAAGAAAGTCACTCAGATTTCCTTAGACGAGTTGTTTGTAACTCTTCTTCAGCATGAAACTAGAATGAAGGGAGATACTGAAAATGTTATGAAGAAGAATGGGAATGGATGAGTTTCTTTTAAAACCTCATCTAATCATTTGAAACCAAGACCCCGAAAAGGGTGACTAGATCTAAATCTATGAAAGTCATTATTCAGTCAAAATCTAGTGATAAAGAAAAGTCATAGAATGAATTACCCAATCTGGCTCGGAGAATGAACAATATTGTAGCTCAGAATAATTATCATAATAAATACAAGAAGAAATGTTACGAAGATAAGAAAGATGGAGATGTTACATGTTATGAATGTAGAAGAACAGGTCACATCAGACCTGATTGTCCCTTGTTGAAAACGATGTATAAGATGGAATGGAATTCAGAAAGGAATAAGAATAAATTCTATAGATCAAAGCACTAGAAAATTCTTAAATCTAATGATACTTGGAGTGATAGTTGTGGAGACTCTTAAGAAAGTGAATCTTCTGAATATAATTCATCATAACAGAATAATATGGGTTTCATTACTACTACTTCTTTCCCTAATACATGTCTTAGGGCTAAGGTATGCTGTTCTGAGGCCTTAACAAATTTATCTCTTGATAAGAATTACTATTCCAAAAATAGTACATTCAATGAAGATACTTCATCTTTAGAAAATGAAGAATTACCTTCATATGAAGAATTATCTAGATTTTCCATGTTACATGAAGCAAAAAATTGTAAAATTTCTAGGAAATTAGACAAGGAAAATACTAGGGAAGAAATTATTACAAAAGATATTTCATATCTATCTACAAATCTTAGAGATAAAGAAGTGCTTTTAAAAAAACTTTCTAAAGACCTTGAGAAAGAAAATTATGATAAGGAAGAACATTCTAAAGATCTTAAGAATTTTGATTGAAAGATAAATGTTTATGAGGAAAAATCTAACTCTAAGGAAATGATTCATGTGGATAAGAATTTAGTCATCAAACTAAAATCTGAAATATTTTCTCTTAAGAAGGTTCTTGAAAATTTTTCCTCTGGGATGGAAAATTTTGACAAGATGTACTCTCAAATTAAACCTCAAGGAAACACTACTGGGGTAGGTTATACTCACCAAAAACTGGTTTTTAAAAAACAACTATATTTTTCCTTTTGAAGCCCCTTTTTGTATGAAATGTCAATGTTGTGGGAATTAGAAGAAAAATTTCTCTTTAAATATAGTTAAATATGTTGGGTTTCATAAATCTTATTTTTTAAAACATATGTGGATAACCAAAATTTTTTGTTCTAAAAATTTTGGATCCAATAATGTTTTGATTTTGAACGTCTAAATATCTTATTTTCAGGAAAATAGATATGGTACCACATCATACATGGATAGTGGATGTTCTGGTCATATGAATGGTAACAAAAACTATTTTGAAATGATTATCAAGACGAAAGGAGGAAAAGTATTGTTAGTAGATAATGCTCAGGGAGAAATTATTGGTATAGGTAACATTGTTCTTCTTGGAAAAACTTTTATTTCAATGTTTTATTTGTCAAGGGTCTTAAGAACAACCTCCTTATCATAATTTAGTTATGTTATGAAGTCTACCTTGTGAATTTTAGGAAGGATAAGTGTTTAGTACACAATTCCAAGGAAAAATTCATTCTTTCATACCAAAGGAAATAAAATTTTTACATACTAAACTTAGAAAACCTTACGATCCAAGACATACCATTCCTTAGTGAAATGGAAGATCATTCTTGGTTATGGAATAGAAACCTAGGACACTGTAACCTTAGGAACTTATGCAAACATTCTATGAAGAGACTAGTTAGGGATCTACTGGAGCTTATATTTGATTCTTAAAAGGTTTGTAACCCTTGTCAATATGGATAGAAACATAAATCAAGTTTTAAATCAGTCGGTGAAGTCTCAAAAACCGATTCATTGCAGGTAGTGCATATGGATCTTTTTGGTCCTACACAAACTGGAAGCATTGGGGGAAAATATTATTTATTTGTCCTGGTTGATAATTACACAAGATATACATGGGTCTATTTTTAAGTCTGGAGATTTTTCTTATTTCAAATGTTTTAGTGACCATGTTAAAAAATAAAAAAACCTTCCATTTATAACTATTGATAGTGATCATGGAGGATAATTTCAAAATTATGATTTAGAAACATTTTGTAGTTGAAAAGGCATTACTAACAACTTTTCAGCACCAAGAACACCTCTACAAAATGGTGTTGTTCAAAGAAGAAATATAATTCTTCATGTGCTAACTAAAACCTTGTTGGGTGAGTATTCTGTTGTCAAGCATTTTTGGGATGAATTTGTAAGTACTGCTTGTTATACTATAAATCAAGTTTTGATTAGACCTTTTCCTTATAAAACTCTTTTTGAGTTATAGAATGGTAGAAAACATAGAATTTCCTGCTTTAAGGTTTTTGGTTATAAGGTATTCATTCAGAATATTAAATATAACTTACACAAATTTTCACCAAAACCTGATGAAGGAATTTTCCTAGGCTACTCCACAACTTCTAAGGCCTATAGAGTTTTTAACAAAAACACTTGTACTGTTCCAGAGATAGTACATGTGATATATGATGAAACTGATCCTTTTGGTTTTAAACAATCCCATCCTATATCCACAGATGTGTTTTCAAAAACAGATTATCAACCTTTGATAGAAGATCCTTCTAATAAGGAAAATGTTCCAGAAGATACTTCTGAAACATTTACCCAAAATGATTTCCTATCATATGTTGATGAACATGTTTTACAAAACCCAAATCAGTCATTTATAAATAATCATCCCAATTATAGTATAATTGGTGATGTCAATAAACCTATAAGGACTATAAGTTTCTTATGAAATGAAGTATAACATATAGCATTCCTTTCCCAATTGGAACCAAAAAGCACTGATGAAGCTTTACCTGATGATGATTGTATTAAATCCATGCAAGATAAACTAAATTAATTCGAAAAGAATAAAGTCTGGACCTTAGTTGAAATTCCAAAGGAAACTCTTGTAATTGGAGTAAAATGGGTCTTTAGAAATAAGTGAGATGAAAATGTAATCATAGTATGAAGTAAATATAGATTAGTTGATAAAGGATATAATCAACAAGAATGAATGGACTATGAAGAAACCTATGCTCTAGTAGCTAGACTTGAATATATTAATATTTTACATGCCTTTCCAGCATTCATCAAATTTAAACTTTAACAATTGGATGTGAAATGTTCTTTCTTTAATGGTTATGATCAAGAGGAAGTTTTTTTGAACAACCTCCTGGATTTGAAGATACAAAACATTCTAATCATGTTTTTAGACTTACCAAAGCATTGTATGGTATTAACCAAGCGTCTCGAGCTTGGTATGATAAACATACGATATTTTTGCTTCAAAATAACTATGTTAAGGGAAATGAAGATACAACCATTTTTATAAAGAAAGACAATAAATTTTTTTTATTGTTCAAATTTATGTTGATGACATTATATTTGGTTCAACTCAGCAATTTTTAATTGATTCCTTTGTGGATTTAATGAAATATGAGTTTGAAATGAGTATGATGGGTGATTTAACATTTTTCCATGGTTTTCAAATTTCTCAAAAACCAGAAATAATTGATATATATCAACATATGTATATTAAATATCTCTTTAAAAAGTATAGATATGACAACACTAAGAGTATAATTACTCCCATCGGTACCTCAAACACTCTTGATCTTGATGAAGGTGGGAAACCAGTAGATCAATCAACATTTAGAGGAATTATAGGAAGTCTACATTACATGATAGCTAGTCATCCAGATGAAATGTTTTCAATATTCTTATGTGAAAGATATCAATCTAATCCTAAGGAATCTCATTTAAAGGTAGTGAAAATAATTTTTCACTACTTAGAGATAACCATGTATTCAGGACTATTTTATACTTCTGGAAATGGATTTGTTTTAAAAAAAATTCCGATGCTGACTATGGTGGATGTAAAATTGATAGAAAGAGTATATCTAGAACATGTCATTTCTTAGGAGATTAATTAGTTTATTGGTCATGTAAGAAGAAACACTCAGTATCACTCTCCACTATTAATACTGAATATATAGAAGCTAGAAGTTGTTGTGCTCAAGTGTTATAGATGCAACACACACTCACAGACTATGGCTTGAAATTAAATAAGACTCAAATTTTATGTGACAACACATGTGTCATTTACCTCAGAAAAAATCATTCACATCACTCTCGTGCAAATCACATAGATATTAGGCATCACATTCTTAGGGATCACACACTTCAATAAGATATCATTTTTCAATTTAACATAACACAACATCAACTTGCCAATATTTTCACAAAATCATTACCTACCAATAGATTCGAATACATTAAACAGAAGTTAGGAATGATAACCATGAGTTAATCTTCCTTCATTAACATTCTGTTGAATCAATCTCTTTATAGTAATAAACTCCTTTTCATAGGGGGAGTACATCTATTGTTGATGTTTTTCAAAATTTTCGCAATAAAATTTTCATAGTTAGTTTTTCAAAATTTTAGTAATAAAATTTTCATAGTTGGTTTTTGAAATTTTCGTAATGGAAATTTTTTTAAGGAAAATTTTTGTAACAGAAATTTTCGTACTCATAATTTTTGTAATTGAGTTTTGGTACTCAATCTTTTTGCAATAAAACCTTTAGATATTAAGTTTTTCGTAGTGAGTTTTTCGTAGTGAGTTTTTTCATAGTGAGGTTTTCATAGTCAAATTTTCATTAAGAATAATATCACCTATTACGAATAAAATTCCTGGCCAATCCGAATGTTATGATTTCCTTACTTAACATTTCATAATCATTTTTACTTGCTGGTATTTTCTCTTGTGTTTTAATTTTTCAGATTATTTTTTCCTTAAATCCTAATTTTTTTCTTAAAACCTCAAAAGATATGATTTTGGATTTCCTGGCGGGCATATTTTCAATAGTCATATCAAATCATAGTGTTTCCCAACCATTATATTTGTTTTGGAAGATGGAAGGTCACCTCCATCGCCTATCTAAAGGGGACCCCCGATGGTGTCCCACATCGGTTTCCAAGATCTCGCTTCTCGAAGGTCTTCCTATGTTCTTAAGCCCGTTCTGAATCTCTCAATGTTCCCATGTCTGAATGTCTACAGAATCCCCTTCTCAGGATATGTCTTCAGTCAAGCCAATCTCGGAGTGTCAAATATATAGAGAGAGGTTGGTACACCCAAATTTCATCAATAAGTATGAATCCCTTATTTCCAAGAACATCAAGCTCAATAGATGGAAATATGTATACATTTCTAAAACTCAAGCTCAAGATGTGGTGTATCCGGACATGCTCATAGAGTTTTATGAGTCATCCAGTTTTTTATCGAAGATGGAAGGGAGAAGTTCTCCTTAAAAATATATGGGAAGACGTATTCTTTATCATATACCAAGGCTGTTAGCCTGGATGGAATACCCTATGAAGGATAGGCAGAATATTCCTCTCATACGCTTCCAGAGGTTCATCATGGTTTTGTTAAGACAAAGGATATGGAGTGGTATGGTCTTTTTGATATCAAGACTGCAAAAAAGATCACCCATATTTAAACCAATAATCAGATTCTATAATTATGGGTGAAAGGGTTTATCGTACCAAGGAAGGGTGACAAGGATACCCTTAAGAAGAGCGACATATGCATCTTAGATTTTTTGGTTAATCTAAGGAAAATCAATTTGATGAGGCACATCCTCATTACAATTCAGAACATCAAGAATGGGAACCTCGGATCTCAGATCATTATGTATCCGGCATTGCTTTCTATGTTGATTGGTCGGTGCCTAGAATCCTTCAAAATTCCATGCAGATCCAAGGTGAGAAATTACAAGGTAATGCTAATCGGTGATGACACTCTGAAGAGAATGAGAGTTGGTTTCACAAAACAGCTAGGTGAGTTCTATGATTTTCCATAGGAGGAGGCCGAAGCCAATCTAGAAAATGTAGAAAAGGTTAAACCCTAGAAGAAGGCCTGTAAAAAAAAGAAATTGAAGGAAGTGCAAGCTGAAGATAAAACCCCAAAATCAATGGAAGTCCAATCCGCACCTCCTAAACACAAAAAGAAAAAATCATACCCGGATGAGGTGGTAGCAAAGTAGAGATATCTCAAGGAAAAGAGGAAAAAGGGGAGCCACAGTTCTGCTAGGACCCTGCTGAGGCACATGCCTTAAAATAAAAAGCTGCTCATGAGTTAGAAAAACAGTACAAGGAGAAGAAGATGAAGTAGAAAATGTTTGAGGTTGAGATTGTTCAATCTATTTTGAAGGGTGCTGAAATTTCTTCTAAGAACATCCCAGTGCCAAAATCATTCCTTGTAGAACAATTTCTTGAAACACTAGGTAAAAAACCGCTGGAAAATTCCAAAGAAAAGTTAGTTGAGAAAGAAGTTATAGAAGTTGTTCAGTAAGTTGTGGAGAAAATTCAACAAGCTGAGATGAGTGGTAGCTCTGATGTGCTAATTAATCCAGTTGAAGAATATCAAAATAAGGGAACCCCATCAGAAAAGTTGTCAATCCGGACTTCTCAAGAAGGATCCTCAAAAATTTCTACTCTGGGAGTTGATGAGAAAGGAGAAGAGGAAGAAGTGAACAAACTATCTGAAGAAGAATGTAACAACAATGACTTTATCCAATTGGAGGATCTTGAAGCTAGAGCTGGAAAAGAGAAAGTGGATGAAGATAATATTGTTCAATATTTCGGTAGGGAGCATGAATCTCTAGATGAGGAAACCATACCTAAAACCAGCAAGTGTAAGAAAGTGCTAGTTGACAGCCCATAAAAAGATATTATAAGGAAGAAAGAAGTTGGGGGTCTTCTAAAAGGAAGCTGCTAGAAATAGAAGAAGAAAAATCTCCTAAAAAGTTGTCAGATTCGGAGTCATCTTCCTTAGGGTGCAATTTTGTTGTTCAGTATCTAAAGAATTTGTTTGATACTATTCTAATATTTCCCACAATTGATTCCATATTCCAAATGATTCAGCTCAGTATGAACAAAAAATCATACTCTGTATCGATGGTAATGGACAGATGTGTGAAGAATGAGGAAGATTTAAAAACATTCATGACCAATTATGAAGCACACCAAAGTTCCTGCATGAAAATGAACAAATAGTCTAAGAATATTGTTGAAGATATGGAGAAGCATGATCAGTTTCAAGAAGATGTTAAGGAGGCCTTTGGTATTGAGGATACCAAATGGAAGAATCATTCTGAAATATTTCAAGAAAATTTATCCCTTGAACAAAATACTCGGACACAACAAGTGAGAGATCTGAATGGGAATATTAACAATGTTTCTCAAAGCTGGAAGGGGGGAAGAGATCTCCGGATTGAGATCGAAGAGAATCTTGTAAAGCAGGATGAGTTACTAATGGTTTAGGTAGAGGTCCTGATGATTCAAGAAGAAAATATCACAACCTTTTAGATGTAAGTAGAAGAGGACCATAAAGAGATGAAGAAGCTGAACACCAATGTCAAAATTCCAATGCCCAAGGAAAAATGAAAAATAGACCAATCTGATATTTTGTTTTATTTTTCCTTGTACTATTATTTCAAATAATAAAGAAATTGTCGATGCTTTTCTTGTTTGTATGCCTTTTGTGTTATTTTGTACTAATATTTCAGGCACCATATTGTATTCCATTCCCTGAATCACTTTTTGAAAATCACAAAGGGGGAGAAGGGAAAATAATTCTAAAAAAGAGAAGGAAACTGAATTATAAGTATAGAAGATGTATCCCTAAGTAAGGGGGAGTTTATCTAAGGGGGAGTGCTCATTACGAATAATTCCATATTCATAATGAAAATACCATTCTAGAAATAAATAATATGATCCTTAGTGTTCCAAAGCCTAAGAGGGTGTTTGTCGTATTCACCATTGTCCATGAACAAAGGGATATAAGATTTATTTCATAGTCCAAAATATCTTTTCTAAGTTCCTATATTCTTTTTCATAAGGATGATTGTGCTTTCCAAAAAGGTGTAGATTGTTGAGTCAATAATATTTTCCTTATAAATTTTACCTTCCTTCTTATTTTGAAAATCAAAAACACCTTATCTTAAAGCAAATATGATTTTACAATTTTTTACTTCTATAAAAAAATTTCCTTACCCAATGAAATTTACCACTACCTTGTTTTCATTGTTCATATAAATATTTTTATTAAGTATAAAAATCAGATTCATATCTAAAACCTCAGAATCATATAATACATAGATATGAAACATTCTATTTTTGGATCCGAATTCTTATTACGAACTTTAATGAAGTTCTACTCCGAATTCCCTGTTGCAAACATTTATAAAGTTCACCTGTGAATTCTGATTACAAACTTTTATAAAGTTATCAATATGAATTCTGATGATAAATTCTGATTAATAATTCTCATTACGAATTTTGATAAAGAATTCTGATTACATATTCTAATTATGAATTCTAATATTTAATTCTGATTACGAATTCTCATTGCGAATTTTGCTGATGAATTCTGATTATGAATTCTCATTACAAATTCTGATGAAGAATTCTACTTATGAATTCTCATTACGAATTCTGATGAAGAATTCTGATTACGAATTCTCATTATGAATTCTGATTACAAATTCTTACTACGAATTCTGATAAAAAGTCTGATTATAAATTCCCATTACGAATTCCTTAACAAAAATTGAATCTTAATATCTTAGTACTACAGACTCCGAATTCATTTTTTCCTACACTCTGAACTTTAACTTTCTCCATTCTGATCATTCATTTACCTTAATTCCAAATTTTAGTTATTGGTTATGCATACACTTGTTCTATTAGAAAATTATGATGTTCTTTCAGTTATTGACTAACTGTTGTTTGATTGACACGTGTATAGGTCCCTTCAAAATTCAAGGAAAAATATGACCGTTGTAGGAGGGAGCCGACCATTGGAGCTTCACCTATAAATAAGAGCTCATTTGAACATGCTCAGTACTTTTGGAATTTTAATACTCTGAAATTCTTGAAGTGATTTCTAGAGAGAGAGGCTAATATCAACTCTCATGATTCCTGCAGAAATTTTGAATGGCATGTTCAAACTTTTCCTTGTGAGAATTTGCTTCGTGGAACTCCGATTGTTGCTGTTTATAATCGAGGGATTCTGAGGATAGGAAGACAGAGGTTCCAGCACCTTGATGTTGAGGGCTTCCTTGTTGAGAAAGACAGAGATGATGACTACCTGATAGTTGAGGGCTTATAGGGATAGCAAGATAGACTCCGATCATTATATCGAGGACTTACCCTGGTGTAGGTAAGACAGACATTATAGTAAGTATAAATCATGTGACCATTATCCAAGGTTGTTGGATACCCTTCTCTTCGGGATAAAAGAGATTATTCTTGTTACTTATAGTTTTAATACTTTGTTTTTCTGCTGCATTTGTATTTTTAAGGAAAGTATAACTATCTTGTACTTCCTTACTCTTGTACTCTATTATAGTTAGATTCTTTACGCTTTAAGGTAGAATCATATTTGTTTTAAACATTTGTTAAGTTTCATTTCTAGAATCACTTTTCTAGAATTTAACAAGTGATTAGAACTTATAGAGGTCTTGTGAATTATCTTGTTTAACCTTGTTAAACATAACCATCTTTAAAATTTCCAAACGAATTTTTAAAAGGTACAATTAACCCCCCCACTTGTATTTGAGCATCTCATTTTTACATATTCGATCCTGCGTTTGGTATTATAGTGTATATCATACACAGACATACCATCCTAATACTATGTGTTTTGGTTTCTCTCCATATCTTTTCCCATGATTCCCCCCTCATCGATACCATTCAAATATATTCCCTTTCTCTTTTTGTCAACCCTTCCATGTTAGACCCCATTTTTCATCTTATCAAGAAATGTTATGGATTTTTTTCGGATGCTTAGGATGTTTTAGTCAAGGTTTTCCTTACTTTTATGTTTCTTCTCTATAGACATAGTTTTTATTTATTTACATTTATCTATTATTGAATATCCTTTCATGTTATCCACCTTAATGGTTGGAATGTTGGAGTTGGTGATGGAATAGGATTGTGATGAGTCAGTGCTTGAGTGCTTTGTTTTTTCCATGAAATTTTTTCATTTTTTTTGTGTTTTAGTTTTATTATATCTGGTATTCACTTTATATCGAGTCCCTAGTTCAATACAACCAATGCTCTTACATCTATATCTATTGTATTATGCCACATTTTGGTCCCGTGTAGTGTTTTTTTGTTATGGGATGTGTTTGATGAGTGTTCATGAGAGTTCTAGATGGTACATACTATTAATCAAATTTTCTTATAATAAATTCCAATTTTATTTTAAAATTCGTTTTGTGAGGTACCTTTTCACTCTATAGGTTAGAAATGATGGTGGCATAGTCCATTACTGAATGTTTTTTGATCATGAGTTTTTTTAGAACTTTTAATGGTTCTTCTGATGGGATTGTTTTTGTCCCTAGAGTTCTTAATGGTCTAGCATTGGTGGTTTTGGAGTTTCATCCTAAATTTGGACCATTATGTTTTGTTGTTGTCATCTCTATATGACGATGATGGTGCTTCGGAAAATCTGGTTTTGGATCAATGAATCGTTTTTTAAATGGTTTCCATTACTCAATTTTACTCCTATATTCAAATATAGTGGTGTTGAGCTCATTCAATTTGGTTCCAGTGGTTTTTTATCACTGTCATTGGCAGTTCCAATGATGATGGTATTGCATGTAATGAGTGGTGGTGTACACAACAACATCTAGGGGTGAGGTTACAGATATATTAGGTCTACATGAGGTTTTTTCCTTAATTTCTCAAGTTCTGTGCTATTAGTATCAGGAAACATGAACATTGTAAAATTTTCATTTTATATTTTTTAATTTATTTTTTACTACCGATAGGGTGGGTTCTGGTCTTTTTCATTTGATGTTCGAAATTATAATTTTTTTGTTATTCATTTGGTTTTTTAATTTTGTGTTGGTCTATATTGGCCTTCTACTTTTTTGAGGGTTTGCACTCAACCCATAAGAGTTTATATTTAAGATACATATATATGGGTTGATATTAGTAATATTAAAAACCTGTTATTTAATAGTAATAATAAAACATTATAAAAATTTATTGATTTAAAAAATATTTTATTAAATTTATAAATAATATTATAGAATACATGTATTAAGATATAAATAAGAATAATTAAACAGAAGATAACACTTATGTTGAAGACTTGAAACTCCCCACAAAGGGCCTCCTAAAATTGAGCAATTTGGGAGTCTATCTAGTGATCAAATGTTCCAAGAAGTAGTATAGTATTGGTAGGAAGATTGATTGGGTTGGTATTATCAAGGAAATCATTGTAAAGGTTTTGGTTGAAGAGGATATATGAGGGTTCTATTTATAGGTTATCTTGAGTGGAATTCTCACAAATACCCATTATTTAGTATATAAGGTTTTCATTTTAATGTTCCATTAGATTAAAAATGTCAAATAATTGATAAAGGATGAGTTGAGGTCTATAATTCCATTTTGAACTCATTTAGAAATAATTTTTTATTATATTTCAGATCGTTGCCTCTTGATTTAACACTTTTACCTTACTTTAGCATTTACCATGGAAACTCATTTTTTACCTTGGTGATTTATTTTTATGGTATAAAATGACATTTACCATATTAAGTAATTTAAAATTTTTGATTATAGATATAAAATAAATTTTATTGTCTTCAATTTCTATAACATATAAAAATTAATTTTTCTATAAAAACTCATAACACCGAAACAAGTATTTTAGAAATATATATTTTTATGTATAAATATGCATATAATATTATTCAAAACCAAGTAATAAAAATTGGATTCACGATATGTTATATATAATTATATAATATATTTGATTAAAATTATTATTTAATCATGGTTATTTTATTTTATAAAAATAAAAAATACACAACACAAAGAAAAACAAATCTTTGAAAAATATTTCTTTTTAACATTAAATGATTTTATCATTATTACTTGCTAATTAATAATCATCTAATGAATGTTTATTCATTTTTTGTTATATATAAAAAATAAAATTCACTAAAATTCATACCCAAAATATGATAAATTTTACTTTAAAACAAAAAAATATATTTTAATATTTTAAATTGTTTTTAAATATAACATTTTTTATAACACTGAATAATTAAATTTTTATTCCATATATTTCAATTAATAATTATTGGATTTTAAGAATTTATTTTACTAATAATTCACTTAGTATTATGAATTAAATTTATTTATATCATTCTTTAAAATTATCAAATTTAATAAAAATATGCTATTCACTCCATTTTTTCCATTAAAATCTAAGATATTTTTCCAATTGAATTAGTATTATCTTATATTGTTTCAAAATTATTTATACTATTTTAAAAAACAAATAATTTTAAATAATTTAACATCAAAATATATTTTATTTTTCACAACTATATATTGATAATTCATAATTGGAATGTTGTATACTTGTATTATACCTAATGATTATACATTGTTTACTAAGGCTCATATAACATGTATATTTAATAGTCAAGGTTGTTGATGAGCACTCCCTCACTTTAAATATTAAATCCAATGTAAATGTATGATCCCATGTAGACCCTAAAATTGAGTAGTGGATTTGGCTAGTTGGTACTATGACAATGTGTTGTGTTCTCTCAATGAAGCATAGGGGATGACATCACTATCAAGGTCAATGTGGTAAGTAATAAAGACAATAGTCTCTGTCATTTGGGGACATATTGTTTGATGATGTAAAATGAGCGATAGTAAGTCTATAGTGTGGGATAGACTACAATGTCCAACATCAATGGTTAGTTAGGCATTCAACGATTATGTTGGATAGTGAGAATGGTGGAATCACAATTGGATAATGATCAGAGGTGTTGAGGATGGATGGTAGTAGAATCATAATGATGGGAAATCTTTGGTGTCACATGAGGTGGATAAACTAGATCTTCTGGGTTAGGCTATTGGATGGCGGTGACATTGGCTAGTCTATGTAGCAGAAAAAAAGGTGTGAATACATGGGTCCTTTATACCATGATTGAACATATGTTTCTAGGACATAGGGTCTGAGGTAATAGGATATAATTCCCAATGTGTCTACAAGCGCTATGTAATGGGATCTCTCTACCCTGGAAAAAATAAGCGGGTTGTCTTTGTTTCAAAAAAATGGGGTTCCCCCCAAAACTCTTAAAAATATATATATTACGCCACCTATATCATATAAATTTATTTATTCTAATATCTAATATCACACTTCTCATACCCATAGTTTTATTCTTGATTTTACATCTTGCATCACCCTTTCATGTTTTTTCTTATTTTTATTTTTAATTATTCTAACATAGATTCTCAAGGGTGAAGATGACCCAAAGGATTTCCTAGGTTTAAATATATTATTACTTTAAAATTATTTTCCCGTCTTTATTTATTCACCATTAAGGGATGTATTTGACTCTTATAAGAAATAATATATGGTATTTAAATCCAAATTTCATTATCTTCTTTTAGAATTCCATTATGAGTGAATATATTGTTAATAAATTGATTGATTTATTGTATAATTTATTACATAAATATGGTTAAATTTATTATAATGAATAAAACATGTATGTTATGGAAATAAAATGAAAAATTAAACCAAGGATGTTACACCCCCACCCAAAATAAATTAAAACCATGAAATTATAATTACACTCATAAATAAGAATAGATGAAGGTTTTATTAACATATCCATTACTAAAGATATAACTTCTAATTAGATATCTACTCGAATATTTTTAGTAAGAATAAGAAACTCTTCATTATCCTTATAGTAGGCATATGTTTTTATTTTCATTTGACATAATCATTTGTTAAATATATTCCTTCGTATCATTTATGAAAATATTACCACCTCTACCTATAGATTTTGAATTGAGTAATTTTTCTCATTGTCCATTAATTGACATTGAACATAATCTACCACTATTACATTTTTATGAAGAAAAATCCCAATCATTTCTTGGATGTATCACTATAAATTAAAATATATTCACCACTATATGGTAGTGTGAGTATAGAGGTTATAAACAAACATTTATTAACCTATATGATATTTTATTACAATTAATATATATAGGGTACATGGTCTTTATTCACAATAAGCATGGTTAGTGTGTTTTATAGTCATGAGTTATTTCCCATAAAGAATCAACATTATCTTTCCAATATAATCCAATTATGAATCTTTATTACTGCATTTATCCTTATTCATTATGTAATTCCCACTATATTTAAAGAATCAATAAGGATACCCTCTATTATGATTACATAGTTGAATAATGATACATTCTATAAAAATAATTCATAATTGGTTAATTTAGCATAAATATTATCCGTTATTAATTTATTTATCATAATAATCAACGTATCCGAATGATCTTCCATTCTCTTAGAATTTATAATAATTTCATACATAAGAACAACCAATAATTTATCGAGTTTATATATATAGAATCTATTCATTTGATCATTCAACATTATAGGATAATTTATAAGTCCAAATGGAATCACTATGAAATCATAATATCATAGGTTGATTTGGGATGTTAAAATGATATTTTCTTATCGATAAATAAATACAGTCTTTGTGTGAGGAGATCTAATCCACACCAAAGATCAAATAAAAAATGACAAAAATGAGATTAACATGATTTAAACAATTATATTCCAATAAAAATATACTGGTGAGGAGTTACAGACATAAAATAAACACATATCCCCCATTAATGTTTTCAATGATAATTCAATATTAAATTATTAGTTATTCAAATTAAGAGTCGTATATAAATTTCAATATACGAAGGAAATCAATGGAACTATAAAAAATAAGATGTTTTCAAAATTATGTATCCCTATCACCACCCTAATTTCATTTATCATTCTTAAATGCCTTACTAAAAAACTATTAGCATGGATATCAAGTAATGACAAAAAAAGTTATAAATCCTTTGTTATGTAGAATTATTTATACCAATTCCTCAATTAATATTCCTTTATTTCAACATATGAAATTTTGCATTCAACCTACACCACTATTGGTTCATCATAGTTCTGTTAAAATTATATACTTTTATTCTTCATAATTGAATCTACAAAAAAAACTAAACCCCACTCTAATACCAACAAATATTAACCAACCATCACATTCATAAATATCACTTCATTTTACATGAATATTCATTACATACCCATGAATTCCCATCGAAGAGCATATTTTTTTCATGCCTCAATAGATTGGAACCATAAATATCTTTCTATATATTATTTATTCAAAATCATCCACAAATTTATAAAAACACGACTTCCAATTAAATATATTATTTCTTGTGACTCCCAAAGGATATATAAAATACAATAAGGTTTGAGAACAATTTCTAAGTAATAGAGAAGATAAGAATAAAGTCATTAGGTTTAGGTTATAACCATGAAGAAAACATGAAAAAGGGTTAAATAAATTATTATAACTTCCTAGGATCCAAATATTTAATCATAATACATGATAGAACAATAAAGATCAAAAAATTAGAATATAGAACAATAAAAGGGTCATCATGGAAGCATAACATTTATACCATTACATTGAAACATGTAACAATAATCCTAAACCATGGAAACATAACATATGAATGTTTCATAACATACTAATGTAGAATAAAAATATGGAACATACATAAGGGTGAAAATAATTATTCATGTTAAGACTCACTAAGATGACCATTATTACATAGTATATGGAGTCTCATTGTTTATTTGGTTCGCTCCCAACTCCCATAAACAAACTATATTGGGATCAATCCCAAGTTTCATACATTTAATCGAATGAGATATAAATATTAACAAAATGCATTGATGAGATTAATAATTTTTCTACCAACTATTATAAAATGAAAATGAATATGTATATATATATACCACATTACCATGAAAACATGAATAATTACATAATAGCTTAATTATCCATTGTGATCAAAATGGATTACATGAATATTTATACAAGACATAATCAAAATCCATCATGATAAAAAATGTAAACAGTATCATTTTAGCATTACAACAGTGTATCATAAGAAAGAGATATTAACATAGTTGAAAAAACATTATAATAGTATTAGAAAAACTCTTTTAAAGTTAAAAACAAATATTTTTTTCTTTTTGAAAGCATTTATTTAAAATATTATATAATATATAAAACAATTAGAATATAATTTAATTCATAAAACCATAAAAATGAAAATAATTCTTCATAATGTATGCTTAAAAATTGTGGGAGAAATAAGCTATGAAAAAACATTAATAAAGGTATTCCTTTTATACCATTGTATAAAAAAGTATATTTTATGACTCTAAAATGTTTAATAAATATTATTTTCACTTATTTTTTAAGTATTTAAAATTCATTAGAAAATAACAATAATAAATAATACAATTAAATAGAAACATATCTATAAAGTATATAATGAATATAAAAATTATGTAGATATATTCCTTTTTAAAAATAATATATAAGATTTATTTTACTTGGATGTATTGTTTCAGTTAAATTAAGAACTATATGGAGAGGAAATGATAAGAATACATGTGAAAACTATAATTAAATAAAGAAGAAAATATATTATTATTTGAGTCAAATATCCAATAATTTTCCCAGTTATGAGTTTAGAAATATATAATCTCGATTTAATTGTGAGTGTTAAAAAGGAAGACCTTTATGGCGTTGCTAATAAATAAATAAAATTAATATGAATGAGGATTAATAAAATAAATTTGTAATTACTACTAAATAAACCTAAACAATGATAATAAAATTATATAGAATAGTGAAATTAATATATGATATAAAATATATTTTGTTACTAGAAATGTGCCTTGATGAATGTAAATTGGGATGAAAACGCCTTATATAAATATTATTTTATTAAATAAGAATCATTTGAATACCAATTTATGAAAAAAATTCAAAAACATTGAATAAAATTATAAAATAGAAAAGAACATAATAATAATGTTGCCCGAATGCCTCGAAGGCCTTCATTTTTATTGATTCTTGATAACCCCTCTTTCATGAGATGAGGGCGAACCCTTACCAGGCACATAGGCTCAGAGATTACATGGACTGTAGGCTTAGGAGATTACATGACCCAAAGGTCTTAGGAAATTCAACGAGACTATCTACAAGGAACTGCCCCTCCATAGTATCTGCATCATGATAGTAGCTCTCCACCTTCGCATGACTATCTGGAGAGGCTTCTCGTACATGCATAGGCTAGTCCCGATTACATAGCCATACCCACTCATTCTGACAAATCCATTTGGCTCTACTCTGGTGAGTGCACCTGCTCTGAATCCTCTCCTGGGGATTTTTTTTGTAGAGTGTATCTGGGGAAACTACATGTGGCCCAAAGGCCTTGAGGTGTCTTGAAGGCCTTAAAGGTGGCCTGAAATCCCTACTGACCCAATGTCCTGGGTGGCCCGAAATCCTTAAGGATTCCAAGCCAAAACCGGTGGCCCAAGGTGAATAATTCCAGCTTCTACAGTACTGAACTTCACCTGCTACATTAACTACTATAGTTCCCACTACAGTACCTGCATAGTTTATAGTTCTGCTATAGTACTAGCACAGTGTACAATTCTTCTACAGTACCTGCATAGTGTGCAGTTCAACTACAGTACTCGAATAGTGTACAGTTCTACTACAGTACTGCTACAGTACCCTGGAAATATGCATATGCCTTGTTTTGAACCTAAGTCTCATGGATTCACTTAAGGATACCTCAACAACTCGGCTGAGGATCATGTTCTAATAATGTATAATATACCAAACATTTAATAGCATACATAAATATGAATATGGATGTCTCAATGATAGGATATTTAGTTCATAAAAACCCTTACATTGGGATATCGCTTGGTAATATAGTATTTAACCTTTTCAATTATAAATTTATATTTCTTATTTATCTCTATCATAATTTTTTTTTATGTTTATGTGATACTATCCAATTTTGATTTATTATATTTCATTTATTAATCATTATTTTTTAAGTAATATTTAGTTATTAAATATTCAGTTTTTTCATGCTTGCTTCATTTTTTGGTTCAATTTTGTGAAAATATCTCTTCAATAAATCACAAATATATTATTAATTATCATTAAATATATGGTTTTGATATATTTATGGTTCCCCATATACACATCATGGAAGATATAGTGATGTTCTTCAGGGAACACTTAAAATTATCATTTTTTCAATGCTTATTGAAAATAAAAAAAATAATTGATTTTTTTACTGAATATGCCGTGGAATATTACTAATATAGAATTAATAAAAATCATAAATTAATAATTATTATAAAATATTACCATTATATATGTATTATTGTTCCTTCGTGATGTAAAAACTATAACATTATTCACGCTAGTTGTAAAACCAACCTAAACTAGAACACATTACACAAATTAAAAGAGTAAAAACATGTTAATTTATATGAATAATATCACTTTATAAATGAATAATTATTTCACCAGAATTTTATAAAATTGATAATTCATATTTAAATGGTGGTGGTTGTTGAATATAAACAATAATGATTAAGGAAAATACAACACTTATCTCAATGATTTGAATCTTCCCTTAGATTTCCCCTTGAAAATGGAAGATTTTTTGCTACATTTTAGGAATATGAGCTCCCAAAAGTGATAAAGTATTGATATATATATACTTTAGTCAAATATAAATGATAAAAAAAATTAGGGTTGATGTTGGATAAGGAGTGGTCCTTTTATAAGTTAATTTGAGTGACATTTTGGAAAATAAAAGTTCCACAATGTATAAGGTTTCCACTTTAAAAGGAATGTTAATTAGAAAGGGAATAATAGTGGATAAGGGATGAGGTGAGGACTATTATTCCACAATATACACAATTATAGATAATATTTTATGATATTTAATGTCATTTCAACAAGATTTAATAACTTTACATTATTACTTTATTTACCATGATAACTTAGTTTTTCCCTCATTAAATTTTTTATATGCCATTAAACTGAAATTTACCACATTTAAAAATTTGGAAATTATAATGAAAATTATTAAATCACACATGTTAGACTCATTTTCTAAAACTTATAAAAATTGATTTTAATATAATAACAAATAACATATAAAAATAATATATATATATGTGTCTGTTTTTTATGAACAAAAATGAATTAAATCATTTTAAATACCATCAAATAATGATTAGAGGGACCATGATTTATTTTTTAGTTATATAAAAAAATAAATTTCTTTTAAATAATTATTAATAGTGGTTATTTTAATTTTTAAAAAATACAAATACATAACATATAGATTAAAACTCATTAACAAATAAATATTTTCAACATGAAATGATTTATTATTTATAAATAACTAATTAATAATGAGTGAATGAATATTTATTCATATACTTATATATATATATATAACAAATTTCATTTAATACCAAACTCCCAATTAGATAAATTTTAATTTAAAATTATAAAATATAATATATAGTAAAACAATGTTTTTTAGTAAAAAAATTTCCCTTATGAATAATTAAATTAGAAATACTTATAGTTAATTAATTATTTCTTTGTTGTGATTTGGTTATTTTACAAATCATTCCTATAATTATAATAATAGGTATTATTGAATTATTTCTTAAAAAATAATTAATTACCTAAAAATAAATAATTTAGATTATATAAAATTCTCTAGAATCAATGATATTTTATAATATAAATTAATATATTTTCATTCAATCAATAATAATGTAATTTATTTCCATTAAATTCTTTATAATAAATATATTTATCATCCAAATACACTTTATTTATATCAATTGTATAATAATAATAATTCCTAACTAAAATGATATTTATCTGTATTCTACACAATGACTATATACCCATTAAAAATAATCACATAATGAAAATATCACCCCCATTACATCCTATAACTTCATTCCATTATAACATCAAAAATTAAACATCATAGTTTAGTGTACATTTTTCTTAATATTCCATTTTGAGTGAATATATTCTTCTTAATTTGTTTCATTTCATATATGAATTACTTTTGAAATAAATATTCATTGTTTTAAATAATTAAATAAGTAATGCATAAAGATAAAATTCACACTAAAATGTCATATGTTATAGTCATGATGCATCTTATATAACTATATTTTCAAGAGTCCAAATTAGTTTTACTTTATTATAATGAAAAAAACTCCTATTTTTTAAGAATATAAAATTTGAAATGGTGTTAACCTAGTATAAACTTTTGTATATGTGTATTGTAGGAAATATTATCCAATTAAATCCAACTAAAACATGTATTTTATTTTTTAGAACCATTGAATAATGAGCTAGTCCCTATAAATTTTTTCAAAATGTATTATTATTTCCATCAATTATTGGTTACTAGGGAAAAATAATAATTATAAAATATCCTTCAATTCAAAATATATCCATCCCAAAATTACTCCAAAAATGGACCTTTTTACTAAAAATATAAATCAAAATTCCATGTAATTGTACTAACACTTTAATAAATAATTCTATCTTAATGTTAGTCATATGTGTATTATATTGAAGTAATAAATTAAAAAATTATTTCTAATTATGTTAATTAGTAAAATAAAAATCTAATTTATTCTATTCAGTAATCAAATAAAATTTAAAATTTAAGAAGTGTAACCAAAAAATATTTCCATACACAAAACAAAAATCCTTATAAAAATAGTATGCTTCGAAACCAATCCTAAAAATGAGGAAGTAACACTTAAATTATATATACATATACAAAAAAGATACGTAATATGATATATATATATATATATATGAAATAAAAAATTAAAACAAAAGGAAAAGAGGAATAAGAAAAATTATTTCCCTATAACATGAATACACTAACATGCCCCCTTAAACAGAAGCATACACCATTTTGGTAGACTAATTTTATTAATTAATAAACCCTTTTCAAAGTGATTTCAATAATATCATGGAATAAACTCTTGGAATTAAATTATGAATAATATTCTAAAAATCCAACATATAGACAAAAATCAGAAAAGAGCTCATATAGAATGTATGACATGTTATGATATCTTGAAGTTTCGATGCTAGAAATGTTCATCTAAAGTAAAAAATTGATAAATAAGCATCAATGTTATCATGTTTTGAAAATTAAAACTAAAAAATATTCATCGATTGATTCAAAATTAATTGAGTGAGGAGTAGCACCCTGATATTTTCAAAAGAACAATATGTTCAATAATGTAAACAACATGTGTCATCAAGATTAAACAAACCACAAATTATTAATATTTCTATATGACTATTATAAATTCAACGTAAAATTTGAATATAAGAATAAGAGTAATAAAATTATTTAATATAAATATAATTTTCCTAATCAATACAAACTTATTGATTAATTCTTACGAAATAAGCCCTCATTTTTTAGTAAAGTCGTTTTATGCTTCAAAAATTCATTTTCAACCATAATGGATTGTTTATCTTCTTGTGTTTGCATGTTATAATTAATTTCTAAAAATTATATGAAATATATTTTGATAAAAATTATACAGTTTTTTAAACCATTATATCAAAATTATCTTAGGTTGAAATTTTGGGATTTCTCTAAAAATATTAATTTTTCACGGAATAGTGGAAAAAGGTGATTTTTGTAAAACTATCAATTATTTTTATTAAAGTGCCATTATGTTATTAAGTTTAAAATATGTTATGAAGGTTATTATTTAAATTATATAATATAATTAATTACATAAGAATAATTATTTTATTTTATTTGGTTTATGATCATTTATGGGCATAAAAAAGAATTTATTTAAACATGTTTTTGTTGCATTTAAAGAATTTAAATTAAAGTTTTTTTATACCACATATAGGAATTGAATGATGAAATATGGATTCCAAAATTTTAATATATAATTTAATATATCATAAATAGGTCCATTTTATTTTTAGTCCTTATGAATAGTAACTATGGTAGATATTTTTCAAATTAATAATAGTAAATCAGGTAATTACGGATAAAAATTAAGTGATAAGACCCATAACTCTCCATAAAACATTTATTTATTTTAATGGATAATTTATTTCGTTCATAACCATCCAATGTTCTAAAATATGGAAATTTGTTTTTACTTTTCATTGAGAATGGCATTAATGCACTTTTAAATAAATAACAAAAAATATCACTCTCTATGATTTAATATAATTAATAATTTTTCCTTATGATAAAAAGATAACATATTCAGTCATAAATAATTATATAAGGTATGGATTAAATTTTTAAATCATGGTAATTTTTTTAATTTTTAGTTATTAAATAATTACTTGGAATTCTAATGAAATGCTGATATAGAGATTGTTTAATGGGTAAAAACTCAATTAAATGATTTTAATAAATCTAAAATTAATTTTTCATGGGTGATTTATAGTTTCCAAATAAAAATAAGATAAATATAACATATTATATATTTTTAAAAATTTTATATTCTAATTCCATTACTATTTTGATGTTATTAATGCCAAAAATGTGTGAATAGTCTTGAAAACGACTATAATGGTATGCTATGATATATAATATTTTATTTAATTGTTGATAATTAATATAAATGTTTTACTCTTCCATGGTAATTTATATAGTGTCTAATATCAACAATAGTCTATTTATGGGTCATGTTTCCTTTTGTAGTAACTTTCGGGACTACTGGACATTTCAAAAAAATAATATTGTGATAATCATAGAAATGGATAATGGTGGTTAAAACTATGAGATAAACATTTCTAAATTCTATTATATGATATTATTTTTACTCAAAATTAATAAATATTGTAAACATTTCAATTTTTTTCTTTTCTAGGAAAATAAATTTATATTAAATT
Organism: Viscum album; assembly: GCA_963277665.1. Taxonomy (NCBI): domain Eukaryota; kingdom Viridiplantae; phylum Streptophyta; class Magnoliopsida; order Santalales; family Viscaceae; genus Viscum; species Viscum album. Next base: position 1,818,306,830 of record OY728164.1, read on the forward strand.
AATAATTCATGTAATTCGATGAATGTCCCCTCACTTATAAAAGGAAACCAACTCTCATCTCTTTCAAAAACATTTTAATCACTCTATATCACCCCATACCATCCGAGATATCTCTCCAATATCTCTTCACATGTCATATATATCTCTTTCTATCCAAAATACCAAACCTAGGAAGCTTAAGGTGTAATATAATGTGGTTATCCGAGGAGAAGGTATGCCTCTTAAATAACCTATTTCAAGTTTATATCTTCTTATAAAATCATAAAATATTATTAAAATATTATATAATAATATATTTATTTAAAATATATTTAAATGTAACATCCTGATTTTTTAAAAGGAGACAATATGTTCGATAGCGTACACAGTACGCCACATTGAACATAAGTGAAGAACTAACTATTATTATGTTTCTGTATAACCTATACGTTGAAACAGAGGCATTGAACAATATTAATTGATTTTTTAATATTTTTAACACTTTGATTTAATTAATTATTTTTTGAGAAATTATCTATAATTGAATATAAAACCAATTTTAATTAAAATGAACTATATTTTTGAAAAACTATTTAAATGAAAATAAGTTAGTTAATAAAATAATAAAATCATTATTTATGTATTTTATTAATGAAATATATATTTATTATATTGAATTTAATGTTTTAAATTCATTTTATATGTTTTCTAGACATGATATAAGAAAAAATTTCAATTTTTTAAATAAAAGAATTATTTTTCAAAAAATTATAGTTTTACTGCCTTTTGATGGAAAAGCCATTTTAAATATATTTTATGAAAATTTTATAAGTTATATTTGACTAAATAAACTTATTATTAGGACTTGGGACCTCAAAATTTACTTTGGTTCATATTTTGGTATTTTTTTGATAAAAATCATATTTTAATGAATATTAAAAAATACTGCCTTTTAATTCAGGACTGATATTTTTTCTATGTTATTTGTATTGTTAGATTGTCTATTTAAATATTTTAAAAGTAAAATTATTTTAGTTTTATATTTTTTATTTAAATTTTGGTCATTGTATGTAATTTTACATTGAAATTACATAGAAACGCACATCAATCTTTTCTTGTCTTTTACTTTAAAAAAACTTGTTTTCTTATTTTGAAAATATAGATTAATTATAATTTTATCACTGAATATTATATGTTGTGATTTTGAAAAAATAGATAAAATATCTAGTATCATATACTCAAAATTATTTAAATATTTACTTTTGATTTTTTTTGGAAATTATGAATCGTAAATTTATTAATTATTTAAATTACCACAGTTAAAGGTAAATCACATAATTAAAGGTAAAAATAATATTCTAATAACATAAAACTACACTATCACTTGTCCAAATTAAAATTTATAACCTTATCCAAAAAATTAACATACCTGGCTCTATTTGAGGTCCACTTGGAGCCACCTGGATGACATTAATGCATTTATGATATTATATTCAATGAAAAGATATTTTTTTACATTTTTTTTAAAAGTATTGTATTTTAATATAAAGATATGCACAGGATTTCATTGACTATAAATATTCATTAAAAAATAAAAATATTACCAATATCATGATAATTTAGTTATAATTTTTAGGAAATAAATAATTTAATTTAATGGTGACAAAAAGATGATGTAGTAATTTCATAATTAATGCAAGAATCAAAAAACTAATATTATATATATTAAAAAATAATATAACATAATTTATCAATCCATATACATTATAGATATTTTTTATATTTTTTTATTATTTATTGTATTTTGTTAAAAATTATCTTTTTACTATTATATTTTAAAAAACAACTAATTAATAGTATCAAAATTGACACATTAAGTATTTGAAAATATATAATATATTATTAAATGATATTAAAATCCTAAAAACTATAATTCGTCCAAATGGTTAGGATAAAGTCAAATATGTCATGAATTTTTCTTTAGGCATAGTTTTACATGTTATGGAAATTACATTAACCCAAAAATTATAAATAACTTAATATCAATGTAAGATAAAAAACGTAAAATAAGGGTTACACTAACATGATAAGTATTATTATATATTAAAAACTTTTCTAATTCATCTTAAATGATTGGTATTCAATGCAAAAACAACTTATCTTTTAAATAAATTATTTTGGGACCATTTGGAACTAAAATTGAATTTATATAAATTTAATAATTTAAGAGTTTCCAAGGGTACACCTCCTCTATCCTATAAAGAATTACCCATTATAATCTAATACTCACACTTAAAAAACCTTTTTTTGGCCAATATCTACCCAAAACTATTCCTAGATTCACTCCCCAATTTTTGGAGGCATTTTTTTTATGTAAAACACCCTTATTAGAGGTATAAGGTGTTCATTATTGGGGATTAACTGAAGAAGCGGTATCATTTTAACTGTTTTTGTTTTATTAATTCTGACACTTCCTATAAATCATATTGTTCTAAGATTAAATAATAACTTCATTATCCTAAATATACAGATATTTTTTTATATTAATATCATTTCCTAAATCCATTTCCAGTTTCATCAAATAGAAAATGAACATTTCGTTCGTCTGTACGGTGGACTACAGCCTCGCGAACTGTATAGTTCGTTCTTCATTAACATCTATCAATACTAGCTATAATGATGGAATAAATGTTTAAATATGATATTCATGAAATATTTATCACATTAAATGTATAATATTTCAATTGTGTTAATACATTCAATATGCATAAAATGATAACATCTTTTGTGCATACGCGTGAACTATCACATCCACAAAGCAATGTGAATCATTTTTTATCCAACACATCACTTTTATGATATATATATATAATTATATTTAAATTATTATTATGCTATTAATAATATTAAAATCATTATTTAATGGTAAAATAAAATTAACATATTTCTATAATGATAAATGAAAAATGGAGTTGTGCAAGCCTACGTAGGGGCTACTGTCTCTATGATTATAACATTGTACATTTTTCGTATCATAATTTAATTGTTTTATTTATAAAGTATATTTTAGGAATAAAAGTTTTTATTATTTAATAAATATTATTATGTAGAAGATGGACTTATGACCACATGAACTATTGACATCAAACCAGATTCATTTTCAACTCACGTACTGAATATCAATGAAACACCATATATGAACTTAAATAATTATTTTATTTTAATAACATATTAATAAGTGATATAAAATTAATAATATTTTTGAAAATTGATATTAGGAAATTATAAATTGACCTATGTTTATTATTCAAGAAATAACTATTTTACATGATGGGTCAGACTTAAGGTAAAGGATTTCGTCTCAATATCCTTTCATTGAGGCATTTCTTGTTAATATAAACCTTTCTTCTATAATAAAGTGCACAGAAAACCACTATGAAATTTCATATAATTATTTCTATCTACAATAATACCATTTATTGTTTTAAAAAAGGAATTAATTCATGGACATTATGATTTAAATGATCAGAGTGTTATGTGACATATTGAATATTTAAAGACTTGATTATCAAATATATTTCATCATGATATTAATTTATATATTTAAATACCCGAATAGTAAACTATTATACAAGGAATTTTTTTTCTATTTTGATTTACTTTCAAAATTTTCAAAATTAATCATTTTATACTAAGTATATTAACATCTTTAAAATGAAAAAAATAATATTTTAACATGTAAAATGACAATGACCTCTCTACCCCCATGAACTTATTTTATATTTCGATTCATCTAAAAGTATTAGTGTTTTTTAAAAAAAATAGTCCATTATTCCTTTTATGGGAATTTTTTTATTCAAAATGTATTGACTATTTGAATAACAGAGAATTTTTTTAACATATGTACCATGAATAGAATTTCTCTCTTTTATGTTGATTTTTATTATTTTTGTTTAAAAGTATACCATTTTATTTTAAAATAACGAGTTCTAATTTATGATTGCATGCCTTAAAAATATTGAAATGTGATTTAAATGTGGAAATAATATTTATCCATTAATGTTGTTTTAGGTTTTATGTCTATGATAAGGTTCTTGGGGCCTATTTATGTAAATGGGTGGTTACATGATAAAATGAGTGTGGGATAGCCCATGATAGATGTCCAATGTATTGGGTAATAAGTCAGAGTAAAATGATAAGGCTTCTCCTATGATATTTATAGAATATACTGTTATGAGTATTCCAAACATAACTATTAAGTTTAGTCCATTTATATGTTAAAACTATAATGGAATTATGATATGGATTACTCTAGTTAAATTTATGATTCATGATTGATAAAACTTTTCTTATTGTTCTTCTGATTTCATAGGTTTATAAATATTCAGGTAGTAACATTTCCTTTCATTATTTCAAATCCATTACTGATATTTTTGTGGTCATCCAGTGTATGTAAAATATTTTCATAGGGTACAATGATGGGTAAGATAATGGAATAAGTCAAGAACATTTTTATCAAGAAAAAAAATAATGTTTATTTTTAAATTTTTTATATTTTGTAAGAAATTGATACGGTTTTCATTGTATCCACTTTGTATAAATTTTAGTTTTTTTTATTAGCTATGTCTTAATTATCTAAAACATTGATCATGGAAAGATCCTCGATCTGAATTTTAATAAAATAATTGATTGATATCAAGGTTATAAAATTTTTTAAGGTTGGTTCCTTATATTAAATGTTATTATAACTACAATAAAACTCTCTTTCATATAATTTTATATCCAATGAGAAATAAAATCATCATTAGTTTGTATGTGTGGAGTACCACCTCCAAGAAGAAATGTGTTTCATTTTCCCTCACTGTATCTAATGGATATTTATAATGATGGATTTAATGTACATATATGATATTCATGACATATTTATAATTTTATAAAGATCATATATCCTCTATCTTACTACCCTTCCATCCACTAAAAAATTATAATGTCATTCCAATATATGTGTGGATTACCACCTCCATGATGCAATATGATTCATTTATCATGTAATCATTTCATCGATGGTTAAAAAATAATATTTATAGAATAAAATATATAATTATTTTATAATTATTGTTATAGAGATGATGGAATAATTACTTCTATGACCGCGGTCGAATTCCAAATGTTGTTTTGAAACTATTAAACAAACAACCTCAAAACACATGATGAAGACATAACCAATTATGTAATTAAATATTTCAGGGAAATTATTGAAAAATGGTTTATTTTTAAATTGATAATGTTATAAAATTCTCTAAAATAGGTGAATAATTGATATAAGTTTACTATATAAGAGTTGAAGGGTATATATGAAAAGTTTGGACATGATGTATGGTATTTTCTCTAAATATCCCATCATTGAGGCATGTTTTAATGTTATACACCTAATTTATTTAGTATAGTTTATAGAATACCCTATTAAATGTTATATCACGAATCCTTTAAACATGAGGTTATTTTAATTTCATTTATTTTTATTTTTTCCAATGATTTTTCATTTGGAATTTACCATAGTTTTAAGGGTTTCCTTAACTCAATTTCCATTCATTAGGTTATATAATTTATTAATTGATTATATTATGACAATATTATGAGGTAAGTTTCTTTTTTTAGGTTGTATATTTACTTGTTGTTTTTTTTGTATTTATAATTTTACAAAAAATCTCTCCATTGATTAATTCTTAATTAAATGATGGTATCTTTGTAAGGGTTATTCATCTCAAATTTTCTTTAATTGGGATTTATGTTTATGTTGTGAAACTATATTCTTATATTTGGTGTATATAATACCCATTTACAATTAATATAGTGTATATAATTAATATTCAGGATATTTAATTTGTCATTTCAAAAAATTTTATTCGCAGACCTATGTTCCATAAGTTTCCAAAATGATAAGGAATTTTATGATACAATATCATCTTATTTAAAAAATTTATATGTTCAAATTTACATTGGGAGGTGGGGTTCATACACTTTTATTTTTGTAAGCCATATATATTTTTATCCCCTATGTTATTTAATTTGGATTATTTAATTACCTACGAATTTGTAAACAAAATTACCTTTCTGTGTTGGTAAATTCATTGTTATGAAATGATGTTAATGAAAACTCTTGAACTACATCATTTATTTTGTACCATTATAAGATATATACTATAGGATTTAAAATATCATTAAATATCATGACCATTTATAATATAGCCATTTTGAACTGATCTTTTTTATTATTATATAATATAGTTCATAACAAATCCAATTCACACAATGAATGAAGTGATGGCCCTGACCAATAGGATCAAAACCTATCAAGACAATTTAATGGAGCTTCTAATTCAGATAAAACCACAGGGATTTTTCCTTGACCATTCCTATATTGAGATTCAACAACTAAAGAACGGTTGAAATAATTTATGGGAGAAGTCATATCTTATTGAGATCATTACCTAAATAATGTTTCCCAAAATACCCTATGAAATTGAAACCATCTCACACCATACCCTTGATGAATACTTCATTGAAATATAGTGTTCTATATCTACATCATAACAATATGAATTTTTATAATTTCTTAATTAAATAATTACTATATTTATTTATTTTTATTATTACATTATAAATGATTATTTAATGTGTTTGATAAAAAATATATTTTGAAAAAATGAATCACAAATTGTATTTTTTGGAAATATATAGTTTCAATTGAGAAACTATTTTCTATGAATTCATTAATTTTTAAAATAAATATTATGTCAATATAATATTATAATTAACTAAAATATAATTACATATAAATGAAAACACAATTTTATAAAGTCAAATGTAATTTTTATAAGAATCTGTAAATTATTATCCTTACAAAAATTAACAAATTTTTCCCAAATTGATATTTTGATTTAAAAGAGTAAAATATCGTATTTAATGATTTATATTGATAAAATAAATATATTTTTTTATTGATTATGCCTAAATTATCCAGTGGTGACTTTTAATAATTTTTTGAGATAGTATAACATTTGGGTATAAATTATATACTAAATAAATATAGTGTGTGTATTATGACATCATAAAATACCAAAAGTGTTGTAATTAATATAATAAAAAGTATCCAATTAAAAAATTATGTGTCACCTTTAAAATAATATTTATTTTAATTTATTTTATTAATTTTATAAACCCTTATTGAATCCACCAAAACCCATGTTATAATTTAAGGTGTTACAATTTATTTTCTATTAACATGACTCGCTTCCACATCAGTAAAGGTTTTTATTATAAAGAATTCAGTTCCTAGAATTATAAAGTGTCTAAAAAATCCAATTAGGATAAAACATTTTTAAAATCCAATGGAATGTTTTTTGTTTTTATTTTTTATCATATATGGTCAAAATCCTATGTTTAGAAACTAATCCATAATTCCCCTCTATTTTGTTATAAAACCCACCAAATATCCCATTAATATTCACTCAAAACCCTATGATAATGAATTTACATTGAATTTATCTCTCCCTACCCCTCCCAAGGTGTTCCCAAAATCATAATAATTTCCTCTCATGATTTTAAAATCACCCCTCAAATTAAGTGATCCTCTCTCTGTCCTCTTTATTTTAAAAATGTATTTTTATACTATGCCATATGATTTCTAATTTTTCAGGTTAGGATATGATTTTAGTAATAAATAATACCATCTTTAGTATTTACATGTCTTGATTTTCCCCATTCACTATCTTTAAACTTTTCCATGAATCCTTATATACCCCCATTATGCTTCTATAATTATATTGTGATTTTTTATGCAAACCCTTATATCATGAATTCTCATACCCATTTCCACAAAAAAATATTCACCTGGTTGTACATATAATTAATTTAATTTGTAATTACATTTATGTAACCCACACTTGTAAATAATGGTATTAAATAGTTGAAATGAATTATTCTGTTTCATTATCTATGTGGCACACTTATGATTTTTCATGATATGATTATGATGGGTGTGATTGAAATTGTGTATCCCTCCCATGAATTAGGTAATGTTTTTATAAATTTATATACTATGTTTGGTTGATGGGAGGATATCATGAGAAAAATATTTTATGATTTCATAGTGGTAATCGTATAATTATGATTATGGTTTCCTGTTTTATGTATCTGATAGAGTCCCTTGTCACCTTTATGATGTTGTCTTATATCATGCTATGATGCTCATATTTATGATTTTTAATCATGTTATGATTAATTTATATGCCTAAAGACTCACATGTACTATATTATCATATGTTATACTTTGATTATCACCATATTGGGCTCAATATCTCACCTCTTTCTTATTTATGTCCCTAGATTATCTAATGTAGTTGTAAAAAAGTGAATAAATTTAAAAATCATTTTAATGAATTTTAAATTATGTCATTTTATCTATTTTCATGTTATTATTTTATATACCTAACTTCAAAAATACAATAGTTGTCATGATATTTTGGGATTAAATTAATAATATTCTTATATAACAAATCATGAATTATGTTTTGTTAAATATATGGGTTTTGAGAGTTGTTATTAGAGAAAATTATATTTATTTTTTGAGATTAGGATTATAAAAACACATTGAACACATTTGTTATAAGAATAATTATAAGAGAAATTACTTAAATTTAATTAATTAATAGTGTAATTGGTTTTAAGGAAAAAACAACATATCAAAATACTATAAGTGGATTTTTCTCTAGAATAATTGTACCTCAGTATAATGACCCAAAAATATTGTATTGGGATTTGAATCAATCATCACCTGGTGCATAACAAAGTGGAATTGTTTCCCCTCAGGTTTGACACTCTTGAGGAACATGATTTTTAGAATTCACAAGTGTCTTACCGACCACTATTAAGGGTGTAAATTCCCATAATATTTTATATTAAAAACTGATATTGGATGACATATATTGGAACCATAAATTATTAGGTATAGGATTATATGCCATTTATATGTTATACCATTAATGTTAACAGTTCCCCATTTATATGATTAATAATTTAAAAAATAAACATCCCAAATTTTAACATTCTTTTATTTAACGGTTTGAAATAGGTGAAACTGAGTCAATAACCAATCTGATAAGATATGTAATTTCTTCTTAAATGTGACTCCCAGCCTGATGGTATATGAAGTCCATATCTTCATGAAAATAATTTATAAATTAACTATATTTCTATGAATAATCGTCTATAAAGGGAAAACCATATCCCTCTATGACATTTCTTATTATAATTGAGAACATTATATCATAACACCCTCTAGTTTTGAATGGACCATTATATCCTTTAATCAAGGAATAATGGATCAATTACATTGAAAATATCTTCTTCATCCTTCAATACTCTATGAAGAATAAATTTTTGTTGGTTATTTATCATTAGAACGTTGACACTGATAATTGTTTAATATTAATAAATAAAAAAAATAAAATTCACATGGAAGAGATTGAAGTGATGGATTTGAAGGAATTATAGAAAAAAACAAATTGATTAATATTTTCCTCGGAGCCTCACACTAAAAAAATAGAAGGGATTCCTTAATCTAAAGAACTTCTGATGAATCCAATATGGCATATGATGATAAGGTTAAAATAATTTCATGATTTGAATATTTCTTTGTAATTTCTTTTAAATGTAAAGGTTTCAACTTCGTTATTTTATTAAATCATATTCTATGAAATTCCATGGAAATATGAGACTTTAACAACATTGAAGAAATTTTTAGATGTGCTATCAAAGTACTATTAGAGGTTAGAGAATATTAAGGGTATTATGCTTCCAGAAATAGGATGTAGACTATGGATTTTAATTATAGATGTATGATGGAGAAGGTGCATAAGGGAAAAATTCCAAAATTCCACATTTTCATGGTGTAGAGACAATAATCATAAAAATTTCTTGAATTTGATAATGAAATACTTTTAGTGCAATAAGGAAGGGCTCCTAGCTAGTGATTATTGTGTGTTGAAACACATTAATACGATGGAATAAAGTAATTATCTAGTGAAACCATAGACTATTGTATAATGCTTCAACTATAAATAATATAGACACTATTCAAATCAATATACTATGATAAGGTTTTTTTATGATACTATCCTCCAAGGTCTACTGTGAAAGGGTTAGATTTTAGAATCAGAATTATTTATCATTATCGCGACATTGAAGTGATGTAAAGGACAATTGTTATTAAATAAATGATGTCAAATATAATATTTTATTATAGTTGAAAAAATATTTTATATCATGCAAGTTTATTAGAACTATCCAAACACAACCTAAAAACATGGATGACGAGTTATAGAAAAATATTAAAAATCGGTTAATTATTACCTCTTAAAAATATAAATCATCCCCTGTCCATATTTTTAGGATTAGTTTCCTTGGAAACATTATTATACACCCATTAATGTAATTTAATTTTATTATGATCATGTATTGGCCTTTCTTGTATAAATATAATATAAAATTATTGGAGAATAAAATCACCCTTTGTATCGTAAATCAGCCTCAGATTATATATAATTGTAAGAATGAAGATTAACCTCATTTGGAATCATAATCTCAAGAGTTGAAGATATATTATTTTTACTAAGTGTATTTAGATCAAGTTATTTAGACTAATTAAAATATTATCCTTGATCACATGCCTTTTATAAGATAATTTTTAGATCTATTTTACAAAGAATTGTATAGTATTCCTCCGATATTCATGGTTGAGTTCTCAATGAAACATACACCTATAGATTTTTTAAAATCTAATATATATATATATATATATATAATTTCCACTACTAATCATAAATATTTGAAGAAGAACCTATAAAATAATTTAGGTTTATCGCCATAACACTAAAATTCTTTTCAATTGATGATAAATAACCCTCTCTCGACAGACGATGACATAAAGGTTGATTGCGAACATTTTAGATCGATCGTCTTCAAAAATGAATCCTCAAAAGTGAATGATCCTTCCCTAAATATTTTATTATGATTTCTGTTCATTCTTTCCTCATTCATAAAATCAATGATGAATGCATATCAACCCATTAATTGGTTGACCCATAGTCTGATCGTTCTCGATGGATGGGTTTGATTGCGGAACTATTTACGGATGAATGTTATTATATTTTTTATTTTTAATTGATCGTTCTTATGGGAACTGGTCAAGAACATAGTGAATAACCGTTGAGGTTCATTTAGTGTGATTTCATTCCTCTTTTTCTATGATTTCTTCATTCTTCATGGGATATGAACGAGTGATCAGTTCGACTTCTATTCCTATTTACAGGATCCAAAATTGAATATTTGAAGTCATGAAGATATAGTATATGTGATACAATGAAGTCGTGGCATGATTTTTCTAGGATGCTGGTACACAGTGGCGTATGATGGGGGTCAGGGCAGTGACTATGGTCTGTCTAGGAAGGATGTGGCGTGGGTCCAAGGGGTTGGTCTAGGCTGATGGTGAGGAATATAGTGATCCACCAACAAAGTGGCCAGTGGATGTAGAACACTGCTCGAACACCGAAAGGGAGCTTGCAGTGTTGGTGAGGTATTGGGAAGGTAGTGTGTGTAGGGGGCATGCGAATGTGGTAGCCCGACCACATGGGACACGGTGTCTCACCACAGGGACCTGGGGCACATGATTAGGGAGGGCCACGTGTGGCGGACAAGCTAGCATGAATGCTTGAAAGCTGAACTATGAGAGCCACGTAGGACTAGCCCCACCATACCAGACTATGTTGGGTTGGGTCAGCCGGATTGGGTCTGGTTATCCAGCGGGTCCAGTTATATCCGGACTGGACATGGGTCATAAATTTTCTCTAAAATTACTATATATTTTAAACTGTACATTCGTTTGATGATCCACCTACGAATTTGGGACCCTGACGCTAAGATGGTCTTTATTATACTAATGATGGGTTTTCAATGGGACTTATTTCTAGTGAAAATATTTGTTTACACCACTAATCACTATGCACCCTCTATTATTATGCGGATTTATTATCTCCTCTACTATATCTTGTATGAGTTTAATTAGGTTCCATTCCCTTTATAATTTTTCTAATGGTTTATTAGTGTCATTTATACTCATATGTGTATGATCCCTTCAGCATGACTTCTAGGAAAGAGTTATTGGAATCCCCTGATAGTCCCTAAGTGGATCCTCTATTCCATATTTGTTCCATAGGTAGAGTCATCGGTAACGAAGTGACCAACTTCATTGGGAATTGATCATCAACATAGAAGTTCAATCCAAATTTAGTTGTTTGTATCACCCCATGGACATGGTAGTGATCCTCTCTGATGTGTTGTATTCATTCCCTCAGATCTTCCAACATATCTCCCTCTTAGTGTTTCTGGAAGAATGGTACTTCTTGGATGGACATCAACAGGGATATCAAACTCAATAATGTGTTTTCCAAGATAAGTGCTTCTAGGAATCTTCGGATTGAGTCCAATGTGGTTGTATATTATAGTTGTGGATGATCTATCAACTTTGTGTCTTGGTTGGGGTTAATCTGGAAATTCATGTCATATGTTCTGTAGACATATACATGAGGAGAGATGAATGTATCTCTCACTTTTTGTATTACTTTGTGGTTTAGGGGTTCCCTACTGAGTATTATTATACTCTACCCTACACAATCATTACATGCGAGGGTCATGCCTTGTTTAGGTGAGTGTCCTTTTGAAAAATTATAGGGAGGACCAGGATCGGATAGAGCCTTGTGAGATCTGGTATTCCAAGGAGTTGCTCTGGTTTTAGAGAATAGTTAAAAAACCGTAACATCATGTTGGATTAGGTTGGTTTTTCTGTTAATGAATTTTTGTAACTTTTTATAGACATTATTTGTGGTATTGTATTGATGCACAGCTTTCCTAAATATGCTTTACTTTCACATCGTACTATAGTTGGGTTATAGTGTAATGCATGCATTTATTTCTTACTGGGTTTACTTTTCATTATTGTGGTCTTGGAGATGTGTGTGTGGATACATATACTAATAAAATTCCCCCTATGTTAGTGATATCACAACTCAGTACTAGTCACCATCCCCTGATCTATTAGAGGTGGGCCTGGTGATTTGTGGCATGGGCCCCACTATGACCGGTTGTGAAAGAGTAGTATCAGAGCTGATCAGTTCTACTTTAGGACTGAGAGACTGTTATATTTGGTTTGGTAAATAATGTGAATTGTTTCAATTTCTTCTATCAGGATATGGACTCCATTGTTTGTGTGGTGGCTGACGTATCCATACACTATGACTCTGATAATATTTTTACAACTTAGTACAAGATAACACTATTTGTAGTGAGAACAATGGTAGATTCATCATATATGAATTGGTTGTGATTTCCATGTCTTTATATATTTTTATATCCAAATATACTCATTAACCATTTTACATCTTGTTTCCTTACAGGATTCCTTTGTGATGCATACCATCATGGATTCAATAGATTTATCAATTAGATAACATGCTCAATGACGAGGCTTCAGTACAAGGACCAGTTTCCCAAATGTTACCTCTAGGTGGTTCACCAGCTATACTGTCACTTGTGGAGATACCATTAGTACATACAGTACTGGTAGATGAGAAGCATAGGAAAAATTCACTCCATGAGTTTAAGAGATAGAGACCCCTTAGGTTATAATGTGAGCCTCACCATTAGGCGATTGAGGACTAGCTTGAGGTGGTTATCTGAGTTTTCTGTCTAGTCAGGACACCTACTGATCAGATGGGGGTCTTGGAGGCAAGCCTTATATAGGGATTAGAATGGAAATAGTGGAGTTTTTTTACCCATACTCATGAAATGGTGATTCTTTCATGGATAGAGTTCGAGTACCTCTTCAGAGGGGTGTTCTCACCAGTTATGCTAAGATTTGTGCGTATACAAGAGCTTCTATAGCTTCATCTAGGTAGTATAATAGTAGCTGATTATTCATAGACATTTACCAACCATTCCAAGTACTCAATGGATATGTTTAGGGATTTTTAATTCTAGCCTTGGACACATGCGATAGGTATATATAGAGATATCCAAGAAATTATTATCCGTATGAGCATTCATAGTCATGTTGGGGTACTTGAGAAAGCCTTGTTTGTGGGGAGATTCCTATATGAGTAGAGACAGTCAGTAGATGACATGTAGGTGCAATGATCTCAGCATCAAGGATACAATGTCAGTATCATAGATTCGAATGTGAGAGACATTTTATGAGGGGGTCCCATGATAGAGTTTCAATAGTTAGGGGTCCATAGAGAGCATCTAGTCATCCTAGTGATTGGTGGTGTACTCATGGGATGAAAGGGGACATCTCACTCAATATTGTTTGACCTGTCATGATGTTAATAGGGATATAGTGGATGGACCACCAATGTAGAGGCAGAGGTAGGAGAAGGCAAATCAGAAGGGTGGAAGAAATGGAAGTGGAGCTAGGAGAGAAGAAAAAGGTTGTATACATTTTGACTTGCTACCACAACCACCCCTGGTGATCCACTCTAGGCTCAGGGAGGTAGAGGATAGGGGTTGGGACAGGTGTATGTGGTCGATGAAGATGACCTAGGATCTCCATTAATGATTCATGTTATGATCTATTTCTATTCAACCTTATCTTCCATAATTATATACATAGGTTCAACTAATTCCATTCATGCCACATATCTTTTATGAGACCTTGGGATTCTGCTTGACTCATTCACTCAAACCCTAGGCTTGGAGACCCCTACTATAAGATACACGATGATCACACATCTATGTCGATAGTGTGACCAAACCATTGGTGGAGAGAGTTTCAATTGGAAAATTTTGGTGGTAGCGTCGAGCCCTTACGATTTCATTCTTGGTATGGATTGGTTATCTACAGTCCATACCTAGATTGATTATTTTAGGTGAAGGGTACAGTGTGTCTGCAGCGATGGTATGATGTTTTAATTTTTCCATTAAATTGAAAACCAAATTGCATAGGATGGACTCATACATTGGAGGGTGCAACCAGTCACTCATCACTTGGCTAGCTCGACCCTCGATGAAGTAAAGGTTATGAGTTTCCAATTCCCAATAGTAGTGGTGGACTACAATGGCGTCTTCTTAGAAGATGTTCTAGAATTACCTCCAAATTCAAATATCAACTTCTACATGGACTTATACCTTAGTATGGGACCAATATCCTCACCATCATAACAGATGGATCTCACAGAGCTTCATGAGCTATGGGTGTATTTAGAGGATTCATAGATTAAGAGATTTATTAGACCCAGTGTTTCACCCTAAACATCCTCAATATTGTTTTTCCAAAATGAAGATGAGATATTGAGGTTGTGTGAGTATTAATGGTTCTTGAACAAGGTAACTATAAAGAACAAGTACCCACTACCAATGATTGATGACCTCTTATAACATTTGGGAGGGGCACGATGGTTCTTAAAGGATAACCTTATATTAGGATATCACCAACTACAATTACATGATAAAGATATAACAAAGACATCATTAAAATTCCTATATGGTAATTATGAGTACATGGTGGCACCCTTTGGCATGAAGAACTCCCCCACAGTGTTCATGGGACCCATAAACTAGATCATCCTACATTACATAGACCAGTTCATGATAGTCTTCATTGACGATATCATGTGTACTCATCGTATGAGGAGGAGTACAAAAGTCACATAATGATGGTTCTAGTTGTGCTATATTAATAAGAAAATCTCAATGTTATAGTTTTAGATTTAGGTGGTACACTTTCTGGGACATGTTATCTCAGTGGGTGGAGTGGCAAGGGACCTTTCCAAGGTTGAATATTTTTTTGGAATGGGAGACACATTGAAGCATAACAGAGGTGGGGATATTCCTTGGGATGGCTATCTATTGTCGGAGATTCATACCTGATTTTTCCAGGATATTGGAACCTATGATAGTTTTGTCATAAAATATGTATCCTTTCATGTGGATAGATAAGTTTCAACAGGCTTTCAAGCTGTTGAGATAGAGTTGGACAGGAACCTCGATCTTGAGATTTCTAGAGGAGGGTGTCATGTACGTAGTGTTCTACAATGAATTAAGAACTGAACTTGGTTTCATCCTAATGCAGTGGAAAGTGGTGATTACCTATGTTTCATGCCACATGAGGCCACATGATTACAACTATGTGACCCATGATCTTGAGTTGGCAATAGTAGACTTCACATTGAATATATGGCAACACTACCAAATGGGTGAGAAATTTATCTTCTAATCTAATCCCAAAGGACTAAAGTATATATTCTCTCAATTGGATCTGAACTTTAGATAGAGTTAGTGGAAACGTTTCTTCTTAGATTGTCACTTTCAGATAGTATATACTTCTGGGAAGGGGAATGTGGTGGAAGATGCTCTTATAAGGAGATAAAGTTTGCAGTTGCTATATGAGATATCGAAGATGTTATCCTAGCATCAGTTATTCCTTTTGGATGGAGATGGGGGATATTAACTCCAGTCAATGTTTGTTACCCATAAAATCTTACATCGAGTCAAGGAGATGCGGCTTGAGGATACCAAATGCAAGACTCAATGTGATATGTTATCCAAAAAACATTCTCATGATGGATATTTGAAATATGGGGAGCACATTGTTCTTTTCAGAGGATTCCAAGTTGTCCCAGTGGTGTTGTGGGAGGAGGATTTTAGGGAGTTTCATGTATTCTCTTTGATGGTGAATCTTTTTGTAGAGAAGATGTACCAGTACCTCTGACATTATTTTTGGTGGCCCAGAATAAAGAAGGGGGTTGCTGAGTTCATTTCTCGGTGCCTCACTTGTCAGTAAGTGAAGGTTGAGTACTAGGTTCTAGACACATTGGATCAAACCATGATGTACCCGAGTTGAAGTGGGATGAGATATTTATGGACTTTGTGATGAGATTACCGTGTATGTCCCCGGGAAATGATACCATCTAGGTGATTGTCAACCGACTCACCATGTCATCCCACATCATACCTATTCGAGAGTAGAATTTGGTGGAGATCATGGGATCCTTAAAATGTAGGTTATAGTTCAAATTTACATAGTTCCATCGACGAAATTTTAATACTGTGATGCTATTTTTACATCTCATTTATTGAGGGGATTGTAGGAGGCTTCTGAGACTCGGTTACTCTGGATCATGGTGTATCATTCCAAGATGGATGGCTAGACATAGGGGACCATTCCGATTAAAGAGCACATGCTTCGGGCCTACACCATAGACTTCATTCATTGTTTGGAGGAACAACCATAACTAGTATAGTATATGTAAAACATCTAATACAACTCCACCATTGGTATGGAACCATTCAAGGTTCTCTACGGGCAACCCTACAGGTCCCGCATTGCTGGACTGACCCAAGAGAGTCATAAATCATGGGCCTGGAGTTGGTATGAGTTACTACTGAGAAGGTATAGATCATTTGGGAGTATATGGGGACTAAAAAGAGCTAGAATAAGTCTTATACTGAAATCATACAGAGGCATTTTGAGTTCATGTAGGGAGACTATTTCTTCCTTTGGTTCTCACCTCAACATAGGTTATAGAGATTTGGCTCAGGTGGAATTTTTCCTCTGATGTTAATAATCCGTTTTTATATCCTATTTATAGTTGGAGGGGTGTCATGCGTCCTAGATATACCATTGAAGTCTCATCAAGAACCTGATGTCTTCCACGTTTCATAACCAAGGAGGTATGTTCATGACCAATCGCATGTCATCGACTAGGGAAAGCTAGACATTGAGGATGGGGATACTTTTACGGAGTACCCATTAGAGATTGAGGATCATTAGGATGTGATTCTTCATGGGTGATTGATTCCCTTAGTGCATATCTGGAGGCCGCATGAGAATCTCCAAGAGGGCACGTGTGAGCAAGAGGATCAAATTCGTGTATAGTACCCACATCATTTTTGTAACCTTTTGTTTCTTCTAGGACATAAAGCCCTAGGATCGGGAGAATATAATGTTCCTGATTTTTTAGTTTATTATTTTAAATATTATATATATTTATTTCAAATCCAGAAACTGAGATAGTGTTTGATTCCAAGGCTCGATGTGCTCAGAAAAAATGTTTGAAAAATATTAATAATTAAATAGAATGCACAATGGGTTTTCTAAAATAGTATAATAACATATAAATGGTTGGTTGGATCAGTAATATGAGGGAACTGTAGCGTTTAGAGTAGAAAAGTAACACTATAAATGCCCTAATATCAGACAATGATGGTCTGCTGTGAAAGATAATTTTTTGACGATTTAAAGAATTGATTAAATTATCTTTTATGTTATTTGATGTTACATGAATATGCAGTGAAATTTCATTATTAATAATACATTGTTAGAAAATTATATTTTATCTCTATAACCATATAATTCCTCTAATGATTGGAGAAAGATCCCTCTCTTAACGGATGACAACCGGACGATGGATTGAGATCATTTATTATGGATCACCATTCGGTAACGAATCATCGTTCGTGGATAATCCATCCCTTGATAGGGATTTTTTATTTCATTTATTTCTTTTCATGATCATAGAATCAATGATGAACATGGATCCACCCATGAACAGGTTGACATAAAATTTTATCATTGTTACATGATGGGTTTAATTATAGTAATTATTTGGGGTTGATTATTATTATATTTTATATTTTAGATCAATCATTAATATAGAAATAGATTGAGACTAAAATGAAAAACTGTCAAAGTTCATTTCTTGATTTCGTTACGTGTCATTTCTTCCCCCTTTTCCCTTGTGTTCTTCATTCTCCATGAGATATGAATGAGTGATCATTGTGACATTGATTCTTGGTGCAATGATCCAAAATTGAAGATCTGACCTCTTGATGAAGTAGTATATGTGTGATGCTAAAAGTGTGTTTTTATTTGGTCAGGATGGTGGGGAATAATGACACAGGTGGTGGTGGATGGGGCAGGAGCTTCGATCAAGCCAGGTGAGTAGCAGCGTGGGTTGAGTGTGCCGGTCTGGGTCGACAGTGAAGCAGATGGCGAGTCATCGGTGAGGATTCCATAAGAGGCGGAACGTGGATCATCTTCAGAAAGGGAAATTATGGCATCAGTGAGGCCTCGGGAAGGCAGAAGGAACATGGTACCCATAGACACAGAAGGCTGACAACGTAGGATGCGGTTTGGCATAGCGAGGATCGGGGAGCATGTGGTCGGGGAGGGCCACATGTGGCAGACTTGCGAGACCACACATGGAAGAAAAACCAGGACACATTCGTGTGGGTTGTACTAGGTTATTCAGGCCATGCCAGGCATCCCATCATGCTGGGATAGGTATCCCAATAGATAAAGGGCCCAACGGGCGACGTCGTACCACACCTAGTAGGTCAGATTGTGTCTGGCTAGGTTGACCAGATTGGGTCAGACATTTTCTCTAAAACCACTATATCTTTCAAACTGTACATCCAATTTATGATCATTCTATGGTGTTGGGACCCAGACAATGAGATGGTCCTTATAAGACCAATTGGGGGTTTTCGGTTGGACATATTTCTAGTGACATGGGCCATTTTCATGCGTAATACTCAGGGTCAAGGAGAACGGTCAGTGTGACCACTACTCATTGTGCACCCTCATTTACTACTATGATTGATTCTCTCATACACCGTATCTTGTAAGAGTTTTGAGAGATTTTGTTTCCATTGTTGTTTCCTTGATGGTTTTTTAGTAATTTTTCCTACTCATATTTGTATAATTCCTGAAGTAGGACATCCAGCATAGAGTTTTTGGAATCCCCCAAGAGTCCCTAAGTAGATCCTTTATTCCTTATTTATTACCTATGTAGAGTCCTTGGTATTGATGTGACCAACTTCATTGGGTGTCAATCGTCTACATATCATGTAAATCTTGATGGTTTTTTTAGTACCACACGACGGTCCAAAACACCCCATTTCTGGAGGGATGTTTTCCGGCCAAAAACCCTTGTTTCTGGCGGTTCCAGGTCGGTCAGACGGCTCTGCACGGCGGTCTGGCAGGCAACGATGGCGGCGTGGCTCCCCGGTGGCGGCGTAGGATTCACTGTGCGGAGGCGCGGGCTTCCCTGGGTGGCGGCGTGGCCCTTAGACGGTCAGCACTGGTGAAAAGGATGACGGCATGGCGGTCCGGGCCGTAGGAGCGCGTGCTGGCCGACTTCGCCAGTCAGTGTGCAGCGCGCGAGACCGGGGTCGTTGCAACCCTGGAAGCCGTCCGAGACCCGCAAAGCGCAGGACTCATGTATAAGGAGCTGGACTGGCTCATGCTAGTCCAGTTAAAGCTGTGCAGCCCACACGGTGAACTGCGGCCCGCAGCAGAATGGGTGGTCCGGGCGGCCGACCTGCAGACTGCTGATCTGAAGGGGGTGTATCGGTCGAACCGGTCCGGCCCACCCCCTCTTTGTCCATTGGCGTTAAAACACCTTTAAATTTCAAAACGGATATTGGATTCATGAGTCATATGTGGCGACGCGATCCTTGGCTCGAGACCGAGATTTTGAGATGGTCATGGGGATATTTTAATTCTTCAGATGGGGGTTCTGTGGCGCCACACGCCCGTTAAGTATTGTTTAGCGCCTCGCCAGGATTCTTGTTTTGGATCGTGTGGGCGCATCCAGAGTCCATTGCAGGCACCATCATTGGCGTTGTGACCCTGGAATATTGAAGAATTAGTCCATGGTGGTTGTAGGCGTTGATGCCAGACTTCAACTGTGGGCCCCACATGCCTCCTTTTAAGCTGTGTGCGGCATACTGCGACTTTTTCATCCGACATCCATTCAGGGCGAATGAATAGTTCTTTTGGTGTGTTTTTCAGAGAGCATCACAATGGAATAGTTCTCCTAACCCATTTTGGGATCGACGTGTGGGCCCCATGAGATGTCGTACGGGCATAAAGCGGCATTGAATAACTTTTTCGTCGATAGTCCGTTTCTAGTGAGTAAATAGTCTATATCGTGTGTTTTTTCATGAGGATTAAAATGGTGTAATATGTTTGGGTGTGCGGAGCCTCTTTATAGATCTCATTAAATGTGGAAACATGAAAGGGCATTGGAAAGAGGTTCCTTCGATGCACACCGAACCAACTCACTGTAGCGATGTTAGTCACACCCAGTGATGGCACTGGCAGTGCAGAGTTATCGGGCCAGTTCCGGGTTTACCCTCCAGTGAGGATGGGAAGTGGGTTATCCAACAGTGTACCAGGGTCTACCCTTCAGTTGGGCTTGGAAGTGGGTTACCCGTTGACCTTAGGTTTTACCCTCCAGTGGGGCTGGGCAATGGGTTACCCATTCATTTTTCGGTTTACGCTCCAGCTGGGCTAGGCCGTGGGTTACCCGATGACCTCTTAGGTTATACCCTCCGGCTGGCATTGGAAGTGGGTTACTCAATAACACCATTCAGACTCAGCCCTTTCTATAAGGCTAGTTAGGGACTTTTCTCTATGATTACCAGAGCGGTACTCTTGGTTGTACGGTTCATTGATGAGACAACTTTGTCGTGCAGGTTCTTTGGGCATCCTTTACGGTTACCCTTAGAACTGTTGGCGACTTTTCCAGGGATGAGATTGGAGATAGATATCCCCTTACACACTCGTTTGGGTTTCTTGTTGAGCATATATATATACACCCTATTTTTTCCCACTCCTTAGGTTCAGTTACTTTCATTCTTGGAGGGGTGAATACACGCGAGGTATGCCACATGCTTTCCATGTCTATCTCTTCTTGGTTGGACGAGTCTACTTCTCTTCTTTTGTTGGGTTGATTTGCACTCTCTGTAACACCCTGATATTTTATAAGATATATTATTTTTAATTTCTTTCATATCTTATGTTGTACACTACACCATGATTATCTTGCGTTATATGCAACACCGTATTAGCTTGTAGTATACGCAACACTATTCTTGGATCATGCTACACACAATTTCAAGTTTGTTTGATATTATTTATTCTACAAAACATTGAATGTATATATATATTCAATGTATAAATGAAATGTGGTTGTATTTTGTTATACGAAACAACAAAGGAGTCTTTTACTACACTCAACCCTGACCTGGTTCGCAATACACGCAATCACGACCTTCCATGATAGCGTGTGTTGTACACAATACTGGGTTTCACTAAAGAATGATATATGGTTATAATATTATTATTCACTAGTCATTAGGAATAGAATTAACTAAATTTTTAATCTTATAACATTATTATTCATGTTACACATTTTCGAGAACAAAATAATTTTTTCGGGTAAAATAAGTATTTTTAAAAAATGCAGTTTTGCGACCTTTTGATGGTGCACCCATTTTAAATATAATTTCTTTACAAGTTTATAGGTTCAATTTTACAAAATAAATTTCTTATTTCGAATCATGATATAAAAATTTACATTGGATAATGTTTTGATATTTTTCTGACAACGTTCTTATTTTGATGAATAGTAAAAAACACGCTATATTTTTACTTAAAAACAACTTTTTTATCGAGATAATTTATATGGTTAAATTATAATAGTAAATTGTTTTAAATAATAAATAGAATATATTTTTAACATTTAATATAATGTATGTCATTATCATTGATTTTACATTGAATTCCCAGGTTAAATCAATTCAATCTCTTGCAATGTTTTAGACAAAAACCCGTCATTTTTCGACAACGGGATTAATTTTAAATTAAATACTGCAAATTTTGTGTTTTGAATTTGGAAAAATGGATTCCATATTTGGAATCATTAGGAGAAAATTATATTAATAGACTAATTTTTATTTTTGGGCATTATGAAAAGTAAATATGGTAAATTTTATTTACCACAGTTAAAGGTAAATTAGGTAATTAAAGAAAACAATAATATTATACAATTACCCTTAAACATGTATTAATATAATTGGATGATTATATTTCATCCTAATGCATATTTTTGTCGAAATGGAATCCATTCGAACCCACTTGGATGTGATTAAGAGCTTTAATTTATTTTATCTTAAAGAAAGTGAAACATGTCTTACTCAAACGTTAATAATTAAATTATTTTTAATATAAGGTTATACAGAATATAATTTAGATTATAAATAATCATTTTGAATATTAAATAATTTTCTTTATAATGATATTTTATTTTTAATTTTTATGAAATATTTAATTACCTTAATAGATTATTCATTAAAGAAGTTGAAATTATTTATTTAGTGAAAAATCAATAATATTGTTTTTATTAAAATAGTAATACCTATCAAAAGAACCAAAAAATTTACCAATCATTATTGGTCGAGTATATATATATCCTAAGCATCCAAGGGTAGATTTTGGTACCATTTGGAGCCTTATAAAACAAATTAGGACATTTATATTATTTTATTCTAAATGATGTCAAAGATGTCACCTTCAGAAATTAATAAATATAACAATTTAAATGTTGTGATTTTAAGATGATAAATTCATGTAAAAATATTATAATGAAAGGTATTATATTTATCTTCATTATAGGATTTTAATTTTAATTTTAATCAACTCATAAGTATATTAAATGATTATACCAAAATTATGTAGTAATTGTTTTATTAAGAGAAATATCTAATAAATGGTTTTATAAATATTAAAATAAAAATTATGTGAACTAATTAATATTCTAAACAATTTTTATAGATTAATATGACATGTTAGGAATCTATTAAAAAAAATTTTATAATATATTCCTTGTATGGATTTTATTAAAATTCAAATAAATGAATAGTGTCAAAATTAACACTATTATTATTTTATAAAAATAACATATTATTAAATTTTTTAAAAATCACATAAATTTTTAAAAATTATAAATTGAAATTTATATAGTCTATAATTCCATAAAGTACATAATTATGGATAATTCACAAAATATAAGTGATTATTTATAACAATTTAAAATTTAAAATATTTTTACCACAAATAAGATTAAATAAATTAAATAAGGATCAATCAAATTGATACGGTTTAAAATAACTTTCCAACATGTCTAAATTTGATTGGTTGATGAGATTACAACCCTATATTACCTCATATCCAAATTTCATTCACTTTGGAAGTTTTTAGGTGGGGTATGAGTTTATTATAAATTAATATTTTTGAGGTTTCCAAAAGTGCCCCTCTCTTCCCTTATAAAAGGGCACCTCCTCCCTCTCTTCATCACAACTATTTGTGCCTTAAATATCTGCCAAAACCTGACCATTTTTCTTCTACACTTCTATAGATGCATTCTTGAGGTTCTTGTATTCTCAAAAGACCAACTCTTGTCCCTTAAAAGGAAGCTTAAAGGAGGTGTGTCGAAGAAGAGGTAATCTCTTCTACCGATTCTTTCATGTTCCTTTCTTCTTAAACATCCTTATCATTAGTTGTTTCATTGTAAAGTAATACAATAAGTATCACCAATATAATGATATGATATTATAAATATGAACAACACCATTTCACCTTCTATCCATCCTATGGAAAACAAAATCACACGCGTGCGTACGTACGGAATACCGTCTCCACGCCGTGGTGTAATCTGTTTTTCCACAACCACCTTACGTGGATGGGTATAATGGTGTAAATAATAACTATATGTTGTTATTATACCATAATTATTATTCTTAGATATTATATCATCAACTCCAAGTCCATTCAATAATTATGGGAAGATATCATCGCTCGTGCGTACATACGGACTACCGTCTCCACGACGCGATGAGATTTATTCTCCATGTTAACGATTCAAGAATGATTATCAAGTATATATAATAAATATTCATGAAATATATTACATAATAATGATACTTGATTAATGTACAAATATGTTTCATTTACACAGTTCCATTCAACTCAATAAGGAAACGAATACAGCGTTCATGCATACGTACGACCTACCATCTCCACGAATGGTGTATTTCATTCCATATATTGATCTACCATATGTATATTTATATGATGAATATATATGTTATATATAAATAATTTCTTACATTCTGGAATTAATTAAATTAGGATTTAAGTAATAATATCAAGAACAAAAAGTCGAAACACTTATGATAAATGAAACGATTTTACCCAAAACGATTCTTTAACATGGAATTTACAAAAGAACATGTAATATAAAACCGTATATGATATCATAACAATGAATATGATTCTGTAATAAGTAAATGGAATTATTTAAATAATTATACATGAGGTTCGGATACATACAAATCATATTAGACATAAGGTAAGGGATAACATTTCCAATCTCGTTTTTATCCGAGATTGTTTATTCGTAAGTATTTGCTGGAGTTATATTTATCAACCATGACCCTGTTTCTTAAAAATGGTTTCATGTATGTTTAAAATCTTTTTTACCCATTTTTTACTTTTACTACATGGTATGTAAGGAATCTTTATTTTGTTTACCATATAAGGTACTTTTTAACTTTTCTGCAAAAAGTACGAGAAGAATGTTTTTTTAACTTATACGGCATGAATGGATTTTTATGGTTTCATACAGCCTTGTTTTAATAAATATTTTTCCACAATATTTCATGATTATTTTCAAAAAAATCCTTTTATTTTAAAATTTCATGGCATTATCTAAAAAGAAAATTATTTTGAAGAAGAAAGGATATTTTCCTCAAGAACTCATTTCATGTTTTTTGTCAAGACTATTTTCCATCTAAGATGACATTATTTAGTATGATTATTTTTCAAGTATAATGTCTCTATGATTTACATGGTTTCACTCTTTAATTATCATTAAATGATATCCATTAGTTTTATATGGATTATGTTATGATGGGAAGATGTTTATTAAACCCATTTTATTCTGTGGTTTATAAGGAATGATTTATGTTTATGTTGTAGCACAAGTAAGAATGATTTCATTATGAGATGGGTGGGACCTATATCTCCATCCAATGCATTGGGTAAAGATTTATATCTCATGTGATATACATGGCTGGAACGGCAAGTTAATCTGGTTCAGTGATACAGGACTGGAATGAGGAGTGAACTCGATTCAGTACAGGACTTTTTCCACTAAGATGGTCTTGGCAGCAATGGCTTGGCTACTATGGAAATCATAACATGTGCTTAATGGATGCCACAATTACATGTTTTATTCTCATGCTAGTTTATCATTGTAACAACCCGAGATTTTATAATATATATTCGTTTTAATTTCATTCATATCTTCTGTTGTACGATACACCAAGATTATCTTGCGCTATACGCAACACCGTATTAGCTTTCAGTATACGCAACACTAATCTTTGATTGTGTTACACACAATTTCATGTTCGTTTGATAATAGTCATTCTACGTAACATTGAGTATATATATATATATATTCAATGTATAAATGAAAAATTGTTGGATTCTGTTATAACGAAACAACAAAGGAGTCTTGCACAACACGGAACCCTGACTTGGCTTGCATTACACGCAATCACGACCTTCCTCGATAGCGTGTGTTGTATGCAATACCGGGATTTACTAAACAACGATATATTATAAAAATATTATTATAACTATCTGTTATTAATAGTAATACCCACTTTTTGAAATTTTATAAATTTTATCATTCAAAATGGACTTCATTTTTGGATTCTTAATATCTAAATTACCCTAGGGTGAAATTTATGTATTCTTCTGAAAACTTTCAATTTTTGATGAATAGTGAAAACACTGGGTTACTATTTAAAAACCGACTTTTTATTTAAATAATTATTTTTTTTATTTTTTTTCATTTTAGGTCAAAATTGATACATAATACCTATATAAGTTCAAATTAATTCATTTGAGTCATTTTTTAATAATTTTAGTTATATAAAAATGTTATTGAACTTTTCACCGTCTTTTACCCACCTCCTAGGAGAATTTGCAAATTTACATAAAACATAATTTTAGCGCTTATGTGAATGGAATTTCAATAATCCGAGAGACACGGTTGATGTTAGTAAGTAAAATGTGTTTCAATGAGATTAAAATAATTTTTGGTGAATAGTAACTTTTTACTTTTTTTACCACCGTTAAAAGTAAATAGGGAAATTAAAGGTAAAAATGATATTATTACTACCCTAACACATGTTATAATTCTATTGAATAAGTTTAATTTGACGAAAAACAGCCTTAGGAAAAAAATATGACCATTTAATCCCACATGGATTAGATTAGGACATTTAATATTAATTTATTTAAAGATAGGTCAAAATAGTGAAAATCAAAGTTTAATAAGTAAATCATTTTTAATATAGGGTTAAACATAAGATAAATTTCACTATAAATATTCATTATAAAGATAAAAAGATTTCCTACATAATGGTATTTTATTTATAATTTTTATACATTAAATAATTTAATATATTTTTGACACAATGATGATACATTAATTATCTTATTAATAAAATATTAAAATAATTGATGTTATAAATACCCAAATAAATATAATTTGAGACTTTTTATGAATTAAACTAATTTTATAGGTTAATTTGACATGTTAGTATTGATTTAATTAATTGTTTTCGAACTAATAATTCTTTTATGGTTTTTAAAAAAAATCAATTACCAAATAGTGTCAAGATTGACATAAAATAGTTTTTTTAAAAAAATATTATATTATTAATTGTTATTTTATTCCTAAATATCTAAGGTTCGTCCAAATGACTTATATAAGATTATATATATTAATAATAAACAACAAGGGGTTCGTTTGGCGTTTTATATCAAGTTTCTTAACCTTATAGTGTAAGAAAACAAGAAGACACGGTAAAAGTTAAATTATTTAACTTAATGTTAAATCTGAATGATAAGGTTAAAATAATTACCTAAACTTGTCCAAATTATATTATAAGAGAGTATTTAGACCCATCCCCACCTAATATTCGAAATAAATCAATTTGAAGCTATTAAAAACAGAATATTACTTTATAATAAAATAATATTTTTAGTTTTTCCAATGATGACCCTCTCCTCCTTTATAAAAGGGAACCTCTTCCCTCTCTTCCTCACACCAATTTGAGACTTCAAGCTCGGACAACCCCTACAAAATTCTCTCCTCAACTTTCGTAGAAACTTACTATAGGTCCTGGTTTTCTTCAAAGACCAATTTTAATGCCCTAAGAGGAGGTCTCAAAGAGGTGCTTCAAAGAAGAGGTAATGTCAGTTACCGATTCTTTCAACATTATTTCTTCTTCCACTTCTTCTTCATTATTTGTTTCATTATGAAGTAATAACATCAGTATAACTAATATGCTGATATGTTATTATAAGTATGAAACAACCACATTTCAACTACTAACCATCCTACAGAAAACAAAATCACCGCGCGTGCATACGTACGAAATACCGTCTCCACGCTGTGGTGTAATCTGTTTTTCCACCACCACCGTACTTGGATGGGTATAATGTTGTAAAGAATAAATAAATATGATTATTATAACATCATACTGATTCTATGATATTATATCATTCACTCCAATTTGATTCAATAAATATGGGAACGATATCATCGCTCATGCGTACGTACGGACTACCGTCTCCACGACACAATGTGATTTATTCACCATGTTAACCATTCACGAATGATTATAAAGTTTATATAATAAGTAATCATGAAATATATGACATAATAATTCTACTAGATTTATGTATATGTATGTCATATAATAAATTCCATTCAATTCAATAAGGAGACGAAAACAGCATTCATGCGTACGTACGGCTTACCTTCTCCATGAACGGTGTATTTCATTCCATTTATTGATCTATCATATATATATGTATATACTAAATATATATTATATATAAATCATGTTTTACATTCTGGAATTAAGTAAATCAGGATATAAGTAATAATATCAAGAATAACAAGTCCAAACATGTATGATAACTGAAACAATTTTACCCAAAACGCTACTTTAACATGGAATTGACAAATGAACGGTTAATATAAATACCTAAGTGAACCATATATGATATAATAACAATTAATATGATTCTTTAATAATTCAATGACATTATTTAAATCATTATACTGTTGGTTCAGATACATACGAATCATATCGGACATAAGGTAAGGGACAATTATTCCAATCTCATTCTTATCCGAGATTGTTTATTTGTAAATATTTACTGGGGTTATGATTATTATCAATGTCCATATGTTCTCAAATGTTTTCATAAAATGTTTACTTTTCTTCCATGTATGTTTAAATTCATTTTTACCCTTTTCTACTTTTACCACATCGTATTAAAGGAATCTTTCTTTTGTTTACCATATGAGGTACTTTTTTGCCTTTTCTGGAAAAAGTACGAGATGAATGTTTTTTTAAATTATACGGCATGAAATGATTTTTATGGTTTAATAAAGCATTATTTTCATGAAGCTTCCTCCAAAATATTTCATGACTATTATCAAAAAAAATCTCTTTCTTTTAAAATTGAATGACGTTTTGTGAAAAGAAATTGATTTTGAAGAAGAAAGGATATTTTCTTCAAAAATTTATTTCAAGTGTTTTATCAAAACCATTTTTCCGTCTAAGATGACATTATTTTATTTGGGTATGTTTCAATTATAATGTATCAATGATTTATATGGTTTCACATTTCTTATTATGAAATGATATCCATTTCATTTATATGGATTATGTGATGATGGAATGATGTTTATGAAACCCATTTTATTCTTTTGGTTATGATGAATGATGTATGTTTATTTTGTGGCACAAGTAAGAATGATTTCATTTTGAGATGGGTGGGACCTATATCTCCCTCTAATGAATTAGGTAAAGATTTATATCTCATGAGATATACATGGATGAAATGGTAAGTTAATCCAGTTCAGTATTACAGGACTGAAACGTGGAGTGAACTCGATTCAGAAAGGGACTTTGTCCACTAAGATGGTCTTGGAAGCAATGCCTTGCCTACTATGGAAATCATAACATGTTTTGAATGGTTTCCACAATTACATGTTTTATTCCCATTATATTTTATCATATTTGATGTCCCATTATGATATATTCCTTACGTACTTCCACGATTTATGTCTTTGCTCAGGATTTTGATGTTTAAATTTCATGTTCAAGTTTTTTCTTTCAAATGTTGATGGATTGTTTTATGTTCTCTATGTTTGCCCTTACTGAGCATTTGAGCTCACCCTTTTTATGTTTTCTTTTCCACCAGGATTAAAAGAATGATTTTATGCAAGGAAACAAAAAGGGGAGGATATTTTTGGGAGATGTTGAAGATCTTTCATCACGATTAGAAGATTATTTTTCCGAGTTTCCAAAGACACTAAACTATTACGGTCCTTGTGTGTCCGTAATAGTTTATTGGTACTGGTAACCATGAAAGGTTATTCAAATATTTTTGGAAAGTAGATGATATGCGCATAATGAAGGGATAAGATGATAATGAGATGTTTGATTGTATTCATGTGCTCATGGATGATAAAAGGACAATGTGAAATCATGATTTTTGTATATATATTTTATTTGGGATTTTTTTATGTGGAAGGAGTTAACTTTTGATAGAATTCATGTTTTTGCTAAGGTTATATGGTAATTCATGTTTCAAGAGAACACATGATTAAGATATTCAAATGATTGGAATGTGATGAACAAGATATATCGGGGAAAATGAAGGAATTCACATGCTCGGTAGATGACATTTCTAGTAATTGTTTTCTTTATACTATAAGCTTGGACAGAAGTATTTTGGATAACCCTAAAGATTTGAAATGGATTATGATGGATATAATTTAGTATTGTTTAAGGATATAACTTTTTTTCTATATTATTGATGGGATATTATAGTAATGTAGTTTTAGAAAAAGGACAACCTGCAGCACGGGAGACATCCCATCACGTCGGACAAGGCTGTGGGAATCGAACCCTCAACCGAAGTGCGACTGGCCTTTATCACCTACCACAGGCCTACAGGAAGTCATTGGTTAGTATAATCTAGTTTTATTATATTAATCGGTATGATATATGAAGTATAACTCCATTTTAGGAACCATATATGATTAATCCTACTATATATGGACTTATGTATATTTAATAACTTTTACTATCCTTTTGTTTGAGATAGATGGAATGATCAATCATTCTATCTCATAGTCTGCTAACACTTCACAGAAGAAAAATTCAACTTCATTTCTTTACGAGATGTTATGGAAATTGTTCAAGGCACAAACAATAGTAAAATTGTACCAAAATCAAGTAAGTATTTCTTTTACTTCAACAATTCTTCAAAATTAGGGAAATGATATTGAATATAAAAAATGTTGTCCTAGTGTCCTTATATCCATTGAATCATATGGTACCTTAAATAATAAAAAATTTATGGCTTTGTGATTGTTGGTGTTTTCATAGCCATGTTCTCTACCACTCTCCATCAGAACATGATGGTTAGATTTCTCTTCCATGTCCATATTTTCACCTATGTTCTCATATGTGGATACCCAGTGATGAGTTAATTTGGTTAACCCTTACGCTTTATACTTTAGTTTTTAAAGTTATGTTTTGGTATTTCATTTTACGATGTGGGTTTCTATGAATAGTAAACAATTTATAACCCCAACAAATTTTGAGGGCGAATTTCATTTTAAGGGGGGTACAATGTAACAACCCGAGATTTTATAAGATATATTAATTTTAATTTCTTTCATATATTCTATTGTACGATACACCAAGATTATATCTAACTATACGCAACACCGTATTAGCTTGTAGTATACGCAACACTATTCTTAGATTATGTTACACACAATTCCAATTTCATTTGATAATAGTCATTCTACGCAATATTGAGTATATATATATATATATAATCAATGTATAAATGAAAAATGGTTGGATTCTGTTATAACGAAACAAAAAAGGAGTCTTTCACAACACGCAACCCTGACTTGTCTTGCATTACACGCAATCGCGACCTTCTTCGATAGCGTGTGTTGTACGCAATACTGGGTTTTACAAAACAATGATATATTATTAAAATATTATTAGAACTAGCCATTAAGAATAGTAATACCCACTTTTTAAAATTTTGGAAATTTTATTTTTCAAAATGGACTTTATTTTTGGATTCGGAATATCGAAATTATCCTAGGGTGAAATTTTGGTATTTTTCTGAAAACTTTCAATTTTTTATGAATAGTGAAAACACTAGGTTACTATTTAAAAACCGACTTTTTATTTAAAGAATTGTTTATTTTATTTTATTTCAATTTAGGTCAAAATTGATACATAATACCTATAAAAGTTCAAAGTAATTCATTGGAGTCATTTTATAATAATTTTAGATATATAAAAATTTTATTGAACTTTTCACCGTCTTTTACCCACCTCCTAGGAGAATTTGCAAATTTATATAAAATGTAATTTTACCACTTCTGTGAATGGAATTACAAAAATCCGAGAGACATGGTTGATGTTAGTAAGTAAAATGTGGTTCAATGAGATGAAAATAATTTTTGGTGAATGGTAACTTTTTACTTTTTTTACCACAGTTAAAAGTAAATAGGGTCATTAAGGGTAAAATGATATTATTATTACCCTAAAAGATGTCCTAATTATATTGGATAAGTGTAATTAGACCAAAAACAACCATAGGAATAAAATATGACCATTTAGGCCCACTTGGATTAGATTAGGATATTTAATATTAATTTATTTAAAGATAGGTTAAAATAGTTAAATTCAAAGTTTAATAAGTAAATAATTTTTAATATATGGTTATACATAATATAAATTCACCTATAAATATTCATTAGAAATATAAAATTATTTCCTACATAATGGTATTTTATTTATAATTTTTAGACATTAAATAATTTAATTTATTTATGACATAATAATGATGCGGTAATTATCTTATTAATAAAATACTGAAATAATTGATGTTATAAATACCCAAATAAAAGTAATTTGAGACTTTTTATGAATTAAACTAATTATCTAGGTTAATATGACATGTTAATATTTATTTAATTAACTTTTTAGAACTAATAATTCTGTTATGGTTTTTAAAAAAATCAATTACCAAATAGTGTCAAAATTGACATAAAATAGTTTTTAAAACAAATATTATATTATTAACTGTTATTTTATTCATAAAAATCTATGGTTCGGAAAAATTACTTACATAAGGTTATATATATTAATAATAAACAACAATGGGTTCTTTTGGCTTGTTATAGTAAGTTTCTTAACCTTATAGTGTAAGAAAACAAGAAGACACGGTAAAAGTTAAATTATTTAACTTAATGTTAAATCTAAATGATAAGGTTAAAATAATTACCTAAACATGTCCAAATTCTATTGTAAGAGATTATTTCGACCCATCCCAACCTCATAATTGAAATAAATCAATTTTAAGCTATTAATAACCGAATATGACTTTATAATAAAATAATATTTTTAGTTTTTC
The DNA here is from genome assembly GCA_963277665.1 of Viscum album. Taxonomy (NCBI): domain Eukaryota; kingdom Viridiplantae; phylum Streptophyta; class Magnoliopsida; order Santalales; family Viscaceae; genus Viscum; species Viscum album. Next base: position 1,818,340,320 of record OY728164.1, read on the forward strand.
AAAAGGTGCCCCTCTCCTCCCGTATAAAAGGGAACCTCCTCCCTCTCTTCCTCACACCAATTTGAGCCTTCATGCTTGTCCAACCCCTGACAAATTCTCTTCTCCACTTCCCTAGAAACATCATAGATGTCCTGGTCTTCTTCAAAGACCAATTTTAATGCCCTAAGAGGAGGTATCAAAGAGGCGCTTCAAAGAAGAGGTAATGTGTGTTACCGATTCAATCAACATTATTTCTTCTTCCACTTCTTCTTATTTAGTTGTTCCATTATGAAGTAAAAAATAAGTATCACTCGTATACTTCTATGTTATTATAAGTATGAAACAACCCCATTTCACCTTCTATCCATCCTACGGAAAACAAAATCACCGCGCGTGCGTACGTACGGAATACCGTCTCCACGTTGTGGTGTAATCTATTTTTTGACCACCACCTTACTTGGATGGGTATAATGGTATAAATAATAAATAGATATGATTATTATAACATCATACAAATTCTAAGATATTAGATCATTCACTCCAATTCGATTCAATAAATATGGGAACGACATCATCGCTTGTGCGTATGTACGGACTACCGTCTCCACGACGTGATGAGATTCATTCTCCATGTTAACCATTCTCGAATGATTATAAAGTTTACATAATAAGTAATCATGAAATATATGAAATAATAATTCTACTGGATTCATTTATATGTATTTCATATACTAAATTCCATTCAATTAAATAAGGAAACGAAAACAGCGTTCATGCGTACGTATGGCTTACCGTCTCCATGAACGGTGTATTTCATTCCATTTATCGATCTATCATATATATGTATATACTGAATATATATTATATATATATCATTTTTTACATTCTGAAATTAAGTAAATCAGGATATAAGTAATAATATCAAGAACAACAAGTCCAAACATGTACGATAAATGAAACAATTTTACCCAAAACGCTACATTAACATGGAATTGACAAATGAACGGGTAATATAAATACCTAAGTGAACCATATATGATATAATAACCATGAATATGATTCTTTAATAAGTCAATAACATTATTTAAATCATTATACAGGAGGTTCAGATACATACAATGCATATAGGACATAAGGTAAGGGATAATTATTCCAATCGCATTCTTATCCGAGGTTGTTTATTTGTAAGTATTTACTGGGGTTATAATTATTATCCATGTCCATATGTTCTAGAATTTTTTCATAAAATGTTTACGTTTCTTCCATGTATGTATAAATTCATTTTTACCCTTTTCTACTTTTACCTCATCGTATGAAAGGAATTTTTGTTTTGTTTACCATACTAGGTACTTTTTTAACTTTTCCGGCAAAAGTATGAGAAGAATGTTTTTTAACTTATACGACATGAAAGGATTTTTACGGTTTTATAAAGCGTTATTTTCATGAAGCTTCCTCTGAAATATTTCATGACTATTTTTAACAAAATCTATTTCTTTTAAAATTGTATGACGTTTTGTGAAAAGAAATTGATTTTGAAGAAGAAAGGATATGTTCTTCAAGAATTCATTTCATGTGTATTATCAAAACCATTTTTTCATCTAAGATGACATTATTTTATATGTGTATGTTTCAATTATAATGTCTCTATGATTTACATAGTTTCACTTTTTTATTATGAAATTATATCCATTTCTTCTATATGGATTATGTGATGATGGAATGATGTTTATGAAACCCATTTTATTCTATGGGTTATGATGAATGATGTATGTTTATTTTGTGGCACAAGTAAGAATGATTTCATTATGAGATGGGTGGGACCTATATCTCCCTCCAATGCATTGGGTAAATATTTATATCTCATGAGATAGACATGGCTGGAACGGTAAGTTAATTCGATTCAGTATTACAAGACTGAAACGAGGAATTTACTCGATTCAGAAAGGGACTTTGTCCACTAAGATGGTCATGGCAGCAATGCCTTGGCTACTATGGAAATCATAACATGTGATGATTGGTTGCCACAATTACATGTTTTATTCCCATTATATTTTATCATGGTTGATGTCCCATTATGATATATCTCTTATGTACTTCCAAGATTTATGTCTTTGCTCAATATTTTGATGTTTAAATTTCATGTTCAAGTTTTTGCTTTAAATGTTGATGGATTGTTTTATGTTCTATATGTTTTCCCTTACTGAGAATTTGAGCTCACCCTTTTTATATTTTCTTTTCCCCCAGGATGAAAAGAAAAATTTTAGGTAAGGAAACAAAAAGGGGAAGATATTTGTGGGAGATTTTGACGATCTTTCATCATGATTAAAAGATTATTTTTCCGAGTTTCCAAAGACACTAAACTATTACGGTCCTTGTGTGTAAATTTTCAATATGTATTATGTATTCCGCAGAAGTAATGTAATGTCAATGTAATTCAAGCTTCAGATCTCTACAATCATGATTAATGTTCCTTTATTATCTAGGCCTTATGTAATGCAATGTTTTATGTAATTGCTCAATATTTTGATGTTTAGATTTTATGCTCATGTTTTAACATTCAAATTTTTATGGATTGTTTTGTGTTCTCTATGTTTACCCTTACTGAGAATTTGAGATCACCCTTTTTATGTTTCCTTTTCCCCAGGATATCAAGAAAGCTTTTAGGTAATAAAACAAAAGTGAAACATCTTTATGGGAGATGTTAATGATCTTTCACCATGATTAGAAGATTATGTTCCGAGTTTCCAAAGACACTAAACTAATACAGTCATTGGGAATCTGTTTTTATAATGTATTATGTATTATTCCAATGTAATGTAATGTCTATATAAATTAAGATATGGGTCTCTACAAGTGGTATCAGAGTGAAGATTTCGTTAACCTTTGGAAACTAGGATGTGAAATCTTTACTGAGATCCCTAGAAATATTTCTAAGGTATGTCTAGGGATGTCCCTAAAGATAAGTATGCATATATTTTATAGTACTAGAATTATGTTAATGATATTATAATTAAACCTAAGATGTTATATATTGAAGGTAATCCCCCTTTATTATGTTGTTTTCCTAGCATTATGTTTTCCACTCACGCTATTTTTTTGGGTTTTAGACGATGGATGGAACCCGAAGGAATCATGTTGATCAATGTAATGGACAATGCAATGATTATCCTCTTGAACAAACCAATGTTATGGCAGATGGAGTGAAAAATCTTATTGCTATACTTACACAAGCAATGAATCATTATGGACTTCCAAATGAGTAGAGAAGGGAACAATATTTTATTGAGTCCTTCATGAGGCAACTTCCACCATCTTTCAGTGGGTATTCTGATCAACTTTTTTCTGAACAATGGATCAGTACCATTGAAAAGATATTTTCCATACTTCTCTGTTCGGAACATGAAAAATTAATTCTAGCTATTTACCATTTAGAAGGTGAATCAGACCAATGGTGGAATCTAATTATGAATACGAGGCCCCGAGATAAAATTAAATCCATGGAATGGGATGAGTTCAAGAACAAGTTTTTCAATAAGTGCATCCCTCGTATTCTTTGAACAAAGATGGAAAAGAATTTCCTATTTAGTTTAAGCAAAAGAATGATGAATATTTTGGTATATATGAAGATAATTTTACAAGGCTTTCAAGGTATGAATCATTCTTTATCATCCAATATGAAAGTAAAGTTGATCAATTATTCAGTGGCTTAAAACCAAGTCATTGAAGGGAATTAGTTATAGGAGACTTCAGTAGCTATGAAGAAATTGTGTGTTGTGGTATCTAGGTAGAAATGGATGTTGGTGTTACATTTCCATCTCATGGTTTTAATAATAAATGAAAGATGGAGTTCAAGGAAAAATCTCAGAAAAATTGTGAAAGGAAGATGAATGTTTCTTTATGATCAAAGTGTGGAAAGAAGCATAATGGAGATTGTATAAAAGGTACTAGAAAATGTTTTAAGTGTGGAAAAGAAGGTCATCGGGCACTTGAGTGTCGAAGTAATGGGAAAAGGTAGCTAATGATGTGAATAGATAAAAGACTAAAGATAATGATCCACCAACACTTCAATGCTTCATGTTCAAGGAAATAGGGAATTATGCTAATAAATGCCCTAATCCAAGGGTTACTAATGATCAACGTTAGCAACCTCTTAAGTAAAAGGATAAAGGGAAGTCACATACGATCATTATTTGTGATGTTGAGTATGAAAATGATGTTGTGGAATGATTAAGTGTTTATGTAATGGTACTTCAAAATAGTATCATGGAATCTCATTTATGGAATCGTGGAATTTTGGAATATGTATGTATTAGTTTTAAATAATTATATGGAACCGGTAACCCTGAAAAGTGATTGAAATATTTTTGTAAAGAAGATGATATGTGCATAATGAATGGATAAAGATAAAATGAAAGGATCTCATGACTGATATAAGTACAATGTTATATCATGGTTTGAGTATATATAAATTTTGGGATCATTCATATTTTCACAATGATTATATGGTTATACATGTTTCAAGAGAATACATGATTAAGGTATTCAATGTTTGAAATGCAATAAAAAAGATATATCTTATGATATATGGGGGATAAATGATGGTATCCATGTGCTTGTTATGTGACTTTTCAAGTAATCGTTTTCTTTATATTATGAGATTGGACAGATGTAATTTGGATAAGCCTTAAGATAGGACATCAGGTAGTATTGTTTATGTCTAGGACCTTTTTTTCGATATTATTTCTGGAATGTTATAATGGGGAAGTTTTAGAAAAAGGAAAACATGCATGTTGGATGAAAACCCGTCGCATCGGACAAGGTTGCGGGAATCAAACCCACAACCGAAGTGCGGCAGGCCTCTATCACCTACCACTAGCCTACAGCAAGTCCCGGGTTAGTAAAAACTAGTTATATTTTATTATGTGGTATGATAGATGAAGTATAAGTCTCTTTTTGGAATCATATATGATTAATCTCACCATATATGAACTTATGTATATTTCATAACATTTGATAACCTTTTTTTGAGACATATGGAATGACCCATCATTCTATCACATGATCTGCTAACACTTAAAGAATGAAAAATTCAACTTCACATCTTTAAGAGATGAAGTGGAAATTGTTCAAGGCATGAACAATGGTGAGATTTCACCAAAATAAAGTAAGTCTTTGTTCTAATTCAAATTCTTCAACTTTAGGGAAATGATCTTGAAAACAAAAAATGTTTTCCTACTTTCCTCATAGTCGATGAATCAGATGGTACCATAGATCATCACAAATTTAGGGCTTTGTGTTTTTTTGGATTTTTCATAGACATGTTCTCTACCACCCTCCATCAGAACTTGATGGTTAGATTTCTCTTTCATATCCATTTTTCACCTATGTTCTCCTATGTGGAAACCCATTGATTAGTTAATTTGGGTAACCGTTACATTTCGTACATTAGTTTTTAAAGATAATTTTTCTTATTCCTTATTATGATGTGGGTTTCTATGAAAGAAACTCTCAAGTAATAAACCATTTATAACCCTGACGAATTTTTAGGGAAAAATTCATTTTAAGGGGGGTAGAATGTAACACCCCGAGATTTTATAAGATATATTATTTTTAATTTCTTTCATATCTTATGTTGTACTCTACACCAAGACTATCTTTCACTATATGCAACACTTTATTATCTTGTAGTATATGCAACACTATTTTTGGATCGTGTTACATAATTTCAAGTCTGTTTGATAGTATTTATTCTACATAACATTGAGGTTATATATATATATATTCAATGTATAAATGAAATATTGTTGGATTTTTTTATATGCGACAACAAATGAGTCTTGCATTACACGTAACCCTGACTTGGCTTGCAATACACGCAATCACGACCTTCCTTGATTGCATGTGTTGTACACAATACCGGGTTTCACTAAACAATGATATATAGTTATAATATTATTATAATCTAGTCATTATGAATAGTATTAACTAAATTTTGAATTTTATAATATTATTATTCATCTTACACATTTTCTAGAACATGATATGAGAACAAAATAAATTATTCGGGTAAAATAAGTATTTTTCATAAAATGCAGTTTTGCTCTTTTTTGATGGCACACCCATTTTAAATATAATTTTTTACAAGTTTATAAGTTCAATTTTACAAAAAAAAATCTTCTTTTGAATCAGGATATAAAAATTTACATTGGATAATGTTTTTATATTTTTCTAACAACGTTCTCATTTTGATGAATAGTAAAAGCGCGCTAACCTTTTACTTAAAAACAACTTTTTTCATCAAGAAATATTATATGGTTAAATTATAATAAAAAATTGTTTTAAAGTATAAATAGACTATATTTTTACCATTTAATATAATTTTTGTCATTAGCATTGATTTTACATTGACGTCATAGGTTAAATCAATTCAATCTTTTGCAATGTTTTAAACAAAAAACCCGTTATTTTTCGAAAAAGGGATTAATTTTAAATTAATTAATGAAATTTTTGTCTATTGAATTTGAAAAAATGGACTCTATATTTGGAATAAGTAGGTCTAAATTGTGTTAATATACTACTTTTTATTGTTGGGAATTATGAATCGTAACTATGGTAAATTTTATTTACCACAGTTAAAGGTAAATTATGCAATTAAAGATAAATATTATATAATAAAATTACCCTAAAACATGTTTTAATATAATTAGATGATTATATTTCGTCCTAGGAAATATTTGGGTTGAAATGGAATCCATTAGAACCCACTTGGTTGTGATTAAGACCTTTAATTTATTTTATTTTAAAGAAAGTGAAATATGTCTCACTCAAACATTAATAATTAGATTATTTTTAATATAAAGTTATACAGAATATAATTTCGATTATAAATACTAATTTTAAAGATAAAATGTGTTTCTTTATCATGGTAATTTATTTGTTTTTTCTAAGAAATATTTAATTACCTTAATAGCTTATACATTAATGATGTAGAATTTATTTATTTAGGGAAAAATCAATAATATAGTTTTTATTAAAATAATAATACCTATCAAAATGACCATAAACATGAAAAATATTTATTTCTATAGTATATATATACAATAATCATACAAGGGTCTATTTGTGGACCATTTGGAGCATTATAAAACATATTAGGACATTTATATTATTTTATTCAAAATGATGTCAAAGATGTCACCTTCATAATTTAATAAATATAAAAATTTAAATGTTGTTATTTTAAGTTGATAAATTAGTGTAAAAATATTATTATGAAAGGTATTATATTTATCTTCATCAAAGTATTTTATTTTTAATTTTTATGCAAATAATATGTATATTAAAGGATTATATAAAAACGATTTAGTAATTATTTTATTAAGATAAATATCAAACAAATGGTTTTATAAATATTAAAATAAACATTATGTGAACTAATTAATGTTCTAAAAAAAATATATAGATTAATATAACATGTTATAAATCTATTAAACATGTTGGTTCGAATATATCCTTTGTGTGAATTTTAGTTAAATTCAAATAAATGAATAGTGTCAAAATTAACACTATAGTTATTTTATTAAAAAACATATTATTAAATTGTTTAAAAATCAAATGAATATTTAAAAAAAAATTGAAATTTATATGGTCTATAATTCAATAACTTACACAAATATGGATAATTCACAAAACATAATTAATTATTTATAACAATTTAAATTTTAGAATATTATTACCACAAATAAGATTAAATAAATTAAATAATGATAAATCAATTTGATAAGGTTTAAAATAATTTCCCAACATGTATAAATTTGATTGGTTGTGATCTTAAAACCCTATATTACCTCATATTTAATTTTTATTCACTTTTTATGTTTTTAGGTGGGGTTTGAGTTTATTATAAATTAATATTTCGGAGGTTTCCAAAGGTGCCCCTCTCTTCCTTTATAAAAGGGCACCTACACCCTCTCCTATTAACAACTCTTTAATCCTTCAAGGTTGGAAAAACCCTACCCATTTATCTTCTAAACTTCCCTATAAACATTTTAGAGTTTCTGGTCTTCCCAAAAGACCAACTCCAGTCCCTTAAGAGGAAGCTTAAGGGAGGTGCGTCGAAGAAGAGGTAATATCGTCTACCGATTCTTTCAAGTTTCTTTTTTCTTAAACTTCATCTTCTTTATTTGTTTCATTGTAAAGTAATAAAATAAGTTTCACCAATATAATGATATTATATTATAGATATGAACAACCCCATTCCACTTTCTATCCATCCTACGGAAAATGAAATCACCATGCATGCACACATACAGAATATCATCTCCACGTCGTGGTGTATTTTGTTTTTCCACCACCACCTTACTTGGAAGGGTATAATGGTGTAAATAATAACTATATATGGTTATTATAATATAATACTAATTCTGAGATATTATATCATAAACTCCAATTCCATTCAATAATTATGGGAATGATATCATCGCTCGGGTGTACGTACGGATTATCGTCTCCACGACACGATGAGATTCATTCTCCATGTTAACCATTCAAGAATGATTATAAAGTATATATAATAACTAATCATGAAATATATGACATTATAATGATACTGGATTTATTTACATATATTTTTCTTTTACTTAATTCTATTCAATTCAATAAATAAACGAATACATCGTTCATCCGTACGTACGGCCTACCGTCTCCATGAATGGTGTATTTCATTCCATTTATTGATATATAGTATATATTTATATGATGAATATATATTTTATATATAAATAATGTTTTAAATTCTGGAATTAAGTAAATTAGGATATTATTAATAATATCAAGAACAACAAGTCGAAACACGTACGATAAATGAAACAATTTTACCTAAAACGTTGTTTTTACATTGAATTTACAAAAGAACGGGTAATATAAAACCATATATGATATCTTAATAATGAATATGATTCTTTAATAAGTCAATGATGCTATTTAAATCATTATACAGGAGGTTCATATACATACAAATCATATCAGACATAATGTAAGGGATAACTTTTCCAATCTCGTTTTTATCCGATATTATTTATTCGTAAGTATTTACTAGGGTTATATTTATCATCCATGTCCCTATTTTCTAAAAATAGTTTCATGTATGTTTAAATTCCTTTTTACCCATTTTTTACTTTTACTATATGGTATGTTTGGAATCTTTCTTTTGTTAACCATATAAGGTACTTTTTGACTTTTCTAGAAAAAGTATGAGAAGAATGTTTTTTTAACATATATGACATGAATAGATTTTTATGGTTTCATAAATCCTTATTTTCAGGAATCTTACTCCACAATATTTCATGATTATTTTCTACAATACAGTTTTCTTTTAAAATTTCCTGTCATTTTGTGAAAAGAAAATTATTTTGAAGAAGAAAGGATATTTTCCACAAAAATTCATTTCAAGTGTTTTTTAAAGACTATTTTCCATATAAGATGACATTATTTAGTATGATTATGTTTCAAGTATTATGTCTCTATGATTTACATGTTTTCACTTTGTTTTATGATTAAATGATATCCATTTGTTTTATATGGATTATGTTAGGATGGGATGATGTTTATGAAACCCGTTTTATTATTTGGGTTATGATAAATGGTTTATTTTTATGTTATGGAACAAGTAAGAATGATTTCATTATAAGATGAGTGGGACCTATATCTACCTCCAATGCATTGGGTAAATATTTATATCTCATGATATAGACATGGCTGGAACGGCAAGTTAATCTTGTTTAGTGATATAGGACTGGAATGAGGAGTGAACTCGATTCAGTAAGGGACTTTGTCCACTAAGATGGTCTTGGAAGCAATTCCTTGGCTAATATGGAAATCATAACATGTGCTTAATGGATGCCACAATTACATGTTTTATTCCCATGCTAGTTTATCATCATTAATTTTCGTTTATGATCTATGCCTTATGTACTGTAATGTTTTATGTCATGCTCAAGATTTTGATGTTTAGATTTTATGCTCATGTTTTTACATTCAAATGTTTATGGATTGTTTTATGTTCTCTATGTTTACCCTTACTGAGCATTTGAGCTCACCCTTTTTATGTTTTCTTTTCCCCAAGATATAATGAAATGTTTTAATTAAGAAAAAAAAGTGGAAGATCTTTATGGGAGATGTTGATGATTTTTCACCATGATTAGAAGATTATGTTCCAAGTTTCCGATGACACTAAACTAATATGGTGTTTGGGCATCTATTTTTTTAATGTATTAAGTATTCCGCAAAAGTAATTTAATGTATATGTACGTTAAGCTATGGGTCTCTACACTCTATCTATTTTACTATTACACTGTTCTTTGTTCTGTCTACTGCTCACCATTTTAGTACATCCTTTGTTGCTCCCTTGAGATTTTTGGGCATCCTAATGAGTATCATTATACTCACCCCTACTTGGTCTTTTCCCACACTTGGTGTGCCCTTGCAGATGAGATATAGGTCGATCGAGACAATGAAAGAGTGTAGATGACATAGGATCTTGGGATGCATTCAGTGGTCATATTAGGACATTAATGTGTGAGACTCACCAGTTGTTTACTTTTGTTTACCTATTTCCAGGTTGTGGAACCTTTTGGGTTGGGTGCGTGTTTTCCCCTTTTTCTGTTTAGCTATCTTGTCAGCACTTTTCAGAACATTACTTGTTCTACTTATGAGTTGATTCATGACTGTGGTTGAGTTATAGTTGTTTGTACTTTTATTTGCTTTTTACTCTACACTTCTGCATTGAGTGGGTTGTTTGGGTTTACATGTACTTAGGAAAAGGCCTCCCTGAGATTGTTACACCTTTGGCGATTGTCTCCAGCCCCTAGCCTATGGAGGTGGGCTTGGGGTAGTCACGGCTCGTGACCAGTAGGGTTGGGTCATGACAAAGTGGTATCAAAGGTGGTTCGCTCCTTGGGGAATTTTTTGGATGTCCCTAAAAAGGAATTGGTTGGGATTTATGGAAATAGTGTTGATGTGCCTCGAGAGAGGCTCTTGGGATAGGGATTCTAGTGATGGTGCGAGCAGCTGATGTATCGATTCACCAGGACCCTGATAACCCGCTTGTCGACTCATCACACTGAGACACTTGTTGCAGGGAATTTGGAACATGCATCTGGTTGTATTGAGTCCTTAACATTCCTTTTAACGTCAGATCCCCTTTTTTATTAATGATATTTATATATATGTATCTATGTATATTCTCATCTGATCATGGTAATCCTTGATTATTTTCAGGATTCCCCCATGACAGCAGCCAGCGAGGTTACCCTCTCCAGTTCATGTCAATGACCTGTTGAGAGATGAGGCATCAATTTAGGGAACCTCACGTGATCCCCTTCCACTCTGTGGTTCATCAGTAGCCCCTCCATCTGGAGAGTGGCAGTTAGTATCGGCAGAACAAGCCAAGGTTGAGTGGAGGCTGAGTGTGCTCCAAGACTTCTAGCATCAGTGGCCGCAGAAGTTCTGCAGAGACCCAGATCCCCAAGCAGCGGAGGACTGGATAGAGTCTGTGGACTGGGTCTTTAGGCTCGTACAGACACCATCGGACCAGATGGTAGCCCTATTTTCATGACTTTTCTTCGGGATGGTCGGTCTTTGGTGGGGGTTGGTTAGAGAGACCCACGACGAGTCATCTCTCACGTGGGATAGCATCCAGCAGCTATACCAGGCGGAGTACTCCCCCTCTTGTTTATGCTCCTTTCAGATTCAAGATGATTTGGAACTGAAGTAGGGGGGATGACCGCGTCACAGTACTCAGACCGGTTTATCGATATGACACGCTACACACATGATATGGTCCACAATAGATACTTTCGGGCACGAAATATTGAACATGGTCTTCGTAGGGGGATTCATGCTGGTGTAGTGCCTCTGTGCATCCCTATGTATGATGGTGTGCTAGAGTGGGTGCTTTTGACAGAGATCTTCTTGACTGAGGGACGACACTGGCAGGGCCTAACAGTGGTCGCTTCAGAGCAGAGTCTTCAGTAGCAGGCAAGCGGCAGAGAACAGAGCCTCAGTCGAGGAGACCCTTTTGTGAGTAGACTTAGAGGAAAGTTCGTACACCGCAGTGGTGTCATAGAGCACTGATGTAGTCAGGAGAGATCTGGTTTTATTCTTGTGATGGATGGGGTCACCTAGCACGGGACTGCCTGACCAGGCGTACCGAGAATCCGTGGCAGGCAGTGGGCGCACTGCAGTTGTAGAGGTAGCTCCATGACCAGGGATCTCCCAGGCAAGGACATGGTGGTCCTCAGGGAGGGGGCATAGGCAGAGTGGAAAGACCTAGGGGTGGGGGAAGACATTTCGTGGTCCTTCCACCGCCACAACTGGGCGACCCAAGCTAGGCTCAGGGAGCTAGTGGTAGGGGCCGTGAACACCTTTAGGCTATGGGTGTTCCTAACCCCCCAACACATGAGATGGACAAAGGTACACTTTGTGTTTACTCTACACTTGTTTCGGTACTAGTAGAAATAGGCACCATCCACTATTATATATCGCTTCTTTTGGTATGGGAGTTAGAGCTCCCAGTATAGGTGCTGAAAACCACGCTTGTCCTCGAGGTTCCTATGGGAAGTGCATAATTAGTTACCTTTGTCTGCAGATAGTGCGAACTGTTGTTCAGTGGAGAGAGTTTCATGTGGGACCTACTTGTCGTCATGATGGATCCTAATGATGTCATCTTAGGCATGGAATTTCATTCCATGGTTCACACCCAGATTGACTGTTGGCGTAGACTATTCAGATGCATCCATTCTGATGGAAAGAGGATCACCATACTTGGTGAACAAGACCTCGTGGTAGAGCTGATGGATACTCTGAGCAGGAGACCATGAGATTTTTCTAACTAGTTTGTGATCATGGATCTCGGAGCAACAGACACTATAGTAACATGGATCCCTACCATACATGGACGTCTTTCCCAGGGATGTCTCAGGACTACCTTCGAGGAGAGAGATGTAGTTCGACATTGACTTGCAGTTGGGGACTGCCCCGATATCATGTGCAACATATCAGTTTTCTACCACAGAGACCCAAGACCTATGACTTCAGTTGGAAGACCTTCATGAGAAATGATTCATTAGGCCCAGTGTGTCCCCCTGGGAAGGTCCAGTTTTTTTTGTGAACAAGGTAGACAGGATCTTAAAACTTTGTGTGGATTATCGTCTCCTGAATCAGGCAACGATAAATAGAAAGTACTCTTTGCAAAGGATTAATGACCACTTCGACCAGTTTAGAGGTGCAAAGTGGTTCTCCAAGATTGATCTTCAATCCAGCTACCACCATTTGCAGGTTTGTGAGGATGACATTCCGAAGTTGGCATTCCATTGTCGTTATGGCCATTATGAGTTTTTGGTGATGCCCTTTATCCTAACAATCTCCCTCACCATTTTCATGGCTTTGATGAACTAGATCCTCTTGCCATATTTGTACCGATTATTTGTCATCTTTATTGACAACATACTCATCTACTTTATAACAGAGGAGGAGCACGCAGAGCATTTAAGGCTGGTCCTAGACTTGCTCCGGAAGCACCAGCTATATGGGAAGCTCTCGAAGTGTCACTTCTGGGTTCATGAGGTTCACTTTCTAGGGAATGTCATTTCGTAAGAGGGCTTAGTCGTAGATGACACAAAGATAGAGGCATCTCTTTCTTGGGACCCACCCAAGAATGCGCCATAGGTGTGGAGCTTCCATGGTTTGGCGGTGTACTATAGGAGGTTTGTTGAAGATTTCTCTAGGATTGATGCCCTTTTGACTGCATTGTCATGGAAGGGATGACCTTTAACCTAGAAAAATCAGTTCTAGAAGGCCTTAGAGGAGTTGAGGCAGAGGCTGACTACTACTCCATTAATGAGGCTGTCAAAGGAGGGCGTTGAGTTCATGGTATACTACGACGCTTTAGGAGCTGGGCTCGTGTGCGTGCTGATGCAGCAACGGGAAGTGATTGCATATGGGTGGAGGCGGTTGAGGCCCCATGAGTAGAATTATGCGACTCACGACTAGGTGATGTCTGTGGTAGTCTTCTCCTTGAGGCTATGAAGACACTACCTTATGGGTGAGCATTTTTTGGTCTACTCAAACCACCATATCCTCATGTAAATCTTCACTCAGAGGGATTCGAATCTAAGGTAGAGGTGCTAGTTGGAGTTTCTACAGGATTATGATTTCGAAACAGTCTACACTCTAGGGAAGGGCAACGCAGTAGCAGATGCCCTTAATAGAAAGTCCCCAGCTCGTCTAGTAAGGGAAGATTCAGAGTAGTTGGCTTCCCTTTGACTGACCTTGGTGGACCAGGAGGGTACAATTTTCCTACAGTTGACGGTGTTGAATCCTTCGCTCCTTGAGCGTGTGAGAGAGTCGCAGCTAGAGGATATCGACAGTGACATACTGCGTGATCAGATATCCATGGGCGATGCACCTGATTGGTATTATGAAGGAGGGAATCATGAGATCATGTTCTAGGGGCGAGCTGTAGTGCCAGTGGAGATGTGGGAGGAGGTGATGTGGGAGTTCCACACTTCTCCCTTAGCTGTACATCCCTGTGCGGAAAAAATGTACAAAGACATTCAGTGGATGTTTTGGTGGTATGGAATTAAGTGGAGCATAGATGAGTTCATTTCTCAGTGTCTTACCTGTCAGCAGGTGAAGGCAGAGCATCAGGATCCGACAGGGTTGTTGCAGCCCCTTGATATCTAGGAGTGGAAGCGGGATGGCGTATCTATAGACATTATCACAGGGTTTCTGCCCATAGTGAAGGGGCATGATTCAATTTGGGTGATAGTGGACAGACTCACGAAGTCGGCGCACTTCCTTTCCATCAGGGAGCATAGTTCGGTGGACAACCTTGGGTAGATGTACGTTGGGGAGATCTTTCTCCTTCATGGAGTACCCTTGACTATTGTCTCCAACCGTGATGTGTGGTTTACGTCGTGATTGTGGCGAGGCCTGCATGAGGCATTCAGACTCATATGTGGATGAGTACATATTTTCACCCCTAGAAGGACGGGAAGATGGAGCGCACTATGCAGGTGTTGGAGGATATGCACAGGGAGTGTGTGTTAGACTTTGGCCGAAGCTGGGAGGATCACCTGCCCATGGTGGTGTTCGCGTATAACAACAGTTACCTCCCTACTATTTTCATGAAACCATTTTAGACCCTCTACTGGGGACCCTACAAGTCATCTTTGTGCTTGATGGAGGCTGGGGAGACCTCCCTCATGGGCCTAGAGTTGGTGAGGGCGACGGAGGAGAAGGTGTAAGTCATTCGTGAGCGGATGAGGATGGCTCAGAGCAGACATAAGTTTTATGCAAACCGTTTTCGCAGGCCTTTGGAGTCCGAACAGCAGGACCATGTCTTTTTTTTATTCTCCCTGCGGCATGGAACACGAAGGTTCAACTAGGGAGGCAAGCTGTCTCCAAGGTTCATTGGGCCCTTTGATTTCATGTGCAGGGTTGGTGAGGTTTCCTACCATCTTGCTCTACCCCCATAGTTGGAGAGGGTACTTGACATCATCAATGTGTCGTAGCCGAGGAAATACATGCATGACCCCACACACGTTATCGACTAGGGATAGCTGGACATTGAAGATGGATCCACCTTTACGGAGCACCTGGTGGCGATTGAGGATCAGAAAAAGCGGACTCTTCGTGGATGGACCATTCCTTTGGTTCGTGTGTCGTGACAGCATAGGAGGCTGCAAGAGAGCACCTTGGAATGGGAGAGCCAGATGCGGGCTCAGTATCCTAAGTTATTTTTGTAGTTTTTTTTTTGAGACGAAAAACATGAAGGATGGAATGATGTATGAACCTGGGTTTTGAGACTCTAATACTTTGAATTTTATTTTATGTTATTCCAGAGCAGGGTGTTCAGATGAAATTTGATTCCAAGCCCCAATGTCATTGGAATTAAATTTTATGTGTGTTCACATTAGACACGCTAAATGAACAGAATAACACCTAAATGGTAAATCAGATAAGAAACCCAAGGTAAATTTTGATTTCGTAGCATGACATTTACCCTAGGAGGGCTATAACTTTCGCGGGCAAGGCCCTTCTGTGGAAAACGCCACTAGGGACATTTTCGTAATTCTGCAGTGTGGGGCGTAAACATTATAAATTTTGAACGGAGGCTCGGATTAAAATTTCGAGACTGCTGTTGTGCTCAGAACATGGATTTTACCCAAGGTGAGTCCTATCCTTGACCTCTTTGACAGCTCAGGTATGGGCCTACTGGTGGGTGTTTAAAAAGTAATTAAATTTTAATTATGTTTCATACTTAAACACCCCCCCCTTCCCCCCCTTGGAATTCTCTAGATAAAGCTCTCCCAACAAGGGAGAAACCTTCTTCAAGTTCTTACTCCTCCACGGAAAGATGGTTGTGGCTCCGGCGGACTGTTCGTGAAGCGATGGGCTACGCCCTACGAGGTAGGTTTGTGTGTTTCATTTTTTTATATTCTGCATCTACTTTGAACTAAAAGTATAGCATCGATATTCCATTTAATTTTTCAAAAGAAGTCTGTATTTGAGTATTGATTGATCCGAGATTTCCAACGAGTCTCTCAAATCTCATTTTCATGTCACGGGGTGTCTGAGGTGACCTTGGGATGTTTTCCGGCCAAAACCCCCATTTCTGACGGTTCCAGGCCAGTCTGGTGGCACCGTGCGACAGTCTGGCAGGGGATGATGGTGGTGTGGCTGCTCAGCAGTGGCGAGGGATTCTTCAGGTGGCAGTGTAGGCTTTCCTGGGTGTCGGAGTGGCCCTTTAGCAGTTAGCGCAGGTGAGAGGGACGACAACCCGGTGGTCCGGGCCACGAGATCGCTGGCCGGCTTCGCCGATTGGCGTGCGGTGTGCGAGACTGGGGTCATCGTGACCGTGGGAGCTGACCGAGACCCGAAAAGCACAAGTCTTGTGGAAATGGAGCAAGACCGACTCATGCAGGTCTGGGTAAATCTGCACCACCCGCGTGGTGAACCGCATGCCGGGGTGGACCAAGCGGTCCGGGCGGCCGAGCCGCAGACCGCCGGTCTGAAGGGGGCAGACTGGCCGCACTTGTCTTTCCCACTCTGTCACCATCCATTGTAGTTAAAACACCACTAAATTGAAATACGGTTGTCATATTCGTGTGTCGTCTATGGATACATGATCACCAGCTTGAGACGGAGATTTTGAGATGGTCTCAGGGATTTTATAATTCCCAAGATGGGGGCTCGGTGGCATGACACGCCCATTAAGTGTTGTTTAGCGCCTCACCTTGATTCTTGTTGAGGATGGTGCAAGCACAACTGGAGTCATTTTAGGCACCGTTAATGGAATTGTAACCCAGGCGTCGTGACGAAGTTGCCTAAGATGGTGGTAGGCATTGAAGCCGGAGTTGATGTGTGGGCCTTATGGGCTGTCTTTTAACCTGTGCGCGGCATACTGTGACTTTTTCATCCAACGTTCGTTCGGGGTGAATGAATAAATTTTTTGGTGTGTTTTTCTAACAGCATCGCGATGGTGCAGTTTGACCTACCTTTATTGGGACCAAGGTGTGGGACCCACGAGACCTCGTATGGGCATAAAGCGGTGTTGAATAACTTTTTCTTTGGGAGTCCATTTCCAGCGAGTAAATAGTATGTCTCACATTTTCTTCTGTGATGATTACAATGATGTAAGTTGTTTGGGTGTGCATAGCCTCTTTAATGATCTCCTTAAATGTGGAAACATGAAAGGGAGTTGGTCGGAGGTTCCTTTGATGCACACCAAACCAACACACAGTAGTGATGTTAGTGACACCCAGTGATGGCACGGGCATTCCGGAGTTATCGGACCAATTCCGGGTTTAACCTCCAGTGGGGCTGGGTAGTGTCTTACCCCCCACTGTACTAGGGTCTACCCTCCAGCAGGGCTGGGTAGTGGGTTACCTATTGACCTTAGGGTTTACCCTCCATCGGGGTGGGTCTGTGGGTTACTCATTCATCATAGGGTTTACCCTCTAGCTAGGTTGGGTTGTGGGTTACCCGACAACCTCTTAATGTTTACCCTCCAGCTGGTCTGGGCAGTGGGTTTCCTGACGACTTCTTTTAGACTCAGCACATTCTATGAGGATAGTCAATTTCTTTTCTCTGTGATTACCAGAGCGGGACACTTGGTTGTACGGTTCAATGATGAGACATCTATGGCGTGCGAGACATTTGGGAAATAGTGATAGTTGTCCTTAGAATTGTTGGTGACTTTTCCTAGGCTGAGATTGTAGATAGAGATCCCCTTACATAGTCATTCGGGATTTTTGTTGAGCATATATATATATACACATTACGTTTGTTCCAACTCCTTGGGTTTAGTTACATTCCTTCTAGGAGGGACGAATATGCATGGGGTATGCCACATGCTTTCCATGTCTAGATCCTCTTGGTTGGATGACTTAACATCATTACTTTTATGGGTTGAGATACACTCTCTCTATTGAACTCTTACACTGTTCTTTTTTCTTTCTAATGTTCACAGTTTTAGTACCTGTTTTGTGGTTCCCTAGAGGTTTTGGGGCATCCTACTGAGTATCTTTATACTCACCCCTGATTGGGATTTTCCTACACTTGGTGTGCCCTTGCAGGTGACAGACAGGTCAATCGAGACTACAATGGAGCGTAGAGGACACAAATGCTTGGTCTGCATTCAATGGTTGTAGTAGGACTTTCAGGTGTGAGACATACCAACCGTTTACTTTTGATTACGTGTTTCCGGGTTGTGGCCCCATTCGGGTTGGGCACGTGGTTTTTCCTTTTTCTGTTCAATTATCTTAACTACTTCTCAGCACATTACTTTTTCTACATAGAAGTTGATTCATGATTGTGGTTGAGTTATAGTTGTTTTTTACTTTGGTTTCCTTGTTACTCAGTACTTCTGCATTGACTGGACTATGTGTGTGTGTACATGTACTTAGGTAGAGGCCTCCCTGAGATTGTTAGGCCTTCGGCGCTTTTCCCCAGCCTTTAGCCTATGCAGGCGAGCTTGGGGTAGTCACTATTTGAGACTAGTAGGGTCAGGTTATGACACAACCAATGCCTATTCTTCATTATGATAATTAATGCATGTAATGAGTCTAACTTAAGTTAAGAATCTTAATTTTAAAAAATATTTTTAAAAGTTCCACTGAAAAGTATTTTTTTATTCATTGTACATGTTTTCTAAAACTGTATCAAATATTTTTCTAAATTCATTTAAATTATGTTTTACTTTTAAAAAAATTTATTGAAGGAATCTTTTCTCATTTTCTAAATGAGGTACTTTGTGAATTTTTAAAGAAAACTATAAAAAGAATTTTTTTTCAACTTATATGAAATTATTGGATTTTCCCTATTTAATAGAGAATTAATTATTTTATATTTTCTTTATCTGTTTTTATTTTTATTTTTTAAGAAAATGGTTTCTATATGATGTGCATAATTGTTTTATTCTAAAAAAAATAAAAAATGGGGTATTTTGGTATCTAAATGTTTTTTATTTAAAAGGGTTTTTTGAAAAGGTTTTACGATGGAACTGTGAAAGCATAATTGTTTTATCAATTATATGGCATGTGATATTATATTAAAATGTTATAGCCTAATTCACCTTATAGGATGGATAATACACATTATATATCATGAAAGAGGGGTAAGCCTAGTATAGATTATAATAAGGGTGATTCCCATTATAGATCTCTAATACATTATGTAATTATTATTCTATTTATATAATTTTATATGAAGTTGTTCATATGGTTATTCAATACCAGATAGCACTAGATCATAGAATAAGAAACCTAAAGGATGAAACAACTACCAGGAAGAATGGGAAAATGAGAACGAAGAAGAATATTGGAATGGAGGAAAGGAAAATATAAAGGATAATAAGTAGAGAACTGTCACCACCAAGGAGGGACACAAATACCCTAGGAGGGGAAGCGATGCCAAGAGAATAGCAAAGTTTCAAGTGAATGAGGATTCATTAATTGACTATTAATTCCTTGTAAATAAATTTTAACTTTTAGAAAAATATGACAATAAATTGGTTATATATATATATTTTGAAATAATAAATTGTAATACTTTAATAATCAGT
This sequence comes from Viscum album, assembly GCA_963277665.1. NCBI lineage: Eukaryota > Viridiplantae > Streptophyta > Magnoliopsida > Santalales > Viscaceae > Viscum > Viscum album. The sequence goes on from OY728164.1 coordinate 1,818,360,424, forward strand.
CCACACATACAAAAATCAATCAATTAAAGAATGATTAATGCAATACAAAATTAATCTCCATTGATTTTTTCAATAAATCAAACTCTATATTGATAAGGGATAGGGTAAACATTTGTAGTATAAATAATTGTATTCCATCCTTTGGAAATTATTACTCTATCTTATAAATTTTATTTCATAAAATCCCATCAAAAAAACTTTCATATGTTTATAAAATACATGAATGATCCCCAATAACCAATTAGTGTTGACATTATTGAAACATTGATATTAAAATTTAATACATAAATAAAACCAACCTTCATATATAATAGAAAAAAATTCACTTATAAATAATATCCATGCCTGGAGATATGTTATTGTTTGTTCAATGCAATAGATTACATGAGTTCATTAGCCTTTTGTTAAAATTTATAAATTTAATCTATCTCTAAATCATCTCAGGAATACTAAAGGAAAACTATATTTATTCAACCACACTATAAATTTTCTACTCCACCTAACTGGAAAATTAATATGTTGCTTGTCCAGTCTTACCAACAATTATAAATAACAAAGAAAAAAACACTAGTATTCTATTCTTCCAAAATAATTTATTAATAGTGTGAATCATCCATCTCAATAAATAATTCTAGTTATTATGATACTTGTGACTCCTTTAAACCATAATTTTTTTCACATTCGATATTTCATTCATTATTTAACTACAATTAAAAGATTCATTTTCCAAATTTTATAACCTTTATTAAAAAGATTCACATTAGGAAAATCCATACTAAAATAATTGTTCGGTTAGTTTTCTTATAGAAGAAGAATAATAATATTCTTCCCTGAATTATAACATTCTATAGAAAATGTCTTCAAAAAATTAGTAAATAATTTAGTAAAGTTACTATAATAAATTTATAGGCTTCCTAAAATATTTTTATCCTTCAATTCCATAAAAATTCATCCTTACATTAAAACTCAACTAATGATTGAATAATCATGACATAATTTTAAAAAACTATTATAATTAATGAATCTAAAAAATCATTATATTCCAATAAATTATATTTTCGTAGTCCAAAGGACTATATATTAAATTTTCATTGGATCAATAGTTATTTTATCCCTTGATACTTTTTCCTATAGTATTCCTATATTGGATAATAAAAAATACAATTTTTATTTTCCGTCAACTACTTAATTTTCCCCAAAAATTAAAAAAATAATCAAATTATTTAGGTTATCATACCATGTTTAACTATAAATTAGAATTTCATTAACTAAGAACAAATAATCTTTTATTAATATAAACTATAATTTTTTACTCTTTTTTAAATGTGATGTTTCAGAGTATTCATATGTCCAAAAGGCATGAAATGACACTCATAATATACCTCATGTGTCTAAAAATTTACCTTAATGATATACATTATATCTCCATTAATTTATCAAACCCAATTGTATGATCATATTATGTTAAACTAGTTTCCTTGTGTAATTCATCCAATAACACTTTAATAACTTGATTTGGACTAATCAGTAAAGATAGCTTGTTTCGATCTTTGTAATCCATACATGATTTATAACCCACTTGTTTTTTCATAACCTAGATAATGGGAATTTTTTGGGAGCTATTATAATCTATAATTATACCACATTCCATAATTAATGAAACCTCCTTTCAATAAAATCCTTGAGCAATTTTATTAACTTATAAAACCTTATATTCCATGAGATATCTCCTTCCATTAGATGATTTTTTGTTGGATGTGGTGTTAAACTTTTAAATTTATCAAAATAATATATCAACTACTTTTGATAAACTCCAAATTTTAAATTGATACTATATTCATTGAATATAATAATTAAATCATAAATAACCACAATATAATTTTGGGAATTATTTGTTTTTAGGACACAATTATTTGGTTGTTTATAAACCATCATAATCTAAAATTATTTTCATTTCATAATAATATCCATTTTTTCTAGTTTAATTTTTTTTAAATCCCAAAATATTTAAATAAAATTTATAAATTTACATATAGTACATTGGTACAAAAAACATACGATTCAATCTGTATTGAAATATTTTTAAAACAAACATAAGCCTCCCAATACATCCCATATTGCATTACTCTATTCCAATATCTAAATATAAATTTATATTTCCAAGTCAAACATATATTTTGTTCAAATTCATCAGTGCATTCTATACGAAATTAAGACTTTCACTAATGTCATATATGAATAAAATTGGAACTCTAGAAATACGTCTTCTCAACACCAACAATCCTACATTTTCCACACTCATCCATAACTCCACTAGGTTCATTTCCTTATGTTTATCTCAACTTGTTTCTTTATTAATCATCTATATATCATGATCCAAATATACCATTCTTTCTTTAAACACCCCACACAACATGTGTGACATTTTCCTATTCTCAACCCCAATAAAATTACAAAAGTCCTAGTTGAACATCGACATTAACCAATATAGTGAGTGATTTAGATACAAAATTATGAATTTCACCATTATCAATTAAGAATACAATTTTATATCTACAAATATGTTCTACCAACAATAATGAATCACATTTTTCATCAACCATCATCTTAAATTACCATTTTTCATACCCTTGTCATATTCTAATGTGACTCCAAATTGACCTTATATATAAAAATCATAATAGTAACCTCAACCTCTATAACTTTTATCTCCAAAACAAATAACCTCATATTCCCATTAAAGAGTTTACAATGATCATTGATGTTGTGTATGATAGAAAGATAGACCCTTTTAATTTCGATCCTCTATTCCAATCGGCCAATTGAACATACACAATTCCATATTACTCCCCCCCCATTTTTTATTGCTTCGTCTTAATTTTTATAATATTAATTCTGAATAAAAAACATGGCACCATATGTCTATAATTCTATGATATCAGGGGATACAGATACTTTTTTAGTTACCCTTGAAACACAACCATGAACCTTATACTCCTTAATAATTTTTATGAGTGTAACCAACATTTAAATACTAATTGGTTCACATGTGATTACATTATTTAAAATTTATAAATGTATACCTCTTTAGGATAAACAAACTAATTTACAAAATCTCAGAAATAATAGGTTCCGTTGAAATAACTTTTCAAAATTAGTTGATATATTCATCTATAAAACTATATCATTATGGAATCATAAAAAAAATAAACATTCATAATTTTTTATCCGTCGAATAATTTTAAAATATTGTCAGTATCACTTAAACTCATTTCATACTTGGATTGAAATTATATAATGTTAAAAAATAATAAAGGGTTTTTATATTATGTAATTTTTTGATAGTGTTGATTTATTTTACTAGAGACTCTGGTTAATATGAAAATAGGTTTCTAACATAGTAGTTTATCAAAAAACATAATAAATAAATAATTTTTACACTCTTGGACACATATCTAATCACTTAAATCAATGAATAATTCTCTGATGATTAACTTCCTCATTTCTTATAATGTTAAATATTATTTTAGCAATGCCCACATTTTGGCATGTCATAGATCGTTTTTCATTTTTTCTAGAAACATGATCTCATAAAATATTCTTTTAAATACCTTTATTATATCATAATTTTTCCCTTATTGTCTTTAATCCAATTATTTTATATTTCCTTAGTCTTATATTTTTGATCATTTTTAAAACACTAAAATTCATCTTGTCCTATTGAAAATATGTCATGAAAATACTGAATCCTCAGCATGGGTTTCTCAGACAGTAGAAACATCTATAATAACCATAAATATTATAACTAGGATATAATTTATACATTATTACATTAGAATAGATAAAGGGGACCTAATCAAGAAGGATCAATCAGTTTAGTGGTCATGAAAAACTAGTTACATACTTGATACCCATTTTACATTGGGAATTAAAAATTAACATATTTAAAAAATAGTTCATAATCCATGAACTCATTAAAAAAATTATTATTCATAAATAATAAAAAACTAATTCCTAAATGAATTAAATTAATAAAATTGTACGTCATTATCTCATACTTCCTGATATATCTACCATTATGAACATTCACAAAGATTAATTTCAACCATTGGGTAAAGACACATTTAATTTTGTAGATTTATTTTTCCTATTAGAGTTATTAATGCATCAAGAGGCTATATAATTTTGGGCCACACCAATCATTGCATGTATAATGAATTAATCACATATAAATTGAATGATTTGATTCATAAACAATACCCCTTATCGAGAAATATATATATTGAGTAAAGAATACAAAATATCAATATTTTCCAAGTCAATAAAATAAAATTAAAAGAAAAACATCGTTTTTGAAAATGGTATATGGTTTCATAAATAATAATAACCGTGATAAAAATATTATATATGTTTAGGGGAGATTATTATTTCAACATAATAAGAAATTGAATTTTTCAAGATATTGTTAATGACCAAAAAATTGAAATGATGACCTTAAATTAATCAAAAATAATGTTTTTTAAATAAATACTTACCTTATAGTCAAGAAAAGAAAAAATTTCTCAAAAGGGGTTTTTTCAATGAATTTAAAATCATGTAGATGAATATAAATATTGTATAATGGTTATGGTTTCAGGATGATTTTTTAACACCGTAAACATTGCATTTGACTATTTTGTAATGAAAGATAAAAAGGACCCATTTCAAGAACATAATAAAAATATGCCTTTCATAAATTGTAAAAAATAAAGGATAATATGAAATATCCTTTGTAAAACTTTTCTTAAAATAGAAATTATTTATGTAAAATAATTTTGAAAAATACTAATATGGATGAAAAATATACCTGATCAAGAAGATAAATAAGTTTAGTTACTGTTTTATATGTTTCTCAACCAAGAGTATCTAGATTTGAATAATTAAAAATACTGAATAAATTTATATTCATGATAAATAATAGAAAAGGGAAATATATAAACACCATAAAATAAAATCTGTGTATATTACAAAATATGTCTCAATGAAGTGGAAATTGAGATGAAATTGTTACGTTACATTTCTTCTTAGTTGATAATTATTTAGCCTCATGTTTAATGGTTTAAAATATGTTATTAAATTAACCTAGTATTATATTAATATTTATAATTTCATATATGATCCTCTTATAGTATCTTATCACTCGTTTGTCAATAATCGTTCCATATGATCCTTGTTTTTTATGTTAATTGTTTTTTCTCATGCATGTTGTTCACATAAGTGTCAGTTATTATACTATGATTATGGGTAAATAATATCCATAAGGTTAATTATAATATAAATATCTTATATTTTAATAAAATATATCCTAATTATCTTTTATTTTAAGTGGAAAAGTCAAACAAACCACTTAACTTCGGGGAGGTGGTAGTCCACACGTACACACGAGCAGTGTTATCATTTTCTAATGGATTGGAAGGCTAGAACATATATATGATATTAAATTTTAAAATGAATATTTATGTCAAAAATAATATATATATATATATATATATTAGTTCCATATTTATAATCATCCAAGTAAAGTGGCGATGAGAAGCAACTTACATTGTTATGTGGTGATAAAAAGTCATATGAATGAACAAGAAATTTTTTCATTGATCATGTGACATAAAAGATATATAAATCGTATTATAATGATTATAATAGCATATAATTTTGTTTTTGAAATTGGATTTATTATTTTATGTTGTTTATAATTAAGTTAGATAAAGCTAAAAAACACAAAAATTTGAAATAGTTGTTAAAGATGATTACCTTTTCATCAAATGAGCTCCTTTAGGTCTTCTCTTAAGGTACATAGGTTTGGTATATTAGAAATAAAAACACCAAAAATAATGATCCAAGGGTGTTTAAAATTTAATTTTTTAGGTTTTGGTTGATCGGGATGGATCAAAATGTTATAATTAATTGAGAGAAGGGGTGTCCTTTTATAAGTGATGGTAGGGGCATTCATGGAATTTCGTAAAATATAAAAATATGATAAATTATTTTTTATGTATAAATGGATCCAAATTTATATAATTATAATAAAATATGATTAGTATTCAAAAAAATCTACTATAATAAAATTTGGATAAGATTTTGGGTATTTCTTCACCATTATCTTTTAGTTTTAACCCCACGTTATCCCTTTTGACAATTACAACACTATTAAACTTTTGTGTCCCTTAAGTGTCAAGGATGTTAAAATAAAATTAAAAATGACCCACAAATATACCATGGTTTCTGTTATCAGCCATATCCCATTAGGCTTTCTAATTATATTATTTTTAGTAGTTTTAAATGTTTTATTAAAATATTATATATTATAAAAAAAAATTAATGTCATTTTTGTCACTAGTTATTTAAATTAAATTTAAATACATCAAGACAAATACTTAATTTCAATATAATTCATTAAAATCTATGTAATTATATATTAACCAAAAAAATAATGGAACAAAAATATTCTTTTAAATCATATTAGTCATAATATTTTTAAAGTCACCTATTTTTTTTATTAATTAAATAAATGTTGCGTCATTATTGTGAAAGAATTCATGGAAATTATTTCATCACTAATATTGAGAAAACAATTTACACAAAAAACCATTATATTAAAAAAAATTATTATATATCATAATTTTTAATTATCCGTATCATAAATATTATAGATATTATAAAAGGAAAAGTGACATTTTCTAATTTATCTCTCACAGAAATATTATAAAGGTAAAAATCATAGCTAAATAGAAAAATTTAATATTTTATGGTTTTGGATTATTATAGATTGAATAATCTCTTTCAAGAAAATTAATTTGAGTGTTAGTTTAAAGTTTAATTCATTATCAGGATTTTGAACCATAATTGCCCAATTTACCCTTACCCATGTAAGAATTATTTACTATTATTACAATTCACAATAACTAGAAATAATAGTTTCTAAACTTAAAATATTGAAACTATTTATTGAAATATATAATTAATTTTTCATTATTAAATTTCAATATATGATTGAATTTATTTAATGATTATGAAAATGTAATGACAAACTACTTTTTAGTAAAATTCTTTTTTAAGTGTAACAATTGTATATAAAAAAATTGATGAGTAAAATTTATTCGAAAGAACATAATAGAATTATAAATAATATTTTTGAACTAATTTTAATTTGAAACCATTTCAAAAAAGACATTGAAAATTACTCTTACCAAAATAAATAATTCAATAAAAACCAGTATTTTAACTATTAATTGAAAGAACACACTTTTTAGAAAAATCTAAAAACACCCGATAAGTTATTTTGCATATTTTGATTTCAAAAGTGATGTTCATTTCATATATAAATTTTATAATATTTAAAAATATAAATTATATTATTTTCTTATAAAAAAGAAAAAATATCATTTTTGAATAAACCATATTTATGGAGAATAAATGACTTTACTAAAAAATAAAGTGTTTATTTTGTAATAAAATTTATTTAGTATTAACTAAATATAAGTTTCATAATGTGATTATTCCTATTAATGCCCCATAATTTAATGGTTAAGTAATAATGGACATATTTAAATAATTATAGTTTTTAGTTCATTTAGACTCAGTGTTGCGTGTTGTATACACTATCACATATAGCATTCTTAATAATTTGGAATATCACATTTTCAATTACTAAGGAAATATAATCCTATTTTTTTTAACTAATATTAACTCTAAATATATGAGTTTGGTTCCTCTTCATAACATCCCTATCTTCCCATGTTTCTTCATTTATTAAATGATTTCTCTAAAGTGATTTTTCCAGTCGAGAAGTCTTATTCCTCAACATGTTCTCTCTAGTGTCAAGTGTATATATGGGATAATCATAGTATGATAGTTAATATTCCATTTCTATTTCTATTTCATTAGAGTCTATTACATTAATTGGGAATCACATATAATTATTTAATAATGAGATGTGGAACACATAATTTATTTGAGAGATTCTTTGTGGCATTACAACTTGGTAAGCCACCACACCAATTATTTCCAAAATTTAGAAAACTACTTTTCAGTTGGTGCTCAATTTTCCCTTTTATTGAACCATATAAAACCCTTCTATATAGATACATTCAAGAAATCAAGATCTCCCACTTGAAATTCCAAAACATTCCTTCAGTTGGCTTCATTTCTCTTTCTCATACATTGGGATTCTTTAAAATAATTTTTAATAAACTTTACCTTTTCAATTTTAACCTCAACAAGATCTTGACCCAAATGATTTCCTTCACTAAATTATTCCCAAAAATTTTTAGTGACAGATCTATTGTCATATAATTCTTTATATGAGTCCATTTTAATACTTTAATGTAAACAAATGTCATAGTAAAAGTCAAAAAATGTTAAATATTGATCTTAGATACCCTTAGTGTAAAGGGGTAATGACCTCAGCTTGTATTACAATGTTTTAATAGTCATTCATGACTGTCCAGTAGTTTGAGGGTGGTAGTCAGTGATTATATTATGATCAGAATCTAGAGCCTTTTAAATATTTCTTTATACTTTCAATGTAAATTAGGGATCATATTCAGTAAGAATTGAAAGGGAATTACAATGAAATCTTAAAATATCATCAAAATAGGCCGTTAATAGGAAGTTAAGAGGTAAATATTCCCTTATAGTGTTACGATGGGAATATTTTATAAGGTTTTCCACAATAACCTAGAGTTTATCATTCATTCAAGGATTCATTTGTAATATAGTGAAAACGTGTATATAAATGAAATATAATATTAATATTTTAATGGGTATAGGTTTCAAAAATCCTCTAGGATGTCATATAGTAGCCTTAAAGTTTTGAAAACCCAACTAATTTGACAAATAATCAGGAATTTCCCAATTTATATTTCCACGCTAAAAATTTCCTCTCAAATATCTATACATATTAGTTTCACTAGAATGTATAGAGAAATTTGAGAAATGATAATCATCCCATTATTATTTTTTATATCGTTAGTAGATTAGACACATATCTTCTTTCCAAATTTTATAGTTCTATATTTATATGAAATTTTCTAGGTTACCATCATTTTTGAGATTAATTTCTTTTGATGATTCTCACCACTAGGTTGAGAACATTATTATCTTTTCTATAAATGATAGTTTTTCAATTATATAAAAAACTAGGTTATGTTCACCCTTACTTAATAATTACCATATACATATTTACTAAATCTATGAAAGTTTTATCTCTCTCAATCATCAAATTGGCTAAAACACCATGATATTTCCTACACAATTCATCTAATACCTTATTTTCCTTACATGCATGGTAGTGTGTTCAGCGATCATATTCAATGAGTAGCTTGAGCCATCATATTTTCCTCATTTTGAGATATTTCATTGGAAATATGTACTATAGACTCTTACAACTTCTATATATCTAAAATCATTCACCATGTTTATAATGTCTCAATATCTTCAAAAAATTCAGTTGCTAAGTAAGATCATGAGTTTAATAGTTTTTATCATGAGACATTAATTACCTTGATTCTTATGTTGTAACTTTATCATTTAGTATAAGAAAAAAGCCATATTCCTTATTATATGAAATATTATATATCCTAAATCCATCATTTCCTAATGGTAGAATCAAAATTGGTTCATCTAACAATCCCCTCTTTAGTTCTTCAAAAAATTCTTCAAATTCCTTTTTCTATGCGAAAATAACCCATTAATATTAAAGAATGGTTAAAAGGTTATCCAATTTTTTAAAATATTAAATTATTCTGTAATAGTAACCTACTAAACTGATGAAACTACATACCTTTTTTATGTGAATTGGTGTAGAAAATTCTTTGAATTCTTTTATCTTTACAGGTTCAATTGAGAATCCATCCCAATAGACCATATGGATAAGAAAAACACATTATAAATCCAGAATTAACACCAGCTAAAATTCTCATATAGAAATTTGATTCTAAGACTCTTAATATTAATAAAGTAATGAATTTAATGATACACATATCATTTAAATTACAAAACGATGTCATCAATATATACCAAATAAAATTATCTAGATATTCCTTAAATTATATGTTAATTAGACCAATAAAAAATAGGGTGTATGAGTTAAAGAAATGGAATTTCTATAGACATTTAATTTCCATAACTCATTCATAATGTTTTTTTCCCATCAAATTCTTTCATTTCTCTGAATTGATAACACCGAGAATAAAGTTTAATATTTGAAAAATATTTTTCTCCATGAAGTTAATCGAATAATTAATCAATGTGTGATAGATGATACTTATCTTTTCTTATAGAATAACATATTTCCCTATAATCAATTAAGTTCCTTATAGATCCTTTATTATTCATAACAAAAATAAAAGGGACTCCCCAATGAGAATCACTAGGAATTATAAATCCCTTTTCACAGAACTCATGTTTTTTTTATTTAACTCCACTAATATTATAGTGTCCATTTTATAGGGAATATTTGATATAGATAATTCATTTAGGATTCAATCAAATGAAATCTCAAATTCATGTTCCGATGGATTTTTAGGTAATTCGATAAGAAATACATCAATGTTTTCCAATATAATAGGTACATTATCAATTTAATGAACAAATTTATCATATATAGATTGTGTCTACTCTTCCACCCCCCCCCCCCAATCTCATTTAGAAGAGACATTGGAGTAGGGTCTATACATGACATAGATGATGATATATCCCACTAAAAACATAACTTTTTTCTTATTTATCATGAAGCATAGTTTTTATCTCTTTATAATAATGTTTTGAATAATTATTTTAAAACTGATCCATACTAAAAAATATATCAAAATCAACCATAGGTATATTAATAAATACTTCGAATAGGTAATGTTTAAGAATTATAATGGGAATATTCTAAAAAAACATGTTTTGGTGACAATAAACTTGAGGATTTGACTGGAAACTCCCTTCAAAAGGTTCAAGGGAAATATATATTTTTCAATCAAAATATAGATGATATGAAAGAGTTATATGATTCAAAATTAAATAATGAATAGGAAAAATTTATTTCTATAATTAAATTACTTACCACAACATAATTAGGAACTTTATCCTCACCTATAGTGTCACATAAGCTTGGACTTCACCCCTTGGCATCTTTTGTGGTATGTTAGCAAGAATGTTATGGAATTTATGTGACTAATACCCCATTTGTCTACATTTACAGAATTGTATATCATTGATTTATTTCTTCCCCTTTTTGTAATTATCTTGATGATTAATATCTATTCACATATAAAACACTCACATTCCATTAATGTATTTTATGTGATGTGTCTTTCAAAACTATTCATACGATGGGAATTTCATTCTTCCCCTCTTCTTATCTGATGATTTACCATTTTCATCGTTATCTTTTACCCTATTATTTTATTAATTTCCTATAATTATATAGGATCTAGAATATTTATTCTCTATTTTTATGATATATATTAATATTTCATCATATGATGAATCTTTTTGAGAATGTAGTGTCTTTCAGTGGTTTGGATTTAGTCCTTCAATAAAATGATCAATAATTATCTATATAATATTTGTATAATCATTATTATACCTGGAAATTCATATAAATTTACCCTATTAATCTACAATAGTTTCATCCTTCTTTTTCTATTCTAGGGAACATTCACTTCATTCCAATTTTCTTCTCACAAGGAAAGAATTTAATAAAAAATATTAATTTTAAACTTTTACACTAAATATGCTTTATTTCTTATTCCTATCTTGTATTTTAGATAAATGGCCACAATTTATCCTAATTACCTCAATTAAAATACACTACTAGAATAATCATTTCCCTTTCATTGCATCCTCTAGTGAGAAATAACATTTCAAGAGACTTGGTTCATTACACTACTACTATTGGATTAGAAGTTCCACTAAAATATAGTGTTTGTGGTTTCATTAAATAATCCAATATAGGTTTATGTTGTCTTTGGAACAAAATTTTTTAAAATATTTTCTAGGTTATTAGAAATATCTTGGGTCATATTTAAAATAAATTGTATTGTTTTGATCTAAAGGGAAATCTATAAATTTTCCACATGTATTTATCCACTTAATCACATTCATTTTCATCACTAAATAATGGTATGCCATGTGTTATTCACAATCATCATGAATATAGATCCATAAAATAAGAATCCCTATTTAGTTTCAAAAATACTGTATGGGATTACCATAAATCTAAAGTAAGATGTGTTCATTTTAAATATAGTTCCCAAGGATTCTTCTAAACTTTTTCTAGCACTAAAAATAACATCCTAAACTCCAGCAACCCAAATTTGGTGTCTACATTATTACACTAGTATTGATATAAGTATCTAATAGTTAAGGATTGATAATTTTAGTATTCATGAAGAACTATATACTTATAAGTTACCAATTTTATATTGGGAATACAATATAAACATTAATAAATATAAAGTTTGGAATCCCTAAACTCATTCAAATAATTATTCTTTATATCATTGTGAATGGAAAAATATAAGGGTGATATTATATTCTCAATGAGGTTTATTTAACTTATAATCTATCATGTGTAAATAAAGAATACTAAATATAGAATTTTAAATATCTAGAAACTCATGGCATTTAATCAATAACATGGGAATGAAATGAATCCATGGATAATTTCAATTCAATAATATCATTGATAATAATGATTATATCCTCAGTTAATGAAATTATATCTATTTTATTATATGATATTATGCATCATGACATCACTACCATTAAGACTTTTCAGCAAGACAATTTAAAATAATGGTAAAATACACATTTAATTTTGCAAGTCTCATGAGACTTGTTAATGAATTTTGGTTCTATATAATTCTATTTCCTACCCATATATACATGTACAATACATTCCTCATATATCAAATTATATATTTAATTAATGAATAATATGATTTGTAAATAAATATCCATATTTGGTAAATAATATAGAATACCAATATTTCCCCAGTCAATCAAAAACTATCCAAAGTAAAACACCATATGTAAAACTGGCATATGATTGAAGAAACAATCAAAGCCATGGTAAAAATAATATAGATATAAAATATAAATTTATTATTTAGTAATCATAAAAAACTTATAATTTCGAGAGAAATTTAGAAAACATAAAATTAAAAATATGACCTTCAATTCATTAGAAATATAGGTTATGAAAATAGATCATGAATTTTGGAGAATAAAACAACAAAATATCAAATGAGGTTTATTTATAATTCATTTTTAATATTTTATAAGAACCAAAATTGTCAAAAATATATATGGTGGTGGGAAGGTCCATTAGCAACATACCAGTTAAAAAATATTCCTTTTGACTTTTTTTAATGAATGTTGGAAATTATCAGTTTTCAAAAAACATTTTAATGGTTCTTTTCATCCCATGTAAAAAGTGAAAGAAAAAATTTAAATATCCATTGTAAATATTTTGGGTAAATAAAAAGGATGTACATAAAATAATTTTGAAAAATATGGATATGGAAGAAAGAATATACCTGATTAAGAAGAGAATCAAGATCAGGGTTTCTTTTAAAGGTTCTTATTGAAAGAGTAACACGAATTGAATAATTAATTATCATGAATAATTTCATATTAATTTTTTTTAAAAAAAGGTTGAAATTATACACCACATAAATTTAAATAGTTTTATATTACCAAATATGTCTGAATGGAGTAGAAAAATGAGAAAAAATCCCACACCTCGCATTTTCTCATAGTTGATCACCTTTATCCTTTTTTATAATAGTTTTATACATGTTATTAATTTATAAAATAATTATATTAATATTTATAATATCATATATGATCCTACTATAGCATATTTTCACCCTTTTTTCAATAATCATTCCATGTTAACATTGTTCGAGGTGTTAACGACTTTATTTTTCTCTACATGTTTTGTGATGGAAGATTTAATACTTATAATTTGATTATGATTTCATAATATCCAAAATTATAATAATGATATAAATATCATATATATATCCATTATATATATCATTATTTCATTCCATGTAAATAGGAAATGAAAAACATATCACATTTCATTGTGGAGGTGGTTGCCCACATATATACACCAGGGACATTATCATTTTCAAATAGAATTGAAGGTGAGAAGGTATATATGATATTAATAATCCATAGACATATAAATATCATAAATATTATTTATATTCATTAGTTTTATATTAACAAAAAATAATTTTTTTAAAAGGAAGATACAATTGATATCATACAATACACGCAACACCGAGATTAAATGAACCATGAAATAAATTCGTTGGTAAATATGACCATTATAACCTAGTCATTAAATTTTTTAGTTTGAATATTATTAACTACAATATGAAATATATATATATATATATATTTACTACTAAATATAAATTTATTTTTAAAATATTATTACATAAATATTCAGTTTTTAGTAAAGGAATTTTATTATTCAAATATATGTTTTCTTTAAAAAGGAATTTTATGAATTTTTGTTTGAAAAAATTAAAATTTATTAAAATATTCTATAATAAATATAATATAATAAAATGAAATTAATTTTTTAAATTAGCGTATCAAATTTAATATAGGGTGAGATTTTGATATTTCTTGAAAAATAATAATTTTTCAATAAAGAGTGAAAAATAACATTTTTAGTAAAACATTCTATTATTTAATTGAATTAATTACACTGATAAGGGTTTATAAAACACTCATGGAGGCCGTGAAAGAAAAAAATAATACTCTTTCTTTATTAGCCCACCTATCACTAGATCCTCATGAAAAGGTAAAATCCCTTAAAAGGTTTGTAAGATGTTTGGGATAAATTCTAAGGAGCTTAAACCACCTGTATGGAAACCATCTACCACCAACTTGGAAAATGCATTAAAGGAGACAATAGCACCAAATGCCCACCAAAGTTTGAAATAATTGATGGAATGTGATGACTGGGAAACCATCCTAAATTGAAATGATGACTTCTTATACAAGGGATTGGAGTTAATAAATAAGAATGTGGAGTTTGACAGGCTGGTAGGGAGGTGGTTCCAGGACAACCTCTCTATAGAGAAGGGTACATGGGCAAATAAAAAACATGGAATTTTGGCATGTGGATTCAATGGGAAGAAGATTACTATGGAAGTGCTCATCCCAACATGGGACAATATTATTTAAAACAATTAAAACCTACTAAATAATTATTGGGATGAGAAGGATAATGGCCTCTAATGGAATCTACTCATAGGTAAAGACTCTAAAATGCTTCAATTGTAATTCAAAGATTCTGCTATTTCATATCATGTTGATTGACTATCTATCTGTGTAATGGATTGGTTTTTCACATTTCCCTGAAAGTATATTTTTTAATAAAAATATATATTTGGATGGTTAATTACATTTTATTCATCTTTATACTGGATTTTAGTATAATGTTTTTTAACATCATTTTCTGAAAACTATTTTAAAGTGTATAATGTTTATAAATTTTAATTAAATAAAACAAACAAAAAAATGATGTAATTAAAAAATATATATTATATATAAATATTTATTATTTTAAATTAATAAATATTTTATTAAAACTCTTTAATTAATATAAAATCATCTTATGCATGAAAAATAAACTTCATGGAAAACCACATTTTCATCACTTTTGTTGGTTTTATTATTAAATTAACTTATAATTGTTATGTGAATTTAATTTGGTAAAATGGATTTCATATTTTGGATAATAATTATTTATATTTTCTAATAAGTTCATCATAAATTTTTCCTTAAAAAATAGTGAAAACGTAAAAATAGTTTACCATGATTAAGGTAAAAATGGATTTACTGGGTGTTAAACCGAATAGATAATGATCCTAATAACCTAAAACAATTATAAAATACATTTAATATCTATATTTCACCCATATATTTTATATTTATCTTTAATGTTCAATTTTATAAAAAACATCATGTGAAAAACGAAGGTACAGTTGATTCATTTCAAAAATTACAAGTGTGCCACTCACCCCACTTATAAAATGCTACCCCTCTCCTCTCATATTCAAAAAAATCACAGAAATTTAGATAATCAAGAAATAATTCAAATAAATTTTTCACCTACCTCTCCCTTTCCTAGATCCCCATGATTGAAAATAAATACTTTCTATAAGGGCTTTTCAGAACTAACATAAGGAGGTTGTTGAAAGAAGATGTGTTGCTCTTAACCGAGTGTTTTTATTATATATCTTAATCTACCTCCTTCAAATAATCAACTATTATGATGATATGATAATAAAATTATCCCTAAGTTATATTTTTTTATTATTTTAATTTAATAACATAAATCTATATCCTCTTCCAAAAAAAACAGGAAATGAAAAGATTATTTATTTCTATGGCGGACTACCGCCTCACAAACTAATATAATTCATTTATAATTATCATTTCCCACTGATTGTTATAATGATTTATTTAATATATATATATAGTATATTTTAAATATTATTATTCTCTTATTGATATAATATCACATATACTTTATTACTTTCAATTCTTCGGTGGATAAGATAATGTCTCTCATGCGTATGGTGGACTACCAACTCATGAAGTAATGTGATTCGTTTTTCATTAACACATTGCATGGAAAACAATAAAAATGATTTTAATGAATATATGTGACCTAAATATTATCATTATGATATTAATGACAAATTTATCTTTTTTAAAAGATAATATATCATTTTATTTCTTACACTAAAAATGATGATGTTGTTCATGCATACATGTGAACTATCACCGCTACGAAGTGATGTGATTATTTTTTCATCACAAAATCACATGGATGATAGATATATTTATATTTAAAGATAAAATATTTTATTTATGATACTATAATATTTCATTAATGATAAAATTTACTTACCTTATTTTCATATTGATCCTTAAAAAAATGGAAACATTACTCATTCCTATGTATAGCCTACCATCTCCATTATTGTAATGTAGATCAATTTTCATTACTATATATCATTATTGGTTTTAAAATTATAAATTATTTATAAAAAAATAGAAT
Source organism: Viscum album (assembly GCA_963277665.1). Lineage (NCBI taxonomy): Eukaryota > Viridiplantae > Streptophyta > Magnoliopsida > Santalales > Viscaceae > Viscum > Viscum album. The sequence goes on from OY728164.1 coordinate 1,818,377,552, forward strand.
TATTTCATTATAATTATTCTGGATATGATGGAAAATGACCTCTTTGACGTTATTCATCACATTGAATCCTTTTTGAAACAATATAATAACATCATCATAACTCATTATGTGGAATTATCTAGATATGTTTTTAATAATATAATTGAAATAAATAAAATAATGATTTAAGAGTAGGTTTTTAAACTTGTTAAAAAATTATTAAATAATATAATTGAAAATTTTCATTTATAAAATAGTATAATGACATACTTGGAAAGTCTGCACTCTAGGTAAAGGACTTCATCCCAATTTTGCTTCATTGAGAGATTTTATAATGTTATGAATATTATTTTTTTATAGGATATATATAATTAAAATTTTACATGTAATATCATTAATACTTCATATTTCAATGAATTTTGAGGTTTAATTTGAAATATTTAATCCAAGGGGATTCGATTTGAATGTAACCAAGTGGTATATAATTTCATAAATCATTTTAATTTCATTGGGTAATATTACTCCATTGTTTTTAATATTATATGATTATGTGTTTAATGAATTTTTATTATAATATGTTTTTACATGATTTATTTGTATACTATTTATAAAAAAAATCAATTCATTTTTTATTTCTCACATTAATGTTCTGGTCATTGTACGGTTTTCTTGTCACAAATTGTCTTATTTGGGGAAATATATTATGTTATACAACTATTTTATTTTATAAGGCATATTTAATTACCCTTTTTTATGTTATGTCATGAACATATTTAATATAATTATATTTAATGATTCATTTGAAGTTATAATTTCATTTTTCTTTTAGTTGAAATGATACTAAAGTGACAATGTCATTATGTTACAATCTCCCTTTTTATCGAGATTATTTATAATTGAATTTCCATTGAAGGATTATTTAATAATTTTTTAATAAAACTCATTCATATTAATATCCTTTGGCAATACATGATGTATTCATGTAACAGAGCAATTTTCCTCTCTTTAGAAATTAAAATTGATGTGGAAATGTATTTAAGAAAATTTGATTTTCTTTCTCAATATAGTTGTAAATCTATGTTTTTCCTTACCCATGATTTCTAAAATTGGTTTCAAAAATTTTTTATTATAATTTTTTAAAGTAATTTTTACAAAAAATTTTATTTTTAAAAAATATTTTATAAGTAATTTTTTATTCATCTTCAAAATAAGTTACTTTTTAAATTTTATTATAAAAAATGTGAAAGGGTTGTTTTTAACGTATTCACCCTTAGCAGAAATTTTCCTATATCATAACAACTCAATATTTTGAATAATCCTTTTTAAGTGTCCATGTTTATTTTAAATGAAATTTTATTTAACAATGTTTTTTGAATTATTATTTTTGAAATGTTATTTTCAAAATAAAAAGTATATTTTCCTCAAGAATGAATTTAATGTCCATTTAATTGTATCACAATTCATTAAAGAAAATAACCCATTATTTTACATACACTAAACTAGGAATATGAGGTATTAATATCCAACTTATTCGTTATCTATATATATAATGAGATTGGTGTTTAACTTGTTTCATTTCCTAGGGTGAATCACAGAATACAAGAATATTGATTGTTGTTATGTTGAAAAGTGAAAGATTATAAATGTTTTATTCATGAATGGTATATGAACATTATTGATGTTCATGGGTTACCCAATAAATCTAATATGATAGGATCTCCCAGATAACATTAGTTATGCCCAATATGGCTTATATAATGGGTTTATCTAGATAGAGGTGGGTGAGCCCGATATAGAATATATGATGGGTGTACCCCCATATCATCGTGTGATCCGGATATGAAATATATTTTAGGTTTCACCATATAGATATTCAATGTGTAGGAACCCATATCTTCTTTTCAATTATGTTTTCCTTCTTCTGGTGTTTTGAGGTAAAAGATGAGTTTCTGGAAATTTCCAAAGTACACGCCATGTACTTTATGAGTACAAGCCATGTACTTGGTTACCACGCATAATTGTGTGCTCGCCATGTAGCAGTATTGCACACGGCCATGTGTGGTGACCTTGAGGACTTCTAAATTGGGGCTTAGTAGGGGCATGTAAAGGTCATGTACTTCAAAATTACACAGTGTGTACTTTCTTTTATTCATTAAATGCACCGGGGTCGCATATAATCGATAGAAACACCCCCTTCTTAGTCTGTATCATCCAGGAGAATCACACGGCTGCAGATCTTCAATGAGCCCTTGAGCGTGCGTCCGTCCTCCGAATCAAACACCATTGGTTGTGTTGGAATTGAATCGGTGAGTTATCTCTTCTCCTAGAGCATCATCCCTTGTTTCTTCCACTTTAAAGAGATTTATTTGGTTGAACTTTTTAGTAATTTTTGTAGATCTACGACATTCTAAGAATATTCAAGGCTTGGGATTCAAATATAACAATCATACAATTTCAAGGTAGGTGGTTTGTTCTTTTCTGTAGAAATTTATTATGTTATATGTGCAATGTTTCCAATACCCTCGAACAAGGTATTGAGTGTTTACCATTTTAGCCTTTTTAATTTCATTCTATGCATGTATCGTTGAATAGTGGTTAATTTAATGTATTTAGGGTATTTTTATTTGATTTGGTAGTTTTTTCCCATACATGTTCTGATTATGACCATTTGGACCTACTTAGCCTGTTAGGCTTCCATGTTTGTAACCCATTCCTGGTATTGTACGATAGTGTGATTATTTTATCTAACATAATGATATATTGTAGACTACTAGACAAGTAGTTTTTGAGGATTAATTTGGATGATACACGTTTTTATACTCGTTTGACTTACATAGGGCCGTGAGAACCGGGTGTAATAGACCATAGGGAGAATGGATGTAACGGCTTCTGTAAGACCAATTGGGGAATTGACGTTGAGTGCTTCCTCATCAGGACTGTAGTTCCTCGATGTGGGACATAGGGGGAATAGACATTGAGTGCTTCCCCAGAGAACCTTTAGTACTGACACAAGACTATAGAAAGAATTGAAGGTGAGTGCTTCCTCAAAGACTCAATACATTATCTAAACCATAGGGGTGAGACAGTGTGTACATCCCAGAGGTTTGCTTATGTTTTTTGGTTAAACTAAAGGGGTTAGGCTATTATTACTTCCCAGAGAGTTACCTACTTTGATTAGCTTCTTGGTTGTGTTTTTAATGATTGAAACTATGGACTATTACTATTGAGTACTTTTATATTTACTGCATCCTTTTAATTATTACCTTCTATATATTCACTGACTGTTAGGCACAAGATATTTTGGTATTTATCCATTGGGATTTAGTCTCACACCCTGTTTGGGCCATTGATTTGGGGCCAAACAGATTATATTTTTGCAAGTATAAATAAGGTCAAGCGCCCTTCTTCTTTAGGTATTTGACTACATTGGAGCTATAGAGAAAGGGACTGAGATAAAGCTCACGATACTAAGGTGTTTTTTTTATATTTTTTTTTTGTACTTTGGTTTAGTATTTTTGCATTCAAACAATGTGTTTTGTTTGGATGAATTCCTAGACATATGTATCATGCATCATTTATATATGTCTTCCACTTGTTTCTTTATTAGTTTTCCAATGTTTACTATTGTATGTTATTATTACTGCTTCTAATGTTGTATATCTATTTTAATTATGCTCTGTACTTTTCCAATGAGGTAATAGTTTCCCCACTATCACACCCAAGGCCCTCACTGATAGTCGGTAGCCTCTAGGGTTGGGGGAAATGCGCTTGAGGCCGTGTGACCAACTGGGTACAGGGCGCCTCTGGGTGGCTTCTGGAACCGGGATGTTACAAAGTGTTATCAAAGGATTATTTCTTCTTGACATACTATTTATAGCCTATATCCAGGTATAGGATGGAATTTGTACTTGGTAATAACCTGTGCTCGGTAGTAACTAACCTATATACACGAAAAGGCTAATTTACCTCGTTATTGAAATTTTTCTAGTTTTGAAAATATTACAGATTATTTGATTTCATTGTTAGGTTATTCTCAAGATTTTTTTTGTTATCATTGATGTTATGGAGGTTCTATTTCTGTTGCAACATGATGCGATAAGGGTATACCATCTCATGCATCAAATATTCACTTGCTAGAAATCACATTTCATGCATTCTTGCAATGCCATTTAGGGTGAATTAGCGATTTCATGTTGCTCTGATAGATATTGTGCTATATATGCATGCTGGTGGCATATATGCTTCGATAGAATACATGTTGTTTATTATGGTATTGCTTTGTGAAAGTTTTTGTTAGAATGGACGCCATAATTTGGTTCTGGAGTTGTTATGGGCCCTCATGAATCATAATTTTGTGGGTCATTTACTTGTTTCCTTGATTATAACATGTATTAGATTCCAAGATTTGATTCAATGGAAGTATGGGCCCTCATGAATTGGAATTTGGTACCTTAATGTTCGTTTTAGTGTTTTTCTAGGTTTTGGTGTAGTTTTGAGGATTACTTTCTAGAAAACCCCAAAAAACGCGGCGTGTAATGTTGAAGACACACCATGTGTGCATCTGTTCATGAAGAATAAGTTTTTATTAAGTACACGTCGTGTACCGTATGTACATGTCGTGTAGTCTCTAGTCGTGTCACATACTGTCTGGGCAGGGACACAGGGTATGGAATCTTTGGTTGGACATGTAGTGGACCTATGTACACACCATGTTGTAGACCGTGTAAACTGACCATGTCAATAACAACCCAGGTCGGTTGAGCCATTTCTAATACACACTGTGTCTTTCTATAACATGTCGTGTAGTTTAAATCGTGTAGCCGACCGTGTATCGAGCTACACGAGTCGACAAAATATTCCTAGTACACACCGTGTCCATCAAGAACATGCCCTGTAGTGTGATCCATCTGCTCAGTTGTGTCACCAACAACACGAGTTGGTGAATCTTTTCTAGTACACATTGTCTCAATCTTGAACACATCATGTAGCATTGTCCTAGGAGAACCATATGGGTTAACCGTGTAGAAGAACTCGGTAAGGGAAAGATACTTCATGTACACACTGTGTGTTTAGACGACACATTGTGTGTTTTGGGTGTTACACGACCTAGGTTGGAAAAAGTTCACGCCCATGTGAATGGATTAAGGGAACACATCGTGTAGAGAATTAAACACGACGTGTAGTCATGTTTTGGGAAACTTAAATACTTTATTTATCATGTTCCCTTCTTACATTTCTATTTCTAGTACTTTATATCTTTATATAAGGTGTGTGCTTGACCTTTCAGAGCCGTGCCACCGAGACATCCTCCAGTTATATTCCAGTTACAGGGTGGTGATCAGACATCTGATATGGCTGATCAAGAACTGCCGAGAGATCCTCCAGTTATGCCAATCTTGTCACCCGTAGTTATACCTGACACTAGTGCTTATGCATATTTTACGGTGGGATTTTTGAGTATGATGTAGACCATCCAGGAAGAACGGACACATGCACCGTAAATGGCAGATTTGACGCGTGTCCTTTAGTAGTAGTATCCTCCCACTTTCTCAGGGGATGGAGGACACCAGGATGCAGAGTCATGGCTAGAAGCCATACTGACCATCTTTGAGCATTTAGAGACACCTACGGAGAGGCGGGTCAATCTCACTACTTACATGCTGCGATATTCCTCCAAGAGATGTTTGTATGTAATTTCACAGGCAGGGAATTAGCAGGTTATGGCTTGGGAGGAGTTCCAGCATATCTTCTATGACTACTACTATCTGGAAACTTTGAGAGCTGATCGAGCCCGAGAGTTTATGATTTTGGGGTAGGGTACTCTTTCGGTTATAGATTATTCCTCTCATTTCTCCAGGATGTAGCGCATTACACCTTTTCTATAGGGAGATGGGTTGTTCCTAGAAAGGAAGTTTGAGGATGGTCTCAGACAGGACATCCACTAATTAGTGAACATATTCAAGTTGACTTCCATCACATTAATAGTAACCCAGGGACTGATCACGGAGTAGAATCTGATGGATTCCAGAGTTGTGAGTCAGGGCGGCTCAATATCTGGAGTTAGAATCCCTTCTACTGAAAGTAGGTTGTGCAGCAAGGAGCCTTAATGTAGAGACCCGAAGAGGTGAGAGACATATTTGTGTATCCAGGTGTTGTGCTACCAGTATGGGAAGATAGGGAATACGAGGACACAATTACAAAGATACCTAGTACAGTTCTGATCTTGCGGAAAGATGGGTCATCTTTAGCGTTTCTTCCATATCTTCTCACCAGAAGATGGTGACATGGGTTCTTCTATGATTCCTCATTTATGAGAAACACCACTGGTTTCTCCTCAGCTAGGGAACTTGAGTTCTTCCAGCTGTTCAGGAAAAGGAGGAGGTCACGGTCATGGTAGTTAATTGCCAGGCTTTTAGTGACAGCAGGGTGGATCGGCTCAGAGAGGTCAGACAGGGTCATAGGGCCATAGTATAGGCCAGATATTTGCAGTGGAGTAGACCTGGATTGAGAAATATCTCGGACCTTCTACAGTTCGAGGTACGATCTTGTTTGCCTCAATTTTATCATATGCGCTTTTCGATACAGGGGTTCCCATAGATTTATATATTTTGCTGTTGTGGAAAGCCTTGGGCTCTTTATCTTTTCTTATACTGTTGTCATGATTCTAGACACTCTATTTTGGACTAGAACGACTATTGTATGTTAGTGAAAGGAGTAACTTCTAGAGGTTGGTGGGTGTCACTTATTATGGGACCACTATGACCTAGAGATGACTGGCTATGATTTCATTCTCGGAATGGACTAGTTAGTTCCCTTCCAAGCTATTTTTTGATTTCTATCATCGTAGGGTGAGTTTCACATCACCAAAGGGTGTACCGTTTCTTCAAAAAGGAAAAATAAATGTCCAAGAAAGTAGAGAGAGACCTGAGCATCATGGGTTGGGAGGTATTACAGCCCAGATCTCTAGTCTATATCTCACATATGGACTTTCCTCTAGTGGTGGATCATTTTAGGGATGTCTTTCCAATGGAATTTTCAGGTTTTCATCCAGAGAGTGAGGTAGACTTTTCTATTGAGATTGTTCCTGGAGTGACACCGATGTCCATTCCACCTTATAGGATAGCTACACTAGAGTTACAGGGGATCAAGAAGTAGTTGGAGGAGTTTCGGGAAAAGGGTTTCATTCAACCCAGTACTTCCCCTTGGGGTTCGCTTATCCTATTTACGAAGAAGGCGGATTGTACCCTCAAACATTGTGTGGATTATTGAATTTTGAACTAGTTGACGGTCAAAAAATGATATCCCTTGCTGAGGGTTTATGATCTCTTTGATCAGCATCAAGGATACCATGTGTTCTCAAAGATTGACTTGAGTTCCAGCTACCATCAGTTGTGCGTTAGACCACCTAGTATACCTCTTAAATCCTTTCGGAGTAGGTATGGTCTATATGAGTATGTGGTTATTCCATTCGGCCTCATGAATGCACCTGAAGTTTTCATGGAACTGATGAACCGATTTTCCCATCCATACTTGAACTCTTTCATGGTAGTCTTCATGGACGATATCTTGGTGTACTCTCACACTCGAAATGGACATGCTGTACATCTTGAGATCATTTTGCATACACTGAGAAAGTATCAGTTATATGATAAGCTCTCAAAATGCCACTTTTGAATGGACCAGATTCACTTCTTGGGTCATGTTATCTCAACGACAGGAGTATCAGTGGACCTAGTGAAAGTGAGATTAGTAGTTTCATGGGAGAAGTCGCAGAACAACTTTGAGGTACGAGGTTTTCAGGGGCTGGATGGATATTACAGATGCATCATACAAGACTTTTAATGCTTATAAGAACCACTGAAGTGTCTGACTAAGAAGGGTGCAATGTTCTTATGGTCATATTCTTATGAGTCGGCCTTTCAGGAGCTGAATGGGAGGTTGAATTCTGCACCGATACATGTATTTCTATGTCTGAGAAAAAGTTGTACTGTTTACTGTGATGCATCAGGTATCGGTTGGGGAGCTGTTCTTATGAAGGGAGATGGAGTCGTTGTGTATGGGTCTTAGCAACTGAGGGCACATTAGACTAACTACCTGATACACAATATCAAGTTGGATGATGTTGTCCATGCATTACACTATTGGAGACATTATCTTCTCGGAGATCATTTTGTGGTTTTCAGCGACAAAAAAATTCTCAAGTATATCTTCACTCAGAGAGACCTGAATTTGAGACAGTGAAGGTGGGTTGAATACCTTTAGTCCTTTGACATTGAGCTTGCCTATACGGCTGGGAAAGGAAATACAGTGGCTGATGTGATGAGCAGGAGGACTCAGATACAGGCAGTCCAGGAGGCCAGTAGTGAGTGGAATCTAATGGCTAGGTTCTCTTAGATGAATTTAGTGGTGCATGATAGGAAAGGAAAAAAATTTCTTTCTTCTTTAGTTGTTACTTCTACTCTTCTTGATCGAGTGAGAATGAGGAACCTATCAGATTCTAACGGCTTAGTCCTACGGGAGAGTGTGTCAAGAGAACCCTATTCCTTGATGAACCAAAGGCGAGGATGAGATATTTCTTTTCATAGGGCCCGTATGGGATCGAGCATACATACTCGACCAGCTGATGCAGGACATTCATTCTTTAGTTTGGGAAGTTCATCTTGGCATCACCAAGATGTTTCGTAAACTACACCATCAGTATTGGTGGCCAGGTATAAAGAGATATGTTGATAGTTTCGTCATAAGGTGGTCCACCTGTCAGTAGGTGAAGTTGGAGTGCTAGTGACCAGAAAGACTTTTGCAGTAGTTAACCATTCATGAGTGGAAGTGGAATGATGTTGCAATAGATTTCGTGACAGGGTTACTAATGTCGCCTCACGGGGATAATGCAGTTTGTGTTGTCATTGACAGACTCGCGTAGGATTCTCACTTCTTGCCAATTAATGAGACCTTCAGTGTTGATGAGATAGTAAGGTTGTACATCTGAGAGATTTTATATCTACATAGGGTTCCAAACTCCATTTTTTCAGATAGGGATGAACATTTTACTTCACAGGTCTGGAAGGGGCTTTAGAAGGCTTTGGGTACATAGATACTTTTGAGTACAGCTTACCATCACCAGAAAGATGGTCAGTCCAAGTGTACGATTCAGGTTCTTGAGGACATGCTCCGAGTAGGAATCCTATATTTTGGTGGTTATTGGGAGAAGCACATACCTCTTGTAGAGTTTTCACATAAAAAGAATTTTCAAGAAACTATTCAGATGTCACCTTGTTTTGGATTAGTGTGGTAGGTCATGTTGATCACCCTTATTTTGGCTGGAGGCAGGAGAGGTAGTTATGCCAGGACCTCATCTTGTCCAGGAGACCTCAGAGAAGATACAGTTGATTCATAAGTGGATAGAAACTATACATCTTCGACAAAAGTCTTATACTGATCAGCAGAGATGACCTCTGATGTTTGAGGTCAGAGATTAGGTTTTCCTATGTGTCACACCGAGGTTGGGACACAAGAGTATTAGGAGATAGGGTAATCTTTTTCTGAGGTACGTTAGGCTGTTTAAAGTGTTGGAGAGGGTTGGTTTGGTTGCCTATCGGTTGTAGTTACCTCATATGTAACGAGCTATGCATGATGTCTTCCATGTTTCTCAGCTTCGACACTACTTCTAAGACCTATCTCATGCTATCCAACCCGAGGAAGTTGAGATGGAGGTGGATTCATCGTTCGAGGAACATCCTATCTGTATTGTTGATTGATGTATGAAGGTTCTATGTGGCCAGTTTGTTCCTCTTGTATGAGTGTTATGGCAGCACGGGTGAGTACAGGATGAGACTTGGGAGAGGGAGGCGAATGTACGATCATAGCGGCTGGAGATTTTTGGGGTTTCTTATTCTACGCCATCTTGCTAAGGAAATTCAGTGATGAATTTCTTTAAGGGGGGGAAGTTTGTAAGAACCTGGGACTTCTTTTCAGGTATGTTTTCCTTTTTCTATTTTTTTGAGGAAAAATAAGAGTATCTGCAAATTTCATATGTACACACCGTGTACTTTATGAGTACACGTCGTGTACTCAGTTTCTGTGGGTAATCGTGTGCAGGCCGTGTAGCAGTCTTGCACACAGTCCTGTGTGGTGACCTGGAGGCCACCTAAAGCGGGGCTTGGTAGGGGCATGTTCACATCGTGTACTTTAAAACTACACAATGTGTACATTATTTTTTCATTCATTAAACGCACTGAGGTCACATATAATTGACAAAAACACCCCCTTCTTCATCTGTCTCGTCCAAGAGCGACATATGGCCACAGATCTTCGATGAGCCCCAGACGTGCGTCTGTTCTCTAAATCGAACATTGTCGATTGCATTAGAATCGAATTGGTGAGTTATCTCTTCTCCTAGAGCACCATCCCTTATTTTCACCTCTTTCAAGAGATTTATTTGGTTGATCTTTTACGACGTTTTTGTAGATCTACGATGTTATATGGCGCTTCAAGTCCTGATATTTATGTATAACGATCCTACAACTCCGAGGTTGGTGTTTTGTGCATTTATGTATAATGTCTTTGAGTAATATGTGAAAATTTTCTAATACCCTTGAAAAGGGTATTGTGTGTTTACCGTTGTACCCTTTTTGTTTGCCTGATGTGCTGGTATCCTTGAATAGAGATTAATTTAATGTGTTTAGGGTTATTTCCTATGATTTTGAAGTGTTTTCCCATGCATGTTCTGTTTATGACCATTTGGTCCTGGTTAGCATGTTTGGTTAACTTATTTGTATCCAATGCCTGTTATTGTAGGTCGGTGTGATTATTTTATATGATATAATGATATGCTGTAGACTGTTATCCAAGTAGTTCTTAAGGTTTACTTTGGACGATACGCGTTGATATACTCATTTAACTTACATAGTGCCCTAAGAACCTGGTGTAATAGACCATAGAGAGAATGGATGTAAGGGCTTCTACACAGTGTCTTTTATAATATTAGTATGTGAGACCACAGAGAGAATTGATGTTGAGTGCTTCCTCGGAGAGTTTGTAGTTCCTCAAAGCAGTCCACATGGGGAAAATATGTTGAGTGCTTCCCCAGAATGCCTTTAGAATAAACACAATACTATAAGGGGAATTGGTAGTTATTGCTTCCTTGGATAGTCTATACTTTTGCTGAACCAGAGGGGTGAGACTGTTTGTGCTTCCCAGAGGGTTTCTTATGTTGTTTGGTTGAACTAAAGGGGTTAGGTTGTGAATAATTTCTAGTGGGTTACCTGATTTGATTAGATTATTACTTGGTTATGTTATTAATACTTGAGACTGTGGATTGTTACTACAATGTACTTCTTTATTTACTGCTTTCTTTTACTTATTATCTTCTACATACTCACTGGCTATTATAAAAAAGATATTTTGGTGGTTTCCTACTAGGATTTAGTCTTACACCCTGTTTGGGTCATGATTTTTTTCCCAAAAAAATTATATTCCTATAGGTATAGATAAGGGAAAGCACCTTTATACGTTAGTTACTTGACTGCTTTGGAGCTAGAGAGCATGGGACCAAGCTGAGGCTTGCGATGCTGAGGCGTTTTTTTAACTTTTTTCTTTTGTATGTTGGTTTAGTACTTTTGTATTCCAATGTTTTTTTTTCTTGGGCTGATTTACTAGATATCATGCATCATTAATATATGAGATCTAGTTGATTCATTATCAGTATTCTGTTGTTTACCATTGTATGTTATTATTACTGCTTCTGCTGTTGTATATCTGTTTTACTTCTGCTGTGTACTCTACCAATGAGCGCATAGCTTCCCCAATATCACACCCAAGGCCCTTTCCTATAGTCAGAAGCCTCTGGCTTTTGGGGAAATGCACTTGAGGCCATGTGACCAACCAGGTATGGAGTGCCTCTTGGTGGCTTCTTGAACCGGGACATTACAAATGAATTGGGTAATGATTATATTCTAAAAAAAATTATTTTGTATGTTTCCCATATGGTTATTCTAATTTTAAGTGTTTTGTAAGGGTTTTATGGTGATTATTTACTACCAACAGGTTTATATTTTGTTTTTAGGAGTTTTAACGATTCCTTTGAACAAGATTGAAATCACATTGATCATGATTATTGATTCTTATGAATCTTTCCTTTTATAATTTTGTATTTCATGTTTCTTGATTAATGATCTAGGTATTGAGGATTATGAATATTCTTATGTTAGGATCATGCACTTTGATTATGTAATCTTACAGTTATCCCCCTCTTATCCTCACTGGTGATGTTTAATTGCCAATTTTTATGCTTACACTTAAAAAGAACGTGAGATCACCATTATAATTCCTCTTCATCACCATGAAATCAATAATGATATTAAATTAAATATTTCTAAAATGGTTTTGGTTGGATGAGAGTGATGAATTAATGTAAAATAATAAAAGTTTAGTTTGGTTGGAGGAAAATAAATTAAAAATTGGTATTGTTTATATTAGAGTTTTTCCTATTTTGCTTCCACTCTAAACCTATATTTTCATCGGGTGTGTAGCTGATCTAATAAATCCACCTTATGTTTCTTATTTTGGATGAAAAATATTGTGTTACATTCATAGATATCAATTCCATATATATAAATTTAATGTTTTTTGTAGGAGAACAAGGAGTGTGGGATCAGGGTTGTTTTAGTTAGAATCATAAAATTCCCTATATAACAGTGACGATTATTATGTTTTCATGAGAGGTTTATTTAAGACATATGAATAACTTCATGATTTTATGATAATATGGTTTGTAAAAAATTTGGTTTTATAGAAACCCATTTTTTGGTTTTATATAAAGATATCAAAAAGTGATTAATGTACCTTTAAGAGACATTTTTTTGGTAAAAGTATAAGAAAGTATTTTTTTAATGTAAAGTATTATTTTATCTATTTTAGATATAAGTTTTCAGCTTTTAATAGGCCTTAGGGTTTACATGTTCTTGGATATTGAGGTAATTATAATAACAAATTTTTTATCATATAGATTACCATGGGATTTAAAATTGTTTTTGGGACTTAGTGAATATTATTATTTAAGATAAATATGGTCATATTTTCTGATCGTAGGTTAAAAGGTGTGATGTAACTTCTATTATTAAAAAAATTTATTTTTGTTGTTATTCATATTTTTTCTGATATATGGTTATTTATTTAATAAATAAATTAGTTAGAAAATTATCAACTACTGTTGAATTTTGGATATTTATATATTACTTCTTCCAACAAAGGTTTATTAATTTTGTTAATTATCTTATCTTGTCTTGTATCACCCCTTGTTTCAGGAAAATGACCCTTTATTCATGTATTTTGAGTCTATATAATGTTTAGATTATGTTTTTGGGGGTTCTAAGGGATTTTTAGAAGTTTTGCAGGATTTTATTGAGTTTTATAGTGTGTGCATCATTTGTAGAAAATCTGCAACATCGTCAAAAAACTGTTAAAGGCAAGACAATGAGCACTCAATAGGTACACAGCTGGTGAAAATTTTGGATAATCAATTAAGATGACCAAGATAAACCGTGCATGTTGAAATAGAGTAAAATAGATAATTTATAGAACTTACATTGGAATATATGGATGCGATTGGGAATGGATATTTCCATACTATTTACGATCAGTATAATAACATTTTCCCTAATATTTTCTCAATATTTTCTCCCAAAAGGGAATTGAAGTTTACAATTAATCTCATACCGAGGACCAGTTTGATCTCAGTTCTATCATATGGGACAGAACTAATAGAATTTAGGGAATTAAAATTTTATTTGTAATAGTTGTAAACAAACGGGTTTATTCGATCGAGTACATCCCGATGATCATTACTGGTTCTATTTGTGAAGAAGTCGAGAACATCATCTGTATTCCAAGTTATCAAAGTGTGATTTCTAGATACAATAGGTATGTTTCCACAGTCATGTCCTTTCTAAGAAATTTTTTTTTATAAATTTCAAAATGATCTGAGTCATTATCTATTGTAAACAATGAAATAATGTCTTTGAGATATGCAGTTACCTTGATTTAGTGGGATATAACATGCATTTATTATTTTATTTTTCATTTTTGGAATCCCCAATGACAGTATTAACAAGGATATGTGGTCCTTTCCAATTGAATAATGAATTTCATAAAACTTTTCAAGAACATAAGGTTATACTTACATTATCATATATCCGCCTGTTTCTAGATTCTTCATAGGGCTTCGTTATCTATTTTGATTCATCAGGATCTAGGTTAGGATGTTTTATCATGTCGGAAGATCATATTATTTTTTATGGTTCATGATATTTATTGTTTCATTAGAATAACTACCCAACAAATGATTTTGGATTTAGCTATTTTGGACCATTCATTGAATATAAGGAATCATTACCTATTTGGTGACATATTTACCATGTTTAGTGGTCATAAGAGTTTTCAACACATTTTACCTCAAAGAGAGTTCAATTTCAGATAGTGCAGATGGATGAAGTATCTGTAAATGTTTGAATTCGAATTGAAGTATAAACTAGGTAAAGGGAAATTTACGGAAAATTCCATTAAATGTATGACATTCTTAGTTTTAAAAGGAGGATTTATTCATGAGGAATGTATTATAATTTATAGTAGATATACTTCTAGAATGCTCATTCCAAGGAATGGTCCGGATTTGTTTGTTCTATATTGGGTGGAGTGATTTAGAGTTTCTCAAACATCTAATCCTAATTATGTTTCAATGAGATGAAAAATCAATGTTGGGGAGACCATTGAGGGATATAATGTAGATGAGTATGCATTTTTTTTGTTTAGAGATCATATAGTCTTACCTTTGGCTTTTTAGGAAAAAATTCTTAGAGCCTATGAAATTTGAGATGGGGTGTTCACCTAGGGATTCAAAAAATTTATAATTCATTTAAAATGTAGTTTTGGTGGGTGTTAATGAATAGATATATATAATATTATGTCCTGATATTCATCACATATAAGCAAGTCAATGAAGAGAATCAATGACCAGTCGGTATATTGTAATCTTTATAAATTCATGTATGGAAATGGGAGTAGTTAGACTTGGATTTTGTAAAAGATATAAAAAATATGGTTAGAAAACATGATTCCATATGGGTTATTGTGGATTTCCTAAAAAATTTTGGTCATTGATTTCAATTCTTAAAACTAATTAAATGGAATAATTATTCAAAACCTATATTTCTAGAAATTTTAATGATTCACAATATTCCTTTATCAATTCTATTAGATAGAGACCCCATGTTTACATCTCATTTTTGGAATTTCTTTAATAAATACCCTGAAAAAAATACAAAATATGAGTACATTTTATCATCCTCAAATGAATGGAAATCCTAAACAGACAATCAAATCATTGTAAGATCAATTTTAGGCTTGTGGGATTGATTTTGGAGGCTTATGGAAATATAATTTACCATTAGTGGATTTATAATATAATAATATTTATAAAGCCCTAATACATATGGAACCTTTAGAAGCATTTTTAGGATTCATTATCGGTCTCCACTTTTTGGGGGGGAAATAGGTGTAACTTCACTAATTGTACTGAGTCATGTAAAAGAGAAAATAAATAGTCTTATATTTATTATAAATGGAAAAGATATATACAATAGTCATAAAAAGTAATATGTGGATCATTTTCAATTACTTTCTTCATTTTAGGTCAGTGAATTTTTTCTCCTGAGAATATCTCCAAGGTTTGGTCATTGTTCTTTTGGTAATAAGGTAAAATTATCACCTTACTACATAATCCATTTTTAGATACTTTAATTAGTTGGTGAGTTGTAATATTAGTTAGCTTTTCCACCAATATTATGTTAACTAGATAATGTGTTTCATGTATCTCAGTTAAAGCAGTATGAACCTCATTTTGAGCATGTGATTTGATGGGATCTCATTCTTCAATGTCCATATTCTACATTGATTTATGTGCTAGTACAGATTGTGAAAAAGTAGGAGAAGATATTTATTATTAAAATTGATGGTCTAGTTTGGGATCTATGGAAACATTATTGAATTTAAGATGAAACATTTGATCATGAGAAAGAAATGGTGGGAAATTTCCTGAAATTTTCCAGGATAATAGGGATTTTCTACTTTCTAATGATTGAAAGGACAATGGTGGGGTGATTGTGGTACCCCTAATTTCAGGTATATAACCCTTTATTCAGGTAATTTGAGTCATATAATGTTCAAGTTGTGTTTAAATAGTTTATTATGGGTTCTGTCATATTTTCGAGGCTTTTATAGAGGTTCACGATTTGTGTATGGTAAGTAAAATCATCCAGTATCTCTAGGAAACCATGAAATGTATGACAGTGGGTACTAGGCAAGCACATGATTGGAACACTATTTTCTCAAACCATGCATATGCCCAGAATAGATTGTTTATGTTTAAATAGTGTAAATTTCATGTTTGTCACACGATTTCTCTAACCGTGTCATCCAACGGTTCGAGTCATGGACTTAATAAAGTAGCATCTCATTGCTGGCACATGTTTTTCTAAACTATTTGGATTAAAAGTGTAGTGTATATATGTCCCTCTTTAATAAGTGGATCAAATATTATTTTCCCCTTAAAGACATGGTTTTCCCTTAATACTCCCATAATCATATTTCCATTTATTCCCAAGGCATGACAGATTATTCCCTTCAATCTGAGAGCAATCCTTTGTAATATTAAAATTTGTTAAAGGCCAAGATTATTTTATAAGTTCTTATTTTCACTCATTTTTCTTAGATCAAGGGTTATTCTCTTATTTAGAACTATATATATAATATTTTATGGAGAGATATATGTCTTATGAATTCTTTTATGATGATATATTATTTTTTATGGTGAACCGAACATGTTTTGTGATCGGATATTGAAGTTTTGGTGCGTTGTTCTTAGTTTATTCCAACATCTATGTGTTTGGTGGATTATACATCCACTCAAAATTATTTATAACAGTAAAAATGGTTTTTAAATAATTATATTTTTGAATTTGTTTTGAAATAATTCTATGATTTTGTGTGGAAATCCCTATATGTTTTGGATTTGGATATTGTGGTTAAATTGCTTAGATTATATAAAAATTCCTTGGATTATGATTTAGAGAAGTGGATTTAAAAATTTGTGCTTTTTTAATTTGTTGAATTGGATTTTTGATTTTTTTAAATAATGAATATTTTGTGGAATCATTTTACAATTATTTTGAATACATAGATTGTGTCAGTTCATTTTCATTAGACATGACTCTGTGGAAGGGGTGTGTGTCATTGCGGAACCTAGTATTGATTACCTTGTAAAAACATGTTAGATTTATGGGTTAATTCTCTTTATTTTTTTTAACTATAACATAGACATGCATGGTGCGTATGGAGATATATTTGTTAGTATTACAAATTATTGTAAATGGATTAGGGATTTTTTAACACATTCCATGTAAAAATTTTTATTACTTTAATATAAATTGTTTAAAAAAACTATATGATTTTCTAAATTGAGATAAGATTTTATTCCTAGTTGATTGAGTTGGGAAGTCATTGGGGGAAATCCTAATGATTTTAGACTCACCGCTAACTTGGGGACTATTATGAAATTGTATATTTCATCAATTTATACATAGGTAAATGAATGGTATCTTAGTTCTTTAGTGACACTTCATGATATTGTATTTTGGTTACTTTTTGTACACTAATATGGTTTGGTTTTTTGTTATGTTTTAAATTTTTTTATAATCATCCCTCATATATAAGTTTTCTTGGTTAATTTTGGTGTGGTTTAGGTGTTGTTTCATTAATATGGAAAATCATCCCCCAATTATTCTTGAGTCTATTGATAATTATTTTCATCCTTTAGTATCTTAGGGATGTCACCTTTGGCCTAGTATCTCCACTACCTCTTCCCAAGAAAATAGGTGAGGGGAGGGATGTTAAATATTCTAACCATTTTCCTGTAGTTAGTGTATAATGATATGAGGAATATATTATTAACATTTCATGGTAAAATTATCCATTTGAAGTTTATTTTAGTACTTTATCCATGAAAAATTCATCTTCAGTACTCATTTTTAGAACAAAGGATGAGATTTCAGTGGAAATTAATTAAAGGATGAAATAATTCTTATCAAGTAATTATATTTTACTTTTGTTCTTAATCTAGATGGTATTGTACTTCCTTAAGTATAAGAAAAGAGTACCAAACTAAAAATTTGTTCTATAACCTTCATTTCTAATGAAATCGATGATCTTTTTTACACATATTCTATTCATTGTTTTATAGTTGTTGTCTTTTTCATGATCATTCAATTTCATGGGATCAATGATCTCTGCCACTCACCATCATTATTTAGGAATTAAACTATTTTTGTATGTCTATATATTAATATCCCTATAATATTATCCAATTTGAAAATCCATTTATAAACTATTCTTGGAA
Source organism: Viscum album (assembly GCA_963277665.1). Lineage (NCBI taxonomy): Eukaryota > Viridiplantae > Streptophyta > Magnoliopsida > Santalales > Viscaceae > Viscum > Viscum album. The sequence goes on from OY728164.1 coordinate 1,818,395,976, forward strand.
ACCATCATACTTCTCTCTCCCTCTCTCTCTTTTCAAGTTGATGTTTTATTAACCATTTTTATGATGTATGACTTCAAAAAGGAAATTTGGAAATTTCAAACCATTTTTTATCGAGTTAAAGTGAATATTGTGAAGATGAAATTAATTAAATGGGAGAGAATGTAAGAAACTTATTTTTTTTAAAAAAAATCAAAAATGAATCTATGCTTGATAGTTTACAAGACATGCAACACCAAGCTTAAAAAATCCATAAAATATTATTAATTCAAATATGTCCAGTATAACCTAACCATTAAATTCAATGGTATGGATATTATTTACTACATTATGATATATATATATATATATATCTGTGTGTGTGTGTGTTTTTATATGTCGCACTGAAAATAAATTTATTAGCAAAATCGTAGTAAATAATCTTTTAATTTTTAGTAAAGTAAATGTATTTCTCAAAAAAAAATTCTTTAAAAATAATTTTTATTTATTTTTGTGAGAAAATATTGTAATTTATTTATATATATTTTAAAAAAATTATTTTATAAAATTTATTTGATAAAATTGTTTTCAATTTTTAAAATCAATATTATAAAAATAAATTAGGGTAACTTTTTTAGATTTTTTAGAAAATTATGATTTTTTAATGAATAGTGACAAATACCCAATTTTGTTTAAAAATAATTTATTTTCAATAAATTAAGTATTTTAAAAATAATATTTTTATTTAAATATGATTTCATTTAAATTTAATTATACTAAATCCAAGTAATTAAATTATAATCTCCTCTATATTAGATTTTTGTGTAAGGTTATTTTTCTGTTTAGAAATATGTTTTTCTTGAAAATTGTTTTTAAGTGCATAATCATGATCCATTTTGATTAATTAAAACCATCCAAATTTTGGAATTATTTAAATGAAATTTAATTATTATATTTCAATAATTATTAATTTCAATTCATATTATTATTATTACAAGTCATATATTTAATATAATATCATCTTATTCTTGAAAATACATATCTTGAAACCCACCTTTTTCATCGCATCTTCTGGTTTTATTTTAAAATTCAATTATTTAACACCATTTAATTGAATTTAGGAAAATAGATTACAAATTTTTAATCATAATAAGTAATATTATCTAAATAAATAAAGAATAATTTTTTTTAAATTAATAGTCAAGAACTAAAAACATTTAACAATGATTACGGTGAAAATGGGTTTATCAGGGGGTCAAACTAAAAATATAAAAGTTAAAATTAGATAAAAATTTCTACAAAATATATTTTATGAAAATATATTGACCTTATCATGTATAATTATAGATAAATTTTCATTTTTGATCCTTTTTTCTAGAGAAAAATACGGGTACACCTATTTCTTTTCAAAAATTTCAAATGTTAAACTCACGTCACTTATAAAAGTACACCCTTTATCCTATATTATTTGCACATTTATATAAATTATTATCAGAAAATTCCTTCCAAAATAACATCCATAATTCCATACCCATGACCTAGTTCCCCATTTTTTATCAGAAATATATCCTATGAATGCTTTTGGTGCTAACCTACCTAGGTTTTCCAAAGAAGATATATCATGTTTAACCGAGCATTTTTTTATTTCTTATTCCACCTCCTTACAATATAAATTAATGTTGATTATATGATAAAAAATTACATAAAATATAATTAAATTTTATTATGTTTATTTAATAACCTAAATAAATCTCCTATACCATCAAATGAGAAACCAAACAATTATTCATATGTACGGTGGACAACTTCCTCACAAACTGATGTAATTCGTTTTTCATCATCACCACTCATGGGTTGTTATAATGATGTATTTTATGTATATATATTATATTTTAAACATATTTATACGAATTTAATGACAATATCACTTATAAAATCTTAATTTCTATTTGATGTGGGATAAAATAACGTTCTTTGTCTGTACGATTAAATACCACGTCACAAAGAGATGTGATTATTTTTTCTCTAATATATTACATGGAAGGTTGTATGTTTGAATTTAATGAATATGTGTGATATACCTGACATAATAAAGATATTAATATCATATTAATAATTATTAAAATATCATATATCTTTTTTCTTCTTACATAGAAAAATGATAACGTCATTCATGTGTACATGGGGACTACCTCCACTATAAAGCGATGCGATTATTTTTTTTCCTTCACCAAATCATATAGCTAATATATATAAGTATATTTAATGATATAATATGTCATTTACCATATTATTTTTATTCAGTAATGATAAAATATTACTTTCCTTCATTTTATAATGATCTTTGAAAAATATAATTGTTACTCATGCATACGTACGACCTACTGTATCATGGATTGCAACGTTGTTAAATTTTTCATGACCATAATTCATGGTTGGTTTTAAAAGTATAAATTAAATATAAAAGTTATATTTATTTCATGGTTATTTTTTTATATGATGTAACAAGGACCTCTTTGACCTTCGCCAACACACAAAATCCATTTTGACACAATGAACTGAACATCCTATAAACTCAATACATGGACTTAAATACTTAAGTATTTAAATATATCATTAAAATAAATAACATAATTTATTTAATTATAAGGTTTAAAAAAATAAAAGGTTTATTATTAAATAAATTAATTTATATAAGTTTATTATATAGGATATAAATGGCATACATGTAATGTATAGACTCAAGGTTAGGGACTTCGTCTCGATTTTCATTCATTGATAAATATTTTAATGTTTTCAATCAGATTCCTTTTATATTGTGTATATAATACCCAAATCACATGTAATATAATTTATAATTTATTTTTCATGGTGTATTATTTTTCAAATTAAATTATTTCATACATGGAGATATGACTTTAAGGTTTCCAACTGGTAATGAATTTCATAACATAATGTCATTTCATTGGGTTATATTACTTATTAATTGTATTTGAGGTTATAAGATTATGTATTTCTTGAATTTTTAATATATTATTTCTTATTTCAACATATTTATTAAATTATTTATTTGAAACACATAATCTATTCGGTGACTAATTCTCACTTCAATGTTATCATTATTGTAAGGGTTTCTTATCTCAAATTGTCTTCTTTGAGACATATATCTTGTCATTAAAATATATTTTTTATATGAAGTTTAGCTACATGCCCTTTGATATATTATATCATGAATGTAATTATATTCATTATATTTAATGTTTACTTTCATGTTATTCTTTTATAGGGATTATTATTGAAATTTTTTCAAATTTAAAAAAGCTTTATATTACATTACCCTTTTTAATCGGTATTATTTATGATTAAGTTTCCATGGAAGGAAATTATTTATTGATTATCTTATGAAACCCTTTAATTTTAATATCCTATATTTATTCATAAAATTTTCACGTAATGGTACCATTTTCCACTCTTTGGTACTCAAAACGGTTCAAAAAATGTTCATAAGGAAATCACATTTTGGTTCTCTCTTCAGTCAAAAATCATTTTCCATCCAAATATATGTTTTCAAAATATGTTTTCAAAATTATTTTATTAGGATTTATTTAATTAATTTTTACCCATATATTTAATTTTTTTTAAAAGAAATTTAAAATTAAAATTCCAATCATTTTCAAAATAGATTACTTTTTGAGTTTCATTATAAAAATTTTAAAGAAATACTTTTTTTAACATATTTAAAATGACCAAAATAATTTATGATATCATGGAAACTAAATGTTTTGAAGCATAATTTTTTTGTTTCAATAGTTTATTTCAACCAAAAAGATTCTCATAGTACTTTTTGGTCTTTTTAGATTATAAAATTTATATTAAAAATGAAAATATTATTTTTAACAAGAATTTTTTAATGGAATTATAATGGAATTTCCATTCATGAAAAAAAATAACCCTTGATTTTAGTTAAAGTGAGATGATAATATGTGGAATTAATACCATCCATATTATTTCTCTAAATGGATTGTGATATTGATATTGAACCCATTTCTTTTCCATGGGTGTATCAAACAATAAAAGAATAATGATTTTTATTATGTCAAAATTTGAAGGATTACAAATGTTTTTTTCGTGAAAGGATCAAATACATTATTAATTATCATAGGTGAAACTGATAGAGCATATATGATGAATATAGCCAGATAACATTGAGTGAGTGCGATATAGATTTTATGGTTGGTGTAGCCAGATATCATTGAGTGATCCTAATATAGCTTATATGATGGGTGCACCGAGATAGTGTCAGTTGAGAACATTATATCGTATATGATGGGTGCACCCAGATAGTGATCTAATGAATATGGTAATGACTATGTTCTCCAAATTATTATATTTTAAGTCGGCCATATGGTAATTCCAATTATATGGGGTTTGTAATGGTTTTAGGATGATGACGTCCTAAGGTACCGACACGTTTACATTATTCATTGTATGGGGTTTTAATGATATAATTGATGAATATTGGAATAAAATGGATCATTATTATTGATTATTATGACTCTTTCCATTTATAAAGCTTAATTCCATGTTTCATGATTAATGATCTGGGTATTGATGGGTATAAATATTTATATGTTACGCTAATGCACAATGAATATGTCACCATATCCTTATGATTCTCTTATTATCACTGGTGATATTCAATTATAATTGCCTATTTTTACCCTTAATAATAATTTAATCATTCCCTTATTATTTTTTCTCTTTTCTATGTTATAAAGAATGTTGTTAAATTAATTATTTCTTGAATTATTTCATTTGGATGACGATGATGACTTAATGTGAAATAAGAAAATATTGGTTTAGTGAGCTGAACACTCACTTGAATACATCATTATTATTTATGTAAGGGTTTTCAATAATTCTCTAAAACTCAAAGCCTAATTTTTCATTAGGCATGTAAGTTATCCCAAAAATATGTTTGATGTTGTTTGTTATCGATAGAAAAAATTACATCAGATTCATTGATATCAAATATTGAAACGAAAACATTATGTTTTAAAACTAAATCATAGATTGTGTGTTTGGGGTTGTTATATCAACCATTATAACCATCCATGTAAGGTTTTTATGAAAAATGAATTATACTTTTATGTGAAGACAGTAAGACATACGTACACACAAGCAAAGTTTTCACTTTTCATATCATAGAAAATAAATAGAAAATGATTGTACCATAATCATAATAAAATATTTGTATGTTGATGATACTCGATTATTTAATTTACTATAGTTATAATAGATTTACATAATTTTTAGAAAGAATGTAATTTCAAATATACACGGAAGGTTATTACATCATCTTCAAAAGATCTCCTTTAGATCATCTCTTAAGGTGCCTCGTGTTCGTCATTTAGGATGAAAAAACCACTGGAACATATTTAAGAATGTTTATAATAGAATAATGATGTTTTTGGTTGGTTTATATATTTAATAGTGTCTTAAATATTAGATATAAGGGGTTTCCATTTATAAGAGAGTGGAGGGGCATTCTTGGAATTTTATAAAATATTAAAATAATATAATTTTTTTCAGGTCTAATGGATTAGAATTGATATAATTTAAATACAATATGGTGATGAGTCTAAATTCACACTTATAATAAAAATTTAAATGTTTTTTGTTATGTTTTCCCCATTATCATTAATTTTTTACCGTCATTATGCCATTTAATGTCTAGAAAATTGCTAAATTATTCTGTTCATTAAGGGTTGGTAATGTTATAATAAAATATAAAATGACCCATAAATGGAATATGATTAATGTTTTCAATAATATCCCAATGAATTTGATAAATATAAAGTTTTTATAAATTTTAAATCATTTAATAATATATTATTTGTTGTAAAATAAGATTAATGTCATTTTTTACACAATTAATTTAATTTAACATTAAATAAATTAATAAAACAAGTCAATTCAAAAATAATCTTTTAGGATATAACTATAATGTCATATTTAACTATAAAATTTATAAAAAACAATAATTTTTTAGCTAATATTAGTTTTAGTATTTTCAAACAAATTTATTTTATTTTTCTATTAATTTCATAAATATTGTTTCAGTGTTACACAAGAATTTAATATAATTACATTATCAATAAATATTACAATTAAAATACCATTTAAAAAATCATTTTTAAATTATTATTTAGAGTTTAAAATAATACGTATTTATCCCATCATAATATATTATATATAGTTGATGACAAAAATGTTTTTCTTTTTCTATTATCTATCATATAAATATTATAAAGGTCAAAATTATAGATAATTAATAAATGTCATATTTTCAAATTATTGATTAGATTGTCTCATACAATTAATTTAATTCATATTTTGGTTTGATTTTCATTGTCTTATAACATCATTTTTCATCCTTAATTACCTAATTTACCCTTACTGTGGTGACAATTATATATAATTGTTACTTAATAACTAGAAATAAAAGTCTTATCTATCGAATTAAGACATCATAATTCGAAAAATGGTATCCATTTTTGTAGATTCAGATTCATTAATTTCTAGATATTAATTTATGATTAAAACCTTAAATAGAATGAAAAATATTTTTTTCATAAAAATGCATTTTATTAATAAAAATATTTTTATTCCAAATATAAGTATAAAAATCATTTCAAATGCCATAATTGAATTATTTAAAATATAGTTAAAATAATGGTTTTTTAACCATTTTAAAATAAATTTTAACTTTCTAAATTATTGAAAAATATATATTTTTCAATAGAAAATCTTTTTCACTATTCATTGAAAATAAAACATTTCAGAAAAATCCCAATAATTCACCCTATGGTAATTTTTACGTGATGATTTAAATTATTAATTTAATATAATAAATACATTTTAAAAAATGTAAAATATTAATTATATAATTTTTCATATAAACCAATGATTTTTTTTAGGAAAAACATGTTTTTGAAGAATAAAGTGAATTAACATAAAAATTGAGTGTTTATATCCTATGCATTAATCAATAACTGTGTATTAAGTATGAGCATAATATATATTTCATAATATGGTTTTTAATATTAATATCCTGTAATTCAACTACATGTTTATAATTATCATATTTAAATAATAGTATTTAATTGTTCATTTAGCCATGGAGTTGCGTGTTTTATACACATTTGAATGTAGTGTTCATAAAAACTCCGGATATTGCCAATAAATTTAATCCAAATTATACTTCATTTTTAATTCCAATTAGATTCCATTATTGTATTAATTAAACCATAGTTATGAATAAAAACATGAAATCAACCACTCAAGGAAAATTTCAAAATTGATACATACTTGAAACAACAACAAAAAATCTTTGATAGAAAGAGAAAAGTAATAATGTATTTAGTAGGTATGAATATATAGTAACATATGACATCCAAAGAAGATAAAACCTCTCAAAAAGGAAAAAAATTTATTTACTAGTGAAAAAGTGTATATTTAATTCTCCCACTTTACTTAAAACAGATTTATATATCTATATTTACCAGTATCTCAAAAAAATCATAACATACAAACTACCATTCTAGACTATCCTGATGAAAAATATAACTTTTCACACCACACATTATCTTTACTCTATTTATATATATCTGAAAAAATGGGGTTCAATATGGATATGGATAATTTTTCCGTTCAATAACAAGATCATCAAACCATTCTCATCACTCTTAATTAGGATAAAAATAATGAATAAGAATAAATATATGTAAAAATAAAACCAAATAATGATAACAAAAAATGTTCTCAATAGACCCCAATCTATTAAAATTATTTACTAATACTTTGAATGAACATAAAAATAATGTAGACCCAAGTATCTGTTATGTTCTAATCATAACATTAAAACCCTAAAATTACTCTCTAAATATTAAACATGCTGATAGGGATACTCTTTAAATCCATGATTATATCATAGTTATATTTCCATTATTGTGTGGAGAAATAGTAATCAAATTAACATAGAGTAATTATGATATATAATTGGTTACTTTGAATGGAAAAAAATGAAAAAATAATATTAATAAGAGAAAAATTGTTTTCCATAAAGAGAAAAAGGATAGACAGTAAATGTTTTGCTTCTAGGAAAATTATTATTTCTGAAAATAGAAACTATATAATCCACAAGGATATATAAATTTAACTTCATTAACAAGTAATTATTTTATATATAATAAAAAACTAATTATCTTGACTATGATAGTTATAGTTAGATGATTTGAATGGTTATTTCGAGAATAAAATATCAAAATTTGAAATCTTTAAGAAGGATTATAATTTATTATAAGAACCAGGAATTAATAAAACTATTAAATTGGAGATGATAATGTGTCTTATTGGAATGAATTCAAAAATATAGAAAAATTCCATTAAACTTACTTATTCTTTTAGGTTGGTATTATAGATGGGGAAACCATGGGTATTTTCTATGTAACTGTCATGAGTTTCAAAATTTTACCATTTGAAAAGTAAAAATAATGATTAATTATACTATTAAATATACTATACTTACTCTTCATAAAATATATGTAACATATTTTTAAATATTTATTGGTAAAATTAACTGAGTAAACAATATTTTGGTTATAAAAATATTTCCCTATTTTTATATTTTTTCATTATGAGTGGGTTCAATCACATTCCAAATTTGTAATTTAATTTAATAAATTTATGATTTTATAATATATGTGGTCCAAAAAATCATATCTAATTTTACTATATCCACTTGATTACAACGATTCCTCTATTGAAAATGAGAAAACACAAACATATGTGCTGACCAAAAAATAAATTCTAGATATCAATTAAATACATAAAAAATCATTTATTAATTCATCTCAAGGAAATAATTTTCAAATTTTATTGATTCAAAAACCTATATAAACTATTTAAGGGATAATTTGGAGTTTTGGAAGTGTTGATACATATTTTATAATCCATTTCAATAAAATTAGTATATTATTCATTAATGTAAAACATTGGACCTACTTTTTGGCGTCTGAAATTAAACATTTTATAAGAAACAAACTCATTCATAGGTTAATGAAAACATGACAAAATTAGAAACAAATTAGATATACATACAAAAAATTATTCATTAGATAAGGAAATCATAATATCATTTGTTGGGATCATAGAACATATCCTATATGACCTAGGATAAATATTCAAAGTGTATCTAATAAAATTTTTATGTATTGTAGTAATGGAACTGTGGGTATCATGACAATTTCTAGAAATATTATCCCATCATGGACCTCAATTCAAGATGGGGTAGCTCTTTCCTTACGGTATAAACCTATTCAATTAGAATATAGTTTAAATTATCCAAATATAAATATGTTATGTTTCTCCCTAGAAATCCATCATATACCTATAATCACATGGTGTAAATTTTTATCTCATAGGCCTATGGTTTGTTCCTTAATTTGGGGTTTTCAAAAAATTAATGGTTTTCTCATTTTTTTCTATAATTTTTCGTGGTTGTTCATTCATCCTTTTTTGAACATGATAACATATTAAAAATCATCTTCCAATTTTTTATCCCTATAATTTGCTAATTAAATAATGAATTGAAAGGATTTCAAATTAATATACATTGAATTGGAATAAATAATTTGATTTAAATTATAGAAATGACAATTTTTTCATGATAATATAGAAAACTAATCAATAAATGTTAAATTAATTTTAATTTAATTATATTTTAAACTATAACTAATAGAAGTTGACATGATAAAAAACATTAAATTATATATAAATAAAAATAAACTAAGGAAGTAAAATCCAATAATTTTTTGTGAGAATCCATAAAAAAATTGTAATGACTTTATTAATGACATTATAAATAGAATATTGTAAAAGTGAAAAATAATCTATTATTTTGGTCATATTTAAGATCAGTTTCATCATGAAGAGAATCCTCTTCATTTATATGATCTATAGGGATATGCATTCCCTCTATAAATAAAGAAACATATAATGTAAATAAATAAATTAGGATCTAAGGATGTATCAAAAGCGAACATGACAAAAAATACACTAAAAATATTCATCATCAATGGTTTTAGAGTTTTCATAATGTTACACTTCTTCATATAAGGAAATATATTTCATTTTATTATTTTTCTATTAATATAATCTCCCCATTGGCTTATATTTTTTTGAAACATTATTTAAAACATGTATCTAAAAAAGTAAAAAATTAAATAGTGGATGTGAAGAATATAATTGACAATTACAATGATTGGGTATCCAAATATATCAAACCCTATCTGCTAACACCTTGGATCATTAATATTTATAAGCTACAAAAAATGTAAAAAGTATACTAAAATATACATAAATATTTACATAAAGGTCATCATCTTGTTCTCTCTCAAGTTTGATATATATTTGGAAACACTGTTGTAAGTTAGATTTTTTTCTCTTATTCTTAATGATTGATTGGTAATTTTTATCTTTATGATGGGAACTATGATCAAAAAATGTTTCACCTTTAAATGATTTCAATAAAAATATAAAGTATTATAATATTTAAATAAAACAATATATGTATCTAGATAAATGAAAAATATGGAAATTCATAGATTTCAAAAATAAGAAAAGAAAATATTATTTTTAGAGATTAAAAGGCTATTGAGGATGTCAGTTTTTAAGAGAATCATAACTAGTAATAAGGTTTATAGATAACCTGGTTAGTTTGTTAGGAAAATAATAGAATATAATATATTTTTATGTGACCTTATTTCAGTTATAGGTGTATGTTTTTTTTGGTTCAGTATTTTTCAAAATAAATAACAATTATTTTGAAAATAATTAAGGCTAGATGAGTTCTAAAAATCAATATCACACCCCATTTATGAAAATGGTAAAAGATTACATTAAAATATGTAACAGACATATAACAAATCCAAATTCCCAAACCAACTCAACCAACAAAAAAACTAAACCATCATAAAAAGATACCGAAGAACACAACGGGATTCATTTACAATTTAGTTCACAATATTTATTAATCATATAAATTTCAAGTTCGATTATTAGTCCATAATGACACTTGACTTTACAAAATAGTATTTTATCATAATTATACCATAAAATTTTAATATAATATTGATACTGAGTTTAATGATGATTTTTTTATTGAATCATCATGATTCAACCTGACACATCACCAGAGCTAGCTCGAAACAAGGCCTGAAGTGCATTCTCGATCACCACAGGCTAGAATCATGCACATACGTATCATCATAAATATTCATTGGAATGATTTTTCCCTGAAATATAACACAATATCTCTCATATTCCATGTAAATTTATATAAAAATATATATCAAAAAATTGAGTATAAATTGCTAAACAAAAAATAATAGGAGACCTAACAAGGAAAATCCAAGTGATATAGAAGACCTAATGTCCATGAAAATAACCACAGCTCTATGTGACTATATGTCACCTCCATTTCGTTCCACATTGAATGTTATATCTAATGATAGAATATTTTATAGCATTTGATTCTATTTTATTTAAATATATCCTAAAAACATTACTAATAATTGTTGAAAAGCATGGTGTGAGTAATAAATCATAGTAGGATACCACTAATAATATTTATAAGGTCTTTTACCATATATCTATTATTAATAGCTTCAAAAAAATATTTTCTACGGATATTATATGGAAAGACATTTCCATAATACTTCTCTTTTATTTTCATTAAAAATATCCATATCCCAAGCCTTAAGAACATGTATGTAAAACAAGTTTGATAAAAAAGATAAATAAAAAACAAATAATTTTATATTAAGAAAATTTTGAATGTAATGAACAATATTCTATATAATTTCAACTAATAATGAGAAAATGGGCTACAAGACGAGGTCATTGATAATAAAACATCCAAGGTAACTATGTTTCAAAGTGAATCCTAGGTCCATCCAAAGAAACATATATCAAGGTCTTACCCATGTTCCAAAGTGTAAAATTACATGTAAAAAATATATATGCCCAGTTTTCCCAATTAGTATTTTTTGAAATTTTATTGAATGCTTAATTTTTGAAAAAACTATTTTCAATGTAGACCCCCTTCAAAAGATTTATGATTTCCACTAAAGAAAAATTAAACAATGGAATTAGATTTAAACCGTAATAACATTAGACCAATCATTTTCATTTTCCCAAATCAAATGATTTCCTATAATCATTCAATATTACATGATAAATAATCCATTTGATAGATAAACTAACCTCATTGACATATGAAATGTTAGATCCTTCAAGTTATGTAAAGGTAAAAAAGGGAGATGGTCCTCAAAATTCAATATCTATGGGTAACATCACCAAATCCCCTCTAAAACCTCCATATCTAAAAATTATAGCCTATAGGATTTCAATGAGATAGTGGTAGAATGATAAAGATAGTTTTTAGATAAAATAGGGTAATCTAAGAGGATATTCATATATACCTTCAAGATATCCACTGTAATTGATGGATAATAACTCAGAAACTAAGGAGAGAACCTTTTAAAGTGTCATGGATAATTTGTTTTGAGATATTGATAGATTAATAGAATATTAGTCATAAAAATTAACAAGGGAATGTCTATTTTTCTGTATTTTTTAATAATTATGGATCGATTTTTTCGGTTAATACACAGAGTTAGAAAAATAATACACTAAAATTTTGGTATCTCTATCATGTGAAAACAATGTCATGTGTTTTTATATGACTAGATACATTTTTATAAAAACTATGCTCATGTCATGATATACCCTCTTCGACCACAAAATAAAACAACATGGTTTTCATGGACACTCACACAATTAAATAAATCATGCATTGTCCATGAAAATCACCTCTAGAACTAATAGCACCATATCACATGTATACTGATCATTTAAATATTAATTTGTACCTAAACTATAAGCCTTCCATTATTCCCCCAAAATATAAAAATTTAACCCCTAAATCTCAAAAGCCTCTAAATACACTAAAGAGAATAAACATGATCCCAATTAGTCATACATGTGACCCAAATGTCATCACAATTATCCACACCATGAAGCATTATATCCTTGGAAAGAAAATAAAATTTTAAACTCAAAATAGGTAAGATAGTTACATCACCAGGAACACTTTCTTATTCCACTTGTCATAGTTATCACATATATACTATAAAACTATATTAACCAAAAAAATTGTTTTACCTCATAGAATATTATCTTAATGATCCATAATTATAAGTAGTTTCTCAACTATATAGGTATCATGTTCAATATCAACATCCTCTCATTCAATCACATAAGATAGATTTGAAAGATACTTCTTCAGGTATGAATCATGAAACAAATCCCAAATCAATGCCAGTCTTGACAGTAACATCAACTAATATTGAAACATTAAAAGTTGATAAGTGATATCAAAAGGAAAAATATAGCATGGAAACACTTCCCATTCTTTCAAAAGGGATTATTTCTTAGTCAAGGATAAACAATGAGAAAAACCTAGTAATTTTATTACATCTCTAATAGATAGAGGTATTGTTTTGAGTAACATTTCTGATGGTTTCAAACTCTTGGAAATGTTTTCTTGAGATAACCACATAGTATTAATCATACATTGATGGGACTCAATCCTATAAGACACCATTCACCTAACCTTTACTATAATTAATTATATTGAAAAGGATATCATTATAAAAATTCAATGTGATTCTCTTTATTCACATCGTGATATCTATTTTTATAGGAAATATTCGACAAAAAAATTCTAAATAAAAAAATCCATTGAAATCAACCAGACATAGCTAAATCATATACCCAATATCTATTTCATTTTTCTAATTTGACTATCCCTCTAGAGAAAGAATAGTATTCTAAACTCTAACTGAGAACCCATCACATTTAACAATTCCTTCTTGAATTAAGATGAAATGAACATGTATCTATAAGAAATGGTAACCATAGGCACACCATATATTTTCACAACCCCTTGAATATAAAAAATTTCAATATCATTCACCATTCTCATATCCTCAATAGGAATGATATGAGAAATTTTTTTGAATTAGTTGATGATTATTCCAGTGGTATTCTCTCATCTAATAGGAGTGCACGGTAGTCTGATTACAAGGTTCATAGGCCCATCAACCACCGTTAGTATTAGAATATATAAGGAATGTAATAAGCCAAATTGTATAAAAAAAATTTCTAAAAATGTATGCTATGTTATATAACATTATTCAAAAGAAACACTTATATAAAATAAAGAAACATTATTTCATTAATGGATATCATTATATTAGTCTTCAACTAAACCAGATAAAATTTAAAATATTACAATAAGAATAAATATTAAATATTAAAAATTAAAATGGGAAAACCCGGATCATTCCAATATAATAAAATTATTTCACCCGTTAACAACACAATCAAAATGAAATAGAATATTATTAAACTAATTAACATCATAGAAAATAATAATATAGAACATTTTGAGGAATTGTAGTGAATAATGTATTAAGGAATGAAGTGGTATTTATATGAGGTAATGTGTCCATTAGTGTAGTAATGTGACACTTGGAATAGTAATGTGACTCTAAGAATAGTAACTTGATAGTTAGATATTGTAACCTGGAAACTGGGAACAGCAACATGTCCTTTGGAATAGAAATTTTACCTCAAAATAATAAAATTTAATATAAATAATATATATAATGAGTAATTTATGAAAATATAAATATTATAATACCATTAAATTAATAAAAAGTTTAAAAAACTAAATGAAATTATATACACATTTTAATAAAATATGTTTTAATGTCATTCATAAAAATAAATATATTTAGGGTAATAAATATAATTACCTATAAAAGAAAATTATTTTGATAAAATATATTTCATCTTTATAATTATCATGTTGAAATTTCCCAAGAGTAATTTTTTGATAATTTTATAAGAAAGTCCAATTTTTATGTGAATCATAAAATTATTGTCTCCAAGTATAGAATGTTTTTTGACATAATTAAAATGTAAAAATGACTTAATAAATGTTAGATTTTTTATTTAAACCAAAAATAAATTTAATATGATAAATAGTTTATCTAAAATAAAGAAATATATTTTATAAACCTTAAAATTATTCTCCAAATCCTAAAAGTTTAATGTGTCCCTATAAATAAACATTTTTTCATTTTTATATTTTCATTTTGATTGAACTATTAAATTTGAATTTTAAAGAGATAAAAAGTCAAAAAATTGTTTTATTTTATTTAAATATATTCGATAATGTGAAAATAGTACTATTTTATGGTTTACCTTGCATATAAGAATTCATTCAATATTTTATCCATAAAATGAACAAATCCTTTTTTATAAATTACTCCTCACTCCTCACTTAAAAAATCACATAACGTCAACTTATAAAATAATAGGATTTACCCAAATCTCATATTTTGTTCCCATTATCATCATTAGGGACGTTTTGGAGCCACCAAAGACCAATCACTCAAGGATTTTAGTGTTATAGAAAAGAAGAAACACTGATAAAATGGAATTTTTTAATCTACTTCTCTTATAATTGTCAAATTGTACACCTATTTTTATTTAATCATTCCAAAACCAAATAATGTAATAATAATTGAGTTGTTTTTTAAGATTATATTAATTATTTTAACTTAATGTATTGATAATATTAATATTTTGTATATATTTTATAGTTTAATTTATTCATTATTAGTCAATGCCTCGTTAACGGTCAGTTAACTGCCAACAATGATATTGCTAATTTGATTCTTATATCCACCCCTATGGATGGTTATAAAAAAATTATTTATAATATATATGTCTATAAATATAATTATTTATAGGATTGTAGAGTTCTTACTAATAATTCCTAAATTTATATAAATTAAGATCATTAAATTGAAGCTGAACCGGATATTTTAAGAAAAATATGATTTCAAAATGTTTCACTATTAAAAAAATGTAATTATGGAATAGAATACATGGTTAAAATTGATAAATACAGAAAACAATTAACAAATTTCACTTCATTTTACATTTTCTCAATAAACATTTTTTATAATTTGGGAAGTGGAAAAGTGATGAAATAATGTGGGATTTAAGGTAAAGGGATTCTAGAACCCAGTTCCTTCCATTTTT
Organism: Viscum album; assembly: GCA_963277665.1. Classification (NCBI taxonomy): domain Eukaryota; kingdom Viridiplantae; phylum Streptophyta; class Magnoliopsida; order Santalales; family Viscaceae; genus Viscum; species Viscum album. Next base: position 1,818,412,194 of record OY728164.1, read on the forward strand.
ATCTTCTCTTTCACATTATTCTCAGTATTTATGTTCTCTATAATTATTAATTATTCCTTTCAAAATTACTTCCCTTTAACATATAGTGATATACATGTCTCTACCTTTTCTAAAGGACATCGGAGAAAATTATAAAAAAAAAATAGAACTCTATTCATTCAAACATCACTTTGACTCCTATTGGGTTGTTTATTTTTCAAATAAAAATGAAATTTTATTCTAGATATGATCTCTAATATTAATTAGGGCGTTAAAAAGGTTACTCTTTAATGTATGATATATGAAACTGTTTGTAAACTCATTCCTTTTCCATGGGTTTATTTAATGGATATGATTGTTATGTTTTCTATTTCCATGAGGAATGCATGATTATAAGGATTTTATGATATGAATGGTTTTATTGTAATTATATAGCCCTCAAATGATTTTGGTAATGTAGTATATCTCTAGATATTATGTGTATTATGTGTCAAAATGATTCTAACGTTGTTCACAATTTTTATGATAAGAGTTATATGAAATATGTTATGGATGCACATGATGATATCATTACTCAAAATTATGTGTTCTATTTGACCACTATGTTATTAAATTTATTAATTTGGAATATTACATATCCCAATAATTTATCAAATCTTTCACTCATGATTATAAATATTACCATATTCTAATGATATGATGATGTTGTTTATTCTCAACCATGTACTATTGATTCATTTCCATTATTCCTCCCATGAAATTCCCCAACTTACCAGCCTTTTAACTCACCCATTTTATTAATGTATATCCACAGGTGATTATATGTACTATGGAGAGTTCCATAGATTTTAGAAGAATAAATTTTATGGAGTTAAACAATAATTAATTTTTATTATGTATAAGTAACGTATGTGCCTATTTTTTAGAAGATACTAAAACATTTGAGAACATAAGTATTGTTGTTGTTTCTTTATCAATGAAATTTTGAAATAGGCATGGAAAAATATTTGGGTCACTGTAGTTGGAATCATATGTATGGTTTGGTTAATTTTTGAATTTTGACGAGAAATAATTATTAAAAATACTATGTATAAGTTTGAGTTTTCGGAATAACATATTAATATTTTAGTATAGTTTTAGAGAATGTGGTTTCATAAAAATAAAAGCCCTTTCTGGATACTACTATTGGATTTGGATCTAGAAATGATGTACTTAGTGGTAACAACCCTAAAAAGGGAAGATTGATATTTTAACTCAATCACCACCTTGTGAAAGACCAAAAAGGACTTGTTGAACCCCTGTTATGGATGTCCCATGGGATATGATTTAGATAATAACAATCTCTATAAAAATATATAAATGACATATAATTAAATTAATTAACTCTTCTAAAGTTAGAAATTAATTAAGGAACACAATCCATTACCAAATGTATGAGAAAAAGGATAAATATGTGTTTTTTCTTCATTATTGTCAGGGGACTAGGTGGATGTTTGGAGGAAAAAGGGGGTTGTTAAGAGGGGCCTGGGTGGATTTGTATGACAGGAATATGGTGTTGTCGGGAGGGACTTGGGTGGATGTGTCCAACGGACAAAGGGGGCTGGTTAGGGGTGTTCCTACTAGACAACAGGGGCTTTAGGGGTTGTTTTCCCCTGGAAAATAGTGGGGATGACATAATTATATTAAATAAATAATTCAACCAAGTGAGAAAAATGATAAATATGTGGATCACATGATATATGGATTTATATTTAAATTGCATATATGAATGAAATATATATTTAACCCTTTTCAAATTATGTTTGTTTAAACATTTTCTCTTTTATAAAATAGAGGGATCTCTACTACAAAACATGCCATTAACAGCACTCAAAATATCCTTTATTAGTTCTAGAGAAGTTTTGACTACCGGAGCATTATTAAATTCCCTATGAATTTATCAATCCTGATAAAATGGTATATTGCAAAGTGTTGTACTAGCACACTAGAACACCAGAAAAACTACCAAAAATTATAAAAATAAAGTACCAATATAGAAATTAAATAAAAAAAATTTACAACACAAATATAGGAAAAGAAATACAATATTATTGTAATTTAAAATATGGGTATATAAAGTTACATCAGTATGTAAAAATTATTACATACATTAAAAACATCAATGTTACTTTGTCTTTTTTTCCTAACAATATAATGTAGTTGTTCTTCATGCATAACCATGGAGAAAAATTATAATTTACCAACATTATGGGCCATGTACAATGAGTACTACTATATTCTCTAATAAGATTTATTCCATTTGTACATAATGTAAAACAGTAGTTTTTTAGCTCATTTACAAATTTGAGAAACACGTAATCAATTTTCTTCCCCTGAGAAGAATCTTCAAGATAGCGTAGGTTCCCATATTTAATTCTTATATCTGCATGCCATATCAATTATCTCGTAGTTTCTTGAAATTTATATAGTCTTTTAAACCATGTAATAATAAAAATGTAATATAAAAATTTCAAATGACTTGATTAATTTTTGATATATCTATTTATTCCACTCTTAGGAAAATTTATAAGTTATTTCTGAGAAACAATATTAAATCATTTGGACAAGAATATATTTTTCATACATCATTCCCATTGAATGTAACATTCGTTTAGGTTCATATGTACGACATAAAAGTTCATTTCCTTCTTGAATCATATCATTAAAGAAAAAATTCCTTCTAGAAAGATGGTGTTCCTCCATCCTCTGCTAGCATTAAAATTATATAACATTAATATAAATATTTTTTTCTTTTAGTACAACCAATATACAATGGTCACATAGCACAACTTTTTATCATCTCAAAAAACCATGTACAACCATGATGGTCATCTTCAATTTCTTTTTCCATTTATTCTATGATACTTCTATCATCACTTACATTGGTATTCATATCAAATGATCCATATATTGAAATATAATCTCAATTGGTGTGAACTTTTATTTTTTTCCCATGTTTCAAATTTTATTTATATCTATAATCTATTCCGTGAAAAATCAAATATCCTTTCAACTCTTTTAGACCAATAATTATTAAATAAAAACAATTTACATATAGAAAAAATAATTTATATGATTTATATGCATGCTCTATTACAAACTTGATGAACTCCTTAGCATAATCATTATACTCTTTTATCACTCGATTAGCATGAATTCATTTTTTGAATCATAAACACCGAATTAGGTCCAATAAGAATTCTTTTTTTATAGTAAATAAATAAATAAAAATAATATAATCATTATCAAATGTGAAAGTCATAGATAATTAAAATTAATGGAACTCAATATTTTATTTTATTCAAATAATTTATATTTGATTTGAGGGAAATAGTTAATTGAATTTAAGAAAAGAATAACTCCACAATGGTAGGTGTTATCATCTAAATTCATTTAAAGGTGAATGTTATATACATATTCCATCCTCATCAGTTTCATATGCTGAATAGTAATTAATTAATTTGTTATTTTAGATGCATCCACCATCTCTTGTGGACATGAACTGCTGTTTATTGAACTACTCTCAACAGTAGTCATCATTTTGATTACTACTCCTTATATTAGTTCAAGTAACATAAAATAGGTGGGGGATAATTCTTAGGAATGAAATTTTAATAATAATAGTTTGATAGATGAAGCCAATGAGGATGATAGTTTTACTCTATTTAGTTCTCTAAATAGTGTACTGCCTCTTATTTTTGAGAATTACACCATTGAAACTAGTTATTAACTTCTTTCCTATTTAATGTGATATTTTTGGGACAAAAATGTTCTTTTATATGATTTATGGGTACTGGTAAGGGTGATGTTATTATATATAAATCCATTGGGCTTATATGAATTCTATACTTATAGGAAAAATAAAAATTTTAATACGTTCAATCCTCTCACTAAGATGAGTCTTACCTCTATTAAAATGAGACATCAATTCATTCATAAATTATCTAAGCAAATAATAAAATATAATATAGTAAATTAAATAGTTATAGGAAACCCAAATGTGATAAACAAGAATAATAAACACTTATTCAATTAACTATAATATATAAAATTGAATTGATAAAATATTTTAATAAACAATGATTTATTCCATATACATGGATGGTAGTAAAATATTACTAGGGTTGGAACCAATACATTTAGACCTAATGTGATCAATACCTAAATTTATTTTCTAATAACTATTCCAATATATATATAATTTGATAAATTCCATTCTATTTTTTGGAATATGGTATGTAACAACATATAGAATTATTACATTTAATATTAATTGTATATCAAATATAATTAATCTTCATAAGATCTCTTAACAAATATTTTCACCTTACTAACTGATATTTTATTGGATGAGGGTACTTATAGACACTGTAAATATTATACAGTTTTTAAATATTCCTCTTTATAACTATACTCTAGAAGAATAATATATAATAATAAAATAAAACATTAGTAATAAAAATAAATAAATCAATACATCCGAATAAAAAATATTAAAAATCGGTCACGTTATAATAGTTCAATATTAAATTTAGTATAATTAAAAAATAATATACAAGTAAATATTAGTAAACGAATAATTTTTAATGAATGGAAATTCCAATACATCACGTGGTGTGACACTAGACATAGTTGGGTTCGAACCACCTACAAGCATGATGGTGAGTTCTTATGTGTATAAACTACCAGAGACCCACAACTAGCCTTCCTTGTTGGACTCCAAAATGGAATTTGATACAAGTAAGGACCCAAACAATTTAATGGAGACTAAATTGTAATAATCCCTAAATAAGATGCATACAATCCCTATTATGATAGTAATGGGAGGTATAATGAAATTTTTAGAAAATATATCAATCTGAAATCAATATGACCCAAACATTTATATTCACACATATTTACAACACCCATCAATATGATCAATGTATTGAAAGGAAAATAATCTTACCTCATAAAAACTAATATAGAAATATTTCATAGATGAAGATAACGTTTTATAAAAACCATTTCATAGTGCCAATATTGCCATAACACTTGATAGCACTATTACTTTTTAAAAATAACTTATTTCCTTAATTATTATTCCAAATAAAAAAGTGATCGTCAAATTAATTTTAAAATATTACAAACATGACTCAAAGTCATAATTTTAAAAGACACACATATTAATAGTCTCTCTTGTAATGTATTTTTTTAATGTAGGAAAATAAATTATCATATTATTTATGGAATGAATCCTTTCTATATTTCATATGACTTCATCCATATATATATAAAATATTTTGTGTATATATATATATATCAACATTCATATACATAGATATATATATATATTTGGATGTTCTGATTGGATATCGAAAATATGATATATAAATAAGGACACATAAAATTAAATAAAAATCACAATATAATACCATTAAAGATTCAAAATAGAAAAACCCCAAGCAAAATGAACGTTAAAATTAAAAAATCATTTCATGAAATCAATTAATATTTATTAAAAACCCAATTGAAGATATTTTAACAAACACTTTGTGTACGTTGTTTCCATGTAATAAAGTTCAAGAATTTTAACTTTATATGCTATATGGATGAAATTAGTGTGTGAAATTATTAATACGCAACAGAGAATCATAAAAATCCATTAAAGGTTAAATAAAAACCCCAAATCATAGAAACCCCAATTATAAATTCATTATAGAAGGGAAATCAGTTATGGATAATGTATTGAAAGAGATATCAATATACAAGCTTTTCACGAGTGAGGAGGAGAAGAAAATTACATACCATGAACATTGAATCTTCTATGTGAAAGTAGAGATATCTAAAAACTGTGTATTATTCTGATCCATGGATTTTTTTGACCCTTGATTCAATAAATCTATTGATTCAAGAAATAAAATTTTTTGAGCCTTGAATCGAACCTTGATTTGAGCTTCGAATTGATTATGTGGAGATTTAGCAATCAGTGGCTCCTGCGTAAAGCTTCGGATATCATGGATGTTTCACAACTGGTTAGGGTTATTTAAATATATCAGAAAAACATTATCAGTGCTTCCAAAAAATCACTGATAAATATCCCTTTTTGCAGCACTTAATTGTTATGCACTCATTAAAGGGATATTTATCAACGCTGATAAATGATTTTAAATTTTAATTATATATAATTAATTTTTTCAATATATTTATGTAATTATTTATATTTAATACATATATATAAATAAAAATGTAGAAAATGTATTCATAATTAAAGTTTATTTATTATAATTTTAAAATTACTTAAATATATAATTATTTACATATAATTACATGAATACTTTTGAGTCAAATAATATTTATACATTTATATCATTATATATATTTATAAATTTTTATGGTAATATATATTTATATATATATAGTAAATATATTTATAATTTAAATAAATTTATTATAATTTTATAATTACTTAAATATATATACTTATTTATTTATAAATATGTAAATTCTTTATAAAAAATATTTATTTATTCATAATTATAAATATATAAATGTATAAATATAGTAAATTTAAATAATAAATGTATATATATTTATAAATATTTATTTAATTTTTTTTAATATTATTAATGAATATATAATCCTAAATTAATGCTTGTTAAAAATGAGAGAAATTAAATAATTAAAAAAGAGTACTCTTTATATTGAAATAATGGATATGTTTTATTATTTCAAAATAAATTATTACAAAAATATGGATATATATTGGAATAATGATGAAAACATATTGAAAATATTAAAACATAGTAAATATATATATATATAAATAATAGAAAATGATTAAATTCCCAAAAAAACAAAAAAAAATAACTTAAAAATGACTAAATAACTAACTATAATAACATTAAAAATAAATAAATAAATTTTACCTATTAAATAAATAATATATAAAATATGTCGTGATATAATTTAATTCTATAGTGAATACTAAAATTTGAATAAATTACATATATATTATGTGTGTGTGGTTCTAAATAAGAATTTATTAGTTACATAAGTATTTCTGTGTGCGTTAAATGAATTAATTTTGCATATGAATGTGAAATAAATGTAAAACATGTTTGATGTATTTTAAATTAAAAAATAAAATAACATTCAATTATGTACATTACTCAATGAAATTAGTTATTATTTTTAGTTAATTTTAGTTTTCAATTATAAATCACTCTTCACTAAATATGTGACATATTTAATATAAGTAATAAATATTTTTTATTATATAAATCATATTTTATAAAATATATATATGAATATATTTCTATAATAAATGTTTTAATGAATAATTATGTACAAAAAACATTAAAAATGAATATAACATTAAAATGATTGTAATTATTATATTTTATTCATTTTCTATATTTATATTTAATATATATTATTTATTACTATATATATTTAATATATATATATATAACTTATTAATTATTTTATTAATAATTTTATCATTAAAATAAATTAATATTTTTTAATGTATTCATTTTTAATATTTTTTTTAATTGTTATAATATATTCATTTTGTGTTTATTGTTCATTTATTACAATTTATTAATTTTGTTATTTTTTTTAATTATTGAAATTAAATAATTGAATATATTTATTTATTTATTTATTTATTTTTAATATACTATTTAATATTTCTTTAAATCTTTAGGTTTGTAAATTATAATTATTCATTTTTATTATTACTTATTTAGCTAATAAAATGTTTAATATTTTTCTTAACTTACTGATTTTAAATTATTTATTCATTTCATTATTTAATTTTATTGATTTTTTATATCCATATATTATATATATAATATTTATTAGTATTTATAATTTATATATATTTATATAAAATTCAGTAATTTTTACCAATATTTATTTAATTAAGAAATTTTTTAAAATTTTTTATATTTTCGCAAATTTTTTTAATTTTTTTAATTAGTTAATTTTTTTGGGACCCGTATCAGTGCTAAAAAAATATTGATAATGGAACCCTACATCGGGGATAAAATTGAATAACTGATAAAGGGTGCCCTTTTTCAGTGCTAAACAGAAAGCACTCATAAAGGAAACCCTTTATTAGCACAAAAAAATCATTGATAAAAGATCCCCTTTACCAGCTCTTTTTTTAGCAACAATAAAGGGTTCCATTACCAGTAATTTTTTCTAGAAATGATAAATACCATCACTATTATAGGATTTTATTTATAGTAGTGGGGCCAGGAGAAACCAGAACAACAACCCATGTGAGGGATAATGAAATAATCATGAAAAAAAATACTCCTAATAAAATGGGAGGTGGATATGAAAACTTCCTGGTGATTCTCACTCAGTTATATCTTTCTGTGAATAATAACCCAAACCATGTGAAGTCTGTAGCTTCACCCAAGAAAGAGAAATTGGCCATCGAGTCCTTTATGTGGTAATGGACATTAATGTTTAGGTGATCTTTTAATCCACCTTTAAATGAAAAATTGGTTAACTGAATGGAGAATAAAATTAATGTGCTATAATTTTTAGATAAGGATAAATTAACCATGGATATTTACAGTTTATATGGATGGGCTGATCAATGAGGTAATTGATCAAGAATACCAAAATGAATGATGAAATGGAATAAATTGTGTTGGAATCCTTTAAGAATATATTTATTAACAAGTATTTTCCTCAAAATCAATGAACAATTATGTATATAAAATCTTAGATATTATGAAAAATGAGTGTGAATTTTTCATGAATTTTGAGAAAATGTTCATAATACCTACAAGATATTCCTCGGGTTTTGTTATCAATAATGATAGAAATATAGATATATTTTTTAGTTGACTAAAACCACACCACCAAAAAGAACTATCCATCTATAAATGTGGGTTTTATAATGAAATAGTTCGATGTGCTCTTTATATGAAGATGGAATCTACATATTAAACACAATACATGGTGATAAAAAGAGAACAATGTACAAACAAGCTATAGAGTCAAATGGAAAATAAGGATAAATGATTCAACAACCCATATGTTAAAAATATTAATGAATAACCCTTAAAATTTCCTTAAAGGATCATAGAAATGATTCACGTATAGTTGAGAAGGCCACCAAGATCATTAATGTTGATGAAACATGAAGAATCCAACCAATTTGTAAAAAGAAAAGAATGATCCTCTCAATTAACCACCTATTGTAATCTATGTCGGTAACCATCGAGGCCAATGGAGCAAGGCAAATATTATTCCACCCCTATTAATGAGAAGGAACATGGAAATAATGTCATAAAATTTATACATATTATTCACTTAATAATTTAATTAGTTCTATTTGTTACGGTTATATGTTTTCTTTTATATCATGGTATTTCTCTATAATTATTGAATAACATTCCCAATAGCTTGAAGTATAGATATCCATAATAAAACCTTGTAGTGTGATCACTGTACCCTAAGTGTTCAACAATTCACTTATTATAATTTTTTGGGATGATTCTAACAATGAATCTCACAATCCTTCCATTGGATGAATTTAATGATAACTAAGAATGGATTAGCTCCCATTATATAGAGATCATATAAAATTCTAGGAAATGGTAAACTATTTATATATTCCAATCTATTCCATGATTCTATAAAAATGCGAATAAAATCATGAATCTCCTTTGGAAAATCCTTCTACTAAATGGGTATTGATACCCATTGATGTAGTATATAATTCCCAAATGGATATTTCAAAGGAAAATCCCATCCTTGAAAAATTTACCATTTTAAGGGAATATACCAATTTATTTATTGAAGAGCTACTCGGCCTTACCCTAGATCCGAAGGTAGATTTATCAAACGACCTTATACCCAAAGCCGCTTCTATCTCCAAAATACCATATAGGATGGCACAAATAGATAATTAGTATATAAACAAGTAGTTGAAATAGAATTTAGAGAAATAATTCTTATTACCTAGTGCATCACATTAGGGTGTGTTTGTACCATTTCTCAAGAAAAATGTTGCATCAATGCGACTGTGTGTTGATTACCTAGATCTCAGTAAGATCACCATAAAGAAAAGGATTCCCCTACAAAGGATTGATTACTTGTTCGATCAACTTTTAGGAGATAGGTACTTCTCAAAGGTGTATCCACATTTAGGATATCATCAAATGAAGGCAATGAAGGAAGAAATTTAGAATACAGCCATTCATACAAGTTATGGACACTGTGAGTTCACATTGATTCCCTTCAGACATACTAATAGACCATAAATCAAATAGACATGACTAATAGAGTCTATAGAGACTACTCTATCAAAATTTTCATTTTATTTATTGAAAATATTCTCATTTAATACAAAAGTAAAAAAAAGTAACATGAATATCATCTAAGGATTATGCTGATGAAATTAATAAAATATAAGATGTATTGTATGTTTAGAAATTTTGAAATCCATCATTTTTTACAATTAATTAAGAACAACCGATGTTTTAGGAGAAATATATCAGGATTTTCTGGCCCACTAACTATGTTAACATAGAAAAAGGTAAATTATTTATGGATGAAATAATATGAGGGTAGATTTAAGGAAACCAAAAATGGGATAATTACTATGACTGTACTCACACTACCATCACATGGATAAGGGTTATTGATCTTAAATGATTCTTTAGTGGAATTCTTGGGTTGTGTACTCACGTATAATGATAATGTTATAAAATTTTCATTTCAACTATTATGTATCCATGAGGAAAACTACAATACAAATTATATAGAGTTATAAATTGTGATATTTACCTTGAATACATGGTCAAATTACCACTATTGTGAGATTCGTAAAATATAAATAGATCACAATAGTCAAAAGTATATATTCAAGAAAAAAGATTTGAACATGTGTCAATGAAGATGGTCAGACCTGATCAAGGGCCATGATTTCTCTATTCAACGACATCTTGGAAAGGAAAATAAGGTATTTTATTCTTTTAGTAGAAAAAGAAACTACTACTCTATTCATTATTCATATTAAAAAACCATATCTTCATGGATATAGAAAATATGGCTTTTGAAATCCTAATATCAAGGAATATATAACACACTTCCCAAAATTATTTTCAAACCATATATCCAAGATAATATCAAGGAGATAAAAATCGATTATATTGAGCTTTAAAATAAGGTGGAGTAGTAATAGAGGGTATGAATTAGTTATACCACATTAATTAAGATGTTGTAATTCCGTTTAGAACTAGACTACTTGTGGCTGTATCACCTGAGGTAAATAAATGGTTATTATGAACACAGATCATATTTCTTTCTACATCCTAGAAGTACCAAGATATATCTTGGTCATTGAGAGCACTTCTAGTTCGAAAACATTAAGATGGAGATCACATAGTTTGTCCCAAATTTTTTTGTAATTCAACAAGTAAAATAAGAGTGAAATAAGTATAAGGGGATGATGCAACCATTACCCATTCCCATAGGTAAATGGGATAACATCATCATTTTCTTTGCCAAAGGTCTCCTAAAAACACCCAAACAATGCAATGTGATATGGTATTTTGTGGATCGACTAACCAGGACTACCCACTTTATTTGTAATAAGGAATAATTATTACTTGAATATATTTATATGATATACCTAATGGAATTTATTGAGGATGCACGGAGCACCACTTTTGATCATATTTGATCGTTATCCATGTTTTACCAATATATTCTATAGAAATATTTAACAATATCTGAATAATAATTTTATTTTCAATATGACCTATAACCCCAAAACTGGTGGCCAATTTTTAATGTCCATTCTAACACTAGAGGTAATTTTAATAGCCCAATCAATGAAATTTATAGGTATATGGGATCATCATCTCCCATTTTTTGTGTTCTCATACAATAACAACATATAATTAAGAATTAAAAGGGATCCATATGATGATATGTGTGGGGATTAATGTTGAACTCCAAATAATTTTGATGAAGTGGGTAAGAGAAAGATACTTTGACCTGATCTTGTGATAGAGATAGTTGATAAGGTTCAAGGAATACAATTATATATAAAAGATTATTAGAGTTACTAGAAGTGTTATACTATAAATCCTCAAAGGGACTTGGGGATAGAAATTGGTGACAAAGTTTCCCTTCTAATATATCCTAGAATGAGAGTCATGTGGTTTAGAAGCAAAGGGAATCCTAGCCCTAGGTATATTCGACTCTTTGATATCCTTTATCACATAAGGGTAGTGACCTGTAATGTAATATCCTAGATTTTATTAAGGTATTATTATATTAATGTTTTAATTTATTTCTATTCCCTATAGATAAGTAAATGTATACCAAGTTTATGTGAAGTCTTGGGGGTGACTTAGGTGGTTGTGAACACAAAATAGAAAGAAAAATGATCTCTGTAGGCATGTTTCTTGGTTTTCCCGTGGTTAGTGAAAACCATGCGAGGGGAGGTCCAAACATTGCATTTCGAGATAGTAACATATCACAAAGCTTGATAATGAAATGTGAACCATGTAGATATCCCCATGTAACCATGCGGCCCTATTTCCCTATATAGAGGTGTGTGCATGGTTTGGGTATGGTTTTTCAAACCATGCAGGTAAACCATGGGCCCCTATAAAAGTTGGAAAAAATACAACATTTCCGCTATGATATTTAAGAAACTCACCCTATACTTTTTCAATATCTCCTCCTCTAATCCCTAGAGATTAAACTCAGAAACCCAAAATTATAAGGGGTGATTATACTTAACACCTTAGTCATTTTGAGCACTTTTGGTTATGGATCTAAGCGTTGGGTGAGACTAATCCCTCTCTTGCTGGTCTTTTTGGTTTAAGGTTTTTATCTTTCTCATATCTTCATATGAGGATCCAATTACCTAATTTTATAGTGATATCAAGTTTGAGGTTTCAGATGGTGGTTTAATTAGAATGTAATGTTATTATTAAGGGTTTTTTCATCAACTGATTCATGGATGGTGGTATGAAATCTATATCCCATAGTTTTTGTATGGATTTGTGAATTAAAGGCTATGTTTTGGTTTTCCCCTTATTGTGTTCTTGGTGACATTGGTGTGACTTGATATAAATGGTGTTAAAGTAAAACATTGAACCCCACATGATCCATGTGGGATTTAGGGATGATTAATTGACCGATCTAGGTCGACCAATGTGGTGTGTTGACCTACCCAAACTTGGTAAACAGAAATTCTAAATAAGAAAGTGACTTGTAGTTAAATAGATCCCATGATGAACATGTTGAATGGTTAAAATGTTGATTAATAAGGTAAAATGGATATTTGTGTCCATTTTTGGTTAATTTCTAACGTATCGTTTGGCTTGTCCATGTTAATGGGTTAAATGTAATTTAATGGGAATGTTCCAAATGGTTTGTAATTTATATTTAGAATGAGTAAGAGGGTTAATACAAGGGAACTAATGAATGGTTTGAGTGAGTTAACATTTGTGAAATGAATCAAATTTTTAAATGGGTTTATGTATGGTAATTAGTAAAATTTATTAATGAGGTTAGGCATAATAAATGATAGACTGGATAATTGGAAATGCTATATAAATTGATAAGTGAAAATGGGTGATTGAATAATGTTTATTCCCATGTTTATTTTCCTGGGTAATGATTATTATATGTATTTTTTGGGATATGGTATGTGTGGTGAATGAATATATATATATATATATATATATATTGTGTACAAGATTTTGTGGTGGTAAAAAGGACTGAGGCCCCTCCCATGGTTTGGGTTGGACTGGTTCTCTAACCCAACCCAAGAATGCATGGGTTATGAGGTTTGAATGAATCTCTAGGCCCAAAATGTTTGTATTTGATGGATCTACCTATACTAAGGATCCAATTTAAGTGATATTTATTAATTTTGAAATGTTTATCTGTAGTGAGATAGGGCCTTGACCTAACTATCATGCATAGTGAAGTCAATTCTTAATAAATGGATGAGGTTCAATACTTGGATTCTAGACCTTTTTAGGGATTCTGCTATTTGTATTTATTTTGGGTTTTTTTCACTTGGTACTGTACTCATGACATGCCATATTTATTGTTGGTTGTGTTTTGTGCTCTTTTTTGGAGACACGCATGAAGTCTTGTGGGGACTTGAAATTGGGCACCGTTTAGTGGATTCCAGGTTGATATGTTAAAAATTAGTATCATGGGAGGTTTTCTCTATACTTACTATTTGTGGGTGGTAGAAAAAATGACATGATGATGTCGGGTCTTGGTAATGATATCGTTTTTGGGAGTATCTAATCCATGTATGTGGGAAACCCCAATTCACCAGGTGTGTGAATTTTCCTTCATGTTATGTGTTGTTGCATTTGATGATAATTCATTATTGGTTGATTCACAGGTTGTGTGATGTATCTAACTTATGATATTATTATCATTATCTTAATGGAATGAGGTAGTTCATTTATGTTTCATTATAGGAACCTAGGTTTATATGATGCATGCATAATGGTTGGCACATTCAAGATGGGGGTACTTCATGATAATAGTGATGTGTATCTTACTTTTTTTGAATAAATTAAAATAAAATGGTGTCTAATAAGAATGATGAAAATGTGGAAATGGGAAGACTGTAAGTAAAGGGTTAAAAATTGTACTTAATGAAGATGTAAATGAGTTATAATGTGATTGTAAAAGTTCAAAATGGTAAATTTTCTTATGATTAATTATTTTCATTGTGAGTGTGGAAATGGGTTTTAAAATAAAAGGGTTTTTAGTGAATAACTATGGCAATGTGAATTATTTTACCCCATTTTGATAATGACTGACTGTAAGTATGGTAGGGGTAGTTTTCAATGTGTGATGCTATCAATGATATGGTGTATGAAAATGGGATTATTTGTGGCTAATATGGAGATTTATTTTTTAAAAATAGTAGAATCTTATTATCTGTACTCTTAAACTCATGATAGAAATTATAGGGAAATATAAGGATGTTGTTTAGAATGCTTCTCCATTGGTGGAGAAAGAAAATTTGTAGATTCAAGGTAATAGATAAGTGATGCTAAATGATAAATTCACTCGTTTCATGAAGATTATTGAACGGGACCTAGGGTGGGTTGTATCGAGTATGTTTGAGCTAACCGAAGAATTTCAGTTCTAGCATCTGCTAACATTTGGTTTAGAGGTTTGACCCGAGGTAGTAGAATTTTCCATATATTCTATTCATCAAATTTTATACCACATGGAGAGTCTTTCAAAGAATAGGGTTAATATATAAAACTATATGTTGTGATGCTTGGAAAATACTTGTGGGATGCTTTGTTTTAGACCTAGAATGTTGATTGTATAGGTTAGATGAATTTTCAGGATAAGTTTCTGGAGATCTTTTATCCCAAAAACATGAGGTAGGAAAATGCTACGGAGTTTTTGTTATTGAATCATGGATCCTTGTTGGCCATGGAATAAAAAATATATTTTACCTACCTACAATTTTTTTAGTTTTTTTGGGGGATGAGAAATCCATGTAGATATGTTTTCAAGATGGGATTAGGTGTGAGATCATGTTACAGGTGAATTTCATCTATTTGAAGAGAGTTGTGGAAGTGGTGGTTCAAGCTATTATATTTAAATGAAAACTCAGGGATGCTTCCAGAAGCAGACACGCAGTTTCAATTGAAAAATCCCTTTGGGTTTCTTTATATTATAAGAAGAGTCATTTTGAAAGTTCCTACGAGGGTGGTGCTAGAAATAGAAACTATAAAAAGGAACTAGTACCTCAGGATAGTGATCGAGTTTTCTTCTATCTGTGTGGTAGGATGGGAAATATCCATTGTATGTATTCCTAACTACCAATTGAGTCTCAGAAATGTAGTAGGTTGGTCCATGTGCAAAGGTTCTACAAAAACACGTATAAATTTTTAAATGATGGAAGATATAGATCGGTGCAGAGTATAGGTAGGAGGTTGGTTACCCCATGATAGGAAGCCAATTAGATCTCTATGGTCCAAATGGTAGGGATGGTGGATGTGGTAATCCAAGATGAGATCGTTCACCCTAGTAGGGTATTGTAGTGCTAGGTACTCAAGTCGAAGCCTAGGGAAGAGGGATAAGCCAACACCATGAAGTTCAGTCTACACATGGTGGTGGCGAAGCTGGACCATCTACAGTTTGAGGTACGATCCTTATAGCTTCCACAGTTTCTTGTGATTTAATTGACATAGGTTCCACAAATTATTTTATCTCGGTATAATTTGTAGTTTTGTTAGGCCTAGTAGTGGAACGTTTGTTTGGGCTTATATTGATCGACCCACTGTTGGCGGTGCGAGCTGAGGATATCAGGGAATTTAAGGGTTGTGCTCTAGAAGATAGTGGGTACCATTTTCTATGGGACTTTTTCATTATTGAGGCTTCGATTTTTGAACTGATTTTGGATATTTATTGGTTGGTTTTGTACCTAGAACATATTTATTGTTACCATCATAGGGTAATGTTTACATCTCTTGATGAAGACACTTATGTCCTTCAGGGTCTGTGGGATGTCTGTGCAAGCTGTGTGGGGCCAATTTTCTAGAATTTGGTTGAACACAAAGCCCATGTGGCATGAATTATTATTAATGATGGAATAAAGGATAAAATAGTATTTCCTCTCATTGTAGATCATTTTTTGTTTGTGTTCTCGAAATATTTTTTGAGTAATCCACTAGATAGAGATGTTGAGTTTATGATTTAGTTTCTTCCATGGGATCAACCCAATTCAATTCCTCTATTTCAAATCGAATAAGAAGAAATCTAATAACATAAGTTTTATCGATACTATTTTGACCATAAAGGGTTTATCCTCCCTAGTAAATTTCCTTGAAGATCTCCTTTTTCTCATGAAGTCATATGGGTCGTTGAGGTTATGGTTCGATTATATAAATTTGAATCATATAATAGTCAAGAATAGATATCATATTCCAAAAATTGATGACTCGAATAAATATATGAGTGGTTATTATTGTTTTCTACGATAGATTTGAGATCAGGATAAAATCATTTTAAGGTGACACCTTCTGATATATTAAGGGTAGATCTTAGGAGCATGTACTTGTTTTATGAGTTTGTGGTGATGATGTTCAGTTTAACCAATGTACCGAATGTGTTCATTGATTTAAAGAACCTAATATTTAACCTATATCTAGATAATTTTATAGTCATCATAATTGATTCCATCATGGTGTACTCTATAACACATGAAAATCATTCCAAACACCTTGAAATAATCTTATGTAATGTAATAGAAAAAAGGATTTACGCCACACTATCAAAACAAAATTTCTGTATTAACTTGATAAAATTATGAGGACACATAATTTATGAGGCATGTGTGTTAGTGGATCATGAAGAAGTAAAGGTTGTTGAATCATGGGAGAATCTCAAGAATTTGTATGATGTTTGGAGTTTTATTTGTATTTTCGGTTATAACTGAAGGTTCATTAAAGATTTCTCTCAATTGGAAGTTCCACTTTCAGGCTTAAAAAAGGGATTCAAGTTTGAGTGGTTTAAGGAATGTGATAATTCCTTTAATGAATTAATGAAGAGATTTATGACCGCACCAATTTTGATCTTACCCAATTGTGGTAATAGGTACACATTGTTAATTGATGTGTCTGATTTTGGACTCAAGGGATTGTTGATGCAAGATGATAGGTTTGTATCTTATGGGTCATGAAACTAGAGGCCCCATGAAATAAAATACCCTAATCAAGACCTTTATTTGGTTTTTGTGGTTTATGACTTAACGTGTTGGATGGATTACATACTAGGATACTGATTCATGGTATTTACCATGCATAAAAGTATTAAGTATATATTATTTTTGTGGTTTTTTAAACATTGACGATAAAGATGGATTGAATACATGAAGTCTTTTTACATTGAGTTGGTTTACACCTCAGGAAAATTGAATAGTATCACACATGATCTGATCCGAAAGACTTAGAATTAGGTGGCTTAGGAATCCAATTATGACTGGAGAATGAAGGACTTGTTTTAATAGATGCACTTAGTGGTTCAGGATGAGCACATGAAGACGACCCTATCATCCATAGGTGTTGAGGCATTACTTTTGAGTTGGGTTGAGGAGATTCATCTCAAGTATTCAAATTATTTTTCTACAAAGAAACGTCTTAAGGTAGGAAGCACCATAAATATGGGTTGTTGGTGATGATGGTATTTTTAGTGTTTGTGGTAGTGTGGTTGTTCTATCATGATGTGGAAAAAGGTGATCCATTAATTACATTAATCGAAGTTGTAAGTGAATATATGCTTGACTAAGATGTATTGTGTTCTTTGTAGGTAGTATTGATGACATGGAATGAAGAAAGGGGTTGTAGGTTTTGTGGCATTGTTTCATTCATATCAGTAGGAGAAGGTATAAAATCAAGGCTCAGGTAATTTCTTGCAACCATTAACCTTTTCTGAGTGAATATGGGATGATGTCAGGATGAATTTTTAAGTGGGACTTCCACGGATGCCTTGGAAGAATAATACAGTATGGGTAGTGGTAAACTGATTGATAATGTTGGCTAATTTATTTCCAATTTTAGAGACTGTAACGGTTCAACATCTGGGTGAGTTGTATATTTTGGAGATAGTGAGGTTTTATGGAGTGCCACATACCATAGTGTCAAATCTTGAACAACATTTTACTTCAGAATTTTGGCAAGGACTACATGAGGCACTGGGTACTCAGCTGTTTTTAGTACATCATTTCACCTTCAAATGGATGGGTAGTCATAGTGTACCATTCATATACTAGATGATATGTTGATAATTTCTGTTCAAGATTGTGGTGGCTTATGGGTAAAATACATTTCTCTTGTTTAGTTTTCCTACAAAAAAAATATTAAGATAAGATTCAGATGGCACCATTTGAGGACCTCTTTAGTAGGTTGTGTACATCACATCTATGTTTATTAGAATATAAAGATTCTGAGTTGTGGGGACTGAGTCTCATGTTGTATATGTCAGAAAATTTTAAATTGATTTAAAAATTCAAGGAAACAACTTAGAGTATGAAACAATCATATATATATCGGCATTATAGACCTCTTGAGATTATGGTAACTGATAGTGTGTTTCTTTTATTGTCTCCATGGTTGGTCACTATTATATTTGAAAATAGGGAAAAAAATTTCCCAAGTATATGGGGTTATTTGGGATCAGGGAAAGGATCAGGTCAGTGTCGTATATATTGGATCTTCCACAATGATATAGTAGTATGCCTGATGGATTTCACATTTCATATCCTTACAAGTATCACCATGATCCATCTCATGTGGTTAACATTATGGAGGTTGAGATTGAGGTTGATGCATCCTTCGAGTAGAATATTCATTGTATAGTAGATCATAGTGAGGAAGTCTTGCGAGAAACAGTTGTACCTTTATTTAGTGTTATATAGAAGCATGGAAACGTTTAGAAAGACACCTAGGAGTGAGATTAATATGTTTGATCCCATTTTCCAAACTATTTTAGTCATAAACCCAATATTTCTTGGAAGTACATCTCTAGTATGAGACGTTATATGTTGAGGAGGTTGTAAGATCCTAGATTTTTATAAAGTATTATTTTCTTTATGTTTTAGTTTAATTCTACTATATACAGATAAATAAATGATTCTCAAGTTCATAAGGAGGATTGGGGCTATCATGGAGGTTAGAGATATGAATGATAATGAAAAAGGATCTTTCTTCGCATGTTGTACAGTTTTTCCATGGTTAGTGAAAACCATATGAGGGGGGGGGCAAACTGTGGCATTTGAGATAGTGTTAGGACACAGGGTTTGAGAATGGGTTTTAAACTATGTAGAGCTCCCAAGATAACAGTGTGGCCCCCTTTCCCCTAGGATGTTTCTTGCACATGTTTTGTCCATGGTTTTGTAAACCATTTGGGTAAACCATGTGCCCCTCTAAAGTTGAAAAAATTACAAAATTGTCATTATGGTATTTTAGAACCTCACCTGATTTTCCTCCCATTTCTCCTCCTCTATGACCTAGTGAAAAACCCTAGTGACCCAATATTTCAATAGTTTATTCTCCTTCATTCCTAATCTGTTTGGAGTTCCATTGGTTTCATATCAAAGCTTTTTTTGAGTCTAATACCCCTCACATTTCTCTTTCTGGTTTATTGTTTTCATCTTTCCCTTATCTTCTTCTAATGCTCAAAAACACTGTATTTTGGGGTGATATAGTTGTAGGATTTAGAGGGTAGTTGGATCTGGATCTAAGGATATTATAAAGAATGAATTCATCAACATATTCAGTGTATGTGGTCTACAAGATATATCCCATCGATTTATATGGTTTTGTTCTTGGAAGGTTATGTTTTTGTTATCCTCTTGGTATATTCTTTGTTATGTTAGTGAGATTTGATATAATTGGTGTCCAATGGAAAATTTAACCCCTCATGATCTCTTCGGGATGCATGGAGGATGAAATTAAAAATCTATGTCCACCTATGGGGTTCACCGATGAACCCAAACATGGATAAAGGTAATGTTAAATGTGAATGTAAATTTTAATTAAATAGATACCATGTTGAACATGTTTAATGGTTAAATTTTTTATTAAGCATGGATAATCGATAGTCATGTGTATAGGTGGTCAATGAATGAGGGGTTTTTTGGATTTCCATTGTAATGGGTTATATGAATTTTAATGGGAATTTTCCAAAATGTTTTTTGATTATATTTGGAATGTGTAGGGGGTTAATAAAAGGGAAATGATGAATGGGTTAAGTGAGTTAACACATGGGAAATGGATGAACTTGTTAAATGGGTTAATGAATGGGAATTGGTGAAATTTCATAATGAGTTTAGGCATAATAAATGAGAGTTGGGATAAATGGTATTGTTATATAAATGGTAAAGGGAAAATGGGTAATGGGACAATGATTATTCCTATGTTGATTATTGTGGGTTATGAATAGTATTTGTATTGTGTGAGATAAGGTTTTTCTATTGAATTAATATATATATATATATAAGCATGTAAACATGGATTTGTGGTGGGATAATGAACTGAGGATTCTCTCATAGGTCATGTTTGATTGATTCTCTAACCCACCCCACAATGCATGTGTTGGGGAGTCAGACTGATGCGTTATGCCCCCAATAGTTGTATTCGACAGAACTAAATGAACTAAGGATCAATTGTAAGTTATATTTATTGAATTTAAAATGTTTATCCCAAATGAGATAGGGACTTGACCTATCCCTTATTCATAGTGAAGTAAATGAATAACCCGAGGAAAAAATATTGATACTGAATTATGAGATGAAGATGACACAAATGATGGTAATTACTACTATGGTTAGAAATGGTTAAAGTAATGATTATTAACTAATGGCACCCAAACTATTCATTATTTTCTTTTCAATTAATTCATACTTTCATGCACTACCTGTTCAGACAGGATATTTTTTAGACACTACTTGTAAGGGCCTATTGAGTTGTGCACACACCCTACTCAGGCCACTATTGGGTAACCAAGTAGATTTTATGCTTGTTGAATAGGAAAAGGGAAAAGGCATTGTTCTTGTAAGTTGAGTCAAGATTTTATATTCATGGATGGGGTACTCGACTTAGATTTAGGACTATTTTTGGGATTCTGTTGTTTTCCATTATTTAGGGTTTTGTTCACTTGGCACTACTATCATGACATACCATATTTATTAATGTTTGTGGTTTGTACTCAGTTTAGGGAGATGTTTTTAGGCATGTAATTGGTTGTATCATCTTGTTTCTGATATTCATATTAGTTATCTATTATGTATTACTCTTTTAAAGATGGTATAGTCTCCCCACATGACTTATCAAGACCCTTTCTGCTCATCGATAACCTATGGTATACAGGTAGGTGCACTTGAGGTCATGTGGTGACCCGTAATAGGGAACTGTTGAGTGGATTCTCGGTCAGGGACATTTCAAAGTGGTATCATTGGTGGTGTTTTTTGTGACTTACTATTTGGAGATGGTAGATAAAATGTTAAGAGGGAATCGGGCCTTGGTAATTAGCTCACGATTTGGAGTATTTAACCCATTTATGAGGGAAGTCACAAGTCCCCCAAGGTGGGAATTAGTTGTTGTGAATTGTTAGAATTGATGATATTTCACCATTGGGTGATGATCATGTTGTGTGATGTGAGTGTTTTATGATATTTTCCTAG
This sequence comes from Viscum album, assembly GCA_963277665.1. Taxonomy (NCBI): domain Eukaryota; kingdom Viridiplantae; phylum Streptophyta; class Magnoliopsida; order Santalales; family Viscaceae; genus Viscum; species Viscum album. Next base: position 1,818,434,419 of record OY728164.1, read on the forward strand.
GGATGTAATAGAATGGGGTTGTCAATTCATGCACTATTATAGGCCCCTAGGAATATTGGAGACATGCATCATGGTATGCACACATGGGATGGGTCTATGGTACATGAAAGGTGAAGTGAATTTTTATTTCATAATAAAACTAAATGAAAATGGTATCCAATAAGAATTATTCAAATGGGGAAGAGGGAAATAATGTAACAAAAGGGTTAAATAATAGTGCTTTATAAGTATTTAAACAAGATAAAAGAATATGAATGAGATAAAATGTGATTGTAACCAGTTGAAAAATGGGAAATGTGCATTAGAGGAAAGATTAAAGTTGTGGCTGTAAAAAAGAGTTATAAAAGAAAAGGGTGTCTAGTGAAGAATCGTTGAAATGTGAATTAGTTTACCCCATGTTAACCATGATCCTTGGTAGGTATGGTAGGGGGTATAGTTTTAACTGAGATAGTATCCTTGGGATGTTTTATGCAACTAATATTACTTATAGCTAGTAGGAATCTTTCTTTTATACAAACTGATGAAGTGTATTGTTTGTTATCTAAAACTCATGTTTGGCATTGTAGATAAATTCGGCAATGAAGATGTCTACCAACTGGGTAATAAGACGATGTTGAAAATAAAACTACTCCAGTGGTAGATGGGAAAAATGTGGAGCTCTAGGGTAAAAGAGAATATTAGTTCCATGATAAATTTTCTCATTTCATTTAGATGAAGGAGCGAGACCTAGGGTAGGGTGCATCGAGTATGTATGAGCTGACAAGATAATTTCAGTTGGAGAACCCTATGATATTTTTTGATTAGGGTGGTAGAATTTGGGATAGAATCTATAACGATGATTTTGGACCACTTGGAGATTCCAATAGAGAAGAGGGTTATGCTAGAAACCAATATGTTTGGAGGCCAAGAGAAACACTAGTGGGAAGTTCTGGTTCTGACCTATGAAGATGGTATTATTGGTTGGAAGGATTTTAAGGATATGTTTTGGGATCCCTTTTATCATGAAACCTTGAGGTGGGAAAAGGTTAGATATTTTATGAGGTTGACTCAGAGAACTATGATGGTCTTGGAATACGTAATTCGTTTCACTGACCTGCAATGATTTGTTATGGATTTGGTGGGGGATGAAATAACTATGGAAATTTGTTTTGAAGTTTGTTTTAGGTATGCCATCTTGATTCAGAGGAATATATTTCACATAAAGAGATTTCTGGCGTGGTGGATCATGCTCTTATATCAGAAGGAAACCATAGGAAGGATTCTAACTTATGGTTCTAGTTTGGTGAACCAGTGTTGAGTCTTTTAATAATAGGAATAATTATTTTGAGAGATTTCACTAGGGAAATGGTGGATAGGAATGCCAGAAAAAGGAACTAGTCCTTCAGGTTATTGGTGATATTTATTGCTATTAGTGTGGCATGTTGGGACACTTTTGTAGTCAGTATTTCTATCCACAAGTTTAGTTTCAGTTGTGCTACTTCATTGGTCATGTAAAAAGGTTCTAGAGAAACCCATGGAAATTTGGAAATGATGGAAGAAATAGATTGGTTTATAGTAAGGGTAGGGGGTCAGTTAACTCATATCAGGAAGAAAGTTCGAGTTTCATGGGTCAGACCGATATGGGTGGTGAATGTTGTATGATTGTCCAAGATCATCCTCCTGAGAAGGGAAATTGTAGAGCTAGGTACTCGATTCAGTGCATATTGTAGAGGGATAGTCTAGCTCCACACAGGTCTGTCTAGACCTTTAGGTGGTGAATCGAGACCATCTATAGTTTGATGTACCATCCTTGTAGTTTACACACTTTCTACTATTCTATTTCACATAGGTGCCACACATTATTTTATCTTGTCACAATATATATTTTTGTTGGTCCCACTAGTGGAACATGTGTGTGGGGTTATATTGATGGAAACTTTGTTGGGGGTGTGAGATGATGATATCACTAAATGTAAGAGTTTTTCTTTAGAGGTTGGTGGGTACCATTTTCCGTGGGACTTGTTCATTCTCGAGATGTCAAGTTTTGACTTGATTTTGGGTATGGATTGGTTGGTGTTTTACCAGGAACATATCGACTTTTACCATCATAGGGTAACATTATTGTCTCTTGAGGAAGACACTTATGTCTTTTTTGGTGATTGGAATGTCTAAGAAATCCAAGCAAGGCAAGTTTTCTAGTAGTTAGTGGAACTCACAACCCATATTGAATTCCTTATACTTGATGATTGAAGAATTGAGAAACTAGTATTTCATCGCATTATGGATCAATTTTGGATGTGTTCCCTAAGGAATGTTCAAGGCTACCACTATAGAGAGATGTTGAGTTTATGATCATGTTTCTACCAAGGGAAGAAATATTTTCCATTATTCTATATCCAATGGCACTATAAGGACTACAAGAACATAAGGTTGAGCTATAATATTTAGAAAATAAGGATTTAATCTTCCATTGTATGTCACCTTTGGTATCTTCCATGTTATTTTCCATGATTTTTGATGGGTTATTTAGGTTATATGTCTATTACAGAAAGTTCAATCAGATAATAGTGAAGGATAGATATCAACCTTAAAAAATTATTGACCTATTTGACCAACTAAGGGGTGCCTCAGTGTATTCTATGATAAATTTGATATCATGATACCGTCAGTTGTGGGTGATACCTTATGATATACTGTGGAAAACTTTTAGGAGTTGGTGTGGGTTGTATTACTTCAGGGTAAGGTTTTTCAGGTTAACCAATGCACTAGATGTGTTCATCGATTTTATGAACTGAATATTTTACCCACATCTATTACAGTTCTTAATAATCATCATTGATGACATCTTGGTTCACTTAGAAACTCATGATGATCATGAAATACATATTGATATTGTTATATGTATACTAAGAGAGCATAGACTTTACACCAATCTATCAAAATTTCATTTCTATATTGATAAGGTATAATTCAGGGGACACATCATTTCCATGGTCACTGTGTTAGTGGATCTAGAAAAAGTTAATGATGTGGTGTCCAGGGATAATCCCACAAATGTTTATAATTCATGATGTTCACTAGGTTTTTATAGTTATTAATGAAGGTTCAATAAATATTTCTCCCATTTGGAAGATCAACTTTCAGGCTTAATGAATAAGGGAGTCAAGTTCATGTGGTCTAAGGCATGTGATAATTCCTTTCAGGGATTGAAGAAGCGGTTGATGGCCGCATAAATCCGGGTCTTACTTGAGCTTGGTAATACGTACACATTATTTTTTTATTCATTTGGGGATGGTATTTGGGAATTTTTGATATAGTGTGATAGGTTTGTACCATACAAGTCATGATATTTTAGTCCCCATAAAAGAAATTAACCTACTCATGATCTTGAGTTGGTCATTATGGTTTATGCCTTATATTTTTGGAAGTATTACTTGTTTGTATAATGATTCATGCTGATTACCAATTATAAAATTCATAATTAAATCTTCTCTTAGGGATATTTTAATCTTTGACAATGAATATGGTTTGAATACAAGAAGTTGTTTGACTTTGACTTGGTTCAAAAATAAGGAAAATAAAATAGTGTTTCAGATTATATGTGCTGGAAGACATAGAATAAAGTAGTTCAAGATTATAATATAAGTGTATAATGATAGATTTATTTTCTAAGATGCACCTACAGGTGTAGGATAAGCATGGGTTGATGACACTGGAATCTATACTAGTTGTGTCATCACTTTTGAGCTAGGTCAATGAGAGTCAATGCCAGAACCTGGAGTTTTTTTCTATGAGTATAACTCTTAAAGGTGGGGAGTCACCTTCTAGTTGGGATGTTGGTGATGATGGTATTGTTAGTGGTTGTGGTTTTTTGGTTTTTCTCGTTTTTATGATGAAAGAGTTGATGCTCAAATTACATGCACTGAAGAGAGAAGTGCATCCCCATTTTACTAAGATGTATTATGATATCCATAGGTAGTATTGATGACTATGAATAAAGATAGAGGTTTTGTGTTTTGAGTAATGGATCCTTACCTCTCAGTATGGAAGGCCGAGCATTAGCTCCCAGGTGGTTTGTTGTACCCATTACCTATTTTGGAGTGGAAGAGGGATGATGTAATGATGTATTTTGTATTGGGAATTATGATGTGGCTTCATAAGAATGATGTGATATGGGTTGTGGTAGACCAGTTGACAACGCTGTCTCATTTCTTGCCAATATGAGATAACATCAATGTTGACCAGTTGGGTGAGTTGTATATTTAGGAAATAGTGTGGTTTTATGGAGTTCCATAGACTATGGTGTTAGTTAGTCATCCCCATTTTACTTTACACTTTTGGAAGGGAATGCAGAAGGAATTGAGTAATTTTTTATTTTTGACTACACATTTTCATCCATAAGTGGATGAGTAGTGAGATCGTACAATTCATGTACTAGGGGATATGTTTAGAGCTTTTGTTATAGATTGTGTTGTTTTATGGAAAAAACACTTGTCACATGTGGAGTATTCCTAGAACAATAGTTATTAGACTGTGATTAAATGGAACCATTTGAGGCACTCTATGGGAGGCTAGGTAGATCCTAGATGTTTTGGTCAGAAGATGGGGAGTCTAATTTTTTTAGATTGAGTGTCATGAATGAAAAGTCATAAAAGGTTTAGTTGATTTGAAAATTCATGGAAACAGTTCAAAGTAGGAAGAAGTCATATGAATATTGATGTCATAGACCTATTGAGTTTATAGTGGGTGATAGTGTGTTTTTTTGTGTGTTTTGAAGGCTGTTTTTCTATAGAAATTGTAAATAGAGAATGTTAGTTTCCCGGTACTTGTGGCCATTTGAGATCACGAAAATTAATGGGCTAGTAGCGTACCGATAGGATCTTCAACATTGATATAATCATGTGCATGATGTCTTTCACATTTGACATCATTAGCAGTATCACCCTATTCCAACTCATATGGTTATAATTGATAATGTTGAGCTTTAAGTTTATGCTTCTTTTGAGAAGCCTCTGATTCGTATAATAGATCATTGTGAGAAAGTATTGTGAGTCAAACTTGTTCTTTTACTTCATGTTATGTGGGAGAAGGGAATATTTTAGAAAGAAACCTAGGAGTGAGAGTCATATGTGAAAGTCTAGTGCCACAATCCTTTTAGTTGTAAACTATGTAATTCTTTGAATCACTGCTCGGGGATGAGCCGTTATAAGGTGGGGAGATTGTAAGATACCATATTTTTATAAGGTATGATTTTTTATATGTTTTGGTTTATGTCTCTTATCAATGTATAAGTAAATATTTCCCATATTCATGAGGAGGATCCGGGTTTCTTGGGGTTTTGGGAGACAAAATATAAAGAAAAAGGAGCTTTCTTGGCATACTGCATGGTTTGTGCATGGTTAATAAAAACCACACGAGGGGAGGAACAAACTGTGAAATTTGACACTATGGCATATCACATGATTAAAGCATAGTTTTTAAACCATTCAAATCTACCTAGGTAATAGTGTCATCATTTTTCCACTCAAAAGTTTCTTCTGCACAATTTTCACATGGTTTTGAAAATCGTGTCGGTAAACGGTATGGCCTTATAAATGCTGGAAAAATTATAAAATTTCCATTGTGGGATTTAAAAACCTAACTCGGTTTTACTCCCATTTCTCAACCACTAAGCTCTAGTGGTGAACCCTAGTGACCCAAGATCCCAATAAGTGTGTCTCATTCGATCCTAATCTCTTTTTATCTCCATTGATTGTGGGTTGAAGCTTTGGGTGAGTCTAATCCCTCTCTTGTATGTCGTTTTGGTTTAGGGTTTGTGTATTTATCTTATCTCAATCTGAAGCACTAAAACCCTATTTTTCATGTGATATCTAGTGTGAGGCATTAAATGGTGGTTGAATCGGCATCTAAGGCTATGATTAATATTGATTTAATTAATGGATTTTAGGTAGGTGGTCTATAATATATATCCCATAGTTTTTATATGGATTTGGATTTTCAGGGTCATATTTTTGTTTTTCCCTAATAGTTATATTGGTTCTATTAGTGAGATTTGATATAATGGATATCCAAATGAAAAATTAAACACCTAGTGATCCTCGTGGGATGAATGGAGGATGACTTGACCGGTTTTGGGACACCTCTGTGGTGCACCGACCTACCCAAACATGGTTAATAGAAATGTTAAATATAAAAGTTACAGTATATTATATAGATCCCCTGATGAACACTTTGAATGGTTAAATTATTAATTAATAGTTGAAAATTTGTAGTTGTGTCTATCAGTGGTTAATGGATAACGTATTTTTTCGATTTCCATGGTAATGTGTTAAATGGAATTTAATTAGAATATACCCAACTGTTTGTGATTTATATATACAATATGTATGGGTGGTTAATACAAGGGAAATTAGGAATAGGATATGTGAGATAACACATGGTAAATGTTTGAACTTGTTAAATGGGTTAATTCATGGGAATTGATGAAATTTCTCAATGTCTGGCATAAGAAATGAAATTTGGGGAAAATGGAAATGTTATTTAAATGGAAAAGTGGAAATGGGTTCTGGAATAATGTTTATTCTCTTGTTGATTATTGAGGGTTATGATTAGTATTTCTACTATGTGTGATATGGTTTTTGTGGTGAATGGATATATATATATATATATATATAAGTATGTTCACATGGCTTGGTGGTGGGATAAAGGACTGGGGATCCTCCCACTGGTCGAGTTTGACTGATTCTCTTACCCACCTAGGAATGCCTGGTTTCAAGAGTTAGACTAAGGTTATATGTCCCCAATGGTTATATTAGATGAAAATACCAAGAATTAGTCTCCATGGTAAGAGAGAATTATTTATTTTGAATTTTTTTTCCCTAGTGATTTAGGGATTTTACCTATCCCATATGCATAATAAACTAAATTCTTAACTAATGGAAAAAATTTTAAAAAATAATTTAGTAATGAAGAAGATGAAAAGTATGGGATTTAGTGATAATGTAATAAATGGTTAAAGTAATGATTTTTAACTAATATAAGTCGAACTATTATTTATTTACATATTATTTAATTCAAACATGCATGCATTGCCTATTTGAAATGGATATTTTATCGAAAGTGTTGCTGGTGGCATACTGAGTTGTACTCACACCCTGTTTGGGCCAACATTGGGTACCTATTAAGATTTCATGGTTTCATGTAAGGAAATGGGAAAAGACTCATGCTTTGGAGTTGAGTAAATCATTGATGTACAAGGATAACGCTTCAGAATTGGGGTCCATACCAATTCTGGGATTCCGATGTTTGCCTTTATTTTAGTTTTTTTCACTTGGTCATGCTATCATGACATACCATATTTATTATTGGTTGTGGTTTGTACTCATTATTGGAATATGTTTGATTATTCATGTTATTGGTTATTGTATCTTGTTTCTTATATTTAAATTTTTTATTTTATGTTCATTACCCTAGTAAATAGGGTATAGTCCCCCCATGTGACTTCTCTAGACCATCGCTGCTAGTCAGAAACCTCTAGAGAATGGGGTGGCATGCTTGAGGTCATGTGGAGACCGGGCATGGAGCACTGTTTACTGATTTCTAGGTCAGGGATGTAACATATTAACTAGAACTTCCAAAAGACATATCTCATGTTGATGATGTCTTCCATGTATCTCTTCAAAGGAAGTATATACCCAATATCTCACATATATTGAATACAGAGGTGGTACAACTGTAGTGTGACCTCTCTTATGAGTAGAAGTCAGTAAAGATCTTAGTTTGTAGAGAAAATTTCTATGTAACAATACAACTCACCTTTTTAAATTGTTCATTTGGAACCATAATTATAATGAGGTGACATGGTAAATTGAGGAAGCGATGAAACAAAATTACCCTCATTTATTCTCAATCAAGAACATGAGTATAAATTTCAGTGAAGAAATTTCTAAAGGTATAAAAATGTTACAACCTAAACATTATTAATGATATTTTTTCCAAAATAAATGTGTGTTATATTTTGTAGAATTATAAACATATATAACATGAAGAAACTAATAGTACTTCATCTCATTAATAGTGATTATTACATTATTCAGCTACTAAAACAATAAAATTATAAAATAATAATGTTATAAAAATTGGTAAATAGAACAAATAGAATGGGAAAACATGAATCATTCCAATCTGGTAGAATTATTGCCTCCATGAACAACAATATAGAAAAGAAACACAATATTAATAGACCAATCGATATATTAAAAATGAAAACATAGTACCTTAAAAGGAATTATATTTCCTAATTTATGAAGGAGTAAAGTAGTATTTTTATAAGGTAATGTGGCTATTGGAATAGTAATCTTAGAATTAGAATGGTAAACTAGTGTTTAGGAATAGTAACATGTTCGTTGGAAATAGTAACCCTAACATTGGATTACTAATTGAACCACCCAATAAAAAAAATATATATAAATAATATTTATATTGAGTAATTTAAGAATATAGAAATAAAATAATATCATAAAAAATAACAAGACTACAAAAATCAAATAAATTGCATATAGTTTTTAATAGAATTAATTTTAATGTAATTTATAAAAATAATAATTTTTATTTTAATAATTATAACTAGTAATAAAATATTTTTTTTTAAAAATAGATTTCATTTTTAGATTCATCACATTAACATTTTTAAAGTGTGAATTTTTTGATAATTTTCTATGGAATATCAATATTTACAGGAATAATAAAATTAGTGTTTTTCAAATACCACATAATTTAAAATATAAGGATAATGTAATATTGACTATATAAATTTTAAATTTGTTATTTAGGCCAAAATTAATTAAATAAGATAAATGGTTCATTTATAAAGAAATAAAATTATTTTCAAAACCTAAAATGTATTTTTCAAATTATAAAAGTCTTAATTGTCCAATTAAATAAACATTTTTTTCAATTTTCTTTGTCCCTTGTGATTAAACTAAAAAATTAAAATTATATTGTGACTCAAACAATGTTATTTTATGTAAATATATATCATAATTTCTTAGATATTATAATTAAAAAATTTTCCATGAATATAATAATTTATTCAATATTTTATCATTAAAATTCCCCTCTTCTCATGTATAAATAACACCTCCCATCCCTCATGAAAAACCACATATCCTTCAATTAGAAAAGCTAAGTCTCTATAAAAATTAACTATTTTAATCCCCTTAACAACCATATGTATTTTTTAATGCCACTCTACTACAAGACTCAAGGAGTTTATTTCTATAGAAATTAATCAACATTGTGAAAAGGGTGCATTCTCATCAACTTATCTTTTTGATTTTACACTTATATTCCATTTTTTTCTCTATTACATTCAAATACATATATTATTATATTAATTATGTAGTATTTTAAAATTATATTAATGATGATAACCTTCTATAATGATTATATTTATGGTGTATTTAAATTTCATACTTCTCTTTCTTCTTCTTTTGAAGATGTATCGTTAATGGTTGGTTAACCACCAATATGGATGTTCATAATTATTTTCTTATCACTACCATAATATATGGATATAATAAATTATTTCTAATATTTAATTTTACAAATATAAATATTTGTAATATTTTTTAGTTAATCTTTAAAATGAATAAATAGAAATAAAAAAAGATCGTTAAATTAAAGAAAGATGTGATATTTTAATATAAATATGATATCAAAACGTTTAACCATTAATAATGGGAATTATGGAGTTTAATACAATTATTATAAATGACCAAGAGGGAAATAAGTATTACAATAAAAAAATTTCCCATGTTTTAATAAACCTATTTTTATTTTCCTGGAGGTTGAAAATTGAAAAAAATAAAGTAAAATTTAAGGTAAAGAGATTCTCAAACCCAATTACATATTTTTGGGTTATATTGTATGAGTAAAAATTACATTTACACACATTATTACATTATTTTTAATATAAAAATCCATTAAATACAACCCAAGGATCGTTAGGTGTACTGTCTAGGAAGACTAGTTTCATAATACATCAAAACAATACTAAAATAAAACATCTTTATTTTGTTCTCAATAATGAGATCCTAGACCCTATAAATATACTAAATATAAAATGTATAACATTATTAATAAATTGAAAATTTCAGTGATCTAAAAATCCCAGTATGGGAATATACATGATAAGTAAGAAGAACATTTGAGTCAAAGGTATAACATTATATTATAAAATATTATGTTCAAGAGTAATCTGATGGGATCATAATTTAAAGAGAATGGTATCATAAGGTCATGGATTCATAGGATACATGTAAGAATCATATAAAATTACATAAACATGATTCAAGGCTAACTTCCAAGACAATATCACATGGTGAAAAAATTACTATAATGTATTAGGTTTACACACTAATCATATAAATTAGGTATTTTGAGGCTAAAATCATTACCTAATGCATTGGAGTGCTATCTAGATTTACCCATAGTAACTTTTTCATGATTATCTGTCCAATAAAAGGAAATTTATAACAATTTATCGATATAATAATTACCCATAGAAATATATGGGTCTAATAATCCTGTATCATTTCATAATCAATGAATATTTCATAATGATGTAATTTGAGAGATGAACATAAGGAATATATGACCCCATCAACATAAGGGAGAATAATCTTGGAATATATGTGAGAGATTAATATATACCTAATTTCAAAACAATACATAACATTAATGGTTGTCATCATTGATGAAAATTCTATAAAATAATTAATTGGAATTCATTATGAGAATAATACCCCTTTACATTGAAATCACTTATTCAAAATTTAAAATGAGAAAAATATTATACATTTTCATAAAAATTAATCATGGAAACTTATGAAGTAATATTATATGACATTATTAGTCATGAGGTTTGGTAATTCTATAAATTTCTTGTAAGTTAAAAGAAACAGTCCTTTCACACTGTTGTAAAATAGAAAAAAGGGGCCTTGTTTGGAAAATAACAAGAATATTCATTTAAAATAATTTTATATAAATTAAAATATGGGAAGAAATTTATTAATTAAATCTTTTGGATATTGTTTAAAATATTCCAGAAAATATTTTTTTAAAATGTGAATATGAAAGAAAAAATATTTTTTATCAAATAGTGAAATGAAATAAGTTATTCTAAAATAAATCTCAATCATTTTACTTTCCATAGAGAGGAAAATGGAACAATTACATGATAATTTAATAAATTAATTATGTAAAATCAAATTAAATGGTTTTTTTATACAATGATGAAATAATTTATTACTATATAAACTCAAGTATAAACAATCCTGGTTAACATTACATTGAAACAAAAACTATTATAACTTTAGTATCTTTTGAATCATAACTCCCATTAATGAATTAGGTAAATTATAACATAAAATATATATAATTGTGAAGGATTCATGATTTAATATGTAATAGGGAAATATATACAAAAAATAAAATAAATTAAATGAATAAATGACAATGTGTCTTAAAGTATAATGTTTTGATACAAAACCAATACCTCAATTCCAGACATTGTCGTCTATGTATTATATATTCTGAATCATAAAAATATATTAAATATTTTCTTATTAATAAAATTATCTATGTTTAATCCATTATTATAAAACCATTTAATTCATTTTCTATTTAATTAATAAGTTAGTTATTCAATTATGTCCACGTTGGGTGTTTTTTGGATGTTTAGTTCAAATTTTAAAAATAGAACTGGTGTATTGACTATAGTTAAAGAGTTAATTATTATATCATATCATTGAAAATATTTATGAAATAATTATCATTTATCAACATAAATTATACTTTTAAAAATACCCTTTAATTATAGTTATGACAAATGAACTATGTTACAAGCAAGGAACATAAAGATCGTATGTACTCATTTGTGACGTTTTCATTTTTCAACGATCGTGATGTACAGAAGTTAAGTGTTATTTAATTTTAAAATAATGATAATAATATAATAATTATAATATTATTTCATTAAATATACTTAAAAATACAATCCATGTTATGAGGTAAATAAAAAATAATCCCATCGTTTCGTGAGGCGTTAGTTCTCCATTCACACAAATGATGCTATCATTTTCATTTGATGGTAACATAAGAAGGTATATACTATGTTAAATTAACTGAATAATTAATCTTTAACTAATATAATATATAAACATAAGATCCATCACCAAGAACATGTTTTATATGAGATAATGGAAATTAAATTAAATTGGTTCATGAGGCAGTAGTCTTTCATACAGACAAACAATGATTTTGTTTCTCATTTGATGGAAGAGGATAAGGATGACTATTATTCCATCAACATAATAAAAAATCAGTATGTAAGATATAATATTTTTATATTTTATCTTTTAATACATAATTAATTAGGTAAAAATAAGAAGTAAAAAAGTAGGATCTTAGTGGAGATGATTACCTTCATATAGAAGAACCTTCTTTAAATACCTTATTAAGGACACTAAGTTTGGTATTTTGGGAATAAAAATAAAATAAAATGTGGATAATAGTTTTTGGGAGGATTTCATAAGGATTTAGTCCATCCAAATGTCTTGAGAGGTATAAATAATATAGTTTAGTGGGTTCCCTTTTATAATTGAGGAGGAGTGTCATTTCTTTTAATACCCAAAACTACTCAATAAATGGAAGTCAATCTTATGACAAGTGCCTCCAAAATTAAAAAACAATTTATTTTTGGATATATGATTCTGATAAATATCTCTACCACTAAAAAAACATGTTATTCTTCTTACTTCTAATGTTACTCACTTTAACATTTTAATTTCTATAACTATAACTACATTTTATATTATTTTTACTATTAATTATTAACAAAAATTAGGATAAAATTAAAATATAATATAAATTATTATGATTAAAAATATTTAATAAATTTTAACAAATTTAATTCATTGAATTGGTATAATTTAATTTGAAATTTAACCCACACGGGCAATGAAAAGCAATTTTCTAAAAAAAGCATTTATTTAAGGAAATTATGATATTATACTATCTATATGGATATAAATAATAATTATATTAATATTATTTAGAAATTAAATATATATAATCTAAAAATCCCATTAAAATCATTACTCATTTGGGGTCATCTTAATTAATTAATATGGAGAAACAATTTTCACTTTAAAACAATTTTTAAAAAATGTGATTTTAAGCATCATACTAAAATCCAATATAAATATTATTGGAATTTAATTAATTAAAATAAATATAAAAAAAGAATACTTATGTTAATTAAAAAAAAATTAAAATAATAATGGTACATTTAAACTAATTATTTTATCAAAATAAATGAGATTTTTACAAAAAATGACATTTTTTACTATTCATTGAAAAATTAATATTTTCCTAAAAATCCAAAAATAAAACCATAAGTTAATATAGATACTATTAAATAATAAATAACATTCATTTTATAAATAAGCAATTATAAAATATCCAAAAATTAATTTTATTATTTTCTCACAAAAAAACAATAAAAATTATTTTTGAAATAGAAGTTTTTATTAAAAATCATTTAATTATTTCATATAAAATTATAAATACATTTATATTAATTTGATCCTTTATATCGATTTCAGAAATTATTTATTGATACTCATACCCACAAACTTAATTTCAATTTTTTAATTGATGTGTTCAAATAATAATATTTCCATCTTTGTTTTTGTTTAGTGTTGAGTGTTAAATTCTACCCACCAAAAATAAATATCATCCTCACAATTAAATCTTGATCTTTGTAATCAAGGTTTTGACATTTGAAATTACATTTATAGAAAACCCACATTTTATAATGTTTTAATAAATAATCCACTTAAAATAGTTAAAGAGGAAATGAATTTCATCACATAACTAGGTTTCTACACTTGAAAAAATTAGTGTGAAGTGAAGACATTGATTTTGAAAAAAGATCCACTTAATAGATAATGTTATAATTTGTTTGAGAGAAGAAAATTTCAGTTTATTGAAAATGAATAAATTTATTATTTAAATATACTTTCCATAATTTTTAGAGGTCCTTTTAACATTTATATTGGGAACATAAGTAAATATACTTATTTTACAAGTCTAAGTTTCTCATTTAATATTTTCTCTCTAATATATGCTTTATTGCTCCAAATAATGAGTATTAAAGATAACATTTTCATGCATTAAGATCTATTATTAATATTAAATGGATCGCAAGATTCTACAAATGATAGTAATATATTCCACTTTTCTTTAAATATTTTTAAAACTAGAAATGGTTAACAGAAGTTAAGTACATTCCCAAAATGAATATAAATATATTTATCTCCAAAATTTATTAATAAAATGAAACGTATAAAATATATAATTCCATAAATAAATTACACTATATCCCAATTAACCTCAACAACCTCAACATTAAATAATGTTTTAACTTCAGTGGGTATCACATTACCTTCAACAAACATCTCTAAAAACTAATAGCACTCTACCCAAATAATCCTTTATTTAAATCCTTAATTCTATATATATATATATATATATATCATAACATAATAATTGATTCCCAAAATTTCATTAATCACCTTAAAATCCTAATAATTTATAAATACATTATCCTATAATTTGGTTTCAAATTTAAATAAAAAATTTATCCCCCAAATCATTTATTTAAAAACAATGTCATGTTATTATGTAAGACCATGGTTAGAATTACACCCTTATCACCATTCGGTTGGGGCTTCAAGCCCTAAAATCTTAATATATTTAATGAGTTGTGACCTAGTATACAAGTTTTCATTTTTCTAAAACTATATTAACATAATTACCATAATGTTCCCAAAATATTGATGAAATTATTCCAAGTAACATTAATCATCAAATAAATTTTAAATAAATAAATTCTTATATTCAACCTATTATTTCCAAAAAAATTAAATAATCATAATTGAAATTAATTAAATCAAAATTCAGCATATATCAAAAATTAAATTTTACTCAATTACATATTTTCTTTAAAATATCACCTTACCATTAATTCACTATTCGAAGTCATTAGTAACACTCAACATATTCTTAGAAATACTTAAAGGAAAAAAAACTTCATAATAATACATTGAAGTTTCATTATATTTATAACCAGCATTCCATTGATAAAAAAACATCAACAACATTATTCTCCAGTTTCACTACATAAAAAATACAATCATTAATGTTTAATTATTTTCATCACTTAGGCCCTTGGTAATTGTTCCTCTAAATACAATATTGAAATTGATAACGACCAAGTTCCACGCATCTATGGCATTGATCTGTTAGTGGTTCCTTAGGTTGAACACTATTTCAATGAATATTTTTATACTACTGGAAATGCAGGATTTTCCAATGGTTCTGAACCGTTGGGAAAGGCTGCAGAACCATTGGTATATATTATACAAACGGTTCTAAAACCCGTAGGGATGTAATCCATTGGAATAGGTTTTTCCAACAGTTTACACTGAACTGTTGGGATAGGTTAGAAAAAATGAACCTATCCCAACGGTTATGCCAAACCAATGGGATAGATTTTCCCAACGGTTTGGCTTGAACTGTTGGGAAAACCACACATGGGGCTTCTTTCCCAACAGTTTCTAAACCATTGGGAAAGGAGTTTTACCAATGGTTCATCGAACCATTGGTAAAAAAAATTCTCAGAGAGCCTATGGCAACGGTTTCAAACCTTTGGCATAGCCTATGCTGTGCAAATTGCACAGCAGCCTGCAATTTTCACTACAACTCTCATTTTTGTGCAATTTGTACAGCAGCATTCCCTCTAATTTTTAATCATTTCCAATTATTGTACCTGCAATAAACTAACACATACATATATAATTATTGTACCTGCAATAACCAACTAACACATATATATAGAGAACAAATTCAGACACATTTTACATATAATGCATCCTGGAACATTACACATCCATAATTAAATCATAATTCAAAACGTAATTATAAACATACATAATTCGTTTAGAATTCAATTTAATATTTAGATCACAATTATATGTGGAATCTGGAATTCAATTCATAATTTGATCGGTTTTTCATATACCATATATTTTTACTAGAAATGATGTTCATTTTAAACAAAATACATAGACCTGGAGTGATACCGGCCACAACATGCCTCATATTGAGGCGAGGTTAACTCATACACGTCACAAATGACCCATGGATCGTTGTCCTAAAGTATCAACATATTCTGAAATTGTTTGGTCACTTTTTCGTGTGTCAGTTATTGTTTTCACTTAAAATGATGTCATTTTTAAATGAAACATAGACACTTTGAATGGTTTAGGCCACACCGTGCCTTGGATTGAGTCAGGGTTGACTCGTACACATCACAAATGACCCATAGATCTTTGTGCTAAAATATCAACACAATCAGAATCTGTTTGGTTGGTTTTCCATATGTACCTAAAATGATTTCCATTTTAAACATAAGAGAGACACATTGGGTGGTCCCGGCCACACCATGACTTGGATTGGGGCACGTTTGACTCATACACGTAACATATGAACCATGGATCATTGTCCTAAAATTTCAACAGATTCCGAATGCGTTTGGTCCATTTTTTGTATGCAAGTTGTTCTTTTCATTTATAATCCTGTCCATTTTAAACAAAAGAGTCACAGTTAGAGTGGTACCGGCCACACTGCATCTCAAATTTAGATTGGGTTGACTCTTACATGTCTCAAATTAGCCATGGATCATTGTCCTAAAGTATCAACACAATTTGAATGTTTTTGGTCGGGTTTCTGTAAGTCAGTTGATTTTTTACTTAAAATGTTGTCTATTTTAAACAAAAGAGATGCATTTAGAGTGGTTCCGGCCACACTGCACCTCATATTGAGGCGGGATTGATTCGTACACTTCATATATGACCCATGGATCGTTGTGATAAAGTATCAAAACAATTATAATCGGTTTGGTCTATTTTCTATCCGTACTTAAAATGTTGTCCATTTTAATCAAAAGAGAGACACTTAGAGTGGTTTCGGCCATAGTGTGCCTCAGATTGAGGCAGGGTTCACTCGTACACGTCAAATATGACCCATGGATCATTTTCCTATAGAATAAACACATTTAGAATGTGTTTGGTTAGTTTTTCGTATGTCACTTGTTGTTTTCGCTTAAAATGATCTCCATTTTAAACAAAAGAGAGACACTATGAATGGTTTCAGCCACACCGCGCTTTGGATTGAGGAGGGGTTGAAATTTACACATCACATATGACCATGGATCATTGTGCTAAAGTAGCGACACAATCAGAATCTGTTTGGTCGATTTTCCGTATGTTAGTTGTTGTTTTCACTTAAAATGAAGTCCATTTAAAACAAAAGAGAGACACTTTGAGTGGTGTCGGCCACCCCGTGCCTTGGATTGAGGTGAGGTTGACTCGTGCACATCACATATGACCCATGGATCGTTCTCCTAATGTTTCAATTGAAACCGAATTCATTTGGTCGTTTTTCTGTATGTACTTAAAATATTGTCCATTTTAAACAAAAGGGAGACACTTAGAGTGATCCTGGCCACACTGCGACTTAGATTGAGCCTGGGTTGGCTCGTACATATCAAATATGACCCATGGATCATTGTGATAAATTGTTAACAAATTCCGAATGTGTTTGGTCGATTTTTTGTATTCATGTTGTTCTTTTCACTTATAATCTTGTCCATTTTAAACAAAAGAGACACAGTTAGAGTGGTACCGACCACACCACATCTTTTATTTAGATAGGGTTGAATCGTACATGTCTCAAATGACCCATGGATCATTTTACTAAAGTATCAACACAATACGAATGTATTTGGTCAGTTTTCTGTATGTCAGTTGATGTTTTCACTTAAAATGATGTCCTTTTGAAATAAAAGATAGACACTTAGAGTGGTGCCAGCCACACTTCGTCTCTGATTGAGGCGGGATTGATTCATACACGTCACATTTGACCCAAGGATCGTTGTGCTAAATTATCAACACAATCAGAATTCGTTTGGTCCGTTTTACATATGTTCTTAAAATGTTGTCCATTTTAAACAAAATAGAGGCACATAGAGTGATCCCAGCCACACTGTGCCACTGATTGATGCGGGGTTGACTTTTACACGTCACATATGACCCTTGGATCATTCTCCTAAATCATCAACACATTTTGAATGCTTTTGGTCAGTTTTTCGTATGTCAGTTGTTGTTTTCTCTTAAAATGATGTCCATTTTAAACAAAAGAGAGACAATATGAATGGTTTCGGCCACACCACACCTCGGATTGAGGTGGGGTTGACTCGTACACATCACATATGACCAATGGATCATTGTGATAAGGTATCAACACAATCAGAATCAGTTTGGTCAGTTTTTCATATGCTAGTTGTTGTCTTCACTTAAAATGAAGTCCAATTTAAACCAATGAGAGACACTTTGAGTGGTTTCGGTGACACTTCACCTCAGATTGAGGCTAGGATGACTTGTACATGTCTCATATTACCCATGGATCGTTCTCCAAAGGTTTCAATGGAAACCGAATGTGTTTGGTCTGTTTTCCATATGTACTTAGATTGTTGTCCATTTTTAAAAAAAGAGAGACACATAGAGTGATCTCGGCCACACCGTGACTCGGATTGAGCCTGGGTGGGCTCGTACACATCCCATATGACCCATGGATCATTTTGATAAATTATCAACATATTCGGAATGCATTTGGTTGGTTTTTCATATGCAGTTGTTCTTTTCACTTATAATCCTGTCCATTTTAAACCAAATATTGACAGTTAGAGTTGTACCGGCAACACCGCATCTCGGATTTAGACTCGGTTGACTCGTACATGTCTCAAATGAAACATGGATCATTGTCCTAAAGTATCAACAAAATACCAATGCGTTCGGTTATTTTTCTGAATGCCAGTTTATGTTTTCACTTAAAATGATGTCCTTTTGAAACAAAAGATAGACACATAGAGTGGTTCCGGCCACACCACGTCTCAGATTGAGGCGAGGTTGATTTTTACAAATCATATAAGACCCATGGACGTTTTGATAATGTATCAACACAATCAGAATCTATTTGGTCAGTTTTCCATATGTACTTAAAATGTGACCTATTTTAAACAAAAGAGAGGCACTTAGAGTGATCTCGGCCACACTGTGTCTCAGATTGAGGAGGGGATGACTCTTACACATCACATATGACCCATGGATCGTTCTCCTAAAGCATCAACACATTTTGAATGCGTTTGTTCAGTTTTTTGTATGAATGTTGTTGTTTTCACTTAAAATGATGTCCATTTTAAACAAGAGAGAGACACTATGAATGGTGTCAGCCACACCACGCCTTGGATTGAGGCGGGGTTGAGTCATACACATCAAACATGACCCATGGATCATTGTTCTAAAGTATCGACACAATCAAAATCCATTTGGTCAGTTTTCCGTATGCTAGTTTTTGTTTTCACTAAAAATGATGTCCATTTTAAACAAAAGAGAGACACATTGAGTGGTATCGGCCACACCGTGCCTCGAATTGAGGCGAGGTTGACTCGTACACATCACATATGACCCATGGATTGTTATACTAATTTTTCAATGGAAACCTAATGCTTTTGGTCAGTTTTCTATATGTACTTAAATTGTTGTCCGTTTTAAACAAAAGAGAGACACTTAGAGTGATCCTGGACACACGGAAACTCGGATTGAGCCTGGGTCAGCTCATACACGTCACATATAAACCATGGATCATTGTGATAAATTGTCAACAGATTCTGAATGCGTTTGTTCTGTATTTCTTATGCCAGTTGTTCTTTTCACTTATAATCCTGTCCATTTTAAACAAAAGAGACATAGTTAGAGTGGTAATGGACACACCGTGTCTCGGATTTAGACAGGGTTGACACGTACTTGTCTCAAATGACTGATTCATCATTTTCCTATAGTATCAACACAATTCAAATGCATTCGGTCGGTTTTCTGTATTCTAATTGATGTTTCACTTAAAATGATGTTCTTTTGAAACAAAAGAGAGACACTCTGAGTGGTGCTAGCCACACCGTGCCTTGGATTGAGGCGGGGTTGACTCGTACACATCACATATGACCCATGGATCATTTTTCTAATGCATCAACACATTTCCAATGTTTATTGTCAGTTTTTCATATGTCACTTTTTGTTTTCACTTAAAATGATGTCCATTGGAAACAAAAGAGAGACACTATGAATGGTGTCGGCCACACTGCGCCACGGATTGAGGCGAGGTTGACTCTTACATGTCACATATGACTCATGGATCATTATCCAAAAGTTTAAATTGAAACCGAATGTGTTATTTAGTTTTCCATATATACTTAAAATGTTGTCCATTTTAAACAAAAGAGAGACACTTAGAGTGATCCTGGCCACACCGCGACTCGGATTGAGCCCGGGTTGGCTCGTACATGTCACATATGAACCAGGGATCATTGTGATAAATTATTAACAGAATCCAAATGTGTTTAGTTGGTTTTTTGTATGCCAGTTGTTCTTTTAACTTATAATTCTGTCCATTTTAAACAAAAGAGTCACAGTTAGAGTGGTATGTTAGTTGTTTATTCACATTATTCAAACACAATATTTGTCTATGGGTCTTTAAATTAATTTATTTATGAAAAAGTTATATTTAAAATGAGAATATTAGAAAATTAATAGAAGATAAAACGTTTACTAAAAATCCTTGTAGAAATATTAAGGTAAAAATGATTTATGAGAATCTTCATGTTTCTATTATTGGAATTGTATTTACTTAAAATCTTGTGGAAATTCTTATAATATATATATATATATATATATCATTATTAGTATGAATTAGATTTTAGTTTATCATGCTATGAAACATTTCAGAGCTAACAATTCCATGCCCAATGAATACATCCCTTTTATAACATACCAAGAATCTATGATATTGATTAGATGTGTAAATGTGATTTACATTGATTATCATGATGAAAATAAATAAAATAAATATTATAGATTTTCTAGTAGTAAATAAAATCAAGGAGGGTGGGGGGATTTCCGGTGGGTGTCCGGGGGGCTGTCCGGGGACCAAGGAGGAGGGTGGGGGGCTGTCCGGGGGGTGTTCGGGGGGGTTGTCCGGGGTCCAAGGAGGAGGGTGGGGGCTGTTTGAGGGGCTGTCTGGGGGGGCTGTTCGGTGGGTGTCTGGGGGGCTGTCCGGGGACCAAGGAGGAGGGTGGGGGGTTGTGCGGGGGGCTGTCCAGGGGGTGTTTGGGGGGTTGTCCGGGGTCTAAGGAGGAGGGTGGGGTGGCTGTCCGGGGGGGGGGGGCTGTCCAGGGGGCTTGTCTAGGGGGTTGTTCAGGGGGTGTACGGGGGGCTGTCTGGAGACCAAGGAGGATGGTGGGCGGGGGGGGGGGGGGGGGCTGTCCGGGGTCCAATGAGGATGGTGGGGGTTGTCCAGGGTCTAGGAAGGAGGGGGACTGTCCAATGAGTTCCCAAACACACAACCACTAGGGATGGTAACATCTATAAAAACAGACAATATATAAAAATAACTCAACTCCCATACTATACTACGGGTCTAGATAAAACCAACAACTAGAATATATTAAACATCAAATCTCAGTAATATTAGTAAAAAATGTTACAGATCAATTTTTCCCACATCACCATCACCATCATCACCATCATCACCACGCTCGTCCTCATCCCCGTCATCGTCCTCGCCCTCCTCAGCGCCCTCCTCCTCCTCATCTCCCTCCTCCTCGCCCTCACCATCCGCCTCTCCCTCTCCCTCTCCCTCCTCTTCTGCATCAGACTCCTCACCATCATCATCATCATGTTGGACATCATCCTGACCACCACTAAAACTACCACCTGGTGCACCATATATAGAATGTATCGATGAAATATATTCATCAAAAGCAGGTTGGCCTCTGTTGGAAGTGTTGGACGTAGAACATCAATAAATTTCATAAATGCAATGTTTTCCCTAGAAGACTATTCTGTCGTCTCTGTTGCCCTTTTTCATCTTGTTCTGCCTATGCCCTAACTTCTTGCAGGTCAGTGGCACTACAACTCGTACCTAAGGAGGGCCAATACCTCGTCGGAGCTATCCTAGGTCGGCAGCGTACTCTTCCAGGATGCTCCTCTCCCAACACCTGATGTAAGTGATCAGTTGGCCCAAATTTTTCTGGTTCTTGGGAATTGAGGGCCTCTAAATAATCCTGTTACAAATATAAATATATTATTAAATTACAAAATAGATATTAAAATATAAAATCAACAGATTAAAACATACAATATGGTGCTGAGTCGCTTCGTTGATGGAACTTCCATCATTTTTCTGTCTACTCGAGCAAAATAGTTTTGCTCAAGGCACATGTCCTTCAATATTCTGTATTGGCATCTACAATGACATTGAAAACTAATGTTATATGAAAACATTAGAAAACTATTAAATAATTGAGGAATCAAAAGAAAATTTAAGCCGTAAAGAAAAATTATAATCAATTTCCATACCTACTTCCTCTCATGATCTGGCATCGTAGTACATCCTAGTGTGTGGAGGTATTTTTTGCATCAATTTTTTTTTAATTTTTTCCAGATGATTCCTAAATAAATTTTGATAATTCAAAGGATAATATTAACGCAAAACATGAAATTTTTTATTCAAATACCTCAAATGTAATTCATACCTTAAACTGGGTACTCGTCCAATGAGTAATCATCTGACGATACTGCTCTATAGGACAATCATCCATGACTGGTACCACCTCTAGCTCCGTGAAAAAACTAGCACACCAGCCAATATACAAATCATGCTTGTAGGCTCTTCAAATCTTGCCTAAATCCTTTAGATGTTCTGGTCGTGCACCCTCATCATCGGGAAAATTAAATCGAAGCTGACATCAAAATATTAATTCAAATAAATACAAAAATAATTCATGGCATTAAATACAACACATTTTTTACCCATATCTTTGTCCAGTCTATATCCTTGACCTCATGTGGCAAATGTCTCCATGATAGCAGGATGACGGGAATGATGTCGAATTATTTGGCAAGAGTCGCCAAAAAACTCTGACATTGCTGCCCTATTTTATCAACCATTTGGTTGTCTTCATTGTAATCCCCCATAACCTGTGTGTGGCGGTTCCACACCAAATTCATGCGTGTACACCCCAAACCCCGCCTCCTATCAGTAGATCTATCTTTCATGAACGACAAAAAAAACATTTTATCAAAACTTTTTATAATGAAAATAAATATTGCTATAAAAATTTGTTAGGTTTCTATAAATATACCTACGCCAGTCTGATCGCTGAGAGCCGCTGGATCCAAAAAAACTGATGGAACACCCTATGGTGGAATAGGAATTGAAGACGATAGAATATAGATTCTCAGAGAGACATAAGTAGAAGGAAAAGAAGATGGGACAGTTTTATGACTAGATTTTGATTGGGGAGTGGGAATCATCATGGGATGTAAAAATAATGGGCCAGAAGACGCCAAAGGTGGCAAAAACATGGGAGGCCTAAATATACCGTGTGTCCCTAATGACACGCCGGGATCAGAATGTGGGAGGAATGACATGTCCGTGGGAGGGGAAGGGTCTAGTCGGGTTCGCGCAGCTGCTCATCCTCCTCTGGTACGAACCCTCCTCGTACCACCGGCCTGAGTACTAGGACCAGTACTTGGCTCCTCGTTGAATAACTGTTGACGTATAGGTGGATCCTACAAAAATGTATAAAAATAATTTATCACATGAATTTATATATTCTTTAAATATATATTTGAAATAAAGTATTTACTGTAGGCACTAATGGTGGAATTCCTATCTCCATCATTCGATGATTGTTCTACGTCATTTTCATCCTTTGTCTCTCTTCAATTGGCTGCATTTCCTACTTTTGAAAACAAATATGTAATTAATTAGAAAAAGGAATCTAATGTGTAAACCAAAAAACTAAATATTTGAGGGAATAGGGGGATTCATTGGTAATTTAGATATCAATTGTTTTAGAAGATCTTGAATGGATTTAATAAATCATACAGGTTGTAATGTTCACCAAGTTAGAAATATTGTTTGACTAGGTTTGAATACAGTTCAATTCCAAATTAGAAAATGAAATTCAAATAAAACGGAAACCAATAAACATTGAAAATTCACATAATGGTCAAGTCAGCTAAAACATATTTGTGATCAATACTAAATCAATTTGAATATTACCATCCTTAACAACCCAACACGAGGTAACCCAAAATAATTCAGAACCTGGATAAATGATTCTATAGATTTTCAACCATAACTTCAGGTTCACAATCAACTCTAAAAATTGAGCTATTGGAGTCATCAAAAGAAATAAATGGATTGGTTCGAATGGAACTAGGGACAATGTCAATTCCATTATCACCATCATCAAAATTATGTCTTGTAATTACTTTATCTATGACACCAAATTCAGGTCGAAGTTGTTCTTTGACATAAATACTTATTTATCCATTCATGCCAACACATATATTTCTTCGGTAGAAAGATTTCAAGTCATATTAATTACTCGAAATCCATAATCATCAATTAATGTGCCATGTCTTGTCATCGAATAAAATCAATACAATTTCATCATTGTGACTCGTCCATGAGAGTAATAATCCAATATTATTATTTTCTCAACGACTCCATAATGAACCACATTTTCAAATCGCGGTCTACTATATGATGCACTGGAATAACACTATGTTGTGTCAGTAACCATAACACCATCATGTTGTGTTATCGTGTTCTTTGCTCATTCAGTGACAATAAATTTGTACCCATTCATAATAATTGATTTACAGTCACGAACCACGGTATTAGGACCAAAAGCCAAAGCTCTTATTTTCTCAGAGACAGAGTCAGCAGACAAACTCAATACCTGCAATATAAATTACTATTAAACTTAATTAAATATTGATATAATTATTTTAAATAGTAATATTTTTACCTTCAATTTTAACCAAGAAGAAAAATGTTTGATATGAAAAGTTTCTCTTTTTCTCAAAGTTAAAGAACGATGCTTCCTATTTATCATGTTTTATATTCCCTGTAGATAAAAAATATAAATATTTTAATAGATATATATGTAAGGTATACATATTCAATTTAGTTACATGATATAGTCATCAAACAAATCACAGTTGAACAAAACTGTGCGATGTACCATCTCCCTCTCTTCTTGGATTAATGACTTCAATGTATATGATCCAGGAATTCCTCCTTTTGAGGAAGTGATGGAAAACTAGGTTCAATTTTCTCATATTTTTCTTCTTCATTTCTCATTGGTTTGTTCATTCTTGTAGTAAGATTTGACAAATACATTGAGCAGAAATCCTTACATTCTTCAGCCATGTTACCATTCATGATAGAACCTTCAGGATGATTCCTATTTCAGACATAAGAATTTAATGTGTACATATTTCTTTCAGTGGGATACATTCAACGAAAAGAAATAAGTCCTCAAAGAAGTATTTTAGTGGGAATATGGACAGTCAGATGTAGCATGCATGTGAAAATGATAGAGGAAATATTTTCTCCAAATCACACAAAATTAATGGGGCATCTGTCAACATTTTTTGTAAGAAAGACTTGAAAACTTCTTAGCACAATTATCTATAAACAAATGGAACAACTGAATAATATTCACCCTTATATTATTGGACAAAAGATGACGGATTTGTATTGGATGAAACTCATGCAGTAGAATGTGATAATCAGGAGTCTTTAATGATTTTAACTTCAACTCTATTCTATTGACCCATTTAGTTATGTTGCTTGAATATCCATCAGGAACTCTAATAGTCTCTAATACTTCCATAAATTGTTTTTTTCCATAGGTTTCATCACATAAGAATCACATGGAAGTTTCCATTTAATTTCACTGATACGCACAGGATGCAATTCCGGTCTGATGCCCCAATCCACCAAGTCACGCTGAGATTGTAAATCATCTTTTTTTCTTCCCCCTAACATTTAAAAGAATTGAAAGTAATATTTCGTATATATTCTTTTCAATATGCATTACATCAAATCAATAAAGTAACAAATTGTTTGACTAATAAGGTAAATCAAAAAAGATACTCGTATTCCTCCAATTGTAATAGGTTTAAGTGGAAACATTCTTTCTCTTTCCAGATTTCTTTTGACCCTTCCTGAATGAGAAAATGAAATCTTTCAATTCTTTAAGCACATCAGTTCCAGACATATGCTGAGGTGGATCATCGGTCTCTATGGTATTATCAAATCTTCGATGATTCATTCTATATGGATGATCATTTGGAAAGAATTGTTGATGTCCAATAAAAATGAAACTACAACAGTGTTTCAGTTTTCTGGATCATGTATTCTTCATATAAATTGGACATGACAGTTTTCTCTTCGTGCTCTATCTAGACATCATTGCATAAGCTGGAAAAACATTGATCGTCCACATAAGCGTAGAACGCATATGAAATATATCTTTCAAACATGCATCGTATGTGCGCACACCCACATCCCAAAGAAGATTCAACTATTTTATTAAATGTGGCATGTATACATCAATATCAATGTCAGGATCAAAAGGACCAGATATGAGTATAAAAATGAAATTGAATGGTTTTTTCATACACAACCATGGGGGAATATTATAAATATGTATAAAAATTGGCCATGTGTTGTGCGATGTAAGAATCTTCCCAAACGGAATAAAACCGTCACATGAAAGACCCAGTCTCGAATTACGCATGTCGACTACAAAATCAGGATGTCGAGCATCAAATATCTTCCATGAAAATCCATCTTCAGGATGAACCGACTCTTCATTAGTCTTCTTTCTCTCAGTATCATGCCATCTCATTTTTATTGAAATGTCATCAGACATAAAATGATTTTGGAGTCTGGGGATCAATGGAAAGTGAAAAATTACTTTATGTTGAATATGAGATGGTGTTCCGTAAAATTTTGTCTTCCAGCGGGATGTGCCACATTTTGTACAGTCATTTCATTCAGTGGTTTCCTCCCAGAATAAACTGCAATCTTTCGGGCATGCATGAATTTTTTTTCTTGAAAATCCAAGTTCCTCAACTAAATTCCATGCCATATAGTGGGTTGAGGAAATATCTACATCATATGGAAGTAAATACTTGAAGAGGGTAATAATGTAATCGATTGTAGTATTAAAAATCCCAATATATAGTTTTCCCATGAAACATTCGGATTAAAAATTCCAACTTTTTAATTTTATCACAATGTTGATATAATGGAGTCATGGCAGCATCATTCAATTTTTTCACCCTATCAGTATCATCATTTTCACAAGATGCATCAATTTTCCGAATATCAGACTCTTCCTGAGTCAAAATCCTTTTTTTAATGATGACAAATAAATGGAAACCGATCATCTATTAAATTCTCCATTCCAGTCCTTTCATTTTGATCATCAGTAATTTTAGATTTCATTTTCTCCCCATTGTGATACCACGGAAAGTAGTTTTCTTGAAACCCATTTTTGGTTATGTTTTTGCTGACTTCGTCACAGCTCAACCAAGGTCTACCAACACAATTGGAACATGGGAAGTGTATGCGACCACTATCTGAAGCATTGTGAAATGAAAAATCTATAAATCTCTCCAAAATGTTTTGAAAATCGCTTGAGATCCGATCGGTTTCATACATCCAACTTCTATCCATTCTATAAAAAGAATTTATATAATTCATTTTTGTCATAAACAATTCAATAGGATTTAACTTTAATAGAAAATACATTTAAGTCAACGATAAAAGAAGAAGTTTCTAGTCGATGTAGTGAACTATTAAAATAATGTAAAGAACAAGTACTTATAAATTAAATTAAAATTTTTTTATATTAATTTTCATTAGTTCTATAAGAGGCACATGCCTTAGGTCCCATCTTGTGTTATAGGCATCCAAAATCATTCACTAATGTTCAATAACTCATTATTGGCACCTCTATGGCCATACCATTCATTACCAAATTACTTGACCAAGTCAAGCGCACCCCATGGGTGAATAAATTTTAGGCATCGACACTAATAGGTTCTTCATGGCTTGTAAAAAGATTTAATTTCATTATGTATAGACAAAAACATTTATTTTTAAATATGAGATTAATAATAAAGTATGTCAAATATAACAACATTACTAAATTAAACTTGTGACTTATCTAACATTTTTACGGATGTCTACACATGCCAGTATGAGTAGTGAAAAGAACCCCACCCTCATAATCCCATGGTCCTTGTGATATTTGAACCAGACTGTCCTAATTTTCGAGATGAAATTGTATCCATGAAGCCATATGAGAAACACGATTCAATACACGAGTTTTCGGATTTTTCCAGGCATTTTAAGGAACTCCAAATCATTGAAAATGGTAATTGTGTTTTAAAAAGGTGATTTAATAACTCATGTATGATGTTAAAGGTATAATGAATAATGGTTATATTAGGAAAACAAATATTCACTAATATTGAAAATTTTACATTCTATGAATTAGTTTCATGACGAAGGAAGAACTACTAATTAGGGACCACATACTATTTTGCAATGTTCAAGAAGATACTCCATATGTTCTATTATGCAAAGGATAAGTGAACAGTGTGTCATTATATATATATATAGATTTTGATAGAAACATGATACATAATTATTATGAAATACACATAGTGTACAAAAATTAAGGTGAACAAGATCTTCATGTTTGACATGATCTTAATGAAAGGAGTGATTTTCATGAAATGATAAGAATAAATATTACAAACAATTTCTTATCAGTTCATATACATGAAGTTGTAATATTTGAAGTATTGAGATTAATGAAACTATGAATCTTTAAAATTAGAACACAATAAAGAGACAACATGCCCTAATAAATATATATGTGTAATGAAAACATTAATTGGAAAATGTGTACACCGATGTAGTGATTTGAGTATACTATTTGTGGAGTAGTGAATCATACAATTATCCAAAACCCCAACAAATTAGGAATAACAATATCCTTGAGAATATAAGGATATCATTGATAAGAGGTGGAAGGATATCCTTGAGAAAATTAGGAAGGAGTCTAACCTAGCAGGTGATTAGATGGAAGAGGTGCACTAGTGATGGGGGTTTTGAAGGGATTATATGAGTCAGAATTGCTTTTAGGAGACCCATGGATTGCTTCTAGTATCGGGGAGGGGGCTTCCTGGCTTAGGCGAATTTGGGGCTTCTTATTCCAAACACTTTTTAAAAACCATGGGGAAAACTCCATCTTTCCCAACGGTTTAATGAAACCATTGGGAAAACTCTTATTTTTCACATCTTTCCCAACAGTTTCATCATACCGTTGGGAAAACACTTTTTTTACACATCTTTACCAATGGTTTATGCAAAGTGTTGGTAAAGATCACATATACCCACTGTTCAATTGAACCGTTGGTATACAAGTGTTGGGAAATGTATGATTTCCAGCAGTGTTAACCAGACACTTTATTTTTCAGTAATTATTTTAGTTTTTGTCTCCTTTCCCACATATAAAGAATCATACAATTTTTTATGGCACTTTCCACTGTGTCTCTTCCCACATTTTTGACATTTAGGAAATTGAATATTTTTTCTTTATCATCCTTAAAAATTGAAAATACATGAGATTCCACCCTTATATTCATTGATACACATGAAAACTATACTATGTTCTAGTTTTTGTTCATAAATTTAGAATCTCATTTGTAATGATAATTAGATATCAAAATTCCATTCCTATTTGGTTATAAATCTTATTATGGAAATCATTAAATATCCCATCAATTTGGACGTTGGAATGCTTTATACTAATTGTCATTGTTAAATAAAAAGAATAAAAAAACAATATTATAATTCATTGTCATACAAAAAGATAATATAATTAATTGATAATTAATAACATATATATGAAAAATATATCATGACTTATTTGTCTCTAGGTTTGAATCTATGTTATCCTTGATAATGTTTCATATTATTTTTTCTAAACTATTTTATTCATGTCATTCATAATGGTTCATAAATAGATTTGTGAATATTACAATATTATTATGTGAGAGTTTCAAACTAGGTGTTCAGTAAGGCCCATTTTCATTCCCAGGGTGATGATCAATTTTTTCTCAATATTCCATTTTTTGGGTTATTACCCCTAGGTATAACTATTACAGATCGAGATCGACTTATAGTATTCATATAGGGATGTAATTTATTAAAACCCACTGACTCTATAATTCTCCAAAATTCCAAGATAATTTATTTACTTATTTTTACCCCTATAATTATCCATAATGTTCTCACTAAATTATTTTAGTCCTAATCACCTAAAATAAATCAAATTGTCAATAATGCCAACTATATAGACCCATTACTGATACACATATTATTAAATGATTTTTAATATAAATACAAATTAATTACAACAGAAAGATCATGACTATAACACCATGATATTTTAGTAAGGAAAACTATTTTCAACATCATATTTGAAAAACAACACCAATCTTAAACGGCCCACATAATATGTTTCTTTTATAGCCTAAACTTTAAATTTATAGGTCTTAATACTATTAACTTATTTATTAATTTTTTGTATATTTATATATATATTATAGTCAATATAAATTTTTGATAAATGTTTATAAAATAATGAATAAATTTTTATTTAAGTAATTTTATTCTTCAAAAAAATTTTATCTTAAAAAATTATTTATTTTGAAAAAATAAAATATTTAAATTATGCTTTGAATCATTTTAAAATTTTATTTAATAAAATAAATTTATCTCTTCAAATTATAATATCAAAATTTTCTTCTGGTAAAATTTTGGGATTTTTCAAAAATTATTTCTTTTATGGTGAATAATGAAAAATATTGATTTCTCAAAAATTATCATTTATTTTCACCAAATTCAAAGATTTAAAATCCCCATTATATATTGAGTATTATTTAATTAAACATAGGAATTTATTTATATTTAATAAAATTAAATTATTTTTAATCAAATATATATTGGATTTTATTAGAAGGTTTTTTTGTTTAAAAACATGATTTTTCAAAGACCTGTTTTAAAGTGCATAATATTTCTCCTTTTTGATTAATTTAAACAACCCATAATGGGATTTATTTAAATGAAATTTATAGATTATGTTTTCATAAATATTTATTTAAATTCTAAAAATTATTATTATTATTAGAATAAATATAAATATTCTTTTTCTTGAAAAAAATACTTCTGGAAAACCATATTTTTCATCGGGTCATCAGGTTTGATATTAAATTAAAATTTTACACTTATATGAATTTAATTATGTAAAATTATAAACTTTTTTTAATAATACAAATTTTATTATCTAATAAGTTAATCATATTTCTTTAAAATAATTATAAGTGAAAAAAGAATAAATATGTTTTCAATGTTCATGTGAAAATAGTTTTACCAGGGGGTTAAACAAAAAATATGAGTGCCAAAATGACCAAAAAAACATTCCTAAATAATTTTTATAGATATATTTAGGCCTTATAATGTCTAAGTCTCAATAATATTATATTTTTGAACATTATATCATGTGAAACACATGGCTACACCATTTTATTGTCAAAAATTACAAAGGTGTCACTCACCTCACTTATAAAGTCCACCACACTTATCTCTTCTTCACACCATCAAAACATTCTGGTTCAGCCAATACATACCCAAATAATTTTTTAAATTTCATCCCATCATCCTACAAGACTATTTTTTCATAAATATTTTCTTGGGATATTTTATGTATAATATTTATGAGGTGTTTGTGATGTGGTAAAATTTCTAACTATGGGTTTTTTTATTTTATTTCTTCTGCCACAACAATAAAATATAATTAAAATTTGATGATATGATAAAAACTGATCAAATATATAATGGTATTTTATTATATTAACTTAATAACCTAAATCCATCTCCTCTTCCTTGAAATGGGATAAGAAATCATCATTCGTGTGGATGGAGGACTACCTCTTCACGTACTAACGTCTTTCGTTTTCAATAATTACCTCATTTGGGTTTTTTTATGACTAATTAAAAGAATATATATGATAATTTTATGATATTTATACATATTGAGTTTTTCATTGACATATACCACTTTTCATTCTACTCTTTGGTTGATATGATAATGTCTCTCGTATGTACAAGGGATTACCGCCTCATGATATGATGTAATTTTTTTCACAAAAACATTATATGGAAGGTAATAAGCATAGTTTTAATTAATATATGTTATATAAAAAACAATATTAATTATTCTCATGGAATATTTATCATTATTAAATTATAATATATAATTTTATTTATTACACTAAAAAAATTTAATGGTGTTCCAGTATGTGTTGACTACCGCCTCTATAAAGCAATGTGATTCCTTTTTCATCACCCCATTAAAATAATGATATATATATGTGAATATTTAAATAAAAAATTATTGCATTTATAATATTATTATCATTATTTAATGATAAAATAATAAATTTATTCTTTTCATAATGATCATTGAAAAAGTAGAAACATTACTTATGCATACCTATGGCTACAGTCTTCATGCCCGTAACATAGTTCATTTTCCAAAAGAATTTTTCAATATTTTTTAAAAAGTATAATTTATGATTAAATGTTTTAAATATTTATTTATTACTATTATAGAGATGTTGAAATAATGACCAGTTTGACCATAGTCAACACACTGAATCCATTTTGAAACAACGAACCAAAGGTCCACAAAACTACTAACATAGACCTAGTTGATTAAGTAGTTTAATTTGTAATTTAAAATAAATGAAATAAATTATTTAACTATAAATTATTAAACCGTATATGGTTATTAATAAATAAAATAATATATATAATCTTATTATACTAGATTAAATGTACAAACATGGAAATCTTATACTCAAGGAAAGGGTTTTTTTCTCATGTCTCCTTTACTCCTGTGTAACCTATGCCACATTCAACACTTATTTATATTTTGTGGAATATTAGATTCTAATTTTATTTTATTATTAATAATTTATCATAAATCATTGTATTTTTTTCTTCCATATTAATTATTTATTTCAAGGTTAATTTGCTTGAAAATGTCTATGTGGTAAATAATTTATTAACTCAAATTCATTTCATTGGTTTGTATTACAACTTTATTGAAATTTTTTTGTCAAGATTATGTGTGAAATTAATTTATATTATATTATTTTGTATTTGAATTTATATTAAGTTGTTTTAATATTTATAAACATAATGGATTAACTTATTATTTCTCAAATTCAGTGGTATGGTTTTTTAATGTTTACTCATTTTTAATTCTCTTTCGTTGAGGCTTACATTTATGATATGAACCAATATTCATTTTTTATGTTTATATAATTCCATTTGAAATTTTATATCTTTAAAATTATTATTTTCCTCTTATTTTATGTTTCATGTGATGTTATTCTTTAATGTGTATTATGATTGAAGAGCTTCCAAGGTGACAGAGGTTTTGTGAAATATATTCTTTTCTTTCGTGATTATTTTTGTTCAAGTTTCTTTTAGATAAAATAATTTGTTATTGTATTCATAAACCATGTCTCTCTTATTATCCTCTAGTAATTATTTTTTTTCATGTTTTTTTTATTCATTTCCTCTTTTATTGATTAAATAAATATCAAGAAATTTACTTGTAAGTGATTCTGACCCTATATCTTCTCTTACATCGAGTATCTTTCTCTATTATATCCATGTTTTCTAAAATGTATTAAAAAAATTTATTTCCTAAAAATAGATTTTCTCCTTAATCAATTTTACATTATCTTTTAAATACTATGAAAATTTTTTAAAATTAAATTTCTTAACATTTTCAAAATGGGTCACATTGGACCCCCCCCTTCAATATTTTTTGAGAGGAATGTTTATTTTAACATACATAACGTGGTAGGATTTTCCCACCATCAAGTACATTATTTTTCTTGATGTTTCTTTTATATGTTACCATGTTTTTGTCAAATAAATATATTTTCACAATATTTTTTGATTTTTTAGTTTTGAAAATTGATTTTCAGAATAAAGATTTTATTTTCCTCAAAAATGTTTTAAATGATCTATTAATTATATTTAAATTAATTAATATCAAAAACCATTTTTTTTTATGATCCCGTGGGGATATTTTTTTATGATACCATACTCATTATTTCTTTATATGGATTAATATTTTTTTAAACAGATTGAAATGGAACATGTTTATTTTCCATGTGTTAATCATATTTGAAATATATTGTTGTGGAACCAATTTATTTTACATGGGTTAATAATATTTCAAAGATATTATTATCAAACTCATTTATTTTCCATGGGTAACAATTGTTTCAAATATATTTTTATTGAACCACTTTTTACATGGATTAATCTTATCCATAAAATAATAAACAAAATTTCAATGATTTTATGATAAAATTAACGTTTTATGTACTTTATTTATGATATGGTTCTTGTAAAATGTTTATAATGATGTATGGTTCCATTATTATCAATGAAAGGTTGGTTCCATTATAAACTAAGGATAATTTATTATCTTATTAATAATGGATGGGTGGCCCCATGATAAATCGGGGAGAGGAGGGTTCATTATAACCCTCCAATGCATTAGGTACACTAGATATGGAATTCATCCATATTGGCTATTCCATTAATAATAGTTATATGATGATAATTCTTACAAGATAACAATAAGTATTATCTATGCTTTCTTTGGGTTTATATTGCTATTTATTATCTAGATTGATATCGCATTGCCCATGATAAGTGATTCTGATGACCCTTTATTTTTTCAAATACTTATGCCATGTTTTCTTGTTAAATGATCTAGATATTGATGGTTATGAATATTATTATGTTATACTCATGAATTTTTATTATGTATTCATAATCTTATACTCTTCTTACGATGCATGATGACTTTCAATTTTTAATCAACACAATTTTCTCTTACCTAGCATTTGAGCACACTATTCTTATATTTCATTTTACCCAGGTTGTAAATATTGAGGATAAAAAATTTGTGTATAGAATGGTTTTATATGGATGTTGACAATGGAAGAATTTTGAAAATGAAAATATTGGTATAGTGTAATATGCTGATCAATTTTATGAAATATGTGTTTATGAATATTTAATGTTACAATTTTTTCCTAATTTTCTAAAACTCTATACATAAAATTTATATGACAATGTACGTTACCAAATATTTTCATTTTTATTTTTTATTTTTTTGATAAAAAATATTAGGTAACCTTTATTAGAATCAATACTATAAATGTAATGTTTATGGTTTCAACTTCAGATCTGGGAGTGTTTGATCGAGGCTATTATAATTGGTATTCAAGGAAATATTAAGATAAATTTTGAGGTTCGGATGTTTTCAGGTGAGGTTAAATTAAGTTTTATAGATATATTATTTGGTATTTAAGATTATGTTTTATCAATTGTTCAAAGTATTAGACACCCCTTTTAGGTTTTAAGAAAATTGATATTAATGTGATTAATGAACATTAGGTGACAATTTATCTGGCTAATGTATATGTATTATTTTGGATTAATATGATTTATTCCTTGAAATAATGTGGAAATAATTTCTAAGGTGTTAATAACCATTAGGTTTTATATGATCTTGTTTATTGAAGTAATTATGGAAACATAAATTTTTTCATATGGATAACAATGGAATTGAAAAGTGACTTGGCGACTAAGTGATTGATGTTATTTCAAAATGAGATAGACATATTTGTGTGATTGTAATAATAAAGGTATGTGATAACCATTTAGTTAAAAACTCTCATTAATATTGATATTACTTAGGTTATTTAGTTTATAGGATTATTTATTTATGTAATTATTAGTGTTAACATTGGGTATTGCTATTGAATTTTTAATATTAATGTATCATGTGATGGTTTATCCAATCTCAGAATTACCTTACCATGTGATAACCATTTTATTTTTCTAATGTATAAAGACAAGTGTAATAGATTTATTAACCCTTTTATGTATATGTGTTCAAAAAAATTTGATTTTACTTCATGAAACATTTATCTTGAATACTCATCGTTTAGAGACAAAGTTGATATTTTTGTGGAAATTGGATAAATGATGAATTTATTATATTCAAGTAAGTTAATTCAACAATTGTTTCAGTATAGATGGTGAAATAGTTCATAAAATCTTGTAAAAGGATCTTGAAATATAAAATTGTATCATAGTACCTTCATTTCTGATGACACGATAGTCATTTCACTCATCGCAGATTTATGGTTTTAAGGTACTTAACATTCTACTAATCATTCAATTTCATATGGTAAATTATCTCTATCACTATCTATGATTATTTATACTTTTCTTAAATTTCAAAATATTCATTTCTTAACTATGTTCTTCAATTTTAGGATCTAGTACACGTTAATCAAAATGAACTTTGAATGTCCTTTTCTCTCTTAGCAAGATGATGTTTTATAAACCATTTTTATGATGGGGGTTTCCAAAAAATGGTCTGTTAAAATGTAAAACTATTTATTATGAAGATAACATTTAAATTATATGGGCACAATTTATTAATGCTAGGTAGGAAATAACGCCAATAGATTTTAGAAAAGGATATAATTTTTTAAAGTGTATTCGACACATAACATTGAACAAAAACAGACTATCAAATATATAACCATACCATTAAATTGTCGATCATGAATAGTATTAAATAATTTATGAAATATTTATATATAATTATAAATATATATTATTAATAAATTTTTAGTATAAAATCAATCATTTTTTAATAAAGTAGTTGTATTCTTCCAAAATAAGTTTTCTTGAAAAATGATTTTTATTTATTTTTATGAAAAAATATTATAAATAATATTATGAAACATTATAAAATTTACTTTATTTTTGAAATCAAAATTTAAAATTTTTATTTTGGGGATTTTTTAAATTTTTATAAAATATTGAATTTTTAGTAAATAGGGAAAAATACATATTTTACTAAAAATGTAATTTTTTTTCAATAAATTTAGCAATTTAAAAGTACTATTATTTTTTGAATATTATTTACTGTGAAAAATTATCATTTTTTTAATCTAGTATATTATTTTTTAATCAAAATAATATTGTATTTTACTATAATGTTGTCTTTAGTTTTAAAAATGGGTTTCTTTCTGAAAACTGTTTTAAAGTCCATAATGTTCATTATTTTAAATGAAATAAAAAACCCTATTGATAATAATGTAAATGAAATTTATATATTATATATAAATAATTTATAATTTATATTCATAAGATTATTATTATTATTCATATAGTAAATATAAAATCATTTTTTGTTTGAAAAATGTACTTCTTAGAAATCAACATTATCGTTGTGTTTGTATGTTTGATTTTGAATTAAAATTTTCCAATTCCATGAATTTCATTTAGTAAAGTGAATTATATATTTGAACTCAGAATAATTTATATTATTTATGAGGTTAATTTATTTTTTTGACCATAATAAATAGTGAAAACTGTAGAAATAAATTACATCAGTTAAGGTCCAAACTGATTTACCGGATGCTAAACTAAAACGATAAGGGTCAAAATATCTGAATTTTTTTTTAAAAAATATTTTATGTGTAAATTTATACCTTTTAATGAAAATTATTTATAGATATACATATTATATCATTTTTTAATGTGAATAATGTGGGTACTTCTTTTTCTTTTCAAAAATTTCTAGTGTGTTATACACCTCACTTATAAAAGGATACCTATTATCCTTTCTTATTCACACATTAAAACCATTTTGATTCATTTAGGAACTAAAAAACAACTTCAAAACATCCATCCTCTCATTTTAGAATCCTTTTTTTGTCATAAACTCATTATAGGAATACTTTAGGTATAATCTTAAAGAGTTTGTCTAAGAATATGTAAAATTAATAATTATAAATGTTTGTTCTATTTTTTCTTACACATCATTAAATTCTTCTTACACAATGATAATATGATAAAACTAGTATATAATATATATATATATATATAATGATATGTTATTATATTAATTTCATTTCATAAATCTATCACCTCTTCCTTAAAATGGGATATGAAATCATTATCCGTGTGGACTGCGGACTGCCGCTTCATGAACAGTTGTCATTAGTTTTCCATAATGGATTCTAAAGGATTATTGTGATGATGAATTTAAAGTATATAGAATAAATTTTTATCATACATATACTTCAATAGTTATTATATCACATATAACTTTTTTACTTTTTATTCAGTGAGGTATACAATAATGTCGCATGTGTGTACGGTGGACTACCACATCTCGAAGTGGCGTGATTGTTTTTTCACAAACCGTTTACCCGAAAGGAAATAAGGATATATTTATTGAATATATATTATATAAATTAAATAATAATGATATTAATGACATATTTATCATTATATAAGGATCATATATCATTTTATTCTTACACTAAAAAATGATAACGTTGTTCGTGTACGTGTAGACTACTGCCTCAACAAAGTGATGTGATTAATTTTTCATCACCACATCACAAGAATGATATATATATATACATATAAGTATATTTAAATAAGTAATGTCATATTTATTAAATTATTATCATAATAGATAGATATAATAATACAATATTTCATTCTTTCATGATTATTAAAAACTATAAATGTTACTCATGTATTGGTATTCCCTACCGTCTCCATGATCATAAGATAGTTAAGTTTTTCATAAAAATTCATCCTGATTGGGTTTAAAAGTATAATTGATGATAAAATATGATAATTATTTCCTAATTATTATTCAAGATATGAAAAAATAATTACCTCTCTGAAGACATTCAACACACTGAATCTGTTTGGAATCAATGAACCAAAGATCCTCAAAACACATAACATGGACTTAATTAATTATGTCTTTTAGTATCTCATTGAAAAGAAATAAAATAAATTGTTAATGTAGAAGATATTAAGAATATAAAAATCTGTATGAAATAATTTAATTGATATAATATTATATATACCAGAGTTGAAGGATACACATGGCCTATATCCACTCAAGGTAAGGCATTTCCCTCATCTCACATTTACTTTTGTGAGACATATGCTATATTCACCACCTATTTTTATTATATTCATTATATACTTATAATTTTCAGGTAATAAAATAAATAATTAATTATTCATGTAATTTTATGTTTCTATTTGAATTATTTCATTCAATGTTATTTCACTTAAAATTTTCCAAGTGGTAAATATCTTTTTTACTCAGTTTGATTTATTTGGGTTATATTACTTCTTAATGGACATTATAATATCATGAATATGTGTGTAATGAATTTTTTTATCTAATGTTGTATTTACACATATTTTATTTGGTCTCAAATTTGATACACATAATCAATTAACATATTAATTCTCTAATTCATTGGTATAATATTTTAAGGATTATTCATCTAAAATTATTTTTCTTTGAGAAATAATTTTATAATATAAACATATATTAAATTATAATATGTATATACATACCTTTGAAATTTTTTATCTTGAAACTCCTTATTTTAATGATATGTAATGTATCATTTGATTTTATCCTTTCATGGGCATTATTTCTGAAGAGTTACCAAAGTGATAATGGTTTTATGTAATAATCTCTTTTATTTCAGGATTATTTATTTTAATGTTTTGTTTAGAGGAAAAAATGATATATTATTTTATTAAAAACAAAATATCATAGTCTCCACTAGTTAGTTATGTGCCTAAATTTTATTATTTCCATATAAACCATTATTTATTGAATAAATATCAAGAAGTTTGTTTGTAAGTGATACCAATAATGTATCTTCTTTCTCTGCAGGTGTCTTTCTATTCCATATCCATGTTTAAAAAAAATTTCTTTTCAAAAAATAATTTTTTTCTAAATCCATTTTACATGATCTTGTATATTATTCTAAAAGGTTCTAAATGGAAATTTATTATTTTTTTCAAATTTCGTCACTTTTGAATTTATGTTTAAGTTTTTTTTCTGAAAGGAGTGTTTATTTTTAAAATTTATAAAATGAATAGATTTCCCCACCATTATGTGTATTGTTTTACTTGAATATTCATATATATATTTCCAAGTATTTTTTCAATAAAAGTTATTTTTATAATATTTTGAGATTTTAAAAAAAAAATTGATTCTCAAAATGGGATGGTTATTTTGTCCAAATTGTATTTAATAACATTTTATTTGTATTTACATTCAAAAATGTAACACCCCAAGACTTCATAGTGTGTTATTTATTCAAAATAATTCAATAACTTGCACTACACGCAACACCGAGTTCAATCACACCATGACTTACAAAAAAAAGCCATTCAAAAGAGGTTATGAATAGTATTATCTAAATTTTAAACTTTATATAATCCTTATAATTTTAGAATCCATATTATGAGTTTCTTAGATATAATGCAAGAACAAATTCATTTTCAGTATTGCACTTTTATCAACTTTTAATAGTGAACCCTTTTTAAATACAATATTTTAAACTTTTTGACTAAATGGGCACATCAAAAAAATTTAAAATGAAACATCCCAAGCTTCCACGGTACGCTTTCCTTTGAATAATACAGTAGCGTGTGTTGTACGCAACTTCGAGTTTTAACACACACCACAATCGATCAAACTAGCCATTATGAATAGTAATACCTAATTTTTGAAATTATATATATTTTATATTTCAAAATGGACTTCATTTTTGGATTCGGAATATCGAATTTAGCCTAAGGTGAAATTTTGGTACATTTCGGATAACTTTCATATTTTGATGAATAGTGAAAATTACTAAATTTTAATTAAAAACAACTTTTTTAATCAAAATAATTAATAGTGATAAATTATGAATTTGAGAGGTTTTAAAGTATATTTAGAATATATTTTTACCATTTAATATAATGTTGGTCATTGGACATAATTTTACAATTAAACCGAACATAAACAAGTGTCAATCTTTTGATAGTTATTATCT
The DNA here is from genome assembly GCA_963277665.1 of Viscum album. Classification (NCBI taxonomy): domain Eukaryota; kingdom Viridiplantae; phylum Streptophyta; class Magnoliopsida; order Santalales; family Viscaceae; genus Viscum; species Viscum album. Next base: position 1,818,475,581 of record OY728164.1, read on the forward strand.
CTTAAAAACACGCTTTTTGTTTTGACAGCGGGAATTAATTTTAAATTAATTTCTACCACTTCTGTGTTTTGAATTTAGAAAAATGGATTCCATATTTTGAATCAGGATGTTCAAATTGTGTAAATAGGTAACTTTTATTTTTAGACATTTTGAATAATTACTGCGGTAAATATTTTATTTAACATGGTTAAGGGTAAATCCGGTAAATAAGGGTTAAAAAATAATATTATAATAAAAATAAATTACCCTAAAACGTGTCTTAACCCTATTGGTTGATACATGGTCGACCATGGTCATCTTTGTGTCAATTTTGGGACCCCATGGATCCACTTGTAAGTGATAATGACACTTTATTTTAATTAAGTCAAAATGAATACAAAAATGACACAAGCATATATCTTTTAGCAAAACCATTGTTACATAGGGTTATATAAGTTTGATTTTAGATTATAAATATTCATTATAAATATAAAAAGATTTCCTACATAATGATATTTTATTTATAATTTTTAGACATTAAATAATTTATTTTATTTATGACACAATGATGATGCAATAATTACTATAATAGTGAAAAATTAAAATAATTGATATTATAAATAACCAAAAAAATATAAAATGAATTTTTTAATTAATTAAAATAATTTTATAGGATAATATGATATATTAGGATTGATTTAATCGACTTTGTTCGAAGTAATAAATCTGTTATGAGTTTCACAAAAATCAACTATTGAATAGTGTCAAAATTGACATAAAAGAGTTCTTAAAACAAATATTATATTATTAATTGATATTAAATTCCTAAAAATCTAAGGTTCGGCAAAGAGACTTATATCATGATAGGTTCATCATTAATGTACCACTTGGGGGTCTCTTGGATGTATATAGTAAGTTTATTAACCATATTATATAAAAATACAAAGAGACATTGTAAAAGTGAAACTAATTAACTTAGAGTTAATACTTAAAGATAAGGTTAATATAAGTACCCAAACCTGTCTAAATTCTATTGGTTGAGTTTTTTTCGACCCATACCCACCTTAACCTTTGAATAGTCAACTTTGGAGCCATTAGAAACCGAATATGAATTTATTATAAATTAATATTTCTAACTTTTCCAAAGGAGCCCCTCACCCCTCTTATAAAAGGGCACTCCTCCTTCTCATTTCTTCACACCTCTAAAGCCTTTTGGTTCGGCCAAACTCTGCCCAAATACTCTCCCAACATCCCTCACTACAACCTAGAGGCCTTAGTTTGATCAGAAATCCAACCTAAGGAGCCCTTTTGATCAAATCAAAAGGAAGAACCCGAAGAAGAGGTAATGATTTCACCACCCTTCTCCAAGTTCATTTCTTCTTCCACTTCTTCTTCCTTTGTTCTTACCATTCTAAAATAATAACTCCAGTATCTCACATATACTGTGATGTTATTATAAATATGATACAATCATATTCAGTATTCTATCCACCCTTTGAATAACATGTCACCATACGTGCGTACGTACGGCTTACCGTCTCCACGTCGTGGTGTAATTGTTATTCAATATAATATTATTTGGATGGGTATAATAATGATGTGTAGATCATGTAAATAATAAATATAACATGTTAATGATTCTGTATATATGATATACCATCCATTTATATATTATTTTAATATCAAAAGAATGATATTGTCGCTCGTGCGTACGTACGGACTACCGTCTCCACGAACGCGATGAGATTCATTCTCCATCGTATCCATTCAAGTATAATTATAATTTGATGATTTAAAAATAATGTTTAAGGACTGGATATCATTCTGGATATGAATAAGATACAACAACCATGGCTTATGTAACAAAACATATAAAAGAAAATGAGTAAGTTAACTCCCGAAACGACGATAATTCTAAGACAAATCAATGTTAAAAGATCATATATGATATCATATTAATATTTATGATTCTTGTATAATTTAATAACAACTATTTCACCATTATACAGGAGGTTAACCTACCCCAACCAAGGAAAAGTACAAGGTAAGGGTTATTTCACAATCTCTTCATTATCCGAGGTTGTTTATACATAATAATCTACTGGGATCTCTTTATCATCCACATCCATGTTTCTTAAAAATGTATTTCAAAACTTTTTTACTATTTACTAAAATATTAGTTAAAGTCATTTATACCCTTTTTGACTTTTATAAGTGGTTTATAAAGGAATCTTTCCGTCATTTTCAAAACAAGGTTCTTTTTAACCTTTTCGACAGAATTGAGGTAAGAATGTTTTTTTTAACTTATACGGCGGGTGCGGTTATTTTACGCCGTTATAAAATCTTCAAAGCTTTCCTTACAAGCCTATAAGAATATTTTCAAAGAAAATGTTTTATTTTATATGGATCTTAAATTATTTCAAAATAAAAGGAGATATTTCTTTAAAAAGAATTTTGATTTCATCTATGTCAACATCCTTTGATGGATTTTAAGATTATTTGATGTTGATTTATTATGATACAAAACTTCTATATTGTATTGAAGGTTTTGTGATATGTTTGACTATGGATGTGCTATTTTTATACCATTCATAGTTTATGGTGAAATTATTGACATTTCGTATGCTATTTTTAATACGAATGTTTATGTTATGTTTAAACCTTTTCATATGGGAATGCATTGGACTTAATAAGTGACGGGTGGAGCCCGCTATAGCTCCTCGATGCATCGGTAGGTCTCATGAGACAAACTAGTGTCTTGGCACAAGGCCTTGACAAAATCTTATTTGTAGTCTTGGCACGAGGCCTTGGCTATGTGGTTATGATAGTCTGGCATTATGCATTCCAACATTATGAAAGTGGTTATTGATTTTTGCATGTGATTATTCGATTATTAGAATATCCATGTGAATAGATAATGGCATTATTTCATTTTATTTATGCCATACCATGTTGAAAGTTCATGTTTAAAAGGATTTTGTTTTAGTTATACATTGCCTTAAATGATTATTCTTATTTATGAAAGTTTCCGCTATATTGTTATCCTTACTGGGCATTTGAGCTCACCCCTTTTCTATGTTTTATTTTTCCCAGGAAGTGAAGATGTAAGTTATGAATGACCTGCAGGGATATTATGAGGGGATTATAGTGTGGACTGTGGAAACATTATGTTGTTGTTGTAGTTTTTCATTTTATGATGTAATGTAAAACATATGAATATATCTAGTGTTTCCAAGGCTACTAAACCAATCGGTCTTTCGAGATTTGATCTTTCTTGTGATCATGCCAATGTTATGTAATAATGCACCGACTCTAGGCAACTAGGGTCGGGGCGTTACAGTTGGTATCAGAGGAAGTTTAGTACAAACCTTGGAAGCTAGATTTAGATAAACTCTGATTAGAGCACGTAGACCTAAGATGAACGTTGAGGATTAGTATAGAAGAACTTCCTAGAATTTTGGTATTGTAGAGATTTTGTGAGTTTTCCGAGCAATACATCCCTGTCTGGATACGAGCAGGTAGAGGCAGCTCTGGCACAGATGTACCTAGGGGTAAAACCCGAAAACACCGCTTTGAGCTAGACTCGAACGGGAACTGGTGCACGACAACGAGCCTTGCTGCACTCTTGGTTACGACACTCCCGGGGGATATGCTTAGGATAACTCTCATTTTCCTTACAAATCATTATGAAGGGTTTATGAGTATATACTTCCTCAAAGAAAACATTTTTATGATTATGTATTATATCCATAAATAGTTCAATTTGTGTTAAGTGTTTTATAAGTATGGGATTATGTATTTTGATTCATAAACTAATCTAGTTTATGCCATTGTTTAGAAATGGCGCCCAGTAGAAGGAATGATAACTCCATAAATGCACATGATTCAAAGAGAAGGAAGGATCATATCTTTCATGGTCTTAAGCTAGAATTTATAAGAGAAATAGTCTCCCATATATTATCATCATATGAAAAAATAATATCATATGTTGATAATATAGGTAAAGAGTTTACTGAGTCATATGGCTTTGAAGGGAAGCAAGAGAAGAAAATGATGGAAGAGAGAAAGATGGATAATGGGAAGAGGGAAAAGAATAATTTTCCCATATGTGGTAACTGTGGAAAGAAAAACCCTGGAACTTGCCTGAAAGGAATGGGAGTTTGTTATAAGTGTGGAGGAAAAGGGCACAAAGTACATGACTGCAAGGGTAAGAAAATGGTTTCAAATGTACAATGCTTCATTTGCAAGGAGTTTGGACACTATGCGAACCTATGTCCCAATCATCAGACTATTCCGCAAATGATGCTATTGGATAATAATCAAGTTATGATACTACCACAGATTAAGAGGAATGATTAGAGTTATTATGTTGATTATATCAATTGAGTGTTGTATCAACAATGTACTTGTTATAATAATTATGGAGTATATAAGGATTGTACTGCAGTACTATTTCATTAAGGACTTGAGATGGTGTGGAATAAAGAAAAGTGACTCCGTAGCAGGTTAAATGTTTGGAAAATATATGGTTGAGAGAAAGATAAACCATAATATGGTTCAGATACCGAGGTGGTGATTTGAGAATAATACATGATTGATTTGGATAAATTATATTGGATATTATTGACTACCTTGAAGCTGATTAATGATTTGTGTATTCCATCATTGTTGGGGTTTAAAACATTTTTGGATTAATGAAGTATATCCAGCATTCTATATGGAATAAGGGAATATGAATGTAATCAATAAGGAATATGGTAGTACATGATGAAGGTATTCATATGCTATTACGGGGTAAAAAGGATCTATATTATGTTTACCTTCCTTATAAATGTTGGACTGTGAGTTTGGATAGAAGTATTTTGGATAGTTCTAGTTTGGATTATTTTGGATTTCCATAAAAGGACAACCCGGAGGTCGGGCGGCAACCCGTCGCGTCCGGCAAGGCTGCGAGACTTGAACCCGCAACCGAAGGGCGACAAGGGTGTATCAACTACCACTGTCCCACGAGATGTCCTGAAATTAAATAATGTAGTTTTTTTAAAAAAGATCTGGTAGATGAATTATAAATTCATTTATTTTCGAACCCTGTACGAATAGTATAAATAGAAAAAAAAATTACGTTCTATTATATTTTAGAGTGAAAGATGAGTTTGCGGTAGAAATTTATTAATGGGTAAAATTCTAATTATAAAGTAAGTATATCTCCTTATTATCTTAGCCAATCTCATATATAAATTCCTCAACATTAATAATAGAAACTTAGAACAAAAATGTTTTCCTAGATGGTACCTTAAATCATCACAAATTTATGGCTTTGGGATTGTTGGCCTTTTCATAGCCATGTTCTCTACCACTCTCCATCAGATAATTGATGGTTAGATTTTTCTTCCATATCCATATTTTCCTACATGGAACCCTAGTATGTGTTATTTTCGGTAATCTTCATACTTTCGACTCTTTATTTTAAATAGAGGCCTCATTAATTCATTTTTCGATGTGGGATTTCAACTAAGATATTTTGAAACTTCAAAAATGTGTTATCCTAATACCCTATGTTTTGTTGAACCGATGGTATTTCAAATCATCATAGATTGATAAATTTAAGGACCTCAATTTTATACTTTTTTGTGATTGATGACCTCAATCACTACATATAAATATTTACATTTTTCCTCCAATTATATGTCTCAAATTGCCACCAATGTTCTCCTAATCGAGATCATAATTTGGTGGTGACCCTTTCATTTCTCTTTTCCTCATATTAAGACTAAATTTTAGTAACCCAATTTCTGATGTGGGTTTTCCCACAAATATATTTTCTATTTTCAACCTTTTATTTTCGAAGAACAATTTAAAATTGCGAGGACGCAATTTATTGAAGGAGGGGAGAATGTAACACCCCAAGATTTCATAGTGTGTTATTTCTTCAAAATAATTCAATAACTTGCACTACACGCAACACCGAGTTCAATCACACCATGAATTACAAAAAAAAAGCCATTCAAAAGAGGTTATGAATAGTATTATCTAAATTTTAAACTTTATATAATCCTTATAATTTTAGAATCCATATTATGAGTTTCTTAGATATAATGCAAGAACAAATTCATTTTCAGTATTGCACTTTTATCAACTTTTAATAGTGAACCCTTTTTAAATACAATATTTTAAACTTTTTGACTAAATGGGGACATCAAAAAAATTTAAAATGAAACATCCCAAGCTTCCACTGTACGCTTTCCTTTGAATAATACAGTAGCGTGTGTTGTACGCAACTTCGAGTTTTAACACACACCACAATCGATCAAACTAGCCGTTATGAATTGTAATACCTAATTTTTGAAATTATATATATTTTATATTTCAAAATGGACTTCATTTTTGGATTCGGAATATAGAATTTAGCCTAAGGTGAAATTTTGGTACATTTCGGATAACATTCATATTTTGATGAATAGTGAAAATTACTAAATTTTAATTAAAAACAACTTTTTAATCAAAATAATTAATATTGATAAATTATGAATTTGAGAGGTTTTAAAGTATATTTAGAATATATTTTTACCATTTAATATAATGTTGGTCATTGGACATAATTTTACAATTAAACCGAACATAAACAAGTGTCAATCTTTTGATAGTTATTATCTCTTAAAAACACGCTTTTTGTTTTGACAGCGGGAATTAATTTTAAATTAATTTCTGCCACTTCTGTGTTTTGAATTTAGAAAAATGGATTCCATATTTTGAATCAGTATGTTCAAATTGTGTAAATAGGTAACTTTTATTTTTAGACATTTTGAATAATTACTGCGGTAAATATTTTATTTACCATGGTTAAGCGTAAATCTGGTAAATAAGGGTTAAAAAATAATATTATAATAATAATAAATTACCCTAAAACGTGTCTTAACCCTATTGGTTGATACATGGTCGACCATGGTCATCTTTTTGTCAATTTTGGGACCCCATGGATCCACTTGTAAGTGATAATGACACTTTATTTTAATTAAGTCAAAATGAATACAAAAATGACACAAGCATATATCTTTTAGAAAAACAATTGTTACATAGGGTTATATAAGTTGGATTTTAGATTATAAATATTCATTAGAAAGATAAAATGATTTCCTACATAATGATATTTTATTTATAATTTTTAGACATTAAATATTTTATTTTATTTATGACACAATGATGATGCAGTAATTACTATAATAGTGAAAAATTAAAATAATTGATATTATAAATACCAAAAAAAATATAATATGAATCTTTTAATGAATTAAACTAATTTTATAGCATAATATGATATATTAGGATTGATTTAATTGACTTTTTTCGAAGTAATCAATCTTTTATGAGTTTCACAAAAATCAACTATTGAATAGTGTCAAAATTGACATAAAAGAGTTCTTAAAACAAATATTATATTATTAATTGATATTAAATTCCTAAAAATCTAAGGTTTGGCCAAAAGACTTATATCATGATAGGTTCATCATTAATGTACCACTTGGGGGTCTCTTGGATGTATATAGTAAGTTTATTAACCATATTATATAAAAATACAAAGAGACATTGTAAAAGTGAAACTAATTAACTTAGAGTTAATACTTAAAGATAAGGTTAATATAAGTACCCAACCCTGTCTAAATTCTATTTGTTGAGTTGTTTTCAACCCATACCCACCTTAACCTTTGAATAGTAAACTTTGGAGCCATTATAAACCGAATATGAATTTATTATAAATTAATATTTCTAGCTTTTCCAAAGGAGCCCATCACCCCTCTTATAAAAGGGCACTCCTCCTTCTCATTTCTTCACACCTCTAAAGCCTTTTGGTTCGGCCAAACTCTGCCCAAATACTCTCCCAACATCCCTCACTACAACCTAGAGGCCTTAGTTTGATCAGAAAGCCAACCTAAGGAGCCCTTTTGATCAAATCAAAAGGAAGAACCCGAAGAAGAGGTAATGATTTCACCACCCTTCTCCAAGTTCATTTCTTCTTCCACTTCTTCTTCCTTTGTTCTTACCATTCTGAAATAATAACTCCAGTATCTCACATATACTGTGATGTTATTATAAATATGGTACAATCATATTCAGTATTCTATCCACCCTTTGAATAACATGTCACCATACGTGCGTACGTACGGCTTACCGTCTCCACGTCGTGGTGTAATTGTTATTCAATATAATATTATTTGGATGGGTATAATAATGATGTGTAACTCATGTAAATAATAAATATAAAATGTTAATTATTCTGTATATATGATATACCATCCATTTATATATTATTTTAATATCAAAATAATGATATTGTCGCTCGTGCGTACGTACGGACTACCGTCTCCACGAACGCGATGAGATTCATTCTCCATCGTATCCATTCAAGTATAATTATCATTTGATGATTTAAAAATAATGTTTAAGGACTGGATAGCATTCTGGATATGAATAATATACAACAAACATGGCTTATGTAACAAAACATATAAAATAAAATGAGTAAGTTAACTCCCGAAACGACGATAATTCTAAGACAAATCAATGTTAAAAGATCATATATGATATCATATTAATATATATGATTATTGTATAATTTAATAACAACTATTTCACCATTATACAGGAGGTTAACCTACCCCAACCAAGGAAAAGTACAAGGTAAGGGTTATTTCACAATCTCTTCATTATCCGAGGTTGTTTATACGTAATAATCTACTGGGATCTCTTTATCATCCACATCCATGTTTCTTAAAAATGTATTTCAAAACATTTTTACTATTTACTAAAATATGAGTTAAAGTAATTTATACCCTTTTTGACTTTTATAAGTGGTTTATAAAGGAATATTTCCATCATTTTCAAAACAAGGTTCTTTTTAACCTTTTCGACAGAATTGAGGTAAGAATGTTTTTTTAACTTATACGGCGGGTGTTGTTATTTTACGCCGTTATAAAATATTCAAAGCTTTCCTTACAAGCCTATAAGAATATTTTCAAAGAAAATGTTTTATTTTATATGGATCTTAAATGATTTCAAAATAAAAAAGAGATATTTCTTTAAAAAGAATTTTGATTTCATCTATGTCAACATCCTTTGATGGATTTTAAGATTATTTGAAGTTGATTTATTATGATACAAAACTTCTATATTGTATTGAAGGTTTTGTGATATGTTTGACTATGGATGTGCTATTTTTATACCATTCATAGTTTATGGTGAAATTATTGACATTTCGTATGCTAGTTTTAATACGAATGTTTATGTTATGTTTAATCCTTTTCATATGGGAATGCATTGGACTTAATAAGTGACGGGTGGAGCCTGCTATAGCTCCTCGATGCATCAGTAGGTCTCATGAGACAAACTAGTGTCTTGGCACAAGGCCTTGACAAAATCTTATTTGTAGTCTTGGAACGAGGCCTTGGCTATGTTGTTATGATAGTCTGGCATTATGCATTCCAACATTATGAATGTGGTTATTGATTTTTGCATGTGATTATTCAATTATTAGAATATCCATGTGAATAAGTAAATGGCATTATTTCATTTTATTTATGCCATACCATGTTGAAAGTTCATGTTTAAAAGGCTTTTGTTTTAGTTATACATTTCCTTAAATGTTTATTCTTATTTATGAAAGTTTTCGCTATATTGTTATCCTTACTGGGCATTTGAGCTCACCCCTTTTCTATGTTTTATTTTTCCCAGGAAGTGAAGATGTAAGTTATGAATGACCTGGAGGGATATTATGAGGGGATTATAGTGTGGACTGTGGAAACATTATGTTGTTGTAGTAGTTTTTCATTTTATGATGTAATGTAAAACTTATGAATATATCTAGTGTTTCCAAGGCTACTAAACCAATCGGTCTTTCGAGATTTGATCTTTCTTGTGATCATGCCAATGTTATGTAATAATGCACCGACTCTAGGAAACTAGGGTCGAGGCGTTACAAAAAATATGGAAAACCCTTGTTGTTACTTATAATACAATGCAGATATTTTGTAATGAAACCATCCTAAGATATTCTCTAGTTGGATTAAGATTGTTTCAAATAGATTGACATGTAACCTATTTCTTTTTCACTAGTTAATCATGTTTCAAAAAGATTTTTATAGAACTCATTTCATTTACATAGGTTAACTATGTTTAAAAGGTATTATTGTGGAACCTGTTCCTTTTACATATGATAATGATATTTCCAATATATATTTATGGAACTAGTTTCTTTTCCTTGGATTAATTGGGTTCAGAAAAGGATAAAATATGTTTCAATGGGTTTTGATGAAATTAATATTCTATGTACTTTATTTATTATATGGTTTTTGGAAATTTTCTATAAGGTTGAGTCATTCTGTTATATATTAAGGACGGGTAGTTACATCATCAACCAAGGATAATTGGTTTATTTATTAACCAAGGAAAAGTTATTTTGTGATATACCAAAGGTGGGTGGGTCTGTTATTTCCCTCCAATAAATTGGTTACTAAGGATTTCAAAGTTAGACATATTGGATATTACATTTCTAAAAGTGATATGAACATAATGTTTCCATGATACCAATATGTTTTATCTTTTCTTTGCATTGGTTTGGAATGTTTATTATGTTCAATATTGATATCAAGTGAATCATGATTATTGATTCTGACAACAATTCAATTTTTTAAATCATTTTTCCATGTTTTGACATTTACTAATATAGGTTATAATCCCATGGGAATTGATACGGAATTTAAAAATTTATAACCCAAAATAAACATACCACTAAACTAAAGGGTATTATAAGAATTAAGAGGCTAGGTTCAAACCCACAGAGACAGAGGTGGATAAAATATTAATTTTCTAAAAGAAAACTAAACTATTTAAGATTTGTATAAACTGAATCTAAGCTACTGATCATGTGATTATAAGAGAAAGTGTGAGAAGAAAATATAAAAAGGGACCCATGTAGTAATGAATCATTTATCATGAGATAACAAGCTGTGAAATAATTAATTTAAAATTATTCAATTGCTGCAATCAGGTCTCAATGAGTCCAATGGTCATGGAAAACACTCTATATCATAATTTCTCCACTATTTCATGTTCAGCTAATTCAAATTATAAGAAATGGGTAACCCAAAACCATATTAATATTTAGGGAAGATAAAAACCAAATGGTCATGGCAGAATTCTAAACCCTATATCTCATGTTAAAATATAGTATATAATAAACACAGGAAATGGTCATTCTTGAAGAAAGAAATAATTTAAACCACTTCCTAGCACCACTCAAAATGGTCATTCGAAAAGGAATAAAAGGAATGATATATTTTATGAACAAATATGAAACCCCAACATGAATTGTAATAAAAAATTGTAATACCTCATATAATCAATCGCTATTCATCATTCAATCATGGAAATAAAAAAATAACCACATCATGCTATCTATGAGAGGGTCGCAAAAAATAATAAAGAATAATCCTAAGGAATGGTAGTGAATTTGGAAATTGTGGTGGTGAACATCTCTAGTAGGTCTCTGTACAAGATCCTCTATTTCAAGAAGACCCCAAAAGAGCAACAAATTTTATATTTTTAATGTTCTCCCACCGATACCCTCATAAATTCATATATTATATTTTAGATTATAGAAATTTTCACAATGTGTAATCTTATAGGTGTGGTTATTTCAAAAAGGGTTACTAAATTTAGAAATTTATAACACAAAACAAAAAAACCACTAAATTATAGGGTATTATATAAAATTCATGCTTATGGTTTATCCCATATAGACAAGGTTAGAGAAAATAATAATTTAATAAAACAAACCTAAACAAATTATGATTTAAAAAAAGAATCTAAGCTACTAAGCATGTGATTAGTGGAGAGATTGTGATAAGAAAATATAAAAATGGTGTTGGAATGTAATGAATCCCAAATCATGGGATAAAGAGGTATGAAATAAATAATTTACAATTTTTTAGTCATTAAAATCAGGGACCATCATGTCCAATGGTCGTGGTAATTTCCCTTTATCAAAATTTATCCTTTTTTCATGGTCAGGTACTTAATATTACGATGAATTGGAAAACAGAAACCATATTTAATGATAGAGTAGATAAAAACAAAACTGTCATGGTGGAAGTCTAAACCCTACATCTCATATTAGTAAATAATTATCAATCTACTCATGAAATGTTCATGAACAAAGAATTAAATAATTTAAACCACTACCTAACCCCTCTCACAATGGTTATGTAAAATGTAATGAGGGAAAGATTATAATTGAAGAAAAAATATGAAACACCAACATGAATTGAAATAAGAATTTTAATACCTCGTATAATCAACCCCTATTGATCATGGATACCATGAAATAAACAAATTACCCCTTCATGCTATCCGTGAGAGGTTAAATAATAATAATGAATAATAATAAAACAAAATTAAAGTGACACAGAGCTCTATAGTGGTGTGCTTCTCTATTAGGTGCCTATGTAATCTCCTGCAGTTTTGGAAAACCACAAAGGAGCGGTCGAGGGGGTATTTTTAAAGTTCTGCCACTAAACCCCTCATTTATTTATATCTTATTTTTCAAGTTCCTAAAACTATCATGATGTAGAAATTTACATGACAAGTAATCCACATCATAAGTGGATTTTTTTTGTTTCTATCTCCATCTCAAAATATCATGTTGTGTATAGTGTACATGTTGTGTAATAGATTTTAATAGTGTGTAATGACTTCACGACTTTTTCTGGTTTTGGTGGCTCTTCCTAATGAACTCACATCATGTAATGAAATACATAATGTATAATTTATCTTTCTTTTAGTTTTATAGCCTACTCCACCTTCAAAAATATAGCATCTCACCACATCACTTCCCTCATAGCATGATGTGTTATTTTTCTCCAAAATATCAACTCTTTTTGTTCCTTTCCAACTTATATGTAATTTCAAACTATAAAACAAAAGTCAAATCAGATAGTCCAGGAATTGGAAATATTATTTATTTAAATTTATAATTTAATAAATTAAAATACCATACAATTTATGAATGAAATACAATCGCCACTAGGTTCTAATGGGTGTTAATATTATTATATATTACTCATTGAATTTGATTATGTCATCATACCCTTATTCCATTTTTATAATCCTTGATGAAATTCAATTGTTAATTATTATATTTTCCCTTTCTGAGTTTTTGATCTCACCATTATTATGTTTCATTTTCCCCATGTCAAAAGGATTTAGGTTGAATGATTTATGTCTACAAGGATTTCATATGGGTGATGATGATTACCTACTATTGAATATGAAAATTTGGGTATATTAGGTGGCTATGTTCATCTTAATGAACCAGTAATGTATGAATCTTTAATGTTAATAATTTTCTCAAATTATCTAATACTCTAAACCGAATATTCATTGAAAATGTAAGTAAACCAATATTTTCCCTTGGATGTTGTATATTTTTGATATGGAGTATTGGGTCAGCTACATCAATATCAATACTAGAAATGTAAATTTTTTGTTTTCAATAGCATATCTGCAAGTTTGGGTTTTCTACTATTATAGAAAGAATTAGTGTCTTTGGAAGACTAGGTAAATATATATAAAAGTGATACTAAAAAATTATTTAATTTATTATCCATAATGGGATCCTAAATATAATCCCCTAAAACATTATGACTTATTTACTTTAAAATAAATTCAATATATTTTATAGCTTGCGATGCATGAAACACTAGGTTTAAACAAAATTAGATTCTCTATTAAAATTTTATTTAAACAAGAACATTATAAACTAGAAATTAAATTTAAGGGTATGAATATAAATAAATAAACCATAAAATTATATATCATACACAAATTAATTCTTTATCTATTTATTTGAAATAAGAATAAGAATCATTTTAAAATAAGGAATGTTTTTCTGAAATCTATATTATTTTCAAATAAAACAGTTTCTTTTTCTTTTACGCACTTGGGTTAAAATTAATTTATGAATCTTTTCAAAATTTTATTTTATTAAATGAAAATAAATTTCAAATTATAGTTTTATAATTATCTTATGGTGAATTTTTTAAATGTTTCTCAAATGTTTAATTTGTTGATTAATAGTGAAAAATCCTGATTTTTTTGAATACTGGATTTTTATTTAAATTATTGAAAAAGTAAAATGATATTCAATTTTTTTAATGTTAAATTAGTTCAATTATAATATTATAAATATAGTTTAAATTATTATGATAAATTTTATATAATTTTGATTTTATAACCATATATACTTATGAAAATTTTCTCCTTGGAATCGCATTTTTTGTTGTGTCTATGTGTATAATTTAAAATTGGATTATACCACTTATATAACATAAATTTGAAAAAATATATTAAATATTTATATTAATAATATATTTTATTATCTAATTTGTATAATTTAATTTTATTCCATTATGAATAGTAAAAGTACTAAAAAATTGGTTATCGTGGTTAAAATAAAACTAATTTATTAGGGGTTAAACTAAATGGATGTGTGTTAAAATGACCTAAAAACATTTCCAACAACAAATTTTTGGACATATATAGACCTTATCACCTATAAAGGTCGATAATAATCCATTATGAGGATTTTACATGATAAAAAATTCATTTTAATTAATTATTTTTAAGAATTACATGTGTATCTTCTCCCCCGCATATAAATGGTGACCCACTATCCTCCATTATTTTCACCTAGAAATCCATTTATATCAACCAAGACCTATGAAAATAACATACCTACCCCCATAATAACATCCTAGATTCCTTATTTTGAAAATAAATCAATCCTAAGATGTCTTTTCAGGCAAACATAAAAAGGTAATCTAAAAAAGAATTAACTTTTTAAACGATCATTTTTATCTTATTTCTTCTCTCTGCTCAATAAAATTTTATTTAATAATTATAATATAAAAAACCAATATCTAAAATATACTTTTATTTTTTTGTTTTAATTTAATAATAAATATCCATCTCGCATTTTTCAAATGGGAAAAAATTGTTGATCATGTTTGTGGTAGACTACCACATCAAAGAACGATGTAATTAGTTCTCTATCACAACCTTTCAAGGTAGGATATAACAATTTTTTTGACACATTAATATAATATTTATTATATTATTATAAATATTTAAATATAATATCACATATACCTTTTTAATTTCCATGTGGTTTAAAATATGATAATGTCACTTGTTTGTATGACGGACTACCACCTCACAAAGAGATGTGGTTCTTTTTTTACTTACAATTTACATGGAAGGTAAGGAAGATAAATTAAATGAATATATATGATATTTATAACATTATATATATTATTTAAAATTATTATGTCAAGTAGTTTCTTACTCTTTCACCCTTTATGTGAATGATATTGTCGCTTGTGCGTAAGTACGACATACCATCTCTAATAAGTGACTCAACTCATTTTCCATGCACAACATCAAAGAATGTATCTATTAATGTTTATATATTAATTATTATATTTAGAAAATTATTTTCAAAAAGAATTTATTTAGTTATATCAAATTTTCAATAACTAGAACATTCATGAAAAATCGTGCAGGAGAGAACAAAGTAATTAAAACCTGAAACAATGAAAATAATGAAATACTGTAAACAAACCGGTGGTAAAATATTACAAGTGGATAATATATGAAATTAAAAATATAATTATTTTCTTATATAAATTAAAAACATTAATAAAATAATTATACATGAATTTAAAATATGCTAAACTAAAGGATATCATGAGGTAATGGATTTTGTCTCAGATTCATTTAAATTGAGAAATATTTATTATTTTTTACGTATTCACATTTATGTGGTGTATATAAATCCCATTTGATGTATTTATTATCAATAAATATTTATTTTACATGATTTATGTTTTTTCCTGTTTATTAATCAAGGGGTAACAATTATTAAGTTACTTAACAATTAAGAATAATTATTGTACAATTTCACATTCTCTTGTGGTTATTTACATTCTCATGAATAAACCACATTCTTGTGATCAGTTTCATTAGAAATTTAATTTATCTTAAAGGTACATATAATTTTATTATTTGTATTATTACTTCCTAAATATTATACCATTTTTTCATATGGTTATTACATTGAATTTTATTTCATTAAATGGGGAAATATTTATAAATTTGTATCCTTCACTTTATACATATATTTCATAATATGACATATTGTTAGATAATTTAATCAATTATTCAATATATTAGTAATGATTGTGAAATGTAGATATGGGTGGGGATCTATAATAAATATCCACTGGGTTCATCAAAAGATCTCATGAGACAAATCATTTGGCCAAATCAGATAGGTTTTTACACATAGTTTTAACCTATCGTATGAAGGTTCTTGACAGTAGAGGTATCAAGTTTATAGAAATTATGATTTCCTATAATAAAAACTTTACATCATTTAGAATTCAGTTGTTATAATAATCCTTGAAAATTTTATAATTTTAAAATTTTTTGTTGTATTTCATTCCCTATTTATTAATTAAATTGCCTATATTTTTGGTTATTTACATTCCCATATTAACTATACCTTATCCAATTATGATATTAAATTTATTTATTAAATGGAGATTTTTTCATTTATTTTCAATTTTATTTGATTTTTATTTGTTGACTCGTTATATCTTTAACTGTATGCTACCCTTATTGAGCATTTGATCCCCCTCTTATTTTGTTTCCTTTCTCAAGGACTTGAAGAAGAATTATTGTAATGAATTTTAGGTTACCAAATTTTTTATATAACAATGATTTGAAAATTATTTCTCTATATAAAACGGGTATAATTTATGTATAATGATCTCCAAAACTGCTAATTCTGTCATTAATTTTTGATTTTAACCCTTTTATCTATGCTAATGTAATAATTTATGAATTGGATTCGGGGTTACTAGAGTCAAGGTTGTTATAGTTGGTATCAAATGACTTTTACTAGAAACCATGGGTACAAGATTAATGAAAAAATAGATTAAGGAACATAACACTATGATATACAATGAGGATAAGTATAAAAGAACATCTTAATGTCTAGTTGAGAAAGAGATTATGTGGTTTTTTATAGCAATACATCATTTTATGGATACTATAAGTCAATGCCATTCTATAATAGATATACAAATGGGTAGTAACTGTAAAAAAAATTGCATCAAGATTTATTAAATCATCACCTATTGCATGAAAATATGCATAATTACACACTTAGTTTTACACTCCATGGGGATATTCTCAAGATAATTTACATTTTCTTTGTACTCCATTATGGATGTTTTAAAAATAAAGATATTTCAAAAGAAACTAAGTATATGATATTGATATTTTCAATGCATAAATAATTTTAATTTATTTTTAATTATAAATTATGATTTAAAATTAATAATTTTAGGAGCTTCTCTAATATATTCTATTTTTTTTGAAATAGTATCTCAATGGAAGAAGAGTATCAACAATTATGGCCAATTTAAATATTTCCCTACTGAGAAATCCAATATTTCTAGTAATTGAACTAAGAAGATCATGGATATATTAGGTAATCTTAATAAATTTATGGGAAAAAACTTCCTTGTATAGATCAACATTTTCTAAATTGTGATTTTCCTATGTTGGATCACTTAATGTGATAGAAGGACCTTTCATTTTGTGGGACAACAAATCCAATAGTAGTTGAATAATGAATTAAGTCTTTTAATAAAATATTTATGTCCTTAGAAATTGATGAAAAGGAAAAGGTTAAACTATCAGTGTAATATCTCACTGGTGGTGTTGATCAATGATGTTTGTTGACCATGAATACTTGTGAGGAAGAGAAAATAGAATGTATGGAATAGATATATTTTTAAGATACATTCATTGAAGATATTTCCCTAAGGATCGAAAAAACTAAAATGAAAGAGAATGTTCCTAAACTAAAATAAAAGGGAATAATAAAATTTTTTAATATGAGGCTACCTTTAATATGTTATCTAGGTATGTTATGGATTACATATGAAACACAAACTAAAGGATCGTCAATTTCTCTAAAAGGATAAATCCAATTCTCAAAGGGAAATAGTCTCTCAAAATCCTTCATCATATGATGAATTTCTTTTATATGACATAAAAAAAGAAGTAATTATCTAGATCCTACATGTTGAAGGGAAATAAATAAAATAATAGGTCTAATGAACTCTATTGAAAAGGGAATGCATAAAATAATAGGATGAGAATGAGGCAATTTACATCTTTTGTGAGATGTGGAAAGATTCATCCTAGGGAATACAAGAAGGGAATGGGATTTTTTTATACGTTTTAATTTAAGGATTATCAGGTTAAATAAATAAAAAGGGAGAAAGAAAAATCTATTATTCATTGTTTCACCTACTGGAGGATGGGACACTATAAAAATGAATTCCCTACGTATCAAGGAATTATACCATAGAAGAGGCCAAAGGGAGAAGTCCAAGATGATGCAATCACTACAGATAATGTGGAAGAACCCAATGATGTGGTGGAAGGTACAGTAATAATAGATTCAATTTACTTTATTCCATATCCTCATATTATGTTATATCTTCCATGTTTTCAAATAACACTAGATGATTGCTTATAACTTTATGAATGTATTTTTCAGTCAAAAATCATTGTGTAAGACTCGCTATTGAAATTATTCTTTCATAAGTCCCCATTATGAAGCATAAACATGCCTTATTTTCTAAAATTATTATCACGCATATGGTTAAATTTGATATAATCCTTAGTGTGGATTGTATTACAATATATGATGCTATAATTTATTGTAAGAATAATTAAATTAAAATTCATAATGAAGATGTAGAATTATTTATCTATAGAGGAGTGACATAACAATCTATGACATGAATAAATCAACCATGATTAGCTCTTCAGAAATAGATTATTAGGGAAGAATAGAAGGCATAATCCTCATATGGAGAAGGTAATATTCAAATTGAGTATGTACTTATTGTACAAGAATACATTGACTTATTTCATGAGGAATTTCCTAGACATACCCTGGATCATAAAGTTGTGTTGTCCATTGATTTAATCCCTAATACAAGAACAATATCAAAGAAACCCTATAGAATGAACATTGTAGAATTAGTAGAGTTGAATAAAGAACTAAAGGAGTGGTTTGATGATGTATTTAATCAACCTAGTGTGACAACATGGGGAGCCCATATTCTCTTTGTTAATAATAAATATAGATCCATGAGGATATTCATTTCTTATGTGGAAATAAATTTTATTATGAAAAATAACAACTATCATCTGCCTCGCATTGATGAATTATTCAATAAACATCAAATATCCTAATATTTTCCAATAATTTACCTTCATTCTGGTTATCATCAATGGAGGATAAAAATGAATACATTCTGAATATGGCTTCCCGAATTAGGTATAGGCGTTATGATTTTACATTAATATATAGTTGGATTGATCAATGTACCAGCTAATTCTATGGATCTAAAAAATATAGTATTTAATGAAATCTTGATTATTTTTTATGGTATTAATTTATGATATCTTGTTTCATTATAAATTTTAAGAGGACCATGATAATAATTTATAGATCATTCATGAGACTCTTAGGAGGAAATAATAATATGGAAAATTTAGTAACTATGATTTCATACTTCAAGATGTTTCTTTTCAGAGATATATTGTTTCAAATGATAGAATCTCAATTCATTCTGAAAAAAAGTAGTCAGAGAATGGAATGCACCAATAATCATAACTGAGGTAAATATATTTATTATTTTGCCAGGTTACTACTGGAGATTTGTTCATAAAAATTACTATTTAACTAACATGTTATCTAAGATTACATATAAATGGGTTAATTTCATTGGGACGGAGGAATATGAGGAATTTTTTATGAACAGAAGATGATATTTTATAATGCTCTTATTTAAACTCTACCATATATAAATGTTGGATTTATTATATATAGTGATGCATCAAATAAGGGACATGGGTTTTTAAAAATGAAAAATAATAAATTTATTTCATATAAATCAAGGAAATTGAACACTCGTGAAAAAGAATTCCCAATCCATGATCTTGAGTTGTAATATATAATCCTTTCTTTAATGGTATGGATACATTTTCTATCTAGTGAAGATGTGACATATACACAGATCCTAAAATCCTAAAATAAATATTTTCATGGAAAGATATCAATATTAGGAAAAGGTGATGTCTCAACCTACTCAAGGATTATAATAAGTTGATACACTATCACCTAGGGAAGGAAAATTTGGTAGTTGATTTACTATATTGGAAATATCTTATAGTTATCACTGAAAAAAGGATTGAGATGGATATTATATTTAGGTTTCTAGTAGATATTGATATGAGAAGTATTGAGGAAGGAGATACATCACTCTTTTTTCAAATTTGTCTTAAACTATATTTATTATAAAAGATAAAATGTTCTCAATTTGATGGTGAGAACATTCATAAGAAAATTAAAGATTTGAATAATATTAAATTAGTAGAAATCATTTGTGAATATGGATTTACCAAATTGAGAAATATAATATGTGCTACATCTATACCTGAGCTAAAAATAGATTTTCTTTTATTATGGTCATAGCATGAATTTTTCTATACACCATGGTAGCACCAAGATATATAGGGATTTTATGGAAAATATTTTTTGGGATAACATAAAGTGGGAATTTAATTATTATTTCTAGATTATTGGTTTTAAAAAATTGAAATCTACATAATAAATTTAATAGGATTCATGTAAACTCTTCATATTTATATTTGAAAAGGTGATAACATTACTATAGAATTTTTCATAGTTTTACCAAAGACTCTTAGGATGAATGATTCAATATGGGTTATAGTCAATCAACTAAACAAATTTTCACATTTCCTTACTATTATAAAATATATACCTCTTCAAAACCTTATAAGGATCCACATTTATAAAGTTGTAAGACTTTATGTAGCACCTATTTCGATCATGTTTGACTCTGATATCCATTTTTCATTTATATTGTAGAAGATTCATAAAATTTCTCATGATACTAAGCATTATTTGATCACTACCAACCATCCTCAAACCTATGGAGGGTCTATGAGGACTACTCAAACAATGGAAGACATGTTGAGGTCATTATCATTTTACTTTCAAGGTATACATGATCATTATTTACCTTTGGTAGAGTTTTCCTATAACAATAGTTTCCATTCATGTACTGAAATTTAGCCCTTTTAATAATGATATGGAAAGAGATTTAATACTCCATCATGTTGAGACTATGTTAGTGAAAGGAAACTTGTAGGAAAAAAATTAAAGAGTCAACAACAAAGATAAAGACTATTCAGGCTCATATTAAATCATCACAAGGTAAGAAAATGAGTTATGATGATAATCAGAATAAGGATTTCAAATTATAATTGTGATATCATGTTTTATTGAGAGTATATTCATTGAATTGTGTTATAAGGTTTAGTAAGAAAGAAAAATTGTGACCTATGTACATCAAACCTTTGAAATAATTGAAAGAGTTGGTGTTGTTTCTTATTATTTGTCTATACATCCAAGCCTCTCAAAAATACATGATGCATTCTATATGTCCTTATTAATAATTGAAATGAAAAACCCAATGCATGTTCTCACCAATAATGAAATAGAATTTAAACCCAATATATATTTCTACGAATAACCCACACATAATATTGATATTAAAAAATAATGTATTGATGAATCAGATTTCTCATCTGTGAAATTTATATTAGAGATATCACAAAATGGAGAAATACACGTGGGAACTAGTGGATGTTATGAAGATGAACTACTCAAATCTATTTAGAAGTTAATAACAATTAAATTTTGAGGAATAAATTTTCATAGGATGGATTAATGTAACTCACTAATACTTTATTATTTATTTACTTTTAAAAAAATTCAATTTCAGCGATATATTAGTGTTCACACAACACCAAGTTTAAATAAAACACGACACTCTATGAAAATATTATTTAAACCTGACCATAGTAAACTGGCTATTAAATTGGTCGGTATGAATATACCTAAATAAATAATTAAAAATATATATCTTACACATGTTCATTGGTTAATTATTGATTATAAATAAAAATAAGAATCATTTGAAAGGAAATGAAATTTTTTTTTAAAAATCTATTTTTTAAAGAAAATGGTATCATCGTTTCTTGTAAACATATGATTAAAAAAATAAAAAAAAATTGAAAATTTATTTGATAAAATGAACTTTATTTTTTTATAAATATATAAAAATTAACTTATGGTTATGTTTTCCTATTTTTCTAAAATGTTTTATCATTCGATGAATACTGAAAAAATGATTTTTATTGATAAATTTCTTTTTCATTTAAGTTAACGTAACATTAAAATTATATTTAAATTTTTTATTAAAGTAAAATTAGTAAAATTATATTATAATAAATGAAATTATTTTAGTGTCATAAACTTCATACTGAATTTTGATATTAAAACCATCTATATTTATGATAAATTTCTCTTCAGAAACCCACTTTTTCTTCTCTTCTATGGGTATAATTTAAAATTGTATTCTTCCCCATTTATGAGTTGAATTTTGATGAAATTTATTTCATATATTTATTAAAATTAATTAATATTATCTAATATAATAAACTTTATTTTTGACCATTATAAATAGAAAAAGATGAAAAAACTAGTTATCACGGTTAAGGTAAAAACTGATTTACTAGGTGTTTAAACTAAAATGATAATGGTTAAAATGACATTAAAACTTCTCAAACACCCATTTTATAGACATATTTATTACTTATAACATCTAATGGTCGATAATAACCCCTTATGGAGGCTTTTATCATGATAGAGATGTGGGTGTAATTGATTATTTTCAAAAATTTCTATACGTATCATCTCCAACACTTATAAATGACCACCCACTATCCTCCTGTCTTAATACATACAGAGCAATTTTTTTGTATACTACCTAACCAAATCACTAAATTACTATACTCCAAAAATCATATAACCTATTTTTTATCATAAATTCATCCAATTAAGTCTTTTTGATGAAAACCAAAATAATTCATCTGGATAAGAGGTAACGTTCTTAAGTGGTCATTGTTGTCTTATTTAATCTACCAAGTCATTACCATTTTATTAAATAATTATAATTTAATAAATTTATATTATACCATATACTTATATGTTTTTATGTTAATTTCACAACCTATTTTTGTCTCAAAAAATATCAAATAGAAAATGAAAATGCCAATATTTTGTTTGGAGGATTACCACCTCACGAACCGATGTGATTAATTTTCCATCACCACATTTCAACGATAGATATAATGATGTACATAACAAATTAATATAATATTTATGATAATATTATACTTATGAAATTATATTATCACATATAATAGATTACTTGTCATTTTTTTTTAAATATGTTAATATCGCTCGTGTGTACAACAGACTACCACTTCACGGGGGGATATGATTCGTTTTTCACTTATGATTTACATGTATGGTAATAAGGATATGTTTAATGAACATATGTTATAAATACAACATGATATAAATTATTTAAAATTAATATATCATACACTCTCATACCCTTTCACCAGTTAACGGAATTCATCCCTCATGTGTGCATACTGCCTACCATCACAACGAAGTAATGTGACTCAATTTCCATGACCAACATTAAATAATGATTATAATAATGTATCTAATGAGTAAATATAATATTTATAACATTATTATAATTATTTATATGATTCATTTTTCTTTATTTACAAGAAACATAAATTTTGTTACCAAACATGCTGATAAAAGAAGGAATGTAACACCTGTAATAGGGAAATTAATGATTTATTATTAACAAGATTGAGGTAAAATGTTTTTATAGGTTAATATATGGTATTATAAATATTATTATGGTTTGATTATAAATTTATAACATTATTAAAAACCTTATATAGGATGCTAAGGTAATTTCAACTAAAGGAAACTGTGGGGTATGGGATTTTGCCTCAATTTCCATTTCATTGAGGCATATTTGTTAATTTTTACCTATTAACCTTAATGTCATGTATATACTATGTATTAGATGTATTTAACATGAATAAATATTTATTAATTATGATTAATGTTTCATTTAAAATTAATTCTTTGTGTTTTTACAATTTAAAGGTTACTAATGAAGTAAAAAAAATATTGTGCAATATCACTTTCTTTTGTTATTCATTATGCTTTCTTGAATCAATAGATTTATTTTGAGAATTTTTATTGGAGATTATATTTTCTATAAATATACATATTTTTATATTATGTATATTTTTATTTCCAAAACAATATTACATTTTTACATATAGTGATTGTTTTGAATTTTACTTTATTAATTGGGGAAATATTGATAAATTTGTATCCTTTAAACAATATTTATATTTTATGACAAGTAATTGTATTCAATAATTAAATTGATTATTCCAAATATAAAGAAACATGTAGACATGCATACCTGGGTGGGTCCCAGTTATATATAGCCCCTTTATTCGTCAATATGTCTCATAAGAAAAATCAATCATCTAAATTAGACTGATTTTTACCTATAGTTTTAAACATTCTTGGAAAGATATTGATAATAGAGGTATCTTGATGCCTGAGATCATGAATAATTATAATTAAGAATTATCTTCACCAAGAATTCAATTATTATTATTATCCATTGGATTATTATTATGATATTATCTTTTAATGCATTTCATTATCAGTTTATTCACCAGATTAGATGAATTTTTAGTTATTTACCATTCCATAAAGATTATTCATAATCCAATTATGGTAGTTAAGTTATTTATTCAATGAAACATGTTTTTAGTTATTTACCTTTCCGTATTTTTTATGCATTATTGATTCAAGATAGCTTCTTCTTTATGTGAAAATTACTATGTATTTGTGCTCACCCATTTTTCCTTTCCCAAGGATTTGAAGAATAATAATTGGAATGGGTATAAGGATTCAATTTTTTTTTTTAATATTTTTTTTATTTTATTTCACTATGTAAAATATTTATCATATATGTATTTGGTTCTCCAAGACTGCTAAACTGATCAGTCATTTAGAACTTTTTCCCTCATATATATGCTAATGTAATAAACTAATAACCTGATACAGGTTTACTAGAGTCAGGTATAATACACTAAATCCTATAGAACTATAATAAACTACATAGTATTTCTTGGGGAATTCATAGAAAAAGTGGGGAGCTAAAAATCCCAGTAATGGCTTAAACAAGGTAAGGAACCATAACTTGTGAGTCAAAAGTATAACAACATATCACAAAATGGATGGATCAAGATTAATCACATGGGAGAATAACATAAATGACATGGAATCATAAGATAAGGTCATTATAAGATATGCGGAAGAAAAAAATAAGATGGCATAAACATTAGTTAAGGCTAAATGCATAGACAATGTCATATGATGGAAAATGACCCATAAAGGATAAAGTTTAATCCCTAATCCAACTTAGGATGATTCGTGAGAGAAAAAAAATTAACCAATGAATTATATAACAATCTAGGAACACCCATCATAACATGTTCATTATTATCTGTTCCAAAAAAAAATGAATCAATATTAAGGCATAAACATAAGAATTGCCCGTGGGAAGAAGTTGATTGCATAATATTTTCTCATATCATAATCAATGGAATCTTCATAATAAATTCTTTATAGAGATGTACATAAGAAATTTACTAACCTATCATAGAATGTGATAATTACGTGGTACATATGTGATAGAAACTTATATAAATAATTTATAAATAATCCATAACATCGATGGTTGTTTTCATTGATGAAAATGTATTTAAATATTAAATGGAATACTTCCTAAGAAAAATAATCCTTTTACATTTTAATCTCATATTAAAAATATAAAAATTCCCAAAATACTATAGAAAATATTTTCATTAAGGGAACCCCGAAATCATATATTGGAATATTGGAAGAGTTTAGTGATTATGATTATAAGTAATTCCTTAAAAGCTATATAAATTAAAATAACCAATGCATTCACATAGTTTTAAAAATTTTAAAAAGTTCTTCAATTTAAAATAAAAAAGAATATTTTGTTCAAAATGGTTTTTAAAAGTTAAAACATGGGTGAAATTTTATTTAGTAAAACTTATTGTGAAAGATAAAACTATTATTGAAAATATTTCTTGAAAATTGGGATATAGAAGAAAAATGTTTTTTGATTGAAGAAAAAAATGAAGTATGATTTTATTAAAAAAAATCAATAATTTTATGTAAAAATAGATAAAATGGTAATATAACATAAAAATTTAATTAATAAATAATGTAAAATAAAATGAAAGGTTTTTATAATAATATAATTAAATAATTACCTACCACATAAATTCATGCATGAATATTCCTAATTAAAATGTGATTGAAACCTAAACCCTACCGCTTTGGTTTATTTTGAATAATATATCTCATGAATAATGTAAATAAATTTTAAAATAAAATATAATTATGTATGAAGGATTCATGATATAATATGTAAAGGGGAATTATATACACTATTTTAGGAAATAAGGTTCATAAACGAACATCTGTCTCAAAGAAAGCTGTTTTGAGATAAAATCATTTCCTCGATTCTAGGCATTGATGTGTATATATTCTATATATGGTATAATTAAATTATAAGAATTATTTATTTTATTATGTACCATTTTTATGTTAAATCAGTTATGAATAAAAAATTACATAATTTATTTTAATGACATATTTAATTACTTATTCATTTATATCCACATCAGGTGTTTTGAGGAGGCACTGTTTATAATTTCAAAAGGGTATATGTACATTTTCCAGGGTCAAAGGGGTAATTTTTCCACAATATCTAGAATAATATTCATCACATAATTTCAATTTTTATACTTTAATTATACTTTTAAAAATAACCATGAATAATGGTGATGAAAAACGAACTACGCTACAATCATTGAGATGATAGGTCATACATACTCATATATAACATTTCAATTCTTCAATATCATGATTGAAAGAAGGTACGTGTAATTTTATACTTAAAAAATAAACCTTATATCATAAATATCATATTATTTCTTTAAATATACATACCAATATCATTCATGTAATGCAGCAAACAAAATAATTAATCACATCGCTTCTCAAGGTGGTAGTCCTCCATACACATGAACGATGTTATAGTTTTTCAATGGATTATAAGGTAACAAGGTTTACGATATGTTAGTTTTAAATAATTATTAATATGTGAAGAATATAATATATAAAAATTAAATCCACTCATTTATATGTGATGATGGAAAAGTAAGAACATTTGTTCATGATACGGTAGTCCGGCATTCATACAAACAATGGTTATATTTCCTATTTCCTTTAAGAGGATTTCTATGAATATTATACCATAAATTTAATAAAATATCAGTATATATTATATAATATTATTATTATGTAGTAATTTTTTATGTATAGTTTTCATTGAAAAAAATAAAAAGGAGGATCTCGGTGAATATGATTACCTTTTCTTAGAAAAACCTCTATTGGATATCTTATTAAGGACCCTAAGTTTTATATTTTGGGTAGAAAAAATATCTAGAATGTGGATATGGTTTTTTGAGGATTTATTTTTGCTATTTTGGGAACAAAAAAAATTAATATTACCATTTTATATGATAATAAATATTATGATTTCAAATATTGAATCTATTTTAACAAATTTAATTCATATAATTTATAGAATTTAATTTAAAATAATACCCATATGCTCGAAGAAAAGCACTTTTCCAAAAAAAGATTTTTTTTTTCTAAGGAAAATATGATCATATATTAATTGAATGAATAGAAATAATAATTTTATGAATCTAAATTAAAAAATATACATATATAATCAAACCATTTCATTTAAATAATTCATTATTAGGGGTCAATTTAATTAATTTAAATGGAGAAACATTTTTCACTTTAAGCAAGTTTTCAAAAAACATATTTGTTTTAAGTCTTATACTAAAATCCATTAAAAACATGATCTAAATGTAATTAGATGGTTTTAATCTAACCTAATAATAGATACATAAAATTAAATTCAAATTAAATAAAAAATTAATTTTAAATTACAAAATTTATTAAATTAAATGACAATTTTATAAAAAAATATTTATTTTCCACTATTCATTGAAAAAAAATATTTCCCAAAATACTTAAACAGTTTACCCTAAGATAATATTAAAATTTGGATTTATAAAAAAAAATTTTTTATAAAATAACATTTTGAATATATCCAAAAATTATTTATAATATTTTCTCCCAAAGACCAATAAAACTCATTTTTGAAATATATGTTTTTATTCAAAATGGTGTGCTTACTTCATAAGAATTTATAAATAAATTTATGTTTATAAAAACCTTAATCTCTATTTCATTAAGTAGTTAATAATATTCATGTATCTAATTTAATGGAATAGTTATAATGGTAAGGTATAAAGAAAAATATTTACTGGTTCTTTTAGGTAGGTTGTTGTGTGTTGTATACACTATTGAATATAGTTTCCTTTTAGAAATATTATTATGTTACATTTTATATTTCATGTTATTATCAAAATATATGTTCCTCAATCTTTCTTAAAGTTTCATTTCAAAATTATTTCACATTTATATTAGTAAGATAAATTATTTTACCTTGTCGAATGGACTTATAATATATTTAAAAATTTTGAAAAGGATTTATTTTTTCAACCATCCCTTTGAATACTATTTATTTTATTGTCTTCAATGAAAAAAAATCTTCTATGCATGAATATGATCTCCCTTATTATTTTTTCAACCCCAATGACTATTCCTTAATGTTTTATTCATGTAATCCTTAAAAAACCAATTACATTTCATGAGTTTATTTCATGACTATGCCTGTTATATTCTATTTATTATTATGTAATAAATGATTATGACCATTTTATGATGTGATGGGTGGGATTAGAATTATATATCCCTCTAATTAATTTTCTAATATGATATATAATATGAGATTACATGTGTTTTCCATTAACATGATGTTATCTTTGTTTCAATTTTTTCTCATATGTTATGTTTGAACATGGCGCAAGATCTGTTGACAAATATATGTGGTATTTAACTACCGTGTTATGATGTTTCATTAATAGGAAGACACCGTAATCCATGAATTTATCAAATGAGTCACTCATGATTATGATGATGGTCATATTCTTTTGATATAAATATTTTTATTATTCTCACCCATGTACTATTTATTCATTCCACTTATTCCCCCCATGATATTCCTCACATTACTAGGAATTTATCTCACCCCTTAATTTAATATATATCTTCACATGATAAAATGTACTATGGATAACGTGAGATATTTTAGTTGGAAAAATAATAATTAATTAAATAATTTTTAGGTTTTATTATGTGCAAGTGATTTATGAGAAAATGTTTCCCAATATAGTGAACCATTTAATCCTTAAATATATGTCTATTATGTTTTTTATCATAAACATTATTTAATATTAAGATAATAAATTTTTTTGTTTTTATAAAGGAACATAAAATCTATAGGTTCGTGGTCTTCCAATTCACCTTTCTTGTAGGTAGGACATCATGATGAAAAGTACATAATCTAGAAAAATATTTGCGGCCAATAACATCAATGTCTCAAATCATAACACATCATGGTAACCCCATCGTGCACAGTCTAACTAGACCTCTTTTCATAGTCTATAAACCCATGAAATAGATATACATAAAAAACCATATTAATCCAAATATATAAACCACCATTGAGAGACCAAAACCATACACTGAAGTCCACCCCAATATAAATGTTTTCTTTAATGTAATACCAATCAGTATTCCCTTCTTGCCTATAACAAATATGATTTTACAAGGAAGAACAATCTTGTTCACAAAATGAGAATAAAATTTTTTTAAACCACATACACTACCAATGATCATTTCTAAAAATGCGTTTACCAAGGATCTATCCTTTGAAAATTTTATATCTGGCATTGGTATTTCCTTGATCAAGGTATATATTACCATAAGTCCCTTTCCTATTGTTTAAAAAATATATAAATTAATTATGTGAAATAACCTAAAATATAATTTCTATAACAGGAATAGATTTCTCTTTGAAAAATTCCAATTTAGGATTTTATGATCATAATATATCATAAAACTTATCTATGAGGGGGTATTTTTACCATGTTTTGAGTGAATATTTAGCATCTATAAACTCAAGGTCATTGTGAGATATATTCCTTCCATGAAGGTAAAAATAGGTAAATCCTTAATACATTATCCATTTTCTAACAACAAGACGTATAAAAACTCAATCAAAAGATTTATAGTAACATTGGTAAGACCTTATGTGGATTAGTATAAATTAACACTGAACATAAATTTAATATCACTTATATTTGTTCTATGGAGTCTACGGTTCTAGATTATCCAACATAAGGCTCTATGAGGAATATAGGAATAGCATTGGTCTCCCTACTACTTTGATTCAATCTATACAGTGTGATAATGAGAATCTACACCGATTCAAGACTGAATAATCTTGATGGGTGACATTTGACTTTATATTCAATTGAAAACCCAATGATATCCATCCATAACCATGTGATACAAAAAAGATATCATGAGGTGAAACCAACAAAGAGATAAATAGATTAATCATATAAAAATTCATGATCCCCATGAGTCATTCAAAAATATTATCAATTCAAATCACCCCAAAGATCTCTAGGAAGGCTCAAGACAGACTAATAGATCCATTACGTCACTTAAGACAAGGAAGGGTTTAAAAAAATACATGTCCCAACATGGAATGACATGGATCTAGCCTTGGTTCATGAGGCTACATTCACGGTAACTCGGGATTATAGGGTTCAACCTAATGTCTCACATGGTTCAACCATCAACAATAAAATCTATTATTAATTTATTATCATGTCTAATTAATAAACCAAACCTAGTTACTCATGCACATGCACAAGGATTAATATAATTATAACGACTTTCCAAAATTCATTGTATATAATTTTTCACAAAGATAGACCAATAAAAAACCTTTATAGATTCAAATAAAGTAATGAGGCACAAAGAAACATGATATGTCCACTACTCTCAATTGAGATTCCCAAATAACATATCAAAGATCACACATAAATAATTTTATCTTGAAACTACAACTGTTCATTAACTATAGAGTGAGAACACAGAGGTTTCATCACACATATCATGTGATAAAACAAATATTTCACTCCTCATGAAGAGTATTATAGATCATAGAAAACCATCCCTTACCGAAAAAACCACCTAGTGGTACCTATTTCGTTCACTAGTTAGGATATGAGTGAACATAAAGAGGAAAAAACACTCTCTAATACACTTATATCTTGGTCTAGGATAATGGTATCAGGTAAATTTCACTGTCAAGGAAATCATATATATAAAATTTGGGAGGTCTCTGGATGATTGTCTCAATATACTTGAGAAGAGAACTCTATATAGTCATATCCTTCAAAACACATCAAATAACCCCAACACACAAAAAAGGTTCAACCCAAAAAATTAAATCAATAAATTATTGAAACACTTTTTAGGGAGGTTACAAAACAAACCCACTTAAATAAATTTATCCACATTCAAAATTTGATCTTTTTAAAAACATATAATGACCATTTGAAATAGAGTTATGCATATAACTCATATCACAAGAAAAAATATGTCATTTTATTAGGGAAAATCATAAATATAAATATTTAAAAAAACCACAATATCTTGATAAAACATCATACCTTTAATTATAAGGAATTTAACATGATTCATTTTTATATTGATTTATATTAATTGTGTTTTATGATCTTTAAAGGGAAACATGATTCAAGTTGTTTAACCAGTTTTTCATAACGTTTACATTTCTCTTTCATCTATCATTATTCATTGAAGAAATTTTATACTCCGTATTTTGTGCTGAAAATAATTATTGGTTTTCATGGAAACCAAAAATCTCACCATTTTAAATGTTATGATAAACAACCATTTATTTTTAAAACATATAAGCCCCAACTAAAAAAAACATAAACTATTTTAAATTCATACATGTAGATAATTATCTAGTTTTAAAACCAAATCATTTTGCCTTTTTTATGTTTAATCAACCAATAATGAAGAAAAAATTTGTAACCATTAATAATTTAAAAACTAAAAATTAAAAATTCACTTTTCACAATGAAATCATTTTTTATGAAATCTATCTCTAATATAGAAAATCAGATAAAATAGTTTGAAAAAAACAAAAACTTATTATAACATTCAATCGAACAAATTCCTGATATTAAAATTTCCCATGAACTTCCTTAATCATTTTCCCATCAATGAGAGTCACTCAAATGAATATAAGAATCATGGGTTTTAAATAACAAATCTAATTGGGTGTGGAGTAATGCTCAATATATCCACAAGGTTCACAGTTGTGTTCCAACACTTTTAAACCCGCTATAAAATTTACAAAATCATGTTTTTGATTGTTTCATAATTTGTTACAACTCCATCATAACCATGAAACATGAATTTTATTTTAATTTACACCAAAAATTAAAAACTATTCTAAAGGAAACCAATACATGTCAATGATGATAATAGGTCATAATATAAAACCATAAATCATAGAAGGACTCAAATGTAAATTAAATACTAACTTCACCTAGTAACTCATGTTGCATCATTAAATTTGGTGATCAAGAACCAACATGTCATTTACTAATTGGGACTTAAGAATCCCGAAATCCATTCTAAAAATATCTAAACAAAACCCAGTTAGTGTCATCAAACTTCCAACTAGGTAATGTATTTGATACAATTTTGTAATTAACCAACCAAGGTTAACCTAATAGGTCACCTAATATAGGCTGGCACAAGGCTCCAAGTGCATTCCTTCTCACCATGTGCTAGAGAAAAGAACCATGGTATCATCAAACATAAACATGGATACTATTATACCATATAATATACCACAAATGCCTCATTCTTGAAATCAAATATATATTTAAGAATATAAATCCAATAATAATGTACAAATTTAAAGTCTAAAAATAGTATTTGATATATCATGGAAAAATAAAAATTATCCAAAGCACATAATAATAAATAATAAAAACCAAGCCTCCAAGTGACTATCCATCACCTCCATCCAAAACCACTACAAAGTAGATAAAAACTGAGAGAAGAATTCACACTACATTTTTACATTCCCTATATTTGTTTCATGAAAAATCATGACTAAAATTTCATAAAGAAATAAAGTAGGCTATAATCACTGAATATCAATTGGATTCCACTAATAATATATAAAAATTCTTTCACTATGAAATTTTTAGTTTGAGATTTAAAAAAAAACCATAGTTATAAAATTAACTCATAAAATAACACATTTTCTTAAAACATACCTTTGATTTTCCATTTTAAAACAATCAATATCCCAATAATGAAGAACACATAATTAAAATTTAATAGTCAAATAAAAGCAAATAACCATGAAATATACGTATATCAAAACATAATGGAAAGTTATGCACAATCAGCCATGTTATGTATACTAAAAACATTATAATAGGAATCAAGATGGGCTTAAAAACACCTAAAAATACAAATTCTCTAACTGAAATAATGATTCCTATGTCCCTTTAATAAACATATCCCAATATCTTCACCAAGTACCAAATTTTACCTTTACCTACAATGTAATCCAATAAAATAATTTTCAATTATTCTTGGTGGAATTTTATAGAACACTTAATGTTCATCAAAACTACTTTCAAAGATAACATATTTTAAAATATTTCCCAATGCTACCAAAATACAAATAAAAAATAATGGATTTAAATTTATCCCTAATAAAAATAAAACGAGTAATTTTTAAATAACAAAATCATAGTATTTTGAGAGTATATTTTTGTTTCTATGATAAATAATCCATTGGATAGAGGAACCTACCTCCCAATAGAGAAAACACTGACTCCATAGAATTCGATGAAAGGAAATGAATAAATTGTGCCTTCATAAGTCAATATATATAAGTAAAATGATAAATTACCCATAAATTCACCAATATTAAGAAATTATATCCTATTATGGTTCCTATGAGACCAGGTGAAGAGATATAAAATAAAGGTCAAGATAGAAGATGAGAAATCAAGATAATATTCTTTCATACCTTCAAGAGATCCACCCAAATCAATTGAAAATCACATATAAACCCAGCATAAAATTGGGTGAATAGTGTAGTAGTTGGATCAAGATAATGATGGATTATGATGAGATTACAAAATATTGACCTGGGGAAATTGGGGTAATTTTCAATTTTATGAATCTTGGATCAGGTCTCATGGTTAGGCCACACTATTAAATGAACCATTCATTAACCATGTAGTTTTCATTTACCCTATATAAAAAAGTCACATAGTTTTATGGAAATAGAAACATTTTCATAAAAAATATTATGAATTCGTAATATATCTTCTCATCCCTTCCTAATCATCTATAGAGTTTTCATGGAAACTCATACTATTAGAAAAAACATGCATAGTCTATAAAAATTATACTCTTTAATACACATTTTTTCATTATTGATTACATAAAATAACACATAATACAACCCATAATATTAATAGGTATAGTTTCATAGGTAATTAGGTACAATACATAACAACTTAAACAATAAAAACATCATCTTTATTGAAGACTTATTTCACATGATTGTACATAAAACTCTATGGGATAACCTAAAGAAAAACATAAGAAAGGGTTGAGTTGTAATGCCCAATAAGGGAATAAAAAAGGAATAAAATGAAGAAGATAATACATGTTAGAAAATAGGCATATCAATGGGTCCTAAAATGAACATGAATAATAAGGCTTGATATAGAATGATAATCATAACATGGGAAATGTGGAAAAATTTTAAAACACTAAATCATAAACATAGGTCAAGGCTAAACCGTCGATGGAATCATGGTGGATGAAGTCCCATAATGGAATCAGGTCCACTAATTGTCCCAACAGTATGTATCATGATACTAATCATTACCCAATGTATTGTATCACTATCTGGAAACACCCATCATATCATTTCATTCTCATGCTTAAATGTGACACATAGATCATAAAACAAGGATTCAATCATCATCATAATTTATTATATGATTAATGAGTGTGGTATACATATGTGTAAGTACCTATTAAAAAATTATTTTTACGTAAATGTGAATACCATTGATATAAAATGGGTATGATATTCACTAACCAATTTTTTTCACTTGGGATGTAAAGGTGAAATTTCATAAACATATTGACAACACTTAAAGATTCAAGAATTGGTTGATGAGAGAGAAAGGGTTATATCATCACATAAATATAAAATTTATAAGAATACATAAATGAAAAATAATATCCCAACATTATAAATTTTGAAATAGAAGTCATTATATAATGAAGAAAATTTTATAAAGAAAATAATTGTAACTATATTTTGGCATGGTGAAGAGTGTACATAAAGGATCATGGGAGGATAGATAACCGTTAAAGGTGGATATCATTAATTATAAATGAAATAGATATTATTTTGGAATATATAAGATAATATACCATCATAATAAAATTTATTTTAAGAGACATAATATAAAAGAAGTTCTTGAATGGAAATGACAATAGAGAAAACCCTTACAAAATTTAGGCATGGAAACAGGTGTATATAATTGTTCATGGAGGGATTAATTAGAGTGAAAGGGGGTATATCTTCATTTTTTCATCAAATTTAATAGTTTTTAGATATCAAATAACCTATCCCAACCTGAAAAAATGGTAATTAAAATGCATATCTTAAAAGAGGTTCTTGAATAAATAGAAGTGAGGGAGACCCCTTACAAAATTTCGACTTATTAACATGTGTAAAAAAGATCTTGGAAGGATTAATGAGGGTGAAGAGAATATATATTTATTTATAAAACAAATAAAAATTGAGGAGGATGTTTTTTAATATATCCCAACACATGAAAAAGGAAATTTATATACAAAACCAAAATAAGTTCATGATAAAAAAAAGAGACTGGATGATCCCTTACAAAATATTGGCATAGTAACAACTTAGATAAAAGTCAAAATAAGAGAGGATAAATGATATATAATTCAAATAACATCAATTATAAAGCAAATTAATTATTATAAATTAATTAAAATTCAAAAAATTGAAATTATGAAAACTAATTTCAACTAAAGTTCTTTAATTGAAAGGATAAGAGGAAGGTGAGGATCCCTTACTTGAGAGTGTAGACCCAAAAACTTGTGAGGGGCTTCTTGAGTGATTGTGAGAGACTTTGGAGTACTCTAGAGAGCGCATGGAAGAGTATTGGCATGTTAAATGTAGTTTTACTGATGATAAATGGGAGCTTTGGTGGTTTTATATAGGGAAATAAGGGGGAGTCTTTATTATTTAGGTTTTGGAATCTATATAATAAAATAACCAAAACCACAAACCATACCATGGTTTTTTCACATGGTTTCGTCCAAATGGGAATGGTTTTTATTATTCTATAATTAAAAGGGACTAAATTCATAAATTAATACTCTTGAATATGTGTAGGTGAGTCATACTCATAAAAAATGGATTTCAAAACCTTAAAATATATTACATATTTTGGAGGACTCATAATGTCAATATAAAATAAATAAAATAATCATTAAATAAAAATATTTTAATGAAAAAACATATATTTGTTCTTATATCTCATTTATAGAATCGATCACATCACCTTTATGTCAATATGGTGTCATAATACACAAATTATATTTATATGGTATTTAATTTTTACCGAGAAATTTGATTATATCAAACAATTATGAAACATTTACAGTTGGATAATTTGAAAATTATTATTCCAAATTTAATATTCATTATATCTATATAATTTTATAACTATGTGAATATATAATTTTAAAATAATAACAAACATTTATTGAAAATGCTGGGTTTTTTGAAAATAATTGTTTTTAAACCCTTATAAAAATTAAATTTGAAATTATAAAAAATATTTGATCATTTATATATATTTTAGATTATATTATAATAATATTTTATTAAAATATTATTTTTTTCAAAATAGTACATTAACTCTTCAAAATTCATTCCTTAATTGAAATTTCATTGTACTTAAAAATTCAATTTTTGTTTTATCTAATCTAAATATATCTTTTATTAAAATTATTACTCAATCATTTATAAAGTAAAAAATTCAGGAATAAATATAATATTAATTTAAATGAAAAGAGAATAAATATTCATACTATTAGGGTTACATTTTTTCTAGTCTTTTATAAATTATTTTTACCATGAATAATCTTATTTTCATTTTACCATGGTAATTAATATTTTTAAATTTTACTAATCATATTATATAAAAATTAAGTCTAAATTAAAACCAAATTTTAACTATAATGATTCAGAATATTGAATCCATTTTATCAAAATAAAATCAGATAGCTGGATGAACTTGATTTTATATAAAACCCATAAGCATGATAAAAAGTAGTTTTCTGATAAAATCATTTTTAAGGGAAATATAATTTTATTTTGACTATATAAATACTAAGATTAATTATATGAATTTTAATTCATAAAAATTTATATTAAATATAAACATTTCATTTAAATATTTTTTTATTAGGGGATATATTAATTAATTATAATGGATAAACATGATGCATTTAAAAATAGTTCTCATAAAGGTTTATTATTTAATCATAAAAATAATCTTTTATTAAATTTATGTATAAATATGATTAATTGAATTATATATATCTATATTGTTATTATTTTTCCATTAAAAAAATTCAAATAATAACAGTTCTTTTAAATGAATTCATTTATCAAATGAAAAGAAAATTTTACATAAAAAATTATTTTCTACTATTCAATGAAGAATATAAATTTTTCCAAAATTACAATACATTTACCCTATGTTAATTATGATATTATGATATCAAAAATGGATTTAATTTTATAAAATAAGTTTTATTATTGAAATAATAAATTTATAAAATTTATTAAAAGAAATAAAAATATTTTTTAATGAAACCATTTTTTAATGTAAAAAATGAGATTATAAAAAAATGATCGATTAATTAATGATGATTTATCAATATAATTTGGATATATATGTATATCATAAATTATTTAATTATATTCATACAAAGGAATATAAAATCTATGTTATAATGGTGTTTTTTACATAATTATGGTTTGTTTGTGTTCATCATTGTGTATCACATATGATATCAAAAATACTTTTCTTTTAAAAAACGCAGGTAAATAAATTTTCCCCTATTTAATAAATTTCATCCTCTCCATTTAAACATGGATTAATAAATCTTTCAAATCTATAAAATATCTATATTTAATACCCACATCATAAAAATACATAATAAAACATCCTCTTGAAATGTGAGAAATGGACATATAAAGGTCATCATGTAATTAGGTTTATAAGTATGAGAACATTAGTGGGAAGTAAATAAATAGACATGGAAGAGAAAACTAACACCAATGAACTTGTTGTGTGTGATATTTAACAAATTCAGAAGATGTTCAATGCCCAAAATTCAATAAATATGTGATGGGAAAATGACCATCAATTACTTATAAATAACCATAATATGAAAACTTTTTTTTATTCATGATTATTTTACTAGATTTATTGAATTCAATTATAATCTAGACTATGGATATAAGGAAATACACTTTCATAAGAGGTGGAATTAATTTCCACTATAATCAATAATTTTTCTCCAAATGGGTAGAAGTAAAGATGATTTTTTTATATCTGAACCACTATATTAATCTCCGAAATATCACATAATACACTAAAGAATAAAAATATATCCCTCTTATATTTACTAAATACAAAATTTTATTCATAAATTAAGATAATTTCTTAACACATTAGTCTCTAAAATTCTAAGAAAAAAAATGGTTTAACATACAACATTTATTAAATAAATTCCCCTATATCTAAAATAACACTAATAACCTCAATATTAATGACTTTTTAACCTAAAAATTTTTATCATAACCTTATTCTTACACCTCAAGAAAATAATATAATTATACTAAAATTATACTTTAAATTAAACTGAGAGTTTATAAACTATTTAATCCAAATAAAACATCTCCCAAAATATGATTAATCACCTTAAAATAAGAATATTTTTTCTTATAATCTATTTCCCTAAATATCCATAATAATCATAACCCTTCATTTCATAAAGCCTCTATAGTTGTGTCAATTATTTTAAGCATAATATTATACCTATACATACCATCAGATAACTCTTTTTAGTTTATCATATCATCAAATAAGTATTAATCGTTATCAGTCCCATAATCACTTGTTTTTAAAAATACTTCATTATCACCAGATCGCTTTTATAGGATTTTTGGTTTCATTGAAAATATGTTTAAAATATAAAAATGAATAAAGTATTGTGAAATATTTTTCATTATTCAATAATGTTGTCAATATACTACCAAAATGTAAATACATTAATACCTACAGAATAATAGTTTCTATATCGTAGTACTTTCTTTATTATATGACTTAACCCTTAGATTGGGTCATTTACTAGGTTCCTCATATTTCCAACCATTGTATATAATAAAGTAAAAATTTGGGATGAGTAATTTTAAACTATTATACACATGAATGGGAATCCAAGTATTTTAAAGGGATAACCTATAAATTACATTTACTTCCTTAACTTATGAATTTCTAGGCTTCAATCTATGTTATCCATTATCAATTTCCAAAAATAGATTCTTATGGTTATTTTTTATTCACTTAATAATGGTTAATAATGTGATTAAAATTCTAAAAAAGAGATCCCCAAGGAGTGTCAAACTAGGTGTGTAGTAAAGCTTTTTGTAGTGTACCAAGTTAACCTGAGTCAGGCCCGGGACACCTTAGCAGGGTTGTTAGTCATATGTACATATGTGTTACAACCACATCTAGTTGTAGTATCCAAAGAGAGGGGTATTTCCTAATAAAAATTTTAATCTATACTTTAAAAAAATTGTAGGATTTATTATACCTATTCTTATACATAAAGAATTCACTAGAGTTTTCTAATCATAATCCCAAAAATAACTAAACATTTTCTATAATACGTACTATAACAACATTGATATTTATTCAACATTAATTCATGAATTATTAAATAAAATAATACATAATACCACAAAAAATAAAAACAATTCTTGTGTATCTAGGAATTAGGTACATTCTATAAAAACATAAACAAGAAATGCATCATCTTTAATGAAAACTTCTTTAACATGATCATACATAAAACTACATGGGAAATCGTAGGAACAAAAATAAGAAAGGGGTGTGATATAAATCTTAATAAGGGAATAAAAAAGGAATAAAATGAAGAATATAATATATGTTATAAAATGTTCATATTAATGGGGAATTAATGTAACATGAATAATAAGGGTTCATATAGCATGGTAGTCATAACATGGGAAATGTGGCAACAAATTTAAACATTAAATCATAAACATAGGTTAGGGATAAAGATGCAAAGACATCATGGTGGAAAACTTACAATAATTTAATCATTTTCATGGGTTTCCCCAATCTAAAGTATCATGATACTAAACATTATCCAATGTAATAGAGAGGTATCTAGGTGCACCCAATATATTCATTTCAATCTCATGGGTAGGTGTACCATATAGATAATAAAACATGGATTCATTAATCATCATAATTTATTATACAATTAAGGAGTGTGGAATAAATATTCTATGTCGAAATAAAAATATATGTGTGAATAAATGTGAACACCCTTGATAAAAAAAGGGTATGGTATTCAAAACACAATTTTTTTGCCATGAAATGTCATGGTGAAATTTTGGAAGTATAACAGCATCACTTAAAGATTCCTAAAAAAGGGTTGATCGTAGAGAATGGGGTATCTCATACCATAGACATAAAAATTTTAGTAATAAGGACATATAAACTAATACCCAATATTATAAATTTTGAAATATAGGGCATTTGATAATGAAGAGACATGAATAAAGAAAAGAATCCTAACTATATTTTGACCTGGTGATGGCTGTACATAAAGGATCATGGGAGGATTAATGGGAGTGAAATATACATCTTGTTATTTATAAATTAATTGGAAAGTTACATCAATATGAAATAAAATATAAAATCAAAATAAAATTTATTTCAAGATATATAACATAAAAGATGTTCTTGAATGGAAACGAGAATAAAAAAATCTCTTACGAAATTGTGGCATGGTAATAGGTGTATATAAATGTTTTTGGGAGAGATTAATGAGAGTAAAATGAGGTCTCTCATAATTTTTACATCAAATTAATAGTAATGTGGATATGTAATAAAATGTCCATAATGATAAAATGTTAATAAAAATGGGTATCATAAAAGAGGTGCTTGAATAAAAAGGGGAGAGGGGGACCCCTTACGAAATTTCGGCATAGTAATGGGTGTATATGAATGACTATGGAAGGATCAATGGGATTTAAATGAATATATATTTATTTATTATTGCAATATAAATTAAGGGGAATATTTTTTAACATAACACAACATAATTAAAATTAAATTTAGAGACATAACAAAAAGAAGTGCTTGATAAAAAGAGGAGAGTGGAAGATCCCTTACAAAATTTCAGCACAATAACAGATTAGATAAATGTAAAAATGGGATATTATAAATGATATATAATTAAAATAAAATAAATTAAAGAGTAAAATAATTATTATAAATGAATTAAAATACCAAAAATTGAAATTAATAGGTTTAATTTCAAAGAATGTGCTTGGATTGAAAGTGTGAGAGAAAGGGTAGGATCACTTACTTGAGTGTGTTACTCCAAAATCATGGGAGGGCCTCTTGAGAGATTATGGGAGACTTTAAAGGACTCTTAATAGTTGAGGTAATAGTATGTACATGCTCCATGATGTTTGAGTGAAAAGAAATAGGATCTTGGGTGGGTTTATAAAGTAATAGATGAGGATTTCTTTATTATTTAGGTTTTGGACTCTATATAATAAAATAACAAAAGCTAAAAACCATCTAAGGGTTTATTCCCATGGGTTCTTCCAAAAAAGATTTTTTTTAAATAAATACTTTTCAATGTCTAAAAATATTAAATTAACACTCTTTTATATGTGTAGGTGGGTCATACTCTTAAATAATGGATTTTAAAACCATAAAACATATTACATGTTATAGGGGATTTGTAATGGATATATAAAATATAATCAAAATGTAAAATCAAATTATATTAAAGTTAAAACATATATTTGTTCTTAGATCCCATTTATAGTATCCATTACATTGCCTTTGGGCCATTATGGTGTCAAAATATAGAAGGTATGTTTATATGGTATTTAATTTTTACCTGAAACATTGATTGTCTCGGATAATTATGAAAATTTCACCATTGGATAATTTTTACATTCGGATTCAAAAAATAATATTCATATTATATTAATAATTTCCTAATTATTTTAATGGTTAATCATAAAATAATAACCGATATTTATTGAAACATTGGGGTTGTTTGACAACAACTATTTTTTAACTCTTATAAAAATTACATTTGACTTCAAAAAAATTATATTATAATTTATATTTAATAAAATTTTCTTTATGATAATATTTTATTAAAATATTATTAATTTCCAAAAATATATTAATTCATAAAAAATTAATTTTTAATTGAAATTTCTTGTTACTTAAAAATACAATTTGGTTTTTATATTCCAAAATATTATTTTTTATAAACTGATTACTTAATCATTTATAAGTGTAAAAAAGTATTAAATATAATATTAATTTCAATTAAAAGGTAAAATAATTATTCATACTATTAGGTTTAATTTTTTATCATATTTTTTAAATTATTTTTACCATTAATTAAACTATTTCAATTTTACCATGGTAATTAATATTTTCTACATTTATTATTCATATTGTAAAAAAAATTAAGTTAAACTTATTAAAAAAAATTAATTATGATTACTCAAAATATGGAATCAATTTTATAAAAATAAAATCACAGATTTGTAATAATTTTATTTAATTTAATATATGTAAGAATGATAGAAACTATTTTTCTGAAAAATGCATTTTTAAGGGAAATGTTATTTTAATATAACTATATTTTTAGTAATCATCATTATATAAATTAAAATTAAAAAAAATATATTTTTTAAAATTTTCATTTAATTAATATCTTATTATGGGTTATTTTAATTAATTATATTGGAGAAAATTATACATTTGAAAACAGTTCAATGAAAAATGTGTTATTTAATCCTGAAATTAAACATTTATTAAAATCCAGTATAAATATGAATAATTGAATTAAATATATATAATTTATAATTATGCTACCTTTAAAAAATGAAAATTAATAGTTGTACATTCAAATTAATTCATTTTTAAAATAAAAGACAATTTTATATAAAAATGATAGTTTTTACTATTCAATTAAAAGTCAATTTTTTCCAAAAAAATCCAAAATTTCACCCTTGAAATAATTTTGATATTCTGATATCAAAAACGGATCTCATTTCATCAAATAAATTTTATAAATCTTATAGAAAGTAATTGTAAAATTTATACAAAGAAATAAAAATCATTTTTAAATAAAGCATTTTTTTTATGGAAAAAATGACATTACCAAAAATTGATCAGTATTTAATAGGAATTCATAAATATTATTAAGAAATGCATACATTTCATAACATAGTTAATTATTTTCATACACAATAATTTAACAATTATGTTATAACAGTCTGGTTTAAATAATTATTGTTTGTTTTTGTTCATCTGTAACACGCCGACCCTAAAAGCCCAGATTCGGTGCCTTACTTTATTATATTAGAATTGATACACGTGACTAATCCCAAACGACTGATCAGTTTAGCAGGTTTGGAAAATATATCACATGCATGAACCATACATTAAAATTCATAACATTAAATAAAACATATATAATGCTTTGAGAACACCATTATTTGTAACGCCCCGACCCT
This sequence comes from Viscum album, assembly GCA_963277665.1. Classification (NCBI taxonomy): domain Eukaryota; kingdom Viridiplantae; phylum Streptophyta; class Magnoliopsida; order Santalales; family Viscaceae; genus Viscum; species Viscum album. The sequence goes on from OY728164.1 coordinate 1,818,519,857, forward strand.
AGTTGCCTAGAGTCGGTGCCTTATTACATAACATTGGCATGATCACAAGAAAGATCAAATCTCGAAAGACCGATTGGTTTAGTAGCCTTGGAAACACTAGATATATTCATAAGTTTTACATTACATCATAAAATGAAAAACTACTACAACAACATAATGTTTCCACAGTCCACACTATAATCCCCTCTTAATATCCCTGCAGGTCATTCATAACTTACATCTTCACTTCCTGGGAAAAATAAAACATAGAAAAGGGGTGAGCTCAAATGCCCAGTAAGGATAACAATATAGCGGAAACTTTCATAACTAAGAATAAACATTTAAGGAAATGTATAACTAAAACAAAAGCCTTTTAAATATGAACTTTCAACATGGTATGGCATAAATAAAATGAAATAATTCCATTTACATATTCACATGTATATTCTACTGATCGAATAATCACATGCAAAAATCAATAACCACTTTCATAATGTTGGAATGCATAATGCCAGACTATCATAACCACATAGCCAAGGCCTCGTGCCAAGACTACAAATAAGATTTTGTCAAGGCATTGTGCCAAGACACTAGTTTGTCTCATGAGACCTACTGATGCATCGAGGAGCTATAGCGGGCTCCACCCGTCACATATTAAGTCCAATGCATTCCCATATGAAAAGGTTTAAACATAACATAAACATTAGTATTAAAACTAGCATACGAAATGTCAATACTTTCACCATAAACTATGAATGGTATAAAAATAGCACATCCACAGTCAAACATATCACAAAACCTTCAATACAATATAGAAGTTTTGTATCATAATAAATCAACTTCAAATAATATTAAAATCCATCAAAGGATGTTGACATAGATGAAATCAAAATTCTTTTTAAAGAAATATCTCCTTTTATTTTGAAATAATTTAAGATCCATATAAAATAAAACATTTTCTTTGAAAATATTCTTATATGCTTGTAAGGGAAGCTTTGAAGATTTTATAACGGCGGAAAATAGCCGCACCCGCCGTATAAGTTAAAAAAAACATTCTTACCTTAATTCTGTCGAAAAGGTTAAAAAGGACCTTGTTTTGAAAATGACAGAAATATTCCTTTATAAACCACTTATAAAAGTCAAAAAGGGTATAAATTACTTTAACTCATATTCTAGTAAATAGTAAAAATGTTTTGAAATTCATTTTTAAGAAACATGGATGTGGATGATAAAGAGATCCCAGTAGTTTATTACGTATAAACAACCTTGGATAATGAAGAGGTTGTAAAGTAAACCCTTACCTTGTACTTTTCCTTGGTTGGGGTAGGTTAACCTCCTGTATAATGGTGAAATAGTTGTTATTAAATTATACAATAATCATATATATTAATATGATATCATATATGATCTTTTAACATTGATTTGTTAATAATATCTTAGAATTATCGTCGTTTCGGGAGTTAACTTACTCATTTTCTTTTATATGTTTTGTTACATAAGCCATGGTTGTTGTATCTTATTCATATCCAGAATGATATCCAGTCCTTAAACATCATTTTTAAATCATCAAATGATAAATATACTTGAATGGATACGATGGAGAATGAATCTCATCGCGTTCGTGGAGACGGTAGTCCGTACGTACGCACGAGCGACAATATCATTCTTTTGATATTAAAATAATATATAAATGGATGGTATATCATATATACAGAATCCTTAACATGTTATATTTATTATTTACATGAGTTACACATCATTATTATACCCATAAAAATAATATTATATTGAATAACAATTACACCACGACGTGGAGACGGTAAGCCGTACGTACGCACGTATGGTGACATGTTATTCAAAGGGTGGATAGAATACTAAATATGATTGTACCATATTTATAATAACATCACAGTATATGTGAGATACTGGAGTTATTATTTTAGAATGGTAAGAACAAAGGAAGAAGAAGTGGAAGAAGAAATGAACTTGGAGAAGGGTGGTGAAATCATTACCTCTTCTTCGGGTTCTTCCTTTTGATTTGATCAAAAGGGCTCCTTAGGTTGGCTTTCTGATCAAACTAAGGCCTATAGGTTGTAGTGAGGGATGTTGGGAGAGTATTTGGGCAGAGTTTGGCCGAACCAAAAGGCTTTTAAGGTGTGAAGAAATGAGAAGGAGGAGTGCCCTTTTATAACAGGGGTGAGGGGCACCTTTGGAAAAGCTAGAAATATTAATTTATAATAAATTCATATTCGGTTTCTAATGGCTCCAAAGTTTATTATTCAAAGGTTAAGGTGGGGATAGGTTGAAAACCACTCAACCAATAGAATTTATACAGGTTTGGGTACTTATATTAACCTTATCTTTAAGTATTAACTCTAAGTTAATTAGTTTCACTTTTACAATGTCTCTTTGTATTTTTATATAATATGGTTAATAAACTTACTATATACATCCAAGTGACCCCCAAGTGGTAAAGTAATGATGAACCTATCATGATATAAGTCTCTTGGCCGAACCGTAGATTTTTAGGAATTTAATATCAATTAATAATATAATATTTGTTTAAGAACTCTTTTATGTCAATTTTGACACTATTCAATAGTTGATTTTTGTGAAACTCATAATAGATTTATTACTTCGAACAAAGTCAATTAAGTCAATCCTAATATATCATATTATCCTAGAAAATTAGTTTAATTCATTAAAAGTTTCATATTATATTTATTTGGGTATTTATAATATCAATTATTTTAATTTTTCACTATTATAGTAATTACTGCATCATCATTGTGTCATATATAAAATAAATTATTTAATGTCTAAAAATTATAAATAAAATATAATTATGTAGGAAATATTTTTAGCTTTCTAATGAATATTTATAATCTAAAATCCAACATATATAACCCTATGTAACAATTGTTGTTCTAAAGGATATATGCTTGTGTCATTTTTGTATTTATTTTAACTAAATTAAAATAAAGTGTCATTATCACTTACAAGTGGATCCATGGGGTCCCAAAATAGACCCAATGATTCCCATGGTCGACCATGTATCAACCAATAGGGTTAAGACACGTTTTAGGGTAATTTATTATTATTATAATATTATTTTTTTAACCCTTATTTACCGGATTTACCCTTAACCATGGTAAATAAAATATTTACCGCAGTAATTATTCAAAATGTCTAAAAATAAAAGTTACCTATTTACACAATTTGAAAATCCTGATTCCAAATATGGAATCCATTTTCCTAAATTCAAAACACAGAAGTGGCAGAAATTAATTTAAAATTAATTCCCGCTGTCAAAACAAAAAGCGTGTTTTTAAGAGATAATAACTATCAAAAGATTGACACTTGTTTATGTTCGGTTTAATTGTAAAATTATGTCCAATGACCAACATTATATTAAATGGTAAAAATATATTCTAAATATACTTTAAAACCACTCAAATTCATAATTTATCACTATTAATTATTTTGATTAAAAAAGTTGTTTTTAATTAAAATTTAGTAATTTTCACTATTCATCAAAATATGAAAGTTATCCGAAATGTACCAAAATTTCACCTTAGGATAAATTCGATATTCCGAATCCAAATATGAAGTCCATTTTCAAATATAAAATATATATAATTTCAAAAAGTAGGTGTTACTATTCATAACGGCTAGTTTGATTAGTTATGGTGTGTTAGAACTCGGTGTAGCGTACAACACACGCTATCACATTCTTCAAAGAGAAGCGTACCGTAGAAGCTTGTGGTGTTACATTCTCCCCTCCTTCAAATAATTGCGTCCTCGAAATTTCTAGGGTATTACTGCATAAAAAGACTCGGGTAGTTCTTCATCATAAGTTCCTCGGGTTCCCACGTTGCCTCTTCCATCTTATGGTTTCTCCACAAAACTTTTACCAGACGCGTCGTCCGGTTTCTCAGCACTTGTTCTCTCGTATCAAGAATCTTGACAGGCTCTTCGCAATAAGACAGATCGGGTTCCAGTTCTAATTCCTCATAGGTGAGTACATGCGTCGGATCAGGCATGTATTTCCTCAATAGAGATACGTGGAACACATCGTGAACTTTGGAGAGACTTGGCGGCATTGCCAATCGGTAAGCTACAACCCCAATTCGTTCTAGAATTTCGAAAGGTCCGATGTACCTGGGACTCAATTTACCTTTCTTACCAAAACGTATGACTCCCTTCCACGGAGATACCTTCAGGAAAACATGATCACCGACTTGAAATTCTAAATCCTTCCTTCGATTATCGGCATAGCTCTTCTGCCTACTTTGAGCTGCTTTGATGTGATTTTGGATTACTTTCACCTTTTCCACCGTTTCCTCCACCAGTTCTGGGCCTACAAGTTTTCTTTCACCAACGTCATCCCAACAGGTTGGTGTACGACATCTCTTTCCGTATAACGCTTCATATGGTGCCATCTAAATACTTGAATGGAAGCTATTGTTATAGGAAAATTCTACCAGAGGTAAATATTGATCCCACATACCCTGAAAGTCATGTGAGCAAGATCTCAACATGTCTTCTAAGGTTTGAATAGTCCGTTCTGATTGTCCGTCTATCTGAGGGTGGTAAGCAGTGCTCAAATGAAGTTCAGTATCCAGGGATTTCTGAAGACTTTTCCAGAATCTTGAAGTAAAACGGGGATCACGATCAGAAACAATCGATAGGGGTACTCCATGAAGTCTCACAACTTCATTAATATATAGTCTTGCTAGACGTTCCAGGGGTAGATCTTCTCTTATAGCAAGAAAATGTGATGTCTTGGTAAGATGATCAACAATAACCCATATTGCATCGTTCCTTCTAGGAGTCTTTGGTAGCCCCATGACAAAGTCCATCGTAACATTGTCCCATTTCCACTCCGGTATGGGAAGAGGTTGCATGACTCCTCCAGGCTGTTGCCTTCCAGCTTTCACTTGTTGACAAACCATACATCTTGACACAAAATCATCAATCTCCCTCTTCATGTTGTCCCACCAAAAATGTTCCTTCAAATCTCTATACATTTTGGTGCTCCCATGGTGTATAGAGAAATTGGAACTATGAGCATCATCCAGCAATTCCCTTTTTAGATCAGGTATATTGGGAACACAAAGTCTCTTCCCGAATTTCAAAATTCCATCTTCATACACAAAGTCTCTCAATCTCCCATCATTCACAGCTTTAATCTTCTTTTGGAATTCTTCATCATCGGTCTGAGAACTCTTAATCCTTTCTAGTAAAGATGGTTTGGCAACCATTTGAAAAAGCATTGATGTTTCACCTTCCCTGGTTATTCCCATGTCCATCTTCACTAGATCCATAAAAATTGGATCCCTTTCAATTCTCATATTGTTCAAAACTCCATGGTCTTTTCTACTCAAAGCATCTGCCACCTTGTTTGCCTTCCCTGGGTGGTAGTGTATCGTACAATCATAATCCTTGAGTAATTCAAGCCATCTCCTTTGCCTCATGTTGAGTTCTTTTTGTGAGAAAATATACTTAAAACTCTTGTGATCAGTATAAATCTCACATTTTTCACCATAGAGGTAGTACCTCCATATCTTCAAAGCAAAGATCACTGCTACTAACTCGAGATCATGAGTAAGATAGTTTTGTTCATGAATTTTCAACTATCGTGATGCATAGGCAATAACTCTATCATTCTGCATAAGGACACAGCCAAGTCCTTTCTTCGATGCATCACTATAAATAACGAACCCATCATTCCCCAATGGTAGAGTCAATATAGGAGCATTGACTAATCTTCTCTTCAGTTCTTCGAAACATTCTTCACACTCTTTTGTCCAAACAAATTTAACCCCTTTACGTGTGAGCTTCGTTAATGGGTTAGCCAATCGGGCAAAATTCTGGACGAAACGTCGATAATAACCTGCCAAACCAATAAAACTACGTACCTCAGTTATACTCGTAGGTGCTGGCCATTCTTGGATTGCCTTGGTCTTAGAAGTATCAACAGAGATTCCATCTTTAGAGACAATATGGCCAAGAAAAGAAATCTCCTGAAGCCAGAATTCACACTTGCTAAACTTCCCATATAATTCATGCCTCCTCAGAGTCTTCAAGATAATGCGCAAGTGATTTTCATGATCTTCGTAGGTTTTGGAGTATACCAGAATATCATCAATAAATACCACCACAAATTCATCGAGATACTCCTTGAAAACTCTATTCATCAGATCCATGAATACAGAGGGTGCATCAGTCAATCCAAACAGCATTACAGTAAACTCGTAATGCCCGTACCTGGTTCGAAATGCTGTCTTCGGAATGTCTTCCTTCTTCACACACAACTGATGGTATCCAGATCGAAGGTCAATCTTTGAAAAGTATTGAGCTCCATGCAGTTGGTCAAATAAATCATCAATACGAGGTAGGGGATACTTGTTCTTTATCGTTATAGCATTGATCTCCCTGTAGTCGATACATAACCTCATAGATCCATCTTTCTTTTTACAAAAAGAACAGGGGCTCCCCATGGAGAAACACTAGGGCGAATAAATCCCTTATTACTCAATTCCTCTAGTTGTTTCTTTAGTTCGACTAACTCTACAGTGGCCATTCTATAAGGAGTCTTCGATATAGGCCTTGATCCAGGAATAAAATCAATAGAAAACTCAACTTCTCGTTCTGGAGGATGTCCAGGTAAATCTTCTGGAAATACATCTACAAATTCTTTTACAACAGGTACATCCTCTATTTGAACATTCCTTTCCTCACCCGCAGTTATTTCATTCTCTTCCTCCCCAATAATTGAATTTAGTTGAGCTATTGAGGGTGGATCTAAATAAGAATTAGGTGGTGACGATTCTGCTCTAAAAATAAGGTGTTCCTTATCATTATCATCAAGAATCGTAACCTCTTTCTTCTTACAATAAATCTTCGCATCATAGTCCAAAAGCCAGTCCATACCGAAGATTATATCAAACTCAATCATAGGTATGATGATGAGATCAGCAGATAAAGAAAATTTATGTGCTCTAATGGGGACTGATTCACAAAACTTTGTTGCAACGATACTTCCCTTAGGAGTTTTAACTGACAACTCCCTTATTAAATCAAATTGGAAATATCTAATTTTCTTAGAAAACTGGGAAGATATGAAACAATGCGATGATCTAGAATCAAATAATGCATTTGCTAAACTTGAGGAAACCATTAAATTACCTGCCACCACGTCTTTCGGAGCTTCTACCTTAGCAGTAGTGATAGCATAAGCCTGGCCTTGATCCCTTGGCCTTTTCTGAGGTAAGTTCTCCTGACGCATAGGGCATGCATTTGCATAATGCCCCATCTCCCTGCAATTGTAGCACTAAACGTTGGTAGCTTCCTTCTTCCCCTTGCAATCAGGAGCTTGGTGGCCTTTTTCACCACACTTGTAACAGACTCCCATTCCCTTCAAGCAAGTACCAGGATGTTTCTTCCCGCATTTACCACAAGATGGATATTCAACCTTTCCCTTCTTCCCCTTATTTCCATTCCCAGATTGATCAGCAGGTCTCTTCTTCTCTTGCTTTGCTTTAAAGTCATAAGACTTAGAGAATTCTTTTTCGGTCTTGATAGCACATGAGACAATGTCTTCGTACGATGAAAAGGATTGTGAGACTAATGCTCGACGGAGAAATGGTTTTAACCCATCAAAGAAACGATCAATCTTACTTCTTGGGTTGCGAATATAATCTCCAGCATACCTCGCTAACCTTGTAATGTTAGCCTCATACTTTGTGACATTCTCATCCTCCTTCTGTCTCAGACTTAGAAATTGCCTTTCCATATCTGCTCGATGGTCGCGAGGAAAGTATTTTTCTAAAAACAGATCTTTGAACTCCCTCCATTCCATATTTGATACTTCATCATCTTCCTTCATGTTCTGAATCAATGACCACCATTGATCGGCATCTCCAGTGAGGCGGTAAACTGCCATGATAACTTTTTCCCTTTCACTGCTCCCCAAAGCCTGAAATATTTTCTCTAGGGAAAATATCCATTGCTCAGCTACTAAGGGATTTGTAGTCCCATTGAACGTTGGTGGTTGTTGCCTCATGAATCGATCTAACATTGATCCTCCACGCTGCGGATCAGGGTGCTCCATACGGGTAAGGTTATTATTCATAACCTGAGTAAGTTGTCCCAGTATGGTGATTAGCTGATCAGCACCTGTTGCATCACCAGCCCCACTATAATTATCTTGAGTAGGAGGGCAATCCTTACATGGAGTGCGTGCATTGATACGGTTTCCATTTCTTCCACTAGGCGCCATTTCTAAACAATGGCATAAACTAGATCAGTTTATGAATCAAAATACATAATCCCACACTTATAAAACACTTAACATAAATTGAACTATTTATGGATATAATCCATAATCATAAGAATTTTTTCTTTGAGGATGTATATACTCATAATCCCTTCAAAATGATTTGTAAAGAAAATGAGAGTTATCCTAAGCATATCCCCCGGGAGTGTCGTAACCAAGAGTGCAGCAAGGCCCGTTGTCGTGCACCAGTTCTCGTTCGAGTCTAGCTCAAAGCGGTGTTTTCGGGTTTTACCCCTAGGTACATCTGTACCAGAGCCGCCTCACCTGCTCGTATCCAGACAGGGATGTATTGCTCGGAAAACTCACAAAATCTCTACAATACCAAAATTCTAGGAAGTTCTTTTATACAAATCCTCAAAGTTCATCTTAGGTCTACGTGATCTAATCAGAGTTTATCTAAATCTAGCTTCCAAGGTTTGTACTAAACTTCCTCTGATACCAACTGTAATGCCCCGACCCTAGTTGCCTAGAGTCGTTGCATTATTACATAACATTGGCATGATCACAAGAAAGATCAAATCTCGAAAGACCGATTGGTTTGGTAGCCTTGGAAACACTAGATATATTCATAAGTTTTACATTACATCATAAAATGAAAAACTACTACAACAACATAATGTTTCCATAGTCCACACTATAATCCCCTCATAATATCCCTGCAGGTCATTCATAACTTACATCTTCACTTCCTGGGAAAAATAAAACATAGAAAAGGGGTGAGCTCAAATGCCCAGTAAGGATAACAATATAGCGGAAACTTTCATAAATAATAATAAACATTTAAGGCAATGTATAACTAAAACAAACGCCTTTTAAATATGAACTTTCAACATGGTATGGCATAAATAAAATGAAATAATTCCATTTACTTATTCACATGGATATTCTACTAATCGAATAATCACATGCAAAAATCAATAACCACTTTCATAATGTTGGAATGCATAATGCCAGACTATCATAACCACATAGCCAAGGCCTCGTGCCAAGACTACAAATAAGATTTTGTCAAGGCATTGTGCCAAGACACTAGTTTGTCTCATGAGACATACCGATGCATCGAGGAGCTATAGCGGGCTCCACCCGTCACATATTAAGTCCAATGCATTCCCATATGAAAAGGTTTAAACATAACATAAACATTCGTATTAAAACTAGCATATGAAATGTCAATACTTTCACGATAAACTATGAATGGTATAAAAATAGCACATCCACAGTCAAACATATCACAAAACCTTCAATACAATATAGAAGTTTTGTATCATAATAAATCAACTTCAAATAATCTTAAAATCCATCAAAGGATGTTGACATAGATGAAATCAAAATTCTTTTTAAAGAAATATCTCCTTTTATTTTGAAATAATTTAAGATCCATATAAAATAAAACATTTTCTTTGAAAATATTCTTATAAGCTTGTAAGGGAAGCTTTGAAGATTTTATAACGGCGGAAAATAGCCGCACCCGCCGTATAAGTTAAAAAAAACATTCTTACCTTAATTCTGTCGGAAAGGTTAAAAAGGACCTTGTTTTGAAAACGACCGAAAGATTCCTTTATAAACCACTTATAAAAGTCAAAAAGGGTATAAATGACTTTAACTCATATTCTAGTAAATAGTAAAAATGTTTTGAAATGCATTTTTAAGAAACATGGATGTGGATGATAAAGAGATCCCAGTAGTTTATTACATATAAACAACCTTGGATAATGAAGAGGTTGTAAAGTAAACCCTTACCTTGTACTTTTCCTTGGTTGGGGTAGGTTAACCTCCTGTATAATGGTGAAATAGTTGTTATTAAATTATACAAGAATCATATATATTAATATGATATCATATATGATCTTTTAACATTGATTTGTTAATAATATCTTAGAATTATCGTTGTTTCGGGAGTTAACTTACTCATTTTCTTTTATATGTTTTGTTACATAAGCCATGGTTGTTGTATCTTATTCATATACAGAATGATATCCAGTCCTTAAACATCATTTTTAAATCATCAAATGATAAATATACTTGAATGGATACGATGGAGAATGAATCTCATCGCGTTCGTGGAGACGGTAGTCCGTACGTACGCACGAGCGACAATATCATTCTTTTGATATTAAAATAATATATAAATGGATGGTATATCATATATACAGAATCATTAACATGTTATATTTATTATTTACATGAGTTACACATCATTATTATACCCATCCAAATAATATTATATTGAATAACAATTACACCACGACGTGGAGACGGTAAGCCGTACGTACGCACGTATGGTGACATGTTATTCAAAGGGTGGATAGAATACTGAATATGATTGTACCATATTTATAATAACATCACAGTATATGTGAGATACTGGAGTTATTATTTTAGAATGGTAAGAACAAAGGAAGAAGAAGTGGAAGAAGAAATGAACTTGGAGAAGGGTGGTGAAATCATTACCTCTTCTTCGGGTTCTTCCTTTTGATTTGATCAAAAGGGCTCCTTAGGTTGGCTTTCTGATCAAACTAATGCCTCTATGTTGTATTTAGGGATGTTGGGAGAGTATTTGGGCAGAGTTTGGCCGAACCAAAAGGCTTTGAAGGTGTGAAGAAATGAGAAGGAGGAGTGCCCTTTTATAAGAGGGGTGAGGGGCACCTTTGGAAAAGCTAGAAATATTAATTTATAATAAATTCATATTCGGTTTCTAATGGCTCCAAAGTTGATTATTAAAAGGTTAAGATGGGGATAGGTCGAAAACCACTCAACCAATAGAATTTAGACAGGTTCGGGTACTTATATTAACCTTATCTTTAAGTATTAACTCTAAGTTAATTAGTTTCACTTTTACAATGTCTCTTTGTATTTTTATATAATATGGTTAATAAACTTACTATATACATCCAAGTGACCCCAAAGTGGTACATTAATGATGAACCTATCATGATATAAGTCTCTTGTCCGAACCTTAGATTTTTAGGAATTTAATATCAATTAATAATATAATATTTGTTTAAGAACTCTTTTATGTCAATTTTGACACTATTCAATAGTTGATTTTTGTGAAACTCATAACAGATTGATTACTTCTAAAAAAGTCAATTAATTAAATCCTAATATATCATATTATCCTAGAAAATTAGTTTAATTCATTAAAAGTTTCATATTATATTTATTTGGGTATTTATAATATCAATTATTTTAATTTTTCACTATTATAGTAATTACTGCATCATCATTGTGTCATATATAAAATAAATTATTTAATGTCTAAAAATTATAAATAAAATATAATTATATAGGAAATCTTTTTATCTTTCTAATGAATATTTATAATCTAAAATCCAACATATATAACCCTAGGTAACAATTGTTGTTCTAAAAGATATATGCTTGTGTCATTTTTGTATTCATTTTAACTAAATTAAAATAAAGTGTCATTATCACTTACAAGTGGATCCATGGGGTCCCAAAATAGACCCAAAGATTCCCATGGTCGACCATGTATCAACCAATAGTGTTAAGACACGTTTTAGGGTAATTTAGTATTATTATAATATTATTTTTTTAACCCTTATTTACCGGATTTACCCTTAACCATGGTAAATAAAATATTTGCCGCAGTAATTATTCAAAATGTCTAAAAATAAAAGTTACCTATTTACACAATTTGAAAATCCTGATTCCAAATATGGAATCCATTTTCCTAAATTCAAAACACAGGAGTGGCAGAAATTAATTTAAAATTAATTCCCACTGTCAAAACAAAAAGTGTGTTTTTAAGAGATAATAACTATCAAAAGATTGACACTTGTTTATGTTCGGTTTAATTGTAAAATTATGTCCAATGACCAACATTATATTAAATGGTAAAAATATATTCTAAATGTACTTTAAAACCACTCAAATTCATAATTTATCACTATTAATTATTTTGATTAAAAAAGTTGTTTTTAATTAAAATTTAGTAATTTTCACTATTCATCAAAATATGAAAGTTATCCGAAATGTACCAAAATTTCACCTTAGGCTAAATTCGATATTCCGAATCCAAAAATGAAGTCCATTTTCAAATATAAAATATATATAATTTCAAAAAGTAGGTGTTACTATTCATAACGGCTAGTTTGATTAGTTATGGTGTGTTAGAACTCGGTGTTGCGTACAACACACGCTATCACATTTTCAAAGAGAAGCGTACCGTAGAAGCTTGGGGTGTTACATTATTCCCCTAGATTAAGCATGTATATCAATCATTACACACATCTTGGCATCTTGGGAAAATAAATCATAAGAATGGAGTGTGATAAAATGCTCATTAAGGGTAAACAATATAGAGTAAGTTTTCATAAATAATTATAAACATTTATGGAAACGTATAAAACTTTAACACAAGACTTTTAAACATAATCTTGAGAAAAATATGGAAAGATTTAATCAAATAATTCCATTTAAACATTCACAATGATATTATACTAGTCAAATAATAACATATAATATAAATGAATAATATTATAATGAGATAAGGAACAATTCTATACATCTGAAACATACAGTCGAGGCCCTAGCTATGACATCTGAAAATAAATGGTAAAGGGATCGGCCAAATCAATATTTAAAAATAAATTCGAGAGGCATCCTCTAATTCCATATCTAGTTTTGTATAATTAAACTAATAGATTCATCTACAGGCTATAGTGGACCCCACCCAACACTTATTATGTCCAATTAATTTTTTATATGAAACGGGTTAAATTTAACCAACATACATATTTGTATTAAAAAATTAGCATTTGAAATGTGAATACATCATCCATAAACAATTAATAGTATAAAAAATAGAACATCTACAATCAAACTAGTCATAAACCCTTCACTAAAAAATGATAGATTATTTCATAATAAATCAACCCCAATCAAATATATGATCCAACAATGGATGTTGAGATAGATGAAAATATGCTGGTAAATTGACTGAAACATTTTTAGAGAAATACCATTTTATTTTGAAATATTTTATTTAAAAATTAATGGAACTATAAAAAAATTATTTTGAAAGTGACCATGTAATAATTTAAGGCAAACATTAAAATTCTAATGTATCTTGATGGAAAAAATCCACTCAGATCGTATAAGTTAAAGAAAACATTTTTATTGTGGTTATTTGAAAAAGTCAAAAAAAGTACCTCGTATGGAAAATGGAAAAATATTCCTTTTATAACATTTTATAAAAAAATTAACATTGGTAAAAATGTATTTAAACATTTTTATATAATTTTTTAATACATTTTTATGAAACATGGACATTTATGATAAATATGTCCATGTAAATACTTACATATAAACAATACCATATAATAAAGAGATTGTGAAATTAACCATTACCTCATACTTTTTTTTAGTTGGATGTTCCTCAACCTCATGTATAATTTTTATAAAATATATTAATAATTAATACTATAATAATATACATTATTAATGATATCATATATGATTCATTTATAACATTATATTACCCTTTTACTAACAACGACACGTTAAAGTAATGTTTTCGGTAATAACTGCTTTGTTAGTTACACATGATTTAAATTGTTATATTACATAACTTATGATTTAATTGCATCCCAAATTTAAAAAAGGATTTTAATATCATATATATTAAGCATTTATATATATAATATTGAATTAAATACACCATTCATGGAGACGTTTTGTCGTACATACACATGAAAGTTGTTTATGTTTTTGTATCATATTGAATGGACAAGAGTAAATGACATATATATATAATTCCAATAGAAATATTATGTCATATATTTAATACTTACTAATTATATATAATTTTATAATCATTCCTTAATGTTTAATGTGGATGTTAAATCACAATTCATTGTGTAGACGGTAGGTCGTACGTACACACGAGCGACGATATCATTCCCTTAATGCTAAGGGGTAATATAATGGATGGTATTTTATTTATAAAGAATTAATATTAAGCCATATTGATTATTTATATCTATTATATTATCATTATACCCCTCCATATAAATTAGTAATGAAAAAACATTACACCACACTATAGAGATGGTAAGTCATACGTACAATCGCATGGTGATATTGTTATCCATGGGATGGATAAAAAGATTAATATGGTTATATAGTAATCTTAGTAATATATCAAAATATAGATGATATTGTAGATATTAATTTATTATGGAAATAAAATAGTAATATTAATTAAAATACTAAAATAAATTGAATTTAATTGGTAAAACAATTACCTCTTCTTCGAGTATCTCGTTTTGATTTTCACAAAAGAAATTCTTAAGTGGGATTTATACCCAAATTTTGGCCTCTATGATAAATTTAGGGGATTTTTAAGGATAAATGGGTAGGTTTTTTCCAAGACAAATGATTTTAAGAGATTCGAATAAAACAAAATGACTGGTTCCCTTTTATAAGTGAGGGGAGGGGCACTTTAGGATACTCAAAAAATATTAACTTAATATAAATTAATTTATAATTAGAAATGGATTAAAAGTAAAATATTTATAATGTAATATTAGTATGGGCATATATACTCTAAAAAATTAATTTTTATATAGGTTTAGATAACAAATATAACCTTATCTTTCATATTTATCCCTTATTTAAACCCTTTATATATATTGTGGTAACCTTTCTTTTTACCCTTTTAGATTAATATATTTATAATAAAATTTTAAAATAACCCAATTTGGATCATTAATGAAATATTTAACATTATCCTATTCATTTTACCAAAATGAAGATTTTTTTAAAATTTTATATCATTTAATAAAATTTTATTTATTTTAAAATCTCATTTATGTCAGTTTTGACACTACTTATTATTTGACTTTTTAAAAAATATTAAAAACTTGATTACTTAAAAAAACTACATTTATTCATCCCTGAAATTTAAAATTAATCCAAATAAATATTCTATGGCATCAAATATTTCAAATTATACTTATTTTAATAATATTAGTATCATTTAATCGATTCTTCCATTAATAAATCAATTATTGTATCATCAATGTGTTAGTATTTAATTAATTTTTTTATTTTATAAAATTTTATATAAACTAATAGGATATAAATAAGAAAATCATTTCAAAAACTATTTATATTTGACCATAAACCTTATATAACCCCATATTAAAAATGATATGGTTATTAAAATTTAAGTATGAAATTTTTAACTCTTCTTTTAATAAAATATAATAAATGTCATAATATAACAAAAGTGGCTCAAATATGATAATAACATTAGAATAAAGATGATTTTGGTTGAAACAAACTTATCCAGTGAAATTATGACAATATTTGGGGAAAGTTTATAATATTATAATTTTATTTTTACATTTAATTGCCAAATTTACCCTTAACCATGGTAAATAAATAAACATTTACTAATATTACTAATCACAAAAATATTAGATTTATCCTATTAGACTCTAAATTTTATACTGACTAAAACATTTTATGTTCTTTTTTTCCAAATTCTTCTTGTAGAAGTGGATAAATTAACTTTAATTCTAATGTGGCGAGAAGGCGGGTAAAAGAGAGGTCTTAATGTTTATTAAATTTTTTATATATAATTTTAATATAAAATGTTCCCAATTATATAAATTGAATTAATATATATATTATTAACATATTTTAAAAATAAAAAAATAAAAATTAATTTATTTATTTAAATGAAAAAATACAGTTTTTAACCACAATATAATATTTTTCACCATTGATCCAAAAAAAATGAATCTTTTCAAAAAAATACCAATAAATTACCATAAGATAATTTTGATATTCCAAATTCAAAAATAAAGTATATTTTCAAAAATAAAATTTATAAATTTAATAATCTAGTTAATGCTTTTCATAACCACTTTTCAACGGCTAGTTTAATATATCATAGTGTGCTCAAACTTGGTGTTTCATGCAACACAAGCTATAGAAATTCATTAATAAGAAACTTACCATTAAATCATGGGGTGTTACATCATTATTTGATATCACATATTCTATCGAATATTGTTTTATTTTAAGAAAACTCGGTGTGTTATATGGACTGTGGAAATCACCTCTAGAACCAATGGTTCTATATCACATAGTAACAAAACAGTTTCCTTTAACTATATTTCTAAACAACATTCCTCACCTTTTTCCCTTGAGACATAATAGTTTTAAATTTTTACACTAGAAAGCCTCATGATCATCAAAAGATTTGAATTAATCTCAAAATAAGAAATACTTGTGAATTGTTGGCTGTCACAATTTGTTAGAAGTATATATGATTTTTTGAATTATTTCTTTAGGATTCAATATTGTAAATATTATGTGTATGTATTTTTACCAAGTAAAAAAGGATGAGTACTGGTTTCCTCCTAAGAATTATGTTTTTAAATCAAATAAATTCTAATTAGGTTAAAATATTTGTAATAAATCCATTGATATAATCATTTAAATTTAGAAATAAATTTATATGAGGTTCTGTTTATGTCATTAAATGAAAAAAACATTAGAGAGTTCTAAAAAAGATTTTATCCTACTATTTTTTTAATAACTTCCATATTATTATAATATTTTTTTAGTATCATCCATGTTCTTATTCAAACAAAATTTAAATATATTTTTGATTTTGAATCATTTATAACACCATATACACATTAAATATCAAATTTTTATGGTTTATTTTTTTCAATATTCATATAACCATGTTTATGACTCAACTTCAAAAAAACATTATATGTGATAGAGGCTTGATTATCCAATCTACACTAATAGTAAATCTTATGATATATACGTACCTTGAATATTGTATTGATTATAATCGAAAACATATTTACTTCTTATTAAATAGTATATTATCTTTATTGTTAATGTTATTTCTAATGTACTTATAAATAAGGGTTTACCAAAAATCATTTCATTATAGTTTCGTAGAAATATATTATTTATCATTATTGTTTCAGTTTACATTGCAATTATATTTTCTAATATACATACTTATTACGGTTAACAATTTCACTTGTTTTAATGTTACCATTTTCTTATTATCAATGTATTATTTTCATGATATTATTATTGATATAATTAATTTATTAATAACCATATATGACCTTTAAATTTTAATTAATTTTTAAGGATTACATCCTCAAGTAAACAAATCACTTTGGAAACATAATACAAAAATTATTACTAAAGTAAAAAATAATATAATTTGTTATCATTCACAATATTATCTATAATTTTTTTGATGACATATAAACATACTTATATATTTAATAAAATCAAGATATAAAAAATCAATTGTAAAATAGCAATATTTTTAGTATTTAAATTTCATTTAAATAAATAATATAATTCTAGAAAAATCTAATTGGGATAAAGTACATTTTATTTAATACAACACACTAACATAGACATTGATAGAATAATACATCCTTATAAGTGTATGAAAATAATTAAGTCAAAATTAAACATTACAATTCGTCATTAAAATGAGACGATAGGATCCAATAAACAAGAAAAATAGTAAGTTTGTAGCTCGCTTCATTCAGATCCAACATGATTATGAAGCCAACAAATATGATGATTTTAAGAATATATGGAATAAAAAAAATAAGGATCATCTTTGAAGGAGAATAAAAACTGAAATAAAAAGATTTTTGTTTATTAAAATGTCTTTAAGATGGGTGTTTATAATACAAAAAATATGTCTATTTATAAATATTCATTGTTTATTTTTAAAATTAATATGATTGAGAAAATAAAAATAATTAAATCCATCATGATCT
Source organism: Viscum album (assembly GCA_963277665.1). NCBI lineage: Eukaryota > Viridiplantae > Streptophyta > Magnoliopsida > Santalales > Viscaceae > Viscum > Viscum album. Next base: position 1,818,537,986 of record OY728164.1, read on the forward strand.
TTTTGATAAATATATATAATCTATGATTCAATTTAGAATATTTATATACTTTGGTTAGAATGAAATTTTATGTTAGGACACAAATACATGAAGTATAATATTAATTTTTGTTAAATAATAAATATAGTAATAAATAAATGTGATTTAAATATAAATACCTTTATAATAAGAAAAATTTAGTTCCACCAAGTAATTTTGAATTTTTATAACATTTGAATAATATACATGTATTATTTTGTAAGAACATTGTTTTTATGTAATAAAATATAATTTTAATAAAATATCATTACTAAAATGTTAATTTTAGGAAATAAGTGACTAATGTAATGAATATAATTTTGGATTAAAAATAAATAAATATATGGTTAGATATATTAAATATTTATATATATATATTGTAGTATTTTAAACAATTAAAACATAGTTATAAAAAATTTGTCCAACTATGGAGCCACAAGGGTCACCCTTTCAACCCCAATTTGGGGAACCAGATCCTCCCACATGGGAGGGCCAAACTGAATAACCCATAATTGGCATCTAATGGTGGGGGCCTGCTAGAAAGGTGTGGTCATAATTCATGCATGGTGCGAAGTGCACCCAAAGGCATGTAAGGGGCTACGCGGGTCAACCCATCCCCATATAGGTGTGTGCTACTGTGTCTGAGTGCCAACTCTGTGGACTCATATTGAATGGTGAAAGGAAGTTATTTTTTATATATATGTTCTCAACCAGTCTAATTTCTAATGTGTAACACACTCTTTTTGGTAGTATTCACTCATCTTTAAAACCTATATGTATATCCCTTCGGTTTGATCAAGTCAATAATAGCCATTAGATCTACCCTAGTATTTCCATCTTTCTCTACATGCTAGGATTTACACCATTATCTTTAAACTCATGTTGTAAGACCTCTTCATATTCTTCCCCTCCTCCTTTTAATGAAAATAATTGACTATTTAGGTGACCTAAAAATAAGAATCCTCAATGAATCTCTATACTACCACTGTCATTTTACCATGACAAAGATTCCCTAACCCTTGAGGTTGGAATCATCATGGTTCTTAAGTCATGGTAATCAACATTGAAAAATATTGTTGGTAATTTCCTTCCCAAGGAATATTGGCAAGGAGATATTAATCATAATGTTATATTTATCAAATTTTAAACATAGTAATTACTCTAGAAAATATATGTCTTTCCATTTTTTATTCCCTAGTTCATCACTTTATCCTCAGTTTTTATCAAACAAAAGGCGATCAAAATTATATGTGCACCCATCAAATAATTGAAGGACACATTTTTATTAAAAATATTTTAAATCCTTGAATCATTAATCCTCTTAGGCTTCTGTTTAAATTGAAAATGGGATATACATAATGACCTAAAAATAGTACCCATTATCCATTTCAACACAATCACCTTTAAATTATATAATACAATATCTAAAGTATTATATATATGGACTTTACTCTTTAACCATGGGATTACATGACCTATTATTCCTCCTCACTCATTATTCTACTGATTCAAACATTGGAAGTGTAATAATACTGCCGAATTAGATCATTTATGTATTTCAGTTTCAGGTAAGGGATTCATAATCTAAAATTTTTATTTTGAATGGGAAGATTGTATTTTTATGAATATTATATTATTTCTAACAACCCTTGTTTATAAGGGGGCTATTTTATAATTACATGTTTTAGATTTTTAATTAGTTCTTTTATTTCTATGATTTCAAAAATAAAAAATTTTAGGAATTTTTAACCTTTTTATGTAAGGGTTTATTTTCATAAAAACATTATTTTTTAAGAAAGTAATTAGATTTATATATACTATTATTTTATTTATATTTTCTGTATTCATGGTTTAATTCAATTAAGTAAGTTTATTTTATGATTTCAAAAGAAATTATTTTTTTATCAATATTATATATTTTTCTTACAAAGTCCATGTTATATAGTAAATGTTTATATTAAAATTGTTTTAAAACATTAATTAATGGAAAAAAAATTATTTTTTACAAACCTTTTCAAAAACAAATTACTTTATTAATTAATTTACAATTATCAAATATGGTTTTAATGTTACCATGGGGTTTCAAAATTTTCCTTTTATGCATATAATATTCCTAAAAAATATCTAATGTCCTCCATTATCATAGTTATTTCCATACACTATATTCATTCATTAAATTTCCTTCATATATCTGATAGAAAAATTATTATATCAATTTCTCATTTACTAAAATTATTTGAAAATTACATTTTTTCTATTATGTATTTCTCTAAATATTTGTGAATGAACGTTGTTTTTTAAAAGGTAATTCTTTTATAAGTGTATGTGATATAATATTATTTTCCAATTAAAAATAATTTTTGTATATTTGAATGTATGTTTAAGTGAAAATATAATGATAAAGAAAATCTATGACAAAATAAGTTATTAATGAATTCATCACTTGGGTATCGAATGTGATGATGAGTAATAGGGAGTGAACCCATGATCTCAAAGGGGAGATATCTTAAAGATGATACCACTACATGAATCATATTCATATTAATGTTTTCCAATTATAATTATATTTCATAATAAAATTTATAATTTTAAAAGTAAATATTCAAAAAAAATTCAAGGATAAATCCATGTATTTTCAATGTTTATTATATTTAAAATAAAATTGGGGTTTCAAGGTGATATGTATTTTTAATGGTTTTGAAAATCATTTTCTATGGTTACATACTTTTAAAATCGAAGAATTATATTTTTTAATAGTATTTATCAAATTTTTTTATTTTATTTAAATAAAAAAATTAATGGAATTTTTTCGAAGGAAATTTTAAATATAATTAGAAGGACTTTCCCTAGTTTTATAACCCATAACTGAGAACTTTTATGATCACCCTATATTTTAAAAATGTTTTCCAAAGGCTTCATATAATTTCTGAAATATTTTTATATCATTTAAAGAGTTATCATATAAAAATATGAATATCCATTTCAATTATGAATTATGTAAACTATGATATATTTTAACAATTCCTTTTATAATCCTTTACAACATGGAATGTAAAGTTATTTTGAAGTGTAAATGATTTTATATTTTTCTGTTACATTTTATTAAAAATATACTATATTTTGTTGCACCATATCTAGAATCTTAGGTCTCAGGATGTCTTAGTGATTAAGGTTATAATATTTCTATTCTATATAGTTTAATACAATAAGTGTACTGCAATAAAGTCACTTTAAAATCTAATTTTCATAATTTAAAATTTCAGAATGTATTTCATTTACATATATATTCTTGATCATTTTATGTAAATTAAAATTTTATTTTATTCTTAAATTTTGTTAATTAAAATATTAAATAATATATTGACTCGTTTGTATTACCATTTTGTTTTTTTGTAGTCTTGGTATGTCAATTTTAACCTAGGGATATTTTTTTGTTTGTAGTTGAATTCAATGATAAAAATGGATTTTTCTCAGGGTCTGAATTATTTTAGTAAAAAATGGTCACCCAAATCTATTTTGGGATATCATTTTACACTATTGTACTTTTTATAATGACTTAATTTTTACAATTTTGTGTTATTTTTATATTAGTTTGTTTATTACTACATGGACCAAGGATGATGAAAAATATGATTATTTTTGTTTTATAGATGGATTATTCTTTTTTATTTTGGTATGTTATTTCTCAAAGCTATTTTTGGTTTGGTTATATAATTTTATTTCTCAGTTTGGTTTAAACTATTCATTTTCATGTATCTTTCAATAAAAAACAATTATTTATCATTTTTATAATAAAAACTGTTTTTGTGATATTTATATCTAAAACTCAACCTATTCTTATTATTAATATAATTTATATTTAACATTAAAAAAATTTAACAAAATAAACCAACTAACTACTCTTGTTGTAGTTGTTTTTCATGGGAAAAAATATGGGATTCCCTTCCCTTTCCAAGAAACTCGCCAGGTTTTTCATAATACTTCATATCATTGTGATTCACCTTAAAACTACTATCCACACCAGCCTCCTCCTCTCTGATATCTTAATTCTATTTTACTCATTCACACATTGATGTGGGACTAAATTGTTTCATTTATTCATCAGCATATCTCATTATGTTTTGATACTAAATCTCTACCCATTACTATTTGGTTAACTAGATATTGTAACTATATATGGTTATGGATCGAATATGACTAATAATTTGGTCAAATAAATGTTTAAAAGGGAGACTAACATTATAACATAATGATGTGTTTCCATGCTTAGACCATAATTATTGGTGAATGTGTTCTGTATCCTAAATAAAAAGCTGGTATAATTTTCACAATGCTTCTCAAAAAAATTTGATTCAAATAATTATTGAAGATATTGGGTGTTAACGGATAGGGTTCAAAAATTCTAAAACCCAAACATGACCATTATTGAAATTTTTCCTTAACATTATTTCTCTATATCTATATTCTTCAGAGCCTTTTTAACAATTATTGTATGGATTATAAGGATGAGGATAGATTATCTATAAAGAAATATCGTGGAAGTTGAAGAGATATTTCTCTATCTAAAGAAGCATCGTATTATAAAATATCCAGATGAAAGATGTAGAATATAATTATAGTTTTTATATCAATTTATCATGTTTCATTATATTAATAACCTAGTTTGATATTTACATCTTTAACCTCTATGTTTATTGTACAATATAGGGAAATCATATTTATACCATACTCAAACATAAATATAATCTTTTTGATAATAATTTTATTTCAAATAAGACCAAACATATGGGTTCTTTCACATATTCTCACTTTTATCTTTTTGTCACCTTATTTTAATAATTTATGAATCATTTTTTGTATATAGATCCCTAAAAATTAATATTATTTACCTTATTTTATTTTTTTTATTTTATTATTGTTTTTTAAATTGTGTCAACATTATTTAGTATTGGAGTCAAAAAAATATTGGAATTTCAATTTATTATTATATTTCAACTAAATCCAATCATGAATTATTTTATCTTACAACATGAATTATTTGATGCATCATTATTCCATAATAGACAATTCTAGTAAATCTAATATTTAAATGGAACTACATATCTCAGTTTTAAATTAAGAAGTTGAAACTATACTAATTTAATGTTGAAGCTTCTTATCTTACAGAAGAAAAAATAGGCATTTTAATTCTAATATGATACCATTTTCAGGAATCAGTGAATTAAAAAATGAAAAATAAGGTAATCACATAACAGAACACTAGTAATTATATAGTAACACTAAATCAATTAGAAAAACATGGGTTGAGGGGATAAAATTACCACTATGGGGACTAAGATATAAGGTTCCTCATGAGGCTATAACATGACATACATATATATCTAAAAATATAACCCTATCCTAACCAAGCTAGGTTATACTAAGGCTAAACACCACCCCCCCCCCCCACCCACCCACCGACTATCATGGTATTTTATAGTTTTGGATTTTTTTCTAATATAAATATGTAATGTTGTACCTCAACTAAGTACCTTGTAACTTTGATCTCATTGTCGAAGTTTGGATCACATCTACTTGTTATTTTCTCCCTGATTTAGCGTTTCCACAAAAATCTATGTGTTATGGTATTAGATTCCTTTATTTTTCATTGTATTTCATCCATATATCATAAAATAGTGTAAATCAATAAAATTAAAATTAATTTCTTCTCTGTTTAATAGTATTTGTACTGTAGTTAATTAGTAGGATTTCAAATTATTATACTACGATGGGAGATAAATATTGGAATTTGAATTTTATATTTATAATAATTAAAAATTCTTTCATTATGATATATCAAATTAATCATAATAAAATTTAAAATAACACATGATAATATTTTGATCAAATATAACAATATATTTGAATTCAAAAAAATTTACAATAAAACAGAGTAAATTTCAAATTGGAAAATAAACCATATTGGACCTAGATACAAATAAAATACAGAATTTAAATATTTTAATTTTTATCATGGACCCATATAAAAAAATTATTCATTAATAATTAGATGATGGAGATTAAAAATAGTAAAATAAGGAAGTAGGAAAGAAACAAATAGTTCAAACATCTCTAAGATCAATATATTGGAAATGAAAATACTATTTATTTCTTAGCAATATATGGATTGTATTTTCTTCTAATAGTAAAATAAATATAGAGGTCTAAGAATTAAATAGGGAACTATGGTATTATAGAAATGTATCATGAAAAATAAAATGTAAGAAAATACAATTAAATTCCATATCTACCATTTAGATATTTGATAATCTTACACATCTTCTCAGTGTAAAATATCCCTTTACCTACCAAAATTTTTATATAGAAATACCCTCTTCTCAACCTTATGTTCCTCAAAATAATTTTTTAAAATAATACTCTATACAAGAAAATATTTTGGGAGAGAATGAAAATTAAGGAGTTTGATAGTCGAAGAGTTGGGGATCCAAGATTAACAAACCCTGTATATTAACACTTTATAACTTCAGTATTTTTATGTATTAAAAAATTGTGTTAAAATTATTAAATCATATTATAGATTTTCATTCATGGTTCTAAACAAAATATCCATTATTTATTATTTAGACTTGGAAACCATGTGGTTTGTTAAAATTCATATATCTATCAAGGAGATTGGATTTCCTCAATTTTCAATAGGATGAAATTTATGATTTCATACGGAAACATCATTTGAAAAACTAAAAATAAACATGAAAAGAGTCATTATAGAAAAATAAATATGTATATATATATATATATCATAAAAATTAGTCACTAATATATTTAGAAAATAAGAGAACAAAAATCATGTATCATGGATAATGAGACTAGTAAGGTTTCTCTTTAACCAGAGAATCATCACTTCCCAGAATGTTGTAGGATAACATGATTAGTTTATTAGGTAAGTAAGGTAAAACTATTTTTTCCCATTAAAAAATAAATTAGTTAGTGTGGTATGCTATTTTATTTTTTATTAAATAGTTTTTAAGTTAAATAATAGTTATTTAAAAATTGGAAAAAGTAGGATTTTTTAAAAAACATACTCTCACATCTTTAGTTAAAATAATAGAATATGAGATTTCATCAGGATACGAATAAATAATAAAATCCATAGGGATCACATTAGACGAGCTAATAAAATCATGTATCTAACACAATAATAGTCCCTTGAACATAATGAAATTCATTTACTATGAAATTAATATTATTTATAATTTTTTGGTTTTTGGAGTCCCATTTTTAGTCCAAGATGATGGTGAATATTTCTCTATAGTATTTTTCGATAAAAATTCTAGAAGATTGATTATTAACAATGAAACTCATCATCAAAAATATTTGTTTCAAGTGAGAATATTAAATTATAAAAACAATTTGTTTAATATTTGGTATCAGAAATATTATATATATTCATTTATACCTTATAAAAAATTTGAGTTCATGTTCTCATATGAGTTTAATTTTTTTCAGTAAAAAATAATTTAAATTGGGTGGGATTTATTAGGACACCACAACTAAAATCATCATTATAATTTATTAGAATATTCATAAAAGGAACTCTTTATATCAGAGAATTAACACTATATCATAAAGATAAAAACACACTCTATATCCTTATCTTATGTTAAAATACTAAATATTATTATTAATACAAAATTTAAATATTGTCTAATTCGAAATATTTATTTCAATATTTACATCATGAAAATCACAATTTAATTCTTTATAATATTTTCAATCTATATAGAACCCTCGGTATGATACAACTTCAAAAAAAAATTACTCATGATAAAAATATGACTACATCATATACACTAAAATTAAAACATATTATACATACCTATATCACTTATTGTATTAATTATATTAATTTCATTCGATTAAAAATTGGTATTATTATTATTTATCATTATTAATAGAGAATTTTTGGAAGAGATTAGTTTTCCTAAATTATTTGATTTTGAAGGTCTGTTTGAAATTTTATAGAATAATTTCATGAGATATCTTTGTTTTTTGAAATAAGTGTTAATGTTCCTTTATAATAAAAATTATGATTAAATAAAAATGATTTAAAATTTGTTGACTTCATTATAATGTTTTGAAAATGAGGAATAAATAATATAAATTTTTTCACATTTGATATATCATTATGAATTTGAAATGTTTTTTTCTTGTAAAATATGTTTGATATTTTTCAAATCACTCATGTATTTGAAAAATAAATTTATACCTTTTATGAAATGGGTGTGGTTTAATGAATATATGAGGTTTACCAAGATATTTTATGTGTTTGTAGTGGTCCCTCGGTATGTGTTGGGAATATTTGTCTGATCTATGAAGCATTAGTGGATTAATTCATTATTGTTTTCATAAAATTATACCTCCCATATTGTATTCATATAATGAGGAAGTTTATCTTCTTAGAGGAGTCCTAGAGTAATCATTTTTTATTTGGGTTTAGTTTCATTATTTATCGCATCTTCCTAAATAGTGAATAGGTTGGTGAATGCCAAATATTTATTTCTTTAATAATTATTGAATCTCCCTCATTTCTTATATTTTGATCAGGTCCTTTATAAAAAATGGAGTGGTAATGTTTTTTTAGATATCAATCAAGTAGAATTTTCTAGGGTTTTCTTGGGTAAATCCTAGACATGGGTGATTTTTTATTTTGGGATTTGTTCTTGTTTGAATCATATAGAGGTTCTTGAGGTAATTTTATTCTGGATTCATTTCCTTTTGTAGTTCCTTATTTTTTAGGTGATGGTTTTTATGGTTTCATTTTTTCCTTGACGTTTGATTAAATCCCTTAAAGATTATGTGAGATGAACACATTAGTTGAGATTTGAAGGTTGAGACTTGGGGAAGTCCTTGGGTTTATGAATTAGGTGATTATGAATAACATAAAACCAGTTGAGAATATGCATTGGATGGTATTTTGTTGGATATTTTTAGGTTCATCATGAGATGGTGACTCGTTTATGAGGTCTTAGATCATCCTTCTGTCCGGTTTTTTGACCCAAGGTTAGTGCCCATATTATTGTCTTGATGATTCATGTCATTGGTTGTAGTATTTTATTCTATTATGATTATGTGAGTTGTGATCAATTTAGGAGACCATTATTGGTGATCATTTGGGTATCTTAAGGGTTTTTTCATTGATGTTATTATATTTATTCTCATATGGTTAAGGTACTTTATTGATGATTGTGGTTTTCTTTTTATTTATTAGAGGTATTGTTTAATTTAGGGATTCTTTATAATGTATCTACCATTTGATATTAACTCTAAATAGTGTTGAAATATATTCTAGGTTTAATGGCCCTTATTTTATATGATTTTTTTGGATATTTTATGGGTTAGATTTGAGACCAATCACTAAGAAGAAATGTGATTCAGAGGCCCAATGTACCCAGAATAAATAGTTGAAATATATTAAATATATAAAATCTCATGTGGATTTAGTTTTCCTGAAAAATTATAATATATTCTAATCAAGTATCCATATTAGAAATTTTAGGGAATTATTTAGTTTAGAATTTAGGTTTTAACATATGTGTGAATTAACCTTAGTCGTTTAGGTTTGTTTTTTGAACATTCTTCATGGGAGTGGATATGAATTAAATAATTAGATAATTTATTTTATATCCTTTTCATTTATGCATAAATTAGAGAGTCTTTAAGTAGACTATTAAGTTGTAATTCCAAGGTTATTAGCATAACCATGGAACCATTGGAGGGCCATTGGACAGAGAATTAGTGGATCTATCTTAGACGAAGGGTGATTAGATTATGGATTGACAATTGATGCATAATGGATTCATAGCAGCTTTCCAGCAATCATGGTGTAACCGCATTCTTAATCAAATATCGATCTGAATCGAGGTAGGAATGTTTTTTTGTTTGGTTTTCTTTCCCCATTCTTAATTTGTACAACGAATGTGAATCAGTCGACCAACAGATTGATTCACAGATCATGCATATTGAGGGATGGGTTATTTACAGTGATTTTATAGGGAATATTACATTGTTATTTGATTGTTTGTGACGTTTTTAATGGTGATGGATCAATGATAATCTGAACATTGGATAATGTTCTTTCCTCGTGTTTTTGATTGTGCATTTCTCCCTCGATTATTCATTCACTATGGGCATTCATCAATTGGATCAAGGTTTGACATATCCCAATAAATCAATAATTATACACTCATTTCATGGATAAGGGATATAATATTATAGATAAGCGATAGTCAAGACATTATTTGGGGAAAAAATGGAGATGGTAGTAGATCAGAAGATGTAGGTACCCAGTTTTCATATTTTTTATAACGAAATTAGCAACACTGTTCAAATCCATTTTTTGAACATATTGAAGGTTTGAAAGTTATTTTTTGCTAATAGTGAAGCTCAAATGAGTATTCCATTTGATTTTATAGGTTATTTTCAGCTATATTGATTGATAGATTACTAGATAAAACACATATAACCAAATATGGGATTTTGATAAATTCTATGTTAAATTTCATGTAAATCAGATGTACACATCGTGTGGGGTACTCTTTGCGGTGGCTAGGGTTTTAAAGTTAGTTAAGTACCACATGGAATCTAAAAATTATCACATGGTGTTTGATCCCTATCAAATAGTGTATGGTCTCTCCATGGAGACTCAGTGTATACCTTGGAGGGTGCATCGATATGGGTTGGGGTACACAGGTTCGAGCATGCCATGTACTACCCTACATAGACAATTTCTAGACCAAAGTATATGAGCTAATCCTTGTACTAGTGTACAAGAACAAGTAAATTGGATAAGACATGTACTGAAACATGGGTAGAGTACATGGGGGGCCATCATTTCATGTAATCATACACCGATATGGAAACGGGTTGAAGCACGGGATTGTTACACAGGCAGGACCAAGGCTCAAGGGACAAGGTGTATGACCCTTCTACATACCGTGTACATTCTAAGACATGACTTGAATCTCTTGTCCTATATATCTTGTACATGTATTTTTATGGTGTGTTTACCATATCATTTCCACAATGGTTAGTATTGAATCATCTCCTACTCCTTGGAAAATGATTCCTTTATCTATACTCCTTGGATAGAGTCATTGGAATCCATCAATGAAGTTTGGAGTGATATCCTCTATTCATATTCATTCCCTAAGTAGAGTTACTACTATCATCATGACCTAAAATATGTGTGTGTCGATCCTCTACAAAGAATATTAATCCTAATTAAGTTGTTTTTATGCATCTTTTCCTTTATTGTGATCCTCATATGTATATCGTATCTCTTTAGACCTTCAGAGTTTACTTTCTAATGGAGATACCTGATGGGAATTATCTTGCAGATGGTCATCATCAGTGTTATCAGACTGAGGAGTGTTTTCTCCTAGATGATTGCTTTGTGGAATATTCATGCAAGAGTCATATGATAAGATATTATGGTTGTGACTTACCTTTAGATTGTGTGTCTTTGTTGATTATATCTTGATATTTTCGTGCTATGTAAAGTAGATGTATTCTTGGGTAGTTTGGATTTTATTTCTTTTTTTGGTATTATTTGTGTTTTCGTGGTTTCTTACTGGGTATTATTATACACACCCCTACATGTAATTTTCCCTCACATGTCATGTGTTGCATAGAAAATTGATATTTTAACAGAATCCTTGATTTACCAGGACATGACTACTCTTGGTGAGATCAGATAGACAGGTGAGTGTTCTTATGGTATTCTAATAGTATTCCGAGTTCTACTTTTAGGGTGGACATGTTTTGATATTCATTGTGGTGTGTTGTTTTTAGAAATATTGACTTTCTTTTACATATTTTTATACTCTCATTATGGGATTAACATATATGCATGCATGGTTTTTTAGTTATATTTTTTTAAAAAAAATTGCATTATATAGGATTTGAGATATTTCTATGTGTATATAGATACATAGGCTAAGGACTCTATTGTTAATTATATGCCTACTTGACACTATTCACTCAATCTTTTCCAATTAGAGGAGGGATTGAGGAGTTAGGGGATAGGTCCCATTGGTATGGGTCATGAAATAGATTTAACAGAGAAATCAGTTCTACTTTCAGACTAGAGTCTGTTAGATTGGTTTTTGGAAATAGTGTTAAGTGTTTAGAGATAATATTTTAGACTAGGGACTCTAGTGTTGGTTCGTTAGCCTACATATCAATACATCGGGATTCTGATCACCTTCTTATTCAACGGGATACATGAGAACATTTTCTACAGGGAAAACAATGGTATATGCATCATATAGGAATGGGTTGCGGTTTCCATATCCTTTTTCTGTCGACTTTCCGGATATACTCATTAACCATAGTACATATTATTTACTTTAGTATGCATATGTGATTTATGCCAGTTGGGATAAAACATCATGTTCATGGGGATGATCCCCTTATTGATGAGGTGTCAGTAAAAGGACTAGATCCTGAGATTTTACCTCTAGTGGTGCACCAGATATACCACCACTTATGGAGAAACACAAGGTACCCATAGTACAACTGGATGTTGTGAATAAGCAGAGAGCTTTTTAGGAGTTTTTGTAAAATATACCCCTTAGGTTCCAAGGACAGCCTGACACATAGGTGACTGAGTACTAGCTTGAGGCAGTGACCATATGTTTCCTTCTGGTCAGGACACCATCAAATCAGATGGTGGTCCTCGTGGTATGCCTTATCCAATGCTCAGTAGATCGATTTAGGGTTATGATGACTTAGTATCATGAAGAGGTAACTCTAGCATGGTCAGAGTTTGATAACCTTTTCATAGAGGAGTTATCACCAGTTATACTAAGGGATGTACATATCCAGAAGCTTATGCAACTCTAGCAAGGCAACACGACTGTAGCTGAATATTCATTAAGATTTACCAACCTCTCTAGATACTCGATGGATATAATTTTGTATCAGTTATTTAGGGATTAGACCTTTGATAATGGTTTATGTAGATAAATATGTGCCATTTTTATCCCTCTATGCATTCTTACCCATGATGGGGTTATATATAAATCTTTGGTAGTTGAGAGTTACTTGGATGTGAAGATACAACAAGTGGTTTCAAGTAGTGGGGTTATAAGATAATTGACCTCATAAGCAGGAATACAACATCAGAATCATGGACCAAAACATGTAATACATTTTAGAAGGAGGCCCTAGTATATAGTTTTTGTGGTTCATGTTTCAAAGGGTGGGTCCAGTCAGCCCATAGTGTTGTTGTGATACCCATATTATGGTAGGGGACACCTCTCCTAATATTTTATGAACTTCTATACAGCTGACAAAGAGAACATGGATGGGCCACTAGGGCAGAGGTAGCATTATGAGAATGTATATTCTCAAGTCAATGGACGTGGTAGTGTATCTAGGAGATTCGGAATAGGTGTTTGATGCTTTGACTTATTACCACCACCACCCACTGGTGATCCACACCATGCTCAGAGAGTTAGAGGAAAAGGGCGGGGCAGTTGCAGGTGGCCAATGCTTACAAACTATAGGCTCTGATAATGATTCAAGGTACGATCTATGTCATTTATACCTTATATTTAGTACTGATTGACATAAGTAACAGTCATTTCATTCTTACTACATACCTTGTACAAGATATTTTTTTGATCCCTTTGCTCGAGCCTTACTATTGGAGACTCATACTGGAGAAGACTCTATGATCACACATTTGTGTCGATGGTGTTACCTAACTATTGTATGCAAGAGTTTTTATTGGTATCTCTTTGAAGAAACAATGAGGTATTACGATATCATATTAGATATGGACTGGTCATCCATGGGTCATGCCCAAATTAACTGTTTCAAGTAAAGGATGTGGTTTTTCAATAGTGTGGGAACTAGGTTCTCCATTATCATTGAAGAGGAAACCTAGGAGGTGGTTGATGGAATCATACAAGGGATGTTACATCCAATTACTCCTCAATTGTATATAATAACCTATGGTGAAGTTGATGTTAAGAGTTCCAAGTATCATATAGTGGTGATGGAGTATGGGTAAGTATTCCCTAAGGATGTTCAATGTTTACCTCCCCACATAGGGATAGACCATGGAATTGATATACATATCTAGATATAACTTATATCTATTCCATCATATCATATGTCTCCTAAAGAGCTTCTCAATATGAGGGTGTATTTGGATCACCTATAAGGGAAGATCTTTGTTAGACCCAGTGTTTCACCCTGGGCATCCCCATATTTGTTTGCTTAGATGGTGGAAGGGATCTTGAGGTTTTTTGTGGACTACCAACATTTAAATCTAGTGACCATGAAGAAAAGGTATCCTCTAATGAGGATAAATGACCTATTTTATTAGTTGAGAGAAGAACTATGGTTCTATAAGGTCGGCCTCATGTCAGGGTACCACCAGTTGTGAGTATGGGATGAGGATATACCAAAAATGGAATTTATGTGTCACTATTGTCATAATGAGTATTTGGGGATTCTCTTTAGTATGATTAATTCCTCAATAGTCTTCAGGTGACTCATGAATTGGATCTTTCATCCTTTTATAGGCTTGTTTATGGTAGTCTTGATCAATGATATCCTTATATACTCAGAGTTCTAGGAGTAGTATGTGAGACCCTTGAGTATAGTTCTGGCCATACACCAAGAGCACTACATTTTTTGAATTCTTTTAAAATGACAGTTTTAGATTTAGGTGGCCCACTTTTTGGGACCGTTATCTCAATATATGGAGTGGTAGTAGACCTGAACAAGGTCAAGGAAATGTTTTCTTGGGAGACATCCAAGAGAATGATAGAAGTGTGGAGATTCGTTGGGTTGGAAAATTTACTATAGATTCATACCCAATTTATCTATAATATTATCACCTAGGTTAGAATTGACCCAAAAGTGGTAGCCTTTCATGTGGAAAAAGAGGTACCAAATGGCTTTTCAGTAGTTGAGATAGATTTTGATGAGCACTCCCATATTGAGATTACCATAGGATGGTGTCAAGTATGTGGTGTTCTGTAATGAATCAGAAATTTTGTTTGGTTGTGTTATGATATAGAGGAAGATGGTAATTTCTTATGTTTCACAGAAGCTGAGACCACATTAGTATAACTACATGACCCATGATCTTGAGTTAGTAGTATTAGTCTTCATTTTGAATATGTAGTGAAATTACCTGATGGAGAACGGCTTATCATCTATTATAATCACAAGTGTCTCAATTATAACTTATTCAATAAGGATATTATCATGATATAGAGATGGTGGTATGAGTTCCTCCATAATTATTACTTCATAATTGTTTATTCTCTATGGAAGGGGAACATGGTGGAAAATTATCTTAGCAAGAAATCAAGGATGTAGTTACTGAATAAAGCATCATAGAAGTTGGCCACATTTTCGTTATCCATTGTGGATGGAGATGGAGAAGCTTACCTCTAGTCAATGATTTCCACATATCCAATCATTTAGCGTGTCAAAGAGGAAAATATTTGGGATATCGACTATGAGACACTATGTACTCATATATCCATTGGACATGTTCCTGCTGTATTTTCTAAAGGTGGGGAGTGTGTCATTGTTTTCGAAGGATTCGCATTGGTACTAGTGATGTTATGGGTGGAGGTTCTAAGAGAGTTTCATAAATCTCCTTTGGTGACACATACAGGTGTGTAAAATATGTACCAGGGCCTCTAAAGTCAGTTTTGTTGGATTGGGATAAAGAAAAGGGTTACATCATTTATCTCTTGATGCCTTTTTAGAATGTGAAGTCTGATCACCAAGTTCTAGTGGGATTATCTCAACCCCTTTCTCTGAAAAAATGGAAGTGGAATGGGATATCCATTGACTTCATGAAGGTCTTACCACATATTTCTAGGGGACATGATAACATCTATGTGATCATAGACTGACTCACCAAGTTGGCCCACTTATTAGAAATTTGGGAGTAGAGTTTATTATAGATCTTAGGATGCCTCTAGGTGTAGAAGATAATCTTATCCCACGGAGTTCCATCAAATATACCCTCTGACTATGATACTTTCTTCATGTCCCAGTTGTTGAATATATTACAGGAGACTTTTGGGACTCAATTATTCTTGAGTACTATGTTTCACCACAAAAAAATGATTGGATTGAGTAGATTATTAAGGTTTTAGAGGACATTCTATGATCTTGCATGTTGGAATTTGAATATGGTTGGGAGGATCAACAACCACTAGTGGAGTATGGGTACAATAGTAGTTACCCTTCCACTATCATTATAGAAATATTCAAGGATTTTTATGGGATACCCTATAGGATACCACATTTTTTGAACTGACCAAGGAGATTCAGCACTTGTGCGACAATAGTTGATAAGAATAAATATCAAGAAGGTGTAGATCATCCTGGAGCATATGAAGATTTCACAGATTTATCAGAAGTCTTATTCGGACAAATGAAGAAGGCCTTTGTAGTCCAAGGAGGGAGACCATGTCTTCCTTTGGATTTAACCTAAAATGGATTGTGAAGATTTGGTTTGGGTGTCAAGATATCTTTGAGGTTCATTATCCATTTCTAGATACTATATAGAGATGGAAAGGATGTGTACCTTTTAGATCTTCCCCCACAGTTAGACTAGGTACACGGCGCCTTCCACGTGTCGTCGTTCAGGAGGTATGTGCATGACCCATCAAACATTATCGAATGTGTAAGGTTTTACATTCATGATGGGAGATACCTTTGATAATTACTAGAATGATATTGAGGATTGGTAGGATATTATCCTTTCTGGGTGACAGATTCCTTTAGTTTTTGTCTTGTGGCAGCACGAGAATATTCATGAGAGCACATGGGAGTGGGGGCTCATATTCATGCATAGTTTCTCCCAAAGGTGGGGATAATGTAATGACTCACATTTTACATATATTTTATTTGGATTTTGTATGGATTATTTTTGAGACATTTCACTGATATAGCATGTTATTCTGAGGCTCGTTTCTCCTATAATAGATGTTTGGAATATATTAAATAGCATGTACACATTGTTTTACTCAAAAAAGTGGAGAAAAATCTAAATGGGTGCCCATATTTGAAACATAAGGTCATCATTGAGTTAAAAATATGGTTATTATCCTAGGAGTGACTTAACCATAGTTGGCATGAGTCATTTGTGGAAAATTCATCACTGGTGTGAAAATGAATAAAATAATTAGATAAATTATTTTATTTCCTTTTAATTGATGTACCGATTGGTGTGTCATTAAGTAGACTGTTATGTTGGAATTCTAGGGATAGCCACCTAACCCTGGAACTGTTAGAGGGAAGTTAGAGAGAGCATTGAAGGATCTATCTCAGACGAAGAACAGAAGGGTCTTAGATCAATGATCGGTGAAAAACAGATAAAAAGTATCACTCCAACAATCATGGTGCAGACCTATTCTTTGTCCACGATCAATATGAATTGATTTAGGATGGTTTTTCTCTTTTATTTTAATTCCCTATTCATACATTCTATGAAAAACATGAATCAATAAACAAACTGATTGATTCAAGGATCGTGCATATTGATGGATGAGTTATTTGTGATGATTTTTTTAGGATATGTAATTTGTGATTTGATTATTCGTTTTTTAGTATAATAATGATGGATCGAGGATAGTATAAACAATCGAAGAGGTTCATTTCTCATCCTTATGATTGTACATTTCTCCCCAACTTCTTCATTCACCATGGGTGTTCTTAACATGTCCATAGGTTTGACATATCTCGAGGAATTGATTGTTGCACACCTGTTTCTTGCCAAAAAAATCTAATATTATAGATCCTTCATAGGCATGAAATGATAGTGGTGTGATTATGGAGACAAAAGTATATTAGAATACATAGGATCCAGGATTCATTATTCTTCAGTTCAAAATTAATAACACCATTCAATTCCATTTTCTAAATGGATATAAGTGCCAGAAACTGTTACTCATCGACGGTGAGGCTCAAATGCGGTTTATTCTGGATTTTCCAAATGACGTGTAATCAGATCGGTGGCCAGAGCACTCGAGAAGAGTGCAGAACCAGATATTTTATTTTGGTAAATTCTACCTTACACATCGTGTAACATGGATAGAATTCCCATGTGACACCCCCCCCCCCACCCCAACCCCCCCCCCCCAATGTGACATCTTCAGTTTCAGAGGATGTTATGTATCACATAGTCGGTGATCATTGTCACATGGAATGTGTCCTCTCCCCAACGACTCAGCATGTGCCTCAGAGGGTACACGAACACGATTTGGAGTACATTATATACTCCACAATACATACACGACCTGAACCAAATTACATTGTCTATGTCGAGTACTACTACATAGGAACAAGTACATGGTCTAGGTTGTGTACTAAAACTTGGATAGTGTACAGAGGAATCCTACAAGTCATTTACTTCTACACAAACATGAATATAGGATGATACATGGGATAGTTACATGGGAAAGACCCAAGGTCACAGGACACGACATATAACCCTTCTACATTTTGTGTACTTTATAAGACTTTGATTGAATTAATTGTCCTTCGTATCATAAAAAAGTATTTTTAGGGTGATTTTCCTATATTCTTTCCCAAAGGGTTAGTATAGAATCATCCCATACTCTTAGGGAAATTATCCATTTAGCATGAATCCTTGGATAGAGTAATTGGAATCCCTCTATGAGTACAGAGTGAGATCATCTATTTATATGCATACCCTAAGTGAAGTTCTTCGTAACAATGTGACCTACACAATGTGGGTGATGATCCTCTACTTAGTAGGTTAATCTAGATTGGGTGGTTGGTATACCTCACGGACTTGGGTGTGATCCTCATCTATGTATCATATCTCTTCATACCTTCGTCATGTACTTTCTAATGGTGAGACATGATAATAATTACCTTTTATAATGATGAAATAAATGTTATCAAACTCAATTGTATGTTCTATTAGATGAGTGTATTCTGAAATCTTCAAGCATGAGTATATGGTTTCCATACTATGATTGTGACTTTCTTTAAGATTGTGTGTCTTTGTTAATTATATCTAGATATTCTTGTTATATTTTCTGAAGATATATATTTATGTAGATATAACTTTATTTATTTTGATGTATTATTTTTGGTTTTGGTATTTTCTAATGGGTATTATTATACTCACCCCTACATGGGATTTTCTCTCACATGTCATGTCTTGTGAAGTCAATAAACATTTTGACAGAGTCCATGATGGACTAGAACTGGAGGGTTCTTAGTGAGACAAAATCGACTCAGGTGTTTTCCTACGTTATTATAATAGCATTCCAAGTTTTACATTTATCTTGGACTTGTTGGAAAACTCTTTGTAGTTGGCTTGTATTTGACCCTTTTTATGTTCCTTTACTGCATGTCGTACTCTTGTTTTGGAATTTAGATGTATGAATGCATGGTTGTTTAGTTTTTTGAAAAACTAATATTATCATATAGACTTGTAGATGTGTGAATGTGTATAGGTAGGTAAACTAGGGCCTCCCATGTTAGTTATTTTCTTCTGTGGTGTAAGTCTTTATTCAATAGCCTATTGGAGGTGGGCTCGGGGATTTAGAGAACATAACCCATTGGGATTGGTTTTGACACCAAGTATCTATATTATATTTCTTTGTTCTCATGGTTTATGATTTGTTTATTCTTGTAGATGTTTGACTATGTTTAAGGACTGGAACTGTGTTTTTGAGGAGTTGGGTATTGCCTAATGCTCCATTTTCATTGACCCTGTTTAGGATCTACAAACCCTCCCACTCATGATATAGGAATCATGGTACTAATTTTTCTATTACTTATAATTTTTTCAATGAAATTATAATGGAAGAAATTATCATGGAGGGAATAATTTTATAAACATTATAACTCATTTTTTTATATTTTATTTTGCATTTGGCTATTTAAAATTCATGGAAGCATCATTCTTGAAAAACAAATTCATGAAATTTTTTCAATATTTTAAAATTAATATGAAAAGTTTATGGTGAAACAAATAAATATCCTTCTACAAATAATTTTCCAATTAATTATTTCCATCCATTGTTAATCTACATGTGTAATTCTCAATTTGGTCCAAACCATATGACTTCCAGTTCAAACTATATGATGACACTTATGTAAGGGTTTTATGGGACATGGTTAGGAGAAACCATTTGAAAATAATATGATAGGTACTGCAGCTTTGATAATGGGATTTCATATGATTAGTGAATGGTTTTGTAAACCATGTGTCCAACCCATGCAAGTTTGTTTTTCTTTTCCAATGAACCAAAAATAATTGGATTAGGGTTGGCCAAAACATGAAACAAAATCGTATTCACATAAAAAGATAATTTACTCATCCCCCCCCCCCTTGATTTTAAATCCTCCCCTCCCTCTTTAATTTTACTTTCACTCAGACAGTCCTAGGTGTACAACAACGAGATCCTCTGCTCCCCACCCTCTTAATTTTTACCCTCACACCTTCAATTTCAAGAGGCTTTCTTCTGGGTAATTCCCCCTTCTCTATTATCTCTCCCATTTCTCCCATTTCACTTTGGTTTACATTCCTCTTATAATACTTAGGGGATTCCACAGTCAAATATATGGTGTAATGTTGTTTAACCTCAAGGGTTCTAGTTGTCATGCATTATGAAGGGTGTGTCATTTCTTATTAGAGCCATCACCATTGAAGGAGATAGGATGCCAATTATTTCATCTTGGTTATAATTTATTAGAGGTATGATCTTTTATGAATATCCATTAATTGTAATATCATTGAATTCTTTTTACATGTAAAGATTTTATTTTGTGAAATTAATCCTAGATGAGATTTTTTTTTTGGACCCTATAAATGTTTTAAGGGTCATAACACCTTAAATAATGGTATTTAAGAGTATTCATTGTTTTCTAAAGAATTTTTTCAATTACACATGCTTTGAAATATCTAATAGATTTTTTTAATGAAAATTTATTATTACAGGATGATTTACCATGTTTGGGTCACATATTTAGTAAAATGATATTTTTAAAAATTTTCCAAAGGAAGATAAATACTTTGAATTTTCAAGGGGTTTAAATAAAAATATATGTTTTAGATGGTTTAAGGATGGAATTATAATGAATTTATTTTAAGGTAATGTTAAAATTGGATATAAAATGGTGTGAAATGGATTGGTATTTTGAGATGTGTTTTAAATAAAATCTATGATGACACATTTAATGGATTTCGTTCTAAAATATATGATACCCGAGATTTTTTCCATTACCTATATTGTTTAAACAAAATTATAGATGCCAAAAAGAGGGGTATTTTGTTCATATTTTTTATATTTCATAATTTTATGCATGTGATAAGAGGTTTTCTTCATGTGAGGTTGTTGGAGGTGAGACGTGGGATTTTTTTATTATGTTTATTTTTTTATCTAATGAAATCTTAGTTCCCTTTTTTTATCACATTAATTTGATTTATCCTAGAAAAAATTGTATCATATAATTATATGTGACCATAGGTCATTAAAAGACTCTTTATAGAAATTTTGCTTATTTTATTTCTTTATCCTTTCAAAAAATTTACATATCAATCTATTTAACTAGATGTTTGTTTTTTTAACTTTTACTATTGTATCAGTATTTATTTAGAATGAAATTTATTGTTATTGTATGGTCTAGTCGTTATTGTTGATGTTGTGGGATACTCTGATTTATTTCATTCATGTATGTTGGATATATTTATTTGATGGCATGGATTTTCAATCTACGGATGGGTCATACTAGATTTTTTGGTTGGGATCCTTGTTGTGGATCTTATTTATTAAAGTGTTCATTTATTCCTATGTTCATGTTCTTAAGACCCAAACATTAATTTCCAACCCATTAGGATCAGGAATTCCCATAGAACATACTTGCGAGTCAGGTCGGCTAACATGGAAGGTCTGGTTGGGATGGTTCATAACAATTACACTAAAATATATTTGTATAAAATTACACGAAAAATAATAACTACAAAATACAAGGGTATAATTTCACTAAAAATTTCATGTAGAAATACCCATTGGAAAACAAATTCCAATAGAAAATCTGAGTGGATTTTTTTTAAATAATTACATTGAAAACCTCTCAAATAACATTCACTAAAAATTTATTGTGGAATATTTCACTAGAAAATTGTAGGGCATTATTTTTCTTTTCTATGAAATGTTTCAGTTGAATTTTTTAAATATAGTTAATTGATTTTTTAGTGTCATATCAATTGAATTTTTATGGTTAAAACATTCAATAAAATTTAATGCAGAATCTTCATCTAAATTTTGTAATGGAATTTCCTATTACACTTATTAAATTAAAATATTCAATTAAGGTTTACAGTTTCATTTTAATTACGTTTTTTGTAATTTTTTATGAAATTTTTAATGGGATTTTCAATTTTTTAATTAAATTTTACATTGTAAATTTTACTGAAATTTAGAAATCCATTATTCACGAAAATTTTTAAATTAATTTTCTATTGGAATGTTATAATTTTTAAAAATATTTTCATAATTTAAAAAATAATTTTTCTTTGAAAATTGTAATTTATTGGTGTTCATACTTTCTACCACTAAAATTTTTCTTTAGAAAATATAATTATAAATTAGAATGTTTATAAAAAAATAAAATAAAATTTTTAAAACATAAAAAAATATTTAATCACATAAAAAATTAAAATATTTTTCACAGAAAAAATACTTATCAAATATTAACAAAAAAAGTATTATGATTTTAAAAAAATATTAGTTTTTTAAATAATGAAACATTTATTATTTATTTTTAAAATTGATTAATTTTTTTCTTTATTTAAAATGTAATTTCATATTTTTGAAACACATTTTTAGTTAATTATCCCTTGATTTATTTTTCACTAGATAACACTACCCTTTTCCCCTCTCTTAAAATAATCATGAAATATTTTAAATTTAAACATGTAAAAATTAGATGCCAACATCATAAAATCCATTCATTTTGGCTACTACAGACAATGTAAAGCAATTTAAAACACCTCATGTTGCATTTTTCATCCCTAGTTTGAATCCAGTTGGAATACGTTGGAAAAAATCATCCTAATTTAAGTTTTCTCTAGACTTTTTAGTGAAATAATTATGAATTATGAGGTAAAATATTATATTGTTGAATGTTATAATTTTCATATAAATTTTATTTTCATAATATAATAGTTTATTTTTGGTAATATTAATAATATAATATTCTTAGAAACTATATCATCGAAGATGGTATAAAGATTCTATGTAATAAAAATTCACTTTGATAACAATCATATTCAACTTTCACAAAATAGGATCCTTTAATTAATTATTCCAAAACATTCTAGGTAATGGTCATTCAATCTTTATTTCCCTCCTATAATGATGTCTTAAAAAAATTATACATTTTTTATCCACACGATCCTTTCCTTAAGATTCACATAATAATATTTTTGTAGGAAACTCAAAATGAGAATGAAAACCCTGCTTATGCATGTTCTCATTGTTACTTGTAGATTTTTTTCTTGAGCTGTATTATAAGATGTTCAAGTAACCATTCATTTTTTTCACTAATTTATTTACTTTTTTCTATGGGTTCTAATTTCGTAGAATCATCAAAATATTATGATGCATGTTAATAGTAAATTGAGTGCATCATATATCTAAAATTCAAATTGAAGGTTGTGACCTCATGCCCTATATCAACATTTTCTCCCCAATAACTCCTCGGATGATGTTCATTAGTCGATTCCTCTCAACATGTTCTTTATAAATATATTTATATTTACATATTTATTTACATTTATAAAAATTGAAATATATAACATTTATAAATAAAATAAGTAATTTTACAAATATAAAACAAAGAAAACCTAAATTATACTCTTCTGTGTCCCTTGGTATGTAAGACTAAACTCCCCATCCTTATAATGATAATATTAATAAAAATATTATTATTCTATATTTATATATATATTTAAAAATATATTAGTGTCGTTGAATTCATGTTTATTTCTTCCTATATCACTATTATTCATGTTATACATGTCACCATTGTGACTGATTCTCATCTCTCAGCCTTCAATTTCCAAAATTATGATTATAATATAGAGATAATGATAACAAAGACCAAAACATAATGTTTATTCTAATATCATTTTCTTATATGCTTAAGACTAACCAAATACCCCACTAGAATAAACTTCCCTATTTGATCTCTGAATATCATTGCCCTATTATATATTTAAAATCATGATATCATTGCAAACTTTATAAAAATATAATTACTGTAGAATAGAAATAGTGTATTAATGGTTGTCTTTTATATAATTATATTCTGATGGAAGTGATAGTAAAAATTTAAATGTTTATCAATTTCATGTCATTTATTTTACATAATTTAACTTTTTTCAACCACGCTAATACTTATATCAATAAAATTGAAGTTAATTTCAATCATTCAACACAAAAAAATGTAGGGATAAACAAAATAGTTTGAAACAACATTAAAATGGGATTCAAATTTTGTATCAAGTGATATGTTTTGTGGAATTATATTAAAAATATATGTAAACAAATAAAAAACAGTAAACTATCCCATATAAAGAAGAAAATGAGGATATAAGAGTAATTGTTTTCGATTCAACTATAAAAAACCATTATTAAAAGATAAACAATCATTATTCAATTTTTATGCAAAGGGACATGATTTTTGCAATAAATAATTTATTCCTTCGATTTAAAGGTTCCAAAGCGTAGAAGAAGCAGTTGGTTCTATGAAAAATAAAAAACTTCCATCAAATTCTTTGGCTATCTTCTTAGAACTATATAAATATTCATTTCTGTAATCCATAAAAGATAAGATCTTTTAACATATAATTTATGATTAACATATTCAATTAAAGAATTAGATTTCATTGAATTATTTATTTTTCAATGAATTAGCTGACAACTCTTATCATTCCATTGTTGAATTATATGAATAAAGTGTATATTTTATCTAGTGGTGATTCTCATGCTCCCTATAAACCACTGATCATCATCATAGAATTCTATTTGTGCTACCATGGATGAATCTATTTTTTGTGATGATCATTGTTGATTGCAACTGAATCCTTAAGAGATAATGGAATTTTATCTGTTGGTGGATGGGAATCTCTCTATATTCTTTAGAGAATTCGTGGGAGGGATCTCTCTATGGCTTGATAGGATTGTATTTAGAACTCATTATTCAAAAAAATGTGTCTTTAATGATTTTACAAAATGTCCTAACAGATTTAATATATTACTAGGGTTAGCAAAAAAATATTTTTACATGAATCATTATTATTTTATTAATTAACAGCAAACCCCATGTCAAAATTATATTAAAAAAATAATTAAGATACACTAAAATCATAGTTAGAATAAATATGTATTCATTGATTAATTCTATTAAAATTTATCCGAATAATATTTAATATTTCATTTCTCACCGAACTATTAAACTCAATCTACCAATCCTTCCTTGATATTTACTAGTCCTTGAATAATGACTATATATTTAATTAAATAAATATCATAGCATTATTCATTGATATATATATATATATATATGTATATGTGAATATTATATTCACCAAAACTAGTGAATACATATTTAATAAATTTTCACATAACTAAATAAATAAGTATTTTTCTACTTTGTGCATAAGAAAGAAATAAATAAATATTTTACATTAATGTAATTAAATAAATAATTATTTTCTGAATAAATACTTATTAAATATTCAGCCCACATATATATTATATCAAATAACTAGTTATAGAATATTTGTGATAAAAATAAAATGAATATTTATTAAACCGCATATGATAATACTATTTTTCTAACATGTTAAATTCATATAGAATTTAACTAAGGTTTTGAATATACTTACTGTGTGACCCTATATGCCCCTTTTATAGTGGCATTAGTGAACACTACCTAAATTCCAAGGATAACATATAGCAACAAGATAAGGCTCCCATGTAGAAATAATTGAATTTCACAACAACAAATAACCTCCTTTGAACATGCACCATATAATATAATATCTTTATCTATATACTCAAATCAATCTCATTTCATGCTACTATCATCAACTTATATTCCCAATGTCTGTTTTTGACTTTCCAAAAATAAACATTTCGACAACAACATAATGGACATGGATGTAATCAAGTGGTTCAATTCTCATCAAATGGAATGGGATATATAATTTTTTTAAATGACAAAAGGTATAAATCCTATCTCACATTACTCATTAATACAACCTCACTCTTAATGTGCCCAATGTATCTAACTTTATAACAGGAATATGTCATCATATTTTATTTCAATACCTCAAAGTACATGAGTTATGACTTTTATTAATAATAATATTAAACAATAAGTACCATTAAATGTTTCCTTATATAATCATATACAATGATACATGTAAATTTGGATATTCTATTGGAAGTTTATGTTCTCATAATCTCCTCCACTAGTGATTTCTAAGGGCGTACTCCATGAGAAAGTGTCACAAGGTCCGATAAGACCAGACCTCTAATAGGGTATACCATTTGTGACCCATTAAATGATATCATCTGGATATTGAAATTGTATTTAAGACTAATGTTATGTAACTTCTAGCTTCTCATCATAGTGGGGAAATGTTTAGACATTTTAGTGCGCTGAGTACACTGAGAACATTATCACACACTATGTCATGCCAACAAACAATCATGATGTGATAAATGTTTTAAAAATATTAAAATTACTTGATATAAGTAATCATAAAGTATGTAAATGATAGTTCTAGGGCACTAAATTCAATTGAATCCCACTATCACTAGATACAACTACTATCAACATTTCGTCCACATGTTTGGGATTCTACAGAGATAAGGATTTAGTCAATGGGTCTGCCCATTTTATTCATAGAAACTATTCTCATAATGACTTAATCTCTTTGAGGAAAATCTCCCATGATGTAGTTTTTGAGGAGTATGTACTTTATATTTTTATGTAACCTTGGGTCCTTTGTGTAATCCACCACTATAGTGTTATCACAACACAACATGATTGGATCTCCACTACTAGGAGCCACATCATGATTTTGGATAAGGTTATGAATCCAAATATATTATTTGTGTACATAAGAAGACATTATATACCTATAATACATTGTTGAATTAGTGAAAACTAGCTTATTTAAAGTCTTCTATCTCACACATCTTCCAATGGGACCATAGACATATTCTAATAGTGAATTCAGATCATTTTGATCTATTTGGAAACTAGATTCAGTGTATCCTCTGATGAAAAGTTCCTTGTCTCCTACATATACTAGAAACATTCCTTAATATTCCTCAAATACTTAAGGATAACTTTAAAATTTAACATATGTTCTTCTCATAGATCATCATTATATCTACCTACCTTGCTTAAATAATAGGAAACACCAATCCTAGTGCATAATATGGAATACAACATATATCCTATCACATATTCATATGGGATTAATCTTTTTTTCACTCTATCCTATTATATTTGATGATGAATTTTCTTTGAGATATATATACAATGTGACACTATAATCAATCCCCTCTTGGACTGTGTCATACAAAATATCTTTAGAATCTAGTAAATGTATGTACATTGACATAGTCTAAACAGACTTTTGGATCTATCATGAATGATCTAAATTCCAAGGATATATGTTTCTTCACCTATGCCCTTCATATATAAGCACAAGTTTAACAATTCCTTAACTTACTATAAGACTATAATTTCATTTTTGATTAGTAATTTGTCATAATCATATACTATTAAGAATATGACCACACTCCAAGTAAACTGCTTATAAAAAATGGATCACATTCATTATTTATGAAAATAAATTCACTTATAGATTCATAAAAGAAAAAATTTCATGACCTAGATGCTCAATTTAATTCATAAATTAATATTTTTAACATTCATATCATTATGGAACTTTTTGGAGTCACATAACTTTTTGGTTGTGGAATATAGACGTCTTCCTGAAGTTTTTCATTAAGGGAATCTATTTTGAAATTCATATTATAAATCTCATAGTAAAGGAAATATTATATAACCATTAGAATTATGATGGGTTTAAACATGAAAACTGGATAAAATTTCTCAACACTGGTAATGCCTTGATGTTTTTTAAACCCTTTAGACACTATCCTTTCTTTATAGGTACTTAATTTACCTTTAATGTCTATTTTTCTATTGAATTTCCTTTTTCTCCCAATGGGATTCGTATGAAATGGTGGATTAACCGAAACCTAGGCTTGGCAATGATACATTAAATCCATCTCATAATTCCTGGATTTTTCCATATTTCAGCTCTTGAGCTCTCTATATCCACCTTAATTTAAATAGGTTCATTAATGTCAACCAATAATGGTTTATCATATTTGATGTCTAGAAAACTATATCTTTATGTTTAGCTAATCTCTATGGTTCTTCTATATAATACTTGTTTCTTAGATACAAAATCTTCCATGGGTACCTATAGAACCTATAACTATACAAACTCTTGTGTATCTTGACCATTAACTTCATCAATGTCTCCTTCGTGAGGATGTTCTCTCTCTCATGAAAAATGGATTGTCATTTGAAAATAACCTTCTTGTCTAATGGGTCATATAGATAGTATCCCCTTATATCCTTAGAATACAATATAAAGATACACCCTATACCTTGAGGTGATAGTTTCTTTCCATATATAGCCTCAAAAAATGTCTCACAATCCCATGCATGAGTATGTGACAACACATATTTACTTCCATACATTAACACATATGGTATATCATTTATAGATTTAGTTAGTACACAATTTATAATATTTGATATATTGTTTAATTAATATCCCAGAAAGTATAATAGAATACTTTCATGCATAATCATTGACATTATAATGTTAAGAAAGGTACGGTTCATCCATTCACTAACACCATTACACTATGGTGTAAAAGGAGGAGTGATTTGGGAAAACACCCTACACTCTAATATAAATTTGATGATTTCTTGGTTATAGTATTCACCACCATAATCATATTCATGTTTTTATGTATTCATACCATGTTAATTCTCTAATTAATTCTTGAATTATTTTAATTTCTAAAATGATTCATACTTATACCTCATTTAGTATATATATGCATATGTCCTTAAGATACCAGTATAAGTAATGATGTTGGAATACTCACCTCTATATTTTAATTGGAAATGGTCTGCACACATCAATGTGTTCCAATTCTAGAATCTCTATAAGTCTTTCACATTTTCCACTAAAAGGGTTCTTTGTTATTTTTACGTATAAACAATAATGGCATCTGTTAAATGTTTTTATATCAAAAGAGTTTAAGTAACCATCATGATAGATCTTTTCCATAAGATTCTATGTTACATGACCAAGTTGATGATGCCAAAACTGTCTATTAAAGGAGTCATGTCATGTGATTCATTATTAAATTTTAATAAATGGTTTTCATAATTTAATAAATATCTACCACTTTTAAAATGTTACATACCATAACATATGCTATATTTATAAGATAAACAACTTTTACATATTAACTTGAAAATAAATCCATTTTTATCTAGGAAAGATATAGAAATTATTTTTTTGGTAACAATTGGTACATAATATTGATCTTTTAAAACTAAGCCCATCCTAGTGGGAAATATAAGGTGATTGTATCCAATGGATAAAGAAGTCATCCTTTTACCACTGGTAGCCTATAAATACACATGTCCTCTAGAAATATTTTGAAATCTACATGGATTAAATATTTGAATGTAGATGTGATAACCACACACTATATATAATACCAAATATGAAGATATATAAATATTTCAATTGATAAATAACTCACCATAAAATTCCCTTTTGTTATTTAATTGGCTGTAGTTATACTTCTAGTTTCCCAGCTAACCAGATGGATAAGGCACTACATTCTATTTCTTTTCCCATCATTGCAACTTATTTTTCTTGGAATTACCATTATCAGGATACTTAGACTTAGTATGGTTCTTAGGCCCTTTTCCTTGTTCTTAGTTTTCTTTTTCACTATAAATATCATAGTATTTTCATACCCCATGTCTTTATCAACTTGGATAATAATATTAAAGAGTTCATAATGATTCGTCTCACTATTGATCATATTATAATTAATAATAAAACTAGATAAAATATTAAGTGATGAGGATAAAATGGGATCTATGTGTAGCTCATTAGGGATCTTAAATTAGAGGATGTTTATTTACTAAATGTAGATAATTATATTGACTATGTAATGCCCATTAGGTGATAACTCTCCAATATTTCTTGTTAATAGTTAATTAAAGATATCATATCTCACTTATTACACATTCTACTAATAGAGGTCCCATAGATGAGACATTATGCTCTAAACATATATATCCTCTTATTTATTTAAAATATCATAGGATAATGAAGATAACATAAAACATTAGACATGTGTGGCATCATTGAAATGATTCATAAAAGGATAAAATTGATCCTCTCTAGTATCTTTATTAGACACCTCAGTAAAAGGGTTTTCCATCACATATAATTTATATTCATCATAGTGATATTATTTATGTTGTGTGATTTTAAATTTCTATAATAAATAATAGAAGCCATCAATATTTTTTTTGGATTACAATTTAGATATATTTTTTTAATTTAATAGTCTCGCAATATTTGATCGAAACATAATAGCCCTCTCTAGTTGTTGTAGAATATCCCAACACAAGAGTATACTAGTTGTAAGGATCTGCATGTCCCTTACCATAACATGGATGAAGGATTGAAAAGTGACTCAAAGGTATTTAGGTAGGTGTAACTTAACTAAATCATTATCTCAAAACTACCTTATCCATTGAGTAGAATCTATGATCTTAAAATCCAAGATTACGATTTCCTATACACTTTTACTACTAGTTGAATTATGTGTTTTAGTGGCGATCAACCAATAATATAATATTGGTTAATTTGAAGAAAAAACAGAAGATAGAGATACCCTAATAATTGAAATAAACCGAATAGATGTTGGTCAAGAACATTGAACTATTTTGTGATTACTACCCAAGTAGTGGAAGGCTATACTGAATTAATATTTTATTTGGGGGATTTTTATCTTTATGTGTAAACTAACAATTTTATCCTATCACATACTTTTTAATATTAAGTGGATTTTACTTATGTTATTAACCATTCCTATTTAATGTTTACAAATATCATAATATTTATATTACTTCCATCTTTTATACTTGTTAATTAGTTTATTTAATGATTAAAATATACCTAAATAATTAACCATGAAACTAAAAGAAATAAAATAAATAAAGTGGAATGGCCATGAGCTTCTATAATGGTTGGTTTATCTAATGGATGAGAAAAAAACCCTTGATCATAGGGAATTAACTCATGTATCCAATAATGGTTCTAGTTGTATCATTCCACCCATGCTACTATGTACCTCCTGGGTTAGTTTCACCTCAGATCCAAACATGAACTTCTTATAATCATCTGGAAACTCCATCCATTAAATAATTTTAATCAGGAATATGTGATATAAATCAAAGGATTGGTTAGTAATGGTATATAAAATAAATTTATGTTTTTTAGGACTATACATAATGAGAGTAGTTGGATGGACCACATACCAATATTTAGTTCAATAAATAATTAAAAGAACCATGAAATAATATATTAAATAAACTGACCACATACACAATTGGGATAATGTGTGTGGTCTTCAACATAGAAGTAATGAATATAAAAAATTACATTATTCAACATTGACTTCAACTATTTATTAATTATTAAGATAAAGACTCATGAATTAATTAAATTAATTAATTAATTAATTACCTTTTATTGTAATTCCCATCTGAAGTCTCTTGGAGATACCCATCGTAAATGAAATTTTTAAAATAAAAATATTATCCAATAATTACATATAATTACCCATAACTAATTGATTATTTATTAATTCTTCATACCTTTTTACATAGTCAACACTTATAATGTGAAGATTTTAATTTGGTTTTAATGTTGTAATTAATTATTTTTTACATAATTTAATTATGTTCTTTTCTTGAATTCTTGATGACATGTTATAATGTTCTACACATCATGTTCCATTATTTTCTTGTATTTGGGATAAAAATCTATGGACTCGTTGTATATCTCATATAGATTAGACAATGTGTAATAATGAGATACATGTCATGTATTCCTCTTGTCACGTGTTCAAGTAATCCACAGGTTTACTCATCATTATCTAAGGACAAATGGCTTGATTAGTCAGATGGACTGAACACTAAATAAATGTATTGAATCTCATTATTTATACATGCTATTAGTATCAAATAGTGTTGTGATAAATATTTTACCGAACTTTAATCACAAATTTCACCTCTAAACCACATAGATGATATGATGTGTGTGTCATCCACACGTTGTGTGTTCTTACATATCATGTTTTAGTTTGTACCAGTTAACACTTGGTGACCATTAAATTATTTTCATTTCATTAATGAACAGTCCATCACATATCTCATGACATTTCCATGTGTAGTGAACTTATGTACACATCGTATCTTTTTTTCACACACCATGTATCTGTGTCTACTGGCTAGAACCTCAACACATCCTGGAGGAATCTCTACTTTTTCCTCACATGTTCTTAATATATTTAAGATTATATGAAAATTTAATTTATAGAATGTGTATTTCAAACACATGTTAATTAAACTCTGGAATAAATAAAAAATTATCTTGAATCGATGAACTAATAAAAATTACGTCTAATCAATCAATAAAAAATAAATAATTATATATTATTATGTGAAAACTTTGATAACACCTAAATGTTTTGGGTCATAGTAGATGTGGTTTCACCCTTGACCAAAAAATATTTCCATCAACATCTTTTAATTTTTATTCAAAACAAGAAAAAATTTATTCCTGTAATCCAAAAATGCATGATATTTTCACATATAATTTATAATTAATTTATTTAATTAAATAATGTAATTTTGTTTGAATTATTTCATAATCGATGAATTAGAATACCACTCCTATGGTAACATAATTGTGTTAGTGGAATCAAATATAGATTTTATCTAGTGAAGGTCCACACTTTCTTGGTAAAACACTGATCATTACAGTATAATTATCTAGTTTGTAGAAAAAATTAATCTATTGCTTGGAATAATTGATATAGATCACAATTGAATCTTTAAAGTGAGAAGAAATTTGATTTGATGGAGGAGGATAATTTCTCTTTATTCATAAAATCATTCTATGGAGGGAGATATCTAGGGATTGATATTATTCTCTCCAAAACTCATTTTGAACAATAAACGAATGTCACTCTAGAGATTGCATAAAATTTCATAACTAGGTTAATATAGGGATAGGTCTAGAGAATAAATAATTTTCCAAGTATCCTTCTTATTTTCATAATTATTGTTAAATACCTTGAATAAATAATAATATTACTATCTTTAGTAACTTGATATTAACTAATATCATGGATAAAATATATATTATTTTTATTGAAAAAATAAATTAAAATTCATTCAAATAATATATAATATGATTTTTCTCACAGGACTCTTAACATGGTCCTCTAATCCTTCTTCAATATTTATTAGCTCTTGAATAATGACTATTTATTTAAATAAAAAATACCACTAAATTATTTTATAATAGATATATATAAATATTATATTCACTGAAACTATTGAATAGTTGTTTATTAAATATTCATGTTGCTAAAAAAATTGTTACCTTGGAAATAAAAAAGAATAAATAATTTTTTTATATTCATGTAATTGAATAAATAATTAACTCGTGAATAAATATTTACTAGATATTCAACTCCCATATGTATTCTATAAAATAATTAAGGATTTAATATTATTGATTAAACCAACATTAGTTATTATTAATCCATGTATAGGAATAATATTTATATAACATTTTAAATTAGTATATAATTTAACTGGGCTTTTTATTACACTTTTTTTGTGAACCTTTAGGCCCTTTTCCCTATGAAAGAAGGCTATGCTTCCAAAACTATAAGGTTATCATATAGAGACATGCCGAAGAACCAATAGAGAAATAAGTTAATGTCATAAGGACATGTAACCTCCAATGAACTTATACTATGTAATACAAGTTTCTTATATTGATATCTGAATTAAAAAAGGTTACATACTAGTCACATCAACCTATATACTTGAATTATCATCTTTTTAATATCTAGAAATAAACTTTCTAAAAAATATGCCCTGACCCTAAACATAATCATAAATTAAAATCTTATTAACGGGCATATGATATCTACTTCTATTGTATAACATTAGTGATAAATCCATTATCATATAATTTATTAATACAAAATCAGTCGTGACACACACAACTTATCCTACTTTACCCTGAGCATATGTTGTAACACATCAATATTTTAGAAGATAATACTATTTAAATAATTTTATTTCTTTGATTGCTTTGGTTATATGAAACACCAATTTTAAACAAACTGCGATACACTACTAAAATATTACTATTTAATTTGTCAATTGTAACCCTATAATTTATTTTTTGGGTATGAATATGATAAAATAATATTATATATATATATATATGTTTCAAATTCAATATAAATTGATTAATTAATTTTTAGTAAATAATTATTCAAAGTTTAGCAATGTCATTTTCTTTTCTAAAATATGTTTCTTCTAAAAATTGTTTTTCTTTTGAGTAAATATTTTAATTAAACTCTAAAAATTTAAGAAAATTTATTTAAAAAAATTAATTTCATTTTTTAATTCATCATATCATAATTATCATAAAATTATTTTTTGAGAATTTTCTGAAAAGATTTATTTTTCAATGAATTGTCAATAAATGCGGATTTTTATTAAAAATTGTATTTTTATTTAAAATTATTTAACAAGTAAAATAAAATTGTGGTTATTATTTAAAATTTTTTAGTTAATTTTGATTTCAAATAATTCAATTGTTTTATTTAGTAATTTCTTATATGCTTGAATTTAGCATAAAACATATTATATTTAAAAGGGTAGTTTTTCTGAAAAAACAGTTTCTCATTTCTTTTTGTCGGTTTAACATTAAATTAAATTTCAAAAGTTTTATTAAAAAATATTAAAAAAATGGTTTACATATTTTTAATTAGTAAGTATAAATTCAATTATTATTCCTCTTTTCATTTTGGTCGATATTAATTGTAACTATGATAGTTTTTGTTACCACGATAAAGGGTAAATTAGGTAATTAAGGGTAAAAATAAAATTATAAGTACTATAGAATGACCATAACACATTTCCCAATTATATTGGATAATAAATTTTCATAAATATCCATTAATTTTTAGAATATATGACCCTTTTCCATTTGGAACTGAATATGAATTTTATGAGATTTTATTTAAAGAAAAGTCAAGGATGTCACAATCTATTTTTAATAACAATAAATTTTTTTAATAGGGGGTTATACAAAGTATATGTTTTACTATAAATAGTATTTTGAAATATAAAACATTTATCATCATCATTATAATTTATTTTAAATTTTTAGTGAATAAATAATTACATTAAATTATTTCACAACACTAATGAAGAAATTATTCAATTATTGGAAAAATAAATTAAATGATATTAAAAATATTACAATAAATCTAATTTGATATAATTAATGAGATACATGATTTTTTTAGATTAAATTTACATTAATTCATATAATAAAATATTTTTTAGATTTCTAAGCATTATCTTGATATTTTCATTGTCAAAGTAATGAATAAATATAAAATTGAAATTTTTAATATTTTATGCTAAATAATATTTTATTAAATTATTAAAAATATAAAAAATAGAAAATTTATAAAACTAAATAGAATATGGTTAATTAGATATACCATAGTCATTTTATGAGCCTTTTTTTATTTTATTGCAACATTATTGACCCTTATAAAGTAGAAAATTTTAATAGTATGGTTATTTTCAAAAGAGTTAATAGGTGGTTAAAACAAAAATATAAGGGTATAACCATGGAGTAAATGTGTAAAAAATTAATGGATAAATTGGATTCGACCCTCATCACCTTAGGTAAAATTTTTAGTTGGTTAACGGATTATTTTCCATGAAAACAACTTATTTATAATTAAATCAAAGATAGTTACAGAATAAAACTCTCTCTCTATTTAATATCTTTTATTTGTCCACATAAAGAACAAATCAAGATAAAATAACCCAAAATTTCTAATTTTATATTGATGTAATTATTTTAGTTATATAAATTTATTTCTAATTTTTACACATTATATAATTAAATTAATTTATTGTCAAATATTAAGATGATATTTATTTAATTAATGGAAAATTTTAATAAATGGTTTTTAAAATATTAATTATGATCTTATTTTAATTAATAGATATTTTTAACAAATTTAATATATATATATATATATATATAATATTAGACTTATTTTAATACATTATTGTCAAAATATCCCTTTTTATTGATGTATTTAAAGTCAACTTCAATGAATAGTGTCAAAATTTACATTGATGAAAATTTACCAAAAATAATATTTTATTAAATTATTTAAAATTCATAAAAAAATTATTATTACATGTGAATTTAATATAGTATAAAAAATCATAAATATTTTATTTCAAAGTCATTTTTCTATTTATAGTATCATTATTTACCCTTTAAGTTTAAAATAGTGGAGATCACATTTAAGGTAAAAAATAACTAACAAAGGGGTTGATCAAAATGAAAAGGTTAAATGTGATATAAAAACTTCTCTAAATTATATTATTTTATATTATTAAAACCATATCCTCTCTTATATACTAATAAATTTCCATTTTTATGCATTTTTTATGATAAATTAATTTATTATAATTTAATAATTTGAGAAATTATGAAAGTTTCTTTCACCTCAATTATAAAAGGGAACATCATACCTCACATTATCACATCACATTGAGCCCTCTCTTTCAACAAATACCTAAACATTTATATTCCCAAAATACATATCCAACTCCTAGAGGTCTTTGTTTTCCAAAAAGATCAACCCTAGTGTCCTCTAGAGTAGATGCAAAGGGGGTTCTCTAAGAGAAGGTAATCATCTTTACTGACCCATTCAATTTTATTTCTTCTTCTACATCCTATTCAGGTTGTGAACCCCTTGAAAATAATAAATATAGTATCATAAATTTATTTTGATGTTATAATGAATATTTGAATACCATTTTCTGCCATTTCTTCATCCTATGAAAATTTAAAACATCGCTCATGTATATATTTGGCTTACTGTCTCCATGTATTGGTGTAATTCATTTTTCATCATTACTTTATTTGGATGGATATAAATATGGAACTAATTATTTTATATTATATATATACTATAATAATTATTCTTTAAAGTTGAATTATTATGTACCTATATTTCTCTCCATTCATTGAAATATGATAACAGTGTTCACACATATGTATAGCCTACCATCTCCAGGCACCTTGTTATTCTATTTTCT
The DNA here is from genome assembly GCA_963277665.1 of Viscum album. Lineage (NCBI taxonomy): Eukaryota > Viridiplantae > Streptophyta > Magnoliopsida > Santalales > Viscaceae > Viscum > Viscum album. The sequence goes on from OY728164.1 coordinate 1,818,575,687, forward strand.
ATATCTACTATATTTGGATTACTATAAATACATATAAAAATTAATATATATGATATTTAAATCATTATTTACAATATTTATATTATTTAACACTTATTAAATACAAATTACCACAACTACCAAACCAAAACACACATGAAAATTTGAAGGAGTTACCACCCGAAATAATGATTTTTACATGGAATTGTTAATAAAAAATTGATAAAAATACAATAAGTTATAATATATGGTATGATATATATGAATATGGTTTATCGAATAATTTATAATAAAAATATATTTATTATATATGAGGTTAGAGAAAATACAAATAAATTTAGACATGAGGTAAGGAATTTCATTACTCAATTTCCATTCATTGGGTTAAATTTCTACATCATTGATTATGTCTTGATAAGATTATGTGGGAAATGACTTTTTATTATATTATGTTATATTTTAAGTTTTTTATGTGTATTTATGCTTTATACACATAATAAATTCAATTTATTTTTGATCACTTCAGTGATAAGATCTTTGTAAAGGATTAGCATCTCACTTTTATTTTTGTGGGATACAATCCTTATACACTATATGTTTCTTTTGAATGGTGTTTATAGTAACCATTAATGTATTTCATGATTATTATAATGAAAATTATGGGACATACATATCCATATAATGTTATTTATTTCATGGGTCTTATGATTAAAATGATACCAAAGTGGTAGGGGTTTATTTCCCAATCTCATCATTATTCGGGGTTATTTATGTTTAAGTCCATAATAAGGAATATTTCTCTTCCATGTCAATTTTTTCTAAAAAAACCAAAAGGTTTTTCTATAACCAAATACAATTTTTTGAAATCATTTTTACCAATGTTTTATTTTGTGATATTTCTTTTGAAATCAATATTTTTCTTTGATTTCTAAACAAAGTTCATTGTGACTTTTCCAACAAAATTATGGAAGGAATGTTTTTTAACGTAAATGGTATGAGATTATTTTCCCACCCTCATGAATACTTAATTATTTTAATATTACATTACAAGATTACAAGGTTCTTTTCAATGAAAATATTTTCCTTTCAAATTGCACAATTTTTTAAAAATTTAGTACAAAGTGGAAAGGATATTTTCCAAAAGATTTCTCTAAAGTGATCATTAAAAAGAGTTTTTTCATATAAGATGACCTAATTTTTTGATACATAATATTTAATATGGATATTATATAATTAAATCATCCCTAATCATTCTCTTGTTGGTTTATATTTATACCGGAAAAATTGAAATGTTTATGAAACTCATTTCTTTTCATGGGTTCTGATATGATGAATGATTTATGATCTTGTGTCGTATATATTTATGATTTTAATTATGTGATGATTGGGACCTATATCCCCCTTTTTTATTGGGTAATGATTTTTATCTAATCCAATAAATAGGACTGGAATAGGGATTGAACCTGGTTCAGTAAGGGACTTTATCCATTATCACGGTCTTAGGAGTGAAACTTGACTACTATGATTGTTAGGGATTGAACCCATACAACTATGATAGTCTTATAAAAGAGACCTTATTATTATGTAAATTATTTTCTATTATTATGTGTATGACACAATTCCTTGTTATACTCTCATGGCTTGTGTTTTTTGATTCTATTATGATTTATGTCTTACGAAATTCCAATATTTATTTCATGACTCAAGATTATGATATGTGTTATAATGGTTATAATTTTAAAATGTTATATTCTTTTTCTTATACCCTTATTATTAGTTTATAATTATTTAATAATTTATATCTCTCTTTTTTACCATTATTTATCATCTGATCACACCCATTTCTTATGTTTCTTTTCCTCAGATTATGAGGAAAGATGATAAATAAAATTTTCCTAAAATTATTTCACAATGATTAATTTTGATAACATATTTTTAAATAAGAAAAAATGTTTATGGTATAATATAATGTTTATCTTTATTAAATTTTTGTTTATAAACCCACGTTGTTTACATTTTGTCTTATTCTATAATACTTTAAACACAAAAGATCATGTGGTATGTAAGTGATCCAATATTTCCTTTTGAAATTGTATGTATTTTATGGAAAATTTAGTCACATTTATCAACATTAAATATAAAAATGTATTGTTTTTTTCTTTACCACCAATTCTAGGAGAGTGAATTCTGGGTTAGAATAGTTGGAATCATAGTTTGATTTAGAACACATTTCTAATTAAGGTGTTATCATGATAATTTTTCTTAAGATTTATGGATTATATCATGGGTATATAAGTTTGAGGTTGACCACAATATCAGAGTCTAAAACACCCTTTTTTTGGTTTTTCGTAATGTAATTTGAATGAGGGTAATGATATTTTATTATAGTTATATATAACTCTTAGGTTTAACATGGTGTATTATTTGATGAAGAATTCCATTAATTTTCTTGAACATTTGTTGAAAGAATTTGGTAACTTTTCATGTTTATAATGTCATTTATTTTGAGAAAATTATGGGTTATTATATTTTAGAGTATTATAAAAATATTATTGGAATATTATTGTAATTATATTAATATAGTTTTAGTACAAGGACAACATTCCAATAGGATGAAAATCGTCGCATCTGGAAAGGTTGTAGGGCTTAAATCCGTAAAAAAGGGTGAAAATGGTGCATCCCCTACCACAGACCTAAATGATGTCCTAGTTAGTATGAAGTTTCCATTTTCATTATTTAAACTACGTGATTGATAATATTTAAGTTCATTTTGGGAATTTATGTTTTATCATATAGATAACCATAGGATTGTAAACTGATTTGGTGTAAAGTGATTAATGTTATTTCAGAAGAAGTTCAATATTTTGGGTGCTATTTATGATTAATGTAAATAGAATACAAAGGAATTTTATTTGAGTAATAAAGGTTAAATTTTATTTTGGAGTCATATATGACTTTATTATTGAGTTATGGTGAATCAGGTTATTTATCAAAATGGTTATCGTATCTTTAAGATTATATTTTTAGGGTGAGTACATTTTGGGAGAAAAGTGCAGAATATTTCTTCAAATTTTTTGTCATAAAATTCATCCAATTTTTGGGTTTCAATATTAGTATAAAATATTTTGATTAATTTTATGTATTGTTATTTATTAAATTATATAAGGTGATCTTTTTGTAATATTGTATAATTTTGGATATTAAAGTAGTTTTCCTCATATGAAGTTCTAATCTTTTTGAGAATATTTTAATCATGTTCTAACCATTTTAGTTTTTGTTAACACATAAAGATATGAGGATTGAATTTTTATCCTTTTTCGGTTATTTTATCATTTTCATTTTATCTTTGTTATTAAGGCATGAAATACATAAATTATTCATCATTTGGAGAAAATGATGATATTATGGTGGAATTTTATTAAAGGATAAAATGATACTTTTCAAGTAAGTATATTTCCTTATTTTTTTAGTCTATATGGTAAAAAAAATTTAAAATATAGGAAAAGGATCTTAACACACAAAAAATACATATACCCTTCAATTTTGATGAATTGATGTTATTTTCCACATCTTTGGTTTATGATTTTGTGATTTTTAGCTTTCTTTAAGATCATTATCTTTCTTATGATCAATGGTATATGAACATTAATTTTCATACACTTCTATATATTCACATACCATTAATGTTATTTTATTTTCACACCTATTATGTGTAATACTAGATGACCTTTGTACTTCAATTTCTCTATTTTTCAAGTGAAAATTTTATTATACCTTTTTATGATGTGGGATTCTATAATGGAATTTTCAAATGTCAAAAATTTTATTTCCAAGAAAAAGTTCAAATTATGAGGATAAAATTTATGAAAGTGGGGATAATGTAAAAAACTTATATTTTATAATATATTTCTATTTAATTAATACTATTTATTTGATGGCTTGTGATAGAGACAACACATATTTTAAACAAACTGTGATACACTATTAAAATATTATTATTTTACATGATAATTATAACCTAGACATTAATTTTTTATGAATGCATATTATTAACTAATTTATTCTATATATACATATATCCTACTCAATAGAAATTTATTGATTAATTATTATTAAATAATCATTCATTTTTTAGTACAGCCATTTTATTATTCAAAAATAAGATTTCTCCAAAAAAAATATTTTGAGTGAATCTTGTAATTAATTTTTTGAATTATTAAGAAATGTATTTGAAAAAAATAATTTTATTTTTTAATTCATAATGTCAAAATTATCTTAGGAATAATTTTTTATAATTTTCTGCAAAGTTTGATTTTTTACTGAATAGAGAAAAAATGATTCTTTCTATTGAAAACTGTATTTTGATTTTAAAGTATTTACAAGATAAAATTATATTTTTATGCCATTGATATTTAATTAGTTCCATTTTTTAATAAATTCAATTATGTTTTTTAAATGGATTTTATACATGGGTTAAGAATAAAAAAATATATTTTTAAAAATGGAATTTTTCTGAAAAACTATTGTTTATTGTTCATTAATATTTAATATTAAATTAAATTATTAAAATTTTAATATTTTAATTTCAAAAAATATGACTCTATATTTTAAATCATGAGGTTATACTTTATCAAATATAACCCTTTTAGTTTTTTTCAATATATATAGTAACCTCGATAATCTTTATTACCATGGTAAAGGGAAAATCGGTTAATTGAGGGTAAAAATAAAAAGTTACAGACTATAAAATGACCCAAACACTTGACTCAATTTTACTGGATGTGTAATTTTCTTCCATCATCATTAAAATATCAAATATATGGCCTCTTCTTCATTTTGAGGTTATTATTACTTCTATAATATTTTATTTAAGGAAAAGTCAATGATGGCACACTCATGATTTTAATAAGTATAAAATTTTCTATATAGGGTTATCCAGAGGATATATACCACTATAAATATTATCTTTAAAGATAAAATATTTATCTTCATCATGATAATTTCTTTTATATTTATAGTGAAAAATAAATACCTTAAATTTTTAAAGAACACTCATGTAGTCATTATTCCATTATTGTAAAAAACGAATTATTTAAATTAATTATATTAAAATAATTATAATTTGACATAATTAATGAGATACAAAAAAATTGAGATGAAATTTTTATTTTAGGTAAATAATTATTTTTTAATTCTACGTGTTATCTTGATATTGTTAAAGTCAGAGTAATGAACAGTTCTAAAAATTGTCATTATGAATATTTTATAGTAATAAAACTGTATTAAAGGACTAAAAAATAATAAATATCTTATATTTAGTTACATGAGTGTTATATATTTAATTGAATCTATCATATTTAAGTTAATTTATGTTTTTGGTATTTTTCCACTTTATTTCGACACTGTTGACCCTTATATAGTCTAAAATTTTAATAGTACGGTAATTTTCAAAATTGTTAACGGGATGTTAAAATATAAAGAAAAGGGTATGACCATAACCCAAAATTGTCGAAAAAAATAATGGATATAGTTTATTTTAACTATATCGCCTTAGGTTATAATTTGATATGTTTAATGGACAAATTTACATTAAAATGACTTAAATATTATTTAATCAAAGATAGTTACAAAATATCACTCTCTTTGTATTTATTATCTTTTATGTGACCACATTGGGACAAACCCAAGATAATAATGAAACTAAATTTATATATTGATCTTAATGAAATTATGTTCAATATTGATTTTTTTTCCTGTTTTTATAAATTAAATATTTACTTTAAATGATTGTGAAATACTGATACAATGTTTATTTAATCAAGATAATAATAAAATAAATGATATTAAAAATATTAATAATTATATTATATAAATGATTTAATGTTTGATAACAACTTTATAGATATATATAACTCATTATAGAGTTTTAAAATCATTATATTATAAATAACTTTTTTTATTGATGTATTTGAAGTAAAATTAAAATAAATAGTTTCAAAATTGACATTAATGATAATTTATCATAATAATATTATATTAAGTTATTTAAAATTCATAAAAAATATTTTCATCATACAAGTGAATTTTATAATTTTTAACATGTCATAAATGTTCTATTTATTAGTCATTTTCCATTTATAGTAACATTATTAACCCTTTATATTGAAAATAGTGGTTACCACCGTTAAGGTCAAAATAACTAACCAAGGGGTTAATCAAAATGTTAATGTTTAAAATGATTCAAAAACATGCCTAAATTATATTGAATGATATTATTACTATATTATACAATATTATATTCAAATAAATCTATTTTGAGTAATTTTTAATGGTAAATTAATTTATTATAATTTTATCTTTTAAGAAAATCCAAATGTCCCCCTCACCTCAATTATAAAAGGAATCCTCCTCCCTCACTGATTCACACCCCATTGATCCATATAGGTCGACCAATACCTTCCAATTTCTCTTTAAAAAACACCTATAAAAGTTATGGAGGTCCTTTTCTTCCAAAAATAACAACCCTATTATCCCCAAGAGGGGATCCAAAGGTGTATTGTTTTAGAGAAGGTAATCATCTTTACTCCCTCTTTATTTTTTATTTTGTATTCTACATCGTCTTCGTGTTTTCTAAAAATTCCAATATAATATCTAAAGTACCACCAATATATTTTTATTTTATTATGATTATGTTATAACCATTTTCTGTCTCCTCTTTATCATAAGAAAATCGAAATCATCACTCGTGCGTACGTACTGGTCACCACATAGTGGTCTAATTTGTTTTTCATCGCCAAATTACTCGGATGGTTATAAATATGTAAATAATGATTATATATTCTATATATGATATAATAATTATTTTATATTGTTTAATTACTATGTATCTTTATTTCATTTCATTCTTCATAAAATGAAAACAGTGTTCATGTATACATATGGCCTACCATCTCCAAGAACGGTGTTATTCATTTTTATGTGTCTACATTTTATGGATTACTATAAATACATATATAATTAATATATTTTATATTTATATCTTTACTAATATTTTTTATGTTTTTATCAATCATTAATTTATAAGTACCATAACTACTGAACCAAAACACATATGAAAAAATGAATCATTTTCCTCCTGAAAAAGTTATTTTAACGATGAATTGTTAATAAAATAGTGATAAAAAGAATATAAGTGACCATATATGGTATGATAAATTTTAATATGGTTAAGGAATAAATTTATAAAAATACTATATTTATTATATATATGGTTTAGACATATACAAAGGAAGTCATATCTAAGGTAAGGGATTTCTTAACTCAATTTACATTCATTGGGTTAGACTTCTACATTTTTTATAATGTAATTTTAAGAGTATATGTGAAATGAGTTTTGATTATGTTATGTTTTATTGTAAAATTGTTTATATGTATTTATATTTGATAAACATAATTGATTCATTTTTATTAAAAAATCAACCCACTGATATAATCACTATAAGGGGTTTTCAACGCGCTTTTATTTCAGTGGGTTACATGCCTTATACACTAGATTTTTCTTTTGTATGGTGTATATACTACACATGAATGTATTTTATGATTATTATAATTTAAATTGTGGGATATATATATCCATATAAATTTCTTTCTTTCAGGGGTCTTATGATTCAAATGATACCAAAGTGGTAAGGTTTTATTTCACAATCTCATCATTATTCAGAATTGATTATGTTTAAGTCCCTACTAATGAATATTTCAATTCCATATCCATGTTCTCTAAAAAACTAAAAAAAATTACTATTATCCTAAAAATATTTAAAATTATTTTTACCAATGATTTATAATTTACAAAGCTATTTGAAATGAATCTTTTGTCGATTTCTAAATGATTTTCTTTGTGAATTTTCTGATACCAATATGGAAGGAATATTTTTTTAACTTATACATTATGAGAGGATTTCCCTAGTATCATGATGCTTTAATTATTTGATTTTTCCTTTAAAATATTAAAATATTCCTTTTAGGTAAAATATTCTCTTTATAACTAAGTGTTTATTAAGAAAAATGATTTCAAAATAGAAAGTATATTTTCCTCAAGAATTATTTCAAGTGATATTTCAATAAAAATTCCATATAAAATGGAATCATGTGATGTTAATTAATATTTCATAGGGATATGATCTAAGTATTCCACCCTTACACTTTCCATTTATGGTTTATATTTATGATGAAAAGATGAAATGTTTATGAAACCCATTTATTTTCCATGGGTTATCTATGATTAAATGATTATGAAAGGAATTTATTTTCATGGTTTTTGACATAATGAATTATTTTTGATATTAGAGAACAAATATGTATTATTTTCATTATTTGATGGGTGGTACATCTATCTCCATCCAATTCTTTGGGTAATTATTTGTATATCATTAGCTAGACAAGACTATAAACGGGAGTGAACTGAGATTAGTATGAGACTTCATCCACTATGATGGTTTTGGTAGTAAACCATGATTACTATAATGATTGGGGATTAAACCTATACCACTATTATAGTCTTGGAAAATATATTTGAATACTAATGAAATCGTTTTCTATGCATATGAGTATGCCATGATTCCATGTTATTCTGTCATGGATTATGTTCATTGATTATTTTATGATTCATGTCTTATGAAATTCCAAGACTTATTCAATGACTCAATATTATGATCAAATATATTAATGGAATAATTATAAAATGTGATGTTCATGTTCTTATACCCTTATTCTTAGGTTATTCTTGTGTAATCATTTATATCTCCCAATTTTACCCTTAATGAGAATCTAAGTTCACCATTTTCTTATGTTTCTTTACCCCAAGTTACGTCAAAAGATGTTAAATTAATTTTTTCTTAAAGGATTTTAAATGGATGAAGTTGATTCCCTATTATGAAATAATAAAATCTAGGTATAGTGGGATATAATGTTAAACTTTATGATCTAGTTGTTTATGAACCCAAGTTGTTAAGAATTTTTCCTAATTCTCTAAACCTCTAAAACAAAAATTTCATTTTGTATTTAAGTGATCCAATATTTAATTTTTATGTCGTATGTCTTTTTAAGGGAAAGTTTGGGGTAATTTTATCAATATTAAATCCATAACTATAAAGTTTATATCTTTAGCACCAGATTTGGGAGTGTGGGTCTGGGATATTATATATGTCATCATGGTTTTTATCAATACATTAAAGTACATGACTGATGAAAAGTACCAATAATAATATTAAAGTACTAGAATCATTACATGAGTCCATATAAGTAATATCTAATGACACAAGAAAATGTGGATTTCATTTGGTGGGATATGTTCTCATAATCTCTTACACATGATTTATCAAGGATGTAAACCATGAGAAAGTCTGTCAAATACCATTGAGTATCCACCCATGATAGACTCTATAATTTGTGTCCTGTAAAATGAAATATTCCAGATATAAAATATATATTTAATAATAATATCATGGAACTTATAGTTTCACATCATAGTGGGGAATTACTATGACCTTTTAGTGTAAAAATTTCACTAAAGATATTACAACATAAAATTTCATATAGAATAATATGGTGTGATCAAATATTATATAAATATTCAATTAAATGAATTAAAGTTATTATAAAGTAATTAGAAGTTTGTTCAAGGGAACCAACTCAAAGACAATCACACTATTCAACTTAACTATTATATAATATCAATAAATGAAAAATTCTTTATGGTTTGATCCCCCTTTGAAATCATGTACGTTTTTAAGCACTTCAATTCCATTTAATAAATATAAAAGAAAAATTCAAGCCATATCCAAAATTCTATAGTTGTTATGGTGTAACCTAGACACACCATCCCACCATTAACAACTTCATACAATTACATAGTGATCAACACAACACCAGTGTTACCATAATTCACAAGATTTGATAACACATGTTTTTTTAGTGATTGAAGTTTTTTTACAACTACATCAAGGGTACTCTTATTTTCCTATGATAATAATTTTTTAGTAACAAACTATCAATTATTTATTTAATATTGAGCACATGATAGGGCTGACAGTGTGATTGTAGATATAGGTTTAATGGTGTGATGTGTGAAGAAGTAACACTGAAGGAACCAATAAATGACATTAAGAAGAAATGTTGAGCATATAGTTTCTTATGATGAGAGAAAGTATGTAACACCCAACTATAGTGTTTTTTTTTATATTTGGAATAAACACCATTTATTTTTTCAAAAAACATTAAAAAATAATGATTTCTATAGGTAATTCCCAAAAATTGTTATTATAGAAAATTTCATTGTTACCTGCTTATTGAAAAATTTATTTCATTATTGGTTTGTTTTTTTTATGGAATAAAATTTAAAGTATATTATCAGAAATTTAATAAAAACCCATTGTTTTTCAGACAAATAATTAAACATATTTCAGTAATAGTTGTCAAATAGGCTCTTATGGAAAGCGTATTTATTTTTGGAATTTAAGTTGAGAGCCTGATAGAAAAAAACATTATTTTTTCAAATGGTATAACATAAATGATAAGTATCATATCCAATTTTCATGAAGTGTTGTCAAATAGAACCATGTAGTCATATGTTATGGAACCTAGTATTCATACAAGATGGAGTAATTTCTTGTTAATGCTAGAACCCATAATTCCAACCTTCCAAAGGGTTGTGTCTATTTATTGTTGTACAAAACAAACTAAAAATTCTTATACCTCATTTCCATTGATTTTAACATAGGATTATGAGTATAATTTTTAATAAATGGAAAAATAATACAAAATAATAAAGAATATGATTATCTGTCTCCTTCTCATGGTTTAGGGAATTTAATTTCTTGTATTGGGAAAAAAATATAGTTTAATGCTACTTCATAAAGGAGGAAATTATTGTTATTATAATAAAAATGTGATTAAAAATAAACAACTTTTTATTTATCCATCACTATATAGTTCAAAATATAATAAACTTCCACCCTTAATTTCACAAGCTAGTGGATTAATAATGGGAATTAATCTGACACAACATTTTATCACTGAATATGTAACACCCGAGGTAAATAAAGAATATGACATTTTTATATTTATCCAAATTTTTTAATAAAATATTAATATGACTTTAAATGGGACGCTATGCTCGATGGCGTACCCAACACGCAACAACGAGTTTCTTGGGAATCTTACATTGCACTCTAATAATAAAATAATATTATTAAAAATGGTAGTTAACATGTAGCCGTTGTATTGGCGGGAATGGATATAAATAACTAAAATATGATTATATATGTTTTTAAATGTTTTTAAATTTATCCAATAAAATATAAAGGCTTAAAATACGGAAAGAATTCAATTTTAGGCGTATATGCACTAATTTTCACTAAAGGTTCACTTATAGCCTTTTGATGGAGAACCGTCATTAAATATAGTTTTGTTCACTATTATACATTCTATTGGATCAAATAAAAATCTTATTAAGAATTGGGACATCAAAATTTACATTGTGTAAATTTTTGGTATCTTTCCGATAAAGTCTATTTTTTAATGAATAGTGTAAAATGTTGTATTTTAATTCAAAACCTATTTTTAATCTAATTTATTTATATGATTAGATAATCTTTTGAATTTATTTTAAATTTAAATTATAATATATTTTTACCATTAAATCCAATAGTGGTCGTTGGAATTAATTTCACTTTGAAATCAGACTTAAACTACTGTCAATCTTTTGATACTTATTGTTTCATAAAAACACGTTATTTGTTCTGACAGTGGGAATTATTTATTAAATTAATTAATGTGACTTATATTTTTTGAATTTTGTAAAATAGACTTCATTTTTGAATTTGGAATATCAAATATAGCTTAGCGTGAATTTTTGGGATTTTTCTGAAAAAACTTCAATTATTGATGAATAGTGAAACCACTAAGTGGTACTTATAAAAAACTGATTTTTCCGTTTAAATGAAGTTTTACCATCTTTGTGTTTTTAATGTAAAAAATCCTACATACATGGTTGTCATTAAGAAGTAAAATGTGGTTCAATGGGATAAAAATAATTTTTTGGTGAATAGTAACTTATTAAGTTTTTAATCGCGATTAGAGGTAATTAGTGTAGTTTATGGTAAGAATGATGTTTTAATAAAATGAAATGACCTAGAAACATGTCCTACCCTCATTGGATATGTCATGGCCGACCAATAAAATCCATGGGTCAACTTGGGGACCCCATGGAGCCACTTTGGTTGGAAAATGACATAAATATCTTTTTATTTAATGTTAAAGTAAAAATGACACAAACATAAGATGTTTTACTAAACCAATTTTTACATGGAGATATACAAGTCATATTTTTGACTATAAATATTCATTGGTGAAATAAAAATATTTCCTACATCATAGTATTTTTTTTATAAATTTTAAACGTTAAATAAATTAAATTATTTATGACATCATGATGATGCAGCAATGACCTCATTATTTAACGATATAAATAAAAAGGAAAGATAATTTAATATATAAGATATACACATGTCCAAAACCTATTGGATGAATTGATTTCTAACCCTTGTCAACTTATCCTCGAAATACATTAATGTGGGACCTTTAAAATCCGAAACTCTTTTGAAAATAAAGTAACATTTAGTAACTTTACAAGAGTGCCCCTCCTCTTCTCTTATAAAAGGCCCCCACCTCTACCTCATTACCCACACTCCCAAAGACTTTGGATCGGACAACCCATGAACATTTTGTCTCTCAACTTCCCTCTCTAAATCCTTGAAGCCTCACTTTGGGCAGAATCCTTCCCAAGGAAGCCTTTGAGCTCAAACCAAAGGGAGTTACCCGATTTTAAGGTAATGTCTTCACTTGAGTCCTTTTGTTTTATTTTGCTTCTCCAACCCCCAAAACTATTTTTATTCATTTATTTAGTAACAAATACAGTATCTTCAATATACTAGGAGGTTGTTATATGAAGTATTCTAGCTACACATACACACACCTACATCTAATGGTTAAAGAACATACTGTTTCTGTGGATGGCGAATTTCTGCCTCACGAAACGATGATAGTTCAATATCCTTCTAACACCTTCAATGGTGGCCATTAAGATGTCACTATATTTATATATGATATATAATATGTTTATTTTTTCCTTAAACTTATGTATTTTTCATTTATGGCATACCTTTATGGCTTCCATTATGGGTATATGCGATATCTTCATTTTAGGAAGTGCGGACTACCGCCCCCTCAAAGTGATTTGATTCGTTAATACCATATGTGGTATGTATAAAGGATATATTTAATGATACTATATATGATACCATACTGGAATTAAAATAATATTATGTATCATTATGTTTTAATTCCATTAAATATGAAATAGAAATTGAAGTAGCGTTCATGCGTACATACGACTTACTGTCTCCATGAACGGTACATTTCATTTCTTATCTCAAAATGTTATTTAATATTATAAGTACATATATATAATGGATATATATGAATTATGGATATCAATCTGGAATTATAACATATTTATATCTCCCTCATTTTGTTTTAATTCCATTAATATGACAAAAAAATGAAAGTAGCGTTCATGTGTACGTACGGCCTACCGTCTCCTTGAACGGTGCTTTTCGTTTTTAATCTCCAAATGATATGGAATAGTATAAAATGAATATTTACTGGATATATATGATATTTTAATCATTAATAATATTCTGGAAATTATTTACTTATAACTACATGGGCAATCTTTTTTCAAACAAGTTCATTTTTGACTCATGTACCAAACATCGGCAAAAACGTCTGATATGAACTAAGATTATTAAACAATTATTATAACATTATAATATGTGATATGAACTGAATAATAATCTCTAAAGTATTTACTTAGGAAATTATTAATTGACCAAAGTTTATTATTCAGTAATATAAAGAAACGAACAAGACAAGTTGGACTTGAGGTAAGGGATCCTACTCCTCTCTTTCTTTTTAAGTACACTCTTTTATTTCATTCCTTTTAAAGATCATATTTCTTGTTATTGGGATGTTCTTTTATATTACTCTTACAGTAATTTTTATTTTCATATGATGAGGGACCCTATTCTCTCTCATCAATCCATTTTAGAAGTTTTGAGTGGCGCCGTTATGCTGCCGAATTTTCGTAAGAGATCTATCTTATCTCTTTCTTTTTATGTACTCTCCTTTATGTCACATCTTTTAAGATCCTCTTTGTTATGTTTGGGGATGTTCTTTTATATTCCTCTTTCTGTAAAATTTATGTTAATATGATGAGAGACCCTATTTGATCTCATCAATCCATTTTTGGAAGTTTTAAGTGGCGTCGTTAGGCTGCCGAGTTTTTGTAAGGGATTTTTCATCTCACTTTTATTCCCGTGAGATTTATGCTAAATTTGCCACAATTTACTTTTAGTGGTGTATGTACTTCCCATTATTTTACTCATTGTGTAATATAATTTCTTTTATGACTATTTACATCAATGTGGTATTGTCCTTCTTTCACGAGGTGTATGTTTCGAAAGATACCCATGTCGGTAAGGGAACCTTTCACCCTCCTCATTTTAAAAGACTTCTTTTGTTGGGTCCTTTAATTTACATATTGTTATGTTGGGATATGTTCTCATATATACTTATTGATGTAAATTTTAATTCCAAGTGATGAGATACCCTTTTTTTATCTCTCATCAACTCTTTTTGATGTGACGTCGTTAGGCTGTCAGGGGAACTTCTTAACCCAATTTCGATTTCTTTGGGTTCAAAATGTAGTTATTGAATATGTCATCCTTTGAATATGTGTGAATGACCTTTGATTACTTTACACTTAATATCCACTTATATTGGTTGTATTCGTTTGTCACACATAATTATGTAATTGATTTATCCTTAAACCAAGGATACTGTCTTTGTAAAGGACTTCGTCTCAATCTTCATTCATTGAGGCATATTTTGTTTTATACACAACCTTCTTTTATACGGTGTATAAACCCCTTTGACTTTTACGTATATCCAAAAAGGAATATTTTTTATACGAAGCGTTTTACTAAACGAAAAAATGGAATGTTTTTGTCGTACGTATGCGGCGACAACAACTTCTCCGCCTCCGTGACCATTATTTGAGTTTTGGCTTCTTCTACAAGCCATACCTTCTTTTTAAAGGAAAAATAAAAACAATGTTTTTCTTTTCATTTATTTTGGTATTGAAAATGGTTTTCATAATGTTATTATATCAATGTGTTGTATTGATAACTTGTGATTGAAAGGTGGAAATTTTATGTTCCTTTATGCATGTTTTATGTGATATGATTGTGTTGAGGTTCTTGGGAATTATTATGAAGACGGGTGGTTCTGTGATAAACTAAGGGCGGGTGAGCCCGATATATCTCTCCAATGCATTGGGTAACGCGATGGAGTGAAACGTTAAGGTTTATCCGAAGAGATTTAGGGAATATGCTGTGATGGGTATTCCAAACGTAACCAAGAGGGTTACTCCCTACGTAAGAATGTTATTAATGCCTCAAGTTACCTTTTATGTCTTATGATTTCTATGATTTATTCATGATTTGATTAGGTATGTTAAAGTGCCTATGTTTTATGGGTAAAGTACGATTTCATTCTTATGTATATATGAACTCGTGTTTCCTTTCCATATTTTTATAACCCTTACTGAGCTTTTTATGACCATCCCAAGTTTTTGAAATGTTTTTCACAGGTCAAGGGAAAGGTACATGATGGGATGATAGTGTCAAGAATGTGTCAATATAGAATCCATGTTTTTATTTTAAATATGTTTTCATTGATGGGAAGAATTAATATTGTCTTTTATGTAACCACTTTTCTTAAATGTGGAATGTAATGTAAGTTTCATGATCTAATTCTCGAAAACTCTAAACCTGAAAAGATCCTCAATGTGTAATCTTGTAATAACTCAAGATTAAGTAAGGTTTAAGGCTGGGGCCTTATTGTTGGTATCAGAGGTCGGTTTAGATAACTTTAGAGGTTAGGGTATTCTTTAAGCATAAGTGGCATTACCATAATGGTTAGGATTTAAGAAAGAGTCCTAGTTTTAGATAAAGTGAATGAGTAAGTGTATCTTAGTGTTTACCTTCCTCATTAGTACATGATGGTTTTGTTGATATACTCACACTGACATTTCTAGTTTTAGTGAATGGATGGATCTAGCAGGCACCAAAGTGAGAACAGGTTTGATGGAAACTATGGTGGTTCTATGATTAAGATACTAGATAAAATGGGGGATTCAATAAGGAAACTCGTGGTTGTTCTAAACCAACTATCAAGTAGTCAAGATCAACCACTTCAACCTTGGTGAGTTCTCTAATGCATCATGTACGAGATGGCCAACTCGATGTGGAAGTTCAGGTAATAATTATTAAGGTAACCATTAGGGTTTATATGATCCTTACTTTTTAGGTAATTATGGGTTAATCTATGAGATGATGGAAAATGAACGGAATGAGATAAACATGAGGTTAAAATATGTTATGATCATTTTTTATGATTTTATCTCGTTTTGGGAAATTTTTGGAGAATTATATTGTTTTGTAAAAAGGACAACATGCAGACCGTGTGACTACCCATCGTGTCGGACAAAGCTGCGGGAATCGAACCCACAACCAAAGTGCGACTGGTATTTATCGCCAACCACTGGACTACGTGAAGTCCCTGGATAGTTTGAATAATTATTTTTAGTTATATGATTTTATGAATTAAGAGTAAATTGATTTTGGGTTCTTTATGAAAATGATTAACCTATCATGGAGGATATGTGATTAGGTTAATTACTTTTCAATACGAGACTTTAGGAGCAACTGATGTTGATTAGAGATAAATGTTACGATTTAACTTGGAAGACTATGTGACTAAATACTTCAAATATTTGGGTTTAAATCTTAGATTGGCTTACTTTGAAGAATTTTATGGAAAATTGTTTTATCGAATGGTCCTTGTTGAACTTTGGGTTTTGTTTGACAAATTTTGGAGATTAAGAATAGATTTTCTTTTTATAAAGGGATATCCTTTTCTGGATTATCTAATCTTGTACTAACCTTTTTGGTTTTGGTTTTGGTTAAGGTATAATGATATGGGAAGTATATAGTTCTCTTTTGTAGATTAGGTGATTCTCTAGAAGTTTATTGTAGTACTCTTAATGCGAACAAGTCTTCCTAAATACTCGTCTTTTGGAGAAAATACGAGTTTGATTAAGGAATCTAGTAAAAGTAGAAAGTCTACATGACAAGTAAGTATGTTTCATTATGATTTATTTAATCTCAAAAATAAACTCTTCAATGAAAAGTAACTTAAAACAAAAGTGTTGTCTCTTAACTTTTCCTACAAGGGAATAAAATACTGTTTAAACCATCACAAGTTTGTGATTTTCTTATTGTTAACATTCTCCTAGACATGTTTACTATCACTCTCCATCAGAAAATGACCCTATGTTTTCTCCTCCATGTCAATGTTTTCCTACATGGAGTCCTAGTATGGGTTAACTCGGGTGACCTCTGTACTTATCTTTCTTTATTTTAAAGTGATTGTTTTACCAACTCTTTTTTCGATGTGGGACTTTCAAGGATGTTTCCAAGCTCAATTTTAAAAATTGTGAGGACGCAATTCCCAAAAGGGGGGAAAAATGTAACACCCCAGGTAAATAAAGAATATGACATTTTCATATTTATCCATATTTTTTAATAAAATATTATTATCACTTTAAAGGGGATGCTATGCTCGATGGCGTACCCAACACACAACAACGAGTTTCTTAGGAATCTTACGTTGCACTCTAATAATAAAATAATATTATTTTAAATAGTAGTTAACATGTAGCCGTTGTATTGGAGGGAATGGATAGAAATAACTAAAATATTATTATATATGTTTTTAAATGTTTTTACATTTATCCAATAAAAGATAAAGGCTTAAAATATGGAAAGAATTAAATTTTAGGTGTATATTCCCTAGTTTTCACTAAAGGTTCACTTATCGCCTTTTAATGGAGAACCGTCATTAAATATAGTTTTTTCAATCTTATACATTCTATTGGACCAAATAAAACTCTTCTTAAGAATTGGGACATCAAAATTTACATTGTGTAAATTTTTGGTATCTTTCCGATAAAGTTCATTTTTTTAATGAATAGTGTAAAATGTTGTATTTTAATTCAAAACATCTTTTTAATCTAATTTATTTATATGATTAGATTATCTTTTGAAATGTTTTTAAAGTTAAATTATAATATATTTTTACCATTAAATACAATAGTGGTCGTTGGAATTAATTTCACTTTGAAATCAGACTTAAACTAGTGTCAATCTTTTGATAGTTATTGTTTCATAAAAACATGTTATTTGCTCTGACAGCGGGAATTAATTATTAAATTAATTAATGTGACTTATATGTTTTGAATTTTATAAAATAGACTTCATTTTAGAATTCGGAATATCAAATATAGCTTAGGGTGAATTTTTGGGATTTTTCTGAAAAACTTCAATTTTTAATGAATAGTGAAACCACTAAGTGTTACTTATAAAAAACTGATTTTTCTGTTTAAATGAAATTTTTCCATATTTGTGTTTTGAATTTCAAGAATCCGACATACATGGTTGTCATTAAGAAGTAAAATGTGGTTCAATGGGATAAAAATAATTTTTTGGTGAATAGTAACTTATTAAGTTTTTAATCGTGATTAGAGGTAATTAGTGTAGTTTATGGTAAGAATGATGCTTTAATAAAATGAAATGACCTAGAAACATGTCCTACCCTCATTGGATGTGTCATGGCTGACAAAGACAATCCATGGGTCAACGTGGGGACCCCATGGAGCCACTTTGGTTGGAAAATGACATAAATATCTTTTTATTTAATGTTAAAGTAAAAATGACACAAACATAAGATTTTTTACTAAAACAATTTTTACATGGGGTTATACAAGTCATATTTTTAACTATAAATATTCATTGGAAAGATAAAAAGAGTTCCTACATCATAGTATTTTTTTGTAAATTTTTATACATTAAATAAATTAAATTATTTATGACATTATGATGATGCAGCGATGACCTCATTATTTAACGATTTAAATAAAATGGAAAGATAATGTAATATCTAAGACCTACACATGTCCAAAACCTATTGGATGAATGTATTTCGAACCCTTATCACTTTATCCTCGAATTAAATCAATTTGGGACCTTTAAAATCCGAAACTCTTTTTAAAATAATGTAACATTTTGTAACTTTACAAGAGTGCCCCTCCTCTCCTCTTATAAAAGGCCCACACCTCTACCTCCTTACCCACACTCCCAAAGCCTTTGGATCGGCCAAAACCTTCACAGTTTTTCTCTCCACTTCCCTCTCTAAATCCTTGAAGCCTCAATTTGGTCATAATCCTTCTCAAGAAATCCTTTGAGCTCAAACCAAAGGGAGTTACCCGATTTTAAGGTAATGTCTTCACTTGAGTCCTTTTGTTTTATTATGCTTCTCCAACCCCCTAAACTATTTTTATTCATTTATTTTGTAACAAATCCAGTATCTTCAATATACTAAGAGGTTTTTATAAGAATTATTTGAGCTACACATACACACACCTACATCTAATGGTTAAAGAACATACTGTTTCTGTGGATGGCGAATTTCTGCCTCACGAAACGATGATTGTTCAATATCCTTCTAACACCTTCAAAGGTGGCCATTAAGATGTCACTATATTTATATATGATATATAATATGTTTATTTTTTCCTTAATCTTATGTATTTTTCATTTATGGCATACCTTTATGGCTTCCATTATGGGTATACGCGATATCTTCATTTTAGGAAGTGCGGACTACCGCCCCCTCAAAGTGATTTGATTCGTTAATACCATATGTGGTATGTATAAAGGATATATTTAATGATATTATATATGATACCATACTGGAATTAAAATACTATTATGTATCATTATGTTTTAATTCCATTAAATATGAACTAGAAATGGAAGTAGCGTTCATGCGTACGTACGGCTTACCGTCTCCATGAACGGTACATTTCATTTCTTATCTAAAAATGTTATGTAATATTATAAGTACATATATATAATGGATATATATGAATTATGTATATCAATATGGAATTATAACATATTTATATCTCTCTCATTTTGTTTTAATTCCATTAATATGACAAAAAAATGAAAGTAGCGTCCATGCGTACGTACGGCCTACCGTCTCCATGACCGGTGATTTTTGTTTTTTATCTCCAAATGATATGGAATAGTATAAAATGAGTATTTACTGGATATATATGATATTTTAATCATTAATACTATTCTGGAAATTATTTACTTATTACTACATGGGAAATCTTTTTTCAAACAAGTTCATTTTTGACTCATGTATCAAACATCGGAAAAAACGTCTGATATGAACTAAGATTATTAAACAATTATTATAAAATTATAATATGTGATATGAACTGAATAATAATCTATAAAGGAGGTACTTAGGAAATTATTAATTGACCAAATTTTATTATTCAGGAATATAAAAAAACGAACAAGACAAGTTGGACTTGATGTAAGGGATCCTACTCATCTCTTTCTTTTTAAGTACACGCATTTATGTCATTCCTTTTAAAGATCATCTTTCTTATTATTGGGATGTTCTTTTATATTACTCTTACTGTAATTTTTATGTTCATATGATGAGATACCCTATTCTCTCTCATCAATCCATTTTGGAAGTTTTGAGTAGCGCCTTTAGGCTGCCGAATTTTTGTAAGAGATCTATCCTCTCTCTTTCTTTTTAGGTACTCTCCTTTATGTCACATCTTTTAAGATCCTCTTTGTTATGTTGGGGGATGTTCTTTTATATTCCTATTTCTGTAAAAATTATGTTAATATGATGAGATACCCTATTTGATCTCATCAATCCATTTTCGGAAGTTTTAAGTGGCTCCGTTATGCTACCGAGTTTTCGTAAGGGATTTTTCATCTCACTTTTATTCACGTGAGATTTATGCTACATTTGCCACAATTTCCTTTGAGTGGTGTATGTACTTCCCATTATTTTACTCATTGTGTAATATACTTTCTTTTATGAGTATTTACATCAATGTTGTATTGTCCTTCTTTCACGAGGTGTATTTTTCGACAGATACCCATGTCGGTAAGGGAACCTTTCACCCTCCTCTTTTTAAAAGACTTCTTTTGTTGGGTCTTTTAATTTACATATTGTTATGTTGGGATATGTTCTCATATATCCTTATTGATGTAAATTTTATGTCCAAGTGATGAGATACCCTTTTTGTATCTCTCATCAACTCTTTTTGATGTGACGTCGTTAGGCTGTCAAGGGAACTTCTTAACCCAATTTCGATTTCTTTGGGTTCAACATGTAGTTATTGAATATTTCATCCTTTGAATATGTGTGAATGACCTTTTATTACTTTACACTTAATATCCACTTATATTTGGTGTATTAGTTTGTCACACATAATTATGTAATTGATTTATCCTTAAACCAAGGATACCGTCTTTGTAAGGGACTTCGTCTCAATATTCATTCATTGAGGCATATTTTGTTTTATACACAATCTTCTTTTATATGGTGTATAAACCCCTTTGACTTTTACGTTTATCAAAAAAGGAATCTTTTTTATACGAAGCATTTTACTAAATGACAAAAGGGAATGCTTTTGTCATACGTATACGGCGACAATGACTTCTCCGCCTCCGTGACCATTATTTGAGTTTTGGCTTCTTCTACAAGCCATACCTTCTTTTTAAAAGAAAAATAAAAACCATGTTTTACTTTTCTTTGATTTTGTTATTGAAAATGGTTTTCATAATTTTTTTATATCAATGTGTTGTATTGATAACTTGTGATTGAAAGGTGGAAATTTTATGTTCCTTTATGCATGTTTTATGTGATATGATTGTGTTGAGGTTCTTGGGAATTATTATGAAGACGGGTGGTTCTGTGATAAACTAAGGGCGGGTGAGCCCGATATATCTCTCCAATGCATTGGGTAACGTGATGGAGTGAAACGTTAAGGTTTATCCGAAGAGATTTAGGGAATATACTGTGATGGGTATTCCAAACGTAACCAACAGGGTTACTCCCTACGTAAGAATGTTATGAATGCCTCAAGTTACCTTTTATGTCTTATGATTTCTATGATTTATTCATGATTTGATTAGGTATGTTAAAGTGCCTATGTTTTATGGGTAAATTATGATTTCATTCTTATGTATATATGAACTCGTGTTTCCTTTCCATATTTTTATAACCCCTACTGAGCTTTTTATGCTCATACCATGTTTTTGAAATGTTTTTCACAGGTCAAGGGAAAGGTACATGATGGGATGATAGTGTCAAGGATTTGTCAAGATAGAATCCATGTTTTTATTTTAAATATTTTTCCGTTGATGGGAATAATTAATACTGTCTTTTATGTAACCACTTTTCTTAAATGTGGAATGTAATGTAAGTTTCATGATCTAATTCTCTAAAACTCTAAACCTGAAAAGATCCTCAATATGTAATCTTGTAATAACTCAAGATTAAGTAAGGTTTAAGGCTGGGGCCTTATAGAATAGCTTTACATTAACACCCTAGTATATATCATAAAAGTAAATTAAAAAATTAGTAAAGATAATTTTAGTAAAAAAAAGAATACAAAATAAACTTTTTAATATAAATGGATCCATATGATAAGATTTTGAGAATTAGGTAAAAAATAAATACTGAAAAAAATTAATTCCCCCCAAGAAACATCGAAATTATTTACTGATATAAAAATTCAAAAGAAAATACGGCCTATTTTTTCTATTTTTATTTGACATTATTAAAAACTATTCTGTAAATAAATTTTTAGACTTTTCTATCCAAATATTTATGATATTATTTATAATTTTATGATCCTCCACCAAAAAGGATTGAATGATACTATTAATAAAAATGGAATGAATTCCTCTTAAATCATTTTGATCTAGTAATCAAAACAATATCGTATATGGAAGAAAGAAATACATCTCCCCACATCAACTCTAGGAAATAAACCTTTGTGTGGGTGACTGATTTCCCATCTCAATAATATTTAACACTTGTATTTAGTAGTTATAAAATATATAATCTAAAAAATCATCAGGTGGGTTTTATTAGGTAGTAATTTATAATAGTATTATATTTTGAACCAATGGTATTAATATAACTATTTTTATAAAGGTAGAATTAATCCAATAAATAAGATTTAAAAATACAGGGAAACATAAAGCATTTAAATAGTTATTTATCCTTCCCCCTGTGCATTGGGATTCCAATTGAAAACCCAACATTATTCCCCCATTTCTAGGACAAATATGATAATGGAATAGTCGTTTTTTAAATGAAAAAAAAAACAAATAAAATTACATAATATTGAAATCTTTCAAAATATGAATGTGTAAGGGCTCGGAACCTTGTAGGATGACCCTTTTCATGTTTCTAAATATCATGATGCACAAAGAAGGTCAAGGATGAGTTTTGATGGGTTCGGCTGCTAAAATTTGAAAAAATGGAGAATACGCGGCATGTAAGTGTTTCATGCCATGTATTTGAGATTCATTTCTTGTTAAGGCTAGTTCGCGAGGTGATACATGATGTCTATTAATTCATGGTTAGAATTTTTTAGGTGATTTATTTTTATGTGATATCTGAAACATGATTATTATAAGATGTTTAAGGGTTACACACCATGTAAATCACCTATGAAGTGCATCCATAAAATGTGTAGTGGCTTAGGATTTCTAAAAAAATGTTTCCTTCCTCCTGATTCTAGGTGATTTAGTGGTAAACTCTTCTAAATATTGAGATTCATTTTATGTGGATCGATCCTTGACCTTTCATCTTTGATCTATAGTGATATGAGGTTTGTTATACCTATTTTCTTATGATTTTTTATCTGTTTCCTCCTATTTCGTCATGTAATACTACATTGGATCATGTCCCTATTTATTATTTAGTTTTTCCTGGGTTTTTGTTGTGACTATGTCATGGATTCCATAGAGGGATAAAACTTCTTGTAAAAGAGTTCACTGTGATCTACAAAATTGTTCTATTATCATGAAAAGAATTTTGACACATTTGAGGTATTGTATTCATTTATTATCTATTTATTTATGATCAATTGTAAATTTATCAAAGATTATCTCTTTATATGGAATTGAAATTAAAAAAAATTATGATTTAACTGGATTAATAAATAATTTTTTAAAAAACACATATTAATGTGATATATACCAAGATAGTGGTTGCCTCTTGATTTGATTGATTGTGTGATATCTATTATATTCATTGTCAGAATGTTTTTATTCTTGGAGTATCAAGGTCAAGCTGAGCAAGAATTTAAATAAAAAATTAATTGATAATTAATTGTCTTAATAATAAATAAAGAAGTGGCCTATTTGTAATTCAATACTTCTTGTAATTTGAAAATGATCAAATTGATATAGTGAACATGGTTGATTAAATTTTATATTCCATGTGTCAATGGAAATGATAAATAATTTTGAATCATGTTAATTTTTGTTGATGATAATAATAAAAGTCAAGGTAATAATAATTTTTTTGATTATAAGAGAATGTTGAGATTTGGATAGCTTGTTATAGCTTGATTCCTTTGGCGTCCCGTAGTTGGAACCTATAATTAATGAATTGGATAATTAAAGATTGAATAAGAACTAACTATTTCATAAATATAATTTTAATGATTGAGTCAACCCTCTTATTTGAGAAGGTTGAGTGACTTGAGTTTGGAGTTGTGATAGCTCATTTGTGTGTGAAGGTTGGATGCCCTTTTTAGGGCTTAGATTGTCCTGTTCTTTATTCTTGTTTTTTTCCTACTACTTTTTTGATGTACTCTAGATGTGAGCTTCATTATGAGATGTGATATGATATAGGGAGGCCCTGATGATGTTCTGAGACTATGATGGATGAGTCTGGGGTGATTGACGTGATATATGGGTGGGGAGGCCAAGATGATTTGGAATTAGTTAATGCCTATGATGGTGAGATGCATTAGGATATGTATGTGGGTGTTGGGGACATCACTATATATGGTGGAATGGGATGATGTTAGGTTTACCCATATAAGTGATTCTGATATCTATGATGCTTTATTATGAATATTTTTAATGGTCTATGTATGGGTTTCTAATTTTATTTTCTTTCCTTTCCCCACTATTTGAGGCAAATGGATGTTCTTAGTTTCAGGTTTCATATTGGTGGTATCTAGTATGGTTTTCCCAAAGTAATTGACTATATAATGATGATAATAATGAATAAATAATTATTATCTCATAGGGTTGGTGCTGATGAAATGTAAACGATTGAAGGATGTTAATATTGATAAACTATAGACTCGATTTGGATTATAACTAGATTTCGTGGACCTCACTCATATGATTAATTAAATGTAATGTGGAATAATATTAATGGTTAATTAATGGATAAGAAATTAATTAATGTATGTAATTGATAAAGAAGGACAGTTTTATTTAATATAGCTTTTTAAAATGTTTGTGTGATTATAGGATAACAAGTCTTAGTAGTGGCATTCAAGAGGCCGAGTGAAGTTAGCTACATTTGAGTCTAATACTATATCAAGCCCATGGTGTTTTGGTGATATATATTATATCTTGTATATTTATTAATTTCATATTTTAACACACACATGTCAGTTAGAGAAACTAACACCTTTTGGACTCTAGTAGTTTCTTTTCCCCAACATCCTAGTAATAGGATAGTTGGCTGACTACCACCTCTAGATCTGTTCTCTTTTCCTGTCAGTTACTTCTGCTGGTATGCATAGTGATTATTTTCCCCATATATGTGTGTAGCTTTTTTTGTATTTTTTAATTCACACACATTTATTAATGGATATAGTGTCAAAAAGATTATTATATGTTTAATGTGTATAGGTTGTGATGGATTGAGGTACATACTTGGTGTATAGGTTATAATGGCTTGAGGTATAATACCTGAGGTATGATACATGTCATTAATGTTATGGTGGATAATAGAAACTACTTGGTTTCTATATATGGATATGTGGATGGGATTATGTGTTGCATGAGGTGTTTGTTGTGATGCATTTCCCAGGTGTCTTCAGGCTATCTTATTTTTTGGGAGAGAGATGGCTCAGATTGTGCGACATTGGGGAAGAGTGGAAAACCAATTGGGAAGAGGGAGTGGGGTAAATGTGATATTTAATTATTATATTATATACTCTCTTGTATTCAATACTTGATGAGAGTTATCCATGGTGAGGCTAGGAAAATTGTATACATATTTAGGTGATTAGTTTGTTTCATTGTTCATTGTTCTTTAGTATGCTTTATTTATCTTTTTCACGAGATTCTCATAGGAGGATCCTACTAAGTATAATTTTATCATCACCCTACATATATATAAACTATTTTTCAGTTCATAAGGAGAAGGCTAGAAATCGGGTTGGATATTACTGGATCATGGTTTTGCGATAGTTGTTGAGGTTTTGTGGTCAATGTAGTATTTACTTTTTTGGTACTTATATTTTTCCTTTAATTTGTTATAGTATTGTATGAAATTTCATGTTTTCTCTTCGTATTTCATTTTATATAGGTTTGAGTAGTTTTTTATTTGTGTATCCATTTAATCTCCCTCTTCTGTATGTTATTTTAGAGGGTATTGCATCTTATATGCATGTTAATTGTACCCTTGGTGCTAGTCGCCAACTCAGGGCCTACTGGAGGCATGAATTGAGTAGTCTCCATCTCCCTTAATTTATTAACATCCTTGTAGGGGTACACATTAGGTTAGGGGCATGATAAAGTGGTGTCAGAAGTTCATTTTTAAGGGATATGATGGAGTTTGGAGTCAGTCACATGTGAGATTGAAATGGTTTGTGGGGAAATGGTGTCAGAAAAGTATAGCAATTGATGTAAACATGGGAGACTCGTTGATACATGGGTATTTAGGGCCCCATGTTATTTGATTCACAAACCATTATGTTTACTAATCTTACTAAATGATGTGATACTAGTTTCAGGGTAAACACCTAGGAAAGAATCATTCATCATTCTTTATTTCTCTTATGTTTGGAATGCGTATAACCTTGGGACAGGTTAAAACCATAACAAGATAAAAAATAACTAATTAATTATTCTTAAATATTTCATATTCAAGGATTATGATCTCTAGAAGTCATAATTTTTTTGTAGGCATTGATGTAGGTCGACATCTTCATCATGTTTGTACCGAAGATGTTTAGAAGTACATTCTAACAGATCACTGTGGAGTGGAGGTTATTAACAATGAAAATTGTTGGAGTAAACTCCAATATTTTCAGCACCAAATACTTCATAAGTTTGAGTGATCTATTTCAGATTTAGTGACATAATATTGGTTAGAGGAGGTTGAGATAACTTTCAGCTTGATCCATGCTCAAAGAGAGCATTGCCTTTCATTGGTTGTGACGATTTTACTTGTAATAGTGAGGAATTGGTGGTTATTGATCCTTAGGGATTGTAAGGAGTCAGTTGTTTAGTGGAAGAAGCTTCAAGACAAGTTACAAGAAGTTTCCCTTTCCACAACTACAATAGAGACCATCTGTCAGGGGTTGTTTACCATTCAACTGGGTTGTTCCATCATGTGAGAATTTAGGTTTAGTTTTAAGTCCCTTCTGTGATATACTTAAAACCTATTTCGGGATTAGGTGGATTGGGATAGGAATAATGGGGAAGATTTTCATCCATAGATCATGCACCAGGTTACCTCAATTATACTGAATATGTTTCTCAATGTGCTAGAAATTGTATAAGTTATTGATCTTATGTTTTCCACAACCAAATTTTCATGAGAGGGAAGTCTTCAAGATTAATCACAAAGTAGCGCTATGGTTTGGGGTTCCCATTTGTCGGGATATAAGAGGCTTTGGTTAGAAGAGGGTAGGTAACAACCCTCATCATCATATTTCTATGGGGGTGAAAACTCCCAGACCTATGATAAGGAATAATAAACATGTTTACTTATGGAGGGTGAATTCATAAGCGGTGATAGTTCCTATACATTATGATCAATTAGCATATGTTAGGTGTTCCACATCAAGTTTCTCCATTGAGGTTGTTTTATCCATGGTAATAGTGGCAGGGTTTTGTAGTCTTGGATCATCCTAGAGGAGATGGGGTAGGTAGAGTACATCCCTGAGATTCTACTCATCCTCAAAGATTAAATCATGACTATATAGGTGATCGTGATAAGGATCATAAATTCCATAGAGTAGGTCATCATCCTCTTTATGATTAAGGGTTTCCAGTGTCGGGGTAACCAAATGATGTTCGAGGTACCCTTTTCTAATTTTTTTCATGGGTGATTGATTGTTTTTATTTAGGGGTAATGAACTCATTTATATTACCTAACCTCAACCATGATTTGGGACTTGAGGTAGAGAGGCTTCTATTACCCTTGGCACTGACTATGACTATTATAGGATGAGAAGACTTGTATTAAATATGTAGAGAATGTGAGGTTCTATTGGGGAAGTACTGTTTCTAACGATATTACCTATGTTTATAGATACAACCACATAAAATCATCCTCAGTATGGATTGGATGTATTCAATACAGGCTATCATGTATTGACTCAGGTGATAGGTTTTGTTTTATGATGATGATAGAGATCCAACAGTGTTTTTTGTAGAGAAAACCCCTCGGATGTGATAGAGTAATGATCTGTACATGTCATCATTGATGAAAAATATGAAGTTGAGTACCTAAATGTATCAATAGTTAGTGTTTCCTAAAGTTAAATAAGTGTCTCTTGATGTATTTTTAGAGGAGGTTTTAGCATTACCCCCCCCCCCAATGGGATATCTATTTTGGGATTCGGGTATAGATAGGAGTGTCTCCTATCTTGAAGTCTCCATATATGATGGAACCTTTTGAGTTACGAGAGGTGTTTGTACTTCTCGATGATCTATTACAGTGAGGTTTTGTTTGATCGAGTTTCTCACCTTGAGGTGAACCTGTTTTGTTCAAAAATAAGTTTGATATCATTTTACATCTTTGTATTGATTATCATCACATGAAAAATGGGATATTGAAGAACTTCTACCCTCTTCCATATATCAATGATTTATTCAATCCGCAAAAGGGAGAAAGTTAGTTCTTGATTATAGATTTGTTGTCAAGATATCATCAAATGTGGGTGAAGGTTGAGGATATTTAAAAGAACTACTTATGTTATCATCATGTTTATTATGAGTTCATTGTGATGTTGTTTAGTGTGATGAAATCTCTAGACATGTTCATGGGGTTGATGAATGAAAATTTTAGAGTGTTACTATATAAGTTTGTGGTAGCGTACATCGACAACACCCATGTGTACTCCTCATCTGGGGAGGAGCATTCAGAGTATCTATGCACCCTTGTAGGAGTTCTTCTTCCTGGGCATTTATTTGGTAATTTTTCAAAGTGTGAATTCTAGGATCTAGACGTCCATTTATTGGGTCATATTGTGTCATAGTGGGGAGTAGTTGTAGATATTTTAAGATGGAGGTGGTTGTATCATGGGAAGCCCCTAAGATAGTGGTAGGGTTTTAGAGTTTTCTTATTCTTGTATGCTATTGTAGGAGGGTCATAGTAAATTTCTCTTAGGTTTTGACTCCTCTGGCATCCTTGATCTCAAATTATTAGACATTCTTGTGTATTTAATAGTTTCAGGAAGCCTTTGAGTAGCTGAAGGAGAAGTTGGTTAGTGCTTCGATCTATTTTTTCCAATTAAAGGATTTTAGTTTGAGGTTTTTTGTAGTTCTTTGTGTATTATCTTAGTGTGAGTTCTGATGCATCAGGTATTGGTAATTTCATATGGGTCTAGATAGTTACCTTCCAATTAGTGTAATGATTCCACCCGTGATCTTGATTTGGCATCAGTGGTTTTTTCCTTCAAGTTGTGGTGACATTACCTCATCGTCAAGTGTTTTTTAGTTTTTACCAATCATAAGAGCCTAAGGTATGGCTTCTCCCAGAATGAAATGAACTTGTTTTAGTGTCATTGGATGGAGTTCTTATAGGATTAATACTTCAATAATTCATATATTCTAGTTAAGTTAAATGTTGTAACTTATATATTGAATAAAAAGTCATGTATTGATGTCATGTATGAATCTAGATATTCTAGGATCGTGATGAAAAAACTCTCAGTTATGAATCTAGATATGGGAGAGGGTGGAGGTAGAGGTTGAATTTTCAATATTATAGTGCATTCATCTTTGTTGTAGTAGGTGTAGGAGTAATAGTTGGGGGATTCTGAGGTAGAGTTCTGGAGGAAAAAAGGTTTTTTTTTTGTGATTCTCATTATGGTTTGTTTAAAGATGGATAACATTGAGTGTTGTTCCAAGGAAGGATTTTCATTTCTTTAGAGATGTGTGAGATGGTTCTTCATGACTTCCATATTTCACATTTGGTGGTATATCTCAACATGAAAAAGACTTACTGAGATTTGAGAGGTTTGTTTTGGTGGTGTGAGGTGAAGAGTATAGTTGCATAGTTTGTTTCTATGTGATAGGTATTCTAGAAGGTGAAGGTAGAGCACTATGGTCCTTGTGGTTTTATACAAAAATTATATGTTCTCTAATGGAACTGTTAGGACATCTCGTTGGAAATTGTTACAAGTTTAACTCAATATCATGTATTTTATGATTCTATATTGGTGATAATGGACTTATTGATGAAATCATCCCCCTTTATAGTGATCAAGGTGTCAATATTAGTGAATGTTTTTTTAAGGAAGTATGTAGAGGATCTAGTGTGACTCCATGGATTCTGGAAAATGATCACCTGTGATTGAGATCCCTTTTTAGCTCTAGAGTGTGGAGAGGTCTTCATCATGATTTTGGTTATCAGTTATTCCATAGAACTTCTATTCATACATATATGGGTGGATAGACAAAGTTGGCCATCCAGAATCTTAAAGAAATGTTGTGCTCTTATGTCCTAGATTATGGAGTTTTATGGATGAGGAACCTACACTTGGTCTATTTGTCTTACAATGATAGTTTCCACTCTACCATTTTTATGGATCTATTTGAAGGTTTGTATTGATAACTTTTTCATTCTTTATTATGCTGGAATGGATTTGGAGAGGCATCGATTCTCCAGATAAAACTAGAATAGAATATTAAAGAGATGGATTGGGTAATTTTTTTAGGATGAAGAGAGAATATGACCATCAAAAATCCAATGTTATTCATAGGAGAAGACCTCTGGAGTTCAATGTTGGAGATCGTGTGTTCTTGAAGGTGACTCCTTGTCATGGGAAGCGAAGGTTTGGACATTGTAGTTAGCTTTCTCCCCAGTTTTTTGGCCCTTTTTAGATGTTATCATGTGTTGGAGTCAAGGAATATCAAATATATGTTCCCCCATAAATGATCCAGATACATGATATTTTTCATGTGTTGTGTCCCCATCGTTATATTCATGATGACTCTCATGTTATCAATTGGGATGAGGTTGATTTTAATGATGATTCAAACTTTGAGGAGTGGCCTATGGAGATCCAAGACAACTAGGAGAATTTTTTTGTGGTCATTATATTCCCTTGGTACATGTCTTCTGTAGTAATGGTGGTGTGAAAGATAGTAGATGGGAATGTGATTCACATATGAGAACTTAGTACCACAAGATTTTATATGTTTTTCTATTCTATAGTAATGCCGCACCTTTTTTAGATGTAAACCTTGTTTTTTTAGGAGTGGGTTTCATATTTTTTCATATTATTGATTGAATTTTATTTGAGAGGTATCCTTCCCAAGACAGTATTTAGGAGTTAGTAATTTTTATTTTCTAGTTTTGTGCCTGTTTCCTCTGATGAGATGGTTGAGCTCCTAAGATATAAGGATCTTTGATAGGTATATCACTTGATGGCTATTAAAATGGCCTAGTTTTTCTCTCCTTTTTGGTTTTTGATTGTTGAGGATGATAATTTATTGAGAGGTATCTAATCTAAGGGCCTGAATCCATGTAGTATGACCCTTTTTGTGTTTCCAGATCTTGTGATGCTAAGAGGATTCTTTGAGACAATCTATAGGGGTTTGGCTAAAAAAGGTGAAAGGCTGAGATTATATGGTTTGTATGTGTTTCATTCCATGTATTTGAGGTTCATGTCTTGTAAGGCAGGTTCACTGGGTGATACATAACATGTATTTATTCAGGTTTAAATTTTTTTTGGAAGCATTTTTTATGAGATCTAAAACTCGATGATTAAATGATGTGTAAGAGTTATAGACCATTTAAATCCCCTATGCAGTATATCTAAACAAGTGTAGAGGCTCGTGAGTTCTCAAACTCTATGCCACTTTTCCCAATTCTAGGTGATTCAGCGCTTCCCCTTCTACATTTTAAGATTTCATCAATGAGGATCAATGTGTTTCCTTTCATCTTTGATCTGTGGTGATCTGAGGTGCATTATGTCTATTTTCTCATAGTCCATAAATAGAGTTACTCCCATTTTATCTTTCCATGAAATGCAAGATCATCTCTATGTTTCTAATGGATTTTTTATTGGTTTTTTATTCAGTTGTTTCACAGCGTCCTTAGAGGGATGTAGATTCTTATGGGATAGGTGATTGGGATCTTTGCCATTGGTTTGTTCTCATGATAATAACATTGAAGCCTTTAAATTAAGGGGATTCATTTCTTATTTATTTATTTCTATGAAATTGAAAACTGATCGTGGTTTATACCTTTACCTAGAAGTGAAATTAACCTAATAATGAATTAACCAGATTAATAAAGGACTGGTTGGTGACCGCATGTTGATGTTCCTTTTACTGTGAGAGCAGTTTCCACTTCATTTTAAAGTTAGTGTGATATCTATGATTTTATTTTTATGTTTGTTGTTATTCTTGGATTTTATTGTTTAAACCAATAATGAATGTAATGTTAGATTTAATTGATAATTAATTTTCTTAAGAATAATTAAATAAAATGCCTATTTGTAAAATTCTGTTTTTTTATTTTATAATGATGAAATTAATTCAATATGAATTCTTAATAAAATATGATCTTTCATATATTAATTTAATTGATAAATAATGTGAATCATGTTCATTCTTTT
The DNA here is from genome assembly GCA_963277665.1 of Viscum album. NCBI lineage: Eukaryota > Viridiplantae > Streptophyta > Magnoliopsida > Santalales > Viscaceae > Viscum > Viscum album. Next base: position 1,818,608,856 of record OY728164.1, read on the forward strand.
GATGATAATAATAAAAGGAATGATAATTAGAATGGTTTTAATGCTAAGATCATGTTTAAATTTTTATAGCTTATTATAGATTGATACCTTAGGTTGCTCGTAGATGGAGCCTGTTATTAATGAATATGTTCATTAACGTTTCAATAATAATAAGTTATGGGATAAATATAATTGTGTGGGATTTAGTTTCCCATCTACGTGAGATGGCCAAGTAGCTTTATTTTGGAGTCGTGAGATCTTGTTTGTGTGTCAAGGCTATATGTCTTCTTTTAGGGACTAAATTTTAATGTTCTATGTGATTGTTTGTTTCCTACTTATTTTTTGTTATTCGCTAGATGTGACCTTTACTAAGAAATGTGATATATGGCAGGGAGGCTCATATAATGTTATGATCCGGGTATGGTTGAACCTTGGTTGGATGATGTGATATGTGGGTGGGGAGGCCTAGATGGTGTGTTAGTAGTTGATGCTTGTGATAGTGAGATACATTTGGATATTCATGTGGCTATCAAGGATGGAACGAAATATGATGTAATAGGTCAAAGTTGGGTGCACCAATTGATGTGATATTGAGAGCTAGGATTCTCACTTACGAATATGTTTAATGGTTGATAATGAGGTTGCTTATTTTATCTTCAGTCCTCTTCCCACTACTTTAGGGAGCATGATGTTATTATTTTCCTATTTCTAATTTGTTGTATCTTAGGATGGTTTTCATAGAGTACATGGGCTTGTGATTATTATGATAATTAATAAATAATTTTTAGCCTATAGGGTTGTTTTGGATGGAATGAAAATATTGAAGACATGATAATCTTGATAAACTGTGCACTTTGTTTGAATTATGCATGGAGCGCATGGACCATACATGGATGATTATAGTAAATAAATGTAGAATAAAGTTAATGTTAAGTTAATGGATAATGAATTAATAATTTAAGGAAATTATAAGAAGTAAATAAGTACTTAATATAGATCATTTAAATTATTTTGTACTTATTGGATATCTATTCTTAGTAGTGGCAGTTGGGAGTCTGAGCGACGTTTTCTGTAATTGAGTCTAAGACTTTGTTATGACCATAGTACGGTTGTGAGCTATATTATAACCTATATATCTTTTTCTTTCAAACACTTACCCCCCACCCACCATGTAGGTTAGGGAAACTAACTCCCAGTGGACTCCGGGTGGCTGTTTCCCCAACATCTCAGTGGGATGATGGATGGATGACAACCCCCTCTGGCCTTCTCTCTTCTCTTCTGTTGATATGCATGGAGTTTACTTTCTTTGTATATGTTTATAGAGGAATGTAATGTAATTTGGTTATTTGAAACACAAGTATCGCCTTATACATTATCACAAGGATTATTATAGGTATGACATGTATAAGTTGTGATGGCATAAGGTTATTACTCGGTGTTTGTGCAGTAATGGCTTGAGGTATAACACATGATGTATAATACATGTCATATATGCTATGATGGGTTCTATAAACTTATTTTTTACTCTATCCAGATATTTGGATGGGATGAAGCGGTGATTTGATGTATGAGGTGCATGTTGTGATGACTTGCTCATGCGTCTTCAAGCTTACTTATTATTTTGGAGAGAGATAGCTCGGGATGTCCGACATTGGGGAGAAGTGGAAAACTAGTGGGGAATTAGGATAAGGGTACACTTTATGATTCATTATTATATTATATTCTCTCTTATATGTTATACTTGGTGAAATTTATTCGTGGTTAGGCTGGGAACTTAGTATACCTGTTCAGGTGAATACTTAGTTTCATTGTTGTTCATTATGCTTTCGTGTGCTTTCTTTATCCTTTTTATGTGACGATATATGGAGGATCTTATTGAGTATAAAATTATAATCACCGTAAATATATATTAATTTATTTTTATGAATGTTGGATCACGATGGATATTGGACTGAATTTTACTAGATCGTGGTTTTATGGGAGTTGTTTGGGCTTCATGGTCACTTTCAACATTACCATTTTAGTACTTATAGTTTTAATTTTAATCATTATAGTACTACATGACATTTCATGTTTGAAATTGGGATTATATATATATGATAAGTTTTTTATTGGTGTATCCTTTTTAACTATATCTTTTGAATTATTTTTTAGAGGGTAATGCATCCCATATACAGGTTTATTATACCCTCATTGTTGGTCACCAACTCGAGGCCTACTATAAGTGGGACTTGGGAAGTCACATCCTCCCTTCCCTAATTATTGTCCCAAGAGGGGTATACTTTTGTTGGATGGGTTATCACATAAAAGGTATAATACTTTTATGAAAAGGAACTAAAACAACTGAGTATTTACATTTTTCAACTTGTGAAATAGGAAAATACTTGTAAACAATGGAACTAAAATAATATAGTACTAAGAGTTTCAACTTGTGAATGAGAAGAATCCTTTTAAAGTATTCTTCATGAATAAATGAGTAACATAAAAAAATGTTTACATCAATAAGATGAAAATAATCCATAATGTTATAGTGGATCAATATTTTAAGACATCAACCACAACCACTACGAAAAAATGAATAAATTTGAAACCATAACTAGTTTTGTTATCATGTAATAAGGAAAAAATAAAAATGGGAAAAGAAACATAAAATACATACCCATGTATCCTCTTCCCAGTAAAATCATATCTAGGACCCATGACTGACTTATTCAAGATCTGATACAACATCTTTCCAAATGAAGGATTTGAAAGAAACATTCAAGAAGAAATAATCCAGAATCGTCACTAAAAACAAAGAAGAGTACATCATAAAACCTAAAGGAGGTTATCCACACAATAAATATCTTAATACATTAAAAAATCAAATGATACATATGGATTATATTATTGGGGGTATTAAAGACTCTATTGATGTTGGATTTAGTATCTTAACAATTCCTTTTACGGTAAGTGAGTCACTGCACTATCTTATTGATATCAATCCCCCAAAAATTCTTCTTAGATGTATTGAAGCTGGAGGATGATGATTGTTCAAGAGAGGGCATGTATGGGCTCTATAGATCACCAAAACCTATATCTTATGAATTTTATAACTCTAATTATATGGATGATAGGATCGAAATGATATTTTCTTCTCACATAACCTAAAAATGCATGACATCCTTATAGGTTTTAGATTGTGACAGGTTCAAAAAATTCTAGGAATACTTTATATTGAAAAAGGCAGTCTACTAATAATTTTCTCCAAATTAAAATTTTATTTTTATATATAAAAAATAATACACCTATATTATTCTATCAAAAAAATTATATTTTTATATAGAAACTCTAAACCCTCATTACAAGCCATGAAATTATCTGTGTATCCCTACCCCCATGGGTGCGATTACCAAACCATGTGGTCTTATTGTATAAAATAATAATAAATTAAAAATTATTAGTAGAGCAGTGTGGAAACCTATGAGGGAGGGAGAATTGGGTGGTGTTGAAAAATTTACTAAATTCAAATTTAAATTTAAATTTATCTCCACTTTTTCTTTGAACCTTTGTAATAGTTAAGATAAATTGATTTATTTATCTTTTAACTAGAATTCAACAACCACATGTAGAGTAGCAGTGGAATGTAAAAGTAGAACATGTGTTTTTACAAGGTTTAGACTATCCTAGGAAAGATTTTACTTAATATGATTTTATTTCATCATGTCACTGATTTTACACTATATTACTATCATTAGTTACATGTTTATTAGGAAGAGATCATCATGTTCCATCTCACCATATTAAACAATTGAGTGTTTACCATATTTCACAATTGAACTAAATTGTATCCCATATATTTTTATATAGGAATCCCACTGATCTTGAAAAACTTATCACATATTTAAGTAGATCACCAATCCATCTTAGGATGGTACTGCATCCAACAATATGATCTCTTTATTCCTAAAAACATAGTATTTCACTACCTATGGATATTGAAGAATAATTACAAGAAAATTAATTCTCTATTATCTATCAACCTCTTAGTTCTTACTTAGGTACTTCTCATTGGATTTCTTCACTCATACATCAAGTTCATTAAAACCAATGAATATTCTAAAAAATCTGCATACCATACTTTCTCTCAAACTTATTATTCATTGTTTTTCACTAAATTTGTAATGCTAAATATCAAAATAACATGTATGAAAACTAGTTTCTTATTCTTTCACATATTATATATTATTATTCTTCAATTAATCGATAATACTTCTTCTTTATCATATGATCAATTTCTCTTCTTTTTCCTCAACATCACTTTTGGATCTCTCAACACACTCCTCTCTATTTCAACCACTCCTATTTCTCATCCTTTTTTTCTATCTGTCCATATTTATAGAAAAGTCACCTCATGTTTTTGGGTATTTCTAAATTTATATAAATAGAAATATTACATGAACAAAATCTTGAAAAATAACCACAAACAAAATATTTTACCCCAATAATCTTAATATTATTTGTTCTTTATTTTTATATGAGTTTATCCAATAAAATTATAAGAGTGTACTTTTCTATTTCTTCTCAGTTCTGTATCAAATACATAAATCTCAAAAAAATTTATAAAATAGGACTAATATGTTTAATCTTAAAATATACTTCCCAAATATCTACATTTGATTCACTCTTCAAAACTATATAAAAATATATAGCAACAACATGTTGTAATGTGGAAATTTTTTTTGTAGGATAGCTGCTTCTAAAGTAGAAGTGCATAGATCCTCTTGAATCTTTAATTCTCATAATACAGTACATCGTTTTTCTCATTCCCATATTTAATCATAATTCAATTTTTTTGTTTTAATCAATGATGTTTGGAATTAGAATCAACAGGTTTTAAGATCAATTTTTATAACCAATATTGATCTTCAAATTTTCTCAATAAAAAATCACAATATTGTGAAATAATGATCCAATTAATTTTTTGTCATTAAATATTCCCGATATTGCAGCTTGAATATTTGATTCAAAATCATATGATGCTGGCTTTTGAAAACACAACATCAATAACATCTGACTTTATTTATCCCTAATATTAATCATTATGGAATTATTCATTTTCTAAAATTTTTACAAAAGAGGGAACTCTATAAAGTTCCCCAATAGTTCTTCTTACCTCCATAAGGTTTAACAATCCTTATGGTTTTTTATAGAGTTTTATAAACTATCTGAACTTATTAAACATTACATAGTCTACCAACTCTGAGAATGTTTTTTTTGTTCCCTACAAATTTTAATTTTCATAAAGGGTTAAACTCTATGAACTTTTATCAATACTATGAAATCCAAAAATCAACTCTAAAAAGTTACAATGTTCCCTAATAAACTCTAAATTGGGGTTTATAACTTTTCCAAAATTTTAAAACTCTTCCTAGAATAAACTATGTGATGTAACTTATTAATTTTGAAGGTTACTCTTTGAAAACACTAAGTGTTCATTAATTTCTCAAATTTCATGCTTCTCCCCAATGTATAACTCTATATTGTGTTTATACTCAATAAATTTTGGTGGGAACTATAGGAATATTATGTTTAACTCTACAAAAATAGTTCACACAATACATTTGAACTCTATAATGTTATATGAACTCTATATTGGGAGAAGGGTTCATGATTTTTTCATTTTTCTCACCTTGGAACATCAATTCAATAATTATTTAATTAAATTCTTCTCTAAAATCACTTCAAGTCCTTCTAAAACATTTTAAAACCACCTTATGTGAATTTATAAAACCTTCTCAAACATCTTTAACCCCATTACATTAATTAAACAACCTTGTATACCCCAGACTTGGGCACCTGATTCAGTATGTGTCAAAGTCTGAAAGGAATTTATGATCCCCATGGGATAGAAATGAGTTCTTTCAAATCAAGAACATACCTTGGGAATCATTTCATCAAATAATTCCATTAACATATTTGAATAGATGATTGGACATGACCTCATTAGACCTAGGAAATTCACACTCCCAATTAAATGAAATTGAAACATTACATCAAGGATAAGAATAAACATAAATAAAATCTTAATGAAGATTCAATTATATAAATGATAACAAAAGGAAACCTTTATATCATGATCAATAAGAGATATAATCTTATTCATATAAAAAAAATATTATATGGGAAGTTGAATATGTAATATTAGAATATGGAACATAAACAAAATAAAAATGATACACATCTCCATGACATGACGGATTTTCCCCACCATGTCAACACTATCTAACCAAGAACCTCTAGCAGGAAGGACCACCACCACCAAGCAGTATCTTGTCTCTTATTCAGGAACCAAATGAGGATAATCATAACATGGGTATTCAAATTGGCTTATGGAATGACCCAAATCATGTTCTCGGTCCCCATGGGTAAAAAACTAGTTCATTTACATCAATTAAACACTCTTAGTAATGCTTTCAACCAATAAAGAAAAAAATATACAGGGTAATTAAACCTAAAAATATGTAATAACCCACCCATTTATTTGATTCGCATGAAACAATCAAGAAATAAAACAAAACTGAACATTCAATCATAGTTTGTTACAAAAAAAATAAAATAATCTGATAATAAACCAAAACATAATCTAATCAATAAAATAATAAACATCATCAAATGAATAAGTAAAACTCCCAAGGTAAAATCTAGAATAATGTAACTGATACATAAGCACCCCAAGATAAGACCATATAAAAATAGTGATTACCATTCTTGTTGTGACCCATGATCACTTACCAAATCATATGCTCTCTCCAAAAAAAACTGATCATAGCAAAATCTAATAATAAGGGAGAAAGAAAAAAGAAGTCATGGAAACCTAAAAAGGAAACATGAAAGTTGTAAATACCTATGGGTACATATAGGGTGTGAGATGAACATTCCTAGTGGGATCTCACCAATGAGTTTGACATATTCTTTTCAAAACACATCTCATTTATGATAGATTGAATAAAAAATAGAAAATATGTTTTAATGAGTATGAATAATAAAACAAATATCATGCCATTTCATTTTTTATAAAAACACTCTTTTCTTTTTTTATTAAAATAAGAATGAAATAATATATTTAGATATTTCATTAAACATATTCATTAATATCTTACACACCCATTAAAATCAATTCATTCCTTGGGAATACATATTTAAAAAAATTCAAAATCATTATTAGAATACCAGTTCCATCATATAGTTTAGAATGTCATGAAAAATAATCACCCCATAATAAGTAATCATGTCATTGATTAAATAAAAGTAATCAAACTAATGATAAACTAATGACACCATAAATTCCAATTGAAATGGGGGATACAAAAAGGAGGTAAAGGAAGAGTCGTATGTAATTTAATAAACAACACTAGGTATCATGTGAAACACACTAGGTTCTAAGGTGAGAGAGTTATAAGAAGACTATAACATGGGACCAACTTATTTCATATGTTTAATCCTAAAATATCCCAAGCCACTAGACTATCTCAAATCTGTATCATTGGGCACACTCTCCATTAGACATGGAATTTAACAAAACTAGGTGGACACTACTAGCATGTATACCAACTAGTGTAGAATAAATATAGACCTATATCCTCACCTAGCGTCTCCCATGAAATTAATAACTGGTGTTAATATATCAATTGAATCACAAAATTATTATATAAATTTAAAGATAAAAAAATAATCCTTTCCTCGCCTCTAAATCCATCATAATAAATAACCTCAATCTATATTAGTCACATATAAACACTAAACAATATCCCATTTAGATTCATAGTAAATATTAAAACAAGGGGCTCAAGAGGGTATCTCACACACAAAAACCACATTAAAACCATTTTAAAGTTTCAAATGCGACTTCTTGAAAACATAATTGTAATGTTGACATTTCCCTATATTTGAAATCTATTTCAAAACAACAACATTAAAAATAACCCATGTCAACCACTCTTAAAATAATGTAAGGAATTAACTTTTCCCCATCATTTAAGCCCTTTGAATATCCAAAATAATAATTTATTCTCTAAAAACACAGTTAACCCATTTAAATATCCAAATGGGGAATAATTATTTTCTTCATAAAAATTATTGGAAAAAAACAATATATACACTTTCACAAACACTTGGAACCCAAAATGACAATTTATAACTTAGAAAAAAATATTAAACATTCTTAAGAACTAGAAAATATTTTTATATCATTTATACCAAGTGATAAATTACTTTTGAAATTTATAAAACCAATAGTAAATGTCACATATATATATAATTAATAAATCAAGGTATTTAAAATCCTAAATCACACAATCACATACCAATTAAATGAATTACCCCCAAAAACAGATCACATTCCAAGAATAGACACCTTAATGAAATCCAAAACAAGTCTCCTTCAATGGTGGAGTCTTAGACATGAAATAATATGACCCCTATAAGACCTAAAATACTAAAAACCTAAATTAGAACCACCCCATACCCTAATCTTGGACAAACAACCCATAAGATTCATTAGAGTAATGGACACCAAAAGTAAAGGGGGGAAGAGAAAGAAGGAAGAATAATAGTAGAGGAGGGGTTTAGAAGAATAAATATGCCTTAAATTATAAAAATGAAGGCTCAAAAATTATGATGAGGTGCAGTAAGAACTCTTTATACATACTTGGGGTTCAACTGACTGAGATTGGGGATAAAATGTGTATTTTTCCTATTTTAATTTGAGGAATGAAGAATTGTAATTTAAATTTTAAAGGAGAATTAGTTAAATTTCAAGGTTTGGGTACACAGTGTGAAAATTGGTGTGCAAACCATGTGACTTCCACTAAAAAATCATTAGTTATTTTTATGGTTTGGCCATAGGATTAGATAAATCATGCTCCAATCAAGTGAGAACCTCAATAATTTACTACAAAATTCACATGGGTATACATTATGGTTTGAGACAACAATGTGAAATTTTTTCCGAACATTGAAACTCATAAACTCTAAAATTTAAAAGAAAATGGACCCAAAAGTCAAGGTCAAGGTGGTACATAAATAAATAAATAATGAAGAATAAAATCTGGGTATGACAATTCTCCACACTATAACACATTATACCTCTAAAAATATTTGGTCAAATTAGAGTGTAATATGTTAAGAACTACAATGAAACACTATGATAGGAGGTGGGTCTAACTAAAGGAGTCTTAATGAAATGTTTCTACCGATCATAGAAACAAAAAAATCAGCTAGATAGATCTATGTCCATCATTAAAAGTCTCCCAATATAATGCCACCCCAGTCATTAGGATGACTCTTAAATGAAACTAAAGCCTAACATAGGTCTCCCAAGAATTTATAAATAATCTAAAATGATGAGAAATAAAATAAACAAACGTCTAAATAGGTTACATAAATAAAATTTCTGAATAAATTATATATGTCCTCCATGAATGAATAGACATCAAAAATGCCTAAGTAACTACAAAATAATTTTGATCCAACATTCCATACAAAAAACATCACCAAACATATAAAAATAGTATCTAATAGCACGCCTCATCAAAAGAAACATGGGTTCCTAATCTAGGTCATAATATACCTAGATGGTAAAATGAGACCAAAAACAATATTACCATATGGCAACCCCAACAAAAAAACCAAAACCCTTATGTTCTCAAGCCATTCAAAATCCAATCATTCTTATTTTCTGAGGCAGGGAACCAAGGGTCATCCTTGTTCCCTACATAAAGAATCCATCATCAACAATGATAACCCACAAACGTACACATAATCCTTATTAAGAAATAACCCAAACTAATAAGTCACACACCCAAACCCAGAATTCATTACCAACTATCATGAAAAATCCATAAAAATCCAAAAAATTCAACCATTTCTGTATCAACCATACATGATTCAAATAAAATGACTTTGAATGACCTTGTGCACCACACTAGCTGTACTCTAGTTGACTCTTCCTTTATAAAGACCATATTTTTTCACCCATCCCTCTAATTCTAGGATAAACCAAATTATGCTTCCAAATGGATAAAATATATTAACTTAAATCAACGATGGTTGAGGAAATAATCTCTAATAGTTTCCTTGTCTACTCATCTGCCACTAATAATTACTTTACAACAACTTATTTAAAGTAGGCCATTCTAGATTCAAATACAACATATATATGGTCTAGGTGAAGGCCTCTTTTAAAGCATCATGTTATTAAGGAATAATCATTGAAGAGATCTGGAGAAAAGAACACTATCTCAGAGATATGGTCAACAAAATTATTCATTGAATTATAAAAGTAATAAAGTATCATAAACTCGATATACATATCCATATTTACTTCCTCATGATAGTTAAATTAAAAAAATATTATCTTGAAAATTTCCTAGGGCGTTCCCTCATGTAGTGAAGCAGGACCAAAATCTCCTACCATTCTTGGTTGAGTCCCTCATGTAATGTGATAGTGGCCTTTACACTTAATTATTTATGGGTTTCAGGAGAATTGAGGAGTCCGTATAAATTTTTTATCCACCCCATTATATCAAGAGGATCTTGGTCACCGTGAAAGTAAGGTGGGTGGTGATTCAAAAGGTTTTTGATTAAGTCTAAGTGTTGGGAATATTTCAACCCTACTACTCAATCTTGAGTCTGGGTGGAGTTGGAAATTGGATAACATAACCCTAAAAAATGGGTCGGCTTACCCCATATATCAACCCAAAAAATAGACATCATACTCTTCTTTAAAGACTCTCAAAAAGGTATGCTCTAAATAATCTAAAAAAATTAATCAACACATAGTCCACCAATCATGTCATACGATTCCACATAAATCTAAATTTAAATAAAATTTACAATATCTCAAAAACGTTTTCCATTTAAATCACAAGATTTCAAAAAAAGTAAATATTTTATTTAAATTACCCCTCCTCCACTTTTAAAACACACAATCACTTATAAACATCATAGTTTTATTTTAAAAACCCATCATTAATAAAAATTTAATTTTTTTTTTTTATGGAATCTCTAAACTTAGATTTTAAAATAAGAATCACACCACCATTTAAAAATAATTTCAAAATATTGTTTTAAGGAAAACTACTTTGAGAATAGATTATAAAAACCAATTAAAAACATAAAAAAGCCATTTTTTTCAAATATAAAACCGACACTCAATTTATACAACCAACAAAAAATAATTTACATTAATCCAAATTGGACCAAATAACATTAATTATATGATAAAAACTCCCTTAACTACAATCATATTAAATTTAAACACCACTGCAGACAATATATATTGAAAATGGAAAAAAAATCATCTATGGGAGAAAAAAGGTATTAATGGTGTGGTTGTATAGGTTGGTGATTCGTGCACCAATTGTGCAACATGATCTATTAATATTTCAAACCCCAAATGCATGGGATCAGTATGGTTTTATAGTATATGTAAAATAACCATGTAGCTTGGTTTTTCTCTCCATATAAACCCTCTAAACCAAGGTAGACCCCCAAAATCATCAATAAACTCAATTTGGATAAATATATATTTATATCATATAAAAACCCAAAATATTATCAAAAATGAACTCAAATAAAGATACAAACCGAAACTTCCAATGGAAACCCATGATTCAAAACAAAGGGTTGTGATTAAGCACACATTTGTGATCTACCCTTTGAGTCATGATGACAGTCTTAGTGTCTTTATTCCAAGAAACTCCCCAAATAACATAATAGGGTATCTAAAACCATTTTTTATTGAAATAACCTTGGCTGCCTCTGACTCGGGTACTCGAGATGTCCCATGACAATGAAAAGGGTGTTCCTGATCATCAGAGACTGAAAACCATGGGCTAATAACTTGTGTATCAATATTAAGAAAAATCTATTAGGAATGGTTCTTCCTATAAATCAATAAACAAATAAGAGTATTTCACCCGGGAATCTTGATTAATCCATTAGTATGTCATCTACCCCTGCACCAAATCAAGACATTAAACAAATATAAATATTAAATTAGAGTGTAATTTATCATAAATAATAAAACTATTTTTTAATAAACAAATAAATAATCTAAAAATTAAAAGAATAAACATCATCACATGAATAAGTAAAATTTCTAGAACAAAATATGGGATAATAAAGCTGGTAAATAAGCACCTCAAGATAATAACAACCCAATACCTTACTAACTATCTCTATTTTTCCCATATTAACACACCCCATCTCATGATTTTGCCAACAGACTAGCCACAAAATTTGCTAAGAAAGTGGTAGAAGACATGACGTGGACTAGACACCTAAAATGGAAACATGAGAGCTCCATATACACATTGTTATATGTAGGGTGTAATTTGAAAACCACTAGTAAGATCTCACAAATGAGTTTGATTAATTACATTAAAAATAAATTTCATTTATGATAGTTTTAATTACAAATATAAAATATGTTTTCGTGAGTAAGCATAATAAAACAAATAAAATTCCATTTTCCATTTAAATAAAACAAATTTTTTCATTTTTTATGAAAACATAGGTGAAATAATATATTTAATTATTTCTTTAAAACTATTCATTAAAATACTAAACAACCAATAAAACCTATTCTTTCCTTGGATATAACATTTAAAAACCATTTTCAAAATCATTATTAGGAAATAGTTCCATAATACAGTTTAGAACATCATAAAAAATAAACACCCTTTTGGACTGAATATTGTCAGTCAATAAATAAAAGTAAAAAAATAAATGATCAAATAATAATTCAATAAATGCCAATATAAATAAGGGACAAAAGGAGGTATGTTAAATCCCCTATATAACTTCATAAACAACACATGGCATCATGGTAAACACACTAGGTCCTATGGTGAGATGATACTAAATAGATTGTAACACTGGACCAACTACTAGCGTATGTTTTATCATAATATATCCCAATTCACCTATCTATCCCACACTAGTGTCATAGAGAATACTTCCCAGTAGACCTAGAATTTAACCCAAGTATGTATACATTGGTAGTGTGTTTAATAACTAGTGCATCATAAATATGGACACATATATTCTCCAAGGGTTTTCCATAAAAATAATAATTGGTGGTGATATGTCAATCAAAACATGGAAGCATAATATAAAATTAACCACAAAAAAGAAACCTCACATTACATTCAAATATATCATAAAAAAAACCCCAATTCGTATCATCCATGTCACAACAGAAAAAAATACTTTCATCAGGGTCATAATCCATATCAAATAAGGGGGATAAAAGGGTCACACACACATAACACAGGAAAATAATTTAAATTATTCAAACAAGGCGTCATATAAACTTTTTTGGAATGTTGATCCATTCCCAATCATTCATATGCATTTTAGAAAAACAACTTCCAAAAAAATCATAAAAACCACTCATAAAATCATTTAATGATGTAACTTTCCATCTCATTAAAAACCTTTATAAATAAAAAGCACTAATTTATTATTTAAAAACCACACTTAATAAATTTTAGGACCCAAATGGGTAAATATTCATCCAGTTATAAAAATTATTTTGAAACAAATCATATAAACACATTCAAAAACTCTTGGAATACAAAGAAACCAATTTATAACTTAGAAAATGATATATAAAAGGTTTAATAACTATAATATCATTTAATATCCTTTATTTCAAGTGATAAATCACTTTTTAACATTTATAATCCCAACTATAACTATCACTTATGGATAAAATTTTAAAAAAATAGAAATCCTTATGCACATAATGGAATTACAATAAAAGTATGTATGAAAAAATTCCTACATAATTCCAATAAGAAACTACTCATGAAAATTCATAACAATTCACTTTAAATGATTTAATTCAAACATGTTATAATATGACCCCTCTAATCCCTAAACAAAAAAAACCTAAAATTAGAATCCCCTCATTCCTTAATCATGTAAAAAAATAAACTCGGTTTCATATGAGAAATACAAACTAAAAAATGGAAAAGGTGAATGAAGAAATGAATAAAAATTGGATATAAGGGGTGTCCTTGAATAATACACATACAATACACAAAATAGTCTCAAAAAATGAACAACAACGGATGAAAAAAACTCTCCATGCTTGTTTCAAGTTCGATCGATTAGGATGGAGGAATAAAAGGAGTTTACCCCTTTTAATTCAGGGGAAGAAGTATTGAAATTTCACTTTTAAATAAAAACTAGGTAACTCTCAGGGCTAGGAAACACAATTTTTTAAAATATGCACAACCATTTTTCCTCCACAAGAAAATATTTGGTAATACTTATGGTTTGGATGAATGGTTATGTAAACCATGCACTAATCATGTGAGTGCCTCTTAAATTTATTGAAGGATTTTCAATAGAATGACACACATTTTTTACTAATCATGCACAAAACCAACTTCATTTATTTATTATAAACAAAAAAAACTTTTAAGGAAACAGAGAGAAACCCCAAGAAAAAACAAAGTTGTTAAAGGAGAACTTAAGCCTATTTTTTATTTTTAAGAAGTTCCCATGAAAAAGAATTTACCAATATTTCTAGATAATCCTTTATAAGGTCTTTAAATCGACACACCAGTCTGTCCCATGCTTGCATGTATTCAACTTTTATCTATAAAAATAATGTCTTCTTACACCCATTGGGTGTATGTAGGTTGTGAGAAAATCTATCCCAGTATGATCTCACCAGGTGTTCCACAATTTTTCTTTGTTAGATAAATCCAATCACTCTAGTTGAAAGTAAACCATATAAAAATATTCCTTTAAAAATTTAATAATAAGAAGGAAATGGGAACTTTAAAACATTTTCAATATGAAAGCAAATGTTATGTAAATATACATTCTTAATCATACACTATGGGAAACGTCCTTAAGGTGTTTAAGTTTAATTAAATCCAAGGACCCTGATAGAGTCTCCGTAATTTATAAATCATTAAAAATTATGTTCCACCTCTGGGGTTAGTAATCTCAATTCTTGACAATAAGGTTTCACCCCAACAAGTGGCTCATGGTATATATAATCAAATTGTTTAGTTAGTGTTTTAACATAAGTATAACATTATCTATGTCATTTTATTATAGTACATGATTGTATTAGTCCTACCACCAAGACACCTAGGGCTCCCATGTGTTATTTACATTAAAAGAATCATTATATCAACATTTTAACCAAATACCACTATGAAATTGCCAGCACGATATATAAAACATAAGCGACCCACATTTTTTCTTTAGTTTCATATTTTCAAAACATTTAAATTTATAGTTTCAAAGGAAAACAATATTAAATAATTAAATAAAATATAAAAACATTTAAGTAAAATAATATATTTTTAAACAATTTAATAATAGTAATTTTAAAAAAAATATCATTTACAGGATATGAAACAAAGGTGATTTGTAAAACCACCTACCTTTACCAATGAAACTATTTCTGAATGGTGGGAAACTATAATAAAAGGAGATATATTACCTCTATATGAAAAGGGAAGTTCCTACTAATCATAATTCATACCATAAGAATATATTAAGGTAAACCTGAGCCTACCATGGATATAGGGTGTGAGAAAAACCCCAAGTGGAGACAAAGAAGAACCATAAATAGGGAATAAGAGACACTTACCTAGAGTTTCCTTAAATAATATATGATAAATCCAAATAAATCAATACAAAGAGGATATGGTAGAGCCTTTTCATGACATAAGGGTCGGAGGAGATGAATATGGAGAGAAATGGGGTGATTATAGGTATTAAAACATGTAGGTGAACTTTATACAGTTAACACTTTTACATTTTAGGGTAAGATGCATAGTTTTCTGAACCATTCACTAATCATGTGGGTGGGACTAAAAAATATTAGGGAGTTTCATGATTTTCCACATGTTTGAACAATCCATACATCATCCATACAAATCACCTCTATTGAAAAACTATAATTTTTTCAAGGTTTGTCACATGATTGGTATTAATCATGAACCAACCATAAAACAATGCATCATCCTTATTTTTTGTATTTTTTCAAAATAAAAGACTCAAAAAAAGTTATAAATCAAAACCAATAAATAATAAATTTTCTACCTAAAATGACATATTGTGTGTTACAATTTTTCCCACCATGCTAATTTCTACCTCTAGAAAGTTTACATTAATATGGTAGATCAACAAAGATGTGGGGATACCACTCTCTCGCTAATGATTCATACTCCAAATCCTCATGGGAATATTTTTCATGGTAAAATGACTCTCAAACCAATGATATATAACTTCCATGAAGCACTTTATCCTAAGAGACAATAATCTAAACTACTTTTTTAGTTACAAAGACATTGTTCTCGTGCTCTAATTCCTCCCAATTATGAATATAAGAAGGGTTGTTGCAGTCATGGTTTCATATAGGGTGGAATTATTGAAAATATAGTCACCGATTTATTTAAGAGATATATGGTGATGTATGAATTATATTATTTATTGTGTGAAGATATTAGATTCATTTTATATGTTTTATGACTACATTGGATGAAATGGTGATGTAATTTTATTAGATAATTCATGGTGATATTGCATTGAGATTAATCTTTTTATGATATGGGTATTATTTAATATAAAAATTTATAGGTAACTATATATTCATATTTTTTGAATCCATAAAGTTCTTACTAATAGAAAAATTCCAAAACCCCTTTTCCCATGACACAAGGATGAACTTGGAACTACTATTTCAACATCAAACTCAATGTTTTTATAATATTTCAAGCATATCATAATAATAAAACAAATATAAAATCCACGGAATTGATGATGCAAAAATATTTATTTTCACTGTGAAGTGATTATCCACATTTCAAGAGTCACTCTACATGTAGATGAGAAATTAAACAAGTGTAAGGGTGTCAATAAAATCTAGAAAAAACATATGTGTTCTTAGGAATCTCAAAGGATATTGTACATGTTTTGATACCCATGTATATAAAGGTTGTAGAAACTGTTCGCACAGATATGTAAAAGAATACAAGAATGATAATGTATGAATCAAGATACATTAATCTATGTTAAGGTGTTCTTTTTTATACACAATATGTACACATAACAAATGTAATGAAACAAGTCAGGAATAAATCTAGGTAGATTTTGGTGAAATTTTCTAGGTGAATTACTGATCATGAAATGTGATATGGACTAGAGTATATTTTATTGATGAATAAATTTTAAGATACACGTTTCAATAAACATGGAGGATAAATAGAAACATGGGTTGAGTAACATGAGAAAATTCAAAGAAGGGTTTGTGTGGAGATATCATGCCAATATTCTTATCTTAAATGAAGATACCTATGGAATTAGTGTATCAACTATTTTCCATATTTAAATAAGAGGAATCAAAATTAATATTATAAATTATGTTAGGTTGTCATATCATTATTTTCATATTTTTCAAATATGAAAATTAATCTTGTAGTAAAAATAACTAGGATTTGTCAGGAAAATTAAGGAGATGTTTTGAATAATTATTTGGGATAATACATAACATATAAAATCTATATATATAGTATAATAGTTCAATAATAATTAAGAGGACTTGTTGGTATTAAGCTGCTAGAGGTGTTTTGAAGAAGCTAAAGAAGTTAAAAATATTTTGATCGTAAAAATGTTTGGATGGATGTATTTTCTTTTTTGTTTCAATTTAGGTATTCTTGACTTTTTTAATTCATAAATTCAATTTCATTGATATTTTATTTCAAAAAAAATATGATCATATAAACAATGTTCCATTGGATAAACAAATATAACTAGACAAAGAAAATTGACTGAAGTTTTCTAAAATAATTCTATGAGATAAAAAACATTCCATCAGATGAAGTTTTCAGTAAATAAAATATGTGATTTCTATGTTTATATTAAGTTTATAATTTCATGAGTTTCCAAAATCGCATGTTAAATAGTTTTAATAAAACGGGGATATTTTATCTTGATATCAAAAGAAAAAGAAGTTCCTTATGTACAAAGGGGGAGAAAAATGTCAATACGACCAAAGATATTTTCATTCGAACAATTATCATGAGATGAAAAGAAAGAGATATTTAATTAAGTTTAAAGGAGGAAATAATTTTTTTTTATAAATTTTATACTAAAATGTTTGTTTATTCCTCATAGTTGTATAGTTTATGAGGATTTTCAATTTACGAAAAAATATTGAAGTACAAAAGAGAACTTACTAAAGATTTTCATCAGACGAAGTCCTATAGGATGAAATACCTAAGAAAATATTTTATTCAATTTTCTATAATTTTATCAAATGAATTTTTTGAATCTATTTTTTCAGTAAAATTCATCTAGAATTTTTTTGGTGTATTAATTCACCAATTTAAGACTCCTAGTACTAGTCATCAAGTGAAGAATGTGACTAATATGTACCTCTAAAAAATTGTATAATGTTTTTAAAAGAACTATAGGATAGAGATACTCATAATATGGATTATTTGATATGATGTTCTACCAAAAAAATGGTTTTACCAGATAAACATTTTCTATGATTTTTTTGTGGTATTATGTTCATAACAGTTCAAATTTCTTTATGAAGTTTTCATAAAGATTTTAAAAATGACGATACTGAACTAGTATTTTAATGAACCAATTATCATGGAAGGAAATAATGATAATTGGGGAGTTTTAAGGAAATTTTATGATGTTGGAGTTAATAAAGGTTCTATTAAATGTCTATTAATATTCTAAAATTTTTTAGAATAATTTGTTGGTTTTTTAGTTGGAGTTTTGAATTTCATGTTTTCATTGAGTAGGAAATTAAATTGATGTTTTTTTCTTATGTCCCATAAGGGAATCTATAATAAGGGTTAAATTATGATTACAGAGACTATGTACCATTCACGTGGGAAAAATATGAAGTGGTATAGAAATTTATCTTGATTAACTAATTAGAAAAACGTACCAAATGAAGATATGATAGCCAAAAATTTGAGTAGGGAATTTTCTATCCATGGATTCTCTTGGTTATATAAGAATAATAATTTTTTAATGAACATATAATTTTTTATCATGGAACATCATAAAAATATTCCATTAAAACTTTTATATTAGGGGGAATCAGATGGGAAAGGGGTAATAAAGTCATATAAATTTTCAGAAAGCACCAGATAAGCATTCCAGAAAAATATGGTTAATGAAATTTCTGGATGGATAACCAACTGAATGAAGAATTTCTTATCTACAACTTCATAATAAAGTAAATAATATGTTTTTTATAATATAAAAGTGAATAAATATATGATTCAAAATGAAACTTTACTGAGGCTATTATTAAAGGTCTTTAAATTTTTAACAAAATATTTATTACATCTTGTCTGTGTAGAGATAACAAGTATTTCTCTTTTGTTCATAGTGAAATATATGTTTAAGTACATTTTCTACTTATTGTAACCACATAAAATGATTTATTTCTAGTTTAT
Source organism: Viscum album (assembly GCA_963277665.1). NCBI lineage: Eukaryota > Viridiplantae > Streptophyta > Magnoliopsida > Santalales > Viscaceae > Viscum > Viscum album. The sequence continues at coordinate 1,818,628,337 of OY728164.1, forward strand.
TGTTTCATATTTTATTATTTTCAAACCATGGCAAGGACGAGATACTATTTCTAGTTAGTTAACCTTTTAATTACTTATTTTCATTTGGTTAATTTTGAATGAATTTTTTCAACAAAACATATTTCATTAGTATGAAGCAATGGATGTTTTAAAATAAATAAAAAACATAAAAATAAAAAACCATGGATTCACTTCTTGCTCTACCAGTGATCACATTGGTCTTTTAAATTGGTATTAGATGGAAGTTTCCCATCATTGACTCTTTGTTTAAGTTAGAATAAAAGAGAAAGTTACAATGAATATTCTAAATTATCTAAATAGTAATTATATAAATATTTTAAATGGAAAGGACAATTATAATTCGATATATAGAATTATTCCTTAGGAACTGTATCTTGGTGATTAATTTATTAAATATTCTATAGATGGTTTTCGACCCCATGTTTATGATGATCCCCTAAAATCTATTGATAATAAAAATTTAGAGAATTATGGGAGAGTTAGACATGAATTTTTTTCCTTGCTCTCTAAAACTGAGTTTCTTAGAGTTAAGGGAGTTAGAACTACTAAATGAAACTCGGAATAGTTGAAGAAAATATATAGAGTAAATATGAAATATAATAAATAAAAATTAAAAATATGGAGTCTAATGTAAAAATATATTAATATTTTTTATTAATAATATTATGGTGAATTATTTAATACGGTGAATGAAATTGTAACCATCATAAGATGTTTTAGTGAGAAGTTTCAAGATTCAAACATTCTTGAAAATATCTTATAAATTATTCCAAAAAATAATGATTCCAAATTTTCATCATTGGAAGATATAGATCCTTAATAACTATCTCTGGATGATCTATATAGCACTCTCATCATTTTCAAAATGATAATTGAGAATGTTATGAAGAGTAAATAAAAGGGTGATTGAGAAAATTTCTTCGATGATATAAAGAAAGTAAAATCTAAAAACGTTCTATAATATGAATATGTTAGTGACTCTAGAACCTAAGACAAGGTTATTAATAATATTGATGAATTTATGTCTTTATTTTCTAAAAATGTGACAAGGGTAACATGTAATTTCCAAGGGTAGTTGCCATTTAAATTAATTGGTTGCATAGCTATGGGGTAATTTGATACAAATTTTACTCAAAAAATGAAGATAAAGAATATTATAGAGATTAAATAAAGTTAACAATATCCTTTAAGAATAATGAAGAAAATTCCAAATACTATTACAAGGTAAAATATTAAACATTCACTAAATTTTAAAAGGCTAATCTTTTTTTTAATGTGATGAAGATGATAACAGTGAAGAAGAAGGTGAAAGCTTCAATGATTATGCCACTTAAAATTTTATTTATAAATAAATTGTTGAAATTTTCACCATTATTGAAAGTAGTTGTTTAAAAGAAGATACTCAAATAGATTTTATAAAGAAAAAAGAGTTGAGGGAATGTCATAAAAATATTGAATTACATAAAATAGTGAACAAGAAGTTTAAGAATGAAAATATCATAGAAAATAATAAATAATATTCTCTTGCATAAAAACCAATGATTCTAAGATAGAGAGATAATATAAATAATTCAATTAATAAAGATACGAATCATAATTCCATGCTTGAATAAGAGATAAATTTGAATTAGAAAGAAGTAAATCTTAATAATTTTTTTCTAAAACTGGGAAAAGAGTTAACAATTTGAAAATAATAGTTTCATAATTTGGTTAAAGATATGGGAAATATAAACCAAATAAAGATAAAAAAATTTATCCTAAAATTTTAATAAGAAAGATGATGTTTTTCAGAAGAGTTAGAAAGTTTAGAAAACCATGTACATAGACAAAAAAAATTTGAAAAAATTTAATTTTTATAAAAATAGAAGTAAAAAATAAAATATGTCTAAAAATATTGACTCTATTTATGTTGAGAAGATGTCGAAGATAAAATAATAAAATCTCATAAGAGAAAAAAAAATTTAGGTTTCAACAACGTTCCAAAGTGAAAAGTAAAAAAGTTGTTAGAAAGTAAGGTTAAAACTCTATATTGTATGAATGTTTCGATAGAAAATATTATTTCTACAGTTACTATTGGTATTGTGGTGGATTTGGGCATATAAAAAATATGGTTCAGTTTAATTAAAAAATTTAAAATAATTTGAATTGAAACTATTGGTAGAGTTTGAGGGAGATTCAACCCACAAAAAGACTGCATCCTAAGAAACTCGGTGTAATGATTTAAAATAGATTCCAACACATGGAATATATTTTTTAAAGATATTAATATCCTAGAATCCATTAAAATAGATTTCATTTCATGTTTCTATGAAAAAAAAAGATAACAAATATCAAAATTATATTCTGAAAAAAAAATTCAAGGAAAAAACTATTTTTTTTTTGAAACTGTCCTCAAGACTACATAAAGGGAATGATCTTGGATTTTGTATGGTGTATTTTATTAACACATGACATAATATTTAAAGATTATGAATAATAGGAAATATTATAAAAAAGTATAAAATGAATTGTGTCCATGATCAGTCACTCAGAATCAAAGGCATTGAATATACTATCATTAGAGAAGTAAGGTTAAATCTATAAGATACATTATTATTGGTGGGATGAAACAAAATTTGTTAAGTGTTTAACAACATTGTGATGAAGGTAATAAATATTTTTTCATAGTAGATAGTTCTTTTCTGTATAAAGAGTTGAATATGAGAAATTAGTTATTAAAAGCCAATGAATCAAGGGGAATTAATTTCAAATTGGATGTGTATAAATTTCATGCTATCTAAGCATGATGGAAGAAAATTAGTTATAGAATAATTGTATGGGAAATATTTTTCATAAGAATATAAAAATGTGACATGGAGAGATATTATTTGTTATATTTCTAATATGATAAGAAAAATAGATTGGTGTAATTACATTTCTCATAAATGGAATATTAGAAACTCAGTGTATATGAATGTTGAGATTTTTTCAACTCGTGGATTGGAGTTAATACATTCGCATATTTTTGGGTAGATGTGTAATCAATCAAAATGTAAATATTATTAATTTATTATTTTCATTGATTAATTTACTCTCATGACAAGTATTGTGTTTTTGAAGTATAAATTAAAGGTTTTATAAATGTTTTTGAATTTTAAGAGAAGTTAATATAAAGATTGTAAAAATTTAGTGAAGAATTTATTAATTGGTAAAGGTACAAAATATATAAATAAAGAGTTAAGTGATTTTCTTGTAAAAATGGATTTTTTTTATGAGTTTAGTACATCATACACACAACATCAAAATGGTTTTGGAGAAAGAAGAAATGCATATTTGTGGAAATGGAAGAAACCATGTTGATTGAACATGATAATTCTCATTTTTTTGGAATCAGGAAAATAGAACAATAGTATATATTTAGAATTAATGTTTCTATATATCTAACTCTTATATGACTACTTTAAAAATTATATGAAACCCCAATTTTTAGGCACCTAGGTGTGTTCGACAGCCCTTGCATTATAAAAGTCAAGGGTGAAAATATTGGTATGTTTGATCAGAGTGGTGTTGATGTAATATTTCATGTATACTCTCACAATGGTAGAGTTTAGATATGTTCTAATAAATAAATAATAAATATTACTTGTTCTATATATGTAAAAATCATGAAAAGTCTAACCATAATGTTTTCCAAATAGATTTTGATGAGGAAGATGGGGAAAATGAGGTGGTTGTAGTTAAACAATGTGAAGAAGTTAATTATGATAATAACAATGTTAATATTTAACAAAATGAGAATATATACTCTTCTGTCTCAAGTGATGAGTAACAGATTCATACATCTAATATTTGGAAAATAAACCATGTGATATTTAAAAACACCACTGGTTATCAATGAAAACTTGTTCAAACTAAAATAACACTAAGGATAGTTTCACATACATCTATATATTCAAAAGTTGATCCAAGAGATGTTAATGAAGATATTGTGCACCAAGAGAAAACTTGTGAGTATGTTATTAATGGAGAGATGGATCAAATTGATGAAAATGATACTTCGATTCATTTACCCAGATGATAAAATAAGAATATTATAGGTAATATTGGGCTTTCTAAAACAAGATGAATTAATATGGTGAAGTGATAAAAAATAAGTAACGATTGGTTTTTAGAGTTTACTCACATATTCAAGACATTGATTTTTATGAGACTTTTTCTCTAGTAAAAATATTAGATACTATAAAAATATTTATTTCTATTTTTCCTCAAATAAGATATAAAATTTTTCAAATGAAATTAAAGTTACCTTTTCATAAAATATATCTCAATTAAGAAGTTTATATTTAAAGACATTATCTCCCAATTATTAGTAAAGATGAATGTTGTGTGTGTATGTTGAATAATTCATTATTAGGGATAACAAAATACCTAAGAATAGATTATTACAAATAGGATACTTTCTTAAGAAATTTCACCTTCTTTAAAGAAATAATTGATAGTAAATTCTACATAAATTAAAATCATGTGGTTTCCCAAGTTTTAATTGTTTATGTTGATGATATTATCTTTTTTGGTAATGATGATGAAACTTGTGAAAAGTTTACAAAGGAGATGAATTTGTTTTTTTAAATTTCCATGTTGGGAGAAATGAAATAATTTAATGGCTTAGAAATATAAAAAAAGTTGAAATAAATTTTCTTATCTTGAGAAAAGTATGTCAAGTAACATATAAGGAAGCTTGGAATAGAATATTAGAAGCCAATTTTCACACCAATTTTATTGAGAATTAGGTTTTCTATAGATAGAGAAGGAAAAGATATACTTCCTAATGAAATTACGATATTGTTTGGATGTTTTTTTATATATAACGGCTTCAAGGATAGATATATTGTTTGATGTCAATTTATGTTCCCATGATCAATTTCCTCCATAACAATCTCATGTCATGGTATGAAAAATAATTCTTTGATATATCAAATCCCCATATAGTTTTGGTATAAAATAAGAAATCCCTAGAGAGATTTTTTTTTTGTTATACTGATGTTGATTAGGTAAAAAGAGTTGATAATAGAGAATCCATATATGGTGGGGATTTCATTCTGGAATTTTTTTTTTAATTTGGGATAAAACTAAAAAAAATTATTAACTATCATCATGGATGAAAATTTTATTATGTGCCTGCCACACAAACTAGAACACAACTTTTTGTGAATGACGACTCGGTTGGAAATGTTTTTAGTGAAACTAAAGGTACCCCTACTCTTGGGTTGTGATATTCAAAGATCTATAATTATCAAAACAAATATAGAGAAATATTCTCCTTAAAAACAAATTGATGTCAAAGATCACAACATCAATGAAAATTTTAATAATAATGAACTAAATATGGAGTTTTTTCGAATAATAGAATAAGTTTCTTGTATATTTAAGAAATGTTTACCAAGTGAAAATATTTCATATGATTAGTTTTAATGTGGATATAAAACCTACCTCTCTCCAAGGTTATGGTATATAATTTTCCACCTCTCTCATATTGTATTTGGATATTGTTGTAAAAGGGGATAAAAATTTACATAAGCCTATTCATTGTTATGTGCTTAACCATTTTTAGAGTCCTTAAATTTAGGGGGAGATTTTAAAAATGGTAAGCTATGATTTCATCATGATTGATAATTTTTAATAGTTTCCTAATTTAGATGCAATAATTGTTGTTGTTATAGGAAATCGTGAAAATGTTGTGAAATTTTGAAGTGTTACAAATGGTTTCTTATCAAATAGATCACTAATTGTGTACATTATGGTATTATTGTATAATATATATTGTTTCCTGCACTGATTTTACTCTTGTGGTATTATAATTTTTTTATAAATGATCCATTGAATGGGTTACAATGTTTAAATGATTTTTCCTCCTTAGTTGACAAAAAATCCAAAGGGGGGGGATTTTCAAGACCAAGATACTAGAAGTTTTTTAAAGAAGCTGAAGAAGTTACAAAGATATTTTTCATAAGAAATTTTAGCTTGAGGTACTATCTTTTTTTATCAATGTTTGTATACTTAATTTTTTCAGCCTATAAATCACTTTACATTGATAATTTCTTCGACAAATATGATCATATGAAAAAGGTTCCATTGGATGAAAAAAGCTTACCATATGAGGTAAATTGAATAAATTTTTTCAAATTGGGTTCATCGAATGAACAAAGTTACATGAGACTAATTTTTTTATCAATAAAATCTCCTGATGCTTTACTGATCTTAATTTCCAACATTCATAAGTTCTAAAAATATATTATTTAATAGATTAAGTAAAAGTAAGAGAATTGTTCTGGATATGAAAAGAGAGAAACTTTACTTAAGTAGAAATAGAGTGAATATTTTTTTCATGAACAAATCTATATTCATTTGCACTATTATCATGAGTCAAAAATAATGAAATATTTTCTTAAGAAGAAATGGAGAATTGTTTGTGTAAAAAAATTCCATAATATACATTTTTTATGTGACATAGAGGCTCAACATTTACAAAGTTGTTTGATTGAAGAAAATTTATTGAAGTTAAAAAGTATTTTTTTTTAATATTTTCATCAAAAAAAGTCCCATAAGATGAAATACATTAGAAAAACATTTGTTCAGTGTTGAGGATTTTCATTAAATGATGTTTCTAAATAAAATTCATCAAACAAGTTTTTTGTGAATGAGTTAATCATAAGAATATTTCTATTGTAATTAATCGAATGAAGAATGTTTATAAGAAAGACCTCAGATGAATTCCTATGAATTTTGTATTAGAACAATCGGATTGTGTTTTTCATCGGATAGATAATTTGGTTATAAGTTCTACCAAAACATTATTTTCCTATATAAACATTTTTTATGAAGTTTTATGTGGAAAGAAGTTCTTAATATATTAGATTTATTAACAGATCTTTCATAAAGATATCACAAGGGATGATGCTGAGATGGTATTTTAATGCTCCAATTGTCATGAAAGAAAAATTGTGATACTCACCATGTTTTATGGAAATTTGAAGATCGGTGGAGTTTCTAAAGGTTATTGTATGAATTTGAAAATATTCAATAATTACTGAGAAGATTTTAGTGATTTTTTAGAGGTAGTTTTTAAATTTTAGTTTTCATTGAGTGTAAAATTAAAGTATATTTCCCTCCTATGATTCTTCAAGTGAATCTATAAAAATGGTGCATGTACCAGTATAGATAGTGTGTACTAATCATGAGTAAAAAACATGAATTTCTATAAAGAAAATTATGAATGGCCCAATCAGATGGATAGGGTTAATAAAGTTGTATAAGTTTTTAAAAGTAACTGGCAAACATTTTCTAAAAAAATTCTAGACAAATTTACTGGAAGAAATTTCTAGAAGGACCACCAACCAGCGGAAGAAGCTATTACCAACTACTGGGTAAGAATGTAAAGAATATGCTTTTCTAATAATAGAAAAATGTGAATAAATACAATTGGCATAGTGGAAATGTACTGAGATAGTTGGTGAAGGTTTCTAAAGTTTTTACAAAATAATTTTTACATCTTATCTATATAGAGATAACATTCACTATTGTTTGGATCATATTATATTTAAAGTGTAAGTATATTACCTTATTTACAAAACCAAATAAAAGGATTATTTCGAATTATATTTTTTGGTATTTTATTATTTACAAATAATGCCAAGGACTAGCTACTCTTACTTATTAGTGAACCATGTAAATACTTATGTTCTAATGTTTATGTTTGAATGATCATTTTCAGACAAGTCATGTATCATTAATACGATGCTAAGGTTATTTCAAAATAAATAAAAACATAAAAAAAATATCACAGATTCACCCCTCCCCCTCTTAGTGATCACATTGGTTCTTTCAATGCTAATTCCTTATTAAAAAATTTGGTTTGAATAGTGAGATAGTTACTATATTGAGATATTTGGTTTCTAGAGAGGGAAAGATATTCCTAGATATAGTAAGTGTCCTTGAAAAATAAATGCAGATTAGATAAGTTGAGTTATATAGAGATAATCATAATAATAAAATATAATATTATCCAAATTTATATGTTATTAAATATTAAAGGATTAAGATAAATTTTTTTAATACCGATATATTTAGATGAAGGAGTACTTAAACGAAATTTTTAATTCTAGAACGATCATCTATAGGAGGGATTCTATAGTTTCAGTAAGTATATAAACATAACTATCACATAAAAGGTTTTAATCTATCATATTTTAAGATGAAAGAGGAAAAACATATTGAAGATATAAATCATCTAGTTGGAATCAAGGATGCAATAAGTTCATACCCTAAAGATCATTAAGAGAACCTAAAACATATAAAATAATCATTATATGACTTGAAAACTGATTGGGAGTGTAAGAAGAGGAATTCTTTTTCAGATCAGTAATGCACACTTCTAGAATCCAATGTAAATACCTCTTAAGAGTATTACAGCTCTATCACACCAACATATTATTGGTTAGTTATCATAGTACTAGCCTATTTGTGTGAGAAAATCAATTTCTCATATCCTGACATTTTGTATTTCAAGTGTAGGATGTGTATTATAGAATCTCACAAAAGAATAGAATGATTAACAATTCCTACAATCTAACATGGGAACAAGTTCCCAATAGTAAAATGATTAAACAATGAGAGATGATAAGAAAAAATGGTTCTACCATAATTCACCTACACTCTCAAGTGACTCCACTTTCAACAAGTAGTATTAGATCAAAAAATGTTATGTGGATATTCAACCTTATTTATCAATTTTAATAAGTTTTTTTAAGAATATTAAAGCAATGTAATAAACCATGAAGGCTCCCAATGTGTATAAAAATCAATTCTTTAGATGGAAGAAGGAATTCATGTCTTGTGTGGAAGATTTGTATGGTGATGAATTTATCTTAAAGAATTGGGTTTCTTATACCAATGCTTGATATGAATATAAATTGAATTATATTGAAGAGTAATTCTATCTATATAAATAAAAGAGAATGAACAAGAAGGATACCATAAAATTTGGTATTCCCATTCAAGGAAAAAATGGTGATTTGTGCACATATGCTTCTAATAATTATCTTTTTATATAAAAAGATATAGATTTTTTATCTCCATTATATTTGGTGAACTAAAGATCAAATTTATATAATGACTCTATAATTTTTTAGTATAATAAAATGGAGGAGATAAAAGTTCTCAAAGATAATATTATGTTCTTAAACAGGAAAAATGAAAGAATTTTATTCTCATTATGGATATGGATAACAACATTATAATTATGAAGAATATAATGACGGAAAATAGTAACAATTGAAAAATTGGTTTAATATATAAATGATTTCATGAAAATAAATAAACCAACAGATGTTTCCATGACTATTCTAAACAAATAGAAAGAATAACAACTAAACACATCAAAAAATTAAAGACATACCTAGTTTTAGAATTTCGGTGTTAAAACAATTGAAAAGGTTTCTTAAATTTTTTGGGATATTTCAAGTTACTTTATTGGAAATATTGGTTGCACCAAGGGTGTTTGTAAGAAGGTGAGAAGATTTAATAAAGAAGGAATACATACAATATCCAAATCTCAACAAAGTTAGTTATATACATGGTATGATTTTATTTATTAATTTTATATCTATAATAGAACTGTTTTTGTTCCAATAAAATATTAAAATAAAAGAAAACAAGATTTTAAGTGAATTCCCCACATTCCATCGATAAGAAGAAGAAAAGAGTATGGAGTATTTCTAGAACTGCTTCACTTCGAACTAGATCCTATGTGGGAGATTTTATAACCATCGCATATGAATGGAATACAATAGCCATCATGGAAGAAAAGAAAGTGGATTTAGTGAAATAATAATGAATAAATGGATATTTTGGTTATTAAGGAAGAAAGAAAATAGGTTTTCTTGAGTGCATTTACTCATACCATAATAAACCAAGAACATAGGAATAATGGTGATTCCATTTCATAGATAAATAAGAAAGTTAGTGAAAATGAAATAATGAATCTCGAATGGATGAAATATTAGCTAGTGGGATAAACATAGTGTCTTGGGTTTTCATGTAATTTTCTATTCAATATCTCTTTGCATGTATATATATTTATCCTTCATTTCATCATTGTGTTTAGGTGTCTTAGGACCCCTGAATTAATATATTAAAAATATTAATGTATTTTAATGTGCACATGTGGATTCTTTCACTATTAATGTATTATTCCCATTTTTCATGACTTTAATTGAAAAATATAGGACCACGATTGATTTTGGAATGTCAGGTTTACCAAAGGTTTGATTTAAGGATGGTCGGCACAAGATGTCCGATTGAGGTAGTTTTTGGAGGGTGAATTTAAAAAAATAAATATATTTTTTATTTATTTATTCGATTTAATGACCTTAATATTATCCAATTTAAAAATACACTATAAAAAATTCTATAGGGTTAGCTGCATCACCATGTGATAATTGAGAGGTGTTATGCACATTCTTCATTGGTGAGTCGAGATCATAGGAAGAAGAGAGATTGGATCAAGGTGGATCAAGAGGAAGTGAATGAAACTAGTCTTCTACATTGATGGAAGAAACATATTTTACCAATGATCAATACAAATCAATGTACGGAACATCAATTTTGGTTTACTCTCTTTTTATTAAAAGATTGAGGATAGATTTAATTATCTTCTTTTGATTTGTGATTATTTGATCCTTCACATGAGGCCATTTTAATAAATTGAAAGGTTGACTTAAATTTATTCATTATGATATTTTATCACCAATTATAACTCATGTATCATTCATTGGATGGTATCACAATGTCTAATTATGGATTCACCATTCCTTTTTTTGTTTCCCCCTCCCATTCTTCACATTCTTCACTGTTGTCCCTTGGGGTTTTGGTTCGAATTTTCTAGCTTAATTTGAGCAAGATTGATCCCAAATATTCATTGAGTTGTTGTGAATTATGGAATTAATATAAATTTAGGGATTTTTCATGATTTTTTCTTAGTTATAGGTGATATATTTGGGTTTTGGAACCTGAACGGCGATGGATCATGCAATGGGATCCTATCTAGAGATTAGATTCCGATTTCTGGCCATCAGAGGCTCTAAATAAATAAATGGAGATAAACCACACTAATTTCTAGTGTTCAATGGGTGTGATATGTGGTAGAAAATTTATATATAGATAAACATGCCAAGGATATAGAATTTTTCAAAAAAAGATGTTACATGTCTCATAGCACAAATGAATATATACTGTGTACTTTAGATTTCATAGCGTCTAGGGTTTCCAGTTGAGTTAAGGATCACACACCATCTGGATGGTCCCGCATGCCTTGTGACCCTACCCAATCATCCAAACCATGTGCCAGCTTTACATTCCCAAGACCCCTTGTGTCAACACAAGTTGTATACCCTAAAGTACACGAGCAAGCCTAGGGGTACATGAGAATGGCCACATACATGGGCATGAACATGACCACATACATGGGAACAGGATAAGCTATATAGGTATGAGCCAAATGACACAAGAAGACTTGGGGTAGTAGTTACACTCCATGTATACCACCTACACATTGTGAACCCCTTTTCCATGAAATGTATTTCTATCATATATCATTCTTCAGAACCCATATTTTGGCCTAAAAGAATCCCATCGTGAGATTTTTTCATGTAGAACATGATGGTGTCTTTAATTATGTCATAAAATATATGATACAAAGTTTTACGTGTGTGAAAATTTGTTGATAAATTTTTGATGATGACAGTGATCATGCCAGAATCATCGGAGTGGTGTTGGGGTTAGCACTCCCCTGTCGCACTAGGGTGTGGGTCCCTCAAACTCTTTATATTTATTGAGATGTTACTCCCCTAGATTGGGTGAAGATCTTATATCTATAGAGTGTTACTACCCTATATTCGAGCTCCAGTGGTTTACAGGTCCTCCATGGTTTTTGTCGCTCCCTTAGTTATGGAGCACATTAACGAGGGGTGGGCCCCTCTACACAGATTTTTGTGAGGATGTTTTTGATGTTGGGTATTAGTGATAAACTTCTGGAGATACAAGTAGAATCATTGAATTTGGAGAGGCTATGAGATGAAGATAACCTCTTTTTAATTACTGATTTCTTTATGACCATTTGTAAATGTTGGGTTTTTGTATCCCTCTTGTTATGGGTTGAGATGACATCTATCATATCTTTCAATTTTTCCCTTTATGGTTTTTAGGGAATTTTGATAGATATGTATGTACTCAACCTTACATTGTATTTTTCTATACATTTTATGTATTATAAAGGCATCGAACAATCAATCAATGACATTAGTGTGTCATAGTGATACATAGGTTTATTGAGCATGTACAATAGTTGGGACTTGGAGAACTGAAGCCAGGCTCTCTCGGTTTTCCATTATTCCAATTGTTGTTAGGTTGGGACTTAATTTCTTATTAGATTCTTATTTTCCCATTTACTCTTTTTTTATACTATATTACTCTAAATTATTCCCTAGAGTTTATTGCATGCATGTTTTACTCGAGATGTTATTATATTTCATTTATTCATCTTCACCATTGTGTAGAGATAGTTGTGTGGGTGCTTGCATGTACATTAGAAAATGAACCCCATTAAAATTATTTCTTCCAAGTGCCTATCTATACCCCATGTCCTATTATAGGTGAGATTAGGGTTTTTTTTGCATGTGTCATCACTAGACAAGTGGGTCTAGTGGGTCGGGACATTTCATCCAACAAGATCACTTATTCAACATCATGATGAATATATGATGAGTAATGAGGCCTCATATTAGGGTTCATCACTCAAGGTGTTTCCTACAAGAGGGAGGGGAGAATCACCCTCTCCTACCATGTAAGAGATAGTACATGCAGTTCATGAGAAGGATGTGCATAGGTTTAGAATATTATGTGAGTTCCAATGTTAAAGAACATTGAGGTTCCACAACGAGATAGATCCCCAAAAAGTAGAGGATTGTATCAATTCAGTGAGATGATACTTCAAGATTTTTTTGACCCAAATGACTGGTTGTCTTCACTTTCATCCAGTCTTTTCTATGGAGTAGGTGGGCCTTGGTGGAGTCTCGTCATGCAAAATCATGATGAGACAATGCTCCTCTGGTCCTACTTATAGAATCTAATTTTTGATGATTATTACCAATTTTTCTTATTCTCAATACAGATATAGGATACTATTGACAAGTAGTATGATATTATGTTATTTTTTGAGTATGAACCATGGTTCAATGAAATCACACAATACACCCTTAACATAGTGGGATAAGGATTCCTATGGGTGAGAAAGTTTGAGTAGGGTATTCGTAGAGATATTTATGCTGGTGTGGTTTACTTATTCCTTCACACTTACTATAGAGTGTTAGATTAGGATCTAATTAATGAGTTATTCTTAGCATAGTGATGTTAAGTAGTTGGAGCTATCATGGGATATCTTGTGTCTAATTCTCCTACAGTATCTAGTAAGCGTCAGACATTGAGGTCTTAGTACAAGAGGGATACTCATTCCTGGACTCATACATGAGGATCTATGTATTAGGGATCACATAGAAGATCCATCCATAAATTATAGTTCCAATGATATTCTTATTCTGGGAGGGGCATAAGGAATTTGATTTCTCAAACAGCTGTTCCAAGTAGCATCGGAAGAAGGTGGAACGACCACCATGGTGGATGCACAACTATGATCAAGGATCTCTTAGGAAAGGTCAGGGCAGCACCAAGGGAGATAGTGTAGATAGATGGGAAGGTATATCTCTATAGATAGAAGCTATAGGTGGAGGCCAATGCTATGATATTCTTCCACCATAACCACCAGCTGGCCAACACCAAGCTTAGGGAGCCAGTGGTCGAGGCTATGGCAAACTTGTTGATATGGATTGCTTTGACAATAAAGAAAATGAGATGAAACAAGGTAGATTTTTTCTTTTATACTCTTTCCCCTATATTAGTATAAATATTTATGAGTTGTTCCTTTTTCTATTTATCCATTCTGTGAGAGCTAGCGCTTTTTCATGGTACATTATCCCAACATTTATGGCTAGAACTTTCTACTGGGATAAATTTGCCTATATAACTCATCTTATGGAAGTCTGAGTTGGCATTCAATGGTTAGATGATCATGTGGGACTTCTTTTTAATCACGATGAAACCTTATGATATCATATTGTGGATGGATTGGTTATCTATGGTCAATTCATATATTGAATTTAATCATATGACATTTATATGACTTAATGTTGATTGGATGATATTTTCAATTTTTTGCGAGAGATATCTCATTGCTGAGTGAGTGGATATTGTGATCAAGAAACCAAAACACATCACCCATCATTTGGTGAGTTTGTACCAAGTCATATTTAGCTCTTTATGAATCTAAATTCTTTTAGTAGTGGAGGACTATATGTATTTCTTCCCTAAAGATGGTTTTGGACTACCTCCATGGTGGGTGATTGAATACTGCATTAACCTTCACCCTGATACCACACACATATATTTTAAACATAATCACATATCCACTACTGAGTTTTGGGAGTTGATGGTGTAGTTCAAGGACCATTAAGATAAGGGTTACATTAGACCCAATTTGTCCCCTAGGAAGGTCCAGTTTTTTTCTTGAAAAGGTAATATGGGAGTTTGAGACATTGTGTTGATTATCATGTATTAATCCATTTAATGATAGATAACAAGTACCCCTTTTGAGGATTGATGATCCCATTTACCTTTTAATATTTTATATTTGGTTGTTGAAGATAGATCTCATGTTTTTCTACCACTAGTTGAGGGTTTATGAGGATGATATTCCAAAAAATTCATTCTGATGTAACTATGAAAACTTTCAGTTCTTGGTGATGCCTTTTATTAGTAATATTTCCCCCCTATGTTTATGGGTTTTATTAACTAGATATTTCAACCATACTTGGACCTAATTTTTGGTTGTCTTTAAAAATGAAATACACATTTACTCGGTTTTAGAGGAGGTGAATTTAGAGCATTTCAATATAGTCCTAGACATACTATAAAAGCACCAGCTATATGGTAAATTCTTAATGTTATAGTTTTCGATCCATGAGGATCAATTTATAGGGAATTTATTTCAAACCATGGATTAGTCACGAACCTGATAAATAATGATGAACATCTATTTTGGGACCCACCCAACATCATGTTAGAAGTTTTAGAGTTTATTGGCTTGGCAGGTTACTATAAGAGGATTGTGCCTAACATTTCCAAAGTATTGTTCCCTTTGACCAACCTAACATGAAATGGGTATTCATCTATCTAGATGGTGAAATTTCAGGGATCATTCGAGTATTTGAGGCTGAGGATGACTAGTAATCCTATGTTGAGACTACCGAATGAGGACATGGAGTACATGATGTTTTGCGATGCCACTGGAGTAGGGAAAATTTTCATGATGATTTAGAGATAGGCAGTGATATATTACAGTTATATATATTTGATACCCCATGAATGGAACTATGTGACTCATGAACTAGAGTTGGAAAAATTATTCTTCACTCTAGAGATGAGAAGGAACTATCTTCTTGGAGAGTGTTTTTTTGTTTACTCATAACATAAAAGTTTCAATTATATCTTCATGCAATTAAATATTCAACTGATACTGAGGCATTAGTTGTAGATACTATATGATTACAAATTCAAGATATTATATACTCTTATAAAAGAAAAAATGGTGGAATATTCCCTTAGTAATAATTATTATTCATTCATGGTGGACGAGGCATCTGAGTAATTGTCTTCCTCATAGATGACCCTAGTGTAGGAGAGGTAAACATTCTATCTAGTTGATGGTTTTGATTCCTCATCTTCCCTATAATATGAGAGTGGGTCAGTTGGGATACATTTTCTATGAGGTTCTACATGACCAGATATCCTCAAGAGATACACTCGATGGATTTTCTATAGATGGGACCACATCATCCTTTTACAAGGATAAAAAGTGGTTCATGCCATGTTTCAAGAGGAGGTGATGAGGGAGATTCACAATTCCCTTTGGTTTTACATAATGGTAAGAAAAATATGTAAAAATACCTTCAGTGGATGTTTTGGTGGGTGGGAATTATATGGAGTGTTGCTGAGTTTGACTCCCAATGTATCACATGTCAGCAGGTGAAGACTAAGAAGCAGTTTCCAACAAGTTTTACATAGCCTCTTGAGATCCTAAAGTGGAAATGGGATATCATATTTGTGTACTTTTCTGATGGGGATTCCACGGATAGAAAAAATAAATGATGCTATCGAGGTGATTTTTGACTAGCTAATGAAGTCAGTACACTACCATTCCATTATGGAGTAGAGTTTTGTG
Source organism: Viscum album (assembly GCA_963277665.1). Taxonomy (NCBI): domain Eukaryota; kingdom Viridiplantae; phylum Streptophyta; class Magnoliopsida; order Santalales; family Viscaceae; genus Viscum; species Viscum album. The sequence continues at coordinate 1,818,644,724 of OY728164.1, forward strand.
GAGATTCTAGGATAATTGTACATGTGGAAGATCATCCAAATTCATGGGGTACCCTCAATTATTGTCTATGACCATGATATGTGTTTCTTATCACGGTTGTGGGGAGGCCTATAAGAGGAATTAAATACCTAATTAAGGATAATAAAGATGCTCCACCCCTAGATGTATGGGAAAACTCCGTGAAATGTCCAGGTATTGGGGATATATTGAGGGCTTTCATGTTAGACTTTTTCCAGGGTTTGGAGGATCACTTACCATTAATATATCTTTCTTAAAATAATATTTATCACTCTACTATCAGTATGTTCCCTTTTGAGGCCTAATATGGGAGACCCTTTAGGTTTTCCTTGAGTTGGACAAAGAATGGTGAGGTGTCTCTTGTTGAGCCAAAGATGGTGTAGGTGATGATGGAGAAGGTTCAAGTGATATGTGAGTGGATGAGGACAACCCATATCCAATATAAATCTTACATAGTTCGACATTATAGGCCCTTAAAGTTTAGTCAGGGATACCATTTTTTTCTTAAGAGTCTCCCCACGAAAAGGATTGTGGAGGTTTTATTGGGGATTCAATCCATCCCAAAGGTTCATTAGGCCATTTGATATCCAACAGAGGGATTGAGAGGTTTTTTTCCACCTAGCTTGGCCCCCAAAGATAGATCGGGTGTATGACATCTTCCATGTGTCACAACAGAGGAGATATAGACAAGATCCTATACACATTATTGACTAGGTAAAGTTATACCTTGAGTATGGAGCCACATTCATAGAGTTCCTAGTGGTAATATAGAATAAATAGTAGAGGACCCTATGAGGATGGACCATTCCCTTGGTTTTTGTATTGTGGGATCCTAAGAGCATGTTGGATAAATCCTTGAAGAAAGAGAGCCATATGTGTTATCAGTACCCAAAACATTTTTTTTCTTATACCTTTCACGGTGAAAATCCTTCAAGGATGAGAGAATTTATAGCCTCTAGTTTTGATGGATTTTTCCTTTGAATATTTCTATTCATATATCTTTATTTATCCTCATAGTTAGTGTGGAGTTTGGGTGTCTCGGGACCCCAAAAATAATATACCAAATATATTAATATATTTTAATGAATGTATGCACATTATTTTTGATGGAAATGGATTTCCCAATTTTTTGGGCCTCTAAATGGGAAATTTGATACCAAGGTTGATTCCAGAACATGGGTTTTACCCTAGGCACGACCTCAGGTTAGTTGGCATTGGATATCCAATTGAGGCAGCCATTGGAGGGTGCACTTAATTAAATAAATAATTAAATATATGTATTTAATTTATTAAATAACCTAATTATAATTCTCTTTAAATAATCCTCTATATAAATTTTTCAGGGTCAGTTGCATAACCCTAGGATAATTGACATGTTCTCTAGGTGTTCCTTATTTGCAGATCGAGATTAGAGGACGGTGGGTAAATGGATCAAGCTGGATTGAGAGGAACTGAATGTAGTTGGTTTTATACATCACTAGAAAATTAATTATTCGCCAATGATCGATACAAATAGAGGTAGGGATCCCCAATTATGTCTTCCTCCCTTTTGATTAAAATATTGATCATGGATTTAATTATATACCTTTGATCTGTGATTTATTTATCCTTCACATGTTCCTATTTTATGAAATTAAATTATAGATGTTATTTTATTATTCTTACTTATCATCATTGATCCCTCATGTATCATTCATTATCAATGATCACATTAGCCAATGATGTTTTCACCATTGTTCTAGTGATTTTCCCCCACATGTTCATTATGTTCTTTGTCATTGGCCTATAGGGTTGTGGTTCAACTAAATATGCTATATTAGAGTGCGATCGAACCCCCATATTCATTATGGTAATTTTGATTGTGGAAGGACTGGAAATTTGGATATGAGTCATGGTGGTTTCAAGGTTGTGGGTGACGGATTCAGGGTTTTGTAACCCCAAATGCTGACGACTCGTGTAACGAGATCCCAGCGAGTGATCATGTTCCAATATCCAACCGTCAAAGACAAGAAAATGATGAGTGGAGATGACCTCCATTAATTTTGGTTGGTCAACAAGAATAACATGCAATGGAAAAGGAAACTATATGGAACTACATGATGGATCTAGAATTTTGAAAAAAAATGTGACTACACACCGCCTAGTGAGAAATAACACAGGACGTGTTCTTTGGATTTCCTGGAATCTAGGATTTTCAGAAGAGTTAAGGATCACATATTGTGTGGTCAGGCCCACACACCATGTCAACCTGCCTAGGTAGTTAGGTTGTTTGCTAGTGACACATGCCCAAGACCATGTGTGAAAGGACACACCGTGTACCTGGGAATACATGGCCATTACCAGGGGTACATGGGGACATCATTGTACCTAAGTATGTCCACATAAAAGTAATGTATATTTCCATGTACACGGGAACATTACGATGTACATGATTAGACCTTGAGAAACAGGTAACCACTATGTAGACCACCTATACATAGTGTACCCTTTTACATTAAACTTATTCTCATCGTATCTCATTCTACAGGACTAGGATTTTGGCCTACGATTATCCTATCCTGATTTTTTTCCACACAGAATGTGATGGTGACCTTTATTAGGGAATATGAGATATGATGTGAGGTATTCCAATAATTAATCTCCATTATGTGATGTATGACGATAGTAGTGATCAGGGAAGTATCATTGGAGTGATGTCAAGGTTTCCACTCCCCTATCGCACCAGGGAATGAGTCCACCATACTCTTTATACATATTGAAATGCTACTCCCCTACACTGGGTATGGGTCTTATGTCTTCATATTGGTACTCCCCCATCTTCAATATCAGGTAGTGAGTGGGTACTATATGGGTGTTGTGGATATATTGGTCATGGATCACAATAGTGAGGAGTGTGACCTGACACACAGATTCTGGTGAGGGTGGACTTCAATCTCAGTATTAATTATGTACTTTTGTGTCATTATAAAAACTCATAGACTTTGGTGTGGTTTTGAGATAAATATCCCCTTTATCTCTCTACTAAAATTCTATATGAGTATATGTATGTGTTTGGTTTTCATATCCCTGTTCTTATGGGTTGACATGACTTCTATCATATCTTTTTGTTTCACCCTTTATGATTTTTAGGGCATCCTAATATGTTTGTATATACTCACCCCTATATGATCTTTTGCAGAACATGTTATTTCTTATACCGATGACATATAGTTCAGTAGTAATATTAGTGGAGAATAGTGATACTTGGACGCATTAACTTCATAAGGTGGTCTAGAGTTTGATATAAAGATTTATGTTCTCTCATTGTTTTTCTTTATTATAGTTGTTTCCATATTGATACTTCATTTATATTTGGTCATATATTTTCCCCCTTACACTATTGATTATACTTCCATAATCTTTTGTATTCAGTAGAGTTTATTAAATGCATGGATTCCCATAGATGTTACTATATTTCATTTATTCCTCTACACCTTTGTATGAAGGTGGATATTTGTTTGTATACATGTACATAAGGAAAAGTCATTCCATTATTTTTATTCCCTCTATATTTTTTTCCCAGTCCTAGTCCTATTTGATGTATGCTTAGGGTTATAGTGGCCCGACTCACTACCATCCAGATGGGTCCTAGTGGGTTAGGTAATTACAATAAGTCTCATCATAACATGGAAGCCTGAAGAAAATAAGTAGATGGATTATAAAATTTACATGATAATAGAAGATTTTCCTATTTGTGTCACCCTATAATACTCAACTATAATGACTTGGAAAACAATTTAAAATGGTTGGTTCACCAAGACCAGCCATACTGCTTAACTTAAAAATGATAGAGGTACTCTTCTACCTTATTATTTAATGATTAAATAGATGTATAATGTACTTAAAGGTGGATACACAATCCATGGGTGAGCTTCACCTTGCATGCATTAAAAATAGGAGCATCCATTTCATAATATAAACATCGCGTATTGCAGGAATTGTTATAAACTCATTCCTTGAAAATTCATGGAGAATGTTTTAAAATATTTAAAGAATCTAGATATGTGATTCTGTAAAGATGAAAAAACATGGTGGAAGTGAATTCACTATCCATAAATTACATAAGAATAGATTTTTCATTTTTGTTTCATTGTATTCTAAAGACAATTTTGATCCTTCTAATAGTTGTCTTGATAAAGAAGCTATGTAAATATGGTAATACATTTATATGTAATAAGATAGTAAAATAAATTAAATTATATTATCCCAAAGAATATAAACTCGGATCTATGTTAATATAAGTTATATTTTGTTCAATTCATGATTAAATAGGATTTAAAGGAACTTGGAGATGCTCAAAGTGGTTGGTGAATAACAAAGTCCTGTAAAATCAGATTATCCACCCATGAACAGTATAATCGAAAATCCATGGAGCAATGATACTAGAACATTAAATATGAATAATAAAAAATGTTTATGATTATCCATGCTAAAATAAATTCATACTATCTGGGTACTAATGTTTGGGATATATCAAGCTCAATCATAATGGTGTTGGTGACGATGATATATATGAATCTACTCTATTAATAAAAAATTTCATAAATCGATGATTAAATCTGATTTTTCTTATGTAGTGAGAGAGATAAATTTCTACTTGCATGCTTAAAATGAGTCTCAAGATAGATCTATTTTTACACAAGATAGTTTCATAGAGAAAATATGTATATGTGGATTTGTTTTTTGTACTAAAGTATGTGAGAAAACGATGGAATGATGAAGGTATAATGGGTTTCAAGGATGTGGAATGTTATTTATAAATTTATTAGATCATAATATATATTTTTTGTTGTATGTTTTTTGCATCAAAGAAATCAATGTATATCCATGCTCGTTTGAAGTAATCTAGTGCTGTATTGGGGTTTTAACATGCTTTCAAGATAGGTTTTGGAATCCCTAGAAATTGAATATATGATTTATTTAATGTAACATTTCATGGATAAGAAAATAGATAGCTTGATGATGGAATGGTTTAATTATATTTCATGTGTATTTTCTATATTCTACCTAGATTTTATCATTTGATTTATATTTTAGGATACCATAAAATTTCATATAGATAAAATAGTTTTAACCGGTTACTCCTGTGAAATATTATCAAAACATTGTGTGTCAAGAGGTGCACATAATAAGGGGGAGATTATTTCACATGATGTTTTTTATGAATCTCTTGAAGAAAAAAAATGGTTTCTTTGAATGATATAGAACATTGGATTCAACTGAAATCATTTTCTTTATATTGGGTAAAATAATTTCATGTTATAAGTGTTATGTTCCTCACCATTATTCTTTAGAATTTTTATAATAACATTCTTGGTGAGAAGTTGTTTTGATTCATAGAATATTTTATTGATCATGCTACATATGGTTTGTCAATATGTGGAGAATTTTTGGACAACATGGTCATTGATTGAAATGATTCTTATTTCTTACACCAATATCTAGCTTAGAAGGATAAGAAGATTTTTTTATAATCCATTATTACGTTAAATACTCATCTATTAACATTTTGAAGTAAGAATGCTTCTAAGATATGAAAATGGAAAGAAAATCAAAGAGTTGTTTTTGGGTTGGATGAAATGAGTTTAAATTATTTTATGTAATTCAACACATGAATGGATTTAAAATAGGAATTTGGAGGTAATCTATAAGGTGGAGTATAGTATCACTCAATTTGGATTTATTAATGGTGATAATTTCTTCTTGAAAAAAAGGTGCAAGATGTATGTTGAATAAAGGGGTAAAATTGGTGGTGGTTCCCCTAGGGGAAGAAGCCAAAATCCCCTTTGTATTTTATTGAAAATGGGGGATATATAAGGTTGATAATATTGGAAATTATTATATATTGTCGAAAAAATATAATGGGGATAATGATTATACCATGGTTTTCTATATAGTGGATATTTTTACAATATGTTCATGGAGTTATTTAAGTGATAAATAGTGATAGAGGAATTCATTATGTATTATATGATCATATTAGACAAATTATATGTGTTTCATGAGTTGCATAAAATTAATGGTGATTTTACTTTTTTAAAATAATTCATGAATATATCTCATGAATATTTATATTGAGAATATACAGGTACTCTTTTAGTATTGAAATTCACACATAAATTTGTATTAATATTTGTAATGCAATGTTTTGAACTCTATTTGAGCATATAATAAAAAGAAAACATGGTGTAAGATGATATGTATAAAACATAACACTCATGGAATCCATGATTCATAGAATCGAGTTACACCATGAATTGATTGCCCATGCTATAACAATCACGCTGCAAGTATTTTAGAAACTACAAGATGCGTAAGGGTACCACTAAAATTTTAAAACTACATATAGGCCATTGGAATTCATAAATAATATTTTGTAAGGGTTGAACCTCATGTATGTAAATATTTTAGAACATGTTTCTATAGACACATAGAAGGTGTACTAAAATGAAACTAGTTGTGTCAAGGTATACTAATATATGTGAATAATAAATATGGAGTAGAGAAGAAGGTGAAGAAGATATACTAGATAGAATCAAATAGAATATTACCTAAATCCATATGTTTTTGAAGATTGATGGCCTGGGAGAATGTTTTTTACCACTGATATATTTGAATGAAGGAGGATTACATTAAAATATATTCCTTATTTCGGATTTTTCATCTTGAGGATAACTGCTACATTTTTTTAAGGTAAATTAATAGATATTTATTATATTATTCAAACTCTTTATATTTACACATGTGTTCATTCAATTGGTTAAACCTTCAAAAAACAGGAATCAAAGTCCTCTCATCATAATCTCTTTATTTGATTTTTTGAATAACTAGGTATTTTATATATTTTATTATTCGTTAATATCATCAAATTATAACTCCATTTAAATCCTTTATTTTGGATTTTATATTTCAAAAACCATATTCATAATAAGCCTAATTTGGGAACTATGGTGTGTTTTTTTCACCCTCTCTTCAAAACACTCCAAAAACATCCAACACACTCAACCCACATTAAACATGGAATATACTAACACATACATTATTATTTATTAAAAATTTCATCTATAGCTATGCTACAGTTACTACCATGCCCATAATAATTGTCCCCTTCATGAGTAGGTGAGTCTCCAGTGTAATGCAATGAGTTCCACAGCATTGGTATTTTATGTTTTCCATTTTTCACTAACCATGTGAATGATTTATTCTCCATGGTATGGAATCTTATCCGTTCAATTTTGTTAATCATTGTAAATCATCTAAAAAATCTAATTAACTGCAAAACCCACCCCCACTCACCCTAATCACCCCTCCCTCAATGTCTACTACCAGTCTTCGAGCCCTGTATACCCCCCCCCCCCACACACACACAATGTTGATCGTTGACCCTATAACCCTCAACGTCGACCATGTAGATGTCCCCCAATTAATCTTCTCCCGATATGGAGAACTCTCTTCCCTATTTCCCAGTGACCACCACCCCCCAACGGCTTCTGAGCCCTAACCCCTTTGCTATTAATGTATACTCTTACAAGCCTTCCTGATTTCCCATAATTATTTCTAAATCAAAAGATATAGGGATTGTATCCCCAAAATAAATGTTATCTATTTGAAATGGCCCAGAATTGTTAAATGATACCTTTTTCCACATCATATATTTCTAATATTATATCATATAAGTAATATACATATAGTACACATAAAGAAACTAACAACACTTTATTTCAATAATAATAAAATTACATTAGTCAATGAATAAGATAATAAAATAAAAATTATTACAAGGGGAAAAATAGAAAATATAAAAACTTAAATTGGAAAATTTGGATCACCCCAATCGACTATAATTTTCCCTCCCATGAACAATATTATGGAAAAGAAACAAAATATTAGTAAACAAATAGACATTTTAGAAAATGAAAGTATAAAAACCTTGTTGTAAATTATAGTTAATGATGAATGAAAATATAAATAGATATCTATAAGAGGTAATATGACTATTCCAATAGTAACACGGTCATTAGAATAGAAATGTGAATACTGGACTAGTAACCTGGCTATTTTAAATAGTATCATGACCGTTGGGAATAATAACCTGACAGTTGGAATCGTAATTTGACCTAAAATAATAAAATATAATGTAAATAATATTTATAATGATTAATTTAAGAAAATATAAATATTATAAATCCAAAAAACAATATAAAATATTAAAATCTATAAAAATATATGCATGTTTTTGAAAAAAAACAATTATATTAAGGCATTTCATAAAAATGAGAATATTTTATTAAAAAATTAATATAACCAATGTTAGAAAATTATTTTGATAAAATTAACTTCATTTTTTAAATTAGTAGGTAGAATTTTTTCAATGGATAATTTTTTGTAATTTTTTTAAATACACCAATTTTTAGATAAATAGTAAACATATATTTTTTTGTAACTAACATAACTTAAATTTCATCATTCGGGATATAAAAATAAAATTATCATTTCTAGAAATTGTGGTTTGTAAAAATTATATTTAATTTCATAAATAGTTCATTAAAATATTATAAAATTAATTTTCATAACTAAAAATAATTTTCCATACACTAAAAAAATATTCCCTTAAAATAAATTTTTTTCCACTTTCCATTTTAATTAAAAATTTAATTTGAATTATAAAGGGTTTAAAGTCATAAAACAATTATATTATATTTATATGTTATTTATATTATGAAAATTTTAGTATTAAAAGGTATGTTTTAGATATGGTATTTTATTCAATATTTTAACTCAAAACACCCCTCTCCTCAAGTATAAATAATCCCTCTCCCTCCCCATGCAGAGGAACTTCTACCTCCCTTAAAAATACAAAACTATGAAAACATACTCTCACATAATCCCATTAAAACCTTATTCATGTTTTTTAGTAAACAGACTCCATTAATCAAGAAATTCTAGTTCTATAAAAGAGAAGAAACCCCAGAGAAATAGTCAGTTTGTATCAACTATTCTCTCTTTTTCCTCCTCTCTTATCTTTTTACCAATTTCATTCAAAACCTAATAATATAAGATTAATTATTTAGTATGTTTTGTTTATATTAATTATATTAAACTTTTATAAATGTTATATTTTTGAATTATTTATGTTTTATATCTCTCTTTCTCCTCCTTTGGAAAACCTTTCTGATAATAAATGGTTAACCGACAATGGTGAAATTTCTAATTCTTTCCTTATTGAAACCCATAAAGATAGATATAATAAATCATATATGATATATAAATTTATAAATATATTTATTTTAATCTTTTGGAATTAATTCTACTATTTTATAAATGACCATGAACAAAAATAGTGAAATCGAATAAAAATAGGGAAAATTTTGAGGAAAACATGATATCAAAGCCCATAAACATCAAAAAAAGGAAATTAAGAAATATAATAAAACTATTATAATTTATATATGGTGATATAAACTAACATAATAAAATTATATTTAAATGTTTTAATGAACTCATTTTTATTATTCTGGAGACATAAAAGTGGCGAAATAAAGAAGGATTTAAGGTTAAAGGATTCTTAAACAAAAACTACTTCCTTTGGGATGCCTCCTATTTCATATTAATATCTTTATAGATGTTTCTATAATCTCAAAAACTATATCCTTTAATTATTATTTCTCTTTTACATTAGGGATATACATGTTTTTCTCCTTTCTAAAATGATTTTGAATCCAAATACTAATATTTTAAAAAAATTAATCTTTTGAAAACACATATTTAAATCATCTTGAGTTGTTTCTTTTTCACCCAAGGGAGATAATTTTTATTCTAGATATTCTTTCCCTTATTCAATTTGGAACCCCAATGTTAATTCATAAATAATTATTTATAAATTTTTTCTAAAACTCATTCATTTTCATGTGTTATTTTATGACAATTATTATTAGATTCTCTATGTGGCATGAATTACTGTGAACATTTATGATTTAGTGTTTCTGAGCTTGTCTTCCAATGTCTCACATGTCAACATAAGAATACTAAGCAAAAAGTTTTAACAATTTTGATATGGCCTCTTGAGATCCTTGTGTATAAAGGGTATACCATATACATGAACTTTGTCATGATTATTCCATGGATACAGAGAATCCATGATGATATATAAGTGATTATTGATCAACTCACGAAGTCAGAGAACATCCTTTCCATTAGGGAGTAGAGTTTAGTGGAGAGTATTGGGAAACATTGTGTGTGGGAGATCTTATGGCTTCAAGGGGTACCCTCAATTATTGTCTCCAACCATGATATGTGGTTCATATCACGATTGTGGGAGGCCAGTAGAAGGCATTTAGGGTCCAATTAAGGATGATCATGTTGTACCAACCCAATATGGATGGGAAAACTGAGTGAACTATCTAGGTATTGGAGGATATGATGAGGGATTTCATGTTAGACATTTGATAGATCTAGGAGGATCACATACTAAGAATAGAGTTTTCTTACAATAATAGTTATCACTCTACGATCAGTATGGTTCCTTTTGAGGCCTAGTATGGGAGACCCTACAGGTCACCCTTGTGTTGAGCTAAGATAGGTGTGGTGTCTCTTTTTGGTCAAAATATAGTGTAGGCAATGATGGGGAAGTTTTAGGTTATCTGTGATTGGATGAGGATAACCCATAGATAACCTAAATATCATTTATATCAATGTTATAGGCCCTTGGGGTTCAAGAAGATATACCATTTATTCCTAAGACTCTCTCTATGAAAATTATTGTAGAGGTTTTATTTGGGATTCTATCCATCCCCAAGGTTCATCAGGCCATTTGAGATCCTATATAGGGTTTGAGAGGTTTTTTATCGCCTAGCCTGACCCCTAAAGTTGGAATGGGTGTTTGAAATCATCCATGTGTCATAACTAAGGATATTTGAACAAGATATTATGCATGTTATTGAATGGGGAAATATTGACCTCTAATATGGATCCACCTTCATGGAGTACCTGGTGGTGATTGAGGATTGGTAGGAGAAGATCCTATGAGGATAGACCATTCCCTTGGTTTATGTGTTATGGAATAATGAGAGCATACATGATAGATCCTTAGAGAAAGATATTCATATGTGGAATCAGTTCCCAAATCATTTTTTTCTTATACATTTCAAGGTGGAAACCCATAAAAATGGGGAGAATGTATAACCTATTTTTTTGATTGATTTTTCATTTGAATATTTCTAATAATATATATTGATTTATCCTCATATTCAGCAGGGCATTTGGGTGTCTCACAACCCTATAATAAATATATTAAACAATTAATATATTTTATTGCATGTATTCACATTATTAAATTATAAATAGATTTTACCATTATTTTGGGTCCTCAAATGGAAAATTTGCTACCATTGTTGATTCAAGAACATGGTGTTTAACCTAGGCATGTCCTAAGGTTGGTCGACGTTGTATATACGATTGGGGAAGCCATTAGTGGGTGTATTTAATTAAATAAATAAATTTATTTGTTTATTTATTTTAAAAAATATCATAATTCTAATCCTCATTAAATACCCATCTATATAAATTCTCCAGGTTTAGTTTCATAGCCCTTGGATAATTAAGAGGTTCTCTAAGCGTTCTTCATTGGAAGATTCATATTAGAGGATGGTGGGTGATTGGATCAAGTAGGATTGACAGGAAGTGAATACATTAGGTATTATACATAACTAGATAATATGTTATTCACCAATTATTGGTACAAATTTAGTTAGGGGTCCCAAATTGTGTTTTCCTCCCTTTTGATTAAAATATTGATAATGGAATTAATTATTAACTTTTGATTTGTGATTTTTTTATCCTTCGCATGTGCCCATTTTAATAAATTGAATTTTATATTTCCTTTTTTTATTATTTCTAATTATCATCCTTGATCCCTTATATATCATTCATTTTCTAGGATCGCATTATCCAATGAAGGTTTCACTTTTTTCTAGTGATTTCCCCCACCCTTTCTTCGTGTTCTTCTTCATTGGACCCCAGGGTTGTGGTTCAACTTAATGTACTATATTGGAGTGTGATCAAACCCCCAGATTCATGATGGTAATTTTAATGATTAAAGGATTATAAATTTTTTGATGATCATGGTGGTTTCATGGTTTCGGGTGATAGATTCTGGATGTTGGAGCCCCGAATGGCAACGACTTATGTGATGAGATCCTAGTGAGGGATCATATTTAAATTTCCTACTATCAAAGACCAAAAATAGATGATTGGAGATGACCTCCACTTATTTTTGTTGGTCAAAAAGAAGAGGATATAGTGGAAAAGGCGGGCCTAGAGAACCACATGAAAGATCCAAAATTATTCAAAAAAAAATGTGACTACACAACACATAGTGTGAAAGAACACATGATGTGTTCTTTGGATTTCATGGAATCTTTGATTTTCAGCTGAGTTAAGGATAACATGGCATTTGACCTGGCCCACACACCATGTTACCCTATCCAAGTAGTTTGGTTATGTGCTAGTGACATGTGACCAGGACTATGTGCAACAACACACAACATGTACTTGACAATATATTTCCAAGACTAGGGGTACCTGGACACAGCATGGTACCTCGATATGGACACATACATGGGAATGGATATTTCCATGTACATAGGAATGGTCAGAGGTACATGGGAAGACCTAGGGTATCATGGAAACATTATGTAGACCACCTATACGCATTGTACACCTTTCCATGAAACATATTCCTCTCATATCTCCTTCTTAGGGACTCAGAATTTGGCCCACGAGTAGCCTACCCTATGTTTTTTTTCAACACAGAATATGATAGTGATCATTATTATGTCGTATGAGATATGATATGATGTTTTCCAATAAAGAAGACTCTTTATGTGATTATTGATGATAGCAGTGAACATTGAAGAATCATTTGAGTCATTCTGAGGTTTCACACCCCTATCGCACCAGGGCATGGGTCCCCATACTCTTTATATAGATAGAGATGCTACTTCCCTACACTGGGAATAGGTCCTATATCTATAGAGTGGTACTCCCCTATCTTTAATCTCTGCTAGTGATTGGTTACTCCATGGGTGTTGTGTCTCCATTGGCTATAGAGAACAATAGTGATGACTGTGATCCTACACACAGATTCTGGTGATGTAACACCCCAAGATTTCATAGTGTGTTATTTCTTCAAAATAATTCAATAACTTGCACTACACGCAACACCGAGTTCAATAACACCATGACTTACAAAAAAAAGGCATTCAAAAGAGGTTATGAATAGTATTATCTAAATTTTAAACTTTATATAATCCTTATAATTTTAGAATCCATATTATGAGTTTCTTAGATATAATGCAAGAACAAATTCATTTTTAGTATTGCACTTTTATCAACTTTTAATAGTGAACCCTTTTTAAATACAATATTTTAAACTTTTTGACTAAATGGGGACATCAAAAATTTAAAATGAAACATCCCAAGCTTCCACGGTATACTTTCTTTGAATAATACAGTAGTGTGTGTTGTAAGCAACCTTGAGTTTTAACACACACCACAACCAATCAAACTAGCCGTTATGAATAGTAATACCTACTTTTCGAAATTATATATATTTTATATGGACTTCATTTCTGGATTCGGAATATTGAATTTATCCTAAGGTGAAATTTTGGTACTTTTCGGATAACTTTCATATTTTGATGAATAGTGAAAATTACTAAATTTTAATTAAAAACAACTTTTTTAATAAAAATAATTAATAGTGATAAATTATGAATTTGAGTGGTTTTAAAGTATATTAAGAATATATTTTTACCATTTAATATAATGTTGGTTATTGGACATAATTTTACAATTAAACCTAACATAAACAGGTGTCAATCTTTTGATAGTTATTATCTCTTAAAAACACGCTTTTTGTTTTGACAGCGGGAATTAATTTTAAATTAATTTCTGCCACTTCTATGTTTTGAATTTAGAAAAATGGATTCCATATTTGGAATCAGGATGTCCAAATTGTGTAAATAGGTAACTTTTATTTTTAGACATTTTGAATAATTACTGTGGTAAATATTTTATTTACCATGGTTAAGGGTAAATCTGGTAAATAAGGGTTAAAAAAATATTATAATAATAATAATTACCCTAAAACGTGTCCTAGACTTATTTTTTGATACATTTTCGACCATAGGAATATTGGGGTCTATTTGGGGACCCCATGGTGCCACTTGTAGGTGATAGGGACACTTTATTTTAATTAAGTTAAAATGAATACAAAAATGACACATGCATATATCTTTTAGAAAAACAATTATTACATAGGGTTATATATGTTTTATTTTAGATTATAAATATTCATTATAAAGATAAAGAGATTTCCTACATAATGATATTTTATTTATAATTTTTAGACATTAAATAATTTATTTTATTTATGACACAATAATGATGCAGTAATTACTAAAATAGTGAAAAATTAAATTATTTGATATTATAAATACCCAAATAAATATAATATGAAACTTTTAATAAATTAAACTAATTTTCTAGGATAATATGATATATTAGTATTGATTTAAGTTACTTTTTTCGAAGTAATAAATCTGTTATGAGATTCAAAAAAATCAACTATTGAATAGTGTCAAAATTGACATAAAAGAGTTCTTAAAACAAATATTATATTATTAATTGATATTAAATTCCTAAAAATCTGAGGTTCAGAAAAGAGACTTATATCATGATATATTCATCATTAATGGACCACTTGGGGGTCTCTTGGATGTATATAGTAAGTTTATTAACCATATTATATAAAAATACAAAGAGACATTGTAAAAGTGAAACTAATTAACTTAGAGTTAATACTTAAAGATAAGGTTAATATAAGTACCCAAACCTGTCTAAATTCTATTGGTTGAGTTGTTTTCTACCCATCCCCACCATAAACTTTGAATAGTCAACTTTGGAGCCATTGGAAACCGAATATGAATTTATTTTAAACTAATATCTCTAGCTTTTCCAAAGGTTCCCCTCACCCCTCTTATAAAAGGGCACTCCTCCTTCACATTTCTTCACACCATCAAAGCCTTTTGGTTCAGCCAACCTCTGCCCAAATACTCTCCCAACTTCCCTCACTACAACCTAAAGGACTTAGTTTGATCAGAAAGCCAACCTATGGAGCCCTTTTGATCAAATCAAAAGGAAGAACCCGAAGAAGAGGTAATGATTTCACCACCCTTTTCCAAGTTCATTTCTTCTTCCACTTATTCTTCCTTTGTTGTAAACATTCTAAAATAATAACTCCAGTATCATATATATACTGTGATGTTATTATAAATATGGTACAACCATATTCAGTATTCTATCCACCCTTTGAATAACATGTCACCATACGTGCGTACGTACGGCTTACCGTCTCCACGTCGTGGTGTAATTGTTATTCAATATATTATTATTTGGATGGGTATAATAATGAATGTGTAACTCATGTAAATAATAATTATAACATGTTAATTATTCTGTATATATGATATACCATCCATTTAAATATTATTTTAATATCAAAAGAATGATATTGTCGCTCGTGCGTACGTACGGACTACCGTCTCCACGAACGCGATAAGATTCATTCTCCATCGTATCCATTCAAGTATAATTATCATTTGATGATTTAAAAATGATGTTTAAGGACTTGATATCATTCTGTATATGAATATTATACAACCTATCCATTAAAAACATGGCTTATGTAACAAAACATATAAAAGAAAACTAGTAAGTTAACACCCGAAACAACGATAATAATAAGATATTATTATCAAATCAATATTAAAAGATCATATATGATATCATATTAATATATATGATTCTTGTATAATTTAATAACAATTATTTCACCATTATACAGGAGTTTGACCTACCCCAACCAAGGAAAAGTACAAGGTAAGGGTTATTTCACAATCTCTTCATTATCCGAGGTTGTTTATATGTAATAATCTACTGGGATCTCTTTATCATCCACATCCATGTTTCTTCAAAATGTATTTCAAAACATTTTTATTATTTACAAGAATTTGGGTTAAAGTCATTTATACCCTTGTTTTACTTTTTATAAGAGGAAACTTTCCGTCGTTTTCAAAACAAGGTCCTTTTTAACCTTTTCGACAGAATTAAGGTAAGAATGTTTTTTTAACTTATACGGCGAGTGCAGTTATTTTCTGCCGTTATAAAATCTTCAAAGTTTTCCTTACAAGCTTATAATAATATTTTCAAGAAAATGTTTTATTTTATATGGCTCTTAAATTATTTCAAAAATAGAAAGAGATATTTCTCCAAAAAGTGTTTTGATTTCATCTATGTCAACATCCTTTGATAGATTTTACGCTTATTTGAAGTTGATTTATTATGATACAAAACTTCTATATTGTATTGAAGCTTTTGTGATATGTTTGACTGTGGATGTGCTATTTTTATACCATTCATAGTTTATGGTGAAATTATTGACATTTCGTATGCTATTTTTAATACGAATGTTTATGTTATGTTTAAACCTTTTCATATGGGAATGCATTGGACTTAAAATGTGACGGGTGGAGCCCGATATAGCTCCTCGATGCATCGGTAGGTCTCATGAGACAAACTAGTGTCTTGGCATAAGGCCTTGGAAAAATCTTATTTGTAGTCTTGGCACGAGGCCTAGGCTATGTGGTTATGATAGTCTGGCATTATGCATTCCAACATTATGAAAGTGGTTATTGATATTGCATGTGATTATTCGATTAGTAGAATATCCATGTGAACAAGTAAATGGAATTATTTCATTTTACTTTTGCCATACTATGTTGAAGTTCAAGTTTAAAAGGCTTTTTTTAGTTATACATAGCCTTAAATGTTTATTCTTATTTATGAAAGTTTCCGGTATATTGTTATCCTTACTGGGCATTTGAGCTCACCCCTTTTCTATGTTTTATTTTTCCCAGAAAGTGAAGAAGTAAATTATGAATGACCTGCAGGGATATTATGTGGGGATATGAGTGTCTTTTATGGAGACAATATGTTGTTGTAGTAGTTTTTAATTTTATGATGTAATGTAAGACTTATGAATATATCTAGTGTTTCCAAGGCTACTAAACCAATCGGCCTTTCGAGATTTGATCTTTCTTGTGATCATGCCAATGTTATGTAATAATGCACCGACTCTGGGTAACTAGGGTCGGGGCGTTACAGTTGGTATTAGAGGAAGTTTAGTATAAACCTTGGAAGCTAGATTTAGATAAACTCTGATTAGTGCACGTAGACCTAAGATGAACATTGAGGATTAGTATAGAAGAACTTCGTAGAATTTTGGTATTGTTGAGATTTTGTGAGTTTTCCGAGCAATACATCCCTGTCTGGATACAAGAAGGTAGAGGCGGCTCTGGAACAGATGTACCTAGGGGTAAAACCCGAAAACACCGCTTTGAGCTAGACTCGAATGGGAACTGGTGCACGACAACGGGCCTTGCTGCACTCTTGGTTACGACACTCCCGGGGGATATGCTTAGGATAATTCTAATTTTCTTTAAAAACCATTATGAAGGGTTTATGAGTATATACATCCTCAAAGGAGACATTTTTATGATTATGGATTATATCCATAAATAGTTCAATTTTTGTTAAGTGTTTTATAAGTATGGGATTATGTATTTTGATTCATAAACTGATCTAGTGTATGCCATTTTTTAGAAATGGCACCCAGTAGAAGGAATGAGAACTCCAGAAATGCAATGATCCAAAGAGAAGGAAGGATCATATCTTTCATGGTCTTAAGCTAGAATTTATAAGAGAAATAGTCTCCCATGTATTATCATCATATGAAGAAATAATATCATGTGTTGATAAGATAAGTAAAGAGTTTACTGAGTCCTATGGCTTTGAAGGGAAGCAAGAGAAGAAAAGGATGGAAGAGAGAAAGATGGATAAAGGGAAGAGGGAAAAGAAGAATTTTCCCATATGTGGTAACTGTGGAAAGAAACACCCTGGAACTTGCCTGAAAGGAATGGGAGTTTGTTATCAGTGTGGAGGAAAAGGGCACAAAGTACGTGACTGCAAGGGTAAGAAAATGGTTTTAAATGTACAATGCTTCATTTGCAAGGAGTTTGGACACTACGCAAACCTATGTCCCAGTCATCAGACTATGCCGCAAATGATGTTATTGGATAATAATCAAGTTATGATATTACCACAGATGAAGAGGAATGATTAGAGTTCTTATGTTGATTATGTCAATTGAGTGTTGTATCAATAATGTACTTGTTATAATAATTATGGAGTATATAAGGATTGCACTGCAGTACTATTTCATTAAGGACTTGAGATTGTGTGGAACAAAGAAAAGTGACTCAATAGAAGATTAATTTTTTGGAAAATATATGTTTGAGAGAAAGATAAACCATAATATGGTTCTGATACCGAGGTAGTGATTTTAGAATAATACATGATTTATTTGGATAAATTATATTGGATATTCTTGACTACCTTGAAGCTGATTAATGATTTGTCTATTCCATCATTGTTGGGGTTTAGAACATTTTTGGATTGATGAAGTATATCCAGCATTCTATTTGGAATAGGGGAGCATGAATGTAATCAATAAAGAATATGGTAATACATGATGAAGGTATTCATATGCTATTACGGGGTAAAAAGGATCTATATTATGTTTACCTTCCTAATAAATTTTGGACTGTGAGTTTGAACAGAAGTATTTTGGATAGTTCTAGTTTGGATTATTTTGGATTGCCATAAAAGGACAACCCGGAGGTCGGGCGGCAACCCGTCGCATCCGGTAAGGCTTCGAGACTTGATCCTGCAACCGAAGGGTGACAAGGTTGTATCACCTACCACTGGCCCACGAGATGTCCTGGATTAAATAATGTAGTATTTATTAAAATATCTTGTAGATGAATTATAAATTCGTTTATTTTGGAACCCTATACGAATAGTGTAAATAGAATTTTTTTTACATTCTATTATCTTTTAGAGTGAAAGATGAGTTTGTGGTAGAAATTTATTAATGGATAAAACTCTAATTATAAAGTAAGTATATCTACTTATGATCTTATCCAATCTCATAAATAAATTCCTCAACATTAAGAAAAGAAACTTAGAACAAAAATGTTTTCCTAGATGGTACCTTAAATCATCACTAATTTATGGCTTTGGGATTGTTGGCCTTTTCATAGCCATGTTCTCTACCACTCTCCATCAGACAATTGATGGTTAGATTTTTCTTCCATATCCATATTTTCCTACATGGAACCCTAATATGTGTTATTTTCGGTAATCTTCATACTTTCGACTCTTTATTTTAAATAGAGGCCTCATTAATTCATTTTTCGATGTGGGATTTCAACTAAGATATTTTGAAATGTCAAAAATGTGTTATCCTAATACCCTATGTTTTGTTGAACCGATGGTATTTCAAATCATCATAGATTGATGAATTTAAGGACCTCAATTTTATACTTGTTTCTGATTGATGACCTCAATCACTACTTATAAATATTTACGTTTTTCCTCCAATTATATGTCTCTAATTTCCACCAATGTTCTCCTAATCGAGATCATAATTTGGTGGTGACCCTTTCATTTCACTTTTCCTCATATTAAGACTAAATTTTAGTAACCCAATTTCTGATGTGGGTTTTCCCACAAATATATTTTCTATTTCCAACCTTTTATTTTAGAAGAACAATTTCAAATTGCGAGGACGCAATTTATTGAAGGAGGGGAGAATGTAACACCCCAAGATTTCATAGTGTGTTATTTCTTCAAAATAATTCAATAACTTTCACTACACGCAACACCGAGTTCAATCACACCATGACTTACAAAAAAAAATCCATTCAAAATAGGTTATGAATAGTATTATCTAAATTTTAAACTTTATATAATCCTTATAATTTTAGAATCCATATTATGAGTTTCTTAGATATAATGCAAGAACAAATTCATTTTCAGTATTGCACTTTTATCAACTTTTAATAGTGAACCCTTTTTAAATACAATATTTTAAACTTTTTGACTAAATGGGGACATCAAAAATTTAAAATGAAACATCCCAAGCTTCCACGGTATGCTTTCTTTGAATAATACAGTAGCGTGTGTTATACGCAACCTTGAGTTTTAACACACACCACAACCAATCAAACAAGCCGTTATGAATAGTAATACCTACTTTTCAAAATTATATATATTTTATATGGACTTCATTTCTGGATTCGGAATATCGAATTTAGCCTAAGGTGAAATTTTGGTACTTTTCGGATAACTTTCATATTTTGATGAATAGTGAAAATTACTAAATTTTAATTAAAAACAACTTTTTTAATCAAAATAATTAATAGTGATAAATTATGAATTTGAGTGATTTTAAAGTATATTTATAATATATTTTTACCATTTAATATAATTTTGGTCATTGGACATAATTTTACAATTAAACCGAACATAAACAAGTGTCAATCTTTTGATAGTTATTATCTCATAAAAACACGCTTTTTGTTTTGACAGCAGGAATTAATTTTAAATTAATTTCATCCAATTCTGTATTTTGAATTTAGAAAAATGGATTCCATATTTGTAATCATGATGTCCAAATTGTGTAAATAGGTAACTTTTATTTTTAGACATTTTGAATAATTACTATGGTAAATGTTTTATTTACCATGGTTAAGGGTAAATCCGGTAAATAAGGGTTAAATATTATATTATAATAATACTAAATTACACTAAAACGTGTCCTATCCTTATTGGTTGATACATGTTTGACCATAGGCATATTTGGGTCGATTTGGGGACCCCATGGTGCCACTTGTAGGTGATAGGGACACTTTATTTTAATTAAGTTAAAATGAATACAAAAATGACACAAGCATATATCTTTTAGAAAAACAATTGTTACATAGGGTTATATATGTTGTATTTTAGATTATAAATATTAATTAGAAAGATAAAAATATTTCCTACATAATTATATTTTATTTATAATTTTTAGACATAAATAATGTATTTTATTTATGACACAATGATGATGAAGTAATTACTAAAATAGTGAAAAATTAAATTAATTGATATTATAAATACCCAAATAAATATAATATGAAACTTTTAATGAATTAAACTAATTTTATAGGATAATATGATATATTAGGATTGATTTAATGTACTTTTTCGAAGTAATAAATCTGTTATGAGTTTCAAAAAAATCAACTATTGAATAGTGTCAAAATTGACATAAAAGAGTTCTTAAAACAAATATTGTATTATTAATTGATATTAAATTCTTAAAAATCTAATGTTCGGCCAAGAGACTTATATCATGATAGGTTCATCATTAATGGACCACTTGGGGGTCGCTTGGATGTATATAGTATGTTTATTAACCATATTATATAAAAATACAAAGAGACATTGTAAAAGTGAAACTAATTAACTTAGAGTTAATACTTAAAGATAAGGTTAATATAAGTACCCAAACCAGTCTAAATTCTATTTTTTGAGTTTTTTTTGACCCATCCCCACCTTAACCTTTGAATAGTCAACTTTGGATCCATTGGAAACCGAATATGAATTTATTATAAACTAATATCTTTAGCTTTTCCAAAGGTGTCCCTCACCCCTCTTATAAAAGAGCACTCCTCCTCATTTCTTCACACCTTCAAAGCCTTTTGGTTTGGCCAACCTCTGCCCAAATACTCTCCCAACTTCCCTCACTACAACCTAGAGGCCTTAGTTTGATCATAAAGCCAACCTAAGGAGCCCTTTTGATCAAATCAAAAGGAAGAACACGAAGAAGAGGTAATGATTTCACCACCCTTTTCCAAGTTCATTTCTTCTTCCACTTATTCATCCTTTGTTGTTACCATTATAAAATAATAACTCCTGTATCATATATATACTGTGATGTTATTATAAATATCGTACAACCATATTCAGTATTCTATCCACCCTTTGAATAACATGTCACCATACGTGCGTACGTACGGCTTACCGTCTCCACGTCGTGGTGTAATTGTTATTCAATATATTATTTTTTGGATGGGTATAATAATGAATGAGTAACTCATGTAAATAATAATTATAACATGTTAATTATTCTGTATATATGATATACCATCCATTTATATATTATTTTAATATCAAAAGAATGATATTGTCGCTCGTGCGTACGTACGGACTACCGTCTCCACGAACGCGATAAGATTCATTCTCCATCGTATCCATTAAAGTATAATTATAATTTGATGATTTAAAAATGATGTTTAAGGACTTTATATCATTCTGGATATGAATATTATACAACCTATCCATTAAAAACATGGATTATGTAACAAAACATATAAAAGAAAACTAGTAAGTTAACACCCGAAACAACAATAATACTAAGATATTATTATCAAATCAATATTAAAAGATCATATATGATATCATATTAATATATATGATTCTTGTATAATTTAATAACAATTATTTCACCATTATACAGAATTTTAACCTACCCCAACCAAGGAAAAGTACAAGGTAAGGGTTATTTCACAATCTCTTCATTATCCGAGGTTGTTTATACTTAATAATCTACTGGGACCTCTTTATCATCCACATCCATGTTTCTTCAAAATGTATTTCAAAACATTTCTATTATTTACAAGAATATGGGTTAAAGTAATTTATACCCTTGTTTGACTTTTTATAAGAGGAATCTTTCCGTCGTTTTCAAAACAAGGTCCTTTTTAACCTTTTCGACAGAATTAAGGTAAGAATGTTTTTTTAACTTATACGGCGAGTGCGGTTATTTTCTGCCATTATAGAATCTTCAAAGTTTTCCTTACAAGATTATAAGAATATTTTCAAGAAAATGTTTTATTTTATATGGCTCTTAAATTATTTCAAGAATAGAAAGAGATATTTCTCCAAAAAGTGTTTTGATTTCATCTATGTCAACATCCTTTGATGGATTTTACACTTATTTGAAGTTTATTTATTATGATACAAAACTTCTATATTGTATTGAAGGTTTTGTGATATGTTTGACTGTGGATGTGCTATTTTTATACCATTCATAGTTTATGGTGAAATTATTGACATTTCGTATGCTATTTTTAATACGAATGTTTATGTTATGTTTAAACCTTTTCATATGGGAATGCATTGGACTTAATATGTGACGGGTGGAGCCCGCTATAGCTCCTCGATGCATCGGTAGGTCTCATGAGACAAACTAGTGTCTTGTCACAAGGCCTTGGCAAAATCTTATTTGTAGTCTTGGCACGAGGCCTTGGCTATGTGGTTATGATAGTCTGGCATTATGCATTCCAACATTATGAAAGTGGTTATTGATATTGCATGTGATTATTCGATTAGTAGAATATCCATGTGAACAAGTAAATGGAATTATTTCATTTTACATTTGCCATACTATGTTGAAGTTAAAGTTTAAAAGGCTTTTGTTTTAGTTATACATAGCCTTAAATGTTGATTCTTATTTATGAAAGTTTCCGGTATATTGTTATCCTTACTGGGCATTTGAGCTCACCCCTTTTCTATGTTTTAGTTTTCCCAGGAAGTGAAGAAGTAAATTATGAATGACCTGCAGAGATATTATGTGGGGATATGAGTGTGGTTTATGGAGACAATATGTTGTTGTAATAGTTTTTCATTTTATGATGTAATGTAAGACTTATTAATATATCTAGTGTTTCCAAGGCTTCTAAACCAATCGGTCATTCGAGATTTGATCTTTCTTGTGATCATGCCAATGTTATGTAATAATGCACCGACTCTGGGTAACTAGGGTCGGAGCGTTACAGGTGAGGTTTCATTTGATGCTTAGTATTAGTTATTGACTTTAGTATCATTAGGAAAACTCATTGACTTTGTCTAGGTTGTGATATAGATATCCCCTTTCTCTCTCTACTAGGTTTCTATATGATTATATATATTTTTTTGGTTTTCATATCTCTCTTGTTACGGGTTGAGATGACTTCTAACATATCTTTATATTTAACCCTTTAAGATTTTTAGGGAATCCTACTATGTCTATATATACTCGCCCCTATATGAGATTTTCTAGAACATGGTGTGTCTTATACAGACAACATATAGTTCGGTAGTACCATCATTATATTATAGTGATACTTGGATGCATTAACCACACATGGTGTCCATGAATTTGATATAATGAGATAAGATCTCTATATTTTACTTTAAACTAATTTTTCCCATGTTGAGACTAAATTTCCCTTTTGTCATGTATTTTACCCCTTATTGTTTTGTTTATACTTGGGTACTCTTTTGAATTTTCTGGAGTTTATTTCATGCACGGTTTACTCTAGATGTTACTATATTTCATTTATTCCTATAAAACTTTGTATGGAGATGGAAATTTTTTTTGTATATAGATACATTAGGAAAAGTACATACATTATATTTATTCCTTCTTAATGTTTGTCATCTTCCCTAGGACAATTATAGGTAGGCTTAGGGTTATATTGGCTTGGCTCACTACCAGTCAGGTGAGTCTCAGTGGGTTAGGTCATTATAATAATTATCGCCATAAAATAAAATCCAAAGGAAAATAAGTCGGTGGATTCTAAAATTAACATTAGAATGGTAATTTCCAAAGTGGTGACACCCAATAGTACTCCACTATAATGTCCTGGAGGAAAACTGGGAAGAAAGGGTTGGTCCACTAAGACCAACCATACTCTTTAACTTGAGGAGGATAGAAGTACCCCCTCCCCCTTATTCTTTATTGATTAAGTAGATCTATAAAGTACTTATAGGGGGATAAAAAATACATGGGTGGATTCACCTTGGATGCATTAAAAGGTGGATCATCCATTTCATAATGTTAACTTCATATATTGTAATAATTGGTCTAAATTATTTCCTTGAAAATTCATGCTGAAAAGTTGTCATCTTTTCAAAGCATCTGAAGATTTGATTGTGTAACGTTGACAAAACATGGAAGAAGTACATTCACTATCCATAAATTACTTATGAATAAAATTTTCCTTCATATTTCATTGTAGACACAAGACAAATTTGATCCTACTCAAAGTGGGCTTGATAAAGAAGATATGTAAAAGTAGTATTACATGTATAAATAAAATTATGGGAGAATAAATTAATTTATATTATCCAAAAGAATCTAAACCATGAACTATTATCATATAAGTTGTAATTTTTTCAATTCATGATAAAATTGGATTTCAAGGCACTTGGAGATGCTCAAAGTAGTTGGTGATGGAAAAAGTGTCGTAAAATCTGACTACCCACCCAATAATTGTATGATCTAAAATAAATGGAGTAATGATACCAGAACATTCAATATGAAGAATAAAATATGGTTATGATTATGCATTCTAAAATCAATTCATACTAGCTGGATACTAATGTTTGGTATATATCAAGCTCAATTAGAATGGTGATGGTGTCATTAAAATAAATGAATATGTTTGAATAATATAAAATTTCATATATTTATGGATAAGTATAATTTTTCTTATGTACTGATAAGGATAAATTTCTACATGATTACTAAAATGGAGTCTCAAGTTTTATTTTGTTTTAGACAAGGAAGTTTGATGGTGAAAGTATGTATTTTCTGATTTTTCTTGGCTGAAGTATGAGTGAACAAGGTGAAATGATTAAGGTACAATTGGTGTCAAGAATGTGGAATTTTATTTATACATTTTTGTATTTTAATATATAAATTTATGCTGGAGGTTGTGTGTATCAAAAAAATCTATGTGTATCCATACTTGTTTGAAGTAATCATCCGTTATATTGGGGTGTTAAAATGGTTTCAATATAGTTTTGGGAATCCTTACAAATTGAATCTCAGATTTATTTTATGTAACATTTCTTGGATAAGAAAATGGACACCTTGATAATGGAATAATTTAATTTTATTTCATGTTTATTTTTCATGCTCTAACTTGAATGAATCATTTTAGTGATATTTCATGTTACCATAACATTTCATCGATACATAATAGTTTCAATAGGTTCCTACCATGAAATATTATCACAACATGGTGTGTCAACAGGTGTACACAATCAGGGGGAGACTGTTTCACATGAAGGTTTTCTTGTATCTCTTGAAGATAATGAAAGGTTCCTTGGAATGATATAGAAGACATGGATTCAAGTGAAGTCTATTTGTTTATATTGGGTAAAATTATTTGGTGTTATAAATGTTATGTTCCTCGCCATTAGTCCTTATAATTTATATAATAACATTCTTAGTGAGAAGTTGTATAAATTCATAGAATCTTTTCTTGATCATGCTACATATATTTTGTCAGTTTTTGGAGAATTTTATGGTCAAAATGGTCATTGTTAACAATGATTCTTATTTCCTACACCAATGTCTAGCTAATTAGTCTTATAAGATTTTTTAAAATCCATTATTATGTGAAATACTCATCTATTAACATTCTAAATTAAGAATGGTTCTAAGATATGAAAATGGAATGAAAATCGAAGAGTTATTTTTTGGTGGGATGAAAACTGTTCAAAGTATATGAATTAATTCAACACATTCATGGAGTTAAAATAGGAATGTTAAGGTAATAATTAAGGGGGTATAATATCTCTCAATTTTTATTTCTTGATAGTGATAATTTCTTATTGAAAATTTAGTTCAAGATGTATGTTTAAGAAGGGGGAGTAAAATTGGTGGTGGTACCCATAAGGGAAAAATCCAAAATCCCATATGTATTTTATTGAAAAAGTGGGAGAGTGAAGCAAGATTATCTGGGGAATTGGTATATATAGTCAAAAAATATAATGGGTTGAATGTTTCTACCATGGTTTTATATATGGTGGATTTTATTACAATATGTTAATAGATTTATTAAAGTGATATATAGAAATAGAGAAATTGCATTATGTACTATAGGATCATATTTGACAAATTATATGAGATTCATGAGTTGAATAAAATTCATGGTGTTTCTATTTTACTAGATAATTCATTATGATATCTCATGAAGATTTATATTTAGAATATACAAGAACTATTTAAGTATTAAAATGTACACATAAATTTTTATGCATGTTTTTAATGTAATGTTTTGATCTCTATTTGATCAAATAATAAAAAGAAATCATGGTGTATTATGATATGTATAAAACATAAAATTCATGTAATCCATGATGCATAAAATCAAGTTACACCATGAGGTGATTATTCATGCTATAATAATCACACTACAAGTTGTCTAGAAACTATAATATGCATAAGAGTACCACTAAAATCTGAAAACTACATATAGGTCATTGGAAGTCTTAAATAATGTTGTATAATGGTTGAGCCTCATGTATGTAAATATTTTAGAACATGTTTATAAATTCAAAAAAAGGTGTACTATAATGACACTGGTCACATTGGGGTACACTAATCAGTTTGAATAAGAACTATGGAGTAGAGAAGAAGGTGTTTAATGAGATACTAGACAGAATCAAATAGAATATAACCTAAATTCGTGTGTTGTTGAAGATTGATAGCTAGAGAGAATGTTTTTTACCAATGATATATTTGGATGAAGGAGGAGTACAGTAAAAGATATTACCTATTTTGGAACTTTCATCTTGAGGATAGTAGCTACGTTTTGTGGAAGTAAATTAAAGGATATTTATTTTTTTATTCAAATTCCTTATATTCATACTTGTGTTCAATCACTTGGTCAAACCTTTAAGTCACAGGAACCAAAATCCTCTTAGCATAGTCTCTCTATTTATTTTTTGTAATAACCTGGTATTTTATATATTTTACTATTACTAAATATCATCAAATAATAACTCCATTAAATCCTGCATTTAGGATTTTAGATTTCAAAACCCATATGCATAATAAGCCTAATCTAGGTACTATGGCGTGTTTTTATTTCCCAATATTTAAAACTCTCTAAAAACATCCAACACACTCAAACCACTTTGAACATGTAATAGAGTGACACATACATTCTTCTTCATTAAAAAATTCCACTACAGGTCCACTATGGTTACCACCATTCCTATAATAATTTTCCCCTTATTGCATAGGTGAGTCTCTAGTTTAATGAATTGAGTTCCATGGAGTTGCGATTTTAGGTTTCCCAATTTTCACCAACTATGAGAATGGTTCATTCTAAATGGCATGGGATATTCTCCTTTATATTGTGGTAAAAATTGTAAATCCTCTAAAAAACCTAATTTACTACTTCACCTCACCACACACACACACATACCCGGATCACCCCTCCCTCATTATTGACAACCATTCGTCCACCCCAACTTAGCCCCGACCCCCCCCCCCCCCCAAACACTGATTGTTGACCCCCTCACATTCAATGTCAACCATGTTGAAGTACCCTAATAGATCTTCTCCCATGACAATATCACATATTCTCTATTTCCCAGAGAGTACAACCCACAGTGGCTTCTGGGCTTTATTTCCTTCGCCATTAACCTATACTCCTACCAACCTACCTGATTTCCCCGAATTCTGTCCAAGTTGGAAGTTATAGGGACCGTATCTTAGAAATCCCAGATATCAATTTGTAACAACCCAGAATTTTTAAATGATAACTTTTTCCTCAATAAATGTTTTTAATATTATATCATATAAGTAGTATACACATAGTTAACATAAAGAAACAAATAACACTTTATATCAACAATGAAAATTTTTACATTATTCAATGACTAAACCAATTAAAATGAGAATTATTACAAGGGGAAAAAGTATAAAATATAAAAAATAAAATTGGAAACTTTGGATCACCCAAATCGACTAAAATCATCGCTCCCGTGAACATAATTTTAGAAAAGAAAAAAATATTATTAAACCAATCGACATTTTAGAAAAATGAATGTATAAAAACCATGAAGTAAATTGTAGTTATTATTGAATGAAATAATTAAGAGCAGTTTATAAGAAGTAATATGACCACTGAAATAGTAACCTGGTCATTATAATAGTAATGTGAATATTGGACTAGTAACATGACTATTTGGAATAGTATCTTGACCATTAGGAATAGTAACCTGACCATTGGAATCGTAATTTGACCTAAAATAAGAAATTATAATGTTAACAATATTTATAATGATTAATTTAAGAAAATATAAATATTTGGATTCCAAAAATCAATATCAAATATTAAAAACTAAAAAAATATAAGCACATTTTTTAGAAACTGTATTTTAAGGTATTTCATAAAAATAAGAATTTCTTATTAAAAAATAATATAACCTATGTTGGGAATTTTTTTGATAAAATTAATTTAATTTCTTAAATCATTAAATTGAAATTTTTTAATGGATAATTTTTGGTAATTTTTCAAAATACACCAATTTCTAGGTGAATAGTAAAAATGGATTTTTTTTTGTAACTTAAATTACCGTATTCATTATTTAAAAATGAAAATATCATTTATAGAAACATTTTATCATCAAAAATATATTTAATTTCATAAATAATTAATTAAAATATGATAAAATTAATTTCAAAACCTACAAAACATTTTCCAAAGTCTAAAAACAAAAATATTCCCTTAAAATAAAATTTTATCCTTTTTTTAATTTCCTTTTTAATAAAAAAAATTAATTATAATTATAAATGTTTTAAATTCATAGAAAAATTCCATTATATTTATATATTATTTATATTAGAAAAAATTTACTGTTAAAATCTTTACCTTAGATATAGTATTTTATTCAATCTTTTAACTCAAAATACCCCTCTCCACAACTATAAATAACCCTTCTCCCTCCACTTGGAAATCTATTTCTCCATTACTTAATATAAGACTAAACTCTAACCAAATCCTCCCTCATAATACCTTAAAAAATTATTTATGTGTGGTATTATACCAACTCCATATATCACCAAATTCTAGTGTCGTACAATAGAAGCAACACAGAGAAAAGAGTAAGTTTGTATCAATGCTTCTCTTGTTTTCCGACTCTCTTATCTTTTTCCCAATTTCATTAAAAACCAAATAATTTAAGAAAAATTATGTATTATTATTTAATTATATTAGTTATTTTAAACTACTATAATATTTATATTTTTGAAGAAATTATATTTTGTACCTCTCTTTCTCTTCCTTTAGACAACCTTCCTGATAATAGTCAGTTAATCGCCAACAGAGACATTTCCCATTATTTCTTTATTTCAAACCATATTAATTGTTATAATCAATTATATATGATAAATATAAATTTATAAATATAGTTATTTTAGTCTTATGTAATTAATTCTACTAATTTAAAAATGACCTTGAACAAGAACAGCAAAATCAAGGATCAACGGGAAACTTTTAACGAAAACATGATATCAAATCACATCAAGATCAAAAAAGGAAATTAAGAAACATAATAAAACTGTTATAATTTATAATAACATAACAATGGAGTGTCAATCTAGTGGGTCAAATGAAAAATGAGGAAAGAGGATCCAACCACCCACATGTAAAAAAGGCAAGAAGTTTCATCATGGGAATTTCTTCAAAGGGATGATGAAATGCTTCAGGTGTTGGAGAAAAGGCCACCAAGCTCATGAATGTTAAATAGAAATGAATAAGAGAACTAACATGATAGATAAAATGAAATAACCTCCTAATGTGCCACCCATGTTTCAATGCTACAACTATAAGGAGCAAGGTCACTATGCAAGCCAGTTCAGTAATCCACGGGTCATTGAGTGTAATCAGCATCAACAACCAAAAAAACCAAAGGATCGATGTAATGATTATTACATGACTACTTAAAAACTAGAGCATGAAAATGAATTCATATATGGGAAACATACTATTCACTAAATAATGGGAAAATATTTATTTCATTTTGGTTCTATGCATTCTTTATATCCTACAATTTTCTAGAACTGTTGAATCAAGGCCCCAGTACCTTGAAGTATATACTTATTAAATAACACCTGGTGGTGTGATCATTGAAACCCATGTTGTGGACTCCTCTCCTTTTATAATATACGTAAAGACTCTTCCAGTGAATTGAATAATACTTTCCTTGGTGTAATTTGACACTATATTGGGCATGTATTGGCTCTCGCTATATAGAGAACACATCAACTATCAGAAGAGGAAATAACTTTATATATTCTAAACCATCCAATGATATTATAAAAATCAAAATAATATCATTAATATCATTTATAAAACCGCTCAATTATGTTGGTATTGATACCCTGGTAAGAATTACACCTTTATCAAGTAGTTGAGTAGAAAGAAGCTATCAACCATAATAAAACTCCCATTGTAAGGGAATATATTGAGGTATTTCCAAAAATATTTTCCCAGACTTCCACTTGATTGAGATATGGAGTTACCAATATATAATATTCCTAGAGACACTCTTATCTCCAAATTCACCTATATGATGGCCCTAGTCAAATTGGAGGAGTTAAAGAATCAACTACAAGTGTTATTGGACAAAGGGTTCATATGCCCAAGTGTATCGCCTTGGGGTTCACTAGTTCTCTTAGTTAAGAAAAATGAAAAATCAATGTGGTTATGTATAGATTATTGTGATCTCAACAAGATCTCCATAAATTAAAATTATTTCCTTCCAAGGATTGATGGCTCGTTTAATCAACTTTGAGGATATTAGTACATCTCAAAGGTATATCTTCTTTTCGAATATCATCAACTAAATGTGTAGAAGGAAAATATTCACATGGTAGCCTTTAGTACCAAGTATAGAAACTATGAATTCATATTTATACTCTTTAAATTATACATTACCCTAAAATATTCATGGATTTGATGAATAGAGTCTTAGGAACTATCTCGACAAATTGGTGGTAGTATTTATTCATGATATTCTCATTTACTCAAATATTAAAGAGAAAATTTAAGAGAATATAAGGATTGTGATAGTGGAAATAAGAAATGATAAAAAAAAGTGTGATAATTTCATAAATTGTGACTTTTGGAAATATAATGTCTTATTCATAGAGATTGTGATCACAATTGAGGGAATTGTTTTGGAACCTTCATGGAAAAAGGAAATTAAAGAATGGCCCTCAACCACTATTGTCACAAAAATCAGTAGTTTTCTTGGATTTACAAGGTACTACCAAAATTTTTTGAGAGATTCCTTATTATTTTCAAGCCTTCTAACTAAGTTAACATAGAAATGGGTAAATTATTTCTGAATAAAAGAATGTGAGAAATGATTTAAGGAGATCATGAAGAGGATAATAATTGAACCTATACTTATACTACCAACAAGTGAAGATGGTTTTTTGATATACAATGATGATTCAGAGAAAGTTTTGGGTTTTTTAATAATAATAAAAATTCATCCTATGGTTCATCAAAATTAAATGTCCATGAGAAAAACTAATTGACACATGATCTTGATTTATAAGCTGTAATATTTCCCAAAATATTTGGAGGTATTTACAATATGTTGATAAGTGTGACATATATACATATCACAAGTTTCTAAATTATATATTCACATTGAAATATCTCAAAAAATGAAAGAAAATGGTTAAAGATAATCAAGGATAATGAATTAACTATTCACTACTATCTGGGAAAGGAAAATAAGGTAGTTGATGCCCTAAGTAGAAAAAAACCTATTAATATATCTATGTTGCAAATTTAGAAATACACTATCTTCATGAATATAAAAAGGAAATATTTGGAAATCACAATTGTAAGGAATATATCCTACCTTTCCCAAATTATTTCCCAATTATCTATTTAATAGATTATTAAGTAGGCATAAAGGGATGATCTGGATCTTCAAAAAAGGGTGAACGTTGTAACAGAAGGGATGCTTCCAGAATTCCATATCTACAAAGATGGTGTGGTTTGGTTTGTAACTAGTCTTTTTGTGACTTCATCACCTATGATAAAGAATTATCTACTGGAAAATTTTCATATCTCGTCTTTTTCATCCATCCTAGAAGTACCGAGATGTACTATTTTCTTCAAGAGAACTTCTAGTGGGAAAACATAAATTAGGATATTTCAGAGTATGTCTCATGGTTTTTGGAATGTTTACGTGAATTAGAGTACACACATCGGTGAGGAGTTGAGGGTGATCATGGAATTGATGGTGTAAGGATAATTAATGGACAAGACCCATTGTATGGGATTGGTGGCCCAATGACAAGAGGAATGATGAGGAGGATTAAAGAGGCTTTACATGGCCTCATTTTGAAATTACAATAGGTGTCCCAAATTAAATAATGGGAGGATAAAATGGGCCTTTAATCACACTCATTAAATCCCAAAAGTGAACCGAAAAATGCCCAACCAAATACTTCCATGAAATTTAGTCCACTTTCATGAAGCAAATATCTAAATTCAAAAGTGGTGGGACCCTTATCCAAAGTCATGGTGAGAATATTCAAAGTCTTTGGGGTGGTTCCAAAAAGTCTTTTTTGTAGATATCTTGTCCCCTGATTCCATGGAAATGTGTAAAAAAGTTAAATTTGTGGGATAGTTTTTATAATTTTGTGGGATAGGTAGTTTGACATGTATTCTTCTCATTTGGCTATAAATAGCCACCTCTTGTACCCCTTGAAGTTTAATTTAGAATTTTATTGTTTCTTCTATTATTATACATTTTTTCCTTGTGTTCTTTAATGAATTCATGTAATGATCATCAAAGGAGTGGTCTGTCTTTTTGGTGCTTTATAATTAGAGTTTCAAGGGGAAAGTCTCCTTGGGGTCCTAATTTATCATCCCCTTCCCCATTTATTCTCCTTGTATTTCTTTTAATTTCCATTCCCCCCTTCTTCAATCTATTTTGTTTTCGAATTTTGGCCAATGGGTACTATACACCATTACATTATCATATCAGTTGGTATCATTGGTAGGAAATGGAAATCATTTTCTTTCATATTTCTATTTATCCCATCTTTTTTTTCTTCCCCTTATTCCATTTTCATCCATCACCAATTCTAGATACAACATTAATTCACATTTTCTTTTTATTTTTCATTGCATTTCTGGTAGTATAATGTGTCATTTTAATAGTTTATGATCTCATCATTCTTCTCTACTTGGAAACAATGAAATATGACGCCTATATTTTGATATATAGTCGATTCAATTCATGCTACAGTTTCACTCTTGTAAAATCTAACAATCTCCAAGGTGGATTTCTATTCGAGATTGAAGTTCTGGTTATCTCTACTATTTACATCATTGCAATCAGATTAGTACATTTTTCAATTTTTTTACTTTTAGAACTAAATACGTACTCTTTGTATCTAAAATCCTATATATTGCGTAGAAGAAAAAAGAAAAAAATCAATAATATCAATAATAAATAAATAAATATAGTCGCACATTTGAAACATTGTGTTCTCTCATAAGTTATAAATTTGATTTTATTTTCTTATCGACCATCTTCTTTCCTTCATCCATATCCATCCTTTATCTATAACCATTTCTCCCATTTACCTATCATATATATTGGACTCCCTTGATTCGAACCATTTTAAAATTTAATATTTTTAATGATATCCATGAATTGATTTCTTCTTACTAGATTTCTTTTTTCTTGTTCTTAAGAACACTTGTGGGAATCAATTTGTTTTTCTAGAATGTGTTTGGAACTATTTGAGATATTAAAAAATAGATAAAGAGTGTGTGAGGAATTAAAAAATGGCATGTTATGGACAAAGAAGTGATATTAACATAAAATTATTCATGAAATATGCCGCTGACCAGTTTACAAGATTAAATGCTAGGTTGGATGATTTGTAATGTTATTCAACTTCAAAGGCCCTGAGAAGGAAATAAATTGATTATGGTGATGATGAGTACTCTGATTTCAAATAATCAATTCTGAGGCGAGGGCAACGTGCTTCTTGAATATAAAGTGACTTGGGAAGAATCAAAATGACACTTCCATCCTTTCAAGGTAAAATTGAACCAAAACATTATTTACAGTGGGAGCAGAAGGTTTACCAAGTGTTTAGACTTCACAACTACTTGGAGGAGAAGGTGAAATTGTCAGCACTAGAGTTAAATGACTATTAAAGTATTTGGTTGGACCAATTACAAGTAAGTAAATGAAGAAATGGAGAAAAAAAAATTAAAACTTGGTAAGAAATGAAGATAGTAATGCACAAAAGCTACATTTCTTGTCATTAATATCATGATTTTCATTTTAAGTTACAAAAACATGTGCAAGGTTCCATGTGCATGGAGAAATACTACAAGGAAATGGAGATATAGATGATTTGATCCAATTTGGAAGAGGATAGAGATGCTACCATGGCAAATTTCATCAATGGATTGAACCCATCAATTAGAGAGGTGGTGGAACATCAAACCTACAATTACATGGAGGAGTTTCTACATAATGCCTTGAAGGTCGAAAAGCAACTAAATTCTCAAAGAAGTAGAGTATGTTCCCATAATGTTTGGAAGGATAACCAAAAGGATACAAAATCAACTTCTAAGTGGAATGAAACAAAACTAAGGGATTCTAAATTTGTTCCAAAACAAATAGAAGATGCCAAAAATAAGTTCTTCACCATTGATTCAAAAGTAAAAATGGACACGAATTTCCCTTATAAATCTAGTGATATAAAGTGTTTTAAGTGTGAAGGACATGGTCATATTGCATCTCAATGCCCAAACAAACACTACTGGAAATAGATCCTATATCAACACTTTGTTCCCAACAGTTTTGAAAATCCATTGTGAAAAAGAAACAATTCCAACGGTTTACTAGAACCATTAGAATAGGCTATTTTATGGTGGGTTTTATGACAACCCCGCTTTTTATTACAACTTAAACATGATTTATTACATAAAACTTCTCTTGATACAACAAAGAAGATCGAGAGGTTTAGTGTCTTTGGGGCTTAGGATCATTACATAAAAACTTTAAACTTGAAATACAACATCCTTATTGAAAACTTCCTTTACATGACCACTACATTCCTTCGTACTTAGCATTGCATGGGATAACCTGAGGACATGCATAAGAAAAGGGTGAGCTATAAAGCCCAGTAAGGGAGTAAACAATGAATAACATGAGGAGTGAAATACATGTTAGGCAATAGGCATATCAATAGAGCATAATGGAAACATGAACATAAAGGCATGATAAATCATGATGATCATGACATGGAAATGTGGCAACAACACTTAACATTGAATTAGCATGAGCCAAGGCTCATTGCACATGGAGCATGAGTAAACCCTCATTGCACTTGAAGCACGAGTAAACCCTCATTGCACTTGAATTAGCATGAGTCAACACTCATTGCACATGACGTATCATGATACTATACTTTACCCAATGCATTGGAGCGCTATCAGGGCGCACCCTTCTTAAACATTTCATTTCATGCATAAGTGTGCCACATGGATCATAAAACATGGATTCATAAAACATAATCATTTATTCCACGATAAAGGAATGTGGAATTAATACATGAAACTTTACATTCAATAAGTAAATGTGCATGAAGGTGAATACCCTTGATGGAGAAATGGGCATGGTATTCACCACACAATGATATTGGCTTAGAAAATCGGTGTGATTTTGGCAGCGTAACGGCGTGACATAAGAATTCATAACAAAGGCTGATGAGAGAGAAAGGGGTTACTCATCATATTTACATGTAATGGACAGTAAGAAGGTCATATAGATACATGTCCCAACAATTGAAAAGGAATTTAGATTCATGATACAAAAGTATTGCTTGAATATAAAGGAGGAGAAAAAGGTTCCTTTCGGAATTTCGGCATAGTAACGGGTGTACATGGGAGGCATTTAATGAGAGAGAAAGGGGTCTCCCATAATTAAAACAATAAGAGGGCCGTATGGGAGAGGTGCGAAACCATACCCCAACATTCATAAATGAAATTAAAAGGGCAATACAACTTAAAGAAAATTGACAAAAATGAGAAAGGAAGAAAAACCCTTACTTGGAAGTGTGCTTCCAAAGGCTAGAGAGAGGCTTGTGAGAGGCTTCTTGGGAGCTTGGGGCACCTTGAGAGGATTCTAGAGAGAGTAGGGCAGAGGTTGGACGAACTTCAAGGGCTTTGAGTGAGGAGGAAGTGGGAGCTTGGGTGGGTTTATATAGGAAAGGTGAGAGAATTCTTTATTATTTAGGTTTGGGACCCCTTATATTAAAATAATCCAAACCACAAACCATCCCATGGTATTAGCCCATGGTTTCTTGAAAAGGAAAGAGGAAAACAATATTTTACAAGGCCAAGGTCCGAACTTATTAAAAAATTAGGGTTGCTTATGTGGAGGTGAGTCACACTCCCATGGAAATTAATTTAAAAAGGCAAAGTGTTGAATAAGTCTTGAGGGCTCCATTAATGCTTTGAAAAGTGATTCAAACAAACCCAAAACCTCATTATTTTAATGATAAAACACATATTGGCCGAACATAGGGATTATGGTA
Source organism: Viscum album (assembly GCA_963277665.1). Classification (NCBI taxonomy): domain Eukaryota; kingdom Viridiplantae; phylum Streptophyta; class Magnoliopsida; order Santalales; family Viscaceae; genus Viscum; species Viscum album. The sequence goes on from OY728164.1 coordinate 1,818,682,231, forward strand.
TTTTATTACATCACCATTGGGTCATTATGATGTCATAAAACACATTATATATTTAATTGGTATTTAATTTTTACCCAAAAATTTGACTGTCTCAGAAAATTATGAAAAATTCACAGTTGGATAATTTCGACGTCCTGATTCCAAAAATAATATTTATTTTATCTAAATAATTTTCTAAATATGTGAATTTTCACTTTTAAAATAAAAACTGACATTTATAAAAATTTCACGGGTTTTGACAGAAATGGCTTTCAAACCTTAATAAAAATTTTAATTGCATTCATAAAATTATAAGATCATTTATATTTAATAAAAATTAATTTAATATTAATAATAATATTTTATTAAAATATTATTTAATTCAAAAATCCTTTAATTTATAAAATATAATTCTTAATTAAGTAATAACTAAAAACACCATTTGTACTTTAAAAATTAATTACAATGTATCAAAAATGACTAGAAATTATATTCATTATTATATACAAAAAATAATGTACATGAACATGGTGCTACTTATTTGTTACATAACCCCTTAAAATAGCCGCATAAGACCTAAGGGTAAGGTGCGCGATGGTGACAGACTCTTGGGGCTGCTCGGATAACATCGCTCGAGTGGTAATTTCAATCAACTTCCACTTTTCCTGTAGACGATCACGTTCGAGCTTGACTTGATGAAGCTCAGCTTGGGCTTGGTCAAGGGCAAAGCCCAAAGACGCCACCTCCTTTCCGAGCTCCGACAAATGGGCTTCGTAAGGGGCAATTCTACTGGATGAGGCCATCGCTTCCTTGGTCTGAGTAGAAAATTGGTTCGTTAAAGACTTATATTTAAACTACCCAGATGATCACTGTTCAACGGCTATAAAAGTAACGGTCACAAATCTTAACGTAAAACTTAAATAAGTTGACATCTTATAAAAACATAAAGAAACATTTAACTGGATCAAGAGGGATTTTCCATTAATGAAATTTTGGGTCGTTACAACATTCCCCCCTTAAGAAATTTCGCCCTCGAAATTTTCCTTTTCCCACACTAAAACAAATGTGGGTAACTTAGCTTCATCATATCCTCCGACTCCCAAGTTGCTTCTTCAAACTTGTGGTTTCTCCACAACACCTTGACGAGGGGCATTGTCTTATTTTGTAGAACTTTTTCTCTACGATCTAAGATCTTCACTGGTTGCTCCTCATAAGAAAGATCGTCTTCTAATTGTACCACCTCAGAAGAGAGTACATGTGAAGGGTCTGGTATGTACTTCCTTAAGAGGGATACATGGAAGACATCATGCACCTTGGCCATAGTAGGTGGAAGTGCTAGTCGATAGGCCACAGCCCCCACACGATCAAGAATCTCGAATGGGCCTATGTACCTTGGACTTAACTTCCCTTTCTTTCCAAACCTCATGACCTTCTTCCACGGAGATATGCGTAAAAACACCATGTCTCCGACTTTAAACTCAAGGTCTCGTCGATGATTATCTGCATAACTCTTCTGTCGACTTTGGGCTGCCTTGATGTGCTGCTGAATGGTTTTCACCTTCTCCACCATTTCTTCGACCATCTCTGGTCCAAGCAGCTTACGTTCACCGACCTCATCCCAACATGCCGGTGTTCTACACCTTTTCCCATACAGGGCTTCATATGGTGCCATTTGGATGCTCGAGTGGAAACTATTATTATAAGAGAACTCAACTAGAGGAAGATGTTGATCCCATCCTCCTTTAAAGTCCATTGAGCACGCTCTCAACATATCCTCAAGTGTTTGGATAGTCCGCTCGGATTGGCCATCAGTTTGAGGATGATAGGCCGTACTGAAGTTCAGTTCAGTATTCAGAGCATGTTGAAGACTCTTCCAAAACTTAGAGGTAAATCTTGGATCTCGGTCCGACACAATAGATAGTGGTACTCCATGCAACCGTACCACTTCCCTGATATATATCCGTGCCAGTTGATCCAAAGAGAAATCCTCTCGAATAGCAATGAAGTGTGCAGTCTTCGTAAGACGATCCACAATAACCCAGATTGCATTGTTGCTTTTGGATGTCCTTGGAAGTCCAGTGACGAAGTCCATGGTGATGTTCTCCCATTTCCATTCTGGTATGGGCAATGGTCGCATCATCCCCTTAGACTTCTGCCTCTCTGCCTTCACTTGCTGACACACCAGGCACTTTGATGTATATTCGGCGATCTCCTTCTTCATATTATCCCACCATAAGTTTTCTCGGAAATCTCGATACATCTTTGTGCTCCCTGGGTGAATAGAGAAATTTGAACTATGTGCATCATCCAAAAGTTCCTTCTTCAGCTCCGAACTTGATGGGACACATAGTCTTTTCCCAAACCGCACAATTCCTTCTTCATTAACATTAAACTCTGAGGATTTTACCTTTTTGATAGCTTCCACTTTTTCTTGGATTCTCGCATCATCCTTTTGAGCATCCTTTAACCTTTCCAAAAGAGATGGTTGAGCAATCATTTGTGAAAGGATTGGTGATGTTCCCTTCTTTATGATTCCCACGTCCATCTTCATCAACTCTAAGAAGATTGGATCCTTCTCAATTCTCATCATTGATAGAATTGCTGGATCCTTTCTACTTAGGGCATCCGCTACCTTGTTCGCCTTCCCAGGGTGGTAATGTATTGAATAGTCATAATCCTTTATGAGCTCTATCCATCTTCTCTGGCGCATATTAAGCTCTTTCTGTGTGAATATATATTTAAGACTCTTGTGGTCAGTATATATCTCACATTTCTCTCCATAGAGATAATGCCGCCAGATTTTCAAGGCAAAGATCACCGCCGCCAACTCCAGATCATGCGTTGGATAGTTTCGCTCATGGATTTTCAACTGTCTTGAGGCATAGGATATCACTTTATCATTCTGCATCAGCACACATCCTAAGCCCTTCTTCGAAGCATCACTGAATACCACAAAAAGCTCCCCACTTGTGGGTAAAGTGAGCACAGGTGCAGTGATAAGCCTCCTTTTCAACTCCTTGAAGCTTTCTTTGCATTCATCACTCCAAGCAAACTTTACTCCCTTTCGAGTTAGCTTGGTAAGAGGGTTGGACAATCGTGAGAAGTTTCTCACAAATCGTCGATAATATCCAGCTAACCCCAAGAAGCTACGGATATCAGTTACCGATGTTGGCCTCGGCCATCCCTCAATTGCATCTGTTTTGGAGGGGTCCACAGATATCCCATTGCTTGTGATGATATGGCCCAAGAATGAGACCTCCTTCAACCAGAACTCACACTTGCTGTACTTGGCATAGAGCTTCTCCTTGCGCAAAGTCTCCAGTACAGTTCTTAAATGCTCCTCATGGTCCTCCTTGGTTTTGGAGTATATTAGAATATCATCTATAAAGACTACCACAAATTTATCTAGGTAATCTCTAAAGACTCTATTCATCAAGTCCATGAATATTGCTGGAGCATTGGTGAGTCCAAAAGGCATTACTATGAATTCATAGTGCCCGTACCTTGTACGAAAAGCAGTCTTGGGGATATCTTCCTTCTTCACCCTTACTTGATAATATCCCGACCGCAAGTCGACCTTGGAGAAGTATTGTGCTCCACGCAGCTGATCAAACAAGTCATCGATTCTTGGGAGAGGATACTTGTTCTTTATCGTGATTTTGTTAAGTTCACGATAATCGATGCAAAGCCGCATTGACCCATCCTTCTTCTTGACGAAGAGGACTGGTGCACCCCATGGTGATGCACTTGGGTGTATAAACCCTTTATCCAGATTCTCCTGTAGTTGTTTCTTCAGTTCTTCAAGCTCAACCACAGCCATTCTATATGGAGTCTTGGATATTGGTAGCGCCCCAGGTATAAGTTCAATTGAGAACTCAACATCTCTTCTTGGAGGAAGACCAGGAAGTTCCTCGGGAAATACTTCAGCGAATTCCCTCACAATAGGCATTTCTTCAAGGGTGGTTTCTTCCTTGGACTCAATCATCTGAGCCAGATATGCGTGCTCATAAGGCAGTAATATCCATGCTTGAGATGATGGAGTTAAAGGAGATTCATCTTCCTCCTGACACTTGTAAAGAATCGGGGGTCGATTCTCCATATGGAGTGTGATTTCCCTCTCCCGACAATTTATGTTGGCTCTATATAAGGAAAGCCAATCCATGCCAAGAATTGCATCAAATTCCACCAAAGGGAGTATGACGAGGTTCGCCGGAAACTTCAATCCACAGATTATAACAGGGGAGGACTTATACTCATGGGATGCAATGATTGCCCCATTTGCCGTACTCACCGACATCTTTACTTCCATGATTTGTGGTGGTGCAGGGATTATTCTACTAAACTTTTGAGATATAAAAGAATGCGTAGAACCTGAATCAAAAAGTACGTTCGCTATTCTTGAATGAATAACTAGCGTACCTGTCACCACTTCGTTGTCGGGGTTCACTTCGGCAGAAGTGATGGCAAAAGCTCTTCCTTGCTGTCTTGGAGGTTGTTGATTGCCTCCGATAACCCTTGGATTAGGGCACTGATTCGCAAAATGACCCGGTTCTTTGCATTTGAAGCATTGAACAACGCGTTGAGGTTCGAACGGAGCGTTCCTCCCCTCCGTCGCAGTCGCGGGTCCTTCTTGCTGACAGTTAATAGCTAGGTGCCCTTCTCTTCCACACTTGAAGCATTTTCTTGTCCCCCTAAGGCAATTCCCAGGGTGCTTCTTTCCACACTTTTGGCAAGTGGGGTGCTGGAATTTCTTAGCGCCGTTGGATTTATCCATCGGACCACCAGCATTGAAGTCCACCTTCCGCTTCTTGTCCCCATGATACCCCTATGATTCTCCGATCTCCATTTCAACCTTAAGGGCACATCGGACAATCTCCTCATAGCTGTCAAAGTCACGGATCGCTAATGCTTTCCGCAAGCTAGGCTTCAGCCCACCAAAGAAGCGGTCAACTTTGCATTCGGGGGTAACGACAAAGCCGGAAGCGTATCGTGCAAGCCTTGTGAAGTTTGCCTCGTACGCTCCCACAGATTCTTCATCTTTCTGCTTGAGGGAAAGGAAGTCCCTTTCCATCTTAAGACGGAGGGTGCGTGGAAAATATTTATCGAAAAACATCTTCCGGAATACCTTCCATTCCAAAGCCTCAATCTCCTCCTCAGGCTTCGTATTTTTGATCAATGTCCACCATTGATCAGCTTCACCCTCCATACGATAAGCCGCCAGGAGAACCTTCTCTTTTTCAGAGCATTGGAGGATGGAGAATATCTTCTCAATGGAGTTGATCCATTGTTCAGCGATCGTGGGATCAGATGATCCACTAAAAGTAGGAGGCCTTTGTCTCATGAAGCTTTCAATAGCGACTTGTTCTTTCTTAGGGGGGGTTGAACGTTCCTCTTGACCAGTGTTTCTATTCAAAACTTGAGTTAGCTGAGAGAGAAGCGTGACAAAGTTCGCGATTCCCGCTCCCATCGGATTGGGCATCTCATTAGTACAATCATCACACTGATCTTCACAACGGTTGTTACCCGAGTTCTCCTATTACCTGCCATTGGCTGGAATAAAAGGAAAGTTAGGGGTAACACATAAAGGGTAATCCAAAGACAAAAGTTGATGACTTATAAATAAACTTTAATCTCTTTAACTCATGAGTCTATAGGATTCAATCCAGGCTTTTCATGATCTTCCTTCTAACATATATTCTTAGGGGCATTTTTCCCTTAATAAGGGTTCATACTAAGATTGTGAATTTATCAAAACATATCCCCCGGGAGTGTCGTAACCAAGAGTGCAGCAAGGCCCGTTGTCGTGCACCAGTTCCCGTTCGAGTCTAGCTCAAAGCGGTGTTTTCGGGTTTTACCCCTAGGATACATCTGTGCCAGAGCCGCCTCTACCTGCTCGTATCCAGACAGGGATGTATTTGTTTGATAAAACACTTACTTAGTATTTACCAAAACTTAGGGATGTTTTTATTATGCTTAGTCTTGTATCTAAGGCTTTACTAGGGTTTCCTAATCCCAAAAATAACTAAACCTATCCTCTGATACCAACTATGACAACCCCGCTTTTTATTACAACTTAAACATGATTTATTACATAAAACTTCTCTTGATACAACAAAGAAGATCGAGAGGTTTAGTGTCTTTGGGGCTTAGGATCATTACATAAAAACTTTAAACTTGAAATACAACATCCTTATTGAAAACTTCCTTTACATGACCACTACATTCCTTCGTACTTAGCATTGCATGGGATAACCTGAGGACATGCATAAGAAAAGGGTGAGCTATAAAGCCCAGTAAGGGAGTAAACAATGAATAACATGAGGAGTGAAATACATGTTAGGCAATAGGCATATCAATAGAGCATAATGGAAACATGAACATAAAGGCATGATAAATCATGATGATCATGACATGGAAATGTGGCAACAACACTTAACATTGAATTAGCATGAGCCAAGGCTCATTGCACATGGAGCATGAGTAAACCCTCATTGCACTTGAAGCACGAGTAAACCCTCGTTGCACTTGAATTAGCATGAGTCAACACTCATTGCACATGACGTATCATGATACTATACTTTACCCAATGCATTGGAGCGCTATCAGGGCGCACCCTTCTTAAACATTTCATTTCATGCATAAGTGTGCCACATGGATCATAAAACATGGATTCATAAAACATAATCATTTATTCCACGATAAAGGAATGTGGAATTAATACATGAAACTTTACATTCAATAAGTAAATGTGCATGAAGGTGAATACCCTTGATGGAGAAATGGGCATGGTATTCACCACACAATGATATTGGCTTAGAAAATCGGTGTGATTTTGGCAGCGTAACGGCGTGACATAAGAATTCATAACAAAGGCTGATGAGAGAGAAAGGGGTTACTCATCATATTTACATGTAATGGACAGTAATAAGGTCATATAGATACATGTCCCAACAATTGAAAAGGAATTTAGATTCATGATACAAAAGTATTGCTTGAATATAAAGGAGGAGAAAAAGGTTCCTTTCGGAATTTCGGCATAGTAACGGGTGTACATGGGAGGCATTTAATGAGAGAGAAAGGGGTCTCCCATAATTAAAACAATAAGAGGGCCGTATGGGAGAGGTGCGAAACCATACCCCAACATTCATAAATGAAATTAAAAGGGCAATACAACTTAAAGAAAATTGACAAAAATGAGAAAGGAAGAAAAACCCTTACTTGGAAGTGTGCTTCCAAAGGCTAGAGAGAGGCTTGTGAGAGGCTTCTTGGGAGCTTGGGGCACCTTGAGAGGATTCTAGAGAGAGTAGGGCAGAGGTTGGACGAACTTCAAGGGCTTTGAGTGAGGAGGAAGTGTGAGCTTGGGTGGGTTTATATAGGAAAGGTGAGAGAATTCTTTATTATTTAGGTTTGGGACCCCTTATATTAAAATAATCCAAACCACAAACCATCCCATGGTATTAGCCCATGGTTTCTTGAAAAGGAAAGAGGAAAACAATATTTTACAAGGCCAAGGTCCGAACTTATTAAAAAATTAGGGTTGCTTATGTGGAGGTGAGTCACACTCCCATGGAAATTAATTTAAAAAGGCAAAGTGTTGAATAAGTCTTGAGGGCTCCATTAATGCTTTGAAAAGTGATTCAAACAAACCCAAAACCTCATTATTTTAATGATAAAACACATATTGGCCGAACATAGGGATTATGGTATTTTATTACATCACCATTGGGTCATTATGATGTCATAAAACACATTATATATTTAATTGGTATTTAATTTTTACCCAAAAATTTGACTGTCTCAGAAAATTATGAAAAATTCACCGTTGGATAATTTCGACGTCCTGATTCCAAAAATAATATTTATTTTATCTAAATAATTTTCTAAATATGTGAATTTTCACTTTTAAAATAAAAACTGACATTTATAAAAATTTCACGGGTTTTGACAGAAATGGCTTTCAAACCTTAATAAAAATTTTAATTGCATTCATAAAATTATAAGATCATTTATATTTAATAAAAATTAATTTAATATTAATAATAATATTTTATTAAAATATTATTTAATTCAAAAATCCTTTAATTTATAAAATATAATTCTTAATTAAGTAATAACTAAAAACACCATTTGTACTTTAAAAATTAATTACAATGTATCAAAAATGACTAGAAATTATATTCATTATTATATACAAAAAATAATGTACATGAACATGGTGCTACTTATTTGTTACATAACCCCTTAAAATAGCCGCATAAGACCTAAGGGTAAGGTGTGCGATGGTGACAGACTCTTGGGGCTGCTCGGATAACATCGCTCGAGTGGTAATTTCAATCAACTTCCACTTTTCCTGTAGACGATCACGTTCGAGCTTGACTTGATGAAGATCAGCTTGGGCTTGGTCAAGGGCAAAGCCCAAAGACGCCACCTCCTTTCCGAGCTCCGACAAATGGGCTTCGTAAGGGGCAATTCTACTGGATGAGGCCATCGCTTCCTTGGTCTGAGTAGAAAATTGGTTCGTTAAAGACTTATATTTAAACTACCCAGATGATCACTGTTCAACGGCTATAAAAGTAACGGTCACAAATCTTAACGTAAAACTTAAATAAGTTGACATCTTATAAAAACATAAAGAAACATTTAACTGGATCAAGAGGGATTTTCCATTAATGAAATTTTGGGTCGTTACAGGTTTTCCCAACAGTTTAAGAAAACCGTTGGGAAAGGGATGTATCACCCTCAGTTTTTATTAACCGTTGGGAAAAATTAGACCTGAATTACGAATCCCTCCCTTGAGACATTTCAGCCTCGTGTGCTCCTCCCCTCCCCGACCTCGACCTCCTCCAGGCCTCGGCCTCCATCTCCCAACCTCTACCTCCTGGCCTCCGCCTCCCAGCCTCCACCTCCGCCTCCACCTCCCCCGCCCCTCTCTCCTTCAGCGACGTTCCCCTTCCCTTCTCGGCTCTTTCTCAGAAGATGACATCCCACTCCCCTCTCGTCTCCCGACGACGTTCCCCCCTCCCATCTCATCTCCCTCTCTTGGTGACATCTGAGCTCAATCTCCTCCTCCAACATCCCCTGGGCACCTCTCCAGTCACGCGCGAGACCCCCCATGTCCGAACGCCCCATGGGACATCCCCCTCTCTCAGTTCCCTCTCCTCCCGCCTAGGCAATAATATTGTCAAGGCCCACCCCTTCCCCCTAAGAGCTCGAGTAGCTACAGTGGAGTCTAATTTGGGTGCCTTTCAGCTTTAGCGGATTGGGAGGTCTCAGCCTTGGCTTTAGGGAGCTTCGTCTTTTATTGGTACTACTATAATGGGTGCAATGTCAGTTTTTCCCTATATTTATGGTGTCTACATTTTTTTCCGCTTTAAAACAATGGATTTTTTGTTGTTTTAGTGTTGTTTAATCCACAATGATCATTTCTATTATATCTGCAATGATCATTATAGGCCATGATAGGTGTCCCTGAAGATGGTATAATGTGTGGAGAGCTCCTGGATGCTACAGAAACTAAATAGTGTTCCTTGTGGGAGAGAACCCTCTAAACTCACCAGGGATGTTGCGGATAGATGCCTCACATGTCACGGAGATGGCTGGGTACTATTTATGGTTATGTCTCCATGACTCCCATCTTACCTTCATTTATGTTGGAGATATTTTATACAATTTAATGGAACTTAATTGAATGTTTGAGTTATGGTGAAATGAAATGGTTTTATTATACTCAGTGCTTGACTGAGCATCAATTTACCACCTTGACCTCGAGCTTGGTCGAGCTACTCAATTTGGCTAGACTTGTTTTGATTAAGATGTTTTATCATAATTTTAATTACAATATCATTCTTGAATTCGAGCCTGAGCATGAAATTAAATACACATTTATTGAATAAAAATAACATGTTAAAATATTTGATGTTCGATTAGCCTTTGCGACAGACTTGATTGTGTTATTATAACACTGAGTTGGGCTTCACTACTCACAGCTTGAGCTTGGAAAAATCCGAACCGAATTTAAGTATTTGTTGAGCGAGTCCAATTAGCTTGTGAGCACTCAAGGTTGTTTACAACCCTAATTTAGAGCATCAATGAAATAGGACATTGGATGACTTGGGATGTCATTATCTTTCATTTAATTCCCTCATAAAAAAACTTCCAGACAATTATTTTATCTAATAAATTCTTCTCTGTCATTATTTTCTATCTATTTTAATCATTGTCCCTATTTGTTACAGAATGTGATGGGACTAGCGAACCCAAAAACATAGAACCTCAGATGAGGCCCTCTAATTCCTTCAATACCTCCTCACCTATTAGAATTGTTTCTTAATATTGGTTTGGTATTTTGTAATGTTTGACTGCTTAAATATACGCATGGTTTTGTAGTCAATATCGGATCGCAGTGCGATGTGGCAGGGTTCTAGCAGGGTTATGTGCACAATCTTCAACTCAACTAATGTATCATAGTTGAATATTCAATTGAAATGTGTACTAGTATGGTGTTTCCAACAACATGCTATATAAATAAAATAATGAAAAATGAATAGATTAATAAATTAAACTGTTTCACCCTTGCTTGCAGGAACATGATTTGACCAATGGGGCGGTGTGGTTCTTAAATGGAACTGTTTCCCCCTTGAGGGAGGTGATAGACGGAATGTTGCCCCGCCTCCTCTAGCTCCCTTAGCTCCTGTCCAGAAGATGCTGCCCCGCGGATGTCGTTGGACTGGGCCAGCATGTCGTGGTCACACCATAGTCAGGTTGCGGTCACGCCATGATTTGTCCCTACACCAGGACGACACCCCGTGGGGGTTCGCAGTCCTGTCAGAATTCGATGTATGATACCTAGATAAGTCCCAATCCATCCTCATAATTATTTCCTCATCAAACACTAGACATAAAATTTCCACATCAATCACCATAACGCCCTATCCTCTTTGGAATATTTTACTTGATTTAAACCCTCATCCAGTCCATACACATATCATCCAAATTATAAGACATATGTTAGACCACTCCTATCCCAATGGATATCTTATCCACTTGGAATCCCAGTGACAGGGTGATTTCATTTCCATATAATCACTAAATAATTTTATCTAAACCATGGTGGCTTCTGAACACCATATCTATAGGTCTACTATGTTAATCTATTTACTTTAATTTAACATCATTAGACTCCATGACACCAATGGAACATAGTTATAATCAATCCCTTTGCAATCTATGATCGATTAATCAAGTTAGTGTTTAAGGGTCTATTGAGGCTCTTAATATTGTCTTTATATACATAAGAAATCTTATTGAAAGAAACAATTAATTTAAGTAATTGTTGATCACCCATGGAGGTGCTTATACTTCATCTTCTAACTGATAAATGATGTATTCCAACCACCTAAATGTGGAATTAAATAACTCCCCTTCCATTTTCATGTAAAACTTATATTTTCCAAAGACATCATACAAACCAGAAATATATAGGTGATAAAAATCAGAAGACTTGTCCACGATCACATCATTAGTCATAACTGCATCACAAATCTTCATTCCTTAAGCCTTATATTAATCATATGATTTGACATATAATTACCAGATTAGTGAATGTTGATTCATATTCAATCACTAATAATTTTTCCTACTCAATATCTAAGAGATATCAAGATCTAGCTTGTTTAAGATCATCTAGGAAGTTTTGGTCATTGAAGATTAGTTGGAATCACTTCTAATAATGTTTACATCCTTTCATTCCACAATGAATTTACACCACAACCTATCTTGACCCTTTAGTAATGGTGTAGCCATGTAATTTCCCAAACAAAATTGTATTGAACGAAAACAAACTAAGCTGAAACTCGAGACAAACTAATTATATACCATTTATAGGAATATTAATTTTTAATTAATAGGAATGTACTTTTTGATAGTATCATTTTTAAATATGGATTTTCTTCCCCCTTGCTTCAAGAACATGATTTGGCCCATGTGGTGTTGTGGTTTTTATTTGTTCAGCGGTGACATGTATAGTCATAGGAGACAGGTATGTTTTAGTTTAGTTTTTATTTTTTTTCTTTATCACATTGTCCACATAGGTCTTTTATTGGTTTCTATGCATAGGGAGTAGTTATATTCGACGATGAAGGCCAGAAAGGGTTCAGATTGTTTCATTCCACCGGATTTGATCCAAGGTAAGATTATATGATTACAACATGTCTCGAAACTCATATATTTTGGGGATTTAAATGTTTTTGACTCCATATTATGTTTTTGGTAGGGATTTGGATCGTTTTGTGTTGGTTCGGGTGGATTTGGTTCTCACCAATCGAGGTAAGGATTTAATGTTGTTGGTTGGTTTTTCTCTAGTTATGTAGGGTCCTTTATGTGTTTTAAGGTTCTTAATATCCTTTGTGTAGTGCGTTGATCCCTGGTCATTGGTTTCGAGTCACCAAGTCAAGGGTGACTCGCCTGCGTGTTCGTAGGTAATTAAGAATATGTATGTGGGTTCCCTCGTTACGTGTATAGTCAACCATGGCCTTGATTATACATGTATGGGGTTAGGTGTTCCCATGTATATATATAAAAATGCATAAGCAGGTGAGTGGAGACGGGTATATGCATATAAGCATATTTGTATGGATCCCCTTGCACATTCTCATGGCCATGCGGGTGTGTGAATAGGGGCTAGGTGTCCTTGAATGTGTGTGAAGGTGCGTATACACAGTGGGGGAGTAGCAGCATTTAGTTAGAAAGCTCCAAGAGCTGAAGTGGATGGCTTGGTTCCACCTAGAGGTAGAGTCCCTCTCGTAGCCTCTTTAATTTAATAATGCTTTAAATTGAATTTAGCTTCTTTCTTAATTCTCCTAAATTATATTGAATTTCATATCTTGCATAAGTATTCTTTAATATAATTATTTCATTTGATAAATAAATTCATGTTTTTATAATAAAACCACTTTTGAAAACAACGAATATAAAATATATATCCTTATCATACCACAATCTCGAATCAAGAGTCTGTTTTTTATAACATAAGATCAGTTTCTATAATGTGAAGGACAACTACATAGAATTTTTTGGAATCCTGGCAGGAAGATGTTTCCCCGTAGATATTTCTGGACCGGGCCAACATGCCGCGATCATGCCGCGGTCACGCTGCGGTCACGCCACGATCACGCCACAGTCACGCCGTGATTTTGCCCTACCCCAGGATGACACCCTATGGTGGTTTGCAGTCCTATAGGAATTCGATATATGATACCTAGAAACAGTTTTAGATACATTACCCACCCATAGTTAATGGGGAGGGAGGCAACGATCGGAATGTTTCCCTACTTCCTCTCATTCCCTTCGCTACTGGCTGGAAGATGCTACCCCGCAGATGTCGCTGGACCGGGCCAACACGCCGCTGTCACGTTGAGGTCATGCCAGGCTCACGTCGCAGTCATGCCACGGTAACACTGCGGTCACACCGTGATTTGTCCCTGCTTCAGGATGACACCTCGCAGCGGTTCACAGTCCTGTCGGAATTCGATGTATGATACCAAGATAGAGTTTTAGATAAATTACTCACCCATAGTTAATGGGGAGGGAGGTGACAACCAGAATGTTTCCCCGCTTCCTCCAACTCCCTTCACTCCTGGAAAGAAGATGCTGCCCCACAGATGTCGCCAGACTGGGCCAACACGTCGCAGTCATGCCACGGTCACATCCCGGTCATGCCGTGGTAATTCCGTGATTTGGCCCTGCTCCAGGATGACACCCTACGGCCGTTTGCAGTCCTATCGGAATTCAATGTATGATACCTAGATAGAGTTTTAGATACATTACCCACTCCTAGTTATTGGGGAGGGAGGCAATGATAGGAATTTTTCCCTGCCTCCTCCCGCTCCCTTCGCTCTTGGTCGAAAGATGCTGCCCCACGGATGTCGCTAGACCTGGCCAACACGCTGCGGTCACGCCGCGATCACACCGCAGTCACGACACGGTCACCTGCGGTCATGTCGCTGTCACACCGTGGTAATGCTGTGATTTTTCCCTTCTCCAAGATGACACCCCACTCCAGTTCATAGTTCATTCGAAATTCGATGTATGATACCTTGATAGATTTTTAGATACATTACTCACCCTCCTTCCTGGACCCCGGACACCCCCCACCCTCCTCCCTGGACCCCAGATAGCCCCCCAGACAACCCCCCCCCCCCCACCCTCCTTCCTGAACCCCAGACATCCCCCCCAAATAGCCCCTCTAGCCCTCCTCCCTGGACCCTGGATCCCAATCTAATCTCTCTTCAAGATTCACACTAAATCCCAATGGAAAAGAGGGTTTTAGAGATTCGGAAGAAGATGAGAGAAGAGTGAAAACCCTAATCTAAAAGAGGAATCAAGAAAAGGATTAGACTCACTCGGATCTTAAATCTGCATTTTATGGAACTCAAAATGCCCAAGTGATATGTACGAGTTAGCTCCGCCTCAAACCGAGGCAGGGTGTGGCTGGTACCACTCAAATTGTCTCACTTTTATTTGAAATGGACAACATTTTAAATGAAAAAAAAACTGACATACAGAAAACTGACCAAACGGATTCAGATTATATTGATACTTTTGAAAAACAATCCATGAGTCATTCGTGACATCTACGAGTCAACCTCTTCTCAATCTGAGGAACGTTGTGGCCGGTACCACTCAAAGTGTCTCTCTTTTGTTTCAAAAGCACATCACTTTATGTGAATACAACAACTGACATATGGAAAACCAACCAAAGGCATTCAAGTTCTATTGAAACATTAGGAAAACGATCCAGTGGTCATATGTGAATTGTACAAGTTAACCCCACCTCAATACGAGGGCCGGTGTGGCCGGCACCACTCAAACTGTCTCAGTTTCATTTTAAATGGATGGGATTTTAAGTGAAAACAACAACTGGCATACAGAAAACCGACCATACGCATTCATATTGTGTTGATACTTTAGAAAAATTATCCATGGGTAATTTTTGATTTGTACGAGTCAACCCCGCCTCAATCCGAGGTGTGGTGTGGCCGACACCACTCAAAGTGTATCTCTTATGTTTAAAATGGACATCATTTTAAGTGAAAACAATAACTGACATACGGAAAACTGACCAAATGCATTCAGATTCTATTGAAACATTAAGACAATGATCCATGGGTTATATGTGATGTGTATGAGTCAACCCCGCCTCAATCCAATGCATGTTGTGGCCGACACAACTCAATGTTTCTCTCTTTTGTTTAAAATGAACATCATTTTAAGTGAAAACAACAATTGACATACGGAAAACATAGCAAACTCATTCGAATTCTGTCGAAAATTTAGGTCAATGATCCATGGGTTTTATATGATGTGTAAAAGTCAACCTCGCCTCAATCTGAGTCATGGTTTGGCTGGCACCACTAAAAGTGACTCTCTTTTGTTTCAAAAGGAAATCATTTTAAGTTAATACAACAAGTGACAAACGAAAAATCGACCAAAGGCATTTGTATTCTGTTGAAACTTTAGGAAAACGATCCATGGGTAATATGTGACTTGTATGAGTGAACCCTGTCTCAATCTGAGGGTCAGTGTGGCCGAAACCACTGAAACCGTATCAATTTTATTTGAAATTGACAGGATTTTAGGTAAAAACAACAACTGGCATACCGAAAACTGACCAAACGCATTTGTATTGTGTTGATACTTTAGGAAAATGATCAATGGGTCATTTTTGATGTGTAAAAGTCAACCCAACTCAATATAAGGTGTGTTTTGGCCGACACCACTCAAAGTGTCTCTCTTTTGTTTAAAATGGACATCATTTTAAGTGAAACCAACAACTAACATATGGAAAATTGACCAAACGCTTTCGGATTTTGGTGAAACTCTAATAAAAAGATCCATCAGTCATATGTGACATATACGAGTCAACCCCAACTCAATAAAAAGTGCAGTGTGGCTACACTACTCAAAGTGTCTCTCTTTTGTTTAAAATGAACATCATTTTAAGTGAAAACAACAATCGACATACGGAAAACTGACCAAACGCATTCTTATTCTATTGAAAATTTAGGACAACGATCCATGAGTCATATGTGATGTGTACGAGTCAACCCCGCTTAAATATAATGTGCGGTGTGGCCAACACCACTCAAAATGTCTCTCTTTTGTTTCGAAAGGACATCATTTTAATTGAATACAACAACTGACAAACAGAAAACGGACCAAAGGCATTCAGATTCTGTTGAAACTTTAAGAAAATGTTACATGGGTCATATGTGACTATTAAGAGTCAATCCTACCTCAATATTAGGTTTGGTATGGTTGGCACCACTCAAAGTGTCTCTCTTGTGTTCAAAATGGACATCATTTTAAGTTAAAACAACAACCGGCATACGAAAAACCAAACAAAAGCATTCATATTGTGTTGATACTTTAGGAAAATGGTCCATGTGTCATATGTGACGTTTAAGAGTAAACCCCACCTCAATTTGAGGTGCGGTGTGGCTGACACCACTAAAATTTTTTCTCTTTTGCTTAAAATACACATCATTTTAAGTGAAAACTACAACTGTCATACGAAAAAAATGAAAAATGCATTCGGATTCTGTTGAAACTTTAGGAAAATGATCCATGTGTCATATGTGATGTGTATGAGTCAAACCCGCCTCAATCTGAGTCCTAGTGTGGCTGGTACCACTCAAACTGTATCATTTTTTAAAATGGACATCACTTTATGTCAAAACAACTATCATATAAAAAATAGCCAAACGGATTCATATTGTGTTGATAATTTATCACAATGATCCATACATCATTTGGGACATGTACAAGTAAACTCCACCTCAATCTGAGGCACGGTGTGGCCGATAGAATTCTAACTGTGTCTCTTTTGTTTAAAATGGACATGAGTTTAAGTGAAAAGAACAACTGGCATACAGAAAACTAACCAAATGCATTCAAGTTCTATTTATACGTTATCACAATGATCTATCTATCATATGTAACGTATAAAAGTCAACATCGCCTCAATACGAGGCATGGTGTGGGAGGTATCACTATATGTGTCTCTCTTTCGTTTAAAATGGACTTCATTTTAAGTGAAAACATTAAATGACATAAAGAAAACCGACCAAACGCATTCGGATTCTGTTGAAACATTTGGAAAGAAATACATGGGTCATATTTGACATTTACGAGTCAACCCCACCTCAATACGAGGCTCAGTGTGTCCGATATCACTCTAACTGTGTCTCTTTTGTTTAAAATGGACAGGATTTTAAGTGAAAAGAACAAATGGCATACGAAAACCCGACCAAACGCATTGGGATTCTATTGATATTTTAGATAAACGATCCATCTGTCATATGTGATGTATACAAGTCAACACCACCTCAATATGAGGCACAGTGTATCCAGTATCACTCTAAGTGTCTCTCTTTTTTTAAAATGGACAACATTTTAAGTAAAAACAACAACTTACATACGGAAAACCAACCAAACGCATTCGGAATGGGTTTATGCATTATGAAAATGATCCATGGGTCATATGTGATGTGTATGAGTCAACCCTTCCTCAATCTGAAGCGCGGTGTAGCCGGCAGCACTCAAAGTGTCTCTCTTTCATTTAATATGGACTTCATTTTAAGTGAAAACAATAAATGACATACGGAAAACAGACCAAATGCATTCACATTCCATTTAAGCATTAGGAAAACAATCCATGGGTCGTATGTGATGTGTAAAAGTCAACCAAA
The DNA here is from genome assembly GCA_963277665.1 of Viscum album. NCBI lineage: Eukaryota > Viridiplantae > Streptophyta > Magnoliopsida > Santalales > Viscaceae > Viscum > Viscum album. Next base: position 1,818,699,957 of record OY728164.1, read on the forward strand.
ACTCAATCTGAGGGCCGGTGTGGCAAGTACCACTCGAACTGTCTCAGTTTTATTTGAAATGGACAACATTTTAATCGAAAATTACAACTGTCATATGGAAAACTGACCAAAAGTATTCAGATTGTATTGATAATTTATAAACATAATCCATGGGTCTTTTTTCCTATGTACAAGTCAAACAATCCCCAATTTGAGGCTCTTTGTGGCCGCCACCACTCAAAGTGTCTCACTTTTATTTGAAATGGAAAACATTTAAAGTGAAAACCACAACTGACATACAAAAAAAATACCAAACGCATTTGGATTCTGTTGATACTTTAAGAAAATGATCCAGGGGTCATTTATGATGTGTACGAGTCAACCTCGCCTCAATACGAGGTTCGGTGTGGATGGCACTACTCAAAGTTTCTCTCTTTAGTTTAAAATGGACTTCATTTTAAGTGAAAACAACAACTGACATACAGAAAACTGACCAAACTTATTCGAATTCTATTGAACTTTTAGGAAAATGATCCATGGGTCATTTTTTACGTGTATCAGTCAACCCCACCTCAATCCGAGTCATGGTGTGGCCGGCACCACTCATAGTGTCTCTCTTTAATTTAAAATAGACTTCATTTTAAGTGAGAACAATAAATGACATATGAAAAACTGATCAAACGCATTCGTATTATTTTGAAACATTATTAAAACAATCCATGGGTCATATGTGACATATACGAGTAAACCCTGTTGCAATCTGAGGCTCGGTGTGGCCGATATCACTCTAATTGTGTCCCTTTTGTTTAAAATGGATATGATTTTAAGTGAAAAGAACAACTAGCATACGGGAAACCAAAAAAACACATTCAGATTCTGTTCATACTTTAGAAAAATGATCCATCTATCATATGTGACATTTACAAGGAAACCCCACCTCAATATGAGGAGCGGTGTGGCTATTAACACTCTAAGTGTCTCTCTTTTTTTTAATGGACAACATTTTAAGTAAAAACAACAACTGATATACAAAAAAAACCAACCAAACACATTAGTAATGTGTTTATGACTTTGGAAAATGATCCATGGGTCATATGTCATGTGTACGAGTCAACTCTGCATCAATATGAGGTGTGGTGTGGCCGTCACCACTCAAAGTGTCTCTCTTTTGTTTAAAATGGACATCATTTTAAGTGAAAATGACAACTAACATACATAAAACCAATCAAACGCATTAGTATTCTATTGAAACGTTAGGAAAATTATCCATGGGTCATATGTGATGTGTAAAATTCAACCCTGATTCAATCCAAGGGTCGGTGTGGCTGGTACCCCTCGAACTGTCTCCATTTTATTTGAAATGGACAACATTTTAATTGAAAATTACAATTAGAATACGAAAAACTAACCAAACATATTCAGATTGTATTGATACTTTAGAAAAGAGATCCATGGGTAATTTTTCCTATGTAAGAGTCAATCATGCTTCAATTTGAGGCTCGGTGTGGCCTCCACCACTAAAAGTGTCTCACTTTTATTTGAAATGGAAGACATTTTATGTGAAAACAACAACTGGCATATGGAAAACTGACCAAATGCTTTCGGATTCTATTGAAACTTTATGAAAACGTTCCATGGGTCATGATTGATGTGTATGAGTCATCCCCGCCTCAATCTGAGGTACGGTGTGTCCATCACCACTCAAAGTGTCTCTCTTTAGTTTAAAATGGACTTCATTTTAAGTGAAAACAACAAATGACATACGAAAAACCAACCAAATGCATTTGTATTATGTTAAACCTTTATTAAAATGATCCATGTGTCATTTTTTATGTCTACGAGTCAACCTTGCCTCAATCTGAGCCACAGTGTGGTCGGAACCACTCAAAGTGTCTCTCTTTCGTTTAAAATGGACTTCATTTTAAGTGAAAAAAATAAATTACATACAGAAAACCGACCAAATGCATTATGATTCCATTGAAACTTTAATAAAACGATCCATGGTTCATATGTGATGTGTATAAGTAAACTCCGCCTCAATCCAAGGCCTTGTGTGGCCAGTACCACTCAAAGTGTCTCACATTTATTTGAAATTGACAACATTTCAATTGAAAACAACTACTGGCATATGGGAAACCAACCAAATGCATTCGGAATGTGTTGAAAGTTTAAAACAATGATCAATGGGTCATATGTGACCAATAAGAGTCAACCCTTCCTTAATTTGAGGCATGGTGTGACCGGTACAACTCTAACTGTCTCTTTTTTTTAAATGAACAACATTTTAAGTGAAAACAAGAACTGACATATGGAAAACCAACCAAACGCATTATGAATGTGTTTATGCTTTAGTAAAATGACACATGGGTCATATGTAACGTGAAAAAGTCAACCACAACTCAATACGAGGTGTGTTGTGGCTGACACCAGTCAAAATGTCTCTCTTTTGTTTAAAATGGACATCATTATAAGTGAAAACAATAACTGATATACGGAAAACCGACCAAACGCATTTGGATTCCATTAAAACATTAGGAAAACAATACATGGGTCATATGTGAGGTTTAAAAGTCAACCCCTCTTAAATACGAGGTGCATTGCAGCCGACACAACTCATTGTGTCTCAGTTTTATTTGAAATGGACAACATTTTAAGTGAAAAGTACTACTGGTATATGGAAAACTGACCAAACGCATTGGTATTCTATAACGCCCCGACCACAGCTACCCAGAGTCGGTGCATTACTTCGTAACATTGGCATGATCACAAAAGATCAAGTCTCGAAAGACCGATTAGCTTAGTAGCCTTGAAAACACTAGATACATTCATAAGTCTTACATTACATCATAAAGTGAAAAAAATAATAACAAAGTCTTTATAGTCCACACTCATATCCTCTTCTGACTATCCCTGCAGGTCATTCATAAAATACTTCTTCACATCCTGGAAAATATTAAAACATTGAAAGGGGTGAGCTCAGATGCTCAGTAAGGATAACAATATTGCGGAAGATTTCATAAATAAACATAAACATTCAAGGCAATGTATGACTAAAACAAAAGCTTTTTAAACTTGAACATCAACATAATATGGCAAAAGTAAAATGATATAATGCCATTTAATTCTTCACATGGATATTCTACTGGTCGAATAATCACATGCAATATCAATAAACACTTTCATAATGATGGAATGCATAATGTCAGACTATCATAACCACGTAGTCAAGGCCTCATGCCAAGACCACAAATAAGATTTTGTCAAGGCCTCGTGCCAAGACACTAGTTTGTCTCATGAGACCTTCCGATGCATCGAGGAGCGATAGCAGGCTCCACCCGTCACTTATTAAGTCCAATGCATTCCTCATATGAATAGTTTTAAACATATCATAAACCATAACATAATCGTATCACATAAAACATGCATAAAGGAAACATAACATTTCCACATTTCAATCACAAGATATCAATACAACACGTTGATATAATAAAAACCCTTTAAAACCCATTTTCAATACCAAAATAAAAGAAAGTTAAAACTTTGTATTTATTTTCATTAAAAAAAAGATGGCTTATAGAGGAAGCCAAAACTCAAATAGTGGTCACGGTGGCGGAGAAGTCATTGTCGCCGCATATGTACGGAAAGAAAAAAATTCCATTTTTATCATTTAGTAAAACGCTTCGTATAAAAAGATTCATTTTTAATAAACTTAAAAGTCAAAGGGGTTTATACACCGTATAAAAGAATGTTGTGTATAAAACCAAGTATGCCTCAATGAAAGGAGATTGAGATGAAGTCCTTAAAAATATCATTTTTAAAATAAAATAGATATATTATGTTTATTCACTATAGGTACACATAAAGAATGTAAAAATACAAAATATGACATAATAACATCATGACATGATTTGAAAGTAGGAGATTAACCCAAAGAATGGAAGTTGGGTTAAGAAGTTCCCTTACCTTGCATCCTGTCCTGACTCGACCGTTCTTTAACCTCCTTAATAATAAACTAGAGTTAATTTCTATTTACTTAAGAACCTTTTTCATGTTCATTATTCCTTTTATATCCCTTATTACCATGTTATGAACATGATGTAATTATTTAAGTTTATAACGGTCATTTTGTCGATCTTAGGTACTTGAGTCAAAAATAAAATTCTTATAATTACAGGTTGTTCATGTGGTGATATATCCATTATATCCAGAATTATGTTCATGATTTAGATATCATATATATCTAGTATATACATGTATTTATAATTTTACATAACATTTAGAGGTAAGAAATGAAATTCACCGTTCATGGAGATGGTAAGCCGTACGTACGCATGAACGCTACTTTCATTTCTATTTCGTATTTAATGGAATGAAATAATAATTATATAAAGGTATAATGTAGTTCCAGTATAATATCATATATAATATCATTTACTCCATCCTTTATACATCCCACATATGGCATTAACGATTCACATCACTTTGAGGGGGCGGTAGTCCGCACTTCCTAAAATTAAATTATCGCGTTTACCCATAATGGAAATCATAGGGTATGCCATAAATGAGAAATACAGAAGCATAAGTAAAACATAAACATATTATATATCCTATATAAATATAGTTACATCTTAATGGCCACCTTTGAAGGTGTTATATGAGTGTTGAACAATCATCATTTCGTGAGGCCGAAATTCGCCATCCACAGAAACCGTGTGTTCTTTAACCATTAGATGTAGGTGTGTGTAAGTGTAGATCGAATCCTTCTTATAACAACATCCTAGTATATTTAGGATACTGTTGTTGTTACAAAAGAAATTAATAAAAAGAGTTTAGGGTGTTGGAGAAGAAAAATAAAACAAAACAACATTAGAGAAGACATTACCTCAAAATCGGGTAACTCTTTTTGATTTGAGCCAAAGGCTTCCTTGAAAGCGTTCTGCCCAAAGTGAGGCTTCTAGGAGTAAGAGGGGGAAGTTTGGAGAGTATTTGGGCAGAGTTTGGCCGAGCCAAATGGTTTGAAAGTTTAAATGAGGGGATAGAGGTGGGGGCCTTTTATAAGAGGAGAGGAGGGGCACTCTTGGAAAGTAAGGAAATTTTACATTATTATACAATGATTTTAGGATTCTAAAGGTCCCACACTTATATAATTCGTGTATAAGGTGATAAGGGTTCGAAATATACCCATCCAATAGTCTTTTGACAAGTTTAAGACTTGGATTTTACATTATCTTTTCATTTTATTAAAATCTTTAAATAATGAGGTCATCGCTGCATCATAATGATGTCATAAATAACCTAATTTATTTAATGTCTAAAAATTATAAAACAAATACTATGATGTAGGAAATCTTTTTATCTTTCCAATGACTATTTATAGTTAAAAAGATGACTTGTATAACCCCATGTAAAAATTGTTTTAGTAAAACATTTCATGTTTGTGTCATTTTTTACTTTAACATTAAATAAAAGGTATTTATGTCATTTTCTAACTAAAGTGGCTCCATGGGGTCCCCAAGTTGACCCATGGATTTTATTGGTCGGCCATGGCACATAAAATGAGGGTAGTACATGTTTCAAGCTCATCTCATATTATTAAAACATTATTTTTACCTTAAACTACACTAATTACCTCTAATCGCGATTAAGAACTTAAACGTTACTATTCACCAAAAATTATTTTAATCTCATTAAACCACATTTTACTTCTTAATGACAACCATGTATGTTGGATATTTGAAAATAAAATCTCAGAAGTGGCAATATTTCATTTAAACAAAAAATCAGTTATTTAACTACCACTTAGTGGTTTCACTATTCATCAAAAATTGACGTTTTTCAGAACAATGCCAAAATTTCACCCTAAGCAATAATTGATATTCCGAATTCAAAAATGATGTATATTTCACAAAATTCCAAACATGTAAGTTGCATTAATTGATTTTATAATTAATTCCCGCTGTCACAACAAATAGCGTGTTTTTAAGAAGCAATTTATATCAAAAGATTGGCAATTGTTTATGTCCAATTTCAACGTTAAATTAATTATAATGACCACCATTGGATAAAATAGTAAAAATATATTCTAATTATACTTTAAAACCACTAAATAGTATAATTTATCACTATTAATTATTTTGATTAAAAAAAAGTTGTTTTTAAGTATTTTTCAATATTCATAAAAAATTAGAAGTTCTCAAAAAAATACCAAAAATTCAACATAGGCGAATTTCGATATTCCGAATCCAAAAATGAAGTCCATTTGAAATATAAAATTTCTATAATTTTAAAAAGTGGTTATTACTATTCATAACGGCTACTTTGATTAGTCGCGGTGTTTTAGAACTCGAAGTTGCGTACAATGCAAGCTATTGCATTATTGAATGAGAAGCGTATTGTGGAAGCTCGGGGTGTTACATTCTCCCCTCCTTGAATAAATTGCGTCCTCGCAATTTGAAATTTTTCTTGGAAAATAAAAGGTTGAAAATAGAAAATACCTTTGTGGAAAACCCACATCGGAAATAAGATTAATAAAATTTAGCCTTAATAAGTGGGAAAGGGAAATGAAAAAGTCACCACCAAATTATGATCTCGATTAGGAGAACATTGGTGGAAATAAGAGACATATAATTGGAGGAAAAACGTAAATATTTGTAGGGAGTGATTGAGGTCATCAATCACAATCAACTGTCAAATTGAGGGCCTCAAAGCCTTCAATCTATGTTGATTTAAAATATCATCAGTTCAACAAGACATAAGGTATTAGGATAACACATTTTTTGTTTTAATATCCCTTTACTAAAGTTTAAGAATTAATTTATTCATTGAATAAGAGATAGGTATATATATATTTATTCTTAACAATTAGTGTTTCAACCTTCAACTCATCTTTCACTCAAAAAGATAATAGAACTCAAAAATATTATACATATCCTAATTGTATAAGGTTCCAAATGTTAACACATACCATTTAGATTACTAAAATTATTTTGTAATAACCAGGGACTTCCTGTAGGCTAGTGGTAGGAAATAAAGGCATGTCACACTATGGTTGTGGGTTCGATTCCTGCAGCTTTGTCCGACATGACGGGTTATGCCCCACCCTGCAGGTTGTCCTTTTCCTAAAACTATAGTAGTATAATATTCCAAAAATAATCTTCATAAATTTTTTAACCTTAAACAATACTATCCAAAGATCAACTTAATCCACTCCAACCTTTATAGTTATCCAAAATACCTCTATCCAGACTTTCTCTAAAAGGTCTCTTAATTCCAAAATCAATTTATCAGATTCCCCAAACAAAGTAAAGTTTCTCTTATTGTCACATACTAAAAATATGATTACCTTCATCATATTAAAACCTTACTGAAACAACAGGTACTGCAGTACAATCCTTATATATATCACATTATTCTAATAACCAGAATATAATCCATGAGTCCAAAAGCACCAATACATTAATTATTCTGCTTCAACTGTAGTAACAGCATAAGATTGTCCTTGATCCCTTGGCCTTTTCTGAGGTAAGTTTCCCTGACGCTTAGGACATTCATTTGCATAATGCCCCATTTCCCTATAATTGTAGCATTCAACATTGATAGCCTCTTTCTTTCCCTTGCAATCACGCGCCTGGTGACCTTTTTCTCCACATTTATAACAAACTCTCATTCCTTTTAGGAAAGTACCAGGGTGATTATTCCCACAATTATCACATAATGGAAAATCCTTCTTTCCCTTTTTCCCTTTATCTGTCTCTTATTCCACTGTTCTCTTCTTCTCTTTCTTTACTTTCTTGTCATAAGACTTAGAGAATTCCTTTTCTGTCTTGATAGCACATGAGAAAATATCTTCGTATGTTGAGAATGATTTTGATACTAAAGCTCTACGGAGAAATGGTTTTAACCCATCAAAGAAACGATCAATCTTACCACTTGGGTTACGTATATAATCTGCTGCATACCTCGCCATCCTTGTAAAGTTGACCTCATACTTTGCGACATTCTAATCCTCCTTTTGTCTCAGACTCAGAAATTGCCTTTCCATATCTGCTCGATGGTCATGACGAAAGTATTTTTCTAAGAAAATCTCTTTGACCTCCCTCCATTCCATATTCGATACGTCATCATCTTCCTTTGTATTTTGAATCAATGACCACCATTGATCGGCATCTCCAGTGAGGCGGTAAACTGCCATGATAACCTTCTCCCTTTTGCTACTCCCTAAGGCGTGGAATATTTTCTCTAAGGAGTTTATACATTGCTCAGCTACTAACAGATTTGTAATCCCATTAAATTTTGGTGGTTTTTGCCTCATGAAGCGGTCTAACATTGATCCTCCACGTTGCGGATCAGGGTGCTCCATACGAGTAAGGTTATTATTCATAACCTGAGTGAGTTGTCCCAGTATGGTAATAAGTTGATCAGCACCAGTTGTATCTCCAGATCCAAAATAATTATCTTGAGCAGGAGGGAAATCCCTAAACGGAGTGCGTACATTGATACGATTTCCATTCCTTCTACTAGGTGCCATTTCTAAACAATGGAATAAACTAGATTAGTTTATGAATTAAAATACATAATTCCATATTTGTAAAACACTTTACATAAATTGAACTATTTATGGATATAATCCGTAATCATAAAAAGGAATGTTTTCTTTGAGGAAGTATATAATCATAACCCTTCATAGTGGTTTGTAAAGAAAATAAGAATTATCCTAAGCATATCCCCCGGGAGTGTTGTAACCAAGAGTGCAGTAAGGCCCGTTGTCGTGCACCAGTTCCCGTTCGAGTCTAGCTCAAAGCGGTGTTTTCGGGTTTTACCCCTAGGTACATCTGTGCTAGAGCCGCCTCTACCTGCTCGTATCCAGACAGGGATGTATTTCTTGAAAACTCACAAAATCTCTATAATACCAAAATTCTAGGAAGTTCTTCTATACTAATCCTTAAAGTCTATCTTCGGGCTATGTTCTCTAATCAGAGTTTATCTAAATCTAGCTTCCAAGGTTAGTACTAAACTGCCTCTGATACCAACTGTAACGCCCTGACCCCAGCTACCTAGAGTCGGTGCATTACTTCGTAACATTGGCATGATCACAAAAGATCAAGTCTCGAAATACCGATTAGTTTAGTAGCCTTGGAAACACTAGATACATTCATAAGTCTTACATTACATCATAAAGTGAAAAACTAATAACAATGTCTTCATAGTCCACACTCATATCCTCTTCTAACTATCCCTGCAGGTCATTCATAAAATACTTCTTCACATCCTGGAAAATATTAAAACATTGAAAGGGGTGAGCTCAGATGCTCAGTAAGGATAACAATATTGCGGAAGCTTTCATAAATAAACATAAACATTTAAGGAAATGTATGACTAAAACAAATGCCTTTTAAACATGAACATCAACATAATATGGCAAAAGTAAAATAAGATAATGCCATTTAATTCTTCACATGGATATTCTACTGGTCGAATAATCACATGAAATATCAATAACCACTTTTATAATGAAGGAATGCATAATACCAGACTATCATAACCACGTAGTCAAGGCCTCGTGCCAAGACCACAAATAAGATTTTGTCAAGGCCTCGTGCCAAGACACTAGTTTGTCTCATGAGACCTGCCGATGCATCGAGGAGCTATAGCGGGCTCCACCCGTCACTTATTAAGTCCAATTCATTCCTCATATTAATAGTTTTAAACATATCATAAACCATAACATAATCGTATCACATAAAACATGCATAAAGGAAACATAACATTTCCACATTTCAATCACAAGATATCAATACAACACGTTGATATAATAAAAACTCTTTAAAAACCATTTTCAATACCAAAATAAAAGAAAGTTAAAACTTTGTATTTATTTTTCATTAAAAAAAGATGGCTTGTAGAGGAAGCTGAAACTCAAATAATGGTCACGGCGGCGGAGAAGTCGTTGTCGCCGCATATGTACGGAAAGAAAAACATTCCTTTTTTGTCGTTTAGTAAAACGCTTCGTATAAAAAGATTCCTTTTGAATAAACTTAAAAGTCAAAGGGGTTTATACACCGTATAAAATAAAGTTGTGTATAAAACCAAATATGCCTCAGTGAAAGGAGATTGAGACGAAGTCCATAAAAAGATCATTTTTAAAATAAATTAGATCTATTATGTGTATTCACTATAGGTACACATAAAGAAAGTAATAATACAAAATAGGACATAATAACATCATGACATAATTTGAAAGTAGGAGATTAACCCAAAGAATGGAAGTTGGGTTAAGAAGTTCCCTTACCTTGTGTCATGTCCTGACTCGACCGTTCTTTAACCTCATGAATAATAAACTAGAGTTAATTTCTATTTACTTAAGAACATTTTTCATGTTAATTATTCCTTTTATATCCCTTATTACCATGTTATGAACATTATGTAATTATTTAAGTTTATAACGGTCATTTTGTCGATCTTTGGTACTTGAGTCAAAAATAAAATTCTTATAATTACAAGTTGTTCATGTGGTGATATATCCATTATATCCAGAATTATGTTCATTATTTAGATATCATATATATCATATATATCCAGTATATACATGTATTTATAATATTACATAACATTTAGTGGTAAGAAATGAAATTCACCATTCATGGAGACGGTAAGCCATACGTACGCATGAACACTACTTTCATTTCTATTTCGTATTTAATGGAATGAAATCATAATTATATAAAGGTATAATATAGTTCCAGTATAATATCATATATAATATCATTTACTCCATCCTTTATACATCCCACATATGGCATTAACGATTCACATCACTTTGAGGGGGCGGTAGTCCGCACTTCCTAAAATGAAATTATCGCGTTTACCCATAATGGAAATCATAATGTATGCCATAAATGAGAAATACAGAAGCATAAGTAAAACATAAACATATTATATATCCAATGTAAATATAGTGACATCTTAATGGCCACCTTTGAAGGTGTTATATTAGTGTTGAACAATCATCGTTTCGTGAGGCATAAATTCGCCATCCACAGAAACCGTATGTTCTTTAACCATTAGATGTAGGTGTGTGTAAGTGTAGCTCTAATACTTCTTATAATAACATCCTAGTATATTGAGGATACTGGTGTTGTTACAAAAGAAATTAATAAAAAGAGTTTAGGGGGTTGGAGAAGAAAAATAAAACAAAACAACATTAGAGAAGACATTACCTCAAAATCGGGTAACTCTTTTTGATTTGAGCCAAAGGCTTCCTTGGGAAGAGTTATGCCCAAAGTGAGGCTTCTAGGAGTAAGAGGGGAAAGTTGGGAGAGTATTTGGGCAGAGTTTGGCCGAGCCAAATGGTTTGAAAGTGTGAATGAGGTGATAGAGTTGGGGGCCTTTTATAAGAGGAGAGGAGGGGCACTCTTGGAAAGTAAGGAACTTTTACATTATTATACAATGATTTTCGGATTATAAAGGTCCCACACTTGTATTTAAATGGGGTTAAAAACAAGAAAAATCATTTAAAACACTCAAATAAAAATTGGTCAATGCTCCCCTTTTAAGGATACCAGATTTTACCAATGTCTTTGAAATTGAGTGTGAAGCATCAGGAGTTGGTATTAGTGAGGTTTAAACTCAAGAGTCACATCCAATTTCTTACATTAGTGATAAATTGAATGGGGCAACATTAAATTATTTAACTTATGATAATGAACATTATGCTTTGAAATGAACCCTGGAAACATGGTAGCATTACTTATGTCCTGAATAGTTCATTATTCATTCTGGCCATGAAATACTTAAGTATTTGAAGTCACAAGTTAAGTTGAATTGGTGGCATGTATTTTGGCAGGAATTTATTGTGACTTTCCACTATGTGATCAGTCAAAAAACGTAAGGAAAATGTGGTTGTCAATGCTTTTCACTAAGGTATGTACTTCTAACTTATCTTCATTCTTGATTACTTGGACTTGAGTTACTAAATATAATGTAAGAAAATGAGGGAGATTTTTCTAAAATTTAGACATCTTTTGAAAAACATGGATTTAAAGACTATTAAAAAATGATGGGTTTCTTTTCAAAAGGGATAAATTGTGCATTCTAAATTGTTCAACTCGAGAATTTATTGTAAAAGGAACTCATGGGGGTGGTTTGATGGGACATTTTGGGGTTGATAAAACACTAGCTACTTTGCATGAACTTTTTTATTGGCCAATATGACAAAGGATGTTATTGAAATTTTTGCTAAGTGTGTCACTTGTAAGCATGAAAAGTCCAAGGTTCAACCTAATGTATTGTATTCCCCCTTGCTCGTTCCATCCCATCCTTGACCGACGTCTCTATGGATATTGTGTTGGGATTGCCTCAATCCCAATCTGGAAGAGATATATTTTTTTTATGGATCGATTCGGAAAAATGGGTCATTTCATTGCATGCTAAAAAAATAATGATGTTATACATATAGAAAATTTTGTTTTTCAAATAAATTGTGAGATTACATAGACTACCCAAATCCATTGTAATTGATAGGGATGTGAAATTACTTATCCACTTTTGGAGGACTTTATGGAATAAATTGGGAAATAAATTATTATTCTCAGCTGTTTCACATCCTCAAACTGATGGGAAACCTAAAGTGGTGAATAGGACTCTTTCTACCCTCTTGCGTGTAATAATTCAAAAAAAATCTAAGGAATTGGGAAAAATATTTTCTACATATAGATTTTTCATTTAACCAAGTAGTGAATTCCATTACTAACTTCTCACCTTTTGAGATTGTATATGGATTTAACCCAATTACTCCATTATATATTCATTCATTGCCTACTAATATGGTTTTTTTATCTTTCAGGTGATGAGATGGAAAAAAATTTGGTATTTACATGCCAAGTTGAAAGCTAATATTGAAAGAAAAAAATGAACAATATGTGAAGAACGAAAACAAGGGTAGAAATAAAGTTTTTCTACAACCCATAGATTGGGTGTGGGTACATTTGAGGAAAGAGTGGTTACTAGAGCAAGGAAAATCAAAACTTCAACCACAGGTACATGGTCTATTTAATGTTTTAGAAAGAATCAATGATAATGCCTATAATATTGACTTTCCCGGAAGATTTGAGGATGAATACTTTTGAAGAGGGAAGGGATGATGTGAATCATGGTGCACTCATGCAGTGAGGAGTTGAGGGCGATCATGGAATTTATGGTGGAAGGAGAATTAATGGACAAGACCCATTGTAAGGGATTTGTGGCCTAATGACAAGAGAATGAATGAGGAGGATTAAATAGGCTTTACATGTCCTCATTTTGAAATTACAAGAGGAGGTCCACCATGCAAGCATGGGAGGTGAAAATAAGCCTTTAATCACACTTATTAAATACCAAATGTGAACCTAAAAGGCCAACCCAAATTCTTCCACGAAATTTAGTCCACTGGCATGATGGAAATCCCCAAACTCAAAAGTGGTGGTCCCCTTGTCTCCAATGTCATGGTGGGAATCTTCAATGTATTTGGGGTGGTTCCAAAAAGACTTCTTTGTAGATATCTTTTCCCCTCAAGCCATGGACATGTGTAAAAAATGTCAAATTAGTGGGATAGGATTTAGACTTTTGTGGGATTGGTTCTTTGACATGTATTCTTCTCATTTGGATATAAATATACACCTCTTGTACCCCTTGAAGTTTAATTTCTTATTTGAGAGATTCTATCATTATTATGCTTGTGTTTCTTGTGTTCTTGAATGAATTCGAGTAAGGATCATCAAAAGAGTGATCAACCTTTTTAGTGCTTTATAATTTGATTTTAAAGGGGAAAGTCGCATTGGGGTCCTAATTAATCATCCCCCTTGCCCATTTATTCAACTTGCATTTCTTTTAATTTCTATTCCCCCCTTCTTCCATCACTTGTGTTTCCGGATTTTTTCCAATGAATACCGCACGCCCATACGGTATCATATCACGTGTCAATAAGTTAAATCATAGCAATTTAATTCTAAGGTAATGATGAAACAATTACCCACACCCACCTAGAAATAGGATAACATCACCAGTGACTTTTTTACTGGTCTCCCAAAGACATCCAAAGGAAGTAATTTGATAAGGTTTTTGGTTTATTGACTCACTAAGACTTCCTAATTCATTTTTATTTGGGATTATTCCTCTCTCAAACATCTTTCTAAGATATACATAAATGAAATGGTGAGGCTACATGGGGTAACAATTTTGATCTGATATTATCATGATCCATGGTTTAATTCTAAATTATAAATAACTATTAAATATGATATGAATACTTAATTGAATTTCAGTACAACCTATCATCCCCAAACTAATGAATAATCTAAAAGGACTATTCCAACACTTGAGAACATTCTCAAATCCTTCTTAATAGAATTTAATGGTGGGTGGTACCAACATCTCCTATTAGTTGATTTCTCTTACAAAAAAATCTTCTACTAGAGTATTCAAATGGCTCCATATGAAGCCCTTTATGGGAAGAAATATATAACTAATACTTATCAAAATGAAGTTGGTGAACAGAATTTATATAGAAACAATCTTGAGCAATAGATGATAGAGAAGGTTGAAGACATCCAATAGAAAATAAAATCCTCTTAGATTCAACATAAGGTATATGATAATATTTGTAGAAGGGATTTGTGGTTTAAAGTTAGAGACATATTTTTAATTAAAATATCACCATGGAAGAGAGTCATGCATTTTGGAAAAAATGGAAGATTAGATCTTAGTACATTGGTCCCTTTCAGATTCACGATCTCCTAATAGAAGTGGCATATCAGCTAGCATTTCCACTAAACATGGTTCATGTTCATGGTGTCTTCCATGTATCACTCATGAGAAAGTATATACCTGATCCATAATATCCACTAAATCTGGTGTTGGAATAATGAAATACTAACCTATCATATGAGGAACAACTGGAAAAGATCTTAGACTATAGAAACAATGTTCTTCACAATAAGATAACTCACATTATCAAAGTACTGGGGAAGAACCATAAATATGAAGAGGTGATGTAGGAAATATAGTAAATAATTAAACAAAAGTACCCTCATTTACTCTTAACTATGAATGTGAGTTGAAATTTTGGGGATTAAATTTTTAGAGGGGGGAAGAATTTAAAAAAACAAAAAAAAATTAAATGATATTTTTTCCTCAATAAGTGTATGTTATGTTATATTATATAACTAATACAAAAATAGTAAACATAAAGAAACCAACAAAACATTATATAAATTATTAAAATCATTAAATTTATTAGTGAATAATGACAATAAAATAAAAATTATTACAAGGTGATAAAAATTTAAAAATATAAAAACTACAATTGGAAAATTTTGATCACCCTGATTGGATAGAATCATCCCTCCCCGGAACAATACTAACAAAAAGAAATAAAACATTAGTAAACCAATTCAAATTTTAGAAAATGAAAAAAAATATCATCAAGATAAATTGTAATTAATTTTAAATTAAATAATGAATAGGTATTTATAAGAGGTAATAGGAGCATTTGAATATTAATGTGACTATTGGCATAGTAACCTAACTATTGGGAATAGTAACCTGGCGGTTGGCAATAATTTCATAACAGTAGGAATAGTAATTTTACCTAAATATTATAAAATATATAATATATAATATTTATCATTATTAATTTAAAAAAATATAAATATTATAAATCAAAAAAATTAAAAACTCAATATTAAAAACTCAATGGAAATATAATCACATTTTTAATAAACCTTATTTTAAGGAATTTTTTAAAAATCAAAAAAAATTTATTGAAAATTAAAATAAAATATGTTATAAGATTATTTTTATAAAATAAATATCATTTGAAAAATCATCACCTCGAAATTTTCCAAGGGTTGTGTTTTTGAAAATTTAATGAAATACTTAATTTTTCATGTGAATGATAAAAATATAGTTTTTCGTAACCGATGTAACTTAAATTACATAATTGGTGATTTGATAATGACATAATCATTTCATGAAATTTAGGTTCTACGAAAATATATTTCATTTCATAAATTATTCATTAAAATATATTAAACATAATTTCCAAAGCTATAAATAATTTTTTCATGTCTAAAGTCAAAAATGTTCCCTTAAAATAACAATTTTTCTTTTTCCCGCTTTTCTTTTTAATTAACTAATGGATTATATTTATAAATGGTTTTAAAGTATTAAAAAATTATATTATATTTATATAGGATTTATATTGTTAACAATTCACTATTAAAATGTTTAACAAGTATATAGTATCTTATTTAATATTTTAACTCAAAAATATCCACTCTTCATATGTATAAATAACCCCTCTCCCTCCTAATGGAAAACCACTCATCCATACCTTAACAAATCCCATTATCTGGAAAAATACTCTATAATAGTACATAAACAACCTCTAGGATGTTCTTTATCAAATAAACTCCATTAGTCCTAAAATTATAGTGTCTTACAATAGAATCACCACTGACAAAAGGAGTATGTTTTTATCAAATCTTATCTCATTTTCGAACTCTCTTGTATTTTTCCCAATTACACTCAAAAAAATATTAGAATATTAATTACGAACTATTTTAACATTAAATTAATTTTTTCAATATAGTATATAAATTATTTTTTGAATTATTTTTTTTATAACTATATTTCTTCTACATTGGAAAACCTTCCCGATAATGGTCAATTAACTACCAGCAAGGATGTTTCCAATTAGTTCTTTATATTAAACTATATGGTTGGTTATAATAAATTATATATGACATATATAAATGTATAAATATATTTATTCTATTCTTATATAATTAATTCTACTAATTTATAAATGAATTTGAACAAAAATAGTGAAATCGAAGAAAATTGGGAAACATTTAAGAAAACAAATACCAAAATTCATAAACATCAACAACAAAAATTAAGAAATATAATATAATTATTATAGTTTATAAATAGTGACTTAAATTTACATAATTAATTTCTATTTAAATTTTTTAATGAACCTATATTTATTATTTCGGAGACCGAAAAGTGATTAAATAAAGTTAGATTTAAGGTGAGAGGATTATCAAACCGAAACCATTTCCTTTGGGTTACATCCTATTTCATAGTAATTTTACTATAAATGTTCCTATAATCTCACAAGGATGTAATTATAATATTATTTTTATTTTATTCTTTGGATATACATGTTTTTTCCTTTCGAAAATGATTTTTAATCCAAGAATTAATATTTTTTTTAAAAGGATTTTATGTTGAAAAAATGTATTTGACACATCTTTTGTTGTTTCTTCTCCTCTCAAGAATTATATTTTTTATGCTAGATATTTTTCCCTTATTCATTTTTTAACTCCAAATTCAATCCATGACTCTATTATTTATGAATTACTTATGGAAATTATTCCCTTCCATGGGTTATTTCATGACTATGATTGTTATACGTTATATGTGGCATGCTTGACTATGGGAATTTATGATATGATGGGTGGGACTGAAATTATATAACCCTATAATGTATTGGGTAATTTGATGTATCTAATCAGATTATATGTATTATGTGTTAACGTGATTCTAGATTTATTCACAATGATGATGTTATGATTTATGAACTAATTTTATGCATGAACATGATGTAAGATTTATTCAAATATATATATAGTATTTGAACACTCTGACAAGATGTTTCATTTTGTATGAATTTCTTCATTCCATTATTTTTCAAATGTTTACCTCATTCTTATGATGATTATCACGTGCTTATGATATTATTATGAGGATTATGATTACCCATGTAATATTGATTGTACTTGTTTGATTAAACATTTATGTTTATATATATGAATGTATAGAGAGAATAGTTACAATACAAGTCCAACAGATAAATGTTAGATTAATTTACCTCAAAACGCACCTTGGTCTAACATGAGTTTCGAAGAATTGTTGGATTATGAAATTACAACTTAGTCAATGGATGGTAAAATAAAATGTGCATGACCACATTGAAAATTAAAATGATGGTAGAATAGAAAAGAAGAACATGAGAACTTGATATTGAAACATTTTACTACTTGATATGTATGTTGGATTTAGAATTGTTAATTTTATGTTATAAAAATTGAAAATAATGACTATCCTATCAATGAAACAAATTGACGTGCTAGAAGAAAATTTAGTTCATAACATGATATATGATGATTGTATTTTTTGGATAAAATTTCCAAGATTTTAATAGATCAATAGATCCTTTAGTTGATCCCAGGAAATTAATATTTCTCAAAACTTAAATGACCAGAAAAATGTGTTTTATTAATTAGTTAAAGATAAAACACACGAATTATATGAAGTATGTTCCAAGTATTCAATGATTTCTTTTCTACATAAGTTTTATCATATCATGTGTCTTTGCGTAATTAATGAAAAATAAGTTTCTATGATTTTAGAGTCTCTTATTGTTGTATTTCATGAAGCTAATATCCCTAAATAATTTTATTATATGAGGAAAATCATCAACAAATGTGGACTTGATAAAACAAAAAAATTCAATCCCTAACGACTGCATGCTTTACTGGGGTGAATAGTCCAATATAAATATTGCATAATATTTCATACAAGTATATGGTATTCAATGATAAATTCTGAGATTATTAATAAACTTAAAACCAAGAAGAAACAAAATAATAAATCTCTCACAAAGTTATTGTCCTACATTCCAATGAAACCACATTTATAAATTTTATTCACGTCATCTAAGACTCTATATGATAATAAGTGGCATGATGATGATAGAATCAATCATGGATTTATGAGACATACAAAAGATTTAACATCATGGAAGGTGTTTTATTCATCATATCCATATTTTTTCAAAACTTAGTAATTTATGTTTGGGGTAGTCTTCTTACAATTTTAACACTTTTCGTACTTTAAGTACTAATTATAGTATAGGTCTAGTTTTTTATCCCATGTAATCTCCCTACATGGATGTTTATAAAGAATACTTCTTTTATTATTTTGAATATTATTATTGGAAATAAAATTCCTAGAGATGACGTCAGTGTTTACCTTTAACCTCAAATCAATGAATTGAAAGAATTGTGGGATGATGGCATGGAAACATATGATGCTTCAATGAGAAAATAATTAAAAATTTATGCTTCTTAAACGTGTTAAATTAGTGAATTTCGTGGACTGTAAATATTATCCATTGGGAACACAGATAGTTGTTTGGCTTTTCTAGTTTGTAATTTAAATTTTAAACCTCAACGATTACCTCCTAGAAGAAAATGCTGTTTTATGTTTCAATGTTGATTTCTTGATGCTTTTCATGAATTCATGTTTAAAAAGACATAATTCAACATATATATTTAATTGAGAAATCCACTGAAGGTGTTATCTGGTTTAAAAATCTTGGTAAAATTAATTAATTTCACTATATAATTTGGAAAATATAATCATTTTAACGAAAGGGGAAAAGGGTATGTTATACAATATTTGAAGAAACTGGAACACAATAGTGGAATAAAATGAGTATGTTTTTCAATATTCTATATGGGTATTTTATTTTGATACATTGTAATCTTGAAAAGAATCATATTGAGAAGAATATTTGTGGCAATATAATTTTTACATTTCTTGATGAGTAGGGAAAATAAAATGATCCCCTTAATGCTCATATGGATTTCAAATAAATGAATATAAAGTATGATTTGTGGGAAATAAGAATGGAATGTGTCCTTTAGCTATTTTTACAATGAAAAATAACGATAAAAATGTATTCATTTAAATTTAGAGAATGTAAAATTGAAATATGGATATTCAATTAACATTTCAACATGCATTGACTTAAAAAATCAAAAGTTCTATGAATATAAAATTCATGACTCAAATATTATAATGTAGCAGTTTTTTTCATTGGAATTGTGCAATATGTTACCTGAAAAAGTAATTTTAGTTCCTGTTGATTTGTGTACCTTATTTAGAGGTCGTGATGAAAAATAATAAATCCAAATAATCTTGATAAATATAAACAGATAATTTTTTTTACACTACTATTTTGAGATTTTATTTTCCCCTTTATTTTTCATAGTCATGATTTAGTTGAATGTTCATTTAGCTGAAGAAGATAAACTCGATGGACATGTTCACTATCAATGGATGTATTCAATTGATATGTACATAACCATTATTTTTATTTTCATTGATGAATTCAATTTTATAAAATCATTGTTTAATATTATTAATAGGTTTCCTATTTTTTCGTCATGTAATTAGGTCTTTTGAAATCATATGTGAAGAATAATTCTAAACTAGAAGGCTCTATCATTGATGGTTACATAGTCAAATAGTATTCAGAATTATATTATAGGTATTTAGATGTGATAAAGACTAGATTAAATCATGTTGGATATGTTGAAAATGTATCCAATAATTCTCATTTTAAAAACTAGTTATCAGTATTTCCAACTATTGGATGACCAGCTAGAAATGGGTCGAATTTTACATTAACTGAAATGGAGTTACTAAAAGATAATATATATTTTTTACTCAATAGTCTTATTTCAAATCCATTTTTTAAATAATTTTCATTGAAAACATAGATTGTACTAAGGGGTACATCTTGAAACAAGTTGGAATTAACAAAATATGTTAATAAAGAGACTGTCGAATGGTTCTTTCATTGTTTAAGTATATACTCGTATTCATATTATTAACATGTATTTATATTTTATTTATTAAAAGAAAAACCTTATATGTTCTCATCTAGATATTTAATGTAGATAATCGAGCTCAAATATAAAATGATTTGATGGTTTTTGATTTAGGTCATCTAAGGAAGTCTAAGAGATTCAATGCCTATAATATTAATGGCTTTAAGTTTCTTAAAATTTATCATGATGAAAACATGAAAAAAAAAATTGGGGTATTTTCACATTCATATGCGGGATACTATCGAAATTTGATTAATATAATGTAATTTAACTATCATGTTTAATTTTTATTTGTCAGATTCAAATGCAAGTGGGTCAACATTAATAGGGTTTTAATGAAATATTAGTTAAATTTTACTTCTGTTAACTTCTCTCTCTTGATCAACACTGGTGAGTGGGCATATAATGTTCCATTTATCTTGGACTCACAAAAGAATATTTTTTATTATGTGGAAGAAGAAATAAATAATGTTTTTAGTGTTTCAGTACACATAAAATAGAGAGACTTGTATGATACGGGTGATGAAGGTTAACTAGTACCTTGTGACTGTGAACCTCATGAGGCATAAAAAACTGATCCGTTATTTTCAAAAAATATTGAAATAATAGAACTTGAATCAAGGTTAAAAATTTATTACTCATCCCAATGTAGGTTGATAAAAATAATGGAAATGATTACTAGTATAATTTAATCTATAAATTGGTAATGAAACTATATTACATATTCTCATTTATAAGAGTCTTTCACATATATGCATTGTTCAATTTTTTCATTTTTTTGTAAAAAACTTTTAATTTTGTGTTTTTATTATATTGAATATATTATAAACCATTTGAATTACAGGAATAAAAAATAATTAAAAAATGATATCCTAGACACTCTACATCTCAGAGCACACTATTACTAACGATATTTGTAGTGGATCTGAGTGATTCTATTGTACCGTAGACTTCTAGTGAGACAGAAATTTCCCTAACTATTGTTGGTTTCCACCATCTGATGTTCCTCTGGTGATTGATAATTTGGTCACCCCTCCATCTAGGGTATATTTATGTGTTTCTATTTTTTATGTATTTCATTATAAGAAACTATATATTTTATTAATTTTTCAAAAAAAAATCATATAGATAAAGATAACAAAATAAGTGATGTAAATATGAACACAGTAGAAGTATGGGACTTGAAAGACTCTAATATTATTATTTCACTTGATGAGTTTAGTGTGTCTACCAGTAATGTGATCAGAATAAATGTACAATTTCATAGTCATTTAGATTATGAGATAGTGATATATCCCATTAATTATAAATATTGTAGGCGTATTTACACATCTTTGAAAAATTATGTGTTTGATAACCAAGTAATGGTAATATTAATTTAATATTCCTTGATAACTAATTTAAAAGACATGAGTAAAATTATTAATTTACTTATAAATTGTTCTGTGTTTTTTATAGATGGTTTTTTATTTTGATATCTCTGACTCCATTTCATTCCAATGGACTCAGAAAAATTAGCGCAAGAAAATGGGGAGATTTAAAATGGAGATTATGGCATGATTTTAATGACACTTATCTGGGTTCTTAAATAATGTATAGAAAAGTTCCTGAATACATTCCCCATGATAAGTGGAAGACGTATGTTGATATTAACAAATATACATATCATGTTCAAATTTCATATTCTATTATATCTTTATAAAATAAAAATAATTAAATGATAATTTTTTTAATGCTTCAATTTTGTGTATGAATTATCTACAAAATATTGTGATTCATGAGAAACATGTCATTCCTCGTATTGCTGGGTCTTATAGATTCTCAAGTAAAATAAAATTATTGGTTTTACTTTATCCAATATTATTTATATTATTTTACTATAATTAAATTTTCATTTTTTTATTTTATATATTTTTCTATAAAGTCTAATGAATTAGATCACTCTATTTCTTGGATAGAGATATAGCTTAAAGTTTACAGGAATTTCAATGATAGTTTTGTGGATAAACCTACTAGAGACATTGGATTAAGTACCTTTCTTTTCTATATAATGTTATTTCATTACAATAATAACATAAAAATGAAAAAGAAATTATAATAATAAACAATCCACAAACTCTATTAAATGTGGCTACCTGCATGGATTAAATGGTGCTAATTAGATATATTTTCACCATTTAATCCTTGTAGTTATCCCCAATTAATTTATTTTAAGGCATGTTTGTTGTTATAATTTTTTTTCATTATTATTCTTTTATTGTTTTCAAATAACATAAAATATTAATGAAAAAATTATGAAACAGATAATATCATGAACTTTATATAATTTAAAAAATACTTGTTAATATTGTTGTATTAAAAAGTAAAAATTCAAGAAGACTGGGATGTGAACCCTTAAAAACCATCACTAGTTTCCTAAAACGGTGTAGATACAAACATTTTTGGGAATTGGAATCTCAGTTACATACAAGGGATAGGTTTTGGGCCTACCCTATCAACTGTCTTTGGTATGGTGTTGTCCTCATTTACTACTACACCCACTAGGAGTTCGAGGAGTGTTGTTGATTAGGAAGTATAGAGATAAATTTAAAAGTTGAAAGAAAAAATTTAAGAACAAGACTATTATAGTAAAACCTAGGATCATTGGTGTTTAACAATTGGAAATTATTTTGTTTTTATATTTCAGAGGATGATGGGAATGATTCCCACGGAAATTTCTAATATTATAGCCCATTCTATCAAGGTAAATTCTAAACTCTATTGATCATTAAAACATTTTCAAATAACACATACAATATCCCACAACACTCATGTTTATTATTTATTTCAGCTATCATCTGAATGTTATTCCCCTAAAAATAATCTTAGTTGGGTACTTTATTCAAGAATATTTGTAAATACATTTCTGTAATGAATAATATCAATTATTTAGAACCATATAGATAGAAACCATATGATTTTTCATAAAATTATATGATTTCGAGAAGTATGGACACCAAAAATAGCTTAATGTGATTAAGACATCATGTATTAGGAAATAACATGAAAATAAATATCAAATGGAATTAGACAAAATTGAGAGAAGTTTGAGTCAAACTAACCACATCATGTGTTACGTTGAGGCAAAGTCAATTAGTACACATCAAAAATTAATTATGGATCAGTTTAATAATGTTTTAAAATAATATTAGGTCATTTTATCATTTATTACTATGTTACATGAGTTTTAAAGTAAAATCACAATTATATTTAAAAAACACACTTTGAGTCATATTACCCACTTTATGACTCTGATTGACATGTGGTCAATTCCTACACATAATAAATTCATTACAAGTCATTTTCCTAAAATTTGAAAATAATATAATATTATTTCCCATTTTTTTAAATGTGATATATGTTTTAAACAAAAATTGCACAATTATATTGGAAATATTCTGTTCAATTAATCATTAATAAATCATCTATTGGATGAAGTGTGGTCGATTATTACACATCAAAAATGAATTAATGATAGCTTTCTTAATGTTTGAAAACTATTTGTGGTTGTTTTCTCGACTTTGGAAATGTGATGGGAATTATAAAGTAAAATTACACTTATATTAAAAACCTTAACTTCTTTTTATACTGCCCACATCATGTGTCTGATGGAAGCTAAATCATAGTAAAATAATTGTAGATTTTTTTTGAAATTTAAGAACTGATGGCATGTCAATATGGGTTGTGGTTTTCTCAGAAATCAATTAAGTAAGTGGTTATTGTTTTAAATCACTAAAACATTCATGTAGGTATAAAAACCATATAAAATGACCTAATATTAAAAATAAATATCGATAAATTCACCGTTTAATAATTTTTGATGTTTTTGTGAAAAAAACATGTCCATCTATATTATGGTGTGCTCATAATGACTCAACAAGCAATTTTAAAAGATTTCATCTTTAAAAGCTTCTTTTATGTGGTAAAAAACAAGAAAATTAAATTTTATTTTCATGAAATCATTGTATAATGAAAATATATTTATTTTTAAAACATAGTAACTGAGGTAACATCAATCGAAGTTATTTTTTTTGAGATACACGTAAATTATTTTTTACTGTTTCAAAACACTAAAATGTGTGTGTAATAGTTAAAATCATAGTAAACGACCACATACTATTTTAAAATCATAGAGAAACCACCATTGAATTATTATTTTTCTTTACGTATAGACAAAAAATTCATATGATGTGTACTGTGCTCTAAATGAGTCAATAAGCAGTTTTAAAATATATTAATGTCTTTAAAAACATTTTTTAGGGTGCCAAAACCTATGAAATAAATTCATATGGACTTAAATCATTGGGAAAACCCTATATTAATTTTTTAATTGAATTAAATTAATTCATTTCAATCCTAGTTATGGTTTTATGAGGATGCCGAAAAACACATTTTTAGTGTCTTCAAAGACTAAAATGTGTGTGTGACAGTCAAAAGCATAGAAAATGAACTCAGGATGACCTGAAATAGTGGGAAAACCACCATTAAATTATTTTTTAAATATATGAATTTCTATCATATCAGAATCATTAAAATTTTTTTAGAGTAATTTTATGATTACAACACGTTAGTTTAAAAATGATTAGATCGTTATATACGTATCCTTTTTCTGTTAAAGTTATGAATCAAATCCTAAATAGGTAATTTTATTTTCTAAATTTTTTTTTCATGATATATTTTTTTTATTAAATGTTATTCTATTTTAATAACAAATGAACAAATGTTATGTGAAAAAATTTGAATACATTCTGTGTCTATTCTCTTTCACATTTCTCTTCTTAAATGTTTCGGTTTGTGTTGTAGGTGACAAATTGCGATAGTAGGAAGAAGGATTGCCATTATGATACATTAAATTATTCAAAATCTATCTATGATGGTTCTTAGTTTCTTAAATTATAATTAATTATATTTAGTTTTGATTTTTATCTTCTTCCGTTTCTAGTTGAAAATGTGTTGTGGTTGGTTTTACATATGATGACTGTAGCTATGGTGGTAGATGGATTCCAAAGTAGTCGTGGACGTGATGTATTTTTTATAGTTTTATAATGGTTATTAGAAATATTTTATGTATATATTGATTGACGAGGTCATGGGTTGACTGAGGTTATATGTTGAATAAGGTTATATATATGTGACTATAAATGTATGGTTTTGTGTGTATGAAGGTTTAGTTTATTGTATGACTTAGTTTTTTTATATTCATATAATTTTTTATTAAATATTTTCTAAAAAATTAATATTTTTATCAATGGTGTATGAAAACCACCACTAAATAGATTTTATTTTTACAGTTAGCGGTGCTTTCTGTTAACCCCCACTAAACATAACTGCTGTTATAGTACTTATCATCGGTTATGTCAATTTCTAAAAAAACATTGATTTTTATATATAAAAAAACCACCACCAATTGAAAAAATAATCACTGCCAAGTACCCAAAAAATAATATATATAAAAACCACCACTAAAAATTATAAACCACTCCTAAATTAATTTTTACCATGAAATACAAGGCCATTATGTAAACACCGCTAAACAATGTAGTGGAAGATTAAACTACTACCAGTATTAAAAAAATCCACCCCTAAATAGTCATTTTTTATACTGACCTATTAACCTTATACAAATAGAGTTCTACATTTACGAAGAATCCTAGTTTTAGAGCTACCTTTATACCTTTTACCCGTATGCACAAAGGGTTCTTCCATTAAGGATCATCCTACTTTATAATCACTTTGACACATGATTAACATCACCCTTATAAATTTGTCCAATGACCCTTATGAAACTTATTTTCCTTCACTCACCATTTCATGTACCTTTAAATATCCTCTATATGTATCCTAGATACCCTTATAGTGACCCCCACTTCTCAAACATAGACTTTACATCATTTTTTAAAATACATAAATACTTTACACGGAAATATTCCCAAATACCTTATTAGTTTATTGAATTTTGAAACATGAAAATATAAAAATTGGTACATAAAATATATAAATTATCTACCTCTAGGTTCTCTATGTCTATAACCCTTCCCAGAAAATTCATACATAATACATATCATCTTAACCTAGGAAATTCAAACATAAGAAATGGTGAGTTGAAATTCTCAATAAGGATAAACAATGGAGATGTGTAAGAATAATCATGCGCATAAGGGTATGAGAACTTGATCATAACATTATAAGATCATACACTACATATAGAAGGTTATAAAAATGATTCAAGGATAAATATTAGCTATTCAAAAGACATGAATCATAATATAATCAATAAAATAAGCCATGAAATAATAACATAGGAATTAGATATGGAATTTTGGTAGACACATATTCATATAAAAATTATTTACATATTAGTCAAGGATTATTTCAATGTCTATATTAGGAGAATGGGTTCACTCCCCAAACCATAATAATAGTCAATTTTCACTCCTAATAACATCTCTATGGACAAATTCCTTTACTTAACTGAGTTCACTCTGCATTCCATCCGTGTCTATCTCGCGAGATATAAATCTTTACCCAATGCATTGAAGGGAGATATAGGTCCCACTCATATCATAATTATAGGGACCCCAAACTTGATTCACATGAACATTACATTACTTTTGTGGAATACTTAATACATAACAAAAACAAACACACAAGAACTGTAATAGTTTAGTATCTTTTGAAACATAGAAAAATAATCCTCTAATCATGGTGAATGATCTTCAACATCTCCCATAAATATCTTCCCATTTTTTTCTTACCTAAATCATTATTTATATCCTTGGGAAAAGAAAACATAAAAAGTGTGAGCTCAAATGCTTAGTAAGGGTAAACATAGAGAACATAAAATAATCCATAAACATTTGAATGCAAAAACTTGAACATAAAATCTAAACATCAAAATCTTGAGCAAAGACATAAATCTTGGAAGTACATAAGGAATATATCATAAAGAAACATCAATCATGACCAAATAGCATTGTAATAAAACATTTAATTGTGGGAAACCATTAAGCAAATGATATTATTTCCATAGTAGCCAAGGCATTGCTGCCAAGACCATCTTAGTGGACAAAGTCCCTTTCTGAATCGAGTTCACTCCTCGTTCCAGTCATGTATCACTAAACCGGATTAACTTATCATCCCATCCATGTCTATCTCATGAGATATAAATCTTTACCCTATGCATTAGATGTAGATATATTTCCCACCCATCTCACAATGAAATCATTCTTACATGTGCCATAATATAAACATGAATCATTCATCATAACCCAAAGAATAAAATGGGTTTCATAAACATAATCCCATCATAAATTAATCCATATAAAACTAATGGATATCATTTCATCATAAGAAAGGTGAAACCATGTAAATCATAGAGACATTATACTTGAAATATACATATACTGAATAATTTCATCTTAGATAGAAAATAGTTTTGATAAAACACTTGAAATTAATTCTTGAGTAAAATATCCTTTCTTCTTCAAAATCATTTTCCTTTTATAAAATGCAAAGAAATTTTAAAAGAAAAAGATTTTTTTGAAAATAATAATGAAATATTTTAGAGGAAGATTCCAGAAAATTAGGTGTTATAAAACTGTAAAAATCTGTTCATGCCGTATATGTTAAAAAAACATTCTTCTCGTACTTTTGTTAAAAAAGTCAAAAAGTACCTTATATGATAACCAAAGGAAATATTCCTTCCATACGATGAGGTAAAAGGTCAAAAAAGGGTAAAAATGACTTTAAACATAAATGGAAGAATAGTAAACATTTTTAGAAAATATGGACATGGATGATAAACGTAACCCCAGTAAATACATTCGTATAAGCAATCTCAGATAAAAATGAGATTTGCAAAATTATCCCTTACCTAATGTTTGATATGATTCGTATGTATCTGAACCTCCTGTATAATGATTTAAATAATGTCATTGAATTATTACAGAATCATATTCATTGTTATGATGTCATATATAGTTCACTTATAACTTTATATTACTTGTCCTTTGGTAAATTCCATGTTAAAGCAGCGTTTTGGGTAAAATAGTTTCATTTATCATACGTGTTTTGATTTGTTGTTCTTGATATTATTACTCGTATCCGGATTTCAATAATTACAAAATTTAAAACATGATTTATATATAATATATACTCAGAATATAAATATATATGATAGATCGATAAATGGAATGAAATACACCATTCATGGAGACAGTAGGTCGCACGTATGCATGAACGCTGTTTTCATTTCCTTATTGACTTGAATGGAATTAAGTAAATGAAACATATATTTACATAAATATAGTATCATAATTATTTTATATATACCATTATTATTCATTATATGTACTTTATAATCATTACTTAATGGTTAACATGGAGACTGAATCTCATCGCGTCATGGGGACGGTAATCCGTACATACGCACAAGCGATTGTATCATTCCCATAATTATTGAATGGAATTGGAGTGGATGATTTAATATCTAATAATCAGTATTATGTTATAATATCCATATATAGTTATTCTTTACACCATTATACCCATCCAAGTAAGGTGGTGGTGGAAAAACAGATTACACCACGGCGTAGAGACGGTATTTCGTACGTACGCCCGCGCGGTGATTTCTTTTTCCGTAGGATGGATAGAAGGTGAAATGGGGTTGTTTAATATTTATAATAACATATCCATGTATTATAGATACTGATGTTATTACATTATAATGAAACAACTAAATAAGAAGAAGTTGAAGAAGAAAAAACATGAAATAATCGGTAGAAGAGATTACCTCTTCTTCGACGCACCTCTTTGAGGCTTCCTCTTAAGGGACTAAAGATGGTCTATTGAGAAGACAAGAAACTATAGAATGCTTCTAGGGAAGTGGATAAGAGAAATGGTCATGTTTTTGACGAGCTTGAAGGCTCAAAGTTTTGTGAAGAGGAGAGGGAGGAGGTTCCCTTTTATAAGGGAGGAGAGGGGCACCTTTGGAAATCTCAAAAATATTAATTTATAATAAATTCAAACCCAACATAAAAACTTTCAAAATGAAAAAAATACAAATATTCGATGAGATAGGGTTGTAATATCATCAAACAATAAAATTTATACATGTTGGGAATTTATTTTAAACATTATCAACTTGGTTTATCCTTATTTAATCTATTTAATTTTATTTGTGGTAATAAGATTCTAAATATTAAATTTTTATAAATAATTACTTATGTGTTGTGAATTGTCCATAATTAGATAATTTATGAAATTTTAGACCATATAAATTTTAATTTATAATTTATAAATATTTTTGTGATTTATAAACAATTGTATATTATGTTTTTTTATAAAATAACAACAGTGTCAATTTTGACACTATTAAGTTATTTGAATTTAAATAAAATCATCACAGAAAAAATGTTCGAAATAAAAGTATTAATAGATTTATAAAAGGTAATATTTATCTATAAAATTAGTATAGCACATTAAATACTTCATATAATATTTATTTAAATATTTTTAAAACCATTTATTTGAAATTTCAATCAATAAAATAATTTCAACATCACTATTGTGTCATATTAATGAAAATTATTTAATCCCTAAAAATTCTAAATAAATTATAATAATGTAGATAATTTTATTATATTTCTATAGACTATTTATATTTGAGGTTTTATAAAGTTTTCCACTAAATTAAAATTATTATACTTATAAGATTTAAGATAGTGACATGTTGTCACTTTCTTTGATTTTAATAATAATTAAATTATTTGTAAGGTAAAAAGTCCCTAAAATTAATCTATTCCGACCCTTAGGTGATATGGGTGGACTTTGACTCATCAAATAGAATTTTGGCAGGTGTTAGGGTAATTTTATAATCTTATTTTTACACTTAATTACCCAATCTACCTTTAACTGCAGTAAATAAAAATTACCGTAGTTACTATTCATAATATCAAAAAAATAAAAGTAACCTATTGACACAATTTGGACCAACTGAATTCAAATATGGAATCAATTTTTCAAAATTCAGAACACAGAAGTTGTAGTAATTAATTTAAAATATATCCTGTTGTTAAGAAAACGGGTTTTAAAAGTTAAAATATTGCTAAAGATTGAAATTTTTTTACCTATGAATACATTGTAAAATTAATGGTAATGACATACATTACATTAAATGGTAAAAATATATTCTATTTATACTTTAAAACCATTCAATATTATAATTTAACCATATAAATTATTGCGATAAAAAAGTTGTTTTTAATTAAAATATAGCGTGTTTTTACTATTCATTAAAATATGAATGTTATCAGAATAATTTGAAAATTTTATCCAAAGTAAATTTTTATATCCTGATTTCAAAGAAGAATTTTATTTTGTCAAATTGAACTTATAAACATGTCAAAAACTAGATTTAAAGTGGGTATGCCATCAAAAGGCGGCAAAACTGTATTTTTTTAAAAATACTTATTTTACCTGAAAATTTTATTTTGTTCTCATAACATGTTCAAGAAAATGTGTAAGATAAATAATAATGTTGTAAAATTCAAAATGTAGTTAATATTATTCATAATGGATAGTCCATAATAATATTATAAAAATATATCATTGTTTAGTGAAACCCGGTATTGCATACTACACACACTATCGAGGAAGGTCGTGATTGCGTGTAATGCAAGACAAGTCAGGGATGCGTGTAGTGCAAGATCCCTTTGGTGTAGCATACAGCACAAGACATCAATGAAATTAAAAAGAATAATTCTCATAAAATCTAGGGTTGTTACATTTTACCCCCCTTAAAATTAATTTCTCCCTCAAAATTCGTCGGGGTTATAAATTGTTTACTACTTGAAAGTATCTTTCATAGAAACCCACATCGTAAAAATGAATAATAAAACTTAATTTTAAAATTTAAATTAAGAAAAATAAGAGTTACCCAAATTAACTCATTACTGGTTTTCCACATAAGAGAACATAGGTGAAAATATCGATATGGAAGAGAAACCTAACCATCGTGTTCTGATGGAGAGTTGTAGAGAACATGGATTTGAAAATGCCAAAAATCACAAAGCCATAAATTTGTGATGATCTAAGGTAACATCTGATTCATCAGATATAAGGGCACTAGGACAACATTTTCTGTTTTCACGATGATTTTCCTAAAGTTGAAGAATTTGAATTAGAAGAAATACTTACATTATTTTGGTACAATCTCACGGTTTTTCTTGCCTTGAACAATTTCCACTTTATCTCTTAAAGAAATGAAGTTGAATTTTTCATAAGTGAAGTGTTACCAGATCATGTGATAGAATGATGGGCCACTTCATATGTCTCAAAAAAAAGGTTAGAAAAAGTTATCAAATATACATAAGTCCATCTATGGTGATGTTAATCGTATATGACTCCAAAAATGGACTTTTACTTCTTCTATCATACCTCTTAATAAAATAAAACTCGTTTCTACTAACCAGGGACTTCCTGCAGGCCAGTGGTAGGAAATAAAGTCTTGTCTCACTTCAGTTGTGGGTTCGATTCCCGCAACCTTGTCTGACGTGATGGGTTGTCACCCATCTTGAAGGTTGTCCTTTTTCTAAAACTACACTATTATAACATTTCAGAAATAAAAAAAAGTTATAACCTTAAGAAATACTACATGATGTCGAATCCAACCTTTAGGCTTATAAAAAACACTTCTGTCCGATTAATAGAAATTTCATCTACCGAGCATGTGAATTCCTTCATTTGTCCCCCATATATCATAAGATATATCTTGTTGTTAGTCACATTCTGAACATGTGAATACCTTAATCATGTATTCTCTTGAAACATAAATTACCATATAACCTTAGTGAAAAAATGAATGATATAAAAAGTTAACTCTTTCCACATACCAAAATCCCAAAAAATTATATATACTCAAACCATGATATCACATTGTCCTTACATCAATCATGAGCTCAATAATACTATCAAATATCTCATTATCTCCTTATCCCTTCATTATGTGAATATCGTCTACTTTCCAAAAATATCTGAATAACCATTCATGGTTGCTGGTACCATTCAACATATACATTCAAATACTTTAGGAAAAACAATAGTTTATCAATCCTTATATGTCTCTTTATTCTATAGTACCATGAGATTACTTATACAACATTACTCTTGATAAACATGTAATCATTCCACTACCTTTTTAAACCATTGAACGATCTTGAACAATTATTTCATCTCACATATCATTTGTAGTCTCTTCATCATTATCAATGTAAATAATACCCATATAACCATGTTGATTCTCTTCATGAGACTTTCCCTTAGGGAATTGGTTTGCATAATGCCTGTAAATTCCACATTTAAAACATTTAACCATTTTTTATGTCTTAGAAATACCATTATCCTTGCCCATGGTGTTAACTGAACCCTTTCCTTTACAATTACATGCTTTGTGTCCTTCTTTTCCACAACCAAAGCATCTTCTATTTCCTTTGAAACATTCTCCCTAATGCCTCTTACCACATGATTTACATGAGGGAAATTGATATTTCTTTCCTTTATGATAATCAAGAAACTACATCTTTCTCTTATTAGCTGAGTCGGGAAACTTACCAAAGTTGAGATTATTGATCATATTATGAGATTTCTTATTAGTCATAATAATGATATGTGGACCTCCAGATCCAATTTCATTTGGTTTCTCATGAAGAATATCATTCCATTGTCCATCATATCCTCTATTATTGTGAATCTTCCTGTTTCCATCCATTTTCTAAAACCAAAAAAAATAGTGTGAGAAGAAAAAATCATAATCAATAGGGATTACTATAAATTTCTAACATCTTAGGTTCAATTATAATATTGTTACTATAATTCTAGGTCTATAACCTAAACTTATAATTAACCTTAGAGATATCCATAGACATACCTTGGAAATATCTCTAGGGATCTCACTAAAGTTATCGCATCCTAGTTTCCAAAGGTTGACTAAACCTTTCCTATGATACCAACTGTAGAGACCCCAAACATGACGTATATGGAAATTACATTAATTTTTAATAATACTTAATACATAACAAAAACAAACACACAAGAACCATAATAGTTTAGTTTCTTTGGAAACTCAGAAAATAATCTTCTAATCATGGTGAAAGATCTTCAACATCTCCCATAAAGATCTTCTCCTTTTGTATTCTCACCTAAATACTTTCATTATATCCTGTGGAAAAGAAAACACAAAAAGGGTGATCTCAAATTCTCAGTAAGGGTAAACATAGAGAACATAAAACAATCCATAAACATTTGAATGCAAAAAACTTGAATATAAAATCTAAACATCAAAATCTTGAGTAAAGACATAAATCATGGAAGTACGTAAGGCATATATCATAAAAGAAAATAAATCATGATAAAATCGCATGGGAATAAAACATTTAATTGTGGAAAACCATTAATCACATGATATGATTTCCATAGTAGCCAATTCATTGCTTCCAAGACCATCTTAGTGGACAAAGTCCCTTTCTGAATCGAGTTCACTCCTTGTTCAAGTCATGTATCACTGAACCGGATTAACTTATCATTCTAGCCATGTCTATCTCATGAGATATAAATCTTTACCCAATGTATTGGAGGGAGATATAGGTCCCACCCATCTCATAATGAAATAATTCTTACATGTGCCACAATATAAACATAAATCATTCATCATAACCAAATGAATAAAATGGGTTTTATAAACATCATCCCATCATAACATAATCCATATAAAACAAATGAATATCATTTCATCATAAGAAAAGTGAAACCATCTGAATCATAGAGACATTATAC
Source organism: Viscum album (assembly GCA_963277665.1). Lineage (NCBI taxonomy): Eukaryota > Viridiplantae > Streptophyta > Magnoliopsida > Santalales > Viscaceae > Viscum > Viscum album. The sequence continues at coordinate 1,818,734,525 of OY728164.1, forward strand.
TTGAAACATACACATACTAAATAATTTCATCTTAGATGGAAAATAGTTTTGATAAAACACTTGAAATGAATTCTTGAGGAAAATATCCTTTCTTATTCAAAATAATTTTCCTTTTACAAAATGCAATGAAATTTTAAAAGAAAAGGATTTTATTGAAAATAATAATCAAATATTATGGAGGAAGCTTCAATAAAATTAGTTGTTATGGAAAAGTAAAAATCCATTCATTCTGTATAAGTAAAAAAACATTGTTCTCATTCTTTTGTCGGAAAAGTCAAAAAGTACCTTATATGGTAACCAAAAAAAAAGATTCCTTCCATACAATGTATTAAAAAGTCAAAAAAGGTAAAAATGACTTTAAACATACATGTAAGAATATTAAACATTTTATAAAAAAAATATTTTTAGAAAACATGGACATGTATGATAAACATAACCCCGTTAAATACTTACGTATAAGCTATCTCGGAGAAAAATGAGATTTGAAAAATTATCCCTTACCTTATGTCTGTTATGATTCATATGTATCTGAACCTCCTGTATAATGATTTAAATAATGAAATCAATTATTACAGAATCATATTCATTTTTATGATATCATATATGGTTCACTTATGACTTTATATTACCTGTTCTTTTGTAAATTCAATGTTAAAGCAGCGTTTTGGGTAAAATCGTTTCATTTATCATACGTGTTTCGATTTTTTTGTTATTGATATTATTCCAAATATCCTGATTTACTTAATTCCATAATTTAAAACATTATTTCTATATAATATATACTTAGTATATAAATATATATGATAGATAGATAAATGGAATTAAATACACCGTTCATGGAGACGATAGGCCGTGCGTATGCATGAATGCTGTTTTCATTTCCTTATTGAATTGAATAGAATTATGTAAATAAAACAGATATGTACATAAATCCAGTATCATTATTATGATATATATATATATATATACCATTATTATTCATTATATATACTTTATAATCATTCTTTAACGGTTAACATGGAGATTGAATCTCACCGCTTCGTGGAGACGGTAATCCATACGTACGCACGAGCGATGGTATCATTCCCATTATTATTAAATGTAATTGGAGTAGATGATATAATATCTAATAATCAGTGTGATGTTATAATATCCATATATAGTTATTATTTACACCATTATACCCATCCAATTAATGTGGTGGTGGAAAAACAGATTCCACCACGGCGTGGAGACGGTATTCCGTACGTACACACACACACGGTGATTTTGTTTTCCGTAGGATGGATAGAAGGTGAAATGGGGTTGTTTAATATTTATAAAAACATATTATTATCTTAGAGATACTTATGTTAGTACTTTATAATGAAACAACTAAAGAATATAAAGTTGAAGAAGAACAAAACATGAAAGAATCAGTAGAAGATATTACCTCTTCTTTGACACACCTCTTTTAAGATTCCTCTTAAGGGACTAGAGTTGGTTTATTGAGAATACCAGAACCATCAGAATGTATCTAGGGAAGTTTAGAAGAGAAATGGGTAGGGTTTGGCTGAGCTTCAACGCTCAACGTGTTGTGAAGATGAGAGGGAGGAGGTTCCCTTTTATAAGGGAGGAGAGGGGCACCTTTGGAAACCTCAAAAATATTAATTTATAATAAATTCAAACCCCACATAAAAACTTCAAAAATGAATCAAATCAAAATATTAGATGATATATTGTTGTAATATCATCATAAAATAAAATTTAGACATTTTGGAAATTTATTTTAAACATTATCAACTTTGTTTGTCCTTATTTAATCTATTTAATTTTATTTGTGGTAATAAGATTCTAAATTTTAAATTGTTATAAATAATTACTTATGTATTTTGAATTGTCCATAATTGGATAATTTATGACATTTTAGACCATATAAATTTTAATTTATAATTTTTAAAAAATTTTGTGATTTTTAAAAAAATTTATATTATGTTATTGTTATAAAATAACAATAGTGTCAATTTTGACACTATTTATTTATTTTAATTTAAATAAAATCCTCATAGAAAATTTGTTCGAAATAAAAGAATTAATAGATTTATCACATGTCATATTTATCTATAAAATTATTGTATCACATTAAATAGTTCATATAATATTTATTTTCATATTTTTAAAACCATTTATTTCATATTTCAATCAATAAAATAATTTCAACATCACTATTGTGTCACCTTTAATGATGATTATTTAATCCCTAAAAATACTAAATAAATTTTCATGATGTAGATAATTCAATAGATTTATATAGTATATTTATATTCAAGGATTTATGAAGCTTATCACTAAATTAAAATTATTATACTTATAAGATTTAAGAGAGTGACATGTTGTCACTTTCTTTGGTTTTAATAATAATTAAATTATTTCCATGGTCCAAAGACCATAAAATTAATCTATTCCGAACCTTAGGTGATATGGGTCTACTTTTAGTCATCTGATAGAATTTTTGCAGGTGTTAGGGTAATTTTAGAATCTTATTTTTACCCTTAATTACCTGATTTACCTTTAACTACAGTAAATAAAAATTACCGTAGTTCCTATTCATAATATAAAAAAATAAAAGTAACCTATTAACATAATTTGGACCAACTGAATTCAAATATGAAATTAATTTTTCAAAATTCAAAACACAGAAGTTCTATTAATTAATTTAAAATTTTTATCGTTGTTAAGAAAATGGGTTTTAAAAGTTAAAAGTTTGTCAAAGATTAAAATGTTTTTACCTATGAATTCATTGTAAAGTTAATGGTAATGTCATAAATTACATTAAATGGAAAAAATATATTCTATTTATACTTTAAAACCATTCAATTATATAATTTAACCATATAAATTATTTCAATGAAAAAAGTTGTTTTTAATTAAAATATAGCGTGTTTTTACTATTCATTAAAATATAAAAGTTATCAAAATAATATGAAAAAGTTATCCAAAGTAAATTTTTATATCCTGATTTCAAAGAAGAATTTTAGTTTGTCAAATTGAACTTATAAACATGTCAAAAACTAGATTTAAAGTGGGTGTGCCATCAAATGGCGGAAAAACATTATTTTTTGAAAAAACTTATTTTACGAGAAAATTTTATTTTGTTCTCATACCATGTTCTAGAAAATGTGTAAGATAAATAATAATGTTATAAAATTAAAAATATCATTAATACTATTCATAATGCCTAGTCCATAATAATATTATAACAATATATCGTTGTTTAGTGAAACCCGGTATTGCGTACTACACACGCTATCGAGGAAGGTCGTGATTGCGTGTAATGCAAACCAAGTCAAGGATGCGTGTAGTGCAAGATCCATTTGGTGTAGCGTACAACACAAGACATCAAGTAAATTAAAAATAATAATTCTCATAAAATCTCAGGTTGCTACAATAATGATATTATACATATTTCTTCCTCATGTTAATAAACAATCATATCATAAACCATGAAATAAAATGGGAATCATAAACATGTCATCAAATCATAACCTGTATAAAAGAGATAGTTTTCATAATCATTTCATCAAATCATAACCCATAAAAATAAGCGGGTTTCATATGAATATAACCCATGAAAGATAAACAAGTTTCATAAACATATAACCAATGAAAGAGAAATGTATTTCATAAACATATAACCCATAAAATATAAATGTATTCCATAAAAATATAACTCATGAAAGGGAAATGTGTTTCATGATTATTTATCAGGGTATAACCCTTGTAAGAGAAATGGGTGTCATAAAAAACATATAATCAACATCCTTACCCTTCAGAAAAAAATAATAAGAATGGTATCCTTGGATCATAACCCTATTAAGGAATAGGTAACATCAATGGATGTCATGTTATATAGAAAATAATTTTGATAAATCTTTTAAAAACTTTTCGTCAAGAAAATATTCATTCTCCTTTCAAAAATACATTTTAAAACATTAAATATTTTGAAAAATATTTTCATTCAATATAAATTTAAAAACATATAAAATAATATTTGAAAACAATAAAACATTTTTAAAATAAAATTCATTTAAAATTAACTAATAATAACATTAAAAAAATATGAAAACATATTTATAAAACATTGTTTTGATGGAACACATATTCCCAACTGAATAGATAAATAAGGTCAGATTTTTTAAAAAGTAATTTATTAATTATCTTATGTACCAAGATGTTTAAAAATGGTATTAATACTTGAATATATCATGAATAACTAAATGATATGAAAATTCATGAGAGTTTTGGAGAGATGAATTATGAGATTTCATCAATGGAAGCATAATCGTATACAATCCTGATAACTATGGGATTTTATCAATAAAATATTACCACCTTGATAACATTGAATCATAATACCCATGAGAGAATGAAAATAATATAATCTCATATTATAATTAAAATTATTAGATTCATGATAAAACATTTCAAAGGGAAGTATATGTACCTTGTAAAATAATATAGGTTCAAAACATAACATGTGTCTGAAATAATGAAAATTTAGACAAAATTACCTCACCATTTTGGTAACATATGAACTGTAAAAAAACATTAAACATAGATCATTAAATGGATATTTAAATACTCATAAATTTAATTATAATAATAACATAATACATTCATTGGTATTATATACCCCACAGAAAAATAAATGAGTGGTGGGCATAGCATAAGTCTCGCATAAATAAAAGTGAGACTAGAATCCCCCTTACCAAATGTCTTGAATCTAGTCATACTCATTGAAACCTTATATATAATAAATTTGGGTTTATTATATATCTAACATAGAACCATATTAATTTATATAATACTATATATACTTCACATATATGTTTAACTTTTCTTTATTGTTCCTATTACCTAGATTATTATTTACATTATTTAATAATGTGTAGAATGATATAAATATCATATATATTAATTATAAATTTATTTATAATAATCTATAAAATATTGAAAAATACAATGAAATACACCGTTCATGGAGACGGTAGGCCATACATACGCATAAACATTGCTTCCATTTTCTTATCACATTGAAAGAAATAAAAGTAAATGATATATATATGTATTATAATTATATTATAATTAAAATTCCATATATAAACCATATTTTTATTAAACCCATTTTTAATACATTCCATATAAATAATGAATGAATTGAATCACTTTTTGGAGGCGGTAGTCCACACATCCACCAAAGAAGTTATTGTATGCCCTCAAAATAAAAAACGTGAAGGTATATGTTATATAATAATTATATAAGAATAAATAATTCATATATATCATATAAAAATATTCTTTCCATCATTATTTCCAACCTTTAGAGGGGGTAATAGAAGAATTAATGATGTTGGTTCGTGTGGCGGTAGTCTGCCGAACACACAAATGATGACTATGTATCCCATTTTAGGGAATTGTGTTTTATTTTATGTACAACCATTAAGCTAAAAACATTTAAATATATTCAGGATAATTATTTTATTATATATTCATGTATTAATAATAATTTATGGGTTGTAGAATGAAATAAAACAAAAGTGATTGTTGAGGATGTTGTCTCTTCTTTGGGTAGCTTATTTTGGTTTTCACCAATGGGATTCCTTGGTTGTATTTATTCCCAAATTGAGTCTTATAAGATGATGGAGTAGAATTTCGGAGAATATTTGGATAGAGTTTTCATGAGACATAGGGAATGAGATGTTTGAATAGGTTAGGAGGTGAGTACCCTTTTATAAGTGGAGGGAGAGGGCACAAATGACATTTTGTAAAAGAATTGTGTGATCCTCATTATTAAACCTACAAATGGGAATCCATGACACAAACATTTCTATAAATGAACTTATAATGTTAAGATAGGGACTTAAAATTATTTTTGGAAAATTTTTGTTCCATTTTTATACCATAACTTTAATGTTTAACAACTAAGTAATCTTGTTTTTCCTTAATCGCTATAATTAACTTTAACCACATTCACTAATATGTTTGTTAAAAAACTAAGGTAAACATATTTGACATCATAAATTATGATTATTCCAAATATGGAATACATTTTTTCAATTTATAACAACATATGTGGTATAAATTAATTTAAAATTAACCCTGTAAACGTGTCGAGAAAGATGATTTTTAAAGTGAAAATTTTTAAATGTTTGAAATGTTTTTCTATCAACATTCACTAGGAAATTATATCCAAGGAACTAACTTTGATTAATTGAAATATAATTGATATAATAAACCTTTATTACTAAATTAAAATATAATTTATCTATATAAATTCATTAGATGAAAAATAATATTTTAATTAAAATTCAGAATTTTTCATTATTCATCCAAAAAATAATGTTTTTTAGAAGAATCCTAAAAATTCACCCTAATTTAATTCTGACATTCTATATTGAAAAATAATTTTTTTTTATAATATTTATTTTATAAAATTATTTAAAATTAGTTTTATTACTATTCACAATACATAAAAAGTAATACTTTTAGAAAATAGTAATTTTCAAAACATATATACTATTTAAAAAATTATATATTTCATTATCGACATGTTTTATTTATATAAAATAATTATAAATAATATTTTAAAAGTAGTTATTACTATTTATATTACTTTTTTCAATGGCTATATTATAACTTTATTTTTTTAATAGTTATAATAATAAAATGTTATTTTATAGAAACTCAGTGTTGCATGTAGTATAAGATTAAATTATTGTATAATATAATAAAATTATAACATTGTGTATATCTAAATGAAATACATTAAATAAATTTAACTTATTTGAAATAATTGTTCATAAAAACATAGGGTGTTACATTATACCCTCCTTAAAATTAATTTGAACCTAAAAATTCATCATTCAGATAGAAAAAAATGAGGACACTTTTACCTCATCATATCCTCAAGTTCCCATGTAGCTTCCCCTAAATGATTTTTTCTCCAAAAAACTTTGAACATGTGAGTGGTTTTGTTTCATATAACATTATTTTCACGATATATAATTTCAATTGGTTGTTCCTTATAAGAAAGATCATGCTCCAGTGGTATGACCTCTGATTTCAGTACATGTGAAGGTTCTAGTATGTACTTCCTCAAAAGAGATACATAGACCACATCATGTACTTGAGTGATATTTTTAGGAAGTTCCAAGAGATAAGAAATCATCATGATACAATCAATAATTTAAAAGGGACAAATATATCTAGGGCTTAGTTTCCCTTTCTTCCTGAATCTCATAACCTTGTTCTAGGGAGAGATTCATAGAAACACCTTCTAACCAACATTAAATTATATATCACATCAAATATCATCAATATAAATTTTCAGCCAACATTGATCTACCATGATATGATGATGAATATTTCTAACCTTCTCGACCATTTCTTCATCTATCTCAGGTCCCAAGGGAATTCTTTATCAATGTTTATTCCAGCACGTTAGAGATCTGAATTTATTTCCACAGAGGGATTCATAAGGATAAATTTGAATTCTTGAGTGAATTCTATTGTTGTAAGAAAACTAAACTAGAGGAATTTATTGAACCCATATTTCTTTGAAATCCAAAAAACAAGATATCAAGATATCCTCTAGAGTTTGGATTGTTATTTCAGGCTAATCATCCTTGCGAGGATGATAAGTAGAGCTAAAACTAAATTCAATATCAAGGAATTTATGAAAAAAATTTCCAGTACATTTAGGTGAACCTCATATCCTGATGAGATACAATGGAATGTGGAACTCTATGAAACGTTACAACATCCTTAATGTATATCCTAGAATGTTGATCTAGAGATAATTGTTCTCTGACAGTGATGAAGAGTGAAGAATTAGTACGATGATCAACTACCGCCCATATATCATTATTCCTTTTATTGGTTTTAGGAATTCAAATGAAAAAAATACATAGTGATGTTCTTCTATTTACATTCTGGTATGGGTAATGGATATGACATCCCCTTATACTTTTTTCTTTAAGCCTTCACTTGCTAACGAACCAAGCACTGAGATACAAATTCTGTGATATCTCTATTCATGCAATCCCACCAGAAGTATCACTTCAAGTCTCTATCCATCTTCATACTTCCAAGATAAATAGAAATGAAGAACTGTATGCTTCCTATAATATCTACTTCTTCAAATCTGGTATCCATAGAGCACATACAAGGTTCCAAAAACTTATCACTATATCCTGAATGAGGTTAAACTCGAAAACATTTCTAACCTTCTTTTATAGTTCTGCATCTTCCTTTTTCACCTCTTTAATCTTCACTTTGAAATAGTTTTGAACCTTCAATTGATCAAGATATGATTTTTTACCTTCCTTCAGTATTTCAAGGTACATCCTTTGAAAATCCATAAATATTGTATCTTTTTTTATCCTCATCATGGGTAATCTATCATGAAACTTATAACTGAAATCATCGACCACCTTCTTCACATTCCAAGGGTGGTGATGATTAAACAATAATAATCCTTTATCAGTTTTAACCATATTCTCTAGTACATGTTCAACTCCTTTTGTGTTAATATATACTTGAAACTTTTATGATTGGTATATATATCACACTTTTCCCTATAATTATAATGCCTCTATATCTTATGTGCATGTAATACTACATCTAACTCCAAATCGTATGTTGGGTAAATTTTCTTGTGAATCTTCAATTTTCATGATGCTTAGGCTATAACCATGTTATTATATATAATAACACATCCCAATCCCTTCTTGTATAAATCATTTTAGATTTAAAACCATTACCCACAATAGGGTAATGTATGAACTGGTTTGCTGATTAACCTTCTGTTTATTTCCATGAAATTTTCCTCACATTCATTTATCCATAGGAACTCGGAAACCTTTCGAGTTAACATGGTTAGAGTGTTGGATAGTTGGGATAAATTCTCCAAAAACCTTCCATAATATAAATCTTCACCATGAAAACTATGGATCTCAATCTTTGTGGTTCGTCTGGGCCAATATTCAATATCCTCCATCTTTTTTGTATCTACTATTATACCCTATGCTGAGATTATATAACCCAAAAATGAAACCATTTTCAACCAAAATTTTTTATTTTTAAATTTATCATACAACTTATCTTTCCATAGGGTCTTTAGTAGAATTAATAATTTGTATTCATGATATTATTTTCTCTTTGAATGGATAAAAATATCATTTATAATGACTACCATACACTAATTAAGATAATCTCTAAAGATTCTATTAATTAGATCCATGAAGATAGTAGGGGAATTTGTGAGATCAAAATGTATCACATTATATTCATAGTATCCATACCTTATTTTGGTATATCCACATTCATAACCCTCAGTTGATGATATCTATAATGAAGGTCAATCTTGGAAAATTATTGAACTATTCATAGTAGATCAAATAAGTCATCAATATGAGGAAGATGATATATTTTATTTATCATGATATTTTTCAACACTTGATAATCAATGCACAACCGAACTGATCCTTCTTTATTTTTCACAAAAATAATAGGTGCAACCCCAGGTGAAAAACATATCAAAATAAATACATTATATAGATTTTCTTTTAGATTGTTATTCAATTCATACAACTCAATCTAGACCATTCTTTAAGGAGTGTTTAAAATTTGTGTGGAACCAAGAATGCGTTCTATTTAAAACTCAACTTCTCTTTTTTGTGGAAGTCTAGGAACCCCTTCTAGAAATACATCCAAAAATTACAAAACAATTTTCATTTCATTGAATTTGATTTTCTCACCAACTATTTGAGATAAATAGACCTTCTAAATGGGAATTAAGACCAATATATTGGATGCAATATATATTGGTAGTTCAGACATATCATCCCATTGATAGAAGATCATAGGATGGTTTTAAATATCAAATATAACTTCCCTTCCTCATAAATTGATGTGGTATTTATTTAGAGAAAGAAAATAAATGCCTAATGTGAAATCAAATTCAACTAGAGGATGGGTGAAAATATTTTATAGAAGAAAATTCCCACCAATACCAACTGGAGATGAATCATAGACTTGATATGAAATAACTGTACCATTTGGTGTTTTCATTGCTTATTCCACATATAATCATTTGATTGAAATCTTAATACCCTTAGAAAGTTATTTAGATATGAAATAGTGGGTAGATCCAAAATCAAATAAAGTATTAAAATTTTTAGAGTGGATTAAAAGTTTGACTTTCACCATGTCACTATTTCACCCCTCAGTAAGAATAGTTATAACATGATATTTCCCCTTGTCTCATGGATTAATAGGTTATTTAAATCGATCATCATCATTAACCTTCAGTTTTGGGTACCATTTAGTATAATTAAAATTCATTTTACACTTGAAGCACTAATGTGGGGGAGGTGAATTATATGTTTCCTTCTCTCTATTCATATCATTATTTAACTTCTTATCATCACTTCGGTAATAAAATTCTTGATAACCTTCCCTTATACACTTATAAGATTTTTATACCCCTTAAGACAATTTCCTCCATGATTCTTCCTACATATAGATCATAAAGTAAATATCGTATTCTTCTCTCCATGGTTTTTTGATTTTATGTGAAAGTCAATGTTCCTTTTATTTTCAAAACAAACAGATTGATATGTAACTATAGCCTCAATTTCAACCATGATTACACAACGCATGATCTCTTCATAGAAAAATAAGTCACTTATGTCTAATTACCCTTTGATACTTTTCTTTAATCAACTAAAGAATCGATAAACATTAAGTTTATGTAAGATGATAATTTTTAAATTATACCTCAAAAGTCATTAAAAAATTGGCTTCATAGGTACCAACAGATTCATCATCCATTTAATATAAATCAATAAAATCCATCTATTTTTTATATAGAATATAATAAAATTACTTATTGAAGAATATGTTCTTGAACTCATCCCAATACATGGATTCAATTTCATCTTGTTGCCTCATATTCTTGATTAGATTCCAACACTGATCCACTTCACATTCTGAATGATAAACAACCAGAATAAATTTTTCATGTTCCGAACATTGGAGAGTGGAAATTACCTTTGTAGTTGTATTGATCCATTTTTCATGAATAAGTGGATTTGATAACCACTAAAAGATGGTGCACATTTCCTTATGATGGACTCAACAGAATGATGTTTCCTCCTTTTCTTGTTTGGAAGTATAGCATGATTCATATCTTGATAATTATGTGTTATCATAAAAAATATGTTTTTTCATTCCATACCCATAGAATTTAGTTACTCAAAAGAAAAATCATTTCATTTCCCATCACACTCAGTATTAACATGATTCCTTTATGTTCCATCCACTTAATAAAACTACGAATCATAGTGTAAGAAACAATTATCATAGTGAGGGAACCACGTAATCATGGAAAATTAATTATAGGATGTATAAATTATGAATGTTTATTTAAACTATAACACATTTTTTTTATCCAAATTATTTCATATCCAACATCTATTTTAATTCTTCATGATGGTTTATAAGGATTGTTTGAATTTCCAAAGCATATCCCCTAGTAGTATCAAACTAGGTGTGTGGAAGGGTCCAATATTGTCCACCAAGTTTTGATTAAGTGTAAATAAATATGGTTTTCCTGGGGTGTTTACACCTATGTGCATATATTCTAGATCCATATCAACATGTAGTTTCTTTACATGGATGTATTTCTAGGAAACTACCTGCTCTATCCTTTACCAAATTTCTAGGATTTTTCTTATACTTAGAATCATACATAGGATTATCCTTAGATAAATATTCTTAGGGTTATCACTAAAGTTTTATCCACCTATTTTCCAAAGGGTGACTAAAGCTTCGCTTTGATACCAACTACATAGACCCTCGATTCTCATACATAGACATTACACCATTTTTTCGGTATACTTAAATAAATTAAACAAATAGACGCCCAAACACCGTATTAGTTTAATGAATTTGGAAACATGGAAACATAAATACTAGTTCATAAGTGAGCTAAATTATCTCCCACTATTTTCTCTATGACTATAACCCTTCTTATAGTAATCCTACACAATACATATCTTCATAACTTAGGGAATGGAAACGTAAAAAAGGGTGGGCTCAAATGATCAGTAAGGTTAATCAAGGGAGACATGTAAGCATAATCATGAGAATAATGGTATGAGAACCAAGTCATAACATTATAATATCATACCTTTCATATAAAAGATAATAAGCAAGAGTCATATCATAAATATTATTAGTTTATAAAACATGAATCATAATCCAATCAAGAGAATAATCCTTGAAATCATAACATATGAATTAAACATGATATTTTGTAAGACACATAATCATTTAGAAATTATTTACATTTTAGTAAATTATTATTACCATGGAAATCTTAGTGGAATGGTTTCACTACTCAAACCATCTTAGTATTCAAGATTTACTCCCAAGACCGTATTAGTAGATAAATTCTCTTACTGAATTGAGTTCACTCCCCATTCCAACCATTTCTCTATAATGAGATATAAATCATTACCCAATGATTTAGAGGGAGATATATATCCCACCGATATCATAATTAAATCATACATACATGTTCCACAATATCATAAAAAATCATCTCATAACCCATGAAATTAAATGGGTATCATAAACATGCCATCATATCATAACCTGTGTAAAATATATAGGATTCATTATCATTTCATAAAATAATAACCCATGAAAATAATCGGGTTTCATAACCATAAAACATGTGAATGAGAAATGGGTTTCATAAACATATAAGCTGTGAAAGAGAAATAGGTGTAGTAAAAATAAAAACTATGAATGAGAAACAATTTTTATAAATATATAACCAGTTAAAGAGAAATGTGTTTCAGGGTAATTTTTCATGGCATAACTCGTGTAAGATAAATATGTTTCATAAAAAAATAACCATTCAGAAAAAGAATAAGAATGGTAACCTTTGACCATAACCCCAGTAAAATATTGGTAACATTGAAAGATGTTGTATTTTATATAAAACAATTTGGAAAAATCTTTTGAAAACATTTCTTGGTTAAAGTATCCATTATTCTTTGAAAAATGAGTTTTAAATCATAAAACATTTGGAAAACTATTTTCTTTGAAAACAACATGGAAAATTTATAAAATTAGATTTAAAAATGATAAAATAATTTTAAAATAATTTTCATTTAAAATGATCTTAAAATATCATTTAAAAACATTTTTAAAAAAAATTGGAAAAAAATTTGTTGAAAGAACACGTATTTATGATCGAAGATAAAAATATGGTTGGATTATCTTAAAAACATTGTGGTAATTATAATAAGTACCAAAGAGTGTAAAATGGTACTAATACATTAATATATTATAAATTAATAGAGGATAAGAGAATTAATGAGAGTCATTGAGAGATTAATTATGATATTTCATCAAAGTAATCATAATCATATACAATCCCGATAACGATGAGATTGTAGTAATAAACACTTACCACTTCAGTAACATCGAATCATAATACCCCAAATGGAATCACATTAATAAAATATTATAGTATCATGGGAAGAATTATATTCTTGATACATTATTTTATATGTTTGTATATATATCTTTTAAAAGGATATAGGTTCATAACATAACATGTGTCTCAATGAAGGAAATTGAGACAAAATTATCTTACCGATTTCGTAACATTTAAACCATAAAACCCCATGAAATATAAATAATAAAATATATATTTAGATACCCATAAATTTAAGAATAGTAATCATATAATATATTCTTGGTTAGTATATACACCATTCAAAATAAAAAAGTGGTGGATATGGAATAAGTCTCGTGAAAAAAAGTGACATAGAAATCTCTTAACCTTATGGCATAACTCTCATCATACTTGTTAAAACCTCATGTACAATAAATATAGTTTTATTAAAAATATAACACAGAACCATATTAATTTATATAATAACTTATATGATTTACTTATGACTTTATATTACCAACTTATTAAAATTTCCATGTTAATGTCATGTTTTGGGTAGTAACCGCTTTGCTTTTGTAAATGTTTGGACTTTTGTTCTTGGTTCTCTTTATTGGATCATGATTTCCATAATTAAATAATGTAAAAGATTATATAAATATCATATATATTCATAATATATTTATTTATAATAATCTATAAAATATTTAAATAGAAAATTAAATACATTGTTCATAGAGACAGTGTGTCATACATACGCATGAACATTGTTTCCATTTTATTTTTGTATTGAAAGAAAGAAAAGTAAATGACACAAACACACAAACACACACAGATATATATATATATATATTAATTGAGTTAGAAAAATCATTTCATATATATCACATGTTTTTATGAAACTCATCCTTAATACAATCTATGTAAAGTGTGAATGAATCACATCGCTTTGAGGAGATGGTACTCTACACATCCACAATTGAAGTTATTATTTTCCCAAAGGATGGAAATAATGAAGTTATGTATTATATAATAATTCCATAAGAATAAATACATAATATTATCATATATATAATACAAAAAGTATAAATTACATCATTATTTCTAACCTTGAGAGGTGGTAATGGAAGAACGAACGACATCAGATTGCGAGGCGGTAGTCCCCCATAAAAATGAATGATTATTATGTATCCCATTTGATAGAAGTGTATGTGAGTGTATCTATAAACATTAAAAAATATCTCTATATTTAGGATAATTTTTTTATTATATACTCGTGTATGAATAAATTATTTAGTGGGTGTATAAATAAATAGAACAAAAGTGCATGTTCATGGATGTTGTCTATTCCTTGGGTAACTACTTTTTCTTTGCATCAAATGGATTCCTTGGATGGATACATTCAGTGAGTCTTATAGGATTAATGGAGGTATGTTGGGAGGATATTTAGAAGGTGGTTTTTTGATCCAAATGTCTTGATATTTGGAATAAGTGAGGGGATTGAGTGCCCTTTTATAAGTGGAGGGAGAGGACACATTTGGAATTTTTTAAAATAATTGAGTGCTCCCCACATTGTTACCTACCATGAGGCTTTAATAACACAAAAAAATATGATAAATGATTTTTTATGGTTTAAATATATACATAAAACTATTTTTGGGAAAGTTTAGGTCAATTTTTATACCTTACGTTTAAATTTTAACAACTAAGTAATTTTATTTTTACCTTAATCACTATAATTAATTTTAACCACTTTCACAAATATTTTTGGTCAAAATCCAGTTTAACTTATTAGGATTTATAAATTATTCTGATTAAAAATAATGAATCCATTTTTCCAAATTCAAATCACATAAGTGGCTAAAATAAATTTAAAATTAATCCCATAAATGTGTGGTGAAAGTAGGTTTTTAGAGAAAAAATTCTTAAAAGCTTGAAATGTTTTTATTTCCAATTTAAATATTAAATTTATTAAAATGACATAAATTATATTAATGTATGTATAAATGATATAATTATATATTAAAATTAAATTAAAATATATTTTAACTATATAAATAAATTTTCAATTAAAATTCAGTATTTTTCATTATTCATCCAAAAATGATGTTTTTAAGAAAAATACCATAAATTAACCCTAATATAGTTTTGAAATTATAATATAAAAAATGAAGTTTATTTTTTCAAATTCAATTTCGAAAATATTTTAAAATTAATTATATTATTATTCTAAGAAGGACATAAAAAGTATTTATTTTAATAAATTCGTATTTTTTAAAAACATATAAACTTTATAAAAATATATATATTTCATTATCAATATGACTTATCTATATAAAACCATTATAAATAATATTTAGACATTAGTTATTAATTTCCTTATTAATAATTTTAACAACTAATTTATAATTGTCTTGTTTAAATAATTATCATAATAAAATGTTGTTCAGTAGAAACTCAGTGATGTGTATAACGCAAACTAAGTCGGTGTTGTGTGTAGTAAATGATTAACTTAATGTAGAATATAATGAATATTTAAATTTTTATAGAGTGAAATGAAAGAAATAGAATAAATATAATTTATTTGGAAGAATGGTTTATAAAAACATGGGGTGTCAAAACCATTATATACTCAATTGATGCACAACCCAGAATTCTCCACAACCATTCTAGAATAAAACAAAACTCATTTTTCCTTTCTAATAAATCTAATAAATTAAGCAAAGGATTTAAACTTGGTATTCTAAAAATATAATCACCATGATATGAATTTGATGCATTTTCAATGAACCAAATATACATTAATGAATCTTCTAAAAATATACTCATTTTTCCTTTGAGATACATATTTTTGGGACTTTGTGGAATTTGACGTATCAACACTCGATTTAAGGAGCGAACCCTCCTAGAATCAAGAATGCTTCATGCAGAACCCAATGACTGGCTGTGTACTGATGATTATTCCTGGATCCTATGTGGGTCCGATAGTTTTGACTACTATTCCTAGATCCTATGTGGGTATGACACCTCGGACTACTGTTCTTGGATCCTATGTGGGTCTGACAGTTCTGACTACTGTTCCTGGATCCTATGTGGGTCTGACAGTTCTAACTTTTATTCCTAGATCCTGTGTGTGTTCAACAGAATAGCTGGTCCTAGATCATGTGTGGGTCGGATAGCTCCGACTACTGTTCCTGGATCCTGTGTGGGTCCGACAGTTCTAACTGTTGGTCCTGGATCCTGTGTGGGTCTAACAGCTTACATGAATCAGTGGCTAGATCTGATCATCTCTACCTCTCTACATAAGTTGCATACCTGTGTGAGCAATGTCAGTAACTTTTTTTCCTCATGATTGAGATTCATTACTAGATAACTTAGGTATATGTATGGGAATATACCTAAGTGGGGTTATCTGTTGATTTCATACATTATAGTTTATTCATGTTGGATTTATGATCCCTTGAGGGTCTCGGGGTCCCTACTATGTATCGTTATACTCACCCCTACACGGGCTATGCCCACACCTCGTTGTGTTGGATGTCGACGACGGACAGTGCTGACCGAGGTTGAGTGTACGAGGAATGGGTGGTACCCGAAGGTGGACCTCACAATGAGTCTGTACCTGGTGGATATTGACGGATGAGGATTGCTGAGGAGGCTATCTGTACCTAACCTTCAGGTAGGATCTTTGGTGGACGATCATGAAGCTACTTTTCACCTTAGAGCTGTTTTTTACTTTTCAGTTTGGCTTCTAATTGTGGCCCATTTACTTTTTAGCAATCACTTGTTATACAGTTTAGCTTAGTGTTTTGTATTCAGCTATATACTCAGTTGTGTGTGTTTTCATTTATAAAGGCAATACCTCTCCATTTTAGGGATTTATGCCTTTGGTGCTAGTCGTTAGCCCCTGGCCTATGGAAGGCAGGCTTGGGGTAGTCATGATACGGGCCACGGGGTACGGATCGTGAAAAATTGATATCAAAGGAGTTGGTTCTACCACAGTACTTTGGACTCTGATCTTTTATATGAAGCAGTAGTGTTAAGGGTACTGAGTGTGGTTTTTAGTTCAGGGATCCTAGTGTTGGTACAACGGTCGATGTATCCATACACCAGGACCCTGACTTCTGATTTCTGACTCAGTGCATTAAAACACTGATTGCGTGTGTGTTTTGAAGATTCTTCTTTGTGATATCTTTCTAGTCACCTCACCAGTTATAACTTATTTACCGTGGTGCACCTATTCATTATCAAGATGTTGCAGCATAGACAATCAGCTAGGCTTCTCAAGTGAGTATATGATGATGGCCCACTGAGTGACGAGGATCTGGTGGAGGGCTCACATACTAAGATTGGCACCTTTGGGTGTTGTACCAGCAGCACCACCACCCGTCGGGCTGCAGATTCCCATGCAGCTGAGGGCTGGCTGGAGGCAATTGCTAGAGTTTTTCGCCAAGTTGAGACATCCATAGAGTAGATAGTGATCTTAGATACTAGTTTTTTCTAGTGAGTGACCATGAGGTTGGTCCTCATAGTGATGAGGCTTCGGTACGTGGACTGTTGCCCGAGATTTTACCTTTAGGTAGTGTTCCAGCTATATCACTACCCATTGGTCAGCAGTTGCAACCGGCGGTACCGATAGAGAACACTTGTAGTCTTATTTCCTTACACGTGTTACAGCATCAGATACCCCACTGGTTCCGAGGTGATCCCGACACATAGGTGGTTGTGGACTGGTTTAAGGAGGTGGCTGAGAGTTCCCTAGAACTTCTACAGCCTCGGCAGGACAACGTGTCGGTATATGGGTATTTATCGAGGCATGTCGATCTTTCCTGGTACTTGATGAATATGATACGATCAGTTCTTCGGGTCTCAGACTCTCGATCAATGTGGGCTTAAGGAAGACTGAGCCAGAATTATTTCTCTATTCATTCCTACCTATGTTAGGGTGCTTGAGAAAACCTTTTTGGTTGAATATTCTTTGGCTGAGCGAATAAAGCCAGTGAATATTAGTAGTGGGAAAGTAGGAAACTGGCACCAGTCTCTAAGACTTGGGCGTGCAAGAAGTTTCGGGAAGAGGATGGGACAGGGACATATGAATCTGCAGGGCAGCAGACATGGAAGGAGAGCTAGGAGAGCAGCATGAGGTGGTGTAAATTTCAACATGTTACCACCACCCGCCTTTGTAGTCCCTGCTAGGCTTAGGGCGGTGGAGGGCAGGGGAAGAGAGTAGATGCATGCGGTCAAGGAGTGTGACCTAAGGACTCTAGTAATGATTTGAAGTACAGTCTTTGTCTACTACTAGATGTCATATCAATAGACATAGGTTCCAATAATTCCTTCCTTCCACAAATCTTTTCCTAGACATAGATTTTCCGATTAAACCATTTACTTGACCCTCATTTATGGAGATACCTTTGGGAGGAGACTCAATAATCACACAAACGCTGACGGTGTGATCTGACCCTTGAGTCGAGAGTCTCGGTTGGAACCATTTGGTGGCAGCATCAAGGCCTTACGGCGTTAGTTTGGATTTGGACTTGACATCCACAGTTCACAATCATATTGAATGTATTAGGCAAAGAGGTTGTGGCTTATCTACAATTTTGGGGTGGGGTTTTCCTTGGTTCGAAAAAAGGAAACTCAGGTAGCATAGGATGGACTCATGCATAATATGGTACAGCAGAAAAATCATGAGTCGGCCAGACATACCTTTGTTCTAGGCTTCTCCAGAGTTGCAGCACCACTATCAGCTTTGACAAGGAAGGGGAAACCCTTAATGTTGTTGGAGAGATTCCAGAAGAGCTTTCAAGAGCTTAGGTAGAGGCTAAATAGTTCCCCCATCTTGAAACATTTAGAAGAAGGAATAGGGTATGTAGTCTACAGTGACGCATCAGGGACCAGAATCGAATGTGTGTCCTAATGCAGGAGTGATCAGTGATCGCATATGGTTCTTGACAGCTGAGAAAAAACGAGCAAAACTATGCTTCCCAAGACCTGGAGTTAGAAGCAGTGGTCTTCTCCATGAAGATGTGGCGACACTATGTGTTGGGAAAATGTTTTACCATGTACTCTGATCATAAGAGTCTCAGGTATATCTTCTCTCACAAGGACCTGAACCTGATAAAGCGGTGTTGGATTGAGTTCTTCTAGGACTATGACTTCGAGATAGTCTATACTCCTAGGAAGGGGAATGTTGTTGTATATGCACTCAGTAGAAGATCTTATATACAGCTTCTAGGAGAGGCGATAGACCATTGGGATTCCTTACAGATATCCTTTGTGGATAGAGATGGAGCATCCTTTCTAGAGTCTCTTACAGTAACTCCCCGACTTCATCAGTGAGTCAGAGAAGCATAGTATGTGGATGCTAACTACGAGACACAATGTGCTCAGATATCCACAGGGTAGGCACCTGATGGATTTTCTGATGGTGGGGAGCACGTCATCCTCTTCAGAGGATGTACTATGGTTCCAGTGTCACTTCAGGAATAATTGTTGAGGGAGTTCCACACATCCCCTCTAGCGGTACATCCAGGAGTGGAGAAGATGTACCGGGACCTTCGACGATAGCACTGGTGGCCAGGTATGTAGAAGGAAGTAGTGGAGTTTTTCTCTCGATGCCTCACTCTTCAGCATGTGAAGGTGGAGCACCAGGTGCCACCATTCTTGGTTCAGCCTTTAGAGGTCCCATAGTGGAAGTGGGATGGGATATCCATGGACTTCATGATGGGTATTCCACATACATCCAGGGGACATGACTCGATTTGGGTGATCATTGACCGACTCACCATGTCGGCCCACTTCCTACCGATCTGAGAGTAGGGTTCAGTAGAGATCTTATGACGCCTATATATGCAGAAGATTGTGTGGCTACATGGAGTACCTTCATCTATTGTCTCTGATCGTGACACACGGTTTACTTCCTGACTATTGAAGGGGTTGCAGGAGTCTTTAGGGATGTAGCTACGTTTGAGCATGGCCTTCCATCCTCAGACGGATGGCCAAACTGAGAGGACCATTCACACCCTTGAGGACATGCTACGTGCTTCTTTACTCAACTTCAGTCGCAGCTGGGAGGATCACTTACCACTGGTGGAGTTTTCTCACAACAACAGTTATCACTCCACCATCAGGATGGAACCTTTAGTGGCATTGTACAGATGACCTTGCAGATCACCCTTGTGCTGGACAGACCCTGAGGAGTAAGCCCTGGTGGGACCAGAGATAGTACGAGCTACCACAGAGAAGGTGCAGATCATCCAGGAGCGGATGAAGATAGCACAGAGCAGGAAGAAGTTGTATACCTATAGGAGACAGAGACCTATGAAGTTCGAAGATAAAGACCATGTCTTTCAACGAGTCTCTCCTCGACGAGGTCTATGAAGATTTGGCCAAGGTTGCAAGTTATCTACTATATTTATCGAAACTTTTTAGGTCCTTGATAGAGTCGGCGAGGTGGCATACTGCTTAGCTCTTCCACCTCAGTTGCACCGGGTGCACGATGTCTTCCATATATCCTAACTAAGGAGGTATGTGCACGACCCCTCTCACATCATCGACCCATGGAGAGCTATAAACCATGCCACATAACAAGATTTAGAAGAATTATAGTATTTTTTATTAAAATAATATTGGATAAACTACTACCTTGGGTGAGATACATATGTAGAATCTCCTCCCCCATTACAAACCCTTCTTTATGTTAGGAACACACCCATTATATGTCCACTTTTTTAAAAAAAAATTGAATTTCAAATATACATTAATCTAAGAGCCTTTATTTTCAGATTTTACAAAACATATATGGTTTAATTCATATTTGGAATGAACTTTTTCTTTACTGAAAGATTTTAGATATGAACTTCCTTTCATTCAATTATATGAGGATATAAACATATATATATATATATATATATCTACATTCTCCATAGTTTCTTATCTTCTATTTGAGCTCATTTATTCAATCATCATTTACATTTAATTGAAAAGTAATCTTTTTTTACTCTATGTTGGATTCTATTCATGTTCATCTTCTCTCTTATAATTGAGCCTTGATAGAGCTATTTCATTATTTGAATTAATTCTTATAGATCATTTATTTTTAAATTTATTATTAAATTTCTTCAAGAATATTAATTTGATCTTTCATCTTAGATCCCATCTTATTTGTATAAAACATCAAGGCTACTTCTATACTTCATAGTTTTTTATTTTACATGAATAAATCATTAATATTTTCTACCTTCACTTCATACATAATTTCCCATTTATCCATACTTTCATAAAAGCCTAGTATTACATCCTAATCACTATATGTGTAATCCCTAGACTGAAGGCTTGACATAATTTTTATCACTTCCATTGTATCACTATAAATTAATTATTTTTGGATGAATCTGTATTTTCAGATATATAAGGATCTTACAAGACATTGTGAGAATCAGATACAATAATAATATTAAAATTATATACCTCAACCAAATAATTGAACTTCATGGGTGTCTTCATATTGTTCTTCATCATCTTGTATCTTGTCATAATAAATCCATCATTTTTAGAGAATTATTCATTCTTTTCCATTACTTATTCTATTATTCCAAGAATATTATCAATAGTCTTTCATATCTTTAAAGTGGTACCACAATAGATAATGTTATTTCAAACCTCATCGTATAGAGACCTCATCAAGTACTTTTCATTATTGTAATTACCAATCCTTTTAATGGGGTTAGTAAAATTATAATATTATTGTATGAGCTTCACAAACACTTTGAAAAAATTAAATAAAAATAGACATATCCCCATATTCCAGAGATCAAATTATATAACATTGAAAATGGATGATTTAGAATAGAATCCATAAGAAAGAAAATATCAAAACACAAGTGCTAAGGTTGAATGATATGTCAAAGACTTATTGGAACTAATGACTCCCTAAAAGGTGTTTGAATCTAATTGGAAATTGATTTTAACATTATCCTTTTTATTTTTAAATATTATTCTTTAGGATATTTTTCTTGGGTTATTTAGAACATCCATTCAACTATTTTACTTTCTCAAATTAATCAACTATATACATCATTCACATTAACATAAAAAAACAGTGCAAGGACACTAGATTTTACATGGTTCACCAATGCGGGATAATCCAGAGAGAATACAACAATGTTGTGTTAGTGTTTCAGGGATGTAATACTCTATATATGGTTATAAAAAAAATTAGTAAGGTTATATTACCAATACTATGTAAAACTACACTAATATACTCATGTTAACTACTCAATTAAGGAATGAGTCAATTTATATATTTGAGGATCTTTTTTACCAGTTTATAGACTATTGGATCTTCTTCGAATTTGTATGGGTCAATAAAAAATATTTCATATTTTACTCTAGATAGATTATTGTTGATCTCTATCACTTTATGCCTCAATATTACTTTAATCTAAATGATATCAAATCCTTATATATGAGGTTTTGAATCTATGTTCTTCTTAGAACTACATAAATTTTTTTTGGATAATAATAATTCAAAAATTTAAATTATTATTTAATTGTTTCTTTATTTTATAGATAAATATTTCAATGATACATTTCCTAATTCTATATATTATTATTTATTAAATAATAATATAGATATAACCATTTTAAATCACTACCTTAATTCGTATCATTCTTCTTCTACTTATACAAGAATCAAATGTGATGATATATGTTAACCCATGTTTCTCTCTCTTATTTACTACCTCTATCAATATATATATATATGACTGTATGTCTGATACATGCAAAAATTCATACCTTAAAATTCAAATAAACCTACTAAGGTAAAATCTTTAATCTTTGGCCATATAAAATAGTTTCCATTATTTTCTTCAAACTCCTTGTATTCATATGCATGAGATTTAAATTTATTTAATCCATAAAATCACCAAAATTAAAATACGTTATTCTATAAATCTCTCAATAGATTTTCCATGAACATAACAATTCTAACCTCAATAAACTTTATGATCCCTAAACTTCCACAAGACCAGGTTGAAAAGATATTATTTTTAATTTCTTAATATATAAGCATAATTTCTCTATCTAATTTTTGAAATAACCTAGTAATTAATCTATTTTATTCTTCTTTAAAATCATATAATTATACCTCCATTTCAATAATTAGTTTAGGCTTCTAAATTTTGGAACCCATATGCACAAAACACCGGAAAAAAATTCCATCAATCTATGAAAAATGATGTGGGGTTATTGTCCTCCATTTAAAGCACTCTAAAAAACATCCAACACATCAAAACCACTTTGAACATGGAATAAGGTGACACTAATTTTCTTATTTGTTACATAGGTATACTATGGTCACTACCATACAACTTTCCTCATTATGAAAAGGTAAGTCTCTACTGTAACAAACAGCTCTCGATGATATTTTGATTTTATATTTCCTATTTTCACCAACCATGAGTGTGGTTTCTTATCCGTGGCATGGTATATTATCCATTATCTTATGATAACTTTTAAAATTTCATTACACCAACCTCCATGAAATGGTGTCGAACTCTTTTGATTTTTTATTTTCCATGCTATTCTATGTGGCATGGAAATTCAGTGAAACAATGAACCTCTAATTTTCTTACCACACCTAACACCCTTATGCACACCTTAATTAATGTTTCCCTTAGACACACATGGTTTTACTATAACACCCCAAGATTTCATAGTATGTTTTCTCTTCAATGTAATTCAATAACTTTCACTACATGCAACACCGAATTCTCGCGCACCATGACTTCCCCAAAAAAGTTGTTCAAAAGTAGTTATGAATAGTATTAACTAAATTTTGAACTCTATATAATCTTTATAATTTTAGAATCTATATTATTAGTTTCTCAGATATAATTTAAGAACAAATAATTTTTTTTAGTTAAAAGAAGTATTTTTCAAAAAATGAAATTTTACCGCCTTTTAATGGAAAAGCCTTTTTAAATCTAGTATTTGAAACTTTTATATAATAAATTTGACAAAATAAACATATTTTTTAGAATCAGGAAATAATAATTTAGTTTCAATAATGTTTTGGTGTTTTTCTGATAACTTTCATATTTGGGTGAATGTGAAAAATACTATATTTTAACTGAAAAAAACATTTTAAATCAAAATAATTTATATTGTTAAATTATAAATTTTAATGGTTTGGAAATATAACTAGATTATATTTTTACCATTTAATCCAATTATGGTAATTTTATGTAATTTCACTTTGAAATTGGACATAACCAACTGTCAAACATTTGATAGTTATTATTTTTGAAAAATACACCTTTTGGTTTTGACAGCGGGAATTAATTTTAAATTAAAAAATGAAACTTTTATGTTTTGAATATGGTAAAATAGAATTTATTTTGGATTTTTAATATAGAAATTATCTTAGGTTGAAATTTTGGTACTTTTCTGATAAGTTTCATATTTTGATGAATAATGAAAATTACTAAATTTTAATTAAAAACAACTTTTTTAATCGAAATAATTAATAGTGATAAACTATTAATTTGAGTGATTTTAAAGTATAATTAGATTATAATTTTACTATTTAATCCAATTTTGGTCATTGGACATAATTTCATATTTAAACTGGACATAAGAAAGTGTCAATCTTTTGATAGTTATTATTTCATAAAAACACGCTTTTCGTTTGGACAGCGGGAATTAATTTTAAATTAATTTCTGACACTTCTGTGTTTTGAATTTAGAAAAATGGATTCTATATTTAGAATATGTAGGTCAAAATTTAGTAAATAGTTAACCTTTATTTTTAGACATTTTGAATAATTACTTCGGTAAATATTTTATTTACCATGGTTAAAGTGTAAATCCGGTAAATAAGTGTTAAAAATTATTATTATAATAATACTAAATTACCTTAAAACGTCTCATATCACTATTGGTTGATAAATTTACGACCATGGTCATATTTGGGTCGATTTTGGAACACCATGGAGCCACTAGTAAGTGATAATGACACTTTATATTAATTAAGTTAAAGTAAGTAGAAAAATGACAAAAGCATATATATTTTAAAAAACTAATCTTTACATAAGGTTATATATGTTATATTTTCAACTATAAATATTAATTATAAATATAAAACTATTTCCTACATAAGTGTATTTTATTTATAATTTTTAGACATTATATAATTTAATTTATTTACGACACAATGATGATGCAGTAATTACCTTATTAATGAAAGATCGAAATAATTGATATTGTAAATAACAAAATAAATATAATTTGAGACTTTTAAGGAATCACACTAATTTTATAGGTTAATATGACATTTTATAGTTTATTTAATTAACTTTTTTCTAAGTAATAATGCTGTTATAAATTTTGCAGAAACAAAATACCAAATAGTGTCAAAATTGACATAAATGAGTTTGTAAATCAAATATTATATTATTAATTGATATTATATTCCTAACAATATAAGGTTTAGAAAAAGGACTTATATAATTATATTTGTATCATTAATAGACCACCTGGGGGTCTCTTGGAAATATATAATACGTTTATTAACCATATAATATAAAAATACAAAGTGACATGGTAAGTGTAAAGCTAATTAACTAAGAGTTAAAACAAAAATAGAAGGTTAATAAAGTGACCCAAACCTATCTAAAATCTATTGGTTGAGTTTTTTTCGACCTATCCCTACTTTAGACTTTGAATAATCTACTTTTGATCCATTAGAAATTGAATATTATTTTATTATAAAATAATACTTTAAGTTTTTCCTCAAGAGACCCTCCTCACCCTTATAAAAGAACTCCACTTCTATCCAATTAATCACACCTCTAAAGCCTTTTGGATTGACCATCCTCTGCCCAATTAATCTCCCTACATCCCTATCCTTATCTTAGAATCCTTACCTTAGGAACAAGGCACTTCAAGAGTCATTTTTGGTTCAAACCAAAGGGTGTTACCCAAATTAAAGGTAACGATTTCTCTTAGCTTGTTTTCTTTTATTTTACTTCTCCAACCCCTAAACTCTTTGTATTCTTTTCTTTTTTAACAAAACCAGTATCCAAAATATACTAGTTCATTGTTACTATAAGTATTCAAACTACAATTACACACACCTCCATCTAATGGGTGAAGAACATAATGTTTCTATGGATGGAAACCAAACGCCTCAGGAAACGATGATTGTTCAATTATCTCCTACCGCCTCTCATGGTGGAAAATATGATGGAAATATAATTAAATATGATATTTATTTTATATATAAGCTTCTGTAATTCCATTTTATAGCATACCATTACTCGTTTCATGTTGTATATATATACGACAATTTCATTTGAGGAAGTGCGGACTACCGCCCCCTCTAAGTGATATGACTCGTTCATTCCATACATAGAACGTATTAAGGATGGTGTTAATGAAATTAAGTAAAATATATAAGATATTATATTATACTGGAATAATAATATACCTCTTTATCATTTGGTTTTGATTCCTTTTAAAATGGAAAATGAAATGGAAGTAGCATTCGTGCGTACGTACGGATTACGATCTCCACGAACGTAATGAGATTCATTCCCCATCGTATCCATTCAAGAATAATTTCATATGATGATTAAAAATAATGTTTAAATACTTCATATCATTCTTGATATGAATAAGGTACAACATATGGATAAAAAACACGGCTTATGCAACAAAACATATAAAAGGAAACGAGTAAGTGAACACCCGAAACGACGATAATACAAAAATATTATTAACCAAGAAATATTAAAAGATCATAAATGATATCATATTTATGATTCTTTTATAATTTAGTAACAATTATATAGGAGGATAACTTACCCTCAACCAAGTAAAAGTACAAGGTAAGGGTTTATTTCAAAATATCTTCATTATCCGAGGTTGTTTATACGTAATTATCTACTAGGACATCTTTATCATTCACATCCATGTTTCTTAAAAATGTATTTCAAAACATTATTAGTATTTTACAGAATATCTGTTAAAGTCATTATACCCTTGTTTGACTTTTTATAAGAATTTTATAAAGGAATCTTTACGTCATTTTCCAAACAAGGTCCTTTTTAACCTTTTCGGAAAAATTAAGGTAAGGATGTCTTTTTTTAACTTATACGGCGGGTGAGGCTAATTTCCACCATTGTAAAATCTCTGAAGATTCCCTTACAAGATTATAATAATATTTTCAATGTAATTGTTTTATTTTACAATTAAGTTACTTTTAAATGATTTCAAAAAAAGATATATTTCTCTCAAATAGTTTTGATTTCATCTATGTCAAAATCATTCGATGGATTTTAATCTTATTTTAAGTTGATTTATTATGATAAAAAAATTACATATTGCATGAAAGGTTTTGTGATATGTTTGACTATGGATGTGTTATTTTTATACTATTAATGGTTTATGGAGAAAGTATTTACTTTCCATATGCTAGTTTTAATAAGAATGTTTATGTTATGTTTAAACTTGTTCATATGAGGAATTCATTGGACTTAGTAAGTGATGGGTGGAGCCTGCAATAGCTCTTAAGTGAATCGGTAGGTCTCATGAGACAAACTAGTGTCTTGGTACGAGGCCTTGACAAAATCTTATTTGTAGTCTTGGCACGAGGCCTTGGCTACGTCGTTATGATAGTCCGGCATTATGCATTCCATCATTATGAAAGTGGTTATTGATATTGCATGTGATTATTTGACTAGTATAATATCCATGTGAATAAGTAAATGACATTATTTCAATATATTTCTAATATATTATGTTGATGTTCAAGTTTTAAAGGCTTTTGTTTTAGTTAAACATTTCCTTAAATGTTTATGCTTATTTATGAAAGTTTCTGCTATATTGTTATCCTTATTGGGCATTTGATCTCACCCCTTTCTATGTTTTATTTTTTCCAGGATGTGAAGAAGTATATTATGAATGACCTGTAGGGATAGTATAAGGGGATATGAGTGTGGAGATAAGATTTTGTTGTAGTTTTCACTTTATGATGTAATGTAAACATTATGAATGTATCTAGTTATTCCAATGATATTAAACTAATCAGTCTTGCGAGACTTGATATTTTGTTATCATTCTAATGTTATGTAATAATGCACCGACGCTGGCTAACTGGGGTCGTGGCATTATAGTTGGTATCAAATGAAGTTTAGTACAAACCATGGAAGCTAGATTTAGATAAACTCTGATTAGAGTACATAGACCTAAGATGGACTTTTAGGATTAGTATCTGAGAACTTTCATGAATTTTGGTATTGTAGTGATTTTGTGAGTTTTCCAAGCAATACTTCCCTGTCATGATACAAGCAGGTATAGGCAGCTCTGGCATAGATGTACCTAAGGGTAAAACCCAAAAACACCGCTTTGAGCTAGACTCGAATGGGAACAGGTGCATGACAACGGGCCTTGCTGCACTCTTGGTTATGACACTCTCGGGGGATATGCTTAAGAAAATTCTCATTTTCTTTACAAATCATTATGAAGGGTTTATGAGTATATACTTCCTCAAGGAAAACATCTTTATGATTATAAATTATATCCATAAACCATTAAAATTGTGTTAGGTATTTTACAAGTTTGTAATTATTCATTGTAATTCATAAACTGACCTAGTTTATTCTATTGTATAGAAATGGCGCCCAGTAGAAGGAATGTGAACTCCATCAATACGTATGATCCAAAGAGTAATAAGGATCATATATTTCAAAGTATTAAGCCAAAATTTAGAATGGAAATAGTATCCCATGTATTCTCAACATATAAAGAAATAGTATCATGTGTTAATAAGATAAGTAATGAATTTTTTGAGTCCTATGGATTTGAAGGGAAGTAAGAGAAGAAAAGAATGGAAGAGAGAAAGATGGATAAAGGCAAGAGGGAAAATAATAATTTTCCCATATGTGATAACTATGGGAAGAAACACCCTAGAACTTCCCTAAAAGGAATGGGAGTTTGTTATAAGTGTAGAGAAAAAGGACACCATTTACATGACTGCAATGGTAAGAAAAAGGTTTAAAATGTACAATGCTTCATCTGCGAGGAGTTGGGACACTATGCGAACCAATTTCCAAATCATCAGAGTATGCCCCAAATGATTCTATTGGATAATAATAAAGTTATGATACTGCCACAGATGAGGAGGAATGATTACAGTTCTTATTTTGTTAATAGAGAATTATGCCATTTGAGTGTTGTATCAACAATGTACTAGTTATCATAATTATGGAATATATAAGGATTGTAATGCAGTACAATTTCATTAAGAACTTGAGATTGTGTGGAACCAAGATAAGTGACTCAATAGAAGGTTAAATTTTTAAAAAATATATGGTTGAGAAAAAGATAAACCATAATATGGTTCTGATACTGAGGTAGTGATTTTGGAATAATACATGATTGATTTGGATAAACTATATTAGATATTCTTGACTACCTTGAAACCGATTAATGATTTGTATATTCCATCATTGTTAAAGTTTACAACATTTTTGGATAGAAGGAATATATCCAATATTCTATAAGTAATAAGGGATCAAGAATGTAATCAATAAGGTTTTTTGGTAATTCAGGAAGTTGTAGTGTTTTAAAAGAATACATGATGAAGGTGTTCACATGTTATTACATGGAAAAAAGGATCTTCATTGTGTTTAACTTCCTTATAAATTTTGGACTATGAGTTTGGATATGATTATTTTGGATAATTCTAGTTTGAGATTATTTTTGGATTTCCATAAAAAGACAACTCGAAGGTTGGGCGGCAACCCGTCGCGTCTGGAAAGGCCATGAGACTCGAACCTGTAATCGAAGGTCGACAAGGGTGTATCACCTACCACTGGACCATGTGATGTCCCGGATTTAATAATGTAGTTTTTTTAAAAAATCTGGTATATGAATTATAAATTCATTTTTTTGAACCTTATACGAATAGGATAAATAGAATATTATTTTTAATTTATATTATCTTTTAGAGTGAAAGATGATTTTGTGGAAGAAATTAGTTAAAGGATGGGACTCTACTTGTCAAGTATATATTTTTCTTCTTCTCTTGTTCTATGAAGAAATTAATTATTATCCTTTAGTGAAAGGATCTTAAAACCAAAAATGTTTTATCGTAATACCATATGTTTTGTTGAATCGATGGTATTTTAAATCATCATAGATTGATGAATTTAAGGCCCTCAATTTTACACTTATTTGTGATTGATGACCTCAATCACTACCTATAAATATTTACATTTTTCCTCCAGTTATATGTCTCTAATTTCCACCAATGTTCTTTTAATCGATATCATAATTTGTTGGTGACCCTTTCATTTCCCTTTTCCACTTATTAAGACTAAGTTTTATTTACCTAATTTCCAATGTGGGTTTTGAAAAAGTTATTTTCTATTTTCATTATTTTATTTTCAAAAAATAATTTAAAATTGCAATGATGCAATTTATTGAAGGAGTAAATAATGTAACACCCCAAGATTTCATAGTACGTTACTTCTTCAAAGTAATTCTATAACTTTCACTACACGCAACACCGAGTTCTAGCACACCTTGACCTACCAAACAAGCCGTTCAAAAGCGGGTATGAATAGTATTAACTGAATTTTGAACTTTATATAATCCTTATATTTTTAGAATCCATATTATGAGTTTCTTAGATATAATGTAAGAACAAATACTTTTTTCAGATAAAAGAAGTATTTTTCAAAAAATGCAATTTTACCACCTTTTAATGGAGAAGCCTTTTTAAATCCAGTATTTGTAACTTTTATATATTCAATTTGAAAAAATAAATTTCTTGTTTAGAATTGAAACATAATAATTTAGTTTCAATAATGTTTTGGTGTTTTTCTGATAACTTTCATATTTGGGTGAATAGTGAAAAATAGAATATTTTAACTGAAAACAACTTTTTTAATCAGAATAATTTATGTTGTTTAATTATACATTTTAATGGTTTGTAAGTATAAATAGATTATATTTTTACCATTTAATCAAATGATGGTCATTGTAAGTAATTTCACTTTGAAATTGGACATAAACAAGTGTCAAACATTTGATAGTTATTATTTCTTAAAAATACATCTTTTGGTTTTGACAGTGGGAATTAATTTTAAATTTATAAATGCAACTTATATGTTTTGAATTTGGTAAAATAGAATTCATTTTTGGATTCAGAATATCTAAATTATCATTGGGTGAAATTTTGGTACTTTTCTGATAAGTTTTATATTTTGATGAGTAGTTAAAATTACTAAATTTTAATTAAAAACAACTTTTTTAATCAAAATAATTAGTAGTGATATATTATGAATTTTAGTGATTTTAAAGTATAATTAGATTATAATTTTACCATTTAATCCAATTTTTGTCATTGGACATAATTTCATATTTAAACTGGACATAAGAAAGTGACAATCTTTTGATAGTTATTATTTCTTAAAAATATGCTTTTTGTTTTGACAGCGTGAATTAATTTTAAATTAATTTCTTCCACTTCTGTGTTTTTAATTTAGAAAAATGTTTTCCATATTTATAATTCTTATGTCCAAATTGTGTAAATAGGTAACTTTTATTTTTAGACATTTTGAATAATTATTTCGGTAAATATTTTATTTACCATGGTTAATGGGTAAATCCGGTAAATATGGGTAAACAAAATAATATTATAATAATAATAAATTACCCTAAAACGTGTCCTAACCCTATTGGTTGATACATGTCCGACAATGGAAATATTTGGGTCGATTTGGGGACCCCATGGAGCCACTTGTAAGTGATAATGACACTTTATATTAATTAAGTTAAAGTAAATACAAAAATGACAAATGCATATATCTTTTAGAAAAACAATTTTTACATAAAGTTATATATGCTATATTTTCGACTATAAATATTCATTAGAAATATAAGAAAATTTCCTCAACAAGGGTATTTTATTTATAATTTTTATACATTAAATATTTGAATTTATTTTTGACACAATGATGATGCAGTAATTACCTTATTATTGAATGATTGAAATAATTGATATTGTAAATATCAAAATAAATCTAATTTGAGACTTTTAATGTATTAAACAAATTTTCTATGTTAATATGACATGTTATAGTTGATTTAATTATCTTTTTTAGAAGTAATAATTCTGTTATTTATTTAGCAAAAACAAAATACCAAATAGTGTCAAAATTGACATAAATGAGTTTTTAAAACAAATATTATATTATTAATTGATATTCTATTCCTAAAAATCTCTGGTTAATAAAAAGGTCTTATATAATGATATTTTAATCATTAATGGACCACATGGGGGTCGGTTGGAAGTATATAGTATGTTTATTAACCATATAATATTAAAATACAAAGTGACATCGTAACTGTCAAACTAATTAACCTAGAGTTAAAAAAAGATATGGTTAATAAAGTCATCAAAACCTATCTAAAATCTATTGGTTGAGCTTTTTTAGACCTATAACAACATTATACATTGAATAATCCACTTTGGAACCATTAGAATCTGAATATGATTTTATTATAAAATAATACTTTATGTTTTTTCTAAAGAGCCCCTCCTCCCCCATATAAAAGGAAACCACTTCTAACCAATTTCTCACACCTCTCAAGCCTTTTTTCTCATCCAAAATCTGCCCAATTAAGCTTCCTACATCCCTATTATCCTCCTATAATCCTTAACATAGGCATAAGTCACTTCAAGAGTCCTTTTTGGTTCAAACCAAACGGAGTTACCGAAATTAAAGGTAACGATTTCTCTTAGCTTCTTTTCTTTTATTTTACTTCTCCAACCCCTTAACTCTTCTTATTATTTTCATTTGTAACAAAACCAGTATCCTAAATATACTAGGATTTTTTTATAGGTATTCAAACTACTCTTACACACACCTCCATCTAATGGGTGAAGAAAATAATGTTTCTGTGGATGGCAACCAAACGCCTCACGAAACGATGATTGTTCAATTATCTCATACCGCCTCTGATGGTGGAAATTATTATGGAATAATAATTAAATATGATATTTATGATATTTATTTTATATATAATCTTATGTAATTCCATTTTATATCATACCATTATTCGTTTCATGTTGTATATATATACGATAATTTCATTTGAGAAAGTGCGTACTACCGCCCCCTCAATGTGATATGACTCGTTCATACCATACATGGAACATATAAAGGATGGTTTTAAGGAAATTAAGTAACATATATAAGATATTATATTATACTGGAATAATAATATACCTATGTATCATTTGGATTTGATTCCTTTTAAAATGAAAAACAAAATGGAATTATCATTCATGCGTACGTACGGATTACTGTCTCCACGAACGCAATGAGATTCATTCCTCATCGTATCCATTCAATACTAATTTCATTTGACGATTAAAAATAATGTTTAAATACTTGATATCATTCTGGATATTAATAATATACAACCTATGGATAACAAACACGACTTATGTAACAAAACATATAAAAGGAAACGAGTAAGTGAACACCCGAATCGACGATAATACTAAAATATTATTAGCAAAGAAATATTAAAAGATAATATATGAAATCATATTTATGATTCTTGGATAATTTAATAAAAATGATTTAACTATTATACGGGAGTTTAACTTACCCTCAACGAAGGAAAATTACAAGGTAACGGTTTATTTTACAATCTATTCATTATCCGAGGTTGTTTATACGTAATCATCTACTGGGACCAATTTATTATCCACATTCATGTTTCTTAAAAATATATTTCAAAACATTCTTAATATTTTACAGAATATGGGTTAAAGTCATTTATACCCTTGTTTGACTTTTTATAAGAAGTTTACAAATAAATATTTATGTCATTTTCCAAACAAGGTCATTTTTAACCTTTTTGACAAAATTAAGGTAAGAATGTCTTTTTTTAACTTATACAGCGGGTGCAGCTATTTTCCACCATTGTAAAATCATCGAAGATTCCCTTACAAGCTTATAAGAATATTTCAAAGTAAAAATTTTATTTTATAATTATGTGACTTTTAAATTATTTCAATAAAAGAGATATTTCTCTCAAATAGTTTTGATTTCATCTATGTCAACATCCTTCGATGGATTTTAAGCTTATTTGAAGTTGATTTATTATGATACAAAACTTCCATATTTTATTAAAGGTTTTGTGAAATTTTTTACTATGGATGTGTTATTTTTATACTATTCATGGTTTATGGAGAGAGTATTTACATTTCATATGCTAGTTTTAATACAAATGTTTATGTTATGTTCAAACCTGTTCATATAAGGAATGCATTGGACATAGTAAGTGACTGGTGGAGCCCGCTATAGCTCCTCGATGCATCGGTAGGTCTCATGAGACAAACTAGTGTCTTGGTACGAGGCCTTGAGAAAATTTTATTTTTAGTCTTGGCACGAGGCCTTGGATACGTGGTTATGATATTATGGAATTATGCATTCCATCATTATGAAACTGGTTATTGATATTGCATGTGATTATTTGACTATTAGAATATCCATGTGAATAAGTAAATGGCATTATTTCATCATTATGAAACTGGTTATTGATATTGCATGTGATTATTTGACTAGTAGAATATCCATGTGAATAATTAAATGGCATTATTTCATTTTATTTCTACCATATTATGTTAAAGTTAAAGTTTAAAAGGATTTTGTTTTACTTATACATTGCCTTAAATGTTTATGCTTATTTATGAAAGTTTCCGCTATATTGTTATCCTTACTGGGCATTTAAGCTCACCCCTTTCTATGTTTTATTTTTTCCAGGATGTGAAGAAGTATATTATGAATGACCTACAGGGATAGTATAAGGGGATATGAGTGTGGAGAAAATATTTTGTTGTAGTTTTCACTTTATGATGTAATATAAACTTTATGAATGTATCTAGTTATTCCAAGGCTACTAAACTAGTCGGTCTTTCAAGACTTGATCTTTTTTTATCATGCCAATGTTATTTAATAATGCACTGACTCTAGGTAACTGGGGTTGGGGCATTACATTTGCTATCAGAGGAAGTTTAGTACAAACCTTGGAATCTTGATTTTGATAAACTCTGATTAGATCACATAGACCTAAGATGGACTTTGAGGATTAGTATAGAAGAACTTTCAAAAAAAATTGGTATTGTAGAGATTTTGTATGTTTTCTGAGCAATACTTCCCTGTCATGATACGAGCAGGTATAGGCGGCTCTGGCACAGATGTACCTAGGGGTTAAACCTGAAAACACCTCTTTGAGCTAGAATCGAATGGGAACAGGTGCACGACAACAGGCCTTGCTGCACTCATGGTTACGACACTCCTGGGGGATATGCTTAGGATAATTCTCATTTTCATTACAAATCATTATGAAGGGTTTATGAGTATATACTTCCTCAATGAAAACATATTTATGATTATGGATTATATCCATAAACCATTCAATTTGCATTAGGTATTTTACAATTTTGGAATTATTCATTGCAATTTATAAACTGACCTAGTTTTACTATTGTATAGAAATGGCGCCCAGTAGAAGGAATGTGAACTCCAGCAATACGTATGATCCAAAGAGTAAGAAGGATCATATCTTTCACAGTATTAAGCCAACATTTAAAAGGGAAATTGTCTCCCATGTATTCTCAACATATGAATATATAGTATCATGTGTTAATAAGATAAGTAAATAGTTTTTTGAGTCCTATGGCTTTGAAGGGAAGCAAGAGAAGAAAAGGATGGAAGATAGAAATATGGATAAAGGGAAGAGGGAGAAGAATAATTTTCCCATATGTGATAACTGTGGGAAGAAACACCCTGGAACTTGCCTAAAAGGAATGGAATTTGTTATAAGTGTGGAGAAAAAGGACACCATGTACGTGACTACAAGGTAAGAAAAAGGTTTCAAATTTACAATGCTTCATCTGCAAGGAGTTGGGACACTACGCGAACCAATTTCCAAATCATCAGAGTATGCCCCAAATGATTCTATTAGATATTAATAAAGTTGTGATACTACCACATATGAGGAGGAATGATTAGTGTTCTTATGTTGTTATTATAGAATTATGTCATTTGAGTGTTGTATCAACAATGTGTTGGTTATAATAATTATGGAGTATATAAGGATTGTACTGCAGTACTATTTAATTAAGGACTTCAGATTATGTGGAACCAAGAAAAGTGACTCAATAGGAGGTTAAATTTTTGAAAAATATATGGTTTAAAGAAAGATAAACCATCATATGGTTCTGATACTGAGGTAGTGGTTTTGGAATAATACATGATTGATTTGGATAAATTATATTAGATATTATTGACTACCTTGAAACTGATTACGGATTTGTATATTCCATCATTATTGAAGTTTACAACATTTTTGGATAGAAAGAGTATATCCAGTTTTCTATAAGTAATAAGGGATCATGAATATAATCAATAAGGTTTTATGGTAATTCAAGAAGTTGCAATGTTTTAAAAGAATACATGATAAAGGTGTTCCCATGTTATTACGTAGAAAAAAGGATCTTCATTGTGCTTACCTTCCTTATAAATTTTGGACTGTGAGTTTGGATAAGAGTATTTTGGATAATTCTACTTTGATATTATTTTTGGATTTCCATAAAAGGACAACCTGGAGGTTGGGCAGCAACATGTCGCGTCTGGCAAGGCCACGAGACTTGAACCCGCAACTGAAGGGCGATAAGGGTGTATCACCTACCACTGGCCCATGTGATGTCCTATATTGAATAATATAGTTTTTTTTAAAAAAAATCTGGTATATGAATTATAAATTCATTTTTTTGAACCCTATACGAATAGGATAAATAGAATATTATTTTTAAGTTCTATTATCTTTTAGAGTGAAAGATGATTTTGTGGTAGAAATTAGTTAAAGTATGGGACTCTACTTGTCAAGTTTATATTTTTCTTATTCTCTTACTCTATGAAGAAATTATTTCTTATACATTAGTAGCGGGATATTAAAACAAAAAATGTGTTATCGTAATACCATATGCTTTGTTAAATCGATGGTATTTTAAATCATCATAGATTCGTGAATTTAAGGCCCTCAATTTTACACTTGTTTGTGATTGATGACCTCAATCACAAACTATAAATATTTACACTTTTCCTCCAATTATATGTCTCCAATTTCCACTAATTTTCTCCTAATCGAGATCATAATTTGGCGGTGACCCTTTCATTTCCCTTTTCCTCTTATTAAGACTAAATTTTATTTATCTAATTTCCAATGTGGGTTTTCTAAAAGGTAAATTCTATTTTCAACCTTTTATTTTCAAAAAATAATTTCAAATTTCAAGGATGTAATTTATTGAAGGAGGGAAGAATGTAACACCCCATGATTTCATAGTACTTTATTTTTTCAAAGTAATTCAATAACTTTCACTACATGCAACACCGAGTTCTAGCGCACCATGACTTACCAAACAAGCCGTTCAAAAGCGGTTATGAATTGTATTAACTGAATTTTGAACTTTATATAATCCTTATAATTATAGAATCCATATTATGAGTTTCTAAGATATAATTTAAGAACAAATACTTTTTTCCGATAAAAGAAGTATTTTTCAAAAAATACAATTTTACCACCTTTTAATGGTGAAGCCTTATTAAATACAGTATTTGAAACATTTATATATTCAATTTGACAAAATAAACTTTTTGTTTAGAATTGGGACATAAGAATTTAGTTTCAATAAAGTTTTGGTGTTTTTCTGATAACTTTCATATTTAGGTGAATAGTGAAAAATACTATATTTTAACTGAAATCAACTTTTTAAATCAAAATAATTTATTTTGCTTAATTATAAATTTTAATGTTTTTGAAGTATAAATAGATTATATTTTTACCGTTTAATCCAATGATGGTCATTGTAAGTAATTTCACTTTGAAATTGGACATAAACAAGTTTCAAACATTTGATAGTTATTATTTCATAAAAATACATCTTTTGGTTTTGACAGTGGGAATTAATTTTAAATTAATAAATGAAACTTTTATGTTTTGAATTTGGTAAAATAGAATTCATTTTTGGATTAGTAATATCGAAATTATCTTAGGGTGAAATTTTGGTACTTTTCTGATAAGTTTCATATTTTGATGAATACTGAAAATTGCTAAATTTTAATTAAAAACAACTTTTTTAATCGAAATAATTAATAGTGACAAATTATGAATTTGAGTGATTTTAAATAATAATTAGATTAAAATTTTACCATTTAATCCAATTTTGGTCATTGTACATAATTTCATATTTAAACTGGACATAAGAAAGTGTCAATCTTTTGATAGTTATTATTTCTTATAAAAATGTGTTTTGTCTTGACAACGAGAATTAATTTTAAATTAATTTCTGCCACTTATATGTTTTGAATTTAAAAAAAAATGCATTCAATATTTAGAATAAGTAGGTCCAAATTTTATAAATAGGTAACTTTTATTTTTAGAAATTATGAATAATTACTTCAGTAAATATTTTTATTTACCATAGTTAAAGGGTAATCCAGTTAATAAGGGTAAAAAAATAATATTATAATAATAATAAATTACCCCAAAACGTGTCCTAACCCTATTGGTTGATACATGTCGACCATGGTCATATTTGGGTTGATTTTGGGACCCCATAGAGCCACTTGTAAATGATAATGACACTTTATATTAATTAAGTTAAAGTAAATACAAAAATGACATAAGCATATATCTTTTTGAAAAACAATTTTTACATAGGGTTGTATGTGTTATGTTTTCAAATATAAATATTCATTATAAATATAAAACTATTTCCTAAATAAGGATATTTTATTTATAATTTTTACACCTTAAATAATTTAATTTATTTATGACACAATGGTGATGTAGTAATTACCTTATTAATGAAAGATTGAAATAATTGAAATTATAAATATCAAAATAAATCTAATTTGAGACTTTTAATTAATTAAACTAATTTTATAATTTAATATGACATGTTATAGATTATTTAATTAACTTTTTTAGAAGTAATAATGCTGTTATAAATTAAGCAAAAACAAAATACCAAATAGTGTCAAAATTGACATAAATGAGTTTTTAAAACAAATATTATATTATTAATTGATATTCTATTTTTAAAAATCTAAGGATCAGAAAAAGGACTTATATAATGATAGTTTTATCATTAATGGACCACCTGGGGGTCGCTTGGAAGTATATAGTATGTTTATTAACCATATAATATAAAAATACAAAGTGACATGGTAAGTGTCAAACTAATTAACTAAGAGTTAAAACAAAAAGATAAGGTTAATAAAGTGACCCAAACCTATCTAAAATCTATTGGTTGAGTTTTTTTCTACCTATACCCACCTTATTATTTTAATAATCCACTTTGGAGCCATTAGAAACTAAATATGATTTTATTATAAAATAATTATTTAAGTTTTTCTTAAAGAGCCCATCCTCCCCCTTATAAAAGGACACCACTTCTAACCAATTCCTCACACCTCTCAAGCCTTTTATCTCATTCATAATCTACCTAGTTAATCTCCCTACATCCCTATCCTCCTCCTAGAAGCCTTATCTTACGCAGAAGGTAGTTCAAGAGTCCTTTTTGGTTCAAACCAAAGGGAGTTACCAAAATTAAAGGTAATGATTTCTCTAAGATTATTTTCTTTTATTTTACTTATCCAACCCTAAACTCTTCTTATTATTTTCTATTGTAACAAAAAAAGTATCCTAAATATACTGGGATATTTTCATTAGAATTATTTGAACTACACTTACACACACATCAATCTAATGGGTGAAGAACATAATTTTTCTGTGGATGGCAACCAAACGCCTCACAAAACGATGATTGTTCAATTATCTCCTACCGCCTCTCATGGGGGCCATTATGATGGAACTATAATTAAATTTGATATTAATGATATTTATTTTATATTTAATCTTCTGTAATTCCACTTTATAGAATACCATTATTCGTTTCATGTTGTATATATATACGATAATTTCATTTGAGGAAATGTGGACTACCGCCCCCTCAAAGTGATATGACTCGTTCATACCATACATGGAATGTATAGAAAATGGTGTTAGTGAAATTAAGTAACATATATAAGATATTATATTATACTGGAATAAAAATATACCTATGAATCATTTGGTTTTTATTCCTTCTGAAATGAAAAATGAAATGGAAGTAGTGTTCGTGCGTACGTACGGATTACCGTCTCCACGAACGCAATGAGATTCGTTCCCCATCGTATCCATTCAATACTAATTTCATTTGATGATTAAAAATAATGTTTAAATACTTTATATCATTATATATATGAATAATATACAACCTATGGATAATAAACATGGCTTATGTAACAAAACATATAAAAGTAAATGAGTAAGCGAACACCCAAAACGACGATAATACAAAAATATTATTAACAAAGAAATATTAAAAGATCATATATGATATCAAATTTATGATTATTGTATAATTTAATAACAATGATTTAACTATTATACAAGAGGTTAACTTACCCTCAACCAAGGAAAAGTACCAGGTAAGGGTTTATTTCACAATCTCTTCATTACCTGAGGTTGTTTATACGTAATTATCTACTGGGGCCTCTTTATCATCCACATCCATATTTCTTAAAAATGTATTTCAAAACATTCTTACTATTTTACAGAATATGGTAAAAGTCATTTAAACCCTTGTTTGAATTTTTATAAGAAGTTTATAAAGGAATATTTACGTCATTTTCCAAACAAGGTTTTTTTAACCTTTTCGACAAAATTAATGTAAGAATGTCTTTTTTTAACTTATACGGTGGGTGTGGAAATTTTCCACTATGTTAAAATCTAAGAAGATTCCCTTACAAGCTTATAAGAATATTTTCAAAGTAAATTTTTTATTTTATAATTATGTGACTTTTAAATGATTTCAAAAAAAGAGATATTTCTCTCAAATAGTTTTGATGTCATCTATGTCAACATCCTTTGATGGATTTTAATCTTATTTTAGGTTGATTTATTATGATACAGAACTTCCATATTTTATTGATGGTTTTGTGATATGTTTGACTGTGGATTTTTTATTTTTATAACATTCATGGTTTATGGATAAATTATTTACATTTCGTATGCTAGTTTTAATACGAATTTTTACGTTATGTTTAAACATTTTCAAATGAGAAATGCATTGGACTTATTAAGTGATGGGTGGAGCCCGCTATAGCTCCTCGATGCATCGGTAGGTCTCATGAGACAAACTAGTGTCTTGTCATGAGGCATTGACAAAATATTATTTGTATTCTTGGCACGAGGCCTTGGTTACATGGTTATGATAGTCTGGCCTTATGCATTACTTCATTATGAAAGTGGTTATTGATATTGCATGTGGTTATTTTACTAGTAGAATATCCATGTGAATAAGTAAATGGAATTATTTCATTTTATTTCTACCATATTATGTTGAAGTTCAAGTTGAAAAGGCGTTTGTTTTAGTTATAAATTTCCTTAAATGTTTATTCTTATTTATGAATGTTTCCTCTATATTGTTATCCTTACTGGGCATTTGATCTCACCTCTTTCTATGTTATATTTCTCCCAGGATGTGAAGAAGTATATTATGAATAACCTGCCGGGATAGTCTAAGGGGATATGATTGTGGAGAAAAGATGTTGTTATAGTTTTCACTTTATTATGTAATGTAAACTTTATGAATGTATCTAGTTATTCCAAGGCTACTAAAATAATTGGTCTTTCGAGACTTGATCATTTGTGATCATGCCAATGTTAGGTAATAATGCACCGACTCCAGGTAAATGGGGTCGAGGCGTTACATCAACCATTATTCATTATCTTGATTTTATGGTTACCATTATGCATGATTCATATTTACCTTTCACACGGGTCTAATGACCTTTATACAACTTAGTTTCATTCTCAAATCCTTTCCTATCAATTGAGTATTTTAAAAATATAACAACCTTACAAATAATTTGATGCATTTTCAAGGAACTCTATATACATAAATGAGAATTATTTCATGAAAATAAATATTTCATAATTCCATAATAACCCATCCAATAAAAATTACACTCATATCCATTTCCATGATGCTTCATTGATAATTATTCTTATATAATAAAACTATAATTCATAGATTAATCAAGATTTCTTATTTTTCTTGTAAAATTTATTTTATGGTTCACTATAAATACTACCAAACATTAATGATTGAAAAATGTAAACAATAATTTTCTATAACAAATAATATTTTTTACTTTCATTTTTACCTTGAACAATTCTTCATTACGGTTCTTACTTATAATTCCAAAAAAACATCCAAGAGATCAATAA
This sequence comes from Viscum album, assembly GCA_963277665.1. Lineage (NCBI taxonomy): Eukaryota > Viridiplantae > Streptophyta > Magnoliopsida > Santalales > Viscaceae > Viscum > Viscum album. The sequence continues at coordinate 1,818,777,468 of OY728164.1, forward strand.
CTAGAATTTAAAAAATAATGGGATACCAAACATAAATGGGAAATCTATATTGAATAGGGAAAACCCAAGAATCCTATGATGTATAGTCCAATGTAAGGGAGCTAAATCCCAGTGTTTCAAATAGTCAATTCCTATTAAAGTTATCGACAACTTGACTAGGATTTTGAATTTTTAAACCTCATATAAAAAGTAAAAAATCCCACACACAATATTACTAATGAAATAATAAACAAATATATAGTGATACAAATATATGTTATGATTAATAAAATAATATAATAACATTATTTAGATAATTATTGTAAAATTGGGGAAGAGTTCATTACTTTAGAAGTAATATTTATTTTCCTGTGAAATCAATATTTAAAAACACAATGGGGAAAAGAATTACAAAGTAATCAAATTAAATTTCATGAGAAGAAGTTCTTTTAAAGATATTAAATTTTCTCAATAAAATAACATTTTTTGAATTTTTTCTAGATATAAGGAATTCTTGAAGAAATGTACATATTTCATCATCATCAGATCCACTCCAAAAAACAATCATGCACCGGGATCCACATTTTAACTCTTAAGATCAAGATTTTCCATTTCCTTAGAGATATTCAAGACCTTATTCGTCATTTTCTAATCATCCCCTAAAAGGATCTATCACAACCTTTCCAAATAGGTCCTGAACCGAAACTACCCCAATCACACCTCTAGTAGGCCATGGGATGGAGACTAGCATCAAGTAGGAATATCACACACATGGAAGGCCTTATCCTAAAGTACTTATAAACACACACACATCTCCAAGACCATAAAATGCTGAAATATATAACAAATAAAAACCATGCATACATAGAATCTAAAATCCCAACATTAAAGTTTAAATAAAAGTATAGGAAAGAAAAGGTACAAATACAATCCCACCAAAATAAATTTAAAACAAGTAAAATCTATGAAGTTGTAGTGTACTTCTGTCAATGAAACAAAAAGAAGACACCCTTTTCTATCTAGCTCAATAAGGACCACATAATCCTAGTTTCTCTAGGACTCCATTAAAGGGTTGGTTGTATGCATAAGGCATAACACATGTGGGAAAGTTCAATGCAGGGGTGAGTATAAAAATACCAAATAGGAAACCCTGAAATCACTAATAATGTAGCATAAAAAATGAAAGTCATATAATCTTTGTTATATGTGAATATAATATATAAAATTAACATCCATACATTCTCATAGTAGATACACAGTGTCAAGGTAATATAATATCCATATAACTATCCTAATATTCATGCTCAAAGGTTCCATTAAACACTCGTTCTAGGGAACACACTCCACGAGTCAAAAAGAAATGATGGGGTATATCCAAGATTTAATGCGTGTTGGGTCTTTTCCTATGAAGTACATACTGGAAGTCTGAATATAATGACACACATATGAGGATCACACCCAAGTACATGGGGTATACCGAAAACACTATCAAGATTAACCCACTAAGTAGGGGATCGATGCCCATGTAGTGTTGGTCGTGATGATATCAAGAACCCCACCGAGGTAAATAATGATGATGATAGAGAATAACACTCTAGGACACATAAAAGGATTCCAAAAACTCTATTAGAGACTGAAATTCCTCAAAAGGTATCAACATCTAATGTATAGTACAGAATTCCATAATAACAAGGTAGTCGAACTTGCGGTTAAACTTGTAAGACCATGCGAGTTTACGGGTGCACCCCTCCCCATAAAAACAATTGACCTACAAATTCAATTTTCAGAATGGTCATCTGAAAATATATAGCATAACAATGCAATCTATCATGCATGCATACTCGATGAGTTAGGTGGGTGAAACAATGACCCTATTTATTTAATCTAAAACATATGCTAGTTTTTTATCTTAAAATTCATGATGATGCTACCCCTGCATGACATAGGGTTTCTTTTCATCATCTTCCTTATTATCACTACAACCTTGCACACATGACCCCCTACACTCCCCCGACACTTCCTCACAACATCCCATCAAAGTAGGCAAGCTCTGGTATCTTTTTCATCACTTAAACTAGATTGCAGTATTACCCATATCAGCCAATCCATGGATGAGATTTGTAACTTTTAATTTTAATCGAACGTAACAATCAACATTCCACTGAAAATAATTCACCTTCTAATCACACATGACCAATTTATAATATGATCCTACCTCACTACTTTTCCCGACAAGAACAACTACACCATGTCTGCATCTCAACCTTACACTGCACATAGGACACATGCATTTAGGGTTTTTTCTTTCTTTACCTCATCTTCGGTACTACATCACATGACCCAACTCTACTCCATCAACACATAATTAAATGGAAATAGATATACATGAGTTCAAAAATAAGATCTTGAGCTCAATTTTTATGTGAATATTATTGGTTATAGAGTTTATTTAATGTGAACATCTACCTAATTATGTATTTATTACTACTGATTTAAATGTGAATTATTGGTCTCTAGATAAACTAATGTGGATTTTTTTATCTGAATAGCAATTTTATTTTATTTTTCCCCAATTTTTTGTTTCTCAGAATACTTATTTCAATTTCTAATTATGAAAAGTTTTGTTGTTTAATTAATTAATATAAATGATTATGTGTAAATATTGAGTAATTTTTTTGGTATAATTAGGGCTTGGAATTGATGATGAAAAATTGATGATATAGGAGGACCATTTTATCTTTTTTCAATTGATTTAATTGTTTTTAGGCCATAATAGTGTTATGTTAAACTATTTGTTCACTATTTTGTTGAATATGTTTGGTTAAATCTAAGATGGTATATTTGGTGGGTGTTGTCAGAATATATTACTGGGAGAAAAAACCTAAAATTAATTTTTCAAGGGTACTATTAGAGAGTTTAATATCAGTTTTCTATAAATGTATGCCTAAGGATGATAGCATTCTGACTGACTGACTGAAAATTATTTTTTTATTATAAAAACACTTTTAAGGAAAAGTGAGAAACCATGGGGTAAAAAACCAACCACAAATCTATCAAAAAAAAGAAACAAATGCAAAATAGTATCCTCCCCAGTAGTTGCACAATTTTGTAGCCTTCATCAGAGGATGACCCTTCGACTAGCAGTCCCGTGCGAATGCACAGGCATGGTACCGATAGCAAAGACATACCCTCTCAAAGACGAAATTCGAAAGGCAAGCTTCGGTGAAGACTTCGTGATCTAATCCCCATCTGGAGCAAGACCGCGTGAAGTGATTATTGCAGGAAAATGTTTTCAGCAAAATAAACAGAAGATTGCACCTAACATAGGTAGTAGGCACAACAGTCCACCAAACCAGCTAAACTCAGCAGACCATCTAAACAGAATCATAAAAGAGTAACTTAAAGTTTCCAAAGACCGCTTCCATGAACAGTTTCCATGATAAAGATGAGACCTGAGTGTCAGGTACCTTAGTCATCCTCTTTTTGACCTCATAAGCTAGCTGGTCCCAAGACTGGATATAATCCTCCATACTGATCAGACCTTTATTGAAGCCCCCTACCAATATGAGATCTTGTTGGTCAATCCAAGATTATTTATCCTCATTAAGAGACACTTTTAGAGACCTCCCCATCATCTTTGTTGCTTCCTCATCATTTTCATTCAGAACCAATATCTGCTCAAGCGCTTCCTTGTTGGAAATTAGAATCAAGTCCAAAGATTGATCATCTTAGTCCCCTGTTGTTTGAGGACTTTGGTTCTCACTGGAAAATTTAATTCATTTTAACTTTTTTTTCCAATCGAGTCTCCAAAGGAGGAGGGAGTGACGAGTAATCCTTCCTCCCCTTCCTTCTCTTAACACTCCTGCTACTCCTGCTACTCCTCATGCTTAGAGCTTCATCTGATGAGAGTTTTGGTAGCATTCATTAGAGTATTTTTATTATTATTAAAGTATAATATTTTGAGTTTACAAGTCGAGTTTATTATTTGAGTTTACTGGTATTTAATGAGTTTAAGTAGACTCTCAGTTTGGACTAACCTGTATACTAAACCCTTAGGGAAAGGTTAAAGGGAACATAACCTAATGAAACGTGTCTAAGATATAGATGAAAAGGGATACAAGCCTTCTTTAAAGGGGTACACAGTGTGTACTGGTAGTACACGATATGTCCCTTGGTCACCATGTCCAATATGTGTATCACATTCCATGCCCTTGTCGGTGTTATAGTACATGACCTGTTTGAGCCTATCTACTCCTGACTGTGTCTATGTATAGTCGTCCATGTTCATGTATGGTTAGTAATGTTCATGTATAGTTGGTTGTGTATCCTCCTTAATACATGCCAAGTACCAGTTAGGTTCACACACCATGTGACAAGGGTCACACACTGTGTGATACTTAACCCCAAGAGGAACCCTGGTGTTGTATCTAGGGGTCCCACATGTCATGTAATATTGTAATACACATTGTGTAACCTGGTATTTTATAGAATCCACAAGATCTTCTCTAAACCATCCTCCACACCACCACCACCACAAAACTTTCAGAAATTTTAGGATCCATGTTTGATTGATCCTTGTTCTCGCCAATTTTTTGGATCTTACCTTTAAAGATACTCAGGAAACACCATTGTGCACCATCTATAGTCTTTCAACCGAACTGAGTTGAACAGAAATCATTGATCTATTCTGATATCTCTTAGAACGTCCTCAATCGTCATCATACCTCAATAGTAACTCAACCCTATCATAGATCCAAACCTATATCTATGATATCAATTTGTTGAGCTAGGAAATGGGGTAACAATGATTGATTATCTAGTATTTTTTGAACTATAGGCCAAAAGAATTTCTTTGGATGAATAATGAATGGGGAAGGAAATGTAAAACACACAAACATGAAAAATTAACCCTATAAAATTTTTATATTTGCCTTGATTTTTTGTTTTTATAACAACGAATAAAGAGATAATAATATAATAAATAAATAAATCCCCAATCCTAGATAATATCTATCTCATACCCGCAATATTCACGATTCACATATATGTTAATTAGTTGATATATTCATGTTCTTCATAAGAATAAATCAATGGTGATAAATACTTCAAAAATATATTTCATTCCTCGATATTTATTGATCACAAACATATAATGAATCTATGTCATTTTCATCAAATAGATCCTCAAATCCTAATGGCGCAATGATCCTTAATCTTAATTTAATCTGATCTAATGCCATCTTCCAAGAAATATCTCCTCCAATAGTCATCTAGTCCTCTATGGTTAAGTGGCCAACCCTATGATCTCTTTATAACTATATACTTATATATGTTTTGGGTTCAATACATCAAAAAAATTAAATAATTTAATTTGTTAATTTTATTAATTTTCCCTTCATGGCACTCAAACTGAACATCTGGTGGGCTCAAAGTATAAGTTTCACCTTGGGTAAAACCCATTCTATGAACACAAAAGTGGCCATGAATTTCCAATATGAGCATTCATTTTATAAGTCATTCCATTTTTCAGGAAAACACTACACATGTGATATTTAATATATTTCAATAATTAATTCCAAGTTCATCAGGCCTTGTATTCCCATGTAATCTCAGTTCCTAGCTTTGATAATAATCCATATAATATTCTAATGTAATTCATAGAAAAATAAAATTCATTACATTGTCCCCACCTTGAGGATTTACGTCCTAAAAATCACAAACAAAAGGCAACAAAAAGAGATGTGGGTACTAAGTACGCATCTGGGAGTCTTTCTCCTAGGTACTCTCCTGAAGATTCTTATGCTGACACCAGACATGCACTAAAGGAATCACTCAGTCATGGAAGATATTCTCAGGTTTATCCTCAATCTCTAATGGTTACTTAGAAAAGGTATATCCATCCTTGATGTCTAGATTTCCCCGGTCTATAACAAGTGACGGGTCATGCACATAACTCCTTAGTAGAGACATGTGGAATACGTCGTGTACCTAGTTTAAATGTGGGGGTAGAGCCAAGTAGTACCCCGCATCACATACTCTACACAATATTTGTAAAGGACTAATTAATATCTCATATATCTTTCCACCTTATCCAAATACCCACAACCCATGACAATGTGAGACCCTCACGAACACGTGTCCCCCCTCCTTAAACTCCAAAGGCCTCCATCATTAGTTTTCATAATAATTGTGATAGATCTATGTATTCATCATCTTCTCATGGATGATCTTCACCTTCTCTATTGTGGCCCACACCATTACTGGTCCCATAAGTTCTAACTCTCCTGGGTCGGTCCTGCATAGTGGGGACCTACAATGTTGTTTATATAAGGCCTAAAATGGTGTCATGCTGATGGTAGAATGGTATTAGTTGTTTTATGAAAAATCCACTAGTGGTAAGTGATCCACCCAGCTATGGCCTAAGTCCAACATGAAATCGCACAGTATGTCCTCTTGGACCTGAATGGTCCACTCATTCTAGCCATCAATATGGGGGTGAAAATCCATTCTCAAACACAACTGATCCCCAAAGGCATCATGTAATCCTCTTCATTAATGATATGTGAAGTGTACATCATGATCATAAATGATCATCAATAAAACTCCATGGAGTTAGACTATCTCTTACATATAATGGAGTCACATTCTCTCTACTAAATGCTACACTTGAATAGCTACCAATTGGGCTGACTTGGTGTGTCATTATATGATTACCTAGATGGTATCAAGTCCAATGGATGTACATGGCAACCCCATCACAATTTATATAGATATACCTTCCCAAATCCACTATGGTACATCAATTGGTTGAGCTAAACCAAATGTAACCTAGTGCCCTGCCTTCACTTACTAACAAGTAAGGCATCAAGAGGAAAACTTTGCAACTCCCTTATTTATCCCTAGCCATCAAAACAAACATCATAGATCTATCTGCTAACATGTTCCCCTTCGTAGGAGTGCAGACAATCTCAAAGTCATGATCTTGGAGATACTTTATCCATCACTTATATCTCAAGTTAAGATCCTTATAAGAAAAGATATACTTGATACTCCTATGGTTAGAATAGAATATTAACTGATCACCCATAAGGTAGTTTGACCACCTCTTCAGTGTAAAAGCTACCACTATTATCTCATGATCATGGGTTTTGTAGTTCTTATCATGTGGTTTCAAATGACATGAACCATAGGTAGTCACCACCTATATCTTCAGCATATCACAACCAATCTAAGTCCCTAATACATCACATAACACTACTTACTCAACACTCTCCTCTGGAAATCATAATATGTAAGCACTCATCAATTTTTACCTCAACTTCAGAGAAGCCGATTGGGACTTATATCCATATGAAAGGATTTATTTAGGGTAAAATATTTCAAGGGAGTAGATATCATAGATAAATGAGGTATGAATATCCAATAGCAACCTGATAATACAAATATTCTTTGTGCCTCTATCACGCTCTTGGGTGGCTCCGAAACTAACACTACTTCAACCATTGTCATGTCCACTACTAAACCATCTGTAGAGATAAAATGTCCCAGAAATTAAAACTCTTGAATCTAGAACTGTAACATAGAGATATTCCTATAATTTTGGTTCCCTCATATTATATCTAAAAGAAATTTCAAATGTATCACATTCTCCTCCTAGGACACTGAGTATAGTAGGATATCATCGATGAAGACTGTTAAAAACCCATCCAAGAAAGGCTAAAAGATCATGTTGATGAGCCCCATGAACACTAATAGGGTGGTAATCATGCCAAATGTCCTCAAAATGTACTCATAGAGAAAGTAACAACATAAAAAATAAGTCTTCAGTATATCCTCATCTCATACTTGCAGCTGGTGATACCCATATCTGAGGTCAATCTATGAGAATCTTCATCCCCTCTCAACTGATCAAAGAGGTCATCGATCCTCGATAGTTGATAATTTTTCTGTATTCTCGCCTCATTTAGGTGATGGTAATACATACATATCCTCAATCTCCCATCCTCCTTCTTGTAAAACAACATTGTGGTTTCCCAGGGTGAAACACTAGATCTGGAAAATCCCTTCATCTGTATGTCCTCCAAATACACCCTCATCTCACAAAGCTTTACGGGAGCCATCTGATATGCTAGCACAAATATTAGGGCCTCCCTAGGGTTTATATCAATGCATAATTCTATAAATCCGTGTAGAGTTAATTCTAGAACATCCTTAAGAAATATTCCCTCATACTCTTCATCCACTATAGAAAACTGAAAACTCATAGTGTTCACTACAGCAAAGGTTATTCTAGACAATTGGTGTGTAATCAGTTGTACCCTCCTACACATGAGTCTATCCTTCTTTACCTGGGATTCCTTTTCAAGAATAAAGGAATAAATTTTCACATAACTGTCGACACACTACATATTTCACCTAAAACAATCTATCTATGATGGAAGTATATATAACCATTCCATAACTAAGTTAACGTTGTAAGTACTCATCACTGAAATAAATAGATCTCAAAGGAAACTGTCACCACCAATATTCAGATCACATTGTCTGCCTAATTTTTTGATTACATATTCACCTCTAGTAGGAGTCTCCAAGCATAATGGTCGATCCAAGGTCTCAATAAGAATCATTAAGTCTCAAAATAGATAAGTGACAATAAAGGAATTACCCACACCTATGTCTATGATTATTGTATCTTAGGTATAAAAGATATAGATCATACCTCATATCATCTCTAGAGCCTCTAGGTCACAAGACTCAACTACCTATAGTTGTTGTCACCCATGTCCCTTAGTTCCTTGATCCTGGCGCGGACCACCTGGGGGTAGTGGTGGTAACAAGTCATAACGTCTTCTACCTTCAACTACTCTCCCAGCTCCTCTTCCAGGTTTTCCACCCTATAGACCCACATTCTATTATCACTACCTCTTCCTAAATGTCCCATCCACTTTCTCTCTATCATCCACATGTCAGGTTGGAAAATATCATGAAATATGTCATTGACTATCACAATAGTAGAACCAACTCTCCCTATGCTGATTAAATCCATCTTGTGATCCCTTAACTACATACCCTCTATCCTAGGATCACCTCATAAAACATACCACACATCCAAGGCCCTATGTCTATCATACTCTCCCAACCTCCGCAGTCTCATCTTCTATATAACACACTACCAGAACTAAATATCTATCTTTTCTCATCCAGTAAACTCTAAACTACCAAAGTACACACTAGCACCCTAGAATAGGTAGGAATGCATAGTGGTATCATGTTTTCTGTGATATATCTATTTAGAACTTAGTATATGCTATGATCCTAAAAGAACTAGTCATGAAACATATCCATCAAGTACCAAGAGAGGTTGGTGAACCTTGATGAATACTCATCCACAGTCATAGTACCCTTTTGAACCTATACAATCTCCTAGATTCACACAACCCTCAACATATCTAGAGAAAAAACCTCTTTGAAAAGGATCTCAAACTATGACCATGCAAGAGTCACCTCATCATAAGACTGGATCATTAAGCCCCACCATTGTAATGTAGTGCCATATAGAAGCCTTGATGCCAGGTAACCATCTAATCTGAAGGTATCCTAACAAGATAGAAGTCTTGTGTCGCCAACTCAATCCAGTCTTCTACCACCCAGGGGATGGGATTTTGTTGAAACATGAGGGTTCACTATCATAGAATATCATAAGTTTTTCGTAGACTGTGCACCACATATTCTTGAATATTTGGTACCATATAATGTATGATAAGTAGTGGTAAGACTGGTCCACCATCTAGATGTAACACCTCAAAAATAGGACCATGTATCGAAGCCTCGTAACTAAGGGAATCATACTCATTATCCTATAGTTTAATCCTAGCTGCAAGACATCATGGAGGCATCTTGAAATAGAAAAGATGTATAATGGTCAATGATTATATCTGAAGAGGTGAATCATAAAGTACATGGAAAGAAAAATTCATTCCTATAAGATGAATGTAAAAAAAAATTCCCCCCGCAAAGAGTGCCTACATTTGCTGAGTTGAAAGGCATGGGATCGGAGTCCTGGTGTTTGAATACACTAGTTGTTGCACTAAAAATGGAGTCCCTATCCTGAAATACTAATTTAAAATACTTGAAATTGTTATCAAGAACCCCAAAAAATATTTTCATACTTTGGTACTAAGGTAGAACTGACTCATTTTATACCACTCTATCACGACCCATCCCAACAGGGCTCGAACCACGACTACACCAAGACTACCTCCAATTGTCCACAGGTTAGCGACTAGTGCAGAGTAGGTATATCACACACTCAGGAGGCCTTAGTATAATGTAAATTTATACATGCATAGATCTCCATGCACATGAAATACTGAAATGTAAAATAAATAATAAACATACAAGTATACCATCTATAATACCACCATCAAAGTATGAAAAAAAATTACTATAAAGAAAAGGTATTATATAAATACAACCCCATAAAAATAAACTAAAAATAAGTCTAACCAATAAAGTAAGAGAATACTTCTATAAATTAAACCATAGGAACACACCTCAGTCTTTCTGGCTGAATAAGCACCACCTGGTCCTAGTCCCTCTAGGACTACGTCAAAATGATGATTGTATATAAAATAAAGGACATGTTCATGAAATGACCATATTGGGGTGAGTATAACAACACCTGGTAGGACACCCTAAAATCACTAAACATATAGAATCAATAATAAAAGTCATCTCATCACAAGTATATATCAATGGAATATATAACAAGAACATCTAGATATACTCATAGTAGACACATAGTCTAAATGTAAGATCAAACTAGTATAACCATCCTAGGAATCCTTCTCAAAGGTTCAATATAACATTAATCTGGGAGAACACACACTGTGAGTCAAAAATCACTGATGGTATCCATCCCAGATGTCATGATCATCAGGTATTTCCATAATAAGTACATGATGGAAGTCTTAATAGAACGATACATATGTTGGGATCACATCTAAGGCCATAGGATATAACAACAACCCAATCTATATTATCCCACCAAGTAGCGGATCGACACCCATGTAGTTTTGTCCACAATGAAACTAAGAACCCCACCTTGGGAAAAATTATTATGATAAGGGACCAAACTTTGGGCCTCATCGAAGGATTCCAACAACTCTATCCAAGACTGAGGTTCCTTGGAAGGGATCACCAACTTATTTATAAGATACAATTCCATAAGAAACGCTTAGGGAAAGGATCAAGGGAATGTACCCAAATGAAACTTGTCCAAACTAAAGAGTAAACATTCTTCAAACCTTCTTTGATGGGGTATATAGCGTATAATAATTGTATACGGTGTGTCCCTTTGGCATCAGGTCTTACCCATGTTTGTGTTAGAGTACCGACATACTCGAGCCCATTTACTCCTGACTATGACCATGTATATCTTTCTATGTCTATGTACAGCTAGCCATGTCTGTGTTTGGATAGTGGTGTATCCTATAAGATACATGCTGAGTTCCAAGTAAGGATCGCATGCAAAGGGAAAAGGGTCACATACCATGTCATAATTGACTCTAGGCAGAACCCTAGAACTATATCCAAGGGGTGCCACATTAAAATTAATACTTGAATACAAACTTTGTAACTTGGGATTTCATAGAACACGTAGGTTTTCCTCCAAATCATCCTCCATGCCCCTTCCACCAAAAGTTTCATCGTAATATGAGGATCTTGGGTCATTTTATCCTTATCATCATTAATCACCAGGATCCGACCTTAGAAACAATTTGGGAAATTCCCTCATGTTCCATTCAAAGTCACGCCATTGAACCAAGTTGAATAGAAATAATTGATCCATTCTGATCCACCTTAGATCATCCTCTGTCGTTACCACACCTAAATAGAAGCTTTACATTTTCATCTATCTGAACCTATATCTATTATATCAATCTGTTTCTCCAATATATAGGTGTGAAATGATTAATTATCCTATATTTTTTAAAAAATTGGGTAAAGGAATTGTTCATGATGAAATAAGAATGGGGAAGGAAATACACAACATACAAACATTATAAACATACTTCGACCAATGATCATATTATCCTCTATTCTTTTTTTTATAACAAATAATGATGTGATAATAAAATAATCAATATAGAAATCCTCAATCTCAGATAATATCTATCCTATACCCATAATATGTACGATTCACGAATCAATTCATTAGTTGATTGATTCATTTTTGTCTTATGAATAAATAAATGGGGATAAATAAAAATAAAAAAAATGGCCTACCTTGAGATAGATCAATCATTGATGAGGAATGAATTTTTTTCATTATCATTATTGATATCCTTTAATCATGATAGCACAATGATCTTTGATTTTGATCCAATCTAATATGATTTTATCTTACAAGAATTATATCCTCTAATGGTCTCCTTGGATTTTTTTATAGTTTGTAAAAATATTCTAGATTTAACTACTGGTATTAAGATAATTATATCTATTTAGGAAAAATTATTCCAATAAATATGATTAAAAAACATTATGAAACAATATCCATCTAAATAATTATGTGTCCTTCCCCTGGAAAATTGTCTTTTCAGTTGAAAACCCCTCTTTTTTCTTCCATTTATAGGTCTAATAGGAAAAATGAATATCTGTTTTAAGGATTCAGATGAAGGAACTGAAAAGAACTAATATTGATAGTTTTAAACAAGTGAATGGATAGAATAATTATAAAAAATTAAACTAAAATGACCTGATATTGACATTTTTTAACTTGTGAATGAGAAGAAAACATCTCAAGGATGATTCTTAAATAAATTAATTCGATTACCAATGTTTTATATCAACTAGTAAAAAATCATCAATAATGTAGTAGTGGAATAATATTTTTAGATATCATCCACAACCAGTATGAAAATGGTCTAAATTGAAACCATACCTAGTATTTTAGATCATGTAATAGAGAATATTATGAAAATATAATAAAAATCTTACATTTTGGATCTTATTTCCTATAACAGGGAATCTAGGACACTTGTCTTGATTTTTCACGCTCTAATACACTAGCTTACCACTTGAAGGATTTAAAAAACTATTAATAAATAGTTTTAATGCATAATTCTTGAAAACTATAACATATTACATCATAATACCTAACAGAATCTATCCATGAAACAGAAATAATTACGCATTAAAAACATCAACGGATGTACATTGAATAGATTATAATGGGTATTTATGACTCTATTGATGTTCAATCAAGGTTTGAACCCATGCCTCTTACAATAAGTGATTTTTTACACAATCCTAATGTCAAGATCCCGTCAATTCTTAGAACATGGATTGAAGGAAAAGGACTATGATGGTTTGGACGATAACAGTTTGAGAGAAGGTGTATATAACCTCCCAAAAACCTAGATCGTATGACATATCCCACTGAAATTATTAAAATTTTATTGTAGGTGGAAATGACAATGAAGACCAAAAGTGAGCCTTAATACAAGGTGGGGACCAAAAAATGAGAAAAGGACCAAAAGGGGGTATTTTTGTTCAAATGGACAATTACGTGCCAAGGGAAACATGAGGCTCTATTCTTTGTGACTTTTTTTTAATTTTATTACTTATTTTATTAATATAAACCATTCTTTTCATTTTTTTAAATTATATTTCTTATCATTTTTCTAATCATTAGATTATATATATACTTATTATATGTTAGATCCTAAATAGTTATATATTATAAATACTTATTTTATATATACCGATGGGTATTTATATATTTTATGTGTTCACCTATATACATTTATTTATTAATTAATTTATATTTATAATATTTTTATTCAATAATAATAATAGTAGTAGTGGTAATAATAATAATAAAAACAACAACAGTAATAATAATAATTTTTTATTATCAAATTCTTTACCCAACTATTAAATGTGTGGGGTTAATGTAGTACTTTTAGAGTACAATAAATATGAAGATAGTTATGCTAATTAATATACTATTACTAAAATACATTAAAATTGAAAATATTACATATTAATTTGAGTTTTGTTTAAATTATATTTATAAATAAATATTAAATTACAATTCATTTAATTAATTACTAGTTGTTGATTAACTATATATTGTCAAATAAAAAATAAAATTACAAAGTAAAATTTATTTATTTATTTATATGATTATCTTAGATTTATAAATACAATTTAAAATTTTCTATTTGTATTTATGTAATTAAAAGTGTTAGGGTAGTTAAATAGGTATTCAATGATATAACAGGGTTGGGTTAGGGTGGTGAATTTGAAAAATAAACAGGTTTGAGTTTAAGAGCTGTATATTTCATGGGGGCTAAACCTGGTTTCAATATAAGAGGCCTTCTCTACTAATTAGAGTCTGAAATTTGAGGAAGTTATTGTTATTTATGTTGTAAATTGGTTTTCTAGGGATTAATGTCAATATAAATATATTTTGGAGTTAGATTTCCTCTTTCTTATCATTTTGGTTAAAGCATATCCTAAAATCTATGTATATTTGGGGCTCCTCCTCAATGAGATCTAGTATGGGTCTTATGAATTTTCTCACTGTTCCTTTTCTTTTATGAAAAGGGTGGGTAATATACAATCCCATCATATTTTTATGTCTCCTCATTATTATACTATATTGGTTTGGTTCTGTTTTATGTCACGTGAGGCTTCATTTATTACATCTGTGGATTTATAACAAGTTTGAGTGGATTTTTTTGCTTCAAAAATTTACACACACTCACAAATAAGCACACATACATAATGAAAAAAATTTGTCAGCTAAAGAAAGAGATATATGATTTGAAACAAACTAGAAAGACTAGTTACTCAAAATATTACTTCTTAATAACAACTAATGTTGCTAATAGGTGATATTTATCACAATATGTGGGTGGTGACAATAAATTCACAATAATTGTAATTTATTGAATGCAGAATGAAATTAATTTTTTGGAATTAATTTAGATTCCACTATAAAATAATAATTATCATATTTTTTGGGATTTCTCATAAAATATATGTTAATCGTTAGATTAACTATAGGGAAGTTGATTCTAACTTTCACTCCAAGTCTGAAACTTATGATTTTGATCATTTTTGATTATTTGTAATTATTTATCTATGTTTTTATCATCACTATTGTCACTATGATGTCTTTTTAAGTTCCCAATAAACCTCTAAAAGTAGTTTTTTAAAATTAAAAAAGGATTTGGTATAATATATTGGAGGTATTTACTCTATGTATTTGATAATTGTAAAAAAATAACAATTGCAATTAAGAGGAAAATATATCGTG
Source organism: Viscum album (assembly GCA_963277665.1). NCBI lineage: Eukaryota > Viridiplantae > Streptophyta > Magnoliopsida > Santalales > Viscaceae > Viscum > Viscum album. The sequence goes on from OY728164.1 coordinate 1,818,792,775, forward strand.
GAATATTGTTAAACCATCTCAATTTAATTCGCTTCTTGAAATGGTTTTATATATTATATACATTGGCCCATAAATATCACCAAAATGATTGAAAAATAAAACTTATTCCATTAATTTTAAACATAATACTTTTTTGTCATAATGAAATTAATTTTTTTTTAATTTTTTTATCTCTGACTCATAATAATCATTAAATGGAGTTAAAAATGTCAAATATTGATTATTATTAACATCTTAGGCCACCAATATTAACATATTATAATTTTATTTTCAAAGTAAAATATGTTATCATATATCTATTATTTAAAAAAATTTATTTTCATATATGTTGTTATTCAATTTAAAATAAAAAAATTCCATAGTATTATAAATATGTTAATGTTTGGAAGTCAAGTGTTAAAATATGGAACATTTGGGTTAAAATTTATAAGTGAAGTGTTAAACCATTATTTCAGTCGAATTTTGGTTTTTAACATTGATTTCAATGAATTAAGTAATATAATATTTTATATCAATTCTTTTCAAAATAATTAAACAAACTCAATGTCTCAAATACAGTTCAACACTTGCATTCATTATCATAAAACTTTAATTCTATATTTTAACACTTGACATCCAAATTTTAACAATAGAGTTGCATATTTTAATAGTGACATTCTGTATTCGAACTATTGAACAAAAAAATAATGATGACAAAAATATTAGATCTTTTTTAAAAAATATATATATATACAGTAACAGAAGTCAAGTGATAAAATTTGGATTTTTTCATAATCCTGATTTATAAACAATAATAAAAGACATTATTTATTATCTTGTAAATATTAAAAACTACTCATTAAAAATATATATATTTTTTAAGATATTTTTTTATATCAAAATAAAATAATCCCCATATTCATCACACATAAATCCACAATATATAAAATCAAGTTTCCAATTTCAAAATCAACTCTTCAAAACCTAATAAGACACCAGGGTAAAAATTATTGTGTTTTATTAAAAAACTAAAATATTCAATTACTTTATTTTCCAAAACCACCCAAATATATCCATTTAATTCAAATGGACACTTATACCCCCAATGAAAATAGGGAGCATTGTTCCCCATGTCAGTTTTTTACTTAATTAATTAATGTAATCCATTTTTCAGTTTTAAAAATTATATTTCTTAACATTTTTTTGATCATTAGATTATATATATAGGTATAATATATGTTAATTATATGTTATAATCTAAATAGATAAATATTACAAATACTTATTTTATATATTCATGTTTATATATTATTTGTGTTCACCTATATAAATGTACTTATTTATATATTTATGTATTTATATTTAAATTATTTTTATGTAGTGGGAGGATTAATAGTAGTAATGATGATGGTGGTGGTGGTGTTTCTAGAAAATTTAAAACATGACTAGTTCATTAACTATATGTTAGTGAATAATGAAAAACCAACCTGGAGTACCATTAAATCGGTATTTGATATAATTATCCACTCACATGAAGAGATTTCCTGATATCCATGAGCTGGAAACAAGAACCTGGGCATTAAGAAATAACTGTTGGAAATTATTTATATCATAAAATATTACAACAAAAAAAGTATATTATATAAACATAATCAAATTCATACATTAATATAATCATATCAGGTACAAGGAGGTCATACAAAACTAGAAATAAAACAAGATACCAAATAACCATCTCTCGGTGGTCCATGACCACCCACCATGGCTCAGGTCACCCATCCTCGATCAGCCAAACCTAAAAGCAAAAAAGAATTTGAAGATCACATTAGCACTTGTTACATTAATAAGAGGGATGAAAACACCAAATGTACAAGTGGGGTGTGATCTATAGTGCCCATTAGGATTCCACAAAATTCTCTATGTAGTTACTTCATAAGGAAACTCAAATAATCTAAAATATGAGTAAAATAAATATAGTAAGAATTGTAGTTTAAAAATAGAGTTTTAATCATTTCAATATCATTTAGAAATAAAAATTTGTGAAAAATTCCATTTCACCATTTAAAAACTAAAACTATTATTGAATTCTTTCAAAAATATTTCATGGCCTAAAGTCAGAAAGTAAATAAAATATGAGAATGTGCACTTGATATCAAATAATTACAAAATTCAATACAATAGAGTCAAGGCACATCAATTTACTAAATATAATAGTTAAGAGAATGAACCAAGCAAGTAAGGAAGCTCTAGTTCCATGTAGTGAAAATAGGCATTATCATGTATCAAGTATCATATATGTAGATTTCATAGGTGAAACCTAGATATGATAGTAGGTCCACCATAGATTACCTAATAAAAAATCATCATGAACAATCATCAGGATTAAATCTAATCTCATGTGTCTCAAGAAAACTACTTCCACCCACTCTCACTTTCGTAACTACATATATGTATTGTGGAAATTTCATGTTCTCTACAAGTCTAATAAATAGGGTGTGAGTATGCTACTGAAGTATATATCTGGGTCATCTCATCTAACTACCAATGTTCACATGATTAGTCAATAGAGGTTAGTGTAATATTTATGTTATGAGGATTTGAATGGGTATCCTTATCAATATCAATCATAGTCTCATGACCTCAACTTTTCAATCATTGGTACATGACCTCAAATAACATCTCACTCTCAACCCCGAGTGACCTAAATGTAAATAATTCCTTTTTTTAAACACACAATAAATAATCAATAAATTTACATTAATGTATTATGATAAGATTTGATCATCATAAAGTACCAACTGGGCCATCAAACATACCAATTCAATTGAAAATTTTTTCTTCAATTCAACCTCTAAAATGGGTATCCATACCCACCTCCATTAAAAACCCATTATGATCATTACAAGCTATGATTTAGTACAATAATTTATTTCAAAACATCCCAAAGGCATTAAAATAATTTTTCCAATTTAAAAAGTCTTATCATCAATTCAAAACAAGGATTTACACCTTCATTCCATGTGAATAGATATCTCATTTCAGATAACATATGAATGACCACTTCAAAGAACAAGGGAAAATCATTCAAAGAGGGTTCTTGGTCATTTCAAAAATTCAATCATTTGAAACTCTATAAAAATAATCACATTTTTTAAACCATTTCATAAAATTCAAATCATTTCACTTCAGAAATAAAAATTGTGCATGAGCCATCACCTTACATAAGGTAAGAATGAAAAACTATTTGAAAAGGGATTAAAATAAATATATAATTAATCAATTTACAATACCATGATAAGGAACACAATACATGTTCAATCTATTTAAAAGGAACTCAAATAAGATTTCATAAGTAAATTCAAGATCAAAAATTATAAAACATGTGTTGGAAGGAATCACATATCTATACATTATCAATCAAAATGGAATTAAAAACAAAATAAATTCATAGAAACATTTACTAGAAAAATTCATCATCCAATGGAAATCGATCCAATATTTATCACCCCCTATGAAAATTATTGGATATCATAAGAGATATCTTGATAGAACTGAGAAGAGATCTTAGATATAAAATCCCAGATAAACTATACTAGGGTCAACAAACCCTAATGAAATCAAATTATATAGGAAGAAATAATCAAGAAAAGTAGATATATCAAAGACTAAGAAGAAACACAAATACAAAAGTGGACTTTAACAGAGCTAGAATGGGCCTTTATCAGTGCTAAAAAGTAATGATTTTCCTGAACTAGGCTGGGACGCCATCCAACCCAACATCTTACCCGGTCTGAGACATGGCCTGAATGGTGTTCCCGATTCCCACTGACTATAAAATAGTTCCAGGAATCAAATATAATATGATTTGGAATGATTTCCGCCCAATAACCAAGACCGAATAAACAAAATAAACAAACTAAGTATGATGTAAAGTCTACTAATTTAATCTCAAAGGAATATAATAAGATGATTTAGTAACAAGATACAACTAAACATACAAGAAACCAAAACCATACCAAACCACTACAATGTGAACTCCATGTGACCTCAATTTCTCCACCATCCACAATAGAAAACCGCTCCAAGAACTAGCTCGACCTAAAAACCTGAAAAACAAGTTGGATATGCAAAATAGATCGGGTCTACTTACACCGAGTGGTACAAGTGGGGTGTGATATAAACAGCTAAGTAGGTAACTACCAAGGAATCCATGTGTTTCCTTTCCAAAAAAACAATCCACTAACACTACATTTAAATCCATGTATAAAAATATGGTTTCCACATTTTTTGAAAATAAAAATATTTCTTTCCCTTTTTCAAACAATTCACACCATGATTTAATTTCCAAAACAAGTTTCCATTTTAAATCCAAAACCCAAAACAAATGATACGAGACTATGATGAAGATAAATAAATAGTACAAGTGTAAAATTAAGTGTATTAAAAATAAAAAAAATCAATCAGATATAATAACCATGGGATTTCCTAAACATACGTAGAGAAACCCCTAGATTTATTTGATTCATAACCACCTCTCAGTGTATAGTGAAGCTCCCTACTCCATAACTAACTAGCCACCCCCAATTGACCAATCCAGTGGAAGAACCCACCTGGCCTCTCAGTAAATCCAGATGGTACCAACCTATATAATCATGATTGATTAGAAACTTTCACTCAACTCTTTAAAATACTCCCCGGAACCTATGGTAAAAGTATATTGGGTAAGTAGGAGGCCCTATCATGTGTGAATCACTTTACATGTCGTCACCGCACTTGCCTACCCCAAACGAAAACACCACCTATACAATAACACATATAAGGAAATCCCCAATAGATGATCCAACTATACATATATAAATATATATATAACATCGTAAGTTTCCAACCAAGATTTCACATCATATAACATTCAACCTTTTCTTTAAAACATTCTAGTTTTCCAAATGGGTATTTGGTTATACACACCCAAATGCATTTTACCCAAAACATTCCAAAAACCATTTCCAAATCAATGTGAAATACCAGTTTCACAATATTTTCCAAAATCAATACAAAACACCAATCTCAAATATCCAATTCCAGAAGGGCCTTTAATTTCTAAACATTCACTAAAATAAGTTTCATCGATAAATATGAAAAAACCTTAAGGAAAACATTTAGAATTGAATTTTCAAATCACTCGAAGAAACACTTTCCCTCATTTGGAAAACATAAAACCATTATGAGAGAATTAAAAGGAAGAGGAATGAAGAAATTTTAAGGGGAAAGTGTGTTAGAGTGCAATATTCATTTGACTACACAACTATATGTGCACCTTATGCGCCCATGGATGTGACAACATCCAATAAAACCCTCTAGAATTTCATAAAAACACCCCAAACCATTTTTAGAACCATCACTTTATGTTTAAACCAATCCCAACCATTTCACATAATTTAAAGAGAAAAAATAACCATTTTATGTACCATGAAAATACTCCAAAAACAATCCACTATAACAATCATGCTATATAAATAACTAAAACAAACACACCATGCCAAAATCACCACCCAACCATTTATAAATAAATATTTCAAAGGGACAACAACACCGAAATCACCCAATTATTTATATCAAACCCCAATTTATATTTTATCAATCAAATTTGGTGTGAATACAAATAGGCATAATCAAATAATAACTTCAAAACCCATTTTTAGAAATTTATATCAACAAGGAAATACCATAATAAACTAAATATGTGCATTATAAAGGCATGTATCATGTTAACAATTAATTGAAGAAACCCATGCATTAATAGAATACATTAGAAAGGAAATTCATAGAGACTCCTACCCCAATGTTGTGATAATGTGACGAAACCTTTGGATAAGAGAGATCTATTCCCCATGCACCCTTCGCACAGCCTAGATCCAAAGAAAAATGACCCAACACACAAAACCTATCTATTAAGGTTCAACCAAGAAAGACTCCACCAAAGGGTAGTCAAGGAAATAAGGAATAATTTGAGAAAGAATGAAAAAGGGTCCAAACCCCTAATAAACTCACCTTTGATCTTTGAGGTAGCAAGCATGGAGGTGGAGGAGCCAAGGGAAGAGGGGTCTCGGGACCCCTTGGTGTGCCAAAATAGACCAAGGAGGGAGAGGCTTGAGTTTGGGATAAAAATTGGGGAGAGAAAAAAAGGGATTAAAGATTTTAAAATTTTTGGGAAGCTCGTACAGTTTGGCTACACGGTTTATCAAACTGTGTGCCAACCATCCAGTAGCTACTATCCAAGAAGAGAGTGACTATATGACTAAACTGCATGATTTTTTCAATCATGTTCAAACTGTAAAGTAGCTACTGCCTATAAAGGGACTAACCTCGTGACCATCCCACATGGTTTGACTGACCGTGTTCAAACCATGTGGTATCTTCTATCGACTTCAAAAACTAGCTACATGGGTACTTGGGATGGTCCACATGGTTTCTACTAACCGTGTGGTGCATGAGAATAAGCCAAAAACCCACCCAACATCCAAAAATTCAAAAACAAATTAATCGGATCTCAACCCGAACATCAAATAAAGAGATCGCACACTAAGAAAATGATAAAATAAAGTGTTTCCAATGTATGGGATTGAAAATTATTTCATCCAAAAACACTTTATACCCCATGAAAGTCACCCAGCTGAAAGTTCATAAAAACTTGAGTCAATGTCTGATTAGAATCCAGAGAAACCATGAGACTCAGGGTGACCTTTCTCTCCACAAGTCACACCCAACCAATCACTAAGGGACCATATCATGAGAATAAGGGGATTAAAAAGGGGGTTCTCCCCACCATAATAACTCAACTACATGGAAGCTCTAAAACCCAAAACACCACCACCAAAACATAAATAAGGAACCTTATATAGAGAGACCTAGAAAACGGGACCCTGGGATCTAACTCAACTTCTCCACACAAACCAAACAACACCCTTACTAAAATCAGGAACTATGGAATCCCAAAATTTACACATCAAATTTACCGCACAACCAATCCACACCTCCAAGACATGAAAAGAAAGTCCACTACAAGGAAACTTGGCATACCGAGATTCCAAGATGAGGGAATCCCCTACGAGAACCAAAAACCCTCCGCACATGGGTGTACAACATCACCACCATAACTAAGAATTTGTCACACTAATCTAAGACTCCCATAAAAGTGGGAGGGTAAACCCAAAAAAAGAAACTACACCCAAACAATGATCCGGAAACACCATTCATCAATTCTAAAAAACTCAAGAACCTTAAAACATGCTCAGCTAAAACAGAGACCAGCCCATATAAGGGCTAAGCACACTCAAAGAAGAATAAATGATTAAAATATCCACATTTATATAAATATTACCACTTGGGTTACAAAAGAATTATTTCATCACACTACTATAATGAAAAGATGAAATTATAATAACAAGAATACAAGAATAAGAGAACATAAAATGTTTACATCCCAACACGGGAGATAATAACTGGGCCAATGGGGGTTTCCTGCACACCCCCTAAAATTCATGACTTTTGAGAGCTTCACTCTGAGTCATATGGCTAGATCCCTAAAGAGTGAAGCATCTTCTACTTCATAGTCAAGCACTAGAATCCTATTATCCAAAAAAATTGTGTGACACTTCATGAGAAACCTCTCCAAATGACCCATACAGTTGTAATGATGGTGTGTTTTCCAAGGATTGCGACAAGACTACTTTGAATGCCTTAACCAGCCACACTGGGGGCACACAAGGAAACGGTCTGCTATATGGGAAGCCATAACCAAAAAAAGAGAATCCTTAGAGACATGTTCCTCTAAAAATTACTCCTCTACAAATGGGGATCCTTTGAAAACTACAAGAGATATCAGATTGCCAACCGCCTGTGCTCCAGAAACCAACTCACCTATAATGTCTTCATCCACAAACATCTAAAAATAAAAATACTTGTAAGAGGGGACTCCCTCCTTGATCTCTGGTTGAAGACCCCCAATGAAGATAGAATCCTTCAACAGATCTTGTGAGACTACCTCCTAAGAAATGAAAACCATCTCCCCAATGTTTTCAACATAGGCCTTCACCATCCGTTGGAATTACTGAATACTCATGAGCTCTTCTCTTCTCTTCGACTTCACCTCCTTGGGCCTAAACCATTGGATGAATAAGGACTTAAAAACATACCATGTCATCCCAATTCACAATGATGGTAGGGAAAACATCTCCCATTCATCCAAAGATAGACCTTCAAATAAACCCAGAACAAAACAAACTCTACTAACTTTGGGAGTTTCCAAAAACTTAAGGATACACTCTACTTCATCAAGCCACTTTGTTGCCTTTAATGGACCTTGATCGCCACGAAGGATAGCAAACAACTATAAAGAATCGTAAACTGGGAATGACCCATTAGAATCTTTGGGGAATTTTTTGGGATGAATTTTCAAAATTACATAGAGAACACCAATTCAAAACCATCATCAATCCAAGGCATAATCAAAAGAAATATCTTGATCCAAAAAAAGTCTCACAAACAAAATACACACAAGAAAAACAGAAATGTTCCTTTACAAACCCAACATTTTCATTTAAATTTCAAAAAAACCTTCTTCTAAGGACACTTTTCACAAAACCAAACCTGCAATATGAAACAAAAACCAATTTATAGAATCATTTTCCTCCTCCAAAAGTCACTTTAGAAAAACAAGGCAAAGCCTTTGATTTCAACACCCACCCATGGGATCCTATGAACTATCACATATATTTCTTTCTGATTCCATCCATATGTTCCAACATATAATTTCCACACAAACCCACACATATGTAATCACTCATAAGGAATATTAAGGGTTACACTTACTAGTTCATCTTCAAAACCCAAGAATTCACCAAATTGACAATCCAATGCATTTTCCTTTAATATCCATTTTACAAATTCAAAACCATTTAAAATAAATCATTCTCATTTTAAAATCCATTTTATCTTTTAGAAACACACTCACACTAACTAATACCTAGATGAAACATTGCTCTCACCAAACCACCAGAATGAGGTACTAGTAGCCATGCTTAACCCGGCAGCATTGTAATTGGTCATGCCCCAAGTAAGAATCAACAACTAAGATGTACTTGAACTGTGTAACCATAATCCACATGGGTCATTGCCCCATGTGAGATCAAAATATGACACTGGTTCACCTCTATTTTCATCCCTAAATCTAAAATAGACCAAGATAAGATAAGGACTCAATTTCTAAATTACCCTTAGTAACTGGAGGATCAATACGATCAAGGGTTCATGATGTCCTTATCATTCCTACCTCCTAAGTCCCTATAGTACTAATATCCAACTACCAAACACCCCAAATAACAAGAGCCTACTCTGATACCATTTTTTCACCAAGCAGGTTGGGATGCCATCCAACCTGACATCCGACCTAGTCTGAGACATGGCCTGAAGGGAGTTTCCAATCCCCATGGGTTGGAAACTACTATCTGGCATCAAATATAATACGACTGGGAATTATTTCAGACCAATAAATAGGATTGAATAAAAAATAAAAAAAATGAACAAGAACCAATGACAAACCACTGAATCTCAAAAGAATATAATAAGAAGATTCAGTAACAAGATACAATTAAACAAACAAGAAACCAAAACAATACCAAACCACTACCATGTGATCTCCATGTGACCTCAATGTCCCCACTGTCCAAAAGATCACACTTATCCAATAGATAGATCAATCATACAACCTGAAGAAGAAGCTAAAACTGCGGAACAGATTGGGAATGTAGACACCGAGTGTTATAAGTAGGGTGTGAGCTAAACAACACTATAGTAAACCACCAATGAATCCACGTGTTTCCTTTCCTAAAAACAATACACTAACACTAGTTTAATATACATGGATAAAAATTGGGTTTCCACATTTTTTTAAATAAATTCATGTCTTTCTCTTTTAAAAAATTTGCACACCATGCTTTCATATCCAAATCAAGTTACCATTTTAAAACAAAAACCCAAAATAAATGAAACTAGGTTGTTCTAAATATAAATAAATAGTACTAGTAGAAAATTATGTGTAGAAAAAATAAAAACAAACAATCAGAGATAATAACCATAGGATTTCTTAAACCTCCCTAGAGAAACCCTTGTGTATATATAGTTCAGAACCACCTATCGGTGTATGATGAAGCTTCCTAGTCTATAACCAACTGGCCTCCCTCAACTGACTAATCTAGTGGAAGAACCCACCAATCCTCTCAGAAAATCCAGGGGGTACCAACCTTTCTAATAAATATTGATCAGAAACCATCACTTTATTATCTAAAAGAGGAAAAAGAAACCACAGTAAAAGTATAATTTGTTTGTAGGAGTCCCTCGCATGCATGACTCATCTTACCTATCATCACTGCACTTGCCTATCCCAAACATGGGAAGCACCTATATGATAACCCATATATGTAGATCCCTAGTAGGTGATAATTATATACATATATACATATATATCACATCATCAATGGTTCCAACCAGTCCATCACATCATATAACATTTAACCCTTTCTTTAAAACATTATAGTTTTCCAAACTAGCCTTTAGCTTCACACACCCAAATGAATTTTACCCAAAACATTCCAAACACAATTTCCAAATCAATTTGAAATTCTAATTTCACAATATTTCCCAAAATTAATACAAAATTCCAATCTAAGATATCCAACGCCAAACAATCATTTACGTCCCAAAAATTCAGCAAAATAAGGTTCATGGCCAAACGAGACAAACCATAAGGAACATATTTAGAATTATAATTTCAAATCACTAGAAGAAACACTTTCCCTCATTTGGAAAACATAAAATCATTATGAGAAAAAGGGAATGAAGGATAATGAGGAACTTTTAAGGGGAAATTGTTGTAGAGTGCCATCTTCATTTGAATTCACATTCATGTGTGCACCTTGTGCACCCATGGATGTTAAAACATTCAAAATAACCCTCTAGATTTCAATGAAAACAGCCAAAAACATTTTTAGAACCATAATTTTATTTTTAATCCAAGACCAACCATCTCAAAAAACTACAAGAGAATAAATAAAACTTTTTTAAAAACTATGGAAATCCTCCCAAAACCTTCCACTACAACCATCAAGCCATATAAACAACCAAAACACACACTCCATACCAAAATCACCATCCAACCATTTATAAATAAATATTTTAAGGGACAACACCACCCAAATCACCCAAGTATTTCTATCAAAATCCAATTTACATTTTTATAAAAAACATTTTGTGTGCATACACATAGGAATAAAAAAAGAATCACTTTGAAACCCATTTTTAGAAATTTAAATCAAAAATTAAATACCATAATAAACTAACTATGTGCATTATAAATGTGAGAAACAGGTTTGAAAATTAATTGTAGAATCCTAAGCATCAATGTAATGTATTGGGAAGGAAATTCATGGATACACCTACCCCAATGGCCTATCAATGCAGTGAAACCCTGAAAGAAGAGGGATCTAAGACCAAGGACCATTCACACACCCTAGATCCAAAAAACAACCTAACATGAAAACCCTATCAATTAGGTTTCATTCATGATATAATCCACCAAAAGGAAATAGAGGAAACAATGAAGGGGAGAAATAAGGGAAAAGAGGGAAAACCCTGAAGAAACTCGCCTTTGATCATTAAGGGAAAAACCACAGAGGATGAGGAGCTAAGGGAAGTAGTGATTTAGGACCCCTTGGTTGACTAAAATTGACAAAGGAAGAAGAGGGCCAAATTGGGTATAAAAAGAGGGGAGAGGGAAAAATTGGGATTTAAGATTTTAAAATTTTTAAGCAACTCACACGGTTTAGACACATGATTTATCAAACCGTGTGGAATCTATTTTCTATGAAGAGAGATACTACATGACTAACCCACTTGTTTTTTATGACCATCCACTAACCGTGCAGTAGATACTGCCTAAAAAGGGATCGACCACACGACCAGCCTGTATGGTTTGACTGACCCTACTCAAACTATGTGGCAACCTCTATTGACTTCCATAACCTTCCACACGAGAACCTATGATGACCTTCATGATTTTTACTAACCATGTGGTGTAACATCCAAGGTAAATAAATAATATTACATTCTAATTTTTATCAATATTTGTGAATAAAATGTTAATATTACTTTAAATGGAATTCTATGCTCGATGGCGTACCCAATACGCAACAATGAGTTTCTTTGAAATATTACGTTGCACTCTAATAATAAAATAATATTATTTTAAACGGTAGTTAACGCCTAGCCCTTGTAATGGTGGGAATGAATGGAACTAACTACAAAATGATTATATATTTTTTTCAAATATTTTTACATTTATCCAATAAATGTTAGAGGCTTCAAATCCAAATGAATCCAATTTTAAGAATATATACTCTATTATTTTTAAAAGATTGTTCTACCGCCTTTTGATGGCGAACCATTTTTAAATATATATTTTGAAAATTTTATAAGCTATGTTTGTCAAAATAAACTTATTATTTATGATTGGGACATTAAAATTTACTTTGGATAAATTTCTGGTATTTTTCTGATAATGTTCATTTTTTAATGATTAGTGAAAAGTGTTGTATTTTAATTCAAAAACTCTTTTTAATATAATTTATTTATATAGTTAGATTGTCTTTTAATTGGTTTTAAAGTGAAATTAGAATATATTTTTACCATTTAATCCAATGGTGGTCATTGGAATTAATATCACTTTGAGATTGGACATAAACGGGTGTCAATCTTTTGATAGATATTGTTTCTTAAAAACACGCTATTTGTTTTGACAACGGGAATTAATTATTAAATTAATTATTGCAACTTATATGTTTTGAATTTTTTAATATATCCATCATTTTTGAATTTGGAATATCAAATATATCTTAGGGTGAAGATTTGGTATTTTTCTGAAAAACTTCAATTTTTTATGAATAGTGAAACCACTAATTGGTACTTAAAAAACTGATTTTTCGTTTAAATAAAATTTTACCACCTCTTTGTTTTGAATTTAAAAAATAATACATACATGGTTTTCAGTAGGAAGTAAAATTTGGTTCAATGGGATTAAAATAATTTTTTGTTGAATAGTAACTTTTAAGTTTTTAATCGCGATTAGAGGTAATTAGTGTAGTTTAAGGTACAAATAAGGTTTTAATAATATGAAATAACCTTGACACATGTCCTACACTTATTGGATGTGTCATGTACGACCAAGACAACCCATGGGTCGATTTTTGGGACCCCATGGATCCACATGGGTAAGATAATGACATTAATGCCTTTTTTTAAAGTAAAAGTAAAAATGACAAAAACATGTATTGTTTTACTAAAACAATTTTTACATGGGGTTATACAAGTCAGATTTTGGACTATAAATAGTAATTGGAAATATAAAAAGATTTCCTACATAATTTTATTTTTTATATAATTTTTAGACTTTAAATAAATTAAATTATTTATGACATCATGATGATGCAGTGATTACCTCATTATTTAACGATTTAAATAAAATGAAATGATAATGTAAAATATAAGCCCTCCACATGTAAAAACCTATTGGATGAGTATATTTAGAATATTTATCAATTTATCCTCAAAATACATCAATGTTGGACCTTTAAAATCCGAAACTCATTTGAAAATAAAGTAACATTTTATAACTTTCCAAGAGTGCCCCTCCCCTTCTCTTATAAAAGGCCCCCACATCTACCACCTTACCCACACCTCTCAAGCCTTTTTCTCTACAAAAACCTTCCCATATCATCTCTACACATCCCTCTACTCATCCTAGAAGCCTTACCTTAGGCAGTAATCTCTTCAAGAAACTCTTTTGGTTCAAACCAAAGGGAGTTACCCGATTTTAAGGTAATGTCTTCACTTGTGTTCTTTTGTTTTATTTTGCTTCTCCAACCCCCTAAACTCTTTTTATTCATTTATTTTGTAACAAATCCAGTATCTTCAATATACTAGTATTTTTTTAGAAGAATTATTCGAGCTACACTTACACACAACTACATATAATGGTTAAAAAACATACTGTTTCTGTGGATGGTGAATTTCTGCCACACGAAACGATGATTGTTCAATATTCTTTTAACACCTTCAAAGGTGGCCATTAATATGTCACTATATTTATATATGGTATATAATATGTTTATTTTTTCCTTAAGCTTCTGTATTTTTCATTTATGGAATACCTCTATGGTTTCCATTATGGGTAAACGCGATATCTTCATTTTAGGAAGTGCGGACTACCGCCCCCTCAAAGTGATTTGATTTGTTAATACCATATGTGGTACGTATAAAGGATAGATTTAATGATATTATATATGATAACATACTGGAATTATAATACTATTATGTATCATTATGTTTTAATTCCATTAAATATGAAATAGAAATGGAAGTAGCGTTCATGTGTATGTACGACTTACCGTCTCCATGAACGGTGCATTTCATTTCTTACCTCTAAATGTTATCTAATATTATAAATGCATGTATATAATGGATATATATTATATATATGATATCTACATAATTAATATAATTCTGGATATAATGGATATTTTACCCCATGAACAAACATCTAATTATAAAGAGTTTATTTTTGACTCAAGTAGCAATGATCGACAAAACGGCCATTATTAACTTAAATAATTACATAGTGTTCATAACATTGTAATAAGTGATATAAAAGGAATAATTAACTTGAAAAAGGTTCTTAAGCAAGTATAAATTAACTCAAGTTTATTATTCAGGAGGTTAAAGAACGATCGATTCAAGTCGGACCTGAGGTAAGGGATCCTACCCCTCTCTTTCTTTTTAAGTATACTCTTTTCTGTCATTCCTTTTAAGCTCATCTTTCTAATGATTGGGATGTTCTGTTATATTACTCTTACTGTAATTTTTCATGTTCATATGATGAGAGACCCTATTTTCTCTCATAAATCCATTTTGGAAGTTTTGAGTGGCACCGTTAGGCTGCCGAATTTTCGTAAGAGATCCAACCTCTCTCTTTCTTTTTAAGTACTCTCCTTTATGTCACTTATTTTAAGCTCCTCTTTGTTATGTTGGTGGATGTTATTTTATATTACTCTTTCTGTAAATTTTATGTTAATATTATAATATATTATATTTGATCTCATCAATCCATTTTTTTATGTTTTAAGTGGCGTCGTTAGGCTGCCGAGTTTTCATAAGAGATTTTTTATCTCACTTTTATTCCCATGAGATTTATGCTACATTTTACACCATTTCTTTTTAGTGGTATATGTACTACCCATAATTATACTATTTGTGTAATATAATTTAGTTTATGATTATTTGCATCAATGTTGTATTTTCCTTCTTTCATGGGGTGTATGTTTCGAAAGATAACCAAGTCGGTAAGGGAACCTTTCACCCTCCTCTTTTTAAAAGACTTCTTTTGTTGGGTCTTTTAATTTACATATTGTAATGTTGGGATATTTTTTTCTATATCCTTATTGATGTAAATTTTATTTCCAAGTGATGAGATAAGATTTTATCTCTCATCAACTAATTTTAGGAATTTTAAAGTGACGTCGTTAGGCTGTCGAATTTTACCAAGGGAACTTCTTAAGCCAATTTTGATTTCTTTGGGTTCAACATGTAGTTGTTGAATATTTAATCCTTTGAATATGTTTGAATGACCTTTGATTGTTTTACACTTAATATACACCTATATTGGGTGTATTTATATTTTTCACACATAATTATGAGATTGATTTATCTTTAATTTAAGGATACATTCTTTATAAGGGATTTCATCTCATTTTACATTTCTATTGAGACTTCATTGTTGTTATGCAACAATTCACTATTATATAGTGTATATACTGTCCCTTGGAATATTATATCATGAATCCATTTATTCTCATGATATTATAAAGTTTTGATTAAATGTTATTCCTCAATTATGGTATTCAAGTGTCTCTCATTTTGTTAAAAACCCTTTAACTAAAATATCGTTTTAAATGTTTTAATGATTTATTCTTATAAATATTTCTCATTAATATTGATGTTTTCAAAATGGTTTTAAGGATTTAATTATTTTTATATTAATGGTTTAAAATTTTTAAAACTTCAAAGTGGTATGGGACACTTTGATTCAAAAATCACTTTATTAAATGTTTTAAATGGTTTTGAAAATGGTTTTTAGAATGGATTCATTATCCTAAAATGTTATATTGTTATTGCAATGTGGTAATGTTATCTTTCCTTTATGCTTAAGTTATGTGCTATGATTAGGTTATGGTTCTTGGGCATTGTTTATGAAGATGGGTGGTTCTGTGATAAACTAGGGGCGGGTGAGCCTGATATAGCTCTCCAATTCATTGGGCAATGCGAAGGGGTTAAACGTTAAGGTTTCTCCGAAGAGATTTAGGGAATATACTGTGATGGGTATTCCAAACATAACCAAGAGGGTTACTCCCTATGTAATAATGTTATTAATGCCTCCAGTTACCTTTATGTCTTATGATTTCTAAGATTTATTCATGATTTGATGAGGTATGTTAAAGTGATTATGTTTTATTTGTAAAGTATGATTTCATGCATGGACGAATGTTTTCATTTCGTACTTTTATATCCCTTACTGAGATTTTTATGCTCATCCCAAGTTTTTGAAATGGTTTTCACAGGTCAAGGCAATGGTACATGATATGATGATAGTGTCAAGGAAGTGTCAAGAAAGAATACATGTTTTATTTTAAATATGTCTCTGTTGATGGGAAAAATGAATACTATCTTTTATGTAACCACTTTGTCTAAATGTGGAATGTAATGCATGTTTTATGATCTAATTCTCTAAAAAACTTAACCTGAAAAGATCCTCAATGTGTAATCTTGTAATAACTCAAGATTAAGTAAGGATTAAGGCTAGGGCCTTATAGTTGGTATCAATGGTCGGTTAAGATAACTTTTGAGGTTAGAGTGTTGTTTTAGCAAAAGTGACAAGTTGTGTATGACCAAAATGGTTATTATATTGGATAGAGTCATTGTTATTTTTGAAGGTTGTAATGTGTTTAAGATAACTTGGATAAGTATATATTAGTGTTTATCTTCCTCTTTAGTACATGATGATTTTGTTGATATACTCACACTGAACTTTTTTGTTTTAGTAAATGGATGGATCTAGCAGGAACCAAAGTGACCATGGGTTTGAAGGGAACTGTGGTGGTTCTCTTATTAAGAGACTGGATGAAATGGTGGATTCAATGATAAATATCGTGGTTATTATAAACCAACTACCATGATTCATGATCAACCACTTGAACCCTGGTGAGTTCTCTAATGCCTCTTATATGAGAGAACCAACTCGATGTGGAAGTTCATGTGATAATTATAAAGGTAACCATTAGGGTTAATATGATCCTTTCTTTTGAGGTAATTATGGGTTACTATATGTTATGATAGAAGATGAAAGGAATGAGGTAAAATTGAGGTTAAAATATGTCATGGTTATTTTTGAAGATTTTGTCTCTTTTTGGGGGGATGTTTTAAGAATAATATAGTTTTGGAAAAGGGACAACACGCAGACCATGTGACAACCTGTCGCATCGGACGAAGCTGCAGGAATCGATCCCACAACCAAAGTGTGACTGGTTTTTATCGGCTACCACTGGACTACATGAATTCCCTGGTTAGTTTGACAAAAAGAATTAGTTAGATGATTTTACGAATAAAGAGTAAGTTGATTTTGGGTTATCTATGGAAATTATTAACCTATCATAGAGGATATGTGATTAGGTTAATTACTTTTCAGTATGAGACTTTAAGAGCAACTGATGTTATTTGGAGATTAATGTTAATTTGTACCTTGGGAGACTATGTGATTAAATCCTTCAAATATTTGGGTTTCAATCTTAGTTGGGTTTACTTCGAAGAATTTTATGGACAAATTGTTTATCGAATGGTCTTTATTGATCTTTGGGTTTTGTTTGACCAGTTTTGGAGATTAGGAGTAGCTTTTCTTTTTGTAAATACAATATCCTTTTTGGGTATTATCGGATCTCATACTAAACATTTTGGTTTGGTTTTTTTGATTATAGTTCTCTTAATGCGAACTAGTCTTCCTAAATACTCGTCTTTTGGAGAAAATATGAGTTTGATTAAGGAATATAGTAAAAGTTGAAAGTCTACATGACAAGTAATTTTGTTTCATTATGATTTAGTTAAGCTCAAAAATAAATTCCTCAATTAAGAGTAACTTAAAACAAAAATGTTATCTGTTAACTTTTCTTAATGGGGAATCGAATACCGTTTAACCCATCACAAGCTTGTGATTTTCTTGTGGTTAACTTTTTCCAAGACATGTTTACTATCACTCTCCATTAGAACATGACCCTTTGTTTTTTCCTCCATATCCATATTTTCATTCTTGGAATCCTAGTATGGGTTAACTCTGGTGACCTTTGTACTTCTCTCCCATTCTTTTTAAGTGATAGTTTTACTGACTCTTGTTGTGATGTGGGACTTTCAATGGAGAATCCAAGCCCAATTTTAAAATTGAGAGGATGCAATTGCCAAAAGGGGGGAAGGATGTAACACCCTAGGTAAATAAATAATATTACATTCTAATGTTTATCAATATTTTTGTATAAAATGTTAATATTACTTTAAAGGGAACTATATGGTCGATGGCATACCCAATATGCAACAACGAGTTTCTTTGAAATCTTACGTTGCACTCTAATAATAAAATAATATTATTTTAAATGGTAGTTAACGCCTAGCCGTTGTAATGGCGGGAATGAACGGAACTAACTAAAAAATGATTATATATGTTTTTCAAATATTTTTACATTTATCCAATAAATGTTAGAGGCATAAAATCTAAATGAATCCAATTTTAAGAATAAATACTCTAATATTTTTAAAAGATTATTTTACAGCCTTTTGATGGAGAACCATTTTTAAATCTATCTTTTGTCAATTTTATAAGATATATTTGTCAAAATAAACTTATTCTTTATGATTGGGGCATTGAAATTTACTTTGGATAAATTTCTGGTATTTTTCTGTTAATGTTCATTTTTTAATGATTAGTGAAAAGTGTTGTATTTTAATTCAAAAACACTTTTTAATATAATTTATTTATATAGTTAGATTATATTTTAATTGGTTTTAAAGTGAAATTAGAATATATTTTTACCATTTAATCTAATGGTGGTCATTGTAATTAATATCACTTTGAGATTAGACAAAAACGAGTGTCAATCTTTTGATAGATACTGTTTCTTAAAAACACACTTTGTTCTGAAAATGGGAATTAATTATTAAATTAATTATTGTAACTTATATGTTTTGAATTATTTAAAATAGACATCATTTTTGAATTCAGAATATCAAATATAGTTTAGGGTGACGTTTTGGTATTTTTCTGAAAAGCATCAATTTTTGATGAATAGTGAAACCACTATGTGGTACTTAAAAAACTGATTTTTCGTTTAAATGAAATTTTACCACCTCTGTGTTTTGAATTTAAAAAATCCGACATACATGGTTGTCATTAGGAAGTAAAATGTGTTTCAATGGGATTAAAATAATTTTTTTGGTGAATAGTAACTTTTAAGTTTTTAATCGTGATTAGAGGTAATTAGAGTCGTTTAAGGTAAAAATAATGTTTTAATAATATGAAATGACCTTGACAAATGTCCTACCCTTATTGGATGTGTCATGGAAGACCAAGAAAACTCATGGGTCTATTTTGGGGACCTCATAGAGCCACTTGGGTAAGATAATGACATTAATGCCTTTTTTAAACGTAAAAGTAAAAATGACACAAACATGTATTGTTTTACTAAAACAATTGTTACATGGGGTTATTAAAGTAAGATTTTGACTATAAATAATAATTTGAAAGATAAAAATATTTCCTACATAATAGTAGTTTTTTTATAATTTTTAGATATTAAATAAATTTAATTATTTATGACATCATGATGATACAGTGATTACCTCATTATTTAACGATTTAAATAAAATGTAAAATAATGTAAAAGCTAAGACCTACACATGTCAAAAACCTATTTAATGAGTATATTTCTAACCCTTATCACCTAATACTCAAAATACATCTATTTGGGACCTTTAAAATCCCAAACCGTTTGAAAATAAAGTAACATTTTATAACTTTCCAAGAGTGCCCCTCCTCTCCTCTTATAAAAGGCCCCCACCTCTACCACCTTACCCACACCTCTGAAGCCTTTGGATCATCCAACCCCTAATCATTGCATCTCTCCACATACCTCTCCTCATCCTGGAGGCCTTAACATAGGATTGAAGCTCTTCAATAAACCCTTTTGGTTCAAACCAAAGAGAGTTACCCGATTTTAAGGTAATGTCTTCACTTGTGTTCTATTGTTTTATTTTGCTTCTCCAACCCCCTAAACTCTTTTTATTCATTTCTTTTGTAACAAATATAGTATCTTAAATATTCTAGGATTTTATAATATGAATTATTCTACCTACACTTACACACACCTACATCTAATGGTTAAAGAACATATTGTTTCTGTGGATGGTGAATTTCTGTCTCACAAAACGATGATTGTTCAATATTCTTTTAACACCTTAAAAGGTGTCCATTAAGATGTCACTATATTTATATATTATATATAATATGTTTATGTTTTCTTTAAGCTTCTGTATTTTTCATTTATGGCATACCTCTATGGTTTCCATTATGGGTAAACGTGATATCTTCATTTTAGGAAGTGCGGACTACCGCCCCCTGAAAGTGATTTGATTCGTTAATACCATATGTTGTACGTATAAAGGATAGATTTAATGATATTATATATGATACCATACTGGAATTATAATACTATTATGTATCATTATGTTTTAATTCCATTAAATATGAAATAGAAATGGAAGTAGCGTTCATGCGTACGTACGGCTTCCCGTCTCCATGAACGGTGCATTTTACTTCTTACCTCTAAATGTTATGTAATATTATAAATGCATGTATATAATGGATATATATTATATATATATTATATATACATAATGAATATAATTCTGGATATAATGGATATTTTACCCCATGAACAAACTTGTAATTATAAAGAGTTTATTTTTGACTCAAGTAGCAATGATCGACAAAACGGCCATTATTAACTTAAATAATTGCATAGTGTTCATAATAGGGTAATAAGTGATATAAAAGGAATAATTAACTTGAAAAAGGTTTTTGTGAAAGTATAAATTAACTCAAGTTAATTATTCAGGAGGTTAAAGAACGATCGAGTTAAGCCGGACCCGAGGTAAGAGATCCTACCCCTCCCTTTCTTTTTAAGTATACTCTTTTATGTCATTCCTTTTAAGCTCATCTTTCTAATGATTGGGATGTTATTTTATATTAATATTACTGTAGTTTTTTATTTTCATATGATTATAGACCCTATTTTCTCTCATCAATCCATTTTGGATGTTTTGAGTGGCGCCGTTAGGCTGCCGAATTTTCGTAAGAGATCCAACCTCTCTCTTTCTATTTAAGTACTCTCCTTTATGTCACTTATTTTAAGATCCTATTTGTTATTTTGGGGGGTGTTATTTTATATTCATATTGCTTTAAATTTTATGTTAATATTATTATAGAACCTATTTGATCTCATCAATCCATTTTTGGAAGTTTTAAGTGGCGTTGTTAGGCTGCCGAGCTTTCATAAGGGATTTTTCATCTCACTTTTATTCCCGTAAGATTTATGCTACGTTTTCCACCATTTCCTTTTAGTGGTATATGTACTACCAATTATTCTACTCTTTGTGCAATATACTTTCATTTATAATTATTTACATCAATGTTGTATTTTCCTTATTTCATGGGGTGTATGTTTCGAAAGATACCCAAGTCGGTAAGGGAACCTTTCACACTCCTCTTTTTAAAAGACTTCTTTTGCTGGGTATTTTAATTTACATATTGTAATGTTGGGATATGTTCTTATATATTCTTATTGATGTAAATTTTATGTCCATGTGATGAGATACAATTTTCTCTCTCATCAAATAATTTTATGAATTTTAAAGTGACGTCGTTAGGCTGTCGAATTTTACCAGGGGAACTTCTTAACCCAATTTCGATTTCTTTGGGTTCAACATGTAGTTATTTAATATGTCATCCTTTTAATATGTGTGAATGAAATTTGACTGTTTTATACTTAATATCCACTTATATTGGGTGTATTTATATTTGTTACACATAATTCTGAGATTGATTTATCTTTAATTTAAGGATACATTCTTTATAAGGGATTTCATCTCATTTTACATTTCTATTGAGCCTTCATTGTTGTAATGCACCATTTCACTCTTATATGGTGTATATACTGTCCCTTGGAATATTATATCATGAATCAATTTATTCTAATGATATTATACAGTTTTTATTAAATGTTATTTTTTAATTATGGTATTCAAGTGTCTCTCATTTTGTTAAAAACCCTTTAACTAAAATATCATTTTAAATGTTTTAATTATTTATTCTTATAAATATTTCTCATTAATATCCATGTCTTCAAAATGGTTTTAAGGATTTAATTATTTGATATTAATGGTTTAAAATGTTAAAAAATTCAAAGTGGTATGGGAAACTTTGATTCAAATATCACTTTATTAAATGTTTTAAATGGTTTTGAAAATGGTTTTTAGAATGGATTCATTATCTTAAAATGTTATATTGTTATTGAAATGTTGGAATGTTATCTTTCCTTTATGCTTAAGTTATGTGTTATGATTATGTTATGGTTCTTGGGCATTGTTAATGAAGACGGGTGGTTCTGTGACAAACTAAGGGTGGGTGAGCCCGATATATCTCTCCAATGCATTGGGTAACACAAAGGGGTTAAACGTTAAAGTTTATCCGAAGAGATTTAGGGAATATACTGTGATGGGTATTCCAAACGTAACCAAGAGGGTTACTCCCTTTGTAAGAATGTTATGAATTCCTCAAGTTACCTTAATATCTTATGATTTCTATGATTTATTCATGATTTGATGAGGTATGTTAAAGTGATTATGTTTTATGAGTAAAGTATGATTTCATACTTGGAGTAATGTTTTCATTTCGTACTTTTATATCCCTTACTGAGATTTTTATGGTCACCCCATGTTTTTGAAATGTTTTTCACAGGTCAAGGGAATGGTACATGATATGATGATAGTGTCGAGAAAGTGTCAAGAAAGAATCCATGTTTTCTTTTAAATATATTTCTGTTGATGGGAAAAATGAATACTATCTTTTATGTAACCACTTTGTCTAAATGTGGAATGTAATGCAAGTTTTATGATCTAATTCTTTAAAACTATAAACCTGAATAGATCCTCAATGTGTAATCTTTTAATAACTCAATATTAATTAAGGTTTAAGGCTGGGGCCTTATATTTGGTGCATTTTCACAATCTAAAAACCCACTCAACTTCCAAATACTCAAAAAAATTAACCGGATCTCAACCTGAACCTCAACAAAATTTATCCAACACTGAGAAAAGGATAAAATGGTAGTGTTTCCAAGTTTGAAATGAGACATTTATAATCAGAGAATATTTAAAAGACCAAAGATTTTATCCTCACTTTTTATGTATTATAAAAGGTTCCTTTTAACTACACTCTTTTACCATAGTTAAAGGGGGAGTTTAACATCACTTTTTAAGCACAAATAAAGGCATCACTATTAAACGGTGTAATTTTTTTATATGTTTATGATCCCAAACCCTTTATCAGAACTTAAAATATAGCTTTATAGTGTTCCCACACCTTTATCAATTCTTTTTATCCCGCCATCCCTTTTATCAAAACTTTTCAAATTTCCATCCTCATGTGCACCCGCCTATATTTGAACCCTGCACCTCTCCTTCAAAGATGGAATTCCTTTACCACTACACCATGTTGTTTTTATGTCTATTTAAAAATATTTATATGTATAAAAAAATATAATTACGTATATATTTTTTATTCATATATTTATATAATTATTTCTAAATAATTTTTTACAATATATGTGTGTGGGTTATATATATATACATATATTTATTTAAACATATTATATATTATTTTCATTTACATATTCTAGAATATAATATGTTTATGTTTATGTTTATTAATGCACACATATATGTACATATAAACATTATAAATATACTTGTATAATGTTAAAAATGGTTATATATTATTTTAATTCCATTTTAAAATGTTTATTGGTTAACATATATTATAATATACATTTTTACATAAATATATTGATATATGTATTTATACAAGTGATTTATTACAAGTAATCATAAGAAAACATGCATATATTTAATTCTAAATAAAATTACATTGTGGAAAAAAATTAAATTTCAAAACCATAATTTAAATATGAATATAAGACCTAGGAATAAATTTAGTATCAACCAAAAAATTCTATAATATCCCCCTTAAATGAGGCTGGAAATAAATTAAAATTTGCAAAATTGGGGTACCCTTACTAGAAACAAAGTTCTAAAGGAATTATAGACCTTTTTGTCATAGAAAAATGTGATAGGGGTTTACCTATGTCACTTAGGGTATAAAGCTCATCGCGGGCCTCGGTTTTATATGTGTTAGAGCCCAAATGGAAACTCAGATCAAAATTTATGGTCGTTTTAAGTTCAAGTTATGTTTTCAACTTATTTTGGATCTTTTCTGAATTATTTGGTTTTTTGTTTCTCCACAAATTGATATTAAATTAATAGTACTCGGTAATAATAATCAAATTATTAATTGAAATATTTTTTAATTATTTTATAATCCATTTTCACTTAATATATTATATATATTCAGTGTAAATACCTATTTACCTTATCAAAAAAACATTTTAAAATATATATATATATATATATATGTTAATATGTTAATATACTATTATTTTTAAGTATAACATTATCATCATCACTAAAAAACACTGATAAAGGTCCCCCTTTAACATCTCTTTTTTTAGCGCATTCAAATACCCCCTTTAACAGTATTGCTAAAGACTCCATTTAATGGTGCTTTTTTAGCACTGGAAAAGGGGATCTTTAACAGTTCTTTTAGATAGAGATTTTAAATCCCTAGTACTAGATAAAACAATAATTTTAGTATTGAAAATAACTCACCGAAAAAGGATTACTACTTTGATCGCAACTTTGACCTTCCAAGAGATGAGTTTGGGGACAAAAAAACACCTCCATCAGGCTAAAAAAAACCAAAAAATCAGATTATGTTCGAATGGGAGAAGTTTTTGGTTAATTTTGGGGTTTCTATATTTCAAATACAATTTTTTGGGAATTAAAAACTATTTTAATTGTTTCCTAGGTTAGGTGGTAGTGTTAGTAATAACTGTGAGTCTTACTGTGAACCCCAAACAAAACCACTGGAAGAGATTAATGGTTAGGATACACTGTTAGCTTAATAGTAGGCAAATCGTATGACCCTTTCTATTCATGTTGCATGGTTAGGATTCATAGTTTATCTAACCATTCACCTACCATGCACCCCTACCTAGGCTACTATAAAATGATTCACATTTGGGTTGTATGGTTTTTCAAACCATGCGTTAACCATGTACATGCCCAAAACATTTAAAAATATTCAAAAAATTACCATAAATAACTTGTGAAGACATCTAATCAAAGGATAATGAAATCAATGGATTAGAACAACTAAAATAAAGTAACAAGATGTTACAACCTCCCCACCATAGGACTTACTATCCCCTAGAAAGAATCCAACCTGAAAATAGAACATGATAACATAAGAAGAACTCCCTCAATCATCTTGTGAGGTGGAAGGTATACAGTCACAAGAGGTACTCTCCCAAATGATAACAACACACACAATACTCCAATATCAACACACCAAGACCATCACACATCTCCAAACCATAGAGAGACTAGATACTTATCATAGATCTCCCCACCATTTAAAGATTCAATAAAATGGTGTAACATGAGGAAAAAGCATCCCATCAATATAAAGAAGTGACTTAAAACACTTTCCAAGGAGAACATATTAGGGCCAACACTGAAAACTATAAAGGAATGGAACATTCAATAACTCATTATTTCAATAAGAAAAAACACTCTCAAGATCCATCTTTGATAAACATCCCCAGTCAAAAAAATATGTGAAAAGGATTTATACCCTAGTTAAGTACTTGATGGTAACCTAGTATTTTCAACACCGAGCCTCACCCCTTAATGAGCTCATCAAATCACACCCCATCACCTCTGGGTGCATGGTCTATCAAGAATTCATATTATTATAGTTACCTGATTACATTCAAAAGGTCTATAAAATTCTATCTCGAAAGAGAAAAACATCAATGTCTGTGTAAAATAGGTCACCACACTCTCAAAAGGGAGATAATCCATCACATCAAAATTGATCTCTAATCACCATGGAAAAAAAGAAAATAATAAGGAACAACAATTTGCAAAAATATCTAGTTTCTCATCACAATATTCAACTCCATCACCATGAGCACTATGAGCATCAGGGAACTAAATTCATTTCGAAAATAAAGGCTAATAATTTCAAGAGTGCACGTCCATAAGGAACAACCACATAGGTAACAAGAAAATGAAATGATCCACATTATAATAAAAAAGGTCAAAAGTGATCACCCACAAATATATAAAAAAATGGTTTCCAAAAATAGATAAGTTGTAATAAGGAAACACTCACGAAATTTTCACTCCAATGTCAGAAACAATAATTTGGATCAACATCGACTACCACCGACAATCAAAATATCCTCCCACTGTGTGAAAATATTAACTCTAAAGACTATGAATATAGCCTTATTACCTTGAATTGTATATTTCCCCATATTCATGAGCTTATTATCCCCAACTAGACAACCCTTTCTAGTCTCCCAACATACATAACTTCTTACGGTGACCCAAACGGCTATGTTGTTTAATAACTCTTAGTGATTTCAAGAATAACTTCTTATAATTACCAGGTTCTCCATAATATAATCACATGACATGACTCTTACTTTCCCAAGATTACCATGATTTATGGATTCTCCCCTTAATGTTGTTTTTCTATCTTAGTTTCATCTATAAAATCTTAATTGATCATACCCTGATAAAAAATCACCCAGGCTGTAGGCATGGTAGTTAAAAAATTATGGGTGAAGACATTTTCTGAAATATATTTCCTTATTAAATTTGTTATAAAAAAGATAAGGTAAAAAATATTTCAAAATTGAGAATTTATTGGCATAATCTGTAGCTGATATCCCATATTTTTCAAAACACAATAACTTGGTAACTTTCACCTTTTTTACATTCTCAAGATACTTCCAATGAATGAAGAATGACTTGAAGAATTCTCAATACATTTTATCATGTAGATAAGTGGTAATAACAACATCTCAACACTCCTAGATAAGTTCCTTGAGTATGGAATTTATATACTTAACCATCATGGAATCTAGAGGCTTGAGATGATCAATGATCTAGTCAAATTCTTCGATCCACTTTACTACCTCAATAGAATATAATTCACCTTTATAAGTAAGTGGATGTAAATCCAATAAGTTAAATATGGGGTTCAAAGGATACAAGGTCACTGGATCTAGCACTCAATATGGATTCTAGCTAGATTCATTGAAAAGATATTCCACTTCTCTAAAATATAAAGTCACACTTTGAAAATTAAACCAAAGAATGAAAATTCTGTCTTTTATAAAAAAAACATCATGGGATACATTTATGGACATAAAAAACACATATATATCAAATTAGGCATCAATTAAAACTCAATAAAACCACAAAGACTTTTTAAATAAAGTCATAATCCACTTTTATCAAATAATAGAAGATTTTGAAGAACACGATACTTCCCCTTCTATGAAACATTAATCTTTACTTTCAAAATGAGAAATATTATTATAAATCCATTACAGTTTTCATAAAAATCATTTTCATAATCATGGATATTCTTCCATGGTTTCAAAAACATTAATCCCATTTTTTCCAATTTCTAAAACCATCTTAATTTTAAATCCATTATGACACAAAATTTATTCATGAACATTCTTTAGACCATCACACAAATCAATTCATCCTAGAAATAATATTATGGGGTGCCATGTTTGGGTTAGAGTAATGTTATGAATGGGTTGGATATATGGACTAGTAAACCACACACCTACCGCACAATAGTCCCTAGATTGAATTACATATTAATCATGTTGATTCATCATAGTTTACTAGACCGTGAAGGAATAATGCAGCTTTGGTAATCTTACCATTGCAACTGAAAACTAGTAAGAGATTCCCAAAATCAAAGATAATATCATTAAGCATCTAAATATAATTAATCATTAAGAAACTAATAAATCAAAATAAAAACTCAATTCCCAACATCTATGATGACTCAAGTATCATTGTGAGGAGGTGGTGATAAAGTAACCATTCATGAACTACCTCTTATGTCCCAACACATCCTTAATATCTTTTCTATTGTGACTTACCCCAAATAAAATAAGGGCTTTAGAGAGGTAGTACTTACATTTAGGGAAAACCACAATTGATACCATTTGAGAACAACAACCTGGAGTACCATCTAAGCTAGTATCTAAGACAATATTACACTAAATAAAAGAGTTTTCCCATTCTCCAAGGGGCACAGAAAAGCACCTAGGTATTAAGAAATAACCATTGGGAATGACTTTTTTCCAAAAAAATAGTCTATGGCCACCAACCATGGATCAGGTCACCCATACTTGGTCAACAAAACCCAATGGAACAAAAGAAGTTGATGATCACATGAGCACCTACTATAAGAATAAGAGGGTTGAAAACACCAAACGGTACAAGCAGGGAGTGAGTTATGGAGCCCAATAGGATTCCACCAGATATTCTATATAGTTACATCATAAATAAATTTAAATATTCTAAAAGAGGAGTTAAATAAGTAAAATATAAAGACTATTTTAAAAATAATATTTTAAACATTTGAAAATCATTTATCAAAAAAAATCTATAAAACATTCCATTTAACTATTTAAAAGCTAAAAATTTTCTTAAATTTTTTGAAAAAAATATTAAACAAAATAATATCATAAAATCATGGAAAGATTATAATTTTCACCTAATATCAAATTTTTACAAAAAAACAAATATAATATATTCAAGTTACATCACATTAATAAATAGATAAATTGAAATAATGAATCAATCAATCATGGAAACTCATGTGCCATGTAGTGACAATAAATGTTTTCATCTATTGAGTATCATGGTTATGAACTATATATGCCGGTTATTCAACATTAGAATAGCTAATCAAAAATCATCATGACTAATTTTTGGGCTTACATCTAGTCACATGTGTCTCAAGAAAACTAGATGCACACACACTCTATTTTATAGTCGCACATATGTATCAAGAACCTTTTAGGTTCACCAAGGATCCACTGTAGAGATCCTAATCTTGACATACATGGACATTACATTACTTTTTCGGAATACTTAGCACATTACAAAAACACACACACAAGGACCGTAATAGTTTAGTGTCTTTGGAAACTCGGAATATAATCTTCTAATCGAGGTGAAAGATCTTCAACATCTCCCATAAAGATCTCCCTTTTTTTCTTACCTAAAACCTTTATTTATATCCTGGGGAAAAGCAAAAATAAAATGGTGAGCTCAAATGTTCAGTAAGGGTAATCAAAATAAATATCAATCACATCATATTCATAAGAACATAACAATTTGGAAATTTTACCCTGCAAAAGAGATCATAATTTCATAACATGGGATAAATCATGGTAGTGAAATGTAATCACAATAATCATAACTTAAAACATGAAACTTTGTGGCATACACACATAATCATATATAATCATTTCTTATTAGTGAAGACCGATTGCCAAGACTATCTTAGTGGACAAAGTTCATTTCTGAACCGAGTTCATTCCTTGTTTCAGTCCTGTTTCACTGAACCGGTTTAACCTGCCGTTCCATACATGTCTATCTCATTAGATATAAAATCTTTACCCAATGCATTAGAGGGAGATATAGTTCCCACCCATCTCATAATGATACCATTCTTATGTGTGCCACAAAATCATAAATCATACACCATTGCATAACCCATGTAATAAAAATGGGATTCTTAAACAACATGACATCATAAAACAATTCATATAAGATAAAGGATTTCATAAAAATAATTCCATCACAACATAACCAAATCAATGTAATAATAGGGATAGAAATAGAACCCTATATTATCTTATATGGAAAATAATTTTGATAAAACACTTGAACTCCATTCTTGAGGAAAATATCCTTTCTACTTCAAAAACATTTTTCCTTTCTTAACATGTCATACAATTATAAACTAAATGAGGTTGATTAAAAATAAACTTGAAAAATTGTAAAGTAATATTCTTGGAAATAATGTTTTAAAAATCCATTCATGCCGTATAAATTAAAAAAACATTTTTCTCATACTTTTGTTGGAAAACTCAAAAAGTACCTCGTATGAAAAATGACAAAAGATTCCTTTCATATCTTTTACTAAAAACTCACTGAAGGGTAAAATTGTATTTAAAAAATTTTAGGAGGATGGAAACAATATTACATATTGAGGAATCATGGATGAGGATGATAATATACACCCCAGTGAATACCAAAGTATAAACAATCTCGGATAAAAATGAGATTGTGATATTTTCCCTTACCTTAGGTCCGATTTGCTTCGTAAGTGTCTGAACCTCCTGTATAATGATTTAAATAATGTCATTGACTTATTACAGAATCATACTCTTTGTTATGATATCATATATGGTTCACTTATGAATTTATTTTACCCGTTCTTTTGTAAATTCCATGTTAAAGAGCGTTTTGGGTAGAATCGTTTCATTTGTCGTCCGTGTTTTGACTTGTAATTATTCATATGATTACTTAGATCATGATTAAATAATTCCAGAATATAAAACATGATTTATATATAATATATATTCAGAATATACATATATATAATAGATCAATAAATGGAAAGAAATACACCGTTCATGGAGACGGTATGTCGTACGTACGCATGAACGCGGTTTTCATTTCCTTATTGAGTTGAATGGAATTAAGTAGATGACATACATATATATATGTACATAAATCCAGTATAATTATTATTTCATATATTTCATGATTACTTATTATATATACTTTATAATCATTCATGAATGGTTAATGTGGAGAATGATTCTCATCGCGTCGTGGAGACGGTAGTCCGTACGTACGCACGAGCGATGATATCGTTCTCATGATCGTGGAATTGTATTAGAGTGTATGTATACTATTTCAGAATAAATATCACATTACAATAATTATATATAGTTATTATTTACACCATTACACCCATCCAAGTAAGGTGGTGGTGGAAAATATATTACACCACGGCGTGGAGACGGTATTCCGTACGTACGCACGCCCGGTGATTTCGTTTTCCGTAGGATGGATGGATGGTGAAATAGGGTTGTTTCATACTTATAATAACATATCAGTATATTATGGATACCTATGTTATTACTTCATAATGAAGAAACCTAAGAATAAGAAGTGGAAGAAGAAATAAAGTTGAAAGAATCGGTAACAGACATTACCTCTTCTTTGAAGCGCCTCTTTGAGTCCTCCTCTTAGGGAACTAAAATTGGTCATTGAAGAAGACCAGGACCTCTAGGATGTTTCTAGAGAAGTGGAGAAGAGAATTTTTCAGGGGTGGTCGATATTGAAGGCTCAAAGTGGTGTGAGGAAGAGAGGGAGGAGGTGCCCTTTTATAAGGGAGGAGAGGGGCACCTTTGGAATAACAAAAAATATTATTTTATTATAAAGCCAAATTCGGTTTTAAATAGATTAAAATTGATTTATTTAGAAGATACGGTGGGGATGGGTCGAAATCCTCTCATCCAATAGAATTTATACAAGTTTAGGTTCCTATTTTATCCTTATCATTTATATTTAACTTTAAGTTAGATAATTTTACTTTTACCGTGTCTTTTTGTGTTCTTAAACTATAAGGTTAATAAACATACTATAAGAAGCCAAATGAACCCAAAGTTGTTTATTATTAATATATATAACCTTATCTAAGTCATTTGGCTGAACCTTAGATTTTTAGAAATAAAATAACAATTAATAATATAATATTTGTTTTAAAAACTATTTTATGTCAATTTTGACACTATTTAGTAATTGATTTTTGTGAAACTCATAACAGAATGATTAGTTCTAAAAAAGTTAATTAAATTTATAATAAAATGTCATATTAACCTAGAAAATTATTGGAATTCATAAAAAGTCTCAAATTACATTTATTTGGGTATGTATAACATCAATTATGTCAATATTTCATTAATAAGATAATTACTAAATCATCATTGTGTCATAAATAAATTAACATATTTAAAGTTTAAAAATTACAAATAAAATATAATTATATAGGAAATATTTTTAGATTTATAATGAATATTTATAGTAGAATTTATCTTATGTATAACCCTATATTAAAAATTATTTACTTATTAAACTTTGATTTTAACTATTTTAACCCTTCTTTAAATAAATTAATAATAAATGTCCTAATCTAATCCAAGTGGTCCTAAATGGTAATATTTTATTACTAAGGTTGTTTTTGGTCGAATTAAACTTATCCAATATAATTAGGACATGTGTTAGGGTAATAATAATATCATTTTTACCCTTAATTACCCTATTTACTTTTAACCGTGGTAAAAAAAGTAAAAAGTTACTATTCAACAAAAATTATTTCCATCTCATTGAACCAAATTTTACTTACTAACATCAACTGTGTCTCTTGGATTTTTTAAATTCCACTCACAGAAGCGGTAAAATTAAGTTTTATGAAAAATTCATTTTTTTAACTACCACTTAGTGGTTTCACTATTCATCAAAAAATGAAAGTTTCCAGAAAAATACCAAAAATTTGGCCTAAGCTATATTTGATATTATGAATTCAAAAATTATGTCTATTTTACCAAATTCAAAACATATCAGTTTCATTAATTAATTTAAAAATTAATTCCCGTCGTCAAAAAAATAGTGTGTTCTTAAGAGATAATAACTATCAAAAGATTGACACTTGTTTATGTCTGGTTTAAATGTGAAATTACATCCAATGACCAAAATTTTATTAAATTGTAAAAATATATTCTAAATATACTTTAAAACCACTCAAATTAATAATTTATCACAATTAATTATTTCGATTAAAAATGTTGTTTTTAATTAAAAAATAGTAATTTTCACTATTCATCAGAAAATGAAAGTTATCCGAAAAGTACCAAAATTTCACCCTAAGCTAATTTCGATATTCCAAATCCAAAAATGATGTCCATTTTGAAAAATAAAATTTAAAAAATTTCAAAAAGTTGTTATTACTATTCATAACGGCTAGTTTTAATAATATTTTAATAGCATATCGTTGTTTAGTGAAACTCTGTATTGCGTACTACACACGCTATTGAGGAAGGTCACGATTACGTGTAATAAAAGGCAAGTCAAGGATGCGTGTTGTGCAAGCTCCTTTTGGTGTAGCGTACAACACAAGACATTAATGAAATTAAAAAAATATTTTTCATAAAATCTCAAGGTGTTACATTCTACCCCTCTTAAAATGAATTTCACCTTCGAAATTCGTCGAGGTTATAAAAGGATTAATACTTGAAATTTTATTTAATAGAAACCCACATCATAAAAAGGAATACCAAAACCAATCTTTAAAAACAAAATTATGAAACGTAACGGTTACCCAAATAAACTAATCATTGGGTTTCCACATAGGTGAAAATATGGATATGGAAGAGAAATCTAACCATCATGTTCTGATAGAGAGTGGTAGAGAACATGGCTATGGAAAATCCAGAAATCAAAAATCCATAGATTTGTGATGATCTAAGGTACCATCTGATTCATCGGATATAAGGGAACTAGGACAACATTTTGGGTTTTCAAGATCATTTCCCTAAAGTTGATGAATTAAAAGAAATACGTACATGATTTTGGAACAATCTCACTGTTGTTTGTTAATTGAACAATTTCCACTTCATCCCTTAATTAAATGAAGTTGAATTTTTTATTCATGATGTGTTAGCAGATCATGTGATAGAATTATGGGTCATTCCATCTGTCTCAAACAAAAGGTTATAAAAGTTATCAAAAATACATAAGTCCATCTATAGTGAGATTAATCATAAATGGTTCCTAAAATGGACTTATACTTCATATATCATACTGTTTAATATAATAAAACTAGTTTCTACTAAACATAGACTTCCTGTAGGCCAGTGGTAGGCGATAAAGGCCAGTCGCACTTCGGTTGTGGGATCGATTCCCACAGCCTTGTCCAACGCGATGGGTTGTCGCCCGTCCTGCAGGCTGTCCTTTTTCTAAAACTACATTACTATAACATCCCATTAATAATATCAAAGAAAAGTTTTATCATTAAACGATACTACCTTATGTCCAACATAATCCATTCCAATCTTTAGGCTTATCTAAAATACTTCGGTCCAAGATCATAGTATAAAGAAAATGATTACTTGAAATGTCATCAACCAAGCATGTGAATACCATCATTTATCCCCCATATATCTTGTTGGTCACATTCCAATCATGTGAATACCATAATCATGTATTCTCTTGAAAAATGAATACCCATTAAACCTTAGTGAAAACATGAATGCTGTCAAAAGTTAACTCTTTCCACATACCAAAATCCAAAAATTCTATATACTCAAACCATGATAAAACCTTCTCCTTATATCATTCATGAGCTCATGAATACTATAAAACATTTAATTTTCTCCATATCCCTTCATTATGCACATATCATCTACATTCCAAAAATATCTGAATAACGTTTCATGGATACTGGTACCATTAATCATACACATTCAAAACTCAAGGAAAGACAACAGTGTAACAATCTTTTTATGTCTCTTTATTCCATAGTATCATGAGATTACTTATACAACATTACACATGATAAACATGTAATCATTCCACTAAATTCTTAAACCATTGACCGAGCTTCAACAATTCTTTCATCTCACATATCATTTGTAGTCTCTTCATCATCATCAACATAAATACTACCCATACGACCATACTGATTCTCTTCATGAGACTTTCCCTTAGGGCATTGGTTTGCATAATGCCCGTACATTCCACATTTAAAACATTTAACCATTGTTGATGTCGTACCAATACCATTATCCTCATCCCTGGTGTTAACTGAACCTTTTCCTTTGCACTTACTGGCTTTGTGTCCTTCTTTTCCACACCCAAAGCATCTTCCAGTTCCTTTGAAACATTCTCCTTGATGCATCTTCCCACATGATTTACATAGGGTAAATTGAACTTTCTTTCCTCTATGATCATCATGAAACTCCATCTTTCTCTTATTAGCCGAGTCAGGAAACTTACCAAATTTTACTTTATTGATCATATTATGAGATTGATGATTCGGCATAATAATGATGTTTATACTTCCAAATCCCATTTCATTTGGTTTCTCATGAAGAATATCATTCCATTGTCCATTATATCCTCCATTATCGTGAATCATCTTGTTTCCAGCCATTTTCTAAAACCCAAAAAGAATAGTGTCAGAGGAAAAAGTCATAATAAAGGGGGAGTAACTTCAATATCAAACATCTTTGGTTTAATCTAATATCGTTACCATAGTTCTAGGACTATATCCTATATGTATATTTATCCTTAGGGACATCCCTACACATACCTTAAAAATATCTATAGGGATCTCTCTAATGTTTTCATATCCTAGTTTCCAAAGGTTGACTAAACCCTTCCTATGATACCAACTGTAGAGACCCTAAGCTTGACGTACATGGACATTACATTACTTTTGCAGAATACTTAGCACATTACAAAAACACACACACAAGGACCGTAATAGTTTAGTGTCTTTGGAAACTCGGAATATAATCTTCTAATCGTGGTGAATGATCTTCAACATCTCCCATAAAGATCTCCCTTTTTTTCTTACCTAAAACCTTTCTTTATATCATGGGGAAAAGAAAACATAAAAGGGTGATCTCAAATTCTTAGTAAGGGTAAACAAAATAAATATCAATCACATCATATTCATAAGAACATAACAATTTGGAAATCTTACCCTGCAAATAAGATCATAATTTCATAACATGGGATAAATCATGGTAGTGACATGTAATCACAATAATCATAACTTAAAACATGAAACATTGTGGCTTACACACATAATCATAGAAATCATTTCATATTAGTCAAGACTCATTTCCAAGACTATCTTAGTGGACAAATTCCATTTCTGAACCGAGTTCATTCCTCGTTTCAGTCATGTTTCACTGAACCGGTTTAACCTGCCGTTCCAGCCATGTCTATCTCATGAGATATAAAATCATTACCCAATTCATTGTAGGGAGATATAGGTTCCACCCATCTCATAATGATACCATTCTTATATGTGCCACAAAATCATAAATCATACACCATTGCATAACCCATGTAATAAAAATGGGATTCTTAAACAACATGACATAATAAAACAATTCATATAAGATAAAGGATTTCATAAAAATAATTCCATCACAACATAATCAAATCAATGTAATAATAGGGATATAAACAGAACCCTATATTATCTTAGATGGAAAATAATTTTGATAAAACACTTGAACTCCATTCTTGAGGAAAATATCCTTTCTACTTCAAAAACATTTTCCTTTCTTAACATGTCATACAATTCTAAACTAAATGAGGTTAATTAAAAATAAACTTGAAAACTTGTAAAGGAATATTCTTGGAAATAATTTTTTAAAAATCCATTCATGTCGTATAAATTAAAAAAAACATTTTTCTCATACTTTTGTTGGAAAAGTCAAAAAGTACCTCATACGAAATACGACAAAAGATTCCTTTCATATCTTTTAATAAAAACTCACCGAAGGATAAAATTGGATTTAAACAATTTCAGGTGGAAGGAAAAAATATTACATATTGAGTAATCAGGGATGTGGATGATAAAATACACCCCAGTAAATACCAAAGTATAAATAATCTCAGATAAAAATGAGATTGTGATATTTTCCCTTACCTTAGGTCTGATTTCCTTCGTAAGTGTCCGAACCACCTGTATAATGATTTAAATAATGTCATTGACTTATTCCAGAATCATACTCATTGTTATGATATCATATATGGTTCACTTATGACTTTATTTTACCCGTTCTTTTGTAAATTCCATGTTAAAGAGCGTTTTGGGTAAAATTGTTTCATTTGTCGTCCGTGTTTTGACATTTAATTATTCATATGATTACTTAGATCATGATTACATAATTCCAGAATATAAAACATGATTTATATATATAATATATATTCATAATATACATATATATAATATATTAATAAATGGAAAGAAATACACCATTCATGGAGACGGTAGGTCATACGTACGCATGAACGTTGTTTTCGTTTCCTTATTGAGTTGAATGGAGTTAAGTAGATGACATACATATATATATACACATAAATCCAGTATCATTATTATGTCATATATTTCATGATTACTTATTATATATACTTTATAATCATTCATGTATGGTTAATGTGGAGAATGAATCTTATCGCGTCGTGGAGACGGTAGTCCGTACGTACGCACGAGAGATGATATCGTTCTCATGATCGTGGATTTGTATTGGAGTGTATGTATACTATTTCAGAATCAATATCACTTTAAAATAATAATATATAGTTATTATTTACACCATTATACCCATCCAAGTAAGGTGGATGTGGAAAATAGATTACACCACGGCGTGGAGACGGTATTCCGTACGTACGCACCCGCGGTGATTTCGTTTTCCATAGGATGGATTGATGGTGAAATAGAGTTGTTTCATACTTATAATAAAATATCAGTATATGAGGTATACTGATGTTATTACTTCATAATGAAACAACCTAAGAAGAAGAAGTGGAAGAAGAAATAAAGTTGAAAGAATCGGTAACAGACATTACTTCTTCTTTGAAGCGCCTCTTTGATTCCTCCTCTTAGGGCACTAAAATTGGTCTTTGAAGAATACCAGGACCTCTAGGATGTTTCTAGGGAAGTCTAGAAGAGAATTTGTCAGGGGTTGGACGAGCGTGATGGCTCAAAGTGGTGTGAGGAAGAGAGGGAGGAGGTGCCCTTTTATAAGGGAGGAGAGGGGCACCTTTGGAATAACTAAAAATATTATTTTATTATAAAGCCAAATTCGGTTTTAAATAGATCCAAATTGATTTATTTCGAAGCTAAGGTGGGGATGAGTCCAAATACTCTCATACAATATAATTTAGACAAGTTTAGGTTCCTATTTTAACCTTATCATTTATATTTATCTTTAAGTTAGATAATTTTACTTTTACCGTGTCTTTTTGTGTTCTTACACTATAAGGTTAATAAAATTACTATAAGAAGCCAAACGAACCCCAAGTTGTTTATTATTAATATATATAACCTTATCTAAGTCATTTTCCCGAACCTTATATTTTTAGGAATAAAATAACAATTAATAATATAATATTTGTTTTAAAAACTATTTAATGTCAATTTTGAAACTATTTAGTAATTGATTTTTGTGAAACTTATAACAGAATTATTAGTTCAAAAAAAGTTAATTAAATCAATAATAACATGTAATATTAACCTATAAAATTATTGGAATTCATAAAAAGTCTCAAATTACAGTTATTTGGGTATTTATAACATCAATTATGTTAGTATTTCATTAATAAGATAATTAATACATCATCTTTGTGTCATAAATACATTAACTTATTTAAAGCCTAAAAATTACAAATAAAATATCATTATATAGGAAATTTTTTTATATTTCAAATGAATATTTATAGTTGAATTTATCTTATGTATAACCCTATATTAAAAATTATTTACTTATTAAACTTTGATTTTAACTATTTTAACCCTTCTTTAAATAAATTAATAATAAATGTCCTAATCTAATCCAAGTGGGCCTAAATGGTCATATTTTATTCCTAAGGTTGTTTTTGGTTGAATTACACTTATCCAATAGAATTAGGACATGTTTTAGGGTAATAATAATATCATTTTTACCCTTAATTGCCCTATTTACATTTAACCGTGGTAAAAAAAGTAAAAAGTTACTATTCACCAAAAATTATTTTCATCTCATTGAACCAAATTTTACTTACTAACATCAACCGTGTCTCTCGGATTTTTGAAATTCCACTCACAGAAGCGGTAAAATTAAGTTTTATGAAAAATTCATTTTTTTTAACTACCACTTAGTGGTTTCACTATTCATCAAAAAATGAAAGTTCCCAGAAAAATACCAAAAATTAGGCCTAAGGTATATTTGATATTATGAATTCAAAAATGATGTCTATTTTACCAAATTCAAAAAATATCAGTTGCATTAATTAATTTAAAAATTAATTCCCGTGGTCAAAACAAATAGCATGTTCTTAAGAGAAAATAACTATCAAAAGATTGACACTTGTTTTTTCCTGGTTTAAATGTGAAATTACATCCAATGACCAAAATTGTATTAAATTGTGAAAATATATTCTAAATATACTTTAAAACCACTAAAATTAATAATTTATCACTGTTAATTATTTCGATTAAAAATGTTGTTTTTAATTAAAATTTAGTAATTTTCACTATTCATCAGAAAATGAAAGTTATCCGAAATGTACCAAAATTTCACCCTAAGCTAATTTCGATATTCCGAATCAAAAAATGAAGTCCATTTTGAAAAATAAAATTTAAAAAATTTCAAAAAGTGGTTATTACTATTCATAACGGTTAGTTTTAATAATATTTTAATAGCATATCATTGTTTAGTGAAACTCGGTATTGCGTACTACACACGCTATCGAGGAAGGTCGCGATTACGTGTAATGAAAGGCAATTCAAGGATGAGTGTTGTGAAATCTCCTTTTGGTGTAGAGTACAATACAAGACAATAATGAAATTAAAAAGAATATTTTTCATAAAATCTTGGGGTGTTACATCCACTGGGCAGGGTGTAAGTCTACTAGTGAAGCATATATCAAGGTCGTCACATCGAACTACCAAGGTTCCCAAAACTACTAAGAACTGTTCAGTGAGATAATAAGGTTTTGAGTAACACAATGGGGATCCTTATCAATATCAATCATGGTATCATTCCCTTAACATTTCAATCATGGCAATAAGCACTAAAATCACTTCTAACAGTCACCCACAAGCTCCCTATAAGTAAATAATACCTTTTTTCAACTCTCATAAATGGGAAGTATAGTAATTTTGAAATTTATATTAAGTGATTATTACAATATAGGATCATCATAAATTGATAATCATTCCATCAAACATCAATAATTGAATTTAAAATATTTTCTTCAAAAAAAACCTTTAAAAAGGGTATACATACCCGCTTCCATTCAAAAATCATTATGGTCATTCCAAATATGAATTAAAAACAATAATTTATTGCAATATATCCCAAAGGGAGTCAATGAATTTTAAAAATTTAAAAATTATTAAGATCAATTAAAATAATGAGCTTAAAGCCTCTTTCCATGTGAATAAATCACTCGTTTCAAATAACCCAAGAACACCCATTTCAAAAACAAGGGGGGAGATCATTCAAAGGTGGTTATTTGTCATTTAAAAAATTAACTACTTTTAAACTCTATAGAAAGAATCATATATTTTAACCCATTTCATAGAAGTAAAAGTATTTCACTTTAGAAATCAAAACTAGACCTAAGATCTCAGTTTACATGAGGTAACAATGAAAAACTCTTTTAAAGGGATTTAAAATCAACTTAACATACATCAATTTATAATACGATGAGAAGGAAACCATTATAGTATAAATTTATTTAAAAGGAAACCAAATAAGGTTTCAATATGAAATTAAAGATCAACAATTATAGAACATATGTAGTAAGGAGGCATATATCCATAAATTATTAAGAAACAATTAATTAGAAAATTAATGAAATTCATAAAAATATCTAGTTGGAAAATCATAAATCCAACTAAAACAGATCCAATATTTTATACTATAATATAGATTACTATATCTAGGAAGAGAGATCTGAGTAAAAGTGAGAAGATATCCTAGATCCAAAATCTCACATCAACCATGCTAGGTTAAACAAACCATAAGGCTATCATAGTCTCTAGTAAGAAAGAATCAAGAGAATGAGAGGGATAAAAGACCAAGAAGAAAATAACTCACCAAAATAGGATCACTACTTCGATAAGTTCTTTGATATGCCAAGAGATGAGGTTGGGAGAACCAAAACGCCTCTATAGGGCTCACAAAATCCAAAGGATTGGATTATGTTTGAATGGGAGAAGTTTGGGGTTAATTAGCGGGGTTTATGGATTTTAATTTTGATTTTTGAGGTATTAAAAACCATTCACATGATTTCCTGGGTTAGGTTGCATACTTATTACTAACAGTGAGCCTAACCATGTGCCCCAAATAGAACCACTAGAATAAATTCATGGTAAGCATTTCTGGTTAGTTTAACCATGCGGCCCCTTCGGTTTAGGTTGCACATTTTGGCTTTTTGGTTTTTCTAACTATGTGACAATCGTGCACCCTTACTTGGGCTACTAGAAAATTTTATATGGTTTGGCTTCATACATTGTCAAACCATGTGCCAACCATATACATGCCTATAAACCTTCAAAAAAATCTTAAAACAAAACATTGAAAATTTCCCGCAAAGAGATCCAATCTGAGGATACTCAAATCCATGGGTCAAAACACATAATAGAATGTAATCGGGTGTTACATGAATAAAAATAAAATTATAGGATATATTTAATTATTTATCTATATTTTTTATTTAATTTTTATAAATAAAATCTAAGTATTTTAATTTTCATGATGATTAAACAACATATAGAAACAGTATTTCCCCATAATTATGGTGGCTAAAAGATAATTTTTTATAATTAACTATTTTTTAATATTATTAATTAAATTTGAAATTTATTTTATTAATTTTTTCAAATCATGAATAAAAAATTATGATTTGAACGTATATTGGGGTGAAATATTGAATTACTTCATGGTTTAGACTCTTTGTTTCAAGCTTTTAATAATGAATTTCTAGATTATAAAACTTCTCTTCCAAATTTTAACACTAAGTTCCACGTTTGAAAACATGACTTCCCTTTATTGGATAATTTAATTTTTTTAATAAACTTCTATTTATTGTCTTTTTTTGTACAATATTTAAAATATGGAATTTCATTGTTAAAATATGTTACTCGATTCCTAAAATCTGGAAGTTAAGTGTTGAAATTCATAATTTAAGTGTTAAAATATTG
Organism: Viscum album; assembly: GCA_963277665.1. NCBI lineage: Eukaryota > Viridiplantae > Streptophyta > Magnoliopsida > Santalales > Viscaceae > Viscum > Viscum album. The sequence goes on from OY728164.1 coordinate 1,818,835,244, forward strand.
AACATATGTGTTAAATTAAAATTTATTCTATGTATTTGGTTAGTTTTTTTTTGAATTATTGATATAAAATATCATATTTCTAAAGTTATGTAACTCAATGTTAAAATTTGGAAGTCAACTATTAACAAAAAATTTAACACTTTACTTCAATTTTTAATACAAGCCTTCCAAAATTTAACACTTAACATCCACAATTTAATACTATTATAATATTATAGTAATTTTTATTTTAAATTTAAAGTTAAAAAATATGATAATCATTAATTTAAAATAATGGATATAAAATTTCATACTTTCCTTTGAAAATACAATAATAATGTATTAACTTGAAAAATTAAACATATATCATTAATTTAAAACAGGTTATTAGTTTTTCAAAATGAAATTCATTTTTTATGAATAGTTTTTTATCTTTCACTCATATTCATCATTAGTTGGAGCTGAAAATTTCAAATAATGATTATTAATAAAAGGTTAGACAAACAATGATGATTCATAATAAAACTGGTTAGACACCCAATATTGATACATTATAAAGGTATTTTCAAAAGAAAATATCTTAATATATATCCATTAGTTTAAAATAATGATTATCATATATGTGATCATTCAATTAAAGATTAAAAAAATTACTATAATATTATAATAGTATTAAAGTATGGAAGTCAATTATTCAAATATGGAATGTTGGTATTAAATGTTTGAATTGAAATGGTAAACCTTTTGTTAACAGTCAACATCCGAATATTAACACTCAGTTGCATGAATTCGTCTATATGATAATGTATATCAATTATTATAAAAATAATTAAACAAATACACATTCTTGAAGAATATTTAAAACTTGTGTTCAATATTTTAATGCTTTAGTTCTAAATTTAAACACTTAACTTCTAGATTTTAGCTATACAGTAACATATTTTAACACTAAAATTATACATTTTAATTATTATGCAATAAAATCCAAAAAAAAAAAAATAATTTTATTATTAAAAAATATTAATTTATTCAATAATGGGAATTTAATTATTAACATGTTTAACATTCGGGGTATAATTTAGAAGATAGGCGTTAAAATTTGGAACTTCATTGTCAAAATCTAGAATCCAAGCCTCTAAATCATGAATTAATTCAATATTTCACATCACTTTACCTTCAAAAAATAATTTTCCATTCATTATTTACATGAATTTATAAAATACATTCCATGTATACCTAGAAGTAATAAAAAAATAATTCCTTAAAAATCTATCTTTTAAGAAGTAGTTTTATTTCAAAATCAATGTATCCCAATAACTATCATACATCAATTCACAATACATAAAATAAATCTTCAAATTTTAAAATAAAATCTTTAAACCCTAATAACACGCCAAGTTAAAACATATAATATTTTATTCAAAAATAAAATGTTCTTCAAAACCACCCAAAAAACATTCAAAAAAATTCACCCCAAACCAGAATGACAAAATCAATTATGGAATCAAAAAAATATAATGTTTTTAAAATAACCTAAATTTTATTGATATGTAAAACGACACATGGAGGAGCTTACTAATGAAAACACACGATGATAATGACAAAGTGGACTATGAATATGGAATAGGGGATTAGAGATACAGTGGAGTGGAGAACGACCTTAGTTTTTAGGTTGGTAGATAGGTGTATAATGCATTGGGATCAAGAGGGTCAACGAAGTTGGGTGACTGAGGATAGGAAATAATTGGGATATATTTTTTAAAAGTTAATTTAATAAATACACCACTAATAATAATTCTCAATGATGGTTTCATTAAAATACCCACTAATTTTATTATTTTATGTTGTTTTTAAATTATTAGTTACAATTAATCATATTTAAATTATAAATTATTTTATATTCCATCATTTTTATTTTCATCATTTAGAATCATTTTATGTTTTAAATGGATAGAAAAATTGATGTGGTTTTTTGGTTGTTATATTAAAAATAAAAGAATAAAATTAATAATACACACACCCAAACAAAAAAATTATATATATATATATTTATATATTAAATAATTAATATGAAATAACCTTGTTGAATGTTTATATATGGTAATGGTTTTAAAAGTGACATAAAAAAGTATACCTATTTTAAAAATACATACCATACACTTTTTAGATATTTTATCTTGAAAAATGGATTCAAAAATATTTTTTAACAAATTTAATGATGTTTTGAAGTAAATTAATGATTTTTTTTGAATTTAATGATTTCAACAAATCAACAATTTATTTTATGAATTTATAGAATTAAAATTTTGTTTTATTATTAATGACATATTCAAAATAATTTTTGTTATTATTTTAGGTTCCATCCTTTTAACTATAAAATTTTATAATTTATGGGTCTATAAGTGATACTAAAATTCGTTGAATTTTTTATTTTTTATATATTATAAGACAAATAAACAAAATAATAAATAATCCACATAGATAAATACATAAATTTATGATTTTGTATACATTCACATATAAATTAATGATTTTATGTGTGTTCATGTATTAACTAATATTAATAACATTATTGTTATTATTAAAATAATTTTTTTATTATATTAAATAATATTTCAGGATAAATTGTTTACTTTATTTTAGTTTTGAAATATTAAAGAAACAATTGTGCAACTTTTATATTTTATAAAATTAAATAATTTTTTTAGCATTATTAAAATATTTAAGATATTTTTCACTACTGGAAAGTTGATCTTTCCCAACACTTCTATACCAATGGTTTGTAAAAACCGTTGGTATAGCTACCATTTCCCAACGGTTCACCAAAACTGTTGGGAAATCCATAGATTTACCCACCTTTCCCAACGGTTTTGGTGAACCGTTGGGAAAGAGGGACCCTTTCCCAATGGTTCACCAAAACCATTGGGAAAGGGTGTCTTTTGAGCCTCTTTACCAACAGTTTTGGTGAACCGTTGGGAAAGAGTGGCCTTTCCCAACGGTTTGCCAAAACCGTTGGGAAAAACCACCAAAAAATTCAACATTCGCCCAAAACTATCAAGCCCACCCCTAACCTATCCCAACGGTTTTGAAAACCGTTGGGATAGGTTCTTTGATTTTTTTTCAGGTATACTAACCTAGAACATTATATAAATCAAAGTTTTAAATAATTATGATAATACATATACATATTTATGAAATTATATTTACAAAAGTGATGTTAGCTTAGTGGTTAAGTCGTTCGATTATAAACGAGGGGTCCTGGGATCAAATCCCAGCGGATGTTTTATTTTTGGAATTTATATACCAACGGTTCCATTACCGTTGGAATAGATTTCATATTACCTATAACAACGGTTTCCAAAACCGTTGGTATAGGTCTATACCAATGGTTTTCCAAAAACCGTTGGTATAGACCTATCCCAACGGCTTACTTGGCTACGGTTCTCCAAACCGTTGGTATAGGCTATACCAACGGTTTGGAGGCCTATACCAACGGTTCCAAACCGTTGGTAAAGGTTAGTTTTCCAGTAGTGTTTTTAGATCATTTTAAGTTTCATCGTTTTGAGTGATAATTTCTAAAAATGTCGTAAGATGAGTTGAACTATAAATTTTTGGTATTTTCATTTTTATAATAAGTATTATATATTATATATTAATTTTAAAAATATAATATAAATAATGAAATAAGAGTGATTTAAATAAAACAAATATAGTCTCGAGGAGGTGATACTTGGTTTTTTTAGGGAAAGATTCATCCTACCATATTTTTTATTTTCGATGGTCTTATGATCTATTCCTTTTACACTTATTAGAATATTTTGGATTGAATAAGGTGGTATGGTGATACTTTTTTTAAAATGATTCTTTTATCCTTACATGAAAAATAGAATATGGAAAAAATACTTCCAAAAAAACAAAAAACGATAAAATATTTAAAATTTAATAAATTCATAATAATTATAAAAAATTTATGGTTATATTTAACTAATAATTCTTGAAGATTTTAAAAAATAAAAATTTATTTTTTTATTTCCATAAATTATAACTTATAGTTGTATTTTAAAAAATAATAATTTTAAACGTTTTTCATAAAAATAAGTAAAAAAATTACATTAAACAAATGGAAAATTTTATATTTAATTGTTAATTTCTAAAGTGTTTTAAAAATAATATAAATGATATCTATGATTATAAAAATTCATTATAAATATAACAATATTCCCTACATCATGGTATATTTTTATAACATTTAGACATTAAATTAATGAATATATTTATGACACAATGATGATGAAATGTTTCCCTTATTAATGAAATATTAAAATATATGATATTATAAATATCAAAATAAATGTAATTGGAAACTTTTGATGCCATACAAGAATATTATGGATTAATATGACAAATAATCTTTTATTTAACACATTTTTTTTAGGAATCATGTTTTTATGACTTAAACAATAATCAATTTCTAAATAGTGTCAAAATTGACAAACATGAGTTTTTAAAACAAATATTGTTTTATTAAAAGATATAATTGTTATAAAAATCCAAGATTCAGATAACTAACTTATATAGTGTTAAAAATTTCATTAATTATCCACTTTTGGTTATATTGTCAATTTATAGTAACTATAGTAACCATATATTATGAAAATACAAGAAGACATGGTAAGAGTTAATGTTTTTAACTATGTGGTAAAGCTAAAAGATACAGTTAATTTTATGACCTTAACATGTCTAAAGCAAATTTTTTGAGAGTATTTATACCAATTATAATCTTATCATACAACTATATTACCATGTAACTATTATAATTAGAAAATAAATTTATAATAAAATAATATTTCAAGTATTTCCAAAAGTTCACCTCCCCCTCTTATAAAAGGTCTCCACCTCTACCCACATCCACACACCTCCCAAGCCAATTTGATCACCCAAAATCTGAAAAAATAAGCTACCAAAATTCCTCACTTCCTTATATAATCCTTTCCTTGGGAATAAGTCTACTCAAGGAAGCCTTTTGGCTAAATCAAAAGGAGTTACCCAATTTAGAGGTAACGTATTCTCTAAAGCTCTTTTCCTTTATTTTCCTTCTCTAACCCCCATAAAATCTATTTATTCAATTATTTAATAAAAACAAAAGTACCCTAAATATAATAGGATATTTTTATTCTTGTATTTAAACCTACACTTACACACAGCTCCATCTGGTGGATTTAGAACATACTGTATCTATGTACGGTGAACTACTGTCTCACGAAATGATGATTGTTCAATTTTCTCCTACCACCTCTCATGGTGAACATTAAGATAAAAATTTATTTATGTATACTATATATGATATTTATTTTATATCTATTCTTATTTAATTTTTATTTATAACATACTTTTATTCTTGTCATGTTGTATAAATACGATAATTTCATTTGAGGAAGTGTGGACTACCGCCCCCTCAAAGTGATATGACTCGTTCATGCTATACATGGAATGTATAATAGATGTATTAAATGAACCTATGTAACATAAATAACATAGATAATGTATTTTAATTATTATATACATATTTATCATTTATTTCTCATTCTTTTAATATGACAAAGAAATGAAATTAGCGTTCATGCATACATACAGCCTACCGTCTCCATGAACAGTGCATTTCATTTATTATCTCCAAATATTATGGATTATTATGAATACATATATATATATATATCTGATAATTATATGTTATTTAAATCATGAATATCATTTTGTATATTATGGACTTATGACCATATGGAAGAATTGTAATCATTACAAGTTCATTTTTTAATCAAGTACTGAATGTCAAAAAAAAGTCTGATATGAAATTTAATCATTAATTAATTGTTATAACATTTTAATAAGTGATATAAAATTAATAATAAAATTAAATAGTATCTCAAAAAAGTAAAAATTTACTTAATTTTTTTATTCCAAAAGATAAATAATGAACGAGACACGTCGGACCCAATGTAAGGGACTTGGTCTCAATCTTCTTTCTTTGGGGAATATCATGATGTGATGCAACTTTATTTTCCTGTAAGGTGTATATACATCACTCTGAACAATTATATCATGAATTAGTATATTATAATGATATTTAAAGTTTTTTATAATGTAATTCCTTAATGATATGTATTCAAGTGTTTCTTATGTGGTAAAGGAATTCTCAACATCTCATTTTCCATTCAGGTTCTCTTTTATGTGGTATGACTTTAATGTTTCCATACCATGTTCTTATTTAGAATTTATTATGTACCTATACTGTATTATGATTCATTTATGTATGGGAAAAACTTTTCCTCTCTCTTTTTAATGTTTTTTAAAACCATGTTTCATAGTCATTATGTTGTACAATTTTCATCTCAAAATCTCTCTATTTTTCTCAATAAATTATCTTATTTTATTTATGTGAATACCCAAACCTATTTAATTTCTAGGGTTATTCATCAAGGCATAAAAATGATATATTTTATTATTTAATTTACATAAATAAACCCATCATTCCCTTTCCATGGGTTATAAATGACATAGTGATTTTGTTTTTAAGAACTTTTTAAAATGTCATCTTTTTTATATAAAACCCATTTATTTATTTAATTCAGGTTATTTATGAAAGGTTTGATTATGATCTATGTGTATCACATGAATATAAAGAAATATTAAGGGTGTGACCTGATAGATCTTCAATGTATTGGATAAATAAGTTAATCTCTGGATATGTCAAGTTTTATGATATCTTGGTGAATTGGTAATTTTTATGAAAACTTGGGGATGGACCTTAGTATTATGACACCTTTGGGATGGACCTTGGTGATATGATTATGAATTTCTAAATTAAATGTTGTAGCCACATTTTCAATTTATGATCTAATTTCTTATTTTTATGATATTTCTCTTTCTCATGCTTTTATAAAAGTCCTCATGTTCTAATTTATATCTCTGAAGATCACATGTAAATTGTTTCACTTATTTTCCCTTATAGAGATTTTTATACTCATCCCGTGGTTTTAATTGTTTTTTCCAGGTCTTAATATTTTAAAGGAAAAATAAGTTTTTGTGATGAAATTATTTGAATATTTTTCTTGAAAAGAAAACATGTTTCATTTTAATAGTATTTTTTATGGAAAAAAATGGATGGCATATTGACTTATATAATTTGTAATATTGAATGTTTATGTAAGATGTTTTTTTAAATCTATAAAACTCTAGACCTAAAAGATATTTGGGAATGAATGAAAATAAATTCTAGTCAAAAGTCACTATAATAAGTTATATTTAAGTTTGGGTACTTAAATTGGGAATAATTTTATATCTTCTACATCATATCGAATATCTCCTACCGAGATCTAGGAGCTATGGTTGTAGTTTTAGGAACTTCGAGGGAAGAGTTTTATCAGACCAAGAATGTCCCCCAAGGAAGCACCAGCGTTGTTCATAAAAAATAAAAATAGGATATTTATACTTTTCTAATATTATCATCTCCTAAACCAGGTGATGATAAAGAATAATTACCCCTTACTGAGGATTAATGACCTCTTTGATGAGTTGCAAGGAACAAGACAATTCTCAAGGATCGATCTGGTGCTTTCTTTGGAACCACCCAAGAATGTCTCACAGGTGATGATTTTTCCTGTGTTGGTAGGGTATTACATGAGGTTTTTGGATGAATTCTCATAGATGGTGGCCCCTTTCACCACCCTGACACAAATAGGGTAGTTATTTACCTAGACTAAGTAATTCTAGAGAACCTTTGAGGGTTTTAGGCTAAGGATGATGAATGCATTTATTTTGAGACTACCAGAGGAGGGCATGCATTATGTAGTAAATTGTGATTCCTTTGGTGATGTTCTTGACTATGTGTTGATATAGAGGTAGAAAGTTATCACATATGGGCTGAGGAAGTTGAATCCTCATGAGTATAACTATTTGAATCATGACCAAGAGTAGGCATTGGAAGTCTTCTCTCTAAGGATATTGAGGTACTACCTTATTGGAGAGTGATTTGTTGTTTACTCATACCATAAAAGTCTCAGGTATGTATACATGTATAGAGACTTAAACCTGAGATAGAGGAACTAGTTGGAGTTCCGGAAGGACTGTGACATTGAGATAGTCTATACTCTGGTGTAAGGAAATGTTGTCAAATATTCTATTAGTATGAAGTCCCATGTTCTTTTAGTGCATGAGGCATAAGAGAAATTGTCTTCCTTATAACTGACCCTAATTGAGGAGGAGGTTGAATCATTTTGAGAGTCGATGGATTTGAATCTTCTTCTCCTTTAGAATGTGAGAGATTCTTAGTTAGGAGACATCGGCTTTGGTATTTTCTGTGACTAAATATCCTTAGAAGATTCACCAGATGGATTTTTTGAATGAGGGAATCATGTCATCCATTTCCAAGGATGGATGGTGGTCCCAACCACAATGTGAGAGGACTTGATGAGATAGTTTCACACATCTGATTTATATATACATCATAATGTGACGAAGATGTATAAGGACCTTAAATATCATTTTTTTTGGTTTGGAATATAATGAAGCATTATTGAGTTCATCTCTCGATGCCTCACATGTTAGCCGGTAAAGGCTGAGCACCATGTTTTGGTAGGTTTTTTACAGCCTCTTGAGACCCCATAATGGAAATGGGATGACATATCCATGTAATGTTTTACATAGATTCCATAGATAGTGGGAGAATATGACACCATCTTTTTTATATTTGACCAACTTATGAAGCGAGCTCACTTCATTTCTACTAGGAAGAAGAGTTCGGTGGACAGTTTGGGGAAGTTATTTGTATGAGAGATCATTTTCCTTCATGGGGTTAACTCAAAAAGATTTTTTTTTACCAGGATGTTTAGAGCTTATATACAATAAGATCTACCACTCTATTACTGGAATGTAAACATTTAATGACCTGTATGGGAGACCCTGGGGGTCACCATTATGTTGTACTAAAATTGGTGGCATGTCTCTCGTGGGGATAGATATTGTGAAAATGGTGATTAATAAGGTCAAGGTGATTTATTAGTGGATAACGACATCTTACGACACACATAAATCTTATATATACAGATATCAAAGGATCTTGGAGTTTGAGTAGGGAGATCATGTTATCTTGAGAGTCTTCCATGATAAAGATTATGAGATTCATTTGAGGAGGTAAGTTATCTTAGAGGTTCATCAGGGTTTTTCAGATCTTGCAGAGGGTTAGTGAGGTTGTATACCACCTCACCTTACCCCCATTGTTATATTGTGTGAACAAGATCTTCCATGTGTCATATCTATGAATATACATGAATGAATCCACATAATTCATTGATTGTGGCGAGCTGGACATTGAGGATGGATCCACTTTCATAGATCACCCTGCAGCGATCGAGGATCGCCTAGAGAAGATCCTATGTGGATGGACCATTCCATTTTTTAGTGTGATGTGGCAGAATAAAAGCATGAAGACGAGCTCTTGGAGTAGGATATCTAGGTGGAGGCCCAGTATCCCTGCCTTTTTTCTTAGATTTTCTTTTAAAAGATGAAAATATTGATGGAGGGAATAATTTAGAGACCATATTTTCTTCTTTTAAGACTTTTTAAAATATCTAGAAATATTTTCATAGAAAAGAATTAATATGATTCATGATTCTGTGTCATGGAAATAATTTTATAAAAGTATTAAATATATTTTATATTACATGCACACAGATTTTTAGGAACAATGGAATATCTACTAAACATAGTCTCTAAACAGAAATCTAGAACCATGGTTGAATCTGTAATGTGGTTTTTACCCAAGGTAAAACCTATAGTTGGTTGACATGGGATTTTCAGATAAATAAGCTCTATGCAGGTGCGTTTAGTGAATAAAATAATTAATTATTTAATTAATTCACTAAATAAAATAAATCATAATCCTATACAAATATTATATTATAGAAACTCATTAGGGTTATCCACATAACCCTGGTATCTTTGAGTGGATAATTCCACAATCTTCGTTGGTGGATCAAGATCAAGCGAGGATCAATAATCAGATCAAGGTGAATTGAGGCACATTGAATGAAACAGATCTTCTTTCTTCGTTGGCAGTAGTGTTCTTCACCAAAAATTGATCTAAATTGAGCTTGGACTCATCATTTTTGGATTTTTCCCCTTATTATTAAAATATCGAGCATGATTAATTCCGTCTCTTTGATATGTGTTAAATTGATCCTATACATGTTTTTGTGTATTGGTTTTCAAATGATTATTAAATAAATCCATGTTGTGCCGTGTTTTCTCACCCCGAATCTCCCGGATCTAGTTTTTTTACCATGAAATCTTGTCCAGCGATTGTTTAACCCTTTTTATTTTTCTTTTATCCCAATCATTCTATGTGTTCTTCATCATTGGATCATGGGGTCACTATTGGACATTTCGGGGTGGGATCGAGCATGATCGAACCCTATGATTCTTATAAGATTCCCATGTGATGAATGTATTGATGAATCTGGTATGGATTCAGATATATTATAGGATTTTTGTGATTCAATTTTGGATTAATAATTTAGTGAGGTAACAAGTGATGTTTGGAGATACAGTGGAACACATTAAATTCGTATGGGTGATCCATATTACATTTTCTATCCAAAGGATGGAAGAAAAAATAGCCAAATGAAATCACCACTGATTTCGTGTGGTCAAACAACATGATTCAAAGTGGTAGAGGTAGGTCTGGAAGAACACATAGCTGATATGGATTCTGATAAAATCACAACTACACATCATGTATTGTGGAAGAACACACAACGTGTTCTTTATAAATATATGGTGCTAGGGTTCTTGGGAGTTTATAAATTCCACATGCCATTTGGGATCCCCATACACCATGTCACTCAGTACTAGTGACTCGATGTGTACTCTGGGAGTACATAGACATGGGCAAGACCAGACACATGTTGTGTACCAACACATGGTCAGGAAAACACAGATCGACCATGGGTGCCTAAGACATTTTGTGTAGTCCTATTAGATTTCATGTAAGGATACATGGATAGTGACCCTTATTCTAGAAAAGGACATGGACATGGATCAAGGCAGGACCACACATTGTGTATGTCCCCTTATATGTCATGTACCTTTATTTTTTAGGAATCTTATACTTCTCATATCCCTTTCATTTGGACTTAGATTGGGGTATACAATTAGCCTATCCTGAGTGTTTTCCCACATAGAATGTGATGGTTTCCTTCATAGTGGATTATGAGATATGATATGAGTTTTTCCAGGTGTGATTCTTCTTTAGGTAGTTCTCAACGATGAAATTGATCGGACAAGATCATTAGAGTGGTACCCCTATCACACTAAGGCGCGACTCTTGTATCCACTAAGTGGTTCCCCCCTATTGCACTATAGTGCAGTTCCTCTATCTAATGAGTGGTACCCCCAATCACATTAGAGCTCAACTCCTCCCTCCACTAAGTGGTACCCCCTATCACACTAGGGTGTGGGTCCTCTATCTACTCAGTGGTATCCCCTATTGCACTAGCACGCAGGTCCTCTATCTACTAATTGGTTCCCCCTATCGCACTAGGGTATGGGTCCTATATCTAATGAGTAATAACCCCTATCACACTAGGGTGTATTTCATCTAACTACTGAGTGGTAACCCTATATATCACTAGAGCGTTGGTCCTATATATACTAAGTGGTACACCTGTCTTACTAGGGTGCATGTCCTCTATCAACTGATTAGTACTCCCTGATGAACAAGGGTGTGGGTCCTCTATATACTGGGTGGTACCCCCTATCACACTAGGTAATGGACCCCCTACTTAGATATTTTACCCACTTAACGATGAAACATGGTGGTGGGGTGTGGTACCTCTACAAGGTTACTTGATGGAAAGGTTCCAAAGATGTTGGGATTCATTTATGGGCTCTTATAACTGATGGCATACTCATTTCCTTGGTTGGGTTGTGAGATGGAGATCCACTTTCTCTCTTATTTGGGTTTATTTTATGGTCATATATCCCCATGGATTGGTTTTTGTTTCTCTATTTCTATGGTTTGAGATGACTAATTCAATTGCATCTCTTACGGCTCCCCATTCAGCTTTTGGGGAATCCTACTAGGTATGTATGTACTCATTCCTATATGGGATTTTCCTAGAGGATTCGTGTCTTATATAGATGAAGGACAGGTTAGAGGTGATTATAGTGGATCATAGGGATACTCGGGTGCATTTCAACATGTACGGTGGTCGGGGCTTGGAGATTTGGAGTTGGGATCCCTCAGCACTTTACTTTTCCAGTTTCTTCATTTTGGAACATATTTCAGGTTGGGTATGTATTTCTCCCATTTTCCTTCTCAATTTAAGATTTTCCGCTCTTTTATTTTCTAGATATTCTATATGCATAGTTTATTCTCTAGATGTTTCATATTCTATTATTATTCATCTACGCTTTTATGTGAATATGGTTTCATGTGTGCATACAGGTATTTAAAGAAAGGATTACCATATTAGTTTTGAATTTCGGAACTTGTCTCTATCCCTTGGACTATGGAGGCTTTCATGGTGTAGTTGAATCTTGAGACCCACTATGTTAGGTCATGATAATGTTAAACTATAAATCATTAATTTATAAAATACTTATTCTCACATGAAAACCATTACCCCCAAAAAACAATGAGGTAAATAGATTAACATAGGAGTTTGTGAGGATTTATTTTTTGAAGGATATAAATAGTGAGGAAACCTATTCAATCTTGATAAAACCATATGAATTTATGACTCTTTATCCCTGGGTCTTATCAAAAACAAACTATCTTGGGAATTTTTAAAAATTAAAAAAAAATTGATAAACATCAATGACATATAATTTGGTAAAATATATTATGAATTTTAGTATAATAATCAATGAAAGGTGGAAGATAAAATGCCTCATTCAAATTCCTAAACACTGAAAATAAAAAAATTATTTTACCAGATCTTCCATTAGTCCCTTAGAAAGGTTAATTTACTCATATTCTAGAATTTTTTGAACATCTCTTATAATTGAACCTAAATTATATGTAAATGATTAAATATATTATCCCATTAGTATCGAATATGGATGAAGGAATTATTGCTTTGTATACAACCTATAATAGTCAACATGCTTCTATAAATAATTATATAGAATACAAGGACAAAATTTTCTTATACAAAAAAGGATTATGAAATACCAAACATAATCATATCCTAGTTATAGATAAAGGGAAAATTAATATAATCATTTTACAATATTTTTGAAATTATTAGAACACAATTGATTAAATTTAAATATAACTGATTTGAAAAATAAATTAATAGAATTATTCAATGAGTTTGGAAATTTTCATATGAATTGTTATAAGAAACTTATGGATAACATTAAATAGTGGCGCCAACATTAAGTTCTCTAGAAAAATTCCATTCTAAAATGAGAAATTAGGTGAATGAAAGAATATAATTCAAATGAAAATGATAGATTGAAGGAAGAAAAAAGAAAAATATAGAGGATAACTGATCAATCTGGATGTAGAGTAAAATGTAAAATGTATGGAATTAGGCCTAAAGGTTTGCAATCTGAAAACAATTTATTGGGAAAGATAAAAAGGACATATAATATTTTTATGTAATCAATTTAATGATATCTGGATCCACATAAATTTCAAAAATATATAGAATATAAGAAATTTACAATAATTCCTTTAAGGATTTCCTCTATATGAAGTGGTATCACGTAGTGCCAATAATTAAATTTCAACCCTACAATTATTGATTAGAATGGGATATGGATGAGAATAATGGAAAAAACGAGGTGCAATATTTCTAGAATATGAATATTTAACATTCTCAAATTATAAAAAATATTATAAAAAGGGATGGAACATATGTCAATATAATAGAAATTTTTTAAAGTAGAACGTACCTTATAAGGGTGATGGGAGGCGTTGAAAAGTTGTAAGGGTGAAGACAGAAATAAGGGATATCATGATTAAAGTAAAATGATGTAGGAGTGATCATGAATTAAACAATCAATGGGACACTGGAGAAATTCAATAATTATGGAGACCAATCGAAGGAGTGAGCGCATAGGAAATTATATATAGTAGATTTGGGAAGGAATTTTTGGAGAGAGAGATCGGCCAACGGAGGATCAAGGGAGAGGAGTGGTTGGTATGAGGGGTGAGACTAGAGGGAAAGAGTGCTTTAATGGAGGATAACACAAAGGAAAGGGTCTGTGATGGGAGTGACTGTGAAGAAACCCTAGGATGTAGATATTGGAAAAGATGGGTGACTGGCTAGAGGGAACACATTGGGATGAAGTTCACTCAGTTGGATGGAAAATGTGAAAGCTAGAGGTGACACATGTAGTACCCAAAGTTATTATAAGAGTAGGATTATTTTAACAAAAATATTATCAAGTGGCAAAAAAACAATTCCTACTCATTTCAAAAAAATAAAAATGTTTTTATCCTGTGAAAAATTAATAGTTTTTTTATTGTCATAAAAAATTATTTTTTATGATCAAAATTTTATAAATATAGAATAATTTAAAAAAATAATTTATTTTTCTAAATTAAAAATATTATTTTTTAATCCAATTTGTAAAAACTAATGTAGTTTTAGTTTTTTATATTAAAAAAATTTATATTTTTTATTTATGTCTATAGAATTATTTTTGAAGGTTTAAAATATTTTTATATTTATAATCTAGTAATTTTTGAAAAAACTAAAAATGGAAACTTACATTTATCTTTCAAACAAAGTGCGATTCCTAGGTAAATTTATAATAACTGATATAATGATTATATAATTTACATGATAATAACTTTTAAATAACTTTTGCCCAATAATAAATATTTAAATCCTTTAAAAAAAATTAATCTCTTTAAAAAATAGTTTTTTAAATTTTTAATTTAATATTTTTATTTTCATAAATATAATACTATTTTTTTAATTGCATTAAAAATTGAGTATATTTTCACAGACAATAATCACAAAGAAAATTTTGACTAAAAATTAATATTATAAATCTTTTAAGAAAATTTATGATGAATAATTACATAAAAAATCCACGTGGATAAATTAAAGAAGAAAAAAAATAAATTTTTTATGTTAAGGAAATAGTCTTAGACAATTACACTAAATTTTCACATTAAAAATTTAATGTGTAAAATTTTATTACACCCCCCCCCCCTTGATATAGCAAGTTGATATTTTTATTTAAAAGGGTAAAATATCCACTAGAATGTCTGTACTGGAAATTTCACCAACCTAATTAGAAGCTTTCACCTTAAAGTTTCAATACAAATTTTTATAGAAAAATGATAGTGAATAAATCTGATAAAATTTTTCATTGAAAAATTAATATATTAAACTAGATACTTCCATTGGAAAATTTAAATAGAAACTTTCATTGAAAAATTATAGTGGAATCCTTCAATAGAAAATTCCAAATGAAACATAAACTGAGAAATTTTAATAGAAAATTTCACTAAATATTATATGGGAATCTATCACTACAAAATATCATTGAAAAAACTATTATAGAAAATTTCACCATAAAGTTTCAATGAAAACATTCAAGGAAAATTTTTAGAGAATAATTGTAATAAAAATTTTCATTGAAAAATTCATCTATTCAAATAGAAACATCCATTGGAAAAGTTCAATTGAAAATTTCACTAAAAAATCTAATGGAGTCTTTCACTAGAAGATTCTAGTGAAAAATTTTATCGATAAATTTATATAGAAAATTTCACTAAAAATTTCAGGAGAATCTATCACAAGAAAATATCAGTGAAAAAATTCCAAAAATAGTTTTCCAATAATAATCATTCAAATTTTTTTGTGAATAACTCTAATGAAATTTTTCATTGAAAAATTAATAGACTCAACTAAAAACATTCACTGGAAAATTTCAGTGGAATTGTTAAGTAAAAAATTCTAGTAAAAAATTTTACTATAAAATTATGGTGAAGAATTTCATAATAAATTCATGTTGAATATTTCACTAGAAAATTTTAATCAAAAATTCTGATGAAAAATTTTAATTATAGGTTTCAATATAAACTTTCATCCAAAAATTTTCACTCATAAATACTAGTATAAGGTTTTAATGGAAAATTTCAGAGAAATAGTCCATTGAAAATATTTTATAGAAAATATCAATAAAAAATTACACTATAATATATCAACAAAATTATCTTTTGAAAAAAAATAAAATTCAATATTTTTCACCAAATTTTCATTGATACTTATAGAATAATTTTTATTGAAAACATTTAGTACAAAATTTCAAATGAAATTTTTGAGTAATGTATTAGTGGTAAAATATAATGAGATATTATAGTAAATAATTATAGTAATATATTTTATTTTAAACATACCTAAAATATTTTCACTTTAAAATATTTATCAAAAAATCCATAGCAAAATCGTAGTACATATTTTTTTTCAATTAATACTCATCGAGAAATTATTCTAATAAAAAAATTTAGTATAATTTTTCAATAGAACTAAAAAATAGATTTTATATTATGTGAATACATGGGGAATTTTTTATTATTAATTCAAGTACAATAATAATTTTTAATTTTTATTAGTTTTTTTAAGGAAGTTTCAATTTTTATGTTGACCATTTCCGTTTAACATTTAATAGATTATTACATGAAAAACTATAATTCTATTTTGTTAGTAAAATTTACATTATAATTTTTAATTTGAGTTTAACATAAACATTTTCCACTAAAATTTGGTCATGAAATTTTTAAATGAATTTATTCTGCATGTTTATTATTTGTTTCAAAAAATATGTTTTTTATATCAGTAAATCATATTTTTTCTCTTAAAAAAATAATAATGTCTATGAATAGTGGTAAAATTGTTATAATTTTATATTTTTCAAAAAAAAGTTAATATTTTATTTTTTTATAAAATTATAACTTTTGAACCATTTTTAAAATAATTCCATTAAAAATGAAACAATTTAAAACTATTTATTATATTTTTGAAAAAAATTATATCCTTTTAAAATATGTTTTTTATATCTTTTAAAAATATTTTTTTTAAAATATAATCATTCTAAAATCATAACATATTCTCATATCTTAAAAAAATATTATTTTTTCTTTAAAAGAATAAATTTTAATGTATTTTAAAATGTTATTAGTTTTTGAAATTTGTATTATTATTTATTTAATTTAAATAACTTAAAAAATTAACATAAAAATACTACATATTTAAAAATTCATATTATTTTTAAAATATAAGACACCATCATTATTATTGCAACACATAAAAAATCATGACAGGTCTTATTTTATTTTTTGATAGAAAAAAGACAACCATACCCTGTGATTTTCATCACCTATATAAATTACAGGTGTCAATATCATAAATTATTATCATTGGTAGTGTTTTATATAATGAGAGATGATAATTTTTAGAATCTCCATTTCTTTTTTTCAGACATCAGACAGATTAGTATCATCTTTAAAATTAATTTTTATCAGATATTTGAATAATTTTGTATGTTTTCACAAATTGAAAATTGTATCCTTCCCAAAAAAGAGGTGTATAAGTATATTTTTCTCATCAAAAAAATAAAATAAAATATATACATAAAAAAAATTGTCTTTAAAATAATAAATTCATTATACCTATAAAAAATATTTTTTTTGTTTATATTCATGTAAAAAACTTGATGAATTTATAAAAAAAATAATTTATTGATATATTATAAAAAATGATCAATTTTATCCCAAATCATAAAAATATCAAAAAATATAATTAAAAAAATATCTTATATTAATTTTTCCAAATTGGTATTTTTGTCATTCTTATATTTTTTATTCCACTATTATGTTTTTTAACTTTAAAATGATGTAATAGTCATGTAAGAAAAGTTAGGGTCACTATTGTTGTTATTATTGGTGTAGTTTAGTTAATTTATAAATTAGGATTAGGAAAACATTAGTGACAAACCCTAGGATAAGTCAAATTATAGTTAAACATCCTTGGAGAATCATTTTATAAGAGGGATAACCAAAGGGATCTCATAAAATACAACATTAGAATTGTTTCACATAATAATAAATAATTTATTCATCCTTATTTGACTTACTCTTTGTTCAAACCTTTTCTATTTTAGAACATTTTGGGATCCAGGAGAAACCAGTCCAATAACCCATGTGAGGTATAATGCAATGATTTTCCGAATGATATTCCTAATACGATGGGAAATGGGGTTCAAAACCATATTGTGATGCTTACCCAGCTATTTCATGCTATGAATAATAACCTGAACCAAATGGAATTTCCACCTTCACCCAAGAAGTATGAATTTTTGTTTGATTCCTTTAGGCATCAACAACAACCAATGTTTAGTGGATCTTAGAATCCCCTTGTCATGTAATAGTGGGTTAACATAATGGAGAATATCTTTTTTGTTTTTTACTGTTCCGATAAGAAGAACGTAACTGTGGCCATTTATCATTTAGATAAATAGGCTTACCAATGTTGGGAATAGATAAATAAAACCAAGCCAAATGATAAAATGGAAGATATGTATAGGTAATAATTTAAGAAGATATTTCTTAACAATGATTTCCCTCAAAATCTTCGAACAAAGATAGAGATAGAATTATTAGAGCTCAAGAAAAAGGAAGGTGAATCTATCATATGTTTTTGATGTAAAAATTAAAATTATTTCAAGATATATATCAATATTTTTTATCAATAATGATAGAAAAATAGATAGATTATTTAGCAGATCAAAACAACACCTTTTAAATGATCTATATATCCAAGACTTCGGGAGTTATTAATAATTGGTTTGATTTTCGCTCAAATTAGAGATGGAGTTTGGAGATCAGCCTTATGGATATGGATATAAAAAGAGAATAATAGAGTTTCAATATAGTGGTTCAAATGAAAAATGATGAATGAGGATCCAACCACCCACATGTAAAAAAAGAAGGACTAAGAATCATAGGAATTTTCTCAAAGGGATGATGAAATGCTTCAATTTTGGGAGAAAAGGCCACCAATCTCATGAATGTCGAAGAGACATGAATAAGAAAACTAAAATGATAAATAAAATGAAGTTATATTCTAATGAACCACCCATTCTTCAATGCTTCAACTATAGGAAGAAAGGTTACTATGCAAGCTCGTTCACTAAACCATGGGTTGTTGAGGATAATTATCATCATCAACCACCAAATCCCAATGATAAATAAAAATATTATGTCATTGCTACTTAAAAATTAGTGAATGAAAATGAATTCTTATATGGATCACTTCCTATTCACTCAAAAATGGAAAAGGTTTTATTTGATTCTAGTTTTATGCATTCCTTTATATACTACATGTTTTCAAGAACTGTTGAATCAAAGCCCCGGTACCTTAAAGTATAGATTTCAATAAAAACACATGGTAGTGTGATCATTCTAACCCATGTTTTAGACTCTTCTCCTATTATAATATGTGTGAATACTCATCCATCAAATCGTATAATAATTCACGTGGTGGAATTTGACACTATATTGGGCATGTATTGGCTCTCTTTATATAGATCACACATCAACTGTTGGGAAAAAGAAATAACATTCTATATTATAAACCATCCAATGATATTATACAAATGAAATGAACATTGAGAATCTCATTTGTAAAACCCATCAATGGTGTGGGTCTTGATACTCTGTGAGGAAGTATACCATTCTCAAATGGTTGAATTGAAGGAAGGTATCAACCATGAGGAAACTCCAATTGTAAGGGAATATACAAATGTATTTCCAGAAATATTTTCCTATAATTACAATATATTGATAGGTAGAGTTATCAATAGATAATATACCTAGAGCCACCCCTATCTCCAAATTATCTTATAGTATTTCCCCATTCGAATTGAAGGATTTGAAGAAGAATTTATAAGAGTATTTGGACAAAGGATTCATATTCCCTAGTGCATCGCCTTGGGGTGTGCTAGTTCACATTATTATGAAAAATGATGGATGAATGTAGTTGTGTATAGATAATTGTAATCTCTACAAGATCATTGTAAAGAACAAATATCCCCTTCCAAGGATTGATGACTTAGTTGAACAACTTCGAGGAGCTCATTCCTTCTCGAAGATGGATTGTATTTCTAGATATCATCAACTAAATGTGAAGAAGGAATATATTTAGATGGTATCCTCCTATAAAATTTTTAGAAACAATGAATTCATAGTTATTCCCTTTATATTATATATTCTTCTACAATATTCATGAATTTTATGAATATAGTCTTACGGACTACATCGACATATTTGTGGTAGTATTTATTTATGATATACTCATTTACTTAAATATTAAAGAGGTACTATAAAAACATATAAGGATCCTGAAATTGGAATTAAGAAATGATAAAATGTATGATAATTTCATAAAATGTGACTTTCGGATATAGAAAGTCGCATTCTTAGGGAATGTGATCACAATTGATGGAATTTTATTGACCATTCATGGAAATAAGAAATCCAGGAATAGTCATCACCCATTAGTGTCACAAAAATTAATAGTTTCCTTGCCTTTATAGGGTAATACCAACATTTCGTGAGATATTTTTTATTATTTTCAATCCTGATAACTAAGTTAACATAGAAGTGGGTGATGTATGTCTGGATAGAAGAATGTGAGGAAAGATTTAAGGAGCTCGAGAAGAGGCTAATAACTACACATATACATAAACTACCAACATGTTGAGATGGTTTTATCATATAAAATGATGATTCATAGAAAGTTTGTGGTCGTGTACTCATGAAAAATAAAAAATTTACATCCTAAGCCTCATGAAAATTAAATATCCATGAGAAAAACTACCCAATACATGATTTGGAAATAAAAGCTGTAATCTTTCCTTAATGATTTAGAGTCACTCTCTATATGGTGATAAGTGTGTCATATATACATATCACATGTTTCTAAAGTATATATTCACATAAAAATATTTCGACATTCATGAAATAATATGGTTATAGATAATCAAGGTCTATAATTTCACTCTTCACTACCATCTAGGAAAGGAAAACAAGGTTGTTGATGCTCTTAGTAGAAAAAAACCTACTAATATATCTATGATGTAGATTGAGAAAGACTTTATCATCATGGATATTAAAATGATATATTTGGAAATCATATTGGTAAGGAATATATTCTACCTTTCCCATATTATTTTCCAACTATTTATCTCATAGATGATTAAGGAGGCCCAAAGGGATGATATGAAGCTTCAAAAAAGGATGAAAGTGGTGATTTGAGGAAAGCTTCTAGAATTCCATATCTATGAATATGGTGTGATTTGGTTTGGAACTAGTCTTTATGTGACCTTATCACCTAAGAGAAATAATTATCTATTATAAAATTTTCATATCTCATCTTTTTTCATCCATCCTAGAAGTACCAAGATGTACTGTGATCTTCAAGAGAACTTCTGGTTGGAAAACATAAATAAGAAGACTTTTTAGTATGTCTCATGGTGTTTGTCATGTCAACATGTTAAATAATATAACTATAAGTCCAAGGGAATAATGAAACCATTACCCACACCCACCTAGAAATAGGATAACGTCACCATGGAATTTTTCATTGGTCTCTCGAATACAACCAAAGGAAGCAATGTTATATGGTTTTTGGTTGATTTAATCAATAATACTAACCACTTAATTGCTATTTGGGAAGATTAGTCACTTGAAAAACTTGCGAATATACACAAAAATGAATTGGTGAGGCTACATGGGGTACCAATTTTTATCATCTATGATCATAATCCAAGGTTAAATTCTAAATTCTATAGATGTATTCAATATGATCAGAATAATTAATTGAATTTTAGTACGACCTATCACTCCCAAACTAATGGCTAATATAAAATAACTATTTAGACAATTGAGAACATTCTAAGATCTTACATAATGGAATGTTAAGGTGGATGGTACCAATATCTCTGATTAGTTGATTTCTCTTACAACAATAGCATTCACTCGAGTATTCAAATAGCTCCATATGAAGCCCTTTATGGGAAGTGATGTAGAACTCATACGTGTTGGAATGAATTTAGTGAATGGAAGCTATATAGACATAATCCTTTGCAAGAGATAATATAGAAGTTTCAAGACATCTAATATCCTTTAAAATCTTCTTAGATTCATCATAAGTTCTATCATAATAGTTGTAGAAGAGATTTTGGGGATTGAATTTGGAGATATATTTTTCCTTAAAATATCACCATTGAATAGAGTTATGCATTTTGGAAAGAAAGGAAATCTTAGATCTTGATAAACTGGTCCCTTTAAGAACCTTGATCTCATAAGAGCAGTGGCATATCGGCTAGCACTTTGACCAAAAATGGTTCAAGTTTAGGATGTGTTCCACGTATCACTATTGAGAATGTATATACATGATCCATCACATATATTGAATCTGAATTTGCTCTAACTAAATAATTACCTCTCATATGAGGAACAACTGGTGAATGTCTTAGAAAATAGAAACAAATTTCTATACAATAAGATAACTTACCTTGTCAAAGTGCTGGGGCAGAACCATAAATATGAAGAGGCGATGTGTGAAACCTAGGAAATAATTAAATAAAAGTACCCTTATATACTCTTAACTAAGAATGTGAGTTGAAATTTTGGGGATGAAATTTTTAAAGGGGTGAAGAACGTAATGAAAGAAAAATTTTAATTGATAATTTTTTCCTCAATAAGTATACGTTATGTTATAATATATAAGTAATATAAACATTGTAAACATAAAGAAACCAAATATAACTTATATAAATAATTAAAATAATTAAAATTTTCAATGAATAATCCCATTAAAATAATGATTATTAAATGCTAACAAAAAAAACTACAATTGGAAAATTTGGATAACCCTGATCGGCTAGAATCATTCCTCCCCTAAACAACACTATGGAAAAGAAACAAAATATTAGTAAACCAATTGAAATTTTAGAAAATGAAAATATAGATCCTCAGGATAAATTATAGTTAATATTTAATTAAATAATGAATAGGTATTTATAAGAGGTAATGTTATTTTTGTAATAGTAACATGACCATTGTAATAGTAATGTGACTATTGGAATAGTAACCTGACCGTTGGGAATAGTAACCTGGTGGTTGGTAATAATTTCCTGACCATTGAATGAGTAATTTGACCTAAAAATAATAAAATATAAAATAAATAAGATTTATAATTATTCATTTAAGAAAATATAAATATTATAAATACAAAAAAAATAAAAAACAGAATATTAAAACAGAATAGAAATATAATCACATTTTTAATAAACTATATTTTAAGGTATATTGTAAAAATCTTGATTTTTTTATTAAAAATTAAAATTACCTATGTTATAAAATTATTTTGATAAAATGAATATCTTTTTTTATATAATCGCATTTAAATTTTTCAAGGGTGATGTTTTTGATAATTTTTTAAAATACTTCATTTTTCAGGTAAATGGTAAAAACACAGTTTTTTGTAATCGGTGTAACTTAAATTAAATAATTCATGATGTGATAATGACATAATAATTTCTTGAAATTTATGTTATAGAAAAATATATTTAATTTCTTAAATGATTCATTAAAATATAGTAAACTTAATTTCTAAACCTAAAAATCATTTTCCAAAGTCTAAGGTCAAAAATGTACCCTAAAAAAATTCTTATTTTTTCCACATTACATTTTAATAAACTAATGTATTATAATTATAAAGGGTTTTAAAGTATTAAAAAATTCTTATTCAATATTTTAACTCAAAAAAACCCATCTTCATAAGTATAAATAACCCTTCTCCCTCCCCATCTAAAACTACTCCTCCCTCAATTAAAAAATCCCAAGTTCTTCAAAAAACCTCTCTAATATTCCATTAATAATCTTTTGGATGTTTTGGAGTACAAAAACTCCATTAATCAAGAAATTATAGTGTTGTACAAGAGAAGAAACACTAACAAAAAGAGTATGTTTTATCTACTATTATCTCAATTTCCACCTCTCATCTATTTTTACCAATTACACTCAAAGAAAAATCTTATAAGATTAATTAGGAACAATTTTAACATTATATTAATGTTTTCAATATACTATACAAATTATATTTTTGAATTATTTTTATTTTATACCTCTCTTTCTCCTCCTTTGGAAAACCTTCATGATAACGGTCGGTTAACTGGCAACAAGGATGTTTTTAATTAATTCCTTATAAAAGAAATGGTTGGTTATAATAAATTATATAAGATATATATAAATGTATAAATATATTTATTCTAAACCTCTAAAATTAATTATTTCAATTTATAAATTACAGTGAATAAAAAAAGTGAAATTGATGAAAATTGGGAAAATTTTAAGCAAAACATGATACCAAAAAGCTTCAACTTAAATAACAAAAATTAAGAAATATAATATAATTATTATAGTTTTTAAATAGTGACTTAAATTAACATAATTAACTTCTATTTAAATGTTTTAATGATCCTATGTTTGTTATTCAGGAGATGTAAATGTGATGAAAAAAATTGAGAATTAAGGTAAGAGGATTATCAAACCCAAACCCTTTCCTTTGGGTTACCTCATGTTTCACTTTTATTTTAGTATGTATGTTCCTATAATCTCAAAAATACATAATTTTAATATTATTTATCCTTTATTTCATGGATATACATGTTTTTTCAATTCTAAAATGACTTTTAATCCAAATTTTAATTTTTTTTTAAAAATGATTTTCTGTTGAAAACACATCTTTGACTCATAGTTAGTTGGTTCCTATTTTCTCAAGAATTATAATGTTTATGCTAGCTATTTTTTCGTAATTTATTTGGTAACCCCAAATTTTATTCATGAAATTATTGTTCATAAATTTATTATGAAACTCATTCCCTTATATGGGTTATTTCATGACTATGATTGTTATATGTTCAATGTGGCATGCCTGACTATGAGCATTTATGATGTGATGGGTGGGCCCAAAATTATATATCCCTCCATTGTATTGGGTAATGTGATGTATCTAATGAGATTATATGTATTATTTGTTTACATAATGCTATATTTATTCACAACGATGATGTTGTGATTTAAGCACATATGTTATGTTTGAACACGATGCTAGCTTTATTCACAAATATATGTAGTATTTGACCACTATGACAAGATGTTTTATTTTTTATGAATTTACACATTTTGTGCGTTTTTCAAATGTTTACCTCATTCATAGGTTGATGATCCCATGCTTACGATATTATTCTGATGATTATTATTACCCATTTACTATTGATTCATGTCCCTTACTCCTTGCATGTTATCCCTCCCCTTACCAGGCTTTTAACTCACCCCATTATTTTATGTATATCCTCATGTGACAACATGTACTAAGGAGAAAATGTAGTCTTTAAAAAGGATAAATAAGAATTATTATAATAATTTTTATGTTTTATTGTTTATAAATGATTTATAATCCTACTTTTCCCAATATAATAAACCTTTAAATCCATGATTTTATAAGTTTTATGTGGTTTACCCTTAAATTTATGTAATAGTAATGTAAGAAAAAGTAGTTTTTCCAAAATATTTCCCCCTACTCATCTTAGTGACCTTATTCCACAACATCTGACCCAGTTATTATGAGGCATAAAATTTAATCTTTTATATTTTTTATATTTTTCTTGTTTAATTTAATCATTTTAATGTTAATTTTTAGTTCTATCAAATCAATACCCTACCCTGGTTAATAAAAAAATTTGATGATGTTAAATTTTGATTGTGCTTTTTTGATTAAACCTTTATATTAGTATATATTAATGTATAGGGAGAAGAGTGACAATACAATTATAATTGATAAAAGCTAGATTAATTTACCTCAAAACACATCTTATTATAACCAGGGTTTTGATTAATTGGTTGATTGTGCAATTACAAATTGGTCGGTGGATGGAAGAATAGAATTCATGCTCCCTAATTGAAAATTCAAATGATGGTAGAATATAAAATAAGTACATGAGAACTTTATTTTGAAAAATTTTACTACTGGATATGTATGTTTGATTTAGAATGGTGAATCGAATGTCATAAAAAGTAAAAATAATTAATATCCTATCAATGAAAGAAAATGTGACATGTTAGAGGATAATTTAGTTAAAAAATTGATCAATGATGCTTGTATTCATAGGATAAAATTTAAAATATTTTAATAGATAAATAGAACCTATAGTTGATCCTAAGCAGATAATATTTCCCAAAACATCAGTGACATAAAAATGGGATTTACGAATTAGTTGAATACAGAAAATAAGAATTGTATAAAATTTGTTCCAATTATTCAAAGTTTTCTTTTCTACATAACTTATATTAAATAAAGTGTCTTTGTGGAATTAATGAAAAGTATGTTTCTATGATTTTAGAGTTTCTTAATGATGTATTTGGTGAATCTAATATACCTACCTAATTTTATGAGATGATTAGAATCATCAGAAAACACGGACTTGATAATATATAGATTTGAAATATCTAATTATTTAATGCTTTATTGGAGTGAAGAGTATAATAAAAAATAACACATATATTTTATACAAGTATATGGAAGTCAATGTGAAATAATGACAGTATGAATAAATGAAACACCAAGATGAAACTCAAATTTATTTTGTTACTTTCCTATGAAACCACACTTACAAATATTATTCATATCATCTAAGACTCTATATGATAAGAAGTGTCATTATTAGGACAGAATCAATGATGGATTTATGAGACATCCAAAATATTTAACATCAAGTATGGATTTTGATTCATCATAACCATATTTTCCTTTATAACCTAGAATTTATAATTGGGATAGTCCTTTTATGGTTTTAACCATTTTGTACTTTAAGTACTAATTATAGCATCGGTCCAGTTTTATTGATCCCATATAATCTACTGACATGAATGTGTATGATGAAGACTTATTTCATTATTTTGATGATTATTCCTAGAAATAAAATTCTTAAATATGACATTGATGTCTACATTCAACCTCAAATCAATGAATTGTATGAATTATGGTATGATGGCATGGAAACATATGATGATTCAATGAGAAAACAATTCAAAATGTTTTCTTCTGTAACGTGAGAAATTAGTGAATTTCATGGACTATAAAACATATCCATTTTGAGAACTCATACTGGTTTGGATTGTCTAGTTTTCAATTTTTGATTTTAAACCCCAATGAATACCTATTGGGAGAAAATGGTGTTTTATGCATCATCTTCTTTTTTCTGATGCTTCTCATAAATTCAATTTTAATAAGACACAATTCAATGGAGATATTGAATTGAGAAACCCACCAAAGGTGTTATCTGGTTCAGAAATCATGGGAAAATTAATGAATGTCACTATATAATTTGTAAAATGTAATAAATTTAAAGAAGGGGAAAAGGGGATGAGGTACAATATTTGAAGCACCTAGAACACAAAAAATGGAGTAAAATGAGTATATTTTTCAAACTTCATTATTGGGATTTTATTTTGATACATTTTAATCTTGAAATAATTCATATTGAGAACAACTTCTATAACAATATTATTTTTACATTTCTTAATGGGTAAGTTAAATCGAAGGATCACCTTAATGCTCATAAGGATTTGGAATAAATGAATAAAAAGTATGTTTTGTGGGAAAATGATAAGGTAGTGTATCCTTTAGCTATTTTTATAATGAAAAATCATGATAAAAAATGTATGCCTTCAAATTTAGAGATGGTAAAAGATCCATATGGATATTCAAGTAACTTTTCAATGTGTG
This sequence comes from Viscum album, assembly GCA_963277665.1. Lineage (NCBI taxonomy): Eukaryota > Viridiplantae > Streptophyta > Magnoliopsida > Santalales > Viscaceae > Viscum > Viscum album. Next base: position 1,818,863,101 of record OY728164.1, read on the forward strand.
TTGACTTAAAAATAAAAATTTCAATGGATATAAAATTCATGACTCATATATTATTATGGAGAAGTTTTTGTAATTTGAATTGTGTAATATGTTACTTGAAAAAGTAATTTTAATTCTAGTTGATTTGTGTACCATATTTATAGATCATTATGAAAAAACAATAAATTCAAGTGAGCTTGATAAATATTAGGAAGTAATTTTTTTACACTACCATTTGGTGATGTTATTTTCCCCTTCATTTTTCATAATCATGATTTATTTGAATGTTCACTTAGTTAAAGAAGACAAACCTGATGGACATGTGCACTATCGATGTATGTATTCAATTGAGAGGTACATTAATATTATTTTTATTTTTATTGAGGAATTAAATTTTATCAAATCATTGTGTAATTTTTTTAATATGTTTTCTATATTTTCATCAGGTACTTAGGTCATTTGAAATCATATGTGAGGGAGAATGATCAACCAAAATGCTCTATCATTGAAGGATACATATTCAAAGAGTATTCTTAATTATGTTCTAGGTATTTGGGTGGCATTATGACTAGATTAAATCATGTCTTATGTGTTAAAAATATCTCCAATAATTCTCATTATAAAAACCAGTTATCAGTATTTCCAACTATTGGATGACCAACTAGAAAGGGGTCAAATTTTACACTAACTTAATTGTAGTTACTAAAAGATAATATATATTTATTACTCAATAGCCTTATTTACGATCCATTTATGCAAACAAAAATGTGACTAAGGGGTAAATCTTGAAATGAGTTTCAATTAACAAACTTTGTTAATAAAGATATTGTCGAATGGTTATCCCATTATTTAAGTATATACTCGTGTTCCTATTATTGTTGGGTATTTATATTGTATATGTTAAAATAAAAAACTTATTTATTCTTATCTAAATAATGAATGTAGGTAATTGAGATTAAATATAAAATTATTTTAAGGTTTTGTATTGAGGCCCCCTAAGGCAGTCTAAGAGATTCAATGCCTACAATATTAATGGCTTTAGGTGTCATACAATTTATCATGATGAAGACTTAAAAAATAAAAAAATGTGGTGTATTTACACTTTTATAGGTGGGATAATATGGAAATTTATTAATATAATCTAATTAAAATATGATGTTCAATTTTTAGTTGTCATATTCAAATGCATGTGGGTCAACATTAATGGGGTTTTAATGAAAGATTAATTAAATTTTACTTCTTTCAACTTATCTCTCTTGATCTATACTTGTGAGTATGCATAAAATGATCCATTTATCTTGGATTCTCAAGAGAATATGGTTTATTATGTAAAATATTAAATAAATAAGGTTTTTAGTGTTTTAGTACACTTAAAATAGAGACACTTGTATCATATGGGTGATGAAGGTCAACTGGTATATTGTGACATTGAACCTCATGAGGCATAAAACATTGAATAGTTCTTTTCTAACAATATTTAAATAATAGATCTTGAAATAGAGGGTGAAATTTTATTACTCATCACAATGTAGGTTGATAACAATAATTGAAATGGTTACTAATATAATTTAATGTATAAATTGGTAATGAAACTATATTACAATTTCTCATTGATTTGTGTTTTACACATATATGCTTTGTTATATTTTTTTATTTTTCTTAAAAAAATTACTTCTTTGTTTTTAATATATTGAGTATATTATAAACAATTTGAATTACAGGAATGAAAGGAATAAAAAATTGATATCCTATCCACTAAATATCTCAAAGTACACTAGTACTGACATTAGATTTAGTGGATTTGAGTGATTTTGTTATACCAGAGACTTCTAGTGAGATAGTAGATTCCTATATTTTGTTGGTATCCCACCATCTGATTCACCTCTGGTGATTAAGAATTTGGTCACCCCTCCGTCTACGGGATAATTATGAGTTACCATTTTTGTTATTTATTTCATTGTAAAAATATTTATATTTTATTAATCATTCAATGGATTTTACAAATAGATAGATATCAAAATATAAGTGATGTAAATATGAAGATATTATAAGTATGAGACTTGAAATACTCTAAGATTATTGTTTCATTTGATGAGTTCAGGGTTTCTATCAGTGATGTTGTCGGAATCCATGTACAATTTCTTAGGCATCTAGCTTGTGAGATATTGAGATTTCCCACTAATTATAAAGATTGGATGCATATTCACACATATTTGAAAAATGATATGTTTGATAACCAATAAATGGTAATATTAATTTAATATTCCTTGATGACTAATTTAAAAGGCATGAGTAAAATTATTAATTTAATTATATAGTGTTATGTTTTTTATTTACAAATGGTTTTCCATTTTGATGTCTCTCACACCATTTCATTCCCATGGACTCGGAAAATTTCGAGCAAGAAATAGAGATATTTTAAATGGATATTATGGCATGATTTTAATGACATGCATCTGAACTCTTAAAAAATGTATGGGAAAGTGCATGCAGGCATTTCTCATGAGAAGTGGAATATGTTTGTTGATATTAACAAAGATACATATCATGTTTAAATTTCATATTATATTATATCCTATTAAGATAAAAATAAGTAGATTATAATTTTTATTAATGCTTCTATTTTTTGTAGGAATTATCTAAAAAAATAATATGGGTCATGAGAAACAAGTCATTCATCGTATTGCTGGGTCTTAGAGTTTTTCATGAAAAAGAAAAATATTGGTTTTATTTTATCCATTAATATTTATATTATTTTATTATAATTTGATTTTCTTTTTCAAATTTTTTATATTTTTCTATAAAGTTTAATGAATTAGGTCACTCTATTTTATATATAGAGGTATAGCTTAATGTTCATAGGAATCCCAATCATATTTTTATAAATAAACCTACCAAATACATTGGAGTAAGTACCTTTATTTTCTATTTAATGTTATTTCATTACAATAATAACATAATAATGAAAAATAAATTAGAACAAAAAATAATACATAAACTCAATAAAATGGGGTTGGCTACACAGATTAAACGGTGCTAATTAGCTCTATTTTCTCTATTTAATCCTTATAGTTGGCCTCAATTAATTTAGTTTAAGGCATGTTTTTTGTTATAATTTATTTTAAATTATTATTCTTTTATTTTTTTCAATTAATATTAAATATTAATGAAACAATTATTAAATAGATAATATTATGAACTTAAGATAATTTAAAAAAATACTTGTTAATATTGTTGTATTAATAGGTTAAAATTCAAGAAGACTGGTATGTGAACCCTTTAAAACCATCATCGAGTTCCCAAAATGATTTAGTTATAAACATTTTGGGGAAATGTAATTTTGGTTATATATAAGGTAGGGTTTTTGGGAATACTCTATCAATTTTCTTTGGTTGGTTGTTGTAATAATTTACTACTACACACAGTAGGGGTTCTAGTATTGTCATTGATCAGGAGGCATAGAGATAAATTTAATGATTAAAAGAAAATTTTCAAGAAAAAGACTTGTATATGCAAACCTAGGGTCATTGGTGGTCAAAATTGAAAATTATTTAGTTTTGTATTTTGAAGGATGAAGGGAATGATTCCTGAGGAAATTTGTAATCTTATATCTCATCCTATCGAGGTAAATTCTAAACTCTATTGATCATTCACATATTTTCAAATAACACATAAAATAGTACACAACACACATGTAGATTATTTATTTCAGTTATTATCTCAATGATCATCCACTAAAAAAATATTAGCAGGGTAATGTGTTCATGAGTATTTATAAATATATCTCTACAATGAATAAAATCAAAAATTTTGAAGCATAATGATAGAAACCATAAGAGTTTTCATAAAATTATATGATTTTTAGATGTCTGGACACCAATAATAGCTTGATGTGATTGAGAAATCATGTAATAGGAAATGACATGAAAATAAATATCAAATGGAATTAGTAAAAACTAAGATAATTTTGAGTCATACTGACCACATCATGTGTCAGAGTGATGTGTGTTCAATTAATACACATCAAAAATGAATTATGTAACATTTTACTAATGTTTCAAAACAATATTATTTCATTTTTTCATTTATTGCTATGTCACATGCATTTTAAAGTAAAATAAAAATTATATTTAAAACACACTTTAATTCATACTTCCCACATTGTGTATCTGATTGACATGTAGTCAATTATTATATATCATAAATACATTCTGTATCATTTTCCTAATGTTTGAAAATAATATAACTTCATTTTATCATTTTTGGGAATGTGATAGATATTTTAAACTAAAATGACACATTTATATTGAAAACATTCACCTCAAGTCATACTGAATAGATCATTTATTGGATGAAGTAAGATTGATTTTTACACATCAAAAATGAATTATAGAAAAATTTCCTAATGTTTGAAAACAATCTATGATTGTTTTCTATGTTTCAGCTATGTGATTGGCATTTTAAAGTAAAATTACACTTATATTAAAAACCATTACTTTGAGTTATACTACTCACTTCATGTGTCTAATGGATAGTGAAATAATAATAAAATTATTGTAGATTGATTTTTAAAATTTAAGAACTGATGGAATATCAATCAGGGTTACAGTTTTCCCGACAATCTAGTAAATGTGTTTTTTGTGTTTTAAAACATGAAAACATTCATTTAAGTATAAAAACCATATAAAATGACCTAATATTAAAATTAAATCTTGGTAAAACTATCATTGAATTATTTTTGATGTGTACGTGAAAAAAACATGTTTATCCATCCTACGGTTTTCTCAGAATGACTCAACAAGTAATTTTAAAAGATATCATCTTTGAAAGAGTCTGTTATGGGGTAAAAACCCAGAAAATGGAATTGTATGTTCATGATATCAGAGAAAATTGAACATGTATTTATTTTTTAAACATAGTAACTAATGGAACATAAATCCGAGTTCCTTTGTTCTAAGATATACATAAATGGTTTTTTAGTTTTTAAAAACACTAAAATGTGTGTGTGTAATAGTCAAAACTATATTAAAATACCTCATATTTTATTGACATAATTGAGAAACCACCATTGAATTATTTTTTATGTTTACCCATATATAACATGTCCATATAATGTGTGGTGTGCTTGGAATGACTTAATAAGAAGTTTTAAAAGATACTGAAGTATTTAAAAACATGTGCTAGGGTGTCAAAACCTAGAATTTATAATCATATGGATTTAAATCATATTAAAATAACCATAGATTTATTTTTCAATTGGAATAACTGAATTCATGTCAATTTGAGTTATGGTTTATCCAGGATACCTATAAACACATTTTTAGTGTTTTAAAAGACTAAAACATGTTTTTAATGGTCAAAACCATAGAAAACAACCTCAGGTTGGCATGGAATAGTGGGAAAACCACTGTTAATTATTTTAAATATTTTAAATTCTATCATATCAAAATCATTAAAAAAATTAGAGTAATTTCCAGAACAACGCACGTCAATTTAAAAATTGATTAGATTTCTATATACATATCCTTTTTCAGATCTAAGTGTTGAATCATATCTTAAATAGGTATGTTTATATACTAAAAGTTATATTCATGATGTATTGTTGTTTATGTTAAACTTTATTTTGTTTTATTAAAAAAAGAACAAATTATATGTGAATTTTATTAATACATTCTGTGTCTATTGTCATTCACATTTCTTTTCTTAAATGTTCTGGTTTGTGTTGTAGGTGAGACAATCTGATAGTAGAAATGAGTATGAATATTTTATTCTATTAAATCATTCAGAAGGAAGATATGGTGGTTCTTAGTTTTTTTAATTATAATTTATTATGTTTATTTTTTATTTTTATCTTCTTCATTTTTACAGTTGATAATGTGGTGTGGTTGGTTTCCCATATCAATGTTGTAGCTATTGAGGTATATGGATGCCACATTGGTCATCGAATGTATGTATTGGTTATGGATTTATAATGTTTATTGGACATATTTTATGTATATATTGATTAGTGATGTCATGGGGTGACTGAGTATATAGGTTTACTGAGGTTATATATATATATAAGTAACTATGGATGTATGGTTGTGTATGTATGATAATCAATTTTATTGTATGATTGAGTTTTTTATATACTTATTATTTTTTATTAAATATTTTCTAAAAAAATTGTAATATATTTAGTGATGGTGTACAAAAACAACCACTAAGTATATTTTATTTTATATATTTAGTGGGGATTTCTATCAACGACCACTAAGCATAACTATTGTTACAGTACTTAGAATTGGTTATGTCGATTTCAAAAAAACATTGGTTTTTATTTATAAAAAACATCCACCAGCCGAATAAATTATCACTACTAAGTACCTAAAAAATGACATATATACAAACAACCACTAAACTAGATAAACCACTACAAAAATAATTACCATTAAATACATTGACTTTATGTAAACACTTTGAAACAATGTAGTGGTGGTTCAAACTGCTAAAAGTATTAAAAGACACACTACTAAAAACTCATTTTTTATAGTGACCTATTACCCTTACACTCACAGGGTTCTACACTTATGTTGTATCCTAGTTTTAGATCAACCGTTATGTGTATTACCCTTACTCACACATGGATCTTCCCTTAAGAAGCACCCTAATTTTATAGTTACCTTGACGCATGATTCACATCACCCTAATAACTTGGTCCAATGACCCTTACACAGCCTATTTTCCTTTACACAACCTTTACTATACCTTTAAATATCCTCTATATGTATCCAAGGTACCCTTATAGTGACCCTCACTTCTCTAACATAGACATTAAATCATTTTTTTGGAATAATTAAATACTTTACACAAACATATGCCCAAATATCATATTAGTTTAGTGCCTTTGGAAACATAGAAATATAAACACTGGTACATAAGATATATACATTATCCCCCACTAGGTTCTCCATGACTATCAACCTTCCCAAACATATCATACATTATACATATCTTCATAACTCAGAAAAATGTATCATAATAAAGGGTGAGTTAAGATTCTCAATAATGGTAAACAAGGGAGACATGTAAGCAAAATTATGAAAACTAGGTCCTGGTAATAACACAAACACCCCACCTTAACATGGTCGTTGAGTCCCAGTCCACTAGGTACCACAAATTTCCCTTCAGACACGTGGTCCCCACCCTAGGGCCCACCCACATGCCCAAATGAGTCATCTAACTAATGATTGTCCCCATATACCAACACATGTACTTTCAGATGTGTTTTTTCCTCACCCACACACATCCTAGGAAACTTCTTAGAAGGTCACCCATCCTAGTCACCACTCTTGGCCAAGCATACTTAACTGTGGAGTTCTAACCATGTAATCTATAAAAAGGATGGTGCACCTTATTGACATGAATCTTATTATGTAGTCATTTAACCCTTTATCATTTAGTCATTTAACTCATAGGCCAACACATGTCCTTTTCAATGTGTTTTTTCCTCACTCACACACATCCAGAGAAACTTCCCAGAAGGTCACTAAAATTAATCACTAATCTAGGATAAACATGCTTAAATATGGAGTTCTAATCAGATAGGCTCTTTAAAAGGAAGGTTCACCTTATGGACATGAGTCATATTATTTAGTCATTTAACCCTTCCCTTTATCATTCTGTGGTGTTACATTCACCCACCCAGCCTTTAGAGCACAACATCTTAATTGTGTGTCCTACATCTCAACCTAGTCAATACGTTGCACTTAAGGCTGGGTACCACCTATGATACCAAATGTAACAAATGGGTCCCGGAGACAGCATAACCACCCCTCCTTAACACTATCATCGGGTCCTGGCCCTCTAGGTACCACCAGTTAACCCCACTGACACGTGGTCTACACCCACATGCCTGAACAGGTCATCTGACTAATGATTTTCCTCATAATCCAACACATGTCCTTTTAAGTGTGTTTTTTCCTCGCTAACACACACCCTAGGAAACTTCTCAAAAGGTCACCCATCTTGGTCACTACTCCAGGACAAGAATTCTTAACTGTGGAGTTCTAAACATGTAGGCTCCTGAAAAAGAAGGTGCACCTTGTTGACATGAATCTTATCATTTAATCATTTAAACATTTATCATTTAGTCATTTAAATTATAGGCCAACACATGTCCTTTCCAATGTGTTTTGTCCTCACTCACACACATCCTGAGAAACTTCCTAGAAGTTCACCCATCCTAATCACTAATCTAGGCCAAACACTCATAATTGTGGAGTTCTAATAAGGTATGCTCAAGAAAAGTAAGGTGCACCTTGTTGACATTAGTCATATTATTTAGTCATTTAACCTATTATCATTATGGGTTGTTACATTCACCCCCCCCCCCTAGAGAATAACTTCCTCATTGTGGGTCCTTCATCTCAACCGAGGCAGTGCGCTGCACTTAAGGCTGGGTACCACCTATGATATCAAATGTGACAATTGGGTCCCGGTGATAGCATAGCCTCCCCACCTTAACATGGTCATCGGGTCCTGGACCGCCAGGTACCACCAATTTCCCTCACATACATGTGGTCCACACCCACATGCTCGAACGGGTCATCTGAATAATGAATGCCCCCACAATACAACACATGTCCTTTTCAATGTGTTTTTTCCTCACTCACACAAACCCTAGGAAAGCCACCCCGCCTTAACATGGTCATCAGATCTTGGCCCGCTAAGTAAAACCTGTTTCCCCCACAAACACGTGGTTTTCACCCACATGCCCGAACGGGTCATCTAAATAATGATTTTCCCCAAAATCCAACACATTTCCATTCCGATTTTTTTTCCTCATTCACAGGAAGCCTAGGAAACTTCCTAGAAGGTCTATCATGACCTTTCCCAGTGAGGCCCGCGCCGCAACTCCCCATGCTCGCCTCCAATAGGCCAGGTGCTAGTGACTAGCATCGAGTAGTCATATTACTAACATGGGAGGCCTTGCCTAAGAACCTACACACACACACATCTCCATGCCCTCAAATGATGAAATGTAAAAACCACTAAGGGACAAAATGCATGCATACAACTAAACAAAAAAACAGAGTATGACGGAAAGTAAAGTGATGTAAGTAAAGTGGACCAGAAAACAAGCCCAACAAAAAAGAGTCTAAAAACTACAAAGTCCAAACTATAAACACAAAGAGGTGATGGGACTACTGCTCGTAGTCATAGTAACACCTTGACCTATGGGGAAACTCATAAAACTTGGTCATGTCCTAGTCCGCCCTGGACTCTGTCAAAAGGATGCTCATCTGCACAAGACACGACACGTTCGGGCAAAGCCAGTGTAGGGGTGAGTATAACAATACTCAGTAGAGGTCCCTGAAAAACCACAAGCAATACACAAAATAAATAAATAGTCTTCTCTACACAGTATAGGTCTACTAAACATATAATAGGAGAACACAATCTAGATATACTCAAAACTCAGAACCATGGTCTAGAGACAAGTCACACAACCGCATACCCCCGTTAGGATTCCGTTCGAAGATTCAACGAAGAAATCATTCCAGGAGAACACACTCCATGAGTTTGGTAGCTCTGATGATGTTTGTCCGATAAGTATTGTTCATTGAGAAATGACACAAGAGATAGATACACTAATTACCGGATGCACACTCATGTGTGGGAAAGATCACGATACACAGATACACTCATTACGAGAGACACACTCTTGAGTGGGAAAGATGACGATCCACAGATGAGGATCACTTTCAGGGCCATTGAGGATACCATGACTCATCTGAATTCACCATATAGGTAGAGGATCAATGCCCGGTAGAGTTGGTCAAGTTGATTCCTGACTCTACCTAGGGTTAGGAATGGATATAGGATCTCGGTCTAGGCCTCTCGGAGGGATTCCTGACTCTATCACAGAAAGTCTTGCTGAAGGGATCATACTCCTGATAAAGGAAACGATGCCTGAACATCAGGGGAATGAGAATAAAGGGCACTAACCCAAACAAAACATTTCCATGATATGGTGGAAAAGAAGATCAAGCCATGTACACAAATGTACACGGTGTGTATAAAGGTCACACTTCGTGTCCTCTGACCCCAGGTACGGCCCGTGTACAATGACCCACGTCACTAGGCTAGTCATGGAAAACAAAACTACATGACATGTAAAAAAGATATCACACTGTGTATAATTATCTGGGGTCTGCCCCATGTACACTGTCCATGTGCCCATACATGGTCTCAACCCATGTACGCCAACTAGTGTAACTGGTACACGGGGTAACCCGTGTTACTGGACTCGCCTGGCCGTGTGGTGGAGTACACGGCATGTACGCCACCTCATGTCCGTGTACCCCATAGATACATGCTGAGTCCCATGTAGCCACCTCTTCCATGGTGCTTAGAGAGTACACACTGTGTCTCGAATCTGTGTAGTTCTTCCCATGTTCGTCTATTTCTTAGAATACACGCCGAGCTTCGGGGAAGGTCCAACATGTCGTGTGACCCCTGTCTGACGCCCAAAACCCTATCCACCACTACCAATACTATAGGTCTTGTTATTCTGAAGCACACGCCATGTATTACGGAATTTTCCAGAATCGACGCTTCTCACTAGAGCGCCTCCCGTGATGCCTTGACCTTTGTTCTAATGGTCTGATCACCATGAAACTCCAAATTCAAGGTCTCCCAGAAGTCCCGAAGTCATATTCGTTGTTTCCAGTCCTCTGATAGATCCCAAAAACATGTTTTGAACCACCCACATAAAGAACGGTCGAAGAACTATTTTTTCCGATCTGGTCTGATTCATCATCCGCTATCGTCGTCGCACCTCCGCTCTGTCGTCGTGTTGTCAGGTATTTAATTTGGGATCGTTTCATCACAAAAAGAATCTTCAAAAATACATTTTTCGTCACCCCATGTAGAACTCATGAGAAAAGAAAGGGGGAAATCCAAGAAAAGAGAGTAAGGATCGAACCTCCGCCACTGTTTGTCACGGCATTGATCCGCTCCTGTTTGTAGGATCAAATGGAGCAGGATAAAAACAATAAATAATAATCATGGATTAATCCCCAAAAACATCCCAATAGAACCCTCCCACAAGAATGCACGAATCCACATATAAACTTGTTCGTGGTTGATCATCGTTCATCATTGAAATCAAAAACGGGGAAGAATAATTAAACAAAAACCCCTACCTCAAAAGGGATCGATCACTGACAAAGAGGTCATGCTTCCATCATCGTCAAGATCTTTCAACTTTTTTGTCACAGCGATCCATGACTTTGATTTGTCATTGTTCTTCGCTGATAGTATTTCTTTAAGGCTCCATGGATTCTACAGAGTTTTCTCTCAATTTTCTGTCAACGACCAATGATCGATTAACCCATTAAAAATGGGAAGTGTGTTTTGTAATTTCATCACTCTATGACATTAATGAGTCAAGTTGTCGTTTTTGAGTGATTATGACATGGAATTAATTATTGAAACAGCTGCCCCATCATTGCGCTACAGTGGATGTTTCAAAATAAAAATAAAATAAACTTTTCAATTTATTTTATTTTTATTTTACTAAAAACATCCAAAAATTAACTTTTGTCTCTCAACCTACGCCAGTCAAGGCAAGACCCATTCTTAGGTAAATTCGTCATCTCGGACGCAACGATTCCCTAAGATTTTTAATCTGGGATTCGGTTTGGAAACATCCACAACTGCGAACATGTTCCCACTCACTTAACTTAAAAAAAGTTCAAACTACCATTCCGGGATCACCAGGCCCCAGAATGATGTTCCGTCTCTGCACCAAGTCTCGTAATAATTTCATATAATATTATAAAAATACATGAAAAATATGAGACATTAAATTCTCCCCACCTTTGGGATTTTCATCCCTGAAAATCCAAATCAAAGACTACTCAAAAATATGTGGGTACTTGGAATGAATCTAAGCCTCATTCTCCCACGTGATCTCCTAAAGATCCATGTTTTTTCACCGAACGTGCACCAAGGGAATCGATCGCCTGCAAAGGATCCACTTCTGCCGATCCTCAATCTCCATCGGGTACTCCGGAAAGGTCACTCCATCCTCAATGTCCAACTTTCCCCAGTCGATGACGTGCGATGGGTCATGCATGTACCTCCTTAGCTGTGACACGTGGAATACATTGTGTACCTGGTTCAACTATGGTGGTAGAGTTAGGCGGTACGCTACTTCACTGACTCTGCGTAGTATCTAAAAAGGTCTGATGAACCTCAGAGATATCTTGTCGCCCCGACCAAATCTCCATAACCCTCTTCGAGGTGAGACCCAACGCAATATGTGTTCTACCTATTCGAACTCCAGAGGTCTCCGTCTTCTGTCAACATAAGACTTATGCAGGCTCTGTGCAGTCTTCATCTTCTCTAGGATGATATGCACCTTCTCGGTGGTGGCTCGCACCAACTCTAGACCCATGAGTGCTGACTCTCCAGGGTTGGTTCAACAAAGCGGTGACTGGTAGGGCCTCCCATATAAATCCTCAAAAGGTTCCATACCAATGGTGGAGTGGTATCTATTATTGTATGCAAACTCCAATAGTGGTAGGTGGTCCTCCCAACTATGACCAAAGTCCATGATACTGGCCCACAACATATCCTTCAAAACCTGAATGGTCCTCTCCGTCTGACCATCGGTCTGGGGATGGAACACCGCTCTCAAGTGTAGCTGTGTCCCAAAAGCCTCCTGAAATCCCTTACACAACCGAGACATAAAGCAGGTGTGTCGATTCAAGACTATTTTCAAAGGGATTCCATGAAGCCGAACTATCTCTCATATGTAGAGGTGTCCCAATCTCTCTACAAAACATGGCTCCCTGATAGCTAGGAAGTGTGTCGACTTAGTAAGTCGGTCAATGATCACCTATATGGAATCATTCCCCTTGGAAATACGTGGTAATATTGTCACAAAGTCCCTCAATATATCATCCCACTTCCACTCTGGAACTTTTAGGGGTGATCTAATCCTACTGAAACCTGGTGCTCAGCCTTCAACTGATGTCAGGTTAGGCATCGAGAAAAAAACTTTTCTATTTCCTTCTTCATGCCTGAGCACCATAACTGTCGTCAGAGATCCTAGTACATATTTTCCACTCTAGGATGTACCAACAGGGGGGATGTATGGAAGTCCCTCATGACCTCTTCCTGCAACGCTACTGGTCCAATAGTGTGTCATCTGAAAATAAGTATGTGCTCTCCACCTTGTGAATATCCATCAAGAGCATTCCCTGTGGATAAATGAGCACGTAAAGCTTCACAGTCGACATCCCTAAGTTGTGCCTCCCTAACTTGTTGTAATAGTGGAGGGGTGACAACCATCGACTGCAGGTAAGCTGCATCCTCTCCATCCATGAAGGATAACTACAACGTGGCTAACTGCTATGTCGCCTCAATCAATAGTTGTGAGCTCAACCCTCAGCTAAGAGCATCTTCCACCTTATTCCCCTTCTCAGAAGTATAGATAACATCAAAATCATAATCGTGGAGGAACTCCAGCCAAAACCTATACCTCAGATTCATATACTTCTTCGAGAAGATGTACTTAAACTCTTGTGGTCAATGTTGACGACAAACCGCTCGCCCATAAGGAAGTGTCGCCACATCTTCAATGAGAATACTACTGCTTCCAACTCGAGATCATGGGTCGCATAGTTCGTCTCATGTGGCCTAAGTTGGCACAAACCATAAGAAATCATTTCCAGTCTCTGCATTAGGACACAGCCAAGCCCAGTCCCAGATGCATCGCAGAAAACTACGTACTCGACACCCTCCCCCGGTAATCTCAAGATTGGGGAAGTTATCAGACTCGGTCTCAACTGCTTGAAAGACTTATTTAACTTCTCCTTCCACATAATTGGTTACCCCTTCCTGGTCATGGTTCTCATTGAAGATGATATTCAGGAGAAATCAGGAATGAATATTTGGTAATATCCTGCCAACCCATGGAAGCTTCGTACCTCTATCACGCTCCGAGGTGTCTCCAATGCTAACATTGCCTCTACCTTGGATGGGTCCACAGATACTCCATCTGCTGAGTTGACATGTCCCAGAAAGTGGACCTACTGAATCTAGAACTGGAACTTTGAGAGATTCCCATAAATCTGGTTCTCTCTGAATACATATAGAACCATCCATAGGTGTCTCATGTGATCCTCCTCTGATTCTGAGTACACAAGGATGTCGTCGATGAAGACCACTAAAAACCAGTCCATGTACAGTTGGAAGATATGGTTCATCAGTCCCATGAACACTGTAGGGGTGTTTGTCACACTGAAAGGCATCACCAAGTAATCATAGTGACCGTAGCGGCATTTGAAAGCCGTATTTAGTATATCCTCATCCCGTACTCACAACTAGTGATAACCTGATCAAAGGTCAACCTTTAAGAACCATTGTTCCCCTCTTAGATGATCAAAGAGGTCGTCAATTCTCAAAAGTGGATACTTTTTCTTCACCGTTACCTAATTCAGGCACCGGTAATCCACACACAACCTCAAACTCCCATCTGCCTTCTTGGAAAACAAGATTGGGGATGCCCAGGGTGAAATGTTGGGTCTCACGAAACCCTTACTTTGAAAATCCTCCAACTGCACCCTCAGCTTTCAAAGCTCTGCGGGAGCCATATGATATATTGATGAAGAAATCGGTGTTGTCCCGGGGTGTAAGTAGATACAGAAGTCGATTTCTTGGTGGGGAGGCAGTCTTGGAACATCTTCGGGAAAGATTTCCTCGTACTCTGCCACTACTTCTTGGAACTGGGAGCTCATCACATCTACTGCTCTGAGGGAAAGGCTTTCCAATTCATGGGTGACCGGCTGCACCCATCTATGCATGAGCCCATTCTATGCTTCTTGGGTCTCCTTTTCTCTGATAAAGGAAAACCTCATCCCATCACTGCGGACACACCACACTCTTTACCTAAAACAGTCAATCTGGGCATGGTCCGAAGATAACCAATCCATACCGAGAATGACGTCGTAAGGCCTCAATGCTACCACCAAGATGTTCCAATTGAAACTCTCGCCTCCATGTGTAAGATCACACTATCTGCAAAAGTATGTGATCGTTGAGTCTCCTCTCATAGGTGTCTCCAAGCGTAAGGATCAAGTCAACGACTCTACTGGAATCTCAAGGATTCTCACAAGACATGTGGTGAAAAAGGAATGACTGGAACCTATGTATATAGGTATGGAAGCTAAGGTAGAGAAGACATAGATCGTACCTCCAATCATCCCTAGAGACCTTGGGTTGTACGCCTCGACGACATGCAGTTGTCCCCGCCCCTATCCCCCAGCTCCCTGAGCATGGTCCGAACCTTTTGGGGGTGGTGGTGGAAGTAAGTTGAAACATCTACCACCACCTTCATCTCTCCATGCTCCTATTCCATGTCTGCCGCCTAGCGGGTCTGCCTGCTCCTCTATATACCTCTGCCTCGGTGGTCTATCCACCACTTCCTTGTTATCAGCTCGATCGGTTGGACAATCTCTAGCGAGATTTCCCATACTGTCACTCGCATAGCACCACTTCTCCCAAGGATGACTGGATCCAGCCTGACCTCTAGACTATCGATCCCCTATCTTGGGTCCTCCTCTGATGTCTCTCACATCTTGATCCCTATGTTTGACATCGGTTCCCTGCCGCCGAGGTCTTTGGACCTGTCTGCCTGCTACTGACTATCATCGGATGTCTCTGCTCCTCCAAGAAGCTCTTGATCACTAAGGCCCACTCAAACACTCTATCATAAGTCGAAATGAAAATAGGCATGACACTAGATCGAATGTCTCGTCGTAGACCTCTCTTGAAGGTTCGATCTCTGAAGTACTGATCTCTGACCATATCCATCTATTACCTGGCGAGGTTGGTGAATCTCAATGAATAGTCATCTACCATCATATTGCCCTATTAGAGGTGAAAAAGCTCATGGATGTGTACTACTCTCAGCTTAACCAGAGAGAACCCCTCCCTGAAGAGTCACTCAAACTCCTTCCATAAAAGAGTATCCTCATCGTGAGTCTGTGTGGTTAGACTCCACCATTGTCTTACTGAACCCTGAAGAAGGCTCGCTCCTAGAATTTCCATCTGGTCCGCTGGTGTCCTCACTAGACATAAAACTCTGGTCACCGCCTCAAGACAGTCCTCAGTCACCTGAGGGTCAGCCTTGCCTTGGAACCTGGGGGGTCTTTGTCTCTAGAACTCAGGGAGCGCACTCAAGCTATGCTCCTCGTCGGTCGGTACTGCAGGTACCACGGGCTGCTCCACTAGGGGTGGTATAGCAGGTGCAACACCAGGTGGCAGAACCTGGGGAACTGGTCCCTGTATCAAAGCCTCATTACTGAGGGGGTCATCCTCATGATTGAGCTACATAATACTAGCGGGTATGCGTCGCAAAGGCATCCTATAAGGAAACAAGATGTACCATGGTTAATGAGTATATGTGGATAGCTGACACAAAGGACATGGAAAACACAACCCATTCTTATATGATGCATGTACCATTCATTTATTTTCTCAAAACTAGTGTTTTCATATACAGAGTCAAAAATAAGGTTATCAGAGTCCTGGTGTATGGATACGTTGGCCGCCCGCACCAACCCGGGAGTCTCTGGATTGAAAGACGAGATAGAAACACTTAACACTGTTTCCCCAGACCAATCCCATAGACTCTTGGTCCTATGGTAGAACTGACCTCCTCTGATACTACTCTATCATGACCCATCCCAGTGGGGCCCGCGCCGCGACTCCCCAAGCCCACCTCCAATAGGCCAGGGGCTGGTGACTAGCACCGAGTAGACATTTTACTAACATGGAAAGCATTTCATAAGAACTTGTACACACGCACACATCTCCAAGCCCGCAAATGTTGAAATGTAAAAACCACTAAGGGAAAAAATTCATGCATACAACTAAACCAAAACAACAGAGTATGATAGAAAGTAAAGTGCTAAAAGTAAATTTGGCCAGAATACGAGCCCACCAAAACAAGGGTATGAAAACTACAAAGTCCAACCTGTAAACACAAATAGGTGTTGGGATTGCCGCTCGTAGCCGTAGGAACACCTCGTACTGTGGGGAAAATTAGAAATCTCGGTCATATCCTAGTCCACCTTGGACTCTATCAAAAGGCTGCTCATCTACAGAAGACACAACACGTGCGGGAAAATCCCATGCAGGGGTGAGTATAACAATACTCAATAGAGTACCCTAAAAAACACATGTAATACCCAAAAGAAAGGCGCAGTCAGCTCTACACAGTACATGTCTACTAAATATATAATAGGATAACACAATCTAGATATACTCAAAACTCAAAACCGTAGTCTAGAGACAAGTCACACAACCGCATACCACCATGAGGGGTTCTATTTGAAGATTACACGAAGCACTCGTTTCGGGAGAACACACTCCGCGAGTTTGGTAGCTCTGATGAAATCTGTCTGAGAAGTACTGTTCGTCGGGAAATACCACGAGAGGTAGATACACTCATTATGGGAGACACACTCTTCAGTGTGAAATGTCACGATACATAGATACACTCAATACGGGAGACACACTTCTGAGTGTGAAAGATGATGATACACAGATGAGGAGCATTTCTAGGGCCATGGCGAATATCGTGACCCATCCAGATTCACCAGCTAGGTTGTGGATAAACACCTGGTATAGTTGGTCATGTTGATTCCTAACTCTACCTAGGTTCAGAAATGGATAGAGGATGTCGCTTCGGGCCTCTCGAAGGGATGCCTGACTCAATCATACAAAGTCCTGCTAAAGAGATCATACTCCTTAAAAATGAAATGATGCCTAACCTTCAGGGGAATGAGAAGAATGGGCACTAACCCAAATTAAAGATGTCCAAGATACGGTGTAAAAGAAGATAAAGCCATGTATATAAAAGTACATAGTGTGTAGAAAGGTCACACATCGTGTCCTCTTACCCCGGGTACTACCCGTGTACAACGGCATGTGTCTCTAGGCTGGTCATTGAAAACAAAACTACATGGCGTGTAAAAAGATAACACGTCGTGTCTAAGTATCTGGGGTCCACCTTGTGTACGCTGGCCATGTACCCATACACAGTCTCAACCCATGTATGCCAACCCGTGTAACTAGTACACGGGGTAACCCGTGTTACTAGTCTCTCCTAGCCGTGTGGTGGAGTACACGGCCGTGTACTCCACCTCATTTCTGTGTATCCCCTATATTCACACTGAGTCCCATGTAACCGCCTCTACCATGCTGCATAGATAGTACACGCCATGTCTCTAAGCCATATAGTTCTTCCTGTGTTCGTGTATTTCCCCGAATACATGCCAAGCTTCAGGGTAGGTCCAACACATCGTGTGACTGTGGTCACATCCCGTTTGATACTTGTATGATGCCAAAAACCCTATCTGCTACCACCGGTACTACAAGGTTTGTTCTTCTGAAGTACACGCCGTGTATTTTGGAATTTTCCAGAATCAACGCTTCTCATCGGTGCGCCTCCTGTCATGATTCAACATTCATTTTGATGGTTTGATCACCACAAAACTCCAGATTCTAGGTTTCCCCGATGTCACAAATTCGTCTCCATTGTTTCTGGGCCTCTGATTAGTCCCAAAAACACGTTTTCATTCAACCGCATGAAGAACGGTCGAAGAACGGTCTTTCCTGATCCGGTCCGATTCGCCATACGCTATTATCGTCGCACCTCTGCTAGGTCATCGTGTTGTCGGATCTTCAATTTGAGATAGTTGCATCGCAAAACAAATCTGCAACAATCTGTTGTTCATTTCCCCAAGAAGAACGTGAAGAACACGTGAGAAAATAAAGGGGGAAGATATCCAACAAAAAGAAATTGAGGAATGAACCTCCGTCGTTGTTCGTCACGGCATTGATCTTCTCCTATTAGTAGGATCAAATGGAGTTGGATCAAAATAATAAACAATAATCATGTATTAATACCCAAAAACATCCCAACAGAACCCTCCTGCAAGAATGCATGAATCTGCAGATCAACTTGTTTGTGGTTGATCCATCTTCATTGTTTAATTAAAAAACAGGGAAGAAGAATTAAACAACAAACCCCTAACTCAAAAGGGATCGACTGCTGACGAAGAGGTCATGCTTCTTTCATCATCAAGATCATTCAACTTTGTTGGTGCAGCGATTCACAACATTGATTCTTCGTCGTTCATCGCCAAGAATTTTTCTCCAAGGCTCCATGGATTCTCAAGAGTTTTCTCTCAATTTTCTGTCAACGACCAACGTTCTATTAACCCATTAAAAAGTGGAAGCATGTTTTGGAATTCCATTATTCTGCGGAATTAATGAGTCAATTTTTAATTTCTAAGTCATTATGACATGGAATTAATTATTGAAATAGATTCCCCATCATTGTGCTACAGCAGATGTTTCCAAATGAAAATAAAATAAACTTTGCAATTAATTTTATTTCTATTTTTCTAAAAACGTCTAAAAATTAGATTTTTTTCCCCGACCCACGTCGGTCATGGATAGACCTATTCTTAGGTAAAGTCATCATCCTAGACGCAATGACTCCCTTAGATTTTTAATCCGGGCATCCTTTTGGAAACTGCCAAAACCGCGCACATGTGTGACACACATAACTTAAAAAAAGTTCAGACCACCATTCTGGGATCACTGGGCCTCAGAATGAAGTGTCGTCTCTACGCCTAGTCTCATAATAATTCCTTATGATACTAAAAAAATAATACAAGGAATATCTGAGACATTATAAGGTCATCCATCCTGATCACTACTTTAGGACAAGCATGTTTAACTGTGAAGTTCTAATCAGGTGGGCTCCTAAAAAAGAAGGTGCATCTTGTTGACATAAGTCGTATCATTTAGTCATTTAACCTTTTCTCATTCTGCGGTGTTGCAATAATCATAAGCATAATGGTATGATAACTTTATCATAACATTGGTAGATCATACACATCATATCAAAGATTATAATCAAGATTCATGGCATAAATATTTGAAGTTCATAAGACATGAATCATAAGACAAAACTAGAGAATATTCCATGAAATCATATCATAAGAATTAGATATGTAATTTTGGTAGATGCATATACATATAAAAATGATTTCCAAAGTAGTCGAGGCTTATTTCCAAGTATATATTAGTAAAATGGTTTCACTCCCCAAACCATCTTAGTATTCATGTTTCACTCCCAAGGACATATTTTTGGACATAGTTATTTACTAAACCGAGTTCACTCCCAATTCCATCCATGTCCATCTCATGAGATATAAATATTTACCCAAAGCATTGGAGGGAGATATAGGTCCCACCCATCTCATAATTAAATCATACATATGTGTTCTATAAGATCATAAACAAATCATATTGAAAACCGTGAAATGAAATGTGAATCATAAATATGTCATTATATCATAACCTGTAGAAAATATATAGGTTTTCTAATTATTTCATCAAATCATAACCCGTGAAAAGAAGTGGGTTTCATAAGATAATAGCCAATAAAACATAAAAAAAAGTTTCATAAACATATAAACCATTAAAGGGAAATGTATTTCATAAACATATAACCCATAAAATATAAATGGGTTTCATAAACATATAACTCATGAAATGGAAATGTGTTTCAAGGGTATTTTTCTTGTATAACCCATTGAAGAGAAATAGGTTTCATAAAAAACATGTAATCAAAAGAATAACCATTCAAAGAAATAATAATAATGGTGTTCTTGTATCATAAACCTAGTAAGGCATAGGTAACATCATTTTATGTCTTTTTATATGTAAAATAATTATGGTAAATCTTTTAAAAACGTTTATTAATGAAAATATCCATTCTCCTTTGAAAAATAATTTTTAAAACATAAAATATTTTGAAAATAATTTTCTTTAAATGTAAATTTAAAAACATAGAAAATAATATTTGTAATCCATAAAACATTTTTAAATTATTTTCCTTGAAAATGAGCTTAAAATATTATTTAAAAAAGTTGAAAACATTTTTATAAAACAATGTTTTGAAAGAACAGAGATTCCAGACTGAAGAGAGAAATATGGTCGGATTTTTTAAAAAGAATTTTATTAGTTATATTATGTACCAAGGAGTGTGAAAATGGTATGAATACATGAAGATATCATGAATAACCAAAGGATAAGAAAATTCATTAGATTATTTGAGATATGTATTATGATTTTTCAACAATGGAAGTATAATTATATACAATCCAGAAAATGATGAGATTGTAACAATAAAATATTACCACTTCGATAACTTTGAATCATAATCCCCACGAGAGAATGAAAATAATAAAATCTTATATTATAATTATAATAATTATATTCATTATAAAACATTTCAAATGTAAGTATATACACCTTGTAAAATAATATAAGTGCATAAGATAACATGTGTCTCAAAAAAGGCAAATTGAGACAAAATTGCCTTACCGATTTGGTAACATTTGAACTGTAAAACCACATGAAATATAGATCATAAAATGGATATATAAATACCCCTAAATTTAAGTATAATAATCATATAATACATTCATGGGTATTATATACACCACAAAAAAATGACAGGTGGTTATGGCATAAGTCTAGTATAAATAAAAGTGAGACTAGAAATTCCCTTACCTTATGTCTTGAATCTCTTCATACTCATTAAAACCTACTATATAATAAATGTAGGTTTATTATATATCTACCATAGAACCATATTAATTTATATAATACTTTAAATTATTTACTTATGAATTTATATTAACATTTATTAACAATTCCATGTTAATTCAACGTTTTAGGTAGTAATGGCTTTGTTTTTCGTATATGTTCTGACTTTTTATTTTTGGTCTACTTACTTAGATCAGGATTTACTTTCTTCAAAAATTTATAAAATTATATAAATATCAAATATATTCATTATATATTTTTTATAATAATTTATTAAATATTGAAAAAAAATGAAATACACCGTTAATAGAGATGGTAGGCCGTACGAATGCATAAATGTTGTTTCCATTTTCTAGTTTCATTGATAGAAAGAAAAGTAAATGATAAATATATATATATATATATATATTATAATTTTATTAGAATTATAATTATATATATAACAAATATTTTTATTAAACCTATCCTTAAAACATTCCATATAAAGCATGAATGAATCACATCTCTTTTTGGAGGTGGTAGTCCACAAATCCACAAATTAAGTTATTGTATTCCCAAAAAATAGAAATCACGATGGTATATGTTATATAATAATTATAGAAGAATAAATAAATCATATATATCTTATAAAAATATAAATTACATCATTATTTCCAACCTTTAGATGCGGTAATGGAAGAACAAATGATGTTGGTTCATGTGTTTGTAGTCCACCGAACACATGAACGACGATTGTGTATCCCATTTCATGGAATTGTGTTTGAGTGTAAATATAAACATTAACATAAAAAGATATAATTATATTTAGCACAATTATGTTATTATATAATCATGTAATACGAATAATTTATGGGTTGAAGAAAGAAATAAAACAAAAGTAATTATTGAAGGGTGTTACCTATTCTTGGGGTAACTTATTTTGGTTTTCACCAAAGGGTTTCCTTGGTTGGATTTATGCTCAAATGGAGGCTTCTATAATGAAGGTATAGAAGTTTGGAGCATATTTGGGTAAGTTTTGGCTGAGCCGAAGGGCTTGAGATATGTGAATAAGTGAGGGGTTAGTGCCCTTTTATAAGTGGAGGGAGAGGACATAGTTGACATTAATTAAAAAAATTTGGTGATCCCCATGATTTGACCTACCAATAGGAATACCTAACACAAAAAAATTATATAAATGAAGTTTTAATGTTAAAAATAGACATAAAATGGTTTTTGAAAAATTGTAGGTCCATTTTTATACCTTATGTTTAATGTCTAACCACTAAGTAATCTTGTTTTTACTTAATCTCTATAATTAATTTTAATCACATTCACTAATATGTTTGTTAAAAAAATAAGTTGAACCTATTTGACATTTTAAATTATGATTATTCCAAATCTGGAATCCATTTTTCTAAATTATAACCACATAATTGGAAAAAATTAATTAAAAATTAATCTCATAGACATGTTGAGAAAGCGGAAATTTAAAGAGAAAAATTTTAAAAGTTTGAAATGTTTTCTATCAAATTTTATTGTGAAATTATCTCTAAGTAACTAGATTGGATTAATTAATGTATAATTGATATATTCAAACTTTATAACCAAATTAAAATACAATTTAACTATATAAATAAATTAGATGAAAAATAATATTTCAATTAAAATTCATAATTACTCATTATTCATCCAAAAATGATGTTTTTTGGAAGAATCCCAATAATTCACGTGAAGATTATTTTTACATTCTATTTAAAAAAATAATTTTATTTTATCAAATTAAATTTATGAAATTCTTTAAATTTAATTTTACTAGTATTCATAGATGCACATAAAAAGAAGTAATTTGAGAAAATATTATTTCAAAACATATATACTTTTCTAAAAATTATATATTTCATTATGAATTTGTGTTATTTATTTGAAACCATTATAAATAATATTTAAAAATTAGTTATTAATATTTATATTACTAAGTTTAACAGCTATTTTATAACTATATTATTTAAATAATTATAATTATAAAATGTTGTTTTGTAGAAACTCAGTTTTGAGTACAACCCAAGAGAAGTTGATGTTTCATTTAGTGCAAGATTATATTATTGTATGATATAAAAAAGTATAAAGTGCTATATATTTCAATTAAATAAATAAATAAAATTTAATTTATTCGAAAAAAAATCTTCATAAAAACTCGGGGTGTTACATTCTACCCCCCTTAAAATGAATTCTACCCTCGAAATTCAAAATTCTTATACAAACAAATGAGGACACTTATGCCTCATCATACCCTCAAGTTCCCATGTAACTTCCCCTAAATGTTGTTTTCTCTGCTAATCATTGAACATGAGTGTGGTATTGTTTCATATAACTTTCGTTTTATGATCCATAATTTCAATTAGTTGTTCCTCATAAAAAATATCATGTCCCAGTGGTATAACCTCTGAGTTTAGTACATGTTAAGGGTCTAGTATGTACTTCCTCAAAAAAGATACATGGAACACATCATGGACATGAGAGAGATTTGGAGGAAGTTCTAAGAGATAGTCTATCATCCTGGTACAATCAATAATTTCAAAGGGACCGATATACATAGGGCTTAATTTCCCTTTCTTCCAGAATCTCATAACCTTCTTCCATGGAGTGATTCATAGAAAAAACTTCTCACTAAATTCAAATTATAGATCACATCTATTATCATTAGCATAAATTTTCTGGTGACATTGATCTACCCTGATATGATGATGAATATTTCTAACCTTCTTGATAATTTCTTTAGATATCTCAGGTCCCAATAGATTTCTTTCTCTAGGTTTATTCCATTACAATGGAGATATATACTTATTTCCATAAAGGTATTATAAGGATCCATTTGAATTATTTAGTGAAATATATCATTTTAAGAAAACTAAAATAGTGTAATTTGTTGATCCCATATAACTTTGAAATCCAACGATCAAGATCTCAACATATCCTCTAGATTTCAGATTGCTCTTTCAGATTAACCATCCTTATATAGATGATAAGTAGTGATAAAACTCAATTATGTATCAGGGGATTTCTAAATAATTTCCCAAAACATTGAGGTGAACCTCAGATCCTAATCATATACAATGGAATATACACCTCCATGAAACCTTACAACATCCTTAATGTATATACTAGAAATATGATCCAAATATTATTCTTCTCTAATAGCAATTAAGTGTGATGAATTTTTAAGATGATCGACAACCACCCGTATATCATTATTCCCTTTAGAGGTTTTAGGGATTCTAATGAAAAAAAATCCATAGTTTTGTTCTTCCATTTACATTCTAGTAGGGATAATGGATACAACATACCCTTCGACTTTTTTCTTTCAGCCATGACTTTCTAAAAAACCAAGACTGAGATAAAAACTCTATGATATCTCCCTTCATGGAATCCCACAATAAGTATTCCTTCAATTATTTATCCATATTCATACTTCCAAGATGAATAGAGAATGACGAACTTTGATCTTCCTCTAATAGATTTTTCTTTGAATCCGGTATGCACCGAACAAATACAAGTTCAAAAAACATATCATTAAATATTGATAAAGGTTAAATATAGAAACATTTCTAACCTTATTTTGTACTTAAAAATCTTCCTTCTACACTAATTTAATATTCACCTGGACAGAGTGTTGAACATTAAATTGAGAAAGATAATATTTTTCCCCTTCCTTCAGGATTTCCAGTCCATCCTTTGAAAATCCATAAATATTGGATATTTTGTGATCCTTGTCATGGAAAATATAGAATGATAATTCCAACTCAAACCATCATCCACCTTTTTCCCCTTACCAGGGTGGTGATGATTAAACATTCATAATAATTTATCAGCTCTAATTATCTTCTTTGGTACATGTTCAACTCCTTTTGTGTTAATATATACTCCAATCTTTTATAATCGGTATATATATCACACTTTTCTCTGTAAATATTATACCTCCATATATTTAATGAAAAAATAACTCATCTAACTCCAAATCATGAGTTGGGTAATGTTCCTTGTGAATCTTCTGTTTTCAGGATGCATAGGCTATAAACACGTTATTGTGTATAAGAAAATAGTCCAATACCTTCTTGGATAAATAACTATAGATTATAAACCCTTTCCCTCTATAGGGTAGTGTAAGAATAGGTGCACTGACTAACCTTCTCTTTAGTTCATTGACATTTTCATCACATTTAGCCATTAAAACTTGGAACCCTTTTGAGTTAACTTGGTCAAATTATTGGATATTTGGGATAAATCCTCCACAAAACTTCAATAATATCAATATAAATTAAAAAAACTATGGATCCCAATCATTGTGGTTAGTTTAGGCACACATTCAATTGCCTTTTTTATTGTTGTATCTACTAATATATCCTAACTTGAGATTATATGACCCAAAAATAAAACTGTTCTCAACAAAAATTAATGATTTTTAAATTTTTAATACAGTTTCACTTTCATTAGGGTCTTTATTGAAATTATCAAGTTGTATTCATGGTCTTCCTTTCTCATTGAATGGATAAGAATATCATCTATAAAGACTACCACAAACTGATCAAGATAATCTCTAAAGATTATATTAATTAAATCTATGAAGATAGTTGGGAAATTAGTTAGATCAAAAGGTGTCACATTATATTCATAGGGTCCATACCTTATATAGAATTCCATCTTGGGTATATCTGCCTTCTTAACCCTCGGTTGATGATATCCAGAATGAAGGATAATCTCTGAAAAGAATTGAGATATTCTTAGTAGATCAAATAAGTTATAAATATGGGGAAGAAGATACTTTTTCTTTATCATTATTTTTGTTCAACTCCTGATAATCAATGCACATTCGCATTGATCAATCTTTCTTTTTCATAAAAAGAATAGGTTCAACCCAAGGTGACAAACTTTTCTGAATGAATCCCTTGTCGATATTTTAATTGAGTTTCTTATTAAGTTCATACAACTCAATTTGGGCCATTCTATATGGAGTGTTTAGTATTTTTGTGGAACCAAGTATGAGTTTTACTGAGAACTCAACTTCTCGTTTTATTGGAAGGCTAAGAAAATATTCGGAAAATACATCCAAAAATTGATAATCAATGTTCATTTCACTGAATTTGAGTTTCTCACCAACCATTTGAGATAAAAAGACCTTCTAAATGGGAATTAATACCAATATATTGTATGTAATATCTATATGAAGCTCATAATTTTCATCACATTGATATAATATCATGGATTGGTTTGAAATATCAAATATGCATCCATTTCTCTTTAATTTATGTGGTATTTATGTAGATAAACACAATACGTTCCCAGTATGACATCAAATTACTCAAGATTAAGGGTGAAAATATTTGCAGGAAAAACATTCCCACCAATGTCAACCAAAGAGGAATCATAAACATGATATACAATCATTATACCATTAGGGGTTTTCACTGCTAATTCAACATCTAATATTTGGGTGGAATATTAATACCCTTATAAAAATAATTAGATATGAAAGAGTGGGTAGATCTGAAATCAATAAAAACATTATTGGTTTTAGAGTGGATGGAAAGTGTACCTTTCACCATGTCATTATTCTACCCCTAAAAATAGTTATCATATGAGATTTCCCCTTGTCCCACAGATTAAGAGGTTATTGACATCGTTCCCCATCATTAACCTTCTTGTTTGGGAACTGGTTATTATAATTACCATTATTTTTACACTTGAAGCACTGAAGTGGGAGAGGGGAATTTTATGTAGCTTTCTCTCTATTCACATTATTATGTAACCAATTCTCATTACTTCGAGAATCAAATTATAGATGACCTTGCCTTCAATGCTTATAACATTTTTATACCCCTTAATAAAATTTTCTCCATGCTTTTTCCCACACATAGAGCATAAAAGAAATATCAACTTCTTCTCTCCATGGTTTTTATATTTTCCTTGTAACTCAATATTCCTCTTCTTTTCAAAACCAAAATATTGATACGTAACTCTAACCTTAATTTCAACCGTGATTACACAACACACGATCACTTCAAATCTAATGAAGTATCTTATGGATTACTCCATTCTGAGACTTATCTTTATGCCACTGAAGAATATGTAAACTTTACTTTTAGGATAGATGATAATTTTTGAAGTATACATCCAAAGTCTTGTAAAATTGGCTTTATAGGTACTAACAGATTCATCATCCCTTTACTTTAACTCAAGAAAATCCTTCTCATTTTTTCTATGAAGAACATGAGTAAATTACTTATTGAAAAATAATTTCTTTAAATAATCCCAATCCATGGATTCAATTTCAAATTTTTTCACCATATTCATGATTAGAGTCCACCAATGATCAACTTCACATTCTAAATGATAAACAACCATAATTAATTTTTCATGTTCTAAACATTGGAGAATATAAAATACCTTTTCAGTGGTACCGATCCATTTTTCAAGAAAAATTAGATTAGAGAACCACTAAAAGATGGTGGACATTACCTCATGAAGTACATAATAGAATGATATTACCTCTGTTTATTATTTGTAAGTTTAACACGATTCATAGCTTGATAATACTCTGTTATCATAGCAACAAGGTTTTTCATTCAATCTCCCATAGAATTCAGGTGCTCAGAAGAACAATCATTGAATTTCCCATCACACCCGGTATTAACATGGTTCATTTAGGTTATATACTTTGAATAAAACTAATAATCATAGTGTAAGAAACAATTATCATAGTGGGGGAACCACATAATCATGGAAAATCACTTAAATGATGTCTAAATTATGACACCTTATTTAAACTATAAAACCTTATCTTTTTCCTCAGAAATTAATATAAAAAATCATTTTAAATTATTCATGGTGGTACATAAATATTTTTTTAATTTAAAAAGCATATCCCTCTAGTGTATCAAACCAGACATGTGGAAATTCCTATTATTGTGCACCAATTTCTGATAAAGTGTAAGTTAATATGGTGTTTTGGGGGTTTTTACCCCTTTGTTCATAAATTATCGAGCCACATAAACTTGTAGTGTCTATACAATAATGTATTTCTAGGAAACTACTCACTCTATCCATTACCAAAATTCCAAGACATTTTTCTATAATTTGATTCATCCTTAGGATTAGCCTTAGAGAAATGTTCTTAGGGATATCTCTATGGTTTTCACATCCTACTTTACAAAGGTTGACTAAAACTTTACTTTGATAAAAACTATTGAGACCCTCACTTCTCATACATATACATTACATCATATTTTCAGAATACCTAAATAAATTACACAAATAGAATCCCAAATAGCATATTAGTTTTTTGAATTTGGAAACACATAAACATAAACACTAGTACATAAGTGAGATAAATTATCTCCAAATAGGTTATCCATTACTAGAATGATTCTTAAAAACATCATACATCATACATATCTTCCTAACCTAGGGAAAGAAAACATAAGAAAGGGTGACCTCAAATGCTTAGTAAGGGTAAAGAAGGGAGACATGTGAGAATAATCATGAGAATAATGGTATGATAACTTGATAATAAAATTATAAGATCATACCTTCCATATCAGAGATCATAATCAAGATTTAAATCGTAACTATTATCAGTTCATAATACATGAATCCTAAGAGAATCAAGAGAATAATCCATGAAATCATAACATAGGAATTAAACATGAAATTTTGGTAGAAACATAAGCATATAAAAATTATTTACATAGTAGTAAATAATTATTACCACGGCCATATTATTGGAATTTATTCACTCATCAAACCATATTAGTAGTCAAGGTTCACTCCCAAGACCACCATAGCTAACAAAGTCCTTTAATGAACTGATTTTACTCCCTGTTCTAGCCATGTCTCTATAATGAGATATAAATCATTGCCCAATGCATTGGAGGGAGATATAAATATCACTCTTATCATAATTAAATCATACATACATGTGCTAAAATATCATAAACAATCATATCATAACCCATGAAATTAAATGGGTTTCATAAACATGTCATTATATCATAACATATGGAAAAGATACAGGTTTCATAATGATTTCATCGAAGAATAACCCATGAAGAGAAGTGGGTTACATAAAAATATAATCTGTGAAATAGAAATGGGTTTCATAAACATATAACCCAAGAAAGATAAATAGTTTTTTTGATAAAAATAAAACCTATGATTAAGAAATGGGTTTCATAATATATAACCCGTAAAATATAAATGATTTTCATGAGCATTTATCATGGTATAACTCATTGAAATGAAATAGGTTTCATAAATAATGTCTCATAAAAAACATAACCATTAAAAGAAAGAATAAGAATGGTGTATATAGATCATAACCCCAATAAGGCAAAGGTAAAATCAACCGATTTTATATTGAATATAAAATAATTTGAAAAAATCATATAAAACATTTCTTGATGAAAATATCCATTACTCAATGAAAAATTATTTTCAAAACATTAAACATTTTGAAAATTATTTTCTTTGAAAATAACTTTGAAAACATATAAAAGAAGCTTTAAAAATCATCAAAACATTTTTAAAATAATTTTCATTGAAAATGATCTTAAAATATAATTTAAAAACGTTTTGAAAACATTTTTACAAACCATTATTTTGAAAGAACACAAATTCCTAACCGAATATATAAATAAGTTTGGATTGTCTTAAAAACATTTTGGTATTATCTTAAGTGCCAAAGAGTGTAAAAATGGTATCAATTCATTAATATATTATAAATTAATAGAGGAGAAGAAAATTCATGAGAGTTCTTTAGAGATGAATTATGATATTTCATCAATGGAAGCATAATCATATACAATCTCGATAATGATGACATTGTAGCAATTAACGCTTACCACTTTGGTAACTTCGAATCATAATACCCATAATTTAATCACATTAAGATAATATTAAAATATCATGAGAAGAATTATATTAATGATACCAAATTTCACATGTTTTTATATATACCTTTTAAAATAATATAGGTGCATAACATAACATGTGTCTCAAAGAAAGAAAATAGAGACAAAATTACCTTACCGATTTGAAAACATTTGAACCATAAAACCCCATGAAATATAGATCATCAAATTGATATGTAAATACCAATAAATTTAAAAATAATAATCAAATAATATATTCATGTTCATTATATACACCACACAAAAAAACTAGTTGTGGATATGGTATAAGTCTCGTGAAAATGAAAGTGACACTAGAGATCTCCTAACCTTATGTCTTGACTCTCATCGTAGTTATTAAAACCTCATGTATTATAAATATAGTTTTATTTTAAATATAACACATAACCATATAATTTAAATAATACAATATATGATTTACATATGACTTTATATTACCTATTTATTAACAATTCTATGTTATTGTCACGTTTCAGGTTGTAACTGCTTTGTTTTTGTACATGTTTTGACTTTTTGTTCTTAGTAATCTTACTTATATCATGATTTCCTTACATAAATAATGTAAAAAATGATATAAATATAATATATATCCATTATATATGTATTTATAATAATCTATAAAATATTGAAATAGAAAATGAAATACATTGTTCATGGAGATGGTATGTTATACGTACACATGAATGTTGTTTCCATTTTCCTATCATATTGAAAGAAAGAAAAGTAAGTGATAAATATGTGTGTGTGTGTGTGTTTGTATTATAATTCTATTAGAATAAAAATTTCATATATAACACATGTTTTTATTAAACTCATCCTTAATACATTCCATGTAAAGTGTGAATGAATCACATTTCTTTGAGGAGACGGTACTCTACACATCCACAAACGAAGTTATCATATTCCCACAAAATATAAATAATAATGTTATATATTATATAATAATTATATAATAATAAATAAATAATAATATCATATATATATATATATATTATACAAAATATAAATTACATAATTATATCCAACCTTCAGAGTTGGTAATGGAAGAACGAACGACATCGATTCGCGAGGCGGTAGCCCCCCGTAAACACGAACGATTATTGTGTATCCCATTTGTTAGATGTTTATGTGAGTGTAGATATTACCCTTAAAAACAAAATATCAGTATATTAAGGATAATTAGGTTATTATATAATCATGTAATAATAAATTTTTATGGGGTGTAGAAAGAAATAAAACAAAAGTTCTTGTTGAAGGATGTTGCCCATTCTTTGGGTTACTCCTTTTGTTTTTCATCAAATGGATTCCTTGGTTGATTTTATTCCCAAAGTGAGGATTATAGGGTGAATAGAGGTAAGTTGTTAGGATATTTGGAAGGTTTTTTTCTGATCCAAATGTCTTGAGATGTGTGAAGAAGTGAGTGGAGTGAGTGCCATTTTATAAGTGGAGGGAGAGGACACACTTGGAATTTTTGAAAATAATTGTGTGCTCCCCACATTGTTACCTACCATGAGGATTTAATAACACACAAAATTTTATAAATAAAGTTTTACGGTATAAAAATGGACATAAAATTGTTCTTGGACAAGTTTAGGTCAATTTTTATACCTTACATTTAAAATTTTACAACTAAGTAATTTTATTTTTACCTTAACCACTATAACTAATTTTAACAACTTTCACTAATATTTCTCATCAAAAACTAAGTTTAACTTATTATTAATTATAAATTTATTCTAGTTAAAAATATTGAATAAATTTTTCCAAATTCAAATCATATAAGTGGATGAAATTAAATTTAAAATTAATCCTAGAGATGTGTCATGATTTTAGGTTTTTAATGCGAAAATGGTTAAAAGTTTGAAATATTTTTATATCCAATTTCAATGTGAAATTGATTATAATGACCTAAATTATATTAATATATGTATAAAATATTTAATTATACTTTAAAAATTAATTTTAAAATGATTTTATTATATAAATAAATTTTATGAAGAAGAAATTGTCAAATAAAATTAAGTATTTTTATCTATTCAACAAAAAATGATTTTTTTAGAAAAATACCATAAATCCACCCTAATATAGTTTTGAAATTATAAATTAAAAAATTAATTTTATTTTATAAATTTCAATTTCTAAAATATTTTAAATTTAATTTTCTTATTATTCATAGAATGAAAAAAAGTAGTTCTTTTCAGAAAGTAATAATTTTAAAACATATAGACTTTATCGAAAATTATGTAGTTCATTATCAATATGTCTTATTTATATGAAAAAAATTGTAATTAATATTTAAATATTTTTTATTAATATTCATATTACAAAGTTTAACATGTATGTTATAATTTTATTGTTTAAATAATTATTTTAATAAAATGTTGGTTCGTAGAAACACAGTGATACATGTAACGAAAACCAAGTTGGTGTTATGTGTAGTGCATGATTAAATTGTTTTATAATATAATAAAATTTTAAATTGGTGTACTGTGAAATTAAATACAACAAATGAATATAATTTATTTGAAAAAATAGTTCATATTAACTTGGGATGTTACAACAATTACATACTCAAATGATGAAAAATCCAGATTTATCCAAATCCATTCTAGAATAATCTAAAACTCATTTATCCTTCATAATAAATATAATTAACTTGGAAACGAATTTAAACTAAGTATTATAAAAATATAGTCCCCGTGATATGAATTTTATGAATTTTAAATGAACTCCATATACATAAAGGGATCTTCTTTAATAAAACTAAATATTTTATAATTCTATAATAACCCTCTAGAAGAGTATTCTAATTGTATCCATTGCCTTGAACATTACAAACCAAATGGATCATCTAATATATACATGAAATTAATTATTCTACTCTTATTTACTTGGTACATATATTCTTAATAAATATAATAATTTTCCTTGATTACTCATCTTAGATAGTAACCATATTTTCAAAAGAACCTCTTCCATATATACATATTGTCAATGAATATTTCAAAAAAATCCAACATATAAAACCATGGTTTCAATAATCTCCCCCTTTTTATTTTTTTATAATATCTAATAAATTCCAAGTTTAATCTTTCTTCTCTCTCCACTTTATCAATAAAATACAAAGGGTCTTTTTACTCTTTCCTTTAGGAGTATCTTCTTTATCATTTAAGTTTTATTTTTAAATTTTACTCCCCCTTTTTTAATATAATTCATGCAAGAAAATTTTAATATAATTCTCCACTTTATCATTTCATTAAGAATTTCAAATTAAGGGATATTATGCTTCTATTTGATATTTTTTTCTATATTCCAGACTATATCTATGTGATGAATTTCTTCAAATCCCTTGAACTCCTTTCATGAAACCTGAATTAACCCTTCAATTTTAATCACAAAAAGAATGATTTATTTCATTCAAATTAAAATGGGTGAATTTCAACACTTAGAAATGACATGTTAAAAAATCCTCTAAGCCTACTGAGTCAGAACTCAATGTAGGAAACGCCATTTTTTTAACTAAAGTAATGACTTTCATATTACTCATTAAATTTTCATGAGACATAAATAAAAAGTGAAACCAAAACTTATTGTGAACTCAAAAAAAATCTCACCAAATAGTTATTATATAAACTTTAATGCACATGGGTGAGGAATATACCATTTGTAAACTAATTTATTCCAATTTTTAATGCTAAAAAGTGATACCACATTTTCTATTTTGGAATGTTCTATTTTTATGAATTAAAAATTTTGTATTTTTTTAAATTTTTTGATACTATGTATTTTAATCTCATTTATTCATGTTATTTAATGCCTATATTTGTTTTATTTTTCTTATAATTTGGTTTGGAATTATTCTAGTTATTTTATGTTGCCATTAATTGATGTTATTTACCCTTAAATAAGGTCTATTTATCGTAATGTAATCTTTGATTTGTATGGTTTACCTTTATGTGGGGATTGGTGTTCTCTTATGTAGCTTCAGTAATGTGTGGTATACCTTTACATAGTTATGGGGTGGCCCTTAAAATAAGAGGGCAGAGGTCTTATTGCCTTTAAATAGGGTCTATGTTACCTTTATGTAACCGGTGTAATGGAGAGATTTACCTTTACACAGGCATTGTGGTACCATTACATGATGTTCGTGGTACCCTTACATAGTGGGTGTCGAACATTACATAGCGAGAGAGGGAGCTTTACGAATTTATAGGCTGACCATTACTTATCAGTCAAGTGACCCTTATGTAGAAATGGCCAACCTTTACACAGTATTTTTGTGGACCCTTACATAGAAACCATTTGAGTATTTTTTTTACAATAGCGTCCTCAACACGCACCTCAACTGAACGCCTTTATAAATTTTTTTGGAGGTTTTTTTAATGGATTTAAATGGTAAATATCCATCCTATTACAATTATTGAGACATATTGAAACTCAGAGATGGTAAATATGAGAGAAAGATCACAATAAGGGAATGATACAACCCATTGGTAATTGATTGTTTGTGGACTTGTTGTAAATTTTACTTGCAATTGAATTTGAGAAGTTGGTTCAGATGAAGAGCTCAAGGTTTGAGAGCTCTGTGAAGGATGGATATGATGAAAAAAAATCTTGGAGGGATATTCATCAGTATAGGTTGAACATTAGTACGGGGGTTCCATCCTTTTTTTCTTATTATTCCTAAAAATGTTTCCATCGTTAAATTTTCCTTCTATTTATGGGAGTATTATAAAGTATTCCTCCAGTTTGATCAATTTTTTGTGTTTACTTCTTCAAATTTATGTTTCTAATTTGTCATTTTTTTACTTAATAAAATTATTTCAATTGGAGTTCTTTTCATATAGTAGGAATAAAGTGGTTTGAACAACATAAATATCATTTGTTCTTTATCTTTCAATATTTTATTATTCTCACCATGGATTTTGAATTGGTTTTTTTGCTTCAATTTTATTGTATGTGTATTTTTACTTCAAAGTATTTTTTAGCATTAATCCTATTGTGTTTTCATTTTGGGTTGTTCATGTGGTACTACCTGTTACCTTGGAGCTTTTTTTGTCACCAAGACTACCCTCCCAAATCAAATTTCTATCAAAGGGAGTTATTATGTCTTCATATGTCTTCAACTAAGCGATATATTGAGAACTTTTATGGAGAGACCAATTTCAATTCATGGAGAGGTAAAATGTTTTCTCTTTTTTCTATAATGTACTTGATGAATCTTTTCCGGGATCTAAGAATAAAATAACAACCTTCCCTACCATAGGTAATTATTTTATTTCTTATGTGGATGTTGACCAAATATTTTTTGGAAATCCCATTCTTTATTGTTTTTTATCCTAGGTGTCAAGGTTTTGTGGGAAGTGGTCCATGAGACTTTATCCATTGTAATATGGTTTATTTTTGATAATCGTTACTTGACTTGGTCCCTTTTAGGAAGGTTACATAATAAAATTCATCTTTCTAATTTCAAAATTTTTCCTTGAACCTATTGGCGGGCTCATTTAGCTAATTTTAATAAGATGGTGTTAGATTTATCCAATGTAGATGATAACTTTAGCAGAAGTAAAATCGACTATCTTGTCTATGGATCTTTAAATCTATAGTTCAAAGGTATGTTGTATTAGAATGAATTTTGGGCCTGAGTTTCTTATTTTAAAGGGTCAACCTAAATGTAAAATCAATGAACCGAAGGATGGAAGTTGGTTTAAGAAGTTTAAGTGCTATCAGTGAGGGAATACTTACCACATTAATAGATATTTCCCTCTGGATATATATAGGGAAAGTATGGCCAAAAACAATGTGGTATAACCTAGTTATGATAGTGTTAATGTTCATTATGTTTGTCTAGAAAACCATAGTATAGAGTAACTATAGCTCAAGGTTTTCTTTCTTATATGTTCCTAGGATTGGATCTTCATATAATTTGAATGGATCTAATTGGAAGAGGTGGTGTGAGTAGGGATGTTTTTTCGAGTTATTTGGGATCAGGTGGAGACTTGTCTTCTTCTATATTGTTGTGTTTTCTTTCTAATTATTTTCTACTTCTTTTTCTATTTTCATTAGAATAGTTTCTATTTTGAGTTTTTTGATACTATGAATTTTTGTTTTCCATGATTCTCTTTATTTGAAGAATTAAGTATTGTAGTATTTTTATTTAGATTTCATGAAATAATGTGAGACATGAATAAGACATATAATGGAATGTGTGGAATTGGTTATTAGTTTGTGATGAGGGAAACTCAGGTAAGTGAAGGTATGGTTTCTGTTAATGTTGTTTCTTATATTGATTTTTATTTCTGATCATGTTTTATTAGTTGTTTGTAGTAGATGTGTTGGTATCGAAATACATGTTTCATTGTGGAACATGCTTGGTAGTTGTTCATATAGGGCTGAACAGGTTGGATCTTAGGGTCCTTTGTTAGTGAATCCTATATGAACTAGCTAATGGGTTAAGCTTATGTAGGCCTACAATAACATCAGCCCTATGTTTTTACATTTTATTTCATAATGTGTAGATTTTTTTATTTTTGAATGTTCTATTATATCAAATTAAAATGTTTTTATTTGGTTATTTTATTCCATGTATTTTAATCTTCCGTTCACGTAATATTTCTTGATTTTTTTGGTTTTATTTTTCTTAGAATTTATTTTGGTAGTATTCTTGTTTTTTGTATCACCCTTATGTAAGTATTTTATTACACTTACGTGGGGTTCTTTATCTTTATGTAATTTTTATATTAACCTTATGTAGACTTTAAGTCACATGGTTTACCTTTATAAAGATATTGTTTTATCCTTGCGTAGCTTCAGTAATGTGTGGGCTACCTTTACATAGTAATGGGTTGACCCATACCTAAAAAGGGTAGTAGCTACATTACCTTTAAATGGGGTATGTGTTACCTTTACGTAACTAGTCAGATAGAGATTCATACCCTTATATGAGCATTGTGGTACCCTTATATGAGGAATTTGACACCCTTTCATAGTGGGTTATTATTGAACTCTCTCTGAGATGGATATTTTAATAATCCCAAATAATTGTTTAGTATTTTGTTAAAATTGTTCTAAATGTGTTTATATATGTTTAAATCATGTCTACATATGTTTATCTATGTTAATTTATGTTTTACTGTTGACTTAGAAGTATTCTGGACCGAATAGACACTTTGTGAAAATTTAATGTTTTGAATCACCATTAGTTATTTTCCTGAGTCCCCGATGATGAATGATTACACCGACGATGAACCGTCACACTGATGATGAACGGTCGCACTGATGATGAACCGTCGCACTGATGATGAATGGTCACATCGATGATGAATGGTCGCACCGATGATGAATGGTCTCACCGATGATGAATGGTCGCACCGATGATGAGCAGTCGCACCGATGATGAACGGTCGCACTGATGATGAACGGTCTCACCGATGATGAACAATCGCATGGATGATGAACAGTCGCACCGATGATGAACGGTCGCACTGATGATGAATGGCCGCACCGATAAACAACGGTCTCACCGATGGAAACGGTCACACCGATGGAAGCTACTGATACCGATGATCAAAGGATAAACTGATACCGATGATCAAAGGACCTACAAATACCGATGATCAAATGAGATACTGATATCGATGATCATGACCTACCAAAACCGATGCAGATTCAAAATGACTCACCAATAGTCATAAAAACTGTTTGAATTTCTATTAACTCATATTTAATTCCAACATTCATATTTGATGTTTTTAATGAAATTAATGATATTTAATGTTAGTTGATGGCAGGTTAGTGAACCGTACCTCGTACCTATGAAAAGGTAATCTTCTTTATTGCCGGAGCTCTTGGAATATAAGGAAGATCGATCTACTGTAAAAAGGAACACAAGAAAGATAGGCAAAAAAAGAATTCATCCATGCATGTACATACATGAAAAGAAGAACACACGAAGAACTGTCATACTAATCAAGAACAAAAATTCAAAGAATAAGTTCAAGGGATATAATGTTTACTCATACTCGAGATGAACACTTACACTGGAAGTGAAAGAAGCAGAACCACGACACTCGGTGTTTCTACACAAAAACCAGAGAAGGACTCAGAAGCATTTCTGTTGAATCAAAGGAGTCCAGAGCTGCACTGCTTATCACAAGAGCATTCTAAACTCTCATATACCCTCTCTAAGTGATTCATTGTTTACTTTTTCGAGCTGTGTGTGTACTCTATATAATTTACACACACACTGACTCATGTGCTGAACTGGAGGATACTAAATCCTCACACCAATCTTTCCACACATTCTTGTATCGCACTAAGGATAGTGGTAGAGGTCAAGTAGGACCTGGATAGCTTGTGTGTTGTTTCTATCATTTTTTTCCCACATATAATTGTGGTAGAGGTCTTAGGACCTGGAGAGTCTTATGTACTATTTTTTACCCTGATCGAGGGTGTGGATCAAATTTATATAAATTGTTTGAGAGGACTAAGTCTCGGCTTTAGACTGAACCTCTTGTTTCAAAAACTATTGTGCATATCTATTTTGGTTATAAACTATATTGAATATTCCGCTGCTAATTACTTTGTAATACTATTTGTGTTAAATTTACATTGATAGATAAAATAGCACATTTTTATACTTATTGTGAACTAGTAAGTTAGTTTCAAAAGTTAATTAACTCCCCTGATTAAATTAACTGAGACCTAATCAATCATTGAGAAAGTAATTGAACATTTAAAATCTGTATAAATTCACTATAGTTTAACTTATTTTTCAATTTGGGGGATTTTAATAGAAATGTATTTAACAGAAATTTTAATTGGAACTCAATTTACCCCCCTCTTGAGTTTCCACTCTGACCAACATTTGGTATCAGAGGTTTTTTTTTTATTAATACAGGATTTTAAAACACTCTGTTTTTCAACTGTGATTTTAGTTTCATATTTAAAGATCTTAAATTTCTGTTAGTGATAAATTTTATCTCTTTAAATATATTTTCTAAAATCTAGTTATGTACAATAGACTAGAAGGTGAGGCTACCAAAAGGCCACCCTTCTTTAATGGTACAAATTATGCTCAGTGGAAGCTTAAAATAAAAATTCATTTGGAAAGTATGGGGTTTGATATCTAGACTGCTATAGAAACTCAATATTAGATTCCGGAAACTGATATAACTACTTGGGATGAAGCTATGAAGACTCTATACAATAATAACTGTAAAGAAATGAATTCTTTGTACTGTGCTTTAGGAGATGAATAATTTAATCACATATCTGCTTGTACAACTACTTATGGAATTTTGGATACCCTGGGTGTTTTCCATGAGGGTACAACCAATGTCGAAGAAATAAGACTGAACACCTATACTATTAAATATGATAATTTTAAAATGAAGCCTGATGAACCTATTTCTGATATGTATCTCAGGTTCAATGAGATTTTCAAAACTATGATCTCAATTGAAAAAGTTGTGCCAGCAAATGAGAAAATCTTGAGGATACTAAGATGTCTGCTAGACCGATGGAGAGGCACTTCTGTTTCAATTAGAGAATCATGTGATATTGTGGATTTAACTATTAAGGAGCTGATTGGTAATTTAATGATGTATGAGGAAGAGCATAAAGTAAACAAGGAAGAAGATGATTAACCAAAGAGGAAGTCAGTGGCTTTTAAATCTACTGCTACAAAGAGCAAGGATAAGGAGAAAATTCACACACTTACTTAAAGTTCAACAAGTGAAAGTTCGGAATCTGATAGTGATGTTGAGATAGATCAAATAGCCAAGAGGTTTAAGAGATTCTATAGGAAGAAGAAATTATTCAGAAAATAAAACTACAAAGGTAAATATGACAGCAAAGGTAATTATAAAAAGGATTGGAAGAAAACTGATAATAGTGATGAGGTTGTTTGCTATGAACATAAAAGAAAAGGTCACCTTAAAGCTGACTGTCCAAAATTAAAGTTCAAGAAGAAACATGAATACAAGGATAATAAGTACTAGAAATCGATGAAAGATACCTGGAGTGATTCATAAGATAGAACAAGTAAATTTTAAGTTTCTGACTCTGAAAATAATCGAGCTAACAAGTGTTTTATAACAAACACGTCTGAGGTAACACTTGATACTCATGATTTAAATTCATATTACTCTGGAGTGGAATATGATTATGAATCTAAAAATATGTCTAGTGAAGAACTATTTGAATACTATAATATGGTAGAAGAAACCTATAATGAAATTAAGTACAAATATAAGTCATTGAATAAACAACATGCTCTCACTACAAATGTTAAATCTGCACTTGATGTAGAAAATGAAAATAATGCTCAATTGCTTAAGGAAAATAATGAACTAAAATTGTCTAATGAGAAATTAAGGATGGACTTAGAAAAATTCACAAATGGAAAAGATACTCTTACTCAAATTCTAGGAAAATGAGTGGAACCAAAGTATACTAATGGTTTAGGCTATCATCCAGGATAGAGACAATTTACTAAAACTAGATTTATTTCTAATTCTAAACAGAATGGGGCTAGTTCAAGTTCTGGAAATTCATTTGTCTCAACTAGTTACTCACATAGTTACAGATCAAATAAAGTTTATCTTTCAAAATATATTGATTCGGTAAATTATATGAAACCCATAAGACTAATTTGGGTTCCTAAAGCTTTGCTTGCTAACCTATCTGAACCCAAGAAGATCTGGTTACCAAAATCATTTTCCATCTAAATCTGTTTTGTAGGAAACTTTCTTAAAGTGTTCTCATAAGAAGATGTGGTACTTGGACAGTGGATGTTCAAGGCATATGACTGAGGACTACTCATGCTTTAAGAGTTTAATCAAAGTTGATGGAGGTCATGTTACCTTTGGTGATAACTCTAAAGGAAAGATCATCGGCCAAGGCCAGATTGGTAACACTGATTCAGTTTTAATTTCTAAAGTTTCATTTGTTGATAGACATAAATATAATCTGTTATGTATTTCTTAGTTATGTGATGATGGTTTCAATGTTAAATTTTCAAATGATTCTTGTAATGTTTTTAACTCTAATTTTTTTTAGTATTTTCTACTTTGAGAAATGAAAATGTATATGCAGTTGATTTAACTTCTTTATCCAAGAAAAATGTTACTTGTTTAAATTCTTTTCATAAGGAATCTTTCCTTTGGCATAGAATATTGGGACATTATAACATTTATTCACTTAGAAAACTGACTAGGAATAACTTAGTTAGAGACCCACCCAAACTTGAATTCCCATCAGACAAAGTTTGTAATCCCTGTCAAAAGGTAAGGCAACATAAAGTTTCTGTCAAGTAAAAGAAAGAAGTTTCAACTTCTGAACCTCTCGTGTTAGTTCACATGGACTTGTTTGGACCTTCTGGAGTTTCTAGCTTAAATGGGAATCATTATGTCTATGTCCTAGTAGATGACTTTTATAGATATACTTGGGTATACTTCTTAGCTCACAAAAGTGAAGCTTGTTTTTATTTTTTCAAATAATACATGTCTGTAGAGAACCTTAGTGGACTTAAGATTAAATCCATAAGAATTAATCATGGCCGTGAGTTTGAAAATAATGAGTTTGAGTCTTATTTCTCACACAATGCCTATAGTCACAACTTTTATACCCCTAGGACACCTCGACAGAATGGTGTAGTAGAAAGAAGAAATAGAACCCTTTAAGAAATTGCAAGAACCATACTCAATGAGCATGACCTACCTATTTATTTTTGGGCTGAAGCTATGAATACTGCTTGTTATATTATCAATAGAGTCTTGATTAGACCTATTCTGAAGAAGACACCTTATGAACTATGGAACAATAGAAAACCTAAAGTTAATTACTTCAGAGTATTTGGCTACAAAGTCTTTATCCTCAATACCAAGGATAATCTAGACAATTTTTCTTCTAAGAATGATAAAGGAATATTTTTAGGATATTCAGTTAATAAAAAAGACTATAGAGTTTTCAATAAGAGAACCAAGTGTGTGGAAGAATCAGTTCACATCAAATTTGATGAAAGTGATCCACATGAACCTAAACCTTCTCTTGAAAATATTGAAGGAGATTTGTATGTTCTGAACCTTAATGATAGAATCAATGAACCTGTTGCAAAGACAACCAATTCTGGAAATATTTCAGAATATGCTCCTAATGAACCCGAACCTAGAGAAGAACCTAAAATATCTAGTCCTATCTTTACTATATCAACTATGATTCTAAATAATCATCCTTTAGATGTTTTTTTTGGTAATCGTGATAGAGGAACATAGACTAGAGCTTCTCATAGAAATCAGGTTGAACAACAAGCCTTTCTTTCAAAGTTAGAACCTAAAAATATCAATGATGCAATCAATGTTGAATTTTGGGTAATGGCTATGCAAGAAGAGTTAAATCAATATGAGAGAAACAAAGTCTGGGAATTAGTATAAAGTCCTAAGGAAACCTTGACCAAAGGCACTAAATGGGTTTTTAGAAATAAGGTTAATGAATAAGGAAATATAGTTAGAAACAAAGCTAGGTTAGTTGCACAAGGATATAGTCAAGAGGAAGGAATAGACTATGAAGAAAGATTTGCACCTATTACTGGATTAGAAGCCATTAGGATCTTACTTGCCTATGTTGCCCATCTAAATTTCAAGTTATATCAAATGGATGTCAAAAGTGAATTTCTAAATGGGTTTATAATTGAAATTTTTTTTTTGAACAACCACCTGGATTTACAAACCCCCATTTTCAAAATTATGTTTTTAAACTTTTTAAAGCATTATATAGTTTAAAACAAGCTCCAAGAGCTTGGTATGATAGACTTACAAATTTTATTATATCAAAAGGTTTTACTACAGGAATTGTTGATCCCAATATTTTTATTAAAAGAATTTTTAAAGGCATTTTGATTGTCCAAATCTATGTTGATGATATTATTTTTGGATCTTCCAAACATTATTTATGTAATGATTTTTCAAAGATTATGCAAAATGAATTTGAAATGATTTTAATGGGATAACTCAAGTATTTTCTTGGATTTCAAATTTTTCAAAAGAAGGATGGTATTATTATAAATCAAAGTAAATATACAATGGATCTTTTAAAATGTTTTGTTTTGGATAGTAATAAGGGAAGTGACACACCTTTGAGTACCACCTGTAAGCTGGATGATGATGAAACTGGGAAACCAGTTGATCAAACCAATTATGGAGGTATGATTGAAAGATTACTTTACCTTACTGCTAGTCAACCAAATATCATGTTCAGTGTATGTATGTGTGCAAGATTTCAAGGTAATCCAAAATAATCTCATTTACTTACTGTTAAAATAATTTTTAAGTATCATAAACACACTATAAATTTAGGTTTGTTTTACCCAAAAGAACAATCTTTTGAATTAATGAATTATTCAGATGTTGACTTTGCTGGTTGCAAGTTAGATAGAAACATCACATCTGGAACATGTAATTTTCTGGGTAAGTCCTTAGTATCTTGGTGTAGTAAGAAACAGAATTCTGTAGCTTTTTCCTCTGCCGAAGCAGAATACATTGATGCTGGTAGTTTTTGTCCACAAATTCTATGGATGAAACACACTCTTTTTGGACTATGGATATGATTTTAAGCATGTTTCAATTAATTGTGATAACACTAGTGCAATTAGTATTTCTAATAATCCTATGTCTCACTCTAGGACTAAGCACATTCATGTTAGACATCACTTCTTGAGAGATCATTATCAAAAGGGTGATATTTCTCTAGAATTTATTGACTCTGAACATCAGTTAGCTGATATTTTCACTAAGACTTTAAGATCTGAAAGGTTAGAATTTATTAAAAAAGAGTTAGGTATGATCGATCTGTGAGACCAATA
This sequence comes from Viscum album, assembly GCA_963277665.1. Lineage (NCBI taxonomy): Eukaryota > Viridiplantae > Streptophyta > Magnoliopsida > Santalales > Viscaceae > Viscum > Viscum album. Next base: position 1,818,907,570 of record OY728164.1, read on the forward strand.
TGTGAGACCAATCTTTGAAACTGATCTGTGAAACCGATCTGTGAAACCAATCTGTGAAATTGATCTGTGTACCGATTGAGTTGTACTATTAGTGAAACCGTTAGTGTTTATCAAAATGATGTTGTTTTACTAAATCGTTATTATTTTTTATTATTATCGTAACCCTAAATGATAAAAATAATGACCCGTGTCTATTTCAAAATGATTGTTGACCTTCCATCTCCCACCGAACTCTCTCTTCTTTTTTGAATCCCAAACCTTCCGAACCTTTCGAACCTTTCCAAATACTCAATCCTCTCGAACCTCCAAATGGCCAAGAAAAAGAGATAAATCAAGGAATCTGAAGGTTCCTCTCCTCTAAAATGTGCTCATGGAAAATCTAGCAGCACAAAAGATAAAGGTCAGTCAACCCAGAGCTGAAAAAATGGGTAGTTACTGCAGAAAAAAATGTTTGTTCAGAATGGGTATTATCCAGCAAGTCTGCTCTGTTGAAGGTGTTGGAAATGCAAGGTTGGAAAAACTGGATCTGCGATAATAACCGAGTCTATTACCCGAATTTGGTTCATATGTTCTATTTAAAATTAAGTATAGTGTTGGATGGAGTAGAAGCTACGAGACTGTCTTCAATAGTTAAAGGGAAAAAGATTACTTTTCCATCGTAGTAGTGGGATGAATGTTTGGGAGTTCCTCACAATGGAAGATACAAGGATTACACTGGTAATATCCCTCCTAAAACTGATTACTTTTCTTATGATCAAGCTCTGGAAATGTTGACTGGTAGGTCTGAATCGAGAATAATATTTTCTTCAGAATTGGATGGTGAGAGTAGAATTTTGTTTAAATTTATTCAGCACCAAGTATGTCCAAGAAAAGGTGACTTTGCTTCAGTAAAGTATCAGGATGCTTTTCCGTTATTTCTTTTGTTGAATGGTGAAAAGATAAAACTATATAGATATTTTTTCTAAGCATATTTTTTAGATGATAAAGCCATCAAAGAAGGCTACAGATTTGTTTTATTCTAAGAAAATCTCTTCCATGTTGACATTCTTGGGATGTGTTGATGATGGAGATGAGTGCATTTCATCCATTGGCTGCTGTATTAACAAGGATATCTGTAAGAGGATGAAAATTAACTAGAACCCATGGAATAAGGCTTGGGTTGCGGATGAGGAGAAGTTTTATGACTCCTTCAATCCTACTGATCATCTTAGGAGACCAAAGGGGATGAGAGATCCCAGTTTAAAACCTGGTGAGGAAGTGGTTTATTCTGATGAAGAAGAGGATGCAGAAGTTCCTAAGGAAAATGGTGAGTCCAGTAAGAATGGAACAGAGGAAGAAGAAACTGATGATAATTTGAATGATTAAAAGGAAGCTGAATCATCTCCTAATGAGAGGAGTGATTCTGATACAGTTATCCCTAAGAAGAGAAAAATGGAATTTGGACCAGCTAGTCCACCTCTCAACTTACCAAAGATTGAACCTCTTTTAGCTGATGATGAAGAAGAAGCTGAGACTGAAGAATCAAACCCTTAGTAGTATGAATCCATTAGTACAGATATTTCAAGTGATAAATCAGTTAATAATGTTGATGATGAAGGAAATGATGGTGATGAGGATTATGCTGATGTTGATGGTGATAGTGATGGTAGTATTAGTGACGATGATAGTTGTGATGCTGATGATGTTGATGCTCGACCTGTAGAAGGTCAGAATGTGATCCCAGATGATCCTAAACCCCAACCAACTAAGCAATAAAATGTCCCAGAGGATGAGAGGACTGAACAGTTAGAGATTGATGTGAATGAAGAAGTCTCTCCTGGAAATTCTGGAAGATCTAGGTTTGTGAAACCTCTGTATCCTTCATGCCAAGATACATGGGAAGAACACCCAGGTCTTGCAGTTTTGGGTTTAGATTTTATAGTGGAAGAAGAAGTAGAAGTGGATCTTACAGGAGTAAGTGATTCAATTAAGGCTCAATTAGTTGCTGAGTATATGAAAAGAGTAGATGTCAGATCTGGTCCTTCAGGTTCTCAATCCAAAATTGATCCTTCAGTGTCTCAAGCTACACCTAGTCCTGCAGTTGCTAAATCTTCTTTTGATAGATTTAATGTTGAGTTGGTTCAAGTAGTTTTAGAGACTATGAAAGATGATTTATCTCATGTTCCAACTCCTGCTCCTGTTTCATTATCTGATGCTTCTAGGGATGATTTGGCTCAATGAGTGGTAAACCATATCAATCCATACCTATGCAATACTAGTGAATTGATTGGCAGGAACATTACCTCTTTGATTCAAACACTCATGGATTTAGGCAGTAATCTAGTCTCTCTTTCAGAAGAGTTTAGAGCAACCGTCTCTGGTATTATGGAAGTTTTAATAAATTTGATAGAACATCTGAAGAAGGTAGACTTGAGAAAATTGAAAGCTGAGATCACCCAAGTCGTTGCTCAGGATAGTTTTTCAAAGGTGACCAAGATTATTGGTCATGAGATTAATTCTTTAAAGGATGTTATTAAGGAAGAGCAGGTAGATCTTGGAAATATTTTGGATTTAGATTCTTTGAAAAAGATGAAAGAGCATAGTGATCATATTCACAAAATGGTGTAGTTGTATTCAGCCGATGTTACCAAGGCTCATAAGAGATTAAAGAGAAAGTGGATCATTACTTCTCTAAGATTTATACCAAGCATGAGTTTAACCATCAGTTCAAGGTTATGGTTGAAAATTTGAGGCTTCCTCTGGTTACTCAAGAATTCAAGGCTCAAGTTCAACAACTGAAGGATTTTACTCCTACTTTGGAAAGTTTCATGAAGAACAAGGACGAATTTGAAAAGGCTATGAAGTATGGTGGAGAAGTAATTCAAGATTTTATCAATCTGCTCAAACCTTACCTTCATGTATAAGCGAAGGCCATTGGTTTTCCTACTACTGAGCCTCTTAATCCATCGGATGTTGCTCCTGGTCAGTTATCTGTTTCTCAAGCTCTATCAAATATCTGGCCGGTCATTCAACAGCAACCTTCATAAAGATATTATTCTCCTCAACAAGTGACTCTGGAACCCACTATTCGTTCCGCCAGGGCTGTCCTGCCTCCTCTCTCCATCCGACCAGATCAACCTTCTACAAAGCCTCCTTCTAGACTATCTATTCCTCCAACTGGCAAAGGAAAAGCTCCATTACACCCAAAGAAATAATTGTGTCTGCCCATTCTTGATAGGGTGTCTGTTTTTTGTCCTTTACAACTTTGTATCTAGTTCTTGTACTCTTTTTCAAATATTATTTCAGTGGCCTCTTCTTCTTTCTTCTCTTCCTTATCTTTTCTTTTTGATAATCCCAAAGGGGGAGAAATCATGACTATGAATAAGGGGGAGAAATCATGATTATGCATATGGGGTGAACTTAATATGAATATGAGCCATGTCTCACTGTTTACTACATGCATGCATATACACAGGGGAGAAATGATGACTGTATATCTAAGTGGGAGAAATGATGAAATGGATAGAATGAATCGTATTATCTGATTTATATTAGATGGGGAGAATGAATTATGCTATTCTAACCTTGTCTTATCTTTTGAAGTATTTTTTATATATGGGGAGCATACTGAATGACAAACTATCTTCTCCCTTCCTTTATTCCATTGATTTGTGATTATCATAAATGGGTAGATTGTTGAACTCTCTATGAGATGGCTATTTTAATAATCTCAAATCATTGTTTAGTCTTTTGTTCAAATTGTTCTAAATGTGTTTATATATGTTTAAATCAGGTAAACATATGTTTATCTATGTTAATTTATGTTTTACTGTTGACCTGGAAGTATTCTGGACCGAACAGACACTTTGTGAAAATTCCATGTCTTGACTCACCGTTAGTTATTTTCCTGAGTCACCGATGATGGACGGTCACACCAATGATGAACCTTCACACCGAAAATCAATGGTCGCACCGATGATGAACGTTCTCACCGATGATGAACGATCGCACCAATGATGAACAGTCGCACCGATGATGAACGGTCACACTGATGATGAACAGTCGCACCGATGATGAACGGTCGCACCGATGATGAACGGTCGCACCGATGATGAACAGTCGCACTGATGATGAACGGTTGCACCAATGAAGAATGGTCTCACCGATGGAAATGGTCGCACCAATGGCAGCTACCGATACCAATGATCAAAGGAGATACCAATAGAGATGATCAAAGGACCTACCGATACAGATGATCAAAGGACGTACCGATACCGATGATCATTACCTATCGAAACTGATGCAGATTCAAAATGACTCACTGATCTCATGACTCACCGATAGTCATAAAAAATGTTTGAATTTCTATTAAATAATATTTAATTCCAACAGTCATATTTGATGTTTTTAATTCCATTAATGATATTTAATGTTAGTTGTTGGCATGTCAGGGAACCATACCTCATACCTATGAAAAGGTAATAATTCCTATTTCCGGAGATCGTGGAATATAACGAAGATCGAGCTACAGTAAAAAGACACACATGAAAGAGAGGCAAAAAGGGAATTCATCCATGCATGCACATACATGAAAATAAGAACACACGAAGAACTCTCATACTCATCAAGAACAGAAATTCAAAGAAGAAGTCAAGGGCTATAACGTTTACTCATACTCAAGCTGAACATTTACACTGGAAGTGAAAGAAGAAGAACCATGACACTCTGTGTTTCTACACAAAAACCAAATAAAGACTCAGAAGCATTTCTACTAAATCAAAGGAGTCCAGAGATGCACTGCTTATCATTCGAGCATTCTAAACTCTCATATACTCTCTCTAAGTGATTCATTATTTACTTTTTTGAGCAGTGTGTGTAGTCTATATAATTTACACACACTGACTCCTATGTTGAACTGGAGGATAATTAATCCTCACACCAATCTTTCCACACTTTCTTGTATCCCATTAAGGATAGTGGTAGAGGTCAAGTAGGACACGGACAGCCTGTGTATAAGGCCACGGCCTTAAATCTTACTTAATATTGAATTAAATGAATAATTCACATTGAGGATCTTTTCATGTTTAGAGTTTTAGAGAATTAGAACATAATTATTACATCTCAAAAGATTACAAAGTAGACACTTCTACTAAGTTTCCATAATAAAAAAAACTCTTAAAAAGAAACATGTCCAGTTCCATGTTTTATATAGCATGACATTCCCTTGATCCCATCCTTGACCTTATTCCACATTAAGTCCTGTGAAAAACATTTCAAAAAAACTTGGGATGAGCATAAAAAGCTCAGTCAGGGATACAGAAAGAATGAAAACTGTTAGTTTTTCAAACATCAAATAAACCATATATACTCTATCAAAGTAATACCTTCACCTTCATGAAGTAGTAAAAACTCTTCACTGAATAAAGTATCATTACTTACCTTTTTGTAACCAAAGTATTACCATAAAACCCATATAAAGAACACATAGAATATATAAAGGTAACTTGGGACATAAACATACTTAAGTGGGATAACCATACGGTTGACTTCCACACATATCACTTAATGGAATAGCCATACGGCCAATTTCCATACATACTTAATGGAATAGCCATACGGCCGACTTCCATACCCAATGCAATGGAGGTTATAACGTAACCACCCGTCCTGGTATTCACGGCACCACCCGTCATATGGTTTATAACGTAACCACCCGTTAAAATGTCCAAGTACCAATATAAAATCATAAAACATAAAACCAATATAAAGGAAAGATAACATTTCCACATTTCAATCACAATATATCATAAATATATTGACATAATAGAATCCTTTATCAAAACCATTTTCAATACCAAAATACATAAAAGAGTATATGGTATTTATTTTATTTTAAAAACATTACGGCTTGTTGAGGAAGCCAAAGACCAAAATAATACTCGCGGCGGCGGAAAAAGTCGTTGTCACCGCATACGTTAAAAAAAACATTCCTTTTTGTCGTTTAGTAAAACGCTTCATAGAAAAAGATTCCTTTTGTATAAAAGTAAAAGTCAAAGGAGTTTATACACCGTATAAAAGAAATTTGTGTATAAAATGAAATATGCCTCAATGAAAGGAGATTGAGACGAAGTCCCTTACCTCGGGTCCGACTTGACTCGATCGTTCTTTAACGTCCTGAATAATAAACTTGAGTTAATTTATAATTGTTTAAGAACCTTTTCAAAGTTTATTATTCATTTTATATCACTTACTGCCATGTTATAAACATTATGTAACCATTTAAGTTAATAATGTTTGTTTTGTCAATATTTGGTTCTTAAGTCGAAAGTTGACTTCTTACAATTACATGTTGTTCGTGTGGTCAAAAGTTCTTTATATCCAGAATGAAATTCCTGATTTGGATATCATATATATCATATATATCCAGCATATACATGTATTTATATTACATAATCATTTATATGTAAGAAATGAAATGAACCATGCATGGAGACGGTAAGCCGTACATACGCATGAACGCTACTTTCATTTCTTTGTCATATTAATGGAATTAAAACTAAATGAGAGGTATGTATATTTTAATTCCAGAATTATATTCATCATTTAGATATATCATTAATTATATATATCCATTATATACATGTACTTTTAATAGTACATTACATTTGGGGATAAGAAATGAAATGCACCGTTCATGGAGACGGTAAGCCGTACGTACGCATGAACGCTACTTTCATTTCTATCTCATACTTTAATGGAAAGAAATAATAATGATATAGAGGTATATTATAATTCCAGTATAACATCATATATAATAACTTTAAATCCATCCTTTACACATCCCACATATGGCATTAACGAATCACATCACTTTTAGGGGGCGGTAGTCCGCACTTCCTTAAATGAAGATATCGTGTTTACCCATAATGGAAACCATAAAGGTATGCAAAAAATGAAAAATACAGAAGCTTAAAGAAAACATAAAAATATTATATATCATATATAAAAATAGTGACATCATAATGGCCACCCTTGAAGGTGTTAAATGAGTATTGAACAATCATCGTTTCGGGAGCCAGAATTTCGCCATCCACGGAAACCGTATGTTCTTTAACCATTTGATGTAGTTGTGTGAGAGTGTAGCTAAAATAAATATTATAACAACATCCTAGTATATTTAAGATACTGGTGTTGTTACAAAAGAAGTAAATAAAAAGAGTTTAGAGGGTTGGAGAAGCAAAATAAAACAAATGAACAAGAGAGAATGAATTACCTTTAAAAGTGTAACTTCTTTTGATTTGAGCCTAAAGGCTTCCTTTGAAATGATTCTGCCCAAATGGAATCCTCTATGATGTGGAGAGGGATGTGGAGAGAGTAAATGGGCAGGGGTTGGCCGAGCCAAAGGCTTGAGGAGTGTGTGAAATGAGGTAGAGGTGGGGGCCTTTTATAAGAGGAGAGGAGGGGCACTTTTAGAAAGTAAACAAATATTACTTAATTTGAAAATGTGTTTCGGTTTTAAAAGGTCCCACATTGATATAAATCGTGGTTAAGGTTATAAGGGTTCGAAATCCACTCATCCAATTGGTTTTGGACATGTTTAGTTCATATATTTTACATTATCTTTCCATTTTATTTAAATCGTCAAATAATGATGTCATCGCTGCATCATTATTATGTCATATATAATTTAATTTATTTAATGTCTAAAAATTATAAAAAAACTACTATGATGTAGGAAATCTTTTTATCTTTCCAATGAATATTTATAATCAAAATTTGGACTTGTATAACCCTACTTAAGAATTATTTTAGTAAAACAATTTATGTTAGTTTCATTTTCACTTTAACATTAAATAAAAATATATTAATGTCATTTTCCAACTAAAGTGGCTCCATGGGGTCCCCAAGTTGGCCCATGGCTTGTCTTGGTCGGCCATGACTCACCCAATAGGTGTAGGACAAGTGTCATGGTGTTTCTGCATTCTTATAATATCATTTTTACCTTAAACTACACTAATTACCTCTAATCGCGATTAATGAAAAAAAAGTTACTATTCACCAAAAAATTATTTTAATCTCATTGAACCACATTTTACTTCTTAATGAAAACCATGTATGTCGGATTTTCAAAATTCAATACACATTAGTGGTAAACTTTCAGTTAACTGAAAAATCAGTTTGCTTAATTACCACTTAGTGGTTTCACTATTCATCAAAAATTGAAGTTTTTCAGAAAATTACCAAAAATTCACCCTAAGCTATATTTGATATTCCGAATTCAAAAATTAAGTCCATTTTACAAAATTCAAAACATATAAGTCAAATTAATTAATTTAATAATTAATTCCCGCTGTCAGAGCAAATAGCGTGTTTTTATGAAACAATAAGTATCAAAAGATTGACACTAGTTTAAGTCTGATTTCAAAATGAAATTAATTCCAACGACCACTATTGGATTTAATGGTAAAAATATTTTCTAATTTCACTTTAAAACCAATTAAAATAATAATCTAATCATATAAATAATTTATATTAAAAAGAGGTTTTGAATTAAAATACAACATTTTACACTATTCATTAAAAAATGAACTTTATCGGAAAAATACCAAAAAATTACACAAAGTAAAATTTGATGTCCCGATTCTTAATAAGAGTTTTATTTTGTCCAAAAGAATGTATAAGAGTGATCAAAACTATATTTAATGACGGTTCACCATTAAAAGGTGATAAGTGAACCTTTAGTGAAAATTAGAGTATATATGCCCTAAAATTGAACTCTTTCCGTATTTTAAGCCTTTATCTTTTATTGGGTAAATGTATAAACATTTAAAAACATATCTAATCATATTTTAGTTATTTCTATCCATTCCCGCCAGTACAACGACTACTTGTTAACTAACATTTAAAATAATATTATTTTATTACTAGTGTGTTACGTAAGTTTCAAAGAAACTCATCGTTGTGTATCGGGTACGCTATCGAACATAGCAACCCCTTTAAAATGAAATTAATATTTAATTCGTAAATATTAATAAATATGAAAATTCTTTATTCTTTATTTACCTGGGATGTTACACTGTGTGTTGTTGCTATCATTTGTTTTCCCACGTATAAATGTGGTAGAGGTCTTAGGACCTAGACAGTCTCTTGTACTGTTGTTTACCCCGATCCAGGGTGTGGATCAAATTTATATAAATTGTTTGAGAGGACTAAGTCTTGGCTTGAGACTGAACCTATTGTTTCAAAAACTATTGTGCTTATCTATTTTGGTTATAAACTATATTGAATATTCCACTTCTAATTACTTTGAAATACTATTTGTTTTAAATTTACTTTGATAAATAAACTAGCAAGTTTTTATACTTATTGTGAACCAGTATTTTAGTTTCAAAAGTTAATTTACTCCCCTAATTAAATTAATTGAGACCTAATCAATATTTTAGAAACTAATTGAACATTTACAATCTTTATAAATTCACTACAGTTTAACTTGTTTTTCAATTTGGGGGATTTTAATAGAAATATTTTTTAACAGAAATTTTAATTGGAACTCAATTCCCCCCCCCCCTCTTGAGTGTCCACTCTGACCAACAGTGATGACCCTTACATAGTGGGAAAGAGACCATTTTTTATCTTTGGGTCAACCCTTATGTATTGGTCAAGTGACCCTTTAGTCGCATTGGTAAACCCTTATGTAGTGCACTGGTAGACCCTTATGTAGAATCTGTTCAAGTTTTTTTTAAATAGCTTCTTCAGCATGATCTATAGATAAATTTGTGCCTAAAGGTTATTTGAGGTTGTTTTAAGGGATTTAAAAGGTTGATATTCCTCATAATAAAATGATTGAGATTGATTAAATCTTAGGGAGGGTGAAATTGAGAGATAGATCAATATAATGGAAGGATGGTCTAGATGAGAGGACTCATTCATGTCCATCATAGTGATAGAACTTGTGGTTGACTCTAGGAAGTAGGTCCAGGTTGAGAGATCAAGGATTTTTATCTATAAAAAAATTGAAGATTGTTGCAACATAAAATCTTAGAGGGATCTTTGATAAGTTTATTTGAACCCTGGTAATAGAGTTCTAGCCCAGTTTTCATCTTCTTCCTTTCTAATTTTCCCTAGTTATTTGTTTTTCTTGTTTCCATCTCTTTATGTGAGTATTGTTGAGTGTTAATCTAGTATCATATATTTTATTATTTCCTTATTAAAATTTCTACTTCTAATCTACCATTTGTTTTATTTATTTTTTTAAAATAATTTCAAGTGGTTTTATTTGCATCAAATATAGTTGTTTTTTAGGTGGGTCATATGATATTGTCTCCTATATTAGAGCTTTTATGTGTCACCAAGGCTGCTCTCATATATCAACTTTGATATTTATATATTCTAATTATTTATACAGCATCTCCCTTATTTCAAGTGATACTAAGAAGACATTAAATCCACATCTACTCCCCGTGAATGTTTATACGTTTTATTTACCTCTTTTATAAATTTTACTTATCATGGGAAAACACATGGTGATTTCCCAATGTTGATAGTACTATTTTTATTCTAATAGATTTAGTGTATACTAAAATCCACCCAGAGGATAATTTATTATTAGATAATAACAAATAAGAATGTGATGTTAAACATTTTTTCTTCTTAATAAAGTTATCCATGTTCTCCTTTAGGGTCTTACATTATATGATAGGGAATGATAGCACTTTTATGTCTTCCAATACCAGTCTAATAATTTTTTGGAGAACTGAGATAAGGATTTTGCCCCCAAATTATTCTAAAATTTGATTATCATCCATTGTATATGCAGAATTTTAGAAAATATACACAAATTACAACATATAAAATCAAGATCTAACTCAAATTCTCCTAGTTGGGATATTTTTCTACATAGATCCCTATCATTGATACTTGCGGAATTCATAAATTTTATTAAGAATATGAATATTTTATTATTAAATCTTCAAATTTGATAAATTTAATTAACACTTTCATTTATTCCTTTTAGTATTATTTATAAATCAAAAAATCTTCACCTTTTATATACACATAGTGAAATTAAAACTCTCAAAATACATTCATATTATCCTTTAAATGTGATTTTTTAGATTTACAAAGTTTCCTAAATAAATCCATATTTGGATTGAGATTTCCTTTTATCACATATCTTTATCATATTTAAAATTTATTATCCTTTGATTAAATCACATGGTCCTTTAATGGAATAGTCACCCCATGGATCATATCTCATCATTAGTCTTTTATCACTCAAAATATCATATATGGAAATTAAAGTACTAGAATATCAGAGTTCCTCCATCCTTATTATGTTGAGGAGTGTGGTTGGTATTTTTTGTAACACCCTGACCCCAGTTACCCAGAGTTGGTGCATTATTTTAATACATCGGCATGATTACAAGGAATCAAGTCCCAAAGGACCGATCAGTTTAGTAGTCTTGGAAAATAGATTACATACATGAACATTACACTACACTTTATAAAAAAATACAGCATAAATATATCTTTGAGAACTCCATAATTTCCCTAGCTTAACCCTTCATATCAATCATAATACACTTCTTGGAATCCTGGGAAAATAAAACATAAGAAATGGGTGATATCAGATGCTTAGTGAGGGTAATAATTCAGCAAAATCTATAAATATTTAAGGCAAGATGGATAATAAATACAACAGGCATTTAAAAAAAAATTGAACATAATATGGTAAAAATAAGTAAACAATTACCATATAAACATGCACATGAATATTATACTATTAAAATAATCACATGTAATAACTAATTTCATAATGGGGTAATGCATAATGATGGATATTATAACTAGTACATCAAGGCATTGTGCCAAGACCATGCACAAATTATAAGGCCCCAGCCTTAAACCTTACTTAATCTTGAGTTATTACAAGATTACACATTGAGGATCTTTTCAGGTTTAGAGTTTTAGAGAATTAGATCATGAAACTTGCATTACATTCCACATTTAAACAAAGTGGATTACATAAAAGACAATATTCATTCTTCCCATCAACGAGAACATATTTAAAATAAAACATGGATTCTCTCTTAACACATCCTTGACTCTATCGTCCTATCATGTACCTTTCCTCTTGACCTGAAAAACATTTCAGAAACTTGGGATGAGCATAAAAAGCTCAGTAAGGGACATAAAAATATGGAAAGGAAACATGAGTTCGTGTATACGTAAAGATGAAATCATAATTTACCCATAAAACATAGGCACTTTAACCTAACTCATCAAAACATGAATAAATCATAGAAATCATAAGACATAAAGGTAACTTGAGGCATTCATAACATTCTTACGTAGGGAGTAACCCTCTTGGTTACGTTTGGAATACCCATCACAGTATATTCCCTAAAATCTCTTCGGAGAAACCTTAACGTTTCACTCCTTCGCGTTACCCAATGCATTGGAGAGCTATAACGGGCTCACCCGCCCTTAGTTTATCACGGAACCACCCGTTCTTCATAACAATGCCCAAGAACCATAACATACACGTATCACATAAAATATTCATAAAGGAAACAAAACATTTCCACATTTCAAACACAACATAACATTTTAGTATTTTGAAATAATGAATCCATATAAAAAGAAACCATTTCCAAAACCATTTAAAACATTTAATAAAGATATTTTTGAATCAAAGTGTCCCATACCACCTTGAAGCTTTTAAAATTTTAAACCATTAATATCCATATAAATAAATCCTTAAAACCACTTTGAAAACATGGATATTAATAAGAACGAATAATTAAAACATTTAAAATGATATTTTGGTTAAAGGGGTTTTACCAAAATTAGAGACACTTGAATACAATAATTGAGGAATAACGTTTAGTCAGAACTTTATAATATCATGAGAATAAATGGATTCATGATATAATACTCCAAAGGACAGTATATACACCATATAAGAGTGAATTGGTGCATAACAACAATGAACCCTCAATAGAAATGTCAAATGTGATGAAATCCCTTATAAAGAAGGTATCCTTAAATTAAGGACAAATCAATCTCAAAAATATGTGTGAAGAATATAAATACACCCAATATAAGTGGATATTAAGTGTAAAACAATAAAATGTCATTCACACATATTGAATGGATGACATATTCAATGACTACATGTCGAACCCAAAGAAATCGAAATTGGGTTAAGAAGTTCCCTTGACAGCCTAACGGCGTCACATCAAAATGAGTTGATGAGAGATAAAAAGAGTATCTCATCACTTGGACACAAAATTTACATCATTAAGGATACATGAGAACATATCCCAATGTAACAATATGTAAATTAAAAGACCCAATAAAAGAAGTCTTTTAAAAAGAGGGGGGTGAAAGGTTCCCTTACCGACTTGGGTATCTTTCAAAACATACACCCCATGAAAGAGGGACAATAGATCATTGATGTAAATACTCATAAACGAAAGTATTTTACACAAAGTGTAGAATAATGGGCAGTACATACACCACTCAATGAAATTTGTGGCAAAAGTAGCATAAATCTCACGAGAATAAAAGTGAGATGAAAAATCCCTTACGAAAATTCGGCAGCCTAACGACGCCACTCAAAACTTCCAAAATGGATTGATGAGAGAGAATAGGGTCTCTCATCACATGAACATAATAATTACAGTAGGATTAATATAAAATAACATCCCAATCATAAGAAAGATGAGCTTAAAAGAAATGACATAAAAGAGTGTACTTAAAGAGAAAGAGAGTTGCAGGATCCCTTACCTCGGGTCCGACTTGACTCGATCGTTCTTTAACGTCCTGAATAATAAACTTGAGTTAATTTCTCTTTGCTTAAGAACCTTTTCCAAGTTCATTATTCCTTTTATATCAATTATTGACATGTTGTGAACATTATGTAATCATTTAAGTTAATAATGTTCATTTTGTCGGTATTTGGTTCTTAAGTCGAAAGTGGACTTCTTACAATTACATGTTGTTCATGTGGCCAAATGTTTATTATATCCAGAATTGTATTCATGTTGTATTTATAATATATGTCATATATATCCAGTACATTCATGCATTTATAACATTACATAATCATTTAGAGGTAAGAAATGAAATGCACCGTTCATGGAGACGGTAAGCCGTACGTACGCATGAACGCTACTTTCATTTCTATTCGTATTTTATAGAATGGAATAATAATGATATAAAGGTATATTATAACTCCAGTATAATATAATATTTAATATCATAGTTCCATCCTTTATATGTCCCACATATGGTATTTAACGAATCAAATCACTTTGAGGGGGCGGTAGTCCGCACTTCCTTAAATGAAGATATCGTGTTTACCCATAATGGGAACCATAAAGGTTTGACCAAAATGTAAAAAACAGAATCTTAAGGAAAACATAAACATACTATATATAATATATAAAAATAGTGACATCATAATGGCCACCTTTGAAGGTGTTAAATGAGTATTGAACAATCATCGTTTCGGGAGGCAGAATTTCACCATCCACGGAAACCGTATGTTCTTTAACCATTTGATGTAGTTGTGTGAGAGTGTAGCTCAAATAAATATTATAACAACATCCTAGTATATTGAAGATACTGTTGTTGTTACAAAATAAGTAAATAAAAAGAGATTAGGGGGTTGGAGAAGCAAAATAAAACAAAAGATCATGAGAGAAACAATTACCTTTAAAAGTGTAACTCTTTTTGATTTGAGCCTAAAGTCTTCCTTTGAAAGGATTCTGCCCAAGGTAAATCCTCTAGGATGAGGAGAGGGATGTGGAGAGAGCAAATGGGCAGGGGTTGGCCGAGCCAAAGGCTTTTGAAGTGTGTGAAATAAGGTGGAGGTGGGGGCCTTTTATAAGAGGAGAGGAGGGGCACTTTTGGAAAGCAAAGAAATATTACTTTATTTGAAAATGCTTTTCGGTTTTAAAGGGTCCCACATTGGTATAATTCGTGGATAAGGTGATAAGGCATCGAAATCCACTCATCCAATTGGTTTTGTCCATGTGTATATTGTAGATTTTTCATTATCTTTCCATTTTAATTAAATTGTCAAATAATGATGTCATCGCTGCATCATTATTATGTCATAAATAATTTAATTTCTTTAATGTCTAAAAATTATAAAAAAAAATACTATGATATAGGAAATCTTTTTATCTTTCCAATGACTATTTATAATCAAAATTTGGACTTGTATAACCCCACTTAAAAATTGTTTTAGTAAAACATACTATGTTAGTGTCATTTTCACTTTAACATTAAATAAAAAGTATTTTATGTTATTTCCCAACAAAAGTGGATCCATGGGGTCCCCAAGTTAGGCCATGGCTTGTCTTGGTCGGCCATGACACAACCAATAGGGTTGTGACATGTGTCTAGGTCATTTCATATTTTTAAAGTATTATTTATACCTTAAACTACACTAATTATCACTAATCGCGATTAAAAACTTAATAAGTTACTATTCACCAAAAAAATTATTATAATCTCATTGAACCACATTTTACTTCTTAATGACAACCATGTATGTCGGATTTTCAAAATTCAATACACATTAGTGGTAAACTTTCATTTAACTGAAAAAATCAGTTTGCTTGATTATCACTTAGTGGTTTCACTATTCATCAAAAATTGAAGTTTTTCAGAAAATTACCAAAAATTCACCCTAAGCTATATTTGATATTCTGAATTCAAAAATGAAGTCCGTTTTACAAAATTCAAAACATATTAGTCACATTAATTAATTTAATAATTAATTTCCGCTGTCAGAGCAAATAGCGTGTTTTTATAAAACAATAAGTATCAAAAGATTGACACCAGTTTAAGTCCGATTTCAAAGTGAAATTAATTCCAACCACCACTATTGGATTTAATGGTAAAAATATTTTCTAATTTCACTTTAAAACCAATTCAAAAGATAATCTAATCATATAAATAAATTAGATTAAAAAGTGGTTTTGAATTAAAATACAACATTTTACACTATTCCTTAAAAAAATGAACTTTATCGGAAAGATACCAAAAATTTACACAAAGTAAATTTTGATGTCCCGATTCTTAATAAGAGTTTTATTTGGTCCAAAAGAATGTTTAAGAGTGAACAAAACTATATTTAATGATGGTTCAACATCAAAAGGTGATAAGTGAACCTTTAGTGAAAACTAGGGCATATACGCCTAAAATTGAATTCTTTCCGTATTTTAAGCCTCTATTCTTTATTGGATAAATGTAAAAACAATTAAAAACATATGAAATCATATTTTAGTTATTTCTATCCATTCCCGCCAATACAACGGCTACATGTTAACTATCATTTAAAATAATATTATTTTATTATTAGAGTGCAACGTAAGATTCCCAAGAAACTCGTTGTTGCGTGTTGGGTACGCCATCGAGCATAGCGTCCCCTTTAAATTCATTTAAATATTTTATTCACAAATATGGATAAATATGAAATGTCATATTCTTTATTTACCTGGGATGTTACATCCTTCCCCCCTTTTGGGAATTGCGTCCTCGCAATTTTAAAATTGCGCTTGGAAACATCCTTGAAAGTCCCACATCGGAACAAAAGTCGGTAAAACAAACACTTTAAAATAAAGAAAGATAAGTACAAAGGTCACTCGAGTTAACCCATACTAGGATTCCAAGTATGAAAATATGGACATGGAGGAGAAAACATAGGGTCACGTTCTTATGGAGAGTGATAGAAAACATGTTTAGGAGAAAGTTAACAATGAGAAAATCACAAACTTGTGATGGGTTAAACGGTATTCGATTCCCCAGTAGGAAAAGTTAATATACAACATTTTTGTTTTAAGTTACTTTTTATTGAGGAATTTATTCATAAGGAAACATAATCACTTATCATATTGACTTTCAACTTTTATTATATTCCTTTCACAAACTCATATTTTCTCCAAAAGACGAGTATTTAGGAAGACTTGTTCACATTAAGAGTACTATAATCAACTTCTAGAGAATCACCTAATCCACAAAAGAGAACTATGTACATCCTATGTCTTTAGGCTTAAACCAGAGCCAAAACCAAAAAGTTTAGTACAAGATCAGATAATCCAGAAAAGGATAACCCCTTATAAAAAGAAAATCTATTCTTAATCTCCAAAATTTGTCCAACAAAACCCAAAGTTCAACGAGGACCATCCGATAAACAATTTGTCCATAAAATTCTTCAAAGTAAACCTAATATAATATTGAAACCCAAATATTTGAAGGATTTAGTCACACAGTCTTCCATGTTAAATCGTAACATTTATCTCCAAACAACATTAGTTGCTCCTAAAGTCTAGTATTGAAAAGTAATTAACCTAATCACATATCCTCCATGATATGTTAATCATTTTTATAAATAACCCAAAATCAACTTACTCTTAATTCATAAAATCATATAACCAAAAATAATCAGTCAAACTAACCAGGGACTTCACGTAGTCCAGTGGTAGGCGATAAATACCAGTCGCACTTTGGTTGTGGGTTCGATTCCCGCAGCTTTGTCCGACGCGACGGGATGTCACACGGTCTGCGTGTTGTCCTTTTTCCAAAACTATATAATTCTCAAAACATTCCCCAAAATGAGATAAAATCTTCAAAAATATTCATAACATATTTTAACCTCAAGTTTATCTCATTCCTTTCCTTTTCCATCATATCATAGAGTAACCCATAATTACCTAAAAAGTAAGGATCATATAAACCCTAATGGTTACCTTAATAATTATTACCTGAATTTCCACATCGAGTTGGCCATCTCGTAAATGATGCATTAGAGAACTCACGAAGGTTGAAGTGATTGATCATGGATCCTTGATAGTTGGTTTAGAACAACTATGAGATTCCTCATTGAATCCCCTATCTCATCTAGTATCATAATCAGAGAACCACCACAGTTTCCTTCAAACCCATTGTCACTTTGGTGCCTGCTAGATCCATCCATTCACTAAAAACATAAATGTCAGTGTGAGTATATCAACAAAAACATCATGTACTAATGAGGAAGGTAGACTCTAAGATATACTTACTCATTCACATTATCTAAAATTAGGACTCTTTCTGAAATTCTAACCATTATGGTAATGTCACTTATGCTTAAATAATACCCTAACCTCTAAAGTTATCTAAACCGACCTTTGATACCAACTATAAGGCCCCAGCCTTAAACCTTACTTAATCTTGAGTTATTACAAGATTACACATTGAGGATCTTTTCAGGTTTAGAGTTTTAGAGAATTAGATCATGAAACTTGCATTACATTCCACATTTAAACAAAGTGGATTACATAAAAGACAATATTCATTCTTCCCATCAACGAGAACATATTTAAAATAAAACATGGATTCTCTCTTAACACATCCTTGACTCTATCGTCCTATCATGTACCTTTCCTCTTGACCTGAAAAACATTTCAGAAACTTGGGATGAGCATAAAAAGCTCAGTAAGGGACATAAAAATATGGAAAGGAAACATGAGTTCGTGTATACGTAAAGATGAAATCATAATTTACCCATAAAACATAGGCACTTTAACCTAACTCATCAAAACATGAATAAATCATAGAAATCATAAGACATAAAGGTAACTTGAGGCATTCATAACATTCTTACGTAGGGAGTAACCCTCTTGGTTACGTTTGGAATTCCCATCACAGTATATTCCCTAAAATCTCTTCGGAGAAACCTTAACGTTTCACTCCTTCGCGTTACCCAATGCATTGGAGAGCTATAACGGGCTCACCCGCCCTTAGTTTATCACGGAACCACCCGTTCTTCATAACAATGCCCAAGAACCATAACATACACGTATCACATAAAATATTCATAAAGGAAACAAAACATTTCCACATTTCAAACACAACATAACATTTTAGTATTTTGAAATAATGAATCCATATAAAAAGAAACCATTTCCAAAACCATTTAAAACATTTAATAAAGATATTTTTGAATCAAAGTGTCCCATACCACCTTGAAGCTTTTAAAATTTTAAACCATTAATATCCATATAAATAAATCCTTAAAACCACTTTGAAAACATGGATATTAATAAGAACGAATAATTAAAACATTTAAAATGATATTTTGGTTAAAGGGGTTTTACCAAAATTAGAGACACTTGAATACAATAATTGAGGAATAACGTTTAGTCAGAACTTTATAATATCATGAGAATAAATGGATTCATGATATAATACTCCAAAGGACAGTATATACACCATATAAGAGTGAATTGGTGCATAACAACAATGAACCCTCAATAGAAATGTCAAATGTGATGAAATCCCTTATAAAGAAGGTATCCTTAAATTAAGGACAAATCAATCTCAAAAATATGTGTGAAGAATATAAATACACCCAATATAAGTGGATATTAAGTGTAAAACAATAAAATGTCATTCACACATATTGAATGGATGACATATTCAATGACTACATGTCGAACCCAAAGAAATCGAAATTGGGTTAAGAAGTTCCCTTGACAGCCTAACGGCGTCACATCAAAATGAGTTGATGAGAGATAAAAAGAGTATCTCATCACTTGGACACAAAATTTACATCATTAAGGATACATGAGAACATATCCCAATGTAACAATATGTAAATTAAAAGACCCAATAAAAGAAGTCTTTTAAAAAGAGGGGGGTGAAAGGTTCCCTTACCGACTTGGGTATCTTTCAAAACATACACCCCATGAAAGAGGGACAATAGATCATTGATGTAAATACTCATAAACGAAATTATTTTACACAAAGTGTAGAATAATGGGCAGTACATACACCACTCAATGAAATTTGTGGCAAAAGTAGCATAAATCTCACGAGAATAAAAGTGAGATGAAAAATCCATTACGAAAATTCGGCAGCCTAACGACGCCACTCAAAACTTCCAAAATGGATTGATGAGAGAGAATAGGGTCTCTCATCACATGAACATAATAATTACAGTAGGATTAATATAAAAGAACATCCCAATCATAAGAAAGATGAGCTTAAAAGAAATGACATAAAAGAGTGTACTTAAAGAGAAAGAGAGTTGCAGGATCCCTTACCTCGGGTCCGACTTGACTCGATCGTTCTTTAACGTCCTGAATAATAAACTTGAGTTAATTTCTATTTGCTTAAGAACCTTTTCCAAGTTCATTATTCCTTTTATATCAATTATTGACATGTTGTGAACATTATGTAATCATTTAAGTTAATAATGTTCATTTTGTCGGTATTTGGTTCTTAAGTCGAAAGTGGACTTCTTACAATTACATGTTGTTCATGTGGCCAAATGTTTATTATATCCAGAATTGTATTCATGTTGTAGTTATAATATATGTCATATATATCCAGTACATTCATGCATTTATAACATTACATAATCATTTAGAGGTAAGAAATGAAATGCACCGTTCATGGAGACGGTAAGCCGTACGTACGCATGAACGCTACTTTCATTTCTATTCGTATTTTATAGAATGGAATAATAATGATATAAAGGTATATTATAATTCCAGTATAATATAATATTTAATATCATAGTTCCATCCTTTATATGTCCCACATATGGTATTTAACGAATCAAATCACTTTGAGGGGGCGGTAGTCCGCACTTCCTTAAATGAAGATATCGTGTTTACCCATAATGGGAACCATAAAGGTTTGACCAAAATGTAAAAAACAGAATCTTAAGGAAAACATAAACATACTATATATAATATATAAAAATAGTGACATCATAATGGCCACCTTTGAAGGTGTTAAATGAGTATTGAACAATCATCGTTTCGGGAGGCAGAATTTCACCATCCACGGAAACCGTATGTTCTTTAACCATTTGATGTAGTTTTGTGAGAGTGTAGCTCAAATAAATATTATAACAACATCCTAGTATATTGAAGATACTGTTGTTGTTACAAAATAAGTAAATAAAAAGAGATTAGGGGGTTGGAGAAGCAAAATAAAACAAAAGATCATGAGAGAAACAATTACCTTTAAAAGTGTAACTCTTTTTGATTTGAGCCTAAAGTCTTCCTTTGAAAGGATTCTGCCCAAGGTAAATCCTCTAGGATGAGGAGAGGGATGTGGAGAGAGCAAATGGGCAGGGGTTGGCCGAGCCAAAGGCTTTTGAAGTGTGTGAAATAAGGTGGAGGTGGGGGCCTTTTATAAGAGGAGAGGAGGGGCACTTTTGGAAAGCAAAGAAATATTACTTTATTTGAAAATGCTTTTCGGTTTTAAAGGGTCCCACATTGGTATAATTCGTGGATAAGGTGATAAGGCATCGAAATCCACTCATCCAATTGGTTTTGTCCATGTGTATATTGTAGATTTTTCATTATCTTTCCATTTTAATTAAATTGTCAAATAATGATGTCATCGCTGCATCATTATTATGTCATAAATAATTTAATTTCTTTAATGTCTAAAAATTATAAAAAAAAATACTATGATATAGGAAATCTTTTTATCTTTCCAATGACTATTTATAATCAAAATTTGGACTTGTATAACCCCACTTAAAAATTGTTTTAATAAAACATACTATGTTAGTGTCATTTTCACTTTAACATTAAATAAAAAGTATTTTATGTTATTTCCCAACAAAAGTGGATCCATGGGGTCCCCAAGTTAGGCCATGGCTTGTCTTGGTCGGCCATGACACAACCAATAGGGTTGTGACATGTGTCTAGGTCATTTCATATTTTTAAAGTATTATTTATACCTTAAACTACACTAATTATCACTAATCGCGATTAAAAACTTAATAAGTTACTATTCACCAAAAAAATTATTATAATCTCATTGAACCACATTTTACTTCTTAATGACAACCATGTATGTCGGATTTTCAAAATTCAATACACATTAGTGGTAAACTTTCATTTAACTGAAAAAATCAGTTTGCTTGATTATCACTTAGTGGTTTCACTATTCATCAAAAATTGAAGTTTTTCAGAAAATTACCAAAAATTCACCCTAAGCTATATTTGATATTCTGAATTCAAAAATGAAGTCCATTTTACAAAATTCAAAACATATTAGTCACATTAATTAATTTAATAATTAATTTCCGCTGTCAGAGCAAATAGCGTGTTTTTATAAAACAATAAGTATCAAAAGATTGACACCAGTTTAAGTCCGATTTCAAAGTGAAATTAATTCCAACCACCACTATTGGATTTAATGGTAAAAATATTTTCTAATTTCACTTTAAAACCAATTCAAAAGATAATCTAATCATATAAATAAATTAGATTAAAAGGTGGTTTTGAATTAAAATACAACATTTTACACTATTCCTTAAAAAATGAACTTTATCGGAAAGATACCAAAAATTTACACAAAGTAAATTTTGATGTCCCGATTCTTAATAAGAGTTTTATTTGGTCCAAAAGAATTTTTAAGAGTGAACAAAACTATATTTAATGATGGTTCAACATCAAAAGGTGATAAGTGAACCTTTAGTGAAAACTAGGGCATATACGCCTAAAATTGAATTCTTTCCGTATTTTAAGCCTCTATTCTTTATTGGATAAATGTAAAAACAATTAAAAACATATGAAATCATATTTTAGTTATTTCTATCCATTCCCGCCAATACAACGGCTACATGTTAACTATCATTTAAAATAATATTATTTTATTATTAGAGTGCAACGTAAGATTCCCAAGAAACTCGTTGTTGCGTGTTGGGTATGCCATCGAGCATAGCGTCCCCTTTAAAGTCATTTAAATATTTTATTCACAAATATGGATAAATATGAAATGTCATATTCTTTATTTACCTGGGATGTTACACAAATATTCTATCAAGGCCTTATGTCAAGACACTAGTTTGTCTTATGAGACCTACCGATGCATCAAGGGTCCATAGTGGGGCTTTCTCGTAGCTTACTAAGTCAAATTCATTCCTCATATGAAAAGGTTGAAACATAACATAAACATTCGTATTAAAACTAGCATATGAAATGTCAATACTTTAACCATAAACCATAAATGATATAAAAATAGTACATCCACAGTCAAACATATCATAACTAATTCAATACAATATGGAATATTGTAATATAATAAATCAACCTCAAACAAGAATAATATATAGTAAAATATGTTGACATTGTTTAAAATGATCAGTAAAACTCTTTGAGAGAAGTATCCCTTTTTCATGAAATCATTTAAAAGTCACAAAATTTACAAAGGATGTTTTCGAAAAAGATATTTTTGAATCAAAGTGTCCCATACCACTTTAAAACTCATTAAAATAATTGTTATTTAATAATAATTGTGTTCATATAAATAAATCCTTAAAATTATTTTTGAAAACATCGACATTATTTAAATATATATAGAAAAATTAATCCTTAAAACATGTAAAATGATAATCTAGTTAAAGATTCCATTCCATTAAACTTTTAAATATTCTTTTCTATAATATTTTTATGAAACATGGATATGGATGATAAATATTTCCCAGTAAATACTTACACATAAACAATCCCACATAATAATTAGATTGAAGAGTTAACCCTTACCTTGTACTTTCCTTTAGTCGAGGATATGTTTAACCTCTTGTATAATGACCATAGTATGTTATTAAATTATAACAGAACCATATTCATATTTATGATGTCAAACATGATTAATTTATGACTTTATAATACCCATTTAATAATAATTTCCAAGTTAAAGTAACATTTTGGGTAATAATTGTTTTCTTTATCCTACATGTTTTAACTTTTTATTCCTGATCGTATCACTTATATCATGATTTAATAACTTCCAGAGTATAAAACATTATTTATATATAATATGTATTCAGAATATAAATATATATAATATATAGATATATAAAATGGAATACATCATTCATGGAGACAGTAGGTCGTACGTACGCATGAATGTTGTTTACATTTTTATATCACATTGAATGGAAGTAAGTGAATGAAATATATGAAAATACATATATATATTCTTCCAGTAGAATTATTATGTCATATAATACATACTTATTAATAATATATATTTTTATAATCATCCTTGAATGGTGAACATGGAAATGAATCTCATTGCGTCGTGGAGACAATAAGTAGTACTTACGCACAAGCGACGATATCATTTCATTAATGATTAAAAGGTGTGGAATTGGATTTATATTAATTATAAAGAAAAATTATCATGTTATGTTTATTATTTATATACATAATACTCATCATTATATCCATCCAAATAACATATTGTTGAATAAAAAATTACACCACAACGTGGAGACGGTAAGCCGTATGTACACACGCATGGTGACTTTTTCATTCATAGGATAGATAAAATAATGAATATGGTTGTACCATATTTATAATAACATAAAATTATGTATAATTTACTAGATTTATTATTTTATTATGGAAATAACAATGAAATAGGAAGTATAATAAGAAAAGAACTTTGAAAGAGGTGATAAAATAATTGCCTCTTCTTCTGGTATAGCCTTTTGATTTGAATAAAAGGGATCCTTATATAAGATTTATGATCAAAATGAGGCCTCTATATTTGATTTGGGGTATTTGGGATGATATTGGATCAGGTTTTTTCTGAGAAAAAATAATTTGTAGGTTTGAATTTAAGATAATGGGAAGTACCCTTTTATAAGAGAGGTGAGGGGTACTTTAGAAAAATCTAGAAATATTAATTTATTATAAATTTATTTTGAGTTTATAATAGCTAAAAATGGATTTATTTCTATGATAAAGTCAGTATGGGTATAAATTATCTCATTAAATAGGTTTTAGATAAGTTTAGTTCACCATATTAACCCTATATTTTATACTTAACTCTTAGTCAAATAGTTTGACTTTTACCATGTCTTCTTGTATTTTTATACTACATGGTTAATATAGTAACTATAAAAATACAAGAGAGCCTTAATTGGTTCATTAATTGAATATATAACATTATCTAAGTCATTTTTTCAAATCTTAGATGTTTAGTAATATTATATCATTTAATAAAATATTATTTCTTTTAATAATCATTTTTGTCAATTTTGACACTATTTAGTATTTTGTTTTTTTGGAAGTCATAAAAACTTGATTACTTCAAAAAAAATACATTCAATCAACACTAAAATATCATATTAAACTATAAAATTATTTTATGGAATCAAAAGTTTCAATTTACATTTATTTTAATATTTATAATATCAGTTATTTTAATATCTCGTCAATAAGGTAATTAATTTATCATCATTGTTTCATAAATAAATTTAATTATTTGACATCTAAAAATTATATATAAAATACCATGATGTAGGAAATATTTTTATCTTTAAAATTTATATTTATAGTATAAATTATCTTATGTTTATCCCTATATTAAAAAAAATACTTTAGTTATTAAACTTTGAATTTAACACATTTAACTCTTCTTTAAATAAAATATAATAAATGTTCTAATCTAACCCAAAATGATAAAAAAAGGATGATATTTTTTTAATAAGATTTATTTTTTCTACAAAAAAGTATCCAAAAAAATTATTACATGTGTTGGGGTAATTTTATATTACTATAATATTATTTCTACCTCTAATTACCGTATTTACTTTTAATCGTGGTAAATAAAATTCAAAAGATATTATCCACCAAAAATTATTTTCATCCTATTGAACCGTATTTTTCATACTTATGACAACCATGTCTGTAAGATGTTGTAAATTCAATTCACATATGCATTAAAATTACATTTTATGCAGATTTATAAATCTGCCTAATAGGTGGGTAAAAGATGTTAAAAAGTTCAATAAAAGATTATATATATAATCTTACTATAAAATGACTCCAATGAATTACATTAGACTAATGTAGGTATTTAATATCTATTTTTACTTTTAAATATATTTAAATTTAAATTAACTATTCAAATAAAAAGTCGGTTTTAAACAATAATACAGTGCTTTTAACTATTCATCAAAAATTGAATGTTTTCATAAAAATACCAAAAATTCACCCTAAGCTAATTTTGATATTCTGAATTCAAAAATGAATTTTATTTTACCATATTAAATTTTTAGGAGTGTATAAAATTAATTTTATTATTTTTCACAAAAAGACAAAAAAATTAGTTCTTTTAAGAAAATAATTTTTCTAAATATATAACTATTTTAACAAAACATATAAATTTCATTAAAAATGTGTTTTATTTATGTGAAAATTTTATAAATAACTTTTAAAATTTATTTTTCACTATTTATATTAAAATATTTATTTGATAAATAAATATATCATTTAAATAATTAGAATACTAATGTTTTGTTTCCTAGAAACTCAATCGTGCATATACCACAATTCAAGTGAGTGTTGTGTGCAATATAAGCTACTAAAATACTTTAAAGAGATAAATTACTATGAAATATTGGGTTTTTACATTCTATCCTCCATCAAAAAATTGAATCCTTGCAATTTGAAATTTTTTTTAAAAAATAAAATGTTGAAAATAGAAAATACCTTTGTGGAAAACCCACATCGGAAATAGTGTTAATAAAATTTAGTATTAATAAGAGGGAAATGGAAATGAAAAAGTCACCACCAAATTAGGATTTTGAATAGGAGGACATTGGTTTCAATTTGAGACACATAATGGGAGGGAAAAAATAAATAGTTATAGGGTTTGATTGAGGTCATCAATCACAAACAAGTGAACAATAAATGGAAAATTGAGGTCATCAAATCTATAAATATATGATGATTTAAAGTATCATCAGCTCAACAAAACATAAGGTATTGGGATAACAAACTTTTTCGATACTTTTTTTGAAGAGGAGGGATTAATTTACTGTCAAGATATGAACTCAAGAAAACATACTTGATTTAATTACCTGTCATAATCATAATCTAATCAATTGGTTGTGCTTCGATCTATTTTCACTTAGTCCATTACACTAAGAAACGAATGTTCCAATTTTAATTTTTTTTATTTCTGAAGCGCATTTGATAAATCTTAAGGTCCACAAGTAAGTCATTAATCCTCTATATGTTTTCTAAAATCCAATATTTTAGGTCAAGTTATCCAATAAATTATACTTTAACCTCAAACAGAATATCAAGTGTTTAACTTACTCCATTCAAACCTTTAGACTTATCCAAAATACTTGTGTCCAAACTCAAAGTCCAAAAATTTTTACGAAAGGTAAACATAATAAAGATATCTTTTTTCCACATAATAACATGTTAATACCTTCATCATGTATTCTATTAAAACATGGTAACACCCTAAATTACCATAAACCTTATTGAATGCATTAATACTCCATTATTCCTTATAGAATACTGGATATACTCCTTATATCCATAAAATTTTGTAAACTCCAACAATGATGGAACAAAATAACAATTAATTAGTTCCTAGGTAGTCAAGAATATACAATAAAATTTATCCAAATCAATCATCTCTTATTCCAAAATCACTACCTCAGTATCAGGACCATATTAAGCTTTATCTTTTCTTCGACCATATATTTTCTAAAAAATTTAACTTTCTATTGAGTCACTTTTCTTAGTACCATACAATCTCAAATCCTAAATGAAATAGTACTATATTAAAATCCTTATTTATTTACATTGTTCATATAACTAGTACATCATTGATACAACACTCAAATGACATAATTCATCAATCCAGAAACACAAATACATTAATCATTCCACGTCAATTGTAGTAACAACTCATGCTTGGCCTTTATCCCTTTGATTCTTCTGATCTATATTTCCTTGACACTTAGGAATAAAAATTCATAATTCCCCATTTCACTATAGTTGAAACACTGAATATTAGCCTTTTATTTGTTCCCTTTTTATTATTTTTCCTAATAAACCTTTTATCCACGCTTATAAAAAACACTCGTTCCATTCAAGAACTTCCCAGGGTGATTCATTCAACAGTTATCACATATGGGAAAATCCTTCTTTCCCTTCTTCCCTTTATCCATATTTCTCTCTATCATCTTCTTATTCTCTTACTTCCCTTCAAAGCCATAGGACTCAGAGATTTCAATACTTATCTTATTAACACATGATATTATTTCCTCATATGATGAGAATACATGGGAGGTTATTTCCCTTAGAAATATTGTCTTAAGACTATGAAATACATGATCCTTATTAATCTTTGGATCATGTTCATTCGTTAGGTTCTCATTCCTTCTACTAGGTTCAATTTCTATAAATTGGAACATACTAAATTAAATTATGCATAATCCCAAAACTAGTTAAACACATAACATAAATTGAAAAATATATGAATATCTAAACTCATAATCAAGAAAATGGTTTATATTCAGACATATTTAATCATAAATCCTTCATATTGGTTTGTAAATAAAATTTGAATTATTCTAAAAATATCCCCTTGGAGTTTCAAACCAGGTGTGCAGTAAGGTCCATTGTTGTGTACGAGAATACCCCGAGTTAAGCCTGAAATTCCATGTCGATGTTTTGACTCCTAGTTACATCTGTTCCAGAACCATGTCCACCTGTAGTATCCAGATAGAGATTTATTACTTGTAAAACCAACATAATATCTACATTACTAGAATTCTAGGATGTTCTTCTACACTAATACTCAAATTCTATCTTAGGTTAATGTTCTATAATAATAGTATTTCTAAATATAGTTCCCAAGGTTATTTCTAAACTTTCTATGATACCAACTGTAATGCCCCGACCCCAATTATCGAGAACTGGTGCATTATTTTAATACATTTTCATGATTACAAGGAATCAAGTCCCAAAGAACCAATCAGTTTAGCAGTATTGGAAAATAGATTACATACATGAACATTACACTACACATTATAACATAAAACATAGTATAATTAATCCATTTAGAATTCCATAATTCACCTATCTTAACCCTACATATCAATCATAATACACTTTTTGAAATCCTAGGAAAATAAAACATAATAAACAGTTGAACTCAGATGCTCAGTAAGGGTAAATAATTCAGCATTAGCTATAAACATATAAGGAAAGATGTATAATAAAAACAACATCCATTTAAACATAAAACATGAACATAATATAATAAAAATAAGTAAAATATTTCCTTATAAACATGCACATGATAATTCTACTAGTTGAATAATCACATGTAAAAACTAATTTCATAAAAGAGAGTGCATAATTTTGGACATTATAACTACTACGTCAATGCCTTGTGCCAAGACCATTCACAAATATTTTTTCAAGGCCTTGTTCCAAGACACTAGATTTTCTAATGAGAACTATCGATGCATCGAGGGGCAATAGTGGGGCTCGCCCATCACTTACAAATTCCAATTAATTGCTCATATGAAAAGGTTTAAACATAACATAAACATTCATATTAAAACTAGCATATGAAATATCAATAATTTAACCATAAACCATGGATGATATAAAAATAGTACATCCATAGTCAAACATATCATAAGTCGTTCAATACAATATGGAATATTTTAATATAATAAATCAACCTCAGTGAAGAATAATATCCAGTAAAGGATGTTGACATAGTTGAAAATGATCAGTAAAACTCTTTGAGAGAAATATCCCTTTTTCATGATATCATTTAAAAGACACGAAATTAATAATGGAAGTCATTTAAAATAGATTTTTGAATGAAAGTTTCCCATACCACTTTTAAACTCTTGAAAATAATTATTATTTTAGAACAATCATGTCCATATAAATAAATCCTTAAAATTAATTTGAAAACATGGACATTGATTAAATAGATTTAGAAAAATAAATCCTTAAAACATTTAAAATGATAATGTAGTTCAAGATTCACTTCAATAAATATTTTAAATATTCCTTTGTAAAATATTTTTATGAAACCTGGACAAGGATGATAAATATTTCCCATTAAATACTTACACATAAACAATCCCAGATAATAATGAGATTGAGGAATTAACCCTTACCTTGTACTTTCCTTTAATCGAGGGTACGTTTAACCTCTTGTATAATGGCCATAGTATGTTATTAAATTATAACAGAACCATATTCATATTTATGATCTCAAAAATTATTAATTTATGACTTTATACTACCCATTTAATAATAATATTCAAGTTAAAGTAACATTTCAGGTAATAATTGTTTTCCTTATCCTACGTGTTTTAAATTTTTATTCATGATCATATCACTAATATAATTATTTACATACTTATTGAATACAAAAATTATTTATATATCACATATATTTAGAATTTAAATATATATAATAGATATATATATATATATATATAATAGAATACACCGTTCATGGAGATGGTAGGTCGTACGTACGCATGAACGCTATTTCCGTTTTTATATCGTATTGAATGGAAGTATGTGAATGAAATATATAAAAATACATATATATATATTATTATATTAGCATTAATATGAAATATATTTCATACTTATTAATAATTTATATTTTTATAATCATCCTTGAATGGTGAACATTGAAATTAATCTCATCACGTCGTGGAGACAGTAAGTCGTACGTACGCACAAGCGACTATATCATTTCTTTAATGATTAAAAAGTGTGGAATTGGATGGTATTTTAATTATAAATAAAATTTATCATGTTGTGTTAATTATTTATATAAATATTAATCATTTTTATATCCATCCGAATAACAGAGTGTTGAATAACAAATTACACCACACCGTGGAGACGGTAATCTGTACGTACGCAGGCATGGTGACTCTCTCATTCATAGGATGGATTGAATAATGAATATAGTATTACCAAATTTATAATAACATATAATTATGTAGAAGTTACTAGATTTATTATTTTAGTATGTAAATAACAAAGAAATAGTTATTAAAGGAAGAAAATAACTTTGAAAGAGGTGATAAAATAATTACCTCTTCTTTGGGTGCTTCCTTTTGATTTGAGAAAAAGGGCTCCTTAAGTTGGATTTATGATCAATTTAAGGCCTATATATTTAATTGAGGGTAGTTGGGAGGATATTGTTTTAGTGTTTGGCTGAGCCAAAAGGCTTTGGAAGTGTGATTTTAAGATAAGGGGGAAGTACCCTTTTATAAGAGAGGTGAGTGGCAGTTTAGGAAAAGCTTGGAATATTAATTTATTATAAAATTATTTTCAGTTTCTCATAGCTCCAAATGGCTTTATTTATAATATAATGTGGGTATGGGTGTAAATACTATAAAATAATAGGTTTTAGACAATTTTATGTCACCATATTATCCTTATCTATTAAATTTAACTCTTAGTTAAATAGTTTAACTTTTAACATGTCTTCTTGTATTTTTATACTACATGGTTAATATATTTACTATAAAATGAAAATAAAACCTCAAGTGGTTCTTTAATGACATATATGACATTATATAAGTCTTTTTTCCAAATATTAGATTTTTGGAAATATTATACCATTTAATAAAATAGTATTTTTTTAAAAAAATCATTTACGTCAATTTTGACACTATTTAGTATTTGGTTTCTGTGAAAGCCATTATAACATGATTAATTAGAAAAAAAATACATGTAATAAACTCTAACATGTCATATTCACCTAGAAAATTCATGTATGGAATCAAAAGATTCAATTTTCATTTATTTTAATATTTTTAATATCAATTATTTTAATCTTTCATTAATAAGGTAATTACTACATCATCATTGTGTCATAAATAAATTTAACTATTTAATTTATAAGAATTATATATAAAATAAAATGATTTAGGAAATATTTTTAGATTTATAATTAATATTTATAGTCTAATATATCTTATGTTTATCCCTATATTAAAAAATGTTTTAGTTATTAAACTTTGAATTTCCTACTTTTTTCTCTTCTTTAAATAAAATATTTTAAATGTCCTAATCTAACCCAAATGGATCAAAAAGGATATTATCTTTGTCCTAAGGTTTATTTTGTTCAGAAAAAATTTATCCAATAGAATTAGGACATGTTTTGGGGTAATATTATATTATTATAGTTTTATTTCTACCTTTAATTACCCCATTTACTTTTAACCGTGGTAAATAAAATTCAAAAGTTACTAGTCAAAAAAATTATTTTCATCCTATTGAACCAAAATTTTCTTACTTGTGACAACTATGTTTTTTTGATTTTTCAAATTTGATTCATAGAAGCATTAAAATTATGTTTTATGCAGATTCGCAAATGTGCCTAGAAGGTGGGTAAAAGATGTGAAAAACTTCAATAAAATTGTATATCTATAATCTTATTATAAAATGACTTCAATGAATTAAATTGGAATAATATAGGTATTGTGTATATATTTTTACTTTAAAATAAATTTAAATTAAAATAAATTAATTAAATAAAAAATTCGGTTTTAAACAATTATACACTGTTTTTTACTATTCATCAAAATATGAATGTTTTTAGAAAAATACCAGAAATTAACCCTAAGATAATTTTAATATTCCGAATTAAAAAATGAAGTTTATTTTACCAAATTCAATTTTTAATAGGGTCTGAAATTAATATTATTATTTTTCAAAAAAAAGACAAAAAATAGTACTTTTAAGGAAGAAGTTTTTCTAAATATATAATTATTTTAACAAAACTTATAAATTTCATTATAAATATGTTTTATTTTTGTGAAAACATTATAAATAAAAATTAAAATTTATTTGTTACTTTTTATTTTACTATATTTAATTGATAAATAAATTTATCGTTTAAATAATTGTAATACTAATGTGTTGTTTTGTAGAAACTCAATCTTGTGTATAACGCAAGCCAAGACAATTTTGCGTGAAATATAAGATATTAATCTAATTTAAAGAGATAATGTACTATGAAGGTGGTGGATGAATCTCGCATGGGAGCCTCCACCCTAGGGCTACCATGGAAGAAACCCTAGCCTCGCTGAACAATCAGGGATCCATGATGCAAGGTCCTTCAAGGATGTCTTCATTAGTCATGTTCTTCACGTTGAAGTAAAGAACTCGAAGTGCATTGATCCTAAAAAAATACCAAAATTGAGGTGTATCAGAGATTTAATTCTCATAGGAAGAGGTACATCTTATCTCAACAGATCTTAGTTTTGTTCTAGTTGGTAAATTTACAAAACATAAACCCTCTTTAGTATTCCTTCGCAAAACCATCGAAAGCATAGGATTCAAAAATTTCCATATCGGATTATAGATCTCTTTGCATATTCATTTTTGGATTTCCTCTGAGAAATATTACTATAGGCTCTAGACTCGTGGTTTATGGTCATTCGGGGGTTCTTACATGAATGTTTTCAAATGGTTGCTAGATTTTAATGTTGATGTTGAACCCCCTATAGTTCTGATTTGTCTTGGTTTCCCGGGATTTCCTCTACATGTCTTCAATTAGAAAGATTTATTTTCCATTGTTGAACTCTTCATTCATCCTATCAAGCTTGACGCTATTACATTGAACTAGTGATAACCCTCATTTGCTAGGATATGCCATGAAATTGACATTTCTCTGGTTTTTCCATCACTTTTTGGATTCAAAATGTGGTTAATGGGTTTATAGAAGATGTGGTATTTGAAAATGTTCCAGCCTTTTGTAGAAATTGCCTAAGAATTGGTCATTATGTAAAGGGATGTGAGATTAAAAGGCATCCCCCTCACACCCTACCCCACATCTACTCGATTTGGGTAGAAAAGTAAGCTCCAAAAGTGACCCCTACTACCAAGGTTGATATTCATAATGATAACACTAACATTTCAATATCCAAGGATACTTCAAAACCCCAATATGACAACATCTTTAATGCTAAAATTTTGCACAACCTCATGACATATAAAGAGAAAAAACAAATAACCCTCAACCCTGAAGTTCATGTGTAGAAAGAGGCTATGAAATCGGATTATGATGAACCTTTACATGATGACCTTGAAAGCTCCTATCAACTGGAAAAGGATTTATTAAATTCGAGAGCTTGAAAAGGAAAAGAATCAATGATTGACCCTTATTGCTTCATTACTCTGAGTTCTATAAAAACTCAAAAACATAGGGATAGTGATAAATTTGAGAGGACAATTGTCACGCGCTCCTTAACTTCCAAGATGAATGAAAAAATTATTTACCCCCACAGCGTTTCCCTACTGAAAATTTGCATGTGTCCTCATATTCATATGACTATTCTGACTCAGAATCTTCCTCAAGTGATGATAATGAAAATGATCCATCATGTAGGTATGCTTATTAGATATATGAGATGCTAGAATTCCTGAAAGATCTTTATTCTTGGATGGAGGAGAATGAAACAACTACCTTTTGGAAATATAAAAATGGTGGCATGACTTCTGATATTTATCTTGATATCAAAAAAGGATGTTAATTAAAGTTGTCGATAAATTTAAGAAGGATCCAAATTTCAACTTCAAATATATTCCTTTGCAATGATTTATGGATTCTGGTTTTCTTGAACTCTATTGGGGCCTCTCTCTATCAATTATGCAGAATGCTTTTTCACCGCCTTATTGAAAGCTTGAATTTCTTCTCAGTTGATTAGTGTTTTTGTTGTTTCGGTTGGTTCGCCTCACTTACCTGTTGGTACTATTTTTCAAGAAGATGTTGGATCATTTTGGTGTTGTCCTGGAGATGCTACCCTCATAAAGAAGGCAGGTTTGACGTAGTTTTTCATTGATTCGATTTCTTAATTAAACCATATTTAGGATTTGTGAGTGAAGGTTTTTCTCTCTATATTTATCTCTATTAGATGTCCTATGGAAGTTAAATTTTGAATTAGGAAGGGCTTTTCTTGGCAACTGAGCCCATGTTCTGACTCCTGGGAATGCTTTCTCCCCTTTCATACCCACCTTTTTCTCACAGTTTTCTGGTTTCATAGTGTTATGGAAGTGTTTGGACTCTCCCTGTAGATTTCAATTATGTGTTTTTGAAGGCTTCACCTGGTCGGATCATGTTTTTCATTGATTGGATCTCATTGGTCCTCAAGTTTTCAGACCCACTGCTTCTTTCTTTTAATGCATGGATTATCATTACGGTTACTTCTTACCAGACTGCTTCTTATGCTATTTTTTTGAACAAGGTTGTGTATGTTTGATCAACTACAGATTCTCATTGGTTTTGTTTCTTTGGATTGGGTATTGTGAGTTTCAACCCTGGATTCTTGGTATTTTTCAATTAGATTATGCATTTGTATTCCCTTTAAATCCCTTGTTGGTGTAAATTCGTTACACCTCGTGATTTTATTGTAACCTTTTTTATTTAATAAATTTCTCTGAGGCATGAGATGGGTGACTGGTTCATGTCAACGCTTTTTTCAAAAAAAGATATAACGTACTATGAAATATTGGGGTGTTAAATTTTTAGACTAACCCCTTATTCCAACTATTCCTTTAAATCTTTATAATGGTTTATTTTCCTTTCACCACTTGTAATAACTTCCTTTCAAATGTTTTCATTAGAATCCATTGCTATTTTTTTGGTTTTCCTATAAGAGTGAGACTTATCCCACTAGTATAGGTTCCTTCCATTATATTATAATTTTTGTATCTTATTTTATAATTATTCCTTTTCTATTTGAGGAATAAACCATTAGTTTTCTCTTTTTTCGTTGTTATGGTATAAGTGAACCCACTCAAGCATGATTATTTCTTTCCTTCCTTGATTTTCATGACAGATATTTTTTATTTATTCCTTCCTTTCCATACCTACTTATTCTTTTTCAAGTAAGCCTTCTAATTGTACACACCCTTTGGTGCCTAAAAAATCCTTCATTTCCTTCAAAACCATTTTCCAAGATCTTGAACATGTTATTTACTATATCATCCTACTATGGATTATCATTTTCTTTCCTCAATGGTATCTATGAATAGGATTTGTAGACATATTTTATACCATCTTTTTCTTCTAAAATTTATCATCATATAGCACAATGAATATGGTTTTGGATGAACTATATTCATTTTCCATCTATTTAGGTATCCTACTTTCTATATGAGATAAGGGACTCATATTAATATCTCCCTTTATTTTGTAGCTTCAATATCATGTCACATAGCTAGAGTTAGAAGAATTATAGAATTTTTTTTAATAAAATCATACAAGGTAAACTACTTCCCTAGTTGATATCTAGTTGTAACATCTTTTCCCCCTTTATAAACCATTCTTTTTGTTAGTAACACACCCATTATATGTCAAATGTTTTTAAAAAAAATATATAATTTAAAAGCTACGTTAATATAAGAGATATTATTTTCATATTTTAAATAAATTATATGGTCTAATTTATATTTGGAAAGATATTATTCTTTTCTGAAAGATTTCAAATCTGAACTTTCTATCATTCAATTATATAAGGATATTAACATAGATATATTTCTTTATTATTCATAGTTTCTTATACTCTATTTTAGATCCTTTATTATATTATCCTTTAAATTTAATTGAACAGTTATCTTCTTTAACTATGAGTTGGATTCTATTCATGTTCATCTTCTTTCTAATAATTGATTCTTAAGAGAGATAATTCTTACTTTGAATTCATTATTATAGATCATTTGTTTTTTAATTTCTTATAAAAGTTATTTAAGATTATCAATTTGATCTTTCATATTATCTCCCGTCTTATTTATATAAACTTCAAGGATACTTCAATACTCCATAGACTTTTATTTTCCATGCATAAATCTTTAATAATTTCAAGCTCCACGTCATGCATAATTTCAAATTTATCCATCCTTTCATATAATGATAGGATTACTTCTTAATAACTATATGTGTAATCCCTAGACCGAAGGCTTGAAATCCTTTCTATCACTTTCATTGAATCATAATCATATTTATTATTTGGGGATGAATTTGTGTTTTCAGATATATAAGGATCTTCTAAGACATTATGAGAATAAGATACAATAGTAATATCAGACTTATTTACCTCAACCATAGAATCCAACTGCATGGGTGTCTTCATATTATTCTTAATAATCTTGTCTCTTATAATAATAAATCCATCATTTTATAGAATTATTCCTTCTCTTCCATTACTTCTTCTATTCTTCCAAAAAAATTATCAATAGTATTTCATATCTTGAAAGAGGTATCACAATGGATAATGTTCTTTAAAACCTCATCATATAGAGATCACATAAAGTACTTTTCAGTATTGTAATTAACAATACTTTTAATGGGATTAATTAAATCAACATCTTACTATATTAGCTTCACAAACACTTTGAAAAAAATTCTATAAAAATAGATATATCCCCTTTTTCTAGCAATAAAATTCAATGCCATTGAAAATGGAGGATTCAACATAGAATCTATAAGAGATACAATATCAAAACACAAGTGTTGAGGTTTAATTACAAGTTAGAAAAGTTTTTCTTTGATACCACTTATTGAAACTAGAGACTCCCTAAAATGGGGTTGAATCAGGTTATCAATTTATTTTTACATTTTCCTTTTTCTTTTTGAATATTATCTTTTAGGATCTTTGTCATGGGTTAGTAGGAACGTCCATTCATCCTTTTTCCATTCTCAAATCCATCCACTTCATACATCATTCACATTAACATAAAAAAATGCAAGGACACTAGATTTTAATTGGTTCATCCAAATGGGATGATCCAAAGATAACACACCAATGATGTGTTAATGTTCCAGGGATGTAATACTCTATATATGGTTATTAAAATGGTTTTAGGGAGGTTGTACTACCAATACGAGGTAAAATACCACTAATATACTCTTTTGAACTACTCAAGTAAGGAATGATTCAATTTATAGAATTGAGGATCTTTTTCACCAGTTTATAGACAAGTGGATCTTCTTCAAATTAATATGGGTCACTAAAAGCCCATTCATATTTGATTCTAGATATATTTTTGTTGATCTACATCACTTTCTACCTCCTTATTACTTTAATCCAAATGGGATAAAATCCTTATATATGAGGGTTGAATGTATGTTCTCCCTAGACCTATATAAATTTTTTTATTTGAATAATAATAATTCAAAAATTAGAATTATTCATTAAGATTCTATTTATTTTATAGACAAATATTTCACTGATACATTTATTAATTCTCTCAATACTTCTTTATTCATGTATTATCTAGATATAACCATTGTAAATCACTACTTGAGTTCATCTCTTTCTCCTTATACTTATACAAGAATCAAATATGATTATATATTTTTGCCCATGCTTCTCTCTCTTTTTACTTCCTCTTCAAGAATCAAAAATGTTATATAGCTCTTGCTCCTTCTCCCAAACCTAATATGAAAATAAATTACAATCATCTTATATTTTTCTTTAGTTCATCTATCAATATATATATATATATGAATTTATGTTCAATACATAAAAAATTCCTACTTTCAAATTCAAATAAATCCATCGAGAGAAAATATTTCATATTTGGAAACATAAAATCATTTTCATTATTTTATTCTAACTCCTTATATTCATATGCATGAGCTTTCAATTTAGTCAATACATCAAATAACCAAAACTAAAATCCTTTATTCTAAAGATCTTACCATATATTCTCCATGAACTTAACTATTCTTACCTCAATAATCTCTATGATCTCTAAACATCTAGAAGACCAGGTTTAAAACATCTTATTTTTAATTTCTGGATATCTAAGAATAATTTGTCCATTAATTTTTTTGGAATAACCTAGTATTTTATATATTTTAATATTCCCTAATATCTTGTAATTATACCTCCATTTTAATCATTCATTTAGGCCTCTAAATTTTATAACCCATACGCACAACACACCTGAAAAAATTCCTTCAATCTATGAAAAATGATGTGGTGTTATTGTCCTCCATTCAAAACACTCTACAAAACATCCAACACAACCAAACCGCTTAGAACATGGAACAAGGTGAAACCTATTTTCTTATCTGTTACATAGGTATAATATGGTCCCTACCATGCCCCTAGTAATTATTCTCATTATGAATAGGTAATTCTCTAGTGTAACAAATAGCTCTCCATAGTATTTTGATTTTATATTGCCTATTTTCACCAACCATGAGTTCAGTTTCTTATCCATGGTATGGTAGATCATACATTCTCTTCTGTTAACTTTGAAAATTTCATTACTCTAACCTGCATGATATGTGGTCAAACTCTTTTGATTTTTTATTTTCCATGGTATTCTCTATGGAGTGGAAATTCAGTGAAACTAAGATTCTCCTATTTTCTAACTACACCTTCCACCCCTAAACACACATGGTTCTTCCCTTACATATAATATTGATTTTAGAGTTACCTTTATGCTAGTTTTCCTTACACACACATGGTTATACCCTTACGTAGCATCTTGTTTTTGGAGTTACCTTTATGCATGATTCATATTAACCTTGAACATAGGTCTAATGAAAATTATACAGCTTATTTTTCTTCACAAATCCATGCCTATCAATTGAGTACTTTAAAAATATAATCACATTTCAAAGAAGTTGATGTGTTTTCAAATAACTCTATATAAAAAATGAAACT
Organism: Viscum album; assembly: GCA_963277665.1. NCBI lineage: Eukaryota > Viridiplantae > Streptophyta > Magnoliopsida > Santalales > Viscaceae > Viscum > Viscum album. The sequence continues at coordinate 1,818,947,075 of OY728164.1, forward strand.
TCTTTCATCAAACTAAATATTTCACAATTCCATAATAACCCTTCTAGAAAATATTCTACTTATAGATATTTTCATGATACTTCATTAATAATTATTTTTATATGATAAAATTACTATTCATAGATTATATCTAGATTTTCTAATTTCGTTATATCATTTATTTTACAGTTCATTGTAACAACTACCCAAATTTAATGATTGAAAAATATAAACATTAATTTTCTATAATAATTAAGTTTTTTTACTTTCCTTCCGACCTTGAACCATTTTTCATTAGGGTTCTTACTTATAATTCACAAAAAACATCCTATAGATTAGTCACTATAATTTTAAAAATCATTGGAAACCAAACTTACATGGGTAATCTATATCGAATAGGGGAACCCAAGAATCCTCTTATGTATAGTCCAATGTGAGTGAGTTAAATACCATTGTTTCAGGTAGTTGATTCCTATCAAAGTTACTGACATCTTGACATGGATTTTGAATGATCAAACCACATAGAAAAATTAAAAAATCACACAAACAATATTACTAAGGAAATTATAAAGAAATATTGAGGAATATGAATATATTTAATGATTAATCAAATAATCTAAAACATTAGTTAGATAATTCTTGTAAAATTGGAGAAGAGTTCATCGATTTAGAATTAATAATTTTTTTCCTATGAAATAAATATTTAAAAACACAAGGGGGAAGTCATTATCAAGTACTCAAATTCAATTTCATGAGAAGAAGATCTTTTAAAGATACTAAATTGTCTAAATAAAACAAAATATGTAGAGATTTTTCTATATCTGTGGAATTCCTAAAGAAATGTTCATATTTCATCATCATTGGATCCACTCAAAAAAAATCATGCACTAGGATTTACATTTTAACTCTTAAGATCAATATTTTACTTTTCCTTATGAATCTTCAAGACATTCTTCATCATTTTATACTCCTCCACCAAAAAGGCTCTATGACAAGCCTTCCCAATAGAGCCCGAACTGCAACTACCCCAAGCACACCTCTAGTAGTCCAAGGGCTAGAGACTATAATCAAGTAGGAATATCTCACACATGGAAGTAATTTTCCTAATGTACTTATAAACACACACACACACACACATCTCCAAGACCATACAATACTAAAATATAAAACAACTAATAAACATGCATGCATAGCATTTAAAATCACACCAACAGAGTATGAAAATAAGTACTGGAAAGAAAAGGTCCAAATACAATCTGACCAAAAGAAACTGAAAACAAGTCAAACATATGATGATGTAGTGTAATTCTATCAACGAAACCAAAATAACACACCCTGGTCTATCTGTCCCATGAAAAACCACCTTGTGCTGGTTTCTCAAAGAATCCATCAAAAGGTCGGTTGTGTGCATAAGGCACAACACATTTGGGAAAATCCCATACAGGGGTGATTATAACAACACCTAGTAGGACACCCTAAAATCAATAAGCATGTAGCATAAAAAATATCAGTCATCTCATCTTAGGTATATATGAATGGAATATATAAATATAATATCCATACATACTCATAGTAGCCACATAGTCTCAAGGTAATATCATAGCTATATAACCAGCCTAAGATTCCTACTCAAAGGTTCCATTAAACACTCGCTTGCGAGAACACACTCTACATGTCAAAAATAACTTATGGAGTATATCCAAGATTTCATGATCTTCGGGTCTTTCCATATGAAGTATATACCGGAATTCTAAATTTAACAATAAACATATGAGTATCACACCCAAGTACATGGGTTATACCAACAACAATATCAAGATTAACCCACTATGTAGAGGATTGACACCCATGTAGTGATGGTCGTGACGATACCAAGAACCACACCTAGGGAAATGATGACGATGATAGAGGATATCACTCTAGGACACATGGAAGTATTCCAACAACTCTATCAAAGATTGAAGTTCCTCAAAAGGGATCAACATCCTATGTATAGGAAACAAATACTATAATAACAAGGTATTCGAACATACAGTTCAACTCATAAAACCATATGGGTGTATAGATTCACCCCACCCTAGAAAAAAAAATCACTTTCAAAATCAGTTTTCAAAATGATCAGCTGAAAATATATAGACTAACAATACAATATCTCATGCACGCATACTCGATGAGTCGGGTGAGTAAAAAAGTGACCCTATTTTTTAATCTAAAACCTTGGCTTATTTTTTATCTCAAAATTCAAAATGACACTACCCCCACATGCCATAGGGTTTCTTTTCATCGCCTTCCATCCTATCGCTACTACCTTGCACACATGGCCCCCTCTACTCAGTTGAAACTTCCTCAAATCATCCCAGCTAAATATTCAAGCTCTGGTGTCTTTTTCATCGCTAAAACTAGATCACGGGTTTACCCATATCAGCCAATCCATGGATGAGATTTATAACCAAGGAATTTAAATCAAAATTAACACTAAGAATTAGAATGATGTGGATTCACCTTCTACTCACACATGACCGACCTATACTCTGCTCCTTCCTCACTACTTCGCACGATAAGAACCACTTCACCTTGATAACCTCTTGACCTCACATCACACATACGAAACAAGAATTTAGGGTTTCTTCTTTCATTACCTCATCTTTCGTATTTCATCACATGACCCACCTCTACTCCATCAACACTACAAGTAATAGAAATAGATATCTGTGAGTTCTGCTATAAGATATTGAGCTCAATTTTTATGTGAATGTTTTTGTTATAGTGTTTATTTAATGTGAACTTCTTTCTAATTTTTTATTTACTACAGCTGATTTTAATGTGAATTATTGGTCTCTGGATAAATTGATGTGTATTTTTTTTTTCTGAATACCAATTTTATTTGATTTTTCTCTAAATTTTTGGTCCTCTGAAAACCAATTTCAATTTCTGATTATGAAAAATTTTTGTGTTGAAATAATTATTTTATAGGATTATGTGTAAATATTGAATTTGTTTTTTAGTACAATTACAGTTAGGAATTCTTGATGAAAATTTAAAGATATAGGAGGACCATTTTATCTTTTTTCAATTGATTCAATTGATTTTAAAGACACTATAGTGAAATGGTGGACTATTTGTTCACTATTTTTTTGAATATGTTTGGTTCAATCTTGGATGTTATATTTGGTGGGTGTTGTGGGAATTTGTAATAGGGAGCAACAACATAAAAGTTATTTTTCAAGGGAAATTTTATCTATTTTAACCTTAGGTTTCTACAAATGGGTGCCTAAGGCTGATATTTTTCATTATAGTATTTTTTATTATTATTAAATTAGACTCTTATGAGTATACAAGTTGAGTCTATGAGTTAATTTTACTGGACTTGAATGGTTCTAAGTAGATTATCAACATTGACTACCTTGTATACTAAAACCTTAGATAAAGGGTCAAGGGAACATACCCTAATGAAACTTGTACAAGATGAATATGACATGTTCTCGAAGCCTTATTTAAAGGAGTAAATTATGTGTACTGGTAGTATAAAACATTTCCCTTTGTCACTAGGTCCTACCCATGTATCACAGTCTATGACCATGTCCGTATAAGATTACATGACATGTATGATCATGTGTACTCCTGACTGTGTCTATGTTTAGTTTTCCATGTTTTTGTATGGTTAGTCATGTCCATGTATGGCTGGTTGTGTATCATCATTGATCCATGTCATGTAATAGTTAAGGTACAAACACTATGTGACAAGGGTCACATGATGTGTGATATTTAACTCCACGAGGAACCCTGGTGTCATATCTAGGGGGTCTCACATGTCATCTACCACTAGAAAACACATCATGTAACTTATTATTTCATAGAACCCATAAGCACTTCTCTGCATCATCCTCCACACCACCACCACTAAAAAACTTTCTTGAATATGAGGATCCAAGTATATTTGATCCTTATTGTCATCGATCATTGGGATATGACCTTCAAAACTGCTTAGTAAACACCCTTGTGCATCTTCTATTATCATGACATCGAACTGAGTTGAATGGGAATCATCGATCTATTTTGATATCTCTCTGAGCATCCTATGTAATCATTTTACCTCAATCACAACCCAATCCTATCATTGATATGAACCCAACTATATGATATCAATCTATTTTACCAATAAAAAGTGGCACAATTATTGATTATCTATTATTTGTATAACTATAGTCCAAATTAATTTCCAGCAATGAATGATGAATATGGAAGTAAATTCACAACACACAAACATGAGCAATGGACCTTTTCCAATGTTCGTATTGGCCTCAATTTGTTGTTGTTAGAACACATAATAATGAGATAATAATATAATCCATAATTAAATCCCCAATCCCAGATAATATCTATCTCATACCTGCAATATGCACAATTCACAAATTAATTCATTTGTTGATTTATTCATGTTCATCATAGGAATAAATAAATGGGGATAAAGCCACATAAATTTGATGTCCTACCTTGATATGGATTGATCACTGAAAGATAATGAATATGTTTCATTGTCATTGTATAGATCCTCGAATCCTAATGGCACAATGATCTTCCATCTTGTTCTAATATAATCTAATGTAATATTCCAAGAACTATCTCCTCCAAAAGTCATCTAGTTCTCCATAGTTAAGTGTCCAACCTTGAGATCTCCTCATAAGTATCTACTTATAGAGGTATTTTTGGTCACTGCATCAAAAAAATTAAATAATTTTATTTATTAATTTTATTAATTTTCCCATGACATAACTCAACCCAAATATCTCACGGGCTCAATGTATAAGTCGTGACTAGGGTAAAACCCATTCTATGAAATCAACGGTGGCCACAAATTTCCAATCTGAGCATCTGTTTAAAAGTTATTCAGCATTTTAGGAAAACTCAACACATGTGACATTTAATTTATTTTAATAATTAATTCCAAGTTCATCAGGCCTTGGAATCTCATGTCATCTCAATGCCTAGATTTAAAAATAATCCATATAATATTATATAGTAATGAATAGAAAAATAAAATTCATTACATTCTCCCCAGCTTGTGTATTTACATCCCAGAAATCCAAAACAGAAGGCTACATAAAGATATCTGGTCACTGAGTACGTATTTGGGACTCTTTCTCCTAGGTACTCTCTTGAAGATTATTACATTGCCACCATACATGCACTAAAGAAATCTCTTACCCACATAATATCTTCTCATGATAATCCTAAATATCTACAAGGTACTTAAAATATGTAGCTCCATCCTCAGTGTCTAGCTTTCCCCGATCGATAATGTGTTATGGGTCATGCACGTACCTCCTCAGTAGCGACATGTGGAAGACGTCGTGTACCCAGTTTAAATGTGGGGGTATATCCAAGTGGTACCCCACATCACCAACTCTACATATTATTAATAAAAGACCAATGAATATAAGATATATCTTTCCACTATAGCCAAATCTCCACAACCCATGTCAAGGTGAGACCCTCAGGAACATGTGGTCCCCCTCCTTGGATTCCAAAGGACTCCATTTCCAGTTTTCAAAAGACTTATGATGGTTCTAAGTAGTCCTTTTCTACTCCCATATGATCTTGACCTTCTCAATCATGTCTCGCGCCAACTTTGTTCCCATAAGTGAAAACTCTGTTGGGTCAATCCAACAAAGTGGGGACCTACAGGGATGTTCATATAAGGCATAAAATGGTTTCAAACCGATGGTGGAATGGTAGTAGTTATTTTATGAAAACTTCACTAGGGGTAAGTGATCCTCACAACTATGGACTAAGTCTGACATGAAATCCCATAGTATTTCCTCTAGGGCCTAAATGGTCCACTTAGTCTAGCCATCAATTTGGGAGTGGAAATCCATGCTCAAACACAACTGATCCACAAAGACATCTAGTAATCCTCTCTATAACCAAGATTTGAAGTGAGCATCATGATCAGAAATGATCATCTATGGAAAAACATGGATATGGACTATCTCCTTCATGTAAAGACATCTCATTCTCTCTACTAAACTCTACTCTTGAATAACTAGTAATTGGGCCAGCTTAATGAGTCTATCAATGATCACCCAAATAGAATCATGTCCTCCAGATGTACATGGTAACCCCATAAAAAATTCCATATATATTCAATCCCACTTCAACTCTGGAACCTTAAGTGGTTGAGATAAACCCACTGGAACCTGGTGTCAAGCCTTCACATGTCGACAAGTAAGGCATCAATAGACAAACTCTGCAACTCCCTTCTTCATCCCTAGCCATCAAAACTAACATCGTAGGTTCTGGTATATCTTTTACCCATGCAGATGTACCGCTAAAGTGGACGTATGAAACTCTCATAGAACCACCTCCTAGAATGTCATGGGTACCATTTTATGTCCTTTGAAAATAACGACATGCTCCCCACCTTCAAAAAATCCATCATGAGCTTGTGCGATGGATATCTGAGTACATAGGGTCTCATAATAAATATCCCCAAGTTGTGTCGCACTAAATCACTGTAAAATCAGAGGTTAACAACTATTGACTAGAGGTAAGATTATTCATCCCCATCCACAAAGGATAACTATAACTAGGACCACTTCTATGATGACTCAATCAGTAGTTGCGAACAAGATCTCCTACTGAGATCATATGCCGACATGTTCTTCTTCCCATGAGTATAGACAGTCTCAAATTCATGGTCTTGAAGAAAATTTATCCATATCTTATATCTCAAGCTAATATCCTTCTAAGTAAATATATACTTGAGACTCCTATGGTTATAATAGATGATTAACCGCTCACCGAAAAGGTAGTTTCACCACATCTTATGTGTAAAAACTATCATTGTTATCTCAAGATCATGGTTTATGTAGTTCTTTTCATGTGGTCTCAACTGACATGAAGCAGAGGAAATCACCACTTGTATCTTCATCATAACACAACCAATCATAGTCCTTAATGCCTCATAGAACACTACTTACCTGACAATATCCTATAAAAATATCAATTTTCAAGCACTCGTCAATTTTTTCCTCAACTCCAGAGAATCTTGTTGAAACCTATATCCATACGAAAGGCTTTCCTTTAAGGTCAAATCTATCAAGGGATTTGATATCATATAGAAATTAGGTACGAATCTCCAATAGTAACTTGATAACCCAAGGAAGCTTTGCACATCCATAACTCTCTTGGGTGGCTCCCAAACTAACACTTCTTCAACCTTTGTCAAGTCCTCTAATGCACTATCTGTTGAGATACCATGTACCAGAAATTAAAACTTCTAAATCTAGAATTGTAACTTTGACATATTCACATGAATTTGGTGATATTAGATTACGTTTAAAACCATCCACAAGTGTCTTGTGTGCTCCTCCTAGGACACTGAGTGCACTAGGATATCATTGATAAAGACAGACAAAACCAAATATAATAAAGGCTAAAAGATCATGTTGATGATCCTCATGAATAGTACTATAATGTCCATAATGATGAAAGGAATCACCATGTACTCATAGTGAATGTAACAACATCAGAAAGAAGTATTCATTATATCCTCAACCTATACTTGCAGCTGGTGATACCCTGGTTTGAGGTCAGTCTTTAAGAATCATCATGCCCCTCTCAACTGATCAAAGAGTTCATTGATCGTTGATAATTGATAATTTTTCTATATGATCACCTAGTTTAGGTGACAGTAATCCAAAGATAACCTCAATCTCACATCCTCCTTCTTGGTTAACAAAAATGGAGTTGCCTAGTTTGAAACACTATATCTGACAAAGCCCTTCCTATGAAAGCCTTCCAACTACACCCCCTACTCACAAAGCTTTACGGGATCCATCTGATATTCTAGTAAAAATATCAGGGCCACATCAGGATGTATATAAATGCATAATTATATATCTCAGTGGAGAGGTAAGTTGGGAACATCCTTAAGAAACACTCCCCCATACTCTTCCACCACTGTAGAAAACTAAAAACTCATAGCATCCACTACACCAAAGGTTATTCTATCCAACTTGTGTGTAATCAATTATACCCTCATACACATGAGTCCATCCTTATCTACCTAGGTTTCCTTTTCAGTCATAAATTAAAATAGTGTCCCATAATTATGGAGACACTGTATCCTCCACATAAAACAATCTATTTGGGATTAAATTTTAGATAACCATTTCATACCAAGGATGACGTTGTAAGGCCTCATCGCTGAAATAAAAATATCTCAAATGAAACACTCAGCTCCAAGAGTCATATAACACTATTAGAAGAAGTGTTTTATCACTTAGTCACCTCCAGTAAGAGTCTCCAAGAATAAAGGTCAATCCAAGGGCTCAATTGGAATCCTTAAGTCTCAAACTAGATTAGTGACAATAAATGAATTACTAGAACCTATGTCTATCATTACTATAGATAAGGTAGAAAAGACATAGATTGTAATCATCTCTGGAACCTCTGAGCCACAAGCCTCAACTTCTTACAGTTGTCGTCACCCCTATCCCCAAGATCCTTGATCCTGGCATAGACCACCTGTGGGTGGTGGTGTTATCAAGTCATAATATCTTCTATCATTAGCTAATCTCCCAGCTCCTCTGCCACGTTTTCCACCCTAAAGACCCACCTTCCCATATCACTATCTCTTCCCAGCTATCTCTTCCACTTCCTCTCTATCAACCACATTTCTGGTTGGAATATATCGTGCAAGATGTCCCTGACTATCACCAGAGTACCACAGACTCTCTCTAGGATGATTAAATCTATCTTGTCAGCCCTTAACTGCATACCCACTATCCCAGGGTCACCTCTTAAAACATATCACACATCTAGGGCCCAATGCCTATTATATTCTCCCTATCTCTGCAATCTCATCTCATATGTATCCACACTACCAGCACTAAATATCTATCATTTCTTGTATAAGAAACTCTCAACTACCAAAGTACACACTAGCACCCCAAAATAGGTAGGCATGCATAGTGGTATAATGATGGATTGGATATATCTATGTAGAACTCTTTATAAAGTCTGATCCTAAAAGAACTGTTCATGCACCATATTCATCATGTACCAAGAGAGGTTGGTGAAGCTCGATGAATACTCAGCCACAGTCATACTACCCTATTAAACCTATAGAATTTCCTAGATTCCCACAACCCTCAACATATCTATAGAAAACTACTCTTTGAAAATTATCTCAAAATATTACCATGCAAGAGTCACCTCATCATTCAAATGGGTTATTAAGCCCCACTATCATTATATAGAGCCATGGAGAAGGCTTGATTTCATGACCACAATCTGATCTTTAGGTGTCCTAACAAGATAGAAGTATTGTGTCAACACCTCAATCCAGTATTATACCACCTAGGGGTTAGTATTTTTTCATAATTTGAGGCATCACTATAAAAGAAACTTGTGAGTTATTCTCAATCTGTGAAGCACGTTTGCTGGAATTTCTAGTAGACACCCTAAGACATGATATGTGCATGCAATGAACATATAGGGGTGAGTATTAAAATACCTAGTTAGACACCCTAAAATCACTATACATATATAATCAATAATAATAGTCATATCATCATTGGTATATATCAATTGAATATATAACTAGAACATCTAAACATACTAACAGTGGACACATAGTCTCAAGGTAAGATCACACTAGTATAACCAGCCTAGGATTCCTTCTCAAACATTTCGTATAACATTCATCTGGGAGAACACACACCATGAGTCCAAAATCACTAATGGTATCCATCCAAGATGTCATGCTCATCAGGTTCTTCCATAATAAGTACATGTTGTAAGTCTTAACAGAACAATACACATATTGGGATCACACCTAAGGCCATGAGGTATACCAACACCTCTATCTAGATTATCCTAATAAGTAGGGGATCGACACCCATGTAATGTTGTTCATGATGATACAAAGAACCCCACCTAGGTAAAAATGATGATGATAAGGGACAACACTTTGGGCGTCATCAAAGGATTCAGACAACTCTATCTAAGACTGAGGTTCCTTGGAAGGGATCACTATCATATATATAAGACACAATTCCATACAAAACCATTAGGAAAGGATCAAGGGAATGTACCCAAATGAAACTTGGCTGAACTGAAGAAGAAGATTTCTCAAATCCTTTTTTGAAGGGATATACGGTGTATGTTGTTAATACACGGTGTGACCCTTTAACATTGGTTCCTACCCATGTCTGTTTTGGAGTAAAAGCATGTTCGAGTCCATGTACTCCTGACTATGTCCATGTACAGCTTTCTGTGTCTATGTACAACTATCCATGCCCGTGTTTGGATATTGGTGAATCTTATGTGATACATGATTAATTCCAAGTAAGGGTCATAGACATTAGGAAAATGGTCACCCTACATGTGATACATAACTCAAGGCAGAACCCTAGAACTATATCCAAGTGGTCCCACATGACATGTAATGCTAGAATATAAACTATGTAACCTAGAATTTCATAAAACTGATAGTTTCTTCTCCATGTCATTCTCCAAGACACTTTCACCAAAAAATTCATCATAATATGAGCATATAGGGTTATTTGATCCTTAACATCATTGATCACTAGGATCTGACCTTAGGAAAAGCTCGTGAAATTCCTTCTTGTGTCATTCGTAGTCACACCACCGAACCGAGTTGAATGGAAATCATTGATCCATTCTGATCCACCTTTGATCATCCTCTGTCATCACCACACCTCAATTTTAGCTTCAGTTTTTCGTCGATCTAAACCTATATCTATGATATAAATCTGTTTCTCCGTGAAACATGCATGCAACGATTGATTATCCAATATTTTTAAAATTGCGGGCTAAATGAATTTCCTATGATGAACAAAGAATGAGGAAGGAAATCAAAAACACACAACCATGAGAAATAGACCTCGACCAATGATTTTATTAGCCTAGATTCATTGTTTTAATAACAAAGAATGAAGATATAATAAAATAATCACCAAATAAATCCTCAATCTTAGATAATATCTATCATATACCTGCAATATGCATGATTCATGAATCAATTCATTATTTTATTGATTTATGTCCATATTATGAATAAATAAATTGGGATAAATCCCCATAAAATAAATTTACTTCCTCGAGATGGATCAATCACTGATGAGGAACGAATTTGTGTCACTTTCATTCGTGAGATCCTAGAATCCTGATAGCGCAATGATCCTTGATATTGATCTGATCTGATCAGATGTCATCTTATAAGAATTCTCTCCTCCAATGGTGTTCTTGGTCTCCATGGTTAAGTAGTCAACCCTGATATCTCCTTATAATCATATACTTATAGAGGTTTTTGGGACGTTGTGTCAAAAAAAAATTATTTTATTTATTTTATTAATTCACCTGTGATGCAACTCAACTAGAACATCTGATGTACTCCAATGTTAAATCATGCCTATGGTAAAAATCATACTTGGAAATCAATGGTAGCCCCATATTTTTTATTCGATCATCCATTTAAAAGTTATTCCACTTTTTTCATCAAAACTATGTGAGTGTGTTATTTATAATATTTAATATATTTTAATAATTAATTTCAGGCTCTCTAGGCCACAAAATATCACACTATCTCAGTGCCTTACTCCAAAAATAATCCATATAATATTATAAATAAATACATGGAATAATTAGAGTCATTAAAGACTTAAATGATCCTATTAATAAAAATGGAATGTATTTCTCTCAAATCTTTATAATCTAGTAATATAAATAATGTCACACAAGGAGGAACAACATACCTCTCCCTCATTAAACCTACGGACAAGGAAACCGCATATGGGTGATTGATAATCCTACAATTCCTGGATAATCTATGCCTATTGTATTTATCAAGTCATAATTTGGGGATCTAAAAAACACACCAATAGGGTTGGAATGAGTTGTGATTTATACAATTATTTTAGATTTAACTATTGGGATTAAGATAATTATATTTATCAAGGAAATATTAATCCAATAAATAAGATTAAAAACATTGACAAACAATATCCATGTAAATAATTATGCATACTTCCCCTTGCACATTGTCTTGTAAATTGAAAACCCCTCTTCTTTATTCCATCTCTAGGTCTAATAAGAAAAATGAATCTTTTTTTTAAGAATTTAGATGAAGGAACTAAAAAGAACCAATATTGATAGTTTTAAACTTGTGAATGGGTAGAAGAATTGTAAACAATAGAACTAAAATGACCTGATATTGACATTGTTTTAACTTGTGAATGGGAAGAAAACATATCAAGGCTGATTCTTGAATAAATTACATCGATTATCAAAATTTTACAACAGCTAGACAAAAATCATAAATAATCAAGTTGTGGAACAATATTTTAATATATCATCCCTATACAGTATAAAAAATGGTATAAATTGAAACCATACCTAGTCTTTCAGATCAAGTAAAACGAAAAACCATGAAAATGTAATAAAACAATTATACACCTATGATATTATTTCCTATAATTGGGCATCTAGGACACTTGTCTTTCTTTCTAACACTCTAATACACCAGATTACCACGTAAAGTATTTAAAAAAATTTAAAGAAAGTGGTAGAAAGCATAATCCTTGAAAAACCATAATATATTACATAAAATAGACCTAACAAAAGATATTCATGCAATAAAAATCATTATCCATTCAAAACATCAACAGATGTAGATTGAAGAGAATATTTTGGGTCTTGATGACTCTATTGATGTTCGATATAGTTTTGAACCCATGCCACTTAGGATAAGTGATTCGTTGCACCACCTTGAAGTCGAGATCCCATCAATTCTTTGTAGATGGATTGAAGTTAAAAAACTATGATAGTTCGGACGATAACATTTTGAGAGAAGGTGTATATAGCCTCCCAAAAACCTAGATTAGAGGGCATCTCCTATTTCCACTATTAAAATATTATTCAAGGGGAAAATGAAATTTTAAGACCAAAAGTGAGCCTTAATACCAGTGAGGGACCAAAAAATGTGAAGAGGACCAAAAATGGGTGTTTTTGTTCAAATGGATAGTTAGGTGCTATGGAAAACATGGGGTATTATTCTGTGTGATTTTTTATCTTTTTATATTTTATTTCTTATTTTATTAATATAAACCATTATTTTATTTTTAAAAATTATATTTCTTATCATTTTTCTAATCGTTATATTATATATATAATTATAATATATAATTATTATATGTCAGAACCTAAATAGTTATATATTATAAATACTTATTTTATATATACACAAGGATATTTATATATTATATGTGTTAACCTATAACATTTATTTATTTATTTATTTATTGATATTAATAATATTTTTATTCATTAATAATAATAGTAGTACTGGTAATAATAATAATAACAACAATAGTAATAATAATAAGTTTTTTTTATCAAATTGATAACCCAACTATTAAATGGGTTAGGTTAGGGTAGTACTTTAAGAGTACAATAGACTTGAATCCAGTTATGATAATTAATATACTATTACTAAAATAAATTACAATTATATATCTTATTTATTAATTTTAGTTTGGTTTAAATCATATTTATAAATAAATATTAAATTTCAATTAATTTCAATTAATTATGAGTAGTTGATTCACTGTATATTATCAAATTAAAAATAAAATTACGAATTATAATTAATTAATTTTTTAATATGTTTATCTTAGATTTATAAATAAAATTTAAAATTTTCTATTTCTATTTAAGTAATTAAAAGTGTTAGGGTTGTTCAATAGGTAGTCAAAGATATAATAGGGTTTGGTTATTGTGGTTATTTTTTAAAATAAATGGGTTAGAGTTCAAAAGCCCTATATTTCATGGGGGATCAACCTGGTTTATATACAAGAGGCCTACTCTACTAATTAGAGTCTTCAATTTTCTGAACCTCTTTTGTTCTATTTTGGCCTTAGTTTTTCTAGTAATAAATGTTGATGTAAAGATATTTTGGAGTATTATTACCTCTTTATTATCTTTTTGGTTAATGTACGTCCTACAATATCTGTATATTTGGGGCTCCTCCTTGATGAGATCTAGTATGGGTCTTATGAATTTTCTCATGCATTTTTCCATTTCTCTCATTAAAATGGAGGGTAATATACAACCCCATCATATTTATATGTCTCATCATTCTTCTACTATGTTGGTTAGGTTTAGTTTTATGCCATGTAAGGATTTATTTATTACATCTATGGATTTATAACTTGTTTGAGTGGATTTTTGTTTTTATTCAAAAATGTATATAGACTCACAAATAAACACACATGCAAAATGAAAAAAGTGTGTTGGGTAAAGAATAATATGTATGGTTTGAAAAAAACATGCAAGACTTGTTACTCAAAATATTCCATTTTAAACTCTATTATTGTTGTTAATAAATGATATCAATTACAATAAGTGGGTGGGGAAAAGTTATTCACAATAATAGTAATTTATTGAATGCACAATGAAATTAATTTTTTGGAATTAATTTACATTCCATTATAAAATAATAATTATCATGTTTTTTTGGGAGGTCTCATACTAGATATGTTAGTCGTTAGTTTAATTATAGGGAAGTTGATTCTAACTTTCACTCCAAGTCTGAAACTTATGATTTTGATCCTCTTTTTTTATGATGTGCACTTACTGATCTATTTTTTTCATCACCATTATCACTATGATGTATTTTCAAGTTCTCACTCATCCTTGAAAAGTAGTTTTTTAAAATAAAAAAAAGGATTTCGTATAAGATATTGAAAGAATTTACTATATGTATTTGATAATTAGAAAAATTGTTAACCATCGAAATTAATAAGAAACTCTATCATGACATATGGTTTAACCATCACAACTAAATTCTTTTCTTGAAATGGTTTGATAAATTATATACATTGGATAGTAAACATAACCAAAATTATTGAAAAATAAAACTTGTTTCATTAATTTGAAATGTAATACCTGGTTTTCATAATGAAATTCATTTTTTTATAATTTTTGTTTCTATCTTTCACTCATAATCATCATTAAATGTATTTGAAAATGTAAAAAGAAGATTATTATTAACATCTTTGGCACCCAATATTGATATAGTATAATTTTATTTTCAAAGTAAAATATAATGTCTTATATTCTTTATTTTAAAATAGTTATTATCATATTTATTGTTATTCAATTTAAAATAAAAAATAATGGTAGTATTATAAAAATGTTAATGTTCGGAAGTCAAGTGTTAAAATATAAAACATTATTATTAAAATTTAGAAGTGAAGTGTTAAACCATTTTTTCAGTTGACTTCTAGTTTTTAACATTGAGTTATATGAATTAAGAAATATAATATTGTATATCAATTGTTTTAAAAATAATTAAAAAAACTAAAAGTATCAAAAATAATTCAACACTTGTATTCATTATTTTAACACTTTAATTCTAGGTTTTAACCCTTGAAATATATTTTTTAATAATATAGTTACATGTTTTAATTGTTCAATTCCATATTTTAATTATTGAACAAAAAAATAATGGTGAAAAAAATATAAGTTTATTCTAAAAAACACAAAATTATACAGTAATGGGAAGTCAAGTGTTAAAATGTGGAATTTTTTCATAATCATCATTTATATACAATAATAAAAGAAATTTCATATTTACTTGTAAATATTAAAAACTATTATTTAAAACAATATCATTTAAGAAGTAGTTTTACATAAAAATAAAAGAATCCCTATAATCATCACACATAAATCCAAAATATATAAAATTAATTTTACAATTTAAAAATCAACTCTTCAAAACCTAATAAGACACCGAGATAAAAAATATTTTATTTTATTCAAAAAATATAATATTAAATTACAATACTTTCCAAAACCACCCAAAATATGGATTTTTATTCAAATGGACATTTATACCCCCAATGAAAACATGGATCATTGTTCTCCATGTCAGTTTTTTTACTTAATTTATTAATGTAATCCATTTTTCAATTTTAAAAAGTTTATTTCTTATCATTTTTTAAAAATTAGATTATATATATAGTTATATTATATATTAATTATATGTTAGAATATAAATAGATAAATATTACAAATACTTATTATATATATGCATTTTTATATATTATATGTTTTCACCCATATACATGTACTTAATTATTTATTTATTCATTTTTATTTAGTCTATTTTTATGTCGTAGGAGTATTAGTAGAATTAGTAATGATGATGGTGGTGGTAGTGTTTCTAGAAAATTTAAAACATGACTAGTTCGTTAACTATATGTTATTGAATAGTGACAAACCAACCTAGAGTACCATTTAAACAGGTATTTGATACAATTCTCTACTAACATGAAGAGAGTTTCTGATATTTATGATATGGAAACAAGAACTGGGAATTCATAAATAATGGTTAGAAATTATTTCTCCCATAAAAGATTACTATAAACAAATTATAATACAGAAATATCATCAAATTCATGCATTAATATAAGCATATCATTTACAAGGAGATGATACAAAATTGGAAATAAAAAAAGGTACCAAAAACCCATCTCTTGGTGGTCCATGACCACCCACCATGGCTCAGGTCACCCATCCTCAGTCAACCAAACCCGAAGGCACAAAATAATTTGACGATCACATGAGGACATGTTACAATAATAAGAGGGTTTCAAACACCAAATCTAAAAGAGGGGTGTGAGCTATAGTGCCCATTAGTATTCTGCTAAATAGTCTATATAGTTACCTCATAAGGAAATTCAAATATTCTGAATGTTGAGTAAAATAATGATAGTATGATGATTAGTTTAAAAATGGAGTTTTAAACATTTCAAAATTATGTATCAATCCAAATATACAAAACATTCCATTTCAATCATTGACATATTCCCTCAAATTAAATCTCACTCTCAACCCCAAGTACCCTCAATGTAAATAATATCCTTTCTTCAACAGACATCAATGAATCAATAAATTTTCATTAAATGATTATTATAAGATATGATCATCATAAATTGCATAGTGTTCCATCAAACATCAACAATTCAATACAAAACCTTTTCTTCATTTCAGCATTTAAAAAGGGTATCCATACTGACTTCCGTTAAAAATACCATCATGATAATTCAAAGTGGTGATTTAACACAAGAATTTATTTCAAAACATCCCAAAGGAATTAAATAAGGTTTTAAAATTTAAAAAGGCTTAAGATCATTTAAAAACACGGGTTTACACCATCATTCTATGTGAATAAATATCTCATTTCAAATAACCCAAGAATTCCCATTTAAAAAACAAGGGAAAATCATTCAAATAGGTTTCTTGGTAATTTCACAGATTTAATCATTTGAAACTCTATGGAAAGAATCACATATTTTCTACCATTTTATAAAATTCAAAGCATTTCATTTTTGAAATAAAAATTGTGTTTAAACCCTCACTTTACATATGTTAATAATCAAAAAATATTTGAAAGGGGATTAAAGTAAACATAGAATTCATAAATTTATAATACCATGAGAAGGAACCAAATACATGTTCAATTTATATAAAAGCAACTAAAATGGGATTTCAAAATGAAATTCAAGATCAAAAATTATTAAACATGTGTTGGAAATAAGCACAAATCTATAAATTATCAATCAACAATGAATTACAAAAATAAATTGCATAGAAACATTAACTTAGAAAATTCAGAATCCAACAATAATGGATCCAACATTTTTCGCCTCCAATGATGATTACTGGATATCATAAGATAGATTCTGATATAAGTGATATGAGATCTTAGATCTAAAATCCCACATAAATCCTACTAGGTTCAACCAACCCTAAGGGTATCATATTCTCTAGGAAGAATGAATCAAGAGAAGAATATAGATCAAAGACCAAGAAGAAACACTATGATAAAAGTGACCTTTAATAGCACTATAATAGGCCTTTATCAGTGCTAAAAAAGAATAGATTATCATGAACCAGGTCGGGATTCCATCCAACCCAACATCTAACCCAGTCCAAGACATGGTCCAAAGGGCGTTCCTGATCCCCACTGGCTGGAAACTAGTTCCACGCATCAAATATAATATGATTGGAAATTATTTCAGCCTAATAACCAATATTGAATAAACAAAATAAACAAACTAAGAATGTTTCAATGTCCAATAACTAAATCTCAAATTAATATAATAATATGATTTAGTTACAAGGTAAAACTGAACAAACAAGAAACCAAAACAAGAAAAAACCACTACCTCATGATATCCATGTGACCTTAATGTCACCACAATCCACAATCCAAACCGCTCCATGATCTAGATCAACCTGACAACTTGAACAAGAAGATGAAATTGGAAAACAGATTGGGTTTACTGGCAATGAGTTATACAAGTAGGGTGTAATCTAAAAAACTCAGTAGGTAACCACCAAATAATCCATGTGTTTTGTTTCTAAAAAACAATACACTAATACTATTTTTAAATACATGTATAAAAATAGGGTTTTCACATTTTTGAAAATAAAAACATTTATTTCCCTTTTTAAAACTATTTACACCGTGATTTAATTTCCAAAACAAGTTACCATTTTAAAACCAAAACCCAAAACAAAATATACCAAGCTGTGATGAAGATAAATAAATAGTAAAAGTATAAAATTAAGTGCAACAAAAGTACAAACAAATAATCAGATATAATAACCATGGCCTTTCCTGAACATCCCTAGATTAATCCCTGGACATACCCAATTTAAAACCACATCATGGTGTATGGTGAAGCTCCCCACTCTATACCTAACTGGAAACCCTCAACTAGACAATATTGTGGCACAACCCACCTAGACTCTAAGAAAATCCAGAGGGTCCCAAACCATCTAATCAGGGTTGATCAGTAGCTATCAATCAATTCTCTAAAATACTTTTGGTAACCCATCGTAAAAGTATATTGTGTAAGTAGGAGTCCCCTGCATGTCTGACTCACCTTACCTGTTGTCACCTAACTTTATTACCCCAAACACGAACACCACATATATGATAACCCATATAGGGAAATCCTTAATAGGTGATACCGTTATATATATATATACATATATATCACATCATTAAAGGTTCCAACCAGGCCATCTCATCATATAACATTCAACCCATTTTTTATAACATTCTAGTTTTTTATATGGGCCTTTGTCTTTACACACCCAAATTCATTTTACCCAAAACATTACATAAACCATTTCCAAATCAATTTGAAATTCAAATTTCACAATATTTCCCAAAATCAATAAAAAACCAATGTGAGATATCCAATTACAAATGGGCCTTTAAGTTCCAAAAATTCACCAAAAAAAGTTGCATGGATAAACAGGAAAAACATTAAGGAACACAATTATAATTAAATTTTCAAATCACTATAAGCAATACTTTCCCTCATTTGGAAAACATAAAACCATTATGAGAGAAAGGGAGGGAGTAGGAATGATGAAATATTATGGGGAAATAGTTTTACAGTGAAATATTCATTTGACTACACATCTATATGTACACCTTGTGCACCCATGGATGTGCCAATATTCAAAGGAACCCTCTATATTTCCATGAAAACACACAAAACCATTTTTAGAACCATCACTTTCTTTTTTAAACCAAGCCCAACCATTACACATAATTAAAATAGAATAAATAAACCTTTTTTAAGAACCATTAAAATCCTCCCAAAACATTCCACTACAACCATCAAGCTATATAAACAACAAAAACACACACACCATGCCAAAATCACAATCCAACAATTTATAAATATATATCTCTAAGGGACAACACCACCCAAATCACCCAATTATTTCTATCAAAACACAATTTACATTTTATCAGACACATTTGGTGTGCATACACATAGTCATAAACAAATAATAACTTCAAAACCCATTTTTAGAAATTTCTATCAACAAGGAAATACCATAATAAACTAACTATGTGAATTATAAAGGTGTGAATCAAGTTTAAAAATTAATTGAAGAAACCCAAGTATCAATGAAATGAATCATAAAAGAAAATCATGGATACACCTACCCCAATGGTGTGTGAATGCGATGAAACATTTTGATAAGAGAGATATAATCCTCATATACCATTCACACACTCTATATTCAAAGAAAAATGACCCAACACACAAACCCTATCTATTAGTTTTATCCAAGCAAGACTCCACCAAAGGGAAACTATGGAAACAAGGAAGTATGGGAGAAATAAGGGTAAAAAGGTACAAAACCCTAATAAACTCATCTTTGTTCTTTGAGGGAGAAACCATAGAGGATGACAAGCCAAGGGAGGAGGGGTTTTGGGACCCCTTGGTATGCCAAAATCAATTAAGGAGGGAGAGGCCTGATTTTGGGATAAAAAGAGGGGAGAGAAAAATGGGGATTTAATATTTTAAAATTTTTGGGCAACTCGCATGGTTTGGCTACATGGTTTATCAAACCATACACCAACCATGAGGCAACTAATATCCAAGAAGAGATTGACCACATGACTAAACTTCACGATTATTGGGACCGTACACAAACCATGTGGTAGCTACTTCCTAGAAATGGACTAACTGCATGATCATCATACTTGGTTTGACTGGCCATGATCAAACTGTGTGGTATCTTATATATACTTCCAAAACAAGTTGCATGGGTACCAAGGATGATCTTAATGGTGTCTACCAACTATGTGGTTCCTGTGCGTAATCCAAAAACCCAACCAACTTCTAAAAATTAAAAAATCTAATTCTCAACTCGAACCATGACTAAAGAGATCCAACAATACGTAAATGATAAAATGAAAGTGTTTCCAAGGTTAGGCTCTGAAAATCATCCCCACCAAAAACACATTATACCCCCCCCCCCCCAAAGTCACCCAGTTTAAAGGTTGTCAAAACTTGAGTCCATACTTGATCAGAATAAAGAGAAACCATGAGCCTCGAGGTGACCTTTCTCTCTGCAAGTCACACTCAACCAATCAAGAAGGGACCATAGCATGAGAATAAGGGGGAACACATGGGGGTTCACACCACCCCAAAAACTTTGGTAACATATAAGCTCTAAAATCCCAAACATCAAAACCAAAACTTAAACAAGAAACCCTCTACAGAGCGACTCGGAAAATTGGGACCCCAAGAACTAACTAAACTTCTCCACACTAACAAAATAACACCCATACCGCAACTATGAACTAGGGAACTCCAAACACAAACACATCCAATTTAACACACAACCAATCCATACTTCCAAGATTTAAATAGAAATTTCACTATAAGGAAAACTAGCATTCCAGGATGCTGGGATGATGGAATCCCCTATGAGAACCAAAAAAACTCCACACAAGGGTGAACAACATTACCACCAGAACTAAGAATTTTCTACGTTCATATAAGACTCCCAACAGAGCAGGTGGTTAAACCCGCAAAATGAAACTCCACACAAACAATTAAATGTAAAAACCATTCATAAATTCCACAAAACTCGATCACCTTCAAACATGTTCAACTAAAACCAAGACATGCCCACATAAGGGCTAAGCACACCCAAAGAAGAATAAATGATTCAAAGATACACATTCAGAAAAATATAACCACTCAGTTATAAAATAATGAGTTCATCACACTATTATAATGAAAGGATGAAATTATAGGAGTAGGAATAAAATAATAAGAAAACTTAAAATGTTTGCATCCCAACACGGGAGATAATAACTAGGCCAAGGGAGTTTACCACACACCCCCAGATATTCCTTACTTTGTGAGAGCTTCGCTATGAGGCATGTGACTGGATACCTATATAGGGAAGTATCTCTTACCACATATTTCGTCACTAGAATCCTCTGATCAAAACAACTTTTTTTGGAAACACATAATGAAAACCCTCTCCAAATGACCCAGACAGTCACAATAATGGCATGATTTCTGAGGATTGCAACAAGACTGATTCGAATGCCCAAACTGGCAACACTGGTGGTACATAGGCAAACAGAATGTCGAACTGGAATCCAAAACCAATGACAGAGACTCCTTAGAGATAGTTTCTTCTGGAAATAACTTCTCTCTAGATGGGGAACCCTTGAAAATTAAAAGAGACACCTGATTGCCAACTACCTGTGCTCTGGAAACCAACTTAGCTAGAAATGTTTCATCCAAAAACATATCAAAATGAAGATCCTTATAAGAGGGTACTTTCTCCTTGATCTCTAGAGGTAGATACCAAATGAAGAGAGAATTCTCCAAAAGATCCTGTGCAACTACCTCCTAAGAAAAGAAAACTAGATCCTCGAAGTGATCAACATAGGCCTTCACTATGTGTTGTCCTTGTTAAATACTCATGATCTCTTCTCTTCTCTTCATCTTCACCTCTTAATGTATAAACCATTTGACTAAGAAGGACTGAAGAACATACCACATCATCCAAATTCACATCTATTGTAGGGAAAACACCTCCCATTCATCCAAACTAGACCTTTAAACAAACACGGGACAACACAAACTCTAATATATTTGGGATTTCCCAACAACCTGAAGATATGCTCTACTTCCTCAAGACACTTTGCTGCCTCTAATAGACCTTGATCACCGCGAAGGATATGGAAAAAACTTTGAAGAATTGGAAACTGGGCACTACTCATTAGAAACGTTGGGGACTTTCTGGGAGTAATTTTCTAAACAACACAGAGAACACCAATGAAAAACCATAATCAATCTATGAAACAATGAAAAGGAACATCTTGATCCAAACAAAGGACCACAAACCAAACACACAAAAGAAAAACCAAAAAATTACTTTTAAAAATCCACCATTTCCATTTAAAGTTATAAACTACCTTTATCTAAGCCCACTTTCCACAAAACCATACCTGCATTAAGAAACAAAAACCAATTTTTTGGAATCAATTTCCTCCTCTAAAAATCACTTTAGAAAAACAAATCCAAGCCTTTGATTTCAAACACCCACCCATGGGATCCTATGAACAATCACATATGTGTCCTTCTGATTCCATCCACATGTGACAATGCATACTTTCCACACACCCCCACACATATGTAAACACACATATGTAATATCGAGGGTTACACTTACCATTTCATCTTCAAAACCCAATAATTCACTAAATACTCAATCCAATTCATTTTACTTTAGTCCCCATTTTACCAATTCAAAACCATTTAAAATAAATACATCTCATTTCAAAAATCATTTTCACTTTTAGAATCTCACTTACACTAACTGATCCCATGATGAAACACTTCTCTCACCAAACCACTAGAATGAGGGACTAGTAGTCATGCTTAACTCGGAAACATGGTAGTGGGCCATGCCCTAAGTAAGAATCAACAAATATGAGGTACTTGAACCATGTACTCGGACTCCACATGGGTCACTACTCCATGTCATATCACAACGTGACACTGGTTCACCTCTGTTGTCATCTCTCAACCTAAAACAGACCAAGACAAGATAAGGACTCAATTTCTGAACTACCGCTGCTTACTCGAGGATCAATACGAGAAAGGGTTCATGACTTCCTTCCCATACTGGCATCTCAAGTCCTAAAAATTTTAATCTATAACTACCAGACACCCTAAATAACAAGATCCTATTCTGATATCATTTTTTCATGAACCAGGATGGGATTCCATCTGACCAGACATCCGACCCGGTCCAAGACATGGCCTGAAGGGTGTTCCTGATCCCCATGGGATGGAAACTATTTTTTGGCATAAAATATCATATGAATGGGAATGATTTACACCCAATAACCAAGATAGAATAAAAATAATAAATAAATTGATCAAGTATCAATGGCTGAAAATTGAATCTCAAACGAATATAACAAGAAGATTCAGTTACAAGATACAACTGAACAAACAAGAAACCAAAATAAGACTATACCACTATCGTACAATCTCCATGTGGCCTCGATGTCACCACCAGACATAAGATCACATCACTCCAATAGATAGATCAACCAAACAACCTGAATAATAAGATGAACCTGCAGAACATATCTGGTCTGTAGACACCGAGTGGTACAAGTAGGGTGTAAGGTAAACAACTCACTAGGAAACCACCAAATAATCTATGCATTTACTTTCATGAAAACAATCCACTAACACTAGTTTAAAAACATGTATAAAAATAGAGCTTTCACATTTTTTTAAATAAACTCATTTCTTTCCCTTTTTAAAATTATACACACCATGATTTCATTTCCAAAACAAGTTACTATTTTAAAACTGAAACCCAAAATAAAGGAAACCAAGTTATTATGAGGATAAATAAACAGTAAAATCATAAAATTAAGTGTATAAAAAATACAAAAAACCAATAAGATATAATAACCATGGTATTTCCTAAACATCCCAAGAAAAACCCTTGGATTCACTTGTTTTGGAACCAGCATTCAGTGTTTGGTGAAGCTCCCTAGTCTATAACCAACTAGCCTCCCTCAACTGACTAATCCAGTGGCACAACCCAACTAGCCTCTCAGAAAATACAAGGGGTACAAACACAAATAATCGAGGATGATCATCAACACTCACTTGATTATCTAAAAGATTCCCAAGAACCCATGGTAAAAGTAAAATGTGTTAGTAAGAGGTCCTCGCACGCATGAATCATCTTACCTATTGTCACCACACTTGCCCACCCCAAACATCGACGCCACCAATATGATAACCCATATAGGGAAATCATTAATAGTTGATCCCTCTATACATATATACATATATATCACATCATCAAAGGTTCTGACTAGGCCATCACAAAAAATAACATTCAACCTTTTCTTTAAAGCATTCTAGTTTTCCAAATGGGCCTTTGGCTCTACAAACCCAAATACATTTTACCCAAAAAATTCCAAAAACCATTTACAAATGATTGTGAAATCCACTTTCACAATATTCCCAAAATCAATAAAAAATGTCAATCTTAGATATCCAATTCCAAACAGGCCTTTAAGATCCAAACATTCACCAAAATAAGTTTCACATCCAAATGGGCCAAACCTTAAGGAACACATTTAGAATTACATTTTCAAATCAATAGAAAAACACTTTCCCTCATTGGGAAAACATAAAAACATTATGAGAAAAATAGAAGGAGGAGGAATGAGGATCTTTTAAGGGGGGAAGTGTTGTAGAGTTTCACCTTCATTTGAATACACATCCATGTGTGCACTTTATGCACCCATGGATGTGCCATCATCCAATGGAACCCTCTGGATTTCCATGAAAACACCAAAAAACATTTTTAGAACCATAATTTTTTTTAAACCAAGCCCAACCATTTCACATAACTTCAAGAGCATAAAAACCCCTTTTTTAAGACCCATGAAAATCCTGCCAAAACATTCCACTACAACCATCAAGCCACATAAACATCCAAAACACACATTCCATTCCAAACTATCTATAAACCCATTTATAAATAAATATTTTCAAGGGAAAGAACCACCCAAATCACCCAATTCTTTCAATCAAAACCCAATTTACATTTTATCAAAAACATTTTATGTGAATACACATAGGCATAAACAAAGAATAACTTTGAACCCCATTTTTAAAAAAATTCAATAAATAAGGAAATATCATAATAAACTAACTATGTGAATTATAAAGGTGGGAATCAAGTTTAAAAACTAATTTTAGAAGCCCAAGAATCAAAACAATTCTTTGGAAAGGAAAAGCATGGAGACACCTACTGTAATGACTCGAACATTAGAATAATATTTGTTTTTTAAATTTGTGTGTTATTTTATTTTATAATGAACAAAACTATATCATTTAATTAATGAAGTGAGTGTAATTAAAATAAGATAGTTAGGATTCGACTGTTATATGATTGTTGGTCAATATGATCATTGGAAACTATACTCTTAACATTATGATTATTTTTTATAAATACAAGTGATCGTGGTTAATAAATATAGAAAGAGGAGTCGATGGCCTCATCCACTAGACTCGAGTCATTCGAAGCCCATCTATTAGAGCATGGGAAGGAGTTTTCATCAATAGGCTTTACTCTGGACCAAACCCAGGCTGAATTTCAACATGTAAAGACTAAACAGAATTGCTTATGGGAGAAGTTCAAGCTAATAGAAATCACCACTCAGACAATGTTGTCTGAGCCTCCCCATGATTCTATCATCATATCACACATTACACTTAGGTCCTATATGGTTGTTATAAGGGGATATGTAATGAGGACTTAGTTAATTTGTGTAATCTTTTTGTATAAATAAAATTGTTATTTCTTCTTACGGTAAAATTTGTGAATTTAAAATATCAAAATGAATATAAGATGAATTTATAGAACTTCCATGTTTTTTTGTGAATTTTGGAAAAGAATTATTTTAAAATATTTATTTATAATTTAAATAATTAATATTGTGAAGTTATTTTCAACAAATTCTCTTCTACAATTGTGATCAGTAAGAAATTTAGAGTCTAATAAGATCAACTTAATTTTTTGTGAATAGTAAATTATGAATAGTAATATTACCCTTATGAATATTAGTGTGACCAATGGAATAGTAACCTCACTTAAGAAAGTATAAATATAATTTAGGCATCTTGATTAGGAAATGTGATATTATAGAATAAGTAAATAACTGTTTCAAGAATTATTATTTAAGTATTAGTATTTTTTGGATAAATAGTGTTTTTTACTTAAAAATTAAATATCTCATAATTAGAGAAAATATTTTCATAAAATGGAGTTTATTTTTGAATTCAGATCATCAATATTATTTTTGGGTGAATTTATGATAATTTTATAAAATGTTTTGTTTTTCGATGAATAGTGAAAATACATTTTTGAGTTTTGGTGTATTTAATGACATCATTATTGATGTAACAATGATGTAATAATTATTTTAGACTTATGAATAGTAAGATATGTTATGAGGTTTCCCAAGTGGCCAAAACCATGGTCAAATACCATGGGCAATCCCATGGTTTTGTAAATACCACCGATGAGGTGTCCCTTGAAAATTAATAAAATATCCCCTCACTTTCACAATAAATACCAACTGATTCCTTCGTTAATTTCATTAAAAAAACATCCTCAACTAAGATCTGGTATTTTTACCTTTCCATGTTTTCGTCAAGCCCCCCAAGGTCCCAAACTTCAAGCTTTTGAAGTTACTCTTCAAGGTAAGGGAACCTTTCACCCTCCTCTTTTAAGTCATGACTTCCTTTATGTTATGTCTTCTAGTTTCCATTTTAGAATGTGGGGTATGTTATTATATATCCTTATTACTTCCTATTTCGTGTTCAATTTATTAGATACCCTTTCTGCTCTCATCAATGGATGTTCTGAATTTTTAAGTGACGTCGTTATGCTGCCGAATTTTCATAAAAGAAATCACATCTCCACTTTTCTTTCAAGTTTCCTTTTCATGTGGTATATCATTAAAAAATCCATAACATCATATTATTTAAATTTTATTCTGTCCATATGCTATATTATTAGTTATTTATGAGTGGGTTACCCTTTTACCTCTCTTTTTAATGTTTTCTAAAACCATGTTATATAGTCGTTATGCTGTAGAAATTTCGTCTCAAAATCTCTCTCTCTTTTCTCAATAAATTCTATTATTTTATTTATGTGACTTTCCAAACCAATTTCGTTTCTATGGGTATTCAAAAAGACAATAAAAATGATATATTTTATTCTGGAATTGACATTCATTAAACCCTCATTCCTTTTCTATTGGTTATAAAAGACATGACAACCATGTTTTTAAGCACTTTTAAAATGTCACGATTTTGAAGTGAAACCCATTTATTTTATTCTTTATAGGTTTTTTATGCAATGTTTGATTTTGATCTATGTGACCCACATGAAACTAAATACATATTAATTTTTTTCCCTAATATCACTCCAATACATTGGGTAAATAATTTAATCTGTAGAGATGACAAGTTTTACGATACCTCAGTGAATAAACTTGGTAATTTTTATGATACCTTGAGGATGAACATTGGTGATATGTTCATGAATGTATAAATTAAATTTTGTAGACACATATTAAAGTTATAATTCATGTTATTTTTTTATTATGATATTCCTCTTATTCCATTTCTCATGTCTTTATGTAAATCATCAAGTTCTTATTGATATCACAAGTAAACTGTTACTCCTGTTTACCTTTACTGTGTCTTCTGCTCACCCTTTCCTTTGATGTATGCCTCTAGGTTATGAGATGTAGTAATTGTAATTAGTATGAACCTATGATTAATCCTTACTATTGTATTGTAATAATTTTTTATGTTTTCATGTATTATGTTTATGATTTCCAAGACAATATACTTTAAAGATCCTCTGTCTGTAAAATGTAATGAAAATGTATGTAATAAAAAGGTGGGATTCCATAGTTGGTATCAAAGGATAGTTTAGTTATTTGTGTAAATTAGGCTATGAAAAATTTAGGAATAACCATATATAAAAGTTCAAATATAGGAAAAATTTCATGTATTTTGGTGAAATATTAAGTGAGTGGTTTCTTAACAAATAAATCCATGTCTGGATATGAACATGTGGATGTGGCTCTGGCACAGATGTACCTAGGAGTGAAAACTACAACAAGGATTTTTGGTCTTGACCTGAGGTATCTTGGTACACAACAACATTCCTTGCTAAACTCCTAGTTTGAAACTTCTGTGGGATATTTTTGGTTAATCAAAATCTTTTTATGAACCATTATGAAAGATTTATAGAGAAATTTAATTGTTTTAGCATGATGTTTTAAGAAATAAAATAATTTATAATTAAAATATTTGTAAATGAAATAAGATTATAACTAAGGTTTTATTATTTTATAAAATGTATAACAATAGTAGCAACTGAGAAAATGGTGAACGCAATGGACCATGCATTGACGGCCCTCCGATGGAAGCCGTAATGGAAACTTTAATGAGAATGATGAAAAAACCGACTCAAGTTATATAAAATAACATGAATCAAGCTAAGAGACCGATATCACCATAAAGGGAACAACATTTTGTTGACTCCTTTATGCATCAACAACTACCAAACATCAGGGGATCTACCAACCCATTGATTTTTGAATGGTGGATCAGCTCTATCGAGAGGATCTTTTCTATGCTCTGTTGTTCAGAACAAGATAAGGTCACCCTCGATGTTTACCTCTTTAAGGGAGAAGATTATCAGTGGTGGGAGCTTATTAAAAACACAAGTCCAAGAGTGGAGGTTGTAGCTATTAAATGGGAAGAGTTTTGAGGGATATTGTCCAATAATTATTTCCCTCATTCGATGAGAACAAAAATAGAGAAGGATTTTTTCAAGCTGAAGCAGAAGGAGAATTAATGTTTGGGAAGCTACAAGATGGAATTCAAAAGGCATTAACATTACACCTATAGCTTTTTCATGTATCAAAATGGGAAGGTTGATATATTTTTTGGTGGACTAAGACCTCATCTATGGAAAAATCTATCCAACCAAGACTATGACAGCTATGAGGAGATCGTACGGAGATCAATGAAAGTCTAACCGGAGTCTGGTGATACATAGTGGTCTTATAAATCCAATAGAAAAAAGAGAACAATGGATCCTAGATTAGGGAGGAACTTTGATCAGGGAAGAGGAGGCAAGAAAGTGCAACATCCCACATGTAATAAATGTGGGAAGAATCATTTGGGGAACTGCCTTTCCAGGATCGAGAAGTTCTACAAGTGTGGAAGAGATGTCCATATTGCAAGGAATTGTCATAGTGAGGTGAATCCTCAACTCACAAACACTAATGAAAAAGGGAAGATGGTGCAGGCCTTACCTGATGTCCAATGTATATGTGTGGACAGCTTGGGCACTTCTCCAATCACTGTCCAAGTCCGAGGGTAGTGGAGGGAAACCAATATCATCCTCAGGAAAGTCTAAGGGAGCAAGGTCGTTCTTTTTCTATCACGATGGATGAAGTTGAAGCACCAAATGATGTGGTGGAAGGTACTATTGTTTCTCTCTCAAATCTATAAAGTAGTTTTTTTATTCTGGATCTACGCATTCCTTTATTTCCTCCAAGTTTTCAAAAAAAAACAGAATAAACCCCTAATTTTATAAAAGTATAATTATTAGTCAAGACTCCTAGTGGGATTATCCAAGCCTCGTCAATGTTTAGAAACTCTTGTATTTACTTTAGTGAGCGCAATATTATCACAAATATTGTAGTCATTCCCATGCTATAATTCAACATTATACTAGGGATGGACTAGTTCTCAAAGTATAATGCTAAGATCAAATTCAGAATCAAGGAAATATCCATAGTATTGAATTAAAAAGCAACAGTTATCTTACAAGGAGAGATATCTCAACCTGATCTTTGTCTAGAATAACCTCTTATATCCTTCTTTATGGAGTTTATTAGTGAAGAAGAAGAAGAAAATGAGAGTATAAGGATAGAAAATTTCCCCATCATCCAAGAATACTATGACGTGTTTCCTGAGGAGTTACTCGGACCTCCCCTAGAAAGAGAGGTAGAGTTCTCCATTGAACTTGTACCTAGATCTCATCTCATATCAAAGACCTTGTATAGGATGGAAAATGTAGAGCAGGGGGAATTAAATAAACAACTTCAAGATCTTTTGGGGAAAGGGTTTATCTATTTGAGTGGGTTTTCTTAGGGATCACCTATTCTCTTTGTTAAGTAGAAGGATGGATCAATGTGGCTATGTATTGATTATAGAGAACAGAATAGGATCACAGTGAAGAATAAATACCATCTTCCAAGAATTGATGATATATTTGAACAACTTTGTGGGGCTCAATTATTCTCTAAGATTAGTATTAGATCTAGT
Source organism: Viscum album (assembly GCA_963277665.1). NCBI lineage: Eukaryota > Viridiplantae > Streptophyta > Magnoliopsida > Santalales > Viscaceae > Viscum > Viscum album. The sequence goes on from OY728164.1 coordinate 1,818,977,896, forward strand.
TATCATCAATTGAGGGTGAAGAAAGAATATATTCCAAAAATTGTCTTCCGATCAAGATATGGTCATTATCAGTTTGTTGTTATGCCCTTCGGACTGACTAATGCACCTACTATTTTTATGGATTTGATGAATAGAGTCTTTAAGGACTACCTTGATAACATTGTGTTACTTTATATTGATGATATTCTAATATATTCCAAAATGTTTGAGGAGCATGAGGATCATATAAGGGTTATTTTTCAAACAATATCGAATGATAGGCTTTTTGGAAAGTTCAAAAAATGTGAATTTTGGTTACAAAAAGCTATTTTCTTGGGGCACATTATAACCAATGAAGGAATCACAATTGACCCTGCAAAGACAAAGGTTATAGAGGAGTGGCCTCATCCTACAACAATAACAGAGATTCACTGTTTCCTTGGATTAATGAGATATTATAAGAGTTTTGTGAAAAACATTTCATGAATTTATAATCCATTAACCAAGTTAACTCGAAAAGGGTTCAAGTTCATCTGGAAAAAGGAGTGTGAGGAATGTTTCCAAGAGATGAAGAAGATATTGATTACTTCACCCATGTTAAATCTCCCTCAAGTGAAGAAGGATTTTTTTTTTAGAAATACATATCTAAAAGGGATTCGGTGCATCTTCATGAAAAATGACAAAATCATTGCTTATGCATATCGACAGTTGAAGACTCATAAGCAGAACTATCCTATGCATGATCTGAAGCTGGCTGTGGTCATTTTTTCTCTAAATATATAGAGGCACTATCTTTATGGTGATAAATGTGAAATATACACAGACCATCAATGTTTGAAGTATATTTTACACAAAAGGAATTTAACATGAGACAAATGATATGGTTGTAACTTCTTAAAGACTATTATTGTTCAATTCATTATCATCCCAGAAGAGAAAACAAAGTCATCGATGCTTTAAGCAGGAAAGACCCCGTTTTATGTAAATTGTAAGTATTCAAATAGATCCTTTGATCAATGACCTATTAAAGATATACATGGGAATTATAAGGGAAGGGAAATCATCAACCCTAACCCAAATTATTTCTCAACTGTCAGTACTAGAGAAGATCAAGAAATATCATAAATAAGATCCTTTGTTACAGAATAATTTAGAAGCTATAAAGGATGGGAAGTTTCTTGAGTTCAATATTGATCAATAAGGTGTACTAAAATTTTATACAAGACTATGTATTCCATCTATTCTGGAAATAAAGAAGGAGTTGATGGATGAATCTCATAGCTCTACTTTCCCTATACTTCCAAGAAGCATGAAAATGTATAGGGACCTTCGTGATAATTTTTGGTGGGATAATATGAAAAGGGAGATTGTTGAATACACATTAAGGTGTATGGTATGTCATAAAGTGAAGGAGAAGCGACAACCTCTCAAAAGGGGTATTGCAACCACTACCCATACCAGCATGGAATTGGGACAATATCACTATGGACTTTGTCACTGGTCTCCCTAGAACTTCAAAAGTAAACAATAAGATATGGATTATTGTGGATTGTATCACCAAGACTTCCCATTTTATTGCTGTTTGGGAGGATTTCTCTCTTGATCAACATGCCAGTATTTATGTGAAGGAAGTGGTAGGGCTGTAAGGAGTTCCACTTTCTATTATATCTGATCATGATCCAAGGTTCACATCAAATTTATAGAGAATTCTCTAACATGCGCTGAGTACCGATTTAAATTTTAGTATGGCCTATCACCCCAAAACTGATGTCCAATTTGAAATTACTGTTCAAACACTCGAGGACATGTTGATAACATGATCAATGAAATTTTAAGGTGGATAAGATCAACATCTCCCTTTAGTTGAGTTATCTTATAAAAATATATTCCACTCGAGCATTCAAATAGAACCTAATGAAGCTCTATATGGGAAGAAATGTAGAACTCCTACTTTTTGCGATGAATCTGGTGATAGGAAGATTCTTGGGCCTGATCTTGTGAAAGATATGACAAAAAAAGTCCATGCCATCCAGCAACACATTAGGGCGGATTAGAGTCAGAAAAATATCTATGCCAACAACCATCGAAGGGACTTGTAGTTTGATGTTGGTGAAAAATTCTTTCTTCAAACATCACCTTGTAAGAGATTCATGAGGTTTGGGAAGAAAGGGAAAATCATCACTTGGTACATTGCCCCTATTAAATCCTTGATCGTGTGGGAGCAGTGGCCTATCAGCTTGCACTTCCTCCAAATTTAGTACAAGTTCATGATATTTTCCATGTATCCCTGTTGAGTAAGTACATACCTAACCCTTTACATGTACCAAATCTAGAGGTAGTACAACTAGAACATGACCGCTCTTATGAGGAGCAGCCGGTGGAGATCTTGGATTGTAGAGACAAGGTTCTACATGAAAAGACTACCCTATTTGTTAAGGTGTTGTGGAGAAACCTAAAATTTGAAGAATCCACGTGGGAACCACAGGATTGTATGAGGAATAAGTACCCACAACGTCTCTCTTTAGAGGGTACAAGTTAAAATTTTTGGGTTGAAATTTATTAAGGGGGGAATAATGTAATGACCCAAACTTTTGAAAAGTATTTGTTTCCTAAATTTTTGTGTTATTTTATTTTGTACTCAACAAAACTATATCCATTAATTAATGAAGAGAGTATAATTAAAATAAGATTTTTGGGTTTAAATAGTTATATGACCCTTGGTCAATATAACTATTATAAACTATACTCTTAACATTATGATTATTTTTTATAAATACAAGTGATCATGGTTAATAAATACAGAAATAGGAGTTGATGTCCTCATATAGTAGACTCAGGCCATACGAATCCCATCTATCAAAGCTTGGGATGGAGGTTTCCTTACTAGGATTTGCTCTAGACCAAGCCCAAGAAGAGCTTCAACATGTGAATCTTGAACGGAATCGCCTATGGCAGAAGTTCAATATGATAGAAATCACCACTCAAGAAATGTTGTTTGAGCCACCCCAATATTTTATCACCATAGGACACCTTACTATTAGGTCCTATACAGGTGTTATAAAGGGCGTTATAATGAGGCCTTAGTTACTTTGTGTAATCTTTTTGTATAAATAAAATTTTTATTTCTTCTTATGGTAAAATTTGTGAATTTCAAATATCAAAATAAATATAAGATGGATTTATAAAATTTCAATATAATTTGTGAATTTTGGAAAAGGATATTTTAAAATATTTTTGTATAATTTAAATAATTAATATTGTGAAATTATTTTCAACAAATTCTCTTCTACATTTATGATGAGTAAGAAATTTAGAGTCTAATAAAATCAACTTAATTTTTGGTGAATAGTAAATTATGAATAGTAATATTACACTTATTAATAGTAATGTGACCAATGGAATATTAACCTCACTTAAGAAAGTGTAAATATAATTTAGGCATCTTGATTAGGTAATGTGATATGATAGCATAAGTAAATAACTGTTTCATAAATTATTAGTCAAGTATTAATATTTTTCAGGTAAATAGTTTTTTTAATTAAAAATTATATAACTCATAGAAAATTATTTTCATAAAATGGAGTTCATTTTTTAATTCAGAGCATTGATATTAGGTTAGGGTGAATTTAAGATATTTTTATAAAATGTTTTGTTTTCCCATGAATAGTGAAAATACAGTTTTGAGTTTCGGTGTATTGAATGACATCATTAATGATGTAACAAGGATCTAATAATTCTGGTCTACTTGTGAATAGTAAGTTATTTCATGAGGTGTCCCAAGTGGTCAATACCATGGGAAAATACCATGGGAAAGTCCATGGTTTTGCAAATACCATCAATGAGGTGTCACTTGGAAATTAATAAAATATTCCCTCACTTTTACTATAAATACAAACTCATTCCTTCATTCCTTTCATTAAAAAATCCTCCCAAAAAATCTAGTATTCTTACCTCCCAATGATTCCTTCAAAGGTTCCCTCAAGCCCCCCAAGGTCCCAACCTTCGAGCTATTGAAGTTACTCTTCAAGGTAAAGGAACCTTTCACCCTACTCTTTTAAGTCATGACTTTCTTTATGTTATGTCTTCTAGTTTCCATTTTATTACATGGGGGTATGTTCTTATATATCATTATTACAACCCATTTGATTTCAAATTTATCAGATACCATTTCCTCACTCATCAATGGATTTTTTTAATTTTTAAGTGATGTCGTTGGGTTTCCAAATTTTCGTAAAAGAAATCACATCTTCTCTTTTCTTTCATGTTTCGTTTTCATGTGCTATATCATTCAAAAAGCCATACCATGATCTTATTTAAATTGTATTATGTCCCTATAATTTATTATGATTTATTTATTAGTGGATTACCTTTGTCCCCTCTCTTTTTAATGTTTTCTAAAACCATGTTATATAACTGTTATGCTGTAGTAATTTCTTCTCAAAATCTCTCTCTCTCTTTTCTTAAGAAATTATCTTATTTTATTTATGTGAATTCTCAAACCAATTTAGTTTAAATGGGTATTCATAAAGACAAAAATATGATATATTTGATTCTTTAATTGACATACATGAAACCCTCATTCCTTTTTCAGGGGTTATAAAATACATAACGATCATGTTTTTAAGCACTTTTAAAATGTCACGATTTTGAAGTAAAACCCATTTATTTATTTCTCTATAGGTTATTTATGAAATGTTTGATTATGATATATGAAGATAAAATAAAAATAATGACATATTAAGGTTTTTCCTTGACATTTCTTCAATGCATTGGGGAAATAATTTATTCTCTAGAGCTGATAAGTTTCATGATACCTTAGTGAATAACCTTGGTAATTTTTATGACACCTTGAGGATGAACCTTGGTGATATGTTCATGAATGTATAAATTAAATGTTTTAGAAACATATTCAAGTTATGATTCATGTTATTTTTTTATTATGATATTCCTCTTCTTACATTGCTCATGTCTTTATGTAAATCATCAAGTTCTTATTGATATCACAAGTAAATTATTACCCTTGTTTACTCTTACTAGGCCTTCTGCTCACCCATTACTTTGATGTATGTCTCTAGGTTATGAGATGCAGTAACTGTGCTTAGGATAAAACTATTATTAAGACTTAAAAGTTGATTAGAATAATGTTTTATGTTTTCATGTATTATGTTTCTAATTTACATGACACTAGACTTTAAGGATCCTTCGTTTGTAAAATGTAATGAAAAGATATTTAATAAAAAGGTCGGATACCATACCTACATCAATGGTATGGGAATGAGATTAAAACTTCATAGAAGCAGGATATAAGTCAAAGGTCCTTTCACACACCCTATATCAAAATAAAAACAACCCAACATTCTAACCCTAGCCATTATGTTTCGTCCAAGCAAGACCCCACTAAAGAGAAACTGAGGAAACAATGAAGAGGGGAAAAAGAAGGGAAAAAGGGGAAAATTTTAGAATCTCACCTTTGATCATTAAGGGAGAAAACCTGGAGGCGGAGGAGCTAAAGTAAGTGGAGTTTTGGGACCCCTTGGTGCACTAAAATCAACCAAGGAGGGAGAGGCCCAATTTTGGGATAAAAAGAGGAGAGATAAAAAAAGGGATTTAAAATTTAAAATTTCTAGGTAGCTCGTACGATTTAGCCACACAATTTATCAAACTATGTGGTAGCTATTTTCTATGAATAGAGCGACTTCATGACTAACCCACATGGTTTCTACAACCATGCACAAACTGTGTAGTAGATATTACCTATAAAGGTATTGACCACATGACTATCCCACATGGTTTGACCAACCCTGCTCAAACTATATGGTAACTCATGTAAAATTCCATGACCTACTGTACATGTACCAAGGATGATCTACATGGTTTCTAATAACTGTGTGGTGCCTGTGCTCAAGCCAAAAACCCACCCAAGTTCCAAAAACTCAAAAATGTTAACCAGGTCTCAATCTAAACCTTGACCAAAGAGATATAACACTAAGAAAAGGATAAAATTAAAGTGTTACCAAGGTCAGGGTGTGACCTTAATAATAATAGCATGGTTAAAATCCCAAATATTTTATCATCATTTTTTTAGTGATGTAAAATGGTCCTTTTAATCATACTTTTTTAGTATTGTTAAAAGGGGGCTTAACAGTACTTTTTAGCACTAATAAAGGCATCAAAGTTTAAGGGGTAAAATTATGTGTTTTTGGAAATCCATGAGCCTGACCCCTTTATCAGCACTTCCACAACACCTCTATAGTGCTCCCCCACCTTTATCAGTTATTTTCACCCCCACCATCCCTTTTATCAGCACTTTCCAAATTTCCAACCTCATGTGTGACCACCTAGATTCGAACCTTGCACCTCTCCTTCGAAGATATAACACTTCGACCACTACACTGTGTTGTTTTTCTATCTGTTTAATGATATTTCTATTTATATATATATACACACATATATATTTACATATATATTTACATATATATTTTTTATCCATATATATGTATAATTATTTCTAAATGCATTTATAAAATATATCTATGTGGGTGATATATATATATACTTATCTTTATTTAAATATATTATATATTATATCCATTTATATATTCTAGAATATAATATAAATATATATAATTTTATTAATACACACATATATGTACATATAAACATTATAAATATATTTGTATAATTTTAAAAATGGTTAGATATTGTTTTATATAAATTTTTAGAATATTTATTGATTTACATATATTATAATATAAATTTTTACATAAATATATTTATATATGTATTTATATGAGTTATTTATTATAAGTAAACATAAGAAAACATGCATATATTTTATTAAAAATAAAATTACATTGTGAAAAATGATAAAATGTCAAAACAATAATATCAATATAAATGTAAGACCTTGGAATAAATTTAGTATCAACTAAATAAATAAATAATACCCTCCTTAAATAAGGATGAAAATCCATCAAAAGTTACAAAATTGGGGTACCCCAACTAAAATCCTAGTTTTATAGGCTTTTTAGACCATTTTTGCATTAATGACAGAGGATTACCTACATCACATAGGGTATAGAGCTAATCACAGGATTTAGTTTTATATGTGATAGATCCCAAATGGACACTCTGATCAAAAGTTATGGTTGTTTGAAGTTCAAGGTATGTTTTGAACTTATTTTAGAGATTTTCTGAATTATAAGATTTTATTTATCTTAAAATTGATATTAAATGACTATTAATTGGTAATAATGAGAAAATCATTAATTAAAAATATTTTTTTAATAATTTTATAATCCATCTTCACTTAATATATTATATATATTAAGTATAAATGCCTATTTAACTTATCTGAAAATTTTTGAAAAATATATATTATATTTATATAAATATAAATATATTAATATATTAATATATTATTTTTTTAATTATACCATTAACATCACTACTAAAAAAGCATTTATAAAGGTCCCCCTTTAACAGCTCTTCTTTTTTCACTACTAAAGACCCCCTTTAATAAAACTACTAAAAACTTCATTTAACAACGCATTTTTAAGCGCTAAAAATGGGGTCTTTAACAGTGCTTTTAGATAGTGTTATTAAATCCCTAGTTCTGGATAAACCTATTTTTTTAGTAGTTAAATAACCCATCAAAAGATTATCACTGCTTTGATCAAAACATTGATCTTCCACGAGATGATGTTTAGGAGACAAAACACCTCTAGAGGGATCAAAAAATCCAAAATATCTTATTATGTTTGAATGGGATAAGTTTGGTGTTAATTTGGGTGTTTATTTATTTTAAATAAAATTTTTGGTCATTAAAATATTTTTTCATTGTTTCTTGGGTTAGGTGGTATGGTTAGTACTAACTATGAGCCTAACTATGCACCCCAAACAAAACCACTAGAAGAGCTTTATGGTTATGCTATATGGTTAGTGTGACCATACACAAACTATATAACCCCTTCTATTCAAGTTGCATGATTTGTATACATGTTTTATCAAACCATGTGTCGACCATGCACCCCTACCTGGGCTACAATAAAATGATGCATTGTTTGGGTTGTATGGTTTTTCAAACTGTTCACTAACCATGAACATGCCCAGAAACCATTAAAAAACTTCGAAAAACACCATAAACAACCTGTGAAGAGATCCTATTAAACGATACACAAATCAATGGGTCAAAACACCTAAAATAAATTAATGATATGTTACAAACTCCCCACTATAGAACTTTCTATCCCCAGAAATCTTCCAACCTAAAAAATAGAACACGATAACATAAGAATAACTCCCTCACTCGTCTTATGAGGTGGATGGTCTACAATCCAAAGAGAGACTCACTAAAAGGATAACCACACACACAAAACTCCAATATCAACACACCAAGAACATCACACATCTCCAAACCATAGATAAACAAGATACCTATCATAGGTATCCCCACCATTTAAAATTCAATAAAATGATACAAACATGAGAAAATAACATCCCTCCAATCTAAAGAAGCGACTTAAACTACTCTCCAAGGATAACATATGAGGGCTGACACCGAAAACTATAAAGTAATGGACCATCCAACAACTCATGATTTCCATAAAACACAACACCCTCAATATCCATATTTGATAAAAATCCCCAATCAAGTAAAATATCTGATAAAGATTTATACCCTCATTAAGTACTCTATGGTAACATAGTATTTTCAGCACTGAGCCTCACCCCTCAATGAGCTCATAAAATCACACCCCAGCACATCTGGGTGTATGATCTATCAATAATCCACATTATTATAGTTACCCGAGTACATTCGCAAGGTCTGTCTAATTATATCTAGAAATAGAAAAATCATCAAGGTCAGCAAGAAATATGTCACTACACTCTCAAAAGAGAGATAATACATCACATCAAAATTGAGCTCTGACCACCATGGAAAAAAGAGAATACTAAGGGTGACTAATATGAACATGCTGTTTAGAAACTATTAGGGTGACCCAAATGAGCATGTTGTTTAAAAACTCTCGGTGATTTCTTGAACAACTTAGTAGGATGACTAGGTGCTTCACACTGGAATCACATGAAATGACTCTTATTTTCCCAAGATTACTATCCTTTATATACCATGAATGATGGATTCTCCCCTTCATGTTTTTTCTAGCTCTGTTTCATCTAAAAAGACCTATTAAGCATACCCTAATAAGAAATTAGCTAGGCCGTAGGCATGGTAGTTAAAAAATAATCGGTGAAGACCTTATCTAAAATATATTTCCTTACTAAATTCATTATCAACAATATTAGGTAATAAAAATTTCAAAATTGATATTTTTTTATCATACTCTGCAACTGATATCCTATCTTTTCCAAAACACAATAACATGGTAACTTTATCCTTATTTAAATTCTCGGGATACTTACACTAAATGAAAACAAACTTGACTAATTACTAATACATTATATCATGTAGAAAAGAGGTAAGAAAAACTTCCTAACACTCCTAGAAAAGTCCCTTGAATAAGTAATTGATAGACTTACCCTTTAGATAATTAAGAGGCTCGAGAGTATCAAAGATCTAATCAACTTATTCAAGCCACTTTAATACCTCAAGAGAATATCATTCTTCTTTATAAGAAGTTGGATGTAAATCCAAGAATTTAAGGATGTGGTTGAAAGGATAGAAGGTCTCTAGATCTACCACTCAATATGGAGTCTGTCTAGAGTCATCGACAAGATATTCCACTTCTGCAAAATGTGAAAGACCACTTTGAAAACCGAATTGAAGAATGGAAAATATGTTTTTATTAAAAAACATCATGGTGGTAAATTTCTTAACATAAAAAACACATGCATATCCACTCAGACATCAAAGAACACTCAAGAAAAATAAAAAGGTCTTTTAAAGGATTTCATATCCCACTTTTATTAAAGAATAATAAATTCCAAAGAACACAAGATTTCCCCTTCTATGAAACATTAATCTTTCCTTTAAAAATGATAAATCTTATTATAAATTCATCACATTTTTCAAAAAAATAATTTTCCAAATCGTGGAGATTCTTCCATGTTTTCAAAAACATTAATCCCATTTATCCAATTTCCAAGAACATTCTCATTTTCAATCCATTACAACACAAAATTTATTCTTAAACATTATTTAGAACATCACACAGATGAAGTAGTCCTATATAAAATAGAATGGGGTGATAAGTTTGGGTTAGAGTAGTGATATGAATGGATTGATCATATGGGCCAGTAAACTGCACATCGACCACACAATAGTCCCTAGATTTAATTACAGATTAATCACATAGATTCATCAAATTTTACCAGATCATGAAGGCATAATGTGGCTTTGGTTGTCTTCCACTCAAACCCAAAACTCATAAAGATTCCCAAAAATCAAATATAATCTCACTAAGAATCTAAATATAATTCATCTTTAATAAACTAATAACTCAAAAGAAAAAATAAACCCCCTACATCCCTAATGACTCAAGTCACATCGTGAGGAGGTGGTGATCATGTACACATTCATAAAATACCTCTTATATCTCAACACATCCTTAATATCCTTTATATCATGACTTATCCCAAGTAAATTAAGGGATTTCAAGTTGTAGTAATTTTATTTAAGAAAACCCTCCATTGATACCATTTGCGAGAAACCAACATGGAGTACCATCTAAACTAGAGCCTGATCCAATTTACCACTAACTCAAAGAGTATTCCCATTCTCCAGGGGCTAGAAACAAGTACTTTTTCACTAATAAATAATCATTGGGAATAATTTTCCCCACAAAATGGTCTATGACCACCCACCATGGTTCAAGTCACCCATCTTTGGTCAACTAAACCCAAAGTCACAAAATAAGTTGACAATCACATGAGAACATGCTATAAGAATAAGAGGGTTGTAAACACCAAACGGTACAAGCAGGGTATGAGTTATAAAGATCAATAGGATTCCACTAAATATTATATGTAGTTAATTCATAAGGAAATTTAAATACACTAAAATAAGAGTGTAATAAATATAATATAAATATTATTTTAAAAAAAGTTTTAAACATTTAAAAATATTTTATTAAACCAAATATATAAAACATTCCATTTCACTATTTAATAATTATACATTTTCTTAAAATTTTATAAAAGAATTAAACAATATAATATCATATAATTAAGGAAATATGTGAATATTCACCTGATATCAAATTTTTACAAAAACAAATATAATAGATTCAGGTTACATCACTTTAATAAATATATTGGTTAAGAGAATGAATCAATCAGTCAAGGAAACCTTGTGTAAAGTAGTGACAAAAACATTTTTATCTATCGAGTATCATGGGTACAAACTATACACGAGGGTGATTCAACCAAAGACTATCTAATCAAAAATCATCATGAATAGTCCTAAGAAAACTAGTTCTACACACACCCTCTTTAATAGTCACACTTCTGTATCAGGAACCTTTTATGTTAACTAAGGATCCACAGGATGGTGTGTGAGTCTTCTAGTGAATCATATATCAAGGTCATCTCACCTAACTACCAAGGTTTCCATGACTATTCAAAAGTGGTTAGTGATATAATCAAGTTATGAGAATCATAACAGGGATCCTTATCAATATAAATCATGGGATCATTACCTCAACATTTCAATCATGGGAATAAGCTCCCAAATCACTTCTCACACTCACCCCTAAGATCCCTCTAAGTAAATAATCCATTTTTTCAACTCCCATCAATGGGAAGTACAAGAATCGTGAAATTTATATTAAGTGATTATTACAGTATAGTATCATCATAAATTGAAAACCATGCCATCAGACATCAATAATTTAATTTAAAACATTTTACTCAATTCAACATTTAAAAAGGGTATTCATACCTACTTATATTCCAAAACTATTATGGTAATTCCAAACAGGAATTGAAAAAGTCATTTATTTCAAGATAACCTAAAGGGAGTCGATGAAGTTTCACAATTTAAAAATTATTAAGATAAATTAAAAACATAATCCTACATCCTCTTTCTGTGTGAATAAATCACTCATTTCAATTAAACCAAGAACACCCATTTCACAAAAAAGGGAAAATCATTCAAAGAGGGTTCTTTGTCATTTCAGAAATTCAATAATTAGAGACTCTATGGAAATAATCACATATTTTAACCTATGTCATAAAAGTAAAATTAATTATCTTTAGAAATAAAAATTGGGCCTAAGATCTCACTTTCCATAAGCTAACAATGAAAAAATATTTGAAATGGATTTAAAATCAACATAACAGTGATCAATTTATAATACCATGATAAGGAACCCATTCTGAGTTCAATTTATTTAAAAGTAAACCAAAGAGGATTTCAAAAGGAAATTCAAGATAATAAATTATAGAACATGTGTTGAAATGAGGAATATATCTATAATTTATTAGGTAATAATGAATTATAAAATGAAGTAAAATCATAAAAAATGCCTAGTTGGAAAATTCTAAATCCAACCACAACAAATCCAATATTTTATGCTCTGATGGTAGTTACTGGATCTAAGAAGAGATATATCAATAGAAGTGAGAAGTGATCTGAGATCAAAAATCTCACATCAACCATGCCAGTTTCAATAAACCCTAAGGCTATTATAGCCTCTATGAAGAAAGAATCAAGGGAAGAAGAGGGATCAAAGACAAAGAAGAAAAGAACTCACCAAAAGTGGATCACTACTTTGATCAGTAATTTGATATGCTAAGATATGAGGTTAGGAGAACCAAAATGCCTCTATTGGGCTCCCAAAATCCAAAGTATTGGATTATGTTCGAATGGTAGAAGTTTGGGGTTAATTCTGGGGTTTTCAGATTTTTATTTTTTATTTTTGAGGTATTAAAAACTAACACTTGATTTCTTGGGTTAGGTCACATAGTTATTACTAATTGTGCACCTCACCATGTGCCCTAAATATAATCACTAGAAGAGATGAATGTCTAGGATAAATGGTTAGTTTAACCATGCGGACGCATTGGTTTAGGTTAAAAATTTTGGATTTATGGTTTATCAAACTGTGCGATAATTGTCCGCCCATACTGGACTATGGGAAACTTTTGTACGGTTTGGCTTCATGGTTTTTCAAACCATGTGCCAATAATGTACATGACTAGATACCTTCAAAAAAAATATGAAAATAACACTGAAAATAACCTACAAAGAGATCCAATCAGAGGATACTCAAATCAATGGGTTAAAACACCTAAAATAAAGTAATAGGGTGTGACATGAATGAAAATAAAATTATAGAATATATTTAAATATTTATTTACTTATATTCTTTTATATTTATAAATAAAATTTAAATATTTTATTTTTGTGATGATTAAACAATATATATAAATAGTTTTCCCCCTTAATTAAGATGGTTAAAAGATAATTTGATTATAATGAAATGTTTTTAAATATTTTTAATTAAATTTGGAATTTATTTTATTAATGTGTGAAAATCATGAATAAAAAATTATGATTTGATGGTATAGTGGGGTGAAATATTGAATTAATTCATGGTTTAGACTCTTTTTTCAAGATTTTAATAATGAATTCCCAAATTATAACACTTTCCCTCTAAATATTAACACTATGTTCCACATTTTAACACTTGACTTCCCTTTATTGTATAATTTAATGTTTTTTTATAATAAAATTATATTTTTTGTATTTGTTTTGTACAATATTTAATATATGAGATTTTAATGTAAAAATATGTTACTCTATTCCTAAAATCTGGAAGTCAAGTGTTGAAATTTAGAACTAAAGTGTTAAAATATTGAACATAGGTGTTAAATTAAAATTAATACTATTTATTTGTTTAATTTTTTAAAAAATAGTTGATATACAATAACATATTTTTGAATTCATGGAACTCAATGTTAAAATCTGGAAGTCAACTATTAACAAAAATTTGAACACTTTACATCACTTTTTAATACAATACTTTTATATTTTAACACTTAACATCCACAATTTAATACTATTTTAATAATATAGTAAATATTTATTTTAAATTGAATGATAAAAAATATGATTACTGTTAATTTAAAATAATTGATATACATTGTCGTATTTTCCTTTGAAAATATGATTATAATGTATTAATTTGAAAATTCAAACATATATCATTAATTTTAAATAGTTTTTTCGGTTCTCAAAATGAAATTCATTTTTATGAGCTGTTTTTTATCATTCACTCATATTCATCATTAGTTGGAACTAAAAATTTCAAATAATGATTATTAATAAATTGATAAATAGACGATGATGATTCATAATAAAAACCTGTCAGACACCCAATATTAATACATTATAATGGTTTTTTCAAAAGAAAATATCATATTATATATACATTATTTTAAAAAAACATGTGTCATATATGTTATCATTCAATTTAAAAATAAAAAACAAATTACTATAATATTATAATAGCATTAAAGTATAAAAGTCAATTATTAAAATATGGAAGGTTGGTATTAAAATTTGGAAGTGTAGTGTTAAACCTTTTGTTAACAGTCAACTTCCAAATTTTAACATTGAGTTTAATGAATTCAGCAATATGATAATGTATATGAATTATTCTAAAAATAATTAAACAAATAAATAGTCTCAAAGATAATTTAACACTTATGTTCAATATTTTAACACTTTAGTTCTAAATTTAAACACTTTTCTCCAATATTTTAGCTATGGAGTAACATATTTTTACCCTGAAATTTTATATTATAATTAATATACAAAAAAATAAGAAAACCAAAAATTAAATTTATTATAAAAAAATTAATTTATAAAATAATGGGAAGTCAAGTGTTAAAATGTGTAACGTTGGGGGTATAATTTGGAAGACAGGCGTTATAATTTATAACTTCATTGTTAAAATCTAGAATCCAAGCCTCTACATCATGAATTAATTCAATATTTCACCTCAATTTACCTTCAAACAATAATTTTCCATTCGTTATTTACAAGCATTCGTAAATTACATTCCAAGTTTAATTAAAAATACTAAATAATAATTGTTTAAAAATCTATATTTTAAGAAGTAATTTTATATCTAAATAAATTCATCCAAATATCTATCACACATCAATTCACAATACCTAAAATAAAGCTTAAAATGTTAAAAGAAAATCTTCCAACCCTAATAAGACACCATGTTAAAACATATAATATTTTATTTAAAAACACAACATTCTTCCAAAACCACCCAAAAAACATTCATAATTTTCCACACAAAACCAGAATGACAATATCAATTATAGAATGAAAAAAATATAATGTTTATAGAATAACCTAAATATGTTTAATATGTTAAATGACACATGGAGTAGCATACTAATGTAAGGGCATGATGATAATGAAAAAGGGGACAATGAAGATGGAAGATGGGATTATAGTGACAATGGAGTGGAGAGTGACCTTGGTTTTTAGGCTGGTAGATAGGTGTATAGTATATTGGGATTGAGAGGGTTAATGAAGTTGGGTGAGTGAGGATGGGAAATAATTGTGTTACATTTTTAAAAGTGATTTTAATAAAAAAAACACCGCTAATAATTATTATCAGTGATGGTTTCATTAAAATCGCCACTAATTATATTATTTAATGTTGTTTTTACATTATTAGTTTCAGTTAATAATAGTTAAATTATAAATTATTTTTTTTTCTATAATTTTTATTTTCATCTTTTATAATCATTTTAGGTTTGAAATGGATAGAAAAATTGATGTGGTTTTTTAGTTATTATATTAAAAAGAAAAGAATAAAATTATTAATACACACACCCAAATAAAAAAAATTATATATATCTATATATATTAAATAATTAAAATGAAATAACCTTGATGAATGTGTCTATAGTGGAATGGTTTTAAAAGTGGCATAAAAAAGAAAAACTATTTTAAAATTATATATCATACACTTTTTTTATATTTTATCACGAAAAATGGATTCAAAAATATTTTTTAATAAATTTAATGATGTTTTGAAGTTAATTAATGATTTTTCATTAATTTAATGTTTTCAAAAAAATCTTCAATCAATTTTTTGAATTTATATAATTAAAAATTATTTATATTATTAATGAAATAGTCAAAATATTTTTTGTTATTTTTTTAGGTTCCAACATTTTAACTATAAAATTTTAGAATTTATGGGTCTATAAGTGATACTAAATGTCATTGTCTTTTTTATTTTTCTTATATTAAAATACAAATAAAAATAATATTAAATAATCTACATAAATAAATATATATATATATGACTGTTTATACATACACATATAAATTAAAGATTTTATGTGTGTCCAGGTGTTAACTAATAATAATAACATTATTATTATTATTAAAATAATTTTTTATTATATTAAATAATATTTCAAGATAAATTTATTAATTTATGTTAATTTGGAAATATTCCAGAAAATGTTTTGCGATTTTTAGATTTTATAAAATTAAATAAATTTTTTAGCATTATTAAAATATTTAAGATACATTTTGAGATCATTTTTAGATTTATCATTTTGATTGTTAATTTCTAAAAATTTTATAAGATTATTTTCACTAGAAATTATTGGTATTTTCATTTTTATAAAAAATATTATATATAAGATATTAATTTTAAAAAATATAATATAAATAAATAAATAATAGTGATTTAAACAAAAAACATTCTGGAGGGGTACTACTTAGTTTTTTATTAAAGGAAGATTCATCCCACAATATTTTTTATTTTTGATGGTCCTATGCTCCCTTCTATTTCCCCTTATTTGAAAATATTGTATTGAAAACGGCCCTATGGTGATATTTTTTTCAAATAATTATTTTATTCCTACATGAAAAATGGCATACGGGGAAAAAGTACTTCCAAAAAAACCAAAAATCTAAAATATTTAAAATTTAATAAATTGAAAATAATTATAAAAAATTCTATATATAGTTAACTAATACTTCCTAAATAGTTTTAAAAATAAAATTTTTTAGTTTCATTTCAGGAAATTATAACTTATAGTTATATTTTAAATATTAATTATTTTAAACTTTTCATAAAAATAAGAAAAAAAATTACTTTTTATAAATAAAACATTTTATATTTAACTTTTAATTTCTAAAGAGATTAAGAAATAATAATTTCATGTTATATGTCACAAAAAATTATATTTTTTCATTATATTTCAAAAAATAATAATTTTAATCCTATTGTATAAAAATAGGATATTAATTTATTTTGGAAAAAATGATATGTTTTAAATCCCATGTAAAATTAAAAATTATGTTAAATCTATAAAAATTTAAGATTAAAATTAATAATTTTTTAGGTCTTAAAAATAATATATATTTTTATTTAAAAAATTTCATAATCAATTAATAAAAATATAGAAAAAATTATTTTAAAAAATGATAAATTTTAAATTACTTAAAGAATTAAATAATCATTATCTCTATAAATATTATTTTTCATGTTTATAATTAAGTGTTTATTTTTGAAGACATTAAAAAATATAATTTATATTTATATTTCAAAAAATTAATAATTTCTAACTCAAATATATAAAAAATATATTAAAATTACTTTAAAAAAGAAAACAAATTTAAATAATTTAATACATTAATAAATTTACTATTAATTTTAAAATATATTTATTTTGTTAATAATTAATTTTTAATTTTTAAAAACATTAAAAACATAATAATTTTATTTATATTTAAAAAAATATAATTTCTAAGTTAATTCATAAAACTTATATATTGATTATGTACATTCGACTATGTTTTTTCAATGGAATTTTTCAAGAAAATTTTTCTAATGAAAAAATCATTGAAAATATCAACGTCAAATATATGTGAAATAATCTACTAAAAATTAAATTGGTAAAATCAATTTTAAATTTCTATGAATAAAACTTTACTATAAAAGTTAAATAAAAAATTCAACTAAAAATTCCAATGTTAGAAGCATTGCAACTTTTTAATAGAAAATAACACTAAAAAAATAAAATTCAAAATAGAAAGGGAAATTTTCACTGGAAAAGTTTAATAGAAAATTTCCTTGAAAATTACAAGAAAAAGATTCATCGAAATTTTTCAGTGAAAACTTACATTGGAAGAATGCAGTGGATGCTTTCACTAGAAAATTCTGATTATAACAAAAAAATTTGATTTTCAGTGGAAAATTAATTAATTCAACTGAAAACATTCATTTAAATAAATTAAAATGAAAATTTAAATTCAATTAGAATATTATATCCTAAATATCCACCAAAATATTCTATTTGAAACATACAATAAAAATACTATTTAAAAATTCACTAAAATATTACAGCAGAGACTTCCAATAGAAAATCCCAGTTGATAGAAGCACTGGAAAAATTTAGTGAAAACTTTTTCTGAAAAACGTTAATGTAAAATTACCTAAAATTTGAAATGGAAAATTTCTGTGAAAAATTCCCTAGAGGTATCCACTAGAAAATTCTGGTGGAAAAATTCTATGACATTTTTCTGATAAAAAATATATTTTTTTAACATTTCAACGAAAAAATATATCGTACTATTCCATTGTGATTTCTAGTTAAAATTTCAATTAAATTACATATTATAATATTAAATTTCAAATATTTTTAATGGAATATTACATAGAAATATTTTATAGTACAGTTTTCCACTTAAATGGTCAAATGAAATATTAAATTTTAAAATTGTACACTATTATTTTAATCAATTTTATAGAGAATGTTTTCAATGAAATATTCCATTTCAATTTTCCAAAGTAATTTTTAACATTAATATTCTCACTAAATATTTCAATAAAAATTTACACTGAATTATTCAAATGGAATCTTCCAATGAAAAAAGTTAATTAAAACCCACATTCAAATTTTTTAAGAAATTTCTAATAAAATTTTATAATAGAATATTTTGAATTTTCCAATATAATTTTAAACAGGATTTATCCTCTATAATATTCAAGGTAAATCTCTAATAAAATGATTTTAAATGTTTTTTTACTTATTTTATCATCTATTATTACATTTAATATTCCCTTTGTTATTTATTTTTTTTATTTTGTTGGGTCATTATCACAGTATTTATTTTGTTATATTTTATAGTATAATATATTATTTGTGTGTGTTTTCTAAATTTATTATGCTATGAAATTGTTTTAATTAGTTTCTATTTTATTTCAATAATATTTAATTATTAATTATATTGTTGATTTTTTTATATTTTATAATTATGTAATATATATGTGTGTAACTTATTATGCAATGTTTTATAATTGAATTAATTATTGCAGTTCATAATTTCTCTATTATGATTCAAATATATGGATAAGTATATTTATTATTTTGTAATGGCATTATAGTAATTATAATTAAAAATATAATATTGTTTCTATTCATATAATTTTATATTTATTATTTGACTGTATATACATATATTTATAATGTTGAAAATTTATTAGATTAATTATATTCTTATTTATGTTTAAGATTTATTATTATAATTTTTAATATTTTATTATTTAATAATAGGTTTTATTTTATAAATATATTATTTTTATAAATTTATATTTTTTTTATTTCATTCTTATTGTTATTATTGGTATATTTAATTGATATTTTTTAATAAATTGTTTATTATAATTTTTATTTTCATAATAAACTCTTTATAACACAAATAAATATTTTTTTTCTTTCAAAATATAGTTATTTTTAAAATAACACAACAACAAAATAGTTGGTCATGGTGTATTAAATTATCTAACATCACCTAATTTATTTTTTGTGTACAGATTTTCCCTTCTCTTGTAATTTTCATCAATTGTAAAAAGTATATGGGTCATCATTTAAAATAATTATTAGGGCTCCGTCTTTTTGAGTTAGAGGAGATGACTTTTGGAACAATAAAAATTGTCTCCATTGTAACTTTTTGTGAGGGAGGTTCACTATCATTTAGAATAATTTTAAGAGCCTAGTTAATTTCTATATATTGATATTTCTTAAAAAAAATTAAAAATAAATAGTACTTTTCCCATGAAAATGCTTGTGACTATTCACATGAGATGATGTAACTATGAAAACAAAATATATTTAAAAACGGAGAATAACATAAATAAAGGAGAAAAAAAATTTGATTAATATGTATCTAACAATGATAAACATATATATAAAACATTGAAACAGTTCATACCGTATAGAATTATGAGATTCAACAATAGCTTAATGGAATTAAGACTTATGTAATAGAAAATTACATGAGAAGCAATAACAAATGGAAATAAATTAATTGGGAGTAGTTCCAATATACAACTCATATTTGGAAGGCCTCCACCCTTTGGATATTGAGATTAAACATTAGTTTCATGTCATTCAAGTTAAAAAAATGAATATACATATTAATAAAATATATAAAAGTAATACAAAGATAAAAACATAAAATTATTTGAAGAAAATATATAGAAAATTCATATTGTAAACCTATAATATCCAAAAAATGTAAATATGATATGAAAATCCAAAAAAAATGTTTCTAGACTTAATAAATCTTTAATAAGATGGGTCCCTAATAGCTACATTTAAAATACATATCTTGAACTTTCATTCCAAGGTATTCAAAATTTTGAATTCAGTAAATGTATAGTAATTCAAAAATAATCATTTGGTAGATGATGTTGCTTCCACAACATAAAAACTGTTACTTCCAAGAATAAAGAATATAAAAGTGTTATTTTTTTATAAAAACACATGAGAAAAAAAATTGATAATGGAAAAATCCAGGAATGGTACTACGCTTTTTTCTTACATGGAGATGTTTAGTGGTATGCTTTAGGTATTGGATCCATGGAGACTGCATTTGAAATTAAAATATTTAAATTTTATAGTTGAATAAATATATTTTTTAATTCAATAGGTAATTAATAGATCTAAAATTGAAATTCAATGGATAAAGTTGCTTCCATAAGAGACGTACTATTACTACCAATAAAAAATGAACTCGTTATTTTACACAAAAAAAGAAAGAATAAAAATATATCTATAATAGGAAAAACTAATACTGTTAATGAAATTATTTTCTTACATTGTTATTTCTAAAAGAAATCTATAGGTATTGGATCTATAAGAACATTTCTTTACACATAAAGACCATGAGGTTCAAGAAAACGAGATATTTTAATTAAAATGTCAGTTGATACACCTAAAATAATAATAAATTAATGTATGAAGTCATAAAAAATGCATAACATAAAAAAAATTATAATGAAATTAAATTTAATAGTCTATTGAAACAATATACTGATAATGTACGGAGTACTATAAATGAAAGTGCAATTCAGGTTCATTACAATGTAAATAGAATAGAAAATTCAAAATGATTAAACATGGTAAATTTTTCATAAGATTATTGTATATTTAAAAAATTAGATTTCCTATTAAAAATCATTGATGAATAAAATGTAATTTTTTATATAGATTAGTTTTATCATAGTAAATCAATGAGTTCATATAATAGTTTTTATAAAAAACCATAATACATCATTCAATTTTTTATATAATACCATGTTGAATGAAAAATTACACACATCTAAAAAAGTAAATAATTTTTTACGTATAATAATAAAATAAAAACATATCATTAATTAAAAAAGGATCAAATTTCTATATATCCTATGCAGGGGAACATCATTACTCTAATATTATTAAAAAATTATATGCAAAATTAAATTTAATGGGATAATCAGTAACTTTAATTATAATTTGGATCTTATTTTATGAATTAAAATTTTATATTTTTTGTTTGAAAAAAATGAATGTAGAGTACAACAACAGAATGCTTAATGAAAAATGTGATTTTGGAAAAACAATAGGTGGGTGTAAAACTAAATAATAGAAATTTAATAATACAAATCAATTTATTTGACTAATATTAGAATAATAAAGTATAATAAATTCAATAGAAATATTTCATTCAATTACAGCAAATAATATAGGATCAAAAATTTGAATATGAAAAAAGGAGAAGAAAAAATAAAATGGTGAATTGAAAATAATATTTTATACAACCTACATGTCCAGAGTAAAACTATATAACTATTAATAAAACCTTTTAATATAATTATAAGTCTAGTAGTTCATTAATAATTTGTTTTAGTGTCAAATTATGTATTAATGAGAGAATTATTATCTCTAATTAATTATCTAAATATAGAAAATACATGTAATATAAAAATCACTGGATAATATAGGTATTTATAATATATTTAATTTCGAAAATGAAAACCCTAAAAACACATGATGTTTGTAGAGACCCTTTTATTTCCATATAATAATTTTTAATATATCTAAAAATGTTTTTAGATCTATGCGCTAAGACAGTGTGTGATTTCAAGGCCCAAAAATAATTTTATAAAAATATTAAATATGTTTTATATTACATATGCACAGTTTTTTAGGAAAAAATGATATCTCCTACATAATAGAAAATTGTTATAATTGTGGCGGTGAATTTGTGATAGAGTATCCTCACAAATTACTTTTTGTGATGGGTGTCCATTGCAAATAGCCTATCACAGAAGAAGGTGTCACAGATATAATTATTTGTGAAGATCCATCACAAAAAACCTTTTTTGATATGGATATATAGTCCATCACAAAAAAACCACAAAATATTATTATAACCCTTTTGCGATAGTCCATCGCAAAACCATTTTTTGATGGATTACTTATCCATCGCAAATAAAATTTCAAAAAAAATAAATTATTAAATTATTTATAAATAAATAAAATTCAAAAAATTTAAAAAAATAAATAATATTTAAAAAAACACACATAAAACTAATACATCATTTCAAATATAATATGTTTATCATACCAAATCACAAAACAGTCATAAAAATCTTCATAAATCAGCAATAGGCATCAGGTGGAGGAGGATCACTCGATGGACCAAGGGGAGGAAACTCCATACCAACTCCACGTGGAATTTTCCACATATACTCTATCATCTCCTCGTCTCTCAGATGCTGCTACTCAAGATTATCCTCCCTCTACTTGTATATCCATTGTATCATGTCATCTCAAGCTCTCAACCTCTCCTTATAATGTGCATCTGGTGTCGATTATGACTCTCCATGAGATCCCTTCATGCTCACTGATGTCATCGTAGAACTACCATTATAACTTGTAGGTGTCAGTCGAGAACCAATACCAATCACTCAACCTTTATCGATACCCTGTGAAGTCACCTAAATCCAATCCCACTCATCGAAACCCGAATCAGTTGTGACATCTTGTTCAGCCTCAGCTTGAATCTCCCATGAATGAGAATTCACAGCCTCATATGTTTCCTTTAAATATAATGAAAAATTAGAAAAAAAATAAAATTAATATTGAATACTTTTCTCAACAAAATAACTAACCACAATACGGTGTTGTTGTTCACATGCAACTTATCATTTATGGAAATCAAAATACATCTTCTTAGAAACTTAAAACTCTATAATATATGGTTCATTAGCAGCCTGTATAATATAAAAAACATTTTATAGTTAAAATAAATATACATTTATAAATAATATCACTTACCATATGTCATCTATGTTTGAAAAATTTATGACTCCCGACCCTATGGGTGACCTCTTTCCTCCCCCAGCTCTAGAGTCCAGCTAATGATATCCTCCTAAAAGTCTATCATAGGAATAGGGAGCACAACCCGTCTCATACCTAGGTTGATATATAATTGGGACAATAGGAGACTCAATAATAATCGAAGACGATAGCACAAGCTCTATCCATAGATCGCTTTCTGGTGTTGTGTAGAATCTGAATAAAGCACTCACGTATACAAGCATCCCATGCCTTTCAGATAGGTCCCCTTTGACTATTAAAAATCAGAGAAAATAAATTTTGTAAGACAATTAGAAAATTATGTTAGTAATTAAATAAATTTTAAAAAATATATATATTATCTAATAAAGTACAATCCAGAGGTCAAACATCTGGGCACGAACAGTGATGGGAACCAGGTCCCATGACACCCATGACTTAGAAAATTAATTTCTCGGAATCACACTATCCTGACGAATGGCTTAATTAAAAAAAATTGTGCAAATTGAAACAAATATATAGTCATAAAATTATTATCAAAATTAATACACTTTGTTAATATAAAATAAATTTATTCTTAACCAATTAAACATAACTCTGTAAACACAGATCAAAATCAATAGATGGTCATCTTTCTAGAATAGGATCTGGAATTAGTAATCGAGAAAGACTATGCCCCCTCCGAGTAGGTGCATGAGTCTGAGGAGGAGGAGTTGAATCATGATCATCATCAGGAAGTCCTTCATCAGTGAGATAACATAATAAATCATCATGAGGATCATCTCTAGCCATCAGAAACTAATATTATCACCACTAAAATATTGTTAAAATAGATATGAAATATAAAAAACTAATTAATTTTATAATAAATAATGTTACATATAACATATTATTAATACAAATATTAAATTTAATAAACTAATAAATATCATAATATGATAATTACCTATTAATAATGTTAAAACAGATATAAAATATAAAAAACTAATGAATTTCATAATAAAATAATGTTACGTACAACTAATTTTTTATAAAAATATGAAATTTAAAAAAATAATAAATATCAGAATATGATAATTACCTGTAACAAATGTTAAAATAGATATGAAATATAAAAAATTAAAGAATGTCATAATAAAATAATGTTACCCATTATAGATTTTTAATAAAAATATGAAATTTAAAAAACAAATAAATATTAGAATATGATAATTACCTATAACTAAATACCTAAATATAATACATCAATCATTATCTTCATCACCATTTTCATCGACATCAATGTCTTCATCCTCATCTTCATCATTGTCAAATTCCATATGACTTTCAGTTTAATCATCACTTTTTACTTTATCAGCATTATCTATATCATCGGCCCTTAACTGAGGGGTTTCATCATCGATATTTATATCCCGTAGGGTAAGAGATATATTTTGGGATGTTTCGTGAAAAAATTTAATATATTGCACTTCCAAAGAACCATTTTCATTTTCAATAAACTAATTATCATGTGATTTCATTTTTATCACACTCCACTAGTCCATCAAATCTATCAAAACATCATAGTAATTTTCATAGTGAACTTTATGTACTTGATGTGACAACATAAATGGTTCATTTGATGCAAGAAGACTGTTATATTTAATGTCAATGACTCCATGTCGTGGATGAACTCGTAACCCCTAATCAGTATCAAACCAATGACATTTAAGCATTGTAACATAATTTGGTCCCTAGTAACATAACTCCATTATTTCATCTAACATACCATAAAATTCAACTTTACTTTCCTTATGAGGGTATCCTTTCAAACAAACACCATTATTCATTGATTTCTCTGAGTCACCATATATGTGTGTATGAAATCTAAATCCATTAAACACATACCCATTATAAAATTTTACCAATTTTGATAGAGGGTTTTTGAGTAAACATAATCGAATGTCAATTTGATTTTCATATTTTTCTACCTGTAAATAATAAAAATTATTAATAATAGATATCACTGAAATTTTGATTTTTTATTATATCGAATTTTTTTACTTACAATTCTTTGAAACCAATATGAAAATTTTTATTGTCGATGTTCCTCAAGAGCAACAGATGTAATTTTTCGAAATTAATTTTTGATATGGTCATAATATATTCTACCAAAACATTAATTTAAATAAAGATATATTTTATAAATATTTAACTAAATAATAAAATAGTAGTATATACTGAACAAATCATGTCATTTCATCACAATTCAGCAGAACATAAGTATGATCTCTGTGTTGTTCTTCATCTGTAATCCATCGCTCACAATAACCACCAAAACCAATCTCAAGATGATTAAAAATAGACAACCGATGGTCTCTAACATTATCCAAATTTGTCACATTGTGACTCATCTAATTATGTTTTGAAGTATATTTTGATTGAAAATAATAAGAGAAGAAATTTTAAATTTCCTCCTACAAGTATGCTTCTGCAATCTACCCTTCAACAGAGGCTTTGTTATGTACTTTCTTCTTTAATTTTTTCATACATATCTCAAATGGATACATCCACCATAATTTTACTGGCCCTCCACATTTATCTTCATATGGAAATTTCAATATTAAATTTTCCATGGAATCAAATAAGCTCGATGGGAATATTTTCTCCCATTTACATAAAATTAAAACAACATCTTTTTTAAAGGATTTAAATGTGTTATAATCCAATGTTATCGTACAAATATCTCAAAAAAAATATATTTCAGTTGAAAACTCCTAGATTGAAGAATTAAATAGCCCTCTAATACCAATAGGGTGTAATATTTTAATTATTACATAACAATAAGGACTTTTTTACCCGGTAATATGCCCATTTTTTATAAAACTAGATGGATTAGAAGAATAACCATATGGTAACCTCAAATATCTAATCCATTGATAAAATATTAAATTTTTTTCTTTACTAAGTGAGTAATGTTATTTTGGCTTCATTAATTTGTGTGATCTTTCATCTTTAAATAATTCAAGTTCAGGACGTCTGCAAATCTGTATAAGATCTAACCATGCCATTATATTATCTTTGGTATACCAGGTGTGTCCAACATGGTAGAAAACATGTTATAAAAACCATTCTTCTCAATATGCATTACATTTAACGTGTGATGAAACAACAATTCAGACCAATATGGAAGGTCCCAAAAAATACTTTACTTTATCCAACTATGATCTCTCCGAAAACCATTTATCTTTTTCTCATTTATAGTTGGTCCAAAAGTAACATGAGGTAATATAGAGACAATACATTTTACTTTATTACCTGAGAGCACTGTTGGAGGTGTGTCTGTTTCAATTATACCTTTTGTAAAATTAATTCTATTTCTTCAAAAATGGTGATCCGCAAGAAGAAATATTCGATAAAAATCAAAATAACTAACCTTTATCTCATTACAAATCATAAAGACTTTGTTCTCATCCATGTATTACGGACATGATTTTAGACCACGTGTATTCCATCTAGATAACATACCATATGTTGGAATGTCACTGATCTTCTATATTAATGAAACCTTGAATATAAAATTCTGATCTGTAGTTATATAAAATGTATTCACACCATTGTTCCATAATGAAATTAACATCATCAATTAGTGGTTTCAAATAAACATCAATATTATTATTTGGATGTCCTAGAATTAATAGCATCTAATATTTATATCTATATGATTAATTCATCAATATCTAAGGAGGAAAGTTATAAGGAGTAATTGAAATAGGGTAACAAGAATATTGACTGATGTAAGCACAAAATGGAAAAAAACCATCAGTAGAAAGGCCAAACTATATGTTACAAAATTATACAGCAAAATAACGATGCATATGATCAAAATGTTTCCTTGATTCACCATCACATAGATGATTTAGTATTTTTGTTGAAATAGTGGGTGCCCTAGACCCAGATATCATGTGCTTTTGATTACCATATCATGTATACATTTAGCTATACATGATTCCATCTTACCATTATAGTGTAT
This sequence comes from Viscum album, assembly GCA_963277665.1. NCBI lineage: Eukaryota > Viridiplantae > Streptophyta > Magnoliopsida > Santalales > Viscaceae > Viscum > Viscum album. The sequence goes on from OY728164.1 coordinate 1,819,005,527, forward strand.
AATTTTCTACATCCACTATTAAAATGGTAATTTCCAAAGATTAGTTATCACATCGAAAGGTTATAGAAGTTCCCAGTCTATAATGAGAATATCTAGATACTTTGACATTAATCTTAAATATATGTTCTATAGTCTAGATACATCTTACATATTGGACAGAGTAGATTTTTTACTATCAGGTGTTGGGGGCTCATAAGCATTAATAATTCTTCTCATGAAGTTCAAACATGGTGATTTCTAGTAGTGAGATCATGAGGACTGACCCATAAATAAGAACACCACATGTTTCAGGTCTCATTGTATGTTCTTATCTATGATCATGTGTAATGGTCTCCTGACTTGAGATCATTAATAATGTATACCATTTGATTGAATACTTTGATACAAGATGAAAACCATGTAAATGAATTTGTGGAGAGGTGGTTTTTGTTGGGTGTGTCATTGGTGGCATGGAATTGGTTGAAGGGTCAAGAAATGATTTTTTTCTTACAGGTCATGGAAGTAATATATCTGAGGCCATGTTGATAAGGATGGAAGTACATTTATAAGACCATGGACACGGATTTCGAGGGTAAATCCATCCAGTTATATCAACAAACAATAAATCAAGAAAAGGGAGATGACATGTGAGTGCGTCGTGTGTTATTAGATATTACAGACAAAGAGATTATATTACACCGTACATGTTTGTAGGTTGGTTGTCACTGTTGTGAAAATCCTTATCTCTTCAGGGGACCTGATGGGTTGCTAGATCCCACTCTTGGTCTAGGAATACTATTCACTACTATCGAGATAAGGGCCTAGAGGGTTACACACAATAGCATATTTAAGAATCTGTCCTATTTAGTTGAATATGAGTTTTGGACATTGTGGGCCCCACCAATGGGGTTCGGGATTTTTCCAAGAAAAAAGGATCACCAATGAAATAAATAAATTCATATTATTCAATTTTATAATAAGGATCATTGAATTTAATTATTAAATGTATTTATGAGTTTTAAGTAAATACATCGAAATATTAGTTGATGAATATTAAATATATTCAAGGTTCAATTAATATTTATTGTAATGACGAGTCAGGTTTTGGACTTAGTTATTGTCATGTAAAATATTTAATATATTACAAGTAAATGATAATAATATTTATGACTCAGTTTAGTAGTCATAAAATGTCATTGATAGTGCGTTAAGTATTCAGGGTCGGTGAGGCTATAATGGGTATTTTAATTAAACACTATAAATAGAAGAGGAGGGGATTTTTTCATAAACTATTTATGGGGCTTCTCTATCCTATGCTCTCTACCATAATCTAGAGAGAGATTCTATGGATCCAAGGAGCTTTGACCAAGCTCTCTCTTGGGAATATCTAATGAAGTGATGTGGTGATCATTGGAGTGTTGAAGGCATTGTTAGAATTTCGTGCTAGCTCCTAAATTGCGAAGAACGGAACTCCTGCAGATTTCTTGAAGCACGTGTGGACGATCTAGAAGAGTTTGATGTCATATTATTCAAGAAGTGATCACCAACAATGAGAAAACATCATGTGTGGATTAGGATTTAAACCACGTAATTTACGGTTTATTTATGTGCTTAAAACTCTTCATGCATGGTCTTCAACTAAGACTAGTATGCTATTCCTCGATATCGACAAGTTTACGTTTATTGTTGGTGGAAAAAATTTAAAATCCCACCTGCTTGGGGCTTTCGATGCATGATGGTTCCTTTAAGTGGTATCAGAGCGAGAACATGTTGATTTTAAGCCAAAATAATCAAGTTTGCATTAATCTATGAAGATGGCATCATTACGGTCCCAACACTGCAGACTGTGTTTGAATCCGATATCGAATAACCCATCTATGGTTATTCGATGTTTAAAATCAGAGTTAAACCGGTTGTTTTATGATCACTGAGTGGACATCTGATTGCCAGAATAGTATTTTCCGGTGATGTTTAATGATTATTATTATTATAATAATTTAATTATAAAAATAATAGTTTGATTATAATAATAATTTTTTTATTATAATATTCTTTATAATAATATTTTATTATTATAATGTTTTATTTTTCAAGTCTACCAATAGACATAAGAAAAAAAATTATTTTAATTAATTTTATTTTTCCAAAAGCCTAATATAGGCTTTAGAAATTTTTTAAAAAAAAGTTCAGGTATAAGACCTACATAGAAGGTCTTGAAAGAGTTAAAAAAAGTCATGCAAAGAAGGTTTAAGAATTAAAAAATATTAAAAAGGTGGGATTTTTTTGGGGGGCGAGCGTCCCCCCATCCACATGTCTCCCTCCCACGAAGCTGCCCTATAGGCTCCTTGAACTACCGTACGGCGGCCCGTGCAGGGCCGCCTCCTCTCTTCCTTCATGCTGTAGTAGGTGCACGCCGGCACCCCGGCATCCTCAGTGTCACATCCCTTTGTATCCCTCTGGCAGAGACCCGATGCACCAGGCTGCACCCCGCTGCCCCTTGTAGTGGCTCCCTGCACCAGAGCTTCCTCCCGCACCAGGCTGCAAGTTGTAAGTCGTCAGTTGCGGCAGCCCCACACTGCACTGTGTCTGTTCCCAGCTAGACCCGCTCAAACTATATGGCTCTAGCTCGCATCCTCTCTCCTCCGCTGGCCGCTGGACTCACCAAGGCAGTCAGCCATAGGCCCTCGCTGTCGGGGTCTAGGACCTCATCCGGTGACCTCTCGCATTAGCCATGGAGGCCCCTCTTCCGACCTGGCAGGACACCCAGCTGGCAGCCACGTGCTATGGCACACCGCTTCATGTTGTCACTGCCTCCTTTCACTCATCATATCGAGCTTCATGCCACCGTCCAATCTCGACCGATTTATTTTTTGTGCCTGGCAGGGTGTGACTGCATTCGTTGGATTGAAACAGTATGGCTGGCCCGCTTCACCACGGACCCGCCCTGTTTCAGCCACTGCTCGGTCCTTCTAATGGGAAGGTAACCTACACTACCCAAAAAATAGGTCTTGGTGGGTCTACCCATCCCAGAACGGGCTTGGGTGGACCTGTCTGGGAAAGAACACCCCTGAACAGGGTCTTCAAGGCACGAACTGGGCCTGTGTGGGTTTTCCATGACCCGCATAGTCCCTTCTCAATTTTTGGGGCCCGGATATATTTTTAATTAATCACAAATTAATTAATATAATTAATTTAATTACAGTTTAGAATTAAATTAATTAAATATTAATTTTTGGTTTATAATTATTGCGGCATAATTAATTTATTTAGTGATTAATTTAATTAGTTAATTAATGTAATTTTTAGTTTTAAAATACATTAATTAAATGGGACCGAATGATGTATTTATGTTGAATTAAAATTAGAGTGAAATTTTAATTTAATGAAATAATACCCTCGGATTATTTTAATGCAAGTTTAATTTTTTTTCTATATTTAATTCATATACACGAGTTTAATGTGTATACTTATCATGAGCAAGAGACCAACCAATGCATTTCTGGTATATTTTATTTATTTATTTATTTAATTATTTCATGTCGGTTTGTAATAATCAGTTTAATTAAATAAAGTGACGATTTTTGTGTTGTCTCAAGTGTCATTATATGTATAAAGGCATGCACGCCCATTCTCAGAGTTGTATTTTATACCCTGAGACCCCCTCGCCTACGTGCGAGTACAGTTTTATAGTGATGAGATGAGGTATGAAACACTTCATTCCAAATGACGGTGATGCATGAGAATGGAGTTAGATTCATTGGATGATCAGACGTTGTTATTCAAGTTTCAAGCCACGTGACTAAAGGTACTTAACCCTGGGTTCTCTATTGGTCCATTATTCACTCAACGGATCAACCAATGGTACCGGCTCATGATCAAGTCTTCATTTTTTTTACATGGTTTATTATTTATTTGAATGTGTAGTTAAGTTTTGATCACATGGAATAATAATAAACAAGCATGGAAGATAAAATGAACATGTGACGTGATGAAAATTCTATTTATTGCATGGTCATATAGGAGTGAGATCACATAGTACGTGTTTATAAAAATAAAAAATGATTTCTTTCATCACATTAAAAATAATAAAATCCTTAAAGATATATTAAGTCATAATAGCCTTCTGTCATTCAAATTTGGAAAAAACTGGTTGTTTGAGGTGCTGGTCATGCCATCTCTGAGGGTACCTCTTACTACCGAGGAGTCCTTATAAAAATGATGGATTAAATTAACTAAAATTGTAGAAAAGAAATATCCATACCTATATTTTTTTAATTTTAGAGTAAAGTGTTGAGTAAATCGAGTTCTGGTTTTAAAAGCTGAAACTTCACTCAACATATCAAGGAACCGCAAGTTAAATCCATCGTCCAGCGAAAACCCACTTTGAACCCTCTAAGTAGTGGCGTATCCAGAACTTATAGACTATGAGGGGATGTTCTGGGATCCTTGCCACTAGAATACTCTAGTGATAGAGTATTTCAATTCTAGCCTAGAGGTTTCCTAGAATTTGATAAAATAGTGGCCGAAATTTAATTAATTAATCAATTAAAATGTCTGCACCGGTAATCCAGATAAAAGGCACTAATTTGCTAAAATTTATTTTTGTTGAAAATTGGAAAGTTATACCACATGTTTAAAAACTATGATATTGTATTGGAAAAAGTAAACATTCTCACTAACACTAGTATCCATGAATAGTATAGGCATGTGCGCATAGTACTATGATATAGAAAACTCAAGGTTCTAGTGTCCCCAACACTATTAAACTACCTCAATAAGCGAGGGTAAAATTGATTATAGGAGACTAACACACAAAGCATATAATAGTTATATCATTATTCTTTCATCAACATCTGGTGTCAGTTGTGGTTGGTACACTAGGAAATGAATGATATAACCTGAAGTTTCATCTCCAATATGTTTTCAAGGAGAAAAAGAAAAAATGATATGAATAAGGCGATGTTACACTGTCATGTGTAAATTGAAAGACAGTGCAAAATGGAAAAAAATAAAGTAATTCCAATGGCACATTCATGATGTCCTTCAATTAATGAGGCATTAACAAAGGTTATTTGCATTACATATTATAAAATAATACTATAGAACTTTAAAAGAAATAAACTGATTTAAAGAAGAAATTTTATGCTTCTACATCAGGCATATTCATCAATGTAATGTTTCCTTTTAACTACTTGGGTATTTAAGACAATATTCTTTTTACATATGTGTATTTAAATACAGTTACCAAGTAAGTATAGAAATATTACTAGAAGTCAGGTGTATTCTCCAAGTGTTTGTGAAAGGGTGATACCTAGGCCAGTGGTGAGAAATACATGACTTCATTAATTTCAAAGAGAAATATTCGTGTTGAAATATTATTAAGTATAACCACAAACAGTAATCTCATGTGTCCTTGGATGCAAGGAGACATTCTTTAAGGTTCTGGAATGAATTTTTTTTTGGGTATTTGAAACTCAATCACTAGCTCAGTAATAACTAAATCATAGGCAATTAGTGATGAATATAAATGTAAGACTTAAACCTAGCTGTGACAAGATAATTCTTTTTTAAGTAATATTAAAATTTAATGTTGTGAATATACAAAGTATGGTATTTTGGATCAGCACAGAAAAATACTTTTGGTATTATCTACATTATTAGTTTGGACAAAAGAACCTTTAAAATAAAGGCATATCACAAATCTTTTGGAAATAGTTCAACAAGTGATCATGAACTATTCCAAGCATAATATAGAGGTATATATACTTCATATGATTCCTTTAATTAATTGAGGAATTTTAAAATTAAGTATGTGTATGGTCAGAATATATGAGGTGCTTCGACCTGACATGCTGAAGAATATCATGAATGTGGAATCATTGATCATGATAATATAGTGTGGAGTAATTCCTAAACACACATTACCTTATCCACATCACGACTTTGATGTTAATGACGATGATTTATGATGAAGTCATACATATCAACATTTATCAACAAACATGTAGTGTGGATTAATTCCTAAACATGTGTGTTGTACATCAAAATTATGATTTATGTAGTATCAATGTTACAACTTGCAGAAACTTCAATTATATTTCATAAAATGATTTTCAAATAATGGTGTAATCCCATAATTATATTCCAACTAAAATTAAAAATGGATATCATATGAGTCATGGTATGATGTATATCTATTATATCATATTGACATGTGTTTGGATGCAAAGAGTTTGTTTGGAAATAAACAAACTTGCATCAGAAATAAACACATTGTGCATCTTTTTTAATCATCCAAACTGTCGCTTAGGATATTACATAAATCGCTATGATATAAAGAATATATTCAAGTAATATACTACAATTCTATGTAAGTGTGAACATCTCTATTATAGATAGTGGGAGCTATATTGACATTTGTTTATTCAATGCTCAAGGTGCACAAATAGTTGGAATAGGAACTACTTCCACAAGAACATGTTGAACAGACTATGTTCTAGAGATACATACTATATAGGAAGGATAAAACCATGGTGATGGTTTTTATATTCACCGCATTCGGTGATCTATTATTCAATGTGAATAATATCTCCTAAAAGTAATTAGTATATGGAAATTAGCTTAAATTGATAAGACCAACTAAAATTAAATTAATGGATTCCATGTATCAAAGTGAAAGTGGGCTTATTACTTTGAATATTGTGGTGGGTATTCAAGTGAGTTGATACATTCATGGTACAAGCATGGTATCAATAAGTCTATATTGGCTTGACCAAGTTGTTATGCATATTTCCATTATAATTTTACTTATCATAGAAAATATCTATGACCAAATTACTTAGATTCAGATGTCATGACCACCAATGTGGAAGGTGTCAATACGATGCAACCAGAAAGGGATGCTCACATCACAAAATTATAATAAGGGTTTAAAGTTAATGAAATCTGGTTTAGGATTAAATTAAGCAACATGATAATATAATATACATTTGAAATAAATTATTTTCATATTTCTACTAGTGGCATCTGGGAACTCCAATTTTTCCCAAAAAAAATCAGTAAAATATGAAAAACATACATTGGTATTACAGTTAGTTAAGACCAAAATGAAATTCATTCTCTAGTTATTGACTTAAAGTAGCAACCTAAGTTCTAGGGAACATGATCTACTAATCTATATCTATAGTTTTCATGGTCTTAATCAATCATACATATAGAGACATTGTATTGGAAAAAATACAAGTTGGAAAAATTTAAGAGATGAATTATTTCCTATGTCACAGGGCATAATCTCTTTAGGTAGACATTCATGTGGCATGGGAAGAGAAATGTGGTGAGTTTATTTCCATACATTGAAATGATAGATCAATCACGTATGCCATGATATATATGATAATTTATATTGATAAGATATGCTCTATAATAGGCAAATATCAATTATATCCTGGAGCACTAAAAGGGATGTAGTCAGAACTATCTAATTGTACTTTGGAATGTACAAAATATTTGTACCTGGTAAGTGGAGAAGAAAGGATACTAGTTTTTGGGGATACAAAATAGTCATTCGTAGATCAAAGTGATATACTATCGCAGTTAGGTTATGGTGATGAACAATACAAGCTCATAAAAAGCTAGTGGTTGTCATAACTACGAAGATCAAGTACATTGCAGCTTCTAAGGAAACTAGGAAGCATATAAATTCAATAATATGTTCTAGTTCTTGTAATTACACCTTTTATGTGAATTATTATAATAATAAAAATTATGATATTCTTACTAGCCAATATGTCAAGTTATGACAGTGGACAAGTGCGATATACTAGGGATACCATCTCTTGAGAAGTTTTACTCAACGAGACAATGTCACAATAGAAAAATAGCCACACGAAAGAACCGTGGCAGACCCAGTATCTAAAGCCTTTACTCATAAGAAACAATATGTTTATCAGGTGAGAAGCTAACATGTTTTGTTATCAAGTTGGCTCTAGTGCAAGTGGGAGTGTTGAAATAGTGGGTGCCCTAGACCCAACAATTCAGTGCTTTTGATTAACATATTGTGTATACTGTTAGCTATGCATGATTCTATATTACCATTATAGTCTAGAATTTTTTGTGTCCACTATGGAAATGGTAATGTCCAAAGATTAATTATCACATAGAAAGGTTATAGCAGTTCCCATGATATAATGAGAACCTCTGTATACTATGAAATTAATATTAAATATATATTCTATGGTCTAAATACATCATACTTATTGGACACAGTATATGTTTGACTATCAGGTGTTGGGGGATTATAAGTAATGAGACTTCTCCTCATGAATTCCACACTTGGTGATCTCTAGTAGTGAGATCTTGAGGAGTGACCTACCAATAATATCACCACATGTTTCAGGTGTCATTGGATATTTCTATCTATGATCATGTGTGATGGTATTCTAACATGAGATCATTGCCAATGTATGTCATTTGAATGCGTACTTTGATGAAATAAGAACACCATGGAAATGGAAGTCGAGGGTATATCCATCCAGTTAGATCAATAAACAATAAATACAGATAAGAGAGATGACATGTGAGTGCATTCTACTTTATTAGATATTACAGACAAAGAGATTATATTACACAGTGCATGTTAGTAGGTTGGTTGTCACTATTGTGACAATCCTTATCTCATCATGGGACATGATGGGTTGCTAGATCTCACTCTTTGTCTATGAATACTATTCACTACTATCGAGATAAGATCCTATAGGGTCACACACAATAGCGTGTTCAACAATCTTCCCTATTTAGTTCAATAGACGTTTCGGACATGGTGGGGCCCACCATTGGGGTATGGGATTTTTCCAAGGAAAAAATATCACTAATTCAATAAATAAATTCATATTATTCTAGTTTATAATAATGAGCATTTAATTTATTTATTAAATGTTTTTATGATTTTTAAGTAAATACATGATAAATATTAATCGAAGAATACTAAATATATTCAAGGTTCAATTAATATTTATGGGAACGACGAGTCAAATTTTGGACTCAATTATTGTCAAGTAATATATTTAATATGTCACAAGTAAATGATAATAATATTTATGACTCAGTTTAGTAGTCATAAAGTTTTGTTGACAGTGTGTTAAGTATTCAGGGCTGGTGAGGCTATACCGGGTATTTTAACTAAACACTATAAATAGAATAGGAGGGGATTTTTCCATTCACTATTCATGATACTTCTCTATAATATCCTCTCTCCCATAATCTAGAGAGAGATGCTCCGGATCCAAGGATCTAGGATTGATCTCTCTCTCAGGCATCGCTGGAGAAGCGATGCGGTGATCGTTGGAGCATCAAAGGTGTCATCGTAATTTCGCGGTAGCACTAAGATTACAACGAACGACGCTCCAACGTATTTCTTAAATCATGTGTGGATGATCTAGAGTTCAATGTAGGATTCTTTGAGCAAAGATTTCCAATGATGAGAAGAATTCACCCATGAATTTTGATGTAAAATAGTTCATTCACGATTTATTTTTGTGCTTAAAACTCTTAATGTGTGGTCCTTGGCTAAGACCGGGCTTCTATACACCGACGTCAACAAGTTTACGTCGATCATCGGTGGAAAAATTTTTAAATCCCGTATGGTTAGGGCTTCTGTTTCATGCCTAGTTCCTTCACTTTTTATGATGGATATATTTTATTTATGCCATGTCCTAAATCTAGTTGTGCTATGAGACATAAATAATCACTGTAAACGAGGTGTGATTGGAAAATATTTCAAATATTTCATGGGAACTCTAGACTTTACTTGTTTTTACTCTTTATACATCGATTCTCTACATGTTGGATAATTAACCAAAGATTTATATTCACCATAATATAAGATGCAGTCATTTGAACATGCATGGATCTTCTCATAACTTAGACCCAAATTATGAATCAACCTTTTACATTCATTGAAACTAATAGGTAATATACTTACATCATGAAACATTGACTTAACCAAAGATAAAATCCAATAAAAAAAACTATTTGACATTCCAAACTTTGATTTAATATCCATAAATTTTTAACACTTGCAATTTTTCTCATCTGGCTTCCCAAATATAAGGCCTCCTCAAGGGATTGAAAAAAATTGTAAATCTAAGAAGGTTCAGATTCTGGATTTGGAATTTCATTCTAAGTTGTTGTTTCTGGATTAGATGGACCCTCTGCCTCATGTATTAAATTCTAAAATGATGGATATAAAACCAAAAAAAATTATTTTCTACTGAACTCTTTTCACCATGTTGATACCAAAAAATATAATCTTTATGAAAACTTTAACGCAATAGGTGAAGTCCAACATTGTCAAATGTTTCAAATATCCTAAGACCACATTTCTGAAATGGACATTAAATTATTCATTTAAAAAATAAATCTGAATTTGACGATGCAAATGATTTAAAGGCTTTAATTCCTTCAATGTAGATAGTATTTAAACAAGATCTGTTTGGATTTTTGTGATTATTTATCCAATCACGATCACGTAATAGATATTATTGTCTACATACTGGGTTCATAGTTATCTAAAAAACAACAAGAATAATAATTATTATTGAATATCATTTTAACTAGTTGAAAATTATTGTTATATTTTACTATCTTGAAATATTCTATGAGATATGAGCAGAGTGCAGCACTAGGTTAACACTAGTTTACGGGGCCCGTAGAGGCTCAGTGTAGATAAAAATAAAAATATTATATATATTATATAAGGCAATGCTATTTTTTGAAAATAATAGAATATTTCTTCAATGGTGTCACATATGATAAATTGGAGATCACCGTTGGTTCTGGGATGTGGGTTTTATCCTAGAAATGACATTAGATTTGTGAGTGTTGGGTAGTTACATTATAGGCGAGCGTAATTAATTTAATATTTATATTATAAATTATTATAAAAATTAAATATATATTTCAAACTATGTATCGTATGACAAATCTGATATCACCATTGGGTCCGGGATATAGGGTTTACCCTAGGCGCGATGTAACATTTGTTAGCGTCAACTGTTTCGTTACATCACATGCAAGGGTATCATTTTTAATCTTTTATTAATATTATTTATATCATTATTTATTTTTATATATAAATATATAATACAATATTAATAAAAAATATTAATATGGATTATTTTAACTATTTAAACATGTATATGAAATGATTACTAATTAATTAATAATTACTATATATATCACAATTAGTTATAAATTATGTAATGAATATTATTAATTATGTAATGATTATTATTATAAATTATGTAATAATTATTATTAATTATTATTAACTCTTATAAATTATGTAATTATTATTATGTAATGATTATTATTCTTTATTTAAATTATTATAAATTATGTAATAATTATATTTATATATATAAATCAGAATTTCTGAAATTATTATTGGAATTTTATTATTACAATTTTATTATATAATGATTATTATTATTACAATTTCATAAATTATCTAAATTATTATTAATTATTTCATGATTATTATTAATTTATTTAAATTATTATTACAATTTTAATAATTACTATTTATGTATCACAATTTCTTAATTAATATAAATACATCAAATATATTCTAACCCTTTTTAAACAAATATACAAATATCAAATCTATAAAAACACACACACACACACAGATATATATATATAATTTGATTACCTTGAAATTATAATTTATATAAATAATTTATAAATAAAATTGAGTTCATATTTTTGAATTAAAAATTAATTTGAATTCATAATTATTTAACATTAATAATTTTTGAATTAATATTTTTTACCCTATATGTATTATAATAGTTGTGCGAGTCGGGTGTTATTACAACATTTATACAAAATATTAATTCTAATTATTTTAATTAATACAAAATTTTATACTAATTATTATTAATTTCTAAACATTATTTTATTTTATTATAATTTTTTTACAAACTATTATAATTTAATGATTATTTTTAATATTTACAATTTATTAATAATAAATACTTGTTAATTATTATATATTTTAAATTATTTATTTATTTTTACTAGTTATTTAAATTGATACTTCATTTTTAATAATTAATATTTTCTATGCATTTAATATAATTCTTTATATTTGTTGTATTTTTTACAAACTATTACAAAAAAATATCCTAATTATTATTAAATAATTTTTTACTAAATATTACATATTTTAAATTGTCATTGTTTTTCAATTATACAATTTTTTAACATTTTTTATAAAACAAAATTCTTATAAATAATTTTTTATTAAAAATTTTTCTTTAAATAAATTTTATCATCATTATTAAAAATCATTCAATTATATTTAGATATAAAAATATTTAGACATATATACATGCATGTACGTGCGCTAAAAATTATTATAAAAAAATATTGTTATAAACAAATATTATTGTAAACAAATATTATGTGCATGTAAATATAATTATAAACAAATATTATGCATGTGCAAAGATCAAACAAATATTATGCACGTAATCAAAATACACAAATCTGCGCGTGAAATTATATTATGTGTGGGCAATTATAATTGTGCACACAATTATATTTATGCGCATAAAGATCAAACAAATATTATGCATGCACAATTATAATTATTGTAAACAAATATTATGTGTGCACAAATATAATTAATTTCCAGCAACCCTAAAATAGGAATAAAATTAAAATAAATCATAGTGTTGAAGAAACCAATATATTTTCAAAAAAATACAAACTTCGAAAATATTTTAATAATAATTATATTTCAAATAATATAAAATAGTGATGTTTCAATGACCTTAAATGCCAAAAACATCTATACAGTTCAAAGATAAAATATTGCGAAAATACTATAAATCAAATTGAAATAATTTCTGTGTAATCAAAATACTCAAATTTGTAATAATAAATTTAGACTAACCCTAAATATCAAATAAATCATCAAAATATGGTAAAATTTTAAACCTGGGTTTTTTCAATTTAGAAATGTAATGAAAATACACAAAAACAACTGGTGAAAAATTGAAGCAGAGTCCATTCCATGGAGATTTGGTGTGAAATCACCCAAAAATCGAAAGAAATAGAGGTTTTTGGGGCTGCACGAAGTGGGGCGGCCATAAGGTTCTACGAGAGAGGGAAGGAGAAAGAAGAAAGGAGTGGCATGACCTACTAAATCCTGATACATTTGCGATCATATAATAGTGATGTAATAAATTCCATCACAAATAATTTTTTTTATTGAAAATCATGTGCAAAGGAATTCAATTCTCGTCAAAAATGATGTCGACTCAAAGCACGGTTGTGATAGATTGAATAATCTATCGCAAATTCCCGTCAGGAATTTTTTTCATGCTAGGTGGTGGTAAATCCTGCCAACATTTTTTGTGATGGTTTTATAAATTTGTTGCAAAAATTAACTATTTGTGATGGATTTCCACCTCCATTGAAAATTTCCCATCACAAATACTTGAAATTCTAGTAGTGCTAAATGGAGTCTTAAAATAGAAATATGAACCATGGTTGAATCTAAAACATGATTTTTACCCTAGGTGTGTCCTAAAGTTGGTCAGTATAGGGCATTTGGATAAAGCCTCTATTGGTGGATGCATTTAGTGAAATAGTTAATTTATTCATTCATTAAAAACCTTAAATTAGAATACTCTATAAATATGTTATTATAAAAAAAATATGGTTAGTCGCATATACCTGATATCTTTTAGAGGATAATTCCACATTCTTCATTGGTGGATCTAGGTGGGGCAAAAAATGAATAATTTGATCGAGGATAATTAAAGTGTAGCGAATGCAACAGATCATCCTTCTTAATTGGAAGTATTTTTATTTATCATCAATCAATCTGAATCAAGTTAGGACTCATAATTTTAGGATTTTACCCTCTTAGGATTAAAATATTAAGCATGATCAATTCCTTCTCTTACTTTTGTGTTAAATTGGGCCTTTTCATGTCATGTGTAACATCCCAGGTAAATAAAGAATAAATCATTTTCATATTTATTAATATTTACAAATTAAATATTAATTTTACTTTAAAGGAGTTGCTATGTTCAATAGCGTACCCGATACGCAACAATGAGTTTCTTTGAAATCTTACGTTGCACACTAGTAATATAATAATATTATTTTAAATGGTAGTTAACACGTAGTCGTTGTATTGGCGGGAATGAATACGAATAACTAAATTATGATTATATATGTTTGTTAAATGTTTTTACATTTATCCTATAAAGGATAAAGGCTTAAAATACGAAAAGAATTAAATTTTAGGCATATATACTCTAATTTTCACTAAAGGTCCACTTATCACCTTTTGATGGTGAACAGACATTAAATATAGTTTTGGTCACTCTTATATATTCTATTGGAGCAAATAAAATTATTCTTTAGAATCGGGACATCAAAATTTACTTTGTGTAAATTTTTGGTATTTTTCCGATAAAGTTCATTTTTTAATGAATAGTGAAAAATGTTGTAGTTTAATTCAAAACCTCTGTTTAATATAATTTATTTATATGATAAGATTATATTTTGAATTAGTTTTAAATTTAAATTAGAATATATTTTTACCATTTAATCCAATTGTGGTCTTTGAAATTAATTTCACTTTGAGATCGGACTTAAACTAGTGCCAATCTTTTGATACTTTTTGTTTCACAAAAACACGCTATTTGTTTTGACAACGGGAATTAATTATTAAATTAATTAATGAAAATTTCATGTTTTGAATTTTGTAAAATAGAAATAATTTTTGAATTCGTAATATTAAATATATCTTAGGGTGAAGTTTTGGTATTTTTCTGAAAAACTTCTATTTTTGATGAATAGTGAAACTACTAAGTGGTACTTATACAACTGATTTTTCGTTTAAATGAAACTTTACCACTTCTTTGTTTTCAATTTCAAAAATCCGGCATACATGGTTTTCATTAAAAATTAAAATTTGGATCAATGGGATTAAAATAATTTTTTGGTGAATAGTAACTTTTAAGTTTATTAATCGCGATTAGACGTAATTAGTTTAATTTAAGGTAAAAATAATGTTTTAATAAAATGAAATGACCTAGACACATGTCCTACCCTTATTGGATGTGTCATGGATGACCAAGACAATCCATGGGTCAACTTGGGGACCCCATGGAGCCACTTTGGTTGGAAAATGACATTAATACCTTTTTATTTAAAGTTAAAATTATAATGTCACAAACATGTGTTGTTTT
This sequence comes from Viscum album, assembly GCA_963277665.1. Taxonomy (NCBI): domain Eukaryota; kingdom Viridiplantae; phylum Streptophyta; class Magnoliopsida; order Santalales; family Viscaceae; genus Viscum; species Viscum album. The sequence continues at coordinate 1,819,020,778 of OY728164.1, forward strand.
ACTAAAACAATTTTTAAATGGGGTTATACAAGTCATATTTTTTACTATAAATATTATTTAGAAATCTAAAAATATTTCCTACATCAAGATATTTTTTTATAATTTTTATACATTAAATAAATTAAATTTTTTAGGACACCATGATGGTGCAGCGATTTCCTCATTATTTAACAATTTAAATAAAATGAAAAGATAATGTAAAATCTAAGACCTACACTTGTCATAAACCTATTGGATTGGTGGATTTCTAACCCTTATCACCTTATCATCTAAATTTATAATTGTGGGACCATTTCTATCCGAATATCATTTTATAATAAAATATCTTTTCTTAACATTCCAAGAGTGCCCCTCCTCTCCTCTTATAAAAGGCCTCCACCTCTACCACCTTACCCACACTTCAAAAGCCTTTGGATCAGCCAAACCCTGTCCATTTTTTCTCTCCACATCCCTCTCTAACTCTTAGAATCCTCACTTTGGGCAGAAGTCTTTCCAAGTAAGCCTTTGATCTCAAATCAAAAAGTGTTACCTGATTTAAAGGTAGTGTCTTCTCTTGTGTTCTTTTGTTTTATTTTGCTTCTCCAACCCCCTAAACTCTTTTTATTCCTTTATTTTGCAACAACACCAGTATCTTCAATATAATAGGATTTTTTTTATTTGAAGGATTCAAGCTACACTAACACACACCTACATATAATGGTTAAAGAACATACTATTTCTGTGGATGGTGAATTTCTGCCTCACGAAACGATGATTGTTCAACACTCATATAACACCTTCAAAGGTGTCCATTAAGATGTAACTATGTTTATATATTATATATAATATGTTTATGTTTTCCTTAAGATTCTGTATTTTTCATTTACGGCATACCTTTATGGTTTCCATTGTGGATAACACGATAATTTCATTTTAGGAAGTGCGGACTACCGCCCCCTCAATGTGATTTGATTCGTTAATACCATACGTGGGATGTATAAAAGATTGATTTAATTATATTATATATGATATTATACTAGAATTATAATATACCTTTTTATCATTTTGATTTCACTCCATTAAAGTATGATATAGAAATGAAAGTAGCGTTCATGAGTACGTACGGCTTACCGTCTCCATGAACGGTGCATTTCATTTCTTATCCCCAAATGTAATGTACTATTATAAGTACATATATATAATGGATATATATGATGTATGTTACATCTAAATGATGAATATAATTCTGGAATTAAAATATACATACCTCTCATTTAGTTTGAATTCCATTAATATGACATAGAAATGAAAGTAGCGTTCATGTGTACGTACGGCTTACCGTCTCCATGAACAGTGCATTTCATTTCTTACCTCTAAATGATTATATAATATTATAAATGAATGTATATTATGGATATATAAGATATATATGATATAAAAATCATGAATATCATTCTGGATATAATGAACCTTTGACCACACCAACAACATGTAATTGTAAGAAGTCCACTTTCGACTTAAGAACCAAGTATCGAAAAAATAAACATTATTAACTTAAATGATTACATAATATTTATAACATGGTAATAAGTGATATAAAAGTAATAATGAACTTTAAAAAGGTTCTAAAGAAAGTATAAATTAACTCAAGTTTATTATTCAGGATGTTAAAGAACGATCGAGTCAAGTCGGACCTGAGGTAAGGGACTTCGTCTCAATCTCCTTTCATTGAGGCATATTTCGTTTTATACACAACTTTATTTTATACGGTGTATAAACCCCTTTTACTTTTACTTTTATACAAAAGGAATCTTTTTCTACGAAGCATTTTACTAAACAACAAAAAGGAATGTTTCTTTTAACGTACGCGGTGACGACGACCTTTTTCGTCGCCGCAAGTATTATTTGGTCTTTGGCTTCCTCAACAAGATGTAATGTTTTTAAAATGAAATAAATACCATATACATGGAAGTCGTAATGTCTTTGGCTATTCCATTAAGTGATATGTGTGGAAGTCAACCGTATGGTTATACCATTTAAGTATGTTTATGTCCCAAGTTACCTTTATATGTTATGTGATCTGTTATGGGTTTTATGGTAATATTTTGGTTACAAAAGGGTAGGTAATGATCTTTTATTCAGGGAATATTTTTTTTACTACTTCATAAAGGTGAAAAGTATTACTTTGATAAAGTATACATGGTTTACTTGTTGTTTTGATAAACTAACAGTTTTCATTCTTTGTGTATCCCTTACTGAGCTTTTTAAGCTCACCCCAAGTTTTTTTTGAAATTTTTTTCACAGGACTTAATGTGGAATAGGGTCAAGGATGGGATCAAGGGAAAGTCATTCTATCTAAAACATGGAACTAGACATGTTTCCTTTTAATAGTTTTTATTTTATGGAAACTTAGTAGAAGTTTCTACTTTGTAATCTTTTGAGATGTAATAGTTATGTCCTAATTCTCTAAAACTCTAAACCGTGAAAAGATCCTCAATGTGAATTATTCATTTAATTCAATATTAAGTAAGGTTTAAGTTCGGGGCCTTATAGTTGGTATCAAAGGTCATTTTAGACAACTTTAGGAGTTAGAAAATTGTTAAATTATAAATTAATGTATGGTATGATTGAAATGATATAGAATTTAAAGATTACCATGTTGCTTCTCCTAGGATATTTCTGTGTTAAGAATGGTTTTTCATAGAGGGAACAGAATAGATTTTCTGGGAAGGCATATAGAGGGAAATGACCTTTCAAATCAGTATCCTGAGATGGTGAGAATCAGAACTAAACATTTTGTTGCAGTGATGGCTCAGTTGACTTAGGTGAAAAATTTTGGTTGTTTTTATTGATGATATTTTTGTGTTTTCTAAAAGTAAAGAGGAGCATGAAATAAATTTAAGGGTTATTTTGAAAACCTTAAAAGAAAAGAAATTGTATGGGAAATTCAGCAAGTGTGTGTTTTGGTTGCAACAAATTTCTTTCCTTGGTCACATTATTTCTAAAGATGGAATAATTGTGGATCCTGCAAAAAACAAAGGTTGTTGAAGAATGGCCAAGACCCACAAATGTAACTGAGATTCGTAGCTTCTTTGGTTTGGCAGGCTTTTACCGAAGGTTTGTTAGAAATTTTTCACGATTATCTAGTCTAATGACTAAGCTAACTCGGAAGGGTGTTAAGTTTATCTCGACAAAAGAATGTGATAATTGTTTTCAAGAGTTGAAAAGAAGATTGGTGAATGCTCCAGTTTTGGCACTTCCTTCCAAGAATGGTGAGTTTGTTATCTACAGTGACGCTTCATTGAAAGGACTTGGTTGCGTCCTTATGCAGAATGATCAGGTAATTGCATATGCTTCACGTCAGTTGAAAACTCATGAGGTAAATTACCCTACACATGATTTGGAATTAGCTACTATTTTTTTTACTTTAAAAATTTGGAGGCATCATTTTTATGGAGTAAAGTGTGAAATATATACCGATCACAAAAGTTTAAAGTATATATTCACTCAGAAAGAATTGAACATGAGACAGAGGAGATGGATATAATTAATCAAGGATCATGATTGTGAAATTCATTACCATCCGGGAAAAGAAAATAAAGTGGCTGATGCTTTGAGTCAAAAAAATTAATGCTTCATTAACAATGTTGCATTTGGAACGTGATCCTTTGGTTAATGATTTGATGAAATTTGGAATAGAAGTTGTTGGTTCAGGATTTTCTTCTGTTTTGTTTCAGGTGTCAGTGAGATCATCACTATCAGACAGAATTAAGCAAGCGCAGAATAAAGACAGTGGATTGTAGAAAAAGGTAGAGCTGGTTCAGAAGGGTAAGTTTCTTGAGATTAACATTGATAATGATTATGTTTTGAGGTTTGGGAAGAGATTATTTGTGTCTGGTGATTCACAGTTGAATAATGATTTGTTATGTGAGGCTCATAGTTCCCCATTTTCAGTTCATTCTGGAAGTACTAAGATGTGCATAGATCTGCGGGAGTATTACTGGTGGGATGGAATGAAAAGAGATATTGCTGATTTTACTGTGAAGTGTTTGACTTGTTAGCTGGTTAAAGCAGAGCGGCAGTTACCGAAAGGGATGCTTCATCCATTACCAGTACCGGAGTGGAAATGGGAAAATATATCCATGGACTTTGTTGTGGGATTACCGAGGACATCTCGAGGTAATAATGCAATTTGGGTTATTGTTGATCAATTGAATAAATCTACTCATTTCCTTCCTATTCGAGATACATTCTCTCTAGATCAACTTTCTCGATTGTATCTTAAATATATAGTCAGGTTGCATGGAGTTCCCCTCTCAATTGTATCTGATCGTGATCCCAGGTTTACTTCTAACTTTTGGAAAGGCCTTCAGAAGTCGTTGGGTACTGAATTAAATTTTAGTACATCTTTTCATCCTTAATCAGATGGGAAGTCAGAACGCACAATTCAGACTTTGGAAGATATGCTACGTGCTTTTTCAATGGATTATCAGGGAAGTTGAGACCAACATCTTTCTTTGGTTGAGTTTTCTTATAATAACATTTTTCATTCCAGTATACAGATGGAACCATTTGAGGTGTTATATGGGAAGTGGTGTCAAACTCCAACTTTCTGGGATAAAGTGGGTGAAAGGAAGTTGATGGGACCAGAAGTGGTAGAAGAGTTGGCAGAAAAAGTTTAGCTGATTCAGAAACAAGTGAGAACAGCTCAGAGCAGACAGAAGAGTTATGCGGATAACCGGAGTAAGGATCAATCTTTCGAGGTAGGTGATCATGTTTTTCTCAAGGTTTCTCCATGGAAAAGTGTGATGCGATTTGGTAACAAAGGAAAGTTGAGTCCAAGGTTCATTGGACCATATGAAATTCTGGAGAAAGTTGGATCAGTTGCTTACCGAGTGGCTTTACCTCTGAGTTTATCTCAGGTACACAATGTTTTTCACGTTTCGATGTTGATAAAGTATATGCTAGATCCATCTCATGTTTTGAGCCCAGAGGTAGTTCACTTGGAAGAGAATCTCTCTTATGAAGAACAACCAGTCCAGATTCTTGACCGAAGAGACCAAGTGTTGCGAAATAAGGTAATTCACCAGGTAAAGGTTTTGTGGAAAAACCATATGGTTGAAGAGGCAGTGTGGGAATATGAAAATGCTATGAGGGATAAATACCCGCACTTATTTTGATAAGTGAATAAAATTGTGAGGACACAATTCCCAAAAGCGGGGAAAGAGGTAACATCCCAGGTAAATAAAGAATAAAGAATTTTCATATTTATTAATATTTAGAAATTAAATATTAATTTTACTTTAAAAGAGTTTCTGTGTTCGATAGCGTACCCGATATGCAATAATGAGTTTCTTTGAAATCTTACGTTGCACACTAGTAATATAATAATATTATTTTAAATGGTAGTTAACACGTAGCCGTTGTATTGGCGGGAATGAATAGGAATAACTAATTTATGATTATATATGTTTGTTAAATGTTTTTACATTTATCCAATAAAGGATAAAGGCTTAAAATATGAAACAAATTCAATTTTAGGCATATATACTCTAATTTTCACTAAAGCTCCACTTATCACCTTTTGATGGAGAACCGACATTAAATTTAGTTTTGGTCACTCTTATACATTCTATTAGACCAAATAAAATTCTTCTTTAGAATCGGGACATCAAAATTTACTTTGTGTAAATTTTTGATATTTTTCTGATAAAGTTCATTTTTTTAATGAATAGTGAAAAATGTTGTATTTTAATTCAAAATCTATTTTTAATCTAATTTATTTATATGATTAGATTATCTTTCGAATTGGTTTTAAATTGAAATTATAATATATTTTTACCATTTAATCCAATTGTGGTCATTGGAAGTAATTTCACTTTGAAATCGTACTTAAACTAATGTCAATCTTTTGATACTTTTTGTTTCATAAAAACACGCTATTTGTTTTGACAGCGGGAATTAATTATTAAATTAATTAATGAAACTTTTATGTTTTGAATTTTTTAAAATAGACATCATTTTTGAATTCGGAATATCAAATATAGCTTAGGGTGAAGTTTTGGTATTTTTCTGAAAAACTTCAATTTTTGATGAATAGTGAAACCACTAAGTGGTACTTAAAAAACTGATTTTTCGTTTAAATGAAACTTTACCACTTCTGTGTTTTGAATTTCAAAAATCTGACATACATGGTTTTCATTAAGAAGTAAAATGTGGTTCAATGGGATTAAAATAATTTTTTGATGAATAGTAACTTTTAAGTTTATTAATCGCGATTAGAGGTAATTAGTGTAATTTAAGGTAAAAATAATGTTTTAATAAAATGAAATGACCTAGACACATGTCCTACCCTTATTGGATGTTTCATGGCCTACCAAGACATTCCATGGGTCAACTTGGGGACCCCATGGAGCCACTTTGGTTGGAAAATGACATTAATACCTTTTTATTTAAAGTTAAAATTATAATGTCACAAACATGTGTTGTTTTACTAAAACAATTTTTAAATGGGGTTATACAAGTCCGATTTTTTACTATAAATAGTATTTAGAAATATAAAAAGATTTCATACATCAAGAATTTTTTTTATAATTTTTAGACATTATATAAATTAAATTATTTATGACACGATGGTGATGCAGCGATTACCTCATTATTTAACGATTTAAATAAAATGAAAAAGATAATGTAAAATCTAAGACCTACACTTGTCATAAACCTATTGGATGGGTGGATTTAGAACCCTTATCACCTTATCCTCTAAATTTATAATTGTGGGACCCTTTTTATCCGAAAATCATTTTATAATAAAATATCTTTTCTTAACTTTCCAAGAGTGTCCCTCCTCTCCTCTTATAAAAGGCCCCCACCTCTACCACCTTACCCACACTTCCAAAGACTTTGGCTCGGCCAAAGCCTTCCCATTTTTTCTCTACACATCCCTCTATAACTCTTAGAAGCCTCACTTTGGCCAGAAGTCTTCCCAAGGAAGCCTTTGAGCTCAAATCAAAAAGTGTTACCTGATTTAAAGATAGTGTCTTCTCTTGTGTTCTTTTGTTTTATTTTGCTTCTCCAACCCCCTAAACTCTTTTTAATCCTTTATTTTGAAACAACACCAGTATATTAAATATACTAGGATGTTTTTATGTGAAGGATTCGAGCTGCACTAACACAAACCTACATCTAATGGTTAAAGAACATACTGTTTCTGTGGATGGCGAATTTCTGCCTCACAAAACGATGATTGTTAAACACTCATATAACACCTTCAAAGGTGAACATTAAGATGTAAATATGTTTATATATGATATATAATATGTTTATTTTTTCCTTAATCTTCTGTATTTTTCATTTATGGCATACCTTTATGGTTTCCATTGTGGGTAATCACTATAATTTCATTTTAGGAAGTGCGGACTACTGCCCCCTCAAAGTGATTTGATTCGTTAATGCCATACGTGGGATGTATAAAGGATGGATTTAATAATATTATATATGATATTATACTGGAATCATAATATACCTTTTTATCATTATGATTTCACTCCATTAAAGTATGATATAGAAATGAAAGTAGCATTCATGCATACGTACAGCTTACCGTCTCCATGAACGGAGCATTTCATTTCTTATCCCCAAATGTAATGTACTATTATAAGTACATATATATAATGGATATATATGATGTATGTTACATCTAAATGATTAATATAATTCTGGAATTAAAATATGCATACCTCTCATTTAGTTTTAATTCCATTAATATGACATAGAAATGAAGGTACCGTTCATGCGTACATACGGCTTACCGTCTCCATGAACAGTTCATTTCATTTCTTACCTCTAAATGATTATGTATTATTATAAATACATGTATATTCTGGATATATATGATATATATGATATCCAAATCATGAATATCATTCTGGATATAATGAACCTTTGACCACACCAACAACGTGTAATTGTAAGAAGTCCACTTTCGACTTAAGAACCAAGTATCGACAAAACAAACATTATTAACTTAAATGATTACATAATGTTTATGACATGGTAATAAGTGATATAAAAGTAATAATGAACTTGAAAAAGGTTCTTAATCAAGTAGAAATTAACTCAAGTTTATTATTCAGGATGTTAAAGAACGATCGAGTCAAGTCGGACCCGAGGTAAGGGACTTCGTCTCAATCTCCTTTCATTGAGGCATATTTCGTTTTATACACAACTTTATTTTATACGGTGTATAAACCCCCTTTGACTTTTACTTTTATACAAAAGGAATCATTTTCTACGAATTGTTTTACTAAACGACAAAAAGGAATGTTTATTTTAAAGTACGCGGTGACAACAACCTTTTTCTCCGTCGTGAGTATTATTTGGTCTTTGGCTTCCTCAACAAGCCGTAATGTTTTTAAAATGAAATAAATACCATATACTCTTTTATGTATTTTGGTATTGAAAATGGTTTTTATAATGGATTTGTTATGTCAATATATTTATGTGATATATTGTGATTAAATTGTGGAAATGTTTTCTTTCCATTATATTTGTTTTATGTTTTATGATTTTATAATGGTACTTAGACATTTGACGGGTGGTTACGTGATAAACCATATGACGGGTGGTTCTGTGAATACCAGGATGGGTGGTTACATTATAACCTCCAATGCATTGGTTATGGAAGTCGTTCATATGGCTATTCCATTAAGTGATATGTGTGGAAGTCGGTCGTATGGTTATTCCATTTAAGTATGTTTATGTCCCAAGTTACCTTTATATGTTATGTGATCTTTTATGGGTTTTATGGTAATATTTTGGTTATAAAAGGTTAAGTAATGATATTTTATTCAGTGAAGATTTTTTTTACTACTTCATAAAGGTGAAAAGTATTAATTTGATAAAATATACATGGTTTACTTGTTGTTTTGATAAACTAACAGTTTTCATTCTTTGTGTATCCCTTACTGAGCTTTTTAAGCTCACCCCAGGTTTTTTTTTTAATGTTTTTCACAGGACTTAATGTGGAATAGGGTCAAGGATGGGATCAAGGGAAATTCATGCTATCTAAAACATAGAACTAGACATGTTTCCTTTTAAGAGTTTTTATTTTATGGAAACTTAGTAGAAGTTTCTACTTTTTAATCTTTTGAGATGTAATAGTTATGTCCTAATTCTCTAAAACTATAAACAGTGAAAATATCCTCAATGTGAATTATTCATTTAATTTAATATTAAGTAAGGTTTAAGGTCGGGGCCTTATATCATGACCTGACCCTAGTTGGGGCTCGAGTTGTAACTACCCAAAGCCCACCTCCATAGGCTAGGGGTGGCGATAAGAACCAAAAGGAATATCCTAAATGGGATGCCTTTACCTAAAGGTATGCACACACCTGACCATATCAATGAATAAGTGTGGAGAAATAATAATAAAAATATGCAATAGCTAGAAAGTAAAGCAGGCATGAAAAACCTCTAGGGTGTACAAGAGTACGAAAGTGAAAACTTGAAATTAAAAGGGAAAAAATACATGCCCAACCAGAAATGTGTCCCAACCTAAAAAATTTTAAATTAAACTACTGAGATATCCCAGATCATGATCTCCAATCTATGACCACCATACACAGACCAAAACACCCAATATCTCTAAGCGGCTCTGAAGTCACTGTCGATCTATCTGTCTTCTAGATAATACACGACACTTTGGAAAATCCCATTGAGGGGTGAGTATATACATACCTAATAGGATGCCCCAAAAGATAAAGTGGGAGTAGTAAGAGATACAACAAGAATTAAAAGATGGTAGATAGTACACAGGATGTAGCTCAACCCAAAACAAAAGAGAGGGTAACCTCATCCAAACATAGGGGGATCAACATGGTGTGTAGATGGACAACATGTAAAGTATTTCCACCCATACCAAGAGTATAAACCCTTCCATCCATGAGAATATAAACTTGGAAAGCACATTGAATACCTCGCACTTCTTCACAACCCATGGCAGGAGAGTAACCAAATCTAAAGGCATGGATTCAGAAGTATATATATATATATATATATATGCTCAAACCAAAGAATCCCAAATTATTGAAAATGGAGATCTCCTTCTCATATTCCAACCCAGGAAAAGAGTAACCAATAGTTCTAGAAGTCCAACAAAAATGACCAGCATCTCACGCGCCTTCCCAACAGAAGCCATCCAAGTCAAGTCACGCCTTGTCACTATATCACATAGTCATGGGGTCACAATATTTAGGTAGAGGACCCATTCTCTTGTATAACAGGAAGGTTCTACTCAGTTTATAGATATAGGACTCATACCATGTTCTAACAGGAGGGTTCCATTCTAATAGTTGATAGAGGACCCATGCCCTTCCCAACAAGAGGGTTCCACTTAGTGGATAGATAGAGGACTCATAACCTATTTTAATAGGAGTTTTCCACTCTAATAGTTGAAAGAGGAAACATGATCTGACTAGTAGGAGGGTTACACTCATATGGTAGATATATTACCCATAACCCATTCTAACATGAGGGTTCTACTCAAAGAGTCTATAGAGGACCCATGCCCAACCCAGTTGGAGGGTTCCACTCTGATGATAGAGGACTCATTCCTAGTCCAGCTAGAGGGTTCCACTCTAGAATCTTTTATTGGACCCATACCCATTCCATCTAGAGGGTTCCACTCTATTCATTGAGGACCCATTCCCAGCTTAACTAGAGGGTTCCACTCATAATGGCTCGGGTGATACCACATTATCACTTCCATCGTCGAGTGTCGCCTAAACAAGGTCCATGCCCAGAAACATCTCACATTGTATCCCTAAATCCACAACCGAGGTAATTATTGCATTCTATATAGAAAATCACTCATTACAGGATACTTGTGAGAAAAAATTTAATTCCAAACAATGTATATACAATATTTTTACGTTTTCTCAAAAGGAACCTTGGGTAAAACATCGTGTGAGAGAACACACACAATGTGTGGTCCCACTCCACCACATGGATGTGTCCCTGAAGGTACATGGATTTTCTATCATGTAGGTATACATGGTGTGTAAGGGATATACATGGAATGACCATTCCATTGGGGTCCCAACCATTTGTTTGGTTGTGTCTGTGTATCCACCATATGTCTGTGTACTTTACCCCTTGTCCATGTACACAAGTCATATCTGTGTAATTTGGTACACGGGCATGTGCCTGGACGTGTAATCCCATGCGTTGTCCTACCCATGTGCTCCAACACAATGCATGTCTACCTAGGGAAACAATACATGTTGTGTAGGGAAACTACAGAGTATGCCATCCTTATAAATTCCACAAACCCTAGATCCCATGGCTAGGGCCATATACGTCGTGTGTTCATAGAGATACATGGCACATAGTATGGATTTTTTTCATAATTTTATATCCTCTCTTCGCACACAAAATCCGGTCTTTCACATTTATAGTTGAATTCATATTCACTATAAAAAGGTGGATCTTATCTGGATTCATTGTTTTTTTCCATTCGGTGGCTGAAAATTGATTATATTGGCCCATGGTGGTTTCTTTGTACACACCACACACCCTGGTTTCCTTCTGTCAAGGATTATTTGAAAGAAGATCATTAAAATGATCTTCCATAAACCTCAAAAAATCCCATATATATCCCTAATTCATTGATCCATCCCTCATACATAATTTTTCATGATTTTGTGGGTCTAATTGGGCTCATTACCACCTGGAAATGTCAAAATGGGACCACAAGGTCCGACAAGTGATGAACGTGAAGCAATAGAGTGGGAAAGAAACATAAGAAAAATTATATCAATATTTTCCTAGCGTTCTTAGACAAAAATCAAGAACAGAAATATATGAGGTCATAAAAAATAGATTAATCAATTTATTCAGCACTTAGGCACATGAAAGGCCACAATTGGTGCAGATCAAATGAGGGGATTGATCTACTCAATCAATTTAATCAAAATGGGCATAATCCACAAATTCATGAGTCCTACCCAAATATTGGATCATTATTATTTGAAGAACATTCTTTCTAATGATTGAAGGAATTAATTGTGTTCATTGTGTCTCGATCTACTCTAATCTAGAGTTTATTTGATTTTTGATGCAATTCTCCAATGTAATTTGATGAAGAAGATCTTGATTGTCCCAAGATTGTGAGACTAACCCTATAAAATTCACCATAATGATATATTTATAGTAAATTTTTTTGGGTTAATGAATTAATTAATTTATTTAAATAATTATTTAATCCACTGAATGTACATCTAACGGTGAGATATCTGAACACCCCACACCGACATATTTTAAGTCTCTTTTAGGATAAAAAACATGTTTTGGACTCCACTATTGTCTCAGATTTATGATCTGAGATTCTGTTTAAGAGTTGTCCTTTTTTAAGAAAGTTTTCATGTGTAATATAATACATATCTAATATTCTTATCAAATTAATTCTGGGAACACCGAGCCTCATAATCGCACATCGTCTCTGTATCTGGCTCTAGAAATATATGTATAAATATTTCACAGTATTAAAAGGAAAAAATAGGGACTCTACATCATTCCTTCCTGTAATATTTTTGTCTTAGAAAAGTAAAACTAAACAAACAACACAAGATACTAAGCATGAATCTGGCTCACTCGTGTTTAAAAGATCTCATGCATGTTCCCATGCTTCCACGCCACATGAACCAAGGGGACAATCTATCCGTGCAGGGTCCACTCCAGTCGATCCTTGGTCACCACTAATTGATCTACAACGGTGGATCCATCCTCAATGTCCAGATCTCCCCAATCAATGTTGTGTGGGGGTCATGCATGTATCTCCTCAGCTGTGACATGTGGAAGAAATTGTGTACCTGCTCCAGCTATGGGTGTAGGGTTGGGTGGTATGAAACATCTTTGAACCTTTGTATGATATCAAATGGCCTAATCCTCATGGATACCTTGCCACCCCAAATGAACCTTCACAATACTCATCATGGGGAGACTCTCAGGGAAACATGGTTTCCCTGGTCAAACTCTTAGTGCCTATGATGATGATCTATGTAACATTTGTTTCTGCTTTAGGTCATCCTCATCCACTCACTGATGACTTGGACATTCTCTGTCATCACCTACACCATCTATGGGCCCACAATAGATGTCTCTCTGATCTCTGTCCAACACAAGGGTGACCTGCAGGGTTTCCCATATAGGGCCTCAAAAGGTGTTATCCAAATAATAGAGTTGTAACTGTTATTGTATGCAAACTATACTAAGGGAAATTGATGCTCTGAACTTTGACTGAAGTATAACACGTAATCCCTTAGTATATTTTCCAACACCTAGATAATGCACTCAGTCTGCTAATCTATCTGGTGGTGAAATATTGTACTCATATTCATTTTGGTCTCAAATGCCTCTTGTAGTCCTCCCCTAAAATGTAACGTAAACCGTGAATCACAATCATAGACAATCATCGTAGGAACCACATAGATTCAAAAAATCACTCTTACATACAACTTCCCCAAACTATCCACTAAACTCTTCTCCCTAATAGTAAGGAAGTGTGCTAACTTTGTGAGTTGGTCAACTATCACCTCGACAGTGTTGTGGCCCTTCGCTGTCTATGGAAACCTAATAACAAAGCCCATGTATATTTCAACCCCCTCTTTCTCTAGGATCTCAAGGGCTGCAACAAACCTGTCAGAACATGGTTCTCACCCTTCACCTACTGACAAGTAAGGCACCAAGCACTACCACAAAAACAGTGTTACGCAGCGCCCCCTCTTTATCAGCGCTAACGAAAAAGCGCTGATAAAGGGACCCACTTTATCAGCGCTTGATTAGCAGCGCTGATAAAGGGGGGGCCTTTATCAGCGCTTTTTTTAAAAGCGTTGATAAAGGGTCGGCTTCAAAAAAAATTTAAAAATATATTTATATATTAATATATAAATATAGTTATATTGATATATTAATATAATATATAATTTTTAAATATATTTTAGATAACTATAAATGTACATTTACACTTATTATACATAATATATAAGATATTTAGTGAAAATGGCTTCTTAAAAAATTAAAAAAATATTTTTAATTAATAATTTTTTAATCATTAGGGAGTAATAGTCATTTAATAACAATTTGAAGACTAAAAAAATTAAAAAAATTAAAAAAAGATCCAAAATATGTTGAAAACACAACTCAAACTTCAAACGGCCATAACTTTTGATCTGGGTGTCCGTTTGAGATCTACCACATATCAAATCGAAGCCTGCGACGAGATCTACGTCTCAATGATTGGGGAATCTCCAGTCAAGGGATTTTCGAGGCCAAAAGAGGCCTAGAAGGCCTCCAAAACTGAGTTTTTAGTCGGGGTACCCTGATTTTTTAACATTTTGTGGATTTTCACCGTCGTTTAAGGGGGTATTATTGGATTTTTTTGGTGGGGTATGAATTTATTCCAAGGTATTACATTCATATTGATATTATTTCTTTGAAATTTCATCATTTTTTATAATGCACTACTATTTATAATCAAATATATAACAATATATTCATATTTTTTAAATATTCACACCTAAAAATTTAATTATAAATATAAATAATAAAATATATTTATATATAAAATATATTAGCTTTATCTAAATAATAACTAACATCCATTTTATTTAAAATACAATGAATATTTATATACCTATATATAAATCTAACTATATATATATTAATCTAACTATATATATATATATATATATATTAATCTAACTATATATATATATTAATCTAATAACTATATATATATTAATATAACTACATATATATATATATTAGTATTACTATAAATATATATATTAATATCACCATAAATATATATATATTAATATCACTATATATATATTAATACAACTATATAAATATATATTCATATAACTATATATATGTTAATATAACTATATATATGTTAATATAACTATATATATATATATATTAATATAAATATATATTACTATACGAATAAATATAACTAAATATATATATATATATAGATATATATTAATACCACTATATATATATTAATATTACTATATATATTATAATATAACTATATATATATATATATTATAATATAACTATATATATATATATTAATATAAATATATATTACTATACGAATAAATATAACTAAATATATAAATATATATATATATAGAGATATCATTAATTGGAAAGAAAATCAAAATAGAGTAGTGGTAAGGGCTTAGGCGCGCAGGGGGGAGGTCTCGAGTTCAAATCCTGGTGGAGGCAGGGGTGCGCGCGCATGAGGAATATTGGAGCAAGCGCTGTTAAAGGGTGGAGGGGGGTGCGTGGGGTGCGTGGGGTGTTGTATAGGGGCCGAAAAGCGCTGTAAAGGGGGGGGGGTTCAAGCGCTATAAAAGCCCCCCGATTGGCAGTATTTTTTAATTTTTTTTTAATTTTTTTAAATTTTTTAAATTTTTTTTAACTTTTATCAGCGCTAAAACAAAAGTGCTGATAAAGGGGTACTTTTATCAGTGCTTTTTTTAGCCCTGATAAAGGACCCCTTTTATCACCACTTTTTTTTAGTGCTGATAAAAGTGGTCTTTATCAGCGCTTTTCGGAGCGCTGATAAAGGGGACCCCCCCCCCCCCTTTATCTATGCTGGCTTTATCAGTGCTTTTTCTAGCATTGATAAATGCCATTTTAGCGCTGATAAAGGCCGTATTTGTAGTAGTGAAGAGACGAACATAGAAACACTTTATCTCATGTCGGAAAACCAAAACTATCATTGAAGGTCTTTTTACATCTTCCCATCATTAGAATATACAGCTAGGTGAGAAGTGTGGAACTCTCACACCACCTCCTTCTGTATCGTAACTAAAACCATCGTTCATCCCTATAAAAATATGACGTGATTACCTTATTGAAAATATTTATCTAGTGAATTACCTATGGATATATGGTCATGAAATACCTCATATTCGATTTATTCTAGCTTGAACTCTCTCACATACTCAAGAAATGGAGGATTCCACACCATCTACTGAAGAAAAGTTATACCCTCTCACTTTAATAAGGTTAGTTGTAAGAAAGTCAAATTCTCAGAAGCTTCCTAAACCAATCCAGATTAGGGATTCATCTTAAGGGAATATACCACTATATTTTCCTTAAATTGAGTATAGATTATCTTGAATTCGTAGTCTTGCAGGGACTCCATCCCATGCCAATGTATTAGGTTCATGTCTCTCTGTGTGAAGATGTATCTGAAACTTTGATGGTCTAAGTAAACCAAAAACCACTCCCCCAGAAGGTATTTCCTCCACATACTCAAAGAAAATACTACCTCTACCAGATCTAGTTAATTTTTCATGTAGTTATACACATGGGGTCTCAACTTCCTAGACTCGTATGTGATAAATTCTTGTTGTTTCATCAACTTATAGTCGAGCCCAGCTTCTGAGGAATCACAATACACCACGCACTCCATTTCCTCCTCTAATAGTCTCAAAATAGGATCACTCATCAAACTCAACCTCAAATACTTGAAGTCTCTTTGTAATTTCTTAATCTAGGTAAAAGGTTTCACTTTTCACATCAGGGCAGTCAAAGGGGTTATGATACTGGATAATTTTTCCACAAACCTTCGATAGTACCCCACCAAGATAAGAAAAATATTCACTTATGACATGCTCTTGGGTGGCTCCCAATAAAGCACTGTATTGATCTTAGCTGGGTCCATGGCTAAACCATGCTTAGAAATGACATGTCCCAGAAAGTGAACCTCATAAATCTAGAACTGGAAATTCGAGAGATTACCATAAATTTGGTGTTACCAAATAAAATCTAGGATGATCCTCAAGTGTTATGAATGATCCTCCTATGATATAGATTATATGAGTATATCATCAATTAAGAAACCCACAAATCATTCAAAGTACAACTATAAAACCTAGTTCATCAAAGCCATAAACATTATGGGGGAGTTCATCACACTAAGTGGAATCACCAAGAACTCATAATGTTTATAGTGACATCAGAATGCCAGCTTCATAATATCAGCATCAAAAAACCTCAACTAGCGGTAGAAAACCTAATATCTAACTTTTAGAACCATACCGTTCCTGAAACTGGTAAAAGAGGTCGTCAAACCTTGGAAATGGGAACTTTTTCTTTATCATGACCTTATTTAGGTGATTATAATCCAAGAAAATCCACAAGTTACCATCCTCATTTTTCACAAACAACACTGGATCTACCTAAGGGGACACACTATGCCTGATGAAACCCTTCTCTCTAAGGTCCTTCAACTACAACCGTAGCTACCAGAGCTCATTAGGTTCATCTGATATGCTGTAGAAGATATCAAATAAGTTCTAGGATGCACGTTGACGCAAAAGTCCATATATCTCTTCAAAAGGTAGTCTTAAAACTTCCTCAAGGAAAAAAGTCTATATAATCCTCCACAATTGAAGGAATTCGGATGTCTAGTGATCCTTCTACACCAAGGGGTATACTCACTAACTAATGTGTGATGGGTTACAACTTCCTACTCATATAACCCATTCATCCTACCATGATATCTCTCTCACCCATAAAGGTGAATATTGTCCCATCAGTCTGAAGGTATCTTACTCTTCTGCATTGATAATCAATCTAGTCTTAGACCATGGATAACCAATCCATAAATCTAATATTATACCATGGAAAACAAATACATACCCAATATGTTTTCAAATGGTTCCATCTTGATGAAAACATTTCCCACATGAACCAATCTCCACAAAGAGATAGCTCGCACTTTCGGTAGATAAAATATAAAATAGAAGTGTTCCATGTAGGATCCTCAAGACGAAGATGTTGGGATATTACCTCAACTAGGAGCTCCAAATATCACCCTAGAAGTATAGAGATAATGGAATGACTAAAACATATGTCTACTAATACTAAAATAATATTAGAATAATCATATATATTACCTCTAATCATCTCATACACCACAGGGTCCTAAGCCTGCAAAGCCTGCACCTATCTGCGGTCCAAACCACCAACTCCCTAAGCCTGACATGGGCCACCTGGTGGTGGTGGTGGAAAGATATCATAGTGTCATCCACTACCCAAAACACCTCCTCATCAACTAGATATTCCTACCTAGGGGCCTCCCTACCCTCACCTAGCAGATCTCATATTATAGTGTTGTCTCTGTCATGGCAGTCTGTCAGTTATCTGCCTATTCTCTTCAAAGTGTCTAGACGGGAAGTCATGTGATATGTGATCTCACCTATCACAGGAAAAGAATATCCAATATATAGAATACACTAGTGTTTTGCGTTCTCCCTATTCTGAACAACCACACGCCTAAGTCTATTCATGATAGTATCTCCTATATTGAGATCCTACTGAGTGGTGCTTGCTAATTGCTACAGAAAAATCCTCTCTATGACTCCTAAGGCCAGATCCAACAACCTCGAGTCCATTTGAAAGGAAACTCTCTATAAATAGTGCCTCATCTAAAACCCCTTCATAGGTGGGAATTCACAAGAGATCCACACTGGCATGGGTATCTCTATGGAGTCCCTGCTCAAACTCTTGTACATGGAAGTAGCCATCTTAGATCATGTCAAGGGAGTACCGGGTAATGTCAGGGACCCTCACTATGTACTCAGCCACTATTATCCCTCCATGATTTATCCTTAGAATATCTTGAATCTAAAATTATCTCAAATAGGATGAGTAGTACTCCTCATGGAATAACTTCTAGAAGTTATACCATGATAATGTAAACTCATCATGCACCTAGGTAACAATACTCCACTAGTGCTCAGATACTCCATGGAAAAGGATTGGTTCCTATGAAACCATGCAATCTACTGGGGTCTAAATAAGCTTGAAAAAATTGACCACCGACTCTAGATAATCCTCTATTTCATAAGAATATGGATCACAACAGAACTTCAGTGGCCTCTGGCACTGGAACTTGTAGAGCATGCTAAGACTGTGCGCATCCTTAGCCTACTCTACTAAGATGATCTGCTACTCAACAGGAAGTGGTGGTGCTACTTATCCAACTATTGGAATAATCTCATGGGATGGACCCTGAACTGAAGTCTTATAACTCATTGGATCATCATCAAGATCGAAAACTGGTATCCTAGCTAACTGTCATCGTGGAGGTCTTCTAAAAGTTATAAATACATACCATGGTCATATTATCAAATATATATATATATATATATATTACAACAATGGGGAGAAAACTCAATAAGGGAAGTCAAATACTCAATTCTATATGATATATGTACCATTTATCCCGAAAACCAATGTCTCGGTATACTGAGTTGAAAATTAAATTGTCATGTTCCCGGTGAATGGATATACTGGCCACCTATAACATCACTGGATTCCCTGGCCTGAGAGCCACACTGAAAACATTTTGAAATTATTTCCATAATCCCAATAAAATCCTCATAATGGATATACTATCATCCCAAGGAATAAACAACTCGGATATTAATCTTTCATGACCCAACCCAAACTGAGGCATGAGTTGCAACTACCCAAATCCCACCTCCATAGGCTAGGTGTGGTGACAAGCACTGAAAGGAATATCTTAATGGGAGTCCTTTTACTAAAGTACCAATATGCACACACCCTACCACATCAATGCAAAATTTTAGATAAATAATAATAAAAATATAAAACATTTAGAAAGTAATCCAATAATGGAAAAAATTTATTGTGTACAATAGTATGATAGTGAGAACTGGAAAGTAAATGGATAAAAATACACATCCAAATAGAAATGTGTCCCAACCCAAAAAAACATGAAAGTAAACAGCTGATAGTTCCCAGATCCTGATCTCTAAGCTAAGACAACCATATGTGGTCCATAGCACCCAGTATCCCTGAGATTTAATGATAACTCCACTGACCTATCCATAATTTTAATAAGAAACAACACGTGTAGGAAAATTCCATGAAGAGGTGAGTATATACATACCCAGTAGGATTCCCTAAAAGATTAAAGGGGAGAAGTAAGTGATACAATAAGAATATAAAGATAGTATATAGTACACTGGTTGCAACTCAAACTAAATCATGATAAAGAGTAACCTCATACAAACATAGGGGGATCAACACGGTGTATAAAAATTTATTCTTTTCCTCCCATAGTAGGAGAGAAAACTCTTCCATTCGTAATAATATAAACATGGAAAGAACATGGAATACCCCATGCATATTCACAACCTATGTTAGGAGAGTAACTCAATCTGAATTCATGGACGCATAAGTATATATATATATATATATGCTCAAAATAATTATTAACAAATGATAGATAAATGGATCTCTATCTAACAACCTATTCTAATAAAAGAGTCCCAAAAAGTTCCATAAGTCCAACAAAAATGCCTAACATCTCATCCATATGCCCAAAAAAAGCATCCAAGTCAAGCCACGACTCGTCACTGTATCGTACAGTTGAGGGTTCTATAATCTCTAGGTAGTTGACCTATTCCTTGGTACAATAAGACACTTCCACTCAGTGTATAGATAGAAGACACATACCATGTTCCAATAGGAGGGTTTCACTCTATTAGTTGATAGAGGACCCATGCCCTACCTAAAAAGAGGGTTTCACTCAGTGTATAGATAGAGGACCCAAACCCTATTCCAATGGAGGGTTCCACTCTAATAGTAGATAGAGGAACCCTTCCCTACCGCAAGAGGGTTCCACTAAGATGGTAGATAGAGGACACATACCTTGTTCCAACAGGAGGGTTCCACTCTAAGAGTCTGTAGAGGACCCATGCCCAGCCCAGCTAGAGGGTTCCACTCTTGAAGTCAATAGAGGACTCATACCCAGCCCATTTGGAGGGTTACACTCCAAATGCCTCTTGTGATCCTGTGCGATCAATGCCATCATCTAGCATTGCCTAAAAAATTACATGCCCATAAACATCTCACATCATATCAAAAAATCCACAACCTATGGAACCATTAGGTTATACGTGTAAAAAATCTATATAGGCTACTCACGGGCCAAAATTTGAGTCCAATGGAAGGAGAGACGATAGTTTGAAGTTTACTAGAAAGGAACTAAAGGGTACACACAGTGTAAGGGGGCCCACAAGGTGTGTGGTCCAACTCCATCTCCTGGTTATGTCCTTATAGGTACATGGATTTCCAACCATGTAGGTATACATGGATTGTAGGGGAAATACACAGCATGTCATGCCACTTGGGGCCCCACCCATGTGCTTGGTCGTGTCCGTGTATCCACCCTATGTCTATGTACTTTACCCTGTGTTTATGTATATAAGCCATGTCTATGTATTTTGGTACATGATCATGTGCCTGGTTCTGTACTCCCACACAGGGTCTAGCCTATGTGCTTCGTCACACAAATCACCCACCCAAGGACGAAATAAACAACATGTAGGGATACTACACAACATTACAACCTTATAAATTCCCAAAACCCTATCCACCATAATAAGGTCCAGACACATCATTTGTTCTCTGAGAGACATGACGTGCAGTTGGAATTTTTCTAGAATATTAGATCTAAACTCCAGATTCTATATCTGGTCTTATGCCTTCAAGAATGGATTCCTATTTTCCCAAACAAGGTGGATCTAGTCCTAATTTTTCATTTATGTCCATCTAGTAGCCGGAAATCAATTTTTTCATCCCATGGGGGTTCATCCATATGCACTGTATGCCCCAGTTCCTTCCATAAATGATGAATTAAAAGTCCATCATTAAAATGATCCTCCAAAACCCAAAAAATATATTATATCTATCCACGATTCGTTAATTCATCCCTTATAAGTCATTTTTTCATGATTCTGGTTATCTGATTGGGCTCGGTACTACTCGAAAATGTAGAACTAGGACCATGGGGTCCTACTAGTTAAGAATGCAAAGAAATGGAGCATGAAAGGCATAAAAACAAAATTTTATTGATCATTTCAAACAATATTTTACAACGATAAAGAACAGGTTTATCCAAGGTTAAAAAACCATAGATTAATCAATTTAATCAGTACTCTGGAACATGAAAATAGTACAATTGGCATAGATCAAAGGAGGTGATTGATTTAATTAATCAATTTAATCAAAATGGGTGTAATAAAAAATTGATGGGTATTACTTCGATATTGGATTCTTCTTCATCTAAAACATGCTCACTAATGATTGAAGGAAGTTGTTATGTTTGTTGCATCTTGATCTTCTCTGATCCAGAGTTTTGTGATTGTCTGATGCGATTGGCCAATGGAAGGAAAGGAAGAAGAGTCTCTTGATGGTCCCAGGATTATGAGGCTAACCATGGGAGATTCTCCATAAAGATAGATTTATAGGAAATTTTATTAGGTTAAATTAATTAATTAATTAATTAAAATAATTAATTAATCCACTGAATGCGGCACCAATGGAGAGATATTAGAAAACCCCATGTTGAACTATTTTTGGACTCTCTTAGGGTAAGAAATTCATTCTGAACTCAATTGTGGTCTCATATTTCTGATTCGAGATTCCCTTTAATATTTATCTTATTTTCTTTAATAAACTGCATTAGTGAAATATAAAATATATGTAATATTTTTATAAAATTAATCTTGGGGACACTGGGCCTTTAAATCACATTTCATCTCAGTACATGGATCGGGGAATATATATATAAATATTTAAAAGTCTTATAAGGTAAAAAATGGGTCTCTACATTTCATGCTTTTATGTATCGATTTTCAATTAATTATTAAATTAATCCTCATTGTGCCATTTTTTCTCATCCTGACTATCCCTAGTCTAGTTAATTTTCCAAAATCACTTGGAAGATGATTTTCATACCCTTTTATTGTTATTTTCTCCCATTTTTCACTCTTCTTATTTGGAATAAAGGGTCACAATTCGACATTTTTGAGTATAATCGATCATGATTGGACCCCCGGATTTGCGGAAGATTTTGTGTTCGATGGATGGATTTATGAATTAGGGATGGATTCATATATATTGTGGGATTTGGATGAGTATACCATCTATTGAGAATTTTTTAAGGTAATGGGTGATGGTTAGAGATGTGGTGGCACAAAGTGGGTTTGTATGGGTGATCCAGATTCCATTTTCCAGCCAACGGATAGCCAGAAATGAATACTGAATGAGATCACCACTACTTTCAAGTGTTTAAATAGTGTGATTCAAAGTGGTGGAGGCATATATGAAGGAATTAGTAGTGGATCTAGGATTCTATGAAAATTGTGACTATATTTCGTATAGTGAGGAAGAACACAAGACTTGTTCTTCAAAAATCCATGGAACTAGGGTTTTTGGTAGTTTAGAAATACCACATGTTTTGTGTAACCCCCAAATTCAATATGAATCAGTTCTAGATACCTAGAATCAACTTTATAGGTACACAAAAATTGTTATTTCCAGACACATGTAATGTATGGGCACACGACCAGGACAAAATACCTCGGCCTTGGGTATCTAAGACTCGTCATGTAGTCTCCTAACATGTCTTGTAGGGATACATAAGAAGTGAGTTGTGTACTAGTGAAGAAAATAAACAGGAAACAGGGTGATCCCACATGTTTTGTGGGTTCTCTTACACATTGTGTACCTTTCTTTTTGAGGAATCTTCTATCTCTCATATCTCCTTTGTTTGTACTCATATTTTGGACTACGAGTAGCCTATCCTGAGTATTTTTTCAATTAGAATGTGAATGTGTCCTTTTTAAAATGTTTTGAGATACAATGAAAGTTATTTTGGGTGTGAAACTTCTTTAGGCATTGCTTGATGATGATAGTGATTAGACAAGATCATTAGAGTGATACCCCCTATCACACTCAGGCACGGGTACTCTATTTACTGATTGGTGCCCCCTATCACACTAGGGCGTGAGTCCTCTATCTATTAATTGGTACCCCTTATTTCATTAGTATATAGTCCCTCTATCTACTGAGTAATACCCTGTATCGTACTAGGGTGTGGGTCTTATATCTACTTATTGGCACTCCCCTATCGCATTAGGGAACAAGTCCACTATCTACTGATTGGTACCCCCTATCGCACTAGGGAATAGGTCCTATATCTACTGATTGGTACCCCATATTTAACTTGGGTTTTTGTCCCCTATAAACTAAGTTGTACCCCCTATCTCACTAGGGAACATTTTCTCTATCTACTAAGTCGTACCCACTATCACACTATGGTGTGAATCCTCTATCTAATAAGTAATACCCCATACAGACATGAGTACATGTACTCTATCTACTAGGTGTTACCCCATATCTTACTAGGTAAAGGGTCCCCTTATTGGATATTATTCCCCGCTTGGTGGTGAAACATGGTGGTGATGTGTATTCACTACACATGGTTACTTATATAGATAGACGCGTGAGATGTTTAGAATCATTGATGTAACCTTAGAATTGATGGAATACTATTTTCCTAGGATAGGATGTGAGATGAAGATCCCATTTCTCAATCATTTGGGCTTATTTTATGAGAATATATCCTTATTGATTGGTTTTAATTTCTTTTTTGTTGTAGTTTGAGCTGTCTAAATCAATCATGTCACTTTCTACTTCCCCTTCGGATTTCAGGGTATCCTATGGGTAATGTATATACTAGAATTTACATGGGATTTTCCCACAAATATCATGTCGTGTGTAAATGATGGACTAGTCGGTGGTGATTATAGAGGATCACAGGGATACCCTGGTGCATTTGACCGTATACGATGGCCAGGTCTTGGAGATATAGATCCAGAATCTTTCATAACTCTACTTTTCTATTTTTATCAGGTTGATAGATCTTTCTAGTTGAGCATTTATTTTTCCCCTTTTTTCCTTTTAAGTTTACACAATCATACTCTTGTATTTCCTATAGATTTTACTTGCATGGTTTATTCTCAAGATATTTCATCTTTTATTATTATTCCTCTACACTTATGTATTGATATGGTCACGTGTGTGTACATAGGTACTTATGAAAGGGTCTCCCATAATATTTATGGCTTCTAGTACTTATCATTATCCTCTAGAATAAGAAGGTGAGCTTGGGGTAGTTGTGGCTCGACCCCTATTAGGTCGGGTCGTGATATATTAGTATCAAAGGTGGGTTGTCCTTAGAATTATATTTTAATTTATATCCCCTTGAAAGGTTTTGTTGTGATTTAAGGAAATAGTTTAAAAGTGTCTCGATTTTGGCTTTCTGGATAATGAACCCAATGTTGGTGTGGGGACTAATATATCCATACATCAAGACTCTGATTTCATGTTTGTCGACTCGGCACACCAAGACATTGGTTGCAGGGAACATTGGTATATGAATCATATAAGATTTAGTCTTTTTGTTAATACGACAAGGCCAAATACCCTGAGAGGGGGTGAATCAGGGTATGACAGATTTAAACCTTTGCCTCTTTCGATCTTGTTTTACTGTTAAGAAAAAATATTTTCTCTCTTTCCTGTAAAAAAATATAAACAGAAATTAAATCATGCACAGGACACATCAATTTTACTTAGTTCACCCTCACTGGGCTACATCCAACAATCATACACTGGTGATGTGCCGATATACCAAATACACTATAAGTACAGTGCTATTTACAATGTTCTAAGTGGACTCACTGTCTCTTCTAGTTTACAACCACTCACAATATGAAAGCTCACATCTCTCTCAACTAAAGTGTGATCACTGCTTCTTCAGAAGATCCACTAACAATTTATAGACCTGTAGGTCACTTCAATTGAATTAATACCTTCATCCTCAACTGTATGTAGATGCTCTATTGAATTTCTATGTTTATCCACAAATGAACACCTCTTTACCACATAATTCAACTAGGCAACCTCAAATTTTATGTACAACCTTTACTATGCCTTGCATGTAATTCTCTTTCCTTGCGCGCAAAATATTATTTTTACGCGCAATCCCAACTCCACTTTTTCATGCAACCTCAATAATTTCGTGCAGCCTTCATTTTACGTGCAATGTAAACTTTTATGCTCAACATCTATTTTTACGTGCAACACCAAATTTTATGCACTCCTCCAAATTTTACGTGCAACTCTCTTTTCATATTTTTTACGTGCACCATAGCTCAGATATTCTCTAATTCTTGAGCTAATATTAATGAGGGGGTCACCTCAT
The DNA here is from genome assembly GCA_963277665.1 of Viscum album. Lineage (NCBI taxonomy): Eukaryota > Viridiplantae > Streptophyta > Magnoliopsida > Santalales > Viscaceae > Viscum > Viscum album. The sequence continues at coordinate 1,819,046,930 of OY728164.1, forward strand.
ATTTATAGGAAAGCTTAACCCCTGCATGAAAAACCCTTCTTTTGTGCGTAATCATATTCAAGCATAGAAAACACATCTTCTGCGCAACACTGTATTTTGTGCACCACTCCAATATTTCACGCACCTCATTCCTTTTCCAATTTTCAAGATTTTGATCTCGAAACACCTCTTTTGTGAAAAAATCCATTCTTCTATTTCGTGCACCACTCCAATATTTCATGAACCTTCATTTTCCAAAAACACATCTCTTTATTTTCTGATTTTCAGGCCCAAAAATTTGTCAAACACTAGAAAATGGCACCCACTTGTATTTACTCTTTTTGTACCGCCTCCAGATCATCCATTCCTTTGTCAAGGTTCTTCTTTCAATCATGGATTGTCAAAAAAATCTCCTGAACCCAAAAAATCACCAAGTAAACTCCCTTTTTCAACAATTTGAACATTGTGGTCTGCTTTATCAACAAACACAACATGGAGGCCCACATTTTCAACAAACACAATCACCTCAAAAATAATTCAATGATACCTTGAGGGATTGTTTCCCAAAAATCTCCCCCTTTGGGTTTGTTGAAAACTCTTTCATGAAATGATACCTCGTTAACGATTCATCTACCATTCAGTTCTTATAATTTTGATAGCGATCAAGGATTCACTCAACATGTACTCTAAGACCACATGAGCAATGATCGGTGTTAGAAAAAAGAGTAAATTAAAAGTTCATCAATGAATAACTTAATTTTTGAAACCAAATTTGGAAACAAAACTGATACCAATTGCCAAACTGATACCAATTATTGATTGCTGGAAACCTTCTAACACCATTCCAATGCCACTCATTTTCTTTTATCACGATCCTCAACTATCCTGATATATATTCTTTGATCGATCACTTCTAGAATATTCATATTTGAAACTCCTCTTCAGCTCCACATGTTAGCTTCTCCCCATATCTTTCATGATTTCTCAAATAACCACATTATCTCCCCCTAGAACAATCATTGCTTTCTCCTCCTTTATCAACAAACCCAAAAGAAACTCATTTGTAGTATGTAACAGAGTAAAAACACATATTACTACATTATAGAAAAACACATCATACCTCAGGGAGAGGGGGTTCCACAACCACAATTTTTCAAGTGTGGGGAGTTGAATGGACTCCTAGAGCTAGTCAATTTCTCTCAAAATCTTCCTTAGGTAAAGCCTTTGAAAAAATTTCAGCAATCCGTAATTCTGTGGGCACATACTCCAACTTCACAATTCCTTGTTCCAACTTCTCCTAGATAAAATGATACTTTATCTCAATGTGATTTTTCCGTGAGTGATAGATGGGATTTTTTCTAAGATTTATAGCACTTGAGTTATCACACTGGATTCTAATTGGAAACTTCACTTCAACTCCCATATCATCAAGCTTCTTCTTCATCCACAATAATTGTGTGCATGCTTGAGTTGCTAAAATATACTCAAATTATGTGGTGCTTAATGAAATTCAATCTTTCTTTTTTCTTGACCAAGAAATACACAATCCACCAAGATAGAATGCACCTCCTGACATTGATTTCCTTTCATCCGTTGAGCCATCCCAATCTTCATCAATATATCCCAATAACTCTAACCAAGATTTATTATTATATATCAAGCTGAATTCCTATGTTCCCTTTATATACCAAAGTATTATATTCACTACAATCATGTGTCTTTCCTTGGGATTGCTTTGATATCACACTGCTTGGCATTTGGAAAAAACAATATCAAGTCTCGTCACTATTAGGTACAGTAAATTCCCTATAATCTGCCTATATTTTGTGATATTAACTACCTTTCCATCATCACCTTTCAATAATTTCATCCATGTAGCAACTAGAGTCTTCATATCCTTGGAATTTTCTATTCCAAATATTCTCAGAACCTCCTTGGCATATTTGGATTGGGAAATAAAAGTGCCATTCCTTCCTTGTGACACCTATAGAACAAGGAAAAATGATAGCTCTCCAATCATTGACATTTCAAACTCACTTTCATGAATTTTGAAAACTATCTGAACTGAGCTTTATTTGATCCAACAAATATTATTTCATCAACATAAAATAGTACCATCGTCCTTTTATTACTGTAATTGTTAAAATAGAGATTGTACTCAACTCCACCACATTGGAAACCAAGCTTCTTTAAATACTGATCAAGCCTTCAGTACCATGCTCTTTGTGTTTGTTTTAACCCATATAGTGCTTTATTCAACTAAAACACATTTTCTCATCTTCATGAATTTGAAAACTATCTGGCTTCTCAATATACACTTCTTCCTAGAGAACCCCATTCAAGAATGAAGATTTGATATCCATCTGGAACACATTGAACTTCAATTGCACTACAATAACTAGGAATAATATAATTACCTCCAGCCTTGGAACCGGTGAAAATGTCTCATCAACATATATTCCCTCTATCTGGGAGTATCCTTTTCACACTATTTGTTCTTTGTTTCGAATCACTATTCCATCTTCATTCATCTTGTTGCGATATACCCATTTACTCCTGATGACATTCTTATTTTCTGGACTCGAAATAATCTCCTACATCTGATTCTTTTCAATTTGATCTAGCTCTTCATTCAAATCCTGAACCCAGTTTACATCTTCATCTACATTCGAAAAACATTTAGGCTCTACCTGAGATAAGAAAGGTTTATGTTTCAATGATTTAATTCTTCTTATCTGAATTAGAGCTGATTGATCACCAATCATATTCTTTATTTCAATTTTATCTCAACTTCTTGGCTTCTGTGCAAATACATATTTTACTTCCTCATGCTCATAATCGGTATCTTCTTCTGAATCAGTATCGGCCACTTCTTCTCCCCTTTCATTTCTTTCCTCCTCATCACTTTCATCAATAACTTGTTCACTGTGCTATTTAATATTCTCTTCATTTTCCACAATAGTGACATCATTTCTCTCAACTACATTTCCCATCTTTTTATTAAATCATTTATATGCTTTTCTTTTTCCTGAGTAGCCAAGAAATATTCCCTCATATCCTCATGACTCAAATTTCTTGTGTCTTTCATTGTTGAGTTTAAATCACTTTCTTCTGAAGATTAGAAAGTACTTCACCTTTGGTCTCTTCTCATACCATATCTCATATGGATTATTTCCTTCCTTAGGACACAACAGAGCCCTGATAGAAATGTAGACTGACGTCAATACTGTTTCCTTCCAAAATTTCTCTGGTAGGTATTTTTTTATAAGCATAGTTCTGGCCATGTTGTTGATGATCTGATTTCTCCTTTCAACCACTCCATTCTATTTGGGAGTTATTACGGAAGAAATGTGATGCCTTATCTCGTGTTTTTTAAGATATCCTTACACCTGACTATTTGTGAATTTCGTACAATTGTCAGTACGAAACTTCAAAATTTTCTTCCCAAGCATCCTTTCATATTCCCTCTGATGTTGTTTTAGGAAACTGAACACATCATACTTATGGGAAATGATGAGTATCCATGCCATTATACTATAGTCTTTAATAAAAATAATGTAATAACTTTTTTTGTCGAAGGATATTTGTGAAATAGTTCCACAAAGATCAGCATGCACCAATTCAAGTACTCTTGTTGACTTCTTTTCCTTCGCTTTGTATGACTTTCTAATGATCTTACCTTATTGAAAGGCTTCGCATGTATGTGTATGATCACATAATATCATAGGGAGGTCTCTTGCTGCTTCACACTTTACCAGATCTTCCAGAGATGGTTGACATAGATGTATAAGTAGTTTATGACACTATTTGTTTTCTTCCTCTGTGGATAAAATGCACATATCCTCTTCTCCACTTTCTAGGTAGAGATTCCTCTTGAAAACACATGTCTTCTTGGAAAACCGTATTGAATGCCCTGATTCACACAGTTGACTAATGTTGAGAAAATTGTGATTGAGACTTTCTACAACCAAGACATCAACACGTATTATTTCTTTTCTCCCAAACCTTTCCTTTTACATGCCAATTATCTTTAGGCCTTCATCATTTCCAAACTTGAAAACTATTTCTTTGTCATATTTTATGCCTATAACCAGATCCTTATTTCCTATCATGTGAGTTGTGTAGCCACTATCAAGTATCCATACACCAGAATGGTTTGATGCTTTAAGATCAATTTTAGCAACCACTGACTTCTCTTCTCTCTTCTTCTTGGTCTATATTTTTATCTTCACACTCAGCATAGATTGAGTCTCCTTATCTTTCTCATAGTATGATGGAATGAAATTATCTTGTAAATCTGAAAATATATTCTTCATTTTCAACGCACATGTTGGTTTATTGATTTACTACTTGTGAACATTTTGATTCTACTTTGCACATTCCTCTGTATGTTCGATGTGCAGTATCTGTCCATGTGCCCAAATCCTCCACACCAAAAGCAGTATCCTTCAAAATATTTTCTAGAGAACCATTCTCTCTTTGGATTCCAACTTTGTTCTTATTCCCTTCGGTATCTTATGGTTATAAAACACACATTTTTTGAGTGTCCCATCTTTCCATAAAATTAACACCTGATAAAAGATTCATTCATACATGTAACTTCTTTACTTCTATTTTTTCATTAGGTTCTTTGAATTTTATAATTTATATTTTTACCCACATTAATTTTCATTTTCAAAATAGTCTCTTGCATTCTGACTTCATCCATGACTTCTTTATGTTTTTGATCATTCCCAAAATCATCCTTAACATCTAAGTTTGATGGTTGCTTCTTTCCTACCAAACTTCTAGGCTCCTCTTTCATCTTTTTAGTCTTTTTAATGATCTGATTTCCCGATGTTACATTGGGGGTCAAGATTTCTTCTTGATCCTTCACTTTTCATCATAGACTGATGACTTCTTCTTCAAGTTCTTCAATATGCTTGACTTGATCTTTCACATTTTTATTCAGGCTATCGATCTCCCTTTTTTGTTCTTCAATATTGAGCTTATGTCCATCAATCTTTTTTGAGCTCTCTGGATTAGAATACTTAAGGTTTTTTATTTCTTTTACTAGCTTATACTTCTCTTCTTCCTACTATTTCATGTTGAGTTTGGCATCATGTACCACCTTGTTGGCCTTGTTTGTTTTTTCTCTCCAAACATCTATCTATTCAAGATCTACTTATAATTTAGCTTCCATGTTGACTCTTCATTCCACTTCTTCTTCTTCTTCTTCATCATCTTCGGTTTCATCCTATTTATAAGAACTACTGATAACTGCCACCATAGAATTCTCTCCATGATCTCTGCCATTTTCTTTCTCTTAAACCTCCTCAACCTCAGACTCATCTGAACTATAACATTATTTTGAAAGAAGGTTCTTCTTCATAAAGAAACTTTTCTTGAAATTTTTCTTACCATTCACATAGGTTGAAGACTTCCTCTTTGGAATTTCAGTTTCATCGATATCATCATCTTCTTGGAACTTTTTGGGACAAATTTCTGCAAGATGTTCAACCTTTCCACATCAAAAACAAGCAAGTGAAAGTTTTCCTATAAACATTCTTTTTCCTCTTTGAAGGTTTGAGGATAGGAATGACATCACCTCATCTATCTCTTCTTATTCATGAGAGTCTTAAAAGGTGAGCTTCTTCATGGATTTAAATTCCACCTCTTTTGATTTCCCCTTTTCCACAGCAACATTATCATCATTTAAAATTTCATATGCTACAAGAGTATTGTGCATGTTATCCAGAGTCAGCTATTTCAAATCCTTGCCTTCTAATAGTGAAACCTTTGGATTGAAGCATGTGGAAGTTTCCTCAAGATTCGATTCACAATATTTATATCTTCAATGACTTCACCAAGACCTCGCATGACTTCCACTACTACATTTACCCTATCAAAGAATTCATCAACAGACTCATTCAGGCTCATTTTAAGATCTTCATACTTGTTACACAACACTTGCATCTTCACTTCTCTGACCTTTGTATCTCCTTTATATATATTCAATAGCTTTTCCTACATATAATGTGAGGTTTTTCATGACATAACCTTTTTATATATAGAATTGGATAGGAATCCCCCAAAGCATTTATTTCCTTGAGTCTGTATCCAATTATCTTCGCTCGGCTTCAGATAAAGAACCACTGTTAATATCGGCTGTTATACCATACATTGCTACTATTAACACATCAATTCCCAAATATCAAAAGTAGTGTTGCATCTGATTTCTCCATATTAAAAAATTGTTCACATCGAAGATTGGAATCCCTTTATTATTGGTGACCTCCATTTGAGATAGAATCACTGATATTAACCTTTTCCTCTGATACCAATTGTTAGTAACATAAGGCTAAATACCCTGAGAGGGAGGTGAATCAGGGTATGATATATTTAAACCTCTACCCCTTTGGATATTGTTTCACTGTTAGGAAAAACTCTTTTCTCTCTCTTTCCCTTATCAAAATATAAACAGAAATTAAATCATGCATAGGACACGTCAATTTTACTTGGTTCACCCTCACTGGGATACATCCAAAGAGCATACACCATCGATGTGTTGGTGTACCAAACCCACTCTAAGAACACTATTTTTTACAATGTTCAAAGTTAACTCTCTATCATTCTGGTTTACAACCACTCAAAATATGAAAGCTCACTACTCTCTCAACTGAAGTGTGCTCACTGCATCTTCAGAAGATCCACTCACAATTTATAGACTTGTAGGTCTCTTAAATTAAATGAATACATGAATCATAAACTGTATGTAGATTCTCTATTTAATTTACACTTTCATCTACATATGAACACCTCTTTAACAAATAATTGAACTAGTCAACCTCAAATTCTACATGCACCCCTTACTGCGCCTTGCGCCTAATTTTATTACCTTGCGCACAAAATATTATTTTTGTGTGCAATATCAACTCCACTTTTTCATGAAAACTCAATAATTCAATGAAACCTTCATTTTATGCATAATTTAAATTTTATGCTCCGTATCTAATTTTACGTACAGCACCAAATTTTACTCGCACCTCCAAATTTTACGTGCATCTCTCTTTGCATATTTTTTACATGCACCACAGCTCAAATCTTCTATAAGTCTTGAGATAATATTAATGAGGGGGTTACCTCATATTTATAAGAAATAATGACCCCTATGTGAATAAACCTCCTTTTGCACGTAATCCTCTTCAAGCATGGAAAACACATCTTCTACACAACACCGTATTTTGCACACTACTCCAATATTTCACGCACCTCATGCCTTTTCCAAGTTTCGAGCTTCTGATCTCGAAACACCTCTTGCGCGAAAAACTACATTCCTATATTTCTCACACCACTCCAGTATTTCTCTAACCTTTCTTTTCCAAAAACATATCTCTCAATTTTTCCGATTTTCAGTCCCAAAAATTTGGCAAACACTAGAAAATGGAACCACCTTGTATCTGCTCTTTTTTTACCACCTCCAGATCATCGATTCATTTATCAAGGATCTTAAGGTCAATAATGGATCATCAAGAACATATATTGAACCCTAAAAATCACCATGTAAACCCCCTTTGTAAAAAATTTGAACATCGTGTTCTTCTTTGTCAACAAGCACAACATGGAGGCCCACATTGTCAATAAACACAATCACCTCAAAAATGCATCAATGATACCTTGAGATATTTTTTCCCAACACTTTTGACTATCCTTATTGAGTCAGATCCCCATATATATATGATTATCTGACTATGGTACATCATGATTAAATTTTTAGGATGCCTCTATGAGGACATCCAACTAGATTATCGATTATGGGTCATTATGATGATCTATTGAGTGATGAGGCCTTGGTTCTGGGGTCATAACATGAGATTATTCCTCCAGGTGGATAGGTAACAACACCCCACCTATCAAGTAGTAGATCGTACTAGTAGGTTTGACTAAGGATATTCATAGTCTTGGTGTACTCCACGAGTTCCAAATCTAGAGGACACTAAGGTTCCATGGTGACATAGATCCCTATTCGATATAGGATTATCCGGAGTTAGTGATTTGATTTTTCAGGCTTATCTGAACAACGACTGACTAGGTAGTTGCGATGGAATCTAGTCTTTTCCACAGAGTATCTGGGTGCTGGTGGAGTCTAGTCACATAGATGCATGATGATTCAACACTCTCATGGATAAACTTTTATCATCTGTTTCGTGATAAGTATTACCCCTATTTATTACGCTCAATTTATATTCAGGAGTTTTTGAAGATGCATCAGGGAGGGATGATAGTTGTTGAGTATGATCCAAGGTTCAATGACCTTACATGATACTCTTTTAACATGATTTGAGATGACTACTTCTAGGCATGAAATTTTTAGAAGTGTCTCTCTTTATACATTCATTATAGTGTGGTTCCCCTATGCATGCCAAATTATTCTGTAGTATTAGAGTGGGTGATTGTGATTGAGATATTCTGGTCAGAGAGACTCTATATAATTGGAGCTAGCATTGGGCATCATGTGGCTAAGTCATTTACAGTATCTAGTAGGCTCTAGTCAGTAGAGTCTTGATGTAGGAGACCTCCCCATGACCATACTCAAACACTTGGTCATCTGGAATAGAGACCAAATAAAGGATTTGGTCATCCCAGAGAGGGGTGGTTCTATTCATGTGAAGGTTGAGGTCACATGGCATGTGATTTCCTAACATGATATGCTGAGGATGGAAGACAGATAGTTGATGGACCTCCATGGAAGAAACAGAACTATGACCATGGATCTCCCAAGTGATGGCATGGTGGCCCCCATAGAGGAGGATATTTCAGGGGAGTAGGTGGGGCTCAAGGTGGAGGAGTTGTGAGTGGTGGATGGTGTTATGAGCTCCTTCCACCACAACCACCAGGCGACCCACATCAGACTTATAGAGTTGGCGGTTAGGGTTGTAGGCAGCTATAGGCTATGAAGGTATATGACACGGTAGCTCGTGATATTATTAATGGTATTATCTAGGTTTATTCTAATATTTCTTTGGTACTAGTAGGAACCTGTGTGAGTCATTCCATCATCTCTTTACTCCCGGTATGAGAGTTGGAGATCCTAGTTGAGGCTTTTGCACAACAGCTTTCTCTTGAGGTTCCTACAGGTAACACCTCTTCAATATCTATAATTTATCGATAGTGCACACTATTTATTGGTGGATATAGGTTATCATGGGAAATTTTGGTCATCATGATGAGACCTTATGATTTCATCTTGGGTATGGATTGGTCTTCTATAGTTAAAACCCATATTGGATATCATCACAGATGATTCAGATGACTTGACACTGATGGGATGAGATTATCCATTGTGGATGAGAGAGATCCCATGGAAGAATGAGTGGGTTTTGTGAGAAGGAGGCTTCATCCCATCACCCATTTGTTTTCAAGTGTAAACCATGGAGCAGTATGCTATTCAAACATATAGATTCCTTCACTCATAGAGGATTTTATGTATGTATTCCCCAATCACATTACGATACTATATTTGAGTTGGGAGATAGATTTTTTCATCAACCTGAACCCTGGGAATACTTTGATATCTTATACAGCATATCAGATATCCCCTACCGCAATCTAGGATATATGGTTGTATTTGTAGGACCTTCGAGAGAAGATTTTTATCAGACCAAGCATGTCTCCTTGGGTAGCACCATTGTTGTTCATAAAAAAGGAAAATGGTATATTTAGACATTGTGTAGATTATTATCTCCCAAACTAGGTGATGATAAAGAACAAGTACCCCTTGCTAAAGATTAATGACCTATTTGATGAGTTATATGGAAGAAGATGGTTCTCAAAGATCAATGTAGTGCTTTCTTGGGAACCACCCAAGAACTTGTCATAGGTGAGAAGTTTTCTTGGCTTGGAAATGTAATGCATGAGGTTTTTGGAAGACTTATCTTGGATTTCATCCCCCTTGATCACCCTGACATAGAAAGGGAAACTATTTACATTGACTGAGTAGTACTAGAGATCCTTCGAGGGGTTAAGGCTAAGGCTGATGAATGCACCTATTTTGAGACTACCAGAGGAGGGCATGGAGTAAGTAGAGCATTGTGATGCCTCTGAATATGGGCTTGACTATGTGTTGATATAGATGTAGGAAGTTATCACATATCAGCTAAGGCAGTTTACTCCTCATGAGTAGAACTATATGACTCATGACCAAAAGTAGGTAGTGGTATTCTTCGCTCTAAGGATGTTGAGGTATTGCCTTCTTGGATAGTGCTTTGTTGTTTACTCATACCATCAAATTCTAGGGTATATATTCATGTAGAAAGACTTAAACCTGAGAAAGAGGCATTGGTTGGGGTTTCTAAAGGACTATGACTTTGAGATAGTCTATACTTTGGTGAAAGTCAATGTGGTCAAGGATTATCTTAGTATAAAGTTCCAAGCTCATTTAGTGTAGGAGGCGTCAGAGTAGTTTTCTTCCTTACAACTGACCCTAATTGAGGGGGAGGGTGAATCATTTTGTTAGTTTATGGCTTTGAATCCTCTTATCCTCTAGTATGTGAAATATTTCTAGTTGGGAGACATCGACTATGGTATCTTTTGTGACTATATATCCTCAGAATATTCACCAAAAGTATTTTTTTGACGGAGATAATTATGTCATCATTTTCTAGGGATGGATGGTGGTCCCAACCAAAATGTGAGAGGAAGTGATGATATAGTTTCACACATCTCATTTATATGTACATCCTAGTGTTAGGAAGATTTATATAGACCTTTAGTATCATTTTTGGTGGGTTGGTATATCATGGAGCATGGATGAGTTCATCTATCGGTGCCTCATGTGTTAGCAGGTAAAGGCTGAGCACCAGGTTTTGGTAGGTTTGTTGCAGCCTCTTGAGACCCCATAATAGAAACGGGATTACATATCAATGGAATTTTTGACAGAGATTCTGTAGATAGTTAGAGACTATGACACCACCTGGTTGATGTTTTACTTACTTATGAAGTCGGTGCACTTCCTTGTTATTAGTAAGTAGATTTTGGTGGATAGTTTGGGGTAGTTATATGTATGATAGATCATTATCCTTCACGGGGTTACCTTAAATATTGTTTCTGAACATGATGTGTTGTTCACATCATAGTTGTGGAGAGTCCAACAGGAGGCATTCGAGACCCAGATGAGGATGAGTACAACCTTCCACCTCGAGAAAGATGGACAGGCTGAGTGCACTATCCTGGTGTTGGATGATGTGATAATAGATTGTGTGTAAGAGTTTGGACATAGCTGGGAGGATCACTTTCCATTGGTAGAGTTTGTATATAATAATATCTACCACTCTACTATTGTAATGGAACCATTCTAGGACCTGTACGAGAGACCTTGTAGGTCACCCTTATGTTGGACTGAAATCGGTAACACATCACTTGTGGGGATAGAGATTGTGCAAACGGCGATGAAGAAGGTCCAAGTGGTCTATGAGTGGATAATTAAAACTTAGAACACACATAAATATTATGAATATAGATTTCATATTCCCTTTCAGTTCATGCAGGGAGACCATGTTTTCCTGAGATTCTTCCCACGACAAGGATTATGGAGATTCATCTACGGAAAGCTATCTTTGAGGTTGATCAGGGTGTTTGAGATTTTACAGGGGGTTAGTGAGGCTTTATACCACCTCACATTACCCCCATTATTAGAATGGGTGAAGACATCTTCCATGTGTCATATCTAAGGAGATATGTTCATGACCCCATGAAATTCATTGATTGTGGTGAGTTAGAAATTGAGGATGGAGCCACATTCATAGATCACCCAATGGTGATGGAGGATCAGCTAGATAGGTTCCAATATGGATGGACCATTCCTTTTTTTCTTATGATGTGGTAGTATGGGAGCATGCAGGAGAGTTTCTAAGAGTAGGAGATCTAGGTGCATTCCCATTATCCCACATTTTTTCTTAGTTTCTCTTTTCAAAGATGAAAAGATTAGCAGGAATAATGTAGAGACCCTATTTTTTCCTTGTAATACTTTGGAATATATCTAGAAATATTTTCATAGTTAGGCGCTAATATACTGCCCAGTTCTGTGGCTTGGAATTAATTTTATAAAAGTATTAAATATAATTTATATTCCTTGCATATAGTTTTCAAGGAAAAATGAGATATCTTCTAAACAAAGTCTCTAAATATAAATATGGGATCGTGGTTGAATCTGGAATGCAAGGTTTACCCAAGGTACAACCTAAATTTGGTCAACATGGGATGTTCAGATATAGCATCTGTAAGTGGGTGCATTTAGTGGATTAAATAATTAATTAATTCATAAATTCATTAAATAACCTAAATAAGAATCCTATATGAATATGATATTATAGAAAAATCATTAGGGTTAGCCACATAACCCTACTATATTTTAGAGGATAATTCCACATTCTTCGTTGTAATATTGAGATCAAGTGACGATCAATAATCAGATCAAGGTGAATTAAGGAAAAACGAATCAAAAATATCTTCCTTCTTTGTTGACAGCAGTTTTCATCACCAAAAATTGATCTAAATTGAGGTTGGACTCATCATTTTTTGACACATACCCTTGTCATTAAAATATCAATCATGTTTAACTCCTCTTTGATATGCATTAAATTGAGCCTTTGCATGTTCCTATGTATTGGGTTTCAATTGATTATTAAATTAATCCTTTTTGTTCCATGTTTTCTCACCCTGAATCTCTCAAATCTAGTTTTTTGACCAATAAATCTTTTCTAATGATTTTTTCACACTTGTTATTATGATTTTCTCCTAATCATTCTATGTGTTCATCATCATTGGACCACAGTCTCATGATTGGACATTTATGGGTGGGATCAAGCATGATCAAACCCCGAGATTCATGGAGGATTACCATGTGATGAATGGATTGATGAATAAAGGATGTATTTGGGTATATTATAGAAGTTTGGTGATTCTACTCTGGATCAAGAAATGTGTGAGTCTATAGGTGATGTTTAGAGATACGACAGCGCACAATGGGTTTGTACGAGTGAGCCAGATTTCATTTTCCAGCCAATAGATAAATAAAAATGATAGCCAAATGCAATTACCACTAATTTTTTATGGTCAAACAACCTGATTAAAAGTGGTGGAGGCAGTTATAGAGGAACACGTATCTGATCTGGGATTTTGAGAAAATCAAAACTACACGTCGTGTGGTGTGGAAGAATGCAAAATGTGTTCTTCATAAATATATGGCGCTAGGGTGTTTGGGAGTTTATAAATACAAAACTCCATTTGGGATCCCCAAACACCATGTGACTCATTATTTGAGACTCGGTGTGTACTATGGTAGTAAAAAGACACGGGCATGACCAGACACATGTCTTTTACCAGCACATAGTCAGGAGAACATAGGTCGACCCTAGGTGGCTCAGACATGTTGTGTAGTACTCTTACACATCATGTAAGACTACATGGGTAGTGACCCTTTCACTAGTGAAGTACATGTCTAGGTAGTGGGGTAGGACCACACATCGTGTGGGTCCCCTTACACATCGTGTACCTTTCTTTTTCATGAATATTCTACCTATCATATTTCTTTCATTTGGACTCGGATTTTGGTCTGTGAGTAGCCTATCCTGAGTGTTTTCCTACATAGAATATGATGGTTTCCTTCATAGTGTATTTTGAGATATGATATGAGGTGTTCTAGGTGTGATTATTCTTTATGAAGTTCTCAATGATGAAAGTGATCGGACATGATCATTATAGTGGTACCCCCTATCACCCTAGGGCACGGGTCCTATATCTACTAAGTGGTGCCCCCTATTACACTATAGTGTGGTTCCTCTGTCTACTAAGTGGTACCCCTATTGCATTAGGGCTCATGTATTCTTTCCACTAAGTGGTACCCTCTATAAAACTAGGGTGTGGGTCCTCTATCTACTGAGTGGTACCCCCTATCGCACTAGGGTACATGTCCTCTATCTACTGAGTGGTTGTAACAACCCGATATTTTATGAGAATTATTCTTTTTAATTTAATTGATTTCTTGTGTTGTACGCTACACCAAAATTAGCTTGCACTATACGCAACATCGTATTAGCTTGTAGTATACGCAACACTATTCTTGGCTCATGTTACACACAATTTCATGTTTGTTTTTTGGAAATTATTTTACGCAACATTAAATATAGATTTTGATTAATGTATAAATGAAATATGTTTTGATTATGTCATACACAACACCAAACAGAGCTTGCACTACACGCATCCCTGACTTTTCTTGCATTACAGGCAATCACGACCTTCCACGATAGCGTGTGTTGTACATAATACCGAGTTTCACTAAACAACGATATGTTATTAAAATATTATATAAATTAGCCGTTATGAATAGTAATACCCACTTTTTGAAATTTTCTTTTTCAAAATGGACTTCATTTTTTGGATTCGGAATATCGACGTTAGCCTAGGGTGAATTTTTGTCATTTTTCTGAAAACTTTCAATTTTTGATGAATAGTAAAAACACCGGGTTACTATTTAAAAAAAGACTTTTTATTTAAATAATTATTTATTTTATTTAAATTTATTTTTGTTAAAAATTGATACTTAATACCTATATAATTTCAATGTAATTCATTGGAGTCATTTTATAATAATTTTAGATATATAAAAATTTTATTGAACTTTTGACCGTCTTTTACCCACCTCCTAGGAGCATTTGTAATTTTACATAAAACTTAATTTTACCACTTCTGTGAGTGGAATTTTGAAAATCTGTGATACACCGTTAATATCAAGGAGTGAAATGTGGTTTAATAAGATAAAAATAATTTTTTGTGAATAGTAACTTTTTACTTTTATTTACCACAGTTAAAAGTAAATAAGGTAATTAAGGGTAAAAATGATATTATTATTACCCTAACACATGTCCTAATTATATTGGATAAGTTTAGTTTGACCAAAAACAACCTTAGGGATAAAATATTACCCTTTAGGTCAACTTGGATTATATTATGACATTTATTATTATTTTATTTAAAAAAGAATTAAAATAGTTAAAATCAAAGTTTAATAACTAAAACATTTTTAATATAGGGATATACATAAGATAAATTAGACTATAAATATTCATTAGAAAGATAAAAATATTTCCTACATAGTGGTATTTTATTTATAATTTTTAGACATTAAAAAATTTAATTTATTTATGACATAATGATGATGTAGTAATTACCTTATTAATGAAATATTAACATAATTGATGATATAAATACCCAAATTATTGTAATTTTAGACATTTTATGAATTCCAATAATTTTCTAGGTTAATATGACATGTTAGTATTGATTTAATTAACTTATTTAGAACTAATAATTCTGTTATGATTTTAAAAAAAATCAAGAACCAAATAGTGTCAAAATTGACATAAAATAGTTTTTAAAACAAATATTATATTATTAATTGTTATTTTTTTCCTAAAAATCTAAGGTTCGGCCAAATGACTTAAGTAGGGATATATATATATTAATAATGAACCACTTGGGGTTATTTTGGCTTATTATAGTAATTTTATTAACCATATAGTGTAAGAAAACAAAAAGACACGGTAAAAGTTAAATTATTCAACTTAGAGTTAAATCTAAATGATAAGGATAAAATAGTAACCTAAACTTATCTAAAACCTATTAGTTGAGAGTATTTTGACCCATACCCAGCTTAGCTTCAAAATAAATCAATTTGGAGCTATTAAAAACTGAATATTACATTATTATAAAATAATATTTTAAGTTTTCCTAAGGTGCCTCTCTACTCCCTTATAAAAGGGGAACCCCTTCCCTTTTCTATTCACACCCTTTTGAGGCTTGAATCTCAGCCAACCCCTGCCAATTCCTCTTCTAAACCACTCTAGTTATATCATAGAGGTTCTGGTATTCTCCAAAGACCAACTCTAGTGCCCTAAGAAGAAGTTTAAAGGAGGTGCGTCGAGGAAGAGGAGGTTCGGATATGTACGAAGCATATCAGACCTAAGGTAAGGGATAATTTTGTAATCTAATTTTTATCTGAGATTTCTTATATGTAAGTATTTAATGGGGTTATATTTTTCATCCATGCCCATAAAAATGTTTTTCATAAAGTGTTTTATATTCTTCCATGTATGTTTAAAGTCATTTTTACCCCTCTTTGACTTTTACTTTATGTTGTGGAAGGAATATTTCTTTTGTTTACCATATAAGGTACTTTTTTACTTTTTTGGAAAAAGTACAAGAAGAATGTTTTTTTAACTTATACGGCATGAATGGATTTTTACGGTTTTATAATGCCTTATTTTCATGAAACTTACTCTACAATATTTCATGGTTATTTTCAATAAAATCATTTTCTTTTAAAATTACATGGCATTTTTTGAAAAGAAAATGAATTTTTTTTTAAAAGGATATTTTTCTCAAGAATTCATTTCAAGTGTTTTATCAAAACCATTTTCCATCTAAGATGACATTCTTTCATATGTGTATTTTTCAAGTATAATGCCTCTATGATTTACATGGTTCCACTTTTCTTATGATGAAATGATATCCATTTGTTTTATATGGATTATGTTATGATGGGATGATGTTTATGAAACCCATTTTTATTCTTTGGGTAATGATGAATGATTTATGTTCATGTTGTGGAACAAGTAAGAATGATTTCATTATGAGATGGTTGGGACTTATATCTCCCTCCAATTCATTGGGTAAAGATTTATATCTCATGAGATAGACATGGCTGGAACGGTAAGTTAATCTGGTTCAGTGTTATAGGACTGAAACGAGGAGTGAACTCGATTCTGAAAGGGACTTTGTCCACTAAAATGGTCTTGGCAGCAATGCCTTGGCTACTATGGAAATCATATCATGTTCTTAATGTTTTTACACAATTAAAAGTTTTATTCCCATGCTATTTTATCATGATTAATGTTCCTTTATGACTTATTCCTTACGTACGACCAAGATTTATTTCACAACTCAAGATTTTGATGTGTAAACTTTATGTTCATGTTTTGAAGTTCAAATGTATATGGTTTGTTTTATTTTCTCCATGTTTACCCTTGCTGAGAATTTGAGCTCACCCTATATATGTTTTATTTTCCCTAGGTTATAAATAAAGGTTTTAGGTATGAAAAAAAGGGAAGATATTTATGGGACATGTTGAAGATCTTTCACCACGATTAAAAGATTTTGTTCTGAGTTTCCAAAGACACTAAACTATTACGGTCCTTCGGTGTTTGTTTTTGTTATGTATTAATTATTCTGAAAAAGTAATGTAATTTCCATGTACGTCAAGTTTTGGGTCTCTATAGTTGGTATCCGAGGTTTGGTTTAGTTAACCTTTGGAGACTAGGATGCGAAAACATTAGTGAGATCCCTAGAGATATTTCTAAGTTATGTCTAGGGATGTCCCTAAGGTTAAGTATACATATAGGTTAGAGTCCTATAATTATGATGACAATCATGAATAACCTACGGTAAGGTGTCATGGATTAAAGAATTTTTGATAAGTTAGACATCCCATAAGTGACTTTTTATGATTATGTGGTTCCTCATTATTTTAACTATTTCTTACACTATGGTTTCTCGTCTTAGTCAATA
Organism: Viscum album; assembly: GCA_963277665.1. Lineage (NCBI taxonomy): Eukaryota > Viridiplantae > Streptophyta > Magnoliopsida > Santalales > Viscaceae > Viscum > Viscum album. The sequence continues at coordinate 1,819,064,513 of OY728164.1, forward strand.
GAGGGAACGAGAAAGAATTCATTTAACATTGATTCTAATGGAGAAATTGGTGACTATGATAAACGAAATTTTGTAATTCCTGGAGAGAAATATATTTTGATTATGCCGAATCAGTCATCTCGATATATGATTAACAAGGTGAACTTTATTTGTATTCCTAAGTCATCAAATAATGACAATCATGAATAACCTACGGTAAGGTGTCATGGATTAAAGAATTTTTGATAAGTTAGACATCCCATAAGTGACTTTTTATGATTATGTGGTTCCTCGTTATTTTAACTATTTCTTACACTATGGTTTCTCGTCTTAGTCAATGGAGGGAACGAGAAGGAATTCATTTAACATTGATTCCAATGGAGAAATTGGTGACTAGGATAAACGAAATTTTGTAATTCCTGGAGAGAAATATATTTTGATTATGCCGAATCAGTCATCTCGATATATGATTAACAAGGTGAACTTTATTTGTATTCCTAAGTCATCAAATAATAGGAAGATGGAATTTTATGCATGTTCGCATGGTAAGGAGCATAGAGAAAGAAAGATTGAGATTTCTAAAGAAGGGAAGAAGAACCTTGAGGAATACCTCAAATGGAGGGGAAGATGTTATCTATGTGGAGAAAAGGGTCATAGAGTGACAGACTGTTATAGAGTCCAATGTCTTATCTATGGAGAACATGGGCATTACCCAACTCAATTCCCTAACCTAAGAGGTTAATTCTAAATCAAGGAAGGACTTATTCCATGGAAATCATTGAAGAGGATGGATTAAAGTGTTCATGTATTGGTATTCAAGAATAATGTTGTTGAGGTACTTTTATGGTATATTGGAATATCTATGTATTTGTCCATTGTGGTTTTCCATAAGAATATGGCATCGGTAACCATGAAAAGTGATTGAAATATTTTTTGAAATAAGATAATATGCGCATAATGAAGGGATAAAGAAAAAAAATGAAATGAGCTCATGACTGATATAAGGACAAATTTATATTATGGTTTGAGTATATAGAAATTTTGGGATTTTGGTATGTGGAAAGTGTTAAATTTTGACAGCATTCATGTTTTCACTAAGGTTCAATGGGTATTCATTTTTCAAGAGAATACATGATTAAGGTATTCACATGTTTGGAATGTGACCAACAAGATTTATCGTATGATAAATGATGGTATTCACATGCTCGGCAGATGACATATCTAGTAATTGTTTTCTTTATACTATGAGCTTGGACTGAAGTATTTTGGATAAGCCTAAAGATTGGAATAGATTATGTTGAACATAAGTTAGTATTCGTTAAAGCTAGAAATTTTTTTCAATATTATTGATAGAATGTTATAATAGTGTAGTTTAAGAAAAGGGACAACCTAAAGGATGGGCGATAACTTGTCGTGTCAAACAAGGCTGTGGTAATCGAACCCACAACCAAAGTGCGACCAACCTTTATTTCCTACCACTGGCCTACAAGAAGTCCCTGGTTAGTAGAAACTAGTTTTATTAAGCAGTATGATATATGAAGTATAAGTCTATTTTTGGAATAATATTCGATTAACCTCACCATAGATGGACTTATGTATATTTGATAACTTTTTCTAACCTTTTGTTTGAGACATGTGGAATGACCCATCATTCTATCACATGATCTGTTAACACTTCACAAATGAAACATTCAACTTCATTTCTTTAAGAGATGAAGTGGAAATTGTTCAAGGCATGAACAACGGTGAGATTATACCGAAATAAAGTAAGTATTTCTTCTAATTCAAATTCTTTAACTTTAGGGAAATCATCTTGAAAACAAAAAATGTTGTCCTAGTGCCCTTATATCTGATGAATCAGATGGTACCTTAGATCATCACAAATTTATGGATTTTTGATTGTTGGATTTTTCATAGCCATGTCCTCTACCACTCTTCATCAGAACACGATGGTTATATTTTTCTTCCATATCCATATTTTCACCTATGTTCTCCTATGTGGAAACCCAATGATTAGTTAATTTGGGTAACCATTATGATTCATAATTTAGTTTTTAAAATTCCGTTTTGGTATTCCATTTTATGATGTGGGTCTCTATGAAAGAAACTTTCAAGTAGTAAACCATTTATAACCCGGACGAATTTCGAGGGAGAAATTCATTTTAAGGGGGGTAGAATGTAAAAACCTGAGATTTTATGAGAATTATTCTTTTTAATTTCATTGATGTCTTGTGTTGTATGCTACACCAAAATTATCTTTCACTATACGCAACACCGTATTAGCTTACAGTATACGCAACACTATTCTTGGCTCATGTTACATACAATTTCATGTTCGTTTTGTGGAAATTATTTTGCGCAACATTAAGTATGTATTTTGTTTAATGTATAAGTGAAATATGTTTTGATTATGTTATACGCAACACCAAATGAAGCTTTCACTACACGCATCCCTGACTTGGCTTGCATTACACGCAATCATGACCTTCCATGATAGTGTGCGTTGTACACAATACTGAGTTTCACTCAACAACGATATGTTATTAAAATATTATATAAACTAGCCATTATGAATAGTAATACCCACCTTTTGAAATTTGATTTTTCAAAATGGACTTCATTTTTGGATTCGGAATGTCTAAATTAGCCTAGGGTGAATTTTTGGTATTTTTCTGAAAACATTCAATTTTTTATGAATACTGAAAACACCGGGTTACTATTTAAAAACCGACTTTTTATTTAAATAATTATTTATTTTATTTAAATTTATTTTAGGTAAAAATTTATACATAATACCTATATAAGTTCAATTTAGTTAATTGGAGTCATTTTATAATAATTTTAGATATATTAAAATTTTATTGAACTTTTGACCGTCTTTTACCCACCTCTTAGGAGCATTTGTAATTTTACATAAAAATTAATTTTTCCACTTCTGTGAGTGGAATTTCGAAAATCTGAGAGACACGGTTAATATCAAGGAGTAAAATGTGGTTTAATAAGATAAAAATAATTTTTGGTGAATAGTAACTTTTTACTTTTATTTACCACGGTTAAAAGTAAATAGGGTAATTAAGGGTAAAAATGATATTATTATTACCCTAACACATGTCCTAATTCTATTAGATAAGTGTAGTTCAACCAAAAACAACCTTAGGGATAAAATATTACCCTTTAGGTCTACTTGGATTAGATTTGGACATTTATTATTATTTTATTTAAAGAAGAATTAAAATAGTTAAAATCAAAGTTTAATGACTAATATTTTTTAATATAGGTATATACATAAGATAAATTCAACTATAAATATTCATTAGAAAGATAAAAATATTTACTACATAATTGTATTTTATTTATAATTTTTATACAATAAATAATTTAATTTATTTATGACACAATGATTATGTAGTAATTACCTTATTAATGAAATATTAACATAATTGATGTTATAAATACCCAAATTAATGTAATTTTAGACATTTTATGAATTACACTAATTTTCTAGGTTAATATGACATGTTATTATTTATGTAATTCACTTTGTTTGAACTAATCATGCTGTTATGATTTTCACAAAAACTCAAGAACCAAATAGTGTCAAAATTGACATAAAATAGTTTTTAAAACAAATATTATATTATTAATTGTTATTCTATTCCTAAAAATCTAAGGTTCAGCCAAATGACTTATATAAATATATATATATTAATAATGAACCACTTAGGGTTCGTTTGACTTGTTATAGTAAGTTTATTAACCATATAGTGTAAGAAAACAAAAAGACACGGTAAAAGTTAAATTATTCAACTTAGAGTGAAATCTAAATGATAAGGATAAAATAGTAAGCTAAAAATGTCTAAAACCTATTGGTTGAGAGTATTTCGACCCATCTCCACCTTAGCTTCAAAATAAATCAATTTGGAGCTATTAAAAACCGAATATGACTTTATTATAAAATAATATTTTAATTTTTCCTAAGGTGCCCCTCTCCTCCCTTATAAAAGGGGCACCCCTTCCCTCTTCTATTCACACCCTTTTGAGCCTTGAAGCTCATCCAACCCCTGCCAATTCCTCTTTTAAACCTCTCTAGTTACCTCATAGAGATTCTGGTCTTCTAAAAATACCAACTCTAGTGCCCTAAGAAGAAGTTTAAAGGAGGTGCGTCGAGGAAGATGAGGTTTGGATATGTACGAAGCATATCGGACCTAAGGTAAGGGATAATTTTGTAATCTCATTTTTATCCAAGATTTCTTATACGTAAGTATTTTATGGGGTTATATTTTTCATCCATTTCCTTAAAAAAAATTTTCATAAAGTGTTTTATATTCTTCCATGTATGTTTAAAGTCTTTTTTACCCCTCTTTGACTTTTACATTGTGTTATGGAAGGAATATTTCTTTTGTTTACCATATAAGGTACTTTTTTACTTTTCCAGAAAAAGTACGAGAAGAATGTTTTTTTAACTTATACGGCATGAACGGATTTTTACGGTTTTATAACGCCTTATTTTCATGAAACTTACTCTACAATATTTCATGGTTATTTTCAATAAAACCCTTTTCTTTTAAAATTGCATGGAATTTTTTGAAAAGAAAACTATTTTTAAAAAGAAATGATATTTTCCTCAAGAATTCATTTCTAGTGTTTTATCAAAACCATTTTGCATCTAAGATGACATTATTTCATATATGTATGTTTCAAGTATAATGCATCTATGATTTACATGGTTCCACTTTTCTTATGATGAAATGATATCTATTTTTTTATATGGATTATTTTATGATGAGATGATGTTTATAAAACCCATTTTTATTCTTTGGGTAATGACGAATGATTTATGTTCATGTTGTGGCACAAGTAAGAATGATTTTATTATGAGATGTGTGGGACCTATATCTCCCTCTAATGCATTGGGTAGATATTTATATCTCATGAGATGGACATGGATGGAATGGTAAGTTAATCTGGTTCAGTGCTACAGGACTGAAACGGGGAGTGAACTCGATTTAGAAAGGGACTTTGTCCACTAAGATGGTATTGGAAGCAACTCCTTGGATACTATGGAAATCATATCATGTGCTTAATGTTTTTTCACAATTAAAAGTTTTATTCCCATGCTATTTTATCATGATTAATGTTCCTTTATGACTTATGCCTTACGCACGACCATGATTTATTTCAAAACTCAAGATTTTGATGTGTAAACTTTATGTTCGTGTTTTGAAGTTCAAATGTACATGGTATGTTTTATTTTCTCCATGCTTACCCTTACTGAGCATTTTAGCTCACCCTTTATATGTTTTCTTTTCCCCAGGATATAAAGAAACGTTTTAGGTATGAAAAAAAAGGGAATATCTTTATGGGATATGTTGAAGATCTTTCACCATGATTAGAAGATTTTGTTCCGAGCTTCCAAAGACACTAAACTATTACAGTCCTTCAGTGTCTGTTTTTTTATGTATTAAGTATTCCACAAAAGTAATGTAATGTCCATGTACGTTAAGCTTTGGGTACCTACAATGGTGCCCCCTATCACACTAGGGTGTGATTCCTATATCTTCTGAGTGGTACCCCACTATCACAATGGGGTGCAGGTCACCAATATATTGATTGGTACCCACATATCTCACTAGAGCATGGGTCCTCTATCTATTGATTGGTACCTCCTATTGTAATAGGGTGAAGGTCCTCTATCTACTGAGTGGTACCCCCATGATGGACTTGGGTGTGGGCCCTATATCTGCTATTTAGTACCCCCTATAACACTAGTGAATGGTCCCCCTAATTAGATATTTTATCCCCTTAATGGTAAAACACGGGGGCAGGGTATGGGCCCTCCATAAGGTTTCTTTATGGAAAGGTGTACGAGATGTTGGGCTTCATTTATGGACCCTTATAACTGATGTCGTACTCTTTTATTGGGATGGGTTGTGAGATAGAGATCTTCTTTCTCACTCATTTGGGTTTATTTTATGGTCATATATCCCCATTGATTGGTTTTTGGTTCTCACTTTCCATGGGTTGAGATATCTACTTCAATCGCATCTATTACTGCTCCCCATTCAGCTTTTGGGGCATCTTACTAGGTATGTATATACTCATACCCGGATGGACTTTTTTAGCATGTTTCATGTCTTATAAAAATTAAGTATAAGTCGTAGGTGATTACATTGGGGCATATAAATACTCTGGTGCATTTTACCACATACAATGGTTGAGGTTTGGAGATTTGGAGTTGGGATCCCTCAGCACTTTACTTTTCTAGTTTTGTCAGGTTGGAACATATTTCAAGTTGGATGTTTATTTCCCCCATTTTCCTTTTCAATTTATGAGGTCGTACTCTTTTATTTCCTATAGATTCTACGTGCATATTTTATTCTCTAGATGTTGCATCTTCTATTACTATTCCTATACAATTTTGTATAAAGATGGTTGCAAATGTGCATACAAGTATTTAAGCAAAGTCCTACAATATTAGTTTTGACTTTAGTCACTTGTCCATATCACCTGACCTACGGAGGTTGGCTTGGGGTATTTTAATCTTGATCCCCACTAGGCTAGTTCAGGAAAATGTTAAACTATAAATCATTAATTTATAATATACTTATTCTGACATGAAAACCATTACCACAAAAAAAATATGAGGTAAACATATTAACAAAGGAGTCTGTGAACATTTTTTTTGAAGGATATAAATAGTGAGAATACTTAATCAATCTTGGTAAAACCCTATGAATTTATGATTATTTCCCCCTAGGTCCTATCAAAAACAAATTATCTTAAGAAGTTTTAAAAATTAAAAAATAATTTTAATAAACATCAATGACATATAATTTGGAAAAATATATAATGAATTTTAGTATTATAATCAATGAAAGTTAGAATAAAAACATTTCTCATTCAAATTAATAGATACTGAAAATAAAAAAAATTACCAACTCTGCAATTGGTCCCTTAGATAGGTTAAGTTACTTAGATTCTGGAATTTATTGAACATATATTATGATTGAACCTAAATTATATGTAAATTATTACATATATTATCCTATTAGTATTAAAGATAGATGAATGGATGCTTGATCCGTATAAAACCTATACTAGTTAACATGTTGCTATAATTAATTATATAGAATACAAGGCCAAAATCCTCTTATGTAAAAAGAATTATGAAATACCAAACATAAGAATATCCTAAAGATAGATGAAAGGAGAATTAATACAAGTATTATACAATATTTTTTAATTATGGGAACAAAATTGGTTATATTTAAATCTAACTAATCTAAAAAATAAATTCATAAAATTATTAAATTAGTTGGGAAATTTTAATAAGAACAGTTATAAGAAACATATGGATAACCTAAAGTAGTGGTGCCAACATCAGTTTCTCTAAGGAAATGTCTTTTTGAAATGAGAAATTACGTTAATGAAAAAAGATCATTCAAATGAAAAAGGAGAGATTGAAATATGAAAAGCAAAAAATATGGAGGATAACTGAGTGATCATGATGTAGAGTAAAATGTAAAATGTATGGAATTAGGCCTAAAGTTTTAAAACATGAAATTTTTTATTGGGTAATATATTAATGATATATAATATTTTTATGTAATCAGTTCAATGACATCTGGATCCTCATAAATTTTCAAAATATATAGAATATATAAAATTTCTAATAATTTCATTAAGTATTACCTCTATATGAAGTGGTATCACATAGCGCAAATAATGAAATTTTGACCCTGAAATGATTGATTAGAATGGAATAAGGATGATAATAATGGGAAAAAGAAGAACTATATTTCTATAATAGGAATATTCAACATTCTCAAAGTAGAAAAAATAGTATAAAAAAGGATGGAACATATGTCAATATAATATAGATTGTTTAAAGGAGAACATACCTTATAAGGGTGGTGGGAGGCATTGAAAAGTTACAAGGGTGAAGACAAAAATATGGTAGAGCATGACTGAAATAGAATGATGTAGAAGTTAGAATGAATTAAACCATCAAAGGGATACATGGGAAATGTAATATTTATGGAGACCAATATAAGGAGTGAGCGCCTAGGAAACTGTAACAAGGAGATCTAGGAAAGATTTTTTGGGGAGGGGGATTGACCAATGGAGGACCAAGAGATAGGAGCAGTTTGTAAGAGGGATGAGAGTGGAGGGAAAGAGTGATTTAATAAAGGAGAACATAGAGGAAAGGGTTTTCCACTAGAGTGAATGTGAAGAAACCCTAGGATGTGGATATAGGAAAATAAGAGTGATTGGAAGGAGAGAGCATATTGGGAAGAAGTGTGCTCAGTTAGAGGGAAAATGTGAAATCTAGAGGTGACACATGTAATTCAGAGTACCCAACATTAATATAATAGTAGTAGATTTTTAACAAATATATTTTCAAGTGACAAAAAAACCAATGCCCATTCATTTCAAAAAAATAACAAAGTCTTTATCATATAAAAACTAATAATTATTTTATTCTTATAAATAATTATTTTTTATGTTCACAATTTAATAATTTTAAAATAATTTTAAAAAATAATAATTTATTTTTCTACAATAAAAATATTATTTTATAAGAAAATTTATAAAAAACTAACATAGTTTTAGTTTTTTATATAAAAAATAATATATTTCTTATTTATGACTATAAATTTATTTTTGAAGGTTTAAAATATTTTTATTTTTATAATTTAGTAATTTATGAATAATTTAAAAATGGTAACATATAATTATCTTTTAAATAAATGATGATTCCTAGGTAAATTTATAATAAATGATATATTTATTATATAATTTATACGATAATAAATTTTATATGACTTTAGGACTATAATAAATATTTAACTCCTTTCATAAAAGTTAATCTATTTAAAAACTCATTTTTAAATTTGTAATTTAATATTTTTATTTTCTTAAATATAAAATTATGAGTATAATGGAATAAAAATTTGAGTATATTTTATCACAAAATAATTTCATTGAAAATTTTCACTACAAAATAATATTATAAAGTTTTTTGTGAAAATTTATGATGAATAATTGTACTACAATTCCACATGGATAAATTTAAGAGGTAAAAAAAGTATGTTATGAAAATTCTCTTATAGACAATTTCACTGAATTTTCTCATTTAAAATTTAAAGTTTATAATTTCATTAACCCCCCCCCCCCCATATCAAAAGTGGATTTTTTTATTGAAAAGGATAAAATATCCACTAGAAATACTTCAGTGGAAATTTTACCAACCCAATTGGAAACTTTCATCATAAAGTTTCAAAGGAAATTTTCACAGAAAAATGTCTGTGAATAAATCCAATTGGACTTTTCATTGAAAAATTAATCTATTAAACTAGATACTATAATTGGAAATTTTAAATATAAACTTTCACCAAATAAATATAATGGAATCCTTCACTAGAAAATTATAGAGAAAACATAATCTGACAAATTTCAATATAAAATTTCACAAAATATTAGAAGGGAATCAATCACTGGAAAATCTCATTGAAAAAATTCCGATGGAAACTTTCACCAAAAAGTTTCAATGGAAAATTTCAAGGATAATTTTCAATCAATAATTCTAATAAAAAATTTCATCGAAAAAATCATCTATTCAAATATATACTTCCATTGGAAAAGTTCAATAGAAACTTTCACTTAAAAATTCTAATGGAGTCTTTCACTAAAATATTCAAGTGAAAAGTTTTACTGAGAAATTTTTGTATAATATTTCACTAAAAAATACATGTGAATCTATCAAAAGAAAATATCAGTGAAAAAAATCCAAAATAGTTTTCCACAAAAAATTTAGTGAAAATTTTCATTGAATAACTCTAATTAAAACTTTAATTGAAAAATTAATAGATTCAACGAAAATATTTCACGAGGAAATTTCAGTGGAATTGTTAACTAAAAAATTATCGTGAAAACATTAACTATAAAATTATAGTGGAAAATTTCATTATAAATTCAATTTTAATTTTTTACTAGAAAATTTTAATCAAAAAACTGGATGAAAATGTTTACTTATAGGTTTCACTAGAAAATTTCATCTAAAAATTTTCACTCGAAAATACAAGTAAAACGTTTTCATGAAAAATTTCAATGTACTAATCCATTGAAAATATTTGATGGAAAATATGAAAATAAAATTATATTATAACATCTCAATAAAATTATCTAGTGAAAAAAAATAAATATTTTTTACAGAAGTTTCATAGTGACTTATAGAAAAAATTCAAATGAAAAAATTTAATACAAAATTTCAAATGAAATTTTTGTGTAATTTATTAGAGGGAAAATCTAGTGGGATATTATTATGAGGAATTATACTAAGATATTTTATTTGAAACATAACTGGAATATTTTCACAGAAAAAAATTTATCAAAAAATCCAAATAAAAATCATAGTATATATTTTTTTCAATTAATACCCCGGGATAAATTATTCTAATGAAAATTATCAGAAAAATTTTCAAATAGAATTTATAAATTAATTTTATATTATGTGAATACATAGGGGATTTTTAATTATGAATTTAAGTAAAATTATAATTTTCTATTTTGTTTATTTGTTTTTAGGAAGTCTGATTTTTTGGTCGACTATTTTAGTTTAAATTTTAATAAATTATTACAAAAAACATTATAATTCTGTTTTTTGGTAAAATTGTCATTATAATTTTCTATTTGAGTTTTAAATAGATATTTTTCTCTAAAATTTTATCATGAACTTTTTCGAAGAATTTATTCTGCATGTTTATTATTAGTTTTAAAAAATAAGATTTTTATTTCACTAATAAATATTTTTTTCTTTTAAAAAATAACAATTTTTATGAATAGTGGTAAACTTTTTATCATTTTATCTTTTTCAACAAAAATAACAATAATATATTTTTTTCAAAAATAATAACTTGTGAATCATTTTTAAAATAATTCCATTAAAAATGTAACAATTTAAAACTATTTAATATATTTTTGAAAAAAGTTATATCCTTTAAAAAATTTGTTTTCTCTATCTTTTAAAAATGTTATTTTAAAATATAATCATTTTAAAGATCATAATATATTTTAATATCTTAAATTAAAATATTATTGTATCTTTAAAAGAATAAATTTTCATGTATTTAAAAATATTATTGGTTTTTCAAATATGGATTATTAGTTATTTAATTTAAATAACTTAAAAACATTTTTAACATAAAAATAGTATTTACTTAAAAATTGATAATATTTTTAAAATATAAGAAACCATCATTGTTGCTGCAAAACATACAAAATCATGAGAGGTCTTGTTTTATTTTTTGAAGTAAAAAAACACCTCTCTCCTACAATTTTCGCCAGCTCTATAAATTACATGTGTTAAGATCATAAATTACTATCAGAGGTAGTGTTTTCTATAATGAGATATGATAATTTGTAGAATATTTATTTCTTTTTCTTCAAAAATAAAACATATCAGTATCATCTCTAAAATCCCTTTTTATCAGATATTCTAATAATTTTGTATGTTTTCAAAAATTTAAAATTATATCCTTCCCCAAAAATAAGTTTATAACAATATTTTTTGCATCAAAAAATAGAATAAAATATATACTTTTTAAAATAATAAAGTCATTATACCTGTAAAAAATATTTTTTATGTTTATATTCAAGTAAAAAAATTTGATAAATTTAGGAAAATATTAATTTACTATTATATTTTAAAAATGATCAATTTAGTTTCAAATCATAAAAATATCAAAAATAATAATTGAAACAATTAACTTATTTTAATTTTTTAAAATTGATATTTTTTCATTCTTAATTATTTTATTTTATTATTAATTATAATTTTTAAATGTTTTAAAAAAAACTAGTATTTGTATTTTAAAAAATAAATTGTAACTAAATTCCTAAAAAAAGTGAGAAATTTTATATAAAAAACTATAAATAATTTAAAAAATAATAATTTTATTATCTTTATAAAAAAATTTCTATGATTCTAATTAATCATATTTTTTAAAAAATATTTATATTTCATTAAAATAATTTATAACTCATTTTATAAAAAAATTAAAAAAATCATTAAAAGAAGTAATAAATTGTAAATAATTTAAAAAGTTAATAAATTTTGAGTCCTATAAAAAATATATTCCATATTTCGAACCAAGTGGAAATTGTTGAAAACTAAATCTAATTAGTTTTAAAAAATACAATATTATATTCAAATTCTATTTAAATATTGGAATAAAATTTTTTATTAGAAAATATAAGATGTAAATTCCACTAAGTCAACTCGAATATCCCAGTATAGTATTTTAATGGAAAACTATAATGAAAATATCCATTTAAAATTAATTTATCAGACTAGAAAATTTTACAAGAAAAATATAGTGAAAGGTCTAGAAGATACTAAGGGTGAAAAATTATCATCAGAAAACCTTTATAAAACTATCACTTGGAAATTTTAATTGAAATTTTTATTAGAAAACCAATGTAGAAACTTTTCATGGAAAATTACCATTGAACACTCTAAAATAAACTTCTATTAAATCTTAACTGATTCAACTAGAAAAAAAATCACTAGAATTTTCAATAAAAATTATTTGGGGATGTTGCACTACAGTTTTCAACTAAACTTATCTGCTGAAACACAAGAAAAATCCCCTGAAACATTCCATTGAAATATTTTAATGGAAAATTACAATAAAATAATTTAATTGAATGTTCAAGTATAAATTTAAACTCATATTATTCCCCAAAATATTACACTGAAAAACTCCACTAGAATTTCCCATTTGAATACTTGTGAGTGTGTATGCATGTGTGCGTGAGTATGTATTTCTTGCATGTGTAAGTGTGTATTCTTGTGTGCGTGAGTGTTTAGATCTTGTGTGTAAGTGTGTATCCTTGTGTGTGTGAGTGTATACATCTTGTGTGTGTGTGTGTGTGTACCTATTATGTGTGTGTGTGTGTGTTAGTGTGCATGAGTGTATGTGTATCATTGTGTGAGTTTCTCCTCATGTGTGTTTTTTTTTGTAATATATCATGTCCGAAGATTATGGGAAGAAAATTTCTCATGCAAGTGATGAAGAAAGACGGAGTAAGTCTCCCGCACCGAAATATTTGCAACTCCAAATTCAATCTTTGGTGATCCATTTCTAAAATATTCATGATTGGAAGTTGGAGTTGCTACATAAGAGGATTTATAACCTATAAAATCAACCAAGCCCAAGGATGATCCATGATAATCCATGGTGATCTCTGGCACTACGTCGACCCCACATCATGGAGGAGGAGGTGGAAACCTAGATGCTGATTTTGAGGATGTCCCACAAAGGAGGAGGTTGTACCAAAAACCTATAGAAGGCTAATGGAGACCACATGATTATGACCTACTTGGTGGAATCAAGTTTATGGTCCCTTATTTCCAAGGGAAAAGTGGTCGGGAAGCATACTTGGAGTGGGAGATGCAGATCAAGTAGGTGTTTTTATGTCATACCTATTCCAAGGTGAAAACAGTAAAACTTCCAGCCCTTAAATTCATTGATTATTAATTAATATGGTGGTATCAAGTTTAAAAGGATAGATCTTGATATGGAGGATGTCCTATCCAACCTTGGGAAGACATGAAGTTTTCCAAGTGGAAGCGGTTTGTTCCCTCACACTACCATAGAGATCTCCACAAAAAACATCGGCGACTCATCCAAGGGATTAAGATCATAGAATATTACTATAATGAGATGAAAACTTTGATGATTCAGGCAAACATTGAGGAATATCCGAAGGCAACCATGGCATGGTTTTCACATGGGATCAATCAGGATATTATCGATCAAGTGGAGATGTACCACCATGTGGAAATTCAATATATGATCCATCAATCCACCAAGATTGAGAAACAAATCAAAAGGGGGAGGAACATGAGGAAACCCACTACCCCGTTCATGACATGGATAAATCTCAAGAAGTATATTGAAGAACCGTCAAATAAAAAATAGGTGGTTGATCTCAAAAGTGAAAATGTAATTTTTTCACCTAAGAAACCTACTTCCGATGATAACCAAACCTCAAATCGGTATATGCGTTTTTAGAAATGTTAATGAAGGGGTCCCATTGCTAGTGAGTTTCCAAACTAGTGCACCATGACCATCAACAAGTATGGAGAATGGGAGACCAATGTAGAGAGCTCGGAAGAGAAGGAAGAATCTCTAGAAATTGATAATGGATAATTTACAGAAGACGGTGAGATTCTTGTCACTATGAGACTTTTAAGTGCACAAACGATTTTTGGAAAAAAGTATCAATGAAAGAACCTTTTTCATACATGTTTCAAGATCAGTGGTAAGGTGTGTGGTGTTATTATTGATGGGAAAAGTTTTACCAATGTGGTGAGCAACGAGTTAGTGGAGAAGTTGGGACTCTCAAATTTGAGGCATCAAAATCCATACCGGCTTCAGTAGTTGAATTATTGTTGTCAGTTGAAGTACACCAAGAAAGTAAAGGTAGTTTTCACCATTGGTAGGTAAAAGGATGAGGTTTTGTGTGATGTTGTTCCTATAAAGTCTTGTCATTTTTTTTGGGACGACCATGGTAGTTTGATCGGCGTGTTACTCATGACAGTTTCTTGAATCATCACTCTTTTATACTTAAAGGGGAACCTATAACCTGCAACCCCATGTCCCCCAAGAACAATATTGAAGATCACATTTTGAGAGAAAAGAAAAAAAAAGAGTGATGATAAAAAAGAGATAATGAAGGAGATAATGAGGGGGAAATAGAAAATGATAGAACAAAATAAATGGAGAGAAAAGAAAAATCAAGAGGAGAAAAATATTTGAGACTATAGAAAAGTGTGATGTTGTAAAAAATTGAGGTTTTGGAAGCTTTGATTTCTCAGAAAAATATCTTAGTACTTATGTACAAAGTGGTGATTTTGATCACTAATGAATTAACATCTTCGTTTCCACATGTTGTTGAGTCATTATTGTAGGAATTTGAGGATGTGTTTCCTGAATAGGTGCCACCTGTTTTTCCACCCATTATAGGTACTAAGCATCAAATTGACCTCATACTTAGAGCATCGCCACTAAACCGCCCTACATATCACACCAACCCAGAAGAGACAAAAGAAATTCAAAGGCAAGTTCAAGAGCTGTTGGATGTGGGATATGTTAGAGAGAGCCTTAGTCCTTGTGTCGTACTGGTGCTTTTAGTACCAAAGAAGAATGGAACATGGGGAATGTTCATTAACTATAGATCCATCAATAGAATCATAGTCAAGTATCATCATCCTATACCTAGGTAAGAAGATATGATAAATGAATTAAATGGTTCAACTATTTTCTCAAAAATTGATTTAAGAAGTAGATACCATCAAATTAGGATGAAAGAAGGAGATGAGTGGAAAACTGAATTTAAGACAAAACATAGACTTTATGAATGGTTAGTCATGCCCTTTGGTCTCACCAATTCACCTAGAACATTTATGAGGTTAATGAATCATGTCTTATGTGCATATATTGTAAAATATCTATTAGTTTACATTTATGAAATTTTGGTTTATAGTAGGACCTTTATTGAACATGTATATCACTTAAGAAAAGTCCTAAAGGTGTTAAGGAATGAAAAATTGTTTGGAAATATAAATAAGTGTAAATTTTGTCACAATAATATTGTTTTCCTTGGATTCATTTTGATTAGTAATGGAGTTGAAGTCGACACTGAGAAGATCAAAGCAATACAAGAATGGAAAACTCCAACATTCTTTCGATAGGTAAGAAGTTTTCATGGTCTTGGTAGTTTTTAAAGGAGATTTGTGAAGGGCATCATCACATTAGCATCACCATTGAACTAGTTGACAAAGAATAATGTTCTTTTCAAATGGGAGATAACTCAAGTGAAGGCCTTATATAAACTTAAGGAGAGACTCACTCATTCCCCTGTACTTTCACTTATGGACTTTGGTAAGACCTTTGAAATTGAATGTGATGCAAGAGAAATTGGAATTACAAAAATACTCATGAAAGAAGGTAAGCCTATTTATTTCTTTAAGGATAAGTTAAATGGCCCAACCCTAAACTAGGCTACATGTGATAAAGAGTTGTATACATTGTTTAGAGTTCTAGAAATATGTACACATTATCTTTAGTCTAAGGAATTTGTGATCCATTCTGATCATGAGTCCCTTAAATACCTTAGTAAACAACATAAACCAAATAGAAGACATGATAGATTGTTGGAGTTAATTGAATCATTTCCATATGTCATCAATAATAAAAAAAGGTAAATAAAATATTGTGGTATGTGCACTTTTACATAGATATTCTCTTTTATCCTTGTTGTATTAAACACTCATTGGTTTTGAATGCATTAAGGAGTTATATTCAACTTATAGTGATTTTATAGAACCTTATGAACATTTTAAACCCAGAGTTAGTTGGGAAAATTTCTATTTACACGATGTATTTTTATTCCAGATTGATAATATTTACATTCCTAATTTCTCTATCCTTTTACTTTTACTGATGGAGTCACATTCGTGTGGGTTAATGGGAAATTTTGGTGTTGCAAAAACTCTAAGTGTCCTTAATGAGAATTTTTATTGGCCTAAGATATCTATAGATGTAGATAAATTTGTGGGAAAGTGAATTGTCTTCCATAAAGCCAAATCAAAACTGAACCCACATGGACTATATCTTCCTCTCCCAATCCCCAACACCCCTTGGGTGGACATATCAAGGAACATTATTGTGGGGTTACCATGGACCAAGAGGGAGAGAGATTCCATTTTTTTGTGGTGTATCAGTTTTCAAAAATGAAACATTTTATTCCTTGTCACAAAATAGATGATGCCACTAACATTGAAACACTTTTCTTTTAGTAATTAATCAAACTCCATGGAATATAAAGGAAGATTGTGTCTGATCGAGACACAAAATTCCTTAGTTAATTTTGGAAGACCTTATGTAGGAAACTGGGTACAAAGTTACTATTTTCCACTAAATGTAATCCACAAACTGATGGAAAAAATATAGGTGGTGAATCAGACATTATCATCCCTTCTATGAACAATTTTCAATAAGAATATCAAGAATTGGTAAGAGTGTCTTCCACATGTGGAATTCGCATATAACAGGGCCAAGTACTCCACAACTCAATATTCTCCATCTGAAATTGTTTACGTCTTTAACTCTCATGCCCCTATTGATCTATTTTATTTTCCTTTTTAGAAAGAAACTAATATAGATGTGAAAGGGAATTCATAATTCATCAAACAACTCCCTGAAAAGGCAAGGAAAAATATCGAGCAGATGACATAGAAATATGTTGACCATGCAAACAAGGTTTGCA
This sequence comes from Viscum album, assembly GCA_963277665.1. Classification (NCBI taxonomy): domain Eukaryota; kingdom Viridiplantae; phylum Streptophyta; class Magnoliopsida; order Santalales; family Viscaceae; genus Viscum; species Viscum album. The sequence continues at coordinate 1,819,081,829 of OY728164.1, forward strand.
AACAATCATTGTTCGAGCCAAGGGACTTGGTCTAGATTCATATGTGAAAGGAGGGATTTCCCAACAAGAGGAAATCAAAACTCATTCCACGAGGGGATGGACCTTTCCAAGTGATCAATGAGATTAAAAACAATGCTTACAATATACATTTTTTCAGGTGAGTATGGTGTAAGTGCTATTTTCAATGTTTATGATCTTTCTTCTTTTTTGGGTGCAGATGATGAAGAGTCGAGGAAAAATCCTTTTTAAGATGGGGAGGATGATTAGAACAATGTTAAAGGCACTTAGTTTATTGCGTGGGAGGAGGAGTTGTATCTTCAAGTCCCAATGATGCAAGGGAGATTAAAGAGTATCAATGCAACAATGGGCACCCATATTGATTCATTAAAGGCCCAATGGATCTTTTCTTACAATAATGGAGAAAATGGGCCTATAATATCACGTATTCAATCCCAAACATGATTTTTAAAGCTTTTCCCACATGGTTTCATGAATTTAGATGCCTTTCCCACATGGAGGATTCTAGAAATGGCATCTTTGGACACTAAAGTCAAATTCGGTGGGCTATGCACTCAAAGTCAAATCTAGTGGGCTATAGTTGGAAATTTGTGTGCTAATTTTACAAAAGTATTTGGAAGACTTTATCTTTTTGAATTTAACGGAACAAAATAGTTTAGACTTTATGAAGTTAGGGTATTAGACCCTTGACTATTGTACCACACCCTTGGCTAAATAGCCACCCCCATGGTACTTGTATGGTATTCAATATTTAATTGAGAGATTACACTTTGTTTCTATCCATTGTGTGAGGATTATACCAGTTTTTCCACTTGATCTTGTGAATTCTTTACTTGTCAATCTGTAAGTTTGATTGGTGATCCAAGATCACAAATCCCCTGATTCCATGACTCAACCCAAGTGTGTTGTTGTGCGGATTGGATATCATATCCCTCCCTTGAGTGTGTTATATAAGTAGAAGGTCATGCTCCTTATAGCATTGATTGAATACTTGCATCTGTTATCTATACCCATGTTTCGCCACTTATCCCTGAACTGCATCCTACATTCACTGGACTACGCCGTGAAGATCGATCCACCCCGTGAATCTCACATCAATATTCTAGTGAATTTTCACTTAAATTATAAACTAGAATATTACTTTGAAAATTTACACTTTAATATTCTAATAAATGTTTTAAATTCATTAATTTTACTAGAAAATTGTACATGACTATTCGAATGAATTTTTATTGTAGTTTTTTAATTGATTATTTCATTAAAGTTTTCTATCATAATATTTAATTGAAAATTTCATTGGAATATTCAATTTAAATTTTCCAATGGAATTTTTCATTTAAATTACATACCAAATATTTCAATTAAAATTGTACTAAAATATTCCAATGAAATCATCTATTATGATACTTTTAGTTGGAAACAGAAATCAAATATCTCTTCATGTTTGTAGTGATTTTTTTAATATAATATTCTATTTTAATTTTTTAATAATATTATCCATTTGATTTTCCAACTAGAATATTCAATTGAAATAAATTTATAATAGAATTATATATTTTTCAATTCAGTTTTTTGAATGAAAATTTTATATATTTAAAAAACTTATCGATGTTTGTAGAAGGAAGATATTTTTTAAATTTTTATTCAAACTTTCCTATAAATTTTTTTATGAAATTTTAATTATAAAATTAATGTGTCACTTTCATGTCACTATTGTTTTATATTTTATATTAAATTATTATATTTTTGGTTATTTTAATGTTTTGGAAGTTTCAAGCTTAAAAATTCATTTTTCTATAATTATTTTCTCTGTATCATGGTTAGCATGAATGATTTAGCTGAAACTATGTGATTACCATTATGAAAAGATTTTATAGTTTATTTTTTTTTACCTGGGTAATGCTTGGTTTGGTACAAACTGTGTGAATTTTACTAGAAACTATGTGGGGAACCTTATGCAAGGGTTGTTTATCACATGAATTTCACACAGTTTGGAGAAACCATGAGAGGTAAAAATTCCTAGTAACCGCTCCCTTAAAGTTATAAATATTCACTCTCACCCCCATGGAAAATGACATCCAAATCTATTCCATTACAAAATATTTTTCCAAATACCTTCTATTAATCATCCTGGGTATCTAAGTGTAACTAATATATGTATATATTAATTTTATTATGGTTAAATAAAATTTTTATAATCTATTTATAACATATATATTACCTTTCTCCCTTTTCCAATACATCTTAATAGCTTATACACCTATGATGAAATTGTCAACTCTTCAATTATCACCACCTTCAAAGTTGATTAGTGTAGCTTATATATAAAATGTAAATTTTTATTTTTATTTATTTCCATGCTTCTTAAAAAAATTATGTATTTTCAAATTGTATTCCCCAGTGCAACCTTGAAATATAAAAGAATGGGTATTTATATTTTTAACCAAAATCTTGCTACTCTATGGAGTTTTTATTGGGACCCCTCTTTTAACCCTTTGAATGTGAGAAACTAAATTAAATATACTTGGATTAAAAATAAGGGGTTGAGCTGGTTTTTTATTCCAAAAAAACTATAAGAAATTCCATTTATTGTTAGTGTGCCGATCAATATGGAAAAAGAAACTAAAAGGTCTAGGTTCGCTCACTTTTCATGTTTATTAATGGAAATTGACCTTTGTTCCCTAATTATCAAAAAAAAATTATCTTAATTGCATAGGATTATCAATTTGATTTATCCATTGGATATGAAAAGGTTTCTATCTTCTTTATGAGATGTCACGAAATTAGATATTCTCATGAAAAATGTTAAATGAAAATGGTTTATGGAAAATTTGGGCTAAGTGATCATAAATTTGAAGAAGACAGAAGGTAAAGGTAGATGAATCTAATGCCAAGAAAGATTAATTTGAACTGATGGAAAAAGGAATTGGATCTGTTGATTTGGATCTGACATATTAAGTCTATGAATGTGAGTCAAGTGCTAATGTATGAATTTCTCATAAGAATAAGAAAAATGGATATATTTTGGGTACACAAGGACAAACTAAACCTATTAAATATGGTGGTAACTTTACCCATTATTTTCTTGAAAATCCGGTTGGGATAATCTTGGTTGAACAGCCTATCCAGGATACTCCTAAGGCGATGAAGGGTAAGGTATAATAGTGGTCTATGTGGAGTTATGATGACCATGACTTGGATAATATGCAAGAATATTCTTAATTGAAATATTGGAGGATCGAGGGAAAAAACCTATAAGTCTTATGGGATCATCTCTTATTTAGATGAATTATAATAAGGTGCTATATAAGGACTCTAAAATGAAATCACATGGGTCTATTGGACAGGAGATTAAATATGTGACTTCATCGGATTTTTTTCTTCACTAAGGGTTTTTAAAAATTCCAATGAATTATTGTATTCTATTTCACCTATTGTTATGAATCCAAAAAAGGATATTGATAGATAACATAATGAGGTAGTGTAATCCAAATTTTGCAGCTATAATGCATTAGTGGATAAATTGGATATAATGATATTGATCTAGATGAATTTGGAAGGTGTTCTAGATGCTAACATCAGTAATGGTAAAGGATCACAATTTTAGACCAGAAAAAATTTAGCAAAGGTTTTTTCTCGTATAAATTAGAGTATTAAGGGTTCAATCCAAGGTTCAAGAGTGTATTTCAAAGGGGAGTTCATGTGAAAGAATACCTCATAAACACATTTATAGGTTGAGGTTACTAGGCATGGTACCTCAATCATGGATTTGATCATTTCATCTAATATAAGTATGTATTCACCCATCAAGGGGGTGAACCTTTTAAAAATACTATGTGTCATTTGGATTATACTCTAACAAGTCATAGAGGTTTATTTTGGTGAAAATAAATTATAAAATTTTAGTACCACTGATTCAACCCCGTTATCAGTAGTAAAACCCATTCATACATACTATAGATAGTGGGTACATTAGTAATACAAAATGGAATCACTATAAATTCCTAGAATTTATACCTCGAATGATAGATTATCTTTTTTTTGGTACCTTGAACAATACTTCTTTATTCAATAACTAAATTGAATTAAATTTCTTGAGAATGCTTGAATTTACTAATCCTAACTGTTAGTATAAACTAGAATAATTTGGATAGCCAACCCCTCTCTCATATTGAACTATCTAACTTAAGTGTTGTAGGTTCAATATCTAAGAAAAATGTAAAATTATGTCATCTTTTTCTTTCCACATCCCTTAATTTCAGTGGGTTCCATACCCTAATCATAATTGCTCTTTCTAGGTCATTAGGGGATAAATAAGAAATTAGGTGCAATGCAATGAAAATTTATTTATAAGATCTCAAAAATATGAAAGAATAAGACACATTCCATGCACATCCCCATTAATAATAACCACCCTCTTATATGAAATTAGTCTCTCATTATTGATGGTTCATTGGCCATGAAAAAGCTATAAATCATATAATAAGGAATATAAATAAAAATAAAATGAAAGTGTTAAGTAGTAGAAAAAAAATACTTACTCTAATTTTTTATCAATGTTAAAATATGAATCCAACAATTACATAATGAAAAATAGAAAATAAAATATGAAACCTAAATAAAAATTATCTCTTGATCGCGATCCACCCTTTATTACCCTCATCTAAACTTTTGATCCCATCATTGGATAATATTTCTTTTATTTATTCTTATCCTGATCCCCTAGGAGAAATTCTATCTATGTACCCTTTCTTTCAAAAACATGACTGAACTTCCATTTTAAAAATTCCAGTAATATAATATTTTAAAATTTAAAAATAGAAATTTGGATTCTTCTATAGAATGGGAAAGTAAATATGACATAGAATTATACTTGTTAAGTGTTATACCCTTTATTTTTATGGTGGAAGTGGTTTTCCCATAGTGAAATTCATAGATATAAGTAATACTCATATATGAAAACCCTCAAAACCCATGATAATAAAAACATGTCCCCATAGATCTCAGGGATTAGTGGACACCTCCCAATTATTCTGTAGTGTATAAAAAGGATGGAAGTGTGGGATCCAAGAGAACCCTTGGTTCAATAATACCAATCCACTACAATTTTCATACCTTACATGGTGTCGGTGAAACCCTACGGTACAACATCCATCACCATGTGCAAAACCCTACATCCATTTTGGGACACTCCACATCACCATGCATAGAATTCAGATAAAATTCCTAAATATCATGCATGAAACTAATATCCTTTCCTATTATGGAGTATACAATGATCACATGCCACAATATCATCATATATGAGCTTTCCATGGAAGACAACATTAACTATGGTGTAGAAATCATTCTCTTCATCAAACCATGGTGAAATCATTAAACTATAGTGAATCTCGAGATTCGTCCTTGGGGGTGATGTTGGATCCACAACATAGGTATCTATACATGGTATGGAGGCCTTAAATTTACCCTTATTTATATTCAGAAAGACCTTCACGTAGCCACCTTATGTTTACATATCCTTCTCCACACCTCTTTTCCCATAATTGGAGTTATAGGGACATTTACATAGCCTTATTTTCACCTTTATATAGCCTTTTACACACCTTTATACAAACCTCATGAATGTAAAGGATCTATATATAACTTTATAATTGAATATTTGGTAACCCTATAATTGACTATTGCGCTGGTCTGTTGTATCTTCACACTTCCCCCATCTAGGCTCATCATTATTGTTTCTAATTATACTCATTATTGTCATCCTACATCCATACATAAAGATTGCATCATTTCTAGACCACCACCATCATTTGCTTTTGTGAATTCGACTTTAGAATTTCTTATTCCAAAGTTTGGATAGAAATCCGAAAATTATTTTTAACATGGTTGAACCAAGCAATGTATTCCCCTATAATTCTATATATTTTACAATAATATTTATTAGTTTTTAGATATTATTTGATTTATTTTTTTATTACCTATTGTGGTAAAAATAGTATAGTCTTCATTTATGGTATTATTAGATCCTTTATAATATTTGACAACCTCCAGTGTACATGGAGGCAAGCTTGTGGAATATATCCCTAAGACTAACGTTGTGTTGGTATTGACTAGGTTGAGGATAAAAAAGTGGAACTATACTATTTTTCTATTTATCAAACTATTCTAGATAAGGTATATTGAGACAAGACTTGTCAATGATTTGGATTTAATATGTATTTTTGTATATGAGGAATAAGTATTGGAAAAATCCATGTTTCTAGGGAGTTAGGATCAATGATCATGCATTTTTCTATTATAATTGAGTTGATTTTTATAATGCATGATGTTTATTGTTTTTATTTATTTTTTTTATCTAGGTATATATTTCCAAGAGATGTATTAAAATATAATACTTAAAACATAGTATTACATGACATGTTCATGCTTATGTGAGATTAATAAAGTTGTTTTACATATAGAAAGGGGCATTGATTATTTAAAGTGTCATTAATAACTATTTTTTGTTTTTTTTCAAAATAACTTATTTTTTCTTTACATAATTGATCAATTTATATAAATACTTTTATAATACTCATATATAGGTATATATTTCATTGAAAATACATAAACATGATATAATTTTCCCTATAGTGGTTGTTATAATTATTGGGATACCCCAATAAGGATGAATGCACTATAGTTGGGGGAAATAACATATAAATTGGAAAATGATATATAAGATGAAGGTATAGGAATTGATTTAAGAGATTTTACAAGTATGATATATGATTAATTTACTATATTATACAACCTAGTGATGATGAGATACAACTCAATACATTGTTGAGTTGAGTATATTAGGATAGAAGCATGGTTATTTTTCTATTCTTCTAGAAAATGGTTGTGATTTCAAGGTAGCCCAAGAGTAAAATATTTATCCAAGAACAGGGGTTATAAATGTACTAGATTTTGGGTTTATTTAAATGAACATGTTTTGTTTAATATTTTTTTCTTTCATTCATATAATCCATGATTATATTAAATTCTTATTGTTTAAAAGTTTAAATTTTGGATTCTTGAAGTTGGTATTTTGATTTTGGAATTTATCTTAAGATGATTGGTTATTTTATTATATGTTTATTAGGAAATTACTGTAGAGTATATCTTATAATTATAATATAGGAAGTTACAAGACAAGTTCCTCAGGAAAATAATTTAGTGGACCCTTCTTTGGTTGAAACTATTATCCACACTATTCAAACTCTAGGTTAGGAGGGTATTGGAAACCAGGGACAAATGGTGGATCATGGTTCAAAATTTACCAACTAGGATCCACCCATCTTATATGGTGATAAATAACCCTAGGAATCTGAATATTGGATCAATAATATTGAAAGGATCTTCAATTTTTTAAATACTTCAAAGGACTCTAAGGTGGGATTTTTCCACTTACATACTTAAAGGACCGGGAAGGAAGTGGTGGGATTCCATCATGCAAGATAAGATACATGAGGATCATACCTGAACAACTTTCAAGAAGATATTTAACCAATAGTTTGATTATAAAAAAATGCGAGTGGAAATTTCATAGGAATTTCTAGCCTTAGAGAAAAGGGATTTTTCGTTTTTGGAGTATGCCACCCACTTCTTCAAATTGGTTCACCTAGAACCCAAGCTTGTTACTAATGATTACCTTAAATATTAAATGATTAAAATATATCTAAGGGTAAATTTACCTTTTTCATTTAATTTAATTTTAAATATTGACTTGAAACCAATTATATTCCACCTTATAGTCTCAAGACTAGATTTCATCTTTGATTCCCCTCAACTTGATCAAATTACTCATTTATAAACAACATTGTTTATCTATTATCAATCACTAAATACTCTACTCATTATATCCATGAACATAGTGGGGATTTATTCATTCCAAACGGAATCATTATAAACTCATTATGCCCATACCTCATTTAGAATGTTGTTTTTGAAATATCCTCCCTTTTGACCCTTAACTGATGATATCCAGGTCGATGGTCAATCTTTGAGAAGTATTGATATCCTCTTAGTTGATATGATAGGACATATATATGGTTTAAAGGATATTTATTCTTAATTATGATTTTGTGAAGCTCATTAATGTTAATGAAAAGTCACATTGATCTATCATTATTCTTAACAAAGAGGGCTAGTGCTCCACATTGTGAGGCACCAATAAGAATAAAACTCTTTTCCAAGTTCCCCTTTAACTGTTTTTTAATTCATACAATTAAAATAGATCCATTATATATTAAATCTTTGATATAGGATTAGATCCAGGTATATGTTCAATATAGAGATCAACATTATTATCTAGGGAATTACCAAGTAGTTTATTCAGAAATACATCAGTATATTATTGTACAATAGGAGTGCCATCAATATTGAATTTCTCCCTAGTTATTTGAGTCCAGAATCTCACATTATTGGGTATCAGAACCCATATTATAGAATTTCTTTTCTAGGGTAGATCATCCTTATATTGGTATCTGAGAATATGATGATCTAGAATATGAAATAGTATCTTCTTCTCCTGATAATTGATATGGTCTCCCTATAGGGATAACCATTCCATATCCAAAATCATATCAAATTCAAAAAAGAGTATAATTAGAAAGTACCCTCCCAAAAATCACAATTATAGAAGATTTATATATCTTATACATGATCATTAAAACACTAGGTGTTTTCACATATAGTTCAATATCAATTGCATGAGGTGGTGATTACACATTCTTATCAAACTCATGTGATATAAAATAATATGAGAAACTAGAATCAAATAAGGTACTTACAAATATAGAATAAATAGTATGTGTGCCTTTCATCACTTCATTATCCTCATCTAACTCAGTGGAAGTGATTATGGATTCCCTTCCTTGTTCCTTGTATTTGGGAGGCTACTGGGGAATATTTTCTTCATTATCCAGACGGTTTAGAAATTAATTCATATAGTTTACAAAAACATTACTCATGACTCATTGTAGGCGGGTAGATAATTTTCTAGGAAGTTATCCTTCACTACTATGTTAACCAGAATATTTGACTTACTTTAGAAGTTATTGTAAAACCCCATGTATTTATAGAATAACACTTTTTCATTTCTATTAATATTTATGAATAAGATGTTATTTTTACATTAAATGGTATTATTTTTCTAATATCATACTCAACACGCAACAATGGGTTTCTTTGAAATATTACGTTGCACACAACTTTGAGTTATACTGAAAAATAATATCATAATATTATTATTTTAAATGGTAGTTAATGCTTAGTCGTTATATTGGGAAGAATGAAAAAACTAACTAAAATATGATTATATATGTCTGTTAAATTTTGTTACATTTATCCAATTAATACTAAAGGCTTAAAATGAGATTGATTCCAATTTTAAGCATAAATACTCTAATATTTTAAAAATGTAGTTTTACGGCCTTTTAATAAAGAACTCATTTGAAATCTAGTTTTTGTCACTTTTATATGTTCCATTGGAAAAAATAAACTTCTTCTTTAGAAGAGGGATATCTAAATTTACTTTGGGTAAATTTTTGGTATTTTTCTGATAAAGTTCATTTTTTTAATGAATAGTGAAAAATACTGCATTTTAAGTCAAAAATATCTTTTCATATAATTTATTTATATAGTATATTGTCATTTTAATTAGTTTTAAAGTGAAATTAGATTATATTTTTATAATTTAATCCAATTTTGGTCATGTTAAGTGATTTTGCTTTGAAATTGGACATTAACACATGTCAATCTTTTGGTAATTTTTACTTCTTAAAAACACACTTTTTGGTTTTGACAACGGGAATTAAATTTAAATTAATTTCTAAAACTTCTATGTTTTAAATTTAAATAAATTGATTCCATATTTGTATTCAGCAGGTCCAAATTTTTTAAATAGGTACCTTTTATTTTTAGACATTATGAATAGTAACTTTAGTAATTATTTTATCTACCATGGTTAAAGGGTAAATCTGGTAAATAAGAGTAAAAAAATAATATTATAATAATATTAAACTATCCTAACATGTGTTCTAATACTATTGGATGAGATATTTCCAACCATGGTTATCCTTGGGTTGATTTTGGGACCCCATGGAGCTACTTTGATGTGGAAATGAAATTTTATAAGAATTAATTTAAAATAAAGAAATATATAACATAAACATGTATTTTTTACTAAAACAATTTCTATATGGGATTATATAAGTGATGTCTTATAATATAAATATTTATTATAAATATAAAAATATTTCCTACATAATGGTATTTTCTTTATAATTTTTAGACACAAAATAAATTAATATATTTATGACTTAATGATGATGTAGTGATTACCTTATTAATGAATGATATAAATAAATGAGATTATAAATATTAAAATTAATTTTATTTAAAACTTTTTATGCCATAAAATGATTTTATGGATTATTATGACTTGTTATCTTTTAATTAATGATTTTTTTTAAATTATAAAGTTTTTATTGATTTTTAAAATTCATGATATGAATAGTATAAAAGTTGACATAAATGAGTTTTTAAATAAAATTCTATTTTATTAAATTATATAATAGTCCTAAAAATATAATATTTGTCCAAATGACTTATATAATGTTTAAAATGTCAAAAATTAACCACTTGAGGTTCGATTGTCATTTTATAGTAACTATATTAACCATATAGTATGAATATAGAAGAAGACATGGTAAGAGATAAATTAATTAACTAAGGGTTAAAGCTACAAGATAAGGTTAAATTTGTGACCTATACATGTCTAAAATATGTTGTTTGATATTCTTTCGACCCAAAAACATCTTATCATTGAAATAATTTACTTTGGTACCTTCTGAAACCGAATATCATTTTATAGTAAAATAATACTTCAAAAATTTCCTAAATTTCCCCTCCTCCCTCTTATAAAAGGGAATCATGCCTACCCATTTAATCACACATATGAAGCCCCTTGGATCTTCCAAAATCCCTATATTCCTCCTAGAAGGCTTACCTTGGGTAGAAGGTAATTCAAGAAATCCTTTTGGCTCAAATCAAAGGGAGTTACACGTTTTAAGAGGTAGCATCTTCCCTAAAATTCATTTCCATTATTTTACATCTTCAATATCTATTCTATTATTATTATTTGATTACATCAATAAACCAGTATCCTAAATATGCTAGGATGTTTTTATGATAATGATTAAAACTACACTTATACACACCTCCATCTAATGGATATGAACATACTATTTCTTTGAACGGTGAACTACTGCCTCACGAAACGATGATTATTCCATTTTCCCCTACCACCTAACATGGTGTCCATTATGATGGAACTATATTTATATATATTATATATATTAATTTTATTTGTATCTATTATTCTGTCATTTTTATTTAAAGCATACCTTTAATCTTTACACAATGTGTAAATACGATAATTTCATATGAGGAAGTGCAGACTACCGCCCCCGCAAAGTGGTATGACTCATTCATGCCATACATGGAACGTAAAAATGATGGTGTTAATGAAATTATGTAACATATATAAAATATTATATTATACTAGAATTATAATATACCTATGTATCATTTAGTTATCATTCCTTTAAATATGAAAAAGAAATAAATGTAGTGTTTATGTCTGCGTATGACTTACCGTCTCCATGAACGGTGCATTTCATTTATTAAATATAAATATTATGGAATATTATAAATACATATATATAATATATATATATGATATTTAAATCATGAATATTGTAATGCCCTAACCCTGGTTACCCAGATTCGGTGCATTATTACATAACATTGGCATGATCACAAAAGATCAAGTCTCAAAAGACCGATTAGTTTAGTAGCCTTGAAATTACTAGATACATTCATAAGTTTTACATTACATTATAAAATGAAAACAAAAAAACATTGTATCTATCGACCACATTCATATCCCTTAGACTATCCCTACAGTTCATTCATAATATACTTCTTCGTATTCTGGAAAAAAGATAAAACATAGAAAGGGGTGAGCTCAGATGCTCATTAAGGATAACAATATAGCAGAAACTTTCATAAATAAGCATAAAGATTTAAGGCAATGTATAAGACTAAAACAAAAGCCTTTTAAACATAAACTTCATAATATAATGTAAAATATAATCAAAATAATTTCAATTAATTATTCACATAGATATTCTACTAGTCAAATAATCGCATGCAATATCAATAGAAAATTTCATAATGATGGAATGCATAATGCCAGACTTCGTAACCACAATGTCAAGGCCTTGTTCCAAGACTAGAAATAATATTTTTTCAAGGCCTTGTGACAAGATACTAGTTTGTCTCATGATACCTACTGATGCATCTAGGAGCTATAGCGGGCTCTACCCATCACTTACTAAGTCCAATGCATTCCTCATATGAAATGGTTTAAACATAACATAAACATTCATATTAAAACTAGCATAGGAAATGTAAATAATTTATCCATAAACCATGAATGGTATAAAAATAACACATCCATAATCAAACATATCACAAAACCTTCAATATAGTATGGAAGATTTGTATCATAATAAATCAACTTCAAACATGTTTAAAATCCATCAAAGGATGTTGACATAGATTAAATGAAAACTATTTGAAAGAAATACCTATTTATATTTTAAAACAATTTAAAAGAAAACATTTATTTTGGAAATATTCTTATAAGCTTGTAAGGGAAGTTTCTAAGGTGTTATAACTGCGTAAAATAGCCGCACCCGTCGTATAAGTTAAAAAACATTCTTTCCTTAATTTTGTCAAAAAGGTCGTAAAGTACCTTGTTTGGAAAACGACAGAAAGATTCCTTTATAAAAATCTTATAAAAATTAAAACAAGGGTATAAATTAATTTAACCCATAGTCTAAGAAATAATAAAAATGTTTTGAAATACATTTTAAGAAACATGGGTGTGGATGATAAAGAGGTCCCAATAGATAATTACGTATAAAGAACCTCAAATAATGAAGAGATTGGAAAACTAACCCTTACCTTTTACTTTTCCTTGGTCGAGGGTACATTAACCTCATGTATAGTATTTAAATAATTTTTATTAAATTATAAAAGAACCATATACATAGATATGATATCATATATGATCTTCTAATATTGCTTTGTTAATAATATTTTAGTATTATCTTCGTTTCGGGTGTTAATTGATTCATTTTACTTTATGTGTTTAGTTACATAAACCGTGTTTGTTATGGATAGTATGTATTTGATTCATATAAATAATTATATTAAGTTCTTAAACATTATTTGTAATCATCAAATGAAATTTATTCTTGAATAGTTACGATGGCGAAATGAATCTCATCGCATTCGTGGAGACGGTAATCCGTACGTACGCACGAGTGACAATATCATTCTTTTGATATTAAAATCGTATGTAAATAGATGGTATATCATAGATAAAGAATAATTAACATGTTATATTTATTATTTACATCAATTATACATCATTATTATACCCATCCAAAAAATAATGTATTGAATAACAATTGCACCACGACATGGAGACGGTAAGTCGTACGTACGCACGTATGGTGACTGTGTCAATCATATGATGGATGGAATAATGGATATAGTTTTACCATTTTTATAATAACATCACAATATATAGAAGATACTGTAGTTATTATTTTAGAATGGAAACAATATGGAAAGAGGAAGTGTAAGAAGAAAATAACTTGAAAGAGGTGATGAAATATTTACCTCTTATTCGGGTTCTTCTTTTTTATGTGATCAAAAGGGCTCCTTAGGTTGGATTTCTGATAAAACTAAGGCCTATAGGTTAAAGTTAGGGAAGTTGGGAGGATATTTGAGCAGGTGTTGGTCGAGCCAAATGGATTTGGAGGTGTAAATTTGAGAGAAGGATAAGTTCCCTTTTATAAGAGGGGTGAGGGGCACCTTAGGAAAAGATTGAAATATTATTTTATAATAAAATAATTTTAGGTTTATAATGGCTCAAAAATGATTTATTTAGAGGATAAGGTGGGGGATGGGTCTAAATCCTCTTAAACAATAGGTTTTAGACAAGTTAAGTCACCATATTAACCTTATATTTTAAATTTAACTCTTATTTAAATAGTTTGTCATTTACCATGTCTCTTCGTATTTTTATATTATATGGTTAACAAAATTACTATAAACTTACAAGAGAAACCCAAGTGGTTCATTATTGATTTATATATATAACCTTATCTAAGTCCTTTGGCCGAACCTTATATTTTTATGAATAAAATATCAATTAATAATATAATATTTGTTTTAAAAACCCTTTTATGTCAATTTTGACACTATTTGGTATTTTGATTTTGTTAAAGTCATAATAGAATTATTACTTCGAAAAAAAATTCATTTAATCAACCCTAACATGTCATATTAACCTATAAAATCAGTGTAATTCCTCAAAGGTCTCAACTTAGATTTATTTGGATATTTATAATATCAATTATTTTAATCTTTCATTAATACGGTAATTACTACATCATCATTATGTCATAAATAAATTTAATTATTTAATGTATAACCCTATATTAAAAATTTTTTAGTTATGAAAACATGAGTTTAACACTTTTAACTCTTCTTTAAATTAAATAATAATAAAACTCCTAATCTAGTCCAAGTGGACAAAACGAATCATATTTTATTCCTAATGTTGTTTTTGGTTGAATTACAATTATCCAATATAATTAGGACATGTGTTAGGGTGATAATGTCATGACCCGACCCTACCCGGGCTAGAGCCGCAACTACCCCAAGCCCGCCTCCATAGGCCAGGGGCTGGCGACCAGTGCCGAAGGCACAACAACTTGGGGAGGCCTTTGCCTAAGTACCTGTACACACCCACACGCAGCACACTCAATGAAAAAGTGCAGAGTAAAAAAGAACAACTGCTATAAATAAAACACAAAGTGCATCGACCACTACAAGTACAAAGTACAAGCTGGAAATAAAAGGGGAAAAACACGCGCCCAACCGAAAAGTGCCACAACCCGGCAACAGGTAAACAAAAAGAAACAGCTGACGGGTCTCCCACCTAGACCCCGGCCACAACCACCGCACGCGGTCCAAGCTCCCAAGATCATACGCTCCACTGAAGTCACGACCAACCTGTACGTCATCTGCAAGGGAACACCAAGTGCGGGCAAAGCCCAAGCAGGGGTGAGTATAAAAATACTCAGTAGGATACCCCGAAGGCTCGAGGGAGCAAAAAAGGAGGTACTGAAGGGTGAGCAGTAGAGAGAACAGGAAAAGTAAAGGAGTACAACGGAAGGTGCAGTAAAGAGTACAGCAAGAGTCCACCTCAACCCAACAAAAGAAAGAAGGGAGACTCGTCCAGGCACAAGGAGCTGGAAACGGTGAGAAGATGAACTTCCCATCGAGTTTTCGCTATCTATAGTAGGAGAGTAGACTCGTCCAACCACGAGAAGCTAGACACGGAAAGCACGTGGCATACCTCACGCGTCTTTGCCTCTCCTGGAAGGAGAGTAACCAAAACCCAAGGAGTGGGTGTAGGAACATAGTATATACAAATCCATATGCTCTGTCGAGAAGCCTGAACCACGTCGTAAGGGGATCTCCGTCCCATAGCTCAGCCCAACAAAAATTAGCCAACAGTCCCAGAAGAAACTCCATCAATGCCCAGTATCCCGAACGTCTGCCCCGAACCGCAAGACAAGGGGCTCAATCACCGCACCTCGACACTATCCGCTTTGGGCGGCACTGACTCGCCCGCACGGTTTTAGATCGCGTCACAAGAACGCGTCTCGGTGGGGAAAGTGCCCCTCGAACTTGAGAGTTCTAGGGAAATTCAAACCACACCTCGTCACTGCCATGTAGTCGAGAGGTCTCCTCAAAGTCAAGATGTCCCATCACCGACCCGTACAACCAAGGGTCCCGCTCCGGTAATCACAGAGGAAAGCCATAGACTAGCCTAGTCGGAAGTAATGAGTCTGGAATGCCAACCGGTGTCCCACTACCCAGCCCTGCTGGAGGGTAATTCATAACCAGATATCGGGTGACCCACTGCCCAGCCCCGCTGGAGGGTAAACCCCAACACATCATCAAGCAACCCACTGCCCAGCCCCGCTAGAGGGTAAACCATATTAAGATACTGGGTGACCCACTGCCCAGCCCTGCTGGAGGGTAAACCATAACACATCATCCGACGACCCACTACCTAGCCCTATTGGAGGGTAAACCATAACACATCATCCGGCGACCCACTGCCCAGCCCCGCTGGAGGGTAGACCTAGAATAAGTCGACGGGCGACCCACTGCCCAGCCCAGCTGGAGGGTAGACCCTAAGAGGTCGTCGGGTGACCCAATGACCAGTCTCTACTAGAGGGTAGACCCTAAGTTAATCAGTTTACCCACTACCTAGTCTCTGCTGGAGGGTAGACCCTAAGAAGTCAGCGAGAAACCCACTACCCAGCCCTGCTGGAGGGTAAACCTAAAGAAGTCGATGAGTAACCCACTGCCCAGCCCCGCTGGAGGGTAAAACTCAGAACTGATCTGACCATCTCTACTGGAGGGTACAACACTGGCCAATCGAACACGGAGTGGGTATCGCACAACCACCCAACTCCAGCACAACTCACTCGAGGGGTTCAGCGCATGTTCCATCACGGGGTGCCACTAGCACCGCTACTGGCCGATCCATCGAGAACGAAACCAGGGGGAGACCACTCAACCCTACTGGTCAAACAAACACACCGAGGGACCCTCTACGTCGCGAGAGGTCAAAGTACGCAAACCAGAACACGACACGCACATGGGGCCCACACAACGTGTGGACCCAAGTCAACCCCAACTGAGCGCACAAACATCCTTAGGTACAAGAGACCACACGTACCTCCAAGCGCCCCCGGATACTCCCAGAGTATACCTCGTTATAGACCAAAGTCCATCGTGCACACGGCACCCAGCGTCAACACGAGGGCATGACGTAACATCTCCAACTCAAAAGCCCAGGCACGGCCAACCACATCTTGTGAACCATTTATATCACTCTCCCAAGAGTGTGCGATCACACGCCAAGGGTCCGCTACCAACATGGTAGGACGAACCGCCACTAGAGCACCTTTCATGCTTCCACATTTAATAAGATCATGTATAAGGCTTTGCACGGCCAAACAGATCGCACCGTTGTAATCCTCGCGGAAAAACACGCGAGATCGACTACTTACTCGCCTCCAACGGATATCCGACGAAAAAGTCACCAACACCGCCTCACGCCCGAACGGCGTCCCGTGATCCCGAGCCTCGGCCCCAAAAACAGTCGGGCGCATCGCACCATTGCGATCCCCTCGGGAAAACACGTCAAAATCACTACTCGCATGAGTGCAACGGATATCCGGAGGAAAAGATGCATTCTGGCGCACCGCACACGAGCGGTGCTTCGTGGGACCCGCATCCCAGTCCCGAAACTCCACGAACGGATCGCACCATTGCGATCCTCTCGAAAAAGCACACAAGATGGACTATTCACTTGTCCAAAACGGTCACCCAGTGAAAATGGTATTATTCACCGTAGCAGGGTCGGGTGGGACCCACACCACATCTCTGAAAAAGGTCGGGCGAACTGCACCATCGCGATGCCCTCGGAAAAACACCCAACATCGACTGCTCTCACACCCCGAACGGACGTCCGAGGAAAAAGTCGCTAAAAGCTGCACGCAGCTCAAAAGACGGGTCGTGGGGCCCACACCTCAACTTCGGCCTCAATGCCTGGAACCACCCTGGAAAGCTCTGCCTCGATGCCAGGGTCCCAACGCCACTGACGGTGTTTAAATAGGACGTCGGACGCATCCGCGCCGTCCAAGACAAGTTCCCTCAGAAAATGACAAACCACTTAAAGACGTGTCGCGGCTTCGCGGCCCCCTCGTTTCGGGAATTAAAAAATTCCTGAAACCATCTCAAAAGATCCGTCTCTGTGCCAAGCCTGCACCGCCGTAGACGGCGTACAAAACGGGTGTCCGTAGCGAAAGCTACGGACGTCGGAAGATAGAAGGGGGGGACCCCCCTTGGGCCGGACCGGCCCGGTCCGGCCGGACCACCCACAGCCGGCCCGCGGCCCATCCAGCAGCACCGGACCCCCCTTGCTTGGGTCCAGTTTTCTCCAATCAGACCGGCCTGTGGCCGGTCTTTGTCGCGCCGTGCAGGACCCGCGAACCGCGGGTCCCTGTCTCCTCCGCACCCCCGAGGCGCTGACCTCGGGGGTCTTCTCCGACCGCGGTAGGGCGCCGTCGCCCCTCATCCGCAGCGGCCCATTGCGGCACCACCGCCCGGAGCTCCCCGGACCACCACGCTGCCGCCGCAAAATCCCAAAACCCGCAAACTTCGGCGGGTGTTTGCGACCATGTCCGAACTCGTATTTTCGATCCGAAAGAGGCGATGGGAAGAACAGAAAACGTACTATGCATATACGGGCTTTTTTTGAAGATTAAACATCAAATCGACGCATAGAATTGAATTCAAAGGGCGGTTCGGAAATGAAAACGCAACGAAACCTCCTACCTCGCTGGGCTTCGCCCGGAGCTTCGCATCGATTCGCCGGCACCACCGCGCCTCGCCGGAGCTTCCTCGCCGGAGATGGAGGAGTAGAGGGGAGGCTGCCTCCTGCGGCTGTCCAGGTGGGGAAGAAGAAGAGGAAGGGGTGTGTTAAGCGTTTAAATAGAAAACACTTAACCACTCGCCCGTCGGCCCGAACCCGAACCCTCAGCAGGGTCGAGGTTAAGCCTCCCCTAGGCTAACAACCACGTTCTGAACGCAACGGCGGTCTCGGAATTTTATTCCGAGACCCTGTTCAAAAGTTATAAAACTTAGCGCCTGAGGCCGCCAAATTACGAAAACGCCCCTGGGGCCATTTTTCACAAACGGCCCACGCCCGCGAAACTTATACCCCTCCTAGGGTAAATGACACGCTCTGAACTCAACGGTGCCCTCGGTTTTCCAATCAGAACCACCGTTTAAGAGATACCAGTGTTTCTCCATTAAACAAATTAATTTATTTATTTAATCCGTTTAACGTTCCAGAAGCGGGCGAGGGGTCCAAACATCCCGCGCCGACAAGTTTTATGTCATTCCTAGGGTAAAAACCCCATTTCGGACCCATAAGTACACTCATATCTCTGATCCAGAACTCCGTTTAGGATTTATCCCATTTATTTTGTGTTTCCAGTGTGAACGCATTGAAAATTTAATTTCGGCCACTCTGGGGCTCGGAATCGCACGCCGTCTGAAGGCGCTGCTCTGGAATATCATAAAGAATATTCCAAAGTCTTTCACAGAAAAAACCAGGTTCTTACATCATTCCCTCCTTCAATCTTTTCGTCCCCGAAAAGCAAAACTAGGGAGTAACCCAGGGTACTAAGCCCACACCTGGCTTTTTCATACCTAGAAGAACCCACGCACAGCTCTGCGTCACCGCACGCAGACCAAAGGATTGATCTGTTCGCGCTAGGTTGGCCCTTGCCAATGTCGTGCACCCACTCCAGACTTTGGGGTTAAGAAAATGTGGTAGGGAACCTCACCATCCATGCACAGTCTCAAACGGCCCGAAGGCCCTCGGGGGGTAGCTCACCTCCCCGGTCAAACCTCTACGTCGCACGTCACGACTGGAATCACCGCCCGCATCTGGAACAAGGCCCGGTGATTCCCTCCTTCAAAGAATCCATATGGTGAAACACCCCAGGATATCTGGTCACACAAGGTTCCACAGTCGATGCTTTCTTACACGCTCAAAAGGCGAAGGAGTCAACACCATCGACTAAAGGAAAAGGTCCCACGCCTTTTTATCATACCAACACAGGGTTACACCGACGCCCCGTGCCACCCTGGTAACACCTCAAGCAAGGAGCAGGGAGGAAAGAATTCCACACACAGAGTCTAACAATTCTACTGCAAGAAGTAGAAGAGCTATAGAGCGTACCTCTTATCACCTCATGCTCTGCAGGATAGTAGACATCCAAAGCTCGCGGTTGTCTGCGGTCCCAACTATCAGCTCCCAGAGCCTGAAGTGGACCACCTAGTGGTGATGGGAAGACCTTGTAACGTCGTCCCCCACCCCCATCTCCTCCCGCTCCTTTGCTAGCACCACCTCTCTGGCCACTACTCCGATCACGGCGCTGCCTCTGCCGTGGTGGTGCGCCTGCTGCCTGCCCGAAGCTCTCTGCAACTCGGGTCAGGCAGTCTCATGCCAAGTGACCTCACCCATCACAAGCATAGCACCGGCGCTCTCTGGGCTACCCTGGTGTCCTCCAGCGCCATTGTGGCGTACAACAACGGCCCGGGATCCACTCACGGAAGGGAATCCTCGGCTGAGGCCCTGTGCCTTTTCGTCACAGTGGTATACGACCACATCTCCGGAACCGGCAGTGGGAAGGCCACTTGCATCGAGGTCCTGTCCTCCGGCGCCTGCTAGCTACGACAGACGTCCCGGCTCGGTCGCGCCCACTGCCACTACCAACCTTAAAACATGACAAGAATTCCTCTGTCACAAGCTTATTCTCTAGCACCCCGGCATACGTGGAAATGTCCAAGGGTACTATGATAGCACGAATTTCTCGACGGAGACCCTGCTCAAACCTCCATGCTCGAAAGTTGTCGTCACGGAACAAGTCCGGGTAAAAGCGTGCATGGTCTGCAAAACTAGCCGCGTACTCGGCCACCATCATCCCTCCCTACTAAAACTGCAGGAGCTCCTGAATCCGAATGGAGCACAAGTAGGAGGGGCAAAACTCCTCACGAAACACAATTGGAAGTCTTCCCACGAAAGTGACGACTCGTCAAGAAGCTGAGTCATCAGACTCCACCAACGCCAAGACGATCCACGGAAAAAGGCTGGCTGCCAAAGCCACTCTCTGATCTTTCGGCGTCTGCACAAGCCTGAAAAGGTGAACCACTACCTCGAGCCAAGACTCTGCTGCCTGAGGGTCTGGCTCACCACTAAACCTCAGCGGTCTCTACCGTTGGAACTCACGGAGTGCGCTCAGCCTTCCCTCAAGCTCAGCCTGCTCTGCTAAAACTTTTTGCTGCTCAACAGGTGGGGGTGATGCTACCGGACCACCCGGAGAAAAATGGCTCGCATGATGGGTCCTAGACTGTGGCCTCGTAGCTCACAGGGTCGTCGTCTCGCACCCAAAGCTGGTATCCTGGTTGGCTGTCTTTGTGGAGAAATCCTGAATATTATCAAGGAGTGTCGCGGTCAGATGAGCATATCTGTATATACCAACAACAACAACGATGGAGAGCTGACTCAAGAAGAACAATAAAAAACTAAATCCTATGTGATGCTCAAACCAATTTCCCTGCAACAAGTGTCTTAGCATGTTGAGTCGACAAGCGGGTTATCAAGGTCCTGGTGAATGGATACGTCGGTCGCCGCACCATCACTGGACTCCCTGGCCTGAGAGCCTCTCTCGAGACACATTAACATTGTTTCCCTATATCCCAACCAATTCCTCTGTTAGGGACGTCCGCACAATGTCCCAAGGAACGAACCACCTCTGATACCACTTTGTCACGACCCGACCCTACCCGGGCTCGAGCCGCAACTACCCCAAGCCCGCCTCCTAGGCCAGGGGCTGGCGACCAGCGCCGAAGGCACAACAACTCGGGGAGGCCTTTGCCTAAGTACCTGTACACACCCACACGCAGCACACTCAATGAAAAAGTGCAGAGTAAAAAGAACAACTGCTATAAATAAACCACAGAGTGCATCGACCACTACAAGTACAAAGTACAAGCTGAAAAGAAAAGGGGCAAAACACACGCCCAACCGAAAAGTGCCACAACCCGGCAACAGGTAAACAAAAAGAAATAGCTGACGGGTCTCCCACCTGGACCCCGTCCATGACCACCGCACGCGGTCCAAGCTCCCAAGCTCATACGCTCCACTGAAGTCATGACCAACCTGTCCGTCGTCTGCAAGGGCACACCAAGTGCGGGCAAAGCCCAAGAAGGGGTCAGTATAAAAATACTCAGTAGGATACCCCAAAGGCTCGAGGGAGCAACAAAGGAGGTACCGAAGGGTGAGTAGTAGAGCGAACAAGAAAAGTAAAGGATTACAACAGAAGGTAAAGTAAAGAGTACAGTAAGAGTCCAGCTCAACCCAACAAAATAAAGAAGGTAGACTCGTCCAGGCACAAGGAGCTGGAAACGGTGAGAAGATGAACTTCTCGTCAAGTCTTCACTACCTATAGCAGGAGAGTAGACTCATCCAACCACGAGAAGCTAGACACGGAAAAGCATGTGGCATACCCCGCGCGTCTTTGCCTCTCCTGGAAGGAGAGTAACCAAAACCAAAGGAGTGGGTGCAGGAACATAGTATATACAAATCCATATGATCTGTCGAGAAGCCCGAACCACGTCGTAAGGGGATCTCCGTCCCATATCTCATCCCAACAAAAAGTATCCAACAGTCCCAGAAGAAACTCCATCGATGCCCAGCATCCCGCACGTCTGCCCCGAACCGCAAGACAAGGGGCTCAATCACCGCACCTCAACACTATCCTCTTTGGGCGGCACTGACTCGCCCGCACGGTTTTAGATCGCGTCACAAGAACGCGTCTCGGTGGGGAAAGTGCCCCTCGAACTTGAGAGTTCTAGGGAAACTCAAACCACACCTTGTCACTGCCCTGCCGCCGAGAGGTCTCCTCAAAGTCAAGTTGTCCCATCACCGACCCGTACAACCAAGGGTCCCGCTCCGGTAATCACGGAGGAAAGCCACAGACTAGCCTGGTCGGAAGGACTGAGTATGGAATGCCAACAGGTGTCCCACTGCCCAGCCCTGATGGAGGGTAATTCATAACCAGATTTCAGGTGACCCACTGCCTAGCCCCGCTGGAGGGTAAACCTCAACACATCATCAAGAGACCCACTGCCCAGCCCCGGTGGAGGGTAAACCATATTAAGATACTGGGCGACCCACTGCCCAGCCCTACTGGAGGGTAAACCATAACACATCATCCGGCGACCCACTGCCCAGCCCCGCTAGAGGGTAAACCATAACACATCATCCGGCGACCCACGGACCAGCCCCGCTGGAGGGTAGACCTGGAATAAGTCGACAGGCGACCCACTGCCCAGCCGTGCTGGAGGGTAGACCTGGAACTAGACGACGGGCGACCCACTGCCCAGCCCTGCTGGAGGGTAGACTCTAAGAGGTCCTCGGGTGACCCACTGCCCAGTCTCTACTGGAGGGTAGACCCTAAGTGCATCGGGTGACTCACTGCCCAGTCTCTACTGGAGGGTATACCCTAAGAAGTCAGCGAGCAACCCACTACCCAGCCCTGCTGGAGGGTAAACCCGAAGAAGTCGATGAGTAACCCACTGCCCAGCCCCGCTAGAGGGTAAAACTCGGAACTGCTCTGGCCATCTCTACTGGAGGGTACAAAACTATCCAATCGAACACGGAGTGGGTATAGCGCAACCACCCAACTCTAGCACAACTCACCCGAGGGGTTCAGTGCCTGTTCCATCACGGGGTGCCACTAGCACCGCTACTGGCCGATCCATCGAGAACGAAACCAGGGGGAGACCACTCAACCCTTCTGGTCAAACAAACACTCTGAGGGACCCTCTACGTCGCGAGAGGTTAAAGTACACAAAGCAGAACACGGCATGCACATGGGGCCCACACGACGTGTGGCCCCAAGTCAACCCCAACTGAGCGCACAAACATCCTTAGGTACAAGCGACCACACGTACCTCCAAGCGCCCCCGTATACTCCCAGAGTATACCTCGTTCGAGCCCAAAGGCCATCGTGTACACGGCACCCAGTGTCAACGCGAAGGCATGACGTAACATCTCCAACTCAAAAGCCCAGGCACGGCCAACCACATCTTGTGAACCATTTATATCACTCTCCCAAGAGTGCGTGATCACACGCCAAGGGTCCGCTACCAACATGGTAGGAAGAACCGCCACTAGAGCACCTTTCATGCTTCTACATTTAATAAGATCATGTATAAGGCTCCGCACGGCCAAATGGATTGCACCATTGTAATCCTCGTGGAAAAACATGCGAGATCGACTACTTACTCGCCTCCAACGGATATCCAACGAAAAAGTCACCAACACCGCCTCACGCCCGAACGGCGTCCCGTGATCCCCAGCCTCGGCCCCAAAAACAGTCGGGTGCATTGCACCATTGCAATCCCCTCAGGAAAACATGTGAAAAGCACTACTCACATGAGTGCAATGGATATCCGGAGGAAAAGATGCATTTCGGCGCACTGCACACGAGCGGTGCTTCGTGGGACCCGCAACCCGGTCCTGAAACTCCACGAACGGATCACACCATTGCAATCCTCTCGAAAAAGCACACAAGATGGACTATTCACTTGTCCAAAACGGTCACCCGGTGAAAAGGGTACTATTCACCGTAGCCGGGTTGGGTGGGACCCACACCACGTCCCCGAAAAAGGTCGGGCGAACTGCACCATCATGATGCCCTCGGAAAAAAACCCAACATCGACTGCTTGCATGCCCCGAACGGACATCCGAGGAAAAAGTCGCTAAAAGCTGCACGCAGCTCAAAAGACGGGTCGTGGGGCCCACGCCTCAACTTCGACCTCAACACCTGGAACTGCCCTGGAAAGCTCTACCTTGGTGCCAGGGTCCCAACGCCACTGACAGCGTTTAAATCGGACGTCAAACGCGTCTGCGCCGTCCAAGACAAGTTCCCCCGGAAAACGACAAACCACTTAAAGACGCGTCGCGCCTTCACGGCCCCTCGTTTTGGGAATTAAAAAATTCCCAAAACCATCTCAAAAGATCCGCCTCTGTGCCAGGCCCGCGTCGCTGCAGACGGCGTGCAAAATGGACGTCTATAGCGAAAGCTACGGACGTCGGAAGATATAAGGGGGGGACCCCTCTTGGGCCGGACCGGCCCGGTCTGGCCGGACCACCCACAGCCGGCCCGCGGCCCGGCCGCGGCCCGTCCAGTAGCACCGGACCCCCCTTGCTTGGGTTCGGTTTTCTCCAATCATACCGGCCTGTGGCCGGTCTTTGTCGCGCCGCGCAGGACCCACGAACCGCGGGTCCCTGTCTCCTCCGCACCCCCGAGGTGCTGACCTCGGGGGTCTTCTCCGACCGCCGCAGGGTGCCGCCGCCCCTCATCCGCAGCGGCCCGTTGCAGGACCGCCGCCCAGAGCTGGCTCCTCCACTCGCCACCTGGCTCGCCAGGCCGAATCCCCTACGCCCTCTGCCGGTCGCCGCCCCCTCGGACAGAAACCGCGCTATAAGGCCCCAGCCTTAAACCTTACTTAATCTTGAGTTATTACAAGATTACACATTGAGGATCTTTTCAGGTTTAGAGTTTTAGATAATTAGATCATGAAACTTTCATTACATTCCACATTTAAACAAAGTGGTTACATAAAAGACAGTATTCATTCTTCCCATCAACGGAAACATATTTAAAATAAAACATGGATTCTTTCTTGAGACATTCTTGACACTATCATCACATCATGTACCCTTCCCTTGAACTGTGAAAAACATTTCAAAAACTTGGGATGAGCATAAAAATCTCAGTAAGGGATATAAAAATCTAGAAAGGAAACATGAGTTCATATATATATAAGAATGAAATCATACTTTACCCATAAAACATAGGCATATCAAATCATGAATAAATCATAGAAATCATAAGACAAAAAAGTAACTTGAGGCATTCATAACATTCTTACGTAGGGAGTAACCCTCTTGGTTACGTTTGGAATACCCATCACAGTATATTCCCTAAAATCTCTTCAGAGAAACCTTAACGTTTCACTCCTTCGCGTTACCCAATGCATTGGAGAGCTATATCGGGCCCACCCGCCCTTAGTTTATCACGGAACCACCCGTTTTCATAACAATGCCCAAGAACCATAACATAAACGTATCACATAAAACATTCATAAAGGAAACATAACATTTCCACATTTCAATCACAATATAACATTTTAGTATACTGAAATAATGAATCCGTTCAAAAATAAACCATTTCCAAAACCATTTAAAACATTTAATAAAGATATTTTTGAATCAAAGTGTCCCATACCACTTTGAAGCTTTTAACATTTTAAACCATTAATATCCATATAAATAAATCCTTAAAACCATTTTGAAAACATGGATATTAATAAGAACAAATCATTAAAACATTTAAAGCGATATTTTGGTTAAAGGGTTTTTACCAAAATTAGAGACACTTGAATACAATAATTGAGGAATAACATTTAATCAGAACTTTATAATATCATGAGAATAAATGGATTCATGATATAATATTCCAAAGGTCATTATATACACCATATAAGAGTGAATTGGTGCATAACAAAATTGAAGTCTCAATAGAGATGAAAAATGTGATGAAATCCCTTATAAAGAAGGTATCCTTAAATTAAGGATAAATCAATCTCAAAATTATGTGTGACAAATATAAATACACCCAATATAATTGGATATTAAGTGTAAAACAATAAAAGGTCATTCACACATATTCAAAGGATGACATATTCAATAACTACATGTTGAACCCAAAGAAATCGAAATTGGGTTAAAAAGTTCCCTTGGTAAAATTCGACAGCCAAACGGCGTCACTTCAAAAATTCAGAAAATAAGTTGATGAGAGATAAAAAGGGAATCTAATCACTTGGACATAAAATTTACATCAATCAGGATATATAAGAACATATCCCAACATAATAGTATGTGAATTAAAATACATAACAAACGAAGTCTTTTAAAATGAGGAGGGTGAAAGGTTCCCTTACCGACTTGGGTAACTTTCGAAAAGTACACCCCATTGAAGAAGTGTCATACAATGAATATTTAAATACCCATAAATGGAATTATATTACAAAAGGAGTGTAATAATGGGCAGTACATAAACCACTCAAAGGAAATTGTGGCAAATGTAGCATAAATCTCACGGGAATAAAAGTGAGATGAAAAATCTCTTACGAAAACTCGGCAGCCTAACGGCGCCACATAAAACTTCCAAAATGGATTGATGAGAGGAAATAGGGTCTCTCATCATATGAACATAATAATTAAAGTAGGATTAATATAAAAGATCATCCAAATCATACGAAATATGAGCTTAAAAGGAATGACATAAAAGAGTGTACTTAAAAAGAAAGAGAGGTGTAGGATCCCTTACCTCAGGTCCGACTTGACTCGGTCGTTCTTTAACGTCCTGAATAATAAACTTGAGTTAATTTATACTTTCTTATGAACCTTCTTAAAGTTCATTATTCCTTTTATATCACTTATTTCAATGTTATAAACATTATGTAATCATTTAAGTTAATAATGTTTGTTTTTTCAATATTTCGATCTTTAGTCGAAAATGGACTTCTTACAATTACATGTTGTTTGTGTGGTAAAAGTTTCATTATATCCAGAATGATATTAATTATTTGGATAACATATATATCATATATATTCATCATATACATGTATTTATAATATTACATCACATTTAGAGGTAAGAAATGATATGCACCATTCATGGAGACGGTAAGCCGTACGTACGCATGAACGCTACTTCCATTTCTATTTCGTATTTCTGGAATGGAATCATAATGATATAAGAGTATATTATAATTCTAGTATAATAAAATATATAATATCATTAACTTTATCCTTTACACATCCCACATATGGTATTAACGAATCAAATCACTTTCAGGGGGCGGTAGTCCGCACTTCCTAAAATGAAGATATCGTGTTTACCCATAATGGAAACAATAATGGTATGACATAAATGAAAAATACAGAATCTTAAGGAAATAATAAACATAATATATATCATATATAAAAATAGTTACATCATAATGGCCACCTTTGAAGGTGTTAAATGAGTATTGAACAATCATCGTTTCGGGAGGCAGAATTTCGCCATCCACGGAAATCGTATGTTCTTTAACCATTTGATGTAGTTGTGTGAGAGGGTATCTCGAATAAATCTTATAAAAACATCCTAGTATATTGAAGATACTGGTTTTGTTACAAAATAAGTAAATAAAAAGAGTTTAGGGGGTTGGAGAAGCAAAATAAAACAAATGAACATGAGAGAATGAATTGCCTTTAAAAGTGTAACTCCTTTTGATTTGAGCCTAAAGGCTTCCTTTGAAAGTATTCTGCCCAAATGGAATACTCTATGATGTGGAGAGGGATGTGGAGAGAGTAAATGGTCAGGGTATGGCCGAGCCAAAGGCTTGAGGAGTGTCAAAAATGAGGTAGAGGTGGGGGCCTTTTATAAGAGGAGAGGAGGGGCACTTTTGGAAATCATGAAACTATTATTTTATTTTCAAAAGTGTCTCGAATTTATAAGGTCCCACATTGATATATTTATAATATAAGATGATAAGTCTTCGAAATATTCCCATCCAATAGTTTTTGGACAAGTTTAGGTCTTAGATTTTATATTATCGTTTCATTTTATTTAAACTGTTCATTAATGAGGTCATCGTTGCATCATTATGATGTCGTAATTAAATTAATTTATTTAATATCTAAAAATTATAAAAAAAATACTATGATGTATTAAATCTTTTTATCTTTCTAATGAATATTTATAGTCAAAATTTGGACTTGTGTAACCCCACATAAAAACTATTTTAGTAAAACAACTCATGTTTGTGTCAATTTAATTTTAACATTAAATAAATATATATTAATGTCATTTTCCAAACAAAGTGGCTCCATGGGGTCCCCAAGTTGACCCATGGGTTTTCTTGGTCGGCCATGACTCATCCAATAGTGGTAGGACAAGTTTCATGGTGTTTTCATATTTTTATAATATCATTTTTACCTTAAATCACACTAATTACCTCTAATCGCAATTAATGAAAAAAAGTTACTATTCACCAAAAATTTATTTTCATCCCATTGAACCACATTTTACTTCTTAATGACAACCATGTATGTTGGTTTTTCAAAATTCAAAACACAATGATGGCAAAATTTCATTTAAATGGAAAATCAGTTTTTATAAGTACCACTTAGTGGTTTCACTATTCATCAAAAATTGAAGTTTTTCAGAAAATTACCAAAAATTCACCCTAAGATATATTTGATACTCCGAACTCAAAAATGAAGTCTATTTTACAAAATTCAAAACATATAAGTCACATTAATTAATTTAATAATTAATTCCCGCTGTCAGAGCAAATAGCGTGTTTTTATAAAACAATAAGTATCAAAAGATTGACACTAGTTTAAGTCTGATTTCAAAGTGAAATTAATTCCAACGACCACTATTGGATTTAATGGTAAAAATATATTCTAATTTCACTTTACAACCAATTCAAAAGATAATCTAATCATATAAATAAATTAGATTAAAAAGAGGTTTTGAATTAAAATACAACATTTTACACTATTCATTAAAAAATGAACTTTATCAGAAAGATACCAAAAATTTACACAAAGTAAATTTTGATGTCCCAATTCTTAAGAATAGTTTTATTTGGTCCAAAAGAATGTATAAGAGTGAACAAAACTATATTTAATGACGCTTCTCCATCAAAAGGTGATAAGTGAACCTTTAGTGAAAACTAGGGCATATACGCCTAAAATTGAATTCTTTCTGTATTTTATGGATTTATCTTTTATTGGATAAATGTAAAAATATTTAAAAACATATATAATCATATTTTAGTTATTTATATCCATTACCGCCAATACAACGACTACATGTTAACTACCATTTAAAATAATATAATTTTATTATTAGAGTGCAACGCAAGATTCCCAAGAAACTCGTTGTTGCGTGTTGGGTACGCCATCGAGCATAGCGTCCCCTTTAAAGTAATATTAATATTTTATTCACAAATATGGATAAATATGAAAATTTCATATTCTTTATTTACCTGGGTTGTTACATCCTTCCCCCCTTTTGGGAATTGCATCCTCACAATTTTAAAATTGGGCTTGGAAACATCCTTGAAATTCCCACATCGGAACAAGAGTCGGTAAAACAATCACTTTAAAATAAAGAAAGATAAGTACAGAGGTCACCCTAGTTAACCCATACTAGGACTCCATATAGGAAAATATGGACATGGAGGAGAAAACATAGGGTCATGTTCTGATGGAGAGTGATAGAAAACATGTTTAGGAGAAATTTAACAATAAGAAAATCACAAACTTGTGATGGGTTAAACGGTATTCGATTCCCCAGTAGGAAAGGTTAATAGACAAAATTTTTGTTTTAAGTTACTTTTTATTGAGGAATTTATTCATAAGGAAACATATTCACTTATCATGTTGACTTTCAAATTTTATTATATTCCTTAATCAAACTCATATTTTTTTCCAAAAGACGAGTATTTAGGGAGACTTGTTCACATTAAGAGTACTATAATCAACTTATAGAGAGTCACCTAATCCACAAAAGAGAACTATATACTTCCCATGTCTTTAGACTTTAACCAAAACCAAAACCAAAAAGGTTAGTACAAGATCAGATAATCCAGAAAAGGATAACCCTTTATAAAAAGAAAATCTATTCTTAATCTCCAAAATTTGTCCAACAAAACCCAAAGTTCAATGAGGACCATTCTATAATCAATTTGTCCATAAAATTATTCAAAGTAAACCAAACTAAGATTGAAACCAAAATATTTGAAGGATTTAGTCACATAGTCTTCCAAGTTAAATCGTAACATTTATCTCCAAACAACATCAGTTGCTCCTAAAGTCTCGTATTGAAAAGTAATTAACCTAATCACATATCCTCCATGATAGGTTAATCATTTTCATAAATAACCCAAAATCAACTTACTCTTAATTCATAAAATCATATAACTAAAAATAATCAGTCAAACTAACCAGGGACTTCACGTAGTCCAGTGGTAGGCGATAAATATCAGTCGCACTTTGGTTGTGGGTTCGATTCCCGCAGCTTTGTCCGACGCAACGGGTAGTCACACAGTCTGCGTGTTGTCCTTTTTCCAAAACTATATAATTCTTAAAACATTCCCCAAAATGAGATAAAATCTTTAAAGATGATCATAACATATTTTAACCTCAAGTTTATCTCATGCCTTTCATTTTCCATCATAACAAATAATAACCCATAATTACCTCAAAAGTAAGGATCATATAAACCCAAATGGTTCTTTATAACTATGTCCACAAAAGAAAAGATAACTATTCCTTGAATAAAATTTTCCTAAATTAAACATCAGGGTTACACATAATATAAAAAGTCTTCTAATGTAACCCCATCATCAAAAGAGACTTAATACTCTTAAGAATTTCACCATAACTCTTGAAGCCCTTATATGTTGACATCTTACTCATTCAACATTCTTCATGATCCATTAACCATTCCTTTCCAACATATTCCGAAATAATTCTTTCCTACAAACAAAATCATGAATCATATCCTAAGATTCCAAAATAGGAAAACAATAGTCATGAAATAATACATACCTTTGATTGGTCATTGTCAGTTTCTTCATCCTCAATCGGAAAGGCATTAGGTATTGGTAAACGAACATTTGTACGCTCTTGGTGACCCCATTCACGAAACATTTTCATAGGACATGTTTTTGCATAATGACCATGCACACCACATTTAAAATATTCAATTGATCCCTCAGAAAGAACTTCTTTCCCTTTCCTCGAGTCAACTGGATGCTTCCTTTTTCCATGGCAGGTTCTTGCTTTATGACCTTCATTTCCACATCTATAGCATATTCCTGTCCCTTTGAAACATTTTCCTAGGTGTTTCTTTCCACATCTTTGACACATAGGTTATTGAACACACTTACCTTTATGATTATTACCTGTACTTCCATAGGGATTTGTTTCTCGCATATATGATGCCTTATAGAAATCACCAAGGTTGAGGTGGTCAATCATGACTCCAGATAGTTGGTTGAGGATAATCACAAGAGTTCTCATTGCAGCTCCCATATCATTCAGTTGCTTGCTCAAAAAAACTGTCACAATTTCCTTCACATCCACTGTTACTTTGGTGCCTGATAGATCCATCCATTTACTAAAACCAAAAAGTTCAGTGTGAGTATATCAAAAAAAACCATCATGTACTAATGAGGAAGGTAAACACTAAGATACACTTACTCATTCACTTTATCTAAATCTAGGACTCTTTCTGAAATCCTAACCATTATGGTAATGTCACTTATGCCTAAAGAATACCCTAACCTCTAAAGTTATCTAAACCGACCTTTGATACCAACTATAAGGCCCCAGACTTAAACCTTACTTAATCTTGAGTTATTACAAGATTACACATTGAGGATCTTTTCAGGTTTAGAGTTTTAGAGAATTAGATCATGAAACGTTCATTACATTACACATTTAAACAAAGTGGTTACATAAAAGACAGTATTCATTCTTCTCATCAACGGAAACATATTTAAAATAAAACATGGATTCTTTCTTGACACATCCTTGACACTATCATCACATCATGTACCCTTCCCTTGACCTGTGAAAAACATTTCAAAAACTTGGGATGAGCATAAAAAGCTCAGTAAGGGATATAAAAATATGGAAAGGAAACATGAGTTCATATATACATAAGAATGAAATCATACTTTACCCATAAAACATAGGCATATCAAATCCTGAATAAACCATAGAAATCATAAGACAAAAAGGTAACTTGAGGCATTCATAACATTCTTACGTAGGGATTAACCCTCTTGGTTATGTTTGGAATACCCATCACAGTATATTCCCTAAAATATCTTCAGATAAACCTTAATGTTTCACTCCTTCACGTTACCCAATGCATTGGAGAGCTATATCGGGCTCACCCGCCCTTAGTTTATCACGGAACCACATGTTTTCATAAAAATTCCCAAGAACCATAACATAAACGTATAACATAAAACATGCATAAAGGAAACATAACATTTCCACATTTCAATCACAATATAACATTTTAGTATATTGAAATAATGAATCTGTTCAAAAAGAAACCATTTCCAAAACCATTTAAAACATTTAATAAGGAGATTTTTGAATCAAAGTGTCCCATACCACTTTGAAGCTTTTAACATTTTAAACCATTAATATCCATATAAATAAATCCTTAAAACCATTTTGAAAACATGGATATTAATAAGAACAAATCATTAAAACATTTAAAGCGATATTTTGGTTAAAGGGTTTTTACCAAAATTAGAGACACTTGAATACAATAATTGAGGAATAACATTTAATCAGAACTTTATAATATCATGAGAATAAATGGATTCATGATATAATATTCCAAAGGTAAGTATATAAACCATATAAGAGTGAATTGGTGCATAACAACAATGAAGTCTCAATAGAGATGAAAAATGTGATGAAATCCCTTATAAAGAAGGTATCCCTAAATTAAGGATAAATAAATCTCAAAATTATGTGTGACAAATATAAATACACCCAATATAATTGGATATTAAGTGTAAAACAATAAAAGTTTATTCACACATATTCAAAGGATGACATATTCAATAACTACATGTTGAACCCAAAGAAATCGAAATTGGGTTAAAAAGTTCCCTTGGTAAAATTCGACAGCCTAACGGCGTCACTTCAAAAATTCAGAAAATGATTTGATGAGAGATAAAAAGGGAATATCATAACTTGGACATAAAATTTACATCAATCAGGATATATAAGAACATATCCCAACATAATAGTATGTGAATTAAAAGACATAACAAACGAAGTCTTTTAAAATGAGGAGGGTTAAAGGTTCCCTTACCGACTTGGGTAACTTTCGAAAAGTACACCCCATTGAAGAAGTGTCATACAATGAATATGTAAATACCCATAAATGTAATTATATTACAAAAGGAGTGTAATAATGGG
Organism: Viscum album; assembly: GCA_963277665.1. NCBI lineage: Eukaryota > Viridiplantae > Streptophyta > Magnoliopsida > Santalales > Viscaceae > Viscum > Viscum album. Next base: position 1,819,115,766 of record OY728164.1, read on the forward strand.
CAGTACATAAACCACTCAAAGGAAATTGTGGCAAATGTAGCATAAATCTCATGGGAATAAAAGTGAGATGAAAAATCTCTTACGAAAACTCGGCAGCCTAACGGCGCCACATAAAACTTCCAAAATGGATTGATGAGATGAAATAGGGTCTCTCATCATATGAACATAATAATTACAGTAGGAGTAATATAAAATAACATCCAAATTATATGAAATATGAGCTTAAAAGGAATGACATAAAAGAGTGTACTTAAAAAGAAAGAGAGGTGTAGGATCCCTTACCTCAGGTCAGACTTGACTCGGTCGTTCTTTAACGTCCTAAATAATAAACTTGAGTTAATTTATACTTTCTTATGAACCTTCTTAAAGTTAATTATTCCTTTTATATCACTTATTTCATTATTATAAACATTATGTAATCATTTAAGTTAATAATGTTTGTTTTTTCAATATTTGGTTCTTTAGTCGAAAATGGACTTCTTACAATTACATGTTGTTTGTGTGGTCAAAGTTTCATTTTATCCAGAATGATATTAATGATTTGGATAACATATATATCATATATATTCATCATATACATGTATTTATAATATTACATCACATTTAGAGGTAAGAAATGATATGCACCGTTCATGGAGATGGTAAGTCGTACGTACGCATGAACGCTACTTCCATTTCTATTTCGTATTTCTGGAATGGAATCATAATGATATAAGAGTATATTATAATTCCAGTATAATAAAATATATAATATCATTAACTTTATCCTTTACACATCTCACATATGCTATTAACGAATCAAATCACTTTCAGGGGGCGGTAGTCCGCACTTCCTAAAATGAAGATATCGTGTTTACCCATAATGGAAACAATAATGGTATGCCATAAATGAAAAATACAGAAGCTTAAGGAAAGAATAAACATATTATATATCATATATAAAAATAGTGACATCATAATGGCCACATTTGAAGGTGTTAAATGAGTATTGAACAATCATCGTTTCGGGAGGCAGAATTTTGTCATCCACGGAAATCGTATGTTATTTAACCATTTGATGTAGTTGTGTGAGAGGGTAGATCGAATAAATCTTATAACAACATCCTAGTATATTGAAGATACTTTTTTTGTTACAAAATAAGTAAATAAAAAGAGTTTAGGGGGTTGGAGAAGCAAAATAAAACAAATGAACATGAGAGAATGAATTACCTTTAAAAGTGTAACTCCTTTTGATTTGAGCCTAAAGGCTTCCTTTGAAAGGATTATGCCCAAATGGAATCCTCTAGGATGAGGAGAGGTATGTGGAGAGAGTAAATGGGCCGGGTATGGCCGAGCCAAAGGCTTGAGGAGTGTGTGAAATGAGGTGGAGGTGGGGGTCTTTTATAAGAGGAGAGGAGGGGCACTTTTGGAAATCATGAAACTATTATTTTATTTTCAAAAGTGTTTCAAATTTCTAAGGTCCCACATTGATATATTTCGAAGATAAGATGATAAGGATTATAAATATTCCCATCCAATAGTTTTTGGACAAGTGTAGGTCTTAGATTTTATATTATCGTTTCATTTTATTTAAACTGTTCATTAATGAGACCATCGTTGCATCATTATGATGTCGTAATTAAATTAATTTATTTAATATCTAAAAATTATAAAAAAATACTATGATGTAGGAAATCTTTTTAACATTCTAATGAATATTTATAGTCAAAATTTGGACTTGTGTAACCCCACTTAAAAACTGTTTTAGTAAAACAACTCATGTTTGTGTCAATTTAATTTTAACATTAAATAAATATATATTAATGTCATTTTCCAACCAAAGTGGCTCCATGGGGTCCCCAAGTTTACACATGGGTTTTCTTGGTCGGCCATGACTCATCCAATAGGGGTAGTACAAGTTTCATGGTGTTTTAATATTTTTATAATATCATTTTTACCTTAAATTACACTAATTACCTCTAATCGCGATTAATGAAAAAAAGTTATTATTCACCAAAAATTTATTTTCATCCCATTGAACCACATTTTACTTCTTAATGACAACCATGTATGTCGGATTTTCAAAATTCAAAACACAATGATGGCAAAATTTCATTTAAACGGAAAATCAGTTTTTATAAGTACCACTTAGTGGTTTCACTATTCATCAAAAATTGAAGTTTTTCAGAAAATTACCAAAAATTCACCCTAAGCTATATTTGATATTCCGAACTCAAAAATGAAGTCTATTTTACAAAATTCAAAACATATAAGTCACATTAATTAATTTAATAATTAGTTCCCGCTGTCAGAGCAAATAGCGTGTTTTTATAAAACAATAAGTATCAAAAGATTGACACTAGTTTAAGTCTGATTTCAAAGTGAAATTAATTCCAAGGACCACTATTGGATTTAATGGTAAAAATATATTCTAATTTCACTTTAAAACCAATTCAAAAGATAATATAATCATATAAATAAATTATATTAAAAAGAGGTTTTGAATTAAAATACAACATTTTACACTATTCATTAAAAAATGAAGTTTATCAGAAAGATACCAAAAATTTACACAAAGTAAATTTTGATGTCCCAATTCTTAAGAAGAGTTTTATTTGGTCCAAAATAATGTATAAGAGTGAACAAAACTATATTTAATGACGGTTCGCCATCAAAAGGCGATAAGTGAACCTTTAGTGAAAACTAGGGCATATACGCCTAAAATTGAATTCTTTCTGTATTTTATGCCTTTATATTTTATTGGATAAATGTAAAAATATTTAAAAACATATATAATCATATTTTAGTTATTTATATCCATTCCTGCCAATACAATGGCTACATGTTAACTACCACTTAAAATAATATAATTTTATTATTAGAGTGCAACGTAAGATTCCCAAGAAACTCGTTGTTGCGTGTTGGGTACTCCATCGAGCATAGCGTACCCTTTAAAGTCATATTAATATTTTATTCACAAATATGGATAAATATGAAAATGTCATATTCTTTATTTACCTGGGGTGTTACACGCGCTGCCCCGGAGCTCCCCGGACCACCACGCTGCAGCCGCAAAATCCCAAAACTCGCAAACTTCGGCGGGTGTTTGCGACCATGTCCGAACTCGGATTTTCGATCCGAAAGAGGCGATGGAAAGAACAGAAAACGTAATACGCATATATGGGCTTTGTTAGAAGATTAAACATCAAATAAACGCATATAATTGAATTCAACGGGCGGTTCGGAAATGAAAACACAACGAAACCTCCTACCTCGCGGGGCTTTGCCCGGAGCTTCGCGTCGATCTGCCGGCACCACCGCGCCTAGCCGGAGCTTCCTCGTCGGAGATGGAGGAGGATAGGGGAGGCTGCCTCCTACGGCTGTCTAGGTGGGGAAGAAGAAGAGGAAGGGGTGTGTTAAGCGTTTAAATAGAAAACGCTTAACCACCAGCCCGTCGGCCCGAACCCGAACCCTCAGCAGGGTCGAGGTTAAGCCTCCCCTAGGCTAAGAACCACGCTATGAGCGCAACGGTGGTCTCGGAATAAAATTCCAAGACCCCGTTCAAAAGTTATAAAACTTAGCGCTTGAGGCCGCCAAATTACGAAAACGCCCCTGGGGCCATTTTTCACAAACGGCCCGCGCCCGCGAAACTTATACCCCTCCTAGGGTAAACAACACGCTCCGAACTCAACGGTGCCCTCGGTTTTCCAATCCGAGCCACCGTTTAAGAGATACCAGCATTTCTCCATTAAACGAATTAATTAATTTATTTAATCCGTTTAACGTTCCAGAAGCGGGCGAGGGGTCCAAACATCCCGCGCTGACAAGTTTTATGTCATTCCTAGGGTAAACACCCCATTCCGAACCCATTTGTACACTCGGATCTCTGATCTGGAACTCCATTTAGGATTTATCCCATTTATTTGGCGTTTCCAGTGTGAACGCACTGAAAATTTAATTCCGGCCACTCCGGGGCTCGGAATCGCACGCCGTCTGAAGGCGCTGCTCTGGAATATCATCAAGAATATTCCAAAGTATTTCACAGCAAAAACCAGGTTCCTAAAAATAATAATATCATTTTTACCTTTAATTACCCTATTTACTTTTAATCGTGGTAAATAAAAGTTAAAAGTTACTATTCACCAAAATTTATTTTCATCTTATTGAACCAAATTTTACTTAATGATATCAACCGTGTCTCTTGGATTTTTGAAATTTAATTCACATAAGTGGTAAAATTATGTTTTATGCAAATTTTCAACTGCTCCTAGGAGGTGTGTAAAAGACAGTAAAAAGTTCAATAAAATTTTTATATATCTAAACTTATTATAAAATGAATCCAATGAATTATATTAAACTTATATATGTATTATGTATCTATTTTGAACTAAAATAAACTTAAATAAAATAAATTATTATTTAAATAAAAAGTCGATTTTAACCAAAAACGCAATGTTTTCACTATTCATCAAAAATTGAAAGTTTTCAAAAAAATACCAAAAATTCACCCTAAGATAATTTTGATATTCTGAATCCAAAAATGAAGTCCATTTTGAAAGATAAAATTTATAAAATTTAAAAAAGTGGGTATTACTATTCATAATGTCTAGTTTGATTGGTTGTGGTGTGTCTAAACTCGAAGTTGCGTACAACACAAGATATTGTATTATTCAAAGAGAAGTATATCATGGAAGGTTGGGGTGTTACATTCTTTCCTCCTTAAAATAATTTTGTCCTTGAAATTTCTAGAATACTACTGCATAAAAATATTGAAATGGTTCTTCATCATAAGTTCCTCGGGTTCCCACGTCGCCTCTTCCATCTTATGGTTTCTCCATAGAACTTTTACCAGATGAGTCATCCGGTTTCTCAACACTTTTTCTATGGTATCTAGAATTTTGAGAGGCTCTTAACAATAAGACAGATCATGTTCTATTTCTATTTATTCATAGGTGAGTACATGTGTTGGGTTAGGCATATATTTTCTCAATAGTGATACATGGAACACATCATGAACTTTGGAGATACTTGGCGGCATTTCCAAATGGTAAGCTATAGCCCTAATTTGTTCTAGAATTTTAAAAGGTCTGATGTACCTGGGACTTAATTTACCCTTCTTACCGAATCGTATAACTCCCTTACATGAAGATACCTTCAATAGAACATGATCTCCTACCTGAAATTCCAAATCCTTCCTTCAGTTATTAGCAAAGATCTTTTGCCTACTTTGAGCTTCTTTGATGTGGATTTGGTTAACTCTAACCTTTTCCATCGTTTCCTCAACAAGTTCTAGGCCTACGAGTTTTCATTCACCAACATCATCCCAACAAGTTGGTGTGCGACATCTCTTTCCATATAACGCTTCATATGGTTCCATCTGAATACTTGAATGGAAGCTATTATTATAGGAAAATTCTACCATAGGTAAATATTGATCCCACATACCTTGAAAGTCAAGTAAGAAAGATATCAACATGTCTTCTAAGGTTTGAATAGTTTGGTCTGATTGTCCATCAATTTGAGGTTGGTAGGCTATGCTCAAATGAAGTTTAGTATCTAGGGATTTCTGAAGACTTTTCTAGAATCTTGATGTAAAACAGGGATCACTATCAGAAATAATCAATATGTGTACTCCATGAAGTCCTAAAACTTCATTAATATATAGTCTTGCTAGTCGTTCAAGTGTTAAATCTTCTCTTACAGCAAGAAAATATGCTAACTTGGTAAGATGATCAACAATAACCCATATTGCATCGTTCCTTCTAAGAGTCTTTGGTAGCCCCATGACAAAGTCCATTTTAATATCATCCCATTTCCACTTAGGTATGGGAATAGGTTGCATGGCACCTCTAGGATGTTGTCTTCCAGCTTTCACTTGTTGACAAACCATAAATCTTGAAAAAAAATCAGCAATCTCTCTCTTCATGTTATCCCACCAAAAATGTTCCTTCAAATATCTATACATCTTGGTGCTCCCATGGTGTATAGAGAAATTAGAGCTATGAGCATCATCCAACAATTCCCTTTTTAGATCTGGTATATCAAGAACACAATGTCTCTTCCCAAATTTCAAAATTTCATCTTCATATATGAAGTCACTCAAACTCCCATCATTCACATCTTTAATCTTCTTTTGAAACTTCACATCATCATTATGATAACTCTATATCATTTCTAGTAAATATGGTTTGGAAACCATTTGAAAAAGTATTTATGTTTCACCTTCTATGGTTATTCCCATATTCATATTTACTAGATCCATGAAAATAGGATCTCTTTCAACTATCATATTGTTCAAAACTCCATGATCTTTTCTTATCAAAGCATCTTCCACCTTATTTGCCTTCGCCGGGTGGTAGTGTATAGTTAAATCATAATATTTGAGTAGTTAAGGTCATCTCCTTTTCCTCATGTTGTGTTCCTTATGTGAGAAAATATACTTAAAACTCTTGTGATCGGTATATATCTCATATTTTTCACCATAGAGGTAGTGTCTCCATATCATCAAATCAAATATTACAGCTTCTAACTCAAGATCATGAGTAGGATAGTTTTGTTAATTAATTTTTAGTTGTCATGATTCATAGGAAATAACTCTATCATTAGTAATAAGGACACAACCAAGTCCTTTCTTTGAAGCATCACTATAAATAAAAAACCAATCATTCCCCGATGGTAGATTCAATATAGGAGCATTGAATAATCTTCTCTTCATTTCTTCAAAACATTCGTCACACTCTTTTGTCCAAACAAATTTAACCCCTTTACATGTGAGCTTGGTTAATGGGTTTTATAATCAGGAAAATTTTTGGAGGAAACGTCGATAATAACGTGTTAAACTAATAAAATTGCGTACCTCAGTTATACTTGTTGGTTCTGGAAATTATTGGATTTCATTTTTCTTAGAAGGATCAACAGCGATTCCATCCTTAGAGATAATATGTCCAAGAAAAGAAATCTCTTGAATCCAGAATTCACACTTTCAAAACTTCCCATATAATTCATTTCTTCTAAGAGTCTTTAGGATAATGTGCAAGTGATTTTCATGATATTCGTAGCTTTTGGAGTATACCAATATATCATCAATAAATACCACTACAATGTCATCAAGATATTCCTTTACAACTCTGTTCATTAGATCCATAAAAATAGAGGGTTCATTAGTCATCCCAGAAGGCATTACTATAAACTCGTAATGCCTGTACCTGGTTTGAAATGTTGTTTTCAGAAAGTCTTCCTTCTTTTTAGACAACTGATGATATCCTGATTGTATGTAAATATTTGAAAATTATTGAACTCTGTGAAGTTGGTTGAATAAATCATCAATGTGAGGTAGGTGATACTTGTTCTTTATTATTATAGCATTGATCTCCCTGTAGTCAATGCACAGCCTCATAGATCCATCTTTCTTCTTAACAAAAACAGCAAGGGCTCCCCATGGAGAAACACTAGGGAGAATAAATCACTTATTACTCAATTCCTCTAGTTGTTTATTTAATTACACTAATTCCACAGTATCCATTCTATAAGGGGTCTTTGATATGGGCCTTGAACCATGAATTAAATTAATGGAAAACTCAATTTATCATTCTGAAGGATGTCCAGGTAAATCCTTTGGAAAAACATCAACATATTCTTACACAATAGGTACATCCTCTATTTGAACATTCTTTTCCTCACCCATATTTATTTCATTCTCTTCCTCCACAATAATTGAATTTAGTTGAGCTATAGGGGGTGGATCTAGATAAGAATCAGATGGTGACATTTCTGCTCTAATTATAAGGTACTTCTTATCATCATTGAGAATTGTAACCTCCTTATTCTTACAATAAATTTTCACATCATGGTCTAAAAGTCAATCCATACCAAGGATTATATCAAATTAAATCATGGGTATGATGACGAGATCAGCAGATTAATATCATTTATATGCCTTAATGGGAACTAATTCACAAAACTTTGTTGCAATGATACTTTCCTTAAGAGTTTTGACTGACAACTCTCCTATTAAATAAAATTTTAAATATATAATTTTCTTAGAAAACTAGGAAGATATGAAACAATGTGATGATCCGGAATCAAATAAACCATTGGCTAAACTTGATGAAACTGTTAAATTACCTGCCACCACATCTTTTGGAGCTTCAACATCAGTAGTAGTGATCTCATAAGCTTGGCCTTGATCCCTTGGCCTTTTTTGAGGTAAGTTTATCTGATGCTTAAGACATTCATTTATATAATTCCCCATTTTTTACAACTATAGAATTAAACATTGATAGCCTCTTTCTTCCCCTTGAAATCACAAGCTTGGTGGCCTTTTTCACCACACTTGTAATATACTCGCATTCCCTTTAGGCAAGTACCATGGTGTTTCTTACCACATTTACCACATGGTGGATATTCAACTTTTCCCTTCTTCCCCTTATTTCCATTTCCAGAGTGTTCAGTAGATCTCTTCTTCTCTTTCTTTACTTTAAATTTTTAAGACTTGGAGAATTATTTTTCTGTCTTGATAGCATGTGAGACTATATCTTCATACGAAGAGAATGATTTTGAGACTAATGCTCGAAAGACAAAGGGTTCTAAACCATAAAAGAATCGATCAATCTAAATCCTTGGGTTACATATATAATATGTTTCATGCCTTTCTAACCTTGTAAAGGTAGCTTCATACTTTGCGACATTCTCATCCTCCTTTTTTCTCAGGATCATAAATTTCCTTTCCAAATCTGCTCGACGGTCATGAGGAAAGTATTTTTCTAAAAAATATCTTCAAACTTCATTCATTACATACTTGATAATTCTTTATCCTCTTTGTGTTTTGAATTAATGACCACCATTGATCTGCATCTCCGGTGAGGCGATAAACTTCTATGAAAACTTTTTCCCTTTCGCTACTCCCCAAAGTATGAAATATTTTCTCTAAGGAAATTATCTATTGTTCAGTAATAAATGGATTTTTAGACCCATTTAATGATGATGGTTTTTGCCTCATGAAGCGGTCTAAAATTTATCCTCCACGTTGTGGATCAGGGTGATCCATACGGGTAAGGTTATTATTCATAACCCGTGTGAGTTGTCCCAGTATGGTGATAAGATGATCAGCACCAGTTTCATCACCAGCTCCGCTATAATTATCTTGAGTAAGAGGTAAATCCCTACATGGATTACGTGTATTGATACGGTTTCCATTCCTTCCACTATGATCCATTTCTAAACAATCTAATACACTATATTAGTTTATGAATCGCAATACATATTTCCAAACATATGAAACACTTAACATAAATTGAGCAGTTTATAGATATAATCCATAATCATAAAAATGTTTCCTTTTAGGAGGTATATACTCATAAATACTTCATAATGGTTTGTAAAGAAAATGTGAATTATCCTAAGCATATCCCCCAGGAGTGTCGTAACCAAGAGTGCAACAAGGCCCATTGTCGTGCACCAGTTCTCATTCGAGTTTAGCTCAAAGCGGTGTTTTCGGGTTTAACCCCTAGGTACATATGTTCCAGAGCCACCTCTACCTGATCGTATTTATAAAGGTATGTATTTCTTATAAAATACAAATAATATCTACATTACAAAAATTCTAAGAATTTATTCTATACTAATCCTCAAAGTATATCTTAGGGTAATGTGCTCTAATCAGATACTATTTAAATCTAGTTTCCAAGGTTTGTACTAAACTTTCTCTGATACCAACTATAATGCCCTGAACCTAGTTACCCAGATTCAGTTCATTATTACATAACATTTTCATGATCACAAAAGATCAAGTCTCAAAAGACAGATTAGTTTAGTAGCCTTAAAAGTACTAGATACATTCATAAATTTTACATTACATTATAAAATGAAAACAACAACAACATTGTCTCCATCGACCATAGTCATATCGCTTAGAATATCCCTATAGTTTAGTCATAATATACATATTCGCATCCTGGGAAAAAAATAAAACATAGAAATTGGTGAGCTCAGATGCTCTGTAAGGATAACAATATAGTGGAAACTTTCATAAATAAGCATAAAGATTTAACGCAATGTATAAGACTAAAAAAAATCATTTTAGACTTAAACTTCATCATAATATGGAAAATATAATCAAAATAATTCCATTTACTTATTCACATGGATATTCTACTAGTCGAATAATCACATGCAATATCAATAGACAATTTCATAATGATAGAATGCATAATGCCAGACCCCATAACCACATAGTCAAGTCCTTGTGCCAAGACTACAAATAATATTTTGTCAAGTACTTATGCCAAGACACTAGTTTGTCTCATGATACCTACTGATGTATCGAGGAGTTATAGCGGGATCCACCCGTCACTTACTAAGTCCAATGCATTCATCATATGAAAAGGTTTAAACATATAAACATTCATATTAAAAATAGCATACGAAATGTAAATACTTTATCCATAAACCATGAATGGTATAAAAATAACATATCTTTAAAAAACATATCACAAAACCTACAATACATTATGGAAGATTTGTATCATAATAAATCAACTTCAAACAAGTTTAAAATCCATCAAATGATGTTGAAATAGATGAAATGAAATCTATTTGAAAGAAATAACAAATTATATTTTAAAACCATTTAAAAGAAAACATTTATTTTGGAAATATTCTTATAATATTATAAGGGAATCTTCAAAGGTGTTATAACGGCGTAAAATAGACGCACCTGCCGTATAAGTAAAAAAACATTCTTTCCTTAATTTTGTCAACATGGTCGTAAATTACCTTGTTTGGAAAACGACAGAAATATTACTTTATAAAAATACTATAAAAATTCAAACAAGGGTATAAATGAGTTTAACCCATAGTCTAGGAAATAGTAAAAATGTTTTGAAATACATTTTAAGAAACATAGATGTGGATGATAAAAAGGTCCCAGTAGATAATTATGTATAAAAAAACTTAGATAATGAAGAGACTGTAAAATTAACCATACCATGTACTATTCCTTGGTCGAGGGTATGTTAACCTCCTATATAATAGTTAAAAAAATCATTAAATTATTCAAGAACCATATACATAAATGTGATATCATATATGGTCTTCTAATATTTCTTTATTAATAATATTTGAGTATTATCGTCATTTAGGGTGTTAACTGATTCGTTTTCCTTTATGTGTTTTGTTACATAAGCCATGTTTGTTATGGATAGGATGTATGTGATTCATATACAGAATTATATTAAGTTCTTAAACATTATTTTTAATCATCAAATGAAAATTATTCTTGAATAGTTACAATGGGGAAATGAATCTCATCGCGCTCGGGGAGACAGTTATCTGTACGTATGCACGAGCGACAATATCATTTTTTTGATATTAAAATAGTATGTAAATAGATTGTATATTATATTTAAAGAATCATTAACATGTTATATTTTTTATTTACATCAATTATACATCATTATTATGACCATCCAAAAAATAATGTATTGAAAAACAACTACACCATGACATGGAGATGGTAAGCCGTAGGTACTCACGTATGGTGACTTTGTCATTCATATGATGGATAGAATAATGGATATGGTTTTACCATATTTATAATAACATCACATTATATATAAGATACTGGAGTTATTATTTTATAATAGAAACAAAAAGGAAAGATTATGTGGAAGAAGAAAATAACTTGAAAGAGGTGATGAAATATTTACCTCTTCTTCGGGTTCTTCCTTTTGATTTGATCAAAAGGGATCCTTAGGTTGGATTTATGAACAAACCAAGGCCTCTAGGTTAAATTTAGGGAAGTTGGTAGGATATTTGGGCAGGTTTTTTCCAATTCAAATGGATTTGGAGGTGTGAATTTGAGATAAGGGTAAGTTCCCTTTTATAAGAGGGGTGAGGGTCACCTTAGGAAAAGATTGAAATATTATTTTATAATAAAATAATTTTCGGTTTCTATTGGCTCAAAAAATGATTTATTTCGAGGATAAGGTGGGTATTGGTCGATATCTTCTCAACCAATAAGTTTTAGATAGGTTTAGGTCACCATATTAACCTTATCTTTTATATTTAACTCTTAGTTAAATAGTTTGACATTTAACATGTCTCTTTGTATTTTAATATTATATGGTTAATAAACTTACCATAAACTTCCAAGATAACACCAAGTGGTTCATTATTGATATATATAACTTTATCTATGTCCTTTGGACGAACCTTATATTTTTAAAAATAGAATATCAATTAATAATATAATATTTGTTTTAAAAACTTTTTTATGTCAGTTTTGACACTATTTGGTATTTTGTTTTTTGTTAAAGTCATAACAACATTATTACTTAGAAAAACAATTATTTAATCAACCCTAACATGTCATATTAACCTAAAAAATTAGTGTAATTAATCAAAAGTCTCAAATTAGATTTATTTGGATATTTATAATATCAATTATTTTAATCTTTCATTAATAAGGTAATTATTTCATCATCATTGTGTCATAAATAAATTTAATTATTTAATGTCTAAAATTTATAAATAAAATAACATTATGTAGATAATATTTTTATCTTTATAATGAAATTTTTTATTCAAATTTATCTTATGTATTACTCTATATTAAAAATGTTTTAGTTATGAAAACATGAGTTTAACACTTTTAACTCTTCTTTAAATTAAATAATAATAAATGTCCTAATCTATTAAAAGTGGTCCAAAAGGATCATATTTTATTCCTAAGGTTGTTTTTGGTCAAATTACACTTATCCAATAGAATTCTGACATGTTTTAGGGTAATAATAATATCATTTTTACCTTTAATTATCCTATTTACTTTTAATCGTGGTAAATAAAAGTTAAAAATTACTATTCACCAAAAATTATTTTCATCTTATTGAACCAAATTTTAATTACTGATATCAATTGTGTCTCTATTATTTTTAAAATTCAATTCAAAAAAGTGGTAAAATTATATTTTATGCAAATTTGCAAATGCTCTAAGGAGGTGGGTAAAAGATAGTAAAAAGTTCAATAAATTTTTTATATATCTAAACTTATTATAAAATGACTCCAATGAATTACATTGAACTTATATAGGAATTATGTATCTATTTTGACCTAAAATAAATTTAAATAAAATAACTAATTATTTAAATAAAAAGTCGGTTTTAACCAATAACACAATGTTTTTCTCTATTCATCAAAAATAAAATGTTTTCAAAAAAAATACCAAAAAATCAACCTAATCTAACTTCGATATTATGAATCCAAAAATGAATTCCATTTTCAAATATAAAATTTATAAAATTTCAAAAAGTGAGTATTACTATTCATAATGGCTAGTTTGATTGGTTGTGGTGTGTTCGAACTCAAAGTTGCGTACAAGACAAGCTATTGTATTATTCAAAGAGAAGTGTATCGTGGAAGGTTGGGGTGTTACAAATAATATTCTGGAGATAATGGAATTTTTAACACGTGGACAATTTGTAATTATATCAAGTTCATTTTCGACTCATGTACAAAATATCGACAAAACGAGCGATATGAACTTAAATAATTATGTAATTTTCATAACATAATGGTAAGTAATATAAAATGAATAATAAACTTGAAATAGGTATTAAATAAATTAGAAATTAACCTAAGCTTATTATTCAAGAATATAAATAACGATCAAGACAAGTCAGACTCAAGGTAAGGGAACCTTTCTCCCTTCTCTTTTAGTCAAAGACTTATTTTTTGTTCTGTATTTTAATTTCCATTTTCATATGTTGGGATATGTTCTTCTATATGATTATTGTAGTAAATTTTATGTCCATGTTATGAGAGGCCATTTTCTCTATCATCAACTCCTTTTATGAATTTTTAAGTGAAGTTGTTAGGATGTTGAATTTGTGTAAAGGAATTTCTAAACTCAATTTCATCTCATTGGGTTTTATGCATACTTTGTTGATTATATTATGTAAAAATTATGTGTGGTATCACTATTTATTTATTAATTTTATAATTTACACATACCCTTTGTGTGTATATACTATTGCTGCACATATTCACCCCATTGATAAATTCTTACGTCATTTATACGGTCTTTGTAAGGGAAATCTTAGCTCAATCTCCATTCATTGAGTTAAATATCCATGTCATTGGTTTTGTTTTCCCAAGAATATGTGTGAATAAAATATTATTGTTTTATAATTAATATACACTTATATTGAGTGTATTTATATTTTTCACACATAATTATTTCATTTATTTATCCTTAATCTAAGGATATGATCTTTGCAAAGGATTTTATCTCAATTTACATTCCATTAAGACTTATTTGTTATTATACACCAATTCACTTTATATGGTGTATATAATGACTATTTACATATTATATCACAAATCTCTTTATTCTCATGATATTATAAACTTTTTTTAATATTATTCTATAATTATTTTTATTCAAGTATTTTCTCAAGTGGTAAGGGACTATTTTAATAAAACATTGTTTTAAATGTTTTAAAGATTTATTCTTCTAAATATTTCTCATTAATGTCCATGTTTTCAAAATTATTTTTAGGATTTATTTATATGGACCTTAATTTTTTAAAATGTTAATTCATTTAAAGGTTTCAAATTGGTATGGGACACTTTGATTCAAAAATCTATTTATTAAATGTTTTAAATGGTTTTGGAAATAGATTGAATATTTCAATATCTTGAATTGATTAATTGTGGTTGATGAGTGAAATGTTAATAATTTCAATCTTTTATGTGGTATTATTATGTAATGGTACTTGGACATTTGATGGGTGGTTACGTGATAAACTAGATACGGGTGGTTACGTGATAAACCTAGGGTGGGTGAGTCTGATATATCTCTTCAATGCATTGGGTAACATAACGGAGGTAAACGTTAATGTTTCTCCTAAGAGATTTAGGGAATATATTGTCATGGGTATTCCAAATGTAACTCCCTATGTAGTTGTGAAAGCTACAATATAAGTATGTTATAGATTCCACAATTTACCATTATGATTTATTATTTCTATGTTTTATTCATATATCTTATGATTTCATGAGGTATGTTAAACAGATTATGTTTTATGATTGAAAAGTATGATATCATTGATTTGTATGTATTAATAGACTAATGTTTTCTTTTTTTATTTTATAACCCTTACTGAGCTTTTTATTCTCATCCCAACTTTTTTAAAATGTTTTTCCCATGGTATAAGGAAGGTTAAGAGAAAGGAATAATTCAAGAAGATTTCTATCAAGAAAATAATTCTTGTTTTACTTAAGGAGTTTTATTATTGTAAAAAAATTATATAGAGTAGAAGTGTCTACTTTTAATTTTTGTGATGTATTGTAATATTTATGGCCTGATTCTCAAAAACTCTAAACCTGAAAAGATCCTCAATGTCAAATTCTTGAATTAACTCAAGAATATGTAATGTTTAAGGTTGGGGCCTTATAGTTGGTATCAGAGGTCGGTTTAGATAACTTTTGAGGTTAGGGTGTTATCTGGGTAAAGATAAAGGATCTCATATAATTAAGAGGGTTATTATCATATGGAATCTTTTGGAGGGTTATGGAAAAATATTTTGATTAAATAAAAACCTGAAAAATAGATATATAAATAGGTTGATAGATTAGAGTAATATAAAAGTTTTTATGTTATCCTTACCCTAAAGAGGATTATTTTTTAATAATTATCCATTTCATGTTTAAGTGTTGATTATTTTCAGAAAATTAAGGATCATTTTTCAAGATGGAAGGAAATATATCTTGCACAACCTTTTTATCCCTCCTCAACAATTTGATCATCACTATTGTGGAAAAATCATGTTCAAATGATTTTGACAGCTTCTTGAGTATTCAAATCACTTACAAGATATTTTTTGAGTTATCCAGCACCTATTCATTTATAAAACAATTTTATGGGTCATGGTATCTTTTTCATATTATTTCAAGATCTCAACTTTTCAAAATCTATTGAAAAGTGAAATTACAGAAGTGGAGCGAACGTTTACTTTTTGAAATAATGATAACATATCGAAAGAGAAAGGGAACATCTTGAAGATCATGATATCTGGATTCAAGGTATGATTTATTTTCTTATCCATAAATAATGAATCATATTTTGATTGATATTTATAAATTATGAGGATATTCGATCTGCATTAATGATGTATTAAGAAATATTGTAAAAAATAATAGTTAATAGATTATGAAGAGTAATGGATGAGTAAGATGTCTACATATTAGGGATTCAAAAGTCATGGTAGATTGAAGGATGATGAAATGTTTAAAAGTATTAATGGTATTTTGATGATGGGATTACTTTGGAAGACTTTTTATAATATGTGTAACACTGATGTTTGATATGAGAAAATGTTATTCAAGGAATAATTACCTTCTCTTGTGTGGACATAATGGATAACCTTAGGGTTCCATATGATCTTTTTTTGAGGTGATTAATGGATATTACATTTTGGGATGCAAAATGAAACGTATTAGATTACCTTTTAATATAAAGAAGGTTGTGGTTATATTTGAGGAAATTGTAT
The DNA here is from genome assembly GCA_963277665.1 of Viscum album. NCBI lineage: Eukaryota > Viridiplantae > Streptophyta > Magnoliopsida > Santalales > Viscaceae > Viscum > Viscum album. Next base: position 1,819,132,292 of record OY728164.1, read on the forward strand.
TATTTTTTATAATGTTATAAGAAAAATATGGTTTTAAAAATAAAACCCATAGGATGGGTAACAACATGTCGCGTTTGTCAAGGTCACAGGAATCAAACCCACAACTAAAGGGAGACAAGGGTACATTGCCTACCACTTGCCTACGTGAAGTCCCTAGTTAGTATGACTTATTCTTTCTAGCTAAATGATTTTATGAATCAAGAATAAGTTGATTTTGGAACCTATGGTTTATTAAATAGATATTCTCAGTATAGGAAAATGATTTGTTGATTAAGTGATAAATGTTATTTTGGAGGATGTTCTCTCTTTTGGAACTCTATATGCCTAAGTAAAATATAATATTGTGGGATTTAATTTTTAGAGTAATGGTTAAAATATTATTTTGGAAGAATCTATGTTTTATTATGAACATATGGATATTTGAGTTATTTATGGAAATTATTAACCTATCATTGATAATATGTGATTAGTTTAATTACTTTTCAGTATGATACTTTAAGAGTAGTTGATGTTATTTGGAGATAAATGTTAAGATTTATTATGGAAGAATATATGATCAAATCCTTATGAATTTTGAGTTTAAATCTTAGTTGGATTATTTTGAATAATTTAAAGGACAATTGTGTATTGAATGGTCTTTGTTGAACTTTGGGTATTCTTTGTTCAATTTTGGATATTAAGAGTAGTATTTATTTTTATAAAGGATTATCCTTTTGGGGGATTACCTGATCTCGTACTAACCATTTTGTTATTGGTTAATGTCTAAATATAGGAGAAATATAAAGTTCATCTTTTGAGGATGATGTGATTCTCTAGAAGTTGATTCTAGCCCTTCAAGTGTGACCGAGTCATCTTTAATACTCATTGTTTGAAGAAAAGATAAATTTGTGGTATAAATTTATTAAAGGACGAAACTCTACTTGAAAATTAAGTATATTTCCTTATGTTATTAGTCAATCTAATTAATAAATTATGCAAATTTATTAAAAGGAACTTAAAATAAAAACTTTTTCTATTTACTTTTCCTACTAGGGAATCAAATACCATTTAACCTATAATAAGTTTGTAATTTTCTAGTGGTTAACTTTCTCTTGATCATGTTTTCTATCACTCTCTATCAGAACTTGATGGTTAGTTTCTTTTCCATATCCATGTTTTACTATATGGAATCCTAGTATGGGTTATCTTGGTTGACCTTTTTACTTCTCTTTCTTTCTTTGAAAGTGATAGTTTTGTTGACTCATTTTCCAATTTGGGATTTTCAATGAGGTTTCCAAGCCCATTTTTAAAATTGTAAGGACGCAATTTCCAAAAGGGGGGAAGGATGTAACAACCCAGGTATTTATAGAATAACAGTTTTTCATTTCTATTAATATTTATGAATAATATTATATTTTTAAATTAAATGGGATGTTGTGTCTGATATCATACTCAACACACAACAACAGGTTTCTCTGAAATCTTACATTGCACACAACTTTGAGTTATACCGAAAAATAATATAATATTATTATTATTTTAAATGGTTGTTAACACCTAACCATTGTATTGAATGAAAAAAACTAACTAAAATATGATTATACATGTTTTATAAATATATTTACATTTATACAACTTATTTTAAAGGATTAAATTGAGAATGAATTCAGTTTTAAGCATAAATACTCCAATATTTGTAAAAGGTAGTTTTACCATGTTTTGATGAGGAACCCCTTTTAAATCCAGTTTTTTTTCACTTTTATATGTTTCATTAGACAAAATAAACTTCTTATTTATAATAGGGATATAAAAATTTACTTTGGGTAAATTTTTGGTATTTTTTTTGATAAAGTTCATTTTTTAAATGAATAGTAAAAAATACTGCATTTTAAGTCAAAAATGTCTTTTCATATGATTTATTTATATAGTTATATTGTACTTTTAATTAGATTTAAAGTATAATTGGATTATATTTTTATCATTTAAACCAATTTTGGTCATTTTAAGTAATTTAACTTTGAAATTGGACATAAACACATGTCAATCGTTTGGTAGTTTTTACTTCTTAAAAACGCGGTTTTTGGTTTCGACAACAGGAATTAATTTTAAATTAATTTTTAAAACTTTGGTGTTTTTAATTTGGAGAAAATAATTCCATATTTGGATTCATGAGGTCTAAATTATGTAAATAGGTACCTTTTATTTTTAGACATTATGAATAGTAACTTTAGAAATTATTTTATTTACCATGGTTAAAGGGTAAATCTGGTAAATAAAGGTAAAAAATAATATTATAATAATATTAAACTACCCTAACACGTGTAATAATCCTATTGGATAACATATGTCCGACCATGGTCATACTTGGTTCGATTTTGGGACCCCATAGAGCCACTTTGATGTGAAAATGACATTTTATAAGAATTAATTTAATATAAAAAAATATAACATAAACATGTCTATTTTGCTAAAAAAAATTATATGGGGTTATATAAGTGATATAATTGACTATAAAAATTAATTATAAATATAAAATGATTTCCTACATTATGGTATTTTATTTATAATTTTTAGACATCAATAAAATAAATATATTTATTATACAATGACGATGTAGTGATTACCTTATTAATGACTGATTTAAACAAATGAGATTATAAATATTAAAATAAATTTATTTTAAAACTTTTTATTCCATACAAGAATTTAATGGATTATTATGACTTTTTATATTTTAATTAATTATTATTTTTTAAAATAATCAAGTTGTTATGGATTTTTAAAAAGTCATGATATCAATAGTACAAAAAATTGACATTAATGAGTTTTTTTTAAAAAAAATTATTAAATGATATAATAGTAATAAAAATATAAGATTAGGAAAAATGGCATAGATAATGTTGAAATTTTCATAAATTAACCACTTTAGGTTAGATTGGAATTTTATAGTAACTATATTAACCATATAGTATGAATCTACAAGAAGACATGGTAAGAGTTAAACTATTTAACTAAGGGTTAAAGCTAAAATATAAGGTTAAATTTGTGACCCATACTTCTCTAAAACCTATTGTTTGAGAGTTTTTAGACCCAAAAACATATTATATTTTAAATAAATTAATTTGGTACCTTTTGAAACATAAAATCATTTTATAATAAAATAATACTTCAAAACATTCTTAAAGTGCCCATCCTCCCTCTTATAAAAGGGCATCACCCCTACCCATTTAATCACACCTACCAAGCCTCTTATCTCGTCCAAAATCTACCCAAATAAGCTTCCAACATCCCTATATTCCTCTTATAATCCTTAACTTGGGCATAAGGTAATTCAATAAAACCTTTTGGCTCAAATCAAAGGGAGTTACACGTTTTATGAGGTAGTGTCTTCTCTAAAGTTCCATTCCATTATTTTACTTCTTCAGTATCTATTATATTATTATTTTTTGATTACATAACAACACCAGTATCCTAAATATACTAGTTTGTTTTTATTATATGTATATAAACTACACTTACACACACCTCCATAACATACTATTTATGTGGACGATGAACTGCTTCCTCACGAAATGATGATTGTTCAATTTTACCCTACCACCTCTCATAGTGGCCATTATGATGGAACTATATTTATATATGATATATATTATATTTTTTTGTATCTATGATTCTGAAATTTATATTTAAAGCATACTTTTATTCTTTCCATAATGTGTAAATATGATAACTTCATATGAGGAAGTGCGGACTACCGCCCCCTCAAAGTGATATGACTTGTTCATGTCATACATGGAACATATAATAGATGGAATTAATGAACTTATGTAATGTATATAAAATATTATATTAGTCTTTAATTATAATATACCTATGTATCATTTAGTTTTCATTCCTTTAAATATGAAAAAAAAAATGAAAGTATTGTTCATGTGTATGTACGGCTTACCGTCTCCATGAACGGTGCATTTAATTTATTAACTCCAAATGTTATGGAATATTGTAAATACATTTATATATATATATAATATATATATATATGATATTGAAATCATGCATACTATTTTTGAGACAAGATACTTTTGACCACATGGGAAATGTGTAATTATATCAAGTTCATTTTCGACTCAAGTGCCTCATATCGACGAAACAACTGATATGAACTTAAATAATTATGTAATTTTTGTAATAGGTTGATAAGTAATATAAAATGAATAATAAACTTGGAAAAAAATTATGTAATTATAAATTAAACTAATTTTATTATTTACAAATATAAAGAACGAACGAGACAAGTCGGACTCGAGGTAAGTGAACCTTTCACCCTCCTCTTTTAGTCAAAGAATTCTTTTATGTTATGTTTTTTAATTTCGATTTTATTATATTGGGATATGTTATTATATATCCTTATTGTTTTAAATTTTATTTACAAGTGATGAGATTTAATTTTCTCTATCATCAACTCATTTTCTTAATTTTTAAGTGATGTTGTTAGGCTACTGAATTTTTGTAAGGGAATTTATAAACTCAATTTTCTCTCATTGGGTTTTATACATAATTAGTTGATTATATTATGCCAAGATTATGTGTGGGACCATTTTTTATTTATTAATGTTATAATTTCCACTTCCCATTTGTTTTTATATACTATTTATACACATAGTCAACCCATTGATAAATTCCTACGTCATTTATACAAACTTTTTAAGGGAAATCTTAGCTCAATCTCCATTCATCGAGTTAAATATCCGTGTCATTGGTTTTTTTTCAAGAATATGTATGAATGACCTATGATTTTTTTATACTTAATATCCACTTATACTTAGTGTATTTATATTTTTCACACATAATTATTTCATTGATTTATCATTAATCTAAGGATATGATCTTTATAAGGGATTTTGTCTCAATTTACATTACATTGAGAATTATTTGTTGTTATAAACCAATTCAATTTATAGAGTGTATATATTTCCCTTTGACATATTATATCATGAATCTCCTTATTCTAATGCTATTATAAGATTTGTTTAATGTTATTCTGTAATTATTTTTAATCAAGTATTTTCTCAAGTGGTAAGGGACTCTTTAACTAAAACATTGTTTTAAATTTTTTAAATATTTATTCTTCTAAATATTTCTCATTAATTTCTATGCTTTCAAAATGGTTTTTAATATTTATTTATATGGGCCTCAGTTTTTTAAAATGTTAATTCCTTTAAAAGTTTAAAGTGTTATGGGACACTTTGATTCAAAAATATCATTATTAAATGTTTTAAATAGTTTTGGAAATGGATTGAATATTTCAATATCTATAATTTATTAATTGTGGTTGATTAGTGAAAGTTGATAATTTCATTCTTTTATGTGTTATGATTATGTAATGGTACTTGGACATTTGACAAGTGGTTACATGATAAACAAAATACGGGTGATTCCATGATAAACCTAGGGTGGGTGAGCCTGAGATAGCTCTTCAATTCATTGGGTAACATTACAGAGGTAAATATTAATTTTCTCCTAAGAGATTTATGAAATATACTATGATCGGTATTCCAAACATATCTTCTTATGTAGCTGTGAAAGCTACAATGTAAGTATGTTATCGATGCCATAATTTACCTTTATGATTTATGATTTCTATGTGTTATTCATAAATATTATTATTTCATGATGTATGATAAAGAGAATATGTTTTATTATTGAAAAGTATGATATAATTTATTGTTATGTATTCATAGAATAATGTTTTATCTCCTTATCTTTTAACCCTTACTGAGATTTTTATGTTCATCCCATGTTTTTTGAAATGTTTTTCAGAGGGTATAAGGAAGGTTAAGAGAAATGAAGAATTCAAGAATATTTATATAAATAAAATAATTCTTGTTTTATTTATGGACTTTTATTATTGTAAAAAAATGGATAGAGTATAAGTGTCTACTTTCTAATTTTTGAGATGTAATGTAATAGTTATGGCCTAATTCTCTAAAACTCTCAACCTAAAAAGATCCTCAATGTCGAATTCTTGACTTAAATCAAGATTTTGTAATGTTTAAGGAAGGGGACTTATAGTTATGGTCTTGGTGGACTACTTTACCACACTTAAAACACTTCCCCTGATCCTTTAAGAAAATTACCTGGGTGCTTCCTCCAGTTCTTTTGGAAAGTAGGGGTTGAAATTTATTTCCTTGATGTGACTTACCATCGGGTCTCCCTTGGTATTTCAACTTCACTTTTCTACCTATAGATTACTAAGAAACCCCATATTCCATCTCTACCATTAGAACACATCTAACAATCTCTTCATAGCTTCCAATGTCTCTTATGGCCAAAGCCTTTCGAAGACTAGGTTTTAACCTACTAAAGAAAGAATCAATTTTACTTTGAACCTGAGTTGTATCTTTCAAGCCTCATAAAGTTTTCTTTATATATCCCAATGGATTAATCCTCCTTTTATTTCAACTATAGAAATTCCGTCTCTATCTTTGTTAAAATTTTCTAAGAAAATACTTAGAAAAGAACATTTTCCTAAATTTTTCCCATTCCATTGATTTTACTTCTTCTTTCATCATTTTATTCTTAAAAATATTCCACCATTGGTTATCCTTTACTTACAAATGGTAAATATCCAAATAAACCTTCTCATGTTCTGCGTATTGAAGAATAAAAAATATTTCTTCCATCATATTGATCCATTTCATGGGGGTAGGTTGATTTTAAGAGCCACTAAAAGTGGGTGGATATCATTGTATGAAAGGCTCAATGGAAATTTTCTCCCTCCATAGTGAGTTCAAGGTATCAACATGGTTCACATTATTATTTATAGATTATGAAAATTGTGTGATTATTTTTATGAGATCTTATACTCTATATCACATTCCATTGGGTTTTTCATTGGACCAAGTATCACATTTTCTATTTCACCCATTGTTAACCTAATTACTTTGAGTTTCATCCATTAATAAGACTAAAAAGAGTTAACAAGAGTGATTGACATTTAACATAATAAGGTAATAATACCAAAAAATAAATTAAACCTTAAAATATCTTATTATTTAACACTATCATTTAAGTCTATAATTCTTTTTGTTCATCCAATATCATTCTTGGTTAAACATTAGGTTGGGGTTTCTCATACTTCTTAACCTAATCCATTAAAGTAATATAGAAATAAATCTTTTAAAATGGTTTATAAAGAGTATGAAATCAACCAAGGTATATACCTTATGAGTTTTGAGCTAGGTGTGAAGTTATGCCTCTTTTTTATACACTATTTCTTGTTTGAGTTAACACCCAACCATCCCTCTTTGGGGTTATTATCCCTTGGCACAATTTTGATAGATCTTGCATCCACTTTTCAGTATCTATTTAGGGACTTATTTTATAATAAAACTACCTACTCAATAATATACTAATATTTTCAGATAATATCTTATACGTAGACTCATCTCTAGGGTTTTCCACTAATGTTAAATAACCTTAATTCCCAAAATAGTTTCTCTAATCTCCAAAAGTAACTATACCTTTTCTCTATTACCAACTATAGTTGACCCATGCTAAAAATTACCTTATTTTAAATATTTCACATGATATAATAATAGTATCCTAAGAATCAATAAGTATAATATCATTGGATACTAGATACATAATCATCATATTTTAATATACTTGATCTCACTTATCCTTAAAGACACTATATTGGACCGTCTTTAGACACCTCATTAGCAAGACTCATCCTCATAACCTAGGGAATGAATGATCGTTTTGGGAATAACAGAAGCACTTATCAAGGTTGATCTCAACTCATCAAATTTCAAATTCAATGGATCATTCACAGATTATAAAATATGTGAAAATCATGACTAATTAAATTTTTCAAATATAATATTGATAAGAAATACATCAGAACAAAGAATAGATATCTTCATATTAAATTTATAATGAATTTAATTAAATATTATTCTTGAGATATTTATTCATAATATATTTTTATCATATAAATCCATTTTTCATAACTCATCATTGTGATTATAGTATCTTAGTGTAGAATTAATCTTGTAGTGATCCACACATGTTTATATGATCTTCAAATGACACTGATGAATTTTTGGGTGCTAGTGTGGTCAATTGATCATCATGCATTGTTCGTATTGATCGGTTCACATTTCTTTAATCTCAAAGAAATTATCTTGATCTTATCATAAATGAGAGTATGTGATGATGAATTGGATAATTATAGAGCGTAATTTGTTATACACGACAATTATCTATTAACCTCCATTAGAATTTATTAACAGTCTATTTATAGACCTATGGTTAGGGTTTATAATTTAATTTATTTCAAAAGTTCCCTTACTAAAATGTTAAACTCATGTATGAACCCGTACCATGTATTAAAATAATATTATTATTTTTATTACATGGTGATCACTAAATGGTGAGATAATAAATATTATTTTATCAACTTATAAATTAATTAATTTCACCAGACTCAATCTTGTTCTGCTAGTCCTAATCGAAATTTATCGAATACCTGAATAAAATATTTTTCATTCAATAAATAAATAAATATTATATATCCATGTAATTTAATGATTACCTTTTCAAATAAATATTTATTTAATTTATACGATCATTAATCCTGAATAAAATCATTCCTCGGTATTGAGAATAATATTTATTCAAATAATTAAATTCAAATAGAATTTAATTGAGATAAATGGAAACACTGAGTGTGTGACCCTCTAGGATTATTTCTCATTATAATTAGGTGTAATTTTATAAAGTTCAAGATTATTTTTTAGAAATGGGTTAATAAATCCAAGATAAATAATTTAATTTTATAATGTCGACAACCACATATGATCATTCACTGTGTAATATAATACCTTCATCACAATATCTCATCAAGTAAGTTGCACACCTCTGTCATCAACCTATATGATTGAAATGTAGTTGTTTAACTATATGAAAGAAATTCATCATTACACTATGGACATGGAATTTAATATGATAGTTCTATTTCAATCAAAGGGTTAAGATATCAACTTCCATAAATATGGAATCGATAAATCCTTCCTCAACTTATTTATTAATGACATGTCATTCATGATGCACCAAATATACCCTATATCCCATGAATATATGGAATCATGGTTTTGGATAGTAAATATAAGTGAATGATTCATGAAATAAAATAATAATAATATTAAAGTCTATGGATCATTATAGACACTCACAGATATTAATATCTGAGCACACAAAAACATACAAAATTTCTATCAATGGGTATTTCTTACTAATATACCATCTTGGAGATTACCAAGTGTAAAATTCATGAGATGAAGTCTCATACACTTATGAGAACTCTCACCTAATGGTCAATATACTATATTGCACATTATATAATGTTATTTGACTGCAGAACCAGGTTTAAGAATATTATCATAGAATTTCAAGGTTCTTACCATAGCGAGGAAATATTATAACCTTTTCAGTGAAACAAATACTCTAGGACATTATTACATTTAAATCATGAAAAATAGAAAAATATATAATTATATGTTTAATTATTATTCAATTATTTTAAAATACATGTAATCCAAAGTAGAAATAGTTAGTTCTAGAACACCGACTCCTAAAGAATCCCACTTGGGCTAGAGCCAGCTACTAATGACTTTTAGTTCACTATACCTCACATGAAGATCATGTTTCTATTGAGTTAAAGTTTTAGTGAAATTTTTCACCATATTTTCTTCCTGGGAGACTCTACTCACTTCAACATATCCTCTTTGATAAAAATACCTCAAGAGATGATACTTTTTATGTATGGGTGTTGTTCACTGATGTGATATTGGATCCTTTTCAAGAGACATCATTGTAGTATCCTCACAATAGAGTGTGATAGAGTCTTTACTACTAGGTACCACATCAAGTCCTTAGATGAAGTTTCATATTAAAAATTATTCTTTAGATACATTATAAGATATAATATACCGAGTCTCTACAATATAATTTATGACTACAACATTATTTTAGATTTTCCATATCACAACACCTTCATTGAGGGTGAATATGTATCCTGACTGCAATTTCAAATCATCGTGATCTATTTAGAAACTAGGATATACATATCCTCTAATGAATATTTCATTATATCCTCTATAGACCAGTAATATTTTCTTAGTTCACCTCAGATACTTAAGTTTAGTCTTGACTACCATCTAATTTTGGTCATCGAGGTCATCTTGATATCTTACTACCACACTTAAGGTGTAAATGACATAAAGCCTCATACATAGCATAACATATATGATTGAACCAATCAATGATGTGTATGGGATAATTACCATCCTTTTAATTTACTCATGTGTCTAAGGATGCATTTTCTTGGAAAGATGAATGCTATGTGACTCTATCAATAATCCTCTATTGGATTGTTCTATTCTGAATCTCTTCATTATCTTATCTATATATGCACTTTGACTTAGACCAAGTAGTATCTTGGATCTATCATGACGGATATTGAGCCCAATAATATATGCTATTTCACCTAACTCCTTCATGGAGAGGCATGTATTTAACCAGGATTTAACAAACTATAATACTTATATTTTATTTACAATAAGTAGTCTTTCATCGACATAAACTATTAAGAAAACGATCAAACTCCTACTAAACAACTTATAGAAATAAGTCTCGCATTAATTATTTATGAAACCAAATTCTTTTATGGATTTATCAAATCAAATATTCCATGAATTGGATGATTTATTTAATCCATAAATGGATCTTTTTAATTTTTATACCTTATTGTAATCCTTCAGAGTCACAAACCCATTCTCATTAAGGAAGAAAATTTTGACATCCATTTTCCAAATATCATATTCATAGTATTCTAATATATAAATTGTAAATATTGTGTATTTATGCATTGAAGCTAGTGAATATGTTTCATTGTATTCTATTCCTTGATCCATTTTGAACCCTTTTTCAACCATTCATAACTTAGAAGTACTGAATTTTCCATCCATATATAGTTTATTCTTGAATATCCATTTTTAACCAATAGTATTTACATCCACTGGAGGGTCTAGAAAAATATTTACTTGGTTTTTATACATGGAATCCATTTCAAAATTAGTAGCTTATTACCACTTGGAAACATATATGCCACTTACAGCATACTTGTAGGTTATAAGATCATTATTAATAACTAATAATGAGTCACCATACTCAATGAATATAAAACTATATATTTCAAGTTCTATAACCCCTATTATAATACTCTATATTAATTTTGTCTCTAAAACTTCTTCTTCGATGGGATTTAGGGAATTTTTTCCTATTCCAACTCTTATGTACCATGATCTTGGACTTCATAAAATTTTATTTTGCTACCATTCTCAATTTTAGATATATGCTCCCTCTTAAGGAATATTGAATGTATTTCTACAATTACCATTTTATATAAGGGTTTTTATAGGTAATATCCACTAATTTCATTAGAGTATACTATAAAGGTAATATATGTGCCTCGGGGTGTAAGTTTTTTTACTGAAGAGGCCTTAAAAAATGGATCACATCTCCACACATATAAGTATGAAAATATAGGTTTATTTCCACTCCATAATTGGTATGGAATAATATCTTCCACTTCAATTGAAACTTTGTTTAGTATGTATATTATCATCTATAATGTGTATCAAAAAAAGGATAATATAATACTCACATGACTCTTCATTGATCACACCATGTCTAATAGGGTTTCGTTCCTCCTTTCATTTCCATCATTCCATTGTGGTTTGTAAGGAGAAGTGAGTTATAAAAGAATCCCAAAATTTTGTAAATAATTAATAAATTATTGGTTAATATATCCTTCATCACAGTCTAAGAATAGTTTATTAACATTCTTACCAAGATGGTTCTCAACTTCATTCTTTTACTCTTTGAATTTTTTAAAATATTCTCACTTATACCTCATTAATTAGAAATATCCATATCTACTAAAATCATCATAAAAAGTTATGATGTCTAAGAACCCACAATTTTATTCAATTATAAATGGTCCACATACATTGATACAAACTAATTCAATAATATCCTTGGTTAATTCACATTTTCTACTAAATAGGAATTCAGTCATTTTTCATTTTAAACATGTGTGATATATACCATGTGGTTTTAGTTCAAAGGAATCCAAATATCCATCTTGGTGTAATTTAGTCAAATTATTTTTGATTAAATGACCTAAATAGAGATTCTATAGTTGGGTGTGGTATGATTCATGTGAACTATTTTTGTTATCAATTTTCATTACTTAGTGCACATAATCCAACATGTAAAGACCATTATTTAAATATTTCTTACCCTAAAATATAATTTCATTATAAAATATGCAATATTTATTCTCAATTTTGAAAACAAATCCATTTGTATCATGTTTTGATATAGAAATATTCTTTTTAGTAATTGAATCACATAATGACAGTCTTTTAAAACTAATATCATTCACATTGGCAACGTGAGTTGGTAGACCTCAATATCCACAATAGCAATTACAGATTCGTTCGATGCTCATAGATCTACCTCACCAAGATAAATATTAAAGAATCTACTTTGTTCCTATATTTAAATATATATGTGAGCTTTGTATGTTGTATTTAATACCCAATTTATAGAAACAGATAAATTTCACCCGATAAAAAATACACCTGAATATTCCACTTACTTCTTTTGTTGAGTGAAATTTTTTCTTCTAGTGGACCTTTTTCCATATGATAAATAGGAAACATCCTTTTTCCTTGCTTTACCCTTTACCTTTATCTTCATGGAAGTGTGTTGTAAAGAATATTTGGACATAGATCTCTTCGGTTGACCTTTCCTTTTATTCACCATAAGGAGAGAAGGATTTTCTAACTTCATATCCTTATCAACTTGGAAATTTTGTGTGTGAAGATTTGGGAGATATTTATATTTTTTTATTATGTTGAAATTGATAATAAAAATATATAATATCTAATATAATGATGAAATAATGAGATCGGTTCATAGTTCATCAAGAAGCTTAAACCTTAGAACCTCTAGGTGTTTAATGTATCCAATGATTATGACTACATGAGGATCATCTCATGTAACTTCTCCATGTTTACTCCGAAAGAGTGACTTGGATATCCTAAACCTTTACTATCTAGATCTCTCCTGATAAAGATCATTAGATAGTGGTGCATTCTATAAGCATCCATGTGTTCATGTAACTTTATGAGTTGATTAGACATGTATGGAAACATTAACATTGAATTTATACTTCATCACTCAAATTTTTATCATGGATAATGAACTCTTTATCACTTTCCTCCTTTTTAGGAAGATCATTAATTGAGTAAACTAACAAATAATACTTCCTTTCATGCTGAAATACTACCTATAGACATTTGAACCATTCCTAAAAATTCCTTCTAGTTAAGAGATGGTATTCCTATAAAATCAATTGTAGGGTTAATGTGGTTGATAATATTTTCATTATTATACAATATTAAATGCTAAGATGACTATCACTTCACTTGATTATAGTTAATGTGAGGGAAAATAATAAATTTAATTTTATTAAGTCTCCCACTATTTTATCATGTCCCAATAGCCCTCACCATTAGACTCAGAATGTCTAGTTTCTCATATATTCTAGGAACAAGGATCTATATTATCATTATAATAACCCAAGTGTGGGATCTATCAATTACCCAAAGGTATTTAGGTAGGCATATCTTTTGAAAACGCGGTCTTGTATGACCTTGATCCATTTAGTGGACTCCCTAATCTAGAAACTCTTACTTAAATTTCCTCAAAACTTTCCTCCAAGTTACATTAAGTCTAGCATGGGATACTTCTCTTAATGTAGATTCATTAATTCATCTAAAAACATTCATAATAACTCTATGATCAAAGTATGTATCTCAATACGGGTTGGTCAAACACTTAGTTTTATGGGATTTATTCTTAATCAAGTAATATAAGTATTAGTCTGACATGATATTATGTTGAGGGATTTTATTTATTATATGTAAATTTTTCTTTTTTATACTTCACATGTCTTGTTAAAATAAAATGTATTTTACTTTAGGTATATATCATGTTATGATAAAACATTCAATCATAACTGGTTTATTTTAATTCTAACTTTTCATATTAGTTCATTTATTTATGTGATCATGGTCTTGCATCCAAAAATAAATTATGAATAAGACATAAATAAAATAAAATAAAAAATGACATGATCATGAGACTTATCTAATAGTAGATTTATTGAGAAAACAATAAATCAACCTATGAAACTAGTTATAAAATCTTTATACTGGTCTTCGAATGAGTTGCAGCATCCCAAATTTCCACCTATGTATCTCTCATGTTAGTTTCATCTCAGTTTCATCTTGAACTCCCTTCACCTTTGCTCTGCCTTGACTAGCTCCATGTTCCTTTAGAAACTCCTTTTATTACATATGTTTTATAACTCACATGTAGGTGAGGAGAACCAAAGGAGTGGTTAAGGAGAATTAGGTAAAATGACCATGGATACACAGGTCCAACATAATAAATGGGGGAGAGATGACACACAAACCATTGTATTTAATTTAATAATAATTAATTGAAAAATTATGTAATAAAATCAAATTAAATAAAAATAAAAACATACATAGGTCTGGTCGAGTGCATGTTCAGTCATAAATATATAATGGTTGAACATTTTAAGCAACTACCTATCATTCATTTCTATTTGATCTTAGATAAGTTAAAATTTTCTCGGATTAATCCAATTAATTATATTATTAATCAATTAGTTCATTTTATTTTATTTCATCCAATCATCCTGAATTTTTCATCCTCTATGATTTTAAATAAAATAAACAATTATACTTCATTTAAAATAGAATAAAATATTATAGATTTTTTACTTGGAAGAAACTCGGTGATTACCTTTCCAAACTACTCGGTATGGTATTAATTATAAATAATGCACTCATATGACATATTTTGTACATGGAATGTGTCATAATTTCACAACATATATAGAAAATTTAATGTCACAAATAATAAATGAAATTACATTTCTTATACAATTTAATGAGTTGAGTCTTTAGTATATAATAACCATACATGATTCATAATTTCGAATATTACATGGAATTAATTAAGTATTTAATATAATATAAAACCTAATGGTCGATGTGTACTATAAACATAATGAAACATAGAACTCAGGTTGAGTAGGTTTAATGGATTAATTAATTAAATTTAATATTTCCATGTAAATAAGGAAAGTACATGACATGTGAAAACCAGCCACACGACATGTACTTATCTTCATCGGATATATGTAGTACAGACCTAGGGACTCTACATTTTCTTCTCACGGAAATTTATAAGGTACATTGTGTGTATAAACGATACACAATGTGTAATTCAAGTTACATGTCTTCCAATTTATATGTGTTTTTCATTAAATATATGAACTATATTAATTACATGACATATTTTAAGCCATGTTTCCCAACTTGAAAACATGTGGACTACACGGTGTGTAAGTAATCAATATGGAGTATAGTTTAGTAAATCTATGTTACACCCTAGATTATTAACATATATTTAATTTAATGTATGTGGAATGTATTAATTACATGATAAACCAAATTCCACATTGGTTTACTTATGAAATGAACAATGATACATAATGTGTAACAAATAAGTATATGCCTATAACCCTGTATTATCCAACTATAATTTTTAGCACCTCCAGATGGGTTCTTCAGATGTGATATTCATTAATTATTAATTGTAAATGGTAAAATGAGTGATATAAGAATAAAAAGAAGAAAATAATTCAATGAAGGATACAAAATAAATTAAAACTTAAAATTAATTTTAACTTTTAAATGTGTAATGATCAATAATAAAATAAATTATTATAAATTTGAACATGAACCCTCTGATACCACTTGATGGTTCTAAGAGTAGTAGAAGGTCTTATCAAGGTCTATCCCAACTTGGAAAATTTCATATTTTATAAATCATTTGTATATTGTAAAAGACATGAATGTCATGAAAAATTAAATTTTTCAAATTGAATATTGATAAGAAATATATTGTAACCAAGAAAATATATTTCTATGTTAAATTTATAATTGATTTAATTAAATAATAAGAAATATTACCAAATTATTGATATATTTATTCATATTAGATGTTGATTATATGAAAACATTTTTAGTAATCTATCATTTCACTTATAGGATCCAAGTATAGAATCCCTCTAGTGGTGATCTACACATTCTAATATGATCTCTAAACAACCCTGATGAATCATCAGATACTAGCATGGTTGATTAATCATATTATATTTTTCATCTTTATTTATACATGTTTTTCATTCTTGAATAGATTCTTTTTATCTTCTCATTCTTGGGAGGATGTGATAAGTTATATGATAATTCTAGAGAGAAATATTTTGGGCACAACGATTCTTGATTAACCTCTCTTAGAATATTTTAGTGTCCTATTTATAGACCTAGGGTTAGGTTTTATAATTTAATTAGTTTCAGATTTTTCTTTAATAAAATGTTAAACCCAAGTCTAACCCTATGCCATGTATTAAAATAATATTATTATTTTCATCCCATGGTGTTCACTAACTGGTGCAGCGATAAATATTATTTAACCAGGTTGTAAACTAATTTTTATTATCAAACTCAATATTGGTCCACTAATCCTCATTGGAATTTATTTAATACCTAAATAAAATATTTATTCAACAAATAAATAAATATTATATATCCACATAATTTCATAATTAAATTTTTGAATAAATATTTATTTGATTTATACAATCATTAATCCTGAAAAAAATATTCCTTGGTCTTGAGAATAATATTTATTCCAATAACTAAATTCAAATATAATTTAACTAAGATCAATGGAAACACTTAGTTTTTGTCCGTCTAGGCTTCTTTATCATGGGAATTAGGTGGGATTGTCTAAAGTCCAAGAGTGCTTTCTAGAAATGGGTCAAGACAACCAAGTGAAAGAAGTTAATTCCACAACCCCCTCCCTCCGAAGATTCCCCCTATAAGCTAGAAATGAAGGAAGAGAGATAATGACCCCCGAGTCTCACCTCCAATAGGGCCCAGGGTGGCGACCATCACCAAGGGTATAGAATCTCACAAAATTGGAGGCATTACCCTTTTTATAATAAAACAAAATTAGGGGATAAGATGGTCCATCTCAAAATAACTCTAAGTACTATATAAAAAGAAAAACCAAAATCCATCCCACATTCATGTTTTAAAGTAAAACTGCTTCAAATACAATTAAAATATCCAAATTAAATACCAAAATGACAAACCTAAGTAGTGACACAGTGGCTATCCCCAAGTCCGAGCTAGTAATTCCTAGAATGGTCTATGTAGTCCTCCTGGAAACCTGAAGGCGGTTTTATAACATAGGGTGAGCATATGATTATACTTAGTAGGAAAACCCAAGTCTTTCATGCACAAGTGGAGAATCATATTAATTCACCTATGAGAAAACATCAGAAACCAATAGCACATAACAATGTGTACTAACCACCCCAAACTCAGCAAATTTATGCTCACCAAATAACTCAAGTCAAGAAAATTAATATAGATCATGTCAATGATAGGGTACTCTGCACCACTTTCCCACTGATTAACCAATCTCACACCTTAATAGAAAAAATCTTGGCACTCCCACCTCTTCTGAAAGTACCACATCACAACCCACCTGCACACACATGGGCCTCACATCTAGTCTCAAAACCTCGGAAAAAGAATATAATCACATCTCACATGCACCAACTTGTGCCTCACAACCATGTACCACCTTCATACACCTAGTCTTCATACCACATCACATCCTGAGAACACCTAAGAAAGCACAACACATGTCATCCTGAAGACACATGGGAAAATATAACTCGCCCCCACACACCTGGGCCTCACAAACCACTACCTTCCAAAAGAATCTTGAGATATCCCTACTGGGAAGAGGGAGCATGGAAGAACGGGTGGCCAGCCAGCCATCCTCTAACAAGGATGTTTGGTAAATACACCATCCCCAATGAAAATGGGGGTTTTTGGTACATAGTGATCAACTAGGGTGGGTGGGTATAGAAAACATAAGGAAAATATAGGTATGTATATATAGTATCAAACAAACAAGACCATCCTATGGGTTCTCAATAAAATTATCAATCACCCTATGATACTACCAACTCTAATGCTTCCTCTAAGTGTATTATTAACCCTAAAAATAGTCATTTCAAGAGTTGATAAAATAAATCCATTCACAACAATCAATAAATCAAACATACCACAACCATATCATTTAACCAATTATCATTATTTATTAAGGAGACCATTTAATCATTCCATCCCTATTCGTGAAGCTACCAATCACAACATGAAACAAGACAAAAAGCATAAACCATGTAGAGGAAAAGGAACAAAATTAAAGAAACTAACTTCATATTTCCACTTTGTTCAACCCCTATACTAACCACTCCCTTCATAATTCTTCAAATTCATTCTACCTTGTATTTCCTCTCAAAAAGAAAATACCCAACTTACTTCCAAACCCGCAAAACACCTCATAAAAAACAATACAAAATCCCCACTGTATAAAAACACCACACCCATCACACCTAGTAACATAAACATACCATAACCCGAACATGTAGCTCTGCTGGTTAAACACTGCCCATCCATTCCATAATCAAACAACCTCTCAACCTAAGACACCATTTCACCACCCGTATCACCCCAGCAATAGTATTTCTCACAACCCTAGAACCACACAACCACATAAGGAACAATATAGAACAAATACACATATAGAACACAACCACACCAACAAAGAAAGTTGTATTCGGGTTTATCAAACACTCATCCTTTAATTCCACTTTGATAATTCAGGGGTTATCATAGAGCAAGTTCGGTCCTAAGGCATACATTTATTTCACTGAATATATGTGGTTAACCAATTTCATATTCATATAGGATCAACAATAAACATACAAAATCCATCACAGATGCACAAACAATGATCACCAATGGCCATGTTTTTTAGTAGGCATATAGTCTATATATATCACAATATCAGTAACCAATAAAATACTAGCATGTGTCACATTTCTCATCCCATGT
Source organism: Viscum album (assembly GCA_963277665.1). NCBI lineage: Eukaryota > Viridiplantae > Streptophyta > Magnoliopsida > Santalales > Viscaceae > Viscum > Viscum album. The sequence goes on from OY728164.1 coordinate 1,819,151,482, forward strand.
ATATCGATATTAAACATATTATATTATCTTTATTTTTTCAGAATTTTTCTATATTTACAAGAGAACATTCATAAACCCAACCTACATGATTCAAAAATTAAGAGATACAAAGGGATACCTACTTAGAAAAACAGATGATCGAAAACTCCTCCTAGTGCTAAAATAGGGGGTACACAAGTAGCAAGTGGAACCTCCAGGGAGACACGGTCCAAGGGTACAACACAAATGCATGGATCCTCAGAGAATAAAGGTTCTGGGATGATCGGTATAAATATTAAATAGAAAATGCACATGGGATAAAGTATCTAGACTTTAGAAGGTCCAGATCCTATAGCAATGGAAGAACGGTTCCAAAATCCATAAAATTTGAATCATGATGAAGACCACACATTTTGATTATCTAAAAGCCTCCCGAGCATTATTAAAATTAATTATATATTTTAAATCCTTTTAAATGGTTTCAAAAACACTTAATTATGGTTTTAAACTCATTTTATGTGAACTAAAATGTTAAAGTGGTGAAACTATAAAAATTGGGATAAATTAGAAATTTTGGAAAACTGTAAAAATGACTCACCATTGGGTGAGTCACCACTGTGAACTACCGATGGTGAGTCACCAATGGATGAGTCACCAGTGGGTGACACATTTCTAGATAATTTACCGGTGGATGAGTCACCACCACGACCTATCGTTAGTAAGTCACCAACGTGACTCACAGATGCCACCTACCAACGCCAGACACTGACGCCACTTACTGATGCCAGTCAACAACTCCACTTACCGATGCCACCTACCATCTCCACCTACCAATGCCACTCATCTATACCACCTACCAAATATATGTACCAATTCCACTTATTGATTCCACTCACTATTGGGAAACTAGAAAAACTTGAAAACTCTCAAAAAGAGCCACAGTGACCTCCAGAACACCTCAAAAACTGGATTTTTACAAAGGAATGGACCAGGAAGGTCCATGCCTTTATATTAGATACCTATAAAACTATTATTGTCATTGATAATTCAAAACCAACCTAGAAGGGAGGGAGGGGTCCGAACAACCACCATGTGAGATACCTCTCAAGGTTCCCACTATGCATGAAACACTGCTACCGACTAAGCACACCGAAGTTCAATGATAAACCACCCAATGTTTTTTTAAAGCTAGAGTGAAAACTCAACATCCAAGAACACCACCTACTACATCTACTAACCCAACTGACCAAAAGACACACCACATGAGTACAAAAACCACACTATCCTAAAAATAGGAATCAGGGAATTACTCCTTCCATGTCAAGATAATGTCCACTCTAGGAAGCACAGACTCACCCGCATGGGTTTAATCGCATCTCAATTAATGTGTCTCAATTAGGAATCAGGTCCTCCCCTTTTCACACATTAGGACTTTATCCCACATCATGGAATAAGAAAACAACTCATCTCATAACAAACAAGGTTTAAGAATTTCATTATAAATAGAAACTCAAAAAAGAAAAACTCAGAACAACTCTGGATACTAGTCCCGCATATACGTCTCCCTTTCCCAAGTACTCTCCTCTAGGCCACCATGACTCTATAACACGCAAACCAAATGAATGTTCTACCTACAAAACACCTTCTCCCAATAATCCTGGATCTCTACTGGTCTCTCCATGAACGTTGTTTCATCCTCGACATCTAACTCTCCTCATTCAATGACATGAAAGTCATCATGAAGATACTGATGAAGATGATATACATGAAAGACATCATGGACCATCCCCAACTGTGGTGGCAGTTTTAACTAGTATTCCACCTTTCTAACTCACCCCAACACCTCAAAAGGTCTGATGAACCTCAAAGAAACTTTATCCCCTGCCAAACCTCTACTGCCCACATCAAGGGGAAACCTTTAAGAACACATGGTCCCCAAACTCAAATTAAAAGGGCCTCCTTCCGTGATCATCATGTGACTTATGTCAGTCTGGTTTTACCTTCATCCTCTCACAAACAACCTTCACCTTCTCATTCAAACTTTGCACCACGTCTCGACCAAGAAGAGTTTCCTCCCAGACTTCTGTCCAGCACAAGAGTGAATGACATAGTATTCCATACAAATATTTAAATGGAGACATGATAATGGAAGAGTGATATCCATTTTTGTAAGAAAAATACACCATGGAAAATTATCACACCCAAGATCCACCAAAGTCTAATATGAACACCCACAACATGTCCTCCAATGTCTGGATGGTCCACTCTATCTATCCATCCATCTAAGGGTGGAAAGCATTGTTGAGGTATAATTGAGTTACAAAATCATGTTGAAATCCCCTCCAAAATTTCAAGTTAAACCACACATCTCGATTTGAGATGATAGATATTAGAAATCCTTGTATCCACACTACCTCATTCTCATACCTCCTGGAAAAGGTATCCATTATGATTAACTCTTTAATCACTAAGAAGTGAGCCAATTTAATCATTTGATCCAATATTACCCATATTTCATCATAGCCTCCCTGAGCCCTGGATAAACCTATGATGAAATCCATAAAGATGTCATCCCAATTCCACTCTGGGTCATATAAGGTTTGTAACAAACCACCAGGTACACAATGCTCATCCTTCACCTACTGGCACACTAAGAACTTTTCCACAAACTCCACTACCAATTATTTAATTCTGAACCACCATAACTATTCTCTCAAGCCATGGTACATCTTAGAAATTCCCAGGTGTACCACTATGGGTGAGCTGTGAAACTCACAGAGAACTCCCTCACACATCGCCACTAGAACAAAGAGCCTCCCATGTAATATCATCTGATTTTGACCATCCTCTGACCATCCATCTAGAGCATCACCCTGGTCAATGTAATCGCAAAACACCTCTTCCTTCGAGTATCCCCACTAAGACTTCTCTACTTGTTTCATCAAAGTAGACTACACTATCATCTGAAATATACATCCTCTACCTCCATCCATTATTACATCTAAGTGTAAGGTGGCCAACTCCTCCATCGCCTTCCATGTATCCAAAGATTCCTAAAAAAAATTCTGTGAATTCATGTTCAAAGATTCAGCCACAACATTCTCCTTTCCTTAGGTGTAAGAGATATCAAAATTGTAATCTTGAATAAACACCACCCACCTATGTTGTCACAAGTTCAGATCTTGTCAGGATATGATATTCCTCAAGCTGTTATGATCCGTGAAGACCACAAAGCTCTCCCCAGTGAGGTAATGGCCATGAACATGATCGATGATATCTCCAGATCATGGGTGAAATAGTTACATTCATGGGGATGTAACTTACTAGACCCATAAGATATCACTCCCCATTGTTTCATTAGAATGCATCCAAAACCCATACAGGAAGCATCACAAAATAACTCAAACATCACTTCTTCCTCTAGAAACTAGAGTATTGACCAACTTTCTTTTCAGGTAGCTGAATGCTACCTGACACTTCCCACTTCACACAAAGGCCTGGTATTTCTTTATCAAGGTTGTAAATGAAGCTACAAATTGATAGAAATGAGGTACGAATCTCCTATACTATCCTTCTAGACTGAGAAAACTACAAATGTCTACCACATTCTTGGGTGCTTCCCAAGAAACAATTTCTTTTACCTTCGATGGGTCCACAACTACACCATACCGAGACACCACATTCCCATGTAAGTGTACCTCTAATGACAAAAACATGAATTTGGACAACTTTTTGTAGAGCTGGTGGTGTTGAAGAACCAGCAATATTGTCCTCAGATGCTCAGTATATTCCTCCTATGACTTTGAGTAAATAAATATGTCATTGATGAAAATGACGATGAACCTATCCTAGAACTCACGGAAGATGAAGTTAATAAGTCCCATTAATACAGATGGTACATTCGTAACACCGAATGGCATAACAATGAACTTGAAGTGCCCATACCTACATCTGAAAGCAATCTTCAGGATGTAACCCTCCTTCACCCTCAGCTGGTGATGCCCAGACCGAATATCGATCTTATAGAACCAACTTTCTCCCCTTAGCTGATCGAAAAGATCATCTATCTTCAGAAGAGAGTAATAGTTCTTTACCATTACCTGATTCAACCTCTGGTAGTCTATGCATAGCCTCATACCACCATCTTCCTTCTTCACAAAAAATACTGAAGCACCCCAAGGTGACACACTGGTCTGGATAAATACCTTTTTCATTAGATCATCTATCTGAATCCCCAACTCCCGCAGCTCTAAAGGTATCATCCAATAAGGTTCCATCAAACCATAGAAGCACCGGACTGCAAGACTATCCCAAACTCAACATCGTATTGAGGAGGTAGAGTCACAAACTCCTCAAGGAATACATCCAAGAACTCCCCAACAACACTAAGAACCTTATCTATCTTAGCATCCACTACATCCACTGACATCTTGTCCAAAAAGGAAAGAAGGGGTCTCATATGCCGACTACACATCTGACAACTCCACTTGACAATGAAATCTGCACATTGTCCATCCGCATCTGAAAACTTGACTCTCATATAGAAGGAGTCGATAACAATATGTATAGAGTACAACTAGTATAATCCAAGTATGACATTGTACAGTTTCATATTTAAGAGGAAAAGATCCCCACGGGACTAATTCGGCCCCATCATCAGTCTATATCCCCAGAATATATAAAACAAGTCGTTATAAAATCCGACTAGAACACTCAACACCAAGGGAGTAGGAATCATCTCTACGTCTATTCTTAAATCATGGGTTAGACCGAGTGAAAAAAAGGAGTGAGAATATCCTAAATCAAACAAAGTGAAAGAAATCATACTAAAAAACTGATCATACCATGAATGATCTTTAGACCTACTGGGACTGCTACCTTTGCATTGTGAAACTGAAGGTTCCAAGCTCCTATTCCCCTCTACTGATGACTACCTCATTGACCATGCCCAAGATGAGGTCCCTAAGGAACACCCTGAGGACGTACTCTACCTACTCTATCTCCCCTCGGTGGAGTGTGAGGCTATTGTCCTTGCGGCTAGGACTGCCTTGCCAGTAACTATTGCAACGGTGGGCACTATACCTTCCCACCTCCACCATACTAATCTTGAACAGCCATTGGGAATTGACTCTGAATATTACCACAAAATCCAAAGATATAACACATTATACATAGGCCCATATGATAGGCATGAGGACCAGAAGGTTGAAACGGAAACTGCTGAGGTTGCCTCCCCATTAGTCAAAACCTTGAAGGACCTGGTGCCTAAGACCATTTTTTGATAAACTTTTCCTTTGAGGAACTAGGTTGACTCCCCTTTTGCGGTAGACCTCCTCATGAGTGCATCTTCTCAACTACTTCTTCCTTCCTCTGGACCTTCAATTATGTCGGCAAGGTAAAGGGGTTAATCACGTACTAGAGAGAAGGGAAAAGTACCTCCTCTAGGTGTCTCTCACAAGACTCCTCATCCGGATAGAGATCTAGAGAAAAACAAAGGAGATCTTTGAATTGGATCCCCATATAGCATACAAACATACTTCCCTGCTAGAGGGAGAGTAACTCCTACCTCTTCTCAGTATTCATGGTCGAAGAAAAGAATTATGCTGGGAAATCCTTCTCAAAATGAACCCACATAATGTTATCCTCCTTCCTCTTCCCTGGGTAAAGCGTCCACCACTGACACATAACTCCCCACATATGTCTCACCGCCAAGGGAACCCTGTACTCTTCCAGAGCCTAGATCAAGATGAAGGTGATCACAAGATCTTAAGGAAAAATATTTTTCTCCATGATTGAAACCCTACCCTCATACTTCCCTAGAGTATATCGCTGGAAATCACATAACATTTTCTGCCTCTTTTCATCCTCCTCCACTAGGTCAATCCTCCATAGATCAACTAGGTCAGCATGCTAAGACTCCACTATATGTACTACACATGAACGAGGACCAGGAACCATATCTTAAAGGTAAATAAGGAATTCCTAAGACCGAGTAGTATAGAATTTTATTTAAGACTAATTTAAACTCAGTAACTATTTAAATTCTCCAAAACTCAAAATTCAAACAAGAACACAAGTCATTTTGATGAATGTACCATTCCTAGGGTCTCTACCCTGCAAATGGAGTAGCCTCACTTGTTTGTTCCGTAGGCTCAGAGTCCTTATGTCGGATCATGGGGGCCCTAAAATCTCATGTACTAACCAGTTTTCCCTAGAATATGTCATGTACTAAGGTCACCTAACATTGTTTCCCTACCAACTCATGCAATCCTCATTGTGCCTAAATCTAAAATACATCATATCTCTCAATCATCACCTATGATACCATTTCTTCACGACCCCATCCTTACAAAGATTCCCCTCCTGAGCTGGAAATGAAGGAAGAAAGATAATGACCACCGAGTCTCACCTCCGGTAGGCTTTGGGGTGGCGACCAGCACCAAGGGTACAGAATCTCACGAAATGGGAGGCATTACTATTTTCATAATAAAATGAGATCGAGAGATAAGATGGTCCATCTCAAAACAACTCCAAGCACTATATAAAATAAAAACCAAAATCCATCCCACATGCATGTTTCAAAGTAAAACTGCTACAAATAAAATGAAAATATTCAATGTAAATACCAAAAGAACAAATCTAAGAAGTGACAAGATGGGTATCCCAAATTCTGATCTAGTAAAGCCCAACATGGTCCACGTAGTCCTCCTAGAAACCTAAAAGCAGTTTTATAACATATGGTGATCATACGAGTATACTTAGTAGGAAAACCCAAGTCTCTCATGCATAATTATTGAAGTATACTAATGCCCCTATGAGAAAACAGTAGAAACCAACAACACCAAACAAGTTATACTAGCAACCCCAACCTCACCAAAGCATGCTAGAAAAATAATTCAAGTCAAGTGAAGTAATATAGAGCATATATATGATAGGTTACCCAGCACCACTTTCCCACTGATTTTATTCTCTCACATCCTAATAGAAAACATATCAGTGCTCTCACCACTTCCGAAAGTACCACATCACAACCCGCCCACACACACCTGAGTCTAACAGCTATTCCTACAACCTGGGAAAACAAATCTCATCACATCACACATATATACACCAAGGACTCAAAACCTTGTCATTCCTACAGACACCCAGTCCACATCCTAAAAATGCCTAGGAAATCACAACACATCTCATCCCAAATATACCTGGAAAAACACAACTCGCCCACACACACTTAGGCCTCAAAAACAACTACCTGCCCAAATAATCTTGGGTTATCACTACCTATAAGAGGGTGTAGGGAAGAGCGGGTGGTCATCCATCCATCCTCCCATTGGGATGTTTGGGAAAGACACCCTCCCCCATGACAATGGGGGTGTTCGGAACATATTGCTCAACTAGGATGGGGTGTGTATAGAAAACACAAGGAAAATACATGTATGCATATATAGTATCAAACACTCAATCCCAACCTTTAGGTTCTCAATCAAACTATCAACCATTCTATGATACTACCAACTCTGCTGCTACCTCTAAGTGTATTTATTAACACTAGAAACAATCACTTTGGAAGTTGATAAAAGAAATCCATTCCTAAAAATCCACAACTCAAACATACCCCTATTAATATCATTTAACCAATTATCATTCTTTATTAAAGAGACCATTTATTCATTCTATTACTACTCGAGCAACTACTAATCACAACACGCAAAAAGACACACATCATAAACCATGCAGATTAAAAAGAACCATAGTAAAGAAACTCAATTCATATTTCCACTCTGTTAAACACCCATACTAACCAATGCCATCATCATTATTCAAATTCATTCCGTCATATCCTTACTCTCAACAAGAAAACCCCCAAATTATTACCAAACCCTACAAAACACCTCATAAAAACCAACCTAATATCCCTGTTATAAAACAACACCACACCCATAAAACCTAGTAAAATAAACATACCACAACCCAAACCTCATCCCCGCTACTTAAACACTGCCCATCCATTCCACAATCAAACCACCTCTCAACTTGATATACCATTTCACCACCCATATCGTCCAAGCAACATCTGTTCTCTCAACCCCATCACCGCACAACTACAAAAGGCACAATAAAGAACAAATCCAAACACAACACATAGCCACACCAACAAAGTAGAGTGTATTCAGATTTAGAAAACACTCATTCTTTAACTCCACTTTGATAATTTAGGGGTTATCATAGAGAAAGTACAATACTAAGGCATCCATTTATTTAACTGAATATATGTGGTTAACTAATTTCATATTCATATAGGATCAACAATAAACATACACTATCCATCACATATACAAAAACAAATACCACCAACAACCATGATTTTCAGTAGGCCTATAGCTTATATAGATCACAATATCAGTAGCAAAAAAACATAAGCAAGAACTACTTTTCCCAACCATTGTATATCGATATCAAACAAATTATATTATCTTTATTTATTTGGAATTATAATCTCTTCACAAGAGAACATTCATACACTGACCCAACAAGATAAAAAAATTAAGAGAGATGAAGGTAACCCAACTTGGAAGAATGAATGATTGGAAACTACTCCTAGCACCAAAATAGGGAGTGTGCAAGCAGCATGTGGAAACTCTAGGGAGACGCGGTCCAAGGGTGCAACACAGACGCATAGATCCTCGAGGAATAAAGGTTCTGGGATTCTCAGTAGGAAGAGTAAATAGAAAACACACAAGGGAGAAAGGATCTTGTCTTTAGATGGGCTGGATCCTATATCAATGGAAGAATGGTTCCAAAAGCCATTAAAGTCAGATCATAATGAAGACCATACATTTTGACTATATAAAAGCCTCTCGAGTGTTACAAAAATTAAAGATATATTTTACATCCTTTGAAATGGATTCAAAAATAATTAATAATGGTTTTAAACTCATTTCATGTCAAATAAAATGTTAAAGGGATGAAACTGGAAAAACTAGGAAAAATTGGAAATTTTAGAAAACTATCAAAATGATTCAACATTGGGTGAGTCACTGGTGTGAGATATCAGTGGTGATTCACTGTTTAGTGACTCAACATTTTAAGATTCATCATTGGCTAAGTCACCTTTGGGTGACTCGCCATTGGATGAGTCACCGGTGGCTGAGTCACTATTGAATGACTCGTCTTTGGACGAGTCACTGATGCGACTTACTACTAGTAAGTCACCTACATGACTCACTGACCCCACCTATCAATGCCACTCATTGATGTAACTTATTTATGCAATCTACCATTTCTAACTATCAATTCCACTCATCGACGCCACCTATTGATCCCATCTACTGATGCCACTTATCAACGCCACCTACTGACACCACTTACCAACACCACTCACAGTTGGAAAATTATAAAAATTAGAAAATTCTAAAAAAAGAGCCAATGTGACCTCCATAAAACTTCAAACAATAGATTTTCACAAAGTAATAGATAGGGAAGGATTGGTCCATTATAGTTAATGTCACAATGTTGACAACCAAATATGAGAACTCAATTTGTAATATAATCCATTTGTCACAATATCTCATCTAGAAAGTTGCACACCCATGTTATCAACCTATATTCTTGATATGTAATTCTTTGACTATCCAAAATAACACTCATTATTACACCATAGACATGGAAAATAATTTGATTATTCTATTTCAATCAAAGGGATAAGATATAAAATTTCATAAATATAGAATTAAAAAATCACTACTCAACTTATTTATCAATAACATGTCATTCATGATGTGCCCAATGCACCCTACTTCCCATGAACATATGGAATCATGGTTTTGGTCAGTAAATATAACGAAACAAGTCATGACATGAATTAACTATAATTTAAATTCTAAGGAACATTACACACACTTGCTGATAAGATTATCCGATGACACATAAACATGTGGAATTCCTACTGGCGGGTTAATTCTCATAATCTTTTTTATTTGAGTTTAACAAGTGAGAAATTCATGAGATGAAGTATAATACACTTATGATTACTCATACCTGACAGTCAACATACTATATTACCCATTATAAAACTTTATCATATCGTAGAACAAGATTTAAGAAGTTTATCATGTCATTTCAAGGCCCCCATCATAGTGGGGAACTATTATTCCATTTTAAATGATATATATACTCTAATACATTAATAAATTAAATTCATATAGAAATATGAATAGTATATAATAATATTTTTAATTAATATTCACTTATTTTAATATAATGTAATCCAAAGTACAAACAATTAGTTCAAGAACACCAACTCCAACAATGAAAACATAAGAAATGGGTGAGCTAAAACACTTATCAAGGGAATAATAAATATATCATCAAGGATGAGTTCATAAGAATAAGTAAAAAACATGAACATAAGATAAATATCTTAACATAATGAGTGATAACCATAAAACATAAGTGAGCTTCATAGTACATGGAATAAGAACTTATTAACACAAAAATATCAATCAAAGAAAAATAATAGTTATAGCATGGTTCAGAATCATTTACTATAAACCTTGAATCATGAGAGTATGTGATCATAATGAATACCATAAATTAATAGTGGAAAAAATTGGAAAAGGGAAACATTAATTTAATGAACCACACCATCAGTGCCCACACTTACAAGCAACTAAAATGTACTCACGAATACCTATCTCATTATATATAAACTATTATCCAATGCATTTGAGGGTTATAATGGACCTATCTATATTAGATTTATAACATAAACACCCATACATGGTTTTTACTGAAACCACCTATCCTAGTTTTATAATGGAACCACAAATCACTCATCCATACTTATGTGTTCCACTAAAAAATCATTCACTTATCACACCATAAATAACCCATGGAAATAAAATATATTTCATAAAATATCTAAAAGGTATAACATCATGAACTAAGTTTTTTTATAAAAAAAACTTGATCACCCAAAATAATCACATAATAAATGAATAATATAGAGTGAAACATGAAATATAACTATATTATAGATATATAATTTTGAATATAATGAAAACCAAATCATGAAATGTATTTTTAAAAACATTTTTGTATTCATCATTGTAAAAGTCATAGTTACGAGTCTCCTTTCAAAAATCCTCCTTTGTTTTTAAGGGAAAATTAAAAATAAAACATTTCATGAAAATTTAATTTGTTGAAAGACTCTTCTTCCCCAAAAATTAAGATTAATATTCATTCAAAGTGGAATGTGTTGAAAAATAAGTTCAATAAGAAATTATATAACTCAATAAAAGGAGTTTGAGTTACCAAGTCCCTTAACTTTATCCTTGATTTCCTTAGAAGTGATTTAACCTCATGTATCATAAATATACAAATCATAATTACCTATTTCAGAATATTATTCATGTACATTTCCACTCATACTCTTAATTAATAAAAATTCACTTCATGTATTAGATTGTTTCAATCTATTTTCAACATCAGGTGTTAAAAACATTAACTATTTGCACACACTTTGTAATTTTGATATCATTAACCATTATTTGATTCTATTTTAATAATTAATATATCATTTATGATATTATAATATATAACTTACACTTATTTATAAATATTTTATATAATTTCATAAGTGTTTTAGTTATGTTCCATGATAAATAAATCGATATTTTTTTATTTCGGTGATTTTCGGTAATGAAGATGGTACTTTAATAATAAGTTAAATACATAATATAATATTTATATAACAATATAAAAATATGGATTTGATTATTATATTAAAATAATATTATTATTTATGTTCCCATATTCAACCATGATAAGTTTTATAGAATCATTTATGTTAGTAGTTAAACCAACCCAAACCTTAAAACACTTTAACTTGATGGATGAGTGAGGTTAATAAGGTGTTTTTATACATAATATAATTATAATAGAATAAAAATAATATTATTTTTATATTTTTATGATTTTGAATTGGGTTTTAATATGTTTGGAAAAATAATTAAAAACTATAAGAAAAACTTAAAGATGTTTCTTCGTAGAGGTTACAATATGCACACATGCATGATTGAAGTTATTTTTTTTACTAAGTGGATAGAAAAGAATAAATTAGGTTTTTAACATCAATATAAAAACATATAATCGTAATAATTATATTTAATTACATCTTTAGATAAACTCTATATTTTCTGAACTCTATGTAGGAACTCTACATCAGTTATAAAATCTATGTTGTAACTCTACATTTCAACTCTATATTGATCAAGTAAAGCACATACCTTTTCCATTATTCAAATAAATGAAGGAATTATATATTACACCCAAATGAAATTAGAATCACTTTTTATGACCCTATTTCCTTATTTTTTATCATAACTCATCTTAAATTATCTTAAAAACTATAAAAAATAAGGTTATAATTCCAAATCACAACAACTTTAACAATCATTCTTAATTTAATGATTTCTTAAAATCTCAATGTAGGGATTCACTTCATAAAAGAAGATATGTAATCACCTTATCTAGAAAGAACTTAAAATTCCATTAAACCGTGATAAAGATATTACTCTCATCATCATTACTTGTCTTTGACTTTGAATATTAGTGCATTAATCATCACAATTAGTTCCAACTTCATCCAAGCACATTTTCATATGATCTTATACTTATAAAAACCAAAATGATAGATATTCTCAATTGAATTTCTTAAATTAAAGTCCCATTTTTTTAAAACTAATTAAACTAAGTTTTATTATAAACTATAAATAAATAATATCTTCATTATCAATTTCATATTCTATAATCAATAAAAACGACTCACTTTAACTCATTAAATATGCTCCAAAATATTTTCACATAAACTCTTAACAATTTCCTCTTTTCTTACTATATGAATAATGGTAATATAAAATCATACCTTTTTTAATCCTTTGAATCATGGGACTACATCTCATTAGAATATTACATTTAATTATTTTAATGGAAAAATTATATTGGAATATTTTACTGTGGAGTTTTTCACTTATATAGTCAACTCAAATATTACATTGGAAAATTGTACTATAATGTTTTAATCAATTATATAGAGAATATTTTAGTAAAATATTCCATTTTAATTTTCCAATGGAATTTTCAACTTTAATATACTCACTGACCATTTCAATGAAAAATTTCTCTAAAGTATTCAAAAGAAAACTTCCAATGAAAACTTTTAATTCATCTAAACATTTCAAAAAAATTCTAATAAAATTTTCCAATATAATATTTTGAATTTTCTAATATAATTTTTCACTATATTTATCTTCTAAAAAATTCAAGTGAAATTTATAATAAAATGATTTTAAATGTTTTTTACTTATTTTATCATGCATTATTAGCTTAACTATGGCCTTTGTTATTTAGTTTTTTTTTATTTTGTTGGGTTTTGGTAAAAATATGTATTTTATTATGTTTTATAGTATAATATGTTGCTTGGGTGTTTTTAAAAAGAATTAATGCTATGAAATTATTCTAGTTAGTTTCTATTTTATTTGTATAATATTTGATTATTAATTATATTATTAATTTTTTATATTTTATAATTATGTGATATATATGTGTGCAACAAATTATGTAATGTTTTGTAATTAAAATAATTATTTTATTTTATAATTTTAATATTATGATTTAAATATATTTACAAGTATATTTATTATTGTGCAATGGAATTATAGTAATTATAATTTAAAATAAAATATTCTTTTTATTTATATATTTATATATTTATTATTTGATTATATATACATATTATTATAATGTTTAAAAAAATTGTCAATTATATTCTTATTTTTTTTAAGATTTATCATTATATTTATTAATATTTTATTATTTCATAATAGGATTTATTTTATTAATATATTATTAGTATTATTATATTTTTTTATTTTTATTTTTCACTCTTAATGTTATTATTAATATATTAAATTTATATTTTATAATTAATTGTTTATTATAATTTTTATTTACATTACAAAGCTCTTTATAAAATAAAAAATATCATTTTCCTATATAATATAATTATTTTTAAAATAAAATAATATCATAATAATCGGTTGGTTGCATTAAATTCTATACCACAACCAAATTTTTTTAGTGTTAAAACATCCCCCTATCTTGGAATTTTCATCGAGTTTAAAGAGCTCACATGTCATCATATAAAATATCTATCAGGGATCCATATTCTTCAGTTAGAGGAGAGGGTTGCAGGTAAGATCAAAATCATCTCACATTACCCTTTTTATGAGGGAGTTCTGATATCATTTAGAATAATGTTAAGAGCCTTGTTACTTTTTATATATTGAAATTTCTATCCTTTTTTAATCATGACTAGTACTTCTCTTGTGAACATGCATGAGACTATTCACATGAGATGCTAAAGCTGATAACAAAAAATATATTTGAAAAAGATTAATAATTTAAAGAAATTATAAACAAAATTATAATTAATATGTATATAATAATTTTAAATATGTAGATAAACTATGAAATAGTGCACACCATATGAAATTATGAGAATCAAAAATAGTTTAATGGGATTAAGATTTATGTGACATGAAATTACATGAGAATAAATATCAAATATAAATATAAAGTTTGAGAGAAGTTTCAAGATACAACATCAAATTAAGAAGGCCTATACTATTTTGATATTGATATTCAATATTAATTTCATTCCATTCAAGTTAAAAAAAATTAATATACATATTAATTATATGTATGCATAAGTAATACACAGATACAAACATGAAAATATAGGAATAAAATATATATATAATTCATAACTTAAACCTATAATAGCTAAAAATGTCTAAATATGATTTAAAAATCCACAAACCAATTTTTTTTCCTTAACATATCTTTAAGAAGAGGGGCCCCTGATAAATATATTTTAAATACATATCTTGAAGTTTTATTTGAAGAGATATGGATTTTTGAATTTGGTATATGTATAGTGCTTATAAAATAATTATTCAATGGATGATGTTTCTTCCATAATCATACATTATTACTTCTAAGAATAAAAAACAAATAATTGATTTTTCTAAAAAAGACAAAAAAAACAAATAAATTGATAATGGACAAAGCTAAGAATTTTTCTTTTACATTGATATGATCAGTGGAATGTTAGATGTATTGGATTCATAGATATGACATTTGAAATTCAAATATTGAAATTTTATATGTGGGAAAATAGATTTTTGAATTCAATGTATCATTAATAGATCTAAGATGTAAATTCAATGGATGAAGTTTCTTCCATAATAATAGTACTATTCATGATAAGAATAAATAAATAAATAATGAACCAATTATTTTACACAAATAATGCAACAATGAAAATATATCAATAATAGATAAAACTACTACCATTAATGTAATTATTTTCTTACATTGAGATGTCTATTATGTAGCTAGAGGTATTTTATTTAGAAGAAAGTTTCTCTATACATAAAAAACATGAGTTTCATGAAAATGAGATATTTTCATGAAAATGAAACTTGATAAACCTAAAATACCAACAATTGTATAAATTTATAAAAGGGAATAACATAAAAAAAATTATGATGAAATGACATCCAATACTCTATTAAAACAATGTAAAAATAATGTAATGATAACTATAAATGAAATCGTAATGCATGATGTTTATTACTATGTAAATAGAATAAATAATTCCAAATGATTAAACATGGTAAATTTTTCATAAGATTACTATATATTTAAAAACCATATTACCTATTAAAATTTTTTGATGAATAAAATGTAATAAGTTATATATATTTCTTTTATACTAGTGCATCAATGTGTTTATAATATAGTTTTTGTGTAAAAAATAATGCAACTTTCAATTAGTTATTACATTCCATGTTGAATGAAAAATTACAAAGACATCAAAAAAGGTGAATAATTTTTTAAATATAACATTACAACAAAAACATATCAATAATTCAAAAAGGATTAAATTTCCACATAACCTATGTGGGGGCACATAATTATTCAAATGATATGAAAAAATTAGATGAAAGAAGAAATAAAATGGAATAATTAACATTTTTAATTATAATTTAGGGTAGATTTGGTCAATTATAGTTATAGACTTTCAGTTTGAAAATAAATAATATATTTTAAAATAATAGAATTCATTATCAAAAATGTGATTTTCAACAAACATGATGTGGGTGTAAAACCAAATAATAGTGATTTAATAATATAGTTTAATTTATTTAACTATAACTAATATAAAAATGTATATAAAATTCTGTGGGAGTTAGTCATTAAATTTCATTGAATAATATAGAATAGAAAATTTGGATATTTTTCCTTTGAATATAAGGGCTATTGTGGAAAACTATCGATTCTCTCCTTGAGCAGATATATGGGTGTGGGAACTTGTTGTAAGTAGTGCTCTTACTTAAAAGTTGTTTTACTCCCATCTTCCTAGTTTGAACTCTGGTATAAAGTGTCTTGGAAAACTACATAGGAATTTCATTCATCCTTCTTGTTTTGTCCTGGTTTATCATCTGTCACATGGGAAATTTCCAGCAGGTCATTTTTTTAAGGTTTGTGGAATTTCTCTTTTTTCATCACACACACTTTTTCATCAGTATTGGGATGACATTGAACACCTATTTGAGATCTTTTCTATGGATTTATCGATGTGGTGTGCTCTGTTTTATTTATTTGATATTCATATACCTCATATTTCTTCGATCCAATATTTTATCAAAGGATGGTCAGGTTTCTCCCTATCCCCTAAACTTATAAATATATTTCAAGTTTCTACCGAGTAACTGATTTTCATTGTTTGGAATTCTCATAGTAAAAGGATTCATTATTAGGCTATGTTTGTGACTCAATATTTTTTGACCAAATTATTATTTGTGATTAGAGAATCAAATTCCCTTAAAAAGATATTTTTTTCATAATTTAGTTCATAGCCTTTCAGTCTTTAGGAGGATTGGAATTTGTGGTAACTTATGTCCTCCATATAGTAAGTTTTAAGTTTTTTGTTAATCATTATTTTTTGGATGGATTAAAATCAACATTTATGGTTCTTTAAGAGGTAATTTAGTCCCTTCAGGATATGGTGCTATCTTTAGAGATCACCATAGTGATTCTTTGGATTATCTTTATGGATTCTGAAACTTTTATTCTTCTCTTGAGGCTTAAATTTTCGGTTTCATATTTTCTATTAAGCATTCTAGAATCCTTGGTTGGAAAAATATTTGTCTTGAATTTGATTCTTCTATCATTTTTCAAGGAATTAGAGAAGGATCTATTCATATATTATGGAAGTTAACTTCTAGATGGATTATTTTATTATATTATCTCTCATCCATTGATTATATCATTACTCGTGTTTATAGAGAGTCAAACTCACTTGTGTATGGTCTTGCTAATATGGGTTCTAATGGCAATGAGATGGAATGGTCTAATCATATTCCTGGTGATCTTTTTCTTCTTCTTCCTAGGGATAAGTGTAAATTTCCATTCTTTATACTATTATAATATCGATTCTTTTACTAATAAAGATTCTTGATCACCTGATCAATATCTCATATTCTTTAAAAAATATGAAAAATAGAGTATATAA
Source organism: Viscum album (assembly GCA_963277665.1). Lineage (NCBI taxonomy): Eukaryota > Viridiplantae > Streptophyta > Magnoliopsida > Santalales > Viscaceae > Viscum > Viscum album. The sequence goes on from OY728164.1 coordinate 1,819,169,102, forward strand.
AATAAAATATATAATTGAATGTAATATTTTTTATATCATACAAACTAGGATTAACACTACATAACTATTAATAAAACCTTTCAATGTAGTTAGAAGTATAACAGTTCATTATATATTTGTTTCGGTATCAAATTGTGCAATAATGGGGGAATTATTATCTCTAATTAATTATCAAAGTACAGAATATCTTTGTAATTTAAAAATCAATCGATAATATATGTATCTAAAATACATTTAATTAGGTGAATGATAACCTTAAAAATAATTCATGTTAAACTATAAATGATTAGTTTATAATATCCATATTCTAACATGAAACCCATTTCCCCAAAAAAATCTATGAGGTAAAAATATTAACATAATAATTGTTAAACATTTAGTTTATGAATGATATAAATAGTGATAAAACATAATAAATATTGGCAAAACACTGAAAATTTAGGATTCTTTCTCCCTATTAGATCTATCAAAAAAATTATCTTAAATAGTTTGACAATTTTGAAAATATTTTCAATAAACATCAATGGCATATAGTTTAGTAAAATATATAATTAATTTCATAAGAATAATAAATAAAAGTTAGAATAAAACAATGTCAAATTCATATTCATAGAACCTGAAAAATAAAATAAAAAAAATTATTTTACTAGCTCTTCCATTGGTACTTCATACAGGTTAAGTTACTTAGATTCTATAATTTCTTGAAAATATCTTATGATTTCACCTAAATTATATGTAATATATGACACAGATTATCCTTTTAGTATTGAAGATGTATAAAGGGCTTGTTACTCTGTATAAAATATATAATATTTAACGTGATACTATGAATAATTATATGGAATACAAGAATAATATTTCCATGTGAAATAAAGGGTTATGAAATATTAAACATAAGCATAACCAATAGACTTATGCAGGGAAAATTCATACAAGTATTTTATGATATTTGAGAAATTATGGGAAAAATTTAATATATTTAAATATAACCTTCATGAATTATTAATTAATAAAATCACTCAATGAAATATAAAACTATAAAAATAATAGTTACCAAAAACATAGGGATAAACTAAATTAGTGGTGCATACATCAGCTTCTCTATAGAAGCTCTTTGATGAAAATATAGATTAGGTGAATGAAATAATAGAAATCAAATGATAGAGAGAAATTGAAGGATGCAAAAATAAAAATAAGGATGATATCCAATAGATCTGGATGTAGAGTAAAACACAAAATGTATGGGATTAAGCCTAAAGGTATAAAATATGTGAAAATTTTATCAAGTAAGATATAAAGGATATATAATATTTTTATGTAATCAATTGAATGATATCAAAATACACATAAATTTTAAAATTGTATTGAATATAGAAAATTTCCCATATTTTTAATAAGGATTACCTTCATATGAAGTGGTATTTCATAGCACCAATAATGCAATTTCGACCCTGTAATGATTGATTGAAATGGAAGAAGGATGAGTATAATGAGAAAAAAATGGAGCAATATTTCTGGAATAGGAATATTTAACATAATCTAAGTAAAAAATAATAGAATAATAATGGATCATATATCAATAGAATAGCTATTTTTTAAAGGATAACATATTGTATAAGAGTGATGGGAGGCTTCTATAATTTACTAGGCTGAATATGGAAAGATGAGAGAGTATGATGGAAATAAAATGATGTTGAAGTGAACATGAATAAAACCCTCAGAGGAAGTTAAGGGAAAATAACAATGATGGAGACCGACTGATGAATGAGTGAGCATTGAGGAAATTATAGTAAGGAGATCGAGGAAAGATTTCCCAAGGTGGGAGACTGACCAATGAAGGATCGACGGTGATGAGCAGTTGGTTGGAGGGAGGGGAATAGAGGGAAAGGATGCTTGAATGGAGGAGAATACAAAGAAGAGGGTCCAACAATGGATTGATTGTGAAGAAACCCTAGAATGTAGATATGGGAAAATATGAGCAACCAACTGGAGGGAGCATATCGGGAAGAAGTGCACTTGGTTGGGGGAGAAACTTGAAAGTTTGAGGTTTCATGTGTAATATGGAGTACCAAACCTTAATATAATAGTCTTCTTTTCAATAAAAATATTTTCAAGTGAGAAGAAAACCCATTCCAAATTATTTCAATAGAACTAACAAAGTTTTTATCATCTAAAATTTTAAAAAAAAATTATTATTATAAAAAATATATTTTTTATGTTCATAATTTAATAATTTTAGAATAATTTTAAAAAATAATATTTTTTTTTTCTTTATGAAAAATATTATTTTTCAAGTCAATTCTTAAAAAACTAATATAAATATTTTTAAGTTATTTTATGAAAACTAATATATTGATTATTAATGAATATAAATTTATTTTTTGAGGTTTAAAATATTTTCTAAATTTATAATTTAGTAATTTGTGAATAATTTAAAATTGAAAATTTATATTTATTTTTCAAAGAAATAATAATTCCTAAGAAAGTTTATAATAACTGATATATTGATTGTATAACTAATATGATAGTAAATTTTATATAGATTTGGGAATATATTAAATATTTAACTCCTTTAATAAAAACTATTCAATTTTAAAAAAATTAATATATAATTTAATTTTGTTATCTTTTTAAATAGAAATTTTTTTTTAATGGAATAAAAATCTAGTAGATTCTCCAGGAAAATAATTGAATTGAAAAATTCCAATACAAAATAATATTGGAAAATTTCTATGAAAAATTCCAATAAAAAATTACTCTGCAATTCCACATGGAAAAACTTAATAGGTAAAAAATACATTTTTTTAAAGCTATGAAAATTCTCTTAGACAATTCAACTAAATTTTACCAATAAAAATTTAAAATTTAAAATTTCAATGAAAATCCTATTTACATAATAATTGGAATTTTTTAGTAAAAATGATAAAATATCCACTATAAAATCTTCCCTGAAAATTTAACTGATCCAAATGGAAAGTTTCACCATAAATTTTTAATAGAAACTCTCACTGAAAAACTTTATTGAATAACTTTGATAAAAAATTTCATTGAAAAAATCATCAATTCAAATAGACACACCCATTGTAAATTTTCAATCGAAACTTTCTCTGAAAATTTCTAATGGAATATTTCACTAGAAAATTAAAATTAAAATTTTTAATGGGATATTTGTGTAAAAACTTCCACTGTTTTTCTAGGGAAATATATCACTAGAAAAATTATTTAAAAAATTTTCAAAATATATTTCCACCAAAAATTCCACCAAAAATTTTCATTGAATGACTCCAATTAAAATTTTCATTGAAAAGTTAATAGATTCAACTAAACACTTTCATAGGAAAATTTCAAAAGAAATCATAACGGAAAGAATCTAGTGAAAACTTTCACTAGAAAAATATAGTAAAAACCTTCACTAGAAACTAAAGTTTAATCTTTTATTAGAAAATTTTAATCAAAATTTAGGATGAAAAGTTTTACTTAAAAGTTTCACTATAAAATTTCACCTAAAAAAATTCACACAAAAACACTAGTATAAACTTTTAATGTAAAATTTTTATAGACTACTCCATTTAAAATATTTGATATAAAATATTAATAGAAAATTACAATATAAAATCTCATTAAATTTATCCATTGTAAAAATAAAATTAAATATTTTTTATAAACATTTCATAGTAACTTATAATAAAATATAATTTAAACATTTATTAAAAAATATTAGATGAAATTTTTATGCAATTTATCGCTAGGAAAATCTTGTAAATTATTATATTAAAGGATTATACTGAAGGATTTTATTTTAAAATTACCTAAAATATTTTTTCTGAAAATCATAATGAAAATACCATAAAAATTTGGAGTATAAAGTTTTTTAATTAATACATCAGGGGAAATTGTTCTAATGTAAAATTTCAGTATAATTTTTTTAATGTAAATTTTTAATGAATTTTATATTATGAGTATCCATAAGGAACTTTTTATTATAAATTTAATTATAGTTATAATTTTCATATTTGATCAGTTTTGTTAAGGAAGTTTGACTTTTTGGCTGGCCTTTTCAATTCAAATTTTAATATATTATTACACCGAAAATTATCATTCTAATATTTTGGTAAAATTTACAGTATAATTATCAAATTGATTTTTTTATAAATCCCGTTCCCTAAAATTTGGCCATGAAATTTTATAATAAATTTATTATGTAGATATTTTATTAGTTTCAAAAAATAATTCTTTTTATTTAAATCAAATAAATATTTTTTTCTTTAAAATAATAAAAGAAATATGAATGGTGGTAGAATTGTTATTATTTGTAAAAATTATTTTTTATCTTTTTCAACAACAAAAATGATAATATTGAAGTTCTGTAGAAAATAATAACTTTTGAATCTTTTTTTACTAATCACATTATAAAATTTAATAATTTAAAACCGTTTATTATATTTTTCAAAAAACAAAATTATAACTTTTAAAAAATGTGTTTTTTATATATTTTAAAAAAAATTAAAAAAATAACCATTTTCAAAATCACAACATTTTCTATATCTCAAAATAAAATATTATGATATCTTTAAAAGAATATATTTGTATATATTTAAAAATATTATTAGTTTTTTAAATATGAATTATTTTTATTTAATTTTAACAATATTCAAATAATTTTCAACATGAAAAACTATTTATTTGAAAATTATAATTGTTTTTAAAATATAATAAACCACCATTGTTGATGAAACACATAAAAATCATAATAGGCCTTGTTTTTTTATGGATAAAGACACCCCTAACTTATGATTTCCACCACCTATAAAAATTACAGGTGTCTACATCTTAAATTTCTACTAGAGGTAGTGTTTTCTATAATGAGAGATGAAAATTTGTGGAATTTTCATCATTTTTCTCATACTTCAAACAGATCAATGTCATCTCCAATATCCCTATTTACTCGATATTCTAATAATTTTTTATATTTTTTAAATTGAAAAATTTATCCTTTCTTAAAAAGAGGTCCATAACTATATTTTCTCATCAATAAAAATATAAAAATATATATATACTTCTAAAAAAATAAATTATTTTAAAAATAATAAATTCATTATACTTGTAAGAAATAGTTTTTATTTTTTCATATATGTAAAAAATTTATGAGTCTAGAAAAATAATAATTTGAAGTTATATTATAAAAATGATTATTTTAATCCCAAATCATAAAAATGACAAATAATAATAATTTAAAAAAATAACTAATTTTTATTTTCTTTAAAATTGATAGTTTTTTCATTCTAATTTCTTTATTAATAGTTAATCACATTAAATTCTTTAATAAAATTTGGTAATAGTATTTTAAAAAATAAATTATAACTAAATTCTTAAAAACAATGTGAAAAATTACGTCCAAAAATATAAAAAAATTAAATCATTTACAAATTAATAAGTTTATTATCTTTATAAAAACAAATTATAGGTTTCAAATTAAGGATACTTTAAAAAATAAATTTTATTTATATTTCATTAAAATAATTTATAACTCAGTTTATAAAAATAGTTGAACAAATTTCATTGAAAAAATTAAAAAATTGTAAATCATTTAAAAACTTAATAGATTTTAATCCCTATAAAAAATTATTTCCATATTTCCAACTAGGTGGAAATATTTGAATTTTAAAAAATCTTATTAATTTATAAAAATTAATATATTATGAGAAATTCCATTTGAAAATTAGCATAAAAACTTTTACTAGAAAATAGAACATGAAAATTTTACATAGTCAAATAGAATTTTCAAATATAAGATTCCAATGGAGAACCCCAATGAAAATTTTCATTTAAAATTAATTTATCCAACTAGAAAGTTTTACAAATATTATATTAAATACTTCATAGGATATTTATGGAAGAAAACATTCATCAGAAACTCTCACTAATATTTTTCAACTAAAATTTTCATTAAAAAGGTAATGTGGAAAATTTTCATGGAAAATTCCTTTAGAACACTCAAATATACCTAAATTTTAGTCGGTTCAACAAAAAAAACACTGAATTTTTCAATTAAAAAGAAATTAGTAATATTCCACTATAATTTTCCAATTAAATTATCCACTAAAACACTAGAAAATTTTACTATAATATTCTACAAAAATATTTCACTAGAAAATTACACTAAAATACTTTAATTTAATGTTTAACTGGAAATTTCCACTCAAATTATTACACAAAACATTATACCAGAAAATTATAATAGAATGTCCCATTTGAATATTTCAATGGAAAATTATACTGAAATTTCTAGTATATTTTTTTCTCATTAATTTTAAACTAAAATACACTTGAATATTTTAATGGGAAATTACACTATAATATATTCAAATTGAATCTTCCACTTAAATTATAAATTGTAATATTACTTTGAAAATTTACACTGTATGATTCCAATAAAAATTTTCAATGTATAAATTTTACTTGAAAATTATACATGAACTTTCCAATGAATTTATAATGAAAATTTTCAATGGGATATTTCATTGTAATTTTACATCATAATATTTAATTGAAAATTTTATTGAAATATTCCATTTTAATTTTCCAATTGAATTTTTCACTAAAATTATCCACCAAAATATCTCAATATAAAACCACATAGAAATATTAACATAAATTTTCTATTGATATATTTTTAGTTGAATATTGAACTCAAATATCTCAAAAAAATGTAGTGACTTTTTTCAATATAATATTCCATTGTAATTTTTTAATATAATTTTCCACTTGATTTTCCCACTTGAATATTCCATTGAAATAAATTTTTAGTGGAATTCACCACTAGTGTTTTCAATTCAATTTTTTTAATGAAAATTTTAAATATTTAGTAAAATTAGATGTGTTTGTAAAAATCGGTCATTTTTATTTTTTTATTCACAGTTTCCTATCAAATTTTCCATGAAAATTTTCATCATGAAATTCATGTGACACCCACATATAACTGACATTTTATATTTTATATTATTTTATTTTAGTTTAGTTTATTTTAATTTTTTTGATGTTTTGATCTTGAAACATTATTTTTGTAGAATTTTTTTCTCTATTGCACGGTTAGCATGAAATATTTCGGGTAAATCCAATGATGAACCTTACACAAAGACTTTTTTAGTTTATTTTGTTCTTTTATAGTTAATATATATGAATAATTCATGGTTTTGTCAAACCGTGTTACTTTTAATAGAAACCATGTGGGGACCCTTATGAAAGGGTTATTTGGCGCAGAACTTATACATAGTTAGGGGAAACCATGCTGCAAGCATGTCAGGTGTGTTACAGCTTTTAAAGTGTTGTTTTTCATGGTTGGTGAATTGTTTGGTATACTATGTAGCTAAAATTTTCAAGTGTGGTTTTCATGTCCAGTAGATCCCATATGGTTGATGCTTGATTTACCGAACGATGCCAAAAAACATACAGGCTTCCCAAATTCACTTAAAAAGAGGATTTACTCATTTCCCCCATTATTTTACCCCCACCCCCCACTTTTCCTTCCCTCTCAATCATAAATCCATAGGCACATGATGGGAGGCTCCTCCCCTTCCTCCTCCTTAAATTTCAACCTCCCTCCATCAATTTCAAGAGAATTTCTTTATGGTAATGCCCCATTATCTCTTGTCTCTTTACCTTTATCTCATTTATCCTTGGTTTCCTTTACTCCTACAAACACTACATGTTTCTATGGTTAGATTTAGGGATTATGATGGTCTAACCTTAGTTTTTTTATTAAATCTTGTAGAGGGTGTATCATTTCTTTATAGAGACTTTTCCATCGAAGGTGACGGGTTTTAATTTTTTTTATCCTGGTTTTTCATGATCAGAGGTAGGTGATGTTTCATGCTTCATTTAATCATCATATCATTGAATTATTATTGCTTTTTTAAGTTTTAATTTTGTGAAATTAAACTTATATAAGATATATTTTTTGGACCTCATAAATGTTTTAATGGTTAGACCATTGGGAATTAATGTATTTAATGTATTTCTTGGTATACTAAAGATTTATTTTAATTTCTTGTTTTTTGGAATTCCAAAGAGTATTGTTTTAAATAAAATGATATTTTCAAGGTTATTTGACCCCATATGGGCCATGAATTAAAAAAATGTGGTTTATGGAAATGTTTTTAAAGGAAAGAAAATTATTTGGTTTCTAGATGAGTTTCAACGAATAGATTGTTTGTTTTAAATGGCTTCAAATGTATACTTCCAATGAATTGGTTTTAAGGTATGTTTTAAAAGTATATTTCAAATGTTGTGAATATTTTTGGTATTTTAAGCTGGTTTTTAAATATGTTTGTGTTTTGAACCATTAAAGGAGTTTTTTTCTAAAATATATGAGACCCTTGATTGAGCCCTTTTCTTTTATTGTTTGTTATAAATTATGTACCCCTAAAGGGGTATTATTAATCAAATTTATATTTTTTGATTCTTATGAATTTGAAAAATGGGTTTTTATTTCTAAGTTGTTAGAGGTGAGATATGAGATTTAATTACTGTGTTTATTCTGTAGTTATGAAATAAAATCTTGTCTCACTTTATTAATTCCTTTTGTTTGACATATCATGGGAACTTGGGTAGCTAATATAAGGCTTATATTCATGTTACACTAGTGAGGTGTGCCCACACTATATAGTTACTTAGGGGAGTTTCACTCTTCTATGGGTTTATTTTATACTCGGTGACCCTATGGGGTACTGATATGGATTTTCTGATTTCATTAGAGGACCATGTACATAGTGTATCAAGGAGAGTAGGTCTAGTATCATTCATGTGATGGCCTAGTATATTTCTTATGATAACTTTATTCCTTTGAGGAATTGTTTAATTGATTCATTATATGCCTTGTTTGTATCCCATGGCTCTCAATTTTACTAAATTACACCATTAATTTGGTTTTGTGTGTATTCTATAGATATATTGGTACCAGTTTCATTTTTTGTTTTTTTAGTTATGGCTTGGGTTTAGTTTTAAAAAATTTGTAAAATGGTTTGAAAATATGTTTTACAAAGTAAAGTGGAATGTATTTTATTAAAAATGAGTTTTATAAACACTTTTGAAAGAAGATAATGAAATTTTTCCGGATTTTAAGAATCTTTTAAAGGATACTCTTTTAATAGTTTTAAAGGTGTTTTAACAAAAAGGTTTGGTTCAACCCTTGCTTACTCCAAGAATGGGGGTATTTTATAAATATTTTTGTGTCATGTTTTTTTCATTATACTCACATGTGAAAACCCTATTTTCTATCTATATTTAAAAATATCATTAAATAAATATTTTTTTAAATAAAATGACACAAAATATTTAGTGAAATACTATTGGTCATGTTTATCCCACACATTGTATACACCATTGGGTGTGTGAATCTCTTTTTTTTATTTCAGGTTCCCAGTTCATGTTATTATCTAGTTTGGGTTATTTTTGGGTTTTTCGGGTTTCTCCATTAGTAATTGGTTATAATAGTGGTGAGTGAACATGGGTAATTATGAGATAGTTTTTTGGTTTGTTTTATTTTGTTTATCCTTTTAGTATAGTTATGTATTGACCAATTAGGCCATATGTTTGATTTATTTCTTGTTCCTTTTGTATCATTATTTATTGATAATATAATTTTTTATTATTATGATGTTCAGTTGTTATTATTACTATTGTGAGTTACTCTAATTTTTTTCTTACATTAATATTGGATCAGTTTATTTGATAGTGTAGTGGCCCAATATGTGGATGGTTCATGTTGGATTATTGAGTGATATCTTTGTTATGTATCTTATTTATCTGAGGGTAAAACTATTCCCAACTGAACATTCTTGAAACTAAGGCACTAATTTCCAACTTATGGGGATTATGAACTCCCTTCTAGTTTAGTGGTGATCCAGTTTAGATGACGTGGTGAGTCATCTCAGGCCAGTTCATTAAAAATGGTATCAAATACAAGTTCTTAAGAGGTATTTAGTTCTTAATAACCCCTCTTATTAGTTGGTAATTCAGGTAATATAGAGATAGGTGTGCCAAAACTCAAGAGGTAGGTATGGGGAGAGTCTTTCAAGTGCTTCATCATCCCGAGCCTTCAGTTACTATGGGAAGTCTGAGGTTTAATCTTGAAATTAAATTTTTATTCTTCCAATTTTGTTTGATATGATATTGTGGTATTCTGATCAATATTGAGTTTATTGGTTATTTTGGAAGTCTTCTTAAGATTTTGGGGTGAAAATTTAAGAATAAATAAAGTTTCACAGTTAGATCACACGGTTTAGAAGACTTTGTGTAGCCTATGTAGATAGGTTTTTCAACATAGAAAATTTTGTTTAATGTTTGGTGCATGGTTTACCAACTAATACAGACAAACCAAGCACAGTTCTGATTTTACCCTTTGATTTATTATTCTGGATCCTTTTCCTTTTGAATTGATCCTAATGGTTCTTACCATTAGTGTGAGGTTGATTAAATGAGTTTTATGTTGGGTTGATTTTATTAAATAATTTTTTAAATGATGTGTTATACACCATTGTATGGATGTATATTTTAAAGAGTTTTTTATATGTTATAAATTTTTTTGCATGAAAAAAAAGGATTTATATGCATATAAATTTTTTTAGAATGGAATATTTTTCCTCTTTTATTTGATTTTTAAATTCCATTTGAAATTGAAAGAAATTATATCATGAGGTGTTTTAGTTTTTTAAATGAGTGTTAAAGTTTTAATTATAATCTTTTAAAAAGGAAATATAAGTGATAGAAATGTTTTGAAATAAAATATAACTTTATGAAGTTCAAATGGGTTTTTGTTTTAAATTATGTTTGATGGTTTTAAAACCATTAATTTCTTTGAAAAACGAATTTGTAACATTTATGAAAAGAGTGTGGTTTAAAGAAGAGTGGGGATTTTCAAGATGTTTTGTGTGTTTGGACCGGTCCCTTGGTATGGATTATGACTATTTGTTTAATTTTTGAAGTGTGAGTGGGATAAATTCATTCTTCGTGTCAGGAAATTATGCCTCCTAAAAATATCTTGAAATAATGTCGACATTTATCTTATAGAAGGATTTTTAGAGTAATAATATTTTCTTTGAGTGTCATTCATCCATTTTTTACTCTGTATAAACTATTAATATGTAATTGGATCAAAAATATTTATTTAATTATGAATTCTTGAGTTACCAGAATTTAATTAATGTTGATCGATGTCTTTTATAGGTAATGGAGTGGTTATATTTTTTTTATATCCAATAATTTAAATATTCTGGAGTAGTCTTAGGTATATCCTAGACCTTGGTGGTTGTTTTTTGGGTATTTATGCTTATTTTAATTAGATTTTGGTTCTTGAGAATATTTTATACTTGATTATTTTCTTGATTTCTTTTTGTTTACTTATTTATGAGAGTTTGTTGTGATGGTTGTGATTTTCTCTTGGTTTTTGATTCTATCCCTTGAGGATTTTGTGAGATGCAAAATTTGGTAGAGTTTTGGTGGTTGGGACTTGGGGAAGGCCTTGGGTTCATTTTTTAGGTGACTAGGATAGACATGATACTAGTTGAGATTATGAATTTCCTTGTGTTAGTTTGGATCCTTTTAGGTCCACCATGATATGGTGACCTAGGTATGTGGTCCTAGATTACCATCCTATTGAGTTTTTAACCCCATGTTAGTTCCCATGTTGTTTTCTTATTAGGTAGTATATTTTATTAGAGAATTTTCTCCTAGTATGATGATGTGGGTTATGATCAATTTGGGTGACCTTTCTTGGTGATTATTTGGTTATACTCTAGGTTATGTTTTCTTTGAGGTTATTATATTTATTCTTGGATGGTTATTGTGGTTTTTTCAATGGTTTTGGTTTCCTTTTGGTTTTTGGTGGTGTTTTTTTATTTGGGGAGTGTTTATCCCAAATCTCTCCATTTTAGATTAACTCTAAATAGTGAGAAGAACTATACCAGGTCTCTATCTTCTTAAGATTTGTGCTTGTGGGTTATGAGTTTGTTTTTCTTGAAGATTTTTTATGATTTATAAGGATTGAATCCATGGTTTTGAGGAGTTACTCATTATCCAGTACTCCATTTTCATTGGTCTTCTTTAGGCTCTCTCAACAATCCTACCACTAATGTAGGTATCTTGGTACTCAATTATCTATTATTTATACATTTATTAATGAAATTATGAGGTTATAAAGTGTCATGGTGGGGGAGAATTATAAAACTTTCATGCCTATATTATTTTATATTTTATTTTATTTTTTGGGTATTTTAAATTTTTAGAAGTTTTGATATTGAAACATTGTTTTTTTATAAATTTTTTCTCTATTGCACAGTTAACATGCATAGTTTAAGGTGAAACATATGATTAACCTTCCATAAATACATTTCTAGTTCATTCTTTCATTACATGGTTCATCTACATAGGTAACACACAGTTTGGTCCAAACCATGTGACTTCTATTAGAAACTGTATGAGGACACCTGTGTAAGGGTTTTCTGGTGAAAAATTAGGATAAATCATATGAAAAGAATATGAGGGGGTGTTGCATCTTTGAAAGTGGGTTTTCTCATATTTGTCACATGGTTTGGTGAATTGTGTGGCCAAACTGTATGAGTGTGATTTTCCTTTCCATCGGCCCTCAAACAGTTAGTGTATGGTTTAGAAAGCTATGAAAGATGCCCAAATTCACTTAAAAAGTAAATTTACTCATTTAACCCATTAGATTTTAACTCATCCCTCCCCTATTTTATTTACCTTTCAATTGTCCAGACCTAGGAACCCAATGGGGATCTCCTAGCCTCTCTCTATCTCCCTTCAATTATTGTCCTCTCACATTGGATTTCAAGCAGCTTCCTTTAATTTAATGTCGCTTTATTTATTATCTCTCCCATTTTCTCCCATTTCTCCTTGGTTTACTTCCCTCCCATAAACCCTAGAGGATTTTATGGTCATCTTTTGGGTTCAGGTTGGTCTAACCTTAAGGGTTTTAGTTGTTAGGGCTTATAAAGATTGTATCCTCGATTTTTGAATCCTTTTCCATTAAAGGAAACATTTTATAATTTATTTCAACTTGGTTCCACTTGATTAGGGGTAAATTATTTTCTAAATTTACCTTAATTGAAATATAATTAGTTTGTTGTAACCTTTTAAGGTTTTATTTTGTTAAATTAAACTTATATGAGATAGATTGTGTGGACCTCATAAATTTTTAAATGGTTAAACCACTTGGAAAAAAGGTATTTAAGAGTTTTATTGGTTTTATAAAGATTTGTTTCAATATCACATGTTTTTAAAATGCATAAGATGTTTGTTTTCAGTGAAATGAGATGTTTAAGGGTGTTTGACCCTATTTGGGTCACAAATTCGGTAAAATGTGGTTTTATGAAATTGTTTCCAAAGGAAGAAAAATGATTTGGTTTCTATATAGGTTTCAAAGAAGATAATGTATGTTTTAAATGGTTTTAAATGTTAACATACAATTAATTGGTTTTAAGGGATGTTTTAGAAGTATTTTCAAATTAAATGAAATGTCCCAGCATTTTGAGTTCATTTTTTAAGAAATTCTCGGTTGAAACCTTTAAAGTAGTTTTTTCTAAAAAAAATTAGACCCTAAATTGAGCCCCCTTATTATATTTTTTGATAAAATTGTCGACCCCCAAAGGATGTGGTGTTCATATTTGTCAGATTTCTTATTGATTATGCATTTTTAAACAGGGTTGTTTCATATAAAGTTGTTTATGGTGAGATTTAGGATTTACTTATTGTGTTTATTTATTAGTTATGTGATGATATCTTAGCTTAATTTTATTTTAACCTCAGTTTGACTTATTATGGGAAATTTGGTGGCTAATAGAGGGTCTGGTGCATGTTACAGTAGTGCAGTGTGTGCACACTAGCTAGTTTCCTAGGGTTTTATTTTATACTTAATGCTTGAATGAGTCTTAAGAGGGATGTTCTGGTTTCACTAAGGGGCCCCTATATAAAATTTACCAAGGTGACATGGTCCAATATCCTTCATGTCATATCCTAGTGTGTTACCTATGATACCTTGATTCAATTAAGGAATTATTTAGTGGATTCCATATTACCTTGTTTGGATCCTCTAACTCTTAAATTGATTGCATAACACCATTCATTTAGTTTTTTATTTTTTTGTGTTCCATAAATATGTTAGTACATATTTTTTCATTTCTATTATCATTTTTTTACTTTAAAATCGATTTGTAAAAAGGTTTTTCAAGGTACTTTAAAAGGGACAGTAAAATTTATTTTATTAAAAAGGTGTTTAAGAAATGCTTTGGAAAGAGGAAAATGTAAATTGGACAAATTTGAATAATATTTTCAAGGATCCTCTCACAATAATTTTAAAGGTGTTTTAACAAAAAGTTTTTGTTCCACCCTTACTCAGAGAAGCGGGATATTTTATAAAAGTGATTATATAATTCTATTTTTTCATTACACCCACATTTGAAAACTCATTTTCTATCTATATTTCAAATTACCATTAAGTAAATGGATTTTTAAAAAATGAAACAAAATCTTTGGTGAAATCATATTGGGCATGTTTAACTCACACCTAGCATACATCAGTGGGTGTATATAGCTCTTATGTTTTATTTCAGGTGCCCATTTTGAGTTCTTCTCAAGATTTGGTTATTTTTGGGTTTATTTAGGTAGGTTCATTGGTGATATGTTGTAATATTTGTGAGTGACCATGGGTCATGAGGAGACTCTTGATAGTGGTTTGGTTTCTTTTCTTTTGTTTATCCTTTTAGAATATTCATTTATTATCCCATTTGACTATATTTTTTTTCTTTCTATTTCCAATGTATTAGTATTTATTAAGATTAGATTTTATTATTATTATGAAGTTTAGTTGTTATTTTTTTTGTTTTTGGTTACACTAATTTTTTTCTTACATTTATATTGGATATATTTATTTGATGGCATGGATTTATAATCTATATATGGATCGTGCTAGATTTTTGGATGGGATACATAATGTAGTTATTATTTATCTAAGGATGAAACTATTCCTAATATCATGTTCTTGAGACACAAACACTATTTTTCAACCCATTATGATTAGGAATTCTCTTCAAACCTATTGAAAAGATAGGTAGGGGGAAATGGTGGGTCATCCCAACCCGGTTCATTACAATTACACAAAAATTGTTTTACTATAAAACTTCATCAAAAAATTAACTATAAAATAAAAGGGTATAATTTCACTAAAAGTTTCTTGTAAAAATTTACACTAGAAAAAAATTCTATTAGAAAATACCATTGGAATATTTTTTTTGAAAAATTACAGTGCAAAAGTCACCAAAATCTTTCACTGAAAATTTCTTGTGGAATTTTTCACTAGAAAATTCTAGTGGAATATTTCATTTTTTAATGGAATAATTTATTTGAATTTTACAATGCTAGTTAATAGAATTTTATAATGCAGTTTTCAATGGATTTTTGCGATAAAAGTTTTCAATGAAATTTCATGTGGGATTTTCATTTGAATTTTCTAGTGGAATTTATTATTAATATTTTTTAATGTAAATGATCAATTGAATTTTCCAATGTAATTTTCAATAAAGTCTATCCGTGTATTTTTTTGATATAATTTTTAATGGGATTTTTCATTTTTTTAATTTAATTTTACACTTTAATTTTTAGTGAAAATTAGTAATATAATTTTTTCATTGAAATTATTAAATTTATTTTCCTTATAAATATTATATGTTTTTTTAAAATACTTCCTTTATCTAAAAAACAATTTTTCATTAAAAATAAAAAAATATTAGTGTTCATATTTTTATCACTTAAGTTTTTTCATTTAAAATGTTTAATTATAAGTAATATTTTTTATAAAAATTAAACATGACTTCTAAATCATAAAAAATATTTAATCACATTAAAATTTTTATTTTTTATCCATAGAAAAGAACTATTTATCAAAACTTTTAAAACAAAATTCTATGATCTCAATGAAATTTTAGTTTTTGAAAAAAAAATTATTTGTTTTTAAAATTGATAAAAAAAATAGTTTTTCCTTTTCTTTTTTTAAAATGGAACTTCATCTTTTTGAAATTCTTTTTTAGTTAACTGGACCTTATTTTTTCTATTGGACAACACTAACCTTTCCCCTCTCTTTAAATAAACTTGACATTTTTGAAATTTCCACATGCTAAAATTTGAGGACAAAATTGGAGTTTCCCAACATTTTGGCCATTATTCCCTTATATATGAATATTCTCATTATTATATATAGATTTTATCATGATTCATGTTAAAATATTTCCATTTAACCATTCATTTTAGGTTTCCCTAATTTCTTTACTTTTTCTATGTAGGTTCTAATTTCTCAGCTTCATCAAAAGCATACAAAGCATGGTGATAGAGAATCGATTTCCCCTTCTATCTAAAATTAAAATTTTAGGTTGTGACCTCATGCCCAATATCCTCTTATGCTACCCCAGTAACTCCTCAGATGATTTTCAAGAGTTTATTCCTCTCAAAATTCTCTTTATAATTATATTTATATTTACATATATATATTTATGTTAATATATATATTTAAATATATAACTTTTATTAATAAAATAAATTTATTAAAAAAACAAACCTAAATAATACTCTTTCATATCCCTCAGTACATAATATTAAAGACTTCATCCTTATAATGATAAAAATATTAATAAAAATATTAATCTATATTTATATAAATATTTACATATATATTAGTATGGTTGACTTTATATATTTTATCCTTCTTTTATCTCTTTTATTAATGTTATACATGTCACCATTGTGATTTTTACTCATCTCTCAACCTTCGATTTCCAACATTATAAATATAATATAGAGAGAATAACAAAAAACTAAAAAATGAATTTCATTCTAATGTCATTTATTTTTTTGGATTTTTTTATGACTAACTAGATCCCTCATTAGAATAAACTTCCCATTTTGATCCCAAGTTATCATTTCCCATATAATATAATAAAAATAATAATATAAATGAAAACATTATTAAAATTAAAATTATAGTAGCGTAGAAATAGTGGACAGATGGTTGTTCTGTGTAAAATTATATTATAATGGAAGTGATTGTAAAAATGTAAACTTTTATCAATTTAATTCAATTTATTTTACTTAATATTACTTATGTCAACCACAATGATACTTATTCCACAAAATTGAAGTTAATTCAATTATTCAACACACAAAAATATAGTAATCAAAAAAATCATTTGAAACTGCATTAAAATAGAATTCAAATTTGTTATCAAGTGATACTTTTTTTGGAATTAAATTAAAAATAAAAGTAAACAAATACAAAAAAACTTAAAAATATCCCACAGAAAGAAGAAAAAGATGATTTAAGTGAAATTTTGATTTTGATTCCTCCATACCAAATAAGACATTATTAAAATATAATCAATCTTTAATCATTTTTTTATGCACAAGGAAATTAAATATATATAAAATAATTTATTCCTTTAATATGAAGGTTTTGGGAATAAAAAAAGTGGTCAGGAGATGCCTAAATATAAGATACCAACCTTTTTATAGATGTCTTAGGATTTTTTCAGATACACATTTGGCTAGTTTTGAGTATATTTTGTTTGAGTTTTATCTTGGGTTCATTTGGGTAAAAATTTGAGAAAATTGGAATGATGAAGGGTAGTTCATGTTTGGCACATGGTTTTCCCAAATTTTGTACCTCCCCAATGTTGAGTCAAAATTTTCCTTATGAATTTTACATTTCTGTATGTTTTCAAAATCACAAACACATATTCTTAAAGATGGTTTATTTCTTTCCCTAAGGATGATTATATTCTAGAATATCTTTTTCCTTACCCTTGGTCTTCACCGTCTTACCTAATGTTGTCTTAACCAAGACTAACTATTTTCCTTAAGTCAAATTTTCTTTAAGTTAAATTGAATCGTAAAGACCCGGAAATTTCAAAGAATTTATTTTTCTTAAATACCATGGAATTTTATGAGGCTGTGGCTTCTGACGGCACTTGATTCCAAGGCTCGGTGTGCCCAGAATCAATTTCTGAAGTTTAGCTCGGGTACGTTCAGTAAACGAATGAGCGGGTATTTCTATCTTTTGAACCGGTGCTCAGAATTGAAATCTGAGGGCACCGATGAACTCGCAGCGCCGATAATTGCTTAAGGGGACCTTTACTGCAGTTGCGTTTTAAGCGGGTTGAGGGTTAATAATTGGGGAATTAGTTTAAAATAAATAAAATTGTTAGAACAATTTTATTTTATATCTTTGGAAGATAATCCCTCCCATGGGAAGTTGATGGTGGGGCCCACAACCATCCAACTTCTGATGTGTGGATATTTGAAAGGTGGGGCCCACACGAGCCACAACCTTTCACCTTCCCTTAAACTCCTTAAACCCCCCTTCTTTAAGTTTGTTAACTCCCCCTCCATAAATGAGACCTCTCACCTCCCTCTCTCCCTAATCAATTATTCCAACACAATTCAATCAATTAATTTGTTGAGTTTGAATTAATTTTATTTTCACAACACTTCTTAAAAACGGGAGAGCCATTTTTATTATTTTGGGGTTGTAAATATTGGTGGGAGAGCTCTTGAGAGAATTTATAAGGAAGTGTTCTTCTCCGACGAAGAACACCATCCTTCCACAAAGAATGACGCCTCTTCGACGAAGAACGCCTTCGATGAAGAACGCCTCCGATGAAGAACGCAAAGTCACCGACGATGTGCCTTCTTTTCTTCTTCCTCCACGTCAAGGGAGGAGACCCCACCATGGGGAACGTCACCATTGACAACGGCTCTTCCTCTCATGTAAACGGAATCGACATCGTTCTTCTGTGACGTCCGACCACCGCGACGTTCGTCTCCCGCGGATTGACGACGTGCGACATCATTGCGAGGTAGGGTGTTGTTTTGTATATTTTCTTATGTGTGACTTGTATCCCCATGAAAGGGCATTCCTTTGTGATGAATTATGATTTGAGCCTCTAACGAGGAAGGTACGGCTAACGAACAAGCCCAGACCCTCCACTGGTTGTTTGTCTATATGCGGATTGTCGGGCGATGATGAAACGGGACCGCAACGGCGTTTGGAAGTCATTACAGTGAAGAGAAGATCTAGGGTGAGCCGAAGGCACAAGAGTTTGGTGAATCGGACCACCGGAGCGTGTCCGGTAGTCCGCGGAAAGTGTTGTCGGCGCGCCACACCAGCACGGCGGCACTGGCGTCTGACGGTGGCAGCGCGCCATCGGAGCAGACCGTCGCGACTGAGCCGCGGTGGTGGGAAGAACCGGAATGGAAAAGCCGTTTCGGATGGGAACTAGTGCGGCATTAATTTGTGTCGGTTGGGGAGGTCGCGCCCCTCGCTCGTCCAGGCTGGCTGAGCCGCGGCCGGCCATAGACAGGGTCTCGCCGGCCTGGCCACGCCCTGTCGCGCCCTGCCGCGTCGGGCAGGGTCGTGCCAGCCGTGGGCCGGGCCACGCCAGCCGGGCCGGGCCGCGTCCAATCAGGCCGAACCTGGACCCAGAATAGGTCAACCCGATTCAGGCCGACCCAGGGTGGGTTGGGCCGGGTCGGACCGGGCCCAGACCCCCCTTTTTTAGACCGTTTTCGGTTAAATGGTCATAACTTGAGATACAGGCCTCCGATCGATGCACCATCAGTTGTGTAGGATTTCTTGGATCGATACGATCGTTTAGGTATATTACACTCAAGGTATTGTCGAATTTTGGGTATGGCCGGGTTGGTTCGAATTCAAAACCAACCGGGCCCTCGGAGCAGAAACGCTTATAACTTGAGGACTGGACGTCCGATTGACGTGCCATCAACTACGCTGGATTCCTCTTGATGAGACGATTCTTTTGGAATAATACACTTGAGGTTTGGATGCATTTGGAGTATGGTCGGATTGGTTTAGCATATAATCCAATCGGGCCCCTCGAACGGAAAAGCCAATAACTCTCAGACCGGACGTCTGTTTGACGAACCGTCAGCGGTGTTGGTAATCTCGTTGATAAATAGTTCCTTTGAGTATAAACCATGGGAGTTCGGGGTACATTTGAGATATGGTCGGGTTGGTTCGTATACAAAACTAATCGGGACCCTCGAACAATAAAGTTAATAACTCACAGACCAAGCGTCTGATTGACGAAACGTCTATTATGTTGATACCCCTATGACGAGGCGGTCCTTTGAGATACTTATTTATGGAACTTCGTGACACTTGGAGTGTCGACCAGTAGCTTGTTTAGAGGATCCTCCTAGAGACGATTATACGGATTACGGTGACCTTGTAGCTGGCTGAGACCTGATGACTGCTTGTACGATTCATATCGGAGTGACTTGACTAGCCCTGTGGGGAGCACTACTGTGTTGGGGTGGCAGACCCATGGAGGAGGAGCACTACTATGTTGGGGTGGCAGACCCGCGGTACTCGACAGGTGGAGTACCTCTGTAGGCTAGTAGGGGAGCGTTACTGTGTTGGGGCGACAGACCCATGGCGGGGAGCACTACTGTGTAGGGGTGGCAGACCCACGGTACTCGAAAGTGGAGGAGTACCTCAACAGTCTAAGGTTAGTGAGTAGCACCTCGGAGTCATGACAGGACTACTGCACTCGACAGAGGTGGAGTTCTCTAGCTTCCATATTTTTTTCATCGTGAATAAAAATCCTGGTTTGATCTGAGTCAATGACCTTTGTGTTTTTTCTCATGATCGAGAGGGGTTACTTGATAACTTAGGTATATGTATGGTCATATAACTAAGTAAGGGTTATATGTTGAGATATTAATTTGTGGTTATCCTTTTTGGATTTAGCGAGACCTTGAGGGTCTCTAGGTCCCTACTAAGTATCGTTATACTCACCCCTGCACAGGCTATGCCCGCACCTCATTGTGTTGGATGCAGACGATGGACAAAGCTGACGGAGGCTGAGTGTACGAGGACTGGACGACACCCAAAGGTAGACCTCACAACAAGTTGGTACCCGGAGGTGGACCTCACGATGATTCAGTGCTCGGAGGAGGTTGACGGATGAGGGCGCTGAGGAGGCTATTTGTACCTACCCTTCAGGTAGGATCTGTGGTGGACGATCTAGGAGTTGTGCTATCTGTACCTACCCTTCAGGTAGAATCCATGGTGGACGATCCAGAAGCTGCTTGTCACCTTCTAGTTGTTTTGTCTTTTACCTTGTACTTTACAGTTGGGCTTGTATTTCTGGACCCTTACTTTCAACACTACTTTTGTTTTCAGTTTTACTTAGTGTTTGTTTCTGCTTGTACTCTGGTTGAATGTGTTTACATTTTATAAAGTAAATTCCTTCCTAGTTGTAGAGATTTACACCATTTGGTGATTGTCGCCAGCCCCTGGCCAATGGAAGGCGGGATTGGGTAGTCACGGCATGGGCCCCGAGGACGGGTCGTGAAAAATTGGTATCATAGGAGTCGGTTCTACCACAGAACTTAGGACTCTGATATTTATTTTCTTTGAAGAACTATTGTTAACGGTACTAAGTGTGGTTTTCAGTTCAGGTAGTCCAGTGTTGGTGCGGGTGGCCGACGTATCCACATACCAGGACCCTGACTTCTGATTTCTGACTCAGTACACAAAAACACTAATTGCATGTTTGTTTTAAAAAAATTTCATTAAGTAAACTCAAACTAGGTCAGTTCACCAGGTATAGTCTTTTGACTGTGTCGTGTCTGTTTCTTTCAGGATGTCTTCACACAGTCAGTCAGTGTGGGTACCGAGTGGAGAGCAGGATGATATCCCACTGAGCAGTGAGGCCTCAGTAAAAGTCACTCTTCCAGTTGAGACACCAGCGGAGAGTGCACGCCGCCTGAGCGCGATGCACGAGTTCCAGTGATAGAGGCCTTTGAGGTTTCGAGGCGAGTCAGATATTCAGACGGCTGGGTACTGGATGGAGTTTGTAGCACGAGCTTTCCACACATCTGGGACACCCGCTGACATAATGGTGTTCCAAGCTGTTAATCTATTTCAGGGAGAAGCTGAGAGGTGGTGGAGCTATATGCTCCAGTTTTGAGACGAAATGACCTTCACCTGGGGAAACTTCAAGACTTTTTCATGGTGGAGTTTATACAAGCAACTCTACACTCTGAGCGTGCTCAGGAGCTGCTACCCTTTCCGCAGGGTTTTCCAACTGCAGTAGTGTCTTCTGCAGTCCGCAGTAGACAGATGACACAGAAGTCCAAGCGGACTAGTCCAACAGGTGGGCGACCTCGGGATACAGGTTCGGTTGTGTGAGGCACCCAAAACAGAGCCATCCATATGAGGAGCAGGACGTTCTATTCATGTGGCAAGCAAGGTCACTTGGCTCGAGACTACCCGACCTGTCCAGCAGATGAGTAGCAGGCAGTGGAGGAACCTACCAGACTGGGGCAGAGGAGTTGGTCGTAGAGTCGGTGGTGTATGACGCTTTGAGTTTTCGCCACCACCACCACCAGGAGGTCCACCCCGACCGCAGGGAATGGGTGGATATGGGAGAGCACAGCTTCAGGCAGTTGAAGCATATGACTATGAAGCTCCGGAAGTACGTGGATAGGAGCGGGACTAGTTCCAAGCATGGAGGCCTTTGTTCTTAGTCCTTCTAGTTTTTGTGTTTTTCTTGTTGTGTTTTCTTTGTGACTTTGTACTTCAAGCTGTAGTAATAAAAGACACTTATCTTTGTGATGTTTACTTTCTTTTTCTTTTTGTATGAATGATACTAAGAGGTTCCGGTTAAAACTGTTGACTTGACCCTCACTTGTGAGATTCCTATTGGATGAGACCCAGTAACCATGCACTGATGCCGACGGTGTGACTCAACCCTTGGAGTCGAGAGTAATGGTTGGATCTCTTAGTAGTAGCATCGAGGCCTTACAACATCATTCAAGACATGAATTGTACCATTCATGTCAGGATTGACTGTATTAGGAAAATAATGTGGTTCATCTAGGGGATGAGACCAGATTTCTCTTTTCGGCAGAGGAGAAATCTCAGTAGCTCTTGTAGAATGTAGACGAAGAAGGGTGGAGATGAGTTCTTTCAATTGGCTAGTCTCACCCATTGTTCATTGAGAGAATGGTTTACGGTTCTCTCCAACACAATAGTCTCAGGTGTATCTTCTCTCAGAAGGACATGAACCTGAGACAACGGTGATGGCTTGAATTCTGCTAGGAATATGACTTCGAGATAGTCCATACTCTTGGGAAGGGGAACGTTGTAGCAGATGCGCTTAATATAAGATCGGGCATTCAGATGTTAGGAGAGGTGATACAGTAGTTGTCCGCGTTTCAGATATCCTTTGTAGATAGTGATGGAGTCAACACATGTATAACCAGAGATGTTTCAAGTTACGATGGAGAATGTGCAGATCATCCAGGAGCGGATGAAGACTTCATAGAGTAGACATAAGTCCTATGCTGATAGGAGATGATACCACTGGAGTTCGAAGGTGATGACCATGTTTTCTTATGGGTCTCACCTAGACGAGTTCTATGGAGTTTTGGCTGGGGCGGCAGGTTATCTCCGCATTTCATCGGACTTTTCCAGGTCCTCAGCAAAGTAGGCAAGGTGGCTTACTGCCTAGCCCTTTCACCTCAGTTGCACGGGTGCACGACGTCATCCACGTATCTCATTTGAGGAGATACGTGCATGGCCCTTCACACATCATTGACCACGGGGAGCTAGACATCAATGATGGGGGGACTTTCACGGGGTTCCAGTAGAGGTTGAGGATCGACAGAAGTGGGTCCTATGGGGATGGTTGATTCCTCTTGTGTGCTTTCATTGGCAGCACAAGAACCTCCATGGGAGAACATGGGAACAAGAGGCTCAGATGCGTGCTCACCGCTTTTGTTTTCCCTAGTGTGTGTTGAATCTTTAGAAGGACGTAAATCCCAGAGGTGGGAGTAATGTAAAGACCCTTAAATTTCAAGGAATTTTTTTTATTAAATACCTTAGAATTTTACAAGACTGTGGCTTCTGACGGCACTTGATTTCGAGGCCCGGTGTGCCAGGAATCAATTTTTGAAGTTTAGCTTGGGTACGTTCAGTAAACAAATGAGTAGGTTTTTCTATCTTTTGAACCGGTGCTCAGAATTAAAATCTGAGGGCACCGATGAACTCGCAGTGCCGGTAATTCCTTAAATGTACCTTTACCGCAGTTTCATTTTAAGCGAGTTGAGGGTTAATAATTGGGGAATTAGTTTAAAATAAATAAAATTGTTAGAACAATTTTATTTTATATATTTGGAAGTTAATCCCTCCCATGGGAAGTTGATGGCGGGGCCCACAACCATCCAACTTCCCATATGTGGATATTTGAAAGATGGGTCCCAAACAAGCCCCAACCTTTCACCTTCCCCTAAACTCCTTAAACCCCCCCCCCTTCTTTAAGTTTGTTAACTCTCCCTCCATAAATGAGACATCTCACCTCCCTCTCTCCCTAATCAATTATGCCAACACAATTCAGTCAATTAATTTGAAGAGTTTGAATTAATTTTATTTGCACAACACTTATTAAAAATGGGAGAGACATTTTTATTATTTTGGGGTTGGAAATATTGGTGGGAGAGCTCTTGAGAGAATTTAGAAGGAAGTGTTCTTCTCCGATGAAGAACACCATCCTTCCACGAAGAATGATGCCTCTTCGATGAAGAGCGCCTTCGACGAAGAACGCCTCCGACGATAAATGTGAAATCGCCGACGACATGCCTTCTTTTCTTCTTCCTCCGTGTCAAGGGAGGAGACACCACCGCAGGGAACGTCACCATTGACAATGGATCTTCCTCTGATGTCAACGGAATCGACACCGTTCTTTCGTGACTTCCAACCACCGCGACGTTCGTCTCCCGCGGATTGAGGATGTGCAACATCATTGCGAGGTAGGGGTTATTTTGTATATTTTCGTCTGTGTGACTTGTACCCCCATGCAAAGGAATTCCTTTTTGATGAATTATGATTTGAGCCTCTAATGCGGAAGGTACGGCTAATGAACAAGCCCGGACCCTCCGCTGGTTGTTTGTCTATGCGCGGATTGTCGGGCGATGATGAAACGGGACCACAACGGCATTTGTAAGCCATCGTAGTGAAGAGAGGATCCCGGGTGAGCTGCAGGCGCAAGCGGTGGGCGAATCGGACCACCGGAGCATGTCTGATGGTCCGTGGAAAGCGCTGTCGGCACGCCACGCCGGAGCAGACCGCCGCAGCTGAGCCACGATGGTGGGAAGAACCGGAACTGGTGCGACATTAAGTCGCACTAGCTGGGGAGGCCACGGCCGGACACAGTCTGGGCCGCGCCCACCCAGGACGGACCCGGACCCTAAATGGGTCGACCCGGTTCGAGCCGACCCAGTGTTGGTTGGGCTGGGTCGGACTGGGCCCAGACCCCCCCCCCCCCTTTTTCAAACCGTTTTCAGTTAAACGGAAATAACTTGAGCTACGGACCTCCGATCGATGCATCGTCAGTTGAGTAGGATTTATTGGATCGATACGGTCGTTTAGTTATATTACACTCATGTTTTTCAAAATGTTTGGGTATGGCCGGGTTGGTTTGAGTTCAAAACCAACCGGGCCCTCAGAGCGGAAACGCTTATAACTTGAGGACCGGACGTTCGATTGATGTGTCGTCGACTATGCTGGATTCCTCTTGATTAGATGGTTCTTTTGGCATACTCCACATGAGGTTTGGATGTAGTTGGAGTACGGTCGGGTTGGTTTGGCTCATAAACCAATCGGGCCCCTTGAATGGAAAATCCAATAACTCTCAAACCGGACGTCTGTTTGAAGAACCGTCAGTGGCATTGGTAATCTCATTGAGAAAAGGTTACTTTGAGTATTCCCAATGGGAGTTAGGGGTACAGTTGAGATATGATCAGGTTGGTTCGTACACGAAACCAACTGGACCCCTGGAACAATAAGGCTAATAACTCACAGACCGAGCGTCCAATTGACGTGCCGTCTATTGCGTTGAGACCCCTGTGATGAGGCGGTCCTTTGAGATACTTCTTCATGGAACTTCATGAAACTTGGACTATCAACCAATAGATCATGGATATGATCCTCCCAGAGACGAGCATACGGAGTACGGTGACCTTATAGCTGGCTGAGACCTGATGACTGCTTTTCTGATTCGTATTAGAGTGACTTGACTAGCCCAGTGGGGAGCACTACTGTGTTGGGGTGGCAGACCCATGGTGGAGGAGCGCTACTATGTTGGGGCAGCAGACTTGTGGTACACGACAGGTTGAGTACCTCTGTATGCTAGTAGGGGGAGTGCTACTGTGTTGGGGTGGCAGACCCATGGTGGGGAGCACTACTGTGTAGGGGTGGAAGACCCGCGGTACTCAACAGTGGAGGAGTACCTTAGTAGTCTAAGGTTAGTGAGTAGCACATCGGAGTCGTGACAAGACTACTGCGCTCGACAGAGGAGGAGTTCTACAACATCCATGTTTTCGTCATCATAAATAAAAATCTTGGTTTGAGCTGAGTCAATGACCTTTGTGTTTTTTCTCATGATTGAGATGAGTTACTTGATAACTTAGGTATATATATGGTCATATACCTAAGTAAGGGTTATCTGTTGAGATCCTTCTTTGTGGTTATCCTTGTTGGATTTAGTGAGACCTTAAGGGTCTCAGGGTCCCTACTGAGTATCGTTATACTCACCCCTGCACGGGCTATGCCCGCACCTCGTTGTGTTAGATGCAGACGACGGATAGCGCTGACGAAGGCCGAGTGTACGAGGACTGGACGGCACCTGGAGGTGGACCTCACAATGAGTCTGTACCTGGAGGTGGACCTCACGATGAGTCGGTACCCGGAGGAGGTTGACGGATGAGGGCGCTGAGTAGGCTATCTGTACCTACCCTTCAGTAAGGATCCGTGGTGGACGATCTAGGAGCTGCACTATTTGTACCTACCCTTCTGGTAGGATATGTGGTGGACAATCCAGAAGCTGCTTGTCACCTTCCAGCTATTTTGTCTTTTACCTTGTACTTTACAGTTGGGCTTGTATTTTTGTCCCCTTACTTTCAGCACTACTTTTGTTTTCAATTTTACTTAGTGTTTGTTTCTCCTTGTACTCTGGTTGAATGTGTTTACGTTTTATAAAGGAAATATCTTCCCAATTATAGGGATTTACACCTTTTGGTGCTAGTCACCAGCCCTTGGCCTATGGAAGGCGGGCTTAGGGTAGTCACGGCACGGTCCCCGAGGGCGGGTCGTGACATGAATCCTTATTTGTAAATCAAATTTACCTTGAATTGTGACTTCAATTTCCCCTAAAATAAGACTCCAATTTCTTCTGAAATCAGACTTCGGTCTTCTTAAAAATTAGACTCTGGTTTCTTTTAAAATCATACTCTGATTTCTTTAGAAATCATACTCCGATTTCCTCATAAATAAGACTCCAATTTCTCTTAAAATTAGAATCTGATTTCCCCAAAAATCATACTCTGATTTCTCCTGAAATCAGACTCTCATTTCTCCTAAAATCAGACAACGATTTCTCCAAAAATCAGACTCTGATTTCCCCAGAAATTAGACTTCAATTTCTTCTAAAATAAGACTTTTATTTCTTCTAAATTAGACTACGATTTCCTCAGTATGAGACTCCTATTTCTTTAAAAATCAGAATCTGTTTTTTAATATTTTCAAAATCTGATTATTATTTTTCTCTTACAGTTACTGAATTTCCTTAATGTAACGTTCTATTTTATCATATCCAAAATTTGATAATGTATTTCATATTGTGTTATAAAAAATTATGACATCATAATGCTTCTTATAGTTTGTTACATATAATAGTGTCGTCAAAACTATTACAAAATAACCATTGTATGAATGTCACATGTACAAGTCTCTCCAAAATTTAAGGGAAATATGGCCGTTGTAGGATAATGTGACCGTTGGAGATCTCACCTATAAATACTTAGTCATTTGAATGTTTTCAATGTTGTGAACTTTTGGGATAATTGACACTCTGTGAGAGCTCTATTAAATTTTCTTCAAGAAAAATCCTTGAATATTTTAAGTTGTTAATTTCTTGTTCGACATAATTAAATCTTCAACAAGATTTGTTTTCCTTATGAGATTCTAATTATTTTTGTTTAAAATCAAGGGATTTCAAGATGAAGGAAGATAGAGGTACATATTACCTTCTTAATAGAGGTCTTCCAAGATGAAGAAAGATAGTGGTGCCTATTACCTGCTTAATTGGGGGATTTCAAGTTTAAGTAAGACAGAGGTGTCGATCACCTTACGGATCGAGGGCTTGCAGGGATAACAAGATAGATTTCGATCTTTGCATCGAGGGATTACCCTGGTGTGGTTAAGACAGAATTTCTTGAAATTATAAATCACGGTACCTTTATCCAAGGTCGTTGGATACCCTTCTATTTAGGTTAAAATATTTCATTACACTTGTATTACTTTTTTAATTTCTTATTATTTAAATTCTGCTGAATTTTTTTTAAAGATATAAAGTGTAAATTTTTTACACTTCCTTTATTGTAATAACTCTGATTTAAGATTCTATAAACATTAAGGTTGAATTTTACTTAAGTATACCTATGGGCTTATTTATTTACTTTATCTTTATTATCAAACCTTAGGTCCTACCGAACTCTTTGTTAAATATAGTAGAGGGTTTTGTGAATCTTGTTTGTTTAACTTTGTTAAACAATGTTTTCATAAGATTAAAAAAATTAAACTTACAATTCACCCCCTCTTGTAATTGAGTATTTGCATCTTACATTTTAGTCCTACAATTGGTATCATAAAAGGTCTTTGAAACACTAATATACATCTTTGTGTTAGTATATAATTCGACTTTGTTTATATTACTTGTTTTATCTTACAAGCTAGATTTATTTCTTTGATAAACATTTTGTTTATAAATACATACTACACTAATATGTGTAGTGGAAAAGTTTTTTTTTGAAAAATGGAAGTAATCAATATTGGATATATTGAAAATCTAAATCCAACAAGACCACCAATTTTTTATGGTAATTATTATGAGTATTGGAGATATTGTATGAATACATTTATTATTAACACTATTGTTGAAAACTTTTTAATGCTTACTGGTGATTACAAAATACCTGACAAAAAAATCAGAACTTTAACCAACCAAGAAAAACAAGAATATCAATTGAATTATAAGGTACTTAAAACATTTTTGTGTTATATGACCAAGAATATATATACATCCAAATATCTTCATGTGAGTCATCAAATTGTATTTGGAAGAAACTTGAAGTAACATATTTTGGAACATTGGATGTTATAAAAAACCGGAAGAGCTATGCTTAGAGCTGATTATCATGGGATTTTTTCCTTATGTAGAACCCATATATAAAGTTCAGCAGAGATTCATGATTATTTTGAATAAGTTATATTCAATGGGAGAAAAAGGATTAAATGATGAAATTCTTGTTCACATGATTATTAATATCAAGATCAATGAGTGGGAATAAAAAAGAAAATTTATTGATGAATCTGGGAAACTTACAACAGTTACTCTTGATAAGATATTTAGGACTCTCTTGCAATATGAGAATATATTGAAGAGAGATGCGGATAATATTAAGAATAATGGGAATTTTTATTTTACTACTACTTCTAATAATATGAAAGATAAGACTCCTGAGAAAGTTTATATGAAAAAAAATCTATGAAACTGATTACTCAATCAGACTCAAGTGAATCTGAATAGTCAGAGAATAAACTAGACAATATTTCTTGAAGGTTGAACAAGATTGTGGGAAATAAATATTTCCAATAAAGATATATAAAGAAATATAGAAATGATAAGAAATAATCTGAAGTGAATTTATATGAATGTAATAAGTCTGAACATATCATACCATATTGTCCTAAGCTTAATAAGAAATAAATAAAGGATGTACATTCTAAAAGGAATAAGAACATGTACTTCAATTCTAAAAGAAGGAAATTACTAAATGTTAATGATTCATGGAGTGCCAGTTATGGTGACTCTTTAGATGAATCTTCAAATATTGAATCTTCTAGATAGAATATCATTGGTCTTATTTACAGGATTCCTATTGAAAATCAATGTCTCATGGATAAGTTAAACATAGTTGAATCTTTAATAAATATTTATTTAAGTGCTAATTATCCTAATGAAGAAAATTATTAATCTTTATATGAAGAATATTCCTCATTAGAAGATAATACTTTACCTTGTTTTATATAAGTATCTAGGTTTTCCATGTTACATGAGAATGAAAATAGTAAGATCAATAGGAAACTTAACAAGGAAAATTCTAGAATTAATATTTTAAAAAAAGAAGTATTGGATCTTTTTAAAGATCTTGATTCCAAATCTTTAAAAATTGTTTATATCTCAAAAAACCTTGTGGAAGTTAAATCTAAGAAGTATAAACTTTCTAAGGATCTTGACAAGGTTATTTATAAAAAAAATGTTTTAGAGACAGACTCAAATTCTAATATTAATGACTATAAAGATAAAAATTTAGTCATCATACTAAAATCTGAAATATTTTCCTTAAATAAATTTTTTTCAAACTTTACTCATGGAAAGGATGTTTTTGATAAGTTATATTCACAAATTCTTCCTCTATGTAATAGTTCTATATTTGGTTATTCTTATTCAAAGACAGTTTTCAGTCACAACTATTTTGTACTCCAAAGTGATCCTTTTTTCACTAAGTGTCAATGTAGTGGAAATTGGTAGAAATTTTTTTCTTTGAATAAAACTCAATCCTCAATTTTTCATAAAGCATATTGTTTCAAGAAAATGTGGGTGCCTAAGATTTTATTTTCTAACAATTCTAAATCCATGAAATTTTGGATTCCGAAAGCCTAACTTGTTTCATTTTTAGGAAAATAAATAAAGTACCAACAAAAATACATGGTGCGTGGATATTGGATGTTACTGACACTTGACTAGTAATAAAAACTTCTTTGAAAATATTATTAAGATGAAATGTGGAAGATTCACTTTTGGAGACAATGCTCAAGGAGAAATTGTTTGTATAGGTTACATTGTTCTTCTTGGAAAACCCTTAATTTCAAATGTTTAATTTGTTAAAGGTATTAATAACAACCTTATAAGAATAATCTAATTATGTAATGAAGTTTACCATGTGAATTTTAGGAATGATAAATTATTAGTGAATAATTCCAAGGATGGGTTCATTCTCTCTGCCCATCATCATGAGAATGTTTATACACTTAACTTAGAAGACCTTAGGATCCAAGAATTACCTTTTCTTAGTGCAATGGAAGACCAATATTGGTTATGGAATAGAAGACTAGGACATTGTAACCTTATGAACATATGTAAAATTTCTAAGAAAATACTTGTTATGGATCTACCAGATCTTAGATTTTATTCTTAAAAAGCTTTTGATCCTTATCAATATGGAAAGAAACATATGTCAAACTTTAAATAAATTAGTGAAGTCTCAACTTCTGATGCATTACAGCTAGTGCATATGGATCTTTTCAGTCCAACACAAAGTGTAAGTATTGAAGGAAAATATTATGTCTTTGTTTTAGTGGATGATTACACTAGAATTACATGGGTCTATTTTCTAGAAAAGAAATCTGAATATTTTTCTTTTTATAAATATTTTTCATCCAAAGTTAACAACGATAAAAAAATCCTAAATTGATAACTATTTGTAGTGATAATGGAGTAGAATTTGAACATTCATATTTTAAAAAAATTTGTAGTACAAAAGGAATTACTCATAACTTCTTAGATTCTATAACTCCTCAGTGAAATGGTGTTGTTGAAGGAAGAAACTGAATTCTTTATGAAATAACAAGAACCATGTTGAGTGAATACTCAATTGCTAAACATTTTTGGGTTGAAGCTGTAAGTAATACTTGTTATACTATAAATCAAGTTTTAATTATTCCATTTATTAATAAAACACCATATGAATTATGGACTGGTCAAAAACATATAGTTTAATACTTTAGAGTATTTGGATACAAAGTATTTATCTTGAATACTAAATATAACTTACACAAATTTGCACCCAAATCCGATGAAGGAATCTTCTTAGGATATTCCACAAATTATATGGTTTATAGATATTTTAACAAAAATTCTTGTACTTTGGAGGAAAAAGTACATGTTAAATTTGATGAAACTAATCCTTTTGTTTTTAAATAACCCCAATCTACATATTCATATGTGTTTTCAAAAGATGATAATCAACCCTTGATGGAAGATTCTTATAATCTAGAGAATACACAAGAAAATGTTTATGAATTATTCACTCTATAATATTTTTTACCTTATGTTGATAAACAGGTTTTACAAAACCCAAGTTAGTTTTTTCTTAAGAATCATCCCATTGATAGTATCATTGGTGATGCACATCAACACGTAAATACTAGAAGTTATTTAAGAAATGAATTAGAACATCTAGCATTTCTTTCCCAATTTGAACCTAAGATTATTGATGAATTTTTAGGTGATGAAGATTGGATTAAATATATGCAAGATAAACTAAATGAATTTTAAAGGAATAAAGTATGGACCTTGGTTAAAAGACCTAAAGAAACTTCTATAATTTGAGTAAAGTGGGTCTTCAGAAATAAATTTTATGTAAATGGAATCATAGTAAGAAATAAAGAAATATTAGTTTCTAAATTCTATAATCAATAAGAAGGAATAGACTATGAAAAAAACCTATACTCTAGTATCTAGACTTGAATCTATTTGAATTATCTTAACATTAGTAGCATTCATTAATTTAAAACTTTCTCGAATGTATGTGAAGTGTGATTTCTTTAATGGATATGTTCAAGATGAAGTTTATGTTTAATAACCTCATGGTTTTGAAGACAAAAAACATCCTAATCATGTTTTCAAACTTACCAAAGATTAATATAGTCTTAAACAATCCCCTAGATCACGGTATGATAGAATTACAGGATTTTTGTTACAAAAATAATTATGTTAAGGGAAATGTTGATCCAACCCTTTTTATAAAAAAATAAAACAAAAATATTTTAATTGTTAAAATCTATATTTATTGCATAATTTTCAGATAAACTCAGAAATCCTTAACTAATTCCTTTGTGAATCTTATGAAATCTAAGTTTTAAATGAGTATGATGGGTGAGTTAACATTTTTTCTTAGTTTTCAAATTTCTCAAAAACAATAAGGAACTTATATATCTCAACATAAGTATATTAAATATATTCTTAAAAAATATATATATGACAACACTAAAAGTATAAGTACTCTAATTGGTACCTCAAACACTCTTGGTCTTGATGAAGCCAAGAAAACAGTGGATCAAACAACTTTTAGAGGTATGATAGGAATCCTACAATAATTAATAAATAGTCATACATACTTAATGTTTTCAGTGTACTTATGTTCAAGATATCAATATAATCCAAAATAAACCCATTTAAAATCAGTAAACATAATTTTTTGATACTTAAAGGAAACTATGGACTTTGGACTTTTCTATTCTTTTGGAAATTAATTTCTTTTAAAAAGTTTTTTGAATGCCGACATTGGTGGTTATAGAATGGATAGGAAAAGTACATCAAGAACTTGTCAGTTCTTATGAGATTTATTAGTTTCTTGTTCATGTATGAAAAAACACTCGAAAGCACTTTCAACGGCTGAAGATAAATATGTGGTAGCTAGTATTTGTTGTGATCAAGTGTTGTGGATGCAACACACACTCAAAAATTATAGAATGAGTTTTAATAAAATTTAGACACTATGTGATAACACTAGTTCCATATCCTTAATCAAAAAACCTTCACATCACTCTCATGCAAAATACATAGTTATTAGACATAACTTTCTTCGGGATCACACTCTTAAAGGAGTTATTATTTTACAATTTATCGGAATGCCAGAACCACTTGCTAATATTTTTAAAAAATTGTTACCTTCCTATAGATTTGAATACATTAAACAAAAGTTTGGAATGATAACTATAAGGTAATCATTCATATCGATATTTTTTTAAAACAATCTCCTAACAATAAGATACTCATTTTCATAGGGGGGTACATTTTTTTTCCTTAAAACTTTTTGAAACCTAATAAAACTTTTCAGAACCAATGTTTTCTAAGAGGAATCTTATCAATACTAACAAATATTTCTGAGAACTCTAAAAGGTATGTTTTCTTACTTATATTCTACTGATTACATTTCTATTTGTTGGTATTTCAAATTTATTTTAAGAAAATTTTATCAAATTCATCTTTCCTTAAATTTGATTATTTCCTTAAAACCTCAAAAGATCAGAATCTAAAACCTTCTCCAGAATTAATATCAACCATTAGATAAGATCAAGATAATCTCAACCATTGGATTGACCCAGGAAGTTGAACCATTACTATGAAGCCTATATAAAGGGACCCCACCCCCCATCGCATTCCACATCAGTTTCCACAACTTTGTGTGCCTGAACTCTACCTCCCTTCAAAGTCACAAATCTGATTCTTACTTCCTTCCTTTAAGATATGAATGTTGCTTGAAATTTCTTATAAAACTCAAATGTATTATTATAAGGAAAACAAACACTATATAATCTTTAGAGAAAGGTTAGTATATCATAATTTCTTCTCCAAGTATGATTCTCTCATAAGGAAAATTCTCAATCTCAATGGATGGGAAATCTTTGTCATATCAAAGGAAAAAAATCAAGATCTAGTTTATCTAGATATTATAATCAAATTTTATAAAACAGTTCATTTTTATGAAAAAGGAGTAAAAGATATGTTTCAGTTCAAGAGTTATATAAATACCTACTATTTATCCTATAAGAAAGTTACAAGTGTTCTTGAGATACCTTATCATGGAGAGGCATGATTTTTTAATAGGTTTCCAGACATAGAAGGTTATTTTTATAAATTTAAGGTAGTGAAATAATTAGGACTTCAGGGAGTGAAGAAACCTAATATCTCAAATCTCTCAGCAAACCACAAGATAGAATCCCTTTGGATGCAAGAACTCCTGATTCCAAGAAAAGGGGACATGGAAACTCTAAAGACATCGTACATCTTAATGATTGATTTTCTAGTTAATCTAAGAAAGATTAACTTTATGAAGTATATATTCCTCACCATTAGCAATATAAATAATGGAATGATCAAGTCTTAGATTTTAATTTATCCTGCTATCTTGTCCAAACTCATCATTATCTTCCGAGAAACTTGAAATGTTCCTTGAAAGTAAAAATCTAAGACAATCAGAATTATGTTGTTGAGTGATGACACCCTCAAGAGAATGAAGTTTGGTTTCTCGGATAAGAAATCTGAGTTTGTTGATCTAGATGGAAAATCATACCAAGTTGGAGAGAGATCCAAATCATAACCCAAGAAAAAGAATACCAAAGCAGTAGAACCCTAGAAACCATCTCAGGACTCTAAACCTATATTTGTACCTCCTAAGACAAAGAAACAGAAAACCTTCTCAGAAGAATTAGTTACTGAGTGGAGAGATCAGAATGGAAATAGAAAATAAGGAGACCCTATTTTTTTATTAGATCCTACTAAGGCTAACACCTTAAAAATTAAAACTATTAAAGTTCTAGAGAGAAAAGAAAAAGATAATAAGTAGAAGAATAATATGTCAAAAGAATAAATTATCCAAGCCTTGATGAGAGACACTGAGAAATCATTTGAACAAATTTAAGTACCGAAATATTTCTTGTAGGAACCTAAGGTCCCTCTAGCACTAGTGGCATTTGAGACTCTGGTACCAGATGAAGAAAAGAAAATTGTTTCAGTTCCAAATCTTATAGTTGAAGAAAAATACCAATAATAAGGAGAAACCAATGAATAAGAGAAAAGTGAAGATGAGATTCAAATTGTTGTTGTGGCTCTAAAATAAATACACTTGGACAAGTTTTCAATAAGAACATCCCAAGATTCTTCCACCAAGATAATTTCAGAAGGATGATGTTTCTCAGGAGGGAGTTAATAAAATTCTCTCAAATGATGAAAGTGATAATGATGATATAGTATAACATGATTAAGGAAAATCTTCCAATGTTGTTGAAAAATATGATGATAAATAACTTTATGATTATGATGATGATGATATAATAGAACAAGTTTCTGATGGAGATCAAGAAACTCAAAAAGTTAAGAAGATATATATAATGTAGAGAAATTAAAGCAAGTTTTTGTTGATACACCTCATAAAGTTGGTGTTTATAAAACAAATAAGGATGTTTTTGGTACATCCAGGAAGAAAGATGATGAGAAAATTGAAGCTACCTTACCAAGAAAATTTTATATTTTAGAATCTTCCTCTTTAATAGATGAAGATTTTGTGGTTCAATACCTGTAGATTCTTATAAACTCCTTTCCATTATTTCCAAGAATAGAATCAAGGTGTTAACTAATTCAAGAATCAGTTAATAAAAATACATAATAAACAAACCTTTTTATATTAAATTTCATCAAAATCAAAGCTGAGTTCAAGACCTTCCTGAACAACTATGATGCTCATAGAAATTCATGCAAACTGAAAACCAAATGGTTGAAATCTATCATTGATGATATCAAGATCTTTTATGGCTTCAGTGACTCATTCAAGGATACCTTTGATAATTCCTATTAAAAAATCAAGAATATATCAACAACTTTTTCAGAGAAACTAAAGGCAAAGAAGGTTGTCCATAAAAAAGAAGATAAAGACCTGAATGGAAAACTGAACTCCATTGCTCTAAATCTAAAAAGGGAGAGGGAAATTAGGGAAGAGTTGGTCAAGAAACTTAAAACTCATGAATATTTGATTAAGTCTCAAGATGAAATAGTTAAGTCTCAAGAAGAAAAGATAAAAAACCTTGAGAAGAAAAATTAGTATTTGGAAGAGTTACTCAAGAAGTTTCAATAAGATCACAAGGAGTTGAAGAAGTTGAAAGCAGCTCTAAAAAAGATAATGCTGGAAAAAAGAACAAGGATGATTAATTTTTTAAAATCTAATCTTTTATTGTAAATTATTTTCTAATGTTTGTTTAATCTTGTATGTTTCCTAACCTTTTAGGTATAATATATATCTTCGCATTCCTTTTTTAAAATCACAAAGGGGGAGAAACGAATGTTCAAAAATAATATTAAACTAAGGGGGGATATTTATAAAAGGGAGATATTTCTTAAAGAATAAATCCTTAAGTAAAGGTTGATTCATTTATTTAATAAATATAGACAAACTAAAACTATAATAATATGATCCTTAGGGGGGTTTCATACCCAAAGGTGGAGTTATTCGTATTCATTATGAGTCATAAACAAAAATAGAGATAAGTATTTCTTTTAAGTTCAAAAATGAAAACCTTATATCTTTATAATATTTTATGAAAAGTTGTTTGTACTTTCTAAAAATGGAGAGATTGTTGAGTCAAAAGTTTCCTTATGAATTTTCTATTCCTTTATGTTTTAAAAATCACAAACACATCTTCTTAAAGATAGTTTTTTTCTTTCCCTAAGGATGATTATATTATAGAACATGTTTTACCTTAACTTAGGTCTTCAACGCCTTACATAATGTTTTATTAACCAAGAATAACCATTTTCCTTAAGTTAAAATTTCTTTAAGTTAAATTGAATCATTATTTGTAAAACCAATTTCCCTTGAATTGTGACTCTAATTTATCCTAAAATCCAACTCTGATTTCATCAAAAATCCAACTCTAATTTATTCATAAATCAGACTCTAATTTATTCTAAAATACAACATCAATTTATTCTAAAATAAGACTCTGATTTTTTTAGAAATCAGACTCTGATTTCCTCAAAAATTAGTCTTTGATTTCTCTTGAAATCATACTCCGATTTATTTTTAAATCATACTCTGATTTCTCCTGAAATCAGACTCCAATTTACCCTAAAATCAGACTCTAATTTCCCTTGAAATCAGACTTTTATTTCCCCTAAAATCAAAATTCAATTTCTTCTGAAATCAGACTCTAATTTCTTTTGAAATCATATTACAATATACTTAGAAATCTGACTCCAATTTCTTCAGAAATCAGAATCCAAATTTTAATATTTTCAGAATCTGATTATTTTTTTTCTTATAGTTATCAAATTTACTTAATGTAACATTCCATTTTATTAGATCCAAAATTTGATAATTTTTCTCATATTGTGTTATACAAAATGATATCATCATAATGATTCTCATAGTTTGTTACATAAAATGGTTTTGTCAAAACTGTTACAAAATAACTATTGTATGAATTCCACCTGTACAGGTCCCTCCAAAATTTTATGGAAATATGACCATTGGAGGATAATGTGACCATTGGAGATATCACCTATAAATACCCATCCATTTGAATTTTTTCGATGCTATGAACTTTTGGGAGAATTGAAACTCTATGAGAGCTCTTCAAGATTTGCTTCGT
Organism: Viscum album; assembly: GCA_963277665.1. Lineage (NCBI taxonomy): Eukaryota > Viridiplantae > Streptophyta > Magnoliopsida > Santalales > Viscaceae > Viscum > Viscum album. The sequence goes on from OY728164.1 coordinate 1,819,207,512, forward strand.
GTGAAAGCCTTGAAGAGTTTAATTTATGAATATCTTGTTCCAAATACTTAAATCTTCAACAATATTTGTTTGCCTTGTGTGATTCTGATTATTTCTATTTATAATCAATGGCTTCCAAGATTAAGAAAGATAGAGGTACTGATTACCTGCTTAATTGAGGGATTCCAAGATGAAGTAAGATAGAGGTACCGATTACCTACTTAATCTAGGGTTTCTATGTTTAAGGAATAGTGAGGTGTCGATCACCATATGGATCTAGGGCTCGTGGGGATAGAAAGACAGATGCTAATATTCGCATCAAGGGTTTACCCTGGTGTGAGTAAGATAGACTTTATTAAAAGTATAAATCAAGGGACCTTTATCCAAGGTTGTTGGACACCCTTCTCTTTGGGTAAAATTATTTCAATACACTTTTATTACTTGTTTAATTACAAGTTATTTAAATTCCACTTCATTTTTTTAACGATAGAAAGTGTAACTTTCTTACACTTTCTCTATTGTAATAACTCTGATTTAAGATTCTATACACTTTAAGGTATAATCTTACTAAAGTATGCCTATGTTATTATTTATTTAATTTATCTTTAGAATAAAACCTTGGTCCCTTCCGTACTATTTTTTAAAGATATTAGAGGTTTTTTTGAACTTTTTTTGTTTAACTTTGTTAAAAAAAGTTTTCTTAAGATTAAAAACAAATCTTTTTAAACTTACAATTCACCCCACTCTTATAATTGAGTATCCCCATCTCACATTTCGATCCAAAAATTAGTATCATAGTGGGTCTTTGAAACACTAATATACATATTTATGTTAGTATATAATTACACTTTGTTTATCTTACTTGTTTAATCTTACAAGTTAGATTTATTTACTTGATAAACATTTTGTTTATAAATACATGTTACACTAACATGTGGAGTGGAAAAGTTTTTGTTTTGGAAAAATGGTAGGAATAAATATTGGATTTATTAAAAATATAAATCCAACAAGACCACCAATTTTTTATTATAGTGATTATGAGTATTTTAGAGATCATACTAAGATATGTTTTATTAACACTAGAGTTGACAACTTTGTTGTGCTTACTAGTGATTACAAAATACCAAATAAGTAAGTCATAACTTTTACCAACGAAGAAAAACAAGAATATCAATTGAATTATAAGGTATATAATACTTTGTTGTGTTCTATGACCAGGAATATATACATCCAAATATCTTCATGTGAGGCATAAAATTGTATTTGGAATAAAATTTAAGTAACACATTTTGGAACATCAAAAGTTATAGAAACCAGTAGAGATATGCTTAGATATGATTGTCATGGTTTTGTTTTTCCTTATGGTGAACCCATATGTAATGTTCAGGAGAGATTTATGACTATTGTTAATAGCTTATATTTAATGGGAGAAAAAATTTTAGATGATGAAATTATTGTTGACAAGATTATTGATATCATTCCAAATGAGTGGGAATCAAAAAGAACAACTATTGATGAATCTAGGAAAGTTACAATAGTTTCTCTTGATGAGATATTTGGGACTCTCTTGCAACATGAGAATATATTGAAGAGAGATTTTGATAATATTAATAAGAATAATGGGTGTTACTTTTTGACTACTTCTAATCATATGAAATCCACGACTCCTGAGAAAGTTTCTAAGACAAAAAAATCTAAGAAAGTTGTTATTCAATCAGAATCAAGTGAACCTGAACTGTAAAAGAATGAACTAGCCAATATTTCTCAAAATATGAATAAGATTATGGAAAAAAGGGATTTCCAATATAGATACAAGAAGAAATATAGAAAGGATAATAAATAATCTGAAGTGACTTGCTATTAATGTAAGAAGGTTGGACATTGACCAAAGATTAAGAAGAAACAAAGAAAGGATAGACATTATGAAAGGAATAAGAATAAGTACAAAAAGTATAAAGCAAGGAAATTACTAAAAGCTAATGATTCATGGAGTGCCAATTGTAGTGACTCTTAATAAAAATCTTTGATTATTTAATCTTCTAGACAAAAGAACATTTGTCTTATTTCTAGGATTCCTATTGAAAACCAATGTCTCATGGATTAGGTAAACACTGCTAAATCTTTAACAAATATTTCCTTAAGTTCTAATTATCCCAAGGAAGAAAATTATGAATCTTCAGATAAATAATATTCATCATAAGAAGATAATACTTTACCTTCTTTTAAAGAAGTATCTAGGTTTTCCAAGTTACTTGAGAATGAAATTAGTAAGATCAATAAGAAACTTGAAAAGGAAAATTCTATAATTAGTATTTTAATAAAAGAAGTATCAGATCTTTCTAAATATTTTGATGAAAAATATTTTGAAATTGTTTCTACCTCAAAAAACATTGAGGAAGTTAATTATGAGAAGGATTAACTTTTTAAGGATATTGAAAAGGCTATTTATAATAACAATGTTTTAGAGACAAACTCAAATTCTAATATTGATGACTATGAGGATAAGAATTTAGTCATCAGACTAAAATATGAAATATTTTCCTTAAAGAACTATGGTCAAACTTTACACATGTAAAGGAAGGGTTTGATAAAATGTATCCACAACTTCTTCCTCTACGGAATAGTTTTAGATTTGGTTATACTAATTCAAAACTAGTATTTATTCACAACTATTTTGTACCCAAAAATGATCCTTTTTACACTAAGTGTAAATGTGGTTGGTATTGGGAGGAAATTTTTTCTTTGAATAAAACTCAATCCTTAGGTTTTCATAAAGCCTACTTTTCCAAGAAAATGTGGATACCTAAGATTTTATTTTCTAACAATTTTAGATCAAAGAATGTTTGGATTCAAAAAGTATAACTTGTTTTATTTTTATGAAAAAAAAAAAGTACCAACAATAATACATGGTACATGGATAGTGTATGTTCCCATCACATGACTGGTAACAAAAACTTCTTTTAAAAGATCATTAAGATGATAGGTAAAAGAGTCACTTTTGGAGATAATGCTCAAGGAGAAGTTGTTGGTATAAGTAACATTTTTCTTCTTGGAAAATTATTAATTTCAAATGTTTTATTTGTTAATGGTATTAAGAACAACCTTAGAAGAATAACTCAATTATGTGATGAAGTCTACCTTGTGAATTTTAGGAATGGTAAATTCTTAGTACACAATTCCAAGGATGAGTTCATTCTATCTTACCATCGACAAGAGAATGTTTATACACTAAACCTAGAAGACCTTAGTATCCAAGACATACCTTACTTTAGTGAAATAGAAGACCAATATTGGTTATGTCATATAATACTAGGACATTGTAACCTTAGGAACTTATGTAAACTTTCTAAGAAAAGACTTGTTAAGGATCTACTATATCTTATATTTGATTCTTAAAAAGATTGTAATCCTTGTCAATATGGAATAAACATTAGTCAAGATTTAAATTAATTAGTGAAGTATCAACTTCTAATGCATTACAGCTAGTGCATATGGATATTTTTTTTCCAACAAAAACTGGAAGTATTGGAAGAAAATACTATGTATTTGTTTTGGTTGATGATTATACTAGATTTACATGGGTCTATTTTATAGAAAATAAATCTGAATCTTTTTATTATTTTAAATCTTTTTCATCCAAAGTTAAAAATGAGAAAAGCCTTCCATTGATAACTATTCATAGTGATAGTGGAGGAAATTTTGAAAATTCATATTTTGAAACTTTTTGTAGTAAGAAAGGCATTACTCATAACTTCTCAACTCCTAGAACTCCTCAGAAAAATGGAGTTATTGAAAGAAGAAATAGAATTATTCAAGAAATAACAAGAACCATGTTAATTGAATACTAATTTCTAAAAAAAATTAGGATGAAGCTATAAGTAATGCTTGTAATACTATAAATAGAGTTTTAATTAGGTAATTTCTTAATAAAACACCTTTTGAATTATAGACTGGTCAAAAACATATAGTTTCATACTTCATATTATTTGGATGAAAAGTATTAATCTTGAATACTAAATGTAACTTACACAAATTCACAACAAAATTTGATAAAGGAGTCTTATTAGGCTATTCTAAAACTTCTAAGTATTATAGAGTTTTTAATAAAAATTATTGTACAGTTGAGGAAACAGTACATGTTAAATTTTATGAAACTAATCATTTTTTTAAACAACCCCAATCTACATCTTCGGATGTTTTTTCAAAAAATAATTATCAACCCTTGATGGAGGATTCTTCTAATCATGATAATACTCAAGAAAATTTTTCTGAAGTATTAAATACAGAAGATTTTTTACCTTATGTTGATGAACAAGTTTTACAAAACCCAAGTCATTTTTTTCTTAAAAATCATCCTAGTGATAGTATCATTGGTGATGTGAATCAACCCGTAAGTACTATAAGTCCTTTAATAAATAAAGTAGAACATCTAGAATTTCTTTCCCAATTAGAACTTAAAACTACTGATGAAGCTTTAGGTTGTGAATATTGGATTAAAGTTATGAAAGATGAACTAAATGAATTCGAAAGGAATAAATTCTAGACCTTGGTTGAAAGACCTAAAGACACTTCTGCAATTGGAGTAAAGTGGTTCTTCAGAAATAAATGTGATTAAAATATAATCATAGTAATAAATAAATAAATATTAGTTTCTAAAGGCTATAATCAACAAGAAGGAATAGAATATGAAAAAACCTATGTTTCGATAGCTAGACTTGAATCTATTTGAATTATCTTAGCCTTTACAGCATTAATTAATTTCAAACCTTTTCAAATAGATATGAAGTGTTCTTTTTTTAATGGATATGTTCAAGAGGAAGTTTATATTGAACATACTCTTGGTTTCAAGGACAAAAAACATTCCGATCATGTTTTCAAACTTACCAAAGCTTTATATGGTCTTAAACAAGCCCCTAGATCCTGGTATGATAGACTAACAGGATTTTTGTTACAAAATAATTATGTTAAGGGAACTTCTGATCCAACCCTTTTTATAAAAATAGAAGAAAAAATGTTTTAGTTATTCAAATCTATGTTGATGACATCATTTTCAAATCAACTCAACAATCCTTAACTGATTCCTTTTCAAATCTTACGAAATTTGAGTTTGAAATGATTATGATGGGTGAGTTGACATTTTCTCTTGGTTTTCAAATTTCTCAAAAACCATAAGGAACTTATATATCTCAAAAATAAGTATATTGAATATCTTCATAAAAAATCTTGATATGAAAATACTAAAAGTATAAGTACTCCAATCGGTACCTCAAACACTCTTGATCTTGATGAAGCTGAGAAACCAGTAGATCATACATCTTTTAGAGGTATGATAGGAATCCTACTATACTTAATAGCTATTCATCCATACTTATTGTTTTATCAGGTTCATCTTTCCTTAAATCTGATTATTTCCTTAAAAACTCAAAATATCAAAATCTAATTCCTTCTTTGGAGTTAATATCAACTATTAGATCGGATCAAGATAATCTCAACTGTTGGATTAACCTAAGAAGTTGAACCATCTCCTTGAATCCTATATAAAGGGATCCCCCTCTATACCACATCATTTTACATAGATTTTTGTGCCTGAACTCTACCACCCTTCAAAGCCACCAATCAAATTATTTCTTCCTTCCTTTAAGCTTCGAATTTTGCTGGAAATTTATTATCAAACTCTAATGTCTTCACATAAGGAAAACAAATACAGGGTAATATTTAGAGAAAGGTTAGTATATCATAATTTATTCACCAAGTATGATTTTCTCATAACAATAATTATCAATCTAAATGGATTGGGAATAATTTCCATAGCAAATGAAAAGCATCCAGATCTAGTTTATCCAGATCTTATAATCAAATTTTATGAAAATATTTAGTTTTTTGAAATAGGGTGAAAAGATATGTTTCAATTCAAGAGTTATATAAATACATACTCTTTATCCTACAAGAAGTATGCAATTGTTTTTGAGATACCTTATCATTTATAGTCATGCTTTTGTTTGCATAGGTTTTCAAATAGAGAAGGTTATTTTGATAAAGTTAAGAAAATGGAATGCTTAGGACTAATGGAGTGAAGAAACCTAATATCTCAAATCTCTCATAAAACCACAAGATAGTATCCCTTTGGATGAAAGGACTCATGATTCTAAGAAAAGGGGACAAGGAAACCCTAAAGACAACAAACATATTAATGGTGTATTTTCTAGTTAATCTAAGAAATATTAACTTGATGAAGTATATCTTCCTCACCATCCACTATATAAAGAATGGAATGATCAAGTCTCAGATTTTAATGTATCCATCTATCTTGTCCAAACTCATCATTGTATTCCCATAAACTTGAAAAGTTCCTTTAAAGTCAAAGCCTAAAACATTTAGAATTATGTTGTTGAGTGATGACACCCTTAGGAAAATAAAGTTTGGTTTCTATGATATGACATCTGAGTTTGTTTTTCTAGATGTAAAATCATACCAAGTTGGAGAGAGCACCAAATATGAACCCAAGAAAAATAAGGCCCAACTAGTTGAACCCTAGAAACTAGCTTAAGCCTCTAAACCTGCATATGTACCTCTTAATCCTAAGAAATAGAAAACCTTCTTAGAAGAAGTAATTTCTAAGTGGAGAGATCTGAAGACAAGAATAAAATATGGAGATCATATTTTTTTATTAGATCCTACTAGGGATAAGGTCTTAAAAATTCAAACTACTGAAGAGAAAAAGAGACAACAAAAATAGAATAAGTAGAAGAAGAAGATTTCAGAATCATAAATTATCCAAGCCTTGATGAGAGACACTGAGAAATCATCTGAACAAATTCATGTAACAAAATATTTCTTTAAATAACCCGAGGTACCTCTAGCATAACGGCATTTGAGACTCTGGTACCAGATAAAGGAAAGAAAGTTTTTTTAGTTCCAACTCTGATAGTTGAAGAAAAATACCAAAAAGAAGGAGAAACAAAAAACGAAGAGAAATTTGAATACGAGATCCAAATTGTTGATGAGAATGTAAAAGAAACCCACTCAGACAATTTTTTGATAATAACTTCCCATGCATCCTCCACAAAGATAATTTCAAAATGAAAATATTTTTAGAAGGATAATGTTTCTCAGTAGTAATTCAACAAAATTTTCTTATATGATGAACGTGATAATGATTATATTGTACAACATGTTGAATTAAAGGCTTATAATGTTGTTGAAAAATATGATGATAAAGAAGTCAATGATGATGATGGTAGAAAAGACCAAGTTTCGAATGGAGAGAAATAAATTCAGAATGTTGAGAAGATAATCTATAACATAGATAAAGGAAAGAAAGTTTTTGTTGATAAACCTTATAAAGTTAGTGTTTCTAAAACAAAGAAGGATGTTGTTGGTACATCCCAGAAGAAAGATGATAAGAAAATTGAAGTTACCTCACCAATAAAAGTTTCTATTTCGGAATATTCCTCTTCAATAGTTGAAGACTTTGTGGTCCAGTCCCTATAGATTCTTGTAAAATCCATTCCATTATTTCCAAGAATAGACTCAAGGTGTCAACTCATTCAAGAATCAATTAATTAGAAGGAAGAATAAATAAAACTTCTTATGGAGAAATTCATCAATCTCATAGCTGAGTTCAAGACCTTTCTAAATAACTATGATGCTTATAGAAATTCCTGAAAACAGATAACCAAATGGTCAAAATATTTAACTGATGATCTCAAGATTTGTGATGAATTTAGTGACTTAGTCAAGGATTACATTGATAAGTCTGATGTAAAACTCCATAATCTCTCAATAAGTTTTTCATATAAACTAAAGGAAGTGCAGGATGTTCGTCAACAAGAAGATAAAGTCCTGAATGGAAAACTGAACTCCATTTCTCTCAATCTAAAAAGGGAGAAGTAAATTAGGGAAGAGATAGAAAAGAAACTTAAAACTGAATAATAGTTTATTAGGTCTGAAGATTAAATATTTAAGTATCAAGAAGAAAGGATAAACCCCTTGAGAAGAAAAATCAGGATCAGGAAGATTTACTCAATAACTTTCAAGAATATCACAAGGAGTTGAAGAAGTTGAAAGAAACTCTGAAAAATATAATGCCAAAAAATAAGAACAAGGATGATTAATTTTTTCAAATCTGATCTTTTTTTTAAATTATTTTTTGATGCTTTAGTTATCTAATGAAATTTTTTACCTTGCATTGTTTCATCTTGTATGTTTCTTAACATTTCAGCTACAATATATTCTTTTCATTCCTTTTTAAAAATAAAAATGGGGGAGAAAATAATGTTCAAAAAGAATATTAAACTAAGGGGTAGGATTCTTATAAAAGGGGGAGATTTATTAAAGAATAAATCCTTAAGTAAAGGGGATTCATTTCTTTAAAAAAGGCAGACAAACTCAAAAGATAAGAATATGATTCTTAGGGGGATTTCATAACCTAAAGGAGAGTTATTTGTATTCATTATGAATCATAAAAAAGGGAGATAAGTTTTCTTTTAAGTTAAAAAATTAAAACCTTAGATCTTTATATTATTTTATAAAAAGTTGTTTGTGCTTTCCAAAAGGGGGGGTTGTTGAGTCAAAAATTTCCTTATGACACTTCCATTCCTTTATGTTTTGAAAATCACAAACACATCTTCTGAAAGATAGTTTTTTTATATACCTAAGTATGGTTATATTCTAGAACATATTTTACCTTACCCCTGGTCTTCAATGTCTTGCCTAATGTTTTTTTAACCAATACTAAAAAGTTTCCTTAAGTCAAAATTTCCTTAAGTTAAATTGAATAATTGTTTGTAAATAAAATTTACCTTTAATTATGACTCTGATTTCTCCTAAAATCCAACTCTGATTTCTTCTAAAATTAGACTCCAACTTCCTCAAAAATCAGACTCTGATTTCCTCAGAAATCAGACTCCCATTTCTTTTGAAATAAGACTCTGATTTATCCTAAAATCATACTCTGATTTCCCCTAAAATCAAACTCTAATTTCCCCAGAAATCAGACTCCCATTTCCCCTGAAATCAGACTCCAATTTTTTCTAAAATCATAATCCCGTTTCTTTTAAAATCAGACTAATATTTCCTTCAAAATCAGACTTCAATTTATTCATAAATCAAAATCTGATTTTTCATATTTTCATAATCTAATTATTTGTTTTTCTTATAGTTACCGAATTTCCTAAATGTCACATTCCATTTTATCAGACCCAAATTTTGATAATGTTTCTCAAATTGTATTATACAAAATGATGTTGTCACAATTATGCTCATAGTTTGTAACATAAAATGGTGTCATCAAAACTATTATAAAATAATCGTTGTATGAATGCCACATATACAGGTCCCTCTGAAATTTCAAGGAAATATAATTGTTAGAGGAGAATTTTACTTTTGGAGATATCACCTATAAATACCCATCCATTTTAATGTTTTCAATGTTTTAAAATTTTGGGATAATTGAGACATTGTGAGATCTTTGTCAGATTTTCTTTGTGAAAAATCTTTGAAAAGTTTAATTTGTGAACATCTTGTTCCACATACATTAATCTTCAACAAGATTTTTTTACCTTGTGCGATTATGATTTTTGTTGTTTACAATTGAGGGCTTCTAAGATGAAGGAAAATAGAGGTACCAATTACCTACTTAATCAAGGGCTTCAAAGATGAAGGAAGATAGAGGTACTGATTAACTGCTTAATTGAGGGCTTCCAATTTTAAGGAAGACAGAGGTTCTAATCACCTTACGAATCGAGGGTTTGTGTGGATAGCAAGACAGAATCTGATCTTCGCATCAAGGGTTTACCCTTGTGTGAGTAAGACAAACTTTCTTAAAAGTGTAAATCAAGGGACCTTTATCCAATATTATTGGATAACCTTCTCTTTGGGTTAAAATATTTCATTACACTTTTATTACTTGTTTAATTAAAAGTTCTTTAAATTCTACTGCATTTTTTTAAAGATATAAATTGTAACTTTCTTACACTTACTTTGTTTTAATAACTCTTATTTAATATTCTACATGCTTTAAGGTTGAATATTAATTAAGTATACTTGTGTTCTTATTTATTTACTTTATCTTTATAATTAGACCTTGGGCAATTTCAAACTCTTTGTTAAAGATAGTAAAGGGTTTTGTGAATCTTGTTTGTTTAACTTTGTTAACAAAAGTTTTCTTAATATTGAAAACAAAATTTTTTAAACTCACAATTAACCCCCTCTTGTAATTGAGTATCTACATATTATATTTAGATCCTACACCCAGATATGTGGTTTCTCCCTAATTCAATCTCTCTCTCTCCTCTTTTTAAATAAAATATGGATGTTTTATCCATTGTTGGTATGGTTTTAGATCTAGTTTTAATATATCTTGTTTATTTTGATCTTGAATCTAGGATTTGAATCAAGATCTCATTCTTCATCATGATTAGGGTTATTCCACTCAAATTTGATATTATCTGTTAGTGAGTGTTCATCGCCAATTTTGAGGCAAGTGGTCTAAATTTTAAATCCCATAATCTTGATTTCAATTATGTGTATGTCATTATATAATTTATATTTAATGTTTAGAAACTAAATTTAATAAATTGAATTAATTAATTTGTTGAATTAATTAATTTAGATATTGTGGAATTGTTTGAATAATGGGGTTATGGAATTGGTAAATCAATGGGTTTGTGAAATTGTATAATTTTTGAATTAGATTAATTAACTTTTTAATTAGTTATTAGGATATTGGGATTGTTTAATTGGATTAATTAATTTTATAATTAATTAATGGAATTTTTGAGTAATTGGTAGAATTTAATTAATTATTTATTTAATTACTTAATGGTTTGTTGAGAATGTGAATTGAATTAATTAATTGATAAATTAATTAATGGATTTTTGAGTTGTGGAATTAAATTAATTAATTATCGAATAAACTAATGGATTGTTATAATTGTGAAATTGTATTAATTAATCAGTGAATTAATTAATGAAACATTATAATTGATTAAATTGGAATAATTAATTTTTGAATTAATTAATTATTAAATTGTTAATATTATAGAATTGAAGTATTAGGATTAATTAATTTATGAATTAATTAATGGAATATTGTGATGGTAAAATGTGATAAGAGGATTAATATTGATTAATCTTGAGTGATGTGATATTGTGATACATTTTATATTGTGATACATGTAATATATTTGATTTATTGATATATGAGTATGGGACACAAATTGATGCTCTAAATACCCATATGTGATTGATTGATATAAGAGTGTGGAACATGGACTGATGCTCCAAATACCCATAGAGTTCCAAGTGCATGCATGAAAATATTATTGTATAGGAAAAGGAATGATGCTTCAAATACCCATGGGGTGTGGGATAGGGACTGATTCTCCAAATACCCACAGGATTCTAGACACGGCATTCTATGCCGATTATATTGACATTGGACTATGGTTCCAATTAGTCATGATAAATAATTGAGATGAAATGGATAATTCAATACCATGTGTTATAGTGAATTGTAAATTGAATATGTGATATGGTTCAGACTCCAGCATGTGCCGAAGTAGGTATTGAGGTTCGGGTGTCCTTAAGAACTCGGGGGGTTTATGCGGTTAAATAAAGGATAATTTAATGATTTAAACTATTTAATTTATTACTTGTATTTAATTATTTATACAACTTCATACACTATAATTGAATGGATATTATCTTAGGCACCGTTGGTGGTGGACTACTGAGTTGTACTCACACCCTACTTGGGATGCCTGATCAGTACTCGAATAAACTTCATGTATGTAGGATAGGATAAGGGGAAAGGCCTGTGTTATATGGATGATTTGGGATGGATCATGGATGGGGGAACCAGTTGTGGTTTAGGACCCTCTTAGTATTTTTTATTGTCTTTACTTTTGGGTTTTAATTTTAAAACTTGGAATATATTTTGGTATGATATGTATACTAATTAGATTTGGATATTGTATTTACTATTTTGGTCATCTTTTGAAAATAGTTTGGTTTGGTTATTGATAATATCATTTTATTATTACTTATTTATTCACGTTGGGGTATTACTCTAATAAAGATGGTATAGTATCTTTGTGATTGATATTGGACCCTCACTTCTAGTCATCAGCCTTTATCATACGGGGAGGAGTGACTAAGGTCATGTGACCGACCGGTTCAAGGCATAGATGTGTGGAACCTGGGTAGGGATGTCACAAAGTGGTATCAGAGCCCAGTTTTCTTTCCTTTCCTTTCTTCATACAATTTATGAAAGGTAAATAGGATACTAGGAACAGTAAGACCTTTGTTATGCACTCCTGCATGGGAGTAGCTAACCCGTTTATGGGAGAAAACCCAAGTACCAGGGTGGGATTATTGTTATTGGTATTTTCTATTACAATTGAATGTTATTTCACCTTGGATGATATACTTTTTATTTGATGTGATTATTGATTCTGAGATTTTTTGAAATTTCACTTGTGTCTCGGAATGGAATGATAATTGAGTATACATGTATAATTCTAGGCACTTAGGATTATTTTGTGACATGCATTATTTTAGGAAATCATGAGAAAGAATTTTTTGGGTAAATGATTGAAATTTAATTGTTTTTCCTTGCTTGTGTATTTGAACTGAAAAACGTACTTAATATAAATGAATAGGCTTTAAAATGGTGAAAATGTGAATAATTTAGTATATAATAAAAACTTGAATAATGAGCATGAGTTTATCCTTTTTTAACCATGACCTAGATGTAGGGTGGTTAACGGTAGATATAGAGCCTCAGTTTTGACCATAAGATGGGGTTTGAGGGAATGTTTTGTTATGGATTTATTTTAATCCCTGTAAATGTGTTAATTTTTTGGAATTTATCCTAATTTATTTGTTTGTAATTGTATAGTTATGCCTCCATGGTTATTCTTGTTGAGAGGATGACATGAGGACATGGCTAGGGATGATCCTCTAGTGGTGAAACCTGAGCCACCGATAGTGTCGGGTGAGGAATTAGGGAAGAATTTATGAGATAAATATTCTCGATTCATGTAGTTTATAGAAATATTCCCATGGTAGATTGTAACGATCATATCAGAGATGACGTGGGAGTTTCATTTGTAGCACCCTCCAAATTTTACCGGAGAGGGTGGAGCAAAGGGAGGTGAGTTCTGGATTGAGTCTATCTATAATATACTTGACCACTCAGATAATCCTACCAAGAAGAGTCAAATTGGATACTTACATGTTGCGTGTTCAAGGAAAGTTTTAGTGGGACATCAATACTTGGGATGGATAGATTGATAATATGGAGTGTCAGAACTTTTAGAAGATTTTCTTGGAGCACTTTTATCCAGAGATGTTGATATAGGAGAGAGCATCTTAGTTTAGGAGGTTTACTAAGGAGAGAATGTCCTTTATAGACTATGATGGTCGCTTTACAAATTTTTAGAGATTTTATCTAGTGTTAGCAGGAGATGAGGCTATAGAGGAAAAATTATTTTTGGATGGTATTAAATGTGAAATTAAGTCCTAGGTGAATATATTCAGGATGGATAAGTTTTTAGAGGTGGTGAATTAGACTCTCATATCTGAGGGGAACCTAAAGGATGCATCTAGTTGGGGATAGGTGTTTTCTTCTGGATGAAAAAGATGTATGAATTCTAAGATAATGAATATTCATTGTGAGAATGTTATCCAGAGTGATGTGAAGAATAATAGTAAGATAAAGGGACCAATTATTCAGTATCTTACCTGAGTAATTCTTCACCAATGCGGTAGGCCGGTCCACTTTCATAAACATTATCCCTGACCACCAGTAGAGTGATGAGCCTACCGTAGGATGGGTCATCAACATAGATTCTACAAGAACCCACGATAGACAAGTAATGATGGAGCAGCTAAGTAGAATCAGAGTGTGGAAAGGGGGTCTTCTACACCATATCAGTCTAGCAGCTAGAGTTCATTTGGTCTTGGTGGTAGAGGTGGTGGACATGGTGCTTCTATTAAAGATATCTTGTATTAGCGGATTGGTGTATCTCAGGGGACAAAAACTACATCACAAAGAAGAAGGGAAGGACAGTTGCATACGTTTTAGCCTATACTTGTAGATAGAATGGTTAAACCTTTAACAGTTAGAGGTATTATTCTTGTATCTTATATGATAGCTAGTGACTTACTTGATACTGGTTCCTCTCATTCTTTTGAATGGTTTAATCCTGGTGGTGGAATTTCTAAGTGTGGTGATGATGATAGATACACCATTGGCAGTAAGGTCTAGGGACATCTGTTTGTTCAAGGGGTATTCTCTCAAGGTTAGGGAGTATCATCTTCTGTGGTATCTTTATATACTTTACATGTCAGTATCTGACTTAATTTTTGGTATATACATATCACACCAATCACACATAAATTTTTACCACTCGATAGTGACTTGTACATCTCCTTTATTTTCATCGTAGAGAATGGGATATCCTAGAGGGCCATACAGGGCTAGTTAATCTGAAACTGGGGGAACTCACCACCTAGGTTTCTATTCTGTTTCTAGATGATGGGGGTATAAAGAAAGATCTATTTCTACCCATAGTGGATAGGTTTTAGGATTTGTTTATTGAAGAATTCTCAAGGATGACTCCTAAGATAGATATTCACTTTACCATTGAACTCGTGCCAGAGGATGAACAAGTTTCTATTTCACCATACAAAATCAAACCAACAGAGTTGTAAGAGACTAAGACACAACTATAAGAGTTGATGGATAAAGGGTTTATCTATCTGATTATGTCGCCCTGGGGTTCTCCAATCTTCTTTTCAAAGAAGGATAACAGGACATTTCACTTTTTTTTATTACTGGAAGTTGAACTAGATGATTGTGAACAATTGGTATCATCTTCTGTATATCAACAATCTATTTGACCAATTGAGAGGATCTTGCATTTTCTCTAAGATTGACTTGAGATTAGGGTATCATCAGTTCAGATTTCATCCTTCTGATATACTGAAGACTAATTTTAGAAGAAGTTATAGCCTTTATTAGTTCATCTTGATGTCATTTGGGCTAATGAACATTCCAGTAGTGTTTATATAATTGATGAACAAAATAATCCATATGTACCTAGATCCGTTTTTTGTAGTATTTGTGGATGAAATATTGGTGTACTCTAAGACTCATGATGATCATGCCCAACATCTTGACATCATCTTGAGTACATTGAGAGATAATTTTCTATACACCAAGATATCGAAGTGTCAATTCTGGATTGATTGAGAACACTTATTGGGTCACATCATCTTAGAAGAAGTTGTTTCAATAGACTTAGATAAGGTGTGGATAGTTTTATCTTGGGATCACCCCAAGAATGTCATTCATAACCATAGTTTTTTTTGGGTTATCTAGATATTACCAGAGGTTCATCCAAGACTTTTCCTTTTTGACAGGACCACTTTTGGTCTTGACAAAAAAGGGAGTAAAGTTTGAATGGGTTGAAGAATGTGAAAATGCCTTCTAGGAGTTGAATAAGTGCTTGACATTGGCACTAATATTGATCCTACCCAATCTAAGTGAGAATTATATGGTATTTTGTTATGATTATGGGATAGATCTTGGGGTATTGTTGATTCAGGGAGATTGAGTTGTGGCATATGGGTCTCCATAGTTGAGACCACATCAATGGAACTACCCTAAGCATGAACTCAAGTTGGAAACAATGGTTTATTCTTTGAAGTGTCAGTGGCATTATCTGTTGGGAAAAAAATATTGTGTATACAGATCACTAGAGTTTAAAGTATATCATTTTGTGGATATATTTGAATCTTCAGTAGTGTAGGTGGGTTGAGTATATGCAATCATTTTATTTTGATCGAGCACATACGCCCCATAAGGAAAACAGTGTTTATGATGCTTTAGGTAGGAAAACTCAGACTCACCCAATTCAGGAGTAGGTGGGTTGAGTATATGCAGTCTTTTTATTTTGATCATGCACATACACCCTATAAGGGAAACATTGTTTATGATGCTTTAAGTAGGAAAACTCAGACTCAACCAGTTCATGAGTCTAGTGCTAAGTATAAAATGATGACTTTGCTAGCTAAGATGCATGTTGTGGTTCAAGAGATCTGGGAACAAATGAATCTCAAATCAGTTTTAGCATAGTATAAACTTTTGAAATGGATTAGGGATAGGAAGTACGAGGATCCTAAATGTTTAGCCTTGATAAAAATCCTTAAATCTGGGGAGTCACCTTATGACTAGACAACTAATTAAGAGGAGATTGTCTATGTCAGAGATCATGTTATTGTACCTACAAGTATGTAGGAGAAGCTAATGCATGAATTTCAAGACTCAAAGTGGGTAGTGAATCTAGGTGTGACTAAAATGTATTGTGACCTATGATGACAGTTTTGGGGGTCACACATGAAAAATGAGGTAGCAGGGTTCGTGAAACGATGCTTCACCTATCAACAGGTGAAGGCAGAGCATCAATAACTTGGTGGTTTATTACATCTATTTCCCATTCCATAATAGAAGTGTGATGATGTGACCATGGACTTTTTGGTGGGTCTCCTGAGGATGCCTTGTAATAATGATGTTGTTTGGGTGATTTTGGACCAACTGATGAAAGTAGCACATTTCTTGCTGATACAGGAGACTTTCTCAGTGGATTAGTAGGGAGATATGTATGTTAGGGAGATATTCCATCCACACAGGTTGCCTTGAACTATAGTTTCATACCATGATTCATTCTTTACTTCACACTTATAGAATTTTTTATAGAAGGCACCTGGTATACAGGTTTTATTGAGTATGGCATTACACCCATAGATAGATGGTAGGTCAAAGTATACTATAAAAGTTCTTGAGGTTGTGTTATCGGAATGTGTACTAGATTTTGGTGGGTCTTGGGAAAATCACTTAGCTTTGGTGGACTTCAAATATAACAATAGTTATCAAGAGACTATTCATATGGAACCATATGAGTCTATTTATGGTAAGCCATTCAGATCACCTCAATGATGGATGGAGGTAGGTGAGTCAGATTTTTTGGGGCCGATTCTCATGCTAGAGATATTAGAGAAGGTTAGTATTATTCATAAGTGTGTGGTTATGGCTTAGAGTAGACATAAATCATATTCTAATAGATGTCGACAACCACTAGAGTTTATAGATTTTGATCGTGTATTCATTCAAGTGTCTCCTAGATTGGGTCATCATAGGATATGGGTATAGGTAAAGTAAGTGCCTAGGTTTGTTGGACTATTTAAGGTTGTGGACAAAATCAGGTAGGTGGTGTACCGATTGGATCTTCCATGAA
This sequence comes from Viscum album, assembly GCA_963277665.1. Lineage (NCBI taxonomy): Eukaryota > Viridiplantae > Streptophyta > Magnoliopsida > Santalales > Viscaceae > Viscum > Viscum album. The sequence goes on from OY728164.1 coordinate 1,819,224,794, forward strand.
GATACATTGTTATGCATGATGTTTTTAATGTGTCACAAATTCAGTGGTATCACTCTGACCCTTCTCATGTGACCAATGTGGATGATGTTGAGATTGAGACCAGAATTTCCTTTGAGGAGCATCAGATACATATGTTGGATCACAGTGATAAGTTTTTTCTGGGAAATATCATGCTGATAGTTTATGTTTTATGGTAACATGGGTGTGTATAAGAGGAAACATGGGAAAGGGAAGTGGATATGTGGGCTCATTGTTCTGATCTTTTACTTCATAATCTTATATATGTTTGGTAGTACATCTAGAGGATGATCTGTTATAATGTGGGGATATTTTAGGATCCCTACCTTTTCTGGAGATGTCTTAGGTTTGTTTTCATGTACTCTTTTTCCTATTTTTGAGTATATTTTACTTGGGTTTTATCTTGGTTTTGTTTGGGTGAAAATTTGAGAACATTGGAAGTATGAAGGTAAGTCCATGGTTGGAACATGGTTTTCTCAAACCATGCACCCTGAACCAACAAACCATTCAACCCCTCATAGAGAGGGATTTCATGGCTAGAACACGGTTTTTCAAATCGTGCACCCTTTTAGGAGAAACTGTGCACCCCCCCCCCCCAAGAAGAGGTGCATGGTTAAGTCACATGGTTTATAAAACCATGCTCCCCTTCCCAGGAAACCATGTACAGGTTTTTAATTAACCTAAAAATTTGTTTTAATATTCCTAAACCCCCTATATTAACCCCTAATAATCCCTAACTCAACCCTAAACATTTTATATCATTTTAGGAATCTCTTGGATAGATTCTAATCCCTTAAAACCTCCATTCTTGGTGATTCAAATCCTGATTGTCAAACCTACACCTCCCTGGGTATGTGGTTTCTCACTGATTAGATCTCTCTCTCTCTCCGACTCATCTTTCCATATAAAATAGGGATGTTTTATCCACTATTGGAAAGGTTTTAGATCTAGGATTAACATATCTTGTTTTTTATCTTGGATCTAGGATTTGAATCAAGATATCATTATTCATCAGGATTAGGGTTATTCCACTCAAATTGGGGATTATCTGTTGGGGAGCATTCATCGCCAATTTTGTGGTAGGTGGTCTAAATTTAAAATCCCATAGTCTTGATTTCAATTATGTTTATGTAATGGTTGAATTTTTATTGAATGTTTAGCAATAAAATTTCATAAATCGAATTTCTTGATTTGGTGAATTAATTAATTTAGGGATTGTGGAATTATTTGAATAATAGGGTTATGGAATTGGTAAATCAATGGATTTATGAAACTGCACAATTCTTGAATTGGATTAATTAATTGTAGAATTAATTAATGGGGCATTGGGATTGTTTAATTGGATTAATTAATTATTTAATTAATTTATGGAATGGGAGATTTTGAAATTAGTGGAATTGAATTAATTAATTATTAAATTAAGTAATGGTTTGTTGAGAATGTGAATTGAATTAATTAATTGTTAAATTAATTAATGGATTGTTGAGTTGTAGAATTAAATTAATTAATTATTGAATTAATTAATTGATTGTTATGATTGTGAAATTGGATTAATTAATTAGTGAATTAATTAATAAAATAGTGAAATTGATTTAATTGGATTAATTAATTATTGAATTAATTAATTAGTTAATTCATGTGATTATAAAATTGATGGAGTTGTATTAATTAATATATGAATTAATTAATGGAATATTTTGATGGTTAAATGTGATAAAAGGATTAATTTTTATTAATATTAGGTGATGTGATATTGTGGTATATGTGATATTATGATACATGTGATATTGTGATACATGTGATATATGTGATTGATTGATATATGAGTGTGGTACATAGACTGATGCTCCAAATACCCATATGTGATTGATTGATATACAAGTGTGGGGCACAGACTGGTGCTCTAAATACCTATAGAGTGCCTAGTGCATGCATACAAATATTATTGTATGGGATAGGGAATGATACTCTAAATACCCATGGGGTGTGGGATAGGGACTGATGCTCCAAATACCCATGGGGTGCTAGACAAAAAGTTTTACACCCATTAGGTTAATATTATACTATAGTTCCAATTGGTCATGATAATGAATTGAGATTAAATGGATAATGAAGACCCATGTGTTATAATGAATTTTAAATTGAATATGTGATGTGTTTTAGACATCGGCACAGGTTGAAGTAGGTATCGAGGTTCAGTTGTCCTCAGAAACCCATGGGTTTATGCGGTTAAATAAATGATAATTTAATAATGCAAAATTCTTACTTTATTGCTTTTATTTCATTATTTATATAACTGCATACACTATCATTGACTGTATATTGTTTTAGATGTTATTAGTGGTGTCCTACTAAGTTATAATCACACCCTAATTGGTATGTCTGATCAACATCCAAATAAACTTCATGTTTGTTGGATAGGATAAGGGAAAATTCCCTGTATTAGATGGATAGTTTGGGATGGATCATGGTTGAGGGAACAAAATTTCATTCAGGACCATCTTGGTACTTGTCAGTGTATTTAATTTTGGGATTTCATTTTAATACTTGGAATGTATTTTGGAATGACATATATACTTTTTAGTATTGGATATTTTATTTCTTGTTTTGGTCATCTTGTGATACTAGTTTGGTTTTGTTATTAGTAATATCATTTGGTTATTGATTATTTATTTCTGTTAGTTTATTACTCTGATAAAGAGGGTATAGTATCTCCATTATTGATATTGTACCCTTTATACTATTTGGTAGCCTCTGGTATATGGGGAGGCACACATGAGGTCATGTGACCAACTAGTTCGGGACACCGGTGTGTAGCACCTGGGATGGGATGTCACACTAACAAAATGTTTCCAACAACTTCTTTGTATTTTTCATCATAACAAGATAAAAATTAATTCTCATTATCAAAAAAGATATGATCTATTCACATAAAATTTATAATTAATATATTTAATTAAAGAATTTAACTTCATTTAATTCTTTCTGCATCAATGAATTAGTATACCACTCATGTCGAACCATCATTGTGTCAGAGGAATCAAGTATATATTCCCTCTAAAAGTGATCTAAACCTACTATACTAACCTATATTAAAGTGTATTGTTCCAATACATCTTTTCTTTATGTGTTTTTATGATTCAAAAATTACCTAATTTTATTCTAGCAAGTTTATTGAGTGTTTTAGATTGTATTTATCTTACAGAAGCATATTGTCTTATGAAGTTAATGGAATGTATTTAGTTTCTCATAAACATGAATGATAACATAATATTTTATCTTATGATATTTAACTAAGTCACTCAAGAGAGACCACTCGTCAATAATGAGAATATGGAAGGATTTTTTTCTTTTGATAAATATTCATAGTCATAAGAAGTTGAAAAAAGGTGAATGTTGCATCAATAACATTTTATCTTACACCAAAAATTTATCTTATGGTACATTGAAGACTGATTATCTTACGAAGTCAAATTTCTTTATCTTATGGAAAAGATATCTGACAGTAAATAGTATGATTATCCAATATCCTTCAAAGATCTAATAGTACAAAATTTTATGATTACCCTTGATAATATCATGATAATTCATTTCATACCTTTCAAGTACATCCAAATAAGATTATCTATATAAGGAAAGATCGATCTTCTCAAGGCTTACCATGAATAGGAAATTTCAAATAATGAAAAAATCAATGACATTGTAGTCACAAAATAATTTCAATATCATGAAGGACAATATACATAGTATCTTTATCCTTTCTCATTAGGATATTAATATAGATTATTAGACTGTTATAATTATCCTATGATTAAGTTCAAATCATCATATATAAGGAACAGTTGGCAATAAAACAAGATGAAGAGATGTGTATATGGAAACAAAGAATGTGAAGAGAATAAAATAAGGTTTCACCTATCTAAAATAAGAGATATATACATGTTAAAAATCTATACATAAATTTATAATCTTATCTAATTAATCAATTGCACCGAAGATCATCCTGATCTATTCTTGAATCTTATCTTTTCATAGGAAGATTCTTCATTTACTATCAGTCTTTTCTTGCAACTGTGTTCCACAAACATTACTCAAACCTTATATCTTATTTCTACCATGTTTTCACCCATGTATTATTTTGGTTAAGAACAATGATAGGTCTTATAAATGGAGATCCTGGTCTAAACCTCTTGGAACTTTGTATTAACTGACAATAACTTATACTCATCTAGGAGCCCTGGTAAAAGTTTTGTTTAGTAAAAATCACTATGATCATGGAGTAGAGTGTTGGTGGATTGGACTAGAGGATTTATATTCCCCAAACCACTTTAAAAAATTGTGTTCAATTTCCTTTCTTAATGATTTACATTTCTATTTTATAAACTCTTAAGAAAGAAAATTAGACATGAAAACTTCGAATAGGGTGGTCTATATTTAAAAGAATATTTTTAGAACTCAATTCAACCCCCTATTAAGTTATTCAATAAATAATTATCTAGGAAAAAAATTGGTATCATATCAAGTTAATTTTGAGTTCACAACGATAAAAATTTGAATTCTAAAGATCTATCTTCAAATGGATGATATGGTTGATAATCAAGAATGTATGTCAATGGTTAGAGCTTCGTACTTCCATGGTGAAAAATATGGCTATTGGAAAGCACATATAGTCATTTATATAAATAATCTTGGTCTAAAGTATATCTCAAAGTAGTCATGCCCTATGAAATTCCTAAGACAGAACCTAAAACATGGGATGTTTCAACTAAATAAAACTATGATCTAAATTTCAAAGTTATGAATGATATCATATATGGGTTAGGACCATATGATTTTAATAGATTCTCCCAATGTCAGATAGTACATGAAATGTGGACTACTATAGCGGTATCATATGAAGGTACTGATAATGTGAAAGCTCTTAGATACGATACAACGAAGATTAAATTCAATACTTTCAAAATGGCTAAAGGAGAAAGTATTACTTAACTAAAAGGAAGACTCATAGTGATAATTAATAACATTTATTCTCTAGGAATTCATATCAGTAAGCCTAAAAAGGCATTGAATATTCTCAGAGTATTACCATATAAGTGGAGTGGAATCTCAATTGTTATTAGAAAATCAAGAGGTAAAATATTTAAAGATAAAATATCTTATTGGAAATATTATGATATATGAAGATAAGATGGAAATAGAAAATGATAAGGCCAGAATAATCAAAAAGGAAAATACTACCTTGAAATTATCTACTTCTAAATATTACAAAAAGAGAAGAAGTGAAAAAAAATCTAAAGCATATGAAGAAGAATACTTCTCAAGCAACACTGAATCGAATGATGATCTTACTCAATTTTCACAAAAGTTCAAAAAAAATATATAAAAATATATGAGGATTAAAAATACCATTAAACAAGCATATAAATCATGGTGACAACTCTAAATAATTGAGATGTTAGGAATAAAAAATGATAGGAAACATCAAGACTGGTTGTCTAAAAATAAAAAAAAATACAAAAAATAAATATTTCAAGAACATTGGATATAAGAAATATAAGAAAGTTATGAAGGTCACCTAGAGTTATTCTAGAGATTATAGAAAATGCACATCATAAAAATCAGAATTAGAAGATGAAGTTATAGATTAAAAGGACAACATATACTTCATGGTACAATCAGATGAGTTATATTCTTACTACTCTTTTTAGCATGATTAATATATTAAATATTGATCATACAAAGAACTAAATTAATATTGTACCATGTTGGAAATTAAGTATGAAATTTTTAAAAAGAAAAAGAAATCCATTAAAAATTCCTATAATAAAATAATTGGTGAAGAGGAAAACCTGAATAATCAGATTTTAGAAATAAAAGATCAGCTGGAAAAATCTACTACCTTGAATGATGAAAAATTCAAAACAATTGAAAATCAACAGAATTAAGTTCAACATTTTAAATATGTTGAAAGTCTTTTTATAAAATTCAAAGACTATTTAGGCAAAATTCTTGTTTAAAATATACTTAGAAAAGAAAATTTTGGAATTGGTATTGAAGGATAAAAATTTAAACTTTATAGAAAATATTTTATTCCTTTGCAAAAAATAAGTATATTCCTAAATTTACTTATTTTCATTATGGTGAAATAGGATATTATGAAAATATCTGTGATTTAAATAATATTTAAATCAATGTAATTAAAAAATCATTCAAAATAATTTTCAAAACAAAAAACAAAGTTATCTAGAAAACATAATCAAGTCTGGATACCTAAATATTTTATATCCAACATATATGAACCCAAAATAATTTCAGTACCAAAGAATTATATTGTTTGACATGTCATTGTTGGAAGTTGTCCATATGAGAAATAATGAAAAATGTTTCACGGATAGTGGATGTTCAAGACATATGAGTGGAGACTACTCTAATTTTCATTCTTTATCCAAATTAGATAGAGGATATGTCACATTTAGAGATGATGAAAAAGGAAAATTAGTTTTCATTGAATTAGTTTTAAATCTAAAATATATTATTATCAAAAAAGTATTTTACATTGAAGGCTTGAAGCACAACCTGATAAGTATTTCCCAACTTTGTGATGATGGTTATTCTATTGATTTTTCAAACAATTCTTGGTTTGTTTTTAAAGATAAATTTATCAAATTTAAATCACCCAGAATAGACAATTTTTACATATTATATCTTAATTCATTGTGTAGACAAAATTTAAAGTGTTTAAATGCTAAAGTTGATGAATCATGGATTTGGAACAGTAGGATTGGACATTATAATGTTCATTCCTTAGGAAAATTATCTAAAACTAAGTTGATTTTTGACTTTCCTGATCACAAATTGAGTAGAAAAAAATTATGTGATTCATGCCAAATGAGAAAGAAATATAAGTCATATTTTAAATCGATTAAATAAGTTACTACTTCTAGACCTCTTGAGCTTATCCACATGGATTTTTTCGGACCAACTAGAATTTCAAGTCTTGATGGTAAGTCTTTTTTTATATGTTAGTTAATTATTTTTCTATTTTTACATTGGTTTACTTTTAAGTACTTAAAATTGAATCATGTTATGTGTTTATTGATTTTTGTAAAATTGTGAAAAATGAGAAAGATTCAAAAATTGTGTCTTTAAGATGTGATCATGGAGCTGAGTTTGAGAATCATGAATTTAATTATTACTGTTCTAAGAAATAAATTAAATATGCATTCTCTACCCCCAGGTCACTTCAAAAGAATGGTGTTTTTGAAAGGAGAAATGGGACTTTTCAAGAAATTACTAGGACTTTGTTATGTGAATATAACATGCCCACTCATTTTTTGGGTGAAGTTGTTAACACAACATGGTATATCATTAATAGATAATTGATAATACCTATTTTATATAAAACACCCTATGAGTTGTGGAATAATAGAAAAACCAAATGTATGAGACTTCAAAGTATTTTGATGCAAGGTTTACATCTTGAACACCAAGAATAATCTTGGAAAGTTTTATCCAAAGTTTTATGAGGGTATCTTCCTAGTTTAATCTACTACTTCCAAAGATTATGGAGTTTTCAATAAAATTTTAAGTATTGTTGAAGAATAAACTCATGTGAAATTTGATTAATGCGATCCCTTTGATCACAAAATGATTCAAAATGATGATAAAAAAAGATTTACTCAAAGATATGAGACCTAAAAATTTCTTTCATGAAAACATTGTTGATGATTTGGAACTTGACTACTTTAAACCAAATCCAATGAGGAAAGACATAAGAGAACTAAAAAGTGTGTTCTCTATAACACCTAGAAACCTTAGAGACCATCCTTTAGAAATAGTTATCAGAAACCTCTAAGAATGAGTAATAACTAGAATAAATTTAGGAAACTTAGTATAATTCTATTACTTTTTATCCCAATTAGAACCCAAACCTGTAGAAGAAGCCTTATTAGATAAAAGATAGTTTTTATCAATTTAGTAAGAACTAAATCAATTTAAAATAAATAAATAATGGGAATTATTTGAAAGATCCTCAACCATCCTATAATTTTAACAAAATGTAATTTTAGAAATAATACATATGGCCATGGTGTGATAACTAGAAATAAAGCTATATTGGTTTCCAAGGGACATAATCAAGAAGAATGAATAGATTATGAGGAAAACTTTTCACCCATATATATATTAGAATATATTATAATTCTTCCAAAATATTCATCCTATATGAATTTTAAATTATATTAGATGGATGTAAAATTGTCCCTTTTAAATGGTTTTTTAATGGAGGAAGTTTACATAGAACAACCTTCTATTTTTGAAGACCCTTACTTTTGAAATTCTATTTTTAAACTTACCAAAACTCTATATGGACTTCAACAAGATCCAAGTGTGTGGTATGAAAGATTAATTTTTTTTTCATCTATCACATGGTTTTACAGTAGGAACAAAAGATCTTACTCTATTTAAGAAAACATATTTTCTGACATTTTTCTAGTATAAATATTTGTATATGATGTTATTTTCAGTTCAATAAATCAAAATCTTTATAATTATTTTTCAAAACTTATGAAAAAATAATTTGAAATGAGAATAATAGGATAACTAAAATATTTTCTAGTATTTCAAGTTTGATTAAAAATATTTTTGGAAATATTTTAAATCAAAGAAAATACATACTTTACTTGTTTAAGAAGTTTTGAATTGAAAACAGTAAGACATACTCAACTCCTATGAGCTCCAATATCAGACTTGACTCAGATGAAATTGGAAAACCAGTTGACAACAAACCGTATAGTGGAATCATTATAATTTTATTATACCTTACTACAAGTAGACCAGACATTATGTTTTTAGTATGTCTTGGTGTAATATTTCAATATAATCCAAAATAATTGAATTTAAATGAAATGAAAATAATTTTATGATATTTAAAAAGAACTGTAACTCTTTCTCTTCTTTTACCAAAAACCTCTGATTTTAATTTAATTTTATACTAGGATGTAGACTCTGGGAGATGTATATTAGATAGGACAATCACCTCAATAAACTATCATTTTCTTGGTAAATATCTTGTGTCTTGGTCAAGTAAAAAAGAAATATTTTGTAGCACTATCAACTGTTGAATCTGAATATATTGCCACTAGAAGTTTTTGTGAATCGGTGTTATGGATGAAACAAACCTTAATGGATTATGGATTAAATTTTAATCATCTTCTAATCAGATTTGATAACACTGTTTCTATCAAAATATCAAAGAATCCAATAAACTATTTAAGAAAAGATCACATTGATTTAAGACATCATTTCTTAAGAGATCATGAAAAAAAGGTGATATCTATCTTGAATTTGTTTGAACAGAAAAACAATTAAAAGATATATTTAATAAACCCTTGTCTTATGATATATTTGATTTTATTAAATCTGAATTAGGTTTGTTTTATTTTACGAAGTGATATTTTATGTTATATTTTGCTTATATATATATAGTGAGCACACTATTTGATTTATTTAAATATCTCTTTAAGCCACTGTTTCGAGTAATAGTCATATCCCGTAGGTCATGTCACCAGTATTTAGTAATAATTACTCTGACATTACTATGTGACCCATCATTTATTGCAAACAAGAAAAGGGATATTGAGTATCAAATCTATGCACAAAACAACTCTCAAACCCTTTAAATTCTTCTTTCTCTTTGTTAGAACCCTTGATAACCTATCCCTATCAACCTTTCAATCCCTAAAACCTATTTAAATGGCTAAAACAAAAGGATATTATGGTGGTTCATCTAGTAGTATGAAACGATATAAGATATCAATAAAATTGTTGAGTGATAGAGCCGTTGAGTTCAAGAGGTTGGACATATCTGATATGCTATTGAAAAAGGTTAAAAACCATCAAGGATGGGAATACATATTTGATGCATCGCAAACTCCTACAGTTTTTTAGAAGGAATCTCATGATTCCTATGATTCTACAACTTTTCTCTTCAGTAAAGATGAATACACAGTCACTACAACTATCAAAATGAAACACTACTAGAAATTTAGGCTATAGCCACAGTTTGGAACTGTGGCTATAAGCCCAAAAATAGTGGTTATAGGTTATAGCAATAGATTAATTAATTGTGGCTGGTATTGGTGTGGCTATAGGGAAAGGCCTATAGCCACAGTTTCAAACTGTGGCTAAAGCCCTATTGATACAGTTTGAAACTCTGGTTGATGCTTAAGCCACACAGGGTTTATAGCCATGGTTTGAAATCCGTGTCTATATGCCTTCCCATTTCATTAAGAAAACACCCCCACCCTCCCCCTGTACACCCCCCCCCCCCCCACACACACACACACTCCCCCTATAGCCCCCCTTCCCCCTACAAATCCCCCCTCCACTCCCCCCTGGATAGCCCCCCCCCCCCCCCATCTTTCTTGGATAGACCCCACCCCCCCCCCAAATTGGAACCCCCCCCCCCCCACCTTGTTAGATAGACCCCCCTCCTTAACATACTCCCCCCCCCTCCTGGACAGACCCCCCCCCCCTCCTTGGATAGATCCCCCTGCACCCCCACCCCCTTGCAGACCCCCCTCCTAAACAGACCCCCCTCCCTGGATAGACCCCCCCCTCCCTGGATAGACCCCTCCCCCCTCCTAGACGGACCCCCCCCCCATCCTGGACAGACCTCCACTCCTTGTACAGACCCCCTCCCCCTATACCACCCCCCTACATACCCCCTTGCACCCCCCCCCCCCTCCTGGATAGACCCCCCCTATCTGGACAGACCCCCCCCCCCCCCCTCCTTCCTGGAAAAACCCCCCTTGACAGACCCCCTTCCCCCTTGTAGACCCCATTGCACCCTCCTAGACAGACCCCCCCCCCTCCCTGGACACCCCCCACCCCCGCACCCCCCTACACACCCCTCCCCCTTCCCCCCTGTAGACCCCCCTTGCACCCCCTTCCCTTCTTCCTAGATAGACCCCCATGGACACCCCCTCCTTCATGGACACCCCCTCCTATACAACCCCCTCCCTCCTGGACACCCGCCCCTCTTGACACCCCCTCCCTCCTGGACACACCCCCTCCTTGAGTGATGTGTTATATCCTCAATTGATGAGATGAGACCAGATCCTATACATAAGGTTCTACCCTGAAACATTGGGTATTGTTCAGGTCTTCAAAAAAATAACCTTTTTTATTTATTAAATATTGTATATGGAACATGGGGATAATATACTATAATGGAACTAATGTAGGTATGGTCAGACAAAATGTTTTTCTATGTATCAAATTGGATTTCAACTAGTCTATGAAACATGTCTAATGTTGTGATTGTTGGGTTAACGAATTATGATATAGTGATAATGTTTATTTACATTAATTGTTTTCCTCATGCATAGGACTAGGAGTGTAGAGGCATCATGATGGGTACATGGATCATTCCATAAGTTATAGGTCAGAGGAGACTTTGGGTAGTGACTCTACTAATGACTGATGAGTGGAGGATGGTATTAATGGGAAGAGACTAGGATGTGTTTGGAAGGCCTTATGGACACATTGATGGGTAATATGAGACATGTTGTGAAAAGGGGTAGGTCTCAAGTGACTAGTACTATGGGATCATTTCCAGAGATGCATGATAGGTTGCGAACCTATGTTATTAATTTGAATTCCCCAGAGCCTGTGGGGATGATTTGGTGTACTGGTAACCTCCCTAGAGTTTGCGAGGATGGATTGGTGTGTTATTGACCTCCCTAGAGTCTGTAGGTATGGGACAGTATCCCTTAAGTTACAAGGATGTTTCAGTGAGATTGGTGGAACTTTCCTTATATAGGATTGGGTAAAGGACAACCCAAGGGGCTGGGTCTTGGTATAATATGAGACGAGACCAATGGACCCTGTCTTGAGAGATAAGGCAGTGGGTCGATATTTGGATGCATGACCATTACTGGTTCCTTTAGGTAATGGGTCAAGGTTTGGATTCCACCCTACCTTGAGTCTTTCAGAATGATATGGGAATAAGTTAAATGGCACAAAATTAGGCAATAAGGTTCAATTTTTGAATGGCACTAAATTAGGAATAATCGCGTGTCGTGGTATCCTGGCAAACAAGGTCCTCTCGATTTAAAAACTCAAGGAAAGGATTTCTGACATGGAAATCCATTCCATCCAAATCATGCTACTTACTTTATCAAAATAAGGAAATTGGATTAAAAGTGTCAAGAAAACACTTAGATTGTGAAATGGTCAATAGGGAAATTACCTACCTGGGTAATCCCTTATACAAAGAAATTCAAACACTTAGGAGTTTTTTAGTTATAATTGGACATTTACCACTTTACCTTATGACAATTTAAAAGTGGAGTGAAAGTCGCCATGAATAAGTCACTCTATTTATTTCATGACATCTAATTAAACTTTAGAAAGGAAGTATAACCGTTACATAATTCACTACATGATGCATTACCTATCATGTTCCAATTTAACCATGTTCGGTTCCATTTAACTCATTCAATTCATTAAAACATGTAAATTCCAATTATAAGATCAAAGGGGGGTCACTTAGTGGTAACTTGGTCATTACATCACTTTCCACCTTGGGAAATTCCATCTTAAAAGTCTAACAGCACTTAAAGAGTGTTTTGGTTTAAACAACCATTTTCATAAAATCAGGGAAACCCCCTTCAGGGATATAAAAAGGGACGACTACGATGTGTGATTTATTACTAACAACTACATCAAGTATAAGGAAAACATAAATGCAATAATGTCAAGAAAACTATATAAGCATAAACCACAATTGTGAGTTCTTGTAGACAACAAACCTCCGTTGTAGGGGTTTTATTACAAAACCATGACTTTTTTATCAAACTAAACAATTATCTTAACTAACACTTGATCAAGAATTTAAATTTAATATAAAAAATTAGAATTAATAAGGCAGCTAAATGCAATTTAAAACATTATTGAATTAAAGTGTCTAGGAGAGGGACCCTACTCAAATGAGTCAAGCCACACTTGGAACTTGACACTTTTATTAGAGACAACTCTAATCTGCTCCATCCATCCTCTGGGTATATGCACCTTTTCATATAAATAAGAACACCCTAACCTTTATGTACGTGTCTGCATGGCCTTTAACACGCACAAAAGGATCCTTATATATATGCTCACATGCATAAGCCTGTTATCACCCACACAAGTATGCATTTTCCATATATATACATAAGAACACCTAGCCCCTTATATGTAATCATGCTTCCATGGGTGGATATACATATAACGTGAGAACTTATTATATATATGCTTACCTATGAATACGCGATGAGTCACCTTTGACTCTGGTGACTTGAAACCACCTCAAGGATGATCAAAATGCTATAATAAAATTACCATGGGATCTAAAATTACAAAACACCCAATTATAAACTAAGTTTCATCGAGGAATGAAGGAAAAACTCACCTTAAACCATTGGAAAAAACCAAATCAGGCCAAACCGCTTCTCCTTCAGTGGTATTTTCCATAACACACATAAAAGGGTCCCAGGAGACTTCAACAAAATTCCAGTGATCTGATGAATCATCATTAATTCAACCTAAAAATTGAAGTGGTAGGAACATGATTAGTGAGGAAGGAAATAATATAACAGGTGGTGATTAATAGTTTTTAAGTAAATGAATGAACTATAAATCCCAAGTGCATACCATAGGGGTTCCATCCAGTCTTGATAACTGAACTCATGAATTCTACAAATCCACTGTTGTAACATGATGTTCCAATACCAACATGAAATTGGTAAGAATTAAAAGATACCATAAAACTAATTAGTGTGGTTATATCTATGAAAAATATATAAGAACAATATCATGCACAAATTGGGTGAATCATACATCAATCAAGATGCAGTACTATAAGTATTATGTGGTTGGATAAACTGTTATAATTCTCATATAATCTATCTTCGACCACAACTAGAGAAATACCCGTATGATCAATTTAATACTTACAAAAGACTTGTTCACATGCAATACATTCACCCACCCAAATGAAAATCCATGCATTCACATACAATCCCAAAAGTTAGTTAAATGAATTTTATTGTGAAGGAAAAGTGAGTTAATCATAAACCAATTTATAAATTCAAAGTATTCTATGAAGAGACTTAGTCAACCATGTATTATAAAAGAGTCTATAATGACTATTTGGAGCCACAATTTTTATAAAATATATAACTGAACATGGATTAGAGTCAAAGAGGTAGTTAATGTGAATGTGACCATTATAGTTTATTTAGATTTTTGATTTTATAAGTCCCAAAAGTCACCAACACCATATTTAAGGGAATTAATTTCTATGATTAAAGACAAAATTCATTAGGGATACAATACATTCTTCTGTATGTTTCATGATTAGATTTTTATATTGATAACTCGATATACATTTTTATACAGATGAAAACATAAATATATGAGAGTGATTAAAATGAAAATTATTTATTTTTTAGACTTTGAATTGTACACTCTCATGATCATTAATGAGAACACTTTCAATTATAGTTTTTATTCTATTTTTGAAATTTGACATGGTAATTGGTCCTCTTATGGTGAATAAATTCTATGATTTCAAATAGATTCCACAAAGTGTTTGTGAAAATGTTGGTATGGTTTTATAAATAAATAAAATAAATAATTTTCATTTTCATTTTTTAAAAAAAATTATAAAAAATTGTTAAGGTGTTATTCCACCTTGATGTTATGAGCCTTGTTATCATTAAAACGTCTTATTTAAACCTTCATTATCTTCTAATAACTTTAATTTTTCTTCTATAATAATATATTCCTTCCAGTTTCCATATTGATAACCTTTATTCAGCTGCTTGATTTTCTTCTCCAATTTTGATTTTTGTTAATGACGTTATTTCAAATCTCTTTTCAACATAAACTAAATCTCAATATATTATTATTCACTTTTAAAATATATTTTATCACTGGTGATATCATTCACTTTTCTAAAAAACTACTTTTCACCAAAATCTTATAACTGTGAATTATCAAAACATCGATTATGAATTACTGTATCACATATTGCACAATGTAATTTGTGAGATGAAAAAATCAAACATTCACATAAAAAATAAGAATCCATACCAGTTTTGTAAATAGATAAGAATTGGGAGTTTAAACAAACTTTTCAACACCTATATGAAGAAATATAGGGTTAAACTAATTTTTGAAATATGAAACCCAGTAATATACACATATTTTATATAGATATAAGAAATTTAAAGGAAAATGTACCAGGAATATGAATATATATAGGACGATGCAATAATCTAAAAATTAAATAGACATGTTAATAAAAAACAATGTACAAAATGGAATGAATGATAAAAACATTATGAGAGTGATAAAAGCATACAGATAATATTTCACTACACTATTATGGTGAAAAACTATTGTAAATATACAATTTCATGATTTTCTATGTCATACTTTTCATTCTTTACTAGATTTCTGGTGAAATCTATAACAAAATCATCTACACCACTTTTATTCATAGCAATAATAGATGACTGGTTACATTGTACAAGATAATGGAAAATTGTAGATATCACTCTGTTATAAAACTAATCTAATAGTACATGAAATTAATGTTTGAGTTCGTAATGTAAACTTTTTATCAGCATAATCATATATTACAACATTATCCATTCATTTCCATTACATCCTAAATGTTGGATCTCATTGAACCCATATTAGTAATGAATATAAAATAATATCTTAGAAATAATAATAATTTCTTCCATCCCAATATATATTTCCCTATTTAAACTGTATGTTATGTATAAGTAGGAATATTATTTACAACTTGAAACTAATAGTGAATTATATAAATAAAAAATTATTTCAAAGTAGTACATTATAGAATGGATCAACAATGAAGTGTAATATATAAATATTATCATCAATGGAAAGAAGAAATAATGTCTTGAAAAAAAATTAAAATGATGTAATATGAAAATATTAAAGGCATTATATATATAAATAATGTTAGTATACTGAATACTTCATACATAATCTTCATACATAATATTCATGTGAAAGAGGGTTGTAATACCCATATAGTAATAGGGTCATAGTACATGATATATACACCTTAATAAAGACAGATAATATAGTATGGATATAAAACATTAGTATAATAAATTACCATAGGGAAAACATCTATAGACCGAGGGAAACATCACTTTTTTCATTAGGGGCTTGGGATGGAAAAGAATAAGGTTTCAGTTTAATAGTGATGAAGGTCTTTATCTAGAACTGCAAAATTATTTGAACCACTGAAATTCAGAGTGTTTAATATGAAGAAAGTTTGGAGTAATAGGATTTTTTAATTAGAGTTTCAATAAATCATATTGGGGGAGTACCTGTTGCGAAATAATAACCCTAAGTAGGTCTATAGGGATTATATTAGGAGTTAACGTCATGGTAAGTGTAGATCAAAGAGTGAAACTGGAGAAGTTAGGGTACTATGGATGGAAATCGTGAATCATATATGGAGGAAGGGTGATTAGATCGATGAAATTTGATAAGAGATGTTTAAAATTAGTATGATCAGATATCAGTTGATATGTATATTGGAGAGTGAAACCTATAAGGTTTACTAGAGTGGAAATAGATGCGGTAGGTGGGGAGGCCGCATCGGAAAGAGGAAGATCCCAAAATCCATGAGGTGGGGTCGCTGCGTGGGAACCGCATTAGAGGAAGATCGATGGAGGTAGGTGGTGAGCTAGTTGTGTCCAAGGAGGAAGATAGCCATAGAGATATATGAAGAGGATGGGGATCAATCGCAAATAATGGAACTGTCCAAATTGGATAAGGGTACTGAAGAGGAGACTACATGAGGAGAATGAACCCCATGATGAGTGGAGGATGGATCAAGGGGTATTTCCATGGTCTTATTAAAATCGTAGCCTAAAATAATCTATTTCCCTAGTAATATTAAATTGTGCCAATAGATGTGTGGTAGTAGACTATTTTTCTAGTAGTGAAATAGTTTTCCCTAACATCAGTCAAGCTTACTAAAATTTTGGAAGTCCCTCATAAAGGTTATCTATTATTTTACACCTCTATATCTTCTATATATGGTGTTTTACTTACATAAATCATAAAATTTCTATTTTTAGCTTTTTTTATTGATAACAATCAAGTAAACACCCTAGAACCAGAAAGTAAGTTAGTGGTCAAGTTCATTCTGTCTGGAATCTCCCAACAAAATAGTGAGTTTAAAAAAATTCTTTTTCACAATGTTTCTTTTATTTATCTGTTTATGCTCAAATAAACTATAAAATTCTCCCAATATATCTTGATATACATGTTACACATTCATAAAAAGTCCCTAAACTTTTATCCTTATGGATGAATCCTTACCCTAATCTTTCAAAATATTGGAGTTATCTTGGATGACAATGATGAAATACAGTGTCATTGTTTAAAAAATCTGAATCCAGGTGATTTAGGTAAGATTGTATTACATTGGAATTTATATTTGAAAACTTTTATGCCTTATAGTTAGATGATTGGAATGTACCCTATTCAGATTTATAGGGAGTGTTCAAATTTAGATAAAACACCAATATCATAAAAGTATCATCTCATTGGTCTGAGACCAGAAAAAGATTTGATGATGAAGAAGAATCTCTCAATTAGAGAAGGAAATTTAGGATTGGTATTCCTTCAAGTTCTCAAGTTGTTGTTCAGGAAATCACATTTCTCATTTCTACCTCTCTGCTAATTTAAAATAAAAATGAAATTATATCAACAAATCAAATGTTCTTTATTGGTCAAGATAAGACTATCTCTATAAGTACAAGTATATATCCACTTCTATTTCTATATCTCTCTCAAGTAATAGAAATAATAGATTAAGAAAGATCCAAAAAAACAGATTTGATGGAATCACACTATGAGGATGCCATACCAAATGTTTCCTAAAATCAACCTATTCATGAAAAGAGTATAGAAGCTTAACAGGAAAGGGATTCCATTATTCCTCAAGGTACTCAGAATGAAGAAGTACTAGGAAATGAAAATACCCTTTTCAAAGTTATACTCTAATGTTGATATTCTAAAATATCAAGTTTCTGAAGTACATCATAAAGAAATAACCATTTGTTAAAAAATGGTGTCTAAAGATGATGTTCAAGAAATTAGATTGTTGATACAGTTTATTTTGAAAAAATGTTCAGAACAACCTACAACTAGAGTCAGTCTAATTTTAAAAATTCAGTAAATACTCTTGGAAATATCAAAAGGTTTTTACTATGTCACTGAAACTATCGATTCACTTTGGTTTGAAGTTGTGACAACATAATTATGTCAAGATTTTATGAAAATAGTTTTTGATGAAGTTGGAAAGCTTTCCGTCACGATGAAAGAATCTATTGAAACCATTGTTAAATCAATATAATATTTAAGTTATTTTCTTAATAAAAAGGTTAAATATTTTTAGGAAAACTCATTGAAAGTGAAGAACGACATAAGTTTAATCAATACCCTTCTAGTAAAGATAGCTCGATCTTTACAAATAACTATATCAAAATTGAGAATAAAATTGATGATCTTTGTCAAGGAGTGATGAACAAACTTAACCAAAGTTTCTCAGAAGATGATGAAGTTGATATTGATGATTTTATAGAATCCTCTAATAGAGCTAAACCATCCAAATAAAAGGGAATTATGTCTGTCATGGGGATATTCACTAACATTAGGAGATGTTGTTGGTGCCACAAATGACACTCCTTTTTTTATCATCATTAGCTCATGAACAACCCTTCTTATTCAAGAAACCACCTCTTAAAAGTCATTTTCAACAAAAAAAGTTGATACTTATCCCTCCTAATATTCTGGAAGTTTCCTTTCTCAATGGTTAGTCCTTTCCAAAACATTTGAATCATTCCAATGTTTTTATGGAATTTTTAAAAAAATTCATTGTTTTAAATCATCACTACTACAAATATGGAATTTATGAGCACTATAAAAGGGCATTAACAGTGTTAGACAAGTGTTTTTAATCAACGAGAAGATAAAGGGGTTCCCTTTTATTAGCGCTTAGAAAAGTGCTAATAAAGGCCCTTTTATCAGCACTAAAAAAAGGGCTAATAAAAGGGGTCTTTTATCAATGCTAAAGAAATACACTGATAAAGGACTCTTTTATCAATGCTTTTTTAGCCCTGATAAAAGACCCCTTTTATCAGTGTTTCTTTAAAACACTGATAAAAGTTAAAAAAATTAAAAAATATAAAAAAATATTTCTTCAATTCAGGGAGGAGCTTCAACAGCACCTCACCCCCCAACACCCAAGCCCGCACGCCCCAACCACACCCCAGGCCTTTAACAGCGCCCCTACACCCCTTTAACAGTTCTAGGACTTATTCCCCACCCGTGCTTCACCCCTTCCTCCCCCAAGATTCGAACTTGGTACCCCTCACATGCGCGCCTAACACTTTTTCACTCCTCCATTTCGCTTTGCTCTTCATTTATTGATATATCTATCTATTTATATATATATATATATTTAGTTATAGTTATTCATATATTTATATATATATATTAATATATGTATAGTTATATTAACTTATATATATTTATATTTATATTTATACCTTTATTAATATATTTATATATTTATATATTTATATATTTATATATATATATGCATACATATATATATAATAATATTTATATATTTGTATATTTATATGTATATTTGTATATATTTAGTTATATTTAGTTATATTTTTTATCTGTATATTTATTCATATATTAATATATATTTATAATATCAGCTTTAAATACATTTATAAAATATGTTTTTGTGTGTGTGTGTAAATTAATAAATAAATACATATATACAACATGCATACACACACACACACACATATATATATATATATTATATGTGTATTTTTAAGTATAATTATACATATTTATATATATTTACAAATATTATATATTAATATGTATATACATGTGTTTAGAATATATAGATAATATATATCAGTTTGTCAGTATAGATGCACACAAATACACACGCACACACACACACATTATATAAGTATATAAATTTTCATATATTTGTATTTTAAATAAAATGGATATTAGTTTCTTATTTAGATAAGGCTTTTATATTGGTAAATATATTTTATATGTAAATATATTTAATTATTTATTTATAAAATTAAATTTTTATGTGTGAATATATAAAAAATATGTATATATTGTTATATATTTTATTATAAATAACAGAACATTATGAAAAATGATAAAATTTCAAAGAAATAATATGAATATAAATTTAATCCATTGAAATAAATTCATTAACCACTGAAAAAGGGAAAAAGTCTCCCTTAAACAAGGCTGAAATTCCATCGAATGTTTAAAGATCAGGGTATCCCAACTAAAAACTCGGTTTTTGATGCCTTCTGGGACTTTTTTGGCCTTGAAAATGGGATAGAAGGTTCCCTTAGATCACTAGTGTGTAGATCTCGTTGTAGGTTTCGATTTGATATGTTGTAGAGCTCAAATGGACACCCTAATAAAAAATTATAGTTGTTTGAAGTTTGAGTTACATTTTAAAGTTATTTTAGAACTTTTATTAATTTTTTTGATTTTTTGTTCCTTCAAATTTTTATTAAATGATTATTAGTCTATGATAATTATTAAATTATCAATTAATATTTTTTGAAAAATATTTTAAATCCATTTTTACTAAATTTATTATATATTAAATTTAATAGTCTATTTATACTTATCTAAAACATATTTAAAAAAAATTATATTTATATCAATATATTATTTTTCATGAAAATTTATTTTTTTGAACTATACACTTTATTAACGCTAAAAAAATGATGATAAAGGGTCACTTTTAACAATGCTTTTTTAGCACTGTTAAATATTCCCTTTATCAGCGCTTTTTATTGTAGTTTTCAGGCGCAGCAGAATCACATTAGTGCGTTAACCCAACTTTAATTTTAGCATTAACAATGATCAATTTGAGATCCATCATGATAATAAAATGTCAGATCTTCATAATAGAATGATTAACTTTAAAGAAAGAGGGAGTCCCGGAACAATAAATACAAGATCATCATATGTTGGTTATAATTAATTTAGTTAATTGACAAGAATTACCTTGATGGAATTCTTTCTTCTTTGAAGTCTCTTGTCACGATATGATGTGATCTATCATTGCGTCATATAATCCAAGTGTAGGATTCCTCTAGAGTTGATCCACACATGCTCTACATATCTCTGGACGTCACCGAAGGTATTTCTGGGTGCTAGCACAGAAAAGCCTTCGCTTGCGATGTCCGCCTTCGATCGCTTTGATATGATGGAGGAGGATCTCTCTCAGTCTTGAGAGAATTCTTGGAGGAAGGAGTTCATTCAGCCTTTCAAGAACTCTCCAGAATTGTTGTGCACAATGATTAGGGAAAAGTGTTGAGGTTGTGAGTATATTTATAATCATTTTTGAGGTTATAGAGTTATGACAATAAATAAATGTGTTACACGTTTTATTTATTTCATTAACTCTTATTGAAAGCCCCCATGTCGAATGATTAATTCCTTGACATACGCCCATACTGATTATAATAAATATCATTTAATAAAATGATATTATTTCCTCAAAATCCTGACTATAAAAACTACACGGTGTGTAATCATTAATACATGGCATATACTCTGTTTCCATGAAAACTACACTGCGTGTACATTCAATGTACATGGCGTGTTTATCTTGTTTTCATTTTTCTTTATTTCCTCCACCACATTTATTAGACCTTGAGTAATGTCTACTTATTTCTCAAATAAATGTAACTACATTACTAGCTAATAAATATATATTATTTCACCCATAATATATTCTCTCGAATAACTAGTGTCGAAATAAATGAAATCATGCCTCCATAAATAATTATTAAACCACAGTCAGGAATAATCTTTATTTAACATGTTAAATTAATATTTAACTGAGATACATGGACACACTTAGTGTGTGACCCTCTAGGCCTCTTTCTCAGTGGCATTAGGCGGAGCCTGCCTAAAGTCCAAGTTTAGCATCTAGGAACACGCCAAGGCACCCATAGATAAAGATGCTAACGCCGCAATGACATGTCACCTCATACAAACGCTTACCATGTAATATAATCTCTTCGTCACAATATCTCGAATCAAGCGGGTTGCATGCCAGTGCCATCAACCCATGTGCTTGGTTATTCTTTCTTTGACTTTTGGAATTGAACTTGACCATTCCTCACCATGGACATGAATTTATTTAGGTTATATCAATTCCATCAAAGGTCCTAAGATATCTACTTTCTTTATGGAATAGAAGGACAAATCCTTTCTCGCATTATCTATTAATGTAGTATTACTCATGACACACCCAACGTATCCTACCTCGCTGTGAACAGCGTGTCTTCACAGTTTTTTTCAATGCATCTAAGTGTGCGAGTTGTAATACCCATTAATAATAATCTTAAAGTCTAAGGACCAATACACACGTCCACAGATAGGTACATCCAATGACACTATGAAATGTGTATTTCCTACTAGCGGGTCTCATTTTCATAATGTCCTCCTGGATATTACCAAGGGTGTACACCATGAGAAGGTACCTCAAAGTTTTATGAGTCCTCACCCCTAATGGACTGTATCATTTGTGTCCCTCAAATAACATCAATCGTCCGTAGAACATATATTCAAGAATAGTGTTATGACACTTTCGGGTTCTCATCATAGAAGGGATCTGTTATGACTCTTTAATGCAACAGATATCCTTAGGACATTATAACATGCATTGTCACGCAAAAGAACAATTAGGATGTGATAAGATATTTATTAATGAATAAAGTACAAAGTAGTTGGTTCTAGGCCACCAACTCCAACAGACTCTCACTCAGACTAGAGCCAACTGCCAACAACCTTTAACCTTCTATCTCTCACATGATATTAATGCTTCTGCTGAGATAGGCCTTTAGTCATGGGGTCTTCCACGTTCTCTTCCATGGACACTCTGCTCACTGTAACTTCACCCCTTTGATAGAAATCCCTCAAGAGGTGATACTTCCGGAGTATGTGATTATTCTGTTGATGTGACCTTGGTTCTTTTTCAAGAGCCACCGCTGCAGTATTATCACAATACAACATGATAGTATCTTTACTGCTAGGAACCACATCAAGTTCCTATACAAAGTTCTGAATCCAGAGGGCTTCCTTGGCTGCATCAGAATCCACTATATATTCGGACTCCGATGTAGAATTGGCGACAACTAGCTTCATTGAACTCTTCCAGCTCACAGATCCTCCCTTAAGATAGAAAACATATCCAGATTGTGACTTCATATCATTTTGATCTATCTGAAAACCAACATCAGCATACCCTCTGATGACAAGCTCCTCATATCCTCCATACACCAGGAACATATCCTTAGTTCTTCTCAGATACTTAAGGATAGTGTTAACAGCAGTCCAATGTTGTTCTACTAGATCTTCTTGATATCTAACTACTATGCTCAGTGCATAGGCAACATCAATACTGGTACATAACATGGAATACATGATGGAACCTATAGTCGAAGCGTATGGGATCTTACTCATTCTATATTTCTCCTATTGTGTCTGGGAAAAAATTTTCTTATAAAGATGTAGGCCATGTGACACTGGAACCAATCCTCTCTTGGATTGTTCCATGCTAAAATTCTTTAGTATCTGGTCAATGTATGTACCCTGACCTAGTCCAATAAGCCTCTTGGATCTATCACGAATGATCTTAATCCCTATAATATAGGCTGCTTTACCCAAATCCTTCATAGAGAAACACTTGTTCAACTAGTCCTTAACTGACTGTAAGACTGGTACATCATTTCCAATGATCAATATGTCGTCAACATATACTACTAGGATAACGATCGCATTTCCATCAAACTGCCTATAAACACATGGCACACATTCATTCTTAATGAAACCAAATTCCTTTATGTCTTCATCAAATCAAATTTTCCATGACCTGGATGCTTTCTTTAATCCATAAATGGCTTTCTGAAACTTCAAAACCCGTTTGGCTTCACCTAGTATCACAAACCCTTCTGGTTGTGTCATATAGACATCTTTCTAAAGGTTCTCGTTAAGGAATGTTGTTTTGACATCCATCTTCCAAATCTGGTAGTCATGGTAAGCTGCTATGGAAAGTATGATTCTTATGGATTTAAACATGTAAACTAAAGATAAGGTTTAATCATAGTAAATTCCTTGAATTTGTCTGAATCCTTTAGCCACTATCCTTTCTTTATAGGTGCTAACTTGACCTTCCATTTCCAGTTTTCTCTTGAATACCCATTTGCATCCAACAGGCTTTACATCAACTGGCTCATCAACCAGAACCCAGTCTTGGTTCTGATACATGGAATCCATCTCAGAATTCATAGCTTCCAGCCATCTTGAAGCTTATGAGCTTTCTAATTCTTCCTTGAAGGATATAGGTTCATCATTTTCCAACAATAATTATTAACCATCATCTGTGACTAGGAAACCAAATCTCTCTGGTTCCCTTACCTCTCTTGAGCTCCTACGCAGTACTTGTGTTTCTGGAACCTCTTTCATGGGGACCTATGGAACTTGTTACTATACCAACTCCTATGTATCTTGAGCATCAACTTCATCGAAGTCAATATTTCTCCCACTATCCTTCTTGAGGATGTGATCCCTCTCAAGAAAGAAGGCTTGTCTGGCAACAATCACTTTCTTGTCTGAAGGGTTATATAGGTAATATCCTTTCATTTCCTTAGGATATCCTATAAAGATACACCTTGTGCCCTGGGGTACTAGTTTGTTTCCTGATAAGGCCTTAACAAATGCCTCGCATCCCCATACATGTGTGTGATACAAAATTGGTTTCCTTCCATTCCATAACTCAGATGGAATTCCATTTTCCGCCTTAGTTGGTACTCAGTTTAATGTGTATCCTGCAGTTTGTAATGCATATCCCCAAAAGGATAATAGAAGATCTACATGACTCAACATCAACCTCACTATGTCCAACAAGGTCTGGTTCCTCCTTTCACTAACACTATTCCACTGTGGTGTATAACGAGGAGTGAGTTGAGATAAAATCCCAGAATCCTGTAGAAGATCGATGAACTCTTGGTTCAGATATTCTCCACCTTGATCCAATCAAAGTTTCTTTATCTTCTTACCAAGATGATTCTATACTTCATTCTTGAATTTCTTAAATTTCTCTAAGGATTCTTACTTATACCTCATTAAGTAGACATATCCATATCTACTCAAATCATCAGTAAAAGTAATGAAGTAAGAACATCCACCTCTAGCTTCTACTGGAAATGGTCTACAAACATCCGTGTGCACCAATCCTAGAAGTTATGTGGCTCTTTCACCTTGTCCACCGAAAGGTGGCTTGGTCATTTTACCTTGTAAACAAGCGCGACATCTATCAAGTGGTTTTAGCTCAGTAGAGTCTAAATAGACATCTTGGCAGAGCTTTATCAGGCACTTCTTGTTTACATGACTGAGATAGTGATGTCGCAACTGAGTGATGTATGAGTCATGTGAGTTTGTTTCGTTATCGATTGTCAATACTTGGTTTTCGTAATTTAATTCATACAAACCATTATTTAAATGCACCATACCATAACATATGTTGTTCTTATAAAATAGACAACCCTTATTTCTAAACATGAAAATAAATCCATCTATATCCAAAAAAGATACAGAAATTATGTTCTTGGTAACACTAGGTACATAATAACAGTTATGTAAAACCAAAATCATCTCCATTGGAAATGGGAGGTGGTAATAACCAATAGCCAACACAACCAGCCTTGCACCATTGGAAGCTCAAAGATCCACCTCTCCTATATCAATCTTTCTAAATCTACATGGTTACTGCATTTGAATACATATGTGAGCCCCACAAGCTATATCTAATACCCAATGTGTAGAAATGGAAAGATTACACTCGATAACAAACGCACCTTTAGCGTCCCCAAGCTTCTGGGTGTAGTTCCTCTTCCAGTGGCCTTGCTTGCCACATGAAAAACATACTAACTCTCATTCCTTGCCTTGCCTCTAGATCTTCCCATTATTTTAGGGACAGTGCTTGGGGGGCTTCAGACCGTTTATAAGTCTTTGGCCCCTTTTCCTTGTCCTTCCTATTATTATTCACAATAAGGACTGTGGGTTTCTCATGCCCCATGTCCTTATCTACCTAGATAATTAAGGTTATAAGTTCAGATAGACTCTTCTCATTGTTTCTCATATTTTTGTTGGAAATAAATCTAGAGAATGTCTTGGGCAGTGATGATAGGATGAGATCTGTACGCAACTCATCTGAGAATTTAATCCCTAAGATGTCCAGGCATTCAATGTAGCCAATAAGCTTGACTACATGAGGCCCAGCTGGTGCAGACTCTCCAAGATTAGTTGTAAACACATCATTGGAGATCTCATATCTCTCTTGTCTCTCCTTCTCTTGGTACATATCCTTAAGGTGAGACATCATTCTATACGCGTCCATGTTTTCATGTTGCTTCAAGAGCTCATTAGACATGGACGATAGCATGAAACACTAGACATTTGTGGCATCATACATGTGTTTCATATAGAGAGATAATTACTCATCACTATCCTCTTTCCCAGGTGCTGCTGGAATAGGCTCTTCCAGCACATACAATTTCCTTTCGTGGGGAAGGATGACACGTAAACGCCTCTGCCACTCTTAGAAATTGGTATCGGTGATAAGGTTTTTCTTCTCGAGTATGGTTCTCAATGATATGTTTGAAGTCATTTTTCTTTCTATTTCTAAAAATTAAGAGGAGAAAAGGTTTATTACGTTATTATAAAACATGAGACAAATAATTAAATTAATACTTATTATTCTCCCACTATTTTATCGAAATCCAATAGCCCTCACCATTGACTTTGGAATATTTTGTTGCCTGAATATTCTAGTGGAAAGGATCCATATTTCCCTTCGCATTACCCCAACTAGGGTTGGTCAAGAAACTTGAAGGGTTTTAGGTAGGCATTCCAAATTCCAGATGCATTAACTCGCAACTCCTTGATCTTTTGAGTGGACTCCCCAATCCTGAAATCCTTTTATTTTGGATTTCCTCAACCTTTTCCTCTTGTTCACACCAAGTCATGTTGTGGCAATAAAACCTTGATGCAAACCAATTCAAGTCAACTCAAAACCTTAAATTAGAATTCCCCAACCCAACTAGGGTTGGTCAAGCACTTTGAACTATGGTTCGATTCTAACCAATATTATGGAAGGCTATACCGACTTAATATTTCTTTGAGGGATTTTATCTTTATACATAAATTTCCAATTTATTATCTTTGATTACATGATTTTTAATATTAAGTGGGATATAATTAATTGATTAACCATGTCTAAGATAATATTTACGCATAATTTGGTCTTATTTTAGTTACATCTTGCATGATTGTTTAATTCATTAATTGTGTGATCATGAAAACACACCCACAATAAATTTAAACCATGCAACCAACATAAATAAAATAAATGGTATGATCATGAGATTTTATATTGGTTAGTTTATCTAGTGGTTGACAAACTAACCCAAGACCTAGGGGTAAAACACCTTGAACCTTTCTGGTTCGTGTTTACAACTTTCCACATGTCCACATTTGTATCTGCTTGGATTGGTTTCACCTTGCCTCCTAACTTGAGCTGCCTCCACTAGCTTGGGAGCTCCATCCATTACATATGCATTTACCTCACATGAAGGTGAGGGGTAAAGGGGGTTTTACATAAAAGAAACCTTGGGAATGTAGTCCCTACATATTAATGAGGAGAAGGCTCGCAGGCCAACAAATTTAATTTAAATAAATAAATTAAAAGAAACCATTCACATACAAAGGTCTTGGTCTACCTCAAGATCATCCATACATGCAACGATATTACACATTAATAAAACTAGAATTCAATTCTTTAATCATTCTTATTTAAGATAAATCATGCTCGAATCAATTAATTATCTTTAATTAATCAATCCTTTTATGTTAAACCCTTTTTCTAAATTTCCTTGATGTTCTCATCTATCATAATTTTAAGCAAATAAATTCATTTAAATTTATCTTTGTACGTAACTTGTACCTTGAAGGAAACCCGATGAATTCTCATTCATTATGCAGATGTTAAATTAAACACATATATAAAAAACACCTATCACATGTTGTGCCTCAGATTTATGCCCACACTATGGTACACGTCTCAAGGGTTTGTATATTATAATAATAAATTTTAATAAATCTGCGTAATTTTGATGAGTACACAGCGTGTAGTTCTGACTACATGGTGTGTACTTTTGTTCACTGTTCATCTGAAGTACACACCTAGGTACATGGCGTGTAGATGTACTTCGGAAATTTTCGGAGTACATGGCATGTTCAATTGGACACATGCCGTGTAGTATCCGCGTTACACGATTTTTAGTCAAGAAAGATGTGTGCGGGGTACACAGTCCAACCCTAACCTGAAGGGACTACACGCCGTGTTCAGTTGGACCACACAATGTGTAATCCGGAAACCATGTGACACCTGTTCCTGGTCAACACACGGTGTCATAAATGAATTATATAGGATCCAATACACTGCCTGATTTGGCAGATCAGTCAATGCATTGATCCTAGACTACATGGTGTGTACTTTCCGAATACACGCCGTGTATTCTGGTGTTGTATGGCCAGGATCGTTTGGAACCACCAGATGAGATCCTCTATTTTATTTTAATCAAAATTAAAAGAAAAATTCATTCCTGTAAGGTGAACGAGAAATTATAGGGGAGGAACAGATCTCGAGATTCATATTTTAAATAACAATTAACTTGAATTGAAACAACTAAATTATTAAATGTGTAAATCGCCAACAAAAAACTAAATAATTATAATCACCGATATGACTCCTCTGATACCACTTGTAGGTTCTGGGCACAGTGGAAGTGCATTGGTGGGTCAACCCAACTTTAATTTTAGCGTTAACAACGATCAATCTGAGATCTGTCGCGATAATAAAATGATGGATCTTTGAAATAGAACGATTAACTTGAAAGAAAGAGGGATTCCCAGAACAATAAAGACAGAATCATCATATGTTGGTTATAATTAATTTAATTAATTGACAAGAATTACCTTGATGGAATTATTTCTTCATTGATGTCTCTAGTCGTGATCAGATGTGATCCATCATTGCGTCATATAATCCAAGTGTAGGATTCCTCTAGCGGTGATCCATACGTGATCCACATATCTTTGGACGTCGCCGAAGGGATTTAAAGGTGTTAGCATGGAAAATCCTTCTCTTGTGATGTCTGCCTTCGATCGCCTTGATCCGATAGAGTAGGATATCTATCGGTCATGAGAGAAATCTTGGAGGAAGGAGTTCTTTCGTCCTTGAGATAACTCTCTAGAATTTTTGTGCACAACGATTAGGGAATAAGTGTTGGGGTTGTGAGGATATTTATAATCGGTTTTGAGGTTATAGAGTTATGAAAATAAATAAACGTGTTACGCATTTTATTTATTTCATTAACTCTTATTGAAAACCCCCATGTAGAATGATTAATTCCTTGACATGCACCCACGCTGATTATAATAAATATAATTTAATAAAATGATATTATTTCCTCAAAATCCTGACTAGAAAAACTAAACGGCATGTAATCATTAATACACGGCGTGTACTCTTTTTCCATGAAAACTACACGATGTGTACATTCAATGTACACAGCGTGTTTATCTTGTTTTCATTTTTCTTTATTTCCTCCACCACATTTATTAGACCTTGAGTAATGGATATTTATTTCTCAAATAAATGTAACTGTATTACTCACTAATAAATATATATTATTTTGCCCACAATATATTCTCTCGAATAACTAGTGTCAAAATAAATTCGATCAAGGATCCTTAAATAATTATTAAACCATAGTTGGGAATAATCTTTATTTAACTTATTAAATTAATATTTAACCGAGATACATAGACACACTTAGTGTGTAACCCTATAGGCCTTTTTCTCAGTGGCATTAGGCGGAGCCTGCCTAAAGTCCAAGGGTAGCGTCTAGAAACACGCTAAGGCACCCACAGAGAAAGAAGATAATGTCACAATGATGTGTCACCTCATATGAATGATTACCGTGTAATATAATCCCTTTTTCACGATATCTCAAATCAAATGGTTTTTATGTTAGTGTCATCAACCCATGTGCTTGATTATTCTTTCTTTGACTTTCTGGAATTGAACTTTCCCATTCCTTTCCATGTTCATGAATTTATTTAGGCTATATCAATTCCATTAAAGGTCCTGAGATATCTACTTCTGTTATGGAACATAAGGGAGAAATCCTTTCTCACATTATCTATTAATGTAGTATTACTCATGAGGCACCCAATGTATCCTACCTCACAGCGAATAGTGTATCATCATAGTTTTATTCAATACATCTAAGTGTGCGAGTTGTAATACCCATTAATAATAATCTTAAAGTCTAAGGACCAATACACACATCCGCATATTGGTACATCCAATGACATTATGAAATTTGGATTTCCTACTGGCGGGTCTCATTCTCATAATATCCTCTTATGGGTGCACACCATGATAAGGTGCCTCAAAGTTTTATGAGTCCTCACCCCTAATGGATTATATTATTTGTGTTCCTCAAATAACATCATCTGGCCATAGAAAATATATTCAAGAATAGTGTTATGACACTTTCAGGTTCTCATCATAGCAGGGATCAGCTATGACCCTTTAATGCAACAGTTATCCTTAGGAAATTATCACATGCATTGTCACGCAGAAGAACAATTAAAATGTGATAAGATATTTATTAATGAATAAAGTACAAAGTAGTTGGTTCTAGGCCACGAACTCCAACATTTATTAGTGCTGATAAAGGAACCCCCTTTATCAGTGCTTTTTTAGCATTGTTAAAGGGTGGCGCTACGGAAACCTTGTTTTGTGGTAGTGCATTTACATCGATTTACCCTAACATTTCCTTTGAATTTTTATGATAACTTACTTTATGATTTTACTACCTTTAATTTATTAAATATCGTATGTGGTGGTTATTGTTCTTAATTATTTACTTTTAGAAAGATTATATTTTTAGATCTTATATTATTCTAATATTTTAATGTTTCATTATGAACTACTCTTTTTTCCAAAACTATGATTGTTAACTACTATATGTGTGCAAAAGAAATTTTTTTTCTTCTTACAATTCTTTTGTTATCTCAAAAGGGGGGAGAAGAAATGGAAAATACAAAATTTTACATTTTTTACAAAATAATTTCAAAAGGAAAAGAAAAATACATTCCTTTATGAAAAAAAATTAAATCAAATTTAGGATATATTTGTTTATCCATCGCATAGGTTTTGTGATCATAAAAAGGGGAGATATTATTATAAAGTGTATTGCTCCAATACATCTCTCCTTTTTTTGTTTTTATGATTCAAAAAATACATACTTTTAATATAACAATTTTATTGAGTGTTTTAGATTATATTTATCTTACGAAATCATATTGTATTATGAAGTTGAAGGAACTTCTTTAGTTTCTCGGAAAAGGAAATGATAACATAATATTTTATCTTATGATATTTGACTAAGTCACTCAAGAGATACCTCTAGTTAGGAATGATAATATGAAAGTACTTTCTTATTTTTAGGAATATTCCTAGTCATAATAAGTAGAACAAAAGTGAATGTTGTGTCAGTAACATTTTATCTTACACTAGAAAATTCTCTCACGGTATGTCGAAGACTGATTATCCTATGAAGTCAAATTTCTTCATCTTACAGAAAAGATATATGATGGTGAACAGTATGATCATATAATATCCTTTGAATATATAATATTATAGAATTTCATGATTATACTTTCTAATCTTGTGATAATTCATTTCATACCTTTTGAGTACATCAAAAGAAGATTATTGATTTAAGGAAATATCATTTTTCTCAAGTCTTACCATGAATAAAAAATTTCATATAATGAAAAAATCTTTGACACTGAGATCAGAAAAGAAATTATAGATTTGGAAGGAGTGGATACATAATATCATTATCCTTCCTCATCAGGATCACCATATAGATTATTTGACTGTTATAATTATCCTATTCTTAAGTTCAAATCAGCATATATAAGGAAAAGTTGGAAAGAACACAAGAATAAGAGACATGTATGTGGAAACAAAGAATTTAAAGAGAATGAAATAAGGTTTCCTCTATCTAACAATAGAGATCTATACATGTTGGAAATCTGTACGTTAAGTTCTAAGATTATATGCTTCATCAGTTTTACTAAATATCAACCCAAGCTATGATTGAAGCTTGTCTTTTCTCAAGAAGATTCTTCATCTACTATTATTTGTTGCTTGCAACTGTGTGTTTCAAACATTTATCAAACCTTGTATCTTATTTCTATCATGTCTACACTCTGTGTATGAGTGTGGTTAAGACCAAGGATAGGTATTGTAAATAGAGAGTCTATTTTAAATCTATTAGACATTTGTATTAAGTGAAAGTTTTTTGTACTCAGCTAGAACCCCCCAATAAAAGGGTTTTTTAGTAAAAATCACCAAGCTCATAGAGTAAATTGTTAGTGGAGTAGACTATAAGATTTATGTTCCCTAAACCAATATAAACCTATTTGTTCAATTTCCTTTCTACATGATTTACATTTCCACTACATATGCTCTGAAGAAAGAAAATTAAATGTGCATACTTCAAATAGGGTGATCTATATTTCAAAGAATCTTTTTAGAACTCAATTCACCCTCTCTTGAGTTATTCAGTCAGTCATTATTTGGGAAAACATAACCTTCAGTCATCATTATAGAATTATCTATGTTATATCATAGATGAATCTATCACTTGAGATGATCAATGTTAATCATAACCAAATCCTTCAAGGAAGATGGACTTCGATCTAGTGGAATAGGGGAATTGATCTACCTTCTTCATATAATTCTAGAGGGGGGTCTCTTTAAGGATTGAGAGGATTATTTTTAGAGAACATTATGTAGAATGAAAGAATGTGGCTCTAAATCTTGCACAAAATGGCATAACTGAGTTTATATAGTGCTAGGATTAGAAAATAAATAATTGAACAAGGGCCCTTATTAGTTTCTTAATTCTTTTCAAACCCCGTGTCTAAATAATAATGATATTTTTATTATTATTTACATGATGTGTAATAAAATCATGGATAAAAAATATTATTTTTCTTGAATAAATAAATTAAAATTTATTCAAATAATATTTAATATGATAGTTATCACTGGAAAATTAAATTACATCTTCCAATACTTCCTCAATATTTATTGGTCCTTAAATAATGACTATTTATTTAATTAAATAAATACCATTGAATTTTTTTTTAATAAATATATAAAAATATTATATTAATCAAAACTAGTGAAAAAATATTTATTAAATATTCACATAACTAAATAAATAAATATTTTTTTACCTTATTAATAAATTAAAATAAATAAATATTTTATATTTATGTAATTAAATAAATAATAACTTGGTGAATAAATATTTATTAAATTTTCAACTCGCATATATATTCTCTTGAATTACTGGTGATTGAATATTTTTTATTAAACCAAAATGAATAATTATTAAACTATGTATGAGAATAATATTTATAAAACATCTTAAATTCATATAGATTTTAACTAAGGTTCTGAATACACTTAGTGTGTGACCCACTAGACCTTTTTCTCAGTGGCATTAGGCTACACTGCCAAAAGTCCAAGGTTAGAATCTAACAACATATCAAGGCTCCCATATATAAATAATTTAATGTCAAAATGATATATAACATCCTAAAAACATAGATTATGTAATATAATCTCTTTATCTCAAAATATCTAATCAAGTAGGTTTCATGCTATTGTCATCAACTTATATGCTCGATGTCTCTTTCTTTGAAATTCCATAAATAAAATTGCTGAGAAAACCGGCAAGGACAAGGAATTAATTAGGAAGTTAAATTCCTATAATAGGGCCTAAGATATCAACATCTATTAAAGAAAAGA
Organism: Viscum album; assembly: GCA_963277665.1. Classification (NCBI taxonomy): domain Eukaryota; kingdom Viridiplantae; phylum Streptophyta; class Magnoliopsida; order Santalales; family Viscaceae; genus Viscum; species Viscum album. The sequence goes on from OY728164.1 coordinate 1,819,258,968, forward strand.
ATGGATAAATCCTTTCTCCCATTATCCATCAATACAATATCACTCATGATGAACCTGATATATTCTAATTCACCTTGGTCATATGTCATCATAGTTTTTATCATTACATCAAAGTACACAACTTATGACATGTATTAATAATAATCATAATGTATAAGGATCCTTAAACACATCCATAGATAATAATATCCAACAACACATATAAATTTTTGTTTTCTATTGGAAGGTCATGTACTCATAATCTCTTGTACTAGAGATTGCCAAAGGAGTACACTATAGGAAAGTATATCAATACTATAAGTTTTCACTCCTAGTAGCCTATGTCATTTTTGTCCCTTAAAATGATATCATACAGCTATATAACATATATTTAAGAATAGTTTCATGGAACTTCTAGGTTCTCATCATAGTGGGGAATTACTATGACTATTCAGTGCAACAAGTACACTTAGGACATTATCACATAATATGCCTCATAGAATAAAAATCATGATGTGATAATATATTTTATAAATATTAAAATACATGAATATAATGGTTATAAGGAACCAACTCCAAAAAATCCCATTTTTACTAGATCCAACTACAAACAACATTTATTCTCCTAGCACTCACATTTTTTTATGCTTCTACTCAGATAAGGCCTTGCTCAAAGGGTCTTCCATGTTTTATTCCATAGAAACTCTGATTATAGTGACTTTACCTCTTTGAGAAAAATCCCTCAAGAGGTGATATTTGTGGAGTATGTTCTTCATCTATTGATGTGACCTTGGATCCTTTTAGAGAGATACTATTATAGTATTATCACAATACAACATGATGGAATCTCTACTTCTAGGCACCACATCAAGATCTTGGACAAAGTTATGAATATAAAAAGTTTATATAGTCATATCATAAGATGCTATATACTCAAAAAATTCACTGTAGAATTAGTGAAAAATGGATTATTTGAACTATTACATATCAAAACTTCTATGTTGAGATTGAAGACATATCCTGATAGTGACTTCAGATCATTTTGATCTATTTGGAAACTAGCATCAGTATATCATTTGATGAAAAGTTCCCCATCTCCTTCATATACCAAGAACACATCCTTAATATTCCTATGATACATAAGGATAGATTTAAAATCATACCAATGTGGTTATCCTAGATTAACTTGATATCTACCTACTATGCTTAAATTATAGGCAACATCAATCCTAGTACATAACTTGGCATACATGATAGATCCTATCATAGATGCATATGGTATCCTACTCATTATCTCTCTCTCAAACTCTTGTTATGTTTGAGGAAATATTTTTTTAGAGAGATGTATACCATGTGACAATAGAACCAATCCCATAGTGGATTGTTTCATATTAAATATCTGTAGTATCTTGTCACTGTATGTACCTTAACTTAGTCTGAATAGGCTTTTATATTTATCATGAGTGGTCTTGAATATAAATATATATATTTCCTCACCTAATTCCTTCATGTATAAGAATAGGTTTAACCACTCCTTGACTGACTGTAAGATTGGTATCTTGTTTCCAATAAGTAATATGTCATAAACATGTAATACTAGGAATATGAACTCACTCCCACTAAACTGCATGTAAATACATGGCACACATTTGTTCTTTAAGAAACCAAATTCTCTTATGGGTTTTCCAAAATGAATGTTCCATGACCTAGATTCATTGTTTAACCCATAAATGGATATCTGTAACTTTCATATCTTATTGGAATTTTTTGGAGTCGTAAAACCTTTAGGTTGTGTCGTGTAGACATCTTCTTGAAGATTACTGTTAAGGAAATTTTTTTTGAATACATCTAAAAAATCTCATAATAAGGTAAATATACTATAATAATTATATTTGTGATGGATTTAAACATGAAAATTGGAGAAAAGGTTTCATTATAGTAAATTCATTGACGTTTCTTAAAACCTTTAAACACTAGCCTTGATTTATAGGTACTTAATTTACCTTAAAATTATATGTTTTTATTCAATACTTGTTTTCACTGAAAAGTCTTTACATCAACTGGTGGATCAACTACAACCTGGACTTGGTTCTGATACATAGAATTCATCTCAGAATTCATGCATTATTTCCATCTGTATATTCTGATCTCTCTACTACCTCCTTATAGGAAAGAGGATCATTATTATCAACCAATAATGAGTAACTATATTTAGTGACTATAAAACCACATATTTTTAGTTCTCTAACTACTTTGGTTCTCCTACATAGTACATGTGTTTTAGGAACAACATCTTCCATGGGGAACTGTGAAACCTATTCATATACCAACTCTTGTGTATCTTAACCTTAAACTTTATTAAAATCAATCTTTATCCCACTATCCTTCTTAATAATGTTCTCCCTATCAAGAAAAATGGATTGTCTTATAACATTCACTATCTTTGTTTAGGGGTTTTATAGATAGTATCCCCTGGTTTCCTTAGGATACACTATAAAGATACACTTTTCACCTTGGGGTTATAGTTTGTTTCCATAGTTGGCCTTAAAATTTTCCTCAAAACCCCTTTCATGAGTATGTTACACAAAATATTTATTTCCATACATTAACTCATATGGTATCTCTTATACCGATTTAGTTGGTACTAAGTTTAGAATGTGTGTTTCAGTATATAATGCATATATCCAAAATTATAATGGAATACTTTCATGGATCATCATAATCCTTTCCATGTAGAGAAATATATGATTCATACTTTCACTAATACCATTTCACCTTGTTGTGTAAGGAGGAGTGAGTTAAAATATGATCCCATTCTCCCATTGAAATTCAATTAATTCTTTGTTAAGGTATTCATCGCCCTGATAAAATTGATATTTATTTATCTTCTTAACAAGTTGATTCTATACTTAATTATTTAATTCTTTGAAAATATAAAAAAATTATAACTTATACCTCATTAAGTGACATATCCATATATACTCAAGTTAATAGTAAAATTAATGAAGTAAGAATACCCACCACTAGTTTCTACTGGAAATGGTCCACACACATTAGTGTGTACCGATTTTAAAATATCTATATCTCTTTCACCTTGTCCACTAAAATGTGGCTTGGTAATTTTTCATTGTAAACAAGAATGAAATATATTAAGTGGTTTTATCTCAAAGAATTTGAAGTAACCATCTTGATAGATCTTTTTCATACACTTCTCATTTACACAACCAAGAAAATGATTCCATAGTTGGGTGTTAAATGAGTCATGTAAACTTGATCATTATCAATTATCAATACTTTTTTTTCATAATATAATAAATTAAGACCACTATTTAAATGTTTAACACCATAATATATGATATATTTATAAAAGAAAAAACATTTATTTCTAAACTTTAAAATAAAACCATATATATCTAGTAAAGATATATAAATTATGTTTTTGGTAAAATTTGGTACATAATAAAAAAACTTTAAAACCAAGACCATAGAATTTAGAAATATAATCTTGTAGTCTCTGATGGATATATTAGCTAGCCTCATGCCATTTGAATCCCAAAAATCTAAATATCCTTTGGAAATATTTCGAAATATTCTTGGTTCCTACATTTTAATATAGATGTGAGAACCAAAAGATGTATCTAATACTCAATGCATAAATATTGAATGATTTCACTTGAAAATTAAATCACCTAATGGTTACCCTTGAAGAGTTAACTGGGTTTATCTCTTCTTCTAGTGGCCCAACTTTCCACATGAAAAACATAATACAAATTTTTCCTTTCTCATCTTTTTATGTTCTTTTTTCTTGGAAGGATGGTACTCGTGAGCCTTAGAATTGGTATGAGTCTTGATTCCAATTTCCTTGTTCTTCCTTTTCTTATTCACCATAAGGACTAAAGGATTTTTAGACCCTTGTATTTATCGATTTGGTGAATAAGAGTAATTATTTATGAAAGAGACTTCTCACTATCTCTCATATTATAATTACCAATAAAGCTAAAGAAAATATTGTACAGTGAGGATAAAATCAGATATGTGTGTAGCTCATTAAGGATTGTATATACCAAGATGTATAAGTGATTAATGTAGCCAATAATCTTGACTATGTGAGTCATAACTATCACTGAATATACAATATTTCACATGATAAGTGAATTGGATATCTCATATATCTCATGTCTCAACTTCTCTTGATAGAGATCCTGAAGGTGAGATGTGATGCTATACACACCCATATCCTCATGTTTCTTTAAAATGTCACTGAAAATGGAAGATAACATGAACCATTAGAAATTTTCAAAATTTTCAAAATGTTTCATATAGAGATACAGTTCTTCCTCACCAATCCCTTTTCTAGGCACCTCATTAATAGGGTTTTCCAAAACATACGATTTTCATTCATGGAATAGTCTAACATGTATCCATTTATACCATTCCTGGAAATTCGATTTGATGATAAGGTTATTTTCATCTATAATAGATCAGAGTGATATTTTCAAATCCATGTGATTTACCATTTCTACAATAAATAATAGTGTAATTTTAGTACATTATTTGGATTTAAATTTAGATAACAAATTTAATTTAATTTCTTAATCTCCATTTATTATGTTGAAACATAATAGCTCTCTCTATTAGTTTTAGAATGTCACATCGTGCTAATATACAAGTGATAAGGATCCATATTTCCCTTTTCATAACCTAGAAATATGTCTAATAATATACTTGAAGGTATTTAGGTAGGCATAATTTTCCAAATACAATAATTTTCAGCTCCTTGGTCCATTGAGTGGACTCCTCAATATTTATATCTCATATTAGGATTTACTCAACACTTTGCTGCTAGTTTCACTAAGTCTCATGAATATAATCAACCCTTAATTAAAGATAGGTTAAGTCAAAAAAAAATCAAGATATAGATTCTATGATAATTAAAATCACCCCAATGAAGGTTGGTCAAGCACTTTAAACTATGGTTCAATTTCTACCCAAGTAGTTAAAGGATATACCAACTTAATATTTTTTTAGGGGGGATTTTTATCTTTATGTGTAGACTATCCATTTTATCTTATCACATTATTATTAATATTAAGTGTATTTTACTTAAGTTATTAACCATGTCTAAATAAATTTTACACATATTATAATATTTATTTTGATTTCATATTGCATTCTTGTAATTATTTTATTTAATGTTTTAAATATCCATAAATAATTAACTATGAAACTGATCGAAAATAAATAAATAAAGTGTAATGACTATGATCTTATCTAATGTTTTGTTTATCTAAGGGATAATAAACCAACCCTTAACCCTAGGTAATTAACTTCTAGAAACAATCATGGTTCAAGTTAGAGCATTCCACCCATGCTATTATGTTCCTCATGGATTGGTTTCACCTTGGCTTTGAACTTGAACCACCTTCACTCTCCTAGGGGATCCATACATTACATAATTTTACTCACATTCAGGTGAGTGGAACTAAAGGATTTGTTAATGGAGGGTTTATAGAAAATAAACCATTAGCACGTAGGACCTTACATAATAATATGACAATAATGACTCATAGGCCGTTATTTAATTTATTAAATTATTATAAAAAACATGAAATAATAATTTAAATAAACCAATCACATAAACAAGCTGGTATAATCTCAAGGTCATCCATATACATGCAATTAATATTAAAAAGTACATTGGTCAACATTCACATAAATTCATTCTTTATTATTAAGATATACACAATTAAATTAATTCAGTTAATTAATTAATTAATTAATTACCTTTATCTTAATGACCATCCAAATCCTCTTGAAGATACCCATCATAAATTAAATATGAAAAATAAATATATTGATTAGTAATTAAAAATAATTACATATAATTAATTGAGTATTTATTAATCCTTCAAAACATATAACATAGTTAACACATATAATGCTAATAGATTAATTAGGTTTTTAATTATACAATTAATTATTATTTATTCAATTTAATAAAAAAAATACTAGGATACTACATTGTGTATAATGATGAGATACACGTTATTTTCTTCCCTTGTCGAGTATCTAGTATAAATGCCTAGGGACTCAGTTTGTATCTCAGCCAGATTACATGGTGTGTACTAATAGGATACACATCATGTGTTTCGCTTTTCATGTGTCTATGTAACCCATTGGTTAAATCAACATGTTCTTCAGATGCATGGATTAATGACTCACATGGAATGTACGCTAAATTCCTATCTTGGATCTCATTAATGACATGGTTTTTCATTATCACATGGCACAATGATACATATTTAACCACATGGTTAGTGTGAATTTTACCAGTAAACCTTGTAGATGACATGATGTGTATGCTAGCTGCACACCATGTGGTCTGACAGACCATGTTCCAAGATGGCCTGATCAACATGTAGTGTATATTAAATGATCCATGTGTCAATAATTCTCGATGTTTTTTGTATCATATTCCACATCCATGTGAAATGAACTTGGGCACAAAGTATGTATTTTCGGTCACATGTTGTGTATCCATGTCTACCATCCAAAATCCTCATATCCTCCTATAATGACCCAACATTAAACATTACATAATCTATTTAATTCAACTAGAATTAACTTTCATACATTCCCAAATATATTTTAGGTTTAGTGTTTTATAGAATTAGGTCATAACCTCATATATAAAAACTCATATATTACAAATTAGACACTTCTACTCAATATATATTTTTTCACAATATGAATCTTTTAGAATAAAAAATGATTTCTTTATGTAACAAAACTTCACGGCTTTAAACTTGAATTATTCCTTTCCTTTACCCATCCATAAACCCTATGAAAAAAAATTTAAAACTTGGGATGAGCATAAAAATCTCAATAAGGGAAATATAAAGGAATAAATAAACCATTATTCCATGAATGAAAACATTTTCACAAAGTTATAACTTTTACACAAAAAATATAAGCTCTTTAGATTAACTTATAAAACTATAAGTTACCTTTAAAATCATATATTTCATACATAAATCATAAAATGTAACTTGAGGCATCATTTTTATATCACTCTTACATATTAATTATCTCTCCTAACTACATAGGGAGTAACCATCATGGTTACACTTGGAATAACCATCGTAGTATATTCTCATAATCTCTTAAGAGAAACCTATCAGGTTAACTGTATACTTTTACCCAATGCATTGAAGAGCTATAATGGGCTCACCCACCCTTGATTTATCATGGAACTACCCATCACCATAACAATTCCCAATAACTATAACACGATCATAACACATAAATCTTTCATAAAAGAAACATTCTTGAGGAAAATAAATGTTCCATTTTGAAATCACTTTTCAATTTTAAGAATTTGTGAGCTTATAAATGAAAACATTTTATTTGAAAATAAACTCATAAACTTGTAAATGAAACATAAAATAAATAAGGAATTATTAAAGTGGGAAAATATTCTTATTCCATATAAGTAAAAAAAATTCTTTAATAAAAATAGTTGTAACTTGAAAAGAATATTTTTTAAAAGAAAGTCCTTTACCTTATGTTAAAAAGTGTTCTACACTTATACTTAATAAACTGGATAATAAAATTAGATTCATTAATTACTTAATTAAGATTATTTTTCGAATATATTTTTTTATTACTATTTTATTAAGTTCATTTATAGTTATTTCGATGAGTTATAAAAATCAGAATCATCATTCCAAAGGCATTTGTTTCATGGCTTTATGGTCGGTTCCCTTGAGTATAATTATGGGAGTTGTTATCAAAGGGAAGAAAAACTCCAAAAGTGGAAATAAATGGTATTAATATGTTTACATAATTTTAAATGATACCATATATAATTTTTTTTGATATGACGATGATTCATTCGATAAAACATTAATGATAAATTTTTTGTTTGTTTTTAGCAGTTTTTCTGACCATCAAAAACTAGTTTTGATTTATTTAATTATTATGTCTATAAACTAGTTCAAGAATATTAAAAAAGTTATAATATACATATTAAAATCTATTTTAACCATAATAATTTTTTTATGACAAGACTTGAAGGCAGTAATGGAAAATGAAACATCATCGTCCATGAAGGTAGTGAATCAACACGTCACAGATAATATTTTCATTTTTTTAGAATAAGAGGAGAATAGAAGAGGTTTGGTCATGAATATTCTATTAACACAATAAAATTATATTATATATATGATAATTGAGTTATCATGCCAGTTTGGATAAGGTAAATTAGGATAAGGTATAAATAAATAAAGAAAGAAAGAAATAATTTAAAAGAGAAAGAATGAGGATCTTAACTCTTGAATAATGTCTCCTTGAGAACCTCCTTAAGGCACTTTGTTTTGGTCTTTTAGTGATACCAGTAAGTCTTTAATGTGAGGAAGAAACTTGGGAAGATAATTGGGTAGAATTTAGACAAGTTTCAAGGCTTATAAGGTTCAAGGAGAAGAGGTCGTGAAAGGTGGTATTTATAGGGAGAGGAGAGGTGTGTTTTTGATAATTTTATTCATTTTTTTATTATTTTAGCTCAAGACTATCAATAATGTTTATTATTATGACTATGTAAATTAAATAGTTCATGTGAGTTTTAAATAGTGGGTAATTACATCATAAATGACTCAAAAATTCATGTATTTAACTTATAATGTTAAATACTATAAATTAATATATTTTACTATTCACAAAAAAATCAAATATTTCAGAAAAAATCCCAAAAATTCACCCATACAATTTTTTAAAATGTAGATTTCAAAAATGGACTCCATTTTTTGAAAATGATTTTCTAAATATGAGGAATTTAATTTTTAATTAAAATCATTGATTATTCAAAAAAATTGATTTTAATATTATAATCGATTTTATGACTCTTTGAAAAATTAATTAAGGTCTCAAATAAATATATTATAATTATAATACAAAAAATAATAATAATTTGTGAATATATTTTATGAAAATAATTTTTTTTTAAAAAAATTATATTAATCATAATATTGTAAATATACATTTACATTTCACAAAAATACCAACACTTAATTTACCATTTTTATAAAATTTATTTACTTATTCCATGATATAATTATATCATATTTTCATTTATGAGATACCTAAATTTTATTTATAATTTAATAGGTGAGGTTATTATTCTAATGTCTAGATTAATATTCTTAATTTTCACATTACTATTTCAATGGTCATGTTACTATTCCATTGGTATAGATTCCTTAATTTCTATAAATACCACTTATTTAATTATAAATTTATAATGAATTTAAATATTTAATTCCAGAATTAAAACAAATCATTCTATAAGCACCTGATTTTTACACCTCCCGATGGAATCTCTAATCATTCTTCACATGTTATTAGTATATTTAAGAAGATATGAAACTTTAACAAAGATAATTAATATTTTGAAAACATGTTAATTAAACTATGGATTAAAGAAGTAATAAACTAAAATAAAATAACTAATAACAATTATTCATAATAGATCAATGAATAATAAATTATTATAAATTATTATGTGACCACTCAGATATCACTTCATGGTTCTGGGGAGCAGTAGAAGTGGTCAGGCCTATGCCCAACAAAAAATTTCCATTAACATCTTCAGATTTCTCCTCAAAACTAAAAAAACATGTTCATGGAATCCATAATTACATGATATTTTCACATATAATTTATAATTAATATATTTAATTATTTCATTGAATTATTTCTTCATCGATGAATCAGTATTCCAATATTTTTCTACCATCATTTTATCATAGTAATCAAGTGTATAATACATCTATCAGTGAACCACATGTTCACAATGAACCTTTGGTCATCATTGTGTAATTTTACATGTGCTAGCACAAATGAATCTATTACATGTGATTATCTATGTTGATCGCAAACAAATCCTTAAAGAAAGAAGGAATTCTCTCTAGTGGAGTAGGAGAATTGCTCTGCATCATTCAAAGTGTTTTAGGGAGGGAGATCACTAGAGCTTGAGAGTATTTTATACAAAACTCATTATGCACAATGAAAGAATGTGGCTCTAGAGCTTAAAAAAATGTCATCACTATGTTTATATAGTTTTTGGGTTAGAAAATAAATAATTTTGAAAGGGACCTTATAATTTTATTAATTACTCGTGAACCCCATGTCTAAATAATAATATTATTATTATTATATACTTAACATGTGCTAAACTTGTGGATAAAACAAATATTAATTTTCTTGAATAAATAAATTAAAATTTACTCAAATAATAATTAATATTATATTTCTCAATGGGTCATTAAAATAGGTCTTCCAGTTATTCCTCAATATTTATTTGTCCATGAATAATGAATTTTTACTTAATTAAATATATGCTACTACATTATTCTCCAATAAATATATATAAATATTATATTTTCCAAAACTAGTGATATATATTTATTAAATATTCACATTACTAAATAAATAAATATTTTATATTCATATAATTAAATAAATAACTTCCCAATGAATAAATATTTATAAAATATTCAACTCACATATATGTTCTCTCAAATAATTGGTGAATGGATATTTGTGATCAAACCAACATAAATAATTATTAAAACATGTATGAAAATAAAATTTCTCCAACATGTTAATTTCATATAGACTTTAACTAAGGTTTTGAATATACTTAGTGTGTGACCCTCTAGGCATCTTTCTCAGTGGAATTAGGTTATACCTTCCTAAAGTCTGAGGTTAGTATCTAGTAACATGTAAAGGATCCCATATATAAATATGTTAATGTTGAAATTACATGTTATATCATATAAACATACACCATGTAATATAATCTATTTAACTCAATATCTATAATCAAGTATGTTGCATTCTAGTGTCGTCAACCTATATACTCAATGTCTCTTTCATTGAATTTTTAGAAATTAACTTGTTGATAACACCATCGTGACCATGAAATTAACTAGGCAATCCAATTACCATCAAAGGGAATAAAATATCTACTTCCAATAAATACCAAAATGGATAAATGGTTTCTCACCTTATTTACTAATACATCATCACTCATGATGCACCCAACGTATCCTACATCACTGCGAGCATATATCAACACGGTTTTCATTAATACATCACAGTACGCAACTTATGACATGTATTAATAATAATATTAACATATAAGGATCATTAAACACATCCTTAGATATTAATATCCAGTGACACATATAAATTTGTATTTTATTTTGGCAGTCCATGTTCTCATAATCTACTACACTAGATATTACCAAGGGTGTATACCATAAGAAAGTGTCTCAAATTCCTATGAGTCTCTGACCTAGATAACATATATTATTTTTTCCCCATAAAATAATATCATCATGATATAGTACTTATATTTAATAATACCATCATGGAACTTCTAGGTTCTCATCATAATTGGTCACTACTATGGATTTTCAGTAAGATAAGTTCACTTAAGACATTATCACATACTATGTCATACAGTATAATAATCATGATGTGATAAGATATTTTATAAATATTCAAATACATTAATACAATTAATCATAAATTATATAGAATTTGGTTCTACAATATCAACTCAAATATAATCACACTATTAAACTTACCTATTATCTTTTATCATTACATTAAAAAATTATCTACGGTTTGATCCCTCATTGAAATCAAGCAATTATTTGATGGATTCAATTCCATTTCACAATTACAGAAGTCCAATTAAGTTCATCTCCAAATACTATATCTATTATGGTGTGTCTTAGAGACATCATCACACTATGAACAACTTCATCCAATTCCATAGGGATAAAAAAACACTTATGTTACCATAATTTACAAGATTTGACAACACATGTTCTTCTGAGATTTGGCTATATGATTCAACCACATCAAGGATCATCTAGTTTTCCTTTGATCAAGATTTTTTTAGTACCAAAATATCAGTGTTTTCTTGAATATTTAGTACAAGATATATCCAATGGTGTGATTATAGAGATTGATCTGATGGTGTGATTTGGGTAGAGGTAACACTGAAGGAACCAAGATAGAAAACTAAGATGAAATATCGATCATAGAAATTCCTATCACGAGATATTGTATGAAACTCCCAATTGAAGTATTTTTTTAAAAATAAAACAAAAAACACTTATTTTTTCAAACAACTTTCATAAATGAGGAGTGATATAATAAATTCCCAATAAGTGTTATTATCAAGAAGACCCTTGTAACTTTATTATTGAAAAAGTTATTTTATTCCACTTTAGTGGTTTTTTTATGGAATTAAATTGCTATTAATTTTTCAGAAATAGAAGAGACACCACTTATTTTTTTTTAAAACTCATTAAATAGTTTTCAGTAAGTGTTGTAAAAGCCCTTGTTGAAAGCCTATTTCTTTTTGAATTTAGTTTAAATTCCTTACATAAACAAAAAAATGTTTCTTTCAAATGGCCTATCATAAATGATAAGTTTCATAACCAATTTTTAGTAAGTGTTATCAAATATAACCATATGGTCACACTTGATAGAACCAAGTAGTCATACTTGATGGATTAATATCCAGTCAATGCTATAACCTGTAAGACTGACATTCCCAAGGGATAACTCAATTGAATGTGGTGCATAATGAAATAAAAAATATAATACTCATTGTAATTATTTTTTAAATAGTAATATGAGTATCATTTCTGAAAAATGGGAGAAAATTGAAAAATTATAAAACAAAGTATTATAATCTGTCCCATTCTCTTTGATTGTGTCATTAAAGTTCCTACATTGGGATTAGGTATAGTTTAATGCCACTTCACCAAGGAGGAAAGTATTGTTTGTAAAATAAAAATGTTTTTAAAATTAAATACATTTGTCCCTCTCCATCACTATTTATATTAAAAGAAAATAAACTGTCAACCTTGAAATAACTGGCATATGGATTAACAATGGGAATTTAACTGATACAATAGTTTATCATTGAATAGATCGACACTAACACCCTATTTTATATCATGGAACTGAATTTAAAAATTACTAAAGATAATTTTAGTAATAAAAGGATCCCGAATCTATATTTGAATAAAAATATATCCAAATGATATGATTCTAAAAATCTAGTCTAAAAAATAATTACTCAAAAAAACTAATGGCCACCAAGAAAAATCAAAATTATTTAGGGATATAAAAATTTAAAAATAAATTATGTCCTGTTTTGTTTTTCTATTTTGATTTTATATTCTTAAAAACTATTTTCTAAATCAATTTTTTTTATTTTCCATTTTAATTTTCAATAAATTATTCATGATTTTCTGCTCCTCCGCCAAAAAGCATCAAATGATTCTATTAAGAAAAATGGAATGAATTCCTCTCAAATCATTATGATCCAATAATCTAAATATTTTCATATCGGGTGGAAAAACATGCCTCTCCATCACATCACCTCCAGAAAAGACACCCCTATATGGATGATTGATAGTCCTACTCAATAATCTTAACCTATACTATTCAATAGGTCTCTGGTGTGGAATCTAAAAAACACACCTGGAGAGTTAAATTGAGTTGTAATTTATACAAGTATTTTATTTTAAACAAATGCGATTAAGATAATTGTATAAATGTAGGTGGGATTAATATAGTAAATAAAATTAAAAAATATGGTGAAATAGAAGCCATGTAAATAATTATTTATCCCCCGCCCCCTACACAATGGATTTCCAATTGAAAACCCAACTTTCTTCTTCCATTTATAGGACAAAGAGGAAATGTGAATATTAATTTTAAGGGTTCAAACAGAGGAACTAAAATGGAATAATATTTTTAGTTTTCAACTTGTGAATGGGTAGAAGACTTGAAAATAGTGGAACTAAAATAACCCAATATTTCTAGTTTTCAAATTGTTAATAGGGAAAGGACTTGTAAAAAAGGGAACTAAAATGATCTAATATTTATAGTTTTAAACTTTTGAATGATAATAATAATTGTAAATTCTTGTTCTTGAATAAATTACTTATATTATGATTACCAAAATTTTACATCAACAAGCCAAAAATCATCCATAATATTGTATTGGATTGATCTTTTAACGCATCAGCCACAACCAGTACAAAAATGGTATAAATTGAAACTAGTCCTAGTTTTTTGGTTCAAGTAATAGGGAAAAAATGAAAATGGAAAAAAAACAAAAAATCATTCCCCATATATCCTCTTCCCTATAATCAGATATCTAGGACCCTTGACACTCTATTTCTGTAATGTCATGACCTAAACAGCCACCCAAATAGTGCTAAATGGGCTAGGTATTATTGGCCTTAGGCACACCTCCTCGAACACTAAAGGATGTTGACTAGCAGCGAGGGTGTAAACATGTATAATGGGGAAGATATACCCTCTAGGAGTAAAATAAGGTACTAGTCTGAGTAAAATATAAAATGAGAGACTTTGTAGACTTGAACCAGACCCGCATAGCTGAAGCACAACCAATATAAGATAAACTAGCATAAGAAATATGGAAACAAGTGCATCATAATATAAAAACCACAGCATAATGAAGCCACTTGTAACAATTACTAGAACAGATAAGTCATGCATCCATAGAAAGTAAAGATATAAAGATGGCACTGTTGGCTAACCAACAGTAGCTAAAATAAACAAGGTAAGAATTCTAATACAGGAAATAAAGAAAAACAAAGTAAACTCTAGCTAGGTATGACCTCAGGGTCTATACCAAATATCCATGCAATAGCTAATACGATCCAGCTCCTGAATTTGATCTCTTTCCTACACATAAATCCATAAAGTCTACAATCATCCTGAGGTGCTCGTGCAGGGTGTGAGATGAATCTCAATAGGGTACCACTCGATGGTGCGTAGCAAGTATAAGTGTTTAAGAAGGAATGCATCCATAAGAAAATTAACAGCACGGTTCACAAAGTAAACACAACCTCTACTGGTGCTCAATATCCACCATGGAGTATCACCTACTTCATCCAATGTCGAAATCTCAGTCACATAACCCGGCACCATGTACCTCCTTACACCACGTGTCTCAAGTACTGACGTCCTGAAGGCATACCCAAGCAATCATAACCCAACACCATGTTTCTCCTGACACCTTGTGTCTCAAGTATCGAAATTCCATAGGCACTCCCAAGTAGTAGTAACCCAACACCATGTGCCTCCCGACACCTCGCGTCTCAAGTACCGACATCACATAGGCACACCCAAATAATCTTAAGGCTCCTCACCTTCCACGTGGCTTCATAAAGAAAGAACCCTCAAACCAATAGTACCTAAACCACAGCTACTGGGGGCCTCTACCCACATGAGCGGTGAAAAACACCTCATCATGGAGTCATCTATGTGCACAGGACCCAAAGTCATGGGTGCTCAGTAATCACCAAATTTAGAACCCAAGAAACAACCTCTTGGAACCTTGTGCCCCTGTGACCATGTCACTCAGAATCTGATGGCCTTGCCATCCAAGTAACTCAGACCATGCCCAACTTGACTGTTACACTGCCTCAATATGACATTTATGACACCCAATACAATGATCAAAACCTTCCAATACATCCCGATTCATGACCAACCTATGATCAACATCACTCAAGAATATACATGCCATGCCCAACACAACCGGAAGGTTCTAGCATATGCAATTCATCAATTATATATTTATCACATTTAAATAAATCACATAAATAGGAAAAAAAATAAACAGTTGAATTGCACTAGCCCAACAGCTATCACATGGTATCACTGAGGTCTTGAATGCATCTAATAAGCCTAATCATGTTTTACCAAATTAAATATACCAGTTAAAAACAAAGAAGACCAATTATAACCATTTTGGAACCCCAGGCCAAAATGCCCCAATGAGAGATGGCCTCTTACCTGGTCATTCTCAAGCAATTTAGGAAATATGGTATTACCAAAGGCATCTCATGGGTCTAATAATAAATTCAATATGTGGTGGAAGATAAAATGGGCCCCACTCAAAAATACTTGAAGATGTGCCAAAGGTCTCACCACCCAAATGTCTACAAAAACAGAAAACAAGGTATGAACCAACTACCTCATACACGTATTATGATCCTTATCCAGTATCAGCCTATAATTAGGTCTAAAACATGGTAGATCTACAAAAAAATAAATAACTCTCAAACCCCTATAACTCAGTTTAGAATAGAAATCAAGACGAAAGGCTCAAGAGGAATGAAGATCTCACCTGTGGGGTTCTAATGGATTAAACGGTGTTTGAATAGGACTTAAGATAGATGATCGAGAGCAAAAACAAGCTCCGGTGCCGCTTGTTTGTGAACCCAGATGAAACCCTACCCTCTGCCTCAAAATGAGGCTACTGCCCATTTTAATGAAAAAAAAAAGAAAATACACGGTGTGTATATAAAATTAAATATTGTGAGGTTTCTTTAACTTTTCATTTGGTGGATGACTTTTCCCTATGGACTTTCCAACATGACTACATAACATGTACTAGGAAGTACACAGCGTGTACAAGATGAATTTTCTTCTACACTCGCTGACACCCCCACATGCCATGTCTAGCCGCTATACGACCAAGACATACACGACGTGTACTAGGAGGACATGGCGTGTACATGGTAAAAACTCTCCCTCTATGACAACCATACATGCCATGTATGGCCATCACACATGGCTGAGGGTACACGGTGTGTACTTGGGAGTACACAGCGTGGAACCCAAAAATTTACAAAATATGCCCAGATTCCCCTGTTTTCTCAAAAAAATCAAAAACAGAAAAAAAAAAAGGAAACTTGTACCTTAAAGTAAGAACTGATTTCTTACAAACTTCCCCCTTAAAAAAATGTGTCCCTGAATTTCCCTTCCAAGGGTGGTAAAGAAAACTCTAGACCAATATAGCCCAAAATCAAATCAAACAAAGGTACAATGACCTATTTTCAGACTCAAGGTCCTCCCATAACGCCTCGTCACCCCTAAACCTCATCATGTGCTCATGTGTCATTCCCGAAACCCAAACGTATCTCGCACTGCATCGGTGTCTGCCTCCATGAGGTCCTGCATCCCATGGATGCTCAAGACAAAACCTGGTGTCATTCACCTTAAGTAACTTGCTTCCTCGATGCCTCGATTCTTACGGCACCTCAAGTAACCCACATCCTCGATGCCCCGATGCCACGCATCACATACATATAAATAAATTTATCATGCATTCAAAATGGTGACAATCCCACTGACCAGCATCTAGTCAGTCCAAATAAATCATGTGCACCTCATGCACTCAAAAAAGACATGCCTCGAAAGGCCATTCCAAAAAGAAAATATGAAAAATCACATCCATTCCCATAGCATACCTATGACCATCATCGGCCCACCAATCTACTCAGCCTCTGGAAGCTCCACAGTGTGAATCTGGCCTGATGTACGATTGCCTGATGCCTGACCTCCCTTTAGTGATGCTCTAGTCATCGGCCACTGACCCCTCAGTTGGGTCCCACTATCTCTTCCATATCCTTTTCATGCAGTTGAGACTCAGCTACCCTCACCTATTACTGATCCCTAATCGACCCCGGATGCCACCTTCTATCTGGGTCCCTGCCTTCCGGCTGTCTGAGAAGGCTTCCTGTATAACATCTCTAGATTTCCAACATATCTACATGCCCAGCACTCCTTTGGAGGCCTATCGCACTAATTTTGGAAATTCCCTGGCTACCCACACTGAAATAAAACCACTGATGAACTACAACGAGGTGATCTAGCTGAGTCCTTGGCCTGACTGCCCTATTGTAACTCATCCCAACCTCACTTACTGCTATCTGAACTATCACCTAAAGCCACCGACCAGCTCAAACAGGATTTTTCCATCATGTTTCCCTTGTCTATGAGAGTCTGATTCACTGCCTCCGATAACAAGGTCAACCTAAAGTTGTTTACTTGTAACTTAATGTCGTGTCGTAATCCATCATCGAAACACCTCACCCACTAGGTGTCATCTCTTACCATACCTGTTGCAAAGAGAGAAAACTCTGTGAAGGTAGTTGTATAGTCCATGACAGACATGTCACCCTTATGGAGGCTCAAGAACTCCTGATCTCTCTCCACCCTCAGCGTATTTGGGAAAAAGTGCTTGAAAAAACTTATCCTTGAATTTCTTCCATGCCATTCCTTCATGTATACAAGTCTAAACCTACACATTCCACTAACACTTCACTGGTCCTCTCAGAATGTACGTCTCCATCTTAACCCTCCTCTATGTAGGTGTCTCGGGCTACTCAAAGATCATATGCATGCTCTCTATCCAGTTCTCAGCTGCATGTGGACCACCCTCAACCAAGAAAATCGGCAGGTGCTGCGACTAGAAATCCTGCATAAGTAATTTCATAGAGGGATCTGTACCCTACGTGCCTCTTTAAATCCCCTGTAAGACATGTACCCGACTAGATCGGAGCTGCTTGTCGAGCCATGACCCAAATGTTTCCAAACCTGGATGCTGCTCTTCTTACACTGGATCCTAAATTTGATCATGCCCCTGAGCCTGTACCTACGGCTCATGATATGCCTGTCCCTCAGGTGTCTGAACGTGATCGTACTCTTGTGGCACTGTACCATCACCCACCTGACATTACATCGAGTCATCTAAGAGGAATGAACTGAATACCATAAATGGTCAGACATCCCACATATATAACAATATATATATATATAACACAGATAAGAAAAGCAGTAAATAGGAAGCACATAACAACTATCATTACTCTCCCCCACCACAACCATGCCCCTCAGTATCCTAGCCGCATGGCCTCCTTACCCACCCTCAATAGATCCAAGTATCAAAAGTACATGGGGCCATACTCATCCCGAAAACCATCATTGCCTCAAACCGATGACCGAGTCTCCCAATCTTGATAGTCATACTA
This sequence comes from Viscum album, assembly GCA_963277665.1. Lineage (NCBI taxonomy): Eukaryota > Viridiplantae > Streptophyta > Magnoliopsida > Santalales > Viscaceae > Viscum > Viscum album. The sequence goes on from OY728164.1 coordinate 1,819,277,888, forward strand.
CCTCAAACCAACGTCCAAGATGCCTTATCCTGGTGATCAATATCACCTCAGTCATAGTACTTGTCTTCTCATATACGAACCAGGACCAAATCTCATGACACATGTAACTTTACATAATTAAAAAAATGGCATATTACATTTCAATAAACAAGAAATCCTATCAGGAATTTCACCTTTTAAATTTCAAAAGCACCTATATCATGGAAATTGATATTATTCACATGGTATTATCACTTCACAAAGCATATGTGAAGTTATGAAATTGAAATACCCTAAAAATGTGCCTATCAAAATCCAAACAAACACACCTTACCATACTGGCCAAGGTCCAATTTCTCCCTTATCTCAATGGGTCAAGGGTCACATATCACAATCAATAACATCACATACCAAGTGATCCACCAAGGTGGAAATCATATAAACAATAATCTGAGAAAAATAAAAAAAGAAATTCCCACCCAAGGTAACTTGGTCCATCCCTCATACCTGGGGCTTCAAGCACCCAAGCACAAGCTAGAAACCCAGTTCCAACAACAACCAATCTCTAGTCTATCATATTCAAAATAGTAAAACCATCAAAAATAAAAAGGTAGTCTCTATCTCATTAGTATTTAGTCAAAAGCTGCTACTAAATCCTAGTCAAGAATAACCTCCTATGATACCAATTTGTAACATACTGACTGGAACAACCACCCAAACAGTGTTAAATGGACTATGTGTTACTGACCTTAGGCACACCTCCCCGAACACCAAAGGCTTCTGACTAGAAGTGAGGGTGTAAAAAGGTATGTTGGGTAGGATATACCCTCTCAGAGTAAAATAAGGTACTGGTCCAAGTAATATATAAAATGAGAGACTATGTAGACTCCAACTAGACCCACATAGAGGAAGCACAATAAATAGTAGAGAAACCATCATAATCAATATAGAAACAAGTTCAGCAGAATATAAACACAGTAGCATGCTGAAACCACTTATAACAACTACTAGAATAGATAATTCATGCATCCATAGCAAGTCAAGATATAAAGAGGGATCCAATGGCTAACCAATAGTATCTAAAATAAACAAGGTAAGCATGATGATACAGTAAAGAAAGAAAAACAAGTAAACTCTAGCTAGGCATGACCTCAGGGTTCATACCAAATCTTCATGAAATAGCTAATATGATCTAGCTCCTTAAGATGATCTCTTTCCTGCATGTAAATCCATAGAGTCTACACACGTCCTGAAGGGCCCGTGCATGGTGTTAGATGAATCTCAGTAGGATACCACCCAATGGTTCATTCCTAGTATAAGTGTTTAAGCAGGAATTAATCCATAAGAAAAGTAATAGCATGTTGCAAAAAGTAAACACAACCTCCACTGGTGCTCAACAAACACCATGGAGTATCACCTGCTTCGGCCAATGCCGGAATCTTAGTCACGTAACCCAAAACCATGTACCTCCTGACACTACATGTCTCAAGTACTGACATCTCTAAGGCATGCCCAAGAAATAGTGACCCGACACCATGTGCCTCCTGACACCTTGTGTCTCAAGTATTGATGCCCTATAGGCACGCCCAAGCAGTAGTAACCCATCAACATGTGCCTCCTAACACCTCGTGTCTTAAGTACCTATGTCTCATAGGCACACCCAAACAATTTGAAGGCTCATTTCCTTCCACGTGGCTTCATACTAAAATCACCCCCAAACTAATAGTACCTAAATCGAAGCTATAAGGGGCCTCTACCCACACGAGCGGTCAAAACCAACTCATCACAGAGTCATCTTTGTGCACATGACTCCAAATCACGGGTGAATGGTAATCACCAAATTTATAACCCAATACACAACCTCTCTATCACCTCATCCCCCTATGACCATGTTGCTCAGAATCTGATGGCCTTTCCATCCAAGTAACCCAGGACATGCCCAACCTGACAGTTACACTATCTCAATCCGACATCTACGATGCCCAATCTTGTGGTCAAAACCACCCAATACATCCTGGTTCATGCCCAACCTGTGATCAACATCACTCAAGAATATATGAGCCATTCCCAACACAATCCAATGGTTCCAAAATATGAAATTTAGCAATTACATATTTATCACATTTAAAAAAAATCACATAAATAAGAAAAAAAATTAAACCGTTGAATTACACTAGCACAACGGTTATCACACAGCATCATTAAGGTCTTGAATTCCTCTAACAAACATAATCATGCTTTACCAAATTAAACATACCAGTTAAAAACAAAGAAGCCCAATTATAACCATTTTGGCACCCCTGTCCAAAATGTCCCAATGAGAGTTGGCCTCTCGCTCGGCCTTTCTCAAGCAATTTAGGAAATAGGGTATGCCCAAAGGCATCCCATGGGTCTAACAATTAATTCAATATGCAATAGAAGATAAAATGGGTCCCGCTCAAAAATACCCGAAGATGCGCCAAAGTCTGCGCCACCCAAATGTCCATGAAAACACAAAACAAGGTATGCACCACCTACCTCATACACGTACGATGATCCTCATCTGGTACCAGCATCCAATTTGGTCTAAAACACAGTATATCTACAAAACAATAAATAATTATAAAACCCTTATAACTCAGTTTAGAATATAAATCAAGATGAAAGGATCAAGTGGAATGAATATCTCACCTATGGTGTTCCAATGGATCAAGCGGTGTTTGAATTGGAATTCAGACGGATGATTAGGATAAAAAATGAGCTCTGGTTCCACTTCTTTGTGAACCCAGATGAAACCCTATGCCCTATGCCTCAAAATGATGCTACTGCCTATTTTAATGAAAACAATACATGGTGTGTATATAAAAGTGAATGGCATGTGGATTATTTAACTATTAATTTGGAAGCCAACTTTTCCCTCTGGACTTGCCGACATGACTACACAGCGTGTACTGGGAAGTACACGGCATGTACATGGTCAATTTATTCTACACTCACTGACACCCCTACATGCCATGTCTATCCACTACACAGCCAAGACCTACACGGAGTGTACTAGGAGAACATGACATGTAGATGGTAAAAACTCTCCCTCACCGACAACCATACACACCATGTATGGCCATAACACACAGTTGAGGGTACACGGTGTGTACTTGGGAGTACACAGCGTGTTACCCAAAAATTTCCATAATATTCCCAGATTCACCTATTTTCTCAAAAAAAACTCAAAAATATAAGAAAAAAAAAAGGAAAAATGTACCTTAAAGTAAGAACTAGGTTCTTACAATTTCATTCTCTAATACACCCACTTTCCACCTGAAAATTTTGAAAACAACATGCAAGAATAAGTAATCAAGAATCATCACTAAAAAACTTAAATAGATTACATAATAAGACCTAAAAGAAGATATCCAAAAGTTAAATATCATGATCCATTAAAAAACATCAAGCTATATATATGAAAGAGACTAATGGGGGTCTTGAATACTCTATTGATGTTGGATTTAGTATCATAACCATGAAAATTCTGATAAGTGCTACACCATCTTCCTTAGATTGAGACCCCAATGATTCTCTAAAGGTATATCGAAGATGGAGGATGATGATAGTTTAAGAGAATGCATGTATAGGCTCTATAGATCCCCAAACCCTATATCTGACAACTTTCATGACTCCTGTTATATAGATGGTAGGATAAAAAGTATATTATTCTCTATAATAACCCTAAAATACTTGAAATATTTATATGTTTTAGAGTGTTATTCATGTAAAAAATTATTATAATTCCTTGGATTGAAAAGGTAAACCTTCAATTTTTTTCAAATTACACTTTTATTATTGCATAAAAAATCATACAACTATATTATTCCATCTAAAAAATGGGATTTTTTGTATAGAAACTCCAACCCCTAATTAAAATCCATAAACTTATCAACATATCCCTCCCCCTATAGGTGATAGTATCAAACCCCATGTATTTTTATTTAAAAATTATTAAATTTGAAAGACTTAGTGGACCAATGTATACACATAAGAGGGAGGGTGAATTGGGTGTTAAAAAACTTTTTACCAAATTCAAATTTTCTTTTTAATTTATCCCCCCTTTGGTCTTTAAACCTTTTTTACTAGTTAAGACAAATGGATTTGTTTATTTTTTTTAACTAGCATTCAACAAACACATGAAAAGTAGTAGAGGAAACTAAAAAACATGTGTTTTTACAAGTTTTATACCCTCTTAGGAAACCTACTCCTTATTATGATTTTATAACACTGAGTCACTGATTTTACACTATAATCATATCATTAATTACAAGTGTATTTGGTAGAGATCATCATGTTCCCTATCACCATATTGTACAAGTTATTTTTCGTCATATTTGACTTATAAACAGGTATCATATATGTTCTTTATATAGGAATCCCACCAGTCTTCACCAACTTATAACATGTTGAAGTAGATCACCAACCTGTCTAGGGATGTTTCTACACCCAATAATATGATCTCCTTATTTGTTAATATATTATTTTATTACCTTTATATCTTCAAGAATTACTACATTAAACTTATTCTCTACTATATTTCAACCACCTAGTTCTTACTCAGGAACTAATCATTGTATTTTCTCACTCAAACTTCAAGGTCATCGATAGCCAAAGAATATTCTGTAAAAACTTCTACATGTCATCCTTTCTATCAAACTTAGTCTTCCTTGTTTCTCACTACTTTTGGAATACTATATATCATAGAAATAAGTATGAAAACTAGTTTCTTATTCTTATTATTCTTTTATCTTCTTCTTACTTTATACCTAGATAGTATATATTCATCAATATGGGATTAAGTTCTCCTATTCTTCATTAATATTACTTTCGGTTATCTCAGCACACTCCTATCTATTACAACCTATCCTATTTTTCATCCTTTTTTATCCACTGTTCTATACAAGTTGCCTCATGTTTTTGGGTATCTCTCAATTTTAATAAATGGAAATATTATAGGAGATAATGTGCCAGAAAAATAATTGCATGAACCAACTTTTACCCCCAATATCTCTATATATTTTCCTCTTCCTTATTATGTGTGCGACTCTAGTTAAATTATAGTATTAGCCTTTTCTTATTTTTTATAATTTTTCTCTCAAACAAATAAATCTAACATTTTATTATATAGAAGTATTGAGATATATACTCTCAAAATATATATATTTAATTCATTATTCATAACTTCATGAAAATATATAGCAGTAGTGTTTTACGGCATGGAACTTTCCTCATATGATGAGTGCTTTTTAAATAGAAGTATACACTACCTCTTGAATATTTAATTCCCAGAATGTTGCTCAAGTTTTTTTACTCATTCCCATCTTGAATAATAATTCAGTTTTGATGTTTTAATCAATGATGTTCATCTTTAGAATCATCTGGTTTTAATCTCTATTTTTATCACCAATATTGATTTTCAAATATTCTCACTTGAAAAATCACAATATAGTGGAATAGTGATCCTCTCAATTTTTTCATATTAAATATTCCTCAAATCATATCTTGAATTATATATTAACCATGAAATTGGTGTTTTAATTTTGAAAAAAATTATCAACATCATTTGATTTTATTTTTTTAGAATATTATGGAATTATTCATTTTCTCAAATTTTCACAAAGCAGGGAACTCTACAAATTTCCCCAAAAAATATTCTTATCTTTATAAGGTTTAGTGAACCTTAATTTGTTTAATAAAGTTTTTTGTACTTTATTAACTTATTAAACTTGGTGTAGTCTATGAACTCTATGAAGTTCTTTTTTTACCCTATAAACTTCAATTTTTACATAGGGTTAAACACTATAAACTTTTATCAATCCTAAAAAATCCAAAAATGAACCCTATAAAGTTCTAATGTATCCTATAAACTCAAATATACGGTTCATTACTTTTCCAAATTTTTAGAACTCTACTCAGCATGAACTCTATGATATACCTTACAAAGTCTTAAGGGAACACTATGAAAACACATAGGGTTCAATACTTTTTCAAATTTCAAGATTCTGATCAATGATAAAATCTATGTTGTTTTTCCACTCAATGATGTTTTGTGGGAACTCTATATAGTATATAAAGAACTATACACAAATAGTTAACTTAATGTAGTTGAACTCTATGAAGATATATAAACTCTACATAGTGTGAAGAGTTATTTTGTACTTTTTTCTTACCTTGACACATCAATTATAGAATTCTTCCATTAATTTCAGTTCCAAAAATCTCCTAAAGTCCTTTTAAAATATTTTTAAATCACCATAGAGAATTTATCAAACCTTATTAGTCATCTTAAAAAATATTTCTTCTCACGAAAAAACCTGGTTTACCCCTGACCTGGGCACCCAATTCGATCCATGGAAAATCAAAAAGAGTGTTCCCAATTCCCATGAGATAGAAACTAGTTTCTGGGAATCAAGAAAACACCTTGAGAATAGTTTCATCCAATAATTCCACTAAACAGATCTGAATAGAGGACCCTATATTACCTTGTCATACCTTGGAAAGTCACACTCCCAAATAAATGAAACTAAAAAATTATATCAATGATAAACTAAAAAAATGAGTAAAATATTAAGGAAGAAGTAATAATATAATAGGTAAAAAGGGAACTTCTACATCATGATAAAAAAGAGATATAATCATAATCATATACAAAAATAAAATGAGATAGAGAGCTGAAAAGGTGATATTGGAATATGATACAAAAATTGAAACCCAAAAAATGAAAAATGAAATGTTTCCCATATTTACTTGACATGAGGGCTCAATCCCACCATGTAATCACTATCCAACCAACCACCTATAGTAAGAAGTATCACCACCACTAAATGGTCTATTTCCTCTATATCATGAACCAAATGGACTAACCCTAACTCGTGTACCCAAGCTAGCCCGTGGAAAGCCCTGAAGGTAATTTTTTATCCTTACAAGCTGAAAAGTAGTGTCTAATCATCAAGGAAACACTCTTGAGAATTATTTCACCTAATAAATCAATAAATGAATAAGATAATTCCACCCAAAAATCCGGAATGATCCATACATATGTTATAAGCCCATGCACTAAATTAAGATATAAAAGTAATATTAACATCCAATCATAGTGTAATGAAAAATAATAATAAAACAATTTTATAATAACCCAACACATGATCCAAATAATAAAATAATAAACATTATCAAATGAATAAGTAAAACACCCAAAGAAAGATTTGGGATGATAAAACCAATACATAATCACCCAAAGATAAAAATAGCCCAAATAGATACTACTTATCTTTATGTGACCCATAATCACTCACCAAATTGCATGCTCTCAAAAACACATTGATCCAAATATCAGATAAGAAGAATTGATAAAGAGATAAAAAGGCATGGACACCTAAAAAAGAAACATGAGAGTTGTACATACCAATTGTAATATATAGAGTGTGAGATGAGCATTCCTAGTAGGCTCTCACCAATGCGTTTATGAAATTTATTTCAAAATAAATTTCATTTATGCTAGTTTTAATTAAAAATAGAAGATAGGTTTTAATGAGTAAGCATAATAAAACAAATAACATGTCATTTTCCATTTTTCCTAAAACCACTCTTTTCCTTTTTTAAGAAAACAAGGGTGAAAAAATATATTTAAATATTTCTTTAAAACTTGTATTTAAAATCTTACACAACCATTAAAACCAATTCTTTCCTTGATAATACCTTTTTAAAACCATTTTCAAAGTCATTTCTAGAAAACTAGTTCCACCATATAGTTTAGAATAGCGTGAAAAATAATCAAAAATTAGGAATTCATCATGTCAATGAATAAATAAAAGTAATCAAACCAATGGTCAACTGATGATGTCATACATGCTAATTGAAATGGAGGATACAAAAAGGATGTCAAATAAATACCCTGTGTAATTTCATTGATAACACTTAGTATCATGGGAAACACACTAGGTCCTAAGGTGAGATGGTTGTAAATAGACTATAACATGGGACCAACTGCTAGTATATGTTTCATCCAAAAATATCACAAGATTCCCAAATATCCCTCACCAACATCATCGGGGCACACTCCACACTAGACATGAAATTTAGAATAAATATGTCGGAACTAGTAGCATGTTTACTGAATAGTGTAGCATAAATCTAGACCTCTCATTTTGCCTATGGTTTCCCATGAAAACAATAACTAGAGGTGAACTATAAATCAAATAATGGAAGCATCATATAAAATTAAATATTAAAAAAAGAAATATTACCTTGCCTCTAATTCCCTCGCAAGAAATTACTCCAATATGTCTCAGCCACATCACAACACTAAATAATATCCCCCTTAGAGTCGTAATCCATAGTAAAATAAGGGGATCAAGAGGGTCTCTCTCACACACACAACACTTGAAAATCATTTTAAAGTTCGAAATAGGCCTCCTTGAAAATCGGATCGAAATGTCAATCCCTTCAAAATCATTGAAATGTATTTCAGAAAAAAACATTCAAAACAACCCATGTAAATAAATCTTGAAATTACTTAAGGAATTAAATTTTTCCTCTCATTAAAACCATTTGAAAATCCATAAAAATAATTTACTATTAAAAAAACACACATAATTCATTCTAGGAGCCAAATAGGGTCAAATGACTTTTGTTATCAAAATTATTTTGAAACAAACCATATAAAAATATTCCCAAACACATGGAACCCAAAACACCACTTTATAATTTAGAAACCAATTTAAACATCCTTTGAGAACTAGAAAATCATTGAATATCATTTATACCAAGTGATAAATTACTTTACAACACATATAACCCCCATTTTAAATATCACATATAGATACAATTTAACAAACAAAAAATTTAAAATCATCAACCACATAATGACATGTTAATTAAAGGAATTAAAGAGAAACCTACCTTATTCAAAGAAGAAGCCCCTCATGAAAAAACAAAACATGCCTCCTTTATTGGAGGTGGCTTAAACATGCAAGAATATGGACCCTATAATCCTCAAAGAACCAAAATCCTAAATTAGAACCACCCAATACCCTAATCTTTTCCAAAAAAACCCTATGATTCATGGGAGTAAGAGAAACCAAAAGAAAATTGGAAAAATATTAATAAATAATGGATAACAAGAGTTTAAGAAGAGTTTACCTGAATAAATCTATTTGAAATTAAAAAAATGAAGGCTTAAAAATTAATAATAGGGGAATAAAGAACTCCCCATGTGAATCTAGGGTTCAGTCGATTAAGAGGGAGGAATAAATAGGTATTTTTTCTTTTTAATTCAAGGAGGAAAGTATTGTGATTTCAGTTTTTAATAAAAACTGGGAGGATTTCATGGTTAGGATGCACGTTTTGGAAAACTATTTTCCAACCATGTGACTTACATTGGGAAATAATTGGTAATTTTTATGTTTTGTCCATATGATTTGGTAAATTGCGCACCAACTATGTGAGTACATCTAAAATTTACTATAGGCTTCACATGAATAGGATTCATGGTTTGAACTAACTATGTGCAATCTGTGCAACCAAAACTGAAACACCTCAACTCTAAAAATTCAAATAAAATCAACCCAAAACTCAATTTTAAGGTAATAAATAAATAAATAATAAGGAAAAACATATGTTGGTTGTGTCCATTCACCTCCACATAAAACTTTTTCACCTTTATAATTATCCAATCAAAGTAGTGGGTAATAGGTTAAGAAATAAAATAACACCCCATTAAAGGAGGTGGGTCTAAATAAAGGAGTCCTAAATAAATAAACCCACCAAGCATAAAAAACAAAAAACCAGTGGGATAGATCCATGACCAACACCAAAAATCTCCCTATACGATACCACCCCAATCATTAATATGACTCCTTAAGGAAATAGAGTCCTAAAATAGGTCTCCCCACCATTTAGAACACATATAAAATAGTTATACAAAAAAGAAACACACTTTTAATGAGGATACCTACATAAAATACCTGAAGAAATGATACCTCTACTCCTAGCACAAATAACCATCTAAAATGACTGAGTAACTAAGAAAGAATACTGATCCAAAATTCCATCAAACACACCAGACCGAAACTATAGAAAATAATATCCACCCGAATACCTGATCACAAAACAACATGGGTTCCCAACCTAGGTCACAACATACCCAAAAGGAAAACCATGACCTCAAACCAAAACATTCACCCATGAAAACCCCAAAAAAATAAAACCAACACCCTCAAGTTCTTAAACCATTTATAATGTGATCAATCCTAGTTACCAGGGCATAAACCCAAGGGTCACCCATTTTCCCTCCACCAAAAATCTTACATCAATATAGATAACCCAAAAACATACATATAAACCTTAGTAAGAAATAACCCATCCAACAAGTCACACACCCAAATCTAAAATTAATTACCCGCTATAAAGATTAATCCATAAAAATCCCAAAATTTTAACCATTCTGCATCGAACAAACATAATTCCCAAGAAATAAACACCCTAAAAATATAACTACACCTGAAAATTTGTATTTTGAAAATTAAGCATATAAAACCTTTGAAGGTTTCCTTAGTGGCCACACCAGAGATAGAATATCATGTATTTAAAATAAAATAACCTAGAATTCCCATTTTCTCTACACTAAAAGAACACAATGTAACTGTTCCTTTAAGAATATTGAATTTTTATATCCATCCCTCTAATATTGGGATCGAACAGCTTTTACTTCCCACTGGATGAAACATCTTCACTTGGATCAACTAGGGTCAAGGTAACACTCACCAATGGTTTCCCTACTTTCCTAGCTTCCATTGACATGTCCTTTATAATAACTTCATTATAATAGGTCAGGATGGATTCATATATGAAATCTAGAAGGTTTAGGTGAAGAAATATTTAAAAGAAAAGAGTTCTTAAAGAATCATCATTGATGAGATCTAGAGAATAAAACATTATCTCTTAGAAATGTTCAGTATACTCCTTCATTGAAGGATCACCTTAATAAAGGATCATGAACTCAATAGACTTATCCATTATCACTTTTCCAAGATAGTTCCTTTGAATAAATGTTATCTTGAAAAAATCCTAGGGAATTCCCTCATGCAGTAGAGAAGGAACCATTGTATACCACCATTCTTGTTTGGGTCCCTCAAGTAAAGTGATTGTGGTCTTCATCCTTAAATCTTTAGTGGTTTAGAGATAATTTAAGAATCCCTCAAATTTTTATTTCCACATCATTACATAAATAAGATCTTGATCACTACATAATGAAGGTGGTTGGTGATTTATAAACTCTTATATGGGGTCCAAGAGATGGGACGATATCAACCCTACTACTCATTCTTGAGTCTGGGTGGAGTTGGAAATTGGAGAACCCAACCCTAAATGATGGGGAGGCTCACCTAGAAGATCAACCCAATAAAGGTAATTCATACACTTATTTGAATACTCTCTAGGAGGTATACTATAAATAACATAAAAAACTCAATAAACTCATAGTACATAAATCAAGTTAGAGGATTCCATATAAATCAGAATTCAAAACAAAGTACATTTACGACATCTCATAAAAAATCAATTTAAATCACGATATTATAATAAAAATTCAAATTATTTCCTTCAAGCACACCTCCTTCACTTTTAAAACACACAATGTCTTATAATCATCTCATTTTCATTTTTCAAACCCACTGTAAATAAAAAATTATTTTTCTTCAAATCATTCTTTCTTGGAATCTCAAAACATCCATTTTAAAATAATAATCACACGTCCATTTCAAAATACTTCCAAAATATTATTTTAAGGAAAAATTATTTTACAAAACATAATATGTACCAATTAAAAACATCCCAAAATCAATTTCCAAATATAAAACTAACCTTAAAAAGGTACAACCATCAACAAAGAATACACATTAATCAAAACTAAATCCAATAACATTGATTCTATAAAAAAATACATTAAATCCATTAATATTAAAGGTAAACACCACTAGAGTCAATCTATATATAAAACAAATAAAAAATTATCCATCTGATGAATAAATTTGTTCTTGGTTTGGCCTCATAGGTTAGTAAACTATGCACCAACCATTTAACCTACTCAATTATGTTTTATACCCCTAGTGCATAGGCTCAAAATTGTCTTCCAAACAGTGAGGGATAAGCATGTAGCTCTGGTTTTCTCTACATATCCACCCTTTAAACCAATATATTCCCCAAAAATCATTTATGTACTCAATGGGGATCATCATATCATTATATCATATCAAAACCCAAAAAAATAATTAAAAACTCAAATTCAAGATTCAAATCCTAAATTTCAATGGAAACACAAGATTTATCACAAAGGGTGGTGATAAAGAACCCATATGTGATCTACCACATTAGTCCCAAGGATATTCCAAGTTTCTTTATACTAATACACACCCCAAATAAAATAGTAGGTGTAAGGACCCAACCCCAGTTTCCTAGAGATGGTTCCTTATTTTATTACCTAGGTATATAAACAAGGAATATGTATCCCGAAGGACCAAGTAGTTTAGTAGCTTTTGGAAAAAAGATACATATATAATTTTAACATTAAATCATGAAGGTAAATACAACACTAATTTATTCCATTATAAACATTCAATATTTCAAGAATATTCCTGCAAGTCACTCATAACTAACTTCTTCATATCCTGGGAAAATGAAACATAAGGAAGGGGTGTTCTCAAACACTCAGTAAGAGTAAGAAATCTAGAGGAAGATAACATAAATATAAATATTAGGCAAGGTGAATAATTAAAAACACAGTCCTTTATAAATAATAAACTTGAACTCATTATGGTAGGAATATGAGCTGAGTAAATAATGCCATAATAAAACATAATCATGGGTATTCTACTAGTCGAATAACCACATGAACTTTAAATTACTAGCTCCATAATGAGGTAAGTTCATATTCTGGACATTTTGAAACATTTTTCAAGGTCTCATCCAAGAATTCTAAAAATGATTAAGGCCTCATCCAAAACCATACATTAAATTGTGAAAGGCCTCGGCCAATTCCATGTCTATTTGTCTCATGAGACCTGCCGATGCATCGAGGGGTTATAGTGGGACCCACCAATCACATAATAAGTCCATTTTATTCCTCATATGAGTGTGGATAAACATAAAAAACATATACATTCATATTGAAACTATCTTATGAAATATAAGTAACTTTCCCCAATCATTAAACATAAAACACTAACCATTCCAAGTAATATGGTGAATGGTTTTAGGATAGAGAATCCATAATAAAATTATTAATAAACCATTCAATAAAATATGTTAGATGATATCATAAATTATTAAACCCAATAATACATAATAATCAACAAGAGTGTTAAATCAGACAAAAATACTCTTATAAAATCATTAAGCAATTCTTGAGATAAATACTATTTTATTCTGACAAGAAAGAGTTGTTTTGGAAAAATATTTGTGTAAAACCATAAGTGAAGTAATATAGTATTTTCATAATAAAATTAGTGACTTTATAAAGATAATGGTTTCCAAAAATAGATTATAGAGTGCCCTTGAAAATAGGTAAGAATTTGAGAAATTCCCTTGAATCGGGCTTGTATTTTGGAAACAATTTTGAAAGTTCCTTTTAAAACATGTAAATATCCATAAAATAATGAATTTTTATGGTTGGTAAAAATATATAGAAAAATAACACATATTTTATGAGGATTACATAATAATATAAAATAATTTCATCGAAGTAATTAGACAATAAAAGTAACCAGAATGAAAATGGAGGTTTGAGTGAGAAAACCCTTTCCTTAAGTCTGAATGTGTTCCCCTCTTGAACTTAAGGTCCTATAATATAAAATTATAATCATTAATAACTTAATTCAGAACCTGTTAGACATTTATTTAGTTTATCATAATTATTTTTAGTTCATTTATTTCCTTATTGATAAGTTATAATATCGTATTCTGTCGTTCCAGAGTGTTCGTTTTCTTCATTTTCATGATCGGTTCACTTGTTTTTAAGTAATGGAGTTCATGTGGAATGGTTGTAAATCTCAAGAATTAAAATTAAATATTATTTATGAACATAAATAATTTTTAATGTTCATTTCTATCATTTGGTTACATGGAATGAGGATGAATCATTAGATGACAACCACTTCAATTATTTGGTGGTATTTGGATTATTATGAACTAGTTTTGTCATATAAATTAATAATATGTACATATAATGGTTCCTGAATATTAATTAGGTTATAATACATATATTATAGTCTATTTAAACCATAAAAATGGTTTCATGACCAGTAATGAAAGAGAAATTTAAGAACGAAACTTTGTCATCCATGAAGGTTATAAATTGGAACCTCATGGACATTGATTTCGTTTTTAAAAATAAAAGGGAGGGAGTAAGAATATTGATGATGGATCTTAAATTCACTTGATATAATTACATTATATAGATGATACTGGATTTATAATGTTCATTTGTACATAGGAGGTGAGGATAGGATAACAAAATAAGATAAATTGAAATGAAACTAAATGAAAAAAGAAAGGTGATTTACCTCTTGAAATAACCTCCTTGAGAACCTTTTTAAGGGAAGAGGTCTTGGTCTTTTTACAAGACCAAGATCTTATTGGACGTGGGTAGTGACTAGGGAAGGGTAATTGGGCAGATATTTGAGTATATTCAAGGCTTAGAGGAGTGAATAGAAGAGGGAGTGAGGGGGGTTTTATAGTGGAGGAGAGGGGTAAATTTTGAATATTTTATTCATTATTTTATTATTTCCATCAAGACAACAAATAGTGTTGTTTCATGTGACCAATAATAGTAATAAGTGCATTTGAGTTTGAACCAATTGGACTTACATCACTTATGATGTCTTAAATAGTGTATTTAACTGATAATTTGAATATACGGTATTTTACCGTATTTCATTATTCATCGAAAATTCAAGAATTTCAGAAAAATCCCAAAAAATCACCCCTATAATTTTTCAATGTGTAGAATTCAAAAATGAACTCCATTTTTCAAAAATAATTTTTTAAATATTATTAATTTAATTTTGTAATAAAATCATAGTTAATTCAAAAAATAACAATTTTAAAGGTATAATTAGTTTTATATCACATTGAAAAATTAATTAAGATCTCATTATCTTATTACCTTAAGAAAATAAAATAATATCATTATTTAATATTCATAAGGGTCATATTACTATTCATAAGGGTATGTTACTATTCACCAAAAATCAAGTTTGTTCTATGAGACTCCAAATGACTTACTGATCATAACTCTAGATGACCATTTTTTGAAATTTAAAACATATAAGAGGCAAAGTTTCATTTTAAAGCTACATTATAAAATTTTTTGTTTTGTAGGGAATCAATGTTTCATGCATTCAATATTTATTTTCAAAACTTTGGGGTGTTATATTCTCCTCTCCTTACAAAAAATGTGTCCTCAAAATTCAAAAAATATTACCTAAAAATATTTGGGTATGTCTTCAACATAAGATCCTCTAGCTCCCATGTTGCTTCCTCCTTCTTATGGTTCCTCCAAAGAACCTTTACGAGATTATTCATCTGATTTCTCAATAATTGTTCTCTGGTATCAATAATCTTGATAGGATCTTCACAATAAGACAGATCAGGCTCAAGTTCTATTTCTTCATAGGTGAGTACATGTGCTGGGTCTGGCATGTATTTCCTTAACATTGACACATGGAACGCATTGTGAACTTTGGAGAGACTTAGCGAGACTGCCAAATGATAAGATACGGTTCCAATTTGATCAAGAATTTCAAAAGGTCCGATGTACCTGGGACTTAATTTTCACTTCTTACCAAATCCTATAATACCCTTCCATTGAGATACCTTTAAGAAAACATGATCTCCTTCTTGAAATTCCAAATCCTTCCTTTAGTTATCAACATTACTCTTTTCCTTACTTTGAGTTGTTTTGATATGGGTTTAGATAATCTTCACTTTTTCTGATGATTCCTCAACAAGTTCTGGGCCTATTAGCTTTCTCTCACTAACATCATCCAAGTAATTTGGTTTACAAAATCTCTTTTCATATAACGCTTCATATGGTGCCATCTGAATACTTAAATGGAAGCTATTATTATAGGAAAATTCTACGAGTGGTAAACACTGATCCCACATACCTTGAAAGTCAAGTGAACAAGACCTCAACATATCTTCCAAAGTTTAAATAGTCTATTCTGATTTTCCATCAGTTGTGGGTGGTAAGTAGTACACAAACGAATATCAGTATCTAAGGAATTGTGAAGACTTTTCCAGAATTGTGATGTAAAATGGGGATCATGGTCAGAAACAATTGATAAAGGTACACCATGAAGTCTTACAACTTCACTAATATATATTCTTTCTAAACTTTCAAGTGGTAAATCTTCTCTTATAGAAAGAAAATGTGCTGATTTCATAAGACGGTCAACAATGACCTATATTGCATCATTCTTTCTTGGGGTCTTTGGTTTCCGCATAACAAAGTCCATTGTAATATCATCTCATTTCCACATAAGAATAGGAAGGGGTTTCATGACTCCTATAGGACATTTTCTTCCAGCCTTCACCTGTTGACAAACCAAACATCTCAACATATAATCAACAATATCCCTCTTCATGTTTTCCCACCAAAATGTTCCTTTAGATCTCTATATATATTTATGCTACCATATTGTATAGAGAAATTAGAACTATGAGCATCATCCAATAGTTCCCTCTTTATCTCAGGAATAGCGGTAACACAAATTCACTTTCTGAATTTCAAAATTCCACCTTTATATACAAATTCAATCAACTTACCATCATTTACAGCTTTACTTTTCTTTTAAAACTCCTCATCATCAGCCTAATAACTTTTTATCCTTTCCAGTAAAGAATGTTTGGAAACCATTTGAAAAAGTAGTGATGTTTTACCTTCCTTGATAATTCCCATATCCATCTTTACTAGATCTATGAACAAAGGATCCCTTTCAACTCTCATCTTGTTTAGAATTATTTTTTTATTTATACTCAAAGCATATTCCACCTTATTTTCCTTCCCCATGTGGTAGTGTATTGTGAAATAATAATCTTTGAATAGCTCAATCCATCTTCTTTGTCTCATGTTGAGTTCTTTCTGTGAGAATATATATTTCAAACTCTTATGATCTGTGTATATCTCACATTTTTTACCATAGATATAATGTCTCCAAATATTCAGAGAAAATATTACCATTGCTAACTTAAGATCATGAGTTGGATAGTTTTGTTCATTAATTTTTATCTACCTAGATGCATAGGCAACCACTCTATCATTTTTCATAAGTACACAGCCAATTCCTTTTTTGATGCATCTCTAATGATCAGAAATCCATCATTTCCTGATGGTAGAGTCAAGATTTGAGAATTCACTAATCTTCTCTTCAATTATTTAAAAAATTATTCACATTCCTTTTTCCATACGAACTTAACCCCTTTTCTTGTAAGCTTGGTCTTTGGGTTGGCTAAATAGGTGAAGTTATGAACGAAATGTCTATAATAACCTTCTAAACCAATAAAACTATGTACCTCAGTTATGTTCATTGGAGTAGGTCATTCATGCACAGCCTTTGTCTTCTCAGGATCTAAAGATATTACATCCGTAGAGACAATGTGGTCCAGAAAAAAAATAATTGGATCCAAAGATCACACTTGTTAAACTTCCCATAAAATTCATTTCTTCTAAGAGTCTTAAAAATAGTGCTCAAATGATTTTCATGATCTTTATAGATTTTAGATTATACCATGATATAATCAATAAACACCACCACAAATTCATCAAGATATTAATTGAAAACACTATTCATTAGATCCATGAAAATAGATGGTGCATTAGTTAATCCAAAAGGCATTACTGTAATCTCATAATACATGTACCTGGTTCAGAATGATGTTTTTGGAATTTATTCCTTCCTCAAAAGAAATTGATGATATCCAGATCAAAGATCAATCTTTAAAAAATATTGGGCTCCATGAAGTTGATCAAATAAATCATAAATGTGAGGTAGGTAATACTTGTTCCTTATTGTTATAGCATTGATCTCTATGTATTCAATGCACAACCTCATAGACCCATCTTTCTTCTTAATGAAAAGAACAAGGGATCCCCATGGATAAATGCTAGGGAAAATAAATCCTTTCTCACTCAATTCCTATAGTTGTTTATTTAGTTCCACAAACTCCACAGTGTCCATTCTATAAGGGGTCATTGATATGGGACTTAAACTAGAAATTAAGTCAATAGAAAACTCAATTTTCTACTCTAAAGGATTTCTAGGTAAATCCTCTGGAAATACGTCAATATATTCTTTCACAATAGGTACATATTTTATTTGAACATTCTTTTCCTCACCCATAGTTATTTCATTTCATTCCTCTCCAATAATTGAATTCAGTAGAGCTATAGGGGGTGGATCTAGATGAGAATCATATGGAGAGGTTTCCACTCTAAAGATAAGGGATTCTACACCATTCTCAAAAAGTGTAACTTCCTTCTTCTTGTAATAGATATTCGCATCATAATTTGATAGCCAATTCATACCGAGAATTATATCAAAGTCAATCATTGGTATGATGATAAGGTTATAAACTAAAGCACTTTTATGTGACATGAAGGGGACTAATCAACATGCCTTTTTTGCATTGATACATCCACTATAAGTTTTGACTGATAACTCCTTTGTTAAATCAAATTGGACATCTATAATTTTCTTGGAAAACTAGGAAGATATAAATGAATGCAGTGATCTAGAATCAAATAAATAATTGGCTAAGTTTGATGAAACGATTAATGTACCTTCCACCACTTCATTAGGAACTTCAATATCAGTGGTTATGATCGTATAAGCTTTTCACTGCTCCCTTGGTCTTTTTTGTTTCATGTTTCTTTACAACTTTGGAAAATCATTAGCATAGTGCCCCATATCCCAAAAATTATAGCATTGAACATTATTATCTTCCTTATTCCCATTAAAATTACCAGCAAGATGGTCTTTCTGTCCATATTTGTATCATACTCCTTTTCCTTTTAAGCAGGCACTAGGGGGTTTCTTTCCACAATTTTCACATATTGTAAATTCAACTCTTACCTTATTCTATGTTTCCTTATTTCCTTTTCCAAAGTTTTCCACAGCCCTATTCTTCTCTTGCTTTCCCTTAAAGTCATAAGACTTGGAAAATTCCTTTTCTGTCTTGATAGCACGTGAAATTATATCTTCATATGATGAGAAAATCTAGGAGACAAGAGCCCGCTGAAGGAATGTATTTAGTCTATCAAAGAATCAATCAATATTGCTCCTCATATTTTGTATGTAGTCCCCAGAATGCATTTCTAACCTTGTGAAGTTAGCTTCATACTTTACAAAATTATCATCTTCCTTTTGCTTCAAATTCATAAACTGTCTTTCCATATCTTCTCGCTATTCATGAGGAAAGTATTTCTCTAGGAACATTTCCTTAAATTCCCTCCATTACATATCTTATATCTCTTCCTCCTAATTTTTGTTTTGGATTAATGACCACCACTGATCTGCATCTCCCGATAGATGATAAACTTCCATGACGACCTTCCCTCTTTCATTACATCCCAAAGCTAGAAATATCTTCTCTAGGGAACTTATCCACTGCTCAGGTAAAAATGGGTTTGTAGTCCCATTTAACGACGGAGGTTGTTGTCACATAAAGAGATCTACCATAGCTTCTCCACGTGGTGGATCCAGATGCTCCATACATGTAAGGTTATTATTCATAACCTGAGTAAGTTGTCCCAGTATAGTTATAAGTTTCTCAGCACTAGTCATGGCACCAGATACAACATCATTATCTTGCATTGGAGGGAAATCCCTACAGGGGACACGCGCGTTCATGTGGTTTACATTCCTTCCACTAGGATCCATTTCTAAATAATGAAATACACTATATTAGGTTATGAATCATAATGTATAATCTTAACTTAACAAAATACATAGAATAAATTGAGATCCTATGCATGGCTAATCCCACAATCACAAAAATGGTTTCTTTCAGAAAAAATTTACATTTAAATCTTTCATAATGGCTTGTAAAGAAAATTTGAATTATCCTAAGAATATTCCTCAGGAGTGTCAATACCAAGAGTGTATTAAGGCTCGTTGTCGTGTACCAGGATACCCTAGTTCAAGATCAAAACTCCTTGTCTGAGCTTTCACTCCTAGGTACATTTGTGTTATATCCACCTCTACCTGTTTGTATTCAGAAAGGGATGTATTTTCTCGAAAGATCCACGTAATCTTTTCTTTAACAAAATACCAGGATGTTCTTTAATGTTTATCTTCAAAGACTATATTAGGGATTTGTTCACTAATCAACATTTTCTAAATCTAGTTTCCAAGTTTTCTACTAAACTTCCTCTTATACCTTCTATAAGGACCTGACCCCAATTTCCCGGAGCCGGTGCCTTATTTTATTACATTGGCATATAGACAAGGAATATGTATCTCTAAGGACCAAGTAGTTTAGTAGATTTTGGAAATAGGATACATATATAATTTTATCATTACATCATAAAGGGAAATACAACACAAATTTATTCCATTATAAACATCCAAACCTCCTAGATTATTCTTGCAAGTCACTCATAACTAACTTCTTTATATCCTAGGAAAATGAAACATAAGAAAGGGGTGAGCTCAAATGCTCAGTAAGAGTAAGAAATGCAGTGGAATATAACATAAACATAAACATTAGTCAAGTTGAATAATGTAAAACACATGCCTTTATAAATAATAAACTTGAACACATTATGGAAGGAATATGATCTGAGTAAATAATTCCATAATAAAACATAATCATGGGTATTATACTAGTAAAATAACCACATGAACTTTCAATTACTAGCTAAATAATGAGGGAAGTGAATATTCTAGACATTCTGAAACATTTTTTCAAGGCCTTATCCAAGAAGCATAAAAATGATTAAGGCCTCGGCCAAAACCATACATCAAATTAGGAAAGGCCTCGGCCAATTCCATGTCTATTTGCCTCATGAGACCCACCGATGCATCGAGGGGATATAGTGGGCCCCATCCATCACATAATAATTTTAATTCAATACTCATATGAGTGTGGATAAACCTAAATAACATATACATTCATATTGAAACTATCATATGAAATGTAACTAACTTTCCCCAATCATTAAACATAAAACACTAACCATTCCGAATAATATGGTGAATGATTTTAGGATAGATAATCCACAATACAATTAGTCATAAACAATTAAATAAAATATGTTAGATAACATCATAAATTATTAAACCCAATAATACATAAGAGTCAACAAGAGTGTTGAATCAGACGAAAATACTCTTATAAAATCATTAAGCAATTCTTGAGATAAATACTCTTTTATTTTGAAAAGAATAGTTCTTTTGGAAAAATCATTGTGTAAAACCAAAAGTGAAGTAAGATGTTACTTTCATAATAAAATGAGTGATTTTATAAAGATAATGGTTTCCAAAAATATATTATATAGTGCCCTTGAAAATATGTAAGAATTTGAGAAATTCACTTGAATTGGGATTGTATTTTGGAAACAATTTTAAAAGTTACTTTTAAAACATGTAAATATCCATAAAATAAGGAAGTTTTATGGTTGGTAAACATATATATAAAACTCAAACATATTTATTGAGGATTAAATAATAATATACAAAAATTTAATTAAGGTAATTAGACAATAAAAGTAACCCGAATAAAAATGGAGGTTCGAGTGAGAAAACCCTTTACTTAAGTCTGAATGTGTTCCCCTCTTGAACTTAAGGTCCTATAATATGAAATTATACTCATTAATAACTTAATTCAGAACCTATTATACATTTATTTAGTTTATCATAATTTTTTTTAGTTCATTTATGTCCTTATTGATAATTTATAATATTGAATTTCGTCATTCTGGAGTGTTCATTTTCTTGATTTTCATAATCGGTTCACTCGTTTTTAAGTAATGGAGTTCATGTGGAATGGTTGTAAATCTCCAGAATTGAAATTAAATATTATTTACGAACATCCAAAATTGTTAATAGTCATTTCTATCATTTGGTTACATGGAATGAGGATGAATCGTTAGATGAAAACCACTTCGATTATTTGGTGGTATTTGGATTATTATGAACTAGTTTTGTCATATAAATTAATAATATGAACATATAATAGTTCTTGAATATTTATTAGGTTATAATACATATATTATAGTCTGTTTAAACCATAAAAATGGTTTCATGACCATTAATTAAGGATAAATTGATGAACAGAACTTCGTCATCCATGAAATTTATAAATTGGAACCTCATGGACATTGATTTTGTTTATAAAAATAAAAGGGAGGGCGTAAGAATATTGATGATGGTTATTCTATTCACATGATATAATTTTAATATATAGGTGATACTGAGGTTATCATGGTTAATTGGGTAGAGGATATGATGTAAATACCCATAAATTCCATGTAAATTGTTCTTTAATTATATGGGAATTTTACGAGTCCGCAAAAATTAATGGCACGTGATTCTGAGGCCCGGAGTTCCCGGAATGAATTTATGAACTTTTTTTAGGGTACATTTAGTAAATAAGTGAGCGGTTTTTCTTACCTTTGAACCGGTTCTCAGAATTGAAATTTGAGGGCACCGTTGAACTCGCAGCGCCGGTATTCGCTTAAGGAGACCTTCACCTAGACTGTAGTAGGTCGAGGGTGGAAGTTGGTTTTTCACTTATTCGTGAAAGAATAAAATAAAATAAAATGGTTTAACATTTTATTTTTACTTTATTTTGAAACTCCCATGTGGTTGTTTCATAGGTGGGGACCACCTAAACTAAAACCTCTCATAGGTTATGGTTGTGGGGACCACCTGAGACTAAAACTGCTTGAACTCCCCTTTAATGGGAGAAACACTTAAACGCCCTTTTTAATGTGGAGAAGTTTCTTGAACTTCCTCCACATTAATTATTCCAAAACCTCTTGATTAATGGTGCTAATTCATATTAAATTAATAACCTAATTTAATTTATATTGGCTATTCTTTCATTGGTAGAAGTGTTGGCAAAGCACTTGGAGGAACTCTACCCTCTCCAACGAAGAACACCTCCCAACGAAGAACGACCACTGGTGATTGAAGAATGAGGAAACTGACCCTAAGCCAGATCGGAAGCACCTTGAGGAGGAAACCAATGTAGTAAGTCTTTAATTGATGACTCTCCTTCCCTCGTGGCCCCGCAGCCTCGCCGCCCCCGTGGCCTCGCCGCCCTCATGGCCCTGCGGCCTCACCGCCCTCGTGGCCCCGCGGTGTCGCCGCCCTCACCACCCTCCATGGCCCTACGGCCTCACGCCAATAGGTCAGGCCGCATCGCGGGCCGGGCCAGCCAATGCGAGCCAGAATGAACCCAATGAGGGCCGAGCCGAACCCAACAGGTCGGGCCGGGTTGACCCAAACCGAGTTGACTTAGGCTGGGTCGGACCAGACCGGAACCCACTTCTACCCATTTACACTCTTTTGGCCATAACTTTGGCACCGGATGTCCATTTGACGAACCATCATCGATGTTCTAAACCTTGGAGTAATACGGTCCCTTTGGTATAACCCACTTGAGATTTGGATAAATTTGGGATAAGGTCTGGTTGGATCGAGCACGAATCCAATCGAGCCCTCAGGACTAAAAGGCTAATAACTTACAGACCAGGCATCTGATTGACGTACCGTCTATTGCATTGAGACCCCTATGACGTGGAGGTCCTTTGAGATACTTCTTCGTGGGAATTCGTGGCAGTTGTAGTATCGACCAGTGGCTTGAGGTGCAGACCATCCCGGAGACGAGCAAGCATAGTGCGGGAACCCAATAGCTAGTTGTGACGTGAAGAATGAATATTGATCCTGTGTAGGTCAGCACCGAGCGATCCTGCATGGGTCAGCACCTAGTGATCTTGTGTGGGTCAGCACCAAGCGATCCTATGTGGTTCGGCACCTAGAGATCCTATGTGGGTCATCACTAAGAAATCATGTGTGGGTAAGTATCGAGTGATCCTGTGTTGGTCAACAGTAGAGCCTCCTAACAGAGTAAGATGATTCGGTAGCTACATCTAATAATCTCTACTGTTGTACCTGAGTTATACCTAGTGTGAGATGAGTCTATACCTGTGTGGTAATTTCCTTCATGGTAATACCTTTGTGGTATTCTTCTGTGTGGCATACCTATGTGTTACATTCCTTCATGGTATTCCTTCCTAGTGGAATAGTTGAGCTTTGGGATTTTGAGTTAGACTATGTGTTTCCTCGTGATTGATATGGGTATACTTGATAACTTAGGTATATGTATGGGCATATACCTAAGTAGGGTTGTCAGTTGATTTCATGATTTGTGGTTTATCCTTTTTTGGATTTTGTGAGACCTTGAGGGTCTCGGGGTCACTACTGAGTATCGTTATACTCACCCCTACATGGGTTATGCCCTCACTTCATTGTTCTTGGTGCAGACGACAGACAGCGCTGAATGAGGACGAGAGTACTGGGATTGGTGGTAGCTCGGAGGTGGACCTAGATGAGGCATACCACAAATATGACCGATCAAGAGCTTTACCTACCCTTCAGGTAGGATCCTTGGTGGGTTTTTACAGGAGTTGTTCCAGTTTACTTGTACTTTCAGTTTCTTGTACTTTACAGTTGGGCTTGTATTCTGGACCCTTTTACTTACAGTACTCACTATGTTTACTATTAAGTTTACTTGATTTTGTATCTTTTTGTGTGCTTGGTTTCATTTTCTTATAGGTTATAAAGGCAATGCCTTCCTTGTTTTAGGGAATGCGCCTTTGGTGCTAGTTGTTAGCCCCTAATTGATGGAAGTCGGGCTTGGGGTAGTCACGGTACGGGCCTCAGGGAACGGGTCATGAAAAATTGGTATCAGAGGGAGGTTATACTATATAACATAGAACTCTGATATTTTTAATAGAAATAGTGTTAAGTTTATTGAATTTGGTTATCAGTTTTGGGAATCCAGTGTTGGTACAGCGGCCGACGTATCCATACACCAGGACCCTGACTTCTGATTTCTGACTCAGTGCATGAAAACACTGATTGTGTGTGTGTTTTCAAGAGTTTTCTTTGTGATCTCTTGAGTCAGATCACTAGGTATAACTTATTGACCCTGGTGCACCTGTTTCTTTTTAGGATGCCTCCACACAGATAGCCAGCTAGGGTTCTGAGAGTAGTGCGCACTGATAGCTCACCGAGTGACGAGGCCTTGGTGCAGGGCCCTCATCCAGTAGAGGCACTTGTGGAGGCACCAGTAGTACCATTACCCATTGGGCCACCGATGTCACCATCTCCAGCAGCATAGGGTGTAACACCCCAAGCTTCCACAATACATTTCCCTTTGAATAATACAGTAGCTTGTGTTGTACGCAACTTCGAGTTCAAACACACCACAACCAATCAAACTAGATGTTATGAATGGTAATACCCACTATTTGAAATTTTATCAATTTTATCTTTCAAAATAGAATTCATTTTTGGGTTTGTAATTCTAAATTATCTTAGGGTAAATTTTTTGTTTTTTTCTGAAAACATTCAGTTTTTGATGAATAGTGAAAAATACAAAATTTTAATTAAAAACATGTTTTTTAATCAAAATAATTTATAGTGATAAATTATAATATTGAGTGATTTTAAAGTATAATTAGATTATATTTTTACCATATAATTCAATTTTGTTCATTGGACGTAATTCCACATTTAAACTGGATATAAACGAGTGTCAATCTTTTGATAGTTATTATTTCTTAAAAACATGCTTTTTGTTTTGACAACAGGAATAAATTTTAAATTAATATCTGACACTTCTATGTTTTGAATTTAGAAAAATGGATTCCATATTTAGAATCAGGATATTTAAATTATGTAAATATATAACTTTTATTTATAGACATTTTGAATAATTACTTCAGTAAATATTTTATTTACCATGGTAAAAGGGTAAATCCGATAAATAAGGGTAAAAAAATAATAATATAATAATATTAAATTACCCTAACACGTTTTATAACCTTATTTGATGATACTTTTCCAACCATTGGAATCCTTTGGTTGATTTTGGGACCCCATTGAGCCACTTTTAAGTGATAATGACACTTTATATTAATTAAGTTAAAGTAAATACAAAAATGATATAAGCATATATCTTTTAGTAAAAAAAAAATTTACATAGGATTATATATGTTATCTCTTAGACTATAAATATTCATTATAAAGATAAAAATATTTCATACATAATGGTATTTTTTTTATAATTTTCAGACATTTAATATTTAAATTTATTTATGACACAATGATGATGCAGTATTTTCCTTATTAACGAAAGAATCAAATAAATGGTATTATAAATGTTAAAATAAATATAATTTGAAATTTTTGATTCAATCCATGAATTTTTTAAGTTACTATGACATGTTAGTATTGATTAAATAAATTTATTTCGAATTAATAAAGTTGTTAGGACTTTAAAAAATCAATGATTAAATAGTGTCAAAATTGACATAAAAGAGTTTTTCTAAAAAATATTATATTATTAATTGATATAATAATCCTAAAAATCTAAGGTTTGGTAAAAAGACTTATATAATGATAGGTATATCATTAATGAACCACTTGGGGTTTGATTGGTAGTTTATAGTAAGTTTATTAACCATATAATAAAAAAATACAAAGAGACATGGTAAATGTCAAACTAATTAACTAAGAGTTAAATCTAATAGATAAGGTTAATGTATCATGTATGATATCATAAATATTAATGTGGTTCTGGTATAATTTAATAACATACTAAGGTCTTCATACAGAAGGTTAAACATACCCTCGACTAAAGGAATGTGCAAGGTAAGGGTTTTTTCTTCAATCTCATTATTATCCGAGATTGTTTATGTGTAAGTATTTACTAGGTCATACTTATCATAAATACCCATATTTCATAAAAAAAATCAAAAGTAATATTTTAAGGTTTTATAGGAGGGTCTATTTAACTAGATCATCATTTTAAATGTTTTAAAGATTTATCTTTATAAACCCTTTTAAATTAATGTCCATGTTTTAAAAATTATTTTAAGGATTTATTTATATAGACATGAATGTTTTGAAATGATAATTCTTTTCAAAAGTTTCAAAGTGGTATGGGACACTTTGATTCAAAAATCTCTTTAAATTAATTCCTTTATAAATTTTGATACTTTTAAACGATTTCATGAAAAGGGGGTATTTCTCTCAAAGCATTTAGTGATAATTTTCATCTATGTCAACATCCTTTGATGGATTTAAAACTTTTTTGAAGTTGATTTATTATGATACAAATCTTCCATATTATAGTGAAGGTTTTGTGATATGTTTGACTATGGATGTGTTATTTTTATACCATTCATGGTTTATGGATAAATTATTGACATTTCATATGCTATTTTTAATATGAATTTTTATGTTATGTTTCAACCTTTTCATATGAGGAATGTATTGGACTTAATAAGTGATGGGTGGATCCCACTATGGCTCCTCGATGCATCGTTAGGTCTCATGAGACAACTAGATGTGGAATTGTCTGAGGCCTTTTCCAATTTGATATATGGTTTTGGATGAGGCCTTAATCATTTTTAGACGTCTTGGTCGAGGCCTTGACAAAATGTTTTAGAATTTCTGGAATTATACATTACCTCATTATGAAAATAATATTGAAGGTTCATGTGGTTATTCGACTAGTAGAATACCCATGACTATGTTTTATTATGGAATTATTTACTCATCTCATGTTCCTGCCATAAAAGTGTTCATGTTTATTATTTTTTAAAGGCATGTGTTTTCAATTATTCACCATGCCTAATATTTATGTTATCTTCCGCTGTATTGCTTACCCTTACTGAGCATTTGAGATCACCCCTCTCTATGTTTTAATTTTCCCAGGATTCCAAGAAGTGTTTTATGATTGATAAGCAGGGTTAAGCTAGGGGGTTGATGGTGGTCTTAAAGGATCATTTATTTTATGTTTTATTTTCTAATGCGTAATGTAACATTCATGTATGTAATCTATTTTCCAAGACTGCTAAACTTATCGGTCTTTTGGGACTTGATTCCTTGTAATCATGATAATGTATTAAAATAATGCAATGACTCTGGGTAACTGAGGTCGAGGCGTTATAGAGGGTTCATGCCTCTTGAGCATGTTGCACGAGTTCCAGCACCAGAGGACACCCAAGTTCAGGGGAGAGATGGACTAATAGGTGGCTGAGGATTGGATAAAGGCTGTGGTGAGAGTCTTCCGACTGGTAGCGACACTAGTTGATCTCATGGAGATCCTTTCCGACAGCCTTCTATAGGCAGTAGTAGGAAGATGGTGGATCTTGATTCTCTAGGTTCACGATAAGGTGACGCTTCTCTGGGCAGACTTTGAGAACCTGTTTCGGGCAGAGTTTGTTCCAGCGACTCTTCGCGCAGTGCATATACAGGAGCTTCTTCATCTACAGCAGGGCTGCATGATTGTATATCAGTACTCAGCGAGATTCACTGACCTCTCACGCTACTCCATGGATATGTTTTGGGACCCATTATTTAGGGCTTGGACCTTCGAGCAGGGGATCATGTGGGAGATCAGGGCTTCGATGATTTCTCTTAGCATCCCAACGCAGGAGGGGGTGTTAGAGCGAGCCCTCTTAGTGGAGAGTTTCTTTGCTGAGTAGTCTCAAGCAATGAGACCCACCACCGGACATCACGTAGCAGAGTCTTCCATAGCTAGTAGCAGACAGATGTCACAGAGGTCCAAGAGGACCAAACCTACAGGTGTATGACCACATGATTCAGGGTCGGTTGTGTGGGGCACCCAAGGCAGAGCCAGTCATGCCAGGAGTGGGCAGTGTTACGCATGTGGCGGGCAGGTTCACATGGCTCGTGACTGTCTGACCCTCCATATGGTTGATCAGAAGATGGTCTAAGGACCTCCCAGCCAGAGACATAGGTTCGACCGAGGAGGTCTTCAAGGATCAGGCAGACGTGGCAGAGGAGCTGACCATGCAGTTGGCGGTGGGCAACGATTCGAGATGGTACCTCCACCACCACCAGGAGGTCCACCCTGACCACAGGGAGCAGGTGGATAGGGGAGAGCTCATCTCCAGGCAGCTCAGTCATGCGATCATGGTGCTCCATAGATGATATGAGGTACAATCTGTGTCTACTCCACCTTATATGCAGTACGTATAGACACAAGTTCCAGTCATTATTTTATTTCCACTTCCCTCATTCAGAGCTCGGAGATTTCGATGGAGTCGTTGGCTCAATCCTTACGGCTAGAGACTCCTACGGGAGCGGATTCAACGATTACACACTAGTGTCGGCAGTGTGAGCTTACTCTAGGAGGCGAGATCTTCAGCTAGGATCTTTTAGTAGCGACGTCGATGCCTTACGACGTCATCTTGGGTATGGACTATTTATCTACAGTCCATGCTTAGATTGATTGTATTAAGCACAAAGTGCGGTGTGTCCGAATGGATGGGACCAGGTTTATCTTAAGCGGAAAGAAGGGAGACTTTTTAGTACAGGATGGACTTACCCAGAGAAGAGTGCAGTCGATCACTCATCATTTGTCTAGCCTTACACTCGTAGTGGTAGATGTGGAGAGTCTGAGTTATCCTATAGTGGTGGACCAGAACGCGGATGTCTTCTCAGATAATGTTTCGGGTCTACCTCCTCATAGAGAAGTGTAATTTTACATTCAATTGTACCCCGGTACGGCACCGATATCTACACCAGCGTATCGGATGGCTCTCATGGAGCTTCGAGAGTTGCAGGTACAACTAGAGGACTTGTAGGGGAAGGTATTCATCTAGCCTAGTGTTTCACCTTGGGCAGCCCCGATTTTGTTCACCAAGAAGGCGGATAGGAGCTTAAGACTTTGTTTTGACTATCGGTACCTGAACCAGGTGACCATGAAGAACAAGTACCCACTTCCAAGTATTTAATACCTCTTTGATCATTTTAAGGGAGCATGGTGGTTCTCGAAGATAGACCTCAGATTAGGCTATCACCAGCTCAGAGTACGAGATGGGGATGTGTAGAAGATAGCTTTCAGATGTCAGTACGGCCACTATGAGTTCTTGGTTATGCCATTTGGCATGACCAATGCTCCAGCAGTGTTCATGGGACTCAGAAACAGGATCTTTTGGACATACCTTGATCGCTTTGTAGTAGTCTTCATCGAAGACATTCTAATCTACTCAACTACTGAGGAGGATCATGCCTATCATTTGCAGGTAGTACTGGACACACTCCGAGAGCAACAGCTTTATGGTAAGCTCTCGAAGTGCCAGTTATGGATCCGAGAGGTTCACTTTCTAGGATATGTCATATCAGAGGCTGGAGTTGCAGTGGATCCAGCGAATATTGAGGTGGTACTTTCTTGGGATCCACCCAAGAGTGTAACGGAGGTATGGAGTTTCCTGAGTTTGGCTGGATACTACCGGAGATTTGTGCCATATTTTTCTAGAGTTTCAGCACCACTTTTAGCATTGAAAAAGAAGGAGTAACCCTTCATGTGGTCAGAGAGATGCCAGTAATAGTTTTCAGGAGTTGAGGCAGAGGCTGACTAGTGCCCCCATCTTGAGGCTACCGGAGGAGGTTGTTGGGTACATAGTTTACTGTGGAACATCAGGGACCGGACTCGAATGTGTCCAGATGCAAGAGCAAGTAGTGATTGCATATGGTTCTCGATAGCTAAGACATCATGAGCAGAACTACACTACCCATGACCTGGAGTTAGAAGCAGTGGTATTCACCTTGAAGATGTGGCGAAATTTCTTGATGGGTGAGTGTTTTACAGTGTACTCTTATCACAAGAGTCTCAGGTATATCTTCTCTCAAAAGGACCTGAACCTAAGACAATGATGTTGGCTTGAGTTCCTCTAGAACTATGACTTTGAGATAGTCTATACTCCTGGAAATGGGAACGTTGTGGTAGATTTACTCAGCCGGAGGTCTGGTATACAGCTACTAAGCAAGGCGGCGGAGCAGCAGGCTGCTTTGCAGATATCCTTTGTGGATCGGGATGGAGTAGCTTTTCTTCAGTCTCTTACAATCACTCCCCCACTTCTTCAGTGAGTTAGGGAGGCACAGTGTGGGGACACTGACTGCGAGGCTCCCCATGCTCATATATCCACAGGGACAGTTTAGAGCATGTCATCCTCTTCAGAGGACGAACCATGGTACCAGTGTCACTTTAGGAGGAAGTGTTGAGGGAGTTCCACACTTCCCCTCTAGCAGTACATCCAGGAGTAGAGAATATGTACCAGGATCTCTGATGACAGCACTGGTGTCCAGGAATGAAGAAATCAGTTGCAGAGTTTTTCTCTCGGTGCCTCAATTGTCAGCAAGTGAAGGCAGGGCATTAGGTACCAGTAGGATTGGTTCATCCCTTAGAGGTTATAGAGTGGAAGTGGGATGGGATATCCATGGACTTCGTGATAGGAATTCCATGTACATCTAGAGGCCATGACTCTATTTGGGTGATCGTCAACTGACTCACCAAGTCGGCCCACTTCCTACCGATCAGAGAGCAGGGTTCAGTAGAGAGCTTGGGATGCCTCTATGTGTAGGAGATTGTGTGGCTACATAGAGTACCCTCGACTATTTTCTCTGATCGTGATGCATGTTTTACTTCCTAGCTATGGAAGGGGTTGTAGGAGGATTTCGGGACACATCTTCATTTGATCACCACCTTCCATCCTCAAACAAATGGCCAGACTGAGCGGACGATTCAGACCCTCAATGACATGTTGCGTACTTGTGTCCTTGACTTCAATTATAGATGGGAGTATCACTTTACTTTGGTAGAGTTTTCATACAACAACAGCTATCACTCCACCATTGGGATGGCACCTTTTGAGGCATTGTATGGGTGACCTTGCAGATCACCTTTGTGCTGGACTGACCCAGGGGAGTCAGCACTAGTAGGACCAAAGATGGTTCAGGCTACCACAGAGAAGGTGCAGATCATCCAGGAGTGGATGAAGACTGCATAGAGCAGGCAGAAGTTGTATGTCGATAGGAGATGGAGACCTCTATATTTTGAGAATGGCGACCACGTCTTTCTATGGGTCTCACCCCGACGAGGTCTATGGAGATTTGGCCGAGGAGGAAAGTTATCTTTGAGATTCATCAGACCTTTTCAGGTCCTCAGCAGATATGGAAAGGTGGCATACTGCTTAGCTCTTCCACCTTAGTTGCACCGGGTGCACAACGTCTTCCATGTATCCCAGCTGAGGAGATATGTGAACGAACCTTCTCACATCATCGACCACGGAGAGATGACGTCGACGATGGGGTGACTTTTACATAGGTTTCATTAGAGATTGATAATATATAGAAGTGGGTCCTTCATGGGTGGTCGATACCTCTGGTGCACGTTTTTTGGCAGCACGGGAACCTTCAGGAGAGCACATGGGAGCGGGAGGCTCAGATTCATGCTCACTACCCCCACTTGTTTACCTAGTTTGTGATATGGATTATGGGGACGTAAATTCCTAATGTGGGGAGAATGTGAAGACCTAGAAATTCCATGTAATTTTTTTAATTATATGGGAATTTTACGAGTCCGCGAAAATTGAAAGCACATGATTCCGAGGCCCGGAGTGCCCAGAATTAATTTCTAAACTTTTTTTTGGGTACGTTCAGTACACGTGCAAGAGGGTTTTTCTAACTTTTGAACCGATGCTCGGAATTAAAATCTGAGGGAATCATTGAACTCGCAGCATCGTTATTTTCTTAAGGAGGCCTTCACCTCGACTGCAATATGTCAAGGGTCGAAGTTGGTTTTACACTTATTCGTGAAAGAATGAAATAAAATAAAATGGTGTAACATTTTATTTTTATTTTCTTTTGAAACTCCCATGTGGATGTTTCAAAACTGGGGACCACCTGAACTAAAACCTCTCATAGGTTAGGTGGTGGGGACCACACGAGACTAAAACTGCTTAAACTCCCCGTTAATGGGAAAAACTCTTAAACTCCCTCTTTAATGTGGATAAGTATCTTGAACTTCCTCCACATTAATTATGCAAACACCTATTGATTAATGGTGCCAATTAAAATTAAATTAATAACCTAATTTAATTTATATTGGTTATTCTTTCATTGGGAGAAGTGTTGGAAAAGCACTTAGAGAAACTCTACCCTCTCCAACGAAGAACACCTCCCAACGAAGAACGACCACCGGTGATCGAAGGATGAGAAAACAAACCACGATCCAGATGGGAAGCACCTTGCGAAGGCAACCAATGTAGGACATATTCAATCGATGATTGTCTTTCCTTCCTCATTGACGTCAACAAAAAAATCGAGGTATGGTGGATGTTTGAATTTTCCCCCTTATCGTTCTTGACAATTCTTCGTGAATCAAGGAAGAAATAATAGCTACTTGATACTTCCCTAAAGAGGAGAGTACGGGCCAAACAAACATGGTCTGTCCTCTCTGCAAATATTGGTTCTTTTGTGTGTTCTTCGCGATGGTGATGGAGACCGGTGTCGGCGGTTGGCACCGGTGGAACTCGAGAACTGTGACAAAGGAAACGAATGAAGGGCGGTCGGTCAATCCGGTCGCTGATGAAGGCACGATGCCTCGCTGCCCCGTGGGGCTCCACCACCCCGTGGCCTCTATTGTCTACGGCCTCGCCGCCTGCGGACTCTTCCATACACGGTAACGCCTCCCGCGGCCTCCGATGTTCACAACCTTCGCTGCCCCGCGGCACCGTCGCCCCGTGACCTTTGTTGTCCACAGTCTCACCGCCCTCGCGGCCCTGTGGCCTCGCCGACCTCACAGCCCCATGGCCTCACCGCCCTCATAGCCCTCTAGCCTTAGCCGCCCTCACGGCCTCACCACCCACGCGGCCCCGCGACCTCGCCAACCTCGTGGCCCCCGCGGCTTCACCGCCCTCACGACCCTATGGCCTTGCCACCCTCGTGGCCCCGCATCCTCACCGCCCTCCACGGCCTTGTGGCCTCGCGCCGCTCGCGGCCTCGCACCGCCAGGTCGGGCCGCACTGTGGGCTGGACCGCCTAGCGCAGGCCGGACCTCCCAGCATAGGCCGAGCCACCCAGTTCGGGCTCGGCCGGACCCAAAGCAGGTTGGGCTAGACCCAACGCGGGCGGGGTCGACCCGAATTGGGTCGAACTAGGCCGGGTCGGACCAGACTCGGACCCACTTCGACCCATTTACGCTCTTTTGGCCATAACTTTGGCACCAAACATCTGTTTGATGAACCATAAATGGAGTTATAAACCTTGGAGGGAGAATTTCCCTTTGTTATACCCCACTTGATATTTTGATAAAGTTGGGATACAGTCAGGTTGGATCGAGCACGAATCCAATCGGGCCCTCAGGGCTAAAAGGCTAATAACTTACAGATCGGGCGTCCGATTGATGCATCATCTTTTGCGTTGAGACCCCTATGACGTGGTGTCCCTTTGAGATACTTATTCATGGGACTTCGTGGAAGTTGGAGTATCGACCAGTGGCTTGAGGAGAGGACCCTCCCGGAGATGAGCAAGCATAGTGCGGGAACCCAATAGATGGTTGTAACGTGAAGAATGAATGGTGATCATGTGTGGGTCAGCACTGAGTGATCATGTGTGGGTCAGCACCTAGAGATCCTATGTGGGTCAGCACCAAGTGATCCTCTATGGGTTTGTACCTAGAGATCTTGTGTGGGTCATCACCGAGCGATCATGTGTGGGTCAGCACCGAGCGATCCTGTGTGGGTCAGTAGTAGAGCCTCCTAATATAGTAAGATGATTCATTAGCTACATCTAATCATCTCTACTGCTGTACCTAAGTTATACCTAGTGTGAGTTGATTCTATACCTCTGTGGTACTTCCCTTCGTGGTAATACCTTGGTGGTATTCTTCTGTGTGGCGTACCTGTGTGGTACTTACCTTCGTGGTATTTTTTCCTAGTAGAACAGTTGAGCTTTGGGCTTTTGAGTTGGACTCTGTGTTTCTTCATGATTGAGATGGGTATACTTGATAACTTAGGTATATGTATGGGCATATAACTAAGTAGGGTTTTCAGTTGATTTCATTCTTTTTTGTTTATCCTTTGTGGATTTTGTGAGACCTTGAGGGTCTCGGGGTCCCTACTGAGTATAGTTATACTCACCCTTGCACGGGTTATGCCCGCACTTCATTGTGTTTGGTGCAGACAACGGATAGCACTGACTATGGACGAGAGTACCGGGATTGTTGGTAGCTCAGAGGTGGACCTAGATGAGGCGTACCACAAAGACGACCGATCGAGAGTTATACCTACCCTTCAGGTAGGATCCTTGGTGGGTGTTCACAGGAGTTGTTCCAGTTTACTTGTACTTTCAGTTTCTTGTAATTTCTAGTTGGTCATGTATTCTAGACCCTTTTACTTACAGTACTCACTCTGTTTACTATTCAGTTTACTTGAGTTCGTATCTTTTTGTGTGCTTGGTTTCATGTGTTTACAGGTTATAAAGGCAATGTCTTCCTAGTTTTAGGGAATACGCCTTCGGTGCAAGTCGCCAGCCCCTACCCTATGGAAGGTGGGCTTGGGGTAGTCATGGAACGAGTCTCGGGGGACGGGTCATGATAGGTGAGGAGAGGATAACAAATGAAGATAAATTGAAATGAAACTAAATGAAAAAGAATGGTACTTTAACTCTTGAAATAACCTCCTTGAGAATCTTCTTAAGGAAAGGGGTTTTGGTATTTTTGGAAAGACCAAGAGCTTCTTGGACGTGGGGAGTGACTAGGGAAGGGTAATTGGGCAGATATTTTAGGAGCCTTAAGGATTATAGGAGTGAATAGAAGAGGGAGTGACGGGGGGTTATAGTGGAGGAGAGGGGTAAATTTTGAATATTTTATTCATTATTTTATTATTTCCATAAAGACAACCAATAGTGTTGTTTCATGTGACCCATAATAGTAATAAGTGCATATGAGTTCGAACCAAGTGGCCTTACATCACTTTTGATGTCATAAATAGTGTATTTAACTGATAATTTGAATATACGGTATTTTACCATATTACACTATTCATCAAAATTTCAAGAATTTTAGAAAAATCCCAAAAAAAACACCCCTACCATTTTTTGACCTATAGAATTCAAAAATGAACTCCATTTTTCAAAAATAATTTTCTAAATATTATTAATTTAATTTTTAAATAAAATCATAGTTAATTTAGAAAATAAAAATTTTAAAGGTATAATTAGTTTTATATCACATTGAAAAATTAATTAAGATCTCATTATCTTATTACCTTAATAAAATAAAATAATATCATTATTTACTATTCATAAAGATCATATTACTATTCATATTGATATTCATAAGGGTATGTTACTATTCACCAAAAATCAAGTTTGTTCTATCAGACTCCAAATGACTTACTGATCACAACTCTAGATGACCGTTTTTCGAAATTCAAAACATAGAAGAGGAAAAGTTGCATTTAAAGTCTCCATTATAAAATGTGTTGTCTTGTAGGGACTCAGTGTTTCATGTATTCGATATTTATTTTCAAAGCCTTGGGGTGTTATAGTGGGGGTTGAGATGCCATTTTTTAATGAACCAACCTTGGTACCCCTGACTCGAGTACCCTAGATAGACTGTGATAAGTCCTGAAAGGTGTTACCAATCTTCATGGGTTGAAAACTTGTGTTTGGGCATCAAATAAACACTCTTGGGAATAGTATCACCCAATAAATCAATTAAAAGGAAATTCCACCCAGAAATCTAGCATGAACCATCCATATATTGGAAGTCCATGCACAAAATCAAGAGATAGAACAAAAATGAATATTCAATCAGAGTGTAATATAGAATAAAAAAATTGATAATAAACCAACACATAATTTGAAAAAAAAATAAACATCATTACATGAACAAGTAAAATGTATCAAAGAATATCCAGGACAATAAAATTGATATATAAGAACCTCAAGATAAAACCAACCCATACAACTACTAATTGTCTTCATGTGACCCACAATCACTCACCATATCCTAGGCTTATGTAAATAGACTAACCCAAAAATAAGCTAAGAAGAAGGGAGAGAGACAAAACAAGTCATGTAAACCTGAAAAAATAAATATGGTAGTTGCAATGCCCATTAGTATATGTAAGGTGTGAGATGAACATGACCAGTAAGATCACCTAGACTAGATCTTGTGTTCTACTAAAACTAGTTCACCAAGAACTAGATCCTATGTGTTGGGTGACAGTAAAATTAAGAATAATGAGATTTAAAATCATCACAAATTAATCCATCATAATAGCCATCATGGAAAAAAAATGAAGCATATTTGGATAAATATTAAAAAGGAAATAGATCTCTTGATAATTAAGGAAGAAATGCAAGTGGTATACATGAGTGCATTTACTCGTATATATCAAAGCAATAAAATAGGACTGATGGTGATTCCCTTTCATAGGGAAATAATTATTTCAGAGAAAAATGAAATAATGAATATTAAATGGAGGAAAACTGTATTAGTGGGATAAGTAACACCCTAAAAAATAATCCCATTGAAAATGAGGTGATCGATTATAAAAGTAACATGAGAAGGAAATTTTATCTAAGTGGTGACACCCAAAGTTTCTCCACTACAAATTCTTGAAGAAAAACTAGGAATAATGTGTGGGAGTACAAAGTCCAACCACAATACTCAACTTTAGGAGGATGGAGTTTCCCCCTAAATCCTTATTCTTTATTAATAAAACTGGTGTATAAAGTAATTATAGTGGTAGAAACAATCCATAGGGTATTTTTACATTATGTGCATTAAAATAAGTATAATTAATTGAATAATACGACTTTCACATTCTAGAATAATTGGTATAAACTCTTGCCTTGAAAATTCATGTCAAAAGTTGTAAAATTTTGAAAGAATCTGAAGAAGTATTTGTATAAATATAGAGGGACATGGTGGAGGGACATGCATTATCCATGAATTTCTTAAGAATAAAATTTTCATTCTTGTGGCATTGTAGTCTCAATACAAAATTGAGCATTATCAAAGAAGTTATAATGAAAAATCTATGTAAATATTGTCTTAAATTCATAAAGAATAAGGTTAGAAAATATATCAAAATTTATTAGCCCAAATAATTAAAATCACATGAGCCTCAACCCAGTTGGTGAGGACTCCTTAAGTGCATCAAGGAGACCCGGGATCAAATCCAGGAGGAGGCATATTTTCGAGGGGTACTGTAGCAGTACTCTAGTAGGTACTGTAGTGGGAACTATAGCAGGCACTATTTGGCACTATAGTAGCTGGAACTATTCCCCCGTTTGGCCCTTTGGGCCACCTATGTGGTCCCTGAGTCCTTTAAAGCCTTCGGTCTACCCAGTCCTTTGGTTCAGTAAGTCATTCGAGCCACCTTAAGGCCTTCGGGCCACCTTAAGTGAATATACAAACCAGACAACCTACAAGTAACAAGATTCAAAAGGAAGGATGAGCAATGAGATTTCACCATAGGAGAAGCTAAATGTATTGCAAGAATGAGAGGGTACGGAACCTTCCATTGGGACAATCCTGTTCAGGAATGAAAAATCCTAGCCGAACAACCATGAAAAGGTAGAGATCTGATTTCACAATTAAGATGCTGGGGAGGAGCAGTTTTAAGTAGTTAGTCTAGGTTGTATGTAATTTTTGAATCCTACAGGCAATGAATTCTTCTAAGGCTTACGGGACATGTAATACTTATGCCTACGGGCCCTGTTAGGGTTCTACCTCACTCCTTGAAAGGTGTATTATCAAAAAACAATAAAAAATGAAGGCCTTTGGGCCATTGGGGGAAAATAATTAAAACTAAGATCAATTATCATATATTATTTAATTTTTTTAATGCATGCTAGAATGGGATTTCAAGGTACTTAGAGATGCTCAAAGTAATTAGTAATGGATAAAGTGTTGTAAATCTAATCCACCACTCTTGAATTGTATGATCCAAAATCCATGGATCAGTGATACTAGATCTTTTAACATGAAAAATAAAAAAAAAGATATGATTATGCATGTTGAAATATATTCATACTAGATGGATACTAAAGTTTGTCTTATATCAATCGCAATTTGAATGGTTTTGATATCAAAGGAAGAAATGAATCTGTTCTAATAAGTTGATATGTTATAAACCAAAGTATATCTATGATGCTTTTTATGTTGTGATAAGGCTAAATTTATATATGTATGCTGAAAAATGAGTCTCAAGACATCTCTAGTTTTATATAATTCATTTTGATGAAGAAAATATGTATTTTATGATATCTATTTTTATGTGCTTAAATATGGGTGAAGTGGTTGAAATGATGAAGGTACAGAGGGTTTAAAGGATATGGAACTTTATTTATGTATTTTTTAGATTTGAATCTATTCATATATGATATAAGTTGTATATATCAGAAAATACATGGATATCCATGATAGTTTGATGTAATCAGGTTTCAAATTGGGGTTTTAACATGTTTTTAAGAGAGATTTTATAATTCTTACAAAGTGAATCTAGGATTTATTTTATGTGACATTTTATTGGATAAGAAAATGGACAACTTGAATATGGAATTATTTCATTTTATTTCATTTTTATTTGTTATTCTCTAACTTGATTGTATCATTTGAGTGATATTTCAATTTATAATAAAATTTCATGGAGATAGAATGGTTTCAATAAGTTTCTTCCATGAAATATTATCACAACATGGTGTGTCAAGAGGTGCATGTAATCAAGGTGGGACTATTTCACATAAATTTCATCTTGTATCTCTTGAAGAAAATGAAAGTTCCTTGGAAAGATATGTAAGATGTGTATTAAAGTGAGATATATTTATTTATATTGGGTAAAATAATTTGGTGTTGGGATTTTTATTCTCCTCACCCTTCTTCTTTAGAATTTATATACTAAAATTCTTGGTGAGAATTTGTTTCAGTTCAAAAAATCTTTACTTTATCATTCTATATATTGTTTATCAGTTTTGGGGGAATTTTTTGGAAACCATGGTCATTGTTAACAATGATTCTTATTTCCTACATGAAGATCTATCTCAGTAAGATTATGATACACTCATCTATTTAATTTCTGAAGCAATAATGTGGCTAAGATATGAAAATGGAATGAAAATTGAAGAGTTGTTTTTGGTTGGATAAAATGAGTTAAAAGGATTTTATACAAGTCAAAAAATTCATGAAGATAAAATAGGAATATTGAGGTAATATTTAAGGGGGGTATAGTATCTCTCAATATTTATTTCCTGATGGTGATAA
The DNA here is from genome assembly GCA_963277665.1 of Viscum album. Lineage (NCBI taxonomy): Eukaryota > Viridiplantae > Streptophyta > Magnoliopsida > Santalales > Viscaceae > Viscum > Viscum album. The sequence continues at coordinate 1,819,318,271 of OY728164.1, forward strand.
TTTATTCTTGAAAATTTTCTACAAGAGTTATGTTGAAGAAGGGGGTAAAATGGCGGTGGTATCCCCAAGGGAAGAATCCAAAATCCCTTTGTATTTTATTGAAAAAGGGGGAGATAGATGAGATATGGTCTTGGAATTTATTAGGTATTGTAAAGAAAATACAACAGGGGGAATGTTGCATCCATGGTTTTATATATGTTGGATTTGTTGAAAATATGTTCATTGAGATATTGAAGTTATATGTGGTGATGGAAGAATTGTGTTAAGTATTATATGAAGATATTAGACTCTTTATATGAGTTTCATAGAAGAATTTTTTATGCTATTTTCTAGGATAATTCATGGTGATATTTTATAGAGATTTATAATTATAAGATATAGGAACTATTTAAGTATTAAAATGAACACATAAATCTACATGAATTTTTTGAGATACCATGTCACGACCTGTCCCCCGGGACTTGCGTCATGACTACCCCAATCCCACCTTCCATAGGTCAGGGGTTGGTGACTATAACTAAAAAGGTGTAACCCAAAAATTGAATGCATTTCCTTTAAACCTGTATGCACATAGAAAAAGTACACAAAAAAATCAGTGAAATGGGGCTGGTTAGGTCTGGGTCTGGTCCGACCTGATTGGACCATCCTGACCCGACCCTGTTCAGTGTGGGTCTGGCCCAGCCGACCCACTGGGCCTGCGGGTCAATCTCGGTAGTATGGGTCCAGCCTGGTGGTGGGTCCGTCCTGGCGTCACAGGTCCTACCTAGCAGTGCGGGTCCGGCCCGCTGAGCCGCAGTTCTGGCCCGTAGGTGGCCCAACCCACATGGTGGGTCATGGCCCACTATAAGAATCTTGGCCCTCATGGTGTGGGTCGGTTTGCTAGACCGGATGTGGGTGTGTCTCGTTCCACCCAGCGGCACCAGCTGGTGACTCCCCTCTTTCCATCACGGTCAGCCGCCTGTCGACCATTATGCATGTGGGTCATCCATGTGCTCCAGCTCACCCGAGCGGCCCGAGCGGGACGCTCCTCCACACGCCGCCGACGGGCGATGTGCCACCATGGCGTGCTGACGCGTGTGCCTCCACCCTCTGCCTAGGGCCACCACTGCTGACCACTTCCAGCGTGCCAACGGTGCCTTTGACAGGCCACCGGAGTCGCTCTGGTGGTCCGTTTTTTTATCTGCCTGCATCTACGGCCTCCATAGGGTGCCGCCATAACCACTAAGCCTTCGAATTCTCCTTGTGGACAATTTGAATGGTCGACTTCAAAGAACTAAATAAGAACAAATATGGCAGAGGGACCAGGCCTTGTTCGGGTCAGCCTACGGCCTCCTCATTAGAGTTTAATCATGGGGATAAACATGATGATAACCACACAGCTTTAAAAACCCCAAATCAAACCCTCGCACAATATCCACCCACAAGAACGAGCGATTTTCGGATCAACCTGTTAGTCATTTGATCCGTGTTCATCATAAATTTTCATGAATGAGGAAGAAATCATCAAATACTTATAACACATAAACCCCTACTTGGATTCATTGGATATGCTGATGACGAAGGATGCAATTCGCGTCGTCGTCGATCCGTGATCGTTGGCATTCATCGCCACTTTCCAACCTCCAAATCTGATCCTCCAACATTCATCACTTTCTTATTCACTATGATCTTTACTTTATAAGGATAACCTTCACACTGGAACCAATTTCCATGAATGAAAAAGGTACTTACATGTAATCCTACACCATGAAAGGAAATTATATGTGATTGAAAACCCTATTCTTGACGTGTCTGGCCAAGTTTCTAGTGAGGAAGAGTTTTCTAAATATGATAAACATTTGAATGATGAAAAATATGTTCAAATTTTCATACTATCATCCATCACCAATGATATTCTAAATTAACATGAATACATGGATGAATATAGAATGATATCTCTCTGTCATGATCTATATCAAGAGAAGGATATATGAGAGAGATATGAGATCTCTAATACTTTATTTACTTTAAATATTTGAGAGTCATCACCAGATGGGCCTCATGTATTCATGCTTATTAGATACATAGAAAACCTGTAAATCTTGGTAATTAAATTCCTAGATGATTTGTTCACAGATATCATCCTTTCATCACTACCAAAGTCTATCTCTAGTTTTATTTTTAATTATAACATGATCAATAATGAGAATAGTATTTTATAACTTATTACTCTTATTCATGAAGTTTATAAGAAAATGGGGAATGAAAAACCTATAGTCCTTATGGTGAAAAAGAAAAATAAGAACAAGAAAAATGGGCCCAGGACTCATAAAAAATATAAATCTCTCAAGCATTGTCCTTATAAGAAAAGAAAGATCAAAAGGCATGTAAAGGAAAGGGAAGTAGTATGTTTTCCATGTGACAAGAATAGCCACTAGATGAGGGACTACACCAAGAAGAAAAGGGAAGATAAAGGTATTTTTGTTATCAAATTAAATATTTATATATCTATACATTGGGTATTATATATAGAATTTAGTTCTTACATATGTATCCAAGTGTAGGAACCAAGTTTTTTTTTTGAAATATTTCAAGAGGATAGGTGGACTTGTGTGCTTATAATGGTGTGAGGTTGGATGCTCTAGCCATTAAATACTACCACCTTTTTTTACAATAGGAATGATCTCAGTTTTCATAGATTTTTATTGTATACTGATTATTTCCAAAAGTATAATTTTTGCTTCATGCCTAGATATAGATGGTTTTGTTTTCATGTTTGGAAATAAAAGATGTTTATTTTATAAAAATAGAATATTTTATGGTATGATACATTTAAATAATGGTATTTATATATTAAATTATGGAAACAAATTATTGTTAATTGATTATGAATCATGTTCTCATGACTCATATAACACCTAACTATGGTATCACCATCATGGTCATATAAATGAGAAGTGTTTGTAAAATCTGTATCAATATGGTTTCTTAAGATAATTAAGATAATTTCCAAAGGACAAGCCTCATAAAATAAATGGGCAAAATATTACATTAGTCTAAAGTAAGGTAGTTTACATTTATCCCTTTGGAAAAGGGGAAATAAATTATTGGGAAGGGTACTCGAAAATATGCAATCATCATAAATCACCCCTTCATTTTCAAGATCATATGAAAGATAATTATATTCACAATAATAATGTGTGATAAAATAATTAAGTGAGGAGATATTTTCCATGAATTTGATCCATTTAGCATTCATTATCCATGAAAGATGGATGTTACTCGTTCTAACATCATGAACAATTGTGGAAGAGTTGCACTCAATCCATAAGTTCTTCCAACCCAGTTGACTTTCCATGTACACTATTTTAATCAAACCAAGAATTTTTTGTATCCAAAGAAAAGGAAATCCCATAGGGGCTATAAAGGCAGCCAAGGACATCACCAGAATGATTTCTAAAAATATCCACATAACCTGTAGGGCCTGGATTTCTTTTGGAGGATCCATTATAATTGCATTTGATACATCATAAAAAAGGTGATTTCCAAATGAATTCAAAAGTACCTGAAGGAGGATGAGAATTACCTATAATTTTAAGTAATCTTAGAACTGAAAAATCATAGGCATAATTGTTGCAAGGATCCTACTAAGGGAGTAGGCATTCTATACTACCAAAATAATTTTAGTGATGGAAGAATCAAATTTAAAATTTTCCTGCTCATTTATATTTTATTCCTTCCATGATAAATGACATGGATGAGCTCTGCATAGGAATATTTGAATAGTTTTATGAGTTTATAGGAGAATGAGAGTTGAAAGCACCCATTGAGGTGGTCCAGGATTGAGTCTATGCTTGGGAGGATTGTTTCAAAAATTCCAAACATGGTATTCTAAAGGGTCATGGTAGTGTGAAATCTAAGGAAGAGGTGATCCACATCCTCTCTATTCTGCTTAAAAAACACATCTCGAGCATAGTGAAATACCCATAGATTTAAGAATGGAATAAATAGGGATTTTAGAGAAGGAGAGCCTCTATAATAGAATGAACCTAGATGACAGAATCCATTTTTTATTGAGGGATCTAAACCATGTTCATAGGCCCTACATTTAATTTTTGTAGCATACTTTTTTAGTGAATATTCCATCCACAACTATCTCCTAGAAAAAAAACCATCCCTATAAATGAAATCATAATTTTTGATAACTGATCTAATCTCAGTAGGGAGAGATTTAGGATAGTCCATTTGACTACTGATGGTAATGTTGGGGTTTAAAAAAGGAGAATAGGAGTCAATCATGTTAAGCATAGTCATACCTATCTATTTGGAAAACTAAAAACTAAAATAGGGGTTTTTGTTAAATATCTAGTGAGAATTCATAGAGATACTATTAAAAATATTCTTGAATATATTCCATATGGAGTTCTATCAAGATGGTTATTTAGTCTATTTTAAGATAAAACCGCTTAAAATATGGAATGATTTTTTATAAAGAAAAATGACCATACCACCATTTGGTGGATGGGGTGAAAGTGCCATATAGTTTCTAGGACTTCTACACAATGATGTGTGTGGTCCATTTATAGTAGAAGATAGAGGTGAGTATTATTACTTTATAATGTTTACTGAATATTTTTACTGATATGGCTATGTTTACTTGATGAGTTCTATGTATGATAACTTTGAGAAATTAAAAGAATTCAAGGATTAATTTGAGAATCAAATTAGAAATAAGATAAATAATCGTTGATCTGATCGAGGTGGTGAATATATTAACCAAGTGTTTATCAACTTTCTATTAGAGTTTAGGGTTCTATATCAACTCACTCCTCCATACACACCATAGTTAAATGGTGTTAATGAAAGTAGGAACCATACCTTGTTAGATATAGTGAGTTCAATGATGAGTCATACATATCTTCCATTATCCTTTTAAGGATATGCATTACAAACCATGTTATACAAACTAAACCAAGTAACAAATAAAGAAAAAAAAATTTCTTTCGAGTTATGGAGTGGAAAGAAATCTATTTTGTTACACACATGTGTATGGGGTTGTGATTCATTTTTTAAGGCCTTATTAGGAAAAAAAATATAACCTCGGGACACAAAGTGTATCTTTATTGGCTATACTAAGGAGACAAGGGGTACTACCTATGCAACCCCTCAAAAAAGAAAGTAATTATTGAAAGAAAATCCATATTTCTTAAGAGGGATTGCATCCTCAAGAAATATAGTTTGAGAAATATTGAATTTGATAAAGTTCATGCTCAAGATACATAAGAGTTGATATATAAACAAATTATATAGGTCCCCATGAAAAAATTTGTTATTGAAACAAAAGTATTGTGTAGGAGCTCCAGAGAGGTAAGAGAACCAGGGAGATATGGTTTTATAGCCATTGAAGATGGTGGATCATTATTGATTGAAAATAATGAACCTCTTTCCTACAAATAGGTGGTAGAGAGCTAATAAGTTACAAGATGGAAAGAAACCATGAATTCTAAAATGGATTCCATGTATTAGAACCAAGTTTGGGTTTTGGTCGATTCTCCAGTTGATGTAAATTTTATTTGGTGCAAATGGGTATTCAAGAGAAAACTAGACAGGTAAGGTAAATTAAGTACCTATAAATAAAGTATGTTAGCTAAAGGTTTTAAACATCATCAAGGAATTGACTATGATGAAACTATTTCTCAAGTTTCTATTTAGAAATCCATTCAAATTATACTTGATATAATAGCTTACCATGACTATGAAATTTTGTAGATGGATGTTAAAATAGATATATTTAATAAAAAACTTTGGGAATATTTCCATAAGACACATCTAGAAGGGTTAGTGTGTCTAGGTGATAAAAAAGAGATATGCAAGTTACAAAGATCAATTTATATATTGAATCAATCATCTAGGTCGTAGAACATTCAGTTCGATAAATTTGTAAAAGAATTTGGTTTCAGTAAGAATGAGTGTGATCCATGTTTTTACAAGTGATTTAGTGGGAATTAGATCATTATCCTAGTATTATATTTTTATGACATATTACTTATTTTAAATTGCATACCATTCATATAATCTGTTAAGGACCGTTTAAACAAATAATTATCCATGAAGGACTTTGGTGAAGTAGCCTACATTCTTAGGATCAAGATCATTTGTGATATATCTAAGAGGATTCTTGTAATTTTTCAAGGTACATACACTATCAAAATACTAAAATGATTTAGTATGGAACAATACATGAGTTGATTAATTCCAATGTATCATGGTATACATATTTCTAAGAAAATATTTCCTCATACACAATAGGGGAAAGAGATAATGATTAATATCCCATACACTTCGGCACTAGTATCAATCATGTATTTTATGTTATAACTAAACTTTATGTTTCCTATGTATTGAGCATGATAGTTGGATATAAAGTTGATCCAAGTGAACAACATTGGTCTGTTGTTAATGTTATCCTTAAGTATCTAAGAAGAATTGAGGATATATTCTAGGTGTATGGAGGATATATAGATCTAGTAATTGAAGGTTATATTGATTCTAGTTTTCAAATAGATTAGAATGATCTAAAGTCATAGTCAGGATATTTCTTCAGTCTCAATGGTGGAGTTGTGAGCTAGAATAGTTTAAAGTAGCTAGTTATCCCTAATTCTATAGTGGATTTAGAGTATCTATAGGATTTTAATACAGACAAAATATCCATTTGGATAAGAAAAATTATCCAGGATCTTTATATGGTACCTAAAAATAAATACACTATCACATTATATTGTGATAATGGTGTATTGGTGGCTCTTGAAAAGGATCCAAGGACACACTAACGGACAAAGCACATAATCTAGATGTATCACCTCTTGATGGATTTTTATCAAAGGGATGAAGATTTAGTAAGAAGAGTTTCTATAGAATATAATATGTTGAACCCCTTGACTAAATAATTATCTCATTATAAGAATGAGTGTCATGTGAGAGCCAGTGGACTGAAGGTTGTTAGCAGTTGGCTCTAGTGCAAGTAGGAGTCTATTGAAGTTGGTTTCCTAGAACCAACTTATATGTTCTTTAGGATTACAATTATTTATAGTTTTTAATATTAATAAACTACTTATCACATCATGATTGTTCTTATATGTAACATAGTATGTGATAATGTATTATGAGTATATGTAGTACTGAAAGGTTATAGTAGTTCCACACTATGATGAGAACCCAGAATTTCCATGATAATGTTATTAAAACATATAATATATAGCCAGATGAAATCATTTCAAAGACACAAGTGATTTAGGCTATTATGGGTGGAGACTCATAAGACTTTGAGGAACCTTATCATGGTGTACTACCTTGTTATTTTCTAGTTTAGGAGATTATGAAAATGAGACTCACCAGTAAGAAATACACATTTATATATGTCATTGGATGTTCCTATATGTGTATGTGTGTATTGATCCCTAGACTCTAAGATTTTTATTAATGGATATTATTATTCATCTACTTTGATGTATTGATAAAAACCATTATGACATATGTTTGTGGAAAATTAGGATGCATTGGGTGTGTCATGAGTAGTATTTCATTAAAGAAAAATGCAAGAAAGGATTTGTCTCATATGTTAATTAATGGAAGTTTATTTTTTAGAACCTTTGATAGAAATAAAATATCCTAAATAAATCCATGTACATGGTGTTCTATAGGTAGGCTCAATTTTTGGAGGGTCAAAAAAGAGACCTTGATCGCATAGGATAATGACACCAGCATGCAACTTACTTGATTAAAGATATCATGATAAGGGGATTATATTACATAGTAAGAATTTGTATGAGGTTTTATTTCATTAAGAAATTAACTTATTTATCTATGGGTGACTTGGAATGTTTCTAGATTATAACCTTGGACTTTGGGTCACTTTGTCTGATGCCACTGAGAAAGAGGTCTAGAGGGTCACACACTAAGTGTATTCAGAACTTCAGTTAAATAATTTTATTATTTATTATTTAACATGTTGAATAAATATTATTCCCACATTTAGTTGAATAATTATTTAGGTTTTATTACTTGCATATATTTTTTCACAAGTTATTCAAGATAATATTTTGTGAGAAGAATATTTAATAAATATTTATTTAATTTTTAAGGAATATAATATTTATTTATTTATTGGTGAATAATGTGGTGATATTTATTTATTAAATAAATAGTCATTATTCAAGGCATGGTAAATATTTTGAAGGATGGGTGGACTGAGTATTTGGCCAAGTGAGAAATAATATATATTAAATATTATTTGAATAAATAATATTTAATAAATTCACTAGTTTTTCACATGTCAAGAAAGAATATTATTATTATTATTATTATTATTGAAAAGGGGTTCCACATGGGATTAAATAAATAATAAGGGTGCATGTGTAATTGTTATTTTTAAACTCTGGAACTATTTAAACCAAATTATATTATTTATTAATTTGTTTCCATTTATTTTATTGTACACAGCAACATTCATAGAATTACCTCAAATCCCAAGAGAGCTCCCTCTCTAAGAACGCTCTCAAGAATGGAGAGCAATCCCCCTCCATCACCACTTTTGATTTTAGAGAGATCAAGGAGAATACATTTTTGAGAAATTATCAAGGCCATCAAAAGTGAACAATACAAGTGTTAGGATCTACCATGTTAGAACCCATAGATTCCTACAGCAACATTCCAAGGTTTGTTGAGCTTGTGTGGAATTTACACTTTATTACTAAAATGTAATGATGGAAAAACATATATATGTTGTAAAATTATTAAATGAAGAAATAATTCATCACAAGTTAATTATTTAATTATTTAAATTATTTATAAATAATATGTGATGATCTTGCATTCTATTTCTGGTGTTCTTACATCAATTAATATTTCACTCAATTTTTTTGGTCATGATGTTTATCATCGATGTACATATTAGGTTAATCATTGATTACGATAAAAATTTGAGTTGGGAATTCCCCATATGGAACTTCCACTATGCACAAAACCTTTAAGAAACATAGTCAAATACCCCAAGGTGATGAAATTGTAGTTTTCTAACAGACCACTATGATTTTGGTACCTGTTTTCTTACTACTAAAAAGGGACTTCAGTTAAGCATATATATGACTATAGACACGGATAATATCCAAAAACCTTAGGCATTCTAGATTTAATACTCGTGTTTTTCACTTTCTCCATCAATGTCTAGTTCATTATCTATTCTATGCCATTTTATTAGGAGTTCCAGGAACAGTTTTCTCATGTCTGATTCCCATGTGTCTAGAGTAGTCCTAGAAACTCCTTTTAGTGAACTCACCACCATTTTCGGATCTTAAACACTTCATCTTACACCCATATTCTCTTTCCACCATTTATTTACACTAAATAAAAGTTCCAAATACATCTAACTTCTATTTCAAGTAATATACTCAAGAATCATCAATAAAGGTCACAAAGTATTGTAATATTGTATGTGACTTGACTGTGTTGGTTCCTAGACATTAGTATGTACAAGATCTACATTTTGGTTCTTAGGAATTCTTATGTTGATATTAAAAGACACCTTTCATTGTTTTCTGAGTATACATAATTCACAGCTATTGATATCTAAATTCTCAAGATTCAATATCCCTTTCTCCACTAGAATATTTATAATCTTATCATTAAGATGACTCAATCACAGTACCCCAAATATAAACATCTAAAAGTTAATGTTTTGTCCATTGTGACTCCTTCTGTTATTCCAGTAAGTTCAAGAGTTATATATTTTACTCCTTTATAAATAATGATATATCCTTGATTAATCTTCTAAAATCCATTAGAAATTTTTTTTCAAAAGATAGCAGCATCCAACTAACCCAAGTATATGAGATTCTTCCAGAGTCTGGGAATATATCAAACAACATTTAACTCAATAAATCCTCTATTATTAATCCAAATTTTCACATCTCTATTTACCACGATCTATAAATATTTATCAAAGGAAGGGAAGGTGAGGATGGATTTGTTTGATGAAACAAACTTTAGTTTCTAGAATATGCAGATGGAAGATTATCTGATCCAATATGATCTTGAAGTTTGATTGATTGTAACTAAAATGGGTAGATAAAAAAGTATTAATAGAAGTGAATGGAATAAAAATATATTGGTTTTGTTTAGATGATGTTTGTAAGGAATATTTAATTCTATATCTTGGAAAATAAGATAGCTGGAGATCATATGGAATAACTGATGGATATGTATAAGAAGCCTACTTCACTCAAAAAAGTGCTTTTGATGTGTAAAATTTTTAGTTTAAGACTAACATAAGGGAGATCGGTGGAAGATCATGTGAATGATTTCAACATGATCTAGAATCATCTTGATACAATAAAACTATTATTTCATAATGATGTTTGGGAAATTTTCTTTCTATCCTATTTACTAGAGTCATGGAAAATGATAGTGACAATAGTAATAAATTCTTATGAGAAAGATGACCATGTATTTTTTGACCTCTGAAATTTTATTTTGAATGAAGATCTCTAGATGAGGGAAGTCCAAGAATATTCTGGTAATACAATATAATCTCCAGCTATCTTCTTCTCCCAGATATAGAATGAAATATTCCTTACAAACAGCATCTAAAAAAACCAATATATTTTTATTCCATTTAATTATATTCATCCTTTTTTTAAAGTTAATGTCTTGGTCAATGACCAAGACTCAAAATATTATTAAACGGAAATATTACAAGAGTCTGAAGGATGAAATTTTATTACAATCTTTTTCATGATAAGGAAGGATCTCAACCGGTAAATCATCACACCACGTAATGTCCTGATTGATACCCTTGTTGGCAAGACCATCAGCCACCATGTTTGCTTCCCAATAGGTACGGGTGGCAATGTATCTGATCTCTTGGAGCGAGCTAAGACAATTCTTCCAATGCGCTGTAAGAGACCAAGCAAGGTGAACCACTCCATTCCAAATAGCTTGGATAATGGTGGTGGAATCACTTTCAATCCAAATATTATTCCAACCTTTTAGCTTAACGAAGTTGACCGCATGAATCACTGCCATCATCTCAGCTTCCAGGGTGGAGGCAGATCCACAGCCACCAAAGAATCAGCCATGAAAATGCCCAAGAGAGTCTCTGAAGATGGACCCACAGCCCGTGGGACCTGGATTACCTTTAGAGGCACCATCAATGTTGATTTTTATCCAGCCAGGAATCGGAGCTTTCCAAAACACTTCAATGAAGCGCTTCTGTTGATTGTAAATCCCGTGGAATTCTATTCATCATTTTTTATCTACCCATTTTAGTTACAATCAATCAAACATCAAGATCCTATTGGATAAGATAATCTTCCATATGTATCTTCTAGAAACTAAAGTTTTTTTTTATCAAACAAATCTATCCTCACCATCCCTTTCTTTGATGACATGACCCTAACACAATAATATAATTTCATCTATTAAACTAGAAACTTTCACTAAAAAAACAATAGAATATTTCACTAGAAAATTCCAGTGGAAACTTTTACTGGAAAATTCTATTGGAAAATTTTAATGGAAATTTTCTATAGAAACATTCACTATAAATTCTAGTGAAATATCTCATAGGAAAATTTCAAAAAAAATCATTGAAAATTCTGCTAAAATTTTTTAGGGAATAAGTCTAATGAAAAAAATCATTGAAAAAACATGAATTCAACTCAACACTTTCACTTGAAATTTGTAGGGGGGATATTCATTGAAAATTATAGTGAAACTTTTTGTTGGAAAATTACAGTATAAAATTTTCCTATAAATTCCAATGGAATATTTCACTGAAAAATTTCAATGAAAACTTCCAAAATATATTTTCCTTTGAAATTTCACTATTTCCATTGAATAATTTTATTAAAAAATTTGATAATTTTTATATAAACTTTGATTGAGAGTTAAAATGGAAAAATTTCATCAGAAAAATCTAGTGAAAATTTTCAATGAAAATATCCACTAGACACTTCAACTAAAATAACTATGCTGAAAATTTCCATTAACAAATTCTACTGAAAATTTTCTAATAAAAAATTTTACTTATAGGTTTCAATAAAAAATTTCATAAAAAATATTCACTAGAAAATACTGTTATAAATTTTTATTGTAAAATTCTCATGGAAAAATCTATTGAAAATATTCAATGAAAAATTACACCATAATATCTTAATGAAATTATCTAGTGTAAAAATTAAATTCAAAATATTTCATGAAAGTTCCACAGTAACTTATAGAAAAAAACAAATAAAAAATCAGTATATTATTTAAAATGAAATATTTTGTGTAATTTATCAATGGTAAAATATAGTGTAAAATTACAATGATGAATTATAATGAAAGAATTTATTTTAAAATTATATAAAATATTTTTACTATAAAATTTTACTTGAAAATTCCATAACAAAATCACAGTACAGAATTATTCAATTAATACTCCAAGAGATATTATTCAAATTCAATTTTTTAGTATAATTATTCAATAAAATTTATAAATGGATTTTATATTATGAAAATACATGGGTAATTTTTTATTATGAATTTTATCATGATTTTAATTTTCCAATTTCATCAGTTATTTTAAGGAAGTTTGATTTTTTAGTCAAATTTTTTAGTCTAAATTTTAATTGATTATTACACTGAAAACTATCGTTGTATTTTTTTGGTAAAATTTACATTCTAATTTTCAAGTTAAATTTTTCATAAATATTTTTCTTTAAAATTTGTTCATGAAATTTTGCAATAAATTGTTCCTGTACATTTTTTTATTAATAAACTATCAGAATCTTTGAATTTTTTATGGAATTTTCTAGTTGAATTTTAAAATGAAAGTTAATATAATTTTATACTTTTATTTACACTAGATTTTGATGGTAAAAATTTTTAATGAAATTTACCATGGGATTTTTCTTGAATTTTCCAATGGAATTTCATATTAAATTTTTTAAATGTAATTTTTCAATCAAATTTTCTACTTTAATTTTCAATGAAATTCATCAATGCGTTTCTTTAGGTAATTTTTAATGGGATTTTCCATTTTTTTTTTTAAATTGAATTTTACACTGTAATTTTTAGGGAAGTTTAACAATGCACTTTTTTCATGAAATTTTTTAATCAAATTTTATATTTTTTAAAAATATATCTATTTTCTTATTCTAGAAATCTATATATATAATTCTAAAAATGTAATAATTTTTTTATTACATAAAAAAATATTTATTTTTCTTTTAAAAAAATTAATTAAGAAAATGTTGTTTTTTAAAAAAAAAGTTGCAAATTGTAATAGTTTTTTTCAAATGATTAAAAATTATAATTAATTTGAAAAAAAATATCAAGGTATGAAAAAACTATTTTTATTTTAATATTTGTAATTAATAGTGATATTTTTTAAAACTTCCTACATAATTTTTTAATCTTAAAAAATATGTAATTATTTAAAAAAAGTTTTTTATGCATAGAAAAAAACCATTTACCATGTCTTTAAAAAACAATTTTTTGATATTTTAATAAAATATGATTTTTTCAAATAAAAAAAATTATATATTTCTAAAATTGATTAGAATTTTCAATTTTCCGTTTTTTTTAAACAAAATTTCTTCTTTCTGAAACATTTTTTTAGTTAACTAGACCCTACTTTTTTCTCATTGGACAACACTACCATTTCCCCTATCTTTGTATATTATTGAAATTTGTAAAATTTACATGTGTAAAAATCAGAGGCCTATACTAGATCATCATGGAATTTTGGTTATTGGATACGATGTGGAGTGCTTCAAAATTTGTTATGTTGCATTTTTCATCCCCATATCAAATACAGGTGAGATGGGTCGGTAAAAACCAACCCAATTTGATTTTGTTTCAAACATTTTTAGTGAAATTATTATGATTTTTATTATAAATAATTATTTTATGGTTCAATGTTATAATTTTCGTATAAATTTTATATTTGTGATATAATAATTTATAGTTGGTAATATTAATTCGATTAAATTATTGGCTAGTTATAAGGTTAAATATTATATAAAGAGTCAATATAATGAGTATACACTTCAATCACAATCATATTCAACATCCTTAAATCTAGATCCATTGATTCATTGCATCAAACCGTTCAATGTAACATTCCCTGGAATGTTATTTCTTTCCTATTATGGTGTCTTAGCATTTTTATACATGTTTGTGTCTACATGATTCTTTCCTCAAGCATCACATAATGAGAGATTTTTTTTGCAAAATCAATATGATACTGAGAAGGTTATGAACCATATTGTTGGTGAATCACGTGCACCTTCCATATATATAATTATATATATATATATATATTCATATAAAAAATTTAAAATTAAAATAATTTAATTAAAAAAACAAAAAAAAACTAAATTTTATTTATAATTATAATAATAATAATAATAATAATAATAATAATAATTTATATATATGTATATATTTACATTTATATATTCCCATATATATATTTACTAAATAAACCTACATATATTTTTTGTTTAAATATTTATGCTTATCATTGTTATAATTATAAATATGAAATAATATAATAATTAAATATATATATATATATTGACTTTATATTTTCTTTCCATCTTGTCACTAATTTATTCATGTTATACAAATCACCATTATGATTCATATCTAACCCTACAATAGTCCAACATTATGAATATAATATAAGAAGAATGACAAGAAAGATTATTTCAATTAAGGACCTGACCATTTATTTTTTTGAATGTGCTTCTGGATAACCAGATCCCTCATTGGAATAAAATTCCTATTTTGATCCTTATATATCATTAACCTTATAATATAATTAAAACATAATATGACTGAAAAAATTATTAAAAATATAATTAGTGATAGGGTATTAGCTATGAGAGAGAGAATAGCAGGGTATTCTATTAAATCTAGTAGTAGCGGAAAATAAGAATTACAATGATCAATAAAATAATTATAAGAAATAAGAATATAAATGGTGAATGAGAAAGAGGAAAAAATATAGAAGACTCTCCATGGTAATCCCTTGGATCCAAGTCTATATCTCACCCCCCCCCCCCATAATCATCATCAGTTGAAGCTAAACAATCTCTAATACACCCCCTAAAAACTAATGGTATCCCCTATTTATTATACCATCCTACTTCTACCTACCCTGAATAACTATAAATAATAAAAATACATAACTGCCCCTTAATATTTACTAACCCACTACCTAACACTAACAACCCAAAACACTCTTACACATCCCCACCGGAGACTTCCTTCCAACCCTGTGGCCTATGCAATCATCCCACCTCCCTATCAATTATACCCCTCTTAAAAAAATACCTTTTTCCCATTGTGGGAACTATGATTTAGAGGTTCATCACTTTAATGATACGATAATGGTATGCATGATCTCAATTGCATCTAGCCCACACATGGAAGGTTCAAAGGCTTTGATATATTGTAATTTTCGTATCCATAAATCAAAAGAGTTGGAAGCTAGGAACTTTGATATTGTCTTCCAGTGTCTGATAGGTTATTGTTTCCTAGCATCAAATGATTTCTGCATCTCATGATGGTACATAGAATCCCTAACATAAACTACAACCTCAATTCTCCCTCCAATTTTACCACTAGCTTCAACTTTTGTGGAAAGAAGATTCAACATCAGTGGAAAAGCAGGTTAACTTGCTGAGAAGTGAATAGTAGATGGTTCTACCTTTCCTACTCCTCTAATAGATTTGTAGACTTTTCTAATTTCACTATATATAACTGAAGACGGTAACTTGGGAAATATTTCTTGAGATTGGTTGTATTGGTCTCTATTTCAATATGCTTCTATTAGATATACACTAATATATATATAATATTATATTATATATTAGTGTATATTTAATAAAAGCCTGAAATGTAGGTATTTTTATCCAAGTATTAAATATACATACAATAATGTGTGTGTGTGTGTGATATATTTATTTATCCCAAAAAGTTTTATTATCATTTGCAAACCATTATTAATGTTTTAATGGATTTATATTAATTAATTGAAAACTTTAAATGAATTAACCAAACAATACTAAACACATATGATTCCAAGATCCTTGGGATATTCCTATTTAAGAGGATGGTCTCCTCTTTTGTTGGGGTGGAAAATTCTATCTTCCTCTCATACAGCTATTCATTATGTGAGATGACGGCACTATCACCCATTTAGTATTTGGGTATCCTTTTAATACAATCATGGATCCATTAGATAGTTTTCCCCCCTTGAAGGTAGGGTGATTTTGTTCACTACTTCATGATCTTTTTCAAGAATTGACCATCACCATGGAAGAATAAGACTATTTTTGTTGGCATTTCTCGGTACTATGTTTTACAGTTTATATACATGTTGATTCTTAAAAATAGATCTGCCTATGTTTGGGTTGTATTTTTCTGCATAAAATCATATGATGATCGCTTGAGACTTATCAGTGGTATCAAAGCATAGGATTCTTTGAGGGATAAATGTGTTTATTTTTATGAAAAACACATTTTACAAATTATAAAATGAGATATTTTAAGCCTAGAAATAAATATGAAAAGTATACTTTTATTACTATTGTTTATAAAAATAAATAAATAATTTATTTCAATAAAGAAGAATTAATATATGAATTGAATTATATTTATATATAAATTGTTTATAAATAATAAAAATATATTTTTTAAAATATTTATAAAAATTTATAAAAAAATTATAATTTAATTGACTATAAAATGTTTATGGTTAATTGATAAATATTTTTTAAAATATATATGGTTTATAAAAGTTTATAAATCATTAAAAATGAAATTTTGAGAATATTTTAATTTAAAAATGGTTTATAAATTAATTAATTATAAATTGTTTATAATTAATCATTTAAATTTTTATGAATCATTTATTAAAAAAATATTCCAAATATTAAATTTTAATATTTAAAATACCTTTTGAAAAATTAAATGACTTGCTTTATGACAAAAAAATAAATGGTTTATTTATAAATTATAAAAGGTGATTTATAAAGTGTTTATAAATTACAACATATATGATATTTAGATTACAAAAAAATGTTTATATAATAAATATTGAATTATAAAATGTTTATAATTCATGAACTATCATATAAATGACATTTAATATAAAATATGAAGGGGTTCATAAGGAAATGAATATAAAATTTTTTTATTCTTGATAATTTATAAAATGTTTACAATTAGATTTTATTTATGAATAATTCATAAATGTATCATGTTTTGAAAATAAATAAATTGTTTATTTATTTATTAAATTTTCTTGATATTCATGTAGTTCATAATTAATTGAGTTGAAATTATTCAAATTAAAGGGGCCTTTTTTTAATATTATTTAATCCACATCAAAAAAATTGATAATTGATATGATTAAGGTTTAAATAATAATTAATTTTATGATATTTAGATAATTTAAAAGGTTTTCATAATAGAAATTTAATTATATGTAGTTTATAATTCATATAATATCATATATTTTAAAAGTAAATTACATATAATGATAAATATGAAGGAGTACATATTGGAAAGAATATAAATATTTTATATTCAAAATTATTGAATGTTCATAATGTTAAATCTAAAATTATAAATAGTTTTATAATTATATTTATTTATGAAATTTTTCATAAATGATTGTATCGTGTTTAAATATTTGAATTTTTCATTTATTTTGAGGTTATTCCCTATTTTATTCATAGTTATTAATTATTTATATTATGAATGATTTTATGCCAAATTTTACATGATAAATTGATTCTAGGATAGATCTTTGCATATCATGATAGGTTTGATATCATAAAATTTAGTTTTCTTCTACTATAACCTAGATTTGTAATTGTATTTATGAGATTGATAATAGTTTTTGGTCATAGTTTGTGCATATTAGGTGTTAGAGTTTTCATAAATTAAATTCTCTCTTGATTAAAGTCACTCTGGGTAGAGGGACTTGGGGTCAGACCACCTACTTTTTTAGAGGATTTCCTTGGCTAAGAAAGTGGATGGGGTTAGATATATGCCGTTATGGGCTTACTCTTGTGGATTTTGTCAATCTCATATAACTATATGCATTTACATGAAGCATTCATGTACCTTATGCATATGATTCATTTGGATATGTATGAATATAATTGACTTCTACTTTTGGGTTACTAACACAGACTTGTGGGTTGCGTAAAGAGTTACACATTAATATTGTGTGAACACATAAATTTGGTGGTTAGAATAGGGATTTAAAAATTAAACCATTATAAGCATGCATACACAAAATGGGATAAAACATGAGAAAATAATTATTACATGGGATGTAATAATTATGAATTTAATAGGCATATTATTTATATTAAATAAGTGTGAATTTAAATGAAAACCCCTAAAATCTAAGTTTGGTATTCCTTCCAAATAGAAACTTGTCACGACTTTGATCATCTAACCGAGTGGGTCATGGCATAGTTTGGTGCCCATGTATTATCTTGTGTGAGGAAAAAAAGTAATGGGTGACACAGAACATCCTTGGGTAGGTCATTTTATAGCTATATTCCCTTGGATTAACCTTTGTTAGCCTATTTTTGGTGTTTTATTTAGGTTACACTAGTCATGAGACCCTGAAAATATTATCTTATCAGAGTAATAGAGTTGAGTGAATCTATATGATGGATTCTGGTAAAGGGTTATCCACTCAACTATCCAAGAGTCACAACTTTTGTGATTGAGGTGATTCCCTACCTAAATAACTAACTGGTGAGAGAAAATCCATATTAGACTCATTGCTTAGTGATATATGGATCTTGGATCACTAAATATATATGATCTATGGGGTCATAATTTTTAGTGGGATCACTATCATTAAAAATTCTTAATGAAAAGTTATAAGACATTATATTCATCTAGTAAAATGTTATATTATAGATAAATCAATCAACATAATAAAACTAAACTTTATATTAATACTTGAAAATATAATATTAAAGTAAGAAACTCTTAAGTTGGTATCTTAAGAAATTTTATTAAGAGAAATATTCTTTTTTTTGGAATAATTCTTCTTGAGTAACTAAGTGTTGAAGTTGTTCAACGAGAAAATCAATATTCTTATAGAATTATTGAATGATTCATTTAATGTTTCAAATTCATTAGATTATAATTTAATAAATGAATTATTGTCTCATATACTAAATATTATTGGGTATTTCAATGATATTAAATATTATTGAATATGTTCTGAGAGACTGGAGAATTCATATAAGGCTTATTCTCTTTAAGGAATTCATTTTATTATCATCTGTGGAAATATTCCAACAAGATGAATGAATTCAAGAAATGTTTACCTAATATTCTCAAATAAATCTAAGTAAAAGATTTTTATCTTCATATCATTTCCCTTATGTGATAAGACAGGATTTTTTACAACAAATATTTTTTATGAGGTAATTAAGTATATACACATGGTTTATGATTCATTGTATTTCTATAACATGTTTTGAGAAGAAGATTTGGATAAAAGTTTTTTTCTAGGATAAAAGTGTTTATCTATATATTTATTTAAATGTGAGGGAATGTGTTCTTATCATCCATTGATGATATATTTTAATAAAATATTATTTACATAAGTAAAGGTTTCAAATGAATATAATACCATTTATGATATGGAAATAATAGTTTTTTTGTTATATATTCTAAAAAAATGAAATAAATTTCCTTTCCTAAAACATAAAGTGGTTTGTGTTGAGTCTTTAAAAAATATTCCAAATGGAATATGATGTATAATAAGCTATTGAGAGTATGTTTGAACTTATAGAAATTAAAAATTAATAAATAAAATATTGTGACAGTTTAAGATTAAGTTATTCTTTACTTCATATCCTAAATAGTTAGGATATATGATAGTAAAGAAAAATTTAAATAGTTAAATTTTGTTACTATGAAAATATGAATATCACTATTAACTCAAGGATTATGCCATTCTGAGATTAAAAGTAATTATTTACTTAATATTCTATATTTTTTAGGATATGTGATGATAAATAAACATAAAGAGTTTTATTTAGTTATCTTGATAAAGTGAATTATACATATATCCTAAAATAAGTTTTATGATATGATGGTAAAGAAAAGGTAAATAGTTAAATTTAATTATCATAACAAGTGAACATCACTATTACCTAAAGTCTTATACCATCCAATACACAAATTGTATCACTTGACATCCTAAAAGAGTTTAGGATATGGTGTTAAATTGGAATTTAAAGAGTTACATTAGTTACCATAACAAAATAGATATAACTTTATCCTAAAAGAGTTTAGGATGTTATGGTAAAATGGATAATGTAAATAGTTACATTATTTAAAAAATATTTCAAGGAAAATGTTTTATGTAAAGGGTTCCAAGGATGATTATGGTGACATACTTATAAAGAGTTCTAAGTAGACTATAGGAAAAATTATAACATTTGATGTTATGAAGTTAAGGAGTTTTAATATAACTTCAAATAGTTTAACTTAAGTAATATGATTCTTAAGTCTCACCATTATTAAAACTTTATTTCTTCATAAATGTTACTCACTAATAGGTTAGTGGGAGTATTTTATAATATGGTCACATAGGGATATGATAGGAATTACATGTGTATGAAATATTTAGAAATCAATTAATATGGTAACCACATGAGGGTCATGTTATATCTCTATCTATTTAAAACTTATTAGATTTGTTGTAATGGTTGTGAAAATATGATGTTATTATAAAGGAAAACTCTATTTATCATTCATTCATGTGTGCTGTAATTTATTTTGCATGAACAGTCGAATGATAAATATCCCCTCAATGTAAAAAATTTGAGTTGTCTCTAACCGATGATCATCATGGAGTATAATGGGTTGTTATGAAATATAAATCTTAGCTTTAATGTATTCTTATATCCATTAAAACGTATTGTATATGATATATTGAATAATATGTTCTTAAGGTAATAGGGATATACTTATTACTTGGACTGATCCACTAAAGTATATCTCATGGAATTTTATATGGTCATGGATATACTTAGGGGTGTATGCTTATTATCATTACTTCTTACCTAATATTGGTGAGATACGTAGCATGATAACCTTCATACTTCGATACCCTACTTACACAAGTCAATATATAAATGTAGTTAATCAGGGGTGGTTGGGTATGTTGTTGATCATGTCATCTATTGGAGTGAAACCAAGATTGTATTTTTACACCTGTATGATGAGAAAATATATCTAACTCTTGATTGAATTAGACTAAGGAAATTTATTGACATTATAACAAACCTTCTTGGGTCAACCAGACCAGTCACCTAGGTAATCCCATCATATGGTGAGGTATAACAAAGATAAAAAAACAAGTATTGAATATAAGAAAATAATACATAAAACTAGATTACAAAGAAAAAAACAAGAGGGAGATATAACTAATTCAAACAAGATGAACCAAAAAGTGTGATAAGTCTAGACTAACAAGTCTCCATGTGTCTAGATATAACCTTTGCAAACCATCTCAAACCAAAAAAATGATGTAGAGAGGATCAAATATGCTACAAAATTCCCTTCCCATTACCTGTGTCCTTCAAAAAAGGTCTACAGCCACCCAAAAGGTATAAGTAAGGTTTGATAAACAAATCTTGATAGTAAACCACCAAATAATATCTACAAGTTCTAATATTAATAATACACAAGTACTAGCTTTAAAAAATATTTTTTTCAAGAATTTTTATAATAAAAAAATTTGAAAACATTTATCAAACATTCCTTGGGTTTTCCAAAAATTGAATATCATGTTTTACAAAACTAGATACATACCATTCATGAAAAAAAGTAGGTAAACATACTAAAATACAAATATAAATGTGAGACAACATCCATTAAATAATCTATCATGCAATAAACAATCAAAAACAACAATGGACCTTACAGTCGAGATTTAGCCTATAGGAAAATAGAACTAGACACTCATGATCGAACAAGGAATAAGGTTGGATCAAACTACTATTGAGTCCTTCCATAGTCCATCGATATACAAGAGGTTACCTCCTAGTGGTATCACACACACTATGGCTACCCATATCTCTTTCTCGATTCATCCAAGGTTCCAACTATGAAATATTTTAAAATTTCCATTTTAAAAACCATGATCATATTTTTATAAAAATCATTTCAAATCCAAGACAATATGATTTAGGGTTTGAAAATATATTTCTTTCCAAATTAAGGTAATTCTATTTTCAAAGAAAAAACCCCTTTAAAACATGAACCCATTCATTTTTTCAGTTTCAACACATGGAATTCCATTTCAAAACTCAAACAAAAACATGTAATTCAAGAAATTATAACAATTGAATAGATCCACCTACCTCTAGGATGTAGAAAACCTAACCACCTTTGACAATAGGGATTGGAAACCACAAGATCTTACTTCAAAAGATAGTGCATGATAAGAAACTAAAAAGTATTGATATAAAATGATATCCAATAACAAAACCACATCCAAACCAAAGCTGAAACCAAACCCCAAGAAGAACCAGAAAAAACTCTAACCCAGTGTGAAGTAATCTAACCACAATGGTGATCAATCCCTGAATGGAATGATCCGCATGGAGAGAAGTCTCCAAAAATCACCTAGGTAGAACTATAGGTCGAGAGAGGAGGTATTCATAGAGAATGGATGAAACATATTGCTCGTACGGTTCCCTAAAAATGAACACCATGACATTTACATGATGTGTAATCTACTTATACATCGTGTAATCTTCAGGGTTCATATACACTGAAAAACTAATTTAATTTTTATTTAAAACTATATTTTTATACATACATAGCATGTACCTATTACACGGTGTATAAACCATTCATTCTATGTACCCAGCTCATGGATTTTTTCCAACATTCATTGCACGGTGTGTATTTCACTTACACGGTGTGTAAGTTCCTAGTGAGTAGCAAAAACTGTAGGTATTTATGTTAAAAATTCTAAAAAATATATGAATTCGCCATTATAGGTGTCCTCCTAATTTCATGGTTGGAAATAATCACCCAATGAAAAAAGAAAACTAAAATATAATATTAGAACATACCTAATAGAAATATAATAGTTCATTATAATCTCCCCACCATAAAATTTTTTGTACCAAGAAAGTGATCAAGATCCTGGATCTGAGAAAAAGAGAAGGCCAATGATGCCTCATCAACGAATCCCTCTCCCACATCTCATGGTGATCCTATCTCACTGCCACATTACCCAGACCAGGTGTATTATTTTACAGTGTAGTACCTTATCCTGGAAATCCATAATCTAAACTGGCTACTCAACCAAAGTGGAATTGGGTTCAATATCTGCATCATCCCACCTAATCATATGGGAAGGATCTGGTATATACCTCCTAAACTGTGGAACATGAAACACATTGTGGATAGAAGTCAAACCAAATGGAAAGTTCAACTGGTAGGCCACCCTCTCTATTCGATCAACGGTCTCAAAGGGGCCCACTAACCTCAGTGCTAACTTACCCTTATTACCCAATCGATGATGTCCCAAGCAAGCTGAGACTTTGAGAAAAAAAATGATCACCAACCAAAAACTCTAGAGCATGACGAAGACAATCTGCGTAATATTTTTGATGACTCTATGCCATGATCAAACACCCTTGGATCTACTTCACCACCTCTTTTGTCTCCTAAACCAAACTTAACCCAACCAAGTACCGCTCTCCCAGCTCTGCCCAGCATAAGGAAGATCCACATGTCCACCCATACAAATCCTCAAAGAGTTTCATCCTGATAAATTCCTAATAATTATTGTTATAGGAAAACTCAACCAAAGGTAAATACCTATTCTAAGATCCACCTAAATCAATCACACAAGCCTAGAGAATATCCTCAATAACCTAGATATCCCTCTCTGTCTGTCCATCCATCTGTGGATGATAATCCATTATCAATTTCAACTGGGAAACCATTTCCTCCTGCAAAACTTTCCAAAATTTGGATGTGCACCTCAAGTGTCTATAAAAAACAATCATAGAGGGAACTCCATGAAGTATCACAACCTCTCAGACATATAAGTACCCAAGCTACTCCACTTTCATTGTTTCCTTTATTAGTAAAAAATGAACTAATTTAATGAGTTTGTTGATAATCACCCATATTGAATCCTTCCCACTATGATTCCATGGTAAACCAATGATGAAATCTATTTAATTTTCATCCCACTTCCATACCTAAATGGGAAAAGGATACAATAAACCTGAAAGTCTCTAGTGTTCCTCCTTAACTCTTTGACAAGTGAGACACCATGATACAAAATTCGAAAATAACCACCTTATCCCCAGCCTCCCATACTGATGTCTCAAATAATGGTACATATTTGTATCCCCCGGGTGCAAAGACCAACATTATTGATATCCAATATCTAATAGCTCTTATCTAAAGGAAAAAATGAATAACCAACCAGCTACAAAAATATAAATATCCACAGTGAGAATGAGACCACTCTCTTGAGGTTTCCCCACCATTTAATATTTATCTTAATCATTGAATCCCAGTGTCTTTCATATTCTCAAGTTAAAATCACTCATACAAAGATGAGTAAACCTTTATTAATGCTAAGAAAACCTATCAACCAACATCCTTCATTCCCAAGATCATCTCAGCAAACAAACTCATCAGAGGCCTCTCTTTAATTGATTCCTTCACTTCTTGGATTGATACTCTTCTTCTCAGTGCATCAACAACCAAATTTTCTTTCCTGAGGGTATATATGATATCAAAATGAAAGTTCTGGAGATATTCAACTCATTTTCTCTGTCACAATTTCATATCCCTCTGAGTGAAAATATGCTTAGGATTTTGTGGTTAGAATATACTATAAAACTCTCTCCAAAAATATAGTGACACCATGTCCTAGGTTCATGCATAACAGCTGCCAACTCAAGATCATGGATAGGTTAGTTCTTCTCATTATGGTGTAACCGGTGATATCCATAAGCCATAACTTGTTTCCCCTACATCAAGAAACATCCCAAACATGTACTTGATGCATCAAATAAAACATCGTAACCCAAACCTGGTTTTGGGAGAATCAACATTGGTGATAAAGTCAACCTCACTTTTATATCCTCAAAATATCTCTAACATTTATCATCCCACTCAAACTTTACACCCTTACGGGTTAAAGCTATCATCGGAGATTCATTCTTAGAGAAATCCCGAACAAACTGTCTTTAATAACCGTCCAACCCCAAGAAACTTCAAATCTCAAACATGTTTCTAGTAATTTCACAAGACATTACTACCCACACCATTTTAGGATCCAATGAGATGAACCTATCAAACATCACATGCCCCAGAATCTTTACTTCTCAAATCAAAAATTCACACATGGAAAGTTTACCATACAAACAATTTTCTTTAAAGGTTTTAAGAAAGATATCTAAATGGTCCATGTTTTACTCCTATAACTTAGAGTACACCAATATTTCATCTACAAATACAACAATAAAAGATTCCAATAATTGATGAAAGATCCATTTCATTAAATCCATAAACACTACGGGAGCGTTATTGAATCCGAATGGAATAACCAAAAACTCAAAATTCCCATATCAACTATGAAGCATTATCTTAGGTATGTACTCCTCTTGGACTCTCAACTGATGGTACCCTAACCAAAGGTCAATCTCAGAAAACCAATGATACCCTCTAAAGTGATCAAAGAGATCGTCAATTCTAGGTAAAGGATATTTGTTCTTAACAGTCACCTAATTCAACTTTCGATAGTCAATACAAAGCCTGAGACTTACGTATCCCTTCTTAGAATAGAGTAAAAGAAAATCCCATAGTGACACACTAGGAAAAATAAATCCTTTCACCGCCAAGTCCTCAAGCTGGACTTTAATTTCTTCCAACTCATCAGGTACCATTTGATAGGATGGCATAGAAATGGGCATCATTCCAAGGAGCAGTTCAATAGTAAACTTGACCTATATCTATGGAATTAAACTATATAAATTATCTGGAAAGACTTAAAGGTATGAACACATAACAAAAGGTATTTGACCATCCAATAAAGTTTCAACTGCATCAAGAAACATTTTTAACAAATGGCATGAAATTATACTAGTATAAGGAATAATAGTCCCCTCCCTCCCCAATCTAGAGTCCCACTCACCCTGGAAAATATGAGTGACCCCATCGGTAGATAAGAACTGCACCTGATGGAGATAATAGTCTATATGGACCTTAACACTAATCATCCAATCCATTTTGATAATCAAGTTGAAGATCTCAAGATCAATCAATAATAAATCCCAACCCACCTCATGGTCAGCTATCATCACCCGACATGCGGGACACTTGAAACCTTATTAAGTCCTCTTTCCCAATGGCATGTAAAGAGACAACAAGAATGGAATAATATTAGAGCACAAACCCAGCACTTAAACCAACTTTGATGATATAAAATAATGAGTATCTCTTGTATCAAACAAAGATATCACCATGGAAGATGAAATAAATATTGTACCTCTAATAGTAGCTAACCCTGCTTCAGATTCCTCTAAAACACACTCTGCCCCATAAATTTTTACAGACTTAGCCACCTAGGAATATTCCTTGGCCTGAGAATGAGACCCATCACCCTTGGGAGAATCAACATAAACCTATAGCCCATTGGTGAACATGGATCCCACCTTACAGCCTTAGGACATCTTGTCACAGAAACATTCCAGATGGACAGATCTCCTATAAAGATGAAAATTCCTAGGATCCTCTATACAATGAGGCCTAGTATAACCATGCCTCCCATACTAGTAGTAGATAACCAGTTACTTCCCTAAATAATCCCCTAAAACTGGTCCTGTAGAAAACTGAACACTCTTGTGCATCCTTTTCTGACCAAAAGAAGCACCTTGGATAACTATTGTACCAACTGAAGCTCTACCCAAACCTGTCCTCCCAGCTATGTATGCCTCAGTCAAAGATTCTTTATCCACTATCTTCATAAAGTTATAAAGGAATAAAAGAACTATCATTGACTAAATATTGGCCCTCAACCTTATCTCGAACCTCTGAGCCTTCAAGTAATCATTAGTGACAAGATCTAGTTCCATATGCACTAACTCAATAAGATGGGTGGAGTACTCCAAAATTTTATGCTTCCCTTTCTCCAAGGTCAGAAACTCCCAAGAATCTATTGCACATAAAGTCTCAGGATAAAATTTATGATTAAATATCTTCTTGAAAGAAACCCTGATAAGACCCTCATGAAAATTAGCTTTCACTATAGAGTTCCACCATATTATTCCTAGACTCTCAAGAATATACATGGAAAAACCTACCCAAGATTATTCAAGAATCTTCATAAAGTTGAAGATAATTTCAATCTTTTCAAGACACTCCTCTAATTCTTGGGTTCCTTTATAACCTTGGAAGATTGGTGGATGCTTCTTGGTAAATTTTGAGCCATGATCCATTATTCATCCTAGGTTCACAGCGCCCACTGACCCCAGAGTCTGAATGGTATGGGTAACTACTTCAACCAAATAAGGGTCCACTAGAGGATCTTCCAGTGGAACCTACCTTGCAGATTACCCTCTCATATTTGGAAGATCTATTATAGGAGGAATTTTCTATTAAACATAATACAATAACCAATTAGTCATAAGAAATTTCTAAAACCATGGAACTAACTTCTAGAATCAAAAACAAAGCTTTAAAACAATAAGAATTTAAATAAAATTTATAAATTATACCACAAAATGGGAAATGCCCTCAGAAAGGAACCGGTCCATATAAATAAACTCCCCGCTTATTTTATTCAAATGACCTTACACACACCAAGTACCCAACATAGTAGATAGGTCAATTTGAATATATTACTTATACAATTCATTTAAATGAACCTAAATACCAGGTAAGGGATTAAAAAAAATCTTACCACCCATGGTAACTCAGATTCAGTTACGAGAGTGAGTTGGCTAGACCCCTTTTCTACACCTACTATCTAAATTCTGATGATCCTACTTCTATATACCCTAGACATGGAA
Organism: Viscum album; assembly: GCA_963277665.1. Lineage (NCBI taxonomy): Eukaryota > Viridiplantae > Streptophyta > Magnoliopsida > Santalales > Viscaceae > Viscum > Viscum album. The sequence goes on from OY728164.1 coordinate 1,819,346,401, forward strand.
CCAACTTTGGCAGTGCTGACACACATCAGGATGAGTAACATCCTATGATACCAAATTGTAATAGACTGGCCCGGTTTAACCAGACCAGTCACCCAGGTAATCCCATCATAGGGTGAGGTATAACAAAGATTAAAAAAACAAGTCTTGAATATAAGAAAACAATACATACTACCAGAGTACAATGTGAAAACAATAGGGAGATACAACTAATTCAAACAGGATAAACTAGAAAGTATGACAAGTCTCCATGTGACCAACCATCACCTTTAAAAACCATCCCAAACTGAAGCAGAGATGTAAAGAGGATCCAAAATTCTATATAATGACCTTCCCTTTAACTTTATATTACAAAACAATATATACATCCACCTAAAGATAGAATTATGGTGTTTGAAACAGATCCTAGTAGAAAACCACCAAAGAATCTATACAAGTTATAATATCAATAATTCATAAGTTATAGCTTTAAAACAAAATAGTTTTACAATAATTTTTATATTAAAACAATATGAAAACATTTCTCAAACATTCCTTGTGTTTTCCACAAATTTCATATCATTTTTTACAAAATCATAGATATAAATTTCATAAAACAAATCAGTTAAACATACCAAAATTAAATATACATGTGAGACAACATCCATGAAATAATATATCATGAAATAATAAACCAGAAACAATAATTTACCTTCCATTCAGGCTCTATCCTATGGGAAAATATGTACTAGACACTCACAAGACAACAAGTCATAAGGTTATATCCAACTAATATCTATTCCTACCACAGTCTATCAATATTAAAAAGGTTACCTCCTATTAGTTTCACACACACTAAGGCTACACGTGTCTCATTCTTGACACACCCAAGATTCCCACTATGAAATGTTTTTCAATTTTTATTTTAAAAACCATTCTCACATTTTTATGAAAATAATTTCAAATCCAATCCAATCTACTTCAAGGTTTGAAAATCCATTTCTTTCCAAATCAAGTAAATTCTATTTTCAAAAAAACCATTTAAAACATGAACCCATACCTTTTTCAATTTCAACACATGCAATTCCATTTCAAATCTCAAGGAAATAATAAGAAAAACAAGAAATTTAATAAATTATAACACTTGAATAGATATACCTACCTCAAGGATGTAGAAAACCTAACATCCTTTGACAAAAGGGATTGGAAACCACAAGATCGGACTTCAGAATACAAGGAATGACAAGAAACTGAAAAGGATTGATAGAAAACACTATCCAATCACAAAATCACAGAAAAACCAAATTCGCAACCAAAAACCAAGAAGAACCATAAGGAATTATTACTCGATGAAAAGAAATCTAACCATAATGGTGATCAATCCCTAAATTAAATGATATTAATATAAATAAGTCACCCAAAATCACCTAGGTAGAACTCTGAGTTGAGAGAGAAGGGATTCACAGATAACAAATGAAACATATCACTTGTATGGTTCCCTAAAAACCAATACCATGACATTTAAACGGTGTGTAAGAAATTTACACATTGTGTAATCCTTAGGGTATGTATGCACCAAAAAACCCATCAAATTTTTATTTAAAACCATATTTTTATACATACATGGTTTTTACCTGTTACATGGTGTATAAACCATTCATACCATGTACCCAGTTCATGGATTCTACCCAGCAGTCATTACACGGCATGTACTTCACTTACATAGCATATAAGTGCCTAGCGATAAGCAGAAACTACTGGTTTTTATGTTAAAATTTACAAAAAATATTTTACATCACCATTACATGTATCCTCCCAATTTCAAGTTCTAAAATACTCACCCAAATAAAAAGAAAACCAAAATATATGATTAGAACATACCTTACAGAAAGGTAATGAGGCGTTACATCCATACTTAGTTGTTTCAAATATGATGTGTTCAACTACTTGGATAAGTGATATGTGATGTATTCATCAACTTGGTTAATCATTTTTGGATAATCAAGAAAATAATGAGAGGCCAATACTAGATTGAAATGTTTCATGTCTAGTGGTGATGAGAACCATATTGAAGGCACTAAGTTGATTTCTTGGGTGGAGGAGTTATATTTATAAGGTCCAATGACATGATGGATATTAAAGAGGTTGAATTCTAAAATGGTCACTAATCTCAATTCATTAAAGTACCATTGGATCTCACCCTACATGGATGGATAAAATGGGCCTATTATCTCACTTATTCAATCCTAAACATGATGTTTAATGTTTAGACCACATGATTGCGTGAATTTTGAAAGCCTTTCCCACATGGAGAATTATATAACAAAATATTTGGACACCAAAGTCAAATATGGTGGGCTTGGAACTCAAAGTAAAATATGGTGAGATATGAGTGGAAATACATGTGCTGATTTTCCACAAAGTCATTGTTAGACTTTAACTTTTTTACTTTAATGGGACAAGTTAGGAATAGGCTTTATGAATTTAGGGTATTACACCCTTGACCTTTTATGTCACCCCTTTTATATAAATAGCCACCCCATATAATTGTATTTTGATTAAAGTTTTCATTATTGAAACTCTGTGAGTTTATTCTCTCCATTATGAGGATCATTACTTTCTTTCCTTACTCTTGTACATTATAGACTTTTCAATGTAAAAGTTAGATTGGTGATCCAAGATCATAAATCCCCCAATTCCATACCTCAACCCAAGTATTTTTTGGTGTCGATTGGCTATCACATCCCTCTATTGAGTGTGTTTAATAAGTAGTAGGTTGTGCTCCTTATAGTGTTTTTTGACTACTTTCATCCACTATCCATAACAATCATTCACCAATTATCCCCAAACCACATCCTTCATCCACCGCCCTACACCATGAAGATTGATACAACCCGTTCATCTCACATCGGTTGGTATCAAAGCTCTGGTTTACATAGTAGTCATCTATCCCTTCATTTACATTACTTTTACCCATTACCCTCCTTATCCTTCCATATTATCCATCCATTCAAAAAAACCCCAAAAACCCTTTTCTTGAATACCTCTAGAATTGTCCTACGTTGTGTAATACTGAAATATTTTTATATTGATCCAATTATTCATCCATATTAATTTCACATTTAATTCCCTATATGTGATTTTTATTCAAAAAAACCAAAAAAATCAAATTCTCACAACTCATCATTTTTTTATTTTCAAAATTAATCACATCCTTTCTTTTAGAGATTTCAAAAAAATCGTACTCTTTTTCCATCATATTTTTCTTTAAAACTCTAATCACAATGATCTTTGGGGAGATTTGAAAAAAAAAGAAACAAAACCTATATAATAACCTCTTCATCTCTTTATGATTTATATTATTAGCACTTTCTACTTTCATACATCACTTTCTCTATAATTTTACTTCATATCCATAACATTTTTGGCACATATTTTTATTAAAAAAATCTTATCTTACACAATTGGTAAAAACCCACATACCACCTTTCTACCCCTTTTTCACATTTTACCCATTTTCTACCCTCCTTTCACCCTTTACCATTTTGTTACCTTTTACCACTCAAACGGGTTGTGTTAAACCATCCTTCAACACAATATTTACTTGGGAAGTATTGGTGGAATGTGATTTCCTTGTACAAGGTATTAGATTTCATAAGATCTTGGGATTTTCATTATGTGCTGAGAGTGGAGATAAATTTAAAAAAATCCTTCATGTGTGTATTTATCTGACATGTACGAGTGTGTATCTTTGTGTGCATGAATGTGTATATATTGTGTGTGTGATTGTATATTCTTGTGTGCATGAGAGATTACATATTATATGTGTGAGTGTGTGTATATATTGGGTGTGTGTGTGCGTGTGTCTTTGTATGTGTGATTTTGTGTTTGTATCATTGTGTGTGTTTCTCCCCATGTGTGTTTGTGTTTGTGTAACATATCACGATAGAAGATTGTGGGAAGAGAATTTATCATGCTAGAAATGAAGGAATTCGAAGTAGATCTCCCGTACCAGAAGCTATGCCTCTCCAAATGAAAGTTTTTTTGAGCCATTTTGAGAAGCCTCTTGATAGGAAGTTTGAGGTGCTATATGAGAGGATTGACAACCTGGAGAATTAACCAAGCCTGAGGATAACCCATGGTGCACTCCAGCACCATGGTGCCCTCACATCATGGAGGAGGAGATAGAAAACATTGATGGTGATTTTTAGGATGTCCCAAAAAGGAGGAGGTTGTACCAACAACCTAGAGTAGGACAAATTAGACCATGTGATGATTACCTACTTGGCGGGATCAAGGTGAAGGTCCCTTCAATTCAAGGGAAAAGTTATCTGGAAGCATATTTGGAGTGGGATATGCTGATCAAGTAGGTGTTTTCATTCCATGCATATTTTGAGGAGAAAAAACTCAAAATTTCTTCCCTTGAATTTTTTTATTATGATTTAATTTGGTGGGATCAGATGAAAAAGGATGTGGCTAGATATGGTGGACATCCCATCAATACTTGAGAAAACATGAAGTTTTCTATGCGGAACCGGTTTGTTCCCATGCATTACCGTAGATATCTCCACAAAAAACTTCAATTCCTCACCCATGGTAGTAAGAGTTTTGAATATTACTACAAGGAGATGAAAAATTACATGATTCGAGCAAACATTGAGGAAAATCTGGAGGCAACCATGGCATGGTTTTTATATAAACTCAATCAGGAGATTGTTGATCAAGTAGAGATGTACTAACATGTAGAGATGTGATATATGATCCACCAAGCCACTAATGTCGAGATAAAAAATCAAAATGAGGAGGAACATGAGGAAACCCACTACCCCTTTCACTACATGTAGAAATTTGAGGAAGAAAATTGGAGAATCATCAAATCCAAAAGTGGTGGTCGATCACAAAAGTGACAAGGTAATTTTTTCACCTAAGAAAACTACTTTTAGGCTAACCAAACAAGGAATCGGGATATTTTTTGTTTCAAATGTCAAGTAAGGGGTCACAATACTATTTAATTCCCAAATCGTCACACCATGACCATCAACAAGTACGGAGAATGGGAGAATTATAGAGAGATCTAGGAGGAGGAAGATGAGGAAACCCCTGAAATTGATAATGAAGAATTTGCAGAATATGGTGAGATTATTATCACTATAAGAGTTATAAGCAGAAAAATGAACATGGGAGAGAAGTATTAGTAGGAGAATATTTTCCAGACATGGTTCAAGATCCATGGGAAGGTATGTAGTGTTATTATTAATAGAGGAAGTTTTAGCAACATGAAAATCACCGATTTGGTGGAGAAGTTGGGACTCTCGACCTTGAGGCATCCTTCATCCGCCGCCCTCCACCGTGAAGATCAGGACACCCCATGCATCTAGCATCAATTGTTCACTTGATGTCATGTAAAAGTGGATTATATATGATATAATATATATATATATATGATACATCTTGTGGTTTACATGTTCGTATAATGATATGGGTATGTTTGATAGAGATCACACTAGACCCCTTTGTATCTTGAGTAGAACTAATGTTTTTATAGAGTCTTCTCTTTTAATAAATCTATGAAATAGATATTTCATAGTTGTTTTCAATGTTTCTAAGGCCTATATGGTCACAAAATTAGGCCCTTGGATACATATAAAATTTTTGGACAAATTTTTTATTCAATATGAAGCAAGTTTGATAAATATAGTATCCAAAAGTGTTTGGATGGATTCAAAAATAGTTATGAAGTTATATATAAAGTATTTATGATATTTTAGTACAGGTGGGATATTATTGGATGTGCAATAATATATATATATATATATAATATGATATTATATATATTAGTGTATATTTAATACATGCATGTGAAGAAGGTATTTTTATCCACATATTAAATATACATGCGATAATAAATATATATATATATGATATATATTTATTTATACCAAATATTTTTATTATCAGTTACAAACCATTATGAATGTTTTAATGGATTTATATTAATTCATTGAAAATTTTCATTAAATTAACCCAATAATATTAAACACATATGATGCAAGGAGCCTCAGGATCTTCCTATATAAGAGGATGGTGTCCTCTTCTATTGGGGTGGTGAATTCTCTATTCCTATCATATTTTTTTCATCATCTGATATCAATTCACTATCACCCCTTTAGTATTTAGGTATCCTCATTATATGATCATGGATTAATTAGTTAGTGATCCCTCCTTATAGGTAGGGTGGTTTTTTTATTGTTTCATGATCTTTTTCAAGCATTCTCCTTATCCAAGAAAGAAGAAGGTTGTTGTTGTTGTCATTTTCTAGGTACTATCTTTTACAGTTTATTTACACATTGATTCTTGAAGATATATCTTCATATGTTTGTGTTATATTCCATTATATATTATCATATGATAACTGATCAAAATCCATAAACTTCCATCATGGAAATATAGAAAATCACATTTACAGCATAACCCTTCTTATTATTAAGGCTAAAATCCCCTCACCCTTGTTAAAGTCTCCAAGCTTCTCATATGTAGTAATAAGTAGAAAAAACTTCTAATTATTTTCCAAATATTATTGAGTTTTAATCCATTAAAGAATATGGTTTGTAATTATAAATTATACCATATCTGAATCAACACTCCAAAAAACCAAATCATGCCTAGGGAAGACACTTGAAGAGTCCCATGTTCATCTATAGTGAGAACTAGCATCCTTTCTCACATTATTTCATTTTTTAATGTTAAAATATGAAATTGATAATTTCCATATTCTCAAAATTCTAGAGCTACTATGGGAAATAGTTTCATATATTTCAATCAACTTTCTAAGAGACTCAACATAACCACCAAGGCAACCCAAACAGATAGTTTTTTAGCCTCATGGTATTTTCATCCAATGAAATTTAAATTAAATAAAATAAGTAGAACCTATAGTAAAAAATCTAGAAATATTGGTGGTGATAGATGCATCTGTTATAGATCTAGGGAAAAAAATAATTCTCAGAACATTTCCACACTGCATTCCCTTCATATAGGATAAATCCAAAATGATATATAAAGCAACTAAAAGGATCAAGCACATAAACACAAGTAATCCCTTTACAATTTATGACATCAGTATCATGTTCCTTCTTTATAGCCATAGTAATTGGAATATGATGATACTCTTTCTGGTGTAGTGGCTCTCATTTCCCTAAATATTCCTCATCGACAGGTTGAGCGGAGGATGTAGATTTGGACATAACCAGTTTCTCTACCACTAAAATTATTGTGGTCATCTTTCTCTAATAATACACCTACCCATTTATTTTTATTGAAAAATCTTATATAAATATCTGACTTATAAACCTAGCATGTCCCCTTGAGAGAAATGCTATAAATTTTAGTGTTTCCCTCCATTTTCAACTCACTCTTCTATAGAACATAAAAACAAGACTTGAAAATTCAGTAGGTCATTTTCAAATATAAATTTCATCCAACATACTTGATTATATACGAAAGGACTATTGAATTTCATGTTGGTTGTGGTTCATTGAAAACACTTATTAGGTCCAAGCTCAACTTAATAATTATTTGATTCGATGGATCATTCGTAATATATAATATGTGAACGTAATGACCCATAAATTTTTTATAAAGAATATTTACAAAGAAAATTCTAGAAAGAAAAGAAGATTTTTTCATGTTAATTTTATAATTAATTGAAATAAATTAGAATAAAAATAATATCTCATCTTGATATATTTATTTTATGAAGCATTTTTTCATCAAAAAATGTTTTTGATCTACTGTCATTGTACTGTGAGGACCCAAAGTATAGCCCCTCTGGGGGTGATCCACACATGCTCATTTGATCTCCAAACAGTGTCGATGAGTCATCAGGTGTTAGCATAGCCAATTGATTGTCTTGTGTTATTCCCTTATAATCACTTCACCTTTCTTCTAGCTAGAATGAATCTCTCATTTTCTTCTTATTCTTGAGAGGATGAGAGGAGGAAGATCATGATACGAATCCATTGTGCACAATGATTATCCTTATCTAGAATGTGATATAAGTTTATTTATAAACCTAGAGTTAGATTTTAATATTTAATTAATTACACAAGTTACCTTTAATAAAATATTAAACCCTAAGAAACCTCATTCCATGTTATAAAATAATATTTTTATTTTATTTTATGGCATGCGCTAACTCGTCAAAAGATAAATATTATTTTACCTTCTAGAAAATTAATATTTATCATAGAACTTAATCTCAGTCTCTTTCCCTCCTCTACATTTATTGAATACCCGAATAAATATTGTTACTAAATATTTATTCATTCAATAAATGAATAAATAAATAAATATTATATATCCATGTAATTAAATAATTACCTTGTGAATATTTATTTTTTTAATTTATGTAATTAATAAATCCTGAATAAAATTATTCCCTATACTTGAGAATAATATTTATTCTAATAATTAAATTCAAATAAAATTTAACTGAGATAAATGGGAGCACTTAGTGTGTGACCCTCTAAGATTATTTCTCACTGGAATTATGTAAACTTTCCTAAAGTCCAAAATTATGATTTGGAAATGGTTTAAGGAACCCATGAGAAATAATTTAATGTCATAATGTCAAAAACCACTTATGATTGCTCAATGTGTAATATAATCTCTATATCATGATATCTCATCAAGAAGGTTTCAAGTTTGTGTCATCAACTTTTACTCTTGACACATATTTCTTTGAATTCCTAAAATAAATTCATCATTACTGTAACAGACCAATACAGGTCAACCAGACCATTCACCCAAGATTTCCCATCACGGGGTGAGATATAACAAAGATAACAAAACAAGTCTTGAATATAAGAAAATAAGACATGCAACTAGAGTACAAAGTGGAAACAACAAGGAGATAAAACAAATCTAAATTGGATAAACCATGAAGTATGAAAATTATAGACCAAAAATTCTCCATGTGACCAACCATCACCTCCATAAAGAAACCCAATATGAAAACAGTGACATAAAGAGAAGACAACATGCTATAGAAATCCCTTCCTTTACCAGTGTCCCACAAAACAATTTCTATATCCACCCAAAGGAAGAAGTAGGGTGTGAGAAATAGAGGCTAGTAGGAAACCACCAGTGAATATTTACAGTTTTTTATATCAATAATTCACAAGTTATAACTTTAAAACAAAACAATTTAACTATAATTTTTTTAAATAAAACAATTTGAAAACATTTCTCAAACATTCCTTGGGTTCCCATAAATTTCATACCATGTTTTATAAAACAATAAACATGCTAGTTATGAAACAGAATAGGTAAACATACCAAAATATAAATATGCATGTGATCTAACATCCATGAAATAAACTATCATGCAATAAACAGCTAGAAACAGCAATACACCTACCAACTGGGCTCGATCCTATGGTACAATACGCACTAGATACTCATGAGAATAAATGGGCATAAGGTTGGATCCAACTAATATCAATACCTACTATAGTCTATCGATATACAATAGGTTTCCTCCTAGTGGTATCATACACACTAAGGCTAACTGTGTATCTATCTCTACATACCCAAGGTTCTCGCTTTGAAATGTTATTTCAATTTCTATTTTAAAAAATATGCTCATATTTTTATAAAAACCATTTCAAATTCAAGACATTATTCATTAGGTTTTGAAAATCCATTTCTTTCCAAATCAAGTCAATTATGTTTTCAAATCAAAAACACCTTTAAAACATGAACTCATGCCTTTTTCAACTTAAACACATGAAATTCCTTTTCAAATATCAAGGAAACAATAAGAACAATAATAAATTCGAGAAATTAGAACACTTTAACAGATCCACCTACCTCAAGGACATAGAAAACCTAACCACCTTTGACAATAAGGATTAGAAACCACAAGATCTACCTTCAAAAAATAAGGCACAATAGGAAACTAAAAAGGATTGATAAAAAAATATGATTACAAAACTAAATGAAAACCACAACAGCAACCAAAACTAATGAAGAATCAAAAGGAATGATTACCTATATAGGATAATTCAAACCACAATGATAATCAATAAATAAATAAAATGATCCAAATGGGAAGTAATCACCCAAAAACACCTAGGGTAAGAGATATACCTGAGAGGAGAAAGCTAAAAAAACTAATGAGGCCTCAAACACTCATACAACACCCTAAAATTTACAACTCGGTGTGATTACATAGCATGTAATATTTTACACACCATGAAACTCTTTCATTTTATGTTACGTTGAAAAGTGCATCATTTTTTAATTAAAAAAATGTATTTTCACATTACACGATGTGTAACCCTTAAACAACATGTGAAATTCTCATGATGTGAAATCCATTCACGAGATCTGTCTTCCAGGAATTACACATCAGGTAATCCCATTACACATCATGTAACTACCCAATGAATAGTATAAACTACATGTTTATGCTGAAAATTCCAAAAAATATCTAACTTCACCATTATAGGTGTCCTCCCAATTCAAGATCGAAAATACTCACCCAATGAAAAAAGAAACCAAAGGTGGAGATTATAACATACCTGATAGTTTGGTAATAAGATGTTACAATATCCCCACCATAAAAGTTTTTTTCAGAAAGATCTTAAGATCCTAGATCCAAAAAAAGAGAAGGCCATTATTGCCTCATCAATGAATCCCACTACCAAATATTATGGAGATCCTATCCATATTTACATAGTTCCCATACCAAGGGGATCATTTTACCATGCATTACATTATCCTGTAACTCTATAATTTAATTGTATGCTCAACCAAAGTGGATTCAGGTTCAAGATCAACATCCTCTCATCTAATCACATGGGAAGGATCCAGTATATACCTCCTCAACTGGGAAACATGAAACACATCATGGATATAAATCATACCAAAAGGAAATTCAAACCGGTAGACCACCCTCCCCGGTTTCTCAATGACATTAAATGGACCCACCAACCTTAGTTCCAACTTACCCTTATTACCCAAAGGAAGATGTCTCAAGCGAGGTGAAACTTTAAGAAAAATCATATCACCAACCACGAAATCCATTGGATGATGATGATAGTCTACATAATATTTTTGATGACTCTATGTTGTGATCAAACACCTTTGGATCAAATACACCACTTCTGTTGTCTCCTGAACAAGACTTGGTCCAATCAATGACCTCTATACCAACTCTTACCAACACAAGGGATATCGACATGGCCTCCCATACAAAGGCTCAAAGGGAACCATCCTAATCGATGCCTGATAACTATTGTTATAGAAAAACTTGACCAAAGGAAAATAATATTCCTAATATCCACTAAAATCAAGCACACAATCCTGGAGTATATCCTTAAGAACCTGAATAACCCTCTCTATTTTTTCATCCATTTGAAGATGATAAGTCATGCTTAATTTCAACTAGGAACCCATTTCCTATTGAAAACCTTTCCATAACCTAGATGTGAACCTCGATTACCTATTAGAAATAATATAAAATGGAACCCCATGAAGTATCACAGTCCCTTATACATATAAGTCTCCAAGCTATTCTTCTTTATTAATTTCCTTTATTGGTAATAAATGTAATGATTTAGTGAGTCTATAAATAATCACCCAAATTGCATTCTTCTCACTAGGATTCTATGGTAAAACAATGATGAAATACATGAAAATTGTATCCCACTTTCATATAGAAATGGGTAAAGTATGCAAAAAACATTTAGGTATCTAGTGTTCTACCTTAAGGCTTTGACAAGTGAGACACTGTGATATAAAATCAATAATTGACTGCCTCATCCCCAGCCACCAATACCGACGTCTCAAATAGTGGTACATCTTTGCAGACTCGTGGTTCATGGACCAACATGAATGGTGTCCACTGTCTAAAAAGTCATGTCTTAGGGAGAAAATAAACAACCAACCTGCTATAAAATCACAAATCTCCACTGGGGGACTAAGACCACTCACCCAAGGTCTCCCCACCATTTAAGATTTATCTGAAGTGTCGGCTCTCACTACTTGTCATATACTCAAGTAGAAATCACTCATAAAAATATGATTCAACCTTTATTGAATCCAAGAGCACCTGTCCAACAACCTCCTTCACTCCCAAACTCATATCAGCAAAAAAACTCATCAGAGACCACTGCTCGACTGATTCTTTTATGACTTATGTCAGTAATTTTCTACTCAATGTGTTAGAAACCACATTTCCTTTCAAGGGGGTATATGAAATATCAAAATCAAAGGTATAAAGATACTCAACCCAGCATATCTATCGCAAGTTCAGATCCCTATGAGTGAAAATATACTTTAGGCTTTTACGATCATAATACACTGTAAAATTCTCCCCAAAAAGATAGTGATGCCACATATTGAGCACATGAATAATTGTCACCAACTCAAGATCATGGGTAGGGTATTTCTTCTCATGAGGATATAATTGGTGTGATCTATAATCCATAACATGTTTCCACTATATCATGTCACATCCCAAACCCGTACTAGAAGAATCGTAGAAAACATCATAACCCAAACTTGGTTTAGGATAACCAACACTAGTTCTAAAGTCAACCTCACTTTCAAGTCCTCAAAATATTTCTAACACTTTTCATACCATTTAAACTTTACATCCTTATGAGTTAAAGCTTCCATCAAAGATGTGATCTTGTAGAAGTCTTAAACAAACCATATGTAATAAATAAGAAACTTCAAGAATCTTTGGATCTCAAACACATTTATAGGATTTTCCCAAGACATAACCACCCATACCTTTTTAGAATCTATTGAGACTCCTTTCTCAAATATAACATTCCCCAAAAACTTCAGCTCTAGGATCCAAAACTCACACTTGTAAATTTTACCATACATATGATGTTCTTTCAAGGCTCAAAGAATGACATGAAAATATTCCACATGTTCCTCCTCTAACTTATATTACACTAGGATATCATCTATGAACACAAAAACAAAATATTCCAAGAACCAATGAATGATATGGTTCATCAAATCCATAAGTACCGCAGGAGTGTTAGTGAGTCCAAATGGCATGAAAAGAAAGTTGAAATTCCCATATAGACTCTAAAAGGATTTCTTAGGTATTTCCTCCTCTCGGACTCTCAACTGATGGTATCCTGACCACAGGTCAATCTCAGAAAACCAATGAGCCCCTATAATATAATCAAAGAGATCATCAATTTTGGGTAAAGGATACTTGTTCTTAATAGTCACCCGATTCAATTTTCAATACTAAATACAAATTATAAGGCTCACATGTTTCTTATTAGAAAATATTATAAGAAAATCCTATGGTGACATGCTAGGAAGAATAAATCCTTTCACCTCTAAGTCCTCAAGATAGACCTTAAGTTCCACCAACTTAGTAGGTGAATTCGATAGGATGAAATAGAAATGGGAATTGTTCAAGGGAGAAGGTCAATAGTAAACTTGACCTCACTCTATAGAAAAAAACCAGAAATGTTATATAAAAATACCTCTGGGTATGCACACACAATGGAAGGTATCTGACTACCCCAAGAAGAGTCAACTACATCTAGAAACATTTTTAACATCTCGCATGAGATTAAACTGGCATAAGGAATAACAGGCCCTTCCCTTCCCAATATAGAATCCCAATCACACTGGAAAATATGAGTGACCCCATTGATAGATAATAACTGTACCTAATGACAATAATAGTCTATTTGTGCCTTAACATTGATAATCTAATCCATGCCAATAATCTGGTCAAATATGTCAAGATCAACCACTAAGAATTCCCAAACCACCTCAAAGTCAGCTATCATTACCTAACATGCGGTGCACTTGAAACCTTATTTGGACCTCTTTCCCAAAGTTGTGGAAAGATACAAAAATAGTAGTATAATATCCAAATAAAAATCCAACACATAAACCAAATTTGACAATATAAAAGAATGAATAACACCTATATCAAACAAATCTATCACCATAGAAGATGAAATAAACATCGTTGCTCTAACAGTAGTTATCCCTCCTTCAAATTTCTCTAGAACACACTCTGACACATAAATCTGTCCAGACTTATCCACCTAGATATCACGCTTGTCCTAAGAATGAGACATGACAACCATTGGATCATCAACATAAACCTACAATCCCTTGGTGGAAGTGGATCTCACCTTACTGAATTAGGACATCTTGTCACAAAAATGTTTCAGGTGGCCAAATCTCCCAAAAATATGAAAATTTTTAGGAACCTCTATACAATGAGGTATGGTATGACCATTCCTCCCACACTGGTATCAAATAAACTATTTCTGTCCTAAATAACCCCCTAACACTAGTTTTGTAGAAAGTTTACCACTCTTATTCTTCCTTTTCTGACTAGAAGAAGCACCCTAGCTAACTACTGCACTAACAGAAGCTCTACCCAAATCTATCATTCTAGTGATGTATGCCTCAGTTAAAGATTCTTTATCCACTACCTACACAAAGCTCAGAACACACAAAAGAACCAGCATTGACCGAATATCATCCCTCATCCCCATATCAAACCTACAAACCTTTAGGTAATCATCAGTGACAAGATGTAGTGCTAGATGTACCAAATCAGTAAAATCGGTGGATTACTCCATAATAGTATGTACCCCTTTCTCCAAATTCAGAAAATTTTAGGTATTTTACACACATAAAGTCTCAAGATAAAACCATTGGTTGAACATCTTATTGAAAGAAACCCAAGTAATACCTTCGTGTAACTTATCTTTCACAATAGAGTCCTGCCATCTTCTTCCTAGCCCCTCAGCATATATGTGGGAAAAAACCCACCAGATAATCTTAAATATTATTTATAAATTTGAATATACTCTCAATCGGTTTAAGTCGCTACTCTGGTTCTTGGGTCCCTTTTCTACCATGTAATATGGTTGGATTATGCTTGGTAAGTTCTGAGACATGATCCACTACTCATCCCAGGTTCACTAGACCCCCAAACCCCAAAATCTTGAATGGTATAAATCACTACTTTAATCAAATAAGGGTCCACAATAGGATTCTCCTGTGGAACCTACCTTGAAACTTCCCCTCTCATATTTGGAAGATATCTTCTAGGAATTATTGTATATTAAACATATAAAAATAACCAATAATTTATGAGCACATTACAAAACCATTGTACCAACTTCTAGAATCCTAAAAAATTATTTAAAATGATAAGAATTTAAATAAATTGTGAATTCTATACCAAAAATGTAACACCCTTTGTAAGGAACAGGTCCATCTAAATAAACTCCCCACTTAGTTTATTCAAACGACCTCACACACACACCAAGTCCCCATACTTTGTAGCTAGGTTAATTTAAATAAACTTCACATACAATTCATTCAAATGAACCTAAGTACCAAGTCTTGGACTTAGTAAATATTTTCCGACCACCCATGGAATCTCGTATTTAATCACAGGAGTGATCTGGATAGGCCCCTTTTTTGCACCTACTATTTGAATTCTGATGATCCTACATCTATCTACCCTAGACACTGAAACAAATCTGGCATTACGGACACACTTCAGGCTAAGTATGGATCTGATACCAAATTATAACTGGCCAACTTGGTTCAACAAGACTAGTCACCAAATCTAGCCCATCACGGGGTCAAATATTATGAAGATAACAAAACAGGTCTTGAATATAATCAAAAAATATATAAAACCAAAGTATAAATCGAAAAAAAATAAAGAGATACAACTAATCCAAATAGACTAAAATAGGAAGTACAATAAGTATAGACCAATAAGTCACCATGTGACCAATTGTTGCCTCTAAAAAGCAACCTAAGACAAAATTAGAAACATAAAGAGAATCCATAATTCTACATAATTTCCTTCCCTTTAACTATGTCTTTCAAAAAAAGGTCTATAGCCACCCAAAGTAAAAAATAGGGTGTAAGCAATGAATCCCAATAGGAAACCACCAAAGAATATATAAAATTTCTAATATCAAGAATACAAAAGTTATAGCATTAAAACAAAATAGTTTTATAAGAATTTCTTTTAATAAAACAATTTGAAAACATTTCTAAAACATTCCTTGGGTTTCCCATAAATTTCATATCATGTTTTTCAAAATGAGAAACATTCTAGTTATGAAACAAATTAGGTAAACATACTGAAATATAAATATAAATGTGATCCAACATCCATGAAATAAAAAATCAGAAACAAAAATTCAATTATAAGTAGAGCTTGAACCTATGGGACAATATGTAATAGACACTCATGAGACTAAACAAGAAAAAGGTTGGATCTAACTAATATTGATTCTTACCATAGTCCATTGATATAAAAGAGGATACCTCCTAGTGGTGTCACACACACTAAGGATACTTGTGTCTCTATCTCAACATACCCAAGCTTCTCGTTGTGCAATTTTTTCTTAATTTTCATTTTAAAAACCATGCTCATGTTTTTATAAAAACCATTTCAAATCCAATCCAATATTCTTCAGGGTTTGAAAATACATTTCCTTCCAAATCAAGGAAATTCTATCTTCAAAGAAAAAACCCTTTAAAACATGAACCTACTCCTTTTTCAATTTCAAAACATGAAGTTCATTTTCAAAACTCAAGGAATCAATAAGAACAATAATAAATTCAATAAATTGGAACACTTGAACAAATCCACCTACCTCAAGGACATAGAAAACCTAACCACCTTTGACAATAGGGATTTGAAACTACAGGATCTACCTTTAGAAGACTAGACATGTTAAGAAACTGAAAAGGATTGATAGAAAACACAATCATATTACAAAACTACAACCAAACCACAACCATAACCAAAACTAAGGAAGAACCAAAAGTAACACTTGCCTAGAGAGGATAAATCCAACCACAATAGTAATCAATCGCTAAATGAAGTGATCCGGATGGGAAGGAATCATCCAAAAATGCCTAGGGTAATAGATATAGATGAGTAGAGAAGGTTGTAGAAACCAATGAGGTCTCAAAGTGTAACATCCTTTAACTATTTTTAGGTATTCCTAAACTCCTATTTTAATCAATCTTTGGTCGGGTTTTTTTTGGGTTGTTTTGGGTTGAAATTTTAAAAGTTTTGAAAATTGTGGGCTAGTGCATTGTTTGCACACAGTTTGGCCAAACTGTGCCCCCTCTCAAGCCAAGCTATGTAAACCTAAAACTTGGGTTTTTTTCATCATTAGTGCATGGTTTTTCAAACCATGCACCCTCTTAGGAGAAACCATGTAACCCATTTAAAGGGGTGCATGACCAGGCCACACGGTTTTGTCTAACTGAATGGATCTACCCAGCTAACTGTGTAAGGGATTTAAGTAATTCAAAATATAAATTTAAAATCCTGAAACCCCCACTTTAGGTGTCTGATAGACCTAGAACAACCCCATACATCTTCTTCTTCCTCGGTAGCATCCAAGAGTTTATTTTGTCCCCTATACATCCTCCTGGAAGTAGATCAAATCTTGATGAACACCGTTTGATCTCCTCCCAGTTAGTTTCCTCACCCCGTTCTCTATCTACCACTATCTCTATTCTCCTCCCTAGAGTTTTGTATATCACCATGTTGATCTGTGGATATAATACCTTCCATTTTGAATCTAAACCTAGGTTTGATTTTGGGTTTTCTATAGTCATTGTTCTTTGTCGGAAAATCCCAATTAGGGTTTGGTGATTTTAGATCCATTAATATCGAGGTAGGTGGTTCTTTTATGATTCCCAATATTTTATAACACTAAATTGATTTATTTAATTTCAATTGTTTGAATTAAATGAAATTTCTTGATTTAAATTAAATTACTTTCAATTGGCTTGTTGGAAAAAACCCAATTCCGTTAAATTGGGGTTTTATAATGGGATTTTGGCATGAAATTTAGGAAAAACACCAATTTCATTGAATTGGGGTGTGTTTATAAAAATTGGTGAAATTTAAATTGTTTAATTTAAATTTTGAAATGATTTTTATGGGAAAATGGTGAAAACCCCAAATTACATTGAATTTGGGGTTTTTTGTGAAATTGATGGAAATTTTTTGAAATTAAATTATTGGTTTTAATTGTGAAAGTAAATTGTAAAATTGAATTGTGAATTGATATCAAATTCTCATTTTTGAAAAATGGATTAAAATATTTTTTATAGAAACCTTAGGGTTTTATCTTGGTAAAAGGAATGTTTTTTATTAAAAACTTGTTTTGGTTTTTAAATGGAAGTTGGAATTTTTGAAATGGGGGAATTAGATTTAATTTTATTTTAAAGTTTCTTAAAATAAATTTCTCATCAATGGATTATAATAAAGAACATGCAAGCCAAGGTAGTTAGTAAGTTATTGGTACAAACATGCTAGGTTGTAATTACCCTAGAAATGGATTGACACTTTACAACACTAACAAAACATTGGTTAGAACATATTATTTCCCTAGTGGTACATAGATGATTCACCTCTTACCAATGTCGAGGTACATGTGTACACATTTCGATTTATCACATGAGTGTGTGAGGATCCCATAACCTGGAACTATCATACCTCTTAGAAGATGACCATGTTGCTCACTTTTTTATCTATAAGATATAAATGTATGCCATTATTGAAAAAAAAATTACATTCCATGTGAATTTATACAAACTATTTTGTATAAAAGTTTTTATTTAATCCATTTGTTTAAAACACCATTTGTTTAAAGTATTTCCATCATTTGAAAAGTATCTCAATCACTTGAAATTTAAAGAATGATTTCTTTAAATATTCTCTTGAAATACCAAAC
Organism: Viscum album; assembly: GCA_963277665.1. NCBI lineage: Eukaryota > Viridiplantae > Streptophyta > Magnoliopsida > Santalales > Viscaceae > Viscum > Viscum album. The sequence goes on from OY728164.1 coordinate 1,819,365,174, forward strand.
CTGTTTATATGAAAATTTAAAGCACTTTATTTGGTTAATTAAATGTTATCATCTTATTATGGAATCCTTGGTGAGACCCTATTGGGATTTTAGCTCACACCCTACCTATGCCTTTAGGTGTTTGTAGATTATCTCCTTCCAGGTTTGAGAAAGGTTAAAGCACCACTTGGAGGTGGTTCTAGAATTTGATCTGTGGAATTGGAGAGTTGCATCCATTGGGACTTGGGTTTATTATATTCCTATTTTATGGTACCTTATTGTAGTACTTTTGGTTTTTATTCCTATTTGACGTTTGGTACACTTCTCCTAGTGAATTTTCTTTTGTATGCATATTTATTTGTTATCTTACTTCTAAAATGTTTGTGGAGAATTCATTCCCACTTTCATTTTTAATGATTCTAGATGATAGTCTCAAACCCATGGGGATTGGGAACACCCTTCGAACCATGTTACTGCCAAATCAATTATCAGGTTATTAGGGTACCCAGGCTGGTTTATGACACAAACACCCGAACGACACCCTAAAAGATCCAACTCGGGGAATTATATAGTGTGTAATATTTTACATGTCGTGAAACTCTTTAATTTTTTGTTATGTTGAAAAATGTGTCGCTTTTTAATTAAAAATAGGATGTTAACATTATATGATGTGTAACCCTTACACGGAATGTAAAATTCTCACACTATGAAATCCATTCACAGGATCTATCTGACAGGAATTACATGTTATGTAATCCCATTAGATTTCATGTAACTGCCCAGTGAATAGCATAAATTTCAAGTTTATGCTGAAATTTCCAAAAAAACTATGACTTCACTAATATAGGTATCCTCCCAATTCATGGTGGTAAATACTTTCCCAACAAAAAAAAAGAAACCAAAAAAAGATATTAGAACATACCTGAAAAAAAGTTATAAGGGTGTTATTGTTATACCATGACCATTGAATTTAATGTGATTGTTCCATTTCAATCAATGGGATAAGATATTAACTTTCATAAATATAGAATGTACAAATCCTTCATAAAATTATTCATTAATTACACATCATTCATGACACACCCAATATACCCAACTTTTCCATGAACTGTCTCATCATGGTTTACAACCATACATCAAAGTGCATGAGTCGCAACATGAATTAATAATAATATTATAGTATATGGGTTATTACACACACTCACAGATAGGAATGTCTGATGACACATAATGATATGATACCATATGCGAGTGCGGTATTCGTTGGCAAAAATGCGGAAACACAAGCAAAGAAAGAAGAGGGGAATGGAAATTAAAAGAAATGCAAGAGGAATAAAAGGGGAAGGGGATGATCAATTAGGACCCCAAGGAGACTTTCCCCTTGAAACTATAATTATAAAGCGCCACAAAGGTTGATCAATCCTTTGATGAGCCTTACTTTCATTCACCTAAGAACACAAGAAACACAAGCATAATAATGCTAGAAACTCTCAAATTCGAAATTAACCTTTGAGGGGTACAAGAGGTGGCTATTTATAGCCAAATGAGAGGAATACATGTCAAACTACCTATCCCACAAGATTCTAAAGCCTATCCCGTGAATTTGACTTTGTTTACACATGTCCATGTCTTTAGGGGACAAGATATCTCTAAAGAAGACTTTTAGGAACCACCCTAAAGACTTTGAAGATTCCCACCATGGATTTGGAGACAAGGGGCCCACCACTTTTGACATTGGATATTTCCTTCATGAAAGTGGATTAAATTTCGTGGAATCATATGGGTGGGCCTTTTAGGTTCACTTTTGGGCTTTAATAAGTTTGATTAAAGGCCCATTTTCTCCTCCCATGCATGCATGTTGGGCCTCCTCTTGTAATTTCAAAATGAGGCCATGTAAAGCCTCTTTCATCCTCATCATTCTTCCTCTTGTCATTGGGCCACCAATCCCATGCAATGGGTCTTGTCCATTAATTCTCCTTCCACCATCAATATAAGGCCCCAGCCTTAAACCTTACTTAATCTTGAGTTATTACAAGATTACACATTGAGGATCTTTTCAGGTTTAGAGTTTTAGAGAATTAGATCATAAAACTTGCATTATATTCCACATTTAAACAAAGTGGTTACATAAAAGATAGTATTCATTTTTTCCCATCAACGGAAACATATTTAAAAATAAAACATGGATTCTTTCTTGACACTTCCTTGACACTATCATCATATCATGTACCCTTCCCTTGACCTATGAAAAACATTTCAAAAACTTGGGAGGAGCATAAAAAGCTCAGTAAGGGATATAAAATTATGGAAAGGAAACATGAGTACATGTATACATAAGAATTAAATCATACTTTACCCATAAAACATAAGCACTTTAACATACCTCATAAAATCATGAATAAATCATAGAAATCATAAGATGTAAAGGTAACTTGAGGCATTCATAACATTCTTACATAGGGAGTAACCCTCTTGGTTACGTTTGGAATACCAATCACAGTATATTCCCTAAATCTCTTCGGAGAAACCTTAACGTTTAACCCCTTCGCGTTACCCAATGCATTGGAGAGATATATCGGGCTCACCCACCCTTAGTTTTTCACGGAACCACCCATCGTCATAATAATGCCCAAGAACCATAACATAATCGTATCACATAAAACATGCATAAAGGAAACATAACATTTCCACTTTTCAATCACAAGATATCAATACAACACATTGATATAAAAACATTATGAAAACCATTTTCAATACCAAAATAAAAGAAAAGTAAAACATGGTATCTATTTTTCTTTTAAAAAAAAGGTATGGCTTGTAGAGGAAGCCAAAACTCAAATAATTGTCACGGCGGCGGAGAAGTCATTGTCGCCACATACGTACGACAAAAACATTCCCTTTTGTCGTTTAGTAAAACGCTTCGTATAAAGAAGATTCTTTTTGGATAAATGTAAAAGTCGAAGGGGTTTATACACCATATAAAATAAGGATGTGTATAAAACAAAAATATGCCTCAATGAATGGAGATTGATACGAAGTCCCATACAAAGACGGTATCCTTGGATTAAGGATAAATCAATTACATAATTATGTGTGACAAACGAATACACAAAATATAAGTGGATATTAAGTGTAAAACAATCATAGGACATTCACACATATTCATATAATGACATATTCAAGGAGTAAAAGTTTATCCCAAAGAATCAAAATTGGGTTAAGAAGTTCCCTTGCAAAAATTTGACAGCCTAACGGCGTCACTTCAAAATTCATAAAAAGAGTTGATGAGAGATAAAAAGGGTATCTCATCACTTGGACATAAAATTTACATCAATAAGGATATAGAATAACATATCCCAACATAATAGTATGTGAATTAAAATACATAACAAAAGAAGTCTTTTAAAAAGAGGAGGGTGAAAGGTTCCCTTACCGACTTGGGTAACTTTCGAAACATACACCCCGTGAAAGAAAGACAATACAACATTGATGTAAATACTCATAAATGAATGTATATTACACAATTATTAAAATAATGGTAAGTACATACACCACTCAAAGGAAATTGTGGCAAATGTATCATAAATTTCATGGGAATAAAAGTGAGATGAAAAATCCCTTACGAAAACTCGGCAGCCTAACGGCGCCACTTAAAACTTACAAAAATGGATTGATGAGATCAAATAGAGTCTCTCATCATATTAACATAAAGTTTAAATCAAGAGTAATATGAAAGAACATCCCCCATCATAACAAATAGGATCTTAAAATAAGTAACATAAAGGAGGGTACTTAAAAAGAAAGAGAGGTTAGATCTCTTACGAAAATTCGGCAGCCTAACGGCGCCACTCAAAACATCCAAAATGGATTGATGAGAGGGAATAGGGTCTCTCATAATATGAACATAAACATTACAGTAAGAGTAATATAAAAGAACATCCCAATCACAATAAAGATGAGCTTAAAAGGAATGACATAAAAGAGTGTACTTAAAAAGAAAGAGAGGAGTAGGATCCCTTACCTCGGGTCCGACTTGACTCGATCGTTCTTTAATCTCCTGAATAATAAACTTGAGTTAATTTATACTTCCTTAAGAACCCTTTTTCAAGTTCATTATTCATTTTATATCAATTATTACCATGTCATGAACACTATGTTATTATTTAAGTTAATAATGGTTGTTTTAACGATCATTGGTACTTGAGTCAAAAAAATAAACTCTTTATAATTACAAGTTGTTCATGTGGTAAAATATACATTATATCCAGAATTGTATTCATGATGTAGATATCATATATATAATATATATCCAGTATATTCATGCATTTATAATATTACATAACATTTAGAGTTAAGAAATGAAATGCACCGTTCATGGAGACGGTGAGTCGTACGTACGCATGAACGCTACTTCCATTTCTATTTCATATTTAATGGAATTAAAACATAATTATACATAATAGTATTTTAATTACAGTATGGTATCATATATAATATCATTAAATATATCCTTTATACGTACCACATATGGTATTAACGAATCAAATCACTTTGAGGGGGCGGTAGTCCGCACTTCCTAAAATGAAGATATCGCATATACCCATAATGGAAGCCATAAAGGTATGCCATAAATGAAAAATAAATAATCTTAAGGAAAACATAAACATATTATATATCATATATAAATATATTTTCATCTTAATGGCCACCTTTGAAGGTGTTAAAAGAATTTTGAACAATCATCATTTCGGGAGGCAGAAATTCGCCATCCACGGAAACAGTATGTTCTTTAACCATTAGATGTAGGTGTGTGTAAGTGTAGCTCTAATCCTTCTTATAAAAACATCCTAGTATATGTAAGATACTTATTTTGTTACAAAATAAATGAATAAAACGAGTTTAGGGGGTTGGAGAAGCAAAATAAAACAAAAGAACACAAGTGAAGACATTACCTTAAAATCGGGTAACTCTCTTTGGTTTGAGCTCAAGGGATTCCTTGGGAAGATTTCTGCCCAAAGTGAGGCTTCAAGGAGTAAGAGAGGGATGTGGAGAGACAAAACGGGCAGGGTTTTTCTGATCCAAAGGCTTTGGAAGTGTGGGTAAGGAGGTAGAGGTGGGGGGCCTTTTATAAGAGGAGGGGAGGGGCACTCTTGGAAAGTAAATAAATGTTACTTTATTTTAGAATGAGTTTCGGATTTTAATGGTCCCATATTGATGTGTTTCTAGGATAAGGTGATAAGGGTTCTAAATTCACCCATACAATAGGTTTTGTACATGTGTAGGTCTTAGATTTTACATTATCTTTCCATTTTATTTAAATCGTTAAATAATGAGGTCATCGTTGCATCATCATTATGTCATAAATAATTTAATTTATTTAATGTCTAAAAATTATAAAAGAAATATCATGATGTAGGAAATATTTTTATATTTCCAATGAATATTTATAGTCAAAATTTGACTTATATAACCCCATGTAAAAATTGTTTTAGTAAAACAACTCATGTTTGTGTCATTTTTACTTTTACATTAAATAAAAAGTTATTTATGTCATTTCCCAACCAAAGTGGCTCTATGGGGTCCCAAAGTTGACCCATGGATTTTCTTGGTTGGCCATGACACATAAAATAAGGGTAGGACATGTGTCAAGCTCATCTCATATTATTAAAACATTATTTTTAACTTAAACTACACTAATTACCTCTAATCGCGATTAAAAACTTAAAAGTTACTATTCACCAAAAAATTATTTTAATTCCATTGAACCACATTTTACTTCTTAATTAAAACCATGTATGTCGGATTTTTGAAATTCAAAACACAGAGGTGGTAAAATTTCAATTAAAGGGAAAATCAGTTTTTATACGTACCACTTAGTGGTTTCACTATTCATCAAAAATTGAAGTTTTTCAGAAAATTACCAAAAATTCACCCTAAGCTATATTTGATATTACGAATTCAAAAATGATTTCTATTTTAAAAAATTCAAAACATATAAGTTTCATTAATTAATTTAATAATTAATTCCCGCTGTCAGAGCAAATAGCGTGTTTTTATGAAACAAAATGTATCAAAAGATTGACACTAGTTTAAGTCCGATTTCAAAGTGAAATTAATTCCAACGACCACTATTGGATTAAATGGTAAAAATATATTATAATTTCACTTTAAAACCAATTCAAAAGAGAATCTAATCATATAAATGAATTATATTAAAAAGTGGTTTTGAATTAAAATACAACATTTTTCACTATTCATTAAAAAATGAACTTTATCGGAAAGATACCAAAAATTTACACAAAGTAAATTTTGATGTCTTGATTCTAAATAAGAATTTTATTTTGTCAAATATAACACATACAATTTTCAAAAAGTGGATTTAAAATAGGTTCGCCATCAAAAGGCGGTTAATCAACCTTTTAAAGAATATTAGAATGTCTACGCTTAAAATTGGATTCATTCACATTTTTAATCCTCTAACATTTATTGTAAAGAGTAAAAATATTTGACAAACATATATAATCGTTTTGTAGTTAGTTCTGTTCATTCCCGCCATTACAACGGCTAGGCGTTAACTACTATTTAAAATAATATTATTTTATTATTAGAGTGCAACGTAAGATTCCCAAGAAACTCATTGTTGCGTGTTGGGTACGCCATCGAGCATAGCGTTCCCTTTAAAGTCATATTAATATTTTATTCAAAAATATGGATAAATGTAAAATTTTCATACTCTTTATTTACCTGGGGTGTTACATCCTTCGCCCCTTTTGGGAATTGCGTCCTCGCAATTTTAAAATTGAGCTTGGAAACATCCTTGAAAGTCCCACATCGGAACAAGAGTCGGTAAAACAATCATTTTAAAACAAAGGAAGATAAGTACAGAGGTCACCCGAGTTAACCCATACTAGGATTCCATGTAGGAAAACATGGACATGGAGGAGAAAACATAGGGTCATGTTCTGATGGAGAGTGACAGAAAACATGTTTAGGAGAAAGTTAACCACAAGAAAATCACAAACTTGTGATGGGTTAAATGGTATTCAATTCCCCAGTAGAAAAAGTTAATAGACAACATTTTTGTTTTAAGTTTCTTTTTATTGAGGAATTTATTCATAAGGAAACATAATCACTTATCATGTTGACTTCCAAATTTTATTAGATTTCTTACACAAACTCATATTTTCTCTAAAAGACGAGTATTTAGGAAGACTTGTTCACATTAAGAGTACTATAATCAACTTCTAGAGAATCACCTAATCCACAAAAGAGAACTATATAATTCCCATGTCTTCAGACTTTAACCAAAACCAAAACCAAAAAGGTTAGTACAAGATCAGATAATCCAGAAAAGGATAACCCTTTATAAAAAGAAAATCTATTCTTAATCTCCAAAATTTGTCCAACAAAACCCAAAGTTCAACGAGGACCATCCGATAAACAATTTGTCCATAAAATTCTTCAAAGTAAACCAAACTAAGATTGAAACCCAAATATTTTAAGGATTTAGTCACATAGTCTTCCAAGTTAAATCGTAACATTTATCTCCAAACAACATCAGTTGCTCTTAATGTCTCGTGTTGAAAAGTAATTAACCTAATCACATATCCTCCATGATAGGTTAATAAATTTCCATAGATAACCCAAAATCAACTTACTCTTAATTCATAAAATCATCTAACTAAAAAGAATTAGTCAGACTAACCAGGGACTTCACATAGTCCAGTGGTAGGCGATAAATACCAGTCACACTTTGGTTGTGGGTTCGATTCCCGCAGCTTTGTTCGACACAACGGGTTGTCACACGGTCTGTGTGTTGTCCTTTTTCCAAAACTATATAATTATTAAAACATTCCCCAAAATGAGATAAAATATTCAAAAATAATCATAACATATTTTAACATCAAGTTTATCTCATGCCTTTCATTTTCCATCATAATATATAATAACCCATAATTACCTCAAAAGTAAGGATCATATAACTCTAATGGTTACCTTTATAATTATTACCTGAACTTCCACATAGATTGGTCATCACGTACATGATGCATTACAGACCATACCAAGGTTCAAGTGGTTGATCATGACTCCTTGATAGTTGGTTTAGAACAACCATGAGTTTCCTCATTGAATCCCCCATTTTATCTAGTATCTTAATCAGAGAACCACCACAGTTTCCTTCAAACCTGTTGTCTCTTTGGTGCCTTCTAGATCCATCCATTCACTAAAAACAGAAATTTCAGTGTGATTATATCAACAAAACCATCATTTACTAATGAGGAAGGTAAACACTAAGATATACTTACTCATTCACTTTATCTAAAACTAGGACTCTTTCTGAAATCATAACCATTATGGTAATGTCACTTGTGCTTAGAGAATACCATAACCTCTAAAGTTATCTAAACAGACCTTTGATACCAACTATAAGGCCCCAGCCTTAAACCTTACTTAATCTTGAGTTATTACAAGATTACACATTGAGGATCTTTTCAGGTTTAGAGTTTTATAGAATTAGATCAAAAAATTTGCATTACATTCCACATTTAAACAAAGTGGTTACATAAAAGATAGTATTCATTTTTTCACATCAACGGAAACATATTTAAAAATAAAACATGGATTATTTCTTGACACTTCCTTGACACTATCATCATATCATGTACCCTTCCCTTGACCTGTGAAAAACATTTCAAAAACTTGGGATGAGCATAAAAAGCTCAGTAAGGGAAATAAAAATATGGAAAGGAAACATGAGTACATGTATACATAAGAATTAAATCATACTTTACCCATAAAACATAAGCACTTTAACATACCTCATAAAATCATGAATAAATCATAGAAATCATAAGACGTAAAGGTAACTTGAGGCATTCATAACATTCTTACGTAGGTAGTAACCCTCTTGGTTACGTTTGGAATACCCATCACAGTATATTCCCTAAATCTCTTCGGAGAAACCTTAACGTTTAACCCCTTCGCATTACCCAATGCATTGGAGAGCTATATCGGGATCACCCACCCTTAGTTTTTCACGGAACCACCCATCTTCATAATAATGCCCAAGAACCATAACATAATCGTATCACATAAAACATGCATAAAGGAAACATAACATTTCCACTTTTCAATCACAAGATATCAATACAACACATTGATATAAAAACATTATGAAAACCATTTTCAATACCAAAATAAAAGTAAAGTAAAACATGGTATCTATTTTTCTTTTAAAAAAAGGTATGGCTTGTAGAGGAAGCCGAAACTCAAATAATGGTCACGGCGGGGGAGAAGTCATTGTCGCCGCATACGTACGACAAAAACATTCCCTTTTTTTATTTAGTAAAACGCTTCGTATAAAGAAGATTCCTTTTGGATAAACATAAAAGTCAAAGGGGTTTATACACCGTATAAAAGAAGGTTGTGTATAAAACAAAAATATGCCTCAATGAATGGAGATTGAGACGAAGTCCCATACAAAGACGGTATCCATGGATTAAGGATAAATCAATTACATAATTATGTGTGACAAAATAATACACCAAATATAAGTGGATATTAAGTGTAAAACAATCAGAGGACATTCACACATATTCATAGAATGACATATTCAAGGAGTACAAGTTTATCCCAAAGAATCAAAATTGGGTTAAGAAGTTCCCTTGCAAAAATTTGACAGCCTAACGGCATCACTTCAAAATTCAGAAAAAGAGTTGATGAGAGATAAAAAGGGTATCTCATCACTTGGAATTAAAATTTACATCAATAAGGATATAGAAGAACATATCCCAACATAATAGTATTTGAATTAAAATACATAACAAAATAAGTCTTTTAAAAAGAGGAGGGTGAAAGGTTCCCTTACTTGGGTAACTTTCGAAACATACACCCCGTGAAAGAAAGACAATACAACATTGATGTAAATACTCATAAATGAATGTATATTACACAATAATTAAAATAATGGGCAGTACATACACCACTAAAAGGAAATTGTGGAAAATGTAGCATAAATCTCACGGGAATAAAAGTGAGATGAAAAATCCCTTACGAAAACTCGGCAGCCTAACGGTGCCACTTAAAACTTACAAAAATGGATTGATGAGATCAAATAGGGTCTCTAAACATATTAACATAAAGTTTACATCAAGAGGAATATGAAATAACATCCCCCATCATAACCAATAGGATCTTAAAAGAAGTAACATAAAGGAGAGTACTTAAAAAGAAAGAGAGAGGTTAGATCTCTTACGAAAATTCGGCAGCCTAACGGCGCCACTCAAAACATCCAAAATGGATTGATGAGAGGGAATAGGGTCTCTCATCATATGAACATAAAAATTACAGTAAGAGTAATATAAAATAACATCCCAATCACAATAAATATGATCTTAAAAGGAATGACATAAAAGAGTGTACTTAAAAAGAAAGAGAGGAGTAGGATCCCTTACCTCGGGTCCGACTTGACTCGATCGTTCTTTAATCTCCTGAATAATAAACTTGAGTTAATTTCTACTTCCTTAAGAACCCTTTTTCAAGTTCATTATTCCTTTTATATCACTTATTACCATGTCATGAACACTATGTTATTATTTAAGTTAATAATGGTTGTTTTAACGATCATTGGTACTTGAGTCAAAAAAATAAACTCTTTATAATTACAAGTTGTTCATGTGGTAAAATATCCATTATATACAGAATTGTATTCATGATTTAGATATCATATATATCATATATATCCAGTATATTCATGCATTTATAATATTACATAACATTTAGAGTTAAGAAATGAAATGCACCGTTCATGGAGACGGTAAGCCATACGTACGCATGAACGCTACTTCCATTTCTATTTCATATTTAATGGAATTAAAACATAATTATACATAATAGTATTTTAATTCCAGTATGGTATAATATATAATATCATTAAATATATCATTTATACGTACCACATATGGTATTAATGAATCAAATCACTTTGAGGGGGAGGTAGTCCGCACTTCCTAAAATGAAGATATTGCATATACCCATAATGGAAGCCATAAAGGTATGCCATAAATAAAAAATAAAGAATATTAGGAAAAAATAAACATATTATATATCATATATAAATATAGTGTCATCTTAATGGCCACCTTTGAAGGTGTTAAAAGAATGTTGAACAATCATCATTTCGGGAAGCAGAAATTCATCATCCACGGAAACAGTATGTTCTTTAACCATTAGATGTAGGTGTGTGTAAGTTTAGCTTGAATCATTCTTATAAAAACATACTAGTACATGGAAGATACTGTATTTGTTACAAAATAAATTAATAAAACGAGTTTAGGGGGTTGGAGAAGCAAAATAAAACAAAAGAACACAAGTGAAGACATTACCATAAAATCGGGTAACTCTCTTTGGTTTGAGCTCAACGGCTTCCTTGGGAAGACTTCTGCCCAAAGTGAGGCTTCAAGTAGTAAGATAGGGATTTGGAGAGACAAAATGGGTAGGGTTTGGCCAAGCCAAAGTTTTTGTAAGTGTGGGTAAGGAGGTAGAGGTGGGGGCCTTTTATAAGAGGAGGGGAGGGGCACTCTTGGAAAGTAAATAAATGTTACTTTATTTTAGAATGAGTTTACGATTTTAATGGTCCCACATTGATGTGTTTCAAGGATAAGGTGATAAGTGTTAGAAATTCACCCATCCAATAGGTTTTGTACATTTTTAGGTCTTAGATTTTACATTATCTTTCCATTTTATTTAAATCGTTAAATAATGAGGTCATCGCTCCATCATCATTATGTCATAAATAATTTAATTTATTTAATGTATAAAAATTATAAAAAAAATATCATGATGTAGGAAATATTTTTATCTTTCCAATGACTATTTATAGTCAAAAATATGACTTATATAACCCCATGTAAAAATTTTTTTACTAAAATAACTCATGTTTGTGTCATTTTTACTTTTACATTAAATAAAAAGTTATTTATGTCATTTCCCAACCAAAGTGGCTCCATGGGGTCCCCAAGTTGACCCATGGATTTTATTGTTCGGCCATGACACATCCAATAAGGGTAGGACATGTGTCAAGCTCATCTCATATTATTAAAACATTATTTTTACCTTAAACTACAATAATTACCTCTAATCGCGATTAAAAACTTAAAAGTTACTATTCACCAAAAAATTATTTTAATTCCATTGAACAACATTTTACTTCTTAATGAAAACCATGTATGTCAGATTTTTGAAATTCAAAACACAGAGGTGGTAAAATTTCATTTAAATGGAAAATCAGTTTTTATAAGTACCACTTAGTGGTTTCACTATTCATCAAAAATTGAAGTTTTTCAGAAAATTACCAAAAATTCACCCTAAGATATATTTGATATTCCGAATTCAAAAATGATTTATATTTTAAAAAATTCAAAACATATAAGTTTCATTAATTAATTTAATAATTAATTCCCACTGTCATAGCAAATAGCGTGTTTTTATGAAACATTATGTATCAAAAGATTGACACTAGTTTAAGTCCGGTTTCAAAGTGAAATTAATTCCAACGACCACTATTGGATTAAATAGTAAAAATATATTCTAATTTCACTTTAAAACCAATTCAAAAGAGAATCTAATCATATAAATAAATTAGATTAAAAAGTGGTTTTGAATTAAAATACAACATTTTTCACTATTCATTAAAAAATGAACTTTATCGGAAAGATACCAAAAATTTACACAAAGTAAATTTTGATGTCCCGATTCTAAATAAGAATTTTATTTTGTCAAATATAACACATAAAATTGTCAAAAAGTGGATTTAAAAGTGGTTCGCCATCAAAAGGCGGTTAATCGACCTTTTAAAGAATATTAGAATGTCTACGCTTAAAATTGGATTCATTCGCATTTTTAATCCTATAACATTTATTGTAAAGAGTAAAAATATTTGACAAACATATATAATCGTTTTGTAGTTAGTTATGTTCATTCCCTCCATTACAACAGCTAGGCGTTAACTACTATTTAAAATAATATTATTTTATTATTAGAGTGCAACGTAAGATTCCCAAGAAACTCGTTGTTGCGTGTTGGGTACGCCATCGAGCATAGAGTCCCCTTTAAAGTCATATTAATATTTTATTCACAAATATGGATAAATGTAAAAATGTCATACTCTTTATTTACCTGGGGTGTTACAATCAATGCCATGATCACCCTCAACTCCTTGCTGCATGTGTACACCATGATCTGCATCATCCCCTCCCTCTTCAAAAGGATTCGTCCTTGAATCTGCATATTCAAAAGGAGAGAGATCAGAAATATTAAATGTAGCACTCACATTTCCATACCTGCTGGGCATGTCAATCTTGTAGGCATTATCATTGATTCTTTCTAAAACTTTAAATGAACCATCTCCTCGTGATTGAAGTTTTGATTTTCTTTGCTCCAGGAACCTTTCCTTCCTCAAATGCACCCACACCCAATCTCCAGGTTCTAGTACAACCTTATGCCTACCCTTGTTTGCTTTCTTCCCATATTGTTCATTTATTATTTCAATGTTGGATTTTACCTTGGCATGTAAGTCCCGAACAAATTTTGCCTTCTCATCACCTGCAAGATCAACAACCTCATTAGTAGGCAATGAAAGAATATCTAATGGGGTCATTGGGTTAAATCCATATACAATCTCAAAAGGTGAGAAGTTATTAGTGGAATTCACTACTCGGTTATATGAAAACTCTATGTGTGGCAAACATTTTTCCCAATTCTTTAGATTTTTTTGAATTATTTCACGCAAGAGGGTAGAAAGAGTTCTATTCACCACTTTAGTTTGCCCATCAGTTTGAGGATGTAGAATTGTTGAGAACAATAATTTAGTTCTCAATTTATTCCACAAAGTCCTCCAAAAGTGGATAAGGAATTTCACATCCCTGTCACTTACAATGGTTTTGGGCAGTCCATGTAATCTCACAATTTCTTTGAAAAACAAATCTGCTATATGTATAGCATCATTAGTTTTTGAGCAAGCAATGAAATGGGCCATTTTGCTGAATCGATCCACAACAACAAAAATGCTATCACTTCCCGATTGGGATCGAGGAAATCCCAACACAAAATCCATAGAGATGACGGTCCAAGGATGGGATGGAACGGGCAAGGGGGAATACAATCCATTTGGTTGAACCTTGGACTTTGCATGCTTACAAGTGACACACCTAGAACAAATTGCAATAACATCTTTCCCCATGCTTGGCCAATAAAAATGTTCATGCAAAGTAGCTAGTGTTTTATCAACCCCAAAATGCCCCATCAAACCACCCCCATGAGTTTCTTTTACAAGAAATTCTCAAGTTGAACAATTTGGAATGCACAATTTATCCCTTTTGAAAAGAAACCCATCATTTTTGTAATAGTCTTTAAAACCATGTTTTTTACAAGATGTCCAAATTTTAGAAAAATCTCCATCATTTTCATACATTCCCTTTAGTAACTCAAGTCCAAGTAATCTAGAATGAAGAGAGGTAAGAAGTGAATACCTTCATGAAAGAGCATCAGCAACCACATTTTCCTTACCTTTTTGTGCTTGATCACGTAGGGGAAAGTCTCAATGAATTCCAGACAAGATTCATGCTGCCTATTCAACTTACCTTGGGACTTAAAATACTTAAGGCTTTTATGGTCAGAATGAATAATGACCTCTTTAGGCCATAAGTAATGTTACCATGTTTCCAGGGTTCGTTTCAAAGCATAAAGTTCTTTATCATAAGTTGAATAATTTAATGATGCCCCGTTCAATTTCTCACTAAAGTAAGCAATTGGACGCGACTCTTGAGTCAAAACAGCACCAATTCCAACTCCCAATGCATCACACTCAATTTCAAAGACTTTGGTGAAATCATGTAGCCTTAAAAGGGGAGCATTGACCAATTTTTCTTTGAGTGTGTTAAAATCTTTTTCTTGTTTTTCACCCCATTTAAAGACCACATGTTTCTTTACAATTTCATTATGAGGTGCAACGATGGATGAAAAAACCTTTACAAACCTCCTATAGAAGCTTTCCAATCCATGAAAACTTCTAACCTCGGTTCCACTCTTCGGTGTGGGCCACTCCTGAATTGATTTGATCTTTTCATCATCCACACGAATCCCTTCTGCCCCTAAAACAAATCCAAGAAACACAACAGAATCCATGCAAAAGGAACATTTTTGAAGATTAGCATAAATTTGGTTTTGTTTAAGGGTCTCACACACCAAAAGCAAGTGTTCAACATGGTTGTATAGAGATTTGCTATACACCAAGATATCATCAAAATAGACAACCACGAATTTTCCAATGAATGAACGAAGGACATGGTTCATTAAGCTCATGAATGTACTTGGTGCATTAGTTAAACCAAATGGCATAACTAACCACTCATATAAACCAAACTTAGTTTTAAAAGCAGTTTTCCACTCATCTCCTTCTTTCATTCGAATTTGGTGGTATCCACTTTTAAGATCAATTTTTGAAAACAAAGAGGCCCCATGTAATTCATCAAGCATTTCATCAAGTCGAGGGATGGGATAACGGTACTTAACTGTTATTTTTTTGATGGTGCGACAATCCACACACATCCGCCATGTTCCATCTTTATTGGGTACTAGGATCACCGGAACGGCGCATGGACTCATGCTTCCCTTACTAATCCTTTCTTCATGAGTTCTTCAACTTGACACTAGATCTCTCTAGTCTCTTCCGGATTAGCTCTATATGCTGGCCTATTTGGAATTGTGGCACCGGGTATGAAGTCAATCCTATGCTCAATGCCTCCCAAAGGGGGTAGTCCATCGGGTGTTTCTTCAAGAAACAAATCACCAAATTCCTGTAGTAAAGACATAACACAAGAAGGCAAAGAATGGTGAAGTTAATTAGTTGCAAGGTAAGCATCCTTACTAATGAGTAAGAATATTTTCTCACTCAATAAAGCACCTTTCACCTCACTTTTTCCAGAAAATAAACTCACCTTTCTCTCAACACTCTTGTTTTCATCTCTTTGATTTCCCTCATTTCTTTTTATGCCACTCGACTCTCCTTTTTCACTCTTAATTTTTCCACTCTTTTCATTTTTTTCTCTCATTTCCTTTTTCGTCAACTCATCACTCTCTTTTTTATCACTCAAAATTTTATTTTTCCCACTTTCTTTTTCACTCATTTCTTTTTTCTTTTTGTATTCTTTCTCTATCCTCACTTGATATTCATATACTTGTATGGTACTTAGAGGAGTCAAAACAATCTTTCGACCGCTGAAATGAAAAGAGAAGCGGTTATCATAGCCATCATACATCACCCTCCTATCAAATTTCCATGGTCAACCTAGTAGTAAATGTCTAGCTTGCATCGGAGCAACATCACACAGCACATCATCATGATATTTTCCAATGGAAAAAAGAAACTATGGCTTGTTTTGTGACCCTCAATTCCCCACTATCATTCTACCATTTCAATCTATAGGGTCTAGTATGCCTTAGAGTAGGCAAACTCAGCATTTCCACCAACAAGGTACTCGCCACATTAGTACAACTTCCACTATCAATGATCATACTGCATACCTTCTCCTTGATGTGGCATCTCGTATGAAAAATATGTTCTCGTTGCTCCTCATCATGATCATCTTTAGGTTGAATTTTTAAAGCTCTTCTTGCCACCAATGCATCTCCATGTACGGGTTCTTCAACTTCTACATCTGAACCCTCCTCCAGAGATGGAATCTCATCATCACTAGAGTGCTCACTAAGGATATCTCCATTATCCAAAATAATCATGGCCCTTTTTTGGGAATTTATATGCAATATGACCATGTCCTTGACACTTAAAACACTTTATATCACGAGATTTAGAAGGGAAATTTGTGTCCATTTTTTCTTTTGAATCAGTGGGGAAGAACTTATTTTTGGCCTCTTCTCTTTGTTTTGGAGAAAATTTAGAATCCCTTGGTTTCGTTTCATTCCACTTAGAAGTTGATTTTGGATCTTTCCGGTTATCCTTCCAAAAATTATGGGAACTTACTTGAATCCTACGAGAATGTAGTTTATTTTTTACCTTCACCGCCTTATGTAGCAACTCCTCCATGTCAATGTATGTCTGTAGTTACACCACATCTATAATTTCCGGATTCAATCCATTGATGAACCTTACCATGGTAGCTTCGCGATCCTCCTCTAAATTGGCTCGAATCATTGATATCTCCATTTCCTTGTAGTATTCCTCCACACACATGGAACCTTGCACGAGTTTTTGTAACTTCAAATTCAAGTCTAGATAGTAATGACTAGAAAAGTACCTTTTGCGCATTACTATCTTCATTTCTTCCCAAGTTCGAATTGGCCTTTATCCATTTCGTCGTCGACTTACTTGTAATTGGTCCCACCAAATACTTGCATAGTCGTTGAACTCAAGCGCTGCCAATTTTACCTTCTTCTCCTCCGAGTAGTTGTGAAGTCCAAACACATGGTCAACCTTCCACTCCCACTCCAAATAAAGTTCTGGGTCACTCTTCCCTTGAAAGGGTGGAAGTTTCACTTTTATGCTTCCCAAGTCATTGTCTCTCCAAGCATCACGTTGCCCTCGCCTAGGAATTGATTCTTCAAAATCAAAGTACTCATTATCACCTTATTGAATTTATTGCCTTCTTGGAGCCTTTGAAGACGAGGAACTTTGTATATCATCCAACCTAGCATTCAATCTTTTAAAATGGTCAGCGACTACTTTCATGAATAATTTAATGTCGATCTCACTTCTTTCTCCCTCACTTGCCATTTTTTTAAAATTCTTCACACACTCTTTCTCTCTTTTTTTTATCTCTCAAAAGGTTCCTCACACTTTCTAGAAAAACAACTTGGTTCCTACAAGTGTTCTTAAATAGAATCAAGAAGACAACTAGTAGAAGCAATCAATTCATGGAAATCTTTAAAAATAAGAAATTTTAAAAGGGTTTGAATCAATGAGGTCCAAGAAATGTGGGGGTAAATGGGAGAAAAGGTTATAGAAGAAGGTTGGATATGGATGAAGGAAATAAGATGATGGATAAGAAAAATTCAATCAAATTTATAACTTATGAGCGAGCACAATGTTTCAAATGAGCAGCATCCTTTTTTTTTATTTTTTTTATTTTGATTTTTTTTGCTACTCAATAAACAAGAATTGAGATACAAAGAGTGCGCCTTTTGTGCTCAAAGTAAAAAAAATGAAAAATGTACTAATCTGATTGCAATGATGTAAATGGTTGAGATAACATGAACTTCAAACTCAAATGGAAATCCTCCTTGGAGATTGTTAGATTTCACAAGGGTGAAACTGTAGCACGAATTGATTCAGCTATATCTCCAAATATAGGTGTCGGATTTTAGTGTTTCCAAATCGAGAAGAAAGATGAGATTCTGAACTATTAAAATGACTTATTATACGCCCAAAAACTCAAATAAAAAGTAGACGAAAATATGGAAGAAAGTTCCGTCCAGAATTGGTGATGGCAGAAAATGGAAGAAGGGGAAGAAAAAAAAAGATGGGAGAAATAGAAATGAAAGAACCTAGTTTCCGTTTCCTTCCTCTGATACCAAATGATATGATACCGTATGTTAGTGCAGTATTCGTTGGCAAAAATGCGGAAACACAAGCGAAGAAAGAAGAGGGGAATGGAAATTAAAAGAAATGCAAGAGGAATAAAAGGGGAAGGGAATGATCAATTAGGACCCCAAGGAGACTTTCCCCTTGAAACTCTAATTATAAAGCACCACAAAGGTTGATCACTCCTTTGATGAGCCTTACTTGCATTCACCTAAGAACACGAGAAACACAAGCATAATAATGCGAGAAACTCTCAAATTCGAAATTAGCCTTCAAGGGGTACGAGAGGTGGCTATTTATAGCCAAATGAGAGGAATACATGTCAAACTACCTATCCCACAAGAGTATAAAGACTATCCCACGAATTTGACTTTGTTTACACATGTCCATGGATTTAGGGGACAAGATATCTCTAAAGAAGACTTTTAGGAACCACTCCAAAGACTTTGAAGATTCCCACCATGGATTTGGAGACAAGGGGCCCACCACTTTTGACATTGGATATTTCCTTCATGCAAGTGGATTAAATTTCATGGAAGCATATGGGTGGGTCTTTTAGGTTCACTTTTGGGCTTTAATAAGTGTGATTAAAGGCCCATTTTCTCCTCCCATGCATGCATGTTGGGCCTCGTCTTGTAATTTCAAAATGAGGCCATGTAAGGCCTCTTTCATCCTCCTCATTCTTCCTCTTGTCATTGGGCCACCAATCCCATGCAATGGGTCTTGTCCATTAATTCTCCTTCCACCATCAATGCCATGATCACCCTCAACTCCTTGTTGTATGTGTACACCATGATCCGCATCACATAAACATGTGGAATTCCTACTATCGAGTTTCATCATCTTATGAGTACCTTCACCTAATAGTCAACACTCTATATGTCCCATCATTGAATGTTATCTAACCATAGAACTATATTTAAGAATATCATTATGAAATTTTAAGGTTCTCATCATAAAGAGGAATTATTATGACATTTTCAATGTGATAGATATTATAAGACATTGTTATATTAAATTCATGAAGAATAATGAATAGTATGTAGTAAGATGTTTATATTAATACTCAATTATTTGAATATACATGCAATAAAAATTATAAATAGTTGGTTATAGGACACAAACTCCAATAAAATCCCACTTGGAATAGAGATAATGGATAATGACTTTCAGTTTTATAGATCTCACATGATGATCATGTTTATTATGATTTAAGGATTTAGTCAAGGGGTATTACATGTTGCCTTTGGTGGAGACTCTTCTCACTGTGACATCACCTCTCTAAGAAAAATCTATCAAGAGATGATATTTTTGAATCATGTTCTTTATTTTCTGATGTGATCTTAGCTCTTTTACAAGAGACACTGTTGTATTATTATCTTAATAGAGTGTGATGGGGTCTATACTGCTAGGATTCACATCAAGAATTTGGATGAAATTGTGTAAACACTCTCTTTATTTAGCTGACTTATAATCTGTAATATAATCATAATATGCTATAAAATCTATAACCATGGCCTGCATTGATCTTTTCCAACTCAAAAAACCTCCATTTAGAGTAAATATGTATCCCTACTGGGATTTTAGATCATCTTGATCTATTTTGAAAATAGAATCTACATATCCCCTAATGACTAGCTCCTTATATCCTCTATAGACTAGAAATATATCCTTAGTACACATCAAATACTTAAGGATAATCTTGATTTTCATTAAATGGAAATCACCTGGGTTATCATGATATCTTCCTACCACACTTAAGGTATATGTGACATCTAGCATTATACAAAGCATATCATACATGACTTACCCAATCACTGATGTGTATGGAGTCCTTTACATACTTTGTCTTTCCTTATCTATATAAGGACACTTTTCTTAAAAAGATTAATTTCATGTGACATTGGAAACAATCCCCTATGGTATTGTTACATACTGAATCTCTTTAGTATCCTGTTAATGTATGTACTTTGACTTAGTCTAAGAAACCTCTTGGATCTATCATGATTAATCTCAATCCCAATAATATATGTCGCTTCACATAATTACTTCATGGAGAAGCATGTATTAAATATAGATTTAATATACAGTAATTCTGATGGATTTCAACATATCAACTAGTGAAAAGGATTCTCCATAGTCTATAACTTAATGTTATTTGAACCCTTTTGAAATCAGTTGTTCTTTATAAGTATTGACTTGTAAATCTGTGTCCAATTTCTTATTGAATTCCCATTTACAACCAATGAGTTGTACATCCAATATAGGATATACCAAAACCCATACTTGGTTTGGATACATGGAATCCATTTCATAATTCATAGCTTATTTCCACTTGGAAACTTTTATGTCACTTATTACTTCCTTATAAGTTACAATATCATATTCATGGTAAGATTACATGGAAATTATAATTCTTATGGATTTCAACATATCAACTAGTGAAAATGATTCTTCATAGTATATGAATTAATGTTATCTAAACCCTTTTGAAACTAGTTGTTCTTTATAATTATTGACTTGTCAATCCATGTCCAATTTCTTATTGAATTAAAATTTCCAACCAATGAGTTATGCATCCAATAGAGGATATACCAAAACCCATACTTGGTTTTGATACATGGAATCCATTTCATAATTCATAGCTTATTTCCACTTGTAAACTTTTATGTCAGTTATTACTTCCTTATAAGTTACAATATCATTATTATCAACTAATAATGAGTCACCATCCTCAGTGACTAGAAAACCATATATTTTAGGTTCTATAACCTCTCTTGTACTCTTAAATAGTATTTTTGTCTCTACAGCTTCCTTTTATATGGGGATTTGTGGGATATATTCATGTTCCAACTCTTGTGTATCTTGATCTGGGAATTCATCAAAGTCTATCTCACTCCAACTATCTCATTTAGAGATAGTATCCCTCTCAAGGAGTGTGGGATGTCTACCAACCACAAACATTTTATCAAAAAGGGTCATATATGTAATATCCCCTTATTTCCATGGGATATTCTATAAATATACACTTAGTGCCTCAGGGTTCAAGTTTGTTGCTAGAAATATCCATAACAAATGCTTTGCATCCCAACACTCATATGTGCAACAATGAAGGTATATTTACAAAACAAATTTCATATGGAATACCATTTACTGCTTTAGTTGGAACTCATTTTAGAATGTGTACTAGTGTATTCAATGTGTATCCCCTAAAGGATAATGGAATACTCACATGACTCGTCATTTATATCATTATGTCTAGTAGGGTATAGTTCCTCCTTTCACTTACACTATTCCATTATAGTGTATAAGGAGGAGTGAGTAGGGAGTGAATACCAACCTCCAATAAATAATCAATGAAGTCTTGATTAAGATATTCTCCACCACGTTCTGAGTAGAGATTTTTAATTTTTCGACCATGCTAGTTCTCAAATTCATTCTTTTAATCCTTGAATTTATCAAAATAATCATACTTATACCTCATTAACTAGATATGTCCATATCTATTAAATCATTAGTAAAATTTATGAAGTATGAGTACCCGCCCCTATCTTCAACTATAAATAGTCCACACACATCAGAATGAACTAATTCAACAAGCTCCCTGGATCTTTCACCTTTTCCATTAAATGGGTATTTGATCATTTTTTCTTGTAAAAATGTATGATATACACCAAGTGGTTTTAGTTAAAATGAATCTAAATATCCATCTTGGTGTAATCTGGTCAAATGCTTGTTGTTTACATGATCTATCCAATAATCTCGTATTTGAGTGTGGCATGAGTCATGTGAACTATTTTCATTATTTATTTTCATTACATGGTTCATGTAATCCAACACATAAATACCATTATTAAAACATTCCTTTCCAATAATAAATTATTTCTTTGTAAAAAAAGCAACACTTAATCCCAAATTTGAAAATAAATCCATTTGTATCAATATTGGACATATAATTAATGTTTTTAGTGACTAAAGTAACATAATAAAAATATTTTAGAACCAAGATTATTCCAATCAGCAACGTGAGGTGGTAATCTCTAATATCCATAAAATAAAGTATGGATTTGTTGGCTATAATGGAGGTGGACGTATAATTAATGTTTTTTAGTGACTAAAGGAACATAATAAAAATCTTAAATAATTTCATGTCTTTTATATATCCATAATATATAATAACACATTTAGAAAAATTGTAAGGGGGGTTTTATTTATAAAATTTTGGGTTATTATATCTTCTATTAAGGCTATCCTTCAGTATCTGAAAAGAAATAAGGATATGTTCCTATTTTATAGAGGAGATGAGGATCTGGTCATTTGGGGTTATATTAATTCTAGTTTCTAAATAAATCATAATGATTTTAATTCATGTCCAAGATATGTTTTTTGTCTCAATGAAGGAGCTGGGAGCTGGAAGAGTTCAAAGAAACCATTTTTCATTGATTATATAGTGTATTTTGAGTATATAGAAACTTATAATGTATCCAAGTAAGTATTTTGGATAGAAAAAAATGTCTAGGAGCTTAATTTGGTACCTAGAATTAAAGACCATAGCATGTTATATTGTGACAATACTATAGCGATAGCTCTTGTAAAAGATCCAAGGTCACACCAATGGACAAAGTACATACTTTATAAGTATAATCTATTGAGATATTTTTCT
Organism: Viscum album; assembly: GCA_963277665.1. NCBI lineage: Eukaryota > Viridiplantae > Streptophyta > Magnoliopsida > Santalales > Viscaceae > Viscum > Viscum album. Next base: position 1,819,388,411 of record OY728164.1, read on the forward strand.
ATGAGGGATGAAGTTTTAGTAAAAGGAGTTCCCAAAAAAGAAAATGTAGAATACCCCTTTACTAAAGGCCTATATTAGTAAAATTATGAGTATCATGTGACAGCTAGCAGACTAAAGGTTGTTAGTAGTTGGATCTAGTGCAAGTGGGAGTCTGTTGGAAATGGTGTACTAGAACCAACTTATGTGGACTTTATGATAACATGTATTCATTGTATTTAATATTAATAAACTCCTTATCAAATCATTATTGATCTTCTATATAACATAGTATGTGATAATGTCTTAAGAGTAGTTTTCACCCAAAAAGGTTATAGTAGTTCCCCACCATGATAATAACACAAAAGTACAATGATAGTATTCTTAAATATATGTTCTATAGATGGATGATGTCATTTGAGGGACACAAATGATATAGTATATCAGTGGTGTATACTTATAGGACTTTGATTAACCTTATTAAATATATTGGTTCAGCTTATGATAATCCACACACAACTGAATAGTTTCATTCACCTTTTCACAAACAATATTGGTGTTTCCCACGGAGATGTGCTAGGCTGAATGAACCATTTGCTTTCTATATCTTCCAAATGCACCTTCAATTCCCTTAATTCCATTGATTTCATCCATTAAGATAGAAGGGAAATGGGACTGGGGCCCAGGAAGAGATAAATCATAAACTCTACTTCTCTTGTGGGTAGAAACCCTAAGAAATTTTTAGAAAAAAAATCCAGAAACTAATAAACAACTGCGGGAATATCACTATTCTAGATCTCATCCACCAATGTAAAGGTCAACGCAGCCAACTATTATGAGATAGATCCAACCGTTGGTGCCAAAAAACTTAATTCACCAACCTTTACATTCCTTTCCCCTCTAAAGATATTCTTGAGGCCATTATCAATCATAAAACTAACCCTTTGAGTATAACAGTTGATGTGAGCCTTAAACATTGTCAACCAATACATACCTAGGATAATGTCATAAACATCCATCTCAATCATAGATAAATCTCATATTAACTCAACTCCATCAACAGTTATAGAAAATTATTTTCACATAAAGGCTCTATATTCTTTTTGACTAAGAGGAGTTTGAAGTTTCAAAAACAAAATGCACCATCTCATCATTTAAACCCAATATATCAATAGCATAAGAAGAAATAATGTAACGACCCAAAACTTTTATCAATGAAATCCCCTTATTATAATTATTTAATATAGTTAATCACATAAAATCACATTAATAACACAATACAAACTTTATAAATGAAGAATTAATGAAATAAAAGGCATTTCTAGAAGTTAAGGAACTTATACCAAACGAATAGTAACTTGACCTTTGGAATAGTAACATGACCCTTAGGAATAGTAAACCAGGAAATGGAATAGTAACCTCACCTATAAAAGTATAAATAAAATTTAAACATATTATAAATGGTAGTATGATATAATTATATCATAGTATAAGTAAATAATTGTTTTAAAAATTATTAATTAAGTGTTGGTAATTTTATAGGTCAAAAATATTTAATTAAGATTTTTTGATTAATTAAATAATTAAAAAAATCATAAAATGTATTCATAAATTATTTTTTTGAATTATTATGATTATAAGATAATTTTATGAGACCTTAGTTAATTTTTTAAAGTGATATAAAAATAGTTATAATTGTAAAATCTATATTTTCCAAGTAAATGATTATTTTAATTAAAATTTAAAATTATCATATTTAGAAAATTATTTTCATAAAATTGATTTCATTTTTTAATTTCACATGTTAAAAAAATTTAGGTTTAATTTTTGGTATTTTTATGAAATGCTTGAATTTTTTGTGAAAAGTAAAATATGATAATTTATGATAAATGCTAAACACTTGAGTTATAGAGTCATAGGTGATGTAGTGCTGATTTAAGACCATTACCTAGAACTAAAAATTCTCAAGTTACTGTATTTAGTCTCAAGAATCAACACTATTGCTTTTCTTGAGAAAAATAATAAACTAATTAATTAAATAATGAGAAAACACCCCCTCTCCTCCACTATAAATACCACCCCTCACCCCCTATTCTTCTCACACCTCTCAAGTCTTGAGCCTTGTCCAAATTATACCCAATACTCTTACCAAACCTCTCCCCCATGTCTAGGATATTTTTTTTAACAAAAGATCAAAACCAATCCCTTAAGGAGGCTCTCAATAAGAAGGAATCAAGAGGTAAAACCCTCTTCCTTTTCTTTTAATTTCTTTTCAAGTTACTTTATTTTATTATATTCTCCAAACTTCCCCTTGTCCAAGTGGCATGAAAACTCCATTATCTTAAATATACTTTAATTTTATCATGTTTATGGAATAATTTTCATCAAATCTCATATCCTCTCTTTTTTATTTTAAGAATGAAAACATCATTTGTGAGGTGCCAAACTACCACCTTCATGGATGACGTGCTTTCATCTTTCAATTTCACCTTTAAGTCTGGTTATGAAACCATTTTTATGGTTGAACCAGATTATATTATATGTATTAAAACCTATTTAGTGTTCTGGAACCTTTTTATATGCATGATATTTTATAATATAACAAAACTAGTTTGTGATGATCAAAAAATGCTAAATTAATCTAAATGATTATCATTAATTATTTATCTAATGCATCATCCTCACTTCTAAAAAATGGTATTTTAATATTACATAAGTTCATTAATAAAATATAAGTTTAGTTATGGACAAGTATCCTCATTCTACATGATTTTCCATACACATATACAAGTAAACTGTTTATGAAAACCAAGGAAACTAACGCTTCCGAATGATGAAATTGAATCTCATAACCCATCAAAAGGGACATAAATGAACTAAATAAAATTATAATAAATCAAATAAAAGTATAAAATTTTATTAATTAATAAATTAATGGATTTAATTTTATTATTCAGTACATTAATATCAAGTGCATAATCATTTCGGACATAAGGTGAGAGATTCTACCCAAAAATCCATTATTTCTTCAAGTTACTCTTCCTCTCTTTTTACCCAAATGAAATTATATTTTCTTTTTATGTAAATATTATAAATTTTGTGTATATGTTCCAAACTCATGTATAAATATCCATTCATCCTTCTTTTTCGAGGATATACATGTTTTTAAAAGGTTCCCTACTCAATTCTTCTAGATAATCAAGCCCGGTTTAAGGGAACTTCCCAAATTCTTACCCAATTTCAAGCACACTATATAATACATTATAATACACCATTATTTTTCTAAAATAACTCATTTTATTATGAAAACTTCCTTGGTTAACTTCTGGTTTTATATAAAATATTATTCCCTTTTCTGCTATAAAATGATCTTTAATATTTTCTTTTAACCATACAAAAATGTTTTAAATCTAAAGTTTATTAAATACTATTTTTACATATTATCACTTAATTTTGACGTCCTTTATCATGATATATGCCTATTTTACCTTATGTATTTCCATTTATGTTTTTAATATATTCTTTCATGGATACATTTATTATATGATCAGTTGGTATGTATTTGACATGATTATGATACTCATTCCTTTCCATGGGTAACCCTTGTGTTATGTTTGATTCCTAATTTATGATTATTCATGTGGAACACATATTCATGAACATATTATTATGGGTGAACCCAGATAGCGATCCAATTCATTGGGTAATGTTTAGTCTCAGGAGATGTTATGTGCAACAGTGTTGGTGGTTAGCCTTGACTCATTCTCCTCTATGTGCAATGAGCCTTGACTCATGCTCCTTAATGTTCAACGAGCCTTGACTCATGCTCCTTAATGTGCAACGAGCCTTGAATCATGATAAAGTAATGTTTTACATTGCTTCCATATTACCATGATTCTATGATTGTATGATCCCATGTTCTATATGTTATGATTCTATATGTTTAATCATGTTTTATGCCTTTTTGTATCATCATGTTATGCCTTCTAACCCATGTGATAATCTTTTTTTAATGTTTATTCCCTTACTGTGATTTTTATCTCATCCCTTTGTTCATTTTATCCCCAGGTTATCCTATGAATATGTAAGGGCTCAAAGGAAGTTATAAGCTCATAATGGATAATAAATAAAGAAATGTTTATTGAAAATTTTGATCCCCTCCTTGTGGAATAGTGGATTAACTCCATTGAAAAGATATTATATGTACTCTAGTGCTCATAAGAAGAGAAATTTGTGCTAGTGGTCTATCATTTTATGGTAAAGCTGATCAGTGTTTGACACTGATCAAAAATAAAAAGTCCAAGTAGGAAATTGATTCCATGGATTGGAAGGAATTCGAGAAAATGTTTTTCAATAGATATTTTGGCCAAACCCTCCATCTCAATATGGAGAGAGAGTTCCTCATACTTAATTAGAAGGAATATGAGTCTATCAGGTCATATGAGGTAAGATTTACAAGGATTTAAATATACACTTATAGCTTTGTCATAAACACTAAAATAAAGGTGTATCACTTCTTTAGAAAACTAAATCTGAGTCTACAAAAAGTGTTAGTGATTCAAGACTTTGAAAATTATGAGGAGATTGTTTGTTTTTCCCTCAAGGTTGAAATGGAGATCGAAGACTCTCAATGGTATCATGGGTCTGGTGAAAAAAAGTGGAAAATGGATTCTAATGTGGGTGTATTAGAAAATAAATCCCGTGATGGAAAGAATACCAAATATCCCATGTGTTAAAATTGTGGGAAGAAGAATCCTGGGAACTTTCAAAAGGAGACCATGAAATGCTTCAAATGTGAAAGAATGGGGCTTCTGGTTAATAACTATCGAATGGATATGAAGAATTACACTAATGTGGAAGAATAAAGGAAGGTTCAAATCAAAACTCAGCCTGTAGTGTAGTGTTTCAATTGCAATAACATGGGAATTTTGAATACCAATGCCCTAAGCCCTGGGTTTTCAGAGGAAATCAACAATAACCTCTAAGGAAACAAGGAAGGGCTTATGCTATCACTACTACTGATGTAGATCCAAAAAACGATGTGGTGATAGGTACATTGGTTATTCATTTAATAATATTGAACAAACTATTTGATTCTGGTTCTACTCATTCTTTCATATCTTGCAAGTTTAGTAGAACTATTCAATTTCCACCTCAAAATCTAAAGGTTGACTTATCTGTAAAAATAGTAAATGGGGAAATTATTGCATCCAAAGTATATAACTCATATTTGATTAATGTTTGTGGATTGAACCTCCCATAAAATATTTTCATACACCCTTTGGTAGATCTTGATGTTATTTTAGGCATAGATTGGTTATCTTTATAAAAATCCAACATTGACTATTGGGAAAGGGAGATCACTCTTCACATTCTGAAGCATCCTCCAATTCTGTACAAGTATAAGGAGGAGGATGAATCGTTGTCAAAATCATCATTTCAAGTGGGTATATTACTTCCATATGAGCAATAATATCTCACTCGAATGATTGAGACAAAGGAGATAATCATGATTGATGACATGCCCATTATTAAGAATTACACTGATGTATTCCCTAAAGAGTTGTATGGTATTCCTCTTGATTGAGAGGTTGAATTTTCAATTTAACTTATTCCGAGATCTCTACCAATATTAAATACACCTTATATAATGTACACCATTGAGCTAGAAGAATTGAAGAAGTAGTTATAGGATAATCTAGACAAGGTTTTTATATGCCCAACTGCTTCACCATGGGGTGTGCTAGTCCTCTTTGTCAAGAAGAAGGATAGATCAATAAACCTCTACATCTATTATCATGATCTCAATAAAATCATGATAAAGAAAAATTATCCCCTTCCTTGAATAGATTACTTGTTTTATTAGCTACATGGGTCCAGTTATTTCTCTAAGGAAAACCTTTGGTCGGGATATCACCAATTAAAGGTGGGGAAGGAAGGTATTCCCAAGACTATATTTCGAATGAGGTGTGGACACTATGATTTCATAGTGATTCCATTTGGACTCACAATAATCCCAAAATATTCATGTACTTAATGAATAGAGTCCTTAGGAATTACCTTGATAAATTTGTGGTAGTCTTTATCAATGATATTTTGATATACTCCAAGAACAAGGAGGAACGTGAGGAGCATTTGAAAACTATACTGAAGAATTTGTGAAGGAATAAAATATATGAAAATTACAGTAAATGTGAGTTCTAGATAGAGTAATTATCATTCTTGGAGAATTTAATCACTAGAAAAGGGATATCTATAGACCCTTGCAAGACAAAGGCGACCAAAGAGTGGTCCAGGCCAACATCTGTAATAGATATCCCTAGTTTCCTTGGCCTAGATGGGTATTACTGATGATTTTTGAAGAACATGTCAAGATTTTCAAACCCAATAACCAATATAACATAGAATGGAGTGAAGTTTTTCTAGACTCAAGAATCTGAGGAAAGATTTAAGGAGCTCAAAAATAGGCTTATCATTGTGTCAGTACTCACCCTCCCGACAAGTGGAGAAATATTTGTGGTGTAAATAAATGCTTCAAAGAAGGGATTATGTTTGTACTGATGAAAAATAATAAATTGATAGCCTATTCTTCAAGAAAATTAAAAATCCATGAGAAAAATTATCCCATGCATGATCTGGAGTTGGCAGTTGTGATCTTTGCATTTAAAATTTGGTAGCATTATCTCTATGGGGAGAAGTGTGAGATATATACTGATCCCAAGAGTCTTAAATATATATTCACAAGGAGCTTAATATGCACTAGCAATGATGGTTAGATCTCATTAAGGATTATGACTGCTCAATCCACTACCTTCTCGGTAAGGAAAATAAAGTGGTGGATGCTTTAAGTAGAAAGGATCCTGTATCTTTATCAATGATGATAATTGAGAAGGATCCAATATTATTATAATTGCAAAGGATGGAAATGGGAATCATTAAGAGACTAACATCATCAATCCTTTCTCAAATTATTGTTCAACTGTCCCTTGTGGAGAAAATAAAGTATGCTCAAAGAAATGGTGTGGAAATTCAGCCAAAATGGGAAATCCTCCGAGTTCAAGATCTATGAGGACGGAGTCATAATATTTGGGTCACGACTATGTGTAGCATCCAATCTAGTGATAAATAAATAGCTTTTGAATGACACAGATAGCTCAACCTTCTCTATTCACCCCAGGAGCTCAAAGATGTATCGAGATATCTGGGAGAACTTTTGTTGGGAAAATATGAAAATGGAGATTTCTTAATATACATCAAAGTGTATGGTATTTAAGAAAGTGAAAGATAAAAGGAAAAAATATAAAGGGATGATGCAACCATTACCCATACCAACATGGAAATGGAAAAACATCACCATGGACTTTGTCACTAAACTTCCAAAGACATCCAGAGGGAAAAATTCTCTATGGGTTGTGGTGGATAATCTTACAAAGATAGATCACTTTATCGCAATTCAATATTGCTTCTCATTGGATAAACTTGTATGGATATATATCAAAGAAGTGGTAAGGCTACATTCAGTACCACTATCTATTGTATCTGATAGATATCTGAGATTCCCCTCCAAGTTTTGGAAAATTCTCCAACATACTCTAAGCACTGAGCTAAAATTTAGTACGACATATCATCCTCAAACTGATGTCAAATATGAGTGGAATATTCAGACATTGGAAGACATGTTGAGAAAATTTTCTATGGACTTCAAATGAGGATGAGACCAATATCTACCACTTGTAGAATTCTATTACAACAATATTTTTCACTCGAGCATCCAAATGGCTCCATATGAATCCCTTTATGAGAAAAGGTGCATAAAATCAACATGTTGGGATTAATTCAATGAATTTAAGCTGTTAGAGCCTGAAATGGTTGACGAAATTGTAGAGAAGGTGAAAACCATTCAACATCACATCAAGGCATCCCAAAGTTGAAAAAAGAGATATGTAGACAATCATCAATGAGGCCTTGAGTTTAAAGTTGGAGATATGGTATTCCTCTTCATATCTCTATGGAAGAGGATCATGAGGTTTGGTAATAAAGGGAAGTTAACCCCCAGGTACATCATACCCTTCGATATTCTTGATCATGTTAGAGCTATGACCTATCAACTATCACTTCCACCAGTAATGTCTCAAGTACATGATGTATTCCATGTATCCCTCTTAAGAAAGTACATAACAGATCCCTCACATGTACTGATTTCAGAGGTGGTACAGTTGGAGAATGATCTTTTTTTATGAGGAGCAGTCAGTGAAGATCTTGGAGCATAGAGATAAAGTTCTACGCAACAAGACCACTCACCTGGTCAAAGTACTTTGGAAAAACCATAAGTATGAAGAGGCAATATGGGAACCAGATCAAGAAATGAAAGATAAGTATCTGCACCTATTTTCAAATTAGAATGTACAATGAAATTTTGAGGGCGAAATTTCATAAGGGGGGATAATGTAATGACCTAAAAATTTTATCAATGAAATCTCCTTCTTATAATTATTTCATATATTATGATCACATAAAATCACATTAATAACATAATACAAACTTTATAAATTAAGAATTAATGAAATAAAAGGCATTTATAGAAGTTAAGGAACATATACCAAAGGAATAGTAACTTGACCTTTGGAATAGTAACATGACCTTTATGAATATTAAACCAAACAATCAAATAGTAACCTCTCCAATGAAATTATAAATAAAATTTAATCATCTTATAAATGGTAATATGAAATAATTATATCATAGTATAAGTAAATAAGTGTTTTAAAAATTATTAATTAAGTGTTGGTAATTTTATAAGTCATAAATATTATGATAAATGCTTAACACTTGAGTTGTGGAGTCATAGGTGATGTAGTGTCGATGTAAGACCATTATCATGAACTCACATTCTCAAGTTACTATATTTAGTCTCAAGAATAAACACTATTTCTTGTCTTGAAAAAAATAATAAATTAATGAATTAAATAATGATAAAGCACCCCTCTCTTCCACTATAAATACCACCCCTCACCACCTCTTCTCCTCACACCTCTCAGTCCTTGATCCTTGTCCAAATTCTACCCAATACTCTTCCCAAACCTCTCCCCAGATCTAGGATCTTTTGGTCTTAACAAAAGACCAAAACCAATCCCCTAATGAGGCTCTCAAGAAGAAGGAATCAGGAGGTAAAACCCCCATCCTTTTATTTTAATTTCTTTTCAAGTTCCTTTATTTTCTTATATTCTCCTCACTTACCCTTGTCCAAGTGGAATGAAAACTCCATTATCTTACATATAATTTAATTTTATCATGTTTATTGAATAATTCTTCATCAAATCTCATCTCCTCTCTCTTTTATTTTAAGAATGAAAAATATCGTCTCTGAGGTGTCGATCTACCACCTTCATGGATGATGTGATTTCATCTTTCAATTACACCTTAAAGTATGATCATGAAACCATTTTTATGGTTTAACCAGATTATATTATATGTATTACAACCTATTTATTGTTCTGGAATAGTTTATATACATGATATTTAATAATATAACAAAACTAGTTTGTGATGATCAAAAAATACTAAATTAATCTAAATGATTATCATTAATGATTTATCTAATTAATCATCCTAAATTATGTAAAAAAGATATTTTAATATTATATAATTTCATTAATAACATATAATTTCAGTTCTGGACAACTATCCTCATTCTAAATTATTTTTCATACACATATACAAGTAAACTGTTTATGAAAACCAAGGAAAATAACACTCCCGAACGATGAAATTGAATCTCATAACCCATCAAAAGGGACATAAATGAAATAAATAAAATTATAATAAATTAAATAAATGTATAAAAGGTTATTAATTAGTTAATTAATGGATTTAATTTTGTTATTTAGGACATTAAGATCAAGTGCAGAATCGTTTCGGACAAGAGTTAAGGGATTCTACTCAAACCACAATTATTCCTTCGGGTTACTCTTCCTCTCTTTTTACCCAAATGAAATTATCTTTTCTTTCTATGTAAATATTATAAATTTTGTTTATATGTTCCAAAATCATGTATCAATATCTATTCATCCTTATTTTTCAGATATATACATGTTTTTATAAGGTTCTATACTCAATTAGTCCTGATAAGCAAGCCTGATTTAAGGGAACTTCCTGAATTATTACCCAATTTCAAGCGCACTATATAATCCATTATAATAAACCATTATTTTTATAAAATCAATAATTTTATTATGAAAACATCCTTGGTTCACTTCTAGTTTTATATAAAATATTATTCCCTTTTCTACTTTAAAATGCTCTTTAATATTTTCTTTAAACCATACTAAAAATTTTTAATTCTAAAGTTTCTTAAATGCTATTTTTACATTTTATCACTTCAGTTTGACATCCTTTGTCATGATATATTCCTATTTTACCTTATTAATTTCCATGTATGTTTTGAATCTATTCTTTCATGGACACATTTATGATATGCTCATTTTTTATGCCTTATGACATGATTATGATACTCATTCCTTTCCATGGGTAACCCTTATGTTATATTTGATTCCTTATATATGATTATTAATATGGAACACATATTCGTGAACATATTATTATGGGTGCACCTAGATAGGTCTCCAATGAATTGGGTAATTTTTAGTCTCATGAGACGTTATGTGCAATGGTCTTGGTGGTTAGTCTTGACTTGTGCTCCTCTATGTGCAACGAGCCTTGACTCATGCTCCTCTATATGAAATGAGCCTTCACTAGTGTTAAAATAATGTTTTATATTGCTTCCAAATTACTATGATTCCATGATTATATGATCCTATTTTCTATATGTTATTATTCCATATGTTTAATCGTGTTCCATGACTTTTTGTATCATCATGTTATGCCTTCTAACCCATGTGCTAAGCTTTTTTTAATGATTTTTTCCTTACTAGGATTTTTAGCTCATCCCTTTTTTCTTGTTTTCCCCAATTTATCCTATTAATATATAAAGGCTCATAGGAAGTTATGAGATCATAATGGATGATAAATAAAGAAATGTTTTTTTTCAGCCCCATGTTTTCAGTTTTATGTACCTAGTCTTCTAAGACACTAGACTTTATGATCCTTGTCTTGTAATTTGATGTTTAATTATGATTAAAAATATGTAATTATATGTGTAAAAGGATAGGGTCTCTATAGTTGGTATTAGATGATGGTCTAGTTACTTTTGGAGATTAGGACTAGATAAATTTAGTAAGAACCCTAAGGATAAGACTGTGTATGAGAAAAAATCCCTAAATTTTTGTTTGTATAGAGTAAGTAGTTTATCAAGAAAATACATCCTTTTATAGATACTACAAGTGGACTTGGTTATGGAATAGATGTACCTAGGATTAAAACTCCAACAAGGTGTTTCGGGCTAGACTTAGGGTAACCTGGTACATGATAACATGCCCTACTGCACACCTGGTTTGACACTCCTGGGGGATATACTTTGTTAAATTCATAAGCTCATTACAAACCATTTTTAAGGTAACAAAGAAAATGCCTATAAGAATATATGTTAGGAAATAGATCTTGGATAACCTAGATTGAAACCTATGGAATCGCAAGTTATGATATAATTTTCTATTAAGAGTTTATCCTTTTATGTTTAAAGTTTCATTTTTATACTTATTAGTTATGTATTCAATCCCCCTAATTGCACTTTATTTTTCTTAGTTAATAGCAGGAAATAGAAGACAATGTGCCAATAATAAATATGATAGTAAATGTGTTGATTAACCTAATAATATGCCAAATATAATGGGAAAGGGTGTTCAAAACTTTATGATATTACTTGCTCAGCTGGCTCAAGTTATGAATAATAACTTGAATCGTGTGGAATTCCCTCCTTCTCTAAGGAAAGAGTGATTTTCCATCAAATACTTCATATGGAAAAGAACTCCCCATGTTTAGTGGATCTTTAAATCTCATCCTTGTGTAATAGTGGATTAACTCCATTGAAAAGATATTATTTATCCTCCAGTGATCAGAAGAAGAGAATGTTGTGTTAGCAGTCTACCATTTTGATGGGTAAGCTGATCAGTGGTGGAAACTAATCAAAAATAAAAAGTCTAAGGATGAAATTCATTCCATGGATTGAGAGGAATTCAAGAAAATGTTTTTCAATAAATATTTTCTACGAACCCTCCATCTCAAGATAGAAATAGATTTCCTCATACTTAAGCAGAAGGGAGATGGGTCTATTAGGGCATATGAAGCAAAATTTACAAGGATTTTAAGATACACCTTTGGCTCTGTCATGAAAATCGAAATCAAGGTGGATCGCTTCTTTAGAGGACTAAATCCGAGTCTACAATAAGCATTGGTGATTCGATACTTCGACAATTATGAGGAGATTGTCTTTTGTTCCCTCAAGGTTGAAATGGAGATCGGAGAATCTCAATGGTATCATGGGCCTAGTGAAAAAAAGAAGAAAATGGAGTCTAATATGGGTGGATCAGCAAATAAATCCCATGATTTAAAGAAGACCGAATATCCCACGTGTAAAAATTGTGGAAAGAAGCATCTTGGGAACTGTATAAAGGGAACCAGGAAATGCTTCAAATGTGGAAGAACGGAGCTTATGGATAAGAAATACCGAAGGAATATGAAGAATCCCACTAATGTGGAAGAAGAAAGGAAGGCTTAGATAAATACTCTACCAGTAGTGAAATGTTTCATTTGAAAAGAACATGGTAATTTTGAAAACCAATTCCCTAAGCATAGGGTTTTCAGAGGAAATCAACAACAACCTCCAAGGAAACAAGGAAGGGATTATACTATCACTACTGCTGATGTGGAGACAGATAATGATGTGGTGATAGGTGTGCTGTTTATTCACTCAAGAATAGAGAACATACTATTTGATTCTGATTCTACTCATTCTTTCATATCTTCCAGATTTAGTAGAACTATTCAATTTCCACCTTAAAATTTGGAGGTTGAGTTATCTGTGAGAATAGTAAATGGGAAAATTATTGCATCCAAAGTATATAAATCTTTCCCAGTTAATGTTTGTGGATTGAACCTCCCAAAAAATCTTATCATACTCCCTTTGGTAGAGTTTGATTATATTTTGGGAATGGATCGGATATCTTTATACAAAGCCAACTTCGACTGTTGGGAAAGGGAGATCACTCTTAATATTTTGAAGAATCCTCCAATTATGTACAACTGTAAGGAGGAGGATGAATCTTTGTCAGAATAATCACCTCAAGTGTGGATATTACTACCTTATTAGCAAGCATATCTCACTTAAATGATTGATACAAATGAGAGAATCATGTTCAATTACATGCCCATTGTGAGGGATTACATTGATGTATTCCTTGAAGAGTTGGTCGGTCTTCCTCTTGATCGAGAGGTTGAGTTATCAATTGAACTTATTCCTAGATCTATACCTATATCAAATAAACCTTATGGAATGGATACCATTGAGCTGGAAGAATTGAATAAGCAGTTACAGGAGAATCTGGATAAGGGTTTTATATGCTCAAGAGCTTCACCATTGGGTGCGCCAATCCTATTTATCAAGAAGAAGGATGGATCAATGAACCACTCCATCGACTATCATTAGCTCAATAAAATCATTATAAAGAACAATTATCCCCTTCCTTAGATATATGACTTGTTTGATTAGCTACATGGGGCCAATTATTTCTCTAAATCAGACCTTTGGTCGGGATATCACCAATTAAAGGTGGGGAAGAAAGATATTCCCAAGAATGTATTTCGAACAAGGTTTGGACACTATGAGTTTATAGTGATTACCATTGGACTCACTAATAATCCTATAATATTCATGTAATTAATTAATAGAGTCCTTAAGGATTACCTCAACTAATTTTTGGTAGTCTTTATCGATGATATTCTGATATACTCCAAGAGCGAGAAGAAACATGATGAGTATTTGAATACTGTGATGAAGAATTTGTGAAAGGAGAAAATATATGAAAATTATAGTAAATGTGATTTTTAGATGGATTAAGTATCATTCTTGGGGAATATAATCACTAGAAAAGGTATATTTATAGACCCTTCCAAGATAAAGGCAATCAAAGAGTGGCCTAGGACAACATCTATATGGAGATTACTAGTTTCCTTGGCCTACCTGGGTAGTACCGAAGATTTTTGAAGAACTTCTCGTGATTTTTAAACCCAATAACCAAGCTGACATGGAAGGGAGTGAAGTTTTTCCAGACTCAAGAATGTGAGGAAATCTTTAAGGATCTCAAAAGGAGGTTTATCATTACGCCAGTACTCACACTCCTGACAAGTCAATAACTCTTTGTGGTGTACAACAATGCTTAAAAGAAGGGATTAGGTTGTGTACTGATGAAAAATGATAAAGTTATAGTCTATGCCTCAATTCAATTGAAAATACATGAGAAAAACTATCACATTCATGATCTAGAGTTGGCAGTTGTGATTTTTGCATTAAAAATCAAGTGGCATTATCTCTATGGGGAGAAGTGTGAGATATATACTGATCATAAGAATCTTAAATATATATTCACACAAAAAGAGATTAATATTCTCCAATAAAGATAGTTAGAGATCATCAAGGATTATGACTACTCAATCCACTACCATACTGGTAAGGAAAATAAGGCGGTGGATGCTCTAAGTAGAAAGGATCCTGCATCTTTATCAATGATGATAATTGAGAAGGATACAATATTCTTAGTATTAAAAAGGATGGACATGGGAATAATTAAGGGAGGAACATCATCCATCCTTTCTCAAATTATTTCTCAACCGTCCCTTATGGAGAAAATAAATGATGCTCAAAGAAATGGTGTGGAAATTCAGAAAAGGGCAGAAGATATCTGAAATGGGAAATCCTCCGAGTTCAAGATCGATGAGGAGGGAGTCATAATATTTGGGTCACGAATATGTGTACCATCCAATACATAGATAAATAAAGAGATTATAAATGTCACACATAGCTCAACCTTCTCTATTCACCCAGGGAGCACAAAGATGCATCAAGATCTCTAGGAGAACTTTTGGTGGGATAATAAGAAAACATAGATTGCTGAATATACATCAAAGTGTCTGGTATTTAAGAAAGTGAAGGATGAAAGGAAAGAGTTTAAAGAGATGATGAAACCATTACCCATACCAACATGGAAATGGGAAAACATCACCATAGACTTTTTCACTAGACTTATAAAGACATCTAAAGGAGAAAATGATCTATGGGTTGTGGTGGATCATCTTATAAAGATAGATCACTTTATCACAATTCAATAGTACTTCTCATTGGATCAACTTGCAGGGATATATATCAAAGAAGTGGTAAGGATACATGGAGTACCACTATCTATTGTACCTGATCAAGATCTGAGATTCACCTCCAAATTCTAGAAAAGTCTCCAATATTCTCTAATCACTGAGCTAAACTTCAGTACAGCCTATCATACTCCAACTGATGGACAATATGAGTGCACTATTCAGACACTGAAAGACATGTTGAGAGCTTGTTCTATGGACTTCAAAGGAGTATGGGACCAACATCTGCCACTGGTAGAATTCTCCTACAACAATTATTTCCACTCAAGAATATAAATGGATCCATATGAATCCCTTTAAAATATGCAGAACACTGACATGGTGGGATGAAGTCAGTGAACGTAAGCTGCTAGGGCCTGAAATGGTTGAAGAAATAGTGGATAAGGTGAAAACCATTCAGCAGCACATTAAGGCATCCCAAAGTCGAAAAAAGAGCTATGCAGACAATCATCGATGATACCTTGAGTTTAAAGTGGGTGACATGGTATTCCTCCACATATCTCCATGGAAGAGTATCATGAGATTTGGTAAGAAAGGGAAGTTAAGTCCTAGGTACATTGCCCCTTTTAGATTCTTGATCATGTTGGAGTTGTGGCCTATCAACTATCACTTCCACCAGTAATGTCTCAAGTACATGATTTATTCCATGTATCCCTCTTAAGGAAGTACATATCAGATCCCTCAGATGTACTGACTTCAGAGGTGGTACAGTTGGAGAATGATCTTTCTTACAAGGAGCAGGCGGTGAAGATCATGGATTATAGAGATAAAGTTATATGCAATAATATCACTCACCTAGTCAAAGTACTTTGGCAGAACCATAATTACAAATAGATAATGTGGGAACTAGATTAAATGATTAAATATAAGTACCCATACATGTTTTCAACTTAGAATGTAAAATGAAATTTTGAGTGTGGAATTTCATAAGGGGGGAAGAATGTAACGACCTAAAAATTTTATTAATGAAATCCCCTTCTTATAATTATTTCATAGAGTATGATCACATAAAATCACATTAAGAACATAATACAAACTTTTTAAATGAATAATTAATGAAATAAAAGTCATTTATGAAAGTTAAGAAACATATACCAAAGGAATAGTAACTTTCCCTTTGGAATAGTAACATAACCTTTATGAATAGTAAACCAGACAATCGAATAGTAACCTCACCTATGAAAGTATAAATAAAATTTAATCATATTATAATTGTTAATATGAAATAATTATATCATAGTATAAGTAAATAAGTGTTTTAAAAATTATTAAGTGTTGGTAATTTTATAGGTCATAAATATTTAATTACAATTTTTTGAATAATTTAATAATTTAAAAAATATATTTTCATAAAATGTATTCATAAATTATTATTTTTATGTATTATGATTATAAGATAATTTTATAAGACCTTAGTTAATTTTTCAAAGTGATATAAAAGCAGTTATAATTGTAAAATCTATATTTTCCAACTAAATGATGATTTAAATTAAAAAATAAAATTATCATATTTAGATAATTATTTTCCTAAAATGGAGTTCATTTTTTAATTAACACATTGAAAAATGGTTTGGGTTAATTTTTGGTATTTTTCTAAAATACTTAAATTTTTAGTGAATAGTAAAATATGATAATTTAAGATAAATACTAAATACTTGAGTTGTGGAGTCATGTGTGATGTAGTGCTAATGTAATCCCATTATCTTGAACTAATATTACCAATTTACTATATTTAGTATCAAGAATCAACACTATTTCTTTTCTTGAGAAAAATAATAAACTAATGAATTAAATAATGAGAAAACACTCCTCTCCTCCATTATAAATACCACCCCTCACCACCTCTTCTCCTCACACATCTCAAGCCTTGAGATTTGTCCAAATTCTACCTAATACTCTTCCCAAACCTCTCCCCCACATCCAGGATCTTTTGGTCTTAACAAAAGACCAAAACCAATCCCCTAAGGAGGCTCTCAAGAAGAATCAAGAGGTAAAACCCTCGTCCTTTTCTTTTAATTTCTTTTCAAGTTCCTTTATTTTCTTATATTCTCTTCACTTTCCCTTGTACAAGTGGAATGAAAACTCTAGTATCTTATATATGCTTTAATTTTATCATGTTTATGCAATAATTCTTTATCAAAACTCTTCTCCTCTCTCCTTTATTTTAATAATGAAAACATAATCTGTGAGGTATCGATCTACCACCTTTGTAGATGACATGCTTTCATCCTTCAATTACATTTTCAATTATGGTCATGAAACCATTTTTATGGTTGAACCAGATTATAATGTATGTCACCTTTGTAGATGACATGCGATTCTGTGCAGGTCAGCAGTAGAACCTCTTAACAAAGTAAGATGATTCAGTAGTTATAACTAATCATCTCTACTACTATACCTAAGAAATATCTGGTGTGAGCTGAGTTAGAACCTCTGTGTTTCCTCATGATTGAGATGGATTACTTGATAACTTAGGTATATGTATGAGCATATACCTAAGTAGGGTTATCTGTTGATTTCTTACTTTGTGGTTTATCCTTGGTGGATTTTGTGAGACCTTGAGGGTCTTGGGGTCCCTAAATAGTATCGTTATACTCACCCCTGCATGAGATATGCTCGCACCTTATTGTGTTGGATACAAATGACGAACAACGCTGACTGAGGACGAGGGTACCAGGACTGGACGGTGCTTGGATGTGGACCATACGGCGTGTCGGTATGCAGAGGAGACGGGTGGATGTGGAGTACTGAGGAGGCAATCTGTACCTACCCTTCAGGTAGGAACCCAGAGGATGACCCAGTAGTTGCCTTTCTTTTTCATCAATTGTATTTTATTTCAGTTGTACTTGTATTATTACTGTTGGGCTTGTATTCTGAACCCTTTTTACTTTCAGCACTCTTTTTTCTATACAGTTGATTTGTGTTCGTATCTTGTTGTGTGCTTGGTTGTGTGTGTTTACAGGTTATAAAGGTAATGCCTTCCCAGTTTTAGAGAATACGCCTTTGGTGATAGTCTCCATCCCCTGGCCTATGGAAGGTGGACTTGGGGTTAGTCACGGCACGGTCCCCAGAGAACGGGTCATGACACATATTATGATGGGTTCACCAAAATAGCGCTCCAATTCATTGGGTAATGTTTAGTATCATGAGACGTTATGTGCAACATTCTCAGTAGTTAGCCTTGACGTGTGATCCTCTATGTGCAATGAGCCTTTTCTCATGTTCATCTACGTGCAAAGATCTTTGACTCATGATAAAGTCATGTTTTATATTACTTTCACATTACTATGATTCCATGATTATATGATCACATGTTCTATATGTTATGATTCCATATGTTTAATCGTGTTCCATTCCTTTTTGTATCATCATGTTATAACTTCTAACCCATGTGCTAATCTTTTTTAATGATTATTCCCTTACTGGGATTTTTAGATCATCCCTTTGTTCATGTTATCCCTAAGTTATCCTATGTAGATGTAAGGTCTCAAAGGAAGTTAGGATCTCATAATGGATGATAAATAAAGAAATGTTTTTTTTAGTCCCATGTTTTCATTTTTATGTATCTAGTCTTCCAAGACACTAGACTTTACGATCCTTATCTTGTAATTTGATGTTTAATTATGCTTAAAAATATTTAATGGTATGTGTAAAAGGCTAGAGTTTCTATAAATAAAAAAATGGGGTGCACCTATATCAAACAAATCTTGCATAAGGGTAGAATTCAAAAGAATCACACCTTTCACCTTCGATGGTCCATATTGATCATCCACAATAACTTACTCAGCTCCATATAATTTTTTACTCACTTCACTTTGTTCTTTATTGCCCTGTTGAGATTTCCCTTACTGAGGAGTCATGTTATTCCTAGAATAACCATGGTTAGCTCAGTTCTACTGATGATAGGTATTCTGATGCCCTCATCCCATCGAATCATACGACATCTTTGAAACAAGAGATGTACCTCGAACACCTAACCATGGAGCACTGCAACAATAGCACTAAAGATGTTCCATCTATTTACAATTGTGGAATGATTTATGTGGTTTTGTACAATCTCACTTCATGTGGTTGAACAAACCACATTGAAAACATCCAGCTTTACTCTTGGGTTTTGAAGGAAGATTTATTGATCCAGCCATTTGATTCTGAGTCATTCCACTACCTTGGAAATAGGTTTCCCTCTTCTGCTTGTTCCCAGCATTAGAATTCTCACTATTTCCCATAGGTATCAACATGCTTCCTCCACCAATGCTACCTGAGATGTATCTTTCTGCCACCATTTCTCTATTGACCGTCTCTATATAATCTTTTATACAAAGCATAGAAATCTTTGATAGAATATCTTACCTCAGTCCTAATTCAAAAATGTGTGCCTTTAAGGATGCACTTGCAGCAACTTCAGACGCAAAGTGGACTAAATTCATAAATTTTGTTACATACTCTATCATCGAGAGATTATCCGACTTCAAGCTGAAAAGTATGTCGTTCAAGTAATCCTAAATGTGTGAGGATAGAATTTTATGTTGAAAAATTATTCAAAATCCTACCATGAAATGATTTGGTCTAATTTAGCATAAATTGCTAAATCCCACCACTGGCATGTAAGATCCTCTAGCATGTACATCACTAACTTGACTTTCAGCTCAACTGGTGTGCCAAGGAAATCAAAGATTTGATTCATCCTATTAATCCACACCTTTTCTTTCTCTAGTTCTGAATCACCCTATAAGATAGGTAGATTATTCTTCTAGAACTAAACAGAATGATCCACTTTCCTTGGTTCATCCCTTTTTTTCCTCTATCCACAGCTTGAAAATCCTAGACAATACTCTGAACAAGCTATTAGTTCACTTATGGCTTAGGTGAAACTACATTCTCAACAGATTCCTCTATTTGGTTTCCTCTATGCCTAACTGGTGCCATTTCTATAGAGAAAAAAAATGTCATAAGTCTCACTCTCTAGTAACTTAAGGATTATAATTTCAAATTATCACATCATAACTATCATAATAAGTCTTTCCCAAATTCAATATTTTTCGACTTCCAAATAATTTTTGAAAATTCTACTATGCTTTTGAAAATTAAACCATTTTCAAAATACCACTATAATACCTTTTCAAAATATCACATTTGAAAACAATTTCAATATTTTTCAAAAATCAAAACATTTTCACTGAAATATGCACTCCTAGTGGGAATTCATTTATAAAATTGATGTCATGCTCTTCTCATTGGACAAACTCATTCCAATCAGATTACAACTCCCATAAGTGTCTCAAAACACTCATATACCCTAATCCTTGGTAACTTTAGGTTCAGCATAAATAGGTTAGTTATGCCTTTTTATGATCTACATTTCAAGCCCCGAAAATCCTACTTCATTCTACCATCCCCATCCAAGGACGGATCAAGGATGATCCCCAACTCCAAGGCCAAAGAATGTCATTTGTCCCAAAACAAAAGATGGATAATCCAAGATTGATACCATTTGTAACATCCTTCCCCTCCTCATTGTCTTGACTCGAGGTAGAATTTCTACTTGTCCTTAAGCGAAATCCCCAAGATGCCAAAGGATGGCAATAAATGTCAAGGGATTCAATACAATTGGGGGGGAATTTTTCCTTTGAAAATAAAACAACCACAACCAAGCATACCATAACCAAAAATCACTATATAAAGCATGGTAATGATTTAATATAACTCAACGTAATGCCAAACTAATATAAAAAACAAAATACATCCAAACTACATTATAACCAATATCAGAGTACCAAAGCAGAAGACTAAATCGCAAAGCTCAAAGACTCCAAAGACATAACTCCATATCTCTCAACATTCTCCATGATCCAACTCCACTATAAAACTCAAATTACCATGATGTGTCACTAAAGAAATGAGATACCTTGACTTTACATGTGTCTCAATAAACAATATCTCCAAAAGAACCAAGGTGCCAAAAGTAGGGGGTGAGTAATGAAACTCAGTAGGTTTTCCCCAAATGAATTCCATACTCAATACACTAGGATAGAACATGTTAGAACATTTATATAAATATTTTATATAAACCAATTTATATAAACACTTTAAAACATTTTATAACAATCCAATTCATTTTCACAACAAAACAGTTTCCATGGAAAAATAACCAATTAAGTCTTTCAAACCATTTCAAAAATCCATTTTGCATAACCCATTCCAATCCACACATCCACACATGTATGTCTAGGTGATAATTCCATACTCATGAGTGGTATCTCTTGGATCTACCAAGTCATAAAAAGGTAACCATATACTAGTACCCCAATGGCACATGCTCGTTCCATAGGGTCGCGTCAATGAAAATGAACACGCACCAACCAATTATGCCAAAACCATGAAAAAAAAATTATGCCAAACCATTTCAATAAAATAATATTTTTATTGAAAACCTTTCCAAAAAACCTTTTTCCATGAATCAAACCAAACAACCATCTTTAAAATCATTAATTTAAAATCATTCAACAAAGCACTTTGCACAACAATTCCATAATTTCAAAAACTATCACTAAATAAGGTTTCTAACAATATTTTCACAACAATTTAAAAATCAATTTCAATCAATTTAAAAAAATTGAAACCAATCCTTCAAGTTCTAATAATAGGATTTGAGAGTGAAGCCACCTACCTTGGAAACTATGGTGAAAACGAAGAACGATGTGAATTATTCAACAAAACGGGTTGAAAATCCAAAACTTCACCTTTGATGTCATTGTCTAACATCAATACAGAAAAATATCATCATGATTGGCATCAACTAACATAGATATATCCCTAATTGATTAGATCTATGAATCCAATATAGGAAATAAGAATATATCTAAGGAAAACAACCAAGAACTGAGACTTACCATGGAAACCAAACTTCAACACACCAAGATTTTCCAATGGATCGCTTTTGGATCAAGTGGAATTGTCTCCACTACTTTTTGGAGGAGAGTGATTCATGTTAGGGTTGACCTAGGGGGAAATCCATTTAAGAGTAAAAATGAATCGGATCCACAATTTTTAGATCTAATTTTTGTTGTGTATGGTTAGGACGCACGGTTAGGAAAACAGTGCACTAATCATGAAAAATCCTATATCCCCGAAATCATGGTTTCTCCAAGGTGGTAACATGGTTTAGAAAAACTGTGTGCCTACCCATAGCCACTAGCTCACTTTTCACAGTTTTCTATAGGAGTTGTATGGTCTCTACGAACTGTACTCAAACTATGCACCTCCAGAAAAATATCCAAAAAACATTCCAAAAGTCCTCCAAACCCTCCCAAAATTCACCCAAACACATTACATACATAAAATATATAAATAAATGGGTACTTACTTGAAACTAGGGGTGATACATGGCTCTCCACATCCTTACTATAAATTAAAATATCATCCATATAGATGACAAAAAATTTACCAATAAATTGTTTCAAAACTTCATTCATGAATCACATAAAGGTACTAGGAGAATTTGAGAGGTTGAATGTCATGACCAATAACTCAAATAATCTTCCTTTGGCTTTGAATTACATTTTCCACTCACCCTCTTCCTTCATTAGAATCTGGTGGTATCCACTATGAAGATCAACCTTCAAAAATATTGATGACCCATGTAATACATAGAGCATATCATCATGGAATGGGATACCTATATTTTATGGTAATGTAATCAATAGCTCTACTATAAATTCACATGTGATACGTAACATCTTTCTTTGGCACCAATAATGCTAGAACATACAATGGGATCATTCTTGGCCTTATAAAGCCTTGATCCATAAATTCATCCAGTTGATTCTTCAATTCCTTTGATTCCCCAAGATTACACTGATATACTAGTTTATTAGGAAATTGAAAACATGGTATAAGGTCAACCTTGTGTTTAATACCTCTAAGGGGTGGTAATCTAGATGGAAGATCATTAGGAAAGACATTATAACGATCCTCGATCAAGTAATGAGCTAACATATGGTGTTTCTCTTCATGGAATGAGTTTTCAATAATCAATAAAGAAAAAAATGGAATTTTATTTATGGATTTATTTATCCACTTGAGATTTATTGATAAATAGGCTACCTTTGGTCTCTTCTGGAACTAATTTTTCTTGAAGAGTTCATAGCACATGTAAGTGATCCACATCAACTTCTTCCACAACATTATCTTCATTTTCTAATTCACTGCCACCATGTTCATCCTCTTCAATGTCCCATTCAATTTATTTAATCGCTTTTATAGTTATAATTATCTTTTGGGGGAAATTGAACTAAAAATGACCATACCCATGAAATTTGAAGCACCTTTTATTTCCATGTTCAAAGGAGTTGAATTTTCCTTTTGGTGGTTCTCTCGCCTTCCCTTTCCCTTTATCCAGCATCATGTTCGTTCCAAATTCCTTCTCACCAACACCATATTTTTTAGAAGAGGTTCTTTTATAAAAATACGTACCTATATTGTAGTTCTTAAGATTCGGTGCCTTTGATGTTTGATTTTGCATCTCCACCTTCATGACTAGCTTTCAAACAGCATCAGGTGAACAAAAGTGTTGTAATTCCACCAAATGTGAAATCTCTTCATTTAATCCACCCAAAAACCTTACAATAGTTTTCTCTTTATACTCCAGAACATCACTTTGAATCAATAAATGATCAAAATCATGAATGTACTCTTCAAATTTTTTATCTCCTTATCGCAAAACACGCATTTGGAAATAAAAATTTTACTTATAATTCTTGGGTATAAATCATCTTCTTAAGATCCTTTTCAACTTCACCCATGAGCATATTTTTTCTTTCCCGTAATTTTCCCATTGTTTCTTTAGATTTTATCACCAAAGAGACACATAATCATTAAATTTCAAAATTGCTACCATGCACTTCTTCTCGTCATAACAATTATTAAATTCAAAGAATCATTCAATTCCCCACATCCAATCTAGAAAATCATCTGGATTCATACTCCCATCAAAATATAGAATTTCAAAATTCAATCCTCTTTAAATATCTTCATCGTCTCTTATTCTTCACATTTGCACCTTTGAATTGTTGTAATTATCACCATTTTCATGATCTTTATAAAATGGTGTCATATTGCACCTATTATGTGGAGATGGACTTTAGGGATGCCATTATTGTGGAGAGGAATCTTATCTTTTAACTCTTAATAGTTGAGAAAGTTGGTCACTAATTTGAGTAATTTTTTATTGTATATTCATGTTTGCTAATTCCCATGAATCGGGAGTAGAAGATCTGCTCTTGTGAGACAAGGTGGATAGTAGTGAGAAGAATACAGCAGAACTTGCTCATTGGAACTATACCTCTGATAACAAACTGATGCCTCATCGGAATCATGAAATGACTAAGTGGAGATGAAGTTTTGAAATGTTGTTGAATGAACAAGGATTAAAGGAAATGTCACCCGCCAAGGTTTCTTCGATCTTAGTCACCAGCAACAGAGATGCACCACCAATTTCGGGAAAATGAAAGAGGCTAAAGAAATAAAGTTGCAAAGCAATCTTCTAAATCCATAGGATTCATGTTTGACCATTAAAAAGGAGTGAAAATACTTTATAAAGAAAAAATAAATATATATTAATAACCCAAATAAAATTAAAAGGCAAGGGGGCACTCAAAGGTCACATAAAAAAGCATAAAAACTACTTTCCCATTCTAATTAATGACCCCACTCACTAAAGTAACGAAATTCATTCATAATTATGCTTTTATCCATGTTATCTTTCCTCTTTAATGTGATTTTAAAAATTCCCTTCCTTTTCCATGTGGATATGTCATTTTGGGCTCAAAATAAGTGTGTTGTGTCCCACCATTGTGTTATATTTCAAAAGTGTGGGCTGGTCCAATTCGAATAAAAATTAGGCTTAAAATTCTTATCAAGCCCAAAAGTAATATCCTTGGGTTGAATATAGTCCATATCGTATCTCCTCTAAAACATTAAATTGAAATTTTTAACAAAATGATTGTAGTTTTTTTTACTTATTTCATCATTCATTATTAGATTTAATGTCCTTTGTTATTTAATTTTTTTTATTTTGTCGATTCATTGTTAAAATATTTATTTTTTTATGTTTTATAATATAAAATATTGTTTGTGTGTTTTTTTAAAATTTGTTACACTATGAAATTATTCTAATTAGTTTATATTTTATTTGTATAGTATTTGATTATTAATTATATTTTTTCTTTTTCTTTTTTTATAATTATGTAATATATATGTGTGAAACTTATTATGCAATGTTTTATAATTAAAGTAATTTTTTTACTATATAATTTTAATATTATGATTCAAATATATTGATAAGTATACTTATTGTTATGTGATGGAATTATAGTAATTATAAATTAAAATATAATATTACTTTTATTAATATATTTTTTATATTTATTATTTGACTTTATATACATATAATTAATACTGCCTAAATTTTTTTAGTGTACAAACTTTACCCTCTCTTGGAATTTCTATGAGTGTAAAAATTTCACACGTCATTTTCTAAAATAAAAATCAAGGCTCCATATTTTTGAGATATAAGAGACAACTACAAGTAGGATCAAAATCTTCTCTCGTTGCCCTTTTTATGAGGGTGGTCTGGTATCATTTAGAATAATTTTACGAGTTGTGTTACATTTTATATATTGACATTTCTATCTCTTTTTTAATCATAACTAGTAATTTTCCCATGCATTTTCATAGGGTTATTCGCACGAGGTGTGGTAACTACTAAGACAAAATATATTTGAAAAATGAATGATAATATAAAGAAAGTAGAAACAAAGTTCTGATTAATATATATCTAAGAATTGTAAACATGTTGATAAAAATTTGAAACACTGCATATCGTATGGAATTATGAGTCAACAATAGATTAATGGGATTAAGACTTATGTAGAAAAAAAATACATGAGAATAAATATCAAATGGAAAGAAAAAAATTGAGAGAAGCTTTAAGACACAACACCAAGTTTGGAAGGCCTTCACTCTTTGGTTACTGAGATTCAATATTAGCTTCATGTCATTCAAGTTAAATATATATATATATATATATATTAAAATTATATATAAGTAATATAAATATACAATATTGAAAATATAAAAATAAAAAACTACAGAAAATGCACACTATAAACCTATAATGGACAAAAATATATAAATATGATATGAAAACCCACAAATCAATGTTTCCTGCCTTAAAAATCATTAAGAAGAGGGGATCCTGATAATTGCATTTGAAATACATATCTTGAACTTTCATTCCAAGGGATCCAAATTTTTGAATTCGGTAAGTGTATAATAGTTATAAAATAATTATTCAGTGGATGAAGTTTCTTCCATAACACCTACATCGTTACTTACAAGAAGAAGAAAACAAAGAATGTATTTTTCTTCAAAAAAATCACACAAATAAAACAAATAAATTGATAGTGGACAAATCTGGAAATATTGTATTAATTTTTTCTTACATTGGGATGTATAGTGGGATGTTGGAGGTATTGGATCCATGGAGACAACATTTGAAATTCAAATATTGAAATTTTATAGTTGGGTAAATAGATTTTTGAATTCAATAGATCATAAGTAGATCTAAAATGGAAACCAAGAAAAAATAATGAACTGGTTATTTTATACAAACAATGCACCAATAAAAATATATTGATAATGGAAAAAGCAAAGACCGGTAATGAAATTATTTTCTTACATTGAGATATCCAGTAGGAAGCTAGCAGTTTTGGATTCAAAAGAAAATTTATTTACACATAGACACCATGAGGTTCAAGAACATGAGATATTTTAATGCAAACTCCACTTGATACACCTAAAATAACAATAAATGTATGAAGTCATAAAAAAGGCATAACATAAATAACAATTATAATGAAATGATATCCAATACTCTATTGAAAAATATAACAATAATTTACTAATAGTTATAAATGAAATTGTAATGCATGATGTTCATTATGTGTAAATAGAATACAAAATTCACAAGGACTAAACATCGTAAATTTTGCATAAGATTATTGTATATTTAAAAAATAGATTACCTATTAAAAATTATTGATGAATAAAATGTAATAAGTTATATAGATTGGTTTCATCCTAGTGCATTAATAAGTTCATATTGCAGTATTATAAAAAAATGTAATTCATCATTTGATTAGTTATTACATTCCATGTTGAATTTCAAATTACAAAGACATCTAAAAAATGAATAATTTTTTACATACAACAATACAATAAAAACATATCAATAATTCAAAAAGGATCAAATTTCACATAGCCTATGTGGCAGAAAATCATCACTCTAATGATATGAAAATTTTAGATGCAAGAAGAAAGGAAATGGAATAAGTAACAATTTTAATTTTCGTTTAGAGTAGATATTGTCGATTATAGTTGCGGATTTTTAGTTTGAAAAAAAAATGTTGAGTACAGTGATAGAATACAGAATGAAAATTTTGATTTTGAACAAACAGCAGGCGGGTGTAAAACCAAATAATAGTGATTTAACAATATAGTTAGATGTATTTAACTAATATTAGAATAACAAATTACAATAAATTCAAGGAAAATAAGTCATTCAACTATAGTGAATAATATAAAATCATAAATTTGAATATTAAAAAAGCAGAAGAAGAAATAAAATAGAGAATTAAATATAATATTTTGTATAACCTACAAATTGGGATTAAAACTACATAATTATCAATAAAACCTTTCAATTTAATTAGGAGTACAATATTTTATTACATATTTGTTTTAGTATCAAATTGTTTAATAATGGTCGAATTAGTATCTCTAATTAATTATCAAAGTGTAGAAAATACTTGTAATTTAAAAATCATAGGATAATATAGGTATCTATAATACATTTAATTAGGTGAATGAAAACCCTAAAAACACATCATGTTAAACTATAAAACATTAATTTATAACATCCTTCTTATGACATGAAAACCATTTCCACTAAAAAAATCTTTGGGTTAAAAAGATTAACATAGTAGCTGGTGAAAAATTATTTTTTGAATGATATAAATGTTGAGAAAACATAATCAGTATAGTTAAAACCCTTTGAATTTATGATTCTTTCTCCCCATTAGGTCCTTTCAAAAATAAATTATCTTAAATAGTTTAAAATTTTAAAAAAAATCAATAAACATCAATGATATATAGTTCAGTAAAATATATAATGCATTTCAATAGAATAATCAATAAAAGGTAGAATAAAATAATGTCACATTCATATTCATAGAACCTAAAAATAAAAAAAAAAGATCATTTTACTATCTCTACCATTTCTTCTTCAAACATGTTATGTTACTCAGCTTCTAGAATTTCTTGAACATCTCTTATGATTGCACCTAAATTATATGTAAAATATGACATAAATTGTCCCATTAGTATTGAAGACGAATGAAGGGATGCTTTCTCTGTATACAACATTTAACAACTGACATGTTGCTATGAATAATTATATGGCATACAAGATATATATTTTCATATGCACCAAAGGGTTATGAAATGCCAAACATAAGAATAACCTAAAGACAAATGAAGGGAAAATTCATACAAGTATTGTACGATATTTGGGAAATTATGGGAACGCAATTGATTATATTTAAATCTAACCCATTTGAAGAAAACAATCATACAATTATTCAATGATTTGGGAAATTTTCAAAATAATAGTTACCAAAAACATAGTGATAATCTAAAGTAGTGGCACTGACATCAGTTTCTCTAGAGAGGTTCCTTACTTAAATGAGAACTTGGGTGAATGAAAGAAGAAAAATCAAATGATATAGAGAGATTGAAGGATAAAAAAATATAAATAAGGAGGATAACTAATCGATTCGGATGGAGTAAAAAAATATATGGAATTAGGAAAAAAGGTTCACAATATGTGAATCTTTTATCAAGGAACATATAAAGGATATATAATATTTTTTATATAATCAATTGAATGATAGCGGGATCCACATAAATTTCAAAACTATATTGAATATAGGAAATTTTCAATAATTTCATTAAGGGATTACCTCCATATGAAGTGGTATCACGTAACACCAACAATGAAATTTCAACCCTGTAATGATTGATTAGAATGGGTAAACGATGAGTATAATGGGGGAAAAGAGGAGCATAATTTCTAGAATAGGAAGATTTAACATACTCAAAGTAGACAAAATAGTAGAAAAAAGGTTGGAACATATGTCAATAGAATAGATATTGTTTAAAGGAGAACATTTCGTATAAGAGTGATGAGAGGCGTTGAAAAGTTGCGAGGTTGAAGATAGAAATATGGGAGAGCATCAGGAAAATGGAATGATGTAGGAGTGAGCATGAATGAAACCCTAATAAGGAGATCAGGGAAAGGTAGTGGTGATAGAGACCAACTGACAAAGGAGTAAGAGTAGAGGAAACTATAGCAAAGAGATTGAGTAAAAATACCTGAGGAGGGAGACCGACCAATGAAGGATCAAGGGTGAGGGTGGTCGGTTGGAGGGAGGAGAGTGGATGGAAAGAGCGCTTGAATGAAGGAGAACGCAAATAAGAGGGGCCAATGCTGGAGTGGGTGTGAAGAAACCCTAGGATGTAGATACGGGAAAAGAGGAGCGACCGGCTGGAGGGAGTGGATTGGTAAGAAGAGCACTCAGTTGGTGAGAAAACATGAAAGTTTTAGGTGATGCATGTAATCTGGAGTGCCCAACTTTAATATAATAGTATAATTTTTTCAATAAAAATATTTTCAAGTGATAAAAAACCAACGCCCAAATATTTCAACAAAAAATAACTTAGTTTTTATCGTGTAAAAAATTAATAAATTTTTTATTCTTATAAAAAAATATTTTTTATCTTCACAATTTAGTGATTTTAGAATAATTTTAAAAAATATTAATTTGTTTTTCTATATCAAAGATATTATTAATTATTAATTCAATCCATAAAAAACTAATATAAATAGTTTTAAGTTATTTTATAAAAACCAATATATTGATCATTACTGATTATAAATTTATTTTTTAAAGGTTTAAATGTTGTTTATATTTATAATTTAATAATTTATGAATAATTTAAAAAAGGTGATTTATATTGATCTTTTAAAGAAATGATAATTCCTAGGTAAATTTATAATAACTGGTATATTGATTATATAATTAACATGATAATAAATTTCATATGACTTTAAGACTATAATAAATATTTATCTTTTTTTATAAAAGCTAATCTCTTTAAAATCTAATTTTTTTATTTATAGTCTAATATTTTTATTTGTTTAAATATAAAATTATTTTTTAATGGCATAAAAAATTGATTATATTTTCCCAAAAAACATTTGCATTGAAAAGTTCCACTACAAAAATAATATTGGAAAATTTCATTGAAAATTTACAATGAAGATTACACTACAATGCCACATGAAAAAATTTAAGAAGTAAAAAATACATTTTTTAAAGCTATGAAAATTCTCTTATACAATTCCATTGAATTTTCCCATTTAAAATTGAAAATTTCATTGAAAAATCAATTTACATAACAAGTGTAAATTTTTAGTGAAAATGATAAAATGTCCACTAAAAAATCCTCATTGAAAATTTCATTAATCCAACTGGAAACTTTCACCATAAAGTTTCAATGGAAACTTTCACTAAAATACTTCAATGAATAATTCTGGAAAAAAAATCATTGAAAATTAATCAACACAACTAGGAACCTCCATTGGAAGTTTTCAATAGAATCTTTTACCAAAAAATTCTAATGGAATATTTCACTAGAAAATTCCAATAAAGACTTTACTGGGGAATTTTAGTATAAACTTTCACTAAGAATTCCAAGGGAATATATCACTGGAAAATTTTAGTGTAAAAATTCCAAAATAGATTTCCCCAAAAAATTATAATGAAATTTTTTAATGAATAACTCCAATGAAAAAAAAATTGGATCGTAATGTATATGCAGACGAAAAAATACAAGAGGGGTGAATTGTATGTTTAAAAAATTTTGTTTTTATCCCTAAAAGAATTAAGTTTAAAAGAGTTTAAACTAATTCAATTCAAAAAAACTCTTATGAAATAAAACAGTAAATAGACTGGACCATCAGTCTGGTTATAAAAATATTGTAATCGGGTTGATTATGATATATATTCCACATATCATATTTAATCGTATTCACAGTAAGCATGATAAGTATTGTAATCACAGTGGTTACGATAATTGGAGTAAAACAAAATAATGATTCTATCATAAAGCGTATATAATTATACCGGGTAAACAATTTAATCATAATCACAAAAAACGTAATCACAATGTAATACAAAAGTATCCTAATCAAATCGTTTACAATAAATAGAATATAGAATAGAAAAATGAATATATAAAATAATTAACTTTCTATTGCAATACCAGCAGAAATGAAATACAAGTAAATGAATACAATTCTTTTAACCCAAAGAAAAGGGTATCCAATAACCTAGGATAAATGTCCCTTGATTTTACTTTCAAGCAAGTATATCTTACTCACACTAGGGTAATCCCTTGATACAATTATCGACTTTGGTATGTCTGCCTATCCCCAACATCCCTTGATCAAGAAGGCGATCAGAACCTCTTTCTTCCTATCCTTGGAAGACATCGATCTGCAAAAGATCAGCACTATTATCTTCCTATCCACGAAAGGCCTCAATCGTAATCACAACGATCAACGTCAAACAAAGTAAAACAACATTCTTGAAAGTAATAAGTATATGGAATAAGTAGTTCATGACTTGTAAACTTCAGAGATTTTACATGTAGTAGATTTGGTAGATCTCTCACACAGTCTCAAAAATCTAGTAGCAGCGAGCTTGTTCAAATGGACTGGTATTTATAGGCCTTCATCCCAACGATCATCTTGATCTTCAACAATTGGATTTTCTACTGAAATCTCAGAGGGACTTGGACACCTGGCACTCTAATGGTCATATTGAAACTGAAATCACGACATCGTTTTGGTTAGCATATAATACACGACATCGTTTTGATTTAAAAGAAAACCTTTTATTATGATATAGTTTTATGGGTACAATAAAAATGAATTTAAAAGAGTCTGATGATTTCTGTTACGAGAGTCGGTACGATTTATATCATTATGAAAATATTATCAGTACGAATGACTAGACAGTTTGTATGATATGAATTATATTTAGTGTATATGATATAAATCCTATTCAGGCTTGTTACGATAATCATGGAATGAATCATTACTTTAATTCTCATGAGTATGATTTTTATCATAAGCACTAATGGAAATCGTAATGATAAAATATCAATTCATTTTCGTAAAACAAAGTATGATAAAAATGCTTTGGACATAAATGATTTTTTAATTGAGTATTTATAAAGAGTTTGTAATTTCCAAAATAAAAGGAATAGAAAATTCAAAAAGAGACTTTTGACTTAACAATCTCCCCCTTTTTAGAAAGCACAAACCATGAGACTTAAATAGAAAATTACTTAGTAAAATTTAAGTCCAAAAAAATGTGAAGAACTTTTCTGTATTTATAATTAAACACTTATACTTATCTCCCCCTAAGTTTTAAAACTCTTCTGAATATGATATTGAATATGAATAACTCCCACTTAGGATAAAAAATTCCCTAAGGATAATATTCTATTTATTTTATAAAACTTTATCCCCTTACTTAAAGCATTATCCCCCTATATATATCATTCTCTCTTTTTAAAAGAAATTTATCCCCTTATCTAAATCATTCTCCCCCTTTTTGATTTACAAACAGGAATAAGAAAAGTCTTCTAATTCCTAAAAAGGGGTTAGAGAAACAAAAATATACGAATTAATAAATAATTTTATCATCTAGAATAAATGAAAGAACATTTATCCAAATAGACTTGGAAAACATTCAATCAAACTGTATGCAGATGAAAAAAATCATTAATGTTAAAAAAATACACAAGAGTTCAAAAACTAATTTCTTATCCTTCTCTTTCTCCTTCTTTAATAGGTCTAAGAAAATTATCTTCATCTTCTTGAATTCCTTTATATCATCCATGAGCTTTTCAAAATATTCCTACTGAGTTTGGGGCTTCTCTTCCTATTCTGAAAACAATTGATCCTAGTTACGATTCAATTCTTCCTGAGAGAGTAGTTTTTCTTCAAGAATAAGAATCTTTTCTTCTTGAGCCTGAATCTTTTTCTCCTGATCTTTACTTGTCTTTTATTGAACTTCAGACTTTTCATTCAACAAAACAATTCGATTTTTCAAATCAACTATCTCATCCTTGTAAAAAATCAACTTTGAAACTTCTTATTGAATGACATTCAACATCTTATTTATTCCCTTGAATTCTTTGGATTGGTTTGCATCTGGGATTCTTAAAATTTTCACTTTTTGAGCAGTATCACTAGTTAATTTTTTGAAAGAAACAGTGACCTCATTCACAAACCTTCTTATATCTTCAATTGAATCTTCATGGACTTTGATACTTTCATCAGCATTATGAGAGCACTTTGTTGTAAGTATTTCTATGTTCCTTAGTACTTTCTTCAAACACTTTGAAATTGGATTCAATCTTGATTAGTCTTTTTCTTATAAGTTTGATTGAATCTGATCTTTTTTTTTTGGGTTTTCTAAAACCAAATCAATCTTCCTTTAAGCCTTGGGAAATATGGAATTGTCTTCTGAATTCTCTTTAGATCCTGAACAATATACTAATCTATTTTTAATGAGATTGTATTGTTGAAGTCAGTATCTTCCTCATAATCAGAAAGCTCTTCAGAATGAATTCTGACGGTATCATCTTCCAAATTCTGGTTACGGTCTACATCGGTCCTAGTCTCTTCCTCTTTATCTAAAATGTGGATGGCTTTATCAGCTTGGATTCCCTGAGTAGCTTTCTTTAAAGACTCTACTCCTGGGGAAGGTAATTTGCATGAAGTATCTTCTGAAGATCTTACTATTATTTTGTCAGGATGATATTTTTCTTCCCAACCAGCCTCCTTTTCATTGTCATCTTCCTTTTCATTCTCATCTTCCTTTTCATTCTCATCTTCCTCTTCATTCTCATCTTCCTCCATTTCTTCTTCTTCCTTTTCCTCTTTTTCTTTTTTATCTCTTTCTTCCTCTCCATTTATATCTTCCTCTTCAACGAGATAATAATCTATCTCTCTCATTTCACTATCTTCTTTTTCTTTTGAAGATTTTTCTTGAGCATCCTTTGGTGGAACTGATTCTTCGCCAACTTTTTTCTTATTCTTTCCCTTGTCTTAGATAGAGGGATTCAATATTTCTTCTTGAATGGTTTCCCTGATAATGATTCCATCACTCAACTTTTCAACACTTTTTAATAGCTTATCAATATCAAAGACATTTTTCTTTTCCTTTTTCAACTTCCTTTTATTCTCTTCTTTTGAAAAAGCTTCATTAGTATGAATTCTTTCAGCAAGGGATTCAGCAGGGTTAAAACCAAACTGAGGGTCTCCTTATTTTCTTTCAGCATGCTCCTTTCTCTATTTGGCAGCGATCTATTCAAATACTTTTCTTTGTTTCTTTGGATTTAAATCATAATCGGACTTGGCTTTATTTTGTTTCTCAGAAATAAATAGCACTGATTGTTTTGGAACACCCTGACTTCCTCCAACAACTTATTTTGAAACTTCAACTTCATCATTTTTCACAAATTTCTTTGATTCTGAATCAAAATGAAATTTTAACCTTTTATCGTATCATCACTGATCAACATGACTTTTATATTCATTGATTCTAACTTGATTGTGAGATTACAACACTTCAAACTGTCAAAGATAAAATTACTTAGAATTGATGGAAACATAATCAACTGAGACTTAATAGCACCAGACTTTAAATTGTTGATGGTTACAAAGATATAACCCATCAACTTTAATTTCCTCATATTAACCAAATAGTTGGGGATGAAAACATCTGATATTTTTAGGGTTTCTCTATCACCCTTTCGAGGATTAAAAAACCTTGCATCCAAAGAGATGTAAGACGATTGTCAGATGAGAGATGAGTAGTTTTCCTTTTATCCTCATGAATCTCAAAAAGATATTCCTCATCTCGTTTCTTGTTGAAGGTGGCTTTTTTTCAGCAGCTTATGAGAAGGGAAAAAGGTGTCACCCTCTGATGGTACATTGAGGAAATTTGCAGCTTGTTTTACTGACACACTAATCTCTCTATCATACATGGAAAAGGATACTTTAAAATCATTATCAATATTCAAAGAACTATAAAATTGTCTAACTTCATCAACGATAATAGGATCTTGATTGGTGTTGGGTTTTTCTAAGCAAACAAATTCCCACCCTTGAAACTTGATAATTATTTTCAATAAAGAATCGTACTTGTCATAAAAATATTTGATTACTAACCTTTCTCTGAATAATTTCATGGGTGAGAAATCTTTTAGAGCAATCGAAACCTTCACTTTCTAAGACATGGTGCGGGAGGTTTCAGTTGTTTCTAACATGAGTACGATGAAATACATTGGTCATGAAAAACTCTGGACTCGGCTACTTGTAGAATGGCAGAGCTTTGATGCACAAAAAGAGAGAATCGATGTGGGACATAGTAAGGGGTCCCTTTATATAGGTGAAGAAATGTGACCTTTGAACTTCTACAGCTTAGATTTGATCAAAAAGATCTGATGGTTGAAAATATTTGAACTCTTGAGGTTTTTATTTTTTAAAAGGAAATAAAAATTAAAAACAAATTTATTATATTCATCCTGAATCTGATAAAGTTTTAAAAGAAAATGAAATACCAACAAATAAAATTGAATTAAAAGAGTGTAAGGTAAGAAATCATACCTTTGAGATTCTCAAGACATATTCATTTGTTTCAATAGATATTTTTTTCCTCAAAAAAATGAAAATATTGCGTACGAAAAGTTTGAGTACGAGAAGTTTGAGTATGGAAATTTTTTAGTATGAAAAGTTTTGAGTACGAAAAGTTTTGAGTACGAAAAGTTTTGAGTATGAAAATTTTTTCAGTACAAAAAGTTTTGAGTGTGAAAAGTTTTGAGTATGAAAAATGTGAGTATGAAAAACTTCTGAGTATGAAAAATATGAGTATAAAAAATTTCTGAGTATGAAAAATATGAGTGAAAATTTTCTGAGTACAGAAAATATGAGTACGAAAAAATTCTGAGTATGAAAAACATGAGTACGAAAAGTTTCTAAGTAAGAAAAATATGAGTACGGAAATTTTCTGAGTATGAAAAATATGATTACAAAAAAATTGAAAGAATTAAAATTTTAAACTAACAAATATATGTACTCCCCCTTTGAAAATGAGTAAATTAATGTAAAGAGATGGTTTAAACAAAAAGTATATATGAATGATTACTTTACAGTGATCATTCCTAGCCTCTATTTAATGTATTCAAATCTATCAGAAGGTAATGGTTTTGTAAAAATATCAGCAAGTTGTTCTTACATTCTGATAAATTGTAAAATGGTATCTCCTTTAAGTGTGTGATCCCTAAGAAAGTGATGCCTAATATCTATATTTTTTCATGTGAATGATGTGCAGGATTTTTACTTAAAGCTATGGCACTAGTGTTATCACATAGTATTTGATTTTTAGTCAAACTCATGACATAATCAGTGGGTGTGTGTTACATCCACAAAACATGATCACAACAACTTCCAGCTGCCACATATTCGGCTTCAGCAGTGGAAAATCCTATTGAGTGTTGTTTCTTACAGGACCAAGAAAATAATGAATCACCTAAGAAATGACAAGTTCCGGATGTATTTTTTCTATCCATTCTACAACCACCAAAGTTATCATTTAAAAAACTTTTTAAATCAAAATCATTTCCAAAAGAATAGAAAGGTCTTAAATCCATGGTTCCCTTTAAATAACAAAAAATTCTATTCACAACTTTTAAATTGGATTCTTTTGGATTTTCTTGATACCTTTTATGTAAGCATACTAAAAACATTAAGTCTGGACGACTGGCTGTTAAGTATAGTAAACTTCTCATCATACCTCTAAAATTTGTTTGATTCACTGGTTGTCCAACTTCATTAAGATCAAGAGTATTTTAGATACCGATTGAAGTACTAATACTTTTATTATTTTCATATCCATACTTTTTAAGAAGATATTTAATATAATTATGTTGAGATATAAAAGTCTCTTCTGGTTTTTGAGAAATTTGAAAACCAATAAAGAATGTTAACTCACCCATCATACTCATTTCAAACTCAGATTTCATAATATTTTCAAAAGAATTTATTAAAGATTGCTGAGTTGATCTGAATATAATGTCATCAACATAAATTTGAACAATCAAAACATTTTTGTTTTCTTTCTTTATGAAAAGATTGGGATGAATAGTTCCTTTAACAAAAAAAATTTGTAACAAAAATCTTATAAGTCTGTCATACTAGGCTCCAGGGGGGTGTTTAAGTCCATATAAATATTTGGTAAGTTTAAAAACATATTCAGGATGTTTTTTATCTTCAAATCCAGGAGGTTGTTCAACAAAAACTTCCTCTTGAATATATCCATTAAGCAAATTACACTTCACATCAATTTAAAAAAGTTTAAAATTAAAGAATGTTGTAAAGGCTAATAGAATACGAATAGATTCAATTCTAGCTATCGAATCATAGGTTTCTTTATAATTTATTCTCTCTTGCTGATTATAACCTTTAGCAACAAGTCTTGCTTTATTTCTTATGATTATTCCATTTTCATCACATTTGTTTCTGAACACTCATTTTACTCTAATTACATAGATTTATTTAGGTCTTTCAACCAAGGTCCAGACTTTATTCCTTTTAAATTCATTTAGTTTATCTTGCATTGGCTTTATCCAATCTTCATCACTTAAATCATCATCAGTACTTTTAGATTCAAATTGAGAAAGGAAAGAAAAATGTTCTATTTCATTTCCCAAAGAACTTCTAGTCCTTGCAGGTTGATTTACATCACCAATGATGCTATCACTAGGATGATTTCTAAGAAACAACTAACTTGGGTTTTGTAAAGCATGTTCATCGACATAAAGTAGAAATTCTTCCAGAGTGAATACTTCAGAAACAATTTGTTGAGTATTCTCCTTATTAGAAGAGTCTTCTATTAAGGGTTGATAATCAGTTTTGGAAAAAACATCGGAACATATAGGTTGAGATTGTTTAAAAACAAAAAGATCAATTTTATCAAATTTGACATGTACTATTTTCTCAACAGTACAAGAGTTTTTATTTAAAACTGTAGGTTCCGGGCGCAATGGAAGCGAAGGATGAGCGTGTACCCAACTTTGAAAATTGTCATAATCAATGATTAATCTGGGATCAATATGACGATGAACGCCAGTATCCACAGAATTGAATCAAAGGTAAAAGAAAAAGGAGAGAACCCGAAACTAAGAAGATAGGATCGATATATTTTGTTTATAATTAATTTAATTTAATTATAGAATTTCCTCCAAGGTGATTCTTTCTTCATTGATGCGTCTGACCATGGGTCTGAGGTGCGGCTTCGTTGCGATGTAGAATCCAAGGATAAGAATCCTCTAGCGGTGATCCACACGTGTTCCACGTATCTCCGAACGTCGCCAAATGAGTCTTTGGGTTCTATCACGGAAGATCCTTGCGCATGCGATGTCCGTCTTCGATCACCTTAAGAATCGCTTCCAAAGTGTTCTCCTTAATCTGGTGGATGAGGATCTCTCTCATTCTTGAGAGTGTTCTTGGAGAGGGAAGAGTTCTCTAGACTCGAGAGCTTTTCTCCAAGGATGTTGTGCACACAAATATTGGTTAGCTGGTCGAATGACCCCTTGTCTAATTTATAGAATAATAACATAACGGGAAATTTAATTCACCAGGTAATAATAAATAATTAGCACAAGTTTCGTTACTTAATTTATTATTCCATGTGAAACCTCATGTCAAATAATAATAGAAATTATATTATTTACATGACATATGCTTAACTTGCACGTTATATTCAAATATTATTTAACCAAATAATATTTAATATTATTTCTCACTGGACCTATAACTTGGTCCGCCAATCCTCAATATTTATCGGGCCTTGAATAATGACTATTTATTTATTAAATAAATATAACTTCATTATTCACCGATAAATAAATATTTCATCCGCAATATATTCTCTCGAATAACTAGCGATGAAATAAATGCGATCAGGCATACTTGAAAAATTATTAAACCACAACCGGGAATAATATTTATTCAACTTGTTAAATAAATAAATTATTTAATTGAGATACTGGCTACACTTAGTGTATGACCCTCTAGGCCTCTTTCTCTTTGACATTAGGCGGGTTTGTCTAAATTCCAAGATCACTGTCTAGCAATGGGTCAAGGCAACCAAGAGAAAGAAGTTGATGTCGCAATGACATGTCACCTCATACGAACGTTTATCAAGTAATATAATCCTTTTGTCATGATATCTCTAATCAAGTGGGTTGCATGCAAGTGCCATCAACTCGTGTGATTAATTTCTCATTCTTTGACTTCCTGGAATTGAACTTGCCTAGAGAACACCATGGTCATGGATTTAGTTAGGCTATATCATTTCCATCAAAGGGCATGAGATATCTACTTCTGTAAAAGTGAAAAATCCTTTCTCTCATTATTCATTAATGCAGTATCACTCATGACACACCCAACATATCAAACCTCTCCACGAACAGCTATCATCATGGTTTTCGTCAATACATCTAAGTGTGTGAGTCATAATACCCATTAATAATAATATTAAAGTCTAAGGACCAATACACACGTCTGCAGATAGAAACATCCAATGACACTTATGAATGTGGATTTCCTACTGGCAGGTTTTGTTCTCATAATATACTCCTGGATATTACCAAGGGCGCACACCATGAGAAGATGCCTCAAAGTTTCTTGAGTCCCCACCCCTGATAGCATGTGTCGTATGTGTCCCTTCAAATGATATCATCCGACCATAAAACATATATTCAAGAATAGTGTCATGGCACTTCTAGATTCTCATCATAGCAGGGATCCGCAATGACTTTTTAGTACAACAACTATTCTTAGGACATTATCATATACTATGTCACGCAGAAGAACAATCATGATGTGACAAGTGGTTTATTAATATTCATCCAATGAATACAGGTTTATCATAAAGTACAAAGAAGTTGGTTTCTAGGGAACCAACTCCAACGAACTCCCACTTTCACTAGATCCAACTACTAACAAATTTCAGTCCACTAGCTCTCACATGATATTCATGCTTCTACTGAGATAGGCCTTTAGTTAAGGGGTCTTCCACGTTCTCTTCCATGGACACTTTGTTCACTACAACTTCACCCTTTTGATAGAAATCTCTTAAGATGTGATACTTTCAGAGTATGTGTTTTGTTTGTTGATGCGACTTTGTCTCTTTTGAAAGAGTCACCACTGCATTATTATCACAATACAATGTAATGAGATCTTTACTATTAGGCACCACATCAAGCTCCTAGAAAAAATTTTAAATCCAGATGGATTCCTTAGCTGCATCATAAGACGCTATATATTCGGACTCCGCTGTAGAATCGTCGACAACTGGCTGCTTTGAACTCTTCCAGCTCACAGCTCCTCCGTTGAGACAGAAAATATATCCTGATTGCGACTTCAGATCATTCTGATCTGTCTGAAAACCAGCATCAGCATACCCTCTGATGACAAGCTCCTCATCTCCTCCATACACTAGGAACATATCCTTAGTTCTTCTCAGATACTTAAGGGTAGTCTTGACAGCAATCCAATGTTGTTCTCCTGGATCTGCTTGATATCTTCCTACCATGCTTAGTGCATAGGCAACATCAAGTTTGGTACATAACATGGCATACATAATAGATCCTATCGCTGAAGAGTATGGAATCTTACTCATCCTATCTTTCTCATGTTGTGTCTGGGGACACATTTTCTTGGAAAGATGTATACCATGTGACACTGGAACCAATCCCCTCTTGGATTGATCCATACTAACTTTCTTTAATATCTAGTCAATGTATGTACTTTGACTTAGTCCAAGCAACCTTTTGGATCTATCACAAATGATCTTGATCCTTAGAATGTAGGATGCTTCGCCTAATTCCTTCATGGAGAATCACTTGTTCAACCAGTCCTTGACTAACTGCAAGACTGGTATGTCGTTTCCAATAAGCAATATGTTGTCAATATACACTACTAGGATAACGATTGCATTCTCATTAAATCGCTTGTAAACACATGGCTCATATTCATTCTTAATGAAACCAAATTTTCTTATGGGTTCATCGAATCGAATGTTTCATGATCTGGATGTTTTCTTTAATCCATAAATAGATCTTTGCAACTTGCATACCCTTTTAGTATCACCTGGTGTCACAAAACCTTCTAGTTGTGTCATATAAACATCTTCTTGAAGATTCCCATTAAGAAATGCAGTTTTTACATCCATCTTCCAAATATCATAGTCATGGAAATCTACTATGGAATGTATATTTTTTTTAGATTTAAACATGGAAACTGGTGAATCATAGTCAATTACTTGACGCTATTTAAAACCTTTAGCCACTAACCTTACTTTATAGATACTAACTTGACCTCCCATGTTCGGTTTCTTTTTGAATACCCATTTATACCCAACAGGCTTTACATCAATTGGCGCATTGACCAGAACTCAGACTTGGTTCTGATACATGGAATCCATCTCAAAATTCATAGATTCTAGCCATCTTGCAGCTTCTGAGCTCTCTACTACTTCCTTATAGGGGAGGGGTTCATCATTGTCCAACACTAATGAGTCACCTTCCTCGATGACAAGAAAATCATATCTCTCTGGTTCTCTTACCTCTCTTGTGATCCTACGCAGTACTTGTGTTTCAGGAACTACCTCTTCCACGGGGACCTGTGGAACTTGTTCCTGTACCAACTCCAGTGTATCTTGAGCATCAACTTCATCGAAGTCAATTTTGCTCTCACTATCCTTTTTGAGGATGTGCTCCCTCTCAAGAAAGACAACCTGTCTGGAAACAGTCACTTTCTTGTTTGAGGGGTTGTATAGGTAGTATCACTTTGTTTCCTTGGGATAACCTATAAAGATACACTTCATGCCCCGGGGTTCTAGTTTGTTTCCTGAGAAAGCCTTAACAAATTTCTCGCATCCTCATACACGTGTATGTGAAAAAGTGGGTTTCTTTCCACTCCATAGCTCAAAGGGAATCCCATTTTTCGCCTTAGTTGGTACTTGGTTTAATGTGTATGTTGTAGTTTGCAATACATATCCCCAAAAGGAT
This sequence comes from Viscum album, assembly GCA_963277665.1. Lineage (NCBI taxonomy): Eukaryota > Viridiplantae > Streptophyta > Magnoliopsida > Santalales > Viscaceae > Viscum > Viscum album. The sequence continues at coordinate 1,819,431,038 of OY728164.1, forward strand.
AATGGAAGATCGGTATGACTCGTCATTGACCTTACCATGTCCAAAAAGGTACGATTCCTCCTTTCACTAACACCATTCCACTGTGGTGTATAACGTGGAATGAGTTGAGATAGAATCTCAGACTCCTATAAAATTTTGATGAACTCCTGGTTAAGATATTCTCCACCTCGATCCAATCGAAGTTTCTTTATCTTCTTACCAAGCTGATTCTCTACTTCATTCTTGAACTCCTTGAATTTATCAAAGGACTCGGACTTATTCATCATTAAGTAGACATATCCATATCTACTCAAGTCATCAATAAAAGTAATGAAGTAAGAATATCCACCTCTAGATTCAATTGGAAATGGTCCGCACACATCAGTGTGCACCAATCCTAGAAGCTCTATGGCCCTTTCACACTATCCACCAAATGGTGGTTTGGTCATTTCCCTTATAAACAAGCGTGACATCTATCAAGTGGTTTTAACTCGGAATAGTCTAAATAACCATCTTAACAGAGTTTTGTCAGGTGCTTCTCGTTTACATGACCAAGACAGTGATGCCACAATTGGGTGTTGTATGAGTCATGTGAACTTGGTTCGTTATCAATTGTCCACACTTGGTTCTCGTAATTTAATACATACAAACCATTATTTAAATGCGTCATACCATAACATATGTTGTCCTTATAAAAGTAACAACATTTATTTCCAAACTTGAAAATAAATTCATATGTATCTAAACTTGATACATAAATTATGTTCTTGGTAACACTAGGTACATAATAACAGTCACGTAAAACCAAAATCATTCGCATCGGCAATGTGAGGTGGTAGTCACTGATGGAAAGAGCAGCCAGCCTCGCACCATTGGAAGCTCGCATATCCAACTCTCCTCTGGAAATTTTCCAAAATCTACTTGGTTCCAACATTTGAATACAGACATGAGCCCCACAAACTGTATCTAATACCCAATGTGTTCAAATGGAAAGATTGCACTCAATAATGAATGCACCTTTGGCTTCCCCTTGCCTCTGGGTGCAGTTCCTCTTCCTGTGGCCTGACTTGCCACATGAAAAGCATATTGCCTCTTTTTCCTTGCTCTGCCTCTAGATCTTCTTCTTATTGGTCAGACAGTACTCGGAATCTTTAGATTGTTTATAAATCTTAGGGTCATTTTCCTTGTCTTTCCCCTTCCTATTCACCATAAGGACTGTGGGTTTTTCATGTCCCATGTCCTTATCAACTTGGCGAATCAGGGTAAGAAGCTCTGATAGACTCTTCTCATTATTGTTCATATTATAATTCACAATAAAACTAGAGAAGGTCTTAGGCAGCGATGATAGTATGAGATCTGTACGCAACTCATCTGGAGTTTTAATCCCTAAGATGTCTAGACACTCAATGTAGCCAATAAGCTTGACTACATGTGGTCCAGCTAGTGCAGACTCTCCAAGTTTAGTAGTGAACAAAGCATTGGAGATCTCATACCTCTCATATCTCGTCTTCTCTTGATAGAGATCCTGAAGGTGAGATATCATGCTATAAGCATCCATTTTCTCATGTTGCTTCAAGAGCTCATTGGTCATGGATGAGAGCATAAGGCACTGAACATCTGTAACATCATTCAGATATTTCTCGTACACAGAGAGTTCCTCATCACTCACCTCATTTCCAGGCGCAACTGGTAAAGACTCTTCCAACACATAAAGTTTCCTCTCATGATGAAGGATAACCCGAAGGCGCCTTTGCCACTTGGAAATTAGTGCCAGTGAGAAGGTTTTCCATCTCAAGTATGGATCACAACGATATGTTTGATGTCATTTTGATTATTGTTTCTAAAAATCAAGATTAACAGAGCTTTAGTACTTTATCTTAATAAATATAGACAAATAAATATATTAATATCTATTAGTCTCCCACTATTTTGTTGAAACCCAATAGCTCTCACCATTGGCTTCGAAATATCCTATTTCTTGGACATTCAAGCGGCAAGGATCCATATTGACCTTCGCATTACCCCAACTAGGGTTGTTTAAGCAACTTGAAAGGTTTTAGGTAGGCATTCCAAATGCCAACTGCATTAACTCACATCTCTTTGATCTGTTGAGTGGACTCCTCAATCCTAAAATCCTTAATTTTTGAATTTCCTCAACCTTTTCCTCTCAATTACACCAAGTCCAATTAGGGCAGTCAACCTTTGATGTAAACTAAGTTAATTCAACCCAAAACTTCAAATTAAAATTCCCCAATAATTGAAAGCACCCCAACTAGGGTTGGTTAAGCACTTTGAACTATGGTTTGATTCTAACCAAAGTAATGGAAGGCTGTACCGACTTAATATCTAATTGAGGGATTTTATCCTTTATGCGTAAATTTCCACTTATTATCTTTTTACATGCTTGTTAATGTTAAGTGGAATATACTTAAGTGATTAACCATGTATATATGATATTTACACATAAGCCATTTTTATTTTAGTTTCATCTTGTATGCTTCTTAGTTCATTAATTATGTGATTGCGTCAAACATCCATAATGAATAACCATACAACTGACAGAAATAAAATAAAGGGTATGATCATGAGCTTTACTATTGCTTAGTTTATCTAGTGGTTGATAAACTAACCCTGACCTAGGGGAGAAACACCTTGAACCGTTTAAGGTTCGTGTTTATAGCTTTCTACATGTCCACCTTTGTATCTCCTTGGATTGGTTTCGTCTCGGCTCCTAACTTGAACCGCCTCTTATAGCTTGGGAGTTTCATCCATTACATATGTTTTTAACTCACACGCGGGTGAGGGGTAAAAGGGGGTTTACATAAAAGAAACCATGGGCACATAGGCCCTACATATTATTAAGGAGAAAGGCACGCAGGCCAACAGTTTTAATTTAATAAATAAATTAAAAGGGAATCAATCACATACAAAGGTCTGGTCTAGTTCATGATCATCCACATACATGCAACGAATTACGCATTTAATAAAACTAGCATTCAATTCTTTAATCATTCTTATTAAGATAAATTACGCTCGAATCGATTAATTATTATCTTTAATTAATCAATCCTTTTTATCTTAATCCTTTTTTGAATTCTCTTGAGATTCTCATCCATAACCTTGTACATAACTTGTACCTTGAAAGCAATCCGGTGAATACCTGTCCAAAACTACCCAGCATGTATTTATACTTGTATACACTTTATTATTTGTGAAATATAGCATGCACGCAGAATTATAATTATAATACAACTCATATTTATGTGCATATCTTTGAACAATATGCAGATGTTAATTAAACATTTATATATATATATATATATCAAACACCTATCACATGTTGTGTCTCATCTTTACGCCCACACGAAGGTACATGTCTCAAGGGTTACATAATATAATAATAAATTTTTAAATCCGTGTAATCTAGAAACAGTACACGGCATGTAGATTCGACTACACGACGTGTACCCTCCTCACCGTCCATTTGAAGTACATGCCTGGGGAAACATCATGTGAGGTATACTTTGGAAATCTTCAGAGTACACAGTATGTCCAGTGGGCCACACGCCGTGCAGACTCTGCGTTACACGGTCACCAGTCGGGAAAGTCGTGTATGGGATACACGACTTGACCCTGACCCGAAGGGACTACACGCCGTGTCCAGTGGGCCACACAGCATGTAGTCTGGCTGACCGTGTGTCAGTCTGTCCTAGTCAATATGCGGTGTAAGAATTAACTACACCGTGTGTCATTAATGCACACAACTTGAGTAATTTCTGAATTACTCCTGATGTATTGAACACAAATACATGACGTGTAGATCCGACTACACGACGTGTATTCTTGTGTTATCTGGATAGAACCCCAGGTGCCTCCTGATGAGATCCTCAATTTAATTTTAATCATAAATTTATTCGTTTCTGTTAGATCTGTGATAAAGGATAAGGTAGGAATAGATCTCGAAATTTAGATTGCATGAACAATTAAACATGAATTGACAAACTAAATTATTAAAGCGTAAATCATCAATAAATTATTTAAATAATTATAAATGAAAATATAACCACTCTGATACCACCTGTAGGTTCCGAACACAGCGGAAGCACAGGATGGGCATGTACCCAACTTTTCAAATTTTCATAATCAATGATTAATCCGAGATTAATACGATGATGAACGCTAGTATCTGCATAATTGAATTAAAGATAAAAGACAAAGGAGAGAACCTGGAAACGAGAAGAGAGAGTCAACATATTTTGTTTATAATTAATTTAATTAAATTATAGAATTACCTCCAAGGTGATTTTTTCTTCGTTGATGTGTCCAACCATGGGTCTGAGGTGAGGCTTCATTGCGATGTAGAATCCAAGGATAAGAATCCTCTAGTGGTGATCCACACATGCTCCAAGTATCTCTGGACGTCGCTGAAGGAGTCTCTAGGTGCTAGCGCGGAAGATCTTTGTGCTTGCGATGTCTGCGTTCGATCGCCTTGAGAATCACTTCCAAAGCGTTCTCCTTGATCCGGTGGAGGTGGATCTCTCTCGTTCTTGATAGCGTTCTTGGAGAGGGAAGAGTTCTCTAGGCTCAAGAGCTTTTCTCTAAGGATGTTGTGCACATAACGATTGGTTAGCTGGTCGAATGAACCCTTGGCTAATTTATAGAATAATAATATAACGGAGAATTTAATTCACCAGGTAATAATAAATAATTAGCACAGGTGTTGTTACTTAATTTATTATTCCATGTGAAACCTCATGTCAAATAATACTAGAAATTATATCATTTCCATGACATGTGTTTAACTTGCACGTTATATTTTAATGTTATTTAACAAAATAATATTTAATATTATTTCTCACCAGACCTATAACTTGGTCCGAAAATCCTCCTCAATATTTACTAAGCCTTAAATAATGACTATTTATTTATTAAATAAATGTAACTGCATTATTCACCGATAAATAAATATTTCATCTGCAATATATTCTCTCGAATAACTAGCAACAAAATAAATGCGATCAGGCACGCTTGAATAATTATTAAACCACAACCGAGAATAATATTTATTCAACTTGTTAAATAAATAAATTATTTAACTGAGATACTTGTTACACTTAGTATGTGACCCTCTAGACCTCTTTTTCATTGGCATTAGACGGGCTTGCCTAAAGTCCAAGATCACTATATAGAAATGGTTCAAGGCACTCAAGAGAAAGAAGTTGATGTCGCAACGACATGTCACCTCATATGAACATTTACCGTGTAATATAATCTCTTTGTCACGATATCTCCAATCAAGCGGGTTGCATGCAAATGTCATCAACCCATGTGCTTAATTTCTCATTCTTTGACTTCCTGGAATTGAATTTGCCTAGAGAACATCATGGTCATGGATTTAGTTAGGCTATATCATTTCCATCAAAGGACCTGAGATATCTACTTATGTAGAAGTGACAAATCATTTCTCGCATTATTCATTAATGCAGTATCACTCATGACGCACCCAACATATCATACCTAATCACGAACATCTGTCATCACGGTTTTTGTCAATACATCTAATTGTGTGAGTCATAATACTCATTAATAATAATCTTAAAGTCTAAGAACCAATACACACGCCTACGGATAGAAACATCCAATGACACTTATGAATGTGAATTTCCTACTGGCAGGTCTTGTTCCCATAATATCCTTCTGAATATTACCAAGGGCACACACCATGAGAAGGTGTCTCAAAGTTTCATGAGTCCCCACCCCTGATAGCCTGTATCATTTGTGTCCCTTCAAATGATATCATCCAGCCATAGAACATATATTCAAGAATAGTGTCATGGCACTTCTGGGTTCTCATCATAGCATGGATCCACTATGACCTTTTAGTGTGACATCTATTCTTAGGACATTATCACATACTATGTCACACAGAAGGACAATCATGATGTGATAAGTAGTTTATTAATATTCATCCAATGAATACAGGTTTATCATAAAGTACAAAGAAGTTGGTTTCTAGGGCACCAACTCTAACAACTGGCTTGGGTTTTGTAAATCTTGTTCATCGACATAAGGTAGAAAGTCTTCAAGAGTGAATACTTCAGAAATAATTTCTTAAGTATTCTCCTTATTAGAAGAGTCTTCTATTAAGGGTTGATAATCAGTTTTGGAAAACACATCAGAAGATATAGGTTGAGATTGTTTAAAAACAAAAGGAACAGTTTCATCAAATTTGACATGTATTATTTCCTCAACAGTACAAGAATTTTTATTGAAAACTCTATATGCCTTAGAAGTTGTGGAATAGCCTTAAGAGTATACCTTCATCGGATTTGGGTGCAGATTTATGTAAATTATATTTTGTATTCAAAATGAATACTTTGTATCCAAATACTTTGAAGTATGAAACTTTTGGTTTTCAACCTATCTATAACTCATAAGGTGTTTTATTAAGAAATTGTGTAATTAAAACTCGATTTATAGTATAGCAAGCAATACTTACAGCTTCAGCCCAAAAATGTTAAGCAATTGAGTATTCATTCAACATGGTTCTTGTAATCTCCTAAAGAATACAATTTCTTCTTTCAATAACACTATTTTGTTGAGGAGTTCTATGAGCTGAAAAGTTATGTGTAATATCTTTCTTACTACAAAAAGTTTCAGAATCAGAATTTACAAATTCTCCACCATGATCACTGCGAATAGTTATTAATTAAAGGTTTTTCTCATTTTTAACTTTGGCGACAAAAGTTTTAAAATGACAATAAGCTTCATATTTCTTTTTAAGAAAATAAAACCACATGTATTTTGTGTAATCATCAACTAAAACAAATACATAATACTTGCCTCCAATAATTTTAGTTTGTATATGACCGAATAAGTCCATGTGCACTAACTATAAAGCATCGGTAGTTGAGACTTCACTAATAGATTTAAATCTTGACTTATGGTGCTTTCCATAATGACAAGGGTCACATACTTTTGAAGAATCAAATCTAATTTCCAATAGATCCTTAACAAGCCTTTTCTTAGTCAATTTTCATAAGTTTCTAAGGTTACAGTGTCCTAACCTTCTATGTCATAACCAAGATTGATCTTTCATTGCACTGAGACAAGATAAGTCTTGGCTCCTAAGGTCTTCTAAGTTAATTGTGTAAACATTCTCATGCTGATAGGCATAAAGAATGAATTCATCCTTGGAATTGTGTACTACACGTTTATCATTCCTAAAATTCACAAGGTAATTGTAAAGACCTGTAATTTCCATGTAAATTTTTTTTTTAATTAAATGGGAATTTTATGAGTCCGCAAAGTTTGACGGTGCGTGATTCTGAGGCCCGGAGTGCTCAGAATCAATTTCTGAAGTTTTGTTCGGGTACGTTCGATAAACGTACGAGCGAGTTTTTCTAACTTTTGAACCGATGCTCGGAATTGAAATCTGAGGGCATCGTTGGACTCGCAGTTTCGGTATTCGCTTAAGAAGACTTTCACCTCGACGACAATTGGTCGAGGGTGAAAGTTAGTTTTTGGGTTTTTCGTGGAAATAATAAAATAAAATAAACACATGTTTTATTTTATTTTATCTATTATAACTACCCATGTGGAAGTTGGAAGTGGGGACCACCACACTTTAACCTCCCATGAGAGGTTATGGTGGTGGGGACCACCCGAGGCCTAAACCTCCTCTTCATGTTTAATTGTGGTGGGGACCACCCGAGTTCTCAAAACCTCCCAATTTGAATTTGGGAGCGGGGACCACCTGACCCCCTATTAATGTGGGGGGAGAGGAAAACCTATCAACTCCCTCATTAATGTGGAGGAGCCTCTTGAGCTTCCTCCACATTAATTCTACCAACGCACCAATTAAATGTGTCAACTCTTCTAACATTTAATTATGTCAACTTAACCATTTTGAAATTTGTGTCAACAATTAAATAATAGATAACTTAATCTATTATTTTGGTTTGGCATTTTCATTTTGGTGGAACTTGGGAGAGGAGAGAGCTTGGGAGAAATAAAGTTCTCCAATGAAAAACTCCATCTCCCAACGAAGAACGTTCTCCCGACGAAGAACGCTCCACCGACGAAGAACGACCTCGACTTCGACTTTCTTCCTTGGGACCTCCTTCGACGTAGAACATGTTCGTCGTCAATGAATCGACGTCCACCTTCTCGCGCCAACGTTGACGAACAATGAACAAGGTAGGGGTTTATTCTTTATTTGTTTAACACTCCCCATGTTCTTCCCTCTTTTTCCTTTGTTGGGAATAGAAATTGATGAGGGGATTACGGGAATTGAAGTTTATAAAATCTTCCATGCTCGTTCTTGTTTATGTTCTTAATTAGCCGCTTGCTACCACACTAAATGCGAAGGGTGCGGGCCAAACAAACATGGTCCGACCCCCCGCTGATCTTCCTTGTGGTGTTCTTCGAAACTGGGATGAAGGCAACGGCCGCGCTACCCGCGGCCTCCACAACCTGCGTCGCCCCCGCGACGCTCCGGCATCCCGGCCGAACTAGCTCCTGGCCATGCCGGCCTCCCGAGCCGCCCCGGCCGCACCAACCGCCGGCCTCCCGAGCCCCCGGCCGAACCCGAGCCGGCCTCCCGCGCCCCTCGGGCGCCCCGGCCGAGCCGGCCTTCCGCGCCCCTCACGGCGCCCCGGCCGAGCCAGCCTCCCGCGCCCCTCGCGGCGTCCCGGCCGAGCCGGCCTCCCACACCCCTCGTGGCGCCCCAGCCGAACCCGCACGCGCCCTCGCGGCGCCCTCCGGGCCGAACTGCCCTCACGCCAACCCGCGACCGGTCCTCGCCCTCGCGACAGGTCCACGCCCTCGCGACCCTCTGCGACCCCTCGCGGGCCTACTGGGCTGGGCTTAGCGGGCCGGGCCAGACCCACCGGGTTAGGCTGGGTCGACCCGAACCGGGTCGGACCGGACCCAGGCCCACTACGACCCTTTACTTTCTTTTGGCCATATCTTTGGCACCGGATGTCCGTTTGACGAACTGTTAGTGGCACTGGTAATCTTGGAGCATGACGGTCCCTTTGAGTATACCCCACTGGAGTTTGGGGTATAGTTGAGATACGGTCAGGTCGGATCGTGCTCGAATCCAACCAGGCCTCCGGGACTAAAAGGCTAATAACTCACAGACCGAGTGTCTGATTGACGCGTCGTCTGTTGCGTTGAGACCCCTATGATGTGGCAGACCTTTAGGATACTTCTTTGTGGGACTTAGTGACAATTGGAGCATCGACCAGTAGCTTATGGAGCGGATCTTTTGGAGACAAGCGAGCATTTGTGCGGGAACCTAGTAGCTGGCTGAGACTTGACGACTGCTGACCGTTTGACTCAGAGTGACTCGACTGGCCCTGTGGAGAGCGCCTCGTTGTGGCGGCAGACCCACGGTGGAGAAGCGTGTTTGGTGATGCGGCAGACCCACAGTACTCGACAGGAGGAGTACCTCTGCAGGCTATAAGGGAGAGCGTCTGGTTGTGGCGGCAAACCCACGGTGGGGAGCGCCTCTGTGTGACGCGGCAGACCCACGGTACTCGACAGGAGGAGTACCTCAACAGTCCAAGGTTAATAGGAATTGTGTGACGCGGCAGGCTCATTGTACTCGATAGAGGAGGATTTCTTCAGCAGCTGAGGGTTCAGAATGTTTTTACCCCTAGAATAAATCCTGGTTTGAGATGAGTCGGTTTTTCTGTGTTTTCCTCATGATTGAGATGGATCACTTGATAACTTAGGTATATGTATGGGCATATACCTAAGTAAGGTTATCTGTTGATTTCATACTTTGTGGTTTATCCTTGTTGGATTTTGTGAGACCTTGAGGGTCTCGGGGTCCCTACTGAGTATCGTTATACTCACCCCTGCACGGGTTATGCCTGCACCTCGTTGTGTTGGATGCAGACGATGGACAGCGCTGATCGAGGATGAGAGTATCAGGACTGGACGGTGCCCGGAGGTGGACCATACGGCGAGTCGGTACACGGAGGAGACGGATGGATGTGGAGTGTTGAGGAGGCGATCTATACCTACCCTTCAAGTAGGATCCTCGGAGGATGACCCAGCGGCTGTTTTTCTTTTCTTTAGTTGTACTTGTACTTTACAGTTGGGCTTGTATTTTCGACCCCTTTTACTTTCAACGCTCTTTTGTTATACAGTTTTACTTAGTATTTCGTATCCAGTTGTGTGCTTTGTTGTGTGTTTATAGGTTATAAAGGCAATGTCTTCCCAGTTTTAGGGAATTACGCCTTTGGTGCAAGTCGTCAGCCCCTGGCCTATGGAAGGCGGGCTTGGGGTAGTCACGGCACGGGCCCTGGGGGACGGGTCGTGACAAATTGGTATCAGAGCAGTCGGTTCTACCGCAGAACTTAGGACTCTGATCTTTCTTTTCTATGAAGCAATAGTGTTAAGTGTAGTGAGTGTGGTTTTTAGTTCAGGGAGTCCAGTGTTGGTGCGGCGGCCGACGTATCCATACATCAGGACCCTGACTTCTGATTTCTGACTCAGTGCACGAAAACACTGATTGCGTGTGTGTTTTCAAAAAATTTCTTTAAGTTGGCTCAATCAGGTCAGCTCACCAGGTATAACTTTTTAACCGTAGCGCACCTGTTTCTTTTCAGGATGCCTCCACGCAGACAGCCCGCTAGAGTTCTGAGAGTTGTACGCGCAGATAGCCCACCGAGCAACGAGGTCTCGGTGCAGGGCCCTTTTCCAGCGGAGGCACCAGCGGTACCTTTCCTCATTGGGCCACCGATGCCACCAGCCCCAGCAGCAGACGATGCACGCCGCTTGAGCACGTTGCACGAGTTCCAGCGTCAGAGGTCACCCAGGTTCAGGGGAGAGACGGACCCACAGGCGGCTGAGGATTGGCTGGAGGCTGTGGTAAGAGTTTTCCGACTGGTAGAGACACCAGACGATTTCATGGTGATCCTTGCCGCTAGCCTTCTATAGGCAGCAACAGGAAGATGATGGAGCTTAATGCTCCAGGTTCATGACGAGATGACGCTTCTCTGGGCAGACTTCGAGAGCCTGTTTCGGGCAGAGTTTGTCCTAGCGACTCTTCGTGCAGTGCGCATACAGGAGCTACTTCACCTGCAACAGGGCAGCATGACTGTAGCTCAGTACTCAGTAAGGTTCACTGACCTCTCGCGCTACTAAACTGATATGGTGCGGGACCCATTCTTCAGGGCCCGGACCTTCAAGCAGGGGCTCAGACGGGAGATCAGAGCTCCGATGATCTCACTCAGCATCCCGACGCAGGCGGGGGTGCTAGAGAGAGCCCTCCTAGTGGAGAGTTTCCTTGCTGAGCAGTCTCCAGCAGCAAGATCCACCACCATTCGACACGTAGTGGAGTCTTCTGCAGCTGGCAGCAGACAGATGTCGTAGAGGTCCAAGAGAACCAGACCTACATGTGGACGACCACATGATTCAGGATCGGTTGTGCGGGGCACCCAAAGCGGAGACAGACATGCCAGGAGCAGGCAGTGTTACGCATGCGGTAGGCAGGGTCAAATGGATCGTGACTGTCTGACCCACCGTACGGATGATCAGCAGATGGTCGAAGGACCACCCAGGCAGAGACAGAGATTCGATCGAAGCGGTCCGCAGGGCGTAGGTGGACGTGGTAGAGGAGCTGGTCGTGTGGCTGGCGGTGGGCGACGTTTTGAGGTGTTACCGCCACCACCACCAGGAGGTCCACCCCGACCGCAGGGAGCATGTGGACAAGGGAGAGCTCAGCTCCAGACAGTTGAGGCATACGATCACGGTGCTCCGGAGATGATACGAGGTACGATCTGTGTCTACTCCACCTTAGTTGTAGTACTTATAGACACAGGTTTTAGTCATTCTTTCATTATCATTGCCCTCGTTCGGAGCTCGAAAATTCCGACAGAGCCGTTGGCTCGATCCTTACGGCTAGAGACTCCTATGGGAGCATATTCAACGATTACGCACTGGTGTCGGCAGTGCGAGCTTACTCTAGGAGGCGAGAGCTTCAGCTGGGATCTCCTAGAAGCGGTGTCGAGGTCTTACGACGTCATCTTAGGTATGGACTAGTTATCTACAGTCCATGCTTAGATAGACTGTATTAGGCGCAATGTGCAGTGTGTCCGCACGGATGGGACCAGGTTTACCTTCACTTGTGAGAAGGGAGCATTTGCAGCACGGGATGGACTTGCTCAGAGGAGAGTACAGTCGATCACTCATCAGTTGGCTAGCCTTACCCTTGGAGCTGTTGATGTGGAGAGTTCGAGCTATCCTGTAATGGTGGACCAGTACACGGATGTTTTCCCTAATGATGTCTCAGGTCTACCTCCTCGCAGAGAGGTGGACTTTTACATTGACTTGTACCCTGGGACGACACCGATATCTACATCAGCGTATCGAATGGCTCCCGCCGAGCTTCGCGAGCTGCGGGTACAACTAGAGGACTTGCAGGGGAAGGGATTCATTTGGCCCAGTGTTTCTCCCTGGGCAGCCCCGATTCTGTTCGCCAAGAAGACGGATGGGAGTTTGAGGCTTTGTGTTGACTATCGGTGCCTGAACCAGGTGACCGTGAAGAACAAGTACACACTCCCGAGGATTGAAGACATCTTTGATCAATTGAAGGGAGCATGGTGGTTCTCAAAAATAGACCTCAGATCAGGCTATCACCAGCTCAGAGTTCGAGATGAGGATGTGCAAAAGACAGCCTTCAGATGTCGGTACGGCCACTACGAGTTCTTGGTTATGTCATTCAGTGTAACCAACGCTCCAGCAATGTTCATGGGACTCATAAATAGGATCTTTCAGTCGTACCTTGATCACTTCGTAGTAGTCTTCATTGATGACATTCTGATCTACTCGACTACTGAGAAGGAGCATGCCTACCATTTGCAAGTAGTATTGGACACACTCCGAGAGCACCAGCTTTATGGTAAGCTCTCGAAGTGTCAGTTTTAGATCTAAGAGGTTCACTTTTTGGGACATGTCATCTCGGAGGCTGGAGTTGCAGTGGATCCAACGAAGATTGAGGCGGTACTTGCTTGGGAGTCACCCAGGAGTGTGACGGAGGTACGGAGTTTCCTAGGTTTGGATGGTTATTACCGGAGGTTTGTACCAGACTTCTCCAGAGTTGCAGCACCACTATCAGCCTTGACGAAGAAGGGGCAACTCTTTGTGTGGTCAGAGAGATGTCAGCAGAGCTTTCAGAAGCTGAGGTAGAGGTTGACTAGTGCCCCCATCTTGAGGCTTCCAGAGGAAGGCGTAGGATACGTAGTCTACTACGACGCATCAGGGACCGAACTCGGATGTGTCCTAATGCAGGAGCGAGCAGTGATCGCTTATGGTTCTCGACAGTTGAGACAACATGAGCAGAACTACGCTACCCATGACCTAGAGTTAGCAGCAATGGTCTTCACCTTGAAGATGCGGCGACACTATCTAATGGGAGAGCGTTTTACCGTGTACTCTGATCATAAGAGTCTCAGGTATATCTTCTCTCAGAAGGACCTGAACCTGAGACAACGACGTTGGCTTGAGTTCCTCCAGGACTATGACTTTGAGATAGTCTATACTCCTGGGAAGGGGAACGTTGTTACGGATGCACTCAGCAGGAGATCTGGTATACAGCTGCTAGGCGAGGCGACAGAGCAGCTGGCTGCTTTACAAATATTCTGTAATGCCCCGACCCTAGATACCCAGAGTCGGTGCATTATTACATAACATTGGCGTGATCACAATAAAGATCAAGTCTCGAAAGACCGATTAGTTTAGTAGCATTGGAAACACTAGATATATTCATAAAGTTTACATTACATCAATAAATGAAAAACTACAACAACATATTGTTTTCATATCCCCTCATACTATCTCTGTAGGTCATTCATAAAATACTTTTTCACATCTTGGGAAAAATAAAACATTGAAAGGGGTGAGCTCAGATGCTCAGTAAGGATAACAATATAGCAGAAACTTTCATAAATAAACATAAAAATTTAAGGCAACGTATAACTAAAACAAAAGTCTTTTAAACTTGAACTTCAACATAATATGGCAAAAATAAAATGAAATAATGTCATTTACTTATTCACATGGATATTCTACTAATCGAATAATCACATACAATATCAATAACCACTTTCATAATGATGGAATGCATAATGTCAGACTATCATAACCACATACACAAGGGCTCGTGCCAAGACTACAAATAAGATTTTGTCAAGGCCTTGTGTCAAGACACTAGTTTGTCTCATAAGACCTACCGATACATCGAGGAGCTATAGCGGGCTCCACCCGTCACTTACTAAGTCCAATACATTCCTCATATGAAAATTTTGAAACATAACATAAACATTTGTATTGAAAATAGCATACGAAATGTCAATACATTATCCACAAAGCATGAATGGTATAAAAATAACACATTCACAGTCAAACATAACTCATTCAATACAATATGGAAGATTGTATTGTAACAGATTAACCTCAATCGAGAATAATGAAGGATATTGACATAGATGAAAATTATCATCAAAACTATTTGAGAGAAATGTCCCCTTTTTCTTGAAATCATTTAAAAGACACACTACTTGTCAAGAAGCCATTTAAAAATAGATTTTTGAATCAAAGTTTCTCATACCACTTTGAAACTTTTAAAAGGAATTTTAATTTTAAAACTTTAATATCCATATAAATAAATCATTAAAACCATTTTTAAAACATGGACAATAATGAGAATGATTTATAATAATAAATCTTTAAAACATTTTAAAATGATATTTTAGTTAGAATTCATAACCAAAAGAGAGACACTTGAATACAAATAATTGAGATAATCAAAACATTATAATATCATGAGAATAAAGGGATTCATGATATACTATGTCAAGGTACATTATATACACCATATAAAAGTGATTTGGTGTATAACAACAAAGGAGTCTCAATGGAATGTAAATTGAGATGAAATATCTCATAAAGGTCGTATCCTTAGGTTAAGGATAAATCAACGACATAAATGTGTGACAAATATAAATACACTCAATATGATTGGATATTCAGTGTAAAACAATCAAAGGACATTCACACATATTCTTGTAAAAACAACACCAATGAATTAGATGTTTAACTCAATAAATGGAGATTGAGTTAAAATTACTCTTATCAAGTTCATACCGATAAATTGAGAATTTATCAATGGAATGATTATGTGTATCAAAAGTATATCCACAAAAGGGGTGGAAATTATGACATAATCAAATGAATAGTGATTTCACACATAATCTTGGAGTAAAATAATCAATGAAGCGTAAAGCCGAATGAGTGGAAATTGAAATATCAAATTCCCTTATTGATTTGGTAACTTACGAAACATACACCCATGAAAGAAGGATCATACAATTATGATGTAAATATACATGAATTAAAGTATATTACACAATGAATACAAACATGGGCAGTACACACACCACATGCAATAAATAAGTGGTGAACAATAGAATTCTCACAGAATTAAGTGTGATAAGAAACCCCTTACTTTGTACTTTTTCCTTGGTCGACGGTAGGTTAACCTCCTGTATAATGGTGAAATAATTGTTATTGAATTATACAAGAATCATTTACATTAATATGATATCATATATGATCTTTTAACATTGATTTGTTAATAATATCTTAGTATTATCGTCATTTTGGGTGTTAACTTACTCGTTTTCATTTATATTCTTTGTTACGTAAGTCGTGTTTGTTATGTATAGGTTGTATCTTATTCATATCAAGAATTATATCAAGTCCTTAAACATTATTTTTAATCATCAAATGAGAATTATACTTGAATGGATACGATGGAGAATGAATCTCATCGCGTTCGTGGAGACGTAGTCCGTACGTACGCACAAGCGACAATATCATTCTTTTAATGTTAAAATAATATATAATTGGATGGTATATCATATAGACAGAATAATAATCATGTTATATTTATTATTTACATGAATTACACATCATTATTATACCCATCCAAATAATAATTTATTGAATGACAATTACACCACGACGTGGAGACGGTAAGTCGTACGTACGCACGTATGGTGACATGTTATTCAAAGGATGGGTAGAATACTGAATATGGTTGTACCATATTTATAATAACATCATAGTATATAGAAGATACTGGAGTTATTATTTTAGAATAGAAATAACAAAGAAAGAAGAAGTTGAAGAAGAAAGGAACTTGAAAGAAGGTGGTGAAAACATTACCTCTTCTTCGAGTTCTTCCTTTTGATTTGATCAAAAGGGCTCCTTAGCTTGGCTTTCTGATCAAACTAAGGCATCTAGGTTGTAGTGAGGGAAGTTGAAAGAGTATTTGGGCAGGGTTTTGCCGAGCCAAAAGGCTTTGAATTTGTGAATTAGTGAGAAGGGGGAGTGCCCTTTTATAAGAGAGGTGAGGGGCACCTTTGGAAAAGTTAAAAATATTATTTTATAATAAATTCATATTCGGTTTCTAATGGCTCCAAAGTGAATTATTTAAAGGTTAAAGTGGGTATGGGTCGAAAACCACTCAACCAATAGAATTTAGATAGGTTTGAGTCATTATATTAACATTATCTTTAAGTATTAACTCTTAGTTAATTAGTTCCACTTTTACAATGTCTCTTTGTATTTTTATATTATATGGTTAATAAACTTACAATATACATCCAAGCGACCCCCAAGTAGTCCATTAATGATACACCTATCATGATATAAGTCTCTTGGCCGAACCTTAGATTTTTAGGAATTGAATATAAATTAATAATATAATATTTGTTTTAAAAACTCTTATGTCAATTTTGACACTATGGGTATTTTGTTTTTGATAAATTCATAACAGCATTATTATTTCGAACACAATTAAATAATCAATCCTAATATGTCATATTAACCTAGAAAATTAGTGGAATTCATAAAAAGTCTCAAATTACATTTATTTTGATATTTATAATATCAATTATTTTAATATTTCATTAATTAGGTAATTACTGCATCACCATTGTGTCATAAATAAATTAAATTATTTAATGTCTAAAAATTATAAATAAAATACCATTATGTAGGAAATCTTTTTAGCTTTCTAATGAATATTTACAATCGAATTTATCTTATGTATAACCCTATATTAAAAATGTTTTAGTAAATAAACTTTGATTTTAACTCTTTTAACTCTTCTTTGAATTAAATAATAATAAATGTCTTAATCTAATACAAGTGGACCTAAATGATAATATTTTACTCCTAAGGTTGTTTTTGGTCGAGATACACTTGTCCAATAGAATTAGGACATGTGTTAGGATAATATTAATATCATTTTTACCCTTAATTACCCTATTTACTTTTAACCGTGGTAAATAAAAGTAAAAAGTTATTATTCACCAAAAAATATTTTCATCTCATTGAACCACATTTTACTTCTTGATATTAACCGTGTCTCTCGGATTTTCAAAATTCCATTCACAGAAGCGGTAAAATTATGTTTTATGAAAAATTGAGTTTTTTAACTACCACTTAGTGGTTTCACTATTCATCAAAAAATGAAAGTTTCCAGAAAAATACCAAAAATTAGGCCTAAGCTATATTTGATATTATGAATTCAAAAATGATGTCTATTTTACCAAATTCAAAACATATCAGTTGCATTAATTAATTTAAAAATTAATTCTCATCGTCAAAACAAATAGCGTATTTTTAAGAGATAATAACTATCAAAAGATTGACACTTGTTTATGTCTGGTTTAAATGTGAAATTACATCCAATGACCAACATTGTATTAAATTGTAAAAATATATTCTAAATATACTTTAAAACCACTCAAATTAATAATTTATCACTATTAATTATTTCGATTAAAAAAGTTGTTTTTAATTAAAATTTAGTAATTTTCATTATTCATCAAAATATGAAAGTTATCTGAAAAGTACCAAAATTTCACCCTAAGCTAATTTCGATATTACGAATCCATAAATGAAGTCCATTTCGAAAGATAAAATTTATAAAATTTCAAAAAGTAGGTATTACTATTCATAACGGCTAGTTTGATTGGTTGCGGTGTGTTAGAATCTCGAAGTTGCGTACAATGCACGTCATTGCATTATTCAAAAGGAAATGTATCGTGGAAGCTTGGGGTGTTACATATCCTTTGTGGATAGAGATGGAGCAGCCTTCCTTCAGTCTCTTATAGTCACTCTCTCACTTCTTCAGCGAGTCAGGGAGGTGCAGCGTGGGGACACTGACTGTGAGACACGACGTGCTTAGATATCCACAGGGCAGGCACCTGATGGATTTTCTGAAGGTGGGGAGCACGTCATCCTCTTCAGAGGGCGTACCATGGTACCAGTGTCACTTCAGGAGGAAGTGTTGAGGAAGTTCCACACATCCCCTCTAGCGGTACATCCAGGAGTGGCGAAGATGTACCAGGACCTCCGTCAACAGCACTGGTTGCCGGGAATGAAGAAAGCAGTTGCAGAGTTTGTCTCTCGATGCCTCACTTGTCAGCAAGTGAAGCCGGAGCATCAGGTACCAGCAGGCTTGGTTCAGCCTTTAGAAATCCCAGAGTGGAAGTGGGATGGGATATCCATGGATTTCGTGACAGGACTTCCACGTATATCCAGGGGTCACAACTCTATCTGGGTGATCATCGACCGACTCACCAAGTCGGTCCACTTCATACCGATCAGAGAGCGGGGTTCAGTAGAGAGCTTGGGACGCCTCTACGTGCAGGAGATTGTGCGGCTACATAGAGTACCTTCAACGATTGTCTCCGATCGTGATACGTGTTTCACTTCCTGGCTATGGAAGAGGTTGCAGGAGGCTTTCGGGACGCAGCTTCGATTGAGCATCACCTTCCATCCGCAGATGGATGGCCAGACAGAGCGGACCATTCATACCATCAAGGACATGCTCCGCGCTTGTGTCCTCGACTTTGTTCGTAGCTGGGAGGATCACTTACCTTTGGTGGAGTTTTCATACAACAACAACTATCACTCCATTGGGATGGCACCTTTTGAGGCGTTATACAGGCGACCTTGCAGATCACCTTTGTGCTGGACTGACCCAGGGGAGTCAGCACTAGTGGGATCAGAGATGGTACGGGCTACCACAGAGAAGGTGCAGATCATCCAGGAGCAGATGAAGATTGCACATAGCAGGCAAAAGTCGTATGTTGACAGAAGACGGAGACCTCTAGAGTTCAAGAATGGCGACCACGTCTTTCTACGGGTCTCACCTCGACGAGGTTTGCAGAGATTTGGTCGAGGCGGCAAGTTATCTCTGAGGTTCATCGGACCTTTTCAAGTCCTCAGCAGAGTTGGCGAGGTGGCATACCGCTTAGATCTTCCACCTCAGTTGCATCAGGTGCATGACGTCTTCCACGTATCCCAGCTGAGTAGATATGTGCACGACCCTTCTCACATCATCGACAATGGCGAGCTGGACGTCGACGATGGGGCGACTTTTACGGAGGTTCCAATGGAGATTGAGGATTGATAGGAGCGGGTCCTTCGCATACGGTCGATACCTCTGGTGCGCATTTTCT
This sequence comes from Viscum album, assembly GCA_963277665.1. Lineage (NCBI taxonomy): Eukaryota > Viridiplantae > Streptophyta > Magnoliopsida > Santalales > Viscaceae > Viscum > Viscum album. The sequence continues at coordinate 1,819,450,570 of OY728164.1, forward strand.
AGCAGCACGGGAACCTTCAGAATAGCACATGGGAGCAGAAGGCTCAGATGTTGCTCAGTACCTCCACTTGTTCCCTTAGTTATGAGTTGTGGCTTACGGGGACATAGAGCCCTGAGGTGGGGAGAATGTAAAGACCCGAAATTTCCACGTAAATTTTTTTTAATTAAATGGGAATTTTACGAGTCCGCGAAGTTTGATGGCACGTGATTCCGAGGCCCGGAGTGCCCGAAATCAATTTCTGAAGTTCTGTTCGGGTACGTTCAGTAAACGTATGAGCGGGTTTTTCTATCTTTTGAACTGATACTCAGAATTGAAGTTCAAGGGCACCGTTGGACTCGCAGCGCCGGTATTCGTTTAAGAAGACTTTCACCTCGACGGCAGTTGGTCGATGGTGAAAATTAGTTTTTGGGTTTTTCGTGGAAATAATAAAATAAAATAAACACAAGTTTTATTTTATTTTATCTATTATAACCACCCATGTGGAAGTTGGAGGTGGGGACCACCACACCTTAACCACCCATAAGAGGTTATGGTGGTGGGGACCACCCGAGGTCTAAACCTCCTCTTCATGTTTAATTATGGTGGGGACCACCTGAGTTCTCAAAACCTCCCAATTTGAATTTGGGAGCGGGGACCACCCGACCCCCTATTAATGGGGGGAGAGGAAAACCTCTCAACTCTCTCACTTGAGCTTCCTCCACATTAATTCTTCCAACGCACCAATTAAATGTGTCAACTCCTCTAACATTTAATTATGCCAATTTAACCATTTTGAAATTTGTGTCAACAATTAAATAATAGATAACTTAATCTATTATTTTGGCTTGGCATTTTCATTTTGGTGGAACTTGGGAGAGGAGAAAGCTTGGGAGAAATAAAGTTCTCCAACGAAGAACTTCATCTCCCAATGAAGAACGCTCTCCCAACGAAGAACGCTCTCCCGACGAAGAACGCTCCACCGACGAAGAACGACCTCGACTTCGACTTTCTTCCTCGGGACCTCCTTCGACGTGGGATGTGTTTGTCTACAACGAATCGACGTCCGCCTTCTCGCACCAACGTCGACGAACAACGAACAAGGTAGGGGTTTATTCTTTATTTGTTAACACTCCCCATGTTATTCCCTCTTTTTCCTTTGCAGAGTTGGGAATAGAAATTGATGAGGGGATTACAGGAATTGAAGTTTATAAAATCTTCCATGCTCCTTATTTATGTTTTTGATGAACCGCTTGCTACCACACTAAACGCGGAGGGTGCGGGCCAAACAAACATGGCCCGACCCCCCACTGATCTTCCTTGTGGTGTTCTTCGAAATGGTGACGAAGGCAACGGTCGCGCTACCTGCGACCTCCGCAACCTGCGCCGCCCCTGCGACGCTCCGGCGTCCCGGCCGAACCGGCTCCCGGCCACGCCGGCCTCCCGATCTGCCCCGTCTGCGCCAGCCTCCGACCTCCCGAGCCCCCGGCCGAACCCAAACCGGCCTCCCGCGCCCCTCGCGGCGCCCCGACCGAGCCGGCCTCCCGCGTCCCTCGCGTAGCCTCGGCCGAGCCGGCCTCCCGCGCCCCTCGCGGCGCCTCGGCCGAGTCGGCCTCCCGCGCCCCTCGAGGCGTCCCGGCTGGGGCTGGGCTTGGCCTCGTGGAGCAGTTTCAGGGGCGGTAGGTAAGGGAGTTGGGGTGCTGCTGTTGTGCTTGAGGGTGTTGCCATGCGGGAAGGAACCTGGGCTGGGCTACCTGTTGTGTAAGGATCCTACTAGGCTGGGCAGGTTGGGGGTGTTAAGGGTAGGAGTGTTTCATCAACTGCCAAGGACAGCTATGTCATTACTCTTACAGTGGTTAGTGGTTAGTGATTAGTGGTGTTAGGTTGTTCAGCTCGTAGGGGAAAATTAGGAGGATTCTTGATGATCAAACTAACCGAGAGAAAGAATTCCAGGAGGTATTTATTCACAAAGTGTTACAATATGAGAGAAAGAAACAATACAGGAAATCTGTCGGTATCATCTATAGCCTAAGCCTAATCCGAAAACAAGTAGATGAAGAATTGTCCCAAAAGAAGACCACTACTTCGAGCCAGCTCTCTTCGCAGCACTCTGTACAATCCTCTCTAAAAAAAATGATCGATCCCCCTGAACACTGCCCCTAATTGCCTACTTATAGGTGGTCAACCAAGCATTACTCGAAATACCCCTCCTGCGTTGGTAAGTCTGAAAAATAGGGGGGGGGAGTTTCTTCCGGAATAAGCGGTGGAGGTGGTGTCATCTCCCAAGAATCTGGTAGGGCAGAATAGTTGCAGTACCAACAGCCCGCTTCAATTGCAAAACTTTAAATACGGGATGTATTCGAGTATTTTCCAGCAGTTTCAGCTTATAAGCAGTAGGTCCCAGATGGTTTTCTATCAAAAAAGGCTCATAGTATCGTGCAGCTAATTTTGGACAGATTTTCTTTTTGACATTTGGATATTAGGTCGGAGTCTGACAAATACTGAGTCGCCAACCTGAAAAACCTCCTCCCGCCTGTGCTTAGAAAACCGGGCCTTGAGCTGTTGAGCACGGTGGAGGTTACACCGAAGATGGTCTAAAACATTGTCTGATCCACTAGGGCAGCAGCTACTGTCTCAACCGGTGTATCCCCTTTGACATATCGTAAAACTGATGGAGGCTTTCGGCCATACACAACTTCAAAAGGTGTCATCTTGGATGAAGTGTGGGAAGCCGTATTATAACAAAATTCTGCTCAAGGAATCCATTGAGCCCAAGATCGGGGCCACTCCATAGCAAAACATCGCGCCCAAGATCGGGGCCACTCCATAGCAAAACATCGCAAGTATGTTCTCAAACACTGATTAACAACTTCTGTTTGGCCATCCATTTGGGGTGGTATGAGGAACTCATTTTCAAGGCTGTTCCTTCCAAACAAAAAAGCTCCTTCCAAAAATTACAGACAAAAATTGGGTCTCGATCAACAAGGATAGAACTAGGTACACCATGTAATCGGACAATCTCCTTAACAAAAAGTTCACCCACCCTTTTGCAGTGTGAGGATGCCGCAACAAAACTTCATCCCAAATTAGGTCGGGTATGGGCAGCAGTCGTAATAACCTTGCAGGCGACATGGCGAGGTGCTTTTGTCGTTGACAAGTATCGCATTCCCGGACAAATTGTGCTATACACTTTGTCATACCTCCCCAAAACAGTCTCGCTGACAAACTCTTTTAAGTCTTCAAAAATCCTGCAGCTCTTCCCGCACAGCGTCTGTTTCTAACCAAAAGGGTTCGGATATAGTTAAACCCAAATGCTCTTCTCCTTCCTCCTCAAATTTTCCAGCAACCTGTCATGGCAAGGAATCAGCCGCCTGATTTATCTTCCCATGTTTGTATACCACTTCAAATTCCAAACCAAGTAACTTTGACTGCCAGCATTGCTGATCAGCTGTATGATAACGCTGACTAATCAGGTGTTTAAGCACCTTGTGGTCTGTATAAATGGTAAAATGCTTCCCAATCAGATACTGTCTCCAATGGCTTACGGCCAAAACAAGTGTCATCACCTCTTTTTCATAAACAGACTTAGAAAGGTGGGTTGCTGCTAATGCCTTGCTGAAATAAGCTACTAGTCGGCCATCCTGCGTCAAAAGAGCCCCGATGCCCCTTCATCATATTCCACAATAAAAGTCCCTTCTAAAAATCTGGCAAAGCCAAGGTTGGTGCTGAAACTAAACAGCGTTTGAGTTCCTCCTCAAACGCACGTTCAGCTGCTGAACTCCAAAGAAACTTGTTTTTCTTGATTAATTCAGTAAGTGGCTTTGCAACAAATTTTCTTTAGTACCCAGTGAGACCCAAAAATCTCCAAACTCCCTTAACATTTTGTGGTCTCAGCCAACTCAAAACACATTCAATCTTTGTAGGATTCATTGTCACCCCTTCACTAGAAATTATAGGCCCAAATATTCTACTTTTTGTTGGGAGAAATAGCACTTTTTCTTGTAGCTCATTTTTCAGCAGCAAACAAAACACTGTGTCAAGGTGTTTTTGGTGTTCTAACCAAGTTCTACTATAAACCAATATATCATCAAAAAATACCAGCACGTACCTTCGCAGCAACTCCTTAACCTGATTCATAGTAGATTGGAAGGTTGTTGGGGCGTTCATGAGTCTGAAGGGCATTACACGATATTTGTAATGACCCTCATGAGTTCTAAAGGCGGTCTTGCTCTCATCTCCTGCCCTTACCCGCCCTTACCCGAATCTGGTGGAACCATGATTTTAAATCAATCTTTGTAAAATATCGAGCACCACACAACTCATCCAACAATTCCTCTATAACAGGAATTGGAAACCTGTCTGGAATTGTCAGCTTGTTTAAAGCCCCGTAATCCACACACATGCGTCACCCTCCATCCTTCTTTTTGACAAGAATAATCGGGCTTGCATACGGGCTGTTGCTATTCCATATAAAGCCACTAGCCAACAATTCTGCCCCTTGTTGTTCCACCTCATCTTTTAGGTAGTGGGCAAGCTTATAAGGTCGTATATTCACCGGTTTTTCCCCCTCTTACAAGGTTATAGCATGATCCGTAATCCGCCTAGGTGACAATCCTTGCAGCCCTTCAAAAATTTTCTGATACTTCTGCTTAACCCACTCTTAACTGCTGATGAACATTTTCCTGCTGCTGAATATTTTCCTGCTTTTGAATACTTCATGTCCTTGGCAAAGTTATTTGAGCCTGCCAAATCCAGCCTTCCAGAGCCAGTGTTTTTCTCTGAAAATTCTGTCGCAAATCCACAGCAGCTCCTGCTCTACCTGGCACCCCTTGCAACTTAATATCCTTTCCTTCCCATGAAAATTCCATGGTCTTGTGACTCCAATTAATCAAAACATTCCCTAGACTCTTCAACCATTGCATGTCAAGAACCATTTCCAATCCTCTGTATCAAAAACAAACGCCTCAACAGTTAAAACAAAATTCTCCAAACTGTTACCTTCTTGCAGACTCCCTGTGAAAAAACCCGATATCCATCTCCAAGCCTTATTCCAAATGGCCTGGTTGGTTCAACCTCCAGTGATGCCATCTTTATGAAAGACTTGGAAATAAAGTTGCGACCAGCGCCACTGTCAACAAGAACTACTACAGGAACTCCTGAAATATTTCCAGCAAAAAATATTGATTCCATTCTTGCTGCTCCCATGCTTCGGAACTCAATTGTTTCTCCCAGTTGATTTTCCAGTCGAACTCCATTCATTTCGTATTGTATCCCCCGCTCCGACTCCGGACCAGTGCCACTTCGTTCTGCGGCTTCCTCAATTGGTTCTTCATATTCCCATACAACAATCCGCAAATGTTTGCCAGGACACCGATGCATTGGACCAAAGGTCTCTCCACAGCGAAAACACAATCCCTTTAGTTGTCTTTCCTCACGCTCTTGCCGACTGATTGACCTTACTCTCATCCAACGTTCGTCACCCACCGCTTTTTTGAGCTCCTCCCTTTTACTCTGGTCATCCATTGGCCTGTTATTCTGGGAATTCAACACCCCATCATTCGTCCATTCATTTCGTACTGTATCCCCTGCTGCAACTCCGGACCAGTGTCACTTCCTTCTGCTGCTTCCTCGATTGGTTCTTCATATTTCCATACAACAATCCGCAAATGCTTTTCAGGACACCGATGCATTAGACCAAAGGTCTGTCCACAGCCCTTTAGCCGTCTTTCCTCACGCTCTTGCCGACTGATTGCCCTTACTCCCATCCAACATTCGTCACCCACCGCTTTTTTGAGCTCCTCCTCCCTTTTACTCCGGTCAACCATTGGCTTGTTATTCTGGGAATTCACCACCCCGTCATTCGAATTACGTGGGACTGGTGGTAACGGCAGTCTCCCTCGAACATTTAGCAATACCCCTTCCCACAACAGTTCACGCTCTATTTTCCGAGATGAGGTGTGTAACCTGACTTTATTAACAGGTTCATGAGTTGAGATGCGATTCTCGATCTCTGGTCGTAATCCTCCCATAAACAAACTCATGTACCATGGTTCTGAAAAAATTGGTATTCTCAAAGCTACCTATTCAAACTCTTCTATATGTTCATCTACTATTCCAGTCTGTTGCAAAATCTTCAGAAAACTTATCTGATTGCCCTCTGTATTATTCCCATACTTGTCCAACAAGGCCGACCTTAATTTTTCCCAGGTTGCTCCAAGAGTTGCCCCGTGCCACGACAAGAACCTGTATAAGGTCATGTTCTCCAGACAAAGTTGTGCATGATGCAACTTCATCTCCTCCTGGATATGGTTTATTAAAAAATACGTTTTCACCTTTGTTATCTAGCTAAAGGGATCTTCTCTCGTAAAAGACGGCAGTTCCACCCTCCGCGTAACATTCCGCAATTTAACCGCAAGACTCGCATCCTCTGGAATTGCCCTACTCTGAGCGCCTTGTCTAATCTCGGTTCCCGAAAGGCCTTCGTCTCCCGGTTTTGCCAAAGCAACCTCCTATGTTCTTCTGTTTTTAGTTCCAGGTCCCGACTATATCTCTAACAACTTCATCCAATCCAACGTTTGTTCTTCCATGTACAGCATGCATTGACTAAGTTGTTCCTCAGTTTGCTGCGCCATTCTTTTGCTTTCAGTCTGTCCGCGAGTCAGTCGGTCTAAACTCTCTTGTACTGCTGTCATTGTTCGTTGAAATGTCTCCACCACCGACTCAACAGCAGCTACGCGACTCTCCATTCTCATCTGCATCCAATTTTCCAAATTTAGTTTGGTTATCCGGTTCACTCTTTGAACTCTCTTCTACTGTGTTTTCCATCCAGATTGATCGCTTTAAATTCCTCTCTCCGCAGTTCCCCAACGGAGTCGCAAAAGTTGCTAGGTTGTTCAGCTCGTAGGGGAAAATTATGAGGATTCTTGATGATCAAACTGATCAAGAGAAAGAATTCCAAGAGGTATTTATTCACAAAGTGTTACAATATGAGAGAGAGAAACATTACAGGAAATCTGCTAGTATCATCTATAGCCTAATCTGAAAACAAGTAGATGAAGAATTGTCCCGAAAGAAGACCACTCCATCGAGCCAGCTGCTCTCCTCACAGCACTTTGTTCGATCCTCTCTAAAAAAAATGATCAATCCCCCTGCACACTACCCCTAATTGCCTACTTATAGGTGGTCAACCAAACTTAACATGGTGCATTACCCAAAATACCACTCCTGCGTTGGTAAGTCTGAAAAATCGGAGGCCGAGTCTTAGAAACAGGTTGGTCATTGTCGGGACAACTGACAAGTGGGGTTGTTAGTTGACAGCAAATAGATTGTCAGCTGTTGGGAGGGGGTTAGTCTAGAAGATTCCAGTAGAGACTTTAAATAAGGAGAGTTGTGGACTGTGTGGGGGGCGGATGATTTGCTTTGGTTGCTGTTGGGAATTCGGGGGGATTAGACCCTGGGCCTTTGGGAACAGCACCTTCCATAGGAGTCGCCTTCTTCTTCTTCTTCTTCACCTCCATTTTCTTCTTCATCTATTTCTGATATCCACTGTAATTCATCTCTGTGGTTTCTACCGAAAATCAATAGAATTCCATTGTTTTCTTTCTCTCTCCCAATTGATTCCTAACAATTGAGAGGTGTCCAAAAAAGAGGTAGGATTTATAGTAGAACTCCAATATATCCATCAATTACAGCATAAAAGACTGCCAGAAAACAAGTGGAGGAGAAGAGAAAAGGAGAATCCCAGGGGGACTCTGCCTCACTGGGACGAGGCCTAACCCCCTGCTGCTTCCGCTGGAAGTCAAATCCAAAAACTAGTCCTCCTCTTGACAAGCCAACAACCCCTATTTATTATTCTCCCACCCACCAACTATCCAACTAATCAACTCATTTTACATAATTGCCCCTAACCATTATTATTAACCCCCTACCCAACCAACTCCCCTGCACAGCAGCCTACCAACCCTTTCCCACCCCGCCCTTGTTCCTATCAGAAGCCTTAAGAGTCATTTTCTTACCACCGATATATTTGGCTGGAGGGGTACATTAAAAGATATATCTTATTCTGGAACTATCGTCTGGATGATGTCTACAGTTTGAGGAAGTACATTAAAAGATATTTCTTATTGTATTCAAACTCCTGATATTCAGACTTGTGATCTTTCACTTGGTCAAACCTTCAAATCACAGGAACCAAAATCCTCTCAGCATAATTTCTCCATTTAATTTTTGGAATAACCTGGTATTTTATCTATTTTATTATTCCTGAATATCACGGCATTAAAACTCCACTTAAAATTTCAGAACTCAGTAGGAAACAAGAGCTTTTGTTGACAATATTAATGAATTCCATATTACCCACTAAATTTTCGTAAGACGTGTAGCAAGAGAAACCAAAAAACTTCCTGTGAACTCAAAACAAATTCTCACCAAATAGTTGGTACATAAACTTTAATGCACATGGGTGAGGAACATACCATAAACCAATTGATTCCACTAGTTAATGCTAAACAAGTGATACCACTGTGAGCTTCATATCTTCCAATTATTTACATAGCATCTCTCCCATATTTCAAGTGAGGCCAAGCGGCCTTTAAATGCACATTGTCAACTCCCCATGAATGTTTGCACCTTCTAGGTACCGCTTGTTGAAATGATCTTTATCATGGGAAAACACACTTTCTTCTAACAGCTTCAAAGTTTCCTGAAACCCACTCAGATGATACCATATTGTTAGAGAGTAACAAATAAGCATGTGATATTAAACATTGTTGATTCTTAATCAAGCTATCCGTCTTCTCCTTTAGGGTCTGCCATAATCTGATAGGGCATGATAGCACTTGTATGGCTTCCAATACCAGTCTAAGAATTATTGGGAGAACTGAGACAAGGGCTTCAACGCCCGGATTACTCCAAAATGGGATTGGCATCCACTATATCCTCAGCATTTCAGCAAATTCACACAGATTCCAGCATATAAAATAAGGCTCCAGCACAAATTCTCCTAATTGATAGATTCATCAACATAAATCCCTAGCTTTGATACCTACTGAATTCAGAAATTTTAGTAAGCATGAACAGATTTCAGTATTAACTCTTCAAAGGTGACAGATTTAATCACCACTTTCATTTCCTCCTTTTAGCATTATTTCCAAATCCAAAATGCTTCTCCTTTGATGTACACATGGTGCATTTACAACTCTCACAATTCATTCATATTCTCCTTTAAACGTGCTTTTTCAGATTTACAAAGCTTCCCACATAAATCCATATTTGGCTTGAGGCTTCCAATACCGGTCTAAGAATTATTGGGAGAACTGAGACAAGGCTTCAACACCCGGATTACCCCAAAATGGGATTGGCATCCACTGTATCTTCAGCATTTCAGCAAATCCACACAGATTACAGTATATAAAATAAGGCTCCAGCTCAAATTCTCCTAATTGATAGATTTATCAACATAAATTTCAGTATCAACTCTTCAAAGGTGACAGATTTAATCACCACATTCATTTCCTCCTTTTAGCATTATTTCCAAATCCAAAATGTTTCTCCTTTGATGTACACATGGTGCATTTACAACTCTTACAATGCATTCATATTCTCCTTCAAACATTCTTTTTCAGATTTACAAAGCTTCCCACATAAATCCATATTTGGCTTGAGGCTTCCAATACCAGTCTAAGAATTATTGGGAGAACTGAAACAAGGTTTCAACACCCAGATTACTCCAACTGTATCTTCAGCATTTCAGCAAATCCACACAGATTCCAGTATATAAAATAAGGCTCCAGCTCAAATTCTCCTAATTGATAGATTTATCAACATAGATCCCTAGCCTTGATACCTACTGAATTCAGAAATTTTAGTAAGTATGAACATATTTCAGTATCAACTCTTCAAAGGTGACAGATTTAATCACCACTTTCATTTCCTCCTTGTAGCATTATTTCCAAATCCAAAATGCTTCTCCTTTGATGTACACATAGTGCATTTACAACTCCACAATGCATTCATATTCTCCTTTAAACATGCTTTTTCAGATTTACAAAGCTTCCCACATAAATCCATATTTGGCTTAAGACTTCATTTTAGCAAGTATCTTTAACATTTTTAATTCTGATTGGCCTTTAACTCAATCACATGTGCACCTAATGGCAGCCACCCCATGGATCACATATCCCCCGTTAATCTTGCATCACTCCAAATATCAGATATAAAAATTAAAGTACATGAAGAGAAGAGTACCTCCATCCTCCTTAAGTTTAGGAGGGTGGTTGGTCTATGTAGACCAACCCTTTATTCCAACCATTCCTCCAAATCTTTATAATGGTGTGTCTTTGCATGGCGCCACTTGTGATGCCTTCCTTTCAAATGTTTTCTTTGGAATTCATTGATAACTTTTTCTTTGGCTTCCCTATAAGAGTGAAACTTATCCCGCTAGTATAGGTTTCTTCTGATGAGAACCATGTTAAAGGCACCAAGTCGATTGCGCGGGTGGAAGAGTTGGATTTGCAAGGCCCAATGACACGATGGAGATTAAAGAGGCTTAATGCTACAATGGGCGCGCATCTTGCTTCATTAAAGGCCCAATGGATCTTGCCTTGCATGGATGAAGAAAATTGGCCTATAATATCACTTATTCAAGCCCAAAATTGATGTTTAAAGCTTGGCCCACATGGTTGCACGAATTTGGATGTCTTTCTCACATGGAGGATTCTAAAAATGACATCTTTGGACACCAAAGTCAAATCCGGTGGGCTATGCACTCAAAGTCAAATCCGGTGGGCTATAGTTGGAAAGTTGTGTGTCACTTTTCCAAAAGTCTTTGGTAGACTTCATCTTTTTGAATTTAAGGGAACAAAGTAGTTTAGCCTTTATGACTTTAGAGTATTAGACCATTGACTATTGTATCACCCCCTTGGCTATAAATAGTCACCCCATGGCACTTGTATGGCATTCAAGATTTAATTGAGAGCTTATGCTTTGTTTTTCTCCGTTGTGTGAGAATTGTTCTGAATTTCCCCCTTGCTCTTGTGTATTCTTGCATTGTCAATCTACAAGTTAGATTGATGATCCAAGATCACAAAGCCCCCAATTTCGTGCATCAATCGAAGTGTGTTGTTGTGTGGATTGACTATCACATCCCTCCCTTGAGTGTGTTGTCTAAGTAGTAGGTCGCGCTCCTTATAGCGTTGATTGACTACTTGCATCCGCTATCCATACCCATCATCCACCACTTAGCCCCAAACCGCATCCTACATCCGCCGCTCTACGCCGTGAAGATCGGGCCACCCCATGCGTTCTCACATCAGTTGGTATCAAAGCTCTGGTTGACACGGTAAGCATCTATCCCTTCATTTACTTTACTTTTGTCTATTACCCTCCTTACCCTTCCATATTATTCACCCTTTCAACAAAAAAAAATCTCTTTTCTTGAAAACCTCCCGAATTGGCCTAGTTTGTGCGAGCTTGGATTGTTATAAATTGATCCAAATTTTCTTTCATCTTCTTTCCGCATTTAATTCTCTATATGTGATTTGTATTCGGCAAAAAAAAATCAAAAAAAAATCAAATTCTCTCAACTCATCATTTTGTGCTTTTCAAAATTAAGCACATCCTTTATTTGAGAGATTTCAAAAAAAAATTGTCTTACTCTCCGTTCAATTATTTTGTACTTTAAAACTCCAAGCACAACACTTTTTGGGGAGAATTAAAAAAAAAGCAAAAAAAGAAAGCGGATACAATTACTCCTTTGTGTTTTACATTATTAGCACATTTCATTTCCGTACATCACTTTCTCCATCAGTTTACTTCATCCCCATTTTATATTTGGCTCATATTTTTATTAATTTGTCTTATCTTGCACAATCGGGCAAAACCCAAATACCACCTTTCTACCCCCTTTTCACCCACCCTTTATCCATTTTCTACCCTCTTTTCACCCTTTACCCTTTACCACTCAAGCGGGTTGTGTTAAACCAGTCCCCAACACAATCTTGATTGGGGAAATATTGGTGGCAAGTGATCATCCAAACCAAGGTATTATATTTCCATAAGAGCTTGAAATTTTAATTGAGTGTTGAGAGTGGAGAGAAATAAGCAAAAAAATATATCTTGTGTGTGTGTGTAAATCTTGTGTGTGTGAGTGTGTATATCTTGTGTGCGTGAGTGTGTATCCTTGTGTGTGTGAGTGTGTACATCTTGTGTGTGTGTGTACATCTCGCGTGTGTGAGTGAGTGTGTATCATTGTGTGTGTCCCCCCCCCCCCGGTGTGTGATTGTGTTTGCATAACATATCATGGCAGAAGATCGTGGGAAGAAAATTGCACATGTTAGCGATGAAGGAAGTCGAAGTAGATCTCCTGCACCCGAAGCTACGCAATTCCAAATGCAAGCTTTGGTGAGCCACTTCGAGAAGCTTCTTGATCGGAAGTTGGAGGTGTTACATGAGAGGATTGATGAATTGGAGAATAAACCAAGTCCAAGGATGTTCCATGATAACCCACGACGCGCTCCGGCACCACGTCGTCCCCACATCATGGAAGAGGAGATGGTGAACTTTGATGATGATCTTGATGATGTCCCACAAAGGAGGAGGTTGTACCAACAACCGAGAGGAGGACAAAGGAGACAACATGATGATGACCTACTTGGCGGGATCAAGGTAAAGGTCCCCTCTTTTCAAGGGAAAAGCGACCCGAACGCATACTTGGAGTGGGAGATGCGGATCGAGCAAGTATTTTCATGCCATGCGTATTATGAGGAGAAAAAGGTCAAACTTGCTTCCATTGAATTTTATGATTATGCATTAATATGGTGGGATCAAGTTCAAAAGGAGAGGGCTAGATATGGTGGACGTCCCATCAATACTTGGGAAGACAAGAAGTTCGTTATGCGGAAGCGATTTGTTCCCACACATTACCATAGAGATCTCCACAACAAACTTCAACGCCTCACCCAAGGGAGTAAGAGTGTAGAAGACTACTACAAGGAGATGCAAATTGCCATGATTCGGGCAAACGTTGAGGAGGATCCGGAGGCAACCATGGCACGGTTTTTACATGGGCTCAATCGGGAGATTGCCGATCAGGTGGAGATGTACCACCATGTGGAAATACAAGATATGATCCATCAAGCCACCAAGATCGAGCAACAAATCAAAAGGAGGAGCAACATGAGGAAACTCACTACCCCTTTCACGCCATGGAGAAATCCAAAGAAGGAGATTGGAGAACCATCAAAGGCAAAAGAGATGGTTGATCGCAAAAGTGACAAGGTAATTCTTCCACCTAAGAAACCTACTTTTGAGGCTAACCAAACCAGGAATAGGGATATTCGGTGTTTCAAATGTCAAGAAAGAGGTCACATTGCTAGTGAGTGTCCAAACCGGCGCACCATGACCATCAACAAGTATGGAGAATGGAAGACCGATGAAGAGAGCTAGGAAGAGGAGGAAGAATCTCCAGAAATTGATAGTGGAGAGTTTGCAGAAGATGGTGAGATTCTTGTCACTAGGAGAGTTCTAAGTGCACAAATGACTGTGGGAGAGAATGAGCAGCGGGAGAACCTTTTTCACACACGGTGCAAGATCCATGGGAAGGTATGTAGTGTTATTATTGATGGAGGAAGCTGTAGTAATGTTGCGAGCACCGAGTTAGTAGAGAAGTTGGGACTTCCTACTTTGAAGCATCAACATCCATATCGGCTTCAGTGGTTGAATGATTGCGGGGAGCAAAAGGTCACCAAGCAAGTGAAGGTGTTGTTCACCATCGGGAAGTACAAAGATGAGGTCTTGTGCGATGTTGTTCCTATGAAGGTCAGTCATTTGTTGTTGGGACGACCATGGCAGTATGATCGGCGTGTTACCCATGACGGTTTCTTGAATCGTCACTCTTTTGTACTCCGAGGGGAACCTATAACTTTCAACCCCATGTCCCCCAAACAAATTCTGGAAGATCGCATTTTGGGAGAAAAGAAAAAAATGAGTGATGAGGAAAAAAATGAGTGATGAGGAAAAAGGGGAGAATGAGGGAAAGAGAGAAAATAAGATAAGGAAAGAAATGGAGAGCAAAGAAAAATCAAGTGAGAAAAAGAATTTGAGAGAAGAGAAAAATGTGATGTTGGCAAAAAAGAGTGAGGTTAAGGAAGCATTGTTTTCACAGCAAACCCTCCTAGTACTCATGTACAAAGAGGTGTTGCTAAATACTAACGACTTACCTTGTTTGCCAAATGTTGTTGAGTCGTTGTTGCAGGAGTATGATGATGTCTTTCCTGAAGAGGTGCCACCAGGTTTGCCACCCATTAGAGGTATTGAGCATCAAATTGACCTCATACCTGGAGCATCACTACCGAACCGCCCTGCATATCGCACCAATCCTGAAGAGACAAAAGAAATTCAAAGGCAAGTTCAAGAGCTGTTGGATGTGGGATATGTCAGAGAGAGCCTTAATCCTTGTGTCGTACCGGTGATTCTAGTACCAAAGAAGGATGGAACATGGAGAATGTGCATTGATTGTAGGGTCATCAACAACATCACGGTCAGGTATCGTCATCCTATCCCTAGGTTAGATGATATGCTAGACGAATTAAATGGTTCAACTATTTTCTCAAAAATTGATTTAAGTGGCTACCATCAAATTAGGATGAAAGAAGGTGATGAGTGGAAAACTGCATTTAAGACAAAACATGGACTTTATGAATGGTTAGTCATGCCCTTTGGTCTCACCAATGCACCTAGCACATTTATGAGGTTAATGAATCATGTCTTACGTGCATATATTGGAAAATTTGTGGTAGTTTATTTTGATGACATTTTGGTTTATAGTAGGACCTTGCTTGAACATGTAGATCACTTAAGAAAAGTCTTAGAGGTGTTAAGGAAGGAAAACCTGTTTGGAAACATAAATAAGTGTGAATTTTGCCTAGATAAAATTGTTTTCCTTGGATTTGTTGTGAGCGGCAATGGAGTTGAAGTTGACACTGAGAAGATCAAAGCAATACAAGAATGGCCAACTCCAACCTCCGTTGGGCAGGTAAGAAGTTTTCATGAACTTGCTAGTTTTTACAGGAGATTTGTGAAGGACTTTAGCACACTAGCAGCACCGTTGAATGAATTGACAAAGAAGAATGTTCCTTTCAAATGGGGGACAACTCAAGAAAAAGTCTTTCATGCGCTAAAGGAGAGACTCACCCACGCCCCTCTACTTGCACTTCCGGACTTCGGTAAGAGCTTTGAAATTGAATGTGATGCAAGCGGAATTGGCATAGGAGGAGTATTCATGCAAGAAAGTAAGCCTATTGCTTATTTTAGTGAGAAGTTAAATGGTTCAACTCTAAACTATGCTACATATGATAAAGAGTTGTATGCATTGTTTAGAGTACTAGAAACATGGCAACACTATCTTTGGCCTAAAGAATTTGTGATCCATTCTGATCACGAGGCTCTTAAATACCTTATGAGCCAACATAAACTAAATAGGAGACATGCTAGATGGCTGGAATTCATTGAATCATTTTCATATGTCATCAAGCATAAAAAGGGTAAAGAAAATACTGTGGCTGATGCACTTTCACGTAGATATTCTCTTTTATCCTTGTTGGATTCAAAACTCCTTGGGTTTGAATACATTAAGGATTTATATGTCACTGATAGTGATTTTAGAGAACCTTATGAACATTGTAAACCTGGAGTTAGTTGGTAAAAGTTCTATTTACATGATAGATTCTTATTCCGGATTGATAAGTTTTGCATTCTCAATTGCTCTATCCGTTTACTTTTACTAAAGGAGTCACATTCGGGTGGGTTAATGGGGCATTTTGGTGTTGCAAAAACTCTAAGTGTTCTTAGTGAGCATTTTTATTGGCCTAGGATATCTAGAGATGTTAAGAAATTTGTGGGAAAGTGCATTGTCTGCCATAAAGCCAAATCGAAACTGAACCCACATGGACTATATCTTCCTCTCTCAATCCCCAACACCCCTTGGGAGGACATATCAATGGACTTTATTGTGGGGTTACCACGGACCAAGAGGGGGAGAGATTCCATTTTTGTTGTGGTGGATCGGTTTTCAAAAATGACACATTTTATTCCTTGTCACAAAACAGATGATGCCACTAACATTGCAACACTTTTCTTTCAGAAAGTAGTCAAACTCCATGGAATGCCAAGGACAATTGTGTCGGATCGAGACACAAAATTTCTTAGTTGCTTTTGGAAGACCTTGTAGAGCAAACTGGATACAAAGTTACTATTTTCCACTACTTGTCATCCACAAACCGATGGGCAAACAGAGGTGGTGAATCGGACACTATCATCCCTTCTGCGAACAATTGTCAAGAAGAATATCAAGAATTGGGAGGAGTGTCTACCACATGTGAAATTCGCATATAACAAGGCCAAGCACTCCACTACTCAATATTCTCCATTCGAAATTGTTTACGGTTTTAACCCTCTTGCCCCTATTGATCTAGTTCATTTGCCTTTGCAGGAAGCAACTAATATGGATGCGAAAGGGCGCGCAGAATTCATCAAACAACTCCATGAAAAGGCAAGGAATAATATCGAGCGGATGACCCAAAAATATGTTGATCGTGCAAACAAGGGTCGCAAACAAGTGTTGTTTGAGCCCGGGGACTTGGTCTGGATTCATATGCGGAAGGAGAGATTCCCCGACAAGCGGAAATCAAAACTCATGCCACGAGGAGACGGACCTTTTCGAGTGCTTGAGAAGATTAACAACAATGCTTACAAGATAGATTTGTCAGGTGAGTATGGTGTAAGTTTAACTTTCAATATTTCTGATCTTTCTCCTTTTTTGGGTGCAGAGGATGAAGAGTCGAGGACGACTCCTTTTCAAGAGGGGGAGAATGATGAGAACCATGTTAAAGGCACCAAGTCGATTGCGCGGGTGGAAGAGTTGGACTTGCAAGGCCCAATGATGCAAGGGAGATTAAAGAGGTTGAATGCTACAATGGGCGCGCATCTTGCTTCATTAAAGGCCCAATGGATCTTGTCTTGCACGGATGAAGAAAATGGGTTTATAATATCACTTATTCAAGCCCAAAATTGATGTTTAAAGCTTGACCCACATGGTTGCACGAATTTGGATGTCTTTCCCACATGGAGGATTCTAGAAATGGCATCTTTGGACACCAAAGTCAAATCCGGTGGGCTATGCACTCAAAGTCAAATCCGGTGGGCTATAGTTGGAAAGTTGTGTGCCACTTTTCCAAAAGTCTTTGGTAGACTTTATCTTTTTGAATTTAAGGGAACAAAGTAGTTTAGCCTTTATGACTTTAGGGTATTAGACTCTTGACTATTGTATCACCCCCTTGGCTATAAATAGCCACCCCCATGGCACTTGTATGGCATTCAAGATTTAATTGAGAGCTTATTCTTTGTTTCTCTCCGTTGTGTGAGAATTGTTCCGAATTTCCCCCTTGCTCTTGTGTATTTTTGTCTTGTCAATCTACAAGTTAGATTGGTGATCCAAGATCACAAAGCCCCCAATTCCGTGCCTCAACCCAAGTGTGTTGTTGTATGGATTGGCTATCACCTCCCTCCCTTGAGTGTGTTGTCTAAGTAGTAGGTCGCGCTCCTTATAGCGTTGATTGACTACTTGCATCCGCTATCCATACCCATCATCCACCACTTAACCCCAAACCGCATCCTACATCCGCCGCCCTACGCCGTGAAGATCGGGCCACCCCGTACGTTCTCACATCATCTTCTATTGGAGTATCATTATTGAACCTTCTTCTAGCATTCTTCTTTTTCCATTCAAGGGCTACACCATTAGTTTTCTGTTTTTTCTTTGGTATGGTATAAGTGAACCCACTCAAGCATGCTTCTTGCTTTCCTTCCTTGATTTCCATGAGAGTTATTTGTTCTTTCTTCCTTTCTTTCCATGCCTGCTTCTTCTCTTTCCAGGCAGGTTGCTAAGTGTACACACCCTTTGGCGCCTGAAACGATATTTGATGTCCTTCAAAACCATTTTCCAAGATCTTGAACCTGTTCTTCGCTGGATCAGGCCACTACAGATTCTCATTTTCTTTCCTCAAGGGCGGTTGTAAAAAGGACATTTGAGACATATTGGGCACCATCTTTTGCTTCTAAACTTTATCATCATATAGCACATTGACTCTGGTTTTGGATGAACTATACTTTTTTTCCATCCATTCAGGTTTTCCTACTTGCCATGGGAGAGCTCATCTTAATATCTCCCTTTCTTTTGTAGCTGCAATACCTTGCCACATAACCAAAGTTAGAACAATTATAGCATTTTTTTAGTAAAATCATACCAGGTAAAATGCTGCCTTGGTTGAGATCTGGTTGTAGCAGGTCTTCCCCCTTTATAGATCCTTCTTGCCTTCATACAAACACTCATGGTGTGTCCAGTTTTTTCAAAAAAATAGCATTTGAATGCTGCCTTCTTCTGAGAGCCTTTATTTTTAGATTTTACATAACTTATCTGGTTTCTTTCAGATTTGAAAAGAGATTGTTTACTGATGGATTTCAATTATGAACTTCCTTTCATTCCATTATATGAGGATGCTAACAGAGATATCTTCCTCTGTTCTTCAAAGTTTCTGATCCTCTCTTCTAGCTCCCTTATTATCTCAGCATTTTCCTTTAATTGAGCAGTTATCTCCTTCAACTCTGAGTTGGATTCCATACCAGTTCATCTTCTTTCTTCTAATTGAGTCCTGAGAGAGATAATGCATGGTTTCAACTCTTTCTTGGTGGTTATTTGTTTTTTAATTTCTTATGAAAGTTCTTCAAGAATATCACTTTGGTCTTTCATCTTAGCCCCCGTCTTCTTTATGTCAAACTTCAAGGCTACTTCTATACATCTTAGTGTTTTATTTTCCATGCATAAATCTTTAATAATTTCTAGCTCTACTCCATACATAACTTCCCATTGATCCACCCTTTCATGTAAGGCTTGGATTACTTCTTGATCACTATATGAGCAATCCCTAGACTAAAGACTTGACATCATTCCCATCACTTCCATTATATCACAATCCTCTTCATTATTTGGGGATGAATCTGTGTTTTCGAATATACAAGCATCTTCTAAGACATTGTGAGAATCAGATACAATAATAAGGCAGCCTTCATTTTTAGAGAATGATGCCTTCACCACCTTTACTTCTTCCGATCTTCCAAAAATAATCTCAAGGGAATTTCATATCTTGAAAGAGGACGATGTTCTTGTAAACCATGGGTGATGTTCTTGTAAACCTCATCAGATAGAGATCTCACCAAGATCCTTCTGTATTTGAATTACCAATCCTTTCAATGGGATTAGTCATATCAGCATCTTATTGTATGAACTTCACAAGCTCTTTGACACAAGTCTATAGAAATAGATATATCTCCTTCTGCCATCCATCAAATTCAGTGCCATGATCAAAACACAAGTGCTGGGGTTGAAAAAGGGCCGAACTCGTGTACATAAAGATTGTAGAACAAGTTTCTACAGCTGCATAAAGGTGTTCTAAAACGACACTGGTTGCATCAAGGTACACTGATATACGTGAAGGAGTTCTGCATACATGAGAAGTCCACATACCGCGAGAAAGGAAACATGTCACGAATAAATCTGGGTAGATGCTGGTGAACTTTTCCAGGTGAGGTGAACATCATGAAAGATGCTACAGGCCACGACAGATTTGCAAAATGAACAAATTTTAAGATACACATTGCAGTAATCATGGAAGATAAATGGAAACTCAGGCCGAGTCATGTGGGAAATTCAATGAAGGTTTTGCATGGAGATATCATGCCAATATTCACAACTTAAATGAAGATACACGAGGAGTTATTGTATCAGCCATTGAATGCATTTAAAGATGAAGCCGCCGGGAGGAGAAAGCCACCAGGGGTTGCGACACCGCGGGGAGGGTCGGCGTGGAGGGCCGCCGGGTGAAGGGTGCCGCGGGAAGGAGGGAGCCGCGCGGGAGGAGTCGCGACGCGCCGAATGGGAAGGGAGGCCCGCCTGGGAGCCACGCAGGGCAGAGGCGGAAGGCAGTGGAGCAGTGCCGAACGAAGCACAGGGAGCCGTCGGGAACCGCGACAGGAAGCCGGAGGGAGGCGGGGCCGGTCGTCGCAAGGAGGCGAAGCCGGGAAGCCGCAGGAGGAGGGGACGTCGTCGACGGAGCAGCGGAGCAGTGCCGGACGACGGGATGGGCGCGCGCAGGAGGAGCCGCGCCGGGAGGGATCGGGCGCAGGAGGAGCGGGCTCCAAAAGGGAAGGCGCACCGGGGGCTGCCGCGACGGGGAGGGGAGCCGCAACGGGGAGGGGAGCCGCGCAGGAGAGGGGCTCCGCCTGAGGGAGATCGGGCCGCCGGGAACCGAAGGGCCTGCGCTACCGGGAGGAGCAGCGGAGGACGGGGGGCGGCCGACCATTCTGAGAGCCGCCGCCCCGGCACTTGAAAAAAAAATGGAAACCCTAAATGGAAATAAAAAAATATGAGGGAGGGATCCGGTTGGATCAAACCTCCTCTGATACCATGTAGAATGATAAAATAGGAGAAACCGAACCCCAAGGTGTTGAGCCATTGGGGTGCTTTTATAACAAATAGTAAAGACCACACCGGACCTCAAGTCCGATGTGAGATGCAGACTCCAACAATATCAAATAGAAGATGATCTAAATTTGGATGTTGTTGAAGATTGAAGGCTTAAGAGCTAGTTGCTTACCGCCAATATATTTGGCTGAAGGAGGGGTACATTAAAAGATATATCATATTCTGGAACTATCGTCTGGAGGATGACATCTACAGTTTGAGAAAGTACATTAAAAGACATTTCTTATTTTATTCAAACTCCTGATATTCAGACATGTGATCATTCACTTGGTCAAACCTTCGAATCACAGGGACCAAAATCCTCTCAAGCATAATTTCTCCATTTAATTTCTGGAATAACCTGGTATTTTATCTATTTTATTATTCCTGAATATCATGGCATTATAACTCCATTTAAATCCTTCATTTAGGCTTCCAGATTTCAGAACCCATATGCACAGCAAGCCTAGCAAAACACCTTCAATCTAGGCACTATCTTGTGGTCTTATTGTCCTCTATTCAAAACTCTACAAAACATCCAAAACGCTAAAACCACTTGAAACATGGCATAGGGTGACACCTGCTTTCTTCTTCGTTGCACAGGTACACTACTGTTACCACCACGCCCATAGTAATTGTCCCTTTTATGCATAGGTAAGTATCTAGTGCAATGCACTGAGCTCCATATACATATTGTCAACAAATATTTTCAACAAATCCAACATATAAAACCATGGTTGCAATATCCACCCCCCTGGATCCCCTGGATTTTGTTGACAATATCCAATAAAGTCAAGTGCATTCTTTCTTCTCACTCCCCCTTTATCAATAAAATAGAATGGGTTTTTTGCTCTTTCCTTTGGGGGTATCTTCATCATCATTGAAGTTTTATTTTTCACTTTCACTCCACCTTTTTCAACATACTTCTTGCACTAAATTTTTAATAGAATTCACCACGTTATCATTTCTTAAAGAATTCCAGATTAAGGGATACTATGCTTCTTCTTGATATTTTCCTCAATATTCCACATTATCGCCATGTGATGACTTTCATCAAATCCCTGCTTGATATTTTCCTCGATACTCCACATTATCTCCATGTGATGACTTACATCAAATCCCTTCAACTCCTTTCATGAAACCTGAATTAACCCTTCAACTTTCATCCCAAAAACATGTCAACAAATCCTCTTAAGCCTAGTGAGTCAGAACTCGGAGTAGGAAACAAGAGCTTTTGTTAACAATACTAATGAATTCCAAATCACTCACTAAATTTTCATAAGACATAGCAAGAGAAACCAAAAAAACTCCCTGTGAACTCAAACAAATTCTCACCAAACAGTTAGTACATAAATTTTAATGCACGTGGGTGAGGAACATACCATAAACCCATTGATTCCACTTGTTAATGCTAAACAAGTGATACCACTGTGAGTTTCACATCTTCCAGTTATTTGCATAGCATCTATCCCTTATTTCAAGTGAGGCTAAGTGGCCTTTAAATGCACATCTTCAACTCCCCATTAATGTTTGCACCTTCTAGGTACCACTTGTTGAAATGATCTTTATCATGGGAAAACACACTTCTAACAGCTTCAAAGTATCCTGAAAGCCACTCAGATGATACCATATTGTTAGAGAATAATAAATAAGCATGTGATATTAAACATTGTTGCTTCTTAATCAAGCTATCCATCTTCTCCTTTAGGGTCTGCCATAATCTGATAGGGCATGATAGCACTTGTCTGGCTTCCAATACCAGTCTAAGAATTATTGGGAGAACTGAGACAAGGCTTCAACACCCGGATTACTCCAAAATGGGATTGGCATCCACTGCATCTTCAGCATTTCAGCAAATTCACACAGATTCCAGCATATAAAATAAGGCTCCAGCTCAAATTCTCCTAATTGGTAGATTTATCAACATAAATCCCTAGCCTTGATACCTACTGAATTCAAAAAATTTAGTAAGCATGAACAGATTTCAGTATTAACTCTTCAAAGGTGATAGATTTAATCACCACTTTCATTTCCTCCTTTTAGCATTATTTCCAAATCCAAAATGCTTCTCTTTTGATGTACACATGTTGCATTGACAACTCTCACAATGCATTGATACCTACTGAATTCAGAAATTTTAGTAAGTATGAACAGATTTCAGTATTAACTCTTCAAAGGTGACAGATTTAATCCCACTTTCATTTCCTCCTTGTAGCATTATTTCCAAATCCAAAATGCTTCTCCTTTGATGTATACATGGTGCATTTACAACTCGCACAATGCATTCATATTCTCCTTTAAACATGCTTTTTCATATTTACAAAGCTTCCCACATAAATCCATATTTGGCTTGAGACTTCTTTTTAGCAAGTATCTTTATCATATTTAAATCTGATTGGCCTTTAACTCAATCGCATGTGCTCTTAATGGCAAAGCCACCCCATGGATCATATCTCCCCCGTTAATCTCACATCACACCAAATATCAGATATAGAAATTAAAGTACATGAAGAGAGTACCTCCATCCTCCTGTTGGTCTTTGTAGACCAACCCTTTATTCCAACCATTCCTCCAAATCTTTATAATGGTGTGTCTTTGCATGGCACCACTTGTGATGCCTTCCATTCAAATGTTTTCTTTGGAATCCATTACTAACTTTTTCTTTGGCTTCCCTACAAGAGTGAAACTCATCCCGCTAGTATAGGTTTCTTTTATTGGAGTATCATTATTGAACCTCCTTCTAGCATTCTTCTTTTTCCATTCAAGGGCTACACCATTAGTTTTCTGTTTTTTCTTTGTTATGGTATAAGTGAACCCACTCAAGCATGCTTCTTTCTTTCCTTCCTTGATTTCCATGAGAGTTATTTGTTCTTTCTTCCTTTCTTTCCATACCTGCTTCTTCTCTTTACAGGCAGGTTGCTAAGTGTACACCCTTTGGCACCTGAAACAATCTTTGATGTCCTTCAAAACCATTTTCGAAGATCTTGAACCTGTTCTTTGCTGGATCAGGCCATTACAGATTTTCATTTTCTTTCCTCAAGGGCAGCTGTAAACAGGACATTTGAGACATATCTGGCGCCATCTTTTGCTTCTAAACTTTATCATCATATAGCACACTGAATCTGGTTTTGGATGAACTAGACTTCTTTTCCATCCATTCAGGTTTCCTACTTTCCATAGGAGAGAATGGACTCGTCTTATATTTCCCTTCCTTTTGTCGCTACAATATCTTGCCACATAACCAAAGTTGGAACAATTATAGCATTTTTTTAGTAAAATCATACCAGGTAAACTGCTGCTGCTTTAGTTGAGATCTGGTTGTAGCAGGTCTTCCCCCTTTATAGATCCTTCTTGCCTTCGTACACACACTCATGGTGTGTCCAATTTTTTCAAAAAAAAGCATTTGAAAGCTACCTTCTTCTGAGAGCCTTTATTTTTAGATTTTACATAACTTATCTGGTTTCTTTCAGATTTGGAAAGAGATTTTTGTTTGCTGACGGATTTCAGTTATGAACTTCCTTTCATTCCATTATATGAGGATGCTAACAGAGAGATCTTCCTCTGTTCTTCAGAGCTTCTTATCCTCTCTTCTAGGCTCCTTTATTCTCTCATCCTTTTCCCTTAATTGAGCAGTTATCTCCTTCAACTCTGAGTTGGATTCCATTCCAGTTCATCTTCTTTCTTCTAATTGAGTCCTGAGAGAGATAATGCATGCTTTCAATTCTTTCTTGGTGATTATTTGTTTTTGAATTTCTTATGAAAGTTCTTCAAGAAGATTACTTTGGTCTTTCATCTTAGCCCTCATCTTCTTTATGTCAGACTTCAAGGCTACTTCTATACTTAGCGTTTTATTTTCCATGCATGAATCTTTAATAATTTCTAGCTCTACTTCATACATAACTTCCCATTGATCCACCCTTTCATGCAAGGCTTGGATTACTTCTTGATCGCTATATGAGCAATCCCTAGACTAAAGACTTGACATCATTTCCATCACTTTCATTGTATCACAATCCACCTCATTATTTGGGGATGAATCTGTGTTTTCGGATATACAAGCATCTTCTAAAACATTGTGAGAATCAGATATAATAATAAGATCAGAACTACCTCAACCGGAGAATCCATCTTCATCGGTGTCTTCGTCATATTTTTCATCATCTTGCCTCTTGTCATAAAGGCAGCCTTCATTTTTAGAGAATGATGCCTTCACCACCTTTACTTCTTCTGATCTTCCAAAAATAATCTCAAGAGTATTTCATATCTTGATAGAGGTAGAAAAAATGGACAATGTTCTTGTAAACCATGGATGATGTTCTTGTAAACCTCATCAGATAAAGATCTCACCAAGATCCTTTCTGTATTTGAATTACCAATCTTTTCAATGGGATTAGTCATGTCAGCATCTTATTGTATGAACTTCACAAGCTCTTTGACACAAGTCTATAGAAATAGATATATCTCCTTCAGCCATCCATCAAATTCAGTGCCATGATCAAAACACAAGTGTCGATCAATTTTTACTTTTTCCTTTTTCTTTTTGAATCTTCTTCTTTAGGATCTTGCTCCCGGGTTAGCAGAAACATTCATTCAACCTGTTTCCTTTCTCAAATGCATCCACATCATACATCATGCACATTAACATAGAATAAAGAATGCAAGAACAACAGATTTTACTGGGTTCACCCAAATGGGATAATCCTAAGAGCACACACCAATCATGTGTTCCAGGGATGTGATACTCCATATAGGGTTATTACAATGGTTTCGGTAAGGGTACACTACCGATCCCAGACACAATTCCTCTTCTCAACTCTCGCGCACTACTCAAGTAAGGAACGAGTCAGTTAATAGACTAGAGGATCTCCTTCACCAGTTTATAGACGTACGGGTCTTCTTCAAATCAGCATGGGCCACTGACAATCATTTCATCTTTGATCCTGGATAGATGCTTTTTGATCTTCAATGCTTGCTGCCTCCATATTACTTCAAGCCAGACGAGATCAACTCCACATATGTGATGGTTGAATCTGTGTGGACCCTAGAAATGCAGAAATTTTTGTCTCTGGATAATAATAATTCCACAAGTAGGACTATTCTTTAAGCTTCTCTTTCTTTTATAGCCAGATATTTCAATGATACATTTCTTGCTCCTCACAATGCTTCCTTCTTCAAGAATTGTCTGGATATAATCACTGGAAATCACTGCCTGGATTCATCTCATTATTCTTCTACTTGTACAAGAATCAAATATGATGATATATGTCTTCCCCTGTTTCTCTCATTTCTTATTTCCTCTTCGCTAATCTAAAATGCAGTGCAGCTCCTGCTTCTCTCAAACCTGATATGAAACAAAAATATTGCACCAATCTTCTAGTTTTCTTTACTGCCTCTATCAATATATTGCACCCATCTTCTAGTTTTCATTACTGCCTCTATCAATATATATGCATGTATGCTCGATACATGCAAAAAGACCTGTTTTGAATTTCAAATAAATCCACCGAGAGAAACTCTTTGATCTACGACCATATAAAATTGTTTCCATTATTTTCTTCAAACTCCTGATATTCAGATGTGTGAGCTTTCAATTTAGTCGAGCCTTCGAATCACAGGAACTAAAATCCTTCATTCTACAGATCTCACCATAGATTCTTCATGAACTACACTATTCTAACCTCCATAATCTCCACAATCTCTAAACCTCCACAAGAACCAGTTGAAAACGTTTTCATTTAAATTTCTGGATATCACAGCATAATTTCTCCATTTAATTTTTGGAATAACCTAGTGTTTTATCTATTTTATTCTTCCCAAATATCATGGAATTATACCTCCATTTAAATCCTTCATTTAGGCTTCCAGATTTTAGAACCCGTTTGCACAACACGCCTGACAAAATAATCTAGGCACTACGACGTGGTGTTATTGTCCTCCATTCAAAACACTCCGCAAAACATCCAACAAACCAAAACCACTAAGAACATGGCACAAGGTGACACCTGCTTCTTCGTTACACAGGTCCACTACAGTCACCACTATGCCCATAGTAATTGTAACCATTATGCACGGGTAAGTCTCCAGTGCAACACAATGATCTCCACGGCATTGTGATTTTATATTGCCCATTTTGCACCAACCACGAGTATGGTTTCTTCTCTATGGTGTGGCAGCTTCTCCATGCTCTTGTGTTAACATTCGTAATTCCATTACACCAACCTCCACGACATGGTGTGAAACTCTTCCTATTTTTGATTCACCGTGATCTTCACAGTGCCGTGGCAATGCAGTTAAACTCAGAACCTCCAATTTTCTTGCCACACCTGCTACCCTTAAGCAAACAGGGTTCTGCCCTTACAAATCATCCAGATTTTAGAGTTACCTTTACGCCTGCTGCCCTTGCACACACAGGGTTCTACCCTTGCGCAGCATCTTGATTTTAAAGTTACCTTTATGCATGATTCATATTACCCTTACGCGTGGGTCTAATGACCTTTATGCAGCTTGGTTTCTTTCACGAAGCCTTGCCTAAACCTTAAGCATCCTTCATATGTAGCCAAGCTGCCCTTATGAACTCAAATGCTCTACACAAACCAGATTAATTTTTCACTGCAAGTTTTTTTACTTTCCTTTTTACCCTGCACCATTCTTCATTAGAGTTCATACTTATAATTTGCCACAAGCATCCAGGAGATTAGTAACTAGAATATGAAAAATCATGGGAAACCAAACTAACATGGGCAATCTGGATTGAACAGGGGAAACCCAATAAGTCTCTGATGTACTGTCCAATGTGAGGGAGCGAAATACCAGGGTTTCAGCTTGTAGACTCCTATCAAAGGTGCTGACAGCTTGACTAGAATTTTGAATGTTCAGACCACATCACAAAAGCAGAAAATCGCACACAAAATATCACTGAAGAAACAGTAAACAAAGCCTAAGGAATAGGAATATATGCCAAGATTAATCAAATCATCTAGGAACATTAGTTACATAATTCTTGTAAAATTGGAGAAGAGGTCATAGGGGGAAAAGAATCACCAAGTACTCAAATTCAATGTCATGATAAGGCGTTCTTTTAAAACCAATAAATTGTCTCAAGCAAACAAAATAGGCAGGCATTCTTCCAGATCTAAGGAATTCCCGAAGAAATGTTCACATTTCATCGTCGTCAGATCCACTCCAAAATTTCTGTCAGGCACCAGGATCCACATTTTAACTCTTAGGAGCAAGTTTTTCCTTTGCCTTCTGGATCTTCAAGACCTTCTTCACGATTTTCTGCTCCTCCACCAAAAAGGCTCGAACAATCCTATTATGAAAGATGGAATGCATTCCTCTCAAATCATTCTGATCCAGCAATCCAAACAATGTCAAACAAGGAGGGACAACATACCTCTCCCTCACAGCACCTCCAGACAAGACACCCCCATATGGGCGATTGACAGTCCTGCGATTCCTGGATAATCTAGACCTCTTGTATTCAGCAGGTCGTAATTTGGGGATCTAAAAAACACAATAGGAGGGTTAGATTGAGTTGTGATTAATACAAGTATTTTAAATTGAACCAGTGGGATTAAGATAATTGTATCTATGCAGGCAGGCTTAATCCAATAAATAAATAATTATGCGTCCTTCCCCTTGCACATTGGCTTGTCAGTTGAAAACCCCGCTATCTTCTTCCATTTCTGGGTCTAACAGGAAAAAATGAGTCTTCGTTTTAAGAATTCAAACAAAGGAACTAAAACGAACCAATATTGACAGTTTTCAGCTTGTGAAGGGGCAGAAGACTAGTTAACAAAGGAACTAAAACGACCAGATATTGACAGTTTTCAACTTGTGAACGGGAAGAAGACTTGTAAAGGCCGATTCTGGAATAAATGAGTTCGATTACCAAAATTTAAAATCAACGAGCCGAAAATCATCAATAATGTTGCAGTGGAACAAACTTTTAAGATGTCAGCAGCAGCCAATACGAAAAGAGGTCTTTTGGATCAAGTAATAGGGAAAACCATGGAAATAGAATAAAAAACAGAAAGTCATACCCCTTGGATCCTCTTTCCCGTAACAGGGCATCTAGGACCCTTGGCTCGCTTTTTCACGCTCTGATACACCAGCTTGCCGCCTGAAGGATTTAAAAACAGCTTGCAGGAAAAAGTTAGCAATTATCATCACTAAAAAAGCAGAACAGATTGCATCACAATACATAACAGAAGCTAGCCACGCAACGGAAATCGGGATCCATTAAAAAACATCAACAGATGTGGATGGAAGATATTACCGGGGGTCTTGACGACTCGGTTGATGTTCGATTTAGTTGCGAACCCATGACGCTTACGATAAGTGAGTCGCTGCACCATCTTCTGAACTTTAGCTCGCAGGTGGAAGGAAGCTGACGATTCGGACGATTACGGTCTTGATACAGGGCAGCGTTGGCGCTCCACTGCTCATGCGATATCCCTTTTTTTTAATTTCTAATCATTTTATCAGCTTAATAAATTATTTATATTTATTTTAATATATAAAAATTATAGATATCCAAAGAATATTGTAAATGGGTTGGAATCCGTTTCATTAATTATCAATTGTATTGTTTATTAATAAATAATAATATATTATTTTGTTAATAATTAGTCACTACAAATATTATTTATTGTTTAATAATATAAATAAAATAATTTGTATTGAGAAATATATTTACTAGTTAATAATTAGATTGTTTTTAATATATTATTATTTATTATTTATTATTTATTTATATAATTAATAATATAATATTTATTATTAATAGTAATAATATTTAGATAATTGTTATTTATAAGTATTTGTGAATTTTTTGTTGATATAAATTATTAGTAATTCATTAATAAGTAATTTATTTATTAATAATCAATTTATTATTTATTATTAATTGATATTATGTTGTTTTTTTATTAATAGTATAACAATTAATATTTATAGATTTTTAATTATAAATCTTTGTAAAAAAATTGTTGATATAATTATTAGTAATTTATTAATAGGTAGATTATTTATTAATTATAAATTGTATTATTTATTGTTAATTAATAATGTGTTATTATGCTATTAATATAATTAATAGTATTATAACTAATATTTATTATATAATAATATAAATAAAATAATTTGTATTGAGAAATATATTTACTAATTAATAGTTATATTATTCTTAATATATTATGTTGTGTTATTAATTAACTGCTTGTATAGTAAATAAAATAATATTTATTATTAACATTAATAATATTTGTAGAATTCAAAAAAATGATATTATTAATGTTTAATAATAAATTGAAGTTGATTATTTATTGTGCATAATATGGATAGTAATACTAAGAAGTGTTAATATAAATAACAAATTGTTATTATTATTAACAATGTAGTTATTAATATTAATGTTTTTTAATTGTTCGGAAATATTTGTATGAATTTCCAATTATATCAAACTGTTGTTCTATGCAACAAAATATAATATATTAGTGTGTTTCTAAATAATATTCAAGTAATGATTTAAAAAAACATATAACATGTATCAATCTAATCTACGTCGGTGTCTTGGATGCTCCTATGTGCCACAACTAGGTGTATATAATGCGTCCATGTTGTGTCTATTTATGTATATGCTCTGGTGTACGCAGCTTCTGTGTATCATCTCTGACACCTACCTCCACATCATCCTATGTGACAAACAATGGATCTATAGTCTCTTCATCTGTGCGTTATCCTAACTCCAAGGATAGTGATTACTGATTGAAACTCTCCCCATCATGTGAAGAATATGACAAATGTGTAGTAAATATATGCGGATCAGAAGCAAATAAAGTCTGTGACACATGCTAGTCAACATCTATCTCGTTAGACATGCACTATATATATATATATATGATATTATGTATATAAATTGTATTTTCAATTACATGAATTTGATGCATGTATTATAATGCATGTATTAAATACATGCCATAATAAATACATATATTTGATATGTATTTATTTCTCCCAAATGGTTTTAATATCAGTTACAATCTGTTATGAACTGATTAATTGGTTTGATCGATCATTGAACATGATTCAATGAATTATGAGAATAAATGTCACTACTACAAAAACGGGTAAGGGAAGTGCTACATTTTATCAGCGCTTTTCTAGCGTTGATAAAACCATAGTTCTATTTTATAAAATGGGATGCACAGTGCCCTCTTTTTATCGCGCCCTCAAGCTCTCGTGGGACTGTACCCTTGCGACAACTCCCCTCTCCCCCGCGATCTTCTCTTTGCTGGACCTTTGTCGCCGCTAGCCCTACTCTGCTGCCGCTAGCCCTACTCCGCCGCTAGCCCTACTCTGCCGCGAACCCTACTCCTTATCCTCCCCCTCGAACCCCTTATGCGGATCCTCCTCCCCGCGAACCCTACTTCTCCTCCTCCCCGTTGGACCCTACTCCCCACGAACCCTACTTCAAGTGTTTGGGATTCCTTTCGACGAGGTTAGATTCTCAGCTTCCCATCTTTGATCTCTGGTGATTTCTCCGCTCATCCTCATCTGTTTCCTTTTGTTCTTATTCTAATACTCATTATGGTGGTTTAGTTTGGTTTGGGTTGGGTTGTGTTGTGTGTTTGAGCTACGTTTTTAGGTCACATTATTTAAAAAATGCATGAAGTGATTAAATTTTTACCAAGTGAATTGTTTATTACTTATAGGGTTTTGTTAAGTTATTTTCAAGATTAAGATTATTCTATACACTCTATTGTAAATGTGAGTAGTGAGAAGGAGAAAAGAGGTTGTTAGATTTTTTGATGGATTTAAGAATGATGGCATGGGGTGATGAGGTGGTTGTGTTATTGGAGGGTTTGATGGTGATGATTTCATAGGAATATAATATTTTGTCATGGATTATGAATTGGTTTTGTAGTTTATAAGTGTTGGGGTATATGTCATTCTTTTAGTGTGGAAGAGTATCCCTTGGTGTTGGTAAGTTATTTAATTTTTTGGATTAAATTTATTAATTTTGATGCTTATACATGTTGAAACATTATCATGGTAAAGTGCGCAGGAAGTAGAAAGAGACATGGGATAGAGTGTTGTCAAATTTTAATAGTAGGAGGTGTTTATGTTTATTGTCTGGGTGTTGGGTCCTAAGGTTAAGAATTGGCTAGAAGTAGTTGATGAGGGTTTTGAATTGGAAAATATTCTAGCTCATTTATGGGTTTCCTTAGTAGTGGGATTACTTTTAAGGGTGGCTTGAGAATGATGGAAGGAAAATCATATTCAGTCAAAAGTGGTTTTAGGAAGAGTTTTATTCCCTAGATATAAAATTATGAGTTTATACAGAATATCATGGAATTCAATCAAGTTGAATACAATGTGCTTTCCCTTGGGATTCACATACGTGCATTGATGGTCTAGTTTTTAGAACACTTGGTTGATGAATAGATGAAATCCTGTAATTTTGAGTCATCTTTAAGGTTAGAGGTTCTAAGGAAGGTTGCGAGTTTATGTTTGAGGTTTTGGTTGTAGATGAGGGATTGTGATGAAGTTATCAAGAGTGGTTTTCTTCGAGTTTCTTAGAAGGCTAAAGATGGTGCCTTGAGTTGTGGTCCTAATGGAATGAGGAATAAGGGGGTGATGGGATTTTCTAGATGTAGGGTGGGGATTATGCCCTAGGGTTGAGTATCTCAAGGTGTACCATAACTGTATAGTTGATCTATTTTAACAGTGATGCAGTGGGGCATCAGCAGTATGAGTTCCCCATGATTCACGATGTTTCTTGGTTTCAGTAAGGTGTAGTTTTATTTAGTCGGATGGTCATGTTTTAGTTGATAAAAGTTTGGGATGTGGTGAGTTTGGTTTGAGAGTCTAGGCATGATTATATCACGAGTTATTGACCTGATCCCTTTATTAACCAATATCCTCTTTCAATTGATACTAAAAGATTCAGTTGAATTATTGTCAATGGAAATATTTATCTCTCTTTACCTTCAAATTCCTGTGAAAATATGAATTTTATTGAGTTGGTTAGTGTGTTTTCCCAAATTTAATGATTCAAAAGAAAAAAAGGAAGCATATTTCTATTTTACTTAAATGGATGGGAATTTTTCTAATCTAAAGGTCATGCTTTTGGGAAATAATTTATTTATAGAATTAATTTCACAAATTTTTTCAATATTATGGAAGGTATTAACAGTTAGTGAGAGGAGGTTTGATAGAATTTATGTTCACTAACCGCAATTTTCTATTTCTTATGTTAATTTGGGTAACATAACCTATGGTATTCCATAGTAATTTTGGATAAACCTATGTTATTTGTCTCCCCCGCGAACCCCTTTGTGTTTGGAAATATAT
The DNA here is from genome assembly GCA_963277665.1 of Viscum album. Taxonomy (NCBI): domain Eukaryota; kingdom Viridiplantae; phylum Streptophyta; class Magnoliopsida; order Santalales; family Viscaceae; genus Viscum; species Viscum album. The sequence continues at coordinate 1,819,483,475 of OY728164.1, forward strand.
CTACTATATTAGTTTTCTCATCAAAATTGCATCCTTGTTTTCATTTTATTTGAGTTTGGTCAATAGTTTTGGGCTGTTTAATGTGATTATTTTATTATGAATGAGGTGGCTGGTAGGGGTGGTTAAAAGGATGTTTAATGTTTTTTTGCAAGGGTGGTGAGTGCTAGAACTATTAGTAAGGGGGCTGAAAAGTGTGTTGATTTTGATGGGGGGTCTATCCTTGTTCTGTTGATTTCCAAATCTTTATTGGAAATGGTTAGGCTCTATTAATCTCTATTTTTATAAGGAAGTGGTTCTCTTCTACTGTATTTGGAAGTCTTGTTTTGTGTATTTGAATCATAAATAATAATATTTGAGATTCAAATAGGATGGAGATTGTAACAACCCGGACCCGAACAGCCACCCGAACAGTGTTAAACGGGTCAGGTGTTACTACCTTAGGCGCACCTCCCCAAACGTCAAAGGCTGCCGACTAGCAGCGAGAGACTTATAAGTATAGTGGGGAGGCTATACCCTCCTGGAGGATAATAATGGTACTGGTCTGAGTATAATAATAAAGATGCAGCGGAATAAACGACTCAGCAGACTCGAACCAGACTCACAGAGCGGAAGCACATTCAATATCGAATAACAGAAAAAGTAATAAATATAAACAACAATAGCGGAAAGTAAACACAACTGCATGTCGATCGCTTGCAACTACAACTGAACAACAAACATACATCCAAAGCAGGTCATACATATCCATAAGTAAAGGCGCCAATGGCTAACCAACTGTAACTACAAAACAAGTAAGCATGTTGATACATGAAGGAAAGAAAAACAAAGTAAACTTCTGTTGTGCAAGACCTCAAGGTCCATACCATCTCCATGCAATAGCTAATGCAGTCCAGCTCCTGAAGTTGACCTCTTTCCTGCACATAAATCCATAAAGTCTGCACGTGTCCCGAAGGGCCCGTGCAGGGTGTAAGATGAATCTCAGTAGGATACCACCCAATAGTGTGTACTTAATATAAGTGTTTAAGAAGACATGCATTATAAGAAAAATAGTAATAGTATGATGCACAAAACCAACACAAACTCCACTGGTACTCAGCAGCCACCATGGAATGTCACCTACTTCGGCCAACGACAAAATCTCTGTCATGTAACCCGACACCATGTGCCCCCTGACACCTCGTGTCTCAAGTACCGACATCCCGAAGGCACGACCAAGATATAGTAGCCCAGAGGAACAATGATGTATGTCCTCAAATAAAGTAATCGAAGGGACAACGATGTCTACCCTCAAATAAAGTAACCAGAGGGACAGTGATGTCTACCCTCAAATAAAGTAACCGGAGGGACAACGATATCTGCCCTCACATAACGACGAGCCTCTGCCCCCAACCTGATAGTCTCGATCCTATCCCCTGAAGGATCCTCACCTTCTACGTGGCTTCCTACGACAAGCACTCCCAACCAAAAGTACCTAAACTGCAACTAATGGGGGCTTATACCCACTCGAGTGGTCAAAACCACCTCATCATGGAGTCTCTCTGTGTGCACACTACTCAAAGTTCCGGGTGAGCGGTAATCACCAAAATAGTACCCAAGCCACAACGTCTCTGACACCTCGTGTCCCTGTGACCATGACACTCAAGTCTGACGGCCTCGCCATCCAAGTAAATCGGGACATGCCCAACCTGACAGTCACCCCGCCTCAATCTGACGTCCACGACGCCCAATCCTGTGGTCAAAACCACCCAATGTAACCCGAGCCAAGCCCAACCTGTGATCAGCATCACTAAATAATATTCAGGCCATACCCAACACAACCCAAAGGTTCTAGCATATGCAATTCAGCAATTACATATAAAACACATTTAAACAAAACACATAAACAGGAAAAGCAATCTAAACAGTTGATTTTCACTAGACCAATGGTTAACAAACAATAACATCGAGGTCTTGAATGACTCTAACAATTCATATCAAGTTTTAATAAACTAAACTCAACAGTTTACTCAAACAAAAACAATTATACCATTTTGGCATTTCCCGACCAAAATGCCCCGATGAGCAATGACCACTCGCCCGACCCTGCTCAAGAAAAACAGGTAACAGGGCATTCCCAAGGGTATCCCATAGGTCAATTAACAATTAAACAAGAAATAACAGGTAAAACAGAGTCATGCTCAAAATATCCAAAAATGCGCCATAGGTCGCGCCACCCAAAAGTCTGCAAAAACACAAAAAGAGGTATGCACCACCTACTTGAGACTCGTACGATGATACTCCTTAGATAATAGCCTCCAATTAGGTCTAAAATGCGGTATATCTATAAAAGAATCAAAACTTCTCAAACTCCTATAACTCGTTCTAAAACAGAAATCATGAAGAACGACTCAAGTGGAATCAAGGCCTTACCGAGGGGGTTCCAATGCATCTGACGACGTTCGAAATGGAGTTCAGACTGATGATCAGGAACAAAAATAAGCTCTGTTTGGCTCTCCCCGCTCAAACCCATCGAGGGTTTGAGTTTTTGCCTCAAAACGAGGCTACTGCCCGTTTTAGCGAAAAAAAAGAAAGTACATGACATGTATTTATAACTACACATCATGTATCATTTTATTGTTCATATAAAGACTGAAAAATCGCTGAGAACTTGCTGACTGACTACACGTCGTGTACCTAGAGGGACACGACATGTACTTCTCTACCCAACATGTACTTCTCTACCTGGCCTAACACCCCTAACACGCCATGTATACTCCATACACGGCCCCTCTACACGGCGTGTACAAATAGTACACAGTGTGTACTTTCTAAAAACACCCTACCCAGCCAACAGGCCTACACGCCATGTATGGCCTCCACACGGTCAAGGGAACATGGCGTGTCGAGCAATACTACATGTCGTGTAGTAGGAATTTCCTACACGGTCACCACACGACATGTACTAAGCGAGCACATGGTAGGTACTTGCCCAACCCATACACAATGTGCACTTTAGAGTACACAACGTGTAGTCTGAAAATTTCCAGAACTTCCCAGATTTTCTCAGTTTTCTTAGGAACAAGCCAAAATTTCAAACAGGGTCGGGATTTTGACCCATTCTAAAAACCCAGGTTCTTACAATCTCCCCACCTTAACATAGCTCGTCCCCGAGCTATCAAACGAAACCCGAAGATGGCAACGAACATACCACCCCGATCAAAGTATCCCAGATTACCCCCGTCTCGAAGATTCTGGCTAAATTCCTCAAGGGGTTCCCCACCTTAGGAATTTCCTAAATCGGTCTCAACCCTACAAAAATCAACAAGACAAGGGTTCACTAACCTGTTTCCGGACTCATGGTCCTCTCATGATGCATCGTCACCCCTGCATCTCATTGGTGCTCCCGTTTCATTTTTGACACCCAACGTGTCCCGCACCGTATCGGTGTCCACCTCCATGAGGTCCTGCATCCCATGGATGCTCAAAACGAACCTGGTGCCTAGCACCTCAAGTAACATGTATACTCGATGCCCCGATGCCCATGGCACCTCAAGTAACCCGCATCCTCGATGCCCTGATGCCACATATCTCATACATATATATAAATATATCACGCACCCGATATGGCGTCAATCCCACTAACCAACATCTAGTCATTCCACATAAATCTTGTGCACCTCATGCACTCAAAACGGACATGACTCAACAGGTCATGCCTATCACGAACCAGGCCGGGTCGTCATCCGACCCAGCGCCCGACCCGGTCCGCGACATGGCCCGAAGGGCGTTCCTGATCCCCACGGGCTGACAACTAGTGCCAGGCATCAAAACAAACCAGTTGGGAACGGTTTGGCCCATGACAAAGATAAATAAACATAAACTGAACAAGCAGATAAATAAAGGAAAATAAACTGAACAACGTGGCAGTAGAAAAAGGAATAATCAAAGAAACGTGACATACCTCAGGTGACCCCGTGGATCACCACGGTGCGACAATCACACTCGCTCCCAAAAGCGATCCAAGACTGAAACCTGCAACTGAAAAGTAAAGTAGGCGTGAGAACCGAGATGCTCAGTAGGAAAGCCAAAATATAACCACGTCCTATGCCTCCGCCTTTATTAAGAAATCCAACCATGCCAGTTTGAAAATAAGATATAATAAAATAATGGTTTCCATTATTTTCAAATTCAAGTAATGAGTTTGCATTTTCAAATAAAGCATTTCACTCTTACTACATTTTCAAAATAGGTTCCAAGCATGCATTAACATTTCAAAATGAAAAGAAACCAGTTTGGAAGAAAAAGTGATTTTTACAAACAAGACACCAGATATGAAACAACTGAAAAGAAAGTTACATCACAAGCAGCATGTCACAAATGAGAACTATGGGTAATCCCTATAGGTATCTAGAACAAGTGGGAACCTAGAGACACCGTACCTCGGTGAAACGTGGCTTAGAAGACCATGACCCTCAGAAAACGTGGCTTAGAAGGCCACGACCCTCAGAAAACATGGCTTAGAAGACCACGACCCTCAGAGATTCATATGTTTAGTTAGTGTTGTTGCGTCGATCCTGCTAGACAAACCAGGACGAACCCTTGCCGTGTCATCTAGCGTACTAGTCCTGGTCACCCACCTAGATACCCGGGTTTCCCATTGTGCTCTATTTCAAGTGGTGGTGAGTTTTTATTTATCATGCAAACATATATGAACATAAAATTTTCTTTATCAAAAGCTCATTCAACCTATCACCATTGTTCTTCCTCCTTAAGCGCATTCCCCCTCTTTCATGTCACACAATTCATAAACTTCAACGTTAGGCACATCATAACACTTTCAACATACAAATCATTTTCTAAAACCAAGGGGGCGTGCCTCAAGAGAAGTTTTTCTTTTCCATAAAACATTCTTAAGGTTCCAAACAGGCTTTATTACATAAAGGGAATACTTTTTACAATTAACTGGCCAAAAGACCAAACACCTTTGGAAATACACATTACCAATTCAAAACCACTTTAGGAAATCAATTTTTTTAAGAAAGGTCACTTAAGACCGATATAATTAAAAATGCATTTTAGTTTCCAAAGCAAAGGCATAATCATTTCTAGCAACCGTAACCTGATTTCACAACATGTGTATATAGCGTAAATGTAAAACATATTTTTAAAACAAGCAGGCAATTATGAATCTCAAATTAAAGGCATAGGCATAGAGGACCTACCTCAAACTTGTCACTATCTGCGATGGCCACTCGAACCGACACTAGGCGCATACACACACATGCATTTATATATATATATATATATATATACACGCACCCCTAGCTGCATTGCACATATTCCCCGCGCCATGAGGGAATATGTACAAAGAGGATATATATATATATATATATATATATGCCTTACCCTATGCATGTGCGTGTAGGCGTTCCTGACACCCGCAACTTGAAACCATCGTAGCGGGGTCCAACGCACTACACAAATTTTTTTAATAAAACCATTAAACACTTAAACAATCCATAAAGTGTTTCAAATTAACTCATCAAGGGTTTGCACCAACGACGCGCCACTTACATAACTCATAAAACTCATTGAAAATATTAAAAGAAAAGCACAAAAAAAATTTAACCATTCCAAAGGCCATTTCAAATCGTCACATAAACCGGATCCAATTCCAAAACATGCATTCCATTGTTTAAACCATTTCCAAAACAAGTTTTTCACCATCCAAACAATTTAAATAAACCATTATTAAATTTATAAAACAACCCAAGGAAACACCTCACTGCCTCACACCGAGAAAATACCCAAAATCCCCTCTTTAGAAACAAACGCACACTAAAAACCTTTACACAATTTAATTAAAACAATTTCGCATCCTTAAAAATTATTTAAGGTATCGTTCTAAATTTTCATAAACCAATTTTTAAAGAGTATAACACAGCTTTGCACACAAAACCAACTTCAACCTTCTTTCATTACCAAATGCACACAACACCACATTAAGAACACAATATTTACCATTTATACAAAATAATAAACTAACTACACAACTTACAAAACACTATCAATTGACCAGATACAAAGTTCTCAACAGAAACGCACTCATACCATTATAACACACCTCCAAACAAAACAAACGCAAACTAAATTATTTTAAAAACTAGTTTCGCACCAAACAAAATTATTAAGGAACATGAAAAATTAATTAAAAATGGAAACTAATTCATCAATAAACAAATTCGCACTAAAAAAAATTAATTAAAGAACATCCTAAATTAATTAAACAAGCAAATTAATTGATCAAACAAAACTTATATGCAGAGACACTTACAATCGGTGTCGAAACTTCGAATTCCGAAGAAAAACTTTGATCGCGCGCCAAGTGCATCACAAGCAACCACAAATAACCCTAAATCAAGATACCGATCACAAAAAAAACCATGAAATCAAACTCCAATTGAAAATGAACTAAAACCCTAGCTAATAGGAAAAAGGGGGATACCGAAGGGAAGGAGAAGGGTTTGGCCGGAAGAAGTCTGCTCCCCGGATGGAGCGCTGCTCGCCGGAGGGAAGGGAGCAGGGTGGGAGAGCGCCGACATGGGAAAAACGGCTCGGACAGAGGGAAGGGGAGGTCGCGCGAAGGTCCTCTGCGATGGAGGAAGAAGGGAGGTGCGCCGTAGGGCCCTCGCTGGAGGGGAGGTCGCGAGAAGGTCCGCCGCACCGGAGGGGAGATGGCGCACCGTAGGGTTTCAGGTGGGGGAGGCGTCCACTGCAACAAGGGAGAGGGGGGAAATGGGGCTCGACTCAAGGGGAGGCCGATTGCAATGGGGGAAAAGGGGAAAGGAAGAGAGAGGGAGGGGGGAAAAGGAGAGAAGAAAAAAAAATGAATAAAAGAAAATAATAAAAAAAAAGAAAATGGAAATAAAAATTAAAATAAAAACTAAAGATAAAACATAAACAAACGTAACATAATAATAACAATTATAAACTATAATAAAAACGATAACGTTTAATAATATTTTATGAAAATGTCATAGTCTAAAAAAATACCCTAATTTAAAATATTAACAAAACATAATAATAATAATAATAATCTTAACATTTTTTTTTGTTCTAAATAATTTTATTTTTCTTTTGTGTTAACTATATTATTCATTCAGTCAATTAATTAACTAACTACGCATCGGGCAGCCTGCACGGTGGTCTGGCGAAGCCACATGGATTCTTCTGTGCCCTGCCCATGTGTTGGACATTGCGAAGCCAAAAACGATCACTTTTCAGAGAAAGCGAAAAAATTTCAACTTGGACTCAGCACGTAATGAAAGCGAGGTTTGAAAAAGTTAAAATAATTATAATAATTAAATTCTTGAGATCAGGGTGTGAAAATTCTCCCCACCACAAAAACTTTCTGCCCCCAGAAAGTCACCCAGCCAACAGAGGAATCAAACTCGAGTTCGAAATTGAACGAGGCCAACAAAATCACAAACTCGGTATGAATTTTTTTTTCTCCATCAGTCACACCCAACCAACTCTGAGGGAAACTGAAAAGAGAAGAACCATCAGGAAACGAGGAGGTTTCTCCCAACAACAAGAACCCGACTAGCACAACCGACTTTGAGACTCTTATCATGGGCTAACTCTGGACTGCTAACTTGATCCAAGGGGGAACCGCCACATAGACCAAACCTTGAAGAAGGTACTTCAAGATTCATGGTGGGTCTCCCCACCATTTAAGGACTGATCAACTTCAACCAGTGATCACAGAACAATACGAGAAATCCAGCACAAACCGACCCATGAACTCTCCGCATAAACTAGACCCCCACCACATGGGGTCATCGACGAAAGACCCCAAACCGAGTAGTGGACAAACCCCTATTCATTATTTCCCAAGATGCAAGTGTCTCCAAAACGAGCACATCCTAAAACAAGAACGGGTCACCAATGGAGCTAGCCACACGAGAGAGATAATCATCTTGAGACTCACAACCATAAAGAGATAACTCCAAAGCCCATATTTGAGGAGGTGAAACTACTAAAATTACAAGAAAATGATACCACCACACCTACTTACTGCCAAAGTGGGGTATTCAATGAACAAGGACCACAATGAGGCAACGAGGCCTCTACGCCACTTATAGCAGGACATGACCTTCAAGATGGGAGAGATGTAACAAGGAAATTCAGACCGTCCCCATTTTAGCATTGGAGACAAAAAATGGACAAAGGCTCCCCACACCCAATGATTCCTGACTGCGTTAAGAGCTTCACCTCGAGACCTATGGCTGGAGCTCTGATGTCTTGAAGCATCTACTGCCCCATAGTCAGGAGCTAACATCTGTCAGTTGAGACTCTTTCTGACGTTACCGCTAGCAGAACCTCTCTAAGTTCCCCAAACAGCCACACCGACAACAAGTCTTCAATGGATGACGATGAGGCGACTTAAAGTACCCAAACCGGCCACACAAGAAGCGAACAAGAGAGTGGCCCGACTAATGTAAGATGGAATTGATAGGAAAACTTGTCTGAGATGGGTTACTCCGGCTCGCTCTCACAGAATGGGGAACCATCCCAAACACCAAAGGGAACCGGTCCTTGAACAATAGACGAAGACCCCACACAAGAGAAACTTTAACTTATTATGCGACATTACCTTTGGAGAAAAGGGAACCAACTTCTTGAGATGCCCAACGTAGGCCTTCACTATTTGTTGGCATTGCTGGACACTCACGAGCCTTGTCGCTTCCATCACCTTCGCTTCCACAAATATAAACCATCAAATGAGAGTGGTCCTAAACACCTTCCAAGACGTACCATCATGCAACGATGATGGGATTATCTCCTCCACCAATCCCAAGTTGCACCTTCAAACGGACCTGAACCAACACAGACTCTCTTAGCTTTAGGAGTTCCCAATAACCTGAAAACACCAACGACTTCACCAATCTAGTTCTCTACCTTCAATAGATCATGATCACCATGGTAGCTGGACAACAACTGAAAAGAATTCAATTCCACCACTCCGCTAAGAGTCTGGGTAGAACCAACAACTAGAAGAGGCTCACTAGAAACTTCTGGGACTTTTCTGGGCAACATACTCAAAAACAAGATGGATAAATCCGAATCAAAACTCATCATAAATCAAAATTCCACACCTCAATCATGAACAAAAGCTCAAATTCAAATCACTATTCCAACCACAATTCAGTATGTCAAAACCAAGAACCCACGAAAAAGAATACTTAACATGAAAAGAGAACGCTAAAAAATTTCTCACTCACTTTTCTAAACATCTGAAAAAAACCCTTTTTGAAAACCATTTTTCAGCAACCAAAACCACTTAAATATCCACCATTGATATCCCATGAAGTCTCACACATACATATCTAGTGCTAGCTCAAGCACCCATCCACTCACATCACCAATTTCCCCACTTTCCACATGCGCACCTCAATGTATGTGATCACTCAGGAATACCAAGGGTCAATTCAAGACACTTCTCATTTTCAAAACAGATCATTCAACATAAAGCACAAATTCCCAACCAATTTGAAAAAGTAACTTATCATCAAAGAAATACATTTCCAATTTCCAAAACATTTTCCAATTCACATTCCAAAAAGTGTTACTGAGATTCCAAAACAACTTCTAAAACACCTCCCATTTTCCCTTTTGAAACCACACATTCGTTAAAAGAAAACAATTTCCATTTCAAAACCACTTTTCCACTCTAACACCACATTCCCATTTGAAACCACCTTCACAAAAATCCATTTTCATTTTTGAGATCTACTCACATCAACCAAAATGAAGGTCAAACATAACTCACATCAAACTTTCCAGAAATAAGGGACTAGTGGCTATGCCAACCCGGTAACATGGCTTAGCAGACCATGCTCCGAGCAGGCATCCACCACAGGAAGTATCTTGAACCGTGCACTCAGGCTGTACATGGGTCGCTACTCCATGCAAGTCCGCCGCGTAACACTGGATCACTTCCTTGGTCATCCCTCATCTACACATACCAATCCAAAGAAGAAAATTCAAATCTCGGACTACCCCTGGAAACTCGAGTCTCGAGACAGGCAAGGGTTCACGACGTCCTTCCCACACCTACCTCTCGAGTCCCGACACACCTAATCACCAAGCTACTTGACACCCCAAATAATAAGGGCACCTCTGATACCATTTTATCACGAACTAGGCCGGGTCATCATCCGACCCAGCGCCCGACCTGGTCCGCGACATGGCCCGAAGGGCGTTCCCGATCCCCACGGGCTGACAACTAGTACCGGGCATCAAAACAAACCAGTTGGGAATGGTTTGGACCATGACAAAGATAAATAAACATAAACTGAACAAGCAGATAAATAAAGGAAAATAAACTGAACAACGTGGCAGCAGGAAAAGGAATAATCAAAGAAACGTGACATACCTCAGATGACCCCGTGGATCACCACGGTGCGACAATCACACTCGCTCCCAAAAGCGATCCAAGACTGAAACCTGCAACTGAAAAGTAAAGTAGGCGTGAGCACCGAGATGCTCAGTAGGAAAGCCAAAATATAACCATGTCCTATGCCTCCGCCTTTATTAAGAAATCCAACCATGCCAGTTTGAAAATAAGATATAATAAAATAATGGTTTCCCTTCTTTTAAAATTCAAGTAATGAGTTTGCATTTTCAAATAAAGCATTTCACTCTTACTACATTTTCAAAATAGGTTCCAAGCATGCATTAACATTTCAAAATGAAAAGAAACCAGTTTGGAAGAAAAAGTGATTTTTACAAACAAGACACCAGATATGAAACAACTGAAAAGAAAGTTACATCACAAGCAGCATGTCACAAATGAGCACTATGGGTAATCCCTATAGGTAGCTAGAACAAGTGGGAACCTAGAGACCCCGTACCTTAGTGAAACGTGTCTTAGAAGACCACGACCCTCAGAAAACGTGGCTTAGAAGGTCACGACCCTCAGAAAACGTGGCTTAGAAGACCACGACCCTCAGAGATTCATATGTTTAGTTAGTGTTGTTGCGTCGATCCTGCTAGACAAACCGGGACGAACCCCTGCCGTGTCATCTAGCGTACTAGTCCTGGTCACCCACCTAGATACCCGGGTTTCCCATTGTGCTCTATTTCAAGTGGTGGTGAGTTTTTATTTATCATGCAAACATATATGAACATAAAATTTTCTTTATCAAAAGCTCATTCAACCTCTCACCATTGTTCTTCCTCCTTAAGCGCATTCCCCCTCTTTCACGTCACACAATTCATAAACTTCAACGTTAGGCACATCATAACACTTTCAACATACAAATCATTTTCTAAAACCAAGGGGGTGTGCCTCAAGAGAGGTTTTTCTTTTCCATAAAACATTCTTAAGGTTCCAAACGGGCTTTATTACATAAAGGGAATACTTTTTACAATTAACTGGCCAAAAGACCAAACACCTTTGGAAATACACATTACCAATTCAAAACCACTTTAGGAAATCAATTTTTTTAAGAAAGGTCACTTAAGACCGATATCATTAAAAATGCATTTCAGTTTCCAAAGCAAAGGAATAATCATTTCTAGAAACCGTAACCTGATTTCACAGCATGTGTATATAGCGTAAATGTAAAACATATTTTTAAAACAAGCAGACAATTATGAATCTCAAATTAAAGGCATAGGCATAGAGGACCTATCTCAAACTTGTCGCTATCTGCGATGGCCACTCGAACCGACACTAGGCGCATACACACACATGCATTTATACACACATATATATATACGCACCCCTAGCTGGATTGCACATATTCCCCACGCCATGAGGGAATATGTACAAAGAGGACATATATATATATATGCCTTACCCTATGCATGTGCGTGTAGGCGTTCCTGACACCCGCAACTTGAAACCATTGTAGCGGGGTCCAACGCACTACACAATTTTTTTTAATAAAACCATTAAACACTTAAACAATCTATAAAGTGTTTCAAATTAACTCATCAAGGGTTTTCACCAACGACGTGCCACTTACATAACTCATAAAACTCATTGAAAATATTAAAAGAAAAGCACAAAAACAATTTAACCATTCCAAAGGCCATTTCAAATCGTCACATAAACCGGAGCCAATTCCAAAACATGCATTCCATTGTTTAAACCATTTCCAAAACAAGTTTTTCACCATCCAAACAATTTAAATAAACCATTATGAAATTTATAAAACAACCCAGGGAAACACCTCACTGCCTCACACCGAGAAAATACCCAAAATCCCCTCTTTAGAAACAATCTCACACTAAAAACCTTTACACAATTTAATTAAAACAATTTCGTATCCTTAAAAATTATTTAAGGTATCGTTCTAAATTTTCATAAACCAATTTTTAAAGAGTATAACACAGCTTTGCACACAAAACCAACTTCAACCTTCTTTCATTACCAAATGCACACAACACCACATTAAGAACACAATATTTACCATTTATACAAAATAATAAACTAACTACACAACTTACAAAACACTATCAATTGACCAGATACAAAGTTATCTACAAAAATGCACTCATACCATAATAACACACCGCCAAACAAAACAAACGCAAACTAAATTATTTTAAAAACTAGTTTCGCACCAAACGAAATTATTAAGGAACATGAAAAATTAATTAGAAATGGAAACTAATTCATCAATAAACACAATTCGCACTAAAAAAAATTAATTAAAGAACATCCTAAATTAATTAAACAAGCAAATTAATTGATCAAACGAAACTTATATGCAGATACACTTACCATCGGTGTCGAAACTTTGAATTCCGAAGAAAAACTATGATCACGCGCCAAGTGCATCACAAGCAACCACAAATAACCCTAAATCAAGATACCGATCACAAAAAAAACCATGAAATCAAACTCCAATTGAAAATGGACTAAAACCCTAGCTAATAGGAAAAATGGGGATGTCGAAGGGAAGGAGAAGGGTTTGGCCGGAAGAAGTTTGCTCCCCGGATGGAGCGCTGCTCGCCGGAGGGAAGGGAGCAGGTTGGGAGAGCGTCGACACGGGAAAAACAGCTCGGACAGAGGGGAGGGGAGGTCGCGCGAAGTTCCTCCGCGACGGAGGAAGGAGGGAGGTGCACCGTAGGGCCCTCGCCGGAGGGGAGGTTGCGAGAAGGTCCGCCGCACCGGAGGGGAGATGGTGCGCCGTAGGGTTTCAGGTGGGGGAGGCGTTCGCCGCAACCAGGGAGAGGGGGGAAAACGGGGCTCGGTGCAAGGGGAGGCCGATCGCGACGGGGGAAAAGGGGAGAGGAAGAGAGAGGGAGGGGGAAAAAGGAGAGAAGAAAAAAAATGAATAAAAGAAAATAATAAAAAAAAGAAAAGAAAATGGAAATAAAAATTAAAATAAAAACTAAAGAGAAATCATAAACAAACGTAACATAATAATAACAATTATAAACTATAATAAAAATGATAACGTTTAATAATATTTTATGAAAATGTCATAGTCTAAAAAAATACCCTAATTTAAAATATTAACAAAACATAATAATAATAATAATAATAATAATAATCTTAACATTTTTTTTTGTTCTAAATAATTTTATTTTTCTTTTGTGTTAACTATATTATTCATTCAGTCAATTAATTAACTAACTACGCATCGGGCAGCCTGCACGGTGGTCTGGCGAAGCCACATGAATTCTTCTGTGCCCTGCCCATGTGTTGGACATTGTGAAGCCAAAAACGATCGCTTTTCAGAGAAAGCACAAAAATTTCAACTTGGACTCAGCACGTAATGAAAGTGAGGTTTGAAAAAGTTAAAATAATTATAATAATTAAATTATTGAGATCAGGGTGTGACAATGCCAAAAGAAAACAAGAAAGTCACGACCACACTCGCGGTGTACCTCTAACCGTCGTCGGCTCACCAGCCTTCTCAACTCCTGGTAGCTCCACAATGTGCACTTGGCCTGAAGTACGATTGCCTGATGCCTGAACTTCCTGCGGTGCTGCTCCAATCACCGACCACTGACCCCTCAACTAGGTCTCGCTGTCTCTATCACATCCTCCATGTGCGGTTGAAACTCAACTACCCTCTCCTGGTACCAAACCTAAACCAACTCCAGATATCATAGTTTGTCCTGGTCCCTGCCTGCCGGCTGTCTGAGAAGGCTGCCTACAGAACCTCTCCAGATGCCTGACTTGTCCACATGCCCGACACTCCTTTGGAGGCCTATCACACTGAGTCTGAACATGTCCTGGTTTTCCACACTGAAAACAAACCACTGAAGAATTACTACGAGGTGGTCTAGTTGAGTCCTTAACCTGACTGCCCTGTTGGAAATCATCCTGTCCTCGCTTCCTACTATCTGAACCATCAATTGAAGTCGCCGCTCGACCGACCTGGGGTCTATCCCTCTGGTTACCCTCTGCTATGAGCGCCTGATTTACTGCCTCAGAAAATGAACCCAACCTGGAGATATTTACATGGATCCGAATGGTGTGTCATAATCTATCCTCGAGGCACCTCACCCTTACCGCATCATCACTTACCATACCAGGTGCAAAGAGAGACAACTCAGTGAAAGTAGCTGCATAGTCCATGACAGACATGTCTTCCTATTGAAGGCTCAAGAACTCCTGAGCTCTCTCTTCCCTCAGTGTCTCTGGGTAAAAGTGCTCGAAAAACCTATCCTCAAAGTCTTTTCATGCCAACCCCTCGTGCCTGCGAGCATGAAACTGCAAATCCCACCAACGCTTCGCCGGTCCTCTCAACATGTGCGTCGTCAGCTTGACCCTCCGCCCTGGAGGCATCTCGAGCTGCTCGAAAATCATATGCATGCTCTCTATCCATTTCTCAGCCGCCTGCGGACCACCCTCACCCTAAAAAAGCAGCGGGTGCTTCGACTAGAACTCCCGCGTCAGATATTCCATAGATGGATCTGTACCCTGCGCACCTCTATCGATCCCCTGCAAGACACATACTGGGCTAGCTCAGAGCTACTCATCGAGCCATGGTCCGAACGCTGCCAAACCCAGCTGTTGTCCTGCTTGCACTAGATCCTGGACCTGTTCTTGTCCCTGAGCCTGTACCCACAGCTCATGCTCTGCCTGCACCGGATACTGAATCTGATCTTGCTCCCGCGGCACTGTACCATCTCCCGCCTGACGCTCCATCTGAGTCGGAAAAAGGAACCTGCTGAATACCATAAATGGCCAGACAACCCATATATATATATATAACAATATATATTTAATGAAGATAGGAAAATTAGTAAAAGGTAAATACTACCCTTACTCTCCCACACCACAACCCATGCCCACGACATCCAGACCTCATTGCCACCTTACCCGCCCCTCAACAGAGCCAAGTATCAAAAGTACCTAGGGCCATGCATGTCCCGACAACTAATGTTGCCTCAAACCGACGAACAAGTTGCCTAATCCTGGTGATAAAAATCACCTCAACCATAGTACATGTCTGCTCGTACAAGAGCCAGACCCAATTATCCTTCCACATTCAATTCTAAAAATATATAATGCACGACATAACACATTGAAAATAACAAGAAATTTTATCAGGAATTTCACCTATTCACATTTCAGAAGAATACAATGCATGACAATTGATTTTATTCACATGGAATTATCACTTCAAAAAGATTACGTGCAGTTATAAAATTGAAATACCCTAAAAATGTGCCTATCAAAAGCCAAACAATCACGCCTTGCCATACCGGGCCAAGGTCCAATTCCCCCTTACTGCATCGGGTCAAGGGTTACATATCACAATCAATAACATCACACACCAAGTGAGCCACCGAGGTGGAAATCATATAAACTGTAATCTGAGAAAAAAGAAAACATCAATTCCCACCCATGAAAACTTGGTCCATCCCTCGTACCTGGGGCTGCAGGCACCCAAACACAAGCTAGAAACCCAGTTCCAGTAACAACCTATCTCGAGTCTACCATATCCCAAATAGTAAAACCATCAGAAATAAAAAGAGAAGTCTTAATCTCATTAGTAGCCAGGAAAAAACTGCTACTAAATCCCTGTCAAGAACTCATCTGATGCCACTTTTTAACGATCCAGACCCAAATAGCCACCCGAACAGTGCTAAATGGGTCAGGTGTTACTACCTTAGGCGCACCTCTCCGAACGCCAAAGGCTACTGACTAGAAATGAGGGTCTTATAGGTATAGTGGGGAGGCTATACCCTCCCAGAGGATAATAATAGTACTAGTTCGAGTATGATAATAAAGATGTAGTAGAATAAATGACTCAGCAGACTCGAACCAGAACCGCAGAGCAGAAACACATTCAATATTGAATAACAGCGGAAATAATAAATATAAACAAAAGCAGTGAGAAGTAAACACAATAGCATGCTGATCACTTGTAACTACAATTGAACAACAAACATACATCCAAAGCAGGTCATACATATCCATAAGTAAAGGCACCAATGACTAACCAACTATAACTACAAAACAAGTAAGCATGATGATACAGGAAGGAAAGAAAAACAAAGTAAACTCATGTTGGGAAATACCTCAAGGTCCATACCATCTCCATGAAATAGCTAATGCAGTCCAGCTCCTAAAGTTAACCTCTTTCCTGCACGTAAATACATAAAGTCTGCACACGTCCCGAAGGGCCCGTGTAGGGTGTGAGATGAATATCAGTAGGATAACACCCAACGATGAGTACCTAATATAAGTGTTTAAGTAGGAATTCATTATAAGGAAAACGGTAAACAATACGATGTACACAACCAACACAAACTCCAATGGTGCTCAGAAGCCACCATGGAGTGTCACCTGCTTCGGCCAACACTGGAATCTCTGTCATGTAACCCGACACCATGTGCCCCCTAACACTACGTGTCTCAAGTACCGATGTCCTGAAGGCACGACCAAGATATAGTATCCCGGAGGAACAATGATGTCTGTCCTCAAATAAAGTAACCAGAGGGACAATGATATCCGCCCTCAAATAAAGTAACCAGAGGGAAAATGATGTCTACCCTCACATAACGGCGAGCCTCTACCCCTAACCCGATAGCCTTGATGCTATCCTCAGAAGGATCCTCACCTTCTATGTGGCTTCCTATGGAAATCATCCCCAACCAAAAGTACCTAACCCGCAACTAACGGAGGCCTCTACCCACTCGAGTGGTCAAAACCACCTCATCACGGAGTCTCTATGTGTGCACACTACTCAAAGTTCCGGATGAGCGGTAATCACCAAAATTGATGTGAGACGCTCGGGGTGGCCCAATCTTCATGATACAGGGCGGTGGATGTAGGATGCAGTTTGGGGCTAAGTGGCGGATGATGGGTATAGATACCGAATGCAAGTAGTCAATTAATGCTATAAGGAGCATAACCTACTACTTAGACAACACACTCAAGGGAGGGATGTGATAGCCAATCCACACAATAACACACTTGAGTTGAGGCACGAAATTGGGGGATTTGTGATATTGGATCACCAATCTAACTTTTATATTGACAAGGAAAGAATGCATAAGAGCAAGGGGGGAATTCAGAACAATTCTCACACAATGGAGAGAAACAAAGCATAAGCTCTCAATTCAATCTTGAATGAAAATACAATGCCATGGGGTGGATATTTATATCCAAGGCGTGATACAATAGTCAATGGTCTAATAACCTAAAGTCATAAAGGCTAAATCTACCTTTTCCCCTTAAAGTAAAAAAGATAAAGTCTAACAAATACTTTTGGGAAAAGTAGCACATGCATTTCCACCCATAGCCCACTAGATTTGGCTTTGAGTACCTAGCCCACCAGATTTGACTTTGGTGTCCAAAGATTCCATTCTAGAATTCTCCATGTGGGTAAGACTTCTAAAATTCGTGCAACCATGTGATCTAAACTTTAAACATCATATTTGGGCTTGAATAAGTGAGATAATCGACCCATTTTCTCCATCCATGCAAGGAAAGATCCATTGGGCCTTTAATGAAGCGAGATGGACGCCCATTGTTGCATTCAAACTCTTTAATCTCCCACGCATCATCGGGCCTTGCAAATCCAACTCTTCCACTTGGGTAATCGGCTTGGTGCTTTCAATATGGTTCACATCAAAAATAGTACCCAAGCCACAATGTTTCTGACACCTCGTGTCCCTACGACCATGCCGCTCAAGTCTGACGACCTCACCATCCAAGTAAAATGGGACATGCCCAACCTGACAGTCACCCTACCTCAAGCCGACGTCCACAATGCCCAATACCATGGCCAAAACCACCCAATGTAACCTGGGCCAAGCCCAACCTGTGATCAACATCACTAAAGAATATTTGGTCCATACCCAACACAACCCAAAGGTTTCAGCATACACAATTCAACAATTACATATAAAACACATTTAAACAAAACATATAAACATGAAAAACAATCTAAACAGTTGATTTTCACTAGACCAATGGTTAACAAACAACAACACCGAGGTCTTGAATGCCTCTAACAATTCATATCAATGTTTAATAAACTAAACTCAACAGTTTACTCAAACAAAAACAATTTATACCATTTTGGCATTTCCCGACCAAAATGCCCCGATGAGCAACGACCACTTGCCCAGCCCCGCTCAATAAAAACAGGCAACAGGGCATACCCAAGGGTATCCCATAGGTCAATTAACAATTAAATAGGCAATAACAAGTAAAATAGGGACACACTCAAAATACCCGAAAATGCGCCATAGGTCGCGCCACCCAAAAGTCTGCGAAAGTACAAAAAGTGGTACGCACCACCTACCTGAGACTCATACAGTGATACTCCTCAGATAACAGCCTCCAATTAGTTCTAAAACACGGTAGATATATAAAATAATCAAAACCTCTCAAACTCCTATAACTCGTTCTAAAACAAAAATCACGAAGAACGACTCAAGAGGAATTAAGGCCTTACCGAGGGGGTTCCAATTCATCTGACAACATTCAAAACGGAGTTCGGACGGATGACCAGGAACAAAAATAAGCTCCGGACGGCTCTCCCCACTCAAACTCATCGAGGGTTTTATTTTTTGCCTCAAAACAAGGCTACTGCCCGTTTTAGAAAAAAAAATAAAGTACACGACATGTATTTATAACTACACACCGTGTATCATTTTACTCTTCATATAAAAACTAAAAAATCGTCAAGAACTTACCGAATGACTACACGACGTGTACCTAGAGGGACACGACGTGTACTTCTCTACCCGGCGTGTACTTATCTACCTGACCTAACACCCCTAAAACACCATGTATACTCCATACATGGCCCCTCTACACGGTGTGTACAAACAGTACAGGGTGTATACTTGCTAAAAACATCATACCCAACCAACATGCCTACATGCCATGTATGGCCTCCACACGGTCAAGGGTACACAACGTGTCGAGAAATACTACACACTGTGTAGTAGGAATTTCCTACACGGTCACCACATGACATGTACTCGGTGAGCACACGGCCAGTACTCGCCCAACCCATACACGGCGTGTACTTTAGAGTACATGATGTGTAGTCTAGAAATTTTCAGAACTTCCCATATTTTCCCAGTTTTCTCAGGAACAAGCCAAAATTTCAAACAGGGTCGGGATTTTGACCCGTTCTAAAAACTCGAGTTCTTACAAAGATGAATAAATATTGGATGGATGATAATAATTTGACAATAGAGTATGAGAATGGAGTGAAAGTGTTCATAAAGTTTTCAAAGGATCACACAAAGGATCCTTATCAAATACTTTGTCCATGTTTACGTTGTTTTTATTCTAGACTAATTAATCCATAGGAGTTAGAAGAAAATTTGATATGTCACAGAATAGATTAGAGTTATAAATGTTGGAATAAACACAGAGAAAAAGCGAATGTAGCTACTAACTGGGATAAAACTGCATTTTATGGATCATTAGATATGATTAGAAATATGTATAATGAAGAAGACTGTATGGAGGATGTGATTACAGATGTCAATGATGATGATGATCGTATTGAGGAAATGACAAGGACAGTTGGAGATGAACTCCATGATTGCCCAAAATTGTTTAAGAAGTTAAAGAGTTATGAAAAGATTCTATTGTATGCTGGTTGCACTAAATATACAACATTGTTAGCTATACTGAAGTTGTATAAATTGAAAGCAGGAAACAGATGGAGTGATGTCATTTTTGCAGAACTACTTGCTCTCTTGAATGACATGCTCCCGAAAGATAATGAGCTCCCAAGCCGGACATATGAATCTAAACGAATGCTACGCTTGATGGGTATGATTTTTGAAAGAATACATGTCTACTCGAAAGACCGTATATTGTTTTGCAAGGAGAAAAAATCACTTATAGAATTCCCAAAGTGTGGTGCTTCTCGATACAAGAAATATGAATCCAGTCCTATGAAAGTTGTATGGTACTTTCCAAGAATTCCAAAGTTTAGGCGTCTATATAGAAGTGAAGAAATTGCAAGACAATTGTCGTGGCATGCAGATAAAAGAAATAAAGATGGAAATTACATCACTCGACTGAATCTCCTCAATGGAAGAGAATTGATCATGAGCATCCTAAATTTGGAAATGAGCCGAGAAACCTTCATCTTGCATTATCTACAGATGAAGTGAATCCTTTTGATTTTCAAACCAGCACTCACAATACCTGGCTTGTTATGTTGGTAAATTATAACTTGACACCCTGGTTATGCATGAAACAGATATTCATCATGTTATCTATGCTTATATCAAGACCAAAACAACCAGGTAACAATATTGATGTTTATTTGGCTCCTTTGATGAAGGATTTTAAGTTATTGTGGGATTCAAGTGTTATGTTTTATGATGCTTATAAAAGTTAATACTTCACATTGAGAGCAATGTTGTATGGGATGATAAATGATTTCTCTGCTTATGGAAATTTTTCAGGCTATAGCATTAAAGTAACTCAAGGGTGTCCCGTGTGCGAAGAAGATACGAAATCAATTAGG
Source organism: Viscum album (assembly GCA_963277665.1). Lineage (NCBI taxonomy): Eukaryota > Viridiplantae > Streptophyta > Magnoliopsida > Santalales > Viscaceae > Viscum > Viscum album. The sequence continues at coordinate 1,819,504,444 of OY728164.1, forward strand.
TTGAAACATTCATCGAAATCTGTGTTTCTAGGACATCATAGATTTCTACCTCGTTGGCATAAGTATTGATCTTGGATGACATCATTCAATGGAAGTTCAGAACAACGCACAACACCGTCTCCACTAACAGGTGATTAGCTGTTTGAGAAAGTAAAAGATGTGAACACTATTTTTGGTAAACCATTTTTAAAAAACCCTATGAAAATCAGTTGAAAAAAGAGATTAGTTTTTTTTAATTACCATACTGGAATTGTCTGTATGTCAGACATTTTCTTGATGTGATGCATGTGGAAAAAAATATATGTGACGGTATTATCGGAACATTTCTAAATTCCCCTAGCAAAACAAAGTATGAAATTAAGTTAAGGTTGGACATGGTTGACATGAGAATACGAGAAGAGTTGGCTCCTGTGAAGGGTGAAAATCAAACATTTCTTCCTCCAGCTGCTTACACTCTTTCCAGGGAGGAGAGATATCAATTTTTTAACTTCTTCAATGATGTAAAGGTTCTAGAGGGGTATTCATCAAATATCAAGAACATTGTGTCAATAAATGATTTGAAGTTAAAACTTTTTAAAGCACATGACTGCCATGTTTTGATACAAGATTTAATTACCATAACTTTGCATTGCATTTTTTCTAAGAATGTTCATCATACGTTAACCAAACTTTGTTTCTTTTCAAAGCTATATGCAACAAAGTTTTAGACCTGGTGAAATTTATAGCTATGGAAAGATAAATTGTCATCATATTATATGAATTAGAAATGTTCTTCCCACCATCATTATTTGATATGATGGTTCACTTGGTGAAAGAGATTCGACTTTGTGGTCTTGTGCACTATAGATGGATGTACCCTGTTGAACAGTATATGAAGATTTTGAAAGGGTATGTCAAAAATCGAAGTCGGCTAGAGGGTTGTATTATGGAGTGATATATTATTGAGGAGGCCATTAAATTTTGTACCGAATACCTATCTAATGTGGAAAGCATTGGTCTCCCAAAATATCATCACACTGGATGCATTGAGGGTGAGCGAATTTCTGGAAGAGATGTTGTGACAATCAATATTACAGATCGGGAGTAGACCCACCTTTATGTTTTGCATAATAGTTTGGAGGTTGCTTCATATGTTGAAACCCACAAAGAAATTCATAGGTAGTTGAATCCATCAAGGGCTGAAAAATGGATATCAAATACACATGATCACCAGTTTATAGGATGGTTTCAGGACCATATTTTTAAGGAGTTAGATGAAAATATGAATTCAATTTCAGAATGACTTCGATGGCTAGCCACCGGACCAAGTGTGTATGTATTATCTTACAATGGTTATGTAATTAATGGTTATACATTCTATATATATGAACATGATGAAGATAGTACCATGCAAAATAGTGGAGTTGAACTTGTGGCTGAAGCGATGCATGTTTCTGGTAGTAAGGACAGAAATCCAATTTATGCAAATATGTCATACTTTGGCATTATCAAACAAATATGGGAGTTGGATTATACGAAATTCTAATTGCTGATTTTTCAATGCAAATGGGTTGATAACAACAGTGGTGTTAAAATAGATAAATTAAGATTTGTGAAAGTTGATTTTAGTAAATAAGGGTACAAAGAAGAACAATTTATAATGGCATCACAAACAGTACAAGTATTTTATGTTCTAGATCTCGCAAACCGAAAGTGGTCGATTGTTCTATTATCGTCCAAAACTACTCAAGGGTCCGATGAAAATTCAATTGAGGATGATCCTTTCAGTGGTACATCTCAATCATTTCGCAGAGGTCCCAATGTAGATGACGTTTTGTATGTTAGAGGAGACCACAATGAAGGGATTTGGATAATGGATAGAGGTGTCAAATCCCTTCAGCCTTTGAAAAACAGAAAGAGAGTTCAATAAACATGTTATATTTTGTTTGTAATACAGATCTTGTTATCTCATGTTATTATCTTATCATTACTGAATTTATGTAATCTAAATTAGCTATTCAACCACTTTTGTACATAATGACTTTTGCATGTTCTGGTGCTCCTAACCTCGAGGATGAACAAGTCTCTCAAGCTGTTGTTGCTGCTGCTCACAGTGCAGAGCAACAACAAGTTTCTGAACCTGTTGTTGCTCCTAGTGTTGAGGTCCAACAACCATCAACACATGTCGTTACTACCATTCCAGATGAACATATTGATGATATTGATATCGATAAAATGTTTGGGGATTAAGGATCGATGTCACAAAAAACATAGGTGCATCGTAGTTTGACGGTGTTAGCCAAAGTTCTTAAGGCGAAAAGAAAAGGCATCAAATTTGATGTCGGATGGAATGCATGAGGCCAACATGTGAATCACAACAAGGCTATGTTTAGTAGTTACATTGTAATTGTCACTCGGCAATGCGTGCCAATTGACATAGATTCATAGCACCGTGTTGTGTCTGGGATGAAGGCTGTGATCTGGGAAGAAATTACGATAACATTATGATATTATTTCTTTAATTTACTAGAAAATAAAATAATGAAACAATGTCTTACTCTTCTCAATCCCTTGCAGATTACATTTATAGTATATGATTCACACAAGAATTATGTACTAAGGCTTGCAGGAAGGATTCATCAAGATTTTCGTACTATTTTAACAAAATGTCACTTGAAATATTCCAAAGGTAAAATAAACCCGCACCCACCCATTTTCTATGCTCACCTGATATCCCAAGAAGCATGGGATGCATTTATTGGCTGTTGTGGGGATGAGAAGTTTCAGGTACATTATGGATGATAATATGTTGTTTGAGGATATATGTATTCATCACTTTGATTTTCAATATTTCATTTATGAAACAACAACTCGATACTAAAAATAAGGAACGTGCATCAAAACCAACATACCCCTATCATAAATCAAGGATGGGGTACGCTTCACTAGAAAAAAATGGTACATATTTTAAATTTATAGTAATATTGTTATGTGCCAAGAAACAACATCATAATTATATTTCTATATTTATATGTAGATTGATGAGTCTAAAGCCAAAGGCACTTCCATCCCACGTCATGTGCTATGGAAGGAGGTACGTGTGAATAAGGAAGGGAAGCTAGTAGATGAAAACACGCAAAAAGTGTGGTAAATATGTGTAAGTATGACACGATAAAAAGTTTTGTTTTAAATTGCTATTATATAATAATAATTACTTATTGTCCTATATCTGACAGTCACAGGAATCAGCTACTCCTGTAGCAGATGCAGACCTATTATCAATGGATTTGAAGCGGCCAGAATAATATGGTCATGTCGGAGGTGTGGGGTTTGGGGTGACACCCCGAGTATATTTTGAGAAAAAAAAACAAACGGATGATAAAAATGAAGAAATGAAACAAATGAGAGAAAGACTAGAAACTCTTGAAGACCGATTTCAATGGTAGGGAAAGTTGCTAGTAACTTTTATGGGTAAGAATCAAGGAGAAGACACAACTCATGAACAACCAGCATGTGAATATCCCGCCCCACCCCTACCAGCTTTGAGGTGAGCCATTCCCCTCAAAGATCCATCTTAGACATGATAATCAATATTCTAATAATTATTCCCATGAAATGTGAATCAGACAAACACTAATACTTTTACTATACTGATCTTATATAGGGTGATAATGACTGTGATTTATATATGTCAACACCCACCTATCACATTTTAGCAAGGGCTACAGTGTTCAACATCCCAGAGGATAAGCTGTATAATAGACCACTTCCAATAGATCATCTGAAAGTGAAGATTACTATAGATCACGAGACAAATGCAGAGCTACCTATTCCACTTGATGAAGATGGTATTCATATGGTCGAAAAGGCTATTGGGACATTAATTGAATGGAAATCACAACTTGTAAGAGTACATGTGGACAAAGAGGTATTTATTTCCATTTTTTTTCAAGCTAAACCTTTAACCATTAATAAAAAAAGACTTGAACCAATGAATCTTATTATAGAAGGAGAAATGGAAGGGGGTGACAAGAAACATGGGCTCAAAAGCATCTAAAGGATCAACCAACCAATCCAAAAGATCTACTGAAATCACAATTACACCGCCTGTTATCTATCCACATTTACTAGCATTGAAGAATCACGTGGATACGAAGCTAAAAATTGGCAGTAGTCATATAGTTGTTTTTGAAGAGAATATATATGAAGAGGAATTTATAGATTACGTTGCTGTTGAAAATGTAAATGACATCATTGAATACGGTTGGCTAGGCATCATAGTTGTAAATGTATATATGAGGTATGTTTTCATGAATTGATTTTCTAAAAGCTTATATAATGTGCTAATTATGACTTAATGCATTTTATATTATTGTCAGACGTATATATGAAAAACAGTTGAAGGGATTTCCCCATGAGCCAAAATTCAGACTTATTAGTCCTCATACCACATTTACACAACTAATGAATTTAGATCCATCAATAAGGGATGAAATAGTGAAAGGCTTGTTGAAAACATTTGAAAGCAAGATTATGGATGACAGAATCTTCCTAATACCAACCATGAAGGGGTAAAACTCTACGATTAAATCATATCGATTATATTTTCACTTCTTTCATTACTTATTTCTATTTGTATTTTTAGACAACATTGGATACTAATTGCGGTAAACTTAGATACTCCAAAGATTTATTTTCTAGATTCAATGCAAGGATATCCAACAAACCGACCACACATGATGGAGTTTGTGAATTTGTAAGACAATACATCCTACATTTTAGGTCTAAACATCAAGTTATATAATTTATATTATCTTTTAATAAGGATTTTGTTATAATAGGGTGGTTCATCAATATCATCTAAAAAAGGAATGAGGACAGGGGCTAAGCATAAGGAGGCGAACAAGTACTACGTCTGGACAAGTATTAGGGTATATATAATAAAATTTCACTATCCAAACACATATCAAAACAAGTTACTTATTCTCCTAATGATCAAAGTTTTTGTAGTGTCCAAAACAAACATACAATAATGATTGTGGTTATTATGTTTGTAAATTTATGAGAGAGATCATTTTCCATCAACAAACTAGCATCCCTAAAGAGGTATTTTCAAAAACAACTACTATTTCATTTAAATTGTTTATTAATTATTTATTTATATATTTTGTAGTACTACTCTGACTTTCGAAAATCCACATATTAACAAGATGATATAGATTTGTTCAGAAACAAGTGGGATGCATACTTGATGGAAGATTGTACACAAATAGCATGGAGATCTGACTTGGGGACGTGTACAATTGGCATACATTTTTTAGAGGGGTTCACGAAGATCAAAAGATGAAACATTGTTATATGTAAATTTTAGTAGGAAAATTGTAATTGTTATTAAATAAAACATCCTTTCTCCAATGATTCATTTGTCCATTTTAACAGATGAAATGCACCAACAACATGCAAGAATGATGAACCACTTTTCTTTGGGATCTGGATAAAAAAAACCAGTAAAATCTCCAAAATACCTTCATATCACGCATTCCCACTCACATTAAAAGAAAAGATGAGTAAATGTCTCCACCCTAAATTGATTACAGTATGATAATTGAGATTACAAATGGATTTCCATGCGTTTAACATTTTCATTGGTAGAAATTGTATGTTTTCTGATTATCCATAATAAGAAAATGAACATTGTTGGAACCTCCTTCCTCCATAGGGTAACCCCCCCACATCCATGTTTTCAATTTAGGAGAATGATACATGGTTAATTTTTAACGTGTATGAGTCAAACCCACCTTTATCTGAGGCACGGTGTGGCCAGTATCACTCAAAGTGTCTCTCTTTTGTTTAAAATGGACAAAATTTTAAGTGAAAGCAACAACTAACATACAGAAAACTGACCAAATGCATTCGGATTGTGTTGATAATTTAGGATAACTATACATGGGTCATGTGTGATGTTTATGAGTCAACTCTATCTCAATATAAGGCATGTTGTGGCTGGAATCACTCAGAGTGTCTCTCTTTTTTTTAAAATGAACATAATTTTTAAGTGAAAACAACAACTGACGTACATAAAACCAACCAAACATGTTCAGACTGTGTTGATACTTTAGAAGAAATATACATGGGTCATTTGTGACATGTACGAGTCAACCCCGCCTCAATAAAAGGCACGGTGTGACTGGTATCACTCAAAGTGTCTCTCTTTTCTTTAAAATGGACATAATTTTAAGTGAAAACAACAACTGACATACGAAAAACTGACGAAACACATTAGGATTGTGTTTATACTTTAGGAAAAATATCCATGGGTCATGTGTGATGTGTAAGAGTAAACCCCGCCTCAATACGAGGCACGGTGTGGCCAGTATCACTCAGAGTGTCTCTCTTTTGTTTAAAATGGACATAATTTTAAAGTGAAAACAACAACTGACGTACGTAAAACCACCCAAACGCATTAGGATTGTATTGATAATTTAGGAGAATGATTCATGGGTCATGTGTGATGTGTAAAAGTCAACCACACCTCAATATGAGGTATGGTGTGGCTGGTATCACTCAAAGTGTCTCTCTTTTGTTTAAAATTGACATAATTTTTAAGTGAAAACAACAACTGATGTACATAAAACTGACCAAATGAATTCGTATTGTGTTGATAATTTATTATAATGATCCATGGGTCATTTTTGATGTGTAAGAGTCAACCCTACCTCAATACAAGGCATGGTATGGCCGGTATCACTCACAATGTCTCTCTTTTGTTTAAAATGGACATAATTTTAAGTGAAAACAACAACTGACATACAGAAAACTGACCAAACACATTTGGATTGTGTTGATAATTTTTTACAACAATAAATGGGTCATGTATGACATGTAAAAGTCAACCCTACCTTAATCCGAGGCATGGTGTGGTCGATATCACTCAGAGTGTCTCTCTTTTGTTTAAAATGGACATAATTTTTAAGTGAAAACAACAAATGACGTATGGAAAACTGACCAAACACATTTTTATTGTGTTTATACTTTATGATAACGATCTATCAGTCATTTTTGATGTGTACGAGTCAACACTGCCTCAATATGAGGCAACATGTGGCCAGTGTCACTCAAAGTGTCTCTCTTTTGTTTAAAATGGACAGAATTTTAAGTGAAAACAACAACTGACGTACAAAAAACCAACCAAATGCATTCGTATTGTGTTTATGCTTTAGGAAAAATATCCATGGATCATGTGTGATTTTTAAGATTCAACCCCACCTCAATCCAAGGAACGGTGTTGTTGGTATCACTCAGAGTGTCTCTCTTTTGTTTAAAATGGACAAAATTTTAAGTGAAAACAAAAACTGACATACAGAAAAATGACCAAACACATTTGGATTGTCTTGATACTTTAGGATAACAATACATGGGTCATTTTTGACTTTTATGAGTCAACCCTGCCTCAATCTGAGACATGATGTGACCGGTATCACTCAAAGTGTCTCTATTTTGTTTAAAATGGACATAATTTTTAAGTGAAAATAACAACTGATGTACGAAAAACTGACGAAACACATTCGGATTGTGTTGATACTTTAGGAAAATGATACATTGGTCATGTGAAAAGTTTAAGGATCAACCCTTCCACAATATGAGGCACAGTGTGGCTGGTATCACTCAGAGTGTCTCTCTTTTGTTTAAAATGGACATAATTTTTAAGTGAAAACAACAACTGACGTACGAAAAACCAACCAAACACATTCATATTGTGTTGATACTTTATGATAATGATCCATGGTTCATTTTTGAAATTTAAGAGTCAACCCCTTCTCAATATGAGGCACGGTGTGGCCAGTATCACTCATATGTCTCTCTTTTGTTTAAAATGGACATAATTTTAAGTGAAAACAACAACTGACGTACGAAAAATCGACCAAACACATTTGGATTATGTTGATAATTTAGTCCAAATATACATGGGTCATGTGTGATTTTTAAGAGTCAAACCCGCCTCAATCTAAGGCACGGTGTGTCCGGTATCACTTATAGTGTCTCTCTTTTGTTTAAAATGGACAAATTTTTAAGTGAAAACAACAACTGACATACGAAAAAATGACCAAATGCATTCGTATTGTTTTGATACTTTAGGAAAACGATCCATGGGTCATTTTTGACATGTAAGAGTCAACTACGCTTCAATATGAGGCACGGTATGCCAATTATCACTCAAAGTGTCTTTCTTTTGTTTAAAATGGACATAATTTTTAAGTGAAAACAACAACTAACGTACGAAAAACCAACCAAACACATTAGGATTGTGTTTATAATTTATACCAATGATCCATGGGTCATGTTTGAAGTGTAAAATTCAACCCCGCCTCAATAAAAGGTACAATGTGTCTGGTATCACTCAGAGTGTCTCTCTTTTGTTTAAAATGGATATAATTTTGAAGTGAAAATAACAACTAACGTACAAAAAAACCAACCAAACACATTCTTATTGTATTGATAATTTATGAGAATGATACATGGTTCATTTGTGATGTGTATGAGTCAAATCCGCCTCAATCTGAGGCGCAGTGTGTCCGATATCACTCAAAAATATATCTCTTTTATTTAAAATGGATAGAATTTTAAGTGAAAACAACAACTAACGTACGGAAAACTGACCAAATACATTTGTATTGTGTTGATACTTTAGGAAAATGATCCATGGGTCATGTGTGACATGTACGAGTCAACCCATCCTTAATTATAGGCACAATGTGGTCGATATCACTCATAGTGTCTCTCTTTTGTTTCAAATGGACAAAATTTTAAGTGAAAACAACAACTGACATACAGAAAAACAACCAAACACATTCAGATTGTATTTATACTTTAGTAGAATGATCCATGTGTCATTTTTGACGTGTATGAGTCAAACCTGCCTCAATATGAGGCATGGTGTGACCGATATCACTCAAAGTGTCTCTCTTTTGTTTAAAATGGACATAATTTTTAAGTAAAAACAACAACTGACGTACGAAGAACAATCCAAAAGTCGTTACCTATGAAATAATACACTTAGACAATCCTAATATAGTCCTAAGTAGTCCTTAGACAATAAAACCCCATTAATAATTCATCACACACCCTAAATATAAACCTTTAGCCCTAGAGTTCGTGGTGAGGGATGAAAACAAAGAGGAAAGGGTGAGGGAGAATAATGAAAGGGAAATAAAAAAGAATAGAGGATTTAAATTGGATAAATTTTCAAGATAAAGGTATATTAGACTAAGTTTCAGGAAGGGGACAGGAGAAAATAGGTTGAAATCCCTTAAATTATGCCATATCATCGGCAACTTTCATGGTCTGGTTGGGCAGTTTTCCAAACTGTTCACCAACTTTTTGGGAGCCATTGGATAAGAAACCCTCTTCTGCACAGTTTGGACAAACAGTTAACTAACCATGTTCCAATCGTTCAAAATGACTTAGTTAAACTATAGATATATACCACATGGTTTCTTATAACCGTGAACAACTCATGTTCCTAACAACTCCCTCAAAAGGTAAGTTGCATGATTTTTACTTGGAGTCATACAACCCATCCTTTTCTTATGTATGTAAAACAATAAAAGTTAAAAATGAATAGGAAACTTCCCCATGAAAGTGTACCCACATGGGTTCTTCTAAATTGTGTCCCCCAATAAAAGCACTACATGAATACTAATCAAGAGTCTATGACAGACAAAGAATAAGCATATATCTCCCCATAATTTATAAATTCTATAAATGACATTAAAAGAAGACAACACACCATAAGATAAAGGCATCAACCACAAGAACACATTTCCTTAAGTGTCCCAAGAATCACCCAAATCCATCTACCATGAGGAATCTACAGGGGAAACTCTCTAAGTCCTAAGGAAACATATCCCAAAAGGAACTCAAAATCTATAAACAAATTTCATATCCAAGCTTGACATGAATCTTAACCACAAAAAACATGAAGAATAACTCACATGCATGCCTTAATCAAAATTTTCTTAAGGTTATGACATTGATCTCTCTATATATATTTTATCTGAGGTAATGTAAGATATCATTTGGAGGAGATAGTATTTAATGGTACCTTTTGATAATCATAATGAATAATTAGTACATCACATTAGGTATGGATTTTTTCCCATCCTTTGATACCAAATTGACTACCACTGCATATTTTATCTGTGTGAACTGCTTGTTTGATATACTGATTTTTTTGTAGGTTTTGTTTGGGTGTGCTACTATAGAATTTCATGTTACAGCAGGCAAGGCATTTATCAGTGCTAAAAAAAGCACTGATAAAGGGCACCTTTATCAGTGTGTTTTTAGCCTCATAAAGGAACCCTTTATCAACACTTTTTTTTAGCACTGATAAAGGTGCTCTTTATCAGTGCTTTTTTAGCATTGATAAAGGGTACCCCCCTTATCAGCACTGAGCTTTACAATGCTTTTTTAGCGCTGTTAAAGCTCGTTTTGAGCATTGATAAAGCCCGTTTTTGTAGTATTGTGTATATGGATACATTAATATGGCCGATGCATTTTCATTTAATGAAACGTACCATGTATTGATATATAAATGGATATGACCCCTCTTGTTGAAAAACAAACATTTGTGAGAAACCCTCTCATTTCTCTCTTCCCCCACACTGTTGTTCATCGTCTGAGACGAAGGTGCTAACACCCCTTCAACATTTGAGTATCCTCGTTATACGATCACAGATCAATTGGTCGGTGTATCTCATTCGGAGGCAGAGTGATTTTGTTTACTGTTGCATGATCTTCATCAAGCATTAGACTTCAATGAGAAAGAAGAAGAAGACTACTGTCATTGACGATTTCCAGATACACTGTTAATACAGTTTATTTACACGTTGATTCTCAAAGATAAATTTGTCTGTGTTTGGGTTGTCTTCTACTGCATATGGTCATATGATGATCATAGAAAACTTAACAGTGGTATCAAAGTGATACACTTCTTTGATGAATCAACATGTTTATTAATTTACAAAAAATATGTTTTAATAGTAAAACATGATTTTTCAAGCCTGGAAATAAATATGAAATGTTCATATATATTACTCTTGTTTATGAAAATCAATAAATTATTTATTTTAATCAAGATAATTCAATTTTTTTTAATTATATTATTTATAATTTTTTTTATAAATAATGGAAAAGGTATTTTGAAATATTTATATATATTTATGAAATTGTTTTATAAATTAATTGATTAAAAAATGTTTATAGTTAATTGATAAATATGTTTTTTAAATACCTTTTGACAAATTAAATGGCATGATTTATGGTATATAAATAAATGGTTTATTTATAAATCATAAAATGTGATTTATAAAGAGTTTATAAATTCCAACATATATGATATTTAGATTATATAAAAATGTTTATATAATAGATATTGAATTATAAAATGTTTACAATTCATGAAATATCATATAAATTCCATTTAATATAAAATGTGAAAGAGTTCATATTGAGAAGAGTATTAAATGATTATATTATTGATAATTTGTAAAAGTTTATAATTAAAATTTATTTATGAATAGTTCATAAATGTCCCATATTTTGGAAAATAAATAAATGGTTCATTTATTAAATTTTCTTAATATTCATGTTTAGCACATAATTAATTAATTTGAAATTGTTAAAATTAAAAGGGGATTTATTTGGATATTATTTAAGTCATATCAAAAGGTGTTTTGATAATTGATATGATCAAGGTTTAAATAATAATTAAGTATGTGATATTTAGATCATGTAAAAGGTTTACATAATAATAATTGGATCTGAAATAGTTCATAATTCATATAATATCATATATTTAAAAGGAAATGTCACTTATCTATAGAAATAATATAGAGTTTATATTCAAAATTTATGGAATGTCCATAATGTTAAAGCTTAAATTATAAAAGGGTTTATAATTAACTTTTATTTATGAAATTGTTCATAAATGTTTATCTCATGTTTAAATATTTGAATTGTTCATTTATTTAAAGGTTATTCCTAGTTATATTCATGGTTATAATTTTTTTAAACTATGAATAACTGCATGCCAAAATTTATATGATGAATTTCTTCCAGGATAGATCCTTGCATATCATGTTAGGTTTAATATCATAAAATTTAGTTTTCATCCACTTTGACCTTGGTTTGTAATTTTAGTTATGAGTTTGAAAGTATTTACTGGGTATAGTTTGTGCATATTAGGTGTTAGAGTTTTCATGAATCAATTTATCTCTTGAGTAAAGTCTCCCCAGGTGGAGGGACTTGGGGTCAGACCACCTACTTTCCTGGAGGCTTGCATTGGCTAGGAAAGTGAATGAGGTTGGTCATATGTTGCTTCAGGCTTACTCATATGGAGTTTTCCAATCTCACATAACTTTATGCATTTACATGAAGTGTTCTTGTACTTATTCATACAATGAATTTGGATATGTATGAATATGTATGAATATACTTTAACTTATATTTTTGGGTGATTAACACAGACTCGTGGATTGTTCAAAGAGTTACACATCAATGTGATGTGAACACATTAACTCGATGGTTGGAATAAGGATTCCAAAACTTAATCATTAGAAGCATACATACACAAAAAGGGAATAAAACATGAGAATATAATTATTACATATGATGTAATAGTTATGAATTTAATATGCATATAATGTATATTAAATTAGTGATACCTTAAAAATAAAACCTCTTAAATACTAAGTGTGAAATTATTTTTAGAGAAACACTTATCATGAACATCATCATCCAAACAGATAGTTTCACGTCATAGTAGGGTTCCCCTGGATTATCTTTTATAAGGAAAGAAAGTAATGAGTGACTCAAGATTATTCAATGGGTAGTTTCACACCATAGCGGGGTGCCCCTAGATTGTCTTGTATTAGCTTGTTTTTGAGGTTTTCTTTGGATTACTCTTAGTTGGGAAACCCCAAGGGTTGAGAAACCATAGGAATATAATCAAGTGAATACATATGATGTATTTGGATAAAGATTTATCCACTCAATTATACCAGAATCACAACTGTTGTGATTGGGATGATGTCCTACCTAAATAACTAAGCGGTGAGTTTCATGCCATAGCATTGTCATTTTCTTAGTGGGATATGGATATTGACTCACTAAATGGATATGATGTATGGGGTCATTAATTTCAGTGAGAGAAATTTCATTAAAAGTCCTTAATGAAAATATATAAGACATGATTTACATATGATTAAAAGTTATTTTGTAGATAAATGTATCATCACCATCAAACTAAAATTTATATTAATATTTGAAATAAGGAGATTAAAGTAAGAAACTCCTAATACTGGTAGCTTAAGAAAAGTTCTTGAGCATAAGAGAGATTCTATGTGTTATAACAATTCCTTCCTAAGTAACCAAGTGTTGAAGTTGTTCAACAAGTCAATCAAAGATGCTTATAGAAGCATGAAATGATTTTTTTAGGTTTCAATGGCATTAAATGTAAAATGACTAAAGGAATATTAGTCTCCACTCATGTACTCGATATGATTAGTTACATCAATGATTTTAGTTTCATATAATCAATATGATTGGGTACGTCAAATGAAATTCAATATTATTCAATATATTAATGCATTTGTGAGACTAAAAGTTTCCTTAAATCTTTATTGGTTATATTAATTCTATTTTTTTGACAGATATATGATATCAACTGTATGTTTTAAAAAGTGTTTTAAATATAAATAAGGTTAGAAAGATGAAAAAAATCAAAGATTGAATTTTTTTTTCAAGTAATGGAGAAAAGGAGTTACTACATTGATAACTTGGATTCTTCAAGATTGGATAAACTCATCATAAGATGTGTACAATGTATCATTTAAGATCTTGAGAAGAGATTACAAACAATGGTTGTTAAAATGAAACGAGATGGGTGTTTTACACATGGTTTATGATTAGTTTAATTTTATAACATACTCTAAAGAGTAGACTAAAATGGAATGTTCTAGTTAGATAATTTATCCTATTGTCATTATGAAAATGTTCCGACAATATGACTGAATTCAATGAAAATGGTTTACCTGATATTTTGAAAGTGTTGAGAATGGATGAATTGGGCATATGATGTTTATATTATAATACTATATAGATAGTACAAGTCAGAAAAAGATCTAAACCAGAAGAAGAAAAATTGGTTGAAAAGTTCAACAATGTTTCCTCAAGAAGTATATCAAGGTCATTGAAACCTAGGGCTGTCAGGAAAGGAATAATAATAAGTCAATATGATTGTATTATCGAAGATATACCTGATGGAGTTTTTGAAACTCCATGGAATTCCCATATCAGGTAAGGATGTTATAAAGATTAATTCTTTGATTTTTGAAGGGTATGTAATACCAAATTCATATTTTACAAAGTTTTGTAAATATACATGAGTTCAAAATCAAAGGAATAATCGATTGAGCTTGTAGTTTGTATTCATGAGATGAAGTAAATAGTTAATACACTGAGAATTTGAATGTAAATGAATGTGTCAACCTTGGATGAATCTGAGTAAAAAATGTGTATCTTCATCTCAATTATCTTATATGATAATAGATGATGTTCAATAAAAAAAGGGTTGTTATGAGATGATTAAATGCATACACATATTTTATTATTCATTGGATTTCTATAACATGTTTTAAGAAGAATATTTGGATAAAAGTGTTTATCCTAGATAAAAGTTTTTATCCAGATATTTGTTAAAATATGAGGGAATGTGTTCCCACCATCCATCGATGAGATATTTTAATAAAATATTCTTTAAAAAAAAGGAAAGGATTCAAACACAAAGAATACCATTTATGGTTTGGAAATAATAGATTAATTGTTTTATATTTCTATTAAAAATAAATAAAAATTATTTCCTAAAACACAAAGTATTTTTTATCGAATCTTAGAAAGATATTTTGAAGAGAATATGATGTCTAAGAGGCTAGTGAGAGTATTTATAAACTTAGAGAAGCTCAAAGTTAACAAATAAAATATTATTCCAATCCGGATTTGAGTGATTTTTTTCTTAATATCCTAAATAGTTAGGATATGTTATAGTAAAGAAAAAATTTAAATAGTTACATTTAGTTACAATGATAAAGTAAATATCATTTTTATGCCAGTTTAGTTACAAAGTTAAATTCACTTGATTTCCTAAAAGGTTTAGGAAATTTTGGTAAAGAGAAATGTAAATGGCTACATATGTTTACCATAAAGAAGTGACTATCACTTTATCCTAAAAGAATTTAGGGTATGGTGATAATGAAAAATGTAAAAAGTTACATTAGTTACCATAATAAAGTTGATATCACTTCATCCTAAAAGATTTTAGGATGTTCTGGTAAAGTGATAATGTAAATAGTTACATTATTTACAAAATATTTCAAGGAAAAAGTTTAATGGAAAAGGCTCCAAAGATGATGATGATATACTTAGAAAGATTTCTAAGTAGATAATAGAATATAACATTATAACATTTTATGTTATAATGTTAAGGAGTTTGAATATAAGTTCAAAGAGTTGAACTTAAGGAATATGATTCCTATGTCTCATTATTATTCAAACTAGCTTACTTCATAAATGTCACTCACTGAGTAGTTAGTGGGAGTATTTTATTATATGGTCACATAGTGATGTGACAAAAATTACATATGGGTATACTGTTATGAAAATGAATCCATTGCCACAAAAACCACTTGAGGGTCATGTTATATCTCTATAAGATATTGGTTGCAATGGTTGTAAATGTATCATGTCATTATAATAAAGGAAATCTCCATTTAGTATTCATTCATGTGTGATACAATATATTTTACATAAACAGTCGAATGATAAATATCCCCTCAAAGTACAAACTTTGAGTTGTCCCAAACTAATGATCATCATGGAGTGTAATGGCTTGTGATGGTATGTAAAGGTCAGCTTGAATAGATTCATATATCCATTACAATGTGTTGTATATGAGATATTGAAGAATAGATTCTTGAGTTAATAAGTATAGACTCATTATTTGGACTGATCTACTAAAGTATATCTCATGAAATGTCATATGAACATAGATATACTTAGGGGTGTATGCTTATTATCAAACCTTATTACTTGAGGTTTGTGAGATACCTAACATGATAACCTACATACTTTGATACCTTAATTACGCAAGTCAACATATGAAACTAGCTGATACAAGGGTGGCTGGGTATGTTGTTGATCATGTTGTCAATTTAAGTGCAACCAAGATGAGATTTATCCACTTGAATGTCAAGAAATGACATATGGATCTTGATTGAATTAGACTAAGGAAATTCATGGCCATGCTTAGTTGTTTCACATATGACGTATTCAACTACTTGGATAAGTAACATGTGTTGTTATTGTCAGATAGATGAATTACATGTGATGTATTAATCCACTTGGTCAGCCTTTTTTGAAGAATCAAGAAAATGATGAGAGGCCCATACTAGATTGAAATGTTCCATATCTAGTGGTCGTTCGATGTCATGGACAAAGGGATTATATAAGATACATATGGAATATATGATACATCTTGTGGTGGACATGTTCATATAAATATATGAGTGTGTTTGATGGAGATCACACCCAACCCCTTAGTAGCTTGAGTAGCACTGATGCTTTACTAGAGGCCACTCTTTGCTTACATCTATGAAATAGAGATTTCATAGTTGTTATCAATTCTTCTAAGACCTGCGAGGTCACACAATTAGGCCCTTGGATAAGGATAACATTTTGGATGAAGTGTTTTTTCAAAATGAAGAGAGTTTGATTAAAAGTCGTATCCAAAAGAGTTTGGATAGATTCACAAAGAGTTGTGAAGTTATGCATAAAGTCCTTGTGGGATTTTAGTGTAAGTGGGGGATTGTTAGATATGAACTAATATATATATATATATATATATATATATATATAAAGTTTCTATTTAATTACATGCATTTGATGCATGCATTATAATGAATGTATTAAATACACATGATAATAAATATATATTTGATATATATTTATTTCTCCCAAATGGTTTTATTATCAGTTACAATCCGTTATAGATAGATTAATTGGATTTACCTCTCATTGAATAAGATTAAATGAATTATGGGAATAAATGTATATGGATACATTAATATGACCAACACTTTTTCATTTAATAAAATGCATTGTGTATGGATATATAAAGGGATGTGATCCCTCCTTTTGAAGAAAAACAATTGCGAGCAACCCTTTCTTTTCTCTCTTCTTCCCACACTGTTCTTCATCATATGAGACAAAGGTGCTAACACCCCTTCAACATTTGGGTATCCTAATTATACTATTATAGAGCCATTAGTCGGTGTACCCTACTCAGAGGCAAAGTGCTTTTTTTCACTGCTTCATGATCTTTATCAAGCATTCCACTTCGTCGAGAAAGAAGAAGAAGGCTGCTCTTGTTGGCAATTTCCAGATACGCTATTTATACAGTTTATTTACATGTTGATTCTTGAAGATAGATATATCTATGTTTGGGTTGTATTCTATTTCATATGGTCATATGATGATCATATAAAACCCAACATATCTCTACAAAAAAATCTGTCATGCTAACAAACTATGTTCATGACTGTGCCTCTAGTTGTAGTTGTGGATCACATGTAATAGGAACTAGAGGAGCATCTAGATGATCATTATGAACACCCTCATCATGCACCAATTTGAATTAATAATTAGGTCATCACCCCCTGACATGTCTATATCAATCTTTGCACCCTCAATATCTCATGACACATCAAAGAAAATCCCATGATAAATCTCATCCATAGGAAGAAGCAACTATATCACTGCTCTATGAAAATAGGCCTGATCAAAGACTCCTCCCTTTTTAGGATCAGAGATGTAAAGAATATGGGTGATATGAGCATCTTGTAAAAATAAATTATACAATTAACTAATTTTAATAAATAAAATATTCAATAGTGGAAGGAATAATTAGTACCAAGTCATGATAGCCTCACACATGTCACATAAGATATCCTAATGGGGATATGTGGTACCGGGGCCTATAATCCAACTAATATAATAAATTCATATGTACTGTGTTGGACCCTCATAATTGGGACTCATGTTGTCTATCTCACTTCCCAATATATCGTGTATAATATCGCCTCTAGTAAAATTCTCGCTTCCCTAACATCTTTAGGGAATGAAGTGAATGTAACTAACTAAGAAATGCATGAATGGGCTGATAGAAGTCGAACTACATTATAACCCTATTAATATGATTTCATTCAATAATATGAAAATAAATCATAGGTACGATGCATGATTCAACAACAAGCATCATCATACAGTAAGGTGAGAGACCATGGATGATAACCTTAATATATGACATCCATGAAACCTAAAATATAAAAAATGAAGAAGAAATTAATAAATGAAGACATTTAATGTTCACAATAATAATTTAACTATATAATTAATAATAATGTAAATTGTTAGGTCGAAGACAGTCCATGTAATATCCTACCCCTCCTCATTGGCTTGAGAAGTGACAGATGTGCTATTAGGCCTTAAGTGACATCCCCAGGACACCAAAGAATGGAAATGAATGTCTGGGGCTTCATAAATGATTGGGGGACGATTTTACCTTTGAAAATAAAACAATAAAAAAATATAACCATAACAACCAAACCAATATGTGATGCATGAGTAAAACCAAATACAACTCAAAGTAAACAAAACCAAACCAAACTATATCAGTGTATAATGCGGAAACCGTGACCAACAAAACTCAAAGACACGGAAGACAATAACACAACAACTCCCAACCCGTTCCAAGATCTACTCAACCTACCCATCCTAAGGTATCAAGATGCATCACTAAAGAACTGGGATACCTTTCCTTTACCTATGTCTTGATAAATCACATCTGCAAATGCACCAAAGCGACTGAGCAAGGGGTGAGTATAAAATTCAGTAGGATTTCCCCAATGACTTCCCAACTCACACCACAAGGAAATAACATGTTAGAAAATTTATATAAAATAGTTTAAAAATAATTTAAAGTAGTTTATATCAAAGCATAAACCAATTTTCCAAACCAAAACCATTTCCATGGAAAGAAACCAAACAAGTCTTTAAAAAACATTTTACATTTCCATTTGGCATACCCAATCCACACATCCACACATGAATTTACAGGTGACAGTTCCATACTCATGAGTGGTTTCTCATCAATCTACCAAGTCATCACAAAGTAACCATTACCAAGTTTCCCAATGGCACACGCCCCTTCTACAGGGTCACATCAATGTAAATGAACACACACCAACCATGTATGCCAAATATCATGCCAAACCAATCATGACAAACCATTTCAGTAAAACATTACTTTTATTGAAAACATTTCTACAAACCTTTTTCCATGAATAAAAAAAATCATAATTTTAAAATAACCATTTTAATATTTACATCATGATGTTTTCCACAAAAACCATCCAATTCCACCATTTCACAAAACCATCACTAAATAGGTTTTCTATCAATAATCACATATCAATTTCAAAACAATTTAAATTAATTAAATAAATTTGAAACCAATCCTTCAAGTTCTAATCGATAGGAGTTGAGAGAGAATCCACCTACCTCTCAAACTTAGATAAAAACAGAGAACGGTTCAACAACTTCAAAAACCTGGCTTAAATATTCATCATTCAACCTTAGATCTTGTTCCATTCAACCAAAACAACCATATATCATCATGATTAACATAAAAAAATGTGGATTTATCCCTAATGGACTAAATCTATAATTCCAAGAGAGATAAGAAGAAGAAAACTAAGAAAAACAATGTAGAATTATCACTTAGCAATAAATCTGGCCTCCAAAGGACTTAAATTTGCCTAGGAATCACTCCCGGATCGAAAGGAATGGTCTCCACATCCTTGGGAGGGAGAGGAATTAAAGATATGACCTAATTATGGTAAAAAACAGGATTAGGGGGTAAATTAGATTAGATCCATAAATTTCAGGTTAAAATTTTAATGGTGCATCATTAGTGTGCACGATTAGGAAAATCGTGCGCTAACCATGCACTAGACACTACCTCCAAACCCACCTCACATGCTTGGATTGCATGGTTAGAAAAACTATGCACCAACTGTGCTATTCCCATTTGTCCATACTTGCACAGTTCTTGCTAGGAAGCCACACCATTTGGCCAAACCGTGCACCTACTCAGTGCCCACTATTTCAATTACACGGTTTCTTAGAAAGTGTTGCATAGTTTCTACTAATCGTGCTTAAACAATGCACCTATAGAAAGCCCAAAAATCATTCCAATACTCATCAAAACCTCCCCAAACTTAACCCAATAACTTTATATACTTAATATACATGAATAAAGGGTCAATTACCTGAAACCAGGGGTGATACATTCTCCCTGCCATTTTTCTTTCCATCCCTAGAAAGTTGAAAACTACCATTGGCCTGAAAGAGTTTAGACCATTGCTCCACCATTTCCTTCTCACACTCCCATGTTTCTTCCTGAATCCAACCATGTTTCCATAATACCCACACTAGACCGATACTTTTCTCATGCAAGTCTTTCTATTGCTTATCCATAATCTATACTCGCACATGAACCAACATAGCATCAGACTCTAGGTCAACATGATACAATAGAATCACATGGTCATGATCAGGTTGATACTTATTCAATTAAGATACATTAATCACATTATGCACTGAATTGAACCTTGGTGGCAAAGCCAACCGATATTCCACCTCACCATCCCATTCAAGTATCTCAAAAGGGCCTATGTATCTAGGAGATAACTTGCACCGCTTCCCAAAAAGGTGATGAAAAAGACTTTGAGAGATTCTAAAGAACACATGATCACTCACCTCAAATGAAAATGACCATCAATGATGATTCGCATATTATTTCTGATGACTTTAAGCCATCTACATTCTATTTTTTATCAATTGAATCTTTTCTGTTGTCTCTTTCACAAGGCTTGGTCCAACCAGTAAAGTATCACCTATTTCCACCCAAAAAAGTGGAGAATGATAAGGACACCCATACAATTCTTCAAAAGTATCCATATGTATTGAGGCCTAATAATTGTTGTTATATGATAACTCTACTAATGGTATGTGCTCCTCCCATGAGCCACCAAAATCTAATACCCAATCCCTAAGCACGTCTTTCAAGGTTTGTATCATCCTTTTGAATTGTCCATTTGTTTGAAGATGACACATTGTGCTCATAGTCAACTAAGTCCCAAGGGATTACCTTTACAAAAACAATACATAAACCTTGGATCTCAGTCTGATACTATTGAAACTGGTATGCCATGCCTTTGTACCACTTATCATATATAAATTTTTTATAAGTCTTCCATAGTATTGGATTTGTGAATAAGGATGAAATGAGCTGACTTTATGAGTCAACCCACTATCACCTATATAGAATCATGTTTCTGAACCATACTTAGTATACCCATTACAAAATCCACAACCATCTACTCCCATTTCTATACGAGAATTGGTAAAGACTGCAACATACCCACTGGTCGTTGGTGCCATGCCTTAACCTGCTAACAGGTGAGGCATATCAAAATAAATTCAACCACCTTTATTTTCATTCCATCCTATAAAAATTGTTCTTCTAATACCTTATACATATTTTGTATTCTAGGATGAATAGTCCATCTTGAATGGTGGTAAGCATGAAAGAGTTACTCCTGACAAGCCAAAGGTACGGTCATTCAATCTTGAAACCAAAAAACTGATCTTTTTTCAAGATTAAATACCTCAATAGTCTCCCCAACATTGAGTTTTGACCTCATCACAACTCATTCAGAATTAGATATTTGTGCCTCTTTAACCTTCTCAACCAAATCAGGAACAAAAGAAACCAAAAAAAATTACAACACTACCCCAGTCTTCACAATACAATTGCATGTCGTCTATCACCATCATCAACTACCATTGATATGAAGCCTCTTTATCTAACTAACCATGTGAATTTATGCTTAATTCATCCTCCACCAAATTGTCTGTACCTGGTGTATACATTAAGTCAAATTCAAACACTTGAAGATACTCTATCCACCTTCTTTATCTTAAATTCCAATATTTTTGTGAGAAAATGTATTTTAAGATCTTATGATTCATAAACACCATGAATTTATCACTAAATAGGTAATGACACAAAGTATTCAAATCATGGACTACAAAAACCAATTCCAAATCGTGTGTTGGGTAGTTCTTCTCATGAAACCGTAACTGCCATGAGCCATAAGCAACAACACGATCTCCTTCCATGATAACACATCCCAACCCAGATCCCGAAGCATCACAATACAACACATAATATTATCCTAATTCTGTCAATATCATGATAAATGTTGATGTAAGGTGAATTTTAAGCTCTTGAATATACTTCTATCATTCCTCGTTCCATTGGAATGGAACACTTTTCCTTGTCAAAGGTTTCATTGGTGAATCTAGTCATGAAACTTCATGAACAAAACATCAACAATAACCATCCAAGCAAAGGAAAATGTGTATCTCAAATAAATTATTTAGAGGTTTCCAAGAGATTGTAGCCTCTATATTTTCTGGATCCATAGGAATGCCTTTTTTAGATATAACATGGCCTAGGAAATGTATATCTTGTATCCAAAAATCACACTTTGAAAGTTTGGAATACAAATGATGATCCCACAAGATACTCAACAATATTGCCAACACTACTATAATTATAGGATATTGCCACACTTATATAGTCATTGTTTAAAAAAAACGTGGCTATAGCCTAATATATTCCCATGACTCTTAAGCTACCCATGGTGCTACGCCCCCAAACCTCGTGATTCCACCCCTGATGTCGATTTCTCCTCCCCGCGAGTCGGAGAACCTCCTCGCTCGATGCTTCCACCCACCTCCCGATATCCTCCGACGATGACGCGACCACCCAACCTCAATCCTCCTCTGATGACACAACCACCCAACTTCGATCCTCCTCCGACGACGCAACCACCCAACCTCCCCGCGATCCTCTTCTTCTGACGCGGCTCCACCTCTGCATCCCCCTTCGGGCCACCCTCTTCCTCGACTCACCTGTTTTTGACAATTGCACAATGTAAGTGCCTAAGAATTTTGTTCCTTTAAGGAAAATAATTTATTATATTATTGCCCTTATTTTGGTGATTAACCTTATTTTTGAGATTTATGGGGGACTTTGGTTATCTTTGATGAGTTATAGGTTATTTTTTGATAGCTCACTATCTAAAACAGCTTGCAAAATAGTTTTTCCAAGTTATGTGCACCAGCCCTAGTGATGGAAGAAATGACCATGGTTTTTGGAACACAATGTATCCCATATAATTTTTATATGGCATCAATAACACCATTTCATGCACCACAATTTAGTTTATGAACATTCAACATCATGGTTTTTATAGAAATTGTAAAATTAGAGAATTTTATCCTTAGATATCATTTGTATCAAGGGGAAAATGCATGAGACTCTTAATAGGGGGAATATTATTTCAATTCAAAGTCCTGCTAAGATATCCCTTTGATTCATTGAATTCCACTCATTCAGATGGATTTTATTAAAACCATAAAATCATTCTATTGTTAATGTTTTTGATCAATTTATGTTGTTTTTTTCATGTTTAGAATCATTTTTCACTCTTCTTCATTTACATATTTCCTTTGTTCACCATACTTTATTGATGCTTTTTTTTGGATTCGGTGATGAATTTTGGTATGTCCCTTTCAAGGATGAATTTTACATTTTTTCTACTTTATTTGATCATGGATTATATTGGTATATATTGGTTGATGTTACTTATTATTTTCTAGTGAGGTAATTTTGGTGATCATTGTTCAAAATCCTTCTTACATCGTTAGAGGATCTAGCGTGTCAATGCTAACTATATTGATTATAGTTTGAACTCTAAAGAACATGATATTTTAGAGTAATCAATTATAGATAAATCATCATGATACATTCTATTTTATGAATTTTATCTTGGATATATTTTTAAATGATGGATTCATGATGGTTTGATGTTCATTTTCTGGACCCAAGGATTTCTGTTAGAATATATGATTATTCATTATCCATTCATTGGTCATTAATAGATCTATTGATATAGAATCCCATCCATTAAAATTCTTCACAATCTGTGTCATTGGAAGAATAAAAATGCATGTGATTCTATATTCACATACTAAATAGGTAATATTCATGAGTCTCTATTTCAACCTATTCTGTGATGGACCAGAATCTTAATTATACATCCTTAATATGCATGGTCTTCCTCCATGGGTGTGTGTTGTGACTTAGTCATCAACATCATGGATGAACCTTAATGTTGGAATTAAATACAATGAGTTATGAAGATCCTTATAATGTATAGTCCAGGTTTATGGTAGTTATCAAAATATTATGTTGTCTGTGGATTCGATTTAGACCATGTTGATTTTGATCAAATGTTTTAGTATGTTTTTTTTTCTCACACTCATGATATGTTATGTGTTTTTTATATGATATAACTATTTCATTATGATATATTTTGTATATGATTTTTTTTGTAATTCTATTAATGGTACATAAGTTACTAGTGGACTTGTCATAGCTCAGTAACGCTTGAGGCATGGTGTGTGAAGATACATTATGTGATATAATGAACAAACCATGTTAGACATTGGGGAATAATAACATTTTTTGGGTAGAACTGATGACATAACAATCATAAATAGTCATACCAATAAGCAAAAGTATGTAAACATGGTCTATGTGACCTACCTCTTGAGTAAACAGCGTTTCATGATGGACTTTGTGACCTGAACTGATAGATAAAAACATAGTGTAGTGGCATATTATGGTCTTACCTCAAGGCCAAGGACCTATACAACTATTGAGAATCATCAATATTGGTCAATTTTATTGTGTAATTTTCATTAATACAGTATTTTTCATCTATCATTAAGCCAATGTAGGTATATATTTTTTTTCTGGCATATTGGATAGCTTATGGATGAAAAATATGGTATTTTTATTATGTGATAATTTATTTCATATTATGAATTAAACTCTTATGCATGTGAACTCATGTTAAGGATAATTTGGGGGTGCCTTAATGGATTTTATTACTGACACCTTGTCTGAGAATATTTATGCACAATGAGACATCATTTATTGTATTCATGAAATAGAAAATGATCCATTGAAGACGGTTGAGCTATGAAGTATGGAGCAGGAGGTCAAAACTAGATAGACTCTAAGGGTTAAAATAGTTTATTTATTTAATTATCTACCAAATTTGTAATATTGTTTGACTTTCCACCTTTATATCTCAATTATTTATTTATTATAATACATGTGTTCCATTTTAAAATATTAATATTATGTTTTTTCATGTTACTTTAAATATTTTATTTTTTATTATATAATTTTTTCATGGAAGTGATACTAGTTCTTATACCCCAATGATTTCATTTGGTCCCTCACTTATTTTCAGTAGCCTCTTTCATAGAGAGTGGTTGTAATTAGTTCTTGTTATTCTTTATCTCAGACCCAGTGGGTTGGGTTAAGATGTTACAAAATGTTATCAGAGAACAATTTTCTTCTTTTTTTTTTGACTATAATAGGATATTTTATAATGGAGAATGGTTTTTTCAGACTCTTCTATGGGAGTTTACATGTACTTGGTTAACAAATGTGTAATGGAAATTTGAGTTTCCATTGATGGTGTTTTTGTTACATTTTTTTATATTTTGTAGTTTTCATGAAACATTAATAGGCACAATAGACCCCAATCTCTATATATACATGTTTTTTATATTTTATTATAGTTCTTAAATTTATTTATTTTAATTATGATATATTTTGAGATGGTATTGTATTCGTTATTGTGTGGTATAAATAAATTTATTTTTTGTTATTATATATCTATGTTTTAATTAATTAGTTGAACCTGGTAATTTTTTTTATTTTTTATATATGCCTATTATTAATGTTTAATGATGGAGATCCATAGTGAGTAAAGGGAGGGATATACCTCTATTCATGGGTTTCCTCATATAAAGTTGTTTTTTTGATCACATAGACATACTATTTTTGGGATTACAGAAGATTTCTCCATGTTTCAAACGTAAATGTTTATCTGGATGGTGATGGTCAAACACAGATCATAACTGATAGATGTTTTCTTATTACAGTGGTTTTAATAACTTTCTACTGTATGTTATTTTACCAAACAAAACATAAATTAGAAAAATGTAATTGAAAATAGTTTCATAAAAAAGAGTGTTTCTATTGAAATTCAATGATGTTCAAAAATAGATAATAGGATAGTTTTTTTAGTTGTTGTTCATAGGTTAAAATTATATAGGTACCCTTATGCATCAACAATTCATTAAGGATATATTTGACCTAGTAATGAAAATTAAGGATTATTGGGTGAGTATTGAGACCATTTTTCTCCAATGGTGTAGGGGGACTGGTGTTGGGGAGCTGGAGGGGGGCAGTGGGGGTGAAGGTAGGGGATGGGGGTGCTGGGGGGCTGGGGGGAGTGGTGCAGGGGAGGGGGGGTGTAGTGGGGACTGGTGCTAGGGGCTGGGGGGCTGTGGGGGTGAAGGTGGGGGCTGAGGGCTAGGGGGAGGGGCTGGGGGCTGGTGTGGGGGGGGGGGGGGCTGGGGGGCTAGGGGGAGTGGTGCAAGGGGGCTGGTGGGGGGGCTGAGGGCTGGGGGGAGGGGTTGGGGGGAGTGGTGCATGGGGGGATGGGGGAGTGGTGCAGGGGGCTGGTGGGGGGGCTGAGGGCTGGGGGGAGGGACTGGGGGGGATGTGGTACTGGGGGGCTGGGGGGGAGTGGTGTAGGGGGCTATGTGTAGGGATGCATAAGGGAATAAAATCAACTTTACAAGTTAAATTTTTCTTAGTTCATTCATCAAGAAGCAAAAAAAAAATTGATTTATTGTTTTTCGGCTACCTGTCCTGTCAAGTTTATCATCATTTTACACATGTTTAATCTTCTGGACATAACATTTCTTTCTATCCACCCATGCAGATTGAATATATTTCAATTTTCTTTCAATTAACTACTAGATAAATTTTCTTTTATTATGGATTTGTTTGAACATGCATTGTTTTTGTTGTTTTACTTTCAATCTTCATAGATATGTTTATAAATTATTTTATATTTTTCTACTCATACTTGCCCTAAGATCATAATCAGTTATGATTTTTTTATCAAAATGAGTTATTGTTTTCATTTCTTTGGTGTTATTCACAGGGTTACAATAGGGAAAAAATAAACTTTACAAGTTAAATTTTACTTGAGTTTGTTCATAAAGAAGCAGAATGTTTAGGTATGTTTACAAATTTCTAATACATGTTTTTTTTTCTAAATTTAAACTTCTAAACTAATTTTTATTCATATATAATATGAGTCTTTTTCTTCATTTATATGCATTCATATTATATTTACATTCAATGTGTTTTATACAGTTTTACCAAAACAAATGTTTTAGAATTAGAGTTAAAATATGAATCGAAGGAGTTGGTATTAAACATATCATAAATAGGTTAGTGGGGATGTAACACCCCTGGCTTAAGGTATTTAACTATTTTATTATGTATTTTTTATTATAAGAGGATTAACAGGGTCATATTTTTTCCTAATTTGTTTATATATTTTTTTCAAACAGGTATATATTTTATTCCATACAGATTCGTGGATTTTGTTCATGAAGATTTCTGCATTTACCATGTGGGAATAATCTATATGTGTTTACCATGAATATTTCTGCATTTACCATATAGGAATAATCTATATGCGTTTACCATGTGGTAAAAAAGTTATCTAATGACTTTTTTGATGTGAAGGTATGTTACTGCTATAATGAACTATGTATGTTTTACCATGCGGTATATTTACTCTTTGTGTGACTATCCTTTTCTATCATGGTATTTTAATTCTATAAGAATTTCAATTTCATCATTGATACATTATTGATTTTAAACTCCTCTATTTAAATTGGCTGTTTTTTATTTATTGTGAGATGATAATTATTTACATTCTAATTTTTTATTCAATATTTTGAATTTTTTACTCAATATTCTTCATGACTTCATATTTGTACTGTTAAAGTCATGATATTTAGGTACTATATAAATTTAGGCATGTGATTCATAATTTGTTTGAAATTATATTTCCTATACAAGTGAAAATGACATGCATGTTTCAGGAGGTCTTTTTTTAAGTTCTTATAATTACTGTACTAGGGATCCTGCAATTAAGGTATAAATTTTTTCACATTAAAATGCAATTATTGTTGAAATATTTATTGTTAATTACAAGAAGATATCTTGCATATGATTTTGAAATCCATGACCCATCAGCTATTCTTGATCTGTTTCATTAAATTAATTAATATGAATAAACTTATATACATGCTACTTTATGCTTTCAGGTGTTTCCAAATATTGGAAATGTATATATATACTTCTCAACCCACTATGGATTTAATTGATAGAATAGTTCGATGGTCATAATCCCTTTTATTCAAATATTTTGAACAAGTATATTTATTTTTCCCCTGAAATTAACTAGGATGATAAATTTCAATTGTAGAATCTTTTTGAAGTATTTTTTCACGAACTGTATCATATCAACATGTCAAAAAGTCTACAACTTCTTGCAGGATGCTATATGACAAGATTTGGATATTAGAATATTTTAAGGGAAATTTCATATTCACTGTCAATGTGTCAATGTTGCTTCCCAATTGTATGTTTGTGATGTCTTATAAAGGGGATTTTTTTTGTAGATATTACATAACTGGAAAGTAATAGGAATTAAAAAACATAATTAATGGACCTCTTAGTGTGTTTCTTGTATGCACTTATTTTCTAGGAATGCATATTGAAAAAATTTCAAATTATGTGCAAGTGAATCTTGTCGTATATTCTCTTAGTGTGTTACCTTTTCATGAGTTATCAATGTCATCAAGTTTTATCATACTCATTAACTGTGTCACGCAACTAGCTAGGCTTCACAAAATCAAACATTTGTGAATTTATGATTTTAACATCCTGGTTATCAAGGCATTTGGAAACACAAGAATTGAACTCATGATTTAGGAGTTTCTATTTTACAGTATCATTTAAACATCATGAATTATCTTAGTGTGTTTCTTTTATGCACTTATTAAGGTCTATTTGACCTCACTTTCTGAAAACTGCCTATTATGTTTATCAGTTATGTTAAACAATCTAAAAAAATCAGCGTTTTTTATTATTTTTAGGGATTTTTTTTCAGAACCTTTGTCTGTGTGTTTCCTGGGAGGGGTGAGTGGGGATGATTTATTTCTTATGATCATTTGTATCACATGGAAATATGTTTTGTGTACTAAATATATTTTTCAGTGTAGATAAATGCAAGGGAAAAACATTAGAGTTTTCTACGAGAGGAATGCTGATGACCTCCCAATGCCTGATAAAGTCACACAACTAGCCAGGCTTCACAAAATCAAACATTTGAGGATTTAAGATTCTAACAAATAGGTTATCAAGGCATTTGGAAACATAGGAATTGAACTCATGATTTAGGAGTTTCAATTTTATATTATCATTTAAACATCTTGTATTCTATTAGGTGTTTCTTGTATGCACTTATTTTCTATGAATACATATTGGAAAAATTTAAAATTATGTGCAAGTGAATCCTGTTGTATATTCTCTTAGTATCATTAAGTTTTATCATACTCCTTGACTATGTATTTTTACTGTTATCATACTCATTAATATATTTAGTATTGAAGGTGTCTGTTCAAGTTATGTTTTTCAGTCCATGAGTAGTACATGTCTTCTCAATTGACCTTCTGGATTTATCTTTTCATTCCAGGTTTGTCTCATGCCATATATTCTCTTAGTGTCTTACCTTTTCATGGGTTATCGATGTCATCAAGTTTTATCATGCTCCTTAACCATTTATTTAAAATTTTATCATACTCAACATCTTTAATATTGATGGTGTCTGTTCAAGTTATGTTTTTAAGTCCATGAGTAGTACATATTTTCTCAACTCGGAGAGTGCATTGATAAGGTTTTCTGGTTCAACTATTCTGTCCATTTGACATCACTTTCAGAAAACTGCTTATCACGTATATCAGTTATGTTAAAAAATCTGAAAAAATCAGTGGTTTTTGTTTTGTTTCCAAAAAAAAATATTTAGAACCTTTGTGTGTGTGTTTCCTCGGAGGGGTGAGTGGGGAGGATCTGTTTCTTACGATCATTTGAATCAAATAACAATCTGTTTTGTGTATTAAATATATTTTTTGGTGTAGATACATGCAAGGGAAGCGACTTTGGAGTTTTCTATGGGAGGAATGTTGATGACCTCCCAATGTCTGATAAAGTCACACAACTAGCTAGGCTTCACAAAATCAAACATTTGAGAATTTATGATTCTAACATCCATGTTATCAAGGTCTTTGGAAACAAAATAATTAAACTCATGATTTATCAGTTTCCATTTAATAGTATCATTTAAACATCATGTATTCTCTTAGTGTGTTTCTTGTATGCATTTATTTTCTAGGAATGCATATTGGAAAAATTTCAAATTATGTGCAATTGAATCTGTAATTAAATGATTATGCCGTAAAAATGCACGGGTTGTGTATTAGTTGTTTTTAAACCCATGAAATATATTTAGTGTCTGGAAAATTTCACTAATGGTTAGTAGATCCTCTGACCTAATACAAGTCAATGGGTTGGGATGTTAGTAGGGAGGGGAATTGGTAGGGGAGGGGGGAAACTGGCAGGGTATGGGGGACTGGCAGGGGGTGCAAGGGGGGCTGGCAAGGGGGGAGGGGGACTGGCAGGGGCAGAGGGGAGGGGGAACTAGTAGGGTGAGGGGGGAGGGTAGGACTGGTAGGGGGAGGGGAAACTAGCAGGGGGAGGGGGGAAACTGGTAGGGGGAGGGGACTGGTAGGGGGTGCAAGGGGGGGACTGGCAAGGGGTGCAAGGAGGGCTAGTAGGGGGTGCAAGAGGGGCTGGCCGAGGGGGAGGGGAAACTGGCAGGGTGGGGGGGGGGGGCAGGACTGGCAGGGGGGCAGGACTGGCAGGGAGGGGAAACTAGCAAGGGAGGGGGGAACTAGCAGGGGGGAGGGGATTGGTAGGGGAGGGGGGGCAAGGGGCAGGGTGGGTGGGGGTGTGGTGGGGGGACTGGCAGGGGGAGGACAAGGTGGGGTGGGGGGACTGGTAGGGGGAACTAACAGGTGGGGGGGGAGGGTGTGATGGGTTCTTTTGCAAGGGGTAGGGGTAGGGGAGAACTAGTAGGGTGGGGGCAGGACTGGCAGGGGGGGAACTGGTAGGGGGGCTTTACAGGGGGTGGGCTACTGTAGGGGTGGGGTGGGGGGGTCAAGGGGGCTGTCCAGGGAGCGAGCTACTATGGGGGGGGGAAGGGGGCTGTCTAGGGGGGGCATAGGGGTGAAATGGGAAGGGTGGGTGGGGGTGTAGGGGGGGACTGGCAGGGGGAGGACAAGGTGGGGTGGGGGGACTGGTAGGGGGAACTAGCAGGTGGGGGGAGGGTGTGCTTGGTTCTTTTGCAAGGGGAAGGGGTAGGGGGAACTGGTAGGGTGGGGGGGGGGGCAAGACTAGCAGGGGGAGGGGGGAACTGGCAGGGGGAGGGGGGCTTTGTGGGGGGGGGGGGGGTACTGCAGGGGTGGGGGGGGGTGCAAGGGGGATGTCCAGGTGGTGGGCTACTGCAGGGGGGTGCAAGGGGGCTGTCTAGGGGGCAGGGGGGTGCAAGGGGGCTGTCTAGTGGGGTGCAAGGGGGCTGTCCAGGGGGGTGGGCTAGTGCGGGGGGGGGGGGGGGGGTGAAAGGGGGCTGTCTAGGGGGGGTAGGGGGTGCAAGGGGCTGTCTAGGGGGGTGCAAGGGGCTGTCCAGGGGTGGTGGGATACTGTAGGGGGTGCAAGGGCTGTCTAGGGGGGCAGGGGGGTGCAAGGGGTTGCCCAGGGGGTGCAAGGGGCTATCCAGGGGGGCATGGGGGTGCAAGGGGTGTTCAAGGGGGTTGTCTAGGGGGGCATGGGGGTGTAGGGGGTGTTTAAGGGGGTGCAAGGGGGATTTCCATGGGGGCATGAGGGTGTATGGGGTGTGGGGGGGGGGTGTTCAAGGGGGTGCAATGGGGGGGGGGGTCAAGGGGGTGCAGGGGGGATTTCCAGGGGGTGCAAGGGGGATGTACGAGGGGGATGGGGGTGTTCAAGGGGGTGAAAGGGGGTTGTCCAGGGGGTGCGGGGGTGTTCAAGGGGGTGCAAGGGGGCTGTCCAGGGGGGTGTGGGGGGGGGTGTTCAAGGGGGTGCATGGGGCTGTCCAGGGGGGCATGGGGTGCAGGGAGTGTTCAAGGGGGTGCAAGGGGGCTATCTAGGGGGGTGTAAGGGGGCTGTCCAGGGGGGAATGAGGGGTGTCCAGGGGCAGGGGGGACTTGCAGGGGGGAGGGGCAACTGGCAGTGGGGGTGGGGAACTAGGGGGAACTGAGTTTTTTATAGCATGTAACTGATATAGCCACAGTTTTAACCGTGGCAATTGGCCCATACTGCCACGGTTCAAACTTTGGAAATAGTCCCCTACTTCCACGGTGATAGTGGCCATGGTTTTCCAAAATCATGGCCATATACTATTGCCATGGTTTTAGGGCCTACAACCACGGTTCCAAACCGTGGTCATAGGTAAATTTTCTAGTTGTGCAAGTGCTACTCATAATTCGTCTTTATCCTTGAATACACTAATATGACATCCAATAACACTACCACAAAAGAATTCATATACCTTTGAAATATCTGATTCATCAATACCATAAACATAGTTGGTGCATTCATAAGACCAAAAGTCATAACCACATACTCATAAGGGCTATATCTACAACTGAAAGTTATCTTTAGAATATCCTCCTTCTGAACCCATAATTGGTGATATCCTGAACACAAGTCAATTTTAGAGAACCATCAGGATCCCCTTAATTGATTGAATAAATCATTAATGTGTGTTAGTGTATTAATATTATTTATCATAACTTAGTTAAGTTTACACTAATCTACAAAAAACTGAAGAGTTTTATCCACCTTTATCACAAACAAAACTAGTGCGGCCCATAGAGACGTACTAGGATAAATGAACCCTTTGCTTTCTAACTCTTCCAACTGGACTTTCAATTACCTCAGTTTTTTGGTTCTATCCTATAGAGACTCGGTTTCTTCCTTGTAATAATTTTAAATATTTATATATATATTTCCACAACAAGGTGCTGAGACGATGTGCAATTCTGAGGCCCGGTGTGCTTGAAATTAATTTTATAAAAATATTAAATATATTTTATATTACACGCACAACTTCTTAAAACCATGCAGGTGATTCAGTTCCACCCAAAGCAGATAGTATCAAGGTGTGGTTATTGAGTCCCTTAGACTAATGTGTTTAGATAAGACGTGTGAGATGTTGGACATTGTTGATGTACTTTTTGGAACTGTTGGATAATCTTCTTCTTGGGCTGCGCTGTTAAATGGAGATCCTCTTACTCTCTCATTTAATATTCTTTTGACTGAACATATATATATATATATATATATATATCCTTTTTTTGTATTCATTACTTTTATTTGGTTACTCTCCTTCTAGGAGAGTCGAAGATGCGCAGGGTATGCCACATGCGTTTTGTGTCTAGCTTCTTGTGGTTGGATGAGTCTACTCTCTAACTATAGGTGGTGAAGACTCGATGGTTAGTTCATCTACTCACTGTGTTTATCCCCTTGCGTTTGTATAATCTTAATTTCACTCTTGGTTTGGGTTGAGTTGTACTCTTCCACTATACCATGTTCTATCTATTGTTCTCATCTTCTTTGTATCTCTTACTGCTCCCCCTTCAGCTTTCATAGTGTCCTACTAAGTATGCTTATACTCACCCCTTCATGGGCTTTTCCTGCACATGTTGTGTCTTATGCAGATGAAAAATAGGCTGACCATGGCTTTAGAGTATCTTAGGGATACTTGGTGTTTGGACCATGTACGATAGTCATAACTTGGGACTCAAGAGCTAGGCTCTCTTAGCTGTTTTACTTTTCTAGTTTTCTATCAGGTTGGAACACACTTCTAGTTTGGGTGTAGATTTTTTCCCTTTACTTTTAGTATTGACTACCATAATTTTATATTGTCTAGAGGTTTATACATTCTTGGTTTACTTTATATCAGTGTTTCAACTTTTCTTCTTCCCTCTGCACTTTTTTATTGAGTTGGCTATATGTGTGTGTATAAGTACTTAGGAAAAGGCCTCCTAGAGTTAGTTATTCCTTCTATTATTGTCGCCACCCCCTAGCCTATGGAGGCGGGCTTGGGGTATTTGTGGCTCGAGCCCTGACATGGGTCGGGTCGCGACAGATTGGTATCAAAGCAAGTTCATTCCTTGGGATGTTGTTTTAACGTTTTCCCCTTAAGAGGATTGGTTGGGTGTAAGGAAATGGTGTCAAAGTGTCTCAAGTGAGGCTCTCAGGATAGAGAATTTATTGATGGTGAAATGGCCGATGTATTCATTCACTGGGGCCTTGACTACTTTCTTTTTGACTCGGTATGTCGAGACATTTGTTGCATGGTTAAATGGTACATGCATCATATAGGATTGAGTATTTGACTGTCCTTATTGAATCATCTACCCATTATTGATATATATATATATATTATTATCTAACCATGGTACTCCTTGATAAATTTTGGGATGCCTCCATGATGACAGTCAGCCAGGATACCAACTCTAGTTCGTGGCGACAACCCTATGAGCGACGGGGCCTCAGTTTAGGGTCAATCATGTGATCCCCTTCCTCCAGGTGGGTAGGTAGCAGCACATTCCCCTGTTGAGAAATAGTTAGTTCCTGCATAGTAGGTTTATGATGTGTGGAGGCTGACCGAACTCCACGAGTTCCAGCATTAGAGACCGTTGAGGTTCTACAGCAAGCCCGATCCTCAGGTGGTAGAGGATTGGATAGAGTTGGTGGTCTACATCTTCAGGATTATCCAAAAACTGACGGATCAGATGGTGGAACTATAAGATAGCATTTTCTATGGAACAACTAGGAATTTTTGGAGCCTGGTTACACATATGCATGATAAGTCGACACTCTCATGGACCGACTTCCAGCAGATGTTCCATGTGGAGTACTACCCCTCCTGTTTACACTCAGTCTAGATCTAGGAGCTTATGGAGATGAAGTGGGGAGGGATGATGGTGGGTGAGTATGAAATGAGGTTCATAGAACTTATACATTACTCTCTTGACATGATATGATATGGCTACTTATGAGCATAAAAGTTTGACCAGGGACTCTGCAGAGAGATTTGAGCCAACATTGTACCCTTGTGCATCCCCACCTATAATAGGGTGTTGGAGTGGAAACTTATGCCATAGAGCTTTCTATCAGTGGGACTCTAGGTGTATGGAGCTGGAAGTGGGTGCAACCAAGCTAAGTCATCTGCAATAACTAGTATGCACTAGTTGATGGGATCTCGGAATAAGAGACCCTTTCATGAGCAGACTCATACACGTAATCATATGGGGCCAAAGTAGCGTAGAGAGTTAGGGCATACTGGAGAAGGGAACTATTTTACCTATGATGGTCAAGGTAACATGGCACAAGAATACCCGACCAGGCATGCCAGTCAGGATATAAATATAGCTAATGGACCACCATGACAATGGAAGCTCTGTGATCAAGGATCTCTAAGGAGTGGATAGAGTGGTCCCTAGGGAGGTGTAGGTGGAAGAGGATCAGGAGGATCTATAGGTGGAGGGTGGATTTATGAGATATATCCACCACCACTACTAGGAGGACCACATTAGGATTAGGGAGCTGGTGTTCGGGGTCACAGATAGATGCATTCTTTGGATGTCTACAATCCCACAACACATGATATGATTCGAGGTACGATATGTGTTTATTATAATCTTGATTTAGTACTAGTAGACACAGACACCAATTATTACTTTATCTATATACTCCTGGTGTCAGAGTTTAAGCTCCCAATTGAGGTATTAGCACAACAGTTTCATCTTAAGATTCCTATAGGGAACACTTCTTCTGTGTCTTTTTCTGCCGGTAGTGCGAGCTATCGCTTGTTGGATAGAGGTTCACATGGGAACTTTTAGTCTTCAAAATAGAACCCTATAACGTCATATTGGGTATGGATTGACTTTCCATGTTCCGAACCTAAATTGACTCTCACCACAGACAAGTTAGATGCCTACGCACTGATGAGACAAGATTCTCATTTCCTAGCAAGAGAGATCTCATGGAAGGACAAGTCGATGTTGCGAGCAAGAGGTTGCAGCCTATCACCCATCAATTGGTGAGTGTATCCCTTGGTGAATTAGGATCTTCAGGCATCTAGGTTCCTTACTTTGTTGAGGATTACATGGACATCTTCCCTGAGGATGTTTCGGGGCTACCTCCAAGGCGGGAGATAGGTTTTTTCATTAACTTGCAACCCATCAGTTGATGAGTGTATCCTTTGGTGTAGTAGTCTCTTCAGGAACATGGGTTCCTTAATTTTTAAAGGATTACATGTAAGTCTTCCCTGATGAAACTTAGGTACTACCTCCAAGGAGGGAGATGGATTTTTTCTTTGACTTACAACCATGGACTGCCCCGATATCTTTTTTGGCGTATCAAATGACACCCACCGAGCTCTGGGAGATAAGGTTACAATTGTAGGACCTTTATGAGAAGGTTTTTATCAAACTTAGTGTGTCCCCATGGGAATCTATATTCTTTTTCATGAAAAAGGTGGATGGGAGATTATAAATTTGCGTGGATTATCGTCGCCTGAGCCATGCCATGATAAAGAACAAGTACCCCTTGCTGAGGATTGAAAAACTCTTTGACTAGTTGTGAGGTGCGAGATGGTTATTGGAGATTGATCTCAGGTCTGGCTACCACCAGTTGAGGATTCATGAGGTCGATGTTTCAAAGTTGGAATTTTGATGCTGCTAAGAACACTATGAGTTCCTAGTGATGCCCTTTGGTGTGACGAATGCCCCTGTTGTGTTTATGTCCTTGATGAACCAGGTATTCTAGTTGTATTTGGACCGGTTGGTTGTTATCTTTATCAATGACATACTCATATACTCTACATAAGAATAGGAACATGTAGATCACTTGATGATGGTCCTATATTTTCTTCAAGAGCACTAGCTTTATGGAAAGATCTCTAAGTTCTAGTTCTGGATTCATGAGGTTCACTTTCTAGGGTATGCCATTTCTAAGCCTGGTTTAGCCATGGATCCAGAAAATATAAAATTAGTGATTTCTTGGGAGCCACCCAAGAATGTGTCATAAGTCTAAATTTTTCTTGTCTTGGTAGGGTACTATAGGAGGTTTGTGGCAGACTTCTCTAGAATCACATCCCCATTGGCCATTATGACGTGGAAAAGGCAACCATTTACCTAGCCTGAGAAGTTCTAAAGGGGATTTGATGATTTGAGGCAGAGGATGAAGAGTGATCTAGTGTTGAGACTGCCATAGGAAGGTGTGGATTTTGTAGTGTATTGCGATGTCACTAGAGTTGGTCTCGATTGCGTGTTGATGCAACGTTAGAAAGTCATCACGTATGGGCCAAGGCAGTTGAGACCCCATGAGTAGAACTATGCGACTCATGACCTATATCTGGAAGAAGTGGTCTTAACCCTAAGGATATGGAGACACTATCTTCTAGGATAGTGCTTTGTGGTTTATTCATACCACCAGAGTCTTAGGTACGTCTTCACCTAGAGAGACCTAAACATGATACAACAATGATGGTTGGAGTTCCTGTAGGATTATGACTTTGAGATAGTATATACTATAGGGGAAGGAAACATTGTAGCAGATTCCCTTTATAGAAAGTCCCAATCTTTCCTGGTGCAGGAAGCTTCAGAGTAGTTATATTCTTTGCAACTGACCCTGATGGAGCAAGATGGTACGACTTTTCTTCAATCTATGGCATTGACTACTTCGCTTCTTGAGCATGTGAGAGAAAGTCCCAGTTGGGAGAAATCGATTTTGAGGTCTTACATGATCATATATCTATAAGTGACACACCAGATTGATATTATAAAGGTGGGAATCACACCATCTTATTCCAGAGACGAACAGTGGTTCCCATCATGTTGTGGGAGGAAGTGATGTGGGAGTTTCACACTTCTCCCCTAACTATACATACTGATGTGGGGAAGATGTGCAGAGACCTTGAGTGATAGTTTTGGTAGTCTGATATGAGATGAAGCATAACTGAGTTTGTCTCATGGTGCCTCACTTGTTAGTAGGTGAAAGTTGAGCACCAAGTTTTGGCAGGTTTGTTGTAGCCCCTTGAGATCTTGGAGTGGAAATGAGATGACATGTCCATGGACTTCATCATAGGTATTTCGTACACATCGAAGATCCATGATTCCATATGGGTGATAGTTGGCCGACTCATGAAGTCGGCACACTTCCTTTCCATAAAGGAGCAGAGTTTGGTGGATATTTTGGGGTAGCTATACGTACAAGAGATAATTTGTCTTCACAGGGTGCCCTCGATGATTGTCTCCGATCATGATGCGCGATTTAAGTCATGATTGTGGAGAGCACTATAGGAGGAATTCAAGACCAAATTGCGGATGAGTACAGTCTTTCACCCTAGATCGATGGGTAGACAAAGTGTACTATCCAAGTGTTGGAGGATATGTTGAGAGTTTTCATGCTAGACTTTGGATGGAGCTGGGAGGATTACCTATCCTTGGTAAAGTTTGCATACAACAATAGATACCACTCTTCCATAAACATGACACCGTTTGAGACCTTGTACAGGAAAACATGCAGGTCACCTCTATGCTAGATAGAGATTGGAAAGTCATCACTTTTGGGCCCAAATATGGTGCAGGCGACAATGGAGAAAGTGTAGGCCATATGTGAGTGGATGAAAAAGGCCCAAAATAGACAAAAATACTATGCAGATCACCATCGTAGAGCCTTGAAGTTCGACCAAGGAGATCACGTATTCTTGAGAGTCTACCCAAGATGAGGATTGTGGAGGTTTGGTCGGGGAGACAAGCTATCCCTAAGGTTCATCAAACCGTTTGAGATCGTGAAGAGGGTTGGAAAGGTTTATTAACACCTTACCCTACCCTCACAGCTGGAGTGGGTACATAATGTCTTCCACATGTTGCAGTTGAGGTGATACATGCATGACCCCACACATGTCATTGACTGGGGCGAGCTGGACATCAAAGATAGAACAACCTTTACGGAGAACCTAGTGGTGATCAAGGACCTAAAAGAGATAACCTTTCATGGATAGACCATCCCTTTGGTTTGCATGTTGTGGTATCACGTAAATGTGCATGAGAGTTTTTTGGGAGCAGGAGATCCAAGCGTGAGCTCAGTATCCCAAATTCTTTTCCTAGTTTTACTTTTTATAGACAAAAAGATTGAAGGAGGGAATGCTATAGAGACCTAGTTTTTACCTTGTAAAATATTGAATTATTTCTATATATATTTCTAGAGTTAGAGGCTGAGATGGAATGTGATTCTGAGGCCCGGTGTGCCCAAAATTAATTTTATAAAAATATTAAAAATATTTTATATTGTACGTGCAAATATTCTTAAAGAAAATGGGATAACTCTTAAATGGTCGGTCAAATCAGAAATCTAAGACCACTGTTGGGTAAAGAATTCAATGTTTACCCTAGGCATGACATAAAATGAGTCGACATGGGATGTTTGGATCCTTCGCTCGTTGGCAGTGCGTTTAGTGAATTAATTAATTAATTAGTTGATATTTCAGAGCAAAGGATAACATTATAAGTATATCGCCCTAGAAAACCTTACCAAGGTTGGATCATAATTTATGTGATTTTTTGGAAAGATCTCCTTCCTCCTCCCTTTGGCGAATGACAAATCTCTAGATTGGGATAGATCGGGACGCAATGAACGCAACAACTTCTTTCAATCGTTGTGTGGACGCGTTCTTCACCAAAAATCGATCCAAAGTAGAGGTAGGACTCTTCAATTTTGTGTTTTACTCCCTTTTGATTAAATGGTTGAGAAAATCCATCTTCTTCCTTGGATCTGCGCCAATTGCAGCCTCTTCATGTGCCCACGTACATAAATTAATTTTCATTTTAATTTTTTTTAATTTTAAGTGCTCATTCTTGATAAATTGGCCAATAACGCTTGGAATCAATCAATTAACCTTCATTATTGTTCCTTTATCCCATAATTATCCAAATTATTCACTGGTTGGATCCCCACAGTCCTAGTTCGACAATTTTCAGGTGGCACCGAGCTCGATTGGGCCCCCAAATACACGGCATATCAATGAAACATGAATGGATTTGCGAGCGAAGTATAGATATGGAATCATTGTGATACAT
Organism: Viscum album; assembly: GCA_963277665.1. Taxonomy (NCBI): domain Eukaryota; kingdom Viridiplantae; phylum Streptophyta; class Magnoliopsida; order Santalales; family Viscaceae; genus Viscum; species Viscum album. The sequence goes on from OY728164.1 coordinate 1,819,544,908, forward strand.
GGATGTTTGATTTGATGATTAGAGTTGGGATATTTAAGTGTTGAAGATTAGGGTTCATGTAGAACATGTGTTGAAACCTTCATCGATGATCAAAGTAGATTTGCGGTGAGCAGTGGTCGAGATTCGAAATCCACAGCCAGATCTGGGAGTTTTATGCTGATTCAAGGCAGAATCAAATGCATCATGAAAAAATTAAAGTCGCAAAGATCAGATCTAAAAAACTAGTGAAAACCCAACTACACAGCGTGTTCCAAGATGAACACATGGCATGTATCCCCCCTCAATGACGGCGCTGAGGTTTGGGAAAGTTTAAGGGGGACATGATGTGTAACCCATCCTCACACATTGTGTACCCTTACCCGTTTGGACAACTCGTGTGATAGATCACATGGGTGAGAGTTCGTGTAAGAGTACACAAACATGGGTTTACCATAGGGGAAACATATGGTGGGGACCAATGCACCGTGTACTAAAGTACACATACATGAGGTCTGAGTACACGGACATGGCCAACAGACACGACCCTGGTCCCGGTTAGCCAGGACGCATTGTGTAGTCCACCTACATGACATATAATGCTACATGGATGAGATCTCGTGTACCAACTAGAGACACAACTAGGATGTGAAATGGGGTCACATGTCATGTGGGTCCCCTCACATGCCATGTACTCTTTGATCTCTTTTGAGCGAACTTCAAACAATCGTATCTCCTTCATTTGAACTTGGATTTTGGCCCATGAGTAGCTTATCCTGAGTGTTTTTCCACATAGAACATGATGATGCCATTGGTTTTGAATTTTGAGATATGATGTGAAATGTTCTGGGAATGACACCATCTGAGGAGACCTCGATGATGGTAGTGATCAGGTAGGATCAGTAGATGAAGACTTTTCATACTTACCATCCATTATGGATGGGTAGTGGATTTACCCAATAATATTTCCAGGATTACCCTCAGTGGAGTTCCCCAATGACCTTTTCAGGCTTACCCTCCAGCAGGGATCGGTATTTGAGTTCCCCAATGACCTCTTTTGGGCGTTACCCTCCAGTGTGGCTGGGAAATGGAGTTCCCCGATGGATTCTTTCGGTTGTTACCTTCCAGCAAGGCTGGGTAGTGGAGTTCCCCAACAACTTCTTCTGGGTGTTACCCTCTATAAAGGATGGGTAGTGGAGTTCCCCGACAGATTATTTCGAGTGTTACCCTCCAGCATGGCTAGGTAGTGGAGTTCCCCTGATGAAATTTTTGAGTGTTACCCTCCAGCGGGGCTGGACAGTGGATTTCATCGATGATTTACAGAGTATGACCATCCTATTGTACCAGGTCATGAGATCCTTACCTGGAAATTGTGGCCCCTCTACTATGAGGTATAATGATGAGATGTGATTTTACGTACCTTTAGACTCATGAGGAAGTGGGATGTTTTCCCCACCGAGACATGTTTTTGTGACGTAACCTAAAACCATGTGGGCGAGTCAATGTCAACCAAAGCGGATAGTATCAATGTGTGGTGATTGTGTCCTTTAGACTTGTGTGTTCTGGGAAGACACGTGAGATGTCAGGCATCATTGATGGAATTTTTTGAACTATTGGATACTCTTCTTCTTAGGCTAAGCTATGAGATGAAGATCTGTTTACTCTCTCATTTTGGATTCTTTTGATTGAACACACACACACACACAAACATATATCCTTTTTCTGTATCCACTCCTTGGATTTGGTTACTCTCATTCTAGGAGAGTCAAATCCATGTGGGGTATTCCATGTGCTTTCCGTATCTAGATTATCATGGTTGGATGAGTCTACTCTTCAGTTATAGGCAGTGAAGACTTGATGGGTAGTTCATCTACTCACCATGTTTATCCCCTTGTGTTTTTACAAGATTACTTTCACTCTTGGTTTGGGTTGAGCTGCACTCTTTCATTGTACCATGTTCTATCCACTATTATCCTCTTATATGTATCACTTACTACTCCCACTTCAGCTTTCGGGGTGTCCTAATGGGTATGCTTATACTCACCCCTACACGGGATTTTCCCACACATGTTGTGTCTTATACAAATGACAGACAAGTCGACCGTGACTTTATAGGATCTTAGGGATACTTGGTGATTAGACTGTGTATGGTGGTCGTAGCTTGGGATTCAGGAGTTGGGATCACTCAACTGTTTTACTTTTCCAATTTTCTGTCAGGTTGGAACACACTTCTGGTTTAGGCGTGTATTTTTCCCCTTTACTTTAAGTATTCACTACTGTACTTTTGTACTATCTAGAGGTTCATGAATTCTTAGTTTACTTTATATCAGTGTTGCATCTTTTCTTCTTCCCTCTTTAATTTTTCATTGAGTTGGTTGTGTGCGTGTGTATAGGTGATTAGGAAAAGGCCTCCTAGAGTTAGTTATGCCTTCGGTACTTGTCACCACCCCTAGCCTATGGAGGTGGGATTGGGGTAGTTGTGGCTCAAGCCACGATATGGTTTAGGTCGTGACACATCACATAAGAAGTAAGTGAGATAGGGATAATCCCTAGTAAGAGATCAATCATAAACTCCAATTCTCTTCTGGGTGGAAACCCTAAGAAATTATCTATAAAAACACTAGGAAACTGATAAAAAATTGTTGGAAAACCTATATTCTTGATCTCATCCACTGATTACATGGTCAACACTATCAACTGGTATGATATATTTCCAACTATTGGTGCCAGAAACCATGTTCTACTTACCTTCACATTTTGATCTCCTCTGAATAGATGTTCGATGCCATCGTTAGTTGTAAAACTAACCCTTCAGGTATAATAATCGATGTGAGATTTGAACATTGAAAACCAATCCAAACCCAATATTGATTCATAGACATCAATCTCTAGTACAGAGAAATTTCAAATAAATTTTTCTCCATCAATAATTATATAACATGATTTACACATAAAGGCTCTACATTCTCTTTGGACAACCAGTGTATAAAGTTTCAAAATAGAAGGCATCATCTTAACATATAAACCCAGAAGATTAATAGAATGAGAATCAATAAATGAATGGGATGCACTTGTATCAAACAAAGTTTTTATAAGGTTATAATTCAAAAGAATCGTACCTCTCACCATCGATGGTTCTAATTGATCATCCATGATCACTTTCTCAGCTCCATAAAATTGTTTTCTCATTATACTATAGTCTTTGTTAATCTATTAATATTACACTGGTTTAGGAGTCATGGCGTTCCTAGAACCATGATGGCTTGTTCAGTTTTGTTGATGAGAGCTATTTTTATGCACTTATCTCATCGAAGCATGCGAGGTCTGCGAAACATGAGATGTGCCCCTAGTACCCGACCTTGGAGCACTACGACAATAGCATTGAAGATGTTTTATCTAGTTGTAATAGTGACAGGATCTAGGTGGTGCTATATAATCTTATTTCATGTGATCAAAATAACCACATTGAAAACATTTGGGTTTACCCTTTGGTTTAGGATGAAGATTCACTAATATTACTATCTGGTTCTGAGTCACACCACCACCTTAGAAATAGGTGTCCCTATTCTTCTTATTCTCAACGTTAGAGTTCCCACCAGTTCCCATAGGTATCAACATGCTTCCTCCAACCATGTTTCCTGAAATGTATCTTTCTTCCACTGCCAATATATTGACCATCTCTGTATATTCCATTATACAAAGTATAATAATCTTTGATAGAATCTCTCGTTTCAACCCTGAATAAAAAATATGTGCCTTTAAGAATACACTTTCACCAACTTCTAGTGAAAAGTGGACTAAATTCATAAATTTAGCTGTATACTCTGTCACCAAGAGATTCGACTACTTCAAACTGAATAAATCTGTCATTCTAGTAATTCTGAACATGTGAGGATAGAATTGTCTGTTAAAAAATTCTTCAAAATCCACTCATGCAATGCCTTGGTCTAATTTAGCCTGAACTGTTGAATCCTACCATTGACGTGCTAGATCCTCAAGTATGTATGTTGCTAGCTTGACTTTCAGCTCAGCTGGTGTGCTAAGGAAATTGAATATTTGATTCATCCTATTTAACCACACTTCTATTTTTTTTGGTTCAAAATTACCTCAAAAGATGGTTGGATTCTGCTTTTGGAACTAAACCTAATGACCCACTTGCCTTAGTTTATCCCTTATATTCCCAATATCCACGACTAAGGGTGTAATTTCGGCCCGGCCCGGCCCAGCCCGAGCTGAGCCTACCCTGCAAAAAATCGGGCCACTGACCACTATTCGGCCCGACCCGGACCAAACAGCCACATGAGGCGGCCTGAGCCCGACCTCGGGCTGACCCAAACCATCGGGTTGGGCTGGGCTTTTTTGTGCTAGGTCGGGATTTTTTGAGTCAGGCCATGGTGAGTTTTTATTATTTTCAAAATAAATGTTTGTTTTAAAAATTTTATAAATGTTTTTATTTAAATTTTTTTAACATTTATTTAAATTTTTTTTACATCTCTTTTTAAATGCATGTTTTTTAGATATATTTTTTTAAATGTTTACCGTGTTTTTTGTAAAAACATTTATTTTATTTTTTATTACCATTTTACAGTGGGTGGATATGTTATTTTTTGTCTAAATAGATTTATATATGTAAATCTATATATATTATGTGAAAATTGTAAAAAAAAATTAATGAGGGGTTGGGGGGTGCGTAGTAGTGAGTGAGTTTAAAGCATTGTTATTTAAACATTTTTTAACATTTATTTAAAACATTTTTTACATTTATTTTTTAAATTATTTATAATTTTTTAAGCATTTGTTAATTTTTTATTTAATTTTTTTTATTTAAACCATTTTTTAACATTTGTTTTAAATATTTTTTTACATTTATTTTTAAATGATTAATTTAAAACGTTTTTAAGTTTTATTTAAATGCATGCTTTTTACAAGTATTTTTTTAAAACATTTAACTTTTTTTTAATTTTAATGTAAAAAGTTTTTTTAAGTGTTTGTTATAAAAAAATTAATTTAAATGTTTGTTTTATAAACTTTTTTTAAACATTTGTTTAAAACATTTTTATTTAAAAAATTTTTAAAACCGTTTTTAACATTTGTTTAAAACTTTTTTTACATTTATTTTTAGACGTTTAATTTAAAATGTTTTTTTAAACGCGTGTTTTTTACATGTATTTTTTTAAACTTTTAACATGTGTTATGTAAAAACATTTTTTTATTAACATTTTACAATGGGTAGATATGTTATTTTTTTCTAAATAGATTTATATATGTCTGTGAATTTATATATATCATGTGCAAATTGAAAAAAAATAATGAGAGATTGAGGGGTGTGCAGTAGTGGGTGGGTTTAAAGCGTTGTTATTTAAACATTTTTTATCATTTATTTAAGACATTTTTTACATTTATTTTTTAAACTTATTTATGAAAAGTATTTTTAAGCGTTTGTTTAATTTAAAACATTTTTTAAATGTTTTTTAATTTTTTTTAAATGCATATTTTTTACATGTATTTTTATTAAACGTTAAACATTTTTTTGTAAAAAAGTTTATTTTCACTACTGGAAATCTGACCTTTCCCAACGCTTCTATACCAACGGTTCGTAAAAACCATTGGTATAGGTTCCCTTTCCCAATGGTTTGGCTAAACCGTTGGAAAATCCCACTTTGAGGCCACCTTTCCCTACGGTTTGGCCAAACCGTTGGGAAAGCTCACATTTTGGCCACCTTTCCCAACGGTTTTGGCAAACCGTTGGGAAAGGTCCCCCACAAATCAACCTTCCCCAGAATCAAAATCCAGAATCAACGGTTGTCAAAACCGTTGGTATAGGCCTATACCAATGGTTTTGACAACCGTTGGTATATATCCTTTGATTTTTTTATCATTTCTTCTTACCCAGAACATTATATAAATCAAAATTTAAAATCATTATGAGAATACATATATATATTTATGTAATCATATTCACAAAAGTCATGTTAGGTTAGTGTTTAAGTCGTTGAATAATAAACTAGGGGTCCTGGGATCAAATCCTAGCGAATGTTTTTTTTTGAAATACATATACCAACGGTTCCATAACTATTGGTATAGATTTTCATATTAATTATACCAACGGTTTTCAAAACCGTTGGGATAGGTCTATACCAACGGTTTTGGGAAAACCGTTGGTATAGACCTATCCCAACGGCTTACTTGGCAACGGTTCTCCAAACCGTTGGTATAGGCTATACCAATGGTTTGGAGGCCTATACCAACAGTTCCAAACCGTTGGTATAGGTTGGTTTTCCAGTAGTGTTTCTATTTTATTGACATTTTACAGTGATAGGATATGTTATTTTTTTCCAAATAGATTTATATATGTGAATCTATATATATTATGTGCAAATAAATAATGAGAGGTTAGGGGGGTGCGCAGCAGTGGGTGAGTTATTTTTTTTAAATAGATTTATATATGTATATATAGTATATATAATATATGTATGTTTCATCATATTTAAAAAAAATTGGGGGGTGTGCAGACATCATTGGGTGAGTAATTATTTTTTTATTAATATATATATATATAATATGAGAAAATTGTTAAAAAACAATAATTATGGGTTGGGTTGGGGGGTGCGCCGCAGTGGGGGGGGTTGATTTTTTTTCTAAATAGATTTATATATAATATATGCAAGTTTCATCATACTTAAAAAAAATTAATGAGGTTGGGGGGGTGTGCGGACATCATTGGGGGAGTAGTTATTTTTTATTAATATATAAGAAGTTATTATATATATATAATGTTAAATGATTGATATGTATATATATAATATGAGAAAATTGTAAAAAAAATAATTAGGGGTTGGGGGGTGCGCCGTAGTGGGCGAGTTATTTTTTTTCTAAATAGATTTATATATGTATAATATATATAATATATGCAAGTTGAAACATACTTAAAAAAATTAATGAGGTTGGGGGTCATGCACGAACACCATTAGGTGAGTGTGTTATTTTTTTGTTAATATACAAAAAGTTATTATATATATAATATTAAATCATTGATAATATATATATTATTAATATCTTTGTTTATATATATATATATATTATATTAAACAATTTATATATATATATTATTAATTAATTTATATATATATATATAATCATATCATTGATATATATATATTATTAATAGATTTGTTTATATATATATACACATATATATGATATGCAAGTTTCATCATATTTAAAAAAAATGAGGTTGTTGGGGGTGTGTGCGAATATCATTGGGTGAATGTGTTATTTTTTTGTTAATATATAATAAGTTATTATATATATATATATAATGTTAAATGATTGATATATATATATATATATATATATATATATATATATATGAGAAAATTGTAAAAATAATAACTAGGGGTTGGGGGGTTCGCCGTAGTGGATGAGTTATTTTTTTTTCTAAATAGATTTATATATGTCTAATACATATAATATATGCAAGTTACAACATACTTAAAAAAAAAATTAATGAGGTTATGGGGCGTGCATGAACATCATTAGGTGAGTGTTATTTTTTTTGTTAATATACAATAAATTATTATATATATAATATTAAATCATTGATATATATATATATATATATTCTTAATAGTTTTATTTATATATATTATATTAAATCATATATATATATTATTATTAATGGATTTTTAAAAGCCACGCTTAATTGATATATATTATTGATGACTTTGTTTATATATATACATTATATATATATATATATAATTGTACATTGTTGTATACACACACACACACACACACACATTATAATTATATATAATAACAATTATATGTATATATATTATTTTTTGTTAATATATAATGATATATATACATATATCATTGACACACACACACACACACACAGAGAGAGTCTGGTGATAACATAATAGGCACAACGCCTGGACTAGTTGGTCCAGATGCAACCTTGGAAGTTTGCAGTAGGGGGATCGAACCTCCCTACCAGCAGTTTCCCATTAATTTTTTATAGTAGACGGGCTAGTGGGTCGTGCTTTTTCGGGTCGGCCCGGCCTAGCCCGTGAGCCTTCTTGGATAGGCCCAGACCCGGCCTGATGAACCTACGACCCGATCCCAACTCGGCCTGACGTGGGCTTTGCCAGGCCGGGTCTGTCGGGCTTTTGGGCCGCCGAGCTAGAATGCAACCACATTTTTAGTAGTATTTTTTAGTTGGTTCCTATGATGCCTATTGAGTGCCATTAAATTCCATTTAGTCTCAGTCTCTATAAACTGAAGGCTTAGAAATTTCAAATTTATTATATCACAACAAGGCTTTCCATAATTTAACAATTTCCATTTTCAAAACATTTTTGAAAATTCTACTATGCTTTTTGAAAATCAAACCATTTTCAAATACTTAACACTCTTTCACTAAATCATAAATCATTACTCAAAATGAATTATGCACTCATAGTGGGAAGTCATTTTTATCAATTCATGTAACACTCTTCTCATCATATAAACCCATGATAATGTGGTTACATCTCCTAGAAGTGTCTCAAAACACTCATGAACCCGAAATCCTTGGTAACTTGAAGTTCAACATAAATAGGTTATCAATGCATCTTTATACTCTATATTTCAAGTTTCAATGATCCCACTACTTACTAACATTCCTAGAGAAATACCAACACTATTCCCATTTTAAGGAACAAACAAAATGATACCCTTTGTCACAAAATGAAAGACATATCATCCAAGATTGATACCATTTGTAACATCCTACCCCTCACCCATTGGATTGGGAAGAGGTGGTGAGTGTTACCAGTCCTTAGGCGACATCACTAAAGGATAAAAATAAAATGTTAAGGGATTCATAAATAATTGGGTGATGATTTTCCCTTTGAAAATAAAGCAACCAAACAAGAGAACCATAACAACCAAACCACTATGTGGTGCATGAGTAAAACCAAATTCAACTCAAAGTAAACCAAACCAAACCAAACCATATCAGAGCACAATGTAGAAACCAAGAACAAAAAAACTCAAAGATACAGAAGAAAACAACTTAGTAACTCCCAACATGATCCAATCTCCACTCCACCTGCCCAAACTATGGTATCAAGATGCATCACTAAATAATTGGGATACCTTGCCTTTATCCGTGTCTTGATAAATCACATCTGAAAATGCACTAAAGTGCCTAGGAAGGGGGTGAGTAAAAAACTCAGTATAATTTCCCCAATGAATTCCCAACTCACGCCACTAGGATAGAACATGTTAGCACATCTATACAAAATAGTTTTAAAATAATTTAAAGTAGTTTATATCAAGGAATAAACCAATTTTCCAAACCAAAATTGTTTCCATATAAAGCAACCAAACAAGACATTAAAAACATTTCACATTTCTATCCGGAATACCCAATATACACATCCTCACATCCACACATGCATGGGTAGGTGACAATTCCATAATCATGAGTTGTTTCTCATCAATCTACTAAGTCATCATAAGGTAACCATTACTAAGTGCCTCAATAACACACACCCCTTCCATAGGGTCATGTCAATGCAAATGAACACACGTAAACCATTTATGCCAAATACCATTCCAAACCAATCATGCCAAACCATTTCAAAAAAAAAATCCACAAACCTTCTTACACGAATAAAAAAAAATCATAATTTTAAAATCACTATTTTAAAATTTACATCATAAGGTTTTCCAAAAAAACCATCCAATTCCACCATTTCAAAAAACCACCACTAAAGAGGTTTTTCATCGAGAACCACGTATCAATTTCCTAAAAATTTCAATCAATTAAAATAATTTGAAACCAAGACTTTAAGTTCTAATCAATAAGAGTTGAGATAGAAGCCACCTACCTCTCAAACTTAGGCGAAAATGAAGAACAGTTTATCAACTTCAAAAACCCAGCTTAGATCTTCAGGATTCGACCTTAGATCTTGTTCCCTTCAACCAAAACAACCATATATAATAATTATTGAAATAAAACAATGTGTATTTATCCCCAATAGACTAAATCCATGATTCCAAGAGAGGGAATAAGAAGAAAACTAAGGAAAATGACAAAGAACGATCACTTACCAACAAATCCAGCCTCTAACGGACTTAGATTCTCCTATAAATCACTCTCAGATCAAAAGGAATGGTCTCCACAGCCTTGAGAGGGAGAGGAATTTGAGATATGACCTTATTAGGAAAAAATGAGAGGTTTAAGTGGGTAAATCAGATTAGATCCATAAATTTTGGATTTAACTTTTAACGGTGAATGATTTAGGAAAATCGTGTGCTAACCGTGCACTAGACACTACCTCCAAACCCACCTCGCACAATTGGATTGCATGGTTAGAAAAAACATGCACCAACCATGTTATTCCCATATATCCAGACTTTCATGATTTATCTTGGGCAGCCACACAGTTTGGCCAAACCATACACCTACCCAGTGCCCACTGTTTCAATTGCACGATTTCCTGGAAGGTGTTGCATGATTTATACTAACCACACACCACCAAAAAAGCCCCCAAAACATGATAAAACTCCTAAAAACCTCCCAAAACATAACCCGATAACTTTATATACTTAATATACATGAATAAAGGGTCAAGTATCTAAAACCAAGGGTGTTATAATCAAGCATACCTCAGTAAGCGTGGACATCATGTATGGTTATATATGAATATCGATGTGATTGAATCCATCTATAGATAACATTTTTATACTTATATTTCATAATAGAAAGTTATACATTTGATTTTGACATAATATGGAAAAAAAACATACCATCATCCATGCAGAGGCTCCCATAAAATATTGGCAGACAATAACGTGTAGGCATGTGGAGTTAAGCGAGAGATGTGCTCCCATATCTACATCCGTATCAGAATAACACATCCCGGGATCTTCATATTATTGATGCGACATGTACTGCATAACTCCCTATATGTATATAAAATACATGTAGACCCCCAACTATATCATCATGTCTGGTCAAGTCCTCTTGTCAAATGTTTTTTTATTATAATGTTACTCCCATGCAAGTGAGAGGGTCTAGGGGTTTAGGGCACATAACAGTTTGACACAGACACATATGTACTAACATAATTAGAAAAAAGGATGACACGCAGGTCATCGATGAGGAAAATAAAATGTAATTATTATAAATTATATAACCACATAAATGAAAACACATGCAATTTCAATTATACATTAGTCGGTCATCTCACAATACTCTTAACATGTTTTTTGGGATACTTATTAAGTTCTACATATTATAACTTTACCTATAACTGTATCTAATATATAATAAATATGTATATATATAACCATATATTTATATTACCTTCTTTCCAAAATTTAAACTTTTTAATTTGTATATATATATATTTAGGTAGATTCACTTTATTTACCTGTGTTTCGAATATTATAATTTAAATTTATATTACTTTAGATATAATATACAATAATATATACATATAAATATATTTAAATAATATATATATATATACATACAAATTTAAATATATTCAAATATATTCATTAATATTTTAAAATATAATTACATATACTTTTTTAAACAACTATAGTTTCCTAAATATATATATTATCAATTTATACATAAATACTAAAAATATTAGTAATAATAAATTTAATTAACACAAGTAATATAATTTACACTTACATAACCATTAAAATATTGTAAACTTATGTTATTTTCAATTTTACAAAATTACATATGTATATATAATTTTTTTTGAAGTATTTATACTTTCTAAAATTTAAATGATTATATTTTTTACATTATTACTGGGAATAAAAATTATTTTTGCTTAATAAAATTTAAAATTATTATTCATAGTGAACTCTTTTTTTGTACTGTTAACAAAAAAACATTATATATATATATATATTTAAATAAATTTAAACATAATACTAAATATAACTAACATTCTTTATAAATAATTATTCATAATATAATTTTTATAAAATATTGAGCTATATTCACTTTATTCACCTATGTGTATGGAATATTATAATTTAAATTTATGTTACTTTAAATATAATATAAAATATATACATATAATTATTTTCAAATCAGATTATCCACTATTTAAATATATACATTTTTTAAACAATAATATTTCCCGAAATATAAATTATATTTTAAATATAAAATTTAAATTATGCAAACACCATATATAGATTTCTTAAATCATTAAATTTAAATTAAATCATACATGAAACAATGATACATATAGAAATTAAATCATACAAAGAACAATAATCTATACATCCATACATTCATATATCAATACATCCATACATCCATACATCCATAAATATCAAATCAATCAATCATACAAAAAAAAGACAATTAAAATTTTAAAATAGAAATTTTACCTTCTTAAAAGCTGAGAATATATGTTGAGAAAGAAATCATGCAGAGCTTCATAGAAAAATATAGAGCAGAATAGTTAAAAATAGAGGGGGGGGCACCTATATTTATAGTTTTTATTGAGGAGGTGGTGTGAAAATTGTTCATTCCTCCTTCGAAAAAATTTCGAAGGACGCATGAAAGGGGTTCGTGCTTCCTTCACCATGCCAAAGAAGCATGAACCCCATTCAAGCTTCTTTGGTGCCATAAAGAGAAGCATGAACCTCGTTGACACCTACTTGGATCCTTTTTTAAAATATGTATAACCCTACCCCTTTTTTGATTTTTATAAATTGTAAAACCCTTTTAAAAAAACTTGAACTTATATACATGTATTAATTTATATTTATAATTTTTTATGGGGTAATAATAATAATCATACTAGTAATAATGATAACAAAAAACAATAGTAATATCAATAATTTTGTTGTTATAAAATTGCTAACCTAATTATTAAATGGGTGGGGTTAGGGTAATACTTTTAGTGTGTGATAAAATTGAATTCGGTTATGCTAATCAATAATCTATTACTAAATTACATTAGAATTATAAAGCTATTTTTTTTATTTTGAGTTCAGTTTAAATTAAATTTTTAAATAAATATTAAATTTCAATTCATTTAAATTAATTATTAGTAGTTCATTAACTACATGTTATCAAATGAAAAATAAAATTAAAAAATAAAATTAATTATTTTTTAATATGTTTATCTTATATTTTTAAATAAAATTTAAATATTTATATTTCTATTTGAGTAATTAAAAGGGTTAGGGTAGTTAAATGGGTAGTTAAAGATATAACAGGTCTAGGTTAGAGCAGTGAATTTGAAAAATAAATGGGTTAGGGTTCGAGAGCCCCATATTTCATGGGAACTCGACCTAGTTTCTACGCAACATGCTTTCTCTACTAATTAGAGTCCACAAGTTTCTGAATTTATTGTGTTTGGTAATGGCCTTGGGTTTTATAAGGATCAAGGTTGGCATAATGCTATCCTGGAGTCAAATTTCATCTCTCTTATCTCTTTGGTTAATGTTCACCTACTATCTCTACTTCTTTGGGGATCCTCCTCAATGAAATATGGTGTGGATATTATGATTTTTCTCATTGTTCCTTTTCTTTCATGAAAAGGGATGGTAATATAGTGGGGCATCATATTTCTAAGTCTCATCATTCTTCTGCTATGTTGGTTTGGTTTGGTTCTATGGTGATGAATTATCTTTTATATCTATGGATTTGAAACATGTTTGAGTGGATTTGTGTTTTACCTCAAAATGTATACACACTCACAAAAACACACACACACATATTGAAAAAAGTGTTGTTTCTAAAGAAAACTATGTATGGTTCGAAATAAACATGCAAGACTTTGTACTCAAAACATGACTTTTTGAAAATAAATAATGTTTTTAAGAGGTGAGATTGATCATAATAAGTGAGTAGGAAAAAATAATTCACAATAATAATAATTTATTGAATGCACAATGATAATAATTTACTGGAATCAACTCAGATTCCAATTTCAAACAAGAATTAGCAAATGCATTCAGGAGGTCTCATACCAAATATGCTAATCACCAGTTTAACTATAAGGAAGTTGATTCTAACTTTCACTCCAAGTTTGAAACTTATAATTTTGATCCTTTTTTGATTATGTGTAATTTTTTATCCATTTTATGGTCATCACCATCACCAACACAATGTTTTGGTTTGGGTTCCCACTCTACTTGAAAAAGTATTTTTTTACTTTAAAATAAAAAAAGGATTTGGCATAAGAGATTGAGACATTTATTCCACATATTGGATGATTAGAAAAATTGTATAACCATCATAATTAAGAGGAAACTATATTGAGTCATATTGTTTAACCATCACAATTAAATTCCTTTATTGAAATGGTTTGATAAATTACCTCCATTGGACAATAAAATATCACTAAAATCATTGAAAAACTAAACTTACATCATTAATATGAAACATAATATTAGGTTGTCAAAATGAAATTCATTTTTTTATAATTTTTTTATATTTCACTCATAATCATCATTAAATGGAGTTGTAAATTTCAACAATATGATTATTAATAATAACTTAGACACCTGATATTGATACATTATAATGTTATTTTGAATGGAAAATATGATATTGTATATCCATTATTTTAAAATAGTGATTATCATATATGTTATCATTCAATTTAAAATAAAAAAAATACTATAGTATTATAAAAATATTAATGTATGGAAGTCAAGTGTTAAAACATGAAACATTAGTATTAAAATATGGAAGTGAAGTGTTAAATTGTTTTTTAGCTGACTTTTGGTTTTTAAAATCATGTTTCATGAATTAAGAAATATGATATTGTATATTAATTATTTTCAAAATAATTAAACAATATCAAAGTCTCAAAAACAATTCAACACTTGTATTCATTATTTTAAAACTTTATTTTCATATTTTAACACTTGACTTCCAGATTTTAACAATATAGTTGAAGTGTTCAGTGAATTTCATTTGTTGTCAATGAGTGTTTGTTGGATGATTTGAATGTGTTTAAGGTTTTTAAATTAAATGATTGCAGATCTGGTATTTAGTTCTAAATAAATGTGCAAATTTGGATTCACATTGTTTACAATAATGGTTGAAGTTCAAGTAATATCCATGAAAAGTGTTGTTTATTTTACATAAAGGTTTGGAGTGGTGTATTTGAGTTGGTTGGTCTATGAATTATGGTGTGGATTATGGTTGTTATTTTTTTAAGGGAGTTTATTAAAAATTTAGCCACACCTATCCAGCTAGACAAGGGAAGAAGCATGCACCAATGAGGGAGGCTGAGCTTAACACTGAACCAGCCAACTAGGAGGTTGAAGGTTCCGGGCGCAGAGGAAGCACATGGATGGATGTGCCCACTTGGATTTTTGTCATTAGCAATGATCAATCTGGGATCAATACGATGATAAACTCCAGTCTCCAAGGATCGAATCACAGAAATAGATAAAAGAAATAGAAAGTCCCAGAACCACAAAGTAGGATCATTATAGGTTGATTATAATTATTTTAATTAATTGAAAAGAAATACCTTTTGCGGTGTTCTTTCTTCATTGATGTTTTTGATCACGTTCCGAAGTGATTCATCATTGCGTCACAGAAGCCAAGTGTAGACTTCCTCTAGCGGTGATCCACACGTGCACCTCATATCTTAGGACATCGCCAAAGGAGTCTCCGGGTGCTAGCGTGGAGAAACCTTTGCTTGCGTTGTCCGCCTTAGATCGTCTTGATCTGATGGAATAAGATCTCTCTCGGTCTTGAGAGCGTTCTTGGAGGAAGAGGTTCTTTCGGCCTTGAAAGAATTCTCCAAAGTTTTTGTGCACAATGATTCTCTTGTGTGTCGAAAAAGAGTTGGGGTTGTGAGGATATTTATAATCAGGATTGAGGTTGTAGAGTTATGACAATAAATAAATGCGTTACATGTTTTATTTATTTCATTGACTCTTATTTAAAACCCCCATGTAGAATAATTAATTCCTTGACATGCGACCACACTGATTATAATAAATATCATTTAAAACAATATTATATCCTCAAAATACCGACTGGAAAAACTACATGGCATATATTAATAAATACACTGCGTGTACTTGTTTTTCATTGAAAACTACATGGCGTGTACATTCAATGTACATGACATGTAATTATTAATACACGGCGTGTACTTGTTTTCCATGAAAAACTACACGGCGTGTAATCTTTAATACACGACATGTATATCTTGTTTTTCATTTCCTTCTTCCTCCATCATTAAAACGATTTAGGATTCCTTGAATAATTATTAAACCACATATGGGAATAATCTTTATTCTACTTGAGATACTTGAATACACTTAGTGTGTGACCCTCTAGGCCTCTTTCTCATTGGCATTAGGCAAGCTTGCCTAAAGTCCAAGATTATTGTCTAGCAACAGGTCAAGGCACCCAAGAGAAAGAAGTTGATGCCGCATTGATGTGTCACATCATACGAATGCTTACTATGTAATTTAATCCCTTTGTCTTGATATCTC
Organism: Viscum album; assembly: GCA_963277665.1. Taxonomy (NCBI): domain Eukaryota; kingdom Viridiplantae; phylum Streptophyta; class Magnoliopsida; order Santalales; family Viscaceae; genus Viscum; species Viscum album. The sequence goes on from OY728164.1 coordinate 1,819,561,393, forward strand.
ATCAAGCAGGTTTCATGGTAGTGTCATAAACCTATATGCTTGATCTGTCGTTCTTTGACTACCTGAAATAAACTCGTCATTCACACCATGGCCATGTAATTTAATGTGACAGTTCTATTTCAATCAAAGGGACGAGATATCAACTTCCATAAATGGAAGGGACAAATCCTTCCTCGACTTATCCATTAACAACATGTCACTCGTGACGCACCCAACGTACCCTACTTCCCGCCAACTTTCTGCGCGACGGTTTTCGTCAGTAAATCTAAGTGCGCGAGTCATGACATGAGTTAATGATAATATTCTAGTCTAAGGACCATTACACACGCTCATAGATAGAAATGACCGATGACACCAAGACATGCAGAATTGCTACTGGCGGGTCTGTTCTCATAATCTCCCATCTTGGAGATTACCAAGTGCGAACTCCATGAGAGAGAGTCTCATCTTCTTACAAGTACTCGCACATGATGGTATGTATACTATGTGTCCTATCATAGTATGCCATCCAACCGTAAAAATTTATTTAAGAATATTTTTATAGCATTTCAAGGTTCTCATCATAGTGGGGATCTGCCATGACCTTATCAATGCAATAAATATTCCAGGACATTATTATATTATAGTCATGAAGAACAATGAAAAATATATAATAAGTGAACATTCATGTAATCAAAGTACAAAACAGTTGGTTCTCAGGACACCAAACCTTACAAACTCCCACTTGGACTAGAGCCAACTGCCTATGACTTTTAGTCCGCTAGACCTTACATGATGATCATGTTTCTGCTGAGTCAAGGCTTTAGTCAAGGGGTCCACCATGTTGTCTTCTGTGGAAATACTGCTCACTGCAACTTCACCTCTCTGAGAAAAATCCCTCAATAGATGATACTTCCGAAGTATGTGCTTTGTCCGCTGATATGACCTTGTCTCTTTTGCAAGTTCCACCGCTGCAGTATTATCACAATAGAGTGTGATAAGATATTTACTGCTTGGTACTACATCCAACTCTTGGACGAAGCTTCACATCCATACCGCTTCTTTAGCTACCTCAGAAGCTTTGATATACTCGGACTCTGTTGTAGAATCTGCAACCACACTTTGCTTTGAACTCTTCCAGCTCACTGCACCTCCATTAAAACTGAAGATGTATCCAGTCTGCGACTTCATGTCATCTTGATCAGTCTAGAAACTAGCATCTACATGTCCTCTGATGACTAGTTTCTCATCTCCTCCATAAACCAAGAACATATCCTTAGTACACCTCAGATACTTAAGGATAGTCTTGACTGCCATCCAATGGAGGTCTCCTGGATCATCTTGATATCTACCTACCGCACTTAATGCGTAAGCAACATCTAGCCTCGTACATAGCATAGCATACATGACTGACCCAATCGTGGATGTGTAAGGGATACTTTTCATTATATTTCTTTCCTCATGTGTCTAAGGACACATTTTCTTGGAAATATTAATGCCATGTGACACTGGCAACAATCCCCTCTTGGACTATTCCATACTGAATCTCTTCAGTATCTTATCAATGTATGTACTTTGACTCAGACCCATCATTCTCTTGGATCTATCACGATGGATCTTGATCCCAAGAATATATGCTTCCTCGCCCAAGTCTTTCATGGAGAAGAATTTATGTAACCATGCCTTAACTGACTGTAAGACAGGTACTTCGTTTCCAATTAGTAATATGTCATCAATATATACTATTAGGAAAATGACTACACTTCCACTAAACCTCTTATAGACACAAGGCTCACATTCATTATTAACAAATACAAATTATTTTACAGCTTCATCAAAACGAATGTTCCATGACCTTGATGCTTGCTTTAATCCATAAATGGATTTCTGCAACTTGCATACCTTGTTGGCATCCTTTAGAGTCACAAAACCTTCAGGTTGTGTCATGTAGACATCTTCCTGGAGGTTCTCATTAAGGAATACTATTTTGACATCCATTTTACAAATTTCAAATTCATGGTAAGTGGCAACGCCCAATAGGATTCTGATGGATTTCAGCATCGCAACCGGTGTAAAAGTTTCATCATAGTCAAATCCTTGGCACTATATAAAACCTTTTGCAACCAGTCGTGCCTTATAGGTGTTGACTTGCCCCTCCATGTCTAGTTTCTTCTTGAATACCCATTTATTACCAATAGGCTTTACATCAACTGGAGGATCTACCAAAATCTAGACTTGGTTTTGGTACATGGAATCCATTTCAGAATTCATGGCTTCTTGCCACTTGGCAACGTCTGTGCCTTCAATTTCTTCCTTTTAGGTAAGAGGATCATCATTGTCAACCAATAATGAGTCACCATCCTCGGTGACAAGAAAACCATATCGTTCTGGTTCTCTCACCTCTCTCGTGCTCCTACGCCGTTCTTGTGTCTCTGGAACAGATTGTTATTCCACGGGGCTTTGTGGAATCTGTTATTGTACCAACTCTTGTGTATCTTGAGCCTCGAATTCATCGAAGTCTATCTCTCTCCCACTATCTCTTTTAGAGATGTGCTCCATCTCAAGGAATATGACATGTCTTTCCACTGTAATCTTTTTTTTTCTGAGGGGTTTTATAGGTAATATCCCCTTGTTTCCTTGGGATATCCTATAAAGATACACTTTGTGCCTCGAGGTGAAAGTTTGTTACCTAAAGAGGCCTTAACAAATGCTTCGCTACCCCACACATGTAAATTCGATAACATGGCTTTGCGTCCACTCCATAACTCGTATGGAATACCATTTATCGATTTAGTTGGTACTTGGTTTAGTATGTGCACTACTATTTGTAATGCATATCCCCAAACGGATAATGGAAGACTTGCATGACTCATCATTGATCTCACCATGTCCAAGAGGGTGCGGTTCATCCTTTCACTTACACCATTCCACTGCGGTGTGTAAGGAGGAGTGAGTTGAGATAGAATCCCAAAATCCTGTAAGAAATCAATGAAGTCCTAATTAAGATATTATTCTCCTCTATCTGAGTGGAGTTTCTTAATCTTCTTACCAAGATGGTTCTCAACTTCATTCTTGTATTCTTTGAACCGATCAAAAGAATCTGACTTATACCTCATTAAGTAGATATATCCATATCTACTAAAATCATCAGTAAAAGTTATGAAGTAAGAGAACCCACCCCTTGATTTAACTAGAAATGGTCCACACACATCTGTGTGAACTAATTCTTGAAGCTCTTTAGCTCTTTCACCTTTCCCACTAAATGGGGATTTGTTCATTTTTCCTTGTAGACACGCATGACATACACCAAGTGGTTTTAGTTCGAAAGAATCTAAATACCCATCTTGATGTAATTTTGTCAAACATTTCTCAATGACATGACCTAGCCAGTGATGCCAAAGTTGGGTGTGGTATGAGTCACATGAATTAACTTTGTTATCGATTTCCATTACTTGGTTTGCGTAGTATAACACATAAAGGTCGTTATATAAATGTGCCCTACCAAAACAAATGCTATCTTTATAAAAATAGCAACATCCACTTCCAAACTTGAAGATGAATCCATCAGTATCTAATCTGGATACTGAAATAATGTTTTTGGTTACAGAGGGTACATAATAACATCCTTTCAAAACCAAGACCATCCCCGTAGGCAATGTGAGGTGGTAGTCCCCGACAGCTACAACAGCAATTCTGGCTCCGTTGGCTGCTCGTAGATCTACCTCCCCTCAATCAATCTTCCTGAATCTACTTGGTTCCTGTATTTGGATACAGATGTGAGCACCACAAGCAGTATCTAATACCCAATTAGTAGAAATAGATAGATTTCATTTGATAATAAACACACCTGAAGCTTCCCCTTGCTTCCTTGGATGGGTGCAGTTTTTCTTCCAGTGGCCCTTCTTGCCACATGCGAAACAAACAGAATCTTATTCCTTTGCCTCCCCTTTGATCTTCCTTTTCTTGGAAGTCCTTGAATAATCTTTGGGCTTAAATCTCTTCGCCTTCCCTTTCCTTTTATTCACCATGAGGACATAAGTATTTTCACGCTTCATGTCATTGTTCACTTGGCGAATAAGGATAAGAAGATCAGATAGAGACTTCTCAATGTTGTTCATGTTGAAGTTCACAACAAAGTTTGAGAAGCTCTGGGGGAGTGATGCGAGAATGATATTGGTACCCAGTTCTTCAGGGAGTTTAAACCCTAGAACCTCCAAGCACTCAATGTAGCCAATGAGATTGACTACATGAGGTCCAGCTGGGGCACCCTCTCCAAGCTTGCTCTGAAATAGAGCCTTGGAGATCTCAAACCTTTCCTATCTTGCTCTCTCCTGGTATAGACCACAGAGGTACTCGAGCATGCTGTAGGCATCCATGTCTTCATGAGACTTCATGAGCTCACTAGACATAGATTACAGCATCAAACATTGAACGTCAAGAGCGTCGTTCAAATGTTGATCATAGACCAGGAAATCTTCATCACTTGCCCCTGGGGCAGGAGAATCAGGAAGCGAGGACTCCAGCACGTAAAACTTTCGTTCATGGTGTAGGATAACCCGAAGGCGCCTAAACCATTCCTGAAAGTTACTGCCGGTGAGGATATTGTCTTTATCCAGAATTGATCGTAGAGAAAAGGTGGTTGATGAGTTTGTCATATCGATTCTACAAATTAAAAGAGCAGATTTATCAGTACTTTCTTGATTACATTTTATGAGAAATAATAAATGAATTAATTAATTCTCCCACTATTTTATCAAGTCCCAATGGACCTCACCATTGAACTCATAATTTCCAGTTTCTTTGACATTCTAGTGGCAATGATCCATATTCCCCTTCGCATAACCCCAACAAGGGTTGGTAAATCTATTTGAAGGTATTTAGGTAGGCAGGTCTTTGCCAACTGTGAGCTTACAGTTCCTTGATCTGTTGAGTGGACTCCCTAATCCTGAAATCCTGACTTGGATTTCCTCAACTCTTGCCTCCAATATTACATCAAGTCTATAAAGGGCTACTCCTCTTGATGTAATATGGTTAAGTCAACCCGAAACCTTTCATAAGGTCTTCCTTTATAAAAGTAAGTGTCCCAAAAAGGGTTAGTCAAACACATAATTTTATTGAGTCTTTCCCTTAATCAGGTAACGGAAGGCTAAGTCTAACTTAATATGGTATTGAGGGATTTTAATCCTTTATGTGTAGTTTTTCATTATCACATGCTTGTTAATATTAAGTGATGCTTTCTTAAGTGATTAACCATGTTCTGATAATGTTTATGCATAGTCCAGTTTTTATTTTATTCCATATTTTCATGCTTGTTCTTTTTATTAACTATGTGATCGCGACAACACATACATAATAAATAAACCATGCAATTTAGACAGAAATAAAACAATATGGCATGATCATGAGGTTCTATTGGTTAGCTTATCTAGCAGTTTTGATAAGCTAACCCTGACCTAGGGAAAACACCTTGAACCTGATGGTTCATGTTTTGCAGCTCCCACCTGTCCACCTTTGTATCTTCTTTCATCGGTTTCGCCTCAGCTTCGGGATTTGAAACGTCTCCTCTGGCTTGGGAGATCCTCCATTACATGGGTTTACATTAAAGAAACCATGGGCACACAGGCCCTACATTTTATTGGAAGAAGGCTCGCAGGCCAAGAAATTTAAATTAAATAAATTTAAATGAAACCATACACATACAAAGGGTCTTTGGTCTAGCTCATGATCATCCATAGCATGCAACGACATTTAAGAAAATTTAGAATTCAAATTCTTTTAATCGTTATTTCATTTAAGATAAGTCGCGCTCGAATTCAATTAATTATGATCTTATAATTAATAAATTCTTTATCTTAAATTAATTTTTGAATTTCCTTGAGATTCTTCTCATCCATATTCCTTGTACGGGTCTTTGTACATTGGAGGAAACTTTGGTGAATATCTATTTCTGGAAAGTACACGGCGTGTAGTTTATAATTACACGGTGTGTATTTCTTTTCACTCTTTATCCAAAGTACACGCCGGGGGCTTTGGTGTGTTTTTCTGAACTTTGTAAATTTTGGAGTACACGGCATGTAGATGAATCATACACGGCGTGTACTTCCTTGTTACGCGGTAACTGGCATGGCGATCCCGTGTACGCGGTACGCGGCTTATCTTTGTACATAGTTTCACCTGGGCCGGAACGGACTACACGACGTGTTGATCCAACATACACGCTGTGTATTCTGGTTCCACGTGCTGTTCAATTCTGGTCAACACGGTATGATTAATACTTAGGCATATTCAATTTACACGGCGTGGTTTGGCGGACCAGTTTCGGTTCATTGAACCTAAGTACACGGCGTGTAGTTTTAATCACACGACGTGTAATCCCGTGTTGTACAGACAGAAAGAGCAGCTCCTCCGGATGAGTTCCTCGTTTTTATTTTAATCAAAATTAAAATTAAAAGGTCGTTTCTGTGATGTGAATCGAGAAATGAAGGAGGAAGAACATATCTCGTTTATTCAGATTTATAGAACGATTTATTTCGAATTGAATCAAATATAAATGTGTAAATTATCAATGAAAATTAAATAACTATAATCAATGTTGTAACCTTGCTCTGATACCATTTGAAGGTTCCGGGTGTAGTGGAAGCGCATGGGTGGATGTGCCCACTTGTCCTTTTTTCATTAGAAATGATCAATCTGGGATCAATATGACGATAAACGCCAGTCTCCACAGATCGAATCACAGAAATAGACAAAAGAAATAGAAAGTCCCGGAACCACAAAGTAGGATCGTTACAGCTTGATTATAATTAATTTAATTAATTGAAAAGAAATACCTTTTGTGGTGTTCTTTCTTCGTTGATGTTTTTGATCATGTTCTGACGTGATTCGTCGTTGCGTTGCAGAAGCCAAGTGTATACTTCCTCTAGCGGTGATCCACATGTGCACCTCATATCTCAGGACGTCTCCAAAGGAGTCTTTGGTTGCTAGCGTGGAGAAACCTTTGCTTGCGTTCTCCGCCTTAGATCATCTTGATCCGATGGAAGAAGACCTATCTCAGTCTTGAGAGCGTTCTTGGATGAAGAGGTTCTTTCGGCCTTGAAAGAATTCTCCAGAGTTGTTGTGCACAACGATTCTCTTGTGTGTCGGAAAAGAGTTGGGGTTGTGAGGATATTTATAATCAGGCTTGAGGTTTTAGAGTTATGACAATAAATAAATGCATTACATGTTTTATTTATTTAATTGACTCTTATTTAAAACCCCCATGTCAAATAATTAATTCCTTGACATGCACCCACGCTGATTATAATAAATATCATTTAAAACAATATTATATCCTCAAAATCCCGACTAGAAAAACTACATGGTGTGTATTAATAAATACAAGGCGTGTACTTGTTTTTCATTGAAAACTACATGGCGTGTACATTCAATGTACACGGCGTGTATATCTTGTTTTCATTTATTCATTTCCTTTCCATAAATAAAACTACACGGCGTGTAATTATTAATACACGGCATGTACTTGTTTTCCATGAAAAAATACACGGCGTGTAATCTTTAATACACGACATGTATATCTTGTTTTTCATTTCCTTCTTCCTCCATCATTAAAATGATTTAGGATTCCTTGAATAATTATTAAACCAAGTACAGGAATAATATTTATTCTACTTGAGATACTTGAATACACTTAGTGTGTGACCCTCTAGGCCTCTTTCTTGTTGGCATTAGGTGAGCTTGCCTAAAGTCCAAGATTACTATCTGTCAACGGGTCATGGCACCCAAGAGAAAGAAGTTGACGCTGCATTGACGTGTCACCTCATACGAATGCTTACTATGTAATTTAATCCCTTTGTCTCAATATCTCATCAAGCAGGTTTCATGGCAGTGTCATAAACCTATATGCTTGATCCGTCATTCTTTGACTACCTGAAATAAACTCATCGTTCACACCATGGACATAGAATTTAATGCGATAGTTCTATTTCAATCAAAGGGCTGTGATATCAACTTTCATAAATGTAAGGGACAAATCCTTCCTCGACTTTTCCATTAACAACATGTCACTCATGACGCACCCTACTTCCCAACAACTGTCTGCGTGATGGTTTTCGTCAGTAAATCTAAGTGCGTGAGTCATGAAATGAGTTAATGATAATATTTCAGTCTAAGGACCATTACACACGCTCGTAGATAGCAATGTCCGATGACACCAAGACATGCGGAATTGCTACTGGTGGGTCTGTTCTCATAATCTCCCATCTTGGAGATTACCAAGTGCGAACTCCATGGGAGAGAGTCTCGTATTCTTACAAGTACTCGCACATGACGGTCTGTATACTACGTGTCCTATCATAGTATGTCATCCAACCGTATAACTTTATTTAAGAATATTGTTATATAATTTCAAGGTTCTCATCATAGCGGGGATCTTCCATGACCTTATCAATGCAACAAATATTCCAGGACATTATTATATTATAGTAATGCAGAACAATGAACAATATGTAATAAGTGAACATTCATGTAATCAAAGTACAAAATAGTTGGTTCTCAGGACACCAACCCTTACAGAGGTGACATGGTGTGCACCCACAGGGGTTCATGAGAAGCAGCATGCAAAGAAAACATCATGTGGGGTGTCACGATGATGGAGGTGGGTGCAGGTGCACACCCACAGAGAACTGGTACGGGGTAGTACGAGAGAGGGAGAAGAGGAATTATTGAACTTAGGTTGTCTTGGATTGTTTCGATGTGGGATTACACCGAAATAACCTAGATCGTCTGATTTGTTGATCATTTAATCCATGACATTGATCTGTTTTAAAAAAAATGAAGAGAACTGTAGATGTGCGATCTGATTTGATGAAACATCTGGGTCATTCATTCATTTGAATCTTATTATGATCAAAATGTGATCAAAATCACCTACCGATGTCTTTTCATCACTAATCAAATATAAAATTGTAGATTTGCAGTGTACAAAAAATGAAATATTATTTTGGTGATGGTGAAAGTATGCAGAATGTATCTTGTTCAACAACAAGATCTTTCTGTGATTCTAGAAGGTTCAGAGTCATTTTATACTGCCTATAAATACCTCGACCAGGTTCTCATTTGTTGTGGGTTTCTTATCTCTCATCCGAGAGCTCATCATGAATTTGTGATAAGGGTAGAGAGAGATATAGAGAACAATATGAATTATGTATTTTCAAACCAAGGAGATACCATGCATTCGAATTTAAAATATGTAATCACATGATGGTAATGAATGTTTGAGTTTTGGTGAACTGTTTTGAGAAGAATATGGTAGAATCGTGAACCTGTTTTCAAAGTGAAATAAGACACTGTGTACTATTTGAGAAGTAAATAGAAGAACCACAAACTACACTGGTTCGCGAAGAGGAAAGTAGAACTGTATACTACCATTACATGAAGAAGAAGAGGTTCTTGCAGATTGAAAACTAGTGAAGTTGTGTAAGCGCATGAAGCACCACGAACTATCCTAGTTTATGAAGTAAAACATATGTCTAGAAAGACATTAGTTTTAGAAAAGTGAAAACATAATATCTCTCGTACTATTGTTGCGAAGGAATTATTAAGGTACGTGAAGAAGCAGGCTGTCCCGTGTACTATTTTCAAAGAAGAAAGAGATACTGCATACTATTTTCAAAGTGAAAGGAAATACCGCACACTACTTTTTCAAAGGACACAGAGAAAACATACTCATGTTAAGTCCTTAATAGTATGTGTACGTAAAGCTTTTGAGAAGGCCACTTATATGACATAGTGTAGTGTATGCAGTACATGCATAAGGGGATAAAGGTTATGCAAGTGAAACATGTGTGCATGCATGTGTATGCTTACGCACATGTGATTACAAAATCACCTGAAGAAATAAGTGGATAGTGTGTTCTTGAGGATCCATATAAAATACACCTGCATGAATTAATTCATGTTCACATGCACACATGAGAAATAAAAGAGAAGGTCATACAGTGTTATAAATACATGCATGAAGATTGAAAAGTGCACGTGCAATTTATATTTCTTGATCAGTGTTTAGTGATTTGAGAATGAAGTTGGGATATTATTTATATCAGTGTTTTAGAATATTTCTATATCTGAGTTTTTAGTGTTTAGTGAGGCTGGGTATTCTATAGAGGAAATAATTCTTGCCTGATCATTTTTGTACTGATCCAACTAATTATATTCAGTGATTAGAATTATCAGAGAAAGACCAACATTAGTGAAAAGGTACTTGAATTGTACACGAGTCGGTTTGATCCAGAAATTTCATAGAGGAGGATCAATTGATAATCCTATATGTAGATCAGATTCAAGAAGAGGTTGAAAGTTGCAGCTAGGGGTCTAACCAGTTGCTGAAGATTGTGATTGGGGGGTCTAAACAATCACGGTGAAGAAGGTTCAGTTGGGGGGTCTAACCAACTATTGTAGACTTTTTGTAACTGGGAGGTATAATCAGTTTGTAATTGGGGGGTCTAACCAATTAATCTTTTAATCACCTTCTGTTATAGTGGAGAATCTATGTTGGGGGGTCTAACCAACATAGAAAGGAGTATGTCTTTGTACCAAACCTTGTAAATCCCCATGTGTTGTGATTTATTATTTTTTATTACTTATATGGTGAGGCTGAGTACTAAAGATGAGGGATCGAGACTTTAATTAGTCAGATAGGTTTAATCAAAAGTTAAAAGAATTTTTAAAAATAGTATACCACTGATTAACTCCCCCTCTCGGTGGTATCTAACTGATCCTTGTCCACTTCAATTGGTATCAGAGGTAAGGTACCCTCTGTAGATCCAAAATATTTTACAAGAAATGGAGAATTTGAATTCAGTAAACAACCAAGGAATTCCTACTTTTTATGGCATGAACTATCACGGTTGGAGGAATATGATGCTTCCTTACCTTCTATCTCTTGGACTGGAAGTGAGAGATGCAACAATAGTGGGTTTCCCTCCCATTAATGAAGATGTTTATATTAATAAAGTTGAAAAAAGCAACCTGGAAGTTAATGGCAAGGCTTATAATTCAATCTTGATGGCTTTATTAGAAAAAGTTTACACTAAAGTGAAGGGTCTCCAAACTGCTAAGGAAATCTGGGATAAACTGAGAAGCAGTTATGAAGGAAATCTTAAAGTCAGAGAATCCAAGTTGTAAATTTGGAGAATAAAGTTCGAAGATATCAAAATGGATGATGATGAAAGTATTGATGACTACTTTACAAGGGTAAATGAAATTGTTAGCAATATCAGAGGTTTTGGAGAGAAGTTGGATGATTATACTATTGTGAAAAATATTATGAGAAATTTCCCAGATAGATTCAACTCAAATATTTCAACACTATAAGAGAGATAATATCTATCATTGGATGAACTTTATAACACTCTCATATCTTATGAAATGAGAAAAGTGACAACATTCAAGAAAAAGGCAAGAGATGAGATGGACTTTGAAGCGATGATAAAAGGTAAAACTAAAATCAAAGAATAATCAGAATCAAGTGATTCTGAGGATGAATAAGCTGAACAAGAATTAAAAAAAATGATGGCCTTGTTTTAAAAAAATTTCAATAGGGGCATATGGAAAGGAAATAGAAAACAATCACCAAAGTGTTAGAATTTTCACAAAAGTGGTTATTTTGCTAGGAACTATCCAAAGAAGAAAGCTGATGATACTAAATCAAATGAAGAGGATAAGAAATATTAGAAAAGGAAGTGGAAGAATCATAAGAAGAGGTTTAGTTTCAAAAACAGAAATTTGTTGAGTAGAGAAATAAATGAATTTACATCATCGAGTTGTGAATCAGAAGATGTAAGATATTCTAAGAATCAAATGTGCTTTATGGGTAAGTCCAAGAAATCTAGAGACTCATTTGAAGGTGATGAAATAATTGATTTGGAATGGATGTTAAAAGAAAATATGGAAGCTACTATTGTTGACAATATGCATCTAAAAAAAGAAAATAAAAGTCTGAAGAAAGAAATTGACAAGATCTCATTTGAGAATAAAGAACGTTTCAAGAAATAGGAGATTTATCTTAATGAGATAAGATCAAATAATAATAATAATATAGATGATTTGGAAGGAAAACTAAAAAATATTCGAAAGGAAGATCTTGACAAGTAAGAATTAGAATTTTGTTGAAGATAATAAACAAAACCATTTGAAATTAGTTGAATTTGAAAATATGGTGAATGATCATAAAGAAAGACTTATTGAGAAAGAGGAAGAATTATCTAAGACACAATCTATCTATCTTATAGCTCAAAGTGAGTTGAATAAGTTGAAAGAAGACTTTACCAAAGCTGTTGAAATTAAGGGTGAATCTTCTAAAGCTGCTGAGAAGAAGGGTTCATAGAAAAAGGATGATTCCAAATCAAATGGATCTCAATGTACATTTGGATTTTCTATTGATGAAAGTATGAAAGGAAATACTGAATCTAACTGGATTAAGATAACAAATGAGAAAATAATTACCATATATGAGGAGCAATGTACTAATTTATTCATAATATTTACTCCTAAGAAAATACATCCACATTTTGTGAAAACAAAACAACTATAATCTTTAGATCCAATTTTCTATCAGTTTAGAAGATCAAGGTTCATAGGCTACTGATGGTGTTGTGGAGTGTTTGTTCATAAATCTTATTCATGCCAGTATAACATGTCACTACCAAGGAAGAGGCATGAATCAAGGGGGAGCAATTCTGAGCAGATAAGATTAGATTATTAGAATAATAAGCCTGTGATCAAGACTTTATCTAAACTATCAATGCAGAACTTAAATGAATGTTTGCATAAATTTTGTAACAGATGTGATCAAGAAGTTCACAAAGCTGAGAAATGTAGAGTTTGTTTATCTAGTGAGATTCCTCAGAATGAATATGAGAAGAAAAGTCAAACAGTGAAGAATGTTACAGTCACCAGTGAATTGTGCGAGAAGCTGAAATAACTTGAAAAAGATCAGAAGCTTGTCAGAGAAAAAGAAGAGAAAATGGTGACATATGAAGAACTTAATGATGATAAAGAGTCATCTACAAATGATGACTTTGAAATCCTGAAGTGTGTAAGGTGTGGAAAAATTGGCCATGACATAAAACACTGTATGAAACTTCTAATAGCTCAAAATATGAAGGACAACTCTTCCAAATTAAATTTTAAAAGGAATAAAGGAAAAACAAGGTTGAGAGGCATATCTCAGCCTGAGTGTTATTTTTAAGGAATAAAGAGGTTAATCCTTATTCACTTTTATAAATTCTTTTGTTCTAACATGCAGGGAATTGAAGGAGATGGGTGCATCCCTTAAGGGGAAGCATCGATGTTTTGAAGCTGTTATTTTTTTTTTACAATTCTGTGAAAATGATGATCACTCTCATACTGTTAATATGATATTTAAAGGGGAAGCAATTTGTTTTTTCACTTGAACTTTCTGATTCATTTTTTAAGATGTGTGCAGGAAATTTCTCAGTAATCTTGTTCAAATTATTCCCTGAGATGAAGTTGTTAAAACTAGTTTGAGATTGGTATCACAATTATAAGATTTGAATAGATTTGATGCTTAGGTGACATGTCTATTGTTTTCTACATTGTGCTTGCCCAGGTAGACTTAGAGTTGATTAACTAAAAGCTCATTGCTGTTGTTAAGTGAGATTTCATTCTTTAAAAATTGGAGAATAAGTTTGATGATTGAACTCCTAAAATTACCTTTGTATTCATTGCCAACAAGGGGGAGAAATAAAATTAAACACATTCACACCATTTGAGTATTGATAACAAATACAAAGGGGGATATTTAAGTGTTCAATGAATTGAATTTGTTGTCAATGAGTGTTTAGTGGATGATTTGAATGTGTTTAAAGTTTTTAAATTAGATGATTATACTTTTGGTCTTTAGTTATAAAGACATGTGCAAATGTGGGTGCACATTGTTTACAACAATGGTTGAAGTTCGGGTAAGATCCATGAAAAATGTTGTTTATTTTTCATGAGGGCTTGGAGTGGTGTATTTGAGTTGGTTGGTCTATGATTTATGGTGTGGATTATGGTTGTTATTTTTTTAATGGGAGTTTATTAATATTTAACCACACTTACCTATCCATCCAAGAGAAGCATCACACACCAATGAGGGCGGCCGAAATTATTGAACTTAAGTTTTCATAGTTTGTATTATAAAGAAGTGAAGGAAGTTGGTTTGTTTCAATGTAGGATTGCACTGAAATAACCTGGACCATCTGATTTGGGTGACGATGACATAAACATGTGTGGTGATCTTGGAGATTCTTTTGATTCTTATTATGATCAAAATCACCTTCCGATGTCTGTTCTCATCATTAATTGAAGATCAAATCGACGAGTTATAGTGTACAAAAAATGAAATATTATTTGGGTGACAGTGACAATATGAAAAACGTATCTTGTTCAACACCAAGCTCTTTTTGTGATTCTAGAAGGTTTGGAGTCATTCTATACTACCTATAAATACCTTGACTAGGTTCTCATTTACTGTGGGTTGCTTATCTCTCATCCGAGAGCTCATCACGCATTTGTGAGAAGGGTAGAGAGAGATAAAGAGAACATTATGCATTCTATATTTGCAAACCAAGGATATACATGATGATAATTAATGTTTGAGTTTTGGAAAACTGTTTTGAGAAAACGATGGTAGAACCATGAACCTATTTTCAAACTAAAATAAGACACCACATACTGTTTGAGAAGTAAATAGAATAACCGCAAACTACACTAGTCCGTGAAGAAGAAAGTGGAATTTCATACTTCCATTACACGAAGAAGAAGAGGTTCCTGCGGATTGAAAACCAGTGAAGTTGTGTAATCTCATGAAGCATCGTGAAGTAAAATATATGTCTAGAAAAGAATTAGCTGTAGTAAATTGAAAACAGACTATCTCTCATACTGTTGTTGTGAAGGCATTATTAAGGTACATGAAGAAGCAGGCTGTCCCGCGTACTATTTTCAAAGAAGGAGATATTGCATACTATTTGCAAAGTGAAAGGAAATACCACACACTGATTCTTCAAAGGACATCGAGAATAGGTACTCACATGAAGTCCTTGATAGTGTGTGTGCGCAATGCTTTTGAGAAGGCCACTTATATGACATAGTGTAGTGTATGCAGTACATGCATAAGGGGACAAAGTTTGTGCGAGTAAAACATGTGTGCATACATGTGTATGATTATACACATGTGATTACAAAATCACTTGAAGAAACAAGTGGACAGTCTGTGCTTGAGGATCCATATAAAATACACTTACATGCATTAATATGTTCATATGAACACGTGAGAAATAAAAGAGAAGGTCATGCAGTGTTATAAATATATTCATGAAGATTGAAAAGTATACATGCAATTTATATTACTTAATCAATGTGAAGTGATTTGAGACTAAATCCGGGAAATTATTTCTATCAGTGTTTCAAAATATTTCTGTATTCGAGTTTTTAGTGTTTAGTGAGGCCAGGTCTTCTACAAAAGAAAGAATTATTGCCCGAGCAATTTTGTATTGAGTCAGATGATTATATTCACCGATCAAAATTATCTGAGCAAGACCAACATTAGTTCAAAGGTACTTGAATTGTATACGATCCAGTTTGATTCAGCAAGTTCATGGAGGAGGATTAACTGATCATCCTATATGTGGATCAGATTCAAGAAGAAGTTGAAAGTTATAGCTGGGGGTCTAACCAGTTTCTATAGATTGTGATCGGGGGGTCTAACCAATCAAGGTGAAGAAGATTCAGTGAGGGGTCTAACCAACTGTTGAATACTATTTGTAACTGGGGGGTCTAACCAATTACTATTGTAATCGCCTTATGGTATAATAGAGAATCTATGTTTGGGGGTCTAACCAACACAGCAAGGAGTAGGACTTTGTATCGAATCTTGTAAATCCTTGTGTGTTGTGCTTTCTTGTTTGTTATTACTTACATGATGAGGATGAGCACTAAAAATGAGGGATAAATACTTCAATCAGTCATAGAGGTTGAATCAAAAGTTAAAAGAATTTATAAAAACAGTATACCACTGAGTCACCCCCCTCTCAATGGTATCTAACTGATCATTATCCACTTCAAGAGTTACATATTTTAACAATGCAATTACATATTTTAACTATTGTACACAAAAATACCAATAACAAAAATATAATTTTATTATAAAAAAACTAAATTATACTGTAAAGGGAAGTCGAGTGTTAAAATTTGGAACTTTTTTTTAATCATGATTTATAAACATTAATAAAATACATTACACATTTACTTATAAATATTAAAAAACTTTTCATGATAAAAAATGATATATTTTAAGAAGTAGTTTTATATAAAAATCAATGTATCCCCATAATCATCACACATCAAACAAAAATATTTAAAATCAAGTTTCAAATTTCAAAATCAAATCTTCAAAACCTAATAAGACACCAAGTTAAAAATTATAGTGTTTTATTCAAGAATTACAAGATTCAATTCATTTGTTTTCTAAAACCACCCAAACATATGAATTTTTTATTCAAATGGATGGTTAAACCCCCAATGAAAACATGGAGAATTGTTCTCCAAGTCATTTTTTTTTATTTTTTTACTTAATTTATTCATGTATATCATTTTTTCATTTTTAAACATTAGATTACTTATCATTTTTTATATGCTAGCTTCTAAATAGATAAATATTACAAATACATATTATATATGTACACATATTTATATATTATATGTACGCACCTACAAACATGTATTTATTTATTCATTTATATTTAGAATATTTTTATATAGTAGTAGTAGTAATGATGATGATGTTAGAAAATTAAAAATCTGATTAGTTCATTAACTATATGTTATTGAATTGAAAATATAATTAAAAAATATATTTAATTATTATTAATATTTTTTATTTTATATTTATAAATAAAATTTAAATATTTGATTTTTTGTGATGGTAAAACAATATGTACCAATAGTGTTTCCCCTAAATTTCGATGGTTAAAAGATAATTATTTTTGTAATGAATTGTTTTTTAATATTTCTAAGTAAATATGGAATGTATTTTATTAAAGTGTGTAAATTATGAATGTAAAATTATGATTTTAAGGTATAATAGGGTGAAATATTGAATTAATTAAAGATTTAGACGATTGGATTCTAGATTTTAACAATTAATTTCCAAATTTTAACACTAAATTTCCATATTTTAACACCTGACTTTCATTTATTGTATAATTTAATGCTTTGTTTATAATAAACTTTAATCTTTTTTGGGAATTTTTTTGTACAATAGTTAAAATATGGGATTTCAATGTTAAAATATGTCACTCCATTGCTAAAATCTGGAAGTCAAGTATTGAAATTCATAACTGAAGTGTTAAAACATTGAACACAAGTGTCAACTTAACTTTGAGACTACGTATTTGTTTAGTAATTTTTTAAATAATTGATATGCAATATCATATTGCTGAATTAATGGAACTCAATGTTAAAATTTTGAAGTCGACCGTTAATAAAAGGTTTAACACTTCACTTCCACATTTTAATACGAACCTTTCATATTTTAACACTTAGTTTCCATACTTTCATACTCTTATAATATTATAGTAATTTTTTATTCTAAATTAAATGATAACATATATGATAATAATTATTTTAAAATAATGGGTATACAATATCATATTTTCCTTTGAAAATACCATTATAATGTATTAATTTGAAAAATAAAACATATGTCATTAATTATAAAGTTGTGGTTCATGCATGCACGTGAGGTATACAGTTCTCTCTAGAATCTCAACCCTTGAATTAGATTTTGATGCAACTCTCAAGATCAAATAAATATTTTGGTCCATGCATGTGTGTGAGTCTCACATTAAATAAGGTGACTCCAATATGATTTACTTTCACTAAAATGTTTTTGTGCAGAGCTGTAGTAATTCTATTTCTTGTCTCACTACTCTTGAAGGCAGTTCTACATCAAATGAAGAGAAAGTACATGAGCTTATTCTAATTTTTTCCCCAGGAACTCTATTCGACTAGGGATATTTCTATCTCTTTGGATATTGATTCCTATATTACTCCAGTGATCATGAATACCATGAACTGCTATCTTATTCTTGATATCACAAATGATGAAATTCTTTTGGCTGTCAAAAAAATTCATTATATAAAGGTGCCAAGATTTTGTGGCCTCTATGATTTTAAAAAAAAATACTAGAATACCGTCAAGCTAGATATCTCTGATCTCATGAGAGACTCGTGGGTGGGTAAGGAAAATTTCAGCTCCAACAATGAAAACCTTATTATCCTCATTCCTAAGGTTAAAAAACCTTCTTTGGTTTTGGAATTCAGGCATATTAGTCATTGTAATGTTACTTATAAAATCTTATCAAAGATTCTGGTCAACCATTTGTGTGGTATGCTATCATATATTATATATTAGAATCAAAGTGTGTTTATTCCCAAGAGGCTTATTTCTAATAATTCTATTATCGCTCATGAAAATTTTCAATCTATGAAAATCCAGTCTATAGCTAAAAAAGTCTAATGGTGTGGAAAATTGATGTGACTAAAGCCTATTATAGAATGGAGTGATATTTCCTTTGATTTTTGATGAGTAAAATGGGTTTTTGTTCCAAATGGATCAAAATTATCATGCAATGTGTTACTTTGATCTCTTTCAAGATTCATATTAACGGGGGCCTCACTTGATGTTTTTTCCTATCTAGGGGCCTCTGTCAGGGGGATCCCCTCACCCCTTTCTTATTTATCATGGTGGCTGATTTTTTTCCAATCTTATTTCTATGGAATCCAGGGAAAAATTGGTTCATGGGGTGAATGTTTGCAGGCAATGTCCAACCATTTCCCATCTTATTTTTGTTGACTAATGTGGCCTTTATTTTAGGTGTTTTGTCACATATTTTTTTGATGTTTTAACTATTTATTTGATGATAATTTGTGTATTTTATTGGTTAATTATAGTGTTATTCTCATTTGATTGTATAATTATTAACTTTATGATTTTTTTATTAAATTGTGTGTTTTTATTCTTTCAATTTATGATTATTTTATTTTATTATGTAATATCCTTTTAAATATTAATTTTAGTTGTTTTAATTTGTTCTTGGTTCTTAGAAACTTTAATCACTTGTTAGTTATGTTTTATGATGATCTTTAATTAGTAACTATTTTAATTTATTTTTCAATTACTGATTTTTGTTTTCAAATTTTAAAATTTAACTTACAGTTTAAATTTATTAATAAATTATCTTATTACATTTATTTATTTTTAATTTCTTTTATTTATGTGTAGTGTAGGTGGTAATGTATTTTTTATTTTATATTAATTAATAAATTTAATGTATTTTCTATTTTGATATGAAAAATTACCACTATTTTATTAATTTTATTTTATTATTTAACTCATCACTTGTTTATTTTTAATTTGGAACTATATCCATGTAAAAAAATTTGTGGCAGTCTACATATGATATTTTGGATGCCTTGTAAGAAAAATTAATTCCCTTATAAGATAATTTGAACTAAAGAAGTCAACCACATTCATATTATATGAATATTTATTATGTATGAAGAATTTATCTTACACGCCCTCCAAAACAATGGTCGGTGTAAGATAAAATTTTCCTTACGCAAGATAATTATCTTACAGATCGATGATAATTTTGTGAGTTAATTAAACCCTCACCACTGATGAATTGGGGAGTTGAGTCACACCTTATGACCAAATTGAAGAACTGTAAGAACAAAGGGAGTGTTTTTGAAGGTTTGAGCATGATTGAGTTTTGGATCTTCATAGAACTAGATGAAATGGTGTATAAAAAGGAATTTTTTAGCTTCTTCAAAATTGAATGACCACCGATGAATATGAGATAGATGAAGATAACTGAAGCTGATCCCTAATCCTTTATCATTAGATTCACATGACCATTGATGGAGTTTGAAGTACGATGCAAGCTCCTGGGGAGAATATTAAACCATGATGGTAGAATATTGAAGAAAATGATCCTAGGTTGCGGATGAACTAAACCTGATGCCACCACTAAAGGATGAAGTCGCTGCCACTATTATTAGGTTTTTAATCATAGATTAATTGTTTTATGTTGCTATTAAAAATAAATAAATATTATTTCCTAAAACAAAAAGTATTTTGTATCAAATATTAGAAAGATAATTCAAAGAGAATATGATGTCTAAGAGGCTAGTGAGAGTATTTATAAACTTAGAGAAGCTCAAATTTAACAAATAAAAGATTATTACAATCCGGGTTTGAGTGATTTTTTTCTTAATATCCTAAAGTTTTAGGATATACTATTGTAAATAAAAAATGTAAATAGTTACATTTAGTTACTATGATAAAGTAAATATCATTGTTATGCTAGTTTAGTTACAAAGTTAAATTCACTTGATTTTCAAAAAGGTTTAGGAAATTTTGGTAAAGAGAGCTACATATGTTTACCATAAAGAAGTGACTATCACTTTATCCTAAAAGAATATAGGGTATAGTGATAATGAAAAATGTAAACAGTTGCATTAGTTACCATAAAAAATTTGATATCACTTTATCCTAAAAGAGTTTAGGATATTCTGGTAAAGTGATAATGTAAATAGTTACATTATTTACAAAAAATTTCAAGGAAAAAGTTTAATGGAAAAGGTTCCAAAGATGATGATGATATAATTAGAAAGATTTATAAGTAGACAATAGAATATAACATTATAACATTTTATGTTATAATGTTAAGGAGTTTGAATATAAGTTCAAAGAGTTGAACTTAAGGAATATGATTCCTATGTCTCACTATTATTCAAACTATATTGCTTCATAAATGTCACTCACTAAGTGGTTAGTGGGAGTATTTTATTATATGGTCACATAGTGATGTGACAAAAATTACATATGGGTATAATGTTAGGAAAATAAATCCATTACTACAACAACCACTTGAGGGTCATGGTTATATATCTACAAGAGATTGGTTGCAATGGTTGTAAATGTATCATGTCATTATAATAACAAAAATATCCATTTAGTATTCATTCATGTGTGGTGCAATATATTTTACATGAATGGTCGAATGATAAATATCCCATCAAATTAAAAACTTTGAGTTGTCCCTAACTAATGATAATCATGGAGTGTAATGGCTTGTGATGGTATGTAAAGTTCAGCTTGAATAAATTCATATATCCATTACAATGGGTTGTATATGAGATATTGAAGAATATATTCTTGAGTTAATAAGTAGAGACTCGTTACTTGGACTGATCTACTAAAGTATATCTCATGGAATGTCATACAACCATAGATATACTTAGGGGTGTGTGCTTATTATCAACCCTTATCACATGAGGCTGGTGAGATACCTAACATGAGAACCTACATACTTTGATACCCTACTTATGCAATTCAACATATGAACTTAGCCGATACAGGGGTGGATGGGTATGTTATTGATCATGTTGTCGATTGGAGTACAACCAAGATGGTATTTATCCACTTGAATGACAAGAAATGACATCTGGATCTTGATTGAATTAGACTAAGGAAATTAATTTCCATGCTTAGGTTTTTCACATATGATGTGTTCAACAACTTGGATGAGTAACATGTGATGTGCTTATCAGATAGATGAATGACATGTGATGTATTAATCCACTTGGTCATCCTTTTTTGAAGAATCAAGAAAATGATGAGAGGTCCATACTAGATTGACATGTTCCAAATCTAGTGGTTGCTCGATGTCATGGACAAAGGGATTATATAAGATACACATGGAATATATGATACATCTCGTGGTGGACATGTTCATATAAATATATGCGTATGTTTGATGGAGATCACACCTGACCCCTTAGTAGTTTGAGTAGCACTGATGCTTTACTAGAGGCCACTCTTTGCTTACATCTATGAAATAGATATTTCATAGTTATTATCAATGATGCTAAGATCCGCAGAGTCACGCAATTAGTCCCTTGGATAAGGATAACATTTTGGACGAAGTTTTTGTTCAAAATTAAGAGAGTCTGATGAAAATTTGTATCCAAAAGAGTTTGGATATATTCCCAAAGAGTTGTGAAGTTATGCATAAAGTCCTTATGGGATTTTAGTGTAAGTGGGGGATTGTTAGATATGTACTAATATATATATATATATAAAGTGTATATTTAATTACATGCATTTGATGCATGTATTATAATGCATTTATTAAATACATGTCATAATAAATATATATATTATATACACATATATATATTTATTTTTACTAAATGGTTTTATTATCAATTACAATCCGTTATAGATAGATTAATTGGCTTGACCTCTCATTGAATAAAATTCAATGAATTATGGGAATAAATGTATATGGACACATTAATATTACCGACACTTTTTCATTTAATAAAATTCATCATGGATAGATATATAAAGGGTTGTGATCCCTATTTTTGAAGAAAAACAATTGTGATCAACCCTTTCTTTCCTCTATTCTTCCCATACCGTTCTTCATCATATAAGACAAATGTGATAACACACCTTCAACATTTGGGTATCCTTGTTATACGATTATAGATCCATTGGTCGGTGTACCCTCCTCAGAGGCAAAGTGCTTTTTTTGACTGCTTCATGATCTTTATCAAGCATTCCACTACTTCGAGAAAGAAGAAGAAGACTGCTCCTATTGGAAATTTCTGGATACACTATTTATATAGTTTATTTACACATTGATTCTTGAAGATAGATCTGTCTATGTTTGGGTTTTCTTCTAATTCATATGGTCATATAATGATAATATAAAACCCAACATATCTCTACAACAAAATCTGTCATGCTAAAAAACTATGTTCGTGACTATGTCTCTAGTTGTGGTTGTGGATCACATGTAATAGGAACTATAGGAGAATCTAGATGATCATGATGAACAACCTCCTCATGTACCACATTTGCATCAATAATATGGTCATCACCCCCTGACATGTCTATATCAATATCTACACCCTCAACATCTACTGACACATCAAAGAAAATCCCATGATAAATCTCATCCATAGGAAGAAGAAACTCTATCAATGCTCTATGAAAATAGGCCTGATCAAAGACTCATCCCTTTGTAGAATCAGATATGTGAAGGATATGGGAGATATGAGCATCTTGTAAAAATAAATTATGCAGTTAACTAATTTTAATAAATAAACTATTAAATAGTGGAAGGAATAATTAGTACCAAGTCATGATAGCCTCACACGTGTCACATAAGATATCCCAATGGGGATATGCGGTACCAGGGCCTATAATCCAACTAATCTGATAAATGCATATGTACTATGTTGGCCCCTCATAATTGGGACTCATGTTGTTTGTCTCACTACTCAATATATCGTGTATAATATCGCCTCTAGTAAAATTCTCGCTTCCCTAACATATTTAGGGAATGAAGTGAATGTAACTAATTAAGCAATGCAGGAATGGGCTGATAGAATTCGAACTACCTTATAACCCTATTAATATGATGTCATTAAATAATATGAAAATAAATCATAGGTACGATGCATGAGTCGACAACAAGTATCATCATACATTAATGTGAGAGACGCTGGATGATAACCTTAATATATGACATCCATGAAACCTAAAATATAAAAAATGAAGAAGAAATTAATAAATTAAGACATGTAATGTACACAGTAATAATTTATATATATAATTAATAATAATGTACATCGTTCAGTTGAAGACAGTCCATGTAATATCCTACCCCTCCTCATTGGCTTGAGAAGTGACAGATGTGCTACTAGGCCTTAAGTGACATCCCCAGGACACCAAAGGTTGGAAATGAATGTTAGGGGCTTCATAAATGATCGGGGGAAAATTTTCCATTTGAAAATAAAACAATCAAACAAGATAACCATAAAAACCAAACCACTATGTGATGCACGAGTAAAATCGAATACAACTCAAAGTAAACCAAACCAAACCAAACTATATCAGTGTATAATGCGAAAAATGTGACCAACAAAACTCAAAGACACGGAAGACAACAACACAACAACTCCCAACCTGCTCCAAGCTTCACTCCACCTACCTAGCCTAAGGTATCAATATGCATCACTAAAGAACTAGGATACCTTGCCTTTACTTGTGTATTGATAAATCACATCTGCAAATTCACCTAAGTGACCAAGCAAGGGGTGAGTATAAAACTCAGTAGGATTTCCCCAATGACTTACCAACTCACACCACAAGGATATAAAATGTTATAACATTTATATAAAATAGTTTAAAAATAATTTAAATTAATTTATATCAAATCATAAACCAATTTTCCAAACCAAAAACTATTTCCATGGAAAGAAACCAAACAAGTCTTTAAAAAACATTTCACATTTCCATTTGGAATACCCAATCCACACATCCACACATGAATTTCCAAGTGACAGTTCCATACTCATGAGCGTTTTCTCGTCAATCTACCAAGTCATCACAAAGTAACTATTATCGAGTTTACCAATGGCATACGCCCCTTCTACAGGGTCACAACAATGAAAATGAACACACACCAACCATGTATGCCAAATATCATGCCAAACCAATCCTGACAAACCATTTCAGTAAAAAATTCCTTTTATTGAAAAAATTTCTACAAACCTTTTTCCATAAATAAAAAAAAAACATAATTTTAAAATCACCATTTTAAAATTTACATCATGATGTTTTCCACAAAAACCATCCAATTTCACCATTTCAAAAAACCATCACTAAATAGGTTTTCCATCAATAATCACATATAAATTTAACAACAATTTAAAGAAATTAAATCAATTTGAAACCAATCCTTCAAGTTCTAATCAAGAGGATTCGAGAGAGAATCCACATACCTCTCAAACTTAGATTAAAATAGAGAACGGTTCAACAACTTCAAAAACCTGCTTAGATCTTCATTACTCAACCTTAAATCTTGTTCAATTCAACCAAAACAACCATATATCATCATGATTGACATAAAAAAATGTGGATTTATCCCCAATAGACTAAATCCAGGATTCCAAGAGAGGGAAGAAGAAGAAAACTAAGAAAAAAATGAAGAATAATCACTTACCAATAAATATTGCCTCCAACGGACTTAAATTTGCCTAGGAATCGCTCCCAGATCGAAAGGAATGGTCTCCACATCCTTGGGAGGGAGATGAATTCATGATATGACCTAATTATGGGAAAAAAGAGTCTTATGTGGTAAATCAGATTAGATCCATAAATTTCATGTCAAAATTTTAATGGTGCATAGTTAGTGTGCACAGTTAGGAAAATCGTGCGCTAACCATGCACTAGCCATTACCACCAACCCCACCTCACATGATTGGATTGCATGGCTAGAAAAACTATTCACCAACCATGCTATTCTCATTTCTCCATCCTTGCACGGATTCTCCTAGGAAGCCGCACCATTTTTCCAAACCATGCACCTAACCAGTGCCCACTATTTCAGTTTCATGGTTTCTTGGAAAGTGTTGCACAGTTTCTACTAATCGTGCTTAAACAATTCACCTCTAGAAATCCCCCAAATCATTCCAATACTCCTCCAAACCTCCCCAAACTTAACCCAATAACTTTATATACTTAATATAAATGAATAAAGGGTCAAGTACCTGAAACCAGAGGTGATACATTCTACCCTCCATTTTTCTTTCTATCCCTAGAAATTTGAAAACTACCATTGGCCTAAAAGAGTTCAGACCATTACTCCACCATTTCCTTATCTCACTCCCATGTTTCTTCCTAAATCAAACCATGTTTCCATAATACCCACACTAGACTGATACTTTTCCCATTCAAGTCTTTATTTTGCTTATCCACAATCTATATTGGCACATGAACCAACATAGCATCCGGCTCTAGGTCAACGTGATACGATAGAATCACATGGTTAGGATCAGGTTGATACTTCTTCAATTAAGATACATGAAACACATTATGCATTGAATTGAACCTTGGTGGAAAATCCAACTGACATTCCACCTCACCATCCCATTCAAGTATCTCAAAAGGGCCTATGTATCTAAGAGATATCTTGCACCGCTTCCCAAAAAGGTGATGCCCAAGCCTTGGAGAGATTCTCAAGAACACATGATCACTCACCTCAAATGACAATGACCATTGATGATGATCTGCATATGATTTCTAATGACTTTAATCCATCACCATTCTATTTTTTACCAATTGAATTTTTTCTATTGTCTCTTGCACAAGGCTTGGTCCAACCAGTGAAGTCTCACCTGTTTCCACCCAAAAAAGTGGAGAATGATAAGGAAACCCATACAATTCTTCAAAAGGATCCATATGCATTAAGCCCTAATAATTTCTATTACATGATAACTCTACTAATGGTATGTGCTTCTCCCATGAGCCACCAAAATCCAATACACAATCCCTAAGCACGTCTTCCAAGGTTTGTATCATCCTTTCAAATTGTCCATTAGTTTGAGGATGATACATTGTGCTCATAGTCAATTGAGTCCCAAGGTATTATTGTATGGATTTACAAAAACAATACATAAACCTTGGATCTCAGTCTGATACTATCGAAACCGGTATTCCATGCCTTTTTACCACTTATCAGATATAATTTTTTTTATAAGTCTTCCATAGTATTGGATTTGTGAATAAGGATGAAATGAGCTGACTTTATGAGTTGATCCACTATCACCTATATGGAATCATGTTTCTGAACCATCCTTAGTAGACCCATTACAAAATCCATATCCATCTTCCCCCATTTCCATACCAAAATTGGTAAAGACTGCAACATACCCACTAGCCATTGGTGTTATGCCTTAACCTAATGACAGGTGAGGCATCTCAAAATAAACTCATCCACCTTTATTTTCATGCCATCCTATCAAAATTGTGCTTCCAATTCCTTATACATCTTTTGTATTCTAAGATGAATAGTCTATCTTGAATGGTGGTAAGCATAAAGGAGTTACTCCTGACAAGCCAAAGGTATGATCATTTTATCTTGAAACCAAAAAACTGATATTTTTTCAAGATTCCATAACTCAATAGTCTCCCAACTATTGAGTTTTGACCTCATCACAACACATTCAGAATCATATATTTGTGCCTCTTTAACCTTCTCAACCAAACCAAGAACAAAAGAAACCAAAAAGAAAATTGTAACACTACCTCAGTCTTCACAATCCAAGTGTATGTTGGATATCACCATCATCAACTAAAATTGATCTGAAGCCTCTTTATCTAACAAACCATATGAATTTATTCTTAATGTATCCTCCACCAAATTGAATGTACCCATTGTATACATTAAGTCAAAGTAAAACACTTTAAGATGCTCTATCCACCTTCTTTATCTTAAATTAAAATCTCTTTGTGAGAAAATGTGTTTCAATCTCTTATGATTCATAAACACCATGAATTTATCACTAAAGAGGTAATGACACCAAGTCTTCAAAGAATGGACTACAACAACCAATTCCAAATCGTGTGTTGGGTATTTCTTCTCATGAAACCGTAACTTCCATGATCCATAAGCAACAACACAATATCCTTGCATGATAACACATATCGACCCAGATCCCGAAGCATCACAATACACCACATAATATTATCCTAATTCTGTCAATATCATGATCAATGTTGATGTAAGGTGAATTTTAAGCTCTTGAATAGACTTCTATCATTCCTAGTTCTATTGTAATGAAACACTTTTCCTTGTCAAAGGTTTCATTGGTGAATCTAGTCATGAAAAGTCATGAAAAAAACATTGGAAATAACCATCCAAGAAAAGGAAAATGTGCATCTCAAATACATATTTGGCGGTTTCCAAGATATTGTAGCCTCTATCTTTTCTGGATCCACAGAAATTCCTTTTTCAGAGATAAAATGTCCTAGGAAACATATATCTTGTATCTAAAAATCACACTTTGAAAGTTTGGCATACAAACGATGATCCCACAAGATACTCAACAATATAGACAACACTACTAGAATTATAGGATATTTCCACACTTATATAGACACAGTTTAAAAAAATCGTGGCTATAGCCTAATATATCCCCACGGCTCTTAAGCTACCCGTGGTGCTACGCCCCCAACCCTCGTGATTCCACCCTCGATGTAATTTCTCCTCCCCACGAGTCGGTAAACCTCCTCGCCCGATGCTTCCACCCACCTACCGATATCCTCCGACGATGACGCGGCCACCCAACCCTGATCCTCCTCCTTCGACACGGCTACCCAACCTCCCCGCGATCCTCTTCTTCCAACACGACTCCACCTCTGCATCCCCCTTCGGGCCACCCTCTTCCTCGACTCACCTGTTTTTGACAATTGCATAATGTAAGTGACTAAGAATTTTGTTCCTTTAAGGAAAATAATTTATTCTATTATTATCCTTATTTTGTTGTTTAACCTTATTTTTGAGATTTCTGGGGGACTTTGGTTGTCTTTGACGAGTTGTAGGTTATTTTTTGATAGATCACTATCTAAAACAGTTTGAAAAATAGCTTTTCTAAGCTGTGTGCACCAGCCCTGGTGATGGAAGAAATGACCATGGTTTTTGGAACACATTGTATCCCATTTCATTTTTTTATATGGCATCAATAACACCATTACATGCACCATAATGTAGTTTATGAACATTAAACATCATGGTTTTTATAGAAATTGTCAAATTAGTGAATTTTATCCTTAGACCTCATTTGTATCAAGGGTAAAATTCATGATACTTTTAATAGGGGGAATATTATTTCAATTCAAAGCCCTACTAATCATGATATCCCTTTGATTCATTAAATTCCACTCATTCTGATGGATTTTCTTGAAACCATAAAATCATTCTATTGTTGATGTTTTTGATCAATTTATGTTGTTTTTTTCATGTTTAGAATCATTTTTCACTCTTCTTCATTTATATATTTCTTTTGTTCACCATCCTTTATTGATGCCTTTTTTTATTCACTGATAAATTTTGGTATGTCCCTTTCAAGTATGGATTTTACATTTTTTCTACTTTATTTGATCATGGATTGTATTGGTATATCTTGGATGATGTTACTTATTGTTTTATAGTGAGGTAATTTTGGTTATCATTATTTAAAATCCTTATTACATTGTTGGAGGATCTAGCATTTCAAAGCTAACTATATTTATTATAGTTTGAACTCTAAAGAACATGATATTTTAGAGTAATCAATTATAGATAAATCATCATGATACATTCTATTTCATGAATTTTATCTTGGATATATTTTTAAATGAAGGATTCATGATGGTTTGATGTTCATTTTCTGGACCCAAGGGGTTCTGTTAGAATCTATGATTATTCATTATCCATGCATTGATCATTAATAGATCTAGTGATATAGAATCACATCCATTAAAATTATTCATAATCTGTGTCATTGGAAGAATAAAAATGCATGTGATTATATATTCACATACTAAATAGGGAATCTTCATGAGTATTTATTTCAACTTATTCCTCAATGGACCAGAATCCCAATTATACATCCTTAATATGCATGGTATTCCTCCATGGGTGTGTGTTGTGACTCAGTCATAAAAATCATGGATGAACCTTAATGTTGGAATTGAATACAATGAGTTATGAAGATCCTTATAATGTATAGTCCATGTTTATGGTAGTTATCAAAATATTATGTTGTGTGTGGATTCGATTTAGACCATGTTGATTTTGATCAAATGTTTTAGTATGTTTTTTTCTCACACTCATGATATGTTATGTGTTTTTATATGATATAATTATTTCATTATGATATATTTTATATATAATTTTTTTTGTAATCCTATTAAGGGTACATAAGTTACTAGTGGACTTGTCATGGATCATTAACGCTTGAGGCATGAGTGTGTGAAGATACAATATGTGATATAATGAACAAACCAAGTTATACATTTGGAAATAATAGTATTTTTTGGGTAGAACTGATGACATAACAATTATAAATAGTCAGACCAATAAGAAATAGTATGTAAACATGGTTTATGTGACCTACCTCTTGAGTAAATAGTGGGTCATGATAGACTTTGTGACCTGAACCGATAGATAGAAACATGGTGTAGTGGCATATTATGGTCTTACCTCAAGGATAAGGACCTATACAACTATTTAGAATCATAAATATTGGTCAATTTTATTGTGTAATTTTCATTAATATAGTATTTTCATCTATCATTAAGACAATGTAGTTATATATTTTGTTTCTGGAAGCTTGGATAGCTTACGGATGAAAAATATGGTATTTTTATTATATGATAATTTATTTCAAATCATGACTTAAACTCTTATGTATGTGAACTCTTGTTAAGGATAATTTGGGGGTGCCTTAATGTATTTTATTACTAACACCTTGTCTAAGAATATTTATGCACAACGAGACATCATGTATTACATTCATGAAATAGAAAATGATCCATTGAAGACGATTGAGCTGTGAAGTATGGAGCAGGAGGTCAAACCTAGATAGACTCTAAGGGTTAAAATAGTTTATTTATTTAATTATCTACCACATTTGTAATATTGTTTGACTTTCCACCTTCATATATCAATTATTTATTTATTATAATACACGTGTTCCATTTTAAAATATTAATATTATGTTTTTTCTTGTTACTTTAAATATTGTATTTTTTATTATATAATTTGTTCATGGAAGTGATACTAGTTCTTATACCCCAATGATTTCATTGGTTCCCTCACTTATTTTCAGTAGCCTCTTTCATATAGAGTGGTTGTAATTAGTTCTTGTTATTCTTTAGCTCGGACCCAGTGGGTTGGGTCAAGATGTTACAAAATGTTATCATAGAACAATTTTCTTCTTCTTTTGACTATACTGGGATATTTTATAATGGAGAATAGGTTTTTTGACTCTTATATGGGAGTTTCCATGTACTTGGTTAACAAATGTGTAATGGAAATTTGAGTTTCCATTGATGGTGTTTTTGTTACAGTTTTTTTTATATTTTGTAGTTTTCATGCAACATTAGTAGGAACAATATATCCCAATCTCTATATATACATGTTTTTTTAAATTTTATTATAGTTCTTAAATTTATTTATTTTAATTATGATATATTTTGAGATGGGTTTGTATTCGTTATTTTTTGGTATAACTAACTTTATTTTTTATTATATATCTATGTTTTAATTAATTAGTTGAACCTGGTAATTTTTTTTATTTTTTATATATGCCTATGATTAATGTTTAGTGATAGAGATCCATAGTGAGTACAGGGATGGATATACCTCTATTTGTGGGTTTCCTCATATAAAGTCGTTTTTGTGATCACATAGACATACTATTTTTAGGATTACAAAAGATTTCTCCATGTTTCAACGCAAATGGTTATCTGGATGGTGATGGTAAAACACAGATCATAAATGATGAATGTTTTCCTATTAAAGTGGTTTTAGTACCTTTCTACTGTATGTTATTTTAACAAACAAAACATTCATTAGAAAAATTTCATCTAAAATACTTTCATAAGAATGAGTGTTTCTATGGAAATTCAATGATGTTCAGAAATAGATAATAGGATAGTTTTTTTAGTTGTTGTTCAATAGGTTAAAATTATATAGGTAACCTTATGCATCAACCGTTAATTGAGGATATATTTGACCTAGTAATGAACATGGAGGATTATTGGGTGAGGATTGAGACCATTATTCTCCACTGGTGTAGGGGGTCTGGTGCTGGGGGGCTGGGGGGAGTGGTGCAGGGGGCTGGTGTAGGGGCGACTGGTGCTGGGGGGGCTGGTACTGGGGGATGGGGGGCTGGGGGGTGCAAGTGGGGGGCTGAGGGCTGGGGGGAGGGGCTGGGGGTGGGGGCTGGTGTGGGGGGGGGGGGTGCTGGGGGACTAGGGGGAGTGGTGCAGGGGGGCTGGTGGGGGGGGGGATGAGGGCTGGGGGGGGATGAGGGCTGGGGGGAGGGATTGGGGGGAGTGTTGTAGGGGGGATGGGGGGAGTGGTGCAGGGGGGCTGAGGGATGGGGGGAGGGGTTGGGGGGTGTGGTTTTAGGAGGATGGGGGGGATTGGTGAAGGGGGGCTGTGTGTAGGGATGCAGAAGGGAAGAAAATCAACTTTACAAGTTAAAATTTTCTTAGTTCATTCATCAAGAAGCAAAAAAAAAATTGATGTATTGTTTCTGGGTTACCTGTCCTGTCATGTTTATCATCATTTTACACATGTTTAATCTTCTGAACAAGACATTTCTTTTTATCCACCCATGTAGATTGAAAATATTTCAATTTTCTTTCAATTAACTACTAGATAAATTTTCTTTGATCATGGATTTGTTTGAATATGCATTTTTGTTGTTGTTTTACTCTGAATCTTCATAGATATGTTTATAAATTATTTTATATTTTTCTTCTCATACTTTCCCTGAGATCATAATCAATTATGATTTTTTATCCAACTGAGTTATTGTGTTCATTTCTTTGGTTTTGTGCACAGGGATGCCGTAGGGAAAAAATCAACTTTACAAGTTAAATTTTACTTGAGTTTGTTCATCAAGAAGCAAAATGTTTAGGTATGTTTAAAAATTTATAATACATGTTTTTTTTGCTAAATTAAAACTTCTAAACTAATTTCTATTCATATATAATATGAGTCTTTTTCTTCAATGATATGCACTCATATTATATTTACATTCAATGTGTATTATACAGTTTTAACAAAATAGATGTTTCAGAATTAAAGTTAAAATCTGAATCTAAGGAGTTGGTATTAAACATATCATCAATAGGTGAGTGGGTATGTAACACCCCTAACTTAAGGTATTTAACTATTTTATTATGTATTTTTTATTATAAGAGGATCAACAGGGTCATGTTTTTTCCTAATTTGTTTATATATTTTTTCAAACAGGTCTATATTTTATTCCATACAGATTTGTGGATTTTGTTCATGAATATTTCTGCATTTACCATGTGGGAATAATCTATATGCATTTATCATGAATATTTCTACATTTACCATGTGGGAATAATCTATATGTGTTTACCATGTGGTACAAAAGTTATCTAATGATTTTTTTGATTCGAAGGTATGTTACTGCTATAATGAACTATGTATGTTTTATCGTGTGGTATATTTACTCTTTGTGTGACTCTCTTTTTCTATCATGGCATCTTAATGCTATAAGAATTTCAATTTAATCACTGATACATTATTGATTTTAAAATACTCTATCTAAATTGGTTGTTTTTTATTTATTGTGAGATGATAATTATTTACACTCTAATTTTTTATTCAATATTTTGAATTTTTTACTCAATATTCTTCATGAATTTAGATTTGTACTATTAAAGTCATGATATTCAGGTACTACATAAATTTAGGCATGTGATCCATAAGTTGTTTGAAATTCTATTTCCTGTACAAGTGAAAATGGCATGCATGTTTCAGGAGGTCTTTTTCCAAGTTCTTATAATTACTGCACCGGGGATCCTGTAATTAAGGTATAAATTTTTTTTCACATTAAAATGCAATTATTGTTGAAATATTTATGGTTAATTACAAGAATATATTTTACATGTGATTTTGAAATCCATGACCCCTCAGCTATTCTTGATCCGTTTCATTAAAGGAATTAATATGAATAAACTTATATACATGCTACTTTATGTTTTCAGGTGTTTCCAAATATTGGAAATGTATAGATATACTTCTCAACTCACTATGGATTTAATTTATTGAATAGTTCGATGGTTATAATCCCTTTTATTCAAATATTTTGAACAAGTATATTTATGTTTTCCCCTGAAATTCACTAGGATGATAAATTTCAATTGTAGAATCTTTTTGAAGTATTTTTTCCTGAACTGTATCATATCAACATGTTAAAAATTCTACAACTTCTTGGAGGATTCTAGATGACAAGATTTGAATCTTATAAGATTTCAAGGGAAAGGTTATATTCACTTTCAATGTGTCAATGTTTCTTCCAAATGGTATGATTTATTTATATTTTGTGATGGATAATAAAGGGGACTATTTTTTAGATGTTACATAGTTGGAAAGTAAGAGGAATTAAAAAACATAAGTAATGGACCTCTTAGTGTGTTTCTTGTATGCACTTATTTTCTAGGAAAACATATTGAAAAATTTTCAAATTATGTGCAAGTGAATCTTGTCATATATTATCTTAGTGTGTTACCTTTTCATGGGTTATATATGTCATCAAGTTTTATCATACTCATTAACTATGTCACACAACTAGCTAGGCTTAACAAAATCAAATATTTGATAATTTACGATTTTAACAACCTGGTTATCAAGGCCTTTGGAAACACAGGAATTGAAATCATGATTTAGAAGTTTCTATTTTACAGTATCATTTAAACATCATGTATTATCTTAGTGTGTTTCTTTTATGCACTTATTAAGGTCTATTTGACCTCACTTTCTGAAAACTGCCTATCATATTTATCAGCTATGTTGAACAATCTGAAAAAATCAGTGATTTTTATTTTGTTTCCAGAAAACAAATTTTCAAAACCTTGGTTTGTGTGTTTCCTGGGAGGGGTGAGTGGGGAGGATCTATTTATTATTATCATTTGTATCACATGGAAATATGTTTTGTGTACTAAATATATTTTTCAGTGTAGATACATGCAAGGGAAGCATCATTAGAGTTTTCTATGAGAGGAACGATGATGACCTCCCAATGCCTGATAAAGTCACACAAATAGCTAGGCTTCACAAAATCAAACATTTGAGGATTTACAATTCTAAAAACTAGGTTATCAAGGCCTTTAGAAACATAGTAATTGAACTAATGATTTAGGATTTTCAATTTTATAGTATCATTTAAACATCTTGTATTCTATTAGGGTGTTTCTTGTATGCACTTATTTTCTATGAATACATATTGGAAAAATTTCAAATTATGTGCAAGTGAATCCTGATGTATATTCTCTTAGTGTCATAAAGTTTTATCATACTCCTTGAATATGTATTTTTAATGTTATCATACTCATTAACATATTTAGTATTGAACGTGTTTGTTCAAGTTATGTTTTTCAGTCCATGAGTAGTATATGTCTTCTCAATTGACCTTCTGGATTCATCTTTTCGTGCCAGGTTTGTCTCATGCCATATATTCTCTTAGTGTCTTACCTTTTCATGGGTTATCGATGTCATCAAGTTTTATCATACTCCTTAACCATGTCTTGTGAATTTTATCATACTCAAAATCTTTAGTATTGATGGTTTCTGTTCAAGTTATATTTTTAATTCCATGAGTAGTACATGTTTTCTCAACTAGGATAGTGCCTTTATAAGGTTTTCTGGTTCAACTATTCTATCCATTTGACATCACTTTCAGAAAACTGCTTATAATGTTTATCAGTTATGTTAAAAAATCTGAAAAAATCAGTGGTTTTAGTTTTGTTTCCAAAAACAATATTCAGAACCTTTGTGTGTGTGTTTCCTTGGAGGGGTGAGTGGGGAGGATCTGTTTCTTACAATCATTTGAATCACATAGAAATCTGTTTTGTGTATCAAATATATTTTTCGGTGTAGATACATGAAAGGGAAGTAGCTTTGGAGTTTTCTATGGGAGTAACGTTGATGACCTCCCAACGCCTGATAAAGTCGCACAACTATCTAGGATTCACAAAATCAAACATTTGAGAATTTATGATTCTAACATCCATGTTATCAAGGTCTTTGGAAATGGAGGAATTGAACTCATGATTTATGATTTTCCATTTAATAGTATCATTTAAACATCATGTATTCTCTTAGTGTGTTTCTTGTATGCATTTATTTTCTAGGAATGCATGTTGGAAAATTTTCAAATTATGTGCAATTGAATCTATAATTAAATGATTATTCCATGAAAATGCACGGGTTGGGTACTAATTGTTTTTAAACCCATGAAATATATTTAGTGTCTGGGAAATTTCACCAATGGTTAGTAGATCCTCTGACCTGATACAAGTTAATGCATTGGGATGTTAGTAGGGAGAGGGACTGGTAGGGGGAGGGGGGGGGGACTGACAGGGGGGAGGGGAAAATGGCAGGGGGAGGGGACTGGTAGGGGGTGCAAGGGGGTACTGGCAGGGGGGTGCAAGGGGGGGCTGGCCGGGGGGGAGGGGGACTGGAAGGGGGGAGGGGGAGGGGAAACTGACAGGGTGGGGGGGTGGGGGAGGACTGGCAGGGAGGAGGGGGGACTAGCAGGGGGAGGGGAAACTAGTAGGGGGAAGGGGACTGGCAGGGGGTTCAAGGGGCAGGGTGGGTGGAGGTGTAGGGGGGTTGGCAGGGGGAGGACAAGGTGGGGTGGGGGGAACTGGTAAGGGGGAACTAACAGGTGGGTGGGGGAGGGTGTGATGGGTTCTTTTGCAAGGGGAAGGGGTGGGGAACTGGCAGGGTGGGGGGGGGGGACTGGCAGGGGGGAGGGGGGAACTGGAAGGGGGGGCTTTGCAGGGGGTGGGCTACTGTCGGGGTGGGGGGGGGGGTGCAAGGGGGATGTCCAGGGGGTGGGCTAATGTAGGGGGGGGGGTGCAAGGGAGCTTCTAGGGGGGCATGGGGGTGCAAGGGGTAGGGTGGGTGGGGGTGCAGGGGGGGACTGGCAGGGGGAGGACAAAGTGGGTTGGGGGGGACTGGTAGGGGGAATTAGCAGGTGGGGGGTGGGTGTGCTGGGTTCTTTTTCAAGGGGCATGGGTAGGGGGAACTGACAGGGTGGGGGGGGGGGACTAGTAGGGGGAGGGGGAGGGGGGAACTGGCAGGGGAAGGGGGGCTTTGTAGGGGGGCTACTACAGGGGTGGGGGGGGGGGGTGCAAGGGGGCTGTCCAGGGGGGTGGGCTACTGCAAGGGGTGCTAGGGGGGCATGAGGCTATCCAGGGGTGCAAGGGGGCTATCCAGGGGGGCTACTTTAGGGGGTGGGGGGGGGGGGGGGTTCAAGGGGGATATCTAGGGGGTAGGGGGTGCAAGGGGGATGTCCAGGGGGTGCAAGGGGGATGTCCAGGGGGTGGGCTACTGCAAGGGGGTGCAAGGGGGCTGTCTAGGGGGGGTAGGGGGTGCAAGGGGCCTGTCTAGGGGGTGCAAGGGGACTGTCCAAGGGGTGGGATACTACGGGGGGGGGGGGGGGGTGTCCAAGGGGGCATGGGGGTGTAGGGGGTGTTCAAGGGGGCTGTCTAGGGGGGTTCAAGGGGACTGTCCAGGGGGTGGGCTACTATGGGGGGGGGGGGCTATCCAGGGGGGCATGGGGGTGTAGGGGGGTGTTAAGGGGGCCGTCTAGGGGGGCATGGGGGTGCAGGGGGGGTGTTCAAGGGGGGTGTAAGGGGGATATCCAGGGGGCATGAGGGTGAAAGGGGTTGTCCATAGGGGGCATGGGGTGCAGGGGGGTGTTCAAGGGGGTGCAACAGGGGTGTCAAGGGGGGTGCAGGGGGGGTGCAAGGGGGTTGTCCAGGGGGGTGCAAGGGGGTTGTCAAGGGGGGTGCAGGGGGGGGGGGGTGCAAGGGGGTTGTCCAGGGGGGCATGGGGTGCATGGGGGTGTTCAAGGGGGTGTAAGGGGGCTGTCTTGGGGGTAGAGGGGGAGTGTTCAAGGGGGTTCAAGGGGGCTGTCCAGGGGGTGTGTGTGTGGGGGGGTGTTCAAGGGGGTGCAGGGGGGATATCTAGAGGGGTTCAAGGGGGATACCTAGGGGGAATGGGGGTGCAGGGGGTGTTCAAGGGGGTGAAAGGGAGCTATCCAGGAGGGCATGGGGGTGCATGTGGTGTTTAAGGGGGTGCAAGGGGGTTGTCCAGGGGGTGTAATGGGGCTGTCCAAGGGGGGAATGAGGGCTGTCTAGGGGCGGGCGAGACTTGCAGGGGGGATGAGAAACTGGAAGTGGGGGTGGGGAACTAGGGGGGATTGATTTTTTTTATACCATGTAAATGATATAGCCACATTTTTATCCATGGAAATTTCCCCTACTACCATGGTTAAATCTATGGAAATAGGCCCCTACTGCCACGACAATAACGACCACAGTTTTTCAAAATCGTGTCCATATGCTATTTCCATGGTTTTAGGGCCTACGACCATGATTCCAAACCATGGCTGTAGGTAAATTTTCTAGTTGTGAAAGTGATACTCATAATCCGTCTTTATCCTTGAATAAACCAATATGACATCCAATAACACTACCACAAAAGAATTCAGATACCTTTGAAATATCTGATTCATTAATACCATAAACATAGTTGGTGCATTCATAAGACCAAAATTCATAACCACATACTTATAATGGCTATATATACACCTAAAAGTTATCTTCAGAATATCCTCCTTCTGAACCCATAGTTGGTGATATCCTGAACACAAGTCAATTTTAGAGAACCATCGGGATCCCCTCAATTGATCGAATAGATCATTAATGTGTGGTAGTGGATTAAGATTATTTATCACAACTTATTTAAGTTTACACTAATCTACACAAAGATGAAGAGTTTCATCCACCTTTATCACAAACAAAACCGGTGTGTCCCACAAAGACGTACTAAGCTGAATGAACCCTTTGCTTTCTAACTCTTCCAACTGGACTTCCAATTACATCAGTTTTGTTGGTTCCATCCTATAGAGACTCGGTTTCTTCATTATAAGAATTTTAAATATTTATATATATATTTCCACAGCTAAGTGCTGAGACGACGTGCAATTCTGAGGCCTGATGTGCCTAAAATTAATTTTATAAAAATATTAAATATGTTTTATATTACACACACAACTTCTTAAAATTGTGCAGATGATTCAATTCCACCCAAAGTAGATAGTATCAAGGTGTGGTGATTGAGTCCCTTAGACTAATGTGTTCAGAGAAGACATGTGAGATGTTGGGCATCATTGATGTACTTTTTGGAATTGTTGGCTACTCTTCTTCTTAGGCTGCGCTGTGAGATGGAGATCCTCTTACTTTCTCATTTAAGCTTCTTTTTACTGATCATATATATATATATATATATATATATATATATATATATCCCTTTTCTGTATTCAGTAATTTTATTTGGTTACTCTCCTTCTAGGAGAGTCGAAGATGTGAGGGGTATGCCACATTCTTTTTGTGTCTAACTTCTTATGGTTGGATAAATCTACTCTCTGACTATAGGTGATGAATACTCGATGGGTAGTTCATATACTCATTGTGTTTAGCCCCATGTGTTTGGATAATCTTACTTTCACTCTTGGTTTGGGTTGAGTTGTACTCTTCCACTGTACCATGCTCTGTCTATTGTTTTCATCTTCTTTGTATCTATTACTACCCCCTTTAGCTTTTAGGGTGTCCTACTAGGTATGCTTATACTCACCCCTTCATGTTATTTGCATGCACTTGTTGTGTCTTATGCAGATGACAAATAGGTTGACCATGACTTTAGAGTATCTTAGAGATACTTGGTGCTTGGACCACGTACGGTAGTCATAGCTTGAGACTCAGGAGCTAGGCTCTCTCAACTATTTTACTTTTCTAGTTTTCTATTAGGTTGGAACACACTTCTGGTTTGGGTGTAGATTTTTTCCCTTTACTTTTATTATTCACTATCATACTTTTATACTGTCTAGTGGTTCATACATGCTTGGTTTACTTTATAGTAGTGTTGCATCTTTTCTTCTTCCCTCTGCACTTTTTTATTGAGTTGGCTGCATGTGTGTGTATAAGTACTTAGACAAAGTCCTCCTAGAGTTGGTTATGCCTTCGATGATTGTCACCACCCCCTGGCCTATGGAGGTGGGCTTGGGGTAGTTGTGGCGCGAGCCCCAACATGGATTAGGTCGCGACAGATTGGTATCAGAGCAAGTTCATTACTTGGGATGTTGTTCAAACTTTTTTCCCTTAAGAGGATTGGTTGGGTGTAAGGAAATGGTGTAAAAGTGTCTCAAGTGAGACTCTTAGGCTAGAGAATTCAGTGATGGTGCAACAGCCAAGGTAGTCATTCACAAGGACCTTGACTACTTTCTTTTCGAATCAGTATGTCGAGACATTTGTTGCATGGTTAAATAGTACATGCATCATATAGGATTGAGTATTTGACTGTCCTTATTGAATCATCTACCCATTATTGATATATATATTCTCATCTGACCATGGTACTTCTTGATAACTTTCAGGATGCCTTCATGATGAAAATCATCCAGGATACCAGCTCCAGTTCATGGCAATAACCCTATGAGCGACATGGCCTCAGTTTAGGGTCCATCTTGTGATCCCCTTCCTCTAGGTGGGTAGGTAGCAACACCTTCCCCTGTTGAGAAACAGTTAGTTCCTACAGAGTAGGTTTAAGATGTGTGGAGGCTGACTGAACTCCACGAGTTCTAGCATCAGATACTGTTGAGGTTCCATAGCAAGCCCGATCATCAGGTAATAGAGGATTGGCTAGAGTCTGTGGTCTACATCTTCAGGATTATCCAAACACCAACAGATCAGGTGGTGGCACTATAATCTATCCTTTTCCATGGAGCATCTAGGAATTGTTGGAGCCTGGTTACACAAATGTACGGTAAGTCGACACTCTCTTGGACTGACTTCCAACAGATGTTCCATGTAGAGTACTACCCCTCCTGTTTACACTTAGTCGAGATCTAGGAGCTTCTGGAGATGAAGTAGGGAGGGATGATGGTAGATGAGTATACAACGAGGTTCATAGATCTTATTCATTACTATCTTGACATGATCTGATATGGCTACTTATGAGCACAAAAGTTTGATCAGGGACTTTACAGAGAGATTTGAGCTAGCATTATACCCTTGTGTATCCCCACCTATACTGGGGTGCTGGAGTGGACACTTATTCCATAGAGCTTTCCGTCAAAGCGGTGCTGGGTGGATGGAGATGGAAGTGGGTGCAACCGATCTAAGTCATCTGCAACAACTAGCAGGCACTAGTAGATGGGATCTCGGAATAAGAGACTCTTTCATGAGCAGACTCATGCACGTAATTGTATGGGGCCATGGTAGCGTGAGAATTAGGGAATACCGGAGAAGGGAACTATTTTACTTATGATGGAAAAGGTAACATGGCACAAGAATACCCGACCAGGCATGCCAGTCAGGATAGGAAGATAGCTGATGGACCGCTATGACAGAGGCAGCTCTGTGATCAAGGATCTCCCAGGAGTGGATAGAGTGGTCCCTAGGTAGGTGGAGGTGTAAGAGGATATGAAGGATATATAGGTGGAGGGCGATGTTATGAGATCTATACACCACCACCACCAGGAGGACCGCATCAGTCTTAGGGAGATGGTGTTTGGGGCTGCAGATAGTTGTATGCTTTGGATTTCTACAATTCCACAACACATGATATGATTCAAGGTACAATATGTGTTTATTATACTCTTGATTCAGTACTAGTAGAAACATACACCAGTTATTACTTTATCTCTATACTCCTGGTGTGAGAGCTAAAGCTCCCAATTGAGGAACTGGCACAATAGTTTCATCTTAAGATTCCTATAGGGAATGCTTCTTCGGTGTCTTTTTTTCTACCGATAGTGTGAGATATTGCTTGTTGGAGAGAGTTTCACATGGGAAATTTTAGTCTTCACAATAGAACCCCATGAATTCATATTGGGTATGGATTGACTTTCCATGGTTTGAACCTAAATTGACTATCACCACATACAAGTCAGATGCCTACGCACTGATGAGACAAGATTCTCATTTTCCAGTGAGAGAGATCTCATGGAAGGACAAGTCGATGTTGCGAGTAAGAGGTTTTATCCTATCACCCATCAATTGGTGAGTGTATACCTTGGTGCATTAGTATATCCAGGAATTTGGGTTCCTTACTTTGTTGAGGATTACATGGACATCTTCCCTGAGGATGTTTCAGGACTACCTATAAGGCGGGAGATGGATTTTTTCATTAATTTGCAACCCATCAGTTGGTGAGTGTATCCCTTGGTGTAGTAGGCTCTTCAGGAATCTGGGTTCCTTAATTTGTGGATGATTACATGGAAGTCTTCCCTGAGGATGTTTCAGGACTACCTCCAAGGCAGGAGATGGATTTTTCATTGACTTACAACCATGGACTACCCCGATATCTTCTGTGGCGTATCATATGACACCCACCGAGCTTTGGGAGCTAAGGTTACAATTGGAGGACCTTCATGAGAAGGTTTTTATCAAACTTAGTGTGTCCCCCTAGGAATCTATAGTCCTGTTCATGAAAAAGGTGGACGGGAGATTATGAATTTGCATAGATTATCATCGCCTGAATCGTGCCATGATAAAGAAGAAGTACCCCTTGCTGAGGATTGATGATCTATTTGACTAGTTGTGTGGTGCGAGATGGTTATTGAAGATTGATCTTAGGTCTGGCTACCACCAATTGAGGATTCATGAGGTCTATGTTTCAAAGTTGGCATTTCTATGCTGCTAAGAACACTATGAGTTCCTAGTGATTCCCTTTGGTGTAACGAATGCCCCTGCTGTGTTTATAACCTTGACGAACCGGGTCTTCTAGTTTTATTCGGACCAGTTGGTTATTGTCTTCATCAATGACATACTCAACTACTCTACATAAGAAGAGGAACATGAAGATCACTTGAGGATGGTCCTAGATTTTCTTCGAGAGCACCAGCTTTATAGAAAGCTCTTGAAGTGCCAGTTCTGGATTCATGAGGTTCACTTTATAGGGTATTCCATTTATGAGCCTGTTTTATCCGTGGATCCAACAAATATCAAAGTAGTGATTTCTTGGGATCCAACCAAGAATGTGTCATAGGTTCAAAGTTTTCTTAGCTTGGTAGGGTACTATAAGAGGTTTATGGCAGACTTCTCCAGAATCACATCCCCCTTGACCATCATGATGTGGAAAAGGCAACCATTTACATAGCCTGAGAAGTTCTAAATGGGATTTGATGAGTTAAGGTAGAGGA
This sequence comes from Viscum album, assembly GCA_963277665.1. Lineage (NCBI taxonomy): Eukaryota > Viridiplantae > Streptophyta > Magnoliopsida > Santalales > Viscaceae > Viscum > Viscum album. The sequence goes on from OY728164.1 coordinate 1,819,604,317, forward strand.
TGACGAGTGATCCAGTGTTGAGACTACCAGAGGAAGGTATGGAGTTCGTAGTGTATTGCGATGTCACTAGAGTTGGTCTCGATTTCATGTTGATGCAACGTCAGACAATCATCGTGTACGGGCCAAGGCAGTTGAGACCCCATGAGTATAACTATGCGACTCATGAACTATAGTTGTAAGCAGTGGTCTTCACCCTAAGTATGTGGAGACACTATCTTCTGGGAGAGTGCTTTATGGTTTATTCATACCACTAAAGTCTTAGGTACGTCTTCACCCATAGAGACCTGAACATGATACAACAACACTAGTTGGAGTTCCTATAGGATTATGACTTTGAGATAGTATATACTATAGGGAAATGCAATGTTGTAGAATATTACCTTTGTAGAAAGTCCCAAGCTTTCCTGGTGTAGGAAGCTTTAGAGTAGTTATCTTCTCTACAAATGACCCTGATGAATCAAGAGGGTATGACTTTTCTTCAGTCGATGGTGTTGAATCCTTCACTTCTTGAGCGTGTAAGAAAGTCCCAGTTGAGAGACATTGATTTTGAGGTCTTACGTGATCATATATCCACAAGTGACACACCAGATTGATATTCTAAAAGTGGGAATCACACCATCTTATTCCAGAGACGAACAGTGGTTCCTGTCATGTTGTGGGAGGAAGTGATGTGGGAGTTGCACACTTCTCCCCTAACTATAAATCCTGATGTGGGGAAGATGCACAGAGACCTTGAGTGATAGTTTTGGTGGTCTGATATGAGATGAAGCATAACTGATTTTGTCTCATGGTGCCTCACCTGTTAGTAGGTGAAAGTTGAGCACCAAGTTTTGGTATGTTTGTTGCAGCCCCTTGAGATCCTAGAGTGAAAATGAGACGGCATGTCCATGGACTTAATCATAGGTATTTCGTGTACATCAAAGATCCATGATTCCATCTGGGTGATAGTTGACTGACTCATGAAGTTGGCGCACTTCCTTTCCATTAAGGAGTAGAGTTTGGTGGAGAGTTTGGGGCAGCTATACATACAGAAGATCATTTGTCTTCATAGGGTGTCCTCGATGATAGTCTCCAATCGTGATGCGCAATTTACATCATGATTGTGGAGAGACCTGTAGGAGGCATTCAAGACCCAATTACGGATGATTACAGTCTTCCACCCTAGATTGATGGGTAGATAGAGTGTACTATCCAAGTGTTGGAGGATATGCTGAGAGTTTGCATGCTAGACTTTGGATGGAGCTAGGAGGATTACTTTTCCTTGTTAGAGTTTTCATACAACAACAACTACCACTCTTCCATCAACATGACACCTTTTGATTCCTCGTACGGGAAAACATGCAGGTCACCTCTATGCTGGAAAAAGATTGGAAAGTCATCACTTTTGGGCCCAAAGATGGTGCAGGTGACAATGGATAAAGTGTAGGCCATCCGTGAGTGGATGAAGAAGGCCCAAAATAGAAAAAAATCCTACACAGATCACCATCGTAGAGCCTTGAAGTTCGAGCAAGGAGATCACATATTCTTGAGAGTCTACCCAAGATGAGGATTGAAGAGGTTCGGTCGGGGAGGCAAGCTATCCCTAAGTTTCATCAAACCGTTCGAGATCGTGAAGAGGGTTGGCGAGGTTTATTAACACCTTTCCCTACCCTCATAGCTAGAGTGGGTACATGATGTCTTCCACATGTCGCAGATGAGGTGATACATACATGACCCCACACATGTCATTGACTGGGGTGAGATGGACATCGAGGATGGAACAACCTTTACGGAGAACCCAGTGGCGATCGAGGACCGACAAGAGAGAACCTTTCATGGATATACCATCCCTTTGGTTTGCATGTTTTGGTAGCATGTAAATGTGCATGAGAGTTCTTGGGAGTGGGAGATCCAAGCACGATCTCAGTATCCCGAGTTCTTTTCCTAGTTTTACTTTTTATGGACAAAAAGATTGAATGAGGGAATGATGTAGAGACCTAGTTTTTACCTTATAAAATATTGAATTATTTATATATATATTTTTATAGTTAGAGGTTGAGATGGAATGTGATTTTGAGGCTCGGTGTATCGAAAATTAATTTTATAAAAATATTAAATATATTTTAGATTGTGTGTGCAAAGATTATTAAAGAAAATAGGATAAATCTTAAATGGTCGGTCAGATCAGAAATCTAAGACCGCAATTGGGTCCAAAATGCAGTGTTTACCCTAGGAGTGACATAAAATGAGTCATCATGGGACGTTTGGATCCCTCGCTCATTGGTAGTGCATTTAGTGAATTAATTAATTAGTTGATATTTCAGTGCAACGAATAACTTTATAAGTATATATCCCTGGAAAATCTTACCAAGGTTGGATCATAATTTATGTGATTCATTGGAAAGATCTATTTTCTTCTCCCTTTAGCAAACGACGAATCTCTAGATAGGGACAGATCAGGACACAACGAACGCAACAACTTCTTTTAATCATTTTGTGGACACATTCTTCACCAACAATCGATCCAAAACAAAGGTAAGACTCTTAAATTTGGCGTTTTACTCCCTTTTGATTAAATGGTTGAGAAAATCCATCTTCTTCGTTGGATCTATGCCAATTGCAGCCTCTGCATGTCCCCGTGTACCAAAATTAATTTGTATTTCAATTGTTTTCTAATTTTAAGTGCACATTCTTGATCGATTGGACAAGAACGCTTAGAATCAATCAATTTACCTTCATTATTGTTCCTTTATCTCATAATTCTCTGCATTCTTCACTGGTTGGATCCCCACGGTCCCAGTTCGACAATTTTCGGGTGGCACCGACCTCGATTGGGCCCCTGAATACGTGGAATATTAATGAAACAGGAATGGATTTGTGAGAGAAGTATGGATATAAAATCATTGTGATACATGGATGTTTTATTAGATGATTCGAGTTGGGATCTTTAAGTGTTGAAGCTTATGGTGCGTGTATAACATGTGATGAAACCCTCATCGATGATCGAAGCATATTCACCGTGAGTAGTGGTCGAGATCCGAAATCCATAGCCAGATCTGGGAGTTTTAGACTAATTCAAGGTGGAATCAAATGCAGTATGAAAAAATTAAATTCGCAAAGATCAGATCTGGAAAACTGGAGAAAATTTAACTACACACCGTGTTCCAGGATGAACACATGGAGTGTAGCCCCCTCAATGGTAGTGCTAAGGTTTGGGAAAGTTTAAGGGGGATATGACGTGTAACCCATCCTCACACATTGTGTACCCTTAGCTGTTTGGATAACCCGTGTGATGGATCACATGGGTGAGAGTTCGTGTAAGAGTACAAAAACATGGGTTGACCACACAGGAAACATCTAGTGGGGACCAACACACCGTGTACTAAAGTACACATACATGAGGTCTGAGTACACGAACATGGCCAAAAGACATGACCCTGGTCCTGGTTAGCCAGGACACACTATGTAGTCCACCTACACGACATATACTGCTACATGGATGAGAACCCGTGTACCAACCAGAGACACAACCAGGATGTGAAGTGGGGTCACATGTCATGTGGGTCCCCTCACATGCCATGTACTCTTTGAGCTCTTTTGAGCGAACTTCAAACAATCGTATCTCCTTCATTTGAACTTGGATTTTGTCCCATGAGTAGCTTATCTTGAGTGTTTTTACACATAGAACACAATGGTGCCATTAGTTGTGGATTTTGAGATATGATGTGAAATGTTCCGGGAATGATACCTTTTGAGGAGACCTTAATGACAGTAGTGATCAGGTAGGATTAGTAGATGAATACCTTTCATACTTACCCTCAAGTGGGGCTGGGTAGTAGAGTTACCTAATAACCTTTCCGAGATTACACTTAGTGGAGTTCCCCAATGACATCTTTTGGGCATTACCCTCCAACATGGCTGGGCAATGGAGTTCCCCGATGGATTCTTTTGGGTGTTACCTTCCTGCAAGGTTGGGTAGTGGAGTTACCCAATGACTTCTTCTGGGCGTTACCCTCTAGAAAGGCTGGGTGGTAGAGTTCCCTAATAGATTCTTTCGGGTGTTACCCTCTAGCATGGCTAGGTAGTGGAGTTCCCCGGATGAAATTCCTGAGTGTTACCCTCCAGTGGGGCTGGGCAGTGGAGTTCCTCGATGATTTACAGAGTATGACCATCCTATTGTACCAAGTCATGGGATCCTTACCTATAAATTATGGCCCCTCGACTATGTGGCATAATGATGAGATGTGATTTGATGTACCTTTATACTCATGAGGAAGAGAGATTCTTTCCCCATCGAGACACGTTTTTGTGACGCGACCTAAAAACACATGGGCGAGTCAATGTCACCCAAAGCGAATAGTATCAAGGTGTGGTGATCGAGTCCTTTAGAATTGTGTGTTCAGGGAAGACATGTGAGATGACAGGCATCGTTGATGGAATTTTTTGAACTATTGGATACTCTTCTTCTTAGGCTAAGCTATGAGATAAAGATCTGCTTACACTCTCGTTTTGGATTATTTTGATTGACCATATATATATATATATATATCCTTTTTTTATATACACTCCTTGGATTTGGTTACTCTCATTCTATGAGAGTCAAATCCATGTGGGGTATTCCATGTGCTTTCCATGTCTAGATTCTCATGGTTGGATGAGTCTACTCTTCATCTATAGGAAATGAAGACTTGATGGGTAGTTCATCTACTCACCATGTTTATCCCCTTGTGTTTGTACAAGTTTACTTTCACTCTTGGTTTGGGTGGAGCTGCACTCTTTCACTGTACCATGTTCTATCCACTATTATCCTCTTCTATGTATCACTTACTACTCTCCCTTCAGCTTTCGGGGTGTCCTACTAGGTATGCTTATACTCACCCCTACACGGGCTTTGCCCACACATGTTGTGTCTTATGTAGATGACAGATAGGTCGACGGTGAATTCATAGGATATTAGGGATACTTGGTGAATAGACTGTGTATGGTGGTCGTAGCTTGGGATTCAGGAGCTAGGATCACTCAACTGTTTTACTTTTCCAGTTTTCTGTCAGGTTGGAACACACTTCTGTTGAGTCAATAAGGTTTTCCTTATGACTTTTCCATTCCTTCTTGTTTTGAAAATCACAAACATCTTATCTTTAAGAAAATTGCTTTTATAAGGAAAATTGTTTTTATAAGGAAAATTGCTTTCTTAAGGAAAATCGCTTTTATAAGAAAAATTATCCTTATCATATTTTCATCCATATTTTTCTTAAGTATAAGTTTCAGATTCATTTTCTCGGAATCGTTGAAACTTTGATATAAAGCATTCTGTTTTAGGATTCGGATTCTGGATAAGAACTATAAGGAAGTTTCATTCCGAATTCCGGATATGAACTCTGACTAAGTTCTATTCCAGATTCAGGGTACGAATTCTGAAGAATAATTCTCATTACGAATTCTAATGAAGAAATCTCATTCCGAATTCTCATTACGAATTCTGATGAAGAATTCTCATTACGAATTCTGATGAAGAATTCTCATTACGAATTCTGATGAAGAATTCCCATTATGAATTCTGATGACAAATTCTCATTACGAATTCTCATGACGAATTCTCATTACGAATTCTGATGATGAATTCTCATTACGAATTCCAATGACGAATTCTCATTACGATTTCTGATGACAAATTCCTATTCCGAATTCTGATTCCGATTTCACCTATTAAACAGAATTTGATTATCTTTGTTTTATACACTCTGAATTAATTCAGACTCCGAAAAATATCTTTGTTAGACTCCGAACTTTTATATTACTTATACTTCTAAAATTAGTCTACTCTGTTTTGTTGTTCCTTACACTCCGAACCTTCACTCCGAAGTTTCCATTCCGAACTTTTATGTTAGAGTTTAAAACGATGTCGTACATTCTGTTACACTTGTTTTGTTATAAAACGATGTCGTCTGTTTTGTTATAAACTAACCGTTGTCTAAGTGACACGTGTACAGGTCCCTCCGATCTTTAAGGAAAATATGACCGTTGGAGAAGGAGCCGACCTTACCTATAAATAGGAGCTCATTTGAAAGAGCTCAAGGTTGATGGCTGATAGCTGATGAAAGTGCTGAAAGGCTGAAAAATTTGCTTGAAGTGATTTCTAGAGAGAGAGGCTCTTATTAACTCTCAAAGCTTCGTGCGACTCCGAATGTTGGTGATTACATTCGAGGGCTTCCGGGGATAGGAAGACAGAGGTGCCGACTACCTTGAAGTTCGAGGGCTTCCTTACTGAGGAAGACAGAGGTTGCCAACTACCTTGAAGTTGAGGGCTTGCGGGGATAGCAAGACAGAGACTCCGATCTTCGTATCGAGGGCTTACCCTGGTGTGGGTAAGACAGACTTGCTTGAAAGTATAAATCAAGGGACCTTTATCCAAGGTTGTTGGATACCATTCTCTTTGGGTTAAAAGACTATTATCTTGTTACTTGTAGTTTAACTACTTGTTTTATTTCTGCTGCAATTTGTATCTTAAGGAAAGTATAACTTTCTTATACTTCCTTACTTACTCTGATTCATTTAGATTCTATACGCTTTAAGGTAGAATCTCATATTGTAATTTTTTGTTAAGTTTCAATCTCCGGAACCATATTTCCGGAACCTTCTTTTGGAATCACTTTCCAAGTTTAGTTCGGTGTTAGAGGTGTTGTGAATTTGCTTAGTTTAACTTTGTTAAACTTAGCCTTTTCCTTTACTTAAGGAAAACATAGTTATTCTTAACTAACTTTAAAGGTTCCAAAGGAATTTTTAAAGTATACAATTCACCCCCCCTCTTGTATATTGAGCATCTCATACTATATTTCGATCCTATAATTGGTATCAAAGGTTGGAAACCTCTTACTCTATACCAATCTTACATTTGGTATCATAGCTGGTTACTGAAATACTTATACTCACGAATAAGTTTTTCTTTCTCACTTTATCCTTCCGAACTTTGTCATTCCGAATTTTTCCATTCCGAACTTTTCCCATTCCAAACTTTGTTATTACGAATCTTTTGCTACTAACAAGTTTGTGTGCAAAGTTATTTTTAGTATGACAGGAATTAATGTTGGATCTATTGACAATCTAAATCCGACAAGACCACCTATATTTGATGGTAATGACTATGAGTACTGGAGAGATCGTATGAAGACTTTTGTTATTAATACTGGAGTAGACAACTTTGTCATGCTTACTGGTAATTATAAAATTCCTGACAAGGAAGTCAGAACTTTCACTAACCAGGAAAAGCAAGAATATCAACTCAACTATAAGGTACGCAATACTTTACTATGTTCAATAACCAGAAATATATATAGCCAAATTTCTTATTGCGAAGCAGCTAATTGTATATGGAAGAAGTTAGAGGTTACACACTTTGGGACTTCTAAAGTGATTGAGACTAGAAGAGCTATGCTTAGAGATGAATATCATGGCTTCAATTTTCCTTATGGAGAACCTATCTGTAAAGTTCAACAAAGATTTATGACTATCGTCAACAGTCTACAATCTATGGGAGAAAAAGGTTTAGATGATGAAGCTCTTGTGGACAAGATAATTGATATTATGCCCAATGAGTGGGAATCCAAGAGAACAGCTATAGACGAGAACAGGAAGGTAACTCAAATTACTCTTGATGAATTATTTGGAACTCTTCTACAACATGAAACTAGAATGAAGAGAGATGCTGACAACATCAAGAAGAAGAATGGAAATGGTACTGTTGCTTTTACTACAACTTCAAATTAGATGAAAGCTAAGACTCCTGAGAGAGTAACCAGATCCAAGTCTAAGAAAGTCATTTTCCAATCCGAATCTAGTGAGAGTGAAGTTTCAGAAAATGAATTAGCCAATCTTGCTCGAAGGATGAACAAGATAGCTGGGAAGAGAAACTTTCAATCTAAGTATAAGAAAAAGGACAGGAAAGATAAAGATGAAGAAGTTACTTGTTATGAATGTAAGAGAGATGGACATATTAGACCAGATTGCCCTATGCTCAAAAAGAAAGAAAGAAAGGAAAGACATTCAGACAGGAAAAGGAAGAAGTATTATAAAGCTAAAGCTAAGAAAGTTCTGAAAGCTAATGATACCTGGAGTGCCAGTGGTGGTGACTCTTCAGATGAATCTTCTGATTATGAATCTTCAGGACAGAAGAATCTTGGTCTTATAGCCAGATTACCTATTGATAATAATTGTCTTATGGCTAAGGTACGAAATGCTGAATCATTGACCAATGTTTCTTTGAACTCTAATGATAGTAAGTATTATAACTCTTCTGATGAAGAATCATCTTCTGATGAGGAAAATACTTTACCTACTTATGAAGAAGTCTCTAGGTTTGCTGAACTTCTTGAGATTGAGAATTCCAAACTCAACAAGAAACTTGATAAGGCAAATTCTAGGAATTCTATTCTTACAAAAGAGATATCAGATCTTTCTAAAGATCTTGATAAGAAAAATGCTGATTTTGAAAATATTTCAATAAATCTTGAGGAAGTAAGTTCAGAGAAGAACAAACTTTCTAAAGAGTTAGAAAAAGTAATTTCTAATAAAAATGTTTTCGAGCCTAACTCTAGTTAAAAAACTAATGATTTTGAGAATAAAAACTTGGTTGTAAAACTCAAGTCCAAAATTTTTTCCTTAAAGAAGTGTTTATCAAACTTTACCCATGGTAAGGAAAATTTTGATAAGATGTATTCTCAAATACGACCTTTAAGAAATAAATCCAGATTTGGTTATACCCATGCAAAACCAGTTTTCAGTAACAATTATTTTGTTCCTCAAAGTGCCCCATTTTGTACTAAATGTCAATGTGGAGGTCACTGGGCAAAAAGTTGTTCCTTAAATAAAACCCAATCTCTAGGTTTTCACAAAGCTTACTTTTCTAAGAAAATATGGATACCTAAAATTTTATTGTCTGGAAATCTCGGATCCAAACAAGTTTGGATTCCGAAAGTCTAATTTTTTTCTTGATTTCAGGAAAATAAAGAAATTACCAGCAACAATACATGGTACATGGATAGTGGATGTTCCCGGCACATGACTGGTAACAAAAGTTTTTTTGAAAAGATTATCAAAACGAAAGGAGGAAAGGTAACTTTCGGAGACAATGCTAAGGGAGAGATTGTTGGTATTGGTAATATTTTTCTTTTAGGTAAAACCTTGATTTCAAATGTTCTTTTTGTTAAAGGTCTTAAGCACAACCTCATTAGCATAAGTCAGTTATATTATGAAGGTTACCATGTGAATTTTAGGAATGATAAGTGTTTAGTTCACAATTCCAATGAAGAATTTATTCTCTCAGCCAATAGGCAAGAGAATGTCTACACTTTGAACCTAGAAGACCTCAGGAGCCAAGATTTACCTTGCCTAAGTGCAATGGAAGATCATTCTTGGTTATGGAATAGAAGATTAGGACACTGTAATATTAGGAACCTATGTAAACTCTCTAAGAAGAAACTGTTAAGGATCTACCGGAGCTTAGATATGATTCTTCTAAAGTTTGTGATCCTTTTTAATATGGAAAGAAACATAAATCTAGTTTTAAGTCAATCGGTGAAGTCTCAACAACTGATGCATTACAGTTAGTGCACATGGATCTTTTTGGTCCAACATAAACTGGAAGTATTGGAGGCAAATACTATGTGTTTGTTCTAGTTGATGATTACACTAGATTTACTTGGGTCTATTTTCTAGCAAAGAAATCTGAAGCTTTTTCTTATTTCAAAAGTTTTAGAGCTCAAGTTAAAAATGAGAAAAACCTTCCATTGAAAACTATTCATAGTGATCATGGAGGAGAATTTCAAAATTCTGATTTTGAAACTTTTTGTAGTAAGAAAGGTATTACTCACAATTTTTTAGCACCTAGAACTCCTCAACAAAATGGTGTAGTTGAAAGAAGAAATAGAATTCTTCAAGAGATAACTAGAACCATGTTGAGTGAATATTCTATTGCTAGACATTTCTGGGATGAAGTTGTAAGTACTGCTTGTTATACTATAAATCGAGTTTTGATTAGACCTTTTCTTAATAAAACTCCTTATGAGTTATGGAATGGTAGAAAACCAAGACTTTCCTACTTCAAGGTTTTTGTTTGCAAAGTATTCATTTTGAATACTAAAGATAACTTACATAAATTCGCACCAAAATCAGATGAAAGGATTTTCTTAGGTTATTCCACAACTTCTAAGGCTTATAGAGTTTTTAATAAAAACACTTGTACTGTTGAGGAAACAGTACATGTAAAATTTGATGAATCAGATCCTTTTGTTTTTAAACCATCTCAACTTACATCCTCGGATGTGTTTTCAAAAATTGATTGTCAACCTTTGATAGAAGAACCTTCTGATAAGGAAATTGTTCTAGAAGATACTTCTGAAACATTTACCCCAGAAGACTTTCTACCCTATGTTGATGAACAGGTTTTACAAAACCCAAATCAGGTGTTTCTTAAGAATCATCCCAGTGATAGTATCATTGGTGATGTAAACAAACCAGTAAGGACTAGAAGTTCCTTAAGAAATGAAGTAGAACATCTAGCATTTCTTTCCCAATTAGAACCTAAAAGTACAGATGAAGCTTTGGGTGATGATGATTGGATCAAAGCAATGCAAGATGAACTAAATGAATTCGAAAGGAATAAAGTCTGGACCTTGGTTGAAAGACCTAAGGAAACTTCTGTTATTGGAGTAAAATGGGTTTTTAGGAATAAATGTGATGAAAATGGAGTCATTGTTAGAAATAAAGCTAGACTTGTTGCTAAAGGCTATAATCAGCAAGAAGGAATAGACTATGAATAAACCTATGCTCTAGTAGCTAGACTTGAATCTATCCGTATTCTACTTGCCTTTGCAGCATTATTTAATTTCAAACTTTTCCAAATGGATGTGAAATGTGCTTTTCTTAATGGTTATGTTCAAGAGGAAGTTTTTGTAGAACAACCTCCTGGCTTTGAAGATACAAAACATCCAGATCATGTTTTTAGACTTACCAAAGCTTTGTATGGCCTTAAACAAGCCCCACGAGCATGGTATGATAGACTCACTGGATTTTTGCTTCAAAATAACTATGTTAAGGGAAATGCAGATCCAACCCTTTTTATAAAGAAAGATAAGAAAAATTTTTTGATTGTTCAAATTTATGTTGATGACATTATATTTGGTTCAACTCAGCAATCTTTGAATGACTCTTTTGCTAGTCTAATGAAATCTGATTTTGAAATGAGTATGATGGGTGAGTTAACATTTTTCCTTGGTTTTCAAATTTCTCAAAAACCAGAAGGAACCTACATATCTCAACATAAGTATATTAAAGATCTTCTTAAAAAGTATGGTTATGACAACACTAAGAGTATAAGTACTCCCATTGGTACCTCAAACTCTTTAGATCTTGATGAAGCTGGGAAACCAGTAGATCAAACATCTTTTAGAGGTATGATTGGAAGTTTACTTTACTTAACAGCTAGTCGACCAGACTTAATGTTTTCAGTATGCTTATGTGCAAGATATTAATCTAATCCTAAGGAATCTCACTTAAAGGCAGTAAAAAGAATTTTTCGCTACCTTAAGGGAACCATGGATCTAGGATTATTTTATACTTCTGGAAATGATTTTGTTCTAAAAAGATTTTCTGATGCTGACTTTGGTGGATGTAGAATGGATATAAAGAGTACATCCGGAACTTGTCATTTCTTAGGAGATTCTCTAGTTTCTTGGTCCTGCAAGAAGCAACATTCTGTAGCACTTTCCACTGCTGAAGCTGAATATGTAGCAGCTGGAAGTTGTTGTGCACAAGTGTTGTGGATGCAACACACACTCACAGACTATGGCTTGAGTTTTACTAAAACTCAAATTTTGTGTGATAACACAAGTTCCATTGCCCTAAGTAAGAACACTGCACATCACTCCCGTGAAAAACACATAGATATTAGGCATCACTTTCTTAGGGATCACACACTTAAAGGAGATATTATTCTTCAGTTTATCAGAACGCAAGATCAACTTGCTGATATTTTCACAAAATCTTTGCCTTCTGATAGACTTGAATATATTAAACAGAAGTTAGGAATGATAACCGTAAGGTAATCTTTCTTAATTAACTTTCTGTTGAAAAATTCTCCTTACAGTAATAAACTCCTTTTCATAGGGGGAGTACATTTGATTGTTTGTTTAACAAAGTTTTTCAAAATTTGTTTTCAAACTTTTCAGAACGAAGATTTCCGGAATGGAACTTCTGGAACTAAATTTTTCCAAATTGGACATTCTCGTACAGAACACTTCTGGAATGGAAGTATTCGTATTGGAAATTTCTGGAATGAAAATTTACGTACTGGCAGTTTCATAACCAGATATTTTTGTACCAGTTGTTTTTCGTACTAAAATTTTTCATAATGTATTTTTTTTCGTACTAAGTTCTTCGTACTATTTTTCTTATTAAAGTTGTTTTTTGTACTGCGTTTTTCGTAATGAGTTTTTCGTACTAAGTTTATTTTTTCATAGTTAAATTTTTGTGAAATTTTCCATTACGAATAATCCTCCTAAGCCAATCCGAAAGGTATGGTTACCCTACTCAAGTTTTCGTAGTCATATTTTACTTGCTGGAATTTTCTTGTTTTATGATTTCGGATTATAGTTTTCTTAACTCTTTGTTTTAATAAAAAACCTCAAAAAGATCGGATTCAAGCTTTCAACCGTCAGATCTGATCTCAGCTTATTCCAACCGTTAGATCAACCGTGGAAGGTGAACCATCATCTTGTTGCCTATATAAAGGGGACCCAAATACTCGTCCCACATCGATCTCAAAGCTCTCGCGTCCTGAATCTCTGCCTCTCTGATTTAAGGCCGTTCCGAACTTCAGTCTTCTCCGTTCCGAACTTCTCAAAGAATTTCAGATCCGAATGTCTGCGGAGTTACCATCTCAAGAAATGTCATCTACTAAGCCTATTTCTCAGTGGTTAGTTTACAGAGAAAGGTTGGTCCATCCGAATTTCTTCAACAACTATGATTCCCTTATCTCAAAGAACATCAAGTTGAATAGCTGGGAAGATGTTGCGGTATCAAAAACCGGGAATCAAGATGAAGTTTATTCAGACTTACTTATCGAGTTTTATGAGTCAGTTTCTTTCTTCAAGGAAGATAATAGGGAGAAGTTCTCTTTTAAGTCTTATGGCAAGACTTACAAGCTTTCTCACACCAAGGCCGCAAGCCTGGTAGGATTGTCTTTTGAAGGAGAAGCATAATTTATTTCGCATGTTTTACCGGACTCTAAGGGTAGTTTCGACAAGGAAAAAGCCTTAGAAACTCTCGGACTTGCTGATGACAAGGCTCCGAAGATTGCAAGTCTATCTACAAACTTCCGGATTTTGGAGTTATGGGTGCAAGGACTTATCGTACCGAGGAAAGGTGATAAAGATAGCTTGAAGAAAAGTGAGATCTATATCTTAGATTTCCTGATAAATCTAAGGAAGTTTAACTTGATGAAGCATATTCTTCTTACTCTTGAAAATTTGAAGAAAGGAAATCTGAGAGCTCAGATTATTATGTATCCAGCAATCCTCTCCAAGTTAATTGTTCGGTGCCTTGAGTCTTTCAAGGAGGCTTGCAAATCTAAGCCGAGAGTTTGCAAGATCATGCTGGTCAGCGATGGCACTCTTAAAAGAATGAATGTAGCTTTTGACAAGAAGTCTGGAAAGTTTATTGATCTACCTGTTCAAGAAGAAGTGGCTCCGAAAGTTGCTGATCCGGAATCATCTAAGTCAGTAAGGAAGAGAAAGCTGAAAGAAGTGGAAGTACAAGCAGAAAATCCTAAGTCTAAGGAAGTCCACTCCGCACCACCAAAGCCAAAGAAGAAAAAAGCATATCCTGATGAGGTTGTTACAAAGTGGAGAGCTGATAAAGAGAAAAGGAAAGAAGGGGATCCACAGTTTGGATTGGACCCTGCGGAGGCTAAGGCCTTGAAGGAGAAAACTGCTGATGATCTTGAAAAACAAGCAAAACAAAAGAAGCTCAAGAAGAAGATGTCTGAGGCTGAGGTAGCTCAGGCCTTGTTAAAATTCAATGAAATGGTTTCAGCAACTATTCCAGTTCCGAGATCTTTCTCCCTGGAATCTCTACCTGAGACTCCAAGAAGGAATTTCACTGCTCTGAAAGAGGCTGTTGCTAACAATTCTGAGGAAGTTGAGAAAGTGGAACAAATAGAAGAGGGTACTGAAGGAAGTGGTGAAACCAGAGATGTGCTGAAACAAGTAGATGATTACAAGGGAACACCTTCGGAACACTTATCACTCTGGACTTCAGAAGCTGAATATTCGAAGTTAGTTACTCCAGCAATAGAAGAAGATAAAGGAGAAGAAGAAGTTGCCTATCATGGAGAATAAGAACAAATTTTACATGATATTTCTCAGATGAAAAACATAGAGGAAGGTATTCAGGAAGTTGCTGATGAGGAAGATAATGTCGTTCAAGTTTCTGATAGTGAGAAGAGAACTCCGGAACAGGACTCAATTCCGAAAAAAGATAAGGGGAAGAAAATTCTTGCTGATACTCCGAGCTCAGGAGAAAGGAAGAGAAAGGAAGCTGGTAGTTCTTCTAAAAGGAAGTTGGAGCTTATTGAGGAAGAAAACTCTCCAAGCAAAATTTCGGATTCGGAGTCATCATCATTGGGGCATGATTTTGTTGTCCAGTCTTTAAAGAAGTTGGTAGGAACCATTCCGACCTTTTCTAGTATTGACTCAAGATGCCAGATGCTCCAACATGCGTTGAATCAGAAAACCGACTCCGTATCTATGGTTATGGATAAGTGCGTTGATATTGAGGCTCAGTTCAAAACCTTCTTTGTTGGTTACGAAGCTCATAAAATATCTTGCAAGAGGATGACAAGCTGGTCGAAGAAGAATGTGGAAGAAATGAGGTTGCTTGATGAGTTTCAAGAAAATGTTAAAGGTGACTTTGAGACAGAGGACAAGAAGATAAACGAGCTGACTTCCTCCTTTGAAGAAAAGCTGACTGAAGAAAAGAACTTCCGAATTCAAGAAGTCAGGGATCTGAATGGGAAACTGAATTCTGTTTCTCAGAATTGGAAATTTGAAAGATATCATCAGATAGATTTTGAAGAAAGGATGAAGGCTCAGGAAGAGAAGATCAAATCTCAGGAAGAAAAGCTGAAGGCTCAGGAAGAAAAAATTGAAGCTCAGTCCGCAAGAATAGTCGTCTTAGAGAAGCAAGATGAAAAAAATCATAAAAACTTAAAGAAGATCAAGACTATTCTAAAGGGGCTCATGTCAAAGGAAAAAGATCCGAAATAACCTAATCCGATCTTTTTGTTGTATTCTTTTTGTTACTGACATTCCAAATATAATGAAAATTGTGTATCTCATTTCCATTGTTGTCATTACTAATCTTTCAGGTACTTTTTTATTTTTTTTCCATTCCCTCCAATTCTTTTTGAAAATCACAAAGGGGGAGAAGGAAAAGATCCTTAAGAAAAAGAAGAACTCTAATAAGAGTTTATCAAAGGGGGAGAAAGAAAAAATACCCAAGGAAAAAGAACTCTAATAAGAGTTTGTTTAAGGGGGAGTTTTTTCTTAAAGAAGACCTTCTTATGAAACATCACTCCGGAAATATGAATACGATCCTTAGAGTTTCAAAGCCTAAGGGGGAGTTAGTCGTATTCATCTATATCCTTAAAACAAGGGAGATAAGCATTAATTTGTTTCTTTCTTCTTAGAATTTTTTTTCTTCTTTCGTAAGGATGTTTGTGCTTTCCAAAAAGGGGGAGATTGTTGAGTCAATAAGGTTTTCCTTATGACTTTTCCATTCCTTCTTGTTTTGAAAATCACAAACATCTTATCTTTAAGAAAATTGCTTTTATAAGGAAAATTGTTTTTATAAGGAAAATTGCTTTCTTAAGGAAAATCACTTTTATAAGAAAAATTATCCTTATCATATTTTCATCCATATTTTTCTTAAGTATAAGTTTCGGATTCATTTTCTCGGAATCGTTGAAACTTTGATATAAAGCATTCTGTTTTAGGATTCAGATTCTGGATAAGAACTATAAGGAAGTTTCATTCCGAATTCCGGATATGAACTCTGACTAAGTTCTATTCCAGATTCAGGATACGAATTCTGAAGAAGAATTCTCATTACGAATTCTAATGAAGAAATCTCATTCCGAATTCTCATTACGAATTCTGATGAAGAATTCTCATTACGAATTCTGATGAAGAATTCTCATTACGAATTCTGATGAAGAATTCCCATTACGAATTCTGATGACAAATTCTCATTACGAATTCTCATGACGAATTCTCATTACGAATTCTGATGATGAATTCTCATTACGAATTCCAATGAGGAATTCTCATTACGATTTCTGATGACGAATTCCTATTCCGAATTCTGATTCCGATTTCACCTATTAAACAGAATTTGAGTATCTTTGTTTTATACACTCTGAATTAATTCAGAATCCGAAAAATATATTTGTTAGACTCCGAACTTTTATATTACTTATACTTCTAAAATTAGTCTACTCTGTTTTGTTGTTCCTTACACTCCGAACCTTCACTCCGAAGTTTCCATTCCGAACTTTTATGTTAGAGTTTTAAACGATGTCGTACATTCTGTTACACTTGTTTTGTTATAAAACAATGTCGTCTGTTTTGTTATAAACTAACCGTTGTCTAAGTGACACGTGTACAGGTCCCTCCGATATTTAAGGAAAATATGACCGTTGGAGAAGGAGCCGACCTTACCTATAAATAGGAGCTCATTTGAAAGAGCTCAAGGTTGATGGCTGATAGCTGATGAAAGTGCTGAAAGGCTGAAAAATTTGCTTGAAGTGATTTCTAGAGAGAGAGGCTCTTATTAACTCTCAAAGCTTCGTGCGACTCCGAATGTTGATGATTACATTCGAGGGCTTCCGGGGATAGGAAGACAGAGGTGCCGACTACCTTGAAGTTTGAGGGCTTCCTTGCTGAGGAAGACAGAGGTTGCCAACTACCTTGAAGTTGAGGGCTTGCGGGGATAGCAAGATTGAGACTCCGATATTCATATCGAGGGCTTACCCTGGTGTGGGTAAGACATACTTTCTTGAAAGTATAAATCAAGGGATCTTTATCCAAGGTTGTTGGATACCCTTCTCTTTGGGTTAAAAGACTATTATCTTGTTACTTGTAGTTTAAATACTTGTTTTATTTCCGCTGCAATTTGTATCTTAAGGAAAGTATAACTTTTTTATACTTCCTTACTTACTCTGATTCATTTAGATTCTATACGCTTTAAGGTAGAATCTCATATTGTAATTGTTTGTTAAGTTTCAATCTCCGGAACCATATTTCCGGAACCTTCTTTTGGAATCACTTTCCAAGTTTAGTTTGGTGTTAGAGGTGTTGTGAATTTGCTTAGTTTAACTTTGTTAAACTTAGCCTTTTCCTTTACTTAAGGAAAACATAGTTATTCTTAACTAACTTTAAAGGTTCCAAAGGAATTTTTAAAGTATACAATTCACCCCCCCTCTTGTATATTGAGCATCTCATACTATATTTCGATCCTACAACTTCTGGTTTAGACATGTATTTTTACCCTTTACTTTAAGTATTCACTATCGTACTTTTCTACTGTTTATAGGTTGATGAATTCTTGGTTTACTTTATATCAGTGTTGCATCTTTTCTTCTTCCCTCTTTAATTTTTCATTGAGTTGGTTGTGTTCGTGTGTAAAGGTGCTTAGGCAAAGGCCTCCTAGAGTTAGTTAAGCCTTCGGTACTTGTCACCACCACTAGCCTATGGAGGTGGGATTGGGGTAGTTGTAGATCAAGCCATGGTATGGGTCAGGTTGTGACGCATCAAATAAGAAGGAAGTGAGATAGGTATAATCCCTAGTAAGAGATCAATCATAAACTCCAATTCTCTTCTGGGTGGAAACCTTGAGAAATTATCTGAAAAAACACTAGGAAATTGATCAAAAATTGTTATAAAACCTATATTCTTGATCTCATCCACCGATTCCATGGTCAACACTATCAACTAGTATGATATATTTCCAACTATTGGTGCCAAAAATCATGTTTTACTTACCTTCACATTCCAATCTCCTCTGAATAGATGTTCGATTCCATCGTTAGTTGTAAAACTAACCCTTCAGGTATAATAGTCGATGTGAGCTTTGAACATCGACAACCAATCCAAACCCAGGTTTGATTCATAGACATACATCTTCAGTACAGAGAAATTTCAAATCAAATTTTCTCCATCAATAGTTATAGAACATGATTTACACATAAAGGCTCTACATTCTCTTTGGACAAGCAGAGTCTAAAGTTTCAAAACAAAAGGCATAATCTCAACATATAAACCCATAAGATCAATAGAATGAGAATCAATAAATTAATAGGATTCACTCGTATCAAACAAAGTTTTTATAAGGGCATAATTCAAACGAATCTTACCTCTCACCATCGAAGGTCCTAATTGATCATCTATGATCACTTTCTTAGCTCCATACAATTGTTTTCTCGTTATACTATGGTATTTGTTAACCTATTAATATTGAACTAGTTGAGGAGTCATGTAATTCATAAAACCACCATGGCTTGTTCAGTTTTGCTTATGAGATTTATTTTGCTATACTTATCGCATCGAAGCATGTGAGGTTTGTGAAACATGGGATGTGCCCCTAGCACCCGACCTTGGAGCACTACGACAATAACATTGAAGATGTATCATCTAGTTGCAATAGTGACATGCTCTAGGTGGTTCTATATATTATTCTTTCATGTGATCGAAATAACCACATTGAAAACATCTGGGTTTACCCTTTGGTTTAGGAGGAAGATTCACTGATCTTAATGTCTGGTTCTGAGTCACACCACCACCTTAGAAATAGGTATCCCTATTATGCTTATTCTCAGCATTAGAGTTCCCACCAGTTCCCAGAGGTATCAACATGCTTCCTCCAGCCATGTTTCCTGAAATTTATATTTCTGCCAACGTCTCTCTATTGACCATCTCTGTATATTCTATTATACAAAGCATAATAATCTTTGAGAGAATCTCTTGTTTCAACCCTGAATAAAAAATATGTGCCTTTAAGAATACCCGTCCACCAACTTCTAGTGAAAAGTGGACTAAATTCATAAATTTAGATTCATACTCTGTCACCAAGAGATTAGACTACTTCAAACTGAATAAATCCATCATTCTAGCAATTCTGAATGTGTGAGGATATAATTTTCTATTAAAAAATTCTTTGAAATCCTCTCGTGCAATGCCTTGGTCTAATTTAGCATGAACTGCTGAATCCTACCACTAACGTGCTAGATCCTCCAATATGTATGTTTCTAGCTTGAATTTCAGCTCAGATGGTGTGCTAAGGAAATTGAAGATTTGATTCATCCTATTTAGCCACACTTCTGTTTTTTTCGGTTCGAAATTACCTCGAAAGATGGTTGGATTCTGCTTTTGGAACTGAACTGAATAAACCACTTGCCTTAGTTTATCCCTTATATTCCCACTATCCACGACTAAGGGTGTAATTTCGGCCCGGCCCGGGTTAGGCCTGCCCTGCAAAAAATCGGGCTGCTGACCACTATTCAGGCTGGCCCGGCCCGAACAGCCCCATGAGGCAATTTGAGTCCGACCTCGGGCTGACCCAAACCATCGGGTTGGGTCGGGCTTTTTCAGGCTGGGTCGGGCTTTTTCAAGTCAGGCCATGGTGAGTTTTTATTATTTTCAAAATAAATGTTTGTTTTAAAACTTTTTTTAAATATTTTTATTTAAACATTTTTTAACATTTATTTTATTTTTTTTGTACATCTCTTTTTAAATGCATGTTTTTTAGATATATTTTTTTTAAATGTTTTACATGTTTTTTGTAAAAACGTTTATTTTATTTTTTATTAGCAATTTACAGTGGGTGGATATGTTATTTTTTTATCTAAATAGATTTATATATATAAATCTATATATATTATGTGCAAATTGTAAAAAATAATAATAAGGGGTTGGGGGTGCGCAACAGAAGGTGAGTTTAAAGCATTGTTATTTAAACATTTTTTAACATTTATTTAAAACATTTTTTTACATTTTTTTTAAATTATTTATAATTTTTTAAGCATTTGTTAATTTTTTTATTTAATTTTTTTTATTTAATTTTTTTTATTTACTTTTTTTTATTTAAACCATTTTTTAACATTTGTTCAATACATTTTTTTACATTTATTTTTAAATGATTAATTTAAAACATTTTTAAATTTTATTTAAACACATGATTTTTACAAGTATTTTTTTAAAACATTTAATGTTTTTTTAAATTTTAATGTAAAAAGTTTTTTTAAGTGTTTGTTTAAAAAAATTAATTTAAATTTTTATTTTAAAAACTTTTTGTAAACATTTGTTTAAAAAATTTTTATTTAAATTTTTTTAAACCGTTTTTTAACATTTGTTTAAAACATTTTTTACATTTATTTTTAGACATTTAATTTAACATTTTTTTGAACGCGTGTTTTTTACAAGTATTTTTTTTAAACATTTAACACATGTTATATAAATTTTTTTTATTAAAATTTTAAAGTGGGTGGATATTTTATTTTTTTCTAAATATATTTATATATGTGTGTGAATTTATATATATTATGTGAAAATTGAAAAAAAATAATGAGAGATTGAGGGGTGCACACCAGTGGGTGGGTTTAAAGCGTTGTTATTTAAACATTTTTTATCATTTATTTAAGATGTTTTTTACATTTATTTTTAAAAATTATTTATGAAAAGTAATTTTAAGCATTTTTTTAATTTAAAACATTTTTAAACGATTTTTAATTTTTTTAAACGCATGTTTTTTACATGCATTTTTATTAAACGTTAAACATTTTTTTTCGTAAAAACATTTATTTTCTATTTTATTGACATTTTACAGTAGAAGGATATGTTATTTTTTTCCAAATATATTTATATATGTGAATCTATATATATTATGTGCAAATAAATAATGAGAGGTTGGGGGGTGTGCAGCAGCGGGTGAGTTAATTTTTTTAAATAGATTTATATATGTATATATAGTATATATAATACATTCAAGTTTTATCATATCTAAAAAAATTAATGAGGTTGGGGGGTGTGCGGACATCATTGGGTGAGTAGTTATAATTTTTATTAATATATAATAAGTTATAATATATATATATATATATAATGTTAAATGATTGATATATATATATATATATATATATAATATGAGAAAATTGTAAAATAATAATAATTAGGGGTTGGGTTGGGGGGTGCGCTGTAGTGGGAGGGTTGATTTTTTTCTAAATAGATTTATATATAATATATGCAAGTTTCATCATATTTAAAAAAAATTAATGAGGTTGAGGGGTGTGCAGACATCATTGGGGGAGTAATTATTTTTTATTAATATATAATAAGTTATTATATATATATATATAATGTTAAATGATTGATATGTATATATATAATATGAGAAAATTGTAAAAAAAATTAGGGGTTGGGGGTGCGCCGTAGTGGGCGGGTTATTTTTTTTCTAAATAGATTTATATATGTATAGTATATATAATATATGCAAGTTGCAACATACTTAAAAAAATTAATGAGGTTAGGGGTCATGCACGAACATCATTAGGTGAGTGTGTTATTTTTTTTAATATACAAAAAGTTATTATATATATAATTTTAAATCATTGATATATATATATATATATATATTATTAATAGCTTTGTTTATATATATATATATTACATTAAATCATATATATATATATATATATATTATTAATAAATTTTTAAAAGGTACACTTAATTGATATATATTATTAATAGCTTTATATATATATATATATATTATTAATGTCTTTGTTTGTATATATATATATTATCATATCATTGATATATATATTATTAATAGATTTGTTTACACACACACACACAGATATGATATGCAAGTTTCATCATATTTAAAAAAATAATGAGGTTGTTGCGGGGTGTGTGCAAACATCATTGGGTGAGTGTGTTATTTTTTTGTTAATATATAATAATTTATTATATATATATAATGTTAAATGATTGATATATATATATATATAATATGAGAAAATTGTAAAAACAATAATTAGGGGTTGGGGGGTTCGTCATAGTGGATGAGTTAATTTTTTTTCTAAATATATTTATATATGTATAATATATATAATATATGCAAGTTACAACATACTTAAAAAAATTAATGAGGTTGTGGGATGTGCACGAACATCATTAGGTGAGTGTGTTATTTTTTTTGTTAATATACAATAAGTTATGATATATATAATATTAAATCACTGATATATATATATATATATTATTAATAGCTTTGTTTATATATATATTATATTAAATCATTTATATATACATATATATTATTAATGGATTTTTAAAAGCCACACTTAATTGATATATATTGGTGATGGATTTGTTTATATATATACATTATTATATATATATATAATTATATATCATTGTATATATATATACACACACATTATAATTATATATAATGATAATTATATGTATATATATTATTTTTTGTTAATATATAATGATATACATACATATATCGTTGATATATATATACACACACACTGTCTGGTGATAACATAATAGACACAACGTCTGGACCAGTTGGTCCAGATGCAACCTTGGAAGTCTGCGGTAGGGGGATCGAACCTCTCTACTAGCAGTTTTTTGTTTGTTTTTTTACAGCAGACGGGCTAATGGGTCGGCCAACCTGGCCCGCAAGCCTTCTTGGATAGGCCCAGACCTGACCCGATGAATTTACGACCTGATCCCAACCTGGCCCGACGTGGGCTTTGTTGGGCCGAGCCTGTCAGGCTTTCGGGCCGCCGAGCCATAATGGAACCACATTTTCAGTAGACTTTTTTGGTTGGTTCCTACGATGCCTATTGAGTTCCCTTAAACTCCATTTAGTGTCACTCTCTAGAAATTGAAGGCTTAGAAATTTCAAATTTATTATATCACAACAAGGCTTTCCATAATTCAACATTTTCCATTTTCAAAACATTTTTGAAAATTCCACCATGCTTTTTGAAAATCGAACCATTTTCAAATACTTAACACTCTTTCACTAAATCATAAATCATTACTCAAAATGAATTATGCCCTCCTAGTGGAAATTCATTTTTATCAATTCATGTCACGCTCTTCTCATCGTCTAAACCCATGATAATGAGGTTACATCTCCTAGAAGTTTCTCAAAACACTCATGAACCCAAACTCCTTGGTAACCTGAAGTTCAACATAAATAGGTTATAAATGCCTCTTTATACTCTATATTTCAATTTTCAATGATCCCACTCCTTACTACCATTCCTAGAGAAAGACCAACACTATTCCTATTTCAAGGAACAAACAAAATGATACCCTTTCTCACAAAATGAAAGATAGATCAGCCAAGACTGATACCATTTGTAATATCTCGCCCCTCACCCATTGGCTTGAGAAGAGTTGGTGAGTGTTACTAGGCCTTAGGTGACATCACTAAAGGCTAACAATAAATGTTAAGGGATTCATAAATAATTGGGGGATGATTTTTCCTTTGAAAATAAAGCAACCAAACAAGATAACCATAACAACCAAACCACTATGCGGTGCACGAGTAAAACCAAATTCAACTCAAAGAAAACCAGACCAAACCAAAATATATCAGAGCACAATGCAAAAACCAAGAACAAAAAAACTCAAAGATACATAAGAAAACAACTTAGTAACTCCCAACATGATCCAATCTCCACTCCACCTGCCCAAACTATGGTATCAAGATGCATCATTAAATAATTGGGATCCCTTGCCTTTATCCGCGTCTCGATAAATCACATCTGTAAACACACCAAAGTTTCTAGGAAGGGGGTGAGTAAAAAACTCAGTATAATTTCCCCAATGAATTCCCAACTCATGCCACTAGGATAGAACATGTTAGAACATTTATATAAAATAGTTTTAAAATAATTTAAAGTAGTTTATATCAAATCATAAACCAATTTTCAAAACCAAAACTATTTCTATAGAAAGAAATCAAAAAGGACTTTAAAAACATTTCAAATTTCCATCTAGAATACCTAATATACACATCCTCACATGCATGAGTAGGTGAAAGTTCCATACTCATGATTTGTTTCTCATCAATCTACCAAGTCATCATAAGGTAACCATTACTAAGTGCCTCAATAACACACACCCCTTCCACAGGGTCATGTCAATGCAAATGAACACACGCCAACCATTTATGCCAAACACCATTCCAAACCAATCATTACAAACCATTTCAAAAAAAAAATCCATGAATCAAAAAAAATCATAATTTTAAAATCACCATTTTAAAATTTACATCATAAGGTTTTAAAAAAAACAATCCAATTCCACCATTTCAAAAAACCATCACTAAAGAAGTTTTCCATCAAGAATAACATATCAATTTTTTAACAATTTAAATTAATTAACTCAATTTGAAACCAAGAATTTAAGTTCTAATCAATAGGAGTCGAGATAGAAGCCACCTACCTCTCAAACTTGGGCGAAAATGAAGAATAATTTAACAAATTCAAAAACCCAGCTTAGATATTCAGGATTCAACCTTAGATCTTGTTACCTTCAGAAAAAACAACCATATATCATAATTATTGAAATCACACAATTTGTATTTATCCTCAAAAGACTAAATCCATGATTCCAAGAGAGGGGAGAAGAATAAAACTAAGGAAAACGACAAAGAACGATCACTTACCAACAAATCCAACCTCCAACAGACTTAGATTCTCCTATGAATCACTCTCGGATCAAAAGGAATGGTCTCTACAGCATTGGGAGGGAAAGTAATTTGAGATATTACCTGATTAAAAAAATGAGAGGTTTAAGGGGTAAATCAGATTAGATCCATAAATTTTGGATTTAACTTTTAATGGTGAACGGTTAGGAAAATCATGCGCTAACCATGCACTAGACACTACCTCCAAACCCACCTCGCACAATTGGATTGAATGGTTAGACAAAACATGCACCAACCATGTTATTACCATATTTCCAAACTTTCATGATTTCTCTTGGGCAGCCACACAGTTTAGACAAACCGTACACCTACCCAGTGCCCACTGTTTCAGTTGAACGATTTCCTGGAAGGTGTTGCATGATTTATACTAACCGCGCACCACCAAAAAGACCCCAAAACATGCTAAAACTCCTCCAAACCTCCCAAAACTTAACCCAATAACTTTATATACTTAATATACATGAATAAAGGGTTAAGTATCTGAAACCAAGGGTGCTATAATCAAGCATACCTCACTAAGCATGGAAATCATGTATGGTTTTATCTGAATATTGATGTGATTGACTCCATCTATAGATAACATTTTTATACTTATATTTCATAATAAAAAGTTATAAATTTGATTTCGAAATAAGATGGAAGTAAAAACATAGCATCATCCATGCAGAGGCTCCCATAAAATATTGGTAGACAATAACGTGTAGGCATGTGGAGTTAAGCGAGGGATGTGCTCCCATATCTACATCGGTATTAGAATAAAACATCCCAAGATCTTCTTATTATTGATGCGACATGTACTGCATAACACCCTATATGTATATAAAATACATGTAGACCCCCAGCTATATCATCATGTCTGGTCAAGTCCTCTTGTCAAATGTTTTTTTATTATAATGTTACTCCCATACAAGTGAGAGAGTCTAGGGGTTTAGGACACATAACATTTTGACATAGACACGTAGGTACTAACATAATTAGAAAAAAGGATGACACCCAGGTCATAAATTAGAAAAATAAAATGTAAATATTACAAATTATATAACCACATACATGAAAACACATGCAATTTCAATTATACATTGGTTGGTCATCTCAAGATCAGTCATCTCACAATACTCTTAACATGTTTTTTGGGATACTTATTAAGTTCTAAATATTATAACTTTACCTATAATAGTATCTAATATATAATAAATATCTATATATATAACCATATATTTATATTACCTTATTTCCAAAATTTAAACTTTTTAAATTGTATATATATATATAAGTAGATTCACTTTATTTACCTATGTGTATCGAATATTATAATTTAAATTTATCTTACTTTAGATATAATATACAATAATACATACATATAAATATATTTGAATAATATATATATATATATATATACATATACAAATTTAAATATATTAAAATTTATTCATTAATATTTTAAAATATAATTATGTATAATTTTTTAAACAACTATAGTTTCCTAAATATAAATATTATCAATTTATACATAAATACTAAAAATATTAGTAGTAATAAATTTAATTAACAAAAGTAATATAATTTACACTTAAATAACCCTTAAAATATTGTAAACTTATGTTATTTTCAATTTTACAAAATTACATATGTATATATAATTTTTTTGAAGTATTTATACTTTCCAAAATTTAAATGATTATATTTTTTTCATTATTACTGAGAATAAAAATTATTTATGATTAATATAATTTAAAATTATTATTCATAGTGAACTTTTTTTTGTACTGTTAAAAAAAATTATATATATATATATAAATAAATTTAACCATAATACTAAATATAACTAGTATTATTTATAAATAATTATTCATAATATAATTTTTATAAAATATTGAGCTATATTCACTTTATTCACCTATGTGTATGGAATATTATAATTTAAATTTATGTTACTTTAAATATAATATACAATATATACATATAATTCTATTCAAATCAGATTATCCACTATTTAAATATATACATTTTTTAAACAATAATATTTCCCAAAATATAAATTATATTTTAAACACAAAATTTAAATTATATAAACACCATATTTAGATTTCTTAAATCATTCAATTTAAATTAAATCATACATGAAACAATAATACATATAAAAATTAAATCATACAAAGAATAATAATTTATACATCCATACATCCATACATCAATACATCCATACATCCATAAATATCAAATCAATCAATCATACAAAAAAATACAATTAAAATCTTAAAATATAAATTTAACCTTCTTAAAAGATGAGAATATATTTTGAGAAAGAAATCATGCAGAGCTTCAAAGAAAAATATAGAGCAGAACAGTTAAAAATGGGGGGGGGTATATTTATAGTTTTTATTGGAGAGGTGGTGTGAAACTTGTTCATGCCTCCTTTGAAAAGATTTCAAAGGTCACATAAAAGGGGTTCATGCTTCTTACACCACACCAAAAAAGCATTAACCCCATTCAAGCTTCTTTGGTGGCATAAAGAGAAGCATGAACCTCGCCTACTCAGATCCTTTTTTAAAATAGGTATAAACCTACCCCTTTTTTGATTTTTATAAATAGTAAAACCCTTTTAAAAAAACTTGAACCTATATACATGTATTAATTTATATTTATATTTTTTATGGGGTAATAATAATAATAGTACTAGTAATAATGATAACAAAAAAATAGTAATATCAATAATTTTGTTGCTAGAAAATTGATAACCTAATTATTAAATGGGTGGGGTTAGGGTAATACTTTTAGTGTGTGATAAACTTGAATTTGGTTATGCTAATCAATAATCTATTACTAAATTACATTAGAATTATAAAACTATTTTTTATTTTGATTTTATTTTAAATTACCTTTATAAATAAATATTAAATTTCAATTCATTTAAATCAATTATTAGTAGTTCATTAACTATATGTTATCAAATGAAAAATAAAATTACAAAATAAAATTAATTATTTTTTTAATATGTTTATCTTATATTTTTAAATAAAATTTAAAAATTTATATTTCTATTTGAGTAATTAAAAGGGTTATGGTAGTTAAATGGGTAGTTAAAGATATAAAAGGGTTGGGTTAAAATAGTGAATTTAAAAAATAAATGGGTTAGGGTTAGAGAACCCCATATTTCATGGGAACTCGACCTAGTTTCTACACGACATGTTTATCTACTAATTTAAGTCCACGAGTTGCTGAAGTTATTGCATTTGGTATTGTCCTTGGGTTTTATAAGGATCAAGGTTCGCATAAAGCTATTTTGGAGTCGGATTTCATCTCTCTAATCTCTTTGGTTAATGTCCACCTACTATCTCTACTTCTTTGGGGATCCTCCTCGATGAAATATGGTGTGGATCTTATGATTTTTCTCATTGTTCCTTTTCTTTCATGAAAAGGGATGGTAATATAGTGGGACATCATATTGCTAAGTCTCATCATTCTTCTGCTATGTTGGTTTGGTTTGGTTTGGTTCTATGGTGATGCGTTATCTTTTATATCTATGGATTTGAAACATGTTTGAGTGGATTTGTGTTTTACTTCAAAATGTATACACACACACAAAAACACACACACACATATTTAAAAAAGTGTTGTTTCTAAAGAAAACTATGTATGATTCAAAACAAACATGCAAGACTTTGTACTCAAAATATGACTTTTTGAAAACAAATAATGTTTTTAAGAGGTGAGATTGATCATAATAAGTGAGTAGGAAAAAATAATTCAAAATAATAATAATTTATTTAATTAACAATGATAATAATTTACTAGAATCAACTCAGATTCCAATGTTAAACAATAATTAGAAAATGCATTAGGGAGGTCTCGTACCAAATATGCTAATCGCCAGTTTAACTATAAGGAAGTTGATTCTAACTTTCAATCCAAGTCTAAAACTTATAATTTTGATCCTTTTTTGATTATTTTTAATTGTTTATCCATTTTATGGTTATCACCATCACCAACAAAATGTTTTGGTTTGGTTTCCCACTCTACCTGAAAACATATTTTTTTTACTTTAAAATAAAAAAAGGATTTGGCATAAGAGATTGAGACATTTATTCTACGTATTGGATGATTAGAAAATTTGTATAACCATCAAAATTAAGAGGAAACTATATTGAGTCATATTATTTAACCATCACAATTAAATTACTTTATTGAAATGGTTTGATAAATTACCTCCATTGGACAATAAAATATCACTAAAACCATTGAAAACCCAAACTTACATCATTAATATGAACATAATATTAGGTTGTCACAATGAAATTCATTTTTTTGTGATTTTTTATATTTAACTCATAATCATCATTAAATGGAGTTGTAAATGTTAATAATATGATTATTAATAACAACTTAGACACCCGATATTGATACATTATAATGTTATTTTGAATGGAAAATTGATATTGTATATCCATTATTTTAAAATAGTGATTATCATATACGTTATCATTAAATTTAAAATAAAAAAATACTATAGTATTATAAAAATATTAATGTATGGAAGTAAAGTGTTGAAACATGAAACATTAGTATTAAAATATGGAAGTGAAGTGTTAAATTGTTTTTAGTTAACTTGTAGTTTTTAAAATCGTGTTCCATGAATTAAGAAATATGATATTGTATATCAATTATTTTAAAAATAATTAAACAATATCGAAGTCTCAAAAACAATTCAACACTTTTATTAATTATTTTAACACTTTAGTTTCATATTTTAACACTTGACTTCCAGATTTTAACAATAGAGTTGAAATGTTCAGTGAATTGCATTTGTTGTCAATGAGTGTTTGGTGGATGATTTTAATGTGTTTAAGGTTTTTAAATTAAATGATTGCAGATCTGGTCTTTAGTTCTAAATAAATGTGAAAATTTGGATTCACATTGTTTACAACAATGGTTGAAGTTCAAGTAATATCCATGAAAACTGTTGTTTATTTTACATAAAGGTTTGGAGTGGTGTATTTAAGTTGGTTGGTCTATGAATTATGGTGTGGATTATGGTTGTTATTTTTTTAAGGGAGTTTATTAAAAATTTATCCACACCTAGCCAGCTAGACAAGGGAAGAAGCATGTGCCAATGAGGGAGGCCGATATTAACACTGAACCAACCAACTAGAAGGTGACATGGTGCGCACCCATAGGGGTGCATGAGAAGCAGCAGGCAGAGCAAACATCGTGTGGGGTGGCACAGTGATGGAGGTGGGTGCAGGTGCACACCCGCATAGAACTGGTACAGGGTAGTACAAGAGAGGGAGAAGAAGAATTATTTAACTTAGTTTGTCTCGGTTTTTATTATAAATAAGTGGAGGAAGTTGGTTTGTTTTGATGTGTGATTACACCAAAATAACCTGGACTGTCCGATTTGTTGATCATTTAATCTGGGACATCGATCAGTTTTAAAAAACACGAAGAGAACTATAGCTGTGCGATCTAATTTGATGAAACATCTAGGCCATTCATTCTTTTTCTGAATTTGACTTCTACCTCAATCCATTAGGGAGTTATGTGCACCGAGACCTTTATGTAGTGACGTCAACAAAAACATGTGTGGTGATCTTGGAGCTTTGTTTGAATCTTATTATGATCAAAATGTGATCAAAATCACATGCGAGTGTATTTTCATCATTAATCGAAGATCAAATTGTAGAGTTACAGTGTACAAAAAATGAAATATTATTTTGGTGATGATGACAGTATACAGAATGTATCTTGTTCAACAACAAGATCTTTATGTGATTCTAGAAGGTTCAGATTCATTCTATACTGCCTATAAATACCTCGACCAGGTTCTCATTTGTTGTGGGTTGATTATCTCTCATCCGAGAGCTCATCATGAATTTTTTATAAGGGTAGATAGATATATAGAGAACATTATGCATTCTATATTTT
Organism: Viscum album; assembly: GCA_963277665.1. NCBI lineage: Eukaryota > Viridiplantae > Streptophyta > Magnoliopsida > Santalales > Viscaceae > Viscum > Viscum album. The sequence continues at coordinate 1,819,635,064 of OY728164.1, forward strand.
CAAACCAAGGAGATACCATGCATTCAAATTTCAAATATGTAATCACATGATGGTAATGAATGTTTGTGTTTTGGTGAACTGTTTTGAGAAGAATATGGTAGAACCGTGAACCTATTTTTAAAGTGAAATAAGACATTGTGTACTATTTTAGAAGTAAATAGAAGAACCACAAACTACACTGGTTTGTGAAGAAGAAAGTGGAACTGCATACTAGTATTACACGAAGAAGAATAGGTTCCCACAGATTAAAAACTAGCGAAGTTGTGTAAGCGCATGAAGCAACGAAAAATATCCTAGTTTGTGAAGTAAAACATATGTCTAGAAAAACATTAGATATAGAAAAGTGAAAACATACTATCTCTCATACTATTATTGCAATGGCATTGTTAAGGTACGCGAAGAAGCAGGATGTCCCGCGTATTATTTTCAAAAAAGAAGGAGATACTGCATACTATTTGCAAAGTGAAAGGAAATAACACACACTACTTTTTCAAAGGACACATAGAACAAGTACACATTTGAAGTCCTTAATAGTCTGTGTGTGCAAAGATTTTGAGAAGGCCACTTATATTACATAGTGTAGTGTATGCAGTGCATGCATAAGGGGATAAAGGTTATGCGAGTGAAACATGTGTGCATGCATGTGTATGCTTACGCACATGTGATTAAAAAATCACTTGAAGAAATAAGTGTACAGTGTGTGCTTGAGGATCCATATAAAATAAACCTACATGAATTAATGCATGTTCACATGCACACATGAGAAATAAAAGATAAGGTCATGCAGTGTTATAAATACATGCATGAAGATTGAAAAGTGTACGCACAATTTATATTTCTTAATCAGTGTTTAGTGATTTGAGAATGAAGTTGGGATATTATTTCTATTAGTGTTTTATAATAATTCTATATCTGAGTTTTTAGTGTTTAGTGAGGCTGGGTATTCTATAGAAGAAATAATTCTTGCCCGAGCATTTTTGTACTGATCCAACTAATTATATTTGGTGATTAGAATTATCAGAGAAAGACCAGCATTAGTGAAAAGGTACTTGAATTGTACACGAGTTGGTTTGATCCAACAAGTTCATGGAGGAGGATCAATTGATAATCCTATATGTAGATCAGATTCAAGAAGAGGTTGAAAGTTGCATCTTGGAGTCTAACCAGTTGCTGAAGATTGTGATTGGGGGGTCTAACCAATCATGGTGAATAAGGTACAGTTGGGGGTCTAACCAACTATTGAAGACTGTTTGTAACTGGGAGGTATAAATAGTTTCTAATTGGAGGGTGTAACCAATTACTCTTTTAATCACCTTTTGTTATAGTGGAGAATCTATGTTGGGGGGGTCTAACCAACATAGAAAGGAGTAGGTCTTTGTACCAAACCTTGTAAATCCCCATGTGTTGTGATTTCTTGTTTTTTATTACTTACAGGGTGAGGTTGAGTACTAAATATGAGGGATCGGGAATTTAATTAGTCACATAGGTTTAATCAAAAGTTAAAAGAATTTGTAAAAATATTATACCACTGATTAACTCCCCCTCTTAGTGGTATCTAACTGATCATTGTCCACTTCAATTGGTATCAGAGGTAAGGTACCCTTTGTAGATCCAAAATATTTTCTGAGAAATGGAGAATTTTAATTCAGTAAACAACCAAGGGATTCCTACTTTTGATGGCATGAACTATCACGGTTGGAGGAATAGGATGTTTCCTTACCTTCTATCTCTTGGACTGGAAGTGAGAGATTCAATAATAGTGGGTTTACCTCCAATTAATGAAGATGTTTCTATTAATCAAGTTGATAAAAGAAACCTGGAATTTGATGGCAAGGCTTAGAATGAAATCTTTATGGATTTATCAGAAAACGTTTACACTAAAGTGAAGGGTCTCCAAACTGCCAAGGAAATCTGGGATAAACTGAGAAGCAGTTATGAATTAAATCATAAAGTCAGAGAATCCAAGTTTCAAATTTGGAGAATCATGTTTGAAGATATCAAAATGGCTGATGATGAAAGTATCTATGAATACTTTACAAGGGTAAATGAAATTTTGAGCAATATCAGAGGTCTTGGAGAGAAGTTGGATGATTCTACTATTGTGAAAAAGATTATGAGAAATTTCCCAGATAGATTCAACTCAAATATGTCAACACTAAAAGAGAGATAATATCTATCATTTGATTAACTTTATAATACTCTCATATCTTATGAAATGAGAAAAGTGACAACATTTAAGAAAAATCCAAGAGATGAGATGGCCTTTGAAGCGATGATAAAAGGTAAAACTAAAATCAAAGAATAATCATAATCAAGTGATTATGAGGATGAATAAGATGAACAAGAATTAAAAAAAATGATGGCCTTGTTTTCAAAAAAAAATCAATAGGGGCATATGGAAAGGAAATAGAAAACAATCACCAAAGTGTTAGAATTTTCACCAAAGTGGTCATTTTTCTGGGAACTGTCCAAAGAAGAAAGATGATGATACTGAATCAGATGAAGAGGATAAGAAATATCAGAAAAGGAAGTGGAAGAAGCATAAGAAGATTTTTACTTCCAAAAAGAAAAATATGTTCAGTAGAGAAATAGATGAATTTACATCATCGAGTTGTGAATCAGAAGATGGAAGATATTCTAAGAATCAAACGCTCTTTATGGGTAAGTACAAGAAATCTAGAGACTCATTTGAAGTTGATGAAATAATTGATTTGGAATGGATGTTAACAGAAAACATGGAAGCTACTATTGTGGAAAATATGAAACCAAAAAAGGAAAATAAAAGTCTGAAGAAAGAAATTGACAAGATCTCATTTGAGAATAAAGAACGTTTCAAGAAATAGGAGATTTATCTTAATGAGATTAGATCAAATAATAAGAAGATATCTGATTTAGAAGGAAAACTGAAAAACATTCAAAAGGAAGATCTTGAAAAGGAAGAATTAGAATTTTGTTGAAGAGAATAAACAAAACCATTTGAAATTATTTGAATTTGAAAATATTGTGAATGATCATAAAGAAAGACTTATTGAGAAAGAGGAAGACTTATTTGAGACACAATTTATCTATCTTGAAGCTCAAAGTGAGTTAAAGAAGTTGAAAGAAGACTTTACCAAAGCTGTTTAAATTTAGGGTGAATCTTCTAAAGCTACTGAGAAAAAGGGTTCATAGAAAAAGGATGATTCCAAATCAAATGGATCTCAATTTACATTTGGGTTTTCTATCGATGCAAGTCTGAAAGGAAAGACTGAATCTAACTGTCTTAAGAGAACGAATGAGAAAATAATTACCATATATGAGGAAGAATGTACTAATTTAGTCAGAATATTTCCTCCTAAGAAAATACATCCACATTCTTTGAAAATGAAACAACTACAATCTTCAGATCCAATTTTCTATCAGTCTAGAAGATCAAGGTTCATAGGATACTTATGGTGTTGTGGAGTGTTTGGTCATAAATCTTATTCATGCTAGTATAACATGTCACTACCAAGGAAGAGGCATGAATCAAGGGGGATCAATTCTGAGCAGATAAGATTAGATTATTAGAAAAATAAGCTCGTGATCATGACTTTATCTAAACTATCAATGCAGAACTTAAATGAATGTTTGAATAAATTTTGTGACATATGTGATCAATAAGGTCACAAATCAAAGAAATTCAGATTTTGTTTATCTAGTGAGATTCCTCAGAATTAATATGAGAAGAAAATTCAAATAGTGAAGAATGTTACAGTTACCAGTGAATTGTGTGAGAAGTTGAAATAACTTGAAAAAGATCAGAAACTTTTTTGAGAAAAAGAAGAGAAAATGGTGACATATGAAGAACTTAATGATGATAAGTATTCATCTACAAATGATGAATTCAAAATCCTAAAGTGTGAAAGGTGTGGAAAAATTGGGCATGACATAAAATACTGTATGAAACTTCTAATAGGTAAAAAGTTGAAGGAAAACTCTTATAAATTAAATTTTAAAATAAATAAGGGAAAACAAGTTTGAGAGGCATCTCTCAGCCTAAGTGTTATTTCTAAGGAAAAAATAGGTTCCTACTTATTTCCTTTTATAAATTATTTTGTTCTAACATGCAGGGAATTGAAGGAGATGGGTGCATCCCTTAAGGGGGGGGGCATCGATGTTTTAAAGTTGTTATTTTTTTACAATTATGTGAAAATCATGATCACTCTCATACTGTTAATATGAAATTTAAAGGGGAAGAAATTTGTTTTTGCACTTGAACTTTTTGATTCATTTGTTAATATGTGTGCAGAAAATTTCTCAGCAATCTTGTTCAAATTATTCCCTAAGATGAAGTTTTTAAAACAAGTTTGAGATTGGTATCACAATTATAATATTTGAATAGATTTGATGCTTAGGTGACATGTCTCTTGTTTTCTACACCATGCTTGCCCACATATACTTAGAGTCGATTAACTAAAAGCTCATTATTGTTGTTAAGTGAGATTTCATTCTTTAAAAATTAGAGAATAAGTTTGATGATTGAACTCCTAAAATTACCTTTGTATTCATTTCCAAAATGGGGAAGAAAGAAAAGTAAACACATTGACATCATTTGAGTATTGATAAAAATTAAAAAGGGGGAGATTGAAGTGTTCAATGAATTTAATTTGTTGTCAATGAGTGTTTAGTGGATGATTTGAATGTGTTTAGAGTTTTTAAATTAGATGATTATACTTCTTCTAAAGACATGTGAAAATGTGGGTGCACATTATTTACAAAAATGGTTGAAGTTCGGGTAATATCCATGAAAAATGTTGTTTATTTTTCATGAGGGTTTGGAGTGGTGTATTTGAGTTGGTTGGTCTATAAATTATGGTGTGGATTATGGTTGTTATTTTTTTAAGGGAGTTCATTAAAATTTAGTCACACTTAGCTAGCCATCCAAGAGAAGCATCACGCACCAATGAGGGTGGCTGAAATTATTGAACTTAGGTTGTCATAGTTTGTATTATAAAGAAGCAAAGGAAGTTGGTTTGTTTCAATGTGGGATTGCATTGAAATAACCCAGACCATCTGATTTGGGTGATGGTGACATAAACATGTGTAGTGATCTTAGAGATTCATTTGAATCTTATTATGATCAAAATCACCTTCCGATGTCTTTTTTCATCATTAATCGAAGATCAAATCGAAGAGTTATAGTGTATAGAGAATGAAATATTATTTGGGTGACGGTGACAGTATGAAAAACATATCTTGTTCAAAACTAAGGTCTTTTTGTGATTCTAGAAGGTTCGGAGTCATTCTATACTACCTATAAATACCTTGACCAGGTTCTCATTTGTTGTGGGTTGCTTATCTCTCATCTGAGAGCTCATCACGCATTTGTGAGAAGGGTAGAGAGAGATAAAGATCACATTATGCATTTTGTATTTGAAAACCAAGTAGATACATGATGATAATTAATTTTTGAGTTTTGGAAAACTGTTTTGAGAAAAAGATGGTAGAATCACGGACCTGTTTTAAAACTGAAATAAGACACCACATACTATTTGAGAAGTAAATAGAAGAACCGAAAACTACACTGGTCTGCGAAGAAGAAAGTGTAACAACATACTTCCATTACACGAAGAAGAATAGGTTCCTGCGGATTGAAAACCAGTGAAGTTGTGTAATCTCATGAATTATCATGAAGTAAAAAATATATATAGAAAATAATTAGGTGTAGTAAAGTGAAAACAGACTATCTTTCATACTGTTGTTGTAAAGGCATTGTTAAGGTGCACGAAGAAGTAGGCTGTCCCGTGTACTATTTTCAAAGAAGGAGATATTGCATACTATTTTCAAAGGGAAAGGAAATACCACACACTGCTTCTTCAAAGGACATAGAGAACATGTAGTCACATGAATTCCTTGATAGTGTGTGTGTGGAAAGATTTTGAGAAGGCCACTTATATGACATAGTGTAGTGTATGCAATACATGCATAAGGGGACAAATGTTGTGCGAGTAAAACATGTGTGCATGCATGTGTATGATTATACACATGTGATTACAAAATCACTTGAAGAAACAAGTGGATAGTGTGTGCTTGAGGATCCATATAAAATACACTTACATGCATTAATGCATGTTCACATGCACATGTGAGAAATAAAAGATAAGGTCATGCAATGTTATAAATATATGCAGGAAGATTGAAAAGTGCACATTCAATTTATATTATTTAATCAGTGTGCATTGATTTAAGACTAAAGCTGTGAAATTATTTCTATCAGTGTTTCAAAATATTTCTGTATTCGATTTTTTAATGTTTAGTGAGGTCAGGTCTTCTATAAAAGAAATAATTCTTGCCCGAGCAGTTTTGTATTGAGTCGGCTGATTATATTCACTGATCAAAATTATCTGAGCAAGACCAACATTAGTGAAAATGTACTTGAACTTATACGATCCGGTTTGATCCAACAAGTTCCTGGAGGAGGATGAACTGATCATCCTATATGTGGATAAGATTCGAGAAGAAGTTGAAAGTTATAGATGGGGGTCTAACTAGTTGTTAAAGATTGTGATCGGGGGGTCTAACCAATCACGGTGAAGAAGATGTAGTGAGGGGTCTAACCAACTGTTGAAGACTATTTTTAAATGGGGGGTCTAACCAATTACTATTTTAATCATCTTATGGTATAATGGATAATCTATGTTAGGGGGTATAACCAACACAACAAGGAGTAGGAATTTGTATCGAATCTTGTAAATCCCTGTGTGTTGTGCTTTCTTTTTTGTTATTACTTATAGGATGAGGCTGAGCACTAAAAATGAGGGATAAATACTTTAATCAATCATATAGGTTGAATCAAAAGTTAAAATAATTTATAAAAATAGTATAACACTGATTCAACCCCCTATCAGTGGTATCTAATTTATCATTGTCCACTTCAAGAGTTACATATTTTAACAGTGCAATTCTATATTTTAACTATTGTACACAAAAATTCCAATGTCAAAAATATATTTTATTATAAAAAAAACTAAATTATACAGTAAAGGGAAGTCGAGTGTTAAAATGTGTAACTTTTTCATAATCATGATTTATAAACATTAATAAAATGCATTACACATTTACTTATAAATATTAAAAAAATTTTCATGACAAAAAAGATATCGTTTAAGTAGTTTTATATAAAAAACAATGTATCCCCATAATCATCACACATCCACCAACAATATTTAAAATCAAGTTTCAAATTTCAAAATCAAATCTTCAAAACCTAATAAGACACCAAGTTAAAAATTATAGTGTTTTATTCAAAAATTTCAAGATTCAATTCATTTGTTTTTCAAAACCACCCAAACATATGCACTTTTTATTCAAATGGATAGTTAAACCCCCAATGAAAACATGGAGAATTGTTCTCCAAGTCATTTTTTTATTTTTTTACTTAATTTATTCATGTATATCATTTTTTCATTTTTAAACATTAGATTACTTATGATTTTTATATGATAGATTCTAAATAGATAAATATTACAAATACATATTATATATGTACACATATTTATATATTATATGTACGCACCTATATAAATGTACTTATTTATTTATTCATTCATTTATATTTAGAATATTTTTATGTAGTAGTAGTAGTAATGATGATGATGATGATGATAATGTTAGAAAATTAAAAATATGATTAGTTCATTAAATATATGTTATTGAATGAAAATATAATTACAAAATATAATTAATTATTATTATTTTTTATTTTAGATTTATAAATAAAATTTAAATATTTTATTTTTTGTGATGGTAAAACAATATGTACCAATAGTGTTTCCCCTAAATTTCGATGGTTAAAAGATAATTATTTTTCTAATGAATTGTTTTTTAATATTTCTAAGTAAATATGGAATGTATTTTATTAAAGTGTGTAAATAATGAATGGAAAATTATGATTTTAAGGTATACTAGGGTGAAATATTGAATTAATTAAAGATTTAGACGATTGGATTCTAGATTTTAACAATTAATTTCTAAATTTTAACACTAAATTTCCACTTTTTAACAATTGAATTTCCTTTATTGTATAATTTAAAACTTTTTTTATAATAAAATTTAATCTATTTGGGAATTTTTTTGTACAATAGTTAAAATATGGAATTTCAATGTTAAAATATGTCACTCCATTGCTAAAATATGGAATTCAAGTATTGAAATTCAGAACTGAAGTGTTAAAACATTGAACACAAGTGTCAAATTAACTTTGAGACTGTGTATTTGTTTAATAATTTTTAAAATAATTGATATGAAATATCATATTTATGAATTAATGGAACTCAATGTTAAAATTCTGAAGTCGACTGTTAATAAAAGGTTTAACACTTCACTTCCCCATTTTAATACAAACCTTTCATATTTTAACACTTAGTTTCTATACTTTTATACTCTTATAATATTATAGTAATTTTTTATTTTAAATTGAATGATAAAATATATGATAATCATTATTTTAAAATAACGGGTATACAATATCATATTTTCCTTTGAAAATACCATTATAATGTATTAATTTAAAAAATCAAACATATGTCATTAATTATAAAGCTGTGGTTCATGCATGCACGTGAGGTATATAGTTCTCTCTAGAATATCAACCCTTGAAGTAGATTTTGATGAAAATCTAAAGATCAAATGAAATATTTTGGTCCATGCATGTGTGTGAGTCTCACATTAAATAAGGCGACTCCAATATTCTTTACTTTCACTAAAATGTTTTTGTGTGGAGCTATAGTAATTCTATTTCTTATCTCACTACTCCTAAAGGAAGTTCTACATCAAATGAGGAGAAAGTCCATGAGCTTATTCTGCATTTTTTCTAGGAACTCTATTCAACTAGGGAGATTTATATCTCTTTGGATATCGATTCCTATATTACTCTAGTGATCATAGATACCATGAACCACTATCTTATTCTTGATATCACAAATGATGAAATTATTTTTGTTGTCAAACAAATTCATTATATAAAGGTGCCAAGCTTTGGTGGCCTCCATGATTTATTTTTTCAAAAAAACTGGAATACCGTCGAGCTAGATATCTCTGATCTCATGAGAGACTCATGGGTGGGTATGGAAAATTTCAGATCCAACAATGAAACCCTTATTACCCTCATTCCTAAGATTAAAAAACCTTCTTTGTTTTTGGAATTCAGGCCTATTAGTCATTGTAATGTCACTTATAAGATCTTATCAAAGATTTTGGTCAACCATTTGTGTGGTATACTATCATATATTATATCTTAGAATCAAAATGTGTTTATTCCCAAGAGGCTTATTTATAATAATGATATTATTGCCCATGAAAATTTTCATTCTATGAAAATCCGGTCTGCAGCTAAAAAAGTTTAATGGTGTGGAAAATTGACATGAATAAAGCCTATTATAGAGTGGAGTGATATTTCCTTTTATTTTTGATGAGTAAAATGGGTTTTTGTTCCAAATGGATCAAAATTATCATGTAATGTGTTACTTTGATCTCTTTCAAGATTCATATTAACGAGGGACTCACTTGATGTTTTTTCCTATCTAGGGGCCTCTATCAGGGGGATCCCCTACCCCCTTTCTTATTTATCATGGTGGTTGATTTTTTTTCCAATATTATTTCTATGGAATCCAGGGAAAAATTGGTTCATGGGGTGCAGGTTTGCAGGCAATGTCCACCCATTTTCCATCTTCTTTTTGTTGACTAATGCAGCCTTTATTTCATGTGTTTTGTCACATCTTTTTTTGATGTTTTAACTATTTATTTAATGATAATTTGTGTATTTTATTGGTTAATTATAGTGTTATGCTCATTTGATTGTATAATTATAAAATTTATGAATTTTTTGTTAAATTGTGTGTTTTTATTCTTTCAATTTCTGATTATTTTATTTTATTATGTAATATCCTTTTAAATATTAATTTTAGTTGTTTTAATTTGTTCTTGGTTCTTAGAAACTTTAATCGTTTGTTAGTTATGTTTTATGATAATATTTAATTAGTGACTATTTTAATTTATTTTTCAATTACTGTTTTTTGTTTTGAAATTTTAAAATTTAACTTACAGTTTAAATTTATTAATAAATTATATTATTCCATTTATTTATTTTCAATTTCTTTTATTTATGTGTAGTGCAGGATGTAATGTATTTTGTATTTTATTTTAATTTATCATTTTAATGTCTTTTGTATTTTGATATGGAAAATTACCACTATTTTATTAATTTTATTTTATTATTTAACTCATCACTTTTTTATTTTTAATTTGGAACTAGATCCATGTAAAAGAATTTATGGCAGTCTATATATGATATTTTGGATGCCTTGTAAGAAAAATTAATTCCCTTATAAGAGAATTTGAACCAAAGAAGTTAGCCACATTCTTATTATATGAATATTTATTATGGATGAAGAATTTATCTTACACGCCCTCCAAAACAATGGGCAGTGTAAGATAAAATTCTCCTTACACAAGATAATTATCTTACAGATCGATGATAATTTTGCGAGTCAATTGAACCCTCACTACTGATGAATTGGGGAGGTGAGTCACACCTTATGACCAAATTGAAGAATTGTAAGAACAAAGGGAGTTTTTTTTGAAGGTTTGATCATGACTGAGTTTTGGATCTTCGTAGAACAAGATGAAATGGAGTATAAAAAAGGAATTTTTTAGCTTCTTCGAAATTGAATGACCACCGATGAATATGAGATAGGTAAAGCTAACTGAAGCTGATCCCTAATCCTTTATCTTCAGATTCACATGACCATTGATGGAGTTTTAAGTAAAATTCAAGCTCCTGGGAAGAAGATTAAACCGTTATAGCGGCATATTGAAGAAAATGAGCCTAGGTTGCGGATGAACTAAACCCGATGCCACCTCTAAAGGAGGAAGTCACTTCCACTATTATTAGGTTTTTAATAATAGTGTATTGGATAATACGGTGGAAGAAAACCAAATACTAAGAATAAAATAGTGTTTGATTGAAGATCCGCCATTGATGAGGATAATGTTGGTCATGTTTGACTGATTCCATTGAAGAAATCCATGACTGAAGCTGAAAAATAAGGTTGAGCTTGTACGAATAAAGTTAGGTTCTTCTTCTGAGAGCATGAATAAGCGGGTTTGCTAATGGAAATTCATGACTCTCTATGTTGAGGAATATGAAAGAGAAATTTTATGTGATGATAATGGATTTGGAATACTGGTTTGCACTGATGTTATAGAAGAGATTTCAATGACTGAAGATGGCGCATTTTGAGTTGATGATCCCTGATGCCGTCAAAACCAAAGCAGGATGGCTCAAACTATAAAATATGATGGGAGAATATGATGAGATTTCCTATCAAAACTAGGATAATCAAACTCAAATTGATCATAAAGGAATATGGATTATCAAGGAAGTTTCAATTCTGTGCATCATCTGGGATTTCGATGCAAGGATGACTCAAAGTTCGAAGATTCATTTTGTGTTTTTTGTTTGAGATACTTGATGTTGGTTCTAAGTTTGGGTTTTATAAAGAATATGAATATGGGGTTTCATTTTTGTATGGAGCTAAAGGAGATAAGGTTGTTCTATTGAACTATTTTGAAGAAGAATCAAATCTTGTTTCTATGTTTTCTATACATGATCAATGTAGGGCCACAAGGTTCTATAATGATTTTTCCATTGAAGTTTTAGTCAATAAAAAAAGGCGTTGGATGAAATTTTTATGAGAATTTGTTGGTGCCAGCATAGTCTTATTGAACAATAATACCAATCTTTGATTTATAAATTAAACCATATTGATTTTATATTGAAGAGTAATTTGACCCGATGAGAAGGAAGTTTTGATTTCAAGGGTTGGTAATAATTTTCTGACACATTTTCACTTAGAATAATTAATTCATGTACAAGTGATAGAGTTGATTGAGATATTATATTAAATTAATGGGGTTGTGGCAAAAGGGAAATAGAAAAATTTACTGTCAGTGATGATAGGCAAGTGAGCCAAGAAAAATAATGTGGCATGCAGATAAAAGAAATAAAATGGGACTCCATCATATTTTGAGAAGAGACATTCATAGACATAGAAAAATTTTGGAGAGAGAGGAGTTAGACCAGAGTGGGAGAAAAAGTAAGAGAACAATGATGACGAACAATGGGGGATCGAAATGAGGAGGAAATCTACTCAGACATAGAACATTTCTCTCTCTATTTTCTTGCTTCTTATTTTCTTTATTGTTTGCAAAATATATCATCAAATAAATTGATTTTGTTTCTCTTATAATTAGTAACTAATCATTTTTTTAGAGCTATTGGATTGTAATGCATTGAATTTATTTATCTACTCAACTCTTGCTGTCACTTTCATGTCTGTGCAACTTTTGTTCAGTGTTCTCTTTTTTTCATAATGAGTATAGTTTTTACACTACTATATGTACCAAAGAGTGATGGTAGTGGTCACTTAACCTCTGTTCATCATCCAAAAAAATGAAAATAGGAAAAGGTTGATATAATTCTATATTAAAGAACTATTCTTATCCTCATTTTAGATTGAAAAGTCTCTACTAAGGAGAGTTCATTGAGCTGTGAAAAAAACTTGACGATGGTTAGGTGCTCAAAAAACCGTCTTTACAGTACTGAAATGGATGTGATAACTAGTAGTTAGAGAAAAATATTTCTTTTTTAAATGCTGTACAGTCCAATTTCTATAACTTCATCTGTTTATTGCCTCTTTTCCAGCTATTTTCACAATCTCCATCTCAATCACTTTTTCACTATTTTACTTTTTTTGTTTCAATCATTCACACTTTTTTCCTTACCTGTGGAATTCAATACTCATATTTATTTCTATACTAGTTTTTCATGGGTTTTAAATAATTAAATTTTCACAAAGTTTAATGACATTACTATCAAATTTTGGTGTCATTGTTGGGGAGGGTGTGTGAAATCTACCTAAAAAACTAATTTTAAAAAAAATACGATCTTAAAAAAATTCTGTTAAAAAAATAAACATTCTAAAAAAAAGTTTTCTTGTTTACTTCACTTATATGTGTTGTTTTTAAACTATTTGAACTTGAAATCTTATGCACAAAAGGGAACATTCTAAGTTATAACTTCAAAAAATAATACCTAAAATATACACACATTTTTCTTCCCTTAAGAATAATAATAAAATGTAAAATCAAAATCAAAATCAAAATCTGAAAATTTAGAGAGCTATTAGGAAAAATGAAAATCAGTTTGTTCCTCAAAATATGAATGAGAATGTTGAGAGGCCTAGAATTAGTTATTTCTATCTTTCCACTATTTCAAACAATCCATATTGCATAAATTTATCCCATAGGACTAGAAATTATGAGATGAATCAATCTTACCTCTCCATGTTACCCTCTTTTTGTGGTCATCCCTATGAGGATTCTCTTGAATTCATTAGATATTTTTATGTCATAGTTCAAAAACTACCTTTGAATGGTATTTTATGGAAAATATTAGGTTCATAACATTACCTTTTTGTTTGAAAATAGAGCTAAAAGATGGTTCCAGAACTTAGATGAAGAAATTTTTGACACATGGGACTAACCTTTCAACTTCTTTATTACCAAATTTTATCCTAAAAACACTACCAATTAAGTTCTTCCTCTGCATTCAAAACCTTCATGTACGATTGGTAACTTATGTTTACTATCAGTTTGAGGGTGATAGGAAGTGTTAAAAATAATATTTGTATCAAATTTCCCCCATAATTTCCTCCAAAGTGGATGAGAAAATTAATATCTATATCTAAAACAATTCTGCGAGGAATTCCATGAAGGCGAATGATCTATTCAAAAAAAATTCTTCAACTTTCACTACATCTTTAGTATTATAGAAAGGTATGAAATGAGTCCTATTAGAATATTGATAAAAAATAACAATGATTGAATATTTAACTCTTCAATTATTTGATAAATCCATAATGAAATCCATGTTGTGATCTTCCCATAACCACTCCGAAATAGGCAATGGAGTGGATAAACTAGGATTAAAATGACTCTTTTCTCTTTGATATGTACCACATATTGAAATAATTTCTGGTAAATCTGATTACATATTTGAATATTAAATATCCTCCTTTAGTACCTCTAAGGTTTTGTGGATTCCAAAATGACCAACAAGTCCTCCTCCAAGCATCTTTCGAATGAGAAAGTCCATGTAATTACCCTTTGGAACACAAAACTTGTTTATCTTGAAGAGAAACCCATTTTTCATAGAATACTCCTCCATAAATTGTTTTGAAATTAGATTAAAATAACATTTAACTCGATATCATGTTGATAATATTCTTTTATAAGTTGAAATCCAAGAATTCGAGAATCCAAAATGGTTAGTAAATCATACCATTGAGATAGAGAATCCACCTCAAGGTTATCATTCCCCTCATTGTATTTTGACACACATGAGAATGATTGTATAGATTATATCCACTTTTCATTCCTTAAACCCATCTTGTGTTGACCATTGATAAATATCAATGCCTGATGGTCATAATGAAGGACAAACAGTTTTGGTCTCAAATAATGAGACTAATGATCTAGATATCTCACAATTGAATAAAATTTATTATCATAGGTGTTGTAATTCTTCCTTGAATCATTCAATTTCTCACTGAAATATAAAATGGGATATTTGATTTGTATTATAACAACACCAATCCAAACTACAATCACATAAAACTCCACTTCAAATACCTGATCAAAATCAGGTAATTCCAAAAAATAGTGTTTCATATAAATTTTTCTTAATTATTACAAATTATTCATTTTCTTCCTTTGAATAATCAAATTTCCCATTTTTTAAGCATTTAATGATGGGAACCATGATAGTTATGAAATTAGAAACAAAGAAACAATAAAAAGATGCCAAACCATGAAAACTCCTTCTATAATGGTGGTGGATAGGACATTATTTCTTACACTTTTGATTGATCCACCATGACGCCTTCTTTGGATACCACATATCCTAAAAACACCACTTGTGTTGAAAATAACTTTCACTTTTCCATATTTTCATATATATTTTTTCCCAAAAAATTCCAAATACCTATCCAAGATGATCCACATGGCTCTTCAAATCCTTACTATAAATTAAAATATCATCTAGATAGATAATAAAAATTTAATAATAAATGGTTTAAAAAATTCATTCATGAGTCACATAAATTCAATAGGATAATTTTTGAGGTCTAATGTCATGACCAACCACTCAAAAAATCTACCTTTGGTTTTGAATTCCATTTTCCTCTCACCCCTTCCTTCATTAGAGTCTGGTGGTGTCCACTCTGAAGATGAACCTTCGAAAAGATTAATGACCCATTTAATTCATTAATCATATCATCAAATCATGGAATGAGATACCTATATTTTATGGTAATGTAATCGATAACTCTATTATCAATGAACATGTGATACGTACCATATTTCTTTGGCACCAATAATGCTGGAACATAACATGGGCTCATTCTTGGACTTATAAAGCTTTGATCCATAAATTCATCCACTTTATTCTTCAATTACTTTGATTACCCAAGATTAAACTGGTATACTAGTTTATTAGTCAATTTCATACCTGCTACAATGTCAACCTGGTATTTAATACCTCTAAGGGGTGGTAATCCAGCTAGAAGATCATTAAAAAAACATTATTATAGTCCTAAATCAAAGAATAAGCTAACATATGGTGATGAATATTCTCTTCATGACATGAATTTTCCATCATCAATAAATAAAAAATGTATTTTTTGTGGATTTATTTCTTTACTTGATATTTATTGATAAAGAGGCTAACTTAGGGATCTTCTGGAAAAAAAATTCGCGAAGATTTTGTATCACACACAAGTGACCCACATCATCTTCTTCCACAACATGATCTTAATTTTCATATTTTTCATCAACATGTCTATGGAGACCCATTTTTTTCCTTGTAATAATTTGAAATATTTCTATATATATTTCCAGAGTTGGGCGTTGAGACGATGTGTGATTTTGAGGCCTAGTGTTCCTAGAATTAATTTTATAAAAAATATTTAATATATTTAATATTGTGTGTGCACAGTCTCTTAAGTAAAATGGGATAAATCTTAAATGGAATCTCAAATTAGAATTTAGAGACCACAGTTGAGTCTAGAATGTGTTTTTTACCTTAGGAATGACCTAAAATAGGTTGGCAGTGGGCATTCAGACATCTCACTCATTGGTGGTACGTTTAGTGGATTAATTAATTAATTTAAGTTAAATTAATTTATTCATTTGACCTAAATAAAATTTCTATAAATGAGTTTCCATGGAGAATCCTTGAGGTTTATCTACATAAACCCTGGGAGGATTCCAGATCTTCCCCCCCCCCTTCTATTGGAAAATTACATCAGACAATGATGAAACTCCAGATTGGAGTAGATCAAGATGCGGTGAACAAAACAAATTCCTTTGAGCATTCGCGAGTGTGTTATTTGATGATTAATGATACAATCCCCAAGTATGACTCTTAAATTTGTGTTTCATGCCCTCTTTGATTAAATTGATTGATTAGATCGATCTATTTCTTGGATTTATGCTGATTTCATCCTTTGCATGCGCCCATGTATCATTTAAATTGGAATATTTCAATTTTTATAACCTTGGATATCCCTATTCTTGATCGTTGGACAATAACTCTTGGAAATGATCTTTAAAGATTTTTTTTGTGTCATTCCCCTTCAATTTCTTCATTTTCTTCATCGGTTGGACCCTGCGGTCCTGGTTAGACGTTATCGGGTAGTACCGAGCCCGATCGGACCCCCGGAATCATGAAGAATTTGAGAGCGATGGATGGATCGATGAATCATACATATATCTAGGATGGTTAAGTGGGTTGTGGATGATCATTTCAATGATTGGAGGTTGGATCTTAAATAATGGAAGTTTTAGGGACATGTAGAACTCACGATGGAACTCCCGTGGGTCAATGAGATAAGACTTATAGATACTAGATATATGGAAAAAACAATCCACGGCTAGATCCATGAATATCAAGAAAAAGAGGTGTGATATGTGACGGAATGGACTGATTCAAGGTATAGACTGCAGATCTGGAATTCTTATAAAATCTTGACCACACGCCATGTATCATAATGAACACATGATGTGTAGCCCCCTGGCTGTGGTAGCTAGGGTTTTAGAAGTTTATAAGGATGTCATGACATGTATCCCTCCTAAACTCTGTATACCTTGTCTCCGGGTGGATGTGTCATGTGATGGATCACACAGCTAGAAGGACACGACCTGATCCTGGATAGTTTGGATATGCCATGTAGTCTACCTGCATGACGTATACTTATAAATGGGTTGAGAGATGTGTACCTCCAAGGAAATGACCAAGTGAAGGAGCAAGACCAAACTCCATGTGGGTCCCCTCACACGCCATGTACCCCTTAGCTCATTTTTAGGACACTTTAAACTTATTTATCTCTTTCATTTGAACTCGAATTTTGGATCTTATGTAGCCTATACTGAGTGTTTTTCCATGTTGAATGTGATTTTTCCCTTAGTTGTGGCTTTTGAGGTGACATGAAATGTTCTGGGAATGACGATTATTGAGGCGATGCTCGACGATGGCAGTGATCAGGAAGATGATCACCAGATACACTGGAGTGGAACCCCCCATCAGTATGGGCGTTAGTCCTCCACAAATACCTTCTGAGTGGAATCCCCCATCAGATAGGGTACAGATCCTCAATAACCAGAGTGGATCCCCCCTATCACACCATGTAATGGGTCCTTAACCTATATATTGTAACCCCCCATCATCTTGGGTGTGATTCCTCTACCTTCCAAGTGGAACCCCCTATCAAATAGGGCATGGTTCCTCAATGACCAGAGTGGAATCCCCCCATCGCACTATAGCGTGGGTTCTCGACCTATAGTGTGGAACCCCCCATCAGCTTGGATGCGGGACCTATAACTTTTGAGTGGAACCCACTATCAGATAGGGCTTGAGTCCTCAAAAACTAGAGTGTAACCCCCTATCACACCAGGGCATGGATCTTTGAACTATAGAGCGGAAACCCCCACCAT
Source organism: Viscum album (assembly GCA_963277665.1). Lineage (NCBI taxonomy): Eukaryota > Viridiplantae > Streptophyta > Magnoliopsida > Santalales > Viscaceae > Viscum > Viscum album. Next base: position 1,819,653,136 of record OY728164.1, read on the forward strand.
CTTGGGTACGAACCCTATACCCTTCGAGTGGAACCCACCTATCAGATAGGGTGTGGGTCCTCATGAAACTAGAGTGTAACCCCCCATCAATATAGGTGTGATTCATCTATGGATTATTATAGAGTGGAACCCCTCTAACCCACTAGGGAATAGGTCCACTACTTTGAGTTTGTTCCCCCTTAACTATGAGACATAGTAGCGAGGTGTGGTTTGACTTGGATAATTACTTCTAGGAAGACGTATGAGATGTTGGGAATCATTGATGGACTTTTGGAACTGTTGGTGAATCTTCTTCCTGGGTTGAGATGTGTGATAGAGATTCACTTTATCTCTCATTTAGGCTTATTTAACTGAGCACACACACACACACACACATTTATCTGTATTTATACCTTTGTATTTGGTTACTCTCCTTCAATGGGTTGCAAATATGCACGAGGTATGCTACATGATTTCCATGTTTAGATTCTTATGGTTGGATGAGTCTACTATCCTACTATAGGTGGAAAATAATCAATGTGTAGTTCATCTAAACACTGTGTTGAGTCCCTTATGTTTGGATGAGGTTATTATCTCTTGGTTTGGGTTGAGCTGTTCTCTTTCACGGTATCTTGCATCCTGTGTACTATCTACTGTCTTTCTATTCCTATTGTATATATTACTGATCCTTTTCATATTTCGGGGAGTCCTAATAGGTATATATATACTCACCCCTACATGGGCTTTTCCCACACATGTTGTGTCTTATGCAGATTACAAACAGGTCGATGGTGACTTCAGAGGATCTTAGGGGTACCTGGTACTTTAGACCGAGTATGGTGGTCACAACTTAGAGACCAGAAGTTGTGCTCTCTTAGTAGTTTACTTTTCCAGTTTTGTTAGGTTGGGACATATTTCTTTTAGTTATGTATTTGTTCCCTTTACCTTTCAGTTTTCACTGTTGTACTCTTATACACCCTTGAGGTTATGCATTCTTAGTTTACTTTCTAGCCATTGCATCTTTTCATTATTATTCCTCTACACTTCTGCATTGATATGGTCATGTGTGTGCATATAGGTACTTAGAAAAAATTCTCCCATTTATGATATGTCTTTTGGATCTTGTCACAACCCCCTGGCCTATGGAGGTGGGTTTGGGGTAGTTGTGGATCGAGCCTCGACGTGGGTCGGTTCATGACAATTTTCATCCTCCTCAATGACCCTTTCAATTTGTTTGATATCCTTTATAGTTATAATTTTTTTTTGGGAAATTGGCCTAAAAATGACTATACTTGTGACATTTAAAGTACTTTTTATTTCCATGTCCAAAGGAGTTGAATTTTCCTTTTGGTGGTCCTGTCGCTTTCTCTTTCCCTTTATCCAACATCTTGTTCCTTCAAAATTCCTTCTCACCAACACCATATTTTTTAGAATAAGTTACTTTATAAAAATATGTACCTCTATTGTAGTTCTTAAGATTCAGTGCCTTTGAGGTTCAATTTTACTTCTACACCTTCATGGCTAGCTTGCAAACATCATTAGGTGAAAAAAATTGTTGTAATTCCACCAAATATAAAATCTCTTCATTAAATCCACACAAAAACATTAAAATAGTTTTCTCTTTATTATATGGAACATCACTTCACATCAATAAATGATCAAAATCATGAATGTACTCTCCAACTATTTTATCTCCTTATCATAATATATGCATTCGAAAATAAAGCTTTTGCTTATAATTCTTGGGAAAAATCATCTTCTTAAGATCTTTTTCAACTTCACCCATGAGCATTTTTTTCTTTCCCATAATGTTCCTACTATTTATTCAAATTTTCCCACCAAAGTGATACATAATCTTTAAATTTTAAAATTTATACCTTACACTTCTTCTTATCAAAACAATTATTAAATTTGAAGAATCATTCGATTTCTTGCATCCAATATAGAAAATCATCTGGATTCATACTCACATAAAAATATGGAATTTCAATATTTGATCCTCATTAAATATATTTATCATCCCTTATTCTTCACATATCCACCTATGAATTTTTGGAGTTATAACTATTTTCATGATTTTCATAAAATGGTGCCAGATTTCACCTGTTATGTTGTGATGGATGTCATGGATGTTGCTGCGGTGGAGAAAAATCTTATCTTCACATTCTCAATAATTGATATAGTTTCTCACTAATTTGAGCACTTTTTTATTATAGCTACACATTCGCTATTTCCTATGAAGCAGGAGTAGTAGAAGATCCACACTTTTTAGACATGGTGAAGAATAATAATGTGATATAACATACTCATTGGAACTATCCCTTTGATACTAAACTGATGCGTCGTCAGAAGTGAGAAATGAGTAAGTAAAGATGAGACTATGAAATGTAGTCAAATGACCAAGGCTTAAAGGTAATTCCACCTTCCAAGGTTTCTTCAACATTAAAGAATAAATCGCCAACAATGGAGATACACCACCAATTTCAATAAAAGGTAAGAGGTTAAAGAAAGAAAGTTGTAAAGCAAGCTTCTAAATTAATAGGATTCAAGTTTGACCATTAAAAATGAGTGAAAATACTTTATAATGAAAAAATAAAGGAAGATTAATGACTCAAATAAAATTACAAGGCATGGGGAAACTCAAAGGTCATATAAAAAGCATAAAAACTACTTTCCCATTCTAATTAATTACCTCAATAACTAAAGTAGTGAAATTCCTTCATAATGATGCCTTTCTCCATGTTTTATTTCCTCTTTAACGTTCATTTACAATTTTTTTTCCTTTTCCATGTGTATATGTCATTTTGGGCCCCAAATAAGTGTGTTGTGTCTCACCGTTGTGTTGGATGTCAACAAGTGCAGGCTGGACCAGTTTAAATAAAAAGTTGGCTTACAATTCATGTCAAGACCAAAAGTATTCTCCTTGGGTTGAATCTGGTTCATATCATCTATCCTCTAAAAAATTAAAGTGAAATTCTTAATAAAATAATTTTAAATTGTTTTTACTTATTTTATCATGCATTATTAGCTTTAATATGTCCTTTATTATTTTTTTGTTGAGTCATTGTTAAAATATTTATTTTGTTATGTTTTATAATATAATATATTGTTTGGTTATTTTTAAAAAATATTTCATGCTATGAAACTATTCTATTTTATTTGTATAGCATTTAATTATTAATTAAAATCTTGATTTTTATTTTTTTATAATTATGTAATATATATGTGTGCAACTTATTATGCAATGTTTTATAATTATTTTTTTTATTTTATAATTTCAATATTATGATTCAAATATATTGATAAGTATACTTATTGTTGTGTAATGTCATTATAGTAATTATAATTTAAAATACAATATTATTTTTATTCATATATTTTTATATTTATTATTTAACTCTCTCTATATATAATTATAATGTTTAAAAATTATTAGACTAATTATATTCTTATTTTTTTAAGATTTATTATTATAATTATTAATATTTTATTATTTCATAATAGGTTTTATTTTATAAATATATTATGATTATTATGTATTTATATTTTATTCTTATCGTTATTATTAGTATATTTAATTTAGATTTTATAATTAATTATTAATTATAATTTTTATTTACGTAACAAAACTATTTATAACATAAAAAATATTATTTCATTTAAAATATGATTATTTTTAAAATATAATTATTTTTAAAATCAAATAATTTCATAATAGTCGGTGAGGATGCGTTAAATTCTCTAACATCGCCTAATTTTTTTAGTGTACAAACTTGCCCCTCTTTCAGAAATTCTATGAGTGTAAAAGTTCCACAAGTCGTCATCTAAAATAGAAATCAGGGCTCCATCTTTTTGAGATACAAGAGACGACTACATGTACTATCAAAATCGCCTCTTATTACCCTTTTTATGAGGGTGGTTCGGTATCATTTAGAATAATTTTAAGATCTAAGTTACTTTTTATATATTTAAATTTATATCCCTTTTTTAATCATAACTAGTAATTCACCCATGCATTTTCATGGGGCTATTCACATGAGGCACGGGCGCTAATAACATAAAATATATTTGAAAAAATAAGATAATATGAAGAAAGTAGAAACAAATTTCTGATTAATATGTATCTAAGACTTGTAAACATGCATATAAAACTTTGAAATAGTGCATGCCATATGTAATTATGAGATTAAACAAGCTTAATGGTATTAAGTCTTGTGTAACAAGAAATTACATGATAAGAAATATCAAATGTAAAGAAACAAATTGAGAGAAGTTTCAAGATACAACACTAGATTCAAAAGGCCTACACTCTTTGGATATTGAGATTCAACATTATCATGTCATTCAAGTTATATATATATATATATTAATAATATATATATAAGTAATATATATATATACAATATTTAAAATATAAAAACAAAAATCTATAGAAAATGTACACTATAAACCTATAGTAGACAAAAATATATAAATCTAATACAAATACCCAGAAATCAATGTTTTTATCCTTAAAAAATATTTAAGAAGAGGAGCCCTTGATAATTTCATTTAAAATATATATCTTGAACTTTCATTCCAAGAGATCCAAAATTTTAAATTTGGTAAGTGTATAATAGTTTTAAAATAATTATTTAGTGGATGAATTTTCTTCCATAACACCTAGATTATTACTTCCAAGAAGAAGAAAACAATTAATGCATTTTTCTACAAAAAATAAACAAGTAAAAGAAATAACTTGATAATGGACAAATCCAGTGACGTTGTTTTCATTTTTTCTTACATTGAGATTTCCAGTGGGATGTTGGAGGTATTGGATCCATGGAGACTACATTTGAAATTAAAATCTTGAAATTTTATAGTTTTCGAAACATATTTTTGAATTCAATAAATCATAAGTAGATCTAAAATGAAAATTCAATGGATGAAGTTGCTTCCATAGCAATAGTATTGTTACTACCAAGAAGAAAAAAAACAATGAACTAATTATTTTACATAAACAATGCAATAATAAAAATATATTGATAATGGAAAAAAGACCATTAAAGCAATTATTTTCATATATTGAGATTTTCGATAAGAATCTAGAGGTATTGGATTTAGAAGAAAATTTATTTACACATAAACACCATGAGGTTCAAGAACATGAGATATTTTAATGCAAACAACACTTGATACACCTAAAATAACAATAAATGTATGAAGTCATAAAAAACATAACATAAATAACAATTATGATGAAATGATATCCAATACTCTATTGAAAAAATGTACCAATAATGTATGAAAATTTATAAATGAAAATGTAATGCGTGATGTTAATTACTACGTAAATAGAATACAAAATTCATAACGACTAAACATGGTACATTTTTCATAATATTATTGTATTTTTAAAAAATATATTACCTATTAAAAATTATTAATGAATAAAATTTAATAAGTTATATAGATTAGTTTTATCCTAGTGCATTAATGAGTTCATATTACAATTTTTATGAAAAAAAACATAATGCACCATTCAATTAGTTATTAAATTCCTTCTTGAATTACAAATTATAAAGACATCTAAAAAGGTAAATATTTTTTTACATATAATAATACAATAAAAACATATTAATAATTCAAAAAGAATCAAATTTTGCATGGCCTATGTGGGAGAAAATCATTACTCTAATGATATGACAAATTTAGATGCAAGAAGAAATGAAATGGAGTAAGTAACAATTTTAATTGTCATTTAGAGAAGATATTGTAAATTATAGTTGTAGTTTTTTAGTTAAAAAATAATGTAGAGTACAACAACATAATAAGTAATGAAAAAATTGATTTCTAACAAACAACAGGCTGGTATAAAAGCAAATAATAGTGATTTAAAAATATAGTTCAATGTATTTAACTAAGATTATATAGAAAAGTACAAGAAATTCAGGGGAAATAATTCATTCAACCACAACTAATAATATAGAATCAAAAATTTGAATATGAAAAAATGAGAAGAAAAAATAAAATGGAGAATTGAATGCAATATTTTTTACAACCTACAATCTGGGATTAAATTTAGCGGTGATGTGAGAATTAGTATCTCTAATTAATTACCAAAGTGTATAAAATACTTGCAACTTAAAAATCCTTGGATTATATAGGAATCTATAATACATTTATTTAGGTGAATGAAAACCCTAAAGACACATCATGTTAAACTATAAATCATTAATTTATAACATCCTTATTCTGACATGAAAATCATTTCCACCAAAAAAATCTATGAGGTAAACATATTAAAATAGTAGTTAGTGAAAATTTATTTTCCGAATGATATAAATGTTGAGAAAACATAACCAATATTGATAAAACCCTCTGAATTTATAGTTATTTCTCCCCCTTAGGTCCTATAAAAAATAAATTATCTTAAATAGTTTAATTTTTTTAAAAATATTTTCAATAAACATCAATGACATATAGTTTGGTAAAATAAATAATGCCTTTAAATATAATAATCAATAAAAGATAGAATAAAACAATATCACATTCATATTTATATAACCTAAAAATCAAAATAAAAGATCATTTTACTAGCTCTACCATTATTGTTTCAAATATGTTAAGTTACTTAGCTTATAGAATTTATTGAAAATCTCTTATGATTGTACCTAAATTATATGTTAGAGATGACATATATTATCCCATCAGTATAAAATATATATTAAGGGATACTTTATCTATATAAAACATATAATAGTTAACTTACTACTATGAATAATTATATGGCATACAAGACCTATCTTGCCTTATGCAACAAAGGGTTATGAAATGCCAAACATAAGAATAACCTAAAGACAAATAAAGGTAAAATTCATACAAGTATTGTATGATATTTGGGAAATTATGGGAATATAATTGATTATATTTAAATCTAACCCATCTAAAGAAGAAATTAATACAATTATTCAATGAGTTGGGAAATTTTCAAAATAATAGTTACCAAAAACATAGTGATAAACTAATGTAGTGGAACTGAAATCAATTTCTATAGAGAATTTCCTTAATAAAATGAGAAATTAAGTGAATGAAATAAGAGAAATAAAATGATATGGGGACATTAAAGGATAAAAAAAGATAAATAAAGAGGATAAATAATCGATCCATATGTAGAGTAAAACATAAAATGCATGGAATTAGACCACAAGGTTCCCAATATGTGAAGATTTTATTAGGTATCATATAAATGATATATGATATTTTTATGTAATAAATTGAATGATATCATGATCCACATAAATTTCAAAAATATATTGAATATAATCAATTTTTAATAATTTTATTAAGGATTACCTCCATACTAAGTGTTATCATCTAACACCAATAATGAAATTTTGACCCTATAATGATTGATTGGAATAGGTGAAGGATGAGTATAATGTGGAAAAAGAGGATCAATATTTTAGGAATATAAATATTTAACATACTCAAAGTAGAAAAATAGTATAAAAAAGTTTGGAATATATGTTAATAGAATAAAGATTTTTTAAAGGAGAATATTCCATATAAGAGTGATGGGAGGCATCAAAATGTTGCGTGGTTGAAGATGAAAATATGGGAGAGCATGATGGAAATGGAACAATGTAGGAAAAAGTACGAATGAAACCCTCATAGAGAGATTAGGGAAAGACAATGGTGATGGATACTGACCGACAAAAGAGTGAGCGTAGAGGAAATTATAGCAAAGAGATCCAGGAAAGACTGCCCAAGGAGGGAGACCGACCAACGAAGGATCTTGGGTGAGGAGTGGTTATTTGCAGGGAGGAGAGTGGAGGGAAAGATCATTTGAATGGAGGAGAGTACGAAGGATAGGGTCCAACACTGGAGTGAGTGTGAAAAAACCCTATAATGTAGATACGAGAAAAGAGGAGCGACCGACTAGAGGGAGAAAATCGAGAAGAAGAGTGTTCAGTTGGTAGGAAAATGTGAAAGCATGAGGCAACACATGTAATTTGGAGTGACCAATTATAATATAATAGTATATTTTTTTCAATATTTTTTCAAGTGATAAAAAAATCAACACCCAAGCATTTCAACAAAAATAAAAAAAATTAGTATAAAAAATTAATAAATTTGTCATTCTTATATTTTTTTATGTTCACAATTTAATAATTTTAGAATAATTTTAAAAAATAATAATTTATTTTTCTATATAAAAAATATTATTAAATTTTAAGTCAATTCATAAAAAACTAATATAAACAGTTTTAAGTTATTTTATAAAAACAAATATATTAATCATTAATGATTATAAATTTATTTTTTAAAGGTTTAATTTTTTTTATATATATAATTTAGTAATTTTTGAATAATTTAAAAATGGTAATTTTTATTTATCTTTCAAAGAAATAAAAATTCCTAGGTAAATTTATAATAACTGATATATTGATTATATAATTAACTTGATAATAAATTCCACATGAGTTAGGATTATAATAAATATTTCACTCCTTTCATAAAAACTAATCTCTTTAAAATTTGGGTTTTTTTATTTGTAATTCAATATTGTTATGGGTTTAAATGTAAAGTTATTTTTTAATGGAATAAAAAATCTAATATATTTTCCCGGATAATAATTGCATTGAAAAATTCCACTAAAAATAATATAGGAAAGTTTTAGTGAAAATTTACAATGAAAAATTACACTATAATGCCACATGGAAAAATTTAAGAGGTAATAATAATAATTTTTTTAAAGCTATGAAAATTATCTTATACAATTCCACCAAATTTTCCCATTTAAAATTTAAAGTTTAAAATTTCATTGAAAACCCCATTTACATAACAAGTGGAAATTTGTATTGAAAATGAAAAAATATCCACCAAAAAATCTTCATTGAAAATTTCACTAATCCAATTGGTAACTTTCACCGTAAAGTTTCAAGGGAAAATTTCACTGAAATACTTCAGTGAATAATTACAATAAAAATTTTCATTGAAAAATTCATCGACTCAACTAGACACCATCGTTGTAAAATTTCAATAGAGTCTTTCACCAGAAAAATCTAATGTAATCTTTCACTAGAAAATTCTAGTGAAAACTTTTACTGAGAAATTTCAATAGAAATTTTCACTAAAAATTCCAAGGGAATCCTCCACTACAAAATTTCAGTGTAAAACAACCAAAATATATTTTCACAAAAAATTGTATTCAAAATTTTTAGTGAATAACTCCAATGAAAAATTTCATTGAAAAAATCATAGATTCAACTACACATATTCACTAGAAAATTTCAACAGAAATCTAAACTGAAAAAATTCAATAAAAGCACTAGAAACTACTAATATAAAGTTTTTATGGAAAATTTCAATAGACTGATCCATTGAAAATATTCGATGGAAAATATTAAAAGAAAACATCTCAATAAAATCCTAAAGTGAAAAAATAAAATTCAATTTTTTTCACAAAATCTCCATAGTAACTTATAGAAAAAATGTAATGCAAACATTTAGTACAAAATTTCAAAAGAAATTTTTATGAAATTTATTGATGAAAAAATCTAGTGTAATATTATAGTGAATAATTATATTGAAAATTTTTATTTGAAATTTATATAAACTATTTTCACTTAAAAATCTTTATAAAAAAATCCATAGCAAAATTGCAGTATCATAGTTTTCAAATAATACTCTTAAATAAATTATTCTAAAGAAAATTCTCAATAATTTTTTTAATGGAATTCGTAAATTGACTCTATATTATGAAAATGCATGGGGAATTTTTTATTATGAATTTAATTAAAACTATAATTTTCTAGTTTGATCAGTTATTTTAAGGAAGTTTGATTTTCCATTTGACCTTTTCAGTTTAACTTTTAATAGATTATTGCCCTAAAAATTATCATTCTATTTTTTTGTAAAATATACATTATAATTTTCAAGTACATTTTCTCATAGATATTTTTCTTTAAAATTTAGTTGTGAAATTTTTCAATGAATTTATTTTGTACATTTTTATTTGTTTCAAAAAAATTATTTCAGTGAAACATCTTTTTTACTTTTTAAAAATAACAATTTTTATGAATAATTATAAAATTAATAGAATTTTTAAAAAGTAGTTTTTTATCTTTTAAAAAAAACAATAATAATATTGTATGTTTGAAGAAAATAATAAAATTTGAATCATTTTAAAGATAACTGCATTAAAAAATGTAATAAATTAAAACAATTTATTATATTTTTCAAAAAAACAAAATTTATTTATTTTAAATTTTTTATACCTTTTAAAAATGATGTTTTAAAAACGTATCCATTTTAAAAATCACAGAATTTTTTTATATCTTTAAAAAAATATTATAATATCTTTGAAATCAAAAAAAATTATTTATTTAAAAATATTATTAGTTTTTGAATATGTGAATTATTTTTTACTTAATTTAAACAACATAAAAACCATTTTTAATAAAAAAATATTGTTTATTTGAAAATTATAATTATTTTTAAAATATAATAAACTAACATTATTGATGCAACACATAAAAAATCATGGTAGGTCTTGTTTTATTTTTTGACGGATAAAGACACCCCTCCCCTACAATTTCTACCACCTGTAAAAATTATATACGTCAAGATCTTAAATTGATGTCGAAGGTAGTGTTTTTTTGTAATAGGGGATGATAATTTATAAAATCTTAGTTGTTTTTTTTCAGACTTCAAACATATCAGTATCATCTCTAATATCCCTTTTTTCTAGATATTCCATTAATTTTGTATGTTTTTCAAATTGAAAATTGTATCTTTTCCAAAAAAAGAGGCATATAACTATATTTTCTCATCAATAATATATATATATATACATATATATATATATATATATATTCTTCAATAAAAATAAAATAAATTGTCTTAAAAATAATAAATTTATTACTCCTGTAATAAATATTTTTTAAAGTTTACATTTAAGTAAACGAATTTGATAGCTTAAAAAACAATTTGCAGTTATATTATAAAAAATGATCATTTTAACCCCAAATCATAGATAACAAAAAATAATAATTAAAAAATAACTAATTTTAATTTTTATTAAAATTGGTAATTTTTTCATTCCAATATTTCTTTACTAATAATTATCAATTTTAAAGTCTTTAAAAAAGTGGTATTAGTATTTTAAAAAATAAATTGAAACTAAATTCTAAACAAGTGTGAGAAAAATTATGTTCAAAAATACAAAAAATTTTAAATCATTTAAAATTAATAAATTTATTATCTTTATGAAATTTTTTCTATTTTTAAAATTAATAATACTCTAAAAAATAAATTTTATTTATATTTTCTAAAAATAATTTATCACTCATTTTATAAAAATAGTAAAATAAATTGCATTGAAAAAATAACAAATTGTAAATCGTTTAAAAATTTAATAAATTTGGAGTCCTATAAAAAAATTCTTTCCATATTTCCAACTATGTGGAAATATTTGAATGTTTTTAAAAAATATAATTAATTTATAAAAAATAATATATTAATTGGAAATTTCATTTGAAAATTGGAATAAAATTTTTTAATAGAAAATAAAACATGAAAGTTTTACCAAGTCAACTAGAATATTCTGGTATACGATATCAATGGAAACCTCTAATGAAAAGTTTCATTGAAAATTGATTTATCCAACTAGAAGGTTCTATTAGAAAAATTTAGTGAAAAACTATAGAGGATGGTTATGGTGGAGAATTCAAATCAGAAAACTTAAGAATATATCACTGGGAAATTTCAATTTAAAGTTTCATTAGAAAACTAATGTGGAAGAATTTTATGAAAAATTCCAATGGAACACTCTAAAATAAGTTTAACTGAAATCTTAAATGATTCAATTGAAAAAAATTTACTAGAAATTTCAATGATTTTTTTTAGGAATATTCAACTTAAACTATATACTAAAACACTAGAAAATTTTAGTAGAATATTCCATTGAAATATTTCAATATAAAATTACACTAAAATTCATTAATTGTATTTTCAAGTATAAATTTCCACTCAAATTATTCCCTATAATATTACATTGGAAAATTCCACTAGAATGTCCCATTTGAATATTTCAATGGAAATTTATACTAGAATTTCCAATTATTTTTTTACTTAAATTTTCAATCAGAATACACTCAAATATTTTAATGGAAAATTACATTGGAATATAATCTACTTAAATAGTAAATCTGAATATTAATTTGAAATGTTACACCATAATATTCTAATAAAAAACTTTAATACAAAATTTTTACTAGAAAATTATACATGAACATTACAATGAATTTATAGTGAAAATTTTCAATGGAATACTTCATTAGAATTTTCCATCATAATATTTAATTGAAAATTGAATTGAAATATAAAATTTTAATTTTCTAATGTAAATTTTCACTTAAATTACCCACAAAAATATTTCAATAAAAAACCAAACTGAAATATTCCAATTAAATTTTCTATTGAGATACTTTTAGATGAAAATTGGACTCAAATACCTCAAAAATTTTGTAGGGAATTTTTTCAATATAATATTTCATTAGAAAATTTTAATATAATTTTTCACTTGATTTTCCCACTAGAATATTCCATTGAAATAAATTTTCCATGGAATTCATCACTAGAGTTTTCAAGTAGCTTTTTTGAATGAAAATTTTATTTATTAAAAAAATGTGTTTGTAGAAGGCGGTCATTTTTGAATTTCTTTATTCAAACTTTCCTATAAAATTTTCACTAAAAATGTTCATTATAAAATTTATGTGACACCCTCATATCACTGTTATTTTATATTTTATACTATTTTATTTTATTTTGATGTATTTTAAATTTTTGTAAGATTCATGCTTGAAACTTCATTTTTCTAGAATTTTTTTATCTATTGTAAGATTTAGGGAAAATCATGTGATTAACCTTATGCATAGACTTTTACAGTTCATTTTGTTCTTGCATAGTTAATCTTCATGCGTAAAGAATGGTTTGGTCTAAACCATATGACTTCTAGTAGAAACCATATGGGTACCCATACGTAAGGTTGGTATGGCGCACGACTTGCATACAATTAGGAGAAACTGTGTGACAAGTGTGTGAGGGGTGTTGCAACTTTAAAAGTGCGATTTTGTACGGTTAGAGCATGGTTTGGTAAACCATGTGAGTGTGTTTTTCTTTCCCAGTAGCTTCAACCTGGTTGGTGCATGATTTAGCAAAATGTGCGGTCAAACCATGGAAGTTTCCCAGATTCACTTAAAAAGTGAATTTACTCATTTTCCCCCTTCAATTTTAACTCCCCCTATTTTCCTTCCTTCTCACTCGGCTAACCCTGGGTGTATGAGGGGGAGATCCTCCCCTTCTCCCTCCTCAAATTTTTATCCTCCCTCCTTCAATTTCAATTGGATTCCTTCAAGGTAATGCATCCTTCTCTCTTGTCTCTCCCCCTTTTTATCATTTGTCCTTAGTTTCCTTTATTCCTAGAAACTATAGGGGGTTATATGGTTGGATTTAGAGTTAGAGTGGTCTAACCTTTGGGTTTTTGGTTGTTAAGAATTGTAGAGGGTGTATCCTTTCTTTTTAGAGATTTCTACATCGAAGGTGATGAGTTTCTAATTATTTTAGATTGGTTTCACTTGATTAGAGGTATTTGATTTTGTGTGATTCCTTTAATTAGCATATCATGCTTGTTGATTTTTAAGGTTTTATTTTTTTGAAATGGATTGGTATTCTGAGCTGTTTTTTAAATAATGTACCAGTTGACAACTTTAAAGTAGTTGTAATATAAAATATCTGAGACCCTTGATTTATCCCCTTGATTGTATTGTTTGATATAAATTGTGTACCCCAAAGGGGGGTATTGTTCATCTTTCTCATATCAGTTAATTCTTATGCATGTGAAAAAGGGGTTTTTTATTTCGATATTGTTGTATAGATGTGACATTTACTTATTGTGTTTATTCATTAGTTATGTGATGATATCCTGAATCACTTATTTTCTCACCTCTATTTGACTTATCATGGGAACTTGGGTAGCTAATAGAGGGTTTGGATACATGTTACACTAGTATGGTGTGTGTGCAATAGCTAGTGTCTTAGGGGGTTTTACTCTCTTAGGGATTTATTTTGTGCTCGATGACCCTAAGGGGTGTTGGGAGGGATGTTTTGGTTTCATTGGGGGGTTTATAGATTGTACCAAGGAGACCAAGTCTAGTATCATTAATGTTAGAGCTGAGTGTGTTTCTTATGATACATTGATTCCATTGAGAACTTGTTTAAGGTATTCCATATATGCCTTGTTTTTATCCACTAGATCTCAATTTGATTGCATGAAACTATTCATTTGGTTGTTTATTTTGGTGTGTTCTATGGATATATTAGAACCTGTTGTGTTTGTTTTTTATTTCGATTATGGTTTTGGTTTTGTTTTAAATTGATTTGTAAAATGATTTGGAAAGGTGTTTTAAAAAATAAAGTGGCATGCATTTAATTAAAAAGGAGTTTTATAAACACTTTGAAAAGAGGATAGTTAAAATTTTCTTGATTTTAATAATCATTTAAATGATCCTCTGTACATGATTTTAAAGGCATTTTAATAAAAAAGTTTAGCCCAATCATTACTTACTCTAAGAAGGGGGTATTTTATAAAGTTGTTTGTAGCGTGTTTTTGTTTTCATTATAATCAATTTTTGTTGTTTTCATTATACTCACTTGTGAAAAAAATATTTTTCATATATATTTCAAACTATCATTAAGGAAGTGTATTTTGAAAGGAAATGACACAAACTCTTTGGTGAAATCATACTTAATGTGTTTAACCCACAGCTTGCATACACCATTGGGTGTATGCATCTTTAATGTTTTATTTTAGTTTCCTAGTTTATGTTCTTCTCTGGATTTGGTTATTTTTAGTTTTTTTCGAGTTGGTCCATTGGTGATATGTTATAATAACGGTGAGTGATCATGGGTCACAAGGATACTCTCAATAGGGGTTTGGTTTATTTTATTTTGTTTATACTTTATTAATGTTTATATATCGGCCTATTTGGCCAAATGTTTTCTTTGTTTCCTATTTATGTTGTATCAAAATTTATTGAGCATATAGTTTATTATTACTGTGTTGTTTAGTTGTTATTATTGCTACTGTGAATTAATCTGATTTATTTCTTACATTTTTATTAGATCCGTTTATTTGATGGTGTGGACATCCAATCTATGGATGATTCATGTCAAATTTATGAGTGATATCCTTATTGTGGTTCTTATTTATTTGAGGGTAAAATAATTCCCAAGTGAACATTCTTAAGATCGAGGGGATAAGAAGAAGCATATGGAGATACTCAGCAAAATCAAATAGAATATGATCTAAATTTAGATGTTGTTGAAGATTCAAGTATTAATAACAAGTTGATTTCCACAAATATATTTGGATGAAGGAGGGGTACATTAAAAGATATACCTTATTCTATAAATATCGTTTGGAGGATGGTGTCTACAGTTTGAGAAAGTACATTAAAAGATATTTCTTATTTTATTCAAAATCTTGATATTCAGACATGTGGTCTTTCACTTTGTCAAACCTTTAAATCACAGGAACCAAAATCCTCTCACCATAATTTCTTATTTTATATAATTCACCTTTTATCAATGCTTTTTTATCATTGATAAAAATACCCCATTTATCGACATTTTTTTTAGCACCATTAAAGGGCGGTGCTATGTAAAGTTGTTTCTGTGGTAGTGTGTGTGTATATATAGGATATTATGTATATAAAGTGTATATTTAATTAAATGCATTTGATTTATGTATTATAATTAATGTATTAAATACATGTGATAATAAATATATATATTTATTTCTCCCAAATGGTTTTATTATCAGTTATAATCCATTACGAACAAATTAATTGGTTTTACTGCTCATTGAATAGGATTCAATGAATTATGGAAATAAATGTATATGGATACATTAATATGTCTGTCCCATTTTCATTTAATAAAACACGTCATGGATTTCTATATAAAGGGATGTGATCTCTCTTTTTGAAAAACAATCAATTGTGAGCAACCCTTTCATTTCTCCCCCCCCCCACATTGTTGTTCATCGTCTTAGATGAAGGCGTTAGCACCCCTTCAACATTCGAGTCTCCTCGCTATATGATCACAGATCCATTATTTGGTGTACCCCCTTCAGAGGCATAATGATTTTTTCATTACTTAATGGTCTTCATCAAGAATTATACTTCACCGATAAAGAAGAAGAAGACTACTGAAAATGGAAATTTCTGGGTATACTATTTATATAGTTTGTTTATGTGTTGATTATCAAAGATAGATCTACCAGTGTTTGGGTTATCTTCCATTTCATATGATCATATGATGATAATAAAAAATCCAATAGTGGTATTAGAGTTATAGGCTTCTCTGATGAATCAACATGTTTATTAATTTAAAAAAAATATGTTTTAATAGTAAAACAATATTTTTCAAGCCTGAAAATAAATAGGAAAAGTTCATATATATTACTCTTGTTTATGAAAATAGATAAAGTATTTATTTTAATCAAGATAATTCAATTTTGATTTGAATTATATTATTTATGAATTGTTTATATATAATGGAAAAGGTATTTTGAAATATTTATATAAATTTATAAAAGTGTTTTATAAATTAATTAATTATAAAATGTTGATGGTTAAGTGATAAATATTTTTTTAAATACCTTTTGACAAATTAAATGGCATGATCTATGATATAGAAATAAAAGGTTTATTTAGAAATCATAAAATGTGAATTATAAAGAGTTTATAAATCCCAATATATATGATATTTGGATTATATAAAAATGTTTATATAATATATATTGAATTATAAAATGTTTATAATTCATGAAATATCATATAAATTCCATTTAATATAAAATGTGAAAGGGTTCATGTTGATAAGAATATAAAATGTTTATATTCTTTCTAATTTTTAAAAATTTTATAATTAAAATATATTTATGAATAGTTCATAAATGTCTCATATTTTGGAAAATAAATAAATTGTTTATTTATTAAATTTTCTTAATATTCATGTTTAATAAAAAATAATTAATTTGAAATTGTTCAAATTAAAGGGGCTCTATTTTGATATTATTTAATTCACATCAGAAGGTGTTTTTATAATTGATATGATCAATGTTTAAATAATAATTAAGTATATGATATTTAGTTCATGTAAAAGGTTTACATAATAGAAATTGAATTTGAAATAGTTCATAATTCATATAATATCATATATTTAAAAGTAAATGTTATTTATCTATGGAAAGAATATAAAGAGTTTATATTCAAAATTTATGGAATGTCCATAATATTAAATCTTAAATTATAAAAGGTTTTATAATTAGCTTTTATTTATGAGATTGTTCATAAATGTTTATCTCATGTTCAAATACTTGAATTTTTCATTTATTTAAAGGTCATTCGCAATTATATTCATGGTTATAAATTATTTATATTATGAATAACTATATGCCAAAATTTATATGATGAATTTCTTCTAGGATAGAGCCTTGCATATCATACTAGGTTTTATATCATAAAATTTAGTTTTCATATACCTTGACCTTGGTTTTTAATTTTAGTTATGAGCATGAGAGTATTTACTGGGTATATTTTGTGTATATTAGGTGTTATATTTTTCATGAATTAATTTATCTCTTGAATAAATTCTCCCCAGGTAGAGGGACTTGGGGTCAGACCACCTACATTCCTAGAGTCTTGAATTGGCTAGGAAAGTGAATGGGGTTGGCTATCTGTCACTTTGAGCTTACTCATATAGAGTTTTCCAATCTCATATAACTATATGCATTTATATGAAGTGTTTATATACCTTATGCATATGATGCATTTGGATATGTATGAATATAATTTAACTTATATTTTTGGGCGATTAACACATACTTGTGGGCTGTACGAAGAATTACACATTAATGTGATGTGAACAAATTAAATTGGTGGTTTGAATAAGGATTCCAAAACTTAATCACTAGAAGCACACATACAAAAAAAGAGAATAAAACATTAGGAGAAAATTATTACATAGTATGTAATAATTATGAATTTAATATGAATATGATGTATATTAAATTGGTGATACCTTAAAAATGAAACCCTTTAAATACCAAGTGTGAGATTCCTTCTAGATAAACACTTGCTAAGACCTCGATCGTCCAAACGGGCAATTGCACACCATAGTGGGGTGCCCCTAGATTATCTTGTGTAAAGAAAGAAAGTAATGAGTGACTTTATATTATTCAACAGGTAGTTTCACAACATAGTGGGGTGCCCCTAGATTATCTTTTATTAGATTTTATTAGGTTTTTTTTGGGTTACACTTAGCTAGGAAACCCTAAGGGTTGAGAAATCAGAGGAACAGAATTACGTGAATCCATATGATGGATTTGTATAAAGGGTAATCCACTTAATTGTCCAACAATCACAACTATTGTGATTGGGATGACGCCCTACCTAAATAACTAAGTTGTGAGTTCATGCCATAGAGGGGTCATTTTCTTAGTGATATATGGATCTTGGATCACTAAATTGATATTATGTATGGGGTCATCAATTTTAGTGAGAGAACTTTCATTAAAATACCTCAATGAAAATATATAAGATAATATTTATATTTGATTAAAAGTTATATTGTAGATAATTGTATCATCATCATCAAACTAAAATTTATATTAATCCTTGAAATAAGGATATTAAAGTAAGAAACTCCTAAGACTATTATCTTAAAAAAAGTTCTTGAATAGGAGATAGATTCTATCTGTTAGAAAAATTCCTTCCTGAGTGACCAAGTGTTGAAGTTGTTCAACAAGAAAATCAAAGATTCTTATAGAAGCATTGAATGAATTGTTTAGGTTTCAATGGAATTAGATTCCAAATGACTAAAGGAATCTTATTCTCCAATCATGTACTCGATATAATTGGTTACATTAATTATTTTAGTTTCATATACTCAATATGATTGAGTACGTCAAATTAAATTCAATATGATTGAATATATTAATGACTTGGTGTGACTAAAAGCTTACTTAAAGATTTATTGGTTGTAAAAATAAATTTTATTGTTTTGATAGATATATGATATCAACAGTATGTTTTTCAAAGTGTTTTAAATATACAAAATGTTAGAAAGATGAAAAAAATTGAATATGGATTTTTTTTTCAAGTAATAGAGCAAAGTAGTTTGTATATTGATAACTTGGATGCTTCAAGATTAGATAAACTCGTCATATGATGTGTATAATATATAATTTAAGCTCTTGATAAGATATTATAAACAATGGTTATTTAAATGAAATTAGATGGGTGTTTTTACACATGGTTTATGATTAGTTTAATTCTATAAAATGATCTAAATAGTAGACTAAAATGGATTGTTCTGGTTAGAGAATTTATCCTATTGTCATTATGGAAATGTTTCGATAATATGATTGAATTCAATGAAAAATATTTACCCAATATTCTCAAAGTGTTTAGAATGGATGAACTGGGCATATGATGTCTGGATTCTGATACTATATAGATAGTACAAGTTTGTAAAAGATTTAAACCATAAGAAGGAAAATTGGTTAAAAAGTTCAACAATATTTCTTCAAGAAGCATATCAAAGTCATTAAAACCTAGGGAGTCTAGAAAGGAATAATAATAATTCAATATGATTGGATTATTAAAGATATACCTAATGGAGTTTGTGAAACTCCATGGAATGCCCATATCAGGTAAGGATGTTATAGAAATTAATTCTTTTATTTTTGAAGGGTATTTGATACCGAATGCATATTTTACAAAGCGCTGTAAATATACATGAGTTCAAAATCAAAGGAATAATTGACTGAGCTTGTAGTTTATATTCATGATATGAAGTAATAGTTAATACATCGAGAATTTGAATGTAAAGGAACACGTCAAGCTTGGATGAATCTAAGTAAAAATGTGTATCTTCATCTCACTTCTCTTATATGATAAGATAATATGTTCAATAAAAAAGGGTTGTTATGAGATGGTTAAATTTATACACATGGTTTATGATTCATTGGATTTCTATAACATGTTTTGAGAATAATATTTTGATATAAGTGTTTATCCAGGATAAAAGTGTTTATCCAAATATTTATTAAAATGTGAGGGAATGTGTTCCCACCATCCATCGATGAAATATTTTTATAAAATCTTCTTTTAAAAAAATTAAAGGATTCAAACACATAGAATACCATTTATGATTTGGAAATAATAGATTATTTGTTTCATATTTCTATTAAAAGGAAAAATGTTATTTTCTAAAACTCAAAGTAGTTTTTATTGAATATTATAAAGATATTTTGAAGAGAATATGATGTTTTAGAGGCTAGTGGGAACATGTATAAAATTAAATAAGTTCAAATTTAAAAAATAAAATATTATTCCAATATGAGTTTGAGTGATTTTTATCTTAATATATTAATATTTAGGGTATGTGATTGTAAAGAAAAATGTATATAGTTACATTTAGTTATTGTGATAAAGTAAATGTCATTGTTATAACAGTTTTGTTACAAAGTGAAATTCACTTGATTTACTAAAATGTTTTGGAAATATTGGTAAAGAGAAATGTAAATGGTTACATATTTTTACCACAAATAAGTTTCTACCAATTTATCCTAAAAGAATTTAGGGTATAGTGATAAATAAAAATATAAATAGTTATATTAGTTATCGTAACAAAGTTGATATCACTTTATCCTAAAAGAGTTTAGGATGTGTTGGTAAGGTGATAATGCAAATAGTTACATTATTTACAAAAGATTTAAAGGGAAAATTTTAATGGAAAATCTTCCAAAGATGATGATGATATACTTATAAAGAGTTCTAAGTATACAAAAAAATATAACATTATAACATTTGATGTTATAATGTTAAGAAGTTTGAATATAAGTTCAAAGAGTTGAACTTAAGGAATATGATTCCTATGTATAACTATTATTCAAACTAGATTTCTTCATAAATTTCACTCACTAAGTGGTTAGTGGGAGTATTTTATTAGATGGTCACATAGTGATGTGATAGAAATTACATATGGATGTAATTTTTGGAAAATTAATCTATTACCGCATCAATCACATGAGGTTCATGTTATATCTCTATAAGAGATTTATTATAATGGTTATAAATGCATCATGTCATTATAATAAAGGAAATGTTAATTTATTATTCATCCACATGTGCTGTAATATATTTTATATGAATGGATGAATGATAAATATCCCCTCAAAGTATAAACTTTGAGTTGTCCATAACCGATGATCCTCATGGAGTTTAATGGGTTGTGGTGATATGTAAAGGTTAGCTTGAATAGATTCTTATATCCATTAAAATGGGTTGTATATGAGATATTGAAGAATAGATTCTTGAGGTAATATATAGAGACTCAATACTTGGATTGATCTGCTAAAGTATATCTCTTGGAATGTCATATGATCATAGATATACTTAGGGGTGTGTGCTTATTATCAATCCTTCTTACCTAATGTTGGTGAGATACCTAGTATGAGAACCTTCATACTTTGATAACCTACTTATGAAAGTAAACATATGAACTTATATAATACGGGGATTGTTGGGTATGTTGTTGATCATGTTGTCAATTGGAGTGAAACCAAGATGGAATTTATCCAATGGAATGACAAGAATTGACATCTGGCCCTTGACTGAATTAGACTGAGTAAATGTATGTCCATGCTTAGTTGTTTCACATATGATATGTTCAACTACTTGGATAAGTGACATGTGATGTGATTATTAGATAGATGAATGACATGTGTTGTATTCATCCACTTGGTCGGTCTTTTTTGAAGAATCAATAATATGATGAGAGGCCTATACTAGATTGAACTGTTCCATGTCTAGTGGTTGCTCAATGTCATGGAAAAAGTGATTATATAAGATACATATGGTGTATATGATACATCTTGTGGTGTAAATGTTCATATAGAGATATGATTATGTTTGATGGAGATCATGCCAGACCCCTTAGTATCTTGAGTAGCATTGATGATTTGTTAGAGGCCACTCTTTGCTTACATCTATGAAATAGAGATTTCATAGTTGTTGTCAACACTGCTAAGGCCCATAGGGTCACACAATTAGGCCCTTGGATAAGGATAAAATTTTGGACAAAGTTTTTTTTCAAAATGAAGAGAGTTTTATGAAAATTTATATTCAAAAGGGTTTTGATGGATTCAAAAAGAGTTTTGAATTTATGAATAAAGTCCTTATGGGGTTTTAGTGAAAGTGGGGGATTGTTAGATATGCACTAATATATATATATATATATGATATTATATATATAAAGTGTATATTTAATTACATTCATTTTATGCATGTATTAAATACATGAAATAATAAATATATATATTTGATATATATTTATTTCTCCCAAATGGTTTTATTATTAGTAGCATTCCATTATGGACAGATTAATTATCTTGACCACTCATTGAATTGGATTAAATGAATTATGGGAATAAATTTATATGGATACATTAATATGGATAATGAATTTTCATTTAATGAAACATGTCATGGATGGATATATAAAGGGATGTGATCCCTCCTATTAAAAAACAAACAATTGTGAGAAACCCTATCATTTATCTCTTCCTCCCACACTGTTATAAATCATCTCAAACGAAGTCTCTAACACCCCCATAAACATTAGGGTATCCACTCTATATGATCTCCAATCCATTGGTTGGTGTACCCCCTCAGAGGCAGAGTGCTTTTGTTCACTGCTTCATGATCTTCATCAAGCATTCTACTTCACCGAGAAAGAATAAGAAGACTGTTGCCATTGATGATTTCTAAATACACTATTTATATAGTTTATTTATGCATTAATTATCTAAGATAGATCTTCCTGTTTCTGGATTGTCTTCCTCTGCATATGGTTATATGATGATCATAAAAATCAACATATCTTTGTATCAAAATCTATCATGCTAAAAAACTGTGTCTGTGCCTATGCCTCTAGATGTGGATATGGATTATGTATAATAGAAACTAGAGGAAAATCTGGCTAATAATGATGAACACTCTCCTCCTATGATACATCTTCATCCATAATAGGTTCACCACCCCTAACACATATATATCTAGATTCGTACCCTCATCATCTCCTGACACATCAAATAAAATCCCATGATAAATCTCATCCATAAGAAGAATAAACTTTATCATTTCTCTATGAAAATAGGTCTAATCAAATATGTATTCCTATAATAGATCAAATATGTTAAGGATATGGGTGATACGAGCATCCTGCTAAAATAATAATATAGTTAACCATTTTTAATAAATAATATATTTAACTGTGGAAGGAATAATTAGTACTAAGTAATGATATCCACATTTGTGTCACATAATTTTTCTCACTAGGGACATGTGGTACCAAGGCCCATAATCTAGCTAATCTGATAAATGAATATGTACTATTTGAGCCCCTCGTAATCGAGACTCATGTTATCTGTCTCGCTTCTCAATATATCATACATAATATTACCTCCAGTAAAAGTCTTGCTTCCCTAAAATTTTTAGGGAATGAAGTGAATGTAACTAACTTAGTGGTGCAAGAATGGGATGATAGAAGCTGAACTACCTCATAACTCTATTATTATGGTTTCACTCAAAAATATAAAAATAGATCATAGGTACGACACATGATTCAGTGGAAAGAATCATGATACAGTAAAGTGAGAGAATCTATATGATAACCTCAATATATGACATCCATGAAACCTAAAATATCAAAAAAAGAATAATAAGTTAATAAATGAAGACATGTAATATACACAATAATAATTTAAATGTATAATTAATAATAACGTAAATCATACAGTCGAAGACTTTCTATGTAACATCCTGCCCCTCCTCATTGGCTTGAGAAGTGATGGGTGTGCTATTAGGCCTTAGGTGACATCCCCAAGACATCAAATGATAACAATGAATTCCAAGGGATTCATAAATAATTTGGGGATAGTTTTCCCTTCAAAAATAAAACAACCAAACAAGATAAACATAACAACCGAACCACTATGTGATGCATGAGTAAAACCAAATACAACTCAAAGTAAACCAAACCAAACCAAACTATATCAGAGTACAATGAAAAAACCATCACTAACAAAACTAAAAGATAACTCAACAACTCCCAACCCGCTCTAATCTCTACTTCACTACCCAACCCAATGTATCAAGATGCATCACTTAAGAACTAGGATACCATTCCTTTACCTATGTATTGATAAATCACATCTATAAATGCACCAAAGTGACCCAATAGGGGGTTAGTATAAAACTCAGTAGGATTTCCCCAATGACTTTCCAACTCACACCATAAGGATACAACATGTTATCAAATTTATATAAAATGGTTTAAGAACAATTTGAAGCATTTTATATTGAATCATAAACCAATTTTAGAAACCAAAACTATTTCCATGGAAAGAAACCAAACAAGTCTTTAAAAACATTTCACATTTCCATTTGGTACACCCAATACACACATCCACGCATTCATTCCCATGTGAAAGTTCCATAATCATGATAGGTTTCTCATTGATCTACCAAGTCATCACAAGGTAACCATTACCAAGTTCCCCAATGGAACATGACCCTTTTATAGGGTCACATCAATGAAAATGAACACACACCAATCATGTATTCCAAATACTATGCCAATCCAATCATGCCAAACCATTTTAGTAAAACATACCATTTATTGAAAACATTTCTAGAAACCTTTTTTCATGAATTAAAACAAAAAAATAATTTTAAAACCACCATTTTAAAATTTACATCACAAGGTTTTCCAAAAAAACCATCCAATTCCACCATTTCACAAAACTATCACTAAAGAGGTTTTCCATCAAGAATCACATATAAATTTCACAAAACTTTCAAGAAATTAAATCATTTTGAAACCAAGAATTAAATTTATAATCAATAAGAGTCAAGAGATAATCCACCTACCTCTCAAACTTAGGAAAAAATGAAGAATAGTTCAACAACTTTAAAAACATAGCTTAGATTTTCAAGATTCAACCATAGATCATGTTTCCTTCAACCAAAAAAACCATATCCCATAATTATTGAAATAAAAAAACATGGATTTATCCTCAATAGACTAAATATATGTTTACAAGAGAGGTAAGAATAAGAAAAATAATGAAAACAACAAAGAATGATCACTTACTAAAAAATATGGCCTCCAACGAACTTAGATTTGCCTGGGAATCACTCCCGGATCAAAAGGAATGGTCTCCATAGCCTTGGGAGGGAGAGGAATTCAAGATATGACTTGATTAGGGGAAAAATAGATTCTTAGGTGGTAAATCAGATTAGATCCATAAATTTTCAAATATAATTTTTAATGGTACACAGTTAGGGTGCACGGTTTAGAAAACTATATGCTAATTGTGCACTAGCCATTACCTCCAAACCCACCTCACATAGTTGTCTTGAATAGTTAGAAAAATCATGCATCAACCATGCTATTCCCCTCTGTACATCCTTACATGGTTTCTTCTGGTTAACCGCACAATTTGGCCAAATTGTGCGCCTACCTAGTTACCAATGCGTCAGTTGAATGGTTTCTTTGAAAGTGTTTCATGGTTTCTACTAATCATGTGCCTACATAAAGCCCCAAAATCATGAAAAAACTCCTTTGAACCTCCCCAAAATAAACCCAATAACTTTACATACTTTATATACATGAATAAAGGGTCAAGTAACTAAAACCATGGGTGCTTCATTCTCCCCATCATTGGTCTTTCCATCCCCAGAAAATTAAAAACCACCATTGTCCTAAAAGAGTTTGGGCCATTGCTCAACCATTTCATTCTCATGCTCCCACATTTCTTCCTAAATCTGAAAATGTTACCATAAAACCCACACTATAGTGATACTTTTTCCATGTAATAATTTCTTTTTCTTATCCATAATCTGTACCGACACATGAAACAACATAGCATCCGACTCTAGGTCAACATGATCCCATGAAATCACATGGATAGGATCAGGTTGATACTTTTTCAACTAAGATACAAGAAATACATTATGCACTAAAATGAACCTTGGTGGCAAGGCCAACCAATATTCAACCTCACCAACCCATTCAAGTATCTTAAAAGGGCCTATGTATCTAAAATATAACTTATCCTGCTTCCAAAAACGATGATTCCCAAGCCTTGGAGACAATATCAAGAACACATGATCACTCTAATAAAATGAAAACAATCATTGATGATGATCCACATATTGTTTTTGATGACTTTAAGACATCTCCATTCTATTTTGATCAACTAAATATTCTTTGTTGTCTCTTTCACAAGGCTTGGTCCAACCAGTGAAGTATCACCTGTTTCCACCCAAAAAAGTAGAGAACGACAAGGATGCCTATACAATGATTCAAAAGGATCCATATGTATCGAGGCCTGATAACTTTTGTTATATGAGAACTCCACTAATGACATTTTCTCCTCCCATGTGCCACCAAAATACATTAAACAATCCCTAAGCATGAATTACAAGGTTTATATCGTCTTTTTGAATTGTCCATCCCTTTGAGGATGATACATTGTGCTCATAGTCAACTGAGTCCCAAGGGATTACAGTAAGGATTTTTGAAAATGAGACATAAAACTCAAATCTTGGTCTGATACTATCAAAACTAGTATTCCATACCTTTCTACCACTTCTCAGATATAGATTTTTTGACAAGTCTTCCACCATATTAGATTCATGAATAGGGATGAAATGGGATGAGTTTATGTGTCGATACACTATCACCCATATGGAATTGTGTTTTTGAACCATCCTTGGTAGACCCATTAGAAAATCCATATCTATCTACTCCCATTTCTACACATGAATTGGTAAAGACTACATCATACCTGCTAGTTGCTGGTTCTCTACCTTAACCTGCTGACATGTGATGCATCTAAAAATAAACTCATACACATTTATTTTCAGGTCATCCCACCAAAATTGTGCTTTTAGTTCCTTAAAATTATTTTTTATTCTAGGATGAATAGTCCATCACGAATAGTGGTAAGCATGAAGGAGTTGTTCCTAATAAGAAAAAGGTACAACCATATGATCTTGAAACCACAAAAATGATCTTCTATCTATATTTCATCCCTCAATGGTCTCCAAAACATTGAGTTTTGGCCACATCAAAACACATTCATAATAAGATATTTGTGCCTCTTTAACCTTATCAACCAAATTAGGAACAAAAGAAGCTGAAAAAAATCCACAATAATACCTCGGTCTTCACAATCCAAGTTCATGTTGGCTATCACCATCATCAACTAATATAGATCTGAAGCTTCTTTTTCTAACTAACCATGTGAATTTTTCCTTAATGCATCCGCCATCAAATTTCCTTTAACCATTGTATACATTAAGTAAAATTTAAACATTTTAAGATACTCTGTCCACCTTATTTGTCTTAAATTTAAATTTCTTTGTGAGAAAATGTGTTTCAAGATCTTATGACTCATAAACACCATGGATTTCTCACCAAATAAGAAATGACGCCAAGTCTTCAAAGCATGGACTATAGTATCCAATTACAAATTGTGTGTTGGGTATTTCTTATCATGAAAATGTAAATGTCATGAGCCATAAGAAACAAAATTATCTCCCTATGTGAGAACACATCCCAACCCTGATCCTAAAGCATTATAATACACCACATAACCTTGTCATGATTCTGTAAATATCAAGATTGATGTTGATATAAGGTGAATTTTAAGCTCTTGAATAGACTTATGAAATTCCTCCTTCCATTGTAATGAAACACTTTTCCTTATCAAAACTATCATTGGTGAACCTAGTCATGAGAATTAATGAACAAAAAGTTAGTAATAACCAGCCATGCTAAGGAAACTATGTATCTCAAAGAAATTATTTGGCGGTTTACAAGATATTACAAACTCTATCTTTTATGGATACACTGAAACACCTTTTTCATAAATAACATGGCCAAGGAAACATACCTACTATATCCAAAAATCACACTTTGAAAGTTTGGAATACAAAAAATGACCCCACAAGATACCCAAAATTATATCCAAGTGTTTCTCATGATCCTCCTTTGTCCTTGAGTATAGTAACATGTCATCCAAAAAAACCACCACAAAATAATCCAGATACATTTGAAATATATGATTCATCAATACCATAAAGACATTTGGTTCATTTGTAAGACCGAAAGGCATAACCACATACTCATAATGGTCATATCTACTCCTAAAAGTTGTCTTCAGAATATCCTCCTTCTAAACCCTCAATTAGTGATATCCCGAATGCAAGTCAATTTTAGATAACCACTGGGCTCCCCTCAATTGATGGAATAGATCATTAATACATGGAAGTGGATATCGATTATTTTTCATAACTTGGTTAAGTTTAAATTAATTCACACAACCCCAAAGAGTTACATCTGCCTTTTTCACAAACAAAACTGGTGATGCCCACATAGACGTACTAGGCCGAATAAAC
Organism: Viscum album; assembly: GCA_963277665.1. Lineage (NCBI taxonomy): Eukaryota > Viridiplantae > Streptophyta > Magnoliopsida > Santalales > Viscaceae > Viscum > Viscum album. Next base: position 1,819,681,701 of record OY728164.1, read on the forward strand.
CCTTTTCTGTATAAATCCTCCAATTGGACTTTCAATTCCATTAATTCTATTGGTTCCATCCCATAAGAGAGAAGTGATATAGGACTGATCCCTGTTAAGAGATCAATCATAAACTCCACTTCTTTTTTGGGTGGAAACCTTGAGAAATTATTGGGAAAACACAAGGAAACTGATAAAAAATTGTTGGAAAACCTCTATTACTGATCTCATCTACCGATGCTAAGGTCAAAAATGCCAACTGGTATAAGATAGTTCCAACTGTTGGTTCAAACAATCATTTTCTACTTGCCTTCACATTTTGATATCCTCTAAAGAGATGTCTGACACCATCATAAGTTCTAAAACTAACCCTTCAGGTATAACAGTTGATGTGAGTTTAGAACATTGAAAACCAATCCATACCCAAGATTAATTCATAGAAATATATCTCCAACATAGATAAATCCTAAATCAATTTTTCTCCATCGATAGTTATAGTAAATTATTTTCACATAAAGGCTTGACATTCTCTTTGGCCAACCAGAGTCTAAAGTTTCAAAATAGAAGGAATCAACTAAACATATAAACCTAGAAGATCAATATAACCAGAAGAAATAAATGTATGAGATGAAATCATATCAAACAAAACTTTCATAAGTTTATAATTCAAAATAATCATACCTCTCACCATTGAAGGTATTGATTTATTATCCATGATCACTTGCTCAGCTCCATACAATTTCTTACTCATTTCACTATGGTCTTTATTACCCTATTGAGATTTCACTAGTTGAGGAGCCATGGTGTTCCATAAACCACCATGGCTTACTCAATTTTTTTGATGAGAGCTATTCTGCTACACTCATTCCGTCAAAGCATACGATGTATGTGAAACATGAGATGTGTCCCTAGCACCCGACCTTAGAGCACTGCGACAATATCACTGAAGATGTACTATTTGGTTGAAATTGTGACATGCTCTAGGTGGTTCTGTATAATATTATTTCATGTGATTGAAATAACCATATTAAAAATATTCAGGTTTACCCTTTGGTTTAGGAGGAAAATTCATTGATCATGTTGTTTGGTTCTGATTCATACCACCACCTTGGAAATAGGTGTCCCTCTTCTTCTTATTCCTATCATTAGAGTTCCCACCAGTTCCCATAGGTATCAACATGATTCCTCCACCCATGTTTCCCAAAAATATCTATTTATTACACCATCGCTCTATTGACCATCTCTATATAATCCATTATTCAAAGAATAGAAATATTTGAGATAATCTCTAGTTTCAACCCTGATTAAAAAATGTGTGCCTTCAAGGACACACTTCCAACAACTTCTGGTGAAAAGTAGACTAAATTTAAAAAAATTAGCCACATACTCTATCGCCGAGAGATTATATCACTTCAAACTGAAGAAATTCATCATTCTAGAAATTCTAAACGTGTGAGGATAGAATTGTTTTGTTGAAAAATTATTCAAAATACTCCCATGAAATTCCTTGTTCTAATTTAGCATTAACTATTAAATCCCACCACTAGAATTCTAGATCCTCTAGCATGTATGTTTCTAACTTGACTTTTATCTCATCTGGTGTGCTAAGAAAATCTAATATTCAATTCATCCTATTTAGTCAAACTTCCCTTTTTTACGATTCAGAATCACCTTGAAAGATTGGTGGATTCTACTTTTAGAACCGAATCGAATGATCCACTTTCCTTAGTTCACCCCTTATATTCCATTAATCCATAGCCTAAAAATCTTATACAAAACTCTGAACCAATTTTCGGTTCACATGTGGCTCAAGTGCAACCACATTTTTAATAGTCTCTTCTGGTTGGTTCCTACGACACCCATCGAGTGCCATTTTCTATAACAAAAAACTTCATTTAGTCTCAATCTCTAGAAACTAAAGGTTGAGAAATTTCAAATTTATTACATCATAAATTTAACAACAAGGATATCCATAATTCAATAATTTCCCTTTTCAAACCATTTTGTAAAATTCCACCATGCTTTTTGAAAATAAAACCATTTTCTAATACTTTAAAAAATTAACACTTTTTCACCAAATCATAAATCATTACTCAAAATGAATTATGCAATCCTATTGGGGAGTCATTTCTATTAATACATGCCATGCTCTTCTCCTTAGTTAAACCTCTAACGATGAGGTTACATATCCTATAAGTGTCTCAAAACACTCATGTACCAAAACTCCTTGGTAACTTGAAGTTCAACATAAATAGGTTAACAACACCTCTTTATGATTTATATTTCAAGTTCTGACAATCCTACTCCTTGATACCATTCCCAGACAAAGTTCAACACTATTCCCATTTCAATGACTAAACAAACTGATACCCTTTGTCCCAAAATAAAAGATAGACCAACCAAGATTGATACCATTTGTAACATCCCAACCCTTATCCATTGTCTTGGGAAGAGGAGGTGGGTGTTACTAGGCCTTAGGCGATGTCCCTAAGTCACCAAATGTAGATAATAAATGCCAAGGGATTCATAAACAATTAGGGGATGATTTTCCATTTTAAAATTAAATAAATGATTAAGATAACCATAATAACCAAACCACTACATGATGCATGAGTAAAAGAAAATACAACTCAAAGTAAACCAAACCAAACCAAACTATATCAGAGGACAATGTGGAAACCAATACAAAAAAAACTCAAAGACACGGAAGACAAAAAGTTAGAAACTCACAACTTAATCCAAGATCCACTCCACCAACCCAACCCAGGGTATCAAGATGCATCACTAAATAATTGGGATACCTTTCCTTTACCTGTGTCTCAATAAATCGCATTTGTAAATGCACCAAAGTGCCCAAGTAGGGGGTGAGTAAAAAACTTAGTAGAATTTTCACAATGACTTCCCAACTCATGCCACTAGGATAGAACATGTTAGCACATTTATATAAAATGGTTTAAAAATAATTTAAAGTAGTTTATATCAAATCATAAACTAATTTTCCAAACCAAAACCATTTCCATGGAAAGCAACGAAACAAGTCTTTAAAAAAAATTACATTTCCATTTGGAATACTTGATACCCACATTTACACATCCACACATGCATGGCTAGGTGATAGTTCCACACTAAAGAGATGTTTCTCATCGATCTACTAAGTCATCACAAGGTAATAATTACTAAGTGACCCAATATTACACACCCCTTCCACAGGGTCACGTCAATGAAAATGAACACATGCCAATCATGTGTACAAAATACTATACCAAATAAATCATATCAGACCATTTCAATAAAAAAAATACTTTTATTGAAAACATTTATAAAAACATTTTTCAATAAATAAAAACAAAATAATAATTTTAAAATCACCATTTTAAAATTTACATCACAAGGTTTTCAAAAAAACCATCCAATTCCACCATTTCATAAAACCATTACTAAATAGGTTTTCCATCAAGAATCACAAATCAATTTCACAAATAATCAATCAATTTAATCAATTTGAAACCAAACCTTCAATTTATAATCAAGAGGAGTCGAGAGATAAGTCACCAACCTCTCAAACTTAAGTGAAAATGAAGAATGGTTCAACAACTTCAAAAACCTAGATTAGATCTTCAAGATTCAACCTTAAATCTTATTCCCTTCAACCAAAACAACCAAATATCATCATGATCGACATAAAAAAATGTGGATTTATCCCCAAAGGACTAAATCCATGATTATAAGATAGGGAAGAAGAAGAAAACTAAGGAAAATGATGAAGAATGATCACTTACCAATAAATCTATCCTCTAATGGACTTAGATTAACCTAAGAATCAATATTGGATCAAAAGGAATGGTTTCCATAACTTTAGGAGGGATATGAATTAGATATATGACCTGATTAGGGAAAAATGATAGGCTTAGGGGGTAAATCAGATTAGATCCATAAATTTTGGATCTAACTTTTAATGGTGCATAGTTATGGTGCACAATTAGGAAACCTATGTGCTAACTGCACACTAGCCACTACCTCCAAACCCACCTTGAACAGTTGGCTCACATGTTTAGAAAAAATGTGCACTAACTATGATATTCCCCTCTTTCTAGTCTTGTATATTTTATCTTGGGTAGCTGCACAGTTTGACCAAACCGTGCGCCTAACCTATGCCCATTGTTTCAGTTACACAGTTTCCTAGAAGGTGTTGCATGATTTTTACTATCCGTGCACCACCATAAAAGACCTCAAAACATGTCAAAACTCCTCAAAACATCCCCAAACTTAACCCAATAACTTTGTATACTTAATATAAGTGAATAAAGGGTCAAGTACCTGAAACTGGGGGTGTTATAATCTATCATACATCAATAAGCATGTACATCATGTATGGATGTATCTGAATATTGATGTGCCCGAATCGATCTATAGATAATATTTTTATACTTATATTTCACAATATAAAGTTATAAATTTGATTTTGACATAATATGGAAGGAAAAACATACCATATTCCATACAGAGACTATTATAAAATATCGGTAGGTAATAGCGTGCTGGCATGTGGAGCTAAGCGAGGGATGTTCTCCTATATCCACATTTGTATCAGAATAAAACATCTTGTGTTCTTCATATTATCGATGTGACATGTGATACATAACACCCTATATTTATATGAAAGACATTCATACCCCCAACTATATCCTCATGTATGGTCAAGTCCTCTTGTCGAATTTCTTTTTATTATAATGTTACTTGCATGCAAATGAGAGGGTCTAGGGGTTTAAGATACATAACATTTTTAAATAGACACATAGTTCCTTACATAATTAGAAAAAAGATGGCATGAACGTTATCAATGAGTAAAGTAAAATGAAATTATTACAAATTATATAACCACATACACAAAAAATTACATGCAATTTCAATTATACATTGGTCGGTTATCTCACGATCAGTAATCACACAATACTCTTAATATGTTTTTTGGGATACTTATTATGTTCTAAATATTGTAACTTTACCTATAACTATATGTAATATATAATAAATATCTACATATGTATCCATATATTTATATTACCTGGTTTTCAAAAATTAAACTTTTTAATGTGTGTGTGTGTGTGTCTATAGGTAGATTCACTTTATTTACCTATGTGTATCGAATATTATAATTTAAATTTATTTTATTTTAGATATAATATACAATAATATATACATATAAATATATTTAAATAATTTAAAATATATATACAAATTTAAATATATTTAAATTTATTCATTAATATTTTAAAATATAATTACGTATAATTTTTTTAACTATAATATCCTAAATATAAATATTATCAATTTACACATAAATACTAAAAATATTAATACTAATAAATTTTATTAAATTTCAATAAAAAAGTAACATAATTTACTATATAACAATTAAAATATTGTCAACTTATGTTATTTTCAATTTTATAAAATTACATATGTATATATAATTTTTTTGAAGTATTTATACTTTCCAAATTTTAAATGATTATACTTTTTACATTATTAATGGGAATAAAAATTATTTATGCTTAATATAATTTAAAATTATTATTCATATTTAACTTTTTTTGTATCGTTAACAAAATAACATTATATATATATATATATATATATATAAATAAATTTAAATATAATACTAAAGATAACTAGTATTATTTATAAATAATTATTAATAATATAATTTTTATAAAATATTTAGCTATATTCACTTTATTTACCTATGTGTATGGAATATTATAATTTAAATTTATGTTACTTTAAATATAATACATAATATATACATATAATTCTATTCAAATCAGATTATTCACCATTTAAACTAAAAATATATATATTTTTTTAAATAATAATATTTCCCTAAATATAAATTATATTTTATAAATAAAATTTAAATTATGTAAACACCATATTTAGACTTCTTAAATCAATAAATTTAAATTAAATAATACATAAAATAATAATTAACATAGAAATTAAATCATAAAAAGAACAATAATTTATACATCCATACATTCATACATCCATACACCTATATATCTATGAATATTAAATAAATCAATCATACATAGAAAGAAGATTGGGGAGTTGAGTCGCACCTTATAACCAAATTGAAGAACTGTAAGAACAAAGTGAGTGTTGTTAAAGGTTTGAGCATGAATGAGTTTTATTGAAGGTTTGTGCATGACTATGTTTTGGATCTTCATAGAACCAGATGAAATGGAGTATGAAAAAGGCATTTTTAGATTATTCAAAATTGAATGACCGCTGATGAATCTGAGATAGACAAAGACGACCAAAGCTGAGCCCTAATCCTATGTCGTTGGGTTCATGTAACCATTTATAAACTTTGAAGGAAAATGTGAGATCTTGGGAAGAAGGTTAACCTGGGTCGATGGAGTGTTGAAGAAGATGAGCCTAGGTCATGGATGAACTGAACTCGATGCCACCGCTGAAGGAGGAAATCACTGCCACTGTTATTAGGTTTTAAATCATAGTGTATTAGAGAATATGGTGAAAGAAAACCAAATACGAAGAAGAAAACAATGTTTGCTTGAAGATATGCCAGTGATGAAGATATTGGTGGTTGTGTTTGACCGATGTTGTTGAAGAAATCCATGATAGAATCCAGCAACTGAGGCTGAGCTTGTGCGGTTGAAGTTGGGTTCTTCTTCTGAGATCATGATTAAACAAGTTTGATAATGGAAATTTATGACTCGTTGTGTTGAGGAAGATAAACCATGATTTTGATGTGATGATAATGGATTTGGCATGTTGGTTTACACTAATGTTGTAGAGGAGATTCTAATGATAAAAGATGGTGCTTTATGAGTTGCTAATCCCCAACACCATTAAAACCAAATAAAAGTGTCTTGAACCATAAAATATGATGGGAGAATATGATGAGCTTGGTCGTTGAAACTAGGAGAATCACACTCAAATTGGGAATAAAGAAATATGGATTGTCAAGGAAGTTTCAATTATGTGCATCATTTGAGATTTCGATGCAAGGGTGACCTAAGGTTCGTATATTCATTTTCATTTACTATTCATAAGACATGATGTAAGTTCTGAGTTTCAGTTTGATAAAGAAGACGATCACAAGGTTACATTTTTTGGATGGGTCTAAAGAAGATATGGTTGTGCTATTGAACTGTGTCGAAGAATAATCAATTCTTATTTCTATGTTTTCTGTGAAATATCGATGCAGCACCACAAGGTTATATAATGATTCAGTCATTTAAAGTTTTAGTTGATGAAAACAAGGTGCTTGAAGAAATGTGTATGAGAATCTATTGGTTCCAGCATAGTCTGCTTGAATAAAAAGATTGGGATTTGACTTACAAATGAAATCGGATTGATTTTATGTTGAAGTGGAAGTTGGCCTGATGAGAAGGAAGTTTTAATTTAGAGGGTTGGTAATAATTGTTTAACACATTTTCATTTGGAATAATTAATTCTTATATTGGATATATAGTTGATTGAAATATTTTATTAAATTTAAGGGGTTTGGTAGAAGGTAAAGAGAAAAATTTAATGTCATTGATGACAAGAAATTGAGCATAGCAAAACAATGTGGTGTGCAGATAAAAGAAATAAAATGGGACTCCATCATATTTTGTGTATATACATTTGTAGACATAGAAAAATTCTGTAGAGAGAGGAGGCGGACCAAAGTGGGGAGAGCATAAGTAGGAGAACAATGATGACGAACTATGGGAGCTCAGAATGAGGAGGAAATCTACTCAAACAGAGAATATTTCTCTCTATATTTTCTTATTTCTTCTTTTCTTTGTTGTTTGAAATATATATCATCAAATAAATTGTTGTTGTTGCTCCTATCATGAGTAACTAATCATTTTATAAGGCTATTAGATTGTAATGCATTGAATTTATTCATTTGATCAACTCTTGTTATCACTTTCATGTCAGTGCATTTTTTGTTCAATGTTCTCTTTTTTAATTCACAATGAGTATAATTTTTACACTACACTACGTACCTATGTGTGTTGGTAGTGGTTACTTAACCTATGTTTATCAACTAAAGAACTAAAAATTGGAAAATGTTGATGATAATATTCTCTATTAAAGAACTATTCTTATCCTCAATTTAGATTGACAAGTCTCTACTAAGGATAGTTCACTGAGCTGTGAAAAATATTTAATGATAGTTAGGTGATCAAAAAACAATCTTTATAACACTAACATTGATGTGATAGCTAGTCGTTAGAGTAGAATATTTCTTTAGTCAATGTAGTGAAGTCTAATTTCCCTAACTTCATCTGTTTCTTGACTCTTTTCCAATTGTTTTCACAATCTCCATCTCAACCACTTTTTCACTTTTTAACTTTTTTTTTGTTTTTTTGTTTTGGTCGTTCACAATTTTTTCCTTCCCTATGGAATTAAATACTCACACTTACTACTCTACTAGTTTGTTCATAGGTTTTAAATAATTAAATTTACATAAATTTTAATTACATTAATGTCAAATTTTGGTGTCATTTCCGGGGAGGGTGTGTGCAAACAATATAATAAAACAAATTAAAAAAACATGTTCTTAAAAAAATTATATTAAAAAAATAAACATTCTGAACTCCTTGTTTACTTCGCTTATGTGTATTGTTTTTAAACTATTTGAACTTGAAATATTATTCACAAAAGGGAACATTATAATTTATAACTTCAAAAATTAATACCTGAAATAAACACACATTGTTCTACCCTTAAGAAAAAAAATAAAATAGAAAATGTAAATCAAAATCAAAATCTAGAAATTCAGAGAGTTGTAGAGGAAAATGAAAATCAATTTTTCCTCAACCTAGGAATGAGAATGTTGAGAGGCATAGAATTAGGTATTTCTATCTTCCCACTATTTCAAATAATATATCTTGCATACGGTTATCCCATAGGACTAGAAATTAAGATATGAAGCAATCTCACCTCTCCATGATACCCTATTTTTTTGTGTTCAACCCATCGAAGATTCGGTTGAATTAATTAGATATTTTTATGGCATAGTTCAATAACTACCTTTGCATGTTAATTTTAAGGAAAATATTAGGTTGAGAACATTCCATTTTTGTTTGAAAAATAGGGCAAGGAGATGGTTCCAAAACTTATATGGAGAAATTTTTGACACATGAGACCAACCTTTCAAATTATTTGTTATAAAATTTTATCCTAGGAACACTACCAATGAAGTGCTTCTGTTGCATTAAAAATCTTCAAGTATGATTGGTAACTTCTATTTACCATCAGTTTTAGGGTGATGGTAAGTGTTAAAAATAAGCATTGTATTGAATTTCCCCCATAATTTCTTTCAAAATGGTTGAGAAAATTAATATCTCTATCTAAAATAATGTTGTGAGGAATTCCATGAAGAAAAATAATCTATTCAAAAACATCTACCACTTTCAATACATATTTAGTCTTATATAAAGGTATAAAATGTGCCATATTAGAAAATAGATCAACAAAAACCATTATTGACTCTTTACCTCTTCAATTATTTAGTAAATCCATAATGAAATCTATGCTTAGATCTTCCCATAACCGCTCTAAAATTACAAATTAAGTAGATAAACTAGGATTAAAATGAATCTTTTCTCTTTGATATGTCCCACATATCAAAAAAAATTATTGGACATATGATTTCATCTTTGGATATTAGAAATACTTCTTTAGTACCTCTAAGGTTTTGTGGATTCCAAAATGATTAACAAGTCCTCCTCTATATGTCTTCTAGATGAGAAAGTCCATGCAATTTCCCTTTGGAACACACAACTTGTTTCTCTCGAAGAGAAACCCATTATGCATAGAATAATCCTCCATAAATCCCTTTTGACATTGGATTAAAATATCATTTAACTCCATATCATGCTGATAATATTCTTTTATAAGCTGAAATCCAAGAATTCGAGCATCCAAAATGGTTAGTAAAGCATACCATTGAGATAGGGCATCCGCTACCAGGTTATCATCCCCATTCTTGTATTTTGACACAAATGAGAACAATTGAAAAAATTACATCCAATTTACATGACTCAAAATAATCATGTGTTGACCATTGATAAATCTTAATGCCTAATGGTCAAAATGAAGGAAAAATTGTTTTGGTCACAAATAATGAGACCAATGATCTAGGGATCTCACAATCGAATAAATTTCTTATCATAGGTGTTTTAATTCCTCCTTGAATCATTCAATTTCTCACTGAAATATGGAATGGGATTCCTTCTTTGGATGAGAACAACACTAATACAAACTCGACTCGCATCACACTCCACTTAAAATACTTGATCAAAATCAAGTAATGCTAAAAAATGGTGTTTCGCATAAATTTTTATTAATGATTTCAAATGCTTCATTTTCTTCCTTCAACTACTCAAATTTCCCATTTTTCAAGCATTCAATGATGTTCGCCTTGATAATGATGAAATTGGAAACAAATAAATAATAAAAATATGTCAAACCATGAAAAAAACTTCTATGATGGTTGTATCCAGGACATGATTTATTCCAATTTTGATTGATCCACCATGGAACCTTTTTTGTATACCACATATCCCAAAAACACCACTTTTATTGAAAAGAACTCTCACTTTTCCATTTTTTTCAATATATCTATTGTTCCCACATAATGAAAAATACCTATCAAAGGTGATCAACATGGATCTCCACATCCTTACTATAAATTAAAGTATCATATAGATATATAACAAAAAATTTACCAATAAATGGTTTCAGAACTTCATTCATGAGTCGCATGAATGCACTAGGAGAATTTGAGAGGTCTAATTTCATGACCAACCACTCAAACAATCTTCCTTTGGTTTTGAATTCCATTCTCCACTCACCCCATTACTTCATTATAATATGGTGGTATCCACTCTGAAAACCAACCTTCAAAAATATTGATGACCCATGTAATTCATCAAGCATATCATCGAGTTGTGGAGTGAGATACCTATATTTTATGGTAATGTAATCGATAACTATATTATCAATGAACATGCTATATGTATTATATTTATTTGGTACCCATAATTCTAGAACATAACATGTTCTCATTCTTGGCCTTATAAAGCCTCGATCCATAAATTCATCCACTTTCTTCTTTAATTACTTTGATTCCCCAATATTACACTGATATATTAGTTTATTAGGAAATTTCACACCTGGTACATTGTCAACCCGGTGTTTAATACCTCTAAGGGGCGGTAATCCACCTTAAATATCATTAGGAAAAACATTATGATAACCCTCAATCAAATAATGAGATAACATATTGAGACAACTCTTCTCTTCATGGAATGAATTTTCCATCATCAATAAAGAAAAAATGGTATTTTTTATGGATTTCTTTCTCTAATTGATATTTATTGATAAAGAGGCCTTATTTGGGATCTTCTGGAACAAATTTTTCTTAAAGAGTTCATAGCACACATAAGTGACCCACGTCAGCTTCTTCCACAACATGATCTCTATTTTCAAATTTATCACCACCATGTTTATAGATACCTTTATTTTTCCTTGTAATACTTTTAAATATTTATATATATATTTCCAAAGCTAAGAGCTGAGGTGATGTGCAATTCTAAGGCCCGGTGTGCTGGGAATTAATTTTATAAAAATATTTAATATATTTAACATTGTACATGCATGGTTTCTTAAGGGAAATGGGATAACTCTTAAAAGGAAGATTGTATTAGAAATCTAAGACCACAGTTGAGCCTAAAACATGTTGTTTACCCTAGGTGAAACCTAAAATAGGTCGGCGTGGGGCGTTCGGACATCTCGCCCGTTGGCGGTATATTCAGTGGATTAATTAATTAATTTATGTTAATTTATTTATTCATTTGACATAAATGAAATGTCTATAAATTCATCACCATGGAAAATCCTCTAGGGTTAGTAGCATAAACCTTGGGAGGATTCCAAATCTTCTCCTCCTCCTTTCGTTAATGAATTATGTCAAATGGTGATAAAACTATGGATCAGAGCAGATCGAGATGCAGCGAACAAAACGGATTCCTTTGATCATTGGAGAGTGCGTTCTTTGATTATGAATTATCCAATCCACAGGTATGACTCATTAATTTGTGCTTTATTCCCTCTTTGATTAAATTGATCAAGCAGATCGATCCCTTTCTTGGATCCGCACCAATTTCAGCCTTTGTATGCGCCCGTGTATCGATTAAATTGGATTATTTTAATTTTTTTATAACCCTGAATATCCCCATTCTTGATCTCTATCCAAGAATGCTTGGAAATTATTTTTAAAACATTTTTATTGTGTCTTTCCCCCTCAATTTCTTCATGTTCTTCACCAGTTGGACCCCATGATCCCGGTTCGACGTTGTCAAGTGGTACCGAGCCCGATTAGACCCGCAGAATCATGATGAATTAGAGGGAGAGAGATAGATAAATGAATCATACATATATTTGGGATGGTTTTAGGTTTTTTATGATCATTTTAATGATCGAATCCCATATCTTCAATAACAGAAGGTTCGGGGACATGAGAAACTCAAGACGAAACTCCCATGGGTCGACGAGATCAGATTTTTGGCCACCGGATGGCCGAAAATGACGATCCATGGCTAGATCCACAAATATCGGGTGGAAATGAGGTGGGATCTATGAAAGAATGTACTAATTCGGGGCATGGATCTCAAATCTAGAATTCTGAGAAAATCCAGACTACATACCATATATCACGATGAACACATGGCATGTAGCCCCCTGGCTATGAAGGCTAGGGTTTTAGAAGTTTATAAGGTTGGCACAATTTTTATCCCTCCTATACACTATATACCTCATCTATGGGTGGACGAGCTATGTGATGGATCACACAACCAGAAGGAAACAGCCCGACCCTGGATATTTTAGACATGTCATGTATTCCACCTTCATGACATGTACTTATACATGGGTTGGGAGCCATGTACCTTCAGGGACATGGCCAAGTGGAGGAGTGGGACCAAAATTTTTGTGGGTCCCCTCATATTTCAGGTACCCCTTGGCTCCTTTTTAGAAAACTTTAAGCTTCCATATCTCCTTTTGAACTTGGATTTTGTCCTGCGGGTAGCCTGTCTTGAGTGTTTTTTCACGTAGAACACGATGGTGCCCTTAGTTGTGTCTTTTGAGATGTGATGTAAATTTTTTTTGGAAACATATCTTATTGACGTGACACTTGAATACGATAGTGATCAGACAAAGGAACACTAAATACACTAGAGTGGAACTCCCCATCAACATGGGCATGGGTCCTATATAGCTACCATCTGAGTGGAACCCCCCATTATCGGATAGGGCGCAGGTCCCCGATGACCAGAGTGTAACCCCATGTCATACCAGGGTGTGGGTCTTCAACCTATAGATTGGAACTCCCCCGTAATCTTGGGAATGGGTCCTCTACCTTCTAAGTAGAACACCCTTATTAGATAAGGTGTGGTTCCTCGATGACTAGAGTAGGACCCCTATCACACGAGGACGTGAGGCCTCAACCTATAGAGTGGAACCCCCCGTCATCTTGGGTATGGATCCTCTAACTTTTGAGTAGAACCCCTCTATTGGATAGGGTATCGGTCCTCGACAACTAGAGTGGAACCTCCTTGTCACACCAGAAACCAGAGCATGGGTCCTCGACCTATAGAGTGAAACCCACTATCAGCTTGGGTGTGGGTCCTATACACTCTGAGTAGAACCCCCTATTAGATAGGACACGAGTCCTCATAACACTAGAGTGGACCCCCCCCCCCCATCAGCATGGGATTGGGTCCTCTATGGATACTTACAAAGTGAAACCCCCCTAACTCACTAGGGCATGGGTCCACTACTTCGATTTTGTTCCCCCTCGACTATGTTTCATAGTAGTGAGGCATGATTTGACTTGGATGGTTACTTCTTGGAAGATGCGTGATATTCTGGGTATCATTGATTGTCACGACCCGCCCTCGGGGTCCGTGCCGTGACTACCCCAAGCCCGCCTTCCATAGGCCAGGGGCTGGCGACTAGCACCAAGGCGTAAATCCCGGTAAAAAGGGAAGGCATTGCCTTTGTAAAGTAAACAAACACCATAGAGTAAGCAAGCGGAAAGTAAACACTAAGTAAAAACAGAGTACAACTGAAAGTGCGGAAAAGTAAATGGGCCAGTATACAAACCCAAACTGAAAGTAAAGTACAACTCAAAAAGGGAAAACAGCAACTGTAAGTAAAAGCTGCTACACCGAGCTGTCCACTGGAGATCCCACCTGAAGGGTGGGTACAGATAGCTCCACTGCTCCACGGGTCCCGTCGTCCGCTCCGAACACGTCCCGCCCAGTGGTCCATCTCCAGGTACCGTCCTGCTCTGCAATCCTCAGCCAAGATCAACGCTGTCCGTCGTCTGCAACCAACACAACGTAGTGCGGGCATAGCCCGTGCAGGGGTGAGTATAAGCTACTCAGTAGGGACCCCGAGACCCCTGAAGGTCTCTCAAAATCCACAAAGGATAAATCACGAAGAAAGGTACAAACACGAAGCAACAACCGACACTGCTTAGGTATATGCCCATACATATACCTAAGTCATCAATTCCAACACGCTCCATCCTCCGAGCCCAAGTACAACTCAGTCCACACAGGAAAGTAAACGTATTCCACACAGGAAAGAAAAACGAAATCCACACAGGATAGCACAACACAATCCACACAGGAAAGAAACTGGATTCAGCTCACACAGGTATACTTCTCGAAAGACGATAAAGATGATCTTTGATCCATCTAAGTCGTCGGACCCACGAAGGATCGATAGGTAACTAACCCCCGCAAAATACCCACACAGGATCAGGCCCACATAGGACCTGTAGGTGCTGGTTCACACAGGACCGCTGAGCGCAAAGACCCACACAGGATCGGACCCACACAGGATCGGGCCCACACATGACCTGTAGCACTGATCCATGTAGGATCGCTGAATACTATAGTCTTCGTCGTCGAATCCACACAGGATCTCTGTACTGTCGTCGTCGCAGTCACAGTAGCAGTAGCAGTAGCAGTAGTAGTCACAGTAACAGTCGCAGCCAGCACTAGGGTTCCCGCACACAGCAAGCTCGTACAGGAGGGTCTGCTCCACGAGCCGAGAGGCTGATACATCAACTGTCACAAAGTCCAGAGTTGATGTATCCAAAAGTTTCGTATCGTCAACAGGAACTCAACGCAACAGACGGCGCGTCGATTGGACGCACGGTCTGAGAGTTATTGGCTTTTTCGTCCCAGGGGCCCGGTTGGTTTTTAAGGAAAAACCAACCTGAATGTACTCCACCTGCGTCCAAACCTCGGGCGGAGTATGCCAAAAGATCCGTCTCACTAAGAGGAACACAACAAAGCTGACGGCACGTCAATCGGACGTTCGTAGCTCAAGATATGAGTTTTCCGCTCCGAAGGCCCGGTTGGTTTCGTGAACGAACCAACCCGGCCGAACTCAAAATATTCCGAAACTTTGAGTGTGATATACCGAATCGACCGTCTCGATCCAAGGATCGCGTAGCCGCTGACGGTTCGTCAATCAGAGGTCCGTGGCTCAAGTTTTGGCCAAAAGACCGAAGACAATTCGAAAACGGGGGGTCCGGGTCCGGGCCGACCCGGCCTGGCCGGCGGCGGTCCGGCGCGGCGGCGCGGCCCGGCCGGCGGCGGCGCAGCCTGGAGCCGCTGGGGTCACGCGCGGGGGGCAAGGCCTCCGCTTCCTGCTGGCGGCGCGGCTTATAGCCGCGCCTTTTTGGAGAACCGGCCCCCATCGTGGGGGCCTGCTTGAGGGAAACCGGGGGGCCGCCTGCCCCCCTCAAAGAAACCCCCCCCCCCTCATAAATGGGGGGGGGCTTTAGAGTTGACCAGGGGAATTAATTTCCCCCGGTCTTTGACCTTCTGTCCGGCCCACCTGGCCGGCCGGTTTTCTTCAACGGGACCGGCAAAGCCGGTCCCCTTCCGGTCTCCGACGCCGGCGGCCCGGCGAGCCGTCGGTCCTCTCGTCCCACCGTGGCCCGGAACCGGCCGCGGTGTTCATCGTCCGGCGCGGTGCGACGGCACCGCGCCCCTCCGCCGCGGCCCCGCTCCGGCCGCAGCACCTTTGGTTCCCTTCGACGCGGCGCGACGGCGTCGCGTTCGTGATGATTCTTCCACGGTGCGAAATTCTGCGTGGTGCGACGGCACCACACCATCTTGTTTCATCCGCAAGATAAATCAACAAGAACAAAGGAGGGGGTTCGGCCGTGTTCATGCGGTCCGGCCCCCTCACGTTAAACGATAACACATATTTAAATATACTCACGTTTTTCATGCTAGAACCATGAACGTGAATAAATAAATAAATAAATAATCAACAACAACCCCTACCTTGGGTTCAAATTCGAAGATCGTCAACGACCTGCGGAAGACAACGTCGCGGAGGTCGGGCGTCGCGGTAGTCGTTCGTCAAATCCGATGACGAAGAGGTACGTCCGAAGAGGTACGTCGTTGGCGAATCTTCGTATGCCGACGAAGGAAGTCCGAGGAGGAAGCGGTGTTCCCTTTCGTTGACACGGAAGACGTCGTCGATCTTCGGAAACAACGGGCTACGAAGATGAGAGGAGCGGCGTTCTTCGTCGGAGCTCGAAGGTTCTTCGCGTTCTTCGTCAAGGTTGAAGAAGAAGAAGGAGCTCCCAAAATCCTCTCAAGAAGGCTAGAGAGTTCTAACCCAACAAAATAAGATAAAGTCTTATTTTATTCACAAACATAACAAATTGAATTTCAAAGGTTTGAAATTCAAATAAAATAACTCCAAATTAAATAACAAGTTGATGTCATTTAAAGAGGGGTTAAAGGAGTTTTGAGAGGAGATGGAAGGTTGGGTTTCGTGTGGGCCCCACCACACTTAATCCTCCCAAGGGAGGTTAAGTGGATGTGGGTCTCACCTTTAACTTCCTTTTAGAGGAGTTAACTAACAAGTAAGAAAAATAAAAAGTGTTCCACATTTTTATTCAACTTTTTATAATTCTCCCAAAAACTAACTTTCGTCCCGCAATAAACGCAACTTCGGAAAAGGTCTCCTTAAGAGAATATCGGCGCTACGAGTTCATCGGTGTCCTTGGATTTCAATTCCGAGCACCGGATCAAAAGTTATAAATTCCCGCTCGTTCGTTCACTGAACGTGCCCGAGCCAAACTTCGGAAATTGATTCCGGGCACTCCGGGCCTCGGAATCAGGTGCCGTAAGAAACCGCGCTCTTGTAAATTTCCAAAGAAAATTAAGAAAAGATTTCCCTTGAATTTTACAGGTATTTACATTACTCCCACCTCATGGCTTTACGTCCCCGTAAAGATACATCAAAAACTAGGGAAACAAATGAGGGTACTGAGCACGCATCTGAGCCTCCCGCTCCCATGTGCTCTCCTGGAGATTCTCGTGCTGCCATCTGATGCGCACAAGAGGAATAGATCGCCCACATAGGACCCGCTCTTGTCGATCCTCTATCTCCACCGGGACCTCCGTAAAAGTCGCCCCATCGTCAACGTCAAGCTCCCCATGGTCAATGATGTGCGTCGGGTCGTGCACGTATCTCCTCAGCTGAGACACGTGGAAGACGTCGTGCACCCGGTGCAACTGAGGTGGTAGAGCCAGGCGATAAGCCACCTCACCAATCCTGCTGAGGACCTGGAAGGGTCCGATGAAGCGCGGAGATAACTTGCCGCCTCGGCCAAATCTTCGTATACCACGTCGAGGTGAGACCCGCAAGAAGACGTGGTCACCATCCTCGAACTCTAGTGGTCTCCGCCTCCTGTCAGCGTATGACTTCTGCCGGCTCTGAGCTGTCCTCATCCGCTCCTGGATGACCTGGACCTTCTCTGACGTGGCCTGGACCATCTCCGGTCCCACCAGTGCTGACTCCCCAGGGTCTGTCCAGCACAAAGGAGATCTACAAGGTCGGCCGTACAACGCCTCATACGGTACCATCTCGATGGTGGAGTGGTAGCTGTTGTTGTACGCAAACTCCACCAAGGGTAGGTGGTCCTCCCAGCTACGACCAAAGTCGAGGACACATGCGCGAAGCATGTCCTCGAGAGTCTAAATGGTCCTCTTCGTCTGACCATCCGTCTGAGGGTGAAAGGCTGTGCTCAGACGTAGCTGCGTCCCGAACGCCTCCTGTAACCCCTTCCAAAGCCAGGAAGTAAAGCGAGCATCTCGATCGGAGATGATAGATGATGGAACGCCATGGAGCCGCACAATCTACTGAACGTAGAGACGTCCCAATCTCTCCACTGATCCCTGCTCTCTGATGGGTAAGAAGTGTGCCGACTTGGTGAGTCGGTCAACGATCACCCAGATGGAGTCGTGACCTCTGGAAGTGCGTGGAAGTCCAGTCACGAAGTCCATAGATATGTCATCCCACTTCCACTCCGGGACCTCCAAGGGATGTACCAAGCCTGCTGGTACCTGATGCTCTGCCTTCACCTGCTGGCAGGTGAGGCATCGAGAAACGAACTCTGCTACTACCTTCTTCATTCCTGGCCACCAGTGCTGTCGTCTGAGGTCTTGGTACATCTTTTCCACTCCAGGATGTACCGCCAAAGGAGAAGTGTGAAACTCCCTCAGCACTTCCTCTCGCAAAGCGACTGGTACCATGGAACGTCCTCTGAAAAGGATGTCGTGCTCTGCTCCAAGGGAGAAACCATCAGGTGCCTGTCCCGAGGATATATGTGCACGCCGTGTCTCACAGTCAGCGTCCTCACGCTGTGCCTCTCTGACCCGCTGCAGTAGTGGAGGGGTGACTGTGAGAGACTGGAGGAAGGCTGCTCCATCTCTATCTACGAAGGATATCTGTAAAGAGGCTAGCTGCTCCGTCGCCTCCTCAAGTAGCTGAATGCCCGTCCTCCTGCTGAGGGCATCGGCTACTACGTTCCCCTTCCCAGGAATATAGACTATCTCAAAGTCATAGTCCTGGAGGAACTCGAGCCATCGCCACTGTCTCAGGTTCAGGTCCTTCTGCGAGAAGATATACCTGAGACTCTGATGATCGGAAAAGACTGTAAAGCGCTCGCCCATCAGATAGTGTCTCCATGTCTTCAGAGCGAAGACCACTACTGCTAACTCCAGGTCATGGGTAGCGTAGTTCTGCTCATGCGGCCTCAACTGACGTGATCTATAGGCGATCACTGCCCGCTCCTACATCAGAACACATCCGAGTCCGGTCCCTGATGCATCGCAGTAGACTACGTACCCTACTCCTTCCTCAGGCAACCTCAAGATAGGTGCGCTGGTCAATCTCTGTCTCAGCTCCTGGAAGCTCTGCTGACATCTGTCTGACCACACGAAGGGTTTCCCCTTCTTCGTCAAAGCTGTGAGTGGTGCCGCAACTCTAGAGAAGTCTGGCACGAATCTCCGATAGTATCCAGCTAGTCCCAAGAAACTCCGAACCTCAGTCACGCTCCTGGGTGGCTCCCATGCTAACACAGCCTCGATCTTCGCAGGATCCACTGCAACTCCCGCCTCAGAGATAACGTGTCCCAAGAAGTAGACCTCACGTATCCAGAACTGGCACTTCAAGATCTTACCATAAATCTGGTGCTCTCGGAGTGTGTCTAGTACAACTCGCAAGTGATAGGCGTGCTCCTCCTCAGTCGTAGAGTAAATCAGAATGTCGTCGATGAAGACTACGACAAACCGATCAAGGTATGGCTGAAAGATCCTGTTCATGAGGGCCATGAACACTGCTGGAGCATTGGTTACGCCGAAAGGCATAACCAAGAACTCATAGTGGCCATACCGACATCTGAAGGCCGTCTTCTGCACATCCTCGTCTCTGACTCTGAGCTGATGATAGCCTGACCTGAGGTCTATCTTCGAGAACCACCGTGCTCCCTTGAGCTGATCAAAGAGGTCATCAATCCTCATTAGCGGATACTTGTTCCTCACTGTCACCTGGTTCAGGCGACGATAGTCAACACAAAGCCGTAGGCTCCTGTCCGCCTTCTTGGCGAACAAAATCGGGGAAGCCCAGGGTGAAACACTGGGTCGGATGAACCCCTTGCCCTGCAAGTCCTACAACTATACCCATAGCTCTCGAAGATCGGCGGGGGCCATCTGATATTCTGGAGTGGATATCGGGGTTGTCCCGGGGTAAAAGTCAATATAAAATTCTACCTCTCTGCGAGGAGGTATCCCTGGAACGTCGTCGGGAAAAACGTCCACAAACTGATCCACCACTGCAGGAAAACCAGGACTCCACACGTCAACTGCTCCAAGGATGAGGCTAGACAAATGATGAGTGATGGGCTGTCCTCTCCTCCGCGGAAGTCCATCCTGTGCTGCTAAGGCTCCCTTCTCGCCGGTGAAGGTGAACCTGCTCCCGTCGGTGCGTACACATCGCACTTTGCGCCTAAAACAGTCAATCTGTGCATGGACCGTAGATAGCCAATCCATGCCCAAGATGACGTCGTAAGGCTTCGACGCTGCTACAAGAAGATCCCAGCCGAAGCTCTCGCCTCCTAGAGTGAGCTCACACTGCCGGCACCAGTGCGTAATCGTCGAGTCTGCTCCCGTAGGAGTCTCTAGCCGTAAGGATCGAGCCAACGGCTCTGTCGGAATCTCCGAGCTCTGAACAAGGGCAGCGGTTATGAAAGAGTGACTCGCTCCTATGTCTATAAGAACTGCAGCAAGGGTGGAATAGACACAGATAGTACCTCAAATCATCTCGGGTGCGTCGTGGTCGTAGGCCTCTGCTGCCTGGAGTTGTGTCTGTCTCTGTCCGCCAGCTCCCTGTGGTCGGGGTGGACCTCCTGGTGGTGGTGGTGGCAAAGCCTCAAAGCGTCGCCCACCACCGGCTGCTCGTCCAGCTCCTCTGCCTCGTCCGCCTCCTCCCTGCGGACCGCCACGGTCGACCCTCTGCCTCTGCCTCGGTGGTCCCTCAACTGTCTGCTGCTCCTCGTCACGGCGGGTCGGGCAGTCACGAGCCATGTGGCCCTGCCCGCCGCACGAGTAGCACTGCCCGCCTCTCGAAAGAATGACTCCTCGCTGTGTGCCCCGCACTGTTGAGCTAGTGTCCTGAGGTCGTCTGCCTGAGGGTCTGGTCTGCCTGGACCCCTGAGTCATCCGCCGGCTGCCTGCTGCAGATGACTCTGCCACGTGCCACCCTGCGGTGGGTCTCGGTACTGGTGTAGACTCAGCAAGGAAGCTCTCGATCAAAAGGGCCCGCTCCAGTACTCCTGTCTGAGTCGGTATGCTGAGGGAGATCAGCGATGCTCTGATCTCGTGTCTCAAACCCTGCTCGAAGGTCCAGGCCCGGAAGAATGGGTCCCGTACCATGTCGGTCGAGTAGCGCGAGAGATCAGTAAATCTTGCCGAGTACTGAGCGACCGTCATGCTGCCCTACCGCAGCTGAAGAAGCTCCTGGATACGCACCGCACGAAGGGTGGCTGGGACGAACTCCGAGCGGAAGAGGCTCTCAAAGTCCGTCCAAAGTAGAGATGCCTCATCGTGCACCTGGAGCATCAAGCTCCACCATCGTCCTGCTGCTGCGTGTAGTAGGCTCGCAGCGAGGATCACCATGAGGTCTGCTGGTGTCCTCACTAGCCTAAACACACGTACCACTACCTCCAGCCAGTCCTCGGCTGCCTGGGGATCCGTCTCCCCGCGAAACCTGGGTAGTCGCTGGCGCTGAAACTCATGCAGTGCGCTGAGGCGACGTGCATCGTCAGCGGCTCGTGCTGGAAGCATCGGGGGCTCGGCGGGTAGAGCTACCACCGGTGCCACTGCTGAAAAAGGGCCCTGCACCGAAGCCTCATCGCTCGGTGGGCTGTCGTCACACTCGACTCTCGGAACCCTAGCTGGCTGTCGTCGTTGGGCCATCCTGAAAAGGAAACAGGTGCACCACGGTCAGAACAGTATACCTGGTGAGCTGATATAAGTAATCACAAAGAAAACTTTGAAACACACACGCAATCAATGTTAAGTCGGAAATCAGAAGTCAGGGTCCTGGTGTACGGATACGTCGACCGCCGCACCAACACTGGACTCCCTGGACTGATAACCACACTCAATACGCTAAACATTATTGCTTCACATAGAAAAGATCAGAGTTCGCGGTAGAACCGAACTCCTCTAATACCAATTTGTCACGGCCCGCCCTCGGGGTCCGTGCCGTGACTACCCCAAGCCCACCTTCCATAGGCCAGGGGCTGGCGACTAGCACCAAGGCGTAAATCCCGGTAAAAAGGGAAGGCATTGCCTTTGTAAAGTAAAAAAACACCACAGAGTAAGCAAGCGGAAAGTAAACACTAAGTAAAAACAGAGTACAACTGAAAGTGCGGAAAAGTAAATGGGCCAGTATACAAACCCAAACTGAAAGTAAAGTACAACTCAAAAAGGGAAAACAGCAACTGTAAGTAAAAGCCGCTACACTGAGCTGTCCACTGGAGATCCCACCTGAAGGGTGGGTACAGATAGCTCCACTGCTCCACGGGTCCCGTCGTCCGCTCCGAACACGTCCCGCCCAGTGGTCCACCTCCAGGTACCGTCCTGCTCTGCAAGCCTCAGCCAAGATCAACGCTGTCCGTCGTCTGCAACCAACACAACGTAGTGCGGGCATAGCCCGTGCAGGGGTGAGTATAAGCTACTCAGTAGGGACCCCGAGACCCCTGAAGGTCTCTCAAAATCCACAAAGGATAAATCACGAAGAAAGGTACAAACACGAAGCAACAACCGACACTGCTTAGGTATATGCCCATACATATACCTAAGTCATCAATTCCAACACGCTCCATCCTCCGAGCCCAAGTACAACTCAGTCCACACAGGAAAGTAAACGTATTCCACACAGGAAAGCAAAACGAAATCCACACAGGATAGCACAACACAATCCACACAGGAAAGCAACTGGATTCAGCTCACACAGGTATACTTCTCGAAAGACGATAAAGATGATCTCTGATCCATCTAAGTCGTCGGACCCACGAAGGATCGATAGGTAACTAACCCCCGTAAAATACCCACACAGGATTGGGCCCACATAGGACCTGTAGGCGCTGGTTCACACAGGACCGCTGAGCGCAAAGACCCACACAGGATCGGACCCACACAGGATCGGGCCTACACAGGACCTGTAGCACTGATCCACGTAGGATCGCTGAGTGCTGTAGTCGTCGTCGTCGAATCCACACAGGATCTCTGTACTGTCATCGTCGCAGTCACAGTAGCAGTAGCAGTAGCAGTAGTAGTCACAGTAACAGTCGCACCCAGTACTAGGGTTCCCGCACACAGCAAGCTCGTACAGGAGGGTCCGCTCTACGAGCCGAGAGGCTGATACGTCAACTGTCACAAAGTCCAGAGTTGATGTATCCAAAAGTTCTGTATCATCAACAGAAACTCAACGCAACAGACGGCGCGTCGATCGGACGCCCGGTCTGAGAGTTATTGGTTTTTTCGTCCCAGGGGCCCGGTTGGTTTTTAAGGCAAAACCAACCCGACCGTACTCCACCTGCGTCCAAACCTCGGGCGGAGTATGCCAAAAGATCCGTCTCACTAAGAGGAACACAACAAAGCTGATGGCACGTCAATCGGACGTCCGTAGCTCAAGATATGAGTGTTTCCGCTCCGAAGGCCCGGTTGGTTTCGTGAACGAACCAACCCGGCCGAACTCAAAATATTCCGAAACTTTGAGTGCGATATACCAAATCGACCGTCTTGATCCAAGGATCGCGTAGCCGCTGACGGTTCGTCAATCGGAAGTCTGTGGATCAATTTATGGCCAAAAGACCGAAGACGATTCGAAAACAGGGGGTCCGGGTCCGGGCCGACCCGGCCCGATCCCCCCCTGGGTCGGCCCGAACCGGGTCGACCCGAACCGGTTCGACCCGACTCGGGTCCGACCCGACCCGGCCGGCGACGGACCGGCGCGGCGGTGCGGACCGGCGCGGCGGCGCGGTCCGGCGCGGCGGCGCGGCCCGGCCGGCGGCGGCGCGGCCTGGCGCCGCTGGGGTCACGCGCGGGGGGCAAGGCCCATGCTTCCGGCTGGCGGCGCGGCTTATAGCCGCGCCTTTTTGGAGAACCGGCCCCCATCTTGGGGGCCTGCTTGAGGGAAACCGGGGGGCCACCTACCCCCCTCAAAGAAACTGCCCCCCCCCCCCCCTCATAAATGGGGGGGCTTTAGAGTTGACCGGGGGAATTAATTTCCCCCGGTCTTTGACCTTCCGGCCGGCCCACCTGGCCGGCCGGTTTTCTTCAACAGGATCGGAAAAGCCGGTCCCCTTCCGGTCTCCGACGCCGGCGGCCCGGCGAGCCGCCGGTCCTCTCGTCCCGCCGCGGCCCGGAACCGGCCGCGGTGTTCGTCGTCCGGCGCGGTGCGACGGCACCGCGCCCCTCCGCCGTGGCCCCGCTCCGGCCGCGGCGCCTTTGGTTCCCTTCGACGCGGCGCGACGGCGTCGCGTTCGTGATGATTCTTCCACGGTGCGAAATTCCGCGTGGTGCGACGGTACCACGCCATCTTGTTTCATCCGCAAGATAAATCAACAAGAACAAAGGAGGGGGTTCGGCCGTGTTCATGCGGTCTGGCCCCCTCACGTTAAACGATAACACATATTTAAATATCCTCACGTTTGTCATGCTAGAACCACGAATGTGAATAAATAAATAAATAAATAATCAACAACAACCCCTACCTTGGGTTCAAATTCGAAGATCGTCAACGACCTGCGGAAGACAACGTCGCGGAGGTCGGGCGTCGCGGTAGTCGTTCGTCAAATCTGATGACGAAGAGGTACGTCCGAAGAGGTACGTCGTTGGAGAATCTTCGTATGCCGATGAAGGAAGTCCGAGGAGGAAGCGGCGTTCCCTTTCGTTGACACGGAAGACGTCGTCGATCTTCGGAAACAACGGGCTACGAAGATGAGAGGAGTGGCGTTCTTCATCGGAGCTCGAAGGTTCTTCACGTTCTTCGTCAAGGTTGAAGAAGAAGAAGGAGCTCCCAAAATCCTCTCAATAAGGCTAGAGAGTTCTAACCCAACAAAATAAGATAGAGTCTTATTTTATTCACAAACATAACAAATTGAATTTCAAAGGTTTGAAATTTAAATAAAATAACTCCAAATTAAATAACAAGTTGATGTCATTTAAAGAGGGGTTAAAGGAGTTTTGAGAGGAGATGGAAGGTTGGGTTTCGTGTGGGCCCCACCACACTTAATCCTCCCAAGGGAGCTTAAGTGGATTTGGGTCCCACCTTTAACTTCCTTTGAGAGGAGTTAACCAACAAGTAAGAAAAATAAAAAGTGTTCCACATTTTTATTCAACTTTTTATAATTCTCCCAAAAACTAACTTTCGTCCCGCAATAAACGCAACTTCGGAAAAGGTCTCCTTAAGCGAATATCGGCGCTACGAGTTCATCGGTGTCCTCAGATTTCAATTCCGAGCACCAGATCAAAAGTTATAAATTCCCGCTCGTTCGTTCACTGAACGTACCCGAGCCAAACTTTGGAAATTGATTCCGGGCACTCCGGGCCTCGGAATCAGGTTCCGTCAGAAACCGTGCTCTTGTAAATTTCCAAAGAAAATTAAGGAAAAATTTCCCTTAAATTTTACGGGTCTTTACATTGATGGACTTTTTTAAATATTGGAGACTCTTCTTCCTGGGATGAGATATGAGATAGAGATGTCATTTATCTCTCATTTGGGATTCTTTTACTAAGAATATATATATATTCATCTATATCCATAACTTTGGATTTGGTTAATCTCCTTCCATGGGTTGCAAAGACGCATGTGGTATGCCATATACTTTATATTTTTAGCTTCTTGTTGTTGGATGAGTCTACTCTCCTACTATAGATGGAAAAGTCTTGACATATAATTCATCTAAGCACTGTGTTTAGCCTCTTGTGTTTGGATGAGTTTACTCTCTCTTGGTTTGGGTTGAGCTATTCTCTTTCACTATATCTTTCATCTCATGTACTATCTGTTATCTTTCTATTCTTGTTGTATCTCTTAATACTCCCCCTTCATCTTTCGAGGCAACCTACTAGGTATGTATATAATCACCTATACATGGGCTTTACTCACATGTGTTGTGTCTTATGTAGATGATAGATATGTCGACAGTGACTTCATATGAGCTTAGAGATACCTGGTACTTTGGACCACATACGGTGGTCACATCTTGGAGATCAGGAGCTGGGCTCTCTCAGCAATTTTTTTTTCTAGTTTTTCAGGTTGGTACAAATTTCTGGTTGGGCATTTATTTTCCCATTTACCTTTTAGTTCGTACTTTCGTACTCTCGTACACCCTAGAGTTTATGCATTCTTGGTTTACTTTATATTTGTTGAATCTTTTTATTATTATTCCTCTACACTTCTACATTGAGATTTTCAGGTGTGTGTGTGTGTGTATAGGTAATTAGGAAAAGGCCTCCAATTTAGGATATTTCTTTCGGTGCTTGTCGCCACCCCTTAGCCTATAGAGGCGAGCTTGGGGTAGTTGTGGCTCGAGCCCCAACTTGGGTCAGGTCATGACAATGTTGATCCTCTTCAATGATCCTTTTAATTTCTTTGATCTCCTTTATAGTCATAATTCTATTATTGGGGCAATTGGATTAAAAATGACCATACCCATGACATTTAAAGTACTTTTGATTTCCATGTTCAAAGGAGTTGAATTTTCCTTTTGGTGGTCATGTCACCTTCTCTTTCCCTTTATCTAGCATATTGTTCCTCTAAAATTCCTTCTCACCAACACTATATTTTTTAGAAGAAGTTCCTTTATAAAAAGATGTACCTCTATTATAGTTCTTAAGAGTCAGTTTTTTTGAGGCTCACTTTTGCTTCTCCGCCTCAATGACTAGCTTGAAAACATAATCAGGTGAACATAATTATTGTAATTTCACCAATTGTGCAATATCCTCATTTATTCCACCCAAAAACCTTACAATAGTTTTCTCTTTATTGATGAAACATCACTTCACATCAATAAATTATCAAAATCATGAATGTAATCTTAAAATTTTTTATCTTCTTGTCACAATCTACGCATTCAAAAATAAAGATTTTGCTTATAATTCTTGGGAAAAAAATCAAATTATTAAGATCTTTTTCAACTTCACCCATGAGCGTATTTTTTCATTCCCATAACATCCATGATATTTTTTTCAGATTTTCCAACCAAAGTGATACATAATCTTTAAATTTCAAAATTTCTACCTTGCACTTATTCTCATCAGAACGATTCTTAAATTCAAAGAATCATTCGATTTCCTACATTTAATCTAGAAAATCATCTACATTCATACTCCCATAAAAATTTTTAATTTAAATCTTCAATCCTCTTTCAATATCTTCATCATCCATTATTCTTCACATATACACCTCTGAATTGTTGGAATTGTCACCATTTTCACGATCTTCATAAAATGGTACCAGATTGCACCTATTATGTGGATATGGACACCAGGGATGCCGCTGGGGTGGAGAGGAATCTTATCTTCACACTCTCAATAGTTGATAAAGTTTCTCTCTAATTTGAATAATTTGTGATTATAACTGCATGTTCACTATTTCCCATGAAGCGGGGGTAGAATATTTGCACTTGTGAGACATGGTGGAGAAGAAGAATGTGAAATAAGTTACTCATTGAAACTATCCCTCTAATACCAAACTAATGCATTATTAGAAGCACTAAATGAGTAAGTGAACATGAAACTTTGAAATTTAGTTGAATGATCAAGGCTTAAAGGCAATGCCACCTTCCAAGGTTTCTTCAATATTAAAGACTAAGTTGCCGGTAATGGAGATACACCACTAATTTTGGCCAAAGGGAATAAGTTAAAGAAATAAAGTTTCAAATCAAGCTTCTAATTCCATAGGATTCAATTCTGACCATTACAAAGGAGTGAAAATACTCTATAAAGACAAAATAAAGGGAGAGTAATGACCCAAATCAAATTAAAAGGCATGAGGGAAATCAAAGGTCATATAAAAATCTTAAAAACTATTTTCCCATTCTAATTAATTACCACACTAACTAAAGTAGTAAAATTCTTTCACAATGATGTTTTACTCCATGTTCTCTTTCCTCTTTAATATGAATTTAAAGTTTTCCTTCCTTTTCCATGTGGATATTTCATTTTGTGCTTTAAATAAGTGTGTTGTGTCCCACCATTATGTTGGATGTCAAAAGGTGTGGGATGGTCCAATTTAAATAACAATTAGTCTTACAATACTTTTCAATCCCAAAAGTATTCTCCATGAGTCGAATCGAGTCCATATCATTTCTCATCTAAAACATTAAAGTGAATTTTTTAATAAAATGATTTTAATTTTTTTTAATTATTTTATCATGCATTATTAACTTTAATATTTACTTTGTTATTTTTTTATTTTGTTGAGTCATTTTAAAATATTTATTTTGTTATGTTTTATAATATAATATATTGTTTGGCTATTTTTTAAAAATTTGTTACACTATGAAATTATTCTAATTTGTTTCTATTTTATTTGTATAGTATTTCATTATTAATTATAATGTTGATTTTTCTTTTTTTATAATTATGTAATATATATGTGTGCAACTTATTATGTAATGTTTTATAATTAAATCATTTTTTTATTTTATAATTTCAATATTATGATTCAAATATATTGATAAGTATACTTATTGTTGTAAAATGGTATTATAGTAATTATAATTTTAAATATAATATAATTTTTATTCATATATTTTTATATTTATTATTTGACTATATATACATATAATTATAATGTTTAAAAATTATTATACTAATTATATTCTTATTTTTTAAAGATTTATTATTATAATTATTAATATTTATTTATTTCATAATAGGTTTTATTTTATAAATATATTATGATTATTATGTATTTATATTTAATTCTTATAATTATTATAATTATATTTTATTTATATTTTACAATTGATCTTTTATTATAATTTTTATTTACGTAACAAAACTCTTTATAACATAAAAAATATTTATTTCCTTTAAAATATAATTATTTTTAAAATAAAATAATATCCTAATAGTTGGTGGGGATGCATTAAATTCTATAACATTGCCTATTTTTTTTAGTGTACAAACTTTCCCCTCTTTTGGAAATTCTAGAGTGTAAAAAGTCCACATGTCATCATCTTAAATAGTAATCAGGGCTCCGTCTTTTTGAGATACAAGAAAATACTACAGGAAATATCAAAATCATCTCTTGTTACCATTTTTATGAGGGTAGTCAAGTTTCATTTATAATAATTTTAAGATCCATGTTACTTTTTATATATTGACATTTATATCCCTTTTCTAACCATAAATAGAAATTCTCCCATGCATTTGCATGGGGATATTCGCATTAGGCTTGGTATCTTTTAATACAAAATATATTTCAAAAAAGAATGATAGTATGAAGAAATTAAAAACAAAGTTATGATTAATACGCGTCTAAGAATTATAAACATGTAGATAAAAATTTGAAACAATGCATACCATATGGAATTATGAGTCAATAATAGCTTAATGGGATTAAGACTTATGTAACAAGAAATTGCATGAGAAGAAATGTCAAATGGAAAGAAAATAATTGAGAGAAGTTTCAAGATACAACACTAGATTCAGAAGTCCTTCACTCTTTGGATATTGAGATTCAACATTAACTTCATGTCATTCAAGTTTTATATATATATATATATTAATAATATATATATATATAATTAATATGCATATACAATCTTAAAAATATAAAAATAAAAATCTATATAAAATTCACACTATGAACCTATAATAGCCAAAAATACATAAATCTGATATGAAAATTCACAAATCAGTGTTTCTAGCCTTAAAAAATATTTAAGAAGAGGGGCCCCTAATAATTGCATTTGAAATGAATATCTTGAACTTTCATTCTAAGGGATCTAAATTTTTGAATTTGTTAAGTTTATAGTAGTTCTAAAATAATTATTCAGTGGATGAAGTTTCTTCCATAACACCTATATTGTTACTTTGAAGAAGAAGAAGAAAACAAAGAATGAATTTTTCTAAAAAAACACACAAGTAAAGCAAATAAATTGATAGTGGACAAAGACAGTAATATTTTTTTTCATTTTTTATTACATTGAGTTGTTCAGTGGGATGTTTGAGGTATTGGATCTATGGATACTAAATTTGAAATTCAAATCTTGAAATTTAATATTTGGGGAAATATATTTTTGAATTCAATAGATTATAAGTAGATCTAAAATTTAAATTCACTGGATAAAGTTTCTTCCATAACCACGATATTGTTACTGCCAAAATAAATAAATAAATAATGAACTGGTTATCTAGTCACCAAGTATGGTGACTCATTATTAGTTGATAATAATGATCTTGTAATCTACATGGAAGAAGTAAGTGGCATAGATATTTCCAAATGGCAAGAAGCTATGAATTTCAAAATAGATTCTATGTACCAAAACCAGTTCTATATTTTGTTAGATCCTCTAATGGGTGTAAATACCATTAGTTATAAATGGGTATTCAATGAGAAACTAGACTTGGATGGACAAGTCAGTACTTATAATACATGACTAGTTGCAAAAGGGTTCAAATAGAATCAAGGAATAGACTATGATCAAACCTTTTCACCAATTTCTATGCTAAAATCCATTATAATTATACTTTCCATAGAAGATTACCATGACTTTGATATTTGGAAAATGGATGTTAAAATATCCTTCCTTAACATGAACCTTTAGGAATATGTCTATATGACACACCCAAAGTTTTTGTGACTCCAAAGGATGAAAAAAAGGTATGTAAGTTTCAAAGATCCATTTATGGATTACAAAAATCATCCAGGCCATGAAACATTTGGTTAGATGAAGCCATAACTAAATTTTGTTTCATTAAGAATGAATGTGAGTCTTGTATCTACAATAATTTTAGTGGGGGTGCATTCATTTTCTTGATAGTTTATGTTGATGACATACTAATTATTAGAAATTAAATACTAGTCTTTCAATCTATTAAATTCTGGTTAAATACATGATTCTACATAAAAGAATTAGGTAAAACAACATATATTCTTAGGGTAAAGATCCATCATGATATATCTAAGGTGCAGATTGGTATAAGTCAAAGTATATATATTGAAAAGATACTGAAGATATTTAGTATAGAAAAATACAAGAGGGGATTGTTACTAGTGTCTCATGGAATTTATCTTTTTAAGAAAATGTGTCCTTGGACAAATAAGTAAAGACATAGGATGGAAATGACTCCATACATGTTGGTGATTGGGTCATTCTTGTATGTCATGCTTTTTACTAGGCTAGATGTCACCTATGCCTTAAGTGCGACAATAAGATATCAAGCTAACCTAGGTGACCTCCATTAGATGGAAGTCAAGACTATACTTAAGTATTTGAGGTGTAATAAGGATATGTTCCTGGTCTATGGAGTATATGATGAAATAGACTCATAGGATATGAAGATGATAGTTTCCAAATAGATCAAGATGATATGAAATCACAATTTGGATACCTCTCTACTCTCAATGGAGGGTCTATGAGATATAAGAGATCAAATAAAGTCATGGCCATGGATTTTATATCAGATTCTGAGTATATTGGGACTTAAAAGGTATCTAAAGAAACAATTTGAATATGAAACTTCATCTAATAGCATGAAGTGGTTCCTATAAGTAATGTTCCTATCACACGCTATTGTGATAATACTATAGTGGCGGCTCTTGCAAAGGATCCAAGGTCACATTAGTAGACAAAGCACATACTTTGGAAGTGTCATCTCTTGAGGTATTTTTCTCAAAGAGGTGAAATCCCAATGAGCAGAATATCCAAGGAAGACAACATGGTGGAACCCTTGACTAAATCCTTAACTAAAAAAACATGATAATCATGTGAGGTCTAGTGGACTGAATGTCGTAGGTAGTTGGCTATAGTACAAGTGGGAGTCTATTAGAGTTGGTGTTCTAGAAACAAATTTTTATACTTTGGATTACATATATATTCAAACATTTGAATATTAATAAAACATCTTATTATATATTATTCATTGTTCTACATGACTTTAATGTAATAATGTCCTATAGTATATTTCGTATTGATAAGGTCATAACAGTTCCCCATTATGATGAGAATATTGAAATGCCACAATGATATTATTAAATATAGTTCTATAGTTGGATAACATACTAGGATGAGACACATAGAATATTGACTGTCGGGTGTGAGTACTTATAAGTAGATGTGACTTCTTCTCATGAAATTTGTACTTGGTAATCTTCAAAGTGAGAGATTATGATAGCAGACCCTCCCATAGGAATTATTCATGTTTGCATGTCATTAGATATTTCTATATGAAAGTGTGTATACTGGACCTTAGACTTTAATATTATTAATAATTCATGTCATGAATCATGTATTTTGATGTACTGATCAAAACAATGATCTCATATGTTCGTGGGAAGTAGGGTACATTAGGTGTGTCATGAATGAAATGTTATTAATCAATAAGTCGAGGAAGGATTTGTCCCTTCCATATTTATAGAAGTTGATATCTCAACCCTTTAATTAAAATGAAACCATTAAATTAAATTCCATGGCCATGGTTTAACAATGAGTATATTTTAGATAGTCAAAGAAACACCTATCAAGAAGATAGGTTGAGAACACATGTGTGAAACCTTCTTGATGAGATATTGTGATAAAGGGATTATATTACACAGTAAGCATTCATGTTTGGTTTTTTATGTTGTGACATTAACTTATTTTTCTTGGGTATATTGACCTATTTCTAGATAATAATCTCTGAATTTAGACAAACTCGCCTAATACCAATGAGAAAGAATCCTAGATGGTCACACGCTAAGTGTTTCCATTAATCTCAATTAAATTCTATTTAATTTTAATTTTTGGAATAAAAATTATTCTCAAGACCATGGAATAATTTTATTCAAGTTCTATAGATCACAAATATTATTTGCAAGGTAATAAATAAATATTTATTCATTAATAAATAATTTATTTAATTTTGTGAATAAATAATAAATATTTATTTTTATTTATTGAATATTTAATAAATATTTATGCATCGAACTGTGGATAGAATGTTTATTTATGAATAAATTTTTAATTAAATATTTATTATGATATTTGATAAATGTCAAGGAGGACAAGCATACCAAGACTATTACCGACAATAAATATTAATTTACAGGATTGTAAAATAATATTTATCATTTCCCCAATTAACACACACCATAAAATAATAATAATAATAATAATAATATTTGGAATGAGTCTAGATAAGGTTTATTATATTATTTAAGGGTCTTTGTGCAATTAAATAATATTTTAACCTTAATTATGATTTTATAAATAGATTTTTATGTCTATTGTGTAAGGTTAATCGAGAAATGATAACTGTTGTGCACAATGTTATTCTCTCTAGATTCATCCCTCTCTCATCCTCTCAAGAACGAGAAGAAGGAAAAAAGAGAATCCTTCAAGCTTGAATGAACTATAAGTGATCAAGATGAACAACAAAAGATGATCTATCCACCATGATAATTCCTGACATTCCATCGGTGCTGTTTGGAAATCAAAGGACCACATGTAGATCACCACTAGAGGGGTTATACTTTGGTTCCTCCCTACACAATGACAGTAATATATAAAGGTTTTTATATTATCAACATCTTCATCAAATAAAGATCCTGAGATGAGGTAATCTTTATTTAGATATAATTTAAATTAATTATAAATTTAATATACAAAATATCCTCTCTGGGTTCTAGGATTTTTATGCCAATATTTGATGGAAATTTTTCATTTTTCATGATGTTTACATCTTGCACAATTTGAGAATGATCCATCGAATCTGAAAAAATAACGTTAATAGTTATTCACCAAAAAGGTACTTCTATTATATTCATAACCTTCAAGTACGATTGTTAATTTCATTTACCATAAATTTGAGGGTGATGGTAAGTTCTAAAAAGTAGTGTAATACTAAATTTCCCCCATAATTTCCTCCAAAAATGGCTGATAAAATTAATATGTCTATCTAAAACAATGTTGTGAGGAATGTTATGAAGAAGAATAATCCATTTAAAAAAATCTACCACTTTCACTACATCTTCAGCCTTATAGAGAGGTATGAAATGATCCATATAAGAAAATAAATTAATAACAACCATTATTTAATATTTACCTCATCGAGTATTTGGTAAATCTGTAAGGAAATCCATGTTGAGATCTTTCCATGGATGCTCTGAAATAGGCAATGGAGTGGATAAAATAGGATTAAAATGACTCTTTTATCTTCGATATGTCCCACATATAGAAATAATTTCTTGGAAATTTTATTTCATATTTGGATATTAGAAATGATCCTTTAGTATCTATAAGGTTTTGTGGATGCCAAAATTAATAGAAATTCCTCCTTCATGTATCTTCCAGATGAGAAAGTCCATGTAATTACCCATTGGAACACAAAACTTGTTTCTATTGAATAGAAACCCATCATGCATAGAATAATACTCCATAAATATATTTTGACATTGGATTAAAATATAATTTAACTTCATATCATGCTGATAATCTTCTTTCATAGGATGAAATATAAGAATTTGAGCATCCAAAATGGATAGTAAATCATACCTTTAAGATAGAGCATTCTCCACCAGGTTATCTTTCCCCTTCTTGTATTTTGACACAAATGAAAATTATTGTAAGAATTACACCCACTTTTCATGCCTCAAACTAATATTTTGTTGACCATTTATAAATCTCAATGTATGATGGTCAGAATGAATAAAAAACTATTTTAGTCTCAAATAATGAGACTGATGATCTAGGGATCTCACAATCGAATAAAATTTCTTATCATAAGTATTGTAGTTCCTCTTTGAATCATTTAATTTCTCACTAAAATATGGAATGGGATGCCTACTTTGGATGAGAAAATCTTCAATCCCAACTCTTCTCTCATCACACTCCACTTCAAATACTTGATCAAAATCATGTAATGCCAAAAAATGGTGTTTCACATAACTTTTTCTTAATGTTTTCAAATGGTTCATTTTCTGCCTTTGACTAATCAAATTTACTATTTTTCAAACATTCAATTATGGGTTCCATGAAAGTGCTGAAAATTAGAGACAATTTTATGATAAAAAGATGTCAAACCATGAAAACTCATTCTATGATGGATTCTGGTGGTGGCCAAGACATTATTTCTTCCACTTTTGATTGATCCACCATCAAACCATATTTAGATACCACATATCCCAAAAACACCACTTACATTAAAAATAAATCACACTTTTACATATTTATATATAGCTTTTGTTCTTGTAGAATGCCAAATACCTACTAAATATGATCCACGTGGCTCTCCACATCCTTACTATAAATTAAAATATTATTCAGATAGATAACAAAAAAATTATAAATAAATAGTTTTATAACTTCATTCACAAATCACATGAATGTACTAGGATAATTTGAGAGGTTTAATGTCATGAAAACCACTCAAACAATCTACCTTTGGTTTTGAATTCCACTTTCCACTCACCCTCATCCTTCATTAGAATCTGGTGGTGTCCACTATAAAGATCAACCTTTGAGAAGATTGATGACCCATGTAATTCATTGAGCATATCATCGAGTCGTGGAATGGGATACCTATATTTTATGGTAATGTAATCAATAACTCTACTATCAATGCACATGTGATATGTACCATATTTCTTTGGAAATCATAATGTAGGAACATAACACGGGATCATTCTTGGCCTTATAAAGCATCGATCCATAAATTCATCCACTTGCTTCTTCAATTCCTTTGATTCCCCAAGATTACACTGATATACTAGTTTATTAGGAAATTGTACACCTGGTACAAGGTCAACCCAATGTTTAATGCCTCTAAAGGGTGGTAATACAGCTGGAATATCATTAGGAAAAACATTATGATAGTCCTCAATCAAAGAATGAGCTAACAGATGGTGATGAATCTTCTCTTCATGGAATGAATTTTACATTATTAATAAAGAAAAAATGATATTTTTTTATGAATTTATTTCTCCACTTGAGATTTATTGATAAAGAGGCTACCTTTGGGCTCTTTTGGAACTTATTTTTCTTAAAGATTTCATAGTACATGCAGGTGACCCACATCAGCTTCTTCCATAACATTATCTTCATTTTCAAATTCGTCGCTACCATGTTCATACTCTTCAATGAACCTTTAAATTTATTTTATCTCATTTATATTTATAATTCAATTTTTGTATAAATTGGCCTAAAAATGATCATACCCATGATATTTAAAGAACTTATGATTTTAATGTTCAAAGGAGTTGAATTTTCCTTTTGGTGGTTCTGTCGGCTTCTCTTTCCCTTTATCTAGCATCTTATTCCTTCCAAATTCTTCTCAACAACACCATATTTTTTTATAATAAGTTCCTTTATAAAAATATGTACCTATATTGTAATTATTAAGAATCAGTACCTTTGAGGTTCGATTTTGCATCTCCACCTTCTTGGCTAGCTTGCAAACATTATCAAGTGAACAAATTTTTTGTAATTCCACCAAATGTGAAATATATTCATTTAATACACTTCAAAACCTTACAATAGTTTTCTCTTTATAATATGAAACATCACTTAACATTAATAAATGATGATTAGAATCGTGAATGTACTCTTAAACTTTTTTATCTCCTTGTCGCAAGCTATGCATTCGTAAATAAATATTTTTCTTATAATTCTTAGGTAGAAATCATCCTATTAAGAGATTTTTAAACTTCACTCATGAGATTATTTTTTATTTTTCATAAATTTCCAGTTGTTTCTTCAGATTTTCCCACCAAAGAGACACATAATCATTAAATTTCAAAATTGATACCTTGCACTTATTCTCACCGGAATAATTCTTAAATTATAAGAATCATTCAATTTCCCACATCCAATCTAGAAAATAATCTGGATTCATTATGGCATAACCCATCCCTCTATAGATACCCCTCCTATGATGGAAATGAAGAAAGGGAGATAATGACCCCCTGATTCCTTCCTTCGGTAGGCCCTGAGTTAGTGATTAGCACCAAGGGTGTACAAATCACACAATATGGGAGGCATTACCCTTTATAAGAAAACAAGATTGGGAGATAGGATGTATCAACCATAATAAACTTTATGAAATATATAAAATAAATCCAAACCATCACACAATGCATGTATAAATCATAATTGATGCATATAAAAATCTACAAATGAAAATCCTAAAAGAAAGAAAAGTTAAGGCAGCGATATAACAACAACTCCAAAGGTCCGAACTAGAAATTTCTAGCACAGTCCAAAAAGTCCTCCTAGAATCCTAAAAACAATTTTTACATACGTAGGGTGATCATATAGGTATACTCAGTAGGAAAACCAAATTCTCTCATGCACATGTGAAAAGAGTATACTAATGCACGCGTGTGAAAGTAGTAGAACCAAACAGAAACTAAACAGGTATAATAACCAAAACCCCAACCTCAATAAGGATCAATCACCAAATAACACATCCAAGTAATATAAAATATTATAAATAATATCAATGATAGGGTACCCCACACTACTTTCCCACCGATTATCCTCTCTCACCCCAACAAAAAACATCCTGGAGATCCCACCTCTTCTGAATATACCACATCACATCCCACTTGTACACACCTAGAATGAACAACACATCCTACTTGGACACACCTGGTCCTCACAACACATCTTCCATGCACACACTTGGGCCTCACAACACAACACATCTCATCTCGAAGACACCTGGGACATCACATCACAACTTATCCTAAAGACACCTGGGACATCACATCACAACTCATCCCAAAGACACCTAGGACACCACATCACATCCACCATCTAATTCACTAACAAACCTCCATCCATAATAGCCAGTGAAATACATACCTTTCCTGAAAGAGGGATCAGGGAAGATAGGGTGGCTAGCCATCCATCCTCTCATTAGGATGTTTGGGAAAGACCCCCCCCCCCCCCCGCATGATGATGCAGATGTTTAACACATAGTGCTCAACATGGGTGGGTGCATATAGAATCACAAAGAAATAAAATGTATATACATATAGAGTTACAGAAAATAATCCCATCCTATGGGTTTAAAATAAGGACTAATCATCTCATAGAATCCATACAATCGCTGCCACCTCTAAATGCATAAAAACACACAAACAAAATACAAGCCACAATTCATGTTTTTATCCTTTAAGACATTTTCCAGAGTCTTTGTTTTATCAATAAATCCCACTTTACCGGCCACTTGATTTATGTAAACAAAATTTATAAAACCCATTTCATTTAGAAAAACATTTTATTTTATAATTTCAACCCATCAGTTTATATATAAACATTAACTAGTTAATCAGCATAACCCATCATCAATTTCCTCATTAAACATGACCATTTGAAATTATTAACATGTAGTATTAATTCCATTAATACTTGTGTAGATATAATAGAACCAACCAAACAACATAATCACAACACCACAACTCAATTTTCGTATCCACATCACTTTACAGCCACATCCAGTTTCACATCCCCGCTGTATAACCATATTGCAACCACCATTGCATCCCCGCTACACCATTGTACCATAACAACAATCACAGTCCCACGACACAACCATATCTCATCCACTTCCCCCACCTACATAACATTATATCTACTGTACATTACATCAATCCCACACACACAAACCACAACCATTCCACACATCACAACATATATCACAACACAACACATTTTCAGATTTAGAAAGGAAAGGGGAACTTTTTCAATTTCCCTTCTTTATTTAAGGGCTTTATCACAGAAGCCATTGAATCCTGAGGAATCCATTTAATTAAATGAATATATGTGGTTAATCATTTATTTATTTATGATAATACCATTAAATCACGAAAATAAAGGATTTCAAAAGAAAGTTGCAGCAACATAATCGTGCCACAAACAGAAATGGTTTTTATCAAGGGAATACACCCATACAATCATAATATAAAATCAAATCAAATCAAATCAATAATAAATTATACCATCATAATTCACATTCCCCTACCCCTTTATATTCAATTTAAACTAGTTCATTATCTTTATTAATTTGAATGCATCCATGTTCACATGATCTGAAAATAATAAACCAATCATGCATGATAAACATAAATATAAACGAAGGAAAACCTACTTGGAAGAAAAGGCAATTGACACTTCCTGGTTGCACCAAAATAGGGGTGTGCATGCAGCATGAAATACTCTAGGGAATCACTAACCGTTTGGTGTAGAATTTTACTTAACTCCTAGAGGAAGAAGGATTTGGGGAATCCTAAAAGACGGAATGAAGAACAAGGGGAGAGATATCTAGGATTTAGGATGATTGAAATAGATCCATGAGTTTAGATACCGTTTTGATTTTCTAATAAAGGCAGATCTGGTCAAGACCACATGTTTTGACCATTTAAAATACTCTAGACCCTTAGGGAATTAAAT
Organism: Viscum album; assembly: GCA_963277665.1. Taxonomy (NCBI): domain Eukaryota; kingdom Viridiplantae; phylum Streptophyta; class Magnoliopsida; order Santalales; family Viscaceae; genus Viscum; species Viscum album. The sequence goes on from OY728164.1 coordinate 1,819,721,263, forward strand.
ATACAATTTATGGAATTTTAATTTCTCTTAAACCCTTTTAAATTAGTAATTAAACTCATTTTACATCAAATAAAGGCATAAAAAGGGAAAAACTTAAAGAACTCGGAATACTGTTCATGAGACATTGTCGGACGAGGCACCGCCAGTGAGGCACCACCAGATGAGGCACCACCGGATGAGGCATCAGTAGGATGAACCACCTACCACCATCAGTGAGTCACCACCTGGCGAGATACTTCTAGACAAGACACCGCCATACGAGGCACCATTGGATCATTCATCATTGGACGAGGCACCGTTGGACGAAGTACCGATGGATGAACGACCGCCAGTGATCCACCGCCAGTGAGAGACTACCAGGGTGAGACACCGACAGTGAGTCAACACTAGGGTGAGACACTGCCAGCAAGCCACTGCTAGGGAGAGCTATCACCAGCGATCGACCGCTAGGGTGAGCTACCGCTAGTGATCCACCACCAGGGTGATCTATCGTCGATGAGCTACTATCAGGGTGAGACACCGCTAGTGAGCCACCTCTAGGGTGAGACATTTCTAGTGAGCCACTGTAAGGGTGAGACACCTCTATTGATCCACCGTTGTCATGAGGCACTGTTGGTATGAGGCACCATTGAAAAACTTGGAAAACTTAGAATTTTGTAAAGTGTTGAAATGAGTCACCTTGACTTCCCAGGACACCTCAAACACCATATTTCCTATAATGTAATGGTCTGAAAAGTTTCATTCCATTACATCAAATACCTCTCAAACTATTATCACCCTCAAGAATTCAAAACCAACTCAGCCTAAAGATACCTCTCAAGGAAGTCATTACACCTGAAACACCACCATCAACTAAACCTATTATCCCGAACTCCCACAACAACTGAACAAACATAACTTCCCAGAACATAGGAATTAGTAAGAACACCCTAGAATGACAAGGAAGGTTCAATAATTATTCGTACCTTCACATTAGATAACTCTTAAAAAAATATCCATCCTTGAGAAACAAAAAAAAACTCTGAAGGAAAGAGAGTGAAGGTCCGAACAACCTCCTTGAGATACCTCTCAAGGATCTCGACATGTTTGGGACACAACAACCACTCTAAAACCATCTCTTGGGGAATATACCTCTCAAACAAGGAAATGATCACATAGTTAGGTATAAAAATTCCAGTATGAAATGTATAACAATCAAACCATAATATTAATACCAAGGAAGGGAACAAATATAAAAAAAAATCACCACATCATTTTGAACAGAAGAATTGGATTTCAGATAAGAGAAAACATTGTTATACCTTTTTCTTCATCGATACTAATTAGACATGACATTGTACAAATATTTATACATGAATTATCCTCATTTGTTATTCCAAAAAATTAAATCCAAAACATTTAAATCATGTCATGCTTAACATATCTTTAAGAAATCATATTAGCATGCTTTAGTAATAATTTATTAACAACATAGACATTCTATTTATGACATTTTATTAATTCATGTTGGTTAAGAAGTTTAAAAGATAAGAATTATTTTTCAAATAATCTATTACTTTCCAGACATGTATCTCAACATTTTCTTTTGAAGCATTTTTAGTTTTAAAACATTCCTATTAAAACATTCCCATGAATGATCTTATTTTAAAACAATTTCAATCAGCTAAGAAAAATATTTTGAGTTAAAATTTATTTTTGAATCTATATGATAGCATGGTATTTATCAAAATACCCCTTGTGAAAACACTTTCAACAAATTTTGTAAAACTACTTTTTCTTCAACATGTTTCCCAAGACAACTTAAATAAATTGGAAGGTTTCATACTTTCACAAAATTTATTTTATTCTAATAACATAACTCGATCATTCTCTTTACCAAGTTAATATTAACACAGATTAATATCAAATTTAGAAAACTAGAATTAACACATTGAATTCATCACAAATATAGAATGAGTTTTAAATGAACTAGCTTGTCCAAGTTTAAAATTATTATAGGTTTATCATCAAAACATTAATTACTAGGAACATACTTATGAAGAAGAAACAAAGGGTTCAACATTTTAAAATTAAATTTTCCATAGGTGCATGTAATTACTTGAAGGATTTTTTAATAACATTCCTCAACCAACATGAACACTTATATTAATATAAATAGAGCTACCACAAGCATACAAATCAAAGGAACTTATCCACTATACCATGATATTTTCCACTTTGGGTAGCACTGACTCACCTGCATAGTTTTAAAACATGTCATAATATAATGCATCTTGATGTGGGGAAAAAGTTTCCCTCTCTTAATATATTTGAGGTCATAACACATGCCATCAATATAAGATAAAACACAACAAACCCATCCAACATGATGGTATTCAAACATTCTCAACACTTCCTTTATAAAAAGATTTAGGCATGGGAGGAAATCCTTTTTTTATTTATTTCATGATTTCAAAAATGGTTGGTTTATTTTATTACCAAATTTGAATGATTAACCTTTTATGGGTGGTGAGTTATTACATCAACATAATCACACTACAACAAAACACAAGCCATTTGACCATAACAACCACATGTCTCAACCACCACACATCATTACCACTTCAAAACACAACCACTGGCCAAACTTACTATCCAAGCGAAAAAGTTCACCAGACATTCGACACAGCCACGTCACCACACCACCTTACCATCCATAGGCAGCCACAATTTTTCACATAAAAATATTTACCACCATATCATACACATTTCCCCAAAAAAATGTCACCACTATCGTCACACATAAATCCTCAAACACACAAATCAAGGAATCCCCTTTCCGATGTTGAGATATTACCCGCTTTGGGTGGCACTAACTCACCTGCACGATTTTAATTACATCAAAGTATAACACATCTCGATTAAGTATTAAGGTTCCAACTCTTCATATGATTGAGGTTTTAAATCATATTTCACACAAGGAATCACAATAAGAACAACCAAACATAGCAGTAACACATTCTATCTCCCAGAACTATTTAGGGGCTTACATTATTTCATCTCACTATTTCTCATGAGTAATTTCACACAATTTTAAATTTTTCTAGGGAATAAATTCATTATCCATATATAAGTGATTATCATTTTAATTCATGGTGAGATTAAATAGGCAGTCATATCAAGGGTCTCATGATCTATAACAATCACAAGACAAACAAGGTTTCCAACAACTGATATTTTCAGCAAGGAATATTAACACATAAATGCAATGATCACAATGAAACCACAAACAACACTCAACATTTATAGGTTATATCCATTGAAACTTCATTCCTTGAATTCAAAAAGTTCTAACATATGTTCAAGTTAAATAAAAAATTGCACACAAGTTATCTTCACACACTATGTTTAATATGTTTAAACATGACATTCAAGATTCATCTTATTATCAATGAAATTCATTTCTATTATTCATATGAAAGTTTTTACATGGTAGGTTCTTGTGTTCAATTCAAATTCATTATGAAATACACAACATGCTTTTGGATTCATAAAAATAAAACATGCTTTCTGATCATGAAATTAAAAATCGAACATGTTGTATTACTATATTTTAAGCTTTATCATGCTCAATATAAACATTATTTAATCATTTCATTGCTCAAGGAAAAATGATTTCTGTAAACAATATTAAAACTGCACATATTGTATTACTATATTTCATGCTTTATCATGATCAAGCTAAAAATTATTAAATCATTTCATTTCTCAAGGAAACATGATTTCTAAAAATAAAATTAAAACTATACATGTTGTATTACTATGTTACATGCTTTATCATGCTTGGACTAAAAATTCCTTACTCATTTAATTTATCTAAGGAAATGCTTATATACTGTAATAAGAATAACATGATTATACTTATATATTTAAATACAACATATTAAACATGATAAATGCTCAGGTCTCTCATGCTAGAACTTCCCTAGTTACCACACAAATGATTTCAACTTTAGGCATGCTTCCCATAACAAAATACTCATGACATAACATGTGAGGTAAGGTTATTTAAGTACTTAAAAATTCTTAGCAGTCATATAATAATAATTTTAATTGTTCAAAAAAATTAAGTCTCAAAAAGTTACCATAAGGAATGCTTATCACTTTCCAAATTTTAGAAATAAATGAAAAAGAATTTATACCCTATCCCATGCTTACAACCTATAGTAATATCATTAATTCAGAACTGAAATCATACCAAATAAATAGAAAATTATTCTTTTCATGGTTTCCAAAGTCAAAGGAATTATCAATAATTAAGATTGTAATTTTCATAAATTTCAGAATTTAAATGTTAAATCCAACTTTTACAACAGCCTAATAACACATGCTCATGAAAAATTACAAATAGAAAGCAATTCATGACATATTAACTTACATGAAAACTAGAATACTTCTAACCATGGTTTCAAAATAATCTATTTTATCATGCTAGTGTGAAATCTACTTCGAGGTTACATGCTTTATATGGGTTTCCAAAATTTAAACAGTTTATCACAAAAAAATACACTAAGCATGATTTAAACATTAGAAAAACTTGATGGAATGTTATAAATTTATAATAAAGGTAGAAAAATTCAATTAATTAAGATTCATGCTATGAAATAAAAGGAAAAAAATACATTCAAACATCATGAAGGTTCCAAATAAACTACACAAACCAGTTAAGCATAATTTTTACTCTTTCCTTTTAGGTTCTATGAATAATTTGGAAAACAATAAAAATTTATTAGCAATAATAGCATGGGAAAATAAATAGAAACAGACATAAAATCTCATGATTTATTCAATTCATTTTAAATCCCCATGATCACCTAATTCAAATAAGAACACAAGTCGTCATGATGCATGTACCTTCCCTAGGTCTCTACCCCGCAAGAAATTCCACCTCACTTGGTCGTTTGGTAGGCTCAGAGTCCTTGAATTAGATCATGATGGGCCCTAAAATCTCGTGTCCTAGCCGGTCTCCCTATCCCATGTCATGCACTGAGGTCAATTTATATTGTTTCCATACCAACCAATGCAATCCTCATTATTCCTAACTGTGAACTCCACCCTATCTCTCAACCATCACCTTTGATACCATTCTATCATGACCCCTCCCTCCATAGATACCGCTATTAGGATGGTAATGAAGAAAGTGAGATAATGACCCCCGAGTCCCGCATCTAGTAGGTCCTAGGTTGGCGACTAGCACCAAGGGTATTCAAATCTCAAAATATAGGAGGCATTACCCTTTATAAGAAAACAAGATTGGGAGATAGGATGTATCAACCATAATCAGCTCCATGAAATATATAAAATAAATCCAAACCATCCCACAATGCATTTATAAATCAAAACTGATACATATAAAAGTCTACAAATAAAAATCCCAAAGGAAACAAAAGTTAAGGTAGCGACACAAAAAAATATATGAAGGTATGAACTAGAAATGTCCAGCACGATCTACAAAGTCCTCCTAGAATCCTAAAAAGGGTTTTTATATATGTAGGGTGAGAATATATTTATACTTAGTAGGAAAAAAAGTATCTCATGCACATGTGAAAAGAGCATACTAATGCACCCGTGTGAAAGTAGTAGAACTAAACAACACCTAAACAAGTATACTAACCAAAACCCCAACCTCACTAAGTCTCACTCACCAAATAATGCATCCAAGTATTATAACATATTATAAATCACATCGATGATAGGGTACCCCACACCACTTTCCCAATGATTAGCTGCTCTCACCCCAACTGCAAATGTCCCGGCGATCCCACCTCTTCGGAATATACCACATCACATCTGACCCGTACACACCTGGGCCTAACAACACATCATGTCTGCATAAACTTGGGCCTCACAACACATCCTTATTGCACACACATGGGCCTCATAACACAACACATCTCATTCCAAAGATACCTGGGACATCATATCACAACTCATCCCAAAGACACCTGGAACATCACGTCACAACTCATCCCAAAGACACCTAGGACACCACATCACATCCACCATCTAATGTACTAACAGACCTCCAGCCATCATAGCCTGTGAAATACCTACCTCACCTAGAATAGGGATCAGGGAAGAGTGGGTGGTCTTCCATCCATCCTCCCATCGATATGTTTGGGAAAGACACCCCCCCCCCCGCGTGACTATGTGGGTGTTCAGCACATAGTGCTCAACATGGGTGGGTGGGTATAGAAATCACAAGAAAATAAAATGTATATATATAGAGAGTTACATCACATAATCTCATCCTATGCTTTAAAACAAGGACTAATCATCTCACATAATCCATACAATTGATGCCACCTCTAAATGCATAAAAACATACAAACAAAACACAAGCTACAATTCATGTTTTTAGTCTTTAAGAAATTTTCTAGAGTCTCTGTTTTATCAATAAATTCCACTTTACCAGCCACTTTATTTATGTAAAAAACATTTAGAAAAACCATCTCAGTTATAAAAACATTTTATTTTACATTTCCTACCCATCAGTTTATATATAAACATTAACCAGTTAATCAACACTACCCATCATAAATTTCCTCATTAAACATGACCATTTGAAATTATTAAATAGCATTGTTAATTCCATTAATACTTGGGTAGATATAATAGAACCAACCACACAACATAATAACAACACCATAGATCAATTTCCATATACACATCACTTTACAACCACATCAAGTTTCACAGCCCCGATGCATAACCATACCACGACCACCATCACAGCCCCATTACACCATGGTATCATAACAAAAATCACATCCCCATGACACAACCACATCTCATACACTTCCCCCACACACATAACATTATATCTACTTCACATTACATCAATCCCACACACACAAACTACAACCATTCCACACATCACAGAATATATCACAACACAACACATTTTCAGATTTAGAAAAAAAGGGGCGCACTTATTCAATTTCACTTTTTTAAGGGTGTTATCACAGAAGTTGTTGAATCTTAGGGAATCCATTTAATTTACTAAATATATGTGGTTAATAATTTATTTATTTATGATAATACCATTCAATAACAAATATATAAGATTTTAAAAGGAAGTTGTTTTAGCATAATTGTTCCACAAACATACACAGTTTTTATCAAGGGAACACACCCATATGATCATAATATTAAATCAACTCAAATCAAATCAACAAGAAACCATACCATCACAATTCAAATTCCCCTTCCCCATTAGATTCAATTTAAATCGGTTCATTATCTTTATTAATTTGGATGCGACCATGTTCACATGAGTTGAAAATAATAAAATCATCCCACATAATACACATAAAAAGAAATGAAGGAAAACCCTACTTGGAAGAAAAGGTGATCAGCACTTCCTGGTTTCACCAAAATAGGGGCGTGCATGTAGTAAGAAAGACTCCATGGAATCACGAACCAACTACTGTAACAGTTTACTCGACTCCTACAAAAAGAAGGATTTGGGGCATCCCATATTAAAAGAAAGTAAGAAGTGAGAATAGGGGGAAGATATATAGGCTTTATGATGATTGAAACAGAGACATAGGTTTAGATACCATTTTTATTTTTCAATAAAATAAGATCTAGTCAAGACCACGCGTTTTGACCAATTAAAATCCTCCAAACCCTTAGGAAATTAAAGATATGATTTATGGACTTTGAATCGGTCTTAAACCCTTTTAAAATATGAATTAAACTTGTTTTATGTCAAACAAAGGCATAAAAAAGGGAAAAATAGAAGAACTGAGAACACTGTTCATGAGACACCGCTGGATGAGGCACTGCTGGGAAAGGCACCGCCAGGTGAGGCACCACCGGGCGAGGCACCGCCGGGCGAGGCACCGCCGGACGAGGCACTGCCGGATGAGGCACCATTAGGATGAACCTCCTACCACCGTCAATGGGTCACCACTAGGTGAGGCACCGCTAAATGAGGTGTCGTTGGATGAAGCACCACTGGATGAATGACCACCAGCAAGTATACTCAAGGGTGAGACACTGCCAGCGAGGCACCACTAGGGTGAGACACTCCTAGTGAGCAACCTCCAGGGTGAGCTACCTCCAATGAGCGACCGCCAGGATGAGCTACCACCAACAAGCCTCCACTAGGGTGAGCTACCACAAGCGAGCGACTGCCAATGATCCACTTCCAGGGTGAGACATTGCCAGCAAGCCACTTCCAGGATGAGACACTACTAGTGATCCACCGTTATCATGAGGCGCCATTGGGATGAGGCACCGTTGAAAAACATGGAAAATTGATAATTTTTCAAATTGTTGAAAAGAGTCACCTTGACTTCCCAGGACACCTAAAACACCATATTTCCCACAAATTAATAGACTAGAACGGTCCAATACATTATATATACTCCCATAAAAATCTTGAATTTCAATCTTTAATCCTATTTCAATATTTTCATCATCTATTATTCTTCACATACCCACCTCTGAATTTCTGGAGATATCAACATTTGTATGATCTTCATAAAATTGTACCAGATTGCACTTATTATATAGAGATGGGTGTTAGGGATGCCGCGGTAGTGGAGAGGAATATTATCTTTTCACTCTCAATAGTTGATAAAGTTTCTCACTAATTTGAGTAATTTATGATTGTAGCTGCATGTTCTCTATTTCACATGAAGTGGGAGGAGTAAAAGATCTACTCTTGTAAGACATAGTGGGGAGTAATGAGAAGAATGTGATAGAACTTACTCATTGGAACTATCCCTCTGATACCAAACTGATGTGTTGTCGAAAGCATGAAATGAGTAAGTAAAGATAAAGATTTGAAATGTAGTCGAATGACCAAGGCTTAAATGTAATTCCACCCACCAAGGTTTCTTCGATATTAAAGACTAAGTTTCTAGAAATGGAGATGCACCACCAATTTTAGGAAAAGGGAAGAGGATAAAGAAAGAAAGTTTCAAAGAAAGATTCTAAATTCGTAGGATTCAAGTCTGACCATTAAAAATGAATGAAAATACTTTATAAAGAAAAAATAAAGAGAGTAATGACCCAAGTCAAATTACAAGGAATGGGGGCACTCAAAGGTCACATAAAAAGAATAAAAACTACTTTCCAATTCTAATTAATGAACCCACTAACTAAAGTAGCTAGATTCCTTCATAATGATGCTTTTCTCCATGTTCTCTTTCCTCTTTAATGTGATTTTAAAAATTTCCTTCCTTTTCCATGTGGATATGTCATTTTGGGCTCCAAATAAGTGTGTTGTGTCCCACCATTGTGTTGGATATCAAAAAGTATGGGCTGGTCCAATTTTAATAAAAATTAGGCCTAAAATTCTTTTTATGCCTAAAAGTATTCTCCTTCAGTTGAATCTGGTCCATATCATCTATCCTCTAAAACATTAAAGTGAATTTTTTTTAAAAAAATGATTTTAAATATTTTTACTTATTTTATCAGGAATTATTAGATTTAATATGTCCTCTTTTATTTAATTAATTTTTTTTATGTTACTGAGTCATTGTTAAAATATTTATTTTGTTATGTTTTATAATATATTTTTTGGGTGTTTTTAAAAAATTTGTTATGCTATGAAATTATTCTAATTAGTTTCTATTTTATTTATATAGTATTTTATTATTAATTATATTATTGATTTTTAATTTTTAATAATTATGTAATATATATGTGTACAATATATTATGCAATGTTTTATAATTATATTAATTTGTTTTACTTTATAATTTCAATATTATGAATCAAATATATTGATAAGTATACTTATTGTTGTGTAATGGAATTATAGTAATTATAATTTAAAATATAATATTATTTTTATTCATATATTTTTATATTTATTATTTGACTATATATACATATAATTATAATGTTTAAAATTTATTAAACTAATTGTATTCTTATTTTTTAAAGATTTATTATTATAATTGTTAATATTTTATCATTTTATAATAGGTATTATTGTATAAATATATTATGATTATTATGTATCTATATTTTATTATTATTATTATTATTATATTTAATATATATTGTATAATTATTTATTTATTATAATTTTTATAAATGTAACACAACTTTTTATAACATAAAAAATATTATTTCCTTTAAAATATAATTTTTTTTAAAATAAAATAATATCATAATAGTTGATGGGGATGCATTAAATTATCTAACATAGCATAAATTTTTTTAGTGTACAAACTTTCCCCTCTCTTGGAATTTCTACGAGTGTAAAAAGTCTGCATGTCATCATCTAAAATAGCAATCAGGGCTCCATCTTTTTGAGATACAAGAGATGACTACAGGAGGGATCAAAATCTTCTCTCATCACCCTTTTTACGAGGGAGGTCCAATATCATTTAGAATAATTTTAAGATCCATGTTACATTTTATATATTTAAATTTCCATCCCTTTTTAATCATAACTAATAATTTTCCCATGCATTTTCATAGGGATATTCACACTAGGCATGCTAGCTACTAACACAAAATATATTTGAAAAAATAATAATAATATGAAGAAAGTAAAAACAAAGTTCTAATTAATATGTATCTAAGAATTCTAAACATGTTGAAAAAAAATTCAAACAGTACATACCATATGGAATTATGAGTCAACAATAGCTTAATGGGATTAAGACTTATGTAACAAGAAATTTCATGAGAAGAAACACTACTAGAAATTTTCCATATACTCACGATTTCAAACTGTGGGTATAGCCCTTGAAAACTTGGGTATAGGCTATACCCATGGTTTCAAGGAATTGTGGGCAACCGAGGCGTCGATATAGCCCTGAGCTATACCCACGGTTTGGGAAAGCATGGGTATAGATCCACTCCACCATGTCATTAACCTATACCCACGACTTGTAAAACCATGGGTATAGATTTGACAAAATACATGGTTATGGGATTTGATCTCTGGATGGACCCTTTATTCTTCTAGTTCCTAACCAGTACTCCATTTCAATTATTGTTATATAAATATATATTTACTTATATATATTTAAATAAACATTGGATATAGGTAGAAAATTGTGGGAATAGGTGTTCCTGCGAATTTTTTTTGTGTCTGGTGAATTTTTTTTCCCACACTATAAGGCGGGAAAGCTATACCCACACTTTTTCAAAACTGTGGGTATAAGTATTCAAAAAACAACCCTATACCCACATTTATACAAAAACTGTGGGTATAGGTCTTGAAAAACAACCCTATACCCACTATTTATATAAAACTGTGGGTATAGGTTCTCATACTACACCTATACCCATGGTTTTTCCCAAAACCGTGGGTATATGGCCATTTTCCAGTAGTGAAATGTCAAATGGAAAGAAAAAAATTGAGAGAAGTTTCAAGATACAACACCAGATTCATAAGGCCTGCACTCTTTGTATATTGAGATTCAACATTAGATTCATGTCATTCAAGTTATATATATATAATAATATATATATATATATAAGTAATATACATATACAATCTTGAAAATATAAAAATATAAAAATATAGAAAATGCACACTATAAACCTATAATAGCCAAAAATATATAAATATGATATAAAGATCCAAAAAATAATGTTTCCAGCCTTACCAAATATTTAAGAAGATAGGCCCCTGATAATTTCATTCGAAATACATATCTTGAACTTTCATTCCAAGGGATCCAAATTTTTGAATTTGGTAAGTGTATAGTAGTTCTAAAATAATTATTCAGTGGATGAAGATTATTCCATAACACCTACATTGTTACTTCCAAGAAGAATAAAAAAGAATATATTTTCCTAAAAACACACAAGTAAAAACAATAAATTGATAATGGACAAATCTAGTAATGTTGTTTTTATTTTTTCTTACATTGATATGTTCAGTGGGATATTGGAGGTATTGGATCCATGGAGACTGCATTTGAAATTATAATCTTGAAATTTTATAGTTGAGGAAACATATTTTTGAATTCAATAGATCATAAGTAGATATAAAATGGGAATTCAATGTATGAAGTTGCTTCCATAACAATGGTATTATTACTACCAAGAAGAAAAAAATAAATAATGAACCGATTATCTTACACAAACAATGCGTCAATAAAAATATATTGATAGAAAAAATAAAGACCTATAATGGAATTATTTTCTTACATTGAGATGTCCAGTGGGAAGTTAGCGGTATTGGATTCAGAAGATAATTTCTTTACACATAGACACCATGAGGTTCAAGAACATGAGATATTTTAACGCAAACGCTACTTGATACACCTAAAATAATAATAAATGTATGAAGTCATAAAAAAGGCATAACATAAATAATAATTATGATGAAATGATATCCAATACTCTATTGAAAAAATATACCAATAATTTACTAAGAGCTATAAATGAAAGCATAATTCATGATGTCCATTACTATGTAAATAAAATACAAAATTCATAATGACTAAACATGGTACATTTTTTATAAGATTATTGTATATTTAAAAAATAGATTACCTATTAAAAATTATTTATGAATAAAATGCAATAAGTTATATAGATTGGTTTATCCTAGTGCATCAATGAGTTCATATTACTGATTTATGAAAAAACATGTAATGCATCATTCTATTAGTTAATGCATTCCATGTTTAATTACAAATTAAAAATACATCTAAAAAAGTGAATAATTTTTTACATATAACAATACATTAAAAACAAATCAATAATTCAAAAAGGATCAAATTTTTCATGTCCTATGTTGGATAAAATCATAACTCCAATGATATGAAAAATGTAGATGCAAGAATAAATGAAATAGAATAAGTAACAATTTTAATTTTCATTTAGATAAAATATTGTCAATTATAGTTTCAGGATTTCAGTTTGAAAAAAAATAATGTAGAGTACAATAATAGAATACATAATGAAAAATGTGATTTTGGATAAACAACAAGTAGGTGTAAAACCAAATAATAGTGATTTAATAATATATTCAAATGTATTTAACTAAGATTAGAATAACAAAGTATAAGAAATTTAGGGGAAATAAGTTATTCAACCGCAGCGAATAATATAGAATCACAAATTTTAATATGAAAAAAAGAGAATAAAAAATAAAATATATAATTGAATGTAATATTTTGTGTAGACTATAAACTGGGAGTAAAACTACATAACTGTTAATAAAACCTTTCAATGTAATTAGGAGTACAACAGTTTAGTACATATTTGTTTCATTATCAAATTTTGCAGTAATGTGAGAATTAGTATCTATAATTAATTATCAAAGTGTAGAAAATACTTGTAATTTAAAAATCATAGGGTAATATAGTTATCTATAATAAATTTAATTAGGTGAATAACAACCCTGAAAACACATCATGTTAAACTATGAATCATTAATTTATAACATCCTTCTTATGACATGAAAACCATTTCAACTAAAAAAATATGTGAGGTAAAAATATTCACATAGAATTTGGTAAAAATTTATTTTATGAATGATATAAATGTTGAGAAAACATAATCAATATTGGTAAAACCCTGTGAATTTATGATTCTTTCTCCCCCTTGGGTCTTATTAAAAATAAATTTTCTTAAATAGTTTAAAAATTTTAAAAATATTTTCAATAAACATCAATGAAATATAGTTCAGTAAAATATATAATGTATTTTAATAGAATAATCAATAAAAGGTAGAATAAAACAATGTCTTTTTCATATTCATAGAACCTGAAACTAAAAAAAATATGATTTTACCAGCTTTGCCATTTCTGATTAAAACATGTTATGTTACTCAGCTTATAGAGTTTCTTGAACATATCTTATGATTGAACCTAAATTACATGTAAGAGATTACATAGATTATCCCATTAGTATCGAAGATGAATGAAGGAATGTTTTCTCTGTATACAACATATAAAAGTTGACATGTTTCTATGAATAATTATATGGCATAAAATACCTATCTTGCCTTATACAGTAAAGGGTTATGAAATTCCAAAAATAAGCATAACCTAAAGACAGATGAATGGAAAATTCATACATGTATTGTATGATATTTGGGAAATTATGGGAACTCAATTGATTATATTTAAATCTAACCTGTCTGAAGCATAAATTCATGCAATTATTCAATGAATTGAGAAATTTTCAAAAAAATAGTTACAAAAAACATAGTGATAACCTAAAGTAGTGGCACCAACATCATTTTATCTAGAGAATTTTCTTGTTTTAATTAGAAATTATGTGAATGAAATAATATAAATCAAATTATATGGAGATATTTAAGGATAAAAAAAAGATAAATAAGCAGGATAACTGATCGATCTGGATGTAGAGTAAAACACAAAATGTATGGAATTAGGCCAAAAGGTTCATAATATGTGAAGCTTTTATCAGGGAAAATATAAAGGATATATAATATTTCTATGTAATAAATTAAATGATATCGGGATCCATATAAATTTCAAAACTATATTGAATATAGGAAATTTTCAATAATTTCATTAAGGCTTGCCTCCATACAAAGTGGTATCACGTAACACAAAAAATGATATTTCGACCCTGTAATGATTGATTGGAATGGGTGAAGTATGGGTATAATAGGGAAAAATATGGGCAATATTTATAGAATAGGAATATTTAACATACTCAAAGTAGAAAAAACAATAGAAAAAAGTTTGAAACATATTTCAATATAATAGATATTGTTTAAAGGAGAACATGTCATATAAGAGTGATGGTAGGCGTTGAAAAGTTATGAGATTAAAGATGGAAAGATGAGAGAGAATGATGGAAATGGAATGATGTAGGAGTGAGCAAGAATTAATCCCTCAAAGGGAGATCGGGGAAAGACAATGGTGATGGAGACCAACTGATGAAGGAGTGAGCATAGAGGAAACTGTAGCAAAGAGATTGGGGAAAGACTGCCCAGGGAGGGAGACCAACCAACAAAGGATCGAAGGTGAGGAGTGGTCAGTTGGTGAGAGGATAGTGGAGGGAAAGAGTTCTTGACTGGATGAGAGCATAAAGGAGAGGAGGTAATATTGGAGTGAGTGTGAAGAAACCCTAGGATGCAGATGCGAGAATAGAGGATCGACCAGCTGGAGGGATCAGATCGGGAAGAAGAGCACTTGATTGGTGGGAAAATGTTAAAGCTTGAGGTGATGTGTGTAGTCTGTAGTTCCCAACTTTAATATAATTGTATAATTTTTTCAATAAAAAAATTTCAAGTGATAAAAAACCCAACAGCCAAGCATTTTAAAAAAAATAACAAAGTTTTAATCATTTAAAAAATTAAAAAAATTATTATTCTTATAAAAATATTTTTTATGTTCACAATTTAATAATTTTAGAATAATTTTCAAAAATAATAATTTATTTTTCTATATCAAAAATATTATTAATTTTTAATTCAATTCATAAAATACTAATATAAATAGTTTTAATTTATTTTATAAAAACTAATATATTAATCATTAAGAACTATAAATTTATTTTTTAAAGGTTTAAAATATTTTTTATATTTATAATTTAGTAATTTTGAAAATTTTAAAAATGTTAATTTATATTTATCTTTCAAAGAAATAATAATTCCTAGATAAATTTATAATAACCGGTTTATTGATTATATAATAAATATGATAATAAATTTTATATGACTTTAGGACTATAATAAATATTTGAATCCTTCCATAAAAACTAATCTCTTTCAAATCCAGGTTTTTCTATTTGTAATTTAATATTTTATTTATTTAAAACTATAAAAAATCTCTTATAAAATTCCACTGGATTTTCCCATTTAAAATTTAAAGTTGAAAATTTCATTAAAAACCCCATTTACATAACAAGGGTAAATTTTTAGTGAAAAGGATAAAATATCCACTAGAGAATCCTCATTGAAAATTTCACTGATCTGACTGAAAACTTTCACTATAAAGTTTTAATGGAAAATTTCAATAGAATATTTCACCTGAAAATTCTAATGAAATATCTCAATAGAAAATTCTATTGAAAACTTTTACTGAGAAATTTCAATAGAAACTTTCACTAAAAATTCCAAGGGAATCTATCACTGTAAATTTCAATATAAAAATTCCAAAATAGATTTCCATAAAAAAAATATAATGAAACTTTTTAGTGAATAAATCAAATGAAAAATTTCATTGAACAATTCATATATTCAACTAAACACTTTCACCGAAGAATTTTAGTGGAAATATTAACTGAAAAATTCCAGTGAAAACACTAGAAAATACAGGTATAAATTTTTTATAGAAAATTTCAATGGACTAGTCCATTGAAAATATTGGATGGGAAATATTAATAAAAAACATCTCAATAAAATTCTCTATTTAAAAAAATAAAATTCAACAATTGTCACAAAAGTTCCATAGTAACTTATAGAAAAAAAATCTAATGCAAACATTTTGTACAAAATTTCAAATGAAAATTTTGTAAAATTTGTCAGTGGGAAAATCTAGTGGAATATTATAGTGAATAATTATACTGAAAATTTTTATTTAAAAATTACCTAAACCATTTTCACTGCAAAATATTTATAAAAAATTCCATAGAAAAATTGTAGTTTTGAAATTTTCAAATAATACTCTAGGAGAAATTATTCTAAAGAAAATTTTTAGTATAATTTTTTAATATAATTAATAAATGGATTCTATATTATGAGAATACATGGGTAATTTTTTATTATGAATTTAAGTACAATTTTAATTTTCCAGTTTGACTAGTTTTTTTAAGAAAGTTTGATTTTCCATTTGACCTTTTCATTTTAACTTTTAATAGATTATTGCACCATAAATTATCATTCTAATTATTTTGGTAAAATATACACTATAATTCTCAAATAGATTTTTTCATATATATTTTTCTCTAAAATTCGGTCATAAAATTTGTTAATGAATTTATTCTGTACATTTATTAATAGTTTTAAAAAAATATGTGAAACATTTTTTTTCTTTTAAAAAATAACAATTTTTATGAATAGTTGTAAAATTGTTAGAATTTTTAAAAAGTAGGTTTTTTATATTTTTCAACAAAAACGATAATAATATTGTATGTTTGGAGAAAATAATAAATTTTGAATCATTTTAAAAATAACTCCATTAAAAATATAACAATTTAAAACCATTTATTTGTCATAAATTCACATTAATTATATGGATGTCATAAATCATAATGAATGAGGTCTATTCATTTCCCAACAAGTCTCTTCATATGGCCAAAACCAATTGTATTCCCATCATCAGATCTAATTCATAGGAATTAATTTTGTTTGTTGGATCAAGCCTTTTGTAATCTATAAATACAGTGACATGTTAATGGTATAAAATGTGTATGTGAGAGAGATTTGGTGTGGCCATATACTTGTGTTATTTCTTTTATTTTCTATTGTGATTGAGACATTTTACTTCTCCATCATCATCTCAATCATTCGAAATCATTATACACTTTGTTTCATTTTTCCTTCAATCAACCAATTTCATAACATCAGTTTTACAACACGTTATCATCACGACTACTCTGTGAAGTAAAAAAAGTTTAGTCATACTAGTAAGATAAATTTTCCATGGTGAATATTGTGAATCATGGATTTCTCCCTCTTGACATTTCTGGGAAGAATTACTTGTCATGGATTCTGGATGTGGAGATTAACCTTGATGAAAACGGCCTTGGTGGAGTAATTAAAGTTGGTAATCATGATTCTGCTCAAGACCATGATCAAGCCCTAATATTCCTCTGCCATCACCTCCATGAGGATCTAAATAATGAGTACCCCATGGTGAAGAATCCTTTAGTGCTATGGCAGAATCTCAAGGAGCGGTATGATCACCTTCAACTTGTAATATTACCAAGAGCAAGGTTTGAGTGGAGTCATTTACGATTCCAAGATTATAAATCGATAATTGGATACAACTCTATAATGTTTAAAATAACATCGCAACTAAAATTATACGGAAATACTATCACAAATACCGATATGTTGGAAAGAACTTATTCAATTTTCCATGCCTCAAATGTCATCTACAACAACAATATCGCGATAAAGGTTTTAGAAAATACTTGGAATAAATTTATTATCTTCTTGTTGCTGAACAAAATAATGAAATCCTGGTGAGAAATCATAAATCCTAACCTATTGGTGTGGCTTTATTCCTTGAAGCGAATGCGACAGCTTTTAATCAAGGTTATGAAAATAATCGATGAAATCAAGGGAAAGGAAAGTCATTTGCTCGAGGTGGTCATACACAAAATGAGAAGAGGAAAGGGCACCACTAGAAGAGGTCCAATAATGAATAGCCACCAATTAAGAAAGAAAAGAGTGATGGAAGTAATTATTTTTGATGTGGCATGAATGGGAATTGGCTGCATACCTTTCATACACAAAAGAATTTTGTTGATATTTATCAACAATCTATCAATGGAAAGGAAAAGAATGCTAAAGTAAATTTTTCTAACCAGGCTTTGAAATATGATGATGATATTGAAAACTTTGATATTTTTTATTATTTTTCACACCCTGAAGGTGATGAGCATATAGATCAAGCAATAATTCTCATGAAAGAATTGAAGTTTGATTTTTTTTGTTTTTGTATGCTTTTGGTTGAAATGAACTATGTTTTTTGGTTTTTTTAATATTTTTAAAATATCGAATGTTTCAATTTATTTCTTTAATTTCTTATATGCATGTTTATTTTCTTTAATAGAAATGGATGATATAAATTGATCCATTGGGAATAATTTCCATGATGAAAATATTTACCCCGTTGACAGCATAATGATGCACACAATTCTTAAACATGATAAATATTTTATCACCTTTAAAATAGGGAGTGCTCATGTATGTATGTTAACCGGTAGTGTTCAGTTAATCAAAGGATCTGTAAGAGAAAGAGTATGCCTACCTAGTGTTACAATAATTATGATAAACATTGCTTTGTTTGCTCCCAAGTCTCGATGCAATTTGCTAAGTTTTAAAGATATTTGTATTAATGGATATCACATCAAGACTATGGATGAAGGAGGTGTTGAATACCTCTATATAACAAGAATTGAAAATAAGAACAAATTGATTCAAGAGAATCTTTTGAGACTTCCATCCAGATTTTACTTTATCAGTATTTGTATAATCGAATCAAACATGGTAAACCAGAATTTTACCAACCATGATACATTTATTATGTGGCATGACCGTTTGGGTCATACTTGATCAATAATGATGAGAAAAATAATTAAATGCACACATGGTTATCCATTTGTTGATAAAAGGGTTCTTACACCCTATGATTTCTCATGTGTTTCTTGTTCTCAAGGAAAATTAATCATAAGACCATCACCATTAAAGATCTGAACTGAATCCTCGATGTTCCTGGATAGAAATCATGGTGATATATGTAGGTTCTAGGTGCAACGGAAGTGTAGGAGAGCCAGTGCCCAACTTTAGTTTTTTTCATATTCAATGAACAATTCAGGATCTATGTGACGATGAATATCATGATCCATGGAATTGAATCAAAGAAATAGGACAAAGGAATAAAAAACTCGAAACCAAGAGTGAGTATTAAAATATTTTGTTTATAATTAATTTGATAAAATAATAATTACCTCCAAGGTGATTCTTTCTTCATTGATGTGTTCATCCACAGATATGTAGGTGTACCGTCATTGTGTTGTAGAGATCAAGGGTAGATCTCCTCTAACGGTGATCCACACCTATTCTACGTATCTCTGAACATTGTCGAAGGAGTCTCCAGGTGCTAGCATGGAACATCTTTGTGATTTTGATGTCCGTCTTTGATCACCTTGAGAACCACTTCTAAAGCATTCTCCTTGATTTGGTGGAGGAGGATCTCTCTTGTTCTTGAGATCATTCTTGGAGAGGGATGACCTCTCTAGTCTTGAGATATTTTCTCCAATTCGTTGTTCACAACACAATAGGAATTGCTTGGATAACACTTAGCTAATAATAGAATAATATAATTGGGCATTTAATTCACTAGGGTAATAATAAATAATTTGTGCAAGTGCCTTAATTATTTTATTAATCCTAGAGAAACCCACACGTCAAATAACAACAACAACATTATTATTTCCTGACATGTGCTTAACTTGTGAGTTATAATTAAATATTATTTAATCAAATAATATTCAATATTATTATTTCTCACCAGACCGTTACAATTGGTTCGCCAATCCTCCTCAATATTTATTAATTATTATGCTTACAATATATTCTATTGAATAACTAGTGATGGAATAAATGTGATCAACCATACATGAATAATTATTAAACCAAAATTGGTAATAATATTTATTCAACTTGTTAAATAATAAATTATTTAATTGAGATACTGTATACACTTAGTATATGGCCCTCTAGGCCTCTTTCTCAGTGGCATTAGGCAAACCTGCCTAAATTCTAAGGTTAGCGTCTAACAACATGCCAAGACACCCATAGAGAAATAAGTTAATGCTGCAATGACATATCACCTCATACGAATGTTTGTCATATAATATAATCCCTTTATCACAATACCTCTAATCGATCAGGTTGCATGCTAGTGTCATCAACCTATATGCTCGATATCTCTTTCTTTGACTTTTCAGAAATTTGACTATTGATCACCATGGACATGGATTTATTTAATCTATATCATTTTCATCAAAGGGTATGAGATATTATTTTCCATTTAAAGAACATAAGGGATAAATCCTTTCTCACATTATTCATTAATGCAATATTACTTGTAATGCACCCAACATATCCTACCTCTCCACAAACATATTTCATCATAGTTTTCTTCAATACATATAAATGCAGGAATCATAATATCCATTAATAATAATCTTAAATTCTAAGGACCAATACACATGTTCGCAAATAAGAACGTCCAATGACACTTAAAAATTTGGATTGCCTACTGTTGAGTCTCATTCTCCTAATATCCTATTGGATATCACCATGGGCGTACACCATGAGAATTTGACTCAAAGTTCTATAAGTCTCCACCCCTAATATCCTATATCATTTGTGTACCTCAAATGATATCATTCATCCATAGAACATATATCTAAGAATAATGTCATATCACTTTTGGGTTCTCATCATAGTAGGGAATTGTTGTGACCTTTTAGTACGACAGCTACTCTTGGGACATTATCATATGAAATGTTACATAGAAGAAAAATCATGATGTGATAAGGATTTTATTGATATTAAAAACCATGAATATATGTTATCATAAAGTACAAAATAAGTTGGTTCTAAGGCACCAACTCCAACAGACTCCCACTTTCACTAGAGACAACTATTAATAAACTTTAGTCAAGGAGTCCACCATGTTCTCTTCCATGGATACTTTTCTCACTGTAACTTCACTCCTTTCATAAAAATACCTCAAGAGGTGATACTTTCGGAGTATGTTATTTATATGTTGATGTGACCATAGCTCTTTTAGAATATCCACCACTGCAGTATTATCACAATACAATGTGATAGGATCTTTACTGCTAGGCACCACATCAAGCTCCTGGAAAAAGTTCTAAATCCAAATGGCTTCTTTGGAAACATTATAAGATTCTATATACTCAGAATCCACTGTAGAATCAGTGAAAACTAGCTGTTTTGAACTATTCCAACTCACAACTCTTCCATTGTGACATAAAACATATCCTGATTGTGACTTTAAATCATTCTGATCTGTCTGAAAACTAGTATCAGCATACCCTCTGATGACAAGCTCCTTGTCTCCTCCATACACCAGGAACATATCCTTAGTTCTTCTCAGATACTTAAGGATAGTCTTAACATCAGTACAATGTTGTTCTCCTAGATCTACTTAATATCTGCCTACCATGTTCAATGCATATTCAACATAAAGTCTAATACATAACATGGCATACATGATTAATCCTATCATTGAAGCATATAGAATCTTACTCATTCTCTCTTTCTCTTGTTCTGTCTAGGGACACATTTTCTTAGAAAGATGTAAGCCATGTGAAATTGGAACCAATCCCCTCTTGGATTGTTCCATAATAAATATCTTTATTATCTGATCAATATATGTATTTTGGCTTAGTCTAAGTAGCCTCTTGGATCTATCACAAATGATCTTGATCCCTAGAATGTAAGCTTCTTTTCCTAATTCCTTCATGAAGAATAACTTGTTCAACAAGTCCTTAACAGATTGTAAGACTAGTATGTCATTTCCAATAAGTAATATTTCGTCAACATATACTACTAGGATAATGACCGCATTCCTACTAAACCTTTTGTAAACACATGGCTCACATTCGTTTTAAATGAAACCAAATTCTTTTATGGATTCATCAAATCGAATTTTCCATGAACTAGATGCTTTCTTCAATCCATAAATGGATCTTTGTAACTTAAAAATCCATTTGGAATCACCTAGTGTCACAAACCCTTCTAGTTGTGTCATATAGACATATTCATGAAGGTTCCCATTAAGAAATTCAATTTTGACATCCATCTGCCAAATCTCATAGTCATGGTAAGATTTTATGGAAAATATGATTCTGATAGATTTAAACATATAAACTGCAAAAAATATTTCATCATAGTCAATTCCTTAACGTTGTTTAAACCCTTTAGCCACTAGCCTTATTTTATAGGTACTTAATTTACCTTCCATGTCCAGTTTCCTCTTGAATACCCATTTACATGCAACAGGTTTTACATCAACTGGCGCATCAACCAGAACCCAAACCGGGTTCTGATACATGGAATCCATCTCAGAATTCATAGCTTCTAGTCATCTTACATCTTCTGATATCTCTACTACCTCCTTGTAGTATAGAGGTTCATCATTGTCCAATAATAATGAGTCACCATCCTCGGTGACAAGAAAACCATATCTCTCTGGTTCCCTTACCTCTCTTACACTCCTATGCAGTATTTTTATTTTAGGAACCACTTCTTCCATGAGGACCTTTGGAAATTTTTTCTATACCAACTATTGTGTATCTTGATCATCAACTTTATAAAATTCAATCTTTCTCCTACTATCCTTTTTGAGGATATTCTCCCTCTCAAGAAAGATGTCTTGTATGGAAACAAATACTTTCTTGTCTAAGGGGTTGTATAGGTAGAATCCCTTTGTTTCCTTAGGATACCCTATAAAGATACACCTCTTTCCTTAGGGTGATAGTTTTTTTCCTGATAAATCCTTAACAAATGTCTTGTAACCCCATACACGTGTATGCGATAAAACATGTTTCTTTCCACTCTATAGCTCTAAGGGGATTCTTTTTTCCACTTTAGTTGGTACTCGACTAAATGTGTATGCTGTAGTTTGTAATGAATATCCCCAAAAGGATAATAGAAGATCTGCATGACTCATCATCGACCTTACCATATCCAACAAGGTACAGTTCCTCCTTTCACTAACACCATTCCACTGTGGTGTATAAGGTGGAGTGAGTTGAGATAGAATCCCAAACTCCTGTAGAAATTTGATGAAATCTTGGTTAAGATATTCTCCACCTTGATCTGATTGAAACTTCTTTATCTTATTACCAAGATGATTCTCTACTTCATTCTTTAATTCCTTGAATTTCTCAAAGGACTCAGACTTATACCTAATTAAGAAAATATAGCCATATCTACTAAATTCATCAGTAAAAATTATGAAGTATGAATATCCACCTCTAGATTCTATTGGAAATGGTCCACACACATCAGTGTGTACCAATCCTATAATCTCTTGGCCCTTTCACTTTTCCCACAAAATGGAATTTTGGTCATTTTACCTTATAAACAAGTGTGACATCTATCAAGTGGTTTTATCTCTGAAGAGTCTAAATAACCATCTTGAAAAAGCTTTATAAAATGCTTCTCATTTACATGACTAAGATGGTGATGCCACAACTTGGTGCTATATGAGTCGTGTGAACATGATTTGTTATCGATTGCCAAAACTTTTTTTTCATAATTTAATACATACAGACCATTATTTAAATGTGTCATACCATAACATATGTTGTCCTTATAAAAGAAACAAATTTTATTTCTGAATTTGAAAATAAACTCATCTGCATCTAAACATGATAAAGAAATTGTGTTCTTGGTAACAGTTGGTACATAATAACAATCATGTAAAACTGGAATCATCCTGGTCAGCAACGAAAGGTGGTAGTCAGCAATAGAAAGAGCATCCATCCTCGCACCATTGGTAGCTCACAGATCTACCTCTCCTCTGGCAATTTTCTGAAATTTACTTGGTTCCTGCATTTGAATATAGATGTGAGTACCACAAGCTATATCTAATACCTAATATATAGAAATGGAAATATTTCACTTGATAATGAACACACTTTTGGATTCCCCTTGCCTCTAGGTGAAGTTCCCCTTCCAATGGCCTTACTTGACACATGCAAAACATACTTCCTTTTTTTGTGTCTTGTATTTGGATTTTATTCTTCTTGGTCAGACGATGCTCGAGGAATTTAGACTATTTATAAGTCTTAGGTACCTTTCTCTTGTCCTTCCTCTTCCTATTCACCATAAGTACTGTGGGTTTTCACGCCCCATATCCTTATTCACTTGGCTAATCAAGTTCAGAAGTTCTGATGGACTCTTCTCATTATTACTCATATTGTAATTCACAATAAAACTAGAGAAGGTCTTGTCCGGTGATGAAAGTGTGAGATCTTTATGCAACTCATTCGGGAATTTAATCCCTAAGATTTCCAGATGATCAATGTATCTGATAAGATTGACTACATGAGGCCCAACTGGCGCAGACTCTCCAAGCTTAGTCATGAACAAAGCATTGGAGATCTCATAACTCTCTTGTCTCACCTTCTGTTGATAGATATCCTAAAGGAGATTCATCATGATATGAGCATCCATTTACTAATGTTGCTTCAATATCTCATTGAACATAGATGATAGCATGAAGCACTAAACATCTGTAGCATAATTTAGATGTTTCTCATACAGAGAGAGATTTTCATTACTAGCCTCATTTCCAGGCACAACTGGTAAAGGTTCTTCCAACACATACAGTTTCCTTTTATGGTAAAGGATGACTCGTAGGTGCCTTTTCCATTCCTGTAAATTAGTGTCGGTGAGAAGTTTTTTCTTCTCGAGTATGGATTGCAATGATATATTTGATGTCATTTTTATGTTGTTTCTACAAATAAGATGAGCAGTATTTTATTACTTTATCTAATAAAATTTAGACAAATAAATAATATAATTATTAGTATCCCGCTATTTTATCGAAACCCAATAGACCTCACCATTGGATTTGGAATACCCTGTTTCTTGGATATTCTAGTGGTAAGGATCTATATTCCATTCTTATTACTCTAACTTTAGCTAGTCAAGAAACTCAAATGGTTTTAGGTAGGCATTCCAAATTCCAAATACATTAACCCATATATCCTTGATCCGTTGAGTGGACTCCCCAATCCTAAAATCATTAATTTATATTTCCTTAACATTTTCCTCTCAGTTACACCAAGTCCTACTTTGGCAGTCAACCCTTGATGTAAACCAAGTCAACTCAACCCAAAACCTCATGTTATAATTCCATGATAATTGAAAGCACCCCAACTTTGGTTGGTCAATCACTTTGAACTATGGTTCGATTCTAACCAAAGTAATGGAAATCTATAACGACTTAATATTTTATTGATGGATTTTATCCTTATGCATAAATTTCCAATTATTATCTTTTCACATTCTTATTAATATTTAGTGGGATTACTTAAGTGATTATCCATTTTTTTAGATAATATTTATGCACAATACAGTTTATTTTAGTTCCATATTTTCATTCTTGTTAATTCGTTAATTATGTGATCGTGACAAAACATCCATAATGAAATAACCATCCAACTAATAGAATTAAAATAAAGGGTATGATCATGATCTTGTTATAATGGTTAGTTTATCTAGTGGTTGATAAATTAATTGCTGACCTAGGGAAGAAACACCTTGAACCAATTAAGGTTCATGTTTACATATTTCCACCTATCCACCTTTGTATCTCTTTGGATTGGTTTCACCTTGGATATTAACTTGAACTGAATCCACTAGCTTGGGAGCTCTATCCATTACATGTGATTTTACTCACACGTAGGTGAGGGGTAAAAGAGGGTTTACATAAAAGAAACCATGGGCATGCAGGCCCTACATATTAATGAGGAGAGAAGGCATGTAGGCCAAAAATTTAATTTAATAATAAATTAAAAGGAAACCAATCACATACAAAGGTCTGGTCTAGCTCATGATCATCCACATGCATGCAATGAATTACGAATTTAATAAAACTAGCATTCAATTATTTAATCATTCTTATTTAAAATAAATGATGATCGAATCGATTAATTATTATCTTTAATTATCAATCCTTTTATCTTAATCCTTTTTTTGTATTTCCTTGAGATTCTCATCCATTATAATTTTAAACAAATTAAAAATCATTTAAATTTAACCTTGTACATAAATGTACCTTGGTGGTTTTTCGGTGAATACCGATCCAAATATACTCAACATGTATTATACTTGTATACACATTATTCTTTGTGACATATAGAATGCACGACTTATCATATACTTTTATGATGTTTACTTCACGAATGATTACATGAATTATATGAATTTTCGGTAATGTTTCATGATTTAATGAACATAGAATAATAACTATAATAAAATTTATATATGATATACATATCTAAACATTATGCAGATATTAAAATTTTAATTCTATGTAATTTGGTAAAAGTACAAGACATGTAGATCTGATCTACACGACTTGTACTACCTTCATTGTCTATCCAAAGTACACACCTAGGGACTTGGTGTGTGATCCATACTTCGTAATTCTTGGAGTACAAAGCATGTCCACTAGGCCACATGCCGTATTGAATCTGTGTTACATGGTCACCGGTCGGCTAAGTCGTGTGTGGGATACATGGACTAGATCTGACCCAAAAGGGACTATACATCATGTCCAGTGGGCCACACGGTGTGTAGTTCGGTTGACCGTGCACCAGTCTGTACTGGTCAACACACAGTGTAAGAATTAACTACACTGTGTGTCTTTAATCCACACGGTTTGAGTGATTTCAGAACTACTCCGGATGCATTGAACACAACTACACAACATGTAATTCTAATTACATGGTGTGTACTTTTGTGTTACCTGGAAAAAATCCTTGGCACCTCGAGATGAGATCCTCAATATAATTTTAATCATAAAATTAATCGTTTCTATTAGATATGTGAGAAATTATAGAGGAAGAAATAGATATCGCTATTTAGATTAAAAATGAATGATTAAACTTGAATTGAAAAACTAAATTATAAATGTGCAAATCACCAATGATTATTAAATAATTATAAACAATAATATGTCTTCTCTAATACCACTTGTAGGTTCTAAGTGCAGCGGAAGTGCGAGAGTTCTAGTGCCCAACTTTAATTTTTTCCATATTCAATGAACAATATGGAATCTATGTAATGATGAACACTGTGATCCACAAAATTGAATCAGAGAAATAGGACAAAGGAATAGAAAACCCATAACCAAGAGATAAGATCAACATATTTTGTTAATAATTAATTTAATTAAATAATAATTACCTCCAAGGTGATTCTTTCTTCATTGATGTGTTCGGCCATAGATCTGTAGGTGTATCATCATTGCATTGTATAGATCAAGGGTAGATCTCCTCTAGCAGTGATCCACATGTGTTCCACATATCTCCAGACATCTCCAAAGGAGTCTTTGGGTGCTAGCATGGAATATCCGTGTGCTTTTGATGTCCGTCTTCGATCATCTTGAGAACCGCTTCCAAAGCGTTCTCCTTGATATGGTGGAGGGGGATATCTCTTATTCTTGAGAATGTTCTTGGAGAGGGATGAACTTTCTAGTATTGAGATATTTTCTCAAATTCTTTGTGCACAACACAATAGGTGTATCTTGGCTAGAACTTGGCTAATAAGAGAATAATATAACCAGACATTTAATTCACTAGGGTAATAATAAATAATTTTCACAAGTGCCTTAATTATTTGATTAGTCCTAGAAAAACCCCCCATGTCAAATAATAAAAACAACATTATTATTTACTAACATACACTTAAATTTCAAGTTATAATTAAACATTTTTTAATAAAATAATATTCAATATTATTATTTCTCACTGGACCATTAAACTCGGTCCGCCAATCCACCTCAATATTTATTAATTATTCTGCTCACAATATATTCTCTTGAATAACTAGTGACGAAATAAATGTGATCAGGCATACATGAATAATTATTAAACCACGATTGGGAATAATATTTATTCAACATGTTAAATAATAAATTATTTAACTGATATATTGGATACACTTAGTATATGACCCTCTAGACCTATTTCTCAGTGGCATTAGGTGAACCTTCCTAAAGTCCAAGTTTATTGTCTAACAACACATCAAGGCACCGATAGAGAAAAAAGTTAATTCCGCAACGACATGTCACCTCATAAAAATTCTTACCATGTAATATAATCTCTTTATCACAATATCTCTAATTGAGTAGGTTGCATGCTAGTGCCATCAACCTATATGCTAGATATCTCTTTCTTTGACTTTTCAAAAATAGAACTTGCATATTGATCATGATGGTCATGGATTTATTTAGGTTATATCATTTCCATAAAAGGGACTGAGATATTATCTTCCATTTAAATAATAGAAGAGATAAATCCTTTCTCACATTATTCATTAATGCAATATTTCTTGTGATGCACCCAACATATCCTACCTTGCCTTGAATATCTGTCATCATAGTTTTCATCAATACATCTAAGTGTGCAACTCATAATATCGATTAATAATAATATTAAAGTCTAAGGACCAATACACACGTCCACAGATAGGAACATCCAATGACACTTGTAAATGTGGATTTCTTACTGTCGGGTTTTGTTCTCATAATATCCTATTGGATATCACCAAGTGCATACACCATGAGAAGGTGCCTCAAAGTCCTATGAGTCTCCACCCTTGATAGAATGTATCATTTGTGTCCCTTAAATTATATCATCCTACCATAGAACATATATCTAAGAATAGTGTCGTAGCACTTCCGGGTTCTCATCATAGCGGAGAACTGCTATGGTATTTTAGTGTGACAACTACTCTTGGGACATCATCACATGAAATTTTACATAGAAGAACAATCATGATGTGATAAAGAGTTTATTGGTATTCAAAACCATGAATATAAGTTATCATAAATTACAAAATAAGTTGGTTCTAGGGCACCAACTCCAACAATATATGTGGAGCAATTCATCCACCATGCGGACCATTCAGATATTTTATGATCATGATTGATATGTTTACTAGATGGTCTCATGTGTGTTTATTGTCCACTCACAACCAGGAATTTATGAAATTAGTTGGCCAAATAATAACGTTAAGGGAGCAATTCTCTAATTATTAAATCAATCATATCAGGTTTGATAATGCTAGTGAATATTAATCACATGCTTTTAATAATTATTTCATGTCATTGGGAATAAGTGTTGAACATCCAGTAGCTCATGTTCATACATGTAGATCCCACTTTGTGTATGGATTGTATTTGTTGTCAAATTATTTTCATTGGTGGACAAAGATGATCAATTTAATAGGAATATTACAGTGATGTAAATATGATGAATAAGTTACAAAGCTAATGGAGCTTGGATTAAGTCCTCGAGTTTTGGTATTCCAATAAAAATGTGAATGATTTGAAGACTTTGAGTTTCAATGTGATTCCTGGAGAATAGTTATGGATTCATTAGATGAAATTGGATATCATTTCATGGTTGAATAATTCTCCTAGGAAAATATGATGATGCTTTTCTGATTTTTATTTCACAAATATCGTAATTTGTTTGGATAACTTGTGATGCAAGCCTTATGAAGGAAAGGGGGAGAAAATGTGTTGCTAATCGTATTCAGGTTTGATTGGAAGGAAATATGTTATTAGAAGATAGGGAAGTTACAATACTTTCATTGGAAAATATGATGATGATAAAGATGATAAATCAAAGGTTATATATCATGATATATGTAGTTTGTGATGAAAGAAATGACCACAAAATAGTTTGGATGGTGTTGCCGATGCAGATTTTTAAGGTGACGTAATTTATTGGTGTTTTCCAAATTTTTGGGCCTCGTAGTTGGGAGTTTGTTTGGAAAAGGAAGGATTTATACAAAGTATTTCATGAAGAATAGTTTTCAGATTGTGAAACATTGTTCACGGACCGCATAGGAGGTACGCGGAATGACAAAGAAAAATCGACAAAGGGATATTTCCTCATAGTAGTGTTATGAGGACTGTGAAGTCCACTATGCAGACTATGTAGGGAAAACAGTTTGCAAGACGATTGTAGTTTGTGGGAGGCTTGAAGTTCATGGTGAAGGCTGTCATTTTTGGCTAAGAGGTGATGATCTATTTGTGGATAGAATCTACCATCGTGAGGAAAGGGTTAAGGCTCTATGTGGATCGCATAGCATAGTCCATGGTGAAGGTTGTCCTGCATTGATGTTTTGGGTAAATAAGATTAGTAGGATTTGAGGATTTATTTTTCTATATAAAGGACCATAATACCATCATTAAGTTGGAGATTTTTTCATTAGAAAACATCTTCACTTTGAGGAATAATTAGATGAATTCTGAAGGGTTTGTGGGGATAATTCTGTAGAGGATAGTAATTTGCGAGGAAGAAAATTCTATGAAGGAGGAAGTTGTTCATAGAAGAGGAGACGGTCCGCAGAAGTGGAGGCAGTCCATAGAGGAAGAAGTGATCTACAGAAGGAAAGGCATCCCATGAAGAAAAGGTCATCCGCAAAGCAGGGGTGGTCTGGGGAGCATCGACAGTATACGGGGCATCGTTTGTCTGTAAAGAAGAGGTAGATTACATAAGGAAAGGTTGTCCATGAAGCACTTGCACCACATGTTGCAACTCAATACATGGTGAAAACAAGATAGTTCATGAAGGATAAATACCACGTACATGCGATAGGTGTTTACACCCTCGTCGTGCGTTGTGAAGAAGATTAACTGAGGACACTCGATGCATGTTAAACTCATACTTTTTTAGTGATTCTCGAAGAAAGGTTCTATGAACCGGTGCTTGGGTATAATACCCTCACTATTTTTCATAAAGTAAAATCTTGTGTTTCCCCTGTTGATATACAATAGAAAGATAATAACAATCACACTTAATTTGTTTGTGTGAATAAGAACCAGATTTTCACCTAAAATCATATTTGCACCAAGGAAGAAGAAAGTGAGGAGAAGAAGAGAGTGTCCAATCTATATTCAGTTATTCAGGACATACTAATTGTGATGATGCTATGTTGAGATGATCTTCATTGATTTAATAATCACGAAGAAAGTTTTGTGATTCCAACAAGAAGAATAATAAGAAGAAGATATCACAATGTAGTTGGTCTTACACTGAAGAATAAAGAGAAAATAAGAGAAGAAGATATGGAAACCAAATTGATATAAGTTAATTATAATTTGGGCTAGAGAAAATCCAGTGTTCATCAGTCCACAACACATTCATATTATTATGACTGATAAAAGAATAAGATTGTGTAGCTTTTAGTTTGCTTCTGTGAATATGTAATAAGAGTTACTTGTATATTATTGTTCAAATAACAAAGTGAAGAAGAAAGTTGTGGAATAATAAAGCAGAACTATGACATCAAACATGACTCAACAGGTGGAGGACTTTCTTGGTGTTACAAACCCTTATCAACAAGGAGAAGACTATATTGGGAGGCAGTATAAAGATCCAACCAAGAGCTATAAAACACGCACTATTAGATTGTTTTCAAAGTTTCACATGAGTGTAAAGGTATATCCTACTCATTGTAACCACACAAAAGGATTATTTTCTAGTGGTTATGTGGTCAGGATTATTTCTAGAACATGCTACGGACTAGATACTCTTATTGAGTAGTGAACCCTGTAAAAATATCATGTGCTATCTTCACTGCTTTCATATCTTTTATGCGATAGGGAAAAGAGAATAATAGAATCAAGATTCTAATAGGTATAAGAGGTGTAGAGATAAAAAGTTAAAATTGGATTAAAAATTTCACAACACTGATTCACCCCCCCCCCACTCTTAGTGTTAGGTGTATCCCAAAATGGTCATCTCAATGCACAAAATGGTCTAGTTGAATCATTTATAAATCAATTAAAACTTATCGCTAGACCATTACTTATGAAAACTAAATTTCCTATTTCGGCATGGAGACATGCAATTTTTTCATGAAACAGAACTTCTTTAAATAAGGCCATCAAGCTGTCATGATTATTCCCCTTTGAAATTTTCTTGTGGTCATGAGCTAAATATTTCACACTTAAGGATATTTGGTTGTGCTGTATATGTGCATGTAGCACCCCCGCAATGAAAAAAATGGGACCCCAAAGGAGATTGGGGGTATATGTTGGTTTTGAATCTCCCTAGATCATTAAATATCTTGAGATTATAATAGGAGATTTATTCACAGAAAGATTTTCTTATTTTCATTTTGATGAAAAATTATTTCCAACACTCAAAAGGGAAAATAAATTGACTTCAAAAGAAATATCATGGAAGGAGACTTCATTGTTATATCTTGATCCTCATACAAATATGACTAAACTTAAAGTTCAAAAGATCATTAATTTAAAAAATTTAGAAAATCAATTTCCTGATGCATTCAATGATTCAAAATAGGTTACAAAATCATATATACCTGTTGTGAATGCACCGATAAGGATAGATGTCCCGGAAGGAAAATCTGATGGTATTACCAACAATGCTTCCAATCTGTGCCTGAAGCATGGGAGACCACTTGGTTCAAAATATAAAAATACCCATCAATGAAAGGGAAAAAACCTATGTTGGTTGAAGATATAAATGAATTTGAAGAGAATGTAAATGTACCAGAATTACATGAACATGATCAAGAGGAAATTTCAATAAATTTCACCAACATAGAAAGATATTGGAACTGAGTGGAGACCATTGTTGATAACGCATTTTCATACAATTTGGCCCTTGAAATTATGGATGAGGATCAAGAACCTAAAACAGTTAATGAATTTCATGAAAGGTCAGATTGGGATCAATGAAAATTCGCAATCCAATCTAAGCTAGACTCACTTTCTAACATGAGGTTTTTGGGTCGATCGTGAAAACACCTGAAGGGATTAAGCCTGTTAGATACAAATGGGTATTTTTGAGAAAAAGAAATGAAAGTAATGAAGTCATGATATATAAATCACAAATAGTTGCTCAAGGATTCTCAAAAAAACCCATGATTGATTATAATGAAACATACTCTCCTGTAATTGATGCAATAACCATTCGGTATCTCATGACGTTTGATATACATGAGCAAATTTAATTATGCCTGATGGATGTTGTGACTGCATATCTTTATGGAGATATTGATAATGATGTTTACATGAAAATACCAGAAGGATTCAAATTTCCGAAAAAAATATCCTGGATCTCAAGATCTTTATTCAGTTAAGCTGAATAAATAATTATACGGATTAAAGCAGTCAGTGTGTATGTGGTATAACCGTCTGAGTAAATATTTGATAAAGGAAGGTTATAAAAATGATCCAATTTTTCCATGTGTATTCATTAAGAATATTGGATCTGAATTTGTGATCATTGTAGTATACATTGATGATTTAAATATAATTGGGACTAATGATGAACTTTACAAGGCATTTGAATATTTGAAGAAAGAATTTTAAATGAAAGACTTTGGAAAGACAAAGTTCTACCTTGGATTAAAAATTGAAAATCTTAAGGATAGAATTTTCATTCATCAATCACGATATACTGCTAAAGTACCACAAATATTTAATATGAATGAATTGTATCCATTAATTACATCAATGGTTTTACAATCTCTTGATCGAGATAATTATCCTTTTAAACCATGAATGGATGGTGAAAAACTAATTGGTCATGAAGTACCATATTTAAGTGCTATAGGAGAACTGATGTACCTTTAAAATAATACAAGACCTGATATATCATTTTCTATAAATTTATCGGCAATGTATAGTTCATCTCCAACTCGTTGGCATTAGAATGGTATCACACAAATATTAAGATGCCTTCAACAGTCAAAAGATCAGGGGTTACTTTATTCCAAATCTTCAGAACCAAAGTTGGTTAGTTATGTTGATGATGGATCCTTTTCTGATCCACACAAAGCAATATCTCAAATTGGATATGTGTTTACATATGGTGGAACTGCTATTTCTTGGAATTTTACAAAATAAACCATTACTGAAACTTCTTCTAACCATGCTGAGTTGATTGTTATTCATGAAGCAAGTCGAGAATGTGTTTGGTTGAGATCAATGATTAATAATATTAGGAGTAAATGTGGATTAGATATGAATAATAATATTCCCACCATATTATATGAAGACAATACTACTTTCATAACACATTTGAAAGGTGGGTTTATTAAAGGTGACAGAACAAAACATATCTCACCAAAATTATTTTTTACTTGTGACCTTCAAAATAATGGTGAGATTGATGTCCAGTAAATAATGTCTTGTGATAATCTCGTAGATTTGTCCACAAAGGTATTTCCAACTTCAACATTTGATAACTTTATTTATAAAATTGGAATGCGAAGACTGAAAATTCTATCGTGATTTTATGAGGGGGAGTTGGGAACGTTGTACTCTTTTTCCATTCATCAATTTTTCCCACTGGGTTTTTTGATAAGGTTCTTAATGAGGCAGCATAGCATGGAATCATATTAATTTGGATTTACTTGTTTTTTCTACAGGGTTTTTTTAAGTAAATATTTATATTAGATTCCATGGGATTATGACATCCAAGGGGGAGTGTTATAAATTCACATTAATTGTGTGGATGTCATAAATCATAATGAATGAGGTCTATTCATTTCTCAAGAAGTCTCTTTATATGCTGAAAACCATTTGTATTCCTTCCATTAGATCTAATTCATAGAAATTAATTTTGTCTGTTGAATCAAGCCTTTTGTAATCTATAAATATGGTGACATGTTAATGGAATAAAAAGTGTGTGTGTGAGAGAGAGATTTTGTGTGGCCATATACATGTGTTATTTCTTTTATTTTCTATTTTGATTGAGACATTTTACTTTTCCATCTTCATCCTAAGCATTCAACATCATTATACGCTTTGTTTCACTTCACCTTCAATCGACCAGTTTCACAACATCAGTTTTTCAACATTATTATATTTTTCAAAAACCAAAATCCATACCTTTTAAAAATGTTTTTTTTATAACTTTTAAAAATGTTTTTTTAAAAACGTAGCCATTTTAAAAATCATAGCATTTTTTATATCTTAAAAGAAAATATTATTATATCTTTAAAAGAAAATTGTTTATACAACGCATAAAAAATTAGGGGTGTCCAGACCCGACCCGATCGGGTCGGGTCGGGTTGGGTCGGGTTAAAAAATTTATACCACGGGTTGGGTCGGATTGGGTTATATCATGGTCGGGTTGGGTCGAGTCACGGGTTGGGAAAAAATTGACCCAACCCGATCCAACCAACCCGACTACTATGAGTCACCTCTTCGGACTTCGCCCTCTCCCCCTGCCTCTCGACCCAATTTCCCCTCAACCTCACCCCACACCACTGTCTTTCTCCTTTCCTACACCATCCATTGAGTCCATGCCATCACCCACCATTACATGAATACTCTATTAATCGTATAAATGATTGAATCTTCCATGACATTTCTAAGACAAACATAAAATAAATTCAAAGGAATCGAGACATGTGAAATCAGCAAAAAAAACAATGCCCGATCAACAAACAAAAATATGAAGATAACTGGATTTCATTCGATTTTTGCAAAGAAAACTAAAGAACAATCAAAAAACCAAAGGAAGATAGGAAAATTTTAATGATTCAAAGATCCGACGATGGAGGATTGACTAAGAAAATGATCATTGAACATCTCTCTCACCCTCACCAGTCTAGTGTATGCACCGCACCGCACCTACATATACCCCCTACCTCTGCCACCACCTCCATCTCCATCGCGACTATGTGCGGTGCCAAATCTATCGGTGCCAGGCACTACCCCATTCTCATCACCCTCTTGGCCTCACCTTGAACCTCCTCAAACCTTGATAACTACTTGCAGGAAAGCTAATCACATCACACCATCGAGTCGCAGACTGACATTTTTTGGGGTTGATTTATTACAGGGCGGAGAATGCAAGTGTTCCCTAGTGTGGCAAAGAAGATGAAGCATAGGAATTCGTAACCCGATCAACCCAAGGGGAAATAGCCAAAAAAATAATTGAACAATTTTTTTTGTCGTAACCCGGTCAACCTGCGGGTTGGGATCATAAAAAAATACCACACAATTTTTTTTCCTTGACCCGATCAACCCGACCCGACCCAACCCGATTTGAGGCGGGTTGGGTCGGGTCGGGTCTGAATCCAAAAACATCTCTGAACCAACCTAACCCGACCCGACCTATTTTTCTTGGGTCGGGTCCAAAATAGCCCTCAACCCAACCTAACTCGACCCATGGACACCCCTATAAAAAATCATGGAAGGTCTTATTTTATTTTTTGATGGACAAAGAAACCATTCCCCTGTGTTTTTTGCCACCTATAAAAATAAAAAATTTCAAGATCTTAAATTGATGTCAAGGGTAGTGTTTTTTGTAATGAGGGACGATAATTTGCAGAATATTCATCGTTTTTTTCAAACTTTAAATATATCAGTATCATTATTGATATCCCTTTTTACAGGATATTCTAGTAATGGTGTATGATTTTTTGAATTGAAAATTGTATCCTTTCCAAAAAAAGAGGCTTATAACTATATTTTCTCACCAATAAAAAAAGAAATATATATATACTTAAAAAACAAATAAATTGTCCTAAGAATAATAAATTCATTATACCTATAAGAAATATTTTTTATGTTTACATTTAAGTAAACAAATTCTATGACTTTAAAAAAAATTGTAGTTATATTATAAAAAATGATCATTTTAATCCCAAATAATAGAAATAACAAAAAATAATAATTTTAAAAAATATCTAATTTTAATTTTTACTAAAATTGATAATTTTTTCATTCCAATATTTTTTTATATTAATAATCAGACATTTTAAAGGCTTTAAAAAAGTGGTATTAGTATTTTAAAAAATTAAATTACAACTAAATTCCTAACAACTGTGAGAAATATTATGTTCAAAAATACAAAAAATTGTGAATTGTTTTAAAAATTAATAAATTTATTATCTTTATAAAAAAAATTATATGTTTAAAATTAAGAATATTTTAAAAAATACATTTTATTTATATTTCAAAAAAAAACTCAGTTTATAAAAATAATAAAACAAATTGCATTGAAAAAACAAACAAATTGTAAATCATTTAAAAATTTACTAAATTTAGAGTCATATTAAAAATGGTTTCCATATTTCCAACTATGTGGAAATAATTGAACATTTTTAAAAAATCTAATTAATTTATAAAAATTTAATATATTAATGATAAATTCTACTTAAAAATTGGAATAAAAACGTTTACTAAGAAATAAAACATGAAAATTTTACCAAGTCAATTAGAATATTCCGGTATAAGATTCCAATGGAAACCTCTAATGAAATGTTTCATTGGAAATTGATTTATCCAACTCGAAGGTTTTATTATAAAAATCTAGTGAAAAACTCCAGAGGATGGTTATGGTGGAAAATTCTCATCGCAAAACTTTCATCAGAATATATCACTGGGAAATTTCAACTAAAAGTTTCATTAGAAAACTAATAGGAAAATTTTTCGTGGAAAAATCTAATGGAACACTATATAGAAGAAGTTTCACTAAAATTTTAATTGATTCAACCGGAAAAAAATTCACTGAAAATTTCAATGAAAAAATGTTTGGGAATATTCCACTAAAATTTTCCACTTAAATTTTCCAGTGAAACACTGGAAAATTTTAGTAGAATATTACATTGAAATAGTTCAATGTAAAATTACACTAAAATGCATTAATTTAATGTTAAGTGGAAATTTCCACTCAAATTATTCCCCAGAATATTACATTGGAAAATTTCACTAGAATGTCCCATTTGAATATTTCAATGGAAAATTATACTAGAATTTCCAGTAAAATTTTTCACTTAAATTATCAATTAGAATACACTCGAATATTTCAATGGAAAATTACATTGTAATATAATCCAATGGAATTTTCCACTTAAATTATAAACCTGAATATTATACATGAACATTACAATAAATTTATAGTGAAAATTTTCAATGGAATATTTCATTAGAATTTTCCATCATAATATTTAATTGAAAATTGCATTGAAATATTCAATTTGAATTTTCTAATGTAAATTTTCACTTAAATTACCCACCAAAATATTTCAATAAAAAACTACACTGAAATATTCCAATGAAATTTTCTATTGAGATACTTTTAGTTGAAAATTGAACTCAAATATCTCAAAAAAAATAGTGAATTTTTTTAATATAATATTCCATTAGAATTTTTAATAGAATTTTCCACTTGATTTTCCCACTAGAATATTCCATTGAAATAAATTTTCAATGGAATTCACTACTAGAGTTTTCAATTCAATTTTTTGAATGAAAATTTTATATATTTAAAACAAATGTGTTTGTAGAAGGCTGTCATTTTTGAATTTTTTTATTCAAACTTTCCGATAAAATTTTCAATGAAATTTTTCGCTATAAAATTTATGTGACACTTGCATATCATTTTTATTTTATATTTTATTTTATTTTATTTTATTTTGGGATATTTAAATTTTTTGGAAAATCCATGCTTGAAACTCTATTTTTCTATAAATTTTTTCTCTGTTGTGCGGTTTAGGGGAAATCATGCAATGATAATTATGGGTGTGTGGTATCCATTAGAATAAATGCAGAAACACAAGGGGTGAAAGTGGGAGAAATGAAAATAAGAAAATAAATGTGGATGAAATTAAAGGGGGAAGAGGTGATCAATTAGGACCCCAAGGAGACTTACCCCTTAAAACCCTAATTACAAAGCACCACAAAGGTTGATCACTCCTTTGATAAGTCTTACTTGCATTCATTCAAGAACACAAGAAACACAAGCATAATAATGCTAGAAAACACTTAAATTCGAAATTAACCTCTAAGGGGTACAATGGGGTGGATATTTATAGCCAAATGGGAGGAATACATGTCAAAATACCTATCCCACAAAATTATAAAGCTTATCCCATGAATTTGACTTTGTTTACACATGTTCATAGATTTGGGGGACAAGATATCTCCAAATAATACTTTTTGGAACCACCCCAAAGACTTTGAAGATTCCTACCATGACTTTGAAGACAAGGGGCCCACCACTTTTTGACTTTGGATATTTCCCTCATGCAAGTAGATTAAAATTTGTGGAAGCATTTGGGTGGTCCTTTTAGGTTCACTTTGGGGCTTTAATAAGTGTGATTAAAGTCCCATTTCCTCCTCCCATGCATGCATGTTGTGCCTTCTATTGTAATTTCAAAATGAGTCCATGTAAAGCCTCTTTTATCCTCATCATTCTTCCTCTTATCATTGGGCCACCAATCCCATGAAATGGGTCTTGTACATTTATGCTCCTTCCACCATTTGTGTCATGATTTCTCTCGACTCCTCACTGGATATGTGCTCCTTGATTCTCATCATCCCCTCCCTCTTGAAAAGGATTTGTCCTTGAATTTGCATATTCAAAGAGAGAGAGATCAGTAATATTAAAGGTAGCACTCATATTTCCATACATGTTGGGAAAATCAATCTTGTAGGTTTTATCATTGATTCTTTCTAAAACATGGAAAGGTCCATCTCCCCTTGGTTGAAGTTTTGATTTTCTTTGTTCTGGAAACCTTTCCTTCCTAAAATACTTCCACACCCAATCTTTGGGTTCTAGTACAACCTTATATCGACCCTTGTTTGCTTGCTTCACATTGTTCATTTCTTATTTCAATGTTGGATTTCACCTTGCCATGTAAATCCTGAACAAATTTTTCCTTCTCATCACCTGCAA
Source organism: Viscum album (assembly GCA_963277665.1). Lineage (NCBI taxonomy): Eukaryota > Viridiplantae > Streptophyta > Magnoliopsida > Santalales > Viscaceae > Viscum > Viscum album. The sequence goes on from OY728164.1 coordinate 1,819,761,403, forward strand.
GATCAACAACCTCATTAGTAGGGAATGAAAGAATATCTAACAGAGTCATTAGGTTAAATCCATATACAATCTCAAAAGGTGAGAAGTTAGTAATGGAATGCACTACTCGGTTATATGAAAACTCTATGTGTGGAAAACATTTTTCCCAATTATTTATATTTTTTTGAATTATTTCACGCAAGAGGGTAGAAAGAGTCATATTCACCACTTCAGTTTGCCCATCAGTTTAAGGATGTGCAACAGTTGAAAAAAATAATTTAGTTCCCAATTTATTCTATAAATTTCTCCAAAAGTGGATAAGAAATTTCACATCCCTATCACTTACAATGGTTTTGTGCAGTCCATGTAATCTCACAATTTCTTTGAAAAACAAATCTTCTATATGAATAGCATCATTAGTTTTTTAGCAGGTAATGAAATGGGCCATTTTTCTGAATTGATACACAACAACAAAAATGCTATCTTTTTATGATTGGGATCGAGGCAATCCCAACAAAAAATCCATAGAGATGTCGGTCCAAGGATGGGATGGAATGGGCAAGGAATAATACAATCCATTAGGTTAAACCTTGTACTTTGCATGCATGCAAGTGACGCACTTAGCACAAATTGAAATAACATCTTTTCTCATGCTTGGCCAATAAAAATGTTCATGCAAAGTAGCTAGTGTTTTTTCAACCCCAAAATGCCCCATCAAACCACCCTCGTGAGTTTCTTTTACAATCAATTCTCGAGTTGAACAATTTGGAATGCACAATTTATCCCTTTTGAAAAGAAACCCATCATTTTTGCAATAGTCTTTAAATCCATGTTTTTCGCAAGATGTCCAAATTTGAGAAAAATCTCTATCATTTTCAAAAATTCCCTTCAGTAACTCAAGTCCAAGTAATCAAGAATGAAGAGAAGTAAGAAGTTCATACCTTCATGAAAGAGTATCAGAAACCACATTTTCCTTACCTTTTTTTTGATTGATCACATAGGGAAAAGACTCAATGAATTTCATCCAAGATGTTGTCACCAATTCAAATTACATTGGGACTTAAAATACTTAAGGATTTCATGGTCAGAATGAATAATGAACTCTTTAGTCCATAAGTAATGTTGTCATGTTTCCAGGGTTTGTTTCAAAGCATAAAGTTCTTTATCATAAGTTGAATAATTTAATGTTTCCCTATTCAATTTCTCACTAAATTAAGCAATTGGACATGACTCTTGAGTCAAAACAGCACCAATACCAACTCTCGATGCATCACACTCAATTTCAAATACTTTTGTGAAATCCGGCAACCTTAAAAGGGGAGCATTGACCAATTTTTCTTTGAGTGTGCTAAATGAATTTTCTTGTTTTTCACCCCATTTAAAGACCACATGTTTATTTAAAATTTCATTCATAGGTGAAATGATGGGTGGAAACTCCTTAACAAACCTCCTATAGAATCTTTCCAATCAATGAAAACTCTTAACCTCGGTTGCGCTCTTTGGTGTGGTCCACTCCTGAATTGCTTTGACCTTTTCATCATCCACACGGATCCCCTCCGCCCCTACAACAAAGCCAAGAAATACAACAGAATCCATGCAAAATAAATATTTTTGAAGATTGGAATAAATTTGGTTTTCTTTAAGGGTCTCACACACCAAACGCAAGTGTTCAACATGGTTGTCTAGAGATTTACTATACACCAAGATATCATCAAAATAAACAACCATGAATTTTCCAATGAATGAATGAAGGACGTGGTTCATTAAGCTCATGAATGTAATTGGTGCATTAGTTAAACCAAATGGAATAACTAACCACTCATACAAACCGAACTTAGTTTTAGAAGCAGTTTTCCACTCATCTCCTTATTTCATTTGAATTTGGTGGTATCCACTTTTAAGATCAATTTTTGAAAATAAAGAAGCCTCATGTAATTCATCAAGAATGTCATCAAGTCGAGGGATGAGATAACGGTACTTAACTGTTATTTTGTTGATGGTGCGACAATCCACACACATCCACTATGTGCCATATTTCTTGGGTACTAGGATCACCAGAATGGCACATGGACTCATGCTTTCCCTCACTAATCCTTCCTTCATTAGTTCTTCAACTTTACATTGGATCTCTCTATTCTCTTCTGGATTATCTCTATATGCTAGCCTATTGGGAATTGTGGCACTAGTTATAAAGTCAATCCTATGTTCAATGCCTCTCAAAGGGGGTAATCCATCGGATGTTTCTTCAGGAAACAAATCACCAAATTCCTGTAGTAAAGACACAACACAAGAAGTCAAATAATGGTGAGGTTCATTAGTTGCAAGGTAAGTATCCTTACTAATGAGTAAGAACAATTTCTCGCTCAATAAATCAACTTTCACCTCACTTTTTCTAGAAAATAAACTCACCTTTCTCTCAACACTCTTGTTTTCATCTCTTTGATTTCCCTCATTTCTTTTTATGTCACTCGTCTCTCATTTTTTCACTCTTAATTTTTCCACTCTTTTCATTTTTTTTCTCTCTTTTCTTTTTTTCTCAACTCATCACTCTCTTTTTTATCACTCAAATTTTTATTTTTCCCACTTTCTTTTTCACTCATTTATTTTTTATTTTTGTATTCTTTCTTTATCCTCATTTTATCTTCATATTCTTGTATGGAACTTAGAGAAGTCAAAACAATCTTTCTACTGCTGAAATGAAAAGACAAGCAGTTAACATAGCCATCGTACATCACCCTCCTATCAAATTTCCACGGTCTCTCTAGTAGAAAATGTCCATCTTGCATCGGAGCAACATCACACAACACCTCATCATGATATTTTCCAATGGAAAAAGAAACTATGGCTTGTTTTGTGACCCTCACTTCTCCACTATCATTCAACCACTGTAATCTAAGTATGCCTTAGAGTAGGCAAACTCAACTTCTCCACCAACAAGGTACTAACTGTATTAGTACAAATTCCACTATCAATGATCATACTACATACCTTCTCCTTGATGTGGCATCGCTTATGAAAAATATGTTCACATTGCTCCTCATCATGATCATCTTTTGTTTGAATGTTTAAAACTCTTCTTGACACCAATACATCTCCATGTACGGGTTATTCAACTTCTACATCTAAACTCTCTTTTAAAGGTGGCATCTCATCATCACTAGAGTGCTCACTAAGGATGTCTCCATTATCCAAAACAATCATGGACCTTTTTTTTTGGGCATTGAGATGCAATGTGACCATGTCCTTGACACTTAAAACACTTTATATCACAAGATTTAGAAGGTAAATTCGTGTGTATTTTTTCTTTTGAATTAGTGGGGAAGAAATTATTTTTTGCCTCTTCTCTTTATTTTGGAAAAAATTTAGAATCCCTTGGTTTTGTTTCATTCCACTTATAAGTTGATTTTTTATTTTTCCGGTTATCCTTCCAAAAATTGTGGGAACATACTTGAATCCTTCAAGAATGTAGTTGCTTTTTAACCTTCACTGCCTTATGTAGAAACTCCTCCATGTCAATGTAGGTTTGAAGTTCCACCACATCTCTAATTTTCGGATTTAATCTAGTGATGAACCTTGTCATGGTAGCTTCGCGATCCTCCTCCAAATTGGCTCGAATAATTAATATCTCCATTTCCTTGTAGTATTCCTCCACTCACATGGAACCTTGCACAACTTTTTGTAACTTCAAATACAAATCTTGATAGTAATGACTAGAAATATACCTTTTGCGCAGTAATATCTTCATTTCTTCCCAAGTTTGAATTGGTCTTTCCCCATTTCGTCGTCGAATTACTTATAATTGGTCCCACCAAATACTTGCATGGTCATTGAACTCAAGCACTACCAATTTTACCTTCTTCTCCTCCGAGTAGTTGTGAAGTCCAAACACATGGTCAACCTTCCACTCCCACTCCAAATAAAGTTATGGGTCACTCTTCCCTTGAAAGGATGTAAATGTCACTTTGATTCTTCCCAAGTCATTTTCTCTCCAAGCAGCGTGTTGCCCTCGCCTAGGAAACGTTTCTTCAAAATCGAAGTACTCATCATCACCTTCATGAATTTATTGCCTTCATGGAGCCTTTGAAGTTGAGGAACATTGAAAATCATCCAACCTAACATTCAATCTTGTAAATTGGTCAGCAAAAGCTTTCATGAATAATTTGATGTCGATCTCACTTCTTTCTCCCTTACTTTCTATTTTTTTTAAATCCTCATACACTCTTTTTTTCTTTTTTTTAATCTCTCAAAAAGGTTTCTCACACTTTCTAGCATAAAAAATTGGTTCCTACAAGTGTTCTTAAATAGAATCAAGAATAAAATTAATAATAAGTAATCAACTCATGAAAAACTTTAAAAATTAGAAATTTTAAAAGGGTTTGAATCAATGGAGTCCAAGAAAAAAAGGGAGATAAAGAGAAATGGGAGAAATGGTTATGGTTTAAGGTTGTATATGGATGTAAGAAAGAAGTTGGAATAGAAAATTGGAGTAGAAATTCATGGGATTTTTTCTAAAAGGCCAACAAAATGTGCAATAAATTTCATCAGCTTTTTTTGTTTTGTTTTTTTTTTTTGTTGCTTTGTTTTTTTTAAATAATTCAACCAAGAGAGAGTGCACAACGATTTGATGTTAGTGTGTGGCTTACAAAAAATATGAAGTTATTAAAAGAAAAAATCCAATAAAAATGATTCCAAAAGGATGAGAAATAGAATTTCTGGAATTTCTACATGAAAGTATCCTTCAAATGACAGATTCAAACTCGATTGTAATTCTGTCTTGGAGATTGTTAGATTTCACAAAAGTGAATCTGCAGCACGAATTAATTCAGCTATAACTCCAAATATATGCTTTGGAAATTAGTGTTTCCAAATTGATATGAAAGATGAGGTTCTGAACTATAAAAATGACATATGATACGTCCATAAACTCAAAGAGAAAGCAGACGAAAAGGCGAAAGAAAGTTGCATCCTGAATTGGTGATAGTCGAATATGGAAGAAGGATAAGAAAAAGATGGTAGAAATAGAAAAATTAAAGAACCTAATTTTTTTTTCCTACCTCTAATACCAAATGATATGATACCGTGTGGGTGTGCAGTATTCGTTGGCAGAAATGCGGAAACACGAGGGGTGAAAGTGGGAGAAATGAAAATAAGGAAATAAATGCAGAGGAAACTAAAGGGGGAAGGGGATGGTCAATTAGGACCCCAAGGAGACTTTCCCCTTAAAACCCTAATTAAAAAGTGCCACAAAGGTTGATCACTCCTTTGATAATTCTTACTTTAATTCATTCAAGAACACAAGAAACACAAGCATAATAATGTTAGAAAACACTCAAATTCGAAATTAACCTCTAAGGGGTACAATGAGGTGGCTATTTATAGCCAAATGAGATGAATACATGTCAAAATACCTATCCCATGAATTTGAATTTTTTTACACATGTCCATGGCTTTAGGGGACAAGATATCTCCAAATAAGACTTTTTGGAACCACCCCAAAGACTTTGAAGATTCCTACCATGACTTTGGAGACAAGGGGCCCACCACTTTTTGACTTTGGAGATTTCCTTCACGCAAGTGGATTAAAATTCATGGAATAATTTGGGTGGGTCTTTTAGGTTCACTTTGGGGCTTTAATAAGTGTGATTAAAGGCCCATTTTCTCCTCCCATGCATGCATGTTGGGCCTCCTCTTGTAATTTCAAAATGAGGCCATGTAAAGCCTCTTTCATACTCCTCATTCTTCCTCTTATCATTGGGCCACCAATCCCATGCAATGGTTCTTTTACATTCATGCTCCTTCCACCATCCGTGCCATGATCGCTCTCGACTCCTCGCTGCATATGTGCTCCTTGATTCTCATCATATGGTGCGTGACTTGCAAATGGTTAGGAGAAACCATGCGACAAGTGTGTGAGGGGTGTGAAACTTTAAAAGTGCAATTTTGCACGATTAGAGCATGGTTTGGTAAACCTTGTGAGTGTGTTTTTCTTGTCCAGTAGCTTCTGTATGGTTGGTGCATGATTTACCAAATTGTGCAAGTTTCCCAGATTCACTTAAAAAGTGAATTTACTCATTTCCCCCCTTCGGTTTTGACTTCCCCTCTTTTCCTTCCTTCTCATTTGGGTAGCCCTAAGTGCACGAGGGGGAGCTTCCCCCCTTCTCCCTCCAATTTTTAGCCTCCCTCCTTCGATGTCAAGCGGTTTCCTTCATGGTAATGCATCCTTCTCTCTTGTCTCTCCTCCTTTCCCTCATTTCTCCTTAGTTTCCTTTCCTCCTAGGAACTCTAAGGGGTTCCATGGTTGTATTTAGGGTTCGGGGTGGTCTAACCTTGGGGGTTTTGGTTGTTAAGGCTTGTAAAGGGTGTATCCTTGCTTGTTAGAGCCTTCGACGTCGAAGGCGATGAGTTTTTAATTATTTCGGCTTGGTTCCGCTTTATTAGAGGTATGTACTTTTGTGTGCTTCCTTTAATCAGCATATCATGCTTGTTGCTTTTTAAGGTTTTATTTTGTGAAATGGCTTGGTATTCTAAGCAGTTTTTTAAAGAATGTCTCGGTTAGCACCTTTAAAGGAGTTGTTATATAAAATATATGAGACCCTCGATTGAGCCCCTTGATTGTATTATTTGATATAAATTATGTGCCCCAAAGGGGGTATTGTTCATCTTTCTCATATCAGTTAATGCTTATGCATGTGAAAAAGGGGTTGTTTCTTTCGAGAGTGTTGGAGGTGAGATGTGGGATTTACTTATTGTGTTTATTCATTAGTTATGTGATGATATCTTGGCTCGCTTGTTTTCTCACCTCTATTTGACTTATCATGGGAACTTGGGTAGCTAATAGAAGGTTTGGACGTGTGTTCCTAGGAGTTTATTTTGTACTCGATGACCTTAAGTGGTGTTGAGAGGGATGTTCTGGTTTTCTTTGGGAGGTTGTATAGAGTGTACTAAGGAGACCAAGTCTAGTATCATTCATGTTAGAGCCTAGTTTGTTGCCCATGATACATTGACTCCATTGAGGACTTGTTTAAGGTATTACATACTTTCCTTGTTTGTATCCCCTAACACTCGATTTGATTGCATGACACTATTCATTTGGTTGTTTATTTTGGTGTGTTCCATGGGTATATTGGTACACGTTGTGTTTGTTTTTTGTTTCGATTATGATTTTAGTTTAGTTTCAAATCGATTTATAAAATGGTTTAGAAAGGTGTTTTAAAAAGGAAAGTGGCATGCATTTTATTAAAAAGGGGTTTGAGAAACGCTTTGGAAAGAGGAGAATGAAAATTGGCCTAATTTTAAGAATCTTTTAAAGGATCCTCTGTCCATGGTATTAAAGGCGTTTTAACAAAAAAGTTTGGTCTAATCCTTACTCTAAGAAGGGGGTATTTTATAAAGATGTTTGTGGCATGTTTTTGTTTTCATTATACTCACATGTGAAACACCTATTTTTCATATATATTTCAAACTAGCATTAAGGAAATGGATTTTGAAAGGAAATGACACAAACTATTTGGTGAAATCATACTGAGTGTATTTAGCCCACACCTTGCATACACCATTGGGTGTATGCGGATCTTATGTTTTATTTCAGGTGCTTAGTTTGTGTTCTTCTCTGGATTTGGTTATTTTTGAGTTTGTTCGAGTTGGTCCATTGGTGATAGGTAATAATAGTGGTGAGTGACCATGGATCGTGAGGAGACTCTCAATAGCGGTTTGGTTTGTTTGTTTTTTTGTTTATAATTTCATAATGGTTATGTATCAGCCCGTTCAGCTAGATGTTTACTTTGTTTCCTGTTTATGTTGTATCGGTATTTAATGAGCATACAGTTTATTATTACTGTGATGTTCAGTTGTTATTATTGCTACTATGAGTTACTCTAATTAGTTTCTTACATTTTTATTGGATCTGTTTATTTGATGGCGTGGACACCCAATCTATGGATGAGTCGTGTCGAATTTTCGAGTGAGATCCTTGTTGTGGTTCTTATTTATCTGAGGGTCAAATCATTCCCAAGTGCATGTTCTTGAGGTTGATCCACTAGTTTCCAACCCATGGGAATCAAAAATGTCCTTCGAGCCAAGTGGCGAGCCGGGTGAGGTGATATGGCAGGTCAGCTCAGGTCGGTTTATTAAAAATGGTATTAAATCCAAGTTCTTAAGAGGGTCTATGTTCTTAAAGATCCCTCTTATTATTTGAAAAGTTAGGTAATATGGAGATAGGAGTGTCATAACTTAAGAGGTAAGCGCGGGGAGAGTGTCGCGAGCTCTTTCTCGCCCTGAGCTTTGAGTTACCATGGGAAGTTCGGGTTTTAATCTTGAATTTGAATTTGTTTTTGATAATTTCAATGTGTTTTGATATGATATTGTGGTATTTTGATCCCTATTGAGTGTATTAATGATTTTTGAAGTCTCAAACTTTTTTGGTGAAAAAGGAAGAACCAGAGTTGCACGATTAGCTCATATGGTTTGGAAAACTATGTGGAGCCCATGTGGACGGGTTTGTCAACCTTGCAAAGTTTGTTTCATGATCAGCGCACGGTTTGTCAACCAAGGCATCCAAACCATGCACAACTATGATTTCCCCTTTTGATTTATTGTTCTAGCTCCTTCGTCTTTCGAATTGATCCCAATAGTGCTTACTATTATTGTGAGGTCAATTAAAGGAGTTTTACGGTGGTTTGATGTTGTCGGATGATGTTTTAAATGTTGTGTTGTGCCCCATTGTTTGGTTGTATGTTTTAAAGAGTTGGTTTTAAGTTATGGAAAAAAAATTCATGAAAAAAAGAATTTTGATGCGTATGAAACGTTTTGCAAGAGATTTGTTTTCCTTTTATTTTATTTTGAAGGCCTATTTGAAATTGAAAGGAATATTATGAAGTTTGGTCAAAGCTGTAATCTCGAGAGTTTCATATTTTTCAAATATGAAAATCATGTTGGCTATACAAGCTGAGAAATATGAGAAGAAAAATTAAAGATGAAGAAAAATGGCACACAACACAAAGGAGCTTTCAAGCTTTTTCACAATTGAAATTTCAGACTACAATTACATCAATTTATAGACCCACAACATTAAATGCATAGCATTTATGTTGGTGCAAAGAAAGACCAAAACATTAAATAAAGAGAATCTATGACGATACAAGGAAAGACCAAAATATTAAATGTCGAGCATTTATGACAGTACAAAGATATACCAAATCTTTAAATGCAGAGCATTTAAATTCATTCAAAGAAAATAAATGGAGGTGGACCCATGGAAGAAAAAAAATGTGCAAGTAATAAATGACGTCGCAGGCAGCTTTGACTCGTGTTTTTGGTTTGCAATTCCAACACTCCCCTTCAAACAAAAACCGGCTTCATTCCGAGCATCATTCTGAGTCTTTTGAATACATCTGTCGGTAATACCTTTGTGAAAATATCAGCCACCTGCTTCGTAGTATGACAATATTCCAATTTTATCATTTTATGCTTCACATGATCTCGCAAAAAATGGAATCGGGTATCAATGTGTTTGCTTATTCCATGTTGCATCGGATTTTTGGCAAGTTCAATTGTCGACTTGTTATCTACATATATCACTGTGGATCCATCCTGCGGATGCTGCAACTCCTTCAGCAGATTTCTCAACCAGATTCCCTCACAAACAGTGGATGATGCTGCCACGTACTCTGCTTCACATGTAGATAAGGCGACCACACTTTTCTTCCTTGAATTCCACGTGAAAGCAGTCGATCCAAGGAAAAATACATACCCAGTGGTGCTTTTTCTTTCATCTTGGTTGCCTCCCCAGTCACTATCTGAGTATCCATGCAGATTTGTTTCTTCATTGTATGGATAAAAAAGACCAAAATCCATCGTTCCTTTAACGTACCTGAGGATACGTTTCACCGCTAGCCAATGTGACTCTTTTGGGGCTTCCATGTACCTACTTAGAAGCCCAATACTATAGACAATATCAGGCCTTGTGATTGTGAGATACCTCAAGCTTCCAATCAGACTCTTGAACAGAGTCGAGTCAACACTTCTTCCTTCTCCATCTTTTGTCAGTTTTAAACTCATTGTCACAGGTGTGTTTACAGCATTACAATTGGCCATCTTGAATTTTTCAAGCAACTCCTTAGCATACCTCTTCTGAGAAATATAGATGCCTCCATGTTGTTGCTTTACTTCTATGCCCAGAAAGTAGGACATGAGACCTTCGTTGGTCATCTCGAACTCCTTGAACATAGCCTTATTGAAATCATCGAACATTTGTCGACTATTCCCTGTAAACATCAAATCATCAACATACAAGCATGCAATGAGTATATCGCCATGACCATTCTTCTTGATGTAAACCGCATGCTCATATGGACATTTGGTGAAGTCGTTCTCTCAAAGATAGCTGTCAATGCGTGCATTCCAAGCACGAGGAGCCTGCTTCAACCCATAAAGATCTTTCTTCAGTCGATACACTTTGTCTTCCTCCCCTTACATAACAAAGCCTTCAGGCTGGTCTACATAGACCTCTTCCTCTAGAATTCCATTCAAGAATGCAGACTTCACATCCAATTGGTAGATCATCCAACTGTGATGAACAACAAGGGAGATAATCATTCTCACAGTGTCAAGGCGAGCAACCGGAGCGAAGACTTCTTCATAGTCCACCCCATACTTCTGTTTGTACCCCTTTGCTACGAGCCTTGCCTTGTAGCGATCGATTTCACCATTAGCATTTCGCTTGATCTTGTACACCCATTTGACACCAATGGATTTCTAGCTATTAGGAAATGTGGTCAGCTCCCATGTGTCATTTTTCTCTATGGCGCGAATTTCTTCTCCCATAGCCATTCTCCAGCATTCTTCCCTTACGGCTTCCTGAAACGTCAAAGGCTCATGATCTGCATATAGGCAAAAAATATTTACCTCTTCGGTTTTCTCATAAATGTCGCTTAAGCTTTTCATTTTTATGGGCGCCATGGGTGAGGATGAGCTCGCCAAATTTTGACTTGATGGAGTAATTTCAGGAGTGATGGAGTGTCCTCCTGGACTCTTGTGTACTGATAATATACCCGGGGAAAGTGTTGCTGGCGTTTGCTCCTGATGATCATGCCTTTCTTCAGGATCTTCCGTTTCGACTGGAATCTCTTTGTTTTGTTCTTCATCATTCCACTTCCAAGCTTCTTCCTCACTAAAGACCACATCTCTACTCACCACTAATTTATTGGTTAGTGGATTGTAGAGCTTATAGGCTTTAGACTCTTCACTGTAGCCGATGACGATTCACTTTTCACCACGATCATCAAGCTTCCTTCTTCTCGCTTCTGGAACTTGAGCGTAGGAAACACACCCGAAGATTCTTAGGTGTGCTACGCTCGGTTTGTAGCCACTTCATGCCTCTTGTGGTGTCAAGTTTCTGACGCTCTTCGTTGGGCACCGATTGAGAAGATTGGCAGTACATGCCACTGCTTCTGCCCAGAAATTCTTTGGCAAGCCTTTCTCCTTCAGCATGGTACTCGTCATGTCGAGGATCATGCGGTTCTTCCTTTCTGCAATGTCATTCTGTTGTGGCGTGTAGACTGTAGTGTATTATTGTTGTTTGATGCCATGTTCCCTACAGAAATCTTGAAATGCATTTGAGGTGTATTCTCCACCTCTGTCAGATTTGAGTACTTTGATTCTGTGGCCACTTTCAGTTTCAACACGAGCTTTAAAAGTTTTAAAGACAGTGAAAGCGGAAGATTTTTCTTTGATGCAATACACCCACAACTTTCTTCTGAAATCATCAATAAGGGTAATAAAATATCTATTACCTCCAAGTGATGGTGTTTCAAGTGGTCCGAAGATATCAGTGTGAACCAACTGAAGTGGTTATGTTGCTCTTCTAGACACTCCACTTGGAAATGAGTTCCTTTGTTGCTTGCCGAGTGTACACGCCTCACACACATGATTTGGAGCTTCAATCATTGGCAAGCCACGCACCATGTTTGATGAGGATAGAAGTTTAAGCCCGCTAAAATGGAGATGCCCAAAACGCAGATGCCATCTCCACGAATCATTCTTCATGAGCCCAAAGAGACACTCCTCGGCCTTTGTGTTGATATGCAGCGGAAACATGCGATTCTTCGCCATTTGGACTTGAGCGACAAGTCTCCTGTGAGCATCTCTTATAGACAAAAGAGAATTTTCCAAGTGTATGACATACCCCTTCTCAAGAAGTTGGTCGAGACTGATGATATTATTTTTCATACTTGGTACGTAATATACATTAGAAATGTAATTCGACTCTCCATTCTTCAGATAGATTTTGATTTTACCTTTGCCTCTCACGGGTACCTTGGATGAGTCGCTAAAACTCACGTCGCCACGAACTTCTTCGGTGAGTTCCTCGAACAGTTGTTTGTTACCACTCATGTGGTTGCTTGCACCCGTGTCGAGATACCACACATCGGGGCGTTCACATGCCTTTTCTTGTGCGAGGAGGAGTGTGGTACCTTCTTCTTCATGATGAGATGCTTCAGCATAGTTGGATAGTTCATCATGATCCACTTTGCTCCAACAATTAGACGCATAATGGCCAAATTTCTTACAGTTGTGGCATTGAATGTTCTTTGCGTTTCCACGACCACGCGTGAATCGTCCTCCACCATTCCCTCTTCCACGAAAGCTGGTAGGATATTGTTGCTTTTGTTGATGGCTTGGATAATATTCACGCCCTCTTCCTCTTCCACGATGACTGTCTCGTTGCGTGTGACCATTCTTTTGTTCTTGTAGAGTCAACTTGGACTCCAAGGCATGCTCTATTGTTGAACCGGTATTCTTTTGCATCCGTTGCTCATGCACTTGCAACGACCCCATCAGTTCTTCAATGGACAGTTTCTCTAAATCCTTTGATTCTTCGATTGCCACAACCACATGCTCAAACTTGGTTGTGAGAGATCGAAGTGATTTTTCGATAACTCGAATGTCCTCCACTTTTTCACCATTCCTTTTCAAATTGTTAAAAATAACAATTAATCTTGAGAAATAATCGGAGATGCTCTCACCTTCTTTCATGTGCGCCGCTTCAAATTCCGCTCTTAATGTTTGAAGACGTACCCGCTTCACTCGGTCAACACCTTTGAAGACGGTGGCAAGGGTATCCCAAGCTTGCTTGCTTGATGTTGCTTCGGCAATCTTTTCGAACGTTGATTCATCCAACCCTTGATAGAGGAGGAACAACGCCTTGTTGTCTTTCTTTGATTTTTGAGGGCCGCCTTTTCTTCATTCGTGAAGGCAGCTTCTTCCGCCGTAGTGGGTACAACGAACCCGTCGGTAACGATCTCCCATAATTCTTGCGACCCGAATAACGCCTTCATCTGGATGCACCATCTTTCGTAGTTGTCCTTAGACAGCTTCGGAACTTGCGGCTGGATTGCGGCCATCTTTTTTAAATTGGAGAATCTTGAGAACCTGCCTCTGATACCAGTTTGTTGGCTATACAAGCCGAGAAATATGAGAGGAAGAATGGAAGAGGTAGAAAATTGGCACACAACACAAAGGAGCTTTCAAGCTTTTTCACAATTGAAATTTCAGACTACAATTACATCAATTTATAGACCCACAACATTAAATGCATAGCATTTATGTTGGTACAAAGAAAGACCAAAATATTAAATACAGAGAATCTATGACGGTACAAGGAAAGACCAAAATATTAAATGTCGAGCATTTATGACAGTACAAAGATATACAAAATCTTTAAATGCAGAGCATTTAAATTCATTCAAAGAAAATAAATGGAGGTGGACCCATGGAAGAAAAAAAATGTGCAAGTAATAAATGACGCCGTAGGCAGCTTTGACTCATGTTTTTGGTTTGCAATTCCAACAAATCATTCATGCAGTAAAAAGAACCATGATTTGTGGAGCAAATTAAGGAGATGTTTAGACTCGTTATTTGGGAGGATATATCACACGTGAAGTCTGTAGATATATAATAGAATAGTTCAAGAAGAAGAAACAAAGAGGCTGATGCCATGAAAAATCTTGTTTGAAGTGTGAGATTGGTACTCTATTGTGATATCTGATTTCTAGTGAGAGGGAGAGTTGCATAGCTATATCTTGTGGCCTTGACGAAGAAATAAAGAGGGGATAAGAAAAAGCATATGGAGATACTCGGCAGAATCAAATGGAAGATGATCTAAATTTGGATGTTGTTGGAGATTGAAAGCTTCAGAGCAAGTCGTTTACTACCGATATATTTGGCAGGAGTAAATTAAAAGATATTTCTTATTCCGGAACTATCATCCGGAGGAGGGCCGCTACAGTTCGAGGAATTACACAAACTTAACCCTCACATAAGAGGTGTTAATCTTATCTGATTTGAAGATGAAGGATGAACATATTGAAGATCAACACGTGTCTATCCGAAATCAAGTATGCAACGAGTTCATACCATGAAGATCATGAAGAGACCCTCAAATCTATAAACTGATCATTTCCTAACATGAGCAGTGAGTGAGAGTGCAAGAAGAGGCATTACGCCTGGGATCGCTAATGCGCACTTCTCAAAGCCCAAGGAATAAACCTATTAATAATATTACGTGTGTGCTCCTTGAACTGGTCTATTTGGGTGAACCAAGTAAATTCTCATGTCATTGCATTTTATATTTCATGTGCATTATGGATGCCCGCAAAAAAACGGGTTGAACAACTGTTCCAGCTAGCTAACACGGGAACAGGGTCCTAAAACGAAGAGGAATAAACAAGGAGAGAAGAAAAGCTAAAATTAGTACCACCCTAATATTCAACCTGCTTTATCTTGTTTCTGAAGTTTGTTTTAAGAATATGCAAGCAATGGCATCAACCATGAAGGCTCCGGGTGTTGATAAAAATCAGTTCTCTAGATGGAAGAAGGAATGCATATCTTGTATAGAAGATTTGTATGGTTCAAGAAAGGTATGCATGAAAAGGAATAAACAACATGAAGTTTCAATGACCGTCCACTACTGGAAAACGAACATATACCAACGGTTTGGAACTGTTGGTATATGCCTCCAAACCGTTGGTATATCCTATACCAACGGTTTGGAGAACCGTGGCCAAGTAAGCCGTTGGGATAGGTCTATACCAACGGTTTTCCCAAAACCGTTGGTATAGACCTATCCCAACGGTTTTGGAAACCGTTGGTATAATTAATATGAAAATCTTTACCAACGGTTTTGGAACCGTTGGTATATGTATTTCAAAAAAAAAACATTCGCTGGGATTTGATCCCAGCACCCCTAGTTTATTATTGAACGACTTAACCACTAACCTAACATGACTTTTGTGTATATAATTACATAAATATATATATGTATTCTCATAATTATATTAAATTTTGATTTATATAATGTTCTGGGTAAGATGAAATGATAAAAAATCAAAGGATCTATACCAACGGTTGTCAAAACCGTTGGTATAGACCTATACCAACGGTTTTGACAAACGTTGGAATAGATTTTGAGCCTGGATTTGATTCTGGGTGAAGGTTGATTCATGGGTGACCTTTCCCAACGGTTTTGGCAAACCGTTGGGAAAGGTATACCCTTTCCCAACGGTTTTGGCCAAACCGTTGGGAAAGATGTCCACAAAGTGGACCTTTCCCAACGGTTTGGCCAAAACCGTTGGGAAAGGTCCCCACAATGTGGGTTTTCCCAACGGTTTGGCCAAAACCGTTGGGAAAGGGTATACCTTTCCCAACGGTTTGCCAAAACCGTTGGGAAAGGTCCCCACAATGTGGGTTTTCCCAACGGTTTGCCAAAACCGTTGGGAAAGGTGGCCTCAAAGTGGGATTTCCCAACGGTTTGGCCAAACCGTTGGGAAAGGGAACCTATACCAACGGTTTTTATGAACCGTTGGTATAGAAGCGTTGGGAAAGGTTAGATTTCCAGTAGTGGTCCATCAAGAAATAGCATGAAGAACTAGCGAAGACAGCACAGAGTGAAAGAGATTCTCAGTTTGAGAATTTAGATGTTAAAACTAATGAAAAATATTATCAAAATTTGATGGCTATGCAGTGTTGCTTTTGTGGAAATATTGGACACGCCATGGGCGTGTATGGAGGCAAGAAGATTCAATAAACGAAGACCTGCAACAACCAAATATCAACCAAGTCAGCTGTATACATGGTATGATTTTGTGCTAACACTGGTTTTGTGTGAGGATACTGCAGCAACTGAAGCAAACAAGGTTTTAAGAGAAGATCATGCATTCCTTTGATAAGAAGAAGACGTGAGTATGGAGTGCTGCTAAAACTGGTTCACCCAGAAATAGATCTTGTGTGCTAGGTGATAGTAATTAAAAAGAAGATAGCATCGCCTTTGAATGGAGAAATAAGGATGTTAGAGAAAAATGAAAAAATGAAGTCAAATGGAGGAATCCTTTATCAGTGGGATAAGTCTCACCCTAAAAGAGAAGCCCCGGGGAAAGTGATGGATTCTTAAAGGAACATGAGAAGGGAAGTTTGTCTAAGTGGTGATACTCCACTACAAAGCCTTGGAGGAAAACGGAAGAAAGGGTCGGTCCACAAAAACCAACCACACTCTTCAGCTTGAGAATGGAGATACCCCTCTCCCCTTGTTTTTTATCCATAAAACCGATGTATAAAGTTAACTATAGGGGGAGACAATCCATGGGGAACTGCACCTTGGGTGCATTAAAAGGAGGAGCATCCATCGCATACTGTGAAGTTCACATACTGGAAGAATTGGTATGAAATCTTGCCTTGAAAAGTCATGCTGAAAGCTGTCAACTTTTGAAAGCATCTGAAGATGCATTTGTGTAAAGATGGAACCATGGTGGAAGGACATGCACTATCCGTGAATTTCTTAGCAAATTTTTCATGCTTGTTGCGTTGTAGTCTCAAGACAAATTTGATCCTACTCAAAGCAGGCTTGATAAAGAAGCTGTGCAAATCTGGTCTTGGGGGAATAAATCAAAATCTGCCAGCCCAAAGAATCAAAACCAGGATCTGTTTTCATATATGATGGAATTTATTCAATGCATGCGAAAATGGGATTTCAAGGTACTTGGAGATGCTCGAAGCAGTTGGTGATGAAGAAAGTGTTGATCAGCCACCCCTGAACAGTATGATCAAAAATCTATGGAGCAGTGACGCCGTCAAAATGAAGAATAAAAACTGGATATGATTATGCATGCTGAAAACTGTTCATACTAGCTGGATACTAAAGTTTGGTATATATCAAGCTCAATCTGAATGGTGTTGATGTCGAAGACAGATCTAAATCTGTTCTAATAAGCTCAAATGTCATAAACCAATGGATATCTATGATGTTTCTTATGCAGTGACGGGGCCAAATTTCAACATGCATGCTGAAAAAGGAGCCTCAAGACAGATCTGGTTTTACACAAGGCAGTTTGATGGAGAAACTGTGTATTTGCTGATATCTGTTTTAAAGTGCTGAAATCTGAGTGAGGAGGTTGAAATGATGAAGGTGCAGTGGGTGCAAGGTTGTGGAACTTTATTTATACATTTGTTGGAGCTGAATCTGTCAATATATGCTGTGGAAGTAATCAGAAAATCAGTGGATATCCATGCTGGTTTGAAGTGATCAGGTGTCATATTGGGATTTTAACATGGTTTCAAGACAGGTTTGGGAAGCCTTAACAAAGTAAATCTAGGCTTTATTTGATGCGACATTTCTTGGATATGAAAACGGAAATCTTGATGATGGAATAGTTTCATTGTATTTTATATGTACTTGTTATTCACTAACTTGATTGCATCATTTGAGTGATATACCATAAAATTTCATGGAGATGCCACCAGGTTATTCCTAATAGAAAAATGCCTACGACTGTTTTCTCATGACGCAAGGATATTGAACATGGCACTGCTTCTGCAACGTGGAAGTCAATGTTAGCAGATCAGAAGAAGCAATCATGGTGTATGATGATCTGCATAAAGCATAAAATCCATGGAAGCCACGATACACAGAATTGAGTTGTACCACCATGAAGTGATTATCCACGCTGCAAGTAGTTCAGAAAGCATTCGTAAGGTACACTGATAGATAATATTGGTCCGAGTTATTTCTAAACCAAAATTTGATTGATAAATTTATCTTAAATGCGAATTCTGAACAGAAAAAACAAAGTATGACAAAATGAAAAATATCAAGGTGTGAATTTCATTTACCAAAAACGAGTCACAGCTTGTGATAGAGTTGAAGGGAGTCTGCTGTTGGTTCTACTGCTGGTGATTTGGGAGGAGAAGATTGCATACTTATCATAGAAGGGGGAGGAGTATTGTTTAGTCTGTTGAGTCTGTTTTCTTTTTAACAGAGGGTAGACTTGTAAATAGACAATATACCTCGTGGGGTTTAAATACGAGGGGAATGGTCTTTTAGAGAGCATTTGGATAGTTGGAAAAACAGACGGGCCAAGGACTCGGCCTGTTCTACAGAGACAAACAGGAGCGTTATCCGTAGGAATTGTACTGTGATTCAGGTGATTCTAGTAAGAAATTCTGAAACTTAATTGAGTTTTCTCTCTTAATTCCTGGAACTCCAAATTGCACTCTATCAGCTTGCATGATCCCATGCAGGCAAACATTTACCTAACAAACAATAATAGTATAATTGATATATGAATTAATAATAATTAATAAAATTCAAATAATAATAATAATGTTTTAAACTAAGATTAATTAATATCGAAGGAAGGAGCCGAAGCTTCCAGGAAACTAGCGGATTGTGCAAGGTTATAAACCCTTCATGGAAAAAACGCCCAACGGGGCGCTAGGCTCTAGCCTTGTAATATATAAATAATAACTGGTTGGCATATAGTCAACTCAGGATATACGACTATTAATCATCATTAATTACAATATTATTTATCAATTCTTACATTATTTACTGTTCATCGCATTATTAATTCTAATAATAATTAGTATTAACTGCAATGTAAATTAATATGAATTACAACATCAATTATGATTAATCATAATATTAATTATTATTATTTCCAATATTAATTAGTATTAATCTTTATTATTAATCCCATTATTAATTATTACGAAATACAATATAATTATTATCGATGTTAATATTAATCACATAAATAATTATTATTAATTTGAGAATTAATTATCGTTAATTCCAATATTAATTATTATGAGTTACAAGGTCGTTTTCTTTTATTTCATTTTACATGATTTATCCATGTTCATCTTATCTTAAGATGGTTTGGAAGCCACGAAGGGCCGAAAGGATAAAATTGTAGTCCTCATGACAGTGTGTCCAACCTTATCTCTTTACTTTATATGACACTCTGTTCTGATAGAACTAAGAAGATGGTTATTGAGGAAGCTATTTGGCGGTTATCCAGCGGTACACATGGCGACCATTTAACGGTGCATCTTGGTGATGTCTTCTGAGAAAGTAGCATGCGTGGACGCGTGGTGACATTCCATTGCAGAGTCATGTTTGCACCATCTTTAATAAAGTATGTAGAACAGGCAGGCGGTGTGGAGCATCACGACAGTGACAACATACAGACTGCAAGAGTCTTGTTTATGTAAAGTTGTAGTCATCATCATCGTCCCTGATAAAGTATGTTGGGACAAGGGTGTGGTGTCGTGCAATCTAAACTTTTGATAAAACTATTTTATTAAAAGCAGTAGCCACCGGTAAAGGGATAAGGTTGGGACACATGCCACTCAAGTCATCTTCAAACAGACGGGGTGATGTGGCATGTGTCCTAACCTTATCCCTTCACTAGTGGCTACTGTTTTTAATAAAGTTCATCAAAAGTTTAGATAGTACGACATCACACACTTGTCTCAACATAATTTATTAGGAATGAAAACGATGATCACAACTTTACATAAACGAGATTCTTGTGTTCTGTATGCTAGCACTGTCACGATGCTCCACACTGTCTGTCTGTCACACATACTTTATTAAAGATGTTGCAAACACGACTCTCCAATGGAATGTCACCACGCGTCCACACATGCTCCTTTCTCGAAAGACATCACCAAGACGCACTATTGAATGGTCGTCATGTGTACCGCTGGATAACCGTCACATAGCTTTCTCGATAACCTTCTTCATTCTATCAAAACATGGCACATTTGTCTCGCTGGGTGTGGCGTGCAAAGTAAAGAGATAAGGTCGGACACACTGTCATGAGGACTGCAATTTTATCCTTTCGGCTCTTGGTGGGTTTCCAAACCATCTCAAGATATGGTGAACGTGGATAAATCATGTAAAATGAAATAAAAAAAAACAGCTTTGTAATTCATAATAATTAATATTGGAACTAATGATAATTAATTCTCAAATTAATAATAATTAATAATGTGATTAATTTTAAGATTGATAATAATTAACAATGTAATTCGTAATAATTAATAATTAGATTAATAATAAAGATTAATACTAATTAACAGTAAACGGTGATTAATAGTCGAATATCCTGCCAAAGAGTTGGCTTATATATGTATTACAAGGCCAGAGCCTAGCGCCCCCGTTGGGCGTTTTTTCCCTTAAAATCTTAGTTTAAAACATTAATATTAATTTTAATTTTATTAATTGTTATTAATTCATATATCAATTATACTATTATTGTTTGTTAGGTAAATGTTTGCCTGAATGGGCTCATGCAAGCTGTGACTCGTTTTTGGCAAATGAAATTCACAACTTGATATTTTTCATTTTGTCATATTTTGTTTTTGAATTCGAATTTAAGATAAATTTATCGATCAAACATCCTGTGAACTCAAACAAATTCTCACCAAACAGTTGGTGCATAAACTTTAATGCACATGAGTGAGGAACATACCATAAACCAATTGATTCCACTTGCTAATGCTAAAGTGATACCACTGTGAGCTTCATATCTTCCAATTATTTACATAGCATCTCTCCCTTATTTCAAGTGAGGCTAAGCAGCCTTTAAATGCACATCTTAACTCCCCATGAATGTTTGCACCTTCTAGGTACCGCTTGTTGAAATGATCTTTATCATGGGAAAACACACTTTCTTCTAACAGCTTCAAAGTTTCCTGAAACCCACTCAGATGACACCATATTGTGAGAATAACAAATAAACATGTGATATTAAATATTGTTGCTTCTTAATCAAGCTGTCCGTCTTCTCCTTTAGGGTCTGCCATAATCTGACAGGGCATGATAGCACTTGAATGGCTTCCAGTCTAAGAATTATTGGGAGAACTGAGACGAGGCTTCAACACCCGGATTACTCCAAAATGGGATTGGCATCCACTGTATCTTCAGCATTTCAGCAAATTCACACAGATTCCAGCATATAAAATAAGACTCCAGCTCAAATTCTCTTAATTGATAGATTTATCAACATAGATACTAGCCTTGATACCTACTGAATTCAGAAATTTTAGTAAACATTAACAGATTTCAGTATTAACTCTTCAAAGGTGACAGATTTAATCAACACTTTCATTTCCTCCATTTAGCATTATTTCCAAATCCAAAATGTTTCTCCTTTGATGTAAACATGATGCATTTACAACTCTCACAATGCATCCATATTCTCCTTTAAACATTTTCAGATTTAGAAACCTTCCCACATAAATCCATATTTGGCTTGAGGCTTCCAATAACAGTCTAAGAATTATTGGGAGAACTGAGACAACGCTTCAACGCCCAGATTACTCCAAAATGGGATTGGGTCAGCATTTCAGCAAATCCACACATATTCCAGTATATAAAACAAGGCTCCAGCTCAAATTCTCCTAATTGATAGATCCGTCAACATAGATCCCTAGCCTTGATACCTACTGAATTCAGAAATTTTAGCAAGTATGAACAGATTTCAGTATTAACTCTTCAAAGGTGACAGATCAAAACAAGTGCTGAGGTTGAATGCCAAGTCAGAAACGATACCACTTGTTGGAACCAGACACCTTGAGATGGGGTGAATCAGGATGTCAATCAATTTTTACTTTATTCTTTTTGAATCTTCTTCTATAGGATCTTGCTCCCGGGGTT
Organism: Viscum album; assembly: GCA_963277665.1. Classification (NCBI taxonomy): domain Eukaryota; kingdom Viridiplantae; phylum Streptophyta; class Magnoliopsida; order Santalales; family Viscaceae; genus Viscum; species Viscum album. Next base: position 1,819,783,376 of record OY728164.1, read on the forward strand.
GGCAGAAACATTCATTCAACCTGTTTCCTTTCTCAAATGCATCCACAACATACGTCATGCACATTAACATAAAATAAAGAATGCAAGAACACCAGATTTTACTGGGTTCACCCAAATGGGATAATCCAAAGAGCACACACCAATTATGTGTTCCAAGGATGTGATGCTCTATATAGGGTTATTACAATGGTTTTGGTAAGGGTGCACTACCAATCCCTGACGCAATTCCTCCTCAACTCTCACGCACTATTCAAGGAATGAGTCAAGACTTGAGGATCTCCTTCATGTATGGGTCTTCTTCAAATCAGCATGGGCCACTGGCAATCCTTTCATCTTTGATCCTGTATAGATGCTTTTTGATCTTCAATGCTTGCTGCCTCCATATTACTTCAATCCAGACAAGATCAACTCCACATATCAACTCCACGTATGTGGGGGGTTGAATCTGTGTCACCCTAGAACTGCAGAAATTTTTGTCTCTGGATAATAATAATTCCACAACTGGAATTGTTCTTTAAGCTTCTCCTTTTTTAGCCAGATATTTATACATTCCCTGCTCCTCTCAATGCTTCTTTCTTCAAGAATTGCCTGGATATAATCAGTGGAAATCACTGCCTGAATTCATCTCATTATTCTGCTACTTATGCAAGAATCAAATATGATGATATATGTCTGCCCCTGTTTCTCTCTTCTTATTTCCTCACCGCTAATCTAAAATGCAGTGCAGCTCCTGCTCCTTCTCTCGAACCTGATATGAAGCAAAAATATTGCACCCGTCTTCTATTTTTCTCTACTGCCTCTATCAATATATATGCATGTATGCTCAATATATGCAAAAATACCTGTTTTGAATTTCAAATAAATCCATCGAGAGAAACTCTTTGATCTTCGGCCATATAAAATTGTTTCCATTAGTTTCTTCAAACTCCTGATATTCAGATGTGTGAGCTCTCAATTTAGTCGAGCCTTCGAATCACAGGAACAGAAGCCCTTCATTCTAAAGATCTCACCATAGATTCTTCATGAACTTCACTATTCTAACCTCCATAATAATCTCCACGATTTCTAAACCTCCACAAGAACAGATCGAAAACGACATCATTTAAATTTCTGGATATCACAGCATAATTTCTCCATTTAATTTTTGGAATAACCTAGTATTTTATTTATTTTATTCTTCCCGAATATCATGGAATTATACCTCCATTTAAATCCTTCATTTAGGCTTCCAGATTGTAGAACCCATTCGCATAACACACCTGACAAAATTCCATCAATCTAGGCACTACCGACGTGGTGTTATTGTCCTCCATTCAAAACACTCCACAAAACATCCAACAAACCAAAACCACTTAGAACATGACACAAGGTGACACCTGCTTTCTTCTTCGTTACACAGGTCCACTACGGTCACCACTATACCCCATAGTAATTGTCCCTGTTATGCACAGGTAAATCTCCAATGCAACACACTGATCTCCACGGCCTTGTGATTTTATATTGCCCATTTTGCACCCCGTTTTGCACCAACCACGTGTGGTTTCTTCTCCATGGTCTGGCAGCTTCTCCATGCTCTCGTGTTAACTTTCGTATTCCATTACACCAACAACCGCGACATGGGCCGAAAACTATTTTTGATTCGCCATGACCTTCACTGTGTCATGGTAATGCAGTTAAACTCAGAACCTCCAATTTTCTTGCCGCACCCACTACTCACGCAGCATCCTGATTTTATTTACGCCCGCTGCCCTTGCACAAGCAGGGTTCTACCCTTGCGCAACATCTTGATTTTAGAGTTACCTTTACACATAATTCATATTACCCTTCCGCATTTGTTTTCCTACACGAAGCCTTGACTATACCTCAAGTGTCCTTCATATGTGGCCAAGCTCGAATGCTACACAAACCACATTTATTCACAGCCTTTCTAAAATACTTCAAAACTCCTTCAACCTACCGGAAACATCTAATGAATTACTCCAGGGCCAAGCTACTCGTAAGTACTCGAATGCTACACAAACCACATTTATTCACAGCCATTCTAGAATACTTCAGAACTCCTTCAATCGAGTATTCTACAAATAGTCACCATGCCAAGCATTTGATGCATTTTCATACATAAATGACACCTCTTTTTTCATTAAACTGAATATTTTATAATTCCATAATAAACCTTCAAGCAAATATTCCACGAGCAGACATTTCCATGCTACTTCAATGATAGTTTTATATGATAAAACTACTATTCATAGGATAATTTGTTAATTTTCTTATATAATTTAATTTAAGGTTCACTGTAAAAAACTACCAAAAATTAATAATTGAATGGTGTAAAGATTAATTTTTCACTACAATTAAGTTGTTTAAATTTCCTTTTTACACTGCACCATTCTTCATTAGAGTTCATACTTATAATTTGCAACAAGTACCCAGGAGATCAGTAACTAGAATATGAAAAAGCAGAAAATCACGCATAAAATGTCCACTAAATAAACAATAAACAATGCCTGAGGAACAGGAATATATGCTAAGATTGATCAAATCATCTAAGAACATTAGTTAGATAAGTCTTCTAAAGTTGGAGAGGTCATAGGGGGAAAAGGATCACCAAGTACTCCATTCAATGTCATGAGAAAGCGTTCTTTTAAAACCAATAAATCGTCTCAAGCAAACAAAATAAACAGGCATTCTTCCAGATCTAAGGAATTCCCGGAGAAATGTTCACATTTCATCGTCATCGGATTCACTCCAAAATTTCTATCAGGCATCAGGATCCACATTTTAACTCCTAGGAGCAAGCTTTTCCTTTGCTTTCTGGATCTTCAAGACCTTCTTAACGATTTTCTGCTCCTCCACCAAAAAGGCTCGAACGATCCTATTAAGAAAAATGGAACGCATTCCTATCAAATCATTCTGATCCAGTAATCCAAACAATGTCACACAAGGAGGAACAACATACCTCTCCCTCACAGCACCTCCAGATAAGACACCCCCATATGGTCGATTGACAGTCCTCCGATTCCTGGATAATCTAGACCTCTTGTATTCAGCAGGTCGTAATTTGGGGATCTAAAAAACACATTAGGAGCGAGTTGTGATTAATTCAAGTATTTTAGATTGAACCAGTGGGAACAAGATAATTGCATCTATGCAGGCAGGCAGGCTTAATCCAACAAATAAATAATTATGTGTCCTTCCCCTTGCACATTGGCTTGTCAATTGAAAACCCAGCTTTCTTCTTCCATTTCTGGGTCTAACATGAAAAAATGAATCTCGGTTTTAAGAATTCAAACAAAGGAACTAAAACGAACCAATATTGACAGTTTTCAGATTGTGAAGGGGCAGAATACTTGTAAACAAAGTAACTAAAACGACCCGATATTGACAGTTTTCAACTTGTGAACGGGAAGACTTGTAAAGGCTGATTCTTGTATAAATGAGTTTGATTACCAAAATCTTATATAAACGAGCCGAAAATCACCAATAATGTTGCAGTGGAACAATCTTTTAAAATATCATCCGCAGCCAGTACAAAAAGCAGTATTTTGGATAAAGTAATAGGGAAAACCATGAAAATAGGATAAAAAACAGAAATCCATACCCCTTGGATCCGCTTTCCCGTAACAGGGCATCTAGGACCCTTGGCTCGCTTTTTCACGCTCTGATACACCAGCTTGCCCCCTGAAGGATTTAAAAACAGCTTGCAAGAATAAATTACCAATTATGATCACTAAAATTCCAGAACAGATTGCATCACAAGACCTAACAGAAGCTAGTCACGCAACATAAATTAGGATCCATTAAAAAACATCAAAAGATGTGGATGGATGGGATTACCGGGGGTCTTGACGACTCTGTTGATGTTCGATTTAGTTGCAAACCCGTGACGCTTACGATAAGTGAGTCGCTGCACCATCTTCTGAACTCGAGCTCTCAGCGACTCCGCGCAAGATGAATCAAGGTAGAAGGACGCCGACGGTTCGGACAATTACGGTTCGGGAGAAGGTGTATATATCCTCCCAAAAACCTAGATCGTACGGCGACTCCACTGATAGGGAAAATGACATTTGAAGACCAAAGGTGAGCCTTAATACCGGCGGAGGACCGGAAAATATCTAAAGGACCAAAAAAAAGGTATATTTTTGTTCAGATGGACAGTTATGCTCCAAGTAAAACACGGGGCACTGTTCCGTGGATTTTTTCATTTTAGATTTTACAAGTACATCCCCCGTGCGATGCACGGAACTATAAAATAATTTTTATTATTTAGCATAGAATACTATTTATAAAATATAATAGTTCATATTAGTATTGAAAATATTTGAAAAGAAAACAACACACATAATAAAGGAATAAAAGTTACATAAATTGAAGAACAAAAGTTATATAGTGAGCAGTATTCTCTATAAAATACATAATGAAGGAACAATAGTTACATAAATGATTAATGTATAATAATAGAAATTACAGAAATTGAGGAATAAACAATGCCCTCTATAGATAGAAGAGCTTCTGATTTCTCAAATAAAAGAGCTTTTGAATCCTCCTTGGCATACAAGAACGTCGTAGCTTGGCATAAATGGCAAGCCATCGAGCATTGAGGGTTTGAGTGGAATTGAGGGTCAGATTTCTCCATGGCCGGGTTCTGGAAGGCATGAACCTCTAACTTGCTCTGTCATATCACTTTCTTTTAGCATTGAATTGTCACTTTCTCATCTCTTCGATAATTTTTTTAAAACAATTGCTCCTAAAAGAGAAACATTACTCTTGTTTTCTATGGTAAACACTACAAAAAATCTTATACCCCTACTCCTAAATATGATATATCCTCTCCCAGTTCTTCAAAGTTGAATCCTTAAGTCGCTTAAATGGGTATAGTGATTAAGTTGATTACATGGGATATGAGAGGAATCCCCCCCCAAACATCTCAAAAAACTCTTTGAAACTAAATATGTTTTCTCTTCTTTTGTCATATGACATATTAGTGCAGAATTCATGACCATATACTTATTATAAAATGTCTGGTATAATCTATATAGATATAAACTTGAAAAACATTTCAATCAAAACTACAAGCCCATAAATCATGGTCAGAGAGTTCTAAATATCATCATTTCATAAAAGAATTATACAATCAATGCAGGGTTGTACATAATAAAAAACTAAAGCAGCCTGTGCATGCCTCATGGAATTAGAAAGCAGTGACATTTCCCCTCATCTGAATGTCTACCTTCTTCAATCAATGTAATGAGTGTTGGATTGTTGGTTTTAAACCCCACATGAACATAGACAAATCAAGGGTAAGCAGAGCCTTCGACCACTTCAGAAGACCTGTAAAAATGAAATTGATTCAAAAAATAGATGAAAACAAAATGAATCTTGATATATCATGAGTCACTATCACCATTCTATATAAACATGAGGATGTATAAAGTATAAGTGAATATAGAACATGCAGACACATAGTGATACAGATTCCAGAAGCATTGCTTTGGTGTTCAACAAAAAATAATGAATGGATGGTAGGGGAATAGTATAATCATTAAAGACATTTACATAAACACCATACCTGATATATGGAGACGTCCATCTTGAACATTGTTATTGAAGGTGATGTTTTAAGAAGGGAACATCCATATTGAACAATGTTATTGAACATCTAAGACAAATTATATGTAATTACAAAATAAATTAAGATAAAAGTAAAAAAATGTTCAGATTTTGAATCTGCAATGGATACTAAAATAATAATATTAAAAAATTGTTTTAGTTTAGCATTAAAATAAATATGTACAGTAAGAGAAAAACCTTGGTAAATGATAGAGATCCGACTTTTCATCAGTTCTCTAAGTATATGGATGTCATGTCCCATATTTGAATTGGAAGTGTGGTTTGGAAAACATAAGGTAAGGTAGTTGAGGTAATAGGAAAACCTGTAATAAGGGTGATACATTAAACCAAAAATATTTCATGCAGACAAGAATATGAAATAAGATTAAAAAAATAATAAGATACATACCTATGGATAGGAATGATACTCTTTCCGACCTACTCTTCATGAAGCATGCTTTATTGTTAGAAGGTGTGTGTTCCATCTCTACACTCATATGTTAAAATATTCAATAATAATAATTTACAGTGAAGAATATACTATTAAAAACAACAACTAAAATAGGTTCTGTTTTTAGAGTGCGTGTATAGTGGTGTTAAAACTGTAGCTCCATCAGATCTGATCAATGTGTGCATTATATGTGTTAGTACAAAAAACCTACATTCTGTAATAAAAGTAATATTAAAATTTGAAGTATAAATGTATAAGATAATTTCAAAAAATCAGGTTCAATTTGGATGTTGCAGTACCTTGAAAATGCCCCCACCTAAATGGGGATGTCATTACATTTCATGGTTTGTTAATGATGTGTCGTCTTGAGACAATGCAAATGCCCCACCTAAATGGTTTGCTTACCTGAACATACATTAATGTTTCAAAATAGAAGATTATATGTATGACCAAAATGGAAACACTGAAATAATCAATCCATAGATATATAGAAGATATATGTAGAAACACCATGTTTTCACAATTTGGATACACTTAAATAAGGAATACATAAATGTATATGTTTAACTAATAGGGAAGAAATTACATATAACTAATCTGGAATATGTTAAGATTCAACAACCTGTAAGATATTCTGTAACAGATAATTTCACAACAGATTACATGAAAGGCAACAATTTAGATTACATGAAAGGCAAACCAGCAGCACTCTCTGGGATAATTTCATAACAGATGATATGATAAAAGCAAACCAGCAACACTCTACAAATAAGTGAAACATAATTATGGAATACGTGTTGAAAATCTTAGACGTACATGGGTCCTGACATCGATTCCATTTCCGACATGCCACATTAATGTTCTACATTCAGGGTCTGGAATGGAAGTTTCAATGAGTGCCAATGGCGTGAACATGAAATACATATGTACTGAAAAGCAGATATCTACATTGAAAACAATAACATAGTACATACTCAAAGAAGGGAATAGAACAGTAATCATGAATATAAATAGTGTACCTGTATAGAATAAAATATGTACCTGTTTGAAAAAAATATGAATAAATTAGAACAGAATATGAACCTGTCGAAAAAATATGAATCTCTAAAAAAACCAACTCACCATTCCAACATTACTAAAACACCTCACTCATGGTATACTCCACGTTTGTTTTGAAGCCCAGATAGATTATAATTCATTCTACAACTGATCTCCTGCACAAAACATCCAAAACCCCATAATTTCTTAAAAAAACCAAACCCTCCCTTACACACATGCAGATTTCATACTATAAGTGAAGCCTTATGCATAACCAAATGATATCTGCCATAATACAACATGCAATAGAGCTTCACTAAGTTCATTAATAAATATGTCCAGGATAAACAAAATACAGGCTTCAATAGAGAACTTGGGAAGACAAGGAAGAAACTCGTAGAGCTTCATACATAAGTGATCTTATGAACAGACGTGTTCCTGGAAAACACGGTATACCCAGGATAAGAAGTAGAGGCGCCCAGGTTTGAAGAAGAGGGATATCCTCCCTTTGACATAGAATCATGACAAATAGGTAATTGGAGTCATCCAGAGTTTTGACATGGATCCGTAGGATTGCAGGAGTCAGGGTTTTTCCCTTATTTTCCTGCTACAAACTTAAAACCACAGTCCACAATTCTGTCCAAAACCTATTGATTTGCAATGAATAGATGTAAAATGTTAACAAATTTCCAGACATAAAATACTATTCAATAGTTATAGGAAAAAATTTATTTGGAAACAAATTATTCAAAACAGAATACATGGTATATGCCCTCTGTCCTCCCGCCAAGCACCCCCCCTGTCCAGCCCCTCATTGCATTGCAGCCCTCACCTCTCCATCTCCTCCTCCCCCCGTCCCAGCCCCTCCCTGCATTCCAGCCCTCACCTCTCCATCTCCCCCCCGGGCCTTCCCCTCCCCTCAACCCTGCCCAGCTCCCCCCCTGCCAAGCCCATCCCCTCCCCCCTGCCAAGCCCGTTTCCCCCCCTACCCAGATTGTGTCCTCCTCCCTTTCCTGCACCTCCTCCTACCCCCATGCCCAGCTCTACCCCTCCCTCCCATCCCCATTCATCTACTTGTCTTCTCTCCCCTGCCCAGTCCCTCCTCCCCCCACCCCCACCCTGCCCAGCTTGTCACCCCCACCCCAATTTCACAGGACTTTCTCCTAACCCCTACCCAACTCTACCCCTGCCCTTCCCCCTCATCTGGTTTTCTCCCACCCCATCCCAGCACCTCCCCCTCCCACCTCAGCCTCCCCCTGCCCAGCCCCTCCCCCCACCACTCCCCCTTCTGCCCAACCTCTTCCAAGTTATTATGAATTGAATAAATATATTATTCATTTCCCAGATTCTGCATCTCAGTCTAATTGGTCCTCTATCATATATTCTGGAGGGGTAATGGTTGGGATTGGAAAAATAGATAATCAAACAGAAAGTAATACATGATTTAGAATTTTTTTCATGGAGTTATTTATTAGAGAGAATGAAATATTTCAAGAATTCCATACAACATAAGTTGGAATAAGTGATTTTATTAGGGATGTAAACAGACAAAATATATACTGAAAAATGAACAACATTTAAAAAGGTTAACTAAAAAAAGGACATATTTTATTGTCATGCATGCATGTTTAAGGGGCAAACATACATGTACCTTCTATTTGTAACTTTCTTCATTGTACATATAACATATCTTCTCAAAAAATTTGACATGTTTCGTTCAACACAACCTGTGCAATGAATGATGGAAACAAATGAGAAATAAACATGTTTAATGTATCTCATTTTTCAACCGATATGTTCAGCATGTGAAAATATAGGTAATCCAAAACCTGTGATGGCCGGTAAGATTGAAGGCCGGTTGAATTACATGGGAAGCCTACCCATTCTTCAATAGGTGCATGGGGTGTTGTACAGGAGCTGGTCGACCATGCCAAGCCTACGCTTTGTTCAAAACTGAAAAATCAAGAAGACATCCATGGACTTCCAGAAATCTGTTAAATTGTTAATCAACAAATAGAGAGAATTCCAGTGGAGAAAGCAGCCTATGAAAGAGGGGAAAAATACCTACCATCAAACAAACAGGGCTGTAAGTCCAGGATAACATCAAGTCCTCAAAGCAGATGACTGAACAGGGTGAAAAATCCACTATCCATCACAATCAAGCTAAGATATCCAGAAAACCATAAAAAACAATGAATTCATGCAACACATTATCATTGAGGTTAAACCCCAGAAGTCTTGGAAGACAGGAATAAATCGAGTTCATAGAAAAACCTGTAAAGCCCTACGGGACCTGTTAGCACAAGTAGACATTTCATATCCATTGACTCACAGCCCAGAAGGTTAATAATCCTTTGTGATTTAAGTCACATGAGAGAAAAACAACACCCTTATCCAGTAATGACATGTTATATACAGAAGAGACCCTGGGCATAGAAAGCAGTCCCTAAAGCTCCAGAAAGAATCTCCTCTAAGTGATTGAAGAAGTCATTCCCATGGAATATCTTTGTAGTTGAAAACATTTATTTTCGTATTGATATTAAGTAATTTTACAAAAGTATGTCATTGAGAAAAAATTGAGAAAAACTGTTGTGAATGAAATCCATTTAAATAATATCCATCATGCAGTGCTTTGAAAATTGGCAACACTGCAACCCCTATCCTTGACGTTGTCAGCATAGTGTTTTAGAAGTGAATAATGGTGACAAACAAAACCGTCTAAAGTACAACAAAACTTCCAACAATAAATAATGGAAATCGTAAAGTACAACAAAACATCCATTAATGAAGAAGTGTAACATGATTAACCAAATATAAAAAAATCATCCACCATGAAAACCGTCCAACAATAGAAGAAAACCTTCGACCATGAAAAGCATCTTGCATGAATAACCATTCAAGATAAGGTTATTCAAATACAACATTTGATTTCAACATGCAGAAATATTTTTTAATGGAAAGCAAATACTTTTTCCATCAGCATTACTGAATTTTTGAATTTTAAATATAATTACTGCATTAGTAAACAACATTATAAGGAGACATAGCAGTGGATAAATATTTTGAAATAGGGAATTTGAAATTAAGAGATAACAAAAATTGTTTTTCCAAAATGCATACATACCGTAAGACAAACCCTTAGTCTACTTTGTTTGTTTTTGTTTTTAAGTTATCCTTTATGCGAATCTGAACTGCACTGTCATCTGTTGATGGTGGTGTGGAGTCACCAGACATTGACACATTCTGCTTGACTGCATCCTCATCATCGTAGTTAGTCAACAAATTTCTCTACAAGTGAAAGTAAATATTAACCGAAACAAAATTCAATGACCCACTACCTGATTGAAAACCTTTATAACGATAAAGTAAAAAACTAAACCTATTTTATGTAAGGTGACATTTATTTACCTGAACTGTTGAAATAATTGAAGATGATGTTACAACTCATGATTGAGGATTTGTAGTGGGTTGAAAAGATTCAACAGTCTGATGATCCTACAATGAAATGTTAACAACAATAGTCCAGAATGACGTTAATTACGGATAGGGAAAAAGAATTAATAGAAATGAAAATATTGTACCCGATTCAGTTCAATCTCACTACTTACTCCAGTAAATTCAATGCTCTGATCATATTTCACAAAAATTACAATAGGATTAAATATTTTCAGGTTTAAAACATAAATGAAATTTGGAATAGATATTAGCCATTACCTGATTGTATGCAAAGCTGTCATTGAATTTTCTGATGTAGTTTTCATTGTCGCTAATGAAAATGTCCTTGTATGTGTTTTGTTCTATTGAACGATGACGATTTTGAATATTGAAATTTGATATTTCAATTGATAAGAGGACTGTCATTGATTTGAAAATGTTAAGTTCAGGAGGAAATCCATATTCGTCATCGTCCTGATGATCAAATTATGAAACAATATTCAATGCTAGGAATGCCAAAATTGTAAATTTATTGACACAATAGATAGAGTTGGTTTTACCTGTATTCACGCAGCTCTCAAGTCAGCAGCTGTCTTGTGTATGAATTGCATGACTTGTTTGTCAAACAAAACTATTGAAAAAGAGTATGTATTATCAGTAACCTTAAGTTGCACTCTAAATCTGTTTAATATGAAATGATGACCGCACTGTTAGTACCAATAAGTATTTTAATTTATTAGTTCAGAAGGAATTGATATTAATAAATTTAATAATTTAAATGATAATGTAATGACCCGAAATTTTGAATAAATCTTGTTTCCTAATTTTATGTGTTATTTTATTTATTTTTATACTCAACAAAAATGTTTCATTTGATAACATGATTATAATTAAAATGAGACCATTGGGTTTAGACGGTTATATGACCATTGGTCAATATGACCGCTGGAAACTAAACGTTTTGATTATTGTCTCTAAATACAAGTAATCTTGGTTAATTATTATAGAAAGAAGATTCGATGGCCTCACCCAGTAGTCTTGGACCGATCAAAGCCCATCTAACAGAACTTGGGAAGGAGGTAGCACCACTGGGCTTTGCTCTGGACCAAACCCAAGCCGAACTTCATCGTGTGAAGCTAGAACGGAATCGCCTCTGTGAGAAGTTCAAACTGATAGAAATTACTACTCGTGCGATGTTAGCCGAGCCTCCCTCAGATTCTCTCACCTTAGTACACCTTACACTTAGGTCCTATGCTGGTGTGATAAGTGGCTATGTAAGGAGACCGTAACTGCCTTGTGTAATCCTTTGTTTTAAATAAAAATTGGGATTTCTTCTTATGATGAAGTTTATGAATTTTTAAATGACCGGATAAATATAGTATGCATATTTTTTATAAATTTTAGAAAAAGGATATTTTAAAAATGTTTATGTAAACCTTAAATAATTAAAAATGTGTAATGATTTTCAAAAAATGGTCTTCTACAATTAAGTTCAGTACGAAATTTAGAGTCTAACAAGATCAACTTGATTTTTGATGAATAGTAAATTATGAATAGTGATTTTATGATTAGGATTAGTAATGTGTCCAAATGGATTAGTAATCTCACTTAAAGAAAGTATTAATATAATCTAGGCACCTTGATTAAGTAATGTGATTCAATAAAATGGTTAAATAACGGTTTCATAAATTATTATTCAAGTATTAGTTTTTTGGGTGAATAGTGTTTTTTAATTAAAAATTTAATTAAAAATATTTAGAAAATTATTTTTATAAAATGGATTTCATTTTTTAACTCAGAGCGTCGATATTATGTTATGGTAATTTTTGGGGATTTTTCTGAAAAAAATGAATTTTCGGTGAATAGTGTATTTATTTAAAAATTAAATTAAAAATATTTAAAAAATTATTTTTATAAAATGGAGTTCATTTTTGAAATCAGAGCATTGATATTTGGTTAAGGTGAAATTTTGGGATTTTTCTGAGAAAGTTGAATTTTCAGTGAATAGTAAAAATACAGTTTTAGGGTTTCAGTATGTTTAATGATCTCATAGCTGTGTCATGATGATGTCATGAGATATTTTAAGGGATGGCTGGCAAAAGGTGATGAATTATTGTATTGGGGGCCCCATGTGGCCTAACTCCATGGGAAGTACCATGGGAGGGCCCATGCTTTTGAGAAAACCACTTTTGAGGTGTCCTTTGGCCATTAATGCCTTGTCCCCTCACTTTCCCTATAAATACCAAGAAATCCTCTCATCCTTTCGACTCCCCACTCCCCCAACGAAGTTCTGGTCTCATTACCTCCCAAGGAGTCCTCCCAAGGTTCCCCCAAGCCCTCAAGGTCCCAACCATTGAGTTTTAAGAGTTACGTTTTAAGGTAAGGGATCCGACCTCTCTCTTTCACTTCAAGTAATCTCTTTTATGTCATTCCTTTTATGCTCCATGTTCTTATGTTGGAGGATGTTATTTTATACTCCTCTTACTTCCCTTTTCATGTTCATATAATGAGAGATCCCCTCTTACTCTCATTATTTCGTTTTATGAAGTTTTAAGTGGCGTCGTTAGGCTGCCGAAATTTCTGTAACATATTCTTTCTCCCTTCTCATTTTTCAAGATCTATTTTCATGTAAAGTATTTCAAGTTCCTTTTTTATTATGTTGGGTTATGATATCTAAATTTATCATACTGATCTTTTATGATCATATGATGAGAGACCCCATTTGATCTCTTCAATTCAGTATTTTGAAGTTTTAAGTGGCGCCGTTAGGCTGCTGAATTTTTAAGTGGTTCTTCACCCTTCTCGTTTTGAAGTTCTACTTTCATGTCAATTCTTTCAAGTTCCTTTTTGTTATGTTGGGGTATGATCTCTATATCTATCATACTGGACTCTTATGTTCATATGATGAGAGACCCCATTTGATCTCTTCAATTCAGTATTTTGATGTTTTAAGTGGCGCCGTTAGGCTGCCGAATTTTTTAGGGGATTCTTTCACCCTTCTCATTCTTTTCAAAGTTCTACTTTAATGTCAAGTCTTTCAAGTTACTTTTTAATTATTTTGGGGCATTATCTCTATATCTATCATACTGAACTCTTATGTTCACATGATGAGAGACCCTATTTGATCTTTTCAAATCATTTTTGTTGAAGTTTAAGTAACGCCGTTAGGCTGCCGAACTTTCATAAGAGAAATCTAATTTTTGTCTTCCTTCCATGTTTTTCATTTCAAATGGTATGTCCTTGAAATTTCATTACCATGATCATGTATCCTTCTTATTCTGTCCATCTACTGTTTTATGGGTCATTTATGAATGTTTGACCCATTTTCCCTCTCTTTTTAATGTCTTCTAAAACCTCGTAACATAGCCGTTATGCTGCAAAATTTCCGTCTCAAAATGTATCTCTCCTTTTCTAAAGTTCTTTTATATTATTAAGTGAATACTCAAAGCTCTTTATTCTAAAGGGGTATTCACATATATACCAAAATTTTCTATTTTAAATTCTGGGATTTACATACATGAGACCCACCTTCCTTTTCTGTGGGTTTTAAAGTGACGTAAATATCATGTCTTTAAAGCAGTTTTTAAAATGTTGTGATTATGAAATGAAACCCATTTATTTTATGCTATATGGGTTATTTATGAAATTTTTGATGATGATATATGTGTCTCACATGATAATAAAGGAAAATTTAAGGGTGCGCCCTGATAGCGCTCCAATGCATTGGGTAATGATGTAACCACTAGAGATTATAATTTTCACGATACCTTGGTGAATAACCTTGGTAATTTTCAAATGACACCTTGGGGATGGACCTTGGTGATATGTTCATGATTGTCTATGTTAAATGATGTAGCCACATCTTAAAGTTATGAAAAATTTTATTTTTATTATGATATGCCACATGATTTTTTTTATCATGCCTTAAAGTTCTTGTTCATGACATAGTTGATGTATCTCAAGTTCACATGTTAAATGTTTCCCTTGTTTCCCTTACTGGGCCTTCTGCTCACCCTTTCATTTGATGTATGTCCCCAGGTTATGAGATGTAGTAATGAACCTAGGATGAACATGAGGAGAAGCCTTTCAAGTGTTTAAGAAGAATGTTTTATGTTTTCATGTTTTAAGTTCCTGGTTTCCAAGACACTAAACCTTAAATATCCTCAGTTTTGTATAATGTAATGAAAGTTTATGTGATAAAGAGGCGGGATGATATAGTTGGTATCAAAGGGTGGTTTAGTTATTTGTGGAAATTAGGATATGAAAACTCTAGGAAGAACCCTATAGAAAAGTTTAAATATAGGAAATCTTCCTGGTATTTTGGTGAGTATTGAGTAAGGGGTTGCCAAGCAAATACATCCCTGTCTGGATACGAGCAGGTAGAGGTGGCTCTGGCACAGATGTACATAGGGGTAAAACCCGAAAACACCACTTTGAGCTAGACTCGAATGAGAACTGGTACACGACAACGGGCCTTGCTGCACTCTTGGTTACGACACTCCCGAGGGATATGCTTTGGTAAATTCATAAGCTTAGTATGAACCATTGTTAAAGGAACAAAGATAAAATAAAATAAAGATTCACATAAGAATATATGATCATGGATAACCTAGATGTGAACCTAGGGGATCACAAGTTAGGGTATACTTTTCTTCTACAAGTTATCCTTATATGCTTTCAGTTCCTTTTCATGATTATTGGCTAAGTACTTAAGCCCCTAATTATGATTTCTCTTCTTAGTTAATGGTGGGAAATGGAAGAACATGTACCAATAACCAATGTGATAGGAAATGCGATGATTGTCGTATTAATATGACAGGGATGATTAGGGGACTAAAATATGATTATTATTTTGGAAGACGTTCACTATTTTGGGGACCCTATATGATCGAGGTAAATAGATTACTATAGTATTTTCATTGAGGAGTAAGGTTGACTTATATTTTGAAGAATCGATGAATTTAAGGTGGACTTATAGTAATTTAGGTTACTTATGGGAATGATTAACCTATCTTGGGTAAAATATGTTTAGGTTAGATACTTTGGTTATAAGATGTTAGGAGTGGTTGATGTTGTTTGGAGATGAACAATGAAGTTTATTTTGGAAGACTATGTTATCAAATCCTTCTTGTATTTGGGTTTCAATCTTAGTTTGGTTTATTTTGAGGAATTTTAAGGACCGTATTAATGGAATGGTCTATGATGAACTTTGGGTAGTACCATGGAACTTTGAATATTTAAAAGTAGTTTCCATTCCTATGGGATTCTTTTTTTTGAAGAGTTGTTTTACCTTACCCTTTCTGTTTTTGGGATAATGATTAAAGATATAAGAAATAGATAGTTAATATTTTGTGGATTATGAAGATGATTCTTGTGTTTTGATGAGACCAAGTAGTTTTGAATGCTCATAGCTTGGAGAAAAGATTAGTTTTGGGTAGAAACTTATTAAAGGATGAAACTCTACTTGAAGATAGGTATATTTTCTTATGTTTTTGTTTTATGTTGTAAATGAATTCCTCAAAATTATGAAAAGGAACGTAAAACAAAAACGTTGTTGGTTTACGTTTCCTACTAGGTAATCAAAGACCGTTTACAAACATCATAATTTTGGGATTTTCTTATGGTTAACTTTCTCCTAACCATGTTCTCTATCACTCTCCCCCAAAACTTGACCCTTTGTTTTTCTTCCATGTCCATGTTTTCCTACATGGAATCCTAGTGTGGGTTAACTCGGGTGACCTTTGTACTTCCCTTTCTTTCTTTTAAAGTAATAATTTTACTGACTCCTTTTCCGATGTGGGACTTTCAATGAAATTTCAAAACCCAATTTTAAAAATTGCGAGGACACAATTTCTTAAGGGGGGAAGAATGTAACGACCCGAAATTTTGAATAAATCTTGTTTCCTAATTTTATGTGTTATTTTATTTATTTTTATACTCAACAAAAATGTTTCATTTGATAACATGATTATAATTAAAATGAGACCATTGGGTTTAGACGGTTATATGACCATTGGTCAATATGACCACTGGAAACTAAACGTTTTGATTATTGTCTCTAAATACAAGTAATCTTGGTTAATTATTATAGAAAGAAGATTCGATGGCCTCACCCAGTAGTCTTGGACCGATCGAAGCCCATCTAACAGAACTTGGGAAGGAGGTAGCACCACTGGGCTTTGCTCTGGACCAAACCCAATCCGAACTTCATCGTGTGAAGCTAGAACGGAATCGCCTCTGCGAGAAGTTCAAACTTATAGAAATTACTACTCGTGCGATGTTAGCTGAGCCTCCCTCAGATTCTCTCACCTTAGCACACCTTACACTTAGGTCCTATGCTGGTGTGATAAGGGGCTATGTAAGGAGACCGTAACTGCCTTATGTAATCCTTTGTTTTAAATAAAAATTGGGATTTCTTCTTATGATGAAGTTTATGAATTTTTAAATGACCGGATAAATATAGTATGCATATTTTTGATAAATTTTAGAAAAAGGATATTTAATTTTTTTTATTTAAACCTTAAATAATTAAAAATGTGTAATTATTTTCAAAAAATGGTCTTCTACAATTATGTTCAGTACGAAATTTAGAGTCTAATAAGATCAACTTGATTTTTGATGAATAGTAAATTATGAATAGTGATTTTATGATTAGGATTAGTAATGTGTCCAAATGGATTAGTAATCTCACTTAAAGAAAGTATTAATATAATCTAGGCACCTTGATTAAGTAATGTGATTCAATAAAATGGTTAAATAACGGTTTCATAAATTATTATTCAAGTATTAGTTTTTTGGGTGAATAGTGTTTTTTAATTAAAAATTTAATTAAAAATATTTAGAAAATTATTTTTATAAAATGGATTTCATTTTTGAACTCAGAGCGTCGATATTATGTTATGGTAATTTTTGGGGATTTTTCTGAAAAAAATGAATTTTCGGTGAATAGTGTATTTATTTAAAAATTAAATTAAAAATATTTAAAAAATTATTTTTATAAAATGGAGTTCATTTTTGAAATCATAGCATTGATATTTGGTTAAGGTGAAATTTTGGGATTTTTCTGAGAAAGTTGAATTTTCAGTGAATAGTAAAAATACAGTTTTAGGGTTTCGGTATGTTTAATGATCTCATAGGTGTGTCATGATGATGTCATGAGATATTTTAAGGGATGGCCGGCCAAAGGTGATGAATTATTGTATTGGGGGCCCCATGTGGCCTAACTCCATGGGAAGTACCATGGGAGGGCCCATGCTTTTGAGAAAACCACTTTTTAGGTGTCCTTTGGCCATTAATGCCTTGTCCCCTCACTTTTCCTATAAATACCAAGAAATCATCTCATCCTTTCGACTCCCCACTCTACCCCAATGAAGTTCTGGTCTCATTACCTCCCAAGGAGTCCTCCCAAGGTTCCCCCAAGCCCTCAAGGTCCCAACCATTGAGTTTTAAGAGTTACGTTTTAAGGTAAGGGATCTGACCTCTCTCTTTCACTTCAAGTAATCTCTTTTATGTCATTCCTTTTATGCTCCATGTTCTTATGTTGGAGGATGTTCTTTTATACTCCTCTTACTTCCATTTTCATGTTCATATAATTAGATATCCCCTCTTACTCTCATTATTTCGTTTTATGAAGTTTTAAGTGGCGCCGTTAGGCTGCCGAAATTTCTGTAACAGATTCTTTCTCCCTTCTCATTTTTCAAGATCTATTTTCATGTAAAGTATTTCAAGTTACCTTTTTATTATGTTGGGGTATGATCTCTAAATTTATCATACTGATCTTTTATGATAATATGATGAGAGACCCCATTTGATCTCTTCAATTCAGTATTTTGAAGTTTTAAGTGGCGCCGTTAGGCTGCTGAATTTTTAAGTGGTTCTTCACCCTTCTCGTTTTGAAGTTCTACTTTCATGTCAATTCTTTCAAGTTCCTTTTTGTTATGTTGGGGTATGATCTCTATATCTATCATAATGGACTCTTATGTTCATATGATGAGAGACCCCATTTTATCTCTTCAATTTAGTATTTTGATGTTTTAAGTGGCGCCGTTAGGCTGTCGAATTTTTTAGGGGATTCTTTCACCCTTCTCATTCTTTTCAAAGTTCTACTTTCATGTCAAGTCTTTCAAGTTACTTTTTAATTATGTTGGTCATTATCTCTATATATATCATACTGAACTCTTATGTTCACATGATGAGAGACCCTATTTGATCTTTTCAAATCATTTTTGTTGAAGTTTAAGTAACGCCGTTAGGCTGCCGAACTTTCATAAGAGAAATCTAATTTTTGTCTTCCTTCCATGTTTTTCATTTAAAATGGTATGTCCTTGAAATTTCATTACCATGATCATGTATCCTTCTTATTCTGTCCATCTACTGTTTTATGGGTCATTTATGAATGTTTGACCCATTTTCCCTCTCTTTTTAATGTCTTCTAAAACCTCGTAACATAGCCGTTATGCTGCAAAATTTCCGTCTCAAAATGTATCTCTCTTTTTCTAAAGTTATTTTATATTATTAAGTGAATACTCAAATCTCTTTATTCTAAAGGGGTATTCACATATATACCAAAATTTTCTATTTTAAATTCTGGGATTTACATACATGAGACCCACCTTCCTTTTCTGTGGGTTTTAAAGTGACGTAAATATCATGTCTTTAAAGCAGTTTTTAAAACGTTGTGATTATGAAATGAAACCCATTTATTTTATACTATATGGGTTATTTATGAAATGTTTGATGATGATATATTTGGCTCACATGATAATAAAGTCAAATTTAAGGGTGCGCCCTGATAGCGCTCCAATGCATTGGGTAATGATGTAACCACTAGAGATTACAATTTTCACGATACCTTGGTGAATAACCTTGGTAATTTTCAAATGAAACCTTGGGGATGGACCTTGGTGATATGTTCATGATTGTCTATGTTAAATGATGTAGCCACATCTTAAAGTTATAAAAAATGTTATTTTTATTATGATATGCCACATGATTTTTTTTATCATGCCTTAAAGTTCTTGTTCATGACATAGTTTATGTATCTCAAGTTCACATGTTAAATGTTTCCCTTGTTTCCCTTACTGGGCCTTCTGCTCACCCTTTCATTTGATGTATGTCCCCAGGTTATGAGATGCAGTAATGAACCTAGGATGAACATGAGGAGAAGCCTTTCAAGTGTTTAAGAAGAATGTTTTATGTTTTCATGTTTTAAGTTCCTGGTTTCCAAGACACTAAACCTTAAAGATCCTCAATTTTGTATAATGTAATGAAAGTTTATGTGATAAAGAGGCGGGATGCTATAGATAATAACCTAGGAGTAGTGCTATGAGGAGATACTTTACAATTTTGGCACCAAATTCTGTCATCTGAAAGTTGTACTTCCTTCATACAAGAAATGCATGACTCATAAAACCAACTGTAGGTGCTTTGAATTTTTTGTATTTTTACAGCAAGTACGCATCGTGTAGGCTATAAAAGATTGAGTATGAAATAATATACTAATTAGGTGATGACATAATTGAACAATTCCAAATGCTGAATATTGAATTGTCAACATTAATATCTCTTATTGTTACCTGTGAACGGTTTTTGACATCTGAAATAGTTTTTTTTGTTCCAATATGGTACATCCGTAGAAGGGTTTCCAGTTGTTGGTGGTGGAGTATTGAACTGTGATTCAACCGCCAACCCAAACCTGTAAAATATACAATAACATATTTTTTTGAAAAAAATATTTACAAACATTTGGTATTATATTTTAGATGTAAAATGGAGAAAATGTAAATATGTTGAATCTAGATTAGTTCAAAGGTCACCTGCTTCTGAAGCTGTTTACTTCTGGAATATCCAGGTTGTACAGAATTTTTGTAGCATTAACAGTAGTAGTCACAATAATAGTTTCTGTAAGAAGTATGAAACTATTGAAATGATTTGAACTAATTGTACTTTCAAGACAACCTCTTGAAAAAAATAGATTTACTAAGAGCTGAAAATAAATAATGTCGTTAGAAACCATACTGCTTAGTCGCTTCACTCGTACAAGTTGTAATATAAGAATGGATGATGAGTCTTTGTTTTTTTTTCAAATAACTTGTCATTTCATTCACAAAGTCTCCCCATAAACTACAGGTAAGTTGCATACCTCTGTAGGGAAATAAAGTAATAGCAAGGCATAATTTTTTTTTGCTGCATTGTAATATAATAATAGCAGAAAATTAATCACCTGTCATCCTCTAGAATTATCTGCATCCGTAGGTTGGAATATCCCATAGATTGCACTGGATGAGTGTAACGTAGACGTCCAATAATTTCTATAAAATAGATAACCAAAATAATTTTTTTTAGAAATAGGTAAGGACGATAAAGATATTATTGTTTACGTAACTTTATTGAAGTCAACTACATAGATTAGTCAGAAACAGTTAATGAAATATACCTATTAAATGTTCCTCTGGAATCCTCCTTTGAATAATCGCATCATATGAGGTAAAGTCAAAACTAAAAAATGGTATGTTTGCATCACATGGTCGAATAAATGTCATGGATGTAAACATGATTCTGCAGGGATTTCTACTTCCCAAGTACTTGCCTTGGTTTGTAGCTATTTGGAAGTTTTGTATCATATAGCACAGTCCTTCATGCAAATAATGTCTGTACTTTGAGATAAGCTGACGGTTACCTATTGTACATTGAATCTTAGTTCCCTAAATAATGTATATTGAAAAGTAAGTTAGTATGTAAAGAAAATTGATGATAGAGGACACATAGATACAACGTGTGCAAATGTTGAAAGATGTACAAAACATAACAGAACAATATAAAAATAAATAAACATTTGTGAATGTAACGTAAACTTACTTCTTTGTCGCATAGTATTAGATCAATCGTGAAGACCTCATTGGAAGATCTGGGGGATGAATTGCACCACATGTTCAGCAAACGAACTTCAATCCGTAGTGTCTCATCATCCTCTGGTGCAATCTCATTCAATAGGGTTATTGATCATGACATTGTTATTCTCTGTACTGTTACATTTAAAATTGAAAATATAAACATAGTAAGCACGTAAAGAAGTCATTGAAGTACACATCATGCATAGGAAATAAATCGTAAAATATAAATTGATTATTTTAAATGATACCTATGAAAGGTTATGAAATATTTCTTTATACACAATATTATGTGTGAACGCAGTAGATGTGTTAGTGTTTTCCTGTATTAAAATTTTCAACCCATTTGGTGATGTAACCCTAGATACTGCAATATACAATTGACCATGAGAGAAGACAGGCTTGCAAAGATATAACCCAACAGAAGACAATGATTGGACTTGACTTTTATTAATAGTCATTGCATATGAAACTGCTAAAGGATATTGTCTTCTCTGTAATTTGAAAGGCCATCTATCATCAGAGTGTGTCATAGTTAATCTTGGAATGAATGCAGAATACCCCGAATTACATCCACTCAATATTTTTGCTCCAATCACATGATCACCTAAATGTGTAACAATCATACGAGTGCCGTTACATAAACCAACAGATTGATCAATATTTTTGAGTAGCATAATGGGAACACCAATCTGTAGTGTAATTTTGTGGGCAGGCAACCCAGAGACATTGATTCCATTCAACATTTTAGAGGTGTATATGTTTTCTGCCATATCAGTATCAAAACTGACATTGCAAACAGAATCTGAGCTGAAGTAATCTCTCTTATTAGAGTCAGTGAGAGACAACATGTAATCGTTTACTTGCTGAACAACATCACGGGTTGGAGCTAAAACTGCACGGTCTTTCAAATAGGAGACATCACCATAATTGGTAGTGAAATTAGGATATGTATGGTCAATTATTGAAGCCATAGCATTCTCAGAGTTGGTAAGTAGATACGTAGAAGGAATTTTGATGACTGCTTCACCATCATTTGGTTCTCCCACTCTACCTTCTCCAATTGCCAAGGTCCATCTTGCAAACTCATGGATAGCCTCTGGATTATTTGTGGATGCAGCCGAATGCAATCTCATGTTCCTTTTTAGAGTTAAGACCTAACAGTGTTTCCATAGATATGAAGACTTAATACTTGCAAATACAATGTCACTCCTGTTACCACCAGGTATTACCGGTAGTATTTGCCTGAAATCACCCCCAATACAACTGTTAGACCACCGAAAGTCAAATTTGGAGCATTAACATTTCTTACTCTCATTATATCTCTTAGAGTACGGTCGAGAGATTCAAAGTAGTACTTATGAACCATAAACGCCTCATCCCAAATAATAAGTTTTTTCAAGTGTAGAAGTTCTGCAAGATGACTACCTTGCTGAATATTGCAAACTGACTGCTCAGTAATAGAGACTGGAATATGAAATTTAGAATGTGCAGTTCATCCCCCCGGAAGCAGTAATGATGCTATTCCACTCGAAGCAACTGCTAGAACAATAGATCCCTCTGACCTCAGCAAAACTATTAGCATATTCCAAATGAAGGTTTTACTCGTGCCTCCATATCCATGTAAAAAGAAGAAACCTCCAGAATTGGAAGACAATGCAGACATAACGACATCCATCACATGTTTTTGTTCATCGGTAAGAATATTATGTTTAGTGCTGTATTTATTTTGAAGTAACTCCCTGTTGTAATGCAGTTATTCTGCAACTAAACGATTTGGACGACTGTCAATTGCAGAATCTGGAAGTGGCATAGGAGGATAAAACTGAAGAGAAGTAACATTGATCTGTAAAATCTGTTCAATTTCAAGAAGAGCATACATATGCCTCTGATGATCTGTCAATGTCAAATCTAAAAAAATGATGCATATAGTTTCAGATAACAATACTCTAAATAATAGTATAATATATAATAATTTGGTAGTCAGCTGAGGAGTCATTTAATTTTATGATAATATGAATTTATTATATTGACAGTATTTATGTTAATTAGTGAATATAAATAAACATCATTTTGGTTTTTAAAATTTAATGACAAACATACAGATATACCTGGCATTTTTAGCCTTTGTCTTTGCCCATACAGAACATCTTCACTAAAAAAGTCACGGGTTTCATGCCATACAATGTCTGGATGAGATATGTTATTTGAAAATAACATGCTTGCGAACAACCTCCGTAAAGAATGTCCCATTCCCCAAGCTGACACCTCTTTTAGAGCTTCAATAAATTCAGCATCATCTGCCAGTAGTCGCAAAGCATAACAGGCCTCTCTAAATGTTCCATGAGTAATACTGTTCACTTTTTTGATATCATCATATGAATTCGCTCATTTTATTTTTGTTATAAGTAACCGCAAGTAAAACAACTCTCCAGTTATTGGAGGGACATAGTACAGTCTACCAATACTGAATCCCTATTTTCTCGGAGTCCATTTTTTTCATTGTAGTGAAAAACAAATCTAGTAGGAAACTCTGCATAACTGAGACATCTACCTTCTGGGTGAGTATGATTTGCTTTAAACCATGCGGTGAACATTTATTCAGTAATAGTTCCATGACTGGGGACATCTTCAATATTATCATTATTGTTATAAGTAACTGTATTTTGTCCTGGAAAATGGAAACTTAACCTCTCAACTGGTAGATATCTGTAGTGGATATCAAAAGAAAATATTCTCCATGAAGCCTCAGAATATGTATCGACAGTCATATTATATCTTTATCTCATCCACATTGTTTTCTAGACAGTCACTCTTGTTTCTCTCATAGATTGCTATTGTAACACGATCATTCCCTTTGCTAATATATTTGAAGAGGTACTTGATAGAAGATGATTGATTGCAAAACTCTATATTCAGATGAGCCTGATACTTTAAAATCAAAACAAGATTGTATGGTACCACAAACTGGTTATCCAAAGGCACACCATTTCTAACAACCGTACGTCCATCATCTCTTCTACGATATACCACATAACCATCCTCGTTAACTGTTGTGTGTGTGACAAATTTATTTGGATAAATTTTTTACATTTTCCATTTATCATACAAGGGGAGGAACGGTTGGCATCACCGCAAGGGCCGTGCATCATGAATTTTGTAACAGCTTCATACAGCTTTGGGTATGTACAGTGATTTGGAATTTCTGCACAAACTATTTTGTTCACATCTGTAGGAGTGTTAACCTTGTTTTCATGGCAGATAAATAATAGGATGTAGACATGAGGCAAGCCACGTTTTTTAAACTCCACGGTTCGAACAACTACATGGGAAAAATAGTGATATAGAACATTAATAGAAGAAGATATAATGTATGAAATGAATTAAAAATATATAAATATTAAATATATAGAGTGTTACCTGCTTGTGATTTTCCAAATAAACAGCCCTCTCTTAAATCTTTCATAAGATGATCAACCTTAATTTTGAAAATTCGAGATAATATCTGAGGGAAATCAATTGGACAGAGATTTTTATTCATAACAAATCGAGTTATTTCAGGCCACATTGGGTTACATGTGAATGTTAGAAATAGATCTGGATACCCTGCCCAATTACAAATAGACATTGCATCCTGGTAATTCTGAATCATATACCTGGGTCCACTGATAAATGTTGAAGGTAAAATGATACGCTTGCCACAGGATAAGCCTTCACAGTCACCTCAAAGAAATTCATCTTGTAATCCATTGTATAATTCAACCCTCAACCTTTTTTGATTGAATCAAATGAAAGATAATATTTGGGACTCAATCATTGTATAAGCATCAACAACAAACTGCTGCAACAATCTTCTACAATGTAATAATGTTGAGCCATTCTATTGACAAAATTTCAAGTGAAAGGAGAAGTACTCTCTCATTGTTACCTTCCTGAGTGCAGTACTTGTTGTGAAAGGAGTAGCTCGATGCAATATATTGTCTACATATCCATCCTGACCTCCTGTAAAGATCAAGGGGTATTGAAATGGAAGATATAATGGGTGAAGCTCATCTAATCTTTGTAAATCACCACTTTTTTTTTGAATGATGATATCATGTTCATGGTTGAGATCTTCAACATCACCGACAATCAACATAGCAATTTCAGAACTGTTCGGCAGGTTATATATGGCCTCACTTGTATGTCTTTTTTTGAGTATCCGTAGATTTAATATTGGTACCTCACGATGATTAAGAACATTCATTGCACTTATGAATTCTCGTGCCAAAGCATTGTGCTCATGTAGCATATGTTGTAGTTTAAGTAAAATATTTTCGTCAATAATCGAAAGCTGATTACTGGCATCAAAGCTGTAGAAATGACATTGGTAGTTAATATTAAATGATGAATGGTTGGAAAATTTTGTAAGAAATAATGAAATAGACCGATACCCAATTCCGCAGACCCTGTTCTGACATTCATGTGCAGTATCATACACGTATAGTTGTGAAAAACGTGGCGGTTGTCTATCAGGTGGATATAAACTACCAATGCGATGGTAGTTTTTTCCATGTAGTCTGAATATACATGGACCTAGACTGTTGTTGAATGACCTATCTACCTTCCCACCCATGGACGTGAATGCAAACATTGATTTGTAAACATGCATGTGGTCTTGGAAAGATCAGGACTCAGCTGTAGTTCGATCGAATACCAACATCCTTAGGTACGCAGGACATGAAGGCAATAAGTCTAAAGATATTTTTCCCATCGAGCAGCATAGTGAGAAACGTGGGTTTTGTCTATTGTTGTAGTTCTTATTTCTCTCATCGAACCACATAAATGAGTGAAAATATTGACAGACTTTAGAAGCGTCCCCAATGTACGAATAACCTGATTCAGAAACAGTAAAACATTGAACATATTAATAAAAATGCATAGTGATATTCTGAGAAAATGATGCTTGATTATAGAACAACAATGCAGGTTTAGTAATCACACTAACATGTGTTCTCGGCATTACGATGCTCTATTGAGTTTTCTGTAACAGGAAATGTTAGGTTCACATATATTGGAAAAATTAACCGCATTTTGATTTTTAATTATATAGAATATTGTTAAATGACATACCTATATTTTCGTTGTCTTGAAAAGAATTAGTATCACAAAATCTGTTTGTTCAAGAAACCATTAGAAATAAAAAACTAACTAACGAGGATATTAACTTTTAGAGATAGTTGATGGTCGTACCATGCTGAGGAGATAGGTAAATCATATGTCTGCATATCTTCATCATTCACTAAAGCTATGAAAAAAATTGAGTGAATAGTTATACGGTGTATGTCGAGTTAAAACAACCAACATTTTGTTCATCAAAAAAACAGTGACTGTCTACTTACAGAAAGGTAGTGGGGATACTGTCATGTCATGTGGTCTTTGTTTTTGTTTGTTTTTCCTTGAACACGGTGTTGATGGACGAGCAGATGGTTCCAGCACTGTGTTCAATTATAAAGATTAATATCAGTGGTTTATCTAATTAATAATTGCCTCGTGAATAGTAAAAGATGATAGTGGTAAATTTTAAAACTACTAACCATCTATACATAAAGAAGATGATGGTACACGTGTGACTCCACCGCTACCGCAAATTGTTGGTAGCACTGCAGTAATTGTAGTAGTAGAGTGATTGGTACACATCACTGAAGATATTGCAGTGGGAGTTGGCGTTGATTTTGTGGCCACTGAAAGAATTAAAGGTGCAGTAATGTTATTTAATTTGAAATTGAAACAGATGTGATTATTGTCCGGAAAAGATGATGAAGGCTTACCTGCATCCCTTCGTGTGATGTCATAGTTTGATACCGGTACAGTAATTCGAGTAGCAGACTCATCGAAAGATATAACTGAAGCATCTCCACTTGTTGTATACGTTGTTAACATGTAAGACATAATGAAATTATATATTGAAGAATTCATAAGTAGTAGGACATTATATGGTGAATATAAAAGCAGTACTTACAAACTCCATGTCGTTCCTTTATTAATTGTCTCTTATTAGCCTTGCATGTCTGGTGGTTGATGGGCCAGACATGTTTGTATTTAATTGAGGAGCATCATGTCCAGGGGCTGTTGTCAAATATGAAGTTACATATCCATCAGTTCTGATAGTATGGATAGTAGTTTTAAGTAATGTCTACTGTAATGTTAAAGATAACAAAATTAACCATTGACACAGAGAGATGATAGTAGAGTTCGTGTGAGTCCTTGTGTGAGGGCATCGGTTGATAGTGGTCCAGTTAATGCATTTGTAGTCATATTGGTAGATTTCACTGAAGAATATGCAGTAGATGTTGGCAAAGTTATGTTGTCAGTTGTAATGAGATATACTAAGTACACAACGACATTTAGTATCACAATTATAAACAAACATAGCACTGCAATGACAAACTTTGTACTGTGTTATATTTAATAGTTAGATAATTTGATGCTAAATTAACAGAAGACTTACAAACTTTATGTTGTTCCTTGAGAAGTTTCATCCGCTGTAACCTTGAATCTCTTGGGTTTGATGGGCCATACATGTTTGTATTTTGTTGAGGAGCAGATATTTTAGGCACTGTCATCAATGATTAAGGTTTGTATTAGTCATTTGGTTTAAAAAGAAATGTAGTTGGTAGTGTAATGTTTTATGCTGTGTAGTATAATAAGAACTAACCATTGACAGACAAAGATGATAATGAAATTCGTGCAACTGCATGTGTGACGCCATCAAGTGACAACGGTTTAGTTGATGTAGTACCTGATATTTTTTTAGAGATCATTAAACAAATTTCAGGTGATGTTGACATTGTTATTGTGTCGTTGTAATTAATAGATGTAGTAAAACAATGATTTGAATTAGAACATGTAATAGAGAAGAATATCGAGCACATACCATATTTTTGTTTTTTTTCATAATTTGGCTCTGTTGTAACCTTAACTCTCCAGAGTCTGTAGGTTGAGACATGTTTGTATTTGGTTGGAAAACAAAATTAATTGGCACTGTAGTCGAAATATAAGTCAAATACGTCTAAGTTACGTTATTATGGAAACCATTAAATTAGTGTAGTGTTTTTTTCTACAAAATTGAGTCACTACAAACCGTTGACAGATAGAGATCACAATGGAATTTGTATGACTGCATGTGTCATGCCAACAGTTGATAGTGGTTATGGTGGCCAAGTTCCTGAAAAAACAGTAGAAGACAATGATGACTTTACATTAGTTTTCAGCATTGTCAAAATGGAAGTAATGATGAGTACTACTAATGTGAAGAAATGGCAGTAAGTTGAGGTATTTAAACATAACATAACAGAGAACTCACAAGTGTTTTTTGCTTTGTAGTTACCCTCCCTTGAATGTAGAATATTTTCTCTATAGCTTGAGGTGGATAACATGTTTGCAATGTTGTTCGTTATATATAATTGTCAAGGTGTGGAAAGCAAAATATGGATAGTTTAATGTACTGATAATGTAATAAAGAGTAAATAAGCAGAAGAAAGCTATGTAAACATTTAATTGGACTAGAGTAAATTGTTAGTAATGATAAATATATGGAGCGTGAATGAAGCAATTAGAATGCACAGTTACCTCTAAATAATGCGACGAAATTACCGACCTGGATCAATGTCGAAGGAATTGGTTGATGTTGTATAAAAATTGGTGGATGCTGAAGCAAATCGTTGAGGGATCGAGGTGTGGTGGATCACGCAGAGTCAGAGTCCCGAGTGTTGAGGGGTTTGGATGAGGGGAGCAGGAGAGGGGATTCGAATAGCGAGCTTACTGAGGGATGCTGGATGGCAGTGAGTAGTGGGTGAGTGAGTGCTGCCAGAACCCTCCAACGACTGGATGAGTGGGTGGAGAAATCCAAGGAACAGGCGTTGTCGAGGCAGCATGGCAGAGTCGTCGAAGGCGTCGGGAATTTGGGTGATATTGAAGCAGGCGTTGGGAATTTTGGGCAAGTGTAGGTGGAAAACAGCTAAACCACGGCGGCAATCGGAAAAATGAAGAACGCAACAACTGTATATCAAGTAGGTATTTGGAGATCTACAGAGGTGAGGATCCTGTGATTTGTAAGTCTATTTTCTGGAGAACGATAGTGAGGGCGGGATTGGGTATCATGGAAAAGAGGAGGGAGCGCGCGGAGAGGTCGCTGATATGGAGAACGTTACTGGGAGCGCGGTCGAGTATTCGGGGAGAAGGAGTGTGCGCACGCGGAGAATGACAGAAGCGGGATAGGGTTTCACGGAGAAGAAAATGGAGCGCGCGGAGAGGATGGTTATCCAGAGAACTGTAGTGGGATCAGGAATGGGTTTTCGCGGAGAATAATTCCTAGTTCGTGGAGGGTCGATGTGGGTGGCTAGGTGGAGGGCACGTAATGGAAGAATGGCATGGAGAGCCGGTAGATGGGAACGTGGCAGTGGAAAAAAGCTAAGATTAGTATATATATAGATTAATTATTTTATAAATATAAATAGACATGTAAGATCAATCCCTGACCGCATCATTTATCGCCCCAGTCTGTGGGGCTGATAGGTAATTTTCCGCGCGTATGTGCGCTGGCGACGGCGGTATGGAGGAGTGCCAGTGGGGCTGACAGTTATGCTTTATTATTATTTATTTGTATATATAATTAGTAATATAATATCTATTATTAATAATATTAATATTTAAAGAATTATTATTTATAAATATTTGTGAATTTTTTGTTGTTGTAAAATATTCGTAATTTATTTATTAATAATCGATTGTATTATTTATTATTAACTAATGTTATATTTTTTTTAATAGTATAACAACTAATATTTATAAATTTTTAATTATAAATCTTTATTAGATTTTTGTTGATATAATTATTAGTAATTTATTATAGGTAAAATATTTATTAATTATAAATGGCATTATTTATTATTAATTAATAATATATTGTTATGTTACTAATATAATTAATAGTATTATAGCTAATATTTATTATATGATAATATAAATGAAATAATTTGTATTGAGAAAAATATTTGCTAGTTAATAATTATATTATTCTTAATATATTATGTGGTATTGTTAATTCATTACTTATATAATAAATAAAATAATATTTATTATTAACATTAATAATATTTGTAGAATTCAAAACAGTAATAATAAGAACATTTAATAATAAATTGAAGTTGATTATTTATTATATATAATATGGATAGTAATACTAAGAAGTATTAATATAAATAACAAATAGTAATTATTATTATTACCAATGTAGTTATTAATGTTAATGTTTCTTAACCGTTCAAAAATATCTGTATGAATTTTCAATTATATAAATTTGTTGTTTTAGTCAACAAAATATAATATATTAGTATATTTTTAAATAATGTACAAATAATGATTTAAAAAACATATAACATGTTGTTGAGTCAAAAGTCTCTTTTTTACATTTTAATTCCTTTTGTTTCGGAAATCAAAAACTCTTTCTTAAATACTTAATTACTAACCATTTCATGTCCAAAATATTTTAACAGTGTTTTTATAGAAAACATATAACTTTTTACCATACTTACATTAAGTATTTTTGACTTACGAAAATAAATTTATATTTTATCATTACAATATTCATAATGAGTATGCATACGATAAATATCGTACTCATAAAAATTACAGTAATGACAATTTCCATGATTATTGTACCAAGATTGGATACGATTTATATTGTACACATCATTTGAAAATCGATTATCAATCAATTTGTCTAGTCTTTCATACTGACGAGATTTTCATAATCAGATTAAAAATGATATCAATATAAATCGTACTAACACTCGTAATGATTATCATCGGACTCATTTCAATTTATTTTTCATATCCAGAAAACTTGATCATAATGTAAGTAAATCTTTTAAATCAAAACGATGTCATACATTCAGACATTATATGATCGTTGAAGTGTCATGTGTTCAGGACCTCCCAAAAATCTCAAAAAAATATGACCGTTGGAGATCAAGATGACCGTTGGAGGCATGCATATACATACCAAGTGATTTAGTCATTTCAAAACACACGAAACGACCGAGTTGAACGACTTATTGAGACATTGTGCGAGAGCTCTGGTGATTTTGCTATTGTGTGTGAGAGCTCTGAAGTTTACACAAGTGAAGTACTTATTCCTTGTCCTTGTAATATTAGAGTTCATTTCTGCTTCGTGCGATTCTGATTGTTGTGATTGCGATTGAGGGCTTTCAAGGTTAGGAAGACAGAGGAGTCGATCACGTTCTTGATCGAGGGCTTGCAGAGATAACAAGATAGACCGATTTTCATATCAAGGGCTTACCCTGGTGTGGGTAAGACAGACTTTCTTGAAAGTATAAATCAAGGGATCTTTATCCTAGGTTATTAGATACTCTTCTCTTTGGGTTAAAATAATTTAATATTCATTTACTTGTTTTATTACAAGTTTTTCATTTTTGGTGCAATTGTAATAGAAAGTGAATTCTTTTACATATTCATTTTTGTATTTGTATTCCGTTTATCATAATTGATTTGATTACGATACTTTTTTTATTACTCTGTGAATACGATTTACGTGATTACGATTACATCACTTACTCTCATTACGATTCTATACGATTTAAGGCAGAATCATCTGTTTGGTGACCTGTGACTTTATAATAATATTAGAATCAACCTGATTATGATATCTTTATAATCATACCCAAGGGCTAGTCTAGTTTTTGTTTAAATACAAAAGAGATTTTTGTGAATTCCATTAGTTTAAATTCTTTTAAACTAAATTATTTTAAGGTTAAAAACAAAAGTCTTTAAACTTAAAATTCACCCCCTCTTGTATTTAGCCATCTTTGTATACATTTCCATCCAACAATTGGTATCAGAGTAGGATTTCACTACTCAAATACTTGCTGATTCTTTTTATATTTGCAAGTTAGCTTTATTTCTTGCTATAAACTCTTTGTTTATAAATATTTGTTACATTAACATGTTTTGTGGAAAAGATTTTTTTTATCTATTTTAAGATGGCATGACTTAATTTCAAATCCATAGAAAACCTCAATCCAACCAGACCCTCAATCTTTGATGGTAATGATTATGAATACCAGAGGGATATAATGAAGACTTTTGTGATCAACACATAAGTTGATAATTTTGTCACGCTGATCGGTGATTATGAAATTTCTGACAAAGAAATTAGGACTTTTACCAATTAGGAAAAGAAAGAATATCAGTTGAATTTCAAGGTACGAAATACTCAGTTATGTTCCATGACTAGAAACATATATAGTCGGATTTCTTATCATGAAGCTATTAATAGTATTTGGAAGAAATTGGAGATCACCCATTTTGGAACTTCTAAAGTTCTTAAGATTAGAAGAGCTATGATGGGAGCCGATTATCGAGATTTTTAATTTCCTTATGGAGAACCTGTTGTTAAGGTATAACAAAGGTTAGGTTTATGACTATTGTTAATAGTTTACAAGCTATGGGAGATAAAGGTTTATAAGATGAAATCCTTGTTGAAAAGATTATTGAAATCATGCCAAATGAGTGGGAATATAAGAGAATAGTTGTTGATGAGTCAAGAAAGATTAAAAATGTTACTCTTGATGACTTGTTAGGAACTCTTTTGCGATATGAAAATAGATTGAAAAGAGATGCTGATAAAGTACAGAAAAAAAATGGTGGAGTTGCTTTTACTACCACTTCAAATCCTATAAAATCTCATAATCTTGAAAAGGTTGTCAAGTCAACAAAGAAAAAGAAAGTTATTGTTCAATTGGATTCAAGTGAATCTGAACATTCTGGAAATGAGTTGGCCAATCTTGCTCTAAGAATGAACAAGATTGTTGAAAAAAAGGATTTTAAGTATTGTTATAAGAAAAGTAATAAGGATAAGAAGAATAAGAAAGATTTTGAAGTTACATGTTATGAATGTAAGAAAGATGAACATATAAGACCATATTGTCCAAATCTCATAAGGAAATATAGGAAGGAAAGAAATTCTAAGAGAAATCAGAAAAAGTATTACAAGTACAAAGGAAAGAAAGTTTTGAAATTAAATGACTCATGGAGTGCCAGTGGAAGAGACTCTTCTGATGATTCTTTAGATAATGAAAATTTTAGATAGAAGAATATTGGTCTCTATGCCAGAATACCTTTTGAAAATCAATGTCTCATAGCAAAGGTACACATTGTTGAATCTTTAACTAACATGTCTTTAAGTGCCAATTACCCTAATGAGAACAATTCTAAATCCACAGATGAAAAATCTTCCTCAACAGAGGATAATACTTTACCTTCATATAATGAATTATCTAGATTTTCTAAATTTCTTGAAAATGAAAATTTTAAAGTTAGTAAGAAACTTGAGAAAGAAAATGCTAGAATAAATGTTTTGACAAAAGAATTATTAGATATTTTAAAAAATATTGATAAGAAATCCTTTGAAATTGATTATATTTCTAAAAACCTTGAAAAAGATAATTCTGAAAAGGATAAGCTTTCTAAAGATTTTCAAAATATTATTTCTAAGAAAAATGTTTTAAAAACAAAACTTACATCTAAAATTAATGATTGTGAGGATAAGAATTTAGTTACTAAACTAAATTCTGAAATTTTTTCTTTAAAGAAACTCTTATCAAAATTTACTTCTAGGAAAGAAAATTTCGATAAGATATACCAACAAATTCATCCTTATGGTAATAGTTCTGGAATTGGTTATTCATATCAAAAACCATTTGTTAATAACAATTATTTTATTCCTAAAAATGCACCCTTTTCCACAAAATATCAAAGAGGTGGTCACTGGAATAGAAATTGTTCTTTAAATAAAGTTAAATCCTTAAGATTTCACAAAGCACATTTTTTAAAACAAATGTGGATTCCTAAAATTTTATTTACTAACATTTCCAGACCTAAGAAAGTTTTGGTTCTGAAAGTATAATTGTTTTGTTTTTAGGAAAACAAAGGAAGTACCAACAACAATAATACATGGTACATGGATAGTGGTTGTTCCTGACATATAACTGGTAACAAAGACTTCTTTGAAAATATTATCAAAATAAAAGGTGTAAGAGTTACTTTCAAAGATAATGCTCAAGGAAATATTTTTGGTATAGGTAATATTGTTATTCTTGTAAAAGCTTTAATTTCAAATGTTTTATTTGTTAAAGGTCTTCAACACAACCTTATAAGCATAAGTAAATTATGTAATGAATGTTACCTTGTGAATTTTAGGAATGATAAATGTGTAGTACAAAATTCCAAGGATGAATTCATTCTCTCTTCCCATGGGCATGAGAATGTTTATACACTTAAATTAGAAGACCTTAGGAGCCAAGACTTACCTTGTCTCAGTATAATGGAAGATCAATATTGGTTATGGAATAGAAAGTCAGAACACTGTAACCTTAGGAACTTATGTAATTTGATTAAGAAAATACTTGTTAAAGATATATCAGAACTTAGATTTCATTCTTCAAAAGTCTGTGACCCTTGTCAATATGGAAAGAAACATAAGTCAAGTTTTAAATCTATTATTCAAGTCTCAAATACCGATGTCTTACAGTTAGTTCACATGGATTTATTCGGTCCCACACAAACTGGAATTATTGAAGACAAGTATTATGTATTTTTTTTAGTTGATGACTGCACTATATTTACATGGGTATATTTTCTAAAAAATAAATATGAAGCTTTTTGTCTTTTTAAAACTCTTTTATCCAAAGTTAAAAATGAGAAAAACCTTCCCTTGATAACTATCTATAGTGATCATGGTGGATAATTTTTAAATTCTGATTTTGAAATATTTTGTAGTAAAAAATGAATTAATCATAACTTTTCAGATCCTATAAATCCTCAACAAAATGGTTTTGTTGAAAGAAGAAATCATATTATTTAAGAGATAATAATAACCATGTTGATTTAATACTCAATTGCTAAACATTTTTGGGCTGAAGCTGTTATTACTTATTACTATACTATAAATTGAGTTTTAATTCGACCTTTTATTAATAAAACACCTTATGAGTTATGGACATGATGAAAACCAAAAATTTTCATACTTCAGAGTATTTGGATACAAGATATTCATCTTGAATACAAAATATAATTTACACAAATTCATACACAAATCTGATGAAGGTATATTCTTAGGAAATTCCACCACTTCTAAGGCCTATAGAGTTTAAAAAAACTTATTGTACTGTTGAGGAAATAATATATGTTAAATTTGATGAAAATTATCCTTTTGTTTTTAAACAAACCCAAACATTATTTTCAGATGTGTTTTCCAAAACTAATTCTCAACCTTTGATAGAAGACTCTTATAATAAAAAAATACCCAAGAAATTGTTTCTGAATTATTTAATTAGAAATATTTTATACCTTATGTTGATGAAAAGGTTTTACAAAACCCAAGTCAGTTGTTTCTTAAGAATCATCCTTATAATAGTATCATTGGTGGTGTGAATCAACCTGTAATGACTAGAAGTTCTTTGAGAAATGAAGTATAACATTTTTCTTTCCTTTCTTAATTCGAACCTAAAACTCATAATGAGGCTTTAGGTGATGAATATTGGATTAAATCTATTCAAGATAAACTAAATGAATTTGAAAGGAACAAAGTTTGGACCTTGGTTGAAAGACCTAAAGGAACTTCAGTCATTAGAGTAAAATGGGTTTTCAGAAATAAATGTGATGAAAATGGAATAATTATTAGAAATAAAGCAAGACTTGTTGCTAAAGGTTATAATAAATAAGAGAAAATATATTATGAATAATACCATGATCTGATATCTACACTTTAATCTATTCATATTCTATTAGTCTTTGTAGTATTCTTTAATTTCAAACTTTTTCAAATGGATGTGAAGTGTGCTTTCCTTAACAGATACGTTCAAGAGGAAGTTTTTGTTTAAACAACCACTTAGTTTTGATGATACAAAACATCATGAATATATTTATAAACTCACCAAATCTTTATATAGACTCAAAAAATCCCCTAGATCCTAGTATAATAGATTAAAATGTTTTTTGTTACAAAACAATTATGTTATGGGAACTGCTGATCCAACTTTTTTATAAATAAAGTTAAAAAAACATTATGATTTTTCAAATTTATGCTGATGAAATTATATTTAGATCAACTCAAAAATCTTTAACAGATTCATCTGTAGATCTTATGAAATCTGAGTTTGAAATGAGTATGATGGGTGAGTTAACATTTTTTCTTGATTTTAAAATTTCTCAAAAACCAGAAGGTACTTATATATCTCAACACAAGTATATAAAATATCTTATTAAAAATTATGGATATGAAAACAAGTATTAGTACTCTAATCAGTACCTCAAATACACTTGATATTGATGAAGTTGGGCAACTGGTTGATTAAACAACTTTTAGAGGTATGATAAAAAGTCTGCTATACTTAACAGCTAATCATCCAGATTTAATGTTTTATGTTTTCTTATGTACAAGATATCAAGATAATCCAAAGGAATACCATTTAAAAGTTATTACAAATTTTTTTTGTTATTTAAAAGGAACTATGAATTTAGGTCTTTTATATTCTTTTGGAAATGATTTTGAATTAAAAATCTTTTCAGATGCTGACTTTGGTGGTTATAGAATGGATAAAAAAAGTACATCCATAACATGTCATTTCTTATGAGATTCATTAGTTTCTTGGTCTTGTAAGAAACAACACTTGATATCACTTTCCGCTATTGAAGCTAAATATGTGACAATTGGAAGTTGTTGAGCTCAAGTGTTGTGGATGCAACACACACTCACAAACTATGACATGAGTTTTACAAAAACCCAAATACTATGTGATAACACAAGTGCCATTTCCCTTAGTAAAAACTCTTCATGTCACTCTTACAAAAAACACATATACATAAAGCATCAATTTCTTAGGAATCACACATAAAAAGGAAATATCATTTTACAATTTATTAGAATGCAAGAACAACTTGCTGGTATTTTTACAAAACCATTACCTTCTAATAGATTTGAATATATTAAATATAAGCTAGGAATTTTCACTATAAATTAATCATTTATATATAATTTTTATTTAAAACACCTACTTACATTGAGTTACTCCTTTATAAAGGGGGAGTACATATGTTTGATATTTTATAAAATCTTTAATTCTCAATTTTTTTATTCAAAATTTTTGTACTCAAAATTTTCATTCTCAAAATTTTCATACTCAAATTTTTCATACTCGAAATTTTCATTCTCAAAATTTTCGTACTCAAAATATTCATGCTCAAAAAATTTTTCATTCAAAATTTTCATACTCAAAAATTTCGTATTCAAAATTTCCATACTCAAGATTTTTCGTACTCAAAATTTTCATACTTAAATTTTTTAAGAAGAAAAAACTTTATAAACTAATAGATCTATATTGAAACTCTGAAAGGTAAAATTTATTATACCTTACACTATTTCAATTTTATTCTAATTATTGGTATTTTTTTAAAATCTTTATCGGATTCATATTGAATATGATAAGGTTTTTTTAAAACCTTAATAGTTAATTTTTTCAACCGTTAGATCATTTTGATCTAATTTGAACAGTAGAATCTAAACTGCCGTTGTTCTCTACCTATATAAAGGGGACCCCTGACTCTGTCCCACATCAATTTTCACAACTGTTTCTCCAAAGCTCTTCCTCCCTTCCAGTAGCTGAGTTCAAAAGTTTTCCTACTTAGAAAAGTTTTTCGTACTCATGTCAGAATCCACCACATCTTCTCCCAAAACAATGCGTCCTAAAGATTTCTCAACTATGGCCATCTTCAGAGAAAGGTTAGTTAAGAAATATTTTAATGAGAAATATGATTATTGGTTGAAAAGGGTTATTAAATTTCAAGTATGAGAATTAATATGTCTAGAATAACCTGAGACTGATCAAGATCTTATTCATATTGATGAAGTAAGAGATTTTTATAGTTTTGTTAAAGTTGATAAGGATTTAAAGATATCTTTTTCTATGTTCAGAAAAGATTTTAGCATGTATATTAAACAAGCAGATCATTTCCTTGGAGTACCCTCAAAAGGTGATTCTTTTTGTCCCTCTCACAAGTTATCGAAAGACAAAGACACTTTCAATAAGAAAAGAGTTGAGGAATCACTTTTTGAAGTTCATGAGGATAAAATAAAAGTCAGTTATCTCTCTTCTAATAATCATCTTACTACCCCATGGATTCAAGGGATTTTTATTCCAAGAAAGGGTGATAGGGAAAACCTAAAGGTTTAATATATCTTTATTCTCGATTATTTGGTCAATATGAGAAAGTTGAACTTAATGGACTATATCTTTCTAACCATTAACAACCTAAAGTCTAGAGCCATCAAATATCAGATGATAATGTTTCTAGGAATATTAAGTAAGTTTATAATGAAGAGTTTTAAATTTTTTAATGTTTCAATCAAGTCAGTATCGAAGAAAATAAAAATTCCTCTTATTAGTGATGATACAATCAAGAGGTTGAAATTTTGTTTTGATATAGAATAAAAAAAGTTTGTGAAAGATGCTAAAGTCGATCCTTCAAAGGAAGTTGTTGAAGGTATTCATAAAGTCTCAAAATTCTCTGTACCAACTATTTTAGAAAAGGAAAAGAAATATAAGATCGTTTCTCCCAATAATTCAAAGAAAAAATTCTATGATTATGAAGTTGCTACCGAATGGAGAAGAAGTAAAGCTAAAAGGAAAGAAAGAGACCCTCAATTTGGTCTTGATCCTACCAAGGCCTTAGCCAAAAAGATTCGTACCGAAGAAGATTTTAAATAATAAGAGAAGAAAATGAAGATGAAAAAGACAAATTCACATGTTTTTAACATTGATAGATTGTTGAAAGATATTGAAAAATCAAGTGCTAGAATCGTACTCAGAGAACCAATTGAAGTAGGTACCCAGTGGCACCTCTTCTGAAAAGACACCATCATACTCCTGTGACAAATACTCAAAAACAATTATCAAATGGGGCAAGTCATTGGTATTTAACAACACCTTTTTGTACATAAGTACTAAGAGGGTTTGTTGTGAAAACAAAGCTTTCTTAACCTCACTCTTTTTTTCCAACATCACAATTTTATCTTCTCTCAAATTCTTTTTTCCTCTTGATTTTTCTTTTCTCTCCATTTCTTTTTTTCTCTCATTTTCTATCTTTCCCCCATTCTATAATTTTTCATTTTCACTATTTTTTTCTTCATCACTCATTTTTTTATTCTCTCTAAAAATGTGATACTCCAAAATTTTCTTGGGGGACATGGGGTTGAGGGTTATAGGTTTTCCTCAGAGTACAAAAGAGTGATGGTTCAAGAACCAATCATTAGTAACATATAGATCATACTACCACGGTCGACCCAATAATAAATGGCATGCCTTCATAGGAATAACATCACACAATACCTCATCCTTGTATTTAACAATGGAGAACAATACATTCACCTGTTTGGTAACCTTAATCTCTCCAGAATCATTCAACCACTGAAGAAAATATGGATATTGATGCCTCAAAGTTGGAAGTCCCAACTTCTCCACTAACTTGGTGCTCGCTACATTTCTACAGCTTCCTCCATCAATAATAACACTACATACCTTCTCATTGATCTTTCACCATGTATGGAAAAGGTTCTCCCACCGCTCTTTCTCTCCCATGATCATTTGTGTGCTTATAACTCTCCTAGTGACAAGAATCTCACCATCTTCCACAAATTCTCCATTATCAATTTTGGGGAATTCTTCATCTTCCTCCTTTGATATCTCTTTATAGGTCTCTCATTCTCTATGCTTGTTGATGGTCATGGTACACCGATTTGGGAATTCACTAGAAATGTGACTCATTCATTGACATTTGTAACAACAAATATCCTGATTCCTTGTTTATTTAGCCTCAAAATTAGGTTTCTTATGTGGAAGAATTACCTTGTCACTTTTGTGATCAACCTCTTTTGGATTTAATGATTCTCCAATATCCTTCCTTGAATTTCTCCATATAGTGAAAGGGGTAGTGGGTTTCCTCAGGTTGCTCCTCCTTTTGATTTGTTGTTCAATCTTGGTGGATTGGTGGATCATATCTTGTATCTCTACATGGTGGTACATCTCCACTTGATCAACAATATCCTGATTGAGTCTGTGTAAAAATCATTCCATGGTTGCCTCAAGATCTTCCTCAATGTTTGCTCAAATCGTGGAATTTTTTATCTCCTTATAGTAATCTTCAACACTCTTACTCCCTTGGATGAGGCGTTGAAGTTTTTTGTGGAGATATCTATGGTAATGTGTGGTAACAAACCACTTCCACATGGAAAACTTCATGTAGTCCCAAGTGTTGATGAGATGTCCACCATATCGAGACCTATCCTTTTTCATTTTTCCCCACAAAATTAAAGCATAATTGTAAAATTCAAGGGAAGAAAGTTTGACCTTTTTCTCATCAGAATATGCATGGAATGAAAATGATTTTTCAATCTTTATCTCCTACTCCAAGTATGCTTCCAGATCGATTTTGCCTTGAAAAGAGGGAACCTTCACCTTAATGCCTCCAAGGATGTCATCGTCATGCGGTCTCCATTGGAATCTTCTAGGTTGTTGGAATAACCTCCTCCTTTGTAGAACATCATCAAAATTCTCTATCTTCCCCTCCATGATGTGGGGGCGACGTGGTGTTGGATCGCGTCGTGGGTTACCATGGATCATCCTCGGGTTCAGATGATTCTCCAAGTTTTCAATCCTCTCATGTAACTCCTCCAACTTCCTATCAAGAAGCTTCTAGAAATGTCTCACCAAATCTTGCATTTAGAGTTATGAAGCTTCCGATGCAGGAGACCTACTTTAGATTCCTTCATCACTATCATGAGTAATTTTATTCCCATGATCTTCAACCATGATATATTACACAAACAAAAACACACACAAGGAGAAACACACACAATGACACACACACACACACACACTCATGCACACGAAGACACACACACACACACACACACAAGAGGTACACACTCACACACACAAGATGTACACACTCACACACACAAGGATACACACTCACACACGTAAGAAATACACACTCACACACACAAGCATTTACACTCACAAATGAAAGATATACACACTCACACACATAAGGATACACACTCACAAGTATTTTTTTCTTATTTATCTCCACTCTCAACACTCAATTCAAATCCCGAGATCTTATGAAAAATAATACCTTGTTTAGGGCGATCACGTTACAAGATCTTATGAAAGATATACACACTCACACACATAAGGATACACACTCACAAGTATTTTTTTTCTTATTTCTCTCCACTCTCAACACTCAATTAAAATCCCAAGATCTTATGAAAAATAATACCTTGTTTGGGGTGATCACGTGCCACCAATCTTTCCCAAATCAAGATTGCATTGGGGGATGGTTTAACACAACCCGTTTGAGTGGTAAAGGGTTACAAAATGGTAGATGGTGAAAAAGAGGGTAGATAATGGGTAAAAGGAGAGGAATGGGTAGAAAGGTGGTATATGGGTTTTGCTCAATTGTGCAAGATAAGAAAAATTAATACAAATATGAACCAAAAATGATATAGAGATAAAGTAAAATGATGGAGAAAGTGATGTATGGAAATAGAAAGTGATAATAATTTAAATCATAAAGAAGAAGTAATCCTATCCTATTTTTTTCTTTTTTTGTCAAATATCCCCCAAAATTGTTCTGCTTGGAGTTTTAAAGCAAAAAATGATGAATGGAGAGTAAGACATTTTTTTTGAAATCTCTCAAAGAAATGATGTGCTTAATTTTGAAAAGTAAAAAATGATGAGTTGAGAGGATTTTATTTTTTTTGATTTTTTTTAGGATACAAATCACATATAGAAAATCAAACGTGAAAAGAAGTGGGATGAATATTTAGATCAATGTATAATATTTCAATCTTTCACAAACTAGGACAATTCAGGAGGTTTTCAAGAAAAGTTATTTTTTTAATGGTTGGATAATATGGAAGGATAAGGATAGTAATGGGTAGAAGTAATGTAAATAAAGGGATAAATTCCTACCATGTCAACCAAAGCTCTGAAACCAACTGACACGAGATGCCCGGGGTGGACCGATCTTCATGGCATAGGGCGGCGGATGAAGGATGCATTTTAGGGATAAGTGGTGGATGATGGGTATGGATAGTGGATGCAAGTATTCAATCAACTCTATAAGGAGCATGACCTACTACTTAGACAACACACTCAATGGTGGGATGTGATATCCAATCCACACAACAACGCACTTGGTTTGAGGCACAAAATTTTTGTGATATTGGATCACCAATCTAACTTATAGATTGATAAGGAAAGGATGCACAAGATCAAAGGGGAAACTATAATAATCCTCAAATAATAGAGAGAAACAAAGAATAATCTCTCTATTAAAATCTTGAATGTCATAAAATTGCCATGGGGGTGGCTATAGGGGTGCCTATTTATATCCAAGGAGTGATACAATAGTCAAGGGTATAATACCCTAAAGTCATAAAGGCTAAACCTACTTTGTTCCCTTAAATTAAAAAAGATAAAGTCCAATAGAGACTTTTGGGAAAAGTAGAAAATAAATTTCCAACTATAGCCCATCAGATTTGACTTTGAGTGCATAGCCCACCAGATTTGACTTTAGTGTCCAAATATGTCATTCTGGATTTCTCTATGTAGGTAAGGATTCCAAATCCATGCAACCATGTGGTACAAGATTTAAACATCATGTTTGGTCTTGAATAAGTGATATTATAGGCCCATTTTATCCATTCATGCAAGTCAAGATCCATTAGGCCTTTAATAAAGTAAGATGGGTACCCATTGTAGCATTCAACCTCTTTAATCTCCCTCACATCATCGGGGCTTGAAAATCCAAATCCTCCTCCTGTGTAATTGAATTAGTGCCTTCAACATGATCCTCATCACAATGGAGAGAATAAACTCATAGAGTTTCACTAATGAAAACTTCAACGAGAATACAATTCCATGGGGTGGATATTTATATTCAAGGGGTGACATAAAAGGACAAGGGCCTAATACCCTAAATTTATAAACCCTATTCTAAACTTTTCCAATTAAATTCAAAAAGTTAAAGACTAAAAATGACTCTTTGGAAAAGTAACACATGTCTTTCCACCCATAGCCCACCGAATTTGACTCTAAGTACCTATCCCACTAGATTTGTCTTTGGTGTCCATATATTCCATTCTAAAATTCTACATGCGGGCAAGACTTCCAAAATTCATGAAACCATGTGGGATAAGATTTAAAAATCATGTTTTGGCTTGAATAAGTGAGATAATAGGACCGTTTTTTTCCATCCATAGAAGGTGAGATTCATTGGGCCTTTAATGAAGTGATATGGGAACCCATTGTAGCATTCAACCCCTTTAATCTCTCTCACGTCATCAGGCCTTACAAATCCAACTCCTCCACCTTGGCAATTGACTCGGTGCCTTCAACATGGTTCTCATCATATTTCCTCTCTCTTATCTCTTTGGTTAATGTCTACCCTACCATATCCACATATTTGGGGATCCTCCTCGATGATATTTGGTGTGGGTCTTATGAATTTTCTCATTGTCTATTTTCTTTCATGAAAAGGAGGGTAATATAGTGGGGCATCATATTACTAAGTATCACAATTCTTATAATATGTTGGTTTGGTTCATTTATATGGTGAGGATTTATCTTTTGTATTTATGGATTTGGAACATGTTTGAGTGGATTTGTGTTTTGTTTCAAAATTTATACACACTTAAAAACACACACACACACACATATATATTGAACAAAGTGTGTTAGAAAAATAAAAAAATGTATGGTATGAAACAAACATGAAATACTTAGTACTCAAAATAGAAGTT
Source organism: Viscum album (assembly GCA_963277665.1). Taxonomy (NCBI): domain Eukaryota; kingdom Viridiplantae; phylum Streptophyta; class Magnoliopsida; order Santalales; family Viscaceae; genus Viscum; species Viscum album. The sequence continues at coordinate 1,819,827,726 of OY728164.1, forward strand.
TTTAAAAACAACTAATGTTTTTAAGAGGAGAGATTGATCATAATAAGTGAAAAGGAAAAAATAACTCACAATAATTATAATTTATTGATTGCATAATGAAAATAATTTATTGGAATCAATTCAGCTTTCATTTTCAAAAAAGAATTAGAAAATGTGTTTGGGAGGTCTCGTACTAGATATTCTAATAGTTAGTTTAACTACAGGGAAGTTGATTCTAACATTCACTTCAAGACTAACACTTATGATTTTGATATTTTTTTTGATGATGTGTAATTGTTGATCCATTTTATGGTCATCACCGTCATAAACATGATTTTTTTCAGGTTCCCACTCTACCCAAAAATGTATTTTTTATTTTAAAATAAAAAAAAAGATTTGGCATAAGAGATTGAGACATTTATTTTACGTATCTGATAATTAGAATAATTGTATAACCATCTCAATTAAGATGAAAATCTATTGATACATATTGTTTAACCATCACAATTAAATTCCTTTGTTGAAATGGTTTGATAAATTGACTCAATTGGATAGTAAAATATCACCAAAATCATTGAAAAATTAAACTTATGTCATTAATTTGAAACATAATTTTAGGTTGTCACAAAGAAATTTATTTTTTTTGCAATGTGTTTTGTATGTTTCACTCGTAATCATCATTAAATGGAGTTAGAAATGTAAAAAATATGATTATTAATCTGTAACATCCCGACTCAGGTGCCACATGATGGTGCCTTGATTCGGTTCACCACATAAACTTAAGCATGCCTCCCTGTACACTAGAGGATGTCGACTAACAGTGAGGTTCTAGTAAGTCAGTCTTGGGGACACTATACCCTCATTTATCAGAGTAAAACACCACCAAAAATAAATAAACAAATGTATAAGCATATATAACCAGAACAATACTCATGTCACAAGATAACCAAATAGGAAATACAATACTCAACTGAAAGGGAAAATATGTTGTGCCAATATAAGTTCCAAGTGTCTATAATGAAACTAAAAGTAAAGACACTAAGACTCCCCAAGTAGGTCCCAAACCATGTCGGTTTCCCTCCTCCAAGCTCCATCCCCAATCAGACACCCATCCCAGGGCCTTTTCCCTTATCTATTCCTGTAAAAATATAATCTATTTGGGTACCAATTAGACAGCCCGAATAGGGTGCGAGTACAACTCAGTAGGCCACCACCAATGATGGCTAAAACAAATCAAATCAAAAGATAGTGCATGCAGTTCTATAAGGAAATAAATCAATGTAATAATAAATAGTTTATCACATTTTCATTTATTCTTATCTAACTACATTAACTCTAGGGTTCCCAAGGATACCCATACCCCAATACTAACTTCATATTATAACGAAATCCAAAGTGTTCCTTATGTAATATCATATCTTAATACCTGCTTCTACATGAAGATCTAAATATTCAAAGTGCTATGATATCTCAGTACCTGATTTGACTCATGTCAGAGTCGAATACTCTCATGTGAGGCCATAACTCGAAGTGCCATTATTTACATTCTTTAATTTCACATTTATAAGACACATTTACAAAGTTACCAATATAAAAAATGTAAGTAAGATGACCATGTTACCATGCTTAATCCTTAATATAATTACCATGTTCCCATTCTATTTACTCATAAACATAATGACCATGTTACCATGTATACTTCTCAATTTAGAATGACCATGTTTCCATTACCTTTACTCATAAGTATGATGACCATGTTACCATTTGTACTTCTCAATTTATAATGTGATGCGAGACGCACGGGGTGGCCCGATCTTCACGGTGTAGGGCGGCGGATGACGGATGCAGTTTGGGGATAAGTTACGGGTGAAGGGTATGGATAGTGGAAGCAAGTATTCAACCAATGCTATATGGAGCGCGACCTACTACTTAGACAACACACTCAAGGGAGGGGTGTGATGGCCAATCCACACAACAACGCACTTGGGTTGAGGCACGAAATTGGGGGCTTTGTGATCTTGGATCACCAATCTAACTTGTAGATTGACAAGGCAAGAATGCACAGGAGCAAGGGAAATTTGGAACAATCCTCACACAACGGAGAGAAACAAAGCATAAGATCTCAATTAAAATCTTGAATGAGATTACAATGCCATGGGGTGGCTATTTATATCCAAGGGGTGACATAAAAGGTCAAGGGCCTAATATCATAAATTCATAAAGCCTATTCCTACCTTGTCCCCTTAAAGTCAAAAAGGTAAAGTCTATCAAAGACTTTTTTGGAAAAGTAGCACACAACTTTCCAACTATAGCCCACCAGAATTGAATTTGAGTGCATAGCCCACCGGATTTGACTTTGGTGCCCAAAGATGCCATTTCTAGAATCCTCCATGTGGATAAGGCTTCCAAATTCGTGCAACCATATGGGCCAACCATTAAACATCATGCTTGGGCTTGAATAAGTGAGATAATAGGCCCATTTGCTCCATCCATTCAAGGTAATACCCATTGGGCCTTTAATGAAGCAAGATGAGCGCCCATTGAAGCATTCAACCTCTTTAATCTTCCTCGTATCATTGGGCCTTGCAAATCCAATTCCTCCACCCGAGAAATCAACTCGGTGCCTTCCGCATGGTTCGCATCATCCTCCCCCTCTAGAAAAAGAGTCTTCCTTGACTCTTCATACTCTACGCCCTAAAAAGGAGAAAGATCAGAAACATTGAAAGTGGCACTTACACCATACTCACCTGGGAGAGCTATCTTGTAAGCATTGTTGTTAATCTTTTCAAGCACTCGAAAAGGTCCGTCTCCTCGAGGCATGAGTTTTGATTTCCGCTTGTCGGGGAATCTTTCTTTATGCATATGAATCCAGACTAAGTCACCAGGTTCGAACAACACTTGCTTGCGACCCTTGTTTGCACGATCAACATATTTCTGGGTCATTCGCTCAATATTTTCCCTTACCTTTTCATGGAGTTTCTTTATGAATTCTGCACGCCCTTTCGCATACATATTAGTTGCTTCCTGTAAAGGCAACGACACTAGATCAATAGGGGAAAGGGGGTTAAAGCCGTAAACAATTTCAAATAGAGAATATTGAGTAGTGGAATGCTTAGCCCTGTTATATGCGAATTCCACATGGGATAGACACTCCTACCAATTCTTAAGATTCTTCTTGACAATTGTTCTCAAAAGGGATGATAGTTTCTGATTCACCACCTCCATTTGCCCATCGGTTTTCGGATGACAAGTAGTGGAAAATAGTAACTTCATGCCCATTTTTCTCCACAAGGTCTTCCAAAAGTAACTGAGGAATTTTGTGTCTCGATCCGACACAATCGTCCTTGGCATCCCATGGATTTTGACTACTTCCTGAAAGAAAAGTTGTGCAATGTTAGTGGCATCATCTGTTTTGTGACAGGGAATAAAATGTGCCATTTTAGAAAACTGATCCACCACAACAAAAATGGAATCTCTCCCCTTCTTATTCCGTGGTAACCCCACAATAAATTTCATTGATATGTCCTCCCAAGGGGTGTTGGGGATTGGGAGAGGAAGATATAGTCCATGTGGGTTCAGTTTTGATTTGGATTTATGGCAAACAATGCACTTTACCACAAATTTTTCAACATCTCTAGATATCCTAGGACAATAAAAATGTTCACTAAGAACGATTAAAGTTTTTTTAACACCAAAATGTCCCATTAACCCACCAGAATGTGACTCCTTTAGTAAAAGTAAACGAATAGAGCAATTGGGAATGAAAATCTTATCCATCCAAAATAAGAGCCCTTCATGTAAATATAACTTTTCCCAAATAACTCCAGGTTTACAATGTTCATAAGGTTCACTAAAATCATTATCAGTGGCATATAAATCCTTAATGTATTCAAAACCAAGTAGTTTTGAATCCAAAAAGGATAAAAGAGAATATCTACATGAAAGTGCATCAACCATAGTATTTTCTTTACCCTTTTTATGCTTGATGACATATGGAAATGATTCAATGAATTCCAGCCATCTAGCATGTCTCCTATTTAGTTTATGTTGGATCCCAAGGTATTTAAGAGCCTCATGATCAGAATGGATCACAAATTCTTTAGGCCAAAGATAATGTTGCCATGTTTCTAGAATTCTAAACAATGCATACAACTCTTTATCATATGTAGCATAGTTTAGAGTTGGGCCATTTAACTTCTCACTAAAGAAAGCAATAGGTTTACCTTCTTGCATGAGTACTCCTCCTATGCCAATTCCACTTGCATCACATTCAATTTCAAAGGTCTTACCAAAGTCTGGAAGTGCAAGTAGTGGGGCATGGGTGAGTCTCTCCTTAAGAGAATGAAAGGCCTTCTCTTGAGATATTCCCCATTTAAAAGGAACATTCTTCTTGGTCAACTCATTTAATGGCGCTGCTAGTGTGCTGAAGTCCTTCACAAATCTCCTGTAAAAACTAGCAAGCCCATGAAAACTTCTTACCTGCCCAGCGGAGGTTGGAGTTGGCCATTCCTGAATTGCTTTGATCTTCTCGGTGTCAACTTCAACTCCATTTCCGCTCACAACAAATCCAAGGAAAACAATCTTATCGAGGAAAAATTCACACTTATTAATGTTTCCAAACAATTTTTATTTCCTTAACACCTCTAGGAATATTATTAAGTGATCTACATGTTCATGCAAAGTCCTATTATATACCAGAATATCATCAAAGTAAACTACCACAAATTTCCCAATATAGGAACGTAAGACATGATTCATTATCCTCATAAATGTGCTAGGTGCATTGGTGAGACCAAAGGGCATGACTAGCCATTCATAAAGTCTATGTTTTGTCTTAAATGATGTTTTCCACTCATCTCCTTCTTTCATCCTAATTTGATGGTAGCCACTTCTTAAATCAATTTTAGAGAAAATTGTAGATCCATTTAACTCATCTAGCATGTCATCTAACCTAGGGATAGGATGACGATACCTGACCATGATGTTATTGATGGCTCTGCAGTCAATGCACATTCTCCATGTTCCATCCTTATTTGGTACTAAAAGCACTGGTACGGCACAAGGACTAAGGCTCTCTCTGACATATCCCACATCCAATAGCTCTTAAACTTGCCTTTGAATTTCTTTTGTCTCCTATGGGTTGGTGCGATATGCAGGGCAGTTCGGTAGTGATGCTCCGGGTATGAGGTCAATTTGATGCTCAATGCCTCTAATGGGTGGAAAACCCAGTGGCACCTCTTCTGGAAAGACATCATCATACTCCTGCAACAAGGACTCAACAACATTTGACAAAGGGGACAAGTCGTTAGTATTTAGCAATACCTCTTTGTACATGAGTAATATGAGGGTTTGCTGTGAAAACAAAACTTCCTTAACCTCACTCTTTTTTTCCAACATCACACTTCTCTCTTCACTCAAATTATTTTTCCCTCTTGATTTTTCTTTGCTCTCAATTTCTTTTCCTCTCTCATTTTCTCTCTTTCCCTCATTCTCACCTTTTTCATTTTCACTCTTTTTTCTTTATCACTCATTTTTTTCTTTTCTCTCAAAATGTGATCTTCCAAAATTTGCTTGGGGGACATGGGGTTAAGGGTTATAGGTTCCCCTCGGAGTACAAAAGAGTGACGATTTGAGAAACCATCATGAGTAACATGTCGATCGTACTGCCATGGTCGTCCCAACAACAAATGGCAGGCCTTCATAGGAACAATATCACACAAAACCTCATCTTTGTACTTACCGATGGTGAAAAATACCTTCACTTGCTTGGTGACCTTCAGCTCCCCACAATCATTCAACCACTGAAGTCGGTATGGATTTGGATGCCTTAAAGTTGGGAGTCCCAACTTCTCCAACAACTCGGTGCTTGCCACATTGCTACAACTTACACCATCAATAATAACACTACATACCTTCCCATTGATCTTGCATCATGTATGGAAAAGGTTCTCTCGCTGCTCCTTTTCTCCAATGGTCATTTGTGCACTTAAAACTCTTCTAGTGACAAGAATCTCGCCATCTTCCACAAATTCTCCATTTTCAATTTCTGGAGATTCATCTTCCTCCTCTTCGGAGCTCTCTCCATCGGTCTCCCATTCTCCATACTTGTTGATGATCATGGTGCGATGGTTTGGGCATTCACTAGCAATGTGACCCCTTCCTTGACATTTGAAACAACATATACCCCGATTCCTTGCTTGGTTAGCCTCAAAAGTAGGTTTCTTAGGTGGAAGAATTACCTTGTCATTTTTGCGATCAACCACCTCTTTTGGCTTTGACAATTCTCCAATGTCCTTACTCGGATTTCTCCAGGGTGTGAATGGGGTAGTGGTCTTCCTCGCGTTGCTCCTTCTTTTGATTTGTTGTTATACCTTTTTGTCTTGGTGGATCATGTCTTGTATCTCCACATGGTGGTACATCTCCACTTGATCCGCAATCTCCTGATTGAGACCATGTAAAAACCGTGCCATGGTTGCCCCCGGATCCTCCTCGATGTTTGCTCGAATCATGGAAATTTGCATCTCCTTGTATTAGTCTTCTACACTCCTACTCCCTTGGGTGAGGCGTTGAAGTTTGTTGTGGAGATCTCTATGGTAATGTGTGGGAACAAACCGTTTCCACATGGAAAACTTCATGTCCTCCCAAGTGTTGATAGGGCGTCCACCATATCTTGCCCTTTCCTTTTGAATTTTATCCCACCAAATTAAAGCATAATCAGAAAATTCAAGGGAAGCAAGTTTGACCTTTTTCTCCTCGGAATATGCATGGCATGAAAGCACCTGCTCGATCCGCATCTCCCACTCCAAGTATGCTTCCAGATCACTTTTCCCTTGAAATGAAGGGACCTTCACCTTGATCCCGCCAAGTAGTTCATCATCATGTGGTCTTCTTTGGCCTCCTCTTGGTTGTTGGTACAACCTCCTCCTTTGTGGGAAATCCTCGAAATCACCATCAAAGTTTTCTATCTCCTCCTACATGATGTGGGGGAGACGTGGTGCCTGATCTCGCCGCTGGTTGTCATGGATCATCCTCGGGCTTGGTTGATTCTCCAGGTTGTCAATCCTTTCATGTAGCACTTCCAACTTTCGATCAAGAAGCCTCTCGAAGTGGCTCACCAAAGCTTGCATTTGGAGTTGTGTAGCTTCGGGTGCGGGAGATCTACTTTGACTTCCTTCATCACTAACATGAGCAATTTTCTTCCCACGGTCTTCTGCCATGATGTGTAACACAAACACAAATACACACACACACTGGGAGAAACACACACAAACTCACACACGCAAAGATGTACACATACGCACACACAAAAGTTGTACACACTCACGCACTCAAGGATACACACTCACGCACGCAATATTTACTCACACACACAAGGGTACACACACACACACTTAAAATGATACACACACATGTGAGATTTACACACACACACACAATGAAATGTACACACTCACACAGACAATACTGTTTTTTTAATTTATCTCCACTAAACACTCAATTCAAATCCCAAACTCTTATGAAATATAATACCTTGTTTTGAGTGATCACGTGCCACCAATCCTTCTCAAACCAAGATTGCATCGGAGGATGGTTTCACACATACCGTTTGAGTGGTAAAATGTAACAAAATGGTAAAGGGTGGAAAAGGGGGTTGAAATAAGGGTAAAAGGTGGAAAATGGGTGGAAAGGTGTGGTTTGTAGGTTTTTCCCGATTGTGCAAGATGAGAAAAATTAATAACAATATGAGACAATATTGAAATGGAAAGTGATAATATTGAAAAGCACGAAGATGAAGTAATTGTATCCGCTTTTTTTCACTTTTTTTTGTCAATTATCCCCAAAAAGTGTTGTGCTTGGAGTTTTAAAGCACAAGATGATGTATGGAGAGTAAGACGTTTTTTTTAAATCTCTCAAAGAAAGGATGTGCTTAATATTGAAAAGCACAAAATGATGAGTTGAGTGAATTTGATTTTTTTTTGCTGGATACAAATCACATAATGAGAAAAGAAGATTGATGAATAATTGGCTCAATGCAATAATATTTCAAACTCGCACAATGTAGGCCAATTCTGGAGGTTTTCAAGAAATGGGTTTTTTTAAATGGGTGGATGATATGGAAGGATAAGGAGAGGAATGGGTAAAACAAATGTAAAAGAAGGGATAGGTGCCTACCATGTCAACCAAAGCTCCGATACCAACTGATGCGAGACGCACGGGGTGGCCCAATCTTCACGGAATAGGGCGGTGGATGACGGATGCAGTTTGGGGCTAAGTGACAGGTAAAGGGTATGAATAGTGGAAGCAAGTAGTCAACCAACACTATATGGAGCGTGACCTACTACTTAGACAATGCACTCAAGGGAGGGGTGTGATGACCAATCCACACAACAACGCATTTGGGTTGAGGCACGAAATTGGGGGCTTTGTGATCTTGGATCACCAATCTAACTTGTAGATTGACAAGGCAAGAATTCACAGGAGCAAGGGAAATTTGGAACAATCCTCACACAACGGAGAGAAACAAAGCATAAGCTCTCAATTAAAATCTTGAATGAGATTACAATGCCATGGGGTGGCTATTTATAGCCAAGGGGTGACATAAAAGGTCAAGGGCCTAATATCATAAAGTCATAAAGCCTATTCCTACCTTGTCCCCTTAAAGTCAAAAAGGTAAAGTCTATCAAAGACTTTTTGGAAAAGTAGCACACAACTTTCCAACTATAGCCCACCAGAATTGACTTTGAGTGCATAGCCCACCAGATTTGACTTTGGTGCCCAAAGATGCCATTTCTAGAATCCTCCATGTGGATAAGGCTTCCAAATTCGTGCAACCATGTGGGCAAACCATTAAAAATCATGCTTGGGCTTGAATAAGTGAGATAATAGGCCCATTTGCTCCATCCATGCAAGGTAATACCCATTGGGCCTTTAATGAAGCAAGATGAGCGCCCATTGAAGCATTCAACCTCTTTAATCTTCCTCGCGTCATTGGGCCTTGCAAATCCAATTCCTCCACCCGAGCAATCGACTCGGTGCCTTCTGCATGGTTTGCATCATAATGACTATGTTCCCATTATTTATCACATAATTAATTTACCAATTAATTATCCACCCCAAATCATGACTAATTCAACAATTAGTTAAACACATTCATTCCATTAGTTAACTCAACAATTAACTAAGTGCTTAAAACCATTAATCAATTCATCAATTAATTAATCAATATCTCAATTCATATTCCATAATTAATTTTCCAGAATTAATTATCTCATTATAATCTCAATTTTCTATAATTAATCCCACAATTAATTATCTAAATCACATTATCAAAGGCACATAATTAATCCACAATTAATTATCTCAACTTAGACATTTCAATATCTCATAATTAATCCACTGATTAATTATCTAGATTACAACCCCTACCTCTTATAATAAATTTCCCCAAATTAATTATCTAATAGGGAAGCCCCACATTCTCATGATAAATTCCCCAATTAATCACTTATTCCTACAAAGCTTCAATATAGCAATTGGTCAATCTAATTAACCCAATTCAAGAAAATAAATTGATAAAGGATTCTAGAAATTCTAAATTTTTTCATATACATATCAAATCAATGACTATGTTAATTAGATTTATACTACCTACCTTGGTTCATTTATGGATGTTTTCTCAACAGAAATCCCCAAAATTCGAGTAGTACAGCGACGTTGATAAAAGTTACGGATCTAAATCCCTAAACCAAAATCAATATCAATGACATAAATATCTCATAAATATAGATATAGATCCACAATCCTAGATCTATATCTCACCACATAGGTTTATATCCAAGGAAATATAGGATATATTCCATGAAAAGATCAAGGAAATATAGAAGAAAGAACGAGAAAATCATTGGGATGTAATCCACTTACTAGGAGAAGAGCTAATCTTCAATTTGGGATTTCGATCTCAAATAAAGGTGTTCATAAAACCTTGTAATCCCTTTAGGTCGATGGGATAAACTTCATTTACCCTTAGGAAAGTAAAATCCCAAGTTAGGGTCACATAGGAGATGAAACATGTCATTAAAAGTTGAAAATGACTGAGACCCACAATTTTAGGATCTCATTGTCAGCCCTCACATGATTTAGTCACACGGTTAGACAAACCGTGCACTAACTATGCATTATCCAATGATTTAAGGGGGAAATTCTCATGTATACCTCGCACAACCTTTCAAACTGTTCTCTAACCGTGCCAATGTTACTGCCTCAAAAGACCAAAGATCGCACAGTTTCTCCTAGGCGGCCGCACAGTTTGTATAAATTGTGCGCCAAACATGCACAAAATATTTTCTCCAAAATTTTCTTAGAATTAAACCAAACACATCCCAATCCACAACTCCAATAAAAGGTACTTAAGTAAAAAAAGTAACCAGAAATAGCACCTGAGATAACTCCAGAAAATGTTGGGATCTTACAATCTCCCCACCTTATAACAACTCATCCTTGATCTGTACTTCTAAGCCTTTATAAGATTATGAGATAAAAATATTAGGCCATTGATCCCTCATATATGCTTCCATTTCCCATGTTTTTTCTTTCACACATGCATGTTTCCATAACACATAAACTATCTACATGGTCTTTCCCCGCAACACTTTCTCACTACAATCCAACACACATATCAAATACTCCTCAAAGGACACATCTATATTAAGTTCAACCTCATCCACATCGATCACATGATAAGAGTTGGGGTGATATATCTGAATTTTTGATACATGGAAAATATCATGCATAGCATTGTATCTCTATGAAAGATCCAATTAGTACACCACCATCCTGATTCTCTCCACTATCTCAAAAGGTCCAAAAAATCTGGGCGCCAACTTTCCCTACCTTTGTACCATATGGTGACCCAACCTATGTGACACATGAAGGAATAAATGACCACCCTTTGTAAAATCTAGGGGTCATCTTCATATATCATCATACAACTTCTGTCTATTCTGTGTTGTAGTCATACATTTCTGAATCAACTGTACCTGATCCGATGTCTCCTGCACGAGACTTAGTCCCAACAACTCTGACTCACCAGCCTCTATCTAACATAGTAGTGATCTTCATGGCCTACCATAAAGAGCCTCATATGGTTCCATCTTTATAGTTTTCTGATAACTATTTTTATAGATGAACTCCACTAAATCCAATTGCTTTTCCCAAGATCCACTGAATTCAAGCACACATGCCCATAGCATATCCTCAAACACTTGTATAGTACATTCTGACTGCCCATCTATATGTGGGTGGAAAGCCATACTCAATAATATATGTGTAGCAAACACTTTCTGCAAGCCCTATCAGAAGTGTGATATAAAGTGCAAATCACAATCCAAAACTATAGTCCATGGAATTTAATGCAGAAGGAAGATATCCTGAATGTACAGTTCTCCCAACTATTATACTGTAAAGGTTTCCCTTATAGGTAGTAAATGTGATACCTTTGGAAATCAATCCACAATGACCAAAATAGCGTCATTCTTCCTAAGAATATTTGGAATACCCACCACAAAATCCATGGTCATGTCATACCACTTCCATTACGGAATAGGAAAATGTTGTAGCAAACCACCAGGTCATTGATACTCCGCCTTCACCTGCTGACACATGAAGCATCTTGTCACAAAAACCCGTTATCTCCTTTTTTATGCCTGGCCACCAAAATTTTCGTCATAGGTCATAGAAAATTTTGGTTACACCTGGATGCACTACCCATTTTGAGGCATGAAATTCCCGCATGAGATCCTCTCACATGCTTGTAGGTACCACAATTTGATTCTTCACATAGATGATCTCATCTTCATCTATCAACCAGTCCGAAGATGTCTCCCCACCTTTGAAGCTTTACCTCAAGGCTAATAACTCTAGATCCTCATACTATCTATCCCTGATCCATCTCAAAAGTATAGACTCCACTGTAACTAAAACCAGATTCATATTCTCATAAATATCCTAAACTTCCACATGCATTTCAGCCAACAAGGTCATTATCTTCCACTCTACACTGGACTCCTGAACCATCTGAGTCAGAGTTTTCATACTCAAGGAATCAGATACATTGTTTCCCTTACCAAGTTTATATGCTAGTTCAAAATCAATATACTGCATATAATCAACCCATCTCCACTACAAAAGATTCAAATCATGCTATGAAAATATGTACTTCAAGCTCTTGTGATCTGTATAGACCATAAAATTTTCTCCCAAAATATAGTTCCACCAACACTTAATATCATAAACCAATGTTGCCAACTCAAGGTTGTGAATAGAGTAATTCCATTCATGAGGCCTGAACTACCGAGACTCATATGACACAACTCGATCTCCCTGCATCATCACATCTCTGAGTACAATCCTAGAAGCATCACAATAAACTGTATACTCCTCACCTGACTCGGATAGGATCAAAATTGGTATCGATGTTAATCAATTATTCAACTCCTAAAAATATATCTCACAAGCCTCTGACCATTCAAACTTTACCCCCTTTTTGGTCAAGCTCGAAAGTGGTGCTACCAAATAGGAAAAGTCTTGGATGAATCTCTTGTAATAACCAGCTAATCCCAAGAAGCTTTGGATATCAAAAAAATTCTTGGGATACTCCTAAGAAACCATTACTTGAACCTTATCCAAGTCCACTAACACACCTTACTCTGATATAATGTTCCCTAAGAAATGTACCTGATCAATCCAAAACTAACACTTAGATAGCTTGTCATATAACTAATGCTCTCTTAGTGTACCCAGGATGATGTCAAGGTGTTGGGTATGATCGTCACGAGTCTTGGAGTACACCAAGAATTCATCCACAAACACCACCACAAAATGATCTATATACAGATGAAAGATCATGTTCATCATGGCTATAAACACTATTGGTTCATTTTTCAACCCAAACAACATTACACCAAACTCATAAAGGCCATAACTTCTTCTAAAATCATTCCTTAGTATATCAAAAGTTCGTACTCTCAACTGATTATACCCTAATCTCAAATTGATCTTTGAAAACACACAAGACCCATTCAATTGGTCAAACAAATCATTAATACACAGAATAGGATATCATTTCTTTATAGTATTTTTTTTAACTTCCAGTAATCAACGCATAAGTGTAAACTTTTGTCAGCCTTCTTTACGAACAAAATAGGTGATCCCCAAGGAGATGTACTTGGACAGATAAATCTATTATCATACAATTCCTACAACTAAGTCTTAATCTCTTGAAACTCAGTCGGTTCCATTCTGCATGGTGGAATAGATATTGGCTCAGCCCTCGACATGAGCTCAATAGTTAATTCCACATCTCTCTCAAGTGGTAGCCCTGAGAAGTATTTAGAAAAGACATCTTGAAACAGATCCACTAATGGTGGAAGGAAATATTTCCTAACACCCCTGTCATCCAACAAAATACTAGAAACTTGGGCTATGATCTCCCTCAGTTACTGAGTAATTGACCCTACTTGGCCTACCTAGATATCCCACTCTCCATGATGAATATACTGGTCACCCTTAGGAGATGTAAACTTAACTCTCCTACTGTAATAGTCGATGTGGGATCAATATGTGACTATATAGTCCATACCCATAATTAGGTCCAAGACCATCATATCAAGAACATAAATATCCCATAGGAAACTATATTCCCCAACCAATAGAGAACATCCCTTGCATAGACAGATATCTCTAGACCACACTCCCAACAGTGCATCTATAGTCATTACCTCACTCACAAACTCCACCACCAGGCTCAAACCCTCAACAAATTTTTCATATATAAAGGAATGAGAGGTGCCAATATCAAACAAGGCATTAGATAAAGTAGAAGCTAATAGAATAGTACCTATCACTATCGATGGTACAACCTTGTTATCCACAAGTGTAGGTTGTACTGCATGTAACCGTGCTTACCTTCTTCCCTGTGATGTTGTACGAATCCCCTGAGTAGCACCACTCTGCTGATGTGGGAGCTCATACTCAAAATCACCATGTCTAATACCTCTACCTCCTCAGCCAGTAGAACTGAAACTGCCAGCCCGACATGGTGTAGAATATCCTCTTCCCACACTTTGACTTTGGACAGCTGCTCCTTCAGTGCCTGTTTGTTACTACGACCTATAGAACTTCTCTAGATGTCCCATCTTTCCACAATATTGACACTCTACTAGTAGTTAATAATGGTGTCGATGATAGTGTCTCGGCCTACCACACTGATGACAAATCATCCCAGTAAGTTCATGCCCAACCGACCCTCCTATCTGCGTACTCTGCTTCCTACTACATTGGCTAAAGTTTTCATAATGGCACTTATTTCTCTCGAAAGTCGCACCTCATGATCATCCAGTAACAACTACCAGTCCAGCACTAGAAGCCTCACTCAGGTTCCCTTTAACTATGAGAGCCTAATCCACCACTTCCATAAACTTATTCATCCTAAATATATTCACCTGGGACTTAATCTCATATTTAATTCCATCCTGAAAATGTTTCTCCATAGTTGGATCATCTCTTGATAAAGTTAGATCAAAGCATTGTAGATCTATGTAGCATCCAACATAGTACATCACTGACATGCTCCCCTATGTTATATGCATGAAATCGGTATCTTTCTCTTGTCTCGACATCTCTAGATAAAAGTGATTTTAGAACCTCTCCAAGAAGTCCTTCCATAACATACCGTCAGTTTGTCTAGTTCACGCCTAAATGTCCCACCAGTGCTTCACTGATCCCCATAGCATATAAGCATCTAACTTGACCCTCCTCTCATCCAGAGTATCCAAATGGTCAAGTATTGTCTCTATGGAATCAACCCAGAATTCAGATCTCTCAGATCCACCCTCTCTAGTAAAAGTCATAGGGTGTTACAACTGAAACTCCCTTTTCAACTCAGACATAATTTTCACAAATAAATCTAGGTCTCTTTCCATGAACTGCATGAAGCGAGATAAGTTATCTTGAAACTTCTCCCCTTCATATTCAGCTGGCATAATCAGTGCCTCAGGTTCCATAACTGGAAAATTATCCTTAGGAATGCCCCTCGGTCATCCCCTCAACAAGAGTCATGGAGGCATACTCTCTACAATTCCAAACACACATCTTAGGTCTCATATCATAACCTTATAACATTTACGTAAGAGGAAATAATCACAACAATCCTTTTCCCCCACCTCTCCACACAGTCAAAACTGAGGCACTATCACTACCCTTAACCATCCTACTCCTAGGATTTGGTTAACTAGGGTAAACACACTATCATAATCTATTTTCTCATTTAGACACCCAATTATTATAATTTCACATCATTTTTATAAACTTTTTCAATTCATGTAAGGAAGAATTTTTCCTTTTAATCTCACAATAAGGAAAATAGTTCAAGTTCAACTACTTACCCATAACCCATTTTCTCATGCGTGCTTAAAATGATGCATGTCACAATAACCCTGAGTGCCTAGAATGATACATGAAGACTCAAATATCATTCCATTATAGGCCATGAATCAATACAAAAAATTCTCAGAAACAATAATCAAATCACACCACAAGTGTGTCACCCAAGTTAAAATAATATTCAATTGTAACAACAAACAACAATAACAACAATCCCACCCTAAGTACTTGGGTTTCCCCCCAAACATGGGTTTGAAACTCCCATGCATGAGCTCATTACCAAGCCCCAAATCTTCCTAGTCTTTTATCCAACTTTTCAAAAAAATTAAGACAAAAGAAGAAGAAAGAAAACTGGAGCTCTGATACCACTTTGTAACATCCTGACCCAGGTGCCACGCAACGGTTCCCTGAGTCGGTTCTCCACATGACCTCAAGAGTGACTCCTCGTACTCTAGAGGCTTTCAACTAGTAGAAATGGTCTGGTAAGTCAGTCATGGGGATATTATACCCTCATTTATCAGATAAAAACACTAGTGGAAGTAAATAAACAAACGTGGAAGCATATATAACCATAAAAATACTCATGTCACAAGATAACCAAACAGGAAATACAATACTCAACTAAAAGGGAAAACATGTTGTGCCAATATAAGTGTCAAGTATCTATAATGAAACTGAAATTAAAGACACTATGACTCCCCAAGCGGGTCTTGAACCATGTTTGGTTACCTCCTCTAAGCTTCATTCCCCAATTATCCAACTATCCCAGGAACTTTTCCCTTATCTAGTCCAACAACAATATAATCTATTCGGGTATCGATCAGGAAACCCAAATAGGGTGTGAGTACAACTCAATAGGCCACCACCAATGATGTATAAAACAAGTCCAGTCAAAAAATAGTGCATTCAGTTCTATAAGGAAATAAGTATAATGCAATAATAAATAGTTTATCACATTTTCATTTATTCTTATCTAACTACATTAACTCCAGGTTTCCCAAGCATACTTGTACCTCAATACTAACTTCATCTTGTACCGAAACCCGAAGTGTTCCCTAGGCAATACCATATCTTATTCTGGTTTCACAACCATTATTCATCTCCTTTACATTGTTTGTAAAATGAAAACATCACTCATGTGTACTTACGACCTATAATCTTCACGTAACTATGTAATTTTTTTCATCAAAAAATTACATTGATGATTATAAATATTGAACTAATGAATATATAATATACTTATTAAATAATTATGATTATGGAAATTTAATATATCATTTACCTTCTTAACTTATTACTTTTTAAAAATTGATAACATCGCTCGTGTGTACATGTGGACTACCACCTCTGCAAAACAATGTGAATCAATTTTCTGGTCCACCTTTCGCGAATTATTATAAATATGTATATACTAAATATATAAGATATTTATATCATCATTTATAATTTCTAAATGATGGAACCATGATAAATATCCAATGAATGAAAATATAAAATTGAAACTTATACGATAAACAAAAATAATTAACACTTACAAAAAATGGTTTTAATAAGTAATTACTAATAAATAGATGTTGAAATGATATTAGTGGATCATATATGATATTATAAGTATGTATATGGTTCATTTATATAATTATAATAAATTTAAATTCATTATATAATAGGATAAAGGATCTTATGAAACAATTCGGACTTGAGGTAGGTTTTATTTCAAAATCTCATCCTTATTCAGGTTTTTTTATGACTATATCTCAAATGCAGGAATTATATGATATTTTCTACATTAAAACCGATATATTTTCATATAATTTATATATTTATAGTTTTTTTAGTATTATTTACACCTTTTCCAACTTTTTCACTCAAAAATAAGAATTGAATCTTTTTAATGAAAATAAGATTCTCTTTCTATTTGATATGAAATCATTTAATTCCATTTCCATATTCTTTCAAATATTTTCAAGAATTTTTTTTTCTATTTTAAAACTATTTAGTAATTTTATCTTTATTTATTATTTAATTTCTATACAATGGTATATTATGGGTCATTTTTTTTGTTTCTAAACAAGTTACTGCTTACAAAATGTGTGAATAGAATCATTGTTTTAATTCTTATCACATGAATGGAATTTCCCACCATCAAGACTATAATTTTTCATAATAATTAAAATATGTGATTCCATGGTTATTTTCAAATAAAACTTTTTAAACAATATTATAGATTTTTTTTGAAACAAGTGATTTAAAAATGAAAAATGTATTCTCCTAAAGAAATGTTCGAGTGATCAATCGAAGTGTTCCCTAGGCAATACCATATCTTGATAACTACTTCTAGCCTAAGATCGAAGTATTCAAGGTGATATGATATCTTAATACCTGATTTGACTTGTTTCGGAGTTGAATACTCCCGTGTGAGTCCATAACTCAGAGTGTCATTATTTCCATTATTTAATTTCACATTTATAAGCCACATTTCCAAAGTTACCAAATATCACAAACATAAGTAAGATGACCATGTTATCATGATTACTCCTCAATAGAATGACCATGTTCTCATTCTCTTTACTCGTAATCATAATGACCATGTTACCATGTATACTTCTCAATTTAGAATAGCCATGTTCCCATTCCATTTACTCATAAGTATGATTACCATGTTACCATTTGTACTTCTCAATTTAGAATGACCATGTTCCCATTATTTATCACATAATTAATTTACCAATTAATTATCCACCCTAATCCCATTACTACTTCAACAATTAGTTAAACACATTCATTCTATTAGTTAACTCAAAAATTAACTAAGTGCTTCAAACCATTAATTAATTCATCAATTATTTAATTAATATCACAATTCATATTCCATAATTAATTTTCTATAATTAATTATCTCATTATAATCTCAACTTTCCATAATTAATCCCATAATTAATTATCTAAATCACATTATCAAAGGCACATAATTAATCCACAATTAATTATCTCAACTTAGCCATTTCAATATATCATAATTAATTCCCCGATTAATTATCTATATTACAATCCCTAACTCTTATAATAAATTTCCCCAAATTAATTATCTAATAGGTTATCCCCTTAGTCTCATGATAAATTCCCCATTTAATCACATATTCCCACAAAGCTTCGATAGAGCAATTGGTCAACCTAATTAACCCAATTCAAGAAAATCAATTACTAAAGGATGCTAGCAATTCTACAATTTTTCATATACATATCAAATCCATGACTATGAGTATTAGATATAGACCACCTACCTCGGTTTGTTGACAAACTTTTTCTCAACAGAAATCTCCAAAATCTGAGTAGCACAACAACGCTGATAAAAGTTTCGGATCTAAATCCCTAAATCAAAATCAAGATCAAAGCCATCAAGATCTCATAAATATAGATCTATATCCACAATCCTAGATCTAGATCTCACCAAATAGGTTTATATCCAAGGAAACATAGGATATCTTTCATGAAAAGATCAAGGAAAGATAGAAGAAAGAACTAGAGAATCATCGGGATGAAATCCTCTCATCGGAAGAAGGGCATATCTTCAATTCAGGCTTTTGATCTCAAATATCGGTGTTTGTAAGGCCTAGAATCCCTCTGGGTCGATGGGGGAACCTTCTATTACCCTTAGAAAAGTAAAATCCTGAGTTAGGTCCACATAGAAGGTAAAACAGGTGATTAAAATTTAAAAACGAGTGAGATCCACAATTTTAGGATCTCACTGTTAGCCCTAGAACGGTTTAGTCGCACAGTTAGACAAACCGTGCGTGATCCACTGCTTCAAGGGGGCACTTCACACTACTACCATTCACAACCTTTCAAACCATGCTTTAACCATGCTGAAACTACTACCTCAAAAGACCAGAGATCCCACAGTTTCTCTTAGGTAGCTACACAATTTGTACAAACTATGCGTCAACCGTGCACAACCTCTTTTCTCCAAAATTTTCTTAGACTTCACTAAAATGCACCCTAAGCCACAACTTCCATCAAAGGTACTTAAGTAAAAAAAATTACCTAGAAATCACACCCAAGATAACTCCAGAAAAGGTTGGTATCTTACATAATAACAACTTAGACACCTGATATTGATACATTATATTGTTATTTTCAAAGGAAAATATGATATCGTATATCCATTATTTTAAAATAGTGATTATCATATACGATATAATTCAATTTAAAATAAAAAATACTATAGTATTATAAAAATATTAATGTATGGAAGTAAACTGTTAAAATATGGAACATTAGTATTAAAATATGGAAGTGAAGTGTTAAACCATTTTTTCAGTTGACTTTAGGTTTTGACATTGAGTTCCATGAATTAAGAAATATGTTATTGTATATCAATTATTTTCAAAATAATTAAACAAAATCATATTCAAAAAAAACAATTCAACAATTGTATTCATTATTTTAACACTTTAGTTTTGAATTTTAACACTTGAATTCTAGATTTTAATAACATAGTTACATATTTTAACACTACAATTCCATATTTTAACTATTGTATAAAAAATACCAATAACAAAAATATAAGTTTATTATAAACAAAACACTAAATTATACAATAAAGGGAAGTTGAGTGTTAAAATATGGAACTTCTTCATAATCTTGATTTATAAACATTAATAAAAGACATTCCATGTTTACTTGTAAATATTAAAAAAATCATTAAAAAAATTAATATCTTTTAAGAAGTAGTTTTACATCAAAATTAATGCATCCCCATAATCATCACTCATTAATCCACGATATTTAAATTCTAGTTTCAAATTTTAAAATCAACTCTTCAAATCCCAATAAGACACAAAGTTAAAAATTATAGCATTTTATTCAAAAACCGCAATATTCAATTCCTTTATTTTCCAAAACCACCCAAAAATATGCATTTTTATTCAAATGGATGGTTATACCCCCAGTGAAACATGGATCATTGTTCTCCATGTCAGTTTTTTTACTTAATTTATTAATATAGATCATTTTTTCATTTTTAAACATTAGATTCCTTATCATTTTTCTAATCATTAGATTATATATATATATATTTATAATATATATTAATTATATGTTAGCATCTAAAGTGATAAATATTAAAAATACATATTATATATATACACATATTATATATTATATGTGTGCACCTATATACATGTATTTATTTATTGATTCATTTATATTTAGAATATTTTTATGTAGCAGTAGTAATAATAATGATGATGGTGATAATGATGATGATGTTGTTGTTAGCAAATTGAAAATCTGATTAGTTCATTAACTATATGTTATTGAATGAAAATAGAATTACAAAATATATTTATTTATTTATTTATTTTTTTATTTTATATTTATAAATAAAATTTAAATATTTGAATTTTTATGATGATTAAACAATATCACTACTACAAAACAGAATTTTAACAGCATTGACCTTTATCAGCGCTAAAAAAAT
Source organism: Viscum album (assembly GCA_963277665.1). Taxonomy (NCBI): domain Eukaryota; kingdom Viridiplantae; phylum Streptophyta; class Magnoliopsida; order Santalales; family Viscaceae; genus Viscum; species Viscum album. The sequence continues at coordinate 1,819,848,622 of OY728164.1, forward strand.
CACTGATAAACGGTACCATTTATCGATGATTTTTAGCGCTGATAAAGGGTAACCTTTTTCGACATTTTTTTAGCATTGATAAAGGGTAACCTTTATGAGCGCTTTTATTTAGCACTGATAAAGGGTAACCTTTATGAGCGCTTTTATTTAGCGCTAATAAACGGTAGCCTTTATAAATGATTTATTTTTAGCACTGATAAAGGTCTAGAATAAAATGAAATAATTAAACAAATAAAAAATAAAAAATATATATTAACAATTTTATTAATTAAAAAATTATTGGTAAAAATGAATAAATTGAATATACATATATATAAATTATAAATATTAATAAATAGTATATATTAAATATATGGATATGTAAAATGAATAAAATTAAATAATTAAACTAATAAAAATTAAAAATGAGTAAATTAAAAAAATATTAAATTTTTTATTAATCAAATAATTATTGATAAAAATGAATAATTTTGACACACAGACACACACATATTATAAATATTAATAAAAAGTATATATTAAATATAAATATATAAAATGAATAAATTGTAGTAATTAATCTAAAAAATTAAAAAGGAATAAATTGTAATAATTAAACAAATTTTTTTAAAAAGAATAAATTAAAAAATTATTAAAAAAATATTAATGAAATAATTATTAAGAAAAATGAATAAGTTTAATATATATATATATATTAATTGTAAATAGTAATAAATAATATATATTAATTATAAATATATAGAAAATGAATAAAATGTAATAATTAGAAACATAATAATGTCTTATTCATTTTTAATATTGTTTGATTTTTCAATTTAACATATATAAAATGTGTGTTACGTTGATTTTACATACATAAATGTAATTAATTCATTTTTGTAAACAACACACACACAAATATTTATGTTATTGATAAAATCTTATATAGAAACACATACACCTAATATTTATGTAATTTATTCAAATTTTAGTATATTTTAGAATTTCATTATAACATGATACATTTAATATATTATGTTTTTAATCAGACAATTTTATTTATTAATTTTTATTATTATCATGGTTAGGTATTATTTATTCATTTTTGATATTTTTTTTATTTTTTTTGAAATTAATCATTTTCTATTATTTATTTATATGTATTTATTCACTGTGCTTTAGTATTTTCAATATGTATTCATCTTTGCTTTAATATAATTCCATGTTTTTAATAATTTACATTTAATTGATAAAGTTTATGCATTTGTTCAATATTTTTAAAGTGTACTCATTTTTAATCATTCAATTTCACTCATTTTTAAAATGTATGTATTCAAGATTATATATTCATTAATAATGTTAAAAATATATGTGTAAATAAATATTTATAAATATATATATTTATAAATGTACATTTACTAAATTTAAAAATTTAAAAATTTATAATTATTATTAATAAATAAATATTATTTTTTAGAAAGTATTTATATAATTATAAATAATTAATTATATATATTTAAATAATTATAAAATTATAATAAATTTATTTAAATAATGAATATACTATATTTATATTTATTATATATATATAATTATATAAATATATATATTGATATAAATATATAAATATTATTTTTTAAAAGTATTCATATATTTATAAATAAATAATTATATATTTAAATAATTAAATAATTATAATGAATATATTTAAATAATGAATGTATTTACTATATTTATATCTATATATATCTATTAAATATATATAATTATATAAATATATATAATGATATAAATACATTTATAATTATAAATAAATAATTAGAAATATATTTAAAAATATATTTATTTATAAATATATTTATAAATGTATATTTACTATATTTATAAAATTCTATATTTATAATTATAAATAAAAATATACACATATTTTTAAAAAGTATTTATATAATTATAAATAAATAATTATATATTTTAATAATTATAAAATTATAATATATTTATATATTTATAATTTTTTTATTTATAATTATAATTATAAATCCTTTATCAAGGCTAAGGTTTTGACGCTAAAAAGGTTTTCTTATATCAGCGCTAAAAAAGCACTGATAAAGATGTTTTTTGTCAATGCTTATCAATTTAGCACTGATAAAAGAGATCTTTATCAATGCATTTTTGAAAGCGCTGATAAAAGTGTCCCCAATCTATTTAAAAGAACCCTAATTGTAACTGATCCAGTTGCGATTATCAATCTCTCACAGAACTCCCCTACTGTTGGTGCTCCTCCTCTACATTCTCTTAGGCGAATCAAGGCTAGAATCCAAGAGATGTTGTTTTCTCCTTTTCCTCTCTCGTCGATTGCTTATTTGGATTCCACGGTTTGCGTTTTTGCACTGTTCTCAACCATTATGAACCTTACTTCTCTTCTCCCACGGAGAACTAAGAACGTCGGCTAATTACTAACTTTGAATCACCGATGATCAGTTTCATCAATTTGTTGTGTTGTTGTGAGGCATGTGATGAGAGCCTAAGAATTTGTTTTATCATTTATGATTTGTATATATTGTTGCAAGTTCCAATGAAAGTTTCAATTGGGGTTGAAAATGAACTTTCTTTTTTTCTCCATTTGACATAGCGTTGGAACTACTATGTAGGTGTTTATTTACCAAGGGTTCGAATCCCTCTCTTTCCAGACTCTATCATCACCTAATTCAATTTGACCAACCAAAAAAATGTATAAAAAAATAGAAGACAGTTAGAATTTTTAATATATGATATATACGATATATATTTGATATATTTTAACTCTAGTAATGGAAAATGGAAATGGGTTGTTTGCTTTGCATATTATAGGCCACTATGACTTGTATTTCACATGTTTCTTACTTTTTTCAAAATAATGCTACATTGATAGGTATATTTATTTATATACATGTGTTAATATTATAGGAATTTCAATTTAATGTAACGTTTTTAATTAAAATTTGGTTCAAACAATATTGATTCTCACATTATATTATATTATTTTATTGTATTTTCTAGAATTTTTTTGTTTTTTTATTAAAGCGATAAAAAATGAACACTTATGTTTAGAGAGTTATATTTTTGAAATGTAATATGTTAGAATCCATAATTAAAATTGCATTTAGGTTATTTTTAAATATGATTGGGTTTAGATTATACATAGGATAAACATATTTTTTAAAAATAATAAGTTCTAGGTTTTATTTTGTTTTTGAAAAAAATTTGTCTTTAGTTTTTTGTTCTAATTATATATAACAAATAGTTTCTCATTAAATATATAAATTACTTCATGATTTCCTTTAATGATAAGTTTATCTATATTAATTTCACAATATTTAGATCATGTAGGATATGTAAGAATTTATAATGTATGTCTTTTAGAGTATTTTTTGAAAATAGGGAATTTATTGTTTATTAACCATTGAAATATCTTATTCATGATTTAAATAATTCAATACTAATTAAATAACTCCTTTTATAAGGGTTTTAGATTGGTTTTTAACATAATCAATGACATTGAATGGTTTTAATTATGTTATATTTGAGAAAACATAGGTTATATAAAATCTTGATCAATTATTATGTATTACACATGCTATAATAGAAATATTTAAGTGATTACCATGTTTTATTATTCAATTAAGGAATTTGATGTTTACATTACCAGATTAGTTATAGTTGGTATATATGTATTTAATATTTTATTTTTTAGATGAAATGGTTAATAATATATATATATATATGTTGATAGGATAAATATATTATTCAAATTATTTTACTGTAATTATACACAAATATGATTTTAATAATATTTATATTGTAAATTGAACCAATACACATTTTTAAATAATTTTTTGACAGAGGGAACAATATGAATTATTATAAAATTTAACATAATTTTTTTCTAGACATTATAATTTTAGGAAATAGAAATTTTTTGTGACTTTTATTTAGTAAGTCTACATTTTTATCTTTGTATACATTTTTATCGATTATTTAACTAATGTTTTTTGTTTACATGTCTAATAATTTTTTCTCTAGATTTTTTTTAAATTGTTGTATTAAACATCACATGTAACTATTTTTTTGTTACATTTTGATAAATATTTCCTTATAAAATTTTCTTTGAATAACCACTTGATATTATTTGAAATGATTTTTAATATACCTCTTGATGTATGATTATAATATTTTTCTACAAGAAATACATGTGTGGATGTGATAATTTTTTATCATATATTAGAATATTATGGGTATTATGTGAGGGCTAGGTATGGTATGTTAGAATGTGAGTTACTATAGACATGTTAGTGATTCATCGAGGGCTAGGGTGAGGGTGATGTGAAATTTGTGTTGTTGTTTGTTCTTATTTATAGTTTTTCAGAAGTTAGGTTTAACTAATGTATTTTGTCACCCATTATGTGGTTCTTTCTTAAGAAAACCAATTATGTTAATACCTCCCCATATTTCAAATTCACTTCATAAGAAAAATGGCTATGCTATACCCATTTCATGATTTGGATGCAATACATACATGTGATGGTTATCCTAGAGGGATAGTATTAGATTCCAGGGGTCTAAGTTCGAATCTCATGGTACCTGTGATGTGGTTATATCCAGATGGAGATAAATAACTTTTTATCCTCCTATGATTCAAATTTAACCTCTTATTAGTGAAATGATTTGAATGTCATGGAACAAACATGGTATAAACTTATGGTATGATTAGTATAATTCACTGATATGAAATGAAGTAGGTATATTTGATTATCATGGTGTCCTAGTTAGTACACAATGAATTGACTTACATGTGTATTTTGAGTGTTACTACTTTGAACATATACTCAAATATATGCATTGTTGTATATTTTAGGGGCCCTGTTAGTATTTACTTGTTTATTTTTATACTCACACCCTACACATGAACCTTAGTGAATATAGATCTCTTATATTTGATATATAGGTGAGGAAAAAGGACTAGTAACATAGATTGGATCCAGCTCAACTTAGTGGGGATGAGTTGATGTTCTAATGGTAGTGTTAGGGACCTTTTAGAATCTTGAGATGAATTTAGAGGATAACACCTACCATAGTGGAGTAATTATTTTCTTAAATTCAATTACTCATTTCCTTAAAAATAGATTCACTCTAATCATTTGATAAAAGAGTATGAATATGGAGTTAAATATTTCATCAAGTTTTCAATAGAGCATGCATACGACCCTTCTCGAATCCTTTGTCTGTGTTTACATTGTTGTTACTCATGAAAAATTAAATGTTTGACTAATCATGTAAACAATCTTCTACACATGATGATGTTACCAATAATGTGGAAGAATAAATTGTTGATGATGAAACTATAGAATTATCAGGGTATCAAAAACATGTTGTTGAAAAAAACAACAATGACATAGCATCATAGTGTTGAATAAAATTATCAAGGTAAGAAGTCAGGGTATAAAATTTGAGGTTGGTTGGAATCAACGAATCCAACCTATTGACCCCAATGCTACTAGAAAAAAGGCTATAACCATGGTTTATAACCATGGTTATAGACCAAAAAACTGTGGCTATAGGTAATAGCCATGGTTTTATCAACCGTGGCTCCTATTGGCGTGGCTATAGGGAAAAATTTATAGCCACGGTTCAAAACCATGGATATAGACCTATAGCCATAGTTCAAACCGTGTCCATAAACTCTTCCACATGAATTTATTTCTACGATTTATAACTGTGGCTACATAATAGAGTATCCAGAAAAAAATCAGATATAATGAAACAGTATCCTTGATTTGTAGTAAAAAAATCTAGGTCTGCAATCCATTTCCAAAAGAAGAAAAAAACAGCTCTACTTCACCCATGTTCAACTGCCTCTACTCCCTACCCCCTGCCCGCTACTCCCTACCCCCTGCCTCCTCCTTGCCTCCGCCCTGCTCCCTGCTCCCTGCTCCCTACTCCCTCCCTCCTTGCTCAACTACTCCTCCCTACTGACTTCGCCCTGCTCTCTGCCTCCGCCCTGCTCCCTGCCTCCCTGCCTCTGTTGCTACCCTACTCCCTTCCAGCATCATCATTTGATCCTCCACCTTAATCTTAAAGCTTTCATAACCATCAATGAATCTACTCATACCAATAATCTTTTTGTACTGTTACCCTGAATTACAACAGATTTAGGCAACACAATCATCCATTTGAAGATTACTAAGAAAGAATCATGCACAACCACACCAAGTCATGATTGTAGTTAACAGATACAATGATATTTATAGCTCTGGACACTATCAAAAGATGCAATACATCACCAGTTTTAGAAACCAAAACCAAGCCAACAAAATAAAATAGAGTAAAACAAACACTTAATTAGAAGCTCATAGCACAACGATCCAAATGACCCCCCATAAAAAACACTATCCCACGTATCCCCCAATGGACAGAAGCAGTTCCAAGTAATTTTATTACTGAAGGATTCTATGAATTATGGACTGTTGTAGTGTGATGAATTCAGGTCACTATAATTCATCATTGAAGCATGATGCTAGAAATTTTATTGGCATGTCATCTCCTGAAAAAATATTGTTTTTTAATAAGTCAACAATGATTCAGAGTTGTGATAAATATATAATTCATGCATGTAACATACCTAACAAAATATGAAGAACATGGTTGACATGTTAAAAATAAATTACTCTGATGGGTAACTTGTACTGAATCTTCATCAAAGTTAAGCAACAAATCTCTCTACAAGAAAAAGATAGTGTCATTAATAGATAAAACATGATTCAATTGTAGAAATTATCCATATATGAATATCATGGTGATTGTTTCATACAAAACTATCTATACTTTTCATGTTAATAATGTTATTATAATGCATCACATAGGCATAGTGTTAAAAAAATTATATGACAATATATGATAATGTGTATGTATTTTAGTATTTCTAGAAGCATAAGCATAATCTATGTAAAACTTGAAATTCTTGAAGCATCCCTTCCTAAATTCACCATGTGATCTCTATAATCTTTCATTGGATTCTCTTTCTTCCTAAAATGCCAACATAAAAGTACAAGACCAACAAATTTACCCTGAATCCCCCCATTGATTTAACTTTTTTCCCTCTGAACTTTACATTGAATAAAATGTCATCTTTCTTTTGCATTCAGCATGGTTCTAGAAAATGCTTGTACTTCCTTATACATAATCTCTTCATTTGGGATAATATCACAAACATATTCAAACACATGGTCATAATTTCTATAATAATTTCTTATGGAATTCAACATCATATCCCATTATTACATAAGTAATGAAAGCAGTAAAATTTACTAAAAAACATACGAAAATTTCACTTTAATAGATTTGAGATGACTCTAAATCATTTTGAATTCATTGACATGATTAAACACTATTCTTCCTTAAGATATATCATACCAAATAACATTTGTATCATGAATTGTTTTTCATTGTTGTTGGATTCTCAAACATATTCACTATAGCCTTCATTAACTCTGCTATAATTTACACCTCCCAGATGTTAAAGGAAACATTTTTCTCTAAAGATATATGTATCTCTACAAGTTCCATCCTATCAAGACATTCCCACTACACTTTATCAATTTTTTATGGTTTTAATCCTTTCAATGGAAACTCAAAGTCCTTCTAAAATATATAATCCTCCATCTTCATCCTTCAAAAATCAAAGTTCATCCTGTCAAACTTGTCTATTGAGACATTTCCTTCCTATAATTCCATTCCATCAAAAGAAGTTAACTCCAACTAAAACTAAAAATCATAGAGGCAAGAACATTACCATAAGAATATGTTGAGATTATTGATCCTTGATGAAGAACAAGATATGATACCACTTGTTGGGATCCATGAAACCAAAAATTTGGAAGAAAACCATTAGAACCTTAACACATGGAAAAAATTCTAAAACTACCATAATCATATGATATTATAAAATGACGTTCTATAAATAAGATGAAAAATACACCCTAACCACTACACCAAATCATTCACTATAAAATGCTTAAAACTCCCAAAAGAATTGCACAAATAAAATCAAAATCAAACAAGGAATAAAAACAAGATATTTACATGATTCATAATTTTAGCCTTATATCCATGAGAGAACAATAATGCTTTCTTTTACTCATGGAAGAATAGGAAAATTGCAATAAAAAATTGGATAATTCAATTGATATTAGATAGATCATAGTTACAAGTAAAAATTCATAAATTCTACCACCCTAACTATTTATAGTGGGTCTAGTTGGTCAATTGATTCCACTGACTTTTAAAATTTATGGAGAGCCCATTGTTAAAATATTTTGAAGGCCACCAAAGTGACTTGTGTTTTCTTATATATCATTATTCATGGAGAGCTATATGAATCTAGAATTTATAGAGGAAGGAATGGCTGGTTGTAAAGTTTGAATTAACAAGTTGGTGGCTTCATATAACTTGGTTGATTCTAGGATAACTGGTTGAAGGAGTCGCATGGGGTAAGAATAGGTGGGGGGTATCATGATGGTTTTACATGGTCTAGCCTACAAGGATATTTTATGGGTGTCCCATAGACCCAAAGACGTTTTGTAAGAGGTTTCCCACTCTCTTTAGACTTAAATTAAAGTCGTCATGAGGGATGTAATCTCCAAATACATTCTCACTAAGTAGATGATCATAAATACTGTCATTTATCAAACTTCATGCCTCATGAAATTACTTCTCAAAAAGTGTGTTGGGGTGTAATTATAAGAAATGTTAGTATCTGTTTATTCAGGGACGTATGAAACTGCTAACGTATAAAATTGATATGCATCAGCGTGGATCACTACATTAATGCCACAAAACAAAGGCCATAAAGCAGACTGGTAATAGCTTGAGGGTGTTACCTTTCTCCCTTAAATGACACTCAAGCTACCTGAATCCTTTCAACCAAAAAGAAGGGGTCCAAACTGACTATAAAGAATGCACGCATCAAGAAATTTCTTCATAGTTTCATTGATTGTTTTACACAGTGAATGATCCTTTTGATGAAAAAGTAAAAAAATTGGAATTATTCTATACATATGTTCATCTCAAAGTGTTTCCAAATTTTTCAGAAAGAAAAAAATTACCCAATCATAATTGGATCTGATTAGAATAAATAGGATTGAAAATTGAGGTAAATAGGTACTTCTACATAATGCTTTCATGGAACTCATAAAGTGGAATATGAATAGTTATTTCCCCCCTTATATATAGTGTGGAGGGTCCCATTCTTCTCTAATTTTTGAACAGAATAAGGTCCTTGAATTCTCTCTATTTATTCATAAATTTTTTTTCTAGTGTCACTGTATATTATTTTTTTGTGAAGTAATTCCAAAATCCACTAGGTAACTACATAAAAACTTACACAGAACCATTTTTTATGCGAATGATTTACATGAGTCCACATAAAACTTATGGGACATGTCCTATCCAAAAGTTTTATGTAGAATTCATTCATTGGAAAAAATTGTGATTTTCTTATTTTCAACTCCTTTTTTTAAACTGACATGGCCTATAAACTCTTTTAATCATTCTTTTATTAACATAGATATGAAACTAGATGCTCAATCTTCGACTTTATGATGAACTGAAATGAAGAACAACATTAAGTATAACCAGTGCTATGTTTTTACAAGGAAGTTTCTGCTTTTAGAGTTGATTGGATCAACAGAAAGAAATTACTTGGAATCAGAGAGGCTTCATCATTATGTATTCAGGTTTCTAGTTGATGCACCAATCCTTGAACCTCATCCAGGAGGGAAACAACCAGTGCACTGGATCAATTGACATTAGAGCGTTTTATTAAGGAGGCTAAACATAGATATGTGTATGTCTTTGGATATTCCTCACTAAATTAGGAAGTGGGTCCTCAAATCTAGGAAACATATATTCCTAATTAATCAACTATTATGTGGATGGACTTTGAAGACCAAAAGTAGGGGAAAACATGGAATAATAGGTGTGTGTACATAAATCATTTTTCTAGTAATTATACCACTTTATACAGAACATGAAAAAAACCAAACATGAAGGTGAAAGCATTAAAATTTCAAACATAAGGAGAGTTTAAAAAAAATAACATGAAAATTAAGGCATGCTTATACTTAGAACAAACCTTTTTCCATGCAGCACTTGCACTGGAAAATCTCATAGCTAGTTGAGGGTGAACAACTTTGCCAACTTCAATATCCTTAATATGAAACAAAAAACAATGTTGAAGTGACTTGGTAGGATGTTCATGCATGTGGGAATTTATCAGACTGTTACTGATCACAATGTGTTAAATAAAATATGCACATGAAGAAATGGCTAGGACTGGCAATGGCCACACAGATTTTATGATAGGTATGTAGAAAATGAAATTAAAATTCAAATAAATACCAAAAATATTTATAAAAAAACACCAAAAGTAACCCCCCACCATGAAGACCTTGCTCACAGGAAGCAATGGCTAGGACTGGCAATAGCCACACATTCTTGTGTTTGCATCCTCATTTTTTCATTATTTCTCTAAAATGAATATTTTTAAATTGGAAACCATTATCATTGATTATAGTTATAGGAACTTCATATCTATAAAAGATTTATTTTCTAAAACAATCACCATATATGAACCCATACTATCTAGTAATGCAATAGATTCATTACAAATTGACACATAGTCTGTTGAAAAAATTATGCACTCACTCCCATGAGATTTAGTAAATGGGCCAATGAAGTCCAAGGCCCATACATCAAAGATATAGACTTATAGTATCCATAAATATGGAATATCCTATATAATCCCTATATTTATTATTCTCAATTAGTTGTAACATTTCTTAACAAACTCCCTTGAATCTTTGAATACATTAGAATATCATAAACTACATTGAATGGCCTTTGTCACTACTAGAAAAACACTCTATACCCATGGAACCAGTAATGGAATCCAAATAGTTTATACTTGGAGGATCAAGACTAAGATATTATGCTACATAGGCTATAAAAGAACCCAAAATAATTATAAGGAGAACATTGTAATGTATCTTCTTCCAATACAGTGAATGCATTTTAATGTTTCCCTGCATTGCAACGTGATATAGTAAAAATGTCTAAACACAACTTTGAAATATTTTCATAAAAAAAATTAGATAAAGAATGTTTCATGCATCAAATTTATGGAATAATATCTAATGGAAATGTTATATGACACTAATATTTATAAAAGTGAAGCATTCCCACACTGAATGCATTCAAATTCATGGGAACCAAAACAATATTTTTTATACACAATGTTAGGATCATTTTTTCTTAAGAAAACTTAAAAAAATCAATTCTAATTTCATAGAAAGTTGAGACAATGAATCTTTTAGTTTTTATTAGATGTTTCCATTCTCTATTTTCATAGGATTTGAAAATTCAGGTGATCCAACTGGTGATATCAACCAAATTACAAGGATACACAATTTAAGGGATGGAAAACACCAAGTAAATATATATCAACTTCCTTGAATAGTGAATGAATTACAATGTATCAGTGTATTCCATGAAGGCTATGAACACCAACCGGTGGTGTATTTATGAAAATTCTTAATACAACACCACATTTTTGGAACCGTCTGTGGACTTAACATAGATAGTATTGGAACTAAATGGAGGTTTAGGTCTCCAATTAAAGAAATACTTTAGTTTTGTCTTTACAAGGTAAGAAATGGCTTTATATAGATTGTGCCTACTGAAGAGGGATTATTTAAAAGGTAAAAAAATATATTGTTAAGCTTTCAAGATACATGGAGTACATGGAAAGCTTGTGGGGATGAAGGGAATCCTTACACATTCCAAACAAAATAAATTAGGTAATATATTAAAGAGTTTTATAGATGGAAACAAATCCTAATTTGAGAAATTATGGTCATCTGAGCAAGGTTAGTGGAGTTTAAGGGGGGTGATTGGTGTTGTTTTACATGTGTAATAATTCTAACCTCTCTTGACTATATGGAGTGATCACCAAATTTGATGAGAACCACGATGAGGTATAAAATAGGAGAAGAAAACATAGAGAGGGAGTTCTATAATGGAGAGGAGACCAGCCATTTGAAACCCATCAAGCATTAGAAATTCACCAAATGAGAGGAACTATGTGTTAAATTACCATCATTTTTAGTACTTTACTACCATTAAAGGGATTCCATTAGAGGTTTCCTTATTATTCATCATAGATTTCACAACAACTTTCTTGTATCTCTAAATCAATGGAGTATCAATTGATTTATATATATTAAGGTGTATTCCATACTAAATGAACTAATAAGAAAGAAATGCATTGCTTACAAAGTAATATAATTATTTAAAAACATTAGAAGTCATATACATTTCATTTACCAGGATATTTTACTGTATATAACTAACCATTTACTTGTGAACTAAAATATCAGTTTTTGTACAAAAATAAAATAAAAATTTCAATAGCATTGGGAATGATTCCATGAAAATTACTAAAAATTCCCTCTTCAGTTTTCTCACTCACTGTTAATGAAATTACTTAATGAAATATTTAATGTAATAGGTTAGAGCCTTATTGATTTAGTTATATGAGGATATTATAGTGATAAAATAGTAAAAAAAATCAAATACATTTACAATATAATCTACATGAACTTGCATTAAAATAGAATCATAGGTATAGTGATATTTCTAATAAAGTTTCAGTGATAATTGATTTAAGCCCCCAAATTATAGAATTTAATGAAAATAATTTCAAATTCTCATATCAAATTCATAAGGAAACAATGTGGAATTCGTCAACTATGGAATGTTTAGTCACAGTTCCATTAATTTCATGAATATTAACATTCTAGCAACAACTTCACCACTAGTACAAATTGAGGAAGTATATTACAAGGGTAACTATATGACACATTAAGTGAGATATAATCCATTTTGAAATAGCTATAACCACTGAGGGTATAAATATACAAATATTTCTTGGAATGAGTAAGGTGATCTTAAACAAGTTGGTCCTTCTGTAGTCAATGGGAAATAATAAATCCAATAAAGGATTCAAGATAAAATATAAGGGAATCAATCTTGAAATTCATCCCAAGAGGATCTAGGGACTTACAATACATTAAAAAAGATATACGAGATATAAAATAATCAAATCAAGAATGATTTTATGAAATGCACAAAATAAAATCTTCTCAAGTCCTGATTAGTTAATTTAGGGTAGTAATTCAAGCATCCATAATCTAAAAATGAAATTGGGGTGGATTGCATGGAAAATACAATGATATGTAAGGGGAAGATTCCTAATACAATTGGGGAAAATTCAATATATGGATTCATGTAAATTACCAGAAGAGGAGGATAAATAGTCAAGGGAAAGGATGAAAAAGAGACTAAAAAAATAAATTAGATGCTAAATAGTAGGAAGAAAACTGTAAAAAAAATGAGATGAAAGCAATGAAAAATTAAAGCAACAATATAATGAAGATGTTGATAAATAAGAATTTGGAATGAATGAATATCTAATAGTTTTATGTTCAAGCTAGATAATAGAGATGTCAAGTATTATAATCCACCTACACAATTTTCAAAAAGAGGTAGATAACTTGATATTAATAGTGATAAATACTACTTATGTTTTATTTAAATGATTTAAAATGTTAAATTTGTTATTCCATTTTAAAAAAAACATTCCAATATTCCCACAAATACTAAGTTTAATAAGAACATTATCACAAATAGGAGGAGTCCTAAATAATTTTATATTCTTCCATTTGCAGAAAAATAAAGTGTTTTAATTCAACAAAAGATACCATTAAAGCCTAAGGATCCTCATAGTTTCAGAATTCTCTAAGTTTGAAAGGAAAATAAAATTTACTTATAAAGTATATTTGGTATCCAACATTAATTTAATCCATTTTTAGTTAATAAGAAATTGTATATGGGAGATATTGATCCCATAATAGTGTTTTTACAATTAATAAATAGATCCATCACTTACCTGATAGGAGTAATTGAATACTTACAAGAGATATTTTAAAAGATTATACTACTGGGTGATTTTCTATTATCAGACTTGAAAATTGATATGGAAGTACCCATCATCCTTGGAAGACCCTTCTTAGCTACTAGAGGTTTATTGATAGATGTTCCACAAGGAATGCTAACTTTTCAAGCTGGAGAAGATAAATAGATACAAAATGTATTGCAGGTTGTGAAACATCCATGTAAATTGGTTGATTATTTAACAGTTGATGTGATTGATAAGGAAGTTTAAAATAATCTATGAAATTAGTTAAACATTTAAGGAGCTAGAATATATGAACTCATTAATGGTATAAAATACCCACCTGAGAAAATTGAAGAGCGTGATGATCAATATGATGATTACTATCACATACATTTGGGTATTTAAGGGACGAGTTGCATGAAGAGAAATTGGTTAGGAAACTATCACACCATAATCCATCAATATTTTATTTGAATAAATTTCCACTAAAATTGAAATATTAATATATGGGAGATAATGAGACACAAACTATGATTGGGTCATCTAAATTAGAGATGAAACAAGAAAATAGATAGTTTAGGATGCATGCTAAATAAGCACAATACATCCACTGGATATACTATATTAGAAAAAAGAATGAATAATTCCTTCCATTTTTATACATAATATACTAATAGAAGATAATGTGAATCCCACTATTGAACCATTAATGGAATCCAAATAATTAGGGTTAAAGATTTAAACAAATTTCATATGATGTGAAATAGAAGAGAACCACAATACTTGTATATTACCATGTTGATAAGGTTCACATTTGTGAATGGTCACAGTGAGGGTGAAATCAGGAGTGACGCAATGCAAGAACCGCATGGTAGAAGTTGGGATCACAGGTGGAGGTAGACACAGTAAAGGAATGGAGAGTAGTGAGGAGACCAGGGTAGAACGATATTGCCTGAACCCTAGGGCATAAGGTTGCGATCTAGAGAAGAGGTAGGCACGAGTGGGATGATGGGTATGGAGGATCCCGAGGTGGAGCGGCTGGAGGTGGAGTGGCCAGAGGAGGATCTGCTAGAGGCAGAGTGGCCCGAGGCGGAGCGGCTGGAGGCGGAGGCGGAGGTAGAGGAGGGAGAGGGACAAGCGCGATGATGGGTATGGAGGAGCCCGAGGGAGAGGGATGATCAGCCGCGGGAGAAAGTTTTGAGCGAAGGGATCGTAGGTTGTAGAGTAAAGTCGTGAGGGAGGGTAAAAGAATTGAGGATCTATTGCCGCATGTTGCTTTGTTCCGTGGCTATATTCAATCTAATTCCATGGTTTTAAAATAATTGTGGCTATATCTCACCCTATAGCCATGGCCCAATTAAACCGTAGTTATAGGCCCGTGGCTATAAGTCATTTTTCTAGTAGTGCAACAAGTCAATGTTCATTAGTTATGTTGGGGTTACAACAAGGATGAATGTGCTAATTGATATTAATTTGTGGTGCCACATCCATCCTATGATGAAGGAAACCCTTTAGAAAGATATAATGGTAATGTTATGATATACTTTCTCTATTTTACTGAAAATTTATATAATGAAATGTTGATTTAATTCTCATTATTCCTTGTAGATTTCATTTATTTTAGAATATTTTCTTAAGAAATTTTTCTTAATGGCCACTGGAAGAGCCTATAGAGGCTTTCAGACTCTTCTTACCGAGTTACATCTTAGGGATGTTGGGGGGAAAGTAAATCCCCACCCACTAGTTAGTTATGCACACATCATAAAATAGGAAACATAGACCTCTTTCAACAGTCATCGCAAAGATAAATAATTTTAGGTTCATTACAGTCAATAATATATTATTTGACATTATTTATTTTATCTAATTTTATTTAAAATTGTTAATTCATGAAACAAAAAAAGAGTGCTGAAAATAAATAATGTGCATCAAAACCAACGTACCCCTATCACAAAGCAAGGATGGGGTACACTTCACTAGAGAAGAAATTAGTATGTATTTTAAATTAATAATAAAAGTTTTATGTGATATGAAACAACATATGCTCCTTTGTTTATATGCATATTGATGAAGTAAAATAAGAAGCCACTTCTATCCCATGTCATATGCTATAGAAGGAGGCTCGTATAAATAGGGAGGGTAAACTAGTTGATAAAAACACAAAAATAGCATGGGGAACATGTGTAAATATGAAATAATAGTAATTTTTTATGATTTATAACAATATTACATAAAAATATCTATTTATGTTCATATTTTTTATATAGTCTAGACATAAGAATCAAAAGTGACCATACCTAAAGAAAAACACTTTTCAGTAGCTTTGAAGTGATCAAAACAATATAGTCACATTAGAGGATTAGGTTTTGAAGTGTATCATAGAACATGTTTTGAGAAGATAAAACCACATGAAGATAAATATAAGATGGTGAAATTATTACAGACACAAATAGATTCTCTGTAAGATATTATTATCCAATCTAGTTTGGCATACCAATGTATGAGAAAGGATCAAAGCGAACCGGCAATGGAACAAAGATCCACACATGAACCAAATGACCCTACTAGCTTTGAGTCTAGTCATTCCCCTAAATTGTATACCCTACCCAAGGTAATCAATTTTTTCATTACTATTTATACTAAATGTGAATCAAACAACTTCTGATAACTTTATATTACTAAAATTATATAGGGTATAGTTGTATGTGATTTGTATCTATCAACACCCATGCACTGCCTTGTTGCAAGGGGTACGATGTATAATATCCTGAGAGACAAGCTACACCATAAATAACTCCCAAAAGATCACATGAGAGTGTAAATTGAGGTATCTCATGATCCAATTTTTGAGTTTTATCTTCCACTTGATGATTTAGATATTATAATCGTCAATGGTGCTATTGGAACTTTCATAGAATGACCTTCTAATCATTTAAAGATACACATGGAACATATTTAAAAGATTTTTTCATATGAAAAACTTATAACATTTGATGAAAAAAGGTATTAAGTGAGATATGATATTAAAAATGGATAAAGTGATAGGGAGACAAAATGTCGGATCAAGACAATCTAGTGAATTGAACAAGAAATCAAAACAACCTTTCAGAAGTACCTTCTCCCCACTAGTTCTAGAGTATCATTTATTATCATTGCAACTACATGCAGAGACCATATATAGAGATGAAAATATTTCTTACATTCCATATAAAAAAGAAATATATGGAACTTTCATGATAGACATAACTGGTCTCGAGACTATAAATGAGATTCTCAATCATGAATGGATGAGAGTCTCAGTTTTGAATACATACATAAGGTACATTTTCATAATACATCTATCCAAATAGTGAGGTAATATGTTTATTAAAGTTAATAAATATTCATATTTTCTATAGGTATTTATATTACTACTACATAAAGGGAAAATCATAAGAAAAATGATTTATATTCATTAATCCTAGTATCATTTCTACAAAAAAACTTACTTTGGATAAGGATGAAATTGATAAGAAAAAAGATGAGATACTCGAAGAGCTTGAGGAAAAAATATCAAATAACAAACTCTTTTTGATGCGTACAATGCATATGTAAAACTATGCAATTTAATCACATAAAATATATTTTTAATTTTTTCATTACTTTTTTTTTTGTTTTTTAGGCAGCAATAGATGTTGATCGCAGTCAATCTGGATACCCCAAATATTTATTTTTTGGATCCAATTCATGGATATCCAACAAACCGACCATACATGATGTGTATTGTGAATTTTTAATACATTTCAATCAAATTTCTATAGATAAAATTCGAATTATATGTTTTAGTCTCTGTTTTAACAAGAATTTTGGTATGATAGGGTGGTCACTAAATATAAGATAAATCGTGTCATGAATTCAGTGTATAAACAGATTAAGCCCATGGATTACTACAAATGGAAACAGATTAAGGTATATATAGAATGATTTATCTATCAAAACATATTTCAAAAGAATTTACTTATTTTGGTCAATGTTTCTGCATTGTCTGAAGTAAGATAATGACAACGATTATGGATATTATGTTTGAAAATTTATGAGAGAGATCATAAATCATGAAAAGGACAATATACTTGATTAGGTAATTTCTAAAGGTAATTAAAATTTCATTAAATATATTTCTTAATCATTTGTTTGTCTATATTTTCTTAATAATATCAAGATTTCTGACAACCTTTATAGTCAAAAGAAGACGTGATTCTTTTAGAGATGAGTGGGTATCATATATGTTGTCAGAATGTTTGCTGACAACAAATTTAGGTGATTACCTTCTATGTTTGTGATCTAGTATGATCTATGACCTTAGAAATATATTTGGGGTGTGAAGCATTAGTTTTAGAATGCTTATATATTATTTTTGATTTATTTCTCAAGGAGAAGTATAATGAAGGAAATAAATTTGTTTATAAGTGCTAGCCTATAAATAATAAAATTTTTGGGCAATGATAGAGGTGGAGGCAAAGACATAGTCATAGTCAAAGACTGAGGTTGAGGAGGAGGCAGAGGCAGAGACCGAGGCAAAGGAGGAGATGAAGAAATGGCTTGTAAACAATAAAATTATTGGGAAATGTAGTAGAATGGGTATCATACCGAGGTTGTGTTTGAGAATAATTGTTGAAAAGTGCGCACAACACTTGTCACTTAAGATAAGATCCATTATGAAAGTGTTTTAGGTGTCTTATTGAAAAAATGTTTTTCACCACTTTGAGAGTCATACAACAAAAATCCAATCCTCAAACAAGTATATAATCAAACTCAAATGTTTGAATTAATATGTGTGTAATCAACTACCGAATCCAGTAGGTATATGAGAGAACTATTGGAGGACAACCAGCATTGAGAGATCATGGTCATTGAGGAGAGATGGTATCAAAAGAAACATGAAATCAAATGAAAAGAAACTACCTTATGAATAAATCCCAAAAAATGAAAAACCCACTTCAAATGAAATCATGAAGAATTGAAAATTGAAACAAATACCCCTTTGAAAAAGAATCTAGTAGATTGATCCAAAACCTCTAAAAAATAAATAAATACAAAATTTCATCGACTGAATCATGAATTTTTAGAAAAGAAAAATACAATGGTTTTACTTTGGCGGGTGGTAGAATTATTTGGTTTATTCGATCATCAATTATATGTATAAAATAATTCAAAAATTCATGTGAAATCTATACAAGTAACATTCATTATGTAAAATGATCCATGCTCACAAGCTCGTTAATAAAAAACTCATCATCATTATCAATAAAAAATAAATGAGAATAGGGATATCCCCATTTTGATGAAAAAATAATTATGATGTTATGTTAGAGTTTATCATCACCCAGAATATTGAAAAGGATATACTAATATATAACACAATCCAAGAATACTTGATGGATGTACTAGGTTTCAGTGCTATTTGGATTCTATAAAGGGCAATACTAATTTTTAATACTATCAAAAGGGGGTAAAAAATTATAATGGAGTTTAGTGCCTTATGAAAATACATAATGGGTCACCCTGAAATTTTTCCATCAAAGAAGGTAAATGGTTTATCATGGAGTTTGTACTCTCTATAATGGTGAAAGGGTGAGATAGATTTTATTATGTTCCATAAAAACTCATATATAAATATTTATTTTAGTTTAATTAATGAATTATGATAGGTTTACAATAATGGTTAATGTTTTTGAGGAATAAATGAATTCATCAACAAGGATGATTCAATCATGTACTATGATCATGCACTCAACAAGGATGATTCACTCATGGTGATGTAATTTTCTTTTTATTCTCTAATTCATTCAACATTATGGGTTATTAAGATACAATATTGTTCAATGACCCAGAGTGTTGAATGCACTATACGATAAAAATACACGGTGGAATCAACCATACCTCAAAGAAATACATGGTGTACCCGGTATGACTCAAATTGTGTGGTTTCAATTTAAATTTGACATTTTATTAATGTATTATTTCATATTATGTTTAATTTATTTATTTGTAGTATTACTAACATAATAATTATTTTATTATATAGGTGGATTCATTTTCTCTATTTGGGGTTGTTTGTTTGAAGTTTCTCATGCTCATGATAGATTGGACTTCGAGGCTGCAACTGATATAACAAAAACGAGGAAATTGGTCAACAATGTATACAAATATCCTGAAAAGGTGAATTCCTACTACTTATTTAGTTAATTTTGTCACCATTTTATCTATTATTTTTAAGTTAATTTCCTTATCATTTTTATTTAATATTATTTTTCACACAAATCTTTTGGGAAGTCATATTTTTCCTTCAATCATCTGTAACAAGCTAGAAAAGAGATAACATGTTGCTTTTGGATGAGGCGTTTCAGGCAGCATGGAGTTTCTTCTTCCATCTAAATGGAACATTTATTTCTTTTCTGGATTGGTTCAGATAGTTGAAATAAAAACACACATCACATACTTAATCATTCGTACCTCAATCTGACGCACAGTGTGACTGGTATGACTCGAACAATATGTTTTTAGTTTATAATTTACATTTTAGTTCAAAACACACATCACATACTCAAAACCATGAAAATGCATTCAGATTGTTTTTATACTTTAGGACAATAATCCATAAGTCATTAGTGAGGTTTATGAATCATCTTCCCCTAAATCTGATACACGATGTCCTCAATATGACTCAAAGTTTCTGTTATTAGTTTGAAATTGAAATTTTAGTACAAAAAGTGCCACTCACAAAAAAATAAGAAAACGTGATTGGGTTGTACTGATAATTTAGGGGGGGGGAATCATAATTCATTTTTGATATGTAGAAATTAGTCTCATGTTAAACTCGCACACGATGTGACCGATATGACTCAAAGTGCGTGTTTCGAGTTTAAAACACAAGTAGCATACTCAAAACCTAGTAAACACATTAATATTGTTTTTATACTTTAATAAAATGATCTATAATTCATTTTGAATGTGTAGGAATAGGCTAAAACTCAATACGATGCATGGTGTGACCAATATGACTCCAATTGTGTCTTTTTATTTAAAATTGACATTAATTTTAGTAAAAAAGACAACTAGCATACTCAAAACTAAGAAAATAAATTCAAATCATTTTTATACTTTATTAAAATGATTCATAAGTCATTTTTGATGTGTAGGAATCAACCTCACCTCAATATGACATATAGTGTGACTGGTATGACTCAAAGTGTGTCTTTTTATTTAAAATTGACCTTAATTTTAGTAAAAAATACAACTAACATACTCAAAACTAAGAAAATGCATTCATATTGTTTTTATAATTTAGGAAAACAATCCACAAGTCATTTTTGATGAGTGGGAATCATCCTCACCTCAATCCTATGCACAGTGTGACCGGCCGGTATGACTTCAAGTGCGTCTTTTTATTTAAAATCGACATTAATTTTAGTAAAAAACACAACTAACATACTCAAAACTGATAAAACACATTCTAATTGTTTTGATACTTTACTAAAATTATCCATAAGTAATTTTTTACATGTATTAATAATCCTCACCTTAATACAATACACGATGTGCCCGGTATGACTCAAAGTATCTGTTATCAGTTTAAAATTGACATTTTGGTACAAAAAGTGTCACTCACTAAAAAATGAGAAAATGTACTTAGATCGTCTTGATAATTTAAGAAAATGATTCATAATTCATTTTTTTGGACTCCTCGTGTATTAATCATGTTTTAATGATCACAAATCCTATTCAACCTAGTTAACTCCTGTAAATTATATCAAATCATGTGTATTAATGTTTAAAGTATTCTCATGCTTTAAGAAGATCCATTCAAGATCTTAATTGCTCTACATTAAGTTTAATAACTTTATACTATCTTTGATTTACTCTCATAATACCTTCTTTGACAAATGCTTAAGTCTGATTCATTCTATTATCATCATTTCTTAAGTCTGAACATAGTTACTTCGAAAAGTCTGAGGCACCATGAGTCTGCCACTGGTTATGTCTTTCTGGCACCGTGAAGCAAGACACCGTGAAGCAGACACCGTGAAGCAAGACACCGTGAAGCAAGATACTGTGAAGCAAGACACTATGAAGCAGACACTGTGAAGAAAGACATTGTGAAGCAAGACACCGTGAAGCAAGACACCATGAAGTAAGACACTGTGAAGCAGACACCGTGAAGCAGACACCGTGAAGCAAGACACCGTGAAGTAGACACTGTGAAGCAAGACACCGTGAACAAGACACCGTGAACAAGACACCGTGAAGTAGACACCGTGAAGCAAGACACTATGAAAAAGACACCGTGAACAAGACACCGTGAAGCAGAAACCGTGAAGAAAGACACCGTGAACAAGACACCGTGACCGTGAGACACCACGACCACAAGACACCGTGATCAATCTAGACACCGTGTGAAGGAGACACCATTTTTATGACTTACTGTGACACCTTTTTTAAACTATTTTGTCGTCTTTCAATTTAATCTCTAATGTTCATATTTGAATATTCTAAATGCACTGATATAATTAATGTTTCTTTGTAGACATATTACCTAACAGTATAAGGTACGAGGTGCGGTATCCATGCAACCTGTCAGCTCCAACACATGCATTCCAAGATAAAATCGAAGTGTGTCCAAGAATAAAATAGCGTGATGCAAAACTAAAAGCAAGGTCGTGAGCACCATAACGAAGAACACTTAGAGAAAGTTTCAAAAGGAAAGGCCTACTGCATGCAACTCAACACTACTGAAGAAAAAACGAAGCATATTTGAAGCTTAGAGAACATCTTCACACTGTAAAACCTCACGAAGAACACAAGCTGAATCGTGACACTCTGTTTTACTTACGAGGACTCGAGATCTGCATCTGATTCATCTCAAGAAGTCCATAGCAACAAAGACTAACACTCAGAGCACTTCTAAACCCATCTCCATATTTCTACTCTATTGTGTATCTGTTTATTACCTTTCGAGCAGAGTGTGTACCTTTAGAACAACACACTCTGTCTCCTGTATTAAACTGAAGGATACAAGATATCCTCACTCAACCATTCTTTTACTCTTGTGTATACCCACTGATAAGTGTGGAAGAGGTCCCTATGTGTCCTGGTAGTTTGTACCCATGAAGAACTGTGGAAGAGGTCCCTGTGTGACCTAGACAATCTGTGTACTGTTGTTAACCCCGATCCAGGGTGTGGATCAAAGTTTATTTATATAAAATGCTTGGTGGAAGGTGATCACCAAGTGGATTGGATTAGGTATTAGCTTGAGACTGAACCACTTGTTTCATATCCGCTGTGCTACTTAACTTAGTCTTCTATATTTTATTGTTTTACTGTATAATTCAGAAATCACTAATTTCACTTTGATAGTTAGTCTTAGAAAGAATTTACAACTGGCTTGTATTAGTAGAATAACTTCAAAAGTAATATTAATAACACAAATTAAGATTACTGAGAATTAATCAATCTTATAAGAAGTTACTTAAACAGTAAAACTCTTATAACAGTATAACCTTGATTAACTGGGCTGTATTTAATCTTTGGGGAAACCTTTTTTAGAAATAATTTTTACAGAAATTTTTATAGTTACTCAATTCACCCCTCCCCTCTTGAGTAATCTACTCTGACCAACAATTTTTACATGTAATAATTAGTCTCACATCAAACCCACACACGATGTGACCAATATGACTCAAAGTGCGTGTTTTCAGTTTAAAATGAAATTTTAGTAAAAAACACAAGTGGCGTACTAAAAACTGATAAAACACATTCATATTGTTTTTATAATTTAAGAAAATTATCTATAATCCATTTTAGATGTTTATGAATCATCCTCACCTCAATCTGATGCACAGTGTGACTGATATGACTCAAAGTGCGTCTTTTTTATTTAAATTCGACATTAATTTTAGTAAAAAAGATAACTAACATACTCAAAACCAAGAAAATGCATTTGTATTGTTTTGATACTTTATAACAATGATACATAAATAATTTTTGATGTGTATGAATTATACTCACCTCAATTTGATACACGATATGCCCAGTATGACTCAAAGTGTCTGTTATTAGTTTAAAATTGACATTTTAGTACAAAAAGTGTCACTCATTAAAAACTGAGAAAACACACTCAGATTGTCTCGATAATTTATAAAAACTATTCAAAATTCATTTTTGACATGTAGTAATCATTCTCACATCAAACCCACACATGATGTGACTGGTATGACTCAAAGTATGTGTTTCCAGTTTAAAATGTCATTTTAGTAAAAAACACAAACAACATACTCAAAACCAATAAAACACATTCAGATTATTTTGATACTTTATGAAAAAAATCCATAATTAATTTGAGACATGTAGGAATTATCCTCACCTCAATCCTACGTATGGTGTGGCCATTATGACTCCAATTGTGTCTTTTTATTTAAAATTGACATTAATTTTAGTTAAAAAGACAACTGACATACTCAAAACTAAGAAGAAAAAATCATATTGTTTTGATACTTTATAAAAAATATCTATAAGTCATTTTTGACACGTATGAATTATCCACACCTCAATCTGATACATGATGTTCCTAGTGCGACTCAAAGTGTCTGTTATCAGTTTAAAATAAATATTTTAGTATAAAAAGTGTCACTCACTGAAAATCAAGAAAACATTCTTAGATTTCCTTGATAATTTAGGGAAAAAATTTAAAAATTCATTTATGATGTGTAGGAATCAGTCTCACATCAAACCCACACACGATATGACCGATATGACATAAAGTGTGTGTTTTTAGTTTAAAATGTTGTTTTAGTAAAAAACACAAGTGGCATACTCAAAACTAAGAAAAAACATTCATATTATTTTGATACTTTAGGGAAATTATCCATAAGTAATTTTTTACATGTAGGAATCAACCACGCCTCAATCCGACACATGGTGTGACCGGTATGACTCAAAGTGTGTCTTTTTATTTAAAATTGACATTAATTTTAGTAAAAATGACAACTGACATACTCGAAACTGAGAAAACACATTTTTAATGTTTTGATAATTTATAAAAAAATCCATAAATCATTTGTGACATGCAGGAATTAGCCTCACCTCAATCTGATACATGATGTGCCCAGTATGACTCAAAGTGTCTGTTATCAGTTTAAAATTGACATTTTAGTACAAAAAGTGTCACTCATTGAAAATTGGGGAAACATGCTCAGATTGTCTTGATAATTTAGTAAAATTATTCATAATTAATTTATGACATGTAGGAATCAATCTCACATCAAACCCACACACTATGTGAGCGATATGACTCAAAGTGCATGTTTCCAGTTTAAAATGACATTTTAGTAAAAAACAAAAGTGGTGTGCTCAAAATCAATAGAATGAATTCAGATTGTTTTGATACTTTAGAAAAATGATACATAAGTCATTTGGAACATGTAGGAATCAACCTCACTTCAATCTGATGCATGGTATAACTAGTATGACTCCAAGTGCATCTTTTCAATATATAAGTGTCATTTTAGTTTAAAACGCACATCACATCACGAAAACTAAGAAAATGAGCCTAGATTGTTTTCTCATCATTCTATATACTATTGCTTAATTAATTTCCTTTTCATTTTTATCTTATACTTATTTAGTTAATTTTCACAAAGATAATGCTTGAAGATGAACAATAAATGGTGTGATGTGCAAGAATCTACCACAAATCAATACGATACGTAGTGTTCCTGGTATGAATCAAAGTTCATTTTAAAATTAACACATTCTGTTTAATTTATTCATTTATATTATTACTAACATAAGAATTGTTTTCTTATATAGTTTTTTTCTTTTTCTCGAGTAGGGGTGGTTTGTTCTTTTGTACAGGTGTGTTCTTTTGCTCTGTAATAGTGTTTTTTTTCTTGTATCTATGATGTAAATTTTATTTCATTTAAACTCTATATTTGGATATGATTTTGTTAATTTCTGGTTTTGTAGTGTACTGTTATAGCACACTGCAGTATGCCCTATTTCTAGTGCTGCGGTGTTTTGTAACAACACACTGCAGTATTTCACTTTATCAACACTACTAAATGCACATATAAAGGCATCTTTTATTAATGCTTCTAAAAGTGCTGATAAAAGCTTAGGGATTTTAACCATGCTTCTTCAGTCAGTGCTTTTTTAGCACTGATAAAGGTCAATTCTAGTGCTGTTAAATGCCTCTTTTGTAGTAGTGTATATAAAAATAACATTTCCACTTAATTGAAATGGTTAAAAGATAATTTTTTGAAATAAATTGTTTTTTAATATTTCTAAGTAAATGTGGAACATATTTTATTAAAGTGTGTGAGTCATGAATAGAAAATTATGATTTAAAGATATAGTGGGGAGAAATATATTGAATTAATTCATGATGTAGAGGCTTGGCTTTGAGATTTTAACAATGAATTTCCAAATTTTAACACCAAAGTTCCACATTTTAACACTTGACTTTCCTTTATTATATAATTTAATGTTTTATTTATCATAAAATTAAATCTTTTTTGGAGTTTTTTGTATAATGGTTAAAATATGGAATTGCAGTGTTAAAATATGTTACTCCATTGATAAAATACGCAAGTCAAGTTTTGAAATTCAAAACTAAAGTGTTAAAAAATTGAACACAAGTGTGAAATTAACCTTGAGACTGTGTATTTGTTTAATTATTTTAAAAATAATTGATATGAAATATCATATTATTGAATTCATGGAACTCAATGTTAAAATTTGGAAGATGACTATTAACAAAAGGTTTAACACTCCACTTCCACATTTTAATACCAACCTTACATATTTTAACACTTGGCTTCCATACTATAATACTATTATGATATTATAGTAAACTTTTATTTTAAATTGAATGGTATCATATATGATAATCATTATTTTAAAATGATGGATATACAATATCATATTTTCCTCTAAAAATACCATTATAATGTATTAATTTGAGAAATCAAACATATATCATTAATTTTAAAGATGTAGTTCATGCATGCATGCAAGGTATATAGTTCTATCCAGAATTTCAACCCTTGAAGCAGATTTTGATGCAACTCTCAGGATCAAAGAAATATTTTGGTCCATACATGCATGTGAGGCTCACATTAAAGAAGGCGACTCCAATACACTTTACTTTCACCAAAAGGATTTTTTGCGGTGCCATAAGAATTTTACTTCCTCTCTCACTATTCCTGAAGGCAGCTCTACATTGAATGATAAGGAATTCCATGAGCTTATTCCATATTTTTTCCAAGAACTATATTCGGCTGGGGATACTTCTATCTCTTCAGATATTGATTCTTGCATTACTCCAGTGATCACATATACCTTGAATTGCTAGCTTATTCTCGATATCACAAATAATGAAAATCTTTTCTCCATCAAACAAATTCATTCTACAAAGGCTCCAGACCCTGATGGCTTCCATATTTTATTTTTTAAAAAATAATGGCATATTGTTGAACCAAATATCTTTGATCTCATGAGAGACCTGTGGACGGGTAAGTAAAATTTCAGCTCCATAAATGAAACCCTCATTACCCTCATTGCTTGGGTTAAAAGTCCCTCTTTGGTTTTGGAATTCAGGCATATTAGCCTTTTTAGTGTCACTTATAAAATCTTCTCAAAGATTCCGGTCAGTCGTTTGTGTGGTATGCTACCGTCTATTATAAGTGTGTTTGTTCCCTAGTGACTTAATTTTGATAATGCTATTATCGCTCATGAAAATTTTCATTCTATGAAAATGCGGTCTGCAACTAAAAAAGCAGTAATGGCGTGGAAACTTGGCATGACTAAAGCCTATTATAGTGGAGTGGTATTTCCTTTGATTGTGATGACTAAAATGGTTTTTTTGTTCTAAATGGATCGAAATTATCATGCAATATATTACTTTGGTCTCTTTTAAGATTCAGATTAATGGGGGACTCACTCAGTGTTTTTCCCTATCTAGGGGACTCTGTTAGGGGATCCACTCTCTCCTTTCTTATTTATTATGGTGATTGACGTTTTTTCCGATCTCCCTTTTATGGAAGTTAGGGACAATTTGGTTCAAGGGGCGAAGGTTTTGTAGGCAAGGTCCATCCATTTCCTATCTTCTTTTTGATGATTGATGTGACTTTTATTTCATGTGTTTTGTCACATCACTTTTGATGTTTTAACTTTTTATTTAATGATAATTTGTGTTTTTTATTGGTTAATTAATGTTATACTCATTTGGTTGCATAATTATTAAATTTATGAATTCTTTGTTAAATTGTGTGTTTTTATTCTTTAATTACTAATTGTTTTATTCTTTCAATTTTTTTTATTATGTAATATTTTTTAAATATTAATTTTAATTGTTTTAATTTGTTCTTGGTTCTTAGAAATTTTAATGGCTCGTGAGTTATGTTTTAGGATAATATTTAATTAATGGTTATTTTAATTTATTTTTCAATTACTAATTTTTGTTTTTAAATCGTAAAATTTAACTTACATTTTAAATGTATTAATAAATTATCTTATTCCATTAATTTCTTTTCAATTTGTTTTATTTATGTGTAGTGTAGACTATAATATATTTTGAATTTTATTTTAATTTATCATTTTTAACATCTTTTATATTTTGATCTGCATCATTAATATTATTTTGTTAATTTTCTTTTATTATTTAAGTCATCACTTGTTTATTTTTTATTTGGCAAAAGAATTTATGATGGTCTGTGTAATATATTTTGGAACCCTCCTAAGATAAATTAATTCCCTCATCTTAGCGACGGATGATAATTTTGTGAGTCGACTGAAGATGAATTGGGGAGTCGAGTCGCGCCTTATAACCAAATTGAAGAACCGAAAGAACGAAGGGAGTGTTGTCGAAGGTTCGATCATGACTGAGTTTTGGATCTTCACAGAACCATATGAAATGGAGTACGATGAATCTGAGATACATGAAGATGACTGAAGTCGATCCCTAATCTGATGTCGTCGGGTTCGCGTGACCATTGATGGCGTTTGAAGGACGATGCGAGCTCCTGGGAAGAAGATTAACCCGGGCCGGCGGTGTGTTGAAGAAGATGAGTCTAGGTCGCAGATGAGCTGAACCCGATGTTTCCATTGAAGGAGGCAGTCACCACCACTGTTGTTAGGGTTTGAATCACAGTGTATTAGAGAAGACAATGGAAGAAAACCAAATTCGAAGAAGAAAATAGTGTTCGATTGATTGAAGATCTGCCAGCGATGAAGACAATGGTGGCTGGGTTCGATTGATGTCATTGAAGAAATCCATGACCGAAGCCGACAACTGAGGCCGAGCTTGCGCGACTGGAGTTGGGTTCTTCATCTGAGAGCATGACTGAGCGGGTTTGCTAATAGAAATTCATGACTCGCTGTGCTGAGGAAGATGAGCCAATATTTTGATGCGATGATAATGGATTCGGCACTCTGGTTTGGTTTGCACTGATGCTGTAGAGGAGATTCTGATGACTGAAGATGGAAATTTCCGAGTTACTGATCTCCGACGCCGTCGAAACCAAAGCAGGATGACTCGAACCATAAAATCTGATGGGAGAAGATGATGAGATCTCCTATCGAAGCTAGGAGAATCAAATTAAAATTGTGAATCAAGGAGATAGACTGTTAAGGAAGTTTCAAGTCAGTGCATCATCCGAGATTTTGATGCAAGGATGACCCAAGGTTTGAAGATTCATTTACATTTCTTATTTGGAAGACTTGTTGTTGGTTCTGAGTTTGGGTCTTATGAAGAATACGATCGCGGGGTTGCATTTTTGGACGGGGATAAAGAAGATGAGGTTGTTCTGTTGAACTGTGTCCAAGAATAATCGATTCTTGTTTATGTGTTTTATGTGCAGGATTGATTTAGGGCCACGAGGTTCTATAATGGCCATCAAAGTTTTCGTCGGTTCTCGAGGAAATGTGTATGAGAATCTGTTGGTGCCAGCATAGTCTGAACAAGAATACTGAGCTTTGATTTACACATGAAACTTGATTGATTTAACATTGAAGAGGAAGTTGGCCTGATGAGAAGTAAGTTTTGATTTAGAGGGTTGATAATAATTGTTTGACATTTGCACCCGGAGAAATTAATGACTATAATGGTGGCATTGTTTTTATTAAATTGACAGGGTTGTGGCAGATAAAAGAAATAAAAGGGGACTCCATCATATTTTGAATAGATACATTCATATACATAGAAAAATTCTGGAGAGAGAGGAGGTAGACCACAGTGGTAGTAGAAGCAGGAGAATATTGACGAGAGCTCTGAATGAGGAGGAAATCTACTCAGATAAAGAAGATATATATATCTATTTTCTTGCTTCTTCTTTTCATTGTTTTCTGCAATATATATCATCAAATCAATTACTGTTGTTGCTTTGATCATGAGTGACTAATCATTTTTCAGGGCTATCAGATTGTAATGCGTTGAATTTCTTCATTTTCTCAAATATTGTTGTCGCTTTCGTGGAAATCTTCATTTTCTCAAATATTGTTGTCGCTTTCGTGGAAGTGAAATTTTTGTTCAGTGTTCTCTTTTTTTCATTCTTAGTGAGTAATTTTTACACTACTCTACATACTAATGGGTGACGGTAGTGATTACTTAACCTCTGTTCATCAATTGAAGAACTGAAAAATTAGAGAAGATTTATTATACACTTATCCATTAAAGAACCATTCTTATCCTCGGCTTATATTGACAAGTATTTAATAAGGAGAGTTCACTGAGCTCTGCAAAATACTTAACGACGATTAGGTGCTCAACAAACCTTCTTTACAACATGGACATAGATGCGATAGCTTATAGCTAGAGAAGAATATTTCTTTAGTCAATATAGTGCAGTCCGATTTTCCTAACTTCATTTGTTGCTTACCTATTTTCTAGCTATTTTCACAATCTCCATCTCAATCACTTTTTCACTATTTCACTTTTTTTTCCAGTCGTTCACACTTTTTGCCTTCTCTGTGGAATTTGATACTCATACTTACTACTCTACTAGTTTGTTCATAGGTTTTAAATAATTAAATTTACACGAAGTTCAATGATATTCGTGTCAAATTTTAGTGCCATTGTTGGGGAGGGCGTGTGTGAACAACCTAAAAAACAAATTAAAAAAAAAATCTATTAAAAAAATAAACATTTTGAAAAATAATGTCTCTTGTTTGCTTCACTTATTTGTGTTGTTTTTAAACTATTTGAACTTGAAATATTATGCACACAAGGGAACATTCTAAGTCAGAATTTCAATAATTAATACTTCAAATAAACACACATTGTTATGCCCTTGAGAAGAAGAATAAAATGGAAAATCAAAATCAAAATCAGGATCTGTAAATTTAGAGAGCTGCAGAGGAAAATGAAAATCTGTTTGTTCCTCAATCTAGGAATGAGAATATTGAGAGGCCTATACTTAGGGATTTCCATTTTACCATTGTTTCAAACAATCCATCTTGCATACAGTTATCCCCTAGGACTATAAATTATGAGATGAAACAATCTTACCTCTCCATGTTACCATCTTTTTGTGGTCAGCCCGGTGATGATTCTCCTGAATTCATTAGATATTTTTATGGCATAGTTCAAAAACTAACTTTGCATGGGATTTGTGAGGAAAAGTTTAGGTTGAGAACATTCCCTTTTTGTTTTAAAAATAGGGCTAGGAGATGGTTCCAAAACTTGGATGAAGAAATTTTTGACACACGAAACCAACCTTTCAATTCATTTGTTACCAAATTTTATCCTAGAAGCACTACCAATGAAGTGAGGAATAAATTTCTAACTTCATTCAAGATGATGATGTACTTTTCCACAAGACTTGGAATAGGTTTATGGCACTTATTAGACAATGTACCAATCACCAACTTGCACCTCATCACTTGATGGATACATTATTTAATGGTATCACTCCTTACAATCAAAATCTGGTGGACTAATCTTTTAATGGTGATTTCTCCGAAATGAAAGCTGATGAGATCAAACAAGTTTTTAAAAAACTTTCACAAAATTCCAAACATAAAAGCACAATAAAGAGAGTAATTCATAGGGTTGAAACTAACTCTAAAGCTGCTATAATTAATGAAAATTCACTTAGTGAGCAGTGTTATCATTGTGGGATGTATGATCATTCTCAAAAATTATTGTCCCAACTTTGATCTCTCTGTGCATCCTGAAGAGACTACCCAATTTGTTGACTATAAATCTAGGAACCAATGGGTTAGAAATCTATTCTCAAATCAATACAATGCTGGATACAAAAATCATCTCAATTTATCATGGAAAGAACAAGGTGTTTTGAAACAATATGATGCTCCTGTTTACCCACAACAACCTAGACCTTCACTTCAGAATCAATTCAATGATAAATCCTCAAATTCTCAAGTGGATGTTAGGGGAATGTTTCAACAATTAATAGGAAGATTTTATTCTCAAAAGGTTGAGTTATATTCTCAAATGGTTCGACTTGATTCAGATAGGGCTGAATCAAATTCTAGAATCCATAATTTTGAGTTACAAATGGGTCAACTTGCTAGCAACTTAGGAGGAAGAGACAAAGGAAAGTTACCCAACACAACAGTGAAAAATCGCAAGAAAAAATTCATGGATGTAAAAACAAGATAATGTCTTAAAACTCAAGAACAAGTTAGTGAACAACCTAGGGAAGTTGAACTTGAAGTTTTAGATGTACCTGAAAATAGAAACTTGAAAAACACCAAATTTGGAAATCTAGATAATAGTGTCCAAAATCAACAAAATAATGAATCTTTAGGTGAAAAATCCAATAAAAAAAGTAAAATGAAGTGGGAACTTTTCAAAGAAGTTAAGAAAAAAGTGAGATTCAAGGATTAGGAGAGTAATCAACCAATTTTGAAGAATTATACCCCTCCCATCCCTTTTCCACAAAGAATCAAAAAACACAATGATGTTTAGAAGCTTTAATGTTAATTTTCCATTTGTAGAGCCTTTGAATAAAGTTCCATCTTGGTTGAAATTACTTAAATGAGGATTGTGATGAGTGTTCAATATTAAATCTTAATTGGGAGTGTAGTGCCATTGTTCATAAAAATATTCCCCCCAAACTAAAATATCATGGTTCCTTTTTCATATCTTATAGAATTGGTGGGAGTAAGGAGATTAGGTATAGCGACTAAGGATTAACATACATGGATATTACATATTTTTTGATGAATATTCATTACATTGCACAAACACATGCTCGAGGACCGTAATAATTTAGTGTCTTTGGAAACTTGGAATACAATCTTCTCATATGGTGAAAGATCTTCAATGTTTTTCATAAAGATCTTCTCCTTTAGTACTCCTACTTAAGACCTTTCTTCATAACCTAGGGAAAGGAAACATAAGAAAGGGATGAACTAAGATGCTTAATAAGGGTAAAAAAGAGAGATATGTAAGCATAATCATGAGCACAATGGTATGATAATATGATCATAACATTAGAAGATCATACCCTGCATATCAAAGATCATAATCAAGAGTCATGCAATAAATATTAGAAGTTCATAAGACATGAATCATAAGGGAATCAAGAGCATAATCCATCAAAGTATAACATAGGAATAAGATATGGGATTGTTTCAGACACATAAACATATAATATCATTCCCTATAAATCAAGGCACATTGAAAAAACTCATCTGGGCACTTCATGGGGACTACACCTACTGGGCGAGACACACCACCATCCCCAGTCACAGTCCTTTTCTTATAGTAGATCAGGTTACACCTTCTTCCCATAATGGATCAATCCCATCGACTTATTCCCATCATTATATCATGAGATATAAATCTTTACCCAATGCATTAGAGCGCTATCTGGGACACCCCATCATATGAGGTGTAATGGGCTTACCCGACACTATCTGGCCCACCCCATCATATAAGATGTAACAGGCTTACCTGATGCTATCTGGGCCACCCCATCGTATAATATGTAACAGGTTTACCCATAGCTATCTGGGTCACCCCATCATATAAAAAATGTCCATGATCCACTACATGAATATAGTACAAAGAGTTTTCATATCATCATAAAAACTCATAAAATAATAATTCTTTTATAATCTAATTAACCCATGGAAAAGAAATGGGTTCCATGTAAATCCATTTAAAACATGATTAAACCATGGAAAAGAAATGGGTTTCATAACAATCTCTTTAGAACATGATTAGCCCATGGAAAATAAATGGGTTCCATAAACATCATGCCATCAAAATATAAACCATTCAGAGAAAGAATATGAATGGTACCCCTAGATCATATCCCAGCAAGGCATGAGTAACACCAAAAAATGTTATCTTTGATGAAAAATAAATTTTAAAAGATCATTTAAAACATTTATTGATTAAAATATATTTTTTACTTTGAAAAATTCCTTTTAAATCATAAAACATTTTGAAAACCTTTTTCTTTGAAAATAACCTTGAAAACTTATGAAAGAATCTTTGAAAACCATTTTTAACAATTTTTAAAACATAAAAAATTTCTAAAATACCTTTAATTGAAAATTATATTATAATATCATTTAAAAACATTGTCTTTGAAAACATTTTTAGAAAACATGGTTTTTGAATAAAACAGATTTCTGACCGAAGAGAGAAATAAGGTTGGATTTTCTTAAAAACACTTTCTTAATTATCTTAAGTACCAAAGATTAGAAAAATGAAACCATTACTTAGTGATATCATTAATAACCATAGGATAAGAAAATTAATTATAATTCTTGATACATGGATCTTAATATTTCATCAATATAAGCATAATCATAAACAATCCCGATAAACGATGAAATTACAACAATAAAATCTTACCACTTTGGTAACTTTGAATCAAAATCCCCATGAAAAAATAACATAAAATGAATATTATAATATTATTAAATGAATAATATTAATGATATAACATTTAAAATGGTATCACATACACCTCGTAAAAGAATATAGGTGCACATAACATGTGTCTCAAAGAAGGCAGATTGAAAAAAAATTACTTTACAGATTTGGTAACTTTTGAACCATAAACCCCATGAAATAAAGATCACAAAATGGATATGTAAATAACCATAAATTTAAGGATAAAAATTATATATTAAATTCATGGGAAGTATATACACCACATAAAGGAAATGAGTGGTGAATATGACATCAATCTCACAGAAATAAAAGTGAGACTAAAAATCTCATTACATTAAGTCTTGAATTCCTTCGTACAAATTCAAAACCCATGTATAATAAATTTAAGTTTATTATAAATCTATAACAGAACCATATTAATATATATACTAGAATATTTTATTTTTTATGAATTTATATTACCTGTTTATTAACAATCTTATGTTAAAGTTATGTTTTGGGTAATAACTGCTTTGTTCTTCGTATAAGTATTGACTTGGTATTTTTGTTCCACTTACTTTGATCATGATTTTATCATTTAAAAAATTTAATTCATGATAAAAATATCACATATATTAATTATATATGTATTTATATTAACCCATACAATTTTGTGATAGGAAACGAAATACACCATTCATGGAGAGGGTAGACCGTACGCACGCATGAACATTGTTTCTATTTTCTTATTGTATTGAAAGAAAGAAAGTAAATGAAATATATATATATATATATATTATCATTACAGTATAATTATTATTTTATATATATTACATATTTTTATCAAACTCATCTTTAAAACATTCTATGTAAAGCGTGAATGAAACACATCGCTTTGAGGAGGCGGTAGTCCACACGTCTACAAATGATGTTATCGTATCCTCACACAATGGAAAGAATGAAGGAATGTGTTATATAATAATTAAAGAAGCTTAAATAAATAAAAAATATCATATATATCATACAAAACAACAATTCCATCATTATTATCAACTTTGAGAGGTGATAATGGAAGAACGAACGACATCGGTTCACGAGGTGGTAATCCGCCGTACACACGGACGATGATTGCGTATCCCATTTGATGGAAGTGTGTGAACGTGTTGGTATTACCCTTAACATAATAACATATCAGTATATTTAATATGCTGAGATAATTATATAATCTTGATATAATAAAAATTTAATGGGTGTAAAAATAAATAAAACAAAAGTGCTCGTTGAAGAACGTTACCTCTTCTTCGGGTAACTCCTTTTGGTTTGCACCAAAGGACTTACTTGGTTTGATTTATTCCAAAAATGAGGATTATAGGATGATATTAGGGATGTCTATAGATTATTTGGATAGGTTTTTTATGAGAAAAGGGGCTTGAGATGTGTGAATAAGTGAGGGGAGTGAGTGCCCTTTCATAATGGAGGAGGAGTGACATTCTTGTAAATATAAAAAAGTAAACACTATTGAGAGACCCCCTTACATAATGTGCCTCCAATAATGTAAAAAATTTGATAAAAGAGGGTATATTGTTGAAATATTTCTATACAATGAGTTTTTGATAAGTTTCTAGGTCATCTGGCCCCTTAAGATTAAATTTTAACCACAAAGTAAACTCGTTTTTACCATAATCATTGTAATTAATTTTAATTTCTTTCACTAATATTTTTGGTAAAAAAATAAGTTGAACTTACTAGAAATTATAAATTATGATTAATAAAAATATAAAATCAATTTTTTCAAATTCCAATCACATAAATGGTAGAAATTATTTTAAAATTAACTACGCAGATGAGATGTAACAACAAGTTTTTTAAATTAAAAAGTTCAAAAGTTCAAAATGTTTTTATATCCAATTTCAATGTAAAATTGATTCCAATTACCTAAATTGGATTAATATTTGTATAATTAATCTAAATATTCTTTAAAACTAAATAAAAATATAATTTATCTATATAAATAAACTAAATGAAAAAATAGTTTTCAATTAAAATTTAGTATTTTTCACTATTCATCCAAAAATAAAACTTCTCAAAAAAATACAAAAAATTCACCCTAATATAATTTTAAAATTTCTCTTTAAAAAATGAAGTTTATTTTGTAAAATATAAATTATAAAAGTTTAAAAAATTAGTTTTAAAACAAGTGTGTCATTAAAAGGCGGTAAAACTACCTTTTAGAAAAATACATCTTTTTATGCATAAAATTGCATTTATTCTTATATCTTATCTAGAAAATATATAATATGAGTGTTAAAGAGTTTAATGAATATATAATATATATATTTCATTAAAATAATTCATCAAAAGTTGTTTTTTTAAATTTATTGAGCTGAAACATGTTTGTGTATAGAAAAATTGTATTTCAGAAAAAAATTCTTTATTTTCAAATAATCATTACTTTCATTTATAAATAATTGATTACCAAAGAAATAATTTTATAAACATGTATAAAAAATATTTTCATAATATATTTAATCTTTTTTATACCCACCATTCCAATGACTAGGTGATAAATATAATAATATTTTAATAATATGTCACGTTTCATTTAAACTTAGTGTTGCGTGTAACACAAGCCAAGCTCGATGTTACATATATTAAAATATTAACTTGGTATTTCATGTAACACAAACCATACTTAGTATTGCATATAACTCAATCTAAACTCAATATTGTGTGTAGCGTAATCCTAACTTGGTGTTGTGTATAAAGAAAGCTTAACTTGGTGTAGCGTGTAACACAAGTCATCAATTTTTTTTAATTTATTCGAAAAAAATTAATTCATAAAAACTTGGGGGATTAAATTCTACCCTTCTTAAATTGAATTTATCCTTTGAAATTCATCTTGTTCATCAATGTTTTAATACTTGAATGTTCCTTTCATAGGAACCCACATCACAAAAATGAATACTAAAACTTCCTTTTAGAAGGGAAAGTTGGAAACATAATGGTTACCCAAAGTAACTCATAACTAGGTTTCCACAAAAGAGAACATAGGTGAATATTTGGACATGGAATAAAATAATAAATAATTATAGAGAGCGATAAATATCACTGATCACAAGAAAGTAGGTGATCTAGAGAAAGTTAACAATCCCAAAACCATAACCTAAATAGGCTTGAAAAGGTCATTGATATCATTAAAATGATGATAACAAGACAACATTTTAATTAAATATCCTTTTTCTAAAGTTGAATAATTTTTATAGTAAGATATACTTACTTTATTTCATTCCATTTTATATGCACAATCTCACCCTTTGGTTATGCCTTGACCAATTTTCCTCTTCACCCCTTACTCAAAAAATAAAGGTGAATTTGTTATATCAGAAGCGCTAGCAGATCATAAGATCCAATAAGGATGAAATGTCATTTAATCTGTCTTTAGTTAACATCAAAATAAAATGATTAGCACATGTTATCCAATATGCATAAATCCTAATATGGAGAGAAAATAATTTAATCTCTAAAACCACATTTGAAGTTTAACTTAAACCATTCCATAAATGATTAACCTTGTAACCCTTCTGAAAGATAAATTCCAAAACTTTAGAATGAAGGTCACTAAATTTCTCAAGATAAACTTAACATTGATTCCCCATATATCATAAAGTATCTCTTGTTTGTCACATACCAAACATGTGAATATCTTCTTTATATACTCTCTTGAAACACGATAATAACCTAAATTACCATAAATTCTTATTGAAAACATGCATGCTTACTTATTCCAAAGATTATTAGATATATTACTTAAATAAAAATTGTTTTAAACTTCATCAAAGATAGAATAAAACACTTTGTCAAAAAATCCTTTATCAGTTCTGAGGTCATAAATACTATCCAATTTACCTTGTCCATATCATCATATCTTTATCCAAGTTAAACATGATTTTCTCAACATCAGGAACACATTAAGGGTTACCTTCCCTTGATCAAAATATCAATTTTCTATTAAATAACTTTTCTAATTCACTGGCACCATTCAATAAATATATACTTCATGATTTATATAACATAATTATTGAATTTCAATACATATACACTTAAATCATCCCACTTCTTTATTAAACTATATATTAAGCTTCATCATATTATTTCTTAATAATCCTTTACTAAAATATGAAATATAAATCAAGTACACTCAATTTAATTATGATTATAAACAATACTATTAGAACAGAACATACCTTTCATATGTCACTCGTGGCCGCTTCATCATCAACAACAAGACCATTACTCTTACAACCATGTATATTTCCTTCATGAGATTTTCCCTTAAGACTTTGATTTTCATAATTCCAATACTTTACATATTTAAAGAATTTGACAATCGATGATACCTTAGGGAGGCCATTATTCTCATCCATTGGATTGACTGAACTTTTCATTTTCCCTTTGCAGTTACTTGCTTCGTGTCCTTCTTTTCCACAGTCAAAACATCTTCCTATTCTTTTAAGACATTAAATTGGGTGTTTATTCCCACATTCTTGACACATAGGAAACTAAATATTCTTTCCTTTGTGGTATCCATCAACCAAATTCTCAGAAAAATATTTACTTCTCTTATTTGGTGAGTATGAGAGTTGATTAAGGTAAAATTTTTTAATCATGTTCCATGAAAACTGATTAGGAATGATCACAATTTCCTTCTCTCCAGTGATCATCCCATTTGACTTCTCATTATAAAATTTCCCATCAAATTCAACATTAACCCATTTCCTTTTGGTTTCCGCCATTGACTAAAACCAAAAAACATAGTGTGAACAACACTTATCATAATGGGATAAAAATCACCTATAGGATATCTAAATAATGACTCATACTTCTTTAATCTATGAAACCTTAGGTTTATCCTACGTTATTCATAGTCATATTCTATTTAAATCCTTTACGATGGTTTATAAAGAGTTTGTGAATTACCAAATCATATCCCCCGAGAGTGTAAAACCATGTGTGCAGCAAGACCTCTTATCATGAACCAGTTCCCTATTGATTCTAGATCAATACGATATTTTTAGGGTTGTCGCCCCTATGTACATATGTACCAGAGTCACATCCACTTATAGTATCCATAAAATGATGTATTTCTAGGAAACTACTCACTCTATCCTTTACCAAAATTCTAGGTCATTTTCCTATACTCTAACTCATACTTAGACTTATCCTTAGAGACATATCCTTAGAAATATCCCTAGGTATCTCACTAAAGCTTTCTCATCCTAGTTTCCAAAGGTTGACTAAACATTTTCTTTGATATCAACTATAGAAACCCCGGCTTAACATACATGGATATTACATCTTTTTTGATGAATATTCATTACATTACACAAACACATGCCCAATAACCATAATAGTTTAGTGTATTTGTAAACTTGGAACATAATCTTATATTATAGTGAAAATCCATAAAGATATTACCCTTTAATACTCCAACTTAAGACCTTTCTTTATAACTTGAGGAAATGAAACATAAGAAAAGGGTGATATCACATGCTCAGTAAGGGTAAACAAGGGAGATATGTAATCATAATCATGAACATAAGGGTATGAGAACATGATCATAACATTATAAGATAATACCCTGCATATCAAAGATCATAATCAAGAGTCATGACATAAATATTGGTAGTTCATAAGACATGAATCATAAGGGAATCAAAATCATAATCCATGAAAGTATAACATAGGAGTAAGACATGGAATTGTGGAAGACACATAAACATATAAAATCATTCCCTATAAGTCGAGACTCATTTCCAAAACTTATTTGGGCACTTCATGGGGACTATACCTATTAGGAATGACACACCACCATCCCTAATTGCAATGCTTTCCTTATAGTGGACCAGGTTACACCTTCTTCCCATAGTGTATCAAGCCCGTTGACTTGTTCCCATCATTATCTCATGAGATATAAATCTTTAACCAATTCATTGGAGTGATATCTGGGATGCCCTGTCATATAATATGTAATAGGCTTACCCGATGCTATCTGGGTCACCCCATCATATAAGATGTAATGGGATTATCTGATGCTATCTAGGCCACCCCATCGTATAAGCTATAATGGGTTTACCCATCACTATTTGGGCCACCCCATCATATAAGCTATAAAGGGTTTACCCAATGCTATTTGGGATACCCCATCGTATAAGTTATAATGGGAATACCAGATTCTATCTGGTCCACCCCATTGTATAAGCAATGTCTATGAACCACAACATGAATATAGTACAAAGAGTTTGCATATCATCATAAAAACTTATAAAAAAATTATTCTTTAATAACCTAATTAACCCATAGAAAAGAAATGGGTTTCATGCCAATATCTTTGAAACATGATTAAACCATGGAAAATAAATTAGTTTCATAACAATTTATTTGAAACATGATTGACTCATGGAAAAGAAATGGATTTCATAAACATCATGCCATTCAGAGAAAGAATATGAATGATACCCTTGGATCATATCCCGAGTAAGGTATGAGTAACACCAAAAAATGTCACATTAGATGGAAAATAATTTTTAAAGGATAATTTTAAACATTTTTTTGAGGAAAATATCCTTTCCTCTTATAAAAACACTTTTTAAATCATAAAAAATTTTAAAAACCTTTTTCTTTGAAAATAACCTTGAAAATTTATAAAGGAAAATTTGAAAATAATTTTCAACACTTTAAAGAATAAAACTTTCCTAAAATAATTTTCCTTGAAAATAAACTTATAAAATAATTTAAAAAAAATTGAAAATATTTTTAGAAAACATGGTTTTTGAATAAAACATATTTCCGTTCGAAGAGAGAAATAAGGCTGGATTTTCTTAAACACACTTTCTTAATTATATTAAGTAAAAAAGAGTGGGAAAATGGTACCATTACTATAAGATATCATAAATAAATATATTATAAGAAAATTCATTAGAATTATTGAGGTATAGATCATAATATTTCATCAATAGAAGCATAATCATAAACAATCCTAGAAAACAAAGAGATTGCAACAATAAACTCTTATCACTTTGTTAACTTTGAATCAAAATACCCACAAAATAATAACATAAAATGAATATTAAAATATCATGAAATGAATTATATTCATGATATAACATGTCAAAGGTTAGTACATACACATCATAAAAGAATATAGGTGCATAACATAACATGTGTCACAAATAAGGATGATTGATGCAAAATTACTTTACAAGTTTAGTAACTTTTGAACCGTAAACCCCATGAAAAAGAGATCATAAAATGGATATGTAAATAACAATAAATTTTTAAGGGTTGGTGTCCTGAGAACCAACTATTTTGTACTTTTATTACATGAATGTTCACTTATTATATATTGTTCATTGTTCTGCATGACTATAATATAATAATGTCATGGAATATTTGTTGCATTGATAAGGTCATGGTAGATCCCCGCTATCATGAGAACCTTGAAATGCTATAAAAATATTCTTAAATAAAGTTCTATGTTTGGATGATATACTATGGTAGGACACATAGTATACAGACCGTTATGTGCGAGTACTCATAAGAAGATGAGACTCTCTCTCACGGAGTTCGCACTTGGTAATCTCCAAGATGAGAGATTATGAGAACAGACTCGCCAGTAGCAATTCCGCATGTCTTGGTGTCATCGAACATTGCTATATACGAGTGTGTGTAATGGTCCTTAGACTGGAAGATTA
Organism: Viscum album; assembly: GCA_963277665.1. NCBI lineage: Eukaryota > Viridiplantae > Streptophyta > Magnoliopsida > Santalales > Viscaceae > Viscum > Viscum album. The sequence goes on from OY728164.1 coordinate 1,819,891,289, forward strand.
TCATTAACTCATGTCATGACTCGTGCACTTAGATTTACTGACGAAAACCGTCACGCAAACAGTTGGCGGGAAGTAGGGTACGTTGGGTGCGTCATGAGTGACATGTTGTTAATGGATAAGTCGAGGAAGGATTTATCCCTTCCATTTATGGAAGTTGATATCTAGGCCCTTTGATTGAAATAGAACTATCGCATTAAATTCCATGGCCATGGTGTAAACGACGAGTTTATTTCAGGTATTCAAAGAACGATAGATCAAACATATAGGTTTATGAAACTTCCATGAAACCTGCTTGATGATATATCGTGACAAAGGGATTAAATTATACAGTAAGCATTCATATGAGGAGATACGTCAATGCAGCGTCAACTTCTTTCTCTTGGGTGCCTTGACCCATTGCTAGGCAGTAATCTTGGACTTTAGGCAAGCCCGCCTAATGCCAACGAGAAAGAGGCCTAGAGGGTCACACAATAAGTGTATTCAAGTATCTCAAGTAGAATAAAGTTTATTACTGTACGTGGTTTAATAATTATTCAAGGAAGCCTAAATTGTTTTAATGTTGGAGGAAGAATAAAATGAAAACAAGTACATGCCGTGTATTAATTATTACACGTAGTGTAGTTTTTATTTTGAAAAAAAGTTCACACTGTGTATTATTAAATGTACACATCATGTAGTTTTCATTTTGGAAAGGAAATGAATAAATGAAAACAATATATACATGCCGTGTGCATTTAATGTACACTCTGTGTAGTTTTCAATGAAAAACAAGCACATGTCGTGTATTTATTGTTACACACCGTGTAGTTTTTCCAGTTGGGATTTTGAGGATATAATATTGTTTTATTAAATGATATTTATTATAATCAGCGTGAGCGCATATCAAGGAATTAATTATTTGACATGGGGGTTTTCAATAAGAGTTAATGAAATAAATGAAACGCGTAACACATTTATTTATTGTCATAACTCTACAAACTCAAACTCGATTATAAATATCCTCACAACCCCAACTCTTTTCCTACACAAGAGAATCGTTGTGCACAACAATTATGGAGAATTATTTCAAGGCCGAAAGAACCTATTTCTCCAAGAATGATCTCAAGACCGAGAAAGATCCTCTTTCATCGGATCAAGACGATCTAAGGTGGAAAACACAAGCAAAGGTTTCTCCACGCTAGCAACCAGAGACTCCTTTGGCGACGTCCTGAGATACGAGGTACACATGTGGATCACCGCTAGAGGAAGTCTACACTTGGATTCTGTGACTCAACGACGAATCACAACGGAACGTGATCAAGAACATCAACAATGAAAGAACACCCAAAAAGGTATTTATTTTCAATTGATTAAATTAATTATAATCAACCTGTAATGATCCTACTTTGTGGTTCCGGGACTTTCCTTTTCTTTGTCCATTTCTGTGATTCGATCCGTGGAGACTGGTATTTAATGTCGTATTGATCCCGGATTGATCATTTTTAATGACAAAAAGCCAAGTGGGAACATCCACCCATGCACTTCTGCTGTGCTCGGAACCTTAAAATGGTATTAGAGTGAGGTTACAACGTTGATTATAGTTATTTAATTTTCATTGATAATTTACGCATTTATATTTGATTCAATTAGAAATAAACCGTTCTATAAATCTGAATAAACGAGATCTATTATTCCTTCTTTGTTTATCGATTCATATCACAGAAACTGCCTTTTTAATTTTAATTTTGATTAAAATAAAAATGAGGAACTCATCTGGAGGAGCCGCTCTTTCTGTCTGTACAACACGGGAATACACGGCGTGTAATGAAAACTACACGTAGTGTACTTAGGTTCAATGAACCGACACTGGTCTGCCAAACCACGCCGTGTGAATTGAGTATGCCTAAGTATTTATTACGCCATGTTGATCAGAATTAAATGGCGTGTGGGAACCGAAATACACGGCGTGTATGTTGGAGCAACACGCTGTGTAGTCTGATCTGACCCAAGTGAAACCGTGTACAAAGGAGAAACCGCATACCATGTACACGAGATCGCAAGGCCGGTTACCGTGTAACAAGGAAGTACACGCCATGTATGATTTATCTACACACCGTGTACTCCAAAATTTCCAAAGTACAGAAAACACGCCAAATCCCCCAGTGTGTACTTTGGATAAAAGGTGAAAAGAAATACATGCTGTGTAAATATAATCTACATGCTGTGTACTTTCTAGAAATTTCACCAGGTTTCCTCCAAAAGTAAAAATACCTGTACAAGGAATATGGATGAGAAGAATCTCAAGGAAATTCAGAAAGGAATTTAAGATAAATAATTGATTAATTATAAGATCATAATTAATTGAATTCAAATGTGACTTATCTTAAATAAAAGAATGATTAAAAGAATTTGAATTCTAAATATGCATAAATGTCATTGCATGATATGGATGATCATGAGATAGACCAAAGACCCTTTTTATGTGTGTATGATTTCATTTAATTTTTTTTTAATTTAAATTCGTTGGCCTGTGAGCCTTCTTCCAATAAAATGTAGGGCCTGCGTGCCCATGGTTTCTTTAATGTAAACCCCATGTAATGGAGGATCTCCCAAGCCAGAGGAGATGGTTCAAAATCCGAAGCTAAGGAGAAACCAACCCAAGAAGATACAAAGGTGGACAGGTGGGAGCTACAAAACACGAACCATCAGGTTCAAGGTGTTTTCCCTAGGTCAGGGTTAGCTTATCAAAACCGCTAAATAAGCTAACCGATAGAAGCTCATGATCATGCCATCTTATTTTAATTCTGTCTGATTGCATGGTTTATTTATTATTTATGTGTTGTCGCGATCACATAATTAATAAACAAGCATGCAAATATGGAATAAAATAAAAACTGGACTATGCGTAAACATTATCAGAACATGGTTAATCACTTAAACAAGCATCAATTAATATTAACAAGCATGTGATAATGTGAAACTACACATAAAGAATAAAATCCCTTAAATACCATATTAAGTCAGACCAAGCCTTCCGTTACTTGATTAAGGGCAAGACTCAATAAAACTATGTGTTTGACCAAAAATTGTTGGGACACTTAATTTTATAAAGGAAGACCTTATGAAAGGTTTCAGGTTGAATTAACTATATTACATCAAGAGGAGTAGCCCTTTCTAGACTTGATGTAATATTGGAGGCAAGAGTTGAGGAAATCCAAGTCAGGATTTCAGGATTGGGGAGTCTACTCAACAGATCAAGGAACTGTAAGCTCACAATTGGCAAAGACCTGCCTACCTAAATACCTTCAAATATCTTAACCAACCCTTGTTGGAGTTATGCGAAGGGGAATATGGATCCTTTCCACTAGAATGTCAAAGCAACTGGACATTCCGAGTTCAATGGTGAGGGCCATTGGGACTTTATAAAATAGTGGGAGACTTCATAAAATTTATTATTTCTCATAAAATGTAATCAAAGAAAGTACTGATAAATCTGCTCTTTTAATTTTTAGAATATGAAAAACTCATCAACCAAATTTTCTCTGTGATCAATTCTGGATAAATACAACATCCTTACCGGCAGTAACTTTCAGGAATGGTTTAGGAGCCTTCAGGTTATCCTATGCCATGAACGAAAGTTTTACGCGCTAGAGTCCTCACTTCCTGATTCTCCTGCCCCAGGGGCAAGTGATGAAGATTTCCTGGTCTATGTCAACATTTGAGTGATGCACTCGATGTTCAATGTTTGATGCTGTCATCTATGTCTAGTGAGCTCATGAAGTCTCATGAAGACATGGATTCATATAACATGCTCGAGCACCTCCGTGGTCTATACCAGGAGAGAGAAAGACAAGAAAGGTTTGAGATCTCCAAGGATCTATTTCAGAGAAAGATTGGAGAGGGTGCCCCATCTGGGCCTCATGTAGTCAAGCTCATTGGCTACATTGAGCACTTGGAGGTTCTAGGGTTTAAACTCCCAGAATAATTGGGTACTGATATAATTCTTGCATCACTCCCCCAGAGCTTCTCAAACTTTGTTGTGAACTTCAACATGAACAACATTGAGAAGTCTTTGTCTGATCTTTTTATCCTTATTCGCCAAGTGGATACTGACATGAAGCATGAAAAACCTTCTGTCCTTATGGTGAATAAAAGGAAAGGGAAGGTGAAGAGCTTTAATCCCAAAGCTTCTTCAAGGCCTTCTAAGAAAAGGAAGATCAAAGGGGAGTCAAGGGAACAAGATGCTGTTTGTTTCGCATGTGGAAAGAAGGGCCACTGGAAGAAAAACTGCACCCAGCCAAGGAAGCAAGGGGAAGCTTCAACTGCATTTTTTATCGAATGCAATCTATCTGTTTCTATTAATTGGGTATTAGATAATGCTTGTGTTGCTCACATATGTATCCAAATACAGAAACCAAGTAGATTCAGAAAGATTGACCGAGGTGAGGTGGATCTACGAGTAGCCAACGGAGCCATACTCGCTGCTGTAGCTGTTGGAGACTACCATTTCACATTGCCTACTGGTATGGTCTTGGTTTTGAAAGGATTTTATTATGTACCCTTTATAACCAAAAACATTATTTCAGTATCCAGATTAGATACTGATGGATTCATCTTCAAGTTTGGAAGTGGATGTTGCTACTTTTATAAAGATAACATTTTTTTGGTAGGGCACATTTATATAACGGCCTTTGTGTGTTAGACTATACAAACCAAGTAATGGAAATCGATGACAAAGTTAATTCACATGACTCATACCACACCTAACTTTGGCATCACCGTCTAGGTCATGTCAATGAGAAACGTTTGACAAAATTACATCAATATGGGTATTTAGATTATTTTGAACTAAAACCACTTGGTGTATGTCATGTGTTTCTACAAGGCAAAATGACCAAAGATCCATTTAGTGGGAAAGGTGAAAGAGCTAAAGAGTTTCTAGAATTAGTTCACACAGATGTGTGTGGACCATTTCCAGTTGAAGCAAGGGGTGGGTTCTCGTACTTCATAACTTTTACTGATGATTTTAGTAGATATGGATATATTTACTTAATGAGGTATAAGTCAGATTCTTTTGATCGGTTCAAAGAATACAAGAATGAAGTTGAGAACTAGCTTGGTAAGAAGATTAAAAAACTCCGCTTAGACAGAGGAGTAGAATATCTTAATCAGGACTTCATTGATTTCTTACGGGAGTTTGGGATTCTTTCTCAACTCACTCCTCCTTACACACCTCAGTGGAATGGTGTAAGTGAAAGGAGGAACCGCAACCTGTTAGACATGGTGAGATCAATGATGAGTCATGCGAGTCTTCCATTATCCTTTGGAGATATGCATTACAAACAAAAGCACGCATACTAAACCAAGTACCAACTAAATCGATAAATGGTATTCCATATGAATTATGGAGTGGATGCAAAGCCATGTTATCGAATTTACATGTGTGGGGTAGTGAAGCATTTTCTAAGGCCTCTTTAGGTTAAAAAATTGCACCCCGAGGCACAAAGTATATTTTTATAGGATATCCCAAGGAAACAAGGGGATATTACTTATAAAACCCCTCAGACAAAAAGGTTACAGTGGCAAGACACTCCACATTCTTTGAGAGGGAGCACATCTCTAAAAGAGATTGTGGGAGTGAGATAGTCTTTGATGAAGTCAAGGCTCAAGATACACAGGAGTTTGTACAAGAATAGATTCCATAAAACCCCATGGAAGAACAATATGTTCCAGAGACACAAGAACTATGTATGAGCACGAGAGAGGTGAGATAACTAGAATGATATGGTTTTCTTATCACCGAGGATGGTAAATCATTATTGGTTGACAATGATGATCCTCTTACCTACAAGGAAGCAGTTGAAGGCATAGACATTGCCAAGTGGCAAGAAGACATGAATTCTGAAATAGATTCCATGTACCAAAACCAAGTTTGGATTTTGGTAGATCCTCCAGTTGATGTAAAGCCTATTGGTAATAAATGGGTATTTAAGAAGAAAATGGACATGGAGGGGAAATTCAGCACCTATAAGGCACGACTGGTTGCAAAAGGTTTTAGACAGCGTCAAGGAATTGACTATGATGCAACCTTTTCACCAGCTGTGATGCTGAAATCCATCAGAATCCTATTGTCCATTGCCGCTTACCATGACTTTGAAATTTGGAAAATGGATGTCAAAACAACATTCCTTAATGGGAACCTCCAAGAAGATGTCTACATGACACAAACTGAAGGGTTTGTGACTCCAAAGGATGCCAACAAGGTATTCAAGTTTCAAAAATCCATTTATGGATTAAAGCAAGGATCAAGGTCATGGAACATTCGTTTTGATGAAGCTATAATGGAATTTGTCTTTGTTAAGAACAAATGTGAGCCTTGTGTCTACAAGAGGTTAAGTGAAAGTGCAGTCATTTTCCTAATAGTATATGTTGATGACATATTACTAATTGGAAACAAAGTACCTATCTTACAGTTAGTTAAGTCATGGTTTGATAAACGCTTCTCCATGAAATACTTGGGCGAGGTAACATATATTCTTGGGATCAAGATCCATCGTGATAGATCCAAGAGAATGCTGGGCCTGAGTCAAAGTACATACATTGACAAGATACTGAAGAGATTCAGTATAGAACAGTCCAAGAGGGGATTGTTGCCAGTGTCACATAGCATTCATCTTTCCAAGAAAATGTGTCCTCAGACACATGAGGAAATAAGGAGAATGGAAAGGATCCCTTACACATCCGTGATTGGGTCAGTCATGTATGCTATGCTATATACGAGGCTAGATGTTGCTTACACATTAAGTGTGGTAGGCAGATATCAAGCTGATCTAGGAGACTGCCATTGGATGGCAGTCAAGACTATCCTTAAGTATCTAAGGCGTACTAAGGATATGTTCCTGGTTTATGGAGGAGATGAGGAACTAGTCATTAGAGGACATGTAGATGCTAGTTTCCAGACTGATCAAGATGACATGAAGTCGTAGACTGGATTCATCTTCAGTTTGAATGGAGGTGCAATGAGCTGGAAGAGCTCAAAGAAAAGTGTGGTGGTAGATTCTACAGTAGAGTCCGAGTATATCGCAGCTTCTGAGGTAGTTAAAGAAGAAGTATGGATGAGAAGCTTCGTCTAAGAGTTGGATGTAGTACCGAGCAGTAAATATTCTATCACACTCTATTGTGATAATACTACAGCGGTGGCACTTGCAAAAGAGACAAGGTCACATCAGCGAAAAAAGCACATACTTTGGAAGTATCATCTATTGAGGGATTTTTCTCAGAGAGGTGAAGTTGTAGTGAGAAGTATTTCCACAGAAGACAATGTGGCAGACCCCTTGACTAAAGCCTTGACTCAGCAGAAACATGATCATCATGTGAGGTCTAGCGGACTAAAAGTCGTAGGCAGTTGGCTCTAGTCCAAGTGGGAGTTTGTAAGGGTTGGTGTCCTGAGAACTAACTGTTTTGTACTTTGATTACATGAATTTTCACTTATTATATATTGTTCATTGTTCTGCATGACTATAATATAATAATGTCCTGGAATATTTGTTGCGTTGATAAGGTCATGGTAGATCCCTTATATGATGAGAACCTTGAAATGCTATAACAATATTCTTAAATAAAGTTCTATAGTTGGATGACATACTATGGTAGGACACATAGTATACAGACCGTCATGTGCGAGTACTCATAAGAAGACGAGAATCTCTCTCATGGAGTTCGCACTTGGTAATCTCCAATATGGGAGATTTGAGAACAGACCCGCCAGTAGAAATTCCGTATGTCTTGGTGTCATCGAACATTTCTATCTACAAGCGTGTGTAATGGTCCTTAGACTGGAAGATTATCATTAACTCATGTCATGACTCGCGTACTTAAAGAAAACCGTCACGCAGATAGTTGGCGGGAAGTAGGGTACATTGGGTGCGTCATGAGTGACATGTTGTTAATGGATAAGTCGAGGAAGGATTTGTCTCTTCCATTTATGGAAGTTGATATCTCGTCCCTTTGATTGAAATAGAACTGTCACATTAAATTCCATGGCTATGGTGTAAACAATGAGTTTATTTCAGGTAGTCAAAGAATGATGGATCAAGCATATAGGTTTATGACACTGCCATGAAACCTTCTTGATGAGATATCAAGACAAAGGGATTAAATTACACAGTAAACATTCATATGAGGTGATACGTCAATGCGGCGTTAACTTCTTTCTCTTGGGTTCCTTGACCCGTTGTTAGATAGTAATCTTGGACTTTAGGCAAGCCCGCCTAATGCCAATGAGAAAGAGGCCTAGAGGGTCACACACTAAGTGTATTCAAGTATCTCAAGTAGAATAAAGATTATTCCCATACATGGTTTAATAATTATTCAAGGAATCCTAAATCATTTTAATGTTAGAGGAAGAATAAAATGAAAATAATTACACGCCGTGTATTAATTATTACACGCCGTGTAATTTTTATTTTGAAAACAAGTACACGCTGTGTATTATTAAATTTATATGCTGTGTAGTTTTCATTTTGGAAAGGAAATGAATAAATGAAAACAAGATATACACACTGTGTACATTTAATGTACACGCCGTGTAGTTTTCAATGAAAAACAAGCACACGCCGTGTATTTATTATTACACGCCGTGTAGTTTTTCCAGTCAAGATTTTGAGGATATAATTTTGTTTTATTAAATGATATTTATTATAATCAGCGTGAGCGTATGCCAAGGAATTAATTATTCGACATGGGGGTTTTCAATAAGAGTTAATGAAATAAATGAAACACGTAACGTGTTTATTTATTGTCATACCTCTATAACCTCAAACTCGATTATAAATATCCTCACAACCCCAACTCTTTTTCTACACAAGAGAATCATTATGCACAACAATTATGGATAATTCTTTCAAGGTCGAAAGAACCTCTTCCTCCAAGAACACTCCCAAGACCGAGAAAGATCCTCTTTCATCAGATCAAGACGATCTAAGGTGGAAAATGCAAGAAAAGTTTTCTCCATGCTATCACCCGTAGACTCCTTTGATGACGTCCCGAGATATGAGGTACACGTGTGGATCACCGCTAGAGGAAGTCTACACTTGGCTTCTGCGACGCAACGACGAATCACATCGGAACATGATCAAGAACATCAATAAATAAAGAACACCCAAAAAGGTATTTCTTTTAAATTTATTAAATTAATTATAATCAACCTATAATGATCCTACTTTGTGGTTCTAGGACTTTCCTTTTCTTTGTCCATTTCTGTGATTCGATCCGTAGAGACTGGCGTTTATCGTCATATTGATCCCGGATTGATCATTGTTAATGACAAAAATCCAAGTGGGAACATCCACCCACGCACTTACGCTATGCCCGAAACCTTCAAAATTTAAGGATAATAATAATAGAGTAAATTCATGGTCAGTATATACACTACACAAATGAAACAAATGGTGAATATGGCATAGGTCTCACAAAAATAAAAGTGATACTAGAAACCCCCTTACCTTAAGTCTTGACTTACTTCGTACATGTTAAAACATCCGGTATAATAAATTTAAGTTTATTATACATCTTTAATTGAACCATATTCATATATATGATACCATATATGACTTTATTATGACTTTATATTACCCATTTATTAACAATCTCATGTTAAAGTTATGTTTCAGGCAATAATCGTTTTGTTTTTCGTATAAGTTTTGACTTGGTATTTATGTTCTGATTACTTTGATCATAATTTTATAATTTAAATAATGTAAAAAATCATAAAAATATAACATATATTAATTATATGTGAATTTAGAGTTACCCATAAAATTTAGTGATAGGAAATGAAATACACTGTTCATGGAGACGATATGCCGTATGTACGCATGAAAGATGTTTCCATTTTCTTTTCATATTAAAATAAATAAATTAAATGAAATATATATATTATAATTAAATTAAAATTATTATTTCATATATATCACATATTTTTATTAAACCCATCCTTAATACATTCCATGTAAAGCGTGAACGAATCACATCGATTTAAAGAGGCAATAATCCACATGTCCACAAACGATGTTATCCTATTCCCAAAAAATATAAAGCATGAATAAACATGTTATATAATAATTAAAAAATCATAAAAAATCATAAATATCATATAAAAATTGTAATTCTATCAATATACTCAACCTTGAGAGGTGGTAATGGAAGAACGAACGACATCAGTTTGCGAGGCGGTAGTCCACTGTACACGCGAGCAATGATTAAATATCCAATTTGATGGAAGTGTGTGAAAGTGTAGGTCATAACATTAAAATAATAACATATCATTATACTTAGGATACTAAGGTTATCATATAAGCACAATATAATAGAAATTTAAGGGGTGTATAAAGAAATAAAATAAAAGTGCTCGTTGAAGAATGTTACCTCTTCTTTGGGTAACTCATTTTGGTTTACACCAAAAAAATTACTTGGTTTGTTTTCTGAAAAAATTGAGGCTTCTAGGATGAGATTAGATATTTTTTAATCATATTTGGTTAGGTTTTGGATGAAAAAATGGGATTTAGAGGTGTGGAGAAGTGGGGGGGACACTATTGATAGGTATCCATTAAATAATGTTCCTAAAATAATGAACCAAATTAGATAAAATAGAGGATATGGTCTAAATATGTCTATAAAATGGGTTTTGGAAAAGTTTCTAGTTCATTTTTCCCTTTAATATTAAAGTTTAACAACAAAGTAAACTCGTTTTTACCTTAATCGCTGTAATTAATTTTAAATTTTTTCACTAATATTTTTGGTACAAAACTAAGTTTAACTTATTAAAATTATAAATTATTATGATCCAAATATGGAATAAATTTTTCCAAATTCCAATCACATAAGTTTCATAAATTAATTTAGAATTAATCCCACAGAAAAGACATAACAATGAGTTCTTAAATTAAAAAGTTCAAAACTTTGAAATGTTTTTATATCTAATTTCAATGTGAAATTGATTTCAATTACCTAAATTGGATTAATATATATATAATTGATATAAATATACTTTAAAACCAAATAAAAATATAATTTATCTATATAAAAAAATTAAATGAAAAAACAGTTTTCAATTACAATTGAGTATGTTTCACTATTCATCAAAAAATGAAACTTCTCAAAAAAATAAAAAAAATCACCCTAAGTTAATTTTGAAATTCCAATTTCAAAAAATGAATTTTATATTATCAAATATAAATTATAAAAGTTCCAAAAATTAGTTTTAAAATAAGTGTGCAATTAAAATGCGAAAAAACTAACTTTTAGAAAAATACATCTTGTTATGCATAAAATTGGATTTATTCTTATCTCTTGTCTATAAAACAAATAAGATTAATGTTAAATAGTTTACTAAATATATAATATATATATTTCATTAAAATCATTAATTAAAAGTGTTTTTTTAATTTATTGAGATAAAACATGTCTATTCATATAAAAATAGTTTTTTAGAAAAGGAATTTCTTTATTTTTAAATAGTCCTTACTTTCATTTCTAACTAATTGGTTACCAAATAATTCATTTTATAAACATTAATAAAAAAATATCTTCATAAAATTGTTAATTATTTTTATACTCTCCATTTCAACATTTAGGTGATAACTATAATAATATTTTAATAATATGTCACATTTTGTTTAAACTTAGTGTTGCATATAACACAAGATAAGCTCGGTGTTATGTATAACACAATATAAACTTGGTATTGTGTGTAACACAAGCCATACTTAGTATTTCACATAAATCAAGCTAAACTCAATGCTGTGTGTAGCGCAAGATTAACTTGATGTTGCACATAAAGATATCTTAACTTTGTGTAGAGTGTAACACAAGTCATCAAAGAATTTTAATTTATTAAAAAAAATTAATTCATAAAAACTTGGGGTGTTACATTATGTGCCTTTGTGATTTAAGTGAAATCATCAACCTTATACCCTACTCCTTACTAAAAAGTTAGGTCTTAGGGAAGTGAAACTGACATCAGTTTCTTTAAAACTTGCTATCAGGTCACTTGCCTATCATTATGGGAGGGTGGATGACCTTTTAATTAATATAGGGAAACTGAATTTTCCCACTGGCTTCCTTATTCTTCAAATGAAATGTGATAGAAAAGTTCCTATTATTTTAGGCTGACTATTCTTAGCGCTGGTGGGGATATTATAGATGTTTCAAAGGGTAATGTGACCCTTCATCCTGATGATGATCAATTGGAGTTCCATGTTTTCAAAGATTCACCTCTTGTGGTGAGATATAAATTGATTGATGTGGCTGAGGAAGTGTTTAGAGTAGAGATAAGGAAGGATACTCATTTTCCTTTTGAAAACATAATTGAAAGATCTATTAATGATCATTTACAAGAAATTTTTTTCAAATATGAGTCCACACTTGAGCATGAAAGGCTAGGGAAACTTGAAAGTAAAATTAGGAAGTTCGTTTCTTAGGTCCATGAAATGGTACATCCACATGAAAAATTTCAAATTTAAAGGGTTTATCATGATTATATTCAAAGTTCACAACCCTCTATTATTTCCAACTTGGAAACAACATCTTGTTCCCAATATCCTGAGAATTATGAGTCTGTTTTTATTGCTTCTTCTGCTGAAAGTGAGTGTTTTGTGGTTAAGGAATTTTTTTGGTGAGTGTTGATCCTTTACTAACTAAATATTGGTCAACCCAACCTGTTGAGAGTGTAAAAATTGAGAATCTAGGTTATTTTCCAGATCTGTAAAACAATTTTGTTCATACTGATATAAGCTATTTGGATGATGATTTTTCTATTCTAGAGATTAGATAATTCTTAGGAAATCTTGAGGGGGTTTCCCCTGTATCACAAGGGGAGATGAATTTGGGAATATTGTTGGAAGTTCATAGTTTTTTGAAATAGTTAAGCCATTTTATGACCTTATTTCATTCCAAAACCTAAATGATTAGAATTTTATCTATAAAATTGTAATGTTCATAAATGATATTGAGTAAAATTTCTCTTCTTCACCTAATGAAGTTGTTTCTAAGCATCATTCTAAGGTTAATTGTGGGCCGTATACTAAAACTATAGAGACTAATTCTGAATCGTTAAATCCATCAAGTGTGGGGGAGTTTTTAGGAATTGAAGTCCACCTTTATGCTGAAAATTATAGGCTTCGTATTTCCACACTTTAGTCATTTTTTAAAGTACTTAACCCTTAATTTCCTGGTATAAGGATTCTAAATAATAGATACTTGGTGTATTTGGGAGGAGTACTGTGGGAAGATAGGGTGTTTAAATCCCTAAGAGAACAATATAATTTTTTTACAATAATTAGAGACTTGACAACAAAAAATGAATCATACCCTTTTAATGACCATGGATATAACACTTTAGGGGATGAATTCTGGCTCAAGACTTTAAATTTTGTGCTTAATGAGAGGCAACCCATGATTTTATGATTTTTATCCTTTTCTATTTGTTTTAATTGAGTTCTCTTACTCAGTTGCGTGCTGCTCTCCATTTTCACACTAAACTCCCATTTTTTACTTGGCCTAATTTTGTTGGCATTGCAAGAATGGAATTAATGATATACTTTATTTTCTTTTTATTATTTTCCTTACAAGAGTTTTAATGTGAAACAATGACGAATGAACATATTTTTAGAAGAAAATTGGATTACATTTCCCTAACTCTTTTCTCTAGTTTAATTTTGATTAAATTCTAAATTCTGGAAATTAATGTGTATCTTTGTCATTTTTTAGTATCTAAATTTTGGGCTACTGAAGAAATTTTATCAAGTGTAAAAAAGGGAGGTTTCTTTTTCCAAGATTCAATTATTAAAGCTATATTATAGGGGAGTTAAAATTCAAATACTACGTTTCTTTTGATTTTGTTTAAATGTCAACTACAACTTACTGCTTGGGTTTAATAAATATTTGTATAGTTCATATTTAAGTGATTTTTCATGCTGAATATTATCATGAAAAACCTTCTGTTCATTGTTTCTTTTTTGAAGATAGTAGGTGTTCTTATGCATGTTTTTATTGTTTTTATGTGGAAAAATAGTTTTTGAACTTTCTTATGACCCTAAACATGAAATATGCACTGATGTATTTAAATTATTTTTGAACTTTAATTGTATTAAATGTTATTACTCCTCTATTTCAACATTGGGGAAAATGTTGGGTTTTAAGTTTGGGGGATATATCTTTTATTATTCTTAACTATATTCCATTATGAGCCCATCAAAACCCTTACATTTTTTCAAAATGACTCCCATTCAAGCATAATTTCTAGATGATTTTTTTAAATAAAATCATTTAAAAAAAATATATTGTTTCCCGTTTAGGTGATAATTTCATTCTAAATTGAGGGGATCCACTAGTTTTGAAATTTCTAGGATAATGTGACTGCTAAGTATTTTTTTCCATTGTTCTTATAAAAATTTAGTTTAGGAATGTAAGGACCCAACCCCAGTTTCCCAGAGCCGGTGCCTTATTTTATTAAGTTGGCATACATACAAGGAATACGAATCCCGAAGGACCGAGTAGTTTAGTATTATTGGAAACAAGTTACATACATAAGTTGATCATTACAACATGAAGGAAAAAATACACTAATTTATTCCACTAGCAACATCATGTCTCCTAGATTATGCTTGCATGTCATTCATAATTTACTTCTTCATATCCTGAGAAAAATGAAACATAAGAAAGGGTGAGATCAAACGCTCAGTAAGAGTAAGAAATGCAACGGAAGATAATATAAACACTAGACATGGTGAATAATTTAAAACACGTGCCTTTAATAATAAACATTAACACATTATGGCAGGAAAATGAGTTGAGTAAATAATGCCATAATAAAACATAATCATGGGTATTCTACTAGTCGAATAACCACATGAACTTTAAATTAATAGCTTCATAATGAGGGAAGTACATATGCCGGACATTCTGAAACATTTTTTCATGGCCTCGGCCAAGACATCTAATGATTAAGGCCTCAGCCAAAATCCATATCACATTGGGAAAGGCCTCAGCCAATTCCACGTCTATTTGTCTCATGAGACATACTGATGAATCAAGGAGATATAGTGGGCCCCACACGTCACATAATAAGTCCAATGCATTCCTCATATGAGCAGGGATAAACATAAACAACATATACATTCATATTGAAACTATCATAGGAAATGTAACTATCTTTCCCCAATTATTAAACATAAAACACTAACCATTCAGAATAATATGTTGAATGGTTTTAGGATAGATCATCCAAAATAGAGTTAGTCATAAACCATTAAATAAAATATGGTAGATGACTTCATAAATGATTAAACCCAATAATACCATGGAATCAACAAGAGTGTTTAATTAGATTAAAACACTCTTATAAAATCATTCAGCAATTCTGGAGATAAATACTCTTTTATTTTTAGAAGAACAGTTCCTTTGGAAAAATCTTTGTATAAAACCAGAAGTGAATTAATATAGTATATTAATAATAAAATGAGTGATTTTATAAATATAATGGTTCCAAAAATAGATTATAGAGTGCCCATGAAAATAGGTAAGAATTTGAGAAATTCCCTTGAATCGGGCATGTATTTTTGAAACAATTTTGAAAGTTCCTTTTAAAATGTGTAACTATCCATAAAATAAGGAAGGTTTCTGGTTTGTAAAAATATATATGACACTCACATATAATATATGATGAGTACATAACAATACATAAGAATTTCATTGAGGTAATTTAGACAATGAAAGTATCCCGAACGAAAATGGAAGTTCAAGTGGAAAAACCCTTACCTTAACTCCAAACGTGTTCCTCTCTTGAACTTAAGCTCATGGAATATGAAATTATACTTATTAATAACTTATTTAATAACTTATTAGACATTTATTTAGTTTATCATAAATCTGGTTAGTTAATTTATGTTCTTATTGATAAGTTATTGTATCGAATTCCGTCGCTTCGGAGTGTTCATTTTCATTATTTTAATCTTCAGTTCACTTGTTTTTAAGTATGTGGAATGAATGTAAATCTCCAGAATTGAAATTATATATTATTTATGAACATAAATAGTTGTTATTGGTCATTTATATAACTTGGTTACATGTAAGGAGGATGAATTATCATATAGAACTTTAATGATAATTGTTTCGGTTAATTTGTGGGTTTTGATTACAATGAACTCATTTTTTCTTTATAACTTAATACCATTTGTAAAAAGGGATTAAATAATATTAAATAGGTTATATTTTATATAATAATATGGTTCAACCATAATAATAATGGTTTCCTGACCAGAATTGAGATTGATAATAGAAATTGAAAGTCCATCGTCCTTGAATGTGTAAAATTGACACATCTCGGATGGTGTTCTTGCTACTAGTATAAAAGGAGGTAAAAAGGGGGAGATGATGATAAATTATTCCACTATAATGAAAAAATTCCAATAAATATAAGGTACTGGATTCATCACAAAATTTGGATAAGGAGAGGTAATAGAAAATGAAAACAAATGAACTTGAAAGGGAAGACAAAGAATTGAAAAGAGGAATTTACATCTTGAACCAAACTTCCTTGAGAGCCTCCTTAAGGAAGAGGTTTTGGTCTTTTTATGAGACCAAAGCTTTATGGATGTGGGATAGGATGTTGGGAGGGTATTTGGATAGAATTTGGAGAAGGCACAAGGCTTGAGAGGAGTGAATGGAAGAGGGGTGAGAGGGGGTTTTTATAGTGGAGGAGAGGGGTATATTTTGAATATTTAATTCATTATTTTATTATTTCTCTCAAGACAACAAAATAGTGTTGTTTCATGTGACCCCTAATAGTAATAAGTTCGTGTGAGTTCGAACCAAGTGGCCTTGAATCCCTTGTGATGTCATGAATAGTGTATTTAACTGATAAATTGAATATACGGTATTTTACCGTATTTCACTATTCATAAAAAATTCAAGAATTTCAGAAAAATACCAAAAATTAAACCCTACCATTTTTATACGTGTAGAATTATAAAGTGAAGTCCATTTTTGAAAAATAATTTTATAAATATTATTAATTTAACTTTTAAATAAAAGCATACTTAATTAAAAAATTAACAGTTCTAATTCTACAACTACTTCTTTATCACAATGAAAAATTAACCAAGATGTTATTATCTTCTAGCCTTAAGAAAATAAAATGATAATAAAATTTACTATTCATTAGGGTCATATTACTATTCATATTACTATTCATAAGGTTATGTTACTATTCACCAAAAATCAAGTTTGTTCTATCAGATTCCAAATGACTTACTGAACACAACTCTAGATGACCATTTCTTGAAATTCAAAACATAAAAGAGATAAAGTTGTGTTTAATGGTTAGATTATAAAATTGCATTCTATACTTATTTTCAAAACCTTGGAGTGTGACATTCTCTCCTCCTTACAAAAATTTCATCCTCAAAATTCACAGAATATTACCTAAAAAGATTCGGGTATGTCTTTAACATAAGCTCCTCAGGCTCCCATGTTGATTCCTCCATCTTATGGTTCCTCCATAGAACCTTCACCAGACGAGTCATCTGATTTCTCAATACCTGTTCTCTAGTATCAAGAATCTTGATAGGCTGTTCACAGTAAGATAGATCGGGCTCAAGTTCCACTTCATCATAAGTGAGTACATGTGTTGGGTTTGGCATGTACTTTCTTAACATTGACACATGGAACACATTGTGAACCTTGGAGAGACTTGGAGGCATTTCCAAACGGTAAGATATAGCTCCAGTTCGGTCCAAAATTTCAAAAGGTCCAATGTACCTCGGACTTAATTTTCCCTTCTTACCAAATCGTTTAATACCCTTCCATAGAGATACCTTTAAGAAAACGTGATCACCTTCTTGAAATTACAAATCCTTCCTTCGGTTATCAGCATATCTCCTTTTCCTACTTTGAGCTATTTTGATATGGTTCTGGATAATCTTCACCTTTTCCATTATTTCTTCAATAAGTTCTGGGCCCACGAGCTTTCTTTCACCAACATCATCCCAACAAGTTGGTGTACGACATCGCCTCCCATATAATGCTTCATAGGGTGCCATCTGTATACTTGAATGGAAGCTATTATTGTAGGAAAATTCTACGAGAGGTAAATACTGATCCCATATGCCTTGAAAATCAATTGAACAAGACCTCAACATGTCTTCCAATGTTTGAATAGTCCGTTCTGATTGTCCATCAGTTTGTGGGTGGTAAGCAGTGCTCAAATGAAGATCAGTATATAGGGCCTTCTAAAGACTTTTCTAGAATCTTGATGTAAAACGTGGATCACGATCAGAAAAAATCGATAGGGGTACTCCATGAAGTCTCAATACTTTATTAATATATAGTCTTGATAGACGTTCAAGTGGTAGATCTTCTCTTATAGTAAGAAAATGTGCTGACTTGGTAAGACGATCAAGAATGACCCATATTGTATCATTCCTTCTAGGTGTCTTTGGTAGTCCCGTGACAAAGTCCATTATGATATTATCCCATTTCCACTCAGGTATGGTACGAGGTTGCAATAATCCTCCAGGATGTTTCCTTCCAGCTTTCACTTGTTGACAAACCATACATCTTGACACAAAATCAGCAATCTCCCTCTTCATGTTGTCCCACCAGAAATGTTCCTTCAAATCTCTATACATCTTAGTGCTACCAGGGTGTATAGAGAAATTGGAACTATGAGAATCATCTAACAATTCCCTCTTTAGATCAGGTATATCGGGGACACAAAGTATCTTCCCAAATTTCAAAATTCCATCTTCATATACGAAGTCACTCAATCTCCCATCATTCACAGCTTTAATATTTTTTGAAACTCCTCATCATCAGCCCGAGAACTTTTTATCCTTTTTAGAAAAGATGGTTTGGCAACCATTTGAAAAAGAATTTATGTTTCACCTTCCATGGTTATTCCCATATCCATCTTTACTAGATCCATGAAAACAGGATCCCTTTCAACTCTCATCTTGTTCAAAACTCCATGATCCTTTCTGCTCAAAGCATCTGCCACATTATTTTCCTTCCCCAGGTGGTAGTGTATCATGCAATAATAATCCTTGAGTAGTTCAATCCATCTTATTTTCCTCATGTTGAGTTCTTTCTGTGAGAAAATGTACTTCAAACTCTTGTGATCAGTATAAATCTCAAATTTTTCACCATAGAGATAATGTCTCCATATCTTCAAAGCAAAAATTATAGCAGTTAACTCAAGATCATGAGTAGGATATTTTTTCTCATGAATTTTTAGCTGTCGTTATTCATAAGCAATAACCCTATCATTTTGCATAAGGACACAACCAAGTCCTTTCTTTGAAGCATCACTATAAATAACAAACCCATCATTCCCCGATGGTAGAGTGAATATAGAAGAATTGACTAATCTTCTATTCAGTTATTCAAAAAATTCTTCACAATCTTTTGTCCAAACAAATTTAACCCCTTTACGTGTGAGATTCGTTAGCGGGTTAGCCAGTCGGGCAAAATTCTGCACGAAACGCCGATAATAACCTGCTAAGCCAATAAAACTGCGTACCTCAGTTATATTTGTTGGCATGGGCCAGTCTTGGATTGCCTTTGTCTTCGCAGGATCAACTAGGATTCCATCCTTAGAGACATTATGGCCAAGAAAATAAATCTCCTGAAGCTAGAATTCACACGTTCTAAACTTCTCATATAATTCATGTCTTCTAAGAGTCTTCAGGATAATGCACAAGTGATTTTCATGATCTTCATAGCTTTTGGAGTATACCAAGATATCATCAATAAATACCACTACAAAATCATCAAGATATTCCTTGAAAAATCTGTTAATTAGATCCATGAAGACAGAGGGTGCATTAGTCAATCCAAAAGGCATTACTGTAAACTCATAGTGCCCATACCTGGTTTGAAATGTTGTTTTCGGAATTTCTTCCTTCTTCACACTCAACTGATGATATCAAGATCGAAGGTTAATCTTTGAAAAGTATTGAGCTCCATGCAGTTGGTCAAATAAATCATCAATGAGAGGTAGGGGATACTTTTTCTTTATTGTTATAGCATTTATTTCCCTGTAATCAATGCAAAGACTCATGGATCCATCTTTCTTCTTGAAAAAGTGGACAGGGGATCCCCATAGAGAAACACTAGGTCGAATAAATACCTTATTACTCAATTCCTCTAATTTCTTATTTAGTTCCACTAATTCTATAGTGTACATTCTATAAGGGGTCTTCGATATGGGCCTTGAACCAGGAATTAAATCAATGGAAAACTCAATTTCTCGTTCTGGAGGATGTCCAGGTAAATCTTCTGGAAACACATCAACATATTCTCTCACAATAGGTACATCCTCTATTTGAAAATTCCTTTCCTCACCCACAGTTATTTCATTCTCTTCCTCCCCAATAATTGAATTTAGTTGAGCTGCTGGGGGTGGATCTAGATAAGAATCAGGTGGTGATGATTCTGATCTAAATATAAGGTGTTCTTTATCATTGTCATCAAAAATCGTAACCTCCTTCTTCTTACAATAATTTTTTTCATCATGGTCCGAAAGCCAATACATACCGAGGATTATATGAAATTAAATCATGGGTATGATGATGATATCAACCGATAAAGAACATTTATATGCCCTAATGGGAACTGATTGATAGAACTTTGTAGCAATGGTACTTCCCTTAGGAGTTTTGACTAACAAATCCCTTGTTAAATCAAATTGGAAATATCTAATTTTCTTAGAAAACTGGGAAGATATGAAACAATGCGATGATCCAGAATCAAATAAAGAATTGGCTAAACTTTAGGAAACAATTAAAGTACCTACCACCATGTCATTAGGAACTTCAACCTCTGCAGTTGTGATTGCATAAGCTTGTCCCTGATCCCTTGGCCTTTTCTGTTGCATATTTCCTTGACGTTTTGGAAAATCATTATCATAGTGTCCCATCTCCTGAAAACTATAGCATTGAACATCATTGGATTCCTTCTTCCCTTTGCAATCACCAACAAGATGGGCTTTTTGACCACATTTGTAGCATACTCCTTTTCCTTTTAATCATTCACCAGGGTGTTTCCTTCCACAATTTTCACATAGTGGAAATTCAACTCTTCCCTTCTTCCCCGTTTCCTTATTTCCTTTCCCAGGGTTTTCAGCAGCCCTCTTCTTTTCTTGCTTTCCCTTAAAGTCATAAGACTTAGAGAATTATTTTTCTATCTTGATGGCACATGAAACTATATCCTCATACGATGAAAAACTTTGGGAGACCAGTGCCCGCCGGAGGAATGGATTTAGGCCATCAAAGAATCGATCAATTTTTCTCCTTAGATTTCGTATGTAGTCTATAACATGTCTTGCTAATCTTGTGAAGTTAGCTTCATACCTTGCAACATTCTCATCTTCCTTCTACCTCAGATTCAAGAATCGTCTCTCCATATCTGCTCACTGCTCACGAGGGAAATATTTTTCTAAGAATATTTCCTTAAAATCCCTCCATTCCATCTCTTCTATCTCTTCCACCTCCTTTGTGTTTTGGATTAATGACCACCACTGATCCACATCTACCGATAAATGATATACTGCCATGACAAACTTCTATCTTTCATTACATCCCAAAGAGAGAAATATCTTCTCAAGGGAACATATTCACTGCTCTGCTACAAACGGGTTTGTAGTCCCGTTGAATGATGGAGGATGTTGTCGCATAAAGCGATCTAGCATGGCTCCTCCACGTGGTGGATCCAGATGCTCTATATGGGTAAGGTTATTATTCATAACTTGAGTAAGTTTTCCCAGTATAGTTATGAGTTTCTCATCACCAGTCACAACACCAGATCCAACATCATTGTCTTGCGTCAGAGGAAAATCTCTACAGGGGACATGTACATTCATGCGATTTCCGTTCCATCCACTAGGCGCCATATCTAGACAATGGCATACACTATATTAGGTTATGAATCATAATGTATAATCTTAACTTAAAAATAGTCAGAAAAATTGAGATCCTACGAATGGATAATCCCATATTCATAAAAATGGGTTCTTTGAGGAATATTTACATTAAAATCCTTCATAATGGCTTGTAAAGAAAATGTGAATTATCCTAAGTATATCCCCTGAGAGTGTCGTAACCAAGAGTGCAGAAAGGCCCATTGTCGTACACCAGTTCCCGTTCGAGTCTAGCTCAAAGTAGTGTTTTCGGGTTTTACCCCTAGATACATCTGTTCCAGAGCCGCCTCTACCTTCTCGTATCCAGACAAGGATGCATTGCTTGAAAGATACACATAATCTATTCCTTACCAAAATACCAGGATGTTATTGTATGTATATCCTCAAAGACTAACTTAGGGACTCTTCCCTAATTCTATGTTTTCTAAATCTAGTTTCCAAGTATTCTACTAAACTTACTCTGATACCAACTGTAAGGACCCAACCCTAGTTGCCCAAAGCCGGTGCCTTATTTGATTAAGTTGGAATACATACAAGGAATACGAATCCCAAAGGACCAAGTAGTTTATTATTATTTGAAACAAGTTACATACATAAGTTGATCATTACAACATGAAGGAAAAAACAACACTAATTTATTCCACTAGCAACATCATGTCTCCTAGATTATTCTTGCATGTCATTCATAATTTACTTCTTCACATCCTGAGAAAAATGAAACATAATAAAGGGTGAGCTCAAATTCTCAGTAAGAGTAAGTAATACAGTGGAAGATAATATAATCATTAGACATGGTGAATAATTGAAAACAAATGCCTTTAATAATAAACATGAACACATTATGGAAGGAAAATGAGATGAGTAAATAATGCCATAATAAAACATAATCATGAGTATTATACTAGTCAAACAAAAACATGAACTTTCAATTAATAGCTTCATAATGAGGGAAGTGCATATTCCGGACATTCTGAAACATTTTGTCATGGCCTCGGCCAAGACGTCTAATGATTAAGGCCTCGGCCAAAATCCATATCACATTGGGAAAGGCCTCGGCCAATTCCACGTCTATTTGTCTCATGAGACATACCGATGCATCGAGGGGCTATAGCGAGCCCCAACCATTACATAATAAGTCCAATGCATTCCTCATATGATTGGGTATAAACATAAAAAACATATACATTCATATTGAAACTATCATATGAAATGTAACTATCTTTCCCCAATCATTAAACATAAAAGACTAACCATTCAGAATAATATGTTGAATGGTTTTAGGATAGATCATCCACAATAGACTTACTAATAAAAAATTAAATCAAATATGGTAGATGAATTAATAAATGATTAAACCCAATAATACCATAGAATCAACAAGAGTGTTGAATTAGATGAAAACACTCTTATAAAATCATTCAACAATTCTGGAGATAAATACTCTTTTATTTTTAAAAGAATAGTTCTTTTGGAAAAATATTTGTATAAAACCAGAAGTGAAGTAAGATAGTATCTTCATAATAAAATGAGTGATTTTATAAATATAATGGTTTCCAAAAATATAATATAGAGTGCCCTTGAAAATAGGTAAGAATTTGAGAAATTCCCTTGAATCGGGCCTGTATTTTTGGAACAATTTTGAATGTTCCTTTTAAAACGTGTAACTATACATAAAATAAGGAAGGTTTCTGGTTTGTAAACATATATATGATACTCACACAGAATATATGATGAGTACATAACAATACATAAGAATTTCATTGAGGTAATTTAGACAATGAAAGTATCCCGAACAAAAATGGAAGTTCGAGTGGAAAAACCCTCACCTTAACTCCAAACGTGTTCCTCTATCGAACTTAAGCTCCTAGAATATGAAATTATACATATTAATAACTTATTTAAGAACTTATTAGACATGTATTTAGTTTATCATAAATCTTGTTAGTTCATTTATGTTCTTATTGATAAGTTATTGTATCGAATTCTGTCGCTTCAGAGTGTTCATTTTCATTATTTTAATCTTCGGTTCACTTGTTTTTAAGTATGTGGAATGAATATAAATCTCCAGAATTGAAATTATATATTATTTATGAACAGAAATAGGTGTTATTGTTCATTTATATAACTTGGTTACATGGATGGAGGATGAATTATCATATAGAAATTTAATGATAATTGTTTCGGTTAATTTGTGGGGTTTGATTAAAATGAACTCATTTTTTCTTTATAACTTAATAACATTTGTACAAAGGGATTAAATAATATTAAATAGAATATATTATATATAATAATCTGGTTCAAACAAAACAAGAATGATTTCCTGATCAGAATTGAGATTGATAATAGAAATTCAAAGTCCATCGTCCTTGAATGTGTAAAATTGACACATCTCGGATGGTGTTCTTGCTACTAGTATAAAAGGAGGTAAAAAGGGGGAGATGATGATAACTTATTCCAATATCATAAAAAAATTCCAGTAAATATAAGGTACTGGAGTCATCAAAAAATTTGGATAAGGAGAGGTAATAGAAAATTAAAAGAAATGAACTTGAAAGGGAAGACAAAGAATTGAAAAGAGGAATTTACCTCTTGAACCAAACTTCCTTGAGAGCCTCCTTAAGGGAGAGGTTTTGGTCTTTTTATGAGACCAAACATTTCTGGACGTGGGAGAGGAGGTTGGTAGGGTATTTGGACAGAATTTGGAGAAGGTACAAGGCTTGAGAGGAGTGAATGGAAGGGGGGTGAGAGGGGGTTTTTATAGTGGAGGAGAGGGGTATATTTTGAATATTTAATTCATTATTTTATTATTTCTCTCAATAAAACCAAATAGTGTTGTTTCATGTGACCCCTAATAGTAATAAGTGCATGTGAGTTCGAACCAAGTGGCCTTGCATCCCTTTTGATGTCATTAATAGTGTATTTAACTGATAAATTGAATATACGGCATTTTACCGTATTTCACTATTCATCAAAAATTCAAGAATTTCAGAAAAATCCCAAAAATTCACCCCTACCATTTTTCGACCTGTAGAATTCAAAAGTGAAGTCCATTTTTGAAAAATAATTTTCTAAATATTATTAATTTAACTTTTAAATAAAAGCATACTTAATACAAAAATTAACAGTTCTAATTCTACAACTACTTCTTTATCACAATGAAAAATTAACCAAGATGTTATTATCTTCTAGCCTTAAGAAAATAAAATGATAATAAAATTTACCATTCATTAGGGTCATATTAATATTCATAAGGGTATGTTACTATTCACCAAAAATCAAGTTTTTTCATTAGATTCCAAATGACTTACTGGACACAACTCTAGATGACCATTTCTTGAAATTCAAAACATAGAAGAGATAAAGTTGTGTTTAATGGTTAAATTATAAAATTTCATTCTATACTTATTTTCAAAACCTTGGGGTGTGACAAGGAACTATGTAAGGGGGTGTGATGGGAGAGATTTTTATGGAATTGAGATTTTAACTTTAGGAAACTTGAAATTCAAACTCAAACTTAGGAGACTCACCTTTTCAAAAACCAATCACCTTAGGAATCCAACTCAAATATTAATCATATAAGTCCTTTGAATTTAGAGTAAAATGGGAAATTGAGATCCCATAGTGAGTCTAGGGTACTAGGTGTGTTTTTGTTAATAAATACATTTTTAGACTTAATAAGTGCTCTTCACAAACCCATGGTTAGGAAAAATTCAAATAAAGAGACTTTTCAAAAATGATCTCATTTAGGTGAGGGAAATTTTGAACCCAAATAAAGAAGGGGAAAACTAAATTATATGAAAATCATTTGAGTTGTATCAATGAAGTGATAAATGATTATTTTTTTAGATCCTAGGATAGAGTTATAATTGAAAGTTCCTTTTGTTAAAGTTTTTAATTACACTTATATCTATACTGTTTTACTCCTAGAATTGGAACTTGAAATAGAATTTAAATGAGCTAGTTTGTGATATTCATTAGGAGACATGATTATTTCAAGATTTGGATGGATTTTTGATTCCTTTGGTTTTGATGTAATTTTAAATCAAGTAAGGATAACTTATTATTTTTTTGTTTCTGTGTAAATAAATAAATTACATTGAATTTACTAGGAGTGAAATTGATTATGTGTGGGATAAATTTATGTGGCCTTTATTTCATGCGATTCGAAACATCTCTTTTGACGTTTTAACTATTTATTTAATGCTAATTTATGTATTTTATTGGTTAATTATAGTGTTATGCTCATTTGGTTATATAATTATTAAATATATGATTTTTTTGTTAAATTGTGTGTTTTTATGCTTTAATTATTAATTATTTTATTATTTTAATTTCAATTTATTTTATATTAAAATGTAATTTCTTTTTAAATATTAATTTTAATTATTTAAATTTATTCTTGGTTCTTAGAAATTTCAAGTGCTTGTTAGTTATGTTTTATTCCAATCTTTAATTAATGGTTATGTTAATTTATTTTTCAATTACTATTTTTTGTTTACAAATTATAAAAAATATATTACAGTTTAAATTTATTAATAAATTATCTTATTCAATTTATTTCTTTTCAATTTATTTTATTTAAGTGCAGTGCATGATTTAATGTATTTTGAATTTTATTTTAATTTATCATTTTTAACATATTTTGTATTTTGATATACATAATTAACATTATTTTGTTATTTTTATTTTATTATTTAAGTCCTCACTTGTTTATTTTTTATTTAGCACCAGATCCATGTAAATTAATTTTGTAGTAGTCTGCGTAAGATATTTTGGACGCCTCATAAGATAAATTAATTCCCACATAATATAATTTTAAATAAATAAGTCTACCACATCCACATTAGATAAATATTTAGGCTAGATATATAATTTATCTTGTGCACCCTCCAAAAAAATTGGATGGAATAAGATAAAATCATCCTTATGTATGATAATTATCTTATGGACCAATGATAATTTTCATGACCCATCCTAATGGGGTCCATGTTGAGACTCCCTAATCATGCCTCAAATAGGCTAGGGGATAGTGACTAGCACCGAGTAGGAATATTACTAACATGGGAGGCCTTACCCTAAAGTACCCGTACACACATATATCCAAGACCATACAATAATTAAATGTAAAAAAACTAATAAAACATGGATGTATACATCTAAATCCCACAACCAGAGTATGATAACAAGTAATGGAAAGTAAAAAGGTCCAAATACAATCTCACCACATAGAGTCTGAAACAAGTTCAACCTGAAAGTATAGAAGGGGACTACTGTAAAGGCAGCTACTGGAATACACCTTGGTCAGTTTGGGTCACTAATATATTCCTGGTCTTGGTTCCTATAGGACTCCTTCAAAGGCTCGATCATCTGTATAAGACATGACACATGTGGGAAAATTCTATTCATGGGTGAGTATAACAATACCCAATAAGACACCCCAAAATCACTAAGCATATATCAACAAGAACAATATTTATCTCTACACTAGTATATGTATATAATATATATAACAAGAATATCTAGATATACTCAATAAAGAAACATGGTCTCAAGGTAAAGTCATAACCGTAATGCCAATCTAGAAATTCTACTCGAAGGTTTCACAGAGCACTCATCTAGGAGAACACACTCCATGAGTCAGATAGTACTGATGAAATCCATCTGAGATGTACTGCTCATTGGGTCTCTCCATAAGAATTATACACTGTAAGTTTGAATACAATGGTAAATAGATGAGGATCAAACTCAAGGTCATGGGGTATACCAACAATTCAATCTTGAATAACCCACTAAGTAGAGGATTGATGTCCGTGTAGTGTTAGTGATGACGATACCAAGAACTACACCTAGGGAAAGATGGTGATGGAGGATCTCACTCCAGGCCTCATGGAAGGATTCCAACAACTCTATCCAAGAAGTACCACTAAAGGTATCACTATCCTAGGTATAGTAATTGATTTAAAGATCCTTTGTGATGTTTTTTTGGTAATTTTTTTATATTTGTTGAAAACTAACCTTTTGTGAAAGTATGTTTTTTATTTTTCAGCATTATACCTAGTTCATCGATATGAGTTTTTATAAGAAAGTAAAAAGATTCTGAAAGTTTGAAACCAAACACAAAGGGGGAGAAAATTATTTAAAGTTGTTTTCCAAACACAGGTTATCAAACTGAGCTGAACCAGACATGGAAGTTGTTAGAAATATAAGTGATGAAAATTTTGTAAAGTTGTTGATCAGACATACCATCGGTCTCAGATCTATCGTCATGAAGTTCAGGACAAATCAGACACAAAGTTTTTTGAAAAGATAGGAGAAGCTGTGAAATAAATTCAGTGTGGTGCCAAAGCCTAGAAAGTAAGTTTCAAGGGAATCAGGAATTATAAAGTTCTTTAATTTCTAACCTTATGTCAGATGATGCTTTGATGGTTTTTAATTATCAAATAACATAAGTTTTTTGTAACTCTTTTGATGAAATCCTTTTTAAGAAAATGGGGAGAATAGGTATTTCAAATCATATTGAGTTTTGGTTGGAAATAGAGGAGGTGCTAGAAGTAAGGGAAGTCATAATACTTTCCTTTGTAAGTCAGATGCTTATTTTCTAGTCATGGAGTTATCATAAATCATGATAAAGTATCATGATAAAATATTTTTAATAATAGAGACTATTTAAAGTATTTGATAAGTTTGAATCAGTTCCAGAAATCCATACACAGAACATCGGATCCAGAAGTATCGAACACGAAAATTGTCAAAAGACTTTATGAGTAAATATGATGAAGTTTGAAGAGTATATGAGGAAGTTCCATAGTAATGAGCTTAGGAAGTTCTAAATTAATGAGCTAAGGAAATTATATAGTAATGATATGAGGAATTTTCATCATAATATGATGAGGAAGTTCCATCATACTGAAGAAAAGTTAGTAAGTTCAAGAAGGATGATTACTGAGAAGACTTAAGAAGGTTCTATAATATTTGTGAAGAGTTGTAATGGTCAAACATGAAATTCAAATATGAGAAAATCTTAGAGGTTTTTTAATTTGAGTAAGTAGGAGATATTTTCAGTTTCCCACCTTTTTCTTTCTGGGATTCCCATAAATAAAAGAATAGTATATTCATACTTTGAAACCTTTTATGTGAGAAGAAAAGGTGGAGCACTGTAGGAT
This sequence comes from Viscum album, assembly GCA_963277665.1. Taxonomy (NCBI): domain Eukaryota; kingdom Viridiplantae; phylum Streptophyta; class Magnoliopsida; order Santalales; family Viscaceae; genus Viscum; species Viscum album. The sequence goes on from OY728164.1 coordinate 1,819,920,404, forward strand.
TCATGTCAAAGTTATCTTTTTTTGGACCAAGACCTCATTAGAAGGTCAAAAATCTAAAAGTTTTGTTTACTAGACTGAGGAAGACCAGACTAATCATTTGAGCAGAGTTTGAGTAATACAAATTGAAAATGAGTTCATTGTACAAAGTCCATCAGACTGGATTCATCGGATTGAGTCCATTGGACCCAACCCCATTAGACTGAGATAATATGACCCAACCACATTGGAATGAAGATCCAGATAGATCTTTTTTGGAGCATCATGAACAAATTATTTATTATTATTTTTGTCTCAATTGTTTTTATGAAAACTTTGTAAACTGATGGGAGTATATAGAATCATTTCTATTAGGATATGAAAGGTGTATAAATGGATTTGGAACAAGTTGTATTCACTTATTCATAATATTTAATTTCTATAGACCTATGAGAGTGGTTATGTAAAGGATGTAGGTTATCAAACTAAGGAAAAACCTTATAAAACTCATATAATTTACTTGATTTCATACCTTTTCATGTATGAGTATTTAATAAAAGATGATAAGGTAATGAACTTTAATAGGTTACAAGGTTTAAGTTTCTAAAAGTGTTGAAACTTATAAAAAGTATACAACTGATTCAAACCCCTTCTCATTTTTTATTTGATCCTTTGTAACTTTAATTGGTATCATAACTAGGTTCCCTTATTGAATCATTATCATGGATAATATCAATTCTGTCAACAATAGAGGAATTACTACATTTTATGGTAAAATTATTATGGATGAAAAAATATGATGATTCCTTATCTCCTATCTCTTGGCCTGGAAGTTATCAATGCTACTACAATTGGGTTTCCACCTATTAATAAAGACCCTCCTATGAAATTTGCAGACAAGAGAAATATTTATGTTTATGGAAAGGCTAGAAATTCTATCCTTATGTCTCTATTAGAAAATGTTTTTATGAATGTGATGGGTCTCAAAACTTCAAAGAGTATGTGGGACAAGCTAGGAAGTATTTTCAAAGGGAATACTAAAGTGAAGGAAGAAAATATACAAATCTAGAATAGTAAGTATGAAGATATAATAATGAGAGATGAATAAACTATTGATAAATACTTCAATAGAGTAAATCAATTTTTTTCAGCATCAGAGGATTCAGATATGTCTTGAAAGATTATACAATTGCAAATAAAATTATGAGAAACTTTCTAGATAGGTTTGATTCTAAAATTTCTGTTTTAGAAGATAAATATGATTTATATCTTTATGAGTTGCATAACTTTATTTTTTCTTATAAAATGATAAAAACTCCAATGTTTAAAAAGAAGAGGAAAGATAAAATGTATTTTGAATCTTTGAGAGAAATGAAAATTCAATATATGAAATATGTTGATCCTTGTGACTCTGAAGATAAATAGGTTGATGAGTTGAATGAAAAAATCATGTCTCTTATATCAAAGAACTATCAAAGAGGAATAGGAAAGTATGGAGGTAAACTTCCTCTAAAATGTTTTGAGTGTGTTAGAATCAGACACTTTACTATGAATTTACCCAAGAAGAAATTTAGATAATATCAAGATGATTCTAATTAAAAATCTCAATAGAATAAGTGGAAAAAAGTTCTAAAGAATAAAAGTCATCTAAAAAATATAAGAAGTTCATTAGAGACAAAAGGAGTATGGTGAGTAAGAAAGTTGAATCAGAATCAACTAAAAAAAATTCATGTAAGGATGAAAGTTTATAAAATTTCATAACATTCATTTCATAATTTTAGAAAATTAAATACACCTTAAATAGTGAAGAAGAAGAAGGTGAAGAATATTAAATAGAGTATAAAATCATAACATAGCTTGTTACATGTCTTGAGAAAAACAGATCTCTCAAGAAAAAAAATTAGAATGATAAAGAAATATCATGGGAAAGTAGTTGAAGGTGAAAAAGATATTTTCAAGAAAGAATAAGAATACATACATGATATATTAATTTATAAACTTAGAATTTATGAACATAGAAAGATGGTCAAATATCTTAGTAAGAAGCTGGAAGCTAAGGAAAAATAAGTTAATAAGTTTCTATCCAAGCTTATTTAGCCTGAAATCACCTTGAGGAAGATAAATGAAAACTTCAACAAATCTTTGTAGGTAAAATTTGATACTTCTAAAGTTTTTGATAAATTTCAAATCAAGAATTAGGTGAAATCCCCACCCACTAAAAATAATGTTTCATATGGTTTTTTCTAATATTTAAGGTGAGAATAAAAGTGTTGGGAAAACATGGGTTGGGAAGGGATGTGTTAAACCTATCACATATACAAAAATTGAAAACTTCTTTTGTAGGAAAGATGGTCCGTACCTAGAGTATGTTATAGCAGAAATAAGTTATCAACCTCAAAAAAAATTCTACTGAGAAAGATCTTACTTCAACAGAAAATAAAGATTTTATAGTTATTGTTGGTGTTGTAGAATCTATGGGAACATGGATTATAATTGTTGGCCTGACTTATCTCCTCTCTAAAGAAGTTTTAAACATTGTGGAATAAATAGTGAAAGTAGAATGATTAACTTTTCTAACTTATTGAAAGTTGAAAAAAGTAAAATCTCAATATGTTAGAAACATTCCAATGAAAAATAAGTTTGATAGTTTGAAATAAGTTTATGGAAGATGTGATCAATTGAGTCATTTTGATGAAGAATTTATGATTAATCTTCCAGGTCATGTTTTGTATGAAAGAAAAGAAAATGAAGCAGGAAAGATGAAAGTTGAAGAAAGTGTCTTTTTTGTTGAGACTTCCATGAAAACAAGTAAAAAGAACAAACCATGGATACTTGATAGTGGTTTTTCTTCACACATGAAAGGTTATTTAAAAATATTGAAGCCTTTTTTAAAAATCACGATGGAGGTTTTGTTACCTTTGGGAATGATAGTTTTCTAAAAATTAGAGGAATCAGAATAGATGAGATTAAAGCTAAAAAGTTGAAATCTAAGGAAATTTTGTTTTTTGATGGAAAAAAACATAACTTACTTAGTTTAAGTCAACTTTATGATAATGGAAAGGAAGTTATCTTAAAAAAATATTCTTATGTTATCAAAAGTATGAAAGATGGAAAAATTATTACGAAATGATAAAGAAGTAGTGAAAATATCTTCCAAATAGGAGAATTTAACAACTCATGTTACTTAAGTGCTAAAGATGAAAATAAGTTCTGGCACTAAATAATTGGCCATTTTGGGCAGATAAACATGAAAAAACTCTATAAAGTTGATTCTATAAGACGTTTTATGTAATTGAAAAGAAGAGAAGAAGATGTTTTTGTATCTTGTGAGAAAGGTAAGATGAATAATAAGAGTCATAAGAAAGTTGAGATTCAATTTACCAGACCTCTTAAACTCATTAATTCTGATTTATATGGGTTGATGAGACATCAATCAAAAGAAGAGGATTTTTAATTTATCACTTTTTTTGATGATTTCACTTGGATTACTAACATAATGTTTATGAAACACAATCCATAGGCTTTAGAAATGTTCAGATTCTTCAGAAGAGAAGTTGAGAATGAATTGGGGGTTTACATAAAAAAGTTGAGAATAGATAATGGTACTGAATTCACATGAAATAATTTTGAAAATTATCTAAGAAATCATGGAATCAAACATCAATATAGTGCTCCATATACCCCACAACAAAATAGAGTATCATATAGGAATGATAAAAATTTGGTAGAAATGGGAAGAAGCATGTTAGCAGAATACAAACTTTCAAAGTTCTATTGTAGAGAATCTATTAAGTACTATTGTACATGTTCAGAACAAATGTTTTTTGAGACTGGAATCCAACATGACTTATTATGAAATGTGGTATAACAAAAAATCTTCATTTAAATACTTTAAATTTTTTGTATGTCCATGTTTACTTAAAATAAAAAATCTGAATCTTGAAAAGTTTGATGAGAAAGTTGAATAAGGAACTTTTATGGGTTATTAACCCAATGTATGAAGTTAAAAGTGTTGGAATAAACATTTAAAAAAGTTATTTGAATCATATGATGTAAAATTTATTGAAAATACAAACTTCTTAACAAAAGTTTCCAAGAATATTAAGGAAGACAAGATGAAGAATTACAATGAAGATGATAGTGAGTCAAAAGAGACTTATCAAGATTCAGGTGAATCGTGTAACGTGGAAAGTGAAGATGGAAGATGAACTATGAAATTTACTACTTAAAAAAAACATGTTGAGACTAAAAATATTTTTGGGAATTATAAGGCTCTTGTTCAGACCAAAAGAAATCTGAGATTAGAAAATCAGGCTTCACTTATTTCAAAAGTTGAACTGAAATCAGTTTCAAAAGATATTCAACACAAATAATAGGTGGATTATATGAATGAAGAGTTGGATAAAATTGATAAAAATAAAACATGGGAACTTGTACCATGTATGAAAGGTAAAAATATTATAGGAACAAAGTGGGTTTACAAAAACAAGTTGAATGAACACATAGAAATTTCAAGAAACAAAGAAAGACTTGTTTATAAAGGATATGTATAGGTAAAAGGTGTGTATTTTTATGAAATATTTCCCCCATTGAAAATTTAGAAACTTTTAAAATGTTTTTAGTAGTGGTTTATCACTATAATTACAAAGTGTATCAGATGGATGTAAAGTTATCCTTTCTAAATGGTGATATTGAAGAAAAAGTTTACATTGAGAAAACTTGTTGGTTTCTAATTGATGAATATGAAAACAAAGTTTGTAAATTGAAGAAATATTTGTATGGGTTGAAACAATCCCTATGTTCTTGGTATTCAAAACATGATAGTTGTTTGAGAATTTTTAATTTTTCTAAAGGAAAGGTTGATAGCAACTCGTATGTGAAAGAAGTTAACTCTAGTACACTAATTGTTATTGTGTATGTGGATGATATAATTTTTTGTTAGGGATGGAGAAAAAGTTTGTAAATAATTTTCTAAGTAAATTAAGAAGAATTTTGAAATGTAAATGTTGGGAGAATTACCATTATTTCTTAGCTTACAAGTACAACAAAAGGAAAAGTACATTTTCTTATCTTAAGAAAAGTATATCAAGGAACTATTACAAAAGTTTGGTATGACAGATTCCAAAGAAGTATCTAATCCTATTTCAATTGGGATGAATATGAGTAAAGATGATTCTAGAGAAAGTGTGAATCAGAAATATTTTTTAATACTAATAAGAATTTTACTTTATCTCACAGCCTCAAGACTTGATATTGTTTATGCTACAACTTTGTGTGCTAGGTATTAAAGTAATCTGAAAGAATCTCATATGTTGGTAGTAAAGATAGTTTTGAGATATTTCAAAGGAAAAACTTCATAAGGGATTTTATATAAAAGAAGTTGTGGAATAAACTTTCATGGTTTTACTGATGCTGATTGGGTTGGCAATTGTAATGATAGAAAGTCAACTTTTGGAGGAACATTTTTGTTGGGATAATGTTGTGTGAGTTGGCATAGTATGAAACAAAATTTAGTAACTTTTAGCATAACATAATCAGAATATATTGCATCTACTCAGGATTTTACTCAAATGTTGTGTATGCAAGTTTAGCTGGAAGACTTAAAAGTGGAAGTTTCTAAACCATTGAAGATTATTTGTGATAATCAGAGTGCAATTGATCTTTTTAAAAATCCTATTAAACACTCAATATCAAAATACATTGATATAAATTTTCACTTTATAAAAGTGAAAGTAACTTATATAGATGTTTTGTTGGAATATATATCAACAAAGTATCAAATTGTTGATATCTTCACAAAATCTATGCTGAAAGAGATATTTGTTGAATCTAGGCTGCAACATCATATTTATCCTCCTCCAATGACTTCCTAAAACTCATAAGGAAGTAACCCCCACTATTCTTTGTATTATATTAACAAAGGGGGAGAATATTAACAACTTTATCCTTTAATGTAAATGGAATTACTTTTCTTTCTTAAATTAATATAAATCTATGGTTATCATAAAAGGTGGAGAGAAAAAGATAAGTGAGTGGAAAAGAAAAAATCAAGTAAGTTTATCTAAACATGGATGAAATATTCACCTGTTACCAAGGGATATAAATCCTTTAAAAACATTAATTTATTCAGTAGTGTGGTGTTATTACACTCTCTTTTGAGAAATACTTATTTTGGTAAAAGTCAAAAAACATGTGTTGTGAAAAAGTATGAGTGGTTGAAATTTTAGTGAGTTAAGAAAGTTGTTAACAAAGTTTGTTAACAAATACAAAGGGGGAGATTTAAGATCCTTTGTGATGTTTTTTTGGTAACTTATTTTATATTTTTTGAAAACTAACCTTTTGTGAAAGTATGTTTTTTTTAGGATCAAGCCAAGTTCATTGGTATAAGTTTATATAAGAAATTCAAAAGATTCTGAAAGTTTGAACCCAAACACAAAGGGGGATAAAATTATTGAAAGTTGTTTTCTAGACATAGGTTATCAAATTAAGTTGAAATGGATGCTAAAGTTGTTAGAAAGATAAGTGTTGATATCTTTGTAAATTTATTGAACATACACCCCATTGGTCTTAGATCTATCGACATGAAGTTCAAGATTAATCGGACATGATGTTTGTTGGAAAGATAGGAAAATATGTGAAAGAAAGTCAGAGTGGTGCTGAATCTTAGAAAGTAGGTTTGAAGGGAATTAGGAATTAGGAATTTTTTTACTTTCTAACCTTATGTCAGATGATGCTTTGATGGTTTATAATTCTCAGATATCATAAGTTGTGTGTAACTATTATGATTTAATACTTATGAAGAAAAGGGGTAGAATAGGTGATGCCAATCGTATTGAGTTTTGGTTGGAAATAAAGGAGGTGTTGAAAGTAAGGGAATTCATAATACTTTCTTATGTAAATCAAATGATTATTTTTTAATCAAAAAGTTCTCATAAACCATGATAAAGTCACATGATAAAAGATTTTTAAGAATAAATATTATTGAAAGTATTTGATAAGTTTTAACCGGTTCCAGAAATTATGACACAGAACATTAGATCCAGAAGTATCAAACAAAAAAATTGTTAGAAGACTTTATTAGTAAAGCTGATAAAGTTTGAATTGTATTTGAGGAGGTTCCATAGTAATGAGATGAGTACGTTCCAAAGTAATGAGATGAGGAAGTTCTATAGTAATTTGTTGAGGAAGTTTCATCATACTAAGATAAGGAAGTTCCATCAGACTGAAGAAAAGTTAGTAATTTCAAGAAGGATGATTACTAAAAAGACTTAAGAAGGTTCTGTAAGATTTGTGAAGAGTTGAAGTAGTTAAACATGAAATTAAAATATGATTAAATATAAGAGGTTTTTGAATTTAAGTAAGAGGGAAAGGTTTTCATTTTCCCACTATTTTCTTTCTGGGATGCCTATAAATAGATTCATATTATATTTTTATTTTTCAAACTTTTATGTGAGCAAAAAAGGTAGATTGCTTAAAAATTAATGTCAAAGGTATCTTTATGGATTGAGACCTCATTAGAATGTTGGACATCTAAAAGTTTTGTTTATTAGAGCGAGGAAGATCAAACTGAGAATTTGAGTAGAGTTTGAGTAATGAATATTAAAAATGGGTTCATCATACTGAGTCTATCAAACTGAATTCATCAGGCTGAGTCCATTGGACCCAGCCCCATTGGACTGAGAGAATCAGACCCAGCCACATCAGACTGAGGATCCAGACATAAAATTTGTGGAGATATTTGAACAAAGTATTTATTATTTTGTTTTGGATCAATTATTTGTAAGAAAAATTTGTAAATTTATGGGAGTTAGTATAATAATTCCTATCGGGAGATAGAATGTGTCTAATGGGAGTTCACACAAGTTGCATTCACTTCTTCATAATAGAGAATTTTTATAGATCGATAAGAGTGGATATGGTAAGGATGTAGGTTCTCACATTGAGGTTGAACCTTGTAAACCTCATTCTTTTTCATGAATGAGTATTTAATAAAAGATGATAAGGTAATAAACTTTAACAGATTGCAAAGGTTAAGTTTCTAAAAGTATCAAAACTTATAAAAAGTATACAACTAATTCAGACCCCTTCTTAGTTGTTATTTGATCCTTTGAAACTTCATGATTCCATACCAACCCTCAAGGAATAGATCAAGGGAAGGCTCCCTAACAAAAATTATCTAAGCTAAAGAGAACATGATCTCTAAGACTTCTTTGAAGGAGTGCACGATGTATACCAGGTGTACATGACTTGTCCCTTTAGCAATGGGTCTTGCCCATGTATCACAACCCCTACCTGTTTCCATGTCCATTTCAGAGTACATGGCATGTCTAAGACCATGTTGTAAAGGTCCAGAGTATTCTCATGAATTCTTTTTTCATTCTAGGGTGTTTCCTAGTGATTTTGAGGTTCAAACGTCTTTGAAATTTTTTAAAAGTGGTTTAAAATAGGTTTGATAATTTATTAATATTAATTTTGAAGTTTTGAAATATTTTTTGGAAGTTTTTAAAATGATTTAATTTAGGAACATTTATTTAATTGTAATCAATTAAATGTCATTGAATTTAAATATGTTTTTAAAAATTTTAATTACGTGTGATATATTAAACATTATACAACATATTATACCCATGTGTAAATATATATATATATATATCTGTGTGTGTGTGTGTGTGTGTCATGTTGTAATTAAACGTTTCAAAATGTTTGTGTTATGAATGTTACACACACACACACACTGCTATGTTATATAAATACGTGTGTGTGTGTTGAGAACCTATATGTTATTCATACACACACACACACACATATATTTAATACGTTTAAAAAAAATGTTCGAGTGTGTACATTATTTTGTACATATGAATTTACACAAATATGTATATAAAAATGAATATATTTATTTATTGTGTATTTATATTTATATCTATATATATGTGTATATATGGCATTGAAAAAATGATGATTTAAGTTTTTGAAAGGTATGCATTATGTAAATATAGTTTTTGTGTTTCACATTTAGAAAATTTATGAGGTTTAAATGTGTGGTGATTAAATATAAGTGAGAGAAATTTTTTAAATTAAATGTGATAATCATGAATAGTGGGTGTTTTTGGTAGTTATTAATTTTAATGGGATAAGAATGTTTGAATAAATAGGCTGGCAAGAGAATCATTAAAAAGAAACAAAATATAGGAGTTTGCTGAAGTTATCATATAATAATCATTACTTTTGTTTCACACAAACTATTTATTCAATATTTAAAGGGTTTTGTTATTGAAAAATTTAAATATATTATACATAAAATTAAGTTCCTGCATATTGGGTTTTGGAAGGTCCAAAAACTCTGCATGTTAATAAAAAAATTATTTCACACATCGTGTTTTCATTTTATATATGTAAATGAGAGTAGCGCATATATATATTCTTATTGATATATATATATATATATATATATGATGTTATGAGTTATATATATATATATATATATAATCAGGTTTTGTTTTAAAAAAAGTCAAAAGATGTTAAAAAAAAAGTAACGTTTATATATATATATATAAACTCGCATTATATATGTGATGTTTTGGAAACAAAAATAGAAATGTTTTAAGTTAAAAAAATTTACAATTTAAAATGTAAAAAAAAGGAATGATATGAAGTTTAAAAATAATAATAAAAAATGTGAGAACGAATGGAAAAAAGTATGAATTAAAGGAGGAAAAAAAGTTAAAATGAAAGAGTAAAATGCATGGGATGAATAGATTATATAGATAAGAATAAAATGGGATTTGTGAGGATTTAAAATGATAAGATAGAGGGTGGTGGATGATGAGAATAAAAAAAAGTGAGGGAGAGAAGCATGGAAGAGGGTGCCACACCCAGCCCAAAAATAAATATAATTTAAAATAATAAATAATAATAAATGAGACAAATTGGTTTAATAATAATAATAATAAGTGGGAAAAAATTAAAAATTAAATATTAAATAATAATTGTGTAATACGCTTTAAATTAAATGAGGGAATTAAATAAGGGGATTAAATAAGAGAATTAAATGAAAAACACATTTTGGGAATAAAAAATTAGGTAAATAAATACCCTATATTATTCAACTTATTTCCACCATATCTCCCTCAATACTAATTGGAATAATGCGGCGCCAGTTTCGTTGGATTCATCTTGAAGAGTAGAAGGTAAGAAAACAAATTTTTTTCATAGGATTTGATTTATAATTTCTATATTTAATTAAATATATTTTTTCATTTAAATTGTTTAAGATAGAGAATCAAACGATTATGGCTTCACACTGGCCCTTACGAATATTGTTTCTCATATTTTTTGGGTCTATAAATCAAGGTAGGGAATCCTTCATTTCTCATTTAGTTCCATCATGTGGGTGAGGTTATTCTTTTCTTCATCTTTGGGAATATGGTTGGCACTAGATAAATAAAGATAATAAACTGGTTTAAATGAAATTTAAGGGGAAGGGTTTTTGGCTCTCATGCATTTACAGTTTTTGGTTTATTAATATTTTGAATTTTACTGGCTAGATGTCTCATTGAATATTGTGGTTTCTGGGTTTTTTGTGTGTGAAATAGATGATATTTTATGAAAAACTTGTTGTGTCATGTTTGTTTTCACCAAAACAAAGGGAAATTTACTAACCACTTATATCCAGTTAATAAAATGGTTTCCCCAAGAGAATTATGGTTTGTGTGATAATACCCTTATAATAAATAAATTGAATCAATGTAAATCCATTACTAAATATGAAAATGTAAAAATTGGTTGTTCTATATGGGTGTGATGTGTGCTTGTTTGTGGTTGTGACACGGTTTTGTTGTGGTGGATGTGAAGAGGTGTCATGATATGACATGGGTTGAAATGGATAATGAAATAATGAATTGAATTGAGAAGTTTGGTTTAATTATTTGATGTTTATATGTGAAATAATGGTCTGGATAAATAAATTAGCTCAATAAATGAAATTGGATGGTAAATGGGGAATCTTGAAAATGGATTATTTAAAATAAAACATGGATAATGGATTGTGGAATGTTTATATGGTGTTGTGATTTTGAGGTGGTAGTAAAAGTGAGAATTTTTTGAAATGGTTTCTACCTTGGTTGTGAGACCATAGGATGAAATTGTGTTCTTTGATACTATATATATACAACTTTTATATTCTTACGATTTTCTATATGCACCCCACCCACATCGAGCACCATCTATCAACACAAAACGTTTTGGGAGTGTTTTTACAACATCTTAATGGGAGGATGGATGAATGGCTACCCACTCTTCCCCGATCCCTCTTCTAGGCGTTGGTGATATGCATGGGTTGTGATGGACATAAGTCAAAAGTGCTGCTGTCTATGTGTGATGTGATGAGATGTGATATCCCATGTGTCTTTGAGTGAGATGCGATGAGATAGCTTATGGTAGGGGTCATGCATGGTAGGAGGAGGGCATAAGGTTGATGTCCTTCATGTTCATAATACCCTTTTGCATTGGGTATGATATGAGATGTGATGTGATGGAACAAGTGTTTGTGGGCGGGATGTGATGTGATGTGGTGTTATCCAGAAGGGTTGGAAGTGCTAGGACGTAAAACGTTGGGGTGTGAGAGTGGAAAATTATTGGGAAAGTGGTGTGGGGTACCTATCATCGATATTATTCATATTACATTATTATACTTGGATTCATTATTTTGTGATCAAGCCATGGTGAGGTTGGGGTTTGGTTAGTTAACCTGTTTAGGTGTTGTTGCTTCTGTTGTTTCCTCACAGGTTCATTATTATGCTTCTTTCACATGTACATGAGAGACTTTGGTTTTGAAGAACCTTTGTGATATTTTATTTTAACAAGGTTTTTGTATTTATTGAAAACTAATCCTTTGTCAAATAATGTTTTTGAAAAATAGGTTAAAGTTGTTGAATGTTCAAACCCAGACATAAATGGGGAGAAAAGTTTTGTTTTTGAAAACTTTATTTTTCAAACATAGAGGATAATACTGAGAATCACTAGACACAAAGTATCAAAATGAGTATCACTATTCCTAGAAGTTTTTAGAAAGTTAAAGTTGTTGATAAGCCACATCATTGGTCTCAGATGCATCGACATGGAGTTCAAGATCTATCAAACACAACTTTTGTTATAAAAAAGTTTCTGAGTTAGAAAGTTAGAATATTTTTGGAGAGGTTGAATGAATACAATGATGTTAGGAGTTAGAAAGTTATTAAACTTTCTAACCTTAAGTCAAAAGATGCTTTTACAATATTGAATTTCTCATAAATCGTGAAAACTATCATGATAAAATATTGTAAAGAAATGGAAGAATCCTAAATATTATATAGGTTTCAGTAATCAAGGAAAATTTTTCATCAGATCTAGAAGTACCAGACACATAAGTTTTCAAAAGTTTGAATGATTTATAGCTAATGAGGTTTGAATAATTTAAAATTTGTAGAGTGAAGTTTCCATCGTAATGATAATTCCATCGTAATGAGAATTCCATCCTAATGAGAATTCCATCGTAATAATAATTCCATCATTATAAGGATTCGATCGGAATGAATCTAAGAAATAAATTTAATTAGACCGACTTTGAGAAGGAAAGTCAAATTGGACTAACTTCGATGAGGAAATTCAATTTAGAATGAGTTGAGGAAGTTACATCGTAATGAGCCAAGGAAGTTCCATCGTAATGAGTTGAGGAAATTCCATCGCACTGAAGAAAAGTTTGGAAGTTCAAGAAGTATGGTTTCTGAGAATACTTAATAATATTTGAGATTGTTCTAGAATATTGTATAAGAGTTGAAGTGGTCAAACATGAAGTTCAAATGTGAGTAAATTTTAGGTATTTGGAATTTGAGTAAGCGAGATTTTTCTTCTTCAGTTTCTTGACTTTACCATTCTGAGTTTCCTATAAATAGATGTATAGTACATTTGTACTTTGTAACCTTTTTCACATGATAAAAAAGTGAAGCACTGTAGATTTTGAGTCAGAGTTACTTTCCAGATAGAGATATCATTATAAGATTAGACATCTGAAAGTTTTCTTATTGGACTGAGGAAGATCGGACTGAGGAAGATCAGAATGAGTAGTTGAGAAGAGTTTGAGTAGTGAAACTTGAGAAAATATTTCATCATAATGAGTCTATCATAATGATTCAATTGGACTAAGGCAATCAAACCTAGGGTCATCAAATTTTGGTTCTCAATAGAGTTTTTAGGAGCAATTTTTTTTGTGATCTTTTATTTTGTGGCTCAAATGTTTGTAAGAAAACTTTATAAACTGACAGGAGTCAGTATAATCATTCCTATCAGGATATATATGGCGTCTAATGAGATTTTTCACAATTTTTATTCAATTATTAATTATAATTAATTTCCATATACCCATGGGAGTGGCCATGGAAAGGATGCAGGTTGTCACACAGAGGCCAAACCTTGTAAATCTCATGTGATTTACTTTCTTTCCTATTTTTCATGAATGAGTATTTACTAAAATATGATAAGGAAATGAACTTTGACTAGTTACAGGGGTTAAGTTACAAAATTATTGAAACTTATAAAAAGTAAAAAACTGATTCAAACCCCCACTTCTTAATTGGTATTTGATCCTTTGGAACTTTAATTGGTACCGAAATCAGGTTCTCTTGTTGAATCCTTATCATGGATAATATAAATTCTGTCAACAATATAGAAATTCCTATATTTTATGGAAAAAATTATTATGGATGAAAAAATAGGATGATTCCTTATCTCTTATCTCTTTCCCTGAAATTTTTCAATGCTAATATAATTGGGTTTTCACTTATTGATAAGGATTCCCCGATAACTTTTGTTGATAAGATAAATATCAAAGTTGATAGAAAATATAGGAATGATATTCTTATATCTTTTTCATGAAATGTTGATATGAAGGTTATGAGTCTCAAAACTTTAAAGAGTATGTGGGATAATTTTCAAAGTATTTTTGAAGGGCATACTAAAGTGAAGGAAGAAAAGCTAAAAATCTGGCATAGTAAGTTTTAAGACATAAGAATGAGAGATGAAGAAAATATTAATGAATACTTCACTAGGGTAAATGAAATTGTTTGAGACATTAGAGGATTTCAATAAGTTATAAAAGATTCTACAATAGTGAAGAAACTAATGAGAAAATTTCTATATAGGTTTGATTCTAAAATTTTCTCTTTTGAAGATAAGGATGATTTATATCCTGATGAATTTCACAAATTTCTTGTTTCTTATGAAATGATAAAAGATCTAATGTTCAAAAAGGATATGAAAGATGAAATGTATTTTGAATCTATGATAAAAATGAAAATTTAAGATGTTGAAGATGTTTATCCTTGTGAATCCAAAGATAAAGAGGATGATGAGTTGAATTACAAAATCATGTATCTTATATCTAAGAACAATCGAAGAGGAAGAGGAAAGTATGAAGGTGAAATTACTCTCAAATTTTTTGAGTGTGGTGGAATTAGATACTTTTCTATGAATTTTTCAAAGAAAAAATTTGAAGAATATCCAGATTATTCTGATGAAAAACCTCAATGGTAGAAGTGAACAAAAGTTCTAAAGAATAAAATTACTCTAAAAAATATAATAAGTTCACTGAAGACAAAATAATTATACTGAGTAAGAAAGATGAATCAGAATCAAATTACAACAATTAATCAATGGATGAAATCTAAGAAAAGTTTAGAACATTCATTGAAAAGGTTGAGAAAGTTGAAGACTCCTCAAATAGTGAAGAAGAAGGAGGTGAAGAATCTTACAAAGAGTATCAGATCAGAACAAAACTTGTTTCATGTATTGAGAAAAATAGATATCTTAGGAAGGAAATTATAATGATAAATAAAATTGGGGAAAATTCGTTTAATGTTAAAAATATTTTTTCAAGTAAGAAGAAGAATACTTCCAGAAGATATTAATTTACAAACTTAGAATTGTTGAACAAGGAAATATGGTTGAAGATCTCAGTAAGAAGGTGAAAAATAAGGAATAAGAAGTTAAAAAATTTCAATAAAAACTTATTGAGTATTAAATTACCTTGAGGAAGATGAATTAAAACTTAAAAAAAACATTGGAATTAAAATTTGAGACTTCTAAAGTTTCTAAGAAATCTAAAATCAAGAATTAGGTGAAATTATCACCCACCAAAAATAATGTTCCATCTGATTTTTATAAAATTTCAAGTGAGAAGAAAGTTGTTGGAAAAACATGGGTTGAGAAGGGAAGTGAGAAACTTGTCACATCTACAGAATTTAAAACTATAGGAAATATGTTCTATGCCTAGATTATATTGAAGTATGAAGAATTCATCAACCTCAATAAAGTTTCTATAGAGAAAGATCCACTTCAATAAAAAATAAATATTTGATGGTTTTCATTGGTGATATTAATCTATGGTAACAAGGATTATAATTTTTGACATAACTTAGCTCTTCCCATAAGAATGTTGAATAGAGTGGAATAAATAGTGAAATTAAAATGAGTATCTTTCCTAACTTACATGAAGTTTAAAAAGTGAAATCTCAAGATATAAAAAACTTTCCAATGAGAAATTAGTATAATTATCTAAAATAAGTTCATGTAAGATGTGATCAACTAGGTCATTTTACTGAATAATGTATGACTACTCTTCAAGGACATGTTTTGTATACAAGAAAAGAAACAAAAGCAGGAAATAAGAAATTTTATGAAAGATCCTTTATTGTTGATATTTCTTTGAAAGCAAGTAAAAAAGAAAAAACCATGGATACTTGATAGTGGTTGTTCCTAACACATGAAAAATATTTTAAAAATCATGAAAAATGTTGAAAATCATGATGGAGTTATTGTTACCTTTGGGAATGATAGTTCTCTAAAAATTAGAGGAATCAGAACAATTGAGATTGAAGCTAAAAAGTTGAAATCTAAGGAAGTATTGTTTATTGATGGAATAAAACATAACTTTCTTAGTGTAAGTAAAATTTGTGATGTTGAAAAATAAGTGATCTTCAGAAAATATTATTGTGTTATCAAAAGTGTGAAATATGAAAATGTTATTACAAAAGGAGAAAGAACTAGTGGGAATCTATTCCAGATAAGAGAATTTAAAAACTCCTGTTACTTAAGTGCTAAAGATGAAAATAAGTTGTGGAATTGAAGACTTGGAAACGTTGGGAATAAAAACATAAAAAACAATCTAAATTTGATGCTGTATGAAATTTTACAGAATTGAAAAAAATATAAGAAGATGTTTGTGTAACTTGTTAGAAAGGGAAGATGACTAAAAAAGTCATAAAAAAGTTGAGATTTATTCTACTAGACCTCTTGTACTTATTCATTCCAAATTATATTGGATGATGAGACATCAATAAAAAAATGTGATTTTTAATTTATCATATTCATTTATGATTTCACTCAAATGACCAACATCATGTTTATGAATCAAAAGTTTGAGGCTTTAGAAATGTTTAGAGTCTTCAGAAAAGAAATTGAGAAAGAAATAGAGGTTTATATAAAGAAGTTGAGAAAAGATAATGGAATAAAGTTTAAAAGAAATACTTTTTAAACTTATCTTATAAATCATGATATTAAACATTAGTATAGTGCTACATATAACCCCAAAAAATGGAGTAGTAGATAGGAAGAATAAAAGTTGGGTGGAAATGGGAAGAAGCATGTCAGCATAATACAAAATTTCAATGTTCTACTAGTGTGATGCTATTAGTACTATTGTACATGTTCAGAACAAATGTTTTTAAGGCTAGGATCCAAAATTACTTCTTATGAAATGTGGTATAAAAAAACCTTCATTTAAGTACTTCAAAGTTTTTGGAAGTCTATGTTTACTTAAAATAAAAAATATAGATCTGGGAAATTTTGATGAGAAAGTTGAGAAAGGAACTTTTATGAGTTATTGACCCAATAGAATAAGTTAAAAATGATGGAAAACACATTTAAAAAAGTTATTGTACTCATATGATGTGTAATTTATTAATAATCAAACTTATTTAACAAAAATTGTTGGGAATGTTGAGGAAGAAAAACTAAATGTTTCCAACAAAAATAAAAGTGAGAAAAGTAATGTGAATGAATATTCAAATGAATTGTGTGATGAGAAAAGTTTATAAGGAAGGGGAACTCTGAAATTTTCTACTTTACAAAAACACGTTGAGGATGAAAATATTATTGAGAATCATAAGGTTCCAGTTCAGACCAGAAGAAAGCTGAGATTATAAATTCAAACTTCACTCATCTCAAAAGTTAAACCATAACCAGTTTCAAAATTTATTCAAAAAAATGAATGGGTGAATGCTATAAATAAAGAGTTATATAAAATTGATAAAAATGAAACATGGAAACTTGTTCCTTGTCCAAAAGGTAAAAATGTTGTCAGAAAAAATGGGTTTACATAAACAAATTGAATGAGCATAGAGAAATTTAAAGAAACAAATCCAGGATTGTTTCTAAAGTCTATGCATGGGTGAATGGTGTGTATTTTGATGAAACCTTTACACCCATTACAATATTAGAAACTATTATAATGTTTCTAGTAGTGACTTCCCAACAAAATGACAAAGTATATTAGATGGATTTAACATTAGCATTTCTCAATGGAGAAATTGAAGAAGAATTTTACATTGAACAAACTTGTGGGTTTCTACTTGATGAGGATGAAAAAAAAGTTTTTAGATTTAATAAATCTCTGTATGTACTAAAAAAATCTCCACATGAATGGTATTCTAAGCTTATTTTTTTTTGAGAATATTGATTTTTTCTAAAGTAAAAGTTAATATAAACTTATATGTGAAAGATTTTTATTTCAGAACTCTAATTGTAATTGTTTATGTGGATGATATAATTTTTTCTAGGGATAGAGAAGATTATTGTAAAATATTTTCTAAAGAAATTAAAAGGAACTTTGAGATGTCAATTTTAGGAGAATTAACATTCTTCTATGGTTTAAAAGTTCAACAAAAATAAAAATACATTTTCCTATCTCAAAAAATGTATGCTGGGGAGTTGTTAAAAAAGATTGGAATGGAATAATACAATCAAGTTTCTACTCTTATCTTAGCAGGAATGAAGTTGAGTAAACATGATTCTTAAAAAAGTGCGAATCAGAAAGAATTTCAAAAGATGATTGGAAGTCTACTTTACCTTAAAGCCTCAATGCCTGATATTGTTTATGTTGTGACTTTGTGTGTTAGGTATCAAAGTAATCCTAAATAATCACATATGTTGGAAGAAAAGATAATTATGAGATATGTCAAAGGAATAAATTCATATGTGTTGTTATACAACAGAAATTGTGAGATGAAGTTTCATGGTTATACTAATATCGAATGGGATGAAGATTACAATGATAGAAAATCAACCTCAGAAGGAACATTTTTCTCAGGTGAATGTTGTGTAAGTTGTAATAGTAAGTAACAAAGTTCAATAACTTTGAGCACAATAGAATCAGAATATGTTGTATCTACTTAGGCTTGTACTCAGATATTGTGAATGAAAGTTCATCTGGAATATTTTAAAGTAAAAGTTTCTAAACTATTGATGATACTTTGTGATAATCAGAGTGCAATTGAACTTTATAAAAATTCTATCCAACATTCAAGATCAAAACATATTTATATAAAGTTTCACTTTATAAAAGAGAAAGTTGATGCTGTAGATGTTTTTCTAGACTATATCTCAACGAAGTATAAAATTGCTGATATCTTCACAAAGGTAATGACAAGAGAAAGGTTTTTTTGACTTGAGGCTGCAACTCATATTTATCCTCCTCCAATGACTTCCTAAATATCATAAAGAAATCCCCTATAGTTCTTTAAATTATGTTGAAAAAGGGGGATAAAAAGTAACAACTTTATACTTTGTAAGAAGTTTTTACTTATCTTTTTTCTGAATATAAAGCTATGGTTATCTAATAATGGGGGGATAAACAACAAGGGGGGGGGGTGATAATTTTTTTTTTAAAAGATAAAATTTAGGGAGATTTTATATTCACATGATGTAAAATTTTCTTGTCATTAAGGGATGAAATTCATTAAAAAAATTACTTTATCCATTAGTGTGGTGTCAAGACACTCTCTTTTGAGAAATTATATGTTTTTATAAAAGTTGAAAACTTTGATTTGTTTCAAAAGAAATTTGTGAAAAAGTTTGAATGTTTGAAAAATGGGAAATTGTAAATTTTTTTAATGAAAGTTTTCAAACAAATCCAAAGGGGAATATTGAAGAACCTTTGTGATTTTTTGTTTTAACAAAGTTTTTGTATTGTTTTACTAATAATATTTTATAAAATAATGTTTTTGAAAAATAGGTGAAAGTTTATGAATGTTTGAACCCAAACATAAAGGGGGTGAAAAGTTTTGTTTTTGAAAAAAAATATTTTCCAGATGCAGAGGATCTGACTGAGCAACACCAGTCGCATATGTCATCTGAAAGTTAATGTTTTTTATCAGAAGCATCATCAGTCTCAGATCCATCATCATGAAGTTCAATATCTATTGAATGAATGTTTTCTAGAAAGAAGTTGATGAGTTAGAAAGTCAGAATGTTACTGAAGAGGTTTAATGAATACAATGATGTCAAAAGTTAGAGTGTTCTTAAACTTCCTAACCTTACATCAGATGATGATTTTTCAATATTGAAGTTCTCATAAGTTATGAAAAATATTATGATAAAATATTTTGAATAAATAGAGGAATCATAAAGATTATATCATTTCCAGGAATTAAGAAAAATTTTGCATCAGATCTAGAAGTACTAGACATAGAAGTTTTCAGAAGGCTAAATGAGTTATAGATGATGAGGTTTGAAGAATTTAAAAGTTTCAGAGCGTATTTTACATTGTAATGATAATTCCATCATAATGAGAATTACATTATAATGATAATTTCTTCTTAATTATAATTCCATTATTATAAGTATTCTATTGGACATTATCTGAGGAGGAAAGTCAATTAGACTGACTCTGAGAAGAAAATTAAAATCAGACTAACTCTGATGAGGAAAGTCAATTCAGAATGAGCTGAGGAAGTTACATCTTAATGAGTTGAGGAATTCCCATCGTAATGTGATGAGTAAGTTCCATCACACTAAATAAAAGTTAGGAAGTATGTGGAGGATTATTTTTTGATAATACTGGATAATATTTGAGAAGGTTTGAGAAGATTATAGAAGAGTCAAAGTGGTCAAACATGAAGTTCAAATGTGACTAAATTTTGGGTGTTTTGAATTTGAGTAAGCGGGAAAAGTTTTTTAGTTTCCCACATTTTCCATTCTGATATTCCTATAAATATATTTACAATACATTCATATTTTTTCAACCTTTTTCACATGAGAAAAAAGTGAAGCACCATATATTTTGAGTTAGAGTTATCTTCTAGAGATATCATTAGAAGACCAGACAATGGAAAGTTTTCTTATAGGTCTGAGGAAGATCAAATTGAGGAAGATCAGATTGAGTAGTTGAGGAGATTTTGAGTAGTTCAGCTTGAGAAAAGGGTTCATCATAATGATTCCATCATAACGATTCAATCAGAATGAGGCAATTTGACCCAAGGTCATTGGAATGAGGTTCCAGATAGAGTTTTGAGGAGAATTTTTTTTTGTGATATTTTATTTTGTGGGTCAAATGTTTTTTAACAAAATTAATAAAATGAAAAGAATCAATATAATCATTCCTATCGAGATATATAAGGAATATAACTAGAGTTGGAACAAGTTGTATTCACTTATTCATTGTAGTGAATTTCCATAGACCCATGAAAGTGGCTATGACAATGATTTAGTTTCTCACACTAAGGACGAAACTTATAAATCTCATTTCCTTTAATTTCTATCAAATTTTTTCATGTATGAGTATTTACTAAAGGATGATAAGGATATAAAATTTAATCGGTTTCAGGGGTTGAATAATAAAATTATTTAAACTTATAAAAAGTGAACAACTGATTCCCCCTTTCTCAGTTGTTATTTGATCCTTTGGAACTTTGGATTTTTTTACTGAGTGTACTTTTATGCTCACCGTACATATATAAAACTATTTTCAAGTTTTCTAGGAGGACTTAGTGGATCCTTCTATACATTACTAGATCGGAACTTTGGAGCTTTTTCTATTTCGATGCCTTAGATTTTATTTTGTGACTTTCATTTTTAGACTTTTATCTATATCTATTTTATTTATACATGCATTATGGGATGGTTTTGGTTTCCTTTTTATATTATGTCATGGATTTTCTTGTGGTTGATTTATCCTATCTCTCGATCCTATTTTATTATAGGGGTGATGCATCCTATTTAAGAAGTTTTCATACCCTTAGTGCTAGTCGCCAACCCAAAGCCTACTTGAGGCAGGACTTGGGGGTCATTATCTCTCTTCCTTAATTATGGTATCTTTCACTACTAGAATTTGGTCTTTTCCCAACGGTAGTATACCAACGGTTTACTTAAACCGTTGGTATAGTGAGACTTTGCCAACGGTTTAAGAAAACCATTGGCAAAGGGAATTTCGGTGGACCCTTTCCCAACGGTTCACTGGAACCGTTGGGAAAGGGTGCTAAACTCACAAATTTCCCAACGGTTCAGTGGAACCGTTGGCAAATGTGTGACCCTTTCCCAACGGTTCACTGGAACCGTTGGGAAATGTGTGCCTTTTCCAACGGTTTTTATAAACCGTTGGCAAAGGTTTCCCCCAAATTCCAGATCAGGATCTCCTCTCCCCATTCGGACAGAGCCCTAATCTATTGGCTCCGCTGCTCTAGAGAACCCCATCCCTCCACTGCTCTCGCGAATTAGAACACCAGCACCCCCCATCCCAACAGGTACACCCCCATACGAATAGGTAAAATTTGATCTCAACCATATTGTTGTAGTTGTTTTAATGAATAGATTTTTTCCAGGTGTTGGTGGTTTAATTGATTATTGAAATTAATATCTAAATAGGATATTGTTTGTGTTTGTGAAGACTTATTTAATGTTTTTGTATTCTATGTTTGGAAAGAGAGTGTTCAAAACATGTAAATCAGAGTTGGGGGAGGCTATCGTGAACGTTTACATGTTTTGGATAATGGATTGTGGGAATTATGGATTGTGTTCAAACCAATTTGATATGTTTTGGATAATGGATTGTGGGGGTAGGGGGTGTCCACAGGGGTGGGTGGGTTGTCCATGGGGGTGGGAGGGGGTGTCCACGGGGGTGGGAAAGGCTGTCCACGGGGGTGGGCGGGGCTGTCTAGGGGGTGTGGGCTGTCCTAGGGGTCTGGGTGGGGTGTCCTGGTGGGGGAGGGGTGTGTGGGGTGTCCAGGGGGGGTGGTATGTCTAGGTGGTGGTGGTGGGGTTTCAGGGGAGGGGGGGGTGTGGGCTGTTTGGGAGGGTGGGCGGGGCTATCCAGGGGGGGGGGTACGGGGTGTCTAGGGGGGTACGGGGGTGGGCGGGTTGTCCACAAGGGTGGACGGGCTGTCCACGGGGGTGGCCGGGCTGTCAAGGAGGGGTGGGCGGGCTGTCCAGGGGGGGTGGGTGGGCTGGCCACAGGGGGTAGGGGTGTCCAGGGGGGTGGGCAGGCTATCCAAGGGGGTGGGGGGCTGTCCATAGGGAGAATGGGTGTCGAGGGGGGTGGGTGGGTAGTCCATGGGGGTGGTTGGGCTGTCTAGGGGGTAGGGGGTGTCCACGGGGGTGGGCGGGGCTGTCCAGGGGGTGTGGGCTGTCCTGGGGGTCTGGGTGGGGTGTCCTGGTGGGGGAGGGGTGTGTGGGGTGTCCAGGTGGGGTGGTATGTCTAGGTGGTGGTGGTGGGGTTGCAGGGAAGGGGGGTGTGTGCTATTTGGGAGGGTGGGCGGGGCTATCCAGGGGGGGTATGGGGTGTCCAGGGGGGTACGGGGGTGGGCGGGCTGTCCACAAGGGTGGACGGGCTGTCCACGGGGGTGGCCGGGCTGTCAAGGAGGGGTGGGCGGGCTATCCAGGGGGGTGGGTGGGCTGGCCACATGGGGTAGGGGTGTCCAGGGGTGTGGGCGGGCTATCCAATGGGGTGGGGGGCTGTCCATAGGGAGAAGGGGTGTCGAGGGGGGTGGGTGGGCTGTCCACAGGGGTGGTTGGGCTGTCTAGGGGGTAGGGGGCGTCCATGGGGGTGGGTGGGTTGTCCACGGGGGTGGGCGGGGCTGTCCACGGGGGTGGGAAAGGCTGTCCACGGGGGTGGGCGGGGCTGTCCAAGGGGTGTGGGCTGTCCTGGGGGTCTGGGTGGGGTGTCCTGGTGGGGGAGGGGTGTGTGGGGTGTCCAGGGGGGGTTGGTATGTCTAGGTGGTGGTGGTGGGGTTTCAGGGGAGGGGGTGTGGGCTATTTGGGAGGGTGGGCGGGGCTATCCCGGGGGGTACATGGTGTCCAGGGGGGTACGGGGGTGGGCAGGCTGTCCACAAGGGTGGACGGGCTGTCCACGGGGGTGGCCGGGCTGTCAAGGAGGGGTGGGCGGGCTGTCCAGGGGGGGTGGGTGGGCTGGCCACAGGGGGTAGGGGTGTCCAGGGGGGTGGGCGGGCTATCCAAGGGGGTGGGGGGATGTCCATAGGGAGAAGGGGTGTCGAGGGGGGTGGGTGGGCTGTCCACGGGGGTGGTTGGGCTGTCTAGGGGGTAGGGGGTGTCCACGGGGGTGGGTGGGTTGTCCACGGGGGTGGGCGGGGCTGTCCACGAGGGTACCCTACTAATATGGTTATGGGATGAGGCATGCTCTGATGTGATAACACATTAAGTTCTTGTTGGTTTTACATTTTTTCAATAACACATTAGTATGTTTTTTTTTCACATGTGTAGTTGATACCATGATTATTTTCTTCCTTTATCGTTTAATTAAATGTATTTTCTATTAAAGTTCAATCCTATTGAATTGTTTAAGACAAAATGACTTATATGAATTCTTTTTACACGTCCGATTGACGTGCCGTCTGCTCAAACACTTCAGAAATCACTGTCCCATATTTATCGTCTGATTTCAGGCCATTCCGACTTCATTCGGCCCGTTTAGACCCCCCTCACGCGCGTTTACGAAGCGCGCGCTTCACTTAAAACACGAATATTGAGCCGTACCGCGCAAACCGCACGTCCGATTGGCGTTCCTTCTACGCGTACACATCACGAATAATAATTAGAATGTTGCACGGTGGTTTCAGGTCAATCCGAGGTCGTCCGCTATGAATTTGATCGTTTGACGCCCGTTTTGGCCGTTTATGACACCAGAACTGCGTTGTCGGTCACCACGGGCACACGGCACGTCCTATTGACGTTCTGTCTACTCGAAAACTTCATAAATCACTGTCCCGTATTTTTCGTCTGATTTCAGGCCATTCTGACTTCGTTCGGCCCATTTGGACCCCCCTCACGTGCGTTTACGAAGCACGCGCATCACTTAAAACACGAATATTGAGCCGTACCGCGCAAACCGCACGTCCGATTGGTGTGCCGTCTGCACGTACACATCACGAATAATAATTAGAATGTTGCACTGTGGTTTCAGGTCAATCCGAGGTCGTCCGCTATGAATTTGACCGTTTGACGCCCGTTTTGGCCGTTTATGACACCAGAACTGCGTTGTCGGTCACCGCGGGCACAAGGCATGTCCGATTGATGTGCCGTCTGCTCGAACACTTCAGAAATTACTCACCCATATTTGTCGTCTGATTTCAGGCCATTCCGAAATCGTTTGGCCCGTTTGGACAACCCTCACGCGCGTTTATGAAGCGCGCGCATTACTTAAAACACGAATATTGAGCCGTACCGCGCAAACCGCACGTCCGATTGACGTGCCGTGTGTACGTACACGTCAATAATAATAATTAGAATGTTGCACGGTGGTTTCAGGTCAATCCGATGTTGTCCGCTATGAATTTGACCGTTGGACGCCCGTTTTGGCCGTTTATGACACCAGAACTGCGTTGTCGGTCACCGCGGGCACACGGCACGTCCGATTGACGTGCCGTCTGCTCGACCACTTCATAAATCACTCTCCCGTATTTTTCGTCTGATTTAAGGCCATTCCGACTTCGTTCGGCCCGTTTGGACCCCCCTCACGTGCGTTTACGAAGCGCGCGCATCACTTAAAAAACGAATATTGAGCCGTACCGCGCAAACCGCACGTCCGATTGACGTGCCGTCTATGCGTACACATCACGGATAATAATTAGAATGTTTCACGGTGGTTTCAGGTCAATCTGAGGTCGTCCGCTATGAATTTGACCATTTGACGCCCGTTTTGGCCGTTTATGACACCAGAACTGCGTTGTCGGTCACCGCGGGCACACGACACGTCCGATTGACGTGCTGTCTACTCGACCACTTCAGAAATCACTGTCCCGTATTTTTCGTCTGATTTCAGGCCATTCCGACTTCGTTCGGCCCGTTTGGACCCCCCTCACGCGCGTTTACGAAGCGCGCACATCACTTAAAACACGAATATTGAGCCGTACCGCGGAAACCGCACGTCTGATTGGCGTGCCGTCTGTGCGTACACGTCACGAATAATAATTAGAATGTTTCACGGTGGTTTCAGGTCAATCCGAGGTCGTCCGCTATGAATTTGACCGTTTGACGCCCGTTTTGGCCGTTTATGACACCAGAACTGCGTTGTCGGTCACCGCGGGCACACGACACGTCCGATTGACATGCCGTCTGCTCGACCACTTCAAAAATCACTCACCCATATTTTTCGTCTGATTTCAGGCCATTCCGAAATCGTTCGGCCCATTTGGACCACCCTCACGCGCGTTTACGAAGCGCACACATCACTTAAAACACGAATATTGAGCCGTACCGCACAAACCGCACGTCCGATTGACGTTCCGTCTACGCGTACACGTCACGAATAATAATTAGAATGTTTCACGGTGGTTTCAGGTCAATCCGAGGTCGTCCGCTATGAATTTGACCGTTGGACGCCCATTTTGGCCGTTTATGACACCAGAACTGCGTTGTCGGTCACCGCGGGCACACGGCACGTCCGATTGACGTGCCGTCTGCTCGACCACTTCATAAATCACTCTCCCGTATTTTTCGTCTGATTTCAGGCCATTCCGACTTCGTTCGGCCCATTTGGACCCCCCTCACGCGCGTTTACGAAGCGCGCACATCACTTAAAACACGAATATTGAGCCGTACCGCGCAAACCACACGTACGATTGATGTGCCGTCTACGCTTACATGTCACAAATAATAATTAGAATGTTTCACGGTGGTTTCAGGTCAATCCGAGGTCATCCGCTATGAATTTGACCGTTGGACGCCCGTTTTGGCCGTTTATGACACCAGAACTGCGTTGTCGGTCACCGCGGGCACACGGCACGTCCGATTGACGTTCCGTCTGCTCGACCACTTCATAAATCACTCACCCGTATTTTTCGTCTGATTTAAGGCCATTACGAAATTGTTCGGCCTGTTTGGACCACCCTCACGCGCGTTTACGAAGCGCGCGCATCACTTAAAAAATGAATATTGAGACGTACCGCGCAAACCGCACGTCTGATTGACGTTCTGTCTGCGCGTACACGTCACGAATAATAATTAGAATGTTTCACGGTGGTTTCAGCTCAATCCGAGGTCGTCCGCTATGAATTTGACCGTTTGACGCCCGTTTTGGCCGTTTATGACACCAGAACTGCGTTGTCGGTCACCGCAGGCACATGGCATGTCCAATTGACGTGCTGTCTGCTCAACCACTTCAGAAATCACTCACCCATATTTGTCGTCCGATTTCAGGCCATTCCGACTTCGTGCGGCCCGTTTGGACCCCCTCACACGCGTTTACGAAGCGCGCGCATCACTTAAAATACGAATATTGAGCCGTACCGCGCAAACCGAACGTCCGATTGACGTTCCGTCTGCGCGTACACATCACGAATAATAATTATAATGTTTCACGGTGGTTTCAAGTCAATCCGAGGTCGTCCGCTATGAATTTGACCGTTGGACGCCCGTTTTGGCCGTTTATGACACCAGAACTGCGTTGTCGGTCACCGCGGGCACACGGCACGTCCGATTGACGTACCGTCTACTCGACCACTTCATAAATCACTCTCCAGTATTTTTCGTCTGATTTTAGGCCATTCCGACTTCGTTCGGCCCGTTTGGACCCCCCTCACGCGCGTTTACGAAGCGCGCGCATCACTTAAAACACAAATATTGAGCCGTACCGCGCAAACCGCACGTCTGATTGACGTTCCGTCTACGCGTACATGTCAAGAATAATAATTAGAATGTTTCACGGTGGTTTAAGGTCAATCCGAGGTCGTCCGCTATGAATTTGACCGTTGGACGCCCGTTTTGGCCGTTTATGACACCAGAACTGCGTTGTCGGTCACCACGGGCACACGGCATGTCCGATTGACGTGCCGTCTGCTAGAACACTTCATAAATCACTCTCCCGTATTTTTTGTCTGATTTTAGGCCATTCCGACTTCGTTCGGCCCGTTTGGACCCCCCTCACACGCGTTTACGAAGCGCGCACATCACTTAAAACACGAATATTGAGTCGTACCGCGCAAACCGCACATCCTATTGACGTGCCGTCTACGCGTACATGTCAAGAATAATAATTAGAATGTTTCATGGTGGTTTCAGGTCAATACCAGGTCGTCCGCTATGAATTTGACCGTTGGACGCCCGTTTTGGCCGTTTATGACACCAGAACTGCGTTGTCGGTCACCGCGGGCACACGACACGTCCGATTGACGTGCCGTCTACTCGACCACTTCATAAATCACTCACCCATATTTTTCGTCTGATTTCAGGCCATTCCGACTTCGTTCGGCCCATTTGGACCCCCCTCACGCGCGTTTACGAAGCGCACACATCACTTAAAACACGAATATTGAGCCGTACCGCGCAAACCGCACGTCCAATTGACGTGCCGTCTGCGCGTACACATCACGAATAATAATTAGAATGTTTCACGGTGGTTTCAGCTCAATCCGAGGTCGTCCACTATGAATTTGACCGTTTGACGCCCGTTTTGGCCGTTTATGACACCAGAACTGCGTTGTCGGTCACCGTGGGCACATGGCACGTCCAATTGACGTGCCGTCTGCTCGACCACTTCAGAAATCACTCGCCCGTATTTTTCGTCTGATTTCAGGCCATTCCGACTTCGTTCGGCCCGTTTGGACCCCCCTCACGCGCGTTTACGAAGCGCGCGCATCACTTAAAATACGAATATTGAGCCGTACCGCGCAAACCGCACGTCCGATTGATGTGTCTTCTGCGCGTACACGTCACGAATAATAATTAGAATGTTTCACGGTGGTTTCAGGTCAATCCGAGGTCGCTCGCTATAAATTTGACCGTTGGACGCCAGTTTTGGCCGTTTATGACACCAGAACTGCGTTGTCAGTCACCGCGGGCACACGACACGTCCGATTGACGTTCCGTCTGCTCGACCACTTCATAAATCACTCTCTCGTATTTTTCGTCTGATTTCAGGCCATTCCGACTTCGTTCGGCCCGTTTGGACCCCCCTCACGCACGTTTACGAAGCACACACATAACTTAAAACACGAATATTGAGCCGTACCGCGCAAACCGCACGTCCGATTGACGTTCCGTCTATGCGTACATGTCACGAATAATAATTAAAATGTTGCACGGTGGTTTTAGGTCAATCCGAGGTCGTCCGCTATGAATTTGACCGTTGGATGCCCGTTTTGGCCGTTTATGACACCAGAACTGCGTTGTCGGTCACCGCGGGCACACGACACGTATTATTGACGTTCCGTCTGCTCGAAAACTTCATAAATCACTCTCCCGTATTTGTCGTCTGATTTCAGGCCATTCTGACTTCGTTCGGCCCATTTGGACCCCCCTCACGCGCGTTTACGAAGCGCGCGCATCACTTAAAACACGAATATTGAGCCGTACCGTGCAAACCACACGTTCGATTGACATGATGTCTGTGCGTACACGTCATGAATAATAATTATAATGTTTCACGGTGGTTTCAGCTCAATCCGAGGTCGTCCGCTATGAATTTGACCGTTTGACGCCCGTTTTGGCCGTTTATGACACCAGAACTGCGTTGTCGGTCACCGCGGGCACATGGCACGTCCAATTGACGTACCATCTGCTTGAACACTTCATAAATCACTCACCCGTTTTTGTCCTCTGATTTCAGGCCATTCCGACTTCGTTCGGCCCGTTTGGACCCCCTCACGCGCGTTTACGAAGCGCACACATCACTTAAAATACGAATATTGAGCCGTACCGCGCAAACCGCACGTCCGATTGACGTGCCGTCTGCGCGTACACGTCACGAATAATAATTATAATGTTGCACGGTGGTTTCAGCTCAATCTGAGGTCGTCCGCTATGAATTTGACCGTTGGGCGCCCGTTTTGGCCGTTTATGACACCAGAACTGCGTTGTCGGTCACCGCGGGCACACGACACGTCCGATTGACGTTCCGTCTGCTCGACCACTTCATAAATCACTCTCCCATATTTTTCGTCTGATTTCAGGCTATTACGACTTTGTTCGGCCCATTTTGGACCCCCCTCACGCGCGTTTACGAAGCACGCGCATCACTTAAAACACGAATATTGAGTCGTACCGCACAAACCGCACGTCCGATTGACGTGCCGTCTGCGCGTACACGTCAAGAATAATAATTATAATGTTTCACGGTGGTTTAATCTCAATCCAGAGATGTGGTGTGGCCGACACCACTCAAAGTGTCCGTCTTTTGTTTCAAAAGGACGTCATTTTAAGTGAAAAACATCAACTGGCATACGAAAAACCGACCAAACACATTCGGATTGTGTCGATACTTTAGCACAACGATCCATGGGTCAAATGTGACGTGTAAGAGTCAACCCCGCCTCAATCTGAGGTGCGGTGTGGCTGGTATCACTTCAGGTGTATGTATTTTGTTTAAAATGGACATCATTTGAGGTAAAAATATATGGTATAGAAAAAACCGATCAAATTATGAATTGAATTTCGGATTCCACATATAATTGTCATCTAAATTTTAAATTGAATTCTATATGAATTATGTACGTTTATAATTACGTTATGAATTCTAATTTAATTGTCATCTAAGTGTGGTCGGGACCACTCTAAGTGACTTTCTGTTGTTTAAAATGGACAACATTTTAAGTACATACGGAAAATTGACCAAACGCATTCGGTTTCCATTGAAACTTTAGGAGAACGATCCATGGGTTATATGTGATGTGTACGAGTCAACTGCATCTCAATACGAGGCATGGTGTGGCCGGAACAACTCAAAGTGTATGTCTTTTGTTTCAAAAGGACATCATTTTAAGTGAAAAACATCATCTGACATACGGAAAACCGGCCAAACGCATTCGGATTGTGTTGATACTTTAGCAAAATGATCCATGGGTCATTTGAGACGTGTAAGAGTCAACTCCATCTAAATCTGAGACGCGGTGTGGCCGGTACCACTCTGACTGTGTCTCTTTTGTTTAAAATGGACAAGATTATAAGTGAAATAAACAACTGACATATGAAAAACTGACCAAACGCATTCGGAATCTGTTGAAAATTTAGGACAACGATTCATGGGTCATATGTTACGTGTACAAGTCAACCATGCCTCAATCCGAGTCGCGGTTTGT
The DNA here is from genome assembly GCA_963277665.1 of Viscum album. Classification (NCBI taxonomy): domain Eukaryota; kingdom Viridiplantae; phylum Streptophyta; class Magnoliopsida; order Santalales; family Viscaceae; genus Viscum; species Viscum album. The sequence continues at coordinate 1,819,950,991 of OY728164.1, forward strand.
CCGAGACCACTCTAAGTGTATCTCTTTTCTTTAAAATGGACTACATTTTAAATTCATATGGAAAACCAACCAAACGCATTCTGATTGTGTTTATATTTTAGCACAACAATCCATGGGTCATTTTTGATGTGTACGAGTTAACCCCACCTCAATACGAGGCGCGGTGTGGCTGACACCATTCAAAGTGTCTCTCTTTTATTTAAAAAACACTTCATTTTAAGTGAAAACAACAACTGACATACAGAAAACCGACCAAACGATTTCGGAATATGTTGATACTTTAGGACAATGATCAATGAGTCATTTGTGACATGTACGATTTAACCTCGCCTCAATACGAGGCACGGTGTGACCGGTATAATTCCAGATGTATGTATTTTGTTTAAAATGGATATCATTTCTATTAAAAATATATGGTATATGAAAAACCAATCAAATTATGAATTGAATTCCGGATTCCACATATGATTGTCATATAAATTTTAAAATGAATTATAAATGAATTATGTATGTTTATAATTATGTTATGAATTCTACTTTAATTATGGATGTGTATATTTTCAGGATGCATTATATGTGTTGGTTGGTTGGTTTGCATTATTTGTATGTGTTGGTTTGTTCTCTATATGTATGCATTATATGTGTTACAGGTACAATAATTGGATTGAAAAATGAATTGAAAACGAGGACATAATTGGATTGAAAATTGAATTGAAACCGAGGGTGAATGCCCAAAAACCAGACCTGCTGTGCAAATTGCAGGCTGCTGTGCAATTTGCACAGCAAAGCCTATGCCAACGGTTTGAAAACCGTTGGCATAGGCTCTATGTAGCTGTTTTTACCAACGGTTCAAGGAACCGTTGGTAAAAACACCCTATCCCAACGGTTTGAAACCGTTGGGATATACTGTTTAATGGTTGTTTTTACCAACGGTTCATAGAACCGTTGGTAAAAACCTTTCCCAACGGTTTGTAAACCGTTGGGAAAGAAAATTCTCTGTTGATTTCCCAACGGGACAAACCGTTGGGATAGGTTGATTTTTTCTAACCTATCCCAACGGTTCTCTATAAACCGTTGGGAAAAGCCTTTCCCAACGGCTTACTTCCCCACAGTTTGCAGAACCGTTGGTATAACATATACCAACGGTTCTGCAGCCTTTCCCAACGGTTCTAAACCGTTGGGAAATGCTGGATTTCCAGTAGTGTTTAGAGGGAGGGGGTCATGACAGATTGGTATAAAAGGTGATGGTTGATATATAGGATGGAGTTTAGAGTTATAAACTGTGAGGATTTCATGGGTTGGTAGGGAAATAGTGTCAGATGATCTTGTTGTGTGACATAGGTCAGGGAAGATCGACTAGGACATGAGATTTTAGGGCCCCCTCATGATCCTATGCAAGTACTCTGAGCCTACCAAATGACTAAGTGAGGTGGCACTACTTGATGGGTAGAGAACCGTGAGAGGTACATGCAACATGATTGATTGTGCTTGTGATTGAACAAAGTGGTTTTGGGAAGTTAAGGAAATTAATTAAATAAATCATGAAATTTTATGTGTGTTTCTATAACTGTGTCCATGCTGCGGTTTATAATGAACTATTATTATTTTCTGAATTAATTTTATAGCCCTAAACAAAAGATTAAAATGGTGATTTATCAACCTAAACCATTTTTTTAAACCTTATTGAGATTTGAATGTGTTTTTTCCTTACCTGTTGTAACATGATTCTTCATGAATTGAATTTTGTTTCCTTTATTAAAATTTATAACATGTTCTCTTGTTTTCCTAATGTTTTAAATTATTATAGAAGCATGATTAGTATATTTTTTTGTGAATTACTATTAAATTTTGAAAACCCTTATGAATAATTTTATCTCAAGTATATTTCACAATGCAATGATAAAACAAATTATTTTGAAATCATGCTTAGAAGTATTTGGCTCCCATATAAGTTATTATATTAGGCATTGCTTTCCATTTGTAATTTATCATGAGCATGTGTTATGAACTTGTTGTAAAGCTTGGTTTTGGACATTTAAATTCATAAATTTATAAAAAATGACCATCTTGCATATTGATAATTTCTTTGAATTTGGAGACCCTTGAAAAGAATAATTTGTTCCTTATTTTTAGCATGATTTCAGTTCTGTAATATTAATATAATCATATGTTGTAAGCATGTTTTAGGATAGAAATTCTTGAGACATTTGTTCCTAAAGTTTTGAAAAATGATGAGCATGATTTGCGGTAACCTTTTGAGACTTGAGACTATTTAAATGATCAAACTTATTCTTCTATAATTGATAAGAATTTTTATCTGCTAAAATAACCTTGCCTCATATGTTAAGTCATGGGTAGTTTGTTATGGGAAGCATTTCTAAAGTTAAAAACATTTTTATAGAAACTAGGGAAATTCTAGTATATGAGGTCTAATCATGTAGCATGTTTAATATGCTGTATTTAAAAATGGAAGTAGAATCATGTTATCCATATTTCTGTATATAAGAATGTTTTCCTAATCCATGAAATGATTAAAGAATGTTTATATTGAGCATGATAAAGAATGAAACATTATAATACAACATGTTCAATTTTAATTTTGTTGTCATAAAGTGTATTTTATTTTGATAATCTGGAAATAATTTTTTGTATGTAATGGGGTATTTGAATTGAACATAAGAACATAGAATGTAAAAATTTTCAAATTAATTTGGAAATGTAAAGTTTTATTTGTTGTTGCATTATTATTATTATGTTGAAGTGTTGTTATGCCTTACTGAAAATAAGGGTTAATGGAAACCTTTCTTGTGTTTTGATTATCGTGGATTATGAAACCCTTGATGTGAGTTCTTGATTAATATCACCATTAATTAAAAGGATAATCACTTATATATGTCTAATGAACCAGTTCCCCATGGAAAATTTGAAATTGTGTGAGAATACTAATGCTAAATAATGAGGTGAAGTAATGTAAGAACCTGAATAATGTGGTGATGTGGTTGTGTGAAATGTCTGGTGTACATTTTCATTGGTTGGCGGGTTTGTCTAGTGGTTGTGTTGTGCAGTGGTGGTGATGTGAGGTGGATGATACATGTGGTTGTTGTAATAATGTGGCTTATGTTGTGCTGTGATGTTTTTGTATTGATGGAATTACCCACCTCCCAAAAAAAGGGTTAATCACTTAAAGTCCATAATAAAAGAAAAATGGTTGTTTGGAAAATCTTGAAACAGATGAAGATGGTATTTCCACCCATGCCTAAATATTTTTATAAAGGAAGTGATGGGAATGATTGAATATTATTTAGTTGGTTGGGTTCATTTTTATTGATCTAATGTTGATGACATTTGTTATGAACTCAAACATATAAAGAGAGGGAAACCATTTCCCACATCAAGACATACTATATTATGACACGTTTTAAATCCATGCAGGCTAGTCAGTGTCGCCCAAAGTGGACAATATCATGGTGCGGTGGATGGGTTCCTTTTAATTGTATATATCTATCTATGTTAATATTAGTGCTTATTTTGGTTGAGAAATGTTATGTGAATTTTTTTCATGAGTGTGCTCCTAATAAATAATTATTTGTTATAAAACTTGGAATAAAATAAGTTTTAAAATATTTATTTTTCAAACCTTATGTTTTTTTGATTATATTGCATGTCATATTTCAAATTTGGGACTCTTAAAAATACGATTTGAAATAAGAGGCAAAGGTTAAAAAATATTTAATGTTTTTTTTGAAATAAAAAGTGTTGAATTATGAAATAAAAAATTCTTTTAAATAATTTTAAATAATAATAAAATAAATAAAAATAAAAATTGATTCGATGGATAATTTTTTTTGTAGAAAAAAATGGGCTTTAAATGAAGGGTGGTTTTGAAAGGCATGTACTTGTTTAAAACAATGAATGGTGAATTGAGTTGAAAAGAATGTTTTGTTTATAATTGATTGATATATATTGCTTGATGTTTTTATTATAACCATATATGTGGTATTATTCTTGTTTGATAGGTATATCCCTTGGGATATTGTTTTTAAAGTTTTGTGAATATTTACACTTCTTTTATCTAGTGGTTGTTGTGTTCCAAATATATCGAGAAACTTGTGATCTGTCTCATCAGTTGGTTGTTTGGTCCACTGTTCTCTTTTCATTCTAGTTTTTTTATTATTGTGGATGATAATTGTTTGAGGGGTATCTAATGTAAAGGTTTATAATATTCTTGCACATTTCTTTTTTCATTCTAGGGAATTTCCTAGTGATTTCGAGGTTCAAACATTTTTGAAAAAAAAAATTAAAAGCGATTTAAAATGGGTTTGATAATTTATTTTTGTTAATTTTGATGTTTTGAAATAAATTTTGGAAGTTTTTAAAATTATTTAATTTTGTATGATTTATTTAATTGTAATAAATTCAATATTATTGAATTTAAATATTTTTTTAAAAATTTTAATTACGTGTGATTTATTAAACATTATACAACATATTATATACATGTGTAAATATGTATATTTACATGTGTCATGTTATATTTAAATGTTTCAAATTGTTTGTGTTATGAATGTTATATATATATATATACATACACTACTTTGTTATATAAATATGTGTGTGTGTTGCACACCTATATGTTATGCACACACACACACACGTATATATGTATGTATATTTAATATGTTTAAAAAATGTTCAAGTGTATACATTATTTTGTAAATATGCATTTACAAATATATATATATATATAAATGAATATATTTATTTATTGTGTATATATATTTATATCGCTATATATGTATATACATGGCATTGAAAAAAATTATGATTTAAGTTTTTTAAAGGTATCAATATGTAAAGATAGTTTTCATGTTTTAAATTTAGAAATTTTATGAGGTTTAAATGTGTGTTGATTAAATAGAGAGAGAAAAATTATAAATTAAATGTGATACTCATGAATAGTGGGAGTGTGTGGGAGTTATGATTTTTAATGGTAGAAAATGTGTGAATAAATAGGATGGAGATAGAATCATTAAAAAGGAAAAAAATATAGGGATTCGTCGAAGTTATCATATAATAATTATAAATTTTGTTGTGAAAAAATTATTTATTCAATATTTAAAGGGTTTTGTTAATAAAATTTTTAAATATATTATACATAAAATGAAGTTATTTTTTATTGGGTTTTGGCAGGTCCAAAAACTCTGCATGATAATAAAAAAATCATTTCACACATCTTGTGTGCATTTTATATATGTAAATGAGAGTAACGTAGATAAATGTTATATATATATCATATTATTAATATATATATATATGATGTTATGAGTTACACACACACACATATATAACCGGGTTTTGTTTTAAAAAAAAGTCAAAAGATGTTTTTAAAAAAAGTAATGTTTATATATATATATATAAAGTCACTTTATATATGTGATGTTTTGAAAAAAATAGAAACGTTTTTAGTTTAAATTTTTTTACACTTTAAAACATTAAAAAAAAGGAATGATACAACCTTTAAAAATAATGATAAATAATGTTAGAATTAATGAAAAAATATTATATGAATTAAAGGAGGGAAAAAAGATAAAATGAAAGAGTAAACAATGTGGGATGAATAGTTTGAAGAGATTAGAATAAAAGGGGATTTCTAGGGATTTAAAATGATAATAGAGAGGGTGGTGGATGATGGAAATAATAAAAAAAAAGTGAGGGAGAGAAGCATGGAAGAGGGTGCCACGCCCAACCCCCAAAAAATTTAAATAATAAATAATAAAAAACTAGAAAAATTGGTTTAATAATAATAATAATAAGTGGGGAGAAATTAAAAAATAAAAAATAAATAATAATTGTGTAATACATTTTGAATTAAATGAGGTAATTAAATGAGGGGATTAAATGTATGAATTAAATGAAAAATGCGTTTTGTGAATTAAAAATTGGGTAAATAAATACCCTATATTATTCAACTTATTTATGAAATATCTCCCTCAATACTAATCAGAATGACACGTCGTTCATCCCCATCGCCATCGCATGAACTGCTCAAACCGAGGGTCCCAAATCCATCATCAATCCATCATTTCCATCATCATATCATGATATCGTCGTCAATCTAAACCTGGATTCGTGATATCAATTCCTTGTGCCAAGGATCAGGCATTTAATGATTGATTATCTGGTATTTGTCAAATCATGGACCAAGGGGTTTAACCCTGATAAACGATGAAATGAGGAAGAAATGAATAACCACAAACACGAGGAATGAACCTCAACCAAAGTTTGTGTTGGTCTCAATTCATTTCTTTTATAATGATGAACAAATAGATAACAAAATAATCATAAATAAATCCCCAAAAATTCCCCTTAGATAAAACCATCCCACAATATGACCTATCCATGAATCAATCCATTGGTTGATTAATTCATGTTTATTGTAGGAATAAATAAATGGGAATAAATCTAATTAAATAGAATTACTACCTTGATTTGGATCAATCATAGATGATGAAAAAATCTACATCCTTATCATTGGAGAGATCGACATGTTCTGTTGGCACACCAATCCTCAATCTTGATCTGATTGACACTCTCCAATGGAAGCTTATACAATGGATCCTCTAGATCTCCAGGGTTATGCATCTAACCCTGAGATTTTACCATAGTCATGTATTTATAGAGGAATTAAACCAGGTCACTACATTGTGTAATAAAATAAATAAATATTTTATTTTATTTTATCAATTCATCCGCGATGACTTTTCCACAAAAATATTGCACCGACAAAGGTTATATCAGACCTAAGATAAAACCCATGTTTTGAACTCAAAGGTGACCTCATATTTTTGATTTGATCCACCATTTAAAAATTATTCTATTTTTAGTAAAACTACATGTGTGTGCATTTAATATATTTCAAAAAAATTAATCCTGAAAACACTGGGTCTCGGAATCATGCGCCATATCAGTGCCTGGTCTTGAAAATATTACTAGATATATTTAAAAACTTTACATGGAAAATATAGGGACGTTATAATAAATTTTTGAGTCGATTGAACCCTCACCATAGATGAATTGGGGAGCCAAGTCACACATTATAAACAAATTGAAGAACCATAAGAACAAAGGGAGTGTTGTTGAAGGTTTGAGCATGATTGACTTTTGGATCTTTACATAACTATATGAAATTGAGTATGAAGAAGGCATTTTTTAGCTTCTTCAAAATTGAATGACCATAAAAAAATCTAAGATAGATGAAGATGACTGAATACAAGCCTTGCTTTGATGTATCTAGGTTCATGAGACCACTGATGGTGTTTACGAGACTATGTGAGATCTTGGGAAGAAGATTAATTCTAGTTGATGATGTGTTGAAGAATACGATCCTAGGTCACAAATGGAATGACCCCAATTCTTCCACTAAAGGAGACCATTACCACCACTATTTTTAGGTTTTAAATAATAGAATATTGAAGAATATGGTGGAATAAAACCAAATAAAAAAAACAATGTTTGACTAAAGATCTGCTGGTGATGAAGATAACGGTGGACAGGTTTAACCAACTCTATTGAATAAAACCATGAAGGAATCCAAAAACTGATGCTAAGATTTCAAATCCAGAGTTGGGTTATTCAACTGAGAGAATGATTGAGTAAGTTTTCTAATGGAAATTTGTGACTCTATATGCCGAGTAAGATGAATCCAGATTTTGATGTGATGATAACGGATTTGGCATGCTGGTTTGCATCGATGCTGTAGAGGATATTCCAATGATTAAATATGGAACATTCTATGTGGATGATCACCAACACCATTGAAACCAAAGTAGGATGGATCAAGCCATAAAATCCAGTGGGAGAAGATGACGAGATTTCTTATTGAAACTAGGAGAATCAAACTTAAATCAGACATCAAGGAAGATGGATTATCAAGGAAGTTTCAAGTCTTTGCATCATTTGAGATTTTGATGAAAGGGTGACCCAAGGTTTGGATATTCATTTGAATTTCATGTTTGGGATACTTGATACTGGTTCTGAGTTTTGGTCTAATAAAGAAGAAGACTGCAAAGTTTCATTTTTGGATAGGATGAAAGAAAATAAGGCTCTGTTATTGAATTTTGTCGAAGAAGAATCGATTCCTATTTCTATGTTTTCTATGGAGGATTGATGTAGGGAAGCATGGTCCAATAATTCTAAAACCATAGAATATTTAGTCGATGAAAACTAGGTGCTCAATAAATTGTTTATGAGAATTATTTTGTGTTAGCATAATCTTCTCAAATAAGAAGACTGATCTTTGATTTAAAAATGAAACCGGGTTGATTTTATATTGAAGAGGAAGCTGGCATGATGAGAAGGAAGTTTTGATTTTAAGGGTTGGTAATAATTTTTTGACATGTTTACACCTAGAACAATTAATTTCTATGATGGTGATAGAGTTTATTGAAATATTTTATTAAATTTATGGGGTTGTGGTAGAAGGTAAAGAGAAATATTTACTATCAATGATGACAAACAAGTGATCCTAGAAAAACAAGGAAATGTGTAGATAAAACAAATAAAAGGGGACTCAATTATATTTTGAACAGACATTTGTAGACACAATTTTTTTTGAGAGATAGGAGTCATACCAGAGTAGGAGCATAAGTAGGAGAACAACAATGAAGAACAACAAGAACTCAGAACAGGGAGGAAATCTACTCAGGCATAGACTATTTCTATCTATATTTTCTTGGTTCTTATTTTATTCATTGTCTATAATGTATATCCTCAAATAAATTATTGTTTGTAGATTCTATAATGTGTAACTAATCATTTTTAGGGCTATTATATTGTAATGCATTGAATTTATTCATCTTCTCAACTCTTGTTGTAACTATCATATTAGTGCAATATTTTTTTAGTGTTATATTTTTTCATTCTTAATGAGTATAATTTTTAAACTAATATACATAAATATGGGTTATGATAGTGGTTACTTAAACTCTCTTTATCAACTGAATTATCAAAAATTGGAAAAGGTTGATGATACTCTTCTCTATTAAAGAACTATTCTTATCCTCAGTTAAAATTGACTGGACTTTACTAAGAAGATTTCAATGATCCATGAAAAACACTTAAAGATACTTAGGTACTCAATACAACTTCTTTAAAACACTGATATAGATGTTATGGCTTGTATTTAGAGAAGAATATCTCTTTTTTTTTCAATGCAGTGTAGTCTAATTTCCCTAACATCATCCGTTGCTTTCCTCTTTTCCAAATGTTTTCAAAATCTCCATCTCAATCACTTTTTCAATGTTTCAATTTTGTTTTGTTTGTTTTTTTTTTGGGAATTCACAATTTTTTTTATTTCCTATAGAGTTAAATAATCTTACTTAATGAGTTACTAGTTTGTTCATAGGTTTTAGACAATTAAATTTACACCAAGTTCAATGATATTAGTGTAAAAAATATACTACTTCTTGCTTAGGTGATATTTTCATTCTAAATTGAGGGGGTTCACTATTTATAAAATTTATATGATAATGTGATTATTTAGTATTTTTTCCACTATTCTTTTGGAAATTAACTTTAGGAACTAGGGAAGGGAGTGTGATGGAGGATATTTTTATGGAATTGAGATTTTAACTTTACAAAACTTGAAATTTAAACTTGAAACTATGGGACTCAACTTTTTTAAAATCAATCATTTTAGGGATCCAAATAAAATTTAAATCATATAATTCCTTTCAATATAAAGTAAAATTGGAAATTTGGATCCCATAGTGATTCACTAAGACAGGGGAAATGGGTGATTTTTTTAATAAATCCATTTTCAAACTCAATAAGGGCTCTACACAGTGATATGTATAAACCCATGGTTGAGAAAAATTTAAATAAATTTCCTTGTCAAAAAATAATCACATTTAAGCGAGGGGAATTTTGAGCCCTAATGAAGAAGGAGATAATTGACATATATGAAAATCACTTGAGTTATATCAATAAAGTGATAAATGGTTATTTGTTTTTTTGGAACCTAGGAGAGGGTTATAATTGAAAGTTACTTTGTTAAATTTTTTAATTCCAATTCTATCTAACCTATTTTTTTCTTCTAAAATTGTAATTTGAATTAGAATTTGAATAATATGGTTTGTGGCATTCATTAGGAGGCATGATTATTTTAATATTTGGAGGAATTTTTGATTCCCTTTGATTTTGATGTAATTTTAAACCTAGCTATGATAAATTATTATATTTTTTAGTTTTCTTAAATAAATAATTTTCATTTAATTGATTGGGAGCATAATTGATTAAATGTGAGGGAATTTTATGTGGCCTTTATTTCATGTGTTTTTCCACTTATATTTTGATGTTTTAACTATTTATTTAAATATAATTTGTGTGTTTTATTAGTTAATTATAGTGTTATGCTCATTTGGATATACAATTATTAAATTTATGAATTCTTTGTTATTTTTTTTGTTTTATGCTTCAATTATTAATTATTTTACACCTCAATAGATCACATAAAAACAATGTGGTGTGCAGATAAAAGAAATAAAAGGGGAATCCATCATATTTTTAGTAGATACATTCATATACAAAAAAAATCTTGAGATATAGGAGCCAAACAAGAGCTATATCAGAAGCATGAGAACAAAAATAATGAATAATTTTAGCTTAGAACATAGAGAAAATATTCTCAGACATAGAATATTTATATCTCTATTTTTTACTTCTTCTTTTCTTTATTGTCTGTAATGTATATCATAAAATCATTTTTTATTGTTTCTCTAATCCTGAGTAACTAATAATTTTTTAGAGATATAATATTATAATGTTTTGAGCTTCTTCATATGCTCAAATCTTGTTATCACTTCATGTCAATTATTTTTTTCAATGTTGTATTTTTTTATTCTTAATGAGTATATTTTTTATGCTATTATATGTACCTATGGGTGATAGTAGTGGTTACTTAAAATCTTTTCATCAACCGAAGTATCGAAAATTGGAAAAGGTTGATGATACTCTTATATATTAAAGAAATATTCTTATCATTAGTTTGGATTGACAGGTATTTACTGATGAGAGTTCACTAAGTTGTGGAAAACACTTAATGAGAGTTAGGTGATCAACAAACCTTCTTTACAACACTGACATTGATGTGATAACTTATAGTTAGAGTAGAATATTTATTTGGTCAATGCAGTGTAGTCTGATTTCTATAACTTCATATATTTATTTCCTATTTTACAACTATTTTCACAATCTCTATCTCCATCACTTTTTCACTATTTAAATTTTGTTTTTTTTTGGTCATTCACATAGTTTTCCTTCCCTATGGAATTTGATACTCTTACTTTCTGCTATACTAGTTTTTTTTGTAGGGTTTAAATAATTAAATTTTCATGAAGTTAAATGATATTTATGTCACTGATGACATTTTAATTTTTTCAAGGACCACCCTAGAGGAATGTGGTTCTATTTTCCAACCTTTTCACTAGTATGAGAGAGCTTCCATCCAGTCAGTTAATCTTTCCAAATCAGAAATTTCATTCATCCCAAGTGTTCCCTAGAGCAGGAAGGATGACCTTCACAAAGTGTTGGGTATTTGGGTGGTTGATAAGCATTATAAATACATTGGGCTCCCCACTATTTTCAAGTGCTAAATAAAAGAAGTGTTCTCTAGGATTTTTGGACAGGGTTATAAAAAAAATTCATGGGTGGAATAACAAAAGGGTTTATAAAGAGGGAAAGTAAATCTTAATTAAATTAATGGGATAGTCAATACCATATTATGTTATGACCCTTTAAAAACTCCCTAGGTTTATTATTTACCAACTTCACTTTAGATTGGAAAATTTATGGTGGCGCCTCAATAATGGGAGGAATAAAATACTCTAGATAGAATGGGATAAGATCTATCTCAATAAATCATGTGGGGGTATGGGGATATTAGATTTGCTTCACTTTAATGACACCCTTATTACCAAGCAGGGTTAGAGACTTCTAGATCATCCTATTTGTTTGTGTGATTCAGTCCTTTATGCCAAATATTTCACAAATTCATATTTTTGTGTATCAAAGTTAGGACCTCATTCCAAATTTTTCTAGAGAATCTTATAGGGGTCGCATGAGCTGTTGAATATGGGAATATACTAGAGGATTGGTGATGGGACCAATGTAAATTATGGAAGGACCCATGTATAGTTGATGGAAATGACTTCTTGAAAACTTTTCTTGTTATTATCAATTTTGAAAATACAAGGGCATGGAATTTATTCAATGATGATGACAATGGTTGGTGTCTTGAGAAGATGGACTTTTGGTTCAATGAGAGAGACATAAATATTATATTGAGTATTCCTTATGAAAGGAATATGGGATATGATTGACTCTACTAGATAAAAGATAACTATAGTTTATATATGATCATGTTTGGATATAAGCTGGCACTGGAATCGCTGAACCTGGATACCAATGAGTTTTGGAAAATCCTTTGGTGCCTCTTGATCCCTCCTAAGACACATTATTTCTGGTGGAAATCATTCTATATAATAATCCATGACAAAGAGTTCCTCACATTTCCCCATGCTTCAGATGATCTTATATGCCCTCTTTGCATGCCTATATAGGAATCTTCCATGCATTCTATTTTTGATTTCCCTAGTGCTCAGTATGTTTGGAACATATAGAATGTTGATGTTGATTTTTTCCTCAAGTTGACATCTATTTTTTCAATGTTGCTGGTGAAGTGGTCCTCTTCCCTCATAAATTTAGCGAGTATCCTTTGTACTATGGCTTAGATTATATAAGTTAGATAAAAAGATTTCATCTTTAATCACATGGTAATACCAAGTTCCTTCTTGGTCGATCAGTCCATCTCCTGATTGGCTACCTGGAAACACAATGATGAGTAGCTCGATGTCACAGGTGCATGATATTTCTCAAGATCATAGAAACATCCTCCAATTAGAATATTCAAAATTAACATGGACACTTCTATCACGAGTGGATTTTCTTTCGGTGTATGTTTAGTTGTCTGAGACTCTATGGGTTTGATAATTATAGCCTTCCAAAAACCCTTTTATGCCAAATGGACCCCACCAGTAGCCAAATACTAAGACATTATTGTTGGTATGGAACATTTTATTAATAGGGGATGGAGTTCAATAATTCTGGAATTAGACTACCTTACTATTCTTAACACCATCTCATCTTCAGATAATGGATTTCAACCATTTGGTATGCTTGTGGGGAGGATTTTATCTTTATGCCACCACTTCATCCTACTCCTTTTTGTACATCAAGAGAGATGGAAATAGGGTTGCAAACCCTTTGGAAACCTATGGTCTTTTAGGAGAATCACGAGTCTGGTTGGATGATTTTCCTATTTGGTTTAACTCTTCAGTATTTCTTGACCACTTATCATTATTTATTTATTATTTTACCTTAAAAAAAGTAATGTTTTTTTGAATTTAGAAAAATAATAATTTATAGTTATATTATAAAAAATTAAATTTTTAATCCCAAATAAAAAAAATAAATAAAAAAAATCAAAATTTAAAAAATTAAGTTTTTTTAATTTTTATTAAAATTGATAGTTTTTAAATTCCAAGATTATTTCTATTCTTATTAATAATTATTCATTTTAAATTATTTAATAAAATTTGGTATTATTATTATAAAAAAAAAACTATAACTAAATTCCTAAGATCAATGAGAAAAATTACATTCAAAAATACAAAAAAATTGTAAATCATTTAAAAACTCATAAATTTATCATCTTTATAAAAAAGATTTTATATGTTTCCAATTAAGCATACTTTAAAAAATAAATTTTATTTATATTTCATTAAATTAATTTGTAACTCTATTTATAAAAATAGTAAAACAAATTGCATTGAAAAAAGTACAAATTGTAAATCATCTAAAAAATTAATAACTTCGGAGTCTTATAAAAAATAGTTTCCATACTTCTAACTAAGTGGAAATATTTGAAAATTTTAAAAAATTAATTAATTTATGAAAATTAATATATTTCTAGGAAATTCCATTTTAATATTGGAATAATTTTTTTAATAGAAAATAGAACATGAAAATTTTGCAAAGTCAATTAGAATATTCTGATATAAGATTCCAATGGAAAACTCTAATGAAAATTTTCATTGAAAAGTGATTTATTCAGCTAGAAATTTTTACTAGAAAAATTCAGTGAAAAACTCCAGATGATAGTTACAGTAGAAAATTATTATTGGAGAACTTTCATTGGAAACTATCACTATTGTTGGACTCACCTGTTTTGATAATCCCAAATCATGTTTGAATATTGATCATGATATATCAAGCCATTTTCTAATCTTTTTTAATCTATATTCATATTATTTATCCTAAACAATTTATATTTTTAGTCTCATGACTTTGTTGCATCATCTTACAATTTACATTTCTCTAAGTATAAGTTCACTGTTAAAGGCTACTGGTAAGCGACTTCTGTTCAAGGTCACCGTTATAGCTCACTATTACTCTAGGTCACTCTATGTCACTGATTCTAGAAGGTTACCATTGAAGATATACTGTCACTGTTATAAGCTATCGGTGCGAGGTCATTGTCACAAGTCTACTGTTGATCTGCGTATCAAAGCATAAATACAAAGAGTCACCGTCACAAGGTCACTACTATGACAAGGCTTCTATCAGAAGTCCACTGTTAGACTCTTTCTTAAGTCTTCTGTTAAGATATTCACAGTTCAAGTCTACCATTGGACATGTCTACCGTTAGTAGAAGTCTACAGCTAGACAACTCCTACTATCGATATAATATACTATTGTTCAAGTCTACTATTAGAATACTTTTTCTTATAGACAAACTCCACCATTGATAAAATCAACTGTTAAGATAGTCTACCGCTGGAAAGGTCACTATTGAAGTAGTCTGATGTTACAGAGCTACCGTTAGAAGCCTAATGTTCAAGTCTACCGCTGATCAAGCTTACTGACTGAAGCCTATAGTTAAAGGTCTACTATTGAAGAGCTACTTTTATATAGGGTAACAGCTACCGATACAAGGCATCTACTGATACAAAGTCCACCATTACAAGTCAACAGACAGAGAGCTACCGTTGAAAGATGACTGTTAACTAATCACTGCTACTCAAACTCTATACCTTGTCAATATTATTATTATAATACTAATGGTTATTTTTGATGCTTTTAATGCATGTTCTAGTAATTAATGATGTTGTTGGATTTTTAGGAACCGTACCTCGTACCTGTAAAAAGGTAATCATTCCTATTGACCGGAGATGAACATGTATAAAAGGGAACCTCGAAGATGAACAAATATATAGAGAGAAGTCTGTCCATGCATACACGAACCAACCTAATGATACAAAAATACTTACATGCATAGAAGAAGAAGGAAGGCTACATACTGAATCCGAAGAACCCAAACATTCCATGAGCAAAAGAGCTTCTGACCCAACAAGCTGATCATCTCTACATCTGGAATTTAGAACCTGGAAGTTCCGACACTCTGTTTTGGAGGCAACTTGCAGAGAAGGACCAAAACTTCATTTCCTTCATTCCAACGAGTCCAGAGATAATCTTCCAACACATAGATCTTTCTAGACTTCTTTCAAATATCTTTAGCTCTATTGTGTTTAAGTATTTTTCATTTGTGAGCAGTGTGTCTGTCTTACACACACTGAATCTTGTGCTTGAACTGAGGGATACTGAAAATACCCATACCAAACTCTATTCACATTTGTTTCCCATGCATAACTATGGAAGAATCCTAGTGTGGATTGGTAGTTTATTTTACCACGTAGAACTGTGGTAGAGGTTACAAAACCTGGACAGTTTGTGAAAACTGTTGTAAAGCCTGATACAGGCTGTGTATCATTTTTAATATAATTGCTTGGTGGAAAGTGATCACCAATTGGAGAGGACTAGGTCTTGACTTAAGACTGAACCTCTTGTTTAAATTGTTGTATTTATCTTTCACTCACTCTATTTTACATTTATCCGCTGCTTATATTTGCAAAGACAGAAATATGTTTTTACATTCACTCTGATAGTTAGTTCTGGATAGTGTGTATATGTGAATCGTTTAGTAAACTTGTTTCAAAAGTTATATTAGTACTCATACTGATTCAACTGAGGAGTAATCAACCTTTGAGAAACCTGTTGAACAATAAATCACTTATATCTCTACTACGTTAATTAACTAGGCTGTTTTATTTGGCGGATTTTAATCATAAAAGTTTTTAACAGAAATTTTAATTGGAACTCAATTCACCCCCCTCTTGAGTATCCACTCCGACCAACATTTGGCATCAGAGGTCTCATTATTCATACCATCAAAATAGTTTTCAATATTGTCAATTTCTTTTCAACTGTGATTTTAGTTGTATCTTAAAGATCTAAAGGTTTCCATTATATCTAAATTTTCAGTTCTTTAATCTTTTAGTTTTCTATGGATAACCGAGTTAAGGGTGCTGCTACTAATAGACCACCTTTCATTAATGGTAATAATTATGGTCAGTGTAAAATGAAAATGAAAATGTATCTTGAAAGTTTAGGACCTGAAATTTGGGACACAATTGAGGAACAACATGCATTACCTGCTACTGCTAGGGATACATGGTCTCAATTGACTAAAACTACTTATAATAATAATTGTAAAGCAATGAATGCCTTATAATGTGCTTTGGGTGATGAAGAGTTTAATAGAATATCTGCCTGTAAGACTGCTTTTGAAATTTGGGATACTCTGGTTGTTTCTCATGAAGGAACAACCAATTTTAAAGAAATGAGATTAAATACCTATACTATTAAATATGATAATTTTAAAATAAATCCTAATGAATCTATATCTGAAATGTATCTTAGGTTTAATAAGATAGTAAACACCATGAATCTTCTTGGGAAACTAGTGGACAACAAAGGCCAAATCATGAGGCTGCTTAGATGTCTACCTAACAGATGGAGAGGCACTTCTGTATCAATCCGAGAATCATGTGACATCAGTAAGATACCTGTAAAGGATCTAATTGGAAAACTAATGATGTATGAAGAAGAGCTTAAGGTAAATCAAGAAATAGAAGAAGAACCAAGAAAGAAGTCAGTAGCATTCAAGACTTCTGCCTCAAAAATCAAAGACATAGAAAAAGATCAAGTACCTATAGATAGTTCTACAAGTGAAGAGTCAAACTCAGACAATGATGAGGAGATGACACAACTTGACAGAAGATTCAAAAGATTATACCGAAAGAAGAAATTATTTAGGAAGTCAAAATTCATAGGAAAGTATGATCATAAAGGACAATGGAAGAAAGATAGGAAGTGGAATGAGAATTCAAGTGAAATAGTATGCTATGAATGTAAACGAAAAGGTCATGTGAAAGCAGACTGCCCCAAGTTAAAATTCAAAATAAAATATGAGGATAATGGAAAAAGTTATAAAAAGGATATGAAAGAAACTTGGATTGATTTGGAAGATAGTTCTAGTGAATCTGATGCTTCATACTCAGAACAAAACAAACATGCAAATCTATGCTTTATGACAGAGACATCTGAGGTAACAATTAATTCCCCTGTGCATAATACTTATTATTATGGGAATAAAAGTGAATCTCATAATGATGAAAATATTAATAAGGAAGAATTATTTGAATATTTAAAAATGATTGAGGTTACTTTTAATGAAATCAAGAACAAATATAAGTCATTAAAAAGATAGCATGCTTTAAATATGAATTACAAGTCAAATTTGGACATAGAAAAAGAGAAATTTTCTAAGCTGCTAAAGGAAAATACAAAGTTAAAATTATCTAATGAACAATTAAGAAAGGATCTTGAGAAGTTCAATGCTGGTAGGGATACCTTGACACAGTTTCTAGGAAAACATATTTCTCCAAAGTACACAACTGGTCTAGGATATCAGCCCGGACAAAGACAAATTAGAAAAACCAAATTTGTTCCAAGAATAGGACAGTTCGCTGCTAGTTCTAGTTCTGAACCATCTTTTGAGAAATAATTTTCTAAAGGACCTAACAAAGTATTTATGTCTCAAAATATTTTTGTTGATTTTATAAAACCTATAAATCAAATATGGGTTCCTAAATTTTTACTTTCTAACCTCTCTGGACCCAAGAAGATATGGGTACCAAAATTACCCCATGCTTAATCTGTTTTGTAGGGTAATTGCTTAAAGAGTTCCTATAATACTCTATGGTACTTGGACAGTGGATGTTCAAGACATATGATAGGAGACTATTCTTTATTCAATAGTCTAATTAAAGTTGATGGAGGGCATGTCACCTTTGGTGATAATGCAAAAGGAAAAATCGTCGGCTTATGCCAGATTGGTAACCCTAATACAATATTAATTTCTAAAGTAATTTTTGTTGATGGATTAAAGTACAATTTAATTAGTATATCTTAGTTATGTGATGATGGATTTAATGTTAAATTTGAAAATGATTCATGCCACGTTTTTAATTCAATAAATGATTTAGTTTTCACTGCATGTATAAATGAGAATGTATATGCTGTTGATTTAAATTCCTTAGCCAAACAAAATGTTTCCTGCCTAATTGATTTTCATAAAGAATCTTGGTTGTGGCACAGAAGGTTAGGACACTGTAATGCGCATTCACTTAGGAAGCTATCTAAGAAAAGTTTAGTTAGAGACTTATCTAAATTAGAATTCCCACTTGAAAAAGTGTGTAATCCCTGTCAAAAGTGAAAAAACACAAAGTTTCTTTCAAACCAAAGAAAGAAGTTTCAACTTCTCAACCACTTGAGTTTGTTCATATGGATTTTTTTGAACCATCTAGAGTTTCAAGTTTAAATGGGAAGCACTATGTTTATGTTCTTGTAGATGACTTTTCTAGGTATACTTGGGTATAATTTCTAGCTCACAAAAGTGAATCTTGTTCCTACTTTATCAAATATTCCAAGTCTATAGAAAATCTTAGTGGACTTAGAATTAAGACCCTAAGAAGTGATCATGGCCGTGAGTTTGAAAATCATGAGTTTGAATCTTACTTCTCACACAACGGCTATAGTCACAACTTTTCTTCCCCTAGGACACCTCAACAAAATGGTGTTGTAGAAAGGAGAAATAGGACCCTTCAAGAAATTGCAAGGACCATGCTCAATGAGTATGAATTACCTGTTTATTTTTGGGCTGAAGCTATAAATACACTTGTTATATTATCAATAGAGTTTTAATTAGACCTGTTCTAAAGAAGACCCCTTATGATATTTGGAAAAATAGGAATCCCAAGGTTAATTACTTTATAGTTTTTGGTTTCAAAGTATTTATTCTTAATACTAAAGATAATCTTGAAAAATTTTCTCCCAAAAGTGATGAAGTAATTTTCTTGGGTTATTCTATCTCAAGTAAAGCCTATAGAGTGTTTAATAAGAAAACAAAATGTGTGGAAGAATCAGTTCATGTCAAATTTGATGAGACTGATCCACATGAGCCTAAAACCTCTCTTGAACATCTTGAGGAAGATATGTAAAATCTGAACCTTAATGATAAAGATAGTGAATCCCCTGTGAAAGTTTCCAATTCTGGAATTTTTCCAGAATCTGCACCTATTGATTCTAAACCAACAGACAACAATGAAGAGTCTAGTTCAACCCTTCATAGAGGTATTAGTACTCTTAGGAATCATCCTTTAGATGTTTTTGTAGGTGATTTAAATAGAGAAACACAAACTAGAGCTTCTCTAAGAAACAAGGTTGAACATCAAGCTTTTATTTCACAGCTTGAACCTAAAAATATTAATGATGATATCAATGATGAATTTTGGGTAATGGCTATGCAAGAAGAATTAAATCAGTTCGAAAGAAACAAAGTCTGGGAATTAGTGGAAAGACCTAAGGACACTTTGACAATAGACACTAAATGGGTGTTTAGAAACAAAGTTGATGAGTCTGGAAATATTGTCAGAAATAAGGCTAGGTTAGTTGCACAAGGATATAGTCAAGAGGAAGGAATAGACTACAAGGATACCTTTTCACCTATATATAGATTAGAAGCCATTAGGATACTACTTGCTTATGTAGCTCATCTGAATTTTAAACTTTATCAAATGGATGTTAAAATTGCTTTTCTAAATGGGTACATAGTTGAGGATGTGTTTGTTGAAAACCCCCTGGTTTTAAAAATCCTCATTTTTCAAATCATGTTTTTAAACTCTCTAAACCTTTATATGGTTTAAAACAAGCTCCAAGAGCATGGTATGATAGGCTCAGCTCTTTTCTTATTTCAAAAGATTTTACCAAAGGGATAGCTGATCCTACTCTTTTTATAAAAATGATTTATAAAGATGTTTTAATATTAAAAATTTATGTGGATGATATTATTTTTGGATCTTTTAAAAATTCATTATGTGTTGATTTTTCAAAGATGATGAAAAATGAGTTTTAAATGAGTTTAATGGGAGAACTCAAAATTTTATTTGGATTTAAAATCTTTCAAAATAAAAATGGCATTGTTTTAAATAAAAGTAAATATATTAAGGATATTTTAAAACGTTTTACTTTGGATGGTATTAAAGGTAGTGACACACCTATGAGTACCACTTGTAAGATAGATACTGATGAAGCTGGAGAACCAGTGGATCAAACCAACTACAGAGGTATGATAGGGAGTCTACTCTATCTTATAGCTAGAAGACATGAAATTATGTTTAGTGTATGTATGTGGGCTCGATTTCAAGCCAATCCAAAAGAATCTCATTTAAATGCTGTAAAAAGGATTTTAAATACCTCAAATTTACTCCCAACTTAAGACTATTTTATCCGAAAGGAAAATCATTTGATTTTTTGAGTTATTCTGATGCTAATTTTTCCGGATGCAAGTTAGATAGAAAAAGAACCTCTAGGACATGTCACATTTTAGGCAAGTCACTAGTATCTTGGTGTAGTAAGAAGCAGAATTTTGTTGCAGTATCTACTGCCGAAGCTGAATACATAGCTGCAGGTAGTTTTTGTGCTCAAATTTTGTGGATGAAACACACTTTACTAGACTATGGATATCAGTACAAACATGTCTCTATAAAGTGTGACAACACAAGTGCTATTAACATTTCCAAAAATCCAGTATCTCATGCTAGGACAAATCATATTGATGTAAGACATCACCTTTTAAGGGATCATTATCAAAAAGGTGATATCACTCTTGAATTCATTGGTACTGAATGTCAATTGGCTGATATATTTACAAAGCCTTTGAATTATGATAGGTTAAATTACATCAAAAATGAGTTAGGAATGATTAATTTCAGTACATGACACCTCACCGTTAGAACTCACTATTAGACCTCACTGTTAGACCTCACTGTTAGACCTCACTGTTAGACCTCACTGTTAGACCTCACTGTTAGACCTCACCATTGCACCTCACTGGTGTACCTCACTATTAAGAACCTCACTATTGGATACCTCACTGTTTAATTTTATTTTATGCGGGAATCTGAACCGTTTTTATTCCTATTCATTATTTCTATTTTATTTTGTTTTAATCCCTAAATGATAAAACTAAAGGATACTAATATATCTCAATCCACCTTTATAAATCTCGAACCTTACTCTTGAAATCCCTAAACCCTAACTATCCATTTGATCCCTCAAACCTCTCTCAATCTCCATGGCTAGAACCAAGCGACCCCCGACTGTCAATGAAGATGTGCCAAGGCCAAAGAGGACTCGAGCCGAATCCAGTGGCACGAGCAATACCCCGAAGGGACCTGTCAACCCACATCTGAACAAGAGAGAAATCTTTGCTGAGAAGGAGTTGAGTGAAGAATGGCTGTTGTCGAGAGCACTAGAAGCCCAAGTATGGACCAAATTCTTTGCCAACAACAATGGACCGTACTACCCGAATCTTGTGAAATAATTCTATGAATATTTGAAGTTCTTAGAGGAAGATGATGTGCATAGGATGGTATCCAGATTCAATGGAAATGAAGTCAGCTTCTCATCTACCGAGTGGGCTTCCTGTTTGAGAGTTCCTCATGAAGGAGTATATGAATACTATTCTGGAGTGGCTCCTCCAGACAGTGATGTTTTTGAGTATGAAAAAGCTCTGAAAGAACTGACAGGAAATGGAAAATCAAGAAAGATCATTGCAGCTGAGATGAATGGAGAAGACAGACTTTTATTTAAGTTCGTTCAGCATGTAATTAGTCCCAGGAGAGGGGATTTTGCTGTGCTAAAGTATCAGTACATATTCTTAATGTACTTACTGAAGCATGGAGAGAAGATTAACCTATGTAGGTTTCTGATGACACAATTGAAGGATATGACTAAGGTAAGATCAAAGTCCAATGCCCCATTCCACGCCAAGTTAATTTCTGTAATGCTAAAGGTAAAGGGTGTGGCTAGAAATAAATAAGAAATGATAGTGGCTAAGAACAATGTTTGTATCTACAAAGTTATTTGAAAATTCATGAAAATTAGCTGGAATCCCTGGAAGAAGGCATGGGTGAATAATGAAGGAAAGGTGTATGAAAAGTTTGACCCTACTACTCACCCATCTAGGCCAAAAGACAAGAGAGATCCAGGCCTGAAGCCTGATGATCCAGAACCATCTTATTCAGATGATGAGGTGGAAGTTGAAGGAGCTGTGGAACCTGAAAGAGGGAACACCCCCATTAATGATGGGAGTGATCCTGATTTACCTAACAGTCCTGTTAGGACAGTATCTTTCAAAGAAGCTAGCCCTCCAAAAGAACTTCCAAGAAGAGAGACTGTTCTAAGGGACAGTGATACTGAGACCGGTGAAGAAGAAGAATAAGTAGCTCAGAATATAGTGAGAGACACTTCTGAGGAGGATGAGGCTACTGAGTCAGATCATTCTGATCATGAGACAAAGGAGGCTGGTGATAAAGATAAAGCAAAGGAGGCTGCTATTTCTGAAGCTGATGATGAGAAAAATGAAGGAGAGGAGCTCAGTTTGAGTCCTCTTATAGGTAACACAGACAGGATAGTGTCTGATCAAGAAGCAGGAGTGGCACCTACTACCATTGAAATAGAAATCATTGATGACTTAGTGGAGGATGTGACTCACCCCACTGGTGAACCAATGAATCAGACCGAGTTTGAGTCTGCTAGAAATGAAGAGGAGGCTATGGAATTACCTATATCAGAAAAAGTAGAGGAGAATACTCAGGAGAGAGCTCCAAGTAAGGGGGAGCATCTTGGTTCTGTATCTGTTCTGCATGAAATTGAAGAATGGTCAGAAGAACTTGGATATCAGGTACTTGGGCTAGATTATGATGATTCAGATTGTGATATGTCAATAAAAATACATCATGTTCCTACTATTTTAGAACCTGCCATAGTGCCTCTAGTGGTTCCCATTCCTGAGAACCTTTTCACTAAATATGATCTGGAAAATCTGAAAACTGATCTGCACCAGATGTTTGTTAACAGGGCCTCTAAAATGGAAAGGGAAATGAGCTTAATTCAAGAGTTTGCTGCCTCTGAGATGGCAAAAGTTCAATATTCTATTCAAGCTAGTTTATCCAAAGAAATATCTCAATGATAGAATCAACCAAGGATGTGTCTCAGTCTGTAGAACTTCTAAGACAGTCAGTGGTAAGCCTGACTGCTCTAATGGCTTCTAAGGGCCAAACAGACAAAGACATTCACTACATCAAAAGTGCGGTGAAAAAAATGGTTGCAGTGTTTGAAATTTTAAGGAATCCATGAAATCTCATGTGAAGGTCCAGGATGAAGATGTGAAGAAGATTATCAGTGGGTTGAACAAGTCTTTTAAGGAAACTATTGCTTTCTCTATAAAACCTTTAACTGCCTATGCCTCTGCTTCAACCTCCAGTGTAACACCTGTAGACTTGTCAGCTTTCAAGATAGTGGTCACTGAAGAGATAGAAAATATTTTTGGTGTCAGTACACCTAATCCTCAATCTGTGACTCAGATTCTCTCCACTACCAAAGAAGTTCAGAAGTTAGTTAGTGACTTCATGAGAGAGGCTTCCCAGGACCAAAAGAGTATAAAGGAACAGATTAATTTCTACTATAAAAGGATTTACTCCAAGCATCAGATGGATGCTCATTTCAAGATTCTGTTGGAAAACCTCAAGATTCTACCAGTCACCAGAGCCTTCAAGGAACAAGTCACTCAGTTGAGCCAGCTGACTCCAGCCTTAGAGAAATTTATGGAAAACAAGGATGATTTCATATCGGCTATAGAAAGGGGAAGAATCATCATTATGGACTTCATAAACCTTCTCCTACCCTTTCTCCATGTGGACTGTAACCCTATCATTATACCTCCTACCTTACCTGCATCTCAACCCAGTAGATCTTCCACGATGTCTCCTACTGACGCCATCAGAAGCCTTAATCCACTGATACCTCAGAGACCTACCCACTACAGACCCATAGGAGCTTCTATTGCTGCCCCTCCAGTAATTCCTGCAGCAATTCCCAAACCTGCTGATCCACCAGCTCATTCTCCTTCTTCTTCTTCCAAAGGGAAAGACCAATTGCCTAAGGCTGATGTGGATTGAGTTTGTTTGTGTCTTTTTGATAGGGGCTGTATATTTTTTTTGATCATGTAATTTCATTTCATTAATAAAATCTTTCTCTGTTCTCTCTATTTGTGTTTCTTTTTTCTAATCACAAAGGGGGAGAAATACTGTGCCATACTGTGCTCATACTTATATGATCTGTGATAATTCTAAACTAATCATGTGATTGGGGAGGAATGTGCTAATATACTAATATGATCCTATGATCTCTCTGATACTTGAGAGATTTTTGATCTCTATTTAGTAACTGTATTATATGTGATATCTGTGATATCTATAATTAATACATAATGGCATAATTTGTGATTATCAAAAAGGGGGATATTGTTGGACTTACCTGTTTTGATAATCCCAAATCATGTTTGAATACTGATCATGATATATCAAGCCATTTGATAATCCTTTTTAATCTGTATTCATATTATTTATCCTGAACAATTTAAATTTTTAGTCTCATGACTTTGTTGCATCAGCTTATAGTTTACATTTCTCTAAGTATAAGTTCACTATTAAAGGCTACTGGTAAGAGCCTTCTGTTCAAGGTCATCGTTATAACTCACTATTACTCTAGGTCACTCTATGTCACTGATTCTAGAAGGTTACCATTGAAGATCTACTGTCACTGTTATAAGCTACCGATACAAGGTCACTATCACAAGTCTACCGTTGATCTGCGTATCAAAGTGTACAGACAAAGAGTCACCGTCACAAGGTCACTACTGTGACAAGGCTTCTGTTAGAAGTCCACTGTCAGACTCTTTCTTAAGTCTTCTGTTGAGAGATTCAAAGTTCAAGTCTACCATTGGACATGTCTACCGTTAGTAGAATGCTACTGCTAGACAACTCCTACTATCGATATAATCTACTGTTGTTCAAGTCTACTGTTAGAAGAAGTATACTGATAGACAAACTCCACCATTGATAAAATCAACTGTTAAGATAGTCTACCGATGGAAAGGTCACTGTTGAAGTAGTATGATGTTATAGAGCTACTGTTAGAAGCCTACTATTCAAGTCTACCGCTGATCAAGCTTACTTACTGAAGCCTACAGTTAAAGGTCTACTTTTTAAGAGATACTATTATACAGGGTAACAGCTACCGATACAAGGCATCTACTGATACAAAGTCCACCGTTACAAGTCTACAGACAAAGAGCTACTGATGAAGGATGACTGTTAACTAATCACTACTACTCAAAATCTATACCTTGTCAATATTATTATTATAATACTAACAATTATTTTGGATGATTTTAATGCACGTGCTAGTAATTAATTATGTTGTTGGATTTTCAGGAACCGTACCTCGTACCTGTAAAAAGGTAATCATTCCTATTGACTGGAGATGAACATGTATAAAAGGTAACCTCGAAGATGAACAAATATATAGAGGGAAGTCTGTCCATGCATACACAAACCAACCTGATGATAAAAAAAGACTTACATGCATAGAAGAAGAAGGAAGGCTACATACTGAATCCGAAGAACCTGAACATTCCATGAGAAAAAGAGCTTCTGACCCAACAAGCTGATCATCTCTACATCTGGAAGTCAGAACCTGGAAGTTGCGACTCTCTGTTTTGGAGGAAACTTGCAGAGAAGGACCAAAACTTCATTTCCTTCATTCCAACGAGTCCAGAGCTGATCTGCCAACACATAGAGCTTTCAAAACTACTTTTAAATATCTTTCTCTCTATTGTGTTTAAGTATTTTTCATTTGTGAGCATTGTGTCTGTCTTACACACACACGATCTTGTGCTTGAACTGAGGGATACTGAAAATACCCATTCCAAACTCTATTCACATTTGTTTCCCACGTATAACTGTGGAAGAATCCTAGTGTGGCTTGGTAGTTTATTTTCCCACCTAGAACTATGGTAGAGGTTAAAAAACCTGGATAGTTTTTGAAAACTGTTGTAAAGCCTGATATAGGCTGTGTATCATTTTTAATATAATTTCTTGGTGGCAGGTGATCACTAAGTGGAGAGGACTAGGTATTGAATTAAGACTAAACCTCTTGTTTAAATTATTGTATTTATCTTTCACTCACTCTATTTTACATTTATCCACTGCTTATATTTGCAAAGATAGAAATCTGTTTTTACATTCACTCTGATAGTTAGTTCTAGATAGTGTGTATATGTGATTCATTTAGTAAACTTGTTTCAAAAGTTGGATTAGTACTCATACTGATTCAACTAAGGAGTAATCAACCTTTGAGAAACCTGTTGAACAATAAATCACTTATATCTCTACTACCTTAATTAACTGGGCTGTTTTATTTGGGGTATTTTAATCCTAAAAGTTTTTAACAGAAATTTTAATTGGAACTCAATTCACCCCCCTCTTGAGTATCCACTCCGACCAACAACTATGAAATCCCAACTGAAATTTTCATTATAAAACTAATGTGGAAATATTTTATGGAAAATTCCAATGGAACATGCTAAATTCGGGTTCACTGAAATCTTAACCGATTCAACCTAAATAATTCACTCCAAATTTCAATGAAACAATGGTTGGAAATATTCCAGTAGAATTTTATATTTAAAATATCCTTTGAAATATTATAATATTTTTCTAGAATATTACATAGAAATATTTAAATGGAAAATTACACTAAAATACTTTAATTGAATGTTTAAGTTGAAATTTCCACACAAATTATTCCCTAGAATATTACACTGGAAAATTTCACTAGAATGTACAATTTGAATATTTCAATGGAAAACTATACTGGAATTTCTAGTATAAATTTTCACTAAAATTATCAATTAGAATGCACTCAAAAATTTCAATGGAAAATTACAATAGAATATATTCTAGTGGAATTTTCTCCTTAAATTGTAAACTGGAATATTATTTTGAAAATTTATACTATAATTTCTTAATAAAAAAAATTCAATGTAGAAATTTTACTAGAAAATTTTACATGAACACTCCAATGAATTTATAGTGAAATTTTTAAATGGAATATTTCATTGAAAATTTCCATCAAAATGTTTAATTGGAAATTGAATTAAAATATTACATTTGAATTTACCTATTGATTTTTTTACTTAAATTAATTACCAAAATATCTCAATAAAATATAAAACTGAAATATTTCAATGAAATTTTCTATTGAGATACTTTTAGTTTAAAATTAAACTCAAATATCTCAATAAATTTAAAGTGAAATCTTTCAATATAATATTACATTATATTTTTTTAATAGAATTTTACACTTGATTTTCCCACTATAATATTTCATTGAAATAAATTTTTTGTGTAATTAACTAATAGAGTTTTAAAATTTATTTTTTGAATGAAAATTTTATATATTTTAAAAAATTATATGTGTTTGTAGAAGGTCAATTTTGATTTTTTATTCAAACATTACTATATAATTTTCACTAAAAATTATCATTATAAAATCCATGTGATTCCCACATATAACTTTTATTTTATATTTTATATTATTATTTTTTTATTTTGGGGTATTTTAAATTTTTGGAAGTTTTGAGTTTGAAACTTCATTTTTCTTGAAATTGTTTCTATGTTGCACAACTAACATGCAAGATTTAGGAGAAATGGTGAAATAAACCTTAAATAGATAATTTTATGATTCATTTTGTTCTTTAATAGTTCATATACATGGGTAAAACATGGTTTGGTCTAAACTATGTGACTTACAATAAAAACCATATAGAGACCCTTATGCAAGGGCTGTTTGGCCCACGAATTGCACACGGTTAAGAAAAACCGTACGAAAAGATTGTGAGGAGTGATATAGTTTTGAAAGTTCATTTTTTCATGGTTAGTGCATGGTCTGGTAGAATAAGAAATAAAACCCTGTGAGTGAATTTTTCTTGTCAAGTGTTTCCCACATGGTTGGTGCATGATTTAACAAATCATGTGTCTAAACCATACAAGATTCCTAGATTCACTTAAAAAGTGAATTTAACCATTCCCAATATTTGATTTTAACTCCATATTATTTCTGTTTCATATCACTTGTCCATCCCTATGTGTACAAGGGGGAGATCCTCCCCTTTCCCCTCCATTTTTGTCCTCCCACCTTCGATTTCAAGTGGCTTCCTTCAAGGTAATGCACCATTCTCCCTTATCTCTCACCCTTTATCTCATTTCTACCTGGTTTACTTTTTTCATGAGAACCCTAAGGCATTCCATGGTTTTATTTCAGGTTTGTAGTGGTCTAACCTTGGGGTTTTGAGTTATTAAGGCTTGTAAAGGGTGTATCCTTGCTTTTTAGATCCTTCTCCAT
The DNA here is from genome assembly GCA_963277665.1 of Viscum album. NCBI lineage: Eukaryota > Viridiplantae > Streptophyta > Magnoliopsida > Santalales > Viscaceae > Viscum > Viscum album. The sequence continues at coordinate 1,819,979,818 of OY728164.1, forward strand.
TAAAGATGATGGGTTTTTAATTGTTTTGAATTGGTTCCACTTGATCAGAGGTAGGTTATTTTGTGTGCTTCCATTAATTAACATATCATTGAATACTTGTCTCCTTTTAAGGTTTTATTTTGTGAAATTAAGCTTATATGTGATAATTTTTTTGGACCTAATAAATGTTTTAAGGGTTGGACCACTTGACATAAAGTTATTTAAGGTATTTTTTGATTTTCCAAATATCTGTTTGAATTCCTTGTGTTTTGAAATTGATAATGGGATTGTTTTAAATAAAATGTTATGTTTAAGGGTGTTTGACCCTATTTGGACCTCGAATTGTGAAAAATTTGGTTTTATATAACTATTACTAAAGGAACGAAAATGATTTGGTGTTTCGATGGGTTTCAAAGAAGAGAATGTATGTTCTAAATGGTTTCAAATATGTACTTCCAATCAATTTTTCTTAAGGTAAATTTTGAAATCATATTTCAAATGGTGTGAAATGGCTTGGTATTCCACGCCAGTTCTTAAATAAAGTTCTATTTAGTACCTTTAAATGTGTTGTTTTCTAAAATATGTGAGACCCTTTATTGATCCCCTTGCTTGTATTGTTTGATATAAATTATTTATCCCCAAAGAGGGTATTGTTCATCAATTTTTTTGGTCCTTGCATTGCATTTTTTTTCAATGATGTGTTAATATATGTTTGGTGAGTTTATGGTGAGAAGTATCAATGCTTGGAGAATTATTATGGATTCATGATATTACATTGGATGTCATGATTAGAAAATTATCCATGTAATTGTGATGATTATTAAATTGGTCTTCAGGTTAAGCACTTGCGTCAATGGCGACACATTGTTTTATAACAATGGAGAAATAAATGAAGACCATGAAAAATAATATTTTTTATGATGATGAATTGAAGAAGAAGATAAATTAAATAAGGCCATGAAAAAAATATAGTTTGGAATGATGATTTTTTAGAAGAATAATTGAGGTGGTATTGGAATTATATTCCATATTTAGTATATTAATAAGTATATTTCAATGATGCCTTTAACAAAAAATAGGCCATCCATTACAAGCCCAAAATGTCCATCCCATCAAACATACATGAGGGACCCAATGTTCAACCCCATGGGAGAGCCATCCCAAGGAGCCTACATGGAGGAAGAGGAGTGTGGGTGGTCTGTGTATAGGACCATAAGAGCATACGCCTGAGCATGTAGATGGAAAAACTCATCCAGCTGTGTCATGACTCATGTGTGTGAGGTTTTATGTGGCTGCCGATCCCTAAATTCCATGGAACATTGGTGTTCTGAAACAAATTTATTTATTAAGGAGTACAAGAATGATATAAGAAGTTATGTGGGACATGGGATACTGAGATACTATTCATCCATCACTTAAATGATATCGATAAAATATGACCCATCTAATCAAAGAAATCCATTCCATTCGATCATCATGGGACACCATCCTCTACCTCAACCTTCCTGAAAGATCCAGTGTGCCATAGGATATGGCTGTACCATTATTGATCCAAGTTGTTGTCTCCATATCCATTCTAAGATATATATTCTGAGATAATGAGATGAAGGATTACCATGCATGGAATCTATGTCTTTCATGTATATGATAAATCAAAGTTTAAGCTATGGATGAATGTAAGCATAGTTACAGAGGCTGTTTTCAAATAGGATGAGTTTGATATTATAAAATAGAACCACACAATCATCATCATGATCATGTGAGATGCTCACCGCAAATAAAGAATCATGTATCAAAAATACACCATGTTTTTTGATGTATACTTGAGATTACTGAAACCTTTAGTATTATTATTATTGAGTCATGACATAACATAAAAAGTGGATTCTCAATGAAACTTGAAAAGAAAATATGAGGTGGTGCAATAAGTCAGTGATCATTAACTATAAAAGGAGAAACACCTCGGTCATGGTTATTGATTCCAATGTAGAGAGGCTCTCATTTTCTAAATAAAATAGTGCACTACGAGACAACAATATTGTGAAGGTTTGAGAGATTCCCTGAAGCACCTTGATTATCTGAAGAAAAAGAATCTCATGGAATACTAATTTTTAAATCACACACATAGGGGTTTCACAAAGAAACTGAGAATATTTGGTGATAAACTTATGAAAATTAATTCAATTTCATGCAATACCCTCATGGGTAGTGAACTTGAGACACCATGAACCAATGTTCATAACATCACCATGTTATGAAAATAAGAAATAGGATATAACCTGTGCTTTCTTATACTTGTGCGAGGGTTGTTACGTGCAAGGTGTTGCATGAAGGCTGTGTGAAAACCTAAATGCATAATCATATGTATGTATAGAAGAATTAGGGTAATTATAGAGTACTTGTTCAATATACATGAGGTATATAGTGGTTTTTATGAATAAAAGGATTGTGCATGGTTATATCCATGCATACATGAAGAAATAATCACTTTCTTAAATACTTTTACCAATTTGGGTTGGTGCACACAAACCCATAGTTGAAGATAGAACATAAAATAATAGTACAAAGGAATGTTATATGTTCTATCATTTTATTTGAGAAAACCCATGCATTACATTTTCATGCATGAAGTGTACTCGATGAGTTTGAATTGATAATTCAAGAAGGTAGTGGATTGAGTTTGTGCACGTATTATTATTACATAAAATATTTAATAATGTGTGTATAATACATGAACACATATAAGTGAGGCTGGGAATTCAATCATAAGGAATTATAACCTGAGAATATCTGCATTGAGGCAATTGATCATATACAAGTGATCATAGATATTTGAGAAAGACCTATAAGTAGAAAAGGTACTTGAAAAGGTACATGATAAAGTGTGATTGAGTGAGATCATGGATGAAGATCAATAAATAATTATATAGTAGATCAGTCCTTGAATAAAGGTGAAGTAATCTAGTTGGAGTTGGGATAAGTGAAATCCTTTCAGTTGGATCTAGATATAGAAGGAGTCTCTTGATTGGACCTAGAGTAGAAGAAGTGTCTTATGTGGATTCAAGAGTAGGACAATGTTGATTTTGGTAGAATTGTGTGATGTAGTATGAAGAACCTCCTATGTAAATTTAGGAATATATATGGAGTGATTATGTATTGACCATTTTAATTGAAAAAATATTATAGTGGAAAATCTATGTTGTGGGGTATAACCAACATGAAAAGGAGTAGACCTTTTAGCTGAACCTTATAAATACTATGTGCTTCTCTCTCTATTATTAACACTGCACACAAGGTATGATTTAGGGATATCAATGAGTGGATCAATATACCTAAAAAATTTAAGATGTTGAATTCAAAATTAAAATAATTCATAAAATAATTATACCACCAGTTTACCCCCCTCTTAGTGGTACCTAATCCAGCCCTGGGCTCTACAAGTGATATTAGAGGGTAGGTAACCTTTAAAGATTCAAGTGAGTCTTTATGAAGTGAAGATTTTTGTAAATGAGTGATCTACCTCAGATAGATATTTACACAAAGACTCAATATAATAAAAATAAGATATGAGAAAGGAAGATGAAGAAGAATCTTGTAGTAAAGGCAAAGACACCACCAACTAAAGGCAAACAACATGGTATATATTATAATATTTTTTTTATTATGATTATTATGAAGAATCTTGGTTAAGCTATGATGATTATGGATAAATTAGTGATATTTATTCTTTATTAAATGAACTTATGAAGAACATCCCCAAATAAGTGGTAAAATGTATTTTTAGAGGCATCAAGGGACTTATTTCTGATAAAGCATAACTTAAAGAAGAAGTTGAAGAACTGGAGGGTACACTAAGTAAGAAGTTCCCAAAGTACACAACTCTCACAAAGTTGTTAGATGAAATGGTTAAATTCATTCTTGATACTAAATAATAATTGCGATGGTATGCCTATGAGAAATTCATTTATGATATAGTGTTTTTGGAATCTTTCCTTGAATTTAAAAAATTGCAGAAAGTATCTATGGATGTCAAAGATGCTCAGCTAGAGGTTAATTAAAACAAGGTCAAGGATCTTGACAATTATTTGAAATAATCAATAAATATGCATGAATAACAAATGAATAAGATTAAGTATTATTGGGAAGATAAGATGAGATCAGTTGAGGATGAGAAGAACTCCCTCAATATAAAGTGTTTAGATATGGATGTGAAATTGAAGAATCAGTAATAACCACCAGCTAAAACTTCCCATATTGTTGGAAAAAGAGATTCTTCCACACAAGTGTGCATTGAGGATCATGAATACAAGAAGGCAATGAGATCATCCTCTAACCAAATGGAATCATCCTCTAAGAATAAGGTATCCCATAACCTATAAACCATATGTATTAATGTTGTTTCATGTTTTGGTTTAGGTTTTAAAACAAATTCTGGGAAATCATGAATGGTAAAAAATGATGATTAACCCACCACAAAAATTGTGTATATGAAAGGAATCATGAATATATATTCCTCAAGAAATGTGAAAAAGGGTGGTGGTTACACTCAAAAGTATCTATGTTCAAAATTTATGAAATTTAAATATACTACAACATAAAATAAGAGAAGAAGGATCATAGGATATTTTTGGTGTTGTTGGAAGTTTGGACACAAGGCATTGGAATGCTGGAATAACATGAAAATTCATGAAAATAATATAATTCCATAATTTAGGGGGATAAAACTGAAGAAAAGGGAATAACTTCACTAGATAAGAGAAATCCATAGAAAATTAAAGGTTACAAGTCAACCTTGGGATATGAAAAAAATAAGAAGATTGTTAAAAAAACTTCACCAAGAAGTGAAATGATAGATACTTTCCTACATCAAAAGGAAAGAGAAATATTTTAATAAGATCATTACCCTATAGAAAAAAGGCTCAGTTTAAATATGGACAACAAAAATAAGTATTTGGATAAAATGCATATTAAGGTGAAATATCTGACTTCATATTCTTTACTGATGCTATGAAAGTTATGGGCACAAATTATAATATTTCTGGTTTAAAATGTCATTTTGAGAAAATAATCATGAATAAAGGGGGATCCATAGTGAATATATGAGAACATGATCTAATAGAAATTATTTTGTGACCATAAATCCATCCAAACTGCTAATTCAGAATAGATATCAATGCTTAAAATAAGTTTGTAGAAAATATAATTAGAAGGGTCATAAAGTTGATAAACTCATGACAAGACTGTCAAAAGATATTCCCTATACCAATAAAGAGAATATGATTCAACAGAATAATAGTGTAAAGTATTGTTAATATTCCAATAATAAATAAAATGTCAGAATTGGATGCCTAGTTGTTTGGATAAGTCAACTGAAATTGGATAAACAATTGGAGGAATATAAAGAACTTTCTTTATCTAAAGGAAAACAAGTGGCTATAAAAACTAAGGTGTAAAGATTTATTCCACAAAAAGTTGATGATAAGTTGAATAAGATTGGGAGAAAATAATGGAGTAGGTTGAGAGGCATCTCTTAGACCAAATGTTACTCTTGAATAAAAAGAAATTCCTTCCTTACTCCCTTATTATTTCATGTGTTTTGATGTAACATGCAAGGAATTTAAAGATATATTTGAGGCTTTCACTACTGGAAAACATGAATAGATTGTACTTCATAGAGTTTAATGACTTCCATGAAATGGAATAAAAGAATACATCCCTTAAGGGGGAGAGAACTTGAGAAGAATCTACCATTACACTAAACTCCAATGAATCTAGAAATTGTAGATAGATTTCAAACATGAAGGTTGACGTATTTCAATCACATTTTCATCCATCATTATTAATTATATTAATCATATCAATTAAGGGGGAGTTCTTGGTTGATGTCAAAATGAGACAAAGGGAAAGTTATTTATTTTCACCTGAAATTTCTAATATTTTTATTTAAATGTGTTTATTATTTTGAATTTTATTGATAATTCTATTTACTTACAACCCCTTACATGAGAATTGAGATTTTTTTAGGATGATTTCACATGCAAGGTAGCTTATGGACAACATATACAAACTTGGTTATATCTCTATTTTTTTTATACATTGGTTCATCCCATGTAGACTTAGAGTTGATTAACTAAAGTCTATTTGGTGAGAAAATGACGTGAGATCATCCCTCTCTTAGAAGTGATCATCCATTTATTATTTTATGTGTTTTGAGCTAACATGTAGGGAATTGAAGGAGATGTTTGAGGTTGTCACTACTTGACAACATGAAGAGATTTTACTTCATGGAGTCTAATGACTTCCATGAAATAGAAGAAAATAATACATCACTTAAGGGGGATAAATCTTGAGAATAATATTTCATTATACTAAACTCTAGTGAATCTAGAAATCCTAGATAGATTTAAAACCTACAAGTTAAGGTATGTCAATCACATTTTCATCCATCATTCTTAATTTTATTGATCATATTAATTAATGGGGATTGATTGGTTGATAAAAAAACAAGACAAAGTGGGAGTTATTTATTTACACATGAACTTTATAACATGTTTATTAAAGTGGGCACAAGATTTATAATTTTATTTATAAATATGTTTACTTATAACCCCTTACATGATAATTGAGAATTTCTGAGAATTATTTCACATGCATGGTATCTTATCAACAACATAAACAACCTTGGTTTTATCTCTCTTATTTTCTACACTGGGTTAGACCATATAGAATTAGAGTTGATTAACTAAAGGATATTTTCTAAAAAAATCATGTGAGATCATCCCTCTCTTATAAGTGATCATGAAATTTTCATATAAGGGATAAGAACATGTTTTCAAAAGAAAAGTGAAATGAGAAGACCCCCACTTACCCTTTTAATTTGATTTCCAATAAGGAGGATAAATTTTGAGCACACATATTTAATTTTAAATATGTGAAGAGATAATGAAAAAAAATAGAAAGTAGGATATTATTGGTCCTAGTGTTTCATTTATTGTCAATGATGTGTTGATATGTGTTTGGTGATTCGATGGTGATAATTAGAAATGCTTGGAGAATTTTTATGGATTCATGAGATGGAAATGGAGGACATGCTTGGAAAATTATCCATGTAATTGTGGTGATTTTTTAACTAGATCATCATGTCATAGACTTATTTCAATGGTGACACATTATTTTACAATAATGGAGAAATAAATAAGACCTTTCAAAATAATATTTTTCAAGATAATGAATTAAAGAAGAAGAGAAAGTAAAGAAGGCCATGCAAAAATATATTTAGTTTGGAATGATGATTTGTTAGAATAATAATTGAGGTATCCTTGTAATTATATTGCATACATAGTATATTACTATGTATATTTCAATGAGGCCTTTAATAAAAAATAAGACAACCATTACAAGACCACAAGGGCCAACCCATTAACCATGCATGAGGGACCTGAGGGTAAACCCCATGGGAGAGCCGACCCAAGGAGCCTACATGGATGTAGAAGAGTGAGGGTGGGCTATGTATAGACTGGTAGGATCATGCATTTGAGTGTTCAGATGGGCTAGCTCAGCTGGCTAGGTCGCGACCCATGTGTGTGAAGGTGTATGTGGGTGATGATCTTCTGCTGCCATGGCACATTTGTGTCGTGACATAGATTGATTTATTATGGAGTGCGAGAATGAGTCGAGAAGAGATGTAGGAAGTGGGATGCTGACATACTATTCAATTATCACTTAAATGATATAGATAAAATAAGGACCATCTGATCATAGAAATTTTCACCATCCAATCATTATGGGATTTTTTCCTCTACCTCAACCTTCATCAAAGATCCAGTATGCCAGAGGAGATGGATGAACCATCATTTATAGAATCTGCGGTCATTATGAATATTTTATGAATGATATTATGAGATGATGATATGAGGGATTACCATGTATGCAATATATTTCTTACATACAGGCAATAAGTCAAAGGTTAAGTTATGACTGAATGCAAATTTTGTTGTAGATTCCATTTATAAACAGGATGATCTTGGTCTTATAAAATAGAAGAACACTATCATCATAGTGAGAAAATGGGATGATAATGTATCATTAATAAGACATTTTTTGGGTGATACTTGTTATTATTGAAACATTTGGTCATATTATTATCAAGTCATGACATGACATAAAAAGAAGAGTCTCGAAATGGCTTGAAAAGAGGAGCTAAGGTTGTGCAATGAGGTGGTGGTCATTACCTATAAAATGAGAAGCACCTTGGATGGAGTTGTTGTTTTTGATGTACATATGATCTTTCTTTATGAATAAAATAGATCATTATGAGACATTAGTATTGTAAAGGGTAGATAGATACTACAAAGCACCTTGTTTGTGTGAAGAGGAAGAATCTTGTGGCCTCATGACTTGTGAAGTACACACTCAAGGGTTTAATGAATAAATTGATAAGATTCAACAATAACCTTATGAAAATACTTTTAATTTCACATGATATCTTTTCACATAGTGAACTTGAGACATCATGAACCAGTGTTCATAACATCACCGTGTTATACAAAGAAGAAACAGAAGATAACCTGCACTTTCTTATAATTTCATGAGCCTTGTTTCATGAAAGGTGTTGCATAAAGGTTGTGTGACAACCTATAATCATATGTATGTTAAGAATAATTAGGGTTAGTATAGTTCACTTGTGAAATATACCCGAGGCCGACAGTGGTTTCTATCAAGAAAAGTCTTGTGTATGCTTATATCTATGTATATGTGAAGAAATAAACACTTTCTTGAATACTTTGATGCATTCATATTGGTTCACAAGACATTAAAAAATTCACACTATAGAACATTTAAGGTAACCATAGTTTAAGATAACACATACAATAATAATAAAATGGAATATTATATGTACTAGGGTTTTATTTTAGAATACCCATGCATTGCACTTTCATGCATGAAGTGTACTTGATGAGTTTGAATTGAGAATTAAAGAAAGTAGTGGATTGAGCTTGTGAAACCAATATTCTTGCATAAAATATTGAATAACATGTGTACACTACTTGAACACATATAAGTGATTTAGGTAATTTAATCAAAAGGAAGTATAGCCTGATAATAGTTGCATTGATGCAATGGATCAGATACAGGTGATCAGATATATTTGATTAATACCAATAAGTAGTGAAGGTACTTGAAAAGGTACACAAGTAAGTGTGATTCAATGAGCTCATGGAGGAATATCAAAAGATCATTATGCAGTGGATCAATACTTGAATAAATGTGAAGTCTTATAATTGGAATTGGGAGTAGTGAAAGTCCTTAAGTTGGATCTGGAAGAAGAAGGAGTCTCTCGGTTGGAGCCAGAGTAGAATAGGTCTCCTGTATGGATTCAAAATCAATCTAGTGTGGATTATAGTAACATTATGGGATGAAGTATAAATATCCTACTATGTGGATTTAGGATTATATACGATGTGATTCCATACCTACCATTTTCATTGATAAAAATATTGTAGTGGAGAATTCATGTTGGGGGTATAACCAATATGGAAAGGAATAGGAATTTCAACCAAAACTTGTAAATATTGTGCACCACTCTCTCTATTATTAATACTTCACATGAGGTGAGATTTATAGATATCATTAAGTGGACTGAGAACCTTTAAAATTTCAAGAGGTTGAATTCAAAATTAAAAGAATTCATAAAACAAGTGTACCACTAATTCACCCCTATTAGTGGAAACTAATCCATCCTGGGGCTCTATACGTTTCATATTTGTTAACTCTTATTCATGTGAAAAAGGGGTTGTTTCATTTGAGGGGTTTTGAAGTGAGATATGGGATTTACTTGTTATGTTTATTCATTATTTATGAGATGATATATTGGATCACTTATTTTATTACCTCTATTTGAATTATCATAGGAACATGGGTAGCTAATAGAGGGTATGGATGTGTGCTACCCAAGTGTGGTGTGTGCACAATATCTAGTGACTTAGGATATTTTTTCTCTCCAAGGGGTTTATTTTGTACTCAGTGGCCCTAAGGGGTTGACGCACACCTATCGTAGGTCATGGAAAAACAATTTTTAAATTTCCTAAGTGTAGTCTAGTGATTAACCCTAGGAAGTCTCCTGAAGAGGAGTGCACACAAAATCAGTTTGTCACTTTTAAACGAGGGTAAAAATATTGTGTTTTTGAAAGGAAATTTGAAATAGAAATGATTGAAAAACTATGATATTAAAAGGGTGATTAAGTCAGGGTCAGTTTCCTAATTGTAATTCCATACTTGTTCAATTTAATTCAAACCTCTTATTCTTAGTTGATTAAAGTGAGTTTCTACAATCGTTTCCTCTCACTTCCTTGGTGAAATTATAATGGTGAGAGAAAACCTTACCAAGATCTCGGTTTGGTCAAATTTCCTTCCATGTGCAAAATATTTGTATTGAATATCCTTAATTGACATGGGAAATACATGATTGGGTCTTGTTTATCCCAAAAAATCAAGAACATTCACTATACCTTTTACACGTACTGATGATTGTCGAGTACTTCACCACTAATCTCTGGTCTATTCCATCGTATATAAACCAGAAATTAGTAGAGGGAGATAATGATTATTTTACCAAGGAAAAAATCAATAATGGAATTAAAATTCAAGAAAGATCTCACTTGATAATAAAATCTGCTATATTAAATTGAAAAAAACTTGTAAGAAGAAATAAATTTCATTCAATTACGTCCAAGAACTCAAGCATTACAATGTAGAAAACCAACCCTTCCACAATCACTCAAAATGTTTAACCTACCATGGTAAGGGAAATCGAGATGAATGGGGAAGAATAAGGCATTAAAAAACTATGTAAATTAAAATAAAATAAAGAGAAAGCTGAAAAGTTCTCCTCCTTGGTGTTGCAGAAGGAATGTGATGGAATGAGAGATGCTTTGAGAGGGAGGAGCTCTCCTCCTTTTATAGCCATAATTTTTCCCCCAAATGTTGATGCGTTGTATCCACACTAAATTACATATTCACGCATTTCTATCTTCTTGAATGTTGTTCATAATTCTCTTGGGAGTTTTCCCTGAAAATATCAGTGGATTTGGAAAAATATTCCGAGAGTTATGATTGTTTTACTCCGACCATTTATTCTGTCCAGTCAGACTCTCCAAAATGCCAACCCCCGGATTAGGAAGATTTAATGGCCCCTTAAACGGCAAATTAATGCATCTTTTCCTTCATGAAAGATATTTCCCAACTCATTGGGCATCCATCCACCGAATTCCCAAACAATTGAGCCCACCAAGAAAGAGTTATGGACCCCACACCAAAAATAGGCAGAACTGTAAAGAGTTTTCTTGAGACAACTTGTGATCTTCTTTTGAGCTTCCATATGGTCGATTCAGATTTTGGTCCAAAAATATTAAATGAATACCTAGATTTGTAGAATATTCAAAAGAAATAATTTTTTAATTTGGATTAGTGTAGAATATGTTATGGCCAAACTACATAAATATTGTAAAATAGTTAAAAATCCAAAATGGGCCATTTTTACTATTTAGCTCAAAATAACACCAATATCATAAAAATGAAGCAATTAATCTTAGAGTAACACTTTTTTGGGTTTAAAACAATTAAATTAAATTTAAATTTAATTAAAAATATTTTCTCTATCAGGGGTTCTAAGAGGGATATTACAGTTTCACTAGGGGGCCCTGTTTAGAGAGTACCATTGAGACCAAGTCTAGTATCATTTATGTTAGAGTCTAGTGTGTTGCCTATGATACCTTGATTCCATTGAGGACTTGTTTAATGGATTCCTTATATGATTTTTTTCCTAACCATCTATTTGACTACATGACACCATTCCTTCAGTTTTTGGTGTGTTCTATGGATATATTGTTACTTATTGTGTTTGTTTTTTTGTTTTAGTTATGGTTTTCATTTAGTTTCAAATAGATTTTTAAAATGATTTGGAAAGGTGGTTTAAAAAGTAAATTTGCTTGAATTTTATTAAAAATGAGTTATAGAAACTCTTTGAAAAGATGAGAATGAAAATTTGATTGATTTTAAGAATCTTTTAAAGGATCCTCTCTCCATGGCTTTAAAGGTGTTTTAATAAAAAGATTTAGTTTTGACCTTTCCAACTCTAAGAAGGAGGGATAATTTATAAATATTTTTTGGGAATGTTTTTATTTTCATTATACTCACATGTGAAAAAAATATTTTCCATCTAAATTTCAAAAAAGTATTAACGAAATGGATTTTGAAAGGAAATGACACCAAACCTTTAGTGAAATTCTACTAGGCATGTTTATCCCACACCCCGCATACACTATTAGGTGTATATAGCTCTTATGTTCTATTTAAGGTGCCTAGTTCGTGTTATTATTTTTATTTGGTTTTTTTGGGTTTTTTTGGTTTTGTCCATTTGTAATTAGTTATAATGGTGGTGATTAACCATGGGTTATGAGGAGACTCCTGATAGTGCTTTAGTTTATTTTTTTATCCTTTTAGAATGGTTATGTAATGGACTATTAAGCTAGATGTTTTATTTGTTTCCTATTTATACTATATCAATATTTATTGAGAATATATTTTATTATAACTCTAATGTTCAACTGTTATTATTACTAATATAAGTTACTCTGATTTGTTTCTTACATTTATATTGTATCTGTTTATTTGATTGCACAGTTTCCCAATCTATGGATGAGTCATGTAAGATTTTCAAGTGAGATATTTATTATGGTTATTATTTATCTGAGAGTTAAACCATTAAAAATATCACATTCTTGCGATTGAGTCACTATTTTATATCCCTTAGGGATCATGAACTCCCTTCATGCCTAGTGGTGAGCTGAGTTAGGTGACATAGTGGGTTAGTTTGGTCTAGTTTCTTAAAATGGTATTAAAGATAAGTTCTTAAGAGGGACTGTGTTCTTTAAAACCCCTATTCTTATTTTGGAAGTTAGTTAATATGGATATATGTGTGTCATAACTCAATAGGTTAGTGAAGGTAGGGTTTATTAAGCTCTTTCTCACCCTGAGCCTTGAGCTGATATGAGAAGTTTAGGTTTTAATATTGAATTTGATTTTTTTCATTATTTTGATGTTTTTTGATATGATATTATGGTATTTTGATCCCTATTAAGTGTATTGGTGATTTTTGAGACCTCCTTAACCTTTTTGTGGTGATAAAGGAATAATAACTATATTTTCATAGTTAGCTCACACAATTTGGAGAATTGTGTGGAGCCTGTTTGGAACGGTTTGTGCACAATTTACCAAAATGTGAAAGATGCCCAAATTGACATAAAAAGTGAATATAATCATTTAACCCCTCTGATTTTAACTCCCCTATCTATTTTATTCTCCTCTCACTTATCCATCCCTAGGAACATGAGGGGGAGGTCCTAAACTCGCCACCTTCAATTTTTGGCCTCCCACCTTCGATTTCAAGTGGCTTCCTTGAAGGTAATGCCCTATTATCTCTTCTCTCTAACCTATTCTGCAATTTATACTTGGTTTACTTTCCTAATACAAACCCTAATGTATTCCATGTTTATATTTAGGGTTTATGGTGGTTTAACCTCAATGGATTTGGTTGTTAGGGATTGTGGAGGGTTTATCCTTATTAGATCCTTTTCCATCGAAGGTGAAAAGTTGGTGATTATTTTATATTGGTTATGCATGATTAGAGGTATGTGATTTTGTGTGTTTCCTTTAATTATAATATAATTTAATTCTTGTTACTTTTTAAGGTTTTATTTTGTGTAATTACACCTATATGAGATAGATTTTGCGGACCTCATAAATGTTTTAAGGGTTAAAACACTTGGTATAAAGGTATTTAAGGGTTTTCTTGGTTTTATAAATAGTTTTTTCAATGAAACATGTTTTTAATGCCTTAGATATTAGTTTTAAATGATATGTGATGTTTAATGGTGTTTGGACCTATTTTGGTCACAAAATGGGTAAAACATGGTTGTATGAAATTTTTTCCAAAGGAATATTTTTTTGCTTTCTCAATGGGTTTCAAAGAAGAGAATGTATGTTTTAAATTGTTTCAAATGTGGAATTATAATGAATTAGTTTTAAGGGATGTTTTATAATCATATGTCAAATGGTGTGAAATGGATTGTCATTCTCAGATGGTTTTTAAATAAAATCTCATTTGAAACCTTTAAAGGATTTTTTTTCTAAAATATGTGAGACCCTCAATTGAGCCCCTTGCTCATATAGTTTGATATAAATTTTAGACCCCAAAAGGGGAGTTTTCTTCATGTTTTTCATATTTTTTAATGCTTATTCATGTGAAAAGGTAGTTGTTTTATGTGAGGATGTTTAAGGTGAGATGTGGGATTTACATATTATACTTATTTATTAGTTATATGATGATCTTATAGATCTCTTATTTTCTCACTTAGGTTAGACTTATCATGGGAAACTTGGTAGAAAATAGAGTGTTTGGATGCATGTTACACTAGTGAAGTGTTTGGAAAATAGCTAGTTACCTAGGGATGTTACACCCTTTAAGGGGTTTATTTTGTACTTGGTGACCTTAAAGAGGGTTGAGAGTGATGTTAGGGTTTCACTAGGGGGACCCTATAAAAAATGTATCAAGGATAAAAGGTCTAATATCATTCATGTTAGATCCTAGTGTGTTTCCCATGATACCTTGATTCCATTGAGGAATTATTTAGTGGATTCCCTATATGCCTTGTTTGTATCCCCTAGACCTTGAGTTGATTCCATGACACCATTCATTTGGTTGTTTATTTTGGTATTTTCCATGGATTTGTTGGTACCCAGCATGTTTGTTTTCATTTAAGTTATCATTTTGTTTTACTTTCAAATTGATTTTTAAAAAGGGTTATAAAGGTATTTTAAGAAGGAAAGTGGAATGTATTTTATTAAAAAAGTGTTTGAGAAATGATTTGGAAAGAGGAAAATGAAAAGTGGCATGATTTTAAGAATATTTTAAATGATCATATCTCTAATGGTTTAAGGGGGTTTGGTGAAATATATTGGGCATGTTTCACTCACTCCCAACATACACCATTGAGTGTATGAAACTCTTATATTTTATTTTAGGTTCATAGTTTGAGTTCTTCTATGGATTTGGTTCCTTTTGAGTTTTCTTAGGTTGTTCCATTAGTGATCTATTAAAATAGTATCGAGTGACCATGGGTTATGAGGAGACTTTTGATAGAGGTTTGGTTTGTTTTGTTTTTTTGTACTTTTAGAATGTTTATGTATCAGTATATTTGATTATATGTTTTTTTGTTTCATGTTTCCACTGTATCATTATTTACTAAGCATGAAGTTTATTATTATTATGATGTTTAGTTGTTATTATTGCTATTGTGGATCACTCTGATTCATTTCTTACATTTATATTGATTCGTTCATTTGATGGTGTGGGTGTCCAATATAAGGATGAGTTATTCTATATTTATAATTGGAATTATTATTATGGTTTTTATTTATTTTAGTATGAAAATTTTCTCATGTTCATGTTATTGATACCTAGACACTAGTTTCTGAACTGTTGGGATCAGAAACACCTGTTGAATATATTGGTGAGTTGGGTCCCATTATGTGGTGGGTCGGCCCATGCTAGTTCATTAAAATTACACTAAAATTTTTTATTGTAAAAATATACTAAAAATTTTAACTAGAAAATACCAGGGGACAATTTCACTAAAAAATTCATGCGTAAATTTACATTAGAAAAAAATTCCATTGGAAAATACCAGTGGAAACTTTTGTTGAAAAATTAAAGTGGAAACATCCCTAGGGTCTTTCACTGAAAAATATTATGGAATCATTCACTGGAAAATTCTAGTGGAATCTTTTACTTTTAAATGGAATATTTCAGATAAATTTTACAATTTCAGTCGATGGAATTTTATAGTGTGATTTCCACTGGTTTTTTTACAGTAAAAATTTTCAATGAAATCTAATGTGGTATTTTCATTTGAATTTTCCAATGTAATTTCATATTAAACCTTTTTAATGTAAATTTTCAATTTAATCTTCTAGTTTAATTTTTAGAAAAATTTGGCAATGTATTTTTCTCATGTAATTTTTAATCTAATTTCCATTTTTAATTGAATTTTATACTCTAATTTTCAATGAAATTTAACAATTAATTTTTTAACTGGAATTATTAAAAGAATTTTCAATTGAAATATTATATTTTTTTTTTAAAATATAACCTTAATCTAAAAAACATTTTTTATTTGAAAGGAAAAAATTATTGGTGTTCATATTTTTTAGCACTTAAATATTTCATTTAAAAGATGTAATTATAAATTATATTTTCTATAAAAATAAAACATATCTTTTGAAACCTAAAAAATATTTAATCACATTTTTTTTTATTTTTTATGCATATGAAAATCCATTTATAAAATCTTTATAATTTTATTATGATTTTAAATACATATTAGTTTTTGAAAAAAAATTATAATTTATTTTTAAAATTGATTATTTTTTTAGATTTTTTAATATGGTATTTTAGCATTTCGAAACACTTTTTTTAGTTAAACAACCCTTAATTTTTTTCCCACTAGACAACACTACCCTTTACCCTCTCTTTAAATAATCTTGACATTTTTAATATTTTCACATAAAAATTGGATGCCAATAGGGAATCCCAAAATTTTGTCTACTAGGGACAATGTAAAGCACTTAAAAACACATCATGTTTCATTTTTCATCCCCAAATCGAATCCAATCAGGACGGGTTAGTAAAAATAGGCCCGATCCTGTTTTGCTTCAGGAAATTTTAGTCAAATTATAATGATTTTGTAATAAATAATTATTATATGGTTTAATGTAATATTTTTCATATAAATTTTATATTTATGATCTAATAATTTATTGTTTGTAATATTAATTCAATTATATTATTATCTAGTTATAATATTTAAGATGATATAAAGATTCTATGTAATGAGTATTCACTTCAATCACAATCATATTCAATATCCTTGAAACTAGATCCTTTGATTGTTACACCAAACCATTCTAGGTAATAGTATTTAAAAATTTATTTCATTCCTATTATAATGTCTTGAAATTTTTATACATGTTTGTTTCCACACAATCCTTTCCTTAAGCCTCACATAATGAGATTTTGTTAGAAAATCAATATGAGAATGAGTAACCCGCATATGAATGTGCTCATTATTACATGTAAGTTTTATCTTGAGTTGTAATACAAGATGTACATTTAACCAATAATTTTATGTTTAACTAATTTCATTACCTTTTCTATATGGGTTCTAATTTCCCAGATTCATCAGAAGCTTATGAAGCATGGTTACAGTGAATCGAGTGCACCTTCTATCTGAAATTAAAATTGTATGTTGTGGCCTCATGACCTATTTACTCTTACACCTCCCCATTAACTCCCCAAATGATGTTAATAGGTTGAGTCCTCTCAACATCCAATTTATAATTATATTTATATTTACATATATATATATATATATAAATATATTTATGTTTGTATATATTGACATATATAACATAAATAAATAAAATAAATAAATAAAATAAATAAATTAAAATAAAAAAACAAGACAAACCCAAATTATAATCTTTCATGGACCTTGGTACATTATATTAAATCCCACCTCCTTATAATAATAATTGTAATAATAATAATAGTTATCTATATTTATATACATATACATATATATATATATATATTAGTGTGGTTGAATCCATATTTTTTTCCTTATTATCTCATTCTTATTCATGTTATAAAAATCAGCATTGTGACTGTTCCTCATCACTCAACCTTCAATTTCAAACTTTATGAATATAATATTGATATAATTAAAATAAAATCTAAAGCATGAAGTTTATTTCAATATCATTTATTTTTTTGGATGTGTTTATGACTAACTAGACCCCCACTGAAATAGACTTCCTATTTTGATCTTTGAATATCATTTACCCTATAATATAACTAAAATCACAATATGAATGAAAAATTATTAAAAATATAATTAGAGTATAATAGAAATAGTGTATGAATTATTCTTTTGTATATAATTATATTCTAATGGAAGTGATGGCAAAAATATGAAATTTTATCAATTTAATGTCATTTATTTTACTTAATGTTACTTATATCAACCAAACTAATACTTCTTCTATAAAATTGAAGTTAATTTCAATAATTCAAAACAAAAAATATAGGAATCTAAAAAATAAATTTCAAACTTCATTAAAATGGGATTCAAATTTTTTATCAAGTGAAATTTTTTGTGGCATTAAATTAAAAATATATGTAACCAAATAAAAAAAATAGACAACTATCCCCAAAAAAGAAGAAAATGATGATTTAATAGAAATCTTGATTTTGATTACTCCACACTAAATAATTACTTATTAAAATATAATAAATCACTAATAATTTATGTATGTAGATGGACGTTTAGTATATAATAAATAATTTATTTCTTCAATTTGAATGTTTTAGGGAACAACTGAATCGGTCAGAGTCGTGGCTAATTTTTTTTCCATCAACTTCTTCAGATTTCTCCTCAGAACTAGATAAAAATGTGTTCTGAGAATCCAAAAAGATATAATATTTTCACATATAATTTATAATTAATATATTTAATTAAAGAATTACCTTCCATTTAATTATTTCTTTGTTGAATAATTGGTATACCACTCTGGTCATACCATCATTGTGTTAGAGTAATCAAGTGTAGATTCCCTCTAGCAGTGAACCACACATGCTTTGCTATCCTATAATTAATAAGAATTTTTATCTACTAAAATAACCTTGCCTCATATGTTAAGTCATGGGTAGTTTGTTATGGGAAGCATTTCTAAAGTTAAAAACATTTTTATAGAAACTAGGGAAATTCTAGTATGTGATTTCTAAGAATGTAGCATATTTAATATGCTGTATTTAAAAATGGAAGTAAAATCGTGTTATCTATATTTCTATATATAATCATGTTTTCCTGAGCCATGAAATGATTAAATAATGTTTAGCTTGAGCATGATAAATAATGAAACATTATAATACAACATGTTCAATTTTAATTTTTGTTGTCATAAAGTGTATTTTATTTTGATAATCTGGAAAGAATTTTGTGTATGTAATGGGGTATTTGAATTGAACATAAGAACATAGAAAGTAAAAATTTTCAAATTAATTTGGAAATGTGAATTTTTGTTTGTTGTTTCATTATTATTATTATGTTGAAGTGTTGTTATGACTTATTGAAAATAAGGGTTAATGGAAACATTTCTTATGTTTTGATTATCGTGGATTATGAAACCATTGATGCGAGTTCTTGATTAATCTCACCATTAATTAAAAGGATAATCTCTTATATATGTCTAATGAACCAGTTCCCCATGGAAAATTTGAAATTGTGTGAGAATACTAATGCTGAATAATGAAGTGAAGTAATGTAAGCACCTGAATAATTATGGAATCCAGAAAGTGTTGTTTCTATGTTTGGTTGATCTTGTTGTGTTTACTTTCATGATGTGTGATTAATTACTTTAAGTATACGAATAGGGGGAAACTTGATCCCTAATTGAGTGGAATTATACTTTGACGTGATTAAAACTTTGCGGGCAAGTCAGTGTCGCCCAAAGTGGATAATATCTTGACATGGGAGAATGAATGCCTTGATTTGTATGATTGGGGATTTGATGTGTGATGATAGTGGTGATCATTGGCTAGGGAAGTGTGGAGGATGATATGGAGAAAGTGGTTATGTAAAAAGTTTGGTTTGTTGTGGATGGTAAAGTGGCGTGGTGATGTGGTTGTGTGAAATGTCTGGTGTACATTTTCATTGGTTGGAGGGTTTGTCTAGTGGTTGTGTTGTGCAGTGGTGGTGATGTGAGGTAGATTATACATGTGGTTGTTGTGATAATGTGGCTTATGTTGTGCTGTGATGTTTTTGTATTGATGGAATTACCCACCTCCCAAAAAAAGGGTTAATCACCTAAAGTCCATAATAAAAGAAAAAGGGTTGTTTGGAAAATCTTGAAACTCATGAAGTTGGTCTTTCCACCCATGCCTAAATATTTTTATAAAGGAAGTGATGGTAATGATTGAATATTATTCAGTTGGTTGGGTTCATTTTTATTGATCTAATGTTGATGGAATTTTTTATGAACTCAAACATATAAAGAGAGGGAAACCATTTCCAGCATCAAGACATACTATATTATGACACGTTTTAAAGCCATGCAGGTGATTCAGTGCCACCCAAAGTGGACAATATCATGGTGTGGTGGATGGGTTCCTTTTAATTGTATATATCTATCTATGTTGATATTAGTGCTTATTTTGGTTGAGAAACGTTATGCAAATTTTTTTCATGAGTGTGCTCCTAATAAATAATTATTTATTATAAAACTTGGAATAAAATAATTTTTAAAATATGTATTGTTCAAACCTTATGTTTTTTTGTTTATATTACATGTCATATTTCAAATTTGTGACTCTTAAAAAAAATGATTTGAAATAAGAGGCACAGGTTAAAAAAGATTTAATGTTTTTTTTGAAATAAAAAGTGTTGAATTTTGTAATAAAAAATTCTTTTAAATACTTTTAAATAATAATAAAATAACTTAAAATAAAAATTGATTCGATGGAGAATTTTTTTTGTAGAAAAAAATGGGCTTTAAATGAAGGGTGGTTTTGAAAGGCATGTACTTGTTTAAAACTATGAATGGTGAATTGAGTTGAAAAGAATGTTTTGTTTATAATTTATTGATATATATTGCTTGATGTTTTTATTATAACCATCTATGTGGTCTTATTCTTGTTTGATAGGTATATCCCTTGGGAGATTGTTTTTAAAGTTTTGTGCATATTTACACTTCTTTTCTATAGTGGTTGTTGTGTTCCAAATATATCGAGAAACTTGTGAGCTGTCTCATAAGTTGGTTATTTGGGCCACTATTCTCTTTTCATTCTAGTTTTTTTATTATTGTGGATGATAATTATTTGAGGGGTATCTAATGTAAAGGTTTATAATATTCTCGCACATTTCTTTTTCATTCTAGGGAATTTCCTAGTGATTTCGAGGTTCAAACATTTTTGAAAAAAATTTAAAAGTGGTTTAAAATGGGTTTGATAATTTATTATTGTTAATTTTGAAGTTTTGAAATAAATTTTGGATGATTTATTTAATTGTAATAAATTCAATATTATTGAATTTAAATATGTTTTTAAAAATTTTAATTACGTGTGATATATTAAACATTATACAACATATTATATACATGTGTAAATATGTATATTTACATGTGTTATGTTATATTTAAATGTTTCAAATTGTTTGTGTTATGAATGTTATATATATATATACATACACTACTTTGTTATATAAATATGTGCGTGTGTTGTGCACCTATATGTTATGCACACACACACACACGTATATATGTATGTATATTTAATATGTTTAAAAAAATGTTCAAGTGTATAAATTATTTTGTAAATATGCATTTACAAATATATATATATATATATAAATGAATATATTTATTTATTGTGTATATATATTTATATCACTATATATGTATATACATGGCATTGAACAAAATTATGATTTAAGTTTTTGGAAGGTATCAATATGTAAAGATAGTTTTCATGTTTTAAATTTAGAAATTTTATGAGGTTTAAATGTGTGGTGATTAAATATAAGAGAGAGAAAAATTGTAAATTAAATGTGATACTCATGAATAGTGGGTGTGTGTGGAAGTTATGATTTTTAATGGTATAAAACATGTGAATAAATAGGATGGAGAGAGAATCATTAAAAAGTAAAAAATATAGGGGTTCATCGAAGTTATCATATAATAATTATAAATTTTGTTGTGCACAAACTATTTATTCAATATTTAAAGGGTTTTGTTAATAATTTTTTTAAATATATTATACATAAAATGATATTCTTGCGTATTGGGTTTTGGTAGGTCCAAAAACTCTGCATGTTAATAAAAAAATAATTTCACACATCTTGTGTGCATTTTATATTTGTAAATGAGAGTAACCTAGAAAAATGTTATATATATATATATCATATTATTAATATATATATATATATATGTGATATTATGAGTTATACACACACACACACACACAAACATATAACCACGTTTTGTTTTAAAAATAAGTCAAAATATGTTTCTAAAAAAAGCAATGTTTATATATATATATAGAAAGTCAAATTATATATGTGATGTTTTGAAAAAAATAGAAACATTTTAAGTTTACATTTTTCTTTATACTTTAAAACGTTAAAAAAGGAATGATATAACCTTTACAAATAATGATAAATAATGTGAGAATGAATGAAAAAATATTGTATGAATTAAAGGAGGAAAAAAAGATAAAATGAAAGAGTAAACAATGTGGGATAAATAGTTTAAGAGATTAGAATAAAAGGGGAATTCTAGGGATTTAAAATGATAACAGAGAGGGTGGTGGATGATGGGAATAATAAAAAAAAGTTAGGGAGAGAAGCATGGAAGAGGGTGCCACACCCAGCCCCCAAAAAATTTAAATAATAAATAATAAAAAACTAGAAAAATTGGTTTAATAATAATAATAATAAGTGGGGAGAGATTAAAACATAAAAATTAAATAATAATTGTGTAATACATTTTGAATTAAATGAGGTAATTAAATGAGGGGATTAAATGTTGGAATTAAATGAAAAATGTGTTTCGTGAATTAAAAATTAGGTAAATAAATACCCTATATTATTCAACTTATTTATGAAACATCTCCCTCAATACTAATCAGAATGACACATCGTTCATCCCCATCGCCATCGCATGACCCGCTCAAACCAATGGTCTCAAATCCATCATCAATCTATCGTTTCCATCATCATATCACGATATCATCGTCAATATGAACCTGGATCTATGATATCAATTCCCTGTGACAAGGATCAGGTGTTAAATGATTGATTATCTAGTATTTGTCAAATCATGGACCAAGGGGTTTAACCCTGATAAACGATGAAATGAGGAAGAAATGAACAACCAAAAACATGAGGAATGAACCTTGACCAAAGTTTGTGTTGTTCTCAATTAGTTTCTGCTAGAATGATGAACAAATATATAAAAAAATAATCATAAATAAACCTCCAAAATTTCCCCTTAGATACACCCATCCCACAATATGACCTATCCATGAATCAATCCATTGGTTGATTGATTCACGTTTATTGTAGGAATAAATAAATGGGAAGAAATCCAAATAAACAGAAGTACTACCTTGATTTGGATCAATCGTAGATGATGAACAAATCCACATCCTTATCATTGGAGAGATCCACACGTCCTGTTGGCACACCAATCCTCAATCTTGATCTAATTGACGCTCTCCAATGGAAGATCCTACAATGGATCCTCTAGATCTCCAGGGTTATGCATCTAAACCTAAGATTTTCCCATAGTCATGTATTTATAGAAGAATTAAACCAGGTCACTGCATTGTGTAATAAAATAAATA
This sequence comes from Viscum album, assembly GCA_963277665.1. Taxonomy (NCBI): domain Eukaryota; kingdom Viridiplantae; phylum Streptophyta; class Magnoliopsida; order Santalales; family Viscaceae; genus Viscum; species Viscum album. The sequence continues at coordinate 1,820,003,312 of OY728164.1, forward strand.
AATATTTTATTTTATTTTATTAATTCACCCACAATGACTTATCCACAAACATCTTGCACCGACAATGGTTATATCGCGCCTAAGATAAAACTCATGTTTTGAACTCAAAGGTGAACGCATATTTTTGATTTGATCCACCATTTAAAAATTATTCTACTTTTTCAATAAAACTGCATGTGCGTGAATTTAATATATTTCAAAAAAATTAATTTTGAAAACACTGGGTCTCAAAATCACGCACCATATCAGTACCTGGTCTTGAAAATATTACTAGATATATTCCAAAACTTTACATAGAAAAAATAGGGACGTTATAATGTAGTTGGGGTTTGGCTTAGTGGTAAGCACCCCTTAAATCTACATCAAAAATGGGGGTTCAAAACCCATTGGGCGCAGGTTACTGTAGCTGTACTGTAGCGTACTGTAGCAGCGGCAGGGCACTGTAGCGGCGGCAGAGTACTGTAGCGGTGGCGGGTACTGTGCAGTACTGTAGCAGTACTATTCACAGAATGGGCTTTGGGCCAAAAAAATGGGTCTACGGGCCATGTAATGGGCTAAATGCCCACTGGGCCTTCGGGCTATGTAATGGGTCTCCCTCTACCCAGTTAAAAGAGGTCTTTGCTTTCCTTTAATAATAAAATGAGGCTTCGGCCCCAACCTTTAAAAAAAAAAAAATAGGGACGTTATAATAAATTTGTGAGTTGACTGAACCCTCACCACAGATGAATTGGGGAGCAAAGTCACACCTTATAAACACATTGAAGAACCATAAGAACAAAGGGAGTGTTGTTGAAGGTTCAAGCATGATCGAGTTTTGGATATTTACATAACTATATGAAATTGAGTATGAAGAAGGCATTTTTTAGCTTCTTCGAAATTGAATGACCATAAAAAAATCTAATATAGATAAAGATGGCTGAATACGAGCCTTGATTTGATGTAGCTGGGTTCATGAGACCACTGATGGTGTCTATAGGACTATGTGAGATCTTGGGAAGAAGATTAATTCTAGTTGATGATGTGTTGAAGAATAAGATCCTAGGTCACAAATGGAATGACCCCAATGCTGCAACTAAAGGAGACCATTACCACCACTATTTTTAGGTTTTAAATAATAGAATATTGAAGAATATGGTGGAATAAAACCAAATAAAAAAAACAATGTTTGACTAAAGATCTGCTGGTGATGAAGATAACGGTGGCTAGGTTTAACCAACTCTATTGAAGAAATCCATGACCGAATCCAAAAACTGAGGATGAGATTTCAAATCCAGAGTTGGTTTCTTCAACTAAGAGAATGATTGAGTAGGTTTTGTAATGTAAATTTGTGACTCTACATGCCAAGTAATATGAACCCGGATTTTGATGTGATGACAACATATTTGGCATGATGGTTTGCATCGGTGCTGTAGAGGATATTCCAATGATTAAAGATGGAAATTTCTATGTGGATGATCACCAACACCATTAAAACCAAATCAGGATGGATCAAACCATAAAATCCAGTGGAAGAAGATGACGAGATTGCTTATTGAAACTAGGAGAATCAAACTTAAATCAGACATCAAGGAAGATGGATTATCAAGGAAGTTTCAAGTCTGTACATCATTTGAGATTTTTATGAAATGGTGACCCAAGTTTTGGATATTAATTTTCATTTCATGTTTAGGATACTTGATACTGGTTCTGAGTTTGGGTTTAATAAATAAGAAGACTGCAAAGTTTCATTTTTGGATAGGGTGAAAGAAAATAAGGCTCTGTTATTGAATTTTGTCAAAGAATAATCAATTCCTATTTCTATGATTTCTATGCAGGATTGATGTAGGGAAACATGGTTCAATAATTCTCCAACCATAGAATATTTATTTGATGAAAAATAGGTTCTCAATAAATTTTTTATGAGAATTATTTTGTGTTAGCATAATCTTCTCAAATAAGAAGACTGAGCTTTGATTTAAAAATGAAACTGGGTTGATTTTATATTGAAGAGGAAGCTAGCATGATGAGAAGGAAGTTTTGATTTTGAGAGTTGTTAATAATTTTTTTACATGTTTACACCTAGAAAAATTAATTTCTATGATGGTGATAGAGTTTATTGAAATATTTTATTAAATTTATGAGGTTGTGGTAGAAGGTAAAGAGAAAGATTTACTATCAATGATGACAAACAAGTGATCCTAGAAAAACAAGGAAATGTGTAGATAAAAGAAATAAAAGGGTACTCCATCATATTTTGAACATAAATTTGTAGACACAATTTTTTTGAGATATAGGAGTCAAACCAGAGCAGGAGCATACATAGGAGAACAACGATGAAAAATAATAAGAACTCGAAACGGGGAGGAAATCTACTCAGGCAGAGAATATTTCTCTCTTTATTTTCTTGGTTCTTATTTTATTCATTGTCTATAATGTATATCCTAAAATAAGTTATTGTTTGTAGCTTCTATCATGTGTAACTAATCATTTTTAGGGCTATTATATTATAATGCATTGAATTTATTTATATGCTCAACTCTTGTTGTAACTATCATATTAGTGCAATGTTAGTTTAGTGTTATATTTTTTCATTCTTAATGAGTATAATTTTTACACTAATATACATAAATATGGGTTATGATAGTGGTTACTTAACCTCTCTTTATCAACTGAATTATCAAAAATTGGAAAAGGTTGACTATACTCTTCTCCATTAAAGAACTATTCTTATCCTCAGTTAAAATTGGCAGGACTTTACTAAGAAGATTTCACTGAGCCATGAAGAACACTTAAAGATACTTAGGTACTCAATACACCTTCTTTAAAACACTGATATAGATGTGATGGCTTGTAGTTAGAGAAGAATATATCTTTTTTTCAATGCAGTGTAGTCTAATTTCCCTAACATCATCTGTTGCTTTCCTCTTTTCCAAATATTTTCAAAATCTCCATCTCAATCACTTTATCAATGTTTCACTTTTTTTTGTTTGTTTTGTTTTTTTAAGCATTCAATTTTTTTTCCTATATAATTAAATAACCCTACTTACTGATTTACTAGTTTGTTCATAGGTTTTAGATAATTAAATTTACACCAAGTTCAATGATTTTAGTGTCAAAAAATATACTATTTCTTGCTTAGGTGATATTTTCATTCTAAATTGAGGGGGTTCAATATTTATAATTTTTTTATGATAATGTGATTATTTATTATTTTTTTCCACTATTATTTTGTAAATTTACTTTAGGAACTAGGGAAGGGATTGTGATGGAGGGGATTTTTATGGAATTGAGATTTTAACTTTACGAAACTTGAAATTTAAACATGAAACTATGGGACTCAAATTTTTTAAAATCAATCATCTTAGGGATCCAAATCAAATGTTAATCATATAATTCCTTTGCATATAAAGTAAAATGGGAAATTTGGATCCCATAGTGAGTCACTAAGACAGGGGAACTGGGTGATTTTTTTAATAAATCCATTTTCAAACTCAATAAGGGCTCTACACAGTGATATGCATAAACCCATGGTTGAGAAAAATTTAAATAAATGTCCTTGTCAAAAAATGATCACATTTTAGTGAGGTGAATTTTGAGCCCAAATGAAGAAGGAGACAATTGACATATATGAAAATCACTTGAGTTATATCAATAAAGTGATAAATGGTTATTTGTTTTTTTGGAACCTAGGAAAGGGTTATAATTGAAAGTTAATTTTGTTAAATTTTTTAATCCCAATTATATCAAACCTATTTCTTTTCTAGAATTTTAATTTTAATTAGAATTTGAATAAGACGGTTTGTGGCATTCATTAGGAGGAATGATTATTTTAATATTTGGAGGGATTTTTGATTCCCTTTGATTTTGATGTAATTTTAAACCTAGCTATGATAAATTCTTATATTTTTTAGTTTTCTTAAATAAATAATTTGCATTTAATTGATTGGGAGTGTAATTGATTAAATGTGAGGAAATTTTATGTGGCCTTTATTTCATGTGTTTTTCCACTTCTCTTTTGATGTTTCAACTATTTATTTAATGATAATTTGTGTGTTTTATTAGTTAATTATAGTGTTATTCTCATTTGGTTATAAAATTATTAAATTTATGATTTTTTTTTATTTTTTTGTTTTATGCTTTAATTATTAATTATTTTACACCTCAATCAAACACATAAAAACAATGTGGTGTGCAGATAAAATAATTAAAATGGGAATCCATCATATTTTTGGTATATAAATTCATATAAAAAAAATATTGAGATATAGGAGCCAAACAAGAGCTATATCAGAAGCATGAGAACAAAAATAATGAATAGTGGGAGCTTAGAACAGGGAGAAAATCTTTTCATACATAGAATATTTATATCTATATTTTTTACTTCTTCTTTATTGTCTGCATTGTATATCATAAAATCAATTTTTATTGTTTCTCTAATCCTGAGTAACTAATAATTTTTTAGAGATATAATATTATAATGTTTTGAGCTTCTTCATCTGCTCAAATCTTGTTATCACTTCATGTTAGTAATTTTTTTTTCAGTGTTGTATTTTTTCATTCTTAATGAGTATATTTTTTATGCTATTATATATACCTATGGGTGATGGTAGTGGTTACTTAAACTCTGTTCATCAACCGAAGTATCGAAAATTGGAAAAGGTTTATGATACTCTTATATATTAAAGAACTATTCTTATAATTAGTTTGGATTGACAAGTATTTACTGATGAGAGTTCACTAAGTTGTGCAAAACACTTAATGAGAGTTAGGTGATCAAAAAAACTTCTTTACAACACCGACATGGATGTGATAACTTATAGTTAGAGTAGAATATTTATTTAGTAAATGCAGTGTAGTCCAATTTCTATAACTTCATATGTTTCTTTCCTCTTTTGAAACTATTTTCACAACCTCCATCTCAATCACTTTTTCACTATTTAAATTTTGTTTTTGTTTTTGGTCATTCACACAGTTTTCCTTCCCTATGGAATTCGATACTCCTACTTACTATTATACTAGTTTGTTTGTAGGGTTTAAATAATTAAATTTTCATGAAGTTAAATGATATTTATGTCACTTATGACATTTTACTTTTTTCAAGGACCACCCTATAGGAATGTGGTTCTATTTTCCAACCTTTTTACTAGTATGGGAGAGCTTCCATGCAGTCAGTTAATCTTTCCAAATCAGAAATTTCATTCAGCCCAAGTGTTCCCTAGAGATGGAAGGATGACCTTCACAAAGTGTTAGGTATTCAGGTGGTTGATAAGCATTATAAATACCTTGGGCTCCCCACTATTTTCAAGTGCTAAATAAAAGAAGTATTCTCTAGGATTTTTGGATAGGGTTATAAAAAAAATTCATGGGTGGAATAACAAAAGGTTTTATAAAGAGGGAAAGTAAATCGTAATTAAATTCATGGGATAGTCGATCCCATATTATGTTATGACCCTTTAAAAACTCCCTAGGTTTATTATTTACCAAATGTACTTTCGACTGGAAAATTTATGGTGGGGCCTCAATAATGGGAGGAATAAAATACTCTAGATGGAATGGGATAAGATATGTCTCACTAAATCATGTGGGTGTATGGGGATATTATATTTTCTTTACTTTAATGACACCATTATTCCTAAGTAGGTTTAGAGACTTCTAGATCATCCTAATTATTTGTGTACTTTAGTCCTTTATGCCAAATATTTCACACATTCAGATTTCTGTGTATCAAAGTTAGGACCTCATTCCAAATTTTTCTAGATAATCTTATAAGGGTCACATGAGCTGTTGAATATGATAATATTCTAGAGGATTGGTGATGGGACCAATGTAGATATTTGGAAGGACCCATGTATAGTTGATGGAAATGACTTCTTGGAAACCTTTCTTGTTATTATCAATTTTGAAAATACAAGGGCATGGAATTTATTCAATGATGAAGACAGTGGTTGGTGTCTAAAGAAGATGGACTTCTGGTTCAATGAGAGAGACATAAATATTATATTGAGTATTCCTTATGAAAGGAATATGGGAGATGACTAACTCTACTAGAGAAAAGATAACTATAGTTTATATATGATCATGTTTGGATATAAGATGGCACTGGAATCACTGAAACTAGATACCAATGAGTTTTGGAAAATCCTTTGGTGCCTCCTGATCCCTCCCAAGACACATTATTTCTGTTGGAAATAATTCTCTATAATAATCCATGACAAAGATTTCCTCACATTTCCCCATGCTTCAGATGATCTTATATGACCTCTTTGCATGCCTATATAGGAATCTTCCATGCATTCTATTTTTGATTGCCTTGGTGATCAGTATGTTTGGAACATATAGAATCCACAATCCACAATCCATATTTTTTGTATTTTCAAATGACACTTTTAAGGGAAAAGTGTGAAGTCAACACAAGTCTAAACAACCAGATACAAATCCAACTAGTAAGTGAAATCCCACCCACTTCAAAAACCAAAGAACCGTGCCCAAAAGTTTTCCCAAATTTCAAATTACAAAATTCAAAAGGAAATCATAGCCCACGTGCCATCCCGCTTCACGCACCCCGTCACTGCCTATCGCCAACCATGATCGCTATCGTCAAAGAAATCCAACGCCTGAGATATATCCACAACCATCACTATGCCGACCTTATACTTTCACCACCTACGCCGCAATCACATCGTTCCATCACAGTCGACATCGGCATCATTAGGTCATGCCGTCGTCCACTTCAACGACGTTCGTCACCTGCACCGGACATCGTCTCCGACTCCGATCCACCACCATGATCATCATCACTTCTCAAACATCTAACCATAATGCCAAATCCCATCATCAGCATCAAACCGTAGCCACTGTCTCATCACCTCGCCACCAACGACCAACACCAAAAAACAAGACCACTGACTTAGAGCACAAACTGCCATCAACAAAACCTGGGCATAGCCCAAAAAAATACCTAAACAAGAGTTAACTGGGAATGGAACATGAACAAGAAGAATACCAAGGAATACAGGGATGAAACCCTAAAGAAACTAGATGAAAACAAGGGGAAACTGGGAATGAAACCCGAACAAGAATAATGCCAAGTAAAATTCAGGGATGAAACCCTAAAGAAACCAAAAGAAGAAAAGGTGAAGAAATATGGGGATGTAACCCAAAAGGGGGACTCCATGACCGCCGCACCACAAGGCCCAAAACACTTGTGCATCCATCTCTCCAAATATGACCTGGAGAGGAGTGATGGAACCCTAGGTTAGAGCAAGGTGAGGCAGCCGAGTATGAGAAACTCGGGAAGCAGGAAACCAGGAATGAAACCCAAAAAAGAAGAACCGACTCCGACAACGCCTAGAAATTCAACATATAGGATGTTGATGTTGATTTTTTCCTTGAGTCGACATCTATTTTTTCACTGTTGCTGGTGAAGTGGTCCTCTTCCATCCTCATAAATTTAGTGAGTATCATTTGTACTATGGCTTAGATGATACAAGTTAGATAAAATGATTTCATCTTTAATCACATGGTAAGACCGAGTTCCTTCTTGGTCGATCAGTCCATCTCCTGATTGGATACCTGGAAACACAGTGATGAGTAGATCGATGTCACAGTTGCGTGATGTTTCTCAAGATCATAGAAACATCCTCCAATTAGAATATTCAAAATTAACGTGGACACTTCTATCACAAGTGTATTTTATTTCGGTGTAGGTTTGGTTGTCTGAGACTCTATAGGTTTGATAATTCTAGCTTGAAAAAAACCCTTTTATGCCAAATGTACCCCACCAGTAGCTAAATACTAAGACATTATTGTTGGTATGGAACATTTTATTGATAAGGGATGGAGTTCAATAATTCTGGAATTAGACTACCTTACTATTCTTAACACCATCTCATCTTCAAATAATGGATTTCAACCATTTGGTATGCTTGTGGGGAGGATTTTATCTTTATGCCACCACTTCATCCCACTCCTTTTTGTATATCAAGAGAGATGGAAATAGGGTTGCAAACCCTTTGGAAACCTATGGTCTTTTAGGAGAATCACGGGTCTGGTTGGATGATTTTCCTATTTGGTTTAACTCTTTAGTATTTCTTGACCACTTATCATTATTTATTTATTATTTTACCTTCAAAAAAGTAAAAAAATTGGTTGAATTTAGAATAATAATAATTTATAGTTATATTATAAAAAATGACATTTTTTAATCCCAAATCATAAAAAAATAAAAAAATAAAAAAAATCAAAATTTAAAAATTTAAATAATTTTAATTTTTATTAAAATTGATGGTTTTTACATTCCAAGATTATTTCTATTCTTATTAATAATTATCCATTTTAAATTATTTAATAAAATTTGGTATTATTATTATAAAAAACAATCTATAACAAAATTCCTAAGAACAATGATAAAAATTACATTCAAAAATACAAAAAAATTGTAAATCATTTAAAAACTCATAAATTTATCAACTTTATAAAAATGATTTTATATGTTTCCAATTAAGCACACTTTAAGAAATAAATTTTATTTATATTTCATTAAATTAATTTGTAACTCTATTTATAAAAATAGTAAAAAAAATGCATTGAAAAAAGTACAAATTATAAATCATCTAAAAAATTAATATCTTTAGAGTCTTATAAAAAATAGTTTCCATATTTCCAACTAAGTGGAAATATTTTAAAATTTAAAAAAATGAATTAATTTATAAAAATTAATATATTGGTAGGAAATTCCATTTGAAGATTGGCATAATTTTTTTAATAGAAAATAGAACATGAAAATTTTGCAAAGTCAACTAGAATATTCCGATATAAGATTCCAATGGAAAACTCTGATGAAAAGTTTCATTGAAAAGTGATTTATTTAGCTAGAAATTATTACTAGAAAAATCTAGTGAAAAACTCAAGATGATAGTTACAGTAGAAAATTCTTGTTGGAGAACTTTCATTGGAAACTATCACTATGAAATCCCAATTGAAAGTTTCATTAGAAAACTAATGTGGAAATATTTAATTGAAAATTCCAATGGAACACTCTAAATTCGGGTTCACTAAAATCTTAACTGATTCAAACTAAATAATTCACTCCAAATTTCAATGAAAAAATGGTTGGAAATATTCCACTAGAATTTTCTATTTAAAATATCCATTGAAATATTATAACATTTTTCTAGAATATTACATTGAAATATTTAAATGGAAAATTACACTAAAATACTTTAATTGAATGTTTAAGTGGAAATTTCCACACAAATTATTCCCTAGAATATTACACTGGAAAATTTCACTAAAATTTACCATTTTAATATTTTAATGGAAAACTATACTGTAATTTCTAGTATAATTTTTGACTGAAATTATCAATTAGAATACAATCAAAAATTTCAATGGAAAATTACAATAGAATATATTCTAGTGGAATTTTCCCCTTAAATTGTAAACTAGAATATTATTTTGAAATTTTATACTATAATTTCCTAATAAAAAAATTCAATGTAGAAATTTTACTAGAAAATTTTACATGAACATTCCAATGAATTTATAGTGAAAATTTTCAATGGAATATTTCATTGAAAATTTCCACCAAAATGTTTAATTGGAAAGTGCATTAAAATATTGCATTCGAATTTACCTATTGAATTTTTTACTTAAATTACTGACCAAAATATCTCAATAAAATATAAAACTGAAATATTTAAATGAAATTTTCTATTGAGATACTTTTAGTTTAAAATTAAACTCAAATATCTCAACAAATTTAAAGTGAAAAATTTCAATATAATATTCCATTAGATTTTTTTAATAGAATTTTCCACTTGATTTTCCTACTATAATATTTCATTGAAATAATTTTTTAGTGGAATTAACTAATAGAGTTTTCATTTTTTTGAATGAAAATTTTATATTTTTTAAAAAATTATATGTGTTTGTAAAAGGAGGTCATTTTTGATTTTTTATTTATACTTTACTATAGAATTTTGCCTAAAAATTATCTTTATAAAATCCATGTGATGCCCACATATAACTTTTATTTTATATTTTATATTATTATTTTTTTATTTTGGGGTATTTTAAATTTTTGGAAGTTTTGAGTTTGAAACTTCATTTTTCTTGAAATTGTTTCTTTGTTGCACAGTTAACATGTAAGATTTAGGGGAAATGGTGCGATGAACCTTAAATAGATAATTTTATGATTCATTTTGTTCTTGAATAGTTAATCTCCATGGGTAAAACATGGTTTGGTCTAAACTATGTGACTTACAATAAAAACCATACAGATACCCTTATACAAGGGCTGTTTGGCCCACGAATTGCACATAGTTAGGAGAAACCGTATGAAAAGCATGTGAGGAGTGCTATAGTTTTGAAAGTTCATTTTTTCATGGTTAGTGCATGGTCTGGTAGAATAATAAATAAAACCCTATGAGTGAGTTTTTATTGTCAAGTGGTTCCCACAAGGTTGGTGCATGATTTAACAAACCATGTGTCCAAACCATACAAGCTTCCTATATTCACTTAAAAAGTGAATTTAACCATTCCCCCTATTTGATTTTAACTCCATATTCTTTCCATTTCATATCACTTGTCTATCCCTATGTGTACAAGGGGGAGATCCTCCCCTTTCCCCTCCAATTTTGTCCTCCCACCTTTGATTTCAAGTGGCTTCCTTCAAGGTAATGCACCATTCTCCCTTATCTATCACCATTTATCTCATTTTACCTGGTTTCCTTTTTTCATGAGAACCCTAGGGGATTACATGGTTTTATTTCAAGTTTGGAGTGGTCTAACCTTGGGGTTTTGGGTTATTAAGGCTTGTAGAGGATGTATCCTTGATTTTTAGATCCTTCTCCATTAAAGATGATGGGTTTTTAATTGTTTTGAATTGGTTCCACTTGATCAGAGGTAGTTTATTTTGTGTACTTCCATTAATCAACATATCATTGAATAATTGTCGGCTTTTAAGGTTTTATTTTGTGAAATTAAGCTTATATGTGATAATATTTTTGGACCTAATAAATATTTTAAGGGTTGGACCACTTGACATAAAGTTATTTAACGTATTTTTTGATTTTCCAAATATCTGTTTGAATTCCTTGTGTTTTGAAATTCCTAATGGGATTGTTTTAAATAAAATGTTATGTTTAAGGGTGTTTGACCCTATTTGGACCTTGAATTGTGAAAAATTTGGTTTTATATAACTATTACTAAAGGAAGGAAAATGATTTGGTGTTTATATGGGTTTCAAAGAAGAGAATGTATGTTCTAAATGGTTTCAAATGTGTACCTCCAATAAATTGTTCTTAAGGTAAATTTTGAAATCATATTTCAAATGGTGTGAAATGGATTGGTATTCCAAACCATTTCTTAAATAAATTCCTATTTAGTACCTTTAAATGTGTTATTTTCTAAAATATGTGAGACCCTTTATTGACCCCCTTGCTTGTATTGTTTGATAAAAATTATTTATCCCCAAAGGGGGTATTTTTCATCTATTTTTTTGGCCCTCGTGTTGCATTTTTTTCAATGACGTGTTAATATATGTTTGGTGAATTTATGGTGAGAAGTAGCAATGCTTGGAGAATTATTATGGATTCATGAGATGACATTGAATGTTATTATTAGAAAATTATCCATGTAATTGTTATGATTATTAAATTGGTCTTCATGTTAATCACTTGCGTCAATGGCGACACATTGTTTTATAACAATGGAGAAATAAATGAAGACCATGAAAAATAATATTTTTTATGATGATGAATTGAAGAAGAAGATAAAGTAAAGAAGGCCATGAAAAAAATATAGTTTGGAATGATGATTTGTTAGAAGAATAATTGAGGTGGTATTGGAATTATATTTCATACTTAGTATATTAATAAGTATATTTCAATGAGGCCTTTAACAAAAAATAGGAAACCATTAGAAACCCAAAATGTCCATCCCATTGAACATACATGAGGGACCCAATGTTCAACCCCATGGGAGAGCCATCCCAAGAATCCTACATGGAGGAAGAGGAGTGTGGGTGGTCTGTGTATAGGCCCATAGGAGCATACGCCTGAGCATGTAGATGAGAAAACTCATCCAGCTGTGTCATGAACCATGTGTGTGAGGTTTTATGTGGGTGCTGATCCCTAAATTCCATGGCACATTGGTGTTATGAAACAAATTTATTTATTAAGGAGTATAAGAATGAGATAAGAAGTGATGTGGGACATGGGATACTGAGATACTATTCATCCATCACTTAAATGATACCGATAAAATATGACCCATCGGATCATGGAAATCTATTCCATTCGATCATCATGGGACACCATCCTCTACCTCAACCTTCATCAAAGATACAGTGTGACATAGGATATGGCTGTACCATTATTGATCCAAGTTGTGGTCTCCATAGCCATTCTAAGATAGATATTCTGAGATATAGAGATGAAGGATTACCATGCATGGAATCTATGTCTTGCATGTATATGATAAATCAAAGGTTAATCTATGGCTGAATGAAAGCATAGTTACAGAGGCTGTTTGCAAATAGGATGAGTTTGTTATTATAAAATAGAACCACACGATCATCATCATGAGCATGTGAGATGATCACTGCAAATAAAGAATCATGTATCACAAATACACCATGTTTTTCAATGTATACTTGAGATTACTGAAACCTTTAGTATTATTATTATTGAGTCATGACATAACATAAAAATTGGAGTCTCAATGCAACTTGAAAAGAAAATATGAGGTGGTGCAATAAATCAGTGATCATTAAATATAAAAGGAGAAACACCTTGGTCATGGTTATTGATGCCAAAGTAGAGAGGCTCTCATTTTCTAAAGAAAACAGAGCACTACAAGACAAAAATATTGTGAAGGTTTGAGAGATTCCCTGAAGCACCTTGATTGTGTGAAGAAAAATAATCTCATGGAATCCTAATTTGTAAAGCACACACATAGGGGTTTCACAAAGAAACTGAGAATATTTGGTGATAAAATTATGAAAATTCATTCAATTTCATGCAATACCCTCATGTGTAGTGAACTTGAGACACCATGAACCAATGTTCATAACATCACCATGTTATGAAAATAAGAAACATGAGATAACCTGTGCTTTCTTATGCTTGTGCGAGGGTTGTTACATGCAAGGTGTTGCATGAAGGCTGTGCGAAAACCTAAATGCATAATCATATGTATGTATAGAATAATTAGGGTAATTATAGGGTAATTGTGCAATATACATGAGGCATATAGTGGTTTTTATGAATAAAAGGATTGTGCATGGTTATATCCATGAATACATGAAGAAATAATCAATTTCTTAAATACTTTCACCCATTTGGGTTGGTGCACACATACCCATAGTTGAAGATAAAACATAAAATAATAGTACAAAGGAATGTTATATGTTCTAGAATTTTATTTGAGAAAACCCATGCCTTACATTTTCATGCATGAAGTGTACTTGATGAGTTTGAGTTGAGAATTCAAGAAGGTAGTGGATTGAGTTTGTGCACGTATTATTATTACATAAAATATTAAATAATGTGTGTATAAAACATGAACACATATAAGTGAGGCTGGGACTTCAATCATAAGGAAGTATAACCTGAGAATATCTACATTGAGGAAACTGATCATATACAAGTGATCATAGATATTTGAGAAAGACCTATAAGTAGAAACGATACTTGAAAAGGTACATGATTAAGTGTGATTGATTGAGATCATAGATGAAGATCAATAAATCATTATATAGTGGATCAATCCTTGAATAAAGGTGAAGTAATCTAGTTAGATTTGGGAGAAGTGAAGTCCTTTTAGTTGGATCTGGATATAGAAGGAGTCTCTTGATTGGACCTAGAGTAGAAGAAGTGTCTTGTGTGGATTCAAGAGTAGGCCAATGTAGATTTTGGTAGCATTGTGTGATGTATTATGAATAACCACCTATGTAAATTCAGGAATAGATATGGAGTGATTATGTATTGACCATTGTAATTGAAAAAAATATTATAGTGGAAAATCTATGTTGTGGGGTATAACCAACATGGAAAGGAGTAGACCTTTTAGCTGAAACTTATAAATACTATGTGCTTCTATCTCTATTATTACCACTGTACACAAGGAATGATTTAGAGATATCAATGAGTGGATCAATATACCTAAAGAATTCAAGAGGTTGAAATCAAAATTAAAATAATTCATAAAACAAGTATACCACCAGTTTACCCCCCTCTCAGTGGCACCTAATCTAGCCCTAGGCTCTACAAGTGATATTAGAGGGTAGGTAACCTTTAAAGATTCAAGTGAGTCTTTATGAAGTGAAGATTTTTATAAATGAGTGATCTACCTCAGATAGATATTTACACCAAGACTAAAAATAATAAAAATAGGAGATGAGAAAGGAATATGAAGAAGAATCTTGCAGTAAAGGCAAAGACACCCCCAACTAAAGGAAAACAACATGGTATATATTATAATAATTTTTTTATTATGATTATTATGAAGAATCTTGGTCAAGCTATGATGATTATGGATCAATTAGTGATATTTATTCTTAATTAAATGAACATATTAAGAAAATCCCCAAAGAAATGGTAAAATGTATTTTTAAAGGCATCAAGGGACTTATTTCTAATAAAGCATAACTTGAAGAAGAAGTTGAAGAAATGGAGGGTACACTAAGTAAGAAGTTCCCAAAGTACACAACTCTCACAAAGTTTTTAGATAAAAGGGAGAAATTCATTCTTGATACTAAATAATAATTGCGATGGTATGCCTGTGAGAAATTCATTTATGATATAGTGTTTTTGGAAGCTTTCCTTGAATTTAAAAAATTGTAGAAAGTATCTATGGATGTCAAAGATGCTCAGTTATAGGTTAATGAAAACAAGGTCAAGGATATTGAAAATTCTTTGAAATAATCAAGAAATGTGATTTCGGTAATTTTATCAAAAGTAAGTATAGCCTGATAATAGTTGCACTGATGTAATGGATCAGATACAGGTGATCATATATATTTGATTAATACCAATAAGTAGTGAAGGTACTTGAAAAGGTTCACAAGAAAGTGTGATTCAATGAGCTCATGGGGGAATATCAAAAGATCATTATGCAGTGGATAAATCCTTTAATAAATGTGAAGTCTTATAGTTGGAATTGGGAGTAGTAAAAGTCCTTAAGTTGGATCTGGAAGTAGAAGGAGTCTCTCGGTTGGAGCCAGAGTAGAATAGGTCTCCTGTATGGATTCAAAATCAAGCTAGCGTGGATTCTGGTAACATTATGGGATGAAGTATAAATATCCTACTATGTGTATTTAAGAGTAGATATGATGTGATTCCATACCAACCATTTTCATTGATAAAAATATTGTAGTGGAGAATTCATGTTGGGGGTATAACCAACATGGAAAGGAATAGGAATTTCAACCAAACCTTGTAAATATTATCCACCACTCTATCTATTATTAATACTTCACATGAGGTGAGATTTATAGATATCACTAAGTGGACTGAGATCCTTTAAAATTTCAAGAGGTTGAATTCAAAATTAAAAGAATTCATAAAACAAGTGTACCATTAATTCACCCCTATTAGTGGAAACTAATCCATCCTGGGGCTCTATACCTTTCATATTTTTTAAATCTTATGCATGTGAAAAAGGGGTTGTTTCATTTGAGGGTTTTTGAAGTAAGATATGGGATTTACTTGTTATGTTTATTCATTATTTATGAGATGATATATTGGATCACTTATTTTCTTATCTTTGTTTGAATTATCATAGGAACTTGGATATCAAATAGAGGGTCTGGATGTGTGTTACCCGAGTATGGTGTGTGCACAATATCTAGTGACTTAGGATATTTTTTCTCTCCTAGGGGTTTATTTTGTACTCAGTGGCCCTAAGGTGTTGACACACGCCTATCGTAGGGAATTGAAATTTTTTTAACTTTCCTAAGTGTAGTCTAGTGATTAACCCTAGGAAGTCTCCTGAAGAGGAGTGCGCACAAAATCATCTTTTCACTTTTAAACGAGGGTAAAAATATTGTATTTTTGAAAGAAAATTTAAAATTAAAATGATTGAAAAACTATGATATTAAACGAGTAATTAATTCGGGGTCAGTTTCCTAATTTTAATGATATCCTTATTCAATTTAATTAAAATCTCTTCTTCTTAGTTGATTAAAGTGAGTTTCCACAATCGTTTCCTCTCACTTCCTTGGTGAAATTATGATGGGAGAGAAAACCTTACCAAGATCTCGGTTTGGTCAAATCTCCTTCCATGTTCAAAATAGTTGTATTGAATATCCTTAATTGATATGGGAAATACATGATCGGGTTTTGTTTATCCTAAACAATCAAGAACATCCACTACACCTTTTACATGCACTGACGATCATTGAGTACTTACCACTAATCCTTGGTCTATTCCATCGTATATGAACCAGAAATTAGTGGAGGGAGATAATGATTATTTTACCAAGGAAAAAATAAATAATGGAATTAAAATTCAAGAAATATCTCACTTGATAATAAAATACTCTATATGAAATTGAAAATAACTTTGAAAAAGAAAGAAATTTCATTCAATTACATCTAAGAACTCTAGCATTACAATGTAGAAAACCAACACTTCCACAATCACTAAAAATGTTTAACCCACCATGGTAAGGGTAATCGAGATGAATGGATAAGAAGAAGGCACTAAAAAAATATATAAAAGAAAATAAAAAAAAGAGAAAGCCAAAAGTTCTCCTCTTTGGTGTTCCAGAAGGAATGGGATGGAATGAGAGATTCTTTGAGAGGAAGGAGCTCTCCTCTTTTTATAGCTAGAATTTTTCCCCCGAATGTTGATGCTTTGTATCCCCATTAAATTACATATTCACGCGTTTTTACCTTCCTTAATGTTGTTCATAATTCTCTTTGGTGTTTTACCTAAAAATATCAGCATATTTGGACAAATATTCTGAGAGTTATGATTGTTTTACTCTGACCATTTATTCTGTCCAGTCAAACTCTCCAAAATTCCAACCCCCGGATTAGGAATCTTTAATGGACCCTTAAACGGCCAATTAACGCAGCCTTTCCTTCATTAAAGATATTACCCAACTCATTTTGCTTCCATCCACCGAATTCCACAACAATTGAGCCCCCCAACAATGAGTTATGGACCCCACACCAAAAATAGGCAGAACTGTAAACAGTTTTCTTGAGACAACTGGTGAGCTTATTTTTATCTTCCATATGGTCGATTCAGATTTTGGTCTAAAAAGATTAAATGAATAACTAGATTTGTAGAATCTTTAAAAGAAATAATTTTTCAATTTGGATTAGTGTAGAATATGTTATGGCCAAACTACAAAAATAATGTAAAACAGTTAAAAATCCAAAATGGGCCATTTTTACTGTTCAACTCAAAATAACACCAATATCATAAAAATGAATCAATTAATCTTATAGTAACACTTTTGTGGGTTTAAAAAAATTTAATTCAATTTAAATTTAATTAAAAATATTTTCTCTATCAGGGGTGCTAATAGGGGTATTACAGTTTCACTAGGGGGCCCCTGTATAGAGAGTACCATTGAGACCAAGGCTAGTATCATTTATGTTAGAGGATAGTGTGTCGCCTATGATACCTTGATTCTATTGAGGACTTGTTTAATGGATTCCTTATATGAATTTTTTTTGTCCCCTAACTATCTATTTGACTACATGACACCATTCCTTTAGTTTTTGGTGTGTTCTATGGATATATTGTTACTTATTGTGTTTGTTTTTTTGTTTTTGTTATGGTTTTCATTTAGTTTTAAATAGATTTTTAAAATGGTTTGGAAAGGTGTTTTAAAAAGGAAAGTTGCATGAATTTTATTAAAAATGAGTTCGAGAAATTATTTGAAAAGATGATCATGAAAATTGGATTGATTTTAAGAATCTTTTAAAGGATCCTCTCTCTATGGATTTTAAGGCGTTTTAATAAAAAGATTTAGTTTTGACCTTGCCTACTCTAAGAAGGAGGGATAATTTATAAAGATTTTTTGGGAATGTTTTTATTTTAATTATACTCACATGTGAAAAAAATATTTTCCATCTATATTTCAAACAAGTATTAATGAAATGGATTTTGAAAGTAAATGACACAAACTCTTTAGTGAAATTCTACTAGGCATGTTTATCCCACACCCCGCATACACTATTAGGTGTATATAGCTCTTATGTTCTATTTAAGGTGCCTATCTCGTGTTATTATTTTTATTTGGCTTTTTTGGATTTTTTTGGGTTGGTCCATTTTTAATTAGTTATAGTGGTGGTGAGTGACCATGAGTTATGAGGAGACTCCTGATAGTGGTTTAGTTTATTTTTTATCCTTTTAGAGTGGTTATGTAATGGCCCATTAAGCTGGATGTTTTATTTGTTTCCTATTTCTAATATATCAGTATTTATTGAGAATATATTTTATTATAACTCCAATGTTCAACTATTATTACTACTACTATAAGTTACTCTGATTTGTTTCTTACATTTATATTGGATCTGTTTATTTGATTGTACAGTTTCCCAATCTATGGATGAGTCATGTTAGATTTTCAAGTGAGATATTTATTATGGTTATTATTTATCTGAGAGTTAAACCATTAAAAATCTCACATTCTTGAGATTTAGTCACTAGTTTCCATCCCTTTGGGATCAGGAACTCCCTTCATGCCTAGTGGCGAGCTGAGTCAGGTGACATAGTGGGTTAGTTTGGTCTAGTTTCTTAAAATGGTATTAAATACAAGTTCTTAAGAGGGATCGTGTTCTTTAAAACCCCTATTATTATTTTGTAAGTTAGTTAATATGGATATATGTGTGTCATAACTCAATAGGTTAGTGCAGGTAGGGTTCCTTAAGCTATTTCTCACCCTGAGCCTTGAGCTGATATGAGAAGTTTAGGTTTTAATATTGAATTTGATTTTTTTCATTATTTTGATGTCTTTTGATATGATATTATGGTATTTTGATCCCTATTAAGTGTATTGGTGATTTTTGAGACCTCCTTAAACCTTTTGGTGTGATAAAGGAATAATAACTATATTTTCACGGTTAGCTCACATAGTTTGGAGAATTGTGTAGAGCCTGTGTGGAACGGTTGGTGCACGATTTACCAAAATGTTCAAGATTCCCAAATTGACATTAAAAGTGAATATAATCATTTACCCCCTTTTATTTTAACTCCCCTATATATTTTATTCTCCTCTCACTTATCCATCCTTGGGAACATGAGGGTGAGTTCCTAAACTCACCACCTTCAATTTTTGGCCTCCCACCTTCAATTTCAAGTGGCTTCCTTCAAGGCAATGCCCTATTCTATCCTCTCTAACCTATTCTCCAATTTATACTTGGTTTACTATCCTATTACAAACCCTAATGTATTCCATGTTTATATTTAGGTTTTATGGTGGTTTAACCTCAATGTATTTGGTTGTTAGGGATTGTGGAGGGTTTATCCTTATTGAATCCTTTTCCATCGAAGGTGAGAAGTTGGTGATTATATCATATTGGTTACGCATGATTAGAGGTATGTGATTTTGTGTGTTTCCTTTAATTATAATATCATTTAATTCTTGTTATTTTTAAGGTTTTATTTTGTGTAATTACACCTATATGAGATAGATTTTCCAGACCTAATAAATGTTTTAAGGGTTAAAACACTTGGTATAAAGGTATTTAAGGGTTTTCTTGGTTTTATAAATAGTTTTTTCAATGAAACATTTTTTTAATGCCTTAGATAGTAGTTTTAAATGATATGTGATGTTTAATGGTGTTTGTACCTATTTGGGTCACAAAATGGGTAAAACATGGTTGTATGAAATTGTTTCCAAAGGAATGTTTTTTTTCTTTCTTAATGGGTTTAAAAGAAGAGAATGTATGTTTTAAATTGTTTCGAATGTGTAATTCTAATGAATTAGTTTTAAGGGATGTTTTATAATAATATTTCAAATGGTGTGAAATGTATTGGCATTCTGAGATGGGTTTTAAATAAAATCTCAGTTGAAACCTTTAAAGGATTTTTTTTTCTAAAATATGTGAGACCCTCAATTTAGCCCCTTGCTCATATAGTTTGATATAAATTTTAGACCCCCAAAGTGGAGTTTTATTCATATTTTTCATATTTTTTAATGCTTATTCATGTGAAAAGTTAGTTGTTTTGTGTGAGGATGTTTAGGGTGAGATGTGGGATTTACATGTTATACTTCTTTATTAGTTATATGACAATATTTTAGCTCTCTTATTTTCTCACTTAGGTTTGACTTATCATGGGAAACTTGGTAGAAAATAGAGGGTTTGGATGCATGTTACAATAGTGTAGTGTGTGAACACTTGCTAGTTACCTAGGGAAGTTACACCATCCAAGGGGTTTATTTTGTACTTGGTGACCTTAAGGAGTGTTGAGAGTGATGTTAGGGTTTCACTAGGGGGCCCCTATAAAAAATGTATTGATGATAAAAGGTCCAATATCATTCATGTTAGATCCTAGTGTGTTTCCCAGGATACCTTGATTCCATTGAGGAATTATTTAGTGGATTCCCTATATTCCTTGTTTGTATCCCCTAGACCTTGAGTTGATTCCATGACACCATTAATTTGGTTGTTTATTTTCGTATGTTCTGTGGATTTGTTGGTACCCAACATGTTTGTTTTCATTTTAGTTATCATTTTGGTTTACTTTCAAATTTATTTTTAAAAAGGGTTATAAAGGTCTTTTAAGAAGGAAAGTGGAATGTATTTTATTAAAAAAGTGTTTGAGAAATGATTTGGAAAGAGGAAAATGAAAACTGGCATGATTTTAAGAATCTTTTAAATGATCCTCTCTCTAATGGTTTAACGGGGTTTCATGAAATATATTGGGAATGTTTCACTCACTCCCATCATACACCATTGAGTGTATACAACTCTTATATTTTATTTTAGGTTCCTATTTTGAGTTCTTCTATGGATTTGGTTCCTTTTGAGTTTTTTTAGGTTAGTATATTGGTGATCTGTTGAAATAGTGGCGAGTGACCATGGGTCATGAGGAGACTTTTGATAGTGGTTTGGTTTGTTTTGTTTTTTTTTCAATTTTAGAATGTTTATGTATCAATATATTTGATTATATGTTTTTTTGTTTCATGTTTCCACTGTATCATTATTTACTAAGCATGAATTTTATTATTATTATTATCTTTAGTTGTTATTATTGCTATTGTGGATCACTCTGATTCATTTCTTACATTTATATTGATTCGTTCATTTCATGGTGTGGGTGTCCAATATAAGGACGAGTTATTATATATTTATAGGTGGGATTATTATTATGGTTTTTATTTATTTGAGGATGAAAATTTTCTCATGTTCATGTTATTGATACCTAGACACTAGTTTCCAAACAGTTGGGATCATGAACACCCGTTGAATATATTGGTGAGTTGGGTCCCATTATGTGGTGGGTCAGCCCATGCTGGTTCATTAAAATTACACTAAAATTGTTTATTATAAAAATATACTAAAAATTTTAACTAGAAAATAATAGGGGATAATTTCACTAAAAAATTCATTCGGAAATTTACATTAGAAAAAAATTCCATTGGAAAATACCAGTGGAAACTTTTGTTGAAAAATTAAAGTGAAAATATCCCTAAGGTCTTTCACTAAAAAATTATTATGGAATATTTCAATGGAAAATTCTAGTGGAAGCTTTCACTTTTAAATGGAATATTTCAGATAAATTTTACAATTTTAGTCAATGGAATTTTATAGTGTGATTTCCACTGGTTTTTTACAGTAAAAATTTTCAATGAAATCTAATGTGGTATTTTTATTTCAATTTTACAATGAAATTTCCTATTAAACCTTTTTAATGTAAATTTTCAATTGAATTTTCTAGTTTAATTTTTAGAAAAATTTGGCAATGTATTTTTCTCATGTAATTTTTAATCTAATTTCCATTTTAATTGAATTTTATACTCTGATTTTCAATAAAATTTAACAATTAATTTTTTAACCGGAATTATTAAAAGAATTTTCCATTGAAATATTATAATTTTTTTTAAAATATATCCTTAATCTAAAAAAACATTTTTTATTTGAAAGGAAAAAATTATTGGTGTTCATATTTTTTAGCACTTAAATATTTAATTTAAAAGATGTAATTATAAATTATATTTTCTATAAAAATAAAACATATGTTATAAAACCTAAAAAATATTTCATCACATTTTTTTTATTTTTTATGCATATGAAAAACCATTTATAAAATCTTTATAATTTTTTTATGATTTTAAATATATATTAGTTTTTGAAAAAAAATTATAATTTATTTTTAAAATTGATTATTTTTTTAGATTTTTTAATATGGTATTTTAGAATTTTGAAACACTTTTTTTAGTTAAACAACCATTAATTTTTTTCCCACTAGACAACACTACCCTTTACCCTCTCTTTAAATAATCTTGACATTTTTAAAATTTCCACATATAAAAATTGGAGGCCAATATTAGGGAATCCCAAAATTTTGTCTACTGGGGACAATGTAAAGCACTTCAAAACACATCATGTTTAATTTTTCATCCCCAAATAGAATCCAATCAGGATGGTTTAGTAAAAATAGGTCTGATTCTGTTTTGGTTCAGATAATTTTAGTCAAATTATAATGATTTTGTAATAAATAATTATTATATGGTTGAATGTTATATTTTTCAAATAAATTTTATATTTATGATCTAATAATTTATAGATTGTAATATTAATTCAATTATATTATTAGATAGTTATAATATTTAAGATGATATAAAGATTCTATGTAATGGGTATTCACTTCAATCACAATCATATTCAATATTCTTGAAACTAGATCCTTTGATCTGTTACACCAAACCATTCTAGGTAATAGTATTTTAAACTTTATTTCATTCCTATTATAATGTCTTAAAATTTTTATACATGTTTGTGTCCACAAAATCATTTCCTTAAGCCTCACATAATTAGATTTTTTAGAAACTCAATATGAGAATGAGTAACCCGCATATGAATGTGCTCATTATTACATGTAGGTTTTATCTTGAGTTGTAATACAAGATGTACATTTAACCAATAATTTTAGGTTTATCGAATTTCATTACTTTTTCTACATGGGTTCTAATTTCCCAGCTTCATCAGAAGATTATTAAGCATGGTTATAGTGAATTGAGTGCACCTTCTATCTGAAATTAAAATTGTACGTTGTGGGCTCATGACCTATTTCCTCTTACACCGCCCCAATAACTCCCCAAATGATGTTCATAGGTTGAGTCCTCTCAACATACAATTTATAATTATATTTATATTTACACACACACAGATATATATATATATAAATATATTTATGTTTGTATATATTGACATATATAACATAAATAAATAAAATAAATAATTAAAATAAACAAATTAAAATAAAAAAACAAAACAAACCTAAATTATAATATTTCATGGACCTTGGTACATAATATTAAATCCCACATCCTTATAATAATAATAGTAATAAAAATAATAGTTATCTATATTTATATAAATATATATATATATATATTAGTGTGGTTGAATTCATATTTTTTTCCTTATTGTCTCATTCTTTTTCATGTTATAAAAATCACCATTGCGACTGTTCCTCATCACTCAACCTTCAATTTCCAACTTTATGAATATAATCTAGATAGAATTAAAATAAAATCTAAAGCATGAAGTTTATTTCAATATCATTTATTATTTTGGATGTGTTTATGACTAACAAGACCCCCACTGAAATAGACTTCCTATTTTGATATCTGAATATCATTTACCCTATAATATAACTAAAATCACAATATAAATGAAAAATTATTAAAAATATAATTAGAGTATAATAGAAATAGTGTATGAATGATTCTTTTGTATATAATTATATTCTAATGGAAGTGATGGTAAATATATGGAATTTTATCAATTTAATGTCATTTATTTTACTTAATGTTACTTATATCAACCAAACTAATAATTCTTCTATAAAATTGAAGTTAATTTCAATAATGTAAAACAAAAAAAATAGGAATCTAAAAAATACATTGCAAACTTCATTAAAATGGGATTCAAATTTTGTATCAAGTGAATTTTTTTGTGGCATTAAATTAAAAATAGATGTAACCAAATAAAAAAAAGACAACTATCCCAAAAAAGAAGAAAAAGATGATTTAATAGAAATTTTGATTTTTATTACTCCATACCAAATAATTACTTATTAAAATATAATCAATCACTAATAATTTATGTATGTATATGGACATATAGTATATAATAAATAATTTATTTCTTCAATTTAAAGGTTCCAGGGAACAACTGAATCGGTTAGAGTCGTGGCTATTTTTTTTCCATCAACTTCTTCAGATTTCTCCTCAGAACTAGATAAAAATGTGTTCTTAGAATCCAAAAAGATATAATATTTTCACATATAATTTATAATTAATATATATAAATAAAGAATTACCCACCATTTAATTATTTCTTTGTTTAAGAATTGGTATACCACTCTGGTCATACCATCATTGTGTCAGAGTAATCAAGTGTAGATTCCCTCTAGCAGTGACCCACACATGCTCTGCTAACCTATGATCATCGCTATATATTTTTTGGGCACTAGCATGGACGAATATATCATTTGTGATGACTGATATTGATCAAAACCAAATCCTTTAAGGGATAAGGATTTTTCTCTATTGGAGGAGGGGAATTTCTCTACGTTCTTTAGTGTATTCTAGAGAGGTAGATCTCTAGGGCTTGAGGGGATTTTCTTTAGAACTCATTATACAAAATGAAATAATGTGGCTCTAGATATTGTAAAAAAGTTCATAATCGAGATTATATAGTGCTAGTGTTAGAAAATAAATAATTATGAAGGGACCTTATTATTATTTTTAATTCCTATCGAACTCCATGTCTAAATAATAATAATAATAATAATATTTACTTGAAATTCACTCAACTAAAAGTTTAAATAAATATTATTTTTCTTGAATAAATAAATTAAAATATATTAAAATAATATTTAATATGATATTTCTCATGATACCGTTAAAATTAGTCTACCAATCCTTCCTCAATATTTATTAGTCCTTAAATAATTACTATTTAATTAATTAAATAAATATCACTACATTATTTTCCAGTAAATATATATAAATATTATATTCATCAAAACTAGGGAATACATGTTTATTAAATATTCACATAACTAAATAAATAAATATTTTGTTACCTTGTGAATAAAAAATAATAAAAAAATATATTATATTCCTACAATTAAATAAAAAATTACATAGTTAATAAATATTTATTAAATATCAAACTCACATATATATTCTCTCGAATAACTAGTGATTGAATATTTTTTATCAAACAAACATGAATAATTATTAAACCACATATGAGAATAATTTTTATCTAACATGTTAAATTCATATAGAATTTAAATAAGGTTCTGAATACACTTAATATGTGACCCTCTAGGCCCTTTTCTTAGTAGCATTTGACTACACTTCCTAAATTCCAAGTTTAGCATCTAGAAAAATGATAAGGATCCTATAGAGAAATTATTTAATGTCACAAATATATGTAACCTCATAAAAACATACCCCATGTAATATAATATATTTATCTAAATATCTATAATCAAGAAGGTTTCATGCCACTATCATCAACCTATACTCTCGATGTATCTTTCTCTGACTTTCTATAAATGAACTTTCCAATAAAACTTCCATGGAAAAGGACTTAATCAGGCAGTTCAATTCCCATCAAAGGTCTTGGGATATATAATTCTATTAAAGAATGGAATGGATAAATCCTTTTATCATTATTCATTAATACAACATCACTCATGATTCACCTAAAGTATCATAATTCACTATGGTCTTATGTCATCACAGTTTTTTTCAATACATCAGAGTATGTGAATTATGACATGTATTAATAATAATATTAAAGTATAGGGACTATTATACACATATGTAGATAAGAATATCCAATGACACATATAAATGTAGATTTCCTATTTGTAGGTCATGTTCTCATAATCTTCCACACCAGAGATTACCAAAGGCATGCACCATGATAAAGTGTCTCAAATTCCTATGAGTTTCTACACCTGATATTGTATATCATTTTTGTCCCATAAAATGATAAAATCTAGCTATTGAACTTATATTTATGAATACTATCATAGAACTTATAGGTTCTTATCATAGTAGGGAACTGCTATGACTATATATCTTGACAAGTACACTGAGGAAATTATCACATACTATATCATATAGAAGAATAATCATGATGTTATAAGATATTTTATAAATATTCAAATACATGAATAAAAGTAACCACAAAGTACTTATAAGTTGGTTTTAGGGAACCAAATCCATCACACTCTCACTTTCACTAGAGTCAACTTCTAACAACACTTAGTATGTTATCTCTCCCATGATGTTTATACTTCTTTTGAGATAAAGACTTCAATCAAAGGGTCCACCATTTTTTCTTCTACGGAAACTCTGATTAGAGTGACTTCACTTATTTGAAAAAAATTCTTTAAGAGGTGATATTTGTGAAGTATGTGCTTTGTCCGTTGATGTGACCTTGGATCCTTTGTGAGAGACAATGCTTTAGTATAATCACAATATAACGCGATATGATCTATACTATTAGGAACCAAATCAAACTCTTGGAAAAATTTATGCATCCAAGAAAATTATTTGGATGCATCATAAGTCTATATATATTCATAATCCACTATAAAATCAACAACAACTAGTTTCTTTGAATTCTATCATCTCACAGCTCCTCCATTGAGATTGAAGACATATCCTGATAGTGACTTCATATCATTCCAATATATTTGGAAACTTGCATCAATATATCCTCCGATGAAAAGTTCCTCATCTACTCTATATACCAAGAACGTATCCTTAATACACCTCAGATACTTGAGGATAGTTTTAATAACATACCAATACTATTATCCTAGATCATATTGATATCTACCTACCGTTATTAAATTTTAGGCAACATCAAGTCTTGTACATAACATGACATACATGATAGATCCCATCATATATGTGTATATTATCTTATTCATTCTCTCTCTCTCTCACTCTCTCTTGTTGTGTATTAGAAAAATTTTTCTTTGAGAGATATATACCATGTGACACTAGAACCAATCCCCTCTTGGATTGTTTCATACTAAATATATTTATCATCTAGTCAATGTATATACTTTAACTTATTCCAAATAGCCTTTTGGATATATCATGAATAATCTTGATTCCAAGGATATATACTACTTCACCTATGTATTTCATGGAGAAGCACTAGTTTAACTAGTCCTTGGATAACTATAAGACCGATATGTCATTTCCAATAAGTAATATGACATCAAAAAGTACTACTAGGAATATGATGGCTCTCCCACTAAACCACTTGAAAATTCAAGGCTCACATTCATTATCTATGAAACCAAATTCTTTTTGTGTATTTATCAAAATGAATGTTCTATGATATAGAAGTTGGGTTTGACCCATGAATAGATCTCTATAAATTTGATATATTATTTGATTTTTTTGAAGTCACAAACCCTTCAGTTTATGTCATATAGACATATTACTGAAGATTTAAATTTAGGAATGTTGTTTTAACATATATATACCAAATATAATAATCATGAAAATATACTATAATAAGTAGAATTATGATATATTTAAACATATAAAATGGAGAAAATGTTTCATAATAGTTAATTACTTGACACTATCTAAACCCCAACTTATTTATTGATAGGGTTTCAGATCTTCTTCATGTAATCTGGTATGATAAAAATGCTATTTTTTCACAACAATTGCTGACTAACATTAATGCAGGTAAAATACGGATTATCATCACTATTTGGGAAGCTGCATTAACTGAGAAAGGGTGCTATGAAAACTCTATGGTAGATTTTATGATTCTGTGACTTCTTTGGGTTATTGCCAATTTCAGCCATCCGAGATGCATGTTTGATGTTTTCTAGAGACCACCACTCCCAGGGTGGATTAAAATCAATGTGGGTAGAGCCTCCAAAGGAAATACAAGTCCCACAGGGTGTGGCGCCATCTACAAAAATCATATTGGTCAGATCATTGAGTTCTTTTATGGAGGTTTTGGTACTGCAACCTCTCTAGAAGCTTAAATTCTGAGTGTGATTCATTCCATTTCCTTTTCCATGCACCACAGTTGGAACAACTTGTGGATTGAAAGTGATTCTACGACTATGGTGCATGCCATTTGGAATGGAGTGATTCAACTAGCTTGGCCACTTACAACGCGCTGGATAAATTGTCTCCATTCTCTTCATGACATCAATTTCATTTCAACTCATACTTACCATGAGGTGAATATGGTTGCTGATGGTCTCTCCAATAAATGGGTTGCGTAGGACATAACCTAGGTGGGGGATCTTCCGAACAACTTGCTTTCTCTTCATGTGAAATATTTTAATATGATTCCGTCTTTTAGACTCTTGTAAGCACTTCTTTTTAATAAATTTTTCTTTGGTCTTTTGACCAAAGCGCCAATTTCTTTAAAAAAAAAACTCTCTAAACCCTTTAGCCACTAGCCTTGCTTTGTAGGTACTTTACCTTCCATGTATAGTTTTCTCTTAAATACCCATTTGAACCCAATGAGCTTTACATCAATTGGCAGACCGAACAGAACCCAAAATTTGTTCTAATGCATAGAATCCACTTAGAATTCATGGATTATTTCCATATTGAAGATTATAATCACTATATTACCTCCTTATAGGAAATAGGATCATTATTGTCAACCAATAATGAGTCACCATATTCAGTGACTAGAAAACCACATCTTTCTGGTTCTTTAACCACTCTGGTGCCCCTATATATTACATGTGATTTTGGAAAAACTTCTTCCATGGGGACCTATGAATCCTATTCCTATAATAACTCT
This sequence comes from Viscum album, assembly GCA_963277665.1. NCBI lineage: Eukaryota > Viridiplantae > Streptophyta > Magnoliopsida > Santalales > Viscaceae > Viscum > Viscum album. The sequence goes on from OY728164.1 coordinate 1,820,032,312, forward strand.
TGTATATATTGACCATCAACTTCATCGAAGTCAATATTTATTCCATTATACTTCTTGGGAATGTTCTACCCTTTAAGGAAAATGGATTGTATTGTGACATTCACCTTCTTATATGAGGGTTTTTATAGATAGTATCCTCTTATTTACTTAGGATACCCTATAATGATACACTTTTTTCCCCGAGGTTATATTTTTTTGTCAGAGTTAGTCTTAAAAAGTGCCTTGCTACCCCATGCATGAGTATGTGACAACCCATATTTCTTTCCATACATTAACTCATATGGTATATCTTCTACCAGTTTAGTTGGTACTTGATTTAGAATGTGTGTTTTAGCATGTACTGCATATCCCCCAAAGTATAATGAAACACTTTCATGGATCATCATTGACCTTTCCATGTTAAGAAAGGTATGATTCCTTATTTCACTAACACCATTCCACGATGGTGTATAAGGAGGAGTGTGTTAGGATATCATCTCACACTCCCATATAAATTCAATGAATTCTTAGTTAAGGTATTCACCACCTTGATCATATTTATTTTTATTTATCTTCTTATCAAGTTTATTTTATACTTTATTCTTGAATTCATTTAACTTATCAAAAGATTCTGACTTATACCTCATTAATTAGACATATCCATAACTAATCAAGTCATTAGTAAAATTAATTAAGTAAGAATAAACACCTCCAAATTCCACTAGAAATGGTCCACATACATCAGTGTGTACTAATTCTAGAATATCTATAGCTCTTTCATGTTTTACACTAAAAGGTGGCCTAACCATTTTTCATTGTAAACAAGCATGACATCTATCAAGTGGTTTTATATCAAAGGAGTCAAATTAACCATCTTGATAAAGCTTTGTCATAAATTATGTTTTTGGTAATAGTTGGTTCATAATAAAAATATTTTAAAACCAAGACCATACCAGTTGGAAATATAAGGTGGTAGTATCCAATGGCTAGAGCATCCTGCCTTACACTATTGATAGCCCAAAAATCCACCCATCTCTGAAAATATTTCAAATCTACTTGGTTTATACATTTAAATATAGATTTAAGCACCAAAAGTTGTATCTAATACCAAATTCATATATATAGAAATATTTCACTTGAAAAAGAACCCACCTAAAGCTTCCTCTTATTTCACTAACTCAATTTATCTCTTCTTCTAGTATCCCAACTTTCCACAAGAAAAAATATTGCATCCTTTTCCTTTTCCCATCTTTGGATCTTCTTTTTTATTGGAAGGATAGTGCTTAGGATACTTAGTATTGGTATGAGTCTTGATCCCCTTTACCTTATTCTTCCTCCATAAGGACTATAGGCTTTTCATGCCCCATGCCTTTATCAACATGGTGAATAAGAGTAAGGAAATCTGAAGGAGATTTCTCACTATTTATCATATTATAATTAACAATAAAACTAGATAAAATATAATACAGTGAGGATAAAATGAGATCTATGTGCATATAATTAGGGATCACAAATCCCAATATGTATAAGCACTTAATGTATCAAATCATCTTGACTACATGAGGCCCAACTAGCACCGACCCTCCAAGATTGTATGTGAATAGTGCATTAGAGATCTCATATCTCTCTTATCTCACTTTATATTGATAAAGACACTGAAAGTGAGACATGATACTATACACATCTATATCCTCATGTTACTTTAAAAGATCACTAAACATGGAAGATAACATGAAACATTAGAAATTTATGGAATTATCTAAATGTTTCATATATAGTGACAATTATGCCTCATTGGTCTTTTTTCCAAGTGCCTCAGGAATATGGTTTTCTAGCATATATAATATTCATTCATGGTGTAGCATAATGCATAGGCGCTTATACCATTCCTAGAAATTTGAGTTGGTGAGAAGGTTATCCTTCTCTAGAATGGATCACAATGATATTGTTGAATTCATGTGAGTTGATATTTCTACAATAAATAATAGTAAAATTTTAGTACTTTATGTAGATTTCAATTTAGATAATAAATTTAATTTATTAATCTCCCACTATTTTTTTGAAACATAATTGGCCTCACCATTAGTTTCAGAATATCCCATCACAAGAATATCCAAATGGAGAGGATCCATATTTCCCTTATCATAACCTAGATGGAGGTCAGAAAAGATACTCAAAGATATTTAGGTAGGCATAACTTTCCAACTACATTAAATCTCAGCTCCTTAGACCATTTAGTGGACTCCCCAATCCTAAAATTCTATATTAGGATTTCTTCAATAATTTTCTGACTATATGCACCAAGTCTGAAGTAGGTGATAAACACTTAATGAAAGACAGGTTAAGTCTAAACAAAAACCAAGATAGATATTATCTGATAATTAAAACCACCCCAATGGATGTTGGTCAAGCGCTTTGAACTATGGTTCAATTTCTACCCAAGTAGTGAAATTCTATACTAACTTAATATTTTATTTGGGGGATTTTTATCTTTATGTGTAAACTTTCCATTTTATCTAATCACATGGTTGTTAATATTATGTGGATTTTACTTAAGTGATTAACCATGTATAGATAAATATCACACATATTATAATATTTATTTTACTTCAATCTTACATTCTTATTAATTAGTTTATTTAATGTTTTAAATATCCATAAATTATTAACCATGAAACTAATAGAAATAAAATAAATAAATTAGAATTAATATGATATTCTCTAATGGTTGTTTTATCTAATAAATGATAAACTAACCCTTTACCCTAGGGAATTAACTTTTGGAACCAAGCATGGTTCGAGTTGCATCATTCCACCTGTGCTACTATATACCTCATAGATTGGTTTCACCTCAACTCTAAACTTGAACTTCATCCACTCTCATAGTAGCTCCATACATTACATAATTTTAATCACACATAAGTGAGGGAAACCAAAGGATTAGTTAATGGGGAAGGGGGGGGGGTTTACATAAATGAAACTATTGGCACATCAACCCTTACATAATGAGAGAATAAGAATGGCTCACAAGCCATTATTTAATTTAATAAATTATTACAAAGACCATGGAATAATAAGTTAAATAAACTAATCACATATAATAGAAGGTCTAAGATCATTTCCATCCACATACATGAAAAAAATACACAAAAGTACATTAGTCAACATTTACTTAAATTAATTCTTTAATATCAAGATTACCATGCTTGAATTAATCCCATTTATCTTAATGACCATCCAAGGTCTCTTGGAGATACCCATCATAGATAGAATATGGAAAATAAATGTCTTGACCAATAATTGTAGATAATTTCATGGAATTAATTTATTATTTATTAATCCTGTAAGCCTTATTACATATTTCACACATCTAATGTGAATAGATTAATTGGGTATTTAATGCTGAAATTAATTATTCTTTATGTAATTTAATTATTTTATTTACTAAGAGACTACATGACATGTACTAACGAGATACACGCCTTGTTACTTGATTTTCTGGTAGCTGTGATAAATTACTAGGGACTTACTATGTATCTTTTCCAGATGACACAATGTGTACTAATGATCTACATGCTATGTGTTCTGTTTGTTGTGTTTCCTCATAACCAACTGATTAACTCAACCTATTTTTAGAATGTGGGGATTAATAATTCACATGGTGTGTACACTAGCTAAACATAATGTATCTCATTAATGATATAGTCCATCAATATCATGTGGCACTATGATACATATCTGACCACACAGTTAGTGTGAATTTCACCACTAAATAGTGTAGACAACACAACATGTATAGTAGCTACACACCGTGTGGTTTGATAGACTATGTGTTAGGATGGATCAATTAATATAAAATATACATTAAATTCTCCATAATTCATTACTACTCGATGTTTCATGTTTCCTGCAACACATCTAGGTGCACAATGTGTACTTTCGGTCACACGTTGTGTATCCTTGTATACCAACCAAAATCCTCAGCACCTCCCAATGAAATATCTAATCATTATTAACATATTATTAATCTATTTATGATGATATGAAACTTTAATATAGAGAATTAATATGTTGAAAACATATTAATTAAACTCCAAATTAAAAATGGAACAAACTAGAATCAAATAACTAACAATAATTACGCATAATCGATCAATGAATAATAATTAATTATAAATTATTATTTGACTACTCTAATATCACTTTAAATTTATGGGGAGAATTCAAAGTGGTTGGGATTGTACCCAATTTTTTTTCATAAACTACTTCATATTTCTCCTCATAACTAGAAAAAATGCATTCCCAGAATCCATAAAGACACAATCTTTTCACATATAATTTATAATCAATTTATTTAATTAAAGAATTTACTTTCATTGAAATTTCTCTTAGTTGATGAATTTATGGAACAATCTTATTGTATTTTCATTATTACAGAGTAATAAAGTGTGTATTCTATTTAAAAATGACCCACACATGTTCTGCAAACCTCCGATCATCATCGTAGAATTCTCTGAGTGATAGCGTGAATGAATCTATCTCTTGCAATAATCAATATTGATCACATATGAATCATTTAAGTGAGAATGAATTCACTCTGGTGGAGGAGTATAATTTCTCTACATTCTTCAAATTTTTCTAGGGAGGGATATCTCTAGGGTTTGAGAGGATTCTCTAAAGAACTCATTATACACAATGAAATAATGTGGCTCTAGAGCTTACAAAAATGTAATAATCGGGTTTATATAGTGTTAGGGTTAAGAAATAAATAATTTTTATAGGGTCCTTATTATTTTATTAATTCTTGGTGAAACCCATGTCTATATAATAATATTAATATTATTATTTACTTAACATGCGCTAAACTTAAGGATAAAATAAATATAAATTTTCTTGAATAAATAAATTAAAATTTATTCGAATAATATTTAATGTGATATTTCTCACCAGACCATTAAACTTAGCCTTCTTATCCTTCCTCAATATTTATTATTCCTTGAATAATGAATAATTAATTAATTAAATAAATACCACTGCATTATTTTCTAATAAATTTATATAAATATTATATTCACCAAAACTAGTGAATAAATATTTATTAAATATTAATTTAACTAAATATATAAATATTTTTTTACCATGTGAATAAAATAGAACAAATAAATATTTTATATTCATATAATTATTTGGTGAATAAATATTTATTAAATATTCAACTCACATATATTTTTTCTCAAATAACTGGTGATTGAATATTTGTGATCAAACTAACATGAATAATTATTAAATGACATATGAAAAATAATATTTATCTAACATTTTAAATTCATATAGAATTTAATTGAGTTTTTGAATATACTTAGTGTGTGACACTATATCCCCCTTTCTCTGTGGAATTTGGCTACATTTCCTAAAGTCCAAGGTTAGCATCTTGCAACACTCTAAGGATCCCATAGAGAAAGAATTTAATGTCATAATGACATGTAACCTCCTACGAGCATACATCATGTAATATAATCTATTTATCTCGATATCTCTAATCAAGAAGGATGCATGCTAGTGCCATTATCCTATATTCTCGATGTATCTTTCCTTGAATTTATGGAAATAAACTTACCGATAACACTGCCACAAACATGAACTTAATAAATAAATCAAATTCCCATAAAAGAAACATATATATATATACTTCCATTAAATAAAAAAAAGGATAAATCCTTTCTCACATTATTAATTAGTACAAAATCACTTGGGACATACCCAACATATCATACTTCACCTCAATTATATGTCATCACAATTTTCATCAATACAAAAAAATACATGAATTATGACATGTATCAGTAAGAATATTAATGTCTAAGGATAATAACACATTTTTAGATAGTAATATATAATGACACATATAAATTTGGATTTCTTATTGGCAAGTCATGTTATTATAACCTCCTACACTAAATATTGCTAAGGCCGTACACCATGAGAAAGTTTCTCAAAGTCCAATGAGTCTCCAACCCATATATCCTATATCATTTGTGTCCCATAAAATGATATCATATATATATAGAACATGTTTTTAAGAATATTGTCATGAAACCTCTAGGTTATCATCATAATAGGGAATTGATATGAATTTTTAGTGTGACAAGTTCACTCAGGACATTATCACATACTATGTTACACAGAAAAAAATCATGATGTGATAAGATATTTTATAAATATTCAAATACATTAATTTAAGTAATCATAAATTACTTATAAGTTTGTTTTAGGTAACCAAATCCAACATAATCACACCATTCACCTTACCTATTATCTGATATCATTATATTAAAAAATTCTATATGGTTTCATACCTCATTGAAATCATACAGGGATTTAAGGGATTGAATTCCATTTAATAATTATAGAAGGCCAAGTGAGACCATCTCAAAATCCTACAGTTGTTATGGTGTGGCCTAGACACACCATCCCACTATAAATAACTTCATCTAATGCCACAGGGATCAACATAACAATCATGTTACCAAAATTCATAGGATTTGATAACATAAGTTCTTCCAAGATTTAGATCTATGCTAAAAATTCATAAAGGATCCTATATTTTTCCTATGATCATGAGTTTTTTAGTACTAAACTATCAATTTTTTCTTGAATATTGAGTACAATATAGAGATAATGGTGTGATTATAGATATGGAGCTGACAATGTAATGTGTGAAGACATAACACTGAAGGAACCAAGAAAGAACACCGAGTGTAAATATTGAGAATAAAATTTCCTTTCATGAGATATTTTATATAACACCAAAATGAAGTGATTTTTAGAAATATAACAAATTCCACTTATTTTTTAAACAAATTTCATAAGTGATGAGTGATATAAGTAATTCACGACAAGTTTTTTTGTCAATAATAAACCTGCCACTTTCTCATTGAAAAATTAATCTTATTCAACTTTAATGGTTTTCTTATGGAATAGAATTGTTAATAATTTTTTCATAAATAGAACATAAACTGTTTATTTTTCAAACAAATCTAAAAATAATTTTAGGTTAATGTTGTCAAATAAATCCTTGTTAAAAGAAAATCTATTTTTGAATTTAATTTAAGTGCTTTACAAAAACAAAAAATTATTTTTTCTAATGGTATATCATAAATGATAAGTGTCATAACAAATTTTTAGTTAGTGTGGTTAAATAGAACCATAAACTCATACTTGATAGAACCTAGTAGTCATACTTGGTGGAGTAATTTCCAGTCAATGCTAGACTTGTAAGATCAACCTTTCCTAGAGCTGACTCAATTGAATGTGGCACACATTGACTTAAAAAAATAGAATACCTCATTTCCATTCATTTTCACACAGGTTTATGAGTATCATTTCCAAAAAAGGTCCAAAACCAAACCATTATAAGACAAAGCAAGATGATCCATCCCATTCTCTTTGATTGTGGCTTTTAAATGCTTACATTTGGATTGGGAATAGTTTAATTATACTTTAACATGGAGGAAAGTTTTATTTTTATAGTAAAAATGTGTTTAAATTAAATACATTTATCCCTCTTCATCACTATATATATCAAATGAAAATAAATTTCTATCCTTTCTATAAAAAGCATGTTGATTAATAATAAAAATTTACCTGATATAATAATTCATCATTAAATAGATGGGCATTAACACTCTAGTTTATATCAAGGAACTGAATGAGAAAATTTGTTAAGATAATTTCAATAATAAAATGATATAAAATATAATTTTGAATATAAATAGATCCAAATTATAAGATTCTAAAAATAATCTCTAAAAAATCAGTACTCGACAAAACTAATTACTACAATGAAAAATCAAAATGATTTAGTGACATAAAAATTCAAAAGAAATTAAGCTATATTTATTTTATATTTTTATTTTATATTCATAGAAACTATTTTGTAAATTATTTATTTTCCTTTTCCATTTTTATCTTCAAAAAATTATTCATGATTTTATGCTCTTATACCAAAAAGGATTTAATGATCCGATTAAGAAAAATGGAATACATTCCTCTCAAATAATTCTGATCCAATAATCTAAACAATTTCATATAAGGAGGAACATTGTAACTCTCCCTCATATAACCTTGGGAAAAGGCACCCCTATGTGGACGATTGAATGTAATGGACATTAATCCAGACCTCTTATATTCAGAAGGTCTCATGTGTGGAATCTAAAACACACGCCATGAGGGTTATATTGATGTGTAATTTATATAAGTATTATAGTTTGAACCAGTGGGATTAAGATAATTTCATCTATATAGACAGGATTAATCAAATAAATAATATTTAAAAAAATGTAGAAATAGAAACCATGTAAATAATTATTTCCCCCCTACACATTTGCTTTCCAATTAAAAATACCACTTTCTTCTTCCATTTCTGAGCTGAATAGGAAAATGAATATTTATTTTAAGAATTCAAACAAAGGAACTAAAACAAACTAATATTGATAGTTTATAACTTTTTAATGGGTAGAATACTTGTAAACAAAGGAACTAAAATAACCTAATATTACTAGTTTTCAACTTTTTAATGGGAAAAAAATTGTAAAAAAAGGAACCAAAACAACCCAATATTGACAATTTTCAAGTTGTGAATTAAAATAAAATTTTTTGTTCTTGAATAAATGAAATATAGTATTATTACCAAAATTTTACATCAATGAAAAATCATCCATAATGTTTCAGTGGATCAATATTTTAAGACATCAACCATAACTAGTACAAAAAATGGTATAAATTGAAACTAGACCTAGTTTTTTGATCAAGTAATAGGGAAAACCATGAAAATGAAAAAAAATTAATACCCCATGTATCATCTTCACTATAATAGGATATATAAGACCCTTGAATCTCTTATTCAAGATCTGATACACCATCTTTCCACCTGAAAGATTTGAAAAAAAACATTCTAGAATAAGTAATCAAGAATCATCACTAAAAAATCAAAATAGGATACATCATAAGACCAAGAAGAATCTAGCCATGTAATAAATATCATGATCCATTAAAAAACATATACCAATGTAGATAAATAGATTAATGGGGGTCTTAATGACTTTATTTATGTTCATTTAGTAGCATATGCATGCCTCTTATAATAAGTGAGTCACTGCACCATTTTCCTGAGATCGATCACCCAATGATTCTCTGTAGGTTGATCAAATCCAGAGGATGATGATGGTTTAGAAGAAGGAATATATAGGCTCTATAGATCCCCAAACCTTATATTTGATGACTTTTATGGATCCCATTATAGATATGGTATGATTAATAGGATATTATCCTCTCCCATAACCCCAAAATATATGAAATACAATTATGTTTTAGAGTGTATTGCGTGTAAAAAAATATTATAATCCCTTGGATTAAAAAAGGCAGTCTATTAATACTCTTTTCAAATGACACATTTATTATTACATAAAAAGGAATACAACTATATTATTTCATAAAAAATAAGATTTTTTTGTATAGAAACTCTAACCATCAATTTAATCCATGAACTTCCAGATTAAACCCCCCTACAGGTGTGAGTACCAAACCTCATGTCTTGTTATTTAAAAAAATAATAAATTCAAAAGTCTTAATTGTAACACCCCAAGCTTCTACGGTACGTTTCCCTTTGAATAATGCAATAGCGTGTGTTGTACGCAACATCGAGTTCTAACACACACCACAGCCGATCAAACTAGCCGTTATGAATAGTAATACCTAATTTTTGAAATTATATATATTTTATATTTCAAAATGGACTTCATTTTTGGATTCGGAGTATCGAATTTAGCCTAAGGTGAAATTTTGGTACTTTTCGAATAACTTTAATATTTTGATGAATAGTGAAATTACTAAATTTTAATTAAAAACAACTTTTTTAATCAAAATAATTAATAGTGATAAATTATGAATTTCAGTGGTTTTAAAGTATATTTAGAATATATTTTTACCATTTAATAAAATTTTGGTCATTAGACATAATTTCACAATTAAACCGAACATAAACAAGTATCAATCTTTTGATAGTTATTATATCTTAAAAACACGCTTTTTTGTTTTAACAGCGGGAATTAATTTTAAATTAATTTCTGCCACTTTTGTGTTTTGAATTTGGAAAAATGTATTCCATATTTGGAATTAGGATGTTCATATTTTGTGAATAGATAACTTTTATTTTTAGACATTTTGAATAATTACTGCGGTAAATATTTTATTTACCATGGTTAAGGGTAAATCCGGTAAATAAGGGTTAAAAACAATATTATAATAATACTAAATTACCCTAAAACGTGTCCTAACCTTACTGGTGGATACATGTCCGACCATGGGCATATTTGGGTCGATTTTGGGACCCCATGGAGCCACTTGTAGGTGATAGGGACACTTTATTTTAATTAAGTTAAAATAAGTACAAAAATGACATAAGCATATATCTTTTAGAAAAACAATTTTTACATAGGGTTATATATGTTGGATGTTCGACTATAAATATTAATTATAAAGATAAAACTATTTCATACATAATTATATTTTATTTATAATTTTTATACATTAAATAATTTAATTTATTTATGACACAATGATGATGCAGTAATTACCTAATTAATGAAAAATTAGAATAATTGATATTATAAATACCCAAATAAATATAATTTGAGACTTTTTATGAATCAAAATAATTTTCTAGGTTAATATGACATGTTAGTATTTCTTTAATTAACTTTTTTATAAGTAATCATTCTGTTATAATTTTTACAAAAATAAATTATTGAATAGTGTCAAAATTGACATAAAAGAGTTTTTAAAACAAATATTATATTATTAATTGATATTAAATACCTAAAAATCTAAGGTTCGGCAAAGAGACTTATATCACGATAGTTTCATCATTAATGGACCACTTGGGTGTCTCTTGGATGTATATGGTAAGTTTATTAACCATATAATATAAAAATACAAAGAGACATTGTAAAAGTGAAACTAATTAAGTAAGAGTTAATACTTAAATATAAGGTTAATATAATGCCCAAAACCTATCTAAATTCTATTGGTTGAGTGGTTTTAGACCCATCCCCACATTAAACTTTAAATAATCAACTTTGTATCCATTAGAAACCGAATATGGATTTATTATAAATTAATATTTCTAGCTTTTCCAAAGGTGCCCCTCACCCCTCTTATAAAAGGGAACTCCCCCTTCTCATTACTTCACACCTTCAAAGCCTTTTGGTTCGACCAAACCCTGCCCAAATACTCTATCAACTTCCCTCACTACAACCTAGAGGCCTTATTTCGATCAGAAAGCCAACCTAAGGAGCCCTTTTGATCAAATCAAAAGGAAGAACCCGAAGAAGAAGTAATGATTTCACCACCCCTTTTCAAGTTCCTTTCTTCTTCCACTTCTTCTTCCTTTGTTGTTACCATTCTAAAATAATAACTCCAGTATCATATATATACTATGATGTTATTATAAATATGGTACAACCATATTCACTATTCTATCCATCCTTTGAATAACATGTCACCATATGTGCGTACGTATGGCTTACCGTCTCCATGTCGTGGTGTAATTGTTATTAAATAAATTATTATTTGTATGAGTATAATAATGATGTGTAACTCATGTAAATAATAAATATAACATGATAATGATTCTTTATATATGATATACCATCCAATTATATATTATTTTTAATATCAAAAGAATGATATTGCCGCTCGTGCATATGTACGGACTACCGTCTCCATGAACGCGATGAGATTCATTCTCCATCGTATCCATTCAAGTATAATTTTAATTTGATGATTAATAATAGTATATAAGGACTTTATATCATTATAAATATGATTAATATACAACCTATACATTAAAAACATGGCTTACGTAATAAAATATATAAAAGAAAACAAGTAAGTTAACACCCGAAACAACGATAATACTAAGATATTATTAACAAATCAATGTTAAAATATCAGATATGATATCATATTAATGTATATGATTCATGTATAATTTAATAACAATTATTTCACCATTATACAGGAGGTTAACCTACCCCAACCAAAGAAAAGTAAAAGGTAAGGGTTTATTTCACAATCTCTTCATTATCCGAGGTTGTTTATACGTAATAATCTACTGGGATTTCTTTATCATCCACATCCAAGTTTCTTCGAAATGTATTTCAATTTTTTTTACTATTTACAAAGAATATGGGATAAAGACATTTATACCCTTGTTTTACTTTTTATAAGAGGTTTATAAAGGAATCTTTTTGTCGTTTTCCAAACAAGGTTCTTTTATCCTTTTCGACAAAATTAAGGTAAGAATGTTTTTTTAACTTATACGGTGGGTACGACTATCTTCCGCCGTTATAAAATCGTAAAAGATTCCCTTACAAGCTTATAAGAATATTTTCAAAGAAAATGTTTTATTTTATAAATATATGACTCTTAAATGATTTCAAAATAGAAAGAGATATTTTTCTAAAAAGAGTTTTGATTTCATCTATGTCAACATCCTTTGATGGATTTTACGCTTATTTGAAGTTGATTTATTATGATACAAAACTTTTATATTATATTGAAGGTTTTGTGATATGTTTGACTGTGGATGTGTTATTTTTATACCATTCATGGTTTATGGATGAAGTATTTACATTTATTATGCTAGTTTTAATACGAATGTTTATGTTATGTTTAAACCTTTTCATATGGGAATGCATTGGACTTAATATGTGATGGGTGGAGCCCGCTATAGCTCCTCGATGCATCGGTAGGTCTCATGAGACAAACTAGTGTCTTGGCACAAGGACTTTACAAAAATCTTATTTGTAGTCTTGGCACGAGGCCTTGGCTATGTGGTTATGATAATCTGGCATTATGCATTCTATCATTATGAAAGTGGTTATTGATATTGCATGTGATTATTCAATTACTAGAATATCTATGTGAATAAGTAAATGGAATTATTTCATTTTACTTTTGCCATACTATGTTGAAGTTCAAGTTTAAAAGGCTTTTGTTTTAGTTATAAATTGCCTTAAATGTTTATTCTTATTTATGAAAGTTTCCGCTATATTGTTATCCTTACTGGGCATTTGAGCTCACCCCTTTTCTATGTTTTATTTTTCCCAGGATGTGAAGAAGTAAATTATGAATGACCTGTAGAGATTTTATGAGGGGATAATAGTGTGGACTATGGAGACATTTTGTTGTAGTAGTAGTTTTTCCCTTTATGATGTAATGTAAAAATTTATGAATATATCTAGTGTTTCCAAGGCAACTAAACCAATCGGTCTTTCTAGATTTGATCTTTCTTGTGATCATTCCAATGTTATGTAATAATGCACCGACTCTGGGTAATTGGGGTCGCGGCGTTACAGTTGGTATCAGAGGAAGTTTAGTACAAACCTTGGAAGCTAGATTTAAATAAACTCTGATTAGAGCACATAGATTTAAGATGGACTTTGAGGATTAGTATAGAATAACTTCCTAGAATTTTGGTATTGTAGAGATTTTGTGAGTTTTCCGAGCAATACATCCCTGTCTGGATACGAGTAGGTAGAGGCAGATCTGGAACATATGTACCTAGGGGTAAAACCCGAAAACACCGCTTTGATCTAGACTCGAACGGGAACTAGTGCACAACAACAGGCCTTGCTGCACTCTTGGTTACGACACTCCCGGGGGATATGCTTAGGATAACTCTAATTTTCTTTACAAATAATTATGAAGGGTTAATGAGTATATACTTCTTCAAATAAAACATTTTTATGATTATGGATTATATCCATAAATAGTTCAATTTATGTTAAGTGTTTTATAAGTATGGAATTATGTATTTTGATTCATAAACTGATCTAGTTTATGCCATTGTTTAGAAATGGCACCTAGTGGAAGAAATGGAAACCATATCAATGCACGCACTCCATGTAGGGATTGCCCTCCCGCTCAAGATAATTATAGTGGAGCTGGTGATGCAACTACTACTGATCAACTAATCACCATACTGGGACAACTCACTCAGGTTATGAATAATAACCTTACCCGTATGGAGCACCCTGATCAGCAACGTGGAGGATGAATGTTAGATCGATTCATGAGGCAACAACCACCAATGTTCAATGGGAGTACAAATACCTTAGTAGCTGAGCAATGGATAAATTCCCTAGAGAAAATATTTCAGGCTTTGGGGAGTAGTGAAAGGGAAAAAGTTATCATGGCAGTTTACCGCCTCACTGGAGATGCTGATCAATGGTGGTCATTGATTCAAAACACGAAGGAAGATGATGAAGTATCAAATATGGAATTTAGGGAGTTAAAAGATCTGTTTTTAGAAAAATACTTTCCTCTTGACCATCGAGCAGATATGGAAAGGCAATTTCTGAGACTGAGACAAAAGGAGGATGAGAATGTCACAAAGTATGAGGATAAAATTACAAGGTTAGAAAGGTATGCAGGAGATTATATACGTAACCCAAGAAGTAATATTGATCATTTCTATGATGGGTTAAAACCATTTCTCCGTTGAGCATTAGTCTCACAATCCTTCTCGTAATATGAAGACATTGTCTCATGTGCTATCAAGACCGAAAATGAATTCTCTAAGTCTTATGAATTTAAAGAAAAGCAAGAGAAGAAGATATCTGCTGATCAATCTAGGAATGGAAATAAGGGGAAGAAGGGAAAGGTTGAATATCCATCCTCTGGTAAATGTGGGAAGAAACACCCCGGTATTTGCTTGAAGGGAATGGGCGTCTGTTACAAATGTGGTGAAAAAGGCCACCAAGCTCGTGATTGCAAAGGGAAGAAGGAAGCTACCAATGTTCAGTGAAAAAAATTGTAGGGAGATGGGACGTTATGCAAATGAATGTCCTAAGCGTTAGGAGAACTTACCTCAGAAAAGGCCAAGGGATCAAGGCCAAGCTTATGCTATCACTACTACTGAGGTAGAAGCTCTGAAAGACATGGTGGCAGGTAAATTAATGGTTTCCTCAACTTTAGAAAATGCATTATTTGATTTTTTATCATCGAATTGTTTCATATCTTCCTAGTTTGCTAAAAAAATTAGATATTTCCAATTTTATTTAACAAGGAAGTTGTCAGTTAAAACGCCTAAGGGAAGTATCATTGCAACAAAGTTTTGTGAATCAGTCCCCATTAGAGTACATAAATGTTCTTTATCTGCTGATATCATTGTCATACCTATGATTTAGTTTGATATAATCCTCGGTATGGATTGGCTTTCAGATTATGATGTGAAGATTTATTGTAAGAAGAAGGAGGTTACGATTTTTGATGATGATGATAAGGAACACCTTATCCTTAGAGCAGAATCGTCACCACCTAATTCTTATCTAGATCCACCCCCAATAGCTCAACTAAATTCAATTATTGGGGAGGAAGATAATGGAATGACTGTGGGTGAGGAAAGGAATGTTCAAATATAAGATGTACCTGTTGTGAAAGAATATGTAGATGTATTTCCGGAAGATTTACATGGACATCCTCCAGAAAGATAAGTTGAGTTTTCCATTGATTTAATTCCTGGATCAAGGCCTATATCGAAGAACCCTTATAGAATGGCCACTGTAGAATTAGTTGAGCTAAAGAAACAACTAGAGGAATTGAGTAATAAAGGATTTATTCACCCTAGTGTTTCTCCATGGGGAGCCCCTGTTCTTTTTGTTAAAATGAAAGATGGATCTATGAGGTTATGTATCGACTATAGGGAGATCAATGCTATAACAATAAAGAACAAGTATACCTTACCTCGCATTGATGATTTATTTGACCAACTGCATGGAGCTCAATACTTTTCAAAGATTGACCTTCGATCTGGATACCATCAGTTGTGTGTGAAGAAGGAAGACATTCCGAAGACAGCATTTCGAACTAGGTACGGGCATTATGAGTTTACAGTAATGCCTTTTGGATTGACTAATTCACCCTCTGTATTCATGGATCTAATGAATAGAGTTTTCAAGAAAAATCTCAATGAATTTGTGGTGGTATTTATTCATGATATCTTGGTATACTCTAAAAACTACGAAGATCATGAAAATCACTTGCGCATTATCCTGAAGACTCTGAGAAGACATGAATTATATGGGAAGTTTAGCAAGTGTGAATTCTGGCTTCAGGAGATTTCTTTTCTTGTCCATATTGTCTCTAATGATGGAATCTCTGTTGATCCTTCTAAGACCAAGGCAATCCAAGAATGGCCAGCACTGACGAGTATAACTGAGGTATGTAGTTTTATTGGTTTAGTAGGTTATTATCGAAGTTTCGCCCAGAATTTTGCCCGGTTGGCTAACCCATTAACAAAGCCCACACGTAAAGGGGTTAAATTTGTTTGGACAAAAGAGTGTGAAGAATGTTTTGAAGAATTGAAGAGAAGATTAGTCAATGCTCCTATATTGACTCCACCATCGGGGAATGATGGGTTCGTTATTTATAGTGATGCATCGAAGAAAGGACTTGGTTGTGTCCTTATGAAGAATGATAGGGTTATTTCCTATGCATTCCGACAGTTGAAAATTCATGAGAAAAACTATCCTACTCATGATCTTGAGTTAGTAGCTGTGATCTTTGCTTTGAAGATATGGAGGCACTACCTCTATGGTGAAAAATGTGAGATTTATACTGATCACCAGAGTTTGAAGTATATTTTCTCACAAAAAGAACTCAACATGAGGAAAAGGAGATGGCTTGAATTACTCAAGGATTATTATTTCACCATACACTACCACCCAGGGAAGGAAAACAAGGTGGCAGATGATTTGAACAGAAAAGATCATGGAGTTTTGAACAATATGAGAATTGAAAGGGATCCAATTTTCATGGATCTAGTGAAGATGGACATGGGAATAACCAGGGAAGGTGAAACATCAATGCTTTTTCAAATGGTTGCCAAACCATCTTTACTATAAAAGATTAAGAGTTCTCAGACCGATGATGGAGAATTTCAAAAGAAGATTAAAGTTGTGAATGATGGGAGATTGAGAGACTTTGTGTATGAAGATGGAATTTTGAAATTCAGGAAGAGACTTTGTGTTCCCAATATACCTAATCTAAAAAGGGAATTGCTGGATGATTCTCATAGTTCCAATTTCTCTATACACTCTGGGAGCACCAAAATGTATAGAGATTTGAATGAACATTTTTGGAGGGACAACATGAAGAGGGAAATTGCTGATTTTTTGTCAAGATGTATGGTTTGTCAACAAGTGAAAGCTGGAAAGCAATAGCCTAGTGGAGTCATGCAACCTCTTCCCATATCGGAGTGGAAATGGGACAATATTATGATGGACTTTGTCATGGGGCTACCAAAGACTCCTAGAAGGACTGATTCAATATGGGTTATTGTTGATCGTCTTACCAATTCAGCACATTTTCTTGCTATAAGAGAAGATCTACCACTAGAACGTCTTGCAAGACTATATATTAATGAATTTGTGAGACTTCATGGAGTACCCCTATCGATTATTTCTGATCGTGATCCCCGTTTTACTTCGAGATTCTGGAAAAGTATTCAGAAATCCTTGGATACTGAACTTCATTTGAGCACTGCCTACCACCCTCAGACAGACGGACAATCAGAATGGACTATTCAAACCTTAGAAGACATGTTGAGATCTTTTTCACTTGACTTTCAAGGTATGTGGGATCAATATTTACCTTTGGTAGAATTTTCCTATAACAATAGCTTCCATTCTAGTATTCAGATGGCACCATATGAAGCGTTGTATGGAAAGAGATGTCGCACACCAACCTGTTGGGATGACGTTAGTGAAAGAAAACTTGTAGGCCTAGAACTGGTGGAGGAAACTATGGAAAAGGTGAAGGTAATCCAAAATCACATCAAAGCATCTCAAAGTAGGCAGAAGAGCTATGCTGATAATCGAAGAAAGGATTTGGAATTTCAAGTCGGTGATCATGTTTTCTTGAAGGTATCTACATGGAATGGAGTCATACGTTTTGGTAAGAAAGGTAAACTGAGTCCCAGGTACATCGGACCTTTCGAAATTCTAGAACGAATTGGGGATGTAGCTTACCGATTGGAAATGCCGCCAAGTCTCTCCAAAGTTCACGATATGTTCCATGTATCTCTATTGAGGAAATACATGCCTGACCCAACGCATGTACTCACCTATGAGAAATTAAAACTGGAACCCGATCTGTCTTATTGCGAAGAGCCCGTTAGGATTCTTGATATGAGAGAACAAGTATTGAGAAACCAGATGACTCGTCTGGTAAAATACTTGTGGGGAAACCATAAGATGGAAGAGGCAACGTGGGAACCCGAGGAACTTATGATGAAGAACCACCCGAGTCTTTTCATGTGGTAGTATTCTAGAAATTTTGAGGATGAAATTATTTTAAGGAGGGGATAATGTAACACTCCAATCTTCTACGATACATTTCCCTTTGAATAATGTAATAGCGTGTGTTGTACGCAACATCGAGTTCTAACACACACCACAACCGATCAAACTAGCCGTTATGAATAGTAATACCTAATTTTTGAAATTATATATATTTTATATTTCAAAATGGACTTCATTTTTGGGTTCGGAGTATCAAATTTAGCCTAAGGTGAAATTTTGGCACTTTTCAGATAACTTTAATATTTTGATGAATAGTGAAATTACTAAATTTTAATTAAAAACAACTTTTTTAATCAAAATAATTAATAGTGATAAATTATGAATTTGAGTGGTTTTAAAGTATCTTTAGAATATATTTTTACCATTTAATACAATGTTGTTCATTGGACAAAATTTCACAATTAAACCGAACATAAACAAGTATCAATCTTTTGATAGTTATTATATCTTAAAAACACGCTTTTTGTTTTAACAGCGGGAATTAATTTTAAATTAATTTCTGCCACTTCTGTGTTTTGAATTTGGAAAAATAGATTCCATATTTTTAATCATGATTTTCATATTTTGTGAATATGTAACTTTTATTTTTAGACATTTTAAATAATTACTGCGGTAAATATTTTATTTACCATGGTTAAGGGTAAATCAGGTAAATAAGGGTTAAAAATAATATTATAATAATACTAAATTACCCTAAAACGTGTCCTAACATTATTGGTGGATACATGTCCGACCATGGGCATCTTTGGGTCGATTTTGGGGCCCCATGGAGCCACTTGTAGGTGATAGGGACACTTTATTTTAATTAAGTTAAAATAAGTACAAAAATGACATAAGCATATATATTTTAGAAAAAAAATTTTTACATAGGGTTATATATGTTGGATGTTCGACTATAAATATTCATTAGAAATATAAAACTATTTCTTACATAATGATATTTTATTTATAATTTTTATACGTTAAATAATTTAATTTATTTATGACACAATGATGATGAAGTAATTACCTAATTAATGAAAAATTAGAATAATTGATATTATAAATACCCAAATAAATATAATTTGAGCCTTTTTATGAATTAAACTAATTTTCTAGGTTAATATGACATGTTAGGATTGCATTAATTAACTTTTTTCGAAGTAATCATTCTGTTATGATTTTTAAAAAAAATAAATTATTGAATAGTGTCAAAATTGACATAAAAGAGTTTTTAAAACAAATATTATATTATTAATTGATATTAAATTCCTAAAAATATAAGGTTCGTCCAATAGACATATATCATGATAGTTTCATCATTAATGGACCACTTGGGGGTCTCTTGGATGTATATGGAAAGTTTATGAACCATATAATATAAAAATATAAAGAGACATTGTAAAAGTGAAACTAATTAACTAAGAGTTAATACATAAATATAAGGTTAATATAATGACCTAAACCTGTATAAATTCTATTGGTTGAGTGGTTTTCGACCCATAACCACATTAAACTTTAAATAATCAACTTTTGAGCCATTAGAAACCAAATATGAATTTATTATAAATTAATATTTCTAGCTTTTCCAAAGGTGCCCCTCACCCCTCTTATAAAAGGGCACTCCCCCTTCTCATTACTTCACACCTTCAAAGCCTTTTGGTTCGGCCAACCCCTGACCAAATACTCTATAAAATTCCCTCAATACAACCTAGAGGCCTTAGTTTGATCATAAAGCCAACCTAAGGAGCCCTTTTGATCAAATCAAAAGGAAGAACCCGAAGAAGAGGTAATGATTTCACAACCCTTTTTCAAGTTCCTTTCTTCTTCCACTTCTTCTTCCTTTGTTGTTACAATTCTAAAATAATAACTCCAGTATCATATATATACTGTGATGTTATTATAAATATGGTACAACCATATTCACTATTCTATCCATCTTTTGAATAACATGTCACCATACGTGCGTACGTACGGCTTACCGTCTCCACGTCGTGGTGTAATTGTTATTCAATAAATTATTATTTGGATGAGTATAATAATGATGTGTAACTCATGTAAATAATAAATATAACATGATAATGATTCTGTATATATGATATATCATCCAATTATATATTCTTTTAATATCAAAAGAATGATATTGTCGCTCGTGCATACGTACGGACTACCGTCTCCACAAACGCGATGAGATTCATTCTCCATCGTATCCATTCAAGTATAATTTTCATTTGATGATTAATAACAGTATATAAGGACTTGATATCATTTTATATATGATTAATATACAACCTATACATTACAAACATGGCTTACTTAATAAAACATATAAAAGAAAATGAGTAAGTTAACACCCGAAACAACGATAATACTAAGATATTATTAACAAATCAATGTTAAAAGATCATATATGATATCATATTAATGTATATGATTATTGTATAATTTAATAAAAATTATTTCACCATTATACAGGAGGTTAACCTACCCCAACCAAAGAAAAGTACAAGTTAAGGGTTTATTTCGCAATCTCTTCATTATCCGAGGTTGTTTATACGTAATAATCTACTGGGATTTCTTTATCATCCATATCCACGTTTCTTCGAAATGTATTTCAAAACATTTTTAATATTTACAAAGAATATGGTTTAAAGACATTTATACCCTTGTTTGACTTTTTATAAGAGGTTTATAAAAGAATCTTTCCATCGTTTTCCAAACAAGGTTCTTTTATCCTTTTCGACAAAATTAAGGTAAGAATGTTTTTTTAACTTATATGGCGGGTACAACTATCTTCCGCTGTTATAAAATCGTCAAATCTTCCCTTACAAGATTATAAGAATATTTTCAAAGAAAATGTTTTATTTTATAAATATATGACTCTTAAATGATTTCAAAATAGAAAGAGATATTTCTCTAAAAAGAGTTTTGATTTCATCTATGTCAACATACTTTGATGGATTTTATGCTTATTTGAAGTTGATTTATTATGATAAAAAACTTTTATATTGTATTGAAGGTTTTGTGATATGTTTGACTGTGGATTTTTTATTTTTATACCATTCATGGTTTATGGATGAAGTATTTACATTTAGTATGCTAGTTTTAATACGAATGTTTATGTTATGTTTAAACCTTTTCATATGGGAATGCATTAGACTTAATATGTGACGGGTGGAGCCCGCTATAGCTCCTCGATGCATCGGTAGGTCTCATGAGACAAACTAGTGTCTTGGCACAAGGCCTTGACAAAAATCTTATTTGTAGTCTTGGCACGAGGCCTTGGCTATGTGGTTATGATAGTCTGGCATTATGCATTCTATCATTATGAAAGTGGTTATTGATATTGCATGTGATTATTCGATTAGTATAATATCCATGTGAATAAGTAAATGGAATTATTTCATTTTAATTTTGCCATACTATGTTGAATTTCAAGTTTAAAAGGCTTTTGTTTTAGTTATACATTGCCTTAAATATTTATTCTTATTTATGAAAGTTTCCGCTATTTTGTTATCCTTACTGGGCATTTGAGGTCACCCCTTTTCTATGTTTTATTTTTCCCAGGATGTGAAGAAGTAAATTATGAATGACTTGCAGGGATTTATGAGGGGATAATAGTGTGGAATATGGAGACATTTTGTTGTTGTAGTAGTTTTTCACTTTATGATGTAACGTAAAACTTTATGAATATATCTAGTGTTTCCAAGGCTACTAAACCAATCGGTCTTTTGAGATTTGATCTTTCTTGTGATCATGCCAATGTTATGTAATAATGCACCGACTCTGGGTAACTGGGGTCGGGGCATTACAGTTGGTATCAGAGGAAGTTTAATACAAACCTTGGAAGCTAGATTTAGATAAAATCTAATTAGAGCACATAGATTTAAGATGGACTTTGAGGATTAGTATAGAATAACTTCCTAGAATTTTGGTATTGTAGAGATTTTGTGAGTTTTCTGAGCAATACATCCCTGTCTGGATACGAGTAGGTAGAGGCAGATCTGGCACATATGTACCTAGGGGTAAAACCCGAAAAAACCGCTTTGAGCTAGACTCGAACGGGAACTGGTGCACGACAACGGGCCTTGCTGCACTCTTGGTTACGACACTCCTGGGGGATATGCTTAGGATAACTCTCATTTTCTTTACAAATCATTATGAAGGGTTAATGAGTATATAATTCCTCAAATAAAACATTTTTATGATTATGGATTATATCCATAAATAGTTCAATTTATGTTAAGTGTTTTATAAGTATGGAATTATGTATTTGGTTCATAAACTAATCTAGTTTATGCCATTGTTTAGAAATGGAACCTAGTGGAAGAAATGAAAACTGTATCAATGTACGCACTCCATGTAGGGATTTCCCTCCTACTCAAGATAATTATAGTGGAGCTGGTGATGCAACTGCTTCCGATCAACTAATCACCATACTGGGACAACTCACTCAGGTTATGAATAATAACATTACCCGTATGGAGCACCCTGATCTGCATCGTGGAGGATCAATTTTAGATCTATTCATGAGGAAACAACCACCAATGTTCAATGGGAGTACAAATCCATTAGTAGCTGAGCAATGGATAAATTCTCTAGAGAAAATATTTCAGGCTTTGGGGAGTAGTGAAAGAGAAAAAGTTATCATGGCATTTTACCGCCTCACTGGAGATGCTGATCAATGGTGGTCATTGATTCAAAACACGAAGGAAGATGATGAAGTGTCAAATATGGAATGTAGGGAGTTCAAAGATCTGTTTTTAGAAAAATACTTTCCTCGTGACCATCGAGCAGATATGGAAAGGCAATTTCTGAGTCTGAGACAAAAGGAGGATGAGAATGTCGCAAAGTATGAGGCTAACTTTACAAGGTTATCAAGGTATGCTGGAGATTATATACGTAAGCCAAGAAGTAATATTGATCATTTCTCTGATTGGTTAAAACCATTTCTCCGTCGAGCATTAGTCTCACAATCCTTCTCGTCATATGAAGACATTGTCTCATGTGCTATCAAGACCGAAAAGGAATTCTCTAAGTCTTATGACTTTAAAGAAAAGAAAGAGAAGAAGAGATCTGCTGATCAATATAGGAATAAAAATAAGGGGAATAAGGTAAAGGTTGAATATCCATCCTGTGGTAAATGTGGGAAGAAACACCCCAGTACTTGCTTGAAGGGAATGGGCGTCTGTTACAAATGTGGTGAAAAAGGCCACCAAGCTCGTGATTGCAAAGGGAAGAAGGAAGCTACCAATGTTCAGTGCTACAATTGCAGGGAGATGAGACATTATGCAAATGAATGTCCTAAGCGTCAGGAGAACTTACCTCAGAAAAGGCCAAGGGATCAAGGCCAAGCTTATGCTATCACTACTACTGAGGTAGAAGCTCCGAAAGACATGGTGGCAGGTAAATTAATGGTTTCCTCAAGTTTATCAAATGCATTATTTGATTTTGGATCATCGCATTGTTTCATATCTTTTTAGTTTTCTAAAAAAATTAGATATTTCCAATTTTATTTAACAAGGGAGTTGTCAGTTAAAACGCCTAAGGGAAGTATCATTGCAACAAAGTTTTGTGAATTAGTCCCCATTAGAGCACATAAATGTTCTTTATCTGCTGATCTCATTGTCATACCTATGATTGAGTTTGATATAATCCTCGGTATGGATTGGCTTTTGGATTATTATGTGAAGATTTATTGTAAGAAGAAGGATGTTACGATTTTTGATGATGATGATAAGGAACACCTTATCTTTAGAGCAGAATTGTCACCACCTAATTCTTATCTAGATCCACCCCCAGTAGCTCAACTAAATTCAATTATTTTGGAGGAAGAGAATGAAATGACTGTGGGTGAGGAAAGGAATGTTCAAATAGAGGATGTACCTGTTGTGAACGAATATGTAGATGTATTTCTGGAAGATTTACCTGGACATCCTCCAGAACGAGAAGTTGAGTTTTCCATTGATTTAATTCCTGGATCAAGTCCTATATCAAAGATCCCTTATAGAATGGCCACTGTAGAATTAGTTGAGCTAAAGAAACAACTAGAGGAATTGATTAATAAGGGATTTATTTGCCCTAGTGTTTATCCATGGGGAGCCCCTGTTCTTTTTGTTAAAAAGAAAGATGGATCTATGAGGTTATGTATCGACTATAGGGAGATCAATGCTATAACAATAAAGAAAAAGTATCCCCTACCTCGCATTGATGATTTATTTGACCAACTGCATGGAGCTCAATACTTTTCAAAGATTGACCTTCGATCTGGATACCATCAGTTGTGTGTGAAGAAGGAAGACGTTCTGAAGACAGCATTTCGAACCAGGTACGGGCATTATGAGTTTATAGTAATGCCTTTTGGATTGACTAATGCACCCTCTATATTCATGGATCTGATGAATAGAGTTTTCAAGGAATATCTCGATGAATTTTTGGTGGTATTTATTGATGATATCTTGGTATACTCTAAAAACTACGAAGATCATGAAAATCACTTGTTCGTTATCCTGAAGACTCTGAGAAGACTTGAATTATATGGGAAGTTTAGAAAGTGTGAATTCTGGCTTCAGGAGATTTCTTTTCTTGGCCATATTGTCTCTAATGATGGAATATTTGTTGATCCTTTTAAGACCAAGGCAATCCAAGAATGGCCAGCACCGACGAGTATAACTGAGGTACGTAGTTTTATTGGTTTAGCAGGTTATTATCGACGTTTCATCCAAAATTTTTCCCGGTTGGCTAACCCATTAACAAAGCCCACACGTAAAGGGGTTAAATTTGTTTGGACAAAAGAGTGTGGAGAATGTTTTGAAGAATTGAAGAGAAGATTAGTCAATGCTCCTATATTGACTCTACCATCGGGGAATGACAGGTTCGTTATTTATAGTGATGTATCGAAGAAAGGACTTGGTTGTGTCCTTATGAAGAATGATAGGGTTATTGCCTATGCATTGAGACAGTTGAAAATTCATGAGAAAAACTATCCTACTCATGATCTTGAGTTAGTAGCTGTGATCTTTTCTTTGAAGATATGGAGGCACTACCTCTATGGTGAAAAATGTGAGATTTATACTGATCACCAGAGTTTGAAGTATATTTTCTCACAAAAATAACTCAACATGAGGCAAAAGAGATGGCTTGAATTACTCAAGGATTATGATTGCACGATACACTACCACTCGGGGAAGGAAAACAAGGTGGCAGATGCTTTGAGCAGAAAAGATCATGGAGTTTTGAACAATATGAGAATTGAAAGGGATCCAATTTTCATGGATCTAGTGAAGATGGACATGGGAATAACCAGGGAAGGTGAAACATCAATGCTTTTTCAAATGGTTTCCAAACCATCTTTACTAGAAAGGATTAAGAGTTCTCAGACCGATGATGGAGAATTTCAAAAGAAGATTAAAGCTGTGAATGATGGGAGATTGAGAGACTTTGTGTATGAAGATGGAATTTTGAAATTCGGGAAGAGACTTTGTGTTCCCGATATACCTAATCTAAAAAGGGAATTGCTGGATGATTCTCATAGTTCCAATTTCTCTATACACCCTGGGAGCACCAAAATGTATAGAGATTTGAATGGACATTTTTGGTGGGACAACATGAAGAGGGAAATTGCTGGTTTTTGGTCAATATGTATGGTTTGTCAACAAGTGAAAGCTGGAAAGCAACAGCCTGGTGGAGTCATGCAACCTCTTCCCATACTGGAGTGGAAATGAGACAATATTACGATGGACTTTATCATGGGGCTACCAAAGACTCCTAGAAGGACTGATGCAATATGAGTTATTGTTGATTGTCTTACCAAGTCAGCACATTTTCTTGCTATAAGAGAAGATCTACCACTAGAACTTCTAGCAAGACTATATATTATTGAAGTTTTGAAACTTCATGGAGTACCCCTATCGATTGTTTCTGATCGTGATCCCCATTTTACTACAAGATTCTGGAAAAGTCTTCTGAAATCCTTGGATACTGAACTTCATTTGAGCACTGCCTACCACCCTCAGACAGACGGACAATCAGAACGGACTATTCAAACCTTAGAAGGCATGTTGAGATCTTGCTCACTTGATTTTCAGGGTATGTGGGATCAATATTTACCTTTGGTAGAATTTTCCTATAACAATAGCTTCCATTCGAGTATTCAGATGGCACCATATGAAGCGTTGTACAGAAAGAGATGTCGCACACCAACCTGTTGGGATGACGTTGGTGAAAGAAAACTTGTAGGCCCAGAACTGGTGGAGGAAACGATGGAAAAGGTGAAGGTAATCCAAAATCACATCAAAGCATCTCAAAGTAGGCAGAAGAGCTATGCTGATAATCGAAGAAAGGATTTGGAATTTCAAGTCAGTGATCATGTTTTCTTGAAGGTATCTCCACGGAAGGGAGTCATACGTTTTGGTAAGAAAGGTAAATTGAGTCCTAGGTACATCGGACCTTTCGAAATTCTAGAACGAATTGGGGCTGTAGCTTACCGATTGGCAATGCCGCCAAGTCTCTCCAAAGTTCACGATGTGTTCCATGTATCTCTATTGAGGAAATACATGCCTGACCCAACACATGTACTCACCTATGAGGAATTAGAACTGGAACCCGATCTATCTTATTGCGAAGAGCCTGTCAGTATTTTTGATACGAGAGAACAAGTATTGAGAAACAGGATGACTCATCTGGTAAAAGTCTTATGGAGAAACCATAAGATGGAATAGGCAACGTGGGAACCCGATGAACTTATGATGAAGAACCACCCGAGTCTTTTCATGCGGTAGTATTCTAGAAATTTCGAGGATGAAATTATTTGAAGGAGGAGAGAATGTAACACCCCAAGCTTCTACGGTACGTTTCCCTTTGAATAATGTAATAGCGTGTGTTGTACGCAACATCGAGTTCTGACACACACCACAACCGATCAAACTAGCCGTTATGAATAGTAATACCTAATTTTTGAAATTATATATATTTTATATTTTAAAATGGAATTCATTTTTGGATTCGGAGTATCAAATTTAGCCTAAGGTGAAATTTTGGTACTTTTCGGATAACTTTAATATTTTGATGAATAGTGAAATTACTAAATTTTAATTAAAAACAAAATTTTTAATAAAAATAATTAATAGTGGTAAATTATGAATTTGAGTGGTTTTAAAGTATATTTAGAATATATTTTTACCATTTAATGCAATGTTGGTCATTGGACAAAATTTCACAATTAAACCAAACATAAACAAGTGTCAATCTTTTGATAGTTATTATATCTTAAAAACACGCTTTTTGTTTTAACAGCGGGAATTAATTTTAAATTAATTTCTTCCACTTCTGTGTTTTGAATTTGGAAAAATTGATTCCATATTTGGAATCAGGATTTTAATATTTTGTGAATAGGTAACTTTTATTTTTAGACATTTTGAATAATTACTGCGGTAAATATTTTATTTACCTTGGTTAAGGGTAAATCCGGTAAATAAGGGTTAAAAATAATATTATAATAATACTAAATTACCCTAAAACATGTCCTAACCTTACTGGTGGATACATGTCCGACCATGGACATCTTTGGGTCGATTTTGGGACCCCATGGAGCCACTTGTAGGTGATAGAGACACATTATTTTAATTAAGTTAAAATAAGTACAAAAATGACATAAGCATATATCTTTTAGAAAAACAATTTTTACATAAGGTTATATATGTTGGATGTTCGACTATAAATATTCATTATAACTCTAAAACGATTTCCTACATAATGATATTTTATTTATAATTTTTATATATTAAATAATTTAATTTATTTATGACACAATGATGATGCAGTAATTACATAATTAATGAAAAATTATAATAATTGATATTATAAATACCCAAATAAATATAATTTGAGACTTTTTATGAATTAAACTAATTTTATAGGTTAATATGACATGTTAGTATTGCTTTAATTAAGTTTTTTCTAAGTAATCATTCTGTTATGATTTTTACAAAAATCAATTATTGAATAGTGTCAAAATTGACATAAAAGATTTTTTAAAACAAATATTATATTATTAATTGATATTAAATTTCTAAAAATCTAAGGTTCGGCCAAGAGACTTATATCATGCTAGGTTCATCATTAATGGACTACTTGGGGGTCTCTTGGATGTATATGATAAGTTTATTAACCATATAATATAAAAATACAAAGAGACATTGTAAAGGCGAAACTAATTAACTAAGAGTTAATACTTAAAGATAAGATTAATATAATGACCCAAACCTATCTATAATCTATTGGTTTAGTGGTTTTCGACCCATCCCCACCTTAAAATTTAAATAATCAACTTTGGAGCCATTAGAAACTGAACATGAATTTATTATAAATTAATATTTCTAGCTTTTCCAAAGGTGCCCCTCACCCCTCTTATAAAAGGGAACTCCCCCTTCTCATTACTTCACACCTTCAAAGCCTTTTGGTTCGGCCAAAACCTGCCCAAATACTCTCTAAACTTCCCTCACTACAACCTAGAGGCCTTAGTTTGATCAGAAATCCAACCTAAGGAGCCCTTTTTATCAAATCAAAAGGAAGAACCCGAAGAAGAGGTAATGATTTCACCACCCTTTTTCAAGTTCCTTTCTTCTTCCACTTCTTCTTACTTTGTTGTTACCATTCTAAAATAATGACTCCAGTATCATATATATACTGTGATTTTATTATAAATATGGTTCAACCATATTCACTATTCTATCCATCCTTTGAATAACATTTCACCATACGTGCGTACGTACGGCTTACCGTCTCCACGTCGTGGTGTAATTGTTATTCAATAAATTATTATTTGGATGGGTATAATAATGATGTATAACTCATGTAAATAATAAATATAACATGATAATTATTCTGTATATATGATATACCAACCAATTATATATTATTTTAATATCAAAAGAATGATATTGTCGCTCGTGCGTACGTATGGACAACCGTCTCCACGAACGCGATGAGATTCATTCTCCATCGTATCCATTCAAGTATAATTTTCATTTGATGATTAATAACAGTATCTAAGGACTTGATATCATTCTGGATATGATTAATATAAAACCTATCCATTACAAACATAACTTACGTAATAAAACATATAAAAGAAAATGAGTAAGTTAACACCCGAAACAACGATAATACTAAGATATTATTAACAAATCAATGTTAAAAGATCATATATGATATCATATTAATGTATATGATTCTTGTATAATTTAATAACAATTATTTCACCATTATACAGGAGGTTAACCTACCCCAACCAAAGAAAAGTACAAGGTAAGGGTTTATTTCCCAATCTCTTCATTATCCGAGGTTGTTTATATATAATAATCTACTAGGATTTCTTTATCATCCACATCCACATTTCTTCGAAATGTGTTTCAAAACATTTTTACTATTTACAAAGAATATGGGTTAAAGACATTTATACCCTTGTTTGACTTTTTATAAGAGGTTTATAAAGGAATCTTTTCGTCATTTTCCAAACAAGGTTCTTTTATGCTTTTTGACAAAATTAAGGTAAGAATGTTTTTTAACTTATACGGCGGGTACGAATATCTTCCGCCGTTATAAAATCATCAAAGATTCCCTTATAATCTTATAAAAATATTTTCAAAGAAAATGTTTTATTTTATAAATATATGACTCTTAAATGATTTCAAAATAGAAAGAGATATTTCTCTAAAAAGATTTTTGATTTCATCTATGTCAACATCCTTTGATGGATTTTACGCTTATTTGAAGTTGATTTATTATGATAAAAAACTTTTATATTGTATTGAAGGTTTTTTGATATGTTTGACTGTGGATGTGTTATTTTTATACCATTCATGGT
Organism: Viscum album; assembly: GCA_963277665.1. Taxonomy (NCBI): domain Eukaryota; kingdom Viridiplantae; phylum Streptophyta; class Magnoliopsida; order Santalales; family Viscaceae; genus Viscum; species Viscum album. Next base: position 1,820,062,561 of record OY728164.1, read on the forward strand.
TTATGGATGAAGTATTTAGATTTCATATGCTAGTTTTAATACGAATGTTTATGTTATGTTTAAACCTTCTCATATGGGAATGCATTGGAATTAATATGTGATGGGTGGAGCCCGCTATAGCTCCTCGATGCATCGGTAGGTCTCATGAGACAAACTAGTGTCTTGGCACAAGGCCTTGACAAAAATCTTATTTGTAGTCTTGGAATGAGGCCTTGGTTATGTGGTTATGATAGTCTGGCATTATGTATTCCATCATTATGAAAGTGGTTATTGATATTGCATGTGATTATTCGATTAGTAGAATATACATGTGAATAAGTAAATGGAATTATTTCATTTTACTTTTTACATACTATGTTGAAGTTCAAGTTTAAAAGGCTTTTGTTTTAGTTATACATTGCCTTAAATATTTATTCTTATTTATGAAAGTTTCCGCTATATTCTTATCCTTACTGGGCATTTGAGCTCACCCCTTTTCTATGTTTTATTTTTCCCATGATGTGAAGAAGTAAATTATGAATGAACTGCAGGGATTTTTTGAGGGTATAATAGTGTGGACTATGGAGACATTATGTTATTGTAGTAGTTTTTCACTTTATGATGTAATGTAAAACTTTATGAATATATCTAGTGTTTCCAAGGCTACTAAACCAATCGGTCTTTTGAGATTTGATCTTTCTTTTGATCATTCCAATGTTATGTAATAATGCACCGACTCTGGGTAACTGGGGTTGGGGCGTTACATTAATAGACCAGTGTAGACACCTAAGAGGGAGGCTAAATTAGGTGTTGCTAAATGTTTTACCAAATTCAAATTTTCTTTTTAATTTATTACTCCTTTGGTCTTTGAAACTTTGTTAATGGTTAATAAAAATAGGCATGTTTATATTTTACCTATCATTCAACAACCACATGAAAAGTAGCAGATGAAAGTAAAAGCAGCACATGTGTTTTTAAAAGTTTTGGACCCTCATAGGAAATCTAATACTTATTTTGATTTGATTTAAATAATTCATTAATTTTACACTATATTATTATCATCAGTTACAAGGGTATTAGGAAGATATAATCCTATTACCTCTCACCATATTACAAAAGAGTGTGTTCATAATATTTCACATATGAATATAAATAGTATCCCATATGTTCTTTATACTATCATCCCACCAATCTTGAAAAAATTATAACCCGTTGAATTAGATCACTAATCTGTCTGGGGATGTTGTTGAACCCAACAACAAGATCTCATTTTCCCTCAATATAGAGTCTTTACCTACCTTAAATCTTAAAAAATTACTACATGAAACTCGGTCTCTGTTATCTTTCAACCTCCAAGTTATTAATAAGGAATCAATAATTGGTTTTTCTCACTCAAACTTCAAGTCCATTAGAATATAAATAATATTCTATAGAAACTTCTACATGTCATCCATACTCTTAAATTTATTCTTCTTTGCTTCTCACTACTTCTGCAATACTAAATATCATAGGAACTGGTATGAAAACTAGTTTCTTTATCTTCATATTATTCTCTCTTCTTCTTCTTTGATACCTAGATGGTATATCTTCTTCAACACATGATTGATTTCTATTCTTCTTCCTTGAGATCACTTCTATTTATCTCATCACACTTTTATATATTGCAACCTCTCCTCTTTCTCATCCTTTTTTCTTTTTATCCACCTTTCTATAAAATTAACTCTATGTTTTTAAGTCTTTCTCAATTTCCATAATTGGAAATATTATAGGATATAACATGAAATAAAAATAACCACATTAATTAGATTTTACCCCCATAATCTTCATATCTTTTACTCTTCCTTTTTATGTGGGTGTCTCTAGTAAAATTATAGGAGTACCCTTTTCTTCTTTCTTCTCATATTTGACACAACGAAATTAATTTCCCACTAGATTATTTAGAAGTATTGAGATATTTATTCTAAAAATATACTCCTTATATATCTATATTTAATTCACTCTTCATAAATATATAAAAATATATTTCAGTAGTATGTTACGGCATATAAATTTCCTCATATGATTAATGCTTATTAAATAATAGTATATAATGAATCTTGAATCATTAATTATAATAATGTAACTTAGAATTTTTTATTCATTCCTAGATTGAATCACAATTTATTTGGGATATTTTAATCAGTGATGTTTAGATTTAGAATCATCTATTTTTAATCTCTTTTTTGATCATCAATATTGATTTTAAAATACTCTCATTTGAAAATCACAATATAGTGGAATAGTGATCCTCACGATTTATTCTCATTTAGTATTCCTTAAGTCATAGATTGAATTATAGATTAAGAAATCATATGATGATTTAATTTTGAAAAGAAAATATAAAAATAATCTAATTTGATTTATTCAAAATATTAAGTATTATGGAATTATTTACTTTATAAAATTTTCAAAAATTAGGGAACTATACAAAGTTCCCCAATAGTTATGATTTTCTTCATAAGGTTTAGTGATCCTTATGGTTTTTTGTAGGGTTGTTTGTACTCTACGTAATTACTGAACTCAACATAGTATATAAACTCTATGAAGTGATTGTTTTTCCCTATAAACTTCAATTTTCACAAAGGGTTAATCTCTATAAACTTTTATCAATCCTATGAAATCTAAAAATCAACTCAATGAAGTTCCAATGTACCCTATAAACTCCAATGTAGAGTTCATGAATTTTATAAATTTGTAGAATATTTCTTAGCACAAAATCTATGATGTACCTTACAAATTATAAAGGGAAATCTATTAAAACACATAGGGTTTAGTACTTTGTCAATTTTAAATATTTTGAATAGTGTTGAACTTTATGTTGTTTCTATACTCGATGAATTCTGGTGGGAACTCTATGAATTATGTGATGAAATTTATGAAAACAATTCACTCCATTCAGTTAAACTCTGTGAAGATATATAGACTGTACACAGTGTATAGGGTTCATGAGTTTTTCTCACAATGACACATCAATTCTAGAATTATTCCATTCAATTCAGCTCCAAAAATCATTTCAAGTCCTTCTCAATTATTTTCAAATCACCTTAGGGAATTTATCAATCCTTTTTAAACATCTTAAAAACCATTCATGTCATAATCCAACCTGACTTACCCTTGACCTATGAACCCAACATTGAAACTCCCCAAATATAAAAAATAAAAGAAAATAAACCCAAAAATCAAGGTCAAGGTAATAAATAAATAAAATAATAAGGAAAAATATGGTCAAGGTGTGAAAAATATCCTCAAAATAACACTTTTCCCCTAAATATTCTTCAGTCAAAGTAGAGGGTAATAGGTTGAGAACTACAACGACACCCCATGAAAGAAGGTGGGTATAACTAAAGGATTCCAAAATAAATAAATCCACCAAGAATAAAAAAACAAAACCAATAGTATATATCCTTGACCAACACCAAAAGTCTCCCAATAAAACACCACCCCAATCATTAGGATGAGTTATAAAGGAAAAAGAGGATTGACATAGGTCTCCCCACTATTTAGATTTCATCTAAAATTGTGAGACACAAAAGAAACACACTTTTAAAAAGGATACATCCATAAATTGACTAAATAAATGAAACCAATCCTCTAAGAATAGATAACCATTTGAAACACTTGAGTAACCAAAAAAGAAGACTGATCCATAATTCTATCAAACACACCTAACCAAAACTATAGAAAATAATATCCACTAGCTTACCTCATCACAAAACAACATGGGTTCATAACCTGGATCACGACTACCTAGAAGGTAAACTAGGTCCTGAAACCAAAACATTGTCCCATGAAAACCCGAAAAAAAACAAAACCAACACCCTCAAGTTCTCAAACCATTAAGAATCTGATTGCTCTTAGTTATTGAGGCATGGAACCAAGGTTCACCCATGTTACCTCTATCAGAAATCAAAAATTAACATTGATAAACCCAAAACATTCTCATAATAATTATTAATAAATAACCCAAACCAAAAAGGCACACACCTAAATTCAAATTTCATTACCAACTATGAAGAATAATTAATAGAAATCCCAAAATTTCAACCATTTCTGCATCCACCAAACACAATTCACAAAAAATATAAACCCTAAAACCAAAATTACACCTAAAACTTATTATTCCAATAATTCAACATAAAAAACCTCTAAATGTGTCCTGATCATCCACACCAGAGATAGAATATTAGGTCTTTCGAATAAAATGAATTAGAATTTACATGTGCTAAAAACTACAAGTACACTAGGTTACTCTTCCTTTAAGAAGACCAAATTTGTCTGGTATACTCTATAAGATTTGTATTAACCAAATTATACCTCCCACCAGATGAAATATCATCACTCAAATCAACTAGGGTTGTGGAAACACTCACCAATGGTTTCCCTTCCTTCTCAGCTTCCACTGACATGTCCTTTAAAAAAACTTCTTTATAGGAGGTTAGTCCAGATTCAAATAAAACGTCTCCAAAGTCTAGATGATGAACTATTTAAAATAATTGAGATCTTAAGGAATCATCATTGACAAGCTCTGGAGAAAATAACACTATCTCTTAGAAATGGTCAACATACTCCTTCATTGCCCGATCACCTTAATGAAGGCTCATAAAATCAATAGCCTTGTCCATAATCACTTCCTTAGGATAGTTTATTTGAATAAATGTTATCTTAAAAAATTACTAGGACATTACCTCATGTAGTAGATAAGGAACCACATTTTCCCACCATACTTGGTTGGGTTCCTTATGTAATGAGATAATGTCCTTCACCCTTAAATATTAAGGGGTTTTGAGAGAATTGAAGAATACCTCAATTTTATCTAGACACATCATTAACTTAAGAGGATATAAATCACCATATAATAAAGGTTGGTGGTGATTTAAAAAGTATTGGATAGGGTCCAAGAGCTAGGAATATTTTTACCCTACCACTCGGTCTCGAGTCTGGGTGAAGTCGGTAAGCAGAGAACCCAAAACTAAATGATGGGAAGACTCAACCCAAAGATAAACCCAAATAACTAACTTACTAATCTTATTCAATGAATCTCTAGGAGGTATACTCTAAATAACATAAATAAAAACTCAATCAACTCATAGTCCAAAAATCAAGCTAGATGATTCCACATAAATCATAATTAAAAATAAAGTACATTTACAACATCTCATAAAAATTTCTATTTTAGATCACAATATTGTAATAAAAATTCAATTAATTTCTTTCAAGCACCCATACTCAACTTTCAAAACACGCAAACTCTTATAATCATCTTACTTTAATTTTAAAAACCCACCATAAATAAAAATTTAATTTTCTTCAAATCATTCCTTTATTTAATCTAAAAACTCCTATTTTAAAATATGATTCACACCTCCATTTAAAAATGATTTAAAATATTATTTTAAGGAAAAATTATTTTAGAAAACATAATACAAACCAATTAAAATCATATCAAAACCAGTTTCCAAACATAAAACTATCCTTTAAAAGGTAGACTAAAAAAAATCATATAAATTAATCAAAACTGAATCCAATAACATCGATTCTATAATAAAAACTCCCTTAAATAAACTCATATTAAAGATAAACACTATTGGATTCAATTAAAGTAGAAAAAGAAATAAAAAAAATCATCTAGGAGAGAAACAGAGCTATGCATGGTTTGGAAAAACAGGTTGGAAAACCATGAAACCTACTCTACGAAGTTTGGAAAACTCTAGTTTATGGGATCTTCATGGTTTTCTAGATAGCATGTAATAACCATATATCTCTATATTTATCTATATCTCCACCCTATAAACCAAGTTAGACCCTAAAATCATTGATATACTCAATGGGGATCAACATATCATTATATCTTATGAAAACCCATAAAAATAATAAAAATTAATCTCAAATTCAAGATTAAAACCCTGAATTCCTAAGGAAACTCAAGATTCTTCATAAAGGGTGGTGATCAAGCACCAGTCTATGATCTACCTATTGAGTACCAATGATAGTCTTAACATCCTTCTACCAAGACAAGCCCCAAATAACATATTAGTGGATATGATTCCATTTTTTAATGAACCAACCTAAGATACCCCAAACCCAAGTACTTGAGATTGCCCTTGATAAGGCCCGAAAGGCATTCCCAATCCTCACAGGCTAATAAATAGTGCCTAGGAATTAAGGAAACACTATCAGGAATAGTTTTCCCAAAAAATCAATAAAATAATAAGAGAATCCCACCTGGAAATCTGACATGACCCATCCATATGTCATAAATACATGTACTAAATCAAGATATAGAATAAAAAATGAATGTTCAATTAGAGTATAATATTACCAAACAATAAAAGAATTTGATAATAAACCAACAAATAATTTGAGAAATAAAAGAATAAATATATTTAAATGAATAATTAAAATGACCAAAGGAAGATCCATGCTAATAAAGCCTACACATAAGCACCTCAATATAAAACCAACCCAAAAAACTACTAACTACCTCCATGTGACCCACAACCACTCACCACATCTCATGCTTCTGCTAACATTCCGGCCCAGAAATAAGCTAAGAAGAAGGTCGAAACAAATTTCAAGGCATGAAAACCTAAAAAAGATACACAAGAACTGCATATTCCTATTGGTATATGTAGAGTGTGATCTGAACATGCCCAGTAAGATCACACAGATGTAGATCCTATATGATCTTAAAACTAATTAACCTAGAACTAGATCTTGTGTATTGGGTGATAGTAAACTTAAAAAGAAGAAGATTCTAGAAGTATCGCCTATAAATGGATAAAAATAGTCACCATGAAAGAAAATGAATCATAATCGGAGAATTAAGAAGAATGAAACAACCTTCATGGTAATTAAGGAAGAAAGGAAAGAGGTATGATTGAGTGGATTCACTCATACCAAAACAAATTAAGAACACAAGGCTAATCGTGACGCCTCTAACACCCCACCCCGACTCACTCTAAACCAATAATTGGACTAGTTCTCCACCTGACCTCAGGAACACATCCCCATATTATAGAGGCTGTCAACTTGTATCAGGGGTTTAAGATGGTATAGTGGGGAGATTATACCCTCTATATTAGAGTGCACAATAATAAATAAATAACCAAACATCATCCATGATAATTAATAATTAGAGTATGCTGAATAAAATACAACTAACAATAATATATGAAATGAAATAAAATCCAGAACAACCATACTAAACATACAACAATACACTCACTAGGACAATCACTGATACATTCCAAAATAAAAAAAATAAAAAAGGGATCTAATGCCTCACCTATCCAAACCTCATCCAATCACCTAACACCATCTGATCTATCCTTCTCAACCATTCTAAATTGAGACCTATCCTGAAGAAGTGCTTACAATAAACATGTAAGAGTTGATCAGGTACCCATGTACAATAGCAGCTTAATCAGGGTGTGAGTAAAGCTCAGTAGGTCAACATAACTATGGCTAAGAAAATACAACCTGTATATATAGTGCATGTAATAAAACAATGAATAAAGAAATTTATTTAATAAAGTTAATGATACACATAAAATAAACTTATCGACTCTTGAGTTCAGGGTTGACACCTGAGGTTAGCCAAACCTACTTCGACATAGTGTTAGATATCTTTGAGCAATTCATAGAACCAATCCAACCATAAACATAACCACCAGCTTCGACATCACATCAAAATATCTCTAAACATGTCACATAACCATGAAAACTATATCCACATTGTCTAGATCATAATCATACAAGGAATAATCACATATGACCTAGTCATATAACTAAGAAAGATACCTATAAGAATCATATAAAAATTTGGGCCAAGCCTTATAATCATTACAACATAAATGAGTCAATCCCTATAAGTATTATAGCATAAACTGAACAATACCTATAAGAATTACAACATAACTATGCCAATAACTATAAAAATTAAAGAATAATTTAGAGCAATCCCTATAAGTACTGTAGAATAACTAGGTTAAGCCCTATAAGCATTACAATATAATTCGGGCCAAGCCCCTTAAGCATTATGACATAACTCAAAAAATCCCTATGTAACAACCTGGGTTTTCTTATATGGTATATACCCTTTAATTTTTTGTTTGAATCCTTATTTTTATCCTTATAAATGTTCCTAATTGCTTATAGGTGGAATCAATAGTGTCTGAGGCTTGTTCAGTGCCTGTAGATCTGAATTATGAAGGAAAAAGGGAAGGTACATGGTCTGACCAAACCATGTTCTAGAGGCCACAAAGTTTGGACACATTGTGCATGGTGATATAGGGTGACATAGAGGGGAGTGCATGTAATTAGAATGGTTATACAAACTATGCGCCCTTTAAAATTTGGGCAAAAAGACCATTTTCCCTCCCTTGTTTTAAATAGGTTAACCCATATTTCTTTCTATTTTTCTCTAACAACAAACCTCCTCTCCTCCCATTTGAAGATCCTCCCATGGACAAAGCTAGTATATGAGCTATCTTCCTCATCCGACCACCGATTTGAGTGTCATATGTCATGTTGGATAGCCACCGGTAATATTTACACTCCTTTAGATCCTTTTGTCATTTATCTTTCCATTGATAAAGTTATTTTGGTGTAAGATAATATTCCCTATTTCTAGGGTATTTTTCAATTCTTATATTTTCTTCCATTTTAGGCCAAACCAAGGGCCAATACAGGATGATTTTTTTACCACATGCTTAAGGTGGGTGGTTTATACCTTTTCTCTAAGGTTTTAATGCCTATTTAATTATCATCATTATGCCACACACCAAAATTTTTGGATGTTTCTCCGAAATTAATTAAATGTCTTAATCAAATTTTTGGGACCTTAACATTTTTCCCTTTTATCATATTGATATGGTTGGTGGTTGTCAACCTCAACCCGAGCCACCACTGAGATGAGTTCTTTAATATTCCCTATGATAAAACCACCCATTTGGGTGTATGAGATTTCCATATTTTAGTGGGAGCCTTTTTAAAATTAAATGAGATAATTGGAGATGGAAATGCCTACTTTTCCATGATATTAAATGTTATTAAAGTAATTAAATGGTTAGTTTTAAATGAAAATGTGGAATGAGATGGATATTCTCTTGGCCTGTGCCTTTTTATATCGATGATTATAATGGGGTATGGATAATAAAATATCCCCTGTCATCTTTATATTACTTGCTTGATGTTAGACATCTCAGTATGGAACTGACTTCTTATGAAGGCATGACACCTATTTTATAGTGGTATGGAACCAACTAGGGAATCGAGGTATAACACCTATGACCCCTAGGTATGATAATTTAGGATATGGAACTGATGTGGTAGATCGAGGCATGACACCTATGACTTCCATATACATTAATATCTCTAGATATAGGTTTCCTTAGTTATCTCCTTGGGACCCAACCCATGTAGGTCTAATATTATTCTGAGCTTACCATCAGATGAGATCTTTAGTCTCGATGAGACCAACCTAGTTATACACCTTGGGCACTTTCCCATTTATGTCTGATACTCTATTCTTTTTTGGAATATTCTGAGCTAGTAGTTACCTAATATTGATACTTCACACACACACATATTGATTCTCATCTATTATAGTCTTCTCTTATTACATCTTATGTTCAAGGTATTTTCATATATGTCATTCACTTTACATTTGATCATGTTATACCGGAACATGGTTATAGTTTATATACACTAGTTGGATTTGTTATAGAAATTTTTGGTGGTGTCCTATTGAGTATATCTCACACCCTATTCAGACTGTCAATTGGTACTTGGACATAATTCATGGATACAGGTAGGGACACGGGAAAGAACTAGGTTTTCAATGCTTGATTAATTGTAACATGAGAGTGAGGGATCATAGGACCAAGATATGCCTCATGATGTTATTTGGAGATATTATTTTGGTATCTTTGGTTATTTTGGTATGGGTTTATGTATGTGTTACCTCTTCAATGTATTCTAGTTTTTTTGTTTTGACACATGGTGTCACATCATTTTGTATATGGTACTAAATATTTCTTTTAATGAATATTTATTATTACCATTTGAATGATTTAATTATATTGTTCTAGTTTCCATTTGTAATGATTAAACTATTATACATTTATTACGCAACTATTTTACTCTAATTATGAGGGTATAGTCTCCATATTGTACCATCTTAGACCCTCACTACTAGTTGATATCCTCTCGATTATAGGGAGGTGTGCTCGAGGCCTTGTGGCCAACTGAGCTTGGAACATTACAAATTAGTATCAGAGGGTTTCTTTTACATTATCTTACTATTTGGGTTGGTAGGTAGGATACTAGGACATGTACGAATTTGGTAATGAGCCTATTCCAGAGAATAACTAACCCATGTATGGGAAAAAATACAAATTACCTGATACGAGACTTGATGTTCTAGATTGTAAGGATTATAGTTGATTTGATTCGACCATTGGGAAATGAACATGATATATGATGTTATTTTTATCATCACATTGGATTTAATTTTATCCTTGGACCAATACAAAAATGAAACATTGATCATACATCATTTTAGGCCCCTTATAGGATTAATATGTCATTAATTATGCCATGCCATGTAGGTTTCATTTCCTGACTTCATGATACTTGTTGTATGTGCCTTGAGTGATATATCTATTATGAAACTAATGTTTCTACAGGGAAAATGGGATTGAATACTTGGTTATTAAAGCATCTACACTAACCAAAATAGTGTTTCCCCATAAATTTGATGATGGAACCTTAACTAACTAATTATCACATGTTTAAGTTATGAAACTAAGGTTAAATAGATAAAAACATTAGTTGATCTTGAATACATGAATGTCATTTGTAATCTAAAGAGTTCATGTAACTCTATAATATTAAATGTAAAGGCCGGGATACTACTAAATAAACTACTAATTGTAATTTATAAATTAAGTGATTATATAAATTGGGAATGGTACTAATTTAATTGGTCTATAATATGAATGAAATAATTGATAAATCTTAAATTCTAATATGGTCACTGTTAAATGGGGTTGTCAGTTTCAACTTAAAGGGTGTTTTTCTCCATGAATTTTAATTGATTGTCCATATACCAAGACCCTTATAGTGAAATAGAGAGCTTAACCCTAACCCGACCTTTGTAGTGGTAAATAGGAAGTGTCTATTATGTTCTTTTGACCATTCCTATCACCTAAACTAGGTTTTAGGAGCAGGAAGAGGGGTGTGAATCTTGTATAGGAAGGATTGTACCTATCCAATTATTATTCCTATAATCTTACCATTATAAAATACTATATGAGTCATGTATTTGGAATTTGTAGATCTATGCCACCATGATGTCCTTGAGTCATGCACTAGAAGGGTGGTGATGACCATCTTCTAGAGGTGGTGGGGCCTAATACACTAGTGTTATCTCCAATAGTTCCACCTATAGCACCTCCTTCTATTATTTATACGGGTGATGATTCCCATCTTCAAGGGGAATTTATGCGGATTATTTAGACTATACAGGGAGCTCTGTGACCTACCACTTGTGCGAAAAAATTGACACAAGAGTTTCAGTAGCAACATCCACATACTTTTTAGGATATGGTGGAACCTTGGAAACAAAGTTATAGATTGAGACTATCATATATATATTTAATAACCTGAATATGCCTCTTGAGAGGATATTAAATCACACTATCTATATGATTTTAGGATCTGCTAAAAATTGGTGGGTTATACTGAACTAGGAAGATCAGTATTAGGAACTGATTTAGAGGTATTTCCAATCTAGTTTATATTACTAACTTTTCCCTAAGACCTTGAGTGATGATTGTTCCTAGGAGTTCATGAACCTACATTAGGGTCCTAGTTTGTTATGGGTTACTCAACTCATTTTATAGAGATTCATCACTTTGTTCCTATCTATACCACTAAGTATTCAGTGAGAGTGATACATTTTGAGGATGGGAACAGGGATCCTATTCGATCTCAGGTGAATGTTTTCCAATTGACTATAATGTCTTATATAGTAAACTAGGCTCTTATTACTGAACATAACCTAAGGGAATATGGAAGTCTAGACCATAATGGATATTTTCTCAACCCAGTAGTACAATTTATGGAGGTAGTAATCATCACTTCAAGAGATCTCATGAGAGAATTACCAATTAGAGTGCATGTACTGGTGTTTTTGTAGTCTATCATCTATGTGGGAAGAAAGGGAACATGAAAAATTAGTGTGAGAGGGACCCAGTTTAGTTCTAAACATGTAGCATAATGGTCCATTTATAATGGTTTTTTAGAATCTTACCTCCAGTGGACAGTGAGAGATAATCAGCATTGACTATGGGTCCTAGATTGGGATCAATAGATCCATGTCAAGTAGGGAGCTGGAGTGCTACTGGCTGGTCAGGTTGAGGAGGTGGTCATGGATGGGGAATCTAGACACTAGTTACATAACATGAACAGAGCGAGCCTACTCAAGGTAGTCATGTTGTATCTCAGGGATTTATGGCGGTCTGGGTTTATAAAGTGCAGAATGTGATAGGGGAGAGGAGTCCCAAAGCTTATATAATTAAAGGTACAATTTTAGTAGCATCTACCTTGGTATCTATTTATTTTTGACACAGGGGATTCAAATTATTTTATCTATGTGGCTATCATGGAATTCCTCATACTCAAAATTCAGTAATTCTATGGGGTGATGATCCCTAACACTCCTTTTGGTATTTGATTTGATAGTGTATGCTAGTGTAAGAATTTCCCCCTTGAGACAGGCGACTATCATTTTATATGGAACCTCTTTATCCTTGAGATGTTTGGTTTTGAAATTATTCTTAGGGTGGATTGGTTAGTTACTTATCATGCCTACATGGATTGTTATTGCTAAAGTGTGTCATTTATATTACCATAGGGTAGTACTTATATTTACAAGGGAAAGTGGGATGTCTAGAAAAGTAGAGATATACCAGAGAATCATGAGCTAGGTGACATGACAGTATAAATTTATAGCATTTATATGGATGATTATGGAATACATCAGGCTAAATTATCTCTTATAATTGATCTTTTTAAGGCTGTATTCCCTATTGAATTTTCTAGTTTACCTCCTGAGAAAGAGGTGGAGTTATCTATTGAGATGGTTCTAGGAGCTGGACTAGTTTCCATTCCTCCTTATAGGATGGACACTGTTGAGTTTCAGGAGATCAAGAGACAAATAGAGGGATTAGAATCTTAAGGTTTTATATGGACGAATACTTCCCCATGAGGATCACCAGTCCTTTTTCCAAGAAGGTGGACAAAACCCTTAGTATTTGTGTGGATTACTGGAAGTTGAATCAACTTACTATGAAGAACTTGCGTTCTTTTCCTTATATAGATGACCTATTTGATTAGCTCTGAGGAGCTCAAGTTTTCTCAAAGATTGGTTTGATGTTATGCTATCACCAGGTTCATGTTAGACCTTTGGAAATATCTCATACAATGTTCCATAATAGGTATGGTCTTTATGAGTATATGGTTATGTCATTTGATCTCATGAATAAACTAGGTGTTTTCATGGATCTAAGGAATTAGGTTTTCCACCCTTTTCTCAATTCATTTTTTGTAGTATTTGTGGATGATATCTTGGTGTATTCTCACACTCTACATGATCATGAAAAACATATTGAGATCATTCTAAATATAGTGAGAGAGAACTAAATATATGATAAGATCACTAAGTGCCACTTTTGGATTGATAAGGATCATTTTTGGCCCACATTATTTCATAGGATAGAGTATTTATTGACTCATAGAAGGTGATCATTGTAGTTTCCTAGGAGTATCCCAAGAATGGTTTTGACATATAGAGTTTTTTGGGGTTGTTTGGATATTACAGGTTCTCAATAAAAATCTTTTCACACATAGAATCACCTCTCACTTGTTCTACTAAGAAGGGTGTGCATTTTATATGGCTAGAAGCCTATGAGATAGACTTTCTAGAGAAGAAAGAGGGATTGACTTCCACACTGATCTTGATTCTTCCAGAGTTCGGTAAAACCTATATAGTTTATTGTGATGCATCAAGTATTGATCTAGGAGAAGTTCTGATGTAGTAAGATCGAATTATTGTGTATAGGTCATGGTAGCTGAGTCCTCACAAGAATAGTTACCTGAAGCATGATCTTGAGTTAGAAACTATAGTCCACACCATGCATTTTTAGAGGAATTACCTACTGGGAGATAATGTTTTGGTGTATACGGACCAAAAAATCCTAAGGAATATTTTCATGAAATGTAACTTGAAACTCAGGTAGAGAAGTTGGGTTGAATACCTACAGTCCTTTGATTTTGATCTTGCCTATATTCCTAGAAAAGGAAATGAAGTAGCATATGATCTAAGCTGAAGGAATTAGACATAGGCAGTTTAGGAGGCTAGTAGTGAGTGGTATCTTATGGGTGATGTTTTCTAAGATTCACTTGGAGGTTTAGGACCATCATGGATAGTTTTTACTCACATTTTTATAAAATACCTCTTCACTTCCAGAGAGAGTGATGACGAGGCAGTTATTGGATCCTAAGGGACTATTCCTAAGGGAGAGTGTTTCAGGTGAGGACCCATCACTAGGATAGATCATTGATGAAGATAAAGGCATACACATTCATGAACGTGTATGGGTTCCTAAAAAAATTCAAAAATAATTGATGTGAGAGTCTCATGCTTCTACTTTGGCGGTACACCATGGGATTACAAAAATGTATCATGACTTGCATCTCCAGTATTGGTGTCCTAGTATGAAAAGGGGGATAAATGGTTTTGTTACTCAGTGTTCCACCTATTATAAGGTGAATGTAGAATACCCATGTCTAGTAATAATTTTATAACCATTTCCCATTCCTGAGTGGAAATGGGATGATTTCACTATGGATTTTGTGACTGTCTTACCAAGACCCCATATAGGTAGTGATGCAATATGGGTGATCATCAATAGGCTCATAAAGGTCTCTCACTTATTACCCATTAGAGATTACTTATTAGTGGATGATCTTATGAGACTATATGTTTGTGAGATTATACACCTACATGAGGTCCCTTGTACTATGATTTTTGATAGGGATTCTAATTTCATGTTGAGGTTCTGGCAGGGGTTATAGAAATTATTAGGTATATAGGTACTTTTGTGCACAACCTTTCACCCTCAGACTGCCGATCAATGATAATGGATGATACAGGTACCAGAGGACCTGCTCTGAGCATGTATCCTTGATTTTGGCGGTTCTTAGGAGAAACATATTCCCTTATCCAAGTTCGTTTATAATAAAATATTTCAGGCTAATATTTAGATGGATAATTGTGAGAATTTATACAGTATTCCATGAAATTCACCTATTATATTGTTATAGATAGGTAAGACAAAAATACTTGGACCACGTATCATTTAGGAGGCTTTAGAGTTGGTTTAGTTGATTTGAAAATGAATGGATACATCTTAGTCTAGAAAGAAATTGTATGTCGACCATCATCAACAAACTTTGGAGTTTGAGGTTAGGGATTAGGTATTCTTAAGTGTATTGACTAGACTAGGGTGTTGATGATTTATGTAGAAAGGTAATTTTTCACCTCAGTTTGTTGGACATTTTGAGGTTTTGGAGAGGGTTAGACCCTTTTCTTATTGAATATCACTTCCTGAGAGATATTGGAATATGCATGAAATTTTCCACATTTCTCAGTTACATCCTTACTATTTATATCCATCTCATATGTTCCATCTTGATGAGGTGGAACTAGATTTTGATACTTTTTTTTTAGGATAACCCTATTCGTATTGTGGACCAGAGCACAAAGTCTCTCCAAGGAAGGTATGTTACTTTGGTATGGGTGCTATGGAAGTACAACCAGGTACATGATGAGACCTGAGAGTGATAGGTTGAAATATGTACTCAATGGACAGCATGGTTCTTAGATGATGCCTTACCACCCTCAAAAGACCAACTTAGGGATGAGTTGTCCTAAGTGGGGGAGACTATAACAAATTTTCTTATGTGGTATATACCCTTTAATTTTTAGTTTTAATCCTTATTTTTACCCTTATAAACATACCTAATCACTTTGATGTGGAATTGAGAGTGTCTGGGGCTTGTTTGGATCCTAGATCTCTGAATTATAGAGGAAAAAGAGCAAAAGCATGGTATGACCAAACTATGTGGGGTGCTGGAGGGCTCTAAAGAGGGGAGCGCATGGGCTGAGCATGGTTTGAAAAACTTTTCTCCCTAACTATGTGGGTCTACTATCTATGGAAAATGTCATGCGCATGGTTTGTACATAGTTTGGCCAACCGTGTGGCCAAACCATGCACCCTTTAAATTTTGGGTGAAAACACCACTTTCCCTCCCTTATTTTAAAGAGGCTAACCCCTATTTATTTTTCTTCTTCTCCAACAATTGACCCCCTCTCCTCCTATTGAAAGCTCCTCCCATGTAAAAATCTAGGCTTCAAGCTATCTTCCCTATCCAAACACTTATTCGAGTGTCGTCTATCACATTGGATATCCATCGGAAATCTCTCCACTCATTTATCTCCTTTCATCATTTATATTTCTACCATAGGAGTTATTTTGGTGTAATATAATATTCCATATTTCTAGGTTATTCATATATTCTTCTATTTTAATCCATTTTAGGCTGAACCAAGGGTCAATACTGGATGAGTGTTCTACCAAAAGCTTAAGTCAGGTTCTCTATACCTTTTCCATAAGGTTTTTTCATATTTAATTATCACTATTGTGTTATACACCAAACCTTCTAGACGTTTCTCCTAAATTAATTAAATGTCCTAATTAAATTATTGGGACATTAATGTGTTTTCCTTTTAGAATCTTGAAATGGTTGGAGGTTTTAAACCTCAACCCGATCCACCTATGAGGTGATCTAATTAATCTTCCCTATGATAAAACCACCCCTTTGGGTGTGTGAGCTCACCATATTTTAGTTGGAGACTTTTTAAAATTAAATGAGATAATTTGATATGGGAATTCCTCCTTTGACCTGATATTAAAAGTTATTAAAGTAATTAAATGGGTTTTTAAATGAAATTTTTTAATGAGATGGATATTCTATTGGATTGTGCCTTTTTATATTGATAATTTTAATTGATTATGGACACTAATATAGCACTTATCATCTTTATATTACTTGATTGATGTTGGAAATATTAGTATGGAACCAACTTCTTATGAAGGTAGGACACCTATTTCATAGTGGTATGGCACCAACTTCTTATAAAGGTAAGACACTTGTTTCATAGTGGTATGGAATCGACTAGGGAATCGAGCTATGAAACCTATAATCCCTAGGAATGATCATTTACGGCATGGAACTGATGATTTAGATCAATATATGGCACCTACGACTTCCATATACATTCAATATATCTAGATATAAGTTTCCGTGGTTATCACCATGAGACCTAATTCATGTAGGTATGATATTATTCTGAGCTTACCATTGGAAAAGATCCTTTGTCTCAATGGGGTCACCGTGGTTATATTCCTTAGGACCTAGATCATGTAGGTATGATAATCTTTTATCATGTGGCATATGATGAGCTAGTAGTTACCTACTATTAACACATCACACACACACACACACTTATATATATATATATATATATATATATATATATATATTTATTATCACTTGATAAATCCTACTCTTATTATAACTTGTGATCATGGACTTATTATATCTATTATTCACTTTAAATCTATGCCTGTTATACCTACACATGGTTTTAGTTTATATTCATTGAATGGATTTGTTATAGACACTATTGGTTATATCCTATTGAGTATATCTCACACCCTGTTCGGACTACTGATTGGTACCCAGAAAGACTTCATAGATATAGGTATGGACAAGGGAAAGTTCCTAGTTTTCGATGCTTGATTGATTATAGAATGGGAGTGGGGGAGAATAAGACTGTGATATGGCTCATGATACTATATGGATATAGTCTTTTGGTCTCTTTAGTTCTTTTGGAATGATTGTATATATGTGTGCCTACTACCATTTCTACCTATTTCTTTTATTTAAATACATAAAATCAAATCATTTTATATGGTTACTGGATATTTCTTTTGATGACTATTTATTATCATCTTCTGTATGATTTACTTCCATTGTTATGGTTGTCATTTTTTATTATTCCACTATTATATATTTATTACACCACTGTGTTACTTTGATTGTGAGGGTATAGTCTCCCTACTATATCACCTTCGACCCATATTTATAGTAGGTATCCCCTAGCATATGGGAAGCCACATTTGAGGCCTTATGAAAAAATAGGGTTGGTTACTTATGAGTGAACTGGGTCTTGGACATTGAAAATTGGTATCAGAGGGTTTCTTTTTATTTGTCTTACTGTTTGGGTTGGTAGTCAGGAGATAATGATGTGTCAAAATTTGGTAATGAGCCTGTACCTGAGAGTATCTAACCCATGTATGGGGAAAAATCCAAATTACCTGTTATGGGACTTGATGGTCAAGATTATACTTGTTACATTTGTTTATGATTCCACCATTAGGAAAAACACATGATATGTGATGATATTATTATCATGATGTTGGATGTAATTTTATCCTTGGCCTGGTGCAACAAGGAATCATTGATCATGAATCATTTTAGGAACCTTATAGGATTAATATGTCATGCATTATGCCATGCCATGTAAGTTTCATTGTCTGACTACATCATACTTGTTGTATGCACCTTGAGTGATATATATATTATGAAACTAATGTTTCTATAGGAAAAGGTGATTGTATAATTGGTTATTAAAGCATCTACACCAACCTAAACAAAGTTTTCCCATATAGTTGATAATGGAAGCTTAACTAACCAATTATAATATGTTTGAGTTATGTAACATAGGTTACATATACTAAAATGTTAGTTTATTTTTAATACATGAATTTCATTTATAATCTAAAGAGTGCATGTACCTCTATAAATTAGGAATGATGATTCATCTAGTAAAATCATATTATAACACCTATTACATTCTTCTATCAAATATAAAGGTATAAATATAGTTAAATGAACTACCAATTATAATTTATAAAGCAAGTGATTGTATAAATTGGGAATGGTACTCATTTAACTAGTCTATAATATGAATAAAATAATTGATAAATATTAAAATCTAATATGGTTTCTATTAAATGGGGCTTCCAATTTTAAATTAAAGGCCTTTTTCTCTATTAATTTCAATTGACAGTCTATATACTGAGACCCTTTGAGTGAAATAAATATCTTGACTCAAACATGACCTTAGTAGTGGGTAGTAGGCATCGTCTCTTGTGTTATTTTAATCATTCCTATCACCCAGACCAAGCTTTAGGATCAGGAAGAGGGGTGTGACTCTTGTATAGGAAGGATTGTACCTTTCCTATTCTTATGTATGTAATATCACCATTATAAAATCCTATCTGAGTTATGTGTTTGGAATTTTTAGAGCTATTCCACCATGATGTCCTTGAGTCGTGCGCTAGGAGGGTGGTGATGACCATTCTCTAGAGGTGGTGGGCCCTGATCCACTAGTGTTACATCCAACAATGCCACATATGAAACCTCCTTCTATTACTGATGCGGGCAATGATGCCCAGGATCGAGGGGAATTTATGTGGGTTATGTAGACTATACATGTAGATCTATGACCTACCTCTTCTATGGCAGAGTTTACATGAGAGTTTCAATAATAACATCCAAATATTTTTTAGGGGATGGTGGCCCCTAGGCTATAGATTTATATCTTGAGACTATCTTATCTACGTTAAAACACCTAGAGATTCCTTCTTATAGGAGATTCATTATTGAAATGTATATTCTTTTAGGATTTTCTAAACATTATTGGGATATTCTTAACCAAATATATCAACATTGGTAAATGATTTGTAAGGATTTTCAATCTAGCTTATATGACTACTTTTTTCTTGAGACATTAAGGTTTGACCGTACTAGGGAGTTCATGGAACATCATGTTTCTCTTTATTTTCAAGGTTATTAGACATAACCGGGGTCAGTTACCCTAATATGGCCATGATATTCTATGCTCCAACACTAGTTGTATTGGATTTCTCAGTAGGGAAATACTAATATTGACCATAGGTGTTTATTCCCTTTATTTTGTAAGGAACTGTCACTAAATAATGGAACACATTTAGTTAGCTCATAATCATCATTAATATTGATCTATAAAATAAAAATCCCTATAAGGTAAAATATTTCAAATACTATAAGGAATTATCATAATTCTCATGTTAGTTATGTTCATTTAAAATATACTTCCCAAGGTTTCTACTAAACTTCCACTGATACCAACTGTAACAACTCCAACTCCAGTAACCTAGATCTGGTGTCTGCTTTATTACATTAGAATAAGATACAAAATATATCATCTTGAAGGATTTATTAGTTTAGCAGTCTTAAAGAATCATATACATACATGATTCCCATTTTACATTGGAAGTAAAATATAAAACATATCAAAAGAAAATGTTCTAAATCCTTGAAACGCATTCAATGATTTATTCTTCATATACCGGGGAAAGAAAAAAAATAAGGGTGATCTCAAATACTCTGTAAGGGTTATGTATAATGGAAGGTATTATGAGTAAATACGACATAATCAATATGGGAAGGTAAATAACTAAAAACACATGCCATTTAATCAATAACTTTAGCACACAATGCATCTATGGGTAATATCAAATAAAATAATCTCATGGATAATAATAAATTAATTTTTAATGAAGGAAATGCATATTATTGGATTTCATGATCTCATACATCATGATATATTTACCTCTAAGTCCTTACACTAATACAATTTAAACTATGGGTATACATACACCAAAAATGATTTAATAAGGCTAAAAAAATGGTTTGTCTCATAAGACCTGTAGATACATCGAGGGTATATATAATTATGGCCCCACACCATCATTGCATGTCCAGTGAATTTCTTATATATTTAATGATAAATTGAATCCATAAACAACATTCCTTGTCAATAAATATCCATATTGAGTAAAGTATATAGAATAGAAATATTTCCTCAATAAATCAAATAACTTTCATAATAAAATACCATATTTATAAATGCTATAATATATAGGAAATACGAATATCCATGTTATAAATAATATATATATTTAAGATAAATGTAATGTATAATAAAATAAGATTATAATAAAGTGAATGTTTAATGAGAAATTTAATGAACACAAAATTAATCAAGAGATTAGAGATGTCCATTAATTCATCAGAAAAGTAGATTTTGTAGTAAAATCAAGTCTTTTAGAGAATAAAATAAAATAGAAGAGAAAAATTAAAATAAGTTTAATTAAAGAGTTTCATTTTTAAAACCATTGAAAACTTATATAAGAATCTAAATAGAATAAAATGGTTAAGACCGTGGGAAAATCTATTAACGTCATATACATTAAAAAACATTCCTTTTGATTTTTTGTAAAGAAATTAAAAAATGAACCTACTGAGAAACATTATAAATATTACTTTCAAAATTTTTAAAATTAAAGTATAACTTAAAATTTTATTAATAAATAATTTTAGTTAATAAATAGAACATTTGTAAGGTAATTTTGATAAATATGGACATGTAAGAAAAATATAGCTGATTAAAAGAGAAATAAGATCGACTTTTCTTTTAAAAATTTATTTGATTGATTAAAGTAAAAAAGAGAGGAAAATTTAGATGAAAATATGGAAACTCATTAAATACCCATAGGATAAGAAAATTATTATAGAATATGAAAGATAAATTATAATATTTCTTTAATGAAAATATAAGTAAACCCAAAATAAAATGAGATTGTAAAATAAATCCTTACCTCTTGGGTAACATTTTAATTTAAACCCCATGAAATATTGAATTAAATCAAATCATTAATAATAATGAATAAATATATATTCATGTTAAATTCATTAAAGGGGAATCATATACACCAAATAAAAATAAATAGGTGCATAATACCAAATGTGTCTCAATGGAGTGGAAATTGAGACGAAATCCCTTATCTCACACTTCTCCTTAGTTTAACATGATTTAACCTACTATATGATGGTTTTATAAATTTTATTAATTTTTAATAGAACCATATTCATATTTATAATATCATATATGAACCTATTATGACATATTATCACCCTTTCATTAAGAATATTTTGTTATTATCTTTGTTTTGGGCGTTAACTGCTTTATTTTATCAGGCCTGTTTTTTCACAGAAGTTTTAGTCCTTTTACTTTGATTATAGTTGCATTAAATGTATAATGTTAATTATTATATAAATATTATATATATATATATATATATTTATAGTCATTCATAAAATGTATAGATAAAAAAATCTATTACACCGCTCATGGAGATGGTAGATTTTAAGTACGCATGAACATTGTTTTCACTTTTTGACGGACAGAACAAAAGAAAGGTAAATAATAATAAACATTTCTAGAATTATTTTTATTATATATATATATATATAATATTTTTTTATATATTATTATTATCATCCATGCAAAGTGTAAATGAGATAGAGGTGATAGTCCACACGTATGCATGAGTGATATTATCGTTTTCCAACATATTGGAATGAATAAAGGTAGATATGATATTATAATTAAAAATAATTATTATTTAATAAATATCATATATATATAAATTATTTTCATCTTTATAACTATCCATGTAAAGTGGTGATGAACGATGAATTACACCTCTACATAGAGATGGTAAGCCGTACGTACGTATGGGCGATGTTTTTACTTTTTGTAGGATGGAAAATAGATTGAAAATGTTTATACCATAATCATAAGATTATATATTTATGATAATTTAGTTATTATTTTAGTATGTTTAAAATAAATTTAGTGTAATTATAAGAAGAAATAAATTTGAAAGAATCGGTAAAGACAATTACCTCTTTTTTGATAGACTTCCTTTAGATATACTCTTAATGGACCTAGGGTTGGTCTTTTGGAAATAATAGAACCTATATAACTTGTACAAGGATGTTGGGAAGAGAAATTTTCAGGTTTTGGTTGATATATAGTTCTCAATGTGGTGTCAAGAAAAGATATAAGGGGTGTCCTTTTATAAGTGAGAGGAGAGGAAATCTTTGAATAAATTAAAGTATTAAATTAATATAAATTAATTTTCAGATAAAAATGGATCCAAATTAATATAATTAGAATATAATATGAATAACAGTATAAATATACTAATCCAATAAAATTTGGACATGTTTTGGTTATGTTTTCACCCTTATCTCTTAGTTTTAACCCCATTAACCTTTTTGATAATTATCACAATATAAAAGTCTTCTACCCTTAAAAGGTCAAGAATGTTACCATAAAAGAAAATAAACCCATAAATGGACTATGGTTGGTATTTTAAATCATATCCCATTCACTCAGATACATATAAGATTTTATGAATTTTAAATCATTTAATAAATTATTATTTATTATAAAATACCATTAATGTCATTTTTGGAACTGTTAAATTAATTAGACTTTGAAAAAAAAATGTAAGAAAAGGAAACTATATATAAACCTTTAACACATCCTTAATATGGTATACTTATCTATAAAATTTTCAGGACATAATAATTCATCCAAATTGAATTTATTTTAATATTTTTCTATTAATTTAATAAATATTGTATCAACATTACATAAAAATTTAATCTAATTATTAAATCATTAAAAATTAAAAATAATTATTAATTATGTTCAAAATAAACTTTTATATTCATTTATAACATATTCTTATCCTTATGTGAACATATAAAAGAAATTAAAATCATGGGAGGGACATTTTTGGAATTCTCTTTACTTAAAATAATATAAATATCATTACTAAGGTCAAATGGAACTAAAATGTCATATATTGTAATTTGGGATGGTTATGGAAAAATTCCCACCATAAAATAAAATAAAATAAAGGAAACTATTAGTTTGGGGAGTTAGGGTCTGGGTTGGGGTGTTAGGGGCATAGGATCAGGTCATGGGTTAAGGTAGTGGTTTAGGGGTAATAGGGTCTAGATTGAGGGGGGGGGGGGGTCAGGGTCTAAGTTGGGGTGTTAGGGTCTAGGTTTGGGGCATGGGTTTAGGTAGTGGTTTATGGGTAATAATATAAATATTTTTACTTGGAAGAAACTTGTAAACTACCAGAATGAACTACTCAGTGTGGTCCTTATTGTTTACAATGAAATTAAAAGACATATTATGTACACGACATGTGTCCTAATTTCATAGTGTGAGCTTTAAAATTAATGAAACATTGAACACATGAAAATTAAATTTCCTGTACAATTTAATGTGTTGAGTATTTAGTATAAAACGATCATAAATTAATTATAGTTTCAAATATTACACGAAATTTATTAAGAATTTAATATAATATAAAACCTAATGAATGAAGTGTGCTATGAAATGATGACACATAAAACATGGGTCAATGAGGTTTAATGGAGTAATTAATTAAATTCAATATTTCCACATAATCAGGTAAAGTAAATAGCGTGTTTTATCTAGCCACATGACCTGTAATTTTCTTTGCTAGATGTCCACAGTATATGCCTAGGTACTTAGTGCATACTAACCATATACATTTATGAGGTAAACAGTGTGTAGTAAGGATACACAACATATACTTCAAGTTTCATGGTTTCTAGCCTGTACACATCATGTATTAAATAAACATGGTTTATTAATTAGAAAATGTGTCTAAACCCTATTATTTCCACCATAAAAACACATGTAATACAAGGCTTATAGGAAATATACAAGGCATGTAATCCAAAAAAAACCACGTGCCACACTAGATGTTATACATACATAGAATTTATTGCATGCAACATGTATTCATTACATGACAACCCAGAGTCCACATGGGTGTCTTGGTGTAATGAACATGGATAAATGGTGTGTGGATAAGGAGTGTACACCGTGTAACCCTGTGTTATCTAGCTAGAGTCCTTGGCACCTCTAGATGAGATATGTCAATGTTTTATTCCTTAATTATTAACCGATCTTAGTTATCTGAGTGAGAAAAAAAGGCGAGGAAAAAGATATTTTTATTATGGATTAAGAATGAATTATAAATTGAAATGAAATTTAACTTTTAAATGCATAATAATAAAAAATCAAATAAATAATTATAAATTTGAATGTGACTTCTCTAATACCACTTGTCGGTTTTGGGCACAATATAATCACTTATCAAGGGTGAGACTAACTCAACAATTGTCAGATTTTCTAGATCATTTTCAATTTACAAGATGTGAAAATCATGACCAATGAATTTTTTTCCAAAGAATATTGAAAAATAATATTATAGAACCAAGAGAATATATTTTCAAATTAAATTTATAATTAATTTAAATAAATTGGAAGTAATAATACCTCATCTTGAGATCTTTATTTGATGAATTTTTTGATCATCTCAAACCCTTTTTTGGTCTACCATCATTGCACTATGAGGAACCAAAGTAAATCCCCTCTAGTAGTGATTTGAACATTCACCTTTAATCTCTGAAAAATTCTAATAAATCATTTGGTGATATCATGACCGATTGATCATCTTGAATTATTATCTTTTGATCATTTCACCTTAATTCTAGATTGAATGAATCTATATTATTCTTATCATTCTTGAAAGGATGAGAGGATGATGAATATCTTGATAGAAATAGTATAAAAAGTTGATTTTATGTTGGTTTTTTTTGTATTTTAATGTTGGGTTTTAACTAACATTATTGTCGCTAATGTTGAAAATACCTTCCAATGTAGGTTATATAAAATAGATCTAGAAGTTCTTGTTAAAACACCAAAATGAAGTTTAAGAACACTTTTCACATTGATTATCTATATAACCAATGTTGAATGTATGTTTTCACATTGGTTATACAGATAAATGACATGAAAAGTTAAATAAAATTGAAATTAAAATATTAGTACGCATGAAATAAAATTGATAAAAAATAAAATTACAATTAGAATTTAATCAAAAAAATGAAAAAGAAAGAGATAATATTTTTCCTTATTCTCTATACATGCACACTTTTCCTCTGATGTTAGAGATCATTTCTTGATATTCATTTGATTCATGATGAAAAACACACGAGACATCTTGAGCACTAGTTGACAGATCTCATATGGAAGATTTATGATCATTGAAAGAATAATCTTCATCATAGAAAAATAAAAATTATAGAAAAAATGTATATCATGAAAAAAATGACAAAATAAATAAAATATAGGGATATTACCACTTCAAGTCGATCGGAAGATGAACTGGAAGTAGATCGAGAATTAAAAAGTGATACAAAAAAATTGTTCGACCCAAATTATTAATAGTTATCGGGTTGATGTATTTATAGGAGAGAATAAAAAGTTCACAATCATGCAATTAATTCCTAAGCGGGAAGAAAAAATCCATAATCATGTGATTTGAAAAATTGAGAATTAAAAAACTGGATGTTTTAAAAAATTTCACTTGGACTTTTAAATTAATTTGTTTGAAAAAAGGATGTTAAAATTCATTAGATGCATAATTTTAATATGTGTTTTTATGAAAAAGACAGTAAAAGTAGTTAAAAGTACTTTTAATGTCAGTTTTCTAATAAACGATGTTGAAAGGTACTTTTAACATTGATTTTTACAAAACAAAATTTAAAAGTATATTTTTAAGTTTCATTTTTTTAAAATGAGTTTCTAAAAAGATTTCAAAAATGGTTTTTCTAAAAATTGATGTTAAATCCCTTTTCACAGTGGTTCATTTAAAATCTAAGTTAAAATCCTGATGTGGAGATAAATTTTTCTACCAGTGGAGGAGTTTGTCGTGCAGAACAATTATCCTTCACTAGAATGTGATAGTAGTCTATTTATATAAGTATGGATATGGTTTAATATTTATTTAACTACACAAGATCCCTTTCATAAAATATTAGAACCTAATAAATCCCATTCCATGTAATAAAATAATAATAATATTTTATTCCATGGTATGGACTAACTATTGCAATGAAAAATATTATTTTACCATCTTAAAAATTAATATTTATCATCAGACCTAATATCAGTCTTATTTTACTCCTCAAAATTTATCAAATAATCAAATAAATATTTTTATTAAATATTTTTTTCAATAAATGAATAAATGAATAAATATTATATATCGACACAACTAAATAATTATCTTGAAAATATTTAATTATTTATTTTATGTGATCAATAAATCATGAATAAAATCTATATATATACTAAAGTTGGGTGGTCTCTTGTACACGTGTCACCGCCTCATGAATTATTCTCCCTCTAAATCAATTCCACTACTCATTTTAATCAAAATAAATCACACCCTATCACAGTTTCCTTCCTCTACACTTAGAGTTTCCACATTGACCTTTGGCTCCCACCTTGACCTTCATCTCCCACTAGCTCTTCAAATACCATTTGCACCTCAGGATTCTCCACCTTCTCCTAATCCACCTCTGGTTTCTTCACCTATGACTTCTCCTCCTATGGATGCTCTACCTCCTATTTCTCTAGCTACCATGCCTCTGGCTCCTCTACCTCCACCTAATCAGCTTGTGTCTGCTCTACCTGCGCTTGTTCTGCCCCTGCCTGCTTCGCCTCCTCTATCTCCACCACCACCTCCTCTGCCTACTCTACCTATTGCTGCTCCACCACCACCCACTCCACCTCTGCCTCTTTCACCTCCTTTACCTCTAGCTCCTCCGCCTCCATCTCCTCTGCCTCCTCCACCTTTGACTCCTCTGCCTACTCCGCCTCTACCTTCTCTACCTCCTCTAACTTCGACATTTCATCCAAGGTTCCTAGACCCTCTCCCAACTTCCATTATTTATTTCAATCAATATAGGATGAAGAAAAATTCATCCATGAAGGTGAGGTTATCAAGATGAATCTTGAAAATTTCACTGGAAGAAACCTATATTCAATTTCTTAATGGAACTATGTCTCAATGCATGCTGTATTTTTTGATTCGTTTATTCACTGATGAAAAAATAGTGGGATTATTTCCTTTTTTGGATTTTGATGTGTGGATTTTTTTGATTCTAGGAGCTAGGTTGGCATCGAAAAACATGTATTATTATGGGAAGGTGTCGATTTAGATCAAATTGTTAGATGGATATTCCTATAGGATTGTTACTTATTTCTATGCATGATGCTTAAATATTCCATATGAATTATTTGTTTGAGATTTTTTCTTATAGAAACTTATCTCTTATTTGTTTATGGTTTGATGTGTAAATGAATACTGTATTTTTTTATTTTTTTATACTCTAATGTCAACTTAATATGATTTTTTCCTTTTTTTGGTTTCTAATGTGTGGATTCTATTGATTTTAGAAGATGGGTTCACATTGAAGAACACGTTTTTTCATGAAAAAGTGTCGGTTCAGTTGAAGTAAGTACCTGTCATTCCTATAATGATTTCTATTTAAGATCATTCAATATTACAGATTTATTATTTGTTTAAGTTTTTCATCTCTCTCTATGCTAGATTTAATCATGCTGTTAATGTTTGGGAAAGTGTAATGCTTCTTTCTCTATTTATTTTGGTCATCCATTAAACCATCTTCTTTGTTTATTTTTTCATTAATTTTTCTATGATTATAATTATTCAATAGGCTAAATATTAAATGATGAATGAATATTATGTCTTTTAATCTTATGTTCAATGATCTGATTAAGTGTAGTAATAATTTTTTTTCATATAATTATGCATTTTCAATGAAAATGAAGATTGTGTCACTTTTGTTATACTCCTCATGTGTTAATCATGTTTTAATGATCACAAATCCTATACATTTTGTAAATCTTGTTAATCCTATTTAATCTATCTAGAATCATGTGTACAAATGATTATTTTCTTTATGTCTTAAATAATTATTGTAAACTATTCTGTTTATAATGAAATTATCTTATGAATGATTAAGTTTAATTCATTCTATGAATATCATTGTTTAAGTCTTTGTACAAAGATTTGGCTAAGTCTAAGAATTTGTGAGTCTACCACTAGTTGTGTTTTTCTGGAAAAGGACCCAGACACCATGACCATCTAGTCACCATGACCATCCAGACACCATGACCATCCATACACCATAACCATCCATACACCATAACCATCCAGATATCATGAACATCCAGACACCATGACCAGACACCATGATCCTAACACCACATCTGTGCTACCGGTTCCTGATCACTATACAACTATGCCATCATAGCTGTCTCACCCTTCAAAGACAAAGAAGGAGACACCATTTCAAGGAGACACCATTTCATAGAGACACCATTTACAGACAGACTGTGACACCGTTTCTTAATCTGTTTTGTTTTTTTTCAATTTAATTTCTAATAGTCATATTTGATGTTTTTAAATACACTGACATAATAAATGTTTCTTTGTAGACATGTCACCTGACAATACGAGGTATGAGGTGTAGAATAAATGCATCCTGTCAGCTCCAACACATGCATTCTAAGAATAAAAATAACAGTGTGGCTAGAATAAAAGCGCATGACAAGCGAAAATACTGGAAACATAAAAACAAGTGTGTGCATGATAACGAAGAAGCACGAGAATTCATAAAAGAAGAACCGACACGTGAAACTCGACATTGCTAAAGAACACATGAAGCATACTCGAATCCTAGAGTTGAGAACATTTCTGTATTATCAACTCCACGAAGAACACAAGCCAAATCTAGCTGACTTATGATACTATACTTTCTATGAGAGGACTCAATTTCTGCATCTTCTTAATCCCAGAAGTCTAGAGCTGTATAGACTAACACTCAGAGCACTTATAACATTATCTCATAATTTTTGATCTGTTGTGTATTATTTTTATCTTTCGAGAAGTGTGTGTGTCTATATAAAAACACGAACTATCTCCTACATCAAAATGAAGGATACAAGATATCCTTTCTCTTATATCTTTTTACACGTGTGTATTCCCACAGATAAGTGTGGAAGAGGTTCCTGTGTGACCTGTTAGTTCATACCCATGAAGAACTGTGGAAGATGTCGTGTGACCTGGATAGTCTTGTGTACTGTTGTTAACCCCGATCCAAGGTGTGGATCAAGTTTATTTATATAAACTTCTTGGTGGAAAGTGATCACCAAGTGGAGTGGATTAGTTCTTGTCTTGAGACTGAACCACTTGTTTTATATCCACTGTGCTATTTATTTTAGTTTTCTCTGTTTTACTATTTAATTCAGAAATCACTAAATTTACTTTGATAGTTAATCTTGGAAAGGAGTTATAATTGTTTTTTCTTATTATAATAGCTTCAAAATTAATGTTAATAACCGATATTAAGATTACAAATAATTAATCAATATTTTGAGAAGTTATTAAAATAGTCAAACTTTCATAACCTTATTACTTTGATTAACTGGGATGTATTTAAATTTATTGGGGAACCCTTTTAAAAATAATTTTTTAAACAGAATTTTTTATAGATACTCAATTATCCCCCTCTTGAGTAATCTACTCCGACCAACATTTGGTATCATAGGATTGTTTATTAATACTATGTTTTTGACCCTATTCAATTGTGATTGTAGCTATAATTTAAAGATCTGTAAATTTATATTAATTATAAATTTCTATCTCTTTTAAAGTATTTATTTATTATGGATAATAGAAAGGAAGGTGCTATAACAAACAGACCACCATTCTTTAATGGAACCAATTATGCTCAATGGAAAATTAAAATGAAGATGCATTTATAAAGTATGAGCTTTGAAATCTGGTCTTCAATTATAGATGAATATAAGATTCCTGCTACTAATAGAATCACTTGGGATGAACCTACCAAAAACTACCCACAATAACCATTTCAAAGCTATGAATGATTTATACTTCTCTTTAGGAGATGAGGAATTTAATAGAATCTATGCATGTAAAACTACCCATGAAATTTGGGATACCTTGTCTGTTTCACAAGAAGGAACTTCTAGTGTGAAAAAATGATACTTAATACCTATACTATTAAATATGATAACTTTAAAATGAAACTTAATGAGCCTATTTCAGACATGTATCTCTGGTTCAATGAAAATTTCAACACAATGATTTCTCTTGGAAGAGAAGTCACTGCCAAAGAACAAATCATGAATATTATCAGATGCCTACCTGACAGATGGAGAGGAATCTCTGTCTCTATTAGAGAGTCATGTGACATCAGAAAACTACATATAAAAGAATTCATTGGAAAACTGATGATGTGTTAAGAGGAGTTGAAAGTCAAAAAGTAAGAGGAGGATGAACCCAAAAGAAAATCAATTGATTTCAAGACCACCACCTCTAAACACAAAAAAAGGAAAATTGGAAGTTTCTATAGAAAGTTCCAGCAGTGAAAAATAATAACCTGATAGTAATGAGGAGATGGATCAATTATCCATAAGGTTTAAAAGATTTTACAAGAAGAAGAAATTTTTCAAAAATCCAAATTCAAGGAAATATATAATCAAAAAAGAAGTTGGAAGAAAGATTGGAAAAGAAGTGACAAGTCTAATGAGATTGTCTGCTATGAATGCAAGAAAAAGGGACATATCAAGTCTAACTGTCCCAGATGAATTACATAAAGAAATATTGGCAAAAATATAGAAATTATAAAGAGGTAATGAAAGCAACATGGAGTGATTCTGAGACAGTTCAAGTGACTCAGAATCTTCACATGATGAACTGGAAAACAAATCCAATATGTGTTTTATGACAAACACAAATGAGGTAACATTATAATCTCTTGTACACAATTAAAATTATTTCAGAGATGATAGTGACTCTAAAAATATGTCTAATGAATAAATGTTTGAGTACTGTAATATGATTGAAGCGAAATGCAATGAACTAAAAGATAAATGCAAGTATTTAAATAAAAAAAATGATCTTACCTCAACTGTTAAAACTGAAATCACTGTAGAAAGGGAGAAAAATGCTCAATTACTCAAAGAGAACAATGAAATAAAACTATCTAATGAGTAATTGAAAAAGGATCTTGAAAGGTTTACTAATGGTAAAGATACCTTGGTACAAATGCTAGGTAAACAGATTGCTCCTAAATATACCACTGGCATTGGCTATCAACCTAGTAAAAGAAATTTTGGAAGAACTAATTTTTTTTCTAAGCCTAGGACATAAAGCTTTACTCTTATATTTGGAAAACATTCAACTAGTTCAAGTTATGATACACTCTATACTATTTTTGGATTTTCTGGACCAAATAGAGTTTATTTTTCAAATACTTTACATAATGCTTATAAGAAACCTATGAGGAATATATGGGTTACTAAGGCACTAGTCACTAATATTACTAGACCTAAACAGGTATGGGTACCAAAATATGTTTTTATTTGACTATTCTTTTGGAAAATTTCTTAAAGAGTTCCTGTAAAAGCTTACGGTACTTGGATAGTGGGTGTTCGAGACACATGATAGGTGACTATTCATGCTTCAAGAACTTAATAAAAATTGATGGAGGACATGTCACCTTTGGTGACAATGCCAAAGGAAAGATTATTGTCCTTGGAAAAATTGGTAACTGTAACTTAGTTTTGATTTCCAAAGTACTTTTTGTTGATGGATTGAAATATAATATACTTAGTATTTCACAACTATGTGATGATGGATTTCATGTAAAATTTGAAAATGATGCTTGCAATGTTTTTAATTCTAAAAATGAATTAGTGTTTTTTGTATTAAGAAATTAAAATGTATATTTTTTTAACTTACATTCTTTAGCTTCTCAAAATGCTTCATGTTTAAGTGTGTTTCACAAATATTATTGGATTTGGAATAGGAGACTAGGACATTATAACACTCACTCCATTAGAAATTTAAGTTGAAAAATATTAGTCAAAGACCTACCCAAACTTGAATTTCTAAATGATAAAGTGTGTAATCCTTGTCTAAAGGGAAAACAACACAAAATTTCCTGCAAACTAAAGAAAGAAGTGTTAACTTCTCAACCTCTCGAATTGGTTCACATGGATTTGTTTGGACCATATAGAGTTTCTAGCTTAAATGGGAAGCACTATGTTTATGTTCTTTTATATGAATTTTCTAGATATACTTGGAATTTATTTTTGGCTCACAAAAGTGAATCCTGCTCTCATTTTACTAAATATGCCAAAACTATAAAAAATATTAGTGGAATTAAAATTAAATCCATACAAAGTGATCATGGATGTGAGTTTGAAAATTAAGAGTTTGAATCCTTCTTCTCACAAAATGGATATAGTCATAATTTCTCTTCCCCTAAAACACCGCAACAGAATAAAGTTCTAGAAAGAAGAAATAGAACCCTACAAGTGATTGTTAGAACCATGCTTAGTGAATATGATATACCTATTTATTTTTGGGCTGAAGCTGTAAATACAAAATGTTATATTATCAATAGAGTATTTTTTTAAAAGGTTGGGGCCGAAGCTTCATTTATTATTAAATCAAATAGAATAACTCTTTTAATTGGGTAGAGGGAGACCCATTACATACCCCAAAGGCCCAGTGGGCATTTAGCCCATTACATGGCCCGTAGGCCCAAATTTTTGGCCCAAAGACCATTTTGTGAATAGTCCTACTACAGTACTGTATAGTACCCACTGCTGCTACAGTGCCCTGCCACTACTACAATGACCTGCCACTGCTACAGTGCCACCGTTGTAACAGTACTTCCACTGCTACAATATGTTACAGTACTGCTATAGTACCCTACTCCCAATGGGTTTTGAACCCCCATTTTTCATGTAGGATTACAGGGTGATTAACATTAAGCCAAACCCCAACTACTATCAATAGAGTATTGATTAGACCAACTCTTAAAAGAACTCTATATGAGTTTTGGAGCAATAGAAAACCCAAAGTTAACTACTTCACAGTATTTGGTTTCAAAGTCTATATCCTTAATACTAAGGACAATCTTGAAAAATTTTCATCCAAGAGTGATGAAGGAATATTATTAGGATATTCTATTTCTAGTAAAGCCTATAAAGTGTTTAATAAAAGAACTAAATGTGTGGAAGAATATGTCCCTATAAAATTTGATGAAATAGATCCACATGAGCCTAATACCACTCTAGAGAACCTAGAGGATGATGTATCAAATTTGGAAATTAATTTGAAATACTCTAACCATACTGTAAAGGAATATGTGAAAACTTCATGTTTTGGAAAATATTTAGATTCAGGTCACAATGAACCTAACACTGTTGAAGAACCTGAAATCACCAGTCCTTCTTTTTCCAGAGCTGTTAGAACTCTTAAGAACCATCCTTTAGATACTGTTGTAGGAGACTTAGACAAAAAAACTTAAACTAGAGCTTATCTTAGAAATCAGGTTGAACATCAAGTCTTTTTTTCACAACTTGAACCTAAAAACATTAATGATGCCATCAATGATGAATTTTGGGTGATGTCCATGCAAGAAGAACTTTATCAGTTTGAAAGGAACAAAGATTGGAAACTTGTTGATAGACCCAAAGACACATTCACCATAGGCACTAAATGAGTGTTTAGAAATAAAGTATATGAAGCTGGTAATATAGTTAGAAACAAGGTTAGATTGGTTTCACAAGGATATAATCAAGAAGAATGAATTGAATATGAAGAGACCTTTTCACCAGTAGCTAGACTTGAAGCCATCAGAATTCTTCTTGCTTATGCTGCACATCTGAATTTCAAACTATATCAAATGGATGTCAAAAGTGAATTTATAAATGGGTATATAGCTGAGGATATCTTTGTTGAGAAACCCCTAGTTTTACAAACCCTAATTTTACAAAGCATATTTTTAAATTATCAAAATCTTTATACGGTTTAAAAGAAGCACCAATAGCTTGGTATGATAGATTAAGTACTTTTATTATTTCCAAAGGTTTTACAAAAGGAATAGATGATCATACCCTTTTTATAAAATGAATTTCCAATAATGTTTTAGTAGTTAAAATCTATGTAGATGACATTATCTTTGGATATTCAAAAAATTATTTATGTATTGAATTTTCTAAAATAATGCAAAATGAATTTGAAATGAGTTTAATGGGTGAACTCAAATTCTTTCTTGGATTTCAAAACTTTCAAAATAATGATGGTATTATTTTAAATCAAATCAAATATACTATAGATCTTGTAAAACATTTTGGATAGGATAACACTAAAAGTTGTAACACTCCAATGAGTACTACTTGTAAGTTGGATCTTGATGAAGATGGAAAATCTCTTGATCAAACCACTTATAGAGGAATGATTGGACGCTTACTCTACTTAAATGCTAGCTGACCTAACATTATGTTTAGTGTGTGTATGTGTGCTCATTTTCAAGAAAATCCTAAGGAATCTCATTTAAATGCTGTTAAGATAATTTTCAAATACCTCAAGCATATACCCAATCTAGGACTGTTTTATCCCAGAGGAAAATCATTTGAGTTAATTAGTTATTCTGATGCCGACTTCAGTGGTTCTAAGTTAGATAAAAAAGCACATCTAGAACATGTCACTTTTTAGGAAAGTCACTAATATCATGGTGTAGTAAGAAACAAAACTCTGTTGCATTATCTACTACCGAAGCTAAATACATAGCTGCTGATAGTTGTTGTGCACAAATTTTTTGGATGAAACACACATTACTAGATTATGGATATAAATTCAGGCATGTACCTATAAATTGTGACAATAGAAGTGCTATTAATATCTCAAAAATCATGTTTCACATTCTAGGACAAAACATATTGATGTAATACATCACTTCTTGTGAGATCATTATCAAAAAGGTGAAATCACTTTGGAATTCATTGGAAATGAATATCATCTTGCTGATATATTCACCAAACCATTAAATTCTGAAAGAATATATTACATCATACATGAATTGATAATGATAAATCTTAAGTAGTAAGTATATTTTTTTACAGTTTATGGTTTTACAAGTCACTATCTTAAGATTACTATTTAAATCTAACAGTTATATAGTTTTACTGTCTTAAGAGTTGATGTTTCATGTTTATAGTATCATAGTTACTATTTCTTGGTTACTATCTGGCACTTACTTTCTCAAACAATACGGTCGTACAGTTTTGAAATCACACTATTACGGTCTCACCATGAATGTTTGTTACAATCTCACTATAAAGACACTTTATTGTTTTATTTATACATTATAACCCATATCATGGTAATTAATTTTTTTATTCTTTTTTACTTTCCCATGTTTTTGATCCTACAACACTTGATATCCCTAAATGATAAAATAAAATAAGTTTCACTCATTCTTCACTCGAGATCTCTTCTCTCAGACCATAAACCCTCTTTCAACTCTTCTCTCTCTCAAACCTTTGGTGAATGCCCAGGATGAAATGCCCATCATCATCAAATCCTAAGAAGTACAGTTCAAAGAAGAAGTTGAAAATCATGCCTAAGTTAGCACCAGAAGGTCCTATGAATTCGAATCTGGTGAAAAAAATAGTGGTACCTCAAAAGGAGATATTCCCTAAGTGGCTTATATAAAGTAAGTCTTTGGTATTTAAAGTGATAACAGAGAAATGATGGATGGAGTGGTTCATAAAGGAGGATATGCCTATTTAACCGAAGCTAGTTGCACAATTTTATCAGTATGTTCAATTCTCTTTTGATTCAAAAGATGGCTATGTTGTGAAAAGTTGGATCAATGGACAGATTTGTACCTTTTCTTCGAGGTTATGGGATGCATGCATTAGGATACCTCCTAAGGGTATTTGTGAGGACTATCAAAGAGGTCCTCCACCTCCAAGTGAGTTATTTGTTTTAGATAAAGCATTAAAAAGTTTAAATTGAAATGAAACTAATAGGAGAGCCATAAATGCCGAGCTAGATGGTGAAACCAGGATTCTGTTTAAGTTTGTTTAGAATTTGATTAGCCCTAGAAAAGGTGATTTTCTATACTCAAGTATCAGAATGTATTTTTGATACATCTCATGAAAAATGGACATAAGATCAACCTATGAAAGTATGTTATACACCATATGTGTGAGTTGATCAAAAAAACCTCCAAGTCAACCATCCTATTCTATTAAAGTCTTATCTCATCTATGCTTCATGCAAAAGGATTGGTTAAACTAGATAAAGAATCCATTAAGGAATACGAGTTCAATATTTCTAAAGTTACAGTAAAGAGAATGAAAATTAGTTAAAATACATGGAGAAAAGAATGGGTGGAAGATAATGACAGGGTTTATGAAAAGTTTAATATGGTGGAACACCCTTTAAGACCTAAGGATATTTTTGATCCTGGTTTGGATCCAGATGAACATGTTGAGTATTCTGACGAGGAAGAAGAAGAAGAAGCTGTTGTACCTCTGAGAGAAACTATTCTGGTTGAGGAAGACAATTAATCTTCTCCTCGAGTATTATTTGAGAAGAAAATGTCTATTCCTGAAGAATTTGTTGATCTGTAAGAACAAATTTCTTCCAAAGAAGAATCTATTTCTAAGGTAAGTGAAAAGGATTTTGTAGAAATGAATATAGAAGAAGATATTTCTGTTGTACAAGAAACTTCTCTTGAGGAACACCCAGAGGAACAAGCTGTTCCTGAAGTTATTCCATCAGCTGAAGAGAGAATGGAACAAGCCTTTCAGTTGGATAGAAAGGAAATGGGTGAGGAAATTAAGGATAAAATCATGGAAATAGATCAAGGATCTAAATCTATCAGTATTGAGAAAGATGCAACTGTTTAGGGGGAGCATCCCCCCAATCTGGAATCTGTTGAAGTCCCTAATCTGATTGATCCAAGATCAGTGGATACATGGTATAAATTCCCCAGTTATTTTGATGTGACTGATTCCCAGGAAGTCTCAGTTAAAGTAATTTATCTGTCTAATATGTTTCATTTGAAACTAGCATCTCCTCCTGAAGCTATCTATGCCAAGGAACCTGAGACTATCTCGGCTTCTATTCTTTAAACTTCACAAGAACCTCCAAACTTGGTGAATAAGGATGATATGAAAGCATTTGGAGATACTCTATTGGCTAGAGTTAAAAAACTCATGAATACCCAACCAACTCCTGTAACCAATTTAAGTGAAAGAGATGCTGCCCTGTTGTTGGAAAAGTTCATATGGAAGATTCAGCCAAAGATGCTTTATGATATTTAATAAGTCAGAGTCGAGAACAGACAACTCAGTGATGAAGTAAAAACTCTAAGAGGTATCGTTGATGATATGCAGAGAGTGATAACCTCAAGACCAGAACCTGTTTCTTATCCTATTGAAGATATTATTAGTCAAACCCCATAGAAAGTAGCCTCACTAATTCAACCTAATCTAATTTCCTTAGTTTTGAAGGTAGCTGAAAGAAACATGCATATTTTTCAAGAGATGTATGAGATTGTTATTGTTCTTAATAAGTTAATTGATGAGTATAAGGGATATCTTTAAAAAGTTTTAAATCAACCGAAATCCCTTACCTTAGTTGTTACTGCTTCTCATACTTCTGGACAATCATCTCAACCTTCTTTAGATGGTGATCTTCTCAAAATAGTTGTCAAAGAAGAAATTCAATATGTGCTCAGTGGATTTGACAAGGAATATCTATATGAAGTTATCAAGAACAGTGAAAAAGTTCTTGATTTTGTGAGAATTTATTCCAAGATTTCCAATGATGCTCGCAAGAAATTTCTAAGAAGGTGGACTTCTACTTAAATCTGATCTTCTCTAATAATGACATGACTAACCACTTCAAGTACCTTGTAGAGAATCTGAGGATTCCTCCTGTCACTCAATATTTCAAAACTCAAGTCCAAAAGCTCAAATATTTCAATACTTTTTTGGATAAGTTTATGGAGAACAAGGATGACTTTGAGAAAGCCATGAATTATGGTGGTGAGATCATTACTGACTTCATCAAGCTTTTGAGGCCTTATCTTTATGTCCAGAGTACTGTAATTTTCACTCCTGCAGCTACACCCCTGAGATCTGGTTTTCCTACCTTCTCATCCTCTGCCCTTGCCTCTACATCTATGTCTGTCTCTCAGGATATGAGTTAGATTAAGCCTATTATCATTGATCAATAGTTTCCTCGGTCTTCCACTGCAGTTACCTTGGCCCCTTATATTTTTGAAGGACTCCCTTTACCTTCTTTGTCCACTGGTTCACTCCCTTCCTCTACTTCTACCTCTACTCCTATGGCTTCTTCTTCTGATGCTACTGCCAAGGGAAAAGATAAGACAAGTCAGTAATAGTTAACAATGACTACTATCTTTTTATATGGATGTTTTCTATATTCTTGTTACTTACTGTTTGTAATGACACTTTTTATCCATCTAATGCATTGTGCAATTTTATTGTCTATTTCTTATTTACTCTTTTTGATAATCCCAAAAGGGGAAGAAATATGTATTCAATATGCACAGTAAGGAAGAGTCACATTCACTAAGAATAGATATCTCACTCACATGATTTTTAATCATAAAAAGGGTGAGATTCTTAGACTCCTCATTTTATAATCATGTTTTAATGATCACAAATCCTATACATTCTGTAGATCTTGTTAATCCTATTTAATCTATCTAAAATCATGTGTACAGATGATTAGTTTCTTTATTCCTTAAATAATTATTATAAACTAATTTTTTATAATGAAATTATCTTATGAATGATTAAGTTTAATTCATTCTATGAATATTACTACTTAAGTCTGTGTATAGAGATTTGGATAAGTTTGAGAAACCGTGAGTCTTCCACTAGTTGTGTTTTTCTGGAAAAGGACCCAGACACTGTGACTATCCATACACTGTGACCATCTAGACACCGTGACCATCCAGACACCGTGACCATACACCATGGTCCTAACACCACATCTGTGATATCGGTTCCTGATCTCTATACAACTATGCCATCATAGCTGTCTCATTGCTCAAAGACAAAGAAGAAAGCACTGTTTCAAGGAGACACCGTTTCATAGAGACAGTATTTACAGATAGACTGTGACATCGTTTCTTAATCAGTTCTGTCATTTTTCAATTTAATTTATGACAATAATATTTTAAGTTTTTAAATACACTGACATAATAAATGTTTCTTTGTAGACATGTCACCTAACAGTATAAGGTATGAGGTGCAGAATAAATGCATCCTATCAGCTCCAACACATGTATTCTAAGAATAAAAAGAACAACATGTCCAGAAGAAAAGTGCGTGATAAGTGAAAATAGTGGCAATAGAAAAACAAGTGTGTTTGCAATAACGAAGAAGCAAGAGAATTCATTAAGGAAGAACTGACACATGCAACCCGACACTGCTAAAGAACACACGAATCATACTAAAATCCTATAGTCGAGAACATTTCCTCATTATCAAATCCATGAAGAACACAATCCAGATCTAGATGACTTATGGTACTCTGTTTTCCATGAGAGGACTTTATTTCTACATCTGCTTCATCCTAGAAGTCCAGAGCTGCATAAATTAACACTCATAGCACTTCTAACATTATCTCATAATTTATGCTATGTTTTGTATTATTTTTGTATTTCAAGCAGTGTGTGTGTCTGTATAAAAACACTCACTACCTCCTTCATCAAATTAAAGTATATAAGATATCCTTTCTCTTACATCTTTTTACACTTGTTTATTCCCATAGATAAGTGTGGAAGAGGTCCCTGTGTGACCTGTTACTTCATACCCACGAAGAACTATGGAAGAGGTCTTGTGACTTGGACAATATTGTGTACTGTTGTTAACCCCGATCCAGGGTGTGGATCAAGTTTATTTATATAAACTTCTTGGTGGAAGGTGATCACCAAGTGGAGTGGATTTGGTCTCGGCTTGAGACTGAACCACTTGTTTTATATCCGTTGTGCTGTTTATTTTAGTTTTCTCTATTTTACTGTTTAATTCAGAAATCAATAAATTTACTTTGATAGTTAATATTTGAAAGAAGTTATAATTATTTTTCCTTATTAGAATAACTTCAAAAGTAATGTTAATAACTGATATTAAGATTACTGAGAATTAATCAATATTCTAAGAAGTTATTCAAATAGTCAAATTTTGATAACTGTATTACTTTGATTAACTGGGCTGTATTTAAATTTATTGGGTAACCCTTTTAAGAATACCTTTTTAAACAAATTTTTTTATAGATAATCAATTCACCCCCCTCTTGAGTACTCTACTCCGACCAAAAAATTTTAATTTATATTCAGTTTCAGCATGCATTCAATATGCATGATTATATATAATATACAATAAAAATTGTTATTATATAATGGATTAAGTAGTCTTTATCATGTATAATTTCAAGTACCATTGAAATTTAAAACTTAAAACTCATGTACAATATCCATTGTCATAAAATTATTATGTATTAGTTAACAAAAATGTAATTTGTAGTTTCAATCTGACTAAAATATATTATGCATTTCATAGCCTTTGTAATAACGTTTTACTATGAAATATGACATGATTCTTTATAATATGGATTGGAAATTTTAACTTCAACTGGGATTCAATATTTTTTGAAATGTACAATTTCCAGTACTATCAACATTCATCTTCTTAGTTGAATAATTTTATTTAATGGAATTAAATTAGTATCATTATCTTAATTTGAGTTTATCATTCATTGTTGGATTATATGATTTGGGATCTTGCTCTCATGTATTATTTACCTCTTTATTTTTATAGTTATATAGACTCTTTTTACTTTTGTTAACTTCAAACATTACCAAACCGTGAATATTTATTATCTTCCCACATTTAGTGCATCTGGTATGCTACTGCATTATATTTTATTTTAGTGTAAAAACCAATTTTTTTGTGAATGTTATTTGAAATTTAGTTTCATTCATGTAATTTAATTCTCCATGCTCAAAATAAATTTTAATTCATTTAAATTTATCCAAAATACTTTCTACTATATTGATGATATCTCAATAGTTTCTCTACTTGTATTCCAATAATATATTTCATTTATTTGCGATTTAAATATATTCAATATTAATGTTTATTATTATCTTTGTAAAATATTATTTTATTATTGAAAATAGGCATTGATTTATAGCATCGTGCGAACGCATGGGTGAGTATTAGTTGTTCCTTGAACTGGAGAATACTATTTATTCTAATAATTAAATTCAAATAGATTTTAATTGAGATCAACAAAAATACTTTATAACAACCTAGGATTTTCACACATGGATATTGTATATTTTTAGATGAATATTCATTAAATTACAGAAAAAATGCTTGAGGACCATAATAGTTTAGTGCCTTTTAAAAATTGGGAAAAAAACTTCTTATCTGGTGAAAGATCATCAACATCTCCCATAAAGATCTTCCCCATTAGTACTACTACTTAAAAACTTTCATCATAACTTGGAGAAAGGAAACATAAGAAAGGGTGATCTTAGATGCTCAGTAAGGGTAAATATGGGAGATACATAAGCATAACATAAGGGTGTTAGAACATAATAATAACTTTTCGAGATCATACCCTTCATGTCAAAGATCTTATAAAAGAGTCATGGAATAAGTATTCATAGCATTTAAGACAAAAATCATAAGATAATAAAATAACATGATTCATGAGAGTATAATAATGTCATAATACATGGAATTTTTGGCTACACATCATCTTATAACATTTTAAAAATGTGTAAATAGATACAGGTTCACTCATTAAGTTAAGTAAATGAAATAAGTCCCCCACATAAACTTATGAATATGTAAATAGGTCCATGAACAACATTGTAAACATGTAATTAAGTTTTTGAATAACATTGTGAATATTTAATCAGGTTCACATATAAAATTATGAACATGTAATTAGGTCCATGCATAACATATATACTCATGAGTTATCTATCATTACCCAATGCATTGGAGGGATATAATGGACCTGACCTATCTGCTCCATTCCTTTTCTGAAATTTGGTATTTGAGGTGTTCTGTGAGATCAAGGTGACTCATCCCAAACACTTTTCTAAATTTCCAATTATATAAATAGTGTTTCCAGAATAATGAGACAGCTAACAGTAGGTCTACAGTGTTTCCATAACGGTAAGACATCTAACAACAGGTATACAATGTTTCTAGAACGTTGAGACATATAACGGTAGGTCTACAGTGTTTCCAGAATTGTGAGACATCTAACGGTAGGTATATAGTTTTTCCGTAACTATTTCATTTCCTTTTTCAAATTTCCAGATTTTTTTCCATATTTCCCAGTTTTTCCCATTTAACGTTTTCTTTGACAAAAAAAATGCATTCAAGGTAATTTTTGGGGGATTTAAGGCTGATTCAAATCCCATAACTCCTATATTTATTTTATTAAGGATTTAGATTCCTTTACTTGGTCAAACTACATGGTTTAATGAAATCCTCTTTTGATGGAAAATCCAGAATATCATAAACCGCTACTCCGTTAAAACTTCTAAAGGGGTGAGATATCTTCCTCCCTTGTTCTTCCTCCTTGTTCCTTGGTGTGAGATGCTCGAACCTCTCCTTTCTTCTTGTAGGAGTCATGCGTAGTGTTATAGCTTTGGATCATGTCTTCCTTAGAGTTTATTCCTAATGCATGCACACCCTTTATCTTGGTGCAACCAAGCAGTATCAGTCAATCTTTGATATAAGGTATGATCTATCATCTTTCTTCTGGGTTCCTCTCCTTATGTTTCTCCTTGGACTGTTATAGAATGCTATCTCCATGTCCCTAATAGAATTTTCTTTGGTGTTGGATGGTGTGGTGGTGTCTCTACATCCTCAGGTGGATGAAGTCCTCCGGGAGAGGTGATCGTGATCTATTTTGTTGGACTGTTCTCATGAAAATAGTTTTGGAAACATTTTGAGGTAGGGGATTCATGGTTTATATATTCTTTTACATGAAATTGTAGAGTTAGCATGTTTTATACCACTATATCATAATGTAATTGACATAATAAATATTTTTACCAGATAAATAAATTGGTATCGATATTATGTTTTTTCCTCTTGTTTTTCTAGATAGTGTGATATCTATGATTTCCTTGTTTTGAATGATGTTCTTGATAGAAATTTCTAAAGAATGTAAACTGAGATTAATTATAATTATTTTTCAAAGACAAAGAGGCATGTAAATGAATCTGATTGTTGTTTTAGTAAGCATGTTTAATTGAATTAATTGATGAACCAGAGGCATGTTGATTCTTGTTGATATTTAATTAAAGGAATGTCAATTAACTGTTTAGTTAATTTGTGATATCTTAATTTTTAGGCTTCCCATAGTTATAACCTACAATTAATAAATCAGTTAATTCCATATGGATTAAAGAATCGACTGTTTGATAAAAAGATAATGCTTGGTAGGGTT
Organism: Viscum album; assembly: GCA_963277665.1. Classification (NCBI taxonomy): domain Eukaryota; kingdom Viridiplantae; phylum Streptophyta; class Magnoliopsida; order Santalales; family Viscaceae; genus Viscum; species Viscum album. The sequence continues at coordinate 1,820,107,005 of OY728164.1, forward strand.
CTGAGTTACTCTCTTGCTTGTATGGTATAATGCCTTATGCTTTGGAGCCATGAGTGCTCATTATGTTTGAAGGATGGATGACTTGTTTAAGGGACAATATCCCATTTGATATGATGTTTGTTTTCTAATTCTTGTGTTGTGATGTGATCCTGGATGGTTGTTGTGATGTGTGGGGTAGGGAGGCCCATTGGTTGTGGCAGCAGTTGACGCCTAGAGTGTCAAGATGCATCGGTTTATGCACTTGGGTGTCGGGGAGGATACCAGAGATGATGAAACGGGTTGGTTATGAATGATTGGATGCTTCTGAATCTTTTTATTTGTTTATCTGCTTTACTTTCCCCACTTCTCAAGGTAGCTGGTCTTGATTACCCTCCTTCCAAAAGGGGTGAAGATGCACGAGGTATGCCACATGCTTTCCATGTTTATCTTCTCGAGAGAGGATGGGTCTATGCTCCTGTTATAGGTGGAAAATACTTGACGGGTAGTTCATTTACTCACTTTGTTGAACCCCCTTGTGTTTGGTATCTTTGAATTTTTTTCTAGAATTCTTAGGAAAATGGAAATGTAATAAATCTATTAATAAATGATTGAATAAATGATGTTAACCCATGGGGTAAGAGCTTGTTGGGACGCAATGCTGAGGTTTCATTTTAAAGGAATAATGAACTTTGGGTGTGATGCTAATGAAATATAATGTGAAATTGATAATGGTTAATTAATGTTTAAATAATTAATTAATGTAAAGTGAAAATGATAAAAAGGGATAAATAAATCTAATTTAGTTCTTTAAATGGTTGTGTGATTATATGATACCTAGTCTTAGCAGTGGCAGCCAGAAGTTCGAGAGATGTTAGCTGCATTTGAGTCTAAGACTAGGTTATGAACATAGTGTGGTTGTGAACTATTGTATATTCTGTACTTTTTGTGTTTCTATATGCTAATCCACCGCATCAGTTAGGGAAACTAACACCTCAGGGATTCTGAGCCCTAGGGGGTGTTTTCCCCAACATTTTGGTGGGAGGATGGATGACTGACTACCCCCTTTGGCCCCACTCTCTTCTCTTGGTAGTTACAAGTGATGGTAGGCACAACAGTCAGTTTCTCCCCATATATGTGTGTAGAGGGATGTAATGGCTTGTGGTTATTCACACACATATATTCTGGATATAGTTTCCCATGGACTACTATAGGTGTAACATGTATAGGTTGTGATGGCTTGAGGATCCTTACTCGGTTTATGGGATGCAATGGCTTGAGGTATAATGCCCAATGTATGATACACGTTATGTGAGCTATGTTGGATCTCAGAAACTATCTGGTTACTTTGGTTATGAATATGTAGTGGTTGTGTTGCATGAGGTTCATGTTGGGGTACTTTTCCAAGGTGTCTACGAGCAAGCCTTTTTGGAGAGAGATGCTTATGACATGCGATGTTGGGGAAAAGAGTAAAACTAGTTGGGAAGTGGTAGTAGGTTACCCTTGATATTATTTATTATATTATATACTCTTGTATGAGATACTTGGTGAGAGTATCTGTGGTGAGGTTGAGAACTTAGTATACCTGTTTAGGTGATGAGTTAGTTTCACTTGTTGTTCACTGTGCCTTAGCATGATTTCATTACTTTTTCACGAGAGGCTCCAGGGAGGATCCTACTGAGTATACTGTTATATTCACCCTATATATATATAATTTTTTAGGTCACTTGGAGTAGTTTGGAGATCAGGCTGGTTACTACTAGCTTGGGGTTGCAGGAGATGTTCAGGCTTCGTGGTTGCTACCGTTTTTACTTTCTTTTGGTACTTGCAATTTTCTATTTCAATTGTAGTGGTTTTTGCATGAAATTACATATGTGTACTTGGGACTTAATTTATATTATAGCTTGAGTTGGAGTTGGTTGGTGTATTTCTTATCTTTCTATTCCTCATGTGTTCTCTTAAAGGTTAATGCCTCCCATTTGTGTGTTTACTATACCCTCAGTGCTAGTCGCCAACCCAGGGCCTATTGAAGGCAGGGCTCGGGGGTCACTATCTCCATTCTCACTTTGCAGGCCCAGGAGGGGTACACCTTGTGGGGAGGGGTCATGGAAAGGGAGAAACAAGTCCCAACTTCACCTATTGAAATATTACATACAAGTTCCATAAGATCATAAATCATTCATCATATCAAAAATCATTAAAAGAAATGGTTTTCATAAATATTTCATCATTGCATATCTCATTGAAAAGTAAAAAGATTCACAAACATCATTCCATAAAAACATAAACATTTAGATAATTAATATGAATGGTACCCTTGGATCATATCCCTAATAAGGAATGAGTAACACCAATGAAAGTCATCTTAGATGGAAAATAATTTCGAAAGATCTTTTTACAACATTTCTTAAGGAAAATATCATTTTTGTTTTGAAAAATGCTTTTTAAAAATTAAAATATTTATCAAAAATTTTTCATTGAAAATAACTTTGAAAAATTATAAAGGAATCTTATAAAACCATTATAAATATACTTGTAATCCTTTTTCTTGAAAATGATTAAAATATCATTTAAAAACATTTTTGAGAACATTTTTAGAAAACATGGTTTTTGAATAAAAAAAGTTTTCGAATGAAGAGAGAATAATATTACATGAAACTTATAAAATCATAAAAATAAGGATATTAATGGTACAACATGTCAAATGGAATTATATACACCTCATAAAATAATATAGGTACATAACATAACAAGTGTCTCAATGAAGGTAAATTGAGACAAAATTACCTTACCGACTTGGTAATTTTTGAACCATCAACCCCATAAAATAGATATCATTAAATGAATATTTAAATACCTATAAATTTATGGTTTAGGATCATATTTTACATTCATTTTTAGTATATACACCCCAAAAAATAAATGAGTGGTTAATATGGCATAAGTCTCACAGAAATAAAAGTGAGACTAAAAATCCCCTAACATTAAGTTTTGACTCCCTTCGTACATGTTAAAACCTCTTGTACAATAAATATAAGTTTATCGTACATATTCCATAGAACCATATTAATATATATACTACTATATATGATTTAATTATGACTTTATATCACTCATTTATTAACAAATACCTGTTAAAATTGCATCTTTGTTTTTCATACATGTTTTGACTTGTTATTATTGGTTAAATAGATCATGATTTCATAAAATCAATAATGATAAAATTATATAAATGTCATATATATTTTCAGTATATATTTATTTATTGTGATTTATAAAATTTATAGGTAGAAAATAAAATACACTGCTTATGGAAATGGTAGGCCGTACGTGCGCATGAACATTGTTTTCATTTTATTGTCATATTAAAAGAAGAAAAATTATATGAAATATTATCATTAAATAATAATTTTTATGTCATATATATATATATCACATATTTTTATTAAAACTATCTTTAATACATTCTATGTAAAGTGTGAGTGAATCACATCGCTTCATGATGTAGTAGTTTATTGTACACACGAACGACGTTATTGTATTCCCAAAAAATAGAAAACATGAAGGTGTATAGGATATAACAATTAAATAATCATAATAAAATCATAAAAATAATATATATAATATATAAACTATAAATCCATCATTATTCCTAACCATTAAATGAGTTAATGGAAGAACGAACGACATTGGTTTGCGAGGTGGTAGTTCGTCATACACACGAATGATGATTGCATATCCCATTTGATGGAAGTGTGTGGAGTTGTAGGTTTTAACCTTAAAATAACATCTCAGTATAATTAATATACTAAGGTAATTATATAAACATGAAATAAAAATAATTTAAGGGGTTTAAGGAAGAAATAAAAAAAATGTTCATTGATGAAAGTTACCTCTTCTTCGGATATCTCTTTTTGGTTTGCACCAAAGAACTTAATTGGTTGGATTTATGCTCAAAGGAATGATTCTAGGATGAAGGTATAAAATTTTTTAGGATATTTTAATAGGTTTTTTCCAAATCAAATAGATTTTTTTAAGTGTGAAGAAAATATAATAAGAGGTTCCCTTTTATAAGAGTGGGAAGGGACACTTTTGAAATTTCTCAAAAGGTTAATTTGTAATAAATTAAATATAAATAAAAATACATAAAAAGGAAATTTATTATATTTTTTTAAAAAATATATGGTTTTAATAACATCAAATAATATATTTTAGACAAGTTTTGGTGTTATTTTAAATCTTATCATTTTGATTAACCCTTAGTTAACCCATTTTAATTTTAACTACGATAACAAATTTTGCAATATCAAGAGGATGTAATTTTTACTTACAAAGTTAAAATTGAACCATAAATGGAAAATTTATAATATTTTTGACAATATATAATCTCATTTTCCTAATTTAATATTTTTACTATTTTTAAATAATTTAATAAAATATTATTTTCATAAAACATTATTAGTGTTAATTTTGTCATTATTCATTTCTTTGACTTTAAGAATGTCGATACAATAATATGTATTAAAAAAACCATTTAATACACCCATAACATGTCATATTAACCTATAATTTTTTTTATCACCTTAATTAATTCAAATTATATTTATTTTAATATTTCTAATATCATTTAATTGATTTTTTTCATTAATTGAATAATTAGTGTATCGTCATCGTGTGATTATTTATGATAATTATTTCTTCATTAAAAATTAAAAATAAAACTAAATAATGAAGATAAATGTTTTAGATTTTAAATAAATATTTATAGTCGAACATATCCCATATATAAATCCATATTAAAAATATTTTACTTGTTAAAAACAAGAGTATGCCAAGTTTGACTTTTCTTTGAATAAAATATTATAAAGGTTACGATCTCATCCAAATGGCCATAAATGGTCACCTAAACAAAAATTTAATTATTATTTATAAAAAATTTCATAAAATAAAATTGGGGAAAGTTTTTGGGTCATTTTATTATATTTATAATATTATTTTTACCCTTAATTACCTGATTTTCCCATAATCGTGGTAATAAAAATTGTTTAGTTTACTATTCATGTTGTCCATAAATAAAAGTGATATATTTAATAAATTTGGACCATATGATTCTAAATATTATATCCTTTAAAATTAAAAACACAGAAGTGGATAAAATTAATTAAAATTTATCCCATTGACAGGGTGAGAAAGTGAGTTTTTCAAGTGAAAATGTTCAAAAGTCCACTAAGTTTGTATTATCTAAATTAAATATAAAAATGAATCCAATTACCTAAATTGGATAAATAGATATTTAATATAACTATTGTGACTTTAAAACAAATTTAAAATATAATTTAACATTTTATATTATTTATATGAAAAGAATGTTCTCAATTAAAATAAATTTTTTTTTCACTATTAATCAAAAAATGAATCTTCTCAAAAAAATACCAAAAATTCAACCAAAGTAAATTTTTATATTCAAATTTCAAAAAATAATTTAATTTTATCAAATAAAATTTATAAATGTGTCAAAATTTATTTTTAAAACAGCCTGCCATTAAAATGCGACAAAAGTGTCTTTTAGAAAAATTCATCTTTTTATTCTTATAAATGGATTCTTTCTTATTTTTTGCATTTAAAAATTTTTGGGTAAATTTCAAAAAAATTAATTTAATATATAAAATATAAATTTCATTAATATCATTCACTAATAGTGTTTAATTTATTTTATTAAGATAAAACACCTTTGTTGGAATAAATTTTTTTTTTCATAATAACACATCCTTTATTTTCAATTGTTTTTTATCTTAATTTATAATTAATTGGTCAACAAAGAATTAATTTTATAAACATTTTAAAACAATATTTTCATAATTTAGTTAATCTTATTCATTCTCTTCATTCCAACATCTAGGTGATAACTATCATGATAAATAGTACATTGTTATTTGGTAAAACTCAGTCTTGCATGTAACACAAGCTATCAAAAGAACTCATTTTTATGTCCAATACAAAACAAAATTAGTCTTGTGTGTACTTAAAGTAAAACTCTATGTTGGGTATAGTGAAATATTAATCTTTACTTAGTTTAGTGTGTAATGCAATCCATAAAATAATTTTAAGAAAGAATAATAATAGTAATAATTCATAAAAATTAGGGTGTTATGCCCGTCATAGGTGGCTGGGGTGGAAGGGGGGATGGGGTGTGGCATGCTGGTCATGGGGTCGATTACCTGATCCATTTTATTATATCATGCATATTATTGTAACCAAACTTTTAAAAACTTGGGGTGTTATATTCTACCCCCTTAAAATGAATTTTACCCTTGGAATTCATCACTCTAATACAATAAAATAAGGATACCTATGCCTCATCATTTCTTAAAGTTTCCATGCATCATCTTCAAACTAGTGGTTTCTCCCTAAAACTTTTACCAGATGAGTGGTTTTGTTTTTTATAACTTTATCTCTATGATCCATAATTGTTACTGATTTCTCATCGTAAGAAAGATCTTGCTCCAACAGTATGACCTATGAGTTTAGTACATGTAAAGGATTAGGTATGTACTTCCTTATAAGTGATACATAGAAAAAATTATGAACTTGATAGATATTTGGTGGAATAACTAATCGATAATCTACCATTTTTATATGATCAAGAATTTTACAAAGAAAATCATGTCCATGAAATTTGTAATTTCACTTCGAAAATAAAAGGTGGCTGTTTGGGAATTTCTTTGTGGGAAACCCAAATTGTAAAAATCAATACTAAAACTTACTTTAAAAAAGGAAAGTTGGAAACTTAATGGTTACCCAAATTAACTCATAACCATGTTTCCACATAGGTGAACATATATGTCAAGTGAAAACATAGACATAGAAGAAAAAAATAACTATCAAGTTTTTATGGAGAGTGATAGATAACATTAAAGGGGGGCTAAAATTTCCAAATGGAAGCTCACACACACTACAAGAAAACACACCATAAATAAACTAGCCTGGGGACTCGACCATGTGACTTCTACCCCAAACTCCAACCTCCTGTTCCACCCCATCCACCTATGGGGGGAGAGAATGATAGAGAACATAGTCATTATAAATTTAACCATCATAGAATGATAAATCTTTGATGATCTAAGGGACCATTTGATTCATAAAAAATGAAGGTAATAGAATGAAATTTTTTTAAGATAATTTTCCTAAAGTTTAATAATTTTCATAAGAATATATACTTACTTGATTTAATTCCATTTGTGAAGAACAATATCATCCATCAATTATACCTTGACCAATTTTCATTTTATATATTATTCAAATAAATGAGGTTGAAATTGTAATGCCTGAAAAACTAATGGATCATAAGATCCATAATGGGATGATAAGTCATTCATTTTGTCTCTAGTTATCATAAAAATAAAATGGTTAGTACAAGTTATTCAATATGCATAAATCTTGATATTTTTATGTAAAAAATTAATATCTAAAACCTCATCCAAAGTTTAACTTAAAAAATTTCATAAATGGTTACCCTTATTAACCTTCTGAAATATTAAAATCCAAAATTTTTGAAAGAAGGTTACTAAATTTCCAAAATTAACTTATCATTTATCCCTAAAACAACTTGATGTAGATATTAATCATTACATACCAAACATGTGAATAAAATCATCATGTATTCTCTGGAAGCATGGTAATAAAATGAAAAACCATATTGAATACACACATGATTCTTCATACCTTATATAAGAACTTTTCATATATCAAAATGTTTTCATTGGAAGCATGGGTTCATCCTTGTATTGATAGAATATATGATTTAATTATTCTATAATCCAAGTAGATAATCACATGAAATTTCACTAACTGATGAAAAATAAGATTTTCATAGGGATTATTCATTCAAAATTAAATATGAAATTCCCAAAAAAGTGGAGGAGTATACGTATTCTCTAATTATCATGGTCCACTTCATCCATTATGATAGAATAATCTTTCTCTTTATTCTTTGTACTTGGAGGTTTTTGTGGCTTACCATCCACATTAGTTATAATGCCCCAGCCTTAAACCTTACTTAATCTTGAGTTATTAGAAGATTACACATTGAGGATCTTTTCAGGTTTAGAGTTTTAGAGAATTAGATCATGAAACTTGCATTACATTCCACATTTAAACAAAGTGGTTACATAAAAGACAGTATTCATTCTTCCCATCAACAGAAACATATTTAAAATAAAACACAAATTCTTTCTCGACACATCCTTGACACTATCATCACATCATGTACCTTTCCCTTGACCTGTGAAAAACATTTCAAAAACTTGGGATGAGCATAAAAAGCTCAGTAAGAGTTATAAAAAAATATGGAAAGGAAACATGAGTTCATATATACATTATAATGAAATCATACTTTACCCATAAAACATAGGCATATCAAATCATGAATAAATCATATAAATCATAAGACATAAAAGGGATCTTGAGGCATTAATAACATTCTTATGTAGGGAGTAACCCTCTTGGTTACATTTGGAATACCCACCACAGTATATTCCCTAAATCTCTTCGGAGAAACCTTAACGTTTCACTCCTTCGCGTTACCCAATGCATTGGAGAGCTATATCGGGCTCACCCGCCCTTAGTTTATCACAGAACCAACCGTTTTCATAACAATTCCCAAGAACCATAACATAAACATATCACATAAAACATGCATAAAGTAAACATAACATTTCCACATTTCAATCACAATATATCATTTTAGGATATTGAAATAATGAATCCATTCAAAAAGAAACCATTTCCAAAACCATTTAAAACATTTAATAAAAATATTTTTGAATCAAAGTGTCCCATACCAGCTTGAAGCTTTTAAAATTTTAAACCATTAATATCCATATAAATAAATCCTTAAAACAACTTTGAAAACATGGATATTATTAAGAACAAATAATTAAAACATTTAAAGCGATATTTTGGTTAAAGGGGTTCTACCAAAATTAGAGACACTTGAATACAATAATTGAGGAATTACATTTAGTCAGAACTTTATAATATCATGAGAATAAATGGATTCATGATATAATATTCCAAAGGACAGTATATACACCATATAAGAGTGAATTGGTTCATAACAACAATGAAGTCTCAGTAGAAATGTCAAATGTGATGAATTCCCTTATAAAGACGGTATCCTTAAATTAAGGATAATTCAATCTCAAAATTATGTGTGAAAAATTAAAATACACCCAATATAAGTGGATATTAAGTTTAAAACAATAAAAGGCCATTCACACATATTAAAAAGATGACATATTCAATAACTACATGTTGAACCCAAAGAAATCGAAATTGGGTTAAAAAGTTCCCTTGGTAAAATTCGACAGCCTAACGGCATCACTTCAAAATTTAGAAAATGAGTTGATGAGAGATAAAAAGGGCATCTCATCACTTGGACATAAAATTTACATCAACAAGGATATAAAAGAACACATCCCAACATATTAGTATGTGAATTAAAATACATAACAAAAGAAGTCTTTTAAAAAGAGGAGGGTGAAAGGTCTCCTTACCGAGTTGGGTAACTTTCGAAACGTACACCCCATGGAAGAAGGGTCATACAATGAAGATGTGAATACCCATGAATAAAATTATAATACAAAAAGTGTATAATAATGGGCAGTACATACACCACTCAAAGGAAATTGTGGCAAATGTAGCATAAATCTCACGGGAATAAAAGTGAGATGTAAAATCCCTTACGAAAACTCGACAGCCTAACGACGCCACTTAAAACTTCCAAAATGGAGAGAATAGGGTCTTTCATCATTTGAACATAAAAATTACAGTAATAGTAATATAAAAGAACATCCCAATAACAAGAAAGATGAGATTTAAAAGGAATGACATAAAAGATTGTACTTAAAAAGAAAGAGAGGAGTAGAATCCCTTACCTCGGGTCCGACTTGACTCGATCGTTCTTTAATCTCCTGAATAATAAACTTGAGTTAATTTCTACTTCCTTAAGAACCTTTTTCAAGTTCATTATTCCTTTTATATCACTTATTACCATGTCATAAACATTATGTAATCATTTAAGTTAATAATATTTGTTTTTCCGATATTTGGTTCTTAAGTCGAAAGTGGACTTCTTACAATTACAAGTTGTTCATGTGGCCAAATGTTCATTATATCCAGAATAGTATTGATGTTTTAAATATCATATATATTCATTATATTCATGTATTTATAATATTACATAACATTTAGAGTTAAGAAATGAAATGCACCGTTCATGGAGGTGGTAAGCCGTACGTACGCATGAACGCTACTTCCATTTCTATTTTAATGGAATTAAAACATAATGATACATAATAGTATTTTAATTACAGTATGGTATCATATATAATATCATTAAATATATCCTTTATACGTACCACATATGGTATTAACGAATCAAATCACTTTGAGGGGGCGGTAGTCCGCACTTCCTTAAATGAAGATATTGCGTTTACCCATAATGGAAACCATAAAGGTATGCCATAAATGAAAAATACAGAAGATTAAGTAAAACATAAACATATTAGATATCATATATAAATATAGTGTCATCTTAATGGCCACATTTTAAGGTGTTAGAAGAATGTTGAATAATCATCGTTTCGGGAGGCAGAAATTCGCCATCCACGGAAACAGTATGTTCTTTAACCATTAGATGTAGGTGTGTGTAAGTGTAGCTCAAATCCTTTTTATAACAACATCCTAGTATATTGAAGATACTATAGTTTTTACGAAAGAAAATAATAAAAAGAGTTTAGTGGGTTGGAGAAATAAAATAAAACAAAAGGACTCAAGTGAAGACATTACCTTAAAATCGGGTAACTTCCTTTGATTTGAGCTCAAAGGATTCCTTGGAAAGGATTCTGCCCAAAGTGAGGCTTCAAGGAGTTAGATATGGATGTGGAGAGACAAAATGGGCAGGGTTTCACCGAGACAAAGGCTTTGGAAGTGTGGGTAAGGAGGTAGAGGTGGGGGCCTTTTATAAGAGGAGATGAGGGGCACTCTTGGAAAGGTATAAAATGTAACATTATTTCCAAATGAGTTTCGGATTTTAATGGTCCCACATTGATGTGTTTTGAGGATAAGGTGATAAGGGTTCAAAATACACCAATACAACAGGTTTTGGACATGTTTAGGTCTTAGATTTTACATTATCTTTCCATTTTATTTAAATCGTTAAATAATGAGGTCATCGATGCATCATCATGACGTCATAAATAATTTAATTTATTTAATGTCTAAAAATTATAAAAAAATACTATGATGTAGGAAATATTTTTATCTTTACAATTAATATTTATAGTCCAAAAGATCATTTATTTAGACAAAATTAAAAATATTTTACATAGGTGATACATTCTTTGTCACATTTAACATTTTTTTAAAATAAACAGATAAAAAGTCACTTTCTCACAAAAGTGATTCCATGGGGCCCCCAAGTTTGGCACAAAGCATCCCATGGTCGGGCATGAGACAACCAGTGTCCTTAGGAAACATTTTGTGGTCATTTATTATTATTATGATATTATCTTATTATCTTTAACTACCCGGTTACTCATTAATCAAAACAATTAAAGATAATTACCGTCGTTACTATTCATAATGTCCAAAAACAAAAGAGTCTTAATTACATAATTTGGACCTTCTGATTCCAAATATTTAATTAATTTTACCAAATTACAAACACATAAATTTCAATAATTAATTTAAAAAAAACTTCCCGTTGTCAAAAACAAATAGCGGGTTTTTTAGAAACAATATTTATGAAACGTTTGGCACTTGTTTATGCCTAATTCCAAAGTGAAATTAATCCCACTTACCATCATTTAATTACATGGTAAAAATATATTATAATTAAAATTTAAAACAAATTAAAAAGATAATATAACCATATAATTAAATTATATGAAAAAGCAGTTTTGATGTAAAATGCAGTATTTTTAACTATTCATTGAAAAATGAACATTGTCAGAAAAATACCAAAAATTATCCCCAGGTAAATTTCAATGTACCAATCATAAACAATATGTTTATTTTGAAAAATAGAGCTTATAAAATTTTCAAAAAGTAGATTTAAAAGGGGTTCACCATCAAAAGGAGGTTAATCGACCTTTTAAAGAATATTAGAATGTTTTCGCTTAAAAACTGGATTCATTTGCATTTTCAATCCTATAAAACATATTGTAAAGAGTAAAAATATTTGAAAAAAATATATAATTATTTTTTAGTTAGTTCTGTTCATTCCCGCCATTACAACGGCTAGGCGTTAACTACCATTTAAAATAATATTATTTTATTATTAGAGTGCAAAGTAAGATTCCCAAGAAACTCGTTGTTGCGTGTTGGGTACGCCATCGAGCATCGCATCCCCTTTAAAGTAATATTAATATTTTATTCAAAAATATGGATAAATATAAAGATGTCATATTCTTTATTTACCTGGGGTGTTACATCCTTCCCCCCTTTTGGGAATTGCGTCCTCACAATTTTAAAATTGGGCTTGGAAACATCCTTGAAAGTCCCACATCAGAACAAGAGTTTGTAAAACAATCACTTTAAAATAAAGAAATATAATTACAAAGGTAACCCAAGTTAACCCATACTAGGATTCCAAGTATGAAAATATGGACATGGAGGAAAAAACAAAGGGTCATGTTCTGATGGAGAGTGATAGAAAACATGTTTATGAGAAAGTTAACCACAAGAAAATCACAAACTTGTGATGGGTTAAACGGTATTCAATTCCCCAATAGGAGAAGTTAATAGACAACATTTTTGTTTTATGTTACTTTTTATTGAGGAATTTATTCATAAGGAAACATAATCACTTATCATGTTGACTTTCAACTCTTATTAGATTCCTTACACAAACTCATATTTTCTCCAAAAGATGAGTATTTAGGAAGACTTGTTCACATTAAGAGTACTATAATCAACTTCTAGAGAATCACCTAATCCACAAAAAGAGAACTATATACTTCCCATGTATTTAGACTTTAACCAAAACCAAAACCAAAAAGGTTAGTACAAGATCAGATAATCCAGAAAAGGATAACCCTTTATAAAAAGAAAATCTATTCTTAATCTCCAAAATTTTGTCTAATAAAACCCAAAGTTCAACGAGGACCATCCGATAAACAATTTTTCCATAAAATTCTTCAAAGTAAACCAAACTAAGATTGAAACCCAAATAATTGAAGGATTTAGTCACATAGTCTTCTAAGTTAAATCGTAACATTTATCTCCAAACAACATCAGTTGCTCTTAATGTCTCGTATTGAAAAGTAATTAACCTAATCACATATCCTCCATGATAGGTTAATAAATTTCCATAGATAACCCAAAATCAACTTACTCTTAATTCATAAAATCATCTAACTAAAAAGAATCAGTCAAACTAACCAGGGACTTCACGTAGTCCAGTGGTAGGCGATAAATACCAGTCGCACTTTGGTTGTGGGTTCGATTCCCGCAGCTTTGTCCGATGCGACGGGTTGTCACACGGTCTGCGTGTTGTCCTTTTTCCAAAACTATATAATTCTTAAAACATTCCCCAAAACGAGATAAAATCTTCAAAAATGATCATACCATATTTTAACCTCAAGTTTATCTCATGCCTTTCATTTTCCATCATAACATATAATAACCCATAATTACCTCAAAAGTAAGGATCATATAAACTCTAATGGTTACCTTTATAATTATTACCTGAACTTCCACACCGATTGGTCATCTCGTACATGATGCATTACAGATCATACCAAGGTTAAAGTGGTTGATCATGACTCCTTGCTAGTTGGTTTAGAATAACCACAAGTTTCCTCATTGAATCCCCCATTTCATCCAGTCTCTTAATCAGAGAACCACCACAGTTTCCTTCAAACCTATTGTCACTTTGGTGCCTGCTAGATCCATCCATTTACTAAAACCAAAAAGGTCAGTGTGAGTATATCAACAAAACAATCATATACTAATGAGGAAGATAAACACCAAGATATACTTACTCATTCACTTTATCTAAAACTAGGAATCTTTATGAAGTCCTATCCATTATGGTACTGTCACTTATGCTTAGAGAATACCCTAACCTCTAAAGTTATCTAAACCGACCTTTGATACCAACTATAAGGCCCCAGCCTTAAACCTTACTTAATCTTGAGTTATTAAAAGATTACACATTTTGGATCTTTTCAGGTTTAGAGTTTTAGAGAATTAGATCATGACACTTCCATTACATTCCACATTTCAACAAAGTGGTTACATAAAAGACAGTATTCATTCTTCCCATCAATGGAAACATATTTAAAATAAAACACAGATTCTTTCTTGACACATCCTTGACACTATCATCACATCATGTACCTTTCCCTTGACATGTGAAAAACATTTCAAAAACTTGGGATGAGCATAAAAAGCTCAGTAAGAGTTATAAAAAAATATGGAAAGGAAACATGAGTTCATATATACATTATAATGAAATCATACTTTACCCATAAAACATAGGCATATCAAATCATTAATAAATCATATAAATCATAAGACATAAAAGGGATCTTGAGGCATTCATAACATTCTTACGTAGGGAGTAACCCTCTTGGTTACGTTTGGAATACCCACCATAGTATATTCCCTAAATCTCTTCGGAGAAACCTTAACGTTTCACTCCTTCGCGTTACCCAATGCATTGGAGAGCTATATCGGGCTCACCCACCCTTAGTTTATCACAGAACCACCCGTTTTCATAACAATGCCCAAGAACCATAACATAAACGTATCACATAAAACATGCATAAAGTAAACATAACATTTCCACATTTCTATCACAATATATCATTTTAGGATATTGAAATAATGAATCCATTCAAAAAGAAACCATTTCCAAAACCATTTAAAACATTTAATGAAGAGATTTTTGAATCAAAGTGTCCCATACCACCTTGAAGCTTTTAAAATTTTAAACCATTAATATCCATATAAATAAATCCTTAAAACCACTTTGAAAACATGGATATTAATAAGAACAAATAATTAAAACATTTAAAGTGATATTTTGGTTAAAGGGGTTCTACCAAAATTAGAGACACTTGAATACAATAATTGAGGAATAACATTTAGTCAGAACTTTATAATATCATGAGAATAAATGGATTCATGATATAGTATTCCAAAGGACAGTATATACACCATATAAGAGTGAATTGGTGCATAACAACAATGAAGTCTCAGTAGAAATGTCAAATGTGATGAATTCCCTTATAAAGACGGTATCCTTAAATTAAGGATAATTCAATCTCAAAATTATGTGTGAAAAATATAAATACACCCAATATAAGTGGATATTAAGTGTAAAAAATAAAAGGTCATTCAAAAATATTCAAAAATGACATATTAAATAACTACATGTTGAACCCAAAGAAATTGAAATTGGGTTAAAAAGTTCCCTTGATAAAATTTGACAGCCTAACGGCATCACTTCAAAATTCAGAAAATGAGTTGATGAGAGATAAAAAGGGCATATCATAACTTGGACATAAAATTTACATCAATAAGGATATAAAGGAACATATCCCAACATAATAGTATGTGAATTAAAAGACATAACAAAAGAAGTCTTTTAAAAAGAGGAGGGTGAAAGGTCCCCTTACCGAGTTGGGTAACTTTCGAAACGTACACCCCATGGAAGATGGGTCATACAATGAAGATGTTAATAACAATAAATGAAATTATACTACACAAAGTGTATAATAATGGGCCGTACATACACCACTCAAAAGAAATTGTGGCAAATGTAGCATAAATCTCACGGGAATAAAAGTGAGATGAAAAATCCCTTACGAAAACTCGGCAGCCTAACATCGCCACTTAAAACTTCCAAAATGGAGAGAATAGGGTCTCTCATCATTTGAACATAAAAATTAAAGTAAGAGTAATATAAAATAACATCCCAATAACAATAAAGATGAGCTTTAAAAGGAATGACATAAAAGATTGTACTTAAAAAGAAAGAGAGGAGTAGGATCCCTTACCTCGGGTCTGACTTGACTCGATCGTTCTTTAATCTCCTGAATAATAAACTTGAGTTAATTTATACTTCCTTAAGAACCTTTTTCAAGTTCATTATTCCTTTTATATCACTTATTACCATGTCATAAACATTATGTAATCATTTAAGTTAATAATATTTGTTTTTCCGATATTTGGTTCTTAAGTCGAAAGTGGACTTCTTACAATTACAAGTTGTTCGTGTGGCCAAATGTTCATTATATCCAGAATAGTATTGATGTTGTAAATATCATATATATCCATTATATTCATTTATTTATAATATTACATAACATTTATAGTTAAAAAATGAAATGCACCGTTCATGGAGACGGTAAGCCGTACGTACGCATGAAGCTACTTCCATTTCTATTTTAATGGAATTAAAACATAATGATACATAATAGTATTTTAATTCCAGTATTGTATCATATATAATATCATTAAATATATCCTTTATACATACCACATATGGTATTAACGAATCAAATCACTTTGAGGGGGCGGTAGTCCGCACTTCCTTAAATGAAGATATTACGTTTACCCATAATGGAAACCATAAAGGTATGCCATAAATGAAAAATACAGAAGTTTAAGTAAAACATAAACATATTAGATATCATATATAAATATAGTGTCATCTTAATGTCCAACTTTGAAGGTGTTAGAAGAATGTTGAACAATCATCGTTTCGGGAGGTAGAAATTCGCCATCCACGGAAACAATATGTTCTTTAACCATTAGATGTAGGTGTGTGTAAGTGTAGCTCGAATATTTCTTATAAAAACATCATAGTATATTGAATATACTGTAGTTGTTAAAAAATAAAAGAATAAAAAGAGTTTAGAGGGTTGGAGAAGTAAAATAAAACAAAAGGACTCAAGTGAAGACATTACATTAAAATCAGGTAACTTCCTTTGATTTGAGCTCAAAGGCTTCCTTGGAAAGGATTCTGCCCAAAGTGAGACTTAAAGGAGTTATAGAGGGATGTGGAGAGACAAAATGGGTAGGGTTTGGTTGAGCCAAAGGCTTTGGAAGTGTGGGTAAGGAGGTAGAGGTGGGGGCCTTTTATAAGAGGAGAGGAGGGGCACTCTTGGAAAGGTATAAAATGTAACATTATTTCCAAATGAGTTTCGGATTTTAATGGTCCCACATTGATGTGTTTCGAGGATAAGGTGATAAGGGTTCGAAATCCACCCATCCAATAGGTTTTGGACATGTGTAGGTCTTAGATTTTACATTATCGTTCCATTTTATTTAAATCGTTAAATAATGAGGTCATCGCTGCATCATCATGATGTCATAAATAATTTAATTTATTTAATGTCTAAAAATGATAAAAAAATACTATGATGTAGGAAATCTTTTTATATTTCCAATTAATATTTATATTCCAAAATATCATTTATGTAGACAAAATTTAAAATATTTTACATAGGTGATACATTCTTTGTCACATTTAACATTTTTTAAAAATAAATAGATAAAAAGTCACTTTCTCACAAAAGTGATTCCATGAGGCCCCCAAGTTTGGCACAAGGCATCCCATGGTCGGCCATGAGACAACCAGTAGCCTTAGGACACATTTTGTGGTCATTTTTTATTATTACGATATTATCTTATTATCTTTAACTACCCGATTACTCATTAATCAAAATAATTAAAGATAATTACCGTCGTTACTATTCATAATGTCCAAAAACAAAAGAGTCTTAATTACATAATTTGGAACTTCTGATTCCAAATATGTAATTCATTTTACCAAATTCCAAACACATAAATTTCAATAATTAATTTAAAAAAAACTTCCCGTTGTCAAAACAAATAGCGGGTTTTTTAGAAACAATATTTATGAAAAGTTTGGCACTTGTTTATGCCTAATTCCAAAGTGAAATTAATCCCACTAAACATCATTGAATTACATGGTAAAAATATATTATAATTACACTTTAAAACAAATTAAAAAGATAATATAACCATATAATTAAATTATATGAAAAAGCAGTTTTGATGTAAAATGCAGTATTTTTCACTATTCATTGAAAAATGAACATTGTCAGAAAAATAACAAAAAATAACCCAAGGTAAATTTCAATGTCCCAATCATAAATAATATGGTTATTTTAAAAAAATATATCTTATAAAATTTTCAAAAAGTGGATTTAAAAGGGGTTCTCCATCAAAAGGCGGTTAATCGACCTTTTAAATAATATTAGAACATTTTCGCTTAAAAACTGGATTAATTTGCATTTTTAATCCTCTAAAATTTATTGTAAAGAGTAAAAATATTTTAAAAACATATAAAATTATTTTTTAGTTAGTTCTGTACATTCCCTCCATTACAACAGTTAGGCGTTAACTACCATTTAAAATAATATTATTTTATTATTAGAGTGCATCGTAAGATTCCCAAGAAACTCGTTGTTGCGTGTTGGGTATGCCATCGAGAATAGAATACCATTTAAAGTAATATTAATATTTTATTCACAAATATGGATAAATATAAAGATTCCATATTCTTTATTTACCTGGGGTGTTACATTAGTCCTTGTATTGGGGAACTTGTTAGCATAATGAGAAAAATCATTTCAATTAAAACATTGAATTGTAGGAGGTGAACTCCTTGGATATTTCTCTTTATTCCCATTACTTAATCATTAATCCACTTGATGACCTTTATTTCTTCAATTAATGTATTTAGAAGTCCACATAAGAAAATTTTCTCCACATTCCCTTCCACACTTTTAGGATAAAATAAATCTAATATTCTTTTCTCCACATTTTTTTGAGTTTCCTTTAAATTATATCCTTATTTTCTTATCATAACCATGTTATTGATTGGAAAATTCAATATCCATTTTTATAAGAAGAATAAAATGAATATACTTAATAAAAAATAATTTATTGAACTCATCCCAATCCATGGAGTAAATTTTATCTTATTGTCTCATATTCTTGATAAATTTCTACCAGTGATTCGCTTCACCTTCCAAGCGATAAGCGCCCAACTTAAAATTTTCTCATTCCAAACAATGGAGAATGAAAAATATCTTTTAAGTGGTAAAAATAAATTTCTTAGTAACTAGTGGATTAATTGTTCCACTAAAATAAGGTAGATGTTTCCTTAAGAGGGATTCAAGAAAACGTTGTTCCATCCTTTGGTCATTTGGGAGCTCAGCACGATTCGTGTCTTGATAATGTTTTTTGATCATAAAAATGATTCTTTTCATTACATATTATATAAAATTTTTTTGATAAAGAGGTTTATCATTTAGTTTTCTATTTCATTCCTCATTAAAACGGTTCCTTTGGGTTCCATCCATTGACTAAAATCAAAAAGCATAGCGTGAGTAACACTAATCATAGTCATAAAACCATATAATCAAGGGGAATTGCTTATAAATTTTCAATATATTAAACCTTAGGATTAATTATAGGTTATTCATGATTTTTACTAAAACACTATGATTGTAACCTATACATAGACTTATACTTATGAATATTACTAAGGTTTTCTCATCCTAGTTTCTAAAGGCTGACTAAAAATTTCCTTTGATAACAACTATAATAGGATAGGCTTTTCATACATGGATATTACATATTTTTAGGTGAATATTAATTACATTACACAAAAACATGCACGAGGAATGTAATATTTTTGTGCCTTTAGAAACTTGGAACACAAACTTCTAGTTTGGTGAAAGATCTTCAATATCTCCTATAAATATCTTCCTCATCAGTACTACTGCTTAAAAAATTTATTCATAACCTGTGGAAAGGAAACATAAGAAATGGCGAGCTCATATTCTCAATAAGGGTAAACATGGGAGATATGTAAGAATAACATAAGGGTATGAGAACATAAACATAACTTTTGGACATCAAAACCTACATTTCAAAGATCTTATACATGAGTCATGGAATAAATATTGGAAATTCATAATAAATTAATCATAATATAATCAAAGAACATGATCCATGAGAGTATAACAATGGAATATGACACAAAATTCATGGCATACACATCAGCTTATAACATTGTGAACATGATTAAATAGATACAAGTTCACTCATTAAGTTAAGGAAATTAAATTAGGCCCTTTCATAAACTTATGGACATGAAACTAGGTCCATTCATAACATTGTGAACATGTAATTTGGTACACACATAACATTGTGAACATGTAATCAGGTTCACATATAACATTGTGAACATGTAATCAGGTTCACTCATAAAATTTATACTCATGAGTTATCCATCATTACCCAATGCATTGGAGAGATATATAGGTCTCACCTATTAGCCTATTGAAATCATACATACATTTTACACAATATCATAAATCATTCATCACATTAGAAATCATGAAAATAAATGGTTTTTGTAAAAATTTAATTATAGAATATATCATTGAAAAGTAACGAGATTCATAAAAACCATTCCATACAAAATAAAACATTCAGATAAATAATATGAATGTTACCCTTGTATCATATCCCTAGTTAGTCATGAGTAACACCAATAGATGTATTCTTGGATTGAAAGTGATTTTGAAAGATCTTTTTAAAACATTTCTTGAAGAAAATATCCTTTCCACTTTGAACAATTATTTTTAAATCATAAAACATTTATCAAACCTTTTTCATTGAAAATAACCTTGAAAATTATAAATTAATCTTTTAAAACCATTATAAACATATTTTAAATTTTTTTCCTTAAAATTGATTAAAAGACTATTTAAAAACATTTTTGAAATAATTTTTAGAAAATGATTTTTGAATAAAAGGAGTTTCTGATCAAAGAGAGAATAAAATTAAATGAAACTTATAATATCATGAAAATAAGGATATTCATGATACAAAAATTCAAATTACTAAATATGCACCTCGTAAAATAATATAGGTACATAACATAACATATGTCTCAAAGAAGGAAAATTGAGGCAAACTTACCTTACCGACTTGGTAACTTTTGAACCGTAAATCCCATGAAAGAGATATCATTAAATAGATATTTAAATACCCATAAATTTATGGTTACCTATCATAGATTATATTCATGGGTAGTATGTACTCCACATAAAATAAATGAGTGGTAAATATAGCATAAGTCTCCTGGAAATAAAAGTGAGACTAGAAATCTCATTACCTTAAGTCTTGACTCCCTCAGTACATGTTAAAACCTCATGTATAATAAATATAAGTTTATTATAAATTTACCATAAAACCATATTCATATATATAATACCATATATTATTTACTTATGACTACTTTTTTATTAACAAATCCATGTTAAAATTACCGCTTTGTTTTTCATACATGTTTTGACTTGTTATTCTTGGTCCTCTTACATAGATTATTATTTCATCATATAAAAAATTATAAACATGATATAAATATTATATATATATTCATTATATATAATTTATGGTGATTCATAAAAGTTTTAGAGAGAAAACAAAATACACTATTCATAGAGACAGTAAGCCGTACGTATGCATGAACATTGCTTTCATTTCCTTTTCATATTAAAAGAATAAAAATTATAGGATATATTATCATTAAATAATAATTTTATGTCATATATATCATAGATTTTTGTTAATACCATCCTTAATGCATTCCATGTAAAGCGTGAATGAATCACATCGCTTTGCAAGGAGGTAGTCTACCGTACACACGAACGACATTATCGTATTCCCACAAAATGGAAAACATGAAGTTATGTGTGATATAAAAATTATAGAATCATAATAAAATAATAATAATAATATATATATATATATATATATTATATAAACTATAAATACATAATTATTCAGAACCATTAAACGTGGTAATGGAAGAACGAATGATATCAATTCGTGAGGCGGTAGTCTGTCGTACACACAAGCGATGATTACATGTCCAATTTGATGGAAGTATGCAGAGTGTTAGGTATTAACCTTAACATAACAACATATAAATATATTTAAGATACTGAATTTATTATATAATCATTAAATAAAAACAATTTAATGGTTTTAAGGAATAAATAAAACAAAAACATTCGTTGATGAATGTTACCTCTTCTTCAGATATCTCTTTTTTGTTTTCACCAAAGGACTTCATTGGTTAGATTTATGCCCAAAATAATGATTCTAGGATAAAGGGAAGGAATTTGGGAGGATATTTTGATAGGTTTTTGTAAAACCAAATAGGTTTTTAAGTATTAATAAAAGATAAGAATAAGTGAACTTTTATAAGAGAGGGGAGGGTCACTTTTGAAATTTCTCAAAGATTAATTCATAATAAATTCAATATGAATAAAAATATCTTAAAATTACATTTATTAGAATTTATAATAATATAATGTTGTAATACCATAAATAAATATATTTTATACAAGCTTTGGGGTTATTTTAAACCTTACCATTTTGATTAACCCTTAGTTAACCCATTTTAATTTTAACTATAGTAACAAAATTTTCAATATTGAGAGGACGCACTTTTTACTTATAAAGTTTCAATTGGACAATAAATGGAAAATTTATGATATTTTATACCATATATAGTACCATTTTACTTATTTAATATTTTTATTATTTTTAAATAATTTAATAAAATATTATTTTCATATAATTTTACTAGTGTAAATTTTAACACTATTCATTACTTTGAATTTAAGAAAATAAATACAATAAGATTTATTCGGAAAAAAAATTTAATACACCCATAAAATATAATATTCACTTATAAATTTTGTGTAACACAATAATTAATTCAAATTATATATCTGTTAATATTTCTAATGTCATTTAATTTATTTTTTTATTAATTGAATAATTATTGAATCATCATTATGTGATTATTTATTATAATTATTTCTTCAATAAAGATTCAAAATAAAATTAAATGATAAATACAAATGTTTTATCTTTAAAATTACTATTTATATTCTAAAATATCCCCTAGATAAACCTATATTAAAAATATTTCACTTGTTAAAAATAAGAGTATGACAAGTTTAACTTTTCTTTGAATAAAATATTATAAAGGTTATAATCTCATAAGAAAGGCCATAAATGGTAACATGACTGATAATTTAATTTTTATGTAAAAAATACTCATTCAATAAAATTTGGAAATTTTTAGTGTCATTTTCTAATATTTATAATATTATTTTTACTTTTAATTACTCGATTTACCCTTAATCATTGTAATAAAAATTATTAGGTTTACTATTAATATTGTACATTAATAAAAGGGATATATTTATGAAGTTTTAAACTTATTATTCTAAATATTTAATTAATTAATAAAAATTAAAAACACAAAAGTGTCCAAAATGTATTAAAAATTTATCCCGTAGATGGGGGCAAGAAAGTGGGGTTTTAAAGTGAAAATTGTCACGACCCGCCCTCGGGGCCCATGCCGTGACTACCCCAAGCCCGCCTTCCATAGGCCAGGGACTGGCGACTAGCACCAAGGCGTAAATCCCGGTAAAAAGGGAAGGCATTGCCTTTGTAAAGTAAACAAGCACCATAGAGTAAGCAAGCGGAAAAGTAAATGGGCCAGTATACAAACCCAAACTGAAAGTAAAGTACAACTCGAAAGGGAAAACAACAACTATAAAGTAAAAGTCGCTACACCGAGCTATCCACTGGAAATCCCACCTGAAGGGTGGGTACAGATAGCTCCACTGCTCCTCGGGTCCCGCCGTCCGCTCCGAGCACGTCCCGCCCAGCGGTCCACCTCCAGGTACCGTCCTGCTCAGCAAGCCTCAACCACAATCAATGCTGTCCGTCGTCTGCAACCAACACAACGTAGTGCGGGCATAGCCCGTGCAGGGGTGAGTATAAGCTACTCAGTAGGGACCCCGAGACCCTCGAAGGTCTCCCAAAATCCACAAAGGATAAACCACAAAGGAAAGATACACTCACGAAGTAACAACCGACACTGCTTAGGTATATGCCCATACATATACCTAAGTCATCAATTCCAATACGCTCCAACCTCCGAGCCCAAGTACAACTCAGTCCACACAGGAAAGTATACGTATTCCACACAGGAAAGAAAAACGAAATCCACACAGGATAGCACAACAAAATCCACACAGGAAAGCAACAGGATTCAGCTCACACAGGTATACTTCTTCGGTAGACGATAGATTTGATCACTGATCCATCTAAGTCGTCGGACCCACAAAGGATCGATAGGTACTAACCCCCGCAAAGACCCACACAGGATCGGACCCACACAGGATCTGTAGGCGCTGGTTCACACAGGACCGCTGAGCGCAGACCCACACAGGATCAGACCCACACAGGATCAGTATCACTGATCCACACAGGATCGCTGAGTGCTGTAGTCGTCGTCGTCGAATCCACTGAGGATCTCTGCACTGTCATCGTCGCAGTCACAGTAGCAGTCGCAGCCAGCTCTAGGGTTCCCGCACACAGCAAGCTTGTTCGGGAGGGTCCGCTCCACGAGCCGAGAGGCTGATACATCAATTGTCAAAAAGTCCAGAGTTGAGGTATCCAAAAGTTCCGTATCGTCAACGGGAACTCAACGCAACAGACGACGCGTCGATCGGACGTCCGGTCTGAGAGTTATTGGCTTTTTCGTCCCAGGGGCCCAGTTGGTTTTTAAGGCAAAACCAACCCTACCATACTCCACCTGCGTCCAAACCTCGGGAAGAGTATGCCAAAAGATCCGTCTCACTAAGAGAAACTCAACAAAGCCGACGGAACGTCAAACGGACATCCGTAGCTCAAGATATGAGCGTTTCAGCTCCGAGGGCTAGGTTGGTTTCGTTTACGAACCAACCCGGCCGAACTCAAAGTATTCCGAAACTTTGTGTGCGATAAATCGAAACGACCGTCTCGATCCAAGGATCGCATCGTCGCTGACGGTGCGTCGTTTGGAGGTCCGTAGCTCGAGTTATGGGCATTTGAATCCAAACCGCTCGGTAACGGGGGTTTCGGGCTCGGGCCGTCCCGGCCCGAGACCCCCCGGTTGGCCCGAACCGGGTCGACCCGCCCCGGACAGGGTCGACCCGGCGTGGCCTGGCCCAGCGCGGCCTGGCGTGGCGCGGCCCGGCCCAGCCTTGCCCGGCGCGGCCCGGCCCGGCGCGGCTTGGCGCGGCCCGGCCTGGCGCGGCGCGGCTTGGCGCGGCGCGGAGCGGCCCGGCGCGGCGCGGCCCGGTGCGGCCTGGCGCGGCCTGGCGCGACCCGGTGCAGCCCGGCCCCGCCCGGTGCGGCACGGCGCGGCGCGGCGCGGCGCGGCCCGACCCGACCCGGCCTGGCCTGGCAGACCGGCCAAGTGCGCCGGTTTGGAGCAAGGTAGCGCGCTGGGCGCACTGCCAGCTCGGCCGAAGGCCGAGCTGATTGGGAAAACGGGGGGCCGCCTGCCCCCCTTTGTGAAACCGGCCCCCCTCATTATGGGGGCTTTTTATTTGCTGGCCGGGGGAATTATTTCCCCCCGGTTTGCCTCCCTTCCGGCCGGCCCGACCTGGCCGGCCGGTTCTTCCTCAACGGGACCGGCAAAGGCCGGTCCCCCTTCCGACTTCCGACACCGGCGGCCCGGCTGGCCGCCGGTCTTCTCGTTCCGCCGCGGTCCAGAACCGCCCGCTGCCCTCGTCGTCCGGCGCGGTGCGACGGCACCGCGCCCCTCCACCGCGGCCCCATTCCGGCCACGGCACCTTCGACTTCCCTTGACGCGACGCGACGGCGTCGCGTCCGTGAAATTTCATTCCACGGCGCGGCGCGACGGCACCACATGTATCTTCCGCAATATACCGCGTGGTGCGACAGCACCACGTTTTCTCGTATCAACCTCAAGATACCATCACGAAAAACAAAGGAGGAGGGTCAGCCGTGTTTGTGCGGTCCGACCCCCCTCGCGTTATTCGATAACAAAAAGGGTTTTAATCCACGATCATCACCAAGTTTGTATTTATGAACATATAAATAAGTAAACCCCTATCTCGGTTTCAAGTGCGGAGCACGTCAACAAGCCGCGGAAGACAAGCGTCGTGGAGGTCGGGCGTCGCGGAAACCGAACGTCGTTTCCGTTGACGTCGAGGTGCGTCCGAAGAGGTACGTCGCTGGAGAAGCTTCGTAAGCTGACAGAGAAAGTCCGAGGAGGAATCGGCGTCTCCTTTCGTTGACACGGGAAGAAGATCGAAGATGCGGCGCCGTCGATCTTCGGAAACACACCGGCTACGAAGAAGAGAAGCGGCGTTCTTCGTCGGAGCTTAAGTGTTCTTCGTGTTCTTCGTCAAAGTTGAAGAAGGTGGAGAGAGATTCCCAAATCCTCTCAAGGTGGCAAAGGATACCAACCAAAATAAAATAAGCTTAAAGATTATTTTATTTACACAATTAAACAACTTGAATTTCAAAAGTTTGAAATTAAAACAACTCAACTCAATAAATAACCCAAGTTGTCAAGATTAATTAAAGAGGAGTTATAGGGAGTTTAAAGGGAAGATGAAGTGTTAGGGTTCGTGTGGGTCCCACCACACTTAATCCTCTCAAGGGAGGTTAAGTGGATGTGGATCCCACCCCTAACTCCCTTTAGGAGGTTATAACCAACTTGGATAAAAAAAATAAAGTGTGTTCCCACATTTTATCAAACTTCATTTTAAATTCCCAAAAACTAACTCTCAACCCGCATAAAACGCAACCTCGGAAAAGGTCTCCTTAAGAAAATTTCGGCGCTGTGAGTTCATCGGTGCCCTCAGAATTTGATTCCGGGCACCGGTTCAAAAGTTAGAAATTCCCACTCATTCGTTCACTAAACGTACCCGAGCCAAACATCGGAAATTGATTACTGGCACTCCGGGCCTCGGAATTAGGTTCCGTCAGAAACCGCGCTCTTATAAAATTCCAAGGAAAATTAAGAAAAAATTTCCCTTGAATTTTACGGGTCTTTACATTACTCCCACCTCTGGGATTTACGTCCCCGTAAAGATACATCAATAATAGGGAAACAAATGAGGGTACTGAGCACGCATCTGAGCCTCCCGCTCCCAAGTGCCCTCCTGGAGATTCCTGTGTATCCATCTGATGCGCACTAGAGGAATCGACCGTCCACATAGGACCCGCTCCTGTCGATCCTCGATCTCCACTGGGACCTCCGTAAAAGTCACCCATCAGGTAGTGTCGCCATGTCTTCAGAGCGAAGACCACTGCTGCTAACTCTAGGTCATGGGTAGTGTAGTTCTGCTCATGCGGCCTCAACTGACATGATCCATAGGCGATCACTGCCCGCTCCTGCATCAGGACACATCCAAGTCCGGTCCCTGATGCATCGCAGTAGACTACGTACCCTACTCCCTCCTCAGACAACCTCAAGATAGGTGCGCTGTTCAATCTCTGTCTCAGATCCTGGAAGCTCTGCTGACATCTGTCTGACCACACGAAGGGTTTCCCCTTCTTCGTCAAAGATGAGAGTGGTGCCGCAACTCTAGAGAAGTCTGGAACGAATCTCCGATAGTATCCAGCTAGTCCCAAGAAACTCCGCACCTCCGTCACGCTCCTGGGCAGCTCCCAAGCTAACACAGCCTCGATCTTCGCAGGATCCACTGCAACTCCCTCCTCAGAGATAACGTGTCCCAAGAAGTGGACCTCACGTATCCAGAATTGGAACTTCGAGAGCTTACCATAAAGCTAGTGCTCTCGGAGTGTGTCTAGTACAACCCGCAAGTGGAAGGCGTGCTCCTCCTCAGTCGTCAAGTAAATCAGAATGTTGTCGATGAAGACCACAACAAACCAATCAAGGTATGGTTGAAAGATCCTGTTCATGAGGGCCATGAACACTGCTGGAGAATTGGTCACGCCCAAGGGCATAACCAAGAACTCATAGTGGCCATACCGACATCTGAAGGCCGTCTTCTGCACGTCCTCGTCTCTGACTCTGAGCTGATGATAGCCTGACCTGAGGTCTATCTTCGAGAACCACCGTGCTCCCTTGAGCTGATCAAAGAGGTCATCAATCCTCGGTAGCGGATACTTGTTCCTCACTGTCACCTGGTTCAGGCGACGATAGTCAACACAAAGTCGCAAGCTCTCGTCCGCCTTCTTGGCAAACAATATCGGGGAATCCCAGGGTGAAACACTGGGTCAGATGAACCCCTTGCCCTACAAGTCCTCCAACTGTACCCGTAGCTCTCGAAGCTCGGCGGGGGCCATCCGATATGCTGGAGTCGATATCAGGGCTGTCACGGGGTACAGATCAATATAAAATTCTACCTCTCTGCGAGGAGGTAACCCTGGGACGTCGTCGGGAAAAACGTCCGCAAACTGATCCACCACTGCAGGAAAACCAGGACTCCGCACGTCAACTGCTCCTAGGATGAGACTAGCCAACTGATGAGTGATGGGCTGTCCTCTCCTCCGCGGAAGTCCATCCTGTGCTGCAAAGGCTCCCTTCTCACCGGTGAAGGTGAACCTGCTCCCGTCGGTGCGTACGCATCACACCTTGCGGCTAAAACAGTCAATCTGTGCATGGACCATAGATAACCAATCCATGCCCAAGATGACGTCGTAAGGCCTCGACGCTGCTATAAGAAGATCCCAGCCAAAGCTCTCACCTCGTAGAGTAAGATCACACTGCCGGCACCAGTGCGTAATCGTCGAGTCTGCTCCCGTAGGAGTCTCTAGCCGTAAGGATCGAGCCAACGGCTCTGTCGGAATCTCCGAGCTCTGAACAAGGGCAGCGACTATGAAAGAGTGACTCGCTCCTGTGTCTATAAGTACTGCAGCAAGGGTAGAATAGACACAGATAGTACCTCGAATCATCTCGGGCGTGCCATGGTCGTAGGCCTATGCTGCCTGGAGCTGTGCTTGTCTCTGCCCGCCAGCTCCCTGTGGTCGGGGTGGACCTCCTGGTGGTGGTGGTGGTAGAGCCTCAACGCGTCGCCCACCACCTGCTGCTCGGCCAGCTCCTCTACCTCGTCCGCCTCCTCCCTGCAGACCACCACAGTCGACCCTCTACCTCTACCTCGGTGGTCCCTCAACAGTCTGCTGCTCCTTGGCACGGCGGGTCAGGCAGTCACGAGCCATGTGGCCCTGCCCGCCGCACGAGTAGCACTGTCTGCCTCTCGAAAGACTGGCTCCGCGCTGTGTGCCCCGCACTGCTAAGCCAGTGTCCTGAGGTCATCTTCCTAAAGGTCTGGTCTGCCTGGACCCCTGAGTCATCCGTCGACTGCCAGCTGCAGAAGACTCTACCACGTGCCGCCCTGCGGTGGGTCTCGGCGCTGGTGTAGACTCACCAAGGAAGCTCTCGATCAAAAGGGCCCGCTCCAGTACTCCTGTCTGAGTCGGAATGCTGAGGGAGATCAGAGATGCCCTAATATCGTGTCTCAATCCCTGCTCGAAGGTCAGGGCCCGGAGGAATGGGTCCCGTACCATGTCGGTCAAGTAGCGCGAGAGATCGGTAAATCTCACCGAGTACTGAGCGACCGTCATGCTGCCCTGCCGCAGCTGAAGAAGCTCCTGAATGTGCACCGCACGGAGGGTGGCTGGGATGAACTCCGAGTGGAAGAGGCTCTCAAAGTCCATCCAAATTAGAGATGCCTCATCGTGCACCTGGAGCATCAAGCTCCACCATCGGCCTGCTGCTGCGTGCAGTAGGCTCGCAGCGAGGATCACCATGAGGTCTGCTGGTGTCCTCACTAGCCTGAAAACTCGTACCACTGCCTCCAGCCAGTCCTCGGCTGCCTGGGGGTCCATCTCCCCACGAAACCTAGGCGGTCGCTGGCGCTGAAACTCATGCAGAGCTCCAAGGCGACGTGCATCGTCAGCGGCTGGTGTTGGAAGAATCGGTGGCTTGGCGGGTAATGTTACCGCCGATGCCACTGCTGACAAAGGGCCCTGCACCGAGGCCTCGTCGCTCGGTGGGCTGTCGTCACGCTTGACTCTCGGAACCCTAGCTGGCTGCCGTCGTGGGGCCATCCTGAAAAGGAAACAGGTGCGCCACGGTCAGAAAAGTATACCTGGTGAGCTGATACAAAGTAATCACAAAGAAAACTTGAAACACACACGCAATCAATGTTTTCGTGCATTAAGTCGGAAATCAGAAGTCAGGGTCCTGGTGTACGGATACTTCGGCTGCCGCACCAACACTGGACTCCCTGGACTAATAACCACACTCAATACGCTAAACATTATTGCTTCACATAGAAAAGAACAGAGTTCGGGGTAGAACCGAACTCCTTTGATACCAATTTGTCACGACCCGCCCTCGGGGCCCGTGCCGTGATTACCCCAAGCCCGCCTTCCATAGGCCAGGGGCTGGCGACTAGCACCAAGGGGTAAATCCCGGTAAAAAGGAAAGGCATTGCCTTTGTAAAGTAAACAAGCACCACAAAGTAAGCAAGCGGAAAAGTAAATGGGCCAGTATACAAACCCAAACTGAAAGTAAAGTACAACTCGAAAGGGAAAACATCAACTGTAAAGTAAAAGTCGCTACACCGAGCTGTCCACTGGAAATCCCACCGGAAGGGTGGGTACAGAAAGCTACACTGCTCCTCGGGTCCCGCCGTCCGCTCCGAGAACGTCCCGCCCAGCGGTCCACCTCCAGGTACCGTCCTGCTCAGCAAGCCTCAACCACGATCAATGCTGTCCGTCGTCTGCAACCAACACAACGTAGTGCAGGCATAGCCCGTGCAGGGGTGAGTATAAGCTACTCAGTAGGGACCCCGAGACCCTAGAAGGTCTCCCAAAATCCACAAAGGATAAACCACAAAGGAAAGATACAATCACGAAGTAACAACCGACATTGCTTAGGTATATGACCATACATATACCTAAGTCATCAATTCCAATACGCTCCAACCTCCCAGCCCAAGTACAACTCAGTACACACAGGAAAGTATACGTATTCCACACAGGAATGCAAAACGAAATCCACACAGGATAGCACAACACAATCCACACAGGAAAGAAGCAGGATTCAGCTCACACTTGTATACTTCTTCGGTAGACGATAGAGATGATCACTGATCCATCTAAGTCATCGGACCCACAAAGGATCGATAGGTACTAACCCCCGCAAATACCCACACAGGATCAGACCCACACAGGATCTGTAGGTGCTGGTTCACATAGGACCACTGAGCGCAGACCCACACAAGATCGGACCCACACAGGATCGATATCACTGATCCACACAGGATCGCTGAGTGCTGTAGTCGTCATCGTCGAATCCACTGAGGATCTCTGCACTGTCGTCGTCACATTCACAGTAGCAGTCGCAGCCAGCTCTAGGGTTCCCGCACACAGCAAGCTCGTTCGGGAGGGTCCGCTCCATGAGCTGAGAGGCTGATACATCAACTGTCACAAAGTCCAGAGTTGATGTATCCAAAAGTTCCGTATCGTCAACAGGAACTCAACGCAACAGACGGCGTGCCGATCAGACGCCTGGTCTGAGAGTTATTGGCATTTTCGTCCTAGGGGCCCGGTTGGTTTTTAAGGAAAAACCAACCCGACCGTACTCCACCTGCCTCCAAACCTCGGGAGGAGTATGCCAAAAGATCCTTCTCACTAAGAGGAACTCAACAAAGCTGACGACACGTCAAACGGACGTCCGTAGCTCAAGATATGAGCGTTTCCGCTCCGAGGGCCCGGTTGGTTTTGTGTACGAACCAACCCGGACGAACTCAAAGTATTCCGAAACTTTGAGTGTGATAAACCGAAACGGCCGTCTCGATCCAAGGATCGCATCGCCACTGACGGCGTGTCGTTTGGAGGTCCGTAGCACGAGTTATGGGCATTTGAATCCAAACCGCTCGGTAACGGGGGTTTCGGGCTCAGGCCGTCCCGACCCGAGACCCCCCGGTTGGCCCGAACCGGGTTGACCCGCCCCGGACAGGGTCGACCCGGCTTGGCCCGGCGCGGCGCGGCGCGACCCGACCCGGCCTGGCCTGGCAGACCAGCCAGGCACGCCGGTTCGGCGCAAAGCAGCGCGTTGGGCGCGTTGCCTGCTCGGCCGAAGGCCGAGCTGATTGGAAAAACAGGGGGCCGCCTTCCCCCCTTTGTGAAACCGGCCCCCCTCATTATGGGGGCCATTTATTTGCTGGCCGGGGGAATTATTTCCCCCCGGTTTTCCTCCCTTCCGGCCAGCCCGACCTGGCCGGCCGGTTCTTCCTCAACGAGACCGGCAAAGGCCGGTCCCCCTTCCGGCTTCTGAGACCGGCGGCCCGACTGGCCACCGGTCTTCTCGTTCCTCCGTGGCCCGGAACTGGCCGCGACCTTCGTCGTCCGGCGCGGTGCGATGACACCGCGCCCCTCCTTCGCGGCCCCGTTCCGGCCGCGACGCCTTCGACTTCCCTCAACGCGACGCGACGGCTTCGCGTCCTTGAAATTTCATTCTACGGCGCGGCGCGACGGCGCCACGCGTATCTTCCGCAATATACCGCGTGGTGAGATGACACCACGTTTTCTCGTATCAACCTCAAGAAACCATCATGAAAAACAAAGGAGGAGGGTCGCCGTGTTTGTGTGGTCCGACCCCCCTCACGTTATTCGATAACAAAAAGGGTTTTAATCCACGATCATCACCAAGTTTGTATTTAAGAACAAATAAATAATTAAACCCCTACCTCGGTTTCAAGTGCGGAGCACTTAAACAAGCCACGGAAGACAAGCGTCGCGGAGGTCGGGCGTCGCGGAAACTGAACGTCGTTTCTGTTGACGTCGAGGTGCGTCCGAAGAGGTACGTCACTGGAGAAGCTTCGCAAGATGAAGGAGAAAGTCCGAGGAGGAATCGACGTCTCCTTTCGTTGACACGGGAAGAAGATCGAAGATGCGGCGCCGTCGATCTTCGGAAACACACCGGCTACGAAGAAGAGAAACGGCGTTCTTCGTCGGAGCTTAAGTGTTCTTCGTGTTCTTCTTCAAAGTTGAAGAAGGTGGAGAGAGATTCCCAAATCCTCTCAAGGTGGAAAAGGATACCAACCAAAATAAAATAAGCTTAATGCTTATTTTATTTACACAATTAAACAACTTGAATTTCAAAAGTTTGAAATTAAAACAACTCAACTCAATAAATAACCCAAGTTGTCAAGATTAATTAAAGAGGAGTTATAGGGAGTTTAAAGGGAAGATGAAGTGTTAGGGTTCATGTGGGTCCCACCACACTTAATCCTCTCAAGGGAGGTTAAGTGGATGTGGGTCCCACCCCTAACTCCCTTTGGGAGGTTATAACCAACTTGGATAAAAAAAAATAAAATGTGTTCCCACATTTTATCTAACTTCATTTTAAATTCCCAAAAACTAACTCTCAACCCGCATAAAACGCAACCTCGGAAAAGGTCTCCTTAAGCGAATATCGGCGCTGCGAGTTCATCGGTGCCTTCGGAATTTGATTCCGGGCACCGGTTCAAATGTTAGAAATTCTCGCTCGTTCGTTCACTGAACGTACCTGAGCCAAACTTTGGAAATTGATTCCGGGCACTCCGGGCCTCAGAATTAGGTGCCGTCAGAAACTGCGCTCTTGTAAAATTCCAAAGAAAATTAAGAGAAAATTTCCCTTTAATTTTACAGGTCTTTACATTACTCCCACCTCAGGGCTTTACATCCCCATAAAGATACATCAATACTTGGTAAACAAATGAGGGTAATGAGCACGTATCTGAGCCTCCCGCTCCCAAGTGCTCTCCTGGAGATTCCCGTGCTGCCATCTGATGCGCACTAGAGGAATCGACCGTCCACGTAGGACCCTCTCCTGTCGATCCTCGATCTCCACCGGGACCTCCGTAAAAGTCGCCCATCAGGTAGTGTCACCATGTCTTCAGAGCGAAGACCACTGCTGCTAACTCTAGGTCATGGGTAGCGTAGTTCTGCTCATGCGGCCTCAACTGACGTGATCCATAGGCAATCACTGCCCGCTCCTGCATCAGGACACATCCGAGTCCGTTCCCTGATGCATCGCAGTAGACTACGTACCCTACTCCCTCCTCAGGCAACCTCAAGATAGGTGCGCTGGTCAATCTCTGTCTCTGCTCCTGGAAGCTCTACTGACATCTGTCTGACCACACGAAGGGTTTCTCATTCTTCTTCAAAGCTGAGAGTGGTGCCGCAACTCTAGAGAAGTCTGGAACGAATCTCCGATAGTATTCAGCTAGTCCCAAGAAACTCCACACCTCCGTCACGCTCCTGGGCGGCTCCCAAGCTAACACAGCCTCGATCTTCGCAGGATCCACTGCAACTCCCGCCACATAGATAACGTGTCCCAAGAAGTGGACCTCACGTATCCAGAACTGGCACTTCAAGAGCTTACCATAAATCTGGTGCTCTTGGAGTGTGTCTAGTACAACCCGCAAGTGGTAGGCATGCTCGTCCTCAGTCGTCGAGAAAATAAGAATGTCGTCGATGAAGACCACAACAAACCGATCAAGGTATGGCTGAAAGATCCTGTTCATGAGGGCCATGAACACTGCTGGAGCATTGGTCACGCCGAAGGGCATAACCAAGAACTCATAGTGGCCATACCGACATCTGAAGGCCGTCTTCTGCACGTCCTCGTCACTGACTCTGAGATGATGATAGCCTTACCTGAGGTCTATCTTCGAGAACCACCATGCTCCCTTGAGCTGATCAAAGAGGTCATCAATCCTTAGTAGCGGATACTTGTTCCTCACTGTCACCTGGTTCAGGCGACGATATTCAACACAAAGTCGCAAGCTCCCGTCCTCCTTCTTGGCGAACAATATCGGGGAAGCCCAGGGTGAAACACTGGGTCGGATGAACCCCTTGCCCTACAAGTCCTCCAACTGTACCCGTAGATCTCGAAGCTCGGAGGGGGCCATCCGATATGATGGAGTCGATATCGAGGCTGTCCCGGGGTACAGATCAATATAAATGTCTACCTCTCTGCGAGGAGGTAACCATGGGACGTCGTCGGGAAAAACGTCCGCAAAATGATCCACCACTGCAGGAAAACCAGGACTCCGCACGTCAACTGCTCTTAGGATGAGACTAGCCAACTTATGAGTGATGGGCTGTCCTCTCCTCCGCGGAAGTCCATCCTGTGCTGCAAAGGCTCCCTTCTCGCCGGTGAAGGTGAACCTGCTCCCGTCGGTGCGTACGCATCGCACCTTGCGCCTAAAACAGTCAATCTGTGCATGGACCATAGATAACCAATCCATGCCCAAGATGACATCGTAAGGCCTCGACGCTGCTACAAGAAGATCCCAGCTGAAGCTCTTGCCTCCTAGAGTAAGCTCACACTGCCGGCACCAGTGCGTAATCGTCGAGTCTGCTCCCGTAGGAGTCTCTAGCCGTAAGGATCGAGCCAACGGCTCTGTCGGAATCTACGAGCTCCGAAAAAGGGCAGCGGCTATGAAAGAGTGACTCGCTCCTGTGTCTATAAGTACTGCAGCAAGGGTGGAATAGACACAGATAGTACCTCGAATCATGTCGGGCGCGCCGTGGTCGTAGGCCTTTACTGCCTGGAGCTGTGCCTGTCTCTGCCCGCAAGCTCCCTGTGGTCGGGGTGGACCTCCTGGTGGTGGTGGTGGTAGAGCCTCAAAGCGTTGCCCACCACCTGCTGCTCGGCCAGCTCCTCTGCCTCGTCCGCCTCCTCCCTGCAGACCGCCACAGTCGAACCTCTGCCTCTGCCTCGGTGGTCCCTCAACCGTCTGCTGCTCCTCGGCACGACGGGTCGGGCAGTCACGAGCCATGTGGCCCTGCCCGCCACACGAGTAGCACTGTCTGCCTCTCGAAAGACTGTCTCCGCGCTGTGTGCCCCGCACTACTGAGCGAGTGTCCTGAGGTCGTCTGCCTGAAGTTCTGGTCTGCCTGGACCCCTGAGTCATCTGTCGACTACCAGCTGCAGAAGACTCTACCACGTGCCGCCCTGCGGTGGGTCTCGGTGCTAGTGTAGACTCAGCAAGGAAGCTCTCGATCAAAAGGGCCTGCTCCAGTACTCCCGTATGAGTCGGAATGCTGAGGGAGATCAGCGATGCCCTGATCTCGTGTCTCAATCCCTTCTCGAAGGTCCGGGCCCGGAAGAATGGGTCCCGTACCATGTCGGTTGAGTAGCGCGAGAGATCGGTAAATCTCGCCGAGTACTGAGCGACCGTCATGCTGCCCTGCCGCAGCTGAAGAATCTCCTGAATGCGCACCGCACGGAGGGTGGCTGGGACGAACTCCGAGCGGAAGAGGCTCTCAAAGTCTGTCCAAAGTAGAGATGCCTCATCGTGCACCTGGAGCATCAAGCTCCACCATCGGCCTGCTGCTGCGTGCAGTAGGCTCGCAGTGAGGATCACCATGAGGTCTGATGGTGTCCTCACTATCCTGAAAACTCGTACCACTGCCTCCATCCAGTCCTCGGCTGCCTGTGGGTCCATCTCCCCATGAAACCTGGGCGGTCGCTGGCACTGAAACTCATGCAGAGCTCCAAGGCGACGTGCATCGTCAGCGGCTGGTGCTGGAAGCATCGGTGGCTCGGCGGGTAGTGCTACCGCCGGTGCCACTGCTGACAAAGGGCCCTGCACTGAGGCCTCATCGCTCAGTGGGCTGTCGTCACGCTCGACTCTCGGAACCCTAGCTGGCTGCCGTCGTGGGGCCATCCTGAAAAGGAAACAGGTGTGCCACGGTCAGAACAATATACCTGGTGAGCTGATACAAAGTAATCACAAAGAAAACTTGAAACACACACGCAATAAATGTTTTCGTGCATTAAGTCGGAAATCAGAAGTCAGGGTCCTGGTGTACGGATATGTCGGCCGCCGCACCAACACTGGACTCCCTGGACTGATAACCACACTCAATACGCTAAACATTATTACTTCACATAGAAAAGATCAGATTTCGCGGTAGAACCGAACTCCTTTGATACCAATTTGTCACGACCCGCCCTCGGGGCCCGTGCCGTGACTACCCCAAGACCGCCTTCCATAGGCCAGGGGCTGGTGACTAGCACCAAGGCGTAAATCCCGGTAAAAAGGGAAGACATTGCCTTTGTAAAGTAAACAAGCACCACAGAGTAAGCAAGCAGAAAAGTAAATGGACCAGTATACAAACCCAAACTGAAAGTAAAGTACAACTCAAAAGGGAAAACATCAACTGTAAAGTAAAAGCCGCTACACCGAGCTGTCCACTAGAAATCCCACCTGAAGGGTGGGTACAGATAGCTCCACTGCTCCTCGGGTCCCGCCGTCCGCTCCGAGCACGTCCCGCCCAGCGGTCCACCTCCAGGTACCGTCCTGCTCAGTAAGCCTCAACCACGATCAATGTTGTCCGTCGTCTGCAACCAACACAATGTAGTGCGGGCATAGCCCGTGCAGGGGTGAGTATAAGCTACTCAGTAGGGACCCTGAGACCCTCGAAGGTCTCCGAAAATCCACAAAGGATAAACCACAAAGGAAAGATACAATCACGAAGTAACAACCGACACTGCTTAGGTATATGCCCATACATATACCTAAGTCATCAATTCCAATACGCTCCAACCTCCGGGCCCAAGTACAACTCAGTCCACACAGGAAAGTATATATATTCCACACAGGAAAGCAAAACGAAATCCACACTGGATAGCACAACACAATCCACACAGGAGAGCAACAGGATTCATCTCACACATGTATACTTCTTCGATAGACGATAGAGATGATCACTGATCCATCTAAGTCGTCGGACCCACAAAGAATCGATATGTACTAACCCCCGCAAAGACCCACACAGGATCGGACCCACACAGGATCTGTAGGCCCTGGTTCACACAGGACCGCTGAGCGCAGACCCACACAGGATCAGACCCACACAGGATCGGTATCACTGATCCACATAGGATCCCTGAGTTCTGTAGTCGTCGTCATCGAATCCACTGAGGATCTCTGCACTGTCGTCGTCGCAGTCACAGTAGCAGTCGCAGCCAGCTCTAGGGTTCCCGCACACAGCAAGCTCGTTCGGGAGGGTCCGCTCCACGAGCCGAGAGGCTGATACATCAACTGTCAAAAAGTCCAGAGTTGATGTATCCAAAAGTTCCGTATCGTCAAAAGGAACTCAACGCAACAGACGGCGCGTCGATCAGACGCCCGGTCTGAGAGTTATTGACTTTTTCGTCCCAGGGGCCCGGTTGGTTTTTAAGGCAAAACCAACCCGACCGTACTCCACCTATGTCCAAACCTTGGGCAGAGTATGCCAAAAGATCCGTCTAACTAAGAGGAACTCAACAAAGCTGACGGTACGTCAAACAGACGTCCGTAGCTCAAGATATGAGCGTTTCCGCTCTGAGGGCCCGGTTTGTTTTGTGTACGAACCAACCCGGCCGAACTCAAAGTATTCCGAAACTTTGAGTGAGATAAACTGAAACGACCTTCTCGATCCAAGGATCGCATCGCCGCTGACGGCGCGTCGTTTGGAGGTCCGTAGCCCGAGTTATGGGCATTTAAATCCAAACCGCTCGGTAACGGGGGTTTCGGGCTCGGGCCGTCCCGGCCCGAGACCCCCCGGTTGGCCCGAACCGGGTTGAACCGCCCTGGGTAGGGTCGACCCGGCCCGGCCAGGCACGGCCCGGCCCGGCCTGACCTGGCAGACCGGCCAGGCGCGTCGGTTCGGTGCAAGGCAGCGCGCTGGGCGCGCTGCCAGCTCGGCCGAAGGGTGAGCTGATTGGAAAAACGGGGGTCCGCCTGCCCCCCTTTGTGAAACCGGCCCCCCTCATTATGGGGGCCGTTTATTTTCTGTCCGGGGGAATTATTTCCCCCTGGTTTGCCTCCCTTCCGGCCAGCCCGACCTGGCCGACCGGTTCTTCCTCAACGGGACCGGCAAAGGCCGGTCCCCCTTCTGGCTTCCGACACCGGCGGCCCGACTGGCCGCCGGTCTTCTCGTTCCGCCGCGGCCCGGAACCGACCGCGGCCTTCATCGTCCGGCGCGGTGCGACGGCACCGCGCCCCTCCGCCGCGGCCCCGTTCCGGCCGCGGCGCCTTCGACTTCCCTCGACGCGACGCGACGGCGTCGCGTCCTTGAAATTTCATTCCACGGCACGGCGCGACGGCGCTGCTCGTATCTTCCGCAATATACCACGTGGTGCAACGACACCACGTTTTCTCGTATCAACCTCAAGAAACCATCACGAAAAACAAAGGAGGAGGGTCGGCCGTGTTTGTGCGGTCCGACCCCCCTCGCGTTATTCGATAACAAAAAGGGTTTTAATCCATGATCATCACCATGTTTGTATTTACGAGCAAATAAATAAGTAAACCCCTACCTCGGTTTCAAGTGCGGAGCACGTCAACATGCCGCAGAAGACAAGCATCGCGGAGGTCGGGCGTCGTGGAAACCAAACGTCGTTTCCGTTGACGTCGAGGTGCGTCCGAAGAGGTACGTCGCTGGAGAAGCTTCGTAAGATGACGGAGAAAGTCCGAGGAGGAATCAGCGTCTCCTTTCGTTGACACGGGAAGAAGATTGAAGATGCGGCATCGTCGATCTTCGAAAACACACCGGCTACGAAGAAGAGAAGCGGCGTTCTTCATCGGAGCTTAAGTGTTCTTCGTGTTCTTCATCAAAGTTGAAGAAGGTGGAGAGAGATTCCCAAATCCTCTCAAGGTGGCAAAGGATACCAACCAAAATAAAATAAGCTTAAATATTATTTTATTTACACAATTAAACAACTTGAATTTCAAAAGTTTGAAATTAAAACAACTCAACTCAATAAATAGCCCAAGCTATCAAGATTAATTAAAGAGGAGTTATAGGGAGTTTAAAGGGAAGATGAAGTGTTAGGGTTCGTGTGGGTCCCACCACACTTAATCCTATCAAGGGAGGTTAAGTGGATGTGGGTCCCACCCCTAACTCCCTTTGGGAGGTTATAACCAACTTGGATAAAAAAAATAAAATGTGTTCCCACATTTTATCTAACTTCATTTTAAATTCCCAAAACTAACTCTCAACCCGCATAAAATGCAACCTCAGAAAAGGTCTCCTTAAGCGAATATCGGCGCTACGAGTTCATCGGTGCCCTCAGAATTTGATTCCGGGCACCGGTTCAAAAGTTAGAAATTCCCGCTCGTTCATTCACTGAACGTACCCGAGCCAAACTTCAGAAATTGATTCCGGGCACTCCGGGCCTCAGAATTAGGTGCCGTCAGAAACCGCGCTCTTGTAAAATTCCAAAGAAAATTAAGAAAAAATTTCCCTTGAATTTTACGGGTCTTTACAAAAATGTTCAAAAGTTCACCAAGTTTTTATATCTAAATTAAATATAAAAATGATAAAATTGAAATAAATTGGATTAATAGATGTATAATTGAACTATTTTTACTTTAAAAACAACTAAAAATTTAATTTAACATTATATATTATTTAGATGAAAAGACAGTTTTCAATTAAAATCCAATATTTTTCACTATTTATCAAAAAATGAATCTTCTTAGAAAAATACCAAAAATTAAACCAAAGTAAATTTTGATATTCATATTTCAAAAAATAAGTTTATTTTTTTCAACTAAAATTTATAAAAGTTTCAAAACTTAGTTTTAAAACAAGTCTTCCATTAAAAGGTGGCAAAACTGCCTTTTAGAAAAATTCAACTTTTTAATGCTTAGAAATGTATTTGTTCTTATTTTATGAATTTAAAACTTATTGGATTAATTTAAAAAACATTTAATTGAATATATAGCATATAAATTTCATTAATATCATTCAATAATAGTGATTAATTTAATTTATTAAGATAAAATTCCTTTTTGGGAATAAAAATTGTTTTTCATAAAAATATATCCTTTATTTTCAATTGGTTTTTATCTTCATTTCTAATAAATTGGTCACAAAAGAGTTCATTTTATAAATATATTTAAACCATATTTTCATAATTCATTTAGTCATATTCATTATCACTATTCAAATGGTTGGATGATACCTATCATGATAAATAATATATTGTTATTTGATAAAACTCGTTTGCATGTAACACAATATATCGAAGGAACTTGTCGTTGTATGTAACACAAGAAGAAATTATTATTGCATGTACCACAAGTCAAAATCTATGTCTTGTGTAGCTCAATATTAATCTTTATTGTTGTAACATGCAACACAAGGCATAAATAAATTTTAAGAAAAAAATAATAATTCATAAAAACCCAGGGTGTTACACACTTATTGTGTGAACCTAAAGAATGATTTCTCATTGGAATTAGGTGGAATTTACTAAAGTTGAATATTATTGTCTATAAATGGGTCATGGATACCAAGATAAAGAATTTAACATCACAACTTCTACAACCACATATGATTTCTCACTGTGTAATGTAACCCCTATGTCATAATATCTCATCCAACAGCTTGCACACTCATGTCATAAAATTATACGCTTGATACACCTTTATTTGTATACCTAAAATAAACTCATAATTTCACTATATACATTGAGTTTAATTTTATGTTTCCATTTCAATCAAAGGGTAAAGATATTAACTTCCATAAATATGGAATGAGAAAATACTTACCTGACTTATTCATTAATAACACATCATTCATGATGCATAAAACATACCCAACTTAACCACAAACTATTTCATCATGGTTTATAGTAATAAATCAAAGTGATTGAGTCACTGTATACATTAATAATAATCTTAAAGTCTAACGACTATCACACAGACTTATATATAGGAATGTTTGGTGACACATAAACATGAAAAATTCTTACTGACAGGTTAGTTCTCATAATATCCCATATTGGAGATTAAAAAGTGTGAACTTCTAGAGATGGAGACTCGTTTACTTATGAGTACCCTCACCGAACAATAAATATTATTTGTTTCCCATAAGATAATGTTATCCAATCATAGAAATATATTTAATATTACCATCATGGAATTTCATGGTTCTCATCATAGAGGGAATTTTTATAACCTTTTCAATGTGATAGATACTCTAGTATATCATTAAATTACTATCATAAAAAACGATGAACAATATATAATAAGATATTTATATTAATACTTAATTATTTGATTAAAAATTCAATCTAAAGTTAAATAGTTGGGTCTAGGACACCAAATCCAACAACTCACACAACTTCCATTAATCTACATATTCCTGAAATTTGTCCAGTATTATTTCTACTTATTTTTCATGAGTGGTTGGTGATACATCCTCCAATCATTTCAAATCATGATAAAGTGCTCATATATATGCATGAAAGGACTACAAATCCTCATAGAACTATTGCTTGTCTTCCTTGATCTGCCTCACGAACTACACCCTTCATATTTGCATCACCAACATTCAAAACTTCCTATCTCAAGAATATATATCTCTAAACTTTCTCTCAAAGGAATAACCAATTAATAGGGTACTATGTTATAGATAGAGATAGAGAGAGAGATAATAAACAATTATTCTATTAAAGAAAGTAGTAGTGGAGGATAGGAATTAAAGTAATCTATAGAATAAGTAGAATAAAGAAGATAAATGGTTAAGGAGAAAAAGGGAGAGGATAAGGATCTCTACATGAATCCCTTGGATCTAAGCTCTTATCATCCCCAATCCCTTCCTAATAAAATCTAACCAATCTCTAAGAAACCACTTAATAACTACCAGTGGCCCCTATTTATTATCCTAGCCTAATTTTACTTTCTATAACTAACTAGTAAGAATAAAAGTAGATAAATTCTCCCTAACAACTACTAACCCACTACCCAACACAAACATGCCACAACACCCTTACACATCCCCACTTTATAATTCATTCCAAAATCATTTGGTAAATCAATCTTGTAAGAATTGTTTCCCTCTTTTTTAAGTAATTTGAATGGAACTTCAACTCATGGTGAGAACTTTATCTTCATTTTAGATGAAAATATTTCCTTGATAAGGTGAATCCACACGTTGTCTCTAGGTAAAAAATGGTTTACTTTTGATGTTTTTTAGCTCACCTCTTGTATACTTCATTATACTTCTCTATTTGAGCACAAATAGATTCATGAAACTTCTTTATCTACTTATTCTTTTATTCTTCATCAATATTCACCTAGAAATAAAGAGGCAAAGAGCCAAATTATATATGAGTGATAGGATTGATTCTCTAAACCACTTCTAATGAAGAATGTCAAGTTGTAACACTTAGAGATTTTTTATATGAAAATTAAGATTGTGAAAGCTATAAATTCCAATCTCTCATATTCTTGTTCACTAATGTTCTTAGAATAATTCACAATTTACTATTTGAGTTGGTTTTCTAGAAACA
This sequence comes from Viscum album, assembly GCA_963277665.1. NCBI lineage: Eukaryota > Viridiplantae > Streptophyta > Magnoliopsida > Santalales > Viscaceae > Viscum > Viscum album. Next base: position 1,820,150,245 of record OY728164.1, read on the forward strand.
ACTATTTATACTTTGGATAACATGTATATTCAAAGATTTGAATATTAATAAAACATCTTATTACATATTGTTCATTGTTCTGTATAAATTTTATGTAATAACATACTAGAGGATCTATTGAATTGATAATATCATAGTCATCTACTACTATGTTGAGAACCTTAAAATTCCATGAATATATTCAAAAATATAGTTCTATGGTTAGATAACATACTATAATGAGACACATATAATGTTGGTTGACATGTGAAAGTTCTTGTAAACAGATGAGACTTCTTCTCATGAATTTAATAATTGGTAATCTATAAGGCGGGGGGTTATGAGAATACACTTTCATGTAAGAATTATACATGGTTGTGTGTCTTAGAATATTATTATCTATGATAATGTTTAATGGTCCTTATCCTTTAATATTATTGTTAATATATGTAATGACTCACGTAATTTTATGTACTAACCAAAACCATGACACCATATATGGGAATTTGGGTATGTTGGGTGTGTCATGAATGAAATGGAAGTTGATATTTGAGACCTTTGATTGAAATGGAACTGTCATATTAAATTCCATGTCTATGGTTTAATGGAAAGTTTATTTCAAATAATCAAAGGAAGACGTATCAAGTACATAGTTTGATGACATGTGTGTGCAATCTTCTTGATGAGATATTATGGCAAAGAGATTATATTACATAATAAGAATTCATGTGTGGTTGTCAGCATTGTGACATTAAATTCTTTCTCTCGGGTGCTTTGGCCCATTGCTAGACAATAATCCTAGACTTTAGAAAAAATCACATAATTCTAATGATAATGAAACCTAGAGGGGAACACACTAAGTATTTCCATTGATCGCAATTAAATTCTATTTAAATTTAATTATTATAATAAATATTATTTTCAAGATCATGGAATAATTTTATTCAGGTTCTATCAATCGTAAATATTATTTGAAAGGTAATAAATAATTATTTATTCATTAATAAATAATTTATTCAATTACATGAATATTTAATAAATATTTATTCTCCAGACTATGAAAAAAATATATATTTTGTAGACTATGAATAGAATATTTAATTTAATATATATTCGGGTATTTGATAAAAGTCGAGGAGGAAAAGTGGATCAAGACTGTGTTGGGAGATAAATCTTAATTTATAGGAAAAAAAATATATTTATAATTGTGTCATTTAATACACACCATAAAATAATACTAATACTAATAATATTTTTTCATGTTTCCAGACAAGGTTTATTATATTATTTAAGGTTCATTGCTTAATTAAATAATATTTTAACTTTAACCCTTGCTTTATAAATAGATAATTATGTCTATTGTTCAATTGAGAATTTGAAATCATTGTGCACAATTATCTTCACTATAGATTCCTACATCTCTTATCCTACCAAGAATGAGATGAAATAAATACAATCCTTTAATCTTAAAGAAAATATAAGTGATGAAGAAAAATAACACAAGATGATCAAACCTCCAAGCTATCACTCGACATTCCATCGATGTTGTTCGAAGATCAAAGGACATGGTGTGGATCACTGCTAAAGGGACTCTACATTGGGTCATCTCCATACAATGAAAATAATATAAGAAATGGATTTGATTGATAAAAATATTTATCAAAGAAGGATCCTAAGATGTGGTAATATCTCTTCAGATACAATTTAAATTAATTATAAATTTATGTGAAAAATATCATCTCCAAGTTCTAAAATTTCTATGTCAACATTCTATGAAAAAATTTCATTGGTCATGAAATTTATATCTTGCATGATTGGTGAATTATCCATTTAATTAGAAAAAAGCCTTAATGTTTATTCCCCCAAAAGGATCTTCCATTGCATCTGAAACCTTCAAGTAGTATCAATGGGGTCACATTTAAATTTATAATTATTTATTTGATTGTTGATTGGTTATGTGCAATAGTGGTTAGATATTTCATTTCTATATTATTAAATTTTAATAAAAAGTTTAATTAGCATGTTTTTGAAATTTTAATATTCAATGTTCAAGATTCATAATTTTTTTTAAAGACTAAGAATAGGTGGAGAACAACCAGAAATTCCATTGTGAGGCGCCAAAGTTTATAGCCAGTTGATTGGGTTACATGATGTGTACCCAGATTACTCCCTGTGTACCTAAGTTAATTACACCTAGATGTGTCACAGGATACATGAAACATTGAGTATCTATTACACATGGTGCATTTATTTCATACCACATGTAGACCAGGAAAACTTGGCACATGGTTTTTCAGATTAAAAGGCATGTATATAGTGTACATGTTGTGTAGTCTACATAGTTTAGTGGTGAAATTTTCACTAATCGTGTGGTCTAATTCATAGTTTCTAACCATGTGTGACTAACAGATCGAATAATTAGTGAAAAAATAGAATTTAGTTAGAATACACGACATGTGACTCATTAGTTATTAATTCTAAAGGAGACTTCGAGTCAATTGGTGGGTTACGCGGGCACACAGGATGTGGAAAACATGATGTTTAGTTGGCTAGTACACATCGTGTAGTCTAACCAAAATACATGCCAAATCCCCAGGTGTTTATCCCAGATACATGACATCAAAGAACATAGAATTTGTCTCATAAGTACATGTCATGTAATCTCCCAATAAAGGGTAGAATTAAATCACATTAAAATAATTAAGTACATTATTAAAACCCAATTATAATGTTGGCACTAGATGTGTTTGACTATGTAATACAATTTTTATGGAATTAATACACGATCAATTAATTTATTATAATTATATGTGATTATTGGTTATGCTATTTTATTTTCCATGAATGAATTAATGATTAGTATCTCCAAGAGAATTTGTATGGTCATTAAGATAAATAGAATTAATGAATTAATTAATACAAGTTTGTTTATCTTAATAACAAAGAATTAATTGAAGTGAATTCTAGCTAGTGTACTTTTGTATATTTGTTGCATGTGCATGAAAAATTATGAGCTTTGACCATACTTGTGTATGGGTTGGATTAATTTAACATAATTTTATTACATGGGTTTGAAATTATTTATTATTAAATTAAATAAGAAGGCATGAGTATCATCTCTCCATCTTTTATTATGTGGGACCTGCATGTACAAGGTTTTTAATGTAATTACCCTTAACTGGTCCTTTGATTCCCCTCACTAATGTGTGAGTTATAAACATATGTAACACAAGGAGTAATAAAATCTTCATGGAGGTGGTTCATTATAGATCTAAGATAAAACGAACCCGGGTGATATATAGGTGGATAAGGTGGAATGCTATAGATCATTCCAAGACTAGCACAAGGAGTTTTCCCCTAGTTAATAGGTTGATTTATCATCCTATCAATACATGAACCTTAAAATAATCTCATAATTAAGTCACTTATTTATTTTTTATTTATATCTTATGCATGATTTGTTTTATGGATATGAGAGCACAATCACATAAATTAAATGGACTAATGTGAAAATATGGAATTTAAATAAATGGATTATATATAAATGTTTTATAAAAAACATAGTTAATCAATTAAGTAAAATACACTTAATATCGATACGATGTGTAAATGATAAAACAATATTTTTTCATAATAAATCAAAATCACTCAATTTAATATTAATTCATACTAAGCCTTCCATTACTTGATTAGGAATGAAACCAATAAAACTAGGTGTTTAACCAACACTTACTAGGAAAATTACTTTTATTAGGGGAGTTGTTAAGAAAGTTTTGGGTTGACTTAACCATTTCACATAAAGTAGAGTATCCCTTTATATACTTAGTGTAACTTGGAGGATAATATTTAGGAAATCCCAATTAGAATTTCAAGATTGGGGAGTTCACTTAACATATCAAGGATCTTCAAGACTATAGTTGGAAAAACCTACCTACCTAAATACATTCAATTAATTGACTAAGCCCTTTCTTGGGATATGGGAAGGTACATATGGATCATTTACACTAGAATTTCTTGAGTGATGGAAAATTATAATTTCAATGGTGAGGTATTTTGAGACTTGATAAAATAGTGGTAGAATTAATAAAACTGAATTCATTATGTCTCATGTAATTTGTAATCAATAAAAGTACTAATAATATACCCTTTTAATATTGTATATTAATGAAAATTTCAGAATCCACATTATCCCTATAATAAATTTTGGAGAAATACCATCTATTTACTAGAAATAACTTATATGAATGGTTCAAACACCTACAGGTAGTGTTTTTCCATGAATACATGCTTGAGTCCTTAGGGACTGATCTACCTACCAAGGAGGTGAGTGATGATAAGTTCAATATATATATGATAAAAATGTGAGTGATGTGGTATATATTCAATGTTTAAATATTTCATCCATGTATAATTAACTCATAAATTCACATAGTCAATCTCATTTTTTAAATTGAGAACCTATAGGTTCTAGGGTTCGATTTGCATAAAGAATTGTGCACTAATATCATTGTTGTGTCACTTCCTCAAAGATTATATAGATTTGTTGTTAATTTAAATATAAACAACATAGATAGTTCTCTTCCAGTTATTCTCACACTTCTTCACCAAGTTGATAAGGAGACGAAGTGTGAAAATACTTCTATTATTATAGTGAACATAAGTAAAGGATAAGTGAAGAGATTTAAATATAAAGATTATTTCTATCACCCTTCCAATAAAAGAAGGATCATGGGACAAGTAAGGGAACAAGATAATTTCTATTTCATATTTGACAATAAGCTCCAATGCAAAAAAAATTGTACCCAAGAAAATAAGCAAGGGGAATCTTCAAGTGTGTATTTTATTGAGTGAAATTTATATGTTTTTATAAATTGAGTATTAGATACATAATGTGGTCCTCACATATGTATTCAAATATTGTAACAAATAAGATTATAAAATATTTAATAAGGTGAGTTTAATCTATGAGCATCCAACAAATCTATACTTGATGTTGTGGATATTCGAGACTACCACCTCATCTCATCAACACGAATGATCATGGTTTTAAAGGGGTGTTATTATGTACCATATATTACCAAAAACATTATTTCTATATCTATAATTGATACAAATGGATTTATTTTCAAATTTGGGAATAAATGTTTATTATTTTATAAAGATAACATTTTTTATGGTATGACACATTTAAATATTGGTCTTTATGTGTTTGATTAAACGAACCAAGTAATGACAATCGATAATGAAAGAAGTTCACATGACACATACCATGACCAACTATGGAATCACTAGCTAGGTCATGTAAATGAAAATTGTTTGACTAAATTACACCAATATGGATATTTTGACTTATTTTAAATAAAATGAATTGGTGTATGTCACATATGTTTGTAAGGAAAAATGACCAAAAACCTATTTAGTGGAAAAGGTGAAAGGGCTAAGGAGATTTTGAAATAGTTTATATCAATGTGTGTAGACCATTTCTAGTTAAATAAAGGGATTGTTACACATAATTCATAACTTTTAATGCTGATTTTAATAGATACATATATTTCTACTTGATGAGGTATAAGTTATATTATTTTAAAAAATTCAAAGAATATGAGAATGAAGTTGAACCAGATTGGTAAGAAGACTAAGAAAATATGCTCATACCCTGGTGGAGAATATATTAATCAAGAGTTAATTGATTATTTATGAGATTTTAAGATTCCATCCCAACTCACTCCTCCTAATACACCTCATTGGAATGATGTACACAAAAGGAGGAACCACACCTTGGTAGATATGGTGAGATCAATGATGAGTCATGTGAGTCTTCCATTATCCTTTTGGGGATATGATTTATAGACAAAAACACATATACTAAACCAAGTTTCAACTAAATAAACAAATGGAATTACATATAAACTTTGGTGTGGAAGATAATCCATGTTTTTGAATTTACATGTGTGGAGTTGTGATGCATTTGTTAAGTCCTCCTTAGGAAACAAAATTGCAACTTGGGGTATGGAGTATACCTTTATAGGACACCCTAAGGAAACAAGAGGACATTACCTATATAACTCCTCAGATAAAACTTTAATTATGGAAAGACATGCCATATTCCTTGAGAGAGATCACGTCACTAAAAGAGATAGTGGGAGTGAGATAGAATTTGATGAATTCCATGATCAAGGTATACAAGAGTTATCATATGAAAAAAATTCCAAAAATCCTTATTGAAGTAGAAGTTCTAGAGAAAGAAGTACCATATAGGAGTACAAGAGAGGTTATAGAACCTACAAGATATGGATTTCTAGACACTGATGATTTTGAATCATTATTAAATGTTAATAATGATCCTATAACCTATAGGGAAGTAGTAAGTGGATTAGATGTTTCCAAATGGTAAGAAGCTATGAATTCCAAAATAGATTCCATGTACCAAAACCAAGTATGGATTTTGGTAGATCCTCTAGTGGATTTAAAGATCATTGGTTGTAAATGGGAATTTAAGAAGAAAATAGACATGGATGGACAAGTCAGTAATTATAAGGCATGATTAGTTATATAAGTATTCAAAAAACGACAATGCATAGAGTATAATAAAACATTTTCACCAGTTTCTATGATAAAATCCATTAAAATTACACTTTCTATAGTATCTTATCATGACTATTAGAATTGGAAAATGGATTTTAAAATAACCTTCCTTAATCAGAATATTCAAGAAGATGTCTATATGACACAATATGAAGGGTTTGTGACTCCAAAGTATTCCAACAAGGTATAAAATTTACAAAGATATATTTATAGATTAAATCAACCATTCAGGTAATGGAACATTTGGTTTGATGAATCCATAATAGAATTTGGTTTCATTAATAACAAATGTGATCCTTGTATAAAAACAATTTAGTGGGAGTGTGGTCAATTTCTTGATAGTTTATGATGATGAAATTCTAATTATTGGAAATCGTAATGCCCTGACCCCATAATCCCAGAGCCGATGAATTATTTTATTACATTATCATAGATACAAGATTCAAATCCTAAGGGACTGAATAGTTTAGAATTTTTGGAAAACTAGATTACATACATGATACCCATATTACATTGGGAAATCTAAAATAAAACAGAATACATAAAAAAGACTAATAACTACATCCTTGAAACTCATTCAAAGTATTCTTATTCATAACATGGGGAAGGAAACAAAAATAAGGGTGAGCTCAAATTCTCAATATGTGTAAGTAAAATAGAAGCAATAGTTAATCGGTAAGAATAAATCAACATGAAAAAGTGAATAATGGAGAATACATTCCAATCAAATAACTAGATAAGGTATACTCAATATGCTAAGGTAAGAAATTGAAAACACATGCCATTAAATCAATAAAATAAGAATGAAATGTATATATATATTTTTCCATAGTGAAAATATCATGGACAAGAAATATTGAATCAAAATCAAGAAAATTATTAATTATTGGATTCCATGTCTCAGGCATATGAAAACATCTAATGTTAAGATCTATCCTCTAGATAGTTTAAAACTATAGGTAGAAACCTCTTTAATTTGACCAACTGATTTGCCTCATGAGAACCTATCGATGCATTGAGGGACTATATAAATTTTTGGATCCACCTTTAATTACATGTACAAATAATTACTCATATATAATAATATATTTAATCAATAAATAATATGCCTTATCAAATATCTCTATTTAATAAAAGATATAGATTTATCAATAATTCTCCAGTTAATCAAATAACTATCAAAGTAAACACCATTTGTAAAAATGTTATATAGTTTAGGAAATAATTATACACATCACATAAGAGTATATATATTCAAAATAAAAGTGATCTATAATAGAAAATTTTCATAAGGAAGTGATTTTTTAAGATAAAGTTAACAATTTCCAAATAAAGTGAGATTGTGAAGATAACTTTTACCACTCGGTAATTTTCAAGTAAAAACCCCTTAGATGGGATAATTAAAAGTAAAAAATTTAAATACCATGAGGATAAAAGTATTCATGGTATAATATATATAATTGTTTAATATACACACCACACAAAATAAGTAAGTGGTGAATATGACATTTATATCACAGAAGTAAAAAGTGAGATGAAAATCCCTTAACTTGCATTTCCTTTTAGGTGAATATCCTTTAAACACCTTTATAATGGTTTTAATAATGTTAATAACTTATAATATAACCATAATAATATTTATAATATCATATATGTTTTTTTATAATATCTTATTACCAATTTGTTAACAATCTTTCATCATTTTTACTATTTCAGGTGTTAATTTCCTAGTTTTTCGAGTATGTTTTGACTTGTTACTTATTGTTCCCATTACTTAGATCATGATTTCATCATCTATATAATTTAAAACGTGATTTAATTATCATATATATTCATTATATATGTATTTATAATAATCCATAATATTTGGAGATAAACAAATGAAATGCATCGTTCATGGAGACGATAGGTCGTATGTAAACATGAACGCTACTTTCATTTATTTGTTGTATTAATAGGATGAAAATTAAATGAGATATATATATATATATTATAATTAAATAATAATATATATTTCATATATGTCACATATTTTTATTTAAACCATCCATTATATATTCCATGTATAGTGTGAATGAATCACATCACTTTGAGGAGGTGGTAGTCCACACATCCAAAAACGATGTTATCATATTTACACAAAATGGAAAACATAAGGTTATGTGTTATATAAAAATTAAATAAGAATAAATACATTATAAATATCATATAAATCATATATAAATAGTTTGTACATAATAATTCCCACCATGATATGTGGTAAAGGAAAAAACGAACAATCATCATTTCGTGAGGCAATAGTTCGTCATACACATAAACAATATGTTTGTTACCCATTAGATGAATGTGTGTATAAGTTCAGGTCAAACCCTTAACATAAACACATATAAGTATAATTAGGATACTTATTTTATTATATAATTTTGTAATAATAATATTTTGTGGGATGGAGAATGTAAATAAAACAAAAGTTCCTAAGGAAAGATGTTACCTATTCTTTGAATAACTCATTTTGGTTTGCACCAAAGGGCTTCCTTGGATGGATTTATGACCAAGGTGAGGATTATAGTTTTATGGGAGGTATTATGAGAATATATTTTTATAGTTATTGGTTTATCCAAAGTGTCTTGAGAGTTGTGAGGAAGTGGGAGGGGTGAGTGCCTTTCTATAGTGGAGGAGGAGTGGTATTCTTATAAATTTTCAAAAAGGGAATTCCACCCATTTTTTTACTATGACAAGTAGCAAAAATAATGGAAAAAATTAGATAAAACTGATTATAGGTTATATATATTAACATAGAAGGGATTTTTTACAAGTGTGTAGATCATTTTGGCCCTTAATATTAAGTTTTAGTCACTTGTTAAGCTATTTTTTCTCATAATTGTTGTAATTAATTTTAATTACATTCACTAATATTTTGAGTCAAAAAATAAGTTTAACTTATTATAAATTATAAATTATGATGATTCAAAATATTGAATCCATTTTTAAAAATTATAATAAAATAATTTTCATAAATTAATTTAAATTTAATCCCATAGATGAGACAACAATGCGGCTTTTTAAAGTAAAAATCTTCAAAAGTTTACTATGTTTTTATATTCAATTTCAAATTGAAATTGATTATAATTACCTAAATATTATTAATTAATTTAAAATCTATCTAATTAATTTAAAACTAACTAAAAATATAATTTAACCTTAAAAATAAATTAGATGAAAAAGAAGTTTTGAATTAAAATTCAGTATTTTTCACTATTCATCAAAAAATGAAACTTGATAGAGAAATACAAAAAATTAACTCTAAACTAATTTTTATGTTTTAATTTAAAAGTTGAATTTTATTTTAATATAAAAAATTTATAAAAGTTCCAAAAAATTTGATTTAAAATTGGTTCACCATTAAAAGGTGGAAAAATTGCCTTTTTAGAAAAATTCAATTTTAAGCATAAAATGGATTTATTCTGATCTTATGCTAATCATGTATAATAGATGAATTTAAAAAATATTTGATTGAATGTAAAATATATATTTCATTAATATAATTAACTAATATTAATTAATTTAATTTATTATTATAAAATGCATTTTTAAGCATAAAAATAGTTTTTTATAAAAACATTACCTCTATATTCAATTAGTTTTTATATTTATTTCTATTTAGTTTTTAACCAATGGATTAAAAACTATAATTCCATAATTTATTTAATCCTATTAATAACCATCAATTTAATGGCATAATTGTATCTTATTATGTTAAATAATAATATTTTTCATAATATATTATTGTTCGGTAAAACTCGGTCTTGCGTGTTACGCAAGCCATTGAGGAAAGTCAGTCTTGCTTGTAACACAAGATAACCTTGGTGTTACATGTATATGAATCTACAATTAATGTTGCGTGTAACATAATAATAACTTAGTGTTTCATATAAAGCAATCTAGGAACAAAAATTAAATTTATCCTAAAAGAAAAATATTACAAAGTGTTGGGGTGTTACATTCTCCCCACCTTAAAATAAATTTCATCCTTATAATTCAAAATTGATCTCGGCAATCAAGGGATTTTTATTTGAAAATAAATTATTTTTGAAAAACCCACATTGTAAATAGGGTTAATAACACATATTCTTAAAAATAGAGGAATGGAAGTACAATGGTCAGAAAACTAGGTCCCCTAGTAAAAGAACATATGTGGTAAATGGAAACATGGATACAAAAGAAAAATTTAACAATCAAGTTCTGATGAAGAGTGCTAGAGAACATGTTTATCTGAATGTTGATGACCACAAATCCTTAAACCACTGTTATGAAAAAGTTCATTGATATCACTAAAAATGATGATAATAGGATTTTTTTTTGTTTCAAGACCATTTTTTCTATAGTTGAGGAATTATTTCACTTTATAAGAATATAAGTAAATATTTTTTTTATAAAAACAATATTATCCTTTAGTTGTGACTTGAACTATTTATACTCTATTTCATAGCACATGATGCATCATATGGTGAATTAATACATTAATATCTATAACCTCATCTAAATATCAACTTAAACCATCTCATAGATGGATAAAGTTTCCAAAATATTATGATCCAACACTTTAGAAGGAAGGTCAAGAAATTTACAAAATGAACTTATCAAATAATTTGAAGTGGATATTAATCACCACATACCAAACATGTGAATATGGTAATAACTTTAATTGCCATAAAATATTATTTAAAACATGCATTATTATTATTCCTTAAATAGAACATAGATTATTAGATATATTCCTTAAATCCAAAAAATAATGTAAACTCCATCAATAATATAATAAACCAATTTTTCAATAAATCATTATTAAGTTATAAGGTAGTCAACACTTACCAGATTTACATTACCCAAACCAATCATTTCTTTATCCAAACATCATTGTCTTAACATTAGAAACATATTAAGGGTTATATTTCCCTCAACCACGTGTTTTCCAAAAAAAATTACTTTCTACTGAATAAATTTTTTTAGTACCATTTAGCATATGATCTCAAATCCTTAATAAAAAAGTATTTTAGTACAATTCTTATATATTTCAAAAATCTTATGATGAGAACATCATAAATAAAATACTTTTAAAATATATTTATTAGATCCAAATACCAAATAACATTAATTATTCAACTTCAGTTGTGTCAATAACATATGCTTGCCTTTAACCCCTTAGCTTATTCTGAGGTATATTAGCTTGATTCTTGGGGAATTAGTTTGCATATTTCCCTACCTCCTTTCAGTTTTAAGACTGAATAGAAGCATTTTTCTTCTTCCCTTTTCATTATTTTTCCTGGTTACATTTTTCTCTGCACTTATAGAAAAATCTTAATCCTTTCAAGAATTTACCATGGTTATTCTTTCCACAGTTATCATATTTGGGAAAACCATTATTTCCCTTATTCCTTTTATCTTTCATTTTCTCTTACTTTCCATTCTTCTCTTGCTTCCCTTTGAAGATGTAAGACTTAGAGAATTATTTCTCTATTTTGATAGGACATAAAACTATTTCATCATATGAAGAAAAGGTTTGAGACACCAACACCCTTTGGATACTTGGCTTATGTCCTTTAAATAAATGAGAAATCTTTCATTTCATGTTACGTATGAAATCCATAATATACCTTTCTAACCTAGTAAAGGTATCTTCATACTCTGCAACACTTCCTTCCTCCCATTTCATTAAACTAAGGAACTTTCTCTTCATCTTAGTTTTTACTCATACATGGTGTCAGAATGTTTGATAAAAAAAATTTAGATGATTACCTACTATGTTTATGATCTCAATCAGTCTATACACTTAGAAATATATTTTGGGTGAGAATCATTAGTATAAAAATGGTTATATATTATTATGGACTATTTCTCAAGGAGAAGTATAATGAAGGGAATGATTTTTTAGAAGTGATGGCCTATAAACAATAAAAATTTTGGGAAATAGAGGAGATGGAGGTGGAAGAATAGGTGGAGGTAGAGGCAGAGGTAGAGTCAGAGTCGGAGACTGAGGTAGAGGAGGAAGCAGAGGTGGAGACCGAGGTGAAGGAGGAGACAAAGTGCTGGCATGCAAATAATAAAATTGTTAGGCAATGGAGTATAATGGGGATCATACCAAGGTTGTGTTTGTGATTTTTTTTGAAATGTGTTCAAAATACTTTTTAGATAAGATAAGATTTATTGTGTATGTTTTTTATGTTTCTTATTGAAAAAATGTTTTTCACCACTTTTTTAAGTGATGTTTTATAGGAATTTAAATGGAGTATTTTTTTAGAAACTAAAAAAACAACATATATATTTTCAAACTCATTATCATAGGTTAAAATTTCTATTAGAACATTCCAAGTACTATCAAATATTACTAAATTGTGAAAACAACCCATCATCAAGAACAAACTAAAAAATAGATGTAGTTTCTTTCCCACAAATTCTTTACACTATATTAAAAGGGTCTTAATAGCATAAAATAACAAAAATAATATATAGTTAAATATTTTTATATTGAAATTTAGACTAATATATGAGATATTCTTAATCTATAAACTCTATAATTGAGGCATCTTATTTTTTTTATAAATTATATAAGTAGAATATTTGTAATGGAACACGTGCAGATGAATGAATGTGTGCATAAAAACACAATTGGAAGGACTGTTCCTCATGCCATTCCAATAATTCTTTCATTTTAATGAGTATAAAGATCCATCACAAGTATTATAAACCTCTCACTTTATATCTATAAAGAAGATAAATATAAAGAAAACCAACAATGAAACATTACAACCACAAGAAATTCAACAATTTAACATATACCTACCATATATAAACCATACATGTATTAAGTAGGGGATCTAATAGTCACTTGAGAGTCATATAGAACCAATCCAATCATTAAACAAGTATATAATCTATCTCAAATGTTTGGATAAATATGTGTGTAAACAACCACTAAATCCAGTAGGTGTATCAGAGAACTATTGGAGGACAACTATATACGATGGGTTATAAATGAGAGAACATGTTCCTTTTTGATATAAGTGGAATCCTTATGCTACCTGAAACGTGAAGTGTTTCAGGGAAAATAAAGTTTCTCTTCTATTGGTTTGGATCATGTTTTCTCTTTTCTATAATTTTTCAGTTAGTTTAAATAAAAACACATATCATATACTCAATCTTCCAAACCTCAATATGATACACAATGTGTTCAGTATGACTCTGATAGTATGTTTTAAGTTTATAATTTACTTTTTAGTTTAAAAAAAATCACATACTCAAAAACTATAAAAAAACATTAAGATTGTTTTGATACATTAGGAAAACAAACCATAAGTTTTTTTGTGACTTTTAAGAATCAGATGCACCTCAATACGATGCACAGTGTGCTCAGTATGACTCCAACTATTTCTTTTTATTTAAAATTGAAATTAACTTTAGTAAAAAATGAAATTTATATTCAAAAAATAGAGAAAACATGATGTGATTATATTTATAATTTAGTAAAATTATTCATAATTCATTTGCGATGAGTAGGAATTAGTCTCACATCAAACTAACACATGATGTGACCAGTATGACTCAAAGTGTGTGCTTTTAGTTTAAAAATAAATCTTAGTAAAAAAAAGTGGTGTACTCAAAACTAAGAACAAAAATTAAAATTATTTTGATACTTCATTAAAATAATACAGAATTCATTTAGGATGTTTAAGACTTATCCTCACCTCATTCTGATGCACAGTGTTATCTGAATGACTCCATGTGTGTATTTTTATTTAAAATTGACATTAATTTTAGTAAAAAAAGAAACTAACATAATAAAAACCAAGTAAACAAATTATTATTGTTTTAATACTTTAGGATAATGATCCATAATACATTTTTGTCATGTAATAATTATCCGCACTTCAATCTGATACATAATTTTCCTAATATGACTTAAATCGTCCATTATTGGTTTACAATTGTCGTTTTAGTTCAAAAAGTGTCACTCAATGAAAACTAGAAAAAGCACTAAAAAGTTATTGATAATTTATTAAAACTATTCATAAGTAATTTTTGTTTTTTAGGAATCATTTTCACGTCAAACTGATGTGATAGATATGACTCAAAGTGCATGTTTCAGGTTTAAAATGAAATTTTATTAAAAAACAAAAGTGGCGTACCCAAAATAGATAAAAAATTGAGTAATAATAAGTCATTTGGTAAATGTAGGAAACATATTTAACTCAATATGATGCATAGTGTGACTGGCATGACTCTAAGTGCATCTTTTATCTAAAATTGATATTAATTTTAGTAAAAAAGACAAGTAACATACTCAAAAACAGAGAAAAAAAATTCATATTATTTTAATAATTTAGGAAAATGAACCATAATTCATTTAGAACATGTGATAATTATCCACAACCAATCAGATACACAATGTGTCAAGTATGACTCACATTATCCATTATTTGTTTAAAATTGACATTTTAGTTCAAAATATGTTACTCACTAAAAAAATAAGAAAACATGATTGTATTTTATTGATAATTTAGGAAAACTATTGATAATTAATTTTTGATGTGTAGGAATCAGTATCACATAAAACTGATACATGATGTGACCGGTATGGATCATAGTTCATGTTTCTAATTTAAAATGAAATTTTAGTAAAAAAGACAAGTGGTGTACTCAAAACCAAGAAAACACATTTTGATTGTTTTTATAATTTAGTAAAAATAATTCATAAGTCATATTTGGTATGTAGGAATCCACCACACCTCAATAATATGTAAGGTGTGACCATTATGACTCAAATTGTGTCTTTTTATTTAAAATTGACATTAATTTTAGTAAAAAAGACAACTGACCTAATAAAAATTGAGAAAATGTACTCTTATTATTTTGATAATTTAGTAAAATGTTCCATAAGTCATTTGTTAAACCTAATAATTATCCACAAATCAATCTGATATAGGATGTGCTCAGCATGACTCAGAGTGTTTGTTATTAGTTTAAAATCGACATTTTAGTTCAAAAAGTGTCACGCATTGAAAACCAAACCAAGAAAGTACACTTTTATTGTCTTGATATTTTAGTAAAATGATTCATATGTAATTTTTGATGTGTAGTAATCTTTATCAAATCAAAGTGACACATGATGTGACTAATATAACTCAAATTGCATGTTTCCAGTTTAAAATGACATTTTAATAAAAAAGGCAAATGACATACTAAAAAATAAGGAAAAAAATATGTATTGTTTTAATAAATTATGAAAATGATACATAAGTCATTTGGTATGTGTAGGAATCAACATCACTACAATATGATGCACAATGTGACCGGTATGACTCAAAGTGCGTCTTTTTATTTAAAATTGACATTAATTTTTGTAAAAAAGAAACTGACCAACTCAGAACCAAGAAACCACATTTAAAATTATCCTAATAATTTAAGAAAATTATCCTTAAGTAATTTGTGATGTTTAGGAATCATCTTCAACTCAATCTGAAACAATATCTACTAAGTATGACTCAAAGTGTTCGTTATCGGTTTAAAATTTAAATTTAAGTTCAAAAAGTTTCACTCATTGAAAACCAAGAATACATGATCATATTTTCTTGATAATTTAGGAAAATGATTCATAATTTATTGTTTACATTTAGGAATCAATATAATATCAAACCTACACATTATGTGATCAGTATGACTCAAAGTGCATGTTTCCATTTTAAAATGAAATTTTAGTAAAAAACATAAGTGGAAAACTTAAAACCAAGAAAAAACATTCATATTTTTTTGATACTTTATTAAAATGATCCATAAGTCGTTTGGTATATATATCAATGAGCCACACCTCATTCTGATGCATGATGTGACCAGTATGACTCAAAGTGTGTCTTTTTATTTAAAATTGACATTAATTTTAGAAAAAAAGACAACTAAACTACTGAAAACCAAGAAAACACATTAATATTATTTTGATAATTTAATTAAATGATCCATAATTCATGTTCTATGTGTTAGAGTCAATCTCACTTTAATTTGATACACAATGTGCCTGATATGACTCAATGTGTTCATTATCAGTTTAAAATTGGCATTTTGATTCAAAAAGTGTCACTCACTAGAAACTAAGAAAACACACTCATATTATCTTTATAATTAATTAAAAGGATTAATAAGTAATTTTTAACATGTATCAATCAGTCTTATATCAAACAGACATACAATGTGATTAATATGACTTAAAGTGCATGTTTCCAGTTTAAAATTACATTTTAGTAAAAAACATAAGTGACATAATCAAAACCAATAAAACACATTAAAATGTTTTGATACTTTATTAAAATGTTAAATAAGTCATTTGGTACATTTATAAATCATCCTTACCTCAATTTTATTCATGGTGTGACTTGTATGACTCAAAGTTCATCTTTTAATTTAAAATTGACATTAATTTTAGTAAAAAATACCAGTGGCATACTAAAAACCAAGAAAACACATTCATATTTCTTTAATAATTTATGAAAACGATCCATATGTCATTTGGGATGTATAAAAATTATCTGCACCTCAATCAGATACATGATGTTCCCGATATGAGTCAAAGTGTCCGTTATCAGTTTAGAATTAACATTTTAGTTCAAAAAGTGTCACTCAATAAAAATAAAGAAAACATGATCATATTGTCTTGATAATTTATGAAAAAAAATATAATTAAATGTTTACATGTAGGAATTAGTCTGATATCAAACTAACACACAATGTGACCGGTATGACTCAAACTGCATGCTTCTAGTTTAAAATGAAAATTTGGGTAAAAAGAAATGTGATGTACTCAAAACTGATCAAAAAACTTAGTATTGTTTTGATACTTTATTAAAATAATCCATAATTAATTTTTATTTTATAGGAATCATCCACACCTTAATCTGACCTACTGTGTGATCGGTATGACTCCAAGTGTGACTTTTTATTTAAAATTGACCTTAATTTTAGAAAAAAAGATAGCTAACCTACTCAAATCTGATAAAATGAATTATTATTATTTTAATATTTTATTAAAATAATAAATAATCCATTTGAGATGTGTATATATCAGTCGTACCTCAATTTGATACACAGTCTTCTCGGTATGACTTAAAGTGTTTGTAATTTTTTTAAAATTAATATTTCAGTTCAAAAGAATCAGTCATTGAAAACTAAGAAAATGTGCTCCGATTGTATTAATAATCTAGGAAAATTATTAAAAAGTCATTTTTGACATGTAGGAATCATCCTCATGTCAAACTGACGCATGATGTGACCAATATAACTCAAAGTGCATGTTTCCAGTTTAAAATGAGATTTTAGTAAAAAACCAAAGTGATGTACTCAAAACCAAGATTTTTTTTATTATTTTGATACACTATAAAAACAATCCATATGTAATTTTTTATGTGTAAGAATCATCATCACCTCAATTTGATACACTATGTGCTTGATATAACTCAAAGTGTCTATTATTAGTTTAAAATATGCATTTTAGTTTGAAAAGTGTCACTCACTGAAAAGAGATAAAACATGCTCATATTGTCTTGATAATTTTGTACAATGATTCATAAGTCATTTTTGATGTGTATGAATCTTTCTCACATCAAATAGAAACATGATGTGATTAGTATAACTCAAAGTTCATGTTTCCAATTTGGAATTACATTTTAGTAAAAAATATCGATGACATACTCAAAACCAAGAAAAAAATTTAGTATTGTTTTTATACTTTAAGATAATGATCCATAAGTCATTTGGGACATGTAGGAATTAGCCTCACCTCATTAATATGCACAGTGTTACTATTGTGACTCCAAGTGAACTTTTTGATTTAAAATTGATATTAATTTTAGTAAAAAAGACAACTAACATACTCATAATTGGGAAAACACATTTCCATTTTCTTAATACACTATAAAAAATGATCTATAAGTCATTTTTATGTGTATTAATCATCCACAACTCAATACGATATACTATGTGGCTAGTACGACTCAAAGTGTATGTTATAAGTTTAAAATTTACATTTTAGTTCAAAAAGAATCACTAATGAAAACTAAGAAAAGCACTCGGATTGTCTTGATAATTTAGAAAAATGATTGATAAGTCAATTGTGATGTATATTAATCATTATCATATCAAACTGATACATGATGTGACTAGTATGACTCAAAGTGCGTGTTTCCAATTTAAAATTACATTTTATTAAAAAACACAAGTGACATACTCAAAACCAAGAAAACACATTTGGATTATTTTGATACTTTAGAAAACTGATTAATAAGTCATTTGGGATGTGTAAGAATATTCCTCACCTTAATCTGATGCACGGTATGATTAGTATGAGTCTAAGTGCATGTTTTCAATATATATGTGCCGTTTTAGTTTAAAACGCACATTACATTGCCAAAACAGATAAAATGATCCTAGATTGTTTTATCATCATTGTATATGATATTACTCAAATATTTTCCTTAATTTTTTTATTATAATTATTTAGTTAATTTTCATAGAGACAATGCTTTAAGAAGAGCCAAAAATGGCGTGATGTGCAAGAATCAACCACAACTCAATCTGATACATAGTGTTTCTGGTGTGACTCAAAGCTTAGTTTAAAACTAACACAATAGGTTTAGTTTATTTATTTATATTAAAACTAAAATAAGAATTTTTTTATTATATAGGTGCATTATTTTTCTCAAGTAGGGGTGGTTTGTTTAGTAATATCACGAGTCAGGGTTGGGGGTAAAATACAAAGGAGCATTGATGTTTTTGAATGTATGTGATAATTTTTACTTACTCACGTAATTGTATAAACCAATGTTTTGAATCTCTATAATATATTATTTTTTTCTTGTATTCTTATTGTAATTTTTTTTTTCATTTAAAATATATATCTGTACCTGATTTTGTTACTTTCTAGTGCTATAGTGTACTGTTATAACACACTACAGTATGCCCCTTTATCAATGCTACTAAATGCAATGGTAAAGGAATATTTTATGAGTGCTTATAAAAGAAATGTTAAAGGGGGTCCTTTATCATATCTTCTAAAAGAATAGATAAATGGGTCCTTTATCAGTGTTTTTAGCATTGATAAAGGACTCCTTTATCAACGTTTTTCTAGCATTGATAAAAGCCTTAGACTTTTAACCATGCTTTAGTAGTCAATGCTTTTCTAGCACTGATAAAGTGTAATTTTAGCACTGTTAAAGTTCTGTTTTGTAGTAGTGTTATATGAAGCAAGAACTTTTGGAGTTTCTACTAAACTTATGAAAAATATTTTAAAACTTGGTTTGAGCATAAAATTTCCCAATAAGGGGATTTAAAACTAATGAAAAATACTTTGAAATACCTTTGAAAAACTTTTATATCAAAAAAATATATTTGATATTATATATAACATTCTGAAATAATAATATATGGTTTATATGAAAAATACATACGAAAATACTTTTCAAAATCCTTTTCATTTTGAAAACTTAGTTTAAAATACTCCTTGAAAAACATTTGGATTTATCCTTAAAAATAATTTTACTATAATAATTATTTTTTGGAATAAAATGGTACATGGTGGATCTTATGAAAACCATGTGACTACTTAGCAACATCACTTGTTGGAAAATTTACAATTGAGGCTCTGGGTTCACTTTCCATTTCTCATCATCTCATTTGATATACAAGTGTTTAATTTTAAGAATTTTTTTAGAAGATCCAGTTTTCTCATTTATAACCCATTAAAAAACCTTTCAAAATTATTACATAAATTATTTTTACAGATAAAAATAATTCAATAACTTTAATATTGGAAAAATAACTTTCCAAAAAATTATAGGATAAATTCATATTTCTAAAATAATTACTTATATTTAAAAGAAACATAAACATAAACTATTCAAAATTAAAACTAATTCTTGTCATGTGAAATTATAGAAATTTCATCATCTATTAATATGCATTACATTTTTAGAAATTAAAAATCATGCTACATATAAAAATATAGATTATAAATTATATAGTTTTTTAATAAAATAAAATTACATTAAAATTAAACAATAAAAAAACAATGTTTTGTTCTTTTTTTAAATTTTGAAATTGAAATTTCTAGCTTTGTTTAAAAATAATTATTGAATTGCATTATATATAAATTTAAAATATAAAATTATATATATTTTAAAATAAATAATCCCTTACCCATAAGGAGTTTTGAAATAAATCACCTTTATTGAAATAATTTTGAAAATAAATTCTTAAAATTTAGAATATTTCCCTTAGAAGGGATTGTAATAATAATAGAAGAAAAAAAAATCAAGATTTTGAATTAAGGTATTGTTAAAAATATTAAGTTTCCCCTTACTTGACACTTCATAGATGGATGAATCTTCCTAAAAAAACTATTTCCTCCACAACATACATTGAACACTACTAGTATTCTGAAACCAAAATAAAAATCCTTAGAAAGTAGCGAAATTATAAAAATTTTATCCCTTATTCAGGAAAACCAGTACTATATATAGGTATGTTTAAAAAGTATCCTTTCAATTAAATACTACTTGATTAATACTATAATACAAATATCTATATCAACATTTAAAATCAGAGATATGATAGGATATCTTTTTATGATACCCTAATTATAATATAGATATCCATCAATTTCATCACCTTATAATGAACTATCTTCTCCACATATAAACTATCTATGAACCTATTATTATTAGGATATCACAAGAATGAATATATATAGACATGGTAATAGTTACTCAAAATCTTTCCGAGATCATGCTCTATACGTTTTTGTGATATTACCAATTTAATTATTTTAAATCCTCCAGACATGTTATTTTCAAGGAGATGAGATTGATATCCTACTACGATTTCATTATCAATTAGATTACAAAATAATATAAGGATTTATGGCCACGGAAGATGGACCAGATAAACAAAATTTAATAATTGTTTTCTTCACCTGACATTTTTCAACAAAACCACTATACAATTCAATATAAAACAATTGTTCGATCACAAACGGAGGTAGTAGACAAAGAGTAATTTAATCTGAAGAAGAAAAAGATAAAATCAATCCAAAATGGAAATATTTATTTATCGATTGTACTATAAATTATTTTCAATATATACATAGTTCAATCCATCGATAACAGAGAACTACACTCATGTTTGAAGAAGATAACAAACAGAACAATATCCAAGAATCGAGAATGATCTTTGTGATGAAATATATACAACCAGACCTCAGATATCTAGGTGATTCATCTAGTAGGATGAGGAAGATGATAAACATGTCACTTCTAAATCGAAGACAAACCTTAAAATAGGGTTTCCAAGAAGGTTCAGGCATGTAAACACAAATACAATTGAATATAAAAAAACGATTACAGTTGGAAGACGACCATACAATATCCACCATGAATAGTTTGTAAATTGAGTCAATCTCTCTTATCCATTGTCAAAACCCTTTCCATGATCAAAACCCTTCTTAATGGTCCAACCTTCCATCGGTTTTTGACCCATCACTCGACCTCTAGAAATCAAAACCCTCAGGTTTGATTTCCCTTAAGTGGTTGAGGCCCCTTATTCGTTTTTTTATTTTTTATTTAATAAAATTTTATTATTATAAGTAATTCATCATTTTATAAAAAATTATTATAATTCATAATTTTATATATAATTAAATATTTCCTTTAAAATTTTATTTATATTAAATATTTTATATTTTTTTGTTCAAAAGTTCATTTCATTTATTTTATATATAGTAATATTATTCCATTCCATTAAATTTTAATTTTTTAAAATATATTATATATATATATATTAACTCCTTTATTATTTATAGAAAAACAATTTATAATCTTCATAATTAATGTTTTTAATATGGAATTTCAATAATTCGATGTAATTATTCATGACAACTTCATAATTATTTTACCTTTCAAATAAATTTCTTTATACAAATATTATATTTTATGAAAATAATCATTTATTCATGTATAAATATTGTTAAATTAGTATGTATAAGATTTAAACTATAGAAACACATATTTTTATAATTTAACATTTTTTATGTATAAAATTAGTTGATAAAATTTACTAATAAAAATATTATTTAATAAACTTTCAATTAATATTGTCATTATAAATTCTTTATTTATTTATTTACTTTTTTTATTGATAAATTATTATTCATTTAATTTTTATAACAATATCAAGTTAATTATGAAATAAAGATAATAATATAAATTATAAATTAAATAATTCTTATATTAAAAACACAGGTTTTTACACCTCTTCCCTATGGCCTACCCTATATCCATCACCTATATCCCACCTTACATTTGCTACCCCACCTCTACCCCCACCTCAACCACCTAATCTCTAATAGACCAATTATTTTAAATACATGATGGTATTCATAATCAACTATCAATACTCCATTAATGACCCATGAATACTTCTCCTTCCATCACCACTTAGACTTAGTATATTTCTTCAAAAAAACCAATCTGTAAATCATATAGTTTCGGCACTTCACCAGTTGGAAAATATTTAAATACAGCTAGTGCTTCAACCATAACCCAGAACAACTTCATCACTGTATAGTTTCACTATATGTGTTTTATATAACTTGTCATGCTTACCGATTCTTCTCAGTTGTTCCACCATAAAAATTATTGAAAAACTAGTGTTCCATCCGCAACATTTATCATTAATTTTGTTTCCCATATGGAATTTGGATTCCTAATCACATCCTCATGTATATGTTTAGTATATAATAAAATACTACCACCTTCAAACATAATATATGAAACATTATACTTATAAAACTTGATGTCCAATGTGTCACTACAAAATATTTAATTTTTTATAACATGTAAATATCTATTGATAAAATAAAATTTTCTATTCATAAATAATTTTCCCAATAGATATGTCTTTTTCACTAAATTATTTGTGTAAACTCCATCGATAAAATTTACAGCGACAGATTATAATTTTCTTTTAAAAATATAATAATACTAACATATAATACATCTATTGGTCAAAATGTTCAACAATATATTTATCCATTGATAATAATATTACAAACACTTATATTTTCACCGGTGATATTATTAAAAATATTAATTTTCTTTAATTGTAAGTAATACTAACAATCTTATCTGATTGTAATGTATTTTTTAAATAAAAAAATACTTATTTTCATTAAAATATCTTTTTTTGAGACATTATATTATAAATATTAATCTAATTATATATATAATTTATATTATAATTATAATATAATTATTAAGAATTTAATTCTAGTGAAATATTATCGAGTGATGTGTAGTTTAAGACTTCTGATGGATGGTTTAGGAGTTAGGGAAGCCACTTAGTCAATGATCTAAAGTAAATATGAAAATATTATTTAATCAATGTTTCCACTAACATATCTATTAAATTTTACTATAAAACTACCAATAATGATAGAAAAACCTACAAAACACACATTTCCACATACCATGAATTTAACAAAAACCAACTGAATCCAAACACAATAAAGGCTCACATCTGATTCCCTAACACAAGTGAAAATAGAATAAGAACAATTTGAATAAAAAAAGTTTCACATCCTAAGAATTTATCAAACACCATCCATTAGTAGCATGATGTTACTCACTAGAATTGAGTTGATGGAATGAAAGATTAAGTAAATGCTTATATGTTTCAATATAAGTCATAATGGGGAGTCTGAGATGGTGGTTTAATTTATTTTAAACCAACTCAAACTGGGGTCACACACACATAGAGGTCATTGAGTTAATTGTATCTATGGCCACTAACACATTATTCATATAGGATATCTTCTAATATTAATTCTTATGGAATTTCATTATTTAGATTTTGTAGGAGGCAATAGCTATGAAGACTTCAATAAAATTCCCCATAAAACATATTTTTATATGTTATTTTTGAAAAATATTTTAAAAATATATAATTATTTCCACTATTTTTCATAAAAAACGTGATGTTAAAATATATAAAAAACTTATATCCCTATTAATTATTTTCCATTTGGAAGGTGCAATGATATTTCTTATTGAAAAGAAAAAAAGAAAATTTGGGATCTTACTGATCCAATTATAATACACATAATATAAATGATATTGAGATAAAATTATTCCCACTCAAATAGAAATAAATATAAAGATGCATAACAAAACTTGTTAGTTTGAATTATACTTTTTCTTATTTAATTAAAAATAAAATAATGGATCTATGTTTGTTATCAATTTTTTCTCACCTATCAGTGAAATAAACATCAATATGATTTAATATTTTTGTCCATGACTTGAAAAAATTTAAAATAGGATAGAAATAAAGGATTAAAGAAAAATGAATTCATGATGGTTTTGAGTATGATTAGTAAAAATAATGAGTTTGAGTAAGATTGGTATAAATAATATGATAGTATATTTTAAAAGATTTTAACTGCTCACTTGATCCAACATATTTGGAAGTGATTTTCTATTAATGCAATAATGAAATGTTCATCAAATATACACAACTCAAACTTACTATAAAAACAACTCTAATATGACTGTAAATATATATAATTATATACAGTAGTTTAAAAAGTAAGTGAATAGAATGATGTGAATAAATAAAAAAAGGCTCATTTGTTTCAATAAAAAAATTTCATTTTAATTTAATAGTTTTATCCTTCAAAGTAAGAGAGTGGTGTATGGGATAATATTTAGAAACCACTCACTGAAAAACTCAAAGGGAAACACAAATAGCTTGTCAGATAATTATCAACACATTTATATAGGTGCCTCTAAGTATTAAGGAGATCAACTTATCTTCTCTCATGGTAAGGTCTAAAAAAGTCAAGACAAAGAGAATAAAAATTTATCAAAACATGTAAACCCTAATTTTATTTCACATATAACAAAACAATACCTAGGAAAAATATATTTAACTGGAAAAAATGTTATTATTTACCTATGAAATGGTAATTAATTTCAATATACATCTATATCAATAAAATACTAATTTAAAATCACTAATACTAAATTTATCAATAAATTTATATTGGACCATTTTTGTTTTCAATATAAATTCTAGGTATACTTTTGATAATATTAGGAAATACTTAATCAACATTAATAATTCATCATAAATTATAAGTGTTATGATATTTTTTAAAATGTATTTTCAAACAAATTCTTAACTATTTATTACAAATAATAAGGTCTATCATTAATTTTTAGTAAGTGTTGTTAAAAAGACACAAAGATTCTTGAAAACATAAGTGACACAAAATAAATTTTCAATAAATCATTATGTAAGAAAGTCAACACCTTTTCCCATGTATAATATCCCCAAATTTACCTTGAACTAAACAGGTTCCAATATTAAAAATATAGTCATAAGAGATCTAGAGTAGAAATGGAATTCATTCCATTGAAAAAATGAACTGTATAGAAGCCACTCACTAAAGCTGTAGTATATAGAACAACAACCAAGTTAATCTAAGAATTATTAAATAGGCAGTAACAAGTGTCATAAAAGTTTTCATGCGTATTATTTTTAGAAATAATTGTAAATGATTAAAACAAAATGGTGGAAGTCATCACCTTTTCCCCATGTACAATATCCCTAACTTTACAATTCAATTGGTGTAAAAGTCCTTAGTTTAGAGAAATATTGGAAATTCATGCAAGCCTAGGCATATGAAAGGAATTGATCTACACCCAAATAGTATATCCTTAACTAATGATTGAATTGGTAGTGTGGAAATTTCTATTGACTTCACACATATCTATCACGACACGTTTTTGAGATTTTCTTCCTAAGCCCTAATATCTAGATAAATAGAAAGAGATGAGATCGGGAGATCAGATTATAGGGAGGATGTGAGAGGGTCCAAACACCAAATTTATTTTAATAAACTAATACTTAAAGAATTTAATTACACAATATTACAAAATAGAACTTTCACTCATTTAAATACCCAAATTAAAAAAGAATATAATACTAGAATTTATATAATTTCTCATAATAATTAATAGACAATGAAAAATTTAATAATTTTTACTAATATCTCAATGTGATTATAAAAGAAAAGAACAAAGAACAAAATGAAAATAAGAAATATGTATATTTTATATGTTTTTCTCAGATAGTTGGAAGAAATGAGAATAAAATTTAGTGTGTTAGAAAGTTATTTGAAGTCATTAAAATGAAGTGGAGTAGTCGACTCTTGAAGATATTGGTGTGTATATAACACTATCTACCTGGTGAAAGACACTAGTTATTCAGTGCTCTATGTCTAGAATTTGTGTTACAGAAGAATACTAACTAGTTAGCTAGTGGATTCCTAATAACTAAATGGTAGTTAATACAGAATCAAAGGAATCCAACAACAGTCTACTGGCTAGCTGGTGGAGATGTACCAACTAGCCAATTGAATATCCAGTACCAAGGATGTCTCTAGGTAGGCTGTTGGATATCTGGTGGTGGCTACCAAGTATCCAATGGTTTCATACCAGCCAGTCCGAGACTATATTAGTTATATTCAAAATACCATAATATAGTTATTCCATGACTTCATAACCCTTGATGATTTCCAAAACATTCCTAGTCCAAATAGAAAATTTATTCATCAAAATCTCTTAAGGATCTCAACCTTGTTCTCTAATATCTCAACCCAATTTGTAATCATCCTTTAAGATATTTGTGAGTATCATTATAATGTGTTTTCTAAATTAAATCTCTATCCTCTAATCATCCTTTATCCAATGGGTTATCACTTCATAAAATTGAGGGAAAAGATCCTTGGATACCAGCGAAGCTTAATAGAGTGATCAAAAACCAAAATTTTGAGGGACACGCTTCTTAATCACCACTAAGACCAAGGGATCATTAATAATATAGACCACTCAAGTTAAGGGCTGGAGACAGATGGGCTCACATTTAGCTTTGTCCAAAATCCTTATCAATTGTGTTTTTCCTCTATTTACTTTATCACATTGCATCATTAATCATTGATTCACATACTTTCATAAATTTGATTTGATAACTTTCATGCTTAACATTGATACTAACCTTTTTTTATCTTAGATCAAATTTATCAACTATTTCTCAATCAATTTATTGATTTATTTATTTTTTTACATCAAAATTTTTTTATTTTATAATTTTTATTTTATTTCTAATCTAAATTTTAATAGGTAATTCTCCCCAATTTTTCCATAATTTCTCTGACTGATAATTAGTATCAAAGGGGTGATTTTTTTATCAAAATTTCCCTTGATTTAATTTTTTTAAATTGTGTTTTTGAAATCTTTAATTAATTTCAATATTTTATCTATTTATA
Source organism: Viscum album (assembly GCA_963277665.1). NCBI lineage: Eukaryota > Viridiplantae > Streptophyta > Magnoliopsida > Santalales > Viscaceae > Viscum > Viscum album. The sequence goes on from OY728164.1 coordinate 1,820,178,230, forward strand.
ACATCAAATTATTATTCACATGGTTCAATTTTTGATATAACTGACCATTTTAACAGGAATAATTGAATTTAAAATTTTATTAGTAATATTAGTTAATATGAATGGAAAATTGTAATGAATGAGTATGTTCCAACTAAAGAATATTAAGAAAAATGGACACCCAAATATGTTAATATTTCTCAACTTAACAAAAAATATATGAATGCCTTACATTATGGTCTTGATAGAAATTAGTTTAATCATGATTCCACATGGAAAATAGATTATGAAATTTGTAAATTATTAAAATTCACACAAGAAGTCCAAAATAAAGTAAAATACACTATATTTGATATGTATCAACAAGATTCTGAAAGTTTCTCCATGCATCCTAATGAATATATTACTAGATTTTTTATAAAATACTGAAATTCTCAATGGTAGATTGTTCCTTTATGATGAATTATCTTTATAAATGATCATAAAGAAATTATTATGGGTTTTACCTAGATCCTGGACTCCCAAATTCATAACCATTCAAGAATAAAAATATGTGAAAAAGTTGGTTTTGAGGAACTGATCGAATCCTTAATGAAATAAGAAATAATGATGAATCAACAAGCATGAAAGGAGTCCAATGAATTAAAACATGTCAAGAAAAATATATCCTTTAATGATACAAATGATGAATCATCTATAGGTGAGGTTATGGACTATTCTCAACTCTCCAAGAACAAGAACAACTTCTTTGAGAAAAAAATTATCCAAGTGATTCAAAAAGGTTGGTCAAAAGAAGAAATAAGAAGTGATATGGTTTGAATGTAAAAAAATAAAGTTCACATTAATCTTTAGTTTCCCATTTAAAAGAAGAAAATTAAAGAAATTAAACAAGGTAATAATTTTTTAAAAATCACAACATGGAGTGCAAGTGATGAATCCATGGACTTAACATACCCATCCACTTCAAGTGAATCAACCCCAAGTTATTTAGGAAACATTTTTATGAAGACGTCAAGGTTAATACATCTCTTCCTCTTCTTCTCCTAATTCTTCTTTATTTTATTCTTCTTATTTATCCTCCATTTTAACTAATTATGAAGCAAAAAATATGACCATGATCAACACACAAATGGTTTTCATAAAATTTATTCATTATTAAAAGATATTTAAAAGAGAAATAATCAATTTATTCAAGAAAAATATCATCTTAAAAAAGATATAATTATTTTCATCAATGAAAAATAATAATTATTCATAAAGTTTAAAAATTAATTAGACATCATTAAACTTGAATCCAACATTAAAGGCCTTAAAAGATCTCTCTCCAGATTAAGCTAAGGAGAAAACAATTTAAATAAAATATTTGGTTCTCAAAGACATGTAAAATAAATGTTTGGTCTTGGTTTCTATAATAATTAAATAACATTAATAAATAAGCTGAAAAAATACTTTCGTTAAAGTTTTCTCAAAAGATTTTTTTTAAATATAGTAAGAAAATTGGTTATTTAATTTATGAATGTTAATGAAAAAATTAATGATTCAAGAGACTAAAATAAATCAATATTTCATCCAATTTTTATAAATGATAATCTCATCCTAAGAAAATATGGATTCATAAATCTTTATTGACTAACATAAGTAGACCCAAGTTTTTTTGGGTACCAAAACCATTTTTTTTAATTTTGTAAGAAAATTTTATTATGGGAAAAACCCAATAATAATCATGGTATCTAAATAGAGGTTTCTGAGGAAACATGTGTTATTATGTCTATTAATTCAATCAAATTGAATAAATAAAAGGTGTTTATGTCACATTTTCTCATAATTCTAAGTGTAAGTTAATCAGTGAAGTTGATATTGTTTTTTCTAACTCAACTCTAATAGAAAATGTTTTATTGATTAATGTCTAGAAAAAAAATTTAATAAAAATTATAAAATTTTTTGATAGTGATTTGAAAATCTATTTTAAAAAATTATTTTTGTAATGTTTTTTAAATAAAAAAGAAAACTATTATTTACCATGTCGGAATTTCAAAATGTATATACAATTAATTTAAAATCTTTTACTATTAAAAATGTAAAATGTTTGAGTGCTCAAGTTAGTGAGTCATGGATTTTGTATAGATGCCTTTGTCATTATAGAATACACCCACCTATCAAAATCAACCATTATCAACTAGTATGATATCTTCCCAAATTTCATATCAAAGATGAAATTTTTTTGAATCATGTAAATATGTTAAGAAAAAAAATCCTCTTTTAAATATAAAAAACTAATTTATTCTTCAAAATATCTTGAATTATTTCATCTTGATCTTTTTGGTCATTATTAAATCATAATTATAGGAGTAAAATCCAATAATTTGCAATTTTTTATGTATTTACAATATTCACATGGGATTATTTCTTAAATCATAAAAGTGAATATTTCAAATCATTTATCAAGTTTTCTAAAAAGTTTGAAAATGAAAAAGGTTTTAAAATTATTTCAATTCCAAGTGATCATTGAGGGTAATTAAATGATAAGGAATTTAATGATTTATTTTCTTCTGAAGGCTATAATCATTATTTTTCTACTCCTCAAAACTCTCAACAAAATATGGTAGAAGAGTGGTAAAATAAAACAATCCAAAGAATCAATAAAAATATTTTAAATGAATTTAATTTAAAAAAAAAATAGGGATAAGACCATGAGTACTACATATTTCCTCATTAATCATGTTATCATAATTCCTTTTCTCATGAAGACCCCTTATAAACTATAAAAAAAATAAAAAACCCAAAGTCATATTTTTTTAATGTTTTTGGTTTATTTTTTTTTAATTTTAAACACCAAATATAATATTGACAATTTTGATTTTAAATATGATAAAGGTAAATTTTTTGGGTATTCTAAATCAAGTAATACATAATATGTATTTAAAAAAAGGATTAAAATGGTGAAAGAGTCAATACATGTTGTTTTTAGGATTGTTTTACAAAATATCTTTCTCAAAATGTTTTTGAAAATTGTGTTTTAAATGAAACATTCCAAACTAAATAATATGAAGAATAAAAATAACATACTTTAAATTTTGTTCCTAATTATTTAAAAAAAAAAAAATCTAAAGACCGCCCCTTAAAAATTTCATCAAAGATAAATAATAAAGAACTCATACTTATAGGTTGGTCTGAAATGAGGTTGAACATATTTATTTTGTCTCTCATTTAGAACCCCAAAACCTTAACGATACTGTTAATGATGAAAATTAGGTTTTTACATGTAATAGGAACTAAATAAATTCACTCTAAATGATGTATGGACTCTCATAGAATGACCTAATGATCATCCCCTTATAGTCCCTGAATGTATTTTTAGAAATAAGCTAGGTGATCTTGGAAATATAACTAAAAATAAAGCTCGTTCAGTTTATAAAGGTTATATCCATGAAGAAGGAATTGACTATGGTGAAACCTTTACTCCCATATATTGGTTATAATCCATTATAATCTTATTATCATTATATTCTAATCTCAATTTCATCATACTTAAAATGTTTTCTAAAATAATTTTTTTAAATGGTTTTATTTCCTAAAATATTTTTATGGAACAACCACCTGGTTGTGAAAATCCACTTTTCCATATTATTTTTTCAAATGATCAAAAGACCATTATGGTTTAAAATAATCTCCTTAGGCTTGGTATGAATGTATTTCAAATTACCTTCAATCAAATAGTTTTAAAATGAGAAAATATAATTGAACACTTTTTCTAAAACATATCCCAAATGATTTATTACTCAGTAAAATTTACTTTTATGATGTGATTTTTGGATTTACTAATGAATCTATTTGTTTTGAATTTTATGATTTAATGAAAAAAGAATTTGAAATGATCTTTATGAGTGAACTCAAATTCTTTATCAGAATTCAAATTTCTCAAATATATGATAGTTTTTTCTAAACCAAGGAAAATAATCTAATGGAATATTAAAATTATTCAGAATAGATCATGATAAGGAATTTAACATTCCCATGAGTACTACTTTTAAGTTAATGTTTTATGAAGTTAGTAAAATAGTCGTTAACAATCTTTATAGAAGTATGATTACTATTATACTTTATCTTACTACAACCCAACCTGATATAAAGGTCATTATTTGTCTATATTCTCATTTTCAATCAAATATAAACAAAAATCATCTCAAATCAATCAAAAATATTTTTTTATTAATTAACATGAATTAAAAATCTTGTTTTATTTTATCCAAAAGAAACTTATTTTTAATTAACTTCTTTTTTTGACACTGATTTTAAAGTATTACAACTCTTTATGTAAATGATAAGTGGTAAATTCCATCCAATTGGAAAATACCTTACCTCATTGAGTAGTAAGAATTATATTTTAACTACTTTTCCTATATCCGAAGTGAAATACATAACCCCATGAGTTTTTGTTCCCAAATTTAATAGATATAGCACAGTCTCTTAGATTTTGGGTTTAAATTTGATCCTACCCCAATTATGTGTGACAAAACTAGTGACATTAATATCTCTAAAAATCTTATACTGCACTCTTAAACTAAAAAAATTTAACTTAGGCACTAATTCTTAAGAGGTTACTTCAAAAAAGGTGATATATTATTTGAACTTTTTTGAATGTAATATTAACTCATTGACATTTTTACCAAAAATATATCCCTTGATCATTTTGAATTCATTGTAGTATAATTAGGAACAGTTTTTTTTGTGATTCTCTTCATTTGATCTATGGTTAGATTGAGTTATATTTCAAACATCTTAAAAAATATGATCTTATTTCAAATACTTTTAATCTTTAATTTATTGTTTTATTTTATCTATTCTATTTTATTTATGATCAATTTATCTCTTATGTGCAATCATTGTGGGGTGGGGGGGGAGCCTTATATCTTATAATTTTTAAATTTTCCATAAGAGAGATATTATATTTTCAATTTAATTATTTTTAAAATGGTTTACTCTTATTTTAAAAGTTTTCAAAATCATACTTTCTAAATAAATTACTTTTTAAAATTATTAAATACTAGTTTTTAATTTTTTTTAAAATAATATATGTATATACTATTTTTAAAATAAAAATGTTTTTATCTCTCTTAAAGTAATATTAATTATGATTAAAAAATATTTTGTATATACATGTATTTTTAACTATATTCTTGTTATTTCATTGATAAAATGGATATAGATGGATGATTATTAAATATGGATTCTCCTCATGTACCTTTTTTAATATTTTTCTACTAAATTAATCATTAAATGGAGGTAAAATATTTTTTTGAGAAAAAATGTGCCGTAGTAATGGTATGTATCATATTTTTTTAATTTCTTCATTTTCACTTTATGTTTTCTCTTATACTATATTCTTCCTATTAATATATTTTATTTTTATCTCTTATTTTAACTTAGATATATCTCACTACCCTTTAATTAGAGTTTGGAGGTTAATAAGTGTTTTCAAAATCTCTTTTCTATTTGAAATCGCTTTTGTTTTTGAAATCTACTTTAAAAAAAAATTATTTTACTTTAAATTTTTTTTATCTTGAACTATATTTTCAATTATTTCTTGACTATTATCATTCCAATCCTATTTTTTTATAATCATAAAAGGGTAAAATTTATGAAAAATGTTATTCAAGTGGGTAATTTTTGTTGATTGGACTTCAAAGGGGGATAAATTTTCTAAAAATTTATTTTATAAAGGGTGGAATGTTTTTGAAATTTATAGTGTTTAATTATTTTTCAAAGGGGGTGTTATGAAAAGTTTATTCAATTTATTTATTCTTGAATATGGATTTTTGTGTTTGTTTTATCTTTATATCTTAAGATTATTGAATATATTTTTAAATCTTGAATATCTTTGCTATCTATTTATCTCTTAATTTACGCATAATATACCTTTTTATATTAAGTGTTTTCAATCATAAAAAACAAGAATATTTTTGTACCCCAATCGCTCATGGTGTTTTCATGATAAATAACAATCACTTATGTTTCAAAAAATTTCATTTAAATGAGTTTCAGTGTTTTAAATCAATACCATGTGATGGAACTCTTGACATCTTGAATAACTTTTAAAGTATTAATAGAGGCTTGGAAATCTATCTTATAACACTTCAAAATCATGTATACTTGTTAAAATAATATTATAAGTCTTTAGAAGGAAGTGGAGTAGGCCACTCTTGAAGATGGTGTTGTATAGATAACACCAAATACTCGATGCAAGGCACCAACTAGTAGGTTCCATGTGTGTAGAATATGTTTTATAGTAGAAGACCCACCGACTATCCATTGGAGTCCCCTCGACCAACCTTTGGTGAAGGTAGAATTTAATGCATACTTGAGAAGTCCACCGATTAGACGATAATAGATATAGTACTTATTATATCTCTAGACATGCCACCAGATACCTAGTTGTGGCTACTGGTATTTGGCAGCATCGAGCTATCCAGTCTGAGCCTATGTTAATTATGGTCAAAAAGACCATAATGGATTCCTTCCGTGGTCTCATAAACACAGAAAATCCCATAACCTTCACAGTCATATTGGAGCTTATAAAATGATTCTATTGGCCCCCTGGAAGATACAACTTTCTCCCAAAATTGTCGTAGATCATCCCAATTCCAAATCACTAGCTTTTTCAAAATCTGTTCAAATAGTTAATTTATTCCTCTCAATATCTGAAGGCTCACAACCTTTCTATAAAATCTCTCAAACTAATTTTTAATCATCCTTAAAGGTAACTTCGAGTGGTATTGTAAAAGGGTTTCAAAATAAAACCTATCATCCATCATCATCTATTCTCTAATGGGTTCTCACTCTACAAAAGTGAGGGATGAGTTCCTTAGCTACTGACGAAGCTTAAGAGGGTGCCCAAAAACCACAATTTTAAGGGAAAAGTTTCTTTATCACCACCAACATAAAAATATTATTAATAAAATATACATCCCAAGTTTAGGGGTGGAGACTTAGGGGATCACAAAAAGATTTAGTTAAATTCCTTATCAATTATTTTTCTACTCTATTTACTTTATTTCATTGTATCATTTATCATCGATTCAAAAAAATTAATAAATTCAATTTTATTGTTCATATGCTTAAATTTGATATTAAACTTTTAAATCAGAGTGGATTTATCATATATAACTGAATTAATTTATCTCTTAATTTATTTTATTGCATAAAAATAATTTTATTTTGTAATTATTATTTTATTTCTACTTTAAATTTCTAAAAGGAAATTCACCCCCTCTCTGGGAATAATTTCTATGACCAACAAAGTCAAACTTCCTCTTACCTTACACACAAACAAAATAATTACAATATAAGATAATCAAATACAAAAGGAAAGATAAAATATTTTTTTAAAAGGTAAAAAAATAGAAATTTATAACTCTTGACTCATATAGATCACCTTTAATTCCATTACTTGTGCCATCCTCTTCAATTCATCATAACCCAAACACTTAAAAATTCATATGCATGGGCTATAAGCACCTAAATTAATATGAATCATAGAAATATTTACCATATAACTAGTAATTAAAATTCCATGGTTTGAACTCTGGTGAAACTATGGAACCTAAAACCATCCATTGCACCAAAAAGATCCATAGAACACCCAAAAACACTTATAAGTATAGACTCTAAATATAAAATTTAATGGTATTCTAAATTATTAATGTAATAAAATAAATATAATGCATTGACTCGTCAAGTTGAATGAGTTTTGTACATTGATCAAGAAAAAAACATTGATGCATTCTACACACCAAATCAAAAAATAAAATTTAACCAAATAAAAAAGGCCAAAAATTATTCACAAAATTAATAATTAACCCCCTTTTCATTATATGATTGGGGGTTCATTAATATATAAAACATTTAATCTCCTCTAATTAAGGGTGTAAAATTTCAATGTGAAATTTATATTTTACTAAAATATATATAATTAAAACATTTTAGTTTTATTAAAATAAAATTTATAACTATAATGAAACTTAAATGGGAGTCTAGTCAATCTATATTTTATAAAAGTACCCATTTATCATTATGGGTCCCTTTATTTTATTCAAATCAAATTTAGTGTGTAACATGTAATTTTCAATTGTAATGATTTAGTTTTATTTCAATGTAACCAATATATTAACATTGACTAGATTACATTCATTCCTTAATAAGAAATATTTATAGGGGGTTCATCACTTTTTTGATGACTAGCATCGTGTTTTAATCTGTGAATGATGAAATGTAAAATAAAGGCATTCACACAACATTCACATCAAATAATTTTGAAACAATGATATGGATTTAATATTTTTTCACTCCCAAAATGTTCTTCACAACCCAGTTTTATTATTTTTCCCTAAAATTTAAATTTTCCAGTTTTTCATCAATCTTTGAGTGCAGTGGAAGAAAAAGATCACATAAATAAATATTACCTTGCAATTTTGGTGAAATTTTAGGAGACAGTAGATGAGGACACAATATGGGGAATCATAAGATGATAATGAAAAAAAGATGGATAAAGAGTGACATTGATGAACCAAGGGGGTGACTGACAATTGGAAACATACCTAGTGATGAATGGCGTGGTATTGAATGGTTTGTGATGAACCGTAGGGTGATGAATAATGAGAAGACAAAGAAAAGGAGTTGAATTTTAGGGAACATGATTATTTTAGGTTTATTTCCAACTAATTAAATCCAATGAATTTTGGTATGCATGGTTATTCATTTTTAGGGTGTGATGAAATTTTTTTGGGGTGTGAGATTATTTTAATTAATTTGAGGGAATGGGAATGGTGTGATTATTTTTTAAGAAATAGTGGAATTTTTTAAAAGTGTATATTTTTTATATAATGTTATCAAATATTTAATTAATATTTATTAAATTAACTTTACCATTTTAATACTTAATTAGAAAGAGTATATTTTGATTTTTTAATCAAATATTAAATTTAAAATTTAAATCATATATACCATATTAAATGTATATGTAGTTTTTTTATAAAAAAGAATACAAACACACACAAACATATTCAATTATATTCATTTGATTTTTTGTTATTGAATAATTTATCTAAACATATTTTTATAATGGTAACTTATTTATTGGTAATAATAATTAGTATTAAATAAATTTACTTATCAATTATTTTTTATAATATTATGATAAATTAATAGGTTTAACTATTAGTAAAAAAATTGATATTGAAAAACTAATATTAAAAGATGCATTTGTTTGTGGAAATATTTGATTAAACTTATAATTAATATCAACAAAAAAATAATATCTATGGTGCCCTAGACCTAGAATCCTAGGTCCGATTCTAAAAACACATATTTTTCATACAATATTTGATACCAAGTTAGGTGATCCAAGCTAAATATATCTTTATTTTACATGATTTCCATAAATAAAATATTATATCTCATTAATAATTCCACAATCCAAAGCATGAATGTTTTTTTTGTATTTTAGGATCAGTTTCATAAGCAACTTATTTTATGATAATAATTAACATTTATCCATAATATTACGACCCTAGAATCCCTTGTATACTTATCCTAAGTTACACTCATCTTCATAACTCGGGGAATGGAGATATAAGAATGGGGTAAACTCTAACGTGTAGTAAGAGAAAACTTATGCACATGTCATCAAGGGTTAGATGATAATAATATGATAAAACATGATCATAAGAGAAATATATTCTTAAAAAAAGAACAAGGAAGAATCAGAGTTCTCAAAAAATTATGATAGCAGGACATAGAATCTCAAATGAACAAATATGTATCATGACATAAGGGTGAAAGATAATAAACATTATCTATGGGGAATAATCATATAAATAAGGAATATCATTGAAACATATCATAACAAGGAATTATGGAAAAACAATAATAATAGGAAAAAATTAAATAGCATTTTATGAATCAAAATACCATGACCCATTACATGGTGGCTCAAGAATTACTTATTGAAACTCATTATTGACTCAAACATCATAACCCACAACACATTATTGACTTGAGTATCATAAATCGAGGTTCATTATTAAATTGAGTATCATAACTCATGACCCATTTTTATCTAATGATATATAAAACCTTAAAATACGCATTAAAGGGTGATATAGGACCCCACCCATCATCACCTATATATATGCATGACATAAGATATCAATCATTTATTATAACATGAAAACATATGGAAATAAAATGGGCTTTATACCATTTACAAATGGTATCGCATAATGCGATATCAAAAGTAGATTGGATGATACAAAAAATATAGTCACAAAAAATACTTTATAAATTCTTTTTAAGGTTACTATTAAAACATAAATCCATAGAAGATAAATATTTTAGAGTTAAATAGGAAAATGAAATAAAAATTTAATAGTGTCTTTAGAAAACATTTCTTAACATTGTCACAAAAATAATAAATTATGTCTCACTTTTGAAAATATCACTATTGAGAAATTGAAAAGATGGAATTTTCAAAATAATTATTTGGAAATAAATATGAATAAAATTTCCTTGAATAATATATAAAAGTTTAAAAAATTTAAAGTGAAAGCATTTTTGAAAAATTTTGCTTTTAAAAATAATCTTCAATAATGGATCCATGAAAAATCAATTTTTAAAATCAATAATTGCATTTTAAAATAAAAATTTTAATTTTGAAAAAATATAAAAATATTTACTATTATTTTTGAAATAATTAATAATCATTTTTTTTGGAAAACCATTTTATAAAATTAAAAGAATGATTTGTATATAATTATGCTTATAACTATGAAATAATGTCTTCACATAGAAAGCGTTAAAAATGGATAATTTCATCAAAATGAGATGTGTGAAAAATGTTAAACAATTCTTCCAAACTATTGTAAATAAATTAAAATATTATAAATTAACCTTAATAAATTATTGAACCATAGATAAGGAAATCTATAAAATCAATGTGGATATAGAGGAGGAAGTTTCCTGACCATAAAGAATAGGTGGATTTTGTTTCACTTATAGAAATCACATTAGGTAAATTATATACCATGGAAATAAAATAGAGAGAGGGAATGTAAGAACTAAATAATTACCAGAGGAGAATATATTTTTTGGTTTTAGAGATAAAGAGCTTAAGAATTCCCCATATGAATTATCATTCAAAATCAATCTCAATTTGAAAATGAGATTGGCGACAAAACCTTTACTCCTTTAGTAATCATTGAAGAAAAAGTACTTTCTAGATAATAATTGATCTGGATCTATAATACATTTTATAATCATTGAAATTATGATAAAAGGACATCCATAATCATTATATAAACCATAAATAATAAATCAAGTTGTGGATATGGAATAAGTTAAAAAGAGAAATAATTGAGATGAGAAACCCCTTACCTTAATTCTTGGATTCCAGGAAAGTGATTTAAGCTCCTATATAATAAACATAAATTTGTTAAAAAATAATTTTATAACATTATTCAGATATATATAACCTTTTTTAATCTATGTTTATAATCACTTATTATTCATTCATTATTTATTTATAGTAGTTGGGGTTTGACTTAGTGGTAAGCACCCTGTAATCCTACATGAAAAATAGAGTTTCAAAACCCATTAGGCACAAGAACTGTAGCAGTGGTGGCACTGTAGAAATGACGGAAACTATAGCGATGACAGGTTACTATAGCGGCAGTAGGGTTTTGTAGCAGCGGCAGGTACTGTGTGGTATTGTAGCAGGCAGGTACTGTAGCAGTACTATTCACAAAATGGGCCTTGGGCCATACATTTGGGCCTACAGGACATGTAATGAGCTAAATGACCACTGGGCCTTTGAGCTATGCAATGGGTCTCCCTCTACCAGTTAAAGAGGTCTTTAATTTGCTTTAATAATAAATGAGGCTTCGAACCCAACCTTTTTAAAAAAATTAGTTATTTATAGCTTGTTTTCATTATCATATATTGTAATTCTGATTGTTTCAAACATGTTTCGTAATGGAGACATAGAACCCCATTCATTGACTCTAAGTTCACAATTACCAAATAATAAAATATATTTAAATAATTTTTTTAATTCTTTATTCAGCCCCATGTTTATTGGGTTGAAACTATGAGTATGATTTTAGTAAACAAAATTCATGATGAGCTTGATTCATGTAATTTACCAATATCAATACATTACTTTATAATGATCATTAATTTTTATGTTATCCTTTAAGAATCATATTCATGGAATATTTAATCCTTAATATAATATATACAAATCAAATATATTTTATAACCATCCATGCAGTGTGCATATGAAAAATGGAACACGTCGCTCTATGGAGGCAACAATCCATACATAAACAAGAACAACATTTTTGTTTTCCATAAAATGGAATAAAGGTAGAAACTATTTCAGAATTTAATAATATTAAAAAATTTATAAATATAATATTTATTCATTAAATACCCTTTTATAACATTTCATGTAAGGTTTTTTTGAAAAACAATATACTTCACTTCGTAGAGGCGGTATTCCGCACGTACGCACGAATAACATTCCATTTTTTAAGGGAAAATTATAGATATTGGTGACAAAAATAACTTAATAATAATTAATAATATTATTAATACTCATTTAACTATATTATAATGGGAATAATGTATTTTTTTAGATTAAGATAAAGAATAAAATGGTTATGAATTAATTATTACTCATGGTGAGAGCTTGAACTTCCTCTCAGAGTACCACTTGGAAATGAAGGATTCAAAGATTTTACATAGATCAAGGGGCCAAAAAAATTTAGAGAGAGATGTCACGACCCGTCCCTCGGGGCCCATTCCATGACTACCGGAAGCCCGCCTTCCATAGGCCAAGGGTTGGCGACTAGAACTAGAAAGACGTATCCCTAAAATGGGAAGACATTGCCTTTAAACCTGTACAACACACTGTCCAAGAACACAACAAGATGTAATCACGAAGTAAAACTATAATAGTAAAAGTGTGTACTGAAAGTAAAGGGACCGGAATACAAACCCAACAGAAAGATACAATTGCAATAGAAAATAGTAAACTGCTCCTGAGACCATCCACTAAGGATCCTACATGAAGGGTAGATACAACTCATCTCCCCAAATCTCCACATAAACCAGTCACCTCCGTGTACCACCTGGTCCTAGATCCTGTAGTCTCAACCAATCTTCTTATCATCTGAATAAGACACAATAAGGTGCAAGAAAAGATCGTGCATGGGTGATTGTAACAATACCCAGTAGGGACCCCGAGACCATCGAAGGTCTCTCAGAATTCCACAAAGGAAAGTCACAAAGCAGGATCTCAATCACAAAGCACAAAGAAAAAGACTCAAATCATACTAGGTATAACTTAATTATAGAAGTACATATGATTAGTCATAAAGCTAGATCATCTTATTCTGTCAAGGGTTCTACCACTGATCCACACATGATCGCTTGGTGCTGATCCACAAAGGATCACTAGGTGCTGATCCACACATGATCTCTAGGTGTTAATCCACACAAAATTGCTAGGTGCTGATTCACAGAAGATCACTAGGTGCTGATCCACATAGGATCCCTAGGTGTTGATCCACATAGGATCTCTAGGTGTTGATCTACACATGATCACTAGGTGCTGATCCACACAGGATCGCTATTCATTCTTCACGTCTTAGCCACTCACTAGATTCCCGTACATAGTACGCTTGTTTCTGAGAGGATCCGCTCCTCAAGTCATAGGTCGTACCTACAGCGGCATGAAGTCCCATGAATAAGTAACCCAATGATTTGTAATTTTATAATAATCCCAACACAATAGATGGTGCTTCAATCAGACACCCAGACTGAGAGTTATAGGTATTTTAGTACTGAGGGCCCGGTTGGATTCGTGTACAACCCAACCCGACTGTACTCCAACTTTCTCCAAAACACAGATAGAGTATCTCAAATGGACCATCTCATTCCAAGGATTCCAGTTCCATATATGGTTCGTCAAATAGATATCTAGTTTGCGAGGTACAATCTTTTAAGCGTATCTAGGCTGACATGGGTCTGGGTCCGGTCCGACCCGGTCTGGCTGACCCGATCAGGCCGACCCGACCTGGTTCGGGTTGACCTGACCCAATCCAAGTCTGACCCAGCCTGGCCCAAACTGGAAGGGTTAGGCCGCAATAGGCTTGGTCGGTTGGGTAGCGGACCAGCCTATCCCACCGGCTAGCGCGACCTGCGCGAGGGGTCGCACGACCCCTCCTTCTCGAATGGATCAAAGAGCCATTTGGCTCTTCAACTAACGATGCCACATGGCGCCGCCTTGCTGTCCGCGAGACCTACAGGGATTGGGTCACTTCACCTTCTGCCGTAGATTCAATGTCATGGCCTCCTCACAACGGCATGCGACGACACACCACTTTCCACTAAGACGACCGACCGAGGGTTGTCCGCCCCTGCTAACTACTGTGGCATGAAACGATGCTTCCTACTGCCTCTGTGGTTAGTTGTCGCCCCCCAGCACCGCCGCACCAGTGTCACCCCAGTGGATCTTTTTTTGGCCATCAGGTGAGCTTCGATGGTCCGTTTTCCCTTCTGAATGCGCTTACGGGCCTCCCGAGTTGCTGCTGTCACTGTATGGCCCCTGTATTCGAATTGTCGTAAATTTAGAAATTCTTCTCTAAAGAACAAGACTAATACCGAAGCAGCAGAGGGTCTGGGACTTGTTCTTTTGGCTTGTGCCCTCAACGTTAGCATTATATCAAGCAGTTAATAAAAAATTCATCACAAAGATAAATTTAATCCCATTTATAAATTTTGCGATTCATGATGTTTCAAGAACATGAAAAAGAAAAAAAATCTCATGGATTTAGAAATAAACAACGCCTACCTCATAATTTGAGGTGACATTGTGGTTGTGGGAGAATAATTCACACTTGATGAAGCCACCAGCGTTCGTCAATCCCTGATCGCTGCCATCCAAGCTTTTGTTCTTCATCGGTGGGAGATTTCATGGTACTTCACCAAAGGTTCCTCATAGCTTTGCCAAAAACCCCAACCTAAGCCTCAATTAAATAGAGGGGAAATGGAGGTTAACATAATGAGAGATTAATGAGGTTCATTAATGAATGAACCTCTTAATCTCTCAATGGTGTGGTTATAAACTGAAGAGTCAAGACATTAAATGGCTTGAAAACCCATCGGTCCCACCACTGCCACTCAACAGGAGGTAAGAAAATAAAATAATTTTATTTTATTTTATTATTTCTTTAAAAGTTTCAAAACTAAGTTTTTCACTTGACCTATAGAGGTTGAAGCTAATCCACCCTCAAGAGAATCCCAGTGCTGTGGATTTAATGGTGCCCTCAGATTTTTAATCCGATCACCGGTTTAAAAGATAGAAAATGCCACCTGCACATTTACTGAACGTACCTTAAAAATAGTTCAAAATTCTGTTCCAGGCACACCAGGCCTCAGAATCAAGCACCATCAATTTTTGTAGACTCATAATAATCTCAAATAATTTAAAAAAAATAAATGGAATTTCTAGGTCTTTAAAAGGGATATAGGAGAAATTAAACAATAAGTGTTTTAAGAAGAAATCAAAATTTATAGTGGCTTTTAAGGGCTATTGGAAGGCCCCTTTTATAAGTGGAGGGAATGATATTTGTATAAATTTAACCTCTTAATATAAAAGGAACCAAATTTTCTCATAAAAATTGGACTCTATACTAAAAAATAATTGAGAGGAAATAAGTTTTGGTCAATCAAAACCTCAAAAAATAATTTAGAAACATGTTTTTAACATGTTTTAGCTTCTTTTTACTTGGTTAAACCCTTTTTATCTTAATTTTCCTTTACTGTGATAACCACATTTTTAACCTCGGTACTAATTTTTATGACTAAAAATAAAAATAACTTTATTAAAAAAATTTATATTTTTATTTCAAATATAAAAATGATTTTATCAAATATAATTTCTAAGGGTGAGAAAATTAATTTTAATATAAGCGTACATTATGTGTAAAATCCAATTTTGAAAATAATGTAATTTTAAGCATAAAAATAATGTTTAGGATAAAATTATCAATGTTGTTGATTCACATGAAATTAATTAATTTATTATAAAAAAATAATAGTTACGTGGCTTTAAAATCAATCCAATATTGAATTAACCACATAAATATTTAATTAAATGAAAAGAACAAAAAAAAAACAGTTTTTGTTGGAATAAAATATTATCAGAGTTACAAAATGTTGAACATAGGTTTTCCAAATTAAAATTAACATTTTAAATATGTAATTTTTATTATTCAATAAATATTTTATTATTAAATAAATTTCATAAATTTATATGTTGCGCTTATGTCCTAATGATGTCGTAAAAGTCATGGTATTTGTGAAAATAATATTTTTTACTATTAACCTAAAAATCAATCTTTTCATAAAATCTGAAAAACTCATATTAAGATAATATAGATACTATGAATCAAAAAATGAATTTAATTTTATCAAATTAAAATTCTAAAATTTAGGAATCTATCTTTTAAATGGAAATATAAAATATAACAAAAACATATTTTTAATAGGAAAATGAATTTGTAGATATTAACTTTTATCATTCTTATTTCCTATCAATTATAAATTAAATTAGTGTGAATATATTATTCATATTATTAATATATTTTATCATCATTAAACCATAATATATTTATTTTCTTAATATAAAAATACATGGCACCTAAAAAGATAATATTTTAGTAAAATACATTTTAATCATAAAATGATATTGTTAGTTATTTAGAAATAATAATTTAATTTGATTAGTGGATTGGTATAAAAAATGATCCATTTATTTTTATTTCACCATATATTTCAAAATTAAGTTAATTTTTATTTATACCTTCCAATTCAAGGGTTATATTATAACAATTATATTTACTACTTATAATTTTATTTTAATAAAAAGTGTTCATGGTATTGTTTTAATTCAGTGGGGGCATGTGAATAAAGATATAGAACACATTATATTTATTTTAATGATATATATATAATATAATCTTGGGGTGTTACATTATACCTCCTTAAATAAATTTTATCCCTACAATTTTAATTACCACTCACTAATGATATAGTCAAGGGTGTCCATAAGGAATTCATGACTCAAGAATTGATTTTTAATGAGGTATCAAACTTAGTAACTTGGGTAATACTAATAAACTCATATATTCCTTCATGGTAGAAATTTTAAAATATTGATATTATATAAAACCATTTGATCTAAATACCCCTCCTGGTCGAGTGTTAAGACCTATATAATGTAATTAGTTTTTTAAAGAGGTTATAGTTAGAGTTGTAGTGATAGGTGATCATAAGTTGATTTAATATATGAAATGTGATTTCCCTATTTTTTTAATATAGAGTGTGTGTGGAGATAACCAATACCTTTCCAAAAACATATCAAATTCATATTAAATGAATAATAATAAGATTCATTTTTCCAAAAAATACAACTTGGGATACAACCAACTTACAACTATAAGTTTTATCCAATAATAAAGTCATCAAGGTTATAATTTAATTCCCTTAGAAAAAATCCTAGATATATTAGGGTTATTAGAATAAAAAAATTAAAAAATGTCCACAACTATAGGGTGGAGGATAAGTATTCATTAATCCAGTTAATTATCATGATACAATTCAATGATGGTGATAGTATAAGATCTTTCATGTTCCCATAGTTTAAGAGGATACTGATGCCTATTATCCTTATTAGCCCTTGGTTTTGGGCATTAATTTTCTTAATTTTAAAACTATTTTCATTTGATTTATTGAATTATGGGTGGAGAATTAGTTGTAAGCTTCTTTTCCTATGTTGAATTGACATACCTATTTGACTCTTGATAATTATGTGCATGAAGACCTTCTATACCATAAGTAAAATATTTTCTTGATTCTTTGAGGTAATTTACTAGGTTATTATTCCTAAATTTTTGGTATATTGGTAGTTGAAATTTCTTTCCTCTAATCATTTTATAATTCAAGATTTTTTGAAACTCAATTTCCTTTTCTATTCTTAAGATCCATGAAAATTATGAGAGTTTATAGTTTCTATTTCCAATATAAGTACATATCAGGTAATTTCTAAATAGATACAAAAGTCCCTTATAGCTAATTTCATTAAAATATTTGTTTTTAGGAAACTAAATAATCATTAAATCTCACTCTCAATGTCATTAATAAAACTATATGTATACCTTGAGAATCGTGTGAAGTTTTCCTCATAATTTCTAAGGGATTTATCATCCTTTTGTTTTAACTCTAGGAATTATCACTCTAATTTTGAGTGAAGAGTTTAATAAAAGTATTTAGTAAATAATATTTTCTTCAACTTCTCCCATTACATTGAGTTAATTTATTCATTATAAATATTTTTATTAATAATATCCCAACATCAGCCAACCTCATCATCTATATGATAAATTTCTAAAATAACTTTCTCATGGACTGAGCATTAGAGAACAAAAAATATATTCTCTACAGCATGAAGACATTTTTAGTAATCAGTGGGTTTGAAAACCCAATAAATAATGGTGGTAGTTGAAGCATAAATAACTCAATATAAAGTTACTCCTTACTTGGTGTATTAGGGATATAAACATGGTTTGAATTATTATTCATAACTTGGGAGATTTGAGTGAGAATCTCTATAAGATTTTGTACTCCTACTCCCATCCCATTTGGTTTCTCATTGGGGTAATTAACACATTTCCCATCACACTAATTTTAATTGGTTTCCCATTTCAGAAACCATTACTTAAATAAGGGAATTTTTAGGGGTGAGAATATGTAAATTAAATATATAGAATTAAATAAATAGAAGAAATAACTCATAAAAAATGTGTATATCCTAACTTATGAATCTATAGGCTTCAACCAAGGTTTTCCATAGTCATTTTCCTATGAGGTTATTTAATATAAATTGTTATATATTACATACTCAAATTCTATTTTAAATCCTACATAATATTTCATAAATAGAATATAACAACCAAATCATATTCCTTGAGAGTGTCAAAATAGGTGAAAAAATTTCACTATTTATCACACACTAGATGAAGATCATGTTAATACCCAACCATCCTTCTCAAGGATGTTACCCCTATGGGTATTTGTACCATATCTTTCATCCACATGTTGTATCCATATAGGGTTGCTATTTTTAGAAAACCACATAATACTTTCTTTACTAAAATTATAGGATGTTATCCTATACTTATATTTATTCACAGGGGTTTAACTGAATTTATCTCATCCTAACCACTAAAAATAACTAAACCTTACTCTAATACCAATATAGGTGCCTTAGAACTTCACTCTTGGGTTTGAGGATAAAAACACATACTTTACATACCATCTTTGATACCAACATAGGAAAATCAAGATAAACATTTCTTTATTTCACATCATTTACATAAATTAAATATTATAACTTGTAAATAATTTCACAATCCCTATTAAGGAAGGTTTAGTTTATTTGAGGATCAAATATAAAAACAATTTATTTTATGATACTTATGAAAATTTCACCATAATTAAACCACATTATCCTCGTTTCTATAATTATAATTAGTTACAATCATCATCATAACCTTGGGAATGGAAACATAATAAATGGGTGAGCTCAAATACCCAGTAAGGGAAAACATAACAACATTTCATCAAAGGTTATATCATAAGCATATAAGAGAATATGACCATGAGAGAAAAATATTATTAAAAAATAGAATATGGAATAATAATAGCTATCCATAAATTATGATAGATGGAAGTGTAATCTCCAATGAACTAACATGTACCATGTAATAAGTGTGTGAGATAATAAACATAATACTTGAAAAAAAATCCTAAAAATATGTTAATACCATGAAACATAGCATAATAAGGAATTATGGAACAAACATAATCATAAGAAATATCAAATAGTGGTTCCAGAATCAGAATAATATGACCCATTACATGTTGGATTAGACATTACTTTCTATGAACCATTACAGAACTGATCATCAAAACACACAAACCATTATTGACTCGAGTATCATAACTCGTTGTCCATTATTGGCCTGAGTATCACAAATCATGACCTATTTTTATCTTATGAGATATAAAACCTTAAACAATTAATTATAGGGAGATATAGAAACCTACCCATCACCTTCAGGATATATATATTCCATAAGATATCAATCATTCATCATATCATGAAATCCTATAGAAATAATATGGGATTCATATCATTTCCAAATGGTATCACATAATGTGACATCAAAAGTAGATAGAATGATACCAAAAATTCAATCACCCAAAAAGAGTATTTCTTAAAGGAATTTATAAGCTGATCCATAAAACATAACTCCATTAGAGATAAATATTTTATATTAAAATTGGAAAATGAAACTGAAACCTAAAAGTGTCTTTAGAAAACATTTATGAATAATGTCCTGAAATAAGAACTTATGTGCCACTTTTGAAAAGATCACTTTTGAGAAATTTAAAAGAAGGAATTTTCAAAATAATTATTTAGAAATAATTATCAATAATTAAACACTAAAATATACATAATTTTTCCAAAAATGTGAATTGTATTTTCCTTAAAATACTTTTATTTTAGAAATAATCTTCAATAATGGATCCTTGAAAAATATCATTTGAAAATAAAAAATTATTTTTAAAAATAAAACTTTTACATTTGAAAAAATATAACAATATTTAATTTTACTTAAATAATTAATATTCAAATTTTTTTGGAAACCCATTTTAAAATATTCTTAAAGAATAATTCTCATAATAATGAAAGAATGTGATAACATGGAAAACATTAAAAAGGGATGCTTTTTTAAAAATTATACATGTAAAAAATGACAAAAAATTATTCCAAACATTGAAAATAAATACAAATAGTATAAAATAACCTTAATTAATTTTTGAATCATGTTCAAGGACATTTATAAAATGAATGTGTACATAGAGGATAAAATTACTGATTGTAAAGAATATGTGCTTTTAGTTTCACTTACAGGAATCACATTGGGTAAATTATATGATAAAAAATTAAATGGAGAGGGTATATTTAAAACCTTAAAAATATATAGAGGATAATAAATTTTTTGGAGTTTTATATATAAAGTTTATAAAAATTCACTAGATTAATTATCTTTCAAAAGAAATATTGATTTCAAAATAAGATTAGTGATGAAACCATTACGACTTCGATAATATTTAAACAAAAATTCCTTGAAAGAAAATACATGAGATGAATCTATAATACCTTTTATAATAATTTAATTCATGATAAATATATATATATATGGTAGGTATATGCACAAGAAAATTTAAAAAAAGTGATGGATATGACATACCTCTCAAAGAAGAAAATTGAGACGATAAACCCCTTACCTTAATTCTTATCTTCCAAAAAAGTGATATAACCTCTTGTATAATAAAAATAACTATATTAATAACTCATTTTAGAAACTTATTCATATATATAACCATTTTTTAATCTTTTTTATATTAACTTGGTATATATTCATTAGTTAGTTATTGTTTATTTTCGTTATTAAATGTTGTAATTCTAATCATTTCACACATATTTTATAATAGATACATAGTAACCCATTCATTGATACCAATTTAATCTTTCACAGATAATAAAATATATTTAAATAATGTATTTTCAAAGATTCACGCATGAACATATTTATTTTATTTAATTCATGGGAATGGTTTGTGGGTATGAAATTCACAACGAGCGTGATTCAAGTAATACACCGATATCAAAAAAATAATTTATAGAGATCATTATTTTTTATGTTATAATTTAAGTAAAATATTTTAATATCTTTATATTTTAAAATTAAATACTATTTTTGATAGATTACAAGATATGCAACACCACACTTAAACAAACAACAAAATACTATTATTTAAATGTGAATGTTAAAACTGAGCCGTTAAATTAGTGGGTATTAATAGGAATAAAGAATTTATGAAATAAATTTAAATTTCCTAATAAAGATAATTTTATCATTGATTTATTATAAAATAATATCTCATTTTTTATTAAATTCATTTTATTCATCAAAAATACATTTTATTCAAAAATGTTTTTACTGCCTTTTTGATGCAAATTATATAATAAATTTTAGGAAATTTTGGAAAATGTATTTGATAAAATTAAATTAATTTTTTAAATAATAATACAAAAATTATCCTATGGTGAAATTTTTATAATTTTATGAAAATTTTGATTTCTCAGTGAATAGTGAAAAATATTGATTTTTATTGAAAACTATATTTTCATTCAAAGTATTTATCAGGTAAAATTATATTTTGGATTAGTTTTAAAATTTTATAGATTTTTTAATGATTTATAATAACCCAATTATTTATTTTTCAATTAATTTTATACTTTAATTGAGTATAAATACATTTTATACTTAAAGGGGCATTTTTTGAAAAAATATTTTCGTTGCATTTTTTCAGTTTAATTTTAAATTAAAATCTACCAATTCAGTGTTTTTAATTTTAAAAAATGGATTTAATATTTATAATTAATAGGTATGAATTTATTAAATAGGTCCCTTTTATTTTTGGTCTATATGAATAGTAACCTTAGTAATTTTTGTTACCACATTAAGGGTTAAAAATAAAAATATAAATTTTTTTTACCCCAAAAAATTCTTTAAGTTTATTTAATGAGTCAAATTCATCCATAATCATAAAATATTAGATTATATGGCCTTTTTTCTATTTGGATGAGATTATAACCTTTATAATATTTTATTTAAAGAGAAGTCAAAAATCCCACACTCCTGTTTTTAATAAATATAATATTTTTAACATAGATATTACCGAATGATACTTTTGTTTATAAATTATATTTTTTTAAATATAAAAGATTTATATTCATCATGGTAATTTATTTTTAATTTTCAATGAAGTCATAATTACTTTAAATTCTTATAAAATGTTGGAACTATAATTATTTAATTAATGGGAAAATCAAATAAATGATATTAAAAATATTAAAAGTATTATAATTTGAGATAATTAATATGATCTAAGAAATTAATAGATGAAAATTAAATTTTAAGGGGGTTTTAAATTTTTTTTTTGAATTATAATTATTTTATTGATATTATTAAAGTCAAAGTAATGAGTAGTTCTAAAAAATTAACATTAACGATATATTGAAATAAATAATATTTTATTCAATGATATAAAATTACTAAAAATATTATATTCATCCAATTTATTAGTATATGGTTTATGATATCATATATTTCCTATTTATATGCTTTTTTTTTCTATTTATAGTCTCTATATTGACCCTCAAATAGTAAAAATCTTTGTTTTCATGATAAGTGTGAAAGGGGTTAACAAGAGGTTAAAACCAAATAATAAGAGTAAAAATGACAAAAATAAACTTGTCTAATTTTTATAATACAATGGAATATATATCCATTATAAAACTATATTATAAATAAACCATTTTTAATCCATTTTTAATTTAAAATTAATTTATATTAATTTAATATTTTGAGAAATTCCAAGAGTGCCCCTCTCCTCTCTTATAAAAGGAAACCTATTCTTATCAGTACTTCACACTTTAAAAACCAATATTTTCATCCAAGTAATACCCAAATTAATTACTATAATACCTAAACTCATTATATAGGTATTATATTTGTAATAAAACCAATATTAGAGGTCTTAAGGTGTTAAGAAGAAGATATTTTCCAAAGAAGAGGTATAGTTTTTATCCACATGTTTTAGTTTTATTTATTATTAAAAATACATAAAATATTATTAAAAAATACTAAAATAATATCAAAAGTGTCCTAAATATACTTATATGTTATTATGTTAATTTAATAACCTATATCCATCTCCAACATCTATCAAATGAGAAAGGAATTCAATGTTAGTGTGTACGACGGACTACCGCCTCGTGATATGATGTAATTAGTTTTCCATCATCGTCTCTCAAGATTGGTTTTAATTATGGATTTAAGTTATATATATATTTATAATATTCATGAAATATTTATCATTATATAAATACAATATAACATATATTTTCTCACGAATCCATACACTGGAAAATGATAACACCGCTCGCACGTACATGTGTACTACCACCTCCACGAAGTGATGCGATTCATTTTGTATAACCACAATACATGGATGATATATATAAGTAAAATTAAAGTAATTGAATAATATTTATTTTATTTTTATCATTATTTAAAGATAAAATTATACTTACCTTATTTCCATAATGATCATTGAAAAATGGAAACATTACTCATGCATACGTATGACCTACCATCTCTATGATTATAATGTAGTTCATTTTTGATAACCATATTTATGGTTCATTTTAAAAGTATAATTAATTTATAAAAATAATAATCATGAAATTATTATTATTCTATATATTTTGGAGTAATGACCATCTTGAACATAGTCAACCTACCAAATTAATTTCTGACATATGAGCTGGATATCATAAAAAACGCCCGATGTGAACCTAATTGATTAAGTAATTATATATAACATGGTATTAAATGAAATAAAGGAATAATAAACTTGAAAGAGGTTCATAAGAAAATAAAAAAGCAATATAATTTTGTAATTCATGATGACAGAAAATGTATATGATAATTCAGTCTCAAGGTAAAGGACATCTTCTTAGTTTCCATTCATTGAGCAGATTTTGATATTATGCACCTATATTCTGTTATGAGGTGTATATAAAGAAACTTTGAAATTTTATATCATGAATTTATTTATTATAATAATATTTAATGTTTTTATGTTATTTTTTCATAGGACTTATGATTCAAATGTTTCCAAAGTGGTAAGAGTATTTCTTTTAGAAATTCTTTTTTAAAATTCATCTTTTAATAGTTTTTTGACAAAGTAAAAAAGGAATGTATTTCTTACATATATGGAATGAAAAAAATTTACTTACATCATTATTATTCAATTATTTTAAGTTTCATTTAAAATTTTACAATTTTATTTTCAAATAAAATATATTTCTTTATAATTGTGCATTTTTTATTAAGTGATTTCAAAATTGAATAATCATTTTACTCACTAATATTTTTAATGATATTTTATTCAAAGAAAAACCATATTTCCCTTTTTCTGTGTGTTTTGGTATTAAAAATGGTGTTTTAAAAAATGTTAATTTTATATTCAAATATATTTTTTATATGGTTTTAACAGAGTTTTTCAATGGTTTTATGATGAAAATGTGAAAGCATAAAATGTTTTATACTTAGAATTATATATGAAATGAGTAAGCCATATATATATTATATGAAGTGTTGAGCCCCATTATAGATCATGTATAATCCTAATAAATATTATACATAGGGTGATCCCCATTATAGCTCTCCAATACATTGGGTAGTGTTTCGAAGTTAACTGTGAGGTTTGTTACAAGATTAACTATGGTGGTTAATCCATGAGTACCTGTAATGGTTACTCTAAGGAAATTTTCAGAAGTTAACCATGAAGTTATTCCATGAGTAGATATGATGGTTACTTTAAGGAAATTTTTGGAAGTTTACTGTGAAGATCTTACACGTGTAGCCGTGATGGTTTTTACAATTTTAACCGCGATGGTTATTCTATATATTAGAGTGAAAAGAATAACTTTGTGAAAATGTTTTCATGTAATTTTCAAGTTTTAAAAGAAACCTTTATGATTTTATTTTTCATTAAATATCTATAATTAAATGTTTTATGAAAATATTTGGGAATAGAATTTGATTTTTTGTTATGAAAATGGTGTATTTTGAACTTACAATTTTTTTAAAAATGGAAATTTTTTATAAGTATTCATAGACTGAGATTTTATTTATTTCATTTATGCCCATCATTGAGATTTTTATTCCTATCCAATGTTTTAACTAAATTTAATAGGGTTTTAATAACTATTAGTGACAATTATGAGGTCAATATGAAAATTGGGAAGATTTTTTATGAAAAGAAATCATGTTTGATATCAAAGAGTTCTATTTTATGGAAAAAATGAATACCGAGTATAAGTGTCCACTTGTAATGAATGGGTTTATTATGTAAGAGTTTTTCCCAATTTATAAAAATATAAAACTAAATGATATTCGAGAATAAAATAAATTTAATTCTAGTATAAAGTCACTATAATATGTAAGGATTAAGGTTGTATCCTTATAGTTTTTATCAAAGTAGGGTTTAGACAACTTTGGAGATTAGGATGATTTTAGGTGAGGTAATCAGAATAGAAGAGTTATGAATACCATCATGGGTTTACATGTTTAAGGTTGATTATAAGTTTAAAGATTTAGAAACCCATTTTTTGGATTTAAGTGGTAGATTTTGAGGTGATTTATCATATTTTTGGAGATTGGATTTTGAAGGGTAGTTGACTTAGGTATAAAGTATTTGAAGGATAAAGTATTATAGAAATTACAAGGGTATTTTCTTTAGAAATAACATTACCACTTTAACATGAAACAAATAATTTCATGTTTTAATGATTTATTTTCTACAAATTAAGGATTTTTCATAAATGTGGAATGAAATTGGTCTTTTATAACCTTTTTATCACTTCTATATTATTTTATTATCAATATTGTTAAAAAATATTATTTAAATGATTTTGACAGCTTCTTGACTATTCAAATCACCTGTAAGAAAATATTTCATTTATAAAATATCTTTTAATTGCTCTAAATTTATATGGATTATGGTGTATCTTTTATCTGAATTCAAAATATCAATTTATCCACCTCATTCATAAAGGAATTTCCATGTATTACGAGATTATTTATTTTCTAAAGATATGGATTTCATGCTGGAAGGTAAATGGGATATCAATAACATAAAAGAAGACCCTGATGTTTGGATGTAATGTATAGATTATTTTTTTATGTTTAAAGTAAGAAACATGATTTATTTTATATTGAAAAATTATAAGGATATATTCCATATCATGATTTATAGGAACAAATTATTAAAAAATAAGATAAAGTATGTGTTTATGTATTGGGTTTTCAGAAATATGATATAGTTGTATTTCATCAATACTATGAGAATCATGAATCACATATGGAAAATTAAATAGTATGTTTTTTTTACAAATTTGAAAAAATATGTTAATAGAATTGATACCTTTGAAAGGTGGTGTTTTGAAAAGGATATAATTTTTAGGATACATTTATTGAGTTTTGATAAATGTTTAAGGTACATGTAACAATAAGTTTATGATATGAAAAATGTTATTTAACTAAGAATGTATTTACTTTTGGGGGAAATAAGTTTAAAGGTATTGTTAGCCTTTATAGTTTTTATTATCTCGGATTTTATAGTTATTATGGGTTGTTACAATTTGGGAAAATATATTTTATTGGAAATTAATTTCGTGATCAATGTTTTTTAGAAGAAGCTCAATATTTTGGGAACCCTATATGATATTATTTGATCTTATTGTAGGAATAAATGTTTAATTATCTTTTAGAAGAATATATAATTTTAATGTGTAATTATAATGACTTAGGTAACTTATGAAGATATTTTGGAGATTAAATGACTATGTCATATACATTTTTTTGGCATGAGACATTAAGAGTGATTGATGTTATTTGGAGATAAATTTTAAATTAATATTGGAAGAATATGTGGTTAAATCCTTATAATTTTTGGTTTTACATATTTTTCTAGAATATTTTGAGGTATTTTAGGGATAGTTATTTATTGAATGATCCAAGTTTAACTTTGGATATTATTATCGAATTTTCGAGATTAAAGTAGTTTTTTTAATATTAAGGTTTATTCAATTTGGAAATTTTCTTATCTTGTGATAACCATTTTGGTCATGGTTAATTTCTAAATATATAAGGAATATATTATATTAATTTTTTGGGATTATGTGATATATTATAATCTTATTATAGTTATTTAAAAATGAATAAAATTCATCTCTAATACTCATCATTTGGAGAAAAAAATGAGATTGTGGTTAGGATTGACTAAAGGATGAAATTCCACTTCTCAAGTAATTATATTTCCTCATGTTCTTAGTTTGGTTAGTAAAATAATTCCTAAACTTTAGGAAAAGTATTTTGAAATAAAAATGTTATCTGTTTCTTCTTTCTACTATGAAATCAATGACCTTTTAACCCATCATAGATTTATGGTTTTGTAATGGTTAAATTTCTCATGACAATGTAATTTATCACCCTCTATTAGTCCATGGGAGTTATTTTTCTCTTCTATATACATTTTTTCACTTCCCAATATTTTTCATTCATGGAATTATAGTTATATGTTATTCCAAATAACCTTCATACTTCCATTTTTTCTCTCTTTTCATGTGGAAATTTTATTAATCCATTTTATGATGTGGGATTTCAATAAAGGTATTTTGAAAATTTAAACCGTAGTTACTAAGACCAAGTTAAAATTATGAGGACCCAATTTATTAAAGGGGGGAGAATGTAATATGTTGAGATTTTAAATTAAAATACCATGTTAGATAGTATATAAGATACACAATATAGATATTAAAGGAACAATGGAATACTATTATTTAAATGCAATTGTTATAACTTTGCTGTTAAATTTGTGGGTATGAATAAGAATAATTTATTTATGAAATAAATATAAAGTCACTAATAAATATACATTTTTTTGTTAAATTATTATAAAATAATCACTCAATTTTTAGTAGTCATTTTATTTTTCAAAAATTCATTTTATTTAAAAATGTTTTTTATTATTTTATGTGTGAAAATAATATAATTAATTTATGAAAATTTAGAAGAAATTATTTTTAAAAAATTAACTTCATTTTTTAAATCATCATATCAAAATTATCCTATGGTGAAATATTGAGAATTTTATGAAAAATTTGATTTTTCAATGAATAGTAAAAAAACCAATTTTTATTGAAAACTATATTTTCTTTAAATGTATTTATATGGTAAAATTTAATTTTTGTTTATTTTTAAAATATAATTAGTAAATTTTAATTTATAATAACCCAATTATGGTTTCTTAAATGAATTTTATACTTGATTTTAGTATAAAAACATTTTATACTTAAAAGGGCATTTTTCTAATAAACTGTTTTCATTGAATTTTACTAATTTAATTTTAAATTAAATTCTTCCACTTCTGTGTTTTGAATTTTTAAAAATTTATTAAATATTTGGAATCATAAGGTCAAAATTTATTAAATATGTCCCATTTATTTTAGGACAATACGAATAACATCCTTTGTAATTTTTGTTACCATGGTAAAGAGTAAATTAGGTAATTAAGGGTTAAAAATAAAATGATAAGGAATATAAAATGATCCTAAAAATTGAATTAAATTTATTTTATGATTCTATTCATCCATAATCATATAATATTTTGTTATATGACTTTTTTTCCATTTTTATGAGATTATGACCTTTATATTATTTTATTTAATGAAAATTCAAAAATATCGCACTCTTTTTTTAATTAATATAGTATTTTTAACATAGATTTTAATAATGGATATGTTCAGTTATAAATATTCATTTGAAATATTAAATATTTATATTTATCATTGTAATTTATTTTTAATTTCAATTGAATAAATAATTACCTTTAATTCTTTCACAATGTTAACGCATTAATAATTTAGTAAATGGAAAATAGTATAAATGATATTAAAAATAATAAAATTATTACAATTTGAGATAATTAATTTTATCCAATAATTTTATAGAATACCATGACATGCTGGGAATGTTTTAAAATATAATTTTTTTATAATTATAACTTTATTTTTTATATTATTAAATTCAAAGTAATGAATAGTTCTACAAAATTAATATTAATGATATATTATAATAAATAATACATTATTCAACGATATTGAATTCATAAAAATATTATATTTATATGTGTTAATATTATATGGTTTATGATATCATAAATTTTCCATTTATGGACCATCATTAAATTTATAGTAACCATATTGACCCTTAAAGTTTAAAAATGTTTGTCTTCATGGTAAGTGTGAAGAGGTTAAAAAGGGGTTAAAACCAAAAGATAAGGCTAAAAATGTGATAAAACTTTTATATTTTTTATTTTATAAGAGTATTTATATCCATAATCATCAAATTTTCTTAATAAATAATATTTGATCAATATGGAATTGAAAAGTAATTTATATTAATTTAATATTTTTGAGAAAATATAAGAGTTCCCCTCCCCTCTCTTATAAAAGGGAACATCTTCTTCTCAATCCTTCACACTTAAAAACCAATTTTTTTTTCTTCAGAAAATACCTAATAAAACACTTTATAAAATCCATAACATCATTATATAGGTCTTATGTTGGGAATAATTTCAATATTAGATGTCTTAAGGTGTTAAGAAATTTATATTTTCCAAAGGAGAGGTATAATTTTTATATTCATTTTTTAGTTTTATCTCTTCCTCCACCTCATTTAAATATTCTTAAAACATGATAAAATAATAAACAATATATCCTACATATACTTAGATGTTATTATATTATTTTAATAACCTATTTCCATCTCCAAAATCCATCAAATTGAAAAAGAATTCATTGTTCGTTTGTACAAAGGACTACCGCCTCGCGAACCAATGTAATTCGTTTTCCATCATTGTCTATCAAGAATGGTTGTAATGATGGATTTAAGTTACACATATGATAATAATTATATTTTCATCACTATTTAAAGATAATATAACATATATTTTCTTACCTTTCCATTCACAAAAAAATGATAATGTCGTTCGTGTGTACGTGTGGAGTACCATCTCCACAAAGTGATGTGATTCATTTTTCATCACCACATCAAATGGATGATTTATATAAGTATAATTAAATAAATTAAATAATATTTATTATAACATGATAATTATGGAGAGATAAAATTATACTTAACTTCTTTTCATAATGATCATTGAAAAATTGAAACGTTACTCATGCATACGTACGACCTACCATCTCTATGCTTATAATGCAGTTTATTTTTCATAACCATATTTTATGGTTGGTTTTAAATGTATAATTTATTTAAAAAATGATAATTATTTCATGATTATTATTATGAATATGATATAGAAATTACCACCTTGACCATAGTCATTCCACTGAAGTCATTTATGATATATGAGTTGAATATCATCAAAAACACCTGATGTAAACTTAATTGATTAAGTAATTATAAATAAAATGGTATTGAAAGAAATAAAAGAATAATTAAATTGAAAATGGGTTTTTAATAAAGTATAAAAATAACATATTTTTTTTATTTAGGATGAAAAATAATACATGTGATGAGTCAGACTTAATGTATGGGACTTCATCAGAATTTCCTTTCATTGAGGAATATTTTGATGTTATGCACACATAATCTTTTATGAGTTGTATATAAAGACCATTTTACATATTATATCATGGAATTATCTATTCTCATTATATTTAAAGTTTTTATGTTATTATATCATGGGTATTTTGCTTCAAATGTTTCTAAAGTGGGAAGGGACTTTCTTTTATAAATATTTTTTTATAGTTCATCTTTAAACTATTTTTAAGATCAGATGTGTTTTCATAAGAAAACCTAGGACTTTATTTTAAGGGGGGGGGGATAGAATCTATTTCTTAGAGTGAATGGTAAATTTGGGAAAGGTATGGAATAATTTTTTGAGTGATAATCACACTTTAGAATGATAAAAATATAAATATCTTGGTTGATGATTGAGTAGTTTTATAAGTGGATCATATTAGTCAGTTCTATGGGGGGTATTGATGTAGTTGAGTCTAGTGACAGAGATTCCCTATTGAGGGAATATTTTTTGGAATGCTGGGATCATTTAAAATCTAATTAAATAATTTAAATTTTCACAAATTCAATCCTTCACCTGGTTGGCAGTAATTCTGGTCAACTACATGACTACTCCTTGTTTTATATTATTTCTTAGAAATTATTAGAAGATTATTTCTTCTAGGATAAAATATTGATGAATATGTTGATTAAGTTTTAATGATTTTTTTATTTTAAAATTAATTTTTTAAGGTGCGTAGGATGTAATATCCTTGGTTTTAACTTAAAGGAAACTTTTACACTTGTGTGCAAATTAATTTTAAATGGTAACTTTTTTGAAAATATTAAATTTTAACTAAAAGGATAAAATGGTAAATTCACCTTATTTATGGTGTCATATTTTGAAATAGATGAAATCATTGAGTTTATAATGTCGTTTTTAGCCATGTGTGGTTTTTGAATAATTTTTGGGTAATGTGGAATTGTTGCACCATCAGTTGCATGTATTTTTAATTAAATGTTAAAAATAAATAACATTTTTTAAAATCCTAATTCTCACTTAATGCTGTATATATTTAATTTTATAGATATTATCAACCTAAATTATAATTTCCATTTCCTTATATAGGTGGAGGAGGCCTAATGGATAAAGATAAAGGAATTATCAAGGGATTCAAGCATGAGTTATGGTTCTTCAAAAAGTTTTTTTCTCCATCTTTCTCAATTTATCCTTTGAAAACTATCACGTATAATTTATAAATGAAATTGATTAATTTAAAAAATGAAATTTGAGTATGATATTTTTGAAATAAAGATCTAAATAATGGATTTGTTTTGGTGTAAATCTGATGAATGAATTTTGAGAAAAACTAGATAGAATTTTGGACTCTGAAAAACTATCTCTAGATTTAGGAGGATCAAAACATAAATCTAAAAAGTAAAATTAATATATGTTTTTATTTGTCTCTAAAATTTTCTAATTATGCTAGGTTTGTTTAATTTGGACTTATAAATCTTTATATATTCTGTAGAGAATAAATCATGAAATTTTTAATAATTTATTGATTTAATGAGATCTAGGAAAAATCACCTGGAAAGAAATATTCCCCTATATAGGTATTAATAGCAAGAATAAAATGATTCCATTTTTTTGAATATGAGAAATAGTTTAGAATTTAATCTAGAGATAATCTTTCAACTATTTATGCTTCTCTCAAATAATTAAGAACCTTAAAGATCTATTTATAATCTAACAATTTCATTTTTTGATCTTTGTGATGAAAAAATTCTTTTGTATATTTTGGCGAGTCTCAAAGACTTTTTTACTCTAAATGTACACTGTAGGTGGAAACGTTACTCAATGATAGAGGGATATGCAATGAGGCATCAACAACTAATTGATCCAGCCATAGATAGACCTGATTTCTCAATATATCTCTACCCCCACTACGACTCTCACATGATTTGTACCCTGGAGGGCATATCAATATTTATTGTACAATCAATGATCAGATGATATGATTTTTTCTGAGTATCTTGTACTCGACCTATCACAAGGAAATGGCCATGAATTATCACTTGGATAGTAGAATTAAATTACAAGGCTGAGGTCATGTTAAATACAAGAAAACATAATTTTCTTAAGATCCATGATAATAGTTAGTGATTATTACTATTAAATGATAATTCATTAATTGAAAATTGATGTTGAGGGTATATGGTGATCACTATGATTTTTTTGTCTTAGATGATAAATACATGAAATTTAACTGAATAATGTTTAATTTAATTAAATATATCAAATCATGGAATGTTATTCAATGGAATAATTTTTTTTTTGTGAATAATAAAAAGATAATGGTGGATGGAAATGTGGAATCCTTATGATGATGATATAGGTGGATTGGCAGTGACCCAAGTTATTAGTGAAGTACCTTGAGATTATTTAAATGGACTAGACATTGATTGGATTGAGGAAAGTAATATATTTTGTGTGTTTATATATATTTATAGGTAATTAACCAATCCATTTTATCCACTATTTAATTATCATTTACTCCCTACAGCTTGGGAAATGGGATTTTGTTGTAGATGATGTAGTAGATGGATTGCTATATGGGAATTCTTATGTGAATGATAGAAGGGTGCCTTGATTTTTATTGAGTGGTTTATTGTGTGTACTAACTACCTTGATATGTGATGTATCTTGTGACTATTGTATTTTTATGGTTATTTTATATAGTGATGGATCTCTAAGGTACTCACCCTCTATCTAAGGTAAGAGTGAGATGAGACTGACTATACTCTATCTCATCCTCTGATCTAGTTAGAGATAGATGATGATGTGCTCATTAATCTACTACCACTTACCCACTATGGTTTATCTTTCCCCATTTGAAAAACGTAATAATATATCTCTTCCTTTTATCCTCCTTCCTCCTCTCTTTCCCCCGTGATTCATTTCTATTAAAGGGAATTGGTTTAGTGATTGAAGTAGGATCTTCCCTTTTGGTCTCTCCTCTCCCTCTAATTATTCTAGTGGTTTTCGACTCAGGATTTGAGATATAATTTCACTATATCTTGGTGAGTTCATCCTTCTATGATTTTTATTTCATATTTGGTTAAAATAGGAGGGTAATAGAGTATGATCACTCAATATTGTGAGTTTTTTCACTATCGATGAGTCATATCCTTATTTTTTTGGGTTTTCATTACATGGGGTTGAATTAAATTATAAAACTATATTTTTATGGGTATTTTGATGGAAGTGTTCTCATGGATTATGTGGGAGTAGATCACACACCTTTGGATGTGGCATCGACATCATCATGGAATATGATAAGTAGTCTCTAAGATTCCCCAGACCCACACTTTTGGGTCTGGTGCTAAAAATACATTAATTAATTACTAGATTTGATACTAAGATAGATGAATTAAATAAAAATTACATATATTCCCATAATTCATACATTTCATCTCATAATAACTACACAATCCCATAACCCAAAGGTTTAGTGTCTTTAATGACTATCCCCACAAATACTTAATTCTCATAATTTCTTTAACATATCAAATAATATATCAGCACAAGGATTCCTTATTAACATAGTACTCTAAATAATTTCACGGGGAAGTGAAAAACAAAAGAAAGAGTAAGCTCAAATGCAGTGTAAAGGAAAAATATATCAATGATTCATAAAGGGTTATATCATAGGCATGTGATAAAACATGATCATGGGATAAATATATGATAAAGAGGAACATGGAACGATAAAAATTGTCCATAAGGCATGATATTAGATTATGAAATCTCAAGAAATAAAAAATAAACCATGGAATCAGAGTGTGGAATAATGAGTCAATAATCATGATCCATTGAGTATAACATATTCATATAAAATAGAAATGTGGAATAAGTACTATCATGATAGATTATAATATTTTAGAAAAATTTAACTTCCTGTAATTCTGTACAAAAATATGTGAACATAAAAATAATGTTCATGGATCATATTGTAAAAAATTCAATGAATTTCATGCATCATACTATAAACATTTCAATAATTTACATGGATCATATTGTTAATATAATAATAATGTATGTGCATCATTATGTGGAAAAAACTATAATGTACGCACATTATGTTGCGAACATAACAATAATGTACACACATCATGTTGTGAGAATAAACATAATGTACATGCATCATGTTGTGAACATAACAATAATGTACACTCATCATGTTGCCATCATAAAAATAATGTACACACATCATGTCATGAACATAAAAATAATGTACACACTTTATATTATGAACATAATAATAATGTACACGCATCATGTTGTGAAGATAACAATATTGTTCGTGCATTATATTGTGACCATAACAATAACTCACATGCATCATATTGTGAACATAACAATAATTCACATCCATCATTATTATCTCATTATATATAAAACCTTAACCAATGTATTGGAGGGTTTTAATGAACCCAATACGCCTCAAGTCTTTAACGATCTCAACTCCTCTTAAGGATTTAATAGACCTAACCTATCTTATGGATTTAACAGAACTGACCCATATCAGGGATTTAATGGACCCAATCCATATCATAATGAAAATCTATATGCTTGTGTGCTATGAAAAATAAATCCAATTTCATATATCTAAGAACCAATTGAAATAAAATGGTTTTCATAATGTTTCTATATAGTATCACATAAAATGACTTTAAGAATTAGATCAATTGATACTAAAAATTCAATCATGAAAAATAAGTATTTCAGAAAGGAATTTAGAGGGCAATTTATAAAACCCAACCCCATATGAGATATAAATTTTGGAGATAAATAGAAAAAAGGATGGAAAGTCATAAAATATATTTTATAAAAAATCAACAATATCACAAAAAGATAAAATTATGAGTCACTTTCAAAAAAAATAAATTTTAAGATATTGAAATGATGAAATTTTAGAACATTATTTATGAGGAAATATTAATAAAGGATCCTTAAAAATAAATAAAGTATATTAATAGGAAATGTGGATTGGAAGATAAAATATACGATCATAAAATAAAAAATCTTTTTAATAACTTTATTTAAATCCACATCGTAAAAAGGATAAAAAAATACTTTTGAAAATATAAAAATAGAAATAAAAGTATCAAAAGAGGTTCTATAATTTTTATTTCAAATAAATATTTTTTTTATTCAAATAAATAATATTGGCATGGAGGAAAAATATTATTTTAATTGGATAATAATTATTATTAACAAAGATCTACCTTTATGAGAAATAAATTCATCAAGGGAGAATATTTGAATTAAAAATTTCACATTCCCTAGAGATAAAGAAAAATTACCCTATAATAGATTCATAATTTGGAAGAAACCAAATTTATAATAAAGTCATTTAAGAGGAAAAATTAAAACTCATGGAAAGGATATTTGAGTTAATAAAATCCTTTATGACTTTAGTAACTTTTTATTAAAAAACCATGAATAAGATAACTTGATATGGATTTTTAAATCCCATTAATTTCATTAAAGGTATGAAAATAACATCCATTGGGTATTATATACACCACAAAAAATAAAACAAGTGGTTAATTGATATATATCTCAATGAATAAAAATTAAAATAATAAATACCTTACCTTTACTCTTGAGTTCCACAGAAGCATGTGAACCTATTTGTATCATGGAAATAACCATATTAATCACCCATTTCATAAAACTATCAAAATATATTAACTAATATACTCTTTAACTATAATCATTTATTATATATTAATCATTTAGTTTTTGTTTATCTACATCATCAGATGTCAGTTATTTGGATTGTTTCACAGTCACTTTGTAATGTTGATGTCAATCCATATTATTTGACACAAAGTTCATCATTGCTATATTATTTAAGTTACTAGATTATATTTTACATAATGATTTATAAAATTATAATTTAATTCCCCTGAGAGTGTTAGTTATATTTAATGAATATGAAATTAGTGATGATCTTGTTTTGGTATTTTTTAGTGAATAGAAATTGGTATATTAATAATTACTTTAAATACTAATATTAATTTTAATGAAAAAAACACAAACATTAGTTACTCATTAATATTTAATTTTACTATTAATTAATTTTCAATAATCATCCATGACAAAAATTTATATCATCGTTAACATAGGTGGTTAAACCAACCGAAACAAGAACATGTTATAACTAATGGATATGTATGATTATGAAGATATTTAGTTACAATATCATTATTATATAAGTTTAGTGATTTTATTTAAGTTTTATTAATGTAATAAATCATAATTTGTAAGATCTATAATAATAATAATAATAATAATATAATTGATATGACGCTATTACTTTTAATAAAGAAACCGTTTTCCTCCTCAAATGCACGTTTTAGGCGATTAAATTTACAATGATAAACCATTATTCATATTATTAATAGAACACATAATTTATCTTCTAAAAATATTAATAATGTCATAAATATAATATTTAGTCACTTAATACATTTTTAGAACAATCCATGAAATTAAATGATGAAAAATGAAATACATCATTTATAGAGGAGGTGGTCCACACATAACATGAGTGACATTTTTATTTTCCAAATTTACAAGAGTGAGATGAATAACAGTTATTATGTTAATATAATAACATTTATGTACAATAATGAAAATAATTTCATTATATTAGTCTGTATATAATAGGTTTATATGAGGTCGGATAATAAAAATAGTAAATAGAGAGTTAGAGAGTGGATAATAATCATGTTGAGAGTTTGAAAGTTCTCTTAAAGGACCCTTTAGAAATAGAAGAATTATATCAATTTATTATAAAAAAGTTATTAAAAAAATTTAAGATGCTTCTATAATAGGTAAAATTTAATTTTTAAACATGAATTTGAAGGTTATGTGCATCTTTAAGTTGGTGGAAGTGGGATCCTATTATAGGTGAAAAAGCGGGACATTTCCTTGTAATTGAGAGTTAGGTTAAGGGTAACGATGGAATCACATAGTAGTTAGGAGATTTAGGTGGGGAAGTTTTGGTAAGAGATGTGTTTGTGACTTTAAAACTATAAAAATTTATTCTGTAATTTATAAGTTTCATGTAAACTTAACAAAATTCAAAGCAATTCACTTTATCCATTTTACATTTATTATCCTTGATTAAATATTTACCATGGTAATTATTTTTTTACTAAAAATACAAGATGCAAATTTTTATAAAATTTTAATGTGATTTATCCAAATTTGGACTCAATTTATTCTAATTCATTTTCTAAATATTATAAAATTAACTTTTAAATTTAAAAAATAAGATATAGATAAAAAACGTTTTTGAAAAAATATCTATTTATACATTAAGTGTTTTTATTCTTATCTCCTATAAATTAAAAATTAAATGAGTATTAATATATTTGTTTAAATGTTTAAAAATAATATTAGTTTCTTAAGAAAGATATCAATTTAATTTATTAAAAAAATAAACAAAATTTTTAAAAACAATTATTTGAAAAAAAATAATTGTTTTACCATAGTAACTAATATTTAATTTAATAAATTATTTTTATATTTGAAATGAAAATTAACTTATTAGAAAATTATGATATGATGATTAAAAATATTAATTCCATTTTTTAGGATAAATTTATATAATTGATAAAAATTAATTATAATATAAGAACTCATAACGTATAAAAGTAGTTTTTAGAAAAAATTAATATTTTTATGCATAAAAAAATTATTCACATTACTTTACAAGTGAAAATATTTAGATGTAAATAAATTAATTAATTTAGATATATTATTAATATATTCCATATTTCTTAATAGTGATCAACTAGTTTAAAAATACATGATATTTAGAAGAAATGTAATTCTTTAAGAAAGTATTTTTTTATTAAATTATTTTATTACTAATTCTTTAAGATTGATTACGTGTTTAATAAGCATTAGTTAAATTTTATAAATACCATGGTATTAAAATATTTCATTAGATTATATATATATCAAATAATAATAATAATAATAATTCATAAATAAATAAATAATTTTTAAAATAAAATATTTTTTTGTTTCTTTATATATTATATATTTTTTAATTTATTACTAAAAGTTACAAAAAAAAATACCCATTTTATATATGTGTATCCAATGACCATATATCCAATTATTATATCCCCGACGACCATATTTCCAATGTCTATATAAATAATGGTAAGATATTAATCCCATATATAACTTAAAACCATTCATCCTATTTTATTATCTTTTCACTTGTATATTATATTTATAATTCTATTTCTTACTTTCATATTTTAAATTGAGGTAGAAATATTCATGGTGAACCATGAAAATAAAGATTTAATGTTCATTTTATTTTCTTGTAAATTTATTCCACTTGTACTTTTATTAATTTTGTTTCATATTGAATTATCATAATTAATTTATATTTAATTGTGATATTTTTATTTCAAAAAAATGTATCATGGTATTATTTAGTTCATAGTTGTGTGTGGAATAGGATATTCCAGATAGTATTCATCTAAAAAGAAAAATGATACCAAAATATTTTGGTGTTACATTTCCCCCCTGAAATAAACTGTACCCTCACCATTTGAATTATCTCTTACTAATGGAAATATATAATGGTATCAATAATATAAAAAGGCCCAATATATAATTTATAAATAAATATTATAGGTAAAACTATAAAAATCAATTTTTCCTTTATAATAATAATATATTAAGACTCTCAATCATTTGTTTCAAATATACCTCCTTAGACGACTATAAGTCTAATGCGTTTTTAGAGACATACTATAACAACCCAAACTTTTATGGAACTTCCCTTATTATAATAATGTCATAAATAACATAAAATCACATAGATCACATAATAAAAACTTCATAAATGAATAATTAATTAAATAAAATATATTTCTAAAAATTAAGGAACTTATATTGAAGGAATAATAACTTGACCATTGGAATAATAAGATGACCATTAGAAATAGAAATCTAGAAAATATAATAGTAACCTCACTTATGAAAGTATAAATAAAATATATGCATCTTATAAATGAAAAATATAATATATTTATTTCATAGTATAAGGAAATAAATCAATTAAAAATGATAAATTAATTGTTGGTATTTTAGAAAATAAAAATATTTATTTATAGTTGAATAATTAATATAAAAAAATTTAAAATAAAATTCATTTTCATAAAATAGATTCATATATTAATATTTTTTTTCATTATAATTATGAGATAATTTTACGAGGCCTTAATTAAAATTTCAAAGTGTTGTAAAATCGATTATAATATTAAAATTGGTATTTTTCAAATAAATAATGATTTTAATTGGAAATAAATTATCTCATATTTAGAAAATTATTTTTATAAAATAGATTCAATTTTCTAAATCACCCCATTGAAATTTTCCAAGGGTGTTTTTATGGTAAATTTTTAAAATACTATAATTTTCCAATGAATAGTAAAAATACAGTTTTCACGTAACTGGTGTAACTTAAATTACATCATTCATGATATATTATTGACATAATTATTTATAGAACATAAAGTTAGGATATTATATATTTAATTATAAAAATTATTCATTAAATAAAATAAATTTATTTTCCAAACCTAAAATGTTTTTTCTAAAACCTAAAGTCAAAAGTGATTCCTTAAAATAACAATTTTACTTTTTTACACTTTTCTTTTTAATAAAATAATAAATTAGAATTATAATGGTGTTTTAAAGCCTTAAACCAATTATAATATATTAATATATTATTTTTATTGTCAAAAATTATTTATTACAAGTCTCACCTTTTATATAATATTTTATCTAATATTTTCTTCTAAAAATACCCCTCTCCCCAAGTATAAATAACCCATCTACCTTCCCTTGAAAAACCACCCATCCAACCCTTTACAAATCCAAATATCTACCCAAATCCTCCATATTAAGACTCTTATAAAACCAAGTTACATTCTGGATCCATCTAAATCCAATCACCATGGGAGTTATAGTGTTGTACAAGAGAATCCACATCGAGAAAAGAGTAAGTATCCATTAACTCCTCCCTCTTTTCTTCTTCTCCTTCTTCTTTTAAAAATTCCTTTCAAAAAATTATTCTATAAAATTAATTATTCCATATGTTAAAAATATATTAATGATTTTAACATACTTAATTTATATATATATATATATTACATATATAAATTTCACACTCCCTTTTCCTGCTCTTTCAACAACGTCCCGTTAAAGGTCAGTTAACAACATACAAAGACATTTCCAAAGATAATTCTTATAACAAACTTCATGTATGGACAATATGAATTATATAAAATATATAAATATTTAATGAAATTTATTCTTTGATTCTAGAATTAATTATATTAACGTATGATTTACATTTCACCAAATAGTGAAATTGAGGAAAAATGATATTTTTTAAGAAAAAGATGATATCAAAATGCTTCAATTCCATAAAAAAATTAAAAAATATATTAAAATGATTATAATTTATAAATAGTTTTATAAATAAATATAATTCACTTATTGATCATTATTTTAATAAATATATGTTTTTTATCCAGGAGAAAAAAAAGTGACATAATTATGCAGGAATTAATGTAAGGGGATTGTCAAACCCAACTCCATTGCCTTGGGTTTTCCCACTTTCACACCAATTTCTGTATGAATATTAATTTAATGTTCCTTAAATTTTATTTCATTATTTTTACCTTTTATTTTATAATATATACACGTTTTCTACTTGAGTTTGTGACAGACATAATGATTTTCCAAAAGAACTATTCTTTTTAAAAACACATCTTTTACTTCTATTGAGATTATTTATTCTTCATTCAAGATTGATGATTATTACACAAAGTATGATATTAACTTTTAATTTTTCTAACCCCAAATTTTATTCATGAATGTTTTCTTTTTGAAATAAAATCCATTCCTTTCCATGGGTTGTTTTATATCTAATATTGATGTACATTCTATATGGCATGCATGATTATGTAAATGTTATGATTTGATGTATGCACCCAAAATTATATAACACTCCAATGTATTACAGAATCTCATGATATAATTTTAAATATGCACGAACATTAATCTATCTTTGTATAAAATGATGATGTTATGATTATGTGCATATGTTTTTTGTGAACATGATGTTGCCTTTATTCACAACTATGTGTGGTATTTAAGCACTAAGATATGATGTTTCATTTTTATGCATTTACACCTTCCATGAATTTATCCAATTATTCCTCTCATTATTATGATGATGATTCTAATATTATGTTATGATGATGATTATTATGCTCAACCATGTTATATTGATTCATGTCCTCATCTATCCTCTTTTTGGGATTTTACCTCACCCCTTTCATTGATGTATATTTTTATAAGGAGAATTTGAAGTCCAATAAGAAGATATAGAAGAAGGAATAAAATAATTTTTATATTTTAATATGAAAAAGTTACGTATGGTTCTAATATGCCTGAGAAACTAAACCTTTGGATCCTGGTTTTATACACTATTATGTTGTTTATATTTAAAATGATGTAATCGTCATATAAGAAAAAGTAGGGTTATTATTGTTGGTATCAGA
The DNA here is from genome assembly GCA_963277665.1 of Viscum album. NCBI lineage: Eukaryota > Viridiplantae > Streptophyta > Magnoliopsida > Santalales > Viscaceae > Viscum > Viscum album. The sequence goes on from OY728164.1 coordinate 1,820,221,297, forward strand.
GCATGATTTATTTAATTTGGGAATTAGGATTAGAGAACACTAGTGAAAACCCTTAGTATGATACTAAGTATATGTAAGTACCCAAGAAGTTTTGTTTTAGAAAAATGATAAACATAGGGATCCCTCAAGATATGCCTTTAGAATTAATTCCATAAAGGAATAAATTATTTTTTCATGACTTGTGGACTTATGATTTGTTCAAACCTTTTCTATTCTAGATTGTGGGAACCAAGAGAAACTAGACCAACAACCTATGTGACGGATAGTGCAATGATTTCTTGAATGACATCCCAAATGCCTTGGAAGGTGGAGTTAAAACATTCATGATGATGGTTACCGAACTATTCTAGAATATGAATAATAAATTAAATAATTTGGAATGTATGACTTCACCTAAGAGGGATAAATTGGATATCGAATCTTTTATGTGGAAATGACCATCAACATTTTTTGGATCTTCCAATCCACTTATTACGGAACAATGGGTTAACTCAATGGAAAAGATATTTTCCATGCTCCATTATTCTTAGAAAGAGAAGGTTATGTCATGAAATAACCTGGGTACCCCTGTAACTCAATAACCAAAATGGTCCCGATATAGCCTAATTATCAGGTTACTAGGGTACTTGGGTTAGTTTGTGACAAAGTGGTATCAGAGCACTAGGTTGAGATTTTTCAGGAATTTAGTATGTATTGGTGAAATATTGTCAGGAATTAGGAGGTAGTTGTGATTGAGTGCCTAGATAGATCTCACCATGATGAACCTTAAGTCACTAGGGGTGGTTAGGAAAAAACATCTTGTGGATTAGTTCTATTATTTTCCATATTTTGATTTTGATAGAGTGAAACCCAATTTTTTTTTGTTTTATCTGTCTGAATTAATTTACCTTGTTTCTAAGTTTGAGTGTTAATATGATGTATTACTTGTTGTCTACTGATGTTGTGTAGAATCATGCCTCCAAGAAGACATGAAAATTATATCTAGGAGGAAGCTTATACTGAACTTCAACGAGCGAATACTATTGCTGATATGAATTTGATTGAGTTGATCGTGACACTATCCAAGATAAGGGAAAGGTACCACCTCTAGCCCCCTTTCTGGATCCAACTATAGAACCTCAAAGAGACATTATCAAGGTTAGTTCTCAGGAGTTTCTTGGCCAGAATCCAACAGCATTCAAGGGATCAAATGATCCTCAAGATTTTTAGGAATGGTTGATATTGATAGAGTATTTGTTTGGGTTCTTAGACACCCCTAATGAGATCAAAGTGAAGTGTTACACATTCATGATGGAAGGACCAAGAATAATATGGTTGGACACTATGGTAACAACAAAGAATCATGAGATATTGGAATGGAATGACTTCAAAGTTCTCTTCAAAAATCAGTTCTATCCAAATTCAATGTTGTTGGCCAATTATACTGAGTTTTTCAGACTTTATTAGGCAGACAAAACCATGACAGAGTATACAAACCATTTTTTGAGCTCATTCACTTAGCACCTAAGATTGTATCAAATGAGAAGATTAAGGCTTGAAGTTTAAAGTTGTAACTTTATCAGGATATTCATTCTCAGGTTTTCTTGATGAAAATTCCCTCTTATGATGATGTACTGGATAGAGGACTAATAGTCGTGATGGACCTGGCTAGCAGGTTAGGGTTATCAGAAGATTCTTTTTCTCCCAATGACAACATGAGTTCTTTCAAGGGAAAGAGGACGCATGATGATTCTCATGGAATCTCTCAATAGAAGAGTCATTCTAGACTACCTGGAATACCAGGAATAGGTCCTTTGTTTTACTACCAGTGTGGAAATGTAGGAAATTGGAAGAAGGTTTTCACTGAGGCACCCAAGAACTGTGGATCCTGTGGACGTTTAGGGTACTTGAAGCAATTTTTCCATATTTATTCCACTCTTCATAGTGGAACGAGATCATTAGCTCCTCCTAAAACTACAAGGAAATCAGATGCTTCACGTCAAAAGGGGTTCTACCCACACTACTAAAAAACAACCTTTAATAGTGTTAGAAAAGGACTTTAGGAATTCTAAAAAAGCATTTATAATTGAAGCACAGTTAAAAGCTTGAAACTTTTATCAGCACTAAAAAAGCATTGCTAAAGGCCCCCTTTAAAAACATTAAAAAAGTGTTGTTAAAAGGTTCTTTCAATTGCACTTTTTAGCATTGTTAAAGTCCCCCTTTATCATCACTTTTTTTAGCATGTTAAAGGGGGCCTTTAATAGTGCTAAAAAAGTGCTAATAAAGGCTCTACTGATAAAGGGTATATAAATTAATTTTACCATGCCCCACTTACCCACCCCTTTATTAGGGCTTCCCACCTGACCAACCCTTTATCAACAATTTAGAAAATCCCAACCTCACATGTGCCCCTGCCTCTAGGGAGTTTTGAACCCAAGACTTCCAGTATATACAACAAATCCTTTTCCACTCCCCTATAATATTTTGTTTCACATTTTGTGATATATCTATATATCTATATATATTTCATTACATTTATTAATCCATATATTTATATATATGTTTATATATTAATGAATATATTTTATATGTAAATATTTTTTTTTATTTATTTATAAAATTAAATTTTTATTTGTGAATATATAAAAAATATGTATATTTTTTATATATTTGATTATAAATAAAATTAAATTATGAAAAATGATAAAATTTAAAATTCATTATATCAATATAGATGTAATCTCTAGGAATAAATTTAGTCTCACTGAAAAAGGGTAAAAAGACCCCCATAAACAAGGCCTAAAATCCATCAAAAGTTAAAAAATGGGGTACCCTAACTAAAAACACAGTTTTGGAGGCCTTCTAGGCCTTTTTTGCCTCAAAAAATAGTGTCCATGGTCTCCCAAGACATGAAGGAATAGATCTCCTCACAGGCTTCTATTTGATATGTGGTAGTGCCTAAGCGGACACCTGGATCAAATGTTATGGAAGTTTGAAGTTTGAGTTATGTTTTCAACTTATTTAAGATATTTTATTATTTTTTTGATTTCTTTCTTCAAATTGATATTAAATGACTATTAATAGGTAATAATAAACAAAATATTATTTAAAAATATTATTTAGTTATTTTATAAGACATTTTTACTAAATATCTTATATTTTTAGTGTAAATGCCTATTTACCTTATCTAAAACATATTTCAAAAAATATATATTATATTTGTATCAAAGTAAATATATTTATATATTAATATATTATTTTTAATGAAATATATATTTATATATTTGAAGTACACTTTTACTAATGCTTGTAAAAAAGCGCTAATAAAGGGAGGTCTTTATCAACGCTTCTAAAAAAGCATTGATACCCCCCTTATCAGTTATTTTTTACCAGTGTTGATAAAAGATCCCATTTATCAGTGCTAGTAAAAAAGTGCTGATAAAGGCCCCCCTTTAACAACACTTTTTTAGCACTGTTAAAGACCACCTTTAACAATGCTTTTTTTAGTGTTGACAAAGGGGGTCTTTAACAGTATTTTTAACTAGTGCTGTTAAAGATGTAGCACTGGATAAACCCAGTTTTGAAGTAGTGCCATAAGAATCTGGAAAAAATATTCTTCACGTAGTGGAAGACTCTCTAGAGGAAGTGGATATGGGTGCAGATATTGTGAGAGGTACCATTACTATAACTTCATTATTAGTGACTTCTCTATTTGATACTAGTTCATCTCATTCATTTATTTCAACATATATTGTTAATATGATAAATCTTCCTATGAATATTTTATATTTTTAATTTATTTTACTAAAACCCATGGTAATAAGAGAGAGAAGGGTCTTTGTAGTCCCTCTAGTTTCTTCTCTTTGTCAGATGTTGAGCTTGTGTGGAGTTTTCTAATTCTCAACACGAAATCACTGGAAATCATTTTTGGGATAGATAGGTTCATTACTAATAAATATCAAATTGATTGTTACCTTCGATGAGTATCCTTTAATATACCTAGTAGTGTGTGTCATGTCTTCCAAGGAGAATGAAACCAAAGGTCGAGAAGAGACAAACCTTATTATCTAGAGTTGGGGAAAGTAATATTGGTGTTTGCCTTTGATCTGGACCAAGAATCTTTATGTGGTAATATCCCTCTAGTTTTCATCGAGTTCTCTGATGTCTTTCTTTCTAACTTTTCTAGTTTTCCACCAATAAGGGAGGTTGAATTTTCCATTGACTGGATTCATGGTACTCAACTAGTTTCTATTCCCTCTTACTGCATGACACAAGTTGAACTGAAAGTGCCGAATTCCCAGTTGCATGATCTTTTAGAGAAAGGATTTATAAGCCATAGTTTATCACCATGGGTGGTTCTTGTTCTCTTTATTAAGAAGTATGATGGTTTACTTCACCTTTTTGTGGATTATTGAAAACTCAATCAAGTTATATTAAAGAACAAGTATCCATTGCCATTGATTGATGATATTTTTGATCAATTGAAAGTGGTGAAGTGGTTCTCAAATATCGATCTTTGGCCTGGTTACCATTAGTTGAGAATAAAAGAATCAAACATCTAGAAAACTACCTTTCAAAGTAGGTATGGTCATTATGAGTGACTTGTTATTGCATTTGGTTTAACCAATGATCCTACACATTTCATGGATTTGATGAACAAGATTTTACATGAGTATCTTGATACTTTCAGGGTAATTTTTGTTAATGAAATCCTCATATTCTCTAAGTCCAAGGAGGATCATGTGCATCATCTGAGAACAATTTTGAGTTTGCTAAGAAGACACCAACTTTATAACAAGATATCAAAATGTTATTTTTGTATTTGTTAAGTAAAGTTATTGGGACACATGGTGTCAGAATAAGAAATTTCAGTTGATCCTAAAAAGGTAAAATCTATTATGACTTGAGAATAACCACAAAATGTCTTTGAAATTAAGAACTTATTAGGTTTGGCTAGATATTACCTCCAATTATTCAAGGAATCTTGAAACTAGATTATCTGATGACTGCACTAACTTAGAAGGGAGTGAGGTTTTCTTAGAATGATTAATGTCAAAATTATTTTGTTGATTTGAAACATATTTTGAAGATTACATTGATGTTGAATCTTTCAAAGATTGGGCAGGGCTATGTGGTCTTCTATGATTCATCGGGTTCAGTCTTGGGTTATGTTATTATGAAAGGTAATCATGCCTTTTCATATGAATCTCATCAACTTATCCTCACAAGAAGAATTATTCTACCCATGATCTTGAACTTGTAGTTGTAACGCACACACTTAAGAGTTGAGGGAATTACCTTTATAGAGAAAGGTTTACTGTGTATTTAGACCACAATATATTGAGTTATATATTCTCTCAAAAACATTATAACCTCTACTAGAGACATTGGGTGGAGTACCTATAATCTTTTAACTTTGACATCACCTATACCCATGGGATAGGTAATGTCATCGTGGATGCATTGAGTAGGAAACATCTAACCCAGTAAGTAAAAGAATATTTAGAAGAGTGTAACTTTATGAATCTCTTTGAAAAATTTCATATTGGAGTTCATAAGAAAAGGGATGAGGTTTCTTTAGATAGTGTTCAATTGATATATTCTCTTCTCGAATTGATTATTTAGGAACAACAGCCTGATGATGAGTTTCGTAGGATTAGAGAATCTCTTTATGGTGGGGAAGTATTTTCCCAATGGTCATTCTTTAAAGAGGAAATTATATGCTATAAGAATCATTTTTTAGTGGCATATTTGGTAAGGAAAGATGTTATTGGGTATTGTTATAGTTTCCAGTGGGTAGTGCACCCAGTAACCACAAAGATGTTCTATGACATGAAATAGAAGTTCTGGTGGCCAAGTATAAGATGGGGCATTGTTGAGTTTTTTTCTCACTATTATACATGCCAATAGGTTAAGGCCAAGCACCAAAAACCTTTGGGTTTTATTCATCCACTTAAAGTCCCTACTTGGAAGTGGGATGAGATATATATGTATTTTTTGGTTGAGTTTCCACATACCTAGAGAAAGAGGAATGAAATATGTGTTGTGATCAATAGGTTGATGAAATTGGATCACTTCTTACCCATTCGTGATACAACCAAATTTGAGTTGAGAAATCTATATGTGAATGATGTTGTTATTTTTCATGGAGTTCCATTTGCTATAGTATTTGATAGGGATCATCAGTTCACTTTTCTCTTTTGAAGAGGCCTTCAGGAGGAACTGGGATCTCATGTCCATTTGAGTATGTAATACCATCCATAGTCAGATGGCCAGACATAAAAAGCTATACATATTCTTGAGGATATGATCCACACTTGTTTTCTCAACTTTGGTGGGGATTGGGATGATCATTTGGGACAAGTTGAGTTTTCTTATAATAATAGTTACCAGTCCACGATCAGAATGGATCATTTAGAGGCCTTATATAGATGACCTTATAAATCTCCATTGTGTTGGTTAGATATTGGTGAGAGTTCCTTGGTAGGACCAAGTTTGGAACAAGAGATGACAAAAAATATTCAGTTGATTCATCATATGATGTTGATGGCACAGAGTTGAGATATATAATATGTTGATCATCTCCATATACCATTGGATTAATTAGTTGGTGACCATGTTTTCTTGAAGGTTTCACCTCCGTTGGGTCATCGACGCTTGGGAGGAAAGAGAATCTTTCTCCTCATTTTTTAGAACTTTTGAGGTTGTTTAGTATGTGGGGAAAGTTTCATATCATTTGGCACTACCACTATAGCAGAGTTCAATAAATAATGCTTTTCATGTATCTCAATTTCAAAATTAATTATCTGATCCGTCTCATGTGCTGAGTTAGAGTGATCCTGAAGTTGAACCTAATTATCTGTGACTGAACGACCAGTCAGGATAGTTGATTCTGATAAAAAGCTACTTTATGGGAGGAATATTTTTTTGGTATGTGTGATATGATGGCACAATATTTATTATCATGATACATGGGATATGGAAGCACTTATGAGAGAACATTAGCCTCATATTTTCGACATAGTGGCTTCTTTATAGTCTTTTTGGATCCAAAAAGTTTCTATGATGGGGAGGTTGTAACATTCCATTGCAGTTTTTAGGCACTATTAAACCCTTATCTTTATCTATCTTTGGTTGAGATTCATTTGGGTTTTTTTTAGGGTTGATAATTTAAGAATATTGAAAATTCTTGGCTAGTGCACAGTTGGCCCACGACCGGTGCACAGTTTTCCAAACAAGGCACCCTACTATATGAAAATAGAATGATTTAGATGGAGAGAACCACATGACTTAAACATAGTTAGTCAATCCATGTATCCCCTTAGGAGAAACCATGCAACCCATTTATAATGGTTGCATGACTTGCATATAGTTTTTCCAAACTATGTGATGTTTCCCTGGAAACTGTGCATGCGATATTTTTAGAGATCATATTTTTTTATTAAAATTTCTAAAACCATTTTTAGGTCCTGGATGAAACTCTTTAAACCCAAATGACTTTATGCCATCCTTATTCCTCCCAATAAGGATTATTGACCCCTAAGACTGCTCCTAGAAGTGATTTGATGATAGGTGAACTTTGGTTGATCCTCTTCTAGTTAGTTTTCTCATCCAATTCTTGATCTCCCATGATCTTTCTCTTTATAATTAGGGTTTAATGGATCATTGTGATTATTTTTGATCTAATACCTTATATTTTAGGTCAATAAACCTAGGTTTTATCCTTTATTCCCATATCCCATTGTTTTTGTTCTTCTTTGAAAAACCTTTTCTAGGGTTTGGTGATCCAAGATCCGTTCATCCTAAGAATAGTGGTTCTGTTACGATACCCAATTTATATTAACCCTAATTTATTTATTTAACATTAAATTGTTTTAATTTAAATACAATTTTTTGTATTGGTATTATATAAATTTAAATTGGTTGTTGGAAAAACCCAATTTCGTTGAATTGGGGTTTTTGAGAAAAATGGGTTTTTGGCATAGAATTAGAAATTGGTGATATTTGAATAGTTTAATTTAAATTATGGTTTTTATGGAAATTGAATCAATTAAATTTTTGAATTTAATTGTAGAAATTTGTTTTATGTAAATTTTTTGAATAACTCCACTTCTAGTTAATTGGGGGTTTATAATAAAATTAATGGAAATTGAAAATTAAATTGTTGAATTAAATTGTGAAATGTATTATGAAATTTCATGAATTGGTTTCAAATCCTTGTTTATAAAACATGGCCTAAAAAAGTTTTAATGTAAACCTTAGGTTTTTTATCTTGGTGAAAAAGTATGTTTTTATTAGAAACCTGTTATGGGTTTTAAAGGGAAAATTGGCATATTAAAATAGAGTATGGGATTTAATTGTTTTTAAGTAGTATTAAAATAAATTTTCCATCATTGTTTTGTACTAAAGTACATGGAAGACTTAGGAAGTTAGTGTGTTATATTTGAAAACACTTCATGACTTATAATATTCTACAACATCATATCAGCACATCCCATTCCATATGAGAAGGTAATGAATCCTCTTGGACTTGGTTCAAGGGATGTATGTACATAATTTTCCATATTCATAGTGTTGGGTCCCTATAGCCTAGAACTATTGTACCTACTTACCACATGACCATGTTTCTCACTAGTTTTTATTTAAATTATATATATATATATTTAATTTTTATAAACTATTTTACATGCGTTGACAATTTATATAAAATGTTTTATATAAATGTGTTTATTTAAGAGATTTTGTAAAAGCCGCCATTTGTGTAAATCACTAATTTATTAAAGGTAAATTACATCTTTTGAAATGTATTTATATCATTTTAAATGTGAATTATGAATTTCTAAATTTATTTCCATCTTTTAAAATGTAAATAATTACTTTTTAAAATATTATTTTATTGAATTCCAAACCTGTTGTTTTAAAATTGAAAGCACATTCTTTGTTAATTTGGTATTAGTATCTTATTATGGAATCTTTGGTTAAATAATATTGGTATTTGGACCACACCCTACTTGTGCCTTAATGTGTTTTTAGATTATATCCTTCCTGGTTCAAGCAAGGAAAAAGGATCTCTTGGAGGTGGATCCAGCTGTTGAACCTTGGACTTCGTGAGTTGTGTCCTCAGGGACTTGGGTTGTTTTCCCTATTTTCTTACACGGGTTATAATACTTTGGGATTTAATTACTATTTGAATTCTGTTACATTAATCATATTGGAGTTTTATTTTATATGCATATTATTATATTTATTTTTTACTTCTATGATGTTTATGGAAAAACCATCCCCAAATTCATTTCGTATGATTCTAGGTTCTAATTTCCCACACACGGGGATTAAGAATACATTTAGGATATGTCAGGACCAGATCATTTATTGGGTTACCAGGGAACTTGAGTTGTTTTAGGGCACTCTATCATATATCATTTAGATGGAGAGTCCAATCAATGGTGGACATTGATTATGAACACCAAGGCGAAGGATGAAATTAAAGATATGGGGTGGGAAGACTTGAATAAAATATTTATTAATAAGTATTTACTTAGAAATATTCATACAAATATATAGAGATAATTAATAGTTATAAAGAAAAATTAAGGTGAATTTGGCATAGTTTATAAAGCAAACATCACAAGTATTTCAATTAACTTCTCAGATTTAGTTATAAAAAATGATAGAAAAATAGATAGATTTTTAGTGTTTTAAAACCACAACTTTGAAAGGATCTAGCTATTTGAGACTTTGAGAGTTATTAAGATATGGTTCAATGTTCTCTCAGAGTGGATATGGAGTTTGGGGAACGGTCCCATGTCTATGGAGATAAGAAACAAAAGATGGAGTTTCAAGATGAAGGATCTAATGTAAAGGTGGAAAGACAGATCAACTACTCACATGTAAAAAATATGGGAAGAAGTGTCAAGATAAATTTCTCAAAGGGGTGGGGAAATGATATAAGTGTGGTAGAGAAGGCCTATAATCTCATGAATATCTAAGATATATGAATAAGGTGGCCATTGTGATAGAATAAAGGTCAGTATACAAGCCAATTCACTGAACCTAAACTCCTTGACGGTAATCAGAATTATCCACCATATCCAAAGGAGAAAGGGAAAACTTATTCCATCACAACTACTGCAGTGGATAAAGAAAATGAATTCATACAAGGTAATATTTTTATTCACTCAAGAATGTAAAATGTTTTTTTTATTTTGCTTCTACATATTCAGTTATATCCTACAATTTTGATAGAACTATTGAATAAAATCCACAATACCTTGAAGTAGAGATATCTATAAAAAGACCCAGTAGTGCAATTTTTGCAACATAAATGTTATAATCTTATCCTATAAGAATATGTGGGAATATTAATCTATTGATTTTTGTAATACTTACCTTGGTTTAATTCGACGCTATAATGGGCATGGATTGGCTCTTATTATATAGAGAACACATCAACTACCAGGAAAAGTAAATATCATTTCATATTCCAAACTATCCCATGCTCCTCTAAAAATTTAAGGAAGACCATGAATTTCCTTTGGAGAATCTGTCAATAGTGTGGGTGATGATACCCAATAAAGAAGCATATCTGGACTAAATGATCATGTTGAAGGAAAGTATAAAACTTGGGGGAATTCCCATTGTGAAGGAATACAGTGATGCATTTCCTAGAGAGTTACCTAGACTTTTCCTAGATAGTGAGGAATATTTATCAACAAAACTCATACCCAGAGCTACACCTATCTCAAAATTCGCCTAAAGGATAGCCTCAATTGAACGGGAGGAGTTAAAGAAGCAGCAGTAAGTGAATTTGGAAAAAGGGTTCATACACCCGAGTTCATCTTCTTGGGGTGAACCAGAGCTCGTTGTAATGAGAAATTATGGATCAATGAAGTTGTGTATTAATTATCGGGTACTCAATAAGATCAAAAGAGAGAACAAGTATAAGGCCCCAACCTTAAACCTTACATAATATTGAATTAAGTTAATAATTCACATTGAGGATCATCTTAGGTTTATATCTTTAGAGAATTAGGTCATAACTTATACACAACAACATGAATATTACAAGTAGACACTTATACTCACTATCCATTTTTTTCATAAAACAAAAAGTCTAAAAAAAGAAACTTGTCTAGTTCTATGTTTTAGACATTATGAATTTTCCTTGATCCCATCATTGACCCTATTCATCTTTAAATCTTGTGAAAATAATTTAAAATATTGGGATGAGCACAAGAAGCTTAGTAAGGGATACATAAAGAAGTAGCAGTAAGTGAATTTGGACAAAGGGTTCATACACCCGAGTTCATCTCCTTGGGGTGAACCAGAGCTCGTTTTAATGAGAAATTATGGATGAATGAAGTTGTGTATTAATTATTGGGTACTCAATAAGATCAAAAGAGAGAACAAGTATAAGTCCCGAGCCTTAAACCTTACATAATATTGAATTAAGTTAATAATTCACATTGAGGATCATCTTAGGTTTATAGCTTTAGAGAATTAGGTCATCACTTATACACAACAACATGAATATTACAAGTAGACACTTATACTCACTATCCATTTTTTTATAAAACAAAAAGTCTAAAATAGAAACAAGTCTTGTTCTATGTTTTAGACATCATGAATTTTCCTTAATCCCATCCTTGACCCTATTCATCTTTAAATCTTGTGAAAAACATTTAAAATCTTGGGATGACCACAAGAAGCTTAGTAAGGGATACATAAAGAAGGAAAACTATTAGTTATTTTCCAAACAACATGTAAACCATGAATACTTTATCATAAAGTAATAATTTTCAACTTAAAGAAGTATAAAAAACACTTCACTGAATATAACCTCATTTCTTACCCATTTATAACCAAAATATTACCATAAATCCCATATAAAACAATGTATAGCATATAAAGGTAACTTGGGACATAAACATAATTAAATGGAATAACCATATGGTCAACTTATACACATATCACTAAATGGAACAACCATACAGTTGAATTCCATAACCAATGAATTGGAGGATATAATGTAACCACTCGTCCTTGGTTTATCATAGAACCACCCATTATTTGGTTTATCACATAACCACCCGTCAAATTTCCAAGTACCATTATATAATCATAAAATATAAAATATTAAAAATATCTACATTTCACTAATAACATTTCATTTGTAACTACAAGAAGCCATTTCAAGATATTGAAATAATCAATCCATTTCAAAAACCATTTTCAATATGAAAACACCCAAAAAGGGAATAAGGTATTTCTTTTCTTTTTAAAAACATTAATTCTTATAGAGGAATCCAAATAACGATTACGACGATGGAGTGGTCATTGTCGCCACAAACATTAAAAAAATTCCTTTTTTCATTTAGAAAAATGCTTCATGGATAAAAGATTCCCCTTTAATGGAAGTAACAGTCAAAGGGGTTTATTATACACCATGTCAAATAAGCAGGTTCATATCATCAAAACATTCCTCAATGAAAGGATATTGAGGCAAGTCCCTTACATTGAGTCTGAATCATCACATATGTTCCTTGTTCTTCCTAAATAATAAACTTAAGTTAATTTATAATTTATTCAGAACCTTTTTCAAGTTTATTATTCCTTTTATATCACTTATTACCTTACTATAATAATCATATAATTATTCAAGTTCATATCGGTCGTTTTGTCGATGTTCGGTACTTGAGTCAAAAATGAACTTGTTATAATTACAAATTGTCCATGTGGTCAAAAGTACATTATCTCCAGAATGATATTAATGATTTAGATATCATATATATCAAGTATATATGTATTTATAATAGTTCATATCATTTGGATATAATAAATAAAATGCACCGTTCATGGAGACGGTAAGTCGTATGTACTCATGAATGCTACTTTCATTTATTTTTCATATTTAAAGAAATGAAAAATAAATGATACATAGGTATATTATAACTCCAATATAATATCTATGTTATATATGTTACATAAGTTCATTAATTACATCCTTTATACGTTCCATGTATAGCATGAACGAGTCATATCACTTTGAGGGGGAAGTAGTCCACAGTTTCTCAAATGAAATTATTGTATTTATACAACATAAAAAGAATAAAGGAATGTTCTAAATGAAAATTAAAGAAGCATAAAAATAAAATAAATATCATATATAATTTCAGTTCTATCATAATGGCCACCATGATAGGTGGTAGTGGAAAATCAAACAATCATCGTTTCGTGAGGCAAAAATTCACTATACACAGAAACAGTATGTTCATATCCATTAGATGGAGGTTTCTATAAGTGTAGTTAGAATAATTATCATAAAAAAACCTATTATATTTAGGATACTGGTGTTTTTATGAAAAAAATAATAATATGAGCATAAGGAGTGTAGAGGGAAAAATAATGGAAGGGAACTTGAGAGAAGACATTACCTCAAATTGGGTAACTTCTTTTGATTTGTGCCAAAGGGATTTCTTGAATTGTCTTCTTCCTAGAGGAAGAGTTATAGGAGGAATAGAGTAATTTTTTGAGATTATTAGATCATATTTTTGACTATCCAAGTGGCTTGAGAGGTGTGAGTAATGGGTTAGAGGTGGTGTCGTTTTATAAGAGGGAGGAGGGGCACTTTAGGAATGTTTTGAAATATTATTTTATTATTAATTAAATTTTGAATTATAATAACACCAAGGTGATATATTTCGAATATAAGATGATTATGGGTCAAAAGACTCTCATGAAATGGGTTTTATACAAGTTTAGGTCATAAAATTAACCTTATCTTTTAGCTTTAACCCTCAGTTAAATAAATTAACTCTAACCATGTCTTCTTGTATTTTCATAATATATGGTTACTATAGTTAGTATAAAATTCCAAGAGTCCAAAAATGGACCATTAATGATATTTTTAAAATCATATATTTCATTTTGACGAATATTAGATTTTTAGGACTATTATATCATTTAATAAAACATTAATTGATTTATAAACTAATTTATGTAAATTTTTATACTATTCATATCATGACTTTTTAAAAATACATAAAAACTTGATTAATTCAAAAAAACTTAATTAATTAAAATATAACAAGTCATAATCATCCATAAAATTATTTTATGTCATAAAAATTTTCAAAATAAATTTATTTTAATATTTATAATCTCATTTATTTAAATCCTTCATTAATAAGGTAATCACTACAACACCATTATGTCATAAATAAATTTATTTTTTGAGGTCTAAAAATTATAAATAAATTACCATGATGTAGGAAATATTTTTATATTTCTAATTAATATTTATAGTCTAATATAGAACTTATATAAACCCATATAAAAATTGTTTTAGTAAAAGATACATGTTTAGGTTATATTTTTCTTAAATTTAAATTAAAAGTAAATAAATGTCATTTTCACATAAAAGTGGCTCCATGGGGTCCTAAAATCAACCCATGGATGACCATTGTAAGAAATATCTCATAAAATAGGGTTATAACATGTGTTAGGGTAATTTAATATTATTATAATATTACTTTTTACCCTTATTTACAAGATTTACCCAATAACCATGATAAATAAAATATTAACTAAAGTTACTATCTAAAATGTCTAAAAATAAAAGGTACCTATTTAAAAAATTTGGACCTAATGATTCCAAATACAGAATCCATTTTTTGAAATTCAAAACACAAAATTTTCATAAATTAATTTTAAATTAATTCCCGTTGTCAAAACAAAAAAGCGTGTTTTTAAGAAGTAAAAAACTACCAAAAGATTGACATGTGTTTATGTCCAATTTCAAAGTGAAATTACTTAAAATGACAAAAATTGGATTAAATGATAAAAATATAATCAAATTAAACTTTAAATCCAATTAAAATGGCAATATAATCACATAAATAAATTATATGAAAAAGACATTTTTGACTTAAAATGCAGTATTTTTCACTATTCATTAAAAATGAATTTTATAAAAAAATACCAAATATTTACCCAAAGTAAATTTTGATGTCCCTATTCTAAATAAGAAGTTTTTTTTCAAATGGAACATATAAAAGTGATAAAAACTTGATTTTAAAAGGGTTCTCCATCAAAAGGTGGAAAATTTAACTTCTAAATAATATTAGAGTATTTCATGCTTAAAATAAGATTGATTCTTATTTTAAGGATCTAAAATTTATTGGATAAATATAAAGACATTTAAAAAATATGTGTAATCATAATTTAGTAAGTTATGTTAATTCCAAACAATACAATGGCTATGTGTTAACTACCATTTAAAATAATAATAATATTATATTCTTTTTTGTTATAATTAAAAGTTGTGTGCAACCTAAGATTTCAAAGAAACCCATTGTTGTGTGTTGAGTACGCTATAAAAAAGTGTCATATTTAAAATAAAAATTAATATCTTATTCATAAATATTAATATATGTGAAGAAGTATTATTCTAAAAATACCTGGGTCATTACAACAAGTATCCTCTTATAATGATTGATGACTTGTTCAATCAATAATGAGGATCAAAATACTTATTAAAGGTGGATATTTGTTCTAGATATCATCAACTGAATGTGAATAAGGAATATATCCAGGATACTTCATTCTATACAAGGTATGTGCACTATTAGTTTCAAGTGATTCTCTTATAATTTACTAATTCCCCTACAATCTTTATGGATGTGATGAATAGATTCTTTAGACACTACCATGCAATTTTTTGGTAATTTTTATTGATGATATTATCATATAATACAATATATAGGAGGGACATGAAGGAAATATAAGGACTATACTAGTGACATTATGGAAGGATAAATTTTATTCTAAGTTTTTAAAGTGTGACTTTTGGATACTGCATGTCACATTGTTGGGACACATGATCACAAGTGAGGGAATTTCTGTGGACCCTTAAAAAACAAAGGCAATTGACAAATTGCCAAACCCACTAGTGTCATTAAAATACATAGTTTTCTTGGATTATTTGGGTACTACCAACGTTTTTTGAGAAATTTTTACCAATTGTATAGCCTTTTAACTAAGTTAACAAGGAAATTGGTAAAGTATGTCTAGACATAAGAATGTTAAGAAACCTTCAAGGATCTAAAGAAGAGGAAAATCGATGCTCCCATACTCACACTACCAAAAAACAGAGAAGGTTTTGTGATATAAAGTGATTCTTAAATGAAAGGATTGGGTTGTGTACTCATGCAGAATAATAAAGTGATAGCCTATGCCTCATGACAATTGAAGATCCATGAGAATAACTACCGAACGCATGATATGAAGTTAGTGGCTTTCATTTTTTCTCGAAAAATCTGGTGGAAATACCTATATACTGGGAAGTGTGACATATATACTAATAATAAGAGATTAATATATATATTTATACAAAAGGATATCAACAACCATCAGATAATATGGTTATATCTAATAAAGGACTATAATTTCTATATTCATTACCATTTGGGAATGGTGAACAACGTAGGTAATGCTCTTAGTAGAAAATAATCATCTACTCTATCCATGATGCATATTGAGAAATACCCTATCTTTATGGAAATGAAAAGGATGTATTTTGAAATTATAATGGTAGGAAGTACATCTTATACTACCCAAATGATTTCACAACAATCTATCCAAGAAAATATTAAAGAGGAACAAATGGATGATCTCATGCTTCAAAAGAAGGTGAAAATAGAAATGGAAGGGAAGCTACAAGAGTTCCATATCTATGATGATGGTGTGATTTAGTTTGGAACAAGGATTTGTGTGCCTTCATCACCTAAGATAAGGAAGGAGCTATTGGATAATTCACATATTTCACCTTTCTCCATCCATCTTGGAAGTACCAAGATGTACCATGATATTTGAGAAAACTTATGGTGGGGGTAAAATTAAGAAAGAGATTTCAGAATATATCTCATGATGTTTGGTATGTAATCAAGTTAAATCAGAAAGAAATAATTCAAATGGATGGTGAAAACATTACCCATAACCATGTGGAAATGGGAGAATTTCACTATGGACTTTGTCACTGGTCTCCTGAAGATGTCCAAATGAAACAATACGACATGGGTTGTGGTGGATCGAGACACCAAGACATCCCAATTTATCTCTATTCAGGAATATTTATCTCTTGAAAAACTTACCAAGATATATGTGAAGTGGTGAGGCTACACGGGGTTCTACTTTTGGTCATCTTTGATCATGGTCCATGGTTCACATCTAAATTCTAGTGAAGTCTCCAACATTCCTTGAGTACTGAATGGAATTTCATCATGTCCTATCACCCCCAAAGAAATGGCCAATTTGAAAGGACTATTCAGATGCTTAAAGACATGATAAGTGTCTGCTTAATGTAATTAAAGGGTTGATGGGATTAACATCTCACATTGGTTGATTTCTCATACAACAAAAAATTCCACTCAAGTATTCAGATGGCTCAATTTGAAGATTTATATGGAAAGCAATGTAGATATCCAACCTATTGGGATAAAGTGGGTGGATGAAATCTACTTAGACATGATCATGTGCAAGAGATGACTGAGAAGGTTTAATCCATCTATAAATAAATCAAAGCTTCTAAGAGTTATAAAAAGAGCTATCCTGATAATAATTGAAGGGACTTGGAGTTAGATGATAGAGATAAAGTATTCTTTTGAGTATCGCCATGTAAAATATTCATGCGGTTTGGAAAGAAAGGGAAGATTAGCCTAAGGTATATTGGAATCTTTGATATCCTTGATTTCATAGAAGCAGTGGCCTATCGGCTTATACTTCCACCAAATATGGCTCATGTTCATGACATGTTCTATGTATCTCTCTTAAGGAAGTACATACTTGACCCCTTACATGTACTGAATCTAGAGCTGATACATCTGGAGAATGACCTCTCATATTAAGAGCATCCAGTAAAGATCCCAGACCAAAGATACAAAGTCCTATACAATAATATAACTAAGCTTTTCAAAGTATTTTGGGGGAACCATAAGTATGAAGAAGTGACTTGGGAACCTAATGAAGAAATTAAAGTGAAATACCCTCACCTGTTTATGTAAAAAAAATTCATGGGAGAAATTTCAAAATGAGGGAAGAATGTAACGACCCAAACATTTATGGAAATTTACTTCTTATAATAATTTCATAAATAATATAAAATTACATAGATAACACAATACAAACTTTATAAATGAACAATGAATTAAATAAGATGCATTTCTAGAAATTAAGGAACCTATACCGAAGGAATGGTAACTTGACCCTTGTAATTGTAACATGACCATTAAGAATACTAACCCGACCAATAGAATAATAACCTCACTTATGAAAGTAAAAATAAAATTTTGGCATGTTATAAATGAAAATATGATATAATTATTTCATAGTATAAGTAAATAAAAGTATTAAAATTGATAAATTAAGTGTTGGTATTTTTGTAAAACATAAATTTTTATATTAAATTTTATAATTAATATTACGATTTAAAAGAAAATTTATTTTCATAAAATAGATTCATAGAAGAATATTTTGTTGTATTATAATTATGTGATAATTTTACAAGACCTTAATTAATTTTTCAATGTGTCGTAAAATCATTTATAATATTAAAATTGATATTTTTCAAATAAATGATGATTTTAATTAAAAATTAAATTTATAAAATTTATAAAATTATTTTTTTAAAAATGGATTATATTTTTAAAGTATTCTCATTGAAATTTTCCAAGGGTTAATTTCCTATAATTTTATGAAATAGTCCAATTTTCCAATGAATAGAAAAAATATAGTTTTCAAGTAACCGATGTAAATTAAATTACATCATTCATGATGTATTAGTGAAATAATGATTTGTAGAAAAACATTTTCCAATATTATATATTTAATTTTAAAAATTATTCATTAAAATACTATAAACTCAATTTTCAAACCTAAAAATTATTTTCCAAAACCAAAAGTCAAAAGTGATTCCCTAAAATAATTTTTTTCTTTTTTCCACTATTGTTTTTAATAAACTAATTAATCAGAACTATAAAGGTTTTTTAAAGTCCTAAAACCTTTATATTATATTAATATATTTTTTATATTGTAAAAAATTCAATATTTAAATTCTCACCATTGATATAATATTTTATTTACTATTTTATTCTAAAAATACCCCTCCTATTAAGTATAAATAACCCCTCTACTTTCCCTTGAAAACCACTTATCCCACCATATAAAAATCAAAATATCTACCCAAATACTCCCTATTAATCCTATTAGAGATCCCATGGAAGTTATGAATCCATCCAACTCCAACCACTGAGGTATTTATAGTATCATAAAAGAGAAACCAGACCGAGGAAAGAGTAAGCCTCCAATAACTCCTCCCTCTTTTATTATTCTCTTTTTATTTTACAAATTCCTTTCAGAAAATTATAAAATAAAAATAATTATAAAGTATTATAAAATTAAATTAATTATTTTAACCTACTTAATTTATCATATATATGAAATATATAAATTTCATACTCACTTTTCTCTCTCTTTCAACAACGTCCCGTTAAAGGTCGTTTAACTGAACACCTATGGATACATTTCCACAGGAAATTATTATAACAAACTTCATGGATGGTCAATATGAATTATATATAATATATAAATATGTAATTACATGTATTATATGCTTCTGGAATTAATTATACTAATGTATAATTTACATATAACAAAATAGTAAAATCGAGGCATAATAAGTTTTAAAAGAAACATGATAGAAACAAGATTCAATTTCATCAAAAATATTAATAAATATAATAAAATGATTATAACTAATAAATATCTGTATAAATAAATATAATTCAATTCTTATTAATTTTTTAATAATTATAAATTTGTTATTCTAGAGGTGAAAAAGCGATGTCATTATGAAAGAATTAATGCAAGGGGATTCTAAAATCCAACTCCATTTCCTTAGGCTTTTCCTATTTTACAAAAATTTCAGTATTTATATTATTTTAATGTTCCTTAAATGTAATTTAATCACTCTAAAATTTTATTTTTAAGGATATACATGTTTTATAATTTATTTTATTTCAAACACAAGGATTTTCCAAAAAAAAATCTTCTTTTTTAAAAACACATCTTTTACTTATCTTGAGATTATTTCCTCTTCACTCAAGATTGATGATTCTTATAAAAATTAAGATATTCCTATTTTATTTTTGGAAACCCAATGTTTATTTATGAATGTATACTTTATTAAATTAAACTAATTCTTTTCCATGTGTTATTTTATGCCAAATATTGATGTACGTTCTATGTGACATGCATGATTATGTAAATGTTATGATGTGACAGGTGCACTAGGATTTATATTGCGCTGTAATTAATTGGGTAATGTGATCTATATAATGATATAAATTTAAATACGTGTGAAAAATATTCTATCTTTTTTCATTATGATGATGCTATGATTATGCACATATGTTATGTGTGAACATGATTCTAGCTTTGTTCACAACTATGTGTTGTATTTGACCAATAAGACATGATGGTTCATTTTTATGAATTCACAAATTACAATACATTATCTAATGCTTAATATCATGATTATTATGATGATTCTAAGAATATGTTATGATGATGATTATACTCACCCATGTTATATTGATTCATGTCCTTATCTATCCTCTTACTGGGATTTTATATTACCCCTTTATTTCATGTATATCCTCAATTTATTACTTGTTATAAGGATATTTGGAAGGCTACTAATAATATAGATAATATTTAATTAAATAATTTTTATGTTTTAATTTGTAAAATTTATGTATGGTCATAATTTTACCAAGTATCTAAACCTCTGTACATTGGTTTGATACGATATTATGCTGTTTATATTTAAAATGTTGCAATAGTCATGTAAGAATAATTAGGGTGGCTATACATACCTTTCAAAAATTCTTTTTAATAATCCTATATCAAAAAAATAATAAAACCAAAATGATAATATCCAATTAAATCAAAGTAAATTATCATATGAATTTGAAAAATCAATCCTAAGATGCCTTCTTCTATAATAAATTCATTTTAACCTATGATAGTTTTGGATCAACTATGATGTAATTGGACCAAACTATAACTCCTTGAATTTAAGATAGGTTTTTTATATTCATTTTCCTATATAAACCAACTAATTATATATTATATCATTGAATTCCATTTGAATACTTCATAATGATTCATAAAGAGCTTGTGAATCAACCAAATCATATCTCTTGGGAGTGTCAAAACAAGTGTGCAGTTGGCCCCACTTTTTGTGCACCAAGTGAGGATTGGGTAAATACTCAAGAAACCATTTTTAGGGATCGTTACCCCTAGGTGCATTAATGATAGAACCTACATCCAATTATTTATATCTAGATAGATATTTCATTACTAGAAAACAACACACTCTTTACCTTATCAAAATTTTAGGATTTTTTACTATATTTGGACTTATCCTTAGGGTTTTCACTAATTTTATCTAGTTATAATACCTAAAAATAACTAAAATAATCCCAAAAAAATACCTAAAACCTACTTTGATGTCAATTGAGATTCTCCAGACCCATACTTTAGGGTTCATTTCTAAAAAATAATTATTTAATTACCAGTTTTGATACCAAGCGAGTCAAGTCAAGCCAAAATTATATATATTACCATAAATCATTCATTGAATTTCAAGATAATCATATAATACAATAAACCAAAGGTTTATCATTTTGAAGATCAGATACAGAAACACTTAATTCTTATAATTGCTTCAACATCTCCCATAATACATCTCTACAAGGTTTACTTCTGAACATAGTCTTGAATATAAATTTTGAGGGAAGTGGAAAATAAAATGATTGAGATCAAATTACCAATAAGGGAAAAACTTATCAACAGTTCATAAGGGGTTAGATAATATGAATGTGATAAAACATGAGAATAGGATAAATATCTGATAAAAAGAAATATGGAACAACAATAGTTGACCATAAGTCATGATAGGAGGTAATGTAAACTTAAAATATCAAACATATACTAATTAATAAGAGTGTGGGATCCTGATTGAATAATAATGAGTCATGAAGCATAAAATAGGCATATAAAAAAGAAATGTGGCATAAGAATTATACTAGAAAATCATTCTACTATGTGAAAATTTAATTTTAACCAAGTTTATTCATGTAAAGACCCAAAATTTCAATGTAATTTTTTTAAATATATGGTAATTTTATGAGCCCATGAAAATTTATGGTGCGTGATTCCGAGACCTGGAGTGCCCAGATTAAATTTTTGAACTTTTCTCGGGTACATTCAGTAAAAGCACGAGCGAGTTTTTTATAACTTTTAAACCGGTGCTCATAATTGAAATATGAGGGCACCGTTGAACTCACAACGCCGATATTCTCTTAAAGAGACTTTCACCTCGACGACATTTGTTTGAGAGTGAAAGTTAGTTTTTGGGTTTTTCATGGAAATAATAAAATAAAATAAACACACGTTATATTTTTTTTGTAACCACCCTCCCATGTGGATGTTTAGGGGTGGGGTCCACCATAACTAAACCTCCTCTTCTAGAATTATTGTGGGGGGGGCCACCTGAGATCTCAAAACCTCCCAATTTGAATTTGGGGGTGGAGACTACCCGACCACTATTAATGGGGGGAGAGGAAAACCTCTCAACCCCCTCATTAATGTGGAGGAGCCTATTGGGCTTCGTCCACAATTAATTGTTCCAACCCTCATGCTTTAATTATGCCACCAACCATAATTAATGAAACTTGTTGAATTCTACCAACAAAAGAATAGATTGCATAATCTATTATTTTGGCACACCTTTAATTTTGGTGGAATTGGGGAGCAGAGAAGCTTTGAGGGAAATATCTCCAACGAAGAACGCACCGACAACAAAGAAAGCTCTCCAATGAAGAACGCTCTGCCAACGAAGAAAGCTCCACCGACGAAGAATGTCGAACTCCTTCGAAATTCTTCCTTAGGACTTCTTCTGACATGGGATGTCTTCATCTACGGTGAATTGATGACCTTACTACCTTCTTGCGCCAACGAAATTAAGCAAATGAGGTAGGGGTTTAATTTTTGTATGATTATATTCCCATGTTCTTCCCTTTTTAAAACAACAAATGCAAATGATTTCTTTTGCGGGAAGTTGTAGGGATGATTATTAAATTCATGAATCTTCTCGATTAATATCCTCATTCTTGATTCATGATTAAAGATTAGCTGCTTTCTACCACTCTAAACATGGAGGGTGCGGGCCAAACTAACATGGCCCGACCCCAACGTCGTTCATCTTTGGTGTGTTCTTTGAAATGGAGGAAGACGAAAAAGGAAACGACGCTCCGCTACCTACGGCCTCCGCTTCTCTGCGCCGCCGCCGAATCGCCACCGTGCTGAACCACCGAGTCGAGCCACCTCCCTGAGCCGAGCCTCCTTTGCGCCTCTCGCGGCGCCCCGGCTAGACAGGCCCATGCCCCCATGGTGCCCCAGCCGAACCGGCCTGCGCCCCCCGCGGCGCCCTGGTCGAACTAGCCCGCGACCCGATGGTGCTCTAGCCGAACCGAACCTCCCCCCGCGGTGCCCCGGTCGCACTGGCCCGCGGCCCCCGTGGCGCCCTGGCCGAAACGGCCCGTGCTTCCCACAAAACCCCGTCCGAACTGACCCGCACCCCCCCACGATGCTCCGGCCGAAGCAGCCCGCACCCCCTGTGGTTCCCCGGCCGAACCAGCCTGCACCCCCCATGGTTCCCTGACCGAACCATCCATGCACCCCCCCGTGGCGCTCCGGCCGAACCGGCCCGTGCCCTCACGGTGCCCCCGCGGCCGAGCCACCCTACGGCACCTGCGGCTTCACAGCCCCTCGTGGCCCTCACGGCTTTCTGTACCCCAGCGGACCAGGCCGCATCACGAGCCGAGTCAGACCCAGCGGGTCGGGCCGGGTCGACCTGAACCGGGTCGACCCCTACCAGGTTGGGCCGGGTCGGTCCGACCGGGTCGGACTGGACCCCCTCTATGACCCATTTATGCTCTTTCAGCCATATCTTTGGCAGCGGACGTCCGTTTGATGAACCATCAGCGAAACTGTAAATATTGGAGTGAGATAGTCCCTTTGAGTGATACCCCATTGAGTTTTGGATTGAGATGGGAAATGATCAGGTTGGATCGAGCACGAATATGACTGGGCCCCTGGGATAAAAAGGCTAATAACTCATAGATCGGGTGTCCGATTGAAGGGATGTCTATTATGTTGAGACCCCAATGATGAGGTGGACCTTTGAGATACTTCTTCATGGGACTTCATGGCAGTTGGAGCATCGAACAGTAGCTTGTGGAATGGATCCTCCCAGAGATGAGTTGATGCAGATCATGGTGCACACATGCAGCAAGGAGTTGAGGTTGGTCATGGCATTGATCATGGAAGGAGCATTAATGGACAAGTCCCATTGCATGAGATTGGTGGCTTAATGACAAGAGGAATAATGAAGAGGATGAAAGAGGCTTTACAAGGCCTCATTTTGAAATTACAAGAGGAGGCCCAACATGCATGCATGGGAGGAGCAAATAGGCCTTTAATCACACTTATTAAATCCCAAAATTGAACCTAAAAGGCCCACCCATATGCTTCCACGACGTTTAATCCACTTGCATTAAGGAAATATCCAATGTCAAAAGTGGTGGGCCCCTTGTCTCCAAATCCATGGTAGGAATCTTCAAAGTCTTTGGGGTGGTTCCTAAAAGTCTTCTATAGAGATATCTTGTCCCATAAAGCCTTGGACATGTGTAAACAAAGTCAAATTCGTGGGATAGGCTTTAGAATTTTGTGGGATAGGTAGTTTGACATGTATTCCTTTCATTTGGCTATAAATAACCACCTCTTGTACCCCTTGAATTTAATTTCTAATTTGAGAGTTTCTAGCATTATTATGCTTGTTTTTCTTGTGTTCTTAGGTGAATGAAAGTAAGGCTCATCAAAGGAGTGATCAACCTTTTTGGCACTTTATAATTAGAGTTTCAAGGGGTAAGTCTCCTTGGGGTCCTAATTGATAATCCCCTTCCCCTTTTATCCCTCTTGAATTTCTTTTAATTTCCATTCCCCTCTTCTTTCTTCACTTGTGTTTTCACATTTTTGCCAACAAATACCGCACTCACATACGGTATCATATCATTTGGTATGAGAGGAAGGCAATATAAACCGGGTTCTTTCATTTCTATTTCTCCCATATTTTTTTCTTCCCCTTCTTCCATTTCATGCCATCACCAATTCTGGACATAACTTTCTTCCATATTTTCGTCTACATTTTCTTTGAGTTTATGGGTATATAATATGTCATTTTAATATTTTAAAATCTCATCTTTCTTCTCTATTTGGAAACACTAAAATCCAAAACCTATATTTGGAGATATAGCCGAATCAATTCATGTTACAGTTTCACCCTTGTGAAATATAACAGTATCCAAGGCGGATTTCCATTTGAGTTTAAAGTTTAAGTTATCACAACCATTTACATCATTGTAATAAGATTAGCACATTTTTCATTTGTTGTACTTTGAGCACGAAAAGCGCACTCTTTTCAATTCTTGTTTGTTGAGTAGCAAAAAAAATCAAAAAAAAATATCAAAAAAAAAAATCAATAAAAAAAACAAAAAAAAATTAAACTTCTCATTTGAAACATTGCGTTTTCTCATAAGTTATAAATTTGATTTCAATTTTCTTATCCATTATCTTCTTTCCTTCATTAATATCCAACCTTCTACTATAACCATTTCTCCCATTTACCTCTCATATTTCTTGGACTCCATTGATTCATACCCTTTTAAAATTTCTGATTTTTAAAGTTTTCCATGAATTAATTTCTTCTTACTAGTTGTCTTCTTGATTATATTTAAGATCACTTGTAGGAACCAAGTTGTTGTGCTAGAAAGTGTGAGAAACCTTTTGAGAGATTAAAAAAAGTGAGAGAAAGTGTGTGCGAGGAATTAAAAAAATGGCAAGTGAGGGAGAAAGAAGTGAGATCGACATTAAATTATTTATGAAAGTAGTCGCTGATTAGTTTACAAGATTGAATGCTAGGATGGATGATATGAAAAGTTCCTCGTCTTCGCAGGATCCAAGAAGGAAAGAAATTCATGAAGGTGATGATGAGTACTCCAATTTCAAAGAATCAATTCCTGGGCAAGGGAAACGTGCTGCTTGGAGAGAAAATGACTTGGGAAGCATCAAAGTTACACTTCCATCCTTTCAAGGGAAGAGTGACCTAGAACTTTATTTGAAGTGGGAGAGGAAGGTTGACCATGTGTTTTGACTTCACAACTACTCGGAGGATAAGAAGGTAAAATTGGCATCATTTGAGTTCAATGACTATGCTAGTATTTGGTCGGACCAATTGCAAGTAAGTCGATGAAGAAATGGAGAAAAGGCCAATTCAAACTTGGGAAGAAATGAAGATAGTAATGCTCAAAAGGTACATTTCTAGTCATTACAATCGAGATTTGCATTTGAAGTTACAAAAACTTGTGCAAGGTTCTATGTGTGTGGAGGAATACTACAAGGAAATGGAGATATCAATGATTCGAGCCAATTTGGAGGAGGATTGCGAAGCTACCATGGAAAGGTTAATCAATGGCTTGAATCCGGCAATTAGAGATGTGGTGGAACTACAAAATTATATTGATATGGATGATTTTCTATATAAGGTGGTGAAGGTCGAACAACAACTACATTCTCTAAGGAGTCAAGTAAGTTCTCATAATTTTTGGAAGGATAACTGGAAAGATCCAAAATCAACTTCTAAGTGGAATGAAACAAAACCAAGAGATTCCAAATTTCTTTCAAAACAAAGAAAAGGGGCCGAAAATAAGTTCTTCCCCACTGTTTCAAAAGGAAAAATGGATGCAAATTTCCCTTCTAAATATCATGATATAAAGTGTTTTAAGTGTCAAGGACATGGTTATATTGCATCCCAATGCCCAAATAAAAGGTCCATGATTATTTTGGATAACGGATACATCCTTAGTGATCACTCTAGCGATGATGAGATTCCATCTTTGGAGGAGGGTTCAGATGTAGATGTTGAAGAACCCATACATAGAGATGCATTGGTGGCAATAAGAGATTTAAACATTCAACCCAAAGATGATCATGATGAGGAGCAGCGTGAGCATATTTTTCATACAAGATGCCACATCAGGGATAAGGTATGTAGTATGATCATTGATAGTAGAAGTTGTACTAATGTGGCTAGTACCTTGTTGGTGGAGAAGTTGAGTTTTCCTACTCTAAGGCATACTAGACCTTATAGATTGCAATGGTTGAATGATAGTTGTGAAGTGAAGGTCACTAAACAAGCCATTGTTTCTTTTTCCATGATAAAATATCATGATGAGGTGTTGTGTGATGTTTTTCCAATACAAGATGGACATTTTCTACTAGGGAGACCATAGAAATTTGATAGGAGGGTGATGTATGATGGCTATACTAACTGCTTATCTTTTCATTTTAGCGGTAGAAAGATTGTTTTGACTCCTCTAAGTCCCATACAAGAATATGAAGATCATGTGAGGACAGAGAAAGAATAAAAAAATAAAAAATAAATGAGTGAAAAAGAAAGTGGGAAAAATAAAATTTTTAGTGATAAAAAAGAGAGTGATGAGTTGATGAAAAAGGAAATGATAGAAAAAATTGGAAAGAGAGGAAAAATTAAGAGTGAAAAAGGAGAGTCGAGTGACATAAAAAGAAATGAGTGAAATCAAAGAGTTAAAAACAAGAGTGATGAGAGAAAGGTGAGTTTATTTTTTAGAAAAGTGAGGTGAAAGGTGCTTTATTGAGCGGGAAAGTGTTCTTACTCATTAGTAAGGATGCTTACCTTGAAACTAATAAAATTAACCATTCTTTTCATTCTTGTGTTGTGTCTTTAATGCATGAATTTGGTGATTTTTTTCCTGAAGAAACACCCGATGGATGACCCCCTTTGAGAGGCATTGAGCATCGGATTGAATTCATACACGGTGCCACAATTCCCAACAGGCCAGCATATAGATCTAATCCGGAAGAGACTAGAGAGATCCAATGTCATGTGGAAGAACTCATGAAGAAAGGATTACTAAGGGAAAGCATGAGTCCATGCGCCGTTCCGGTGATCCTAGTACCCAAGAAAGATGGAACATGGAGAATGTGTGTGGATTATCACGCCATCAACAAAATAACATTTAAGTACCGTTATTCCATCCCTCGACTTGATGACATGCTTGATGAATTACATGGGGCATCTTTGTTTTCTAAAATCGATCTTAAAAGTGGACACCACCAAATTCGATTGAAAGAAAGAGATGAGTGGAAAACTGCTTTTAAAACTAAGTTCGGTTTGTATGAGAGGTTAGTTATGCCATTTGGTTTAACTAATGAACCAAGTACATTCATGAGCTTAATGAACCATGTCCTTCATTCATCCATTGGAATATTCATGGTTGTCTATTTTGATGATATCTTGGTGTATAGAAAATCTCTATACAACCGTGTTGAAGACTTGCGTTTGGTGTGTGAGACCCTTAAAGAAAACCAGCTTTAAGCCAATATTAAAAAATGTTCCTTTTGCATGGATTCTGTTGTGTTTCCTGGCTTTGTTGTAGAGTCAGAAGGGATTCGTGTGGATTATGAAAAGATAAAATCAATAAAGGAGTGACCCACATCGAAGAGTGTAACCGAGGTTAGGAGTTTTCATGGATTGGAAAGCTTCTATATGAGGTTTGTAAAGGATTTTTCGTCCATTGATGCACCTCTTAATGAACTTGTAATAAAGCATGTGGTCTTTAAATGGGGTGAAAAAACAAGAAAAATCCTTTAACACACTCAAAGAAAAATTGGTCAATGCTCCCCTTTTAAGGCTACCCGATTTCACCAGTCTTTGAAATTGAGTGTGTTGCATCGGAAGTTGGTATTGGTGCTGTTTTGACTCAAGAGTCATGTCCAATTGCTTACTTTAGTGAGAAATTGAACTGAGAAGCATTAAATTATTCAACCTACAATAAAGAACTTTATGCTTTGAAACGAACCCTAGAAACATGGAAACACTACTTATGGACTAAAGAGTTCATTATTCATTCTGAACATGAAAGCCTTAAGTATTAGAATTCCCAAGGTAAGTTGAATCGACGACATGCATCTTGGCTGGAATTCATTGAGACTTTCCCCTATGTGATCAAGCACAAAAAAGGTAAGGAAAATGTGGTTGCTGATGCTCTTTAATGAAGGTATTCACTTCTTACTTCTCTTCATTCTAGATTACTTGGACTTGAGTTACTAAAGGAAATGTATGAAAATGATGGATATTTTTCTCAAATTTGGACATCTTGGGAAAACATGGTTTTAAATACTATTACAAAAATTATGGGTTTCTTTTCAAAATGGATAAATTGTGCATTCAAAAATGTTCAACTCGAGAATTGCTTGTAAAAGAAACTCATGGGGGTGGTTTGATGGGGCATTTTGGGGTTGATAAAACACTAGCTACTTTGCATGAACATTTTTATTGGCCAAGCATGAGAAAAGATGTTATTGCAATTTGTGCTAGGAGTGTCACTTGTAAGCATGAAAATTTTAAGGTTCAACCTAATGGATTGCATTCCCCCTTGCCCATTCCATCCCATCCTTGGACCAACATCTCTATGGATTTTGTGTTGGGATTGCCTTGATCCCAATCAGGAAAATATAGCATTTTTGTTGTTGTGGATCGATTCAGAAAAATGGCCCATTTCATTGCATGCTCAAAAACTAATGATGCAATACATATAACATATTTGTTTTTCAAAGAAATTGTGAGATTACATGGATTTCCCAAAACCATTGTAAGTGATAGGAATGTGAAATTCCTTAGCCACTTTTGGAGGAAATTGTGGAATAAATTTGGAACTAAATTATTGTTCTCAATTGTTTCACATCCTCAAACTAATGGGAAAACTGAAGTGGTGAATAGGACTCTTTCTACCCTCTTGTGTGCAATAATTCAAAAAAATCTAAAGAATTGTGAAAAATGTTTTCCACACATAGAGTTTTCATATAACCGAGTAGTGCATTACACTACTAACTTCTCACCTTTTGAGATTGTATATGGATTTAATCCAATGACTCCATTCGATATTCTTTCATTGCCTACTAATGTGGTTGTTGATCTTGCAAGTGATGAGAAGGCCAAATTTGTTCGGGATTTACATGCCAAGGTGAAAGAAAACATTGAAGGAAGAAATGGACAATATGTGAAGCAAGAAAACAAGGGTAGGCATAAGGTTGTACTAGAACCTGGATATTGGGTGTGGGTGCATTTGAGGAAGGAAAGGTTCCTGGAGCAAATAAAATCAAAACTTCAATCACGAGGAGATGGTCCATTTAATCTTTTAGAAAGAATCAATGATAATGCATACAATATTGACTTGACCAGAAGGTATGGAAATGTTAGTGCTACCTTTAATATTTCTGATCTCTCTCCTTTTAAATATGCAGATTCGAGGACGAATCCTTTTGAAGAGGGAGGGGATGATGCGGATCGTGGTGCACACATACAACAAGGAGTTTAGGGTGATCATGGCATTGATAATGGAAGAAGAATTAATGGACAAGACCCATTGCATGGGATTGGTGACCTAATGACAAGAGGAAGAATGAAGAGGATGAAAGAGGCTTTACATGGCCTCATTTTGAAATTACAATAGGAGGCCCAACATGCATGCATGGGAGGAGCAAATGGGCCTTTAATCACACTTATTAAAGTCCAAAAGTGAACCTAAAAGGCCCACCCATATGCTTCCACGAAATTTAATCCACTTGCATGAAGGAAATCTCCAATGTCAAAAGTGGTGGCCCCCTTGTCTCCAAATCCATGGTAGGAATCTTCAAAGTCTTTGGGGTGGTTCCTAAAAGTCTTCTTTAGAGATATCTTGTCCCCTAAAGCCATGGACATGTGAAAAAAAGTCCAATTCGTGGGATAGGCTTTAGACTTTTGTGAGATAGGTAGTTTGACATGTATTCCTCTCATTTGGCTATAAATATCCACCACTTGTACCCCATGAATTTAATTTCGAATTTGAGAGTTTCTAGCATTATTATGCTTGTGTTTCTTGTGTTCGTAGGTGAATGAAAGTAAGGCTCATCAAAGGAGTGATCAAACTTTGTGGATCTTTATAATTAGAGTTTCAAGGGGAAAGTCTCCTTGGGGTCCTAATTGATCATCCCCTTCCCCTTTTATTCCTTTTTAATTTCTTTTAATTTCCATTCCCCTCTTCTTTCTTCACTTGTGTTTCCGCATTTTTGCCAATGAATACCGCACTCGCATACGTTATCATATCATGAGCGAGCATAGTGCAGAGACCTAATGGTTGGCTGAGACTTGATGACTGTTGACCATTTTAACTCAGAGTGACTCGATAGGCCCAGTGGGGAGTGCCTTGGTGATGCGGCAGACCCACGGTACTCGATAGGAGGAGTACCTTAGCAGGCTTTGAGGGGGAGAGCCTCTGTGTGATGTGGAAAACCCACGGTGGGGAGCACATCTGTGTGACGCAACAGACCCATGGTACACGACCGGAGGAATACCTCATTAGTCCAAGGATAGTGGGAAACACCTGTATGTGATGCGGCAGACCCACTGTACTCGATAGAGGAGTTCTCCAGTAGCTGAGGTGTTCGACGTTGTGTTCGAAATGTTACTAGTGAATACCTATAGAATAAATCCTGGTTTGAGTTGAGTCAAAACCTCTATGTTTTTCTAATGATTGAGATGGATTACTTAATAACATAGGTATATGTATGGGCATATACCTATGTATGGTTATCTGTTGATTTTATACCTTTTTGTTTTATCCTTGTTGGATTTTGTGAGACCTATAGGGTCTCGGTATCCCTACTGAGTATCGTTATACTCACCCCTGCATGAGCTATGCCCACTCTTTGTTGTGTTGGATGCAGATGACAGACAGAGCTGACTGAGGCTGAGAGTACTAGGACTGGACGATACCTGGAGGTGGACCTTACAACGAGTTGGTACACGGAGGGGACGGACAGACAAGGAGTGCTGAGGAGGAGATATGTACCTACCCTTTAGGTAGGAACCTCGGAGGACGACCCAGTGGCTGACTTTCCTTTTTTTCTTCAGTTGTTCTTGTACTCTCAGTTTCTTGTACTTTTCTATTGGGATTGTATTCCGACACCCTTTTACTTTCAACACTCTTTTGTTATACAATTTTACTTGGTGTTTTGTATCTTGTTGTGTGCTTGGTTACGTGTGCTTGCAGGTTATAAAGGCAATGCCTTCCTAGTTTTAGGGAATACACCTTGGTTCTAGTCACCATCCCCTAACCTATAGAATGCGGGCTTGGGGTTTGTCACGACACTAGCCCCGGGGGACAGGTCATGACTAATCGATATCAGAGGAGTCGTTTCTACAGTAGAACATAGGAATCTGATATTTTTTGTGAAGAAATAGTTTCAAGTGTAGTGAGTACGGTTTTCAGTTCAGGGAGTCTAGTGTTGGTGCGGCGGCCGACGTATCCATACACCAGGACCCTGACTTCTGATTTCCGACTCAGTGCACAAAAACACTGATTGCGTGTGTGTCTTTAAAAGTTTTTTTAAGTCATCTCAATAGTTCAGCTCACCAGGTATAACTTTTGACTGTGGCACACCTGTTTCTTTTCAGGATGCCTCCACGTAGACATCCAGCTAGAGTTCATAGAGTTGTATGAATTAATATACCACCAAGCAACGAGGACTAATTACAGGTCCCTCTGCTAGTAGAGGCACCAGTGGAAGCACCAGCGGTACTATTCCCCATTGGGCCACCGGTGCCACTAGCCCCAGCAACAGATGGTGTATGCCGCTTGAGCATGTTGCTTGAGTTCCAGTGCCAGAGGCCACCCAGGTTCAAGGGAGAGACAGACCCACAGGCAGCTGAGGATTGGATGGAGGTTGTTGTGAGAGTCTTCCAACTTGTAGGGATACCAGCTAATCTCATGGTGATCCTTGCCGGCAGCCTTCTATAAGAAGCAGTGGGTAGATGGTGGAGTTTGATGCTCTAGGTTCACGACGAGGTGACGCTTCTCTAGACAGACTTTGAGATCCTGTTTCTGGCAGAGTTTGTCCCAGCGACTTTTCACATAGTGCGCATTCAAGAGCTACTTCATCTGTAACAGGGCATCATGCGTGTGGATCAGTACTCAGCGTGGTTCACTGAAATTTCATGCTACTCCACATATATGGTGCAGGACCCATTATTTAGGGCCCAAACTTTCGATTAGGGACTCAGGCGGGAGATCAGGGCTTCAGTGATCTCACTCAGCATCCCGATGTAGGTGGGGGTGTTAGAGAGAGCCATCTTAGTGGAGAGTTTCCTTGGTGAGCAGTCACCGGCAGTGAGACCCACTACCAATCCTCACGTAGCAGAGTATTATACATATGGAAGCATACAGATGTCACATAGGTCCATGAGGACCAGACCTATAGGTGGATGACCGCATGATTCAGAGTCGGTTGTAGAGGGAAATCTAAGAAGAGCTAATCATACCAGGATCGGGCACTGTTACACATGCGGCAGGCATGGTCACATGGATCGTGACTATCCGACCCTCCATTCAGATGATCAGCAGATGGTCGAAGGACCGCTCGGGCAGAGACATAGGTTCGACTGAGGGGGTCCGTAGGGAGTAGACAAACATGGAAGATGAGATGGTCGTGCAGTTGGCGGTGGGTGACGATTTGAGGTGTTACCGCCACCACCACTAGGAGTCCCACCCTGACCGCAGAGAGTAGGTAGACAGGGGAGAACTCAGATCCAGGCAGCTAAGGCCTATGATCACGGTGCTCTGGAGATGATACGAGGTTTGATCTGTGTTTACACTACTATAGTTGCAGTGATTATAGACATAGGTGCCAATCATTCTTTTATTTCCACTACCCTCATTTAGAGCTCGGAGATTCTGACGAAGACATTGGCTCGATCTTTATGGATAGAGACTCCTACGGGAGAAGATTTGATGATTATGCACTAGTGCCGATAGTGTGAGCTTACTCTAGGAGGTGAGAGCTTCGAATGGGATCTCATAGTAGCGACGTCGAGGCCTTACGATGTCATCTTGGGTATGGAATGGTTTTCTACATTCTATGCTCATATTGGCTATATTAGGCGCAAGGTGCGGTGTGTCCGCACGGATGGGACCACGTTTACCTTCACTGGCGAGAAGGGAGCCTTTGCAGCACAAGATGGACATACCCGGAGGAGAGTGCAGCCGATCACTCATCATTTGGCTAGCCTTACCCTCAGAGCTATTGACGTGGAGAGTCCAAGCTATCCTGTAGTGGTGGACCAGTACATGGATGTTTTCCCTGATGATGCTGTGGGTCTACATCCTCACAGAGAGGTGGACTTTTACATTGAATCATACCCCGAGACGACACTAATATCTACACTAGCATATCAGATGGTTCCCACAGAGCTTCGTGAGCTGCGAGTATAGCTAGAGGACTTGCAGAGGAATGGATTCATCTGGACCAATGTTTCACCTTGGGAAGCCCCGATTCTGTTCGCCAAGAAGGCGGATGGGAGCTTGAGGATTTGTGTCAACAATCGGTGCCTGAACCAGGTGACTGTGAAGAACAATTACCCACTCCCGAGGATTGATGACCTCTTTGATCAGCTGAAGGGGGTATGGTGGTTCTCTAAGATAGACCTCAGATCAGGCTATCACCAGCTCAGAGTACGAGACGTGGATGTGTAGAAGAAAACCTTCAGATGTCGGAATGGACATTATGGGTTCTTGATTATGCCATCCGGCATGACCAATGCTCCATCATTGTTCATGGGACTCATGAACGTGATCTTTCAGCCGTACCATGATCACATTGTAGTGGTCTTCATCGACGACATTCTAATCTACTCTGCTGCTGAGGAGGAGCATGCCTATCATTTACAGGTAGTACTGGACACACTTTGAGAGCACCATCTTTATGGTAATCTCTCAAAGTGCCAATTTTGGATCCAAGAGGTTCACTTTCTGGGACATGTCATATCAGAAGCTGGAGTTGCAGTAGATCCAGTGAAGATTGATGCAGTACTTGCTTGGGATCCACCCAGGAGTGTGATGGAGGTACGGAGTTTCCTGGGTTTGGCTGGATACTACTGAAGGTTTGTACCAAATTTCTCTAGAGTTTCAGCACCACTATCAGCCTTGATGAAGAAGGGGAAACCCTTCGTGGGGTCGGAGAGATGCAAGCAGAGTTTTTAGGAGATGAGGCAGAGGCTGACTAGTGCCCCCATCTTGAGGCTTCTTGAGGAGGGTTTAGGGTATGTTTTTTATTGCAAAGCATCAGGGACCGAACTCGGATGTATCCTGATGCAGGAGAAATTAGTGATTGCATATGATTCTCGACAGCTGAGACAGAACGAGCAGAACTACGCTACCCATGACCTAGAGTTAGTAGTAGTGGTCTTCGCTTTGAAGATTTGGAAACACTATCTAATGGGAGAATGTTTTACAGTGTACTCTGATCACAAGAGTCTCAGGTATATCTTCTATTAGAAGGAAAGGAACCTGATACTGCGATGTTGGCTGGAGTTCCTCCAGGACTATGATTTTGAGATAGTCTATACTCTTGGGAAGGGGAACATTGTAGCAGATGCACTCAACATGAGGTCAGGTATACAACTGCTAGGTGAGGCGACGGAGCATCTGACCGCTTTTTAGATATCCTTTGTGGAACGTGATGGAGAAGCTTTTCTATAGTCTCTTACAGTCACTCCCCCACTACTCCAGCGAGTCAGGGAGGCGCAACATGAGGATGCTGACTGCGAGACACGACGTGTTCAGATATCCACAGGACATGAACCTGATGGATTTTCTGAAGGTGGGGAGCACGTCATCCTCTTCAGAGGACGTACCGTGGTACAATGTCACTTTAGGAGGAAGTGTTGAGGGAGTTCCACATATCCCCTCTAGCGATACATCCAGGAGTGGTGAAGATGTACCAGGATCTCTGACGACATCACTGGTGGCCGAGAATGAAGAAAGCATTATCAGAGTATGTCTCTCGGTTCCCCACTTGTCAGTAAGTGAAGGCGGAGCATCAGGTACCAACAAGCTTGGTTTAGCCTTTAGAGGTCCCAGAGTGGAAGTGGAATGGGATATCCATGGAATTTTAGACCGGACTTCCACGTACATCCAGGGAACATGACTCGATTTGGGTGATCGTCGACCGACTCACCAATTCGGCCCACTTCCTACCGATCAGAGAGCAGGGTTTAGTAGAGAGCTTGGGATTCCTCTATGTGTAGGAGATTGTGCAGTTACATGGAGTACCATCGACAATTGTCTCTGATGGTGATACATGTTTTACTTCCTGGCTTTGGGAGGGGTTTTAGGAGGCTTTCAGGATGCAGCTTCGTTTGATCGCTGCCTTCCATCCTCAGACGGATGGCCAGACTGAGCGGACCATTCAGACCCTCAAGGACATGTTGCATGTTTGTGTCCTCGACTTCGGTCACATCTAGGAGGATCACATACCTTAGTGGAGTTTTCATACAACAATAGCTATCACTCCACCATTGGGATGACACCTTTCAAGGTGTTGTACGAGCGACCTTGCAGATCACCTTTGTGCTGGACAGACCAAGGGGAGTCAGCACTAGTGGGAACAGAGATGGTACCAGCTACCACAGAGAAGGTGCAGATCATCCAAGAGTGTATGAAGACTGCACAGAGCTGGCATAATTCATATGCCGAAAGGAGACAAAGACCCTTGGAGTTCAAGGATGGCGACCACATCTTTCTACAGGTCTCACCTCGACAAGGTTTGTGGATATTTGGCTGAGGTGGAAAGTTATTTCCGAGGTTTATCGGACCTTTTCAGGTCCTCAACAGAGTTGGTGAGGTGGCATACCGCTTAGCTCTTCCACCTTAGCTGCAATGGGTGCATGAAATCTTGCACGTGTCCCAGCTAAGGAGATACGTGAACGACCCTTCCCACATCATCGACCATGGAGAGCTAGACACCGATGATGGGGCGACTTTTATGGAGGTTCCAGTAGAGATTGAGGATCGAAAGAAGCGGGTCCTTTGTGGATGGTTTATACCTCTGGTGGGAGTTTTCTGGCAGCACGAGAACCTCCAAGAGAGCACATGGGAGTGGGAGGCTTATATGTGTGCTCAGTACCCCCACTTGTTTACCTAGTTATGAGTTGTGGATTACGGGGACGTAAAGCCCTGAGGTGGGGAGAATGTAAAGACCCGGAATTTCCATGTAATTTTTTTAAATATATGGGAAATTTATGATTCTCTGAAAATTTACGACGCATGATTCCGAGACACGAAGTGCCCAGAATAAATTTCTGAACTTTGTTTTGGGTACGTTTAGTAAACATATGAGTGGGTTTTTATAACTTTTAAACTAGTGCTCGGAATTGAAATCTGAGGGCACCGTTGAACTCGCAGCAGCAATATTCGCTTAAAGATACTTTCACCTCAACGATAGTTGGCTGAGGG
The DNA here is from genome assembly GCA_963277665.1 of Viscum album. NCBI lineage: Eukaryota > Viridiplantae > Streptophyta > Magnoliopsida > Santalales > Viscaceae > Viscum > Viscum album. The sequence goes on from OY728164.1 coordinate 1,820,258,823, forward strand.
TGAAAGTTAGTTTTTGGGTTTTTCGTAGAAATAATAAAATAAAATAAACACATGTTTTATTTTATTTTGTTGTAACCACCTTCCCATGTGGATATTCAGGGGTAGGGACCACCAGAACTAAACCTCCTCTTATAGAATTATTGTGGTGGGGACCACCTGAGATATCAAAATATCCTAATTTGAATTTGGGGGTGGGGACCACCTGACCCCTATTAATGGGGTAGAGGAAAACCTATCAACTCCCTCATTAATGTGGAGGAGCCTCTTGGGCTTCCTCCAGAATTAATTGTGCCAAACCCATGCTTTTTTATGCCACCCACCATAATTAATGAAATTTTTTGAATTCTGCAAACAAAATAATAGATTGCATAATCTATTATTTTGGAACACCTTTCATTTTGGTAGAATTGGGGAGAGGAGGAGATTTTAGAGAAATACCTCCAACAAAGAACGTATCGCCAATGAAGAAATCTCTCTAATGAAGAACACTCCACTAACGAAGAATGCTCCACTGACGAAGAACGACGACATCCTTAGAACTTCTTTCTCCAGACTTCTTCTAACGTGGGACGTCCTCATCTATAACGAATCGATGACCGTACAACCTTCTTGTGCCAACGACATCAAGCAAACGAGTTAGAGGTTTAATTTGTGTATGATTATATTCCCTGGTTCTTACCTTTTTAAAACAAAGAACATGAATGATTTCTTTTGGTGGAATTTATAGGGATGATTATTAAATTCATGAATCTTCTCGGTTAATATCCTCGTTCTTGATTCATGATTAAAGATTAGCCGCTTTCTACCACTCTAAACGTGGAGGGTGCGGACAAAACTAACATCTCCTGACCCCACCGCTGTTCTCCTTTGGTGTGTTCTTCGAAATGGAGGAAGGTGACAAAAGAAACAGTGCTCCGCCACCCGTGGCCTCCACCGATTTGCGGCCTCCGCCGCTCTATACCGGTGCCAAACCGCCTCCCTGTCGAGCCGCCATGCTGAGCTGCCGCCCCACGCCGCACCGCCTTCGTGCCCCCCGCACCCCTCGCGGCGCCCCGGCCGCCACAGCCCGTGGCCCCCGTGGTGCACCGGCCGCCCCGGCGCGCCTGGGCCCCCCACGGCGCCCCGGCCGCCCCGGCACCCCTATGCCCCCACGGCACGCGGGACGCCCCGACGCCCCTACGGCGCGCCGGCCCACGCCCCCCACGCCCCCCACGGCGCGCCGGCCCGCGCCCCCGCACCACATTGGCCCTCCCCTCCCCCCCCCCCCCGCGGCACCCACAGCGCATCGTCTCATTCCCTACGCGGTGCGCCGGCTGCCCCAGCCCGCGGCGTGCCGGCCGCCCCGTCCCGCGGCGTGCTGGTTGAACCGGCCCCTGCCCCCCGCAGGAATGAGATATTCTATCTACAACGTTAGTATTCCCCCTATATAATGAGAACATATGGGAATGAGATCCTCTATTTGGGTTAGAATTCCACCCACAACACTAGGGGCATGAGATCCCCCACTATAGGTACATCGAGGTTGTGAAAGTTAAAGGAACAAATATGACTAGGATATTGGGTGATGTTCAGAATCCTTGGGATGGCTATGAAGGCTCAGAACATACTCTATGTCTTGAGTCCACCAACATCCATATTTGTGTCTATCATTTTATCTCAAAAAACACATACTACCTCTGTAAGCGAGCACACTTCATGGTTAAGAAAACTCCCCTTCTTGGCTTCTATAGGTAGCATCAATACTAGAGGCAAGTATTATACTGATTTCTATGAGGCTTGTGATTCCTCAGCACCCTAGGGTTTATTTGAGATGTGATTTTATGGATGGATATCAACTTTAGACTTCATATACTCCTTAGTTATTTTACCAACTTTGGTTTCTCATGTGAGATGAATTTTGAGGATTAAAGCTATGTTGACAAGGACTTCTCAACTCCCTGAGATTTATAGTGGTTGGGAATATCATGAATATTCTTCTCAAATTATTTTCAGCTACTTATTTATTTTGGGATCTTTGGGATGACATGTTACTTTATGATTATTTATAGTTTTGGGGGAATCCTACTGAGTATGTTTATAATCACCCATGTACATGCCTTAATCCCACACATGCTGTGTATTTATAGAGGAAACATATGTCTAAGATGCTCTTGTAGATGGGGTGTTAGAATGGATCATTCTGAGATGATGCCTAAAGATCTTTGAAGTTGTAGTGTATATATATATTGGTGGTTCCATGAGCTGGTATTAGTAGGTGAAATTTGTGTTTGGATCCATTTTTTAGAGAGGACCTCTTCATTGTAGTGGGATGCTATTTTTCATTTTTGGAAGTTGGGAATGTATTTTTCACATTTGTATGTTTTTTCTCTTACACCGGTTATCTTGTGGATCTCATTAGAAATATCATGAATGTGTTATATTTAGTTCAGTTGGTTTTATTTGTTTATACCCTACTGGTCTTGTTACTTACCTTGTATAATAGAGATATGTGACTATAGTAGGTTATTATAGGATAAGTCCTCACATGTGTGATATATGCCTACCTGGTGATATTCAAAAGTGTATGGCCTGTTTTTTGGAATATTGGGGTGGAAAACATAGTTTATTTCTAGTCTAGGTGGGACCTTGGAGGATTGGTTCACTTTAGAGTGGCATTAAAGAGGGTTTATCCTAGGGATAATGATTTGAGTTTTTTGTCATGTGATGATTAGATTGGGAACTTTGGTAAATTATGTTAATAATGTATTTAGGTTGGATAATAGACTAGGGAAATCAAAGTTGGAGTATAAAATGATTTATCCTTTTGATAGTACTATGATAACCTATTTGTCAACTTGAAACACTGAAACATTGATTGTGGGGTAAAAGTAAGTCATTAGATGCATCATATAACAATAAATTATGATATTTCATGTCTGTCTTACATCAACTTATATAGATATCCACTACCCCGTATGAGTGTGACTTACTAATTGTAAGGTTCCATTTAATGATATATATCTTATAAATTGAGGTAGGGTAATTATCATATTAATCCTATAGTTGGTCTTCTCGACACCAGATAGTAAGTGATGTGGTATTATTTCCTAAGACTTAGGTGTTCTCACCTTGTGAATTGATTTATCCTATCTTAAATTTGGGAATCACCTTGATACAAATCCTAATATTTATCAGGATATTGTTGATGGAGACCAGGTGGTGAAAGATTCATTATTATTGGGGTGTTTTATTTATTTTTACTTATGATCACCACCCTTGGGTTGGATCATGTATGATGTATAGTGCTAAAAACTTGAGTTGTTGGATAAGGTGTGCAATGGATTCCTATTCATGAGTAGTAACTAGTGTAAACCCAGTATGACTTGTATTTATTTTCCCATTGGTCCCTCATTACTTTTTTTCATAGTAACATGCAGATCACCTAGTTTTATATGCTTGATAGTTAGTGATTCCCAGTGGAATATAGATCTAGATTGTAGTCAACCAAAAATATTTCAATTATGGTAGGAATAATCCACTTATCCTTATGGTGCATAGAGTTTACATCCAGTGGAGGAGGAGGCCTTTTCAAATATTCCTTCATAAAAGAGAAGTGGTGTGATGGTACCGACCTCAATATGCATTGGTTACCAATTATGGGTATCATGAGATGATTTGAGGTTACATTTATGGATCATGTTATTTTTATAAGATCCCTTAAGTATAACATGTGAAACTAACCATTTGGGTGATATTTTTGTTTTTATTTATTTTGTGAGCATGGATTTATACACTATGTTCATAGAGAAGGCATCCAATCTTAGTAAATTCCATGTAAGTGATGTGGTATTATTTCCTAAGACTTAGGTGTTCTCACCTTGTGAATTGATTTATCCTATCTTAAATTGTTATTGGTGTTGATTTCTCTCACCGAGAGGATGTTAGTTTCCACTAATATTAGAAAAAACTACAAGTAGACTGATTACAATACATTCATTTGATGATAGAGGCCTCACAATTTTGTGAGGTAAGTATGATCCTTTGGTGATCGGGGATCAACTAGAGCCTAAAACTCCCATTTTTATTTAGTTTACACTTCTACTCGCCAATTTTTTATTCATGTATTGATATTACTATATGTAATTACAAGTCATTGGTGGATGATTCATTTCAAAAACTCACGATAGTACTTATCTATAGTGGTTAATGTTCGATCCCTTATCCAGATGAAGTTTTCATCAGAGGATATTGAGACCTTTTTAGGGTGGCATGACTGTGTTTAATTACACATTGGGGTATGATGGAATTGTGAGGTGTTTTCCAAGCATGAATTTTGGTGTACTTTTTTTTAGCACAATGACTTGAGAATAATTCAGATGAAAATATCTTCAAGTTATATTTGAGATTCCTTATAATTACAATAATATTAAATTCACTAAAGCGATCTTGGGTAGGTTTAGAGTATTGGTAGAGGATAACCCTAACCATGGGTGTATGTGATATTTTACCTTAAAGGATTTTAGATTAGTTCATGGATGTACTTCCAAGTTTTAGATGATAAATTTGGGAATCACCTTGATACAAATCCTAATATTTATCAGGATATTGTTGATGGAGACCAGGTGGTGAAAGATTCACTATTATTGGGGTGTTTTATTTATTTTTACTTATGATCACCACCCTTGGGTTGGATCATGTATGATGTATAGTGCTAAAAACTTGAGTTGTTGGATAAGGTGTGTAATGGATTCCTATTCATGAGTAGTAACTAGTGTAAACCCAGTATGACTTGTATTTATTTTCCCATTGGTCCCTCATTACTTTTTTTCATAGTAACATGCAGATCACCTAGTTTTATATGCTTGATAGTTAGTGATTCCCAGTGGAATATAGATCTAGATTGTAGTCAACCAAAAATATTTCAATTATGGTAGGAATAATCCACTTATCCTTATGGTGCATAGAGTTTACATCCAGTGGAGGAGGAGGCCTTTTCAAATATTCCTTCATAAAAGAGAAGTGGTGTGATGGTACCGACCTCAATATGCATTGGTTACTAATTATGGGTATCATGAGATGATTTGAGGTTACATTTATGGATCATGTTATTTTTATAAGATCCCTTAAGTATAACATGTGAAACTAACCATTTGGGTGATATTTTTGTTTTTATTTATTTTGTGAGCATGGATTTATACACTATGTTCATAGAGAAGGCATCCAATCTTAGTAAATTCCATGGATTGTGTGAATGATTTAGAAGGGTGACCTATGGTTGACCCTTGAAAAGAAGACGGTGTGTGCATCAGACCATATACTACGAATGATGAGTACTTTTGTGGGGATACAATGTATTGAGACAAATATTCCTTGGATATGATTTATGGTGAAAACAAGCAACCTTAATGTTCTTGTGGTATGAAAACTATTTTTTAGTTTCCTTGGTCTTTAAATAGTTGAATTCTATGTAGTTGAGAAAAATTAGAGATACATTTCTCACTCGATGGTAGTATCATCACACCTTTATTTTCTATAAAGGATTCTATGCGAATGATGTTGACTTAGTTCTCATGTGGGACTAGAAGGTTTTCATAAAGGAAAAAAGAAATTCATCCACTTCATTATATGGAAATCAATTCTTCCCTAGTGCACATGTTGGGTTTCATGAAGAACATATTTAATAGAAAATTATTTAGTAAATCATGAACCATTGTATGTTGTTCATAGAGGTTTCGATTGAGTGTGCCTATTATATTGTGAAACTTTTTTGTGTGAAGGAGGGAGTTCTATCTGGGGATTATAAATGTTTTTCTCTCAATAAATTTCTTTCTTTGGGATTAGATCAAATGGAGAAGTGTTATCTGAATGGTTAGGACCATCCACTTTAGATAGTGGAAGATTGGTTCACCCGATGAGCTGTGGGGTGTCAATAATCAATTAGATGAAGTGGTTGTTGTGATTGATATACTACTCGATAGATTTAATAAATTTGTGATGAAACCCTATGAAGAAATATTTTACTAATAATGTGATTTGGTTAGAGGTCACAATGTGAATAAAGAATTCTAACATTGTTGAGTTGAGTTTTGGGTTGAAGGATGATGTTTCTTTTATGCAACCTACTAGTGATGATAGATCCCATAGTTTTTGGCTAGTTATGGTAGAGTTTTCTAACAAAAATCCTGAAAATCTTATAGAATTGAAATTTTTTTCAGTGTCAACATTGAAATTGGTTAATTTTTCAATGTAGTTGTGTGGAATAGATGTGTTTCTCTCTATAATGATTATCTATAAAACTATTTTAAAGTTTTTTATTGAGGCACTCCCAAAAAAGTTTCCCTTTTTAGTCTATAATTTAGGGGTGATAGTTATATACTTGTGGGTTTTAACACATCCCATGATATGGGGTTATTGTTTAATGGAGTGCAGAGGCTGAGAAAGATATGCCTTGAGTGGATTCATGTTTCCACTTTCTTCTTGTTTCAAGATTGGCTAGATCCTATATCTTCAAAGATAAAAAATGGGTTTATCCTCCATAGACAATGATATATTGAGTTCTATTAGAACTCACATACTAAAAGGTGAAGGAAGTGAATTCTATGGTATTATGTGCTCTGATTTTAGTAGTTCTTGATCTTTGATGTTATGTAGTTCTATTTATATCATTTTCTAGGATTAAAATTGTTATGTTTGGGAGGATATAGTGTCCCATATTTTCTTTGATTTCATCTTAGCTCAATTTTTTTATGTTTCATGTATCAAGACTTTATTAGGGGCAAATAGTAATTTTACCCTAGTAGATGAACTCAAAAAATTATTATAATGGTTCTATTGGTTTTTAACTATGGTGTTTACCCCTGGGGATATCCAACATAAAATATAGAGTGTAGTGTGCCATCAAAAATAATATAATAAAAGTATTATATTATTTATTCCACATGTGAGAATTTCTGAATAAATGAATATGTTTCTTAAAAAAACTCATATGGGAAATCCAAGTCTATGGAAGAGTCCAGAATATGGGTTTTATCCTTGAAAAAACATATGTTTCATTATCCTCATGTTTCAGGATGATGGACAGTTATGAGGGAATTTAAAATGAATAAATTAAATAAATAATTTATTTGACTTAAATAATAATTATCATAATTTATATCTATATAAATATCTCTTTTATTATAATATAGGGTTAAATGAATGACCTTATAGAATTTATAGGATAATAGAGGAATATCTCATTGGAAGACACATGATTCAGGATTGCTGACTGACACAATGTTATCCCCATTGAAAACGATGTAAGATTTTCTTCTCTATCGAATTATTTTGGATATTCATGAGGCCAACGATGAATGAAGAGGAATCATGAAAAAAATTCCTTATGAAATATTTCTCTTCCAATGATCAATCCATTCTTGATGCAAGAATTTTGTTTTTTGGATTTATCCCCATTTTGGTATCATTTTGTTTGAGGATTAATTGTTTTGAGATATTAATCTGGAAAACAACCATATCATGGCCTTATCAAATTGATGATTTTTCATTGTAAATATAATCATTAAAAATATAGGTATTTAAATTATTTTTTATTGATTCTCAAAATTTTTGTTTGTGTTTGAGTTTTTTATTAGCATCAATGAATCTACATTATTGATTGTGTAATTCTCCCTCCATTATACATACTCAGCATTGGCCTATAATAGGCCAATGATTTGACCACGAATCTGATTTAAATCACAACAGAAATCTATATTCACATTTATTTGTTTGACCATTAGAATATATGATGAAATTAGGATTTATTATGATTGATGATGGTTCAGGGAAGGAGGATGAGATCAGAGATGGCCATTTTTTGAGGAAACATGTGCATAAAATGTGGAAGTCAATGATGATTCAATTTCATGATGATGGATGGTCATAATCCAAATTCTTCCTTGGAATTAATTAGGGTCAATGTGTTTTGAAATATTCTTGGTGAATATCATGGAAATATTTGAGTCAGAGGTTATGTTTTTGAGAGAAACTATTTTTCTAGAGATTTCTTGAATACATATCATGTAGTTTGAATGAATTCGTACTGAGTAATTCAGATTCTATGTCACTAAAGATTTTGTTCTAAGTTAAATATTACATGGATGTGTATCCAAGATGATAAAACATATTAACCTATAGGTACTACTCAGTGTGTACATGGAGTACACGCCCCTAGAAACTAGGTAACCTATACATCGTGTAACATAAAGCCACACCTCATATACTCTTGATTGATCATGACTCGACCAAAGGAACATGATATGTCCCAAAACCCTAACCCTACATTCCATGTAACTCATTTAACACATTTGTAATATGGTATTATTCATTCCATGTTGGGAAGCAGTGCACGACTGGGTGGTCTACTTGGGAGAAAACTCTGTGCACCCCTTTAACACAAAATGTACATACCTTTTACTTAGATTAGAGACTTCAATAATTCTACTTTGAGTGGTTTTCCATGTGGAACATGATGGTGGATTTATAACTAAAGTTAGTGATAGAAATAATAGTGAATCATGTATGACCAACTACACCAACACTTCAGAGGTCATGCTTAGCTTTTGGACATCCATGAATAGTGGAAACCCACCCTAATAGGAGGGCCAGGTGAAGTATCCTCTTTATATCCCTATGCAGGGTAAAAAATAAACCCTATGGGATTGAATCATGGGATACTATACCTATATATCAGAGAGGGTTATTATTCCCCCTATCATTATAGGGCATGATATCCTCTATCTGTAGGGTCAGTATTACACCTTTATAATGAGATCAGTCTGGACATGGGATCCTCTATTAGTGTAAGTATTCCCCTATACACTACCAATGCCATGGGATCCCCCACTATGTGTATAGATAGGCTACACAGGTTGAAGGAACAGATAATACACATATCTTGGGAGACTTTTAGAATCCTTATACTAGTTGTAAATACCGAAACCATACTCAATATTTTGAGTCATCCTTTATCCATATCTGGTTCTATATTTTATTCTTAGGTAGTGCATAATACCTTAGCATTAGAGCACACTTCAAGGTCAAGTAGACTCCCCATCATATATTCTAAAGGTGGTGTGGCTATTGGAGACCTATGCAGTGCTAAATTCTATGAGGATTGTGATTCCCCAACAACCTGGGGTTTCGTTTGAGATGTGATATCACAGATGGGTATCGACATTAGACTTCATGTAAACCTTGATTGTATCTATTCCTCTAATTACTCACATGAAATTAATTTTTATGATTAGAGACATGATGATCAAGAGTAATCAGTGTCTCTAAGACTCTAGTGGTTTATCATATCTAGATTATTTTTCTCCACATGTTTTTTCTTACTTCTTAGTTTTAGGATATTTGAACTAAAATGTTGATTTTTTTCTTCTTTGTGTGTTTTAAGGAATCCTAATGTGTATATTTATCACATTCCTTCATTATACTTGAGGCCACACATGTTGTTTTTGTGTAGATGATGCATAGGTCTGATATGGTCTTGTAGATGAGGAGTTTCCAAGGGATATTTGAAGTTGATACATGAAAATATTATGGGATATGGTGTAGGTAGATCTTGGTGGTTCCAAGAGCTAGTGGTGGATGGATACATTCATGTTTGGAGATGGAATTCTATGTGGGCCTCTTCATCACGGATGGATTCCATTTTTCCTTTTTGGTGGCCAATCAGAAATTTTAAACTTTTTATATTATGTCACTCATATTGGTTATCATGGAGATATAAAAATATGTCATGCATGTTTTATATTTAGTTTAGTTAGTTTCATTTTTTTATACCCAGTTGGGGTTTTTACTTACCTTATACATTGGAGATATGATACTTTTTAGTTTATAATAGGATAAGGCCTCCCATGTGATTGATATGCCTACTTGTTTCTACTCACTAGACTATAACCTACTGGTTGCAGTCTTAGGGTGTCTCACTTAGATTACCACTAGTCCGGGTGGGACCCAATGGTTTAGATCATGTTAGCTTAAAAAAAGGAATTAGATCCTTTTTTTATCCTGTTATTTAAGATATTGTAGAAGGAGATAAGGCTAGTCATAACTTGGGATAAAAGTTTTACTTGTGCATAGACAACAAATTCATGATCTAAAGTCCAAGATTCTTGGTATTTATGATTTATGTTATTTTTTATTATGGTATAGTTCATTTTACCAATGAATATGTTTTGGTTTATTTAGTTATGGTTTTTATCATGATTTAGGGTGATAATAGGAATGAGGTTTTGTATCATATTTTTCATAAATAATTCTCATGAAATTCATATGCTTGTAAGTGGCTAATGATTTGGTTAGAAGGATGGGTTGAATAATCAATTTGTTATTAATAACTTATGTAGTATCTATATATATAACTTCTTGGTGGAATTATACATAATTGGACTTTAGTTTCTGGATATTTTTTTGGTATATGATCATTGGTTTTGTTATTATATGTGTATTTGATACTTTTCCATAAGAGAAGGTAGGTTGGGGAAGGGTTATTCCCCAATAATATAAGACCCTTATTTTTTAGGGGAGTGTGCAGCAATATGACGTGTTTACTACCATTTTCCCTTTCCATTCTATGAGGATATGATGAGAAATGTTTCTTGGGGTAGCATTCTCAATGTTCCTATGGTTGTGGTAATGATCCTTGAGGGGGTATTTTGGTACATGGTCACCTGGTGAGAATAGTGGCCCTTAAGTGGGTGGCTTGGTATGGGTATAGAAGTTTCCAATGTTGATAAAGGCTTATAATGTGGTGATAGAACATAAGTTAACACACACATACAAACACAAACACACACACACACACACATATAAACCTAATTATAATAGATACTTCATGTATTTTTAATTTCATGGGATATGGTCTATAGACTAGGATAGACAACCTAATGAATCTATTTTTAGCTTCATATCAAGGCAAGTTTAGTTTTATATGTGTGGTTAGGAACTTATCATTCTTATACCTACGATTGATTTTGATGATGTGAGGGTAGATGAGGGAGGGGTGAGAAAAGGTATGTGAATTCATTCTAGAAATTAATTGTGGATAAATGACTTATTTTATCTAATATCATGTGATTTTTATGTGATTGTGTATTCGTTTAGGAATGTGGGATACCATGACAAATATGGATATGGAAGCTTGAGTGATTCTCTATAAAATGAGGGGGATGACATTCATATGAGGAATAATCAATTATCAATTAGTTTTATTGGACTAGGATCATTGGGATATGAATCCTGATGATATGAGTTAGATTATTAAATAATATAACACTAGGTTTTGTTCCATATTGAAATCATACTTTGGTTAATAATGCTATATGTGTGTATTTTTTGTAAGTATGGTTTCATGACTCATCCATTTCTGTTGGTCATGAGGATCATCTCCCATGACCGGTGTGTAGCATAAGTGATGGATATAGACTAATATTTTTATTATGATAGTTTCAGTTTAGGTAATATTGGTTTGGGGGTGCTTGCTGCCAAAAGCGTAGTTAGGAACACTTGGACTTGAATGGAATGTGGGATATGATAAGGGATGGATTTTAGAAAACCTTCAGGTTAAGGTGAGTGTGTATGTGGGTCACCTGACTTCTAGAATTATGGAATGATGGATTCATTAATGCAAGGTTATGGAATTTGATGCTTCATAGTGCGTGGTTAGGATAGTTAAGGGTGTTTTTCTTATCCCTTGGGATACAAAAGGGGTGTAAAACCTTGAGAGGTTCCTTCTTATCATGATAAGATCCATAGTTTCTCCTACCACTAGGATCCAGGCTATGATAATCTAGTACGATTCAATGAATGATAACAATTAAATTGTGATTTAATGAAAAATTATTGGGGAAGGTGTTATAAACCTTTTTTATATCCTGGTATATTGAACCTTGAAATTTACTGTGCATTATCTAAAGTAGGGGTTTCTCTAGAGATGGTCATATGTGATTGAGTAGTAAAAATCATTAAATTAGGATATTAACAGTTTTTAAGATAAGGCATCTATAGTATGATGATGAAATGGTCGATGGGTCATTAGAATCATGAATATTCCAAAATGGTCATCTCATATGAGATATAAGCTTTGACACTTTTGAGTAATGGGAAGTATAGTATAAAAATTACAGGGATTGTAATGATGTCATCGATTTGAGTATCTTATCTCGGTTAGTGATGCTTTGGGAGGCTCTTCAACTGTGACTATGGGAAGATAGTAACACATGAAATTTTGAGAATTCTAGTGAAGATGGATGAAACCCATAGCAGGTTTAAACATAAGAGTTGTGTAATAATAAGATAGATAATTGGTTTCCAGTTTATGTCCATAAAAACCAAGTATATGGTGATGGATTATTGGTTATTCTTTATAGTGGATTCATGAGTATTATGATTTCATTAGATCTGATGTAAGGATCATGATATAGGTCTATCTGAGTGAAACTAATGTGATATCATGAGTATCAATTATCTATTGATTATGTGATGTCAGTGAATTGGTATTTTTCAACCAATGTGGTGGGACATTACATAGTGGGTAGAAAACCATTGGGATTTCCCCTATTTCAACCTTTGTTTGGGTAGATAATAATGAGAATAATCTATGGAACATGTGGTGAAACTAGTCCATTAGTGGAAGGGGTTTCACATTGGCACTTAGATATGAGTGGGTGTAATATATCTAGTTAGTTGTGGGGAACTATAATTTATATTTGACTTATAGTGTGTGGATGTAATTAGTGAATTTAGAAACTGATTAGTAGAAGTTCAAGAAATTTACCAGTTGAAGGTTCAAGTCTGTAAATGTTAATACTCATGGGATATATGGTGTCTTGTAAAATAGGGCGATACTTGATGATTTGGTTGATTATTAAGTGTTAGGCTTTGGGTTTAAGGCTAAACATTTTCAGAGGTGATTAGGTGTATCACTAACCATATTATAGTCATGTTTAGACTATTAACATAAAAGATGGGTGTACGATTCCAATAAAATGATTAATCATCAATATAACAAGGATTGAGAACCTTCTTATAGTTGGTGATTTTATTCAACACTTTACTGCATTGACTATTTGGTTTTGGAGGTGGTTGATGCTGTAGGATAGTGACAAGAATGTGTCATTCATGATCAAGTACCATGCATGAAATTATGATTTGATGCATTTTTGAGGGATGAATAACATGTATGATAGGACAAAGCACAATATGGTCACTATTTTTGTAGTTTCATTACTTCACTTGTAGTAGCGTATGTCTTCACTAGTGATTTAGTTGGGAATTGTGATGTAAATTTGAAATCAATGACCAAAGTGGTTTATAAGTGATTTTCATAGAGACTTATTAGAGATGAGAATTTTTATTGGGGGGGGGGGGGTTATAATGTCTAGTATCGATGCATGATGATGGATTTAGAGGAAAAGAGGGTTCTAATGAGAGTGAAACCATGATTGTTGTAATTTTTGTTTCTATTTGGGAATTGGTATTCATATATGTGTTTTAAATGTTTAAAGTGATGATTATGAGATGGATGATTGGGAGTGGGTTTATGAGTATTCTATAAACATGGTGGAAAATTGTGGATTCAGAAAAATTCCATCAAAAAATTAGTGGATTCCCCTAATGTTCTAGGGGAATATGTAATAATAACTGGCCACCCCACTATATGGCCTGTGGGTTCCCAACAGAACCCCAAAGGGATACTAGGAATCTTACAAAACCATCCAGATTTCTAATAGAGTTTCCTTCTCCCCATTTTAAGTGTGGAGATATTTTATTATTGTGGGGGTGGGGGTAGGGTAGTTATTTAAAAACCCATTCAGGTTTGGATTCCTCTATTCAGTTTAATCAAGAGGATATCTCATCCTCTCTCCTCCATTTCTCCCCCTTGAATCATTATGATCCGAGGACATTGGTTCAAATATTATGGCATACACTTACCCTCTTTGTTTATCCTCTTCATATCTTCCTATTTTTCTTTGATTATACTAGTTTATTCTTGATATTTGAGATACAATTTTGTAAGATCATGGTTAAATTGTCCAACCAAAATAGGGTTTTCATATGTAGTAATAGAGGATTCCATGATAGGTTGATTTCTCCTGGTTAATACCTGTTTCAATACCAAAGATTCATTACCCTATTTTTTGGGTATTTCCTCACATGAGGAGAATTAAATGATAAAACCATGTATTTTCTTGAGTCCGTTGATAGTTTTTAGTCTTAGGGATTCCTTATTATTGGACTACACATCATTGGATGAGGTATATACATCATTATGTTATCCTTTGAGTTATCCCATGATTATCCCTAGTTGGATTAATTTTCTGTTAATTATATTAATTAATTATAATTGTTTTATAATTTATTTAAGTGGTTATTTGATAGAGTTTGATCATTATGGATGTGAATGATAGATGAGATGTATTTTGTTGGGCTAGGTCATGGATGGTGTGAGCTTTCTTAAGGAGATAACTCCGTGCATGAGGTAGGTGGTCCATAACATTTTCTGGTAGTTTATGTGTGTTTCCATTCCTTATGTGATATTAATTCAAAAAAACCATGTGTGATTGACCCTAAATTAATTAAAATTGTTTCCATTATTTATTTGAGTGGGAAATTATTTTCTTGAACTGTGAGTGGTCCTTCGTGTTTTGATAATCTAAATTCTATGGACACAGATGGTTATGTGTCTGTATGAAGTGAGTTATAAAATTAAAGTGGGAACCTATAGGGTTAAACTTGGTGATTGTATGACCTTATAGACCTTTAATAATCTACTTTACAACCCTTAAATAAAGGGTATGTTTGTAATTAAATAGAGCTTAGTTTGAGGCTTGACCTTTATAGAACTCTTGAGTTTCCTTAAAGTGTGTTCGATGTTATGACAAAGTCAATTTGAACTACTAATATTATAATGTTTGACCTTTTTATTATACCATTATATGAATTTGGTTATGTTATGGGATTCCATAACTTTTTGTGTTATTATTTATATAAGGTGTATGAGATTCCACTTGTTTAATGTGTTTCTTTGGTGTGGAACAACTTTTCCATTCACTATGATATTTCCCATTGAATGAGATGACATGCCCATTCGTATTGATGATGCATTTGGAATGAGATGAAAAGCGTATTGCGTTGTGATATAGTATGGGATATACCAACAAGTTACCTTCTGTTATGTTTAATAAGGGATTTTATTCCCATCGTTACCCATAGAAGAGGGATGAGCTTCCTATTATGTGACATTTCCATGGATGGGGATTCAATGACCATATAAACATAGTTACTTCTAATGTAGAACATGATGGACACTCTTATATTGAGGCCTAAAGTTAGGGATAATTTTTTCTTCTAAATGTTCTCATGGTTAGGGAATCTATGACTTCCTATGATTTTTTAGTCGATACATGATGAACAATGGTGTGTTATGTCTCTATGACAGTATGACCTCTTATAGGCCAAAACTATTGGGAATATATTCCCGTTGATGTGACTTTGTTACTGGGATGTACTTACCATATACTAGATACTATGTAGTGATGATATGAAATTCCCATTGGTATTTATATAGGATAAAACTTCTAGTTGATATATTATACTGTGACTGGGAATGAATTTTACCAACCCTAGAATTTTACTTATGAGATATTCAGATGCCCCTATATCGACTGAAGTAAGTATAGTCCCTATCAGGTGACTTTTTTAGAAGCTATTGATTTGATATTAATAAGTTATGCTATTGTTTATTATTTAATTATAATCATATCACACTATATATAAACTTGTATTTAATGTATTTATTTAGGGAGACCATTAGTGGTGGTCTTCTGAGTTATACTCATATTCTACTCGAGTGTCACAATACCCGATATGATTTTATATTTTTTTGACTTGAGTAAGGGAAGGAGACCTAATCTATATGATTGAGTGGGATAAAAGGAGATATATCTATAAAGTAGGTATATGTGAGGTATCATTAATTGTTTTGTGGATGAATATAGTCTTTTATTTATTTTTAGACCATGCTGTATAAGGTTATCCCATGAATGGAATTATTTATCTTTTTATGACTTGTGTGATATTACTGAGTTGGGTCTCCCTCACCTATTGGAGAAGTTTAGGGGACACCTACATCAACCAAGGATATATATCATCTTACTCATCCATTAAGGAAATCTATATCCAAGAAAGCCACTTAGACACCTCATCTATCAACTGAGCATACAACTATTTTTCAATAGAATCCAACACTATTTTCCCTTCCTAGTATTATAAACAATATTTAATTTATATATTTGTAGGAACTTTATCCATTAAATCTACCTCAAGATGATATTTTACTGGGAGAAAATATACCTGAGAATATTCACATTAGTGTACACCATGAATCATTTTCTAAGATGATGATGAATCCAAGTCTTCAAGGTGAACCCCACCACTATAAAATCTAAGTAGTGTATCATATAATTTTTTTCATGAGGTCTCATCAACTTGGACCCATAATAAATTAACTACTAACTCAACATCAACAAATAGTCTATCTCCATTCCAAAGCTACCATATAACACCATATACACAACTCCTTTATCTTAAAACCACAACATAAGAGTACTGACAAACCTTTACTTTAAGTCATAAAAAATTATTTACAATCACTCAAAGTATAAAAATTGACAACATTTTTGGGTAAGGTTATTCACGAGGGATGATATCATGGAGAGTTACACTACGAATCTTTAGTAACTTCTCACCATCCCACAGAATCAATACACATCAAACAAACTCTTATATAGATTCCAAGAAACCATAACATCTATAATTGTAAGTTCAAATGATACTACACCCTATGAGATGACAAAAAATATGAAATAGACTTCCTAAATAATTATATAGTACTTCAATATTTCATACTAGAGTTGTTTCTTTGAAAAAAATATAGGAACCCCCTCAAATGATACACTTTCTCATTCTATAATGCTAAGTAAAAAAGGATGTCATAAATGAAAAAAATAATGAGCTAGTATATGATGGTTTATAAGATACAATTTATGAGTTTAATGAACACTAATAGATATTTTTTCACACCAAATGACAACACTGAGAACTCATAATTCTTATAGTGACACCTAAATTTTTTCTTCATGATATCCACCTTGCATATTGAAATAAAGTGACATTTGGACCAAATATTTACCTTCAATAACCATATCACTCCATTTAAATAGATGAAAATGTCAAATATATTGGGATAGGGTATTTTATATTTATTAAAACATAATTCATATATGAAAATAAATAAAAGAGATCTTTATTTGGGGGCAGACTGGGTCAGGTAACTCTTTTCTCTAAAAGGTCCTCCAACATCACCTTTAGATACTTATGCTTAGTCGGGACTATATGATAAGATGTATATGATATTTGTGTGGTCCTAGGGTGTATATAAATAATCAAATAAATCTTTTTAATATGATTAAATCCTAAAAAAACATCTATAAAAGCATTAATATACTCCTCTATAATAGTTGGAAGATGATTATTCAAGTTGTTCACTGTATAAAAATCCAATATTTCTAACTGATGGATGATAGGTTATGAATTCCTATATATAATTCCTACATGACTCAACTAAATATCCCACTATCCCCCAAAGTAATACCTCAATCAATCTAAAAAATTACATAACACTCTATGGTGATAATAGTCTGACTAGTCACAGAATGATTATAGCTGGTTGATATTGAGGATGAAATCACATGGATTCATCCTTGATATTATGAGGACTAATGAAAACCTCTATCCAATGAGAATAATCTGGAATCATTGGTATATTTGGGTAATCTTTTGATCAATTCTTGTAGGTGTTAATACCAATATTTTTTGGTCAAAGTCTATATTAGGATTTCTAGGACTTAGTCGTGGGATACTATATCAAAAGAATGGATTTCACTAATTTTAATGAGCATGAGTGCCTATGTAGAGAAATAAAAATTGTGCCTCAAACCATGAAGAGTGCTTCCTAGTCATAGACCTGTATAACCTACATCTTTCTAAATCCCTTTCTGCAACATAACATGGCCTAGAGAGGATCACATAGAGGTAGTGGTGGTGGAATAAAATCATATAATCACCCACCTCTGACTAATGCTACACCACCAGCTCCTCTACCGTAGCCTCCTCCTAGGGGACTTCCCTGGTTATCATAGGGAGGCCTATTATTTTACTATTCCATAAATCAAGGAGGTCCATATACTATGACACACTAACTACCCTCTACTCCACATAAATTCAAGAAGTTATAATCCATGTTACATCATCATTTTTAGCTAGAATATAATATCTTGTTCTAAAGTTTAGATGCTATGCATGACTCTCCTTCCACTAATCCATAAGACTCGTATTAAACATACATATGGATTTTTTTAATAACCCCAAACATTTTCATTGATCAGAATAAATGATAACTATACTTATAAAAAAATGATAGAAAATCAAATCACTAACTATCCCTCCACTAAAAATATCTCAATCACTATATCCCTATCCAAAACACCAATAAAGATGGGGTTGGAAAGAGGGACAACCCCAAATTTTATATCTCTGTGAAGACCACAGTAAAACATACATACCTAAAATAATCCATCCTAAATCATATCTGTAGATAAGTTTATGATGTCAGTAAGCCCAAATGTGTACTCTTCCGTAGACATACTCCCCTGTTGTAGATCAAGTAGCTCTTAGACTCACACCATCCTTAGTATGAATTAATAGTGTAAAGAACCCAAATCTATTTTCCCATAGCTGATGGATGATTTATTATATTATAATAATATATAATACATTACACCCAAAATGAATATATATTTTATTAGTCTTGAAAAACTAGATACATACATTATTCCCATTTTTGTACATTGAAAAAAATATAAAATATAGTAATGGTAATCATTCTAAATCCTTAAAATCATGGAAATATTCCTTCTTTATATCTCGATGAAAGGAAAACAATAAGGGTGAGCTCAAACACTCTGTAATACATCATGATTTAATAAGTCATAATCAATATAGAAAGGAAAATAACTGAAAAAACATGACATTTAATCAATAACTTGGGCATAAAATGCATCCATGGATAATATCAATGAAATAATCTGATGGATTAAAATAACTTAATTCTTAGTGAAGGAAATGATGATTGTTTTATTTCAAGATCATAAGAATCATGGCATCATTATCATCACGACCTTTCACCAAGATATTTTAATCGATGGGTAGGTATACAACAAAAAACCATTAAATAAGGCTGGCCAAATGGTTTGTCTCATGAGAACTATTGATACATTGAGGCGATATCTATAGTTGGCCCCCCAAGTCACTAAATATCGAAAAAATACTCACATATTGAATGATTATTTTAATTCTTAAATAATATTCCTTATCAATAAATGATTGTATTGAGTAAATAATACAAAATATCAATATTTAGTCAATCAAATAAATTTCAAAGTAAAATACTATATATAGAAATGGGATACAATTTTGGGAATAATCATATATATGATAAAAATAATATGGATATTTAAGATAAATTTAATTTCTAATGATCACAAGAAAGTGAATGTTTGAATATAATGTTAATGACCAAAAAATTAATAAGTAATGAAAGATGATCATCAGTTAATTAAAAATATTGGTTTTGTAAAAAATCATGTCCTTTGGATAAGTAAATAAAATAAAAGTGAAATATTAAAATAATATTTTATTAAATATTTTTCATATTAAAACCATTGATTTTTTTTGAAGTAGATAAATGTAAGAAATATTCATGGAAGAGGAAAAATATGTTAATGTCGTATATGTTAAAAAGAAACATTCTTTTGAATTTTTGTAAAAGAAAGTAGAAAATGATCCTTTATGAAAACATTATAAATATTACTTTCAATCCTTATAAAAAAACAAGAATAATGTAAAATTTTATTAAAAAAATTATTGTATTAGATAAAAATAACTTTAGTACATAAAATTTTAAGAATATGGATGTAGAAGAAAGATATAACCGATGAAACAGATAAGTAAGATCATTTTATCCATTAAAATTTATTTTCCTTATTTCAGTTACAAAGAGAGTAAAATTTATAATAAAATATTTAATCTCATTAAATATCCATAGGATAATAAAGTAGATTGAGTTTATTAATTATAGTTTATAATATTCATTCAACGAAAATAAGATCAATCCCCAAAAAATAAAATTTTAAAATAAATAATTACCTATTTGGAAACTTTAAAATTGTAACCTATTGAAATAATAAACTTGAATTGAAAGTTTAATCATAATTAATAAATATATATTCATTTTAAATATATCAAATTATTAGTATATACACCGAATAATGATAAATACGTTCATAATACTAAATATGTCTCAATGGAGTGTAAATTGAGATGAAATCCCTTACAAAGACCATATAATTGAAGTGAGAATTAATAAATGATATTATTATGTGTAAAAAATTTAAATACATAAAAAATAAGTGGAAATAAAATTAAATACAATTATATTTCATTTAAAATATAATCATGGCATAACATAGTCATTGAAGTAGAAGTATAACCCAATGAATGGAAATTGTGTTAAGAAATCCCTTACCTCAATTTCAACTTTCCTCATAAGATCTTTTAACCTAATTTTTAATAAATTTATATTTATTATAATTACATAAAATAACCATATAACTACATATAATATCATATATGATCCATTTATCACATCTTATCACCCATTTTTTAACAATCTATTATTATTATCATTGTTTTGGGTGTTAACTACTTTGTTTTTCATGAGAATTTTGGTTTGGTAGTTTTGGTCCTTGTACTTTGATTATGGTTAAATCATATCCATAATGTTAATAATTATATAATTATAATATATATATTTATATCCATAATTAAAATGAATATTTAGAAAAATGAATTACATCGTTAATGGAGACAGTAGGCCATACGTATGCATGGACACTGCTTTCACTTTTCGATAGATGAAACAAAAGAAGATAAATAATTATTAAAATTTATAAAATAATTATTATATCATATATATCATATATATATATATTAAATTTATCCTTATTACCATAACTTTAAAGATGAAATGAAAAATGGAACACATCGCTTCATGGAGGTGGTAGTCCACACATACTCATGAACGACGTTATTATTTTTGAAAAGACTGGATGGTAAGAATGTATATATGAGATTATTATTCTTGAAGTATTATTATTTCATAAATATCATATATATTCATTATTTTCATATTTATAACTATCCAAATAAAGTGGTAATGAAAAAAATTACACCACTTCATGGTGACGATAAGCCATACATACGCAAGAGAAATTTTTCACTTTTCATAGGATGGAAAAGAGAAGTAATATTTTTATACCATAATAATAAGAAAATATTAGTATATTTATGATACTATAGTTATAATTTTTTGATGGTTATAACTTATTTATAGGAATTATAAGAATAGTGAAACTTTAAAGATTCAATAAAGATGATTACCACTTTTTTAGTAGAATTCCTTTAGATAACTTATTAAGGATCCTTGGAATGGTCTTTTAATAAGTTCATCACCTATAATTTTTTAATTTATAATTTTAAAGGAGAATTATTAGGGATTAGTAAACCTAGGTTTCTAGATAAATTATAAAGAAAAGAGAGAAGGGGTGTCCTTTTATAAGTGAGGGGAGGGACACTCTTGTAATTACTTAAAGTATTAAATTAATATAAATTAATTTTCAAAGAATAATGGAACAAAATTAATATAATTTGAATATAATATGATTATATGTATATATAATTTTATAAAATGAAATTTTGACAA
The DNA here is from genome assembly GCA_963277665.1 of Viscum album. Lineage (NCBI taxonomy): Eukaryota > Viridiplantae > Streptophyta > Magnoliopsida > Santalales > Viscaceae > Viscum > Viscum album. The sequence goes on from OY728164.1 coordinate 1,820,280,727, forward strand.
GTTTTGGTTATTTTTTACCCTTATCTCTTAGTTTTATCCCTCATTAACCCTTTTGATAATTATTGTGATATCAATGTATTTCACTCTTTAGGGGTCAAGAAATTTACTATAAAAAGGTGACAAATAAATTTACCATGGTTCATATTTTAAACCATATACCATTAATTTATATTAATATAGTATATTTATTAATTTTAAATCATTTAGTAATATATTTTTTATTATAAAATATCATTAATGTCATTTTGAAAAATAAATTAAATAGTATAATATTATATGAGTCTAATTTATGTCAAATGGATCCCAAATTACAATTATTTGAATATAAAGAGTAAATGATATTATTATAATAACCCAATAAAATTTATACAGGTTTAGATATAATTTTAGACAATATCTTTTGGTTTAACCCCTTGGTTAACTAGTTTTTACCCTAACTGTGGTATATTAAAGGGTAATAATTTTAATTATAAATAAAAATAGGATCATAAATGGAAAATGGATGATGTTTTATATGACTTATAATCCTAATTTTTTTATTTAAATATTTTATTTATTTTAAATAATTTAATTAAATTTTATTTAACATAAAATATCATTAATGTCATTTTTCAAACCATTCAATTAATTTGACTTTAAAGTCATTATTATAGAAATGGAATTCGAATATAAACCTTTAAAACATCATTATTATTTTATATGTATCTATAAAATTAGTAAGACACTATATCTCACCCAAAAAATATTAATTTTTGAGTTCTTAAAATAATTTAATTGATTTTTCTACTCTGCACAAACATCATGTCAGCATTGCGTAAGAATTTATGGTAATTATTTCTTTACTAAAAATTGGAAATAAATTACCATGATAAAAAATTCATTCATAAATAACAATATATAAATATAAATAAATTGTTTTTATCCCTTTCAAATAATATTATATATAATAAATGTAATACAGTGACATTTTTTACTTTATATTTTACAAAAATATTATAAAGGTCAAAATAAAAGTAAAATAGAAAAATGGTAATATATTCAAAGTATGAATTATTATGTATGAAATTGACTAATACAATAAAATAAATCCAAGTGTTTGAATGAATTTTAATCCTTATCACATTACTTTTTAAACTTAATTACCTGATTTACCTTTTACTGAGGTGATAAATTTTATCACTTTTAGTATTCATGATATCTAAAATAAAATGGAAAATATTTATAAAATTTGAACTGCATAGTTCCAAATATTTAAATAATTTTATCAAATTAAAATATTATATGTTTTAGAATAGAAATTAAAAATAAACTGGAAAAATGTGATGAAAAATGATTTTCTCAAAAAAATGTGTTTTTAATCCTAAAAATTGACTTATATAAAAATATTATAAAATGATGATAATAATGGAATTAATTAAAAAAATTTAAATAAAATGTATCTAATATAAATTTAAATATAAAATATAATGGGGATTTCAAATTACTTTATTTAATGAAATGAAATGACATTTTTACAAAAATCTTATTTTTTAATATTCACTAAAAAATATATAATTTTAGTGAAATAAAAAAATTTCACACAAATTTAGTTTAAGTATTCCGATTTAAAAAATATTTTCATTTTTAAAAAATAATTTTTTTAAAATTGGCTGAAATTAATTATAATTTCTAAGCACAAAATTTTAAAAAATCATTTTTAAAGAAAATGCATTTTGAAGCATAAAATTTCTTCACTAAAAATTGAGTGAATATTTTCTATGAATCCATTATTATATTTTTATCTATTATGACCATTATTTAAAAATTTTATAATGTGGTTACTCATATTAATACCCTCTAATTTAACAGAGAGGTTATCACATTTAAATAATAATATTTTTATAATATATCTCAATTCTATTAAACCTGATGTTGTGTGTTGTGAAAGTTGTTAAAAACATAAAATTATTTAAATAAAATAAAAAATTAGAATATCAAAATGTTTCATTATTCCACATTGAATAAATTTCATCCTATCAATTTTATCTTAGTCATTATATGTCTAACCTTAGTTGAAAACCCACACTGTATATTGGGATAATAAATTTTCTTCTAAAAAGGGAAAGTGGGAAATGAAAAGTTTAGTTAAAATATCACATATTTCGGGTTCCCATATAAAAATAAAATTAGTGGGAAGTTAAAATATATACAAATAGGATAAAACTAACATCCATGTACTAATATAGAGTTATATATAATATGGTTAATAGAAAGTTAAAGACCACAAAACCATAAATCATTGAGTGGTGAAAAGACAATAAATTCATCAAAAATAAAGACAAAAAGATAATTTTTTATATTAATATACTTTTCTTAAAGTTGAGGTATTATTTTATAATTAATATAGAGAACATAATAAAATGGACTTAATTGGTTTCTTTCCATTTCATAAGCATGTTTTCATTATTTAGTTGTCATTTAATGAATTTTCACATCATCTCTTATTCTAATAATTGAATATTCAAGATGTTTGTTTTTTCATGTTTGAAGAACTAAAATTAACTTTTAGCAGATCATAATATCTATAAAGGAATGAAAATTCATTCCTTATTTCTCAAAATATTTAACAAAACCCAAATTATTAGAACACGTTATCAAAAATATATAAATATAATATATTAATATTTAAAACCTCAATAATAATCCACAAGGTTCAATTTAATCCACTACATAAAAATATGTAACCTTATGACTCCAAAATATGTATGACCAAATTAAAAACCCAAAAATCAAAAATATTTGATCAAACATTTATCCCCAAACAATATAATATATCTTATAATGTTATATACCAAACATGTGAATACCTTGATCATATATTCTCTAGAATATACTAATAATTTTCCAAAATTATCATAATCACCCTAAAACTTCTACAAAAACATATATACTTCCACGATTTAACTTAGACTTTATCCCTCAAATGAAATACCATACTTGAAAATAACATTCCCATTCCCTTAATCATATAATTCTCCAAAAAATATAGTGTGATTATTTTGAAATAAATTTAATCACTTAGTCTTCTAATCAATTTTAAACCCCATGGTTCTCTATATGATAAAAAATATATTCCAAAATTTTAATAACCCATAATTACCTCAAATTCAAATATTTTATTAACCATTAAGGTTATCAATATATTTCAGTATAAATTTCTATAATTCAAATTTTCTAACCCTTATATACAACTTCATTACATTAAATATTAATATAATAATACTTGGATGTCAAAATAACATCAATGAATCCCAATACATTATTATTTTTAAAACTCAATACAAAGGTATATTAATCATTTAACATCCTTCTTAAAATTCCAATGAATTTTTGTTGTTTTATTCTATAATACTTCATTTTTATAATTATAAATATGTTTCATATCTCAAATTTTCTCAATCTTAATATAGTCATATTTTCTTTTCAGGGAAACTACTAAAATAATTCATACCACTTATATATTACTCATAATATTTTCATCTCCATCAATATATCATATAAATTGTTTAATTATTTATTCAAATAACCTTACTGATCCTTCTCCTAGGGTTTTATCCTATGAAATTTTCAATGGGTAGTTTATTGTGTGATGCCCTATTTATCCACATATAAAACATATTCTTGTTCTTTTAAGACAATTACAAAAGTGCCTCTTCTGACATTATTGACATATTGGAAGTTGAATCCTTTTCTTCCTAGGGTTCCTATCACATTAAATTCTATGAAAATTCATATTTCCCATATTTTTTGTGTTAGGAAACTCACTAAAGTTGAGTTTTTTTACCATATAATGAGATAGGTAATTAGTCATAATAACAAGGTTGCACATTCTAGATCTTTTTTCATTATGTTTCTCATTAATATGAATTAACCCAAGAATATATACTAGGAGTGTCAAACTAGGTGTGAAGTAAGGGCACACTCACTGTTCATCAGAATGATAGTTGAGATATATTTGAGGAACTATTTCTAGGGTTATTACTTCTTGATACATCCATGCCAAAACCATATCCACTTATAGTATCTATATAAATATTTGCGGATATGAAAATCACATAATCTCTAAATTAATAAAAATTTTATGATATTTTCCTACAATTATACATATACTCAAAGTATGTCATAGGGTTATGTTACCTAATATACGTTTTACCAAATATAGTTCCCAATGATTCTACTAAAAGTTTTCTAATAAAAATCATAAAGAACAAAAATACAGTACCCTAAAGCCAAGGGTTAATTTATTACATTCGAATTAGATACATGTGATCAAATCATAAAGGAAAAATATTTTAGTATTCTAGAAAAACATAATACATACCTAATTCTCATTTTATTACATTAAAATAAAATAATGTATAGTAATTGTAATCATTCTGTATTCTTGAACTCATAAAATATTCCTTCTTTATATCCTATGAAAAGAAAAATAAAATAATTGTGGGATAAAATGATAAGTTAGGGTTACATACAATGGAAACTATCTTGAGTGAATAACGAATAATCAATATGTCAAGGTAAATAACTAAAAACATATTCCATTTAATCAATAACATGAGTATGAAATGAATCCATGGATAATATCAATGTATTAATATCATGGATAATAATAAATGAATTCTAAATAAAGGAAATTATTAATTTTGGATGTCATGATCTCAAAAATAATTCTATATTTACCATCAATTCATTATAGAAAGATAATTTTAATTGATGGGTAAATATACCCCAAAAACCCATTTAATAATGTTAGCTAACCAATTTGTCTCATAAGACCCTATTAATGCATCTAGGGTCTATCTATAATAGGTATAAAATCATAACTTCATGTCCAATGAATTCATCATATATTTAATTATTAATTTAATTCATAAACAATATTCTTTATCAAGACATGTTCATATTGATTAAATAACACAGAATATCAATATTTCTCCAATCAATCAAATAACATTCAAAGTAAAACACTTCATGTAGTAATGGTATATGATTTTGGAAATAATAATATCCATTATACAAATAAAATGGATATTTATGATAAATTTAATTTCTAATGATCATAAGAAAGTGAATGTTTCAATAAAAAGTAAATGACCAAAAAATTAATAAGAGATAAAAGATGACCATTAGTTCATTATAAATATAGGTTTTGTAATAAAATCATGCCCTTTGGAGAAATAAAGACAATGTTAGTGAAATTTTAACATAATATTTTATTAGTTTTTTTCATTCCAGAACCATTTAAAATATTTATATGAATTTAAATTGTGAGAAATGGTTATGGTGGAGAGAAAATCTATTAATGGTGTATATGTTGAAAAATTAGTTTAATTTTTTTTGTAAAATAAAGTTGATAATGAACATTTTAAAATAAATTATAAATATTAATTTTAAACCCTTTATAAAGTCAATGAAAACATTAAATATCCTTAATAAATAATATTTGTATATAAAAATGAGTTTTTTAATTTTTTTGAAGAATATGTATATGGAAGAAAACATACTAGATCAAAAAGAGAAATATGATCGGTATTTCTTTTAAAATTTTATTTGGTTGATTAAATTGAAAAAGAGTGGAAAATTTATAAGAAAAAAAGGAAACTCATTAAATATATATAGGATAAGAAAATATATGGATTTTATGAAGGATATATTATAAGATTCCTTTAATGAAAATTAGAGTAATCCCAAAAAATGAGATTATAAGAAAAATTCTTACCACTTTAGTAACATTCAAGTTACAATACCTTGAAAGAATAAACTTGAATTGAAACATTAATCATAATGAATAAATATATATTCATTTTAAATTAATCAAACAGGATGTATATACACTACATAATATTAATTGGGTGTATAATACCAAATATGTCTAAATAGAGTGGAAATTGAGACAAAATCCCTTACAAAGATCATATCATTGAACTGAAAATTAATAAATAAAGTGAATATAAGTAAAAAAAGTAATAAAAAAATATAAATAAAAAATATTACAATCAAATGTCATTTCATCACATAACATAGTTAATAAAGTATTAGTATAACCTAATGAATGTGATCTTAGTTAAAAAAACCTCTTGCCTTGCGTTTGACTTGCCACATAAGCACTTTTAAATTCCTATATTATAAATTTAGATTTATTATAATTAAATAAAATAACCATGTACCTATCTATAATTTCATGTACAATCCATTTATAACATATTATCACTAATTTTTTAATAAAATTTTATTATTATCACTGTTTCGGGTGTTTAGCTGCTTCATTTTTCATGAGAATTTTGGTTTGGTAGTTTGGATCCTTGTACTTAAATTATGGTTAAATTATCTTTATAATTATAATAATGATATAATTATAATATATATTTATTATATATATATATATATTCATCCATAAAATGTAGAGATATAAAAATTAATTACATCGTTTATGGAGATATTAGGTCGTACATACGTATGAATGTTATTTCCAATTTTCAATAGATGGAATGAAAGAAAGGTAAATAATAATTCAAATTTATAGAATCATTATTATGTTATATATATCATAATTTTTCTTTAAATTTATCCTTATTCCCATACATGTAAATCTTAAATGAAAAATGGATCACGTTGCTTCGTGGAGGTGGTAGTCACACGTACACACGAGTGGCGCTATTATTTTCCAAAGGACCAAAAGGTAGAAAAGTAGATATGATATTATTATTTCATAAGTATAGTTTCATCATAAATATCATATATATTCACTAGTTTTATCTGTATAACCATCCAAATAAAGTCTCAATGAAAAAAAATTACACTACTACGTGGAGACGGTAAGTCGTATGTATGCACGAGAAATGTTTTCTATTTTCATAGGTTAGAAAATAGATTGAAAATGGTTTTACCATAATCATAATAAAATATTATTATATTTATGATGTTTTATTAATTATTTTCATTACGTAAACAATATATTTATAGTAAGTAGAATACGAAATAAATTTGAATGAGTCTGTAAAAATGATTGTCACTTCTTTGATAGACTTACTTTAGATCCCTTCGCAATGACCCTTTGAATGGTATTTTTAGAATTCCAAAACCTCTAATTCATGGATATATATTTTTATAATATATTTTTTAGAGTTTTTTTTAGCTATGTGTCTCAATAAAGTGTAATAAAAAGAGGTAATGGGGTCCTTTTATAAGTCAAGGGTAGGTACACTCTTGTAAATACTTAATGTATTAAATTAATATAAATTAATTTTCATGAAATAAAGGATCAAAATTAATATAATCTGGATATAATATTAGGATTTTAAATAATCTTATATGATAAAATTTGGGATTGTTTTGGTTATTTTTTTACATTTATCACTTAGTTTTGACCTCCCCCATTAACCCTTTTGACATTTATCGTGATATGGATATATTTTATTCTTAAGGGGAAAGGAAAGTTACTATAAAAGAAAAAGTGACCCATAAATAGAGAATTGTTAATATTTTAAACCATATCCTATTCATTTGGATGAATATATTATCTATTAATTTCAAATCATTTAATAACATATTGCTTAATATAAATATCATTATTGTCATTTAGGGAAATACCTAAAATATTATAATATAATATGTGTCTAAATTATATCAAATGGTTCAAAAATGACATGAATATGAATATAAAAAGAAAATATTATTATTACGATCACAAAATTAAATTTTTATATCTTTTTATACCTTATCTTTTGGTTTAACCCCTTGTTTAACTAGTTTTTACCCTAACTATGGTAATCATTTTTCAATATTAAAGAGTTATAATTTTACTTATAAGGTGAAAATAGGCTTCTAAATAGACAAGGGATGAAATTTTAGACTATTTATCAACCCAATTGTCCAATTTAAATATTTTTATGATTTTTAAAATTTTTAATAAAATATCAATGAACATAAACTATCATTAATATAATTTTGACACTACTCAATTAATTTGAATTTAAAGTCATAAATATAGTAACCGAATCTGAATATAAATATTTTAAAAAATAATAATAATTTATATATACCTATGAACTTCATGGGAAACTATAAATCACAAAAAAATATTACTTTTATAGTTTTTAATATAATTTACTTGATTTTCTAATGCTTGCACAAACTCTATGTCAGTGTTGCGTTAGATTTAAGGTAATTATTTCATTAATAAAAATTAAAAATAAAATACCATGATAAGAAAGATTCATTAATATTTAAAATAAACATTTATAACTTAAAATAAGTTGTTTTTATCTCTATTAAAAATTTTATATATATTAAATGTAAGAAAGTTACATTTTTAACTTTATCATTCACTTAAATATTATAAAGATAAAATTTAAATTTAAATGAAAAAGGTAATATTTTAAAATTTTGGTTGATTATTTATGAAATAGAGTCAAAAATTAAATAAAGGAATTTTTTGAATGAATTTTAAGGCTTATGATGTTAGTTTTTAACTTTAATTACCCTATTTACCCATTTCGTAGGTGATAAATTATAGAACTATTACTATTCATAATGTCTAAAATTAATAGGGTTATATTTACATAATTTAAAACTCTTGATTAAATTAATTGAATTAATTTTTTAAAATTAAAATCCTATAACTTTCATAAATTTATTTAAAAATAAACTTTCAAAATGTGGTAAAAAACAATTTTCCAGAAAAATTCTTTTTTAAGCATAAAAATTAAATTATATAAAAATCCTATAAAATGATGATCCTGATGAAATAAATTTAATTATTTTAAATAAAATAATTTTTTTATAATTTTAAATCAAAAATATATTTTAAGTTACATTATTTAAATAAAATAAATGATAATTTACAAAAAATGGTATTATTTACTATTAATTGAAAATTCAATCATTTCAGAAAAATCCTGAAATTTAACCCTATGTAAGTTCTTATATGATTATTTAAAAAATTATAGTCATTTAATAGAAGAAAATTTCTAAAATTAGTAGAAATTAATTATAATTTTCATGTAAAATATTAATTAAAAACATTTTTGAAGAAAGTTAATTTTTAAGTATAAAATGACTTCCCTAAAAATTCAGTGCGTATTTCCTAAACACTCATTAATATATTTATATTGAGTAGGACCATTATACATATATTATATAATGATGCTACTCATTTTCATACCCTCCAATTCAATGGCTAGGTTATCACATTTAAATAATAATATTTTTATAATATATCTAAATTCACATAATGTTCAGTGTTGCGTGTTATGAAAGATGTTGAACGCATCAAATTATTTAAAGATAAATATATCTGAAAATATTAGGATGACAAAAGTATTAATTCTAATGGAATATTCAATATAAATCTGTCTATGAAAGAGTAAACTTTTTATTGGTATGTGTTTTCAGGGCCTACTAATGACTCACAATTCTTTAAAGAAGATTGGATGTAAAAACCACCATATTATTAGTGAGTGTATAGACTAGGAAAAAAAATCAGGTTACTAACTCTATAAAATCCTCTATAGTCTAAGGGTTAAGATCACCCTAGAACCTAGGTTATCTCTATCACTGAAACCCATGAGGTTCACTCAGCTGATGGGAATCCTAATCCCACATGACTGAAACAATTCATTGCTTCACAGGTGGAGGATCAATATCGTACACTATGTGTCATGAACTCATGCCCACGAAGTGTACCCCTCATGGTTTGGAAATGGGAGAAGAGTGACAGTGATACCCGAGTCTCGCCCACACTAGTCCTCGAGTTGGCAACTAGAACCGAGGGTATAGTAAGCACACACATGGGAGGCATTACCCTCTAAGAGAACACATGAAAAAGGGATAGATAAGACAGATACCAACTAAATCCTACTCAAACTACAATATAAAAGAAAACCCAAGTACATATATGTAATGTCATGAAATAACTACTACAACTGAAAGGAAAAATGAAAGTACCAAAAGGAAGTAAAGACGATAATGACCACAAAGCCTAAACCGCTCCTGTTAAACCTCAAGCTAGTATTAACTAGGCTGATCTCCAATATACTATAACTAAATTGAAAAAAATGGTTTATATATACATAGAATGAGTATAAGAGTATACTCAGTATTATCCTCCACATAGCCTCTTGTTCAAAAAAGATTAAGAAAGCATGCTAAATCCCAGTGAACAACAAGTGAAACTAACTCATTACCTAAAAAAGTATACTAAGTGACCATCCTCAGCATGGCTACTCTCACAAAGTATCACATATAAGAGAATATAATATAATAAATAATCTCAAGGGTACCCTTCCACTACTCCCCCACTAGTTTTCCCCTTTTCCCCAACATCTCACGTCCCAAGCATCTTTCTCTAAAAGTAATCCATCCCAAACACACATAAGATGGGCATCACAACTTGAACCTCATGCAACAAACCACCACATCCATGTAACCAAAAGTAACTACGTAGTTTTTGGAAGTCACCATATCTATTATAACATATATCATATATTGGGTATTATACCTCAAACTATCACAACCCATACACTGAGTAAGGAACCTCAATCCATCACATACTATACAAGTTATACCTATAGTATTCCTTAAGAAACTATATCTAGAATACAAGTGTGTGAAATAACCACAATCCATTACAAAACTCTACACACATATATGGGGAAAAATAACCACCATTTATACCAGCACAATTAAATATCAAGAGAATATTTCTGGGACAAAGGGGGTAGTTAGCCATCTATCCTCCCACTAGGATGTTGGGGAAAACACCCCCCAGGGCTCAGAATCCTTGGGGTGTTAGTTCCCCTAATCGATAGTGTGGAGTAGTGTATAGAAACAGAAAAGGAACATTACATAATATACCTAAAATCCACACTATGGACATAACATATTATCAGTCAACTACAACTAATGTCTCTTAGACTCTTAGCTACCACTACTAAGACCAAATATCCTATAAACACATGACCATTTAAATAGGTACATTAAATTATGTTATCCCTTTTTCAACAATTTAACTTTTCTTTAATTAATTATTTAATCATTAACTAATGATTAACATTTTCCACATTACATTTCATTATCATTAAAAAATGATCCACGCCCTCCAGGCATAAGCAAACCAAATCCATGGCTTCTCAGAATTATAACCTCAACATTGCATCCCAGAAAGCTCCAACCCCATGGGTTAAAAATTTATTCATTTATTAACAATATTACTTTCCATATTACCTGGTACTATAGGAAAACATCCTAATCTACCAAACATGGCACATGAACAAGAAAATCCATCTGCCTCAAGATAGAAAAGGATAAACCTCATTCAAGCATAGGGGGCTCGACAAAGTGAGTAGGTGAACTACAGGTTGAATCTTCACCGTCCATAGTAGGAGAGTGAACTCATCCAACCACAAGAAGATAAAAACAGAAAGCATGTGGCATACCCCACACATCTTCTGTCCTCATGGTGAGAGTGTAAACAAAACCATCTACCTCAAGCAGTGGGGAGAGGAAAGTAGATAAACAACAACATGTTTTTTGGATGAAAAACTGATTCAAATAGGAATCCAACTTTCATATCAATAGGTAATCCCAACTTCAACCCATTATGTCATCTCTGGTGTCCTCCCCAACACCACTTGCATATCTCAATGCATCCTTCTATCACATGCATCATTTTGTTTACAAAAACCGGGCCTTCCTGGCCTACATACCACAACAACCCTCCATGCTCAGCCATCCCAAGCTCATAACACATCCGGTCCTCCCTACCCCACATACCACAACATCCCTACAGGTTCATCCATCCCAGGCTCAAATCACATTGTAATTTCAAGAAACAAACATAGAAACCTAGATATTAGACCTTAAAAATTAATTCATCCTTTAAACACAATGAGCTCTCACAGATCCAAAGTACAGGTCACTTGGCCATTATAAGAAAGAAAGAAACTCAGGCCCTTCAACGACCTTATCTTTTATCACACAACTGCTTATTTATTCCATCTTGAATTAACTGATTCATTATTCATAGGTTAAATCTATGGGAAACCTAAAAAATATATCACAAGATATCACAAATGAATTAAATAATTAATTTTACATTCCTTTTATTCCTTTATCAACAAACATTAACATGCTTCAGGTTCATTAACCAATTCAATTAAACCTGCACACTTGCATCAATTGATTATCATCAAATTGAAACAAAAACCAGATTCATTAAACATGACTCTTTATCTTTTAGCCAATTGATTATCAATTAATTCCATCTTTACGTTCTTTACCAATTTACATCAAGAAAAATATTCTAACCCAATAAAGGCATAGATATAACACTATCTAGAAAATCAAGAGGCAAACCATTATCAAGGTACAAAGCAGTAACATTGCTATACGATTGTTACCAATTCTCTAATTCATTCAAAATAATTATTAGTTCAATTTAATTATGATCCAATGGGATAAATCATGATAGCTTTATGATTTCACATAAATAAATAGTGAAGAAATGAATCCCCTACTGAAAAAGCTCATCGATGTTCTTTCCACAAAAATAAACCACAAAAAATATCTTCAATCACCTATCCTGTAAGATCTGCATCCATCTGAGGACACCGCAACACCACCACACAAAACAAACTGAGAGAAACCCCATTTAGAAACATGGGAGTTCATCCAAAATTTCATGGAAAGAATAACAAGAGGAAAAAGAGATCAAACTGGAAGAAATCATAAGAATGGAGGAAGAACACACTATAAATTGAAGATGAATCATTATAGATAGACGATGGAAGCCTGATGATCAACTCCCATTGAAGAGATCTCTAAAACATCGAGGTGGGGGATATCGTGTCACCTGGGACAAGAGAGACCACTTTATCCGTAGGTTTTGTGAAAAATATAAGTGGATGAAACATTAAAAACATTAAAGTGGCGGGGGATTACATGATGTGTAATCCCATTTCATATCATGTAATACATTGAGGTCAGTTTCCACATTAAAACCATTACCTTTTAGTTTTATTTTATTTTTAAAACCCTGAAATATTTCATGGAGTAAAACCCTCTTTCACATCATGTAATTGTTTTACATGGCATGAAACCCACATTCACATCATGAAAGTTCCTTGCTCCATGATCTCAACACCCAAACTCTTCCAGATTTCCTCCAAACCTCTTCTGAGCTCCAAAAGCCTCAGAAACATGAAAAGGGTAGATCCATGCAGATCCAGGCCCTTACATTAGATAACTATCAAAAAATTATCTTCCTTGAGAATCCAAAACCAACAGAGAGAGGAAAACATAAAATGGGTCATCCGAATAGCCACCCCATGAGATACCTCTCATGGATCTCATCACCAGAATAGCTCAACCACCTCACTCAAGGAACAAGTGAAAAACTAAAAAATAACCACAACTAGTTCCTAAACACACTCTCAAAGGAGATACCTCTCAAAAGAGAGTAATCCATAATAAGGAACAATAGAAAACCATCTCACAAACCAGAAAAGGTCTACAACCACAAAATGAACAATGTTATAAGAGAAGAGATAAACATCGAACATCTTGGGGTACTAAGTGCATATTTACAACTCACATTCCCATGTACGCTCCTCCATGCCACTGTTCCTCCACAAGACACTAACCAAGGGGATATCAAACCCGTGAAATACCTTATCCTAACAGTCATGTATCTCTATAGGCTGATCCTCGAAGATCACATCATTTTCAACATCAATATCACCCCAATTAAAGATGTGAAAGTCACCATGAAGATAACAAAGGAGATGTGACATGTGAAAAAAATCATGTATTAGGATTGTTTGTGGGGGAATCTCTATCTGATATGCCAGGGATCCAACTTGAGCCAACACCTTAAAAGGACTAACAAACTGGGGATAAATCTTATTCTAAAACCAAAAATTCATTGTCCCTATGGGGAGTCACCTTCAGGAACACATGATTCCCAACATCAAACTCCACTGGTCTCCTCCTCTGATCGACATAGGATTTATGAAGATACTATACTTCCTTCATCCTCTCATGAATCACCTGAACCATTTCTATCATGTTCTTTAAAAGTTTCGGCATGAGAAATATTGACTCTCTAACCCTAGTCCAACATAATGAAGAATGGAAATTTCATCCATACAAGGCTTCAAATGGTACCATACCAATAGTGGAGTGAATACTATTGTTGTATGTGAACTCTACCTAGGGTTTTTTCTCATCCATGAACCTCCAAAATTTAGGACACAAGAGCGCAACATATCTTTAAGGTTCTAGATGGTCTACTCTTTTTGACCATCCATCTATGGATTAAAAGTAGTTCTAAGGAATAACTGATAACCAAAATCATTTTGGATATGTCTACACACCCTGGAGGTAAAATGGGGATCTCGATCAGAAATTATGGTCCTCGGGGCTCTGTGGAGTCTCACCACCTCCTCCAAATATTACCTCAACAAAACCTCTACTGAGATTAACTCATAGTCACCATAACGTAGTCCAATTTCATCAAGCAATCCACTGCCACCCATATAGTGTCATAGCCTTCCTGAGATCGAGGTAAACTGGTAAAAAACTCCATTAATATGTCCACCCACTTCAACTGAGGAACATCTAGCAGCTAGAGAAAACCACCGAGAACACAGTGTTCGACCTTCACCTTAAGGCAGACCAAATATCATGACATAAACTCTAAAACTGCATTCTTCAACCCAAGCCACCAAAACTAAACTCTCAAATATTGGTACATAATTGTCATGCCAGGATGTAACGCTAAGGGAGAACTATGGAACTATCTAAGAACCAACTCACGCATTGAAAAATGAATGAAAAGAATTCTTTGAAACAACTATATTTGTTGTCCATATTCAAACCAACCATCAAGGGCCTTGTCACAAAAAACTTGGTCTCTCCAAACCTCCACCTAAAGATCCCCCAATAGGGACTCTTCCACCTATTACACTAGAGATAACAGCACCATCATCTGAAAAAGAAAACCTATTCCCCCAACTTATCCCATATCTAAATTCAATGTTGAAATTTCTTCCATCAAACTAAATTAATCACCTGATTCATGCACTGCATCACTACATAGCTTCCTACTTAATGCATTAGTTAAAGCATCTCCCTTCCCAGGTGCATATGAAATCTCAATGATGCAATCCTGTAAGAATTCCATCCACCAAAACTAACAAAATTTCAAGTCACACGGGGAGAAAACATACCTTAGGCTCTTATGATCAGTGAAGACCAATAAACGCTTGACAATGAGGTAATTCCTCTATAAATTTTGGGAAAACACCACCACCGCCAAATCGAGATCAAGGGTGGAATAGTTATGCTCATAGAGAAGTAAGTAATGATACCCATCCAAAATTACTGATCTTTAATGCATCAAAAAACATCATAATCCAAGATGAAAAGTGTCACCGAAAACCTCAAACAGAACTCCTTATATTGGAAGACAAAGAACCAGAGCACTAACCAGCTTCTCCTTTAGATACTCAAAAGTTACCTGAAACTGATCAGTCCACAAGAATGCCCAATCATTTTTTGTCAATGCTGTTAGAAGAGTCGCAACATGATAGAAATAAGTAGTGAACCTCTTGTAATTGCTTGTAAGACCAAGGAAACTTCTCACCTCCACCACTGTCTTGGGGGATTCCCAAGACACAGATTCTTCTACCTTTGATAGATCCCCTACTACTCTCTGTTGGGATACAACATGCCCTATGAAATGGATTTATTGAGCTAAAAACTCACACTTCAAAAAATTTCTAAATAGCTGCTCATGGTGAAGAACTCCCAACATGGCACACAGATTCTTTGTATGATCCTCCTTAGGCATGGATTACACAAGGATTTCATCAATGAAAACCACCATGAACTTATCTAGGAACTGAAAAAAAAAACGTTCATTAATCCTATGAACAAAGCTGAACCATTCATCACATCGAATGGTATAACAACAAACTCATAATGCCCATGACAGAAAAAGAAAGTAGTCTTTGAGATATCCTCATCCATCACACACATCTGATGATATCTTGATTGTAAATCAATCTTTAAGAACCAACATTCACACTTTAGTTGATTGAATAAATCATAAATACATGGAATAGGGTAGCAATTATTCACTGTCACTTAATTTAAGAGATGATAATCAATACACAACTGTAAAATGCCATCAACCTTCTTTACAAACAAAACTAGTGCACCCCACGGTGACACACTCGACTGAACAAAATCACACTACATCATACCATCGAGTTGTGTATGCAGATCTCACAACTCAAAAGGATCCATACTATATTGAGACATTGAAATAGGAGACACTCATGGCTGTATTTTGATCCCAAAATCGATCTCTTATTGTAGGGGTAATGTTACAACCTCCTTTGGAAAGAAATACGGGTACTCTCCCATGACTATGGGAAACACCAACTATTGAAACTCTGATAAACTTATCATGAACTCATCCATAAAGGATGACAAGGATAGAACATGCCTCTGACCCATCTTAGGGTATCTCTCACAAAAAAACACTACTAACACTCTGTCAGCATCAAAGAACACAACCTAACTCCTGAAGCAATCCATGATATCCTGTACCAAATACAACTAATCTATTCTAAGGGTGATGTCATATGGTTGTATCCATTAACATGAGAAATCTCCCCAAGAGTGGCACTTCCCCAACACTAGATCACAATTTCTACATACATCAAACAAGTCAGATTGACCTCCAATAGGCTTAGTCAATGCCAGGGGCACTACAAGTCTCTCTACCTCAAGTCCCAAAACATGGAGAAGGGCAAGTGATATGAAGTATTTCGTTATTAATGGATAAAACAAAGAATGAAACCAAGTAGAAAACAGGAAGAGAGTACCTAAAACGATGTTTGGATCGCCTATCACTAGAAATTCTAAAGCATGAAGTTGACCACAAGCTACTCTAGGGCCTCTGTGACCCTACTGACAAACACCTCCAGGGTTGAACTCTACTATATCAGGATGGGGAGAAACCCAAGGTTGTACTCTTCCTACCCCATATTCTCTATAGTGATCCAAAATTGGAGAAACCTTCTACTTTTTTCTTAGTTAGAGCTGCCTCAATGGAGGAACTTAAAGCGGAACAAATGGAACATGTTGACTACTTAGAAAGTTTGAACAAACTCACTACAGATGACCTTGGGCTCCACCAGAAAAAATGTGTCTGATCCCTTGGAATAGTCCTAAGATCCTCTTACGATGGAGAAACGAGACTTTGAGGGCTATGACCTACCCCCATCTAATTAGAAACTCTTATTTCCTGAAAACTAGGAACCCCAGACCATAACTATGCTTCATGAGGAATCCTGAAGACTCCCCTATCACGATGATTCAGTTCTTGATAACATCCTCTTTATGACCTCTAACTTTTCTAGCACATTGAGATACATCTTCAACATCAATTGGGTGACCTAGTGATGAATATCTGGATGAAAATATTCTTCAAAATTCCTCGCTCTAGCCTATTAATTTGGAAACTAGTCTGAGTCATATCACAAAAGGTTCCTGAAACGAATCTTGAAATCTCACACACTAGATCTCCCTTGCCAAAGGGTAAGCAGCTCCAAGATATTGGCCACCTTAATGGTCAAAGAAAGAAACTAAAATATTAACTTATCTCAGAACTCCTCCCATGACACTCTTAACTCCTAGTGATCCCTATGGAACAAGAACCACCACTACCTCGCTGCCACACACAACATCATCATATCTAATGATACCCAGTGACCCTTATGATCACAGATCAAAATGAAGGATATCTCAACCTCCTCTAACTAGTATTTTGTGATTGTATCTGAAATGAATCCCTCATTCTTATGTTGGTTTTGTAATGAAACTCTTGGAGTGTCCTCCTCTATGTGTCGTCACTGTCAACCTCTACTCTACATCGATCTTCTGGCACAAACTGCTTGACATATTTTGTGCAAACCTCATGAAGACATCGACCTATAACCATGCCTTCAAAAGAAAAAACAATTAGATCTCCTAACCTGGAATATGGAAGGATTTAAAATTAATTATTTGTTTTCTTTCATTCATTTTAGGTTAACATAACTCAATGTATATATATTCAAACACAGGAACAAAGAATAATGATGCATGATCTTTTAATAGGTTTCTACCCTAAAACCGGTATCACCTCCTTTAGTAGCCATGATAATATTAAAGGTATATGCATTAGATCACAGGGGGCCATAAATACATATTCCCCATTCGGTATCCTGTGTTTACAATGCTTTCTAAACATAGATGACACCGTTTCCCTACAAACCCATGCAACCTCACTTGTGCCTAACTCCAAACTTCATCCTATCCCTCAACCAAAGTTCTAATACCACTCTGTTATGGCCCCCTCCCCAAAAAGTGTACCCCACCTAAGCTGAAAATGGGAGAAGAGAGATAGTGACACTCGAGTCCCGCCTCCTGTAGGCCCTGGGTTGGAGACTTGCACCAAGGGTATAGTAAACACACACATGAGAGGCATTAACCTCTAAGAGAACACATGAGAAAGACATAGATAAGATAAATACCAACCAAATACATCTCAGAATACAATATAAAATAAAAACCGAGTACATATATGTAATTTCATGCAATAATTACTACAACTAAAAAGAAAACTCCAAGTACCAAAAGGAAGTAAAGATGACAGTGACCACGAATCCCAAATGGTTCCTGCTAAACCCCAAGCTAGTAGTAACTAAATAGATCTCCAACCATCTCCAACTAACTTGAAGAAAAATAGTTTATATATACATAGGGTGAGTATAACAATATACTCAGTAAGATCCTCCCTAAAGCCTATCATGCAAAAAGGTAAAGAAAGCATGCTAATGCATAGTGAACAATAAGTGAAACCAAATCATCACCTAAACAGGTATACCAAGTTCCCAAGATTACCATGGATACTACCACCAATTATTTAATTCAAGAGAATATAATATAGTAAATAATCTCATGGGTATCCCAATACCTCTTCCCCACTAGTTTGCAGGTTTTCCCCAATGTCTCACATCCTGAGAATCTATCTCCAAAAGTAAGTCATCCTGAAAACATCTAGGCTGGGTATCACAACTTTTACCTCATTCAACATGCCACCATGTCCACATAACCAAAAGTAACCATATATTTTTTAGAAGCCACCAAATCCTATATCATGTGTATCATACATTGGGTATTATACCTCAATCCATCATAGCCCATACACCAAGTAAGGATCCTCAAGACATCACAACCTATACACATTACACCAATAGTAGTCCTTAGGAAAATCTATCTAGAATACATGTGTATGAAATAAACACAAGCCATTACAACCCTATACACACATATATGGGGAAAACTAACACTAGTAAATATTTTAGTTTTCATGGAGGGCTATCTTGGGTGACCACCGTTTGGAATTTTCTATTGATATTATTAGAGACCGCTATTTAGAAATCACTGTACTGTTAAACCCCACCCTAATTTTCCTCTCCCCTCTCCTTCACACCCCCACAACCCTTTGCCACTCTCCTACGATCTGGCCCCATGACCCTCCTATGATCCCACCCCTACCATTGCAAAGCGTTTTCAGACCATTCTGCTACAATTGAAACCTCTCGACTCCGTCACACCCCACCATTGAACCCTCCCAACTCCGTCACACCCCTTCATCAAACCCTCCCGACTCCATCACACCCTGCCATAGAGACCTCCCATAATGCCACCGTCGAACCCTCATGACCCCATTGTGCCCCACCATCCAACCCTCCTGGATCAATCGAGCTGTCCCACTGTCATCAAGTCATCCCGCCCTTGTCAAGACCCACCATCTAACCCCTGTCATCAATTCCCTGCACCCCATCATGGATCCCCAATCTGGTCACCCCATTCTATGATCAAGTCCCCTCCATGTATGTTGTTCTCATTACTTCTTTGACTTCCACAATCTGAGTTTATAATTTGGGCAGCTTACTCATTTCGTCAAGATGGTTCCCTCAATATTTCATATGCTCCTTAATTTTTATTCCAAATTCCATGTCAAGATTGTATGCAATGATAAAATGATGGTAACCTTAATCGGATTATTGAAGGAAATATGTAGGTTTTTTCCCACCAATTGTAATAGAAATAAAAATACACCTTCTATATCTTACACCTATCAAAATTTGAAAATCTATTTATATAGGGTTGATTGGTACATAGGTATGTATGATAGTTTTTTTCTTTTATTCCTTGTAAGAAATATGGTTTGTATGGGAACAAAGTGCCTCTTCCACCGTCCTACCACCATCAAACAATTTTGGCCCCATCACACCCTGTCGTTCAGCTCTCTCACCTCTATTGATCCCTCCCTCCCCTGTTAAGCTCTGTTGTTAATGTCTCCCACCTCTATCGATCCCTCCCACCCCTATCAAGCTCCTATGAGCCATCCCAACCCTATAAAGCTCCATCATCTAGCCCTCACACCCACGTTGTCAAGACTCAATGTTAAGGCCTCCCACCCCCATCGACCCCACATTGTGGATCCCTAAACTCATTTCCCCTTTACCCACCACCCCTCCAAGTGAGTTTGGAAACATTTATCCAATTTAGTAATTAATTAGTTTTAGTTCCAAGTATTTGGTAAATAATGGATCAAGTGATCGATTCAATTTTATTAAAAAATTCAATAAATTATTAGATAAGATCGATTATTTTGGTAGATTCTAATATAGAGAACCCCCTTTAGTGTTTACTATATTGATTTATAGTAAGTATTAACATTATATCATTTTTCATGTTAGATAGAGGTAGTGTATTAGTGCTTAAATGTTTTTCATTATGTTAATGTCAATATTGAATTCTCTAGAAAATGTCTTCTTGCATTGATTCTCAATAGTGTGTTAGCATAGTAAAAGTTTCCCATCAGAATGAAAAAGAAAACATTGGCCTGTGTTTGTAGTCTATATTTTCTTTCTAGTATAGTGATCTCTCTTTCTCTATATATGTTAGATCACATTGATCCATTAACTCCATGACTCTACTATAGATGAAACAAAAATAAAAATGAAACCAAAGTAATGCATGGTGAATGAAACTAACCCTGTCATAGGTTAATAGACTATTACAAGAGACTAACAGCTTCTCAGGATTTGAGTAAGTTGCAATAGTACTCCACATTTAGGTCATGTTCGGTGTCATGATTTTAATTTCTTTATAAATTAATTTTTCTTGAGTTGAGAGTGAAGACCATCACAGTATTTAAGGTTTTCTCCACCAACAGAAAATTGTGTCAAATTCTACTCTATTTTTCCTTCCCCATATGTCTAATTTCTCTTTCAACTACAAAAGGTTTTATCTTTATAGGTTTTCCTTAGGTAATGTAATGTAGTTTTTGTGTAGGTCATCCATGGATGGTCAATCATCATGATCATAAGATTCCACTGGACATGATAACATACAAGCTTGTAAAATCATATATATTCTCTATTTCTCTCATAAAACTAGCCTTGGGGTATGTTATTCTACCTTTAAAAGCATCATCTGTTTATGCTTAATGTAATTTGTTTCTACTGTTTTTGTAATGATCGATATCTATTCTAAGTTTATTTGAACCAAATCTAATTACTCAATGTGTTCAGGCAACCCACTTTTCTTAAGAATAAAATTCAATAACTTATCTTATACAAATGTATTAAAAAGTTTGATATATTTGTATTCATATTCTACCATTTTTGAAAGGCTATTTCAAAGACACTAATAGTAATATAATTGTCTTATTTACATGAACAATTTACACTGTTGGCAAAAAAAAAAGTGGATTTATCTCAATTCAAAGCTTTAAGATAGTTGGTCGTCCTCTTCACACAGCCTTCTTTTGCATTCTTTGTTTGTGTTTGTCTCATCCTCATATGTTCTTCCATTTCCACATGAAGTTTTTCTATTCTATTCTTGGAAGGATTCCATGGAAATATCTCTTGATGCTATGAGAGATTCAAGGGTTGTTGATTATTCCAACATGGTATGTCCCTTGTAGATCAATTCTAGGGTTTAAGGTTTCCTCATTTCTTTTTCATTTTTTAGTTGGTTTTATTTTTCTTTAAATATTTATTTTTTCCTGTGTTTTACACCACTTATCTAAAAGAATTAATAGTACTTGCTGAAAATTTCTTATAGCACTTATCAATTAAAAGTTATTATTTATGTGTTTCCAAATTACTTATTGAAAAGTGTTTCCATTTATCTGAGTGGCTGTAAGTACCAGTCAGGGCTTGGTGAGTGAGTTGGGTGTTGGAACCTCGAAGCATGAGATCTTGGTTTCATGTCTTTTATGGAATGATATTTAGGGGTAATTTCCTCTTCTCATTGTAATGAGACTTGGGCCTCCCCTTAAATGATTCTACTCTCATGTAATAGGATTTGGGTCTTGGTTTCAAGTCTCACCTGACATGATATTTTGGGGTATTTTCCTTCTTTAATTGTAATGAGATTCAAGTCTCCTATTAAATTCTCCCCATTATCATGTATTAATCTTTATGTATTATCTCAAATTTAACCCCTCTAATGTTAACATAAGGTGAAAGCTTGTGTTTTATTTCATTTATTTAAGTAATTTTATTCAAGAATTTAATTATATGTGTGTTTTCAGAAACAAAATAAAATTTTCTTACTTTTTGAAATTTTTGATCATAGGATATGGGTGCTAGAATCACTTTTTAATCAAGTGTTGTCAAACAAAGACTTTTTTTATTGAGTTTTTTCTCTCTTGGTGCAGGTGAGAAGCTTCCAATATAAGAAGATGGAATTTGAAGAATTTTGTGTAGCTACCACTAGTGTGCATCAACTGAAAGGGATGGATAGTTGGGAGCAGCATGCCAGGCATGGGTATGATCTGTTTGAGAATGATGGGAAAAAATAGATTTTGATCGAAGAACGTGA
This sequence comes from Viscum album, assembly GCA_963277665.1. NCBI lineage: Eukaryota > Viridiplantae > Streptophyta > Magnoliopsida > Santalales > Viscaceae > Viscum > Viscum album. The sequence goes on from OY728164.1 coordinate 1,820,303,722, forward strand.
ATTAGTAATTTTTTTCTCACTTCTTTCTTGTTTCTCTACCTCCTGGTTTATATCTTCTTATTTCCATTTTTGTTTCCTCCATTCTTCCAGATTATATACTTATACTGATATAGTTAATTCCCTATATAGTATAATTTTAAAATAATATTGATAATGAGGATACTAAAAGGTTTGAAATTAGAAAAAAATATTATAGATTGAGAAATGATTTATTAGGAATACTTGGGAATACATGCACCAAATATCTCTTTCCTGGGAAAGTAGGTAGAAATTTGTGGATTTTTATTTCAAGCCTATTGAGAACCAACTTTCTAGGAGCACATACCCTTGGGTAGGGACCCTATCGACCTTCATTTTTTTTTTCACTTTTTCCAAAAAATGATTTATATGAATCTTTTTATGAATGATGGGGTGAATCGATTTCTCAAGAGAGCCTTAATATACATAAAAGAACCCACTCATTGTCAATCAATCTGATGATTCTTGAAAATAACAGTGTAAAAAGGTATTAATGATGTAGGATCAAACCAATGGCCTGGTCAGGTTGAGCCATCGATGACACGACTCAGGTTTGGTTGGGTCAATTCAGGACATTTAAACACCCTTGATAAAAAAAATTGTGTGGAATTCAAACTCCATTCACTTAGGTTTTACATGCTGATACCATGTAGAAAAGAGTGAACAAGAAACCATGTGTCTTCAATGACTTTGGAATATCTTATTTATAGATACAAATATGAGATATAAGAATATATTTTATGTCTACATAAAGGTCACTAGATCTTGTATTAATTTCTTTCTCTAGATGAGTATCATAAGTAGGTTATGCATGCACCTCAAATTGTATGTCCTGACTTAAGAAATGATTAAAAAATGTCATTTCATTGTGAGTTGAAGGTGATCCTTTCTTCTCTATTCCTCGCAATTCTTGTGTTTGTGCAGCTACAAACCCAATTTTCTACAACATTTCAGGTTATACTAGAAATACAACACACTACTCTTTTTTGTTATTATATGATATTGACAAGAAAAATTCAAGATTACTATAAAATCATTCAAACATAAAAAAATTTCATCTCTGTTTTCTTCATCTATTTCAATTTTTACCAACTAGCTGGAATGTCAGAAGAGATCATTGTATGTTCCTACAACAAAGTTTTCATCTCATGGCATTTCATTAGTCTAGTATTCTTAGGCCTAGGATTTGAAAATCCAGAAGTACGTTGATGGATAAAATATCCATATAAAACTCTTGTCTAGACTTGTGATGTCTCTTGAACTACCCATATCTATTCCTGTATTATTTTAATCACCTTCTATAGATGATTATTATTTTCATCTAGAAGAGTTTATATTGAAACTACTTCTGCTATCTCTTTATTTCATTTCCCCCTCCATTCTTATAGTATATTCATAAAATTACGTTGACACTTCATAAACTTTATAGAAGGAATAAACGATGGTCTCCACTGACTTATCAATATGTTTGGAAAATTGGAATAGAAGAAGAAAATAGATAATGATGTTGTATGTTAGAGATCTACTGTATTAATATTGAATATTTTTTGGATTGGATGGGAAAAAACAATAAGTGCATCATGGTGTCTTTTTGTCAAGGCATGGAGAGTGGGAGCTAATAGAGTACATAGATGCAGATACACATGAATGGTGAGGAATAATGATGATCGACTCACCTATTAACCATAAAAAGAAACATTAAGATACATAATTGATTCATGATTTACATTGTGAAGTGAGAGATGAATATTCTCATCATACTCATCCAGCTAGAGAATGAAAAACAAGAGGCAACATCCTATTGTTCATGGCTAGTATTGCAAAGAAAACTGTTATAGTCATGGAGGTGTTGCTGAGCTGCGTGAGAATTAAAAATTGAGAGTGATAGTTGTTGATGAAGAATATATGTAGAAATGAGTATATTAACAGGTTGTAAGAGGAAGATTGAATCAACTACTAAATGAAGCTCTAAAAGATGTGGACAATAATCAATTCTAACCATGTTAGAGGTTAAGTTGTTCCAAGTCCCACATTGGACTTGATGTGTCATGTAATCTCTATTATTCATTATAAAATTACCCCAAGGCCTCCCTCAGAGAAGCATCTTGGGTATTGGGTTCATTATCTCTATCATTCTACATTGTATCAGAGAAGTTCTAACTCAAACCATCCTAGTCCATCTCTCTCCTCTTTAACCGAAAATGTTGTTATTAAATGTTTGACACCCTTTAAAAGCTCATGGGGGGTAAAAACAAACCAAAACACCTAAAAATGTAATTAAATCATACAATAATAACTATAGAGTGAATTGTGAAATGGTTGAGCAGACGGTACATCAATCAGAGATTCTGTTTGTCCAGGATGAAAAAATGCACTTTTAATGTCATAAAACAAAAAACATGAATTTAATGGTCATATATATAGAAAAAACCTTAGAATTACTTGAAATCATAGTTCAACTATCTTAATATTATTCATGATGTGTACGAGCAAACAAAACATCAATCCGAGATATGGTATGCATGGAACAACTGAATATGTGGGTCTTAAAAGTTTTGGCACCCTTTAAAAGGTCTGTCTGAGAATCAAAACCAACCAAGCAGCCTCCTAATACGGTGAAATGAGACTATAACAACCATATAGTAAATTTTAAAATGGTCTAGTAGACAAAACATCAATCGAAGATGCCGTTTTCCCAAGAAGACCGAAAATGAACTTTTAGTGTCATAAAACCTCAAAACTTGCATTTAACGGTCAATTCAATATAAAACATCCTTAGAATGACCTGAAATAATAGGAATACCATATTATTATTATTATTTATGTCGTGTAAGAGTAGATGGAATGTAAATCATATGTGTGGTCTGCTCGTAATGACCAAATATGCAGTTTTTAAAGGTTTCATGCCCTTTAAAAGAACACAGAGGGTCAATACCTACTGAACGACTACTGAATGCAATTAAATCAGATTAAAAAAAACCATATAGTGAATTGTGAAATGTTCAAATAGAAGATATTTCAATCGGAGATTCCATTTGTTTGATATGAAAAAAATACACTTTTAGTGTCATAAAACACCAAAATATGTGTTTAACGGTCAAATATATATAAAACGACCTCATAATGACTTGAAATCACAGGGAAACCATATTATTAGTATTCATGATTTGTATGAGTAGATGAAACGTCAGTAGGACATGTGGTATGCCTAGAACGACCAAATATGCTATTTTTAATGATTTTATTTCCATTAAAAAGGTGTGTCTGGGGGTCAAAACCAACTAGATGGAACATAAATTAGAGATGTCATTTGCCCGGGATGACCGAAAATGCACTTTTAGTGTCATAAAAAACCAAAATATGCATTAAATGGTCAATTAAATATAAAAAAACTTTGTAATTACCTATAATCATAGGAAGATCATATTATTAGTATTCATGTTGTGTATGAGCAGACATAACGTCAATCAGATGTGTGGACTATCCGGAAGGACCAAATATGTTGTTTTTAAAGGTTTGACACCCTTTAAAAGCACCCGGGGGGTCAAAACCAACTGAACAACCACCGAATATGATGAAACTAGATGAAAAAAACCATATAGTGAATTTTGAGATGGTCGAGTAGAAGGTATGTCAATTGTAGTTTTCGTTTGTCCGAGATGATGGAACACACACTTTTAGTGCCATAGAACACCAAAACATTCATTGAACATAAATATTTATTGAAAATGATCTCCAAATGTATTTAAATCGTAGGAAAAAAATTTTATTATCATTCTTGATGTGTACAAGTATACAAGATGTCAATCAAATGTGCGGTCTAGCCAGAACTACCGAATATGTAGGTTTTAAAGGTTTGATTTCCTTTAAAAAGGTGCATCTGGGGGTTAAAAACCAACAAAACGACCTTTGAATGTTGTGAAATAAGAATACAAAAACCATAGACTGAATTTTTAAATGGTCGAGCACATGAAATGTCAATTGAAGATTCCGTTTTCCCATTATGATCGAAAACACACTTTTAGTGTCATAAAACACAAAAATGTTTACTAAATTGTCAATTCAATATCAAAAAACCTTTGAATGACCTAAAATCATAGGCAGACTGTATTATTATTATTCATGTTGTGTACGAGTAGAAAAAATTTCAATCAGATGTGTGGTCTTCCCAGAACTACTAAATATGCGATTTTTAAAGGTTTAACACCCTTTAAAAGCACACAGGGGATTAAAACCAACTGAACGACCACCAAATACAGTGAAATCAGATGAAAAAAACCATAAAGTTAATTTTGAAATGGTCGAGAAGACCGTATTTCAATCAAAGGTGTTGTTTGTCCGAGATGACGAAAAATGCACATTTAGTGTCATAAAACACCAAAAAATGTGTTTAACCGTCAGATATATAGAAAATGACCTTAGAATTATTTGAAATCACAAGAAAACCATCTTATTATAATTCTTGATGTGTACAAGAAGAAGATACATCAATCGTATGTGTTGTCTGCCCAGAACTACTGAATATGTAGTTTTTAAAGGGTTGAACCCTTTAAAAAGGTGCCTTTGGGGGTCAAAACCAACCAAAAAACCTTCAAATGTGGTGAAATTAGACGATAATAACTATAGAGTGAGTTTTGAAATGGTTGAAAAAACATAATTTCATTTGAAGATGTTGTTTTCTTGGGATGACTGAAAATGCACTTTTAGTATCATAAAACACCAAAACGCATGTTTAACAATCAATTCAATATAAAATAACCTCAAAATCACCTTAAATCATAAAAATACTATCTTATTATTATTATTTGTGATGTGTATGAGTAGACAACACGTCAATCGAGTGTGTGATCTATCTGTAATGACCGAATATATTATTTTTAAAGGTTTGAAGCCCTTTAAAAGCATGCAAGGGGTAAAAAATGACCGAACAAACACTGAATGTGGTGAAATCATAGAAAAAACTGTAGAGTGAATTGTGAAATTGTTGAGAAAATGACACATCAATTGGAGGTTCTGTTTGTCCAGGATAACGAAAAACACACTTTTTGTGTCATAAAACACTAAAACATGTGTTTAACATTTAGATATATAGAAAATGGCCTCAGAATGAATTGAAATGATAGGAAAACCATGTTATTATTATTATTTATGTGTACAAGTATATGAGACGTCAATCGAATGTGCAGTCCTCTCGGAACAACCAAATATGTGGTTTTTAAAGAGTTGACGCCCTTTAAAAAGGTGTGTCCGAGGGTCAAAACCAACCAAAAAACCTCCAAATATGGTGAAATCAGACGAAAACAATCGTAGAGTGAATTTTGAAATGGTCTGTTAGATGAAACATCATTTAGAGATGCCGTTTTTTAGGATGATCAAAAACACGCTTTTAGTGTCATAAAACACCAAAACGCTTTTTTAATAGCCAATTCAATATGAAAAAACCTTGTAATGACCTGAAATCATAGGAAGACTGACTTATTAGTATTTTTGATGTGTATAAGTAGACGTCACATCAATCGGATGTGTGGTCTGTTGGGAATGACCGAACATGCGATTTTTAATGGTTTGACGCCCTTTAAAAGCATGTGGGGGGTCAAAACCAAATAATTGACCACCGAATGTGGTGAAGTCAGACGATAACAACCATAGAGTGAGTTTTGAAATTTTCGAGTAGATTTTATGTCAATTAGAGGTGTATTTTGTCTAAGATGACAGAAAATGGACTTTTAGTGTCATAAAGCACCAAAAAATGCATTTAACAGTCAGATAAATAGAAAATGACCTCAGAATGACTTAAAATCACATGAAAACCATATAATTATTAATCTTGATGTGTAAAAGTAGATGATATTTTAATTGGACATGCGGTCTACCCATAACTACTGAATATATAGTTTTTAAAGGTTTGATGCCCTTTAAAAATGTACGACCAGGGGTCAAAACCAACCAGATGAAAACTAAATGCTATGAAATGAGACTAAAACAACCATAGAGTGAATTGTGAAATGGTCAAGTATACGGAATGTCAATCGGAGATTTTGTTTTCCTGGGATGGACGAAAACACACTTTTAGTGTCATAAAACACCAAAACATGAATTTAACAGTCAATTCAATATCAAATGACCTCATAATGACATAAAATAATATGAGTACCATCTTATTATTATTCATGTTGTGTACAAGTAGACACAATTTCAATCAGATGTGTGGTCTGCCTAGAACTACCAAATATTAGGTTTTAAAAGGTTTAATGCCCTTTAAAAGAACGCGAGGGGTAAAAACCAACTAAACTACCATTGAATGTGGTGAAATTAGATGAAAACAACTTTAGCGTGAATTATGAAATGGTTGAGCAGACAGTATGCCAATCAGAGATTCTGTTTTTCCAGGATGATGGAAAACTCACTTTTAGTGTCATAAAACACCAAAACATGAGTTTAACAGTTAGATATATAGAATATGACCTAAGAATGACTTGAAATCACAAGAAAACCGTATAAATATTATTCTTGATTTGTACGAGAAGATGACACATCAATCATTCATTTGGTATACCAAGAACTTCTAAATATGTTTGTTTTAAAGGGTTGACGTCCTATAAAAAGTTGTGACCGAGGGTCCAAACCAACCAAAAGACCTTCGAATGCAATGAAATCAGAAAAAATAACTATAGAGTAAATTTTATAATGGTCCAGTAGAGGGAACGTCATTTAGAGATTCTATTTTCTTGGTATGACCAAAAACGCACTTTCAGTGTCATAAAACACCAAAACATGAATTTAACGGTCAATTCGATAACAAACAACCTTATAATGACCTGAAATCATAGGAAGACTATCTTATTATTATTCATGATGTGTACGAGTAGACGTCACGTGTCACGAACCAACCCGGGTCGACCCTAAACCGGTCACCCGATCCGGCATGCGATATGGCCTCAAACGCGTCTCCCCTTACACCAGAGGTTGCCGACTAGCGGCAAGGGTGTAAGGTAAGTTAGGGGGAGAGACTATACCCTCTCATCAAAGTGAAAAAGGACAAAATACAGTAATATTGGAAGTAGTGAAAATAATAAGAAAACAATGGAAAACATTTTTCATTTATAAGGTTTGAATAAAATTGGAAAACGTCAGTTTATATAGGATATGCATGCATGAAATGCTAATAATACAATGGAACAGTAAACCACACGACATACTTACACATCAATGCAAGAAGTAAATAAACAAAAGATTCAATCCTGAGGAAGATCTCCATAAGCATCTCGAGCCTTAGCTCGGTCCTTTGCTCCTAACTCAAAGTACAAGAAAAAACAACGACAAGGTCCTGCAACCAAAAAGAATCTACTCGGGTACCCCAGTGTAATGGAGGCCCGAGTAGGGTGTGAGATATATATCTTAGTAGGCCAGAACCACCAGGGTCTAGCCCACTCTAGACAATGAATTATAATTCAATGGTGTAATGGTATTTCAAAACAATAACGATATAATACAAACAATAAATGCTCGTCCAAGTTCCAAAAAGGACACCTGACAGCAATACCTGCCCCAGCCCATAGCCAGAATAAGAACCTGCTTAAAACAACACAAGTACATTTGGTTCAAACATAAAAATACTTTTTATCATTTTTCTTACTTACTCTATTTATTCACTTCTCATTTCAACTCAGGTGGTAAATCCATCCATTCCTACCTTTCTTTATTTGATCACATTTCACTCGGGTTTTAATCACATCTCTCATTCTTTTTATAAATTATTATTATCATTCGTTTAGTGTTGAACACCATGTCAAGCACCCCAATTCTCATTTGGTGTAGATCGCCATGTCTAACACCCCGAATCACATTTGGTTTAGATCACCATGTCCAACACCAAGATAATTATTTGGTGTAGATCGCCATGTCTAACACCCTATATCACAAGCTTGGATAACCATTGGGGAGGAACGCCATGTCCAAACCCAGCTTTTAAGTTGGTCTAGGACTCCATGTCTAGAACCCAAAATCTCATTCATTTATTATCATTTATCACTTAATTGATCACTCGACACATTTACTATTCCCTAATAAATTCTTCAAATTTAATTATCCAGATCAGATCTCAACTTTTTATAATCAATTCTCATAATTAATTATCCTCGATCAATATTCTAAAACTTGCACGAGCAATAGAAGGTAAACAAAAGCGTATGGCATCAACATGCGTCTATGATAGGTGATTAATGGAATTAAATGATACAAGATAACAAAATTGTTCAAGAAAGTCATTCAATTCAAACTATCACATTAAATATATAACTTAAAGAACAAGGAAAAAGGGGCATTTAGGCAGGGCACACCCAAAGGGGTGGCCAAGAGGCAAGGCGAGAACCTAGGTTGGGCTTCACCATAAATGAATGCCACAATGGGCATGAGCAAACCACCCAAGATTTTTAATGAGAGATATTGAGGCATTGCCGAAAGGTTTCCACAAGCGGCACAAGACGTGGCATGACATAAGCACCGAAGTAAAGGATAAAGGGTAGACGCCCTACACTAAAAGTTCTAATTACATGCTAAGCCATAAACTTAAGAGATGTCTTGGATCATTTATTACTCTTTCAAAAAACAATGTCATTTTGAGGTAACCAGAAAGGGACATGTAAAAGCATGTCAATTATCAATTATAATGTCAAGCATAAAGAGTCACAAGACATTTAAGCAGGTAAGCATAAAAATATACTACTACATTTTATCTTGAAGACAGCTCACCTCCATTGGAAGAGTTTTATTAGAAAACATGTCATTACTTTATCAAACAATTCATTTGGTGATATTTAACATTTATTTCAAAACTCATTCAATCACTTAACAAAATCAAGAAGCCAAGTAATAAGCTAGGGAATCATGAAATGCTATCACTGCATTTTTAGAATGAATGTAACACACATCAACAGAGGGGTTTTATTATAAAATAATGACCTTGTTTATCAACAAAACATTTTTCTCACTTTTATCAATTTTAATAAAACATGATAAATCTAAAATAAATGGAATTTAATAAAAAATTCACTGCAATTTTATATATCAACTAAACACAGTAAATAATTTATTAATGCATTTATTAAATTTGGAAAGGGACCCTACCTCAATAATTGGTCATGCCAAGCTTTCTAACTTATCACAGTCATTCGTGGACACGTGCTTCGACATAAGCACGCATGCCCACTCAAAGTCCAACGCGCAACCTAAAATAATAGTTTCACCCAATGATTATTGCGGCAAATATCACCGCACTTCAAAATAATCATCAAGAACTCAGATAAATTAATCAACTTTAATTGAGCAGTGAGAATCAATTAGAGGGTTTAAGACGCTCAACCGAAACATCGGTGATAGGGTGAAACCAACTTGGATGGCCTCGCCTTTGGCGGTGGTCACCGGAACACGGACCAACGGGTCCCGATAAATCATTTGCATACCCTAAAACCAGATAAACACTAAATCGGGTTAAACCCAATTCACGGGTTTCGAACAAAACCCAAACCAGTTGACGAAATTGAACCCAAACACTAAAGCGATGTAGGGTAGGCCATTTAAGGATCATACCTTGATGATTTGGACAAAAACGATGGAGCAACTGGGAGAATCCGGCCGCAGAAGAAGGATGGGTCGCACCTCATCCCATCCCGCGCCGAGGGGGGGGGGGGTTCTTGCCCGGGGTTGCACGGTGCACAAGAGGTCCGCCGGGGGAGGTCGCGCCGCATGGGAGGAGGGAGAGGAGGCCAACCAGCAGAGGAGAGGAGAGGAGAGGCGAGGCAAGCTGCACACACCTTAGGGTTGCAGGGAGGCCTGCTCACGCAAGAGAGAAGGACAAAAAAAACAAGGGGGCCGCCACTTTGAAAGAAAAAAAATAATAATAAAAAAAAGGAAAAAAATAAAACAATAAATTCATAATTTAATAATAATAATAATAAACATATTATTATTATTATTATCATTTAAACCTTAGATTAACCCCAGAACCTCCATTAAAACCAAACTCCCCATTTAAATTAAAAAAATGCTTCATCATAAATTATAAACCCTTCATTTAATTCTCTAACCGTTAATTAAAAATAACACTCGATGTTAAACCACAACTATCCCTTTAAATTAATTTGACCGCCATTTAATTATCTTCATGCATTAATTAGTTCGCTATTAATTAATGCAAGGTCATTCATTAATTTGCTCAACTCATTAATTAATTCTCAATTAATTAATGCAAAATATTAATTAAATTACAAAATAATTAATTTATTCCCGACACATTAATCAATTCACAATTGATTAAATATACATGTTTCACATAATTAAATAAATCCACTTAAATTTGATTTACTTAAATTGTAAACCAACCGCACATCTTTACTCGCACGGTCTGACAGTGCATGCGCAGTCTGTGCACCCACTACCGGATACTCGAGGTATCCCGCATGACTGACCCATATGGTTTAATCAACTGCACGCAGTCCGAAATCACGGCTTTAAACGGTTTCAACACTCAGAACCTTGTTCCGAAGCTCGCTTTTAAAACTGACCCTCTGATAAAAGAAAAAGTTCAAAAACCATCGCATTTTATCTTCTCTAAAAAAATAGTTTGTTACAAACTACCCACCTTAAAAACTTCTCGTCCCTGAGAAGCCTTTGGAAAACAACGAAAACATCACCCGACATACAAGGGTCATGATGTTTCATTCAACCGGTCACAATGCGTTTCCAACGCCCAATTCACCTATAAGAATTTTTTAAGAAGACCGCACTTAATCTTTTACAAATCGAGCCAACACTCATGTTACAACTGAAACATCAAAGAAAAGATTACATCTGAGGCCATTATAGGGACCTAAACCAAAGAAAATGGCCGAATCACAATCGACCAACTAAAATTGGTCACACATGATTTCCTCGAAAGTCATCGCCAACCTGAAATTCACACTTGCCCTTAAACCGACGACGTGCTTTTAAAACTATTCCATTATCAACCACACATACACTGAAGTCCTCACACGACCTCTAGTGATATTATGAAGTCAACCCATCATAAGACTATTATAAAACTATCGTGCCTCAAAACGAAGTGTAAATCCAAGAAACTGTGCATCCCACACACAACCAAAAAGAGATTACGAAACAAACCCACAACTTTTAAAATTTAGCACGACGTATAACTGACACTATCATAGTGTATCCAAGACGACGTCAATATGGGGGACATGCTCGTCTCATCCAGCAGAGTACACTAAGATTAAACCAAGGTCGCTGAGAAGATCATTCAGACCAAACTCTGATGCCTATACCACCCGAGGCATTCATATTCGTCCATGTTTAACCACTAAAACTCTTCCGGCACTAATGGAGTTTCTAAAGCATTGCACACACCACCAACCTTATCAAATTCGTGCTGCCAAGAAAGCACCAACATGTAAACTGAAACAGATGTGACACTACTCACCTTAGGAGGGTCCATGTCGTCCCAAGAAGGACTAGCCGCTTACCAGCACACTATTTCAAAAACACTAAAATGAACGGTGATGTTCCTAGAACTATGATCACCACATCACAAGCTCATAGCGAAAACAACGCAACTCAAGCTCTAAGGGTACTACCTAGCACGAGCTAGTCCCTTACGAAGAACACACATCGACCCTATCTCTTGGTCACACAAAACAAGAATTACTAGGATAAAAAAACCCTTTCCATTTTATCCATTTCATTAATTCATTTCAACCTTTAACCATTTGAAAGAAGATTTTAATAAACCCACAAGTACTATTTCACAACAAAGTACTTGGTTTTCAAACAATGCCCCACGGGCAAAACAGGAAAGTTGTTACAAAATTTCTCTTCAACATTTAACATTTAATGTTATCTAATAATAAACAAGAAATTTAGCATCTAAATTACTTTTAACAAAGAGGCAACCTCATAAGGTCCCATTCATTCAAACTAGGTTCTTCAAAAAGAAACCTTATCACAGTTCATTTCAATAAAACATGCCCCAACTGACCCACTAAATCCAGTTGAGCATGTTTAAAAGTACACCAAACTTTCAATCAAAACTCAACAGTTTTACATTTATAACCATTTTTCACATGAAATGGTTAAACAAGGTTCAATCACATGGGTGGCCACCTACCAATCGATAAGGCACCCATACACCTTACTGTTGGCATTTGGTTCCCATTTATTAGATAAATTTCCATTTAACATTTAAACTTTAGCAGCCATCATTTAAAAAGTTTGAAAACATGATTTACCCTTTTTCCAATTATAAGGCGCCCATACACCTTATAATGGAAAACTGGCTCCGTCGTAATCGCAACCAAAAATTTCAGCCAAAGAAACCAAGCATTTACCAGTAAGCTAACAAGCCACTACAAACAGCTAACACAAAGAACCAAGCTGAAATCACTAAAACATGCTATAACACAGAGCATGAAACACAAGCAAGATAGAAAACATGACATATTATCACCCAAACATGTTAACTATCACCGAAACATGATTTCTAAAGAGGCGTGCTAAATAAATCCAGGCATGACATATTTTCAAGGCACACAATCAAAATTAGCAGGCATCCTACTAATACAACTACATGGCATGGAACATATGCATGACATATGAATCTCTAAGTGCCTAATTTGATGCATGAAATGCAATTTCCTTGCCATATCAGACCAAGGAAAATTTTAAAAACATTTTCATAAAAAAAAATAAGTGGAAAGTAAAACATTCACCCAAGGTGAAATCACATCAACAATAACAACAAACAACATGAACATCAATTCCCAGCCCTGACCACTTGGTCATTCCCCATACGTGGGGTGATCAGTCCCAAGCACAGCTATTAACCCAGTGCCGACACATTCCTAGTCTCCTGTCTACCAATCCCAAAAATAGCAAGACAAAGAAAAATAAGGGGTCCTTTGATACCATTTTGTCATGAACCAACCCGGGTCGACCCTAAACCGGTCACCTGAGCCGGCCCGCGACATGGCCTCAAGAGCATCTCTCCTTACTCTAGAGGTTTCCGACTAGTGGCGAGGGTGTAAGGTAAGTTAGGGGGGAGACTATACCCTCTTATAAAAGTGATGAAAAAGGACAAAATACAGCAACAACGGAAGTAGTGTAAATAATAAGAAAACAACATAAAACATTTTTCATTTATAAGGTTTGAATAAAATTGGCAAACGTCAGTTTATATAGAAGATGCATGCATGACATGAAAATGATACAATGGAAGCAGTAAACCACACGACATACTTACACATCAATGCAAGAAGTAAATAAACAAAAGACTCAAGCCCAGGAAAGATCTCCATAAGCATCCCGAGCCTTAGCTCGGTCCTTTTCTCCTAACTCCAAGTATAAGAAACAACAACAACAAGGTCCTGCAACCAAAAAGAATCTACTCGGGCACCCCAGTGCAATGGCAGCCCAAGTAGGGTGTGAGATATATATCTTAGTAGTCCAGAACCATCGGGGTCTATCCCAATCTAGAAAATGAAATATAATTCAATGGTGTACTATTATTTCCAAACAATAACGATACAATACAAACAATAAATGCCCGTACAGGTTCCAAAAATGACACCTGACGACAATACCTACCTCAGCCCATAGCCAGAATAAGAACCTGCTTAAAACAACATAAGTACACTTGGTTCAAGCATAAAAATACCTTTTATCATTTTGATCACTTACTCTATTTATTCACTTCTTATTTCAACTCAGGTTGTAAATCCATCCATGCCTACCTTTCTTTATTTGATCACATTTCACTTGGGTTTTAATAACATATCTCATTATTTTTATAAATTATTATTATCATTTGTTTGGTGTTGAACTCCATGTCAAGCACCCCAATTCTCATTTGGTGTAGATCGCCATGTCTAACATCCCGAATCACATTTGGTGTAGATAGCCATGTCCAACACCTAGATAATTGTTTGGTGTAGATCACCATGTCTAACACCCTATATCACAAGCTTGGATAACCATTGGGGAGGAACGCCATGTCCAAACCCAGCTTTTAAGTTGGTCTATATTTCCCTGTATAAGACCCAAAATCTCACTCATTTATTATCATTTATCACATAATTGATCAATAGACACATTTCCTATTCCCTAATTAATTATTCAAATTTAATTATCCAAATCAGATCTCAACTTTTTATAATCAATTCTTATAATTAATTATCCTTGATCAACATTTTTGAACTTGCACGAGCAATAGAAGGTAAATATAAGCATATGGCATCAACATGACTCTATGATAGGTGATTAAATACATTAAATGGTACAATATAACAAACTTGTTCATGCAAGGAATTCAATTCAAACTATCACATTAAATCTATAACTTAAAGAACAAGGAAAAAGGGTCATTTAGGCGGGGCACACCCAAAGGGGTGGCAAAGAGGCAAGGCGAGCACCTAGGATGGGCTTCACCATAAACGAAGGCCACAATGGGCATGAGCGAACCACCCAAGCATTTTAATGAGAGATATTGAGGCATAGACGAAAGGTTGCGATAAGCAGCACATGACATGGCATGACATAAGCACCGAAGTAAAGGAAAAAGGGTAGACGAACTACCCTAAAAGTTATAATTACATGGTAAGCCATGAACTTAGGAGATGTCTTGGCTCATCTATCACTCTTTCGAAAAACAACTTCATTTTGAGGTAACAGCAAGGGACATGTATAAACATGTCAATTATCAATTATAATGTCAATCATAAAGAGTCACAAGACATTTAAGTTGGTAAGCATAAAAATCTACTACTACATTTTTATCTTGAAGACAGATCACCTCCATTGGAGGAGTTTTATTAGAAAACATGTCATTACTTTATCAAATAATTCATTTGGTGATATTTAACATTTATTTCAAAACTTGTTCAATTACTTAACAAAATCAAGAATCCAAGCAATAAGTTAGGGAATCATGAAACACTATCACTGAATTTTTAGAATGAAGGCAACACACCTCAACAGAGGGGTTTTATTATAAAACCATGACCTTGTTTATCAAAAAAACATTTTTCTCAATTTTAGCAATTTTAATCAAACTTGCTATATCTACAATAAATGGAATTCAATAAAATACTTCACTATAATTTCAAATATCAACTAAATGCTGTAAATAATTTATTAATTCATTTACCAAATTTGGAAAGGGACCCTACCTCAATAATTGGCCATGCCAAGCTTTTTAACTTATCGTAGTTGTTCGCACAAATGCGCTTCGACATAAGTGCGTGCACACACTCAAAGTCCATCGTGAAACTTAAAAAAATAGTTTCACCCAACGATTATTGCGGAAAATATCATCACACTTCAAAATAATCATCAAGAACTCAGATAAATTTATCAACTTTAATTGAGCAGTGCGAATCAATTAGCAGTTTTAAGATGCTCACCCGAAACATCGACGACAGGGCGAAACCAACTCAGACTGCCTCAACTTTGGTGGTGGTCACTGGAACACGGAATAATGGGTCTCGATAAATCATTTGCATACCCTAAAACTAGATAAACACCAAATCAGGTTAAACCCAATTCGCGGGTTTCGACCAAAACCCAAATCAGTTGACGGAATTAAACCCAAACAACAAAGAGATATAGGGTAGGACATTTACAGATCATACCTTGAAGATTTGGACCAAAATGATGGAGCAACCGGGAGAATCCGACTGCGGAAGAAGGATGGGTCGTGCCTCATCCCATCACGCGCCGAATGGGGGGTTCTCACCTGGGGTTTTGTGGTGCACAAGAGGTCCGCCAGGGGAGGTCGCACCACATTGGAGGAGGGACAGGAGTCCGATTAGTAGAGGAGAGTAGAGGATAGGCGAGGCTAGCTGTGTGCACCTTAGGGTTGTAGGGAGGTCTACTCGCACAAGGGAGATGGGAAAAAAAGGGGGGGCCACTGCTTTGAAAGAAAAAAAAATAAATAAAAAGGAAAAAAAGAAAACAATAAATTAATAATTTAATTATAATAATAATAAACATATTATTATTATTATTATTATCATTTAAACATTAGATTAACCCCAAAACCTCCATTAAAACCAAACTCTCCATTTAAATTAAAAAAATAATTCATCATAAATTATAAACCGTTAATTTAATTCGCTAACTGTTAATTAAAAATAACTCTCGACGTTAAACCACAACTCCCCCTTTAAATTAATTTGACCTACATTTAATTATCTTCACACGTTAATTAATTCGCTATTAATTAATGCAAGGTCATTCATTAATTAGCTCAACGCATTAATTAATTCGCAATTAATTATTACAAGAAAATTAATTAAATTACAAAATAATTAATTTATTCCCGACACATTAATCAATTCACAATTGATTAAATATACACTTTTCACATAATTAAATAAATCCACTTAAATTTGATTTAATTAAATTGGTAACCAATTTCAAATCTTTACTCGCACGGTCTGACAGTCCGTGCACAGTTCGTGCACCCACTACCGGATACCCGAGGTATCCCGCATGACTGAACCATACGGTTTAATCAACCGCGCGTAGTCCAACATCACCACTTTAAACGGTTTTAACACTCGGAACCTCTTTCCGAAGCTTAGTTTTAAAACCTACCAGCTGATAAAAGAAAAATTTCAAAAACCTTTTATTTTTATCCGCTCTAAAAAAATGGTTCGTTACATCATATCAATCAGATGTGTGGTCTGTCTAGAATGACTAAATATGAAAATTTTAAAGGTTTGGTGCCCTTGAAAAGCACGCGGGGGGTCAAAACCAACCTAACGACTATGAAAATGTAGTTAAATCAGAAAAAACAACAACCATAGAGTGAATTGTGAAATGGTCGAGAAGATGGTGTGTCAATCAGAGGTTCCGTTTGTCTGGAATGATGGTAAATGCACTTTTAGTGTCATAAAACAAAAAAACATGAATTTAACATTAATATATATATAAAACGACCTTATAATTACTTGAAATCACAAGAAAGCCATCTTATTATTATTCTTGATTATTACGAGTAGACGAGACATCAATGAGATGTGTAGTCTTCCCAAAACTACTGAATATGCAGTTTTTAAAGGTTTGACTCCATTTAAAAAGGTACATCCAGGGGTGAAAACCAACCAAATGACCTCCAAATGTGTTTAAATCATATGAAAATAACCGTAGAGTGAATTTTTGAAATGGTATAGTATATGGAACATCATTCGAAGATGCCACTTTCCCACGATGATAGAAACTGCACTTTTAGTATCAAAAGACACCAAAACACTTTTTTAATGGTCAATTCAATATAAAAGACCTCATAATGACATGATATCATAGAAATATTTCCTTATTATTATTCTAGATGTGTAAAAGTAGATGGTAGGTCAATAAAATGTGTGGTTTGTCTGAAATGACGGAATATGCAATTTTTAAAGGTTTGATGCCCTTTAAAAGCATATGGGGGGTCAAAACCAACCAAATAAGCACCGAATATAGTAAAATAAGACAAAAATAACCATTGATTGAATTGAAAATTGATCTAGTTAAAAGTATGTCAATCAGAGGTGTCATTTGTCTGGGATGAAGAAAAACACACTTATAGTGTTATAAAACACCAAAACATGCATTTAATGGTCATATATATAGACAAAAACCTTAAAATGACTTGAAATAATAGGAAACCCATATTATTTATATTCTAGATGTGTATGAGCAGATTAGACGCCAATCAGAAAAGTGTTATACCCAGAACTACCAAATATGTGGTTTTTAAAGGTTTGATGCCCTCTAAAAAGGTGTGTCCAGGGTTCAAAACCAACCAAAAAACCTCTGAATGCTGTGAAATGAGACTGAAACAAGCATAAAGTGAATTGTAAAGTGGTCAAGTAGAAAGAATGTGAATCGAAGATTCTGTTTTCCCAAAATGACTGAAAACACACTTTTAGTGTCATAAAACACCAAAACATGCATTTAACAGTCAATTCAACATCAAACGAACATAGAATGACCTGAAATCATAAGAACACCATATTATTATTATTAATAATTTTTAATATGAGTAGAAAGAATGTAAATCAGACATATGGTCTACCCAGAACTACCAAATATGTGGTTCTTAAAGGTTTAATGCCCTTTAAAAGAAGGGGGGGGGGGGGTCAAAACAAAACTAAAACCCACCGAATGAAATGAAATCAGACAAAAACAACTATAGAGTGAATTGTGAAATGGTTGAGTAGACGATATCTCAATCAGAGGTGCCGTTTTGCTGGGATGATGGAAAACACACTTTTAGTGTCATAAAACACCAAAACATGAATTTAATAGTTATATATATAGAAAACAACCTTAAAATGATTTCAAATCAGATGAAAAAAATATCATTATTATTATTTATGTATACAAGCAGACGAGACATCAATCAGACATGCGGTCTGCCAGAAACTACTGAATATGCGGTTTTTAAAGTGCTGACACCCTTTTAAAAGGTTCGTCCAGGGTAAAAACCAACCAAACGGTCTCAGAATGTGGTAAAATTAGACAGAAACAAATTTAGAGATAATTTTTAAATGGTAGAGAAGATGGAATGTCATTCAGAAATGTTGTTTTCCCGAGATGACCAAAAATGCACTTTTTGTGTCATAAAACACCAAAATGCATGTTTAACAATCATATCCATAGTAAATGATCTCATAATGATTTTAAATCATAGGAAAATATCTTATTATTATTCGTTATGTGTACGAGTAGACGGAACATCAATCAGATGTGTGGTCTGGACAATATGACTGAAAATGTGGTTTTTAAAGTTTTGATGCCTTTTAAAAAGGTGTGTTCGGTGGTGAAAAGTAGTTGAACATCCTTATATTACCATGAAACCAGATGAAAAAAACCATGGAGTAAATTGTAAAATTTTCGAGCAAAAGGTACATCAATAAATGATGTCGTTTGACCGTGATGATAGAAAATACACTTTTAGTGTCATAAAACACCAAAATGGGTGTTGTACTAAGCTTTAATTTAAATATTTTATTACATTTCAATTATTAGTTGAGAAATTTTTTCTATGCTAATTAATTTAAAAAACTTTTTAATGATTTTTTATTCAATGATGAGTTTGGATCATGTAAGATGATAAGGCAAAGATATTTATGCACTCGTGGTTTTAGGTATTTTGGAAATATTTTTTGTATTTTTGAAATATAGTAGTTTTTTAATGTTTCTGTGATTTTTTTTAAAAAAATAAAAAAACCTATAGAAGCTTCCATATTGAGGCCGCTATTTTTTTGGTTGGTGTATAGAGACTGCCATATGGCCACCGCTATAGACAATCCTAAAGTAGGCAATAACGACTGCCATTTGGCGGTCACTCTAACCAAACTCAGTATAGTCTATAGCGACTACTATTTGGTGGATGCTACATGCAACAACAAAGAACCTAAAGCATTATCTATTTGGCGGATGCTAGGAGGCTGCTATAGGCCTTTAGTAACACCTTTTGGCAGCTATTAAATGAATTTCTTCTACTTGTGTAACTTCCATGCATACCATCACAAGTAACTACCAAGAGAAGAGTGTGGGGACAATGGAGGAAATTATCCATTCATCCTCTCATGGAGATGTTGGGGAAAACACCCACTGGGGCTTAGAATCCCTGAGGTTTCAGTTTCCTTAACCGAAAGGGTGGATTAGTTTCTAGAAATAAAAAAGTACATGATATAATATAGATAAAAAACAACACTATGGACATAGCCTAGTATCGGAATCAACTGAAGATAACATCTCTCTAACTCCCATCTTCCACTGCTAAGACTAGATATCCTATAAGAACATGTCCTTTTAAGGAGATAAATTAAATTATATTTTTCCTTTTTCATCAGTTTCACTTTACATTTATTAATTCCATAACCATTAATTAACCAGTAACATTTTCTACATTACATTTCATTAGAATTAATAAGATCCATTCCCTCTAGGCATAAGCAAACCAAAAACACAGCTTCTCCAAATTATAGCCCCATCATTGAATCCTAGCAAGATCTAACCCCATGGGTTAACCATTTATTCATTTATTAACAATATTACATTCCATATTACTAGGTACTCCAGAAAAAAATCCTAAGCTACCAAACAAGGCACATGACCAAGGACACCCATCTACCTTAAGAGAGAAAAAGAGAAACCTTCTCCAAACATGGGGGGATCGACACAATGAGTAGGTAAACAACACGTCAAATCTTCAACACCCATAACAGGAGAGTAAACTCATCAAACCACAAGAAGATAAAAATTGAAAGCACTTGGAATAAACTATGAATCTTCTTCCCTCATGAAAAGAGGGTAACTAAAACCACATGCCTCAAATAGTGGGTAAAGTAAAGAAGATAAACAACAACATATCCATCGACTGAACAACATATTCAAACAAGAATCCAACTTTCGTATCAATATTTAAGCCCAACTTCAACCCATTTTGTTATCTATAGTGTCCTCCCTAAAACCCACATGTATATCCTAATGCATTCCTCCATCATAGGTGTCAAGTGCTTCCATAAAAACTGGTACCCCCAACCCCACATACCATAAAATTCCTCCAGGATCATCCATCCCAGGCTCACAACACATCCGTTCCTCGCTTCCCCACATACCACAACAGCCCTCTAAGATCATCCATCCCAGACTCACATCACATAACAAGTAGTAGGAAACAAACATAGAAACCAGGATCTTGGACCAGAATAAGGCATTCATCTTTTACACACAACGATCTCTCACAGATCCAAAGCATAAGGCACTTGGACTTTACAAGAAAGAGGGAAACTTAATCCCTTCAAAGTCATGATCACATATCACA
Source organism: Viscum album (assembly GCA_963277665.1). NCBI lineage: Eukaryota > Viridiplantae > Streptophyta > Magnoliopsida > Santalales > Viscaceae > Viscum > Viscum album. The sequence goes on from OY728164.1 coordinate 1,820,324,609, forward strand.
CATCTGGTTATTTATTCCATCTTAAATTAACGGATTCATTATTCATATGTTCAAACTACATAAAACCTAAAAAACAAGTTATCAAAAGCTATCAAAAATTAATTAAAAAATTAATTTAACACACCTTTAATTATTTTATCAAAAAGAATCCACATTCTTCAGTTTCATTAACCAATTCAATTAAACATGCACACATGCATCATTTGATTATCATCAAATTACGACATTAACCAGATTCATTAAACATGCCTCTTTATATTTTATCTAATTGATTATACATTAATTCCTAATTCAAGTTCATTAACAATTTCCATCAAGAACAACATGCTAACCCAAGCACGACATAGATATCACACTATCTAGAAAATCAATAGGAAAATTGTTATCACGATACAATTTAGCAACATTGATATACAACCGATACCAATTCTTTATTCCAGTTCAAATAATTATTAGGTTAATTTCATTTTTATCCAATGGTCTAAATCATGATAGCTCTATGATTTCACATAAATAAATAGAGAAGCAATGAATTCCCTACCAAAAAAGTTTTTCGACGTTCTTCACATGATAACAGACTATGTAACGGATATCCGATCCCCTCTCCTATATAATCTACATACATATGAGGATGTCGTAGCACCACCATATCAAAAAAAACTGAGAGAAACCCTATTTAGAAACATGAGAGATCATCTTCCATCACATGGTATGAAGAACAGGAGGAAAAATAGATCAAACTTGAAGAAACAGTAAGAACAGAGGAATAACACACCTTAGATTTATGAAGGATCTCTACAGATTAATAATGGAATCCCGATGATCAATTCCCATTGAAGGGATCTCCAAAATTAATAAGAGGGGAGTGTTGGGTCGTCTGGTATGAGAGATACCACTCCATCCATAGGGTTTGTGAAAAAATCGAGTGGGTGAAACATTAAAAAAATTACAACAGTGGGGGATTACATGATGTGAAATCCGGTTTCACATCTTATAATACCTTGAGGCCAGTTTTTGCCAAAAAACCATTTCCTTTAAATTTTATTTTATTTTTAAAACCTTTAAATATTACATGGTGTGAAATATTCTTTCACATCATGTAATTTTTTTACTCATCATAAAACCCACTTTCACAATGTGAAAGTTCTCTACTCCCAGCTCTCAGTACCCAAACTCCTCTAGACTTCCTATAAGCCTTCTCCAAGCTCTAAAAGCCTCAAAAACATGAAAAGGGTCAATATATATGGATTCATACCCTTACACTATGCGTGGATGGACTAATCACAATACTATTGATGAAGGAACTGATTCATACTCACCAAATTGAATCGTCTCACGAATGGGTCCCTAGATGAAGGCCTCATCACTCACCCTATTAAAGGTTGGAGGATCCAAAATTGGCATAAGTGCCTCAAAATATTTCCTTATGATTCCAGCTATTTGTTTGTATGGTGATATCATTCACTTGAAAATAAAAAACCTATGTTTATTTAAGTATACATAGGTTATTTAACTCAATAATGACATGAAAGAAATTTCAACTCACACACTACATGATACATGTACCAGTTCTACCAACATGATTTCTATGGAAGATGTAAAAGTAATACCTACTAGACCACACATAATGTGGTACCATGAAGTTAGTTGAGAATATACTATTTTAAATTCCAAGATGCATAATAAAAAACCACACAATGTGTGAGACATGGGTAAACCTCATGTGATTTCTAACATGGAAAGGAATACATATCCACCATTGGAATTTGATACATGAAATCACATGTAATTTGAACACATTTTCAATCTATATAACCATATTCATCTAAGAATGGTTCCAATATTTCTATTTCCACCAAGATTTTCACCTACTGCATTATTTCCAAGATTCATCATCACAATATCACCTCTAGAAAACATATAAATATTTTAAAAAATTATGAATGATGACTTGTCATTTGTAAGTCACCCAGAACCATATCATTCACATGTTTACAACTTCTAGTAATTGAAACCCATGAAAATATGCCTCTGATTTCCTTTATTGGCTAATAAGTGCCATGTTCCACACCTTAAAAACCTAACTTATCATCATTTTCCATAGATATATCTAAAATGGCACCCCATTATCCTGATTTCCATCCAATCTCCATATTGGGATACCTTTATTGAACTGGAAACCTTGGTGAAGGCCGGTGATGAACATGAGATGTGATAAGGGAGAAAATGAGGGGATGGAGATTACAAGATAGTACAATGGTAAAACCACCATTAATCATGCATAAATCTTCCCAATGATGAAAAACATAGGAAAATTCATAATCATAGATTAATAACTTTGAAAAAAAACATAAAAGGTCTTTTAATTGTGAAAAATTATTAAAGAATAAATAATTTTAATATATAACTTGAAAATAATGGAACATGAATGAAATAAAAGGATCTAACACCAACTTGGATCAATGATCATTGGGATTCACATCATCATCATGATCCATCAACTATCATTCAAAAAATTCATGAAAATTTATCCATTTATCCCAACTCTAAATCTCTCACTCTAATTTGAGTTTATAGTTTAGAATATGACTAAAAAATTAGAGGTGTTATGAATGAATATATAGGCCAAATTTAGTGTTTTTAGTGTTTTATTTTACTTGAGATAGGCCAATTAGAGGGCTCGAAATGTGAACTCAAATTATACACCCCCTTGGTTAAACCCCCTATCCTAAGTCAAAATACAGTGAAAAATTCTCATTTGGGGATCTATTAAGGAGATATTAGTGATTCCTAATGATCAAATTATTGTAGACTATAAATTAATATTTTATATTTATGAATATATTTTGTTATTTATTAAAAAATGACCCAATGACCAATTTATAAAATATTATTTGAAATATTTCAATCGATTATATGAAAAAATTCTAGTTCACCGCAACTACACCTCTCATTTTCACCAAACCCATATGACACTAGGTTCATATTCCATGTGATTAATAAGATTATCACCACAATATTTGAATGTATATTGTCATCCTATAAAACTAAAATATTTCATTTTTGAAGCCCATATTCATTTAGTCACCAAACATAATGTCCAGAGATGGCTAACCAGTTGTACTCAATTGATGCTGGAAATCATTAGTTACTATAAATTAAAGTATCCCGAAACCCTTTACATTCAATAATTATCTCAGAATAAGAACCATACCTCTGAATTATTAATGGTGTTCTTCCCACTATAGGGTTATCCGAATTGTTACTTCCCAAGAATCGATTTTACTATATACCACCTTCACTTGAGCACCATTCCTTATAATAAATTCTCATTCCATCCCCATAAACATACCCTACATGTCATTCTAGGGACTAAGAACATATCATTTACCTATATTGCGAATGTTTGTTCATACTTGTGATACATCATCAAACTTCAATTTCACAATGGAAATACCCTAGAACTAAAATATTAAATCAGTATTAAGTATAATTTAGGATATTTTACATAGAAGAATCTATTTTAATCAAAAATAATCATTGAAAATTCTAGTTAATATCCTCTCTTTCCATAAATGGAAACTCCCCTCCAATTTTCTAACACATAAACTGAGGATCCCTACTCACTAAAATCTCACCGAACTTATCATTCATGTAACTCTATTCCAGATCCTTAAGAGTTATCACATTATTTTTTATCACCATTTTGTGATCCTTTACCGAGTTATACTAGATTCCCATGACATAACTACAAGTATTCAGGGACTGAAGAGTCTTAGACACCCTTCCAATACCAATTCATTTCTCAGCTTTCTAAAACCCCCATTGTTCATAGAATACCCAAATACGTCTTATTTCAACACATTTATAAAAAACTCTCCATGTATTTAATTGATATGAATTACCACTATCTATATTGACATTACATTAGAAGTCATATATTCTAATCCATAATTGAACTCAATTTATTTCTAACCCAAAGAAAGTATAATCTCTCATAAACAAGATCATATAACTATACTCACACCTTTATGGGTCAAATATTATCAATCATAGGCTTTCATTACTAATGAAAATACCCTATATTGATTTCATGTCAACTAATTTCTCACAACACACTAATTGTGCTTTAATTTTAATGGAACTTTTGTAATTTCCCATATTTAATCCAACCACCCCACTAGACATCATATAGAGACCCAAGCCTTTCAACACATATTATTACATGATTTATACACATAAATATCCACTAATATAACAAAATAATCATAAATTACTAGTGTCTTTGGAATATTAGAATCTTAATAAATAACAAATAGAATATTTATTTTATTTTCTATAGAGAGCTCCTAAAATCCATCCAATCTCCCAAATATACATGGGATGACTTGAGGATACATAAAGAAAGAGGTGAGCTAAGAATCTTGTTATGAGAATAAACATGATAATAAATCATGACATGCGAATCAAAGGTATAACATGACATCATAGAAGAGAAGTTACATGAATAATAAAGTAAAAGAATAACATAAAGAGCATGATGTCATAAGATCATGGAAACATGTGAAAGTGGAAACAACATAAAACATAAAATAAACATAATTCAAGTATAACTACCAATACAACATCAAAAAGTGGACAATGTCAAATAATGGATTAGGTTCTGTCCCTAATTCCATACATGAAGTCTCATGAGACTAAAACATTACCCAATTCACTAGAGGGATATATAATTATAAATTGGTATCATAATCTTGTCTCATAAAATAATAAAAAGACATTTATTAAAGAATTAATTTGATAAATGGTCATAAGGTATATAATACACTATAAAATGAAGGGATAATAATATAGGTATACATGTGAGAGACATATATACATTATTTAATAGGATTAAATCAAATATATTTAGGTATTTATTTCCAAAAAAATAATTTTTTAAGTTTAGAAAATAAAGGATAGGTGGTGATATTTTATAAGTGCGTGAGAGGTCGCACTTGGTATTTTTGAAAAGAAAGAATTAAACCCATTTTTTATCATAAAAAGGGATAAAAAATAGAATATTTTCAAACATTAGAAGATATAATCCCTAAATATAACCATAAAATAGAAATTATACATGTTTTGGGTCATTTTTAACCCTTATCTTTTATGTTAAACCCCCAGTAAACATGTATTTACCTTAACCATGGTAAATAAATTTTATTGTTTTCACTCTTATTTATTGTCAAAAAATATGTTGAAATTATTATATAGTATAAATAATTATTATTAAAAATATGTAATATATTTTTATAAATTTATCTAATAGAATTAGGATAATTTAATTTAAAATTAAATCTGTAGTCCTGTTGAAAAAACAGTTTTACAAAAGAAAACAAATCACAAGTTTGAAAAGTTTTTATATCAAAATTCAATATTAAATTGATTCTAATGACCTAATTTTTATTAAAAAATATAAAATTTAAATAATATTTCTTACAAAAATAAATTAATCTAAAATAAATATTTTAATTTATTTAAATATAGAAGCAATTGTTAATAAAATTTAGTATTTTTCACCCTTCATCGAAAAATTAATCTTTTTAGAAAAAACACAAAAATTAATCCTAAGATAATTTTGATATTACGATTTTAAAAATAAAGTTAATTTTCTAAAATAAATTTTCTAAAATTGGTAAAAAAATTAATTTTAAATTATGTGTGCAAGGTGTGACTAAACTAGATTTTATAAAACTATAGTTTTTTAAAATACATTTCAATTTATTTTAAATGATTTTAATTTTATTTCAAATAAATAGATAATAATTGAATTTATTTTATAAATTATTATAAAATAATATTTTCATAATTTATTTATTCCTATTGACACCCTCCAACTTAATGGACAGGTTACAATGTCCATATTCAAATAATAATATTTTAATAAAGTATCATGTTTCATTTAAACGAGGTGTTTCATGCATCTCAAGATATCAAAAATATTGAATTTATTTAAAAAGAAATATATTTTAAAGTCAATGGGTGTTACATTCTCTTTTAATATTAGTGTCGTGTGTCATATGTTCTATGGTACAACACATTCATATTTTAAAATATCAGGGTGTTACATTCTATCACCTAAATAAATTTTATCCTTGAAATTTAATCTTGATCTTGGTAATAAAGGGATTAAAATTTGAAAATACCATTTTTATAAACCAAATAATAAAAATGGTTAATAAAACATTCTCATAGAAAGAGGGAAGGAGAAATATGTTCATTATCTGTAATATCACACATATAGGGTTCCATGTTTGAGAACATTGGTGGGAAGTAAAATCATAGACTTGTAAGAAAATCATAAATAATTTGGGTAAGATATGAATATCATTGATCAAAATAATTTTAATGATCAAGAGAAAGTTAACAATAAAAAAATTCATAAATATATGATGAATTAAATTTCCATAGATTCATTGGATATGATGGTAACAGGATAACATTTTTACTTCAAATTCATTTTATTAGAGTTGAGGGATTATTTTCAATAATGATAGAGAACACTAGAATACATACTTACATGATATGTTTTTATTTTATAAACACAATTTCATCCTTTAGATTTACTTTATTAAATTTACACCTCACCTATTACTCCAAGGAATGAATATCCATTTTGAATTTGTTTATGAATAAAGCACTAAATTTATCTTTTAACAAATCTAAGGATCCAAAAAAGAGTAACAAATTATTCCTCCTATATTTATTAAAATGAAAATGGATAGTATAAGGCAAGATAATTCCCAAAATGAATATATTAATCTCTAAAATTAAATAATGAAAATAAAGGTTCAACATTAATCATTCCATAAAATAAATGAACCTATATCCCAAATTACCTCAATAACCTCAACATCAAAAATATATCAAAAGTATACTTTCTTAAACCATGTGTTTCCATAAAACAACACCTTATAATGAAATTACATTCCTAGGTAGTTAATATCATTGAAAATATTATTTTGGATCCTTGATGTAAAAATTCTACAAAACAATCTATATATATATATATATCATTATTCATACAATTCTTGTATTCTAGTTCATAAACCTTTCAATCATTCCACTTCATTCTTAAACCATTAACTAGGATTCATCAACTTATTCTACAAATACATCCTTACTTTAATAGGTTATTTGTAGTCTCTTCATCATCAAAAATAATAATTTTACTTGTGAATCATTGTTTATAATTTTCATTAGATAATCCCTTAGGACATCAATTTTCATAATATCTATTATTTCCACATTTAAAATAGTCAACTATTGAAGATTACTTCAGGAGTCCATTATTCCCATCCACTTAATTAACTAAAATTTCCTTTTTTCATAAATAATTACTTAATTTCTCCCCATATTATGAATATGAAAAACATATTCACACTCCTTTGAGATATCCCCTTGAGTGATTCTTCTCACATTCTCGACATATAATAAAATGAATCTTCTTTCCTATATAGTCTCTACCGCTCGAACTCTCAGTGAACTATATCATTCTATTGTATGGTGAGTTCAAGAGTTAGTTAAGGTGCACATTATTAATCAGATATCATGATAATTGATTAAAAATAATCACAATATCCTTTACTATAGTCATAATAACTTATGTTTTATCATTAAAAAATTATGTATCACATTCATCGTTATACCAATTACTTCTAGTTACCACCATTGAATGAAACCACAAAGCATAGTATAAGTAATAACAATCATAGTAGAAAACGAAATAATCATGAAAAATAATTTATAGGATGTATAAATCATGAAAACTTCTTTTCAATCTATGACACCTTAGGTTTATCCTAGTTCATTCATGGTTATAAGCTATTCAAATCCTTTATGATGGTCCATAAAGAGTTTGTGAATATTTGAAGCATATCCCCCAAGAGTGTCAAAATTTGTGCATAGTAAGGATTATTTTTGTGTAATAGGTAATGGATGTGTCAATATCAACATTAATTTTTCATATTTATTACCCCTAGGTACATCTGTTCCAGAACCACATCCACTTATAGTATCCAGATAGGGGTGACATTTCTCAGAAACCACTCTCTCTAAAATTTACCAAAATTCAAGGATATTTTCACATATATATACTTATCCTTATATTTATCCACATACTTATAATTTTTATTATCACTAATATTTTCTCATACTATTATCAAAATTTTAACTAAAAATATTCTCTAATACTAACTATGGTGACCCAAGCCTTTTACACATATTATTACATGATTTCTAATAAAAAATATCCACTGATAAAAGACAAAGATGATAAAGGCCTAATTTCTGGGGAAGACTAGGTTATTAATACATAAAACATGGAATAAATATTTCATTTTGAACTTTGAACTCCTAAAATCCATTCGAGCTCCTAAATCTTCATGGGATAACTTGGGGAACGCATAAAGAAAGGGATGAGATGAAAATCCTAGTAAGGGAACAAACATGATAAGGAAGCTTAAAATGTGAGTCAAAGGTATAACATGACATCATAAAATATATGGTACATGAGTAATCAAATGGAATAATAAAATAAAGAGAATGTTATCATAATATCATGGAAATAATGTAAAGTTCCAAAGACATAAAACATGGAATAAACCTAAGTCAAGGATAACTGCAAAGACAACATCACATGGTGGGTAGAGTCCCATAATGGATTAGGGTCACTCTATAATCCCATACATAGAGTCTCACAAGAAAAAATAATACCCAATTAATTAGAGGGATATATAGTTCAATGACCACCAATAATATTTATTTAATTTACATGAATATGCATTCCACATAAGGATATCGATCATAATGCATAACATTCAAATTACCCATGGAAAGAAATGGGTTGCAAAATCTTGTCTCATAACATAATCAAAAGATTTTTCTTAAATAAGGCATTTAAGAAATGTAAATAAAGAATGTATTAAAATATAAAAAGGTTATAATAATATATGAATACTTTCTAGAGACATATATACATAATTTAGTATAATTTTATAACTTCAATAAAGGGAAACTGAGTTAGAGAGAGAATGGTTATAACTTGATTAAAAGAGTGGGTTAAAAGATCCCCTACCTTGTGCTTGACTTTTCATGTGAATTATTTATCTCAAAAAATAATAAAATTAAGTTAATTATTTAATTTCTTAAGATCCTTTTTCAACTTTATTATTCCTTTTATTTTAATCTTTTCCACGTCATATTCAATTACCTAACCAATCAATTCTATATCTGATGTTTTAATGATAAACGAATCATATGTACAAAATCACTTTGGTAAGTTGACTAAGGGAAAAGTGATTATTAAATAATCACCTCCATAATGGTAAAATTTAAATTATTATAACTTTTATACATAAATTATACTTTTTAAAACAAGCATTAAATATGGTCATGATAAATGAACTACATTACAATCATGGAGACAGTATGTCATATGTATACACAGATAACATTTAGATTTTTTGAAGATCATGATAGAAAAAAGATAAGTGATATTTTATATTTATAGGATTATAATTATACCATAATTATAATATTATTTCTTTAAATACCCTTACTCATTTCATCCATGTGATTCAATAATAATAAAAAAAAGAATCACGTCGCTACGTGAGGTAGTAGTCCACCATACACACTAACGACATTATCATTTTAAATGGATGGTAAGGTAAGAAAGTATATGATATATTACATTTTTTTAATACATAATTATTATCATATATATATATATATATTAAATTAATACTTATTACCTTTAATGAGAAGTGTAAGTGAAAAATAATTCGCATCGCTTTGCATGGAGGTAGTCTACTGTGCACACGAATGGCGTTATCGTATTCTCTACGCAATGGAATGTAAGAAGGTATATATGATATTATAATTAAAAAATAATAAATATATCATAAATATAATATTTAATCATTAGATATATCATTATATTCATCCATGATAAGTGGTTATGGAAAATAAATTACGTTGGTTCGTGAGGCAATAATCCACCGTACACACGATTAATGGTTTCATTTCACATTTAAGAGAAGAGGAGATAGATTTAATTCATGATCATAATAATACTAAATATAAATATATGTATGTTACTGAGGTTATTATATCATCATTTTTTAATAATATTTTAAGGAGGTTGAGTAAGAAATAAAATAAAATGCTTGGTTAAGGATGTTACCTCTTTATCAGATAAATTCTATTAGTTTGCACAAAAACCCTTCCTAGGATGGTTTTATAACCAAATAAAGGATTATATGATGAGTTTAGATAATTATTGAAGTTATATATTTAGTAATTGTCAAAAAAAAAATGTTTTTAAACTGTGTAATGGAGGGGAGAGGGGGTGGAATTTTATTTGTTGGGGAGAGGAAACAATTAGTATTTTTGAAAAAAAGAAATTAAACCCACATTTTTCTTATGAAAAATAGGATCCAAAATGGAAATTTTTTTAACATTATAAGATATAAGGTCTAAATATACCAAAAAATTATGAAATATAAAAACATTTGATCATTTTTAACCCATATGTTTTAAGATTAACCCTCGGTAAACCCGTTTCTTCTTTAACACAACATTTATTTTTTACTATTTCACTATTGATTATGTTAAAAAATTAAGTTGAAATTATTATATAGTATAAATTATTATATTAAATATATGGAATCCATTTTTCCAAATTCAAATCATATAATTTAAATAATTTAATTTAAAATTAAACCCACATTCAAGTAGAAAAAACGGTTTTCCAAAATAATAAATTTAAAAAGGTTTAAAAAGTTTTTTTTATCAAAATTCAATTTAAAATTGATTATAATGAACTAATTTGGATTAATAAATATTTAATTAAAAATAATTTTACTTTTAAAATTACATTAAAATAAAATGGGTACTATAAATTATTTAAACTAAAAGGATGGTTTTAATAAAAAATAGTATTGTTAACTATTCATCAAAAAATCAAACTTTTTAATAAAATACAAAAAATTAACCCTAAGATAATTTTATATGATTATTTCAAAAATGAAGTTAATTTTTTAAAATAATATTTCTAAAATTTTTAAAAATTAATTTCAAATTATGAACTCAAAGCATGACTAAACCACGATTTAGAAAAATATAGTTTTCCAGAAAGTATTTTCTTTCCTCGTAAAAGGTTATTATTTTATTTATATTAAGTAGATAATAATTGAATTTGTTTTATACATGTGTGGAATATGTTATTTTAATAATTTAGTTAGTCCTATTCACATCTCCAACTTAATGTCTAGTTTACAATCACCATGTTTAAATAATGATATTTTAATAAAGTATTGTATTTTGTTTAAACAAAATGTTGTGTGCATTGAAAGATATCAAAGAAATTAAATTTATTTAAAAATAAATATATCATAAATTATTATGGTATTAACTTCTCTTATAATGTTATTTTTGTTTGTCATATACACTATTAAACTAGACGTTCCTCTTTTAAAATCATCGGATGTTAAACTTAATCCACTTGTCTTATCATATAAAAAGAATATACACCTTATCTAATCATCATATGTCATATCATTATGCCACCCCATATATTGAATGGACCTCACCCCTTTTATTCCATAGAGAGTGAGAATGAAATAACCCTCTAAATAAATAACCCATATACAACCACTATACTAATGTATACTCTACGGTACCCAGCTAATAAACCCCAATTCATACCAGGAATCATCCATATAAACCATATATACCCTAAGAAATTCTATGAGGCTAAGTATATAATCAGTCCAAGGAACCCCACATACCTTTTTGAACCATCTCAAGGTTGTCTAACCATCTAAGGAATTCCATGTATAAACTTTTCAATGATTTCAATCATGTGAAACTATATAAAATCTGTAATATACCGAACCATTCTAAGTGCCTCACTCTCAATGATAAACTATGCCTAAAAGAATTTCCCCCTACAAACCAATACCCAAAACTAAAATTCCTTATTAAATTGAGGTTCCTAATTTCCCCTTCAAGACAAATTGGTTACCTCTTAATGAGGAAAAATTCCTAAAATCACTATAATTCCATCACTAGACCATACAAGTCTATCATTATATACTAATATTCTACCTCAATCCTGAAAACATGTATGGGTCCCTTGAAAATAATCAATATCCATGACCCATAGAAATATAGTCACTAATAGATCCTAATATCACCAATATCATGAAAATTACTCTTTCTAGTTAACGAAGACCCCTCATAATCCACTTATAATTTGTAAACCCAATGGTCCAAATTTGAGTCACTGAAGCCCAAACCCCTAATAAAGCACATTTCATCATATATCACAATATACAGATTTATATATAAGGAATCCTCTAATTCATTCCATAGATTTAACCTATTTAGCCACAATTATCTAAACCCAACTAGTCACATGCAAACTTATCAAGCACTTGAGACCCTAACTAAATCCATAACTCATATATAATTAATACAACAATTGTGATTTAATTTTTAATAATTATTACTATAAGATACCATATTTTACCCAGATACATTTCTCTCTATGTTTTTTTAGACTCTTTAGTTCTATAATAAATCCCTATTCCATGGTTAATGTGATGTTTTAGAGGTGTTCATGGGAATATAGATGCTGAGATAGTGGATAAATAGAGTTTTAATGCAACATTGAAGATGATTTAGTGCCATCAGCTAGTCGGTTCAGTCCATCATCTCGCCGGTGGGTTGAAAAGTAGAACAGTAAACCAACACGAGGCTCACTGAGTAACTGGAAGAGTCCAAATAGAGTGGGTCTCTTACAGGAGACCCACTATCTATCCAGTGGGGTCTCTAGCCATGCAGGCACACTAGAAGACACCATCAGTTAGTCAGTGGTGACACCCAACTAGCCAGTGGCATCATGATGGGAATAATAACAAGGGAAATAGTCATATTTATTCCCCTTAAACCCGTGTTTAAGCCATTTAATCCACTTTTATGACACTAATTTATGAATTTATGCCCCTGTTTATCATATTGTTTCATGCACCATTATTTTAGACTATTTTTTTAGACATGAGTGGTGTTGTTCTATTAAGTTTTACTCATGCCCGGTTCTAGTTCCATTTGGTACCCTAGAAGAATTTATGGATAGAGGTATAGATAAGGTAAAGGGACCCTATTCTTGATTTTTTACTTACCATAAGAGATCGAAACTTGGATATAGAACTGATTATGGGGTTCAGAACCATGTTTTGGGGTCTGTCTTTTAGTTGATTACTTGTATGATCTTTAGCATGAAAAATAATTTGGTATACAATATGGCATGACATGATTTATTATTATTATTATTACTATTATTATTAATATTCTGGTTGTTATTTTTGTTTGGTATTCATCTTTTATCCTCTTGAGTTGTATATCCTAATTGTTTTTATCTTATTTTTGTTTTGAATACTTATTTTTCCATAGGGTATAGTCACCCACTTTATTCCACTGACCCTCTCTACTAGTCAGTAGCATCTAGCATATGGGGAGGCACTCTTAATGTCACATAACAAATCTTCTTGGTCACATGTGGGAGAGTCAGGTTGGTTATGTTACAATGTGGTTTCATAGATTCATTTATTTTTGGTTTCTTTATTATTTGTGGAAGGTAGACAAGAGAATATGATGTGTTGGGGCATTGAAATGAGATCATGCATAGGAGTATCTAACCCATGTGTGAGGGAAAACCCAAGTTCTTAGGGATGGGATTACTATTCTTGATGTTCTTTTGTTACAGTTGTGATATATTTTCACTTTTTTTTATTCACTTATTGAGCGATGTTACTCTTTTATGAGATTTTACTTGTGTGATGGTATGCCATGAGGTGCATATGCATGCATTATGTATGACCTGTAGGGAAATATGTTGACATGAATTGTTCATGCTAGGGACATACTAACTATATATGATATATTTACCTATCCAAACAATAAAATTTAACACCTTGACATATCAGATAAAAAGAAATAAATAAATATATTATGACATGAAAATTCACTTATTAATCCATGTTTTGGAGTGGACTTATGTCTGTGGTTATCTATTTTCATATTATTCTTTTATGTTATTCTTGTTATTTATCCTATGATATGAGGAGTGTGTTGAACCTTATAGATAAAATACCTCCTCGTTATATTCATGTTGTTTGTAAGTATAGTGGTAACTAGCACACACCTCACACAACTGATTCAAAACTTCATGAAACTCATGGGAGATAAATGGATAATAAGTTTTGTGAAAATCCCTTGTGGGTAATGAAATGCATGGAGAGATAGATTAATGATGTCATTAATTTGATTTCTGATTTGACTAGAGAGTTATAACTAAAGAATATGCCCATGTTTAATAGGGAGGGATGCCCTTAACAAGATGTGTTTTGGATTTATTTCATCCAAGAGATCTTAAAACACCATGAGATACCAATAAAATTTATGGTAAATCTTGATGCTTGTATGATATATAGACCATCCAAGTGTTGGTGGGAGATTTTAGAGTAATATGAATAGTAAGAGGATCTAATCTGGACGGGATTTGAGGTGTAGTTCATGTGCCACTATTATCCAATGATGATGATGGATGAGAGGGATTGGGAATTAATACACATGACATAGGGGATCATTCTAGTGATGGACTACAATAGACATTTTACTAACCTGTAGAATTTTGATCCATATTTGGATGAAACTAAGATAACTAAGGTGATGTTCTTTTAAGAATTGATCTCATATGACATCAATTCATAGATAAAAATAATATCCTAAAAAACTTCTATAAAATGATGAATTAATATATCAACATTGAAGGGAACCAGAAAGAGGCCCCAAGTGGTGGGTAGACAACCACAACATGATGACCAGGGAGATCTTATCTAGGAATAATAAAGCACAAATATGAGAATTTATAAAAAGTATCAAGAATAGTATCTTTTAGAGTGTAAATCCTTCTTAGGACTACAGTTAAGGGTAGTGCTTTTGGTGTGTAAAGGTCTTCCATAAGTTCTTCCAATATCCTTTCCCTACTATTGAGTGCTACACTTGTGGTAAGGTGAGCCATCTTTAGAGGTCATACAAGATCAATCAGTAGTTGAGTGGTGAAATATGATCAGAGAAAGGACCAGATTCTAGGAAGGAATCATCCACTCCACCATAGATAGGTAGTTGCTGTTCAAAAAATTTCTCGAGATAGGGTAGAGGACATGATACCCCAACATAAGAGCAACATTATATGTATAAGGGAGCATCACAGTGGATTCATGCTAGATCCTATGGAAGAGGGGTGATTCAGAAGAAAATTATACACTCTAATACAATTAGTTTGGATGTAGGGCCTTCCACTATTAGATGTACAGTTCTTATGTCATCTAACGTTTCCTACATTTTGTTTGATACAAGGGAATTTCATTCCTTTATATCTTCTCGATTTTCCATAGGTTGGGGTTTGGAGGTAGAAATGTTGGATGAGTTCACAACCATAAATTATACATTATGAGTGAAACCAAAGGGTATTAGATTCTATAAGACATTTTCTCTTGAATTTAGTGGTTACCATTTCCTTTGGGAGATGTTTGTACTATAAATGGATGGGTTTGATTTGATCCAGGGTATGGAATGGAAAGTTATATACCAGAATCACATTTAATATTATCAAAGGAGAGTTAATATTATATGTATAGAAGGGGGTATCTATATTGATCATGGTTAATGGGATCTTCAGGATTGTTTTAGAAGACTAATTCAGTGTAGGTTGTATTGTCTTATAGCTAAGATAATAATCCATTTTTTGGATAATGCTGAGTCATAGCAAAGTACCTTTCCTCTAGTAGTGGACCAGTTTTAGGAAGTCTATCTGGAAGATTTCTTTGGATTACCACCTTTATGGTGACCCAATCCTTTTACACATATTATTACTTTATTTATAAACATAAATTTTTACTAATAATAAAAAAGTATTGTGAAGTACTAGAGTCTTTGGAATATTGGGTTATTAATACATAAACATGGAATCCTTATTTTATTTTCAATAGTGAGAACCTAAAATCCATTCAATATTAAAAATATGCATGGGATAACCTAGTTAATACATAAATAAAGGGGTGAGATAAAGGAATAATAAAATTTGAGTCAAAGGAATAATTTGAAATCATAAAAGAGAAAGTACACGAGTAATCAAGTGAAAGAATAACATAAAGAGAATAGTATCATAAGATCACAGAAACAGGGTAAATTGGAAATGAAATAAAACATGATATAAACATGTGTTAATTATAACTTATAATACAACAACACATGATTTATAGAGTCCCATAATGGATTAGGTTCACTCCCTAATCCCATACATGACCTATCATTATACTAAAACATTATCCAATGCACTAGAGGGCTATATAATTCTAGGTCCACACATCACATTCATTTAATATAAATTCATATGTGTTCAACATAAGGATATATATCATAATTCATAAACATAATAATTACACATGAAAAGAAATTAATTGCATAATATTGTCTCATAACATAATCAAAAGACATTTATTAAAGAAGGAATTTGAAAAATGGTCATAGGGTTGTATTTAATCATAAAAGTAATAGAGGATAAGATAATATTTAAAGTGAGGGAAACATATACAAAATTTATTTGCATTCTATAACATAAATAGAGATAAAATTAGTTAGATAGAGAATGTTCATAACCCCATGAAAAGGATGTGTTAGAAAGATCCCTTGCCTCAAGCCTGATTTTTTCATATGCGTTCTTTATGTCTATGAATAATAAACATAGGTGAATTGTATAATTTCTGAAGAAAATTTTTCATGTTTATTATTCCTTTTATATTAATTTTTACCATGTAATATTTAACTACTTAACCAATTAATTCCACATCATACGTTTTAATGATAAATAACTCATATGTCCAAAATCAATTTGGTAAGTTAGATAAGGTAAAATAAATTGTTAATTAATCATATATAGAATGGTAAACATTTAATTAGTATCATTTTTATACATAAATTATATTTTCTAACCTAACCATGAAATATAGTTATTAAAAATTAACTATGTTAAAATCATAGAGATGGTAGGATGCACATACAGAAGAGTAACATTTCCATTTTTAAAATAATAGGATGAAAATAAGGTAAGTATTATTTTATATTTCTATAATAATTATTATATAATCAATATCATATTTTTTTTAAATTCCCAAACTCATACCATCCATGTGATGTGGTAATAATAAAAAAATGAATCGCATTGCTATGCGAGGTGGCAGTCCACCGTACAGAAAAAAAATTATCATTTTCAATGGATGGTGAGGTAAAAAATTATATGATATATTAATTTTAATAAATGGTTAATATTTCATTATAATAATATATAAAAATTTAATTAATCCTTATTAATTTCCATGTAATGAGTAAGTGAAAAAAGAATCACATAGCATCGCGAGGTGGTAGTACACCATATACACAAACGATGCTAACACATTCTATATGGAAGGGAAAATATGAATGTATATATGATATTATAATTAAAAAATTATAAATATATAATAAATATAATATATAAACATTAGATACATCATTATATCTCGCTATGATAAGTAGTGATGGAAAACGAATTACATCGGTTCACGAGGTGGTAGTCCACCACACACATGATCAATAGTTTCATTTCCCATTTGATGGAGGAGGAGATAGTTGTAGGTCATGAACACAATAGACAGAAATATAAGTATTTGTAGGATACATAATTTAATATATCATCATGTTTTAATAATATTTTAAGAAGGTGGAGGAATAAATAAAATAAAATGCTCAGTTCTCGATGGTCCCTCTTATTTAGAAAACTTATTTTGGTTTCCACCAAAATCCTTCCTATGAAGGACTTATGAACAAAAAAGGATTCAATGAAAATGGGAGGTAATTATGAATGTTATTTGGGTAGTTATTTTAAAATTTAATGGTATTTGGAAGTGTATAAAGGAAAGGAGAGGGGTGGACATTTATATGTGGGGGAGAGAACACACTTGACATTTTTCAAAAGAAATAATTACAACCACATTTTTCTCATGCCACAATACTAAAAAATGAACCATTGTGGAACATTATAATCTATAAGGTTGAAATATGACCATAATATAATAATTACCCATGGTTTTATTTTTATTTTTAACCCTTATATTTTAAGATTAACCTATAGTAAACCCGTTTTTACCTTAGTCACGGTAATTTTTTTTCACTATTCATTATGGGAAAAAAATAAGATGAAATTATTAGAAAGTATAAATTATTTTTATTCCAAACATGTAATCTATTTTCCCTAATTAAAACCACATAAGTGGCAGAGTTTAATTTAAAATTAAACCCACAGTCATGTCAAAAAAGTCGTTTTCCAAAAGAAAAACTTTCAAAAGTTTAAAACCTTTTTATATCACTATTCATGATAAAATTGATTTAAATTACCTAATTTGGATTAATAAATATATAATATAACTAATTTTACTTTTAAAACCACATTGAAATAAAATGGTAATATTAAATTATTAAAAAATGCATTTTTTAATAAAAAACTGTATTTTATAGTATTCATCAAGAAAAATGAAACCATTATGGAAAATCATAAAAATTATACCTAAAATAATTTTTATATGATTATTTAAAATTTTATTTAATTTTTTAAAATAAAATTTCTTAAAAGTGGTAAAAATTAATTTTAAATTATGTCTGCAAAGAGTGATTAAAACACCTTTTCAAAAAATACAGTTCTTCAGAAAAAATTTACTTTTATTTTAAACGATTATTATCTTATTCAAAATCAATTGATTATCATTAAATTTATTTTACATATGTAGAAAAAATATAATTTTCACAAATTGTTTAGTCTTATTCATACCCTCTAACTTAATGGCTAGGTAACAATGGAAATGTTTAAATAATAACCATTTAATAAATTATTGTGATTCATTTAAACGCAGTGTTTCATACATAACAAGATATAAAAGAGATTTAATTTATTTAGAAATAAATATATAATAAAGTCTCAGGGTGTTATATTCTCTTATAATATTAGTGTTACGTGTCATATGTTTTATTGAACAAGACATTTCTCTTTTAAATTATCAAGGTTTTATATTCTACCCCATTAAATAAATTGCATCCTTGAAATTTAATATTGATTTTGGTAATCAAGGGAATGAAATTAGAAAATACCTTTTATGGGAATCCACATAGTAAAAATGGTTAATAAAATATCCTCTTAAAATAGGTAAATGGAAATGTGAAGGTCATCTAGAATTTACACATATAGGGTTTTAATTTGGAGAACATTGAGTGGAAGTGAAAAAATATACATGGAAGAAAAGCATAAATTATAAGGGGATAAATAGATATAATCAATAAAAATGTAGTGAATGATCAATAGAATTTTAAAAATCACAAATCCATAAATCTATGAAGAATTAAAATTCTATTGATTCATTGGATATAAAGGTAATTGGTTAACATTTTTATTTCAAATTTATTTTCTTAGAGTTGAGGGATTTTATTTCTATAAAGATATACAACACTAGACAATTTACTTGATATATTTCTATTTCATAAACAAAATTTCATCACTTTTTTGTTCTTCGATCAATTTCCACTTCACATCTTACTCCAAGTGATGAATATCAAATATGAATTATTTTATGCATGAAGCACTAAAATTAATTTTAACAAATAATATGATCCAAAAAATATTAACAAGATATTACTCCAATATTTATTAAAACCAAAATGGAAATCACATGGTAATATAACTACCAAAATGAATATATTAATCTCTAAAATTTAAAAATGAAACCAAATGTTGAATATTGATCATTCCTTAAATAAATGAATTTATGTCCAAAATAAACTCAATAACCCAAACATCACGTGCATATCTAAATTATCATTTCCTCAATCACGTGTTTTTCCATAAAATATCACCTTATAATTAAATCACTTTTATAGGTCATTATTATCATTCAAAATATTCTTGTAAATCCTTAACAAAAAACTTCTACAGAACAATCCTTATATATATATATCATGATTCAAATAATTATTGTATTCTAGTATATAAATATTTCAATCATTACACTTCATTATTAAACAATTATCTAGGATTGATATTATTATTCCTTAATACCTACTTAATTTCATTTGTTAATAGAAGTATCTTCGTCAGTAATAGAAAACACTTTACTCATAAGACCTTGTTGATCCTCTACATGATCTTTTCCCTTATGAAATCAATTTTCATAATTACCACTCTTTCAAAATTTATAACATTATATCATTGATGATTTATTTTTTAAACCATTATTCTCATCCATTTCATTAACTAAACTTTATATTTTCCTGTATAATCACTTTTTTATCTTCTTTACCACAAAAAACATCTTCTCTTTCCTTTCATACATTACCTTAAGTGCATGTTCCTAAATTATTGACATATATAAAATTTAATCTTCTTTTCTCTATGGTCTTCATCACCAAAAATCCTTTTGAAATATATCCTTCCCGTATTTTGTATGTCTTAGAGTTGGTTAAGATAGAAAAAAATAGTCTTATATCTTGATAACTACTTAGGTATAATCACAATATCCTTTACTCCATTAATCATTCCATTTAGTTTATCTTCAAAAAAATTGTATCATATTCAATGCTAACCCATTTCATTTTGGTTTCCTCCATTGAATAAAACCACAAATCATAGTAGAAACAATAATAAACATAGTTGGAAACCACATAATCAAGAAAAATCCTTTATAGGTTTTCTAAATCATGACACATTATCTTCATTATATGACATATTTTTTTTTATACTAGGTCATTCATGGTTATCTTCTATTCAAAACCTTCGTGATGGTTCATAAAGAGTTTGTGAATTTAAAAAGAATATCCCCTGGGTGTGTAAAAACAGTTGCTTAGTAAAGCCCATTATCATGTACCAGGTAATGCTCAAGTCAGGCTCAACATGCCTTTTTTGGAGTAATTACCCCCAGGTAAATATGTATTAGAACTGCTCCCAATTTTAGTTTATAAATAGGGATTCCATTTCTCTAAAACCACTTACTCTAAAATTCACCAAAATTCTAGGATATCTTCTTATACACATACTTATCATTATAATTACCCTTAGGGTTCTCACTAAGATTTTCTCTTCCTAGATTCAAAAGTTTAACTGAACCTATCCAATTATATAAACTATAGAGACCCAAGACTTTGAAAAATTTTATTACATGATTTCTAAATATAAATATCCACTAATACAATACAAGTATAGTAAAGTCCTAGCGTATTTAGAATACTAGGTTATTAATACATAAAATATTATATACTTATTTTATTTTACATAGTGAGATCCTAAAATAAATTCAAGCTCAAAAATATGTGTGGGATAACCTATAAAAAATACAAAGAAAGAGATGAGATAAAAATCCCAGTAAGGGAATAGACATGATATAGAAGCATAACATGTGAGTCAAGGGTATAACATGAGGTCATAAAAGATAAGGTGAACGATTAATCATCAAAAATAATTACATAAATATCATGGTATCATAAGTTCATAGAATCATGGGAAAGTGGCACGATATTAAACATAACATAAATATAATTCAAGGATAACTATTGAGACAATATTACATGGTGGACAAAGTCCTATAATGTATTAGGTTCCATCATTAATCACATATATGATGTCTCATGAGACTAAAACAATACCTAATGCATCGAAGGGATATATAATTTCAGGCTCACCTATAACATTAATTTCATGTACATGAATATTTTTTCCACATAAGGACATCAATCATAGTTCATAAACATAATAATTACCCATGTAAATAAATGGGTTTCATAATCTTGTCTCAAAACATAATCAAAAGACATTTCTTAAAGAAATAATTTGAAAAATAGTCATAATGCTTGTATTTTACCATAAAAGGAATTGAGAATAAGATATTTATATATGAAAGATAAATATATATATAGAATTAATATAATTACATAACTTAAAGAGAGATAAAGTGAGTTAGAAAGAGAATGTTCATAATTCGATGAAAAGGGTGAGTTAGAAAGATCCCTTACCTCAAGATCAATTTGTCATCTACACTATTTATATCCCTGGAAAATAAACATAAGTTATTTATTTACATCATTAATAACCTTTTAATTATTTATTATTTCTTTTATTTTAATTTTTACTATGTCATATTTAATTAACTAACTAATTAATTCAACGTTGGTTGTTTTAATGATAAACGACTCATATGTACAAAATCACTTTGGTATATTGACTATGGTCAAATAGATTATTAATTAATCATCTCTAGAATGGTAAAAATGAAATAATTATCATTTATATACATAAATTATACGTTTTAAACTAACTATTAAATACGATTATGAAAAATGCACTGCGTTACAACCATGGAGATGGTAAGCTGTACGTATGCATGAGTAACATTTCAATTTTTCAAAGATCATGATGAAAAGAAGGTAAGAATTATTTTATATTTCCAGGAAGATAAATATATCATAAATATCATATAATTTAATTAAATACCATTTTCCATACCATCCATGTGATGTGTTAATAAAAAAAATGAATCGCATTGCTTTGTGAGGCGGTAGTCTGTTGTACACATGAACGATGTTATCATTTTAAATGGATGATAAGGTAAGAAATTATATGATATATTAAATTTAATTTTTTTAATATTTCAAAATTATCATATATAAAAATTAAATCAATCCTTATTACCTTCCATGTAAAGAGTTAGTGAAAAGTGAATCACATCGCTTTGCGAAGTGGTAGTCTGCTGTACACATGAATGATGTCATCATATTCTCTAAAAAATGGAAAGTAAGAAGGTATATATGATTTTATATTTATATAAGTATACAAATATAATAAATATAAAATATATACATTATATATATGATAATAACCAGTCATGATAAGTGGTGATGGAAAACGAATTACATCGGTTTGCGAGGCGCTAGTTCACTGTACACATGATCAATGTTTTTTTTACTATTTAAAGGAGGAGTCGACGGTTTTAGGTCATGAAATTAAATAAAAAATATTATTATATGGAATATACTAATGTTATTATATTATCATGGTTTAATAATATTTAATGTATGTGGAGGATGAAATAAAATAAAATGGTTGGTTAAGGTTGTTACCTCTTCTTCAGAAAACTCTATTAGTTTTCACCCAAATCCATTATAGGTTGTATTTATGACCAAAACAAGGATTATAGGATAGGTGAGGTAATTATTTCTGTGATTTTGGTAGGTATGGTCCAAAACAAATTTTTTTGGATGTGTGTAAAGGAGAGAATATGGGTGGCCTTTTATAAGTGGGGGAGAGGACACAATTGGTATTTTTGAAAACAAAAATTTCACCCACATTTTTATTATACTAAAAGGCTACTGGATGGACAATTTTATAACCGTATAAGATATAAGGTTGAAATATGACCATAAAATTATAATTATAAAAGTTTTTAGTCATTTTTAACCATTATATTTTAAGTTTAACCCTTGGTAAACCCGTTTTTACCTTAGCTGTGGTAAATAATTTTTACTTTTTCACTATTCATTATGGTAAAAAATTATGTTGACCATATTAGATTGTATAAATTATTTTTTATTCTAAATATGGAATCCATTTTTATAATTTAAACTCAAATAAGTGGGAAAAAATAATTTAAAATTAAACCCGTCGTCATGTCAAAAAAAGGTTTCCCAAAAGAATATTATTCAAATGTTTAAAAAGTTTTTATATAAAAATTCAATATGAAATTGATTAAAATGACCTAATTTGGAATAATAAATATATAATTAAACTAATTTTACTTTTAAAGCCTCATTAAAATAAAATGGTTCTTGAAAATAATTTAAAAAGAATACAATTTCTTAATAAAAAGTAGCATTTTTCACTATTCATCAAAAAATGAAACGTTTTAGAAAAATACAAATAATTAAAACTAAGATAATAATGATATTTTTATTTAAAAAATGAAGTTAATTTTTAAAAATAAAATTTATAAAAGAGTTAAAAATTATTTTTTAATTATGTGTGCAAAGTGCGACTAAACAACCTTTTAGAAAAATACATTTTTTTAGAAAACATTTCTTATTATCCTCAATTATTCTTAATCTATTTTAAATCAATTAATACTAATTGAATTTATTTTATATATGTGTAAAAAAATAATTTTCATAATATAATTAGTCTTATTCATACCCACCAACTTAATGGCTAGGTTATAATGAACATGTTTAAATAATAATATTTTAATAAAGTATTGTGTTTAACTTAAACCTGGTGTTGTGTGAATCACAAGATATTAAAGAGGTTTAATTTATTTGAAAAGAGATATATCATAATGTTTTGGGGTGTTACCTTATCTTATAATCTTAGTATTGCATTTCATATATACTATTGAACAAGACATCATTCTTTTAATAGCATATGGCATTATAACCTGAGTGGGAGATCAAGTTAATTATGGAGTTGGTGCCTAGAGTCATACATATTAATATAATTCCTTGTAGGATATAACCAATGGATCCTTGAGATTTAAAAGTGAAATTGGATTATTTGGAAGCTAAGGATCTCATACAACCCAGTACTTCACCATGGGTTTCTCTTATTCCTTTCTATAAGAAGAAAAACACGACTTTATTCTTATTTGTAGATTACTGGAGGTTGAACTAGATAATAGTTAAGATCCGATATACCCTTATATACATCGATGATGTATTTGATCATATGATAGGTGACCATATTTTCTATATGAATGACATGAGGTTAGGGTACCATGAATTTAACGTGAGACCATCTAACATACCCCTAACTACTTTTAGGAGTAGGTATGACTTGCATGAGTTTGCAGTAACTCCATTTGGCTAGATGAATGCACCTAAAAAATTCATGCTTGTATAGAATTAGATATTACATGCATTTTTAGATCAGTTTTCATTGGTTTTCATTGATTACATGTTGATGTAATCCTAGTCTTGAGATGATCATGCCTATCATCTTTATATTATCCTGAGTATGTTGAGTGAATATCAACTATACACTAAGATGTCAAATTTTCACTTATATATTGAAAATTTTAACTTCTTAGGTTATTCTATTTCATAGTATAGAGTGTTAGTGGACCCATAGAAGTTGATGGTTGTGGTATATTTGGAATTACCCAAGAATATCTCCATGATTCAGATATTTTTGTGTATGGAAGGCTATTATTGATGTTTTTTCTAGGACTTATCCCATCTAGAAGCACTAATATCTCGAAAAACCAATAAAGGGGTGAATTTTGTTTTCCTAGATTCTTATGAGGAGGAATTCTAGTGATTCAAGGGTAGGGTGAACTCATCAACAATCCCCACCTTACTATATTATGTTAATTAATAAACCATGTTTTACGATGCATAAGGATTCGATCATAGATATTTTCTAATGAAGAAGTATTGAGGGATTGATTATAGATCCATAATGTTGAGTATACATGATAGGTATTATCCTAATAATGCTCTAAAGTTAGGTATGGTGGTACACACCCTAAATACTAGAAATATTTTATTTTGTGTGAGAGTTTCATGGTGTAAACAGATTATAAGTTCCTAAATTATATCTTTTCACAATGGGACCTGATAATTTGGTAGAGGAGGGGGGAAGAGAATTTTAAGCCTTTAAAATTTGATTTAGAACGCACTATATAGATTTTTTTTCTAAAACTATGAGTATGAAGATGTAGTCATAGGCAGTGTAGGAATCTTGTGATGAGTGGTGGATGACAGAAACCTTTAAGAAATTTCTTATGGATTTTATGGAGTCTCAGGGGATAGAGACTCTAACATCAACATCTATTATTCCCCTAATCCTATATCAGATCAATATAAATAAATAATTTTATGTGGAGGGTTTATCCCTGAGGGAAAGTATTGGTGGCTAGGGATAAAGAAATTAATAATGGTATTTGGGGCACGATGCTTCACCTGTTAGTAGGTGGAGGTCAAGAATCAAATTCATACTGAGTTACTACATCCTTAAAACATTCTAGAATGAATGTGGGATAATATCACCATGGACTTCATGATAGTATGATCTATGAAACCTCATAAAAATGATGTAGTATGGGTGATCATGGATTGAATGATGAAGGTATCTCATTTCTTTCCTATTAGGGAGTTATTCATTGTTGAAGATTCAGGTAACCATTATATATGGGAGATAGTTTTATTTCATAGTGTTTAAAGGAGTATAGTTTCTGATTGACCTCCCCATTTCACCTTATGGTTCTAGTAGGGGCTTTTAAAGGTTTTGATATTGTAGGGTGTTTTGAGAAAATCCTACCATCCTCAAACTGATGTATAATCTCAGTGGATGATTTTGATTCTAGATGACATGTTGTGTACCTATGTTTTGGAATTCAGTGATGCTTGAGAGAAGTATGCGAATCTCATGGAGTTAAATTATAAAAAAAGTTTCCATGCATTGATGCAAATAGCTCCTTTTGAGTCTTTATATGGAAGGCCATTCTATTCACTTTACTTGTTAGGGATAGGCGAGTCACTGATCATTATACCAAGTATAATGGAGTAAATTTATGATAAGGTTCATTTGATTAGAAAGATATTGGTATCCACCCTATTTGAAAAAAATATTAGGCTGACCATAAAAGATGAATTATGGAGTTTGAGGTTAGTCACTGGGTTTTTCTTTATTTAGCAACTAAGTTAAGGAAACACCATATCTAAAAGTAGGTAAATATATTACCCAGGTTTATGAAACTTTTGAGGTAGTTGATAGGGTCATTCTAGTGGATTACTGATTAGATCTTCCATAATTATACAGTTCTATGAATGACATGTTTGATATATCATAGATTCAAAGATAACACCCTAATTTTTCTCACATGACAGATTCTGATTATATTGAGTTTGATCCCTATAGAATCTCATCATGTGGGGATTGGAAAAATTGGATTTGAGAAAAACAAACCAATAAAAATATTTATTTTATCACAAGGGAATAGAAGAAATCATGACTACTTGGAAATAAAGAATTTAGGATATGTGATCATGGAATAAATAATAGATCACATGATCGAATAAAACTTTGTGTGAACGTGTTAAAGAAAATCCTAGAGGCTATCCCTAAAAATATGTGCACATCATCACATGATCCAGGTTGGATCATGTGATGTCCTAGAGACACATGATTTTCAGACACAATAGGCCCCTAAAGATCAAAGACACTAATGATGGGATGATCAAACTATCATTGTTCTTCATGCAATGCCCCATGGATTCACATGGTATCCCCATGAGTGTCAAATCTTCATTTTTTTTCATTCACACAAGGTTCAAAAACCTACCATGTAAAGGTAATATATCCCTTGCGTGGTTGTGTGACTCAACTAGACAAATAAGATGTCCATGGAGAAGTTTTCATGTGGTATTATAACCTAAGACCATTCATTCAATGCCTATGGAGTTATTCAATTGACTTCAAGAAAAGCCTCCAAAGGATTCTAATTAATTGAGGCTATCCATGATGAGATGATCCTACAGTAACTATTTTTCTCATGATGAACCTTGGAATCATGTGATTCCCCCAAAATAATTAGGTCTTCATGTGGTCATCTTCATGTAAGTTTAGATCACCTACCATGTAAAAGTAAGAAATCCCTCACATAAAGGTTGTGTGACTCTATTATAAAAACAACTATTCATGGAGAGGTTTTCTTGTGGTTTCATGACCTAAGGCTGGTCACATGATTCCCATAGAGTCATGAAATTTAATCCATGACAAGATGATTACATGAATCAGTTAATTTAATAGGATATCCTTGACAATGTTTTCATTGCATCATGTGATCCCTGATTGATCCTATGGGATCCTAAAGTCATTTGATGGCCAAACTAAAAGTGTATTATGTGAGAAAATATATCCATGATGGGGGGATAATTTGGTCATTGTTCTTCACATGAAGCCCTCATGGGACATTCAATAATCACTATGAAAATCAGGTCATGAAACAGGGATGGGTGAAGATTTCCATGAAGAACCCTTCTCATGACCACTTTTTATCATGTGATGAAGGCGTGGACATCAAAAATGTCATGATACCAAGTTAAACAAAGTGCATGAGACGTCACTGACTTCCATGGATGGTCTTTCCATCGATTTAAGATGATAAGCACATCTTTTACAACATGAAAATTTTCATAGATATATGGGAGGTGATTCTAATAAAACCCCCCTTTACAAAGAAAGAAAAGGAGGAATGATAGGAGAAACATAGAGAATTTTCCAGATTGGAGGGATCACACAATGGTGAGAAACTCCTTTTTAATAATGTTTGATAAGAAAACTAGGATAAATTAAAATAATAAAGAGTTTTTCAATGGCCTATCACATTAAAACCCCAAGTCATGTAATCATATGATATATTACTAGTCATGTGACATGCATATGAACCCAAGACAACCTTTTCTTCTTGTGTAAAATCCATGCAATTTCCCTACCTATCATTAGTTACATGATTGAATGACCCACACATACTTCAGTGCTCGTGTGACTTCACAAGATTCCTAAAAAGTACATGATGTCACAACCTTAATTAAGATAATGTGATCATTCCATATTCACATGGAGAGAATGAAATTATGATACCCACTTAATAGCATGAATCCCAAGGGTGTCACCCATAAACTTCTTATTCCTTCTTCACACATAAAGGCTATACCCATTTAATATCCTCTAATACTCTCAAACATGGGAATACACCTTGTTATAATCCACTTGATTTACTAAACCCTGGGGAAATAACCCCTTTGAGTGTAATCATCCTTTTATACCCATCAGTGTGTCATGCATGTGAGCTATGAGGAAACTGATTGCTTTTATAAATAGGTTACATAGGGAACCTTCATAAGGCCCAAGCGCTACATCAAACATATTTTTAGCAGATATTTACACACATTTATTTATCATGTAAAGAACTTTATAACCATATGTAGAATTCACATTATAATTAATTAGTAAAAACTCATGGTTCTATATAATTCACGGTCTTATGGTCATATTAACATAGGGATGCCCCAATACGTAAGTCCTGCACTAGTATGTGATTAAACTAATCCCCTTTTATCCCTTAAAACTCACATAGAGTGTAACTCAAGTGGGATTAGAGGCTTTAAATGATCGTAACATTGGCATAATGAAAACATATATCATGGGAATCCTCATTTGGTGTAATCCATGACTACACTTTCCACTATTGGAAAATAGGCCTATACCCACGATTTTCCAAAAAACTGTAAGTATAGGCCCACCTATACCCATGGTTTTCATGAACCATGGGTATAGGTGATATTTTATAACCTATACATATGGATATTTCTAAACTGTGGCAATATGTTTCCCATGTATTCATAGGAATACAAGAATTTCATAGAAATTCCACGAGAAAACCTATACCCACAGTTTACACTTAAATGTGGGTATAGGTGGGCCTATACCCACAGTTTTAATGAACCATGGGTATATCCTTCTAGACTAAAATCCGTACCCACAGTTCTCCCAAAATTGTGGGTATAGGTTTTAGTCCCAAAGGATATACCCACAGTTCAGTAAAACTGCGGGTATAGGTTTACCCCACGGTTTTACTGAACCGTGGGTATAGGTTCCCCTATGGTTTCATGGGAAAAAAATTGGGCAGGAAAAACTATTGCAATGGTTTTTTACCTATACTAGTGGTTTATAAATATATATATATATAAGAATATATAGATATATACATACACACATCCACACGCATAAGTATAAATGGTGTAGTGGGAATGGACTTCGGTTGTGTACAGGCAGTGAGGGTTCAAAACCCACGTGCATTATTTTTTTAATCTTATACCCATAGTTTTATAACTATGGGTATAAAATATTTAAATCATGGGTATAGGTCGTTGATATACCCACACTTTGAGGACCAATGGTTTTATGAACCATGGTTATAGGTATTTCAAACCGTGGGTATATCTCAGGTCTATATCGATGCCTCAGTTTCTCATGGTTCCTTGAAACTGTGGGTATGACCTATACCCATGGTTTTGTGGTATATACCCACGGTTTCAAACCATTGGTATAGTATAAATTTCCAATAGTGTTCCTTTCCTTTAAAGGGAGACCTCAGTGTGTAAGCCCCACTCAAATATCAGGGCAAACTCAGTGTGAATGCCTCACTCAAATATTAGGGTGACCTCAGTGTGTAAGCCTCCCTCAAATATCAAGGTAACCTTAGTGTGTAAGCCCTATTAAAAAATCAAGGTGACCTCAGTGTGTAATCCACATACAAATAAATCTTACACTATTATTAAATGTTTCCAATAATAACTATATGGTATTTCTAAAACCGATCATGAATCATATGGGCTTAGATACCGGTAGTGATTATTCCATTAGCATGATGAAAATTCCCCCAATAAGGGCCTGTTTCAATATATAATATTTATTACATATTTACCTTCTTCAAAGTCCTATATTCCTATTGTAGCATCTCAAGAAAACATCATATGAATAAGACTTATTTATTACTCTATTGTCACACCTTTTACAACATAGGTATCATCTAAAACTACATGGACTCTGATTTTTTTCCTCTACAAGATATATAGGATACCCCTCCAAGGCTCAATCCTCCATAATACAATGTTAAAATTACATATTACACACACTTACCACATGATGTTAAACTACATGGTATGGTCATATCACATGACCTTAAACTATGTCACTTGAACTATGTGGGCTTTGATTCTTGTTTTTATAGGATATGTAAGGCCGCCCTTTGAGGTTCAATACGAATTACAAAAATACTAATTTACTCTTTATATGGTAATAAAATTTAGAGTGCCTAGATTCATGGATTTAAAATATATAAATCCCCAAACCATCATAATTATGTACTAATGGGTTGAATATGAAGAACCTATGATGCATACAAATGGTTCCATTAATAGGATGCCTTCCTGAATGTATTAGGATTCATATCGGTAAGAGTCAACAATTGGTAATTTTATTAGGGTAACCAATCCTATACTAGGATCTAGGAAAGATTCATAAATTTATATTAAATCTATAATAGAGTCCTAGAGATAGAAATAATTCCCCCAATAAGGTGTGATGATCCTAAAATCCCATACCCTTGACCAATGTGAGTTCATAAATGTCACTGGTAATAAATCCCAATGATCTATTTCATTTGGAATGTTTTATTGTAGCTAATTATAGATGTTTAATATATTGAGAGTTTTTTTAGAGAGAAATGGGAAACCAAACATGAATGATTGTTCAACCACACTCAATAACCCATAATATAAGCATTGAGTGTTACATTGTTGAGAAAAAATGGTGAACCTAACCTGAATCTCTTAATAACTAAAATATAATCAGGATTCTCCATTAGATGTTTCATTTTTTCACGCACAATACACAAAAAACAAATGTCCAAACAAAAAATAAGAATAAACAATTGGGTTACCCATGTATAGTTGATTGAGCATTTTTCGTACTTGAAATAATGCATTTTTCAACAAACTTGTTTAATATTTTACCTATCACTATAGATAAATTTATCTTAAAGTTTTCTTTGATATAAGGTCTAGGAATCATTAAGAATGTTTTCTAGATCCTAAACTACAACAAATGCCACTAAAAATCATGAAATAACTTCAGCTACTCGACACCTTCAGCATCAGGTAAAAAAATTGATGGTTAAGGAGTACCCTCAACATTGTAAAATCCTGCACTAGATACTGCATGAAGGGGTAGTCAAGTGTTGATGCCCGTAATCCCACCTCACTCAATAAAGGATGCGATGAAACCAGTGAGGCCTATCACTACTAAAAACCACATTAGGAACCAAACTACCCCAGGATCCTATCCTCAAGGCATGACAATCAACATATTCCCTACCTCAAGAAGGTTGATCAAGGAGTTAACCATGAATACATAATTGTTTTGGAACTACCTAGGTTAAATCATTTCAATTGTCACTACAGGATTCATCTCTCCATTTCCCCCAAGTCACATGTAGAGTGAACTTATTGACATGTTTCATCCCTAAGTGCTCATATAAAGGCATTCAGGAGATCATATCAGGCATGATAGGCTATGGATCACATGAAGTAGTCCCATATCATTGGTTACCCCAATGATGATGACTAGTATATTCTAACAGAACCCAGTGATTAGGCTCATATCCCTAGTTGTTCAAACCAAGTTTTCCCATGACTCCTAGTAGCATGAATTGGGTAAACACATATCCCAAACCTATTCATGAATCCCCTCAGCATATTTTGATGGAACAAGAAGAAAACATGGGGTAATATATCCAAAATTGAATTGAATAAATCTATCTACATGTCCTTTAAATCATGATCATACAAGTTTATATTCCTGCAAACACCCTTATGAAGGGCCAATGTATTTTTCCAATGATGGTGAAGCATCATCAAAATATTATAGAGATGATATAGGGACAAAAAAATATGCCTATCTAAAAAAGGAGAGTAAAATATCAGTATGATCAATATAAATAGATGGGTACTCTGGAGAAAGTTCATATTCTTATGCCCATCTAAGGGGATTATCAATGCATTCTGATAAAGGAAGAGCAATAGGACTAAGCTCATATCCCCATTTTGACTGGGGTTCATCAACCTAGTTTGGAAATCACCTTAGGATAAGAAATTATTCATGTCCATGAAATCCAACCAAAATCATATGACAAGGATCATATTATCTTTCTAAATAGGTTTCATCAACCCTATTTAGAAATCACCTCAGGACAAGAATATATTCAATTCAAATAAATCCAATAATATAATCTAAAGGCATAGGACCAGGTTTACATTTCCATTCTTATTAGGTTTTGTTAACCCATTTTGGAAATCACTTCTGGGTAGGTGCATATTCTTATCAAAGGAATCCAATCACATACTCTAAAGGCATAGGACTAGGCTCATATTCCCATTCCATCTAGGATTTATCAACAAAGTTTAGAAATAAACTCAGGGAAGGATGATATCCATGCTAGAAAATATAATCATCATATTTCAGTATCATATAGGATCCATGTGTATAATCTTACTCCTTCCAACATAATAATATTCTAACATCCATCAAGGAATAGAAATGGGGAGGCCTTTATTAATTTTCCCATTCCAGAGGTTCATTGATATATTCTGGAAGGGAATAAAAATTGGAATCTTTCTCATACCACCGCTTCATCTAGGGATGGACGACAAATTTTAGAAACCACGCAAAGGTAGGATCATATTACCACCAATAATATATAATATCACCAGAATAATCACGTACATTATAAACTATGGGATTATATTCTAGAAAAAATATACAATCATTGATATAATTTGATGACCACCATGAAATAAGCCCATACTCCTTCCCAAACACAAATAGAAGGTCAACATATTCTGACCATAATGTGTAAAAAGGATCGTATTTCTACTTTTCTCAATTATAGTATCCTTTAGTCAATACAACCCATATCTATAACACCTCAAGGGTCCAGAAACACTTCATCTGAAGAAGAAGGTGAAAAATACCATGATGGTCCTCCTTGTGGTAGTATAGAGATTGATTATAGGAATTCTACCCCTAACATCTTCTATATAAATACTCCCCATAGAGATATATATTTTAGATAGTGAAATCCTCCCATTTTAAAGTCACCTTCATATATAAATGTTCTAGAAACACCAATGTTAACCGCATATAGTGCCCCATTAACCAATAACAACACATCACCTTTGTCAGTATGTGTCAAAACTTGGAAATGGTTTTCCTTAATATTTTATTTACTTATTGATCTTACTATTGGTTTTTAGGTTGAGTTTTGGGTGAATTTTATGAGTTTTGGAGCTTTTAGCTTGTTTTTGGCTTTGTGCATGGTTAATGTGCATGGTTTTGAGTGAAACTGGGAAGATGGATGATCAATGGAGACTTTTAAATTAATTTTGTTATTTCATGGTTTTTATTTCATGATTAGTTCATATTTTATCCCAAAAAATGTGAGAAAAGGGAGTAATTATGTGGTCTTCTTGGGATATCTGAGGCTTGAAACACGACTTGTGCATGATTAAGGGAAACTTTGTAGCAAGTGTGTGAGGGTGATTGTCATCTCGAAAGATGATTTTCAAAATTTTCATACATCTTACCAAAACTTGTGGCTATTATATTCAAAGTTTGTTGTATTTCTAGTAGATTGAGCATGGTTGGAACATTGTTTGGTAAACTGTTTGGCCAAACCTTGTGGATTTCCTAAAAAATACCTAAAACTCATAGTTCCAATTTTCCCCCTCATAAATTAAAACCCCATTTCAACCCCCTCATCCCCATTTTATTATGGTGTGTGAAGGGTATCCCAAAACCCTCTCCCTTGGATCTTCTTCCACCATTGAAGAATCTCTATTGATCCTTAGTAAGTTTTCTTTGGATCTTGTCATGTTTTACCCCTATCTTATTCCCCTTTAGTTTATATATTATTCTTGGTTTGGGTTATCTCTTAGATGAACAAAAAGTATGAGATTTGACGTTTTCTTTTGTTTTATTTTGATTTATGGTGTTTGGTTTTGTTCTATGGTCTTCATTGTTCCCCGATTTATGTTTCATCACATTCACACACCATTGAGGTAGGTGTTTTTGTCTATTTCCTTTCAAGAACATTCCATTATATTCTAGAAATTTCTTAAAAGAATTTTAATTGGGTTACTTAAACTTTTGTTTTTTTAAAAATGAATTGTGTAGCCTCACTATATTGGTGGTTTTATTGAAATGGGGTTTCAAAGTATTTACATAGTTATTCCTATATGTTTGAAATATATATTTATAATTAGTGTTTGATGAAATTATAAGTGGATTTTCAAATGGTTTTGGGTGTTTTTAAATGATGTTTGGAATTTTTGGGGTTTTATTAAAAATTGGGTGACAAATGGACTTGTGATTTGTATGGGTATTTGGACTCTTTGTGGACATGGTGCATATGTGAAACAACATAGATTACATTACGATTATTCTTTATATTCCTTGATTAAACCTTTTACATTCATATAGATGACCATATATATGTCAGTGTGATATATTCATATCCATATGTGCATGGGATGCGCATATAGATTTGTTCATTCATATAATTGGTTAATTCCATATGATGTTTTTTTGTCTAAAACCTATTTTTACTCAAATATTTACCTTAATTATAAAATGTTTTTCCAAATGGTTTCTTGGTTTTCAAATGTATTTCAAATGAAATTTTAAGTAGTGTTTTGAAAAATATTTCTCTAGAGGTCATTTCACACTTCTGAACTATATATTTTCTAAAACTCATTTATGGATAATTTGGAACCTTATAGACGTATTTATATTCTTGCCTTGTTTTTAGAAATGGATTTGGAAAGAAATGTGTTTTCTTAGAAATTTTTTGAGATTTCAAATGCATAGGATCATTTGGTACCTCAATATGTTTTTGGAAGGAGGTTTTAAACTCTTATGATGTGTTGTTATGGGTAGAAATTGGATAAAATGGTTTCTATATGGTGGTAACCCCATGGTTTATTCCAATCATGGAAGGTATTCACATGCATAATGTCAAGAAGTGGGAATGGAATACATGTTGTCATATGTGGGTTATTTATAGATCCATGTGTGTGATAAACTTCACAATTTTTCCAATATACTATCATCATGGGATCCTAGACTTCATATAGAGGGTCCATAGATGGTTATTATCATGTTCTCGATGAGAATAACTAATTACTCTATGGTTGGTGAATATTTATTGTGGGTGTTCTACTAGTGTTATGTGAGTAAGAATACTTGGTTAGTAAAATACTATGAAAAACTTCATACACTGGCAGATGGTTCCAAAATGATTATTTTTAGGTTCTCCTCTCAAGATGTTTAGGATATTACCATGACTATGTAATTTGTATGCTCCTTTATTGCTTTGCAAAATTTTTAGTTAATTATTCTTCTTGTATGGAATAACTATATCCTGACTACTTTCTCTACTTTTGGTATTGTTTTTTGATATACACTACTATTGTGCTTAGTTTTTTACCCCTCTTGGTTATTCACTTATCTGGGTTATAGTTTTCTTAATGGATGTTTTATTCAAAACTAGATTTGAAATGGGGTTCTGTTTTAAAGGAAATACATGTTTCATTTATTGAAAGTGGATTTTGGGAAAGATTTGTTTATTTATTGAAAAGATAAAGAAATATGGTCCTACATATATTTTAAAAATAGTGTTTATGGACTATTTTGAGAAAGATCATGTTTAGATTATATATTTCTTAACAATTAATCTTTTTTATTCTCACAACCTACTTGTGCCACCAATAATCATTATACCTGAGTTATTTTGTAGGTTCAGGTTCCATTTTGGATCACCCATGGTGAAGGTTGGTTTTTTGGATGGTGGTGACCAAGAGGTCACATGGAGTTCATGTTAGGTCCCAATTGGACTCATTTTTTGTTTGTATTTGTTTCTAGATCTACTTATGCTTTAGTTAAGTTTAGTGATTAGTGTGTCTTGATATTATTATTTCTTGGTTTAATTTTATATTTTGATTATTGGGAGAAATTATCCCCAATGATTGATGTTGTGACACTGAGGAACTTGTACTCACTCGTGGGGATTAGGGATACCCTTTGGGCCTTACTATAGGCCGGTTTGGGGGTCTAATTTGGGGTTAACCTAGGATGGTTCATGAAAATATGGTATTAGAGAAGCCCTATATTATTTGGTATCTATGCTAGAATAGAGGTAGGATCTTCAGGGCTCAGAAGGTAGGTCATGGGTTGGTGCTAGGTCACCATTACTCATGATGAAACCTAAGTTCCTAGGGATAATTGTGCTTTGAGTCTTTATTTTTGGTTTTGGGATTTATGTTATTGGTTTTTTTTGGTTCAATAACATTGTCCATGTTGGGAAATGACAATGGGCATGAACTGTTGTCACATAGTGAGATTACATAGCATAACGACCCATGAAGTGCCTGAGTTCATGGTTCAGCGTGATTCCAGTGGTTGGTTCATGATTAGCGCATGGTCTATTAAACCTAATGGTAAAGTCATGTATGACCACTTTTTACCCTTTTTAGAGGTTTAATTTGATTGATGATTTTTGTTTGATTTTGGTTGGTGTGAGTGTATTTCGAAAATAAAAATGGGTTTCTAGAAGGATGTGCAATTTAAATGGGTGTGTGAAAATTTTGTTTGGGATTTTAATGTGGGTTAACTGGAATGGTTTTGGCATAAGAGGACTTGAAATGGAAAATTTAATTCATAAGTGTTTTTTGGTCTTTGAAATGATTTTGAAATTGAAATGTTTTTTAATTTTAAATATTATTTGTTATTTTTTTGTGATGTTTTGGTCTATGATCTTGGTATCTTGGTTTGAGGTGTTATCATGTTTGATTTTTGGTTGAAATTTGGTTCATTATTGACTTTTTTTGTTTCCAGGCAGTGAGAGTATGCCTCCCGGGATGGTCCCAAAGTTTTCTAAGGGGTCACTTATAGTTGTTGGTTATACCTAGACTTTCGATGGAGTTGTGGAGTAAATATATTCATGTTCTCTTCCTATTTTCCATATCGACCTAGGTCCTATAGATGATTTAGGGTATCTCCAGGAAATTGAAAGTGTTTGATGATCCTTGGAAACTCTAGATTCCTTGAGGGTGTGAGTTATCTTAGGTCTATTGGAAAGACCAATGTTTGACTATTGGAGGGTGATCATTCCATCCTTATTGAAAATGGGATGTCTTGGCAGATCTTTAAGACCATTCTCACTTAGTATCTTATCCATGAGGAGGTAAAGGTGAAGAAATTGGTTGATTTCATGGATATTCTCTAAGGTCAATGAATAGTTATGGGGTATATTGACCACTTAAAAGAGATGGTTCCCTTTTCATCAGAAATAAGATCAGGAAAACTCTCGAAATATCATCTCTTTGGGTAGGATCCTTATCTAGAGATCAAGGATCAAATTATTTCATATAGGAAATCCACATTAATAGTGTTAGTAGATGAGTTGTTCTTAGTTGAGTTGGTTTCCAGAGGGAAACCTATGGTAGTTGGTAGCTCTTCTTCTCTAGGTGTTGGTAAGGGTTCCCCATCTGATGTGGAGGCTAAACAAGAGGAACCTATTTCAAAGTATTCTTCTTTATTGGTTTATACTTCTCATCAAAATGAACACTCACTCATTTTCTTCCAGTGTCTCCATGTGGTACATTCTAATATTTACTTCCATAATTCTATAAAGAACTATCATCAATGTGTTCAGTTGTTTTATACTCAAAAATTATATGGGATGGGAACTCGGTAGAATAAAAATAATTATAGAACAAATTTGGAACCTTTTATCCTTTCCTTTATGATTTTTTGATGTAACCCTTATATTATATTCCCATATACAAGAGCATTCTTCTTTGGTCCCATTATGTTTGTATTCTTTCATATTTTTCTTATTCATGATCTGTGTATCTCTTTTGTTAGTTCATTTTCTCATTCATATTTAGTATTGGTTATGATTTATGAAAATTGTGAATTTTATTTGGTTTGATGATATATTTGATCTTATTTAGTTGAGGAAATATTAGTACATTATTAAATGATGGGGAGAAAAAACATGGAACTCTTCTTGTTTTATCATGAGCCAGTTGGGTGATAATTATGATATAGAGGTCCCGCAAGTGTTAGTGGGTTTATTTGGTTCTATTTAGTTTTGATTTTAGTTCTGAGTCTTTTTTATAAGAGATTTTATTTGTGTTTGTGAGATTAGTCTTTTCCTTATCTTGGGCTTTGTGAATTTCTATGGAAAGAATGTTTTATGGTGGGTATAATTATTACACCCCATCCTTAGTTATATTTATTAATTTCTCAGGTCTTGATCTTTCTGTTAGATTTCAGGTTGATTTCATGATAAAGTTTTTGAGTTTTTGAATTTTCATCATATTTTTGGCCCTATGAATTGTTAGTGTGCATGGTTTTGAGGGAAATCATGTATTTTACTGATCAAAGGGGCCTTTTCAATTAATTTTGTCTTGAATTTTTTTTCATTCATGGTTATCACATAGTTTGACTAAAAGTGTGTGAGAAAAATGAGTAATCGTGCATCCTTCTTGTTGTGTGTGAGGCCTGGAACATGACTTTTTTATGATTAGGAGAAACCATGTGACAAGTGCGTTAGGGTTTCATTCATCTTGACTGAACTATTTTTATTCTTGGAAGATGGAGTACCAAACCATGTAGTAATCTGATGCAAGGGTGGTTTTCTTTCTAGTAGGGTGCACAAGTTTAGTGTACAGTTTTGTGAACTGAGTTGTTTAATCATGCGTCTTGACTAGAATTCCAAAAACATAAAATTACATGTCCCCCACTAAATTAAGACCCCATTTCAACCCATCTACACCCTATTTTGTTTTGGTGTTCTAAGGGACTCCAATCCCCTCTAATTTTTCTCCTCCCCCACCCTTGAATAACCTTCTTTGATCCTTGGTATTTTTCTATAGATCATGGCTTGTTTTCTTCCATATCTACTCTTCTTGACATCTTGTGTCTTTATTTTTAAAGGATTTAGGTCTCTATTTTCTAAAACCTAGAGTATGATGGTTGATGTTTTCTTATGTTTTATTTTGATAAAGTGTATTCATTTTAGTTATTGGGTATTCCCTATTCTATGCTTGAAGTTTCATTGAGTTCTTACACTTTTGAGGTTAGTGTTTCCATCCATTTTCTTTCATAATTAATCCATGTGATTATTGAGATTTATTAAATAAATTCTAAATGTGTTACTAATGTTTTTGGTTTCCGAAAATGAATTTTTTGGGCTCTCTATATAGGTGGTTTGGTGAAAATGGGTTTTCAATGGATTCACATAGTTATGCCTATATGTATGAAATGTATATGTATGATAGGTGATTGATAAAATTAATTTTGGATTTTCAAATGGGTTTGGGTGTTTTGAAATTATGTTTGGACTTTTGGGGGTTTTTATAAAAATTGGGTGAAAATGGACATGTTCTTCATATGGATTTTTGGACTCTTTGTGGACATGGTGCTAATGTGAAACCTCTTATGTTACATTCTAATGTTTCTTTGTGTTCCTCTATTAAACCTTTGACATTCATATGAATGTCCATATATATGATGGTGTTATATATGCATATCAATATAAACACAGGGTGTTCTTATAGATGTGTGCATGCATATAAATGATAAATTCCATATAATGTTTATTTTACCAAAACATCATTTTTCTCAAATTATTACCTTAATTCCAAAATGTTTTACCCAAATGGGTTCATGGATTTAAAATTCTGTTCAAATAAAATTTTAAGAAGAATTTTACTAAAATTTACTTTGGTGGACATTTAGATCTTTTGAAATATATATTTTATAAAACTCATCTAAAGGTCTGTTTGATACCTTGGAGATGTGTTTAGATGCTTACCTTGGTTTTGGAAATGGTTTTGTAAAGAAACGTGTTTTCATAGAAATGGTTTTAGGTTTCAAATGATAATGAACATTTGGTAACTTTAGATGTTTTTGGAATTTTTTTTGAACTCTCGTGATGGGTGAGTGTAATTGGTACATGGATAATTTTTTTTTATGTGATGGGCACATGGATGGATTTCTTCCATTCAGGGAAGGTCTCCACATGGATGGTGTCAGGGGGTGGGTAAGGCATGGATGTTGGAATTTGAGGGTTATTTTCCGAGTCAAGCATGTGATGAACTCCTTACTATTTCCCATATACTATAAT
This sequence comes from Viscum album, assembly GCA_963277665.1. Taxonomy (NCBI): domain Eukaryota; kingdom Viridiplantae; phylum Streptophyta; class Magnoliopsida; order Santalales; family Viscaceae; genus Viscum; species Viscum album. The sequence goes on from OY728164.1 coordinate 1,820,365,594, forward strand.
CATGGAATCCTAGATATCATATAGAGGGTCAAGATATGCTTCATATATTATTATCGATGATAAGGACTAGGTCCCCCATTATTAGTGAATGTCCATGGTGGGTGTTCCACCAATGATATGCGAGTAGCAGAACTAGATTGGTGATAGACTATGGAAAACATCGTACACTAATAGATGATTCTAAACTGAGTATGTCCAAGGTCACCTCTTGATATGTTTAAGATATTCCCATGAATATGTACCTTGTATGCTACTTTATTTCTTTATGGAATTTTTAGTTACCTGTTCTACTTGCACAGAATAATTATATCCAATATGGTTCCTCTGATTTCGATAACATTTTCTAATATACCTTTTTATTATGACATAGTTTTTGATACATACTAGTTATGAACTTATCTAGGTTGTATTTTTCATTATGGATTTTTGTTTTCAAAAATGGATTTTGAAATAGGAATATGTTTTAAAGTAAATCTGCGTTTTTATAAATCAGATTTTGTGAAGGTTGAGTTTGGTTGTTTAAAAGATAAAACTCTATTTTCTTACATGTATTTTCAAATTAGTGTTTATAGACTATTTCAAGAAAGGTAATGTATGTATTTTTTGGTGCTCACCTACTAAACTATTGTATGCTCACACCCTATATATTCCACTCAGTATCAATAAACCTAGGCTGTTTTTTACGTTCATGTTCCATTTTTTATCTCCCATGGATTGGGTTGGTTTTGTTTTTAGTTGTTACCAAGGGGTCACATAGAGTTTATGTCAGGTCCTGGTTGGTTTCTGTTTTTTTGATTCTATAACTAGATCTGCTAATGCTTTAGTTATGTTCAATGATTAGTGTATATTGGTTATGCTATGTGATCATTTTTATTTAATATAGTGATTATTGGTTGAAACCATGCCCAATTATTTATCTTATGATTCCTAGTCACTTGTTCCATCCCATTGGGATCAGGTAAACCCTTTTTTCCTTTACAAAAAATGGTTTTAGTGTCTATTTTGGAGTCAACCTAGGCTATTTCAGGATAATAGAAGGTCCAAAGAAGTTTCCACTATGGTCTAATGAGGCAGAGGAATATTCCTATAATAAAGAAGAGTTCTACATTTAAATATCAAAATAGATAGCCCAAAAAATTTATGACTATGTTTTGGCCCCTCACTACTTCTAATTATGATGTCTCATATGATCTGATGAAGGAGTGCATGAATTACCTATGCTAGAACACTTGGGTGACCTTTCAATGGTTAAAGTCTAGAAACATCCCTTCTGATGAATATGAGGGCCATCTTCAAGCCATAAACACACTTTTCTATCAGATATATCTGGTTTCTTTCTCTATGGACTGGAAATCATTATCAGATAGGCACATTAAAGTCTTACAACACACTTTCCTCCATAGTTTAACGAATCTTTGAAAACTAATTGTTGAATCCCCATTAGACATTTGTATCTATGGATAGGACAAGTATGCAACATTATATTTTAACCTATCCTTTGGACAGATAACCTCCATTTCACAACCTTCTATAAATTCATATCCATAGGATAGATCATGAGAATGAATTATGAATGATCCATTTGGTTAATCCAATGAATTCCCTTCATTTCAAAAACACAAAAGCATGGCCGCTAATAGGATCTTAATCCAAACCTATCAGAAGAATAGAAATACATCTCAAAAAAAGAGGCTAAAATCACATACTACTTACTATCTCCATGTAGTAGGTGACATACATTATGATTAGGCACTACACCTATCCCATGCATTATTTAAACTATTCGCAATAATTAAGATTATTATAGAATCCACCTTGGAAACCATCCTTGAATAAACCCAACCTGTAAGGATGGGGGTGTTTTTACCACTACCTTTACCCTAGGGTCATTAAACCCTAGGTGGTTCCTAAAGAAGTTAGTTAAGGCTCTAAATGAACTTCATACTATAGTTTTGGGGTCATTTTTTCTCTCAAATTCCATCCTAAGAGTCATTGAATCCTCAAGAATAGGATTAGAAAGTACTACTAGTGGCCCGAAATCAGCCCTTGTCCATAGGTTTGGGAGAAAAGTTTTTATCTTCATCAAGGAGATTGCTATTCTCAAAGATGGGTAGTTGTTACCAATGGCTGAAACCCCAAATATTCCTTCCACTGTGTGAAATATCCTTGACATTTGTGGCTCAATCCACAAGTATGGTTAGATACTCCCTCAAGGTCACTATTCATAGACCAAAACTAGGATAGAATCCAGCAAATAAAATCAAACTCCACAAGGGTTGTATATTAAGATGTTCTAAAAAGTCAGAGGACCCAAAGGAATACCTCGATGTAACTCTAAAAGGGGAATCATGCAGTACAAAAATTCCTTATTATTCAAGGGATGAAAAGATGATCAATTTTACCCATTATACCTTAGTGAACATCATAATCATCAATATGGTATATGATATGGATTGGGACATAGATGTTGAGGGAGATAATGTTGAAACATTACATCTGTAGGTGGGTGATGTTTATGCACAAAATGAGGATGAACTCATACAAAATCTGTGGAGGAACCAAAACATAGAACCTCAGAATAATGAGTTTCCACCCCCTTAATGAAATTCCAACATTGATAAAGAGAAAGGTGTGGCTACATCCCAATATTCACCTTGAAATTATGAAAGTCCCTCAATGGAATAATGACTAGCAAAATATAAGAGTGAGACATATAACCATAGACAACTCAAAGAGGAATTAACCTAGGGTAAAATTATCACTGGGCAGCACTTCCAGGTGTAAGAAAATATCACTCCTTATACCCTTTAGAAGGGAGTTAATCTTTTTACAAGGATGGAATCTAATCATTAGGTATACTCTAGATACAAACAAATAACTTACGAAAACACAATAATTGAGGAAGAACATGATTATCCCTCATTATGTTGATCAAATTTTCCCTATCATTATGATCATATGGTCACATCATAAACTATAAATCGATAGAAGATGAAGGTAGGGTAGCTATGTTAATCCGCTCCCACTACATGTTCTCAAGGGGTGATTTAGATGGTGGTACCCCCAGAGCTACTCAAAACTATCATGTATTTAGCTAATTGGATGGAACCCATAGAGGGGTGACCTGACCCCATTCTACTTGAGAGGAATTCATACACTGAATGTTTGGATGCTGCTTTCCCACCACCCAATTTTGTAAATTCTACCTATTTAACCTTAAATGAAATGATTTATCCAACATATTATCTCAAACACTTCATTTCCTAATGCATCCTTATGATGGGCCCTTGAGACCAGTAAGTATTGAATAAACTAATATTCATCATATATAATTTGGTGGGTCTAGCATCTATTTGGTATAATAGGATCCCAACAGGTTCTGTCATAGTCTAGGAAGTCCTTCTTCATCAATTCCTCAATCAATTCAGCTCCCCACTAAGGAAAAAAAACTATTTTCAACCTCATAAAATAAAAATATAATGAGAAAGATAGTGCTGTATAAATTTATCTCAATATGGAAAGATCTAATGTACTCACTCATTATTCCACTCCCATAAGACCCGTTTTTTGAAATTTATGTTGGAACCTCCATGAGAAGCTATACACACTATTTGATCCCAATAAGATACCATAGAGCTTTTCAAGAGTTCACATAAATAGAACAATGTTTATAGGATTCAATTAAAAAAACCATAACCAAATGTTATCTCACCCCATAGAACAATATAAAATTATTGGAAAACAAGAAACAACCACTGCCATTTCTAAACTAGTAAAGGTTCCCACTAGAACACCCATGTAGGACTTGTATCAACCAACCCCTCCCACTGTGTGACACCATTATAAAAATCACCCTCAAATAGAGGAAAATAGAGATCAGGGTCACCTGTGATTTGTGGAGTGCAATAAAAAATTATATTCCTTCTTAAATGATTTTTTTCTTTATTATTTTCTTACAATAATGGAGAAAAATACCCTCAAGATTATTGAGCCTAGAAACCCTAGTGAAGTCTACCTAAGTGACCATCCTGACTATTTCCCTTTCCATAAGAGTATCAATCACATAATTCAGAATTAATTTGTCTTTAAATAAATCTATCAGGTTATGATTGATTCTGTATGGGTGATACTAGGAAAAGACTCGATGCATGTGGCCTATGTGACCACCACCCAACCAGAAGATGAAGGCAACTGGTAAGAAGTTCTGGCTAGGGCTGAATAGAATCTTGATTTTTGAATGACCTAGAAGATAGTTTAATGAGATCATGACACCCTCAGAGAAAATATCTGTAGACTGATCATGATTTCAGAACCTAATGGGATGCTATTAAAACCACCACCTGAATGGAAATACAATCGTCAGAAGAAGAAAATATTTCAAGAAAAATAGTATCATCCAACCCCAACACTAGATCCAACTCTCAAAAATTTATTTTCCTCATCATACAAAGTATGGGAGTCATCCCACAAAATGGAATCCTTATCAGATGAAGATCTTATATTAAGAATTGTTTACATTAAAAACGTAACAAACACTTTCTTCTATGATGAATATATCGATGAACATGAGTTACCTACCCCTAGTTAGGGATATAGAGGCCGAGTACACATAAAATGAGAGAAAAAGTTATAGCATGGTCATGGATGAACATAATATCTCATCCAAATACCTATCAGATCTAAATATATGGTTGATACCCATGGGTGAGAGCTTCAATGAGCCCAACAAGAGCACATAGATGCCTTAGGGTCTTTTAGTGGTCAACTAAATAGAATTACTTTGGAGTACTAGCTTGTTATAATAAAATTGTATAATCATCCTAGACAAGTGGGTAGACTAGATATACCCACTTATCTAGTAGTATAAATTCCCCAAAATTCATCTAGAGTACAAAATTAGTCTACTACAAGAATTTCATCTCCTAGGCCACATTCCAATGAGAATCCCCACCTTGGGAAGTGTTGGTCCCTAGAATAAAAATATGTATTTTTGAAATAGTTAGTGTCTATCCTGGACAATCTATCAATCTTGGATTCTCTCTATATTTCAAAAGAACATAGAGAGGCATTTATCGAGGCCCTATGATTCCCCATTAGTATGAGATAGAGGTCACCATAGTTAAGGTTTATCAGGTGGAAACTACTACAATAGAATGCCATGTGACCATCTTATTCATAGATAAATACTAGGACGAATATATCCAAGGGAATATATGACCCCTTTATGTTTCAATAAATCTTGAATTTTTTAAATCCAATGAGATCTATTCAAAAATGGTTCTCAAATAAATCCCATCCCATTATGAACCCACTGATTTTTGGGATTTATTAAGGATGAAATGTCTCCAATGACACTAACCATTCAAGGGTATAACAAGAGTTATAAAATACCACTTATAAAGATAAATATCAAGGCCCCATTTGAAGACTTAACATCTAATGTTGAGTTTATGGTTATCCATAGAAGACATGATGTACAATGCCCTACTTAAGAGACCTTGGATTCATAGCCATGGAGTGGTTCCATCGACATTCCATCAATGTTTGAAATACCCCAATAATGAAAATGATGACATACTATGTGTTGATAATGAACTCTTTCAATCTTGTGAATCATAATTTTACTAGGTGAGTTTCTATAATGGGGAAGGAAAGAACCAATGAAAGAGTGTGACATGAAATTTTCCACCCCCAATTGGTTGAAAGATACCCATGAAAACCCATGTAGCTTGTTCAATAGTGACTATGTATTGCCTATAATCCTAATCAAGTTAGTAGTTCCAGTCCCAAATATTTATTTCAAACATAATTGGACCATTTCTATGCAATCAATGTCATTCCTAATGACTTAATCCCATCAAAAGAAATCCAAAAAATTTCTTCAACCATGTCAAAAAAATTACTACTCTATCAATAGAAACTGAGAGTACCCCCAAGAAACGCCCTATAATTTTAGGATTTCTATACCACTACTACTCTCAATTGCATTTTAAAGGAAAATAATAATCTAAAAAATATCCCCATGAAACCGAAAATATATTTGGGTGTCGATGTTTCTTCTAGTAGCCTTTATACTACGTCGTGGACATAGATAACCCCATGTTTTCTATCGTGAATTGAGACTCTCCCACTAATATAGAGATGGAAGAGGAAGAGAATGACCTTAGGGAAACCCCTAAAATATTTGAGGAAAGAATATCCACCTCCATTGATGATCTCAATAATGTAAATTTAGGAATATAATAGGACATGTGGATTATGTTGAGAAGTATATGCAAGCTTCTTGAGGAGCATGAGATTTACATTCCATTTTAAGGAAGCATCAATATATGATCTAATGGAATTATATAGATATTAATAGGATCAAACCTAATGTATTCACCCATAATCAGGTATTGATATATGACCATAGATGTTTCAAGCATGTATTTAGAAGATTTTACCCCTCTCATGCAACATATGTAGAATCTAAAGTTAAAAAATTCATTAAAAAACAAGGTTTATCTAAGAGTTTCAGTACCAAAAATGGATTTCCATAATCATTACCATTATAAAAAATAATGGACATACCAAGGTATTCATTTATTTTAGGGATCTTAATCAATAATTATCAAAAGTCAATTTCCCCATACCAATCAATTAACTCTTGATCAGAGTGACTGCAGGATTGAAATAAATTTCTTTCATGGATGGGTATTCATGATATAACAAGATCAGGATGGATACTAAAGATATAGAAGGAACCAAATTTAGATCACCTCATGGAATATTATATTACCAAGTCATTCCATTTGGATTAAAGAATTCTAGCACCACATATCAATGTGCATGAATTATATTTAGAAACCCTTCTTGGGAGTAATTACAGAATGCTATGTTGATGACATAGTGGTTAAATCATAGTAGCATTGTGATTACTTCACTGATCTTTGATTTTTTTTTTTGAAAATTATGGAAACATAGTTTGAAGATGAATCCTCAGATGTTCCCATTTGGGGTAACATCATAGAAATTCATTATATTTGTATTATGACACCATGACATTAAGATTTATCTTGAAAATACTAGTGAAATTCTAGATATTCTACCTCCTTGGAATCTTAAAGGGTTTATAGGGATCTAGGGGATATTATCATATTTGAGGTGTTTTATATCTAACCTAGATGGAAGTTGTCACTCCTTCACTAAGATAATGAGAAAGGTTGTCACTTACTAGTGGGACTAGGACTTATAAGAATATTTTTAAAACATAAAATAATTTCTATTATACCCATCAGTCTTAATGCCGCTAGTAGAAGGGAAGCCACTCATTCTGTACATGTAAACTATGGAAAAATTGATTAGTTCCCTCCTCACAAATAAAAATAATATATAAAATTAAAATATTCTTTACTATATCTTCTGAATGATTCTAGATCCTAAGACTTGATATTCAGATATTAAGAAGAACTACTTCACACTCATCATGGTAGAGAAAATGTTTAGGCATTACATGAAGCATAATTAATTCCACTTAGTCTCTCATATTGACCTGATCAAGTATATTATTTTCCACCCTATGCTTACTAAGTGATTTTACTGATGGTAAGTTAACCTACCACAATAATACATCTAATTCATGTCATAGAATGTAATTAATGGGAAGGTTCTAGTTTATTTTCTAAAAAAAACTCATTCCCTGTAAAGCACGCTAGTAAAAACCAAACTTACAGATGGATACATTTTCTATTCCCATGAAATATCCTAAACATGGGGGTGTGTTTTTATGGGGCCTCCTGAAGTTTTACCATGAATAAAATGGAAAACCTAAAGCTTAATCGGGTTGGTCTAGGAATTGTCTTTGTTTACCCAGATAAGAAAAATTTTCCATACTCCTTCCCATTATCCAAAAGATTCAATAATAATGAGTTGGAATAGAAAGACCTTATTGTAGGCTAGGATTTTTCCCTACATTTAATGATGGCCTATTAAATGTCAAAGGTGAATCAAAGCTAGTAATAAAATAGATCAAAAATGAAATAACTATCAAGAAGGATGAATTGTCTCCTCTAATTGGTCATGTTGGGGGACTGATGGTGGATTCACCTTATGAACCAACATTTTATCACATCCCTTGAACACACAATACTCATTATAATGTAATGTAAAATAGAACCACTATCCTAGTTGATCCCAATGAGGAAGAGGTAGTCTTCTTCTGTAACTAACTGGGTATTTATAGAATAATACTTTTTGATTTCTATTAATAATTATGAATAAGATATTAATTTTAAGTTAAAGGGGATGCTTTATTTGATAGCGTACTCTACATGCAACAATGAACTTCTTTGAAATCTTACACTGCACACAACATTGAGTTATACAGAAAAATAATACAATAATATTTTTTTAAATGGCAGTTAACACCTAGCGGTTGGAATGGAGGGAATGAATAGTATCAATTGAATTTTTAAATATGGTTTAAAAATGTTTAAGTTTTGATTCATTGATTACCAAAATTATTAGAAATTGAAATAAAAACCAATTTAATATAATGGATGTGTTTTTATAAAAACCTATTTAAAAGAGAATAATTGTGTTTTTATATCACTCTATGGATTTTTATTTAATAAAAAATATATGATATAAATTCAATTTAATTTCTAAATTCATATTATATGTTTTCTAGATATGATACACTCCTGGAATCTGATGTTTTCCCAATGAATATATACCAATGGTTTATTCAAACCATTGCTATACTGTAAAAAAAGGCAACATTTTCCAACGGTTTGTTCAAACCGTTGGCAATGTGTAAATATACTTAAGAGTTACCAACGAGTTGAAAAAACTGTTGGGAAGTATTTAGTTTCGCTAAGATATACTGACAGTTTGAATAAACCATTGGTAAAGAGAGGCTTTCCTAATAGTTTTTAAAAACCTTTAAGAAAGTTTCCCCCCAAATACCCAGCACCCGAGCACCCCAGCTCCCACTCGACCGATTGTAGACCCTAATCTAGAGCTCCTCCCAAAGTTTTCTAGGCTGAAAAACACATTCCACCCATAGATCCATTTTCAATCAAACAAATTTTTAGTTCTATACTTCAAATTAGTAAGTGTTACCTTAGTTTTAATGTTCTCCCTCTATTTTTTTTGTTTTCTGTTTTGATTTCGGCTAAATTAGAGTTCCTGCTTTCTGTGGAGTACCGAACCCTTTGAGTTGTTTTTTGTTTTTATTATACACTTCAAACATGGTAAAGGGTTTATTTAGTGGGGTGATATGGCAGTTTCTGTGGAATTAGTTTCGTTTAAAATTGGATTTGGGTTTTGTATTTATAGTTTTTGTTCAAGGAATAATGGGAAGGGTATTGAAATTGAGGATGAATTGGAATTGGTTGGGTGATAGATTGGAATTTTGAACACCCCCACCCCCACACCCTAGACACCTCACACCCCCTTGGATAGCCCCCACCCCCTGGACACCCCCCATTGGACAGCCCCCAACCCCTACATCCCCACCCCCTGGACACCCCCACCCCTTGGAAAACTCCCTCCTCCACCCCCCTGGACACCCCCACCCCCACCCTCCCTGGACACCCCTCACATCCCATGGACAGTCTACCCCCTGGACACCCCCACCCCATAGGACACCCCCGCCCTTTGGACAACCCCCTCCCCCACCCCCTGGACACCCCCACCCTTTGGACAACCCCCTCCCCCACCCCCCTGGACACCCCCACCCCCACCCTCCCTAAACACCCCTCACCACCCATGGACAACCCCCAACCCTTGGACATCCCCCCCAACCACCTCCACCACCCCTAGACACCCCCACCCCCTAGACACCATCCACCCCTTGGACAGACACCCACCCCACCCCCTTAGACAGCTCCCCTGGACAACCCCACACCTCCTAGACACCACCGCACCTCCTAAGTGCTTGGTCCCATTTAAAAATTGGAATTAACAATGTATTTGATTTCCCCTTTCCCCAATGAAATTTTATAAGTGAACCTTAGAACCATATAAATTGAATTTTTAATGTTTTGACACATTGAATATGTCATGTTTTGATACATTGAATTATTCATGTTCTGATAAATTGAATTTTTCATGTTTTGATAAATTGAATGGGTTGATTTGAATGAAATGGCTAATGAATGATGGTTTGCATTTATTAATGAATAAAATGATTTTAAATAAAATTACCCTAATGGGGAGGTAGGAGGGGTAGAGTGGGTTGTCCAGGTGTGGGGGGCTATCTAGGTGGGTGGTGGTTGTCTAGGGGGTAGGGGGCTGCATGGGGGGGGGGTAGGGGGCTATAGGGGTGTGAGGGAGGGGGTATGGGCTGCCCAAGGAGGGGTTTGGGCTATCCAGGGGGGTCAGGGTGGGATGTCTAGGTGGAGAGGGGGTTTGGGGTGTCCAAGGAGGGGGTGGGCTGCCCAGGTGGGGGTGGTAGGGGGTGGGGGTGTCTATGTGGGGGGTGGGTTGTCCAAGGGGAGGGGATGTCTAGGTGGGGGGTGTCTAGGTGGGGGCTGTCCAAGGGGGTAGAGGGTGTGGGCTGTCTAGGGAGGGGGTGGGCTGTCCGGGGGGGGGGGGTGTCCAGTGGGGGGTGGGGGGCATGTGATATATGACAACCTTGCTTTTTTATTTCAAACTTAAAATTGATTTATTACATAAGATTCACTTGATACAACAAGGAAGATCGAGAGGTATAGTGTATTTGGGGCTTAAGAACATTACATGACAACTTAAAACATGAAATTCAACATCTTTATTGAAAACTTCCTTTACATGACCACTACATTCCCTCGTACTTAGCATTTCATGGGATAACCTTAGGACATGCATAAGAAAAGGGTGAGCAATAAAGCCTAGTAGGGGAATAATCATGGAATAGCATGAGAAAAACAATACATGTTAAAAAATAGGCATATCAATAGAGAACAAGAGAATCATAAACATAAAGGCATGATAAAGTATGATAATAATAACATGGAAATGTGGAAAAAACACTAAACATGGAATTAGCAAGAGCCAAGGCTCATTGCACATGGAGCATGAGTAAATCCTCATTGCACATGAAGCACGAGTAAAACCTCATTGAACTTGAATTAGCATGATTCAACACCCATTGCAAATGACGTATCATGATACTATACTTTACCCAATGCATTGGAGCACTATAGGGGCGCACCCTTCTTAAAAATTTCATTTCATGCATAAGTGTGACACATGGATCATATAACATGGATTCATAAAACATAATCATTTATTCCATGATAAAGGAATTTGTAACTCATACTTGGAAATTTATAATCAATAAGTAAATGTTCATAAAGTTTAATACCCTTGATAGAGAAATGGGCATGGTATTCACTACACAATGACATTGGCTTAGAAAATCGGTGTAATTTCAGCAGCGTAATGACATGACGTAAGAATTCATAAAAATGGTTAATGAGAGAGAAAGGGATGTCTCATCATATTTACATGAAATGGATAGTAAGGGGTTTATATAGATACATGTCCCAACAATTTTAATGGAATTTAGACTCATGATACAAAACAATTGCTTGAATGTTAAAGAAGAGAGAGAAATTTCTTTCGGAATTTCAGCATAGCAACGGGTGTACATGGGAGGAATTTAATGAGAGAGAAAGGGGTCTCCCATCATTCAAAAATAATGAGGGAAGTATGGGGGAGGTGAGAAACCATACCCAAAATTTTATAATTGAAATTAAAAGGGCATAATAACATTAAGAAAATTGGACAAAAATGAGAAAGGAAGAAAAACCCATACTTGGATGTGTGCTTCCAAAGGCATGAGAGAGGATTGAGAGAGGCTTCTTGGGAGCTTGGGGCACCTTGGGAGAATTCTAGAGAGGGGAGGGCAGAGGTTTGATGAACTCCAATGTCACGAACTGTCCTCGGGGCCCGTTCCATGACTACCCCAAGCCCGATTTCCATAGGCTAGGTGCTGGCGACTAGAACTAAAGGCATAAATCCCAATGCTGGGAAGACATTGCCTTTATAAAAGTAAACAAACAGAACAAAGTATGCAACAAGAAGTAAACACTAAGTAAAACTGAATACAAAAGAGTGTGTTGGAAAGTAAATGGGCCAGTATACAAACCCAATTGAACAAAAATTACAAGTAAAATGGACAAATAGTTGAAAGCAAAGATCGACTCCTGGATCGTCCTTCAGGGATTCCTACCTGAAGGGTAGGAACATATTGCCACCTCAGCCCTCATGTCCGTCAGTCTCCTCTGTGTGCCGACTCGTCGCCAGATCCACCTCCGGGAACTGTCTAGTCGTGGTGCTCTCAACCTCCGTCAGCGATGTCCGTCGTCTGCATCCAACACAAAGAGGTGCGGGCATAGCCCGTGCAGGGGTGAGTATAACGATACTCAGTAGGGACCCCAAGACTCGTAAGGTCTCACAATATCCACTAAGGATAAAAAAAATAAGAAAGATACAATCATGAAGTATCAGCCAACCCTACTTAGGTATATGCCCATACATATAACTAAGTTACCAATCTCAGTCTGGCTCCAACTCTCGAGCCCAAGCACAAACCAGTTCCACAAGGAAGCAAAGTCAATCACCACGTTGATAATGGTTGAAAGACATGACTCAGCTCACACAAGTATACAAATCACGAAGAGGGGTAGAGATTATTAGATGTAGCCTCTGAATCATCTCCTCCGTCAAACCCACGTAGGATCCTGGAACAATATTAGCGCTGTCGAACCCAAGTAGGATCCTAGCACAGAAGTCGTCATTATTGAACCCACGTAGGATTCCGGTAAAATAGTTATTTATGTCGAACCCACATAGGATCCTGGTACAGAATTTGCTGCTGTCAAACCCATGGAGGATCCCAATACAGAAGTCGTCACTATCAATCCCACATAGGATTCCAGTACAATAGTTATCATTACCAAACCCACGTAGGATCTTGGTACAGAAGTTGCTGCTATCGAACCCACGGAGGATCCCAGTACAGAAGTCATCAATGTCAAACCCACATAGGATTCTGATATAGTAGTTATCACTGTCGAACCCACGTAGAATCTTGGTACAGAAGTCACTGCTTTCAAACCCATAGAGGTTCCCGGTACAGAAGTCGTCATTGTCGAACCAACGTAGGATTCTGGTACAGTAGTTATCGCTGTCGTAGCCAGCCCTAGGGTTCCCGCACATAGAACGCTCGAATCTGGGAGGGTCCGCTCCTCAAGCCAAGTGTCAATAAGTCAACTATCACTAAGTCCTGAGTTGATTTATCAAGTAGTTTCATCTCAACATAAGGAACCCAACACGACAGACGAAATGTGAATTGGACGTCTGGTCCTTAAGTTATAAGTGTTTCCGCTCCAAGGGCTCAGTTGGTTTCTGGTCTGAACCAACCTGGCCAATCACAAACTTTGCAAAACCTTGAGTGTAATATACCAAAACGGCCGTCTCGATCCAAGTAATCCTATGCAACTGACAGTGCATCGATCGGAGGTCCTTATCTCATGTTATGAGTGAAAAACTGAAAGTGGTCTGAAGAGGGGGGTCTGGGTCCGATCCGACCCGGCCCAACCCACCCTGGGTCGGCTCGAACTGGGTTGACCCAGATCCGGGTCCGGCCTGGTAGAGCACGGCCCAGCCCGACGGTTGTGGGCAGACCTGCGCGGCAGGTGGCCTGGCCCGTGCGGCAGGCGGCCCGGCCCACGCGACAGGCGGCCCGGCCCGCGCGGAAGGCCGCCTGGCCCGCGCGGCAGGGCGCCCGACCCGTGCGGCAGGCATCCCGTCCCGGTGGCCGACCATGGCCACCAGGTTTCTTGTAACGGCTATGCCAGCTGGCGCCACCCGGCCTCCCCGGAACCCGCACACGGGTTCCGCTCCACCACGGAGGCCTTTCACCGGCAACGCGCGAGGGGCACCGTCTCCCCTAGGTAGTTGGCCGGTGTTGGCCGCCGCCTCTGGTCGCCGGTGCCGCCACGCTCTTCCACGGGCCACCGGAGTTGTTCCGGTGGTCCATTTTACCTCCCGTCTGCGCCTACGGCCTCCTCGGGTCCTGATCTTCCCTACGACGACCAAAAATCAGGGTTTCCCTTCCATTCACCCATTGGCCATCAAACCGTGCATCAATAATGTATTGGAGGAGGGTCCGAACTTGTTCGTTAGCCAGTGCCCTCCACGCTAGAGGCTCAAATAGTAGTCAAACATATAATCACCAAAGTACGAGGGTATAAATCACATATATAAAATAAATAATCCAAATTCATCCCTACCTCAATTCAAGGTTCATTTGTCAATGATGGCATCGATTCGTTGGCGTCAAGGTGCATCCGAGGAGGAAACATCATTTTTAGTGACATTATTCGTGGGTGGAGTCTTCCCTTGCTAGCCCCAGTTCAAAAAAACGGCGTCACATTGTCGTTCTTCATTGGAGTCGGCGTTCTTCTCCGAGAGAAAATAATTCCAACAAAAGCTCCTCCCAAGAATTCCTCCCAATCGTCCAAACCCCATCCAAAATTATGCCAACCCCCACCATAATAATATATCACATATTATTATGTTGGCATAATCAATTCAAACTCACAAATAATTAATTAAGTTGATTCACTTAATTAATTTCCATGGAGTTGTCACTTTAATGGAAGTCCAAGAGTTAAAAGGAGTTCAAGGGAGTTTTAAGGGGAGGTGAAGAGTTTGGTGTTCATGTGGGACCCTCCACACAATATCCTCCCCTGGGAGGTTATGTGCAGGTCGGACCCACCTACAACTCCCCTTTGGTGGAATTAACCACCTTTAAAATAAAAATATGTCTCACATATTTTTATTTTTTTTAGAAACCCCAAATTATAACTTCCACTCTCGACCAAATGCAACTATGGTAGAGGTCTCCTTAAGCGAATACCGGTGATGTGAGTTCATTGGTGTCCTCAGATTTCAATTCTGAGAACCGGTTTAAAAGATAGAAAATCCGCACATACGTTTACTGAACGTACCCAAACAAAACTTTAGAAATTTATTTCAGGCACACCGGGCCTCGAAATCAGGCGACGCCACAAACTGCAGACTCGTAAAGTTCCAAAGAATTTAAGAAAAAAAATTCCTTGAAATTTACGGTTCTTTACATTACCCCCACGTCACGGCTTTACATCCCCATAAAGCTAAAACACACACTAAGGAAACAAAAGAGGGTACTGAGCACACATCTAAGCCTCCCTCTACCATGTGCTCTCCTAGAGGATCCCGTGATGCCAGCAAACGCACACTAGAGGAATTGACCATCCATGTAGGACCCACTCCCATCGATCCTCAATCTCCACTGGAACCTACGTGAAAGTCGCTCTGTCATCGATATCTATCTCCCTGTGGTCTATGATGTGGGACAGATTGTGCACGTATCTTCTCAGCTAAAATACGTTGTAGACGTCGTGCACCCGGTGCAACTGAGGTGGAAGGGCCATGTGGTAAGACACCTCACCTACCCTACTGAGGACCTAAAAAGGTCTTAATAATCTCAGAGATAACTTACCACCTCGGATAAATCTCCATAGACCTCATCAAGGTGAGACCCGTAGAGAGACGTGGTTTCCATCCTCAGATTCTAGAGGTCTCAGTCTCCTGTCAGCATAGGACTTATGTCTGCTCTGTGCAGTCTTCATCTGCTCCTGGATGATCTGCACCTTCTCTATCGTACCCTAAAGAATCTCTAGTTAGTAGGAAGTGGGCCGACTTGGTAAGTCGGTCGATGATCACCTGAATCGAGTCATGTCCCTTAGACGTACGTGGAAGACCCATCAAGAAGTCCATGGCTATCTCATCCATCTTCCATTTTGGGACCTCTAAAGGCTGAACCAAGCCTGCTGGTAGCTAATGCTCTGCCTTTACTTGCTAAAAAGTGAGGAATCAAGAGGCAAACTCCACTACTTCCTTCTTCATACATGGCCACTAGTGCTGTCATCAAAGGTCCTAGTACATGTTTACCACTCCTGGATGTACCGCTAAAGGGGATGTGTGGAACTCCATCAACAATTCCTCTTGAAGTGCATCTGGAACCACAGTACGTCCTCTGTAAGTAATTAAGTTCTCCCCACCTTCAAAAAAATCCCTCGAGTGCCTACCCTGATGTTATCTGAGTACGTCGTGTCTCGCAGTCAGCATCCCCATGTTGCGCCTCCTTGACTCACTGAAGAAGTGGGGAAGTGACTGTGAGAGACTGTAGAAAAGGTTGTTCCGTCCCAATCCACAAAGGATATCTGCAATGTGTCCGGCTACTCCATCACCTCTCTTAGCAGCTAAATTCCTATTCTCCTACTGAGAGCATCAGCTACAACATTTACCTTTCCAAGAGTATAGATTATCTTGAGGTCATAGTCGTGGAAGAATTTTCATGTTATCGTCACTATATTAGGTTCAGGTCCGTCTGAGAGAAGATATACTTGAGACTCTAGTGGTCAGAGTAGACAGCTAGTGTTCGCCAAATGAACTATGGGTGAGAGTAGCCAATTTAAAAGAACTCACCTACACCCTTCTTCGCCTATGTCCTACACGAGCTGCTAAGATTTCTCCATTTCCAAAAAGAGAAATCCGGTCTCATCCCCTGGATGAACCATGACCATTTCCTAATATAGTCTATCCTGACATGAATGGTACTAATTCATGCAATGGACGATGTCGTAAGGCCTAGACGCTACTACCAAGAGATTCAACTATTACTCTTGCCTCCAAGGGTTGAGTCACACTGTCAGCATCAGTGTGTGGTCACTAGTTCTCCTCCAATAAGAATCTCAAATGTGAGGGTCAAGTAAACAGTTTTATTTAGAATCTCTTAGTATTATCCACACAAAAAAGGTAAGAAATAAAACTTCACAAGGACAAGTGTCTTTTATTACTGCATCTCAAAGTACATAGACACAATGAAACCACAAACAACAACATTGACGAAGCTAGAAGCTTCATGAACAAGGACTCTATGCCTGGAAATAGTCCTACTCTTATCCACCTGCTCCCAAAGCACTATGGTCGTAGGCCTCAGCTACCTGAAGCTGAGCTCTCCCATGTCCACCCATTCCCTGTGGTCAGGGTGGACCTGCTGGTGGTGGTGGTGGTAGGGCCACGAAATGTCGTCCACCACCTACTGCTTGGCCAGCTCCTCTTCCACGTCCGCCTGCTCCCAGCTGACCACCATAATCGAACTTCTTCCTCTACCTAGGAGGTCCCTCTACTGCCTGTTGCTCATCTGCAGGGCGGGTCAGGATGTCTCGAGCCATGTGACCCTACCCGCCGCCTGCATAGCACCGCCCGCTCCTCATATGGATAGCTTTGCCTCGTGTTCCCCCCACAACCGAACCTGAGTTGTGCAGTCGACCACCTATGGGTCTGGTCCTTTTGGACCTCTGCATCATCTTTCTACTGCCAGCTGCAGAAGACTCTAGTGCGTTTCTACTAGTGGTGGGTCTTGCTTCTAGAGACTTTTCAGCAAGGAAACTCTCCACTAGGAGGGCTCGCTCCAATACCCCCGTCTAGGTCGGAATGTTGAGGGAGATCATCAAAACCCTGATCTCATGCCTAAGTCCCTACTCAAAGTTCCGAGCCCTGAAGAATGGGTCCCATACCATATCCGTAGAGTAGCGCGAGAGGTCGGTGAACCTCGTTGAGTAATGAGCTACTGTCATACTGCCTTGCTGCAGATGAAGTAACTCCTGAATCCGCACCACACGAAGGGTGGATGGTACAAACTCTACCCAGAACAGGCTCTCGAAGTGTGTCCAGAGTAGTGATGCCACATCATGCACCTAGAGCATCAGGCTCCACCATCTTCCTGCTACTACCTGTAGAAGACTCATTCCAAGGATCACCACGAGGTCGGCTAGTGTCCCTACCAATATGAAAACTCTCACAATAACCTCTAACCATTACTCAGATGCCTGTGGGTCCGTCTAGCCCCTTGTTTCACACACTGATCATGACTCATGCGAGCTTAGAGGATTGGGAAGACCCATTTGATATGTCTAGGAGTACCATGACCAATGTTGGGTTGGATCGATGGTCCACCTTGAAATACCATATACTTATTAAGAATGGTTGAGTTATATAATATTTTTTATCCTATGTATGATTGAAATATATGTATGGATTACTTACGCGTGATCCAAATCTATGAAATTAGGCCCCCGACACATGGTTATCTACCTGTTAGCCTATACAAGGATGAAAACACTAAACAAATTTGAATAACCCCGACCAATTTATGGTGTATCCATGGATACGTTGCATAATTTCATGTTAGTTCACAACCATCTAGTTGAAAGATATTAAAATGAATTAAAATTATGTCCTACTCACAAGATATTAAACTGTATGACAATTACATCCTAGATGCATGACATTTAACTAAATATAAGGTGTATCACTGATTCATGACATTAAAATTCACAAAACATCATCCGTCATCAATCCTTATAAAAAATACTAGAATATATTGACCATGAAAGCCAGATTTTGGGGTGATTCTACTATATTTATGAGAACATAAATCCACAAATAACACTCCATGTCTTGATCATATTTTGTTTGTGAAAATCTTCCATGGCCCTTGAAAATAAACACATGGATTCATGGGATCCATTATTTAACTGTGCCTGTATACACTTTTGTCTTATATTTGAGACCCTATCATGTTAATTAGATGTTTCATTACAATGAAACATGTACCTATGATCCTTATGATCCCTAAAAACATTATAGTATAACTCTTCACCCCAGTGTGATCCATGATCATCCTCAACATGTATGTCACATACCATCACTTCTGATTTGAGAACATTGATCAATGATTTAAAATACCTTCATCCCCTATTCAAAAGGGCGTTGAATTTATCCCAACCATGGGATTCCTAATTAATTTTTTGTGTAACACATTAGTATTTCCAAGTCAATGCACCAGGACCTTAAAAAATATGAACTTTGGTCAAATCTATATGACTTGAAAATCTGGCCTCCGATAGTCCAAATCATAAGACTTTAAACTTATAACGAAAGAGATGAAAAAATTATCAGGAAAAAAACTATAAAATTTTATTCTGATAAAAATTCAAATCCTTTACTTTCTAAACTCTACATAATTAAAGTTTAAGAAAAAAATTGGGTGTAAAAAATAACAAATATCATGGGGCCTACATTATGACCACACCAAAAGCAGAGCCATGCTCATTGGATCCCATTAGTGTCATAAAATGTTGGAACAATGATTTATAGAATCCCTTCACTATGATATTGTGTTGTTATTGACATCACAACTTATAGGGTTATCTAATTCTTCATGATTATCATGTTTTCCATAAACCAACTTCATGTATTTGAAGTCTAAATTGATACCTACCAATTCCATGGGTTGATACACTTATCCTAGAACCCCATAACCATGTGTTCTTTACCTTAGTTCTCCCCAATATCTTATTGTTAATGGGGATTGTCTAATATAAATGGGGCCTCACTATTATTATTTATGGAATAACCCAATGCATCAAAATTTGTGTCTAGGGTAATACTTGGTCTGGATTGAGAGGTATCCCTTAAATCCATGAGCTATTAACTTGGTTGTGTATGATTCTATTTTCCTCTAATAATATTGTTCGACTTATACACAGTAGTCTATGATCCTTGTTGACTTAGATATTATTGTATTTTGAATTACAGGTCCTATAACAAAAATATTCATGTGGATTTTATATCATTGACTTTATGTCACCATGTATTTTACATGTTCTAAAACTAGGAGTGTGATACCTCATTATTAAACCTTTTGGTGGTCTTCATAACATGATCATAAAACACATGATATAAGGTCCAAGATTCAAAACCATTAAATGAACACACCTTTTACGGGGTATTCTAAGAAAAATTTATAGGGTTCCTGTACCCTCCTTGGATTTTTTTCTACACCCTACTACACTTTCCAATTGTTTGAATCATCAAAAATATTCCACATACCATAGAAAGGAGTGGGAACTCCTTTTCCTGGCCATTCATGTCAGCCCAAATTGGATCATGCATAACGGACCCTAACCTATCAACTAGATACATCTCTTTTTTACAAAAAGTCCCTCAGATCCCTATGATCCCTAGAAACATCACATCTGAACTTGACACCTTGGTGTGATTTTTATCATCCCTATCATGAATTACTCATCTCATCATCCTCGATTCAAACTTTTTGAGACATTATTTACACACTATATAATTCAACTACCAAAAATATTTGAAAACCTTGACATGAAATCTCTATATACCATACTGATTACTAAGCATGGATATAGGGTTCTGAAACCCTTTGAGGATATTCATCTTTTATAATTTTTATTAAGGATACAGGGTGTTAGAAATATTCATGAATTTTCATTCTTCATAATCCTCATCAAGGATGCAGGGTGATGGAAACCGTCTTGAATATTCATCCTTCATAATTCAGGTAAAGATACAGGGTTCTGGAAACCTTCATGAATACCCATCCTTCATAACCTACTATTTTTTTTAACAATTTGATTAATATAAAGTCCAATATATATAACATTAAACTATAGAAACATAAGGTTTAAACTATACAACCTTGAACTATGAAAAAATAATGTGTAATATATATGACCTTCAACCACAATAACATAGGGTCCAAACTATATGACCTTAAAATTTAGAAACAAAGTTCCAAACTATAAAACCCAAAACTATAGAAAAATATGTTCTGATCTATATGACCCTAAACTATAGAAATATAATGTCCTAGATATATGACCACAAACATTAATTTCTTAGGTCTAATATGTTTGGACTAAAAAAATATCACCCCATTGATTTAAATTGCAAAGCCTTAATCTACTAATGGAATGAGACACTATATTAACCAAGTTGAAACCCACAAATGTTAGTCTGGGATGAATTTTAATCTTTTCTCAGGAGACACACACTGTTTATAATCTAGGAAAAATTGAGTATCTTAAAAAAATATAAAAAATAATGGAGACATTAAATGTGTTAGGGTAAAAACCCATAAAGGCTAGAATAAGAAAAATTTAAGTCCTTACACACTAAGGTGTACACATATAAAATTTATAAAAATTATAGCTCTAAAAAAAAGAGATACAAATCATATAAGGATAATTATCCATCCCTATGAAAAATTGATCTATAGTCTCTAGTTCCACTCACCTAGAAAAAATATAGAGCACACTATTTCTCTATGGAATATAAAACCTAAGCCATCCCTTTGAACTAAGAAATTTATAAACTTATAATCTTGATAAACCAATAAGGGTGTTTATACCAATTTTTATTCATGATTAATTCTTATAAAAAATACATTATGTTTCTAGAATTTGAGTTTAGATTTTGGTTTTATTAGAATTAGAAAATAAATCGATGTGTTTAATGATCTATATGATATTGAATTATCATGAAACCATTCATATGTTAAAAGGGGTGGAGGATTTAAATAACAAATTGGACTTTAATGACATGTTAATTGGAACTTCAAAAGAAGAGAGGGGAGGAATCACCATAGTCTGGAGTATCTACAATGTTTCCCCAGAATAAAACCAACAAGATCATGGTAAAATTTGATATGATGATTACTCTATATTGGTCAGAGTCTAGTAGGAGGCATCAATTGAATGTTAATATGTCACCCACTATAGTTCCTCCCATCCCAAGTGGATGAAGATCCTCAATCAAGGAGGATAACTCGTGACCCTCTTTTTGAGTTGTCTCCTATAAAGATGATGCCACTTAAAGATGATACTTCACATGAGCTATGAATGATACACATTTCATTATTTTTTTGACTAGATTCCACATATGATCATGTAAATATGATGATTCACTATGTTTTTGATTTATCACCTCATTGGCTTCCCTTATTGATTGGAGCAGGAGATTTCTATCATCAATGTTTCATAGGTCCCTTTCATGACTAAAAAGTTTATTCCAGGTTTGAAAGACCAACTAAATGACTTCATATAATCTTAGATAATGTAATATTTATAGATATAGTAGATAGATGAGTTGGTGGAGGTTTTCCAATTAGCCACATATTTCCTCCAAAGGGATGTTGATGATTAAATAATGAATCTTGTACAAGGACCATCATTGTGTTATACTGCTTTCTATAACCGTATCAAATGAAATACGTTCATAAGGAATGATGATTGAGATATACTTGGGTATCAATACCCCTAAAATACTTAATAGTTATTCTGATGAGGAATAAAATGAAGTATCCTTGATTACTCTCCCTCTTCCAATAGTATGCTATAACCCTACACTGGGTTTCACATTGTCCATTATTGGTATGGAGAGGTAAGGTTTCATTAAAAAATACGGATTTTACTCAAAAGGATCATCTCAATGATGAGTTAAAATGATATCAGGGCTTCTTGTGTAAGGAATCATTTATATTACATCCATGAAAAAGGGGTTTCAAGAAGAACATCACTAATTAACTCATCAAACTTGTTGGCTCAGTATACCAGCTGGGATAGATTTCACCCAAGACTGGGCATAGTTTTGAGATAGATAAGTCGAATAATTAGTTGGAGGTGGGTAAATCATGGAATAAGTACCCTTTCACATTATCATCATCAAAAATATATGAATAATCATGGTATTCCACTCTCCTCACATGCCAAAAAAGGAAGAGAATACGCCCTCTAAGTGTTGAGAAAATGATGAGTAAACCTATAAGGGGTTTATAGCCCACAAATAACTAGTTATTATGATAGAGATATGATAATCCTATATCAAAGTGAGAATTTATAAGAACTATCATCATGAGAACTACTTACATTATGAATTATCATTCCATAAGGTGTGGTGTATGACATGAAGTTGAAATAATTATATTTGAAAAACATGTAGACACCCTCATCAATGTCTAGAGTCATTTATTTAACCCTAAATAAATATAATATCCTAGGGAATAATAGGTAATAAGGTATATCAATGGTATTTTGATACCAATAACAGTAACAGTGTTCACCTATCTAGCTAAATATCAACAGGAGTTTCCCACTAATCCGGCAAGGGATAATACCCATTTGAATGTGGCCAAGAAGTTGATAAAGGTGAGAAAGGGTATCACAACATGGTTTAAGGGTTTTAATAATTCATTTATAGTTGTCATAAATAACATTCCTATCTATATAACCAATCTTGTATCCCCAGTTAGGAAAATTAATCCTTTTAGAAACATGGAAAAAACACCACTAGCCAAAGACTTAGAGATATTCCAAGTTTCACCTTGCATCCCCATGAGGTGTATTACAAAACCTCTATAATTTCCCAATAATATACTTTGGTTTCCTAAACTAGTTTATAGGGTCAGTGATGAGGACATAACACATTTTTCCCATACCCAATTTGACAATGGAAGAAGATAATATGGTATTTGAAGTAAATTATTGACCATAGGCGCAACTCCTTCTTCATCTTCTATCTCATAATGGTGAGCATATCCCAAAAAAAGGTGGGGTCTATTTAAGTTCATCCCAAATGTTAAAAATAGGAATTAAATCATAATAAATCTCCCAAATAGGAATTATTCCATCAATTAGTTGGATTTTTCATATGATGATTCGTACATCTCTATTGTTCATGTAGAAAGAGTTGGTTTCAAGACACCACTTACTGATCAATTATCTATGAAACTTCAGTGGATGGTACATGATGAACTATGAAATCAACATTTTCCCATAGAGTTATATGGTAAATTTTTTACCAGAATTGTTTTTATAGATTTTATTGGCCTGGAATGGACATTCCCATTCATAAGAAAAGTTACCACTATGGTGAAAGTCCCATTTTAAACTCTAGATGTCTTAAGGACTATCTGAAGAGGAAGTGAGAATGTTTTAGTAGCATTAAGAAATAGGTTCATAAGTGAGATCATGACCATCTAGAATCATAGGGGAGTTATTCAATGTATAGGATGACCCCTAAAATGTTGTTAAGACTTCTTGGCTATTCTTAGTAAAATTACCTAGATGTATTCAAAGGATGATGAAAATAGTAAGAAAAAAGATTGTAGATGGGTTATGTAATAGTAGTTTCATCTAGAAGGATCAAGTAGAGGTATTATATGTTTTATAGGATAATAATAATGATATATTAGAGGAATCCCCATTGGAATCTCGTTTTTAGACAAGACCCAATATTGAGGATTGATATTATACTTCCTAGAAATCATACCCTTTCAGTTGGACACACTGTATGAAGCCCAAGATCTTGAAGACATCTAAACAAGGTAATATGAATAATACATTAATAGAGTTGTTATTATGAAAATGAGGATAATTAAAAGAACTTTTTGACATGATAGGCAACACATATAGTGAAATACCCACTTTGAACCACGCGATCACATGACTATATTAATATAAAGTGGATCACATAACCTTAGATGAATTATGTAATTGTGAGAAATCATCATACATATTTAAAGTCACATAACCTACCCAAGACACATGATTAATATTAAAATTAAGTTACTATATGAAAATTTTTAGGCCCATGTGATCTGATCACGCAAAGGGGTTACATATAGGGGTCTTGGGAAGAGAACAAGTGAAAGAGACAAAAGGAGCTCTCTAAGCCTTTAAGTCATAGGATAAGTGGTCATAAACCTAACCTAATGTTTATTGGACATATCTATGAATACTAAATGTCTCTCATAAGTCCAAGATTCAACCAGAAGGCCCACGAGTAGAAACTAAAGGGACTCAGATGGGAATTTTATTCCACAAACCAATTACTTACTCTTTCTTTTAAACCTTTATTTTGGGGGGAATTTGTTGGCACCCTCTAAGTGAGAATTCTTTAAATTTTATTTAGTAAAAATAACCAAATCATGGGTATAATTTTGGAATAATGGAAAAGAATAAAGAATAAATACTTGGAAATCAAGCGTTTAGGATATATGAGCACATAACAAATAATATATCATGTGATTAAAATACCCTTCATGTGAATCCATCATGGAAAAGTGGAACAGTTTCCCTGAAAAGGAGTGTAAAACATCAAATGATCTAAGGATGATGATGAAATTCCCCCAAGATGCATGGTGGTCAGATGAAAACGGCCCTCGACAATCAAATCTGGTAATGAAGGGTTGATAATGTGATCGTTATTCTTCATGTGATGCCCCTTAGAATCACATGATGACCCCATGATAATGTCTTCATGTGTTCTCATTGGAATAAGGTTATATCACATACCGTGGAAAGGTAAGATATCCCTCATGTAAAGGTTTCGTGACTCAACCATACATATCATTTATCCATGGTGAGGTTTCCATATGGTTCTATGACCAAAGGCCGATCTGGTGGTTCCCATGTATTAATGTTATTGAATGCATGACAAGATTCCAAATGCCCTCGATTAATCTAAGCCATCAATGATGACAAGATCATTTGGTATCTTTTTCTTCATGTGACACCACATGGAATCATATGATAACCCCCTGATAAAAGGGTCTTTACACGGTCACGTTCACATAAGAGTTGATCACCTGATGCCTAAATGTAATTTGGATCCCATGTATAGGTTGTATGAATCGTATAGATAATGTGACTTTCCATATGTAGGTTTTCATGAGGTAGTGTGACTTAATAATGATCAGGTGATTCCCATGGAGTCATGTGTTTGACTCTATGATAAGCTGATTACATGACTCGATTATATAAAGAGGTTGTCTCTAACAACGTGATCACATTGTCACATGATTAATGATTGATCATGTGATTTTCTGAAAACATGTTATGTTCAATCAACTAGGCCTCCTAGGAGAATGTCTATCCATAATGGTAGGATCCCATTATTTATATTCCTCATGTGACTTCCTCTTGGGACATGAAATGAGCTCTATGAAAATCATGTCACATGACATGGAAGGAGAGGCTATCCATGATAGATCTTTCTTTTGATCACTATTTATCATGTAGTAAAGGGGAGGATGTCACTAATGATGTGCTATCTAGTTTTGAAAGATTCACGAGACATCACCAACTTTCATAGAATGTCCTTCCACTGAAATAAGTCGAGCTATGTGGATTGTTCACTATAAAAAGAGAAATGGATATAGGTGAGGAGATGCCTATAAAATACCCCCTTTATAAAGAAGGAAAAGGGGTCATGATAGAATAATGAGAGATAACTTTCCATAGTGGAGGGATCATGTGACCATAATATTGTTCCACTTAAAAAGTTCAGTGAGTACCCTGGTATAAATTAAATGATGAATGAGTTGCATAAGGTCTAATCACATGATAACCCCCAGTCATGCAATCACATGATAACTTACTAGTCATGCAATGGTAATGCGATCAATATAAAACCTCTAGGTCATGCGATGAGACCATATGATCATCCAACCCCTCATTATTTACATGATTTCATGGAACTCATGTTATTTCATGTTCGTGTGACTTCACAATATTCATGTGAAGTGCATGACCTCACAACCTTCATGTGGAGTGCATGATCATTTTGTCTTCATGTTGATCACATGAACATATGACACTCATTTGGATGCATGACTCCCAAGGGTGTCACCCATGAAATCCTTAGTCATTCCTCACCCATAAAGTCCACACCCCTTTGAAATCCTTCGATGCTATCAAACATGGGAATTCACCTTGTTATAAGCCCATAGATTTCTTAATCCCTATGGAAATAATCATTTTGAGTGTAATAATCCTTTTCTACCCATTAGTGGGTTATGCATATGAACTTTGAGGACTCTGATTCGTCTTACAAAAAAGAATCATAGTAGGACTTCCTAAGGTCCCAACTCCTTATCAAACATATTTTCATCAGTTATTTACATATAACCATGCTTACCATGAATACCATTATATACCCATATAGACTAGAAATCATAATTAATTTAGTAAAATATCATGGAGGTATATCCTTAATGGAATTATTATCATATTACCTTAGGTCTTCCCCTATGTGTAAATCCTGAACCTCTATACAATGCAACTAATCTACTACTATCCATTTTTTCTCACACTGAGTGTAACTCATGTAGTCTTAGAGACTTGCAATGATTATACAATAGGTATAAAAAAATCCTCAATTATGTTCATCCATTATAGGTGTAATAATTTAATATACATTCCTTTGATGGGATACCTTAGTGTATAAACCATGCTCAAATATTTGGGTAAACCCAATTAATAATCCTTGCTAAAATATTTGGGTGACCTTAGTGTGTAATCCATACTCAAACATCAAGTCAATCTCAATGTGTAAGACCTTCTCAAACATCAGGTCAACATTAGCGCGTAAGACCCACCCAAACATCAGAGGGTCCTCAGTGTGTAATCCCTATAAAATTCAATCTTACACTCTTATGAAATGTGTCTAATATCCCACTATCTCTTGTTTCACACACTGATAATGAATCATAAGGACTTAGAAACTGATGGTGAATGTGCCATCAACATGATTTTGAATTCGCCCAATATTTTCCTTGGCTTGATGTAAGTATGATTACATATTCTCCTTCTTCAAAGGTCCATATTCCCAATGAAGCAGGTTAGGAAAACCTCATATGAATAATCCCTATTTAGAGATCTATAATCACACCTTTTATGACACATGCATTTACCAAAACTATGCTGACTCTGATTCCTGTCTCTATAAGACATGTAAGATTCCCCAACAAGGATTGAGCCCCCACAATCCAATGTTCAAATTACCTCATATATTTCCTTACCACATGATGATAAAATTCATGGTATGTTCATGTCACATGACCTTAAACCATGCTGCTTGAACCATATGGTATTTGATTCATGTTTTCATAAGATATGTAGAAAAAAAAATTAACGTTAATTCTCAATTCCAAAACATTAATTGCCTCCCTAGAAGGATATAAACTATAGAGAACCCAGTCACATGGATTTAAAATATAGTAATCCCACAAAGTATAATAGGTAATTAAAAATCAATAGAAATATTGAGTACGTATGATACATAAATATTGTGTCATTAAATGGATTCTTTCATACATGTATAGGGATTCATATCAATGGAAGTAAACAAAAGATAATTTCATTTGGGTAACCAATCCTATACTGTGATCTGAGAAATATTAACAAACATATATTAAATATATAATATAGTTTTAGAGTATGAAATAATTCTCCCTAACAATGTGTGATGACTATGAAATCATATCCTCTCGACCAATGTGAGTTCCTAAGTGTCATTATCAAGAACCCCCAATGAATGATTGCCTTTCTAAAGAAGTACCATAGATCATTACAGATTTAAAATCCAATTAATATTTCTATTGGAGGTAAAATAGAAAACATGAATTGAACAATTTCATAAAAAACTCAACCACCCACAATCAAGTGTTGGATATTAAATTATTGGGAAACAATGTCATTGCATCTTTTGAGGAGCATCTGATTTGTGTCATTGACCATAGTGATAAAAATATCCAAGGGAACTTTATTCCTCTAGTGTGAGTGCACTGGCATCATGGGTGTGTTTAGGAGGAGACCTGGGAGAGTGGTCAAGATATTTAGGCGTAGTGGACCATCAAGTTATTTGATACCTCTCAGTGATTCAATGGAGCATAAATTTGGGACGAGCTAATATATAACAAGGAGGTTAAAAGATCCTATATTTTACCAAGGTATGTTCCTCTTTATATTTTTATTTAAGACACTTTAGTTTTGTAATTGAGGCATTTTTCATAGTTAATGTGATGTTTTAGATGTATTTAGTGTCTCAGAGGAGCTGGTCTAGTAGAATGATAGAGGTTGAATGAAACATTGGAGATTCTTCAGCACCATGGGCTAGACGGTTCAATCCACCAGCTAATTGATGGGATATATAGTGGATTAGCAAGCCTATAGGTTTCTCAGAAACCAACAATTGGAGACCCACAATCTAGTTGGTGGAGGCCCACTAGCTAGCTATTAGGGTCTCCAGCAGTGAAAGTGCATTATAAGACAGCACCAGCTTACTGGAATTTTATGTTGGTCAGTTAGTAGAATTGTGATAAATGATAATGAAAAGGGGTAGAATCACATTTCTACCCCCAAAACCCCCATTTTAAGAATATAAATATACTATTATAACCCTAATATGGGATTTTTGAATGTGAAGGATTCTTCAATTCCCCTAGGGATTCTTTTACACTTCTCCTTGAACTATTGAGGTGTTCTTCAATCTAGAAAACATGAATTGGTAAGATTCTCTTATTTTTGGTTAAATATTCCTACTTTATCTATGAATACTCTTTTTATAGCCTTAAAATATTGTGTAAGTAATTTTATATTGGGTATCTTGGTGGTGTAAATTGATCGAGACACCTGATCATGTGATTTATTCTTCACAATTTGAGGTAGCTGATATGAAACATCTCCCTAAAGTATGAATTGGGTTTCTAGTATGTGTAACATGTTTGATCATGCCTAAACCCAAGTACATAGACTCTCCTAATTGGTATCTTATTGAAATTATTGAATCAATATTCTCGAACATCTCTCATATACTATTAGGTCAGTTGGCATTGTGACTGGGACTTGTGGCCACCTGAGTGGTATGTCTACCCTTAACACTAGGTTGGAACATGGAATATTTGAACCTAGAGCCCTTTAATGAATTATAAATTTTCCATAGAATGGATTAATGTTTAAATTAGATTAACATGTGAATTGGGGTAATTGGAATGATAAATATTCACTTTTTGTATATGTGTTTAATTGGAATGAAATTATAATTGAAATAATTGCATGATGTACCAAAGAAATAATTGACATGAGTTATGGTAAATAGGCATTAATGGAATCTGAAATGGAATTATTAAAGTCATTATTTTAATTGGGTAAATTGGAATAATATAATAATTACTTTATTAATTGTTAATTTGGATGAATTGACCAATATGTCTTATGATAACATGTTTGGAATTTTTGATAAATTGGAATGCATTGGATCTTGTTTTCATTTGATATTGATTTGTTAAATCTGTTCTAGAATGAGAATTATCATAGATTTTTATTTCCTTTTAGAACATAATCTTCCATAGAATGGGAATTCGGACTAGGGAATTTGATACCTTTTCCCATGGTATGGTATTACACCATGTGAACATGTAAGAATCACTATCATGGGAATTAATATAGAGTCAATTATGAATAGAAACTTGATGCTTGAGGGAAGTTGTTATGATTAAATAATGACCAAGGTTGAGACATATGGTTACATGATGCCTGAGGGGGAGATATACCATTACTTAACACACAATATAGGTGATTCATCCTCAGTAAGAGAATTTACTAGTGGTATGGGTGACTTATCCTAGGTAGGAGAATGTTACAATGGGAAGAGACATATGGCATCATGAAGAAGCATGTTTGGCTAACCCCAGATGTCAACCTAGAGCCAAGGGTTAGTAGGTTTATTTGAAATTAGACATTAATTTACGTATTAACTCCCCTTTTTATCTTATTATTCCATGTACTATTATTTCAAACGGTATTTTTTTAGAAAACATGGGTGTTATCATACTATGTTTTACCCACACCTTGTTTGGGTTTGATTTGGTACTCGGGAAGAATTCATGGATGTAGATATAGACATAGGAAAGGGGCCCTATGCTTGATTGTTCTCTTTCCAAATGTAATTATATAAAAGATATGAGTCTGAGAATGGGGTCCAAGACTAGGTTTTTTGAGTCCTTAATTTGGATTTTGTCTTTTATTTGATTTCCTATAGTAATTTTAGCACAACACATAGTTTGGAATATAGTATGATACGAAAAGTTTTGTTATTATTGATCAGTATTTTTTTGTTATCTTCTTGGATTGTATGTTGTGACTGTTTTTTCTTATTTCGATTGTGTTTGATACTTTGTTCTAGAGGGTACACTCCCCCCACTATATTCCTCAGACCCTCACTTCTAGTTGAAATCCTTTGGAATGTGAGGAGAAATTATTGAGGTTATGTAACAACCCTTCTCAATAACATGAGGGTGAACTAGGCTAGGGATGTTACA
This sequence comes from Viscum album, assembly GCA_963277665.1. Taxonomy (NCBI): domain Eukaryota; kingdom Viridiplantae; phylum Streptophyta; class Magnoliopsida; order Santalales; family Viscaceae; genus Viscum; species Viscum album. The sequence goes on from OY728164.1 coordinate 1,820,396,648, forward strand.
TTAATCTAATTTTAACTCATAAATACCTCATCGAGTGATGAAATAATACCAAAAACACAACCAATAATTTATAAAATATATAGGATGTTCCTCATTTATTCTTATAAGAAAATATTCTTGAATTGAACCTAGTGTCATCCAAATTCTTATTATAACATTTAAAACCCATAAGAAAATTTATTGGAAAACTTTCCTTCACTAAAACATGGGTGACATGTATTTTTTTCTGGCTTGGTGTCATCTTGTCACTTCACACAAAATCCCCTTCATCAAGGAAGTATTTCACCATTTTTGATGAAATCTTTAATCAAATCCCAAAATGAAACCTACCAAAATTTAAGTGAAACCCTAGATAAGAGGGAAGGAAGAATAAAATGGAAGATAATACTTTATTTGGTGTGATCAATTAAACTAAAACACCTCTTTATATGATTGAATTGAGGGAGGGGGAAGGGGAAAGAACTAGTTAAATGAACATCCCTGATACCGCCATATTACCTAAATTGAGTGATTGAGAACCATAAAATGATGGTTATTACCCCCAATTTAGAAAATCTAGCCAGATCACCACTAGAGTCACTATGGAATTTTACAGGCATTTGGCGATATGGTTAGGGGGACACCCACACTACCCAACACAAAATACTTATGTAGGGATACCACTAGATGTCTAGTGGGTTCCTACTATAAACCACCATACTACTATGCTCCTGATTATGATGAACTTGTTTTACTAAATCTTCACATGGCTGTATCCATTTCCAAAACATCTATTTTAACATTAAAAATGTGTAAAAAATATCTATACTCTAACCTGAATTCCAAAAATCTAATTTACTTGGATTATAATCCTTCAAGACTCTTATTTTTTTTTCAATTCCACAGACATGAAATATATGGGTTGTTAGAACAATCTACCCAATGGGATCCCCTGTGATTTGTTTAATATTTTTAGTTTGATAATTTTGTAGTCATGAGATTTTTATTATATCCTTTTTTTCTTATTCCATGGTTTTATTTCTATGAGAAATTACCTCTCTAATATATAATATATTGAGTTTTACTTTGAGGTAATAATATTTTTTTTCGGTTTAACTACATGGTTTTGAGCTAATGTGAGTTTATAATGAGATCAAAGGAGTTGTAGGGGGTGATAAAGCCTTTTATGATAAAAAAACAACCTTTTGAGAAAGGAATCTTGGCCACATGGTTAGGAGAAACCATACAACCCAAGACACATGGTCAGGAGTAACCATATGGGGATAGAAATTGGTCTTGAAGAGGCCACACTATTGGAGGAAACTATGTAACCAAGACCATACGCCCATGAAAAAAAATTAAAAAATATTAACAGTGGTTAAAAGCATGGTTTTCTCAGGGTTTCCCAAACCATTCATGTGAAACCATGTAAGGTTCCCTTCAGGTAGTGAAGGGAACACGGTAGGCACACAGTTTTTTCAATCGCGTGGCGAAATCATTCAACCCAATCCTATTCGGTAAAATGAACTAAATATACTTAAAAATACTTATGACTGACATCTAATTTCTTTATTCCTTTAGTGGATGGACCCTCATTCTTGGAATCTCCCTTTTAATCCAATTCATTGGATTTTCTCCTGTTTCATCATCTGACACCTGATTCGAGCACCATTTGTCTTGTTGGATCCATGCCTATATGTTCTTAATTTTCCTTATGTCATTCTTCAATTGAATTCAAATTTATCAAGTTATTTAGGTGTAAGATAATATTCCCTATTTTCAGGTTTTTCATTTTTCTTTCGATATGAATCAAATCATAGGTTGATACTAGATGAGTTATGTACTACATAGCTATAACAGGTGGTCTATACCACTTCCCACATGTTGGGTGATTTATAAAGATAGTTTCCATCATTCCTTGGTATGAAATTTCCAATGTATACCATAAAATGAATTGAATGATTTGATCAAATGAATTGAAACCTGTTTAGGTTTCCCAGTTTTACCTTTTTTATTTTTTGAGGTTGTTTGCCCCAGCCTAGGCCACCCATGGGGCGTGTCTTTTCATCTTCCATAATTTATATCACTGTTTTGGGACTGTGTGAGCTTTTCCTGATAGATATATCTATTTTAAACTAAAAATTAATTGAAGTGATATTATAGGAGAGATGGTATGGCTCCTTACTTTGTGATGGTTTATTGTTTACTTTTTATTTAATGGTTTTATACGAGAACTATTGTATGGGTTGATGAATTCATAGAATGTTTATAATTATGAAATGAAGAATGAATAAGATTATAAATTTATTATGGTAGTGGATTCCTTGGTTGTAATACATTGGATCCTAATTATATATGATTCCATGGAAATTTCTACTCCATAGGTCATGATTACAGTACTGGATACCTTAGACCTATTTAATCATTGGATTCTAATTCTGTAGGATGACTAGATCCTTTCTACCCCTTAGATCAAACTTTATTGGAATTTCATTGGACATGGGTGGTTGACATGCTCTTTGGACTCCAACCAAGTCATTATCGAGTTTCCATCGAGATGATCATGGGACTCGATATTGATGCCTTGGTCTTCTATACCTTGGATCTGATCCTTCATGGGCAGACACTTTTAATTACACAAAATGAATATTATAGAGATGGTAAAATATTTATTATATGACATGGTGGTGTTGGTATTATATATTAGATTATATGGCATGGTTTTGGTAGATGTTATACACCTGATTACATGGTAGGGCCATTTTGGATATTTGTACATGTGTTACAAATTGCCCTTGTTTGGGTATCATCTTACAATTGTTAGACTGCAAAACACCACACTTGTTTATTTATGATTTACAACTTCCCTTATTTATGGGATCTTGACTATTGTTGATGGGCTTGACAACATCACTTTATATTCATTACTTTTGTCTTGGGAATTTTACTTATACTACTATTATATTTTTATATATTGCACACTACTATATCATGTTATACAGAGACATGAATTGTTATAGACACCATTTTTGGTGGCCTATTGAGTGTTATCTCAAACCTTGTTCGGGTCGCTTTTGTATACCTGGACAAACTTCACAGATGTGGGTGGGGACTAGGGAAAGTTCCCACAGTATGATACTTGACTTGTTCTATGCTTAGGATCATGGGAGAAAATGACCAATCTATGATTGTGATGCTATCTCAGACAGTTTTTTTGGTCTTTTATACCTTTTGATACATGTATTTTATTGGAATCTTGAATACATATTTTCCATTTTTTAGAGACATGAAATGATCCTCATATTTATACGATATTTCATTTGGAATTGTTTATTTATTATTGTCTTGGATGTAATCTACTATATGGTTGATTTAATTCCTCCCCTATTGACTGATATGTTTACTACTGCTATGTTACATGCTGAAATGAGTGCATGGTCTCACCATAAACACACCTTAGATCATCACTGCAAGTCGTCAGCCTCTGGCATTTGCGGAGGTGTGCTTGAGGCCAAGTGACCCATCAAGTCATGGAACTATTTAGTGGTATTGGGGTCAGAATATTACATATTATATTTCTTTCCCTCTTTAATTTACTTGGATGATTTTCCTTTAATTCCAAGAAACATTGTGATATATCTGAGGTGTTATACATGTAACAATAAAATCTTAAAAACCACATCATTTTATCTAAAATCATAGTAGATTTGTTTTTTCTATATTCTAATATAATTATATCCTTCTAGTTAAACTATTTTTTTAATTTTTTATATTTGATGTGGAAACAATTCTTTGTTCTTGGGTAGTTTTTTTTCTAATTGATAAATTGGTTACATATTTCATTTATTGGAATTTAAAGATGTTTTTATTTATTAATTATGTAATTCTATTATGATTTAATTCTATCTGTGAGATTAATTTTATTAAAATTGAGCCGAACCTAATAAGGATGAATTTAAATGAATTTTTATGTATTTGACTTAGATTATATATGATATTGATGGATGTAAATAAAAATTTAAATGTTTTTAATATTGAAAAAATGGGATAAATGGTAGATTAAATCATGAGTTTGGTGGAATCTTTATTTAAGAAATTAATAATGATCTTTTTGTTTTGAAAATTGATGTCTTGGTTGTGTTTTGTTATATTAATGTTTTTGTTATTGTGATATAAATTCATACTAATATTATATGAATTGGAAAAAATTACTGAAAATAATTTGAGTGAAATTATATGTTTTTTGTTTGAGTTTTAGTGATGAATTTTATTCTTACATAATAATGTATACATTTTTAAATAATTAACAAATAGTTATAATGATTTTATAATGATTATTATGTGACATAAAATAAATCATACTTACTAGAAATTATTTTTTAATTAGAATAAGAGATAAATTTAATGGAGAATACTTTATTAAAACTATTAAAAATTAATAACTTGGGAATAGGGGTTTGAAATAGGTACTTTATGAGGGGTATACATGATAAATTTCTTGATTTAAATAATAATAAATTTAATGAGATTTTTTGTTTGTGTGAGTGGTTTCAAATTTAAATAATAAATTTCAATAAGGTAAAAATGGAAATAAGTATCAGATTATTATACTAGGATTAAAGTTTATGTTTCTGATTTTATAACATAACTCTTTTATTATGTAAATTCCATGTGTTTTGTATACATTCAGGGAGCCTTATGTTAGGATTTGATTTGAGATGATGATATGTGATCCATGGATCTATCTTGGACTTTATTTAAGCTAGAAATTATATAAATTTCACATCTTAGGAATAATTTTTTATGATCTAAGTATTTGAATACTATATTTCTTATTTGATGTTCAAATAATCCACAGTAATTGGCCATATAAGGTATATGGTTCTTTAGGTGAATTGGATAACAAAAAATAATTTATTATGAATTTTATAAATGGTATGATTAAATCATTTAATTTATTAACATCATTTATATAGGATAAAATTAAACTCCAATGGATATTTCAGGTTATAGTGTTTTCTACTATGAATTAATTATCACTTCTTATGCATAAACACCTTTTGTGCATGTAGAATTTTTTCATGGTATTGAAGGTAATGGAAAGAGGCCTTCATGTCTATGATATTATTCTAGGAGACATCATAGAGTTGATTTCTATAATTTTAGAGTCATGTGGAGGGGCTAGACACATATTATTTTTCTACTTATTTGAGTTGTATTTTTGAGGACATGATACATGCGATCTATTTTGATAGATTATTTAAATGTACATTTTAATTATGACTTTATTGTATATATTATTATATTCTGTTATTGTTCTTATTTATAATATATACCGTTGATGGTCGGTGTGTCTCTTATTTTACTATTCTCTTTCATTGAACATATAAAGGTAAAATCACTCCCCCAATAATACTTATTGACCTTAGATGATAGTCCCCATCCTTTAGTGATTGGAGGAGAGAAATTAGGATTATTTTTAATGGGTAAAAACTAAAACAGATCAATCAAATTATATGATTAATCTATATCCTAATACTATATTTTCACATGGTGAATATCATTAGCAACAATATGGCTATATTGTTAAAAGGAATAATATTCTTTTACCATATTGTGTGATATACCAATGATATTGGATATTGGTTTCATAATTTCTATCAAATTTTTCAAAACCATTTCCTTACATTTTAAATCATAAATACGATTCATTCATGACATGAAAAAATTATAATAAATTGAGATGATCAAATGATTATATATACAAATGGTAATGTGTTATGGTAACACATATCAACATCCACTCATTGGTATCTCATTATCATCTTCCATTATTAAATAAAGGAAACCTATATAAAGGAATGGTTCCTCTTATAGGTGTAAGTGTGAAACTATCAAGTAAAAAACAAAGATCTTTTCCAACCTAGTTCTCCATTTATCTTCTAGAGGAAGGTGATAACAAAAATTTAGTTTTCATGGGATCCCCATATAAAATATGATGATTCTAGTGGCTGGTGTAATAAATATAGAGGTGATCGTCCTTTATTTTTCACTAGGTGATATCCTTAAAAAAAACCCCGATGAGTTTAATTTTAAAGGAATAGTGGTAAACCTATTTATATTTACATTATTCACGCTTAGATTAATTAGATGATGATAAATCATGCATATGATTTGGTTTCCTACACTACTATGAACATGTGATATTCCTAAAAAACCCATCAGTGGTGTCAAATACACCTTTATCTTTAAATTAACATGTTTTTATATTGTTTTCATGAAGAACAAGTATATTATATTATCCTGGAGGTAATATCATAATTTATAATATGGCATGAAATTATATTAGCTACTGGATATTTTTTCCTTGCTCTATGATATAGGATATTGTAATATGAAATTTATCATTTCTTATGGTCATAGACTATAGCTAGATGAATCATAGCATATGATTCATCAAATACTATGATATTATACTATGTTTTAAGCTATGATAGGAATTATCATTGGCTATAATTTTGTATATTGGGTTTCAGAAAATAGAGGGTTATATTAAAATGGTGATATAGTAGATATTTTCCAAAACAATAGAACCTCTGTGATATTACCTATCATTGGATGTGATTTAACTGTGACTCATGGTATATAATGGATCCATCAATCATAAAATACGATATATGACAAGATGTGAAAAAATTATTTTTATCTAAAATTTCTAATGGTTTATAATTTTTTTATAAAAGATAAGTTTTAGTAATTATAAATTGAATATTTTCAAACCTACATAAAATATTAAATGTTCATAATTATATCTAATGTTTATAAAATAAAATAAATAAAATAAATAAATAATTTTTTTTATTTATTTATTCTTTTTAATGATCATGTATATAAAAATTTTATATGATGGAAATATTACGTATTCTTAAATTTAGGTGATAAATTGATTATTATAAAAAATTTATTCCATGCTGTGTATGATAACATAAGATTTAATTTTATTCTTCAATAAATTTTATTTAATATTGATGTTATTAGAATGAATTTAGATATTGAATATAGTTCATACATATTAATCATTAGAGTTATGAAGGGATTGAAATATCTCTTGAGTAATCCATCCATGGGTTGAGGAACTTTGGGGATAATTTCTCACTAACCTAGAGGGTTATTATCTAGAAAATATGTTGTAGGATATCTATAGCTCTTAATTTAATCTCGTGGGGATTATTGATTTCATTTAATTATATAACATTACATGAAAGTGGTTCATATACCATATGACTGGGTTGACTTTGTATATGTGTAAATATGTTTGGATGATATATTTGTGTGAGTGAGGAGAAATATATGCCATGTAAAATGTTACACAATAATGTGGATTGAACATATTATTTTGGTTCATGAAATTTAGATTAGGAAACGAAATCATTAGAATAATCACAATATAATTGAATAAGACATGATATAATAAATATTTCCCTTGATTCCGAAGTTATAAATTTATTATTAATGTGGGTTGGATTAAAATAAAAAGTCTAAAACACCCCATCAAATAGTAAGTGTGAGATTCCTTCTAAAGTAAGAACATGCCAAGTCCTCAATCATCTAATCAAGAAGTTCATGCTTAATATAGATTCCCATGGATTTTATTGCATAATGAGTTCATGGTATGGGTGACCCTAATAGGATAATGCGTCTATATTTAGTTGTAATATTTGGGTCACTCTTGGCTAGGAGACCAAAATAGGATTAGGATACCATATGAATAGAGTTGATTTTTATCTCTATGATGGATTTGGGAAATGATTTATCCTCTCAACCATATATGAATCATATGTGATGTAATTATCATGATTTACCACCTAAATATCTATGTGATAGGATAAATTCCAAATTTGTCTCATTACGCAATGAAATAGAGATCATGAACCACTAATGAAAATGATGTATATGGTCATCATTTTTGTGTGAGTACTTCCATTAAAATTCCTTGATGATAAGATATAAAAAATGATAGAAACCCTTAGATATATATTTATTATTGATTATGGAAAGTATCATGATTATCATTTTTAGATACCTTATATGTATGAACTATAAAATAAGTTTATATAGATATACAATGTTCAGAAGTGTTCTTCAAGAAAAACATTTTGAGAACGTGGATGTTAATGTTATAGAAATTAATTTCTCTTATTATGAATCATGGGTATTGGATACTAGGTGTGCATCACATATTTATGATAATAAAAACATACTTAAAAATATGAGATAATTTATGAAAGGTGTGTTATAAATATAGTAATAGTTGTTGCATTAAATGTTAGAAAAAATTATATAAATATAACTAGTTTATTTGTGTTGGAATTAGAAAAACTATTACTATGTTCCAACCATAAAAAAAAATTATTTCTATATTTCTTTAGATATATTTTTTAAATTTTAGTATTAAGAACAAGATTTGTTCTATATATATGATTGAAATATTTTATATCATTTGGAATATGATAAATGATTTATATATTCTATACATGGATAATCTAATCTATAACATTTAGAATAATAAGGCTAGGGTTGATTCTCACCCCACTTACCTTCAGTGCTGTCTCCTTGGACATATAATTGAGAAACACATTCAAAGACTCCATAGAGATGGATTGTTGGAATCCTTTTTATGAATCATTTAACACATGAAAATATTTTTTTATTATACAAAATGAAAAAAATTAAATTTTATTTGAAAAGTTGAAAGGGATATTGGACTATTGAATCATTTACATAGTGATGTATATAGACCAATGAGTACTAAATTAAGTGGTGGGTTTAGGTACTTCATAAAATATTCTAATGGATTCTATTAGTATGGTTATGTGTTTTTGATGAGACAGAATTTTGAAAATTTTTAAAACATCTAAGAGTTCTAGGATGAAGTACAAATTTATATTGGAAAATTTATTAAGATTATTTGATCAAATCTGGGTGGTGAATACTTAAGCCATGAATTTTCTGATCATATGAGATATTTTGGAATTATTTAACTAATAAATCGTCCTCAAAACCCATAGTGTAATGGTGTATATGTGAGGAATAATCAAACCCTATTTAACATTCTTTAATCAATTATGATTTGTTGTGACATTCTTATTTAGTTTTGGGGATATCCTCTAGAAACTGTCACATTTGTACTTAACCACATTCTATATATAATATCCAAAAATATACCATATGACATACAGATTCGAAAATATCACAATATTAATTTATGAATATTTGGATTTTTGAGGCATACATGAACCTTTTTTTCTACTGAAAAACATGAACCTAATTCATATAAATTCATACTTGTTGGTTATCCAAATCAATATAAGTGATAATATTTATATAGTCCTACTAAAAATAGTATTTTTATTTCTCAATTTGGTATATTCTTTAAGAAAGAATATATAATTTGAGGATTCGGTGGGGCAAAGTTGAACTTTAATGAGTTTAATAAAAATAAATAGGAAGTGTTCCTGATATGTAAATCAATATAGATCTACAAAGAGTTATAAAATAAGATCCAACAAAGGTTATAATTGAACCTTTATGGTTTGGTAGGATTAGACGAGATCCCAAGGGATATAGATTTATTATATAAAATTATAAGGAATTAATATTAATAGATGATAAAACTACTACCTACGAAGATGACATTAAGAGTTCTAATTCTGAAAAATATTTACATTCAATGAATTTTGAAATAAAATCAATGTACATTAACCACTTTTGGAATATGGTAGATGCACTTGATGCTGTGAGAACCATAGGGTGAAAGAGGTGGTTTCACATGAAAACTAACATGATTAGTAGATTATCCACCTATAAAGATCACTCATTGAAAAAATATTATAAATAAATTAATCATATTTACCATGCATATAACATTTCTCTATTTTTGATAATAAAGTAAATTTTGGAAATTTTCACTATAAAATCTCATTATAGTTATGATATATATATGATGGATTTCAAAAACAACTTTACTCAATGGGAATTTAGTGAAAGACATATATATAATACAACCTGGAGTTTTTGAATTACCAAATGAGGGTGGGAAGGTTTTCATGTTGAAATTGATTATTTATGGATTAAAGAAATATTGTCAAAGTTAGATCTTAGGATTTGATGGTATAATAAAATGGTTTTATTTCATCAAGAAATTAAATTATTCTTATGTATAAAAGCGGGTTAGTGGGAGTTATGTTGTTTTTATGATATTTTATATAGTTGAAATACTTATTATCTAAAATGATATACTAAATTTTCATTATTTAAAGTCGTGGTTAGAAAAATAAATCTGAATGAAAGACATGGGTGTAGAAGAATACATACTATTTTTTAAGATATATATAGATATATTTAAGTGGTAACTTGGACTAATTCAAAACACATATATTGATAAATTTGTAAGGTATTTTCGCATTGATAATTCCAATAAGGGGACTTTTCCAATTTTTCATGGTATGAATATTAGGAATATTTGGGATCCTTATAAAGAGTTGGAAATAATGGATAATATTATTTATATGTATGCCATAGAATATATCATGTAGACCATGTTATATACTTAACCCGATGTAGATTATTATTTGATAATTATTACTAGATACCAATCTAATATTAGTGAGATTCACTAGATTTCTATCAAGAATATTGTTATATAATTAAGAATAAGTAAAGATATTTGCTTTTTCTTTATATGAGTGGATGAGATAATTATAATGGGTTATAATGATGTTAGTTTCTAATCCCACAAGGATGATATTTGATCTCAATATGGTTATACATTTTTTCCAAATAGTAAAGCTATATATTGAAAGATTTATAAATAATCCACCATGGAAGACTCGGGAAAAAAGGAATAGTATATCACTGCATTATATAATATGAAGTGATATATTTGGGTCATTAATTTCATCACTAATATTGGGTTGGTTCAAAGAATTGATGGATAAATAAAAATTTTCTATGAAAATAAGATAATTATTAATCAGGATAAGGAACCCCAATATCACCAAAGGATCAAATACATACTTCTAAAATAACATCTCATTCGATAGGTTATTGAGAGGGGTGATGGAAAGAGCTTTTGGGTTGATATAAATGATAAAATAACCAATCCTTTGAAAAAAAACATTATTTTAAAAAATTCATAAATGTCATGCTGAAAATCATGGTATTAGATAAATGTTATATTTAATGTAATGGTTGAAAAATGTATCATGATTTTATAATAAAGTGAATCTCTATTTATATTTTATTCAAATTTGAATAATTTATATTAAATTAATATTTAAATGCAAATATCCCCTTAAAGTATGACATTGATTTGTTCTTAATAAATGATAATCACAAATTGTTATGGGTTGTGATGATATGTTTTGATTATCATGAGTAAAATATCACATTATATATGAAAAATTTTATATGTTATGAAGAATATAATCATGAGACAATAAGTCATGATTTATTATCCAGACTGAACTACTGTTTTATATCACATGAAATCTCATATGTTCATTGATATACTTAGATCAATAATATTATAATATTGATCAATATTATAATCCTAGATATTGATGTGATTCATATCTTAGGATATGATTTAGACATATCATTAAAGAATATAAGATACTTGTATCATATTATATAATAGTTCAATGATATGGGATATAAGATGCATAACTTCTTCCATTGTTTTAAAAAGTATTACTTTGATTTTAAATCATAAATGTGATTAATTCATGGCATGAAAAACAAAATATAATTGTTTGATACATTAAAATGATTATATATACTAACATTCATGTGTTATGGAAACACATATCAGTTGTTAAGTGATGAAAGTATATGTTCAATGTACTTAAATAAATTATGGGATCCTATATGAATGAATGGTTCCTCTTATTTGAGTAAGTGTGAAACTTTAAATCCAAATCCAAATATCTCTTCCAAAATAGTTCTCCATTTATCTTGAAGGGGAAGGAGATATCAAACGTTCAATGTTTACAAGATCTTATTGTAGCATATGAGAATTCTAGTGGATAGGGTAAAAATTGTATGGGTGAGAGACCTTTGTATATATCTTGGTTATCCAAATTAATCATAATACATAAAGATTTAGTTTTAGGGAATAAAGGTATGCCTATTAATATTTATTTTCTTCATGCTCATGTTGATTCAATGATGATTGATATAGTATAAATTTGGGTTTATACCACTATGAAAGACCTATGATGTTCCTACAAAACCCATCAATTTTTTATTTTACATTGGAGGCATGGTGTTTATTCAGTGGGAAATTATAAAATTGTATCGAAATAGGTTTTTTTGAGATATTAATATTTGGGAAGTTGGTCGAAATTAAACTAGAGCTTTGGAACTGGTATGAAATCTATGTGTGTGTTCTTGGCTAGAAAAACCATATTATATGTCCATGTTTTCTATGTGTTATGGTATTATCTTTCATTGATTTTAAAATTTGGTTTTGGGTTGAAAAACTCACTTTATTTAAGAGTGAGTAGTATGTTATTTCTACATCTTTTTTATACATGGTCATATCATATATATTGGTACATTTAATTATGTTTGACTTATGATTTTATTTTCATAAAATAATTGAACTATTAATAATGTAATCAATGGTTTTCAGAATATGTTATTAGTAATGAATAAATTAAAAGTAAGCATGGATATTAATTTGATGATTTATTGTAATTGGTTTTATTATAGGAATTACCATTTTAACATGTAAAGAAAATGATGTATGAAGTGATTGTTTGATGAAATATTTTGATGTTAATTAATAATTGGTGTGTTGTGTTTTTTAGAAACATTATACCAAAGAAGTGTACTGACGGGCCTTATATAAAGGTGTTATACATGGAATGAAATAAAAAAGGGTATATTTATGGATATGACTATAATGTTCCTATATTGATAGAAATTAATAATATTGTGATTAATGAGAGTCTTCTTAAATTGGTTTTGAACTTAAGAAGGAAACCATCTATTGCGGTAGTATTGGATACCAATTTTATTTAAGATTTCAAGAAAAAAAACCCCCCTATCATTAGGGGACATACTAGGCCTTGTAATGATTAGAAATAGCTATAGGTCATGGATATAAAATTTTAGATGGTCAAAACCTAAAAAGGTGAATAAAGATAATCATGATTTCTTTATTATTATGGGACTAGTGTGACACTAGTGAGATATTTTGGTCTGATCATTGAGGATTAAGGGATATGTGTTGGATTATTTTCAATATCAATTTTGGAATCATTTTTATCCATTGATATTGTGGAAGGATATATTTTATCAATTGATTAAATTGAATTAGGTAAATATATATTTTTTACTAATGAGGCTTCTATGTTTATGGAATTTCTCTATTTCACTCTGAGTATAAGTGGTTAAATGATTTTAAAGATCATATTTTCACATATGGGTTAAATATATATAATCTGTTGAGGGTATAAATCATTTGATTTCATAATTTTATAAAAGTGGTAAACAAGTTTCTTGTGATATATAATGATCTTTATGTGGAAATAAGAGCTTCAATGGGATCTAATGGATATGCAGGCAGCAAGAATAGAAATATGAATGACTATCATAGAGATAGTTAGTGACCAGGTGGTCAGGGGAAGAATTTTTATTCTTTTTATTTTAGATATAGGGAACCATTTAATTATTATAAGTGTTGATTGAAAGGATATAAATAATATGTGTATCCTAGTGAGATGATGTAATGTAATTCTTATTTAAAACATGATATCATTAGAAATTTTGATGGAAGGGAACTTAGAGGTGTGGAGGTTGAAATTCAAATTCCTATTACGAATCATGTATATAGGATAGGGTATTATAAATGAGTGATAGTCACATTTCATCTAAGATATTAGGTAAAAATGGTGGAACATATTATTAGGGACAATATCAATTGGGTAATACAGTGAAACAAATTCGATTTACCTAGGGGTAGGTTCAAGGTGAAGGGTCTAGTATGTTATTTTCTATTAAGCATGAACAATTGGATCTTAGCTAGGTGTATTCGATAATTATATGTTTTATTCATGTTAATTTTACCTTAGATAATGTGTTATTTGATATCGGTTCTTTTGATCATTAAATTAATCTTGTTTGGTATCAAATTTATGTTTGGATATTGGATTTTTATCGAAATTTTGGACTTTGAATGCTCATTTGGGATTAAAATAGGATGATATTGGATGATTTAAAACATGTTCTATTATTATTAATAGATTTATACATATCTAAGACTTATTTATTTTAGAGATAAAAGTATTAAACATTATTTTTATTGTGAATTGATTAACATGTTTATAAACACACATTAATTATTACTAGTGAAAAGTGGCTTTCTATCTATCTTATTATTAATATTATATTTTTCTAGGTGAGTGTGACTATCATGTTTGTAGATTTGACTATGTTTTAAGAAAACTAAGTATGATCAAAATTTATATTGAGGGGTGGATCTTAGGTTAGATGAGGTTGATAAATTTTTTTCCCCTTATGTGGTTAAGAGATATCAATACATGTTTCATGATGATTTTATAGGATTTACACTAAAAAAGTAGGTGAATTTTGTGATTGGATTATCACCATCTATAGAGACTATATCTACACCACCTTATAACAAGGATATTGTTAAGAATAAATAATTTAAAACCCAGTTAGATGATATTTAATCGATGAGATTTAATATAATGAGAGTGACACCATAAAGTGTCTATGATTTTTCTCCCAAGTAGTTATATAGTATTTTTATCTTCTGCGCTAATTATCACAATTTGAACCATGCTACCATTATGAATCAATACTAATTGAAATGGATTAATGAATTTTCTTTGGCTACGTGAGCAGAGTTTTATGATAATATAATATATATCTTCACTCAAGTTATTACCACTAGGGAGTGTGAGTAATAGATGAACTAATGATATATTTTTTATCTAGATATTTTATTATTGAATTTTTGGAGATATTTTTTGTGGAAGGCGCTACACATTTTTATAAATTTTATGAACTGAGTTTTCTATCCTTATCTAGAACCATTCATGATTGTGTTTATCATTGAAATATTGATATAATCATGATCCTATAATTAACTTGGAAAATATGTTTCCATTGATTTGGACATATTTAGATCTCTATAATTATATTATAATAACCCAAAATTACATTTTTATATATGAGAAGTGAAATTATTTAAGAATGTTGTCTCTATATTTAAAATATCCATGGATATAAAAAAGGCTATGGGTATGAAATCTTAAGAGAAACCCAATAAAAATTTTAAAATCCTAGTTCTCTTTGGGATTTATGATTATTACCACTAATTCATAAAATATTTATACCACTAATATATGCCAACGATGATGTTGAATATGAAGGATATGAACTTATAGTTGGATGATAGATGTGAGTTTGTATTAAAAGAGTTTAAGAAGTGGTTAACATCAGTTCCTATTCTCATTTTAACCGATCTAGGGAATCACTATGAGGTTTATTATAATGTTTTAATTGTGGGTTTAGTTAGTATTCTGATCTAGAAGGGATGAATGGTGGTGTATGCTTCTATATAACTTAGGTTACATGTGAATAATTACCCCACCCATGTTTTTGAATTAGTAGTGCTGGTTTATGCACTTAATAGTTATAAAAATTATCTATTAGTTAAGAAATTTATTGTATGCAATAATCATGAGAGATTGAAGTGAATATTTTATAAAAAATATCTGAATATGCATTGGATTAGTTGGGTTGGATATATTAATTAATTTTAATTAGAGATGTTATATACTGAAAATAAATTAAATGACATTAAAAATGATTTTAATTAAGAAAACTCTTGTGGATGTGGTATAAGAATCAAAATATAAGTGGATGTTTATGTCACTTTTCACTATGTTTCATCTTGTTGTGTTCGAGAAAAGAGGACATGATTTTTTTGTTACCATTGACCATCACTTCAACATTTATAGGAAAATTAAAAATAGGTACAAAGTTTAGATTTTAAGTTTATTTTTTTTCTTGATAGATAATATGGGGGGGATATAACACCTAGTTGGACTCTTGATGATAACTCTCTTTTGAAATTTCATTGAATTTTTTATGTTAACCTTTTAAGAATAAGAGATGAGGGAATTTCATATTTCTTATTGGGTAGTTCATCCTGGTTTATCCAATATGTGTCATAGTTTTTTATGACACTTGTGGTTATCAAGAATGAAGTGGGAAATGTATTGATTTATTTTTCAGGTACTTTACCTATCGGTGGACAAAGGATAAACATTAGAGACTAGTAGTTATGATTTCATTATTTCACATTCAAGAGTAGAAATGGTATTATGTAAACATGGATTCCAATTATAGTATCCTGATATCATTAAAAGGTAAGGATATAGTTTGAGTTATTATTGATAAGATTACTAATGTTTATCATTTTATTTAGATTATGGTAGTTTATACAATCAGATTGATTTACTGAGATTGATCAACAATAGTGATCATCCATAGATTTAGGTTTTATTATCCTAAGTGAGGATCTTAATAGTTATATGATAAATATGGATAAATATCAATTTATAAAAATTATAAAAAACTATCATAAAATAATAAATCTATTCGAAATATGTTACTTTTGTGGAATCCCTAAATATGCATGGGGATGGTGATGAAGGTCAAGTGATTCTTGGAGGGAAAGATCCAATCTTTTCAAGAATGAGTGATAGGAAAGAATCTATGGAATGAAATCTATAGGTGATTAAATAAAGTATTTTGTTATGTTATTTTTCATTGATTGATTACATATTCATGGTTAAGTGTGATGAGACCTGGTTATTGGAAGAATTAAATGTGAATATCTCGATTATATAAAAGATCTATAGCTGAAAGATAATCCCAATTTGTTGAGATTATTATCCCACAAATCTTTAATCTAGTGAGATCTTTAAAAGGATTAAATATTTAGAAACGTTAACCATAATTTAAGAGTTTTTTTTGACTTTTAGAATGGAATACACTCTTCATCAATTCACACAATGATATACAAATTCTATGATATGGGTAAGGTAACAAAAAATGAGTTATATCCTCTTGAAATATAAATGATATTTTTTATTGTGTTGGAACATTAACAAAGATGGATGAGAATACAATGGATGTTAAGTTAGGGTGTTATAATCAAATTCTTATGGATTAAATTATTCAATACCCACTCATTAAAGAGTTCTCTCTTATTTTAAATGGATTAGAGTTTGAGATTCAAATTGTGTAAAAATTTATTCAATAATATTTTAGTTTTTATTAGGTGGTAGGTTATACTATAGGGAATTATTAGTTAGTGTAGAAGGACCAAATTAAATTTGTATTTTCCAAATAGAAAAAAGAGGCTTTTCATATGAAAAAAATTAACATCGGTTAAGCCTTCAACAATAGAGCATAATTAGTGGTGGGATATGATAATAACCCAAATAAGGAGAAACTTTTGAAAGGGATATAGGATAAAGTGATGGAAATATCTAATATTGAAATGGTTTTGGATGAACATAATTATATATTAGAAAAAATTGACACTAATATTATTGAAAATGTCCTATAATCATAATAATGCGAAGTTAACAAGCCTTTCTTAGTTCATGTGGAAGAGAATATACAAGGAGGAAATAAATGTGTAAAATTCCAATATGTTACGAAATTCGATGAATAATATAAGGAAATTGGAGATCACATGAACCTTGATGAGGTCAATTCTAAGGTAGAATAAGAACTTATTTTTAAGGCTCCCAATATGGAAAAATATAATTCAAGTGATACTTAATATGGAATTAGATATTCTCACACAACAAAAGATTATTTGTAGGAATATTGTCCTTTGAAATAAATCAGTATCAGTAAGTTAAAGTATTGTAAAATCTAGTTAGAGAATATAATAAAAAAAATTAGGTTTTCCAAATATATTTACCTTTAAGAATTCACACTCAGGTTGTGGGAAGAATAAAAAAGAAATATGAAAAATGTCAAATAACTTTTTCTGTAACTTTTAGGGGATACAAAACAATGAAAATATTTGTTACCTTTTGTTTTGAGTTAAGGAGTTTAATCCCTTACTCATAGGGATTTATGAAGATGTGATTAATTTTTTTCTCTATCATGGTTGAATATTCAATAGACTAGAGATATATTAATTAAAACTAATTCAAGGTTGGAAGAGGTTAAAAACCTTTGGGTTTGTGCATCCTCTAATATCACCAGCATCTCTATTTATAACATCACTCATATTATGATAAAATTTATGTTTATACATAATAATAGATTCATGTTATGATATTTTATTATAATTTTAGTTGTAATCAAAATAAGAGGTCTCTCTAGAATGATATGGAACAACTTAATAAGTGTATGAGAGATGAGTGGATTATCTCAGGGACCTTAACATGGAAATATAAAGATAATAGAAAATTAGTATCAACATTATCTCATCTACTCATATGTAATTTTAACAATTTAATGTGATTAATGATCTACTTGAGGTTATTATTTTTGGTGAAACTCATTACATGTATAAAATGAATTTATATAAGATTATTTTTAGTAAGTTGTACAAAAATTTTATTAATAATATAGATTTTGATTACTAGGATAATATATCCTATAATTATCTTTCTAAAGTGTCCTATGATCATTATCATATTATTAATAATTTTTATAAATGTGTTGATAGGTAACCACTACAATTTATATTTTTTAATTCATGGTCGTCTCAACCTTAGTGTAGAGAGATATTTAAGGAAAAATTTGATTCCATTTTGTGTGATAATCACCTCAACTCATGCAATTCCAATATAATTTTTTTGAAACTTATATGAAAACATCAGTTGGAAAATGTTTCAATAAGGTTTAAGAAAATATCTTTAAATCAAAAAAGGAGTCAGGTGATCTTCTTTTTTTAGACAATAAGAGTAATTTTAATAAAATTTCTGCCAATAGTGAAGTTTATTATACCATTAAGCTTAATAATACTCTAAATACTAAGGATGATATTATGAAATAAATCCAAAAAATGAAATTACTAAAATATAGAGAACATAATACTACTTTTCTCAATATAATTTTGAAGTATATAATGGTTAATTATCCTTTAACTCACTTATGGTATAATGATTATTTAATATTTTATCGGGATAAAATGGTCATTATGTTATTGATTATTAAAAGCCACTTTTTATGAGATAACCAATGAAAATGATACTTTCTTGAAAAAATTTATTCCATGGATTATAGAATAATAAGACAATAGTTTCTTTAATTAAATTCAATCCAATGATGAAATTAAGACTGTTATCTTAGTTATGAATGTGGATAATGCTTATTATTTTTATGTATTTACTAATAATTTATTTAAAAAATGTCAAGATATTGTGTTTATATATATATAAAAAATTAAATTAGATATAAAAATCTTCTTTCTGGTTTGAAATATCAATTTTTTATTTTCATTCTAAAATAAATTAATACTAATGAGATTTTCAGTTTTAGACTTATTTACATAGATAATTAATTTTAAAAAAAATTTAATGTCCTTATGGTAATTTGGATCACTATGATAATTGACAATATTATGTCTAATAATTGGGTTGGATTTATAAATTGAACAAAGGTTAAATATTAACTCATAATAAAATATGAGTGTGTGAATTTGTTGAAGAATAATGCTAAAATTGGGAATGTCTTTTTAAATTATGACATCATGAAAGACTATAATAATATGAGAAGGGATTTTATATTTATAGTTCTAGAAACCATTTTTTAATGATATGTTAATTAAGATAATGTATGCTTAATTTAAATCTATTATAAATTTTATTCTTATTAATGATTCTTCTAAAAAAAGTTATAATGCTTAGGATGAGTGAGGTAAGGTGATTATTTATCATCATTATTATTCTATATTATTGTTTATTATATCAGGTATATTATATTGAGAAAGTTGGATGTAGGTAGTATTAAACGAGATTAGGTTTCCATAGGTATGACTACTTCTTCTAATTTAATTCTGATATATATTATTATTTTATTTTTTTTTCAAAGATGTAAAATAAATATTTAAAAGATTGAAGATATATTTTTACATTATTAATCATTATTTGGGAAAATTATTAATTGTTAAAAGTCCTAAATTTTATTAAGGAAAGGATTTAATCAATTTTGAATTATTATATTGATGAGGATTCTTGGTTTTAATGAAGGGGTTCAACATTTACATATTTTGTCATCTCATTATTTTATGTTTGATCTAAAACATCATATTTATCTTAGATAATTAAAAAATAAAATTCATAATTATCATCTTGGAAGGGAAAATTATAGTACATGGGTGGTATAATCAACCTTGATAATTACTTCATTATATCTAAATTTATTTACTCATTTAATATTTACAAATAGCCTTTAAATCACATTAAAACGATTACTTTTTTATGATAAATATTTTTTGAGAGGGAGAACTTTAGGGAAAAAATCATCACTATTAAATTGGATAATTATTGAACAAATTATAAGGGTAGAGGGTGATGGATTAATAGTATCAATAAATTTAATCAATCCTTTCAATAAAATTTTTCTAGAGACTATTATCAGATATAAGCAATGTTGATACCTTTTTTCATGGAATATTTTTTTTAAAATATTATGATGGGTATATATTGGTACATATATTCTACTGTAGTTTTATTAAAAAACTCTTATAAATCCATTATTATATTTTAAAATTGGGTTGTATCTATTAATTATCTCTTGAAATTCTAGAAGGACAACTAGTTTAGAATTCCCATATAGCATCTTATAAAAGTGTCTATATTTGTTAACATTTATATCCCTATTATTTTTAAATTAAATCATTCATATTAGGATTATCCTCTTATATTTATGAAATTAATCAATTAATATTAATTTATAAATTATGGGGATATCCTTTTTTGCAGAGATAATGAATGATATTCTTAATTATATGATATATTTTCTCTAATGATATACCCACATAGCTCAGTAAGATTATCCAATAATTTTGTATGTAGTTGATTCCTCCATCACCATTCAATATTATTTGGAAAGTATCTCATGGGAATATTTCTAATGAAATAAATTATAAGTAAAATAGTTTATCCTTAGATTATGTTTTCTTATATTTGAAATAATAGGAATAAAGTATTGATTTCTTATTTATATACTGTAAATTTTCTCAATCTTTTTGTAAGTTCATATATGACTTTTTTGAAGTTCCAATTATCATTTAAATGTTTTATTGGAATGATATTCCATTATTTATGAATATTATATTGGAAGATATGTCCTTGACCCTTATATTGGATAGAAGTTGATGAGGTGTATTTCTTTGGTCCCAACAGTTACAATAAATGTCCCATTAGGTAAAAAAGATTAAAAGGTAAATTAGATATTTCTCAAAGTAGGCCAAAGTTATATGTATATGTTGAACTCTCAAGTTTGTTATTGGAGATCATATTTTTGTCACCCCAGTTGGTACATTGGTGATTGGGAAAGAAAGAAAAGTTAGATTCATTAATTTTATGATTATTTGAGATCATAGAGAGGATTTGGAAGGATTATTATCATTTGGAATGACATTAAATGTAAATTGAAATGAATGATATATTTAATTTGTTACATCTGAGAGAATACAAACAAAATAATTTTGATGCACTTCATTGTGATTATGAATAGTTGGGGTCACTTGTAAGTTTCATTAAGTGGTGGGTATGTAATCTGAATCATAGTGAGAGGATATTAAAAAGAAAATTCATTCAATTTGTATATATTATATAGTATCATGGAAAAGTATATGAGGATACCAAGGAGTAGGAAATATATATAATGTCTCAATGTATATAGTTATTTTTTGGATATACTCAATACCACTCCTCAAGGATGAAAATCCCTATGGAAGGGAATTTGTAACGACTCCATATTTTATGTTTTTTATTTTTAGTTTTCATTAAATTTATATTTATGAAAATTTATAAGGGGTCTAATTCATGAGATTTGGGAGATATAGTGAGATTTTGGGGGATAATTTTACAAAAAAAATATATATCAATGAAAATTGTATACTAAAGGTAATATAAAAGCTGAATGGTAGAAGAGATAAAGAGGATAGTTTTTGGGACCAACCATTAGGTGAATGATGGCCCCCAGTAACCAATGGTTATACACTGGGTACTTGGTGGTCTACAAAGTGGCTTTGTTAATATGGGTATTTTAGAAATTGTATAACTTTGAGATTTAGATTAAATCATATATTTTTCTATTCTAGGAGTTATTTATAAGGGAAATCACCTCTCCAATATAACCCCTTTAATATTAAAATTACTTGAATAATTTATCATTCAATTATAAGTATAATTTTTATCATTAAATGGAATTTGTTTCATAATGGTAAGATCTTTGACAGACTAATAGTTTTATGTAATGGTATATTGGTTAAGTTTATGCTAGGTTATAATCTTCTTTTATCTTTATAGTTTGGTGGATTTGTTAATTTATTATTCTTAAAATGTAATCAAGTAATTATTGGTGTGGTTTTTTTTCTATATGAGTGGCAGGTAATATCCTTTATTCATTTGAATATAAATGACTATTTATATATTAACTGTAAATTTCAATTATTATTTAATGTTTCATGTCATATTAATGTGATAAAAATTGATTTTAACCTAGTAAAGATGATTTTTAATAAATTACTATGTTTTAACACATATTATATATGTGATTCATGTCTATAAATATGAATTTATATGTGGTAAATGATGAATAAATGGGAGAAATGGTGTATTATATCATCGGTTATTAATGAAATTTATAATGAATTTTTTTACTAAAAAATAATGTTTCAACGATGTTTTATTATATTATAGTGTTATTATAGTTTTATAAATTTATACAAATATAGAATTAATTTAATTGAATTATAAAAAATAATTTGATAAAACTTATGTGTTTTTTGGTTTGATATGTAGTGTTGGAATTATACTTTTTGTACATGATACAATATGAAATTTCAGAAAAAACTCTATTGTATGGGATAAAATAATTAATAATGGGTTATGATTATTTTATATTTAAAATTTTGTGTTTCTAAATGAATTATAATTCATGGAAATTAAGTTTGAAAATTTATAAAGTATAAAAATGGGTATACTTTGTTAAACAAGATAAAAAATGAATATGTGGAACTAATTGTTTAAAATAAGGATTTTATAAAAAATGGTTTCGATTATTTTATATTAGAGTGATAATAAATTTAATGAGTTTTTTTATTTCAAATAAAATTTATTTATTTTAAGGGGAAAATAACTGGAATAAATATTGTTTTCTTGTGATGAAATTTAAGATTATGTTTGCGATATTATAACACAACTCTTTTATTGTGTGAATGACATATGTTTGAAAACTTTTTGGGATCCATGGATTAGAATTTGACTTGAGATGATAATATGTGACAGATATGTTTTTATTATACTTTTTTAGGACCATTATTATATTATATTCCATGTGTTTGTAATAACTTTATATATTCTTACTGTTTGACTACTATATTTTTTATTTGATTTCTAGAGCTTACACCAACATTGGCCAAAGAATGTAAATGGTTTATTAGATGACTTGGTTAGAACCTAATAATTTAATATTTGTATTATAAGTTTTATTAATAATATATTTGTTAAACTTTCACCATTTCTATATGTTCACATTGAAATAAAAGTGATTTTTTTGGATTAGATTGTTTCTACTGAGAAGTATTTTACACTTATTCTGCATACAAAACTTGTGTTCATGAAGAATGTGTGAATGAAATTGTAGGTAAATGAAATAAGAATTAGTAGATTGCATATAATTCTAGGAAACATAATGGAGCTGATTTATATTCTTTTTGAATCATGTGGAGGGGATGCATGAATGCTAATTTTCTTCTTATTTTAGTTAATTATTTATAACATTATACATGTGATCTATTTTTTATTCATTTAATGTAATTTTTATTTAGGATTTTATGATATGTAGCTTTAGATTTTATTTTAGTTCTTATTTATTGTTTTCACTATATATGGTTGATTTGTTCATTATTTTTCTATTCTTTTATTGTGACTCATTAGAGGGAAAATCTCTGCATAACAGATACTTATAGGCTCTCTTCCCTAGTCGCCAGTATTCAGTGATCAGGGAGTGCACATGAGGTTATATGTCATTTTTTCTCATTGGAATAGTCATCCATGGGAAAAATTAGAAAACTATTCTTGGACGAGACACACCCATACCCACACTTCTTGATTTGGTGTAAAATATATATACTTTTACACATATCATAATTATTTCAACCAACTCCCAAGATCAAAATTTTAGTATCTTTGGTAAGTATGCACATAATACATCATTAATCAATATTATAATATAAAACAAAACTAAATAATCAACATAATCCTCCAATTAACATCCATTCTCTCCTTAGTACATATAATCAATAGAGGACATTTATCAAAGAATTGGTGAGCTAAAAGCTCAGTATTTTCATAGCCCCTACCTCCAAAGGTATACCTCCTGGGATGGAAATGAAGAGAGGGGGATAATGATCCATGGGTCCCACCTCTAGTAGGCCTCAGGTTGGATACTAGCATCAAGTTTGTACAAATATCACAATATGTTTGGCATTTCCCTTTATAAGGAATCATTTTTGGGAGATGGGGTGTATCAACCAAAACTAAATCCATGAAATATATATAAGAAAAATAAAAAACCACACCAGAAGAATGTATAAATAAAACTAATAAAAATACAATAAAGTCTTCAAAGTAAATACCCAAAAGTAATGTTAAAGAAGTGACACAACAACTGTCAAGGATCCAATCTACTAATGTCTGGCACAGTCCATGTAGTCCTCCTAGAAACATAAAATTAGTTTTATATATATAGGGAGAGAATACAAGTATACTTAGTAGGAAAAACAAAGTCTCCAGTGCATATGAGAAATATGCATACTAATTACCCTATGATAAAATAGCATAACCAAACACCACCTATCAAGGTATACTAATCATACCATCCTCACCAAGCCATGCTCACTAAATAATGAAAACCAAGTAATATAATATAATAGGAATCACATCGATAAGGGTAACTCACACCAATTTACCACTATAATTCCAATCTCACCCAATGTCCTACATCCTAGTGCTCCCATACCTTCCATATTCCATACCACCCCACAAGAACAGTCACAACATACCTCACACGTAGACACCTGGGCTTGTTGCCCCACAAGCACGACCACACACACCTCGCTTGAAAACACCTAGGACATCACATCTCACCCACAAACACCTGGGCTCTCACATATAACTTTAAGACACATGGTCCATCAAAACCAACTTACAATGCACTAACATACCATTTTCCATCACAACCTATTCAATACCTACCTCTCCTAGAAGAGATAATGGGAAAAAGCGATTACCCAACCATCTGTACTCCTCACCAGATGTTGGAAAAAAACCCCACGCATGTCTATGTTGGTGTTAGACACATAGTGCTAAATGTGGGTGGGGTGTTTATAGAAATAAAAAGAGAAATAAATGTATATATATGTAATATGAAACAATAAATCCAAACCTATGGGTTTACAAACAAACATACAAACTCAAAACATCATTACTTTTGTTGCCACCTCTAAATGCGTAACACCACACAACTTTACACAAAGACCAGTCCATATTTCCAACCAATTAAATTTAATAATTCCATTATTTTTATTATTTATCATTAACCACATTTAACCACACATCCCACCATTTAATATTTCATTAACGAACATTATGTTAATAAATGGATTTTATCACATTCCATTTTCTTTTAGGGGTGTTATCACACAAACAAAAATCTGGGGGAAACCATTTCATTATAAAAGTATAAGTAATTAACCAATTTACTTTTTGGGTGATATTATAACAATAAAAAAAGTCACAAAACATATATCCAGCACAAAAAAATCCACCAATGGCCACAATTTTCAGGGGGACATCAAGGTCGTACAATAATAATATTACAATCATATAAACGATGTAAAAACATGCGAAGCATACCCCTTGAAACTTATATTTCAATTTATAAAATTATTTATATTTAATTAAGTTGGAAAAACCATAATCCAGAGGTATAAAAAAGAAAACCCCTCCCAAATGATAAATATTAAAGAAAAACAAGGTAAACCCTACCTCAAAGAAGCTTTCCAACTCACTGCACACCATAGGATGATGAGGAACACCCAAAAACCACAACCACACCATAAGAATCATAGATAAACATAAAAAAACCCATGTATACATTAAAATAAAACCCAATACTCACCTAAACCATATCAAAATCACCATAGTGAATCCTTGAGAGAATAACATAAGAAAATAGATGAGAATGAGAGGATAACTTGCGAAAGATCAAAGATGGAAGCCTAAGGATCGATCCCTGTCAAAAGGAATATACAAATGTGGAAGGATAAGGTCTTAGAATTCTTGGAACAAGATAATATATTCTTTTTGTAGGGTTTTAGAAATAACTTGAGTGTCCAAAACCTTTAAAATTGAACAATATCGCAAAATAACACGACGTGTAATCCCCTTTCAAATCGTGTAATAATGATATTCCTGGTTCCACCGAAAACACACTTCATTTTTATTATTTAACCCCAAAAATATAAACTTTATGAACCACCCCTGTAAAATACCTGAAATCAACTTTCACATCGTGTAGTATACTTACACGATGTGTATTTCTTGCCGCAGTTATTCTCAACCTTCATCTTCCACCAAAAACTCCCAATACCTCCCCCGAACACCTCCAGCCACCAAAACCAAAAAATTAATGCATCAAGAAGGAACTTAATCTTATATTAGATACCTCTCAAATGATTCTCATTCTCAATAATTATAACTAAAACCATAATGAATGGGGTACGAACAACCTCCCCATGATATACCTCTCAAGGATCTCATCATGCCCCAAATGCTACTACCATCCAAACATGCCAACCCAAAACACACTACCACACAACCACTACATAGCCATCTCAACCTCCACAAAAACCAAACCAATAACTACTACAACCAACAAACACATTGTCTTGAACAAAAAAATCATGGAATCTCATCCTCCATGTGTAGATACTATCCACTTTGGGTGTCACTACCTCACTTGCATATGTATAATCTCATTGTAGTTAATGCATCTTGATTAGGAATATGGTCCCCCTTTTCATTTTTTAGGACTTTATCACACATGAAACCACACACATCATAAACCAAGGAAAAAAACTTATCCCGTAAAAACATAAGGATCCAAATATCACATATCAAAGAAAATCAAAGAAAAGAAAATATCAAAAAAACTATAGGTACTAGACACGCATGTGCATTTCTCACTCCTAAGAAATCCCCTTCAAGACACCATGCCTCCATGACACATGAACCAAAGGAATGATCCATCCATGAAATGACTTCTTTTGATGATCTTGGATCTCTAATGGATTCTCCACAAACGTTGTGTCATCCTCAATATCCATCACTCCCCAGTATATGACATGAGAGTCATCATTAAGATACTGATGAAGCTAATATATGTGAAAGAATTCATGAATCATTTCCAACCATAGTGGCAACACCAACCGATATGACACCCCACCAACTCACCCCAATACCTCAAAGGGTATAAAAAACTTGGGAGAAATCTTACTCCCTTTTCCAAACCTCTATATATACCATAGAGGGGAAACCTTCAAAAACACATGGTCCCCAAACTCTAACTCCATGGGACTCCATCTACAATCATCATAAGGCCTTTTCCAGTCATGTGCTGCTTTCATCATCTCATAAACAAGTTGAACTTTCTCTGTCATGATCTTCACCACAATGGGACCAAGAACATCTATCTTCCCAACCTCCATCCATCACAACCGAGAACAACATGATCTACCACAAAAAGTCACAAATGGGGCCATGCCAATGGATGAGTGATATATATTATTAAAATAAAACTCTACCAAGGGATGGTGTCATACCCAAGATCCACCAATATATAAGATGAACACCCAAAACATATTCTCTAATGTCTGGATAGTTTGTTCTGTCTTCACATCCATGTGAGGGTGGAAAGCAGTATTGTGGCATTACTGGGTAGCAAAATCATGTTGTAATCCCCTACAGACTTGTTAGGTAAAACGTGTGTCCCAATTCAAGATAATGGACCTCAGAACTCCAGGAAATTGCACCACATCATACACATACCTCTTATCCAAGTAATCCATTGTTCCTGACTCCTTGATTACAAATAAGTGATTTGATTTCATCAACCAATTCACTATCACCTAGATAACATCAAAACCTACTTTATTTTTGGGTAACCTCATGATGAATTCCGTTAGTATTTTATTCTAATTTCCACTTGAAAATATCTAATGGATGCAACAATCCACCAGTAACATGATTCTAATCCTTTACCTATTGGAAAACCATGCATTTTCCCACATACTCCACCATCAACCGTTTCATCTTGGGCCACCAAAACTAAGTCCTTAATCCATAATACATCTTATAAATTCCCAGGTGTAATGCCAAAGCTGATCTATAAATTTCACAAAGGACTCCATCATAAAATACAACCCAAACAAAAAAACTTCCATGAAACAACACCCGGTTCCGACCATCCTACAAACATCCCTTCTGAGCATCACCATGGCCAACACGATCATGTGTCACCTCTAACTTTGAGTCTCCCCATTGATACTCCTCCACTTGTTGCATCAGAGAACACTACATCATCATCTGAAGCAAATAGCTCTACCACCACCCACTCCTGTATCTATTTTCAAGGATACCAACTCCTCCATTTCTCGCCAAGCATCCCCAAACTCCCGAACAACACCCTTCTATGTATTCCTGCACAAAGTGTTGTCCACAACATTCGATTTTCATGAGGTGTAGGAGATCTCAAAATCATTGTCCTAAAGAAACTTCATCCACCTCCATTGACACAATTTCAAATCACACTATGAAAATATATACCTAAAACTCTAGTGATACGTGAATTCCACAATGTACTCCCAAATGAGGTAATGCTGCCACAAAATCAATGCAAATGCAAACACTCCTAGTTTCAGATCGTGGGTGGCATAGTTATGATCATGAGGATGTAACAACCTGGACCCATAAAAGATCACCACCCACTACTACATCTGCATGCATCCCAATCCTATACGGGAAGCGTCACAAAACACCTCAAACATCACATCTTCCTCAGGAAACCAAATTCTAATTTAGGTAACAGAACACTACTTGGAACAGATCACTCCACACAAAATCTTAGTCCTTTCTAGTCAAAGTTGTCAATGGGGTTGAAACTAAAGAGAAATCAGGCACAAACATCTAATAATTTCCTACATGACCAATAAAACTACAAACTTCTGCCAAATTCATGGGTTCTACACAAGAAACAACTACTTCAAAATTCCAAGAGTCTACTAACATACCTTGCTAAGACACCATGTTCCAGACGAAATATACCTATCGTTTACACTTGGACAACTCTCCATAGAGTTAGTGGCATAGAAGAACATACAAGATAGTTCAAAGATGCTTGAAATGATTCTATTATTACTTTGAGTAGATCAAGATATCATCGATGAATATGATGACGAACCGATCTAGGAACTCATGGAACACATAGTTCATAAGCCCCATGAACATAACTATTGTGTCTGTAACATCGAAGGTAATGAATACAAATTTGATGTGCTCATACCTATATGTGATGGAAGTATTAGTGATATCACCCTTCTTCACACTCAACTGGTGATATCCAGATCATATATTGAATTTAGAAAAACAACTTGCCCCTCTCAGCCGGTCAAAAAGATCATCTGTCCTTTGAAGAGGTTAACAATTTTTACCATAAACTAATTCAAACATTGGTATTCCATACACATCCTCATACCAAGGTCTACCTTATTTGTGAACAACAATGGATCACCCCCTGATGGAACAGTGGTATAGATAAAACCCTTCCACATCAGATCATTTATTTGAATCCACAACTCCTGTAACTCATAAGGTGACATCCGATAAGGATACATCAAAATAAGAGATGAAATAGGATGTAAGTATATCCTAAACTAAAGTCATGTTGAGGGGGGTAACGTTAAAAACTACTAGGTAAAAACATCCAGAAACTACCCAATGTCCCTAAGAACTTGTACCATTCTAGTGTTTGATGAATCCACCAAAACTCAGTCAATAAAGAAATAAGGGGCTCCATACACTGACTGCCAACCTGAAAACTCTACTCATTGAAGAAAACCACACACTGATCATCCACATATGAAAAAATGACTCTCCTCTGGAAGTATTCAATAACAGAATGTATGAAATACAACCATTCGATTTCAAGTATGATATTGTATGGCTTCATCTGTTTCAAGAAAAGATCCCCATGAGACTGATGCGGCCCCATCATTAGTCTTCACTCTCAGAACACATCAAACAATATTTTCTAGCCTTTAGATGGAATAGTAAACACCAAGGGCTTGAGAAGACTCTCTATTTATATTTCCAAATCATCGATAGAGTAGGTACAACAAAGGAGTGTGAATCTCTTGAATCAAACAGGGCACAAACAAGGGTTCTAAAAAAATTATCATACCTCTGATGATCTTCAGCCCCTCTAGAACCAATGACTCCACTTAATGTAACTGCCCATGAACAGATTCTATGCCTCTCTTTTTATGAAAACATCAATGTCCATGATCAGATCACAGTCCCTAAACATGAATAACATCCTAAGGCCGACCACTACCTGCTCCATCTCCCTTTGCTGAAGCATAATTGTACTACCCCGACTACGCGAACGATCTCACTAACAACTTCTATTGAAGCTGGTGCTAAACATTTCCACCTACACAAAATTAATCTTGGGGAACCACTAATCATTAGTTCAAGTGATGGAAATGAACCCCACAACCAAAACACATGTGAAAAAATCTTCCAGGAAAAGCACAAAAACCACTATACCTAGAAGTACTGAATAGAAGTAGTTAATTTCAACTCTCCACTGGTCAAAACCTCAAAGTTCCTAGTGCCTGAGACCTTCCACTGAAA
Source organism: Viscum album (assembly GCA_963277665.1). Lineage (NCBI taxonomy): Eukaryota > Viridiplantae > Streptophyta > Magnoliopsida > Santalales > Viscaceae > Viscum > Viscum album. The sequence continues at coordinate 1,820,427,907 of OY728164.1, forward strand.
ACTATACTCCTCAAGAAACCGTACTATCTCCCCTCCCACGTTAAGCCTCCTCACGAGTGAATCTGGTCAATCACCTCTACCCTCTTTTGAACCTCCAGATATATCGACAATGTAAATGGAGTAACTGCATACTAGATAGAAGGATGGAGTTCCTCCCCACGATTTCTCACACAAGACACCTCATCTAGAAAAATATTTGGAAAAAAATGTAGAATTTCCTTGAAATAGATTCCCAACTTCCACAATAACATGCTCCCCGACTATAGAGAATGAACCTCATACCTCTTTATTGCCTTCCTGGTCAACAAAATGAACTCTTCCCAGAACTCATTCTAGAAGTTGACCCACAAAACATCTGTCTCCTTCTAATCTCCCAGATACAACATCAACCACTAACATGTAGTTCCCCACATCTGACTGAATACAAAAGGTACCCAATGCCCCGTTGAGGCCCAGATCAAACTGAATGTAATCTCAATCTCCTCCAGCCAGTTATATGTCTCCATGTATGAAACACTACCCTCATATATTCTCAAAGCCTACCAATGAAAATAATGAAATTTACACTTCCACTAATCATTAATCTCAACCAGATCAACCCTAAGATGATCAACTGGATCTGCCTCATGAACCTCAACAGCCTGAGCCACACACAAAATATGACCAGGAGTCATAGCTAAAAGGAAAACAAAGAACTACCTAATCCTGAAAGTATGTAATTTTATTAAGATTAGTTTTGACTCATTTAATTAATTTTTTATCCATTTCAACTTTCCCAGAAAAACCTAATTCAAACAAGAACACAAGTCATTATGATGCATGTACCTTTCTTAGGTCTCTACCCTGTAAGAAGATCCATCTCACTTGGACGTTCAATAATCTGCAAGTCCATGCACTGGATCATGAAGTGCCCTAAAATATCTTGTCCTAGATAGTCTACTTGGCTTATGTCACACAACAAGGTCAAATAGAACTATTTCCATACCAACCCACGTAATCCTCACTATGCCTAACTCTAAACTCCATCCTTTATCTAAATAATCTCTTCTAATAAAACTCTGTCACAACCCCATCCCTTCAATGAAACCCCTTCTGGGATGACAATGAAGAAAGGAAGATAATGACACTCGAGTCCCGCCTCTACTAGGTCCTAGGTTGGCGAATAGCACCAAGGGTGTAAAAATATCACAATATGGGAGGAATTACCCTTTATAAGGAAACAAAATTGGGAGATATGATGTATCAACCAAAACCAAATCCATGAAATATATAGAAGAAAAACCCAAAACCATCCCCCATGCATGTATAAAAAGAACTTATACAAATACAATAAATTATCCAAAGTAAATACCCAAAAGTAAAGATAAAGTAGTGACACAAAAACTGTCATGGATTTGATCTAGTAATGCATGGTAGAGTCCACAAAGTCCTCCTAGAAAAATTAAAATAATTTTATATACATAGGGTGAGCATACAAGTATACTCAGTAGGAAAACCAAAGTCTCCCATGCACATGTGAAGGAATCATACCAATTCATCTATGAGAAAACTATAGAACCAAATAGAACCTATCAAGGTATGCTAACCATTCCATCTTCAACAAGGAATGATCACAAAATAATGAAAACCAAGTAATATAATATAATAAGAATCACATCGATAAGGGTACCCACACCACTTTACCACTGGTATGCCACTCTCACCCAATGGTGTATGTCTTGGCGGTCCCATCCCTTCCATATACCACACTATCCCACAATCATAGTCACAATACTCCATGCCCATAGACACCTGGGCTTGGAATCCCACAAGCACAGCCACAAACATCTTGCCCGAAAACACAAAGGTCATCATATCTCTCCCGAAAACACCTAGGCTTACACATCTCACCCAAAGACACGTGGGCCATCACACCACCATCTACTTCACTAACAGACCTCCAATCATCATAAGATATGAAATACCTACCTCAATAGGAAGAGATAGGTGGAAAGAGTGAGTACTCGGCCATCCATACTCCTCACCATATGTTGGTAAAGACCCCCCCGCATGAATATGAGGGTGTTTGACACATAGTGGTCAACATGGGTGGGGTGAGTATAGATATCAAAAGATAAATTCAAGTATATCTATGAAATATCAAACACTGAATCCCAACCTATTTTTTCATAAACAAAAAAACCATATCACAACACTATCACTTTTATTTCCACCTCTTAATGAATAACACAACACAAGAAGACACAAATCCAAGAGCACATTTCCAAACAATTCCATTTAATCATTCCATTATTTTTATTATTTAGCATTAGCCACATTTAACCACAAAACCCACCATTTAATATTTCATTAACCACCTTCATATCATTAACCAAACCAACCCAATCCATTTCAAATATTATTAGTCATTTATTTATTTATTTATTCCATCACCACTAAGGTATATAGCACAACAAAACCACATTTCACAACTAAAAAACACACAATCACCTTGCCACCCAAAAATCATGTCCAAACAACTACATCCAAACCCCACACCTCATTTCAACCACACACTGCTATCTCAGTTGCATGACCACACATCACAACACATAAGGAGCCATTTTTACATATTTTATAATGGATTTTATCACATTCGACTTTCTTTTAGGGGTGTTATCTCACAAAACAAAATCCAGAGGAAACCATTTCATTGTCAAGTATAAGTAATTAACCAAATTAATTTTTTGGGTGATAAAAAAATAATAAAAATAGTCAAAAAACACATATCTAGCACAAACAAAATCCACCAATTACCACAATTTTCAGTGGTGCATCAATCCTGTACATTAAAAATATCACAATCATATCAAGGCTATAAAAATATATGAATAATACCCATTTACCCTTCCATTTCAATTCAAAAAATTCTTTATATTTAATTAAATTAAAACAACCATAATATATAGGTATAAAAAATCAATCCCCTCCCACATGATAAATAATAAATAGAAACGATGGAAAACCTACCTTAAAGAATCTTGATGACTCGCTACACACCACAGGGCGAAGAAGAACACCCACAAAACACAACCACACTATGAGAACCAAAGATCAACCTAAACCACACTAAGGATCCATAAAAAATGCAATAATCACCACTAACCAAAACAACAATGCCACAACAAATCCCTAAGAGAAGAATGGAAGAAAACAAATAAGAATGTGTGTAGAACCCGCCACAGATTGAAGACAAAAGCCCAAGGATCAATCCATGCTGAAAGGAATCCGCAAAAATGGAAGGAGAAGGTCATAAGATGACTGTAATGAGAGAAGAGCTACTTGCCGCAGGGTTTGAGAAATAACCTGAGTGACTGATACCTTTAAAACTGAACAACATCAAAGAATTACTCAACGTGCAATCCCCCTTCACGTAATGTATTCTCAGGAATCTAGGTTCCACCAAAAAACATGTCTCCTTTATATTTTTTAACCCTGAAAATATATATATCATGTAGAATCCCTAGAAAATCCATGAAACAAACTTTCACATCATGTAATACACTTATACAACGTGTATTTCTTATAGCAGTTCTGGTGTACCTCCAACTTCCACTGAAAACTCCTGAAACCTCCCCGAACACCTCCAACCACCAAAACTAGTAATCTAACAGACTAATAAATAATGAATCATAATAATTATAGAGAGGAATAAAAGGTAAGAAAAATGAGACATTAAATAATATAGTACATGTGAGAACATAACCACCATCAACATATTATAAGAAAAGGATCATGATCAAAATCATGAGGGAATAATTTTAGAATGTCATATAATATAGAATATTCATAATAATGAAACATCATGAAATTTTGATCAAATCCTGCACATAAGTTTTTAATAAATATAGCATCATTTTTTCATATAAAAAATGGGAAAAAAATAATTTCATAAAATGTGAACATATATAGTATCATGTCACACATAATACACATAATCTAAGGCACCAGGACCTCCACTCCTAGTCCTAGTTCAAAAAACAAATAATTTAAAATTAGCTTCAATACTAAGTATGACATCCTAAAATAAAAGTATATATATTTTAGTAATTTAAACATTACATCTCTCAATAATCTCAAAATTCCATGAATAAAAGGTTTAGTATCGTTTAGGATCAAGTATATAAGAAAATTATTTTTCAATACTTGTTAGTACTTCTCCATAATAAAACACACTTGAAACCATTCTAGACTCCTCAAAATTTATACTCACCTTTATAACCATGGGAATTGAAACATAATAAAGGGGTGAGATCAAGATACTCAGTAAGGGTAAATAGAATAAAAAATAATTGATGATCACAAGTGAGTATAAAATAATAATGCTGGTATGAGAACATAATCAAATTACAAGAACATAACATTAGCAGACCATACAAAAATAAACGTCGATCAGAAGAAATAAATAAAGTATCTCATCATAACATAAGAGATAACAAAATAAAAAATTATTATGATGAAAAATATATAAGTTTGGAAGAATCAAAGGTAAATAAATCATAAAACAGTTGAGCACGAATCACTACCCAATTCCAATAACATGGTGAAGGGGAATCACTACCTGATTCCCATAACATAATAGAGTAATCATCACAACCTAATTCCCATTGATAGAGTGGAGTAGGAATCACTATGTGATTCCCATTACATAATGGAGAGAAAATAAATTACTAATTCCCATGACATAGTGTAGAAATAATTCTACCTGATTTTCCTAACATAGAGGGGTGTGTATCACTTACCAATTCAGATAACATAGTGGAGTATGCATTATTTCCTGATTTCCATAGTGGGGAAATCATCAATACATGATTCTCATAATTATATACTAGGATATAAAACATTAAACTATTCATTGGAGGGATATATAGGGACCATACATCACATAAATATAATCTATACATATGTGTTCCAAGAGAACATGAAAATATTCATATTTCAAAAATCACATAATTAACCCATGGAAAAGTGATGAGTTTCATAAAAACTCCAATAAAACATTTCATAAGAAATCCATAGAAAAAAGGTTTATGTTATCAAATGAAAATATCTAAGTGTAGCATAATGAATTTAAAAGGATATTGAAATTGATATAAAACACCCTTTTAAATTTTATTGGATAGTTCACTTCAAAAAACAATAAAAAAAATCCCCTTTTTAAAATTGATTGAAAAATCCATAAAAATATTTTCTTCTAAACAGTTTACTTTGATAAAGATAAATCATTTTAAATAGCACAATTTAAAATCAAAAAAAAATTATAAAAAAATTTATAAAATAATGATACATTTAAAAAATTTCAATAAAGTGAGATTAAAAAAACCAAAGAATGATTTTTTAATAGACAAAAAACCTTTGAAATCCCCTTTTCAAATAAAGTATTTATTTTCTTTAAAAAAATTACTTTTAAAAAATATAACACTATTTACTTTTTATTTTCAAAATCATTAATAATCAAAGTAATTTGAAAAAACCCTTTGAATAATGAAATGAAATATTCATAAATATGAATTACCATAATGATAAAGGAATGTGTCCACACAAAAAAATGATATAAATTGATTCTTTTATTTTAAAATGATATTTTTGGAAAACATTGAAACACTATTTTCAAACTATTGTAAATAAATAAAAATATTAAAAAATGAACATAAAAAATTAATTAAACGTGGATAAAGATATCCCTCAAATGAATGTGGATATATAGGGGGATAATTCCTGATCAAAAAGAAGAGGAGGGGCCAGTTTCTCTTAAGAACTTAATATCTGGTAAATTATTTAACTAGGGAAATGAAATTGATATAGGGAATGTAAAAACTAAACAATAACAAAAAGGATAAGAAAATATTTATGGTTTTTGAGAGAAATATAATAAAAATTACCCATATTTGTTATCAAGAAAAAATAAATCTCAATTTGAAAATGAGAATGGCGATAGAACTGTTATGGATCTAGTAACCCTTTAACCAAAAGACCTTGATATATAGTACCTAGTATGGATCTAAAATAACATTTATACTCATTAAAATTATTATAAAATTCATACATTTTTTTATACACTATATAAAATAAAATAGGTGGTGTATATTATATAAGTCTCAAATTAAAAAACTTGAGGCGAGGAACCCCTTACCTTGTATTCTCGCTTTGTAGAATTCACTCTAACATCCTATATAAAAAACATAACTCTATTAGTAAAATATATTATAAACTTACAAATATATATATATATATATATATTACTTTTAATAATTATAAATTAAAATTGTTTATTATACATCCACTAGTTAGTTATATTTTATTTTCATCATTGGATGTTTGCGATTTTTATTATTTAGAACATCATTTGTAATATCAATATAGATCTTCATTATTTGATACCATGTTAATAATTTCTATGTTATTATAGGTGATAGAAAATATATTTTTTAATTATTTTTAAATATCCAATTTCATTACATTAGGTTTTTATTTATGGATCTTAGAGATGAATTTAGTGGTGTTCTTGTTTCAGTAATTTTCAGCCAACAAAGTTTGGTTTAATAACAATAAGTTAAATATTAATATAAAATTTCTAGGAATATAATTTATTTAAATTATTTTTAATGATAACTTTATTTAAATTTTAACATTAATCCATGATATAATGTTATAACATTTTTCAATTAGGTTTTAAACTGATCCAAATAAGAACATGTTATAATCGATGGGTGAGTATGGCTTAGAAAGTGATTCATTTTCATATGTCATTATTAGAGTAAAATAATTACATTATTTAAATTATTTTAAGGTGTTTAATTTTATTTTAAGATATTTATATAAAAATTATAATACTAAAGAGATATAAAATGAAATATTTCAATTTTTTGAGGCAATAGTCTGCATATACACACATGTATTGTTTTTATTTTCGATAGAACTATAAAAGGGTAGGAAATGGTTTAAATTATCCAGAATATTAATCATGATATAAAAAAAACTTTAATCCATTAAATTAATTTTTTGAACCATTCATATACGGTGGTGAATAAAAAAACAAATCATTCATGTTTGTGGTAGTCCACACATATTCATGACAACATTTTAATTTGTCCAAGAAAAATGATTGAAAAGTAGTTAGAATTTATTCCATAAACATAAAAAAATTTATAAAAGTAAAAGTGATTTCATATTATTTTAATGGGTAATTTATTTATTTTTGATAATGATAGATAATAAAAAATATTATTGGGTGATTAGTACCTACGTTGAGATGTTGAACCATCTCTTGAAGTACTAATTGGAAATGTAGGACTTAGGAAAAATTCTAGTAACCAGGGTATTAAGAACATGGGGGAGGATTATAGGGTAAGTTAAATGGGTATATTTTTAAGGGAAATTAAAAAAAATTGGGTTTATTTTAATGGGTGGTGGAATTCCCCTTTTATAATTGGGGGGAATGACATTTTTTTAAATATAACTTCTTAATATAAAATGAACATATGTTTCACTTGGAAAGTGGATTAAAAAGTGGAAAATATAAAATGTACATATGTATTGGTCATAGAAAAACTAAATAACTCATATTAAAGAATGTTTTATCATTTTTTAATTCTCTTATCTTTATATTTTACACTTTTATCATTTTTGGTTTTTACTATGGTGACTAACTTTTACCTCGGTAATTTATTTTTTAGAACAAAAAATAAAATGGGAATAGTTACATAATTTTCAAATAATGATTCAAAATATGAAATCCATTCTATAAAATTAAATTTATATGTTTTATAAAAATTAATTTTATTTTTATCACACATAATGCATAAAAAACTTTTTTAGAAAAAGTTTACTTTTATGTATAAAAATTATGATTAGGAAAAAACAATCATTTTTTTGTTCCAATGAAATTAATTAAATTAATATTACAAAAAATATAGTCATGTGGATTTAAAATAAAACCAAAATCTAATTTAACCTCATGGATAATTAATTAAAAGGAACAAACAAAAACTAGTTTTATTAAAATAAATATTACTTAAATATCCAAATGATAAAAATTGTTTTTCTAAATTTAACACGGTATTTTTTAAATGAATAGTTTTAAATAAATTCGTGGTCATAATATTTATTATATAAATTTTGGAGTCATAATGAGTTTGTTATATGGTCATAAAATCTTCAGTATATGTATAAACTTGTCTAAATGATATAATTTATATTTCTAAAAGTTCCAACAACAATAACAACAAGCCAAAAATAGTCAGGGAGGGAGAGAATAGAGAGAATCATCTCTGAAATCAACTACACATTTGCAGAAAGGGATCAAAAACTATAAAATATGTTAATATTCCTATTCTGGTTATCCATATAAGCATGCGAATCTATTTCTTTTTCACCATCATTCTATATGTGAAACACCTTCACTTGGTCACTTAAAAAGAGATTTATCCTTCAGATGATATAGTTGTTGTTCCAGGGAATTGAATCATGATTTTAGAGGGAGTTGTGTATAATTAAAGAGTCTATCTCTACCACCTTTATGTTCATATTATGATGCATAGAAATCCTTATTACATTGAGAAGAACATTTTCTTCTACCATAAGGGAGTCAACATACCCATAAGTAACTAAGAAGGAAACCAAAACTGATCCCCTATCATCACACACCACACCACCTCCCTCTATAATACCATTTATACAGGATCCATTAGTGATAAGTTTTATACCACAATAATTTGGATTCAATTTACTATATATGACTAATGAAACCGAACTCTAAGGTATCCCAGCCAACATAAAACATTATTTTTCATTAAGATAAAACTACAAACTACTGAGATCCTCATGCCTGGACATATTTCTTGCACACCATAAGCTCCAACATCCCACTACTAAAATCACATTCATCACCTTATTCTCATTATTGTTAGTCCATGATCTATTGTACCATATTTTGAAAAAAATCCATGATAATACCATTTTGAAAACCAAACCAAAAAACTCACATAAACACCTCTAGATCACATATTCCCATTCTTCTTATAAGAAGAGATAATGAGTCAATTCGTCATTTAGAACTGTTTAGTAGGGTCATTTAGATGCAAGAAGAATATATTCACATTGGATCTATTTTTCAATAGAAATTTCATGTTCTGTAATGTGGAAAATTAGGAATTAGAACTTCATAGGTATTACACAACACCAAAGGATCCCTCCCCACTCACCCCTTATTAAGGAATCATGAAGCATAGATCGATAAATTTTTAAACTTAAGGTTTATGTTTTGGAACATGTGAATAAAAATATATATTCCTTATCATTAAGAATAATATTATCAAATATATAATGTTGCTGCAGATTCAAAATAGATTGGATGAACAACGAAAACTTTCTAGCTTCATAGAATGAAAGGTCTAGAATGGGGAACCCTGGGAAGCCTAACATCAAACCTGCCCAATTTTGGTTCTAGAAGATTATATCACCACATCTAATGATCTAGTGGGCATGCTGATGAAATTACCATAGATAGATATGAATCCTTTTCTATATCCATGAAGACCCGTCACATGGAAAATCCAGAAGCATCCCTTATTTCTATGAAATTAATTTTACGCACATAGATTATCCCTCCAAATCATCCCATGTTAATTTTTAATTCATACTGTGCATGGACTATTATACACTTCGCACATTGATTTCCCTAATATCATTGTTTTCCATCCTCTCCCATGAAGCCTGATGAAATAGCCACCCTCATTTTCATCCCATTTGACCGCCACAAAAAAATCTCGATTATTCTAATCACTGTTTTGGGAATATCAATATTGGATAAAATATGAATGACGATGGATGACAAGACACCATTCACTAATGTAATACAACCCCTAAATGAGAGAAAATTATTCTTCTAATGGTTGGTCTGATTAGATATCTTATCTAGGAGCCCCTTAGAATGATGAATAAGAATTCAAATCAAGGAAATTGGGGCACTCTAATATTCAATTAGAAAATGGTTCCTTAAAATATTAAGAGAGATCTCAGTTTTCTCGAACTTTTTCTATGGGAAATGATTTTGTTCAAAGACATTTTTTTATGATATGCACACTAAACTTTCTATATTCATACAAGACCTTGTTGAGGTTATAGATAGAACTGCTACTCCAATTAGTAAAAAGTAGAATATCATTAAAAAACTATGGGAAATACCATTAATAATTTCTCTACAATGATAGGGAAGGATGGATCCTTAATTTATAATTATTGTGATGTATCTACTAAAAGAATCCTATTCCATAATGAATATTCTAGTGGATAAATGACCCCCTAAATAATCCCCTTGACATATTTAAAGAAACCACATTTTCCATATTAATTTGATAAATAACCACGTAGAAATAAAACATCTGAAAAAAGGTCAATCAACCACTTGAAAAAGAAAAAACCAGACACCCCCTTGATAATAAAGCTCCATTCTATTCTACCAATGCCTTTTACATTTCAGATTTTATTTCAATGTTAGAGCTCAATATTTTAATGTTTAAATTCTCAATAATCTCTTATGCTAGCCCAATTTTAGCCTGAATGGATCTACCTTGGACAAATTCAAGTTGTTCATCTGATATCATATTATGTAGCTGAACCACAAGCCTTTAATTAATAACACATTTCATAACCATGTAGGATAACTTGAACATACTTATGAGTCTAAATTTAATTATGGAGGAGTGGTCCTTATCCTTCTATATAAGAACTGTATATGTAGCAAAAAATAACCCTTGTCAGTTCACCACCCCTAAAAAAGTCTTGAATTTTCTCCACTATATCATTTTTTAAAATACTCTAGGTTGACACATAGAATGACCCAATGAAACCATATGGTCTTGAAGCACTCTCAGGATTGATAGACTTAACCGCCTCCTATATTTTCTCCTCATTTGGAATGTTACTAAGAGAAAAATTCATAGAGTCTAAAACAACCCTAAAGATGTTTTCAAAGATCATAGAGGACCCTATTAGTTAAACATCCTACATCAAAGGGTTATGATCGCCAAGAAGTTATTTAATGTGAGATTGAACTATACCTCCCACCACAATAAAGTCGTTGTTGAATGATCCATCGTCCATATGAATCTTAGGGTAAAATGGCCTCATTTTCTCTTTAATATGGGCATGGAAGAAATTTGTGTTGTAATCACCCTCATTGAGCCACAAATATATAGATCATTCTCGAGATACCCTTTCCTCTTCCATTAGTAGTTAATAGAAATTATTCTTATAATTAATAATCTCTCTAAAGACCTCCTCATCCCATGAATCCTATAATCTTACCTGAACAAGATCATTGTCAAATTTCATAGACTCGAACCCTGTGGAGGGTGAAGGTGCAGTTTCACTCCAAATGAGAAAATTCATTTTTAACCATCAATGTTTATTATGAAAGGCCACCCAAAAATTACCATGTGTGGGATTATTCCATGATGTGCTAACCACATCAATGAAGTTGGAATTTGAGATCCACATACTATATAATTAGAAAAGTTTATGATAATTTCTATTAAAATCAATGGAAATAAGGATGGGAGAGTGATCAGAAAATGATTTTACTAGATTGCAGACCCTCGCATCTGGAAAAGAAGATACAAACTAAAGGTTGGAGAAGAAATGATCCAACCTACTCCAAATTCATCCTCTTCCCTCCTGATTATTACTCAAGGTATAATTATCTCTTGAATCCCTAATTCAATTAATCCATTTCTATATGTGACGGAAGAAAAATCAACCCTACCCTTCCTTGAGATAGGCCCACCACATATCTTCTCTAATGGATCAAAGGTGAAGTTGAAATACCCCCCCAACAAAATAATCTTTATCAATTATATTTAGGGATCCAAGATCTTGGAATGGTGATTTCACGGAAATAACACCACAATTTTCATACAAAAAAGTGAATAAGAAGGACTTATTTCTACTATTGATCCTTGTGGAAATATGTTGGTTCAAAACTGTAAGCTATTCTACCAAAAACAATTATCCCAAAAGGTCCATATATGGATAATGATAAGAGTTCTATTCATGGAACTAGGTAGCCCAAAATTCTTAGATAACCCATGGATCTTGGATGATTGGTATTTGGGTTCATGAATTACACTTAGTTTTAAGCCTTATGTGTTTTTAATTTTATTTCATATAATTTTTGTAACTAAATAAGTGTTAATATATTATATTGAACTATTATCAAAATAATATTTTAAAATTGATTAATTTAATTTTTGTTTGGTAAAATTTAAAATACATTGAAAATATTTCTTTAAAAAATTGTTCTAATCACATTCCATTAATTATTTATCTTCTAACCTTTATATTTAATTAATTAATAGATATTAATATATATAAATCATATTTTAAAATTAATAATATGGAATAAAATTAAATATTTCTTTATAATAATACATTTTATCATATTTTTATTCACTTGATGCTTTACTTTTATCATAATTTTCTTATTGATGAATCATATCATATTTCATTATTTTCATAAGGTATGTGTTGGTTTATTTTAGTTTAGTGTTGTGTTTATGAAAATATATTCAAATAATATTTATTTAAAGGGAAATTAATAATAATATCATAGGGTGTTATTTTCTACCCACTAAATAAATTACATCCTCATAATTTTAGTTACTACTTCTAACGAAAAATTGTTATGGGTATCCATAAAATAATAATGACTTGATAATGTTTCTAATGAGATATCATCCCCACTATCTTAAGAAATGCTAAAAAACTTATATTTTCCCTTATAAAAGGCATATCAATAAAATTGTGTCTGTTCAATAATTTGAGATAAATTCCCATATTTTGAAAGTTAATATTGATTCTATGTGTAGATAACTTGTCCATTCTCAAAATCTCATCAATTTTATTTAATATTTACACAAAACATATTCCCATAAAATTTATATTGGGACACAACAATCATTCAACTAGAATTTTTCTTTAATAATAATATCATCATGTTGGTGATTTGATGTTCTTAAAAAACATCCTAGATATACTTGGGTTCCTAGAATCAAAATCCAATATGACATCCATAAATCCGGAGTGGAGGATAATTTTAAATTAGTTATCAATATTTAGTCCATTATCATGACCTAATTCAACATTAGCGATTGAATAGGATTTTCCTTGTTCACATGGTTATGGATGTTGCTGATGCCTATTATCCTTATTAACCATTGAATTAGTGCATTGATATTTATAATGACCATATTCTATACATTTGAATCCATTAAATGATGGTGGATCATTGTTTTTGATATTTAAACCTTCCATTGTATTGGATTTCTACTTTATCTCTCTTTAGAAATTGTTATCGTAATGTACAACCCCTATACACATGAAAAATACCCTTTTTTATTTGATTCATACCCTTGAGTTCTTCTTCCAACATTATTGAAATGTGGAATTCTGAATGTTTATTCCACTCTAGTTTTTGTCCCCAAAACATCCATAAAACATCATACTTTTATTATTTATAGAGTTTTGGATATTTTTATAGTTAGAGTTGTTAATCATAACTCATGATAGTAGATTAAGTATGACTATAAGATTTTGAGAATCTGATTATATCACTTGTGAGTGTTAATTATAAGCATCACCACATCTTCCATTGCTCCCATTATTAACATGTTTTTCAAGTAATCAACCATTACTTTACATAATGGAATGATGATGTATGAGAATACTTAAAATAATAATTTTTTTTTAAAAAATATAATATTACAAGGAATAAATCATAAATGACATGTATGAAATAATAAATTCTTCTATAGGTTTCAATTTAGGTTATCCAGACCAATTTTACTATTAGTTTATCAAACATAATTATATTAAAATCCCTCATGATACTTTATAAAGAGAATTTTAATTACCAAATAATATCCCCTTATAGTTTCAAAATAGTTGTGAAGTTATTACACTTTTTCATTCACTTGATAAAGATCTTGTTAAAACACAACCAACCTTTTTAAGGTTATTATCACAAGGTCCATCTTTATTGAATCCCATATCCACTTGTTTGTGTCCATAAAGATATTTAATTTCTAGGAAACTACATATTCTATAATTTACTTAAATTTTAGGATTTTTCATTTACTTGTACTTATATCTTGGGATATTACTAATGTTATATCTTTTTAATTACCAGAAATAAGTATATTAATCCCAAAAAATAACTAAACCTTTCCCTGATACTAACTGAGGTGCCTTAGACCAGTATTCCTAAATCTAGTGCTAAAAAATAATTATTTACAATTGGGTTAAATACTATATGAGATTTTGTAAAATAAAAGTCAATATATTTCAATAATTTAAAAATTAAATCTCACAATAAAAAAAATCCAGGAATGGATGGTTTAGCTTCTTTAAGGATCAACTAAATAAGAAAATTAATTTATGATAATTGAAAATATTTCTCTATAATAAAACCACACAAGACTCATTTTTTGACTCCTCATATGTTATAATCATCTTTATAACCAAAGAATTGAATCCTAATAAAGGGGTGAGCTTAAGTGCCCTATAAGGGTAAACAAAAAGATAACAATCGATGATCACAAGTTATTATAAAATGATAATTTTGGTATGAGAAAATAATAAAATTCCAAGAACCAAAAATTACGATCATAATTAAATAAATATAGATAATAAGATATAAATCATGAATATTATAATAACATAATACATAAGATGAAATAAAATGAGTATGATGAAAAACATTTGAATCCAGCCCAAAAAATAGATGTAGAACTCATAAAACAATTCCCATAACAAGGGGGAGTCAGATTCACAACATAATTCCAATAACACAGTGGAGTATGCATCACTAAGTAATTCCCATAAATTTTTTGGATTAGGTATCACTAACTAATTCCCATAACATAGTGAAGAAAAAATAACTTCATAATTGACATTAAATAGTGGAGAATGCATCAATACATTATTACCATAATATAGTGGAGTAAACATCACTTTTGAATTCCCATAAGATAATGGATCGTGCATCACTTCCTGATTCCCATAGCAGAGTGAGTATCAATTCTCAAATTCTATAATTATATCCTAATAAATAAAATGTTACCCAGTTAATTAGAGGTATATATTGATCCCACCTATCACATAAAGATTAAACATACATATGTGTGTTAAGATAACATTAAAATATTCATATTCTAAATATCACTAAATTAAACCTTTTTTAAATGCATGAAAACTCCTTATAAAAGTTTTCATTAAATGGAAATACTTTAAGCATGATATATTTTTAAAATTAACCTCTAAAACCAACAATGGTTTAAAAAAAATAAATTTATAAAATTATTTCAATAAAATTATTTGAGAAGACATAAAAAACACTAAATAATTATTTCTTAAAAAATAACATCCTTTAAAAACCCTATTTAAAATTATGAATTCCTTTTTAAAATAAAAATATTAATTTTTGAAAAATATATCAATATTTAATTTTCTTTTCAAAATCACTAAGAATAAAAATCATTTGGAAAAACATTTTAAAAAATGAAAATTAAGCTATGTAAATAAAAATTATCATGATAGAAAAAGAATTCATTCATAGATAAACTATCATAAAGTGATTATTTTTTCATAATGATAAATATTAAAAATGAAATAAAATTATTTTAAAATTAATTTAAAAGAATAAAAATATTTAAAATAACCTTAATCAATTATTTTTTCATGTATAAGGACATCCAGAAAATTAATGTGTGTATAGAGGAGTAATATTCTCGTCCTTAAAGAATACGTAGTTGATGATTTCTCTCAAAAAATTCACATATTATAAACAATTTACCAAGGGAAATTAAATTGAAAAAATTTAGGTAAAAACTAAATGATAATCATGGGAGAATAATTGTTTTGTGATTTTTTTAGAGAAAGATCATAAAAATTACCTAAATAGATTATCTTTCAAAAGTAATCTCGATTTTAAAATGATAATGGTGATGAAACCCTTACAACTTTGGTAACCCTTATACCAAAATTCCATGAATGATAGTACATGGGATAGATTTATAATACCATTGATAATCAATAATATCATGTTAAAAATTCACCTATTTTCAAAATATACACCATAAAATAACATCTGTTGTATATAACATAAGTATTATATAAAAAAATTTGAGATGTGAAGCCCTTTACCATGTATTGGAACATAGTCAAACTCTATATATCATCCTATATAACAAAAATAACTCTATTAATAACTTATTTTATAATATTATTTTTATCTATTACCTTCCAAACTCTTAAATTATAATTATTTATTATATATTTTCTAGTTAGTTATATTTTTTTATCATCATAGGTTTATAATTTTAATTGTTTTGTAAATGATTTGTATTTTCGATGTTGATCCTCATTCATTAATACCAATTTATGCATTACAATATTATTTAATATTCTAGACTAGATTATAATGATCTAATATTTTCATTCATAGATATTAAATCTGTTAAATAAATATTTATTACATTATAGAAACACATACTTGAGGATTTTAATGGTTTAGTTATTTTGGATACTAGACAAAAAATTATTTTATTTCATTAAATATATTCAACATATCTGATATATATCTTCCCACATAGTACTCTTCTAATACATACCCTACTTAAAGAAATTATTTATAACCAAGGTAAATGAAACATAAGAAAAGATGAGATCATATGCTCAGTAAGGGTAACCAAGGGAGATACATAAGCATAACCTGAGTATAAGAGTATGAGAAAATGTGAAAAAAATTTAAAACCATACACTACATATCAAAGATCACAATTTTTATTCATGGAATAATGATTGGTAGTTCATAATATATAAATCACAAGGAAATCAAGGAAGATGAGCCATGAGATCATAACATTGAAATAAGACATGGAAATGCGACAAACACATAAGTATAGAAAATAATTTTCATAGTAGTCAGGGATCACTTTAAATGATATCATAGTGGAATGGGTTCACTTCCAAAAACATCATAGTAGTCAAGGTTCACTCCTAAGACTATCATAGCGGATAATGTCCCTTAAGAAACCGAGTTCACCCACTGTTCCAACCCTATCTATATCATGAGATTTAAATATTTACCAAAAGTATTAGAGGAAGATATAAGTCACACCCATCTCATATTCAAAAACATACTTATGTGTAAAAAAATATCATAAAACATTCATCATATCATCACATTTGTAACAACATATATTTTCAAAAATGTTGGGATTTTTTTTTGGGTTTAAATCATTTTTTTATCTTGGTAAACCTACCATATGACCTATGGATGTTTTTAAGAGTGCTCAAGGATTATTTAGAGCCTACATTTTTGGAAATTAGATAAACATAGGGGGACACACTATTACTGTATGTTTAGTACTAGCCGTGATACTCAACCATGTGGGGTACTTAGTGTACAGGAGAGTCCACATGGTTTTTCTGCAATAGTGTGATCCAGGGATCACGACTATGTGAAATATATCAAACATGAGACTTTGTATTTTTACATGGGTTGTGCATGATTTTTCAAACCTTTCACCAAGCCACTGTAAGGGATCTTCTTGGATAGTTGAGGGAGAATGATTGGTGCATGGTTTGGCTGACCGTGCAACCAAACCATGTGACACATTTTTTGGGGGTGATTTTACTGTTTTCCCTTTATTAAATCTTCATCCCTCTTTCTTTTCCCATTTATAGTGGACAACTCCTATTTTCTCCATAGTGGATTTTTCCCAAGTCTAACCTAGTATTTTAAAGTACTCCTTAACCTGATCTCTATTTTCATCATCGTTAGAAGCATTGGATCCACATCAGTAATATACTTAATCCTATTACTTTCTATCATAGTTTATATTCCCATATTATGTGTTTTTTTTCAAGTGATCTCATTTTCCATTTTTTAAGGAATTTTTCAATTTTAGAATTTTCTTTTGTTCTTCTTCGAATTGATGGATGACATTGGATGAGAGGTAATCCATGGACCTAAGGTAGGTGATATATCATTCTATCACAAAATTTTAAGTTTTTACATTGTATTTATCCATGGATTCATATGGAATATTTTCCCACGCATTGTCTAAAATGGGTTAAACTTATTTTACTAATTTTGTGATGTCTAATTAAACATAGGGACAGTATTGAGTTTTTATTGTTTTTTTACCTCATGGAAACCAATCCTTCAGATGTGTTAAAATAATTTCCCTCTTTTATATAAATTATAAATGACCAAAGCACTATCTATGTGTTTTTCTTAACCCTGAAATGTAATTTCCATTCCTTTTTAAATTTAATTTCTTGATTTAATTAAATGGATTTGGGTGGAAAGGCCACTCCACATTTTAAAAATTTATACTTATATGAATTATATATTTTTGAATCCTATGGCTAGATTGGGACTACATGTTATCAATTCCTAGAATAAATCCCTCATGTTTATTATTACTATTACTATTATTATTATGACTATGTTGTTGATATTGGATAGTAGACAATGGTTAGTGGTTATTTTGAGCATTGAGTTTCATGATCCCTAACTTTGGGGGTGTTAATGATGTATCACACCATGATACTCTTATCTAGATGATGGTAATGATGGTCCATGTTCCCTTGCATCAGGTGTTGCACATGAAAACTCACCCCACCATCTCGAGTGATGGGAAATGTTTCTCACATTCATATGGGATCAAGGGCTTGAAACCTTTTACTAGATCTAATAGCTCATTAGACTAGTTATGGATTGATGTGTCACACCCCGGGTCCAACTAGAACCTCGTATCGACATATATTACTACATATATCTTTAAATATCTAGTGCATATACATTCATAATATTTATATATATATATATAATTAATTACATATATAAGGTATAACAGTTAGACTCCATCCAACACATTCTGAAGCTGTTAGAGTCATCTAGGTGTCCTATAGGAACCTGGACCAACAAATATTTATTCTTCAACATTGTTTATTATCATTTAAGTATGTAAATTGATAATATATGCACATTGGATGGATTATTCTTAGAAACTGTTGGTGGTGGCATACTGAGTTTAACTCACACCCTACTTAGGCTACATTTGGTACTCGAGTAGACTCTAAGAATACAGGTGTGGATAAGGGAAAGTGCCATGTCACATATTCCTTATTTTATAGAATTATGACATGGAGCATGGAAGCATAAGACCATGAATATGATTTTAATGCTAGTGGTGTAGTCTTTTGGTCTTTTTGTATTTTTATTTAGCGTGATATATATGCTTGTACTATATAACCCATTTTCCCCATTTTTTATATTAGTATTCTGTGACATCATTATTTATATGAATCAACATATGGATTTTGGAATATTATTATATATTTTTAGTTGTTTAGGCTTACACAGTTATTTATTATACTTATTTCCACTATACCATCTATTTTTTCATGCTTCTTCAATTGCTATCAATTTTATTATATCTACTATGACTCTTTAATATGTGGGTACAGTATCCCCACTGAATAAAATTGGACCCTAATTTCTAGTTAAAATCCTCTAGATTATGGGGAGGATCACTTGATGTCATGTGACCCACCGGATTGGGGCATCGTTTAGTGGATCTCAGGTCGAGACATTACAAATTTATATTAGAGAGTTTCTTTTATTTTGTCTTATAATTTTGGAATACTAGAGAAAAGATTTGGTAAGTGTCCTAATTTAGTAATGAGATTAAGCCTAATATTAGTTAACCCTTGTATAGGGGAAAATCTAGAATACTTGGGATGGGATATTACTATTCTATTTTTTCCCATTATAATTGTATTAATTACACCAATGGGTGACTCACATGTTCTGTGATGTTATTATTACTAAATTAGTATTTTTATTATTATGGACTTTTTACCTGGTCTAGTATGATAAGGAAGTATCATCTCATTCATTATTATAGGCCCTTGTAGGACTTATATTCCTTGCATTTTTTCATTCCAAATTTACTTTTTCAGGAATTTCATGTTGTATATAGTTAGTGCTTAGATTATTCTATATGGAAATGTGCATATGTTTCTTGAATGTTTATACAGTTGGATTAATTAATGTTCCTTCATCAAATGTAAATGGTGTTTTCCTATATAGATTGATGATGAAACCTTAATTAATACACTTACTCCATATTTAATCCATGAACCATTAGTTATATGGGAGAAAGAATATGTTTTTTTTAATTTCATGTGTTCATATTTCAATTTAAAAAGCATGCAATTATATAAATTGGTAATGGAAGTTTCTATAATGAAACCATTTTATTATGACTTGTTACATCTTGACACTAGATTTAATGGCCTAGTCGTACTTGAATGATATGATAATTTAAATTTATAAGAGAATTGATTTTATAAATTTGGAATGGTGACGATTTTAACTGGATTGTGATATATATATTTATATATAAATATAAAAGATTATGAAAAAAAATGGTTTAAACCTTTATAAATTAAAATGGTTACCGCTAAATGAGGATTTCAATTGAAATTTAAAGGGTGTTTTCCACTATAACTTGAAATTGAAAATCTATATATTGAGACTTCAGTTGTGTTATATGAGACCTAGACCCAAACCCAACCTTAGTAGTTGGGGGTTGGGGGTGTCTCTTATGATTTTATGGCCAATTATGGTCTTACAATACCACATAGACCTCTCTTTTGTAGCAGGTATAGATTTTTTACCTTTTCTATAGGAATGAAATGTAACTATACTATTATGTATCTATGATATTATAAATTGTTGAATTATCTTATGAGGTGTGCATTTGGAATTGTAAAATCATGCCACCATGAAGACCTTGATTTGTACACCAGGAAGGTGGTGAAGACCATAATACGAAAGAAATAGTCCCTATGCCATTAGTATTATCTATAGTAGAGACACCATTGGAACCACCAACTATTCCTATTTTTGGAACGGATTCCCTATTTCAAGAGGGTTTCCTTTATTGGATGAAGTCTATGTAAGTAGTTTCTATACCTGCCCTAACTATGGCATAGTTGACTGGGGAATTTTAGTAGCGGAATACTCCTACATTTTCAAGGGATAAAAGATCTTAGCCTATAAAATCATGGATAGAAGACATGTTATTGATATCCACACATGGATAGATGCCTCTAGAGTGGAGGTTCAATCTCACAACTTATATGTTGTGTGGTTCTACCAAGTGATGGAGACATTTCATTACCTAGGAAGAAATATATTGATATATTACCTGGATGGACATCCAGAAGGTCTTATACTATAAATACCTTCTATAAACTCTTAGTTATGACCAAAATAGAGAGTTTATGAACATTTTATAGGGAACTATGTCTATGATGGAGTATTCTTTGCATTTTACTAAGTTTCAATGATTTGCACCAACGTTATCTAGTGATGATCTCATGACCATGATGTGATTTTAGGATGGGATGGAATATTCCATCCAATCTAAGATTAACGTTTTTTGATCGAATTCTATTTCCGAGATAGCCAACCAGGCCCTCATTGTTGAATTTTTTTTGATGGAAGATGATGGTGTGATCTAGCATCGTTCAACAACCAGACTTGGAAGTGAATATTCTAATAAAAGGATGCATCATTTTGAAGTTGATCATGGAGGAAGTGGTATGAGACACCTTGTGCTGATAGCTTAATTATATTTCATCAGTGTGAGAATCCTGGAAATAAAAACCCCATTTCATGTGAGACCTAGTAGAATGAAGAGGATGTGGCAGGATAGGCCAGGTTCACTATTTTTATAGGTATTTTCCACTAGTTCCTAGAGAGATGGGATTTAAATTGGATCCATGTTATGAAGTGGGGACAATAGACTCTTAACAGGAAAGTAGTTGAAGCACCAATGACTTCTCCGGTTTAGGCGGTGGTCTAGGCGAGGGAAAATAGTCCCAGGAATCAAAGTGTTAACAGAGTAGGACTACTGAGGGTAGTTAGGTTCCAACTTAGGCCCATGGTACATGCCAATTACATGCAGTGCAACTTGTTCTAGAGGAGAAGAGTTCCAAAACTTCTTCTTTTGGGGGTACTATTCTAGTAGAATCTACTATATTGTCTACTTTATTTGACACTATTTCATCACACTCATTTTTATCTGTGGAAATTCTAGAGATTCTAACATGTTTGAGAAATGAACCATTGGTTCTATGGATTGAAATGTTAGTTTATTTGATTTTTGAATTCAAATTTTAATTTATGTAGCGTGTACTTATATTAATTTGGAATAATAGTCCATTTAATCAAATCATCATAAAATACTTGTTATATTCTAATACCGAAGGTAAAGGTCAGTTTGTAGTTAGCTGACGTACCAATTTAAATTTATAAAGAGTATGGGCCTTTATAAATTTGGATTGGTGGTGCATCCATCTGGACTGAGATATCAATAATCATATAAATGAGCGTGAACTCAAAAAAATTAAACTTTTATTGAAATTATTACCAATAAATGGGTATTCTAATTGAAAAGTAAAGGGTATTTTCCTCTATACCTTGAAATTGACACTCCATATACCAGAACCTCTACTACTTAAATCTGAGACCTTGAACCTGACCCAACATTAGTAGTGGTTTGTAAGTGGTGTCTCTTGTAGTTATTTGTGACCTTCATTTTCACCTAGACCTACATTTAGTATCAGGTAGAGAGGTGTGACAAATTAATATAATGGCTGCCTACCAATCATTATCTACTTTCATTGATCATATATGATATTAAATCATATATGAGAAATGCATTTAGAAATTATAGAGGCATTTCACTAGAATTTACTTGAGTCGTACACTAAGAGGGTGGTGACAACCATGCTCCAGTGGTGTTAGACCACGATCCACAAGTATTATCTCTTACAGTGTCGGAGAGTCACTTCCTTTTGATCCTATACTAGAAACGAATTCTTAGTTCTGAGAAATCTTCCTTCATTTTATAAATTTTGTATAGGGAGCTCTACAACCTGTGCCTACTATGGCATAGTTGATGCAGGAATTCCAGAAACAACATCCTCCCACCTTTTTGGGGGATGGAAATACTCAGGATATATAATCTTTTTTAGAGTCCATATTATTGACATTAAATAACATAGATATATCTCTAATGTGGATAATAAATCTTCCCATATATATGCTTTGTGACTCCCCTAATAATTGGTGGGATACCATCTCTCAGGCTGATCATCATTAAGGTATGATCTGAGTGGACTTCCAAAAGACCTTCTATGACTAATTCATTCCACATACCATGAGAAAAGACCATTACATAGAGTTTATACACCTTAAATTGGGTGTTACATCTATGATGGAGTATTCAGATCATCTCACATAACTCCAACATTTTTCAATAACTTTGAAAGTGATAATTTGATGATCGTGAGAGGATTTGAGGATGGGCTTGCATACACCATCCGATCATAGGTGATCATATTTTGGTTGACCACCAATTCATAAATAGTTAACCAATCCCACATTATTGAGTAGAACTTTAGGGAATATTGAAAGGTGATTTAGAGCGGTTCAACATCGAGACATGGAGATGGTATGTTTAGTGGTAGGAAATGTTGTTTCAAGGGTGAACACAGGGCAGTGTCAACAGGATGACATGAACCAAAATCTATGTGGTGTGTCCCCAGTGTGGTAGGATAGGCCATAAGAATCCCTAGTGTATAAGGAACCCAATTGTGTTTTGATCTTGCAATAGGATGGTCCACCTACCATGTTTCTTTTGAACATTCCCTCTAGTACCTAGTGAGAAGGGATCTGTACTGACAATTCATTCAGGTACAGGATATGATGCTTCATGTCAGGCTGGGATCTAGTCCACTAATTAATGATCTAGCTGAGGAGGTGGATGTGGATGAGGTAGTTAGACTTTATAGGTGAAGCCCCAGCAGAGAAGGACTACTCAGGATAGTCAGATTGCATCTCAAGGTTGTGGAATGGGCCATATCTATAGAGTGTAGTCTACTTCTGATGGGAAACATTTAGGGCCTTCTATAGTAAGAGGTAATATTCTAGTATCCTTTACTTTAGTTTCTTCCTTGTTTGATATAGGCACTTCACAGTCTATTATGTTTGTGGAAATTTTGGAAAGTCTGGGCCTTGAGATAAAGTACTTTTGTGGAATGATAACTCTTGACACATCATCAAGGATTTGATCAGAGAGTATACTCTACTACAAGGAGTGCCCCCATGAGATATGTGGGTACTATTTCATATAGAATTTATTTTTCCTTGAGATTATTGGCTTTGATGTCATACTTAAAATGGAATGGGTAGCATCTTACCATGCCCATGTTTATTGTTATTGTTGGAGGTTGTAATTTACATCGCCTAATGGTAGTGAATATTTTCATAAGGGTGAATGGAATATCCAAGAAAGTCGAGTTGGACCTATTCATCATGGGATGGGAAGAGTGAAATCCCAGATGGATAGTATCTTTATGAGCGATCAAGGAATGAAACTTATATGATTTCTTTATGTGGTGGATTGTTTTAGGGATGTCTTCTCTAATAACTTATCTATATTACCTCATGTGAGAGATTTAGAGTTCACTATTAAGCTAGTGACTGATGTGGCACCGGTGTCTATTCCTCCTTATAGAATGTAACATACATAACTCCAAAAAATTCAGAAGCAATTGATATAATTAGAGGTAAAGTTTTTTATATGCACTAGTAATTATCCATGGGGTTCACCCTTAATTTCCACCAATAGCGTGGATGATACCCTCAGTTTGTGCATTGATTACCAACAGTTGAACCAGTTGATGGTAAAGATCCAATATCCACTATCATCTATAGACAACCTATTCGACTAGATTTGAGGAGTGACCGTTTTTTCTTTGATATATTTGGGGACAGTCTACCATCTGGTGCGTGAGATAC
This sequence comes from Viscum album, assembly GCA_963277665.1. Classification (NCBI taxonomy): domain Eukaryota; kingdom Viridiplantae; phylum Streptophyta; class Magnoliopsida; order Santalales; family Viscaceae; genus Viscum; species Viscum album. The sequence goes on from OY728164.1 coordinate 1,820,452,892, forward strand.
CATCAGACATACCATGTACAATGTTCTAGAGTAGATATTGGTTGTATGAGTATCTAGGTATGTCATTAAGCCTTACAAACATGCTCATAATTTTTCGGGCTTTAATAAATTGGGTTTTCCACCTGTATCTAGATTCATTTTTGGTAGTCTTCATGGACGACATATCGGTGTATTCTTGTACCTGACATGACTATGCCAAAAAACTTAATATCATGCTGAATACACTGAGAGAGAACCATCTGTATTCTAAGATCATTAAATTTTACTTTTTTTTTGATAAGGTTCACTTTATAGGTTATATTATTTCCAAAGAAAGAGTATCTATTGATCTAGAGATGGTAAGCATCATGGTTTGTTGGGAACATCCCAAGAACGTCTTCAAAATGTATAGTTTCTAAGGGTTGGATGGATCTTATAGGTGATTTATTCAGTAATTATAATGTATGAATCATCACATACAGGATTTAATATGAAGGATATCATATTTTTTTTGAATGCTATGAGACAGCCTTTCACGAGTTGAAAGGAAGACTTACAAAGCGTTGATCCAGAATCTTCTAGAGTCAGGTAGAAACTAGACTTTTTTTTAATGATTTGAGAATTTGGATTAGATTAGTTATTTTGTATGGAAATAGAGTTATGGAATATAGGTCCTACTAGTTGAGATCACATTATCAGAATTACCCAACGTATGATCTCATTCTAGAATTTTTGGTTTTTTATTTGCATTGTTGGATACATTATCTACTAGGAGAATCATTCATTGTTTACACAGAACATAAAAGTCTCAAATACATTTCCACAAAGTGTGACGTAAATATCAATCATTTTGGGTGTGCATAATACCTACATCCTTTTCAATTTGAGATTGCTATACACCCAGAAAGGGGAATGCAGTAGATAACGCCCTAAGCTAGAAGACTCAAATACATGTCATCCAAGAGGCCAGTAGTGAGTTTAATTTCATAAACCTATTTTATGAGATGCACCTAGAGGTTTAGGAATATCAAGTGTATCCTATTTTAGTATATTTATCAATGACATACTTCATTTTTAAATGGGTAATGATGAGGTATCTTTCTGATCCCTAAGGATTAGTCCTAAGGGAAATCATCTCAAGAGATAACCCACCTACCCGTTGGGTTATCGACAAGGATGCTATTTTTTACTTTCATGAAGGGTTATTTTTTATAGGACCCCACTTCCCACAAAACTATCCTCAAAAGAGATGTTAGTTTTTCAAAATAAAATTTTAAAATGACAACTGATGGAGACATGGAGAAAGAGAGTACATAAAATACAATGCTCTATGTTGAGGATGAAACAAAGGAAGAACTAGTTTCCTATAAGGCATCACCAAATAATGATGATTCAGAACTAGTTTATTTTTCGAAAATGGTGGCCAAATCCAGACAAAAGATAAAAAATATGGCACTTAGATTAGGTCATTGAGAGAAATAAATGCACTTTTTATTTTAAAACAATAAAGTGTTGTCTTCATTTGCAGAGGGTACATAGAATCCAGGCGTATCCTCATAAATGGAGGAAATAAAATAGGAAATTGAATCCTTTCACAAGAACAATAATTAATATCTTATTCCATTACATCATGGAAGGACGAACATTGGTAAAAAAAATTCAATCATTTATGGTTCTAACTAGAAGTATTTTATGAAGAAGGTAAAGTAAACTTGGTTTATAGGTTAAAAAATATGTCTATGGTCTAAATAAGTAATCAAGTGTTGGTAAAAAATATTTGATTCCCATATCATGATCCTTGTATATAATATACTTCATTTAGATGCTTTTGAATATTTTATATGTTCAGATAGTAATGATTTCAACATTCTTCTATTGTATATAAATGGCCTGTCGGTTACAAGTCCCAACAATGAACAAGCCTAAGAGGTGATGGAATAAATGGACAAGGAGATTGATATGAAGTAATTGATAACAGAAAAGAAGATTATTGGGATGAATATTTACCAAGACATAAACAATGAGAATATTTCCCTATCATATAATAATTACTAGAGGAAACTCTTAAAACACTTCAACATGAAATATTTCAATACAATCTCTACCCCTCTCCCTATTAATTTTAAGTTATCCTGTACGATGAGTCATAGTAGTGAAATAGAGAGAGTGAAGATGCCTTGATTATCATATACATCAGAAGTGAAGAGTTTGATGTTTGTTATGGTTTTTATTAGACCATACATTGCAAATTCAGTTAGAGTCAATAGTTGATTCATGATTAATCTAGGATGGGGGGATTGGAACAAAGTGAAGAGGATCAATGGATACATCAAGGAGACCTTAGACATTACATTATTTCATGGAGCATCAAATTTTCCTATCACAAGCTATGTTGATTTAGATTCCATAAGAGATTTTGATCGGATGAATTCCCCTATTAGTTACATTTTTACTTTTTTGAGAAGATTTGTGAGGTGGATTTAGAAGTTATAGTTATTTTTCGCCTTATCCAATCCAAAGGAAAAGTATAAGGTAGCTACATGGGCTTGAAAGGATAATATTTGTATGATAAGTTTTCTATAGGATCTCAAGAACAAACATGAGTAGAATTCATAATTTTGTGATATCCAAAGCACCTTGCACATTACAATAAATCCATTTTTTTCTCTGAAAAAACAAATTGAGGAACATCATTTGGATTAAGATTTTTGTGGATGAAAGAAGAGTGTATATAAAAAATCATATTAAATAAAAAAAATTACTAACAAAGATGATTAACTCTGATAATATTGGATGATGTAGATCATCAAGTGGCCTCATAGAGACGTGAGTGGCATGGTTTGGTAGACAGAAAAGATGTGTGGAGATGTTATTATTTTTTAGTTAAATCTTAAAGTGTGATATATGTTAGGATAGATAAAAAAATTAAAAATAATGATCATTATAATTTAGTCAAATGGGGTGACACTCCCCTTTTGTTTCCCCACCTTAATATTGAAAAAGGCAAATGAATCCCCCTATTAATGGGACTAATTTAATTTGGTCGATGAGGGAGGAGTCTAAGGGGGTGAAGGTTCACTATAGGAAACTCTCATATCTTTAGAAATTATCACCTTCGATATTTACCATTCCCTGATTATATTTCAGTATTTGAGTGGTATCTGTGAGGTGTTTATCCATTTATTCAAGAGATAATAATTTGAGCATTTTCTCCTTATAATATTGAGAGACTGTTTGTATCCATTTTCATCATTGTGATCCTTTTATTTGAAAATGATTTTTATCCCTTTAATTTGGTGGGTGAGGGTCTATATTACATCTGGTGTTCATTTATTTCTGTATTTTTATACTTTATTTTGTATCACAATTATCACTACATTAGTGGACTAATCATTTCTGGTTCCCAAAGTCAATAACACTTATTGAAGGATGAATACTGGTATAAGATAATCAAGAACCATGCACTACATAGACATTGGTCAAGCATGGAGCAAGAATATTAAATTAAAAACTGGTTTAATATTCACATAAACATCAAGTACTATTATTATTCAAGCACTGTAATCTGGAACCCTAATTAGAGTAATTATTATAAATTTATTATTTATTATTTTCAAATAATAAAAAATGTAATTATTTAATTTTTTTTATGATATTTTATTTATGGATGAATTTTAAAATTTTAAATTTATAATTTAATTGAGTTTGGATATTTCTAAATAAAATAGTGTTGATTTATAGAAACTATTTTATAAAAAATTACATTATAAAAAATCTCAAAATTTATAATGAGTAAATGATTTTAATTTTAAATATTTCAAAATTTATCTATGCTCACCCCTTTACAATTATAAAATGATCATGAAACTAACCAAATATAAAACTTATCTGAAATAGATTTTTAATAATGGATCCTGGTTTTAATTTTTTATTAAAAATAACTTGGAAATAGTAAAATCTGCATGGTGAAAAAATAAGTCATTTTTTCACCAAAAAGCACCAAAGTGTGAGGAGTTATTCATGTTATTAAGAGAATGATGATTTTTCATGAAGGTAAGTCGAGTTGGGAAACATTCTCATTGAACAAACCTTTGGGACCCCTTATTTAGAGGTATTCATAGAGACACATATCATCCTTCTATTCTCTAACACAATTCTTTCAATTTATGCGGGAAAAGTGGTGTCTTAATAAAGATCCCTGACATTGGTTTTTGGTTCTTATATATATGCATGTTCTCCTAGTCGATCCACTTTTTCTCAGTGCTCTTTTCCCACCCTTTCTCCACCACTCCATCTCTTTTTTTCCCACACACTTTGTGAACACTTGTTATGAAATGTCTAAAAATATCTATATTCTTTGATCATTATTTCTCTTTCATCAGAAATTTCTTGAAATTAAATCCCCATGTAATCTCTCAACCTCTATTTTTAAAAAAAATTCCTTTTATTCCCAATTTGTATCATTTGAATAAATTTTGATTATTAAGGGATCCCCCCACCTTAAATTCACCTCCCTATTACGGACCATTCTCCTATATTTTTCAATGGGTTATTTTATTCTTAATCTCCAAATTTTTCTATTTTCAATATGTTTTCTTTGTGAGAATTTTTTTTAAGAGTTCCACCCACTTTAAATATGACTCCCCGTTATGGGCTCTTCCCTTCTTTTCCAATAATTAGAATTGTGTTTTTGGCTATACATTTGGGATATTTATCTTGCATCATTGACAAGAAAGAGGTGATGATTTATATTTTCTTCTTCTTCATCTTCTTATTTTTTTTTCAGATTTGTTTCCAAGTAATGCATTGTTCCAATTGGGTTAAATGAAAATTTTAACTTCTTGTTTATAAATGGTGAACCCAAGAATATTCTTTTATATAGGGTAGTATATTTACTTAGTTAATTAGAATTTACGTGAAATACATACTGCTGAATACTTATGATGGTTTATTTTTAGTTGTTATTTTATTTATTAATTATTCAATTTAATATTTTTTTATTAATTTATTTATTTACTTTAAATCCCAAAGGTTCCTAAGGAAAACGTGAATGAAGTTATAAAAACAAATTTTTTCTAGGTTCTAGAAGTGATAAATATACAGATGATCATTTTTTTGTTCTATACCATGGTTACAAAAAACATTAATCAATTGGGTATCAAAATGAGTGTTGAATTATTGAGAAATCATACGATCATTGTTTTCTCTTGGAGTTGTGGAATGATCATTTCATCAAAAAACCCACCTCATCAAATTCCCATAGGTCTTTCATGAAAAGAGATACTCAAAATAATATCACATCATATATAAATATGCATTCCCATCATAATATTGATGCCTACGCACCTCACACATAACCTGTATCTCATCGATGCACGAATGCCTACGCACCTCATACATAACCTGCATCACATCAATGCCTAGATTCCTACGAAACTCATATAAATATATATATCATGCATGATTACCAATTCCATCCTTTTAAACATCACCTGGTTTGTCCAAAAAAACACATGAACCTCATGCAGCCAAAAACAAATGAAACCTGGTCATTCCAACGACATACCTCTAACTTTCATCGGATCCCCAACATGATCTACACTTCACAGCTCAATAGTGTTCACCTGGATTGAATCCCAACTACATGAGGTCTAACCATCCTATATATCTTCACTAGATATCAGCCATTAACGCTAGTTTTGGGTCTCTTTATCTCCTTTATAACCTCTATGTCTAGTTTAATCCCAAATAACTTCTCCTTAGACCTTTACTGGTCTAATCTTAAATCCTTGAGTCTGGTCCAATTTTTCACTCCTTTCTATCTGAGAAGACTTCTGATAGAAACTATACAAATGGACCATTTGGTTGCATGTCTGACATTCCTTTAGAACCCGATCACACTGGGTCCAAACATGTCTTGACTGGCCACTTTGAAAGAATACTATTGGAGATCCACTCCTCGATGGCATTCCTGAATCTCTGGTCTGACTGCCCTGCTAAGACTTCGCACAACCTCACATCCTACCTCCTAAAACATCCCCACTCATCTTACCTAATGCCATCATATGGATTGTATAAGTTCGGTCATTCAAGTTTCCCTTGACTATCAGCATCTAATTCACCACATCAAAGAGAGATTTCATTTTAAATATGTTCACATGAACTCTGAAGGCATGCCTCAAGCCATTCTCAAAACTACGTACCTTGGATATGTTATTTCCCACCATAGCAGGTGAAAATCAGGATAAGCCTGATATTCACTGCATAGTCCATAATAGACGTGTCTCCCTACTGGAGGTTCTTGAACTCACGGGCTCTATCCGCCCTTAGCATATCTAGAAATAAGTTCTCATATAACCTAGCCTCCAAATCCTTTAAAGATAGTCCCTCATGTTTCCCAACCGACACTTGTACATCCCATCAGTGCTTTTCCAGTCCACTAAGAAAATAAGGCGCTATCTTCACCCTCCAATCTGGGGGTGTCTCAAGCTGGTCAAAGATAGTCTAAACTGACTCAATCCAGTTCCCTATCACCTATGGTCCACCCTCACCATGAAGTAATAGTGGTTACTAGGATTGAAACTCGTGATTTAGATACTCCATAGATGGCTCGGCTCCCTGAGCTCCTCTGTCGATAACTTGTATGATCCGAACCAAGATCACCCCGAGCTTCACGTCTAACCACGACCCAATATATTCCATATAATATGACTTTCCCACCTATACCAGAGCCTATACATTTGTCTCTTGATTATATCAACCCTCTGGGGCCTCATCCCAACCCTCAATGACCTCATCTCGTGCACGCTCATACAACACCATATCACTACCCTCCAGACACTCTATCTGATGTCATCTAGGTAAAATCATGTGAAATATCCATCATTACGGTCAAAAAACCTTAACATAATATATATACTTATATAATTTACAGGTAAATTTGTAACATGCAGTTCATATCACTACCCTTACACTCCCCTACCGTATCATGTTACATGACATTCGACCTCATGGACCCTTACCTAACCGTAACAAAGTCTAGTATCATGTATCGCCTAGTCTCATGGCCCCTTGTGTAATACCCCAAGATTTTATAGTATGTCTGTTTTTAAATTTAATTTCATTGACAACATAGGTTTCACACAACACCAAGATTAAACAAACAATGATATACAACTAAATATCATTATTTTAATGTGACCATTAAAACCATGTCATTAAATTATACGGAATCAATAGTATTCACAAAATTATGGAATTTATGTATTATATATTTAATAAAATGTTTTTTTATTCATCCAAATAATTTTATAGGCATAACATATGAATGAATCCAATTTTTTTCATTAACAATGCTATATTTTTTAAATGGAAATTTTACCACCTTTTAATGGAACACTTATTTTAAAAATGAATTTTTACACTTTTATAAATTATATTTGAAAAAATTAAAATTATTTTTGAAAGCATAATATCAAAATTTACCGTGGTAAAATTTTTGGTATTTGGTTAATAACTTTATTTTTTGATGAATAGTAATGTGACCGTTGGAATAATAATGTGACCATTAGGAATAGTAATATGACCAATAGAATAGTAGTTTCACTTATGAAATTATAAATTAAATTTAGCTATCTTATTAATGTAAAATTAATAAATTTATATCATGGAATAAGTATATAAATGTGTCAAAATGATAAATTAATTATTGTTATTTTTGTGAAATATAAATGTTTATTTATAATTTTATAATTAATATAATGATTTAAAAGATTTTTTATTTTCATAAAATAGATTTTTAAATTAATATATTTTTTTTATCATGTTTATAAGATAATTTTATGATACCTTAATTATTTTTTCAAAGTGTTACAAAATCAGTTATTATTATAAAATCAATATTTTTCCAATAAGTGATGATTTTAAATAAAAATTAAATTTCACATAATTAAAAAATTATGTTCATAAAGTGGAGTTAATTTTTTAATTTTTCATTTCAAGAAATAGTTACGGTGATTTTTTGGATTTTTTCTAAAATAGTTGATTTTTTTGTGAATAGTGAAATACAACAATTTATGCTATTTAAGAAATACATGAATTCTAGATTAATAGGTGACGTATGGATGATTTAATCCCATAATGTCACACTCTCCTTAATTATTTTTGATATATTTAGTAATAATTTTCAGACTATTCATATTCTTGAGGAAAAATAATAAACTAATGAATAAAATAATGGGAAAACACCCCTCTCATCCACTATAAATACTAGCCCTCACTACCTCTTTACCTCACACCTACAAAGCCTTTAATCCTATCTAATTTATATCTAATAATATACCCAAGACTCTCCCCCAAGTCCTTGACGTTCTTGTCTCAAAAATATACCAAAACCAATTTCCCTAAGGAGGTTCTCCGGGAGAGGAAATCAAGAGGTAAATGCATTTTCATTCACATTCAATTTCATTTAGTTTCTTTTATTTTCTATTATATGGTTACCTATTATTTAAAAACATTAATGATAACTCCAATATCTTATATATAATTTAATTTTATTATGTTAATGGAATTTCCACCATCAAACCCGATCTCCTCCCCCTTTTATTCAAAAAATGAAAACAATGTCTGTGATGTGCTAATTTACCGCCATCATGGATGATGCCACTTCATTTTCCACTATCACCTTCTAGGATGGTTTTAAAAACCTTATTATGGTTAAAAAATATTTTATTATACATATTATTATTTATATATTGTTATTGTACCGGTATATATACATAATTTTAATTCATAATACAAAACTAGTTTATGATGATCGCAAAATGCCAAAATAATCCAAATGGTTAACATTAACATTTTATATAATGAATCATCCACATATCTGAAAAAATGATATATAAGACTATTTAATATTATTTATGTTCATTAATAACATAAAATTTTACTTCTGGACAACTATACCCATTTTACATGATCATTCATACATGTATACAAGTAAATCAATCATGAAACCTAAGAAAACAAACACTCCCGAATGACGAAATTGAATCATATAACTCATAAAAAGGCCATAAATAAACTTAATAAAATTATAATAAATCAAATATATTTGTAATAGGCTTTTAATTAAATTATTAATTAATCTAATTTCATTATCTTGAACATTAAGTAAAAGTTCATAACACTTTCAGACAAAAGGTAAGGGTTTTCTCATCTCACTTTTATTTATGTGAGATATGCCTTATTCACCACTATTTATTCTGTGTGGTGTATGTATACTTACCATTTATAGATCATGTCATTATTTTATTTATCATCATGGTATTAAATTTTTATTTTTATGATAATTAATTTTATGGGCCATACGGTTTGACTATTTTCAAAGTGGTAAGGGATTCTACCCAAACCTTAATTTTTCCTTCCGGTTACTCTTCCTATCTCATTACCCAAATGTAATTCTTCTTTATTTTTATTTAATTCTTATAAATTATGTCTATATTTTCCAAAATAAAGTATCCATATCATATTATCCTTCTTTTATGGGAAATAAATGATTTTATAAGGTTCCCTTGTCAATTCATCTCGATAAAGAGGCCTGATTTAAGGGAACTTCCCAATTTCTTAATCATTTTCAAGTGCACTCTATAATCTAATTTAAGACATCATTATTTTTAGAAAATCACACATTTTATCATGAAAACCCTATCTTTTTCCATTTTTGGTTTTATACAAAAATTATTCCTTTGTCTGTTTTAAAGGCTCATTTTTCATTTCTGGTTTTATACAAAATTTATGCCTTTTTCTATTTTAAAAACAATATTTTTTCATTTTTAGTTTTATACAAAAATTACACCTTTATCTATTTTTAAGGATCTTTAGTATTTTTATTAAAGTGGCTAATTTCTAAAGATTGTAAATTCTCTTTTTACATGTTTTCACTTCAGTTGGAAATCATTTGTTCCTAAAATATAATTTCATTGTCCCTACCTCTTATTTTATGGGATATACATGTTATAATCTGATTTTAAGACAAATGAAAAATATTTTTCCAAAAAACTCTTCTTACCAAAAGTAAAAAATGGTATTTCTCTAAAAAAATATCAATTATTTTATTAGAGTGCTTTCATCTATGTTTATGATTCAAATATTTTAAAGGTATATAGGAAACTTTTATTTAAATATATATTTTTATTTGACATATGAAGAATGTATTGGACATAGTATGTTATGGGAGAGGCACACTATATCTCCTCGATGCATTACTAGGTCTCATGAGACATACTAGACCAGGTTTTTTCCAAGGCCTTACCCATTTATGTATAATTATTGGTTGAGGCCTTGATGGTATGTTTATGATTTCTTTCATTATGAATTAACTCATTATGATACTAGTAATTTATATTCCTTGTTATTATTCAACTAGTATATTATTCATGGTTAAGTTTTATTCTCCTGTGATTATTTTTATGACATTATTTATTCAGCTTGTATTCCTACTATGTTATACTCAAGATTATGTTTCAATGGAATGTTCTTTAGTTATTCACCTTGCCTTATTATTTATGTTCATGATAGCTTAGACTGTATTACATACCCTTACTAAGAATATGATCCCACCCATTTCTTATGTTTTATTTTCCACCGGACAAGAAAATATATATTATGATTGACATTCGAGGATAATCTATGATTTTATGGGTGTTTCCAATGGAGTTTCTATGTTGTTTCTCATTTAAAGATGTAATGTAATGTTCATGTATGTAATCTAACTTCCGAAGCTTCTAAACTAATCGGTCCTTTTAGATTTTTGGTCTTGTATCTTTTCCAATGTAATAAAGTAAGGCACCAGCTCTGAGCTAATAGGGTCGGTGTCTTTACAACTTGTATACCCATAATTGAGTCTGGCATCACATATAATCCATCCTCATGGACCCTTTACAACCCATGATAGAGTTATGCATCACATATCATGCATCATCAATCCTAGGTAGCTAAGTAAAATTCCACCCAAGAGGCTATACAGGAAAACACAGTTTAGATTCTTTAGTAAAACTTTAAATAAATCACCCCCTTTTAATCATTTTTCCTACTCATACTAGAGTCAGGCCCATAAATCACATATCAATTTCACTAGGAACCTTATACTTCATTTTTCTGAGTAGAATGTTATCAAAATGGATAAGTAGGAAAACATTGTTTAGCTTATTTATTGAATCTTTAAACAACACAACCCCTATTTTCTCATTTTAGGTTCCAAGAAATTATTCACAAGAACATACATATATTATTTCACCTTATATTCCTATCATTATGCTTAAACAAACCTCCCTTGAAATACCGGACCAAGGGTCAAGACCATATAAAAGATAATCATCATAGACAATTGCACCACTCGAGGTCGAAGTCAAATAAACTATAAAAGAACACATGGGAATATAAATTTTCCACCTTTATCAACTTGATCTATCCCCAATGCATGGTGATGTAAGCACCCATACATGAGATATTACCCAGTTATAACTACATTTAAGTCTTCGTTCTATCATAGCTCAAATAGTAAGACCAAAAAAGAAAATAAAACTACTTTGATATGATTTATAGTTTTCTAGCATAGAAGAAACATAAAATGGTACTCTGGCCCAGTTGTCCACTAGTCCTTAGGCACGCCTTCCCGTATGCCAAATGCTACCGACCAGCAGCGAGGGTCTAATGAGGTCATAATGGGAAGACTATACCCTTAGGTGGAAATAATAATAATGTTCAATATATAAATGTAGAAGAGAATAAGAAACATAAATAATATAATAAACAAAAAACATAGTGTAAGCATAAATAAATAGTAGTAGAATAAATAATCTTAAAGTTTGAATACCATTTATAAATAATAAAACATGTTTGTTCATACATGAAAATAGACAAGAAGGGTCACCCATTGCTGAACAAACATGTACATACAAATAAAGCATAAAAAACCTCAAAAGGAAAACCCAACTGACCCAAAGGAAGCACTATGTTCCACTGCCATCTAATCTATGCTAAAGCAACACAACTTAGATGACTAAGGTCCATATCCCAAGCCTAATCCGTTACCAAATCTCAGAGACATATATTTTTTATGCACCTTGAAGGGACTATGTAGGGTGTGAGAATGAACTCATTAGTCCACCACCAATGTGTTCTGTAACAACCCAAATTTTTTCAATGGAAAATTCCCTTCTTATATTTATGTCATAAAAACACAAAATAATGAACTACTAAGTGATAACTGACCTTTAGACATAATTTTGTCACCCCTATGTTTGGAATTTTGAAAATCCGACATACACGGTTGTGTTCAAGATGGTTTTTGGAGTCTAATGAAACAAAAATAATTTTTGGTTAATAGTAACCTACCCTTATGAATAGTAACCTACACTTATGAATAGTAACATGACCATTATGAATAGTAAATAAGAGGAACATTACCTATGAGTAATAAAATAAAATTTAGACATCTTAGAAAGTGACAATTTGACCTTAGTAAACGTTTTTGGTATTTTATAAGTCATAATTAATTAGATAATTAATTAATTTAAAAGAATATTTATTTTCCTGTAATGTGTTCATAAATTAATGAATCAATGTCTAATAGTTTTTAGATAATTTCATAAGACCCTACGTGATTTTTAAAAGAACTACAAAATCAGTTTTAATTTTAAAAACTGTTTTTTAAGTAAATTATGATTTTAATTAAATATTAAATTAATAATATATAGAAAATTATTTTTTAAAAATGGACTTCATTTTTGGATTCTACATGTTGAAAAATGGTTGTGGAAAATTTTTGGGATTTTTCTGAGAAACTTGAATTTTTGGTGAATAGTATAATACATTAATTTACCATATAAATACATTTTAATTAACACCAACTAATCCTGACATCACATGTGATTTAAGCACCCAAATCCCGAACTCAAATGTCTTATTTAATATTATTAGTCATCCAAGACTCACTATTCCATGTCTTAGGTGAAATTAATAAACCAATTAATTTTATATTAAGCAAACCCATCTCCCCTCCACTATAAAATCCACCCTTCACTCCCTCTTTTCCTCACACCTCTCAAGCTCCAAGACTTCTCTAAACTCTGCCCAAACACCTTCCCTAGCTCATACCCCACGTCCAAAAGCTTCTGGTCTCATCAAAAGACCAATCCTAGCCTCCTTAAAGAGGATCTCAAGAGGAAGATTCTAGAGGTAATTTCTCTCCCTCTTCTCCTTTAATTTTCCTTTCAAGTTCAAGTTCTTTTCTTGATCTATCTCTACCTATCTTCATACAAATTGTTTTGTAACTATATTATTATACATATAATGTAATCTTATGATTATAATGGCATATTATATCAACCCACACCCTTTACCTCTTCCTTTTATTTTATTAAAGAGAATGTTCTTCATGAGGTGTTAAATTTACCACCTTCAAAAAACGACATGTTCTATTCTTCCACTTCAACCTTCAAATCTGGTCATGAAACCATTTTTATGGTTGAACCAGAATATTTTATATGTATTTTTTTCTATTTTAAGTTCTGGAAATAACCTATGGCCATATTACTAAGTGAAAAGTTAAAACGAGTCTGTTGTGATAAAAAAATCGCTCGAATTAACCCAAATAATATTCATTTAATTCTTATCTAATGATTCGTCCACATGGATCTAATATAACTCATTATAAAATCATTCAAGAATCTGTAATATCATTAATAACATGTAATATCTGTTCTGGATGTTTACCCACGATCTACCCAAACATCAATTTAAGAATACTAGTGGACCGCTCAAGAAAACCATGAAAACGAACATCCCCGATCAATGTTTTTAAACTCTATAAGTCATACAAAGGAACATAATATGAAATAATGAAACCAGAATGAACCCCATTAATGTATAAAAGGTTCAGGAATTTCTAATTAATGAATATAATGTCATTATATAGGACATTAAAGAGAAGGAGGCATTCGAGTACAACGTAAGGGGAAATCTCGGACCCAATTTTCTTCCTTCGGGTTCTCCCTCTTTCACTCCATTTTTGATATGGTTACTCCTCAAAGATCATTTGTTCATAACTTACTTTACTTTTCTGGGATATAAATGTCTGTCACTGGTTTTTATGTCCATCAAAATGTTTTCCAAAAGAACTGTTCTTTCAAGATCTCACCTTTTACCTCTCATTCAAGGTTGATGGTTCTTATATCAAGTATGTTGTTCCCTCTTTCTTTTGGGAACCCAAAGATTATGAATGTGTTATTATGAGATGAAACCCATTCCTTTCCATGGGTTATTTATGTACATGTTTGATATGTGTTCCATGTGGCAAGCTTGATACTGATAATGTTATGATGTGATGGGTGCGCCCGGAATTATATATCGCAATATGAATGTTTAAATGTGACGGGTGCACCCGGAATTATATAGCGCTTCAATGCATTGGGTAAAGTGATGAATCTCATGAGTAAATGTGGAATGATGTGTGAACAAGATTCTAGCTTTGTTCACAAGTATGTGTGGTAGTTATCCACTAATACATGATGTTTCATTTTTATGCATTTCCACATTTCAAGTTTTTTTTTATGCTCCTCTCATGTTCATGATCTTTTACCTATGTTATGATTATGCTCACCCCATGATGTATTGTTCTTATCTATCCTCTTACTGGGATTTTATCTCACCCATTTTGATGTATATCCTCAGGTGGATACATGTACTAAGGATATGACAAGTGCTACTAAGAATCTATAGATGAAGAAATTAAATGAATGTTTATGCTTGATGTTGTACTTGTTATGTGTGGTCCTAGTTTGCCCAAGACACTAAACCCCTGGATCCTCCATGTGTAATTATATTATGTTGTTTATCTTTGAAAAGATGTAATAGTAATGAAAGAAAAGGCCAGGTCTCTATAGTTGGTATCAGAGGAAAGGTTTAGTTAATTTGGGGATTAGGATTAGTGAACCCTAGAGAAAACCTACAACATGAGAAAAAGTACAAATATGCACACAAGGATATTTACCTAGGGATAACATATGTTATGTTTTTGGTATAATAGTTTAAATAGATAAGTTATTCATGACTTGTTTACTTATGTTTTGTTTTAACCTTTTCTATTTTAGAAAATGGTGGGAACCAGGAGAAATCAGGCCAACAACTCTTGCGAGGACCAATGCAACGATTGCCCGAACAACATCCCCAATGATTTGGGAGGTGGAGTTCAAAACTTCATGGTGATGCTTACCCAATTATCTCAGGTTATGAATAATAACCATAATAATGGGGAACATCCTCCTTCACCAAAGAGGGAGAAACTAGCAATCGAATGTTTTATGCGGCAATGACCACCGGCATTTTGTGGATCCTCTGATCCAATAGTTGAGGAACAATGGGTCAACTCCATGGAGAAGATATTTTCTGTGCTTCACTATTCTGAGACAGAGAATGTGACTTTAGCCGTCTATCATCTAGATGGATAAGCTGATCAATGGTGGGCTTTGATTAAGAACACCAAGCCAAGGGAGGAAATTGAAGAGATGGAATGAGATTACTTTAAGATAATGTTTCTTAACAAGTATTTCCCAAGAAATATTCGCACAAAAATGGAGAGAGAATTTATAGAGCTCAAGAAAAAAGAAGGAGAATCTGTCACAACCTATGAAGTGAATTTCACAAGTCTTGCAAGGTACGCGTCAGTTTGTTTATCAACAATGATAGCAAAATTGATAGATTCTTTAGTGGATTAAAACCACATCTTCTAAAGTCTCTTGAAATTAGAGACTTTGGGAGTTATGAAGAAGTTGTTCGGTGTGATGTCAAAGTGTAGATGGATTTTGGAGAATGGTCTCATGGCTATGGTGATAAGAAAAGAAAGATGGAGTTTCAAGCTGGTGGATCTAGTGATAAAGGTGGGAAGAAAACACAAAAACCCACATGCCAAAAATGTGGGAAGTTGCACTATGGGAACTACCTAAAAGGGACGGGGAAATTCTTCCAGGGTGGGAAAGAAGGAAACCTTACTCACGAGTGTCGAAAAGACATTTAAAGGAAGGATAATGTAGCTGATGAAAGGAGAGAACCACTCGTGGTTCAATTCTACAACTGTAGGGAGGTAGGGCACTATTCAAACCAGTGCACTAAACCTCGAGCTCTCGAGGGTAATCAGCGCCAGCAACCACCAAAGCCAAAGGAACAAGGGAAGGCTTATTCCATCACTACTACAGAGGTGGATCATGATAATGAATTCATACAAGGTATACTTCCTATTCACTCAACAATGGAAAAAGTCTTGTTTGATTTTGGTTCAACGAATTCCTTTATATCTTGCAAGTTTTCTAGAACTATAGAATCGAAGCCCCGAAACCTTGAAGTAGAGATATCTGTAAAAACACCAAGTGGTTCAATAATTGCAACCCAAGTGTTTGACTCTTCTCCTGTTGATGTATGTGGGAAGATTCTTCAGGAAAATCTCATAATACTTCCCTTGGTGGAATTTGACGCTATAATGGGAATGGATTGGCTCTCATTATATAGAGCACATATCAACTGTTGGGAAAAGGAAATATATTTTCATATTCTGAACCATCCCATGCTCCTATACAAATTCAAGGAAGATCATGAATATCCTCTGAAAAATCATTCAATGGTGTTGGTGTTGATTCCCTATAAAGAAGCATACCTCACCCAAATGGTTGAGTCAAAGGAAAGTGCCAAACTTGAGAAAATGCCCATCGTTAGGGAATACAGTGATGTATTTCCCAAAGAGTTACCTGAAATTCCCCCGGATTGTGAGGTAGAGTTCTCAATTGAACTCATACCCGGAGCTACTCCTATCTCAAAGTGCCCCTATAGGATGGCTCCTATCGAACTGGAGGAGTTAAAGAAGCAGCTGCAAGAGCATCTGGACAAAGGGTTCATACGCCCTAGTGCATCACCTTGGGGTGCGCCAGTGCTCTTTGTGAAGAAGAAGGATGGAACCATGCGGCTGTGTATCGATTATCGGGAACTCAACAAGATCACCATAAATAACAAGTATCCTCTCCCAAGGATTGATGACTTGTTCGATCAGTTAATAGGAGCTCAATACTTCTCAAAGGAGGATCTTCGTTCTGTATATCATCAGGTAAAGGTGAAGAAGGAAGATATTCAGAAGACTGCCTTCCATACAAGGTATGGGCACTATGAGTTTTTTGTGATGCCCTTTGGACTTACTAATGCCCCTGCAATCTTAATTGATTTGATGAATAGAGTCTTTAGACATTACCTCGACAAATTTGTGGTAGTGTTTATTGATGATATTCTCATCTACTCCAAGAGCATGGAGGAACATGAAGAACATCTAAGACTTGTGTTGGCGACATTGAGAAAGGAGAAGTTGTACGCCAAGTTCAGCAAGTGTGACTTTTGGATGAATTAAGTCACATTATTGGGACATGTGATCACAAGTGAGGGAATTTCTGTTGATCCTTCAAAGACAAAGGCGATTAAGGAATGGCCCAGGCCCTATAGTGTCACAAGAATCCATAGTTTTCTTGGATTATCTGGGTACTATCGATGTTTTGTGAGAAACTTCTCACAATTTTCAAGTCCACTAACTAAGTTTACAAGGAAAGGGGTGAAGTATGTCTGGACGGATGAATGTGAGGGAAGCTTCAAGGAGCTAAAGAGAAGGCTGATCACTGCAACTGTACTCATAGTACCGAAAAGTGGAGAAAGTTTTGTGATATACAGAGATGCTTCAAAGAAAGGCTTGGGTTGTGTACTCATGCAAAATGATAATGTGATAGCCTACACCTCACAGCAGTTGACGATCCATGAGCATAACTACCCGACGCATGATCTAGAGCTGGCAGCCGTGATTTTTGCCTTGAAAATCTGGCGGCACTACCTTTATGGTGAGAAGTGTGACATATACACCAACCACAAGAGCCTAAAGTATATATTCACACAAAAGGAGCTCAACATGCGTCAAAGGAGATGGTTAGAGCTAATCAAGGATTATGATTTCTCTATTCACTATCATCCTGGAAAGGTGATCAAAGTAGCTGATGATCTAAGCAGGAAAGAACCTTCTACTCTATCCATGTTGAGGATTGAGAAAGACCCTATCTTCTTGGATATGCAAAGGATGGATTTCGGAATCGTATGGGCAGGGGATACATCCTACCTTTCCCAAATGATTGCGCAACCATCCATCCAAGAGAAGATTAAGGAAGCAAAAAGGGATGATGTGGAGATACAAAAGAGGGTGAATGTAGTAAAGGAAGTGAAGCTGCAAGATTTCCATATCGATGATGATGGTGTGATTTAGTTTGGAACACGGCTTTGTGTGCCTTCATCACCCGGATAAAGAAGGAGCTATTGGATAATTCACATAGCTCAACTTTCTCTATTCATCTTGGAAGTACAAAGATGTATCGTGATCTCCGAGAGCACTTCTGATGGGATAACATGAAGAAGGAGTTTGCAGAATATATATCAAGGTGCTTGGTATGTCATCATGTTAAAGCTGAGCGACAGAAGTCCAAAGGTATGATGTAGCCATTTCCTATACCCATGTGGAAATGGGAAAATGTTACTATGGACCTTGTCACGGGTCTCCCGAAGACGTCAAAGGGAAATAATGCGATATGGGTTGTGGTTGATGGACTCACCATGATTGCCCATTTTATCACTATTCGGGAAGACCTCTCACTTGAAGAACTTGCAAGGTTATATGTGAAGGAAGTGGTGAGACTGCACGGTGTTCCACTCTAAATTGTCTCTGACCATGATCCAAGGTTCACATCTAAGTTTTGGAGGAGCCTTCAACATGCTTTGAGTACTGAATTAAATTTCAAAACGGCCTATCACCTCCAAATTGATGGCCAGTCTGAAAGGACTATTCCGACACTTGAAGATATTCTAAGAACCTGCTCTCTTGAATTCAAAGGTGGATGGGATCAGCACCTCCCATTGGTTGAGTTCTCATACAACAATAGATTCCACTCGAGTATTCAGATGGCTCTGTATGAAGTTCTTTTTGGGAAGCGATGTAGAACTCCAACCTGTTGGGATGAAGTTGGATAAAGTAAGCTACTTGGACCCGATCTTGTGAAGGATATGACCAAAAAGGTTCAAGTCATCTAGGAACACACCAAAGCTTCTCAAAGTCGGCAAAAGAGCTATGCTGACAATCGTCGAAGGGACTTGGAATTCGACGTTGGAGATAAAGTCTTCCTTCAAATATCTCCATGGAAGAGAGTCATGCGATTCGGGAAGAAAGGGAAGCTAAGCCCATGGTACATTGTCCCCTTTGAGATCTTTGACCGCATAGGATCTGTGGCCTATCGTCTAGCATTTCCACCGAATATGGCTCAAGTTCATGATGTGTTTCATTTATCACTACTGAGGAAGTACATACCAGACCCCTAACATGTACAAAACTCAGAGGTGGTGTAGTTGGAAGATGATCTCTTCTATGAGGAGCAGCCGGTAAAAATTTTGGACCAAAGCGATAAGGTTCTATGAAACAAGACAACCCACCTTGTCAAAGTGTTGTGGAGGAACCATAAGATTGAGGAACCAACTTGGGAACCAGAAGAGGCAATGAAGGAGAAATACCCTTACCTATTTGTGTAAAGTGAAATTTCGGGGGCGAAATTTCTTTAGGGGGGAAGAATGTAACGACCCAAAGTTTTTCAATGGAAAAATACCTTCTTGTATTTATGTCATAAAAACACAAAAAATGAACTACTAAGTGATAAGTGACCTTTAAACATAATTTTGTCACCCCTATGTTTGGAATTTTGAAAATCCGACATACACGGTTGTATTCAAGATGGTTTTTGGAGTCTAATGAAACAAAAATAATTTTTACTGAATATTAACATACCCTTATGAATAGTAACATGACCATTATTAATAGTAAATAAGAAGAACATTACCTATGAGTAATAAAATAAAATTTAGACATCTTAGAAAGTGACAATTTGACCTTAGTAAACGTTTTTGGTATTTTATAAGTCATAAATAAATAAATAAATAATTAATTTAAAAGAATATTTATTTTTAGGTAATGTATTCATAAATTAATGAATCAATTTCTAATATTTTTTAGATAATTTTATAAGACCCTACGTAATTTTTGAAAGAACTACAAAATCAGTTTTAATTATAAAAACTGGTTTTTTTAAGTAAATTATGATTTTAATTAAATTTTAAATAAATAATATTTAGAAAATTATTTTTGAAAAATGGAATTCATTTTTGGATTCTACACGTCGAAAAATGGTTGGGGTAAAGTTTTGATATTTTTCTGAGAAACTTGAATTTTTTGTGAATAGTAGAATACATTAATTTACCATATAAATACATTTTAATTAAAACCCACTATTCCTGACATCAAAAGGTATGTAAGCACCCAAATCCCATACTCACATGTCTTATTTACGATTCTTAGTCATCCAAGAATCACTATTCCTTGTCTTAGGTGAAATTAATAAACTAATCAATTTTATATTAAGGAAACCCCTCACCCCTCCACTATAAAAGCCACCCTTCACTCCCTCTTTTCGTCACACCTCTCAAGCTCCAAACCTTCTCTAAACTCTGCCCAAACACCTTCCCTAGCACATACCCCACGTCCAAAATCTGCTGGTCTCATCAAAAGACAAAACCTAGCCTCCTTAAAGAGGATCTCAAGAAGAAGATTCTAGAGGTAATTTCTCTCCCTCGTCTCCTTTAATTTTCCTTTCAAGTTCAAGTTCCTTTCTTGATCTCTATCTACCTATCTTCATCCAAATTTTTTTGTAACTCTAGTATTATAAATATACTGTAATATTATGATTCTAATGTTATATTATATCACCCACACCCTTTCCCTCTTCCTTTTATTTTATTAAAGAGAACGTTGTTCATGAGGTGTTAAATTTATCACCTTCAAAAAACGACATGTTCTCTTCTTCCATTTCTACCTTCAAATATGTTCATGAAAACATTTCTATGGTTGAACCAGAATATTTTAAATGTATTTTGTTCTATTTTACGTTCTGGAAATAACCTATGGCCAAATTACGAAGTGAAAAGTTAAAACGAGTCCATTGTGATCCAAAAACCGCTCGAATTAACCCAAATAATCTCCATTTAATTCTTATCTAATGATTATTCCACACAGATCTAATATAACTCATTATAAAATCATTAAAGCTTATGTAATATCATTAATAACATGTAATATCAGTTCTGGATGTTTACCCATGATCTACCCAAACATCAATTTAAGAATACAAGTTGACCGCTCAAGAAAACCATGAAAATGAACATCCCTGATCAATGTTTTTAAACTCTATAAGTCATCCAAAGGAACATAATATGAAATAATGAAACAATAATGAACACTATTAATGTATAAAAGGTTATGTAATTTCTAATTAATGAATATAAAGTCATTATATAGGACATTAAAGAGAAGTAGGCATTTGAGTACATGGTAAGGGGAAATCTCGAACCCAATTTTCTTCCTTCGAGTTCTCCCTCTTTCACTCCATTTTTGATATGGTTACTCCTCAAAGATCATTTTTTCATCATTTACTTTACTTTTCTGGGATATAAATTTTTTCCACTGGTTTTTATGTCCATCAAAATGTTTTCCAAAATAACTCTTCTTTCAAGATCTCACCTTTTACCTCTCATTCAAGGTTGATGGTTCTTGTATCAAGTATGCTGTTCCCTCTTTCTTTTGGGAACCCAAATCTTATGAATGTGTTATTATGAGATGAAACCCATTCATTTACATGGGTTATTTATGTACATGTTTGATATGTGTTCCATGTGGCAAGCATGATAATGATAATGTTATGATGTGACGGGTGCGCCCAGAATTATATAGCGCAATATGTATGCTTAAATGTGACGGGTGCACTCATAATTATATAGAGATCCAATACATTGGGTAAAGTGATTAATCTTATGAGTAAATGTGAAATTATGTTTGAAAAATATGCTAGCTTTGTTCACAATTATGTGTGGTAGTTAACCACTAAGACATGATGTTTCATTTTTATGCATTGCCACATTTCAAGTCTTTTATTTATGCTCCTCTCATGTTCATGATCTTTTGTCTATGTTATGTTTATGCTCACCCCATGATGTATTGTTCTTATCTATCCTCTTACTGGGATTTTAGCTCACCTATTTTGATGTATATCCTCAGGTGGCTATGTAGAGACCCGAAGCTTGACATACATGGACATTACATTACTTTTGAGGAATACTTAATACATAAAAAAAAATCAAAACTCAAGGACCATAATAGTTTAGTGTCTTTGGATACTCAGAACGTAATCTTCTAATCTTGGTGAAAGATCTTCAACATCTCCCATAAAGATCTTCCCCTTTTTTTCTTTACTAAAAACTTTCTTTAAATCATGGGGAAAAGAAAACATATAAAGGGTGAGATCAAATGCTCAGTAAGGGTAAGAATAGATAGCATAAAATAATCTGTAAACATTTGAGTGCAAAAACATGATCATAAAATCTAAAAATCAAAATCTTGAGCAAAGACATAAATCATGGAAGTACATAAAGAATAGATCATAAAGGAACATTAATAATGAAAAACCAGCATGGGAATAAAACATGTAATTGTGGAAACCATTAAGCACTTGATATGATTTCCATAGTAGCCAAGGCATTGCTGCCAAGACCATCTTAGTGGACAAAGTCCCTTTCGGAATTGAGTTCACTCCTCGTTCCAGTCCTATATTACTGAACCGGTTTAACTTTCCGTTCCAGCCATGTCTATCTCATGAGATATAAATCTTTACCCAATGCATTGGAGGGAGATATAGGTCTCACCCATCTCATAATGAAATCATTCTTACTTGTGCCACAAAATATATATAAAACATTCATCATAACCCAAAGAATAAAATGGGTTTCATAAACATCATCCCATCATTTCATAATCCATATAAAACAAATGGACATTTCATCATAAGAAACTTGAACCATGTAAGTCATAGATAAATTAAACTTGAAACATACACATATCAAATAATGTCATCTTAGATGGAGAATGGTTTTGATAAAACATTTGAAATGAATTCTTGAGGAAAATATCCTTTCTTCGTCAAAATAATTTTCTTTTCAAAAAATTCAATGCACTTTTAAAATAAAAGTATTTTGTTAAAAATATTCATAATATCATGTATAGTAAGATTCATGAAAATGAGGCGTTATGAAACCGTAAAAATCCGTTTAGGCCGTATAAGTTAAAAATAGCATTCTCCTCGTACTTTTGTCGGAAAAGTCAAAAAAGTACCCCGTAACGTAAACAAAATAAAGATTCCTTACATACCATTTAGTAAAAGTAAAAAATGGGTAAAAAGGACTTTAAAAATACATGAAAATATTTTATAAAACATGGAAATGGATGATATAAATAACCGCAGTAAATACTAACGAATAAGCAATCTCGGATAAAAATGAGATTTGCAAAATTATCCCTTACCTTAGGTCCGGTATGCTTCGTACGTATCCAAACCTCCTGTATAATGATTTAAATAATGTCATTGACTTATTACAGAATCATATTCATTGTTATTATATCATATATGGTTCACTTATGACTTTATATTACCCGTTCTTTTGTAAATTCAATGTTAAAGCACCGTTTTGGGTAAACTCATTTTATTTATCGTATGTGTTTCGACATGTAATTCTTGATATTATTACTTATATCCTGATTTACATAATTCCAGAATGTAAAGCATGATTTCTATATAATATATATTCATCATATACATATATATATTATAGATCGGTAAAAGGAATGAAATACACCGTTCATGGAGATGGTAGGCCGTACATACGCATGAACGCTGATTTTGTTTCCTTATTGAATTGAATGAAACTAAATAGATGACATACATATATATATATATAAATCCATTAGCATTATTATTTCATATATTTCATTATTATTTATTATATAAACTTTATGATCATTCATGTATGGTTAATCATGGAGAATGAATCTCATCGCGTCGTGGAGACGGTAGTCAGTACATACGCACGAGCGATGATATCGTTCCCATAATTATAGAATTGGAGTGGATGGTATAATATATCAGAATCAGTATAATGTTATAATAACCATATATAGTTATTATTTACACCATTATACCCATCCATAAAAGGTTTTGGTGGAAAAACAGATTACACAACGGCGTGGAGACGGTATTCCGTACGTACGCACGCGCGGTGATTTTGTTTTCCGTAGGATGGATAGATGGTGAAATATGGTTGTTTCATACTTATAATAACATACCAGTATATGAGTGATACTTATGTTATTACTTCATAATGAAACAACTAAAGAAGAAGAATTTTAAGAAGAAATAAAGTTGAAAGAATCGGTAACGGACATTACCTCTTCTTTGAAGCGCCTCTTTGCGACCTCCTCTTAGGGCACTAAAATTGGTCTTTGAAGAAGACCAGGACCTCTAGGGTGTTTCTATGGAAGTGGAGAAGATAATTTGGCAGGGGTTTTCCGATCTTGAAAGCTCAAAGTGGTGTGAGGAGGAGAGGGAGGAGGTTCCCTTTTATAAGGGAGGAGAGGGGCACCTTTGGAATTCTTAAAAATATTAATTTATAATAAATCTAACCCCCCTTAAAAACCTCCAAAAATGACTCATATCAAAATATTAGATGTGATAGGGTTGTAATATCATCAACCAATCAAATTTAGACATGTTAGGAATTTATTTTAAACATTATCAACTTGATTTATCCTAATTTAATCAATTTAATTTTATTTGTGGTAATAACATTCTAAAATTTAATGTATAACAAATAATTGATTATTTGTTGTGAATTTTCCATAATTGGATACTTTATAACCTTTTCTACCATATAAATTTAAATTTTTAATTTTTAAATATATTTTTGATTTTTAAACAATTTTATAATATATTATTTTTATAAAATAACAATAGTCTCAATTTTGACACTATTCATTTATTTGAATTTAAATAAAATATATACAGAAGATATGTTCAAACTAAAAGCTTTAATAGAATCATAAAAGGTCATATGTATCTATAAAAATAGTGTAAAACATTAAATAGTTAATATAATATTTATTTTATTATTTTTAAAACCATTTATTTGGTTTATCTCTTAATAAAATAATTACTACAACATTTTTGTATAATTATTAAATATACTTATTTGTTGCATAAAAATTAAAAATAAAATCCTATGATGAATATAAATATATTAACCTTTATAATAATACTTTTAATAGAATTTATCATCTTAAAATAACAATATTTTAATTATTATATTTATTAAATTATGAAGGTGACAACTTTGGCATCATTTAAAATAAAATAATATAAGTGTCATAATCACTTTTATAAGACTCCAAAAGGTTATATTTTAAGTCATTTGATGCTTATGGTATGTATATAAACTAAAAATAAGTTTTGGGCAGGTTTTTGGGCCTTTTAATGGGTATTATTATTTCAATAAAAACTATATTACTGATTTTTTACTTAATAAATAATTTCTGCATCATTTATGTATCACCATTAATGACAATTATTTAATACCTAAAAATTCTAAATAAATTATAATGATGTATATAAATTTATTATCCTTCTGGAGACTATTAATGTTCGAATTTTTATGATGTTTATCACTAAATTAAATTTATTATACTTATAATATTTAAGAGAGTGACATGTTGTCACTTTCTTTGGTTTTAATAATAATTAAGTTATTTTCCTGGAAAAAAGTCCATTAAATGATTATAATCCGACCCTTAAGTTATATGGGTCGACTTTTAGTCATCAAATAAGATTTTGGAAGGTGTTAGGGTAATTTTATAATCTTATATTTACCCTTAATTACCCGATTTACCTTTAAATATGGTAAATAAAATTTACCGTAGTTACTATTCATAATGCCCAAAAATAAAAAGTAGTCTATTAATATAATTTGGACCCACTGATTCCAAATATTGAATCCATTTTTCCAAATTCAATAAACATATGTTGTATAAATTAAATTAAAATTAATCTCGTTGTCGAAAGAAAACAGGTTTTTGTTTAAAACATTACAAAAGATTGAATTGATTTATCCTACGAATTCAAAGTAAAATCAATGCTAATGACATACATTATATTAAATGGTGAAAATATATTATATTTATACTTTAAGGCCATTAAATATTATAATTTAACCACATAAATTATAACGATGAAAAAAGTTGTTTTTAATTAAAATATAGCGTGTTTTTACTATTCATTAAAATATGAAAGTTATCAGAATAACATGAAAATTTTATCCAAGGTAAAATTTTATATCCTTATTCTAAAAAATAATTTTATTTTGTAAAATTTAACTTATAAACTTGTCAAAAACTATATTTAAAGTGTGTGCGCCATCAAAAGGCGGCAAAACTGCATTTTTTGAAAAATAATTATTTTACCCAAAAAAATTATTTTGTTCACATAAAATATTTTAGAAAATTTATAGGATGAATAATAATGTTATAAAATTAAAAATTTAGTTAATACTATTCATAACGGCTAGTTCATAATAATATTATAATAATATATCGTTGTTTAGTAAAACTCGGTATTGGGTACACCACACGCTATCGAGGAAGGTCGCGATTGCGTGTAATGCAAGCCAAGTCAGGTTTCCGTGTTGTGCAAGAATCCTTCGTTGTTTTGTATAATAGAATCCAACCATATTTTATTTATACATTGAATATATATATATATATATATATATAAGCACACTCAATTTTGTGTAGAATGACTATTATAAAACGAACTTGAAATTGTGTGTAACACGATCCAAGAATAGCGTTCCATATACTGCAAGCTAATACGGTGTTCTGTATAGTACAAGCTAAAATTGGTGTGTTGTATAATAAAAGACATCAATGAAATTAAAAGAATATTTTTCATAAAATCTCTGGGTGTTACAGGCTACATGTATTAAGGAGAGGACAAGTGATACTAAGAAGCTATAGAAGAAGAAATTAAATGAATGTTTATGCTTGATGTTGTACTTGTTATGTGTAGTCCTAGTTTTCCCAAGACACTAAACCTCTGGATCCTCCATGTGTAATTCTATTATGTTTTTTATCTTTGAAATGATGTAATAATAATGTAAGAAAAGGCCGGGTCGCTATATGTTCCCATTTTACATCCATAATTATTAAGGTTTATGAAAAATATAAACAAATGGGAACACACAACGAATCTTTAAATAACCTACTTCCCTTATGCTCATCAACCACAAGGAATCATTTAACTACTTCTTTCATCATCAATATAAGTATTAATACATTCCCCTAAATATATATATGGAATAAAATAATGTATAAATATATATATTTGTAGTGGCGAAGATCCTTTGCTTATCGCCGAAGGCATCCCATGATGAAAAATCATATCAAGTGAACCCCTAGGTTACACCCATATCATGTCACATAGAACATCATCCCATTAATCAAACATATAGAATATTATGGTAATTCCCAAGAAATATATCCTAGGTCCCAAATAAATATACTTATAAAGTCCGTATTGGCTCAATAAGCTGATATCCCGAGGCAGAGCGATATCTATCCTACAATAAATATTTATCATCGGCTCAACAACCGATGTCCTGAGGCATGATGATACCCATCCTCCAAGTCTCCTAGCCCAATGGACTTAAGTGTAACAGAGAGTCATATCCCCCAACCAATGGTCTCATCACCATCAACTTATGGTCTATCACCATCCATGTGGCTTTCTATAGTAAGCACCCCCATCATATTTTATGGTCAAAACCACCCCCTAGGCTGCATAATCTATGAGGGCCTCCACCCACAACGAGTTGTAAAAAACACCTTGACATAGCCTTATCAATGTGAAAATGTATCCAATGGAGTTTTTTCCCACAACGGTGAGAAAAAATCATCAAACAACCTAAGACACATCATCCAATGCCTCAGGGTCCTACGACCAAGTCCCTAAATCATGATGGTCAACACCATCGCAAGACACATGGGTCATACCCTCATCATATTGATCTCATAACCTAAAATCCCAATGACCATGTCACCTCAACTTGGTGATCATCATCACCTCCAATATATCAGGCCACACCCTCAGCCCAATGACCATGTCGCCATATCCCAAGTGATAAATAACACCTCAATCCTATACCTTGCGCATTACGTTCCCATGGAACTGAACATATCATTTCATATTTAATTTACTTAAAATAAATTAATCATCCTAAAATTCTGAAGTGTTAGAAATACACTTTCTAGTCTTATCATAAAAATTTGAACTAGGGAATACCCAATGGCATCCCATGACATCACTTTATTTATTTGAAATAATCAATTCAATTAGGGGGGTCTCACTCAGTCACACACCCCAAGGTTATTTATGTATGCACACATAACACCCATAAAAACAAGTATAAATATAGGAATCTCATACCTTATACTCATAGGAATTTCCTTATTGAATATTGACCTTTAACTCGATCCTAAATGAGATAAATTGGGCTTTTAAACAAACACACTAAAAATAGGGGAAAATAGCTTGCATGGATTTATCAATTTTTATGGTGAGATAATAGAGAAATATAAGCTAATGGATAAAATTAATTTTCTAGAGGGATCTATAGCCACCAAAGTTGCTTGAATTGGAGCTCTAATGATGAAGTCAGATAAAATCCAAAGCGAGATACAAAATGGAGGATACCCTATGTGTGTGGGTGAAGTGGAAGAGAAAGAGGGGGAAAAAGATAAAGGGAGGAGGGAAAAATTCAAAAAAAATACCAAATAAATGACCCACATATTTTGGCTGCAATTTATGGCTAACCATGCACCAACTGTTTGGTTCCCACTATCTAATCACCGCACGTGCATGGCTAGGCACACAATTTTCCAAACCATGCGCAGATTGTGTGATTACCCTCTATTATGAATTTCATAGGTTTCACATGGTCATACACCCCCAATTGAAAATTTCTCAAACTATTTTTAGTGTTGTAGGAGGGCTTTATAGTTACTCTAGGGAGGCTACATAGTTTGATCAAACCATGCACCTATATCTGCACTTTCCCAACAATGATTTTCCAGGGTCTAATGCACCTGAAACTCACATGAAACCCTAAGGTTTTCAGGCCATTTAACCCATATTAAAACAAGGCCTTAGTTAAATCAAGCTCTTTAAATTAGGTTTCTAAGATCAAAAGAAGAGTTTTCCTGACCATCAAACTCAAAAATCCAAACCAGTTGATGAATTTTGACTTTCTTCAAAAACCTAGGATGTTACATAGAGGCTAAGTTGATTTATGTTTTTAGTAGATTGAGATAGGATGAATTCCACTATATGTTATTTTTTTACTCTTATAAAAGGATCCGTGAGATGGATTTAAAAGTTATAGTACGTTTTATCCTTATCCACACCCAAGCTAGAGTACATGGCAGCTATAAGGGCTTGAAAAGATAGATTTGGTTTAGAAGGTTGTTGGAGGGGGTGTGGTATAAACATGAGAAGATTATATGATTTTGTGATAGTAAAAGAACCTTTAACATTGTATTAAATCAATCATTTAACTCTTGGAAAAAAATGTTCAGTCACATCATTTTGTTTAGGATGTGCGTCGATGAAAGAAGTGTGAATATAAAAAAAACATACTAAATAAAACTCAGAAGATTTCTTGACAAATATGATTAACTCTGATAAGTTCATATGATGTAGTTCCTCATGAAGCCTCATGGAGATGTGAGTGACATGGTTTTGTAGATAGAAAATTTGTGTAGAGATGTGATTAGTTTTCTATGAAATCATAAATTAAGGGATATTTCAGGAGACTTGAAAATAATGTGAAGTAATGCTCACTGTAATTTAGTAAAATGGGGTGAAACTCCACTTTGATTTACCCACTTTAATCCATAAAAATTGAAACAAATCCTCCCTTTAATTTGACTCAATTAATTTGTTCATTTAGGGAGGAGGCTAAGGGGGTAATGGTTCCTTATAAAACAATACACTCTACTCTTCAGAAATTATCACTTTTGATATGTACTATTCACTAATTATTGTTCTGTATTTGAGTGGTGTCTGTGAAGTGTTTCTCCATTTATTCAAGAGATAATATTTTGACCATTTTATCCATAAAATTTTGGATACTGAATCTGTGTAAATCATGCTTTAGATTTTTCCATATTTGTATGATAAAATAAGCATCAACCTCACCAATAATATAATGACAAATATGTTTCTCTTCAATGATGTTGCAGTTGTGGTTCTTGAAGAAGAAAGTCAGTGAAAGAACATGGGAAATATATAGAAAACATTGAACCAATAGGAGAATCTATCGGTGGGAATATGAAGAATGATGGGGGTTCTAGTGGGATCCAATGTAATGACATATTATAAATAAAATTACCTTTTTTAATGAATAAAACTTTTTTAAGAAATTAAGTTATATAAAACACATGCACAACTTTGATTATTTTGGACCATTATATGGTCTTTCAAATTGAAAATTCCATTTTGAATTATAACTATTTATAATATATTAATTTTATAGTGACCATTAATATTAGTATATTATGAATTATGATAAATTCCAATTAACATAAAGGAAGCAATGACCTCGACCCATAGGATCATACCATATGAAGCTCATTTATTAAAGTTTATAAGGAAGATAAAATCATTGGGATTTTACATTTAGTAAGCCCAAGATAAGAATAAATAACTAAATAATGAGGGAAACTATTTATAGGATAAGTTCCATCTCATCGAGATGATGACCCAAACCATGTTCACTAAGACACCCCATGAAAATATCACCATCACACACCTTACCCATAGGGAATTCACTGGTGTAATAAAGAGTTATGTATCTAGAACCTAATGGTATGAATATTTATAAATAATTTTTAATAAAACAATTATTATATTTACCCTTTTTTAATATTACGTTTTAAATGATTAAATAATTAGTTTGATAAAAAAAATTATATTTTTATACGATAAACCAAAAATTGTATTTTTGGAAAATATATGGTTTTAATCAAAACACTCTTTTTGATGAATAAACGAATTTTTAAATAAATTATATTTTAATAAAAATATTCTTATTGAATAATATTTATTAAGTATAAATGGTAATATAATTTTTTATGTAAAATATATTTTTATAAGGGTTAGAAAACTATTTTTGTCAAAAAACCAATATTTTTCAATAAATGGGGATTTTTTATTTAAAAGTTAAAATTATAATATTTAGATAATTATTTATATAAAATAAATATTATTTTTATAACCAAAAAATTAAAATTATCCAATGGTGATTTTTCATATTTTTCTAAGATTGTCAAATTTTTGGGTAAAAATTAAATACGGTATCATTATATGATATGTTTTACGACATCATAAATTCCCAAAAGTTATGTAACAAAAAATATAGAGAGTATAAAAGACAAAATTTATTTTCCATATTAAAAATAATGTGTTTTAGAAGTTATTTTATTAATTTTATAAACCCCTAAATAATCATCTGAAACCTATATTGTATTTTAAGGTTTTCAAATCAATTCTATATAAACATGACTCAATTCCACATCACTAAGTGTATTATTTTAATGTTCTTTGTTCTTATACTTATAAAGTAATTAAAATCACTTCTATTTGGTACAAACCATGGGTGAAACCCCAGGTAAAGGTTTTGTTTTTAAATACTTTATCATATAGAGTCCAAAACCTATGTTTGGAAATTAATAAAGAATTCTCTTCTCTTTTTCTATATAAACCCAGCTAACTACTCATTACTATTCACTAAAAACTCTTGGATCATGAATTTAGCCTACTATTACCTCTATATATTCCTACCAAGGTTCCCCTATCCTTTAAAAAAGATCCTCCAAAACTTTTAGAAGCAGTATATCAATGTAAGGGATCCCACACTTCTTCACTTTATTCAAGAACCTTATCTATATCATGCCTTTTTAATTCCAATTTTTTAAGTTGTGATATGTTTTTAAACATCCCTATTACTATCTTTATGATTTACATGTAATTATATACCCATTTATTGCTCGTTAAACCCTTCTATAAACCTTTATATACACAAGTTAAGCTATCTAATTTATCCTATGATTTTCCATGTGAAACATTTGTGTAGTGAATACCCATCTCCATTAACACTCAAGGGTATTCACCTAGTTGGACCTACCCTTAATTAATTGTGTTTTACATATATGTATCCCATAATCATTCATCATTTTGTTAAAATTGACAAACTTCATCCATATGTTTTATGATCTATGTGGCACACTTATACATGTACATGATATGAAAGTGACGGGTGGGCCCAAAATTATATAGATCTCAATGAATTGAGTAATGATTTTATCTCATGAGATTCCATGTATGGTTATTTTAAGTTATAATAATCACAATATGTTATGTTCTCTTGGTGGTTGTCCTTGATTTATGTTTATGATGTCTTGTTTTATTTTGTTGTCTCATTCACATGCTACCATTATGTTATCATGTTATATCACACCTCATTGTTCAAGATTATAATTCTATCCCCTCTTATGTTACCTTGACATTACTATTGGATCTCATATAATATGTTACCTCATGTTATTATTTTATTATTACCTTACTAGGATTTATATGTCACCCCTTTCTTATGTACATCCCAAGGTTATCCCATGCAATTTTAGAGGACTGATGACATTTTAAGAGAATGTTAAGAATGTTTTCAATACTGGCATTGTATTTATGTTGCATGTTGTTATGATATTTGCCAAATTTCTCAAATATTCTATGATTTAAAAACTTATAGTATTATAAAATGCGTACCTTTATGTAATAAATCATGAAATAAAGTGTATTAATGATATAGGTTGCCATAGCCAAAATCACGGAGTGTCCAAATCGAGGAGAAAGAAGAAAAATATCAAATGGTACAATTACAACAATAATAGGCATGTCAAAAAATATTTCTGGTACAAAAGGGTTGGGGAAATAAATATCAAGGAAATTTGGTGAGTAATTATGAAAATGTAGACATACTAGTCAGTAAAGTAGAGACAACTACTGAAGGTATAAAACATATAAATGTGTAACATCCCAGTTTTTTGAATAGGTACAAAAACATATGATCCAATTGAAAACTTCTCATTTTATGTTAATAATGTTCTTAAAAGTAAAATGAGTGGTTTAATAGAGTCACAAGTTCATTTGGATCCCAGAGCTCCAAAAACTAGAGAGACAGATTGAGTTGCACGATTAGTTCATGGTTAGTGCTAACCATGAAACTCAACCATGTAGTGTACTCAGTTAATTAAAGGGGGACACACTATTTGGATTAACCATAAAACCCTAGATGCATGTCAATTTGATTTTTCTTAGATAGGTAATAGATCCATTTCTCATGGGTTATGCATGGTTAGTCAAACTGTGTTCCAATCTTGTTCGAGGAATGTCATGGGGTAGTGCTAAGTGCATGGTTGGAGAATGGTTTTCCCAACTGTGCGACCATTAAAATTTGGGTGAAATGAATATTTTTTTCATCCTTCTATTTACATCCTGTCTATTTATTTTTCTCCTCTAGCAGAAAAAACTCTCCCTCATAATGAGCTATCTCCCATTCCTAATCTAGGAATTTCTATTTCTCCCCCCATCTGGGCTTAGAACCAAATGTTCTTCATCTCATTGGATTCCTCTCGTGTTTTAGTTAATTCTTCAAATTTCTCCCATTCTAGCTTGATTCAGGGGTCGAAACTAGATGAGGAGAGTATTGAAAGCCTAAGGTAGGTGGTATAGTTATTTTCCCTCAAATAATAGTAGTATTATATAATGCACCATTATGTCATGAACTAGACTTTTCGATATCACTTTATTATTTTTAAATTAAATTAATGGTTATTATACTTGTAACAGAAACTCAGCTACCTGTGAATCAATGTTTTGGGGTTTTTACCTCATCATGATCCACCCCTTTGGTTGTTACCCTCATCAAGGTTTTAGTATCCTTATTATTTGGTAATGAGATTTATTAAATATTAATTAGTGTCTACGAATTTCCTTGTAACAAAATTATTGAAATATGAAATGATCCAATGAAAGATGTTTCACCATGAGTTAGGACCCTATGTTTTATGTCATATCTTGAATGATTTAAGTAAAATGAATTGGACAAATTCATTATGATTTTTGTATTTCCTTCTTGAAATGGTTTGAGTTCTTGATAGCTAAACCATACTTTTATGCCAAGATGAGGGAGATACAAGGGTACCTATTTAAGGAATCCTTGGATGGGCTCATCATAATTTATTAATAATAATTGTTGTGGATTGTAAATATTCAAGAAGAGATACTTGGATTCTTTATAGTATTCCTTGGATGGGATTACAAAGTAGATTACTTGCCTACCCATGAGAAATATTGGGTCTATAGGGGAGTCACCTTGGACAAGATCGATGGAAAGATGGTTATACCATTCCATGAATGATACTATATCCCCTATGTGAGATACTTGGGAAGGGAAAAAAGGGTTATGATTTACACCATTTCATGATTGATACTTGGGAGGCCTTTACGGATCGCCTTGGATGAAATCTTATAGTGTTGGATATTTGTAGTGCTCCTGGTGTGAAACATGGGTTCCTTTATACAATTCTCCTTGGAAAATAATGGGATTCTACTTTATTAAGTTTTAGATATTCATTATATAAAAAACCATAAATTCTAACCTATTAAATTAAAGTGTGCATCTTACACACCAAATATCATGGTTTTGGACCAGTCCTTTTATGATACTTGATTTTTGATGACCCATTATCACACCCTTATCACTTCTGCATAGGTTCACCTTGTATCAGAAACATCCATCTTATGATAAAGGAGGTAGATTTGGTTATATATCCTTGAGGAACACGAACCAATATGTTTTATTTATTTATTTCATTCATTTTATTGTGTACCAACACAATAACCATTTTATATGCACAGACATGATTGTTTTATACAGGGTTGGTGATGTCCTACTGAGTTTATCTCACACCCTACTTGGGCTACCCATGGTACCTAAGAAGAATTCATAATTTCTGGTATATATAAATGGATTTTTTGAGCTTCTGAAGTTTGATTCTGAGTAATAGGATGGAGTATGGGAATATAAGACTCATCCTATGATCACGATGCTAGTAGTGAAACCTTTTGGTATTTTTGTATTTTTGTATAGAATGTGGTATATGCCACTCCTATATATCCCATGTACCTCATTTTTTATAGCTACATGACCTGATCATCATCATTTTTTATCTACTTATGATTCATCTTTCACCTATTTATTTATATTTTATGGTTTATTATTCCCATTTCGTTGCTTCTTATCTATTTTTTATTTCACCGCTTATCATATTAATAAACTTTTGTGATACACTGTCACTCATGAGGGAATAGACTCCCCATAGAGACACCCTAGGCCCTCACTGTTAGTCATAATCCTCTGGCATATGGGCAGTCATTCTTAAGATTAAGTGTCCAACTGTCAGGGCACCACTTAGTGACTTCCGGGGTGAGATGATATAAAGTGGTTTCAAAACCCTTGTTTACTTTTGGATTACTATTTTCATATGATACATGAGACTAGGATGTATTGGAATTTGTTAATAATATTATACTTGGGAGTAGCTATCCCACATATAGGGGAAACCAAAATTTCTTTGGATAGGTTATTGCTGTTATGGTTTGTGCATGTTACAGTTGTACTGATTTCACCATTGGGGGATGCACATGTTTTATGATGTTATTAATTTTGATATTATTATTATTATGTATTTATTTACTTTTCCTTGTAAGGAATGGTGGTATTGTTTTGTGGATCATACTAGGCACTATAGGAATTATATTTCTCTAATTTTTATATTCCACGTTTAATTTCTATGGAAATTGCTTGATGCATATAGTTAGTGCTTGGATTACTATATTTCTAATATGCTAACATTTCTTATAGTGATAAAATAATTGTATTAATCAAATTTTCTACATCATTCTAAATGGTGTTTTCCTGCAAGGATTGATGAAGACACCTTAATTAACCAATTATTCCGTGTTTGAGCCATGAACCACTGGTTTTATGGAATGAAATGTTGGTTGATTTGATTGTTGAATTCCAATTGTAAATTATAAATCATTTACTTCTAAAAATTGGGAATGTTATTTCATTTAATGAAATCATTATATTTGACCTATTACATTCTAATACCATATGTAAGGGTCTGGTCGCAGTTACTTGAAATACCAATTGAAATTTACAAAGAGTATGAGTCTTTACAAATTTGGAATAGTGAAGCATATAATTGGATTGAGATATCTATATTCATATAAATGAGAATGAACTTAAATAAAATTTAAAATTTTAATGAAATGTTTACAGATAAATGGGGATTCCAAATGCAAAGAAAATGTTTTTTTCTTTATACAATGAAATTGAAACTCCATATACCAGAACCTCTACTGCTTGATGTGAGATTTGGAACCTGACCTTTCCTTAGTAGTGGGAAACAGGAAGTGTCTCATGTAGTCTATTATAACCTTATATATCATCTAGACCTGGATTAAGGAGTAGGCGAATAGGTGTGACTCGTTTATAGAAATTTTGTGTATTTATATTTTTCTACTTTAATTGATCCTATATTCTATTAAATATTATCTAATGAGTGTGTTTGGAAAATTTGGAGCTATTTCACTATGAAGTCCTTGATTCATACACCAAGAAGGTAGTGACGACCATGCTTCGGATGTGGTAGACCCTAATCCACCAGTATTTACTCCTACAGTTCCACCAGAGGTACATCTATTGATTCTCCATTAGGAGCAAATTATTTGTTCTAAGATAACTTCCTTATAATTATGTTGTTTTTATAGGGATATCTGTGATATGCCTCTACTATTGAAGAGTTGACATAAGAATTCTAGTAGCAATAACATCCCACCTTTTTGGTGGATCATAGTCTTCATGTTTTAGAATCTTGGCTAGAGGCCACGTTATCAATCTTCAATCATATATGGATGCCTCTAGAGTAGAGAGTCAAGATTTCCACCTATATGATCTGTAACTCTACCAAGCATTGGTGGGGTGTCATCACTCAGGATATTCATTGTTAGGGTATGGTCTAGGAAGACATCTATAAAACCTTATAAGACTACTTCTTCCTACATACCTCGAGAGTAAACTGTGATAGAGAGTTTATGTACCTTCAGTAGTGTTCCATGTTTGTGATGGAGTATTCAACTTGTTTTTACCAAAATCCATCATTTTCACTAACTTTTACCTCTAACGGGTTGATAGTTGTAAGAAGATTTTATGATGGGCTTGCATATGAAAAACGATTGTAGTTAAACATGTTTTTGTTGACCACCATTACAGAGATAGTGAACTAGGACCTTATCATAAAGCAGAACATGAGGGAAGCTGGAAATGTGAGAAGGGGTGGTTCAGTATTGAGAGAGGGAGATGGTTTTTCCAGCAGCATGAAATGTCATTTAGAGGGTGCATATAGGGGAAATTTCAGTCGTATGGCATGCACCGATAGCTATGTGTTGTGTCACCAGTGTGGTAGGCCATGCCATAAGAATCCCTAGTGTACGAGGAACCAAATAATGTTTCAGTCTTGAGGTGGGATGAGTCACCTATAGAATTTTTTCCAAACATTCCCACCAATACCTAACGAGAAGGGGCTTTTACCGACACCACATTCTAGCATAGGATATGTATCTCTACGTCAATCTTGGTGTAATGACCCGAACTATTATAAATAAAATTCCCCTTTTTATTTAATAAAATGTTTTATTGTGAAATATGGTTATAGAAAACACATGCACTTCTTCAGTTTTATTATATCCTATTTGATTTAAATAAACATTAATCATATTTACCCTTGATATAATAAGCATTAGATAGTGATCACATGATTAGTATAAATATAGGGTTTAATGAATCCAATTAACACAGAACAAAGTGATGGCCTCAACAAGTAGGATTGTACCATATAAATCCCATTTATCAGATCTCTTGAGGGAGATACCATCTCTATTATTTTCCCTTAACCAATTCCAAGATGAGATCCAACAACTTAATCATGAGAAAAACTATTTATGATAGAATTTCAAGCTCATCGAGATCACGACCCAAACCATGTATGATGAAAAACGTCATGAAAATCTCACTCTCATGCACCTTACCCATAGGGAGTTTACTGGTGTATTAATGGTATATATTTCAAGATCCCATAAATATGAGTATTTAAATTATTTTTTCATAATAATGAATATAATTTCATCCAATAATTTTTTACTTTGTAAATTATTTTTATTTTGATACAATAAAACACAAATTGTATTTTTTGGTGATATTAAAATTCAATTGAGGCATTTATTTTGATGAATTAATGTATTTTTGAAATAAAAAATATTTTAATAAAATATTATTATAAAATAATTTATATTAAATATAAATGATCATATAATTTTTATGAGGGAAAATGTAATTTTTATAAGTGTCCAAAAACTATTTTGTCAAAAATCTAGCATTTCACAATAAATATACATTATTATTTTAAAAGTCCAAATACACATATTTAGAAATTTATTTAGATAAAATGAATATTATTTTTTGAATTAGAGCATATAAATTATCTAACAGTGTAGTTTTCATAATTTTCTAAGACAGTCAAATTTTCAGGTAGAAATTAAATACTGTATGAATATACTTTGTTTAATATGATTTCATAATGACCAATAAATGTTGTAATAACTACTATAAAAGGTATCAACGACCAAATATATGATTTATATTTTAAATAATTATATTTTATGTTTATTTTTTTAATTTTATTAATCCATTATGAATCCTCCAAAACTATTAATATATTTTAAGGTTGGAAAATCATTTAATTATGAGTATAACTCAGCTCCACATAAGAAAGGGAATTGTTTTACTTTTTTAGGACCTTATTATTATAAAATAATTATAACCACTCCCATTTGTAAAAAACCATGGGATAAACCATGGTATTATTTTTTTGGTTGTTTTATTACGCAGAGTTTAAAACCTAAATAATAAGGAAATACCCCTCATTTCCTATATAAACCCACCCAATCTCCCATTAATCTTCACTAAAACTCCTTTGATCACGTCCATACTCTTTCCTACTGTCTATATATTCCTCTTAAGTCACCCTCAATCTTTAAATAATCCCCTAACAACCTTTTGGAGTCACACACTCATGTAAGGTATTTCTCTTTTGTAATTTTAATTCTAGCACTTATTTTATGTTCTGTCTCTTAAATTCCATTTTCTTATTTTGGGATATGTTATTACATATTTCCCTTACTTACCAATTAATTTACAAATTCTTATATCCCCATTTAACACTCATTATTCCCTCCCATGAACCCTTATGTATACCCATTACCGTGCCAAAATTTAGTAATGGGTCCTCACCTTCTCTTCTTTATTCATGTTTCTTTATTATATTATGACTTCTATTTCCAATTCCTAATGATTGGATATGTATTTATGTTTCCCTATTACTTCCCATATTATTTAAATGTGATTATATACCCCTTTTATCTCCCATCAGTCTATTTTTATGAATTTCTATGTGATGCCTTTATGCTTCCAAAATTTCATAGTGATTTTCCATTCCATGACAATTGTTTGGTGAACACCATACCAATTTACTATAAATGGAATTCACCTTTAAACACATATAATTATTTTTAATGGGATGTACATGTATTTATTAAACACTCCTTATCATGGAATAAAATATTATAATGAATCAATACAAGTTTTATGATCTATGTGGAACACTTAAGTATGTGAATCAAATGAAAGAGACAGGTGCATCAAAATTATATAGCGCTCTAATACATTGGGTAAATTTTTTCCTCATGAGAAATCATGTTGGGATAGGGATTGAACCTTATTCATTTATGCAAAATTTTTCATCATTATTCCTTTGCTGTTATCCTTGACCTATGTTTATGATTCGGTGTTTTAAGTTGTTGTCACATTTCTCATGATGCCTTTATGATTATCATATTATATCATGCCTTATTATTCATGTTTATGATTCCCACTACTTTTGTTCCCCATTGATACACCTTTTATCTAACATGTATTATTATCTTCATATTATTCCATGTTTATTCCCATTATGGGATTTATAGATCACTCATTTCTTATGTATGTCCCCAGGTTATCCCGTGTATTGTTAAGTATAAAGGAATATTTTGAGCATGTTATGGAAGTTTTAAATAATGTTGTTATATCCCATGTTAAAGATTATAGTTTATGTTACTAATTCCCAAATACACTAGACTTATTGATCTTTTAATTTGTATTAAGTGAAATCTTATGTAATAAATCATATATTAATGTGAAATAAAGAACATGGCTTTCATAGTTGGAATCAAAGGAAAAGTTTAGTTATTTTTTAGATTAGGATTAGAAAAATCTATATAAATACTTAGGTATAAGACTAATTTTAATAAAACAACCCTAAATTTTGGAAAGTATAGATTAATTGGTTTTTCAAGAAAATACATCCATGTTTGGATACTACAAGTGTACTAGTTTTGAAACAAATGTACCTAGGGGTAACAACTTTGACAAGGTGCATCAAGCTTGACTCGACATAACATGGTGCAAAGAAACAGGTCTTAATACACACTTGTTTTGACACTCTTAGGGATATGATTTGGTAAATTCATAAGCTCATTATGAACCATTATTAAGGGAAAAAATAAAACATAAGAATGCGTGTAAGGAAATAGATCATGGATAACATAGATTGAATCCTAGAAATTTATTAATTAAGGAAATACAAATAATTTATAATTTATATCTTTAATTTCATTGGATTCCATTTTATGTGTTTATTATTTTAAAAATAATCATCTTTAATTTTTCATTTATTCTATCCAATGGCCGAAAATAGGAGGAATTAGGTAAATAATCAATGTGACAGGAAATGTGATGACTTCCCTAATGAGATTCCCAACCCGATGGGAGTAGGAATAAAAAAATTTATAATGATACTCTATCAACTCAATTAGATTCTGAATAGAAAAGGAACGCCCAAATCCCCCTAATATAGAACAAGTTGAGATTGAGGGATTTACACAAAAAAGGCCTCCAACTTTCAAAAGATAATTTTCTCCCTTAATCAAAGAACAATGGATCAGCTCTATTGAGAATATATTCTCCATCATTCAATGTTCTGATCAAGAGAGGGTTCTACTGATAGTTTATCATATAGAGGAAAAATCTGATCAATGGTGGACATTGATCAAGAATACGAAGCTTGAGGAAGAGATCAAAGTGATGGGGTGGAAGGAATTCAATAAAATGTTTTTTGATTAATATTTTCCTCACACTATACATCTTAAAATGGAAAGGGATTTCTTTTACCTAAATAAAAAAAGACAATGAATCTATCATAGAGTATGCAGAAAACTTCACAAGACTTTCCTGATATGCCTCAAACATTGTCATTTCCCCTGAATGCAAGGTTGAACACTTCTTTAGTGGGATAAAACCAAGTCTATGAAAAGTATTTGTTATCTAAGACTTTTATAGCGATGAAGAAATTGTATGATGTTACCTCAAAGTTGAAATGGATATCAGTGAATCTCAAGGGTATCATAGTGATAATAATCAAAAAGTGGAGTTTAATTTGGGTGGTATGATGGAGAAAAATCTAATGGTTCCAAGAAATTTCAACATCCCACTTGTCAGAGGTGCGAAAATAAGAACCCCATAAATTTCCTAAGATTAATGTGGGAATTTTTTTAATATGATATGGAAGGACACCTAGATAATCATTACCGATAGGAGAAACTTGCTAATGTGATAGAGGAAAGGAATGCTCTGGTCATACCTCAGTGAATTGTTTATTGCTTCAACTACAAGGAACCATGGGAATTTTCATACCAATTCACTAAGCCAAGGGTTTTTGGAGAAAACCAACAACCTCCAAGGCAGAAAGGGTGATTTTTTATATCACAACCACCGAGAGGGATCCTAAAAATAAAGTGGTGATATGTACGCTAGTTATTCATTCAATAATAGTGAATGTACTTTTGGATTATGGTTCTACACATTCTTTTATATCAGGAAAGTTTAGTAGAACTGTTCAAACACCACCACAAAGCATGGAAGTAGAGTTCCCGTGAAAATGGAAAATATGGAAATTATTGAATCCCAAGTATATAACTCTTATTATATAAAAATATGTATGTTGAACTTCTTATTGAACCTTTCATACTCCCTTTGGTGGAATTTGATGTAATTTTGGGTACAAATTATCTTTACCTAAATAGAGAAAACATAAATTGTCATGATACAAAAATCACTCTCTGTATTCTGAATCAACCTCCAATTTTATAAAAGTGAAATAAGAATGATGCATTTTATTTATCACCAAAATCTCATGCATGGATATTATTTCCCTCTGAGAAAGAATATCTAGCTCAAGTGATT
The DNA here is from genome assembly GCA_963277665.1 of Viscum album. NCBI lineage: Eukaryota > Viridiplantae > Streptophyta > Magnoliopsida > Santalales > Viscaceae > Viscum > Viscum album. The sequence goes on from OY728164.1 coordinate 1,820,495,486, forward strand.
GAGTCTAAGGAAAGAATCATCGTTGAAGACATTCCCATTATGAGGGAATATGCTGATGTGTTTCCAAGGAATTTCTTGGTCTTCCTCTTAACCGAAAGGTTGAATTTTCAATTGATCATATACCTAGGTCATTACCATTATCCAATACTCTATATAGAAAAGATCTTATAGAAATTGAGGAGATAAAGAAAAAACTATAAGAGAATATGGATAAAGGTTTTATACTCCCAAGTGCTTCACCATGGGATGCACCGGTCCTCTACATCAAGAAAAAGGATGGACAATGCATTTTTGCATTGATTATCCTGATCTCAACAAGATCATGATAAAGAAAACATATGATATCCCATGGATTGATGACTTATTCAGTCAGCAACATGGAGCACAATATTTATCCATGGTGGATTTGTGGTTGGGATATTATCAAGTTAGGGTGAAGAAGGAGGATACCACCAAGACTATTTTTCATACAAGGTACGAGCACTATGAGTTCATAGTAATTTCTTTTAGACTCACTAATGATCTATAAATATACACGGGTTTGATGAATATAGTCTTTAGTGATTACCTTGAAAAAATTATGGTTGTATTTATAGATTATATTATAATATAGTCCAAAATTAATGAGGAGCATGATAAGAATATGAGCAATGTGTTAAAAACCTTACAAAGGGATAAGCTTTATCGAAAGTACAGTAAAAGTGAGTTTTGGTTGGAGAAAGAATATTTTTAGAGAAAACTATCAAAATAAATGGGATATCTATGGATCCTTAAAAGATTGGAGAAATTGAAGGATGGTTGAGGCCAACATTTGTGACATATATCTATATTTTCCATAGGTTAGCTAGGTATTATAAATGATTTGTGAGAAATTTCTCACAATTTTCAAACCCACTTACCAAGAAAACTCATAAAGGATTAAAGTATTCTTGGAATGATTGATGTGAATATAGTTTCAAGAAGTTGAAAAGGAGTATTATCACTGCACATGTGCTCACACTATCTATAAGTGGATAACTTTTCATGGTATTCATCAATGCTTCAAACAAGGGCTTGAGTTGTGTGTTAATGAAGAATGAAAAAGTGATAGCCAGTGCTTCAAGGTAGTTGAAAGTTGACAAACATAACTACCCAATGCATGATCTATAGTTGGATTCAGTGATATTCACTTTAAAAATATGATGGAATTATCTCTTTTGGGAGAAGTGTGAAATATATATGAATCAAAAAATCATCAAGTATATAGTCAAAATAAAAGAGTTGAATATGCGCCAATGAAGATAGTTAGCGTTGATCAAGGACTATGACTTCTAAATTCACTACCATCTTGGGAAATAGAATAAAGTGGCAGAAAATATAAGTAGAAAGGATCCAACTATTTTATCATTGATTATAATTAATAAGGATCTAATCTTCTTATACTTAAATATGATTAGCAAGAGAATCGTAAAGGATGGAACATTATCAATACTTTTACAAATGATTACCCAATCAACTTTTATATAAAGGATAAAAGATCATAAAATATGTTTTTTGTGAATTCAAAATAAAGTGGAAACTATATGAAAAGAGAATTCCTTGGTGTTTAATGGTAATGAAGAAGGAGTTGTAAGATTTGGGTCTTGGATATGTGTACTGTCAAATCCTAATCTAAAGAAGGAGTTATTGGATGATGCACATTGTTTGACTTTCTCCATCCATCTAGGAATCAGAATGATGTATTGATATATTCGAGAGAACTATTGGTGGTACAATATGAAAATGGATATCATGGAATATAAATCAAAGTTCCTATTATTTTAGCAAGTGAAGAATTAAAGACAAAATTCTAAGGGTATTTTGCAACCATTACCCATACTAACATGAAAATGGGAAAATATCACCCTGGAAATTTTCACTGGGCTTATGAATATGTAAAGAGGAAACAATGATATATGTATTGTTATGTATTGTATTACAAAAATAAATCACTTCATCACTATTTGAGAGGATTTCTCATGGGAATAACTTGCACAGATATACATCAGCGAAGTGGGAAGGCTGTATGGAGTACCACTATTGATTATATCCGATCGAGATATGAGATTCACCTCAATGTTCAAGAAATGTCTCTAACATGCTATAAAAACTAAACTAAACTTTATCATAGATTATCACCTCCAAAATTATGGAAAATCTAATTGAACTATTCAGACACTCGAGGACATGTTGAAAGCATGATCAATTTACTTCAAAGGAGGATGGGGTGAACATCTACCCCTAGTCGAGTTCTCTTACAACAACTGTTTCCACTCAAGAATCCAGATGGCTCCCTATGAGGCTCTTTATGATAAATGGAACTAAACACCTTCATGTTGGGATGAATTTGGGGAATAGAAACTATTAAGTCCTTAAATGGTCAGTGAAATGGTATAAATGGTTAAGACCATTCAGCAGCACATCAAGGTGGACATGAGATGATAGAAGAGCTATGATGACAATCATTGATGAGCCCTATATTTTTAATGTTAGATACATAGTATTCCTCCACATATAACCATGTAATAAATTCATAATATTCAAGAAGAAGGGATAGATTATCCCAAGATACATCAGTCCCTTTGAGAACCTTGATCACATCAGAGAGGAGGCCTATCAACTAGCACTCCCACCAAACCAATCTCAAGTATATGATGTATTACATGTATCACTCTTGGAGAAGTACATACCAGACCCTTCACATGTACTCAATCTAGAGGCGTTAATATTGTAGAATGACCTTTTCTATGAGGATAATCCAGTGATGATATTAGAACATAGAGACAATGTTATACAAAATAAGAAAATGCACCTAGTCAAGGTGTTGAAATATAGTTACCCTATTCTATTTTAGTGAGGTAAAATAAAATTTCAAGGGAGAAATTTATTGGGGGGGGGGAAGATTCTAATAACCCAACTGTTATAAATAAAATTCCCCTTTTGATCTAATTAAATGTCCTATTATGTAATATGGTTAGAGAAAAAAATTCATTTCTTTTGTTTTATTATATCCTATCATATTTAAATAACTATTAAGTATATTTACATTGATAAAATATACATTTAATAGTGATCACATGATTGGTATAAATATTCGGTTTTATCAAATCTAATTGACATAGAACAAAGGAATTGATGGCCTAAAAAAGTATGATTGTACACTATGAAGCTCATTTATTAGAGCATTCGAGGGAGACAGAATCTATGGGATTCTAGCTTGACCAATACCAATATAATATCTAATAACATAAGCATGGGAAAAACCATTTATGTGAGAATTTCAATCTCATTGAGATCACAGCCCAAACCATGTATGACGAACCACCTCATGAAAATCTCATCGTCGCACACCTTACACTTAGGGAGTTTATTGGTGTATTAAATGGATATGTATCAAGACCCTAAAAAAAGATTATGTACATTATTTTTTATACAATAATGAAAATATTTTCATCATATTATTATAAATTTAAAAATGTTTTTATTGTGATACAATAAAAAATTGGTATTTTTAGGTAACATTCAAATTCAATAAAGGAATTTATTTAGATGGATTTATGGATTTTTTTAAATAAATAATGTTTTAATAAAATATAATAAAATAATTTTATCAAATATAAATGATCATATACTTTTTATGAGGTCAAATGTAATTTTTATAAGTGCTTAAAAACTCTTATTGTCAATAATTAATCATTTCACAATTAATAACAATTATTATTTTAAAATTGGAAATACACATATTTATAAAATTATTTAGATAAAATGAATATTATTTTTGGAATCAGATCATTGTAATTATCCAATGGTGATTTTTTCATAATTTTTTTTCTTCAGAAAATTTATTTTTTGGTTAAGAATGAAATAGCGTATAAATATACTTTGTGTATTATGAAATAATAATGCACCAAAAGTGATGAAATAAATAAAATAAAATTTATAAATAATTAAATATTTATTTTTTCTCTAAAATAGTTAGATTTTATGTTTATTTGACTAATTTTATAAATCCATTATGAATCCTCCAAAACTATTAATATATTTTAAGGTTTTAAAATCATTTATTTGATAATATGAATCACCTCCACATAATCTAGGGGATTATTTTATAAATTTTGGACCTTGGTATTATAAAATGATTATAACCACTCCCTTTTGGAAAAACTTTTGGGGAAAAGCCTAACATATGATTTGTATTTTTGGTTATTTTATTATGTAGAGTCCAAAAGCTAAATAATAAAGAAATACCCCTCATTTCCTATATAAAACCCCCCAATATCTCATTAATCTTCCCTCAAACTCCTTTTAGAACATCCATACTTTTACCTACACTCTATAGAGTCCTCCCAAGTCTCCCCTAATCTCTCAAGAATCCCCTTCGATACTTTTGGTGTCACACACTCAAGTAATGGATTCCTCTATTCTCATTTCCATTAAATCACTTATTTTATGTTATGCATCTTAAATTCCATTTTATTATATTGGTATATGTTCATAAATATTACTCTTACAATCAATTTAATGTATAATTGATTATATTCCCCTTTAATTCTCAGTATTCCCCCCATGAACCCTTATGTAAACCCTTTGACATGCTGAAATTTTATAGGGATCCTCACCTTATCTTCCTTATTCATGTTTATTTATTATATTATGAATTATATTTCCAATTACTAAGGTTTGGATATGTATTTACATGTCCCTATTACTGACCATTTGATGAAAAAATGATGAGATACCCCTTTCTCTCTTATCAACCCATTTTTATGAATTTTTAATTGACGTCGTTATGCTACCAAAATTTCACCGTGATTTTCCATTCCATAACAATTGTATAGTGAATACCATACCCATTTCTTATCAAGGGTATTCAACTTTAAACAAATATAATTCTTTGAAGTGGTACTTATATATATTTATTCATGCTCCTTGATCATGGAATAAAATATTATGAGTAATGAATCCATGATGTATGATCTGTGTAGCACACTTAAGCATGAGAATGAAATGAATGTTATGGGTGTTCCAGGAATTATATAGCACTCAAATTCATTAGGTATTGTTTAGTATCATGATATGTAATGTTGGGATAGGGAGTGAACCTGATTCATTTATGGTACTTTTTTCCATCATCACGTCTTGGACGTTATTTGTGACCTATGTTTATGATGAAGTGTTTTAAGTTGTTGTCACATTTCTCATGTTGTCTTTATGATTATCATGATATATCATGCCTTATTATTCATGTTTATGATTCTCACTCCTTTTATTCCCCATTTATATTCCCATTTTCTAACAATTATTATTCTCTTCATGTTATTCCATGTTTATTCCCTTACAAGGATTGAAAACTCACCCCTTTCTTATATATATCCCCAGGTTATCCCATGCAGTTTTAAGTACGAAGGAATATTTTGAGCATCTTAAGGAATTTTTCAATAATGTTATTGTATCAGATGTTCAAGATGTTATTCTATGTACCTGATTCCCAAATACATTATACTTATCAATCTTATGGGTTGTATTAAGTGTAATATTATGTAATAAATCTTGTATTAATGTGAAATAAAGAGTAGGGTTTTAATATTGGGGGATGATCTACTACAACCATGTATAGACAACATCTTTGACCAGATTCAAAGAGAGATAGTTTTCTCTATGATTTATTTTAGGTTAATCTACCATTAGGTGAATTTGAGACCAACATACATACCATATACAATATTCTGGAGTAGATTCGGCATATATTACTACCTGGTTATGTCATTCATCCTTACGAAAACTCCAACAATTTTCATGGATCTAAGGTTTTCCCACCTATTTGTAGATTCATTTTTGGTAGTATTCATGGATGACATCTTGGTGAATTCCCATTCCTGAAATGACCATGCCAAACATCTTGATATCATGCTAAATTCCTTAAGAGAGAACCATTTATATACTAAGATCATAAAATGTCAGTTTTATTTGTTAAAACAAAGGTGATCTTCATGGTTTCCTAGGAGCATCCCAAGAAAATATTAGATATATGTAGTTTCTTGGGGATGGATGGCTATTACAGGGTAATCATTCAGGACTTCTAATGGATTAATGTGCCTCTTGTGGTCTTGACTAAGAAGGGTGTGATGTTCGTGAATTCTAAATCCCAATATAAAATCTTTTAGAAGTTAAAAGGGTGATTGAATTCAGAACTGATCATGATTCTTCTAAATCCATGAAGAAGCTATATTATTTACTATGATGCTAACGAATCAATATTGGAGTAGTTATGATGTTGGGAAATAGATTTGTGGCATAGGGTTCCCACTTGTAGGGATATTATGCGTAGAATTGCCCTACGCATGACCTTGAGCTAGCATCTATGGTTCATGATTTGAACTATTGGAGACATTATCTATTAAAAGAACATTTTTTTACATTGACCAAAAAAGTATCAAATACATTTCCACATATCATAAAATGAATCTCACTTAGTGCATGTGGGTAGAATGTCTATAGTTTTTTGACATTGATATTTCTTATACACCGGAAAAGTGTAATTTAGTTTCCAATTCCCTATGTTGGAAGACTCAAACATGGTCCATCCATGAGGACAGTTGTGAGTGGTAGTTGATGGGATTATTTTTTAAGACGTTCCTTGAAGTTCAAAAATTTCATGGGCATCATTTTTTAGAATATTTGGCAGTGAAATCCTCTTATATGAAATAAGTAAGGATGAGACATATTTCTAATCCAAGAATCTTAGTCCTAAGGGAAAGCATCTTAAGATAAGACCTGCCTCCTAGTTGGGTTATCGATGAAGATGATATTATGAACTTTCACGAGCATATCTAGGTTATTACAGACATATACGAAGATTTTATGTTGTAATATCATGCCTCTATCTAGCCTGTACACCCTATGATTACCAAGATATTCTGATACATACGTCATAAGTATTGGTGTCCAAGTATGAAGATGTATATTATAGGTTTTATCATGAGGTGTTCCACCTATTAGCAGGTGAAGGAAGAGTACCGGTATCCTACTAAACTTCTACAACCTCTATCTATTCTTAAGTGGAAATGGAATGATGTCACTATGGATTTCATTATGGGATTTATGAGATCCCCTCGAGGTAGTGATGAGGTATGGGTGATCATAGACAGGTTGAATAATGTCACATATTTTCTGACTATCCAAGAGGCCTTCTCAGTTGATGATCTTGAGAGGCTTTATATTTGGCAGATAATACATCTTCATAGTGTTCCCTATTCTATCGTATCGAACTAAGATTCCTGGTTTACATAATGGTTCTATAAAGGGTTAAATAAGGAACTAGGTTCACAGGTTCTCGTGAGTATAACATATCACCCTCAGACAGACGAGCAATCTAAGCATATGATATGAGTGTTAGAGGACATGATTCGAGCATGCTTCCTTCATTTTGGAGGTTATTGGGAGAAACATATACCTCTCATTGATTTTTTATACAATAATAGTTTTCACAAGATGATTCAGAAGGATACCTATGGGTCCCTTTGCATTAGTCCATGTCATTCCTTTCTATGCATGTTATAGGTTAGTTAGGCAACACAATTGGGTCGTCATCTTATTTAGGAGACTTCATAACATGTACATATAGTTTAGAAAAATATTTCTATAACTCAGTCTAGGAATAATTCTTATACTGATCATCACTATAGACCTCTAGAGTTTGAGGTGGTACATTAAATATTTCTTACGAGTTTCACCTAGATTGGGTCATAGATAGATTTAGAGATATGGAAAGTTATCTCCTTGTTATGTTGTTCCTTTTGAGATCATAGAGAGAGTCGGTCCAGTATCTTATCATTTGTATTCACCTCAAAGGTAATTATCCATGCATGATGTATTCCTTGTATCATATCTCTAACATTATTATTCTGACCCATATCATTCGTTTAATCCTAAAAATATTGACTTGAAGGTGGATGTTTCCTTTAAGGAGCATCTAATATGTATCTTTGAACTGAAAACAAAGGATCTATGAAGTAGGTCAATTCCTGTGTTTTGGGTGGAAGCACGACCGTGTACAGGATGATACCTAGGAGTGGGAGGCTGAAAAACATGCTCAATGGTCGGAACATTTCCTTGATGTTGTGTTACTGCCCTCAGAAGGACAACTCAAAGTTGAGTTATTTCAAGGAGGTGAGTTTGTAACGTCTCAGATTTTTGAAGAGGTACATGCACTTACAATACTATTAAAAACCTATCATTTTTTTGTCAATAATGTGTTTAATAGGGTAAGGATTGATTCGAGATAATATAAGGATCATTCGGATCTTGGAGATCCCAAAACCAGAGAGATAGATTGAGACACACGGTTAGCACATGGTTAGTGCTAACCATGAAACTCAACCATGTGGGGTACTCAGTTCATAATATGGGGCCACACGATTTGGCTACACCATGAAACCCTGGCCGCATGGCCATTTAATTTGTCTCAGATAGGTGACAAATCCATTTCTCATAGACTACGCAAGGTTAGTAAAACCAATTTCCAAGATCATATGAGGGTTTTTTTGGGCTACTATTGGGAGAATAGTTCTGTCAAGGTTTGTAAAACCATGTGAAAAAATCATGAAACCATTAAAATTTGGGAATAATAAATATTTCACCCCTAATTATATTTAAATCCTCTCCATTTATTTTTATCCTCCAGTGAACAACCCTCTCCCTCATGATGATCTCTCTCCCATTACTAGTCTAGGATTTTTCATTTCTCCCCCATTCGATCTCAAAATAATCCACCATTCATCTTATTGGATTCTTATCATGTTTTCATTCATTCTTACAATTTATCCTATTCTAACTCAATTCAAGGGCCAACAATGGATGAGGAGAGTACTATGGTCTTAAGTTAGGTGGTCTAGTTCTTTTCCCTTAATTTCTAGTTTTATTTTTTTATGCACCATCTTTTCGAATACTAGAATTTCAAGAATTGCCTCCAATTTTTTTAACTAATTAAATTAATGGTCATTCTTATGTGTAATGGGACCTTGGCTACATGTGAATCGACGCCATGGGGAATTTACCTCATCATGAGCCACCCCTTTGGGTGTGACCCTCTCTAAAGGCTTAAGATCCTTATTATTTTGAAATGAAATTTATTAAATATTAATTAGTGTGTACGAATTTCCTTGTAAAAATGCATTGAAATATTAAATGATCCAATGAAATATGGTTGATCCAAAGTTAGGACCATGTGATTTATGCCATAGCTTGAATGATTTAAATAAAATGAAATTTCCAACTTGATTATGATTGTTATAATTCCATATTGAAATGGTATTATTCCTTGGTAGTTAAATGATAACTTTATGCCAAGCCAAGGGTGATACCAGGGTCCTGATTTAAGTATGCCTTGGATGGTATCATTGCGCTTTATAATTAAGAATTGTTGTGGATTGTAAATAAACTAGAATCGATACTTGGATTCTTTATAGGATTACTTGGATGAGATTACTGGGAATATTACATACCTAACCACAAGTGATATTAGTTCCTTAAGGGGGTCACCTTGGATAGGATCAGTGGCAAGATGGTTATACCATTCCACGAGCAATAATCGGTCCCCTATGTGAGATACATGGGATGGGCTTATAGGGTTATGTGTTTTTCCATGATAATAGTGATACATAAGAAACCATTATGAATCGTCATGGATAGACACTTACAGTTTTGTGTATTTGTAGTGCTTTTTGTGTGATACTCTGGTTCCTTTATACAGTTCACCTTATACGGGCTCAAGATGCCATTTTATTAAGTTCAAGTGAAGCCTTATATAAAATTACAGAAATTAAAAGCTATTAAATGAATGGAAATGTCCTACATGATAAATAACATTCTTGGGGATTATTCTTTTCATGATACACAATTTTTGAGGACCCATTATTAAACCTTTATTGTATATGAAAAGGTTCACCTTGGTCTAGAGACATCCTGATTAGGCTGAAGTAGGTAGTTTCAGCTAGGTATTAATGAGAAATCTTTACTAATATATTTTATTTATTTATTACCTTGAATTTATTATGTACCTGAACACTACTCATTTTACATGTATAGATATTTTTCTAAACACTGTTGGTGGTGGCCTACAGATTATATCTCACACCCTGGTCAGGTTTCCCTTGGTACCCAAGAAGACTTTGTGATTATAGTTGTAGATAAATGGAAGAATCTGACTTCTAATGTTTGATTATGAGTACTGTGATGGAGGTCAAGAGTAGAGGACTCAACCTATGCTCATGATGCTAGCAGTATCATATTTTAGAATTTCTATATTTTTTGTATAGCATGTGGTATATGACTTCTCCCCTATATCTGGTGTACCTCATTTTTTTTATAGCTACATGTCATGATCATCTTGATTTTTTATCTATTTATTATTCATCATTCACCTATTTATTTATATTAGATGATTTATTGTTCTTGTTCTATTTTATTGTCTTTTTTTTCATTTTTCTACTTATCATATTCATATAACATTGTTCTACACTCTGACTGATGAGGGTATAGTCTCCCCATGGACTTTCCCTAGGCCCTCGCTGCTAGTCAGCATCCTCTGTTGTATGGGGAGGAATGCTGGAGGTCATGTGGCCAACCATCATGAGGTATTTCTTAGTGGCATATAGGGTGGAATTCTACACAAAAACACATGGATAATCAACTTAGGAGAAACATGAAACGTTGCATCTCGAAGAGAATGGTTTGATTAGTATGATCCTATATCAAAAAAACTTTTGTACATGGGTAATGATCAAACATTAAATATTTCTAGATTCTATGCCATGAAATTGAATATGCATGATGTTATTGTTCAAACCTTCCAAGGGTACACTATATAATGGTCCTGAAGTATAAAATATTATCTTTAGGATAATTCAAGGACATCGAAAGAAAGACTTTCATTGATAAAGGAGTGATGAAAATTGTTAATGGAACTCTTTTAGTGATAAAGGTTGGATAATATCTCAAAGAACATGTACATGTTTAAGTGTGAAACATACAAGAAAGAAAAGATAGTTGTTGTAGAAACATACATGATGGAAATGTTTACAACATTGTGACATTGGAATCTTGGATATATGTTCAAATGAGGTGTGAATATTCTTACAAATAAATATTTTATGCATGGAATTACAAAGGTATCCTTAAAATTTTGTTATCATTGTGTTTTGAGTAAGAGACACAAGATAAAGTTTATAAAATCGACAATAAAGAGAAAGGAGGTCTTAAAGTTGACCCATTAAGACATATGGAAAGCACCAGTTATATCTCATGAGACGAAAGTTACATTGCATCAATCATTTATGATTACTCTAGGAGATTTTAGGTGTACCCAATCAAGATAAAGTCATATGTTTATGAATTCTTCCAAACATTGAAATCATGGAAGGAGCTTTAATATGGAATGAAGATCAAGTGTTTGAGGACTAGCAATAGTGGAGAATATTCAAGTGTGGAGTTTGATACTTTTTTCAATAGGGAGGTATTAAGATATAGTTCACGATAGTATACACTCCTTAATTGAATAAAGTTACAGATTGTATGAACAGAACCTTGTTGGATAGAACAAGGGAGATGTTAAAGAATATAAGAGTTTTAAATACATTATGAGAAGAAGGAGTGAATAATGTCTTTTATGTGATCAATTGACATCCTTCAATGGTGATTCATATGAAAACAGTAATGGATATTTGGACTGGTAAACCCACTCACTATTCATAATTACATACTTTTTGAAGTCTCATATTTGCATTGTTTATTGACCCAGAAAGATTGATGATGGATTTGAGATCTAGAAAATATATATTCTTGAGATACGTTGATAGTCTGAAGGGATATTGTTTTTAGGACCTCACTACCCACAAACATATCATTAAAAAATATTTCATTTTTGTGGAATACATTGTGTAAATGAATATTGACAGAGACATAGATAAAGATGGTATATAAACTACAATGGTATAAGTGGAGGAAGAAGCAAAGGAAGAACCAGTTTTCTATGAGGCATTACCAGATCATGATGATCATGAACTAGTTAAGTCCAGACCATGGTAGAAATATCAAGATAAAATTTTACCATTATTGAACTCTGATTTTGTCACTGAGATAAATCTAGTGTACTTATTGTTGATGGAGGATAAAGATCTATCATATTTTATGGAGGCTACTTAGATTCCAGATGTATCCTCATGATTGGTGGAGATGTAGGAAGAACTTGACGCCTTGTAGAATAATAAGGCTTGACATTTGATTCCATTACTTAATGGAAGGAAGGTCATTGGAAACAAATGGTCTAATCATTTTCAGCTCTAACTAGAAGGATTTAAAGAAAAAGGAAAAGAAAACTTGGTTTGTAGGTTGAACAAATATGTGTATGAAATTAAACATGTTTCAAGATATTGCTACAAAATATTTGATCATATATCACGATCCTTGGATACAACAGTCTTCATTTAGATCCTTATGAAAATTTCTAGGGTTCAGATAGTAATGATTTCATCATTCTTTCATTATATATGAATGAAATGTTGGTTACAAGTCCTAAAAAATGCTCAAGCCTAAGATATGAAGGCATGATTGGATAGGGAGTTTGATATGAAGGACTTGAGACTAGGAGACAAGATTCTTGGGATGCATATTTACCAAGACATAAATAATGATATAATTTGACTATTATAGAATAATTACTTGAGGAATGTCTTAAAACACTTCAACATTCAAGATTTATGGATAGTCTCTACCCCTCTCCCTATTAATCTCAAGTTATCCCCTATGATGAGTCATGGAAGTGAAAAATGGAGGATGGATATTCCTTGAGTACCATATGAATTAGAAGTGAGGAGTTTGATGTTTTTTATAGTTCGTATTATACCATACATTTAAAATTCAGTGAGAGTAAATAGTCTGTACATGAGGAATCTAGGATGAGGGGATTTTAAATAAGTGAAGAGGATTATTGGATACATCAAGGAGACCTTTTATGTTGCATTATGTTATGGAGAATCTCATTTTACTATCAGAGGCTATGTTGATTCAGATTTTATAGGATATTCTAATTAGATGAATTCCACAATGTTTACTCTTGTAGGTGGAGCTGTGAGTTAGATTTCAACATTATAGTTAGTTTTAGCCTTATACACTACATAGGTGGAGTACATGGCAGCTACACAGGCTTAAAAAAAATAAATTTTGGATTTGAAGGTTGTTGGAGGAGCTCAGCTACAAGCATGAGCAGATTCCATTATCTTTTGACAGTCAAATAACCTTTCAAATTATATGAGATCCATCTTTTCATTAAAAAAACATTTCGGAATTTCATTTGTTTCAATATTTGTGTGTATGAATGATGTGTGGATATGAAAAGAATTTATACTAAATAAAATTTGGCAGTTTTACTAATGAAGATGAATAACTCTAATATGTTCGGATGATGCAGATCATCAAGTAGCATCATAGAGACATGTGTGGAATGGTTTGGTAGATAGAAAATATGTGTGGAGACTTGATTGGTTTTCAGTGAAATATTAAGTGGGATATATGTTTGAAGATTTGAAAAAAATAATGCTCCATTTAATTTAGTTAGAGGGGATGAACATTCCCTTTGATTTCCACACTTTAAAATGAAAAAAGAAAATGACTCCACCCTTTAATAGGACTAATTTAATTTGGATGACGAGGGAGGAGGATAGGGGGTAAAAGTTCCCTATAAGAAGATACTATCATTTCTTCGTAAATTATCACCTTTGACATTTACCATTCACAGATTGTAGTTCAGTATTTGAGTGGTGTATTTGATGTGCTTATCCATTTATTCAATAGATAATATTTTGAGAATTTTCTCCTCATAATATTCATAGATATAGTCTATATCCTTTTTTATCAGAATGATCCTCTTATTTTCTCATGATTTTTTACCTATTTCATCGGGGGGTATATGTTACATCTAATGTTCATTTATTTCTATATTTCTGTAGTTTATTTTATGTTGAAATTATCATTGTATCAATGGACTAATCATTTCTGGTCCCAACTTTCAATACAACATATTCAAGGATGACAACCAGTATAAGATAATCAGGTACCATACACTACATGGACATTGGTCAAGCATGGAGCTAGAATATTAAATTAAAAATAGGTATAATATTCCTATAAACTTTATGTAAAAATGTTATTCAAGAAATCTAATTTGGAACCCTAATTAGAGTAATTATTATTAATTTAGTAATTTTATATTTTAAAATAATAATAAAATATAATTATTTAATTTTATTTATGATATTGTATTTATAAATGAATTTTAAAAATTTAAATATATAATTTAAACAAGTCCATGTATTTTAAAATAAAATAATGTTGATTTACTATAAATATTTTAAAAACAAAAAGTTTATAAAAAAGTTTAAAATTTACAATAATAATAAAATGATCATGATATTAAACAATTATAAAAAATATCCTAAAGAAATTTTTAATAGTGAATCCAGGTTTTAAATTTTTATTAAAAACAACTGGGAAATAGTAAAAGTTGTTTGGGGCCTTGCCTTTCTCGTTATTAGATAAATGACTCAATTTCAAGAAGGTAAGTTGATTGAAGAAAATTTCTCATTGATCGGTATATTTGGGAACTGATGTTCAGAGGCATTCATAGGGACAGTTATCATCCTTATATTATTTGATTAAAGAGTCTTTCCATTTTTTGGGATGTTGGTGGCTATATAAAGAGACCCCACCGCACTTTTTAGTTCCTGCATATCTACGAGTTCTCCCTATCACTCCATGTTTTCCTAGATCATTTTATCATCCTTTCACTGCCACTCTGTCTATTTATTTCCTATTATCTCTATGTACTCTTCATGAGTAGGTCCTATAATATCATAGTTCTTTGATCAATTTTTCTCCTTGACCAGTAAGTTATTCAAATCAAATCCCCATGTAATATATCATACTTTTTTAAAAAAAAGGTTTATTTTATTCCTGATATATATCATTTCTATAAATTTTCATCATTAAGGGTTCCTCTATACCTTGAATATGCCTCCCTTTATAGGCCTTTCCCCATATTATCTACAAATGTTTTTTATTTTCAAAAAGTTTCCTTTGAAATTTTTTTTAAGAATGCCACTCACTTTAAATATGGCCCACTTTTACAAAATTTTCCATATTACCTTCTTCTCCAGTCATCGAAGTTGTGTTAATAGTGATATGTTGAGGATCAATATCTTTCATCACCGATAAAAAAGAGGTAATGATTTCTATTTTTCATCATTTTTATTTTCCTTCTTCTTTTTCATTTTCTTCTTCTTTTTAAAATTTGTTTCCAATAAATTCATTATGTACAATGTGTTAATTGATATGATGAACTTGGTGTTCAGTAATGGTGTACCCATGAAAATTATTTTATTAGTATTCTAGAATATTAATGTAATGAAATTAATATAATGGTATTCTATGTGATTAATGTAACAAAATGAATTTAACACATTTACACATAAAATTGAATGAGACTTATACATTGATCAAGAAAAAACAAAACATTGATGCATTCTACACACCCAAAAAATTAATTTTAACCAAGTACAAAATGAAAATTGTTATTTGAAAAAGTACGAATGAACCCCCTTTAAGTTATATGATTAGGGGTGCATTTATATATAAAAATTTTAATATCCTCCAATTAAGGGTGTAAAATTTAAATGTGGATTTTATATTTTACTAAAATCTATAGAATGAAAAAAATTTAGTTCTATTAAAATTAAATTCTTACTTAAAATGAAACCTAAAAGGAGTCTGGTGAATCTATATTTCATAAAAGTACATATTTGTCATAATGGGTCTCTTTCTCTT
This sequence comes from Viscum album, assembly GCA_963277665.1. Taxonomy (NCBI): domain Eukaryota; kingdom Viridiplantae; phylum Streptophyta; class Magnoliopsida; order Santalales; family Viscaceae; genus Viscum; species Viscum album. The sequence continues at coordinate 1,820,511,380 of OY728164.1, forward strand.
ATTCAAAATCATATCCAATGTGAAGAAAGTAATTTTCAATTGTAAAGAGTTAATTTTATTCAAATGTAAGCAATATATTAACATTGACTATATTAAATTCACTACTCAATAGGAACTATTTATAAAGGTTTTGTCAATTTTATGATGAAGAATATGGCGTTTTAATATATGAATAATGGAATGTAAAATAGAGGCATTCACACAACATTCACATCCAATAATTTTTAAACAGTGATAGAGATTTCACATTTTTTCACTCCCAACATGTTCTCCATAACCCATTTTTTTTATTTTTTCCCTAAAATTTAAATTTTCATTTATAACATCAATATTTTTAGTGTAGTGGAAGAAAAATATCACGAAAACAAAGATTACCTCCCAATTGTGGTGAAATTTTAGGAGACGGTGGATGAGAATGCGAGATAGAGAAGCACAAGAAAAGAAAGAAAAAATGAAAGAGAATGTGGGACATCAATTAACCAAAGGCATGGCTAAAAGCGGGAAAAATACTTAGGGAAGAATGGTGTGGCATTGAACTGGTGATTATGAACTATAGAGTGATGAAAATAGAATATATAAAGAAAATGAGATTAATTTGAGGGTGCATGATTATTTTAGGTTTATTTTAAAATAAAAAAGTTATTGAATTTGGGTATGTAGATCATTTCTAGGGCATGATGAACAAATTTTGGGGTGTGAGATTATTTTAATTAACTTGAGGAGAATGGGAAGGGTATGGTTTATTTACAAAATAGTGTAATTTTTTAAAGTATGGATGTATTTTTATTATATAATGTTATTTAATATTTATTTAATTAATTTTATCATTTTCATACATAATTAAAAAGAGATTATAATGAAAATAATTTTTTTATAAAATTTAAAATTTAAAACATACATCATATAAAACATATTAAATGTATATTTACTTTGTTATTAAAAAAATGATGCATAAAAACTCATATTCAATTATGCACAATTTATTTTTTGTAATTGAAATATTTATTTGAACATGTTTTTATAATTGTAAAATATTTATTGGTAATACTAATTATTACTAAAAAATATACTTATCAATTATTTATTTTATATTATTATGATAAAGTAACAGGTTTTACTATTAGCAAAAGAGTAGGTATTATAAAATTAATATTAAAAGATACATTTGTTAGTGGAAATAATTTTTGATACTTAAAATTAATATCAACAAAAACACAATATATGAGGATCCCTAGACCTAGAATCTCAGGTCCAATGTTAAAAATGCATAATTTACATACAAGATTTGATACAAACTTAGGATACCCAAGCTGAATATATCTTTATTTCACTTCATTTCCATGAATTAAACATTATATCTCACAAATAATTTCAAAATACAAAGCATGTAAGGATTATTGTATTTTTAGATCACTTGCATATGCAACTTATCTTATGATACTAATGAACATTTATCCATAATCGAACCACACTATACATACTTATAGACTTCTCCTAAGTTACACTCATCTTCAGGACCTGGGGAATGGAAACACAATAAAGGGGTGAACTCAAATATGTAATAAGGGAAAACTTATTAATATGTCACCAATGCTTACATAACAAGAATTTGAGAAAACATGATCATGTGAGAAATATAATATTAAAAAATAAACATGTAATAATAATAATTGTCCATAAATCATGATAGCATGACATGTGATCTCAAATAAACAAATGTGCATCATTGCATATTGGTGTGAGTTAACAAACACGATCTATGGAGAATAATCATAGAAATATGGAATGTCTTTGAAACATATCAAAAAAAATAATTATGTCAAAAACATAATAATAGGAAAACATTACATTGTGGTTTAGGAAAAAAATCCTATGATCCATTACATGGTGGCTCAGAAATTACTTCATACGACCCATTATTGACTCGAGCATCATAACTCACGAGCCATTATTTACTTTAGTATCATAACTCACTGTCCACTATTGATTCGAGTATCACAACTCATGACTCATTTTTGTCTCATGATATTTAAACCCTTAATCAATAAATTAGATGAAAAAATTGGGTCCCACCCATCATCTCCATATATATGCATGCCGTAAGATATCAATCATTTATCATAAAATGAAAACCCATGGAATGAAAATGGGTTTTATATCATTTTCAAATGGTATCATATAATGTGATATTAAAAGAAAATCTGTTGATACCAAAAAATTAATTAACAAAATTATTATTTCATAAATACATTAGAAGGTGATTAATAAAACATAACTCTAGTAAAGCTAAATATTTTAGAGTTAAATATAAAAATGGAAGTGAAACACAAAAGTGTCTTTTGAAAACATTACTTATTATTTTCATAAAAATAATAAGTTATTTCTCACTTTGGGAAAGATAAATTTTGAGAAATTGAAAAGAAATAATTTTCAAAATAATTATTTGGAAATAAATATGAATGAAAAACCGTGAAAAATATATAATGGTTTCAAAAATGTAAAGTGAAAGCATTATAAAAACTTTTACTTTTAAAAATAATCATCCATAATGGAGTCTTCAAAACCCCATTTTTAAAATCAAGAATTTCATTTTAAAATCAAACTTTTACTTTTGAAAAATTATAACAATATTTATTATTCTTTTAAAAACCATTAAGAATAAAAATTGTTAGAAACCCTATTTTATAAACTAAAAAGGAATATTTTTAAAGATGAATGATCACAACTATCAAAGAATGTGTTCACATGGAAAATGTTAAAAATGGATACTTTTATCAAAATGAGATGTGTGAAAAATGTTAAAAAATTATTCCAAACTATTATAAATAAATTAAAATACTAGAAAGAAACCTTAATAAATTATTTAATCTTGGATAATGACATTTATAAAATGAATTTGGGAATAGATACGAAATATTATCAACTCTAAAGAAGAGGTGGATTTGGTTTCAATTACATACATAAAATTTGGATAATTATATACCAAGGAAATGAAATAGAAAGGGGAAATGTAAATCCTAAATAATAACTAGAGGAGAAGAAAATGGTTTTTGTTTTAGAGGGAAAGTGCATAAAAATTCTCTATATGTATTATCATTCAAAAGCAATCTCAACTTGAAAATGAGATTGGTGAAAAAACCATTATGGAATTGGTAACCCTTAATGAAAGGGTCCTTGAAAGATAATACTTGAGAAGTATCTATAATACAGTTTTTACACATTTAAATTATGATAAAAAGACATATATGGGTAGTATATACACCTCAAAAAAACAAGTGGCGGAAATGGCATAAGTCTCAAAGAAAAAGAATTGTGACGAGAACCCCCTTAACTTAATTATAAACTTCCATGAAAGTGATTTAACCTCTTGTATAATAAATATAAATTTATTTAAAAATAATTTTATAAAATTATTCATATATATAACTTTTTAATATTTTATTATAACCACTTTAACATAGTTTGTCATCTATTGGAAGAAAATCGTGAAAACACACCTCATGTATATTTATGTCTAAGACTCATATCTAGTCATACTTTAGGATTTCATTTAAATTTTCAATAGAAATGTAGTCTTTTATGGATTATCTATAAATTTGTTATTTGAAATCTACCATCACATTACTACGTATTTTTTACGTTGTATCTCCATGAACCTTTAATGTTAGTAAATACAGTTATTGAATGTGTAGGGTAAAGGTGGTTTGTGAATATATTTTCAATTGGTTGGTTGATCCTTTAGATGATTTCGATTAAACCAATAAATTCACCCCATTACCTTTGTCCATCTATAATTACATTCATCAGTTTAGAACATTTTCCATTAATTGTTAAAGGTTTTACATGAAAAAATAAATTGGAAATGAATACCTTCTTGTCAACATGTTTTTTAGAAGATCTAGAAGCCATGTTATGACCTGTCCAATAGCTTGATCGACCATATGAATATCTACATCATCAATTAGGGAAATTATATAGGAACTCATCTCATGAGGTATGTTAATCCTCACTCTCACATGACCCATTAGAATTTTCCTATTTTTTAGATTATCTTCTTGGATATTGAACATAGTATTCGCCGCAACAAAGATATGGGTGGGTGTTGATAGATATAACACACAATCATTTTCACCTTATAGGATATAATATAAAAAATCTATCAATGTCTTCCTGATTCACATTTCATAGAAAAAATTATCAGAATATTGATTTCCTCATCTAAGACTTCTCTTTGAGTGAAATGGCTCATCTCAAAGATGGTGAGGGTAGAGGTATCTTCACATAGTGTTTGTCTATGACTTTTTTATTCTATTTAATTCATTATCATTACATTTTATAGAAACTTTGGCTACCAATTAAATTTTTATTGAAGGGAAACTAATCATGCCTATAATTCTTCCATTTTTTATATTTATCCCCCTGTTCATTTCTTTTCTCAAAATATGTTTGTGGTGTCACCCCAAAACCCGCAACTCTAATATGACCATACTATTTTTCCCACTTCAAGGACCCTGATAGTAGTTTTTCATCAAATACAATTGATTATGATTCATGTGTCTAAGTTGGAAAAAAATATAGGAAAATTAGTAATCATTTTTATGTATTAAAAATTTAAGGAAAAAAATTATTAGGTCATACTTACACATGATTCCCACACTTTTGTGTGTTTTAATCTATTAGTATCTCATATTTATTTAAATTCCCTCCTTCCGTAGCACATGATTTGGGACAGAAGTGGATTTGTATTTGGATTCATTAATATGCATATAAATATAGGAACACAACCATGTTATTGTTTCATGTCACATAAAATATTACTGTAGATTTAAAATACGTACCAATTTTTTTTCAAGTGAAGAATACCACCATCCTTGTAAAAAAGCCTTTGTGATCTTTTCCAGAAATCATTAACGAAAATTTCATTCAGGATTCATCTACTATAAATACACTCTAGAAAGGATAATGAATAGTAGTTCAATGTTTTTTTATTTTTTTTAGTAAAATAAAGAAATTATATCATAATGTTACCCTAATCTCTTCTAAAATCAGTGTCTTAAGCATGATCCCAACATTATGCAATGAGTATATATCAATCAGCACACACTACCTAGTGGTGAGCCCAGTGAAACCACTAAATATAGACTTATTGAAGTTAACAACCTAGCCACTTTCATTCCATCTAACCTAGAATTTGATGTCTTTGTTTCTCACCTTAATAATTTTTTCTAACACCATCATGGTACAACACAACTTTTTTTTATGGGACATCAGTTGTTCTCCATATAGCATTTTATTGGATTTAACATAATCGATATGATGTTTCTCTAGATTGGTAGTAGCATCATGTGCAGAAGGTTATTGTTCCTCTACATTGGGGACACATCAGGTTGAGAAACCTATTGTTCCTTGGTATTTGGAGCATCAACATGTGTAGAATTCATTATCAGTAAAAGTGGTTGAACATTTAATTTAGATTATATTAATGAATTGTTGAACAGATAATAATATGACATAACACAAATTTTATTTCAAAAAATATATATAACCAGATTATTGAACTCTATTTTTTAAAAAGGTTAAAGGGATTTGACCCCTCTATCATGTATAAAAATCCTTTTATTTTGGTCTCAACTCACATACAATACATTTTCTACATTGGGACCACTACAAAATTATTGTGACATACCAATGAAAGGGTCATCCTTTGTTTATTTTTCATCTGAAAATTTAATGGTTTTGTTCAATAATAGAACAATTGACTACTTTTGGTTCTGAGGGGTCTAGAACATAAAATACTTGTTTTTTCTGATATGTCGTTATAAATGGTTCATATTTATACCCTTTTATACGAAAATCCACTTTCATGAATCCCAATTAATCTATTTTAATATCACTCATGTTATCAACCCACTTGGAATGAAAAATAAGCACATAGAATGTTTTATAATCCAACTCCCATATTTTCTTGATGATGATAAAGTATGACATATTTTTATAAACTTGATTTATTCCCTTGGAACCATATATATGCATTGCTTCATCCACAAGTGTAACTCCACTATTTTTCATTGTACTACATTCATCATGTTCATTTGTATAGAACACATAACCATTAATTACACAACTATTATAAGATAATATATCCACACATAGTCCACTATATATCCATCAAAGTTGTTCTGAATGTGAATCTAAATTTTTAGCTAAATCCTTAAAAATAAGGTCTTGAAACCATCTTATAAAATTTTGATTATGTGTATTTTATATCCATATTTCAACCCTTGACCAATACCAATTCCTAAAAAATTCTTTTATGGGTTTCAATATATGGAGAAACCTCTAAACTGTTATGCGATATGTAAAGGTTTCCCAGATCCTGGTCTATAATATTGATTATGACAAAATCTATTTCAAAAATTGCTTCACCCACAAGTTGTGTAGTGTGATGAGATTTTGGTAGACCAATGCTTTCCGCACAAGACAAGTAGTTGGTAAAGAATTCAGTAGCTTCCTCAACAACATATCACTCAGAAATATGAAATTATTTTGAACTTTTATTTTTGACATACCCTTTCAAAATATTCATGTACCATTCAATGGGGTACATCTATCTATAATGTACAAGTATTAGTTCTTTCATAAAAATATTCCAGCCATGTGATTTCAGAACCTTTAAATTTAAATAAGTTATTGACATAATATTCTTGATATTTGATGAATACTCATCTAGAACCTTTACATCATTCAAGAAGTTACAAAATTGATATCTCTCCTTCCTGGAAAGAGTGTATGCAGTTGGAGGAAGAAAGGTCTATTTTCACCCTTCACCAGTGCCAACTCTTCCTGTATTCTCATGTCAATCATGTCCTACCAAGCATTAATTATTTCCTTTTAAGGTTCATTTAGTAATGTGTAAATTATATTATCACATATATTTTTTTCAACATGCATGAAATCAATAAAATTCCTGACATACAAACAAATACAGTATTGTAATTCAAAAAAAATTGATCTCTATTTCCAACTAGTTTTTATAAAGTTTTTTGAAAAAGGTTTCCAAAAGTAGTGACCTTATCTTTTACTTTATAAAACTGTTGATCACCTGTTAGTGGATATGGTGATGTATGTTCTTATGATCTCCTATCGAATGATGTCATCCAAGATCAATACTCTATGATGTCCAAGAAACACAATCTTCAATGAATGTTTTGACCTAATTTAATGTGTAACTTATTCAAAAAATGGATACCCTTGAGGTACTTTAATTCTATATCCTAAAAATTTTCCATAAGTAAGAAATTAATTTTTCAACCCACACAGCATAGCTCTCAATATGAAATATTATATATTATAAGCATCATATAATGTAACACCATAATTCCAAAATAATTTCAAATATTTGATCAATGGATCCAAATAAACATCAATATCATTACCCAGTTGTTTTGGTCCTGGTCATGAGAAGGCTTAGTTGGATGGTCTTACATGCACTCATATTGAGACTACCATTTTTGTTTCAACATTCAAAGTAAGCTTTAAATTACTCCACAAGAAGGAAAATTATTTTTTATATGGACTAAATTTTAGTAGTTTTTAGCTTCCTTTAAGGGAAATGTTGCGGGAGTGGGTTCATGAGGGATATCCTATTGGTTGGATAGAGTTAGTGAAATTCACTCTACATGGTGTTATTATCAATCTATATTATATAGTTAGTGCGATTCTATATATCTTGGATGTCTTTTAAAGTTAATATGATCATAGAAATATGGATACCACCCTTTTTCCTCACACAGGTATGCATTTATAAATATAGATACCGATCAAAATTTTGAAACATATTTTAAGGAGTGTTTGAAATGGAAAAGAAAATTAGTAAGTGAGTGGATCAAGACTTTAATCAATAACAAAAGTTAATTTCTAAAGAGTAATTGTAAAATAAAAAGTGTATTACTTATTTATCACCCCTTATCAATGATAAATTACCACTTCCCAAAAATATTTAATAAGGGTCATTCCTCATAAAGGTAATACTATATTATATTATATAATATTCATCTTCAAATTTTTATTTTTTTAAAATATCCATATGCATTCCATTCTAGAATTAGGCCATTGAATATTTTTTGATCCTTCAGTGTTTTTTAAGTTTGGTTGGAGTGGATGGTTTTCTTGGATTATACCAAGGTAATACATTGTTTTCCTTTTAAAGTTTCATACATCATATAAAAATTAATCAAATCCTTAATTTTATGGATGCATTTTGATTATAGGTTAGTGACTAAAGTTAAAATCTAATTCAAGTGGATGATGCAGGAAATTCGTTCAATTTATTTCTTAATATAGGAATCCAATTATGGAATAAAAAAGGTGACTATTTTAGCCAAAAAACATGAGATAGATCAGTTAAGAATAAAATTTTTGTGACCTTTCAATACTAAAAAGAAAAAGTAATATGATGTTCTCAACATTCTCAAAGGGACGATTTGTTAACAATTAAAACAATAATTTATAGATACAATCTACCCAATAATAGAAAATCATTTATTTATATAATTGTGGTACTATGAGGAAGTATTCAAAAAATGGATAGATGTATATTATTTACATTATTGATAAATTTGACTCAATTAAATCTATTTTTTTATGAAACATAAATACTAGGATCTAAATATGTTTAAATGTTTTAGAATAAAAGCAGAAAAGGATTGTAATTTCTCATTTTAGATGATCCAGACAGATAATGGTATGGAATTAATAAGGGGAACAATTGATGATTATTTTGAGAAGCATGTTATTCACCATGAACTTAGTGTACCATATATTATATAATAAAATTTTGTTTTTGAATAAAAGAATAAAATTTTAGTTGAGATGGATCAAGCATTATTGATAGAGTATACCAAATTTAAAAAACGATGAATCTATTCACTCTAATTTCAAATCAAAAAACTATATTTTAAAAACAATGTGAAATTTAAAATATCCATTATTGTGATCATCATTAAAATCCAAAATATCATCCTCATTATGGAACATCATATAAATCCAATTTATTAACATTAAAACCAATAATTTACCCTTAAAATCACATTTACATTATAAAAATTGAATGAATATTGTCCAAATAAATCATTGGGACACATTTTATTAGTTTTAAAAAATAATTTTAACCATTAAAAAACATGTTACCCTTTATTTAAAATCACTTTATGGAAAAAAATTTCAAATTAAATTTTTTTTGGAAAATAAAACACCAAATTGAATTTGAAACTACATTAGAAAACTCACTCACTATTTTCAAAACGAAACCCTTTAAATTTTAAACCAAGATTTCAATCTTTTAATAGCAACCAACCCCCTTTGAGAAACTTAGCTCACCTATTATACAGTATAATATGTATAAAATTTTGAATATTTAGATTTACATGGAAACATAAAAAAAATAAAATCTATATTAATTGATTTTTTTTCATAATATAAAATAAGACTATTGAATATAATAACGATTTCAAAAATAAAAAATGAAAATTATTATATTTTTTAAAATATTTTCAACACTTCAAATGAATATAATGATTAAATTTTGATTAATGGTTCTAATAAACATGAATAATAAATTACCACCATAAATGAATAAAAAAAGTAGTAATTCCACCAAGAAAAATGATTGTAAATTATTCAAAACTAGAAAAAATAATGAAAATGATTCTTATAAAAATTTATTATAAATTAAATTCTAATCAATTGTCGTTTTTAATTTTATAGAATCGTTCAAACTAAATTTGGATATAGGGTATTCAATACTTGAACTTGGTTTAAAATATGTGAAGTAACAAAATATTATGGAATAATCAATAGTAAAACAATTTTTTCAAACATACCAGAAGGAAAAAAAACCAAATTTGATTCACAATGTTATAAAAAACTAAAGTCCAATATATACATCAAGAATAAAAAAAGTTATCATCGAACACCTGAGTTTAATAAACCTATAAATAAAGAGAAAGAGAACATAAATATTTGTGGGGTTTAATAAAAAAAATTATCTAATTATATAATGAAGAATCATAAAAGGTTTCTACTATAAAAAAATTAAACTGAAACATAGAATAATCAATTAAGTAGAAATCCCACAGAAATAGGTTTCTCAATAAACTTGAGATTTCTCTCATAGTTTCTACACTCCTTTAATTTCTCAGGGAATAAACATAAACCGCGACCACCATCCAACATTTTTATTGTCATTCATGGATGAAAATACATACCAAAATCAAAGAGACAACCAAAATATTACATTTTGATGTGGTAATCGAGTAGTTAGGTGATGTTTATACTTGAGAGGCAAGCATAATGTATTCCATTTAACCAGGTGTTGTGGAAGTCATGATGGGTGGTGTGATGTTGTGTAGGGGTGTATTACATGGCTATACAATGCATAAAAACAAAAGGAAACTCCATCGGTACAAATTAATTCAGTCCATTGAAGTTTTAGGGAGTTTGATTTGCCAAATAGAAGTATGGATGATGAATATTCTTGAAACAACATCGAAAACACCCATGGTTTGAGTGATAATAATCGACAAGGACTTTTCAGTGATGGTGAAATTCCATTCTAGATGTGGTGGATGTTGTGGTGGCGATGAAATGCCCATATGAATTATTCTACGACACATTAGGATATTTAGGTAAAACAAGAAGAGGATCAATCAAGACAGAGGAAAACCATGAATTCTCTTACCCAAAATAAAAAACAAGGAGGCTCAAATCGAGACTCTAATATTGAAGGAAACGTGAAGATGAGGTGAAACAACTAAAGAACTGAGTGCAGTTTGGGAACATATGTGGTGGTGAAATAAAAATAAATTGGTACATAACTTAGATTTCTATATGATGAGTTTGTTGATAATGTAGATGGAGAGTGAGGGCAATGGAAATTGTAGGGTTTAGTGAGATCAACGGGAGTAGTAGGGTTTTGTGAGAGCATGAAGGCATGATAGAGGAGACCCTCTTTAGATTTTTTTTATAAGATATAATAAATCCTTTTTCAGTGATTTTGAGCACTGATAGAACGATTCTTTATCAATGTTAAAATTCTAGTGCTGATAAAGATGTATTGAATATTGAAGAAATGATTGGGTAGTTTTTGGATATATGGGGATTTACAACTTAGAAATGTATATCGTTGGGTTTTATATTCTACCATATTCTCTTCCCTTCAGAGGAATTGAAAATTTGAGCCTATGGATTTGGCTCAATTTCTCTTAAGCCAGGTATTATTCACATTTCATAATAGGATAATAAATTTAATCCATTAGATTTTGGCGAGTCCTTTGTTCAACTTCAAGAGATGGTGTATAGTCTTAACTATATTCTATGGCACCCTAAAATACGTTTTGATATTGCAATGTCAATTGGGGTCCCAATAAAAATTGATAAAAAAATGAAGAAAACATTATTATTTCATTTTTCTTGTTTTTGGGTCGAAGTTGATATGGTTTCGGCGTTATTTGATCATGTTTGTCTTTCTACTGATGATAATGAACTTGATTTAAGAACTGTTTATGATAAAATTCCGAAATTCTGTATGGACTAAAAAGTTATTAGACATAAGATTTCAAATTGTAGGATACCTTCCATTTGTGAGTACTGTTCTATGTGTGGGTATGAGGTTAATGCATAATTTAATAAGAGTAGAAACTCGAATGTTCAAAATATTTCTGTTGAAAATGCTTTAGTGAAGCCTCAATATGGAGGATAGGAGGGCCAAAAGTTTGGTTAGAATTAGATGGTAGATAATTTTGTTAAGGATGGTGATTCTGGTCATGTCAAACCTTATTCTGAAGGGAAGTTATGTGTTGGGCATAATGATTTTTGTTCCTCTATTGATGTTAATGTAAAGACTGATGCATCAATCCCAATGGATGATTATTTTGAAGGGGAATGAAAAACATTGTTGAGAGTCACTTATTAAATCAAATCTCATGATACCACAATGATGGATACCTATGTCTGTGGTGCTGAGATGGAGTTACAGGATGAAAATGCTGAGGAGAGCTTAGAATGTTAGAAGAAGTCATGGTCTGGAATTTTTGTTAAAGAAGAAAATGTGCATGATGTCAGTGACATTAAAAATTCCATGTCTTCTGATACTAGGTATGATCAAGTGGTGGTCTCCAATAAAATTAATAGATCTTCTGAGGTATAGTTTGGTTTAGACAAAAAAAAACCATGGGTAACAAGCCGAATATCTTGGATGACCAAGTCAATGAAAAAGATACTCAGGAGGCAGATGATCCATAATTCAAGCATGAACTGATGATTGCAGTAAAATATCCCAATTTCAATCAAAAGTTTTATGTACCTTATCCTGTGAAGTTTAAAAATAAAAAATAATAAAATGTGCTTCATTTAATGATGGAAACTTTAGTGCTTTAAAACACAAGTAGTTAGAGGATAGTAGAGTAGAGTCTGCCCTCAACATTGATGAATTGGCACCAAATACCCACTTTTCACTTGTGACATAGGTTTCAAAAGACATGAATAAATCCTCATAAAAGGGTTTTGTGGATGAAGAGGGTTTCTAGATAGTATCTTATAAAAATAATAAAAATCCTTTTGAGACCATTCAAGAGGATGTAGGGAAAGCATGTGACTTAGGTTCATCCACTTTTTTATGGATAATAAATAGACAGCACTAATGAGATGCAAGTTGCAAATTGAAATTCTTTTGAATCATTAGAAACAACTGATGGTACATATCAACATTAGGAACGAAATTTTTAATACAAGACCCTAGTGTCAAGGGATGTGATGACCCCCATGGTGAGGGGCACTTTTACTGAGAAGGTCAAAGATCAATATAATGTTGGTACAGATTCAAAAAGTAGTGATGTTGAAAGATTATTAAAAAAAGAGAGATCTTGGAGGAGAGGAATTTATCTGAGAAGTTGAGGGAATCGGTGTGGATGTGGAAGAGTTTTTTGGAATACCATTTATGAAGAGTAAAGAAAGATAGGTATCAAGATTAGAGAGAAATTTTGTGTTTGACTATTTTGGTTGAGGGAAAATACTCATTTTTTGACTCTTCCTTGTGTATTCTACCCTTTCTTGTCTTTAATGAAGGGGTTGTGCCACCCAAATTCTAAAAAGAATATATATATATATATATATAAATAATAACTATCTTTATCATAATTTTATAAATATTTAAATAAATAAATATAAATATAATTATAATTATAAATAAATATATTTTACAAGTATTCAAGAATGAAAACCAATATAAGATAATTGTGAACCATACACTACATGGACATTGTTTAAGCATGGATATAGAATATTAAATTAAAAATTGGTTTAATATTCATAAAAAATTAAATGTACTATTATTCTTCAAACACTCTAATCTATAACCCTAATCACATTAATTATTATTAATTTTAAATTTTTAAAAAATTAGAAAGTATAAATATTTAGTTTTATTTATGATACTTTATTTGTAAATGAATTTTAAAATTTTAAATTTACAATTTAAATGAATTCAAATATTTCTAAATAAAATACTATTGATTTAGTGTAAGTATTTCAAAAATAAAACAAATCATAAAAATCTTCAAAATTTATAATAATTATATAGTAAAGTGATTTTTAATAATGTCTCATGGTTTTAATTTTTTATTAAAAATAATCAGAAAAGATGGAAAGGTGTGAGGGGCCCAAACAAGTTCCAAAAAATAAGCAGCGAACATGGAGTCTTTCGAGTTATCAAGGAAACGACATAACTTCACAATGGTAAGTGGAGTTGGGAAATCTTCCTATTGATCGACCTGTTGGGGGAGGCATTCATAGGGGCATGTATCACCCCTGTATTAGACAGATCATGAGATTTTCCATAAATGTGGGGATTGTGTTGGCTATATAAGGAGCCCCACCTCGGTTTTCAGGTCGTTTATATCTATGAGTTCTCCCCCAGTCGCTCCATGTTTTCCCATAACTATTTTCCTAGTGCTATTTTATCTACAACTTAGTCTCTTTTTTGACCACTCTCTCTGCGCACTCATCACCATCAAGCCCTACACGATTCTTTGATCAATTTTTTTGCTTATTCAATAAGTTCTTGAAATCAAATCCCCATGTAATCTCTCAATCACTGTTTTGTTTAAAAAAAATTACTTTATTTTCAATCGGTAGACTTTCCATAAATTTTGATTCTGAAGAATTTTCTCCCCACCTTAAATACCCCTCCTGATTTTTTTCTACATTTTCTTAAAAAAAATTAAAATGGAATAGGTTATTTTTTAGAAAAAAATGCCACAAAGGCGGCATCAGTGATGCCGTCTTCCCTCCCCCATGTTTCCTTTGGCATAGATCAATGACCTAGAAAAGGCAGGGGGATGTCGCATTTGCCTCGACTCCCTATAAAAGGGCACCCCTATCTCCTCACTAGATTTTACCTTCATCTCTCCTTAATCTACTCTTTCCTTCTCTAAAAAATTCATTTTCCATGTGGTTTTTTTCCAAGCATCATGTAGAGGTATTTTTATTTATTTAATTTGATTTCTTTTGTTTATTTAATTGAATTATTTTTAGTTTTAAATATTTCATTGTTTAAGTAGTTTAGTTAGTTATAAATAATTTCTTTATTAGGTTTTTTAATTAGTTATATATAGTTTGAAATAATTACTATTAGTAGTATAGATTAATTATAGATTAAGTATAGATTAAATTAGGATTAACTTAAGATTAAGTATTGTGAAATTTTGGTAGTATAAAGATTACGTGGTTATTTAAGCAATCAAATCCCTATCTAGATAAAAAAAGTGGTTGTGGCTCTATCATAGATGTAACTAGGTGTGAAAACTCCAACAAGGAGTTTTGGGCTTGATTTGGGGTATCCTGGTACACGACAACGGGTCTTGCGGTACTAATGGTTTCACACTCCTAGGGGATATGCTTAGGATGATTCATATTTTCTGGGTAAACTACTAAAATATATAAGAAAAGAAAAATAAAATTAGTATATTTATCAATGATAAATTGATAATTATATTGTTATAGAATGAAATAAGGACAAAAGAATTAAATAATGAAAGTTATTATTAGTAATTGAAGTTGTTTAAGTATTTTAATTAGTTATATATATTTTAGAAATAATACACATGATTAGTTAATTATAATTAAGTTATGAATATAATATGATTAAGGATTAAAGAATAAATAGTTAAAGGATAACTTAATTATGATTAACTAGTGATTAAATAATGAGTTATTAGTTTAAAAAGTTGTTATTAGTAATTAAAGATGTTATGTATTAAGTAGTTAAATTAATTATATATAGTTTAGAAATAATACTTATTATTAGTAATGATTAATTATAGATTAATTAATGATAACATTGGATTAAAAATGAATCCATATGATTAGTTAATTATAAATAATTAATGAATATAATATGATTAAGGATTAAAGAATAGATAATTTTAGAATATCTTAATAATGATTAACTAGTGATTAAACTTTTATATCATAAAACATTAGTAGAATATTTTAGGGTATAAAAAGGAGTCCTAAAATTTCATTCTAACAAATATTATATGGTCAACCATTATTGTTAATATTAGTTACACTATCAGAATTTTCATGAAAGAAACATTTTTGACATAGAGAGTCCTGTTTTCCTGTGTGTATTTCTATGTGAAGGTTATTCAAACTGAGAAAGGATCTTCTTACAGTACAAAACCAAAAACGGTGGTTAGTATAACTGATTGTGTAACCATAAGTGAAATTAATGATAGAATTTATGGTTCCTTAAATCTAGGACATGATCAATAGATCAAGTGTATGAGCTATAGACATTTGCAATTCCTGGAAACACTGTCGCATCTAGCTTGTCCATTGGTTGCTGATGCGCTGTGGGTATAAGAAATTAATTTATTTTCTCAATGATCAGATGGTACCATGATGGATTTATATGTTGATGTATCTACTGTACAACAAAAATTTCTAGTTGTACGAAGACATAGAATTACAAGAGTGGTTGAAGACATTCCACCCCATGAAATTGAGCCTATTTCAAATGATGCAGAAGAGGACAACCAAGATGATCTCATAGATATACATGTCAATCCAACATATGATGAGGATTTTTGTAATGAAGAATTAGATAGTGAAAACAGTGTTTATGATGAGGGATCAATGGATGTTAGGATGGAGTTTTTTAGAAATGCATTAGTTTTACATCAACCTCAACCAACAATAAATCATCTACCACTCCTTTTATCTTGGTCTTAAGAAATTACATGTGTTCCTGAATTCGACAATAATGTTCTCACACCAAAAAATGAGTTCCAAAAGGTTGTATCAGATAGGTTTAGTGAGTTGTAAAAATCCATATATGTTGGAAGGAATTTTCCAAGTATAGATGCATTAAAAATAATGCTAAAGAGATTTCACATTGAGAGGCACTACAACTATATAGTTCACGAATCATGTCATAGTAAATATGTCATATAGTGTGAGATTTATGGGAATTATTTTAGATCTTTTTTAGGGTGATTCCAGACATTACATTTGGAGGTTGGAGAGTCTCGAGGGCTGAGGGAGCTCATACTTGCGTTCAACCAAACCAGACACAAGATCATACCTCATTGGATGCAGAATTTTTGTCACCTATTGTTGTTGAGATGATTAGAAAATGTAAAGATGTTCTAACAGCCCTTGTGCAATAGAGGATACAACAGAATTTTTATTATAAGATATCTGATAATAAGGCACAGATGGAAAAACAGAAGGCAATTGTGATGGTCAATGATGATTAGGATGACTCATATCGGGTGTTGCTTCAATTTCTAGGAATACTGAGGCATCAAAACCAAGTTTTCTTCCATATTGATACAAATGAACATGTGTCTCAAGATAACTAACTTGATCCATGTTGTGTTCAATTTCATCGGTTGTTTTAGTCATTCCTCCCCTATATCTCCGCATTTCATTTCAATAAACAGTTCATTCAGATTGATGGAATGCTTCTATATAGAAAATACAAGGGCGTATTTATGATTGCGGCAACTAAAGATGGAAACTGTTCACCTCTTCCTATTTCCATTTCCATTGTAGAGAAAGAAAACAATGAATCATGGAGGTGGTTTCTGGCATGTATCAGCAACCATTTCACCAGAATTTGGGGTGTTTGATTAATATCTGATCGCCACAGGGAAATTAATGAGGCAATCAATGCAGATCCAAATACATGGATATACCCAAATTCACATCATCAGTTCTGCATTAGACACATTTCTAGAAATGTGCATAAAAATTTCCACAACGAACCGATGAAGAAAGAAATCATGAGGCTTGTTATGCATTGTATTTGTTATTTTTTACTATTTCAACATAAAGATAAAATAAAATAATCTGAAATATCATCTATTCTGTGTATTATATGAGTCATATCAATGGAATTTTAAAAAACGTTTGGAACAAATCTGTCAGTCTAATAAAAAATTTTATGATTATGTGATACAAATTCCAAAAGAAAAATGGACATTGGCATATGAAAGGGGGGAGAGGTACAAACACATGACTGTAAACACTGTGGAGTTCATCAATGGTGTCTTTAAAAGGATTACAAAGCTACCTATAACTGCCCTAGTTTAGGAGACATTATATCAATGTGTGAAGTACTTTTTTAATAGAAAAAACAAGCATCAGACAGAATACAACATGGGCTAAGGTACGTAAGCCACTTTCAATGAGAGATTGAAAATAATATTGATGAAGCTTCGGGTTGTCATGTTTTCATTTTTCGACAATAAGACTCTCGATTTGATGTTCAAGAGCGTTCAGACCCCATAACAAATTGCATCGGGGAAAAATAGTGGTATTACTAGAAATGAGGCAATGTCATTGTGGAAACTTTCAGGCCTTATGGTTTTCATGCACACACGCCATCACAGTATGTGCCTTTGCGAACAAATCATGGGAATCATATGTTGATCTAGTGGAGTAGATGTATACCATTGCTAGCCATTATTTTTCACCGTGGACACCTATTGGGGAGTATCATTATTTCTTAATTCCCAAAGGCCAGTTGATAGTCATACCTGACATCAATCGGTTTCATCCTTGTGGGAGACTGAAGGCCATTAGGATGGCTAATGAGATGGACTGGCCTCAAGAACAGGGGCAGATTTTGCGATGCACCATATGTCATAACTAAGGTTATAACCGGAAATGATTCCCTAACGTTGTTGGGTTTATTTCACACTCTCAGTGAGAATGATGCATTTTCTTCATTGTGACATTCTCATATTGTAAATTAAATGTTCTTATCTCTTCTTTTCTTCGTAGTTTTCTAAACACAAAAAATCAGAATCATAACACTTAACCCAAAAGCATCTTTCCGAAACCTTAATATCAAAATTCTAAACCCTAAACCGTAAAACCTGAACCCTAACCCAAAATTCATAAACCTAAACCCTAAAACATTACAAAAAATCCAAAAAACCTATACCCAAAAATCAATATCTGAAACCCTAATCTCTAAATCCTAAAATCTAAAAGTTGAATTGTAAACCCAAAAACATCTTACCTTTACCATGGTTTTGATAACATTATGTGTTTGATATTTTAATAAACTTTTATATAACGAAATAATAGTATCATAATGATTATCATAAGTTATTCAATACAGTCAATTAGATAAATTCCTAAAACATCATTAGTAATTACAATGGTTTATCTTAATCTAGTCCATAATTAGTTAATCGTAAAACTCCTTCAAAATATGTCTAACCAAATTCAAGACCCAATAATTTAGAAATGTTGTCTCTACAATTCTAATAATCAGTATTCCATTATTCCAAAAATGTATATCTTAGTGACACATACCTAATATCTAAATACCATATTAATCTTAAATCCTTAACAAAAACATTCATGCTTTCGGGAATTAACTTTCTTCTTATTCCTTAAATAAAATATTTGATTATAGAATTTATTTCATAAATCCAAAAACAGAACACTTAACCCATATTGTAAATTATATGTTGTTATCTATTCTTTTTTTTTGCTATTTCCTAAACCCCAAAACCCAAAGTAAGATCACTAAACCCAAAAACTTATTTCTTAAACCTTAATATCATAATTATAAACCATAAACCATAAAACCAAAACCCTAACCCAAAATTCATAAACCTAAACCCTAAAACATTACAAAAAATCTAAAAACCTAGATATATTCTCTTAAAGAATGTATAAATTAATAAAATTCTTACAAATATATTTTCATTAAAAAAGATCTTTCATAACACAATTCTTTCCATCTATTTTTTCACTTATTTCCTCTTGTTATCTTTATTTAATTCAAAACCAAAAGACATGGAGAAATATGTTTCTTTTGGTAAAAATAACTTCATAAAACAATGTAAATAAACATGGACTGTCTTTCATTCTACAATTCATAACATTATGCTAGCCATAACGTTATATTTACATTTTAAACTTATGACTCATTTCATTTGTTTATATGCAGATGGATGACACTATACTACTCACTCAGAATCATACCCATATTTCCCAGGCCGTGTTAGAGGGTTGTGTAGATCCATCGATTTGGGTGCATCGAGTGCACTACTTTCATCACAAGGAGCCTCCACATGACATTAGACCATACTTGCATCGTGCTGGCTTCTATGGCCTTTCCGTATCAGATTTCACATTTGTAGACCATCACCTACTTGTTGCCCTCATTGAGAGGTGGAGACCAGACAAAAACATTCTATATGCCTGAGGGATAGATGACCATCATCCTCCAGGATGTGGAAGTGTTTCTCGGTCTTCATATCTTGGGGAGACCTGTTATTGGAATCACTCATGCATCTTGTCCAGATCTTGCTTAGTTCTTGTTAGGCATTGATATTTTTTCTGACCATAGGGATACAGATGGAGTGTCCATATCTATGCCTTGGTTAGAGGAGAAGATTCCACATTTACACGATGATGATGATATGAAGACTGTTATGCATTATGCTCGTGCACATATATTATGGCTCATTGGTAGGACCATATGTACTGATCACTCGAGGATGCACATGCACATGATGTATTTACCCCTACTAGAGGAATTTGATCGGGCCGAGGTGTATAGATGGGGATCATCCTGCTTGGCATACACGTAAAAAGAATTATGTAGGCTATCCCATAGGGACATCATAGGTCTTGGGGAAAGCGTCATCCTTATTCAGATGAGGGCATGAGAGCACATCCCCACATTCCTCCCTGAGCTTGGTAGTCCACTGATCGAGATGGAGGTGTTGTATGATGCTCCATGTGGACACTATTATGATTAGTCATTTCAATTGGTTTAGGATTCTACTGTGAATTATTGACATTAATTTCTCATTATTTGTCACTATCGATGATGTATTTTATAGGTGGCTTCAGAAACACCATTTCGACATGGTTACGAGACAGTATTTGGGTGTATATCGGCTCCAGTTGGACTGTATCATACATGATCAGGTATTTATATACAATCTATCACTGTCTAACATATTTAATAATAGAATCAATTTTGGTTTTTAGTTAGATGCTTTTTGACAGAGTCATATGTCATTTAAAATTTCATGGATTCCATAATAGAGTATTAGGGACCATTTTCTAGCATATTACACTGTTGGGATTGAGGATTCTATGGCTGTAGTGACCCTCATTCACTTTCATATTATTGAGTGGCACTATCCTGAAATATTCATGTACCAGTTCTGCTGTACTTAGCTAATTCCATTGTTGTTGATATAGATAGAGCGACTTCATGGGATGAAGCTGACAGGGAGGCGGGATGAGGACTGGACCCGTGTAAATGCCCACTATATCAGCTGCTGGCACAGATGTGGAGAGTTTCATATTCAGGGTGTTCCTATGAATTGATTCATTCTTTTGGAGAAGGTTGAGTATAAGCTATGGTATATCCTGGAGTCTATATTGTATCTTACCTAACCCGACATAGAGATGTAGAGTATGGTACATCAATAAATTTCCATTTGTTTGTTTATTAAACTATTTTTTAATTCAATTTGAATTTCTTTATAGGGTAGTCACACAGAGTAGCTTGTTCGCATGAGTTATGATGAGGATGAGGGGGTCTTTATCCAAGAATCTGTCCATGATGTAGTGCTGGAGGAAAGGGCATCTTTTCATGTGCTTTTTGAGAGCATCTTCGAGCGTCCAGACCAGAGATAGGAGGTTTCTTCCCTAGAGGAACATTCTACAACTACTTCTGGTGATGAGGATCCATAACCACATCAACATAGACAGTGTCGTGCTACACGTGAGGCCTCACCTTTTCCACAGGCATAGGTCGGCCCTCTAGTAGTACAGGATCAGCCAATTTAGGATGTGCCTCAGGTGGCATGTGATCTGTCTTTCCTGATAGGATATCCACAGTTCTCTTCATCTTGGAGTCCAGATCCATCACAACCTTGGGGTCTAGATCCATCACAACCTTGGGGTCTAGATCCATCACATCCTTGGGTTTTAGATCCATCACAGTCTTGGGGTATAACTCCATTACAGGCCTGGTTCCCCACTGCGATGATGGAAGGTCCTTCTACCACCCTAGTGGGATAAGGATCCAGAGTGCATTAAGAGATGCAATTGATAGCTCCTCCCACTAACACACAGATAGAGGATGCACCAGTCGACATTCCAATGCCCAAGTATCCGCCCTCTCTAGGTCATCATCCTCCTCTGCACACTCGATGTAGACGTCTTATTCTCAAGCCACCATGTGGGACCAAATCTCCTCTCCATAGACATAGACATTAATTTTACATGTTAATTTTCATGTTTTATGTCTAATGAAATTAAAATACTATTATTATTATTATTATTATATATTCTTATATGTTTATCCAGTATTACAGTTTTAATTTATATTTTAGGCATAGTTTATATTTGACAGAATTCAAATTCGACTATTTGAAACATAGAAATAATTATTAAATTTCAAGTAAATAACTTTAAAAGATTAAAAAATATACAGTATAAGATCAATGAAAAGAAAATTCAAAATCTATCCTAATCATCTAAAAAGTCGTTGAAAATAAATATTTTCATAAATAAAATAAATAAATGATAATGAAATGATTGTAAGAAAAGTAACTCAGAAGTGAGAGCGAAATAAATGAATGTCGAGGTGGATCCTAAACCAACCACTTGACTTTCAAAGCCTATAAAATTTAAATTATAAGAATCATATAAATAAAAATAAAAAATTCAACTACTTTTTATATGTTTAATCAATGTTTAAAATTTCATTAATATTGGTCTTATAGTTTATATTATATAGGCTAGCTAAGGCACATACTTGAAACATTTTTATGTTTCAAGTATGTGGATTATAAATCTTATAAATTATTTTTCATCAACATTTTGTATGAAATTTTTTTTATTTTCAACTACTTTTTATATGTTTAATCAATGTTTAAAATTTTATTTATATTGGTATTATAGTTTATATTATATAGGCTTGAAATGTCACATACTTGAAACATTTTTTAGTTTCAATTAGGTGTATTTGAAAGCTTATAAATTATTTTTATTTTCGACAACTTGTTATAACTTTAATCATGGTTAAATATTTTTTCATATATGTCTTATAGTTTATATTATATAGGCTAGAAAAGTCACGTACTTGAAACATTTTTAATTTTCAAGTAGGTGGATTAGAAATCTTATAAATTATTTTTCATCCACGTTTTGTAATAAATTCTTTTTATTTTCAACTATTTATTATATGTATTACCAATTTTTACAATTTCAATCATATCGGTCTTATAGTTTATATTATATAGGCTAGAAAAATCACATACTTGATTTTTTTTTTAAATTTCATGTTGGTGGATTAGAAATCTTATGAATTGTTTTCATCAACAATTTTTAAGAAAATATTTTTATTTTTACTACTTGTTATATTTTTAATCAATGTTTAAAATATTAATCATATATGTCTTATAGTTTTTATTATACAGGCTATCAAATTCACGTACTTGAAACATTTTTAAGTTTCAAATTGGTGGATTAGAAAGCTTATAAATTATTTTTTATCAACATTTTTTAAAAAATTGTTTTTAATTTCATCTAATTATTGTATATTTAATCAATTTTTAAAATTTCATTCATATTGGTCTTATAGTTTATATTATATAGGCTGCAAATTCATGTACTTGAAACATTTTTAATTTTCAAGTAGGTGGATTATAAAGCTTATAAATTATTTTTCATCAACATCTTTTAAGAAATTATTTTTTTATATCACTTGTAATATGTTTAATCAATGTTTAAAATTTCATTCATATTAGTCTTATAGTTTATATTATATAGGCTATCAAAGTCACATACTTGAAAAATATTTAAGTTTCAAGTAGGTGGATTAGAAAGCTTATAAATTACTTTTTATCAATATATTTTAAGAAATTATTTTTATTTTCATAAACTTATTGTATGTTTAATCAATGTTTAAAATTTCATTCGTATCGATCTTATAGTTTATATTTTATAGGTTAGCAATGTCACGTACTTGAATAAAAGATAAATTATGATAAAACATTAAGTTTTATTTATTTATATAAATAAACACAACAATATAATAATAAAACATTAATATTTTAAATATATATATAAAAATTAAAATAGAAAAAGATACTATTTTATGGAAAAGGCGGCATTACCGATGCCACCTTTAAGGTGTATTTTTAAAAAAAATAACCTAGACCTTTTAAAAAAATTATAAATCCTAGGAACAAAACTCTACCCCTCCCTATTATAGACCTTTTCTAGGTGTTTTTATTTTCAATATGTTTCCCTTGATGAAATTTTTCTTTTTAATATGACTCCCCTTTACCAACTCTTCCCTCAACACTTCTTATCTAGTCGTCGATAGGAAAGAAGTAGTGATTTCTGTTTTTCTTGTTCTTTTTTATAATTTTTTTTCTAGAAAATGCATTGTGTGTGTTGGGTTAAATGATATGATGAACCTCGTGTTCAGTAATGTGTACCCAAGGCTATTCTTTTATCTGGGGCAGTGTCTTTCTTTGGTTCATTAGTATTTACTTGAACTAGTTACTGCATAATACTATGGATAGTTGTTATCTACTTTATGAATGAATTAAGTAAATCTTTTTTATTGATTTTTTTATCTATTTGACATCCCTAATGTTCCCAGGGAAAAATATGAATCAAGTGATAAATATGTAGATGATCATTGTTCTCTTTTATACCATTCTTGTGCTTTTTTAAGGCATCAAATATTCTCGCAAAATGGAGTATTGGGATGATCATTTCATCTATGGTGTTGGGGGTTCTCATGTTATCCTGTCAGTAGCCTCAAAATTTGGCGGTGGGGTTCATGTGATCAATGCTTCACCTATGCTCTATGAATCCCCTGCTACTCCCTAGAGAAGCTAGAAATGTGGGGTTCTTGATGGTGGGGTTCTTGTAATTAATGGTACTCCCCAACAATGTATTCCCCATCATAAAATCATCCCCATGACGATCTATTTGCCTTGTGATTTCATATATTGGGTTGTGTTCCCAGAAGCAGTCTTGTAAAACCACTATTTTTTTCTTTCCTGGATTTGGTTGTTTTCCTACTTCTAATTGTTGTTTTGTTTTTGATGAACTTTGGATGATACATGGATTTAAAAAAAATTCTTTCCCAATTATTATTTTATTAGCTCATGATGAAACATAAAATGAAAATACAACCACCAAAGATAAGCAATCCCAGACATCTCTAATGGTTATATTAAATCCACTAAGGCACTCATAAATACAACTACCTCCAAGGTGCATGACACCTCACTATGTTCTCTTCAGCGACATGCTATTACTTCTTTTAGAACATGTTATTTTCCATGCTACGGTTGTTCATACTGCCATAACACCAATACACATATTATTACTAGAGAATCAATCTAAATAAGTGTGAAAAAATTGGCCTCTAAATACCCCATTAACGATAATAATATGGCCACTACCACATTATTCATATTTTGTAAATTGATTTCAAAAAATTATTCTTGGTCAGAGTAAGACACTTAAGAGGGGGTGAATGGAGTTTATATAATTTTTTTAAAACCTTATTTAAAAAATTTCCCCAATTTAAATTATAAACAACCCGGTTAACCAAAGTAGCAGATTTGTAGGAGTTTTGAGTGTTAAACTTATTTCTCAAAAGATTGAATAATTCTCAGTTACAAGAAGATGAAAAATTGATATAACTTTTTAATGTAATTAACTAAAAAAATAGTTATAAACACTAACTAAGATTAACTATCAAAGAAACATTTAGTTTTATAAAATATGTGCAAAAAAAAAGAACAAAATTTGAAACACGCAGCGGATAAAATACAAGAGGTTCGGTCTCAAGAAGAGGCCTAATCCTCTCAACTTGGTGATCAACACAAAGAAGTTTATATTAATAAACATTATCCACACCCTGGATCTGGGTTCACAACAGCACACAAGGGTTTCTAGGTCAACAAGACATCTACTACAATTATTCATGGAAACAAAATACAATCGGTCCACATAGGGGCCTCTTCCACAGTTATACGTGGTAGAAAAATGGTGTAGAAAGATGAATGAGTGAGGATATCTTGTTTACTCCAACTTAGATTAGGAGACAATGTGTGTTTATGATACAAACACACACACTACATTTAAAGTAGTGAAAATGTACCCAACAACGTAGAAATA
The DNA here is from genome assembly GCA_963277665.1 of Viscum album. Lineage (NCBI taxonomy): Eukaryota > Viridiplantae > Streptophyta > Magnoliopsida > Santalales > Viscaceae > Viscum > Viscum album. Next base: position 1,820,537,138 of record OY728164.1, read on the forward strand.
ATGAGAAAGGGTATAGAATTCTCGGTGTGATGTGCTTGATGCTTCTAGACTTATTAGATGTTGAAGATGAGAAGCTCAAGTCAACTTCTGAAAAAAGACACAAAAATAGAGTGTTGTAAATGATCTATGTTTAGGTTTCCAACTAGATGGTATACTCTTTAGAAATCCTCTACAGTTGAATTTGTTGTTGAAATGATGTTTTCACTTTGTTTCACAGCATGTTCTTCCTTTGTCACTTCTAGCAGGATGAGAGTATTCTATGTTTTTACTACTTCTTGGTCTTATGTGTGTCATGCACCTTAATATTCTCTCATGCCACCTTTTATTTATTTTTGGGTGTTTTCCTTGGCCAAAAAGGAGCATTATATTCATCACATATAGGTAACTCATACCTCATACTGCCTGCAGACAAGGATGTAAAGGATCATTAAGTTTATCAGTGTCATTAAATCACTCAAATATGACTACTAGTAATAATTTGACAATTAAATGGTAAAGGAAGAAATGAAAAAGTTTGGAATTGTGCCACAATATTGGTGACACAGGATATGTGAATTTTCATTTTTCTCTGAATGGTGTCTTAGACTTTGTGAAAATTTGGAATTCTAGAAAGGTGACTTAGACTTTACAAAAATTCAGAAATTCTGGAATGGTGTCTTGAGAACTATGACACAGACATTGCGTAAATTTTGAACTATTTGTAATGGTGTATTGTCATTTGTGAGAATTCTAAACTGGTAGGTCATTGAAATGGTGACTAGATCATATTAATGGTGTCTAGTCCTTTGTGAAAATTCTAGACTCGTGGGTTATTGCAATGACGACTCATACTTTACCAATTTCATACTGAAGGATGACTGTGAGTCCTCTGACCAGTGACTGTGAGTTCACCTTAATGTAACTCATACTTAGTCAAATATTTGAAACTTATCTTGTGAAGTAACACTTAAAAATAGATTAAGATTATACATAAACATAATTAAACATGGTGAAACAAGATTAAACATGATTTGTGAGCATTAAAACTAAAGGGGTCCAACAATATCCCCCTTTTGATGATCACAAATCATGGCATTTAAAATACATACATAATGACCAAAATAAAGGATAAATATTTTTCTTAACATATCAGACAGATTATGTGAAATCAATACATAAATAGATATCAATGAAATTCAGCATAGAAAGAATAATATCAGAGTAATCCATTGTAGTATCAGAGAATATATATGAAATATCAGATCTCATACTCATATGTTAGTATCAGAGCATATATTATTAGTAGCATAACATCATATATTAGAGCATCTGAATACCACAAAGATTTCTAGGAGAGTTAAATTCCATCTCTGAGTTCTCCCCCTTTTGGGATTATCAAAACAAAAACAGAGAAATAAAAATTAATAATAAGTAGAAAAGTTCATCAACAAGTGAATAATATAGTGATCACATTTCATTGAATAGGGAAATATAGTACAATCACAAAATTACTTCATAGACCTATCAAAAATCATCCAATAACATTGTCTCTAAGTCCACCACATCATTTCCCTTTGTTAGAGACATTAGGTGTTGAAGCAGTAGGTGCCGAAGTGGTAGTGTTTGGAGGTTCAGAGTGGATACAGAGAGGAGGTACAGGTACTCATTTAATAATAGAACGAGCAAGGCTCGGTCTAGAGGAGGAATGAGGTAGTGGATGCTCACTTATGATTGTTCTGATCTAGATTAGTTCCTAAGTAGGATTCATGATAACAGGTGAAAAGGAAGTTGAGGTAGAAGGAATTAGGCAAAGTCATAGTGGGGAAGCTATTAGAGAAACAATTATTGTGTTGTGATGGTGTAAGTAAGGCTTCAATAGATTGATTAAGTCCTTGATGACCTCACCACTATATTCCATTGCTTTCTCAAAATAATCCTTGTTATCCATGAACTTCTCAAGGGTAGGGGTAAAGTCCTTCCACTGGTTGACATGCTCCTTGAAAGCTTGAGTCACTAGAGGTGGCCTCAAATTATCTACTAAATACTTGAAATGATTTGTCAGCTGGTGCATGGTATATATCTTCTTAAAATAGAAATCATCTTTCTTTGAAATGTATTCTTGAGCATTAGTGGTAGCTTTTGAGTAAGATCTGACAATGTCATGCACATGTTCATTATGCTTCTAAATCATACCAAGGTTTTCCTGAGTAGAACCACCCAACAAAGATTGATGTTCTTCTCTAATTAAAGATCTCATTATTTCACTGTTTGAATAATGAGAGGTATGTGCAGAATCTGATTGAGCTGGAGAAATCGAGGTGGAGGCATTTAGATTTTTTAGAACTATCTCTAAATATCCTTTATATTTATCTGTTAGTTGATTGATAGAAGACACAAGTCAATACATTTCATTTTCTAATTTCTTATTTTGATTGACATTTTCTTCAACCACTGAAATCATATTAGGTTCAATATGAGGTACAACCTTTCCTGAGAGCATGTCAGCATCACCCTCACTTAGACTAGCAACCAAAGCTGGATCAGGATCATCTTGAAAGTCCTTCCTCATATTCTCAACCTACGATTTTAAGGACTTTAATTCACTATTCATCTATTTATTTTCAATCCTTTCCTCTTGTATCTCATGAATCATCTTGGGTTGAGTTTTCCAAATTAACTTCTCTAGGAGCATTGCAACATCCCTTTCACTAAGGTTAGTCACAGGAGTAGGTTGTGACATCATAAGCTTTCCAATTCTAGATAAAATATTTTTCTCCAAAATCCTTTAAATCTTCATGACTCACATAATTTTGGGTTTCTTATGCAGGATAAGGAATAGGTACTAGCTCTTGAACAAAAACCACTTCTTTAGATGTGATGGGTTTGAGTTGAAACACTATTGAAAGGTCCATTTCCTTAAATAAGGATATATGAGAGATATCAACATCAATAAAACATGGAAACATGTACTAGGAATCTACTGAACTTGGATCAAGATGATTTTGAACTTCAATCCCTTCCAAAATGCGGGGTTTCTCCCCATAAAATGATGACTCCCTTTGAGAATTAAGAGACTCCATATCTTGAACTCTTTCCACAACATCTTCCATATCTTGATGGACTTCAGTATCAACTAAATTTCCTTTTAATTGTTCAGCGTGTTCAATAATCATTCATACAGGTAAATAGACATCTTATTTATCATATTCTTTGTCTTTAAAAATAGTGTATTCTCATTCTTTCTATTTCTCATTATCCCCATTTTCATCCACAGAAGTCTATTCTTCATTAGAAGATTCACACTTAGTTTCATTTTCTTCACCTTCATCATCATCACCTTTATTTCCTTCCCTATCAGAAACATTTTATTTTTCAACATCAGCTTCAATTTCCTCATCTGAATATTCCACTATCTCATCTAGTTCCAAACTAGGGTCAGTGATATCCTTGGGTCTCGAGGGATGTTTAATAGGATTAATATCCTCATAAATATTTTCATTGACTTCAAACCATGCCTTCTTCTAGGGATTCCAACTGATCCTCATCCATATTCATATTTCCATAGACAAAAAAAATCATAATCATTAATAGTTTCTTTGCTTTCCTGTAACAATCCTTTGTCTTGATGTATTGTAGATATGAACCTTTAATAGAACATGGAAGTGGATTTTGAGGTGGTTTTGATCATACCACACATACGAAGGACAAGATATTTTCACATGTTTATCTTATGACCATTTCTCAAGAGATGTAGCAAGAACACATCTTGATACTTCAAGGTAGAAAAATAACCTTTCCTCAGACAGATAAGGTTATGAATGAAGTTAAATAGAAATATGGTTTCTCCGTCCAACTCAGTAACAATAGTTGTTCTCTTCAGTCCATTTCCTATTAAATCACCCAAAGCTTCTTCTAGGATAAAAATATAACTTGGAGGTGGAGAACCCCCTTGATAATCCTCAATGATACCTTCCTAAGGTAACTTTAACTAATCATCCCATAGCGTCAACGAAACGAAAAATCTTTTTCCATTTACCCAAATACAGACCACAAAATCATCATTGGCAATAAAAGTAAACTCAACATACTGATAAAACACAAAAAAAATGATTTTGGTACAAGGGTATATTATATTGGTAAACCAGTCTAGCCATCCCTTCTCTTCCAATACCCTAATAATAAGTGACTTACTCAGAAGAATGATCTTTGCAAAAACTTCCTTTTTAGGCATGATTACTCGATCTGTGAGACCAGGTTTTAGTGGTTCCTCAGGAATTTTGATTTCAGGCCTTTTCAATATCTTCAATGACCGACATTTCTTTGGGGTCAAAGAAGATAGAAGATTCAATCATTCCATTCCCAAAATTTAGAGAGGGTTTCAAGGAGAATAAGGGTTCGAGTGAAAAATGTGTGGTTTTGGGATTCAAGAGCAAGAGTGAAGTGAAAAGTGATTTGGATCGACTAGTTTTTATAATTTAGGGATTTTAACATTTTAAATCAGAAATGCAGTATAAAATTAAATGAAATCAAATAATTGAAATAGGAATTCTAAAAGAAAAAAGTACTAATTATAAAATGCTGAGTCCTTACAGCATGTTGTCAATGGTGTCATGTTGAATGGCGAGACATCAACCGATGAGACTGCAAATAGGGAGAAAACAACCAGTGAGATAGAAATTGGTGGTATATCAAACAGTTACTCAAAATTGAGCATACCTTAATTCTTGTATAATGTAGCTCATTATTTTAGAATTTAATGGCTTGGTGAAAATTTCTGCAAGCTTCTGTTTCTTTCCATTGAATTGTAATGTAATATCACCTTTTGGATAATGATCTCTCAAAAAGTGACGTTTTACATAAATATTTTTTTTCCTGAGTGAAAAATTGGATTTTAAGAGATGTTAATAGCACTTGTGTTATCACAGTTTATAGGGACATGTCTAAATTGATATATATTATCTAGAAAATTTTATTTCATCCACAAAATATGAGAAAAGTAAATAGTAGTAGCTATGTATTCAGCTTCAACTGTAGATAATGCAATAGAATTTTGTTTTCTTACTACACCATGATACTAGTGACTTGCCCAAATAGTTACATGTTCCAGAGGTTCTTTTATCAACTAACTTGAAACCACAAAAATCATAATCAGAGTAGCTAACAAAGTCAAATGATTTTCCTCTAGGACAAGAAGTCCTAAGTTGGTAGTATATTTGAGGTATTTGAAAAATATTTTAACAGTAAGAAGATGTGACTCTTTAAAATTTTCTTGAAAAAGAGGACACATGCATACAATAAACATAATATCAGGTCAACTAGAGGTCAAGTAGAGAAGAATTAAAATCATCTCTATGTAATTAGTTTGATCAATAGATTTTCCATGTTCATCAAGATCCAACTTACAAGTGGTACTCATTTGAGTATCACTACCTTTTGTACTGTCAAATCCAAACCTTTTTAAAATATCTTTAGTATATTTAATTTGATTTAAAATAATACCTTCCTCTTTTTGAAAAATTTGAAATACATGAAAATATTTGAGTTCTCCCATTAACCTCATTTAAATCTCATTTTTCATCATTTTTGAATAATCAACACATAAATAATTTTTTGAAGATCCAAAAATAATATCAACAACATAGATTTGAACTACCAAAACATCTTTATAGATTCTTTTTATTAAAAAGTGTGGATAAACTATACCTTTTGAAATAAGAAAAGTTCTGAGCCTATCATACCAAGCTCTTGGAGACTGTTTATAACCATAAAAATATTTTGTTAATTTAAAGACATGATTTGGAAAATGAGGGTTTGAAACACTAGGGGGTCTTTCAGTAAAAAAATCCTCAATTATATACCAATTTAGGAATGCACTCTTGAAATCCATTTGATAATATTTCAAATTCAAATGCACTGCATAGTCTAACAATATTATAATGGCTTCAATTTTAGCAATAGGTTAAAATTTTTCTTCATAGTCAATTCCTTTTTCTTGACTATATCCTTATGCGACCAGTTTTTCCTTATTTATTACTATGGTTCTAGATTCATCCACTTTATTTATAAACACCCATTTCGTGCATATGGTCAATGTTTCTTTTGGTCTATCCACTAGTTTCCAAAATTTATTTCTTTCAAACTGATTTAATTCTTCTGTCATATTCATTACCAGGAATTCATCATTGATTGCATTATTTATGTTCTTAGGTTCAAGTTGTTACAAGAAGGCTTGATTTTAAACATGATTTCTGAGAGAAGCTCTAATCTGATTCCCTTTATATAAGTCTCCAACTATAGTATCTAAAGGATGGCTCTTAATAGTTCTAATAGGTATAGGAAAAGAAGGCCTAGTTACTTTAGGTTATTCTATAGGTTTAGGTTCTATATGTTCAAAATCAGTAGATCTTTTTGAAATGCCTGATTATTTCACAAAAGAACCTGAAGTTTTAGGATTTAATTCTAAATTGGGATGATTTTCCTCTAGGTTTTCTAAGATGTTTTTTGTATCATGTGGATTTGTTTCATCAAATTTTATATCTATATATTCTTCTACACATTTCATTATTTTATTAAAAACTCTATAAAAATTTACTAGAGGTTGAGTAACCTAGGAAAATTTCATCATCACTTTTGGATGCAAAATTTTCAATATTATCCTTAGTGTTAAGAATATAGACTTTTCAACCAAAGACTTTGAAGTAACTAACTTTGGGTTTTCTATTATTCTACAACTCATAGAGGGTTTTCTTAAGGATAATTCTAATTAAGACTCTATTTATAATATAATAAGATATATTCACAGATTCTTCCCAAAAATAAATTGGTAAATCAAAATCATTAATAATTTTCTGGGATATTTCTTGTAGGGTTCTATTTATCCTTTATACACCTCCATTCTTATGGTGTGTCCTAAGAGCAGATAAGTTATGACTGTATCCATTTTTTGAGAAATTATATTCAAAATTTTGGTTCTCAAACTCACATTCATGGTCACTTCTTAAGGATATAATTCTAAGACCACTTAGGTTCTCTACAGACCTAGCATACTTGGTGAAGTTAGAGAATGATTCACTTTTATGAGCTAAGAAAATGTCCAAGTATACCTAGAAAAGTCATCTACTAGAAAATATACATAGTGATTACCATTAATACATGAAACTGTAGATGGTCCAAAAAAATACACGTGAACCAACTCGAGAGGTTGAGAATTTGAAAATTCTTTATTTGGTTTGAAATATATTTTATGATGTTTTCCCTTTTTACAAGGATTTCAGACTTTATTGTCTTGAAATTATAGTTTGGGTAGATCCTTGACTAAATATTTTCTAGTAGTATTTTTAGTGAGTGAATATTACAATGTCCTAGTCTCCTATTCTAAATCTAAGATTCTCTATTAAAGGTATTTAAACAAGATACATTTTGAGAAACTAAAGAATCCAAATTATCAGTGTAGACATTTTCATTCCATAAGGCAATAAAAACTAAATAATTTTTAGAATTAAAAACATTACAAGAATAATTTTCAAATTTAAAATTAATACAATAATCACATAATTGAGAGATACTAATAAGATTTTATTTTAAACCATCAATGAAAAGTACTTTGGAAATTAAAATTGAACTAGTGTTACCAATCTAGCCAAGGACAACAATTTTTCATTTTTCATTTTCACCAAAGGTGACATGACCACTATCTATCTTGATAAGGTTCTTAAAGCATGAAAATTCTCTTATAATATGTCTTGAAAATCCACTTTCTAAGTGCCGCAAGATCTTATAGTTGATTTTCAAGGGGAATTCCTACAAAAATAATTTAACCAAGAAAATAATTTGGTACCCAGATTTTCTTGGGTCTAGTGACATTACTGATAAAGGGTTTGGGAACCCACATTTGTTTCATGGGTTTAATATAACCAATTTTTAAGGATTTGGAAAAATAAACTTTATTTTTTCTAGAAATACTACACACAGTAAAAAAATTTCTATTGCTATAACTAGTAGGAAATTTCTCGGTATTGGGAATAAAAACTGATTTTCAAGATTTTGTTGCAAAATTTCTCTTTCTAGGTTAGTATCCAATACAATTAGTATATCTTAGTGAAACTTGTTTACCAATAATTTTTGTGATAGTATTATTTCCCTTGGTAAACTTTTCTAAGTCATTTTTCAATTGCTCATTAGGCAGTTTGAGTTCATTGTTTTATTTAAGAAATGGAGCATTTTTTTATTTCTCCATAGTAAGCTCAAATTTAACAGTAGTGATAAGACCATGTTGTTTCTTTTAAAAATTTACATTTATCTTTTAACTCATTTCATGTATCCTCAAGCATTATACAATATTCAAACATTTCTCATTGGTTATAATCTCAGAATCATATCCATCTCTATAATAGTAAGAATTATGTACATGAAATTCTATTATTACATCAGATGTGTTTTTCATAAAACACATATTGGATTTATTATCCTTTTGGTCATGTGAGGATTCTGACCCACTGGGGATATCTTCAGAAGCACTCCATGTTTCTTTCATTGCCTTTTTTATAAATTATTTCATTATCATCATATTTATTTTTGTATTTTAATTTTGGATAATCATCCTTTACACGTCCTCGACTCATTTACCCATAAAAAATTATTTAATTAGCATTTTCACTTATTATTTAGTCCTTTTTCTAGTTTTCCTTCTTTTTATATTTTACTTTGTAGCTGGGATTTCTGAAAAACTTCTTCTTTATATATAATTTTCTGAATCTTCTAGCGATATGAGCCATTTATTCATCACTATTAGAGGACGATTCTTCATTTCTTGAACTATCAGTATGATTTTTCACCTTCTACATTCCATTATGTTTAGAAAACAGTGGTTTTTAAAGACACTAACTTTCTCTTTGGTTCATCATCCTCTTCATTGTTGACCTTTAATTCTTCCTTGTATGTCATTAGTTTACCTATCAAATCCTTTAATGGAAACTTAATGATATCATATGATTATCTAATTGAAACTAACGTTCCCCTCCATATGTTTGGTAGACATCGGATAATTTGAATAATTTGTTCCTTAGTAGTAACATCCTTTCCTAGAGAGACTATAATGTTTAAATTTTCATTAAACATGAGATACATGTTAGATATACATTTATCAAACTTCATCTTGAAGATATCATATTTAATAGTATATGTGTTAAGTCTCACTTCCTTAACATTAATGGTTCCTTCATGTGAAAGAGCTATGGTGTCCCAAATTTCATAGGTTTTTTTACACGCATAAATCTTTTTGAATTTTTCATATCCTAAAGAACAATATAATGAATTCATATCGTTGTAGTTATTATTATAAGAAGTCTTGGTTGGGTCATCCAAAGTATTTTGGGAAATAGCATGAATCTTATATTCATCTACAATTGAAGACCATATTTCAAAACACATACTTTCTAAATGCATTTTCATCTTAATTTTCCACTGGGAACAATTAGTTCCATTAAAAAAGGAGGTTTGTTGGTAGAAACACCTTCCAATATATTATCCATAATAAATAATAAAGAATAAAATTTCAAAGTGCTTAAAATTTAGAACTAACATAAATTTAGAGATCTTTAAAACACAACTAAAATAACAGTTGAAAATATGTAAAAAAACATTGAAAACATTAAAAATAGATGATTAAAAACACCCTATGATACCAAATATTGGTCGGAGTAGGACACTCAAGAGGGGTTTAATTGAGTTCTTATCAAAATTTCTATTAAAAACATTATTTAAATTTTTTTCAAATTTAAAGTATAAACAACCCTATTAACCGAAGTAGAAGATTTATAAGAGTTTTTAATGTTAAATTAATTTATCAAAATATTGATTAATTCTTAGCTACAAAATGTTGAAAATCTTATATAAATTTTTAAAGTAATTTACTAAATCAAAAATAGGTATAAACACTAACAAAGATTAACTATCAAAGAATCATTTATTTTTATGAATTATGTTTGAAAATAGAAAGAATGAAATTCAAAACACATTATGGATAAAATACAATAGGTTTAGTCTCAAGAAGAGACATAATACTCTACACTTGGAGATAACCTACCACTAGGAAAATTATATTAATAATCTTGACCCAGAGCCTATATATGGGTTCACAACATCACATAAGGTTTTTGAGGACAACAAGACATATACCACAGTTATTCATGAGAAAAAAATACAACGAGGACACAAAGGGACCTCTTCCATTGTTATACATTGGATATAAATGGTGTAGAAATATTTATGAGCGTAGATATATTATATCCTTCAACTTAGCTTATAAAATAATGTGCACTTATGATACAGACACACAAACTGCTCGAAAAGTAGTGAAAATTTACACAACCGAGTATAAATAATGAAAAAGAGTTTATAATTCATTGTGTGATGTGATTAATTCTTATGGAATTCATAGATGTATAAAATGAGAATCTCATGTCCACTTCTGAAAACATACACAAAAACAGACTATGGTGAATGCTATGTGTTTATGTTTCCAGCTATATGAGATGCTCTTTAGAAATACTCTTCAGTTGAATTTGTTTTTGAAAGGATGTTCCCACTTTGGTTCATAACAAGTTATTCCTTGTTAATTTCTATTAGGATTAGATTATTCTATGTTTTTATTACTACTTGGTCTCATGTGTGTCATGCACATTAATCTTCTCACACACCACCTTTTATTTATTCCTAGGAGTTTTCCTTTGGCCGACAAGGAGCATGATCTCCATCACGTGTAGGAAACTCATATCACGTACGACCTACTAACATGGTTGCAAATATTGTTAATTTTATCGGTATCATTAAATAACTCAAATATGACCGTTACTAATAATTTTTTATTTAAATGGTAAAGGAAGAAATGAAAAATTCGGGAAATGTGCCATAGGAGTGGTGACTTTTCCTTTGTCTCTAAATGGTGTCTTCAGAATTATGTCTTAGACTTTGCAAAAATATGGAATTCTGGAATAGTGTCTTAGGATTTGTGAAAATTCTGAAATTATGGAATGGTGTCTTAAGAATGGTGATACAGACTTTTCAAAAATTATGAATTGGTTGGAGTGGAGTCTTGTCCTTTTTGAGAATTTTGAACCTATAGGTCACTACAATGCTGACTGGATCATATTAATGGCGTCTGGTCCATTGAGAAAATTCTGGACTGGTGGGTTACTGTAATGGTGACTTATACATTACCGATTTTCAGACTAAACGGTGATTGTGAGTCCTCGGACAAGTGATTATGAGTTCACCTTAACAGTGACTCATACTTAGTTGAATATTGGAAACTTTTCTTGTGAAGTAACACTTAGCAGAATAGATTATGATTATACATAAACAAAATGAAACAAGATAAAACAAGATTAAACATGATTTGCGAGCATTAAAACTAGAGGATTCCAACAAGTATATTATTTAGATTTTTTTTCTTGAAAAACCATGATCTCCAAATATATAAAAAAAATCATATCTCTATCAATTATTTTCTATTATACTTGCGCAATGATATTTCTTGTTGAAAAAAAATTAAATTTGATAGTTTGAATTGGACTCTATATTCTTTAAGTGAAAACAAAATAATGGATTTAAGGTTTCTATCAATTTTTTGCTCACCTATCAAAGTACTAATTTTAAATTTCTCTCCATGACTGAAAAAAGTAAAATAAGATAGAAATAAAGGATTAAATAAAAAGGAATTCATGATGGGTTTGAGTTCGATTGGTACAAATAATGAGTTTTAGTAAGTTTGGTATAACTAATATATTGATATAATTTAAAATAGTCTAGTCAATCACTTGATCCAACATCTTTGGAAGCAATGCTCTGTAGCAGTAATAATGCAACACCCATAAAATGGACACAACTCAAACATAACATAAAAAAATAGGTCTATGATGAATGTAAATAAATATACTAGTTTAAAAAATAAGTGAATAAAATAATGTGAATAAATAAATAAAGGTGCATTTTGTTCTTGAATAATATTTTTCATTTTCATTTTATAATGAGATCCTTCAATGCAAGGGAGTTGTGTATGGAAAATATTTAGAAACCACCCATTCAAAAACAAATATCTAGTCCGATAACTAATAATATATCTATGTGGTATCATCCACAAATGAAGGAGATCTCCATATCCTCGGTCTTGGTATGTGATAATAAAGTAAAGACAAAAAGAATAAAAATTTATCAAAACAAGTAATCCCTAAAAATTGTTTACATATAACAAAATAGAGCTTGGAAAAAATGGATTTAACTAGAAAAAAATGCTATGATTTACCATTAAAATGGAAATTACTCTCAATATAGATGTATATCAATAAATTACTGATTTAAATTCACTAATTATGAATTAATCAATAAATATATAGAAGACCATTTTCATTTCCAATCTAAATTACTGGTGTACATTTTATAATACTAAAAACCCCAAGGGTAATCTCATTTTGTAAGCATAAGACCACTACATGTTCTGATTCATAACCATCTATTTTTTAACCAATTGCGCCTTCTCTGAGGTCTCTTATACCATACTCATCCAAACAACTAAAGACTCACCTACCTCATGAAAACAGAGATGTGAACGACATAACCACCCATATAATTCCACAAATGGAGCTATTTTAATAGAAAACTAAGAATTTTATATTGTAGGTGAACTCCCCTAGATCAAAGTGGTTTTTTAAGGTTCTTCTAAAATCTAGAATACACACTTGAAGCATATCCTCTAAATTCTGTATCATTCTCTCTAACTTCCCATTGATCTGAAGATAAAATACCATACTAATCTTCAACTAAGTACCCATCAACTTCTCTAATCTTTACCGAAATTGTGTGGTAAATAATGCATCTCTATCAAACACCATGATTGAAGTCACTCTTTTAAGCCACACGATCTCTTGAATATAGTTTTTTCCTAGATCATTTACCAAGTTTGTCTCATAGATTAGTATGAAGTGAGTAACCTTAGTCAACTGATACACTAGCACCCAAATAGCATCTTGACCTCTCAAGGCCCTAGGACATCCTATTATGAAGTCCATTGTTACCTCATACCACTTCCACATAAGAACTAGGAGTGGCTAGAGTAACCCTCTATGTCTTTGATGCTCAACATTGATTCTCTTACAAGTCAGACAATGAGAGACAAACCACATGATGTCTCTTTTCATATCAGGCTACCAAAACTTCCATTTAACATCATGATACATATTAGTCAACACCCAGTGTACTACCCCCTGTGAAGCATGTGAGGTTCTCATCGACTCCTCTCTCAATGAGGATGGAACCATCAACCTTTCATGAACCATAAGTGCTCTATTTCTATCTAAATACCAACCTAAAATAGAACCAATAGCTTCCAACCTTTCATGCATTACCCCACAATATGATTTAAGCTCTTGGTCGACCTTCACTCATTCTACCAATGGGGATGTGATCACTAAGTGTTCACAAACCACTACCCCTTAATACACAATTATTCAAACCTAAAATCCTTCCAACAATGAAATGAGCTTCTACCCAACCTTTGACAATCACACCCCAACTTCCTTTGTTTTTTTCTCAGTGCATCTCCAACCACATTGCCCTTCCATGGAGAATACTTGAACTAGAAGTAGAACATTAACATGTGATCTACCCAGCACCAATGATGAAGATTCATGTCACACTGAAAGAAAATATACCATATAATCTTATGGCCCACATACACAACAAATATATTGTTGAAGATATAGTGACACTAACATTTCAATGCATGAACCATAGTTTCAAATTCCATGTCATTGGTAGGGTAGTTCCGCTTGTGGGGTCACAACTGAAAAAACAAGTAAGAAACTACCTTATCACCTTGAATCAAAAAATCTCCCAGTACAATTCCACATGTGTCTCAATATATAACATATCCAACTCTAGTCCTAAAAATAATCAAGATCATAGCTGATTCCCACCATTTTTTCATCTCCAAAAAAGCATGTTCGCACTGATTTGTCAACTCAAACTTACATCCCTTCTTGATGAGCATGTTCATAACTGTTTTTAGGTGAGATAAGTCTTAAATTAACCTAATGTAGTACACAAAAAACCTAAGAAAACTCTAAATCTCAATTACATTCCATGACTATTTCCATGACATGACTGATACACTTTCTCTAGATTAAATGATATTCCTGCTTGAGAAACCACATGCCCAAATAAGTGAACCTCTTCTATCCAAAAGTGACACTTCGAGTACTTAGTATAAATCCAATGATCCCAAAGCATACTCAACTCAATATATAGGTGTCTAGAAGGTGATTTTGATGTTTTGGAATATATTAAGATTTCATCAACAAACACAATGATGAAGGAATCCAAGTATAGGTGAAAGATTTTGTTCATGATGGTCATGAACACCATCAGATAATTCATCAACCCAAAAGGGATAACAAGATACTCATAAAACTTGTACCTACTCCTAAATTCTATATTTGAGATTTATTCCACTCTGAATTGAAGGTGATGGTAGCCAGAAAATATATCGATCTTGAAAACTCACTGAGCTCCCCTCAAATGATTAAATAGGTAACCAATTCTTGAAAATGGGTACCTATTATTAATTATGATCTGATTTAACATTTGGTAGTGTTCAAAATGTCAGATACTACCATCTTCCTTCTTGGTAAACAACACTGGATCACCCCAAGGGGATGTTCTCAGTTTGATGAAGCCTTTAGCCTCAAGGTCATCCAATTTCACCTTAATATCCATCAAATCAGCTGGTACCATGTGATATGGTGTAATAAATACGATCCTTGCACCATACACCATCTTGATCTCAAATTTAACAGCCCTATGTAGAGGAAACCATGAGAAATACTTTGGAAAGACATCTCAGTATAGGTCCACCACTTGAGGGAAAGAGTATATATTCTCATCATAATCCACAACAAGGATCCTATTATCTACCTAAATTTAAAAGTATTCAATTTGATGAGGATTTGGTCCCACTCTATCTACCTCTATGTCCAATTCATTAGTCAACAAAAACTTCTCCCATTTAAATAATGAAAAGGTTACTCATCTTCAATAATAATCAATGTGTGCATTGTGGCTGGTCAACTAGTCAATGTCTGTGATCAAAACAAAAAACTGTCATCTATAGAATTATAAAACTCCAAACAGGATCAAATCTAGATACAATTATTGTACATTATGGATAAACATTTAGACAACTGAAGCCAGATCAACTACATATTCCCATCCATCCACTACCCCATGATTCTCCAAGGGATCATGAGCCACCTAGTTCATTGACCCGTTTAGGGTTTGTACCTTCTTCTGAGGCCTTGTATCTACACCATGGATTGATTTAGCTATGTGAAACCATGAAAACATGGAATAAAACTTTAATTACCTAGACATTATAAATTATATTTATGAATTGATTGAATATGTGTTATATTATATTGTATTGTATTATACATATAAAACACATAGAAAAATCAACACTTTATTTAATTAATGCTTATAATTATATTAGATAAGTCATATAATGAGAGACCAAACATGTGATTTATCTTTTCAAGCTGGGCAACCAAAACTTCCATTTAACTTCATGATATATATTGGTCAACCTCAGGTGTACTACCCACTATGAATCATGTGAGGCTCCCATAAGCTCCTCTCTCATAGATATTGGAACCATCAACCTTCCATGAACCAGAAGCACTCTATTTCTATCTAAAACCCAACCTGAAATAGAACTAATAGCTTCCATACTTTCATGCATCACCCCATAATCTAAGTCAATATCTTGTCTAACCTTCACTCGTTCTACCAATTAGGATGTGATCACTATGGGTTCATAAAATGCTTCCCCTCAATCCTCAACTATTCCCACCTATTATCCTTCTTATAAAGCAATGAGATTCCACCCTACCTTTGATAGTAACTCCCCAACATCCTATTTATTCCTACTCAATGCATCTAAAACTACATTAACCTTCTATGGAGCATACTCCATCTAGAAGCTGAACGTCAGCAAGTATTCTACTCAGCACCTCTGATGAAGATTTCAGCCACACTGGAAGAAAATAAACCATAGGATCTTGTGGTCCATATTAATAAAAAGTATCTTATTGAAGATATAGTTCCACTAAAATTTTAATGTAAGAATAACAATTTCCAATTCCATGTCATGGATAGGGTAGTTCCGCTTGTGAGGTCACATCTGAAAAAACATGTAAGAAACTACCTTATCACCATGAATCAGTAAATCTCCTAGTAAAATTCCAGAAATGTCTCAATATACAACATATCCAACTCTAGGCTTAGGAAGAGTCTAGATCATAGTTTATTCCAACCTTTTCTTTAGCTCAAAAAAGGCATGTTCACACTGATCTGTCCACTCAAACGTACCTTCCTTCTTGGTGGGCGTGATCATAAGTGTTTTCAGGTGAGAAAAGGCTTTAAATTAACCTCATGTAGTACCCAACCAACCTGAAAAAACTCTTAATCTCAAATACATTCCTCAAAAGTTTCCAACACAAGACTGCATACACTTTATCTGGATCAAATGATATTCCTGCATGAGAAACCACATGCCCAAGTAAGTGAACCTCTTTTATCCAAAAGTGATACTTCGATTACTTGACGTAATGATAATGTGCCCAAAGCATACTAAACATGATATACTGGTGACCATCAAGTAATTATGATGTTTTGGAATATATAATTATTTCATCATCAAACATAATGATGAAGGAATCAAAGTACATGTGAAAGAATTTGTTCATGAGGTTCATGAACACCGCTTGATAATTCATCATCCCAAAAAGCATAGAAATATACTCATATGACATGTACCTACTCCTAAACCCTATCTTCGAGATTTATTTCTATCTAAATATAAGATGATGGTATCTAGAAAATATATTGATCTTGAAAAACCACTTTGATCCCCTCAATTGATTAAATAGTTCATCAATTCTTGCAAACAGGTTCCTATTCCTCATTATGATCTAATTCAACATCTAATAGTCTTTACAATTCCAGATATTACCATCCACCTTCATGGAAAACAACACTGGAGCACTATAAGGGGAATTTCATAGTTTGGTGAAGTCATTAGTCTCAATTCCATAAAAATCCACCTTAATCTCCTCTAAATCAGCAGGTTCCATGCGATATGGTGGAATCAATATGGTTCGTGCACCAAACACCATCTTGGTCTCAAATTTAATACCACTATGTGGAAGAAACCCCATGAAATCCTTTGGAAATACATCTCAGTATAGGTCCACCACTGGAGGGAAAGAGTAGGGAGTCTCCTCATTATCCAAAACAATGATCATATTAGCTAACTTCAATAAAAAGTCTTCTATTTGATGAAGATTTTTCCCCAGTCAATATTACCATACATCCCATTCATCGGTCAACACAAACTTCTCTCCTTTATGAAATGAAAATATTACTCATCTTTGATAACAATTATTGTGTGCATGGTGGTTGGTCATGCCCAGGATCACATTGAAAATTTTCATCTATGGAATTGTAAAACTCCAAACATGATAAAATATAGAAACCACTATAGGACATTATAAACAGATATTAGGACAATCTACTTTTCTTTCTAGGGGAGTATCAATATATAACATCTCAGAGGAGTATTTAACCGGTAAATCTTACCCATCAACCAATTGAGAAGATAAGAATGAGTGGGATTCTCCTATGTCAAGCAATGTAATAAATAGAGTAGAAGATATTAGTACTATACCTAAAATTGAATAAGGTCCCTCTCCACCATTATTTAAATCCTAATCAAGAACATATTCCCTGCCAACCACTACTCTATGATTCCCTAGTGGCTTATGATTACCCTAGTTCATCGACCCTTTTAGGTTTTGCACCTTCTACCAAGGCCATGTGTCCACACCATGTATTGATTTAGATATGTAAAACCATGAATCCCTATAATATAAATTTAATGACCCAGATATTATAAATTATATTTTTGACCTGAATGAATATGTGTTATATTATATTGTACAATATTATACATATACAACACATAGAAAAAACAACACTTTATTTTAGTAATGGAGATCCTTACATTAGTCAAAAACTAAACCCATTAAAAATGAAAATATTGCATGAGGTTAAAAATAGAAAATAGAATATCTGAAATGGGAAATTTTGGATCATCCAAATCTTTTAGAATCATCACTCCCACGAACAACACTATGGTAAATAAATTGAGTATTATTAAACCAATCGACATTTTAGAAAAGGAAATCATATAAATGTGGTTGGAATTGTAGTGAATAATTTATTAAGTAATTAATAAGTATCTATAAGTAGTAATATTACTGTTGGAATAGTAATGTGACCATTGGAATAGTAAACTGATCTTTAGGAATAGTAACCTGACCATTGAAATACTAATTTGACATGAAAATAATTTAATGTAATAAAAATAATATTTATCATCAGTAATTTAAGAAAATATAAATATTTTATTACCATAAAATAAATACCAATATTAAAAACCTAATTATTTCACAATGTAAATTCCTCTAATATTATCAAAAACTCATTTCAATATTCTTTCCCATTTTTCTAGGGATATATATGCCACTCTTGACACAATGGGGCTTGAGCCAAAACTAACACAAGAATGCCTCCATATGCATGAGGCTGGAAACAAGTGCTAAAAGACATAACTAATATAGAAGGAATTTTCCTAATTACATGTATGCACACACACAACCATCTCCAAGTATAAGTGGAAAGGAATAAAAAAATGATGCACCATCTAGAGTGAAAATCATGCATGTAAAAACCTCTAGGGAGTACATGAGTGTGACATCATAATCTATAAATTACAATTGGAAAATACACACCCAACTGGAAATTTGTTCCAACGTAACACAACTAGAAATGTAAATATTGAGAGGTCCCAATACCAAATCCTTAAAATATGACTACCATATGCAGTCAAATTCACCGTGGTATCTCTATGCTTCTATATAATCAACACCTACTTGTTTTACATTTTCTCAAGCCATGACATGTGTGTAAGAATCCAATTCAAGGGTTAGTATATACATACCCAGTAGGATGCTCTGAAATTTGAAGGGGGAGCAGTGAGAGACACAATAGGAACAGACAGTTCAACCCAAAGCAAGAGAGTAAATAAATTCAACTAGATATATATATATATATATTCTTTCAAAAGAAACCCAAATGAGAGAGAAAGGATATTTACATCTTACTGTCTAACCCAAAAAATCGTTAAAATAGTTGTTAAGGTCCCCCATTGCACTTGCCATTAAATTTAGAATTTATTAATTACTTGATATTTCATTAATTTTCAGTAAATGAGAAATAGTATAAAATAATTATTTTTGGAATAATTACTCGATGTAAAAAAAGAGGTGTTTATTTTAAACGCAACACTTCAAATATTTTCTTGCTGAATTGATGCACAATAGTGAAAGAATATCGTATGGCCTTTGAACATAATTTACAGAATTTCAAGTGTAGTTTTGGTTTAATGATAAATGTTTTATTCTGATGCATGAGAAAGTGTTTTGGTTTTCTTGAGAAATGAGTTTTTTCTTTAAAGCTGGTTAAGGCCCGTTTGGAACTTTAATGAAATAAATTATTTTAAAAAACCCATTTGGAGTGGCTCAGGGGTGACCTTGTTGTGCACGTCGACTTGGTGTGAGTTGTGCGTGATGTTTGTGCATTGTGACAATGATTGACTTTGTTGACTCACCCCCTTTTTTATTACACACGTTGACATGGGAACCTGGCATAGTAAGTGAATTTTTGTGAATGATGATACACTAGTTTAGATTATGCACTAGATAGTGACCCGATAGCAGGGAAATACTGTGTTATTGCTGCTATGGGGATTGGAACCCTCAGTTAGGCCATGCAGGGCTATACCGGGTAGTAGTATGGGAATTATGACGACATTAAGTTAGGGCATGCCTTCAGGATGAGTAACATGTATAGTACGTTCTAGATTGTCCACGAGCTCCTAGGTTAGACCCATGTATATGCGGATTTTGTTTCTTGTAGTAGTGATTATGATGCTTATATGTATATCCACATTTCCCTTCCTGTGTGATTTATTTTGTGCATTTTTTGTGTATTGTTCTCCTTGGAAAGTGGTAAACTGATTTTAATTAGGTTTCTAAAAATGGGTTTCAAATGAAAGTATTTAATCCTCTTTGTACAAATTTGAAAAAAAATATAAACACCACTTTCACTTTCTAAAAAGACATGGAACTAATCAAATGAATCTAGTTATGAAAATGGTTATGGGAAATGGTTTGTACTTTGGTTTTGAGAAAAATACTTAGAAAAACTTACATTTATAAATTGTAGTTAAAACATGAAATTAGTGAATTCTTTATTTAATGGTGTGTGCATTGGGAATATAATTAGTCGGTTCTACCTACTGAGTTTTAATACTCATGACTATAGTGTTTTCTTGTTTTTAGTTTCTGCTGCAGGTTTTACATGAGCTTGTTCACCGTGGGCAAGACATGGTTGTGGTTTGAAGAGTGACTCTCAAGTTCATGAGGAGTTTTTGGTTGTGGTCAGGTTAGTACATTGTTCTACCTTTTTTCACTTCATTATTTATTTTCATTGGGAGAAATTGTTCCCACTTTCCCTGTTGATGATCTGGTGCTTGTCGCCAGCCCGGGAGGATCGGGAACACTTCTCGGGTCTTACCGCGGACCGGGTCGGGTGCTGGGTCAGATGGAGACCTAGCCTGGTTCATGAAAAAATGGTATCAGAGGTGGTTTTTGTTCTTGTTATTTTAGGCGTCAGGTAGATCGGAGATAGGACTGTCGGTACTCGAGTGGTAGGTGCGGGAAGAGCGTCATGAACTCTTACTCGTTCTGATCCTCGGGTAACCAGGGGTAGTCCGGGATTTAAGTCTTTGGCTTTGGTCTGTGTGGCTAAGAGATGGCAATAAGAGTAAACCGGTTCTGCGCGTGGTCTCACATGGAGTAGCGACCCAGGTGATGCCTGAGAGTACGGTTCGACACTCCTAGTGGTTGGCACTTTACTAGGGCATGGTCTTCTAAACCATGTAGCTGGGTTAGGCAAGACCACTAATTCTCCATTCAAGTGCTTTAGGGGTTGCTTCTCTCTTTTTCTCTTGGTATCAGTTTGACATGATTTTTAGGGTGTGTTTTCCTTTGACCATAATTATGGAATTTGGTAAGTGATTTGTTGAAATCGGGTTTCTAAAAGAATGTTTTGGGTTGTTTAAAATTGAGGGGAGCTATTTTGGAAATGGAAAGAATTCTGAAAATTTGTCTTGAATTTTTGAAATGGGTTTTTGGTAAAAGGTATTTCGGAATATTGAGAATGTTTTGTTTTGAAAATAGAAGAGCCTTGTTTTGTCCAGTGGTATTCCAAGGGTGATCGCATGTGCATATGGTTGTGATTAGTGGATAGTTGGTGGATTCTGTGGATGGGTGCATGAGTGGCATAGAAATGCATATATGTGAGGCATATAAGAATATCAGTGGTGGGTTATGTTGGGAATGTTACGATGATTTTGCAGTGCTTGATTTTTCAAGCGGGTGTTTTTCTCTTAAAATGAATTGATGTGTTAAGTTGGAATTTTTGGGTTTATATCCAAAGTGTGAATTTTTGTTTTGTGAGGTTCTTGGTTTGGTGTGGGGTAGGTTTTGTATTTATTTTTTGGGATATGCCCCATAGAAAGTTCCAATGGGTTTTCAGTAGGTCTCTCAATTCCTGGCTCATCACAGACTCTCAGTGGAGTGGCGGAGTTGGGTTCTGCTCGATGGTGTCAGCTGTTTGGAGACATTGAGGTCAGTTGAATATCTTCGCGTGCTTGGGGAATGTTGGGTGTGTCTCTGTTTTTTTAGGAACTCCAAATGTTGTGTGGGTATGAGTTGTATCGTGTATATCTGGAGGAGCAGGACTAAACCGGTAAATGATGATCGTTCTATTTTCTTTGTGAATGGGGATGTATTGAACAATCTTCAAGACCAGCATCAATATCATGGTTTCACCTAAGGATGTGAAGGCGAGGGAAAGTGGTGGAGCTCGTGAGTTCTCGACCAATCAACAGATGATGATGGAGGTATGTTGACAGAGTGGCTGCTTGGGTCACGAGGAGAAGACTGTAGGTTGGTTTTCTAGAAGAGGAAGTTCCAGTCAGAGGAGGTTATCTTATGACTGTGAGACGGTAGATACTTCAGACATCAGAGCCCCAGCCAAAGGTCCCGAGGTGAATAATGCACATAGTCAAAAATTCGTCCGACATGGGATGAGCTTGGTCTGACATAAGTCCGCAGTGTCGGGATGGGGACAGATTAAGTTTCCCTACTATAGTATCGTCTCTGAATGTTTCATTTTTTTATGGGGGGCATAAAGGCCTTGTCTCCTTGTGGTGGTATTAACATTTGGAAGCTCCTCTTGAGCTTTAAAGAGGTTCGGAGAATCCATCTTGCAACGAGTGCCCTCTGTGACCCTTCTGGTGGTCAGCTACGGATAAAAGTTGTACTTGTTTTGGTGATGCTCATGTCTTGTGGAATTGACACGCGTCTATCCTGTTCTTCTCTTGGTTATGGGTTTCTGCTATCAAAACCCTCCAATGTGGTGGAGTATTGGTCAGTGTGGGAATCATTTGTGTGGGTCAGCCCATGTTGGTGGGTTCATGATGAAGAGTACAGTCTGTATCACTAAAAGTAAACTGGGAATGCCCGTGCGGGTGTCGTGGTGTTAGGAAAATTCTAAAATGGTGGGGAGACCCACTACGGGTCTCGCCAGTGTCTCCTCTTGTGTCAGTTTGGTTCAACTTTAGGGAGCTTAGAGGGTCAATCCAGTGTTAGAGGTTTGGTCCGGGTTTGTGAATCATTTTGGTTTGGAGAACCAATATTTGACAAGGATCGTAATATGGTGGGGAGACCACCATCGGATGAACTTTTGGAAAACTCTGTCTTCAAAGTGCGCATGGCAGGACAATCCCTTGCTTCTGCTCCGCCCGACCCTGATCATTGTAATTGGTTCGCTCGGGTAGTGGGTGTAACACACATAGATTTTATTAAAAATATTTTGTTTTATGTAGTATGTTATACGCAGCACCAAAGTAATCCTTAAATATACACAACACTGTCTTGGATTGCGTTACACGCTAGACTAACCTTCCTCGATAGCTTGTGTTGTACACAATAACGAGATTCACTAAACAAAGATATGTTATATTATATAAACTAGCCGTTATGAATAGTAATACCCAATTTTTGAAATTTTATAAATTTTATCATTCAAAAAGGACTTCATTTTTAGATTTGTAATATCAAAATTAACTTAGGGTGAATTTTTGGTATTTTTCGGAAAACATCCAATTTTTGATGAATAGTGAAAACACTGAGTTATTGGTTAAAAAACGACTTTTTATTTAAATAATAAATTATTTTGTTTAAATTTATTTTATGTCAATATAGATACATAATACCTATATATGATCAATGTAATTCATTGGAGTCATTTTAAAATAATTTTAGATATATAAAAATTTTATTCAACTTTTTCACCGTCTTTTACCCACCTCCTAGGAGAATTTGAAAATTTACATAAAACATAATTTTACCGCTTTTGTGAGTGGAATTTAAAAAATCCATGAGAAAAAGTTTATATTAGTATGTAAAATGTGGTTCAATAAGATAAAAATAATATTTGGTGAATAGTAACTTTTACTTTTTTTAGCACGGTTAAAAGTAAATAGGGTAATTAAGGGTAAAAATGATATTATTGTCACCCTAACCCATTTTCTAATTCTATTAGATATGTTTAATTCGACCAAAAAACATTTGGAATAAAATATGACCATTTAGGTCCACTTGGATTAGATTAGGACAATTATTATTATTTAATTCAAAGAAGAGTTAAAAGAAGTAAAATCAATGTTTAATAAGTAAAACATTTTTAATTTTGGGTTATAAATAAGATAAATTCGACTATAAATATTCATTATAAAGCTAAAAATATTTCCTACATAATGGAATTTTATTTATAATTTATAGACATTAAATAATTTAAGTTATTGATGACACAATGATGATGCAGTAATTACCTTATTAATATAATATTAACATAATTCATTTTATAAATACCCAAATAAATGTACATTGAGACTTTTTTATAAATTTCACTAATTATATAGGTTAATATAACATATTAGGGTTAGTTATATGTATTTTTTCAATATAATAATGCTGTTATGAATTTAACAAAAAAAAGATACCAAATAGTGTCAAAACTGACATAAAAGAGTTTTTAAAAACAATATTATATTATAATTGTAATTATATTACTAATAATATATTATTTGGCCAAAATACTTATATAATAATATATATGACATTAATGAACCATTTGGGGTTCCATTGGTAGTTTATAGTATGTTTATTGACCATATAGTGTAATAATACAAGAAGACATGGTAAAAGTTAAATTATTTAACTTAAAGTTAAATCTAAATGATAAGGCTAAAATGGTAATATAAACATGTATAAAACCTATTAGTTTAGAGGATTTAGATCCATACCCACCCTATCCTCTAAATAAGTCACTTTGAAGCCATTATAAACCGAATATGAATTTATTATAAAATAATATTTTAAGTTTTTCTTAAGGTGCCCCTCCCCTCCCTTATAAAAGGGCACCCCCTCCCTCTCCTCCTAACACCACTTTGAGCCTTCAAGATCTACCAAACCCTACCAATTTATCTTTTCAACTTCACTTGAAGCATACTAGAGTTCATGTGCTTCTTCAAAGACCCTCTTTAGTGCCATATGAGAAGGTTAAGAAGAGGCGAGTCAAAGAAGAGGTAATATCATTTACCGATCACTTCCAATTTCGTTCTTCTTGAACTTCCTCTTATATAGTTGTTTCATTAAAAAGTAATAAAATTAGTATAAAAAATATACTGATATGTTATTATAAATATGAAACAACCCTATTTCACCTTCTATCCATCTTACAGAAAATGAAATCACCGCGCGTGCGTACGTACGGAATACCGTCTCCACGCCGTGGCGTAATCTGTTTTCCACCACCAACTTACTTGGATGGGTATAATTGTGTAAATAATAACTATATATGATTATTATAACATGATAATAATTCTTAGACATTCCATCTTCCACTCCAATACCATTTAAGAATTATGGGAACGATATCATCGCTCATGCGTACGTACGGGCTACCATCTCCACGATGTGATGCGACTCATTCTACATGATCTTCATTGAATAATTCTTATATAAATTAATTTAAGGAATAAATATGATATATATATTAAACCAATACCATTCTATAAATAAGGTATCTGTGACCTAAAAATAGTAATAAGAATGTCTTCGACAAAACATGCATTAGAACATAAAGCAAAAAAAAACACCTGAATAACAAGTATTACTAATAAGAAGATAATAATATGACCATATATGATATCATAACAATTAAAATGATTCTGGAATAATTCAATGACATTATTTAAATGATTATACAGGAGGTTTGGATATGTACAAAGCATATCGGACCTAAGGTAAGGGAAAATCTCACAATCTCATTTTTATCCGAGATTGTTTATACTTTGGTATTTACAGGGGTGTATTTATCATCCAAATCCATGTTTCCTAAATATGTAATTTTATTTCTATCCTAATAAAATTTTTTAAATCCAATTTTACCTATTGGTGATTTTTTAGTAAAAGATATGAAAGGAATCATTTTTCATCTTTAGTGTGAGATACTTTTTGACTCTTTCAGCCAAAGTACGAGAAGAATGTTTTTTAACTTATACGGAATGAATGGATTATTATGATTTCATAGAACATTATTTCCATAAGAATTACTTTACATGTTTTCATGTTTATTTTTAATTAACTTCTTTTAGTTTAAAATTGTATGACTTGTTGAGAAAGGAAACATGTTTTTGAAGTAAAAAGGTTATTTTCCTCAAAATGGAGTTCAAGTGTTTTATCAAAATTATTTTCCATCTTAGATAATATAGGGTTCTATTTCTATCCATATTATTACATTGATTTGATTATTTTATGATGGAATTATTTTTATGAAGACCTTTATCTTATATGAATTTTTTTTACGATGTCACGATGTTTAAGAATCCCATTTTTATTACATGGGTTATGATATGCTGTATGATTTATGATTTTGTGGCACACATGATAATGGTTTCATTATGAGATGGGTGGGACCTATATGTCCCTCCAATGCATTGGGTAAAGATTTATATCTCATGAGATAGACATGGTTGGAACGTCAAGTTAAATCTGGTTCAGTGATACAAGACTGGAACGAGGAGTGAACTCGATTCAGAAATGGACTTTGTCTGCTAAGATAGTCTTGGAAATGAGTCTTGACTAACAATAAATGATTTTCTATGATTATGTGTGTATTCCACAAAGTTTCATGTTTTATGTTATGATTATTGGGATTTCATTTTCACTACTATGATTTATCCCATGTTATGATATTATGATCTCTTTTGTAGGTTAAGCTTTTCAAAATGTTTTGTTCTTATGAATATGATATGATTGATATTTACTTTATTTACCCTTACTGAGAATTTGAGCTCACCCTTTTGTATGTTTTCTTTTTCCCAGGTCAAGAAGAAGGATATTAAGTAGGATATGCTAAAAGGGACTCTATATATCATGAAATAAATGGGAGACAATGTAGATGCTTTATGAACCAGTTGTTTATGTTTCCCAGTTTCTAAAGACACAATACCTATACGGTTCTATCTTGGTTTTGTTATATTTTGTAATAAGTATGCTTCAATTCTGAAGTAATAACAATGTATGTAAAGTGTGGGTTGTTATATTTGCTATCATAGGAAAGGTATAGTCATCCTTTGGAAACTAGGATGTGAATGCCTTAGTAAGAACCCTAAGGATATGTCTAAGCATAGAACAAAATATTAGTGTTTTAGAAAAAACCATTAATAAACTATGATAATACCTTAAGTGTGAAATTTCATTCTTGATTATGTGGTTTTCTTATTATGATTAGTGTTTCTCACACTATGCTTATTGGTTTTAGTCAATGGCTGGGACCTGAAGGAACTGTGTTAATGCTGAATGCGGCGGGAAATGAAATGATTGTCCCCCTGAGAAACCAAATGTTATGGGAGCTGGAATGTAAAATCATGTAGCCATGCTCACACAACTTTCTCAAGCTATGAATCATGCAGGACTTAAAATCGAGCAAAGGAAGGAGCAACATTCTGTTGAATACTTCATGAGGCAGCGTCCACCCTCATTCAGCGGGTCTACTGACCCATTAGTGGCTGAACAATGGATCAGTACCACTGAAAAGATATTTTCAGTTTTTCAATGTTCGGAACATGATAAATTCCTCTTAGAAGTATATCGTTTGTAAGGTGAAGCTGATAAATGGTGGAATCTTATCAAGAATATGAGGCAAAGAGATTAAATTGAGTCCATGGAATGGGACGAGTTCAAGAACATATTTTTCAATAAGTACTTCCCTTGTATTCTTTGAACAAATATGGAGAAGGAGTTTCTTGAACTAAAGAAAAAGGATGATGAATCTGTTGGTACCTATGAAGAAAATTTTACAAGACATTCAAGGTATGCTTCTGGAATTATTATCCAACTTGAGAGTAAGATCGATCGATTCTTTAGTGGCTTAAAACCAAGTCTTCAAAGGGAGTTATCCAAAAGGGACTTCAATAGCTACGAGGAAATTGTTCGATGTGCTCTCAAGGTTGAGATGGAGATTGGAGTAACCCATCAGTCATATGGGTTTGATAAAAAGAGGAAAATGGAATTCAAAGGGAAATCTAAAGACCACACTGAAAAGAAGATGAGTTTTCCCTTATGCTCAAAGTGTGGAAAGAAAAATGGAGGAAATTGTCTTAAAGGGACTAGTAAATGTTTCAAATTTGGAAAAGAAGGACATCAGGCATTTGAATGTTGCAATGATGGGAAAAAGATGTCTAGTGATGCGAACAAAGAAAAGGCTACACAGAATGAACCTCCTACAATTCAATGTTACAAGTGCAAGGAAATGGGGCATTATGCTAATCAATGCCTTAATCCAAGGGTTTTTTATGAAGATCGACGTCAATAAACTCTTAAGGCCAAATACAAAGGAAAGTCACATGGAATTTATATTAGTGATGTGGAGTACGATAATGAAGTGGTGAAAGGTACATTTACCATCCACTCTAAATTATCAAATGTTTTATTTGATTCTGGATCCACCCTCTCTTTTATTTTTGATGAATTTTATAAGGGTATCGTCATACTACCTCAATAATTAGATGTTGAGTTAGCTGTGACAACTCTTAATGGCACAATGGTTGCATCAAAAGTTTGTAATTCTTCTCCAATTGATGTTTGTGGGAAAGTGCTTCCTATAAATCTTGTGATCCTTTCTATAGTGGAATTTGATGTGATTCTTGGAATGGATTGGCTTCCCTTATATGGAGCTCATATCGATTTCCAAAGAAGGGAAGTCACATTTCATATTCCTGATCAATCTATGATATTCTATCGATGAAAGGATGAATATAAACTTTCAATGGAAATTTTTTCTATATTATGGGTCTTGATTCCAATAAATGAAGGTTATTTATCTCAAATGGTTGGAGAGAAACTCATGATTAAGAATATGCCCATTGTACGGGATTTTGATGATGTCTTTCCAGAGGAATTTCCAGGTCTCCCACCAAATCGGGAAGTTGAGTTTTCAATAGAACTCATACCGGGTGCTATGCCCATTTCAAAGACACCTAATAGAATGGCCCCAATTGAGTTGCAAGAATTGAAGAAGCAACTTCAAGAGAATCTTGATAAGGGATTCATACGCCCTAGTGCATCACCTTGGGGAGCACCTGTTCTGTTTGTTAAGAAGAAAGATGGATCAATGAGACTCTGCATTGATTATTGAGAACTTAAAAAGATCACTATCAAGAACAAATATCCTCCCCCACACATTGATGACTTATTTTACCAACTACATGGAGCTCAATACTTTTCCAAGATTGATCTTCATTCAGGGTATCTTCAATTAAGGGTCAAAAGGGAGGATATACCAAAGATTACTTTCCGTACAAGGTTTGGGCACTATGAATTTATAGTGATCCCATTTGGTCTTACTAATGTCCCTTATATCTTCATGGATCTAATGAATAGAGTCTTTAGAGACTATCTTGATCAATTTGTGGTCGTCTTTATAGATGATATTCTTGTCTATTCAAAAAGAAAGGAAGAACATGAAGATCAGTTGAGAATTGTTTTAAAGACCCTAATAAAGGAGAAGCTTTATGAAAAATTTAACATGTGTGAATTTTGGATTCAAAAAGTTTCATTTTTGGGTCACATAATCTCAAAAGAGGGGATATTTGTGGATCCAGCAAAAATAGAGGTTATCGAAAGATGGTTGAGACCAACAACAGTAACTGAGATTTGAAGTCATCTTGGTTTGGCTGGATATTATCGATGTTTTGTGAAATATTTTTCATGATTATCTAATCCACTAACCAGGTTGACTTGAAAATGAGTTAAGATTGTTTGGACGGAGGAGTGTGAAGATAATTTCAAGGAGTTAAAGAGAAGGTTATCTAGTGCACCTATGCTCACACTGCCTTGTAGTGGAGAAAGGTTTGTGATCTATAGTGATGCATCCATGAAGGGACTGGGGTGTGTTCTCATGAAAAATGATATGGTGATAACTTATGGCTCACGAAAATTGAAAATACATGAGCAAAATTACCCAACTCATGATTTGGAATTAACTGCTGTAATCTTTGCATTAATGATTTGGAGGAATTATCTTTATGGTGAAAGGTGTGATATTTATACTGATCATAAAAGTTTAAAGAATATTTTCACACAAAAGGAGTTGAATATGCGCCAAATAAGATGGTTGGAGCTAATTAAGGATTACGACTGTTCAATTCATTATCACCCTAGGAAAGAAAACAGGGTAACACACACATTAAGTCGACAAGACCATGCTAGCTTATCCATGATGAGGATCACAAAAGATCCAATATTTATGGATTTACAATGTTTGGATCTTAGAATTATACTGGAAGAGTAAAAATCTTATCTTTCTCAAATGAATGTTCAACTATCTATACATGTGAAGATTAAAGAGTCACAGAAAGAAGATGTAGATTTAAAAAGAAGGTGAGAAATGTTTTTGAATTCTACATGGATTGTGATGAAATAATAAGTTTCAAGAATCGGGTTTTTGTTCCTCCCATCCCAGAATTAAAGATGGAAATATTGGATGAAGCTCATAGTTCTTAATTCTTTATTCACCCTAGAAGCATGAAGAAGTATATGGACCTGAAAAATTACTTCTGGTGGGATGGAATAAAAGGAGATGTTGCTGAATATGTCTCTCAATGCTTGGTTTATAAGCAAGTTAATGCCGAGAGATAAAAGTCTAAGGGGATGTTACAACCATTACCCATACCAGAATGGAAATGGGAAAACATCACTATGGGCATTGTCACTGGACTTCCTAAAACATCCAAAGCCAATAATGTTATCACCGTTATAGTTGATCTTCTTATGAAGTCCACACACTTCATTTCTATTAGAGAGTATTTATCTCTTGATCATCATGCCAGGATATATGTGAAGAAAATGGTAAGATTTCATGGAGTACCACATTCCATTATATCTGATCAGGATCCGAGGTTTACCTCGATGTTTTGGCGAAGTCTTCAGCATACTCTAGATATAGAGTTGAGTTTCAGCACTGCTTATTATCTTCAAACAGACAGTCAGGCTGAGATGACAATTAAAACTCTAGAAGACACGTTGAGAGGTTGATCTATGGATTTCAAAGGTGGTTAGGATCAAAACCTACCTTTGGTGTAATTTTCTTATAATAATAGCTTTCACTCCCTTATTCAGATGGCTCCTTTTGAAGCTCTCCATGGAAAGAAATGCAAAACTCCAACTTGCTGGGATAGAGTTGGGGAAAGAAAGCTATTAAGACCTGATCTTATTGATGAGATGGCAGAAAAGTTAAGATCCATTAAACAACACATAAGAGTAGCTCAGATTCGACAAAAAAGTTATTCTGAGAACCGAAGAAAAGACCTAGAGTTTGAAGTGGGTGATAATGTGTTCTTACGAATATCTCCTTGGAAGAGAGTAATGAGATTTGGAAATAAGGGAAAGCTGAGCCCTTGGTATATTGGTTCTTTTGAAATACTAGATCGTGTTGGGAAGGTAGCTTATTGATCGGAGCTTCCACCGAATCTCTGTCAAGTTCATGATGTGTTCCATGTATCTCTCCTGAGAAAGTACATACCCGATCCTTAACACATACTAAGCTCAGAAGTTGTACCGCTAGAGTAAGATCTTTCTTATGAAGAATAGGCAATAGAGATTCTGGATTGTAGAGAAAAAGTTCTACGAAACATGACCACTCGTTTGGTTAATGCTTTATAGAGGAACCACCAATTAGAAGAAGCTACATGAGAACTTGAGGATATGATGAGGGAAAGGTATCCTCATTTGTTTGTTACTAAGTGACAAATTTCGAGGGTGAAATTCCTTTTAAGTTGGGTAGAATGTAACACCCGGATATTTTATGAAAAATATTTTGTTTTATGTATTATGTTATACACAACACCAAAGGAATCCTTCACTAAACACAACACTGTCTTGGCTTGCGTTACACGCTAGAGCAACCTTCCTCGATAGATTTCATTGTACTCAATACTGAGATTCACTAAACAATGATATGTTATATTATATAAACTAGCCATTATGAATAGTAATACCCATTTTTTTTAAATTTTATAAATTTTCTCTTTTAAAATTGACTTCATTTTTGGATTCGGAATATCAAAATTAGTCAAGGGTGAATTTTTGGTATTTTTTTGAAAAATTTCAATTTTTGATGAATAGTGAAAACACTGAGTTATTGGTTAAAACCTGACTTTTTATTTAAATAATAATTTATATTATTTAAATTTATTTTATTTTAAAATATATACATAATACCTATATAATTTCAATTTAATTCATTGGAGTCATTTTAAAATAATTTTAGATATATAAATATTTTATTGAACTTTTCACCGTCTTTTACCCACCTCCTAGGAGAATTTGCAAATTTACATAAAACATAATTTTACTGATTCTGTGAGTGGAATTTCAAAAATCTAAGAGACACGGTTGATATTATTAAGTAAAATGAGGTTCAATAAGATAAAAATAATTTTTGGTGAATAGTAACTTTTTACTTTTATTTACCACAGTTAAAAGTAAATAGGGTAATTAAGGGTAAAAATGATGTTATTATTACCCTAACACATGTCCTAATTCTATTGGATAAGTTCAATTCGACCAAAAAGAACCTTAAGAATAAAATATGACCATTTAGGTCCACTTGGATTAGATTAGGACATTTATTATTATTTAATTCAAAGAAGAGTTAAAA
Source organism: Viscum album (assembly GCA_963277665.1). Lineage (NCBI taxonomy): Eukaryota > Viridiplantae > Streptophyta > Magnoliopsida > Santalales > Viscaceae > Viscum > Viscum album. Next base: position 1,820,569,643 of record OY728164.1, read on the forward strand.
GAAGTAAAATCAATGTTTAATAAGTAAAACTTTTTTAATATAGGGTTATACATAAGATAAATTCGACTATAAATATTAATTAGAAATATAAAAAGATTTCCTATATAATGGTATTTTATTTATAATTTATAGACATTAAATAATTTATGTTATCGATGACATAATGATGATGCAGTAATTAACTTATTAATGTAATATTAACATAATTTATTTTATAAATACACAAATAAATGTAATATGAAACTTTTTATGAATTTCAATAATTTTTTTGGTTAATATAACATATTATGGTAAGTTATATGAATTTTTTTCGATGTAATAAGGTTGTTATGAATTTAACAAAAACAAGATACCAAATAGTTTCAAAATTGACATAAAAGAGTTTTAAAAAAAATATTATATTATAAATTGTTATTATTTTCCAAAAAATATACGGTTCAGAAAAAAGACTTATATAATAATATATATGACATTAATGAACCAATTGGGGTTCTATTGGTAGTTTATAGTATGTTTATTAACCATACAGTTTAAGAATACAAGAAGACACGGTAAAAGTTAAATTATTTAACTTAGAGTTAAATCTAAATGATAAGGTTAAATGGTAACCTAAACTTGTCTAAAACCTATTGGTTGAGATTATATCGACCCATAACCACCCTAGCATATAAATAAGTAACATTGAAGCCATTATAAACCGAATATGAATTTATTATAAAATTATACTTTAAGTTTTTCCTAAGGTGCCCCTCTCCTCCCTTATAAAAGGGCACCTCATCCCTCTCCTCCTCACACCACTTTGATCCTTCAAGCTCGGCCAACCCCTACCAATTTCTCTTCTCCACTTCCATAGGAACATAATAGAGGTCCTGGTATTCTACAAATACCCTCTTTAGTGCCATAAAAGGAGGTTAAGAAGAGGCGCGTCAAAGAAGAGGTAATATCCTTTACCGATCCTCTCCAATTCTTTCTTCTTCAACTTATTATTCTTTAGTTGTTTCATTATAAAGTAATAACATTAGTATCAATAATATATTTATATGTTATTATAAATATGAAACAACCCTATTTCACCTTCTATCCATCCTACGGAAAATAAAATCACCGCGCGTGCGTACGAACGGAATACCGTCTCCACGCCGTGGTGTAATCTGTTTTCCACCACCACCTTACTTGGATTGTTATAATGGTGTAAAGAATAACTACATATTATTATTATAACATTATACTAATTCTGAGACATTCCATATTCCCCTCAAATACCATTCAAGAATTATGGGAACGATATCATCGCTCGTGCATACGTACGGCCTATCATCTCAACGATGTGATGCGACTCGTTCTGCATGATATTCATTGAATAATGCTTATATAAATGAATTTAATGAATAAATATGATATATAATACACTAATACCATTCTTTAAATGAGTTATCTGTAACCTAAAAAGAGTAATAAAAATTTATTTGACAAAACATGGATAAGAACATAAAGCAAAAAAAACACCTGAATAATAAGTATTACTAATAAGAAGATAAGAATATGACCATATAAGATATCATAACAATGAAAATGATTCTGGAATAAGTCAATGAAATTATTTAAATGGTTATACAGGAGGTTCAGATAACTGCAAAGCATATCGGACCTATGGTAAGGGAAAATCTCACAATCTCATTTTTATCCGAGTTTGTTTAAACTTTGGTATTTACTGGGGCGTATTTATTATCCACATCCATGTTTCCTCAATATGAAATATTATTTATATCCGACTACAATTGTTTAAATCCAATTTTACCTAATGGTGAATTTTTAGTAAAAGGTATGAAAGAAATTTTTTTTCATCTTCAGTATGAGATACTTTTTGACTTTTCTGGCCAAAGTATGAGAAGAATGTTTTTTTAACTTATACTGCATGAATGGATTTTTATGATTTCATAGAAAATTATTTCCATAAAGCTTCGTTTAAAAGTTTTCATGTTTAGTTTTAATTAACTTCTTTTAGTTTAAAATTGTATGACATGTTAATAAAGGAAAAATTTTATTGAATTAGAAAGGATATTTTTCTCAAGAATGGAGTTCAAGTGTTTTATCAAAACTATTTTCCATCTAAGATAATATAGGGTTCTATTTCTATCCCTATTATTACATTGATTTGATTATGTTATGATGGAATTATTTAAATTAAGTCCTTTATCTTATATGAATTGTTTTATGATGTCATTATGTTTAAGAATGTCATTTTTATTACATGGGTTATGCTATAATGTATGATTTATTATTTTGTGGGACATATAAGAATGGTTTCATTATGAGATGGGTGAGACCTATATCACCCTCCAATGAATTGGGTAAATATTTATATCTCATGAGATAGACATGGCTAGAATGACAAGTTAAAACTGGTTTAGTGATACAAGACTAGAATAAGGAGTGAACTCAGTCCGGAAATGGACTTTGTCTGCTAAGATAGTGTTGGAAATGAGTCTTGACTAATAAGAAATGATTTTCCATGATTATGTGTGTATGAAACAAAGTTTCATGTTTTATGTTATGATTATTGGGATTGCATTTTCACTGCTATGATTTATCCCATGTTATGATATTGTGATCTCTTTTTCCGGTTAAGATTTTCAAAATGTTAAGTTCTTATGAATATGATATGATTGATATTTCCTTTATTTTCCCTTACTGGGCATTTGAGCTCACCCTTTTGTATGTTTTATTTTCCCCAGGATAGGAAGAAGGATATTAAGTAGGATATGCTAAAAGGGACTCTAGATATGATGAAATAAATGGGAGACAATGTAGATGCTTTATGAACCAGTTGATTATGTTTCCCAGTTTCTAAAGACACTATACCTATACGGTCCTATCTTGGTTTTGTTATATGTTGTAATAAGTATGCTTTAATTCTTATATAATCAAAATGTATGTTAAGTATGGGTTGTTATAGAGGGTCACCCTGCAAGTTTTCTTGGAGGTCTCGAGTGAGCTATAGTGTTTCCTAAGTTAGGGGTCAGAGTGTTCCATGTTGAAGTTTTTTTTGGAGTTGAAATTCTTGTTGTTGGTCTTTTCACATGGTGAATATAGTTTTGAGATCTATGGAATTTCATGTTATGAGTGTCTTAAATGCTTGGTCTTGAAGCGATGAAGGTTTTGTTTGAAATACCTTCTAGTATTCACAGTCTTTCTTAGAACCTTTGGTTAACCAATTATTTTTGGGACTTTCTAGGGGCAAAAAGTGTCATGGTGAGGAGAATTGTCACACCCCAACCGATGCTTTATTTTAAATTGATTATTTTTGGGTTCTTTTGCAGGCACACGACCATGCACGTCGACCGTGCACGCGACCCTGCACGCGACGGTGCGCGCGACCGTGCTCGCAACCCTACACGCCACTGGGCGCGCGACCGTGTGCCTGACCGTGCGCGGTGTCCATCCTCAATAAATAATTTTATTATATTTTTTGATATTATTATTTTTGTTTTATTATTAATATTAAATTTATAATTTAATAAGATATTTATTTATCCTAAATTTTATTTTTACTTTTGTTTTTATTTTCTTTTGATTTCTTTTCTCTTTCCACTTTTCTTTTCTCTATTTTTCTTTTCCCTCTCTCTATATCTCTCTTTTCCCTCCCTCTCATTCTCTCCCCCTCTCTTGTGCGGGCCTCTCCTCCCCTAACCCTAGCCGCTTCTCCCTTTTCCTCACCGGACCGCTCACCGCCTCTACTCCCTCTCCCGGACCGGCACCACACTGCCCTCCTCCTCCCTCTCCGGCAGGCCATGTCGCCCGCCTCACCTTGGGCTCCCCCGCGTCTCCCCCACTGCCTCTCACGGACAGACCTACGCCGCCCCTCCTTTCTGGCTGATTTTTCAGCGTGACGCACATCTGAACTCCCTTCCCCTCACCCAGTTTTCCATCAGCTCCTTCGCCATAGGTGTGTTTTCCCTTCGTTGGGTTGTTTTATTGATTTGGGGATTTTCAGGTTAGGGTTTTAGGTTTAATTTGCTTTAATTTTGATGAAATGGGTTTGATACCTTTTTTTAGGGTTTTTTGTATTGCTTGCGGTGTGATTGATGTACGAAAGGAGTGTCACACCATGTTTGCGAATTTTTGTACATGCCAGTAGGTGGTTACATGCATAATTGTTATTTGATGAATTAATTTGAATGCTTAATTTGTTTATCATATTATTTTTTTAATTTGTGTAGTGAGAAGTTGGTTTTCTATGAAATTTTATTTGTATTGAAATTTCTTAGTAGTTTGTTTATATTATGTGCGTGTTTTCTACTGAGAACTCTATTAGTGTTTTTAAATTTTTCGGTTAGCCTATTAATTTGTAAAAGTGGTGAGAACTATATTTTTGACATGGCTTCATGTGTATTTGGTTGTAAAATATGTTTTTTCATGACTTTCGTGGGTAACGCCAAGTGATTATTTTAAATTATTTTATAAGATTTTACTTTTTTATTATTATATTATGTGGTTTGTGTAAATGTGTTTTACATATTGTGCATGGTTTTCCATCAAACTATTTGTGTGGTTTAGGTCACACTTTAAAATTGAATTTGAGTGCGTGTGATGTTGGAATGCATTTAAATGTATAAATTTTTAATTTAATGTGTGTAAATCCATGTGAGATTCTTTTACTATTGATTTATAATTTTTTTTGAATGGTTTATTAAATTATGTCACTGGTGGGAAAATTGTTTGAAAGATTCTTTAGTGTGAGTCTTGTTTCAAAAGGGTGTATATATGTGTATGTGGTGGTTTGTTTAATGATAAGTGACATTAAATTGTGCAGCTGGTTTTATTGAGTTTGTAACCTATGAAAATTGAGTTTTGAAATATTTTTGGTTTGGTGTGTAATGCAGTGTCATGGTCTTTAAAATTTTATTTAAATTTTTTTTAAATGTTTTATTAAATAATTTTTAAGGATGGAAAATTATCTTTTTTGAGTTGGGTAAAGGTTTCTGGTTATTAATGTCTGGCGGTTGTTGCAGCGTGTCGTCAGTGAAAGTTCGTGACACTGCGGTTATCGGGTTGCGCGTGCTTATGCGCAAGTGCGAAGCGAGTCGTGTCGTCATGATCAAGCGGCGAGTCTAGGTAGGTCCCCCACTACACTTGCCTTTAAATTTAGAATTTATTAATTACATGATATTTCATTAATTTTCAGTAAATGATAAATAGTATAGAATAATTATTTTTGGAATAATTAATCGATGTAAAAAAAGAGGTGTTTATTTTATACGCAACACTTGAAATATTTTCTTGCTGAATTTACACACAACAGTGAAAGAATGCATGTTTGTCCTTTGAACATAATTCACAGCATTTCAAGGGTAGTTCTGGTTTAATGATAAATGTTTTCTTCTGATGCGTGAGCAAGTGTTTTGGTTCTCTTGAGAAATGAGGTTTTTCTTTAAAGCTAGTTAAGGCCCGTTTGGAACTTTAATGAAATAAATTATTTTGCAAAACCTCTTTGGAGTGGCTCTGGGGTGACCTTGTTGTGCACGTCGACTTGGTGCGAGTTGTTCATGATGTTTTGGCATTGTGACTATGATTGAATTTGTTGACTCACCCCCTTTTTTTATTACACATGTTGACATGGGAACCTTGCATAGTAAGTGAATTTTTATGAACGATGATGCACTAATTTAGATTATGCACTGGCTAGTGGTCCCATTGCAAGGGAATACTGTGTTATTGCTTCTATGTGGATTGAGCCCCTCGGTTAGGCCATTCCTGGCTATAATGGGTAGTAGTATGGGCGTTATGACATCATCGTGTTAGGAGATGCCTTCATGATGAGTCACATGTATAGTACGTTCTATATTGTTCATGAGCTCCTAGGTTCGACCCATGTCTGTTCAACATTTGTTGCTTGCAGTAGTGATTATGATGCTTATATGTATACCCACATTTCCCTTCCGGTGTGATTTCTTTTGTGCATTTCTGGTGTATTGTTCTCCTTCAAAAGTGATAAAATGATTTTAATTAGGTTTCTAAAAATGGTGTTCAAATGAAAGTGTTTAATCCTCTTTGTAAAAATTTGAAAAAAATATAAACATCACTTTCCCTTTCTAAAAATCCATTGAAACTAATGAAATGAATCTAGATTTGAAAATGGTTAAGGGAAATGGTTTGTAGTTTTATTTTGAAAAAAATACTTAGAAAAACTTAGTTTATAAATTCTAGTTCAAACTTGAAATTAGTGAATTCTTTATTTAATGGCGTGCTTGTTGGGAATAGAATTATTCGGGCCTACCTACTGAGTTTTAATACTCATGCCTATAGTGTTTTATTGTTTTTAGTTTCTACTGCAGGTTTGACATGAGCTTGTTCCCCGTGGGAGAGAATTGGTTGTGGTTTGGAGAGTGACTCTCGAGGTCACGAGGAGTTTTTGGTTGTGGTCAAGTTATTACATTGTTCTACCTTTTTTCAATGAATTATTTATTTTCATTAGGAGATATCGTTCCCACTTTCCCTGTTGATGCCCTGGTGCTTTTCTCCAGCCCAGGAGGATTGGGAACGCCTCTCGAGCCTTGCTGCGGACCGGGTCGGGCGCCAGGTCGGATGGTGACCTGTCCTGGTTTGTGTAAAAATGGTATCAGAGGTGGGTTTTGTTCTTGTTATTTGGGGAATCATGTTGATCAGATATATGATTGTCGGTACTTGAGTGGTAGGTGCGGTAAGAGAGTCGTGAACTCTTACACTTTACAATCCTTAGGTAACCAGGGGTAGTCCGGGATTTAAGTCTTTGGCTTTGGTCTCTGTGGATGGGGGATGACAATAAGAGTAAACCAGTGCTGCATGTGGGCTCACATGGATTAGCGACCCATGCGATGCTCGATAGTATGGTTCGACACTCCTAGTGGTTGTCACTTGCCTAGGGCATGGTCTGCTAAACCAAGTATCCATTTTAGGAAAGACCACAAATTCTCCATCCAGGTGCTTTAGGGGTTTCTTCTATCATTTTCTCTTGGTGTTAGATTGAAATGATTTTTAGGGTATGTTTTCCGTTGATCATATTTATGGAATTTGGTAAGTGATTTGTTGAAATAGGGTTTCTAAAAGAATGTTTTGGGTTGTTTGAAATTGAAGTGATCTATTTTGGAAATGGAATGAATTTTGAAAATTTGTCTGGAATTTTTTAAATGTGTTTTTGGAAAAGGGTATTTCCAGAATATTGGAAATGTTTTTTTAAATGGAAGAGCCTTTTTTTGCCTAGTGGTATTCCTAGGGTGCTCGCCTGTGCATATGGTTGTGATTAGTGTCCATTTGGTGGATCGTGTGCATGGGTTCATGAGTGGCATGGAAATTCATATATGCGATGTATCCAAGAATATCAGTGGTGTGTTATGCCGGGAATTTTGCGATGATTTTGCAGTGCTTGGTTTTTCAAGCGGGTGTTTTCTCTAAAAATGAATTGATGCGTTATGTTGGGATTTTTGGATGTGTATCCAAAGAGTGAATTTTTTTTGTGGGGTTCTTGGTTTTGTGGAGGGTTGTTTTTGTATTTCTTGTTTAGGATATGCTCCCTAGAACGATCCAATGGGTTTCCAGTAGGTCTCTCAATTCATGGCTTAGCCCAGACTCTCAGTGGAGTGGCAGAGTTGGGTTCTGCTCGATGGTGTCAGTTGTTTGAAGACGTTGAGGTCAGTTGAATATCGTCGAGTGCTTTGCAAAAATTTGGTTGTGTCTCCAGTTTTTGAGGAACTCCAAATTTTGTGTGGGTATGAGTATTCTCGGGTATGTCTGGAGGAGCATGACTAAACCAGTAAATGATGATCGTTCCATTTTCTTGGAGAATGGGGATATCTTGAGCGATCTTCAAAACCAGCTTCAATCCCATGGTTGAACCTAAGGAAGTGAAGGTGAGGGAAATTGGTGGAGCTCGTGAGTGCTTGACCAGTCAACAGATGCTGAGGGAGGTATATTGACAAAGTGGCCGCATGGGTCACAAGGAAAAGACTATAGACAGCTTTTCCAGAGGATGAAGTTCCAGTCAGAGGAGGTTATCTTATGACTGCAAGACGGTAGATGCTTCAGTCATCAGAGCCCCAACCATAGGTCCCGAGGTGAAGCTTGCACGCAGTAAAAAATTCCTTGGACGTGGGATGAGCTTGGTCTGACTTAGGTCCATAGTGTTGGGATGGGGACGAATTATGTTTCCCTACTGTAGTATCATCTCTGAAGGTTTAATTTTTTTGAGGGGCATAAAGGCCTTTTCTCTTTATGGTGGTCTTGAATTATGGAAGTTCCTCCCTGGAATTAAAGATGTTCAGAGAATCCCTCTTGCAATTAGTGCGCTCTGTGACCCTTCTGGTGGTCGGCTATGGATCAAAATTGTACCCATTTTAGAGATGCTCATGTCTTGTGGAATTGAGGTGCGTCTGTCCAGTTTGTCTCTTGGTTAGGGGTTTCCACTGTCAAAACCCTCTAACGTGGTGGAGTATTGGTCAGTGTGGGAATCGACTGTGTGGGTCAGCCCGTGTTAGCTGGTTCGTGATGAAGAGTTAAGTATGTATCTCTCAAAGTAAATTGGAAATGCATGTGCGGGTGTCGTGGTGTTAGGAAAATTCTAAAATGGTGGGTAGACCCATTTCTGGTCTCGCCAGCGTCTCCCCTTATTTTAGTTTGGTTCAACTTAGGGATATTACAGGGTCAAGCTAGTGTTAGAGGTTTTTTCCGGGTTTGTGAATCGTTTTGGTTTGGAGAACCAATATTTGACAAGGATCCTAATATGGTGGGGAGACCACCATCAGATGAACTTGTGGAAAACTCTATCTTCAAAGTGTGAATGGAAGGACAATCCCTTGCTTCTTCTCCGCCCAACCCTGATCATTGTAATTGGTTCACTCGGGAAGTTGGTCACCTTACGAGTGTTCTTGGAGATCTCGAGTGAGCCCTGGTGTTTCTTAAGTTAGGGGTCAGAGTGTTTCATGTTGAAGTTGTGTTTGGAGGTGAACTTCTTGCTATTGGCCTTTTCACTTGGTTATTATAGTTTTGAGATCTATGGAATTTCATGTTTTTGGTGTCTTAAATGCTTGGTCTTCGAGCGATGAAGGTTTTGTTTAAAATACCTTCTGGTCATCACAGTCTTTCTTGGAACATTTGGTTAACCAAGTCTTTTTGTAACTTTCTAGGGGTAAAAAGTGTCATGGTGGGGGGAATTTTCACACCTCGACTGATGCTTTATTTTAAATTGATTATTTTTGGGTTATTTTGCGGGCATGCGACCATGCGTGGTGACCATGCGCGCGACCAGGCATGCGACCGGGTGCGTGATCATGCACACAATTGGGTGTGCAACCATGCACGCGACCGTGCGCGGTGTCCATCCTCAATAAATAATTTTATTATATTGGTTGATTTTATTATTTTTGTTTTATTATTAATATTAAATTTAGAATTTAATAGGATATTAATTTATCCTTAATTTTAATTTTATTTTTGTTTTTATTTTCTTTTAAGTTTTTTCTCTTTTGCACTTTTTCTTTTCCCTCTTTTTCTTTTCTCTATCTCCCTCTATTTTTCCCTCTCTCTCATTCTCTCCCCCTCTCTCGTGCGGGCCTCTCCTTCCCTAACCCTAGTCGCTGCTCCCTTTTCCTCACCGGACCTCTCACCACCTCTGCTCCCTCTCCTGAACTGGTGCCACCTTGCCCCCTCCTCCCTCTCTAGTCGGCTGCGCCGCCCACCTCACCTCGGGCTCCCTCACATTTCTCCTACTGCCTCACACTGACAGAACCACACCTCCCCTCCCTTCCGACTAATTTTCCGTCACGACGCACCTCCGACCTCCCTTCCCCTCGCCCAGTTTGCCATCCGCACCTTCACCACAGGTGCATTTTCCCTTCTTTGGTTTGTTTTGTTGATTTGGGGATTTTTAGGTTAGGGTTTTAGGTTGAATTTGGTTTGATTTTGATGCAATGGGTTTGATACCTTGTTTTTAGGGTTTTATTGTATTGCTTGCGGTGTGATTGATGTACGACGGGAGTTTCGCGCCATATTTGTGAAGTTTGATACATGTCGGTAGGTGGTTCCATGCATAATTGTAATTTGATGAATTAATTTGCAAGCTTAATTTGTTTATCATATTATTTAATTAATTTGAGTGGTGAGAAGTTGGTTTTCTTTAAAATTTGATTTCTATTGAAATTGTTTAGTAGGTTTTTTATATTATGTGAGTGTTTTATACTAAAAACTCTGTGAGTGTTTTTTTAAATTGTGTGGTTAGCCTATTAATTTGTACAAGTGGTGAAAAATATATTTTTTACATGGCATCAAGTGTGTTTGGTCGTAAAAGAAGGTTTTTCATGAGTTTAGTGGGTAACACCAAGTGATTATTTTAAAATTTTTTATAAGATTTTACTTTTGGCTTATTAAATTATGTGGTTTGTGTAAATGTGTTTTACATATAGTACAAGGTTTTCCATCAAACTATTTGTGTGGTGCTGTTCACACTTTAAAATTGAATTTGAGTGCGTGTGATGTTGGAAAGAATTTGACTTTATAAATTTTTTAATTTAGAGTGTGTAAAGCCATGTGACATTCTTTCACTATTGCTTTATAATTTTTTTTAATTGTTTATTAAATTATGTCACTGGTGGGAAAAGTGTTTGAAAAATGCATTAGTGTGCGTCTTGTTTCAAAAGGGTGTTTATATGTGTTAGTGGTGGTTTTTATAATGATAATTGACTTCAAATTGTGCATATGGTTTAATTGAGTATGTAACCTATCAAAAATTGAGTTTTGAAAGATTTTTGGTTTGGTTTGTAAAGCAGTGTCATGGTCTTTAAAATTTTATTTATAGAAATTTTAAATTGTTTTATTAAATAATTATTAAGGATGGAAAATTATCTTATTTTAGTTGGGTAATGGTTTCCGGTTTTAAATGTCCTGTGGTTGTTGCAGCATGTCGTCAGCAAATGTCCGCAACACTGCGGTTATTGGGTTGCGCATGCTTATGCACAAGTGCGAAGAGAGTAATGTCATCAAGATCAAGCGGCGAGTCGAGGTAGGTCCCCCACTGAACTTTCCTTTTAAATTTAGAATTTATTAATTACTTAATATTTCATTAATTTTCATTAAATGAGAAATAGTATAGAATAATTATTTTTGGAATAATTACTCGATGTAAAAAAAGAGGTGTTTATTTTATACGAAACACTTGAAATATTTTCTTGCTGAATTGATGCACAATAGTGAAAGAATTCCCCTTTGGAATTTGATCATAATTAACCGAATTTCAAGTGTAGTTCTGGTTTAATAATAAATGTTTTCTTCTGATGCGTGAGCAAGTGTTTTGGTTCTCTTGAGAAATGAGGTTTTTCTTTAAAGGTGGTTAAGTCCTATTTGGCACATTAATGAAATAAATTATTTTGAAAAACCACTTTGAAGTGGCTTGGTGGTGACCTTGTTTTGCACGTCGACTTGCTGTGAGTTGTGGGTGATGTTTGTTCATCGCGGCTATGATTGACTTTTTTTGACTCACCCCCTTTTTTTATTACACACGTTGACATGAGAACCTGGAATAGTAAGTGAATTTTTGTGAATGATGCTGCACTAATTTAGATTATGTCCTGGCTATTGGCCTCATAGCAGGGGAATAATGTGTTATTGCTACTATGGGGATTAGTCCCCTCGATTAGGCCATACAGGGCTATACGGGGTAGTAGTATGGGCATTACGATGTCATCGAGTTAGGGAATGCCTTCATGATGATTCACATGTATATTACGTTCTAGATTGCTCACAAGCTCCTAGGTATGACCCATGTCTATTCAGATTTTGTTGACTTTAGTAGGGATTATGATGCTTATATGTATACACACATTGCCCTTCCTATGTGATTTCTTTTGTGCATTTCCAGTGTATTTTTCTCCTTGGAAAGTGGTAAATTGATTTTAATTAGGTTTCTAAAAATGGTTTTCAAATGAAAGTGTTTAATCCTCCTTGTAAAAATTTGATAAAAATATAAACGTCAATTTCCATTTCTAAAAATCCATTGACACTAATGAAATGAATCTAGATTTGAAAATGGTTAAGGGCAATGATTTGTTCTTTTCTTTTTATAAAAATACATAGAAAAACATACTTTTATAAATTGTAGTTCAAACATGAAATTAGTGAACTATTTATTTAATGGAATTTTCATTGGGAATAGAATTAGTCGGGCCTACCAACTGAGTTTTAATACTCATGACTATAGTGTTTTCTTGTTTTTAGTTTCTATTGTAGGTTTGACAAGAGCTTGTTCGCCATGGGTGGGACTTGGTTGTGGTTTGGAGAGTGGCTCTCAAGGTCACGAGGAGTTTTTGGTTGTGTTCAGGTTAGTATGTTGTTCTACTTTTTTTTGCTGATTTATATATTTTCATTTGGCCAAATCGTTCCCATGTGCCTTGTTGATACCCTAGCACTTGTCACCAGCCCAGGAGGATCGGGAACGCCTCTTGGGCCTTGCCGCGGACCGGGTCAGGCACCGTGTCGGATGGAGACCCGACGTGGTTCGTGACATAGTATGTGACCCATGAACTTCCCAGTAGAAGTTTTAATCTCTAATAGATAGGTATAGTACTAATTATCTAACTCTATAGGAGAGTTCCACTCTAATGGTTGATAGAGGACCCAAAACCTATCCCAGCAAGAGGGTGCCACTATAATATCTTTGACGATCATGCTAAATCACATTCATCATAGAGCATCTTCTAAAAAAGTTTCCCACTTATAACATCTCAAATAAAATCTCAACATCCACTAAAAATTCCACCATATCATTGTTCATGGATAAAAATCGGGATAGGCTACCCGCAAGCCAAAATCTGAGTCCAAACGAAGGAGATATGATAGGAAGATGTTTCATCAAAAATGAAGTAGCGGTACACAATGTGTAAGGGGACCCACATAGAATGTGGTCCCTCTCTTCTACCTGACGGTTTCCTTTCCAATACATGGTTTTATTCCCATTTATCCACACACGTCGTGTAAGTCACATTGCGTGTCTCAGCCACCCAAGGTCCGGCCTGTGCTCTTAACCGTGTCTGTGTAATATTTCTAGTGTCATTTGGGCCATGTTAGTGTACCCTGTCCATGTGATCGCACATCACATGTTCATATTTGTGCCCCTATAATCCAATTCATGGAATGTGCTCCGACGCAAGGTCTTTCCTGTGAGCTCCTGTCACATGTCCTGTGTACCCATAGAGGGTCACACAACATGTCTCCTAGACACACGATGTGTGATTGATGCATGATTTTCATAGTGTGTGGAAAAAGAAAATTATTTTAATAATATAGTACAGAGGCTAACCAAGGTCATCTCACTTGAGGATCATTGCGGTCCGTTAAATCACTAATTTTAATTCATCTAATCTATTTATTTTTTGATTTCATAATATTTATTGAAAACAATGGTTTTGGTGTTTTTGAAAAAAATGTGCAATTAAAATAATGACATGAATAATTTAAACCTATATGAAAACAAAATGAAATCAGGGAAGAAATTTCTTAGTCCTAGGGTTGGATAACACAGGTTCATTCATCATTTTATTTTTTGTTTAAATTCAATTTGATAATTGTTTTAATGAAACCTCATTAATGAATTACATTCCCTAGATTTATTAAGTGTGTGATTTAAGAATGAGTCCAACACACCAAACCACACCTCCCCCATGTCCAAGCCTCAACTTAGTCACTTTTCAAGGAGAAGTTCCTAGAGATCACGATGGATAGATGGAAGAGAGAGGATGAGATTGAGATTGGAAGAGAAAAGGGGTAGAAGAAGAAATGAGAACACTTTAATATAAAAAATATTAATGAATTACATGAGAAAAAAATGAAAACTAAAAATAAAAATAAAATACCTAAATATAAATCCTAAATGGTTCTTTGCCTCCTATCCTTAGCTCCCTGGATAATGTGAGGACGGGAAGGAATGATTTGAGAGGTAGGAGATACTCTCCTTTTATAGGAATATTTCTGTCATCCGAAAGTCGATGTGTTGTTGACCCATTAATTATAAGTTTCACACCTTGATACCATCAATAAAGTGGTTTATAAATGTGTTTTAAGTTTACCCTCAAAATTTCAGCTTAATTTTCCATGGAATATAAGAGTTATGATTTTTTAATTAATGGTTTATTTTTCTAGATGACGGTTCCCAGAAGATTCCTTAAAAAATATGTCATTCAATGGCCACCTTAATGGATTCAAAACACCATGGGATTTAATGTAGAAACGCACCTATATATCCCTTTTCCATTCCAAATAGAATAACATCAATTAAAGCTGTGTAGGCGTAGATGTTCTTCTGTTACTATGGTGGGGTCCACGCTGTCTGCCTAGAAAATTCTTCAACATCTTTGATTTTTAAGGCCTATAGATGATCGAATCATCCCATAGTATAGCAGAATAAGTTAAAGGAAGTAAAACAAGGATTATAAATAAAATAATCACTCAATTTGGAATTATATTTTTCTTGAAATGACTAAAATAACCTTGAAGTAAAAATATTTCAAAAATCCAGAATTAAGCACTTTTCACTATTAAATCATTTTCATTATATAATCCAAATTTCCCATTATTTTATTAAAAAATTTAAATACACGGGTTTTTTCATTTAAAAACATCAACAATTTATTATTATTGGATTAAAAATATACACATAAATTTTCTCTATCAGTGATCCTTAACTTTCTCAATAACCCTAGCACCACAACCATAGGGGCACAACATGGTGTGTGTTCATCCCAATACACACCATATAGTATTTATTTTCATAGAAAGTTAGATCTTATCCATGAATATTTTATCTATTATCTCTACATCGAAACACACCTCAATTTCACCGAAAACTGAAGGGGAAGTTTCTATTTGTCAATTCCGGCCCTTCAGTGGCCATAAATCGGATCTCTGATAATTCATGTTGGTTCATCACATACCCTGCATTCCTACCATGTCATTACCTTCTTTATCTCTGATCCTAGATCCAAAAAGTGATCACCCACATCCTAAAAATATCCCAATCCATTCTTCGGACAAATGAATCATTCGTCGCATGTGGAACGATCATGAGTCCGAGGGTCCGGTCACACTTGATCCCACCTGAAAATTCCAAAACATGGTCCCATAGACCAATATTGAAAAATCATGAGAAAAAATGGGGTAAATCATAAGAATTAAAGGTAAAACAATTATGGTACAAGCATTATAGGAAAATGTATACATATTGGGATACATGGGGTGAGAAACATGGTATAAATTGAATAAATAATTTAAATCTAGTATGCAGGTGTATGTAAAGGCTCAATTTAACATAGATAAATTAAAAGGAATTGATCATGCAAAAATAGTTTAATCAAATACGGTGGAGTCCGCAAATTATGAGTCCTACCTTAATACCAATTTTTTTATGACAAAGAACATGCTCACCAATGAAGGAGTATGATCCATTGTGTTTTCCATGCTCCAATTCACCTGGATCCAGTTGTTGATCGATCACCCAATCTAGATTCAATAATGAGTTAGGAAGAATCTTCTCTCATAGATCCCAAGATTTTGTGGCTAACCCTGGACTTCCATCATAATGGTGAATTTATAGAGGATCGTTCTAGGTAATTTAATAAAATAAATAAAATAATTTATTTATATTAATTAAACTCACTCGCTAATGGCTCCTTTATCCAAATGTCTCAAAAAACCAATTTTGGGTCTCACCTATGGTAAACCATACGTTCTGGATTCAACTGTGGTCTCATATTTCTGATTGGAGACACATTTTAAGAGTAATCCCATTTTTCTTTAAAACTATGTGCACATAATATAAAATATAATTATTATTTTATAGAACTAATTCTGGGAACACCAGACCCCACAATCACACACCATCTCAACTATTGGCTCCAAAAATATTTCAAGATATATCCCAAAGTCTTAAAAGAAAAAATATGGTCTCTATATTATTCCTTCCTTCAATATTTTCATACTTAAAAAGAAAAACTTAAAAAAAATATTAGGGTATTGAGCTTGCATCGGGATCTCCTACTCCTAGGAGATCTCCTGCATGCTCTGACAACACCAAAACACACAAACTAATGGAATGGTCCATCCATGCAAGGTCCTGTCCTGCTAATCCTATATTTACTTTAGGTTCCCTTCAAAAGTGGTTCCATCCTCAATGTCCAGCTCTCCCTAGTAAATAATGTTCTTAGGGTCATGCATGTATCTCCTCAGCTGTGACACATGGAAGATGTTATGCACCTACTCTAACTATGTGGGTAGGGTGAGGTGCTAAGAAACCTTTCCAGCCCTATGAATGATCTCAAACATCCTAATGAACCTCAAGTATAATATTCATTCCTAGATGAATCTCCATAATCCTTGTCATATAGAGACTCTCAAGAATGAATGGTGTCTTTAATTGAACTCCAAGGGCCTTCGACGTTGATTTTCATATGATTTATGCCTACTATGGGCCATCATCATCTGCTTGTGGATCACATATACCTTATCCATCATCACCTGTACCATCTATGGAATAATAAGAGATGTCTCACCAACCTTAGCCCAATATAAGGGTGACCTTCAGCGTCACCCTTATAAGGCCTCAAACTGTTTCATGATAATAGTAGAGTGATAGTTATTATTGTATGAAAACTCTATCAAGGGAAAGTGATCCTCCCTACACTGACCAAATTCTAACACAAAATCCCTTAGTACATCCCATAGTACCTAGATAGTGCACTCGGTCTACCCATCTATCTAGGGGTGTAATGTTATAATCATCCTCATCTGGGTCCCAAATTCATCCTATAGTACTCTACATAATGGTAATGTAAACTAGAAATCACTATTATAGAAAATAGTTAAGGGCACCCCATGAAGGTGGATGATCTCCCATACATACAACTACCCTAAAATCTCCACTGTACTCTTCTCCCTAATAGTATGGAAGTGCATCGACTTCATGAGTTGGTCAACTATCATCCATATAGAATCATGTAATCTCGTTATCCGTGGAATCCTTATCACTAAATCCATGGATATTCCATCTCATTTCAACTTCAGGATATCAAGAGGATACAAACAACCTGTCGAAACCTGGTGCTTAGACTTTACCTACTAATAGGTGAGACACTGAGAGATGAACTCTGCCACACTCCATGACATGCTAGCCCACCAAAACTACCACAAAAGGTATATGTAAATATTCCCCACATTGGGGTTTAAAGCTAAAGGAGGTGTGTGAAAATATCTCATCACCTCCTCCCACATCGTGAATAAGACCACCATTCATCTCTAGAAAATGATGATGTGATTCTATACTTTAGAAAATCCATCTAGTGAATCTCTTAAGTATATTTGGTCACTTAAAACCTTAGAGTCGATGTATTCCAATATATACTCTCTCACATGTTGGATAAATGTATATTTCAACACCATTGAAAGAAGAAAATATGCACCCTCCTCTTTAGCTAGTGTCAGTTGTAAGGAATTCAACTACTCAGAAGCCTCTTTTACCAAATGAGCTTGGGAGTTCCGGCTAAGGGAAACCACCACCATGTTTACCTTCCTAGAAGTATAAAATATCTCATAGTCATAGTCCTGCAGGAACTCTAAATAGTTCCTCTATCTTAGGTTTGAGTATCTCTACTTGAATACATACTTGAGACTCTATTGATCTATGTAAACAATAATGTGATATTCCAAAAGATAGTTCCTCCACATCCTCAGAGAAAAGACTATTTCTGCTAACTCCATGATGTGATTTTTATAGTTCTAATCATGGGTTATCAAATACCTCGACCCATATATGATAACTTCATTCTTCTATATTAACACACATCCAATCCCAAATTCCGAGGCATAAAAACAAACTATGTATTCCACACCCACCTCTAGTTGTTTCAAAATAATAGAACTTGTCAGCATTAGGCTCAACTCCTTAAAGGATCTATAGCACTAATCATTATAGTTATTGGATTCCCTTTCCGCATAATGGTTTTAAAGGGGATAAAATCCTAGAGAAGTCTTCCAAAAAACCTCTTGTAGTACCCCACCAAGCTAATAAAACTTTTCACCTATGACACAATCTTGGGTGGATCCTAAGTAGGAACTCCATCAATCTTCACTGGGTCCAAAAATAAACCTTGACCAGAAATGAAATTCCCTAGAAAGTGAACCACATGAATCTAGAACTAACATTTTGGGAGTTCAAAATAAATCAGGTGCTCCCGAAGAAAATATAGAACCATATCCAAGTTCTATGCATTCTCCTCCTCTGACACAGAGTAGATGAGTATTTCATTGATGAAGAAAACAAAAAATGGGCCATCTAGAGATGGAAGATCCATTTTATAAAAGTCAAACATATTAGGAGAATTCATCACACCAAAAGAGATCACCATGAACTAATAGTGTTAGTAGAGATATCAGAATGCCATGTTCATAATATCATCCTTGTAAACTCTCAACTCGTGGTATCCAAGTCTGAGATCAATCTTTGAAAACTATCTCATGTCTTCCAACTAATCAAATATGTCATCAATCCTTAGTATGGGGTACTTGTTCTTTATCGTGGCCTAGTATAGGTGTCGATAATCAATAGAAATCTGCAAGATACCATTAAAACATTTCAAAAAAACCCTATATATGACCAAGGAAACACACTAGTTCTAATAAAACCCTTATCTTGAAGGCCCTCAAACCTAAAATGCATCTCCCAAAGCACATTAGGGGCCATCCAATATGCTACAAAAGATATCATAATGGTACCGAGGTGAAAATAAATGAAAAAATCCATATATAAACTCATAGGTAGTCCCAAAACATCATGAAGGAACATTTCTATAAAATCATCCATGAGTGAAGGAATATAGATGCTTGAATATCCTGTCACACCATGGTCTACACTCACAAACTAATGAGTAATGGGTTTCGACCTCCTTCTCGCAATACCCACTGAACCTACTGTGAGATCACTCTTTCCCATAAAGTAGAATCACATCCCATTAGTGAAAAGTAATATTACTCATCTGCGGTGACCAAAAATCTGGGATCTAACCATGTAAGGACAATCAATACCCAATATAACATCATAAGGATTCACCGTGATAAAAAAAGGTCCAATGAGAACCTTTCTCCACTAAGAGATGTATCACACTACTAGAAGATAAATGATTTAGAAGAGTCATTCCATGTAAAAACATAATGACAAAGCTACTAGGATAAGGCCAAAAAATAGATCAATCTTTGAAACATGGAGTAAAGAGAAAAAGAAATGACTCACACCTATATCAACTAATATTTAAGAAATACAAGAATAAACGCATATCATATATCTAATCATCTTGTGTGATTTCATGTTATACACATCCATAATATGATTTTTTCTACTTCCCCGACCACCAGACCCCTAATCCTAGCATGAGACGCCTGGTGGTGGTGGTGGAAGGAGATCATAACTTCATCAACCACCCATAGATCTTCCACCTGGAGCTGCACCAACTCCTCTTTGAGCTCCAACATCATAGAGAAACTGTTCTCTCTCCCAGGATCTCCATGATCCCGGTGCTACCTCTATCATTGTGGTCTATCCATTATATTCATTTCATCATTATCACTTCTAGTTGGGAAATCATTTTCCATGTGACCTCACTCGTCTCATGCATATCCCTACCCATTTTTTAGGATGCCCTAGTCCTCTTCTCTATCCCTAACCAACTTCCCATGTTTGATCCTAGGAACAACTCTTGTGCTCAGATCCTATCAACTGGAACCTGCTAGCTATTTCAGATGACTTATCCCGATAACACAAACATCTAACTCAAGCTAAATGGAACCCCTATAATTTTAATATATTCTTAACCATTTCCCACTCCAACACCCTGACATGGGTGGGAATTCACAATGGTATTAAAATGGCCCAAATATATCTACAGATACCCGGCTCAATATTCTGTTCTCAGAAGTAGCCAACCCAATTCATTGTGAGAGAGTATTGTGTAAGGTTTTTGAACCTTCAGTCATATTGATACACTATCATCAATCCCTTCAAAAAATCATGAAGCTCATGAATCCAAACTGTGTGCAAGAATTAGTGGTGGTACTTCACGTAGAACAACTATTGGAAGTTGGTCCACGAGAGTGTCAGCTCCTCATGCATTTTTGTAACTAGACTCCAAAATTTCACAAATTCTCCATAGAAAATTCTAGATACCAACACAACCACATGATCACTCATTTTCTAGACACACCTAAAAACATTGATCACTGACTCTATCCAATCCTCCATGTCCTAGGGATCTTGATCATTGTGGAACATCAGTAGCCTCTATCATTGGAACTCATGGAGTGCATTAAGACTACATGCATCCTCATATTGATATACTGATATGATATATATCTCCAACAAAAGTGTGTTTCTACATGCCCACCTAGAGGGAGATCTCACGGGATGACCCCTAAAATGAGGCCTCATCACTCGTCAGATCATCGTCCTGATCTAGAATCAGTAACCTGACTGGATATCTTAATGGGGGAATCTTAAAAGTTTAATTAAGACATACCAAAGTTGTATGAGCATATATATAAGGATATGACCCATGAATGTCAATAAAAATACTCAATCTTATATGATTCATGTGATATAGTTTCCGTCATCCAATGTCTCAGTATGCTGAGTCGACAAGCAGATGGTCAGAGTTCTGAAGTATGGACATGTCAGCTGTTTCACTAACAATAGGTTCCCTTTCCTGAGAGCCACATCTGAGAAATATTCACATCATTTCCCTAAGCCCCAATCAAATCCTCATATGGGAACTACTCTAAAAACCATCACAGGGAATGAACAAGCTCTAATACCAATCTATCATGACCTGGACCAACAGGGCTCGAGCCACAACTACCCCAAGACCGTCTCCATAGTTTTGGGGATAGTTAAAAGCACTTAAATGTATAAATCATATGGTAGTCCATTTCCTAATTACCTGTATGCATATACACAACCATCTCCATGCATAAGTGCAGAGGAATAATAAAAAAGATATGAAATCTAGAGTGAAAATCAAAAATGTAAAAACCTTTATGGAGTATAAGAGTATGACAACATAATATGAAAATTAAAAAGGGAAAAATAAATTCCCAACTATAAATATATCCCAACCAGACAAAACTAGAAAAGTAAATACTAAGAGGGCCCAACATTGATCTCCAAGCTCCGACCATTGTACACGGTCAAATGCACCAGGGTACCTCTACGCTCCTCTTTAATAACCATCAATTTTTCTATATTCCACATAATACATGACATGTGTGGGAAAATACAATGTAGGGGTGAGTATATACATACCCAGTAAGACACCCCAAATGATCATGAAGGATTATTAAGAAACAATAATGGAATATACACTTCAAACTAAATCAAGAGAGTAACAAAATAAAACTACTTGGATATATATATACACACAAAAAAGTAATCCAAGAATGATATAAAAAGGATTTATATATCACATCCTAGCGTAAAAAAGAGTTCCAATAGTTATATAGGTACATCAATGATGGAAAATATCTCACACGTCTATCTGAAGAAATATCCAAGTCAATACACACCTCTCCACTATGTGGCACAGTCAAGGAGAGTAATCTATAAGTATAGAACTGATACCTGGTATAACAAGAGGATTTCAATCAAATTTTAGAGGACCCATGGCCTATACAACAAGAGGGTACCACTCAAATGGTAGAGGACCCATTCCCTGTCTCTAAAGGAGGGTTCCACTCATTAAATATCTAGAGGAACCATGACCTATCCCAATAGGAGGGTTCAACTATGATAGGTGATATAGGACCCATTCCGTATCTCTATAGGAGGGTATAACTCTAGTAATAGGCATATAAACCATGACCCATCCTAATTGGAGAGTGCCAGTTTATTGGTTGAGGAACCATGCCCTACCCAACAGGAGGGTACAACCGAGATGGTCGAGGACCCATGCCCTTCCCAACAAAAGGGTTCCAATATAATAAATTTGTAGAGGACCCATGTTATAACTCTGCAAGAGGGTTTTACTCTAATGGTTGAGGACCCATGCCTCTCCCAGTTGGAGGGAACCACCAAGATAGTCAAGGACTTATGAACTACTCGGCATGAGAGTGTAACTCTAATAGATAGCTAGAGGACCCATGCCATAATTTCGCATGGGGGTGCCACTATAATTGTTGATAGAGGACTCATTCCCCATCCCAGTAGGAGGGTTCCACTCTAATCACTTTGATGATCCTCCCCCATCATTTCCATTGTCAAGCATCTCCTAAATAAGCATCCCATTATGAATATCTCACATCATATCTCAAAATCCTCCATGATGGCCACCATCACATTCTATGCGTAAAAAAACTCTGGATAGGCTACTCACAAGCCAATATCTATGTCCAAACAAAGGAGATACGAGAGTAAGAAATTTCCTCAAAAAGGAAGTAGGGTTACATTGCATGTAAGGGGACCCACGTAGTGTGTGTCCCCTATCTTATTCCAATCCACATTCTTTCCAATACATGGTTTTCTTTCCATGTATCCCTAAACAGTGTATAAGAGAACCACATGACCTATCTCATCCACTCATGGTCGTTCCCATGTTCATGGTAATGTCTGTATGATCTTTCTTGTGCCCATGTACTTTTATATAAGGCATGTGCTCCCACAGAGGGCCTTGACTGTGTCCTTCAGGCCATGTCAGTGTACCATGGTTGCGTGTCAGCACATGACATGTGCCTGGTCATGCTCGTGTACTCTGATACACGGTGTTTCCTCTTACATGGGCTCCAGCCCCAATGTTCCTATCACATGGTTTGTCTACCTATGGAGGGTCACATGGCATGTTGCTTAGACACATGTTGTGTGATCCTTAATTTCTCAAAAACCCTATCACCGCAACCATAGGGGAACTACACGATGTGTGTTCATCTCATTACATGACATGTTGTCAGTATTTTCACAGAATGTCACATAGTCTCCACGTGTATCTAATCCATAAACTTCACATCAAATCATGCCACAATTTCACCCAAAATCAAAGGGTAATACTTCGTTCATTGATTCTGACCCTTAAGTGGCCCAAAATTGGATCTCATACGGTTCATGGTGGCTCATATCAAATCCTGCACACCTCACACATCGTCACATTCTTTTTCTTAAATTATTTATCCATAGGAAAATCACCCATATATATAAAATATCTTAATCTATACTTTTTATGATTATCGTTTCATCGTACATGAAACCGTCGTGAATCTGATGGTTCGATTGCACTCGATCCCACCCATCAATGTCGATCCATGGATCCATAGATCAATGGTGAGGAATAGTGAAGAATAATGGGAAAACAGAATAATAATAAAAGGTGAAATAATAACTGACTAAGAGTTATTTGCCAAAAAATAAATATTTGCGTGCCTGGGGTGAGATATAAGTCTTAAATTGAATAAAAAAAATTAAATTTGATACGCAAGCACATGAAAAGGCTCAATTTAACATAGATCAAAGTAAATGAATTTATCATGCTCAAATCGTTTAATAAAATGGGATAGAATCCAAAAATGATGAGTCCTACCTCTATATTGGACCATTTCGTTATGAAGAACATGCTCACCAATGAAGGAGGGCGATCATTTATGTTCATCGCACTCCGATTATCCTTGATCCATTTGTTGATCGATCACCCAATCTTGATTTTCCCATTATGGAGAAAGAACATCCTCTCAATGATCCCTAGGTTATGTGGATAAACCTCACAATTTTTAATAATAGTGAATTTATATGTGAGTATAGGTTTAGGTAATTTAATAAATAAATAAAATAATTTATTTATTTTAATAAAACGCATCTGCCAATGACTGCTTTATCTGAACATACCATGTTGACCAATTTTAGGTTATGACTAGGTTAAAAATCACATTATAGATTCAATCATGGTATCATATTTTTGATCTGAGACTATGTTTTAAGTTTATTACAATTTTCTAAAAAATCCTGTGTGCATAATATAAAATATTTTTAGTAACATTATAAAATTAACTCTATTCATTGCAGGCCTCAGAATCGCTTTTCATCTCTACGCCTAACTTCGAAAATATTTATAGATATATTACAATGTCTTACAAGGAAAAAATGGTTTTCTTTAATATATGTTCTAACCTTTTCAAAATGATTTCTTACCCAATTATAATGATTTTTCATAAATGACTTTATTTTTAAAAAACATTTCTTGACTCCCCTTGAGTTGTTTCTTATTTAATGAAAATGATTTTTTATGCCAAAAATATGAATTCTCTTATTCATGAGGAAAAACTAATGGTTATTCACGAAATTATGCTTTTATGGAACCTTTATAAAACTCATTCCTTCCCATGGGTTTATTTCATGAATGTGATTGTTATAAGATCTCTTCCCATGTAGCATGCTTGATTATGAGCATTTTATGATGTGATGGGTGGGCCCACAATTATATATAACTCTAGTTAAAATTTTAATTTGATATGTATCAAGTGATTATGTGTATTATGAATGAACATGATGTTATCATTTTTCACAATTATGATGTTATGATTTATGAACATATGTTATGTGTAAAAGTAATGATAACTTCGTTCACAATTTTGTGTGGTATTTCACTATTATATCATGATGTTTCATTATTATACATATACAAAATTTCATAATTTTAAAATTATTCACTTATGATTATGATGATGATCCCATGATTATGATATGATGATGATTATGCTCACCCAAGTACCATTGATTCATGTCTCTTATTCCGTTTATATTATCCCCCCCCCCATTTTGGGATCATCCCTTTCTTTGATGTATATCCTCAGGTGAATAAATGTACTAAGGATAACATGAAAAAAATTTAGGACAATGATGAAGAATCTAAATAATGTTTATGTTTAATGTATAAGTGATGTATGGACCTAATTTTACCAAGATATCAAACTTTTCGATCCTTGAATGTATTATTATTATTTTATTTATCTTAAAAATGATGAAATAGTTTTGTAAAAAAAGTTCGGTTACTATAAGAACCAATTTAGATGACCAATCATTCCACATGAGGGACAAGTATTGAGTGAAATTGGATAGTCCTTGAGTAAGTATCCTTTCCTCCCACAATTATAGAACCTAGAAGATTCTCTCCTGATAGAAGGAGTTAAATAATATCATCTCCGATTTGACTATCAAGAACCACCCTATAATCCATCCTATGACTTCCTCTTCTTTCTCTTGGAAGGAGCATCTAGTAATTCATTAGAGAAGGAAAATTTTAGTCCACTAATAGTAATAAGAATACATGAAACTATGTCTTCCTCGATACCCTTCTCTATCATCAGTGTCTTACAAAGCACTGTTGCATAGGTTATTAGATCAAAGTTTCTGACCTATTGTTTCAGCTCTAGGTGAAGGAAAATCTCAAACTTTAGGGCCTTATATGCCTCATCTCCCTCTATAAGTGGTGAAAAGTTGATCAAATTTTTGAAGTGTTCTAAATAAATAGATGTTGTCATCAACCCATACAAGAGCTCCACGAATTCTTGAGCATGATCCATCTTCAGTTCATTAAGAATAACTCCATGATGAATAGGTCTATCATATTTTACTTTATAGAAACTTCCAATTTATCATCTTGAAACATGAAATCCCATCATCATACAACTAAAACTTGAATTTTAAAGGTCAAAATCTTAACCTTATAATAATATGGGGTCTCTATTGATCAAAAATTATCTCGATGACTCACAATCAATTCCCCACATCCTAGGGTCCTCCAGTGCCCTTGAAAGATGGGGTGATATAACTAGAATTCATGAACAGATTCAACCATCACTAACCCTCCCATGTGGGATCCTCTACCCTAAATTTGTACTATCTAAAATAGTCATGGTACGACTAGTTGTATTGCTTAAACCATTGTATCAATTAATGGAGCACAGTCAATTGTATCCTCCTACCCAATTGGTGGTGCAACTAGTCGAGCAAGATGTTTAAGTAGAAGAATATCCTAAAATTATAAACAAACCTCACAAAATCTAATAATATAAAACATTTAAGGAATAATAAGGTTTTTAATAGTTCACAGAAACACACTAGGGTTTACAAGAAAGTTCATCCTAAGAGTCTACCAACAAGAAAAGGGCATAACCCCCTAAGAACTACCTAAAATCCAATTTAACACATTGGTACCTACACATTAGTCACAACCACATATATACACTCAATAATAGCATAAAATAATCTCAAACAAAAAATTTGAGCAATAATGTTCCAAGGCACATATCATAATTTCAACAAGAACTTAATTATTTGGGATCTATCAATGCATGAATCAAGAATATGGAATGTGATCCTACACACATAAACACGATGAATTAACACACAAAAAATCCCATAAATCATTATACCAACCTAATTTGAATCACCCAAGGTGAATTTAAAACAAAATTAAAATCAAACATAATTAACATAAATCCCACATTCATGGTAACTTGGAGGGCCACAATACAGTTTTGTCCAGGCACTGACATTGTTCCCTCACCCAAGTCCAAACCATCCTATATCATGTTTACCCTATCCAAAATTAAATAAAATGAATGAAAAAAGTTAATAAACCTGGTGTTTTTATACCATTTTGAAATACCTAATCTGAACCATGAGTTCTGAGTTAGGGCACCGCATGACCTCATGTGCACCTTCCCATAGATATTAGATTACTGACTTGCAGGGAGGGACTAAGGATTAGAGTGGGGAGACTATTCCCACAACACCAAGTTAAAATTAGTGTATAAAAAAATGATTACCAATAAATAAATAATTAATAAATAAACAAATAACCATTAGAGTATAAAAAATATAAAAAACGTCAACCATTTAATAACAATATAACATGTCATGTAAAAAAAACCCAGAACTAAACATTGGGGTTAAATGTATGGTTAAGTCAATAGAAAAAGAAGAAAAATCTAGCATTAGGTCTATCCATCATCATATGTATCCTTATTATATCCTTCTAATCTATCCACCACAGGGCCCTTTCCCTTCCCAACATCCCTAGTCATAAAATCTATAAGTGCACATAAATTTTCGAGTAGGGTGTGAGTACGTGACTCAGTGGGGCACCATGAACGGCCCTTAAAATCAGTTCGTAATATATATAATCCCATTATATGGCAACCCTAGTTTCTAGTATGTAACCATTACTTGATTATTTTTATGGTTATAAAGTATAAGGGTGATGGATGTGAGTGTTGGGAGAACATTGGAAGTGCTTTTGGGAAAAAAATGGAAGTCGCACGGGTGGCACACAGTTTGCCTAACCGTGCACAATGGTCCTCTTGAAGCAGTAGCTTCAACACAGGTGGAGCATGTCTAGGGAGACCGTGTGAGTACGTCTTGCGAGGGAATTACTAGGTAGTAGCTAATGCACGATTATCGCACGATTTGTCTAACAGTGCGAACTAACCATGCAGATGGTTTAAGTGAGATCCTATAAAATTGGATCTCACAGGTTTTTACATCTAAGTGGCCTTTTTTTGCTTCTAACCAGCCCTGAATCGGTATTTTTCTTCTCCTAAGGCTAAATAAGGTTATCCCATCGGTCTGAAGGTGATCTAAAGGCTTCCCTTGGTGAATCGAAGCCAGATTCTTGAGGTATGTGATTCTTTCTTCATTATTCTTGATCAGTTTCTTAGATCTACATAGATATACTTATCCACTTCTCTTGTTTTCTTAGATATATGCCTATTATAGGTAGATAAAGGTGTGTGGATTCCAAATATGATGATATTTGGTCTCGATCTTTTTAGGAGAAGAGATATAAGGCAGTTTCTTAGAGAATCGACCCGATTTTCTCGTGTGTTCTTCGTTCGTTGGAGTTTTCGTCGAAACATTTGAGGTAGAATGCTTCTTTATCAACTAAACTTAGTATAACTTATTGGATTGATTTATATTTGAATGTTTAATGTTGAATTTATTATGATTTGGTTATTGAACACTTTTTGGAAACCCTTTTTAGTGATGGTTGTGAAATCTGGAAAATTGGGTGTTTGAGTAAAATTATTTTTTTCTTGGTTTTAAAATATTGATATTAAAAAGGGTATTTTTCTGGATTTTTGACTCATTAATTGGATTGGATGTTTTCAATAAAAGGGATTGTTTTATTGAAATTAAATGTTTCTTTGAAATTGTTTGTGCTTTTTTTAAATAAAAGTTTAGTTTTATTAAAGTGGATTGTTTTGGAAATGGAAATATTTGGCATAAATGGTGTTGGTGTGAGTTCATTATTAATAGGCCCTTAATAAGAGATGAGTACCATTGGTGGTAAAAAGGATGTGACCTTGGATTAGGGGTGTGTTTCATTGATACACAAGGTAATTGGATGAGAGACCGCTCATGAGTATGGAACTGTCAAATAAATAAAGCATGCATGTGTGGGTGTGTTGTGAACTATGGAATGAGTATACCAAATTATAAAAGGAATTAGTTTTAAGCTTTGATTAGTTATTTTTATAGAAAAATAACTTTCTAGTAATTGTTTTCATTTAGTTTTTTTTCCACTTGCTTTCAAATGGTTTTTGGAACATGTTTATATTTGGTTATAAACTGTTTTGGTAAATTGTTTTATATAAACTATTTTCTATAATTTTGGATAAATTTTCAATCCAAGTGGCATGAGTAGGGAAGTAATTGTGGAAAACCTACTGAGTTTTATACTCAACCTTGATTTGGAACTTTGGTTCTTTTGCAGATGTTATCATCCAAGATAGGGGAAAAGGCAACGTTTCACACATTTTTGGCACTACCTCATGATACGTTGGACGTTCAGTGATTGTGGAGATTGGAACTCGTGGAGCATAGAGTCTCATGGTCTCTTGAGAGTATTTAGTTATTTATCTGTAGTGTACTTTATACTTGTTTGGTATTTCATTTTAGCGCACTTTGATGTGTCTTTGAGATACATGATTTTTTTAGTTGTCTTCCTTTTGTTCATACATCATTTAGTGAAGGGTTTGGTTATGGGTTATTGGTTTTTTAGTGTATTAATTAAAGGGTAAATCATCCCCCACTTGTATTTGAAACCCTTTTACATTTTTTTCCAACCTTTGGTGTCTTGGGGATGTCTCTTAATGCCATGTAATGACTCGTTGTGCTCTCAAGCCAATGGGAATGAGCAGGTAATTACAAATGATATCAGTCTGGTCCTTCATTTATGGTACAAATTTTATCATCTTATTCAGTCCTTACCTATCAAGTAGTCATCAGTGTTCTTGTTCTTGGGTTTGGAATTATTTCATTCCTATTCCTAGGGTTGGAATCTTAGAAAGGAGTAGGATTGTTAGAACTTGAAATGTGTAGCATAAAAGGACGTAGCTAACCCTTTTCTGTTGAACTTGACGTTACCAAGGATTTGGGTAAAGAAGTGTTTTGAAAAACATCTAGGATCTTGGACTCTCATTTTCATTAGTTTATGCAATGAGACGAGCATGATATGCCTGGTAGAGGAATGAATTCCTACTAGAATGGCATATTTTATTTGCAGTAATGATTTATGGTTTTCTAAAATGTGTAAAATTTTGAAAAATGCAGAGTTAGTTTTCAAATGAATGATTTTGAAATGAAGATATTTGGCATATTTTGAGAATGGTTTGGTTTTCAAAAGCATGAATTAATGTTTCAAAATGGATAAACATGGAAAAAAGGTTGATTTTGGGAAACAATGTTTTGATAGTTGATGTGATAGAATTTGAAATGCTAAGCCATCGGTTGCTAGAGAGTGATATTGAAGGAGTTTGTTGTTGGTTTAGAAAATGAAACCCAATAGGTATCATCAGAACCAACCTGAAGAAGATGTGGATAATATGGTTTCACCTATACCATGAGTGAACCAAGATCTGGTTTAGAGTATTGTACAATCTTTTTAAGTTGTGGATATGGGGAACTAGAGGAATGGGACATGGTTTGTGGATCATACCATTCAGTTCATGAAGAAGAATCCACATAACTATCGGGGTGATTCTGAACCTGAAAAAGAGGAGGTGTGACTGAGTAGGATGAATCATATCTTTGACTTCATTAGTACACTGGTAGAGATAATGCTCAAGCTGGCAATGTATATACTCAAGGATATTGCTCGTTAGTGGTGGGATTTAGTAGTGTAGGATATATTGGATGAAGGCCTTACATGGGAGGATTTTGAGGAATTATTCCACAAACAATTCTATCCCCACACGTTCAAAATACTTAAAATGATGGAATTATTCAGCCTAAAATAAGAGAGTATCTTTGTCACAGAGTATGCAGCTAAATTCATGAATTTATTGTACTTTGCACCAGAAGTTGCAGTATGTACATCCCTGAAGGCACACATCTTCTAATCCGGAATAAGGCAGGATATTTGATTGAAGATTGTGGTGCTCTATATTACAGATTATACAGAGATGGTGAACATAGAGACCATGGATGAATGTGATATATCGTGATCTACGGGAGGAGGTATGATGATACCTATAGGGAATGGTGGGAACTCAAACGCTGGGATAAAGCAAAAAAAGGAACCTATTTCCAAGGTGGGAGTGGAAATTAGAACAAGACGGATGGATCAGTGAACCTTCCTCCATGACCCCAGAGCAAAGCAGGTTTCTTTCAATGTGGTTTGTTTGACAACATAAAGCGAGATTGTATGGCACAACCTAAAGCATGTCATAATTTCAAAGTGATGGGACATCTTTAGTTCTATTGTCGTAGCTTTCCAAGGTCATGTTCTTGAGAAACTTATCAGGCATCACAATCATCATATGCTTTAATAGGGAGAAGACAACAGAACCAGTCTCATCAGAAGAGAAGAGCTAGAAATGGTGATTATAGAAGTACAATGACTCCTCAACCAAGGAAATCTTAGCAAGGAAAAACGTAGAATAGTACAGTAATGAAGAAATTGTTTATAGATGAGAAGATGATTTTCAATGATCAAGATGTACCATCTATGGTGAGATGTACAATTCTCTTGGATTCTACACTTGTGAAAGTTCTCTTTGATACTGGTCCATCGTATTATTTCATTTCTTCTCATGTTTTTGATTTTCTATGTTTAAAGTTGGTAATTATGCAATCTATTTTAAAACTGCAAACTCATCTCAGTGAAAGATAATGTCAAGCCTTTATGCGTAAAATATGTGTTATAATTGTTGATGGAGCTGATCTATAATGGGAATTATTGATGTCAGAAATGGATGTCTATGGTGTAATCCTAGGTATTGATTGGTTGAAAATGTTTAAGGCTCACATATACTGTTATAAAATAATAGTTGGTTTCATAACTATGGACAGCATCACGAATCTCTTCATTGGAGAGAGGATGGTAACGAAAGGTGAAAAGAGATTGTTAGAACCAATGGTGTGAATTATCTCTTATAAATTAGCATCATTTACTTTTTCATCAATGGATTATATCGAGGGAAATAGTTTTCTAGAAGTTGTGAATTTCTTTCCAGATGTATTTCCTAATATCTTCTCAGGTTTACCACCTATAAGGAAAGTATATTTTAGGATTGATCTTCTTCCAGGGACCAGTATTATTTACCTTCCATCTTATAAGATGACACCAATAGAGTTACAAGAATTGAAAGTGCAATTGGAGGAGCTGGAAAGCAAGGGTTTCATTCAGCCAAGTATGTCTATGTGGGAAGCACCAGTCTTGTTTGTGAAGAAAGAATATGTAACTATTTAGTTGTGTGTTGATTATCATAAGCTTAACCAAGTTACGATAATGAACAGATATCCAATTCCACGCATTGATGATATATTCGACCAATTAAGGGGAACTTAGTGGTTTTCAAAAATTTACATGCAATCATGATATCAACAATTGTGAGTTCAAAAGGAGGATATTCCAAAGAAATATTTTAAGAGAAGATATGGCCACGATGAATATGTATTCATGCTTTTCATTCTAATAAATTCACCAGTAATCTTCATGGCTTTGATGAATTGAATATTCCAGCAATATATTGATTCTTTTTTTTGTGGTGTTTGTAGATGAAATCTTGGTGTATTCAAAGACAAGGTATGACCATGAGGAGCATCTAAAATAATGTTACAAATCTCGAGAGATAATCGGTTGTATTCCAAATTATCAAAGTGTGATTTTTGGATACAGGAAGTACATTTCCTTGGCCATGTCATTTCTGAAAAAGGCATTTCTGTTGATCTTGAAAAGGTATAAGCTATTATCTCATGGATACCATTGAAGAATGTCTTCTAGATACAAAGTATTCTTGGTCTAGATAGTTACTACCGATGCTTTGTGTATGATTTCTCATGAAAAGATTCACCAATGAAAGCTTTGACAACAATGAATGCTTCCTTCCAATGGATAGCGGAATGCCAAGAATCATTCTTGGAATGAAAAGTTCATCTTACATCGACTCCATTCATGATCATTCCAGAATTAGGACAGGGTTATGTGGTGTACTATAATTCTTCAGGATTAGGGTTGGGTTGTGTTCTCATACAAGGAGACCATGTCGTTTCTTATGGTTCAAGGAAATTGAGGATGCATGAGAAGAATTACCCAACACA
This sequence comes from Viscum album, assembly GCA_963277665.1. NCBI lineage: Eukaryota > Viridiplantae > Streptophyta > Magnoliopsida > Santalales > Viscaceae > Viscum > Viscum album. The sequence goes on from OY728164.1 coordinate 1,820,602,281, forward strand.
CAAATTGGAGTTACCTACAGTCATCCATGCTTTGAAAACATGGATACAATATCTCTTTGGTGAGAAATTAACTGTGTTCACAGACAAAAAAATCTTGAAACAAATTTTATCATAGTGAGATTTGGACCAAAGGAAAAGGAGATAGATGGAGTATCTTCAGATGCTTGACTTTGACTTGATTTATACACCAGGAAAAGGGAATTTAGTGGCAGATGAATTGGGAAAAAATCTATATGCTCAGTTGGTTAAAGAAGATTCAGATGAATGGTAGTTGATGTCGGTCCTTTTCAACATGTATGTGGAATTTGAAGACCGAGGTGATGTTTTAGTTCTCATTTCAGCTATTATTGTTGCTGATTTGGTAAAAATAGTCAAAGAGGCATAAAAATATGATGCATAATGTCTAGTTATGAGTTCAAAACTCAACGATGGGGAGACTAATGAAAGTTTGAAACTTTATGGGAGTTCATTTTTCTGCTTTACAGATCAGATAGTTGAACCTATGTCTTGTCAGGAAAAACTCCTTCATTCTTACCAACATTTATGATGGGTTGTACATCTAGGTACACAGAATATGTATAAGGCTTTAAAGGCACAATTTTGGTGGAGAGGCATGAAAAAAAAAGTGGAAGATTCTTTCTCGTGATGCTTAACTTGTCAGCAGGTTAAAGAAGTGCATCATAGACCTACATCTATGCTTCAGTTTTCACCTATCCCAGTGTTGAAATGGGAGTAGATAATGATGGATTTTGTTATAGTTATTCCAAGAATGGTTTGGAAACACTATTCCATATTAGTGATAGTGGATTGGCTTACCAAGTCATCCCATTTCATCCATATTCGTGAAACTCATACGGTGGAGTATCTATCAAAAATCTATACCCGTGAAGTGGTAAAGAGCCATGGAATACCAGTTTCAATCATATTAGATAGATATTTGAGGTTCACATCTCATTTCTGGAAATCCTTACATAAATCCCTTAGAACATAGTTGACTATGAGCATGGTGTATCATCCTCAGGAATACGGCCAGTCTGATAGGATGATACAGACATTAGAAGACTTGTTGTAGTCTTGCATATTGTATTTTGGTGGATCATGGGAGGAGAAGATTCCCTTTTTGGAGATATCATACCATAATAGCTATCAAGCCTTGATACATGTGGAACCCTTTGAAGCATTGTATGAGCATCCTTGTTATTCTCCACTGTGCTAGGTGGAAAGAGGTGAAATGTCACTAGTTGGGCCAAGACTTGTCCATGAAACAATAGAGAAGATCCAATTAATTAGAAAGAGGATGGATATGGCTCAGAGTAATTAGAAATCTTTTCCAGATCACCGTTGAAGGACACTATCATTAGACGTGATTGATCGGGTGTTCTTGAATATCTTTCCAATACTTGGACATCGTCGTTTTGGGAAATAGGGAAATTTATCTCTTAGATACATTAGACCTTTTGAGATACTAGAATGGGTGGGAGAGGTGGAATATCAGTTGGCATTTTCACCATAGTTCAGTACCATGCATAATGTGTTCCATGTATCTCAGTTGAAAAAGTATCAGCATGATTCTGACTATGTGATCAGATGGGATCACGTTGACCTAGAACTGAATGATTCATTGATACATATCCTGGTATGGATTGTGGATAGGCAAGAAAAATTCTTGCATGGAAAAATAATTGTTCTAGTTCAGGTTTTATAGAAGCATTGTCAGATTCAGGAAGAGACTTGGGAACGTGAGAAGGAGATGAAAGAGAAATGTCTAGAATCTTTTAGATCGGTGATGGTTCTCTAATTTTTGAGGATGGAAAGAAAAATGGTGAGGAGAATTTAGTAACCCTGATTTCATTTATGTAACCCTTACTTGATTATTTTTATGGTTATAAAGTTTAATAGTGATGGATGGGAGAGTTGGGAGAACTTTGGAAGTGGTTTTGGGGAAAAATGGAAGTCACATGGGAGGAACATGGTTTGCCTAATCCTGTGACCAAATCATGCACAATGGTACTCTTAAGGTAGTATATCTAGCACAGTTAGATAATGGCTATGGAGACCATACAAGGAAGTCATGCAAGGGTATTCCAAGGTAGTATCTAATGCACAGTTAGTGAATAGGTTTTCTAACCGTGCAAACTAACCGTGCAGATGATTTAAGTGAGATCTTAAAAAAAGTGGATCTCAAACGTTTTTGCCTCTAATTGGCTCTTTTTTACTCCTAAATAGACCTAACTCATGATTTTTCTTCTCCTAATTCCAAATAGGGTTCTCTCTTCAGTCCACAGGCAATCCAAAGTATTCCCTTGGTGAATCAAAGCTAGATTTTTGAGGTATGTTATATTTCTTGATCATTTTCTTATATCTACATAGATATACGTCTCCTATTATCTTTTTTTCTTATATCAATTCCCGTTATAGGTAGATCAAGGTTTATTCATGCAAAATATGATGATATTTGGTTTTGATCTAGATAGGAGAAGAGATCAATGGTAGGTTCTTGGAGAATCGACTCGGTTTTCTCATTCGTCCTTCATTCGTTGGGGTTTTCATAAAAAACATCGAGGTAGGATGCTCCTTTATCATCATTACATCGTAGAACTGATTTTAATGATTTAAAATTGAATGTGAGGTGTTGAATTTATTTTTATTTGTTTGCTTAACACTTTTTGGAAACCATTTTTAGTGATGGTTTTGAAATATGGGAAATTGGGTGTTTGAGTAAAATACTTTTGATACTCGTTTCAAAATATAGATTTTAAAAAGGGGGATTCTTTTAGATTGTTGACACACGAATTGGATTGTTCTTTTTCAATAAATGATATTGTTTTATTTAAATGAAATGTTTATTTGAAATTTTCTGTGATTTGGTTTTCAATAATAGTTTAGTTTTATTGAAGTGGTTTTTTTTGGAAATAGAAATATTTGGCATAAATGGTGTTGGTTTGAGTTCATGCTTAATGGTCCCTTAATAAGGGATGAGTACTATTAGGGTACAAGGTAAGTGACCCTAGATCAGGGGAGTGTGTCATTAAGACACAAGGAAATTGGACGAGAGACCACTCATGAGTATGGAATTGTCAAACAAAGCATGCATGTGTGGGTGTATTGTGAACTATATAATGGGTATTCCAAATGATAAGAAGAAATGGTTTTATGATTTTATTAGTTATTTTTCTAGAAAAATATCTTCCAAGAAATTGGTTCCATTTAATTTTGTTTTCACTTGGTTGTAAATGGTTTTTGGAACTTGTTTATATTTGGTTATAAACTATTTTCATAAATAGTTTTATATAAAATGTTTTATATAAATGTGTCTACCTTTTCTATCCTAGTGGTGTGAGTAGGGAAGTCATTGGGGAAACACTACTTAGTTTTATACTCACCCCTATTTTGGCATTGGTGCTTTTGTAGATTCTATCTTCCGGGATAGGGGAAAAGTTAATGTTTCCCACGTTTTTGGCACTACCTCGTGATACTTGGGTTGTTTGGTGATTGTGGATATCGGAGCTCATGGAGCCTGGAGACTCATGGTATCTTGAGAATCTTTAGTTATTTATCTATTGTGTGTTTGATACTTGTTTGGTATTTCACTATACCACACTTTTATGTAGTTTTGAGATACATGAAGTTCTTTAGCTATCTTCCTTTTGTTCATGCATCATTTAGGGAATGGTTTGGTTATGGGTTATTGGTTTATTGATTTATTTATTAATGGGTAAATCATCCCCCACTTGTATTTGAAATCACTCGTCATTTATTTCCTAGATTTGGTGTCTTGGGGATGTCTCTTAAGGCCATGTAATGACTCGTTGTGCTCTCAAGACAATTGTAATGAGTGGGTCATTACACATTCCATGAAGTAAACATGGTATAAATATAAAAAAAAATATATCACACAAGTAAAAAACATAAGTTGGGTTCTCTTAGTCCGACTCCACCTAATTAAAAACCATGTCGAAAGGAACAACAATAAGTCACCCAACACGTCCCCCTCAATGGGATATCCCAAAAACATGATTGAATTGTACCCCTTTAAGGGATAGTCCAAAGCATGTTGACCAGGAATCTGACACATCCCCCTTAGGGGAATAGTCTACAAGTGTCAACCTAAAATCTCAACTGCAAGATAAGATAACAACACAATATGATACCAGATACAATAACATATCAAAATCGCATCAAATAAACAAGTATAATAACCAATATAATTCATATGAAAGAAACATGTGAATAGGTCTCACAGGGATACACTTTCACACCACATGTGATCAAGAATAAAACATAGGTCTCTGAGGGATATTCACACACCAACAAATATGCCAAGAACACATATAAATATTCAGTAAAGTCATAGGCTTCTTACCTCATGTGAAACAATGATGATCAACAGAAGAGTCACTATCCAAGTAAAAAATAACCACCGAATCCTAGAACCATTCTTAGTTTGATATGTTTATAACTCTAGGATATAGGTAGGATTGTAATCACAACTAAAAAGGATATGACATGATCAACTCAATAAATAAGATCTTTTTTTGATAATGGTCTTGTTCCAAGGGTTGTAAAGAATCTAAATCCTTGAATCTGGATGTTGATTCTATCAACAATCATCAATACCCTCATTATATCATGAAAACATCCTTATATCCAACCAATAAATCAATGATCTATTTGATTTTCATCAAAGAGAAAAAGAGATAATTTATCATGATCAAAGACTAACTTACTAAACTGGATGTGCAATATCAAATGGGTGTTCAAGCGTCTAAGAGAGGAGTTGGAAGGGGAGAGGAGCACTCTAAATCACTAAGGAAGTGATCCTTGGTCACTAGAAATAAATAGAGAAAAGAGTAATTAGAAAAAATTAGAAGAGAGTCGATTTCAAAAAAATTCCACATACAGTGTAGAGCACTACATGGCCTCAGTTGACACCACTAGCTAGCTAGTGGCCTCCCTCGACTACTAAGTGGCTTATGGACAAAACTCCTTCTACCCAAGAGCACCACTATGTGGCCAGCGGGACTACTATAGCTCATAAAGATACAAAAATTCCCCCATCTCTGGCTCATCCCATTTTTATCCTCACAAACACCTTCAAACTGCGTCTAAACACTTATAAACAAGCTCAAAAAGTTATGTAAAAGATCAAAAGAGGTGTAACTAGAATAGAGGCTTCACACTATTAATGAATAATGAAAACAAAATGAAGTGGGAATATGATGATAAGAGAAGGGAAATTGAAAATTCAAAGTGATAATGAAAAAAATATTTTGGTGTCACCTTAGATTTATATAAAAGGAAAAATTAACAAGTGAAATAAAAAGGTGACTATGATTTTAATGAGAAAAAAATAAAATTTTGGTGTTAGGGTTATATTTTTGAGATAATTTTCATATTTTGTATTGAAATATATAATGTTGAAAATTCATGTGTTTTGTTTTTTTAGAGTAGCTATTTTAATGAATTACATTAGAGATATTTTTTAGAATATTTTAACCACTAGTTATTTTAATAATCTATATTAAAATTAGCCTTGTTTTAGGTATTAACATTAGTTATCAAAATAACCATTGTTTAAAATACTCTGAAAATATTTTTGACATTGTTTATTGAAGTAATTGAAGTTAAAAATACATATGTTGTGTAAATTACATCTATTATTCAAAAATCAATGTGAAAATTATTTTTCACATAAGTTATTTAATAACAAACATTAAAACATTGAGGATATATGTAATTTTTCTACTATTTAATAGTATATTGAATCCAAGGAGAATGGTGTTTAGTTCCCACAAGAAAAAGGAGGGTGATTTTAAAAATCTTAATGAAACAAATATATCAAACAAGTTTTCAAACATGAGAACACCTTTTGGATAACCTATGTGACTATACGAGTAGGGCTGCTCCAAAGAGAATATGACTTTGGATCTTAAACATTCATTAAAGGATAAATCAATTGTGGAGAGAATGGTGTTTTGAAGTATATTTATAACCAAGGAATTTGAATAGACATCTTTAGGTTGATTCTAGATGATAATAAGAGTTACATGTTCAATACAATGTCCAACTATTTCTCTATTTAGTATTGATTTGTCTCTATCATATAAAGGTTCAAATTGAGAGATTCCTGTATTTATTGTATTTCTTTCCATGAAAACCTGATTATTTCTTTTAAAAGTTGTTTTTAAAACATTTTAAAGGGGTGTTTATTTTAATGTTTATTTTAATATTTAAAATGGTTTTATTTTTCTGTTTTTTAATTGATATGAATGTTGAAATATCTCATTAGAAAATCAGATGTAGCGGGGTCCCTTTATTAGGAGGAATGCTATTATCATTATTTAAAATGATATAGTAAGTGGAAAAATTCATGTGGGGGACAGTGCAACATCTATGTGTGCGCACCTATATGCATTAAATCACACAATTTGGTGCTTTGATGATATACATTTAACTTCGCACATCAAGTTAGTGTGAGGTATTAAAGGTGATTTTATTCATTCATCGAGTGGTTTCAATTTTATGGACAATATTAAATATGGAAAAATAATGTCTTTACAAAATCTGTTTCTATCCACTACATAGGGGTCTAAAATATTATATTAATTGGAACTTCCATGCCTATAAAATGAATCCTCCATTTCATTGAAAATTTAATTCAGTCGACTTCTAAGAATTTGAAAACCCACTCTCAAATATAAATTCATATCAAGTTTTTTAGAAGCATAAAAGCACATTGTTGATTCTCATTAACAAAGTAAATTCCATTAATCTCTAGATTTAAGTTCTTATTTATGAGTTACTCTTCACTAGGTATATGTGTAGAGTAATGATCCATCATTGAATCCTAAATAGTATTTTCCTGCATCCCATTGTACTTCTAGTTTTTTGGGTAGAATTTACTCTTAAGGGGAGCTACTTCATAATGTGTCTTAATGAGATTAATCTACTATCATCAAAATAAGTCTATTACATATCCTTACCCACCCATGTCCCTAGAAAATTACCAAAATCTCCTTTTTTCAATGTTTCCACCTTTAATTGGTCAAAGAAGGTAGATCACCCCTTTGATTCCCCCCTTTAATTAGCCTAGTTTAATTTTCTCAAGGAGTGAGGGGCTAAGGGGGTGAAAGTTCCCTATAAAAGGATACTTTCCCCTCTTTATAAATCACCGTATTTGACATTCAATATCTCCTGATTGTAGTTCATTATTTAAGTATTGTTTCTATATTTGTACAAGAGAGAATATTTTGAGTATTTTCTATTTATAATATTGAGATAGAGTCTTTAAACATTTTTACCACAACGATCCTTCTTGTTTCTCAGGGTTTTGTACCCCTTTAATTTTGGGTTTTCCCCACATTACATAAAATGTTAATTTATTTCCATGTTTTTTCACTTTATTTTATATTACAATTATCGTTTCACCAGTGGTCCAATTATTTCCCATCCCAATAAGTGGTATCAAAGGGTGGTTCTGTCCTGAGGAGTTTCTCGACTGATAGTGTGTTAAATGCTGATAAAATTTGAAATCAACAAGAATAATTTTTCATTGTGGAAAATGAAGATACAAGCTATGATATAGTAAGATAATTTCCTAAAAATTATTTCTGAAAAACTGATGGGTGTAATGGAGGAAAAATAAAATTACATGGATAGGAATTTTATTTCCAATATCTATTTGGCTTTGAAATATGGGGTCCTGTAAAGCCTTGCCCAGAAAACTTTAGTCAAGTAAATTTGGGAAACTTCAATGAAGTTGAACAAGGAAAATTCATTACACAAAATAAATTCTTGAAGGAAAAAATATAAACACTTTAAATAATAGAGTCATCATTTGTGACCAACCATATCAACACCCTCAATACCTTGTTATCATAGCTTATGATGTTGGGTTGGAAAATTTTGGATACTGAATGTGTGGAAATTCTACTCCAGATTTTTCCAGATTTGTATGACCAAATCATCATCATTATCATAAATAATATCATGATGTATATTTTTCTATTCAATAATGTTTTAATTGTGGTTATTGAAGAAGAAATTCAGTGTAATAACAAAAGAAATTAGACAAAAAAACACCACTCCAAGTGAAGATTCTATCAATGGGAAGAGGAATAATGATGGAACATGGTTCAAGTGGGTGACAATATAGTGACCCGAATATTTATAAATTAAATTCCATTTTTAATGAATAAAATATTATTAATAAATGATGTTATAGAAAACACATGCACTAATTTGGTTATTTTGGACTATTATATGTTCAGTCAAATTTAAAATTCCATTAAGCCTTATAACCATTAATAATATAAGTATTGTATAGTGGCTATTAAGATTAGTATATTAAGAGTTTGGTAAAGTCCAGTTGACATATATAAAGGAATTGATGGCCTCAAATAGAATAATCATACCATATGAAACCCATTTTCATATATTATAAGGGAGATAGTACCACTAGTCTCTAACCTTGACCAATACCAAGATGAGATTAAATAACCAAATCATGAGTGAAAAAATTTACCGAAGAAGTTCAAGCTCATCCAGATCATGACATAAACCATATTCGTCGAACGACCCTATGAAAATCTCACTACAACACACCTTACCCCTAGGGAATTTTTTGTGTAATAAAGTGATATATATCTAGACCCTATTAGTGTGAATTTTTATATATTATTTTTAATAAAACATTTATTATATTTATCCCATTTTAATATTACTTTTTAAATGAATAAATCATGAGTTTGATAAAAATTAGTTTTTGATATTACGAAACAAAAATTATATTTTTGGGAAAAATATAGTGTCAATCAAACCGCACTTTTTAGTAAATTCAAGAATTTTTTAAAAAAATTATATTTTAATAAAAAAATTATTATTAAATAATATTTATTAAATATATATGATAATATAATTTTGTGTAGTCAAATATAATTTTTATAAGGGTTAGAATAATATTATTGTAAAAAACCTAGTCTTTTTCAATAAATGGGGAATTTTATCTTAAAGTGTAAATTATTATATTTAAATAATTATTTTGATAAAAAAAATTATTTTTAAAATCTGCACATTGAAATTATCCAATGGTTATTTTTTCATAATTTTCCATGAATAGTTATTTTTGTGTAAAAATTAAATATGGTTAATTATACAACATGTATTATGACATTATAAAATCTAAAAAGTGATATAATAAAAACTATAAAGAGTATAAACGACCAAATTTATATTTTACCTTAAAAATAATGTGTATTTGATGTTATTTGATTAATTTTATAAACCCTTAATTAATCCTCCAAAACCTATATTGTATTTTATGGTTTTAAAATCAATTATTTATAAACATGACTCAATTTCACATCACTAAGGGTGTTATTTTAATGTTCTCGGTTATTAGCCCTATAAAATAATGAAAACTGCTCCTCTTTAGTAGAAACCATGGGCAAAAACAATGGTGCATGAAATTACTATGTTCACTTTTTCTATATAAACCCACCCGACCACTCATTCTTCTTCATTCAAAACTTTTTGAGCATAAAGTTACTCTACTCTTCCATCTCTAGATCCCTCTAAAGGTATCAAAAAGCACTAAATAATCTCTTACCAAGCTTTTATATGATCCCTCTCAAGGTAAGGGATCATATCCTTCTCTTCATTATTCAAGAACCTTATTTTTCAAGCCTTTTGATTTAATTTTTTTTAAGTTGGGATATGTTTTTACACATCCCTATTATTGTCGTTATGATTCTCAAGTAATTATATTTCCCTTTTTCTCTCATTAATTCCTTTTATAAACCTTTATATACCCCGGTTATGCTACCACATTTATCCTATAATTTTCCATGCCAAACATTTGTGTAGTGAATACCTATCTCCATTTACACTCAAGGGTATTAAACTATTTATACCTACCTTCCATTGATTGGGTCTTTAAATGTATGTAACTGACTCTCCTTATTTTTGGTGTTAAAATTGATTAAATACATCCTTCTTTTGTATGATCTACGTGGAACACTTATTCATGTACATGATATGAAAGTGATGGGTGGGCCCCGAATTATATAGCCCTCCAATGGATTGGATAATGTTTTTACCTCATGATATTACATGTATGGTGGATGAGAGGTTATAATAAGCATGCTATGTTATTTTATCTTGAATTATATCATTGATTTGTCTTTATGATGTCATATTTTATGTTTTGGACACATTCCTATGTTTTAATTATGCTACCATGTTATAACACACCTCATTGTTCAAGATTATGATTCTAACCCATCTTATGTAACATTAATTTGCCTCTTGAATCACATATAATTATTTAACTCATGTTATGATTTGATTATTACCTTACTATACTTTATATCTCTCCCTTTTCTTATGTATGTCCCCAGGTTATCCCCTGAAGTTTTAGAAGAATGATGGAATTTTAGGAGCATGTTATGGAAGTTTTAAATAATGTTATTGTATTTATGTTGCAAGTTGTTATGATATGTTCCTAATTTATTGAATAAACTAGGCTTCACAATCTTTTTATATTTTATAATGTGTTCCTTTATGCAATAGATTATAAAATAAAGTGTATTAAAGATATGGGTTGTTATATCCAGAATCATAGAAGGCCCAAATCAAGGAGAAAAAACAAAAATATCATGGGATTAAATTATATAAAGAAGGGTCATGTCAGCAAAGTATGCTTATAAGAAATGGTTGTGGAAATAATTCCCAAGGAAATATTCTGAGTACTTTTGAATATAATTATGTAATTTTCAGTAAAGTGGAAACAACTAATAATGGTATAAAAAATCTCAATGAAGCATGTATAATAAAACAAGGTAAAACATGAAACATGAAATCTTAAAGGGAATGGTTTGATCGATATGTACCTATCTCAGAATGATTTGGGTACATGGGAAATGATCACACATGAAGTATTTATGGATTTGATACTATCAAATTGAATATGTATGATGATATTATTCGAAACTTCCAAAGATTACTCTATATAAAGGGCCTTAAGAATAAAATATTGTCTTTGGGATAATTTAATGACATCAAACACAAGAATAATTTTGAGAAATGAGTGAGGACAAGTTTTAATGGATTTCTTATGGTGATGAAGGTAGATAATATCTCAAATAACATGTATGTGCATATGCCTGAAATGTATAAGGTGAAATATATTTTTGTTTCATAAAATACCTTAAATAAAACATTTAAAACATTATGTAATTAGAGTATTGGGAATATATTCATATTAGGGTTGAATATTATAGTTAATCATAATTTGATTCGTGGAAATACAAAGGAATCCTTACTATTTTGTGATCATTTTGACATAGGTTAAATTTCTGAACATTGATAACAAGGATCAAGGTGGTCTTAGAGGTGATCCATTTTGACATTTGGAAATCATAGATTATATATTGGAATGATAAAGGTAATCTATATCATTCATTGCTGATTATTCCAAGATATTTTGGGTGTAACCAATCAAAAAGAAATAATATAATTTTTATGAATTCAGAACATTCAAAGCATGGAAGGATTATGAACCTGAAAATAAGAATAAGTGTTTAAGGAAAATTATTTTTAACTTTAATAGGGTTATGTATCATTATTATATTATCTAATTCAAGTGTCATTCCATTTATGCGAGGATGGTAGTGGCTATATAAGGATCCCCCACCACAGTTTTTGGTTCATGCGTATCTTTGAGTTCTCCCAATCACTCCATGTTTTCCCAGAACTCTTTTCCTTCATCATAGATAATAAAGTTGTGGTGATTTCTATTTCTATTATTTATTTATATTATTATTTTTTATATCATTTTTAAAAATAATGAATTGTGTTCATTGGGATAAATGACATGTTGATATTCATATTCAATAATGGTTCACCTGCAGCTCTTATTTTATCTGGGGTAGTGTCTTTCTTTGGTTAATTGGTAATTACTTGAAGTATTTACTATTTAATACTATTGAGAGTGTATTTTTAGTTGTTATCTACTTTCGGAATGAATCAAGTAAATATTTTTTATTGATTTGTTTATTTATTTGACAACCCCAATGTTCCCTAGTAAAAACACAAATTAAGTGGAAAAAAATCCATTTTTGTGTGTTTTGGAAGTGATAAATATGAAGAAGATCATTGTTCTATTTTATAACATTATTTTGATTTAGTGGGCATTAAATATTTTGAAAAATGGAGCTTTGGGATGATCAATTCATGTATGGTTTTGGGGGTTCACCTTATCCCTTCAACAACAATGCAATCTAATGATGGGGTTCTTGTAATGAATATTTCACTTATCCCTTATGAATCTATTTATTTTCCTTGAGATAGCTATCAATGTGGGTATGAACATTTTATATTTGTAGTTGAACAAAAAAATGGTGATGAAGTAGGTACTCGTTTACAATATATTCACACTATCCCTTCATAGTTTTCTTTTTTTCCATCGCAATTTATATAAATAAAAAATATAATTCATGCATGTAATTTTTATTTATTTCTCCATCCAATGGAATGATATTTATAGGAAATTATGTTGTATTCATCATATTTTTAGGGATTTTCCATACTATAGGGTGGCTTTTTATATGAGGTAAGGTGGTAAAGTGTGTGTCATTTAATTTCAGTACTATAAATAATTAGAGGAAATACTGATTCAAATGATCTAAGTTCAATTGTAGGGTCTTCTTTCTCTGGGAGATAGGATTGGAAGAGTAGGAACTGGGTTATCCGAGGCCATTAGAAGCTTCCTTGATCTCATAAATTTTTATTTAGGTGTTTCCAAAGATGTTAATGGTGAAGAAGAGGATGTAACCGAGAGGCCCCTATGTGTTACATGTCATGATTATTTGTATAATGGGGAGGAGATTAGAATGTTGGGTTTTGGGAATAAATATCATAGGGTGCGCATAAAAAATGGTTTCTTCTAAAGAACATTTTACCCATATGAAAATATCCCAAAAAGAATGATTAAAAGGCTTTTGAGGCACAACTAGTATTAAATCCATGTCGATCTATTTTCCTTGGGCATTCATACATTGGGATGTGTTGTGGGAGGCAGTCCTGTAAAAACTCTATTTTTCTTTCCTTCTTCCTAGATTTGGTTTTTTTTCTACTTACAACTGTTTTTTATGAACTTTGTCTGATACATGGATTTAAAACAAAATCTTTCCCATTTAATATTTTATAAGTTCATAATGAAATTTAAAATTGAAATACGACCACCTAAGATAAAAAATCTTAAAAATATCTATTGGTTAATTTAAATCCAATAAGGCACTCATAAATGATTAGAAAGGTGTAATTATGTTATGCCCCAATTTGAATAATTTTAATTTTTTAGATTACATTAAATCTCACAATTTAATCAAATATTTTAAGGTCACACAACATTTAGTTGTCCTAGTTAATATATTTAATTAGTTCATTCCAATTTCATCACAACACACACACATAATATTTTTTACTTATTCTATTGAGAATGGGATACATCTATGTTATGTGACAACTCACTGTGTTATATTTAGTGACATGCTATTACATAGTTCTTTCAACATCCTCTTCACCTCTAATATGTTGTTTTGTCTTCAGAGACATGTTATTACTTCTTAAAAAACATTACTAGATACTATTTCATCATTTATGATGTACGCATTCTGTTTTTGATAGATATGTTGAGGTCTATAACATGTTATGTCCCATGCTATGGTTCATACCCCCATAGTAGCAATACACCTCTTATTAAAATAGAATTAAGAAAAAATAGATGGGGAAAGTAGGCTACCACTAGTAGAGGCAGGAAGAAGGATACCTCCATTGGCGATCACTGAAAGTGCGTATTGGTGATATCCTATGTTGCTCACCTCACTTTTTTATTTTAAAATATTCTCCCCCACCCTCACCACAAACCTTAATTGAAGATCCATCACTTCACCCCAATCACCCCACCAACTCACCTTGCTTCCACTAATTTAGTTATCTGGCATCCTGCCACACCTTTAATGGATTTATAAGGATAAAAAATACCTTTTCAATGTAGTAGAAGAAATTAGAAACCTTAAATTACAAATATCACAGTGAATGAAAATGAAACCATGTATATAAATTAAATGAAGAACTTATGTACCTTCACCAATTAAATATGTCACTAATTTATTGAATAAGTGTGCTTTATGATGATCCCGTAGAGGTGGAAAAAGAGATACATGCTCTATGGTATGTTAACAAGTTTACTGAATCACCCAATACTCGGCTGTGATCGACCTTCCTTCTTTGAAGTTCCAATATCTCAGGTACTAAATTGAGGAGGAGAAGAGAGATTAATTTATGGGAGAATTAGTAGGATCATGGGTGCAAATAACATGAAGTATCACACCCATATCAATGCCTTGAACTTTTTATTTAGTCCTTGGGACACTCCTGATCCTTTTATGGAATTTACTCATTCATTATATAATGTATGAGTAATGATTCAGCTACAACCTTTTTAACCCAAGGAATAAATGTATTTCCTCAATCATAGAAAAAAACACCCTTAATTAATGAAAGATTTTATGTGAGAGAGGTGTAGATGTTAAACAGTTAATGTTTGATGTCCAAGACCAGTCAAAGTGTGTGATATGAATTGTACAAAATGATTCTTCATTACTTATGATATTTCCAAGATGTACAATATGATTGGCTTAAGGTAGTGTCACAAAATATTTATTTAATGCTTAACGATATAACTAAACCAATGGAATGTGATATGAATTGGTTTCCTTGACGTCATACCATACATTATATATTATATATATCTCATACACTACGGTATGTATAAATTTACATCATATGTAAATAAAAAATTAGGGTATATATCTTTCAACATCTTCCCTATGTCCTTTACTATATAAATCACTTATATCCCACCTTATATCTACAATTCTACCTCTACTAAACCACCTCAACCATCTAACCTCCAATGCCTATTTTTTAATTCATGATGGTTTTTCTAATCAGTTTCCAATAATCTATTAATGGACCATGAATACTCTCCTACCATCACCACCCATAATCATTATATTTATTCAAAAAATTAAATCTATACAGTGTATATTTTCTTCACTTCGTTAGTTGAAAATCTTGAAATACACATAGTTATTAAACTATAACCCAAAAAAACTTCATCAAAATATAGTTTCATTATATGTGTATCATATCACTTGTCATTCTTACTGATTCTTCCTAGCTGTTCCACCTTCAAAAAGTAATGTAAAATCAGTGTTACATATGAAAAATATATCATTAATTTTTTTTCCTATATAAAACTTGGATTCCTAATCACATCCTCATGTATATGTTTAGTATATATAAAAGACCACCGCCTTAAAACATAATGTATGAAATATCACACTTATAGAAATTGACATAAAATGTGTCACTAATAAATATTCAACTTTTTCCAACATGGAAACATCTATTGATAAAAGTACATTTTCTATTCATAGATAATTTTTCCAAGAGATATGTATTTATCACTAAATTATTGGTAAAAACTCGATCGCTAAAAGTTACAACAACAAATTGTAATGGTATTTTACAAATATAATAATACTAACATATAATATATTTTTTGGTAAAAAAGTTCAACAATAGATTTATCTATTGATAATAATATTACAAACACTTATAATATCATCAATAATATTATTAAAAATATCAATTAATCTTTTATTATAATTAATACCAACAATGATATTTTTTTTGTCATATATTTTTTAAATAAAAAATATTTGTTTTAATTAAAATACATGATGGAAAAATTTATATTATATATATTAATATAATTATATATATAATATATCTTATAATTATCAAATAATTATTAAAAATTTATTTTGAATTAAATATTATTAATTGATGTGCATCTCGAAACTTCTGACAAAAGGTTTAAGAGTTGGGGTTACTACTCAGTCAATGATCCAAAGTAAATATGAAAATCTTATTTAATCAATGTTTCCACTAAAATTTTCATTAAATTGTTATATTAAAACTATCAAAAAGGATAGAAACACCAACAAAACACACATTTCCACATACCATGAATTTAATAGAAACCAACAAAACTAAAACACAATGATGTGTTAAATATGATGCCTAAACACTAGTGATAATTGAAAAATAACATTTTGAATAAAAAATGTTCCACCTCCTAATAATTTATCAAAAACTAGCTTATATAGCATGATTTTGTTCACTAAAATTGAGTTCATGACATGCATGTTGAAGTCTATTCTCAGATGTCTCAACATAACTCATGGTTGGGAGTCCAAGATGGTGTTTTAATATCTTATAGACCTAATCAAAAATGGGTCGCAGACAAATAGAGGTCATTGAGTCAGTTGGATTTATGTAAACTTCCACATTACTTTTTTAAACTATCTTCCAATATGGTTTCTTTATTAATTTCAAAATTTAGATAATGTAGGAGATAATAATTACGAAGACGTAAACAAAATTCTCTAGAATTGTTTTCTGATGTTATTTTTAAAAAATGATAAAAATATATAATTATTTCCACTATTTTATTTAAAAACCCATGATTTTCAAATATATATAATATTCATCTCCAAAAGTCCCATAATTTTCCTCGAGGATGCTAAAAACATGGGCATATCCATTTGTATTTGTACCTAAATAGTATAAATGGTGATGAATAAGGGCCTTGATTAACCTATATTTAGCTATCCCTTTAGTGGTTTTTTTCTCAATCATTTTTTTAAATAAAAAATATCATTTTGGCATGTAATTTTTCTTTATTTCTCTATAAAATGGAATGGTATTTATAGGAAATTATGTTGGTTTTACCTTATTTTTAGGGATTTTCCATACTAGGGGGTGATTTTTCATAACAGGTAGAGTGGTAAAGTGTGTTCTGTTTACTTTAAATATTATAAATAATAATTGGAAATACTGATTTAAATTCTTTGATATCAATTTCATGGTATTATTTCTCTAGGAGATATGATTGGATGATTAGAAACAAGGTTGTCTTAGGAGGCCATTAGTAACTGCCTTGATCTCAGAACTTTTGGTTCAGGTGTCTCCAATGACATTAATAGTTAAGAAGAGGATTCTAATAAGAGGTATATATGTGTTATATGTCATGATTATTTGTAGAATGGGGAGGGGATTGG
Organism: Viscum album; assembly: GCA_963277665.1. Taxonomy (NCBI): domain Eukaryota; kingdom Viridiplantae; phylum Streptophyta; class Magnoliopsida; order Santalales; family Viscaceae; genus Viscum; species Viscum album. Next base: position 1,820,619,473 of record OY728164.1, read on the forward strand.
AATTGTGGGTTGTAGTCACGAATATCATGGAGGGTGGATATGAAAATGGTAGCTCCTCAAGAACTCCTACCCCATATGCAAATGATTAGCATAGAACGGATGATTATAATGGTTTTAAGGTACAACCTACATATATTCTTTGATGATCTATTTTACATGGGTTTTTATAAATTTTGTTGTAATGGGTCTCCCTCTACCCAGTTAAAGAGGTATTTTCTTTGTTTCAATAATAAAAATGAGGCTTCGACCCCATCCTTAAAAAAAGAGAGAAGAAGTCTTGTAAAACCTACATTGTCTTGTTTTATTTCTTCATAGATTTGGTTATTTTCCTACTTCCAATCGCTATTGTGTTTTTGTAAAAAAGTTTATGAAATATAAAAAAAATACCATATATAAAATTTTAAGTTGATATTGATATTAAAAAGAAAGCCCTAAGGGTCCACTAAGTAACTCAAAAATTATTAGTAAGGTGGAATTTGGTTGTTCCCCAATTTGAGTAATTTTTATTTTTTAGAGTACTTTAAATCTTAGAGTGTAATCAAATCTATTAAAGTCACCACATTGAGTATCCTATTTAATTTATTTAATCTATTCATTCCATGTTCATCAAAACATACACAAAAAATTAAATGAAAGATATATAAGTTTACTTGGTCTATCTAGGATGGGATCCATCAAAGGTACATTATAACTTACTCTCTTAATACACAATCCACTAAGGCACTCATAAATGATTAGTATTTGGGGAGGTCACACTCTCTACCAAGTGAAAAACCATACATGTGTTTAGGAACAACTCATTATTATGATAAGGTTCACTCCCGCTTAACCATGTGGGTCACCCCCACTACATACAATGACTTTATTAGCATTAACAAGTATACACAAAATGAGTGTAGAAATTGATGCCATCCTCTAGTTGATGCTCAAGTTATCCTCCTTGTGCCACAACCATGTTCAACAACTTATCAACCTCATTATTTTTAATAACATCAAAGATATTTTCATGGATCTCATCATAAAATCACTTGTATGTACTCTCCATATCTTTAAAGATATGATAACTAAGATTATCCTCTTTGATATATATCTATTTTAGGTATTCATTATAGTCAACCTATTTATTCATTTTGAACTCTTCTTCCTAAGTAGAGTATCTCATCCTTCATCTTTTATAAGATTTATTGACACCAATATCACTCCAAACATGATTCTTATTGAGCATCTTTCTTCATGATGCCATCCTGTTGTAAATAAATCTTTTGGAATCTCTCAAAACTACTTTCCATATTGACTACATACAAAGTTAGCATTTACAATTTCATTAATTTTTAACCAGTCATGTTCACCACCTAGAAATTAAGTTCAAATTTTTTCATCATCCCTCAATGAATTCAAACATCAACCTCATTCCTTTGGGTATATATTAATTTGGATGGTACAAGTGACCTACATTCCCCAAGATTTCATATCAATAACTTGTGAGTTTTCTCAGTTACTAAATGATCAGGTCCATTTGATATATCCAAAGACTCTTTTATACTTTGGAATATTATGAAACCTTTTTCACCACTAGGTCACCTTCAGTGACATCATATTCTATAAAACATATTCATTTCATCATGATTTGGATAAGAAGAGACCATCAATATGCTATAATGTAATCCGTGAAATATAGTAACTAATGGAACACCCTATAAAATGTATTTTTGACATCTATGATATGCATCTCTTTATTAATTCACTGATGTTTGATCTCATTGATAGTGTTATGTTGTAAATAATGATACCCATGCACTCATTTGTTATGGAAAATTAAAGTTTATAGATATTTTGTTATATATCATATTATCTTTGATGATTCTCTCTTTTCATAAAAGAGAGGTATGTTGGTGCCTGAAATATAATCTTCACATTTAATAAGTTGTGTTGTCTTTAGTGACACATTGTTACTTCTTATAACACATTACTAGATGGTATTTCATCATCTATGAGATACGCATTCTGCTTTAGATTTCTATGTTGTTGTCTACAACATGTTATATTCCATGATATAATTTATACCCCCATAAGAAGAAACATGCCTATTATTACTAGAGAATCAATAAAAAGCATAGGTGGAAAGCATTCAACTACTATTGGTGGCAGGAAGTGGGAGACCGCCAAAGAAAATCGCTGAAAGTGGGTAATGGTGAAAGCCAGCGTTAGTCACCCAACTTTTTTAGTTTAAAATATTACCCCGCCCCACCCAAAACCATAACTAAATATCCATCGCTTCACCCCAACCACCCCACCATCTCACCTCTCCTCCGCTGTTTTAGTCCTCCCACTTCTTTTCTTAACTCGTATGGGTTTCTATGGATCAAATAGTACTCATTCAACGGATCCAAAGCAATTATAATCCTTAAATTCCCACTATCAAAATGAATGAAAATAAAACCATGTATATACATAAAATGAATAACTCTGGTACCTTTCATTGAAGAAATATTTACCTTCTTTCTCCAATTCACATTCTAGATAATGATCCATTAGAAGTATCCAAATGACTAATTCCTCTAGGGCATGTCCACAAGTTGAACTGAATCACCAACACTTAGGTGTGATCCTCCTCACTTCATTGATATGCCAGTATCATAGGTAGTAAATGGGGGTGGAGAAGAGATATTTAGGCATGGGAGAATCAGTAGAAGCATGGGCACAAATCACATGAAACATCACACCCATCTAAATGCCTTGAACTTATTATATATTCCATGGGACAATAAAAATATTTTTTATGGATTTTACTCATACATTATATAATGTATGAGTAATGAATTAGTGGGAACCTTTGTTACCTAAGTCATAAATGTATTATTTTGATCATTTTATATATAAAACACCCATAGTATATAATATACTTTATGCGGAAGAGATATGAATTTTAAACAGTTAATGTTCGATGGTTAAGACTAATCAAAGGGTGTGGTATGAAATTTAAAATATCTTCCTATTAACCTAATTATCTATCTTCCATAGGTCCCTTTCCCTTCATCAGATCCTTAGTCATGAAATCTAAAAGTGCATTGAAATTCTTGATTAGGGTGTGAATACAAGACTCAGTAGGATGATACCAATGATCCATAACATTAGTGTGTAATATATACAAGTGCATGCCATGAAGTAAACATGGTAAAAATATAAACAATATATCACATAAGTACAAACATAAGATGGGTTCTCGGAGACCATCTCTACCTGATTCAACACTATGCTAGAAGGAGCAATGATCAACTGCCTGACATTTCCCCCTTGATGGGATAACCCAAAATCATGATTGACTTAACCCCTTGATGGGATAGTCCAAAGAAAGTCAATCGGGTATCTTAAATATCCCCTTGGGGGAATAGTCAATAAGGCTCAACATTCACTCACAACTACAATCTAGAAAAACAACATAATATGATACTTGATACAATGACATACCAACAACACCTAAAATAAACAAGTATCATATCCAGTATAATCCACATGCAAGAAACACAAGAATACGTCTCATAGGGCAACACATGCACACCATATGTGATCAAGTTTAAAACATAGGTCTCTAATCACTACACACACATGGTAAAAACATGAAAAAACCCATATAAATACTTTCTAAAGTAATGGGCTTCCTACCTCAGGTGCAACAATGATGATTAAGTAAAGGGTCACAATCCAAGTATAAAAGAACCATTGAATCCCATAACCATTCCCAGTTTTATGTGTTTGGAACTCTATGATTGAGGTAGGATAGGAAGCACATGCAAAAAGGTTTGGACATGATAAACTAATCAAGTAGATATTTTCTTGATAATGGTCTTGGTCCAAGCATTATGTCATATCCAAATCATTGAATCTAAATGCTGATTCTATCAATGATCATAGAAAACATCATTAGATCAAGCCAAAATCCTTTGATCCAATCAAGAATGAAAATATATAATTGATTTTGATCATGGATAAGAGTATATAATTGATCATGATCGAAGAATAAATCACTAGATTGGATTCACATGTTATGACCCATCCTAGTGGGTCTCGTGTCGCAACTCCCCAAGCCTGCCTCTAATAGGCCATGGGCTAGTGACTAAAACCGAGTAGGCATATCAATAAAATGGGTGGAATATCCTATAAACCTATATGCATGCACACATTCCAAATCCCAAAAAATTAAGAAATGTAAAAACCATTAATAACATAATGTATGCACACCACTATATCCCAACCAACAGAGAACGATAGAAAGGTAAAGTAAAGTAAAACTGGTCCAAATACAATCCCACCAAAAGAAGTCTATAACCACAATTAAAACCTATAAGAAGAAGTATTGGGTTTGTTTTCTATAGCCATAGGAAAACACCTTATACTGTCTGATCTAATAGGAACCATTTGGTCCTGGTCTTCCTAGAAATCCATTAAAAGGTCGCTTGTCTTCACAAGATATGACACGTGCGGGAAAAGCCCATATAGGGGTGAGTATAACAATACTTAGTAGTACACCCTAAAAACACAAAGAAATACACAAAGAAAGATATAGTCATCTCTGCAAAGAATATGTCTACAACACATATAATAATATATAGATATACTCAATCCAATACACACAGTCTAGAGGTAAGTCAAAACCACTATATACCAATACTAGGGATAAAATATGAATATTCCATGAAGAACTCATCCAGGAGAACACAATCTTTAGTCTGATATAACTGGTGACGTTCGTCCAATAAGTACTATTCACTAAGAATCGTCATGAGAGATATACATGGAAAGATCTGAAGATAATATGATACCATATATGAGGATCACAACTAGGGCCATGGGGTGATACCAAAAACTCCATCTGGATTAACCTGCTAAGTAGAGGATCTATGACCAAAAAAGTTGGCCAAGTCAATACTGAAGACTCTACCTAGGTATGAATAATGAATAGAGGATCCTACTCTGGTCCTCTCAGGAAATTCCAACAACTCAATCCAGAATGTCCAACTTAAGGGATCATAGTCTTATAAGAATGAAATGATTTGTACCTACCTTCAAGGAAGCGATAAGGGAACAGAACCTAAAGACACTTTCCCAAGATATAGAGGAAAAGAGAATCACTCCATGTATAAAGGGATACATTACATGTTGTAGGGTCACACGCCGTGTCCCATGAGCCATGTACTATCCGTTTACAATGGCTCGTGTCATTCCAACTGTTTCCTGTAGAATATGAGTTCTCGATGTGTAGAAGAAGTCACACGTCATGTCCTTCCATCTGGGGTCCACCTATGTACTTCTGTCAGGTTCCCATACATGGTGTCAACCTGTTTATCTCTTCCTATATACCAGTACATGGGGTAGTCCGTGTACTTGGTCTAGCCCAAGCTGGGCGGGGGATTACACGCCATATAGGAAACCCGTGCATGCCACCCCGTGTCTGTGTATCTCTCAAGAAACACGCTGAGTATATAAGAAGTTATTATAGGTTGTGTGACATTTAAATATCTCTCAAAACCCTAGCTTATGCTCATTGGGGTCCACATGTCATGTAACCATGGGTTACACACCGTGTTCATTGAGATTTTCTAGAATCCCATGTTCTTCCACAGTGCGCCTCGACTGATGATCCGGATCTCGGTTTGGTGTTCTGTTTTCCTTGAAACTCTATATCCATGGTTGTTTCCTCACCCTAACACTGAATTGCAGTGTTTTTAGCCTTTAATCATCTCATAAAGACATTTAAATCAATTCCAATGGAAACCAATCGAATAATGGTTTCTTCTAATTCGCTCTGATTTATCCATCGTCATCACTACCGCACCTCCATTAGATTGTCCTAAGATTAGATATTTAATTTTCTATCGTTGTGACAAGAAATGAAGGTTTAATGATCAATCGTTCAAAAACCCATTTAATAATAGTGAATGCGTAGAAAACAGGGGAGAGAAAACACAAGGAAAAAAAATCCTTGGAACAAACCTTGATGATTGTTCATTCCATCCTCGATCAGTTCCCATAAGAATGATCATAAAATAAAATCAATTCTCAAAAAAGCATACCCCTATAATCCTGCAATGAAATAACACATCCCACAAGGAACGATCGAACAGTGGATCAACCTGTTTGCAGGTTGGTCCGTGTTCATCGTTGAATCTAAGAATGGGGAAAAAATCCAAAATAATGCTTCCTACCTTGGAATTGAAAAATTCACTACTAAATATTGATTTCTGCTGGTGAGATCTTTCAATAATGGTGGTCATCGATCTTTGATCTGCAATTCCATCGTCGCTAACCAAGAGAAATCTCTAGGGTTTCTCTCCAAAGCCTCCAGGTATTTTATAGGGTTGTGATCATAACCATATATCCCTACCTAAAGTCTTACTTAAAAGAATAGGAATCGCTACATCACTCTATCAACAAAATGGTAATATAAAATAAATATTCCATTTATTTTATTCATTAGAAACACCCGAAACTACTTTTAACAGTTGACCCGCATTGGCCAATGTTAGGTCGCACCTAATGTAAAGATACTTCTATGAATGCAATGGTGCCCTTATATTTCTGATCTGGACACCCATTTAAAAGATATTACACTTTCTTAGGGAAAATGAATGCAAATCCTATTTAATATTTTAATATTATTCAAACTCTTATTCCAGGCACAGCAGGCCTTGGAATTTCATGTTGTCTCAGTGCCTGGTCACAAGACTAATCCATATAATATTTTAAAAGAATAGAAGAAAAATATGGGACATTAAATTCTCTCCACCTTGGGGTTTTACGTCCTCAAAAATCCAAAACAAAGGATACTCAAAAATATAAGGGTGATAAGAACGTATCTAAGACTCCCACTCCAAAGTTCTCTCTTAGATATTCTCATGGTACCACCAGACACACACTAAAGGAATAGCTCACCCATGAAGTATCCTCTCCTTCCGATCCTCAATCTCCATTGGGTACTCAAAAAAATTCTCTCCATCATCGATATATTGATTGCACTAGTTGATGACGTAGGATGGTTCATGTACATACCTCCCCAGCTGTGACACGTTGAAGATGTCGTGTACCTGGTCCAAATGTGTTGGTAGATCTAAATGGTATTTCACCTTTCCACCTCTACTCATTATTTGAAAAGGGATGATAAACCTCAGAGATAACTTTCCATCCCATCCAAATATCTATAATCCACATCGAGTTGAAACCCATAACAATACATAGTCTCCTTACTCGAACTCCAAAGGCCTCCACCACCTATCAACATAAGAATTATGATGAATCTGGGTAGTCTTCATCTACTCCTAGATGATATGAACCTTCTCTATAGTAGATCTCACCAACTATGGACCCATGAGTGCGGACTCTCATGGGTTAGTCCAACAAAGTGGTGACCTGTAGGGTCACCCGTACAAAGCCACGAATGGTACCATACTAATGGTGAAATGGTAGATATTTTTGTGTATGAACTCCACTAGTGGTAGGTGATCCTCCCAACTATAGATGAAATCCAACGTGATAGCCTGTATCATGTCCTCCAAAACCTGAATGGTCTGCTCCATTTGGCCATATGTCTATGGGTGAAATATTGTGCTATAGCATAACTGGGTCCCAAAATCCTCTAGTTATACCTTCAACAATTTGGATTTATATGAGCATCATGATATGAAACAATCGTTTATGGAACTCCATAGAGTAGAACAATCTCATGAACATAGAGGAGTCCTAAGATCTCTTCTGAACTCTACTCTCGGATAGTTAGGAAGTGGTCCAACTTGGTGGGTTGGTCAACGATCATCCATATGGAATCATTTACCCTAGGAGTATGTGGTACATCTATAATGAAGTCCATTGATATCCCATACCACTTCCATTCTATAACCTCAATGGGTTGATCTAAACTCGCTGGAACCTGGTGCTCAGCCTTCACTTGTTGAAAAGTAAGGCATCGAGAGACAAACTCTGCAACTCCCTTCTTCATCCCTAGCTACCAAAATTGATGTTGGAGGTACTATTAGATCATCAGCACACCTAGATGTACCACTAAATAGGATTTATGAAACTATCTCAGAACCTCCACCCACAACAACACGAGTACTACTGTGCATCCTCTGAAAAGGATGACATACTCCCCACCTTTTGAATATCTATTAGAAGCATTCCATATGGATATATGAGAACATAGAGTCTCACAGTTAGTATCCCCAAGTTATTCCTCCCAGACTCACTATAAGAGTGGAGGGGTAACAATCAACAAATGGAGGTAAGATGCTCCATCTCCATCCATAAAGGATAACTATAACGAGGCCAAATGCTCTATCACATTGTTCAAAAATTGTGAACTACATCACTTATTGAGAGAATCTTTCACCATGTTCCCCTTCCCATAAGTATAGACAATCTCAAATTCATAATCTTGGAGGAACTCTGGGCATCACCTATTTCTCATGTTTATACCCTTTTGAGAGAAGATATACTTGAGACTCTTGTGATTAGAGTAGACGATAAACTGCTAGCCCATCAGGTAGTGTTTCTAAATCTTCAATGTGAAGACTACCACTACTAACTAAACATCATGGGTCACATAGTTCAACTCATGTGTCTTAAATGTCATGAACCATAGGAAATCACCTATTGACTTTGCATAAGGACACAACCAAGACAAGTCCCTGATGTATCACAGAACACTACGTACTCGACACCCTCCTCAAGTAATCTCAATATTTGAGTGCTCGTCAAACTCTTCCTCAACCTCAGAAAATCCTACTAGAACTTCTCGTTCCACACAAAACGATATCCATTTCAATTAAAATTTTTCATCGGTGTTGATACCCTGGAGAAATAAGGTATGAATCTCTGATAATATCCTACTAGCCTAAGGAAGCTCCACACATCCATCATGCTCCTAGGTGGCTACCATGATAACACTGTCTCAACCTTGGACAGATCCACAGCCACTCTATCCACTAAGGGAACATGTCCTAGAATGTGGAACACCTGAATCCAAAACTATCACTTCAAGTGTTTCCCATAAATCTAGTGCTCCAAGAGTACATCCAGAACCATCCTTAAGTGTCTCTCATGCTCCTCCTCAGACGCTAAGTACACAAGGATTTTATCGATGAAGACTAAAATGATCATGTCTAAGTAATGCTAGAAGATCAAGTTCATGAGTCTCATGAAATTTTTTGGGGAATTCGTTGTGATAAAAGGCATCACCAAGTACTCATAGAGACCGTAACAACATCTAAAGGCTACCTTTTGTACATCCCCATCCCGTACTTGTAGTTGGTGATAACCTGATCAAAGGTCAACATTTGAGAACCATCATTCCCCTATCAAATGATCAAATAGGTCATCGATTATTGTTAGTGGATACTTGTTCTTCATAGTCACCTATATTAAAAACCGGTAGTCCACACACAACCTCAAGCTCTTATCTACACTTTTATAAAATAAAACTAGGGCTACCTAGGGTGAAACACTAGGTCTCACAAAGACCTTATTCTGTAAGTCCTCCAACTGCACCCTCAACTCACAGAGCTCTATTGGTGCCATCCAATATGATGGTGAGGATATTGGTGTCATTCTGGGGTGTAAATCAATGAAGAAGTCTATCTCCCTGCATGGAGGTAATTCTAGAACATCTTTAGGGAAGACGTCCTTGTACTCCACCAACACTATAGAAAATTGGTAGAACATAACATCTGCTTCACCAAGAGATTCCAACTGAAACTCTCACCTCCAAGGGTCAAGTCACTAGTAGGTCTCTCTATGTGTAAGGGTTGAGTCAATGGTCCAATCAGAATATCTAGGTATCGAAAATGATATGTGGTGAGAAAGTAATGACAAGAACCCATGTTTATCAGTACTACAACTAAAGTATAAAATACCCAGATCATACCTCAAATAATTCTTAGATCCCCTAGGTCATATGCCTCGACCACATGCACTTGTCCCCGCTTCTATTCTCCAGCTCTTTGAGCTTGGCGTGGACCACTTGGGGGTGGTGGTGGTAACATGTCAAAACTTTTACCACCTCTTACTACTCTCCCATATCCTCTGCCACATTCTCCATCCTAAGAATATTCCTTCTTATATCATTGTATATGTCTCAGTTGTCAATCCATTATCTCCCTTTCAGAATCATGGCGAGTCAGACAATATCAAGTGAGATTTCCCTTGTCTTCACATGAATATCATTGCCTATCCATAGGCTAACTGAACCCACTATTTGAGCCTTGAAATATAGATCCACTATCCTTAGACCTCCTCCTGAAACCTCTCCCACGTCCAGGTCCCTAGGACTGGCATTAGCTCCCTACTTCTGAGGTCTCTACACCTTCTCATCCACTACTGAATATCACTGGCAGTATTTTATCATCCAATAAGCTTTCTACCACCAAATATCACTCAATAACTCCGGCATAAGTTAAAATACATAGAGTTATAATGGTGGCTTGGATGTCTCTACATAGACCTCACTCAAAGGTTTGATCCCTAATGTACCAATCTTTAACCATATCTATCAAGTACCTGGAAAGGTTAGTGAACCTTGATGAATAATAAAACACTATCATTATACACTTTTGGTGTTCAATACGCTCTTTTATACGCACATTTATCAGCATAACTGGTGAGAACCTCTCTCTAAAGAGATTCTCTAAATATATCCATAAAAGAGTCGCCTCTTTTTGAGTTTGGATAGCCAAACTCTACCATATCCCTACCAAACCATGTAAGAGGATTGCTTCTAAGACCACCGTATGATCCACTAGTGTCCAAACTAGATGAAAAACTCGCATCACCACCTCAATCCAATCATTAGATGCCTATGTTTCGGGCTCAACTTGGAACCTAAAGGGTATCTGTCTTTGAAACTCATGAAGCACGCTCCGTATACGCTCCTCATCTACTGGTACTGCGGGTACCACGTGTTGCACCATAGGTGGTGGTATGGATGGTGCACCACATAGAGGTAACACTTGGGGAACTTCTCCCTATATCAAATCCTCATCACTGAGGGGATCTTCCTCATGATCAAACTGCTAAATCCTAGCTGGTATGCATCATAGGGGAATCTTGTAAGAAAACAAGATGTACCATGGTGTATGAGTATATCTGGAGAGATGAATCAAGATGGAAATAGAAACCACAACACATTTTTATATGATTCATGTACCATTATTTCCCCTACAACTATTATTCTTATGTATTGAGTCGAAAAGCAGGTTATCCAAGTCCTGGTGTAGGGATACTTCAGTTTCCCGCACCAACACTGGAGTCCCTAGCCAAAAATCCAAACTCAAACACTTAACACTGTTGCTCCAAACCAATATCACAAACTCCTGGTCCTATAGTATAACTAATAACCTTTGATACCACTCTGTCATGACCCATCCCAGTGGGGATTGTGCCGCGACTCCCCAAGCCCGCCTCCAATAGGCTAGGGGATGGGGACTACCACCTAGTAGGCATAACATTAAAATTGGTGGCATAGCCTATGTACCTATATGCATGAAAAAATCTCCAAGCCCACAAAATGTTGAAATGTGAAAACCACTATGAAAACAATGCATGCATACCACTATATCCCAACCAATAGAGTGTGATAGGAAAGTAAAGTAAAGTGAAACTATAAAAAATACAAACCCACCAATAATAGTTTGTAACCAAAAGTCCAACCTATAAGAAGAGGTGTTGGGACTACTGTTTGTAGTTGTAGGAACACACCTCATACTATCTAATCTCACAAGGCACCATCTTGTCCTGGTCCACCTAGGACTCCATCAAAAGGGTGATCGTCTTCACAAGACATGACATGTGTGAAAAAATACCATGTATAGGTGAGTATAACAATACTTAGTAGGACACCCAAAAACCACAATGCAATACAAAATGGAAAGATACGGTCAACTCTAAACAGTACATGTCTATAACAACTATAAGAATATCCAGATATACTCAATCCACGACATGTCCTCTAGAGGTAAGTCACTACCATTTTATACTAACACTATGGATCCAATCTGAAGATTCCATAAAGCACTCATCTATGAGAACACATTCTTGAGTCTAATATCACTAATGAAGTCCATTCAAGATGTACTATTCATTGGGAACTGTCATGAGAGAGATAATTTGATAGATTTTAAGAGAATATGATACCACATATGAGGATAACAACCAGGGCCATGGGGTGATACCAATAACTCTATCTGGATTAACCTGCTAAGTAGGGGATCAAAGCCCTATAAATTTTGTCACGTCAATTTTGAAGACTCTACCTAGGAATGAATAATTAATAGAGGATCCTGCTCTGGGCCTCTTAGGGGATTCTAACTACTCTATCTAGGAAGTCCTGCTGTAGAGATAATAGTCCTTTGAGTAAGAAATGATTTGTACCTACCTTCAGGGAATTGATAAGGGAAAAAATCCTAGAAAAACTATCCCCAGATACAGATAACAAGAGAATAAATACATGAAGAAAGGGATACATGGTGTGTAGTAGGGTCACACGATGTGTCCCTTGGCCCTAGGTACTACCCGTGTACAATGTCCCATGTCATTCCAACTGTGTCATGTGGAAGATGGGTACACGGAATATAGAAGAAGTCACATGTTCTGTCCTTCCATAAAGGGTACACCTTTGTACTGTGGCTGTGTGCCAGTACATGATGTCAATGTGTGTATATCTTCCCATGTACCAGTACAAAGGGTTTTCCATGTACTTGGTATGGTCCAAGATGTGTGTGGGAGTACATGCTATATATGAAACCCGTTTACTCCACCATGTGTCCGTGTATCTCTCCAGATATGCGCAGAGTATCTAGGAAGGTCCAACACGTTGTGTGACAGGGTCACATGCTGTGTAAAATTTAACTATCTCCTAAAACCCTATCTGCTACTCAGTCAGGGCCACATGCCGTGTAACCCTGAGTTACACATAATGTTCATCGAGATTTTCCAGAATCCCATGTTCTTCCTATGCGCGCCTTGACCGATGATCTAGATCTCATTCTGGTGATTCGTTCACCTCAATACTCCAAATATATGGTGATTTCATCACCGAAACACGGAATTGAGGTGTCTTGGTCCTTCAAACGGCTTATAAAAACATTTAAATCGATTCCGACATAAACCACTTGAATAAAAATTTCTTTCGAATCACATTGATTCATCCATGGATATCACCGCTACACCTCGGTTAGGTCCCACCAATGTCTAATATTCAACTTTGGATCATTGCACCAAGAAAAAAAAGTCTTAATGATCAATCATTAAAAAACTTGTTGAAGAAAGAAGAACGCATAGAAAATGGGGGGTAGAAAACACAAGGAACAAATCCGAGGAACGAAACTCAACCATTTTTCGTTCTGGCGTTGATATATTCATATAAAAACAATCATAAAATCAAATCAATTCTCAAATAATAAAACCCCAATAATCCTGCAACGAAATAACCTATCCCGTAAGGAATGATCGAACCGCAGATCAACCAGTTCATTGGTTGGTCCACATTCATCGTTAAATCTATGAACGAGGAAAGAAATACAAAATAATTCATCATAACTAGGAATTGGATCATTCGCAGTTGAAGATCTATTTCCACTGGTGATATCCATCAAGAATGGAATTCTACGATCTTTGATCAATAATTTCATCATCGTCTATTGCGAGAAATCTCCAGGGTTTCTCTCCAGAGCCTCTAGGGAATTTCAAGTGTTATGAGCCTAACCATGGATCCCTACCTAAAGTCTTACTTATAAGAATAATCATCGATGTGTTGACATAATGGTAAAATAGAATAAATATTCAATTTATTTTATTAATTAACAATGCCTGATACTAATTTTCACAACCGACCCATTCCAGGCAATGTACAGTCGCTCCTAAGGTAAAGATGATACTCTAAACGCAATGGTTCTCCCAAATTTCTGATTCGGGCGCCCACATAGAATTTATTCCAATTTTCAGAAAAAATGTGTGTGAGTGCTATTTAATATTTTATATTATTAAATCATTTATTTCAGGAACACCGTGCCTTAGAATTGTACGTAGTCTCAGTTACTAGTCTCAAAATTAATCTATATAATATTTAGAAATAATATTAGGAAAATCTCGGACATTTCAACACATGATCGAATGGGTGTTCAAGCATCGAATAGAGGAGTTGGGAGGGGATATGACCACTCGAAATTACAAAGGAAAGTTTCCTAGGTTCCTAAAAATCGAGATAGAAAGAGATAATATGTAAAAATGAGAAAAGGTTCACATTAATAAAAATATAAAACATAAATAGGTGGTCCTCACTATCCCTCGTTCAATGCCACTAGCTATCTAGAGACCTGACCCAACTACCAAGTGGCTACTGAGAAAAAATCCGTCTTCTAGGAGTACTACTAGTTGGCCGGTGGGATTACTTCATCTCAAGAATATTTGAAAAGTCCCCCCCATCCTCGTATCATTTTATTTCTATCCTACCGAACACCTCCAACCTGCCTCTAAACACTTAAAAAGATGCTCTAAAATCTATATAAAAGTTCAAAGGAGGCATACAAGGAATATAGGCTTCACATTATGAATGAGGAATGAAAAAAATATTGAATAGGTAATATAAAGATAAGAGAGGGAAAAATGATATTTCAAAGGGATAATGAAAAAAAATGTTTAGGTGGAATATTAGATTTATATACAGGAAATAATTCACAAATGAAATCTCAAGGAGAATGGGAGATTCACGATGCAAAAAAATGTTGGTGACAGGGTTAGAATATTTAATAAACCTTTCATATTTGCTATTAAAATAACTAATGTTAAAAATGACCATGTTTTATCTCTTAACAACATTTATTTTATGAAATGATGTTAACAATATTTTTTTATCATATTCTAAACACAAGTTATTTTAATAATAGATATTAAAATTATCCATGTTTTAGGTATTAAAAAGGGTTATTAAAATAACCAATGTTAAAAATATTTTGAAAATATTTTGGACATTAGTTATTGAAATAATCAATGTTAAAAATACACATGTTGTGTATATCAGATCAGTTATTCAATAATTGACGTGAAAAATATTTTTCAAATTTTTTATTTAATAACTAATGTTAAAAAAATGATGATATAATTAATTTTTTACTATCAAATAGCATATTGAATCCAAGAAGAACAGTGTATGGTCCCCATGACAAAAATGAGAGTGGGTTTAAAACTCTTAAAGAACCATGGATATCAAAAAATGTTCAAACATGAGAACACTTTTGGCTCACCAATGTGAATATACGAGTGGGGTTTCTCTAAATAGATTATGACTTTGGATCTTAAAATTTCATAAACACTACTACAAAACACATTATAAACAGCGGTGACTTTTAACAGTGCTAAAAAAGCACTGATAAAGGGGACATTTTATGAGTGCTAAAAAAAGTGCTGATAACAGGTACCCTTTATCAGTGATATATTTTTTAGCATTGATAAAGCATATCCTTTATTAGTGTTTTTTAGCAATGATAAAGGGTATCCTTTATCAGTGTTTTGTTAGTGCTAATAAAGGTCTTGGTCACTAGGTGAGTCCCACATCGAAACAGAAGACAAGAGGTCGCTTCTTTATATACCATTCCACCACATCCAATCCTCAGATGCATACTATGGGGATACACTCCTGCATTCATTACACACACTTATATGAGTCTTCCATGGAGCCACGTGGGCCATAGCCCACCGTATGCTTTATCGGGGTTGTGGCCCACCATCATATTTGGGTCCTACACGACCTGACCCGGTCTATTTCCAATTTGTTTTATACGAAAAAAATAAAACTATTAAAAATAGAAAAATTGAAATAATTTTAAAACTAAAAATTAATAATGAATAAATAAAAAAATATTAGTTTTTAATTAATTTATTATTAATATATTTAATATATATATAGATTATAAACATTAATAAATAGAATATTATATATATATATAATGAATAAAATGAAATAATTAACCAAATAAAAAATAAGGAGTAAATTTAAAAAAATATTACAAAATTTATTAATTAAATAATTATTGATAAAATGAATAAATTTATTATATATATAAAAATTATAAATATTAATAAATAGTATTTATTAAATATATATATATGAAATGAATAAAATAAAATAATTAAACAAATAAAAATTAAAAATGAGTAAATTAAGAAAAATATTAAAAAAATATTAATTAAATAATTATTGATAAAAATGAATAAATTAAATGTACATATATATATATATATATATATTATAAATATTAATAAACATTATTTATTAAATATATATATATATATAATGAATAAATTTTAATAATTAAATGAAAAATTAATTACTTAATTAATAGTAATAAAAAAACAAAAAAATTAAAATTGAATAAATAAAAAAATTATTAAAAAAATATTATTGAAAAAATTATTAATTCAAATGAATAAGATTAATATATATATTATAAATAGTAATGAATAATATATATTAAATATAAATACAGAAAATGTAAAAATTAAAAACATATTAATGTCTTATTCATTTTTAATGGTTTTTATACATAATTACTCCTTAATACATTTAATATAGATATAGATTCACACACATATATATAGATAATATTACCTAAAATATGACTGATATGATATAAAATATTTATGCTTACATTAAATAAGTTATATATTTAGTGAAGAATGGTTTATAATTAGAAATTAATATTAATTAAAAATAATGACTAATTGTATCTAGTAGTGGACATTAATTGAATGTCATTTTATTTTTTAATTTAACTTATATCAAATTTGTGTTACATTGATTTCGCATATACATATACATAATTAATTCATTTTTATATACAATTCAGAACACAAATATTTAGGTAATTAATGAAATCTTATATAGAAACACATACACCTAATATTTATGTAATTTATTTAAATTTTAATATTCACTCTATAATTTTATTTAATAATAAGGAAAATTTAATATATTATATTTTTAATTGTTAAATTTTATTTGTTTTTTTAATATTATTTAAATTATGTATTATTTTTTCATTTTTAATATTTTATATTTTTTAGAATTTAATCAAATTACAATATTTACTTATATATATTTATTTACTATTTATTTAATATTTTCAATATTTATTCATATTTATTTCAATATATATCCCAATTTTTTAAGAATTTATATTTAATTAACAAAACTTATACATTTTTAATATAATTTTAATGTTTACTAATTTTTAATTATTCAATTTCAATAATTTTTAACATGCATGCATTAAAGATTACATTTTCATTAATAATGTTAAAATATATTTTTAAATAAATATATATAAATGAATATTTACTATATTTGTAAATTTATATATTTATAATTATAAATAAATCAAAAATATTATTTTAAAAAGTATTTATATAATTATCAATAATTAATTATATAATATTTGTATAATTATAAAATTATAATAAATTTATTTAGAAAAGGTAGGGACAAAGCCCCGTTATTTAAGTGAAAAAATAAGAAAACAATGAAGATATAATATGGGGTCAAACAGAGAATAGTTTCCCTCATAAAAGTAGTCAAGAATATATTTTTTTCTATTCTTTAGCCATATCTTGTGTTCCTCCTCCAACAAGGTGTTCCAATAAATTCCTCAACCATCCACATGACTACGACCCCTAGAATAATGCTCTCTCAAGATTTCTTCTTGATGAAGGAGGTTTTCAATTTTAGTTCCCTTACGATCAAAATAAACCATTGATTACATTTCCTTCTTCTTAGCAGCCCAATCGATACGACCACACCCATTTCCACAAATCATTGGATGATGAACCCATTTCCAAGACTTGAATTATTTCAAAGTCCCTTCTGGTTGATCCCTATCTGATTTAAATTTTTCGTTCTCCATGGGAGTCTTCTCCTCATCATTATGATCCTCAGTGCCCATAGAAGGATTACTTATTTTCTTTTCAAGGTTAGGAACCTCACCTTCTTGTAGCTTCTTACTAGAATCTTATTCATCATTAAGGGAATAAATCACACCAAAATAGTTTTGAGAATTAAACTTTACATTTCATAATGTTTCATGTGAAACTTTATATAAATCTTCCGCATTCATTGGAGTTGAACACCTGGGTTCACTGTGAGCCTTTAGTGAATTCATCTTCTCTTTACCAGTCTGTTGATCAACACATTTTATTGAAGAAACATCTTCAATTGAATGATCAGGGATTGAAAACTCATTAGGTTTTTTATCCACATCCTTAAGAGAGATATTAGTTGGTGAGTTAGGTTCTTTACCCACATCCTTAAAAGGGTTATTAGTTGGTGAGATGATGGAATTCTTTGCAATACCTCCAGCAGTTGACCCCCTCTATTCCAAAGACCAAGCTTTCACGTACAGGGAGTGACATGAAGATCAATGCACCGAAAGGGGATACCCTTCAAAATTATCATTGGATACCAAAATACCCTACACATCTCCTTGATTCACATCATTATAGGTAAGAGCACCAAGGCGTTTGTGAGTAGAAACATTTCTTAGCACAACCTGGGTACCCTACCTGCATATCGGAGATAGAGACTCCATCTGTAGAGGAAGTACCATTAGGGAAAAGGACAATAGACTAGAATTATTAGAAGGAACAACATTAACCTATGATGGAATGATCCGAACCACCTGTATATGCTAGGAGTGGGAGTCAGGTGATTTTGTTTTCTGGGAGAAGACCAATTGGAATCCCTCTTTATAAAAAAATATATGTTTGCCTTTCCCTTTAACTGGAGTTTATTGACTAGATCTTAGAGACAAGATGATCAAGCCCTCACACATTTTTTCTTGATAATGAGTTATGAACATAGACAAGGATCTGAAATTCATATCTACATCCAATTTATTATTACCCTTATTATCTATTGAGGCGGTCATTTTTTCATGAGTGATCTACTGATCTTCCATTTCTTTCACAACTACGTCATCAAATGATTCAACCTCTCCTATCAGCCTATCATCCATTGTATCGACCACAATAATGGAGCATGTGTTAGTTTCATGAACTCCCAAAATAGGTTTACATGAAGAGAAGATGCATCTAACATATATCTCTTTCCTATAGGGTTTATATAAAGGAACCACAACCTGTGCAATCTGCTTCACATATTGCATAGAAATTTTGCAATGTAAAGTATATAATTTCATTGAAAAATTAGACTTGTCTATAACAACATTATTTGAATTCAAATCAGCTATAGAAGCACCCTTTTCTAGCCGACCATCCTTGTCAAACTAAGCAAGAGGGTCGTGGAAAAATCTGAAAAAGAGAGCTTACAAGGAGCTCCATAAGCACCCTCATCCTTCATCTCCCCTGACCCTTCCTTCACTATGGTATTATCATCATTAGAAGTTGGAATTATAAATCTGAAATCATCAACATGATGTCCAATTTTCCCACAAAAATAACACTGTAAACCCCTTCAACAAGTTCCTCTACCATGCCTAATTGGCATGAAGTTGGAGAAAAAGTTTAGAACATACTCAAATTCAATACCCGATTCAAAAATGAACTCTCCAGTAACCAGGAAGACTGTATAAACTAGGGTTGAGCTCATGTACTATTCTATAAACAATCTAGCACATTTACCATAGGTATATAATTGAATACCTTTTCAAACTGAATCAGTTTTTCCAAAAAAGAAGCAATATCCCATAGGATGTCAGGATGCCAAAAATACCCGTTAAACCCATTAATGCAGGTCCAATATTTTACCACAATGTTCTTTACCAAATTCTAATCGAACCAGGGGTCCCAATAATGGAATCAGAGGACTCCTGGATTGAATTTCACAAAGTTGCAGCTCCAGGATTTAATCTTTAGATCATGCAAATAAAATTTAATGTAAAAACCACATACCTATGGAAACCGTGTTCCATCCATAAAACCCCCAAAGTTATAGGAGCTGATTTCTTATATCTTCAATCTTCTAGGAATGATTCTTCACAAAAGGTTCAAGAAATTCTATAATGGATTGTTTTTATTCATCAATATTATCTTAAATAAAATTAAAATTTCTTCAACAAATGCATGATCACCGTTCTTCGAGATACGATTGTGCACAGGTGAAATACATGAACTAGAGAAGAATATGTCACTCTTCACGAGCCGCTGATCTTTTTCCCGGTCCATATCTTTCCTATGATCAACATGTTATGTAGAGGTAGAAGTATGATCCACCCTAATCGAAGCTCGCTCCACATCAGAGGTCAAGTGAACATCCCCTAGGAAGGATCGAGATTTTGTCTTCTTTGAGGAGTTGATAAAGACCTCTGTAAGGTCAAAATATCCATCAGAAACCAAATCCATCACTAAAATTTTCCCCTAATTGCCATGGATATATAGATTTGTGCCCTCAAAGACCCTGGTTACCATCCTCTAATAACTTTATCTAAATAATGAATATATTTATTATATTTATATTTATTTTATATATATATATATATATTGATATAAATATATAAATATTGTTTAAAAAAAAGTATTTATATATTTATAAATAAATATTATATATTTAAATAATTATAAAATAATTATAATTAAATTTAAATGATGAATATATTTACTATATTTATATTTATATTTATATTTATTTATTAAATATATATATATATAATGATATAAATATATTTATAATTATAAATTAGTAATAAATGTATTTAAATAATGAATATATTAACTATATATATATATATGAAAAGTTCAAGACTCAATGACCCCTTTATTGAATAAAGGAAAAGAAGTAGAGAGGAGGAACATGTAAGTATAAGTTTCTTAGAAAGCAAAAAATAATAAAAGAAGCACAAAAGATATCATGTAGCATGATATCGGGTGCTTATATTGTGGTGAGAGGAACACCCACCCCTAACATGAGGATGCAAACCTCTTATCCTTGTTTTCACTGGTAGTCATAGCCCACATCCATCATATGGGAGTCTATCATCCACAACATCTTTCATTTATTCCTCCCAAATTCACGCTTGTGTCCTTGACTATCCTCCTCACTACTCTTAGAATCAAGAAAATCAAAAGAGGTATGTGTTCTTACCTTTGAAAGCAATTTGTATTTCACCAGTTGAGGGTTAGTTAGATTATTTAAAGAAACAACAGGTGAATTATATATATATATATATATATTAAATATATATATAATTATATAAATATATATAATGATATAAATATATTTATAATTATAAACAATAATTATAAATAAATAATTATAAATAAATAATTAAAAATATATAATTATTAATATATTTAAAATATATTTATTTATAAATATATTCACAAATAAATTTATTTATAAATGTATATTTATTATATTTAAAAAATTATATATTTATAATTATAAATAAATATATATATTTTTTTAAAAAATATTTATATAATTTTAAACAATTAATTATATATATAGATTAATATAAAATTATAATAAAATTTTTTAAGTAATGAATATATTTAATATATATGTAATTATATAAATATATATAATTGTTTAAATACATTTATGATCATATATATATAATTATAATTATAAATCCTTTATCAGAGCTAAAGTTTCAGCACTAATAAAGATTCCTTTTATCAGGGCTACTTTAGTGCTGGTAAAGATGGATTTTATCCATGATTATTTTTTTAGCACTGATAAAAGTTATTTTTATCAATGATTTTTTGGAATTGATGATTACCCCCCAAATATTTTTAAAACAACCATAACTACATTGATTTCATTCAAAATACTCATGCTTTTGCAGAAGTCCATTATTGCCGATGCTCCTCCTAGACTTTCCCTTAGATGAATCAAGCCTCAAATCCAAGGTATGTTGTTTCTTTCTCCTCCTCTATCATTGATTTCTTATTCAAGTTCCTAATTTCACAAGCGAGGATGATCAAAATATCCCAATTTGAGTTCAATGAGCCTCCTACCAGTTCTTCTCCTCAACTTTCTCCTATTCTGTTTATTTAATTTTCCTTCTCATTTTCAACCTTTTCCTCATTGTCCACACACCAGGTGAAACCCTATGGGTCCTAGATTTTGATTTATGTTGTGGCTAGGTTTTCTAGGGCACGTGATCTTCCATTGGGGTCCTCATATCTCTATTCTTTAGGGTTTATTCATTTTCACTTGGCCTAGGTTTTTCCCCATGATTGAATCTTTAATTTCATAATTGTTGATTTCATTATTCTTATATTGGTGTTTTAATTATTTAATAATAGTATTAATTATACTCATTGGTTTAATATGGAAGAAATTAGGTTTTAACATGGTTTTACATCGACTAAAATGGGTTCTAATATCTTTAAAAAATGGATTTAATATTGTTTCAATTTACTCACGTGTAAAATTTTCTGATTGGGAATTTATAATTACATTTTCAATTTAAAAAGATGTATTGGTCTTGTAAATTATTTTCATAAATATTTTTATTGGAATTTCACGTGATAGTTGAAACTCCAATCATTTTAAAAATGTTTCAAGATGGTTTTTAAATAAAATTAATGGTTAATAAAGTATTAAACCCTATTTCGTTTGAGGGATAAATTAAGGAATGAATTATTAAGCCTTTAGATTTTTTATGATATGTAACAAAGAGTCCCGTTTGTAACTTTTAAGGACTATTCTTAAAATAATTCTTTTTGATAAATGTATTCTAGGTGATTCTTAAAAGATATTTCTAAAAGAATCTTTCATGATTTCATATTCTCAAATGATGTTTTGAATTGTTTTAAAAATCCTGAATCAAGATCTTTTGGAAAATAGTTTTTAATTCCATGAATATTTGTAAAACCTTCTTAATGTTTATTCTTGAATAAATTTTATGGAATGTAAAAGATTGAATTATTGGATTCTTATGTGATATTTGATGAAATTGGTTTTTGATAAATGAATAGTTCATTGATTGAAATTTGAACGAATCCCATAGGAATATTGATATTCAAGAGGGTAGTCTAGGAAAATAATTCTAGGCATGTTTATCTCTACCTGATAATGAAATCTATAATTAAATCATTGAATAAACATTGGTGAGGTAGGGAGACACTTGTAGTAGTGGAATCCTAACCCCTTGGCCCATAGCCTTAAGGAAATGTGCACACCAAGAAGCGATAATTACTGAGATTGTGATGATCCTTGAGAATTGACCTAACTTACATTAGGAATACATTACCATGATGATGGAATTTAAACTTTAATTTACTCTAATATTCTAAAAAATGTTTTATTCATGCCAGCTTTATAAAATTTTTATGAATTGTTTAGTAATCATGCTTTTCTTTAGACTTGGTGGTGTCCTACTTAGAATTTATATTCTCATTCCTTTTTTAAATTTCAGTTTTTAAAAAGAGAACTTTTTGTTAAATGTTAAGGTGGATTCTGAAAAAAAATGTTATTTTCCATTAAAATGAACTAAAATGGATTCAGGGTTTTGATACCCATGAAATGATTTTAAAGTGAACTTGTAATGTTTGAAACATTTTAAAGTGTACATCATTACATGAAAATAGTTTTAAACATTTAATTTACTATTTATTGTCTTTAAATATGATTTTAATATTTTTCACTTTATGCTAATAGGGTTTACAGAGAATAAGGTTTATATAAAATTAAGTGTTTTTAAAAAAATTGGCAAATTTTTATGTGGATTAAAAAAAACAGATTTTAAGTGGGTTTTAAAATTTTTAAAAATCATCCTTTTGAATTTTTAAAGTAGTTTTGGGATTATATTTTTAATTTTATACTAATATGTGGTAATTTAAAATGATTTAGTCTCTTGTAAAATGTTTTGTAAAGCTGTTTGTTTGAATATAAAAATTGTAAAACATTTTAAAAAAATGGGGTTGATTTAAAAAAATGGGTGAGTGATTACATAAAGGGACCTAGAAAATGCATTCAATAAAAGGCGGTTTAGTGTGCTTTTTTGATATAAATGGAAAATATTTTGGTTGAGGTTTATGATATTCCATCATTTTGTGATTTTGTTTGTGGGTTTTCTTTGATTTTTGGTGTGTTTTGATTATATGGTTGTTGTGAAAACCAATTTTATGAAAGACCAGCATCAAAACCAGTGTGCTCCTATCGCAAAGAAATTAACTTCTAGTTGTGGGAAAACCTATTGAGTCACTATTAAGTCCAATATAATTCTATTGAGTCACTATCAAGTCTCTTCTAGTTATGGGGTAAATCTCCCCAATTCAGTCCAACTCTACTAAAAATTTTCACATCTTACCTACATATTATTTCATTATTATTAAGATATAATCATTCATGAATATAATATTCAGAAGATATCTAAATATTTGAATTCATAGTCATAATATAATTAATTTCTTATTCATTAATCTCTTTCCTTAAAACTATTTTTTAGAATCCATACACTTATTATTTCATTTATTATAGGGAAGACGAATTATATGTTTTGTGTGTGGTCTTTAGCTATTTGGATAAAGTCCCATTCTCTTTATTCATTTAAATATATCATGGATTAAATGATCTCAAAGTTACCTAGGATAATACCAATTCCATTATTATTCTCTATTGATGTTGAGTGATTTTTCACACCAATACAGGTGGATTACTTTTGTCAAGTTGAGGTGGTTTTTTCAAAGATACTTATGCTCATGAGAGATTGGAATTTTAGGCTGCAACTAATATAATAACAATAAAGAAATGGTTTATGAATGTATACATACATCATGAAACGGTGCATTCCTAATACTTATTTAGTAATTTTTTTAAAATTAATCTACTATTTTTAAGTTAATTTTATTATCATTTTTATCTAATAATTATTTAGGATTTTTATTGATATTTTTGGGAATTAATATTTTTCTTTCCACAATCTACAACAAGATAAAAAAGAGGGAACATGTTCTTTCTTTTCTGGCTTGTTTCATACAATTGAAATCAAAACACACATCACATACTCAATTAGTCTCAAATCAATCCAATACATAGTGTTCTTAGTATGACTCAAAATATTTTTTTAGTTTATAATTTTCATTTTAGTTAATGACAGACATCAAATACTCAAAATTAAGAAAACACATTCATATTATTTTGATACTTTGATAAAATGATCAATAAGTTATTTGCAACGTGTAAGAATCAGCCACATCTTAATCAGACACACGGTGTGACTAGTATGACTCCAAGTACGTATTTTTATTTAAAATTGACATTAAGTTTAGTAAAAAACAAAAGTGACATAGTCAAAGTTGAGATAACACATTCATATTATTTTTGATACTTTAATTAAATGATCCATAAGTCATTTTTTACACGTATAAATCATATACATATCAATTTGACACATGGTGTTACTGGTATGAATCCAAGTGTGCCTTTTTATTTAAAATTGACATTAATTTTATTAAAAAACACAAGTGACATACTAAAAATTGATAAAATTCATTCATATTGTTTTGATACTTTAGTAAAATTACCCATAATTCATTTGTGATGTGTACTAATCATTCACACCTCAATCTGATGCACATTGTGCTTAGTATAACTCAAAGTGTTTGTTATTAGTTTAATATTTTCATTTTAGTTAAAAAAGTGTCACTCACTAAAATCTGAGCAAATGAACTCATATTATCGTGATAATTTATGGAAAATATTCATAAGTAATTTTTGATGTTTAAGAATTATCCTCACATAAAATCAACACACGATGTGACCAGTATGAATCAAAGTGTGTGTTTCTAGTTGAAAATGATGTTTTAGTAAAAAAGACAAGTGACATACTAAAAACCATGAAAAAATATTCTTATGGTTTTGATACTTCTGTAAAATTA
Organism: Viscum album; assembly: GCA_963277665.1. NCBI lineage: Eukaryota > Viridiplantae > Streptophyta > Magnoliopsida > Santalales > Viscaceae > Viscum > Viscum album. The sequence goes on from OY728164.1 coordinate 1,820,645,351, forward strand.
TCCATAAGTCATTTTTAACATATAATAATTAATTGAAACTCAATCTGATGCATGATGTGATCGGTATGAATCTATGTGTATCTTTTTATTCAAAATTGATATAAATTTTAGTAAAAAAGTACATGTGACATACTCAAAACTAAGAAAACACATTCATATTGTTTTTATACTTTTGTAAAATGATCCATAAGTCATTTTTGACATACTGGAATCAACCACACATCAATATCATGCAATTTGTTCTCGGTATGACTCCAATTGTGTCTTTTTATTTAAAATTGAAATTAATTTTATTTAAAAAGAAAAGTTACACACTCAAAACTGAGAAAAAACATTCATATTGTTTTTATACTCTAGGAAAGAGAAATATCATTCATCTTTGATGTGTAATAATCATCCGGACCTTAATCTAATGCATGTTGTGCCTAGTATAACTCAATGTTTCCTTTATCAACTTAAAATTGACATTTGAGTTCAAAAATTGTGCCAATTATTGAAAAACTGGAAAACATGATTGGATTATATCAATAATATTGGAAATATATTCATAAGTCACTTGTGTTATTTAGGAATCAATCTCATGTCATATTGACACATGATATGACCTATATGACTCAAATTACTTGTTTCTAATTTAAAATGACATTTTTGTGAAAAAAACAAGTGACATACTCAAAACTATGAAAACACCTTCATATTGTTTTGATAATTTAGGAAAAATATCCATATGAAATTTATGATGTGTTGGAATCAACTCCACCTCAATCCAAATCAGAGTGTGTCCGGTATGCCTCCAAGTGTGTCTTTTTATTTATGATTGACATTAATTTTAGTAAAAAAGAAAAATAACATACTCAAAACAAATAAAAAATTGGATTGTTTTGGTACTTTAAGAAAATGAATCATAAGTCATATGTGACATGTATGAATTAAAAACACCTCAATCCATCACCTGGTGTTCTCTATATGACTCAAAGTGTGTATTTTTATTTAAAATTGAAATTAATTTTAGTAAAAAAATTGGTGACATACTCAAAACCAAGAAAACACATTCAGATTTTTTTGATACTTCAGAAAAAAGATCCATAAGTCATTTATGATGAATAAAAATCATCCTCACCTCAATACAATTCATTTTGTTCCCAATATAACTCAAAGTCTCCGTTATGAGTTTAAAATTGACATTTTAGATGAAAAAGTGTGTCACTCATTGAAACCCATGAAAATGTGCTTATATTGTGTTGATAATTTAGTGAAATTATTCATAAGTCATTTGTGACATGTAGTGATCAATCTTATATAAACCTGACATGTGATGTGGGCGGTATGACTCAAAGTGGATTTTCTAGTTTAAAAATGACATTTTAGTAAAAAAGATAAGTTATATAATAAAAAACAAGAAAATGCATTCATGTTATTTTGATACTTTAGGAAAATGATCCATTATTCTTTTTCGATGTGTGGGAATCAACCTCATCTTAATCTGACACTAGGTATGGTTGGTATGACTCAATGTGTGTACTTTAATTTAAAATTGATGTTACTTTTAGTAAAAATACAAGTGACATACTCAAAACCAAGAAAACACATTCAGATTATTTTGATACTTTAGAAAAATGATTAATATATGACATACAGGAATCATTTGATCCTCTATTTGATGCATGTTATTCCCAATATAACTCCAATTGTGCCATTTTATTTAAAAGTTACTTTAATTTTATGAAAAAAGAAAAGTCACATACTAAAAACCAAGAAAAAAATTCTTATTATTTTGATACTTTCGGAAAATGATCCATAAATCATATTTTATGTGTAAATATCAACTACACAAAAATATGATGAAAAGTGTGACCAATATAACTCAAAGTGTTCATTATCAATTTAAAATTGACCTTTCAGTTCAAAAATTATCACTAATTGAAAAATGAGAGAACAAGTTCATATTGTCATGATAAATTAGGAAAATGATTCATATGTTATTTTTGATTTGTAGGAATCAATCTCACATAAAATCAGCACACGATGAGACTGTTATGACTCAAAGTGTGTGTTTCTAGTTTAAAATAACATTTTAGTATAAAATACAAGTAACATAGTCAAAATTGATAAAACACATTCATATTTTTTTGATACTTTAGGATAATGATCTATAAGTCATTTTTGATGTTTAGGAATCAAAAAAACCTCAATCTGATGCATGTTATGACATGTATAACTCCATGTACATATATTTACCTAAAACTTACATTCATTTTAGTAAAAAAGACAAGTGACATACTCAAAACTAGGAAAACACATTCAGATTGTTTTTATGATTTAGGAAAATGACTCATAATTCATTTGTGACATACATTAATCAGCCACATCTTATGTTATTACACAATTTTCCCATTATGTCTCAAAGTTTCTGTTATCAGTTTAAAATTAACATTTTAATTCAAAAAGTGTCACTCACTGAAAACCAAGAAAACATACTCATATTTCCTTTATAATTTAAGAAAATTATTCATTTTTCATTTGTAATGTTAGGAATAATTATCATGTGAAACTAAAATGTGATGCGATTGTTATGACTAAAAGTCTATCTTTAAATTTTAAAGTTACATTTTAGTAAAAAACATATGTGACATACTTAACATAGAGAAAACCCATTTTTATTATTTTGAAACATTTGGGAAATTATAAAAAAGTCATCTGTAATGTGTGGGAACTAACTGCATGTTAATCTGATGCATGGTGTGGTTGGTATTACTTGAAGTGTGTGTTTTCAATATAAGTGTCATTTTAGTTTAAAACGTACATCGAATCACTAAAACCAATAAAACATTCTTGTATTATTCTCTCATCATTTTATATACTATTAATTAATTAATTTCTTTATCATTTTTTCTTATACTTTTCTAGTTAATTTTCATAGTGATAATCTTGAAGGAAAATAAGAAATGGTGTGATGTGCAATAATCAACTACAACTAAATCTGATACATGGTGTTTCTATTATGACTCAATGTTTAGATCAATATTTACAGATTATATTTTATTTATTTATTTATAATATTACTAATATAATAATTATTTACTTGAATAGGTTCATCGTTTTACTCGAGTTGGGGTGGTTTGTTCGGAAATGACATGAGTGGGGTTCGGGAGCCAAAGACAAATAAACATTTATGTGTTTAAATTTCTGTGATAATTTTTACTTACTTGGGTAATTTTATAAACCAATGTTTTAAACCTCTATAATATAGTATTTTTTCTTGTATTTGTGTTGTAAATTTAATTTCTTTTAAATTATGTATTTTCACATATTTTTTGTTTTGTTTTCTACTATTGTAGTGTGCTAAAAATTTAACATTACACTACAGTATTCCCCCTTTATCAGTGCTACTAAAGGCACTAATGAAGGTATCATTGATCAGTTCTTTCTATGTCACTAATAAAGGGATCCTTGATTAGTGATAAAAAAAACCGTAGATGAAGGGTCCCTTTATCAATACTAAATAAAATATCTAATAAATGGTTTCCTTTTTCAATTCTACTAAAATACCTCATAGAAGCCTAGGGATTATAATCGTGCTCCGATAGTTAGTGTTTTTTTCACTAAAAATGGACAATTTTAGCACTATTTAAGGATTATATTGGTGTGGAGAAAATGATAAATGACACGTGGACATAATGGTATCCAATAATAGATTGATAACTAAATAAATTCAACAAACTTTTGTAGGAATAATGTTTATGATAATAAGAGTTACATGTCTAATCCAATGACTTCCTATTTATCTATTTGGTTTTGATTTGTCTACATTATATAATGGTTAAAATCAAGTGATGACTTCATTTATTCGAATTATTTCTAAGATAGATGCTTGATTTAAGAAAAATTATTTTAAATTATTTTAATTTTTTTCAAAAAGGTGGGGTGTTTTTGGGTATTATTTTTTTTAAAAATATTTAATATGGTTTTATTTTTTAAAATAGAAATAATTTTTGGAATCTCACATTATAAAATTAGATTTAGTGGGGTTCCCTTTATTAGGATACACACTATTATCATTTTTTAAAAATATAAATTTAGTAGGAAAATCCCTACAGGGATGGTGTAGAATTCATATGCATGAAGCTACACGTGTGAGATTGCCCAATGTGTTTCTTTGATGATGTAGATTTCACTTCGTACATCACATCAGTGTGAGGAGTTTATAGGTGATTTTATTTGGTCACAGTGTGACTGTGATCTGACTAGAAAGATTAAATCTAGAAAAATAATTTCTTTATATAAAATAGGTTCCTATCCAATACCAAGGTGTATGATAGCTTATCTGAATGGGTACTTCCATGCCTTTAAAATAGAGTCTCCATTGGATAGATAATTCAATTCGAACAACTTCCAATAATTCAAAAACCCACTCTCAAGTAAATATTCACCTCAATTATTCAGCAATAATCAAAATAAATTTCTTTATGCGCATCAACAAAGTCCATCCCATTAATCTCTTGATTTAAATGCTTCTTTAGTAGTTAATTTTCACTAGGTACATGTGTGGTTAAATGAGCCATCATTGTATCCTGGAGAATATTTTCCTACATCCCATTGTACTTCTTGTTTGATGGGGATAAAATAATCTTATGTATATAGAAATCATGTATAATCCTGTGCTTTTAACTTGGATGAAATATGGAATTTTTGAACGTTTTTGTTTACTAAACCGGTCATTTTTTAAACAATGTTTTGGAACTTAATAATGAGATTTGGATCACTAATAAGTTATTTTTTTGGGAATGGGAGAAGGCCAGAGAAGTTTCTCGAGTGGATTGAGAAGTTTCAGGAGTAATAGAACCAAAAAACTTCAAGTTTTAAATGATAGCATAGGGCACACAGTTTGCACACAGTCTGCGAAACCATGCAGCCCATAATAGTTAACCGTGCAGCCCTATTTAAAAAGGGGCAGTGGATTAGGGCACAAGTTGCACATGGTTTCCTAAACCGTGCACCTAGCCTGTGCGGGGTGCATCTGGGAGCCAGAAGACTCTACACGGCTTACACATGGTTTGGAAAACCATGTTGGTCAAACTGTGCGCGACACCCAGCTTTTAGATTTTGATTTTTTTAATTAAATTAAATTAAATTAAATTAAAAGGAAAATAAAACCTAAACAACTCTCCATCAACCCTCAGTCACGCGATGAACCAGCCCAAGGGGGCTCTCCCCTTCGATGCATGAGACCTCCATTGAACTCCTCTCTGATTGAAGTTCATCCAATATTTCTCATATTTCTTCTCTGATCCTCCAGGGTAAGGTTCTCACCTCCCATCTCTCCCCTTTTTCCATCCTTTCTTCAACTTAATCAGCACCCGGTGAGGTTTGGTCGAACCCTAGGTTTTGGGTTTAATTGTTTTCTAATTTTCTTCAGTTCTTAAGTTGTGAAGATGGTCTCACGGGGCCTTAGGGTTTGAGTTCTGGAAGCGTCCACTGAAGGCGAGGCGGTTCAAGTGGTTTCAGTCCAATGAATTTTTTTTGGGGTTAGTTTTATCCTCATTTACTAGTTATTTTTTGGGTGTTTGGAAGTTTATGAGTTCCCAAAATATTTCTTATTGTGCATTGAGTTCTTCTGGGTGGTTTCACATCATTTTGGTTCGTCACCGAAGTGGATGTCTTGGTTCCACCATGATATAGGGTCCCTTTCCAAGTCACCTATCTTTATAAATGAATTAATTAAGTTACTGAAATTTTGTAATAAATTAATTCATAAAATGAAGTATTATTCTCAATGCCTATTAAATGTGAATTTATCATGTTTCATGTCTTAAATGCTAAATATGATAAATGATATGTCGATAAACAATATCATGTTTTTATAATAAAACCCCTCCAACAGAGGTGCGCTGCCTTCAAGATAAAAATTAGTGGTTAGGCCTTTCTTGCTTGACATGTCATGTTTATAATATTTATCCTTGATGTAATGTTGAGATATGTCATGCTTACTACATAACCCTAATGTTATTAGAAACATGAGGCTTCCCTTTTTAAAATGATTAATGAATCGAAGCACCATCTAAGTGTTGGGTCCAGTTTTGGATTGGAATTACCCATGAACGTAATTTCCCTTTGGTATGGATACTTGGATCCCTTTAAATGAGACTAACATGTTTTGGTAAATGGAATGAGTTGAGGTAAATGAATTTTTAATTATTAATTATTGACCCTGAAAACAATTTACCAAATTGTTTTCAAATGTTATGAATACTAATAAAACCTTGGGTGACATGTGGGTTCCCAAGTAGGAATGCCATGATGGATTCAATGTGTGTTTATGCTCATAACATGGGAGATACATGGATTCCCATGTAGTAATTCCATGGAAGGACCCAGGTTCATGAGACAAGGATTTGTTCCACGTATGTGTAAACCCTTACCATGCTAAGGGAAGGTAGTGGTGTGGACCTTTTCCTTCAAAAAAGCCTTGATGGTTTTTATTAAATGGTTGAAATGCTACTTGGCATATCCACACTAATGGAAGAAAAGGATTAGACCAATAATTAAATGGTTTTAACTCTACTTGACCAATGAAAACTAATGGATGGAAAGACATGGACCAAATTAATTATTATGATTACAATATCAAATAGAAATGGGCTGACTCGAGCTCACCCTAGATTTTTAGAAGGGAATACCATAGTTCTTAAGAACCCCATTCTGATTCGATGATATGGTTTTTTTAATTTTATACCCACCTAAAATTCAATTATTTTCTACTACTTGGAAGCATGGTATACTATATTTGGGTCCCTTATTCTTACAGGATACCTTAGATACACTCCTTGGATCTAGAATTGACGAGTAGGTTCCATGGTTAAATCCCATTGGGCCCTGTCTTTGCATAGCCCTGTTTTACCTTGGTCAATAACCTTGGACTTCGTAGGCAACTTATTGTGGAATTACTTGGATTATACTCCTTGGATTACACTCTTACCCCCTAGCTAGACTCAGATACTACAGAGTTAGTTTTCCGCAAGTTTATGTTTCCTTGGTCTTTACCCTGGAACCCCCCCACTAGATATCATTACCAAGTTGCCTTGTTATGTCATGGAACCTTCACTACTTATAATATCATGGGATACCTTGGATACACTCCTTGGGTCCAGCATTGACAAGTAGGTGTCATGGTTAAAGCCCATCAGTCATGGTCATTGCTTAGCACTGTTTTTCCTTGGAGGAAACTCCTTGGACTCGGTAGGTGACTTACTCACATGTGACTTAGAAATAAAATGGAAATACTAAATTAATGAACTAGTTACATGTTCATACACTATCTGAGGGCTATAGAAGGTACTTGGGTATTTTGTTAAAATGTACCTCTTACTTTATTTACGCATGCTCTCTCCCTGTTTAATTTATATTAAACTATCGGGATTGGGTTATACACCGGTGGTGCCGACCTACTGAGATTTATATCTCACACCCTACTCAGGCCTCCATTGCACTAGGATACTTGAGTATACCTTTCTTGTTCATTGGGCCCTGGACCTTGTTTGTTGTTTTTTCTTTTTCTCGGGAGTTATGAGCATAGGACTGAGCTGGAGCTTAGGATGCTCGTGGGGATCACATTTGGGATTTTAGTTATTTTCTTTACTTAAGACCTATATTATATTGTATTTCAAATAATTTTGTACTATTACTTATTTCCATCTTGTATCAATACCATGTCATCCATTCACTAATTGTATAAACTGGCATTGGTCACTTTTGTTCATTTTTATGAAATTTATCTTTTGCTGTTTTATTATTTCCATTTATTGCTTCCATTTTTTGATTGTTATTTACTATTTTGTACCACTTTTCAACTCTCAAAAGAGGTTATAGTTTGACCAAATGCTATTCATACACCCTTGCTTCTAGTCGGTAGCCTCTGGTGTATGGGGAGGCGCACTTGAGGTCATGTAGTGACAGGTCCGACCACCGTCTTAGTGGTGAGACGGGTCGGGACACTACAAAGTCGTATTAGAGGTGGTTTTTCCTTTTGTCTTACTATTTTGGGTTGGTAGACAGGAGACTAGAAAAGTGTCAGCACTTGGCTAATTGCCATGCTTGGGACTGATCACCTTATGTACGGGTAATGACCAAGTGACCCAGGCAGGGATTGTTGTTTATCATATTCAGTATTACAATTGATATGATTTCACCTAGAGTAATTGGTGTACATTCCACTTCTTTTGACTTATGGAATTATGAACATTACCCTTGGCTTTTTATGGAACAGATGAAACATACATTCATCATATTAGGCACTTATAAATTCGCATGCCATGCATATATACCATGCCATGTAGTTGCATTAGTAGGATTCCAGCTACGTATGATTATTTTTCTTATTAATATTTCATGCTTAGATTTATACCTATTTAGGTAATAGACTATCATGAATTATATGATTACTTCTTGTTATAGCATTCACCTGTGATTAAAATTCCATGCTACCATGATTTAAGTTTTTTTGATATGTGTTAGCTTCTTGTAGTGACAAGACATGCTAGCTTACATTGATATATGTACATGATTTCATGGGAAACGTTTACTAGTTTCATTTATAATGGGATCCAATTTTTAGTTATAAGGTGTATGGGTTCCTTATAGTAGGAAAAAGGTAACATGTGTAACTGAACCATTGTAAAAAGGATGTTAATCTCAATTGTTATGTGAAGTTGGTTTTGATAAAGGGAGACAAATGACAAACTATAAAGTGTATGGGTGATTTATAGGTTAGTAGATGTCCACCCATATAATTTGGACCATTATTTTTGAAAATGTTAAATTCTATATTTACATTGGAGACTATTATCGGGATCCAACATTCAATCCATGAAGTTCATGGGCGCTTCATGAATTGGGAAATGGAATCCCATTTTAAATGAATTGGAAATATGATTTGTAATATTCTATAAGTGTTAAAGAGGTTTAATGTTGATCTGAAATCAAATAGTTGCCTTTAAAAATGCAACTGGACCCAACTAGGTTAGTTGGGGAATGTTTTTATGGGATTACCCATTTGGGTGGTTAAAATTTTAATAATTGTGCATTTACTATCAGGTTTCTTTCTAGAGAAACCAGGTTGGTTATAATGGGACCCTTGTAGGTCGCCCTATCTGCTTAAAAGGAATCATTTTGATAAGTTTCCTAAAAATGACGGGATGAAAACTAACTTAAAATTATTTAAAAAAGTAGGATTATAAAAAATGCATATTTTTTCCTTGGGGAATTGGTTAAAATAAAGTACCTTGTATTCTTCTGAAAATGGTACTTTGATGTATTGATTAATTCTTTTGATGATTAAAGATTAAATGTGATTAAATATAAGAGGCTTGGAAATGGAACCTATAGTGGTTTCCACTATTTAAAACCCTTGTGTAAGGGTGGTTTGTACTTCTCTTTGAGTTTCCTTGGAACAGATGCATGAGTACTTTCGGTAGATGTTCTTTTCCTTAACAATAGTGTTATTATGGGCTTTTGAACCTCATGCCCTTTTTTTTGACGTGACCCAGTGTCAGGTTTGAAAATTTTTCTTTGTAATGGGCTAACTTGTTGTAGGTAGTTCCCTTAGAATTTAAATTTCTTGCTGATGCATCATCTTTTCTCAATATTGGTGTTGTTGGGTTTCATTGTCCCTATTAGGACTTTCATTTTTATAGTGACACCCTTGTGTAGATGGGTGTTCATGTTTTCTTGACCCTGTTTTGGGCCTGAGCATCAAGTAATGCTCTTTTTTTAGCTTGTTAGATGTGCCTCGGTCGTGGTCAGCTGCTTTGTAGGTCATTTGTCCCTTTCTTCTTCTTAGCAATGGATGACATGGTATGGTGTTGTCCAGGAAATTGATCGAATGATTTTATACAACTACAAAATAAATCTTCATGTACTATTGAGTATGGTATCAGGTCATATCCATGTAGAGTGACTTGAGTGTTAAAGATTTAGTTTCATCCCAATACTCTGATGGTTTTTGAAGGACTCGAGTGTTTTGACATGCCGGTCTCATTTTTAAAAATATAGCATGCTTATGAGCAGTTAGTTTTCCATCCTTCTGTGGGTAAGACACTCTTAAGGTTGGTAGGGTCATGATGAACATGGTAAATGTGCCCTTCCAAGTATAAGGAACACCTATAAGAACCATTAGTAAATGGTTAGTTATTTGTTGTTTTCCCTAGAGGTTTGCAAGTCTTATATAGTACTAGTGCTTTCTTGGCAGCATGACCTTGTTTTGGTTTGACTATTTTTCTTTCTAGTTTATGGTGTGTTTAGTTGGAAACCATATCTGAAATCCTCTTAGTTTACTCTTCTTATGGGACAAGCATGTCTCATATCTTGATGTTGTGTTTGATACACTAAGAGAGCATCGGTCTTACGCCACGCTAAAATATTAAAACCTGTTGAGCTTTTTGGATGATCTTTGTATGTGTTACATGATAAAACATGGTGTTTATCGAGGCTTGGTATGTCCTGAGTGATTCTTGGGTTCCCAAGTAGGAACTCCTTGTTTGGACTCATGGAATCCAGTCATTTCTTTTGAATTAGATCCGGCCGCCTAAGCCAGATTTCTACAAGATACATCATCCAAGTGGCTTGACTCATTCTATCTTCCTTTAGTTCAATGTTTAAGGCTGTAAGGGGACGTTTTAAAGAATGTTTCCAGGTAAAGTAAAGTGTGGTCTCAAGGTCATAAATATCTTATGAGAAAGCTTTCGTGACCAATTCGGTTAGGTTGATCAAAATTATACCATTTCCTTTTTATAAAACCATGCCAATAGTGTCGTAAGAACACTTAGAGTTATGTATTATACAAAAATTCTGACGGTGGAGGTACCATGGCTTGGTTTTCCCCCTTTCATAAGTTAAGACCTATGGTGGGAAGCACCATCGTTCGAGTGTTACTGAGACTTTGACGTGATATTTTATCTATCTGAATGGGCTCAAGTAAGCTTTGTTTATGTGTTTATATTGATCTTTGAGTGTTGGCTCGGGTTGTAAAGGTTAAAGTGCAGAGTGCATTGGAAATGCTTAATGGTGCATCAAGCATTGGTAATGCAATTCAGCCATTAAACGAAACTTCATGACCCTTGTAGGTTGTGTGATGATTACGTTATTCCCAAAGGATTATTGGGGATGAGAATTTTTTAATGTGGGAAGATTGTAGAATCTTGTGTTTTGAACCAGACTAAAAATGGAAATTTTGAACTTTTTATTTTACTAAACAGGTCGTTTTTAAAACCAAGCTTCAGAAGTTAATTCCAAGATTTGGATCACTCTTAAGTGATGTTTTTGGGCATGGGTAAAGGCCTGAGAAGTTTCTCGAGTGGCTCAAGATGATTCGGGAGTACTGGACCTGAAAAACTTCATTGTTCAAATGAGAGTAGAGGACACACGGTTTGCGCACAATGTGTGAAACCGTTCTGCCCATAGTAGATAACCGTGTGGACCTATGTAAAAAGGGGTAGTGGATCAGTGCAAGAAATGCACACGGTTTCCTAAACTGTGCACCTAGACCGTGAGGGGTGCATCTTGGAGGTAGAATACTCTACATGGTTTGCGCACGGTTTGGAAAACCATGCAGGTAAAATTGTGCGCGACACCTAGTTTTATGATTTTTATTTGTTTTAATTAAATTAAAATAAAATCAAAAAGAAAATAAAACCTAAACTACTCTTCATCACCCCTCAGTCACGCGACACACCAGCCAAAGGGGGATCTCCCCTCCAATTCATGAGACCTCATTCGACCTCCTCTCAGATCGACAGTCGTCCACTATTTCCTCTGATTTCTTCTCTAATCTTCTAGGGTAAGGTTATCTCCTCCCATCTCTCCCCCTTTTCCAGCCTCTCTTCAACCTAATCGGCACCCGGTGATGTGCGGCTAAACCCTATGTTTTTGGGTTAATGTTTTTCTGATTTTCTCTAATTTTTAGATTGTACAGATGGTCTCACAAGGGCTTAGGGTTTGATTTTCGGCAACCGCCACCGAAGGCGAGGCGGATCGGTTGGTTTAGGTTTGCCGAATTTTCTTCGAGGTAAGTTTTCTCCTCATTTCCTAGTTATGTTTTTGGGATTTTTAGGTTTATGAGTTGCTGGAATATTTCTTATCGTGTGTTGAGTTGTTCCGTGTGGTTTCACTTCATTTTGGTTCATCTTTGAAGTGGATGGATTGGTTTCACCTTGAGGTAGGGTCCCTTTACAAGTCACCAATCATTATAAATGCATTAATAAATTTACTTACTTCACTTTTGTTATAAATTATTTCATACAATGATGTATTATACTTTATGCCTCTTAAATGCGAATTTAGCATGTTTCATGTTTTAAATTCTGAAGATGATAAATGATTTGTTGATAAACAATATCATTTTTTAATAAAACCCCCCCAATGGAGGTGCACTGCCTTCCAGCTAAAACATAGTGGTTAGGCCTTGCATTCTTGACTTTTCATGTTTATAATCTTTATGCTTCATGTTATGTTGAGATACAACATGCTTAGCACATGACCCTAATGAAATTAGAAACACCGAGTTTCCCTTTTTAAAATGATTAATGGACCGAAGAACCATCTAAGTGTTTTGTCCAATTTTGGATTGGAATTACCCATGTAGGTACTTTCCCTTTTGTATGGATACTTGGATCCCTTTACATGAAACTAACATGTTTTGGTAAATGGAATGAGTTGAGTTAAATGAATGGTTAATTCTTAATTATTGACCCTCAAAACCTGTTACCAAATTGTTTTCAAATGTTATGAATATGAATAAAACCTTGGGTGACATGTGGGTTCCCAAGTAGGAATTACATGATGGACTCAATGGGTTTTCATACTCATACCTTGGGATATACATGGATTCCCAAGTAGGAATTCCAGGGATGGACTCGGGTTCATGAGACAAGGATTGGTTCCACGTTCATGGAAACCCTTACCATGCTAAGGGAATGTTGAATTATGGACCTTTCCTTTTGAAAATTCCTTAATGGTTTTTACTAAATGGTTTTAATGCTACTTGAGCTTTCCAAACTAATGGAAGGAAAGGCTGGAACTAATAAATGAATGGTTGCAATGCTACTTGTCCTATCCACACTAATGGAAGACAAGGCTTGGACCAATAAATAAATGGTTGCAACTATACATGACCTATCCAATCTAATGGAAGGAACTTCTAGAAAAAATGAATTATAATTATTACAATATCAAATATGAATAGACTAACTCGAGCTTGCCTTGGATTCTGAGAGAAGAATACCTTGGGTCTCGGGAACCCCATTCTAATTCAAGGATTCTATTTTCTTAGGTTGATACCCACCTAGACTATGCTTCTTGTCTATTCTTTGGATACCTTGTATACTACCATTGGGACCTTTCTTCTGATAGGATACCTTAGATAAACTCCTTGTATCCAACATTGACTAGTAGGTTACATGGTTAAATCCCATAGGACCCTGTCTTTGCTTAGCCCTGTTTTACCTTGGTTGATCACCTTGGACTCAGTAGGAGACAATTTGTGGAACACCTTAGAATTACGCTCCATGGATTACACTCTTACCCCTTAGCTAGACTTAGATACCACTGAGTTAGTTTTTTTTGAGTTTATGTTACCTTGGTCTTTACCCTATAACTCCCTCACTAGATATATTTACCAAGTTTCCTTGTTATGTCTTGGAACCTTCACTACTTATACTATCACAAGACTCCTTGGGTACACTCCTTGGGTCCAGCATTGGAATGTATGTTTCATGGTTAAAGCCCATCGGGCTCGGTCATTGCATAGCCCCATTTTACCTTGGAGGAAACTCCTTGGACTTGGTAGGCGACTTACTCACATGTGACTTACAAATAAAATAGTAATAATCAATTAATAAATTGGTTACATGTTTAGACACTAGCCAAGGGCTGAAGTAGGTACTTGGGTATTTAGTTAAAATGTACTGCTTAATTTTTTTAAGCATACTTGCTCCCAGTTTAATTTATATTAAACTGTCAGGATTGGGTTAGACACCGGTGGTGCGGACCTACTGTGACTTATATCTCACACCCTACTTAGGCCACCATTTCACTGTGGTACTCGAGTAGACCTTTCTTGTTCTTAGGTCCTTGGACCTTGTTTGTTGATGTTGCATGTTCCTTGGAGTTAGGAGAAAAGGACTGAGCTGGAGATCAGGATGCTCGTGGAGATTTACTTTGGGATTTTAGTTATTTTAGTTAATTGAGACCTATATTATATTGTATTGAAAAAATGGTTTATTGTTACAGCTTTTCCTCTTGTATCAATACCATGTCATGCATCCACTTATTGTATAAACTGGCATTGGACACTTTTGTTCACTTATAAGAAATCTGTCTTCCACTGTTTTATTATTACTATTTATTGCTTCCACTATTGATTTTTATTTACTCTATTTTACCACTGCGCAACTATGAGAAGAGGGTATAGTCTCCCCCACTCACTATTCTTACAACCTCACTTCTAGTCGGTAGCCTCTGGCATATCGGGATGTGCACTTGAGGTCATGTGGTGACCGGTCCGACCACCATCTTAGTGGTGACTCAGTTTGGGATGTTACAAATCATAACATTTCTCAATGATATGCATCTATTATCATCAATGTTAGTTTATTCTATATCCTTACCCACTCATGTCCCTAGAAAGTCATCCACTTCTCCCTTTTTCAATGTTTCCACCTTTAATTAGTCAAAAGGGGTTGATTGCCCCTTTGATTTCCCCTTGGCCTAGTTTAATTTGATTAAGGAGGGGGATAAGGGGCGAAGGCTCCCTAATAAATGAGACTTGAACCTCTTCAAAAATCACCATCATTGACATTAAAAATATCCTAATTTCAGTTTAGTATTTGAGTGGCATTTGTGAGGTGTTTCACTATTTATTTAAGAGATAAAATTTTTATTATTTTCTCTTTGTAATATCGAGAGAATGTCTATATCCATTTTTTCAATAGTGATCCTTATATTTGGTTGTAGATTTTTACCCCTTTCATTTTGGTTGTTTTTACACATTACATTTGGTGTTCATTTATTTCCATATTTGTGCACTTTATTTTATATTGAAATTATCATTGCATAGAAAGCTAGACATTTATTATCCAAAAAAGTGGTATCAAAGGGAGGTTATATCCTATGAAGATTTTGGAATTATGGTGTGTATATATGGTGGTGAAATTCAAAATAGAAAAATTCAACATGAATACTTTTCCATTGTGGAAAATTAAGATATAAGTAGTGCTACAGAAGGATAATATACTACTGATGATTGATGAAAAAACAATGGGATTTATAGAGAAAAAAAAAGACATGGATAGGAATTTTATTTCTAATATATATTTATACTTGGAAGATGGGTTCCTAAAAATAATTGTGGGCAAAATGATGGTGATGAAAATTTTGGATACATTGATGAATATTTCTGTGCACAAGTCTTTGTAAAAAAAATCGTGAAGGGAAAATATACACTCTTCGAATAATATAATCATAATTTGTGACCAACCACATCAACACCTTAAAAACAATTCTTTCTTAGCTTACAACATTGGGTTGAAATTTTTGGGATAATGATTGTACGGAAATTATTATCTATAGTTTTCTAGATTCATATGATCAACACATCATCAACCACACCAATAACATCCAGATGAATATGTTTCTCTTCAAAGATGTTGCAACTGTGGTTCCTAAAGAATAAAGTCAGTGTAGGAAAAAGGAAAAATGATAGAAAACATCACAGCAAGAGGAGACTCTGTCAATGAGAATAGGAAGAATAAGTGAGCATGGTTCTAGTGAGATCCAATGTAAATAAATGATCTTTTATAAATGAAATTCTATTTTTGAATGAATCAAATATTTATTGAGAATGAATTTATAGAAAAAACATTAACTACATTGATTATTTTGTACCGTTATATGGTTATTCAAATTTAAAATACCATTAAGAATCATAACCATTGATAATATAGTCATTTTTAGTGACCATTAATATTAGTATATTAATGGTCATGATAAAGACCAATTGACACGGACAAAGGAAGTGATAGCCTTGACTAGTAGGATCGTACCCTATGAAGCCTATTTATCAGAATTTCAAAAGGAAATAGTGTCACTTGGATTTGTCCTTAACCAATAACATGATGATATTCAATAACTAAAACATGAGTGAAACCATTTACATGATAATTTTAATCTCATTGAGATCATGACACAAACCATGTTCTCCTAACCTCCCAATAAAAATATCACCAACACAAACCTTTCCCCTAGAGAATTCACTGGTGTAAAAAAGGGTTCTGTATCTTGACCACAATGACATGAATTTTTATATATTATTTTTAATATAGCAATTATTATATTTATCCATTTTTAATATTAGTTTTTAAATTATTAAATAATGAGTTTGATAAAAATTAGATTTTGTTACGATAAAACACAAATTGTATTTTTGGGAAGTATATAGTTTCAATAAAAAAAATATTTTTGATGAAATAAATAATTTTTTAAATAAATTATACCTTAATAAAAATATTTTATTAAATATTATTTATTAAATATAAATGATAATATAATTTTATAAAGTCAGATGTAATTTTTATAAGAGTCAGAAATTTATTATTATAAAAAACTAGTATTTTTAGATAAATAGGGTTTTGTTATTTAAAAGTGTAAATTATCATATTTATAGAAATATTTTGATAAAATAAATACTAATTTTTAAATCAAAATGTTTAAATTAACGAACAATTATTTCTTCACAATTTTCTAAGACTGCCGATTTTTTTGGTTAAACTTAAATTTGGTATAATTATATGATATGTATTATGACATCATTAAAACCAAAAAGTGATGTAATAAATATTATAAAGAGTATAAAATAAAAAATTCATGTTCCCCCATTAAAAAATTTGTTTCTAAAGTTAGTTGATTAAATTTATAAAACCTGAATGAATCCTCCAAAACCAATATTACATTTTATGGTTTTAAAATCTATTATTTTTAAACATGACTCAATTACACATTAGCAAGGGTATTATTTTAATATTTTAGGTACTTAGCCTTATAAAATAATTAAATCAAATCCTCTTGGGTAAAAATCTTGGAAAAAATCTGTGGGATGGTTTGTGGTTTTGAATACTTGATCAAATAGATTCCAAAATTGGAGTTTGGAAATTAATAAAGAATTCTCCCCTCTTTTTATATATAAACCCACCAAACCTATCATTACTCTTCACTAAAAAGTCTTGTATCATGAATTTAATCTACCATTTACTCTATATAGACCTTTCAAGGTTCCCCCTGGATAAAAATAAGCACCTCCCAATCTTTTAGAAGTTCCCTCTCAAGGCAAGGAATCCTCTACCTCTTCTCTTAGTTCAAGAACCTTTTTTATGTCATGCCTTTTTATTTCTAATTATATTAGTTGGGATATGTTTTTACACATCTATATTACTATCCTTATCATTCCCAAGTAATTATATAATCATTTCTCTATCATTCAATCCTTCTATAAACCTTTATATGCAATAGTTATGCTGCTGAATTTATCCTATTATTTTCCATGCCAAACATTTGTCTAGGGAATACTTATATCCATTTCCACTCAAGGATATTCATATAGTAGTAAATAACCTTGATATATTGGGTATTTACATGTATGTAAACCACACACCTTATTCATGGAGCTAAAATTGATGAATGACATCCATATGTTGTATGATCTATATGGCACACTTATGCATGTATAAGATATGATAGTGATTGGTGGGGCCAAAATTATATATCCCTCTAATGAATTGGTTAATGTTTGTATCTCATGATATGCCATTTATAGTGAATTAGAGGTTATCTTAAGCACAATATGTTATTTTTTCATGGTATTTATCCTTTATTTAAATTTATGATGTCCTGTTTTATGTTTTTGTCACATTCCCAAGTTTCCTTTATGCTAGCCAGTTATATCACACTCATTGTTCAAGATTATGATTCTCACCCATATTATGTTACATTGATATGACTCTTGGATCCCATACACTAATTTAACTAATGATATGATTTTATTATTCCCATACTATGATTTATTTCTCGCCCCTTTCTTATGTACATCCCACGTTATCCCATTCAGTTTTAGAAGAATGATAGAATTTTAGGAGAATGTTCAACAAGTTTTTAATAATGTCATTGTATTTCTGTTGAATTTTTTTTATGATATGTTTTTAATTTCCCAAATACACTAGGATTCATGATATTATGGTATTTTATAATGTGCACCTTTATGTAATAAATCATTAAATAAAGTGTATTAAATATATGAGTTGTCATAGCTAGAATCCTGGTAGTTCTAAATCAAGGAGAAATACGAAAAGTATTAAAGATTAAAATTATATAAATAAGGGTAATTTAAAAAAATATTTTTGGTAAAAAACGTTTTTGGAAATAAATATCAAGTAAATGTGTTGATTACTTCTGAAAATGAAGATGTATTGGTCAGTAAAGCGGAGACAACCAATGAAGGTAGAAAACTTATCAATGTGTAACATAAAAACTCTTAAAAGAGGTGAAAACACATATGATACTATTAAAAACCTCTTGTTTTATGTTAATAATGTGATTAATATTCAATGAAATGGTACAGGAGTGTCTGAGGATCATTCAGAACTAAGAGATCCAAAAACTGGAGAGACAGATTAAGCCACACAGTTAGTATATGGTTAGTGATAATTGTGTTCTTCAATTGTATGGGGTATTCAGTGCATAGTAAGGGGACACTACCAATGGCCTGAAGGCCTTCATTTATTTGTTTATTTTGATAATCCACCTTTCAAGGGGTGAGGTGGAACCCTTATAAGTCCTGTAGTCATAAGTATTACATGACCCGTAGGCCTTAGATGAATTCATTGCCTGTAGGCTTCAAATCGTGCACCTAGACCATGAGAGGGAAGTCTTGGGGTAGTGTTGGTTGAATGGTTAGAGCACTATTTGGCCAACCATGTCTCCAAACTGTAAAACCATTAATTTTTATTCAAAATGATTATTTCACCCCTCCTTCTATTTAACCCCCCTCTCTTTCTTTTTCACCTCCAGTAGAAAACCCTTTCCTTCATGATGTGCTCTCTCCCATGCCTGATATATGTATTTTCATTACTCCCCCATCCGAGCATGGAATCAACCATGGTTTATCTCGTCGGATTCCTCAGGAGTTTTCATTCATTATTCTAAATGCTCCTATTATATATATATTCAGGGGATGAAACTAGATGAGGAGAGTACTATTATCCTATGTTAGGTGGTCTAGTTATTTTCCCTAAAATTCTAGATGTATTTTATCATGAACCATTGTGTTGTGCACCATACTTTCTAGAATCACCTCATTTTTGTTTAAATAATTAAATTAAATGTTATAATTATTTTTAATGGTATCTTGGATACCTATGAATCAACCCTATGTAGAGTTTACATCAGCATGAGACACCCCTTTGGTTGTGCCCCTCTCTAAAGGCTTAAGAGCCTTATGCTTTGGAAATGATATTTATTAGGTATTAATTAGGTTGTATGAATTTTATTTTAACATATGTATTGAAATATGAAATGATATAATGAAATCTATTTGGACATGATTTATTCCCCTATTCTTTATTCCATAGCTTGAATAATTTAATTTTTTTGGCCAACTTGATTATGAGGGTTAAAATGCCTTGTTGAAATGGTATGAGTTCTTGATAGCTAAACCATACTTTTATACCAATATGTGGGAGATAAAAGGGTCATGATTTAAGGTCACCTTGGATGGTATCATCATGATTTATGATTAAGAATTTTTGGGGATTGTATCTATGCCTGAAGTGATACATGTATTCTTTATAGCATGCCTTGGATTGGATAACCAGCCATATTACTTACCAACCCACAAGTGAAACCAGTTCTCTAGGGGATTCACCTTGGATAGACTCGGTATAAATATGGTTATACAATTCCACAAGTCATACTTGGTCCCCTATGTGAGATACCTAGGATGGGATCAGAGGGTTATGCTTTACACCACCCCAAGAGTTATACTTGGGATAACATTATAAATTGCCTTGGATGGAATCTTATAGTGTTGTGTAGTTATAGTGCCCCCATTGTGATACTTGGGTTCCTTTTTCAGTTTTCCTTGGATGGTCATAGGATACTACTTTATTATATTCTAGAGGTTCCTTATATAAAATTCTTGAAATTCCATCCTATTAAATTAAAGAACACGTTCTCAAATCCAAATAACATGCTTGGGGCTCAGTCCTTTCATGATACCCGATTTTTGATGACCCATTATTACACCCTTATCATTTATACATAGCTTTAACTTGGTTCAGAGACATGAAAATTAAGACAAATAAAGTAGTTTTAGTCAGGTATCCATGAGGAACCCAGAATGATATATTTTACTTATTTATTTCCTTTCATTTATTATGTACCTACACACTGATCATTTTATATGCACAAAATGTATTATTCTAGACATCGTTGGTGGTGGCCTACTGAGTATATCTCACACCCTATTTGGGCCACCCTTGGTACCAGATAATTATTCCTGATTTTATTTTTAGATAAAAGGGAGCATCCAACTTCCAATGTTTGATTCTGAGTACTAGGAAGAAGTATAAGAGTAGTGGACCCAACCTATGTTCATGATGCTAATAGTGAATGATTTTAGTCTTTTTGTGTTTTTTATAGCATTTTGTATATACATTATCCCCTATATCCCATGAACCTCATTTTTTATATCTACATTACATGATCATCATCATTTTGTATCTACTTATGATTCATCTTCCACCTATTTATTTATATTAGATGATTTATTGTTCTTATTTCTCTATAGCTCGTTTTTTTAATTATTCTGCTTAACATAATTATATACCACTATGCTACACTCTAACACAAGAGGGTATAATCACACCACAATAAAACTCTAGGAACTAGTTTCTAGTTGACATCTTCTGTCATATAGGGAGGAACGATTAAGGTCATATGTCCAACTGTCTCAAGGAACCTCTTAAGGGATTCTATGGCGAGATTCTTCAAAGTGGTATCAAAGCCATTTTTCGCTTTTGTCTTACTCTTTGGGTATTGTAAATGAGACTAGGATGTAATGTAATTTGGTAATAATCCTTTTCTTAGTATTATCTAACCTAAGTATAGGGGATAACCACATTTCATGGGATGGGTTATTGCTATTCTCGTTTGTACCTATTAGAGTTATTCAGATTTCAGTATTGGGGGACACACATGTTTTTTGATGTTATTAATATTTGTATGATTATTATTAAGTATTTATTTAATTTTCCATCCATGAAAAGGTGGAATCATTTCTTGCATCATACTAGGAACTTTTGGACTTATATTCCATGCATTTTTCTATGCCATGTTTACTTTCAATGTGCATTTCCTACTACATATAGTTAGTGCTTGGATTATTATATGTGGAATGTACTAAAATTTATTGTAGGGATAACATAGTTAAATTAATAATAGTTTCTAAATCAATATAAATGATTTTTTACCACATAGATTCATGATGATACCTTAATTAACAAATTTTTCCTCATTTGAGCCAAGAGCCACTATTTCTACTAACTAAAACAATAGTTGATTAGATTTTTGAATGCCAATTGTAATATATGAATCATGTAATTTTATAAATTAGGAATTTTAGTTCATTTAATCAAATCATTATACATCACTTTTTACATTCTGGTATTGGATGTAACGGTCAGTTCACAGTTAACTAACATACCAATTGTAAATTATAAAGTGTGTGGGCCTTTATAAATTGGGAATGGTGATGCATCTAAATGGGTTGATATATCAATATTCATATAAATTAGCATTAAATTAAATATAATTTAAACTTTTAATGAAACATTTACCAATAAATGGGGATTACATTTGAAAAGTAATGGGTGTTTTCATCTATACCTTGTAATGTCCATACACTAGAACCTAAAATGCTTGATATGAGACCTTGAACCTGACCTAACCATAGTAATGGGTAGTAGACAGTGTCTCCTATAATTATTTGTGACCTTCATTATAACCAAGATCTAGATTTAGGATTAGGCGGAGAGGTTTTAATTGTTTATAGAATGTTTGCGTACTTATCCATTCAATATTTCATTAACCCTAACTAATGTTAATTTTTATTGAGGTGTGCATTTGGAAATTGTAGAGCTATTCCACAATGATGTCCTCAATTCATACACTAGGAGGGTGGTGATGACCATGTTCTAAAGGATTTGGAACCTCATCCACCAGTATTACCTGATATAGTGCCACTAGATGCACCTCTTATTGATCCTCCACTGGGCGTCGATGCTCATTTATGAGATAACTTCGTCGGCATTATGCAGTCTTTACTGGGAGCATTGTGAAATGTCTATACTCGGGAAGAGTTTATGTGGAAATTCCAGTATCAACATCCTCCCAACTTTTTAGGGGATGGTGGTCCTCAAGTTGAATAATATTAACCAGAGGCCATGTTATCGATTTTCAATCATATTAAGATTCCTATAGAGTTTAGGGTAAAAATTTCCATCTATATTCTTCATGAATCCACCAAACATGGTGGGATGTCATCTCTCAGGCTGGTTGTTATCAGGGTATAGTCTATGAGAACATCGAAATTACATTATACTACCAATTCATTCCATATTCCTTGAGATAGTACCATCTTAGATAGTTTATGCACCTCAAGAAGGGTTTTGTGTCTATGATGGGGTATTCGTCTTGTTTTACCAAACATCAACGTTTTTCACCAGCTTAGATTGATGATGAGTTGATAATTATGAGGTGATTTGAGGATGGGATTGTGTATTCCATCTGATCATAGGTGAACATATTCTAGTTGACCATTATCTTAGAGATATTATACTAGGCCCTCATCATAGGGAGAAACCTAAGGGAAGTAGGAAATGTCAGCTAGGGAGGTTCAATATTGAGACAGGGAGATAGTTTGTCCAGTAAAAGGAAACATCATTTCGAGGGTGAACGTGGGGGTAGTTCCAGCCAAATGACACACATCAAAAGCTTTGTGGAATGTCACCATTTTTAGGACATTACATAAGAATACCAATTGTATGAGGAACCCAAAAAAGTGCCATGATTGAAGTAGTATGTGTCACCTACCACATTTATAATGAACATTCCCTCTAGTACCTAGCGATAATGGAACTATAATAATACTGTATTCAGGTATAGGTTTTTTAGCTTTATATTAGTCTGGGAGCAAATCCACTACATGACAATCCGACTGAGGGGGTGGACGTGGCCATGTTAGTTAGACTTCATAGGTTCACCACCAGTAGAAAAGGACTACTCAAGGAAGATAGATTTCATCTCAAGTCCATGGATTTAGTAATATCTATGTAGTGAAACATACTCATGCGGATATGTTTTTGTGGCCTTCTAGAGTAAAAAGTACTATTCTAGTTGCCACTATTTTGGTTTCATCCTTTTTCAATAGAGGTTCTTTGAAATATTTTATTTCTACGGAAATTTTACAGTGTCTGGGCCTAGATATAGTGTACTTATATGGTGTGATGACTCTCAAAATTCCATTGGGGGTTTAATCACAATGTATACAATAATTCAAGTAGTTCCCCTAAGATAGATGGGTAACATTTCATGTGGAATTTCTTTGTCCTCGAGATGAAAAACATTAATGAAATACTCAGAATGGTCTAGATATCACCTTACCATGACCATGCTAATTTCTCTCACCTACGGGAGTACTTTACATCACCCAAGGTTAGTGCTTACATTCATATGGGTGAATTGTATGTCTAGGAGAGTCAAGCTGGACATGAGCATCATGGTATGGGATGAGTAATAGCTCAGATGTATAGTCTCTTTATGAATGATCAGGGAACACATATTAGGAGATTTCCTCCTATGGTGGATAATTTTAAGGATTTCTTCCCTAAAAAAATATCTATATTATCTTCTGTGAGAGAAGTAGAGTTCACTATTGAGATTGTTTTCGGAGTGACACTAGTGTCCATTTCTCCTTATAGGATGGAACTTATAGGACTCCAAGAACTCAATAAGTAGTTAGAAGACATAGAGGAAAAGGGTTTTATATGACCTAGTACTTTTCCATGGGGTTCAACCATCATTTTTCAAATAAGTTATATGGTACCCTCATGCTATGTGTGGATTACAGATGGTTGAACTAGCTTATGATAAAGAACCAGTATCCACTTCCACCTATAAACAAACTATTAGAACAACTTTAAGAAGATTCTATTTTATCTAAGTTTAATTTGATGTTGGGCTACCATCAAGAGCATTTGAGACCATTAGACATTCCATATATAATGTTCCAAAGTAGATATGGCTTGTATGAGTATCTGATTATGTTGTTCAAACTTACTAACGTGCTCACCATTTTCATGGATAAAATGAATCAGGTTTTCCAACCATATCTTGATTCATTTTTTGTAGATTCGTGGATGAAATCTTGGTGTATTTTTGTAACCAATAAAAGCATACCAAACATTTTTAGATAATGATGAATACACTTAGAGAGCACTAGCAATATTGTAAACAAAGAAAAATTTACTTTTGATCGATAAGGTTCACTTCTTGGGTGATATTATTTCAAAGCCATGAGTATCTATTGACCTAAAGAAGGTGAGTGTCATGGTATCCTAGAATCATACTAAAAATTTATTCAATATAAACAGTTTCGTGGGGTTGTATGGAATTTACATGTTATTCATTTAGTACTTCTCACACCTAGAAGTTACTATTATGGACTTGACTAAGATGGGTGTGACTTTTTTGTGATCTAAATCATAAAAGATATCCTTTAAGGATTTGAAAGGGAGACTAACTTCAGCACTGATCATGATTCTTCTAAATCCATGAATAAGCTATACTATTTACTGTAATGCTTTACGAATTATGATTGAACAGGCTCTGATGGATGGAGATTGAGTTGTGGAATATGGGTCCTGCTAGTTGAGATCTCGTGAATGGAATTACCCTATGCCTGATCTCAATATATATTATGTGGTTTATGATTTTAGCTATTGGATACATTATATTTTGGTAGAATGGTTCTTTGTTTACACAAACTATAAAATTATAAAATACATTTCCACACAATGTGACTTGATTATCAGGTAGAGCAGGTTGGTAGAATACCTATAGTCTTTCAAATTTTATCTTTATTATACACTCATAAAGTTGAATGAGGTAGATGAATCCCAAAACTAGAAGACTCATACTCAGGCCATCTGGGAGGCAAGTAGTGGGTGGTGGTAGATGGTCCTATTTTCTAATATGAACCTAGAGGTTTTGGAATATCATGGGCGTCCTGTTTTAGCAACTTTGGAAGTGAAATCCTCCATTTTTAAATGGGTAAGGATGAGGCAACATTCTTCTCCAGAAGGTGTAGTCCTAAGTAAAACCATCTCATGAAGGACAGACCTCTAGGTTGGTTTATTGATAAAGATTATATTATTCATTTCTATGGATGTATCTGGGTTCCTACAAACATATGGGGAGATTTTTTTGTGGGAATATCATGCCTCTATTTAGGATGTACACCATAGGATTACCAAGATAAACTAAGAGAAACATTGTCAGTATTGGTGGCCAAGTATGAAAAGGTAGAATATAGGTTTCATCAATAGGTGTTCCACCTATCAATAGGTGATGGTAAGGTACCAATGACTTACTATACTTCTATATCCTATGTCTATTCCTGAGTGGAAATGAAATTATGTCAATATAGATTTCGTTATGGGCTTGAAAAGATCCCCTCAAGGTAGTGATGTAGCATGGGTGATTGTCAATATGTTGACTAAGGTCACACACTTCCTACGCATCCAAGAGACCTTTTCAATTGATGATATCGAGAGGATTTATATTCCACAAATAATATACCTTCATAGTGTTATTAGTTCTATCATATTAGACCAAGATTTCTGGTTTATGTCATAGTTCTGTCAAGTGTTGAATAAGGCACTAGATTCACAATTTCTCATGAGTACAACATATCACCCTCAAAGATATGGAATTCATAAAGGTTGATATGGGTGTTATAGGATATTCTTTGGGCATGAATCCTTGATTTTAGATTTTATTGGGAGAAACGCATACCTATCATTGAGTTGTCCCATAACAATAGTTTTTAGGAAATTATTCTAATGGCTCATTATGAGGCCATTTATAGTAGGTAGTTTTGTTCCCCTCTATACTAGTTAGAGGTAGTTGAGGCAGCACTACTGGGTCCTTGTCTTATTTAGAAGACTACCGAGTAGTTACAATTGGTTCAAAAACTGTATGGTAATAACTCAATCAAAGAAGAAGTCTTATATTGATTGTCGCTTTTAGCCTCTGGATTTTGAGGATGGACATCATGTTTTCTATGATTTGCTCCTAGATTGGGTCATATATGGATACATAGATAGGGAAATCAATCACCTCATTACTTCAGGCCTTTTGAGATCACAGAGAGAGCCAGGACAGTAGCCTATCATTTGGATTTACATTAGAGGTATCGGTTCATACATATTGTGTTCCTTGTATGGTAGATCCTATGCTATCATTTGGACCCATCTCATTTGTTAAATCCTCAAGATATTGATCTGGAGGTGGATGTATCATTTGATAAGAAAATTAAATGTATCGTTGATAGGATCATGAAGGCTCACTGAGGAAGGTCAGTTCCTCTAGTCTAGGTGCTATAGAAGCACATCTATGTATTGGATGAGACCTGGGAGTGGGAGTCCAACATACATGCTTATCATCCGAAACATTTCTCTAATGATAATTTACCACACTCGAAAGGACAACTAAGGGATTATTTTTTTAAGGATGGGAGGTTGTAATATCTTAGATTTTAAAAGAGGTTTCAACATTTATTCAACTATTCAAAACCTCTAATTTTATGTTAATAGTGTGATTAAGAGGATAAGGGGTGGTCTAGGAGAATCCAAGGCTCATTCAGAGCCTGTAGCTCCTAAAACTAGAGATATAGATTGAGTATCATGGTTAGTGTATGGTTAGTTCTAACCATGTGAATCAACAGTGTGGGGTACTCAGTTCACAGTAGTGGCCTGCACAGTTTGGAGAAACCATGCCACCCTAGATATGTGGCCATGCGATTTGTCATAGATAGGTAACATAACCATTTCTTATGGGATGTGAATGGTTACTCAAACCATGAACCTAGTTCATTCAAGGGATATCTTAGGGAAGTGTGGGGTGCACAGTTGGCACAGAGTTTGTCCAACTGTTTGACCATTAAAATTTTGGGTAAATGACAATTTCACCCCTCATTATATTTAAATACTCTCTTTTTTTCTCTTCTAGGGGAAATCCCTCTCCCTCACAATGAGCTCTCTCCCACTCCTAATATAGGCTTTACCATTTCTCCCCCATCTGAGTTCAGATTTAACCGTTGTTTATGTCATTGGATTAATCACTATTTTTCATTCATTCTTTTGATTTCTACCATTCTAGATCGATTCAAGGATGACACAAGATGAGGAGAGTACTAAAAGCCTAAGGTAGGTGTTCTAGTTATTTGACCTCAATGTATAGTTGTATTTTATCATGCATCATTGTGTCTTACACTATAATTTCTGGTGTCACATCCTTTTTGTTGAAATAATTAAATTAATGGTTATTCTTATGGTAAACAGGACCTTGGCTACCTGAGAATCAATTTTGTGGGAAATTTAACTCAACATGAGTCACCACTATGGGTTTTCCCTTCTCTAAAGGATTAAAATACTTATGTTTTGGAAATGATATTTATTAAATATTAATTAGGGTGTATGAATTTCCTTGTAATAAATGTATTGATATATGAAATTATATAATGAAAGATATTTGGCCATGAGTTAGACCCCTATGATCTATGCCATAGCTTGAATGATTTAAATAAAATTAAATGGTGAATTTAATTATTAGAGTTATAATGCCTTGTTGAAATGGTATGAGTTCTTCACAAATAAACCATACTATTATTCCAAGATAAGGGAGATACAAGGATTCAAATTTAAGGATTCCATTGATGGGATTATAAATATTTATAAATAAAAATTGTTGTGGATTGTAAATATGCAGGAATCAATACTTGGATTATTTATTGGATGCCTTGGATGAGCTAACCGGGTGGATTACTTACCTACCCGTGAGTAATATCAGTTCCCAATGGGAGTCACCTTAGATGAGCTTGGAAGAAAGATTGTTATAACATTACATGAGCGATACTTGGTCCCATATGTGAGATACTTGGGGATAGATCATAGGGATTTTCTTTACACCACACCAAGATTGTTACTTGGGATGCCTTTATGGAATTCCTTGGACAGACTCTTACAGTGTTGGGAATTTGTAGTGATCATTGTGCGATACTTGGGTTCCTTTATATGTTTCATCTTGGACAGTCCCATGGTGCCACTTTATTATGTTCTAGAGATTCCTTAGACAAAATTCAAGAAATTAAAACTTATTAATTTAAAGGGGACATCCTCTAGGAAAAAAAACATTCTTAAGGCTCGTTCCTTTTGTGATACATAATTTTTGATGAGCCGTTATTACACATTTATCACATCTTCGTAGGTTCACCTTGGGTTAGAGTCATCTGGCCTAGGCAGAAGTAGGTAGTGTCATTCGAGTATCCATGAGGAATTCAGACCAATATTTTTTATTTATTCATTACCTTGAAAATATTATATACCTACACACCAATCATTTTATATACACAAAATAGATTATTCTAAACACTATTGGTGGTGGCCTACTAAATATATATCACACCCTACTCGGGTATCCCTTGGTATATGAGGAGAGTTCATGGTTTTAGGTGTAGATAAATGGAAGCATCTGGCTTCTAATGTTTGATTATGAGTACTAGGAAAGAGTACAAGAGTAGAGTAACTAGCCTATGATCATGATGCTACTATTGTCATATTTTGTTCTTTTTTATATTTGTATAGAATTTGGTATAAGTTTTCTCCCTTGTATCTCGTGTACCTCATTTTTTTATAGATACATGATAGGATCATCATCATTTTTATCTAAGTATGATTCAACTTCTGCAAGTTTACTTATATTGGATGATTTATTATTATTATTCTATTTTTCTTGACTTTTTCTCATTTCACTTCTTTTCATATGTATACACCATTGTTCTGCACTCTAACTCATGAGGGGAAACATGGAACATGAATTCTCAAAGGGAATCGTTTTATCAGTATAAACCCATCTCATAAGGACTTACATACATGGGTAATGATCACAATATAATTATTACTGGAGTTGGTACCATAAAATAGAATATACATAATGGTATTGTTTGAACCTTATAAAGAGCATGTTATATGATGGGCCTAAATAATAACATATTATTTCTGGGTTAATTTAAAGACATAGAATGCAAGACTCGCATTGAGAAATGGCTGATGAGAATTATGAATGGTGCGCTTGTGGTGATGAAGGTAGAGAAGATATTAATGAAATTTTACATGCTTATGGGGTGAAATATACAAGGAGGCAATTATAGTTGTTCATAAACTACCTTGAAGGAAAAATTTAAACCATTATCACACTGTAATCTTGTCTATATATTCAAATGAGGCTTGGATATTATTTTTAATATAATGTTTATTCGTTGACTTACAAAGGTATCCTTACCATTTTGTGAGCATTGTGCTTTGAGCAAGAAACACAAGTTAAAGTTTATAATATATATGAATAGGAGAATGTAGGTCTTAAAGTTGATCCAATACAATGTTTTTAAAGCACCGATTATATCTTATGATGAGGAAGGAAATTTATATCATTCATTGATGATTATTTCAGGAGTTGTTGGATGTACCCAATCAAGAGGAAAGAGGATGTGTTAGAAGTATTAAAAACATTAAAAGTATAGAAGGAGCTTGAATCAGGAAATAAGATCATGTGTTTGAGGACTACCAATGGTGAAGAATTTAAAATCATGGACTTTGATACTTTTTCAATAGGAAGGTATCAAGATATAGTTCATGGAGGCATGCACTCCTCAACTGAATAAAGTTGCATAGCAGATGAATAGAACCATGTTGGAAAGAAACAAGGGTGATGTTAAAGACTATAAGAGTTCCAATACATTCTAGGAATAAATTGTGAATATTATTTATTATGTGATCAATCGATCTCCTTCAATGGTTATTGATATGAAAACACCAATGGAGATGTGGATTGGTAAATCCACTAACTATTCTCAGTTATATTATTTTGTAAGTCCCATATATTCATTGTTTAATGACAAAAAAATATTGAATTTTTATTTGATTTATAGGAATTGTATATTCTTGAGATACATTGATGGAATAAAGGGGTATTGTTTGTAAGACCCTACTACCCCCAAACCAATCATCAACAAAGATGACATTTTTTCCAAAGAAAATGTGAAAATGATGACTGATGGATACATATATAAAGAGAGTATGTAAATAAAATAGTCTAGGTGGAGGATGAAACAAATCAGTTTCCTCTAAGTCATTAACATAGCATGTGGATTAGGAACTGGTTGATTCTGGACAATGGTGGCCAAATAAGGAAAAAATATTACCAATATGGCACTCAAATTATCTCACTGAGAGCAATATAGTTTAATGATTATTGATGGAGGATATAGAGCTATCATCCTTTTTGGATGCTACTCAGTGTCCAGTATCCTTTAGTATTGTATGAATTAGCTGTGAGAATTTTGATGTTTTTTATGGTTTTAATAGACCATACATTTCACATGCAGTGAGAGTAAATAGTTGTTACATGATGAATCTAGGATGGAGGGATTGAAAAAATGTAAAGAGGATTATGGGATACATCATGGAGACCATAGACAATAAATTATGTTAAGGGGGAAAATTTTACTATTATAGGCCAATTTAATTTAGAATTTATAGGATATTCTTATCAGGTGAATTACTCTATTGGTTATATGTTTACTCTTGTAGGAGGAGTTATGATATGGATTTAAAAGTTACAGTTAGTTGTGGCCATATCCACACCCAAGGTGGTTTATATGGAATCTACATGGCCTTATAAAGAAATGATTTGGATGAGAAGGTTTCTAGAGGAGCTCAGGTAAAAACATCTATAGATTTGATTATTTTGTGATAGACAAAGAACCTTGCACATTACAAGAAATACATCTTTTTATTATCAGAAAAAACACATTTAGCCACATAATATTGTTCGATATTCTCCCTTTAATTTAGTCAAAGGAGGTGAAACTCCCTTTGATTTCAACACTTTAATCTTACAAAAGGGAAATGAACCCACCCTTTAACTAGAATCATTTAATTTGTTTGATGAGAGAGGAGGCTAAGGGGTGAAAGTTCCCTATAAAGGGAGACTTTCATCCCTTTGGAAATTATCACCTTTTACATTTACCATTCACCTATTGTAGTTTAGTATTTGTGTGGTGTCTGTGAGGTGTTTATACATTTATTCAAGGGATGATATTTTTAGTGTTTTAGCCTTATAATATTGAGAGGTGGTCTACTTCCATTTTTATTATAGTGATCCTTCTAGTTCCTTATGATTTTTTACCCCTTTCATTGGGGGGGGGGTCTACATAACATCTGATATTCATTTATTTCTATATTTTTACAATTTATTTTATATCACATTTAGCACTTCATCAATGGACTAATCATTTCTAGTTCCTAATGTCAATACCATATATTCAAGAATGGAAATCAATATAAGATAATTAGGCACCATATACTACGTGGACATTGGTCAAACATGGACATAGAATATTAAATTAAAAACTAGTTTAATATTCATATAAAATTTATGTACTATTATTATTCAAGCACTCTAATCCTGAACCCTAATTAAAGTAATTATTATTAATTTATTAATTTTATATTTTCAAATAGTAATAAATAAATTATTTAATTTGATTAATGATATTGAATTTATAAATGAATTTTAAAATTTAAAACTTAAAATTTAAATGAATTTAGATATTTTTAAATAAAATATTATTGATTTGCATTATCTATTTTAAAAATAAAAAGATTATAAAAAAGTTTAAAATTTTTAATCATTAAATGAGTTTAAGTTTGAATATTTAAAATTTTACCCGTTATCACACCTTTCCAATTATATAATTATCAGGACACTAATAAAATCTATAATTTATCTAAAATGGATTTTTAATAATGGCCCCTGGTTTTAATTTTTTATAAAAAATAAAAAATAAATTGTAAAAGAAATATGGTGGCCATTAAATAATTTTCCAACCAAAATAGCAATATAGGGTGAGGAGTCACTCGTGTTATTAAGGAAAAAACTCCATTTCAAGATTTTATGGTGAGTGGGGAAATATTCCCATTGATCTACCCATTGGGGACCCTATGTTTAAAGGCATTCATAAGGATACATATCTTCCTTAAATATAAGAGTATTTCTATTTGTACATGGATGATGGTGGATATATAAAGAGCCCATACCTCATTTTTTGG
The DNA here is from genome assembly GCA_963277665.1 of Viscum album. Lineage (NCBI taxonomy): Eukaryota > Viridiplantae > Streptophyta > Magnoliopsida > Santalales > Viscaceae > Viscum > Viscum album. The sequence goes on from OY728164.1 coordinate 1,820,677,894, forward strand.
TTCCTGCATATCTATGAGTTCTCCCATTCACTCCACATTTTCTTGGAACTATTTTTATTCCCTTTCTCCACCACTCTATCTATTTCATTCTCATTCTCTTCATGCAATCTTTTTATGAGAAGGTCTGAAAATATGATTATTCTTTGATAAAGTTTTCTCCTTGATCAGAAACTTCTAGAAATAAAATACCCATATAATCTCTCAACCAATGGTTTTTAAAAAAATATCTCCATTTATTCTCAATATGTAGCCTTTGCATAAATTTTTATTGTTAAGGGTTACTCCACACCTTAAATGTGCCTCCCTCTTATGAAATATTCCCCAATATTTTCCAATGGGTTCTTTTATTCTTAATCAATATATTTTTTTATTTCCAATTATTTTTATTTGCTAATTTTTTTAAAGAGTCCTAACCTCTTTAAATATGAATCCATGTTATGGAATCTTACCTTCATTTCCAATAATCAACATTGTGTTTTTAGTTATATGTTGGGGCTCTTTAGCTCACGTCATTGACATGAAAGAGGTGGTGATTTTTATTTTTCTTCTTTCTTCATATTCTTAATTTTTTTGTAAAATTTGTATCCAACCTATTCATTTAATGTATTGGGTTAAAAGATATTTTAACTTTATGTTCAGTAATGGTATACCCATGACTCTTATTTTATCTTGGGCCATGTATTTCATTGGTTCATTCTAATTTACTTGATGAACATACTTCTAAATACTAATGAAGGTGTATTTATAGTTGTTATTTTCTTTCTAAATGAATCAAGTAAATATTTTTTATTGAGTTGATTATTTATTTAACATCCCCAATGTTCCCAAGAAAAACACAAATGAAGTGATAAAAACCCATTTATTCTAGGTTTTAGAAGAGATAAATATACATACAATTGGTGTTCTATTCTATACTATGGTTGCACAAAATATTAATCAATTAGGTCTCAAAATAATTGTTGAATTCTTGATAAATATGAAGATCATTGTTCTATTTAGGATAATATATTTGTTCATCATTATCATTAGATATAAATTAATAATAACTTACCATCATTGGTTATAAAACAACTAATTTTTCAGACATAAAATCTTCAAAAAAATGTAGTGGTGGGGTGATCATTTCATGAAAACCTAGACCTAACTAGATGCCCATAGGTCCTACATGGAAACAGACTCTAAATAAACTCACGTAAAATATAAATATGCATTATTATCATAGTACTGATGGCTAAGCACCTCATACATATCCTACATCCCTTCGATTCAAAGATGCATACACACCTCATACAAAACCCGCATCACGTCAATTCTTAGATTCCTACATAACTCATATAAATATATATATCATGCATCACTACTAATTTCATCCTACAATCCATAACATGTTTTTTCCAAAAAAACATGCACCTCATGCTTCAAAACCATCTATTTCAAAACAGAGAAAACCTGATCATGCCCAGGGAGTACCTCTAACTCTCATTGGCTCCCTAGTCTACTCAACACCTAGAATCTAAACATCATTCACTTGCTCTAAAGAACATCTACTTTAGGCAGAACCTCCTTTTTAAGATACACTGACTACCGGTCACTGACCCCACTACTAGGTCTCTCTATCTCTATCATGAACTCTACGTACAGCTGAATATCAACTACCATCACTTGGTACTATTCCCATTCTGACCATAGATCCATGATTATAACCCAGTCCTTAACTCCTGGTCAATTGAAGAGGATTCCTACAGAGCATCTCTAAATGGAATATCCATCCACATGCCCAGAAATCCATCCGAACCAATTCACACTAGATTAATATTTTCCCCGACTTCCCACACTAGAAGCATACTGCTAAAGACTCACTCCTAGATTCTCTGCCTAAATCTCTATTTTGACTATCCTACTAAGACTCCCTATGGCCTCACTTCCTGACTCCTAAAGAATCACCAATTTTCTCACCTAACTCCATAACTCGAATTGTGTAAGAAAAATCTGTCAATTTTTCCTTATCTATTAGTTCCTAATTCAACACCTCAGAGAAATACATTATTTTGAAGATGTTCACCTGAACTCTGATGGCATTCATCAAGCCATCCTTTATATGTCACACCCTGGCGATGTCATAGACCACCATAGAAGATGAAAACTGGGATAGGTCTATGAAATCTTTCCCATAGTCCATAACAAATTTGTCTCCCTAGTAGAGGTTTATGAACTCATGGGCTCTATCCACCCCTATAATCTATGGAAGGAATTTAATGAAAAACATAGCCTTGAAATCCTTCCAAGACAATCCCTCACGTCTGCCAACCGACATCTATACATCCCACTAATGCTTTACCGGTCCTCTGATCATATAAGTCTCTAGCTTGACCCTCGGACCTAGGGGTGTCTCGAGATGGACAAAGATAGTATGCACTAAATCAATCCATTTCTCTTCTGCCAATGGTCCAACCTCACCCTGAAATAATTGTGGGTGCTAAGACTAGAACTCAAGTGTCAAATACAACATAGATGACTCAACACCCTGATCTCCTCTATCGATACCTTGTATGAACCAAACCAAGCTCGCCCTGAGCTGCTCATATAACCATGGCTCAAAATATACTATCTTTTTCGACTTTCCTAACTATACTGGTTCCTCTACATGAATCTCATGTTCATATAAACCCTCTGGGGCCTCATCTTGTGCATGATCATGCATCACCATATCACTACCCTCCTAACACTCCACCAGAATCCATCTAGGTTTCATCATGATGAATACCAATAACGATGGTCAAAAAAACCATAACAAAATATATATTCATATATCACAAATAGAGAAATATATCATAGGTAGTGCATCTGATCGACCTTACACCCCCCTACCGCACCATGTCACACGACATCATACCACATAGCCACATACCTACCCAAAATAGAGTCAGGTATCAAGTATCACTTAGTCTCATAAACCATTTTCTCCCTATAATAGATTCAATTATTGCATATAATACTTCCTCATGGCCCCTTTCTAACCCATAATAGATTCAGGCATCAAATATCATGCATCATCAATATGAGGTAACTGATTATAATTCCTCCAAAGAGGCTATATAAGAAAACACTATTTATATTCTTTGATGATACTTTAAACAAGTCACCCCCTTTTAATCATCCCAGACTCCTCGTACTAGATTCAGGCCCCTATATCTCATATTAATCTCACTAGGATTCACATTCTTGGGATGGATAAGTTGAATTCCACCGAAAAGGTTAAGCAGGAAAGAAATTAGATTCTTTGCTAACACTTTAAAAACACATCCCCAATTAGAGAATTTTAGGTTCTAAGAAATTATTCATAGGAGCAAAAAATATATCATGTCACCTTATGTGCCTATCATGAGATTAAAAAATCCTCCCTTTCTATATATAGTTGATGGTAAAAACTATATAATAGATAAAAGTCACACCCAAGTGTTCCACTTTAGGTGGATGTCAAATAATCTTTAATATGACAGAGTAGAACATAAATTTTCCACCCTAGAAACTTCATATTTCCCCATGTATGGGGTTGTAGTCACCCAGACACAATATCCTACCTAGTTCTAACTACAACTTAGTCTCATGTATGTCATAGATCAAATAGTAAGACCAAAAATGAAAATAAAACTCATTTTATACCATTTTAGAATATTTTCATAGAATACACTTAAAATGGTGCTCCGGGTGGTGACAATAATAATTGTTCATATATAAATGTATAAGTGTAAGAAGGACCATTAATAATATAAGAAATAGAAAAATTTCAGTGAAAGCACAAATAAATTGGCATAGAATAAACAATCCTAAATGCTGAAAACCATTTCTAAATTATAAAGAAAGTCATGTCATACATGAAAATAGAGAAGAATGTTCACCAATGGATTCCTATATAGGTACATACAAATAAATCATGAAAAAATAAAAAGGAAAACCCAGTTGATGTAGAGGAACCACCATGGTCCATTGCCATCTAACCCATGACAAACCAGCACAAATCTAATCACTAAGGTTCAACTCAGGATCTTGATCCCCTACCTGATCTTAGAGTCATAAAGACTGCAATCATCTTAAAGGTCCCATGTCGGGTGTGATACTGAACTCATTTCGACACCACCAATGTGTTCCTATCTTAAATAAATAAATATATAGGTGTATGTAGAATATTAATAAAAGGAAACTTACCACCAATCAGTAAATAACCTACTTACCTTGTTCTCAACATCCACAAGGAATAATTTACCTGATTAATCCATTGCTGATATTAGTCTAAATACATGACTCCAAATATATATATATATATGGAATAAAACACATATACAAATATATATAATTTGAGTGTTGAGGATCATTGTCATAATGACCAAGACATCCCTTAATGAAAAAACATATCTAGTGAACCATCCAGTTCCAACCATAATATGTCACCTAGAAACCCATACCACTAATAAAATATCTAGAAACCTGAATTTATGCTCAATCAATATGTCCTAGTTCCCTTGGACCTCTGCTCAGTAATTCCCCATTGTATCAACAACCCAACAACCTGAGGAAAAGTGGTATCTATTCACAAATAACTAATTACTATTTTCTCAACATCCAATATCCCAAGGCACAACAGTACCCATCCCCCAAGTCTTTAGGCACAATTTACTCAAGAATTATATATATACACATCCCCAAATCAATGGTCTCAACACTATCAACCGATGGTCTATCATCATCCACATTGATTCTTATAGCGAGTGCCCCTAGCATATCTGATGGTCAACACCATAACCTATTCCTCATAATCCATAGGGGCCTCCACCCACAATGAGTGGTCAAAATATCCTTTATTGATTCCAATATATGGGAACATGACTCCAACGGTGCATCGGCCAACAATGGTGAGAGGAAATCACCAACCAACCTATTCCACATCATTTGTCACCTCATGCCTCTATGACCATGTCTCTAAATCCCAATGTTCAACACTATCTAAAGTCACATGGTACATGACCTTATCATGGTGACCACATTTCCTAAAATATAGATGATCATGTCACCTCAACCCTATGATCATTATCACATCAAATATCTTTGGCCACTCCCTCATCCTGATGACCATATCTCCAGAGTCTAGGTGATCAACATCACCTCAATACTCAAGCCTTTACCATCACGTTCCCTTAGAACCAGACATATCATACCACATATAATTTAATTAAAATAAAGAAACCATATTAAATTTACAAAGTGGTCCAAACCTCATTCCAGGAATAACATTAAAATTCAACTTGGGAATACCCTATAACATCCCATATCATCACTTTATTAGTTTAAAATCATCAATTGAATTAGGGGGGTCTCACTAGGTCACATACCATAAGAATATTTATGTATGCATTAATAATACCCATAAAATAAAGAATAAATATAGTAACCACCTAATTTTTAATCATAGGTATTTTCTCATTAAATATCAGCCTCTAACATGATCTGAAATGAGAGAAATCATCTTTTAGAAAAATGCCATGAAAATAGGGTAAAAGATCTCACATGGATTTAGCACTTCATATGGTGATATAATAGAGAAATATAAGCTAATGGATCAAAGGGCTCACCAAGAGGAATCCATAAAAACTAATGGATATTGAATCAGATCTTAGATGATGAAGTTATGTCAACGCCTAAGAATAATAGAAAATGGAGGAGTACCAACAGTGCATGTGGGTGAAGTGGAGGAAAAATATGATGGAATGAAGATATATAGAGAAGTGGAATATTCATAATTTCTCCCTATTAAATGGATCACATAGTTTGGCTGCACATTTTGGTTAACCAGGTGGTAAACATGCGGTGTCCGCTGCCCAAGCACCACACATATATGGGTAGGTGTATGGTTTTCCAAACCATGCAAAAACAATTTTATTCCCCTCGGTTAAAAAATATAGAGGTATCACAGGGCCATGTTCCCAAAGCTTCATGAATTATAAAACTATTCCTTGTATTGTAGGAGGGATTCATGGTTACACTTGGGAGTTCGCATGGTTTGATCAAACTGTGGACCTCTATCTTTTATTTATTAAAACTGAGTTTACAGGGTTTGACAAACTTGAAACTCACTTGAAACCATGGGATTTTTTATCCTTAAACACATTCTAAAAGAAAAAACATTTGGTCAATAAAACTCCCATAATTTGGTTTCAAAGATAAAAAGCAAGAGTTGGTCAGACCACCAAACTCAAAAATTCAAATCGATTGAGGAATTCCGACCTTCTCTAAAAACATGGGATGTTATATTGAGGCTAATTTATTTTAGATTTTTAGGATATTTTGATATGATGAATTCCACTAATGGTTATGTATATACTCTTGAATGGGGAGATGTAAGCTAGATTTCAAAGTTACAGTTATTTTTGGCCCAATCTATGCCCAAGGTGAAGTACATAGAAGCTATATAGTCTTATAAATAGATGATTTGGTTGAAAAGGTTGATGGAGGAGCTCAGGTACAAACATGAGAAGATTGTATTATTTTTTTACCATCAAAGCAAATTTCACATTTTTTGAAATACATATATTCATTATTGGACAAAAAACATTGAGGCACATCATTTTTTTCAAGATTTTTTTGAATGAAATAAGTCTTCATTGAAAAAAAAATTAATAATAAATTTTTTGGTAGATTTCCTAATGAAGATGATTATATTTGATAAGTTTAGATGATGAAGATTCTCAAGAGGCCTCCTGAATATGTGAGTGGCATGGTTTAGTTTATATAAAATATGTGTATAGAGGTGATTTTTAATGAATTCTTAAAATGGGATATATGTTTGGATATTTGAGAAAAAAATGAAATTAATTCTCCCTTAAATTTAGTCAATAGGGGTGACACTCCCCTTTGATTTCCCCACTTTAATTCATCAAAAGAGAAACAAATATCCCTTTAATTAGATAAATTTTATATTTTGGATGAGGGAGGAGGGAAAGGGGGTGAAGGTTCCCTATAAAAGGATACTCTCCTCTATTAATAAAATATTACTTTTTACATTTACCATTCACCTATTTTAGTTCAGTATTTTAGTGGTGTGTGTGAAGTGTTTCTCCATTTATTCAAGAGACAATAGTTTTAGAATTATCTCCTTAAAATTTTGGATACTTAATTTCTGTAAATTTAGCTTTAGGGTTTTCTAGATTTGAATGATCAACTCATCATCAAGTTAACCAATAATATCCTAAAGTATATATTTGTATTCAATGATGATTCAACTGCGGTTCTTGAAGAATAAAGTAAATGAAAGAACAAGAAAAATAGATAGAAAACATCACACCAAGTGAAGAATATGTCAATAGGAAGAGGAATAATGATGGATCATGGTTCGAGTTGGAGCCAATGTAACGACCTGAAATTTTAAAAATTAAATTCCATTTTTGAATGATTAAAATATTTTTTAATAAATGATGTTATATAAAACACATGCACTACTTAAATTAGTTTGGACTGTTATATGCTCTATCAAATTTAAAAGATCATTAATAATCATAAATTTTGATAATATATTCATTTTATTGTTACCATTAATATTACTATATTAAGGTCCATTATAAATCCCAATTGACGTGGATAAAGAAAGTGATGGCGTCAACCAGTAGCATCGTACCTTATAAAGCTCATTTATCGAAACTTCCATAGGAGATAGAATCACTGATATTTTCCCTTTACCAATACCATGATAACAATCAATAACTCAAGCATGAGTGAAATTGTTTATCAGAGAATCTCAATCTCATTGATATTAGTACCCAAACCATGTTCGTTGAACCACTAAATGAAAATCTCAACATAGCGCACCTTACACAAAGGGAATTCACTGTGTAATACAAAGATATGTATCTAGAACTTAATAGTATGATTTTTTCTATATTATTTATAATAAAACAATAATTATATTTATCCCTTTTTAATATTACTTTTTAAATGATTAAATAATTAGTTTTATAGAAATTATATTTTGATATGATAAAACACAAATGGTATTTTTGGGAAATATATAGTTTCAATCAAAACACTCTTTTTAATGAATTCAATACTTTTTGAAATAAATTATAATTTCATAAAAATATCTTATTAGACATTATTTGTTAAATATAAATGATAATATAATTTTATGAAGTCAAATATAATTTTTATAAGGGTAGGAAAACTATTATTTTCAAAAAAAATAAGCATTTTTCAATAAACAGGGATTTTTGATTTAAAAGTTTAAAATATATTATTTAGGGAATTATTTTGATAAAATAAATATTTTTTAAAAATGAAAATTTCATAATTATCCAATAGTGATTTTTTCACAATTTTCTAAGTCTGTTGAATTTTTGGGTAAAAAATAAATATGATATAATTATATGATATGTATTATGACATAATAAAATACCAAAAGTGAGTATATAAGTAATATAAATAGTATCAAAGAACAAATTTATGTCTCTCTTTAAAAATAATGTGTTTTTTGAGTTATTTTATTAATTTTATAAACCTTTAATGAATCCTCCAAAACCTATATTATATTTTAAGGTTTTAAAATCAATTCTTTACAAACATAACTCTGTTTCACACCACCAAGGGTACTATTTTTATGTGTTTTTTTCATAGACTTGTGAAATAATTAAAACCACTCCATTTTGGTAGAAACCACAGATAAACCTCATGCTATGTTTGGTAGCATTGATTAATTTATCATATAGAGTCTAAAACCTATGTTTGGAAATTAATAAAGATTTTTCCACTCTTTTGATATATAAATCCAACCAACCTCTGATTAATCTTAAATAATGACTCTTGGATCATGATGTTACTTGACTCTTACCTCTCTATATCCCTCCCAAGGTGCCCCTAATATCTAAAGAAGCTTCTCCCATTCTTTTATAAGTTCCCTCTCAAGGTAAGGGATTCTCTCCTTCTACACATCATTCAAGAACCTTCTTTTTTCATTCCATTTTATTACCAATTTTTTAAGTTGGGATATGTTTTTAAACGTCCATATTATTATCCTTATGATTCCCAAGTAATTAGATACCATTTTCTATCTCATTAACCCCTTCTATAAATCTTTATGTACAACAGTTATGCTGCCAAATTTATCCTATGAATTTCCATGGAAATCATTTCTATAGTGAATACCCATCTACATTTCTAATCAAGGGTATTCATGTAGTTGTATACAGAATTCATTTATTCTGAATTTACATGTATGTGACCCCCACTCCTTAATAATGGGATTAAAGTTGATGAAAAACATCCCTATGTTATATGATCTATGTGGCACACTTATGCATGTACATGATATGAAAGTGGTGGGTGGGCCTGGAATTATATATCTCTCAATGCATTGGGTAATGTTTCAATCTCGTAAGACTCCATGAATATTTAATTTAAGTTCATACTAAGAACTCTATGTTATGATGTCTTAGTGGTTAGCCTTGATTTATATTTATAATGTGATGTTTTATGTTGTCAGATTCTCATGTTTCTTTTATGGTATCATGTTATATCACACCTCATTGTTCAATAATATGATTCTCACCCATCTTACGTCACTATGACATTCCTATTTCATTGAATATACTTCTTTTCCTAGTTATATTCTTTGATTATTCCCTTACTATGATCTATAGCTCACGCCTTTTCTATGTACATCCACAGGTTATCCCATGTAGTTTTAGATGAATGATGGAATTTTAGGAGCATCTTAAGGAAGTTTTCAATAATGTCATTGTATTTATGTTGCAAGTTGTTATGATGTGTTCCTAAATACCAAAATACCCTAGGATTCATGATCTTATGGTATTGTATAATGTGTAACTTTATGTAATATATCGTGAAATAAAGTGCAATAAAGATATAAGTTATCATAGTTAGAATTATGGCTTGTCCAAATCAAGGAAAAAAAGAACAATATCTTAGGTTAAAATTATAGTAGTAAGGGGAATTTCAGCAAAGTATTTTGGTACAAAAAGGGATTTGTAAATAAATCTCAAGGAAATTTGGTAAGTACTTCTAAAAATGGAGACTTACTGGTCAATAAAGTGGAGAAAACTACTAAAGGTAAAAAAATGTTCGATCATGCATGGATAATATACTCTAGGGAAATATGACACATGATGACTCTAAGGGAATGGTTTGATTAGTATGAACCTATCCTAGAAGGACTTGTGTACATGGGGAATGATCACACAATAAAAATTGATAGAGTCGATACCATCAAATTGAATATGAATGATGGTATTGTTCAAACCTTATAAGTAGTATGCTATATAAATGTACTAAAGAATAATATATTATTTATGGGATATTTTAATGAAACCAAATGAAATAATCACAATAATAAATGGGTAATGAAAATTATGAATGACACGCTTTTGGTGATGAAGGTGGAGAGGATATCTAAGTACTTGTACATACTTAGGGGTAAAACGTACATGGAGGAAAACATAATTATTACACAAACTACCTTGAACAAAAAGTTGAAAACATTATGTAATTGGAATCTTGTCTATATATTCAAATGAGGCTTGAAGATTCTTACTAATCGGAATTTTATTCATGAAATTACAAATTCATCTTTACCATTTTTTGAGCATTGTGTATTGAGTAAACAACACAAGTTAAATATCGGAAATTTGATGACAAGGATCAAGGAGGTCTTAGAGTTGATCCATTATGACATTTAGAAAGCACCGGTTATATCCTAGGAGGAGCAAGGTTCTTTGTATCATTAATTGATGATTATTCTAGAATATGTTGGGTATACCCAATGAAGAGGAATGTATATGTTTTTTAAGTATTAAAAACATCCAAATCATGGAAGGAACATGAGTATGGAAATTAGATCAAGTGATTGAGGACTATGACTGATGGAGAATATACAAGAGAGGAGTTTGACACTATTTATTAATAGGGAGGTATAAAGATATAATTCAAGGCAGCATACACTCTTCAACTGAAAGAAGTTTCATAGTTGATGAATATAACCCTATTGGATAGAACAAGGGTGATGATATAAATTTAATTATTTTCCAATACATTATAGGAAGAAGTAGTGAAGACCATATGTTATGTGATCAATCGATCTCCTTCAATTGTGATTGATTGGAAGTCACAAATGGAGATGTCGACTAGTATACCCACATACTATTTTTGGTTACATACACTTGGAAGTCTATTATATTCATTTTTTAATGAAAAAGAAATATTGAAGTTGGATTTTAGATATAGGAAATGTATACCCTTTGGATACACTTATGGTGTGAAGGGATATTGTTGGTAGGACCCAACTTCCAAAAAAACCTATCGTCAAGAGAGACGTAATTTTTATATAAGAAAAAGTGAAAATGATGACCGATGTAGACATATAAAGAGAATATATAATCTAAAATGGTCTAGGTGGAGGATGAAACAAAGGAAAAATTAGTATTCTCTAAGGCATTACTAGAGAATGATGATCAAGAACTAGTTGAGTCTGAAACCTGATGAATAACTCATGAGAAAAGAGGACCAATATAACACTCATATTATATCACTAAGAGAAATATCATGTAATACTTATTGATGGAGGATATAGAGCTATCTTGTTTTGTGAAGGATTCTCAATGTCTATACATACTCTCATGAATGGAGGAGATGTAGGAGGATCATGAATCCTTTCACAATAACAACACTTGATATCTAATTCCATTACATCACAGAAGGAAGGCCATTCAAAACCAATGGTCTAATTATTTATGGATCTAATCAGACGGATTTAAAGAAAAACATAAATAAAACATGGTTTGTAGGTAGAAAAAACACATGTATAGTCTTAAGAAGGTGTCGAGGTGTTGGTAAATAATATTTGATTCCTATATCCTGAGCCTTTGATATGTCATAATTCATTTAGATCCTTGTTCATATTTCAAGGGTACATATTGTAATGATTTTACCATTCTTCCATTTTATGTAAATTAAATTTTAGTTATAAGACACAATAATGATCATACCTAAGAGATAAATGAATGATTGGATATAGATTTTTATACGAAGGAATTGAGACCAAATAATATGATTATTGGGATTCAGATTTACCAAGACATAAATAATGAGAATATTTTTCTATCATAAAATAATTACTTGAGGAAATTTTTAAAATTCTTTAACATGAAATATTTTAAGCCAATATCTACCCCTATCCTTATTAATTTTATTTTATACTCTATAATGAATCCTATAATTGAAGCATAGATGATGAAGATTCCTTGAGTATCGTATAAATCAGCAATGAGATGTTTTTTTATGGTTTGTATTAGACCATACATTGCACATACAAATAGAGTCAATAGTTAGTACATGATGAATCTAATATGGTGGGATTGAGAAAAAAAATGAATACGATCATGGGATACATCAAGGAGACCTTAGATGTTTCATTATGTTATGGATGATCATATTTTACCATCATGGGTTAAGTTGATTTAGATTTTTTAGGAGATTTTGACTGGATGAATTCCACTACTAGTTATGTGTTAACTCTTTTAGGAGGATATGTGAGATGGATTTGATTATGATAGTTATTTTTGGCATTATCCATTCCTAAGGAGGATTACATGGAAGAAACATAGTCTTTTAAAGTGATTATTTGGATGAGAGGGTTACTAGAGGAGTTCAGGTACAAACATGAGAATATTACATTATTTTGTAGACTGTCAAAGAACCATACACATTACAAGAATTCCATATTTTTGTGATTGGAAAAAACACATTGAGGCACATCATTTAGTTCAAGATGTGTGTTGATGAAATAAGTGTGAATATAAAAACAAAATTATACTAATGAAAATTTATCATATCTCATGATAAATATGATTAAATCTAATAAGTTAAAATGATGTAGATCCTTGAGTGACCTCATGGAGACATGAGTAACATGGTTTGATAGATAACAAAAATGTGTGTAGATGTGATTGGTTTTCAATGAAATCTTAAAGTGGGAGATATTTTGGGATACTTGGAAAAAAATTAATGATTCCTTTAATTTAGTCAAAGGGGTTAACACTACCCTTTTATTTCTCCACATTATTCTAGAAAAAGGGAAACGAATCCCCCCTTTAATTGGACTCATTTAATTTGGTTGATAAGGGAGGAGTCTAAGGGGGGTGAAGGTTTTATATAAAATGATACTCTCATATATTTGGAAATTATCACCATTGAAATTTATCATTCACCGTTTTTAGTTAAATATTTTAGTGGTGTCTATGAGGTGTTTATCTATTTATTCAAGAGATTATAAATTGATCATTTTCTACCCCCAGGGTGCATCTTAGTGGTAGCAGCCTAGTGGGGTGTCAGGGTGGTCTTGAGTTTGATTATCCTTCGCTTCCTATATGTGTGAGTTGTGTGTTTTAATTGTACCTTTTTAATTCCCCCATATCTAGCCCTTTGTAATAATATTTTTATTGTTTTTTACCTATAATATTGAGGGAGATACTATATCCATTTTTACCATAGCGATCCTCTTATTTTCTCATGATTTTTTACCACTTTCATTTGGTGGGTCTATGTTACATCTGTTGTTCATTTATCTATACTTTTTTAGATTTTATTTTATATTTCAATTATAGTTTCATTAGTAAACCAATCATTTCCAGTCCCAATATCTAATACCACATATTCAAGGATGATAACCACTATAAGATAATAAATCCACATATGCTAGATGGATATTGGTGAAGCATGGACCTTGAATATTAAATTGAATTTTTTTTAGATATTCATATAAACTTCATATACTATTATTATTCAATCACACTAATACAGAACCCTAATTAGAGTAATTATTATTAATTTATTAATTTTTTATTTTCAAATGGGAATAAAATATAATTATTTAAATTTATTTGTGATATTTTATTTTTAAATGAATTTTTAAAATGTAAATTTTCAATTAAAATGAGTTTGGATATTTCTAAATAAAATATTGTTGATTTCTTTTAACTATTTTAAAAATAAATAGGTTGTAAAAAAGATCAAAATTTATAATCATTAAATTAGTTTAATTTTGAATACTGTAAATTTTACCTGTTCTCTCTCCTTTCCAATAAAAAATGATCAAAACACTAAAAAAATATAAAACATATTCAAAAGATATTTTTAATAATGGAACATGGTTTTAATTTTTTATTAAATATAAATGAGAAATAGTAAAATATGCATGGTGGCCAAAAAAGTAATCTTCCCACCAAAAAAGAAGTAGAGGGTGAGTATTCATTCATCTTATTAGATAAATGATAATTTTTCATGAAGGTAAGACAAGTCAGGAAACGTTCTCATTGATCAACCCATTGGTGACCCTAGGTTCAGAGGCATTAATAGGGACATGCAGCATCCCTCTACTAACCGACACAATAGTATTTCTATTTATTTAAGGATATTGGTGGCTATATAAGGAGCCCCCACCTTAGTTTTTGGTTCTTACATATCTACGAGTTATCCTCAACACTCGATGTTTTCCCGACACTCTTTCCCACCCATTCTCTATCACTGTATCTCTTTTTTTATGTAACTCTCTATGTAATCGTACTATAAAAAGGTACCACATTACTTTTTCTCCTTGATCAAGTTTTCTCTTTGATCAAAACGTTCTTGTAATCAAATCCTTGTGTAATCTACCAACCTTTTAAATAAAAAAAATATTTCCTTTTATTCTCAATCTATGGACGTTATATAAATTATAACTGTTAAGGTTTCCTCCCCAGATTAAATATGAATCCCTTTTATGAACCATTACACCATCCATTCTGGGTTCTATTATTCTTAATCTCTATATATTTTTATTTCCAATCAATTTTCTTTTTGAATTTTTTTAAGAGTTCCACCCACTATAAATATGACATCATGTTATAGGTTATTTCCTTCTTTTCTAGTTATCAAAGTCATGTTATTGGTTATATGTTAGGGATCTCTATCTCACATCATCGATAAGAAAGAGGTGGTGATTTTTTTACTCTTTCTTCATAATTC
Organism: Viscum album; assembly: GCA_963277665.1. NCBI lineage: Eukaryota > Viridiplantae > Streptophyta > Magnoliopsida > Santalales > Viscaceae > Viscum > Viscum album. The sequence goes on from OY728164.1 coordinate 1,820,692,951, forward strand.
TATTTTTTATTAAATTTGTTTTTAACTAATGTATTGTGCAGACTAGGTTAAATGATATGTTGAACTTTGTGGTCATAATGACTCTTCTTTTAGCCAGTGAAGTGTCTTTATTTAGTTTATAGGTATTTATATGAAGTAATTACTATTTAATACAACTGATAGTCTATTTTTAGTTGTTATCTACTTTCTGAATGAATCAAGTAAAGATTTATTATTCATTTGTTTATTTATTTGAAATTCCCAATGTGGATTATGGAATCTAATTATGTTTTCATATTAAATTTTCCTTTATTATAATCCTCCTATTTAAAATTTTAATTTTTTATTCATTTAAAATTATTATTATTTTGTAAATTCATTTTATAATCAAATATTTTTGCTTTACTCTCCACCTAGGCTTAGCCATTCCTATGTGGGCCTTCTTGGTTTGGGCCTTGAGATTCATCCAGATATGCTGCTCAAATGTATGTTGACTCATCAATCTTGGGGTCTCTTAATCTCTAGTCTTTGATCATATCTACCACCCATTTCATCATTCTCATCCACTTGCATGCTGCAATTTTGTTGTGCATCTGGTTTTGGTTTTGGTTGTGCTTCATGGTTCACTCTCATTGGTGGTCCAGTTTAGAGGTGCATGACAGTGTTAGGGGAATTGATCACCCCAACACTTAGCCGCTTCATCAGTAGGGTTCATTTTTCTTCTCCTATATCTATATCTTAGTTTTCCTTTGGTGAAACCCTCGTTCGACATCACTTCTTTTCTTCTTCGGAGTTCTATCCTGGCCTATCTCTCTACCTGGCTTCACCTCATGGATATTTTTGGGTGGAGACAATATCCTTCCTTAGAGGAATAAGTGCATCCCATTATCAGTGACAGGTCCACAAGAAAATAGATAAAATTAGTAGTTCATCAGATCCAAGTGATCTATACGCACTGCTACCTACTTCAAGAGATCATGACCTCTAGAGTTTCTTTAGACTTCAGGACTGTAAGTATCATTTGTGTTTTCTAGTTTCATTTCATTCGACACCTGCAAATTATATAATTATTATCATGTATTTGTTTCTTAAATATATTGGTTTTCACATTTATTGTTCTATTTCTTTTGAGAATTAATAAAATACATGCATTTTGGGTTGTGTTTTTGTCATCCAAAAAATTCCCCACGGGGCTGAAGCACATTAAATCTTGTTTTTTCTTATTCCATTTATTTTTCGGTATTCCTATTTTTTTGGTTATATGATTTAAATACCTATTTTCAATTGACTAGTTCATTCATTATTGTGGTTTTTGGTTCTCTTTGTATTTGATACTACCTCTCCCCTCACAAAGTTGTGTCATATCCTATACTATCTTTCTTTTTCTCTCGATTTTCAGTTCCTATTTTTTCTCTACATTTCATGTTTCTTTTTCATCTTCCACATTTTATTCACTTCTTAAATCACCATTGTTTCACTACTATATTTATTTAAATCCATTTCCCATCTTATATTTATTAGTATTACGTATCCCTTTGGATAATCATCCTTTATCCAAGCGATTGGTTGGTTGTTGGGGGTGTACACTTATCATTTTCTTCAATAACCCGACATATACTCTTTGGATAAACATGTCAGTAATAAGGTATTTAATCAAGAAGTTTGTGGGTTATAATAACTTCAACCTATAGATAATTAAAATGAGAGAACTGCTTATACATAAGGGCCTAATTGATTCTCTCTGTGGGCCTAAGAAACCTATTATTACTATAAACAAAACCAAACACCAAACTACTAAATACATAAATATTCCCCCTGAAGTGTTAGTTAAATCATGTATCTCTTTACTACTTTCATTACATGATATAGTTATAAAATATGTTAATTATGAGTCTACTGATTCTGGAATTTGGATTAATCTATAGAAATTTTACATGAATACTCACTTTTTTATAGCCTTTATAAAAAACATTTCATGTTTAAATTTAAAATAAAACCTCGTAGTTCCATTAATGTTCATATTGAGTAATTTAATTAGTTTATTCTAGATTAAACTGAAATTTATGTTACAATTAATGATGAGGATCCAAAAATGATCCTCTTAGTCTCTTTAGATAGTACTTACAACACCTTAATTGAGACCATGATGTATGGTCGAGACTTTATCAATCAGGAAGAGGTAAAGTCAACCCTTCTTTATAAATAATTACACAATAATCCTAGAATTAAAGGTGATGTAGATTGTTTATTTAATATGGGTACACCTCAATCAAAAGAGAAGAATAAAAAATTCATTAAATAAAAAAGTAATAATAAAAATGATCCAAAATCGTGATCTGATTCTAAGGAAAGAAAAGTCACTTGTATTTATTGTGATAAAATAGGGAATATTAATCCCGAATGTAGGAAAATCAAACATGAGTTAGAGTCTAAACAACCCACTAACTAGTCCCTCTTATTTGACTCTAGATATGACACTACTGATGTTCTTAATGGTTCCATCCATACAATCAATGAAGAGTGGGTCTTAGACTCACATTGTTCATTTAATATCTATCCTTTTAGAGATTCATTACAATATTTTGTTGAAAGGATAAAATGTTATTTCCTCTTAAGTGATAATAAGAGGTGAAAATTTGAGGGAAGTGATTTTTTTGTATAAATATATGATAATTCCATAATCTCTTTACTTGATGTAAGGTGGGTTCACAACCTATATAGAAACATGATTTCCTTAGGAATCTTACACTAAAATGGATTTTCTTTGTGGTCAAAAACAGGTTGTCTTAAAATATATAAATTCTATATACCCATTCTTAATGGTTCTTTAATCAATGGGCTATATGTCTTAAAATGAAAGACCCATTCAAGGTAGTTGGGTAGTGTGTACAATACCAAAACTGATAATATTATGCTGTGGAATAGAATATTAAGGCATGTTAGATCCAAAGGAAGTCAATAAATCAACAATCAGGGGATGTTAAGTGACATCACGCCTTCCAATATTCTATTTTTTGATGATTGTATAATGGGAAATACCGAGAAAGTTACCATGAGTAGGTCAATCTTTAAAGATACCAACCACAAAGAATATATCAATTCCGATCTTTGGGGACCGACTAGGACTACCTCCCATGGTGGAAGGTCCAAATTTTTCACCATTATGGATGAATTATATAGAAAATCTTGTATTTATATTATTAAAAATAAATCTCATGTTTTCAAAACCATTTAAAACTGGAAAACATTAATTTAAAACCAAACATGGAAGAAAATTAAACCCATGAGAACTAATAATGGGATTGAATACTTGTCTACGGAATTCATTTAGTTTTGTGAATATGAAGGCATTAAAAAGAATAATACTATTAGTGAAACCCCCAAATATAATGTCCATATATATAGGATGAGTAAAACTATATTATAAAGAGTACGAATCATGCTTTCATGCTTAGGACTCCCTAATTTTTTTTGGGAAGTGGCTATCAGCACTGTTCAACTAATAAATAAGTTTCCTTCAACTTCCAATCAATTCAAAACACATGAAGAATTCTGGATTGGTAAACAAAATTCTTATACCTACTTAAGAGTCTTCATTTTAAGACCTTATGATCTTGTTAAAACTGATAAACAAGAAACAAGAGGTCTCAAATGAATATTTATTGGGTATCCTGAGGGTGTTAAGGGCTATAAAATATGGGTGAAAAAACTTGCATACCAAAAGTGAATAATAAGTAGGGATGTTGTCTTTTATGACTCTTCCTCCCATAAAACTAAGTCTGCCACATCCGGAATCACTAAAAGATCATTAGAACAAGCAGATGGTGATGAGACTCTAGAACATTTTGAAGTTGATGTGCAACCAACTCCACCTATACCACAACACACTGTTGGGGCTGATTCAGAGTCTTATTCTGGTTTATATTCTGAATATGAACCTCCTTCCACTAATAGGGATTACTGTTAACCTAAGATAGATAAACAAGAGTCCCAAGACCTCCTTCTAGATTCATCCAATATGACATGGCTTTTTAGGATTTCCATATGGCCTAGTATCCTATAGATTATGACTATCAAACCTATAGGCAAGCCTTAAATGAAAAAGACTCAAAAATAGTTGGTGTTTTCCACAAATTATGAAATGTATTACTTAAATAAGAACCATAGTTGGAATATTTTAAAAACCCATTCAATGCTAAAATAATTGGTTCCAAATGGATTTATACAATAAACGTTGACAAAACTGAGGGAAATAAAATCAAGTACAAAGAAAGGTTCGTTTTTAAGGGTTTACTTCAAGGAGAAGGTATTGACTAATCTGAATATTTTTCCACTATTATCAAGAATTATTCCATCATTATTTTTCTTTCCTTTTCTTCCTATAATTATCTTCATATTGAAAAAATTTATGTCAAAACTTCCTTCTTACATGGTGATTTAAAAGAGAAACTCTATATGAAACCTAGATATGGTTATTCAAATCAATTTAAAAAAAATCAAGTATTTGTACTAAATGAATCTTTTTATGGCCTAAAACAATCCTCTAGGTACTAGTATATGAAATTTTATTCATTTATCTTAGATAAATTTTTTGACTAGAGTCAATATGATGCATGTGTTTATTTTAAATCAACTAAAAACAATATGATTTACCAACTGATCTATGCCGATGAAATTATTATCATTTATAAAAATATGAGGTTAATATTGACTATAAAATCCAAATTAAGAGAAACGTTTGAAATGAAATACTTCGGTACAATTAAAAAAATCTTAGGTATTGAAATTATTAGAGACATTCCAAATAAATTTCCATAATTATCTCACCATGCTTATATTTTAAAAATTATCATCAAATATATGTCTAAATTTCTCAAACCTATTAATAAAACTCTTGTAAAACACATTAAAATTCATTAACATAAGAACCTAAAGATAATGATGATACTTATTTTATGTTTAAAATTACCTATTTTGACATTATTAATATCATTACGTACTCTATTATTTTCACTAGATCTGATATTGCACATGAAATATGCACCCTTAATAGATTTATGGGTTGAACAAGGAAGCTATATTGGAATTACCATAATTGGATTTTAAGATACCACTCTTGTAGTTAAAATAAGTTTTATTATGGTGAAAATGTGGATACTACTAAAATTATTTCTGGGTATGTTGATGCTAATTATACTAGAAATATCAACATTCATAGGTCCATAACAGGTTATGTGCTTACTGATTATAATGGTTATATTTCCTAGAAATGTAATATTCTATAAGTAGTTTCTATTTCAGCCATAGAATCTGAGTAAATTAACTTGACTAATACAGTTAAATAATCCTTATGGATTAAAGGCCTTCCTTATGAAATAAATATTTTTAATTCTACAATTTTTATTCACTCAGATATCCAGTCTGCACTTCATCTAACTACAAACCTACTATTCCATGGTAAACATAAAATATTGATATTAGACTATATTTTATTATAGATATTATAGAATCAAAAACTATGTGTGTCAATAAGATATACACAAACATAAACTTGATTGATAGTTTGACTAAAGAGGTGGTATAGTCTAAGATTGAATTCAGTTTAGATAGGTTAAACTTGGTTCTTATTCAATAACTATTGGAGAAATAACTTCACCAAATTCAATTTAAAATGGTGGATATTTGTGAAATGTGGAATCCAATTATGTTTTCATATTAAGTTTTCCTTCATTATAATCTTTCAATTTAAATTTTTAATTCTTCATGAATGGAAAATTATGATTATTTTTTAATTTCATTTTACTCTCAAATATTGTTGTTGGACTCTCTACATGGGATTATCCATTATCGTGTGGACCTTCTTGGTTTGGGCCTTGGGCTTAATCTGAATCCACTACTAGGACATCGAATGACTCATAGATCTCATGACCACTTTATCAATGGTCATTTATCATATTCTTTTCATTTTTCATCTTTTTTTCCACTTGTGGACTGCAATTATGTTGTGTGGTTGGTTTCAGTTTTTATTTTACTTTATAGTATAATCCTATTGGTGGGTTTGTTTCAAGGCATAGGCTAATGTCAAAGTCATTGACCACACTTGTGCTCAGTCGCTTCAGAATCATGGTCCATTCTACTTCTCCTGACTTTATCTCTGAGATTTTCTTTGGTGGAACCCTAGCTCATTTTCATCTCTTTACTTCATTAGAGTTCTATCATGGCCTATCACTCTCCTCGGATTCAGCTTAGGTGTAGTTTATGGTGGAGATAGTGTCCTTCCTTAGGGGAAAAATTGTCACCCCTTCTTGGTGATAGATCCTCAAGAACATAGTAAAGAAGATAAGTTCATTAGATCCAAAAAATATACATGCACTGCTTCCAGATTCAAGAGATCAGGACCACCGTAGTTTATTTAGACACTGACATTGTATGCATCATTTGTGTTTTCTTTTTTTTTCTTCGATGCATGAAATATTATACTTCTTCTCTTGTATTTTTTTATTGAATCTGATGGTTTTCACTTGTACTGTTCCATTTTTTTGAGAATAAATAAAATGTTTGTGTGTCAAGTGGAGTTCTTTCCATGAACGTAGATCCCTACAAGACTGAAGCACATTAAATATTGCGTTCTTGTTTTTCTATTTATTTTTTTGCATTCCACTTTTCTTCCTAAAATTTCAGCCTCTGTTTTCAATTGACCGGTTTAGTCCTTATTGGGGTTTGTGTTTATTCTTATATTTGGGACTGCCTCTCCTCTCACACCCAAAGTTCCCGTGAAAAAATAATAATGAAGTTAATAATATGCAGATGGTTGTTGTTCTATTTTATACTATTTTTATAATTCATTATGCATTAAAACTTTTGAAAAAAATGGATAATTGGGTTGATAATTTTATGTATGGTGTTGGGGGTTCTCATGTTATCCCTTCAGCAGCCATGAAATTTCATGGCGGGTTTCTTTTAATGAATACTACACATATCCCCTACTAATCCCCTTCTTTTCCTTAGGGAAGCTGGTAATGTTGACATGACCATTTGTATCTGTAGATAAACAACATAAATAGTGATGAAGTAGGGCCTCATTTACCATATATTAATTCCATACCATTAGAGGTTTTTTTATCTATCATCATTTTTTAAAACAAAAAATACTATTTATGCAAGTAGTTTTACTTTATTTCTCTATCCAATGCATGATATTTCTAGGAAATGATATTAGTTTTATCATAATTTTTGGGATTTTTCATAATAAAAAGAGATTTTTCATATGAGGTAGGGTTGTAAAGTGTGTGGAATCTAATTTCCATACTATAAATAGTGAGAGGCAATATTGATTCAAATGGTCTAAGTTCAACTATAGGGTCTTCTTGATCTGGGATCAGGATTGGATGAGTAGAAATTGGGTTGTTATAAGAATCTATTAGAAGCTTTCTTGAGATCAGAACATTTGGTTCAGATGCCTTCGGTTGTGTTAATGGTTAATAAGAGGATGTCACTGAGAATCCTTTTTGTGTTATATTTCAAGCTTAATTATTAAATGCGTAGGATATTGGAATGGTGGGTTATAAAAATGAATATCATGAAGGGTTATTAAAGAAACAGTTTCTCCTCAAGAATTATTGTCCCATATTGAAATCTTCCACAAATAATGGTTGATAAGAAGAGTATTGAGGCACAACCAGTAGCAATGCAATGATGATCTATTTGACTTGGGATTTCATACATTGGGTTGTGTTGAGAGAAGCATTCTTCTAAAACCTATATTGTCTTGTTTCCCTTCTTCCTAGATTTGATTTCTTTCCTACTTACAATAGTTGTGTTGTTGTTAAACATTTTAGAATACATGGAATTAAAACAAATCCATTACCATTTTTTATTTTTTATGTTCATGATGAAATTTAAAGTAAAAATACATATACTAGATATAAAAAAATTACAAACATCACTAATGTTTACATAAAATGCACAATAGAACTCATAAATTATTAGTAAGGGGGAATTAGTTTATGCCCCTATTTTACTAATTATATTTTTTTAGATTACATTAAATATCAATATTTAATCAAATCATGTAAGGTCCCCAACTTGATTTATTTATTCTATTTAATCAATTAATTCCATGCTCATCACAACACACAAACACACACACAATGAAACATAAGAGAGAGAAAATTACTTGGTCTATCCCATGTGGGATACATCAAAGGGATATGAAATATCCCAATCATTATACACAATTCACTAAGGTACTCATAAATGTTTAGTTTTTTTGGAGCTCACTCCTTCTCCCAAGTGAAAAACCCTACAAGTGTTTAGGCACAACTCACTATAATGAGAATGGTCACTCCCTCTTAACCATGTTGGTCACTCCCACTACATAAAATGACTCTATTACCATTCAACAAGTATACACCAAATGAGTTTGGAAATAGATACCAACCCCTTGTTAATTCTCCAATTGGTATCTTTGTTTGAAATCCTTCCCAAAACCATCAGCGATATTTTTGAAGATCTCATCAGAACATCCCTTGTCCGTGCTTTGTCTCATATTCATAGATATGCAAAGTTATCTTCTATATGATCTATCTATATTTTACATATGCATTTTATTCAATATATTTAATCATTTTGGAATCTTATTCCTAAATAGAGTATATCGACCTTAATCTTGTATAGGCTTCTTCACATAGAGATCACTCCACAAATTATTCTTTTTTATCATATTTATTCATGATGACATTTAGTGGTAATATTAATCTTTTTTAATATCTCAAAACTACTTTCCATATTGACTAAATACTAAGTTAGCATCTTAAAAGTTTATTTATTTTTATCCATACATGTTCACCACCTCGTCAGTATGATCCAATTTTTTTATCTTCGACTAATGAATTCTGATATCAACCACATTCCTTGGGTACATCTTCATGTGGATGGTACCCATAACCTACATTCTTTGAGATTTCATTCTAATGGATTATATTTTTTCTCATTTTATCAATGATCATGGACATTCGATATATCCGAAAACTCTTTTATACTTTTTAATCTTATGAAAAATTTTCACCACTTGTACACCTTCAATGGAATCATATTTTATAAGAATTATGAATTTATTAATGATTTGGATAATATACTACAATCGATAGAATATACCATAAACCATGAAATACAACAACTAATGGAACACCCAATGACATGTATAGGTTTCACCTATGATATGTGGATCATGATATATGTATTGATGCTTAATCTCCCTAATAGTGTTGTGTTTTGAATGACAATACCCATGCATACATTGTTTATGAAAAAAAGGGTTATAGTTTTTTTGTTACATCCCATTCATCTTTGAAAATTATTTCATTACTTATAACCAACGAATGTTGGTTTCTGCAACATCCTCTTCACCTTTAATACATTTCCTCACACCCAACAACATGGTTTGTCTTCAGTGACATGATATTACTTATTCTAGGATATTACTCGATGGAATTTCATCATCTATGAAATATGCATTCTGTTTTATATTTCTATGTTGATGTCTATAACATGTTCTTTCCCATGATATGGTTTATGCCCCCATAGCAGCAACATACCTCTTATTTCTAGAGAAGAAAGAAAAAAGAAAAGGTGGAAAGAGACTGACCACCAACGAAGGTATAATGTAGAAGACCTTGAGTGGAAATCACTAAAAGTGGGTATTGGTGATAGCCTATGTCAGTCACACACTTTTTTTCCTTTAAAATATTTACCCCACCCCCACCTCAAATTATAATTGACGATCTATAACTTTTCCCCAACCACCCCACCAACTCACCTCATCTCTACTGCAGTAGTCATGAAGTATCCTACCTTATCGTTGATAATTTTCTAAGGATAAAATAATACTCATTTAATGCAGTAGAAGAAATTAGAAAACTTAAATTCCCATTATCTCAATGAATTAAACTAAAACCATGTATATTCTTAAAATGAATAACTCATTTACCTTTCACTTATGAAATATATCGCTGCTTTATTCAACTAGTTTTCCCAATGATGATCTCGTAGAGGTATCCAAAGAACTACTTCCTTTATTGAATGTCCAAAAGTTCAACTGAATAACCCAACACTTCGGTGTGATCCTACATCCTTCCTTGATATTCTAGTATCTCAAGTAGTAAATGGAGTAAGAGAAGAGAGCTTCAGGTATAAGAGAATCAGTAGGAGCATGGGTATGAATCACATGAAAGATCACACCCATATCAATGCCTTGACCTTATTATATAGGCCCTGGGACACTCCTAAGCCTTTTATGTAATTTAATTATACATTATACAATTTATGAGTAATTCATAACTTGTAACCCTTTTTACCCAAGGAATAAATGTTTCCTCTTGATCATTTCATAGATAAAAACACCCATACTCAATGGTAGACATCACATGGAAGAGGTATGAATTTTAAACTATTAATGTTTATTGTCAATACCAATCAAAGGGTGTGATATTAATTTTACAATATGATTCTTAATTCCTTATGATATTTCTATGTTGTACAATATGATAGGCTTAAGGCGGTGTCATGAAATATTTATTTCATGATCAATGATATAACCAAACTAATGGAATATGATATGTCTTGGTTTTCTTTATGTCATACTGCCCCTCTCAAGAAAAACTGGTAACAGGGCATACCCAAAGGCATACCATAGGTCCAATAGTCTATTCAATATGAAACAACAGATAAAATGGGTCCTACTCATAATACTCAAAAATGCACTGAAGGCCATGTCCCCCAAATGACCACGAAAACACAAAAAGTGGTATGCACCACCTACCCGAGACTCATATACTCCTCTGATAACAGCCTCTAATTAAGTCTAAAACTCTGTAGATCAAAAAAAGAGTCAAAACCGCTCAAACCCCTATCACTTGTTCTAGAACAGGAATAAAAAAACATCTTAGGAGGAATCGAGGTCTTACCGAAGGGGTTCCAACACATCAATCAGTGTTCGAAACCAACACCGGATAAAGAATCAGGACAAAAATGTCTGGCTGGATTATTTGTGAAACCAGATGGAAAACAAGTGTTCTGCCTCCAAACGAGTCTACTACCCATTTTAACAAAAAAAAAGAAACTAAAGGTCGTGTACTTTAGGACAACATTCCATGTATATCATTTAACCATTCATTTGGCGCCTGGAAATCCACCGACTTACTTTCTAGAACCTGCCGACATGAGTACACATCGTGTACCTAGGGGGACATGGAGTGTACTTCATTTTTCTTCCCTTCGTCACCAACTTACCCACACGCCATCTATTTCTCTCATACACTACCATACTACACGACATGTCCAAGAGGGACATGGCTTGTACATAGTTAAACAAATCTACCTGGCCAATAGGCCTACACGCCATGCATATCCCTTATACACAGCCAGACTACACGGCATGTCCAAGGAGGACACATCATGTTCTTGGTCAAAGCGATTATCCCTAGCCAACAGGCCTACGCGCCATGTATGGCCTCTACACGGTCAATGGTACATGACGTTTCAGAAACTACATGCTGTGTAGTAGGAAATTTCAACACGGTCATCACACGGTATGTACTCGGTGAGCACACAGACAGTACTCGCTTAACATATTCACAACATGTAGTTGAAAGTACACATCGTGTAGTCTGGAAATTTCAAAAACCTTCCCATTTTGTCCAATTTCCTCAGAAACTAGTCAAAAATTCAAACAGGGTCATGATTTTGACCTGTTCTAAAAGCCCAAGTTCTTACAATCTCCCCACCTTAACATAGCTCATCCCCAAGCTATCAAACAAAACCTGAAGATGGCACCAAACATACCACCCCGATCAAAGTTACCCAGACTTCCCTGGTCTCAAAGGTTCCCACTAAATTTTTCAAGGGGGCTCCCCACCATAGGAATCACCTAACCCAGTCTCAACATGACAAAATTCAATGGAAACAAGGTTTACTAACATGTTTTATGTACGCAAAGTCCTTCTGTGATGTATTGTCACCCCTGCACCTCATTCGTGCTCTTGTGTCGTTCTCGACGCCCAACGTATCCTGCACTGCATCGGTGTTTGCCTCCATGAGGTCCTGGTGCCTAGAACCTCATGTAACCCGCATCCACAATGCCCTGATGCCTAAGGCACCTCAAGTAACCCACAACCTCGATGACATGATGGCCACAACACCTAAAGTAACCCGCATCCTCGATGCCCTAGTGCCCATGACACCTCAAGTAACCCGCATACATGATTCCCCTAATGCTACACATCTCATATATATCACGCACCCGATATGGTGCCAATCCCACTAACTAGCATCTAGTCAGTCCACATAGATCATGTTCATCATGTGCACTCAAAACAGACATGCCTCTACCGGTCATGTGAAAATGGAAACATGGAGATCACAACCACACCGCGGTGTACCTCTAACCGTCGTCAGCTCACCAGTGTACTCAACCTATGGTAGCTCCATAGCCAGCAACTGGCCAGAAGTACGGATGCCTGATGCCTGACATCCCTGTGATGCTGCTCCACCACCAGCCACTAACCCTTCAGCTAGATCCTGCCATCTCTTTCACGTCCTCCATGTGCACTTGAACCTCGGCTACCCTCTTCTGGTACTGAACCTGAACCAACTCCAGATGTCACCATCTGTCATGGTCCCTATCTGCTGGTTTTCTGAGAAGGCTTCTTACAAAACCTCTCAAGGTGACCGACCTGCCCATATGCCCGACACTCCTTTGGAGGCCATCACACTGTGCCTAAAAATTCCTTGGTTGTCCATACTGGAAGCAAACCACTGCATAACTACTACAAGGTTCTCTAGCTGAGTCCTTGGCCTGACTACCCTACTAGAACTCATCCCATCCTCATTTCCTGCTGTTTGAACCATCACTTGAGGCTGTCACTCAACCGACTTGGGACTTATCCATCTGGTTTCCCTATCCTATGAGCTCATTGTTCACCACCTTCAGAAAAGAACCCAGCCTGAAGATATTCACCTGGACCTGAATGGCGTGTCGTAAGCCATCCTTGAAGGGCCTCACCCTAGCTGTGTCATTTTTTACCTTACCAAGTGCAATGCGAGACAACTCTGTGAAAGTAGTTGCATAGTCCATAATGTACATGTCTCCCTGCTGAAGACTCAAGAACTCCCGAACTCCCTCCGCTCTTAGTGTCTCTGGGTAAAAGTGATCAAAGAACCTATCCTCAAAGTCCTTCCATGCCAGTCCCTAGTGCCTATGAGACTTAACCTGTACATCCCACCAACGCTTTGTCGGTCCTCACAGCATGTACGTCGCTAGATCGACCCTCTGCCCTGGAGGCGTATTCAGCTGCTCGAAGATCATCTTCATGCTCTTGATCCAGTTATTAGCGGCTTGAGGACCACCCTCCCCCTGAAAAAGTAGCGGGTACTGAGACTGGAACTCCTGCATCAGATATGCCATAGATGGATCTGTACCATGCACACCTCTATCAAACCCTGCAAGACAAGTACCAGGCTAGATCAAAGCTTCTTGTTGAGCCATGACCCGAACGATGCCAAACCCAGCTACTGTCTTGAATGCACTGGATCCTGAACCTGATCCTATCCCTGATCCTGTACCTAAGGCACCTGATCTACCTACATCGGATCTTGAACTTGATCCTGCACCTACGGCACTGTACCATCTCCCATCAGACGCTCCATCTGAGTCACCCAAAAAGGAACCCACTGAATATCATAAATGGTCATACAACATATATATATAACAATATATATTCAATGCAGATAAGAAAGCACTAAAAGGCAATGCATAACTACTACCCTTACTCTCCCCCAATACAACCAATGACCCACAACATCTCGGCCTCATGTCCTCCTTACCCGCCCCTATCAGGGCCAAGTATCAAAAGTACCTCGGGCCATGCCCGTCCTGACAACTAGCATTGCCACAAACCGATGACCGAGTCACCCAATCCTATTGATCAAAATCACCTCAACTGATAGTACCTGCCTGCTCGTACAAGAGCCAGACTCAAATATCCTATCAGATGCAATTCTAAAAATATTAAGCATGGCATACACACTGCAACAATAAGAAATTATATCAGGAATTTCACATATTCACATTCTAGAGCATACATAGCATGGAAATTGATTTTATTCACATGGTATTATCACTTCACAAAGCATGCGTGTAGTTATGAAATTTAAATACCCTAAAAATGTGTCTATCAAAAGCCAAGTAAACAAGACTTGACATACCGGGCCAAGGTCCAATTTTCCCTTACCGCACCGGGTCAAGGGTCACATATCACAATCAATAACCTCACACACCAAGTGAGCCACCAAGGTGGAAAAAATATAAAATGTAATCTGAGCAAAAAGCAAACAACAATTCCCACCCAAAGTAACTTGGTCCATCCCTCGTACGTGGGGCTATAGGCACCCAAGAGAAAGCTAGAAACCCAGTTCTATTAACAACCTATCTCCACTCTACCATATCCCAAATAGTAAAACTTGCAGAAATACAAGTTAGAAGTCTCAAGCTCATTAGAATCCAATAAAAAGATGCTAATAAATCCTTGTTAAGAACTCCTCTGATACCACTTTGTAACGACTCGGACCCAAATAACCATCCAATAAGTGCTAAATGGGTCGGGTGCTACAACCTTAGGTGCACCTCCCCGAATGCCAAAGGCCGCCGTCTAGAAGCGAGGGTCTGATAGGTATAGTAGGGAGGCTATCCTCTCTTGGAGGATAATAATAATGGAACTGGTCCAAGTATAACAATAAGGATGCAGTGGAATAAATGAATCAGCAGACTAGAACCAGACCCGCAGAGCGGAAGAACATTTAATATCAATAAACAACATCAGATATAAATATAACACTATTAGTGGAAATAAACACAATAGCATGTTGATCACATGTAACTACTACTGAGCAACAAACATGGCTCCAAAAAAGGTCATACATATCTGAAAATAAAAAGGCACCAATGGCTTACCAAAAGTAGCTACAACAAGTAAGAATGATGATACAGAAATGAAAACAAAATAGATTAACTACAGCTAGGTAATACCTCAAGGTCCCTACCGTCTCCATGCAATAACTAACACAACCCATCTCCTGAAGTTTACCTCTTTCCTACACGCAAATCCATAAAGTCTAAATGCGTCCCGAAGGGCCTGTGGAGGGTGTGAGAAAAATCTCAGTAGGATACCACCCAATTGTGCACACCAAATATAAGTGTTTAAGTAGGCATGTATTTATATGGGATATAGTAAACAGAACAATGCACAAAGAAACACAAACTACACTGGTGCTCAACATCCATCATGGAGTGTCACCTACTTTGGCCAACACTGGAATCTCTGTCATGTAACTCAGCATCATGTGCCTCCTCACACCTCCTGCCTCAAGTACCGACGTCCTGAAGGCATGCACAAGAAGTAACCCAGAGGAACAACGATATCTGTCCTCAAATAAATATTTGGAGGGACATTGATTTCTTCCCTCAAATAAATAGCCGGAGGGACAACTATGTATTCCCTCAAATCAAGTAACCGGAGGGACAACAATGTTTTCCCTCAAATATGTAACTAGAGGAGCAACGATATGTTCCCTCAAATAACGGCGAGACTCTGCCCCAACCTGATAGCCTCAATTATATCCCATGAAGGCTCCGCACCTCCCACATGGATATCTATGGAAATCACTCCCAACCAAAGTACATAAACCGCATCTACGGGGGCCTCTTCCCACACGTGTGGTCAAAACCACCTCATCACAGAGTATATCTCTGTGCACAATACTCAAAGTTTAGGGTGAGTGGTAATCACCAAAATATTACCTAAGATACCACACATATGACACCTTGTGTCCCTACGACAATGCCGCTAAAGTCTGATGGCCTCACCATCCAAGTAACCCAGGCCATGCCCAACCTGACAGTCATACTGCCTCTAGCCGATGTCCATGACGCCCAATCCCATGGTCAAAACCACCCAAAGTAACACAGGAAAAGCCCAACCTGTGATCAAAATCACTCAAGAATATCCATGCCATTCCCAACACAACCCAAAGGGTACAACATATTCAATTCAACAATTGCATATATAACATATTTAAATAGAAAACATAAACAAGCAAAATATTCTAAATAGTTTATTTGCACTATGCAAGGTGTTTTCCCATACCAGCATTGAGGTATTGAATTCCTCTAAAAATTTATATCAGGATTAATAAATTAAACTCAATAGTTTATAACAATATAATTCAAATTTAACCATTTTGGCATACCCCGACCAAAATGCCCAGATGAGCTACGTCCCCTCGCCCGGACCCGGTCAAGCAAAACTGGTAACATGGCATACCCAAAGGCATCCCATAGGTCCAATAAAAAATTTAATAAGAAATAACTTATAAAATGGGTCCCGCTCAAAATACCCAAAAGTGGGCTAAAGGCTACGACACCCAAATGACGACAAAAACATAAAAAGAGGTACGAACTACCTACCCGAGACTCATATGATGCTACTCCTCTGGTAAAAGTATAGCAACCCACCCATTTCTTACATTAATATTATATAATTTTAAGATAAACAACATAATAGTATTACAAATAGAGGATCCAATGGTTTTGTGTCTTGGGAAAACTAGGACTATACATAGTAGTTACATCATCGAGCATAAACATTTATTTAATTTCTTCTTCTCTAGCTTCTTATGGGAACTTGTCCTATCCTTAGTAAATGTATCCACCTGAGGATATACATCAAAAGGGGTGAGATAAAATCCCAGAAATAGGATAGATAAGAACAATATAACATGGGGTGAGCATAATCATAACATGGGAAAAATATCATGAACCTGAGAGGAAGCATAAATATAAGACTTGAAATGTGGCAATGCATAAAATGAAACATCATGTCTTAGTGGTTAACAACCACACATACTTGTGAACCAAGATAGCATCTTGTTCACACATAATTTCACATTTACTCTTGAGATTCATCACTTTAACCAATGAATTGGAGTGCTGTATAATTTTGGGAGCACCCGTCACTTTGAAACATTCATATTGCGCTATATAATTCCGAGTGCACCTGTCACATCATAACATTACCATTATAATGCTTGCCACATAGAAAACATATAAAAAATAAACATAACTAACCCATGGAAAGGAATGGGTTTCATCTCAGAAGAACATATTCTTAAAATTTGGGTTCCAAATGAAAGAGTTAATAACATACATGTTACAAGAACCATCCACCTTGAGTGAGATGTAAAAGGTGTGTTCTTAAAAGAAGAGTTCTTTTGGAAAACATTTTGTTTGACATAAACAATAGTGGAAAACATGTATATCCCAAAAAGGAAATAAAATGATGAAAAAATGATTTTATATGAGTACCAATATCAAAAAAGGAGTGAAAGAGGGATAACCCGAAGGATGAAAGTTGGGTTTGAGAATTTCTCCTTACCATATACCCAAATGATTCCTTCTATTTAATGTCATGTATAATGACATTATATTCATTAATTAGAAATCCAGAAACTTTTTTTTACATTAATATGGTTAATTATGGTTTCATTAAGAGATTTTATGTTCCTTTGGATGAGTTATATAATTTTAAAACAATGTTCGAGAATGTTTGTTTTTATGGTTTTATTGAGTGTTTCACTTGTATTATTAAATTGATGTTCGGGTAGAACATGGGTAAACATACAGAAATGATATTACATGTTATTAATCATATTAAAAGAGTTTTATTTATCTTATAATGAATCATATTATATCCATGTGGATGAATCATTAGAGAATAATTAAATGATGATTGTTTGGGTTAATTTGAACGGTTTTTCGATCATAATGAACTTGTTTTATTTTATCACTTGTAAAATAGACATAAGTTATTTCAAAAACATTAAATTGGAAAAAATAGATACAAAAAATTATAGTTCAACCATAACAATAGTTCCATTACCATATCTGATGGTAGAAATGGAAGAAGAAAATATGTCATTCTTGAATGTGATAAATTAACACCTCACGAACAACGTTCTCTTTAATAAAATAAAATGAAGAGGTAAAAAGGGTTGGATGATATAATATCCCATTAGAATCATAAAACTCTAGTAAATGTATAATAATAGAGTTAAAATACCATTAAGATGAAGATAGGTGGGGAGAGATCAAGAAATGTACTTGAAATTGAATAGAAATTAAAGGAGAAGAGGGAGAGAAATTACCTCTTAAATCCTCCTCTTGAGATCCTCCTTAAGGAAGCTAGGCTTGGTATTTTGATGAGACCATAAGCTCTTGAACGTGGGATAGGGTCTAGGGAGGATTTTTGGGCTGAGATTAGAGAAGTCTTGGAGCTTGAGAGGTGTGAGAAAATGAGGGTGTGAAGGGTGGTTTTTATATTGGAGGGCAGAGGGGGTTTTCTTAATATAAAATTCATTAGTTTATTATTTCTCCATAAGAAAAGGAATAGTTAGTATTCCATGACCAAGAATAGTAATTTTATCACATGATACCAAACCTAGTGGGCTTACATCAGCATAAAATTACAAATGACATTATAATTATCTTATTTAGCTTATTTATGTAAATTACGGTATTTCACTATTCATCAAACATTCATGTATTTCAGAAAAATCCTAAAATATTACCCCATCCATTTTTCAATGTGTAGAATCCAATAATGAATTTCATTTTTCAAAAATATTTTTCGATATATGATTAATTTAATACTTAATTAAAATCATAACTTATTATTAAAAAACCAGTTTTAAAACATTCATTTAGTTATTCTAAAATATAGGAACATCATACTTTCACTTGAATACTATTTTTATACTATCATAGTTAGGGTAACTATTCATTAGGGTATATCACTATTCAAAAGGGTATGATACTATTCATAAGGGTAGGTTACTATTCACCAAAAATTATTTTTGTTTTATTATACTCCAAAAATCATCTTGAACACAACAGTGTATGTCAGATTTTCAAAATTCACAATACAGAAGTGAGAAACATATATTTAGAGGTCACTTAGCACTTAGTAGTTCATTATGTTCTGTTTTCATGTGATTTTATGACATAAATATAAGAAGGGAATTTCCATTGAAAAACTTTGGGTTGTTACATTCTTCCCGCTTATGAAATTTTTCCACTTAAATTTCAATTTACACAAACAGGTGAGGGTACTTCTCCTTCATCACCTCCTCTGGTTCCCAAGTATCTTCTTCAAACATATGGTTCCTCCACAACACTTTGACAAGGTGGGTTGTCTTGTTTCATTGTACCTTATCTCTCCGATCTAGAATCTTTACTAGATGCCCCTCATATGAGATATCATCTTCCAGTTGCACCACCTATGAGTTTTGTACATGTGAGGTGTCTGGTATGTACTTCCTCAGTAGTGATACATGAAACACATCATGAGCTTGATCCATATTCAGTGGAAGTGAAAGGTGAGAGGCCATAGCTCTTATATAGTCAAGGATCTCAAAGGGGCCAATATACCTTGGTCATAGCTTCCCTTTCTTCCCGAATCACATGACTCTCTTCCATGGAGATATTCGAAGGAATACTTTTTCTACAATGTCGAACTCCAAGTCCCTTCGACGGTTGTCAACATAGCTCTTTTTTCAACTTTGAGCAGCTTTGATGTGTTTCTGGATGACTTGAACCTTCTCTGTTATCTCTTGCACAAGATCAGGTCCAAGTAGCTTTCTTTCTCCAACTTCATCCCAACTGGTTGGAGTTCTACACTACTTTCCATATAGAGCTTTATATGGATCCATCTGAATACTCGAGTGAAAGCTATTGTTCTATGAGAACTCAACCAATGAGAGATGCTGATCCCATCCACCTTTGAATTCTAGAGAGAAGTATTTTAGCATATCTTCAAGCGTCTGAATAGTCCTTTCAGATTGGCCATCAGTTTGGGGGTGACAGGTCGTAATGAAGTTTAATTCATTTCTCAAAGCATGTTGAAGACATCTCCAAAATTTAGATGTGAACCTTGGATCATGGTGACAGACAATCGATAGTGGAACTCCATGCAGTCTCACCACTTCCTACACATATATCTTTGCAATTTGTTCAAGTGAGATTTCTTCCCATATAGTGATAAAATGGGTTTTCATGGTGAGTCGATCAACCACAAAATATATAGCATTATTTACCTTCGACGTCTTTGGGAGACCCGTGACAAAGCCCAATGTAACATTTTCCCATTGCCACATGGGTATAGGCAATGGCTGCATCATACGTTTGGAATTTTGTCGCTCAGCTTTAACTTGCTGACATACCAAGCACCTTGATATATATTATTAAATATCCTTATTCATGTTATCCCACTAGAAGTGTTCTCAGAGATCACAGTACATCTTGGTACTCCCAGGATGGATAGAGAAAGTTGAGCTATGTGCATTGTCCAAAAGCTCCTTTTTATCCCAGGTGATGAAGGCACATAAAGCCGTGTTCCAAACAGAATCACACCATCATCGTCGATATGGAACTCTTGCAGCTTCCCTTCCTTTACTGCATTCACCCTCTTTTGTATCTCCACATCATCCATTTGTGCTTCCTTAATCTTCTCTTGGATGGATGGTGGAACAATCATTTGGGAAAGGTAGGATGTATCCTCTTCCCTTATGATTTCTGAATCCATTCTTTGCATATCCAAGAAGATAAGGTCTTTTTCAATCCGTAGTATGGATAGAGTAGCAAGTTATTTTCTGATTAGTGCATCAGCTAACTTGTTCACCTTTCCAGGATGGTAGTGAATAGAGCAATAGTAATACTTGATTGTCTCTAACTATCTCCTTTGATGCATGTTGTGCTCCTTTTGTGTGAATATATACATTAGGCTCTTGTGGTCGGTGTATATGCCACACTTCTCACCATAAAGGTAGTGCCACCAGATTTTGAAAGCAAAAATCACGGCTGCCAGCTCTAGATCATGTGTCCGGTAGTTATGATCATGGATCTTCAACTTTCATGATGCATAGGCTATCACATTGTCATTTTTCATGAGTACACAACCCAAGACTTTCTTTGAAGAATCACGGTATATCACAAAACTTTCTCCACTTTTCAGTAATGTGAGTACATGTGCAGTGATCATCCTTCTATTTAGCTCCATGAAGCTTCCCTCACATTCTTCTGTCCAGACATACTTTATCCCTTTCCTTGTTAACTTAGTTAGCAGGCTTGACAATCGTGAGAAGTTTCTAACAAAACGTTGGTAATACCAAGCTAATCCAAGAAAACTACGGATTTCGATGACACTAGGGGGCCTGGTCCATTCCTAAATCTTCTTTTTCTTTGAAGGATCCTCAGAAATTACCTCACTTGTGATCACATTCCCCAAGAATGTGACCTGCTTCATCCAAAAGTCACAGTTTCTGAACTTGGCGTACAACATCTCATTTCTTAATATTGCCAACACAAGTCTTAGATGTTCTTCATGTTCCTCCTTTATCTTGGAGTAGATGATAATATCATTAATAAACACTACCAAATTTTTTTTGAGGTAATGTCTAAACACTCTATTAATCAAATCCATTAAGAGTGCAAGGGCATTAGAAAGTCCGAAGGGCATCACCAAAAACTCATAGTGTCCATAACTTGTTCGGAAGGTAGACTTCGGAATATATTCCTTATTCACCTTTACCTGATGATATCCATAATGATGATCCACCTTTGAGAAGTATTAAGATCCTCTTAACTGATCGAACAAGTCATCAATCCTAGGGAGATGATACTTATTCTTTTTGGTGATCTTGTTGAGTTCCCGATAATCTATACACAACTACATTGTTCCATCCTTCTTCTTCCAAAATAGCACTGGTGCACCCCCAGGTGATGCACTAGGGCGTATGAACCCTTTGTCCAGATGCTCTTACAACTTCTTCTTTAACTCCTCTAGTTCTATAGGATTCATCCTATAGGGACACTTTATATAAAAGTAGCTCTGGGTACGAGTTCAATTGAGAACTCTACCTCACGATCCGGTGAAATTCCAGGTAACTCTTTGGGAAATACATCACTGTATTCCCTCACGATGGGAATTTCCTCAAGGTTGGCACTTTCCCTTGACTCAATCATTTGGGTGAGGTATGCTTCTTCATAGGGAATCAACACCCACACCATTGAAGGATTTTTCAATGGAGATTCATTATCTTCCTTGCATTTGTAGAGGAGCATGGGATGGTTTGGAATATGAAAAGATATTTCCTTTTCCTGACTATTGATATGTGCTCTATATAACGAGAGACAATCCATTCCCATTACCACATCGAATTCCACCAAGGGAAGTATTATGAGATTCACCGGAAGAATCTTCCAAAATACGCCAACAGGAGAAGAGTCAAACACATGAGTTGCAATGATTGTACAACTTTTTGTTTTTACAGATATATCTACTTTATGATTTTTGGGCTTTGATTATATAGTTCAAGCAAACATGTATGATATAAAGGAATGCATAGAACCAGATTCAAATAAAAATTTTTCCATTATTGAGTGAATATGAAGTGTTCCTTGTAAAACTTCATTATTATCCTCCACCTCCGCAGTAGTGACGGAATAATCCTTCCCTTGTTCCTTTGGCTTCGGTGGCTACTAACGCAGATTACCCTTGAGAACTCGAGGTTTAGTGCACTGGTTTGCATAGTTCCCTAGATCCCTACAGTTGTAGCATTGAACCATGAGTGGTTCTCTCCTTTGATCGGATACATTATCCTTATTTTTATGTCTTTTTGAAACTCTTGAGCCTGATGTCCTTCTTTACCACACTCAATGAACTTCCCCATCCCTTTGAGGCAGTTCCCATGGTGCAACATCCCACATTATTGGCATGTGGGTTATTGAGTTTTCTTACCAATTTTTTCATTAGATCCTCCATCTTGAAACACCATCTTTTGTTTGGTATCCCCATAGCCTTGGGACCATTCTCTAAACTCCATCTCTACTTTGAGAGGACATCGAACAACTTATCCATAAATGCTAAAGTCTCAAATTGCAAGAGCCTTTCGAAGGTGTGGTTTTAATCCACTAAAGAATCTATCAATTTTGTTATCATTATTGATAACAAAACCTGAAGCGTACCTTGAAAGCCTTATGAAATTCTCTTCATAGGATGTTAAATATTCTCCTTCATTTTTCTTGAGCTCTATGAATTCTATCTCCATTATCGTATGAAGAGTTTGTGGGAAATACTTAATAAGAAACATTATCTTAAAGTCTTACCATTCCATCTCTTCAATTTCCTCCCTTCTCTTGGTGTTATTAATCAGAGCCCACCATTGATGGCCTTCTCCATCTAGATGATAAATGGATAGGGTCACCTTCTCCATCTCAGAACAGTGAAGAACAGAAAAGATCTTCTCCATGGAGTTGACCCAGTTTTCCACAACTAGTGGATCGAAAGATCCACAAAACGTCGGTGGTCATTGCCGCATAAAACATTCGATAGCCAGTTTATACCTCCTTGATGAAAGAGGACATTCCCCATTATTATGGTTATTGTTCATAACCTGATATAATTGGGTAAGTATCTCCATGAAGTTTTTAACTCAACCTCCCAAATCATTGGGGATGTCGTTTGGGCAATCGTTGCATTGGCCCTCGTAAGAGTTGTTGGCATGATTTCTCCTAGTTCCCACCATCTTCTAAAATAGAAAAAGTTAGAACAAAACATAAGTAAACAAGTCTTAAATAAATTATTCATTTAAACAATTTATACCAAAAACATAACATATGGGATCCCTATGTAAATATTCTTGTGTGCAAATTTGTACTTAGTCTCATGCTATAGGTTTTCTCTAGGGTTCACTAATCCTAATTCCCAAATTAACTAATCCTTTCCTCTGATACCAACTATAGCAACCCGACCTTTTCATACATTACTATTAAATTATTTTAAGATAAACAACATAATAGTATTACAAATAGAGGATCCAAAGGTTAATTTTCTTGGGCAAACTAGGACCATACATAGAAATTACATCATCAAGCATAATCATTTATTTAATTTCTTCTTCTCTAGATTCGTATGGGCACTTGTCCTCTCCTTAGTAAATGTTGCCACATGAGGATATACATCAAAAGGCGTGAGCTAAAATCCCAGTAAATGGATAGATAATAACAATATTACATGGGGTGAGCATAATCATAACATGGGAAAAAGATCATGAACATGAGAGGAAGCACAAATATTAGACTTGAAATTTGGCAATGCATAAAATGAAATATCAAGTCTCAGTGGTTAACAACCACACATACTTATGAACCATGCTAGTATCTTGTTTACACATCATTTCAAATTTACTCATTAGATTCATCACTTTACCCAATGCATTGGATTGATGTATAATTCCGGGAGCACCCATCACATTGAAACATTCATATTGCACTATATAATTCCGGGCGCAATTGTCACGTCATAACATTATCATTATCATTATTTCCACATAGAACACATATAAAAAATGAACATAACTAACCCATGGAATGTAATGGTTTTCATCTCATAAGAACACAATCATAAAATTTGGGTTCCCAAATGAAAGAGTTAATAACATACATGTTACAAGAACTGTCCACATTGGGTGAGAGGTAAAAGGTGTGTTCTTAAAAGAAGAGTTCTCTTGGAAAATATTTTGTTTGACATAAACAATAGTGGAAAACATGTATATCCTAGAAAAGGAAATAAAATTATGAAAAACTGATTTCATAGGAGTAACCATATCAAAAATGGAGTAAAAGAGGGAGAACCCAAAGGATGAAAGTTGGGTTCGAGAATTTCCCCTTACCTTGTACCCGAATGATTCCTTCTCTTTAATGTCTTGTATAATGAAATTATATTCATTAATTAGAAATTATGAACCTTGTGTACATTAATATGGTACATTATGGTTTCATTAATTGATTTTATGTTCCTTGGGATGAGTTATAGAATTTTAAAACATTGTTCAGGAATGTTTGTTTTTATGGTTTTCTTGAGTGGTTCACTTGTATTATTAAATTGAAGTTCTGGTAGAACATGGGTAAACATACAGAAATGATATTACATGTTATTAATGATATTAAATAATTTTTAATGATCATATAATGAATCATATTATATCTATGTGTATTAATAATTAGATAAGAATTAAATGATGATTGTTTGGGTTAATTTGAACGGTTTTTCGATCATAATGAACTTGTTTTATTTTATCACTTGTAATATGGCCATAAGTTATTTCTAGAACTTTAAATAGAACATAATACATATAAAAAATTCTGGTTCAACCATAACAATAGTTTCATTACCATATATAAAGGTAGAAATGGATGAAGAAAACATGTCGTTCTTGAAGGTGATAAATTAACACCTCACGAACAACGTTCTCTTTAATAAAATAAGAGGAAGAGGGAAAGGGGGTTGGATGATATAATATCCCATTAGAATCATAAAACTCTAGTACATGTATAATAATGGAGTTAAAATACCATTTAGATGAAGATAGGTGGGGAGAGATCAAGAAATGTACTTGAAATTGAACGAAAATTAAAGGAGAAGAGGGAGAGAAATTACCTCTTAAATCCTCCTCTTGAGATCCTCTTTAAGGAAGATAGGCATGGTCTTTTGATGAGACCATAAGCTCTTGAACATGGGAGAGGTGATAGGGAGAATTTTTGGGCAGAGTTTAGAGAAGGATTGGAGCTTCAGAGGTGTGAGGAAATGAGGGTGTGAAGGGCGGTTTTTATAGTGGAGGGGAGAGGGGGTTTTCTTAATATAAAATTCATTAGTTTATTATTTCTCCACAGGAAAATTAATAGTGAGTATTCCATGACGAAGAATAGTAATTTTACCATGTGATCCAGAACCAAGTGGGCTTACATCAGTAAAACATCACACATGACACTATAATTAGCTTATTTTTGTAAATTACGGTATTTCACTATTCATAAAAAAATCATGTATTTCAAAAAAATCCCAAAATTTTACCCCAATCATTTTTTGGCGTGTAGAATACAAAAATGAAGTTTATTTTTCAAAAATAATTTTCTAAATATGATTATTTTAATATTTATTTAAAATCATAACTTATTATTAAAAAAAGTTTTAAAAAATTCATTTAGTTATTCTAAAATATATGAACATCATAATTTCACTTGAATATTATTTTTAGACTATCATAGGTAAGGCTACTATTCCTTAGGGTATATCAGTATTCATAAGGGTATGTTACTATTCATAAGGGTAGGGTACTATTCCCCAAATATTATTTTTGTTTTATTAGACTCCAAAAATAATCTTTAACGCAATTGTGTATGTCAGATTTTCAAAATTCCCAATACATAAGTGAAAAACTTATGTTTAGAGGTCACTTAGAACTTAGTAGTTCATTATGTAGTGTTTTAATGTGATTTTGTGACATAAATATAAGAGGGGAATTTCCATTGAAAAACATTGGGTCATTACAAAAAACCTCTAATTAAGTCTAAAATGAAGTAGATCTACAAAAGAGTCAAAACCGCTGAAACACTTATAACTCATTCTAGAATAGAAATCAAACAAAACAGCTCAATAGGAATAGAGGTCATACCAAGGGGGTTCCAATGCATCAATCGGTGTTTGAAACTGACATCGGACTAAGAATCGGGAACAAAAACAAGGTTCGACTGGTTTATTGGTGAAACCCGGCGGAAAACAAGTGTTTTGCCTCCAAACAAGTCTAATGGCCATTTTAACGCAAAAAAAGAAACTACACGACATGTAATTTAGGACTACACACCATGAATATCATTTAATTGTTCATTTGGTAGCTAGAAATCCACGGACATACTTTCCAGAACCTGCTGACATGAGTACATGGCCTGTACCTAGGGGTACACGGCCTATACTTCGTTTTTCTTCCCTTCCTCACCGATTTACCCACATTCCATGTATTTCTCTCATACTCAACCATACTACACGGCATGTCCAGGAGGGACACGACGTGTACTTAGTTAAACAGATCTTCCCAACCAACAGGCCTACACATCATTTATATCCCTTATACACGGCCAGACTACACGGCGTGTCCAAGGAGGACATAGTGTGTACTTGGTGAAAGTGATTCTCCCCAGCCAATAGGCCTATATGCCATGTATGGCCTCTACTTGGTCAAGGGTACACGACGTGTCAGAAACTACACGCCGTGTAGTAGGAAATTTCTACACGGTCGTCACATGGCATGTACTCGGCGAGCACACGGCCAGTACTCGCTTAACATATACACGACGTGTACTTGAAAGTACACGGCGTGTAGTCTGGAAATTTTCAAAAACTACCCATTTTCTCTAGTTTCCTAGAAAAAAAGTCAAAAATTCAAACAGGGTTGGGATTTTGACCCGTTCTAAAAACTCGGGTTCTTACACTCCCAGGGGATATTCTTAGGATAATTCAAATTTTCCTTACAAACCGATTTGAAGGATTTTAATATAAGATGAGAATAAATTACCTTGTTTAATTCTAATGTGTTTTAGATTGAAAATAAGGTGTTATGATATTTTCTAAATGGTTTTATGACTCACACAATGCTTTCTTGTGTTAGTCAATGGATGGATTCCAAAGAAGTCATAGTAACATTGAACATGATGTACAAGGTGGGCACGGTAGTGGAAATGAGAAACGAAATGGAATGTTGATAGGTGTAAAAGATATCATGTTCATGCTGAATCAGTTTTCTAAAAATATGATCAAAAACATATATATTAACCAACTCCCAGACTCAACAAAGAAGAGAAAGGTAGTGAATGATAAGAGCTCCAGTAGTGGAGACCATGGAGAAAAGAAAGCTCAATTTATATCATGCATGAAATGTGGAAGGAGAATCCTAGGGAAGTGTCTCAATGGAACAAATAAATGATTTATGTGTGGGAAAGGAGGACATAAAGTAAATAATTGCCATGGAAAAATGAAGAGTATTATGGAAGAAAATAAAAATTATCCCAAGAATCCATTTATAGTCATTTTCCATAAATGTAGGGGACCTGGGCATTACCTGAGTGAATTCCCTATTCTATTGGATAACCTCTTGGTAAAAGAATAACCTATATGGAAATAAATTGATGGTGAAATGTTTAAAAGTATTAGTGCTCTTTGTTGATGGAATTACTTTGGAAGACTTTTCTCTTGTATGTGTAACCCTGCAGTTTGTTATCTGAAAATGCTATTTTAGGAAGAATTGTCTTTTCTATTGTTGATATAGTTATAAATAACCATTTGGGTTTATATAATCCTTGAATTTGAGGCAATTTCAAGTTATTAAATTATGGGATGAAAATGTGAGGTATGAGATAACATTTGTGGTGAAATTATGTTATGGTTATTTTGAGGAATTTATCTCATTTTGGTAATGATATAAAATATAGTTTTTGAAAAAGGATAACACGTAGACCATGTGATAACCTATCGCATTGGACAATGTTGCAGGAATCAAACCCACAACCCGAGTGCGATTAGGATTTATCGCCTACCACTGGAATATGTGAAGTCCCTGGTTAGTGTGACTAAATCTTTGTTAGTTAAATTTTTTTATTGATCAATAATAAGTTGATTTGGGATCTTATATCTTATCAAATTGATATCCTTTGTATAGGAAAATAATTTGGTGATTAATTGATAAATGTTATTTTGGAAGATGTTCACTCTATTGGGAACACTATATGCCTAAGGAAAATAGAATACTCTGGGATTTCATTTGAGGGGTAATGGTGGATTTTTATCTATGTTTTTATTGTGTATTTATAGAGATTTGGGTTATTTATGAAAATGATTAACCTATCATAGAGAATATGTATTTAGGTTAATTACTTTTAAGTATGTGACTTTAAGAGTAGTCGATGTTATTTAGAGATACAATTTAATGTGGAAGACTGCGTAATCAAAATCTTCTAAGTTTTGGGATTCAATATTTGTTTGGATTATATTGAATGATTTTACGGAAAATTGTTTATTGAATGGTATTTATTGAACTTTGGGTATTGTTTTTCTAATTTTATAAATTAAGATTAGTATTTCTTTCTCTAAAGGATTATTTTTTTTGTGGATCAGCTGATCTTGTACTAACCATTTTGGTTTTGGTTAATCTCTAAAGAAAAGGAAAATATATAGTTTATCCTTTATTGATTATGTGATTTTCTAGAAGTTGATTCTAGCGCTTCAGGTGTGACCAAGCCATCTTGAATACTCATCATTTGAAAAAAAAGATGAGTTAGTGGTAGAAATTTATTAAAGGATGAAACTCTACTTAAAAAGTAATTATATATCTTAATGTTCTTAGTCAATCTCATAAATAATTTCGTAAACTTTATAAAATAGAACCAAAAAAACATTGTCTGTTTACTTTTCCTACTGAGAAAATAATGACCGTTTATCCCATCACATGTTTGTGGTTTTCTTGTTGTTAACTTTCTCCTGCTCATGTTTTCTATCACTCTCCCTCCGAACATGACACTTAGTTTATCTTCCATATCGATGTTTTCCTACATGGAAATCCTAGTATGGGTTATCTCAGGTGACCTTTTCACTTCTCTTTCTTTCTTTTATAGTGATAGTTTTATTGACTCTTTTTATGATGTGAGACTTTCAATGAATTTCCCAAGCACAATTTTAAAAATGTGAGGATGCAATTTCAAAAATGGGGGAAGAATGTAACACCCCAATATTTCATAGTAAGTTATTTTCTTTAAAGTAATTCAATAGCTTGTGATACACGCAACACCGAGTTCGAGCGCACCATAACTTACCAAACTAGCCATTCAAAAAGAGGTTGTGAATAGTATGAACTAAATTTTGAATATTATATATTCCATATAATTTAGATTCCATATTCTGTGTTTCTTAGACATAATATAAGAACAAATTCATTTTTTAAGATAAAAGATGTATTTTTCAAAAAATGCAATTTTACCACCTTTTAATTGAAAACCCATTTTAAAACCAATATTTGAAACTTTTATAAATTAAATTTAATGAAATTAAATTATTATTTAGAATCAGGACATAAATATTTATTTTGGATAAATTTTTGGTACTTTTCTGATAACTTTCATATTTTGATGAATACTGAAAAATACTAAATTTTATTGGAAAACAAATTTTTTAATCAAAATAATTTTTAGAGTTAAATTATGAATTTTAATGGTTTGGAAGTATAATTAGATTATATTTTTATCATTTAATGAAATTTAGGTCATTATAAGTAATTTCACATTTAAATTTGACATAAACACATGTCAATCTTTTGACAGTTTTTACTTTTAAAAAACTCATTTTTTGGTTTTGACAATAGGAATTAATTTTAAATTAAATAATGAAACTTCTATGTTTTTAATTTTTTAATATAAAATTCATTTTTGAATTCAGAAAATCAAAATTATATTAGGGTGAATATTTGGTATTTTTATGAAAACATTCAATTTTTGATGAATAGTGAGAAAACACAGCGTTATTGTTTAAAACCGACTTTTTATTTAAATAATTATTTATTTTATTTAAATTTATTTTTAGTCAAAATAGAAACATTATACTTATATATTTTCAATTTAATTCATTGGAGTCATTTTATAATAAGTTTAGATATATAAAATTTTATTGAACTTTTTACCATCTTTTACAGACCTTCTAGGAGCATTTGAAAATTTGAATAAAACATAATTTTACTACTTTTGTGAGTTTAATTTCAGAAATACGAGAGATAAAGTTAACATCAATAAGAAATATGTTGTTCAATAAGACGAAAATAATTTTTGGGGAATAGTAACTTTTGACTTTTATTTACCACGATTAAAAGTAAATAGGGTAATTAAGGGTAAAAATGATATTATAATTACCCTGACACATGTCCTAATTCAATTGGATTAGTTTAATTAGACTGAAATTACCCTTAATAATAAAATATGACCCACTTTGATCCACTTGAATTATATTAGGATATTTATTATTATTTTATTTAAAGAAGACTTAAAAGTGTTAAATTCAAAGTTAAATAACTAAAACATTTTTAATATAGGTTTACACATAAGATAAATTAAACTATAAATATTAATTATAAAGATAAAAATATTTCATAAATAATGGTATTTTATTTATAATTTTTAGGCATTAAATAATTTAATTTATTTATGACACAATGATGATGTAGTAATTACCTTATTAATGAAATATTAAATTAATTGATATTATAAATATTCAAATAAATGTAAATTGAGACTTCTGTTAAAATACAATAATTTTATTGGTTAATATGACATGTTGGGGTTGATTAAATAAATTTTATTCAAAGTGATAAAGTTGTTATGGCTTTCAAAAAAATCAAATACTAAATAGTGTCAAAATTGACATAATTGAGTTTCTAAAACAAATATTATATTATTAATTGATATAATATTCCTAAAAAAACTAAGGATCGATCAAAGGACTTATATAAGGATATATATATATTAATAATGAACCACTCGAGGTTTGATTGGCTTGTTATAGTAATTTTATTAATCATATAATATAAAAATACAAAGAGACATGGTAAATGTCAAACTATTTAACATAGAGTTAAATGTAAAATATAAGGCTAATATGGTGACCTTAACCTATTTAAAACCTATTGGTTGAGATATTTTCTATCCATAGCCACCATATAATCTAAATAAATCATTTTGGAGACATTATAAACGAAAAATGATTTTATTATAAAATAATATTTCAATCTTTTCCTAAAGTGGCCCTCACCCCTTTTATAAAATGGCACTTCCCCTTCTCTCAAAATCACACCTCCAAAGCCATTTGGCTTAGCCAAAACCTACCCAAATATCCTCTAAACATACCTCACATCAACCTAGAGTCCTTAAATTTATTAGAAATCCAACCTAAGGATCCCTTTTGATCAACTCAAAAAGAAACACCCAAAGAAGAGGTAATAATTTCACCACCCTCTTTCATGTTCTTTTCTACTTCCACTTCCTCTTTCATTTTTGTTTACATACCAAAATAATAATTCCATTACCTTCTACATAATTTTATGTTATTATAAATATGGTACAACCATATTCTTTATTCTATCCATCTTCTAAATGAGAAAGTCATCATACGTGCGTACGTACGACTTATTGTCTACACGTTGTGGTGTAGTTTGTTATTCAGATACATCATTATTTGGATGGGTATAATAATGAGTATAACTGATGTGAATAAAAAAGATAAAATTTAAATTATTCTTTTTATATCATATACAATCCAATTACATATGATTTCACCATCAATATAATGATATTGTCGCTCATGCGTACGTACGGCTTACCGTCTCCATGAACGTGATGAGATTCATTCCCCATTATAATCATTCAAGAATAATTTTCGTTTTATGATTAAAAATAATGTTTAAGAACATTATATCATTACTGATATTAATAAAATACATCATATACATAACAAACATGACTTATGTAACACAACATACAAAGGAAAACAAATCAGTTAACAACCAAAACAGTGACTGAACAGTCCGAAGGCCTCAATTTTTATTTATTTTTGGATAAAAACCATTTTAAGGAGAAAGAGGGAAACCTCACATGACTTCAAAGAAATGGATACATAACATAACTCAGTACCAAAAGGATACTGCTAGAAATTCCCCTCCCCAGCATCAAAATTGTCATGGTAAGCCTCCACCAATGCATTACTACTCAACAAGCTGTCCCGTGCAAAGATACATGGGCCTGGTACGGATGGCTAGGCCATACCCTCTCAATCATCCAAATCCGAATATCCATGAACAGTGGAAGCTACCTGCTCTGATTCCTCATCTGAGGCATTAACTTGTAGAATGTCTGGACCAAGCTATCACCCAAAATACAAACCATCAAATAAAACCATGTTTCAACTTTTCCAACTGTTCTGACTTTACTCCAAACATAAATAGATAACCAGAGAACCTCGATCTCCAAGAAAACTCCCCCCTACCTGTAACTCTCATACCATTCATCAAACTCCAGAAAAACAAACAATAATCCAGTATCATCATCCAAATTTTGATGCCAACAACAACCAGGATGAAGCAAACTGTGAGAAAAATCCACACAACACACTTCGACCTTCCGTTGCCAAGACTGTGAATTCCATTCCCAGAACTGCCTCCACGGAGCCAAAAAACAACACCAAGACACCAGATTGGTGAAAAAAAGCCACTGAAACCTCTTCCACATCCATGGACTTATAGTATCATCCTTAAAATTCTTCACACCTTCCCCTTCACCCAAAGACACACATCATACACCGCTAGAAAACCAAACACCACCTTGCACAAAACCCAACTCCAACAACAATCAGCCGCAAATAGAAACAAAATAGCATCCAAAACAACATAAATACTAGTAACAAAGCGGACTAAAACCAAAATCAGAAGCAAAAAATGAAGAAGATGAAACCTTCACCAGCATTCCTGAAGAAAAACCCCATCATGATCCAAAACCAAACCCCGTCGCCGCCAACCAGGTCACCCACGAAAAACCTGACACATCCCAACACACATCCTAAGAAGAAACAACACCCTTTGGCCGTGAAAGATGGCACTCATCCATTGGACCCACATCGCACTGCCATGGAGGCCCTATCCAATGAAAATGAGTCGAGCGGGAAGCCGACCAAAATCAATGTAAAACGCCAAGACAGCCGAGTCCATGAAGCTGCACGACACCACCATGGAAATAAGCCGCCATCATGATCTCGACGAGAACGATGATATGAGAAGAGTTGAGCTGAAGCGAAGGAAGGAGGCGACGACGATGAGAGGAAACCCTAAATTTTCAGTGCCCTTTACGGGCTCATCCCCAATTAAAAAAAAACAATGATACTACTGAAATATCATTAACAAATTAATATTAGAAGATCATATATGATATAATATTTACGTATTTGGTTCTTGTATAATTTAATAACAATTATTTGACCATTTTACAGGAGGTTAACCTACCCTATACTAAGGAAACGTACAAGGTAAGGGGTTTCTTATCTCACTTTTAATTTCGTGAGATTTATGTTTTTCACCACTAATTTATTGCAATTGGTGTATTTTGTTCTACCACTTGATATATATTATCATGATTCTATTTATATTCATGGTATTTTGTGATTAATTTGTTGGTTATTAACTTTTGGTCATATGACTCGATTGATTACAAAGTGGTAAGGGGTTTTCATCTCACTGTTATTCTTGTGAGATTCATGCTATATTTTCCACTATTACCTTTTATGTGGTGTATATACTACCCATGATTGTATTTTTTGTGTAATATAATTTAATTTATGGGTATTTACATCATCATTGGATGATCCTTCTTTCATGGGGTGTATGCTTCATATGTTACCAAATCGGTATGGTAATTTCAAATTTCAATTTCCAGTCATTCGGTTTTACGCAAACATTATTGATTACTTTACTCCAAGATTATGTTTGAAATAGAAATTAATTTACTTATGCATTAATTTACACTACCCTTTGTGTGGATAGAATTTTGATACAAAAAATAAATCCATTGATAAATTCTCAAGTCGTCGTTATAAACCTGATAAGAGTAATTTTAACTCAATTTCTATTCATTGAGTTAAACATCCAAGTCATTGATGTTTTTTACAAGAATATGTGAGAATTTACTCTTATTTATTTACACTGAATATCCAATCATATTGAGTGTATTTATATATGTCACACATAATTATTTCATTTATCTTTAACCTAAGGATACAATCTTTATTAAGGAATTCATCTCAACTGACATTACATTAAGACTTATTTATTGTTATGCACCAATTCACTTTTATTTGGAGTATATATTGTACTTTGACATAGTATATCATGAATCCATTTATTCTCATGATATTATAAATTTTTTATTACCTAAAATATTTTTATTCAAGCGTCTATCATTTGGTTATGAACTCTAACTAAAATATCATTTCAAATGTTTTAAAAATTTATTCTTCTAAATCTTTCTCATAAATGTCCATGTTTTAAAAATGGATGTAAGGTTTCATTTATATATACATTAATTTTTTAAAATTGAAATTCCTTCTAAAAAGTTTCAAAGTGTTATGGGACACTTTGATTAAAAAATATATTTTAAATAGCTTCTTGATAAATAGTGAGACTTTTAAATGTTTTAATGAAAAAGGTATATTTCTCTCAAATATTTTTACTCATCATTTTCAACTATTTCAACATTCTTTATGGGATATTATTCTTGATCGAGGTTTGATTTATTATGATACAAATATTTCATACTGTATTGAAGGTTTTGTGATATGTTTGACTATGGATGTGTTATTTTTATACCATTCATGGTTTATGGATAATGTTTTGAAATTTCATATGCTAGTTTTAATATGAATGTTTATTTTATGTTTAAACCTTTTCATATGAGGAATGAATTGGACTTAGTAAGTGACATGTGGAGCCCACTATTTCTCCTCGATGTATTGGTAGGTCTCATTATGCAAACTAGTGTCTTGGCACAAGGCCTTGAAATAATCTTATTTGTAGTCTTGACACAAGGCCTTGACTATGTGGTTATGAAGTCTGCATTATGAATTCCATAATTATGAAATTGGATAATGATATTACATTTGATAATTCGACTAGTAGAATATCCATGCGAATAAGTAAATGGAATTATTTGATTTATATTTTCTATATTATGCTGTTTCTTAAGTTAAAAAACCATGTGTTCTAGTCCTATACATTTCCTTAAATGTTTATTCTTATTTATGAAAGTTTCTGCTATATTTTTATCCTTACTGATCATCTAAGCTCACCCCTTTCTTATGTTTTATTTTTCCCAGGAAGGAAAGAAGTATATTACGATTAACCTTCAGGAATAGGCTAAGGGATATAAGAGTTTTCAAAGGGGACATAATGTTGATTTTTTATTTCATGATGTAATGTAAAACTTATGTATTAATCTACTACTTCCAAGGAAACTAAACTGATTGGTCTTTCGGGACATGATTCCTTGTATCATTCCAATGTTATGTAATAATTCATCGATTCTGGGTAACTGGTGTCGGAGCGTCACATCCTGCCCATCCAGGAAAACCGATACAATATATAGGAATGTTAAAAAAAATTTATTTCAATTAAATACCAATTGATAAATACTATAAAACAAATCATCTATCTCAACATTTAAAATCTAAGATATGATAAGATATATTATTTCAAGATGCTATTTATAATATATATTTCCATTAATTTTATCACCTTACAGTGTACTATATTCTTCGCATATAATTCATCTATAAACCTATTATTATCTGGTTGTTGCAAGCATGAATATATACATCCATAGTGATAGTTACTCAAAATCGTCCTGAGATCATGCTTCATACTTTTTCATGGTATTACCCATTTAATAATTTGAAATCCTCCAAACATGTTGTTTTCAAGATGATGTGATTGATATCATACTAAATCTAATTATCAGTTAGCTTATGATATAAGCTAAGGATTTATGGAAGGGTTGATGGATCATATAAACAAAGTTTATTAATTATTATCTTCACCCAACCATTGTCAACCAAATCAATATACAATTCAATGGAAAACAATCGTCTGATGACAACTGGAGGTAGAAGACAAAGAGTAATTTAATTTGAATAAAAACCTAACATCAATCCAAAACAAAAATATTTATTTATTAAATGAACTGAAAATGATTTTGAATATATAAATAATTTCTTCTGTATATGGTAGAACACTACACTCATGTTTAAATAATATAACAAACAGAACAATATCGAAGAATTGGAAATGATCTTTGTGATGAAATATGTACACCCATACATTAGATATGTCAGAGATTCATATAGTTGGAAGAGGAATAATAAGAATAGGCCACCATTAAATTGAATACGATCCTAGAAATAGGGTTTCCAAGAAGGTTCATACACCTAAAGACATATATAGTCGAATATATAAAAAATGCGATTATAGTTGGAGAAATATGACATAGTCTCTACCTTGAAAAATTAACAAATTGAGTTGATCTATCTTATCCATGACCAAAACCGTTTCCACGATCGAAACCATTCTTCGTGATTGCACCTCTCTTCAGCATTTGACCCATTCACTCAGCCTCCATAAATTGAAACACTTGGGTATGATTTCCCAAGTGAGGTCGGGCCCCCTTATTCATTTTTTTTATTTTTTAATACAATTTATTTATTATGTAGATTTCATAATTTTATAAAACAAATATTATAATTAATAATTTCATATATAATAAAATATTTACTTTAAAATTTTATTTATTTTAAATACTTTATAAAAATAATTTATATATATTACCATAAATTTTCAAAAATACATTTCATTTATTCCATATATAGTAATAGTACTTCATACAATTAAATATATATATATATATATTAAATATTTTCTTATTTATAAAAAGTTAATTTATAATCTTTATAATTAATTTTTTTAATATGATGTGTCAATAATTCACTATAATCATTTGTAATAACTTTATAATTATTTTACCTTTAAAATAAATTTAATTATAAAAATATTATATTTTAAGAAAGTAATCATTTATTCATGTAGAAATATGGTTAAATTAGTTCTTATCGTATTTATACTATAAAAAATCATAGGTTTATACTTTATCATTTTTTATGCATAAAATTTCTAATCAAAATTAACTAATAAAATAATTAATTAAAAAAATTATTTTAAGATTATCGTTATAATTTATTTATTTATTTAATTTAATTATTACTATATTATTATTCACTTATTTTTTATTAATAATATTGATTTAATGCCTAAATCATGTTAAACATAAAAATAATAAAACAAATAATTCTTATATTAAAACTTGAGGTGTTACATTCCCTCCCCTTAAATGAATTGTGCCTTTTCAATTCGTTCGTTATAATTAAAAAAATTCTGAATTCACATCTACAAATTTAGAAAAAACCTGTATGACTGAACTTCAATATTCCTAAGGACACTTTTTTACCTATAAGTTCAAAATGAAATTCTGCCTCTAAGATTTTTCCTCAAACAAAAATGTCTAATATCTAAAGATGACTAAATCATTGCTCTGATACCACTATGATAGCTTGTATCCAAACTCAGAGAATTTGGTAGTGGAACATACTAGGTATTGTTTTCATAAAATATTACTGAAAATTAAACATTTTTTACACAACCTAGGATCTTTTCCAATCCATGTTTTGGATAATTAGACAAAACCTTACAATTCATTAGAGTTGTACAATATTTATACAATTAGCTAATTATCTTTTCATGCGCTACCTCCTTAAAATAATACAAAATAGGCATTTAACAACACACCCCATTATCAACATTAAAAAAATGGTGATAAAGGATCCCTTTATCAGTGATTTTCTTTTGTGCTGATAAAAGGCACCATTTATGAGCGATTTATTTTTTACACCGATAAAGGGTATCCTTTATCAGATCTTTTTTTAACATTGATAAATGTTACTTTATCAATGATTTTTTAGTACTAATAATGTTCCCAAAATAAATGAAAGAATTAAAAAAATAAAAAAAATGAGTAAATTAAAAAAATAATAAAATTTATATTAATTAAACAATTATTGAAAAAAATGAATAATTTTAATATACATATATATAAATTATTACAACTAATAAATAGTATATATTAAAGATATAGATATTTAAAATGAACAAAATGAAATAATTAAACAAATAAAAATTAAAAATGAGTAAATTAAAAAAATTAAATATTTTATTAATTAAATAATTATTGATAAAAGTGAATAGGTTTAATATATATATATATATATATATTATAAATATTAATAAACAATATATATTATTGATATATAAAATTAATAACTTGTAATAATTAAACAAAAAAGATTAAAAATGAATAAATTAAAAAATTATTACAAAATTTATTAATGATTAAATTATTAATAAAAATGAACAAGTTTAATATATATATATATATATTAATTATAAATAGTAATAAATAATAGATATTAAATATAAATATAAAAAATGAATAAAATGTAATAATTAAAAACATATTAATGTATTAATCATTTTTAATAGTTTTTATGCATAATTATTCATTAATACATTTAATATTGAAATATATTCATACATACATACATACATACATAAATACATACATACATACATACATACATACATACATACATACATACATACATACATACATACATACATATATATATATTGAAGGAAGAAAATATCGTATTTTAAGAGAACCAGGATTAAGAAGACGAAGAGATATAAGCCAATAGGGGGGAAATTAAACTAGACATGAGGATCATCATAGAGGATCCCAGTAGCCAATTGATGTGATGCTCTATTCGCTTCCCTTTTAGGGAAGGATAAGCAGTAATCAGTGAAGTGAGGCTGTATGGAATAGATTTTTGAGACCAAGAGGTTAAACAATTGAAGTATTAGCTTGAGCGGAGAGATAACATTAATGATAGTGAGGTAGTTTGATTCCATTATAATAGTGCCTCATCCTCACTCTAAAGAGAATTCCATTCCCAAAATGATAGCTTTTTCTTTAACAACTAAATGCAAGAGGGGTACGTAGAGAGCTCTCAGGCATGTAGCAATGATCAAACTAGAAGAGTCGAGAACAAAAATGTCGAAGTTAGTGACACAATTTTACATGGTTGATGCATCCACAATTATTTTTAGGGCTCCTATGGATGGGGCTCCATGTGATAGGTACAAGCAAGCTTGTTAGGTCATCTATCAGGTGATCACTATGACTCCAAGAGGAAATCCAATGATAGGTTAGTCCAACCTAGAAGGCTCTAGGTATGTGAAAGTTATTAAAGAAATTTTTATTTCTCCTTTCCTAGATAATCCTTGCCAATGTGCATCGGGTACTCAGTTACTCCACTGTGAGAAGCGAAAACCACTTTGTGACAAGGGAAGAAAATTTGGTGGCCAAGGATATAAGGTGTTCTGCTTCAGGGATGACGGTGTTCTACATGTTCCAAGTACATGGGTAGTGGAGGATGTCATTTAAAGAGGATTAAGCTACATATAATCATAATAGGAACATTGGTATTTCCGCTATGTAATAGAAGGTGAGAAATTAAATGGAAGGGAGGATCCTGATGCATACATTCCACCAGAAATATCATGCCTTCGGAGGGATCTGGAGATGCCAAAGAGATTTCTATGGTACATCATCCCTTGTTTCTAATGAGGTTATATACAGGGCATAACTAAAGATGAACAAATAGGAACGTGTTCTAGTCCTTCAGAAGCATCAGTATCAACCCATCCATCTCATGATTGGGATGGTCTGGATAATATTTATGTCCCTCTCAATATACCAAGAGGTGGTATTTTCATTGGACCACCCATTATTGTCCTCATTATGAAGGGAGAGGACATAAGCATCTTCAAGGCCTTATAGGGTGGGGGAGGTTACCTTAAGTCTTCTATCATTGACCATCCTTGGGTCATTTCATATAATAATGGAAGTACCATCCCTAATTCTATCGTAGATCCCTATTTGGAGGATCTCTCATGTTTCCCACATGTTACATCAGAGGAAGTTAGGCTGGGGGCCTAATGCAGCATTATATTAACCTGCGAAGAGATAATATTTAGCCTTGGTAACTCTCACATAGAGGGACTCCGAGTGCTAGATAATATTCCACCACTATTTGGTGAGAAGGGATTAGTTTAATATACATAGGTCTCTGAAACAAATAACCCAATGAATTTTGGGTCTAAGTAACTTTTCCAAAGTTACCTAGTGAAATTTTTTATTAACATTGTTAAGGCCCCCCAAAAAAAAATTAGTGAGTCGTTATTAGATATGGATGATGATATCACTGGGGATCTTGAAAATGGTCATAAAGTAAGAGGGTACTGAATGAAAAACTTCCTTGATGAGAGTTTCTTTTCCTGCTTTCTAAAACCTATTGAAATTCCATCCCTAAATATTTTTTCCACACTATCCAAAATGATGGATAAAACTTCATTCTTTGATAGGAAAAATATCATAGGGATCCCAAGGAACATCTGATGTTTTTCAACCATATTGATGTTGAAGACATGTTCCTAAAGTGGGGCATGCGATAACTGAATGATATTTCATATTCTGAGAGGTTTACATCTTTTCCAAATGAATTTTTATAAATATGAATGATATGAGTGATATGATTCAATTCCCCCAAAGTGGACCTTGAGAATATGAGGCAATCATTCGTGAATAATATCTAGAAAATATGGGGCCTGGTGGCATGACTTTTCTCCATGGATAATATTATTCCCCACAGTTACTGAAATTAGGTTATAAAAAGCAACATCCATTAGAATAAAGAGGGGAGGGAAGAGTGGGTCTCCCTAGAGGAGTCTTATCAAGGGAGAGAAGATCCGCATGGGACGACCATTGAAACAAATATTTGAATATACAAAAGAGATGCAAATCATAATCATGTCAACCCATCTAGAGCAGAACCCCATCTTGATAAGAACAAAACAGATAGAATAACAGTACATTATGTCAAATTATTTTTCCATGTACAATTCCAATGTCATAATATATATATTGTTTGTATAACATGCATTCATGTAATGAAAGGTTTCAAGTGAAGCGACAGATTTGTCCAATATTATCCTATTGGGGGAAAAGGGACTTTGGTATTATAAAATTGTGGAAGAGATCTATGCATGCATGCAGTTGAAAAATATATTGGAGAAGATTTTGAAAGTTTCATTGCACAAATATATAGGTCTATAATTGGAAAACATGTAGCATTTTTTGACTTTAAGCATGAGGGTGATAAGAGTATCATTTACAGAAGAGAGGATAACTTTATCATGCCATAGTTCTTTGATAAGACCAGACACATCAGGCCCAATAATAAGACAATACTTCTTGAAGAAGAGGTAATGGAAGACATTAGGGCCTAATTATTTAGTTTGGAGTATTTTTTATGGGAAATGATGATATCCTCACCGATGACATAAAGGGTGAGTTTTCAGCTCATTTTTTTGTCATCGCCACTAATTTAATACATGAGGCAACCTCAACTGGGATGTAAGAATCACTAGTCGAATAAAGCTCCTAGAAAAAGAACCATATGTTTCCATGTAACTCATCATCATTAGAAATGATGTAATCTTATATCAAGTGTGGTGAGATTGGAAATGTCGTTCCTGTGGTGCTTCCCTGAATTTTTTTTATGGAAATAATGAATATTTGGGTTGACATAATTTATTAGAATGTTGCGAATGTGCATTAGTCAGAATATTTAATTCATTTTTAGGGATTAATTGAGATCATATTACAGTGTTTCAATTCTAGAAATGGTCATTCATGAGGTAGGGAGATAATAAAGATCCTAGACCCTTTTTTCGATAGCATAAGATTCCCTGTCTAGTTAGCAGAACTGATAACTACTCCATTGATAAAGGGAGAATGTGACCTTGGTGATTTTATTGCGGACGTACGATGCATCCACTTTCCATCATGTTTTAATCACATCTTCACTGCCCTTTTCCCTTATCCAGTATCTTTCAAATATGAATGTCATTTCACTTATCCTGTTATTTTATTCAGGAATATGGTTAATGAGAATAGGACTATAGTCTGACATCGCATGAGGGAGATGGGAAACCCGAATGGGGTTGAAAATATTGAGCCATTCATAAGAAGCATGGTACCCTTACAAATCTTCCATGATGTGGGTACTTTTAGAGTACCCAAAATACTAAGTGAATG
Organism: Viscum album; assembly: GCA_963277665.1. Classification (NCBI taxonomy): domain Eukaryota; kingdom Viridiplantae; phylum Streptophyta; class Magnoliopsida; order Santalales; family Viscaceae; genus Viscum; species Viscum album. Next base: position 1,820,735,768 of record OY728164.1, read on the forward strand.
GGTATCTAGTAAATTTCAGGTCGAAAAGGCCTATGAAATAAGAAGCCTCTTGGAATCCATTCAATTGGGTGGAGGGTTTGGTGTTCCCCCTTCTTTTCTCTTTGGAATATGATATCATTGAAGTATCTTATCATGAGGAGAGGCCTTGGAATGTCATTACTTATTTGTTTTAAGAGGTCCTATGATTTTCACTTATAATTATAGGAAGTCCAATAATATTAATAAATAAAATCCCATGTTGGAATTTAAGGTAGGTGAATGGAGGCTGTGATATGGTTTGATGAGAAGCTAGAAACTATAAAATTTGGATCCTGTTTCTATAAGATGCTGAGATCCCTCACGTGACCTCGGCGGTCCACTGGGAGTAATCCATGAAAACACACCTTTGATGAAATACCCCTCATTTCCTTTCTTTTGAGCATGATTAGGACAAAAAACCATACTAGGGTGACTTTTAATGCACCAAAACTAGATCATACAAATTGTGCATGGGTTACCAAGCCTACGATAGTTCCAAAATAATATTTTCATTTTGATAAGTGAGGAAATTCCAAGCCAACCTCCACCTTTTTTCATTAGATAAAAGAACCATCCTCAATCATCATTTATCTCTTAGGTAATCATTCCCCTTTGAGAAAACTATTGGGGCCTTTTTTGGATGGTTTGAGTTCTAGTCTAGAGAGGGTGATGTCAGGATCACTCTTGTGTTTCCTCTTCTAGGTTTGGTGAAATTTTGGAGAATTATTGGGTAGCTGACATGGTTTTTTGATGGGTAATGGGGGTCAAAAATGTGGGGATGGTAAGGGAAAGTATGAGGCTTCAAGGGGGTCTGGTGGTTCTAAGTGAATAGATTTTGCGATAGTGGGGGGTGGCTATCACTCATTAGTGGAGAGCCTGAAGAGAGGGAGATGGCCCTTGATGAAGGTTTTTTTCATGAATATAGGGGACCTAGGGAACCCATTTTTTGGAGCCAATGCAGGGTGGACCGAACATAATCACTTTTTCTTTATCATGTGCATAATGGTATATTACTACTTTCAATATTTTATATCTATACATTTATTTTTCATATTCTAACATGTAGGGGAGCCTTGAATTTTTTCCCTCAAACATGACCCATATTTCATTGTGATATTTCCATCATCATCAGTCACCTTGGCTATAAAATTATTTTCCAAATGGCCCAGCCATCCATAGAAGAAGAAAAATGTGTGAAGATTCTCATAATCAAAGGATATCCATAAATTTTTATTTTCAATAGAGAGGAAGATCCCTCTAAAAAGTGGTTGCAATATATCCCCCATCACTGTTATATGAAGATAAGGGCCCCAAAGGATGGGGTAAGAAATATACCTGTCAATAAAGTCTTCAATAGAGCTTCCTATATCCTTCAAGAAACATTAATATATTTTTCCAAAAGGGATCCCTTTTAGAAGAATCTAGAAGGGAAATTTTTTAAAGATGATATTTAAGATATCCCTTTCTTTGTTCATATTCTCCAATATTATTATTTTTTTGTCCAAGAACCATGGTTTACCTTATAACACCCTTTATTTATGAGATTCTTTAAAAAATTAAAATTTGAATCCCCATCTCTATTTCTCTTATTGTAGTGACACTATTAAATTTCCATATCGATTGGAGAGTATTATTTAATGAATTTAGGTTAAAAGGATGGTGTGTAATCAGATTCGCCACCACAAGGAGATCAATTATTTTAAGAAGGAATGAATTGTTGTCTATGTCTGTGACAATATTCATTTTTTCCTTCTCTAAAAAAGAAAAATTCGTCCATTGTGAGATCAGATCATTTTTCATCATGAAGGGTAAAAGAAAAGGGGAGCGAAGAAACGCATAGAATACCTAATATGAAAAGGATCATAGATGACCGCATGGAAGAAGCCTTGTTTGAAGATCACTACTATGCCTAGGAAAGGAGAGGAAAAAAATGAAACCCTAGGAAGATCTAGGAAATGACCTCTCAAAGTGGAGATACTACACTTGAGAATATATTTTCATAAACATATATATGAATTTATATAATATTTTCTAAAATTTGATTTATATAATACAAAATATTTATGATTTACATTATGTAAGTCATATATTTAGTGAAGGTGGTTTATAATTAAAACTTGATATTAATTAAAAATACTAAATAATTGCATCGAGTAATGGACATAATTCAATTTAGTTTGATATTTCAACTTAACATATATCAAACATGTGTTACTTTGATTTGACATACATATATGTAATTAATAAATTTTTATATATAATGCATATACACAAATATTTACGTAATTAATGAAATATTATATTGAAACACATACACATAATACTTATGTAATTTATTCAAATTTTAGTATTCATTTTAGAATTTCATTATAACATGATAGTTTTAATATATTATGTTTTTAATTGGTAATGGGTTTCATGCCCATTGGGTCTTCGGGCCATGTACTGAATAAATAAGGCCTGATGGGTGGGCTATCCCTTGGGGGGCTATAGCCTACCTTTCCAGCCTATGTGTGATGTGTGTGTGTTCAATGTTATTTTACCTCCACACACTTAATATATATATATATATATAATAAAAAATATCCATTCTTTCAACATTTTTAATGTGTACTAATTTTTAATTATTCAATTTCAATCATTTTTAACATGCATACATTTAAGATTAAATTATTCATCAATAAGGTAAAAAATATATTTGAAAATAAATATTTATAAATAAATATATTTATAAAATTTTATATACTATATTTATAAATTTATATAATTATAATTATAAATAAATGAATATTTTTTTTAAAAGTACTTATATAATTATAAATATATAATTGTATATACTTGAATAATTAAAAATTATAATAAATTTATTTAAATAGTGGATATATATACTATATTTATATTTATATTTAGATATATTTATTATATATATATATATATATATATAACTATATAAATATATATAATGATGTAAATATATAAATATATAAATAATATTTTTTAAGTATTTATATAATTACAAATAAATAATTATCTATTCAAATAATTATTAAATTATAATAAATATATTTAAAAATGAATCTATTTACTATATATATATATATTATATATATAATGATATAAATATAAATATATATATATATAATTAAATAATTATAATAAATATATTTAAATGATGAATATATTTACTACATTTAGTTTTATATATATTTATTAATTATATATAAAATTATATATATATATATAATTATATGTAATTATATAAATATTTTTATAATAATAAATAAATAATTATAAATACATTTCTAAATATATTTATAAATGTATATTTACAATATTTATAAAATTATATATTTATAATTATACAGAAAAATATTTTTCTAAAACCATTTATATAATTATAAATAAATAAATATATATTTAAATATTTATAAAATTAAAATAAATAAATATTTAATTATATAAATAATATTACAATTTTTTTATTTATAATTATATTTATAAATCCTTTATCAGTGCTAATGTTTTAGCGTTGATAAAGATAGATATTTATCAGTGTTAAAAACCAATGATAAAAGACATCTTTATCATCCTTAAAACATTAGTGCTCATAAAGATGGATTTTATCTAGGATTTTTAGCACCGATAAAGCTCTATCTTTCTTAGCTCTAAAAATGTGCTTACAAAGATGCCCCTTTTCAGTGCATAACAATTTAGCGCTAATAAAAGGTATCTTTATAAGTGTTTTTTGGAAGTACTGATTATAGAATTCCATATCTATTTAATGAACCCTAACCATGACTATATCAGTCATAACATCTCAAGCATTTTGCAGAAGTCACAGGCTACTAACACTCCTCCTCGTCGAATCAAAGCTCAAATCAACACTCAAATCAAGGTTTGAATAAATCCATGGCTCAAATTAAAGGCTAGAATGAATCAAGGATCAAATAAATCCAAGGATCATACAAATTCTGGCTTTGGTGACATCTCTACTCTATCCAGGATGAATCAAAGATTGAATCCAAGGTATGTTATTTTCTCCTCCTGCTCACTTATTGATTAATTGTTTAGGTATATCTTTTTTCATTTTTGTTAATTATCTCTTTTTATTAATTATCTTTTTTACATTGTGGTTCCATCACTGCTTTCCCTTCTTCAAGCCTTCCACTCACTATTGCTAAACCTTTTACCTCATCTACGATATCCTCGAGTAAGTGTATTTATACGTTTTCTATACCATAATTTGTTTCATGTTCTCGAGTGTTTGTAATTATTTTCTATAAAATTATAATTTTTATTTGGGTTTAATTGGATTTAAATATGTTTGTTTCTCGAGGTTTTGAAGTGATTATAATTGATTTCAAATTTGGTTCTTGTGGATTTGGCCTTTTTTTATCTGCTTTCAAAGGATAAATTATATTTTTGGCCAATAAAATATTTGTGATGGTTTTTATAAAGTAATTTTGTGTTTTAAAATTATTTAAGGTTGTTTATGAAATATTTTTGGGTAAGGAATGAGCTCATTCCATTGATTAATTAAGGATTCCTTATTTGAGAATTTTTCTTATGTTTTTTGTTCTCATAATGTCCAATGTTATGGATTCTTATATTCAGGTTTTATACTTGTACACATATGTATTGGTGTGTTTATATATATACATATTATACACATGAACGTATTCACATAAAAATATCTGAATATATTTATGGAGATATGTTTAGATATGTATGTGTGTAATTTCATTAGTTTATAAGACATAAAGAGAAGTTCTCAAAATTAAACACGTTGATTAAATTTGGTTTTATTATATAAGTTTTTAAATAGGTGTTTATAAATTGTTTTTTACATTTAAAAAAATTTATCTTAGATTTTTTTTTTAAAATGGCCTCAAGAAAAATGATATTTTTTCTAGTGATATTTTAAATGGGTTTTCGATAGGAGGCATAGTTTTAATTGTGTTTCTAATTGTGGGTTATTATTGTTAATGGAATGGATGATTTCTATGTATATTTTTTGGGGTTTTTTGCATGGGATATCCTAGATAGGATGGTAATCATATGGTAACTGCTCTATCTCAATTAATGAATTATATAGGGGTCATTTTTGGTTTCCTCAAGAGGCCAGGTTTTCATTACTTGTTTTGGTCACATAGCCATCTAGTATTCTTTGAGTGAGTCAGTTTTCTTTATAACATATAGGTTAGAGCTCCTCCCCATGTGTTTTGGATTATAATTGTTCTCTTATGTATATATTTTTGGTAAAAACATTCAGTTTTATGGAAGGTTGTGGTCATCACCCTTATTTAATTTTATTTCTCGCATCTTCTACACTTTAGTTTCTTATTTGGTTTTTTTTATTTTTTTATTTCATTTTAGTTACATTTTGTAATCACCTGTATTTTCATGAAGGTATGAAACGTTTGTTTTTTGTTTGAATTACTTTAATTAATCCTTATAAAGTTACCTAGTGGAGTTAAGGCTGAAATGAGGGTGTATGGGGCCTGTTCGGAGCCCAGAACCCTGGGAATTTGGAAAGAATAGTAGGTCACACGGTTAGAAGAAATTGTGTAACCTAGCTCGTATGGTCTCTCCTAACCCTACAGGGTGTGAAAGAGGAGCTCTAGAGGCCACAATGTTTTTCTTAAACCAAGAGAACCCATGATAATTTCCATATATGATTTCATACATCTTAGACAGAGGCCATTCAAACAGTTGGTGCATGGCTAGGCCAATTGTGTGGCCAAACCGTGCACCCCTATTTTTTAGGGTGAAATGTTCAAAATTCCTTTAATGATGTCAAATCCTAAAATAATATTTCCCATTCCAATTTTTAATAAATGAGAAGATTGTTCTTCTCTTTTGATCACTTTTCACCATTTATATAGGCTCTTCATTATATCCTAGATTCGGGCTCCAAATTGGTTGTCATAGGATGCATTGGATAGGTTGAGGTGAGATCTCAAACCATCTTCCTTATATTATATGTTTTTATTCATATCTATATCAATATTTTTGTGCAAGATATTTTTTTCATATTTTCATTGTGTTGAATCATTTCTTCAATTTCATTCTATATACTTTGATCCTAAGGTCGTTAACGAACGAGTAGTCTTCTACATCCCTAAAGTTGGTGGTCTATTTTTGTTCCATAAAATTCAGTTTTTTTATAGCTTCACCATTGTAGTGCATGTCATCCATTTATGAGCATTTCCTTAAAATTATGTCTTTTATTTGAAATTTATATATGCATGTTTTTTACTCTCGTGATACATTTATATGTATTTAGAGGATGTCGGCCTTAATTATGGATACCCCTTGGGTGTGCCGGCTTGAAATTCCCCATTATAAACAATTTTATAAATTTCTAGAACACCTCATAAATATTTATATTGGGTTGTAAATGAAATTATCTACTATTAAATAAATTTTTAATTGACCATGGTTCCTCATAAGTTCTTGGCTTGACTTATAAATAGAATTTCCCTTGTAGGCAATTTCCTAATTGATAGTGGCACCATTTGATTGCCTAGTTGAATATTGAATACTAAATTTCTATGATATGGTTAATTAAATGGATTAATTATATTTAATTACTAAATTCATGATGTTTTTCTTACTTAATGTAATTAAATTGAATAATTTAAATGATCATAAAGGGTGTCAAGTCAACACTGATTGTTTCATGCTTTTTGAAATATTTTTTATCAAATGTGATGCCTTGGTTATAATGGGCTTACTGATTTATGATGATTATGAGGTGATGAATAATTTTATTTTTATTATAACTAATCCATTGATATTTTCTATGGAACGATAGTTCATGGAGTTGTTCGGAAGGATGTTTCACTCTCCCTTATATGAGGTATTGATCATTACGTCTCAAACCATTGATACTATTTGGGTGGTGGGAATGATGCGCCACACCCTTTTCATTATGTGTTGACATGATGAATCACCCACGATCTTGAGTGACAATCATGATTCCTTGCATTCATCAGGGGATGTAGGATGTGTACCCTCTTCTTGAGCTTATATGATCATTCAGGCTAGTTGTGGATGACTGGGTTATGCCCCAATTCATCCAATACCTAGTATCCAGGTATATGGATGCTTACATCCACATGTACTCAGTGAATAAAGGTGGATACAATATATAACAATACTATAGAAATATTATTACTATATATATAGTTACTGTTCAGACTTTCATTCCATAAATGAGCTGAAGAAGGTAGAAATTTCATCTGTCCCATAGGAACTTGAGTAGGATGGGGATTATTTATTCATAATTTTTTATTATTTCATATACCTACAATCTATTTCATACCTATGTACACTACATGGAATTATACCTAGACGCCATTGGTGGTATCCTACTAAGATTTTATCTCACACCCTACTTTGGATGCCTTTGGTAACCGAGTATATTGCTTTTCTGTAGGTATGGATAAGGGAATGTTACCTACTATAAATATTTGACATGATTTACTTATAGTATTGAGCAGTGGATCAATGGACCGAGCATATGCTTGAGATGCTAGTGGAGAACTATTTTTTCCATTCTGAAGTTTTCTATATAATGTATATGACTATCCCCCATTTCTATTTCTATTATATTATCATGCCATGACATCATTCATTATATGACAATAACTTATGGTTTTTGATATTATTATTCAGTTACTCATTTTTTTATGCATCTAAAACTAGTTATTTAATATAATAGTTTTATATGATTCTACTATGGTGGGTTATTAGACTTATAAATTTGCGCCGAGTTATATTATGCTTATGATGTTTCCTATTATTTAGTGCATTCACTGTTCTACTCTGATATGAGAGTATATTCTCCCGACAATACCAACTTTACACCCTCGGTGCTAGTCGGAAGCCTATGATATACAAGGATTCGTGATTGAGGCCATGTGACCCACCATATTAGGGCACGACATAGGTGGAGCCCAGTATAGGACATTAGAAAGTGGTATCAGTGGTATTTTTCATTTTAATTATTGTTTTGGTATTAGATAGGAGACTAGGAGTTAATGGGATTTTCAAATGAGCATGTACATGGGCGTAGATAACCCACATATAATGGAAACCCAAATTACCTGGGATGGGTTATTGTAGTTATTGATTATGCATGTTATATTTGATATGACTTAACCATTGGGTGACACATGTGTCTTATGATTTAATTTTTATTAGTGTCATTGAAATAATGATTCTATTACTTGGCCCGATAAAACGAGGGTGTTGCATTACATGCATCCTTATTGGTATAATAGGAATTATATGCCTAGGAATTTTCCATTCCATGTTTATTTTCAGTTTTCATCTACCTATTTCATATTATTAGTTCCTTGATTAGTATATATTGAAATGTGAGGACATTTCTTCTAGGTTATTAGAAAACATCATTGAAAATTAAATTTTATACCTTAACCTAATAGTGTTTTTCTAGACTGGATAAAGCATACATCTTAAGTAGTCAGTTATGGAATGTTTATCCAAGGACCATTGTTTTCATGGGTTGAAACATGTTATGGTATGGGTTATATAGACACCAAATTCTTTTTGAGGAACTTGGGACCTTTTGGATTGGAAATGTTGATCCATTAAATTTAACCATTAAATGAGATTTAAATGCATAAATTAATGCAAAGTTTAAATGAATATAACTTTTAAACATAAATGGACATCATATACATGTGACATGAGACCTAGACCTAAACCTGACCTTAGTAATGGGTAGTGGGGTGTCTCTTATGATTCTTTTGTCCTATTATAGTTTCTCGATACCACTTAGACATGGCTTTTGGAGAAGGCAGAGAGGTGTGATATTTTCATAAGAAGGTCATGTACCTATCTTGGTTTTCTATATGTAATTATTTTGAATATTAAGATCTTTTATAAGGTGTTAGTTCAGAATTGTCGCATCATGCCTCTATGAAGTCCTCCAGTTGTACAACCAGAAGGTGGTATGACTATGCACTTGAGGTGACAGTCATTGATTCACCACTGATTCCTATTGTAGTTCCACCTATGGAACCTCTTCATATTCTTGATATGGGCAACAAAACCTAGTTCCAAGAGGAATTTCTATATATGTTACAATATATACAATGTATTTCTTGACCTACCCTCAGTATGGAAGAGTTGAATTCTGAGTTTTAGAAGTAGCATCCTTTCACCTTTTTGAGGGATGAAAGACCTCATGCTATTGAGTATTGTCTAGAATCTATTCATTCTATATTCAAGCATATGGAGAAACTTCCAAAGAAGAGGGTCAAACTTGATACATATATGCTATGAGATTCCTACAAGAGATGGTTGGATTTTATTACCTTGGAAAATAGATATTATGATTTGGTTTGGGAAGATTTCTAAACAATCATTAATAACTATTTATTTCCAATGACTCTAAGGGCTGGAAGAGATAGAGTGTTTATAAACCTTTAGTAAAGAGGGATTTCTATTATGAAAAAACCTAATTATTTTACTGAGATGAAGCATCTCACTCTTAATATAGAAGGAGATGATCTCATGACCACCACACGATGTGAGGATCAGCTGGTATAGGCCATACGGTCGCATTTACATGTATATCGGTTGATGAAGAAACATAACATAGTCCACCAAGACCTTATTACATAGAATAATTTAAGGGAACCTAATGGTGTATGTTAGGTTATTTTGGTACCTAGATCTATCAGTTTTTCTTCTAGTGGGTGCAAGCATCGCTTATATATTTCTCATGGGGGTAGAAACAGTTAAGTTCCTGGTTTAAATAGTTTCTTAATTTTTCACTAGTATGAGAAACCAGTACATATGAAACCCCAGTGTTCATGGGATATAGTGGAATAAGGTGTCTTTGGAAGTATGGGGCATATACAATGCTTCTATATGACTTTTCCATCAGTTCCTAGAGAGCATGGATCTACTCCTACTCCACATTTAAGAGCAAGGCCTATAGTACCTCATCAGTCTGGTAGTTATAATACTATTGTCCATTCATGATGAGGTAGTGGTCGAGGTAGAGGTAGTTAGACTCATGATTCACATCACAAATATAGAAGGCTTGCTTAGGGTAGTCAAGCTATGACTCGGGTCTTCTATACATTCTAGTTACATGCAATGAAACCTATTCTAGAGGAGAAGATCACCATACCATCAACTATTAAAGGTAATATTCTAGTAGCCACCAACTTAGTTTCTAATTTATTTGATTATATAATATCTCACTCTTTTATATCTTATATTATCATGGAGGGTATGGGGATTTATGTAGAACAATTTTTTGGCATGATGATTCTTGATACCCCTTTAGGTATCCGATCAAAGAGAATTCTCTATTGTAAATATATCACATTAGAGATTCATAGATATCTATTCATATGGAATATTTCCATCCTCAATGTGATGGTCACTGATGTAATCATTGATATGGATTATTAGTTCTCTATCAAGACCATATTGACTGCTATCATCAGAGGGTGACACTTACATCACCAGAGGGCAGTAAGCATGATAGAATAGGATGTTCATGCATCTCAAGAGAAAACCAAGCAACAGAGCTTAGGTAATATAAAACTCACAGTGGTAGACTTTTCTTATATGATCAGGGGTTATGACCCACTATGTTCCATCATGTAGTGGAATGTTTTAGGGGAATCTTCCCTGAATAATTCTATAGGATACCACAAGTGATAGTGGTAAAGTTTTCCATTGATCTAGTATGAGGAGTATCATGAATTTCCATTCCCCCTTACACTATGGATCTTATAGAGATTATATAATTCAGAAATCCTTATGAGGATATGGGGAATAAAGGATTTATACACCACATAATTTATCCATGGGGTTCACAAATATGTTTTTCAAAGAATGTGTAAAAAACCCTCAAGATTTGTGTGGATTAAAGATGGTTTAACTATCTTAAAATAAAGAACTGATATCCATTTCCAATAATAGATAACCTATTTGATCAGCTCAAGGGAACAAGGGTGTTCTCAATGATTTATTTTAGGACAAAATATCATCATCTGCATATTATGTATTCATACATACCTTGCAAAAATTTCTGGAGCAGGTACGGTCTTTATGAGTACCTATTCATGCTATTCGATCTCATAAAATTTCCATTAGTTTTTATGGCTATAATGAATCGGTTTATCCACATATATCTATATTCATTGGTGCTACTATTTGTTGATTACATAGTAGTGTATTAATTCTCTCAATAAAACCATTCCAACGATCTTGAGATCATGATGAATACACTAAGGGAGAATCATCATTATGAAATGATTAGAAAATTCCACTTTTATATTGAAAATGCTCACTTCATGGGCCATATCATCTCAGATTCTGATGTTTATGTAGACACAAAAAATGTGAGAGCTATAGTTTTCTATGAGAATCCCAAGAATTTCTTTGACATTCAGTTTTTTTGGGGTATGTTGGATATTACAGATGCTTCATCCAGGATTTCTCACACCTTGAAACATTGTTTAAGTGTATGAAAAACAAGGGTGTGTAATTCGTATGTTCAGAAGATTGTAAAGAATCATTTCATAAGTTTAAGGTCATTTTGACTTCAGCATCAATACTAATTCTTACAGACCTGGGTAGGAACTATATGATCAACTTTTATGAATCATGTAATGGGATAGGAACTGTTTTGATGCAGGATGAGCGAGTCATAGTGTATAGGTATCATTAGTAGAGACCTCATGAGAGGAATTACCCAAAACATGACCTCAAGCTAGAATCTATAGTTTATTCCCTAAGCTGTTAGAGGACCTATTTACTTTGGGATCATTTTATGGTATTTACTGAACATAAAATCCTCAAGTACATCTTCGCTCAATGGGATATCAATCTCAGGAAGCACACATGGGTTAAGTATCTTCAATCCTTTGATTTTGATATTGTTTGTACATCAAGAAAAGGAAATACTATAACCAATTCTCTGAGCTATAATACTTAGGAACAAGTTGTTCAGAAGGACAACATTGAGTGGAAACTCATGGATTTGTTTTTAGATATGGACGTTTATGTTTAGGAGGATCATGGTCAGATTATCCTCATAGACATGGTGGTTACCTCTAACCTTTGGAATATGTGAGAATAATGAAACTATCAGATCCTGAGGGCCTTGTACATAGGGAAAGTGTCACATATAACAATTCATCATCAGGTTAGACCATGGTTGGGAATGATACTTTATGTTTTCATGGGGGAATATGGGCCCCAACTGATATCAGATAGGAGATGATGTGGGAATTTCATGCCTCAACATGGGTAGTACATCCCAATGTCCCCAAGATGTATTGAGACTTACATCACAGGTATTGGTGGCCTAATATGAAATAGAATATTTTCAGATTTATTACTCGGTGTTCTACTTTTCAGTGGATGAAGACTGGACATCAGTGATCAGTAGGGATTTTACATCAATTTTTCATTTCCTAGTGGAAATGGGATGATGATTTTATAGAATTCGTGACTGGTTTACCTTGATCACCTTGATACAATGACACAATGTGGGTTATCAATGATCATTTGACAAAGATCTCACATTTCTTAGATGTGTGAGATACATTCTATAATGACGAGCCAGGGAGGATATACCATAGGTAAGTTATATATCTTTATTGAACTCCTCGTTCTCTCATTTATGATAGAGATTATCTCTTTACATCACGGTTCTTGAAGGGGTTGTAGAAGACCTTGGGTACACATGTGCATCTAAGCACAAACTCTCAACCTCAGATCTATAAAATGATATAGTGTCTGATCTAGGTGTTATAAGACATGTTCTATGAAAGTGTCCTTGACTTTGTGGGTTCATGGGAGAAACACATGCCCCTTATTTAGTTTTCTTATAATAACAGTTTTTAGGATACCATCATGATGGATCCTTATGAGGCCATATATGGTATGCCTTTCTAATCGCTTCTATGATCGTTAGAGGTAGGGGAGTAATCTTTTCTTAGACCACATCTAATTCAGAAGACTATAGAGAAGGTTCAATTGATCAGTATGTTCATGAGGATAGTTTGATCCAGACAACATTCATATGACAATCGATACCAACAACCTCTTGAATTTGAGGATGGAGATCAGGCTTTCTTGCAATTCATGCCTAGGTTGTAAAATAGATGTATTTAGAGGTAGGTTAATAACTCACCTAGATTCATCAAAAATTTTGAGGTCTTGAAACGCACAGGACCAATGGATTACAAGATAGAAATTCCTTAGAGATATCAATTTATGAATGATGTCTTCCATGTATCTCTACTTTACTAATATCATCCAGACTCATCTCAAGTGTTTTAGCCTGATGAGGTTGAGTTGGATGTAGATGCTTTTTTTGAGGAGTATCCAGTTCATATTATTGATTGAAGCATTAATTCACTTTGAGGAAAGTCAATTCCTTTGGTATTGGTGATATGGTAGTATGATTGAGTACATGATGATACCTGGGATTAGGAAGCAAATATGAAAGATCAGTAGTTGAAAATCTTTGCTGATAATACCTATTTACCCTCATAAGAACAACTCAAGGACGAGTTGATTTGAGGAGGGGAGGATTTGATGACCCATATTTTCAATAAGGTACATATTTTTTGTTTAAATTCCTTTAAAAGAACATTATAATGTTACTTAATAGATTCATGGAGTTCACGATGGTGTCTGGATATTTTTCAATGCCTGAAACCCTAAGAATTTGGAAAGTGTACTGGGCCACATGGTTAGAAGAAACCATGTAAACTATTATTCACGGTCTCTCCTAACCATGTGGGGTGTGAAAGAGGAGATCTGGGGTCCACATGGTTTTTCAAAAACAGTGCGAACCTAAGAATATTCCCATGCATTATTGCTAGCCTCTTAGATAGAGGCCATTCTCATAGTTCGTGCACGGTTTGGCCAACTGTGCGACCAAACCGTGCGCCCATGTTTTTTAGGGTAAAATATCAAAATTCCCTTAATTATGTTAAATCCTAAAACCATATTCTCTTATCCCATTATCCATTAGATTAGAATCTCTTTCTTCTCCCATGAGAACTTTTTTTCCTCTATATAGTTTCCTTGAAATCTCCTGGATTCAAACTCCAAGTCAGTTTCTACTGGAAGCATTAGATAGGTTGAGGTGATATCTCGAATCCTCTTCCTTTCATTCTTAGTTCATCTTCGCATTTGTTGTCATATTTTGGTTCAATATCATATTATTTATTTAAGGGTGTTGGATCTTTTTTTTATTTCCTTCAATCTACTTCAATTCTGAGGCTACTATCAGATGAGGAGTCATCTATGAACTTGTGGTAGGTGGTCTAGTTTCTTTTCATAAAATGTAAATTATTTTCATATTCATGCCATTATGATGGATTATATACAATTTAGATCCTTTCCTTAAAATTATATCTTTTAATTTAAATTTATATAATCAATTTTTTATACTCATGAGAGACATTTCTATATGTTTAGAGGATGTGGAACATAATTATGGACATCCCTAGGGTGTTCTGGCATGAAAATCACCCTTATAAAGAATTATTTAAATGATCTGAATACCTCATAAGTGTTCATATTAGATTTTAAATGAAATTAGACATTTTTATATAATTTTTTACTGACCATGGAACCTCCCAAGTGATTGGATTGAATTATAAATGAAATTTCCCGTATAAGTAATTTCTTAATTGATAGGGGAATCTTTTAAATTATTAGTTGAACCTTGAAAATTGAATTCACATGTTTTAGTTAATTAAATAACTTGATTTTAATGAAAAAAAATCATGATGGTTTTCTTGCTTAAATGAATTAAATGAGTTAATCGAAATGATCATAAAGTGTGGCAAGGCCCCACAGATTGTTGCATACATTATTAAATGTTTTCTAATAAATGTAATGCCTTGGATATAATGGGATTAGAAATTATGATTATCATTATGTGATGAATCTTGTTATTATTATTAAAATTATTCCATTGATATTGGCCATCAAACTATGGATAATGGACTTGTTGGGAATGACATGTCACTCACACTTATATCGGGTGTTGAGCAGGACACCTCACACCATTGACACAATTTGGATGGTGGGCATGACGCACAATGTACCTTGATAGAGGTTTTTACATGATGACTCACCCAAAACCTTGAGTGATGATCATGACATCTCACATTCATCATGAGATGTAGGGATTCTACCCTCTTCATAAGCTTATAGGCTCATTCAGACTAGTTATGGATGAATGAGTTATGCCCTGGTCTAGCCAGCACCTAATATCTACGTATATGGATTCTTACATACTCACATACTCTATACATAAAGGTATATATAGTATATAAATATAATATACATAGTTACTGATCAGAATATTATTATGGGAATGAGCTGAAGTAGGTAGAGCCTCTAGGTGTCCCATAGTAACCCGAGAAGGTTGGTGATTATTTATTCAACATTTGTTTATTATTTCATATAAAATAACACTATTTCTTATCTATGTACACTACTTTTAATACTACTACACACCGTTAGTGGTGGGCAACTTGGATTTTATCTCACACCCCAACTCAGGCCACCATTGGTACCTGGGTAGATTACTTATCTGTAGGTATGGATAAGGGAAAGAACCCTGCTATATATATTTGATATGTTTTACTTATATTATGGCACCTGGGATCAGATGACTGAGAATATGCTCGAGGTTCTAGTGTAGTAGTCTTTTAGAATTTTTGTAGTTTTTCATAGCACGTTTTATATACTTATCCCCTATTTTTATTTGTCTTATATTAGCATTCCATGAAATCATTCTATAAATGAAACTACCTAAGGAATTTTGATATTATTATTCATTTTCTCAGTTATTTACACTTCCAAAATAAGTTATTTTTTATATATGTTGTATTTGCAACCACTATTATGGTATAATGGTCCAATAATTTTTGTGTTTTCTTGTATTATTCTTCTATTGTTTTTTATTATTTGGTGTATCTTATATGAAACTATAATATGAGGGTATAGTCTCCCCACTAGACCCATTTACACCCTTATTGATATTAAATAGCCTCTGGAATATGAGGAGGCTTGATTGCGGCCATGAGACCCACTAGCAAGAGGCACAGGTTAAGTGGATCCTAGGCTGGGATGTTACACATTTTTTATACTGGGTTTTCATTCATAGTGCCATTTCATTAAAAACAAATTCTAAAGGGATTTTTAAATGTGTATTTTTAATAAATAATGAATGAGAAAAGGAAAATGATTTCCAAGTTATTATTTTCATTAAAAAATAATAAATAAATAGTTTAACAAAGGTTTATAAATTCTTGTTTAAAATATTATTCATTCTTAAAGGTTAATGTAATTAAAATATCATGGTTTGATTTTCATAGAAAAATAAATATAAATTGTCCATATATATTTCAAAATATACTTCGTGGTAATTTCTTTATTGAAAAAAGGTCTAATACATGTGAATATTTAATTTATTTTATCAAAATAAAGTGAGGTAACATTTACCAAACATATATAGACATTTTTTATTTCTATTAACATGATTTGGAGCTTATAAAATTTCTAATCATGGACTTATATAAATGAAATAATGTAAATAATTAAGAAAATAAGTCCAAAAATTAATTTTATAGAGTAAATAATTCTATGAAAATTAAATATTTTTAACATACTTTACACAAAAAACGAAGCATAAATATATAATGTGAACAACACATGTAATGTGGTTTCCATATCACCACACCGAATATCATTACAAAAACATTATGCAGTCCTCCTTTGGCTAAATTTTCACTGAAAATTATCATTTTCACCCATCGACATGGTATCTCATCACTCTATAAAAATTCTTAAGCATTTAGAATCATCCCAAGATCATTAAAACACCCAGAACAATGTAAAGACTCAAAACATAGTTTAACTCCATGGTTGGTTCCTTTACAAAAAAATCCAAATTTCGTATAGTTTTCTTAGCCTAGGAACTTGAGAACCTCCAATTTGACTCAAACCCAAATAAATTCAAATCAAACTTAAGCCTGATATCACACACTAACTTTGTCTAACACCTCATGAGATTTTGTAAAGGATCTTTCATTGTAAAGAATATTTTTAAAACCTTTTTGATTTGGTTTCTTGAATAAATTTTATGGAATGTGAAAGCTTGGATTTGTGGAATCTTGGGTGATGTATGATGAAATTGGTTTTTGATAAATGAATAGTACCTTGATTGAATTTTGAAATAATCCATTGGGAACCTCGATATTAAAGTGGGTATTCAATGACAAAAATGTTAGGATTTAAATCAGTAATTTACTATTGTCTTCTAAAAAATGTTTTATTCATGTGAGATTTATAATATTTTTATGAAATGTTTAAAACTCATGCTTTTCATTAGACTAGATGGAGGAATATTTACCATTTTTTTGTCATGCCTAATTTAAATTTCATTTATGAAAAAGGAAACTTTGTTTTAAATGTTAAAGTTGGTTTTGAAATTAAAAAATAAGGGTTTCTCTTAAAATTAACGCAATTTGATTCGGTGTTTTGAAAATCGTGAATTGATTTCAAAGTGTACATCATTCAATGGAAATTGTTTTAAAATTTTAATTTATTATTACTAGTTTTTTAATATGATTTTAAAATTTTCACTTGATTCTAATAGTTTTTTTATAGAAAATTGGGTTTATTTCCAATTATGTGTCTTGAAAAGTATTGATCGATTTTCATGTGGAATTAAAAAAATGTATTTCATGTGGGGTTTTTAAAATTAAAAAATGAACTTTTGAATTTTTAATGTGGTTTTGAGATGATATTTTAAATTATAAATTAAAATGTAGTGATTTAAAATGTTTTAAGGAGACAATTGTCATCCACAACAACTTCATCTCCCAAAAAATTATTATTGAATTTTGTTTCTTGAGACTCATCCCCCATCTCTTCTAGACATTAACCTATGTTTCTTGAGAAACTCTAAGTAGTAGTCTTCCATATCAGGTAACAGTGATAATTTTGGATGAATTCATAGATAACACCTACTAGAGTGGATTAATTCCTTTCTTAAATTAAATTACCCATTTCCTTCAAATTATAATGAACTTTTTTGAAAAAAAATATTGGGTCCCCTTATTAAAATTATCTATAACTTTTTCTTTTGATAATGAATATCTTATGTATATTTGTTTATTTTTTTCATGAAATAAATATTTTATGAACCTAATAGGATAGATATGAATTGGAAAAAGATGGATTTTAATTAGTTAACAAAATAGCATGAATATAGAGTTAAATAGTTCATTATGTTTTCAATAGAGAATGCATGCTACCCTTCTGAAATAATTTTTTTGTATACATTATTTTTATTCAAGAAAAACTAGTCTGGAAGTGTTGGAAGAAAATTCTATTTGTCACGATATAGACCAGTGCTATAAATTTTGGACTAATCATGGGAAAAAATAAATATGCACAACTATTGGGATGATACTACGGTTTAGGGATCATTTGATATAAATATTAGTGAAAATGATGATGATATATATATGGAATAAATGAAAATGGAAATTTAAGATGACCTTCATGATTGTAAAAATTTGTTTGAGAAGTTGAATAGAAGTTCTTATAGACCATTGTATAGTGCTTTTACTAAATACACAACATTGTTAGCTGTATTGAAGTTGTATAATTTGAAATATGTGAACGGATAGAGAAACACCAGCTTTATAGAACTAGTTGTTCTCCTAAATGAAATGATACTATAAGAAAATGAGATTCTATGTTGAACATATTACGCTAAATGAATTATATGTTAAATGTGAATGATATCTAAAAAATACATATTTTTACAAATGATTACATATTGTTTCTCAAGGACTGTGAATCACTCATAAAATGCCCTAATTGTGGCACAAATTGATACAATAAAAAAAATCAAGTACTTCAGTATATATATGGTACTTTTCTATCATTCCATGGTTTAGAAGACTATATGGATTTCTGGAAACCATGGGACAATTGACATGACATGTAGATATAAGAATTAAATATCGGAACTTACGCCATCTAGTAGATTCTTCTCATTAAAAGAATATCAATTATGAGTATCTTAAATTTGGAAATGAGAAGAGAAACATTAATCTTGCATTATATACATATGGAATAAATCCTTTTGGTGTATAGAGTAGTACTCATGGTACATGGATCTTCATGATGGTAAATTATAATTTGCCTCCTTGGTTATGCATGAAGCACAAATACATTATGTTGTCGATGCTTATATTTTGACCAAAGAATCTCAGTAATGATATTGATTTCTATTTGGATCCATTGATAGAAGATTTGATATTGTCAGGACATAACATTAAATGAATATTGGTGTGTCCCATACATGAAGAATGCATACACTCATTTCTGTTGAAACCTTCCTTGAAGACTAAGTTTGTAGGGAAAAAATTTTTTTACCCTGAAAAAATAAATAATGATCATAGAAGAAAACCTTTGATGAGAATTACAAACAGGGTACAATACCATATCCACTAATGGGTGATCAGATGATTGATAAAGTAAAAGATATTGGCATTGTTTTCAATAAACCATTTTATGAAAACCATATGAAATTAGGTTGGAAGAATCAATCAATTTGCTTCAAAGTTATAAATTTAAATTTTTATTAATGTCAAACATTATCTTGATGCCATGCATGTAGAAAAAATGTATTTTATAATTTTATTGGCATGTTACTAAATGTTCCTACAAAAATGTAGTCAAGGCTAGGTTGGACATGATTGACATTGTGATATAGGATGATTTGGCACCGGTGAAGGGTAAAGGGTGTATTTTTCTTCCTCCATAAGATTACACTCTATCCAAATAGGAAAAAAAATACAATTTCTCGTTTTCTATAGTTGTGTAAATGTTCCAGAGGGGTATTCATTAAATACAAAGAATATTGTGTCAATGTTTAATTTGAAGTTATAGGGAATAAAATTACACGAATTTTATGTTTTGATGCAAGATTTTATGTTTGGTTCTTTATGTTTCATTATTCATAAAATGTTCCACATATATTAATCAAAATATATTTCTTCTGAAAGGCCTATATAGTAATGTTATAGAACCGATAACATTTCCGATCATGAATAAGGAGGCTTTTGAAATATTATGTGAATTAGAGATGTTCTTCCCTCCATTGTTCATTGATACAATGTCTCACCTAGTGGTTTAATTAATTAGAGTGGTCCAACTTTGTGGTCTTATCCATTATAGATGGATGTACCCCATTTAATTGTATATGATGATTTTGAAAGGGTTTGTTAATAATCAAAGTTGTCCAGAAGGTTGTATTGTAGAATAATATATTTTTGAAGAATTTATTGAATTTTATATAGATTACCTATCATATGTTGACTACATAGGTCTTCCAAAGTACCATAATAGTGAATGCCTTATGGGTGAAGGGATTTATTGAGTAGATGTTGTTACAATTACCATCATAAAGCTGTAAGAACACCTTTAAGTTTTACATAATAGTGAATATATTGATCCATAATTTGAAGCTCACAAAGAAATTAATAGATATTTGAATCTATAAAGGGATAAATAAAGAATATCAAATGAAAATAATAAATAGTTTATAGGATGTTTCCCAGATCAAATTTATAAGTAGTTATTTGAAAATATGAATTCAATTTCCAAACAACTTTGATGGTTATCCAGGTGACCAAATGAATGATTTATATATTATGCTTGTTTTTTAATTAATGGTTATACATTCTATTTAAAATAAAATGATGAATTCAGTATGATAAAAAATAGTGGAATTATGCTTATGGTAGAAGTGATGCACATATCTGGTTCCAATGATAAAAATTCAATTTCTACAAATATGAAAAATTTCATCATTATCGAACAGATATTGGATTTCGATTATAAAACATTTGAAGTGTTGATTTAACATTGAATTTTTTTTGCGACAGGAGTGTTGTGAAAGGTGGATAAATGAGCTTTTTGAAGGTGAATTTAAGTTTGGAAGGGGGAAAAACGAGCCATTTATAATTGAATCACAAGTAGTTCAAATATTTTATGACTCATATTAAATGGATAATAATTGGTCTATTTTTTTAATTATATGTAAAAAACTATATGGTTAGATGAAAGTTTAAACAAGGATGACCCTTTCATTCGGAGATCACAATCAGTTCATTTTGTTCCTAATGCAGTCAATGTCTTGTTTGTTATAAGGGACCATGAAGAGGGGATTTGGATTCTCTATAGAGGATCCAAATCCCTTCAACCTTTAAAAAAATGAAGGGGAGTTCAATGAAAAGATTAAATTATTTTTTATTATAATATTATTTTCCTCATTATATTATTTGTTCTCTACTAAATTAATATACCCTAAATTAAACGTATTTATATTCATACAGATAAAAAATGTCTTTTTCACATGATGATATTACCAATCCTGGGGATAAAGAGACTATTGATGCTGAAAATGTAGAATTATTAGGGTATTAACAACATGTTGGTAAAAATAATAATAATGCACCATCATGGTGTTGAATAAAATTATCAAGCTAATAAGTAAGGGTATAAAATTTGAGGTTGGATGCAATCAACATGACCAACCTGTTGACCCCAATAAGCTAATATTTTTTAGTTATGTTAGGGTTACAATGATGATAAATGTGACGATTGATATATATTTGTGGCACCATTCTCATCCTATAATGAAGGAAACCCTTTGCGAATATGTAAAGGTAATGTTACAATATACCTTTTCTATTTTACCAAAAAAATATATAATTAAAATTTTATTTAGTTTTAATTATTCCTTATATAGATCATTTATTTTAGAATATTTCTATAAGAAATGTGTCTTAATGACCACTGGAAAAGCCTATTGAGGCTTCCAAAATCTTTATACCAAGTTACATCTTAGGGATGCTGAGAGGAAAGTACGTCCCCAACCAGTAGTTAGTTATGTAGATATTATAAAGCATAAAATATGGAATGATTTCATCAGTTGTCATGATGAAAATTATTTCAGGTGCATTATAGTTGATATCATATTAGTTGAAATTATTTATTTTATCCAATTTGAGTCAAAATTGAAAATTTATGAAACAAAAAAAGTGTTCTGAAAATAAAGAATATGCATCAAAACCAATGTACCCCTATCACAAAGAAATGATGGGGTACGGTTCACTAGAGAAGAAATTGGTATTTATTTTAAATCAACAATAAAATTTTTATGTGATATGAAACAAAATATGTTCTTTTGCTTCTATGAATATTTATGAATCAAAATTCTAAGCCACATGTATCCCACATTATGTGTTGTGTAAGGAGGATCGTGTAAATAAAGAGTGTAAACTAGATGATGAAAACAAAAAACGATTATGTGAAACATGTTTAATAATGACATAATTTTAATTTTTATGATCTATAACAACACTACATAAAAATATAAATTTATGTTCATATATTTTTTATATTATTTAGACCCAAAAATTGGCAGTAACCATACTGGAAGAAAAACTACTTTCAGTAGCTTTGAAGCGGCCAGAACAATGTGGTCATGTTTGAGTAATAGATTTTTGAGTGTCTACGGAAACATATTATGAGAATAAAAAACGACACGAAGATCCATATAACATGATGAAAGAATTGTAGAAAAAATAAAATGATATACAAGATATTCTTTAATAGTTTGGTTTGGAAGATCAATATATGAGAAATGATAAAAAATAATTGATGGTGGAATAGTGATCCGCACATGGAGAACCAAATGAACATGCTATCTTTGAGGCTATTCATTCCCCTAAACCACATACCTTGCCTGAGGTAATCAATTTATTCACTACACAATCTTCTAAATGTGAATCAAACAGATTATGATAACTTTATAATACTAAAATTATTCAGGGTAAATTTGTATGTGATTTCCATATATAAACACCCACACACCATGTTTTTGTGAGGGGTACATCGTATAATATCCTGAGAGACAAGATACACATTTAAGAACTCCCAAAATATCACATTATAGTAGAGATTGAGTTATCTCCAGTGCTGAAAATTGAGTTTCCTATTCCACTTGATGATATTTATATTACAATGATCAATTATGTTATTTTAAATTTCGTAGTGTGGCCATTTAATATTATAAATATATATGAGGTTTGTATTTAAATTTTTTTTATTAAAAACCTATAAAAGTTGACGAAAAAATGCCTGAAGTGAGGTATGGTATTACAAATGGATAATGTGATGGGGAAATAGATGGCTGAATGAAGACAATACAGTGAATTGAATAAGAAATCAAACTGATCTTCTGGGAGTACCTTCTCACCCCCAGTTCCACATAGACATTTTTTATCATTACAAATCCATGCAGTGATTATATCTAAATATAAAAATATTTGTTACATTCTATATAAAGAATAAATTTTTAAAACATTCATTACAGATGACATTGGCCTCGAGAGTATAAATGATATTATCAAGTTTGAATAGTTTATATCCTTAGTTTTGAACACATACATAAGGTACATTTTCATAACACATATTTAAAATATTTATCTAATATGTTCATTAATGTTAACAACTATTCATATTTTCTATGTTCATTAATATTACTATTATATAAATGGAAAACCAAGAAAAGCAAAATTTTGATTCTTAATCCCTGTATCATTCTACCCAAAAAACTTCTTGGGAGAAAGAAGAAATTGATAAGAACAAAGATGAGTTGTATGATGTGTTTTCGAAAAAACAATTACAGGAAAAAAACTATTTTGTATGCCTAAAAGGAAAGGGTAAAACACTATAACTTAATCAAATAAAATATATTTTTATTTTTTTCATTACTTATTTGTTTTGGATTTTTCAGGAAACACTAGATGCTGATCACAGTCAATCTGGATACCCAAAATATTTATCTTTTGGATCCAATGCATGGATATTTGGGAAAACTACTTCAAATAATGTGTATTATGATTTTGTAATACACTGCAATCAATATTTTATAGATATTCATTAAATTTTATGTTTTAGTATTTGTTTTACCAAGAATTTTGTTATGATAGGGTGGTCACTAAATATAAGCTACTTCATGGAATTAAGCCAGTGACTGGACATAAAAATCTCACAAATTAATTAAAATGGAAATAGATTAAGGTATATACTGAAATATTTAGCTATCAAAACATATCTAAAAAAAATTAATTGTTTTGGTCAATGTTTATAAAGTGTGCAGAGCAATATAATGACTACTAATTTGGATATTATGTTTGAAAATTTATAATAGATATAATAAATTATGAAAAGAACAACATCCCCAAAGAAGTAATTTCCAAAGGTAATTAAAATATCATTAAAAATATTTATAAATAGTTTGTTTGGCTATATTTTCTTAGTACTACCAAGATTTTTGATAACCTTAATACTCAAAATAATAAGTAAATTTGTTTATAGATTAGTCGGTATATCATAAGGGAAGTATTTATCAAATAATGTATCCATAAAATTTCTTCATTCCTTGAGTTATATTTCTTCCTCATCCTTAGTATTCTAGATCAATGACCACCATTGATCCGCATCACCATTTAGAAAATATACTGCAAGTGTAACCTTTTCCTTTTCACCACATCCAAAATCCATGTATACATTCTCCAAATACTTAATCCATTTCTCAGTCACCATTGATTCTGTAGTCCCACTAAACGATGGGAGCCTTTTTCACATAAAGTGGTCTAACATCATAGAATCTTGTTAAGGAATAGGCTTCTACATCTGGGAAAGGTTATGTGTCAAAACCATATTAATCTATCATAATATTTCCATAACATTATTAGTTCCAATACCAACTGTATTGGTTTCTTTATTAGGGAAATATCTACATTTTCCATGAGTAATGATATCATTATCCCTTTGAGGTGTCATTTCTTAATAATTGAATATACTAGATTAGATCCTAACATTATGTAATATAATGTATAATCCCAAAACTAGTGAAACTCTAATCATAAATTGAAAATGTATTCCATAACTAATCTCATAATAACAAACATGGTTTATTTGGTCATATCTTTACTTTCAAATCATTTATAATGGTTTGTAAATAAAATATGAATTATGCTAAGTGGATTCCCCAGGAGTGTCAAACTAGGTGTGTAGTAAGGTCCCTTTTCATGCACCAGGTTATACTATGTTCAGGCTGATGCACCTTGTTAGAGTTGTTCCCCCTTGGTACATATGTTCCAGAACCACGTTCGCTTGTAGTATCCAGATAGATACGTATTTCTAGGAATAGCCACATAATTTACACCATATCAAAATTCTAGGATGTTCTTATATAATTATCTTCAAAATATATATTAGGGTTATGTTACCTAATCTTAGTTTTCTAAATCTACTTTCCAAGGTTTTTTCTAAAGTTTCTATGATACAAACTGTAATGCCCTGACCCCATAAGCATGGATCTGATGCATTGTTTTATTACATTTTCATAGATACAAGATTTAAATCCTAAGAGACCAAAGAGTTTAAGAGTTTTGGAAAGCCATATTACATACATGATTCCATATTATAGTGGGAAATATAAAATAAAACATAATATATAAAAAAAATAACTGCATTCTTGAAACTCATTCAAAGGATTCCTCTTCATAACCTGGGAAAGGAAAAAAAAATAAGAGTGAGCTAAAATAATCAGTATGTGTAAGTATAGTGGATGTAATCATGAATCATTAATGAATAAATCAACATGGAAAGGTGAATAACTAAGGACACATTCCACTTAATTAATTAGATAAGGAATAATCAATATGGAAAGGTATGAAATTGAAAACACATACCATTAGAATCAATAAATTGAGAATAAGATGAATACATAGATTTTTTCATAGTGAAAATATTAGGGACAAGAAATACCAATTATAAATGAAGCAAGTTCTTAATTTTTGGACATAATTAATCGGGTACATTAAAACCTCTACAATCAAGATCAATCCTCCAAACATTTTAAAACTACAGGTATATACCTATTTAATTTGGTCAATAGATTTGTCTCATGATAACCTATCAATGCATCAAGGGGCTATATAAATTATGGTTCCCACCCATCATTTCATGTAAAAATCATTCCTAATATCAAATAATAAATTTAATTATTAGATAATATGCCTTATCAAATATCCATATTGAATAAAAGATACATATTTATCAATAATTTCTAGTTAATCAAATAACTGTCAAAGTAAACACCATATATAAAAATGGAATATGGTTTAGAAAATAATTATACCCATCACATAAGAGTATGTACATTAAAAATGAAAGTGATTGTTTAATGATAAAGTTAACAACTACAAAAGAAAGTGAGATTTTAAATATAACTTTTACCACTTGGTAATTTTATATTCAAAACCCCTTGTATGGGATAATACAAAGTAAAAATTTAAATAAAATGAAGATAAAAGGATTCATGGTAAAATATATATAATGGGATATTATATACAACACACAAAATAAGTAAGTATTGAATATGACATTTATCTCACAGAAGTAAAAAAGTGAGATGAAAATCCTTTACCTTGCATTTCCTTTTGGGTGAACATCATTTAACTTCATGTATAATGGTTTTAATAATGTTACTAACATATAAAATAACCATAATATAATTTATAATATCATATATTATCCACTTATAATGTCTTTTTACCCATTTGTTATCAATCTTACATCATTCTCACTATTTCATGTGTTAATTTCCTAGTTTTTCGAGTATGTTTTGACTTGTGACTCGTTGTTCATATTACATAGATCATGATTTAATCATCTCAAGAATTTAAACCAGTATTTAATTATCATATATATTCACTATATATTTATTTATAATAATCCATAATATTTGGAGATAAGAAATGAAATTCACCATTCATAGAGATGGTAGGCAGTACGTACTCATGAACGCTACTTTCATTTCTTTTTTGTTTTAAAAAAATAAAAATTAAATGATATATATGTTTATTATAATTAATTTATCATACATATGTCATATATTTTACATATTCTCATTAAAACCATCCATTATACATTCCATATATAGTGTGAACGAATCACATCGCCTTGAGGAGATGGGTAGTCCACATGTCCACAAACGATGTTATCGTATTTACACAAAATAGAAAGCATAAGGTTATGTGTTATATAAAAATTAAATAAGAATAAATGAATTTTAAATATAATATATATCAAATATATAAATAGTGTGTCCATAAAAATTCCCACCATGAGTTTTGGTAAAGGAAAAAAAACAATCATAATTTTGTGAGGCGGTAGTTCGCCGTGCACATAAACGATAGGTTCATTATCTGTTAGTGGGATGTGTGTGTAAGTATAGGTCAAATAATTAACATAAAAACATATAATTATATTTATAATACTTATTTTATTATATAAATTTTTAATAATAATATTTGAGGGGATGTAGAATGTAAATAAAACAAAAGATCTGGAGGAAGGATATTGCCTCTACTTTGGGTAACTCCTTTTGGTTTGTGCCTAAGGGCTTCCTTGGAAATATTTCTTACTAAAGTTGGGATTTTAGGTTAATGGGTGGTAATTTAAGGATATATTTAGAAATATATTATTCTACCCAAAGTTTCTTGAGTGGTGTGAGGAAGTGTGAGGGGTGAGTGCCCTTTTATAGTGGAAGAGTGGCATTCTTGTAAATTTTTGAAAAGATAATTCTACCCTCGTTTTTCCTATGAAAAGTGGATCCAATAATATACCCAATTCAATAAAATGGAGTTTATCATATAAATATCAACATAAAATGGATTTTGGACAAGTTTCTTGGTCACTTTATCCCTTAAGATTAAGGTTTAATCCCTTGTTAAGAAAATTTTTCCATTAATCATTGTAATTAATTTTTATTACTTTCACTAATATTTTTTGTAAAAAACTAAGTTGGGATTATTAGAAATTATAAATTATTATGATTAAAAACATGGAATACATTATCCAAATTCCAATCACATAAGTGGTAGAAATTAATTTAAATTTAATCTCGCAGACATGACAACAATTTAGGTTTTTAAAGTAAAAATGTTCCAAAGTTTGCAATGTGTTTATATTGAATTTCAAATTGAAATTGATTCCAATGTCCTGAATTAGATTAATTTATGTTAAATTTATCTAATTAAACTTAAAACAAATTAAAAATATAATTTAACCATATAAATAAGTTAGATGAAAAAACTGTTTTGAATTAAAATTCAATATTTTTACTATTCATTAAAAATGAAACTTAACAGTAAAATATAAAAAATTACCCCTAATCTAATTTTTATGTTCCTATTTAAAATATGAAGTATATTTTTACTTTTAAAATTTATAAAAATTCTAAAAATTGGATTTAAAATAGGTTCTCTATTACAGGGCTGTAGAATTGCCTTTTTCAAAAAATAAATTTATTAAGCATAAAACTAAATTTATTCTTATCTCATGCCAATAAAATATAATGGATGAATATGATAAATATTTTCTTTAATGTATAATATATATATATATTTCACTAATATAATTAAATAATTTTAATTAATTTAATTTATTATGATAAGATGATTTGGAATCATAAAAATAGTACTTTATAGAAACATTTCCTATATATTATATTGGGTTTGATATTAATTTCTATTTAATTGCTAAATAATGAATTAAACAATATATTTCCATAAGATAGTTAATAATATTCAAATCCATAAATTTAATAGCTATGTTATATCTTATCATATTAAATAATAATATTTTTAATAATATATTATTGTTCGGTAAAACTCGATCTTACATGTCATCTAAGCCATTGAGGAAAGTCAAAATTTCATGTAACACAAGCTAACCTCGATATTTTGTGTAGAGAAAGATAAAAATTAGGTTTAATGTAACATAAGACTAAATTTTTTGTTTCATATAAATAAATATAGGAAGAAATTAAATTTATTATAAAAGGAAAATATTTTAACGTCTTAGGGTGTTGTAGAAATGAAATACTAGTCTTACAGTTTTTATAAATCCATGTTAAATTCATTTTTCTCCATAAAAGAATTAAGTGAATTAGTATATATTCTTGGGATTGAGATACATCATGATAGATCCAATAGACTACTTGGTCTAATTCAAATTATATATATTGGTAAGATACTGAAGGGATTCAGTATGGAATAATCAAAGAGGGGATTGTTTCCAGTGTTTCATGGAATTAATCTTTCCATGAAAATGTTTCCATAGAAAAATAATTAAATGAAGGGAATGGAATAGACTCCATATGCATTAGTTACTTTGTTATTTATTTATTTTATGAAATATACTAGGATATATGTATCTCATGGCTTAAGTGTGGTTGTAAGATATCAAGATGGCCTAGGTGAGCACCATTGGAAGGAAGTCAATATTATCCTTAAGTATCTGAGGCATACTAAGAATATGTTCCCTGAATATATATGAGATGATGAACTAGTCAACAGAGTATATAAAAGTTCATGTTTTCAAACCAATAAAGATGATATAAAATCATAATTGGGATATGTATTCACTCTCAATGGAGTTTTTGTGAGAAGGAAGATGTCAAAGAAATTCATGCTCATTGATTCTACAGAAGAGTCTGAGTATATTCATTGATTATGAGATAGCTAGTATACAAGTTTGGATATGTAACTTAATCCAATATATTGAATTGGATCCTAGAAAAAATGACCCTCTCACACTTTATTGTTATAATACGGTAGTGGTGGCTCTTGCAAAGGATCCAAGGCCACATAAGTAGATGAAGTGCATATATTGAAGTGTTGTAGAGACCATAAGCCTGATGTACATGGACATTACATTACTTTTACGGAATACTTAGTACATAACAATACCAAACACACAAGGACCGTAATAGTTTAGTGTCTTTGGAAACTCGGAATATAATCTTCTAATCATGGTGAAAGATCTTCAACATCTCCCACAAAGATCTTCCACTTTTTGTTTCCTTACCTAAAACCATTCTTTTAATCCTGGGGGAAAATAAAACATAAAAAGGGTGAGATCAAATGCTCAGTAAGGGTGAGCATGGATAAAATAAAACATACCATATACATTTGAACTTAAAAACATGAACATAAGGTTTAAACATCAAAATCTTGAGCAATGACATAAAACATGGAAGTACATAAGGCATATATCATAATTGAACATAAATCATGATAAAATAGCATGGGAATAAAACATGTAATTGTGGAATCCATTAAGTACATGTAATGATTTCCATAGTAGCCAAGACATTGCTACCAAGACCATCTTAGTGGACAAAGTCCCTTTCTGAATCGAGTTCACTCCTCGTTCCAGTCCTGTAATACAGAACCGGATTAACTTACCGTTCCCGCCATGTCTATCTCATGAGATATAAATTATGAACCAATGCATTGGAGGGAGATATATGTCCCACCCATCTAATAATTAAATTATTCTTACTTTTTCCACAAATAAACATACATCATTCATAATAACCCAACGAATAAAATGGGTGTCATAAACATAATCCCATCATCACCTAATCCATATAAAAATAAATGGATATCATTTCAAAATAAGAAAAGTAAAACCATGTAAATCATAGAGACATTGTTACTGAAACATACACATATGAAATAATTTCATTTTATATGGAAAATGGTTTTGATAAAACACTTTAAATGAATTCTTGAGGAAAATATCCTTTTTTCTTCAAAATCATTTTCTTTTCACAAAATGTCATGCAATTTTCAAAGAAAAGGATTTTTTTAAAAATAGTCATGAAATCTTTTGGAGGAAGCTTCATGAAAATAAGGCTTTATAAAACCATAAAAATCCTTTCATGCCGTATAAGTTAAAAAAACATTCTTCTCATACTTTTGTCAGAAAAGTCAAAAAAATACCTTGTAGGGAAAATAAAATAAGATTACTTCCATACCAAGGGTTAAAAGACAAAATGGGTAAAAAGGAATTTAAACATACATGAATACATTTTTATAAAACACGGATATGGATGATAGCAATAACCCCAGTAAATACTTACGAATAAGCAATCTCGGATAAAAATGAGATTTGCAAATTTATCCCTTACCTTAGGTTTGATATGCTTGGTACGTATCCTAACCTCCTGTATAATGATTTAAATAATGTCATTGACTTATTACAGAATCATA
The DNA here is from genome assembly GCA_963277665.1 of Viscum album. Taxonomy (NCBI): domain Eukaryota; kingdom Viridiplantae; phylum Streptophyta; class Magnoliopsida; order Santalales; family Viscaceae; genus Viscum; species Viscum album. Next base: position 1,820,767,039 of record OY728164.1, read on the forward strand.
TTAATTGTTATGATATCATATATGGTTCACTTATGACTTTATATTACCCGTTCTTTTGTAAATTCATTTTAAAGTAGCGTTTTGGGTAAAATTGTTTCATTTGTCATTCGTGTTTTAACATGTAATTATTAATATGATTACATAGATCATGATTACTTAAATCCAGAATGTAAAAAATGATTTATATATAATATATATTCAGAATATACATATATATAATGGATCGATAAATGGAAAGAAATACACCGTTCATGGAGACGGTAGGCCGTACGTATGCATGAATGTTGTTTTTGTTTCCTTATTGTATGGAATGGAATTAAGTATATGACATAAATATATATATACATAAATCCAATAGCATTATTATGTCATATATTTCATGATTACTTATTATATATACTTTATAATCATTCTTGAATGGTTATCATGGAGAGTGAATCTCATCACGTCGTGGAGACGGTATTCCGTACGTACGCACGAGCGTTGATATCATTCCCATGATAGTGGAATTGTATGGAAGTGTATGTATAATATTACAGAATCAATATCACTTTACAATAATCATATATATTCATTACTTTCAACATTATACCCATCCAAGTAAGGTGGTGGTGGAAAATAGATTACACCACGGCGTGGAGACGGTATTCCGTACGTACGCACGCGCGATGATTTCATTTTCCGTAGGATGTATAGATGGTGAAATATGGTTGTTTCATACATATAATAACATATAAGTATATTAGTGATACTGATGTTATTACTTCATAACGAAACAACTAAATAAGAATTTGTGGAAGAAGAAATAACGTTGAAAGAATCGGTAACAGACATTACCTCTTCTTTGAAGCGCCTCTTTGAGACCTCTACTTAGGGAACTAAAATTGGTCATTGAAGAATACTAGGACCTCTAGGATGTTTCTAGGGAAGTGGGGAAGATAATTTTTCAGGTTTTGGACGAGCTTTAAGGCTCAAAGTGGTGTGAGTAAGAGAGGGATGAGGTTCCCTTTTATAAGGGAGGAGAGAGGCACCTTTGGAGAAACTAAAAATATTATTTTATTATAAAGTCATATTCGGTTTTTAATAGCTCAAAATTGATTTATTTCGAATATAATGTGGGTATGGGTCTAAATAATCTCATCCAATAGAATTTATACAAGTTTAGGTTTGTATTTTAACCTTATCATTTAGATTTAACTTTAAGTTATATAATTTAACTTTTACCGTGTCTTCTTGTTTTCTTACACTATAAGGTTAATAAACATACTATAACAAGCCAAACGAATCCCAAGTTGTTTATTATTAATATATATAACCTTATCTAAGTCATTTAGCTGAACCATATATTTTATGAATAAAATAACACTTAATAATATAATATTTGTTTCAAAAACTATTTTATGTCAATTTTGACACTATTTGGTAATTGATTTTTGTGAAAATAGTAACAGAATTATTAATTCAAAATAAGTTAATTAAATGAAAACTAACATGTCATATTAACCTATACAATTAGTGAAATTCATAAAAAGTCTCAAATTAAATTTATTTGGGTATTTATAACATCAATTATGTCAATATTTCATTAATAAAATAATTACTGCATCATCATTGTGTCATAAATAAATTAAATTATTTACTTTCTAAAAATTATAAATAAAATACCATTATGTAGGAAATATTTTTATCTTTCTAATTAATATTTATAGTCGAATTTATCTTATTTATAAACCTATATTAAAAATGATTTAGTTATTAAACATTGATTTTAACTATTTTAACCCTTCTTTAAATAAATTAATAATAAATGTACTAATCTAATCCAAGTGGGCCTAAATGGTCATATGTTATTACTAAGGTTGTTTTTGGTCTAATTACACTTATCCAATAGAATTAGGACATGTTTTCGGGTAATAATAATATCAATTTTACCCTTAATTACCCTATTTACTTTTAACCATGGTAAAAAAAAGTAAAAAGTTTCTATTCACAAAAAAATTATTTTCATCTCATTGAACCACATTTTAGTTCTTGATATTAACTGTGTCTCTCTGATTTTCTAAATTCCACTCATAGAAGCTGTAAAATTATGTTTTATGTGAATTTTGAAATTCTCTCAGGAGGTAGGTAAAAGACGGTGAAAAGTTCAATAAAATTTATATATATCAAAAATTATTATAAAAAGACTCCAATGAGTTAAATTGAACATATATTGGTATTATGTATCAATTTTTACCAAAAATAAATTTAAATAAAATAAATAATTATTTAAATAAAAAGTCGGTTTTTGAATAGCAACCCAGTGTTTTCAATATTCATAAAAAATTGAATGTTTTCAGAAAAATACTAAAAATTCACCCTAGGATAATTTCAATATTATGAATCCAAAAATGAAGTCCATTTTGAAAGATAAAATTTTAAAAAGTGGGTATTACTATTCATAATGGCTAGTTTTTATAACATATCATTGTTTAGCGAAACTCGGTATTGCATACAACAGACGCTATCGTGGAAGGTCGCGATTGCGTGTTATGCAAGCCAAGTCATGGATGTGTGTTGTGAAAGATCCTTTTGGTGTAGCGTAAAACACAATACATTAATTAAATTAAAAAGAATATTTTTCATAAACTCTCGGAGTGTTACATTCTACCCCCCTTAAAATGAATTTCGCCCTTGAAATTCGTCGGGGTTATAAATGGTTTACTACTCGAAAGTTTCTTTAATAGAAACCCACATCGTAAAAACGAATACCAAAACTTGTCTTTAAAAACTAATGTATGAAACTTAATGGTTACCCAAATTAATTAATAACTGGGTTTCTACATAGGATAACATAGGTGAAAATATGGATATGGAAGAGAAATCTAAGAATCATGTTCTGATGGAGAGTGGTAGAGAACATGGCTATGAAAAATCCAACAATCACAAAGCCAGATATTTGTGATGATCTTGGGTACCATCTAATTCATTGGATATAAGGGAACTAGGACAACATTTTTGGTTTTCAAGATCATTTCCCTAAAGTTGAAGAAATTGGAATTAGAATAAATACGTTCTTGATTTTGGTACAGTCTCACCGTTGGTCGTTCCTTGGACAATTTCCACTTCATCTCTTAAATAAATGAAGTTGAATTTGTCATTTTTGAAGTGTTAGAAGATCATGTGATAGAATGATGGGTCATTCCATCTACCTCAAACAAAAGTTTAGAAAAAGTTATAAAAAACACATAAGTCCATCTATAGTGAGATTAATCATATATGGTTCCTAAAATGGACTTATACTTCATATATCATACTACCTAATATAATAAAACTGGTTTTTACTAAACAGAGACTTCTTGTAGGCCAGTGGTAAGCGATAAAGGCTTGTCACACTTCAGTTGTGGGTTCGATTCCCATAGCTTTGCCCGATGCGACGAGTTGTCGCCCATCCTGCAGGTTTTCCTTTTTCTGAAACTACATTATTATAAATTTCCATCAATAATATCGAAAAAGTTCTATCCTTAATCAATACTAACTTATAACCCATTCCAATCTTTATCCTTATCCAAAATACTATTGTCCAATCTTATATTATAGTGAAAATGATTACCAGGGAGTTCATATAACAAGCATGTTAATACCATCGTTGATCCCCAAATATCATAAGATGTGTCTTGTTGGTCACATTCCAAACATTCGAAGGCCTTAATCAAGTATTCCCTTGAAAAATGAATACACATTGAACCTTAGTGAAAACATGAGTGCTGTCAAAAGTTAACTCTTTCCACATACCAAAATCTCAAAATTCTGTATACTCAAACCATGATATAACTATTTCCTTATATCAGTTAAGAGCTCATGAATACTGTCAAACATTTCATTTTCTCCTTATACCTACATTATGCGCATATCATATTATTTCCAAAAATATCTCAATCACTTTCCATGGTTACTGGTACCATAAAATTATTGAAAACCACAATAGAACAATACATAAATATTCCAATATTCCACGATACTATATACAACATTATTTTGGAGTCCCATTACATAAACACCTAATCATTCCACCACATCATTGTCATATTCAACATCTCCAATAGGGATCGCATGTGACTTCCCTTTGTCCTTTTCCCTCAGTGGTTGCTCATGTCGATCATCACTAACCCTTGGAATAGGGAATTTATTAGCATAATGCCCAATTTCCTTGCACTTGAAGCATTGAAGTGTTGGTGGTACGTTCTCTGCAGTATTTTCTTTATTAACATCATTAGCAACCCTTTTTCCATTACTTCGACACTCAGCTACTCGATGAACTTATTTTCCACACTTAAAAAATTTTCTAGTCCCTTTAAGACAATCTCCACCATACTTCTTTCCACACATTGAGCATAAGGAAACATTCATCTTCTTTTCACCATTATTCTAAAATGTCTCCTTGAACTCCATCTTTCGTTTCTTGTCTAAACCATGAGATGGATATGTAACATCAACTTCAATTTCTACCTTGATATCACAATGCACAATTTATTCATAGATACTGAAGTCTCTTATAGCTAATTCCCTTCTAAGACTTGGTTTTAATCCACTGAAGAATCGATCAACTTTACTTTCAGGTTGGATGATAAAGCCAGATGCATACCTTGCAAGCCTTGTAAAATTCGCTTCGTATATACCAATAGACACATCATCCCTTTTCTTTAGTTCAAGAAACTCCTTCTCTATCTTTTTACGAAGAATACGAGGGAAGTACTTATTGAAAAATAAGTTCTTGGACTCATCCCATTCCATGGACTCAATTTCATCTCTTGGCCTCATATTCTTGATAAGATTCCACCATTGATCAGATTTACGTTCCAAACGATATACTGCAAAGATGAGTTTATCATGTTTAGAACATTGAAGAACTAAAAATTTCTTTTCAGTGGTACTGATCCATTGTTCCGCAACAAGTGGATCGGAAGACCCACTGAAAGAAGGTGGACATTTCCTCATGAAGGACTCAATTGAATATTGTTCCCTTCTCTGCTCATTTGGAAGTCCAGAATGGTTCATAGCTTGTGTAAGTATAGCGATAATATTTTGCACTCCATCTCCCAAAACATTGGTTTGTTCAGGAGGACAATCATTGCATTGTCCATTACATTGATCAACACGGTTCCTTCGGGTTCCAGCCATCGTCTAAAACCAAAAAAGAATAGTGTGAGAAGCAAAAATCATGCTAGGGAAAACAACATAATAACGGGGGAGTACCTTCAATATCTAACATCTTAGGTTTAATTCTAAGATCGTTAGAACAATTCTAGGACTATAACCTATACTTATACTTAACCTTAGGGACATCCCTAGACATACCGTAGAAATATCTTTAGGGATCTATCTAAAGTTCTCGCATCCTAGTTTCCAAAGGTTGACTAAACCTTTCCTCTGATACCAACTGTAGAGACTAGAAGCCTGACGTACATGGACATTACATTACTTTTGCGTAATACTTAGTACATAACAAAAACAGACACACAAGGACCGTAATAGTTTAGTGTCTTTGGAAACTCGGAATATAATCTTCTAATCATGGTGAAAGATCTTCAACATCTCCCATAAAGATCTTCCACTTTTTGTTTCCTTACCTAAAACCTTTATTTTAATCCCAGGGGAAAATAAAAAATAAAATGGGTGAGCTCAAATGCACAGTAAGGGTGAGCATGGATAAAATAAAACATACCATATACATTTGAACTTAAAAACAAGAACATAATGTTTAAACATCAAAATATTTATCAACGACATAAAACATGGAAGTACATAAGGTATAGATCATAATAGAACATAAATCATGATAAAATTTCATGGGAATAAAACATGTAATTGTGGAATCCATTAAGCACATGTAATGATTTCTATAGTAGCCAAGGCATTGCTGCCAAGACCATCTTAGTAGACAAAGTCCCTTTCAGAATCGAGTACACTCCTCATTCCAGTCCTGTAATACTGAACCGGATTAACTTACCATTCCAGCCATGTCTATCTCATGAGATATAAATCTTTACCCAATGCATTGGAGGGAGATATAGGTCCCACCCATCTCATAATGAAATCATTCTTACTTGTGCCACAAATAAACATACATCATTTATAATAACCCAACGAATAAAATGGGTGTCATAAACATCATCCCATCATCACATAATCCATATAAAAGAAATGGATATCATTCCAAAATAAGAAAAGTGAAACCATGTAAATCAAAGAGACATTATACTTGAAACATACACATATGAAATAATTTCATTTTAGACGGAAAATGGTTTTGATAAAACACTTGAAATAAATTCTTGAGGAAAATATCCTTTTTTCTTCAAAATAATTCTATTTTCACAAAATGTCATGCAATTTTAAAAGAAAAGGATTTTTTTTGAAAATAGTCATGAAATATTTTGGAGGAAGCTTCATGAAAATATGTCTTTATAAATCTGTAAAAATCATTTCATGCCATATAAGTTAAAAAAACATTCTTCTCGTACTTTTGTTGGAAAAGTCAAAAAAGTACCTTGTAGGGTAAATAAAAGAAGATTCCTTCCATACCATGGGGTAAAAGTCAAAATGGGTAAAAAGGAATTTAAACATACATGGATACATTTTTATAAAACATGAACATTGATGATAGTAATAACCCTAGTAAATACTTACGAATAAGCAATCTCGGATAAAAATGAAATTTGCAAAATTATCCCTTACCTTAGGTCCGATATGCTTTGTTCGTATCCGAACCTACTGTATAATTATTTAAATAATGTCATTGACTTATTACAGAATCATATTCATTGTTATGATATCATATATGGTTCACTTATTACTTTATATTACCCGTTCTTTTGTAAATTCATGTTAAAGTAGCGTTTTGGGTAAAATTGTTTCATTTGTCGTTCGTGTTTTAACTTGTAATTATTCATATGATTACTTAGATCATGATTAATTAAATAAATAATTTAAAACATGATTTATATATAATATATATTAAGAATATACATATATATAATGGATCGATAAATGGAATGAAATACACCGTTCATGGAGACGGTAGGCCGTACGTACGCATGAATGCTGTTTTCATTTCCTTATTGTATTGAATGGAATTAATTAGATGAAATAAATATATTTATACATAAATCCAGTAGCATTATTATGTCATATATTTCATGATTACTTATTATATATACTTTATAATCATTATTGAATGGTTATCATGGAGAGTGAATCTCATCGCGTCGTGGAGACGGTATTCCGTACGTACGCACGAGCGATAATATCATTCCCATGATCGTGGAATTGTATTGAAGTGTATGTATAATATTAAATATTCAATATAACTTTACAATAATCATATATATTAATTACTTTCACCATTATACCCATTCAAGTAAGGTGGTGGTGGAAAATAAATTACACCACAGCGTGGAGACGGTATTCCGTACGTACGCACGCGCGATGATTCCATTTTTCGTAGGATGGATAGATGGTGAAATATCGTTGTTTCATACTTACAATAACATATCAGTATACGAGTGATATTGATGTTATTACTTTATAATGAAAAAACTAAAGAAGAAGAAGTGGAAGAAGAAATAAAGTTGAAAGAATCGGTAACAGACATTACCTCTTCTTGGAAGCGCCTCTTTGATACCTCCACTTAGGGCACCAAACCTGGTCATTGAAGAAGACCAGGACCTCTAGGATGTTTCTAGGTAAGTGGAGAAGAAAACTTTGTGGGGTTTTGATGATCTTGATGGCTCAAAGCAGTGTGAGGAAGAGAGGGAGGAGGTGCGCTTTTATAAGGGAGGAGAGGGGCACCTTTGGAAAAACTAAAAATATTATTTTATTATAAAGTCATATTTGGTTTTTAATAGCTCCAAATTGATTTATTTCTAATATAAGGTGGGGATGGGTCTAAATCATTACATCCAATAGAATTTAGACAAGTTTAGGTTTGTATTTTAACCTTATCATTTAGATTTAACTTTAAGTTAGATAATTTAACTTTTACCGTGTCTTCTTGTTTTCTTACGCTATAAGGTTAATAAACTTACTATAACAAGCCAAACGAACCAAAAGTTGTTTATTATTAACAAATATAACCTTATATATGTCACTTGGCCGAACCTTAGATTTTTAGGAAAAAAATAACAATTAATAATATAATATTTGTTTTAAAAACTATTTTATGTCAATTTTGACACTATTTGGTAATTGATTTTTGTGAAAATCATAACAGAATGATTAGTTTGAAAAAAGTTACTTAAATAAAAATTAAAATTTCATATTAACCAATAAAATTAGGTAAATTCATAAAACGTCTCAAATTACATTTATTTGGGTATTTATAACATTAATTATGTCAATATTTCATTAATAAAATAATTGCTGCATCATCTTTGTTTCATAAATAAATTAAATTATTTAATGTCTAAAAATTATAAATAAAATACCATTATGTAGGAAATATTTTTATCTTTCTAATGAATATTTATAGTAGAATTTATCTTATTAATAACCCTATATTAAAAATGATTTATTTATTAATCATTGATTTTAACTATTTTAACCCTTCTTTAAATAAATTAATAATAAATGTCCTAATCTAATCCAAGTGGAACTAAATGGTCATATTTTATTCCAATGGTTTTTTTTGTCGAATTACACTTATAAAATAGAATTAGAACATGTGTTAGGGTAATAATAAAATCATTTTTACCCTTAATTACCCTATTTACTCTTAACCGTGGTAAAAAAAAGTAAAAAGTTCCTATTCACAAAAAATTATTTCCATCTCATTGAACCAAATTTTAGTCTTTGATATTAACCGTGTCTCTTATATTTTCAAAATTACACTCACCGAAGCGGTAAAATTAAGTTTTATGTGAATTTGAAATTCTCCTAGGAGGTATGTAAGAGACAATGAAAAGTTCAATAAAATTTTGATATATCTAAAATTATTATAAAATGACTCCAATGACTTAAATTGAACTTATATAGGTATTATGTATCAATTTTTACCTAAAATAAATTTAAATAAAATAAATAATTATTTAAATAAAAAGTCGGTTTTTGAATAGTAACCTAGTGTTTTCACTATTCATCAAAAATTGAATATTTTCAGAAAAATACCAAAAATTCACCCTAGGCTAATTTCAATATTCTGAATCCAAAAATGAAGTCCATTTTGAAAGATAAAATTTTAAAAACCAGGTATTACAATTCACAACGACTAGTTTATATAACATATCGTTGTTTAGAGAAACTCGGTATTGCGTACAACACACGCTATCGTGGAAGGTCGTGATTGCATGTAATGCAATCCAAGTCAGGGATGCATGTTTTACAAGCTCCTTTTGGTTTAGCGTACAACAAAAGACATTAATGAAATTAAAAAGGATATTTTTCATAAAATCTCGGGGTGTTTCAAGTATCATCTCTTTAGGAATCTTTCTAAAATATGTGATCTCACATTGAGTAGAATATCTATGAAAGATAATGTGGTGGACACCTTGACTAAATCCTTAATTCAATGGAAACATGATCATCATGTGAGGTCTAACAGACTAAAATTTATAGGTAGTTGTCTCTAGTCTAAGTGGCACTAGTGCAAATATTGTTTTTTTACATTGGTTTTTATTTCTTTTTAAGAGTGGTTAATATGTGAAATTTTTGCGTGGGATGTTGTAAATAATTTTATAACATTAGTTATCAATAACCAATGTTTTAAATATATATTTTTTGAACGTTTTTCACATTAGTTTTAAAATAAATGACATGAAAAATGTTATTCCATGTCAGTTATCTAGAATAACTAATGTGGAAGAGACCTTTTCACATGGGTTATTTAATAATTGACGTTAAAGAGAGAAGTAATCAATATTTCACATCGATTATTACAGAACCATCTGGAAATAGAGAGGAAATTCATCTTTCAATTCAATTATGTATATAACTAACCTGAAATATTCATCGAGAAAACTTGTTCCTCAAAGGTTTTATTAAAGAACAAACATTGAGGAGTGTTTTTCATGTAATTTACCAAATAAACGATGTGAAAACCATAATTTATATTTTTCACATTAGTTACCAAATAACCAACATGAAAAAAATATATTTTTTAAAATACATCATGTCCACCCCTACCCGCTCCTACAAAAACAAGAAGAAATATGTACAAAAGCAGAAAACAACAAAGAACTAGCATAAAAATACCACTACACTTGAAATTTCAACATTCTAGTTCAAACTATATATTACAAACTAACTATATATGAATCAAACCTGTGAAATGATTCTTCCATTGATTTTGTAAGTGCCTCAACTCCTTTTCATTATATGGATAAGGGTCATCAAAAATCTATAAATTATAAATAAATCATCTAACTTATATGTATATTAAATAAAATGAATGAGATAACAATGAAACTTTTATAAAGAAATATAATATTAATGAACTTCAAAATCATCCCAATTTCAATTATTTCATACATAAATATTAAAACATATTATCTACATTATTATACTCCTTATTGTTTATGAAATTTCTATTTAAAAGAATTTATCAATTCTAAATAACATTTATAAATAATATATCCAAAATTTAATAATTATAAATGAAAATCCACCTTTGATTTTACTTATTTTATTTTGGAATTATTCTTTTGTGTTTTCTATCTATATAAATCCCATTCCATTTTTAAAAATAATATGAATAAAATAAATTTAAGTCTTCATAATAGAAAAAAATTATTAAGATAATCAAACTTACTTGTTCAATACATTCATAAAATTTTCTTTCGCATCGCCATCGATTGAGCATACACATTACAGTGTCCCCTTTCATGGAAAAAGAACCCCCTACATCCAATTTCCACTAATATATAAGAAAATTTAATATGAGTGCTTAGTATGTTAAGAGATATAAAAAACATTGTGAGAAATATGTTTCATACTCTTGATGATAAGGAAACATCCATCACTAAATAATTTCATTCTTATGAAATCTATCATCAATATAAATTGTTCTTTCTACATCAGTCATTGTCCTAGCTATAAGTGAAATAAATTATAGATCCATAAATCTATATAAATTTTTATTGTCATGATATGTACAAATTTTATAAAGATAAATATTAAAAAACAAAAAATCAGTATAAATTTTCCATAAATTAAATGATTGGAAAATATTTGTTAACCGAATTACATGGAAAAAATATGGATCATGTTATTTCCCAACTGATATTTAGCTAAAAGCTCCATGATATCATTTTTCTAAATTCTATCATTCATTACATGACCATAGACAACATCTTCAATTGGAATCTCATATACATCCAATAATAGATTTGAATATCTCGATAACCTATCAAAATTAGTTAAAACTACATATGAATTCATAACACTTTGTATATGTTTTTGACTATAAAATATTTATTTACCTTTAAATTACTCCTTTAAAAAATATATAAATATATAAACATTATAATTATAAAACTAATTTAATATTAAAATGAAATAAAATATAAAATATACACATACCTATATGGTAATATGTCGAACAAGTCTAGATGGACAAGATATAAAATGGTTGATACTTTTCCCAAATATATTCACCTAATCTATAGGACAAGAAATTATTGATGATGTATCTATAATATATTGTAAAATGATGCTATGATGATCTATCTCTATCTATTTATGATGAATGGTATCTCCCAAAAAATATCATCCCATATGAAATAATATGTTGGGGATCATAAACATACAACTCAAAATAACTGGGATGTTATGGAAGAGGGGGTATTGGATTACGATGTGAAGGATTGGGGTCTACAAGAAGAGATGTATTACTAGGATAAGTAGGGTTGGGATCCTCTAGAATAGGTAGTGGAGGTGGAGGAGTCAGATCAGCTGTCTAAAACTGTTTTTGCATATATGCAAACATCTCCTACACAAAAGCACTGATCTTTTCCTCCATCATCATGTGGATATACTAAAATTAAAATTATATAATTATATAATTTTTTTATTAAAAACCTATCTTGATGAATATTTAGAATGGGGAAACTCATTTTTTACCGATACAGTTGTTAGTTATCCGCGTACATGACCCAAGTATTGGGTCTTTCCCAATATTGTAGTTAAAATATCATGCCTACCATCAACTATAAAGACCACTTGTTTTCTATGATCATCAAGAGAATCCTTTATGAAATATTTGAAAATACTATAATGAATCACAATATATAAAAAATTGATTTAACTAAAATAAGTAAATAAAGTAAATATCATAAAACTTTCTCACCTACAACCCTTGACTTTTCTATAAGATAATATATTTTTTTTCTCATATGAGCCCTCTTCCATTTTTCATGCCTTGTGAGGGGGGGGGGGAGGTCCAACCTCTACTGAGTCTAAATACTCATCCCTTAGTTGTTGAAAATTTTCATCTATCATTTTCTCTTTTCGTAACATATACCCTCCCCGAGATAAAGTATGAGGGTGTATATTTTTTTCTTGGATCTCCTAATGATATCTCATCGATTGTTGTAAATTAATAATTAAATATTAATTAATATGATCATTAATGTAAAAAATAATCTAAAAGGTAAAATTTCTCTTACCAAAAATTCCTCTCCTCATCTTCTTTTAACAAATATCTTCTTGGTATATTCATCTATAAATGGAAATATATTACATATATTTTCATTTTTTCTATTTCCAAAAATGAATTATGATGTGAGGGTAGATTTAAAATCCTTTTATCTCTAAGTGGACAATGGAGAACATTTCTTCCTAACTCCATCATTATTTGGTATATCATATTCCATATGATAAGAAAGGTGAAATCATATATAACTATAAATTTTTTAATAAATGTAAAATAATAAAAAATGAGATTACAAAAAAAGTCTCTTGCATGTGAGATATGTTAAATTTTTCAACACCTCTCCAATTATCAATCAAAATACTAAATTTACTTTTATCCTACAATGATATAAAATTACTGAATTGTTTTTCTTTTGGACCTCTTGGAATATAATTATCATCAAAGTCTACCAACATCATATGTTCCTGAAAATGAGAAACAAATAAATTTGTTAAATGTGAGATGCCATGTTTACCCACCTTAGAACTCTTTTCCCCCATGGAAATTGTGGTCTTCTATAAAGAAGGATGAAAGGACTCGTCAATAGAAGCATGTGTGCATTCCTCCCCAGAGGTATCATGAGAATGATCATCTCTGGAAGTATGTGGCATATCAGCCGATGGATCTATCATTATCCTAAAAATTAAGTAAACAAACAATTAGTAAACAAAAATAAAAATACATCTATTAAATTTAAATGAAAATAGAAATTAAAACTAAAAATGGAAAATTCTCCAAAATAAAAATAAAATAAACTAAACTTAACACATTTTTATTCACATTTTTTATAGTTAACCAATATGATAAAACATTAATGTGAGATGAAAATACATAAAATAATGTAATAAAATCCAAAAATGTTGTGTGAATACATGTTTTAATAAATAGATTCATATTAAAATATCTAACATTTTGTGAAATTTAAAAAAATAAACCAAAAGAAAAAAATATGTTACTTGTAAAATAAGGAATGTACTAAGAGATTTTTTTCCCCAAATTCCTACATTATGATCATTCTATATGGAACAAACCATGTATTTGTCATGTTCTTCAAAATTATCTATTAATATTTTTATAGAAGTAGTGATATCACATAAATTAGCATCTTCATCATGTTCATCATCACCAAATTACTTTTTTTCTTGTAAAACAATAGACCACTACATATCGGATTGATAAAAACATAGAACATTTGTTTTTCATGTGTCACCATGATAAATAGATCAGTTTTTTATTTCAATTTATTTATATTAACTACTATCATTACAAATTCATCATGTTTGAAACTATTGTTACTGATAAACCTATTTCATTTTAACACTGGAAATTGAAATTTAATGCAATCAAACTCCGAAATTTCCTCAATGAATTCATAATATTCACATGATGAAAATATTGGGTTTTTATCTTCAGTACTCGGTAAATTCATTGATTCTATGAACACCAATCACCACTATTCTAATAATCAATTTTTTTGTCATGATCTTTCTTATGAAATGTATATATATTAATATCATATTCAGAACATTTTGTAAAATTTAAACTAGGACTTCCCACTAACCATCTTAATGATTTAGATGAATCCAATATACCAAGCATGATCTCTTTAAACCATGGAAAAAAAGTTTTGTTATGCTCATTCAAAATCCTCATTTCTTTTTTGGATAACATTTTTTCAATTAATATAAAATTTTATATATTGTTGAGAATCATCTATGATATTAAAGATATATAAATGAAACTTTTTTATCTCTTCACATGTCAATGCTTTTACTTGAAATACACAAACCCCCTCCCCCCATAATTGAATCATTTATGGGGAGATGTAGGAAAATCAATGTGCTCCACCAAAGAAAAATAGTATGTACAAAACTCTACAACATTTTCAAATATATACTTCTCAATAATGGAGTATTCTGGTCGATATGTATTCTTAATATATCCCTTAAATATATTCATATAACTTTGAAAAGGATACAGAAAAGATATATATAAAGGCCCGAAAAGAATTATTTATTGATATAAATGAACCATAAAATGAAACATAATATCAAAAAATGATAGAGAAAATGATATTTACAACTAAAAAAGTATAAAAACTGCTTTATTCTCCAAGTTGTTCAAATCCTTCAGATCAATCAACTTATTACCAAAATAATTGAAAAAATAACACACCTTCATGATAGTCATTCTAAAATAGATGGGAAATATTCCACAAAATTAAACTGGTATGAGTTATTACATCATTATGTGAAAATCATGAGATTTCATACCTGTCAACATTAATTATTTAATGATAGAATATTTTTTACATTTGAAGAATAACCCTACATGTAACGGCCCGAACATTCATTTATGGAAATCCCTCTTGATCTAATTAAATTTATCTTTATGTAAAATGTTTATATAAAACATCAAATTCTTTGGTTTTATGTTTTTGGATTTCAAAATATTGTTAATAATTGTGACCATTTCTAATATAGTCATTGAACAATGATCACATGATTAGTATAAATATAGGGCTTTAACAAATCCAATTTACTCAGACAAAGGAGGTGATAGCCTCATCCAGTAGACATGCCCCATACGAAGCCCATTTGTTAGATCTTGGAAAGGAGGTTTCTTTTTTGTGCTTATATCTTGACCCTACCCAAGCTGAGCATGAATATGTTATGCTCGAGCGGGACTTCCTATGAGAGAAATGGAAGTTGATAGAGATTACCACCTGGGCAATGTTATCCAAGCCACCCATGAGTCTGTCACCATCACAAACCATACTCTTCAGTCTTAAGAGGGTGTTATAAGGGGTTATTTAACAAGACCTTACCACTATAGTTATTTACATTATTTTTTTATATAATAATTCATGTACTTTAATTTTATTATTGTTACCTTGTAAATAGTTTTTAAAGAAAAAATAGTATTTTTAGTTAATGTTCTACTAAGAAATCTATTTTAATGAATTAATTGATTTTTGAATTAAATAATATTTTAATAAAATATTATTATTATTATTAAATTAATTTTTATTAAATATAAATGATCGTATAATTTTATGAATGCAATTGTAATTTTTATTAAGGTTTGAAAGCCATTTTTGTCAAAACCCATGAATATTCAATAAATACAGTTTTTTTATTTTAAAAGTGAAAATTAACATATTTAAAAAATTATTTAAAAAAAATGAATATTATTTCTGGAATCAAGACGTGAAAATTATCCAACGGTGAATTTTTTATAATTTTTTGAGACAATCAAGTTTTTGGGTAAAAATTAAATACCGTTTAAATATATAATGTGTTTTATGACATCATAATGACCCAATAGTGATGTAATAAAATAATATAATATATATGTTAAGCCAATATATGTTTTCCAATTAAAATAATGTGATTTTGGGTTTGTTTGATTTATTTTACAAAGCATTAGTGGACCCTTCAAAACTTATTAAACATTTTGTCTTTTTAAATTGTTTTCCTTGGGAGGGTGACTCACCTCCACATAAGCAACACCATTATTTTTAGAAGTTAGGAAATTTTCCTTATAAAATATTTTTTTCCACTTCCCTTTTCCAAAAACCATGGGAAAAACCATGGAATGGTTTGTGGTTTTGATTAGTATAATTTGAGGTGTCCCGAACCTAAATAATAAATAATTCCCTCACATTTCCTATATAAACCCACCAAATATATCACTTCCTCCTCACTCAAAGCCTTTAACGTTAGTCCAAACACTTACCTCATCTCTCTAGAATCCTACCAAGGTACCCCAAGCTCCCAATAATCCTCTCTCAAGCCTCTATCAAGCCTTTTGAAGCACACTTCCAAGTAAGGGGTTTTTCTTCCTTTCTCATTTTTTCCAATATTCATTAAGTTCTTATGCCCTTTTTATTTCAATTATAAATGTTGGGGTATGGTTTTTCACCTCCCCCATACTGCCCTATTTATGTTTTAATGATGAGATACCCCTTTATCTCTCAATAAATGTCTCCCATGTACGCCCGTTACTATGCCAAAATTTGGAAAGGAATTTCTCTCTCCTCATTTACATTCAAGCAATTATTTTGTATCATGAATCTAAATTCCATTAAATTTTTTGGTAAATGTATATATATGACCCCCTTAATTTCCATGTCATGTGAATATTATGAGACACCCCTATCTCTCTCATCAACCATTTTTATGAGTTCTTATGTCACGTCGTTATACTGCCAAAATTGCACTGCGTTTTTCCAAGCCAAAGTCATTGTGTAGTGAATTTGATTCCCATTTATCTATCAAGGGTAGTCACCTTTATGCACATTTTCTTATTGTTTAAATACTTTAAAGTATTTATTCCACATTCATTTACCATTTAATAAATGATTATGTTGAATGATTCAATATTTTATGATGCATGTGGCACACTTATGCATGCAGTGAAATGTTTAAGAAGGGTGTGCCCTAATAGTGATCCAATGCATTGGGTAAAGTATAGTATTATGATACGTCATGTGAAATGGGTGTTTACTCATGATTATTTATGTGCAATGAGGTTTTACTCGTTCTTCATGTGCAATGAGTATTTACTCATACTTCATGTTCAATGAGCATTGGCTCATGCTAATTCCATGTTAAGTGTTGTTGCCACATTTCCATGTTATGATTATCATGCTTTGTCATGCATGTAAGTTTATTCTTATCTTGTGCTCTGTTGATATTCCTATTGTGTAACATGTATTGTATTCCTAATGTTATTCCTTGATTATTCCCTTACCGGGCTTTATAGCTCACCCTTTTCTTATGCATGTCCTCAGGTTATTCAGTGCCATGCTATGTACGAGGGAATATAGTGGTCATGTAAAATAAGTTTTCAAAAAAGATGTTTTTTTCATGTTGTAAGTTTTTATGTAATGATTTTAAGCCCAAATACACTATAACTCTCAATCTTATATGTTTTATCAAATGAATTTTATGTAATAAATTGTTTTTAATTGTTTAATAAATGATTAGGGTTGCCACAATTGGTATCAGAGGATAGGTTTAGTTATTTTTTTGATTAGGATTAGAAAACCCTAGAAAAGCCATAGAGACAATACTAAGTATAATAAAAACATCCCTATGTTTTGGTGAGTATTGAGTAAGTGGTTTATCAAGCAAATACATCCTTGTCTGGATACGAGCAGGTAGAGGCGGCTCTAGCATAGATGTATCCTAGGGGTAAATCACAAAAAAACTGCTTTAAGCTGGACTCGAATGAGAACAGGTGCACAAAAACAAGCCTTGCTTCACTCTTTTTTATGAAAATCCTAGAGGATATTGTTTTGTAAATTCACAATCTTAGTATGAACCATTATTAAGGGAAAAACAAATTCCCTAAGAATATATGTTAGAAAGTAGATCATGGATAACATAGACTGAAGCCAATAGATTCATATGTTAAGGAAATAAAAGTTATTTATAAGTCATCAGTTTTTTTCCTTTTGTTACACTTTATGTGTTACCTCTGACATTAATTTTATTCTAGCCTATGGCTGGTAATAGGAGGACTCGGGCTAACAACCGATGTGAAGATCAATGTGATGACTGTACTTATGTGATGTCCAATCCAATGTGAGAAGGAATCGTGAACTTTGTCACCTTTCTCTCTCAGCTAACTCAAGATTTGAATAGAAACATGGGTCAAGAGGAATGTTCACCCCCCTCCAAGAAAGAACAAGTCTCTATCGAGAGCTTAATGATACAAATTACTCCAACTTATAATGGATCATCTGATCCCTCAATCGCTGAACAATGGACCAACTCCATTGAAAAGATCTTCTCTATCCTTTAGTGTTCTGAATAAGAGAAGGTTCTCCTGGATGCTTATTGTATGGAGGGTGAAGCCAATCAATGGTGGACATTGATAAAAAATACGAAGCCTGAGGAGGATATCGAGGTTTTGGAATGGAAGGACTTCCAGAATATGTTTTTCAATAAATATTTTTCGTGCACCATCGTACTTAATATGGAAAGGGACTAACAAGAACTCAAGAAAAAAGGTGACGAATCTTTCAGAGCATACGAGGAAAACATCACAAGGATTTCACGATATGCATCCGGATTTTTCGTTACCCCCTAATGCAAGGATGACCTCTTATTTGGTGGGATGAAACCTAGCCTACAGAAGGCGTTGGCGATGCGTGACTTCGAGGGCTATGAGGAAATTGTCTGATGTGCCCTCAAGGTCGAAATGGAGATCGGAGAATCTCAGGGCTATCATGGGGATAAGAAGGGTAATAGGTACATCAATTATGGTGGTCCAATCGATAAATCCAATGGTGATAAGAATATCCAACACCCCACTTGCCAAAGGTGCGGAAAAAAGCACCCTAGAAATTTCCTGAAGGGGATGAGTAAATGCTTTTGGTGTGGAAGAGAAGGGTACCTGTCTATTAACTGTTGGAAAGAAAGACCCACAACTGCAACAGAGTAGAGGAATGCTCTGTTCGAACTTCAAAATGTGGTTCATTACTACAAATGCAAAGAACCAGGGCATCTTTCAAATCAGTGCCCTAAGCCAAGGGTTTTCAAAGGCAACCAACAACCTCCATGGCAGCAAGGGTGAGTTTTTTCTATCACTACAACCGTTGTGAACCCCGAAAATGAAGTGGTGATTGATATGAAAGTTATTTATTCAAGAATAGAGAACATATTTTTTGATTCAGGTTTTACGCATTCTTTTATATCTCTAATGTTTATTAGAACAATCCCAGCACCACCAAAAATCATGGAAGTGAAGATGTCGGTGAGTACGGAAATTGGGGATATCATTGCATCCCATGAATATAACTCCTCCCCTATCATAATCTGTGGATTAAACTTCCCAGAGAACCTCTTTATACTCCCTCTCGTGGAATTTGATGCGATTCTTGGCATGGATTGGCTTTCATTATATTGAGCCAACATAAATTACTAGGAGAGGGAAATCACTCTCCATGTGGATAATGGACCCCCGATTCTATACAAGTGAAAGGAGGAAGAAGAATCTTCTTTAGATCCATCATCTCAAGCGTGGAAATTACTACCCCATGAGCATGCATATCTAGCTCATATTAATGATTCCAAGGAGTCAATCATCCTTGAAGACATACATATTGTGAGAGAATTCACTGAAGTGTTTCTTGAAGAATTGCCTGGTCTTCCACCTAGAAGAGATGTTGAATTCTCAATTGATCTTATACCTGGGGCATTTCCAATATCCAAGAATCTGTATAGAATGTCTGTTGTAGAGCTTGAGGATCTGAAGAAACAACTATAGGAGAATCTGGATAAAGGGTTTGTATGCCCAAGTGCTTCACTATAGGGTGAACTAGTCCTCTTCGTCAAGATGAAGGATGGGTCAGTGTGCCATTGCATCAATTATCACGTGCTTAACAAAATCACGATAAAAAACTAGTATCCTCTCCCAAAAATTGATGACTTGTTCGATCAGCTGTGTGGAGAAAAATACTTCTCCAAGGGGAATTTCCAGTAAGGATATTATCAATTAAGGGTTAAGAAGGAAGATATTCCCAATACTACTTTTCCTAAAAGATATGGGAACTATGAATTCATAGTAATGTCTTTCGGACTCACTAATGCTCCATAAATCTTCACGGACTTGATAAATAGAGTCTTTAGAGATTACCTCGACAAATTTGTGGTAGTCTTTATAGATGATATTCTGATATTGTCCAAAACCAAGGAGCATCATGAGGAGCATCTGAGAACTGTACTAGATACCTTGTGGAAGGATAATATCTATTCAAAGTATAGAAAGTGTGAGTTCTCATTGAAGGAGGTATCATTCTAGGGCCATATCATCACATGAAATGGGATATATATGGATCCCTCCAAAACATATGAAATTGAGGGATGGACAAGGCCAACATCGGTAACAGATATCCATAGCTTCTTGGGGTTAGTTGGATATTATCGAAGATTTGTGAGAAATTTCACATGATTTTCCAACCCTCTTACCAAGATAACTTGGAAGGGAGTAATGTTTTCTTGGAGTGATGAATGCAAATAAAGCTTCAAAGAGTTGAAAAGGAGTCTTATCATTGCACCCGTTCTCACTTTACCCACAAGTGGAGAAATTTTTGTGGTATTCAATGATTCTTTGAAGAAGAGCCTGGGATGTGTTTTGATGCAAAATGACAAATTCATTGCATATGCTTCAAGGAAATTGAATGTTCATGAAGAGAACTATCCAACACATGACCTCGAGTTGGCTGTAATGATCTTCGCTTTGAAAATTTGGCGGCATTATCTCTTTGGGGAGAAGTGTGAAATATATGCGGACCACAAAAGCCTCAAGTATATATTCACACAGAAAGAGTTGAACATGCACCAACCAAGATGGTTAGAGCTAATCAAATACTATGAATTCTCAATCCATTACCACCCTAACAAAGTGAACAAGGTGGCGGATGCCCTATGTAGAAAGGACCCAACGATTCTATCATTGATGAGAATTGAAAAGTATCCATTCTTCTTAGATTTGATGAATATGGACATGAAAATCATAAATAAGGAAACATCATTAATCCTTTCACAAATGATTTCTCAACCGTCACTTTTGAAATTGTTGAAGGATTCTCAAAAGGATTATGTGGGAATTCAGTAAAATGTGGAAGCTATCAGAAAAGGGAAATCGTAATATTTTAATGTTAATGAAGACAGAATTATAAGATTTGGGAAAAGACTATGTGTTCAATCATGTCTAGAGATGAAGAAGGAAGTTTTGGATGATTCACATAGTTTAAATTAATCTATTCACCTAGGAAACACAAATATGTATGGAGATATCCAAGGGAATTATTGGTGGGATAATACGAAGAAGGAGATCACTGACTATACATCAAAGTGCCTAGTGTGTTAGTAAGTAGAGTTAGAGAAACAGAAGTCTAAGGGGATGATGTAACCATTTCCCATAAAAAATGGAAATGGGATAACATCAACATGGACTTTTTCACTGGACTTCCAAAGACATCCAAAGGCAATAATTCAATCTGTGTTTTTTTGGATCATCATACAAAGGCTACACAATTTATTAATATTCGGGAGGATTTCTCATTGGATCAAATGGCATGGATATATATCAAGGAAGTGGTAAGGCTTTATGGAGTACCAACATCTATTGTGTCCGATCGAGATCCAAGATTCACGTCTATGTTTTGTAAGAGTCTTAAACATGATCTGTATACTGAACTGAACTTTAGTACAACCTATCATCCTCAAACTGATGTCCAATCTGAGCAGACTATCCAAACAATTGAGGACATGTTGAGAGTGTGCGAAATGGACATTAAAGGAGGATGAGATCAACATATTCCTCTAGTTGAGTTCTCTTATAATAATAGTTTCCACTCGAGCATCCAAATGGAACCATATGAATACTTTTATGGGAAAAGGTGCAGAAAAACAGCGTGTTGGGATGAGGTCGGTGAGTGTAAGCTGCTTGGACCAAAAATGGTCAATGAAATAGTGGAGAAGGTTAAAACCATTTAGTATCATATCAAGGCAACCCATAGTTGATAGAAGCATTATACAGATAACTATCGATTAGACCTTGAGTTTAAAGTTGGAGACATGGGATTCCTACGCATATCTCTATGGAAGAAGGTCACGAGGTTTGGAAAGAAAGGGAAGTTATTTCCAAGTTTTATCGTCCCCTTTGAGATTCTTGATCGTGTTGGGGTTGTGACCTATTGACTAGCACTTCCACCTACAATGGACAAAGATAATGTATTTCATGTATCCCTCGTAAGGAAGTACATATCTAACCCTTCACATGTACTCTCTTCAGATGTGGTATAGTTAGAGGATGATCTTTCTTATGAGGAGCAACCGGTGGAGATCTTAGATCATAGAGAAAAAGTTCTAAGAAATAAGCCAATTCCCCTCATCAAGGTGTTGTGGAGGAACCACAAGTTTGATGAAGTGACATGGGAATTAGAGGAAATGATGATTCAGAGTTACCCACATCTGTTTTAGTGTGGGAAAAGGAAATTTCGAGGGAAAAATTTCTTAAGGAGGGAATATTGTAACGACCCAAACATTCATTAATGGAAATCCCTCTTGATCTAATTAAATGTATCTTTATGTAAAATGTTTATATAAAATTTCAACTTCTTTTGTTTTATTTTTTTGTATTTTAAAATATTGTTAAGAATTGTGACCGTTTATAATATAGCCATTGAATAGTGATGACATGATTAGTATAAATATAGGCCATTAAGAAATCCAATTTACTCAGACAAAGGATGAAATGACCTCATCTAGTAGATGGCCCCCATACAAAGCCCATTTGAAAGAGCTCATAAAGGAGGTTTATGTATTTGGGATTCACTCTTGACTAAGCCTAGGACGAGCCTGAATATGTTAAGCTTGAGCAGGACCACCTACGAGAGAAGTAGAAGTTGATAGAGATTACCACCTGAGCAATGTTATCTGAGCCACCCCAAGAGTCTGTCACCATCACACACCTTACTCTTGGGTCTTATACGGTTGTTATAATGGGTTATGTAACAATACCTTATCACTATGTTTGTGTACATTATTTTCGTATATAATAATGAAAATACATTCATTTTTTAATTGTTACCTTGTAAATTGTTTTTAAAGCACAAATAGTATTTTTAGTTAATGTTCAACTAAGAAATATATTTCGATGAATTAATGGAGTTTTTAATTAAATAATATTTTAATAAATTATTATTATTATTATTAAATTAATTTTTATTAAATATAAATGATCTTATAAATTTATGAATGCAATTGTAATTTTTATTAATGTTTGAAAGCCATTTTTGTCAAAACCCATGAATTTTAGACAAATGTCAGTTTTTATATTAAAATTGAAAATTAATATATTTAGAAAATTATTTAGATAAAATAAATATTATTTCTAGAATCATGACATCAAAATTATCCAATGGTGATTTTTTCATAATTTTCTGAGACAGTAAAATTTTTGTGTAAAAACAAAATAACGTTTAAATATATAATGTGTTTTATGACATCACAATGAACCAATAGTGATGTAATAAAATACACTAAACTTTATGTTAGGACAATATATGTTTTACCATAAACATAATGTGATTTTGGGTTTGTTTGATTAATTTTACAAAGCTTTAGTGGACCCTTCAAGACTTATTAAACATTTTATCTTTTTAAATTGTTTTCCTTGGGAGTGTGACTCACCTCCAAATAAGAAACCCCATTATTTTAAGAAGTTCGGACTTTGGACATACAAAATATTTTTTTTAACATCCCTTTTCCAAAACCATGGGCAAAAAACATGGGCTGGTTTGTGGTTTGGATTAGTTTAATGTGAGGTTTCCCAAACCTAAATAATAAATAATTCCCTCACCTTTCCTATATAAACCCACCAAGCTCCAACTTCCTCCTAACTAAAATCCTTTTGAGTTCATCCAACCTCTGACCTCCTCTCTCTATAATCCCCCCAAGGTTCCCCAAGATCCCCAGAAGCCTCTCTCAATCCTCTCAAAAGCCTTTGGAAGCACAATTCCAAGTAAGGGGTTTTTCTTCCTTTCTCATTTTTGTCCAATATTGTTTAAGTTTTTATTCCCTTTTTATTTCAATTATAAATGTTGGGGTATGGTTTCAAACCTCCCCCATACTTCTATATTTATGTTTTAATGATGGGATACCCCTTTATCTCTCATTAAATGCCTCTCATGTACACCTGTTACTATGCCGAAATTTTGAATGAAATTTCTCACTCCTCATTTACATTCAAGTAATTCTTTTGTATCATGAATCTAAATTCCATTAAATTTGTTGTTACAAGTATCTATATGACACCATTAATTTCCATGTCATGTAAATATGATGATACACCCCTTTATCTATCATCAACCATTTTTATGAGTTCTTATGTCACGTCGTTATGCTGCCGAAATTGCACAGGGTTTTTGCAAGCCAAAGTCATTGTGTAGTGAATACCATACCCATTTCTCTATCAAGTTTATTCACCTTTATGCACATTTAAATATTGTTTAAAGAGTTTAAATTATGTGTTACACATTATTTTATCATGAAATAAATGATTACATTGAATGATTTGATGTTTTATGATCCATGGGGCACACTTATGCATGAAGTGAAATGTTTAAGAAGGGTGCACTTTGATAGCGCTCCAATGCATTGGGTAAAGTATAGTATCATGATGCGTCATGTGAAATGGGTGTTCAATCATGCTAATTAAATTTCAATGAGGGTTTACTCGTACTTCATGTGTAATGAGGATTTACTCATGCTCCATGTGCAATGAGCCTTGGCTCATGATAATTCCATGTTAAGTGTTGTTGCCACATTTCCATGTTATGATTATCATGCTATATCATGACTTTATGTTTATGATTCTCTTTTTCTCTATTGATATGACTATTTTCTAACATGTATTGTATTCCTCATTTTATTCCATGATTATTCCCTTACTAGGATTTATAGATCACCCTTTTCTTATGCATGTGCTCATGTTATCCCATGAAATGCTAAGTACGAGGGAATGTTGTGGTCATGTAAGGAAAGTTTTCAATAAAGATGTTGTTTTTAATGTTTTATGTTGTTATTTAATGATCATAATACCTAAGAAACTATACCTCTTTTCTTATATATTGTATCAAATGATTTTTATGTAATAAATTATGTTTAATTGTGTAATAAAAGATTAGGGTTTCCACACTGTGACACTTTGATATCACAAATACACTGAAAAAAGATAATTTTCTCCCTCTTGGATAATTTATAAGAAGCAAGGGGTATGATTGTTTTCCATCCATCAAGAGTGTGAGATAACTCCAAATTTATTCCCATTGAGAGTAAGTCCAATCTTGCATTCAACCCATCTTTAGTCTTTAGTGTAATATCTAACAATGTTCCAATCATGATGTCACAGATATTATTTTCAACAGGCATAAAATCAATCTTATGTTTGAACTCATGATATCTCCAATATAGTTGCTCGAAAAAAATTGATCATTTCTCCCAAATATTTTTATCATTACTATATTTATGTTTCTTTCCAAATGTCATGTCAATTTTTTTCACCCTCTCAATGTACTGATTGGTGGAAAATGGTTTTGGAGCACTAAAAAATTCACATGATTCATTTAATTCCTTTTTTAATCTTTGATAAGAGTGATCTACAGGTAAAAAAAATTTATGACCCATGTATACTATTTTTCTTCCAGGATGCAATTGATAATATAAAGTCTGTTGTTTACAAATTCGACAAGCCTTATGCCCCTTAACACTATATC
Source organism: Viscum album (assembly GCA_963277665.1). NCBI lineage: Eukaryota > Viridiplantae > Streptophyta > Magnoliopsida > Santalales > Viscaceae > Viscum > Viscum album. The sequence continues at coordinate 1,820,792,997 of OY728164.1, forward strand.
CAGACAAATTATTATATGTTGGGAAGTTATTTATAGTGAACACAATCATTGCATGTAGTTGAAAATATTAAATTTTGTAATAATTATACACCTTAATGCCTTCCTCCCATTAATGTTTCAAATCATCAATTAATGGTGGTATGAAAACATCAATATCATTTTTGGGCTGTTTTGGTCGAGTTATCATTATGCTCAACATGACAAATTTTCTCTTTATAAAATATTCAGGAGATAAGTTGTAAATTACAATTAAAATAGGCTATGGAATATGTGTTCTACTAATCCTTTGATGTGGATTCATTCCATCTGTGCACAGTCCATGTATGAGAGTTCTATCTTAATTTTAGAATGTAGGAAACTAGTGATCAATTTTCTTTCATCATGGACAATCATCTGGATACCATAATGTTCTATCACATATTCACTCATCTGTATTACATATTAACCTTTTTTCATCATTTTAATTTGAAAATAGACATTTTAAAGGAGGAATTATAGGAACATACGAAAATTCCTTGGTAGGGGTCTTTCTAACTGCGAAATCATCGATTGATTTTTCTTTCAACTTATATCGTGCCACATTTAGGACACTCTAATAGAAATTCGTATTCTTTCCTATATAGTACACAGTCATTTGGGGAGAAATTTATTTTTCTATACCCCACTACCATTAGGCATAATATTATCTTCACATTATAATGTGAATCTAGAAGATCTTTGTCTTTAGAAAGAATTTCATTCAATGGTTGTAGTAGTTCTATAAAACACTTGTCACTCCATCCATGTTTCACCTTCTGGTTAATCATTCATAACATAATTAATAAAAGTGTATATTCTATACAACTTGGATATAATGGTATTTTAGAATCACCATATAAACGCTCAATTTTTTGTTGTTTCTCAATTGCCTCTACTTCAATAGCATGAATCATTTCATCAAGTTGATTACATTTATCATCTTATAAAGCAACATCATTAATAGATCTGAAATTCTACCAAGTTTCACCATGACAAATCCAAGGGATATAAGTGAAATTAAAACCATGAAAAAATAAATTATCATTCATCTCTCTGCTTTATAACTTCTTAAAATTTAAAAATTTCATCCATGGATAAAAAATTTTTCGTTGTTTGGAACATTTTGTTTAGAAAATTCCAAAACGACGTAAAAAGATTCCTCATATTCATCACCTATTCAAGGTGCATTAATACAACTTTGATTCATTTTTATCTATAAAAAATATCAAAAGTAAATATAAAAAATAATGGGAGTAATTTATAAAATATTAAGATTATTAATGAAATTGAAAAATATAGAAAACCAAGAATGGAAGCATTAGAAGTAAAATAGAAAATTCTGATGAGAAAATTCATTCGGGTGGAAGGAATTAACAAATAGAATCATTTAAAAAATTTCTAATGTAAAAATAAATGAATATAACCATATAAAATTAATAAAAAATAGGTACATTGATATCCATAAAACAATATATAGAATGATAACAACAAATTCATAATAGAAATAAAAATTATTAATTCCTTAATGATATCAATTATCAAAACTCATTTTGATATGGTTTAAATAATTTTTCAAATAAGGATTTTAATTTAAATTATTATAATTAATCAAAATGAATAATTCATAATATAAATATAAACACCTTTATATTTTTCCTTATATTTTAATATTACATACCCTTAAATAATAACCCATATAATTTCCATATAAACATTTTTATCAAAATTATAAGGCATTATATATAACATGAATGTGTTATTTAAATATTATTAATTTTTATTTTAGATATTAATTTAATAAATGTTCCAGAAAAAATTATTTCTTAATTATAAATATTTAATTTTTATTTAAATAATCAAAATTTTATAAATTAAATTAATATCCCCAAATACATTTTCTATAATTTAAAAATATTTTTTATATTATATAATTCAATTCATTGCTGATTATTTATAAAAATAAATAATTTATTCTCTTTTGTAATTAAAAAAATATTCAAATCTTAAATTGAATATTAGTTTATAAAAAATGTCGCATTAAACCTTGATTAATGGGACTTTATATGGTATATATTATTCCCTAACTAGTTACATGGCTAGTCTGCTACCTTAAAGAGTAGACCCATCACCCAATCAACCCTTTGGCAATGCCCCAGAGTACCATTGAAACACATGACCATGCATAAAAACACCTCCTAAAGATGATCATAGTCTCAAAATTATCATATGAGTCTCATTTTTCAAAACACCCTAACTTCCATACATGAAATTCAATCTCCCACTAAATTAATTAACGTACAATGACTCTTTCCATGATAAACTCTACACCATAGGTATTCTCATCATTAAGAAGCATTTAAGATGTCCCCTTGACTCCTGATCATCCATTAGAAATGGTTTTCACTACTAATTACGAATTTCAAACTCTTCATTGCTCCATCACACCCACACTTGGTCTATCCCAACTAGATTTTAACAAAAAAATCTCATTCAAATATTCAGAATGCACATTCTATCCCTTAAAAACAACCATTAGAAAATCCATATTGTGATGCGAAATTACATGAAAAAGAATTTTTCAACTCTCTCATGTGCCAACTTTATCAGAACTGAAATGAACCCACTGTGATATCAACACCTAATCATTCTAAAACCCAACTCATTAACCTGAATGATAATATAGAAAAACACATGATTCACCTATTTTATCTAATGAAGAATACTCCTTAGCATGACATATTATTTAAAATAATTTTATGTTAATAAAAAAATGAAAAATATATTCAATGAGAATAGTTAATTAACACTGGAAATAGAATCAAGAACAACTAATTAACACATTATAAAATATATTCAAACCTTCAGGTGAGATAGTTGGAGATGAGCCGATCTAGAATCGAACGCACAATAATAAATCTGAAAAAACCATAGAGTATATAAAGATGGTAATGTGAGAATGAAGTCCACTGAATCAAAGAATCAATGGTCAGAGATTCCACTCTAAAGAATGACTAAAAATATAAAAATGACAATGTGTGAGGATTAATTCAGATTTATCTTTTATGCATAACATAATTCAAATGAAACCTCATAGATTATTAAGATCATAATGCGATATTGGTCCCTCGGATCGAAGAAACGAGAGAGTTAGGGCTTAGGAAAGAGAGAAATGATACATGCATTGTGATAATGGAAGACCATGAATTGAACCCTCCATTGATTCATAAAATTTTATAAGATATATAACATCATTTATCATATAACTGATCTGAAAATATATTTTTTCACATGGGTTATTTTATAACTGATGTTAATAATCACTCATTCACATCAGTTTAATTATAAAAATGATGTGAAAGAGTGGAAAAAATGCATTTTTCATTTTGGTTTTTATATAACCAACATGAAAAATGGATTTTCCACATTTGTTAATGGAAAAATCGATGTGTAAAATCAATATTCACATATTTTCACTGTGGTTCTAGATAACTGGTGTGAAAATGTGATGTTATAATTAGTTTTTCTACTAGTGTGGGATTATGTTGTAATAGGTGATCTAAAACCAACTGTTTATACTTTGGATTACATATATATTCAAAGATTTTAATATTTAAAAAACGTATTATTATATATCATTCCCTGTTTTTCATGACTTTAATTTATTAATGTTCTAGAGTATCTATAACATTGATAAGGTCATAACAGTTGTCTACTAGGATGAGAACTTTGAAATTCCATGACGGTATTCTTAAATATGGTTCTTTGGTCAGATAAAATACTATGATGGGACACATAGGATGTTTACTATCAAGTTTGAGTACTCATTTGTAGATGATACTTCTTCTCATGAATTTCGAACTTGGTAGTCTTTAAAATGGGAGATTATGAGAATATACCCACGTGTAGGAATTTCAAAATTTTCTGTGTCATCATATATTATTATCTACGAGCATGTGTAATGGTCCTTAGACTTTAATGTTATTATTAATTCACGTCATGAATTTCATACTTTTTTGAACTAATTAAAACCATGATTCCATATGTTCATAGGAGGTAGGGTACATTGGGTGTATCAAAAATGACATGTTATTAATCAATATGTTGAGTAAGGGTTTATCCATCTATATTTATTGAAGTTGATATCTCATCCATTTAATTGAAATTGAACCATCACATTAAATTTCATAGACATTGTGTAAAAATGAGTTTATATTAGATAGTATAATAATGAAATATCAATAACATAGGTCGATGGCACATGTGTGTGACCTTCTTGATGAGATAATGTGATAAAGGGATTATATTACATAGTAAGCATTTGTTAGTTTTTGTCAACATTACAATGTTAAATTCTTTCTCTTGGGTTCCTTGAACCATTTCTAGATAATAATCTTAGACTATAGACTAACTCGCATAATGTAAATGAGAAAAACACATAGTGGGTCACACAGTAATTATTTCCATTTATCTAAATTCAATTTTATTTGAATTTAATTATTGAAATTAATATTATTCTAAAGATTGTAAAATTATTTTATTGAGGTTCTATAAATCGCAAATATTATTTTCAAGTTAATAAATAATTATTTATTAATTAATAAATAATTTTTTAATTACGTGAATATTTAATAAATATTTATTCACCGGGTTGTGAATAAAATATTTATTTTATTTATTGAATATTTAATAGATTTTTTTCAAAACATTATTAATTGAGTATTTATTTATAAATAAATATTTAATTAAAAATTTATCTTGGTATTCAATAAATGTTGGGGAGGATAAAAGGACCAAGACTCTGTCCAGCGATAAATATTAATTTACATGCTGGTAAAATAATATTTATCATTTCACCAGTTAGAACACACCATAAAATATTATTATTATAATTATTTTTAATGGGGTCAAATGAGGTTTATTATATTATTTAAGGGTTTTTCTACAATTAAATAATATTTTAACCTTAACCCTAACTCCATAAATAGATAGATATGTCTATTGTGTAAGGTTAATCAAGAATTGTGTATTGTTGTGCATAATTCTCTTCTCTCTAGATTCCTCCCTCTTGTATCCTCTCATGAAAAAGAATAACAAAAGAGATCCCTTCAATCCTAAAAGAGCTAGAAGCAATCTAGATGAGAAACATAAGATGATCAATCTGTTGTGCTAGCACCTAGCATTCCATCGGTGTTATTTGGAGATTAAAGGACGAAGTGTGGATCACTGGTAGAGGGGATATAATTTGGATCTTCCTTACACAATGGAATTAATAAAAAAAATGATTTTATAATATCAAAATCTTCATAAAAAAATATACTAAGATAAGATAATATTTTTTGGATCTAATTTCAATTAATTAAAATTTTAACATGAAAAATATCCACACTAGATTCTAGTACTTTTATGTCAATATTAAAGAAAAAATTTTCATTTTTCATGATGTTTACATCTTCCACAATTAGTGAATGATCCATTGGAATTGAAAAAAACTTAATTGTTATTCTCTTAAAAGGTGCTTCCACTATATCTAAAACCTTCAAGTATAATTATAAATTCATGGTTTCCATCTGTTTGAGGGTGATGAGATGTGTTGAAAAGAAGCATCGTACTGAATTCCACCCATAAGTTCCTCCAAAAAATGGATGAGAAATTTAATATCTCTATCTGAAACAATACTTCTAGGAATTTCATGAAGGTGAACAATATATTTGAAAAACAATTATTCCACTTTCACTACATATTTAGCCTTGTGGAGATGTATAAAATGATCCAACTTATAAAATCGATCAACAACAACCATTAGTCTATCATTACCTCATTTTTTTTTAAAAGGTTGGGGCCGAAGCCTCATTTTTATTAATAAACCAAAGCAAAGACCTCTTTAACTGGGTAGAGGGAGACCCATTACATAGCCCGAAGGCCCAGTGGGCTTGTAGCGCATTACATAGCCCGTAGGCCCAAATTTTTGGCCAAATTCCTATTCTGTGAATAGTAACCCGGCTGCTACAGTACCCGCACAGTACCTCCGCCGCTACAGTGCCCTGCCGCCGCTACAGTACCCGCCGGTCAACAGTACCGCCGCTGCTACAGTACCCGCTACAGTACTGCTACAGTAACCTGCGCCCAATGGGTTTTGAACCCCCATTTTTCATGTAGTATTACGGGGTGCTTACCACTAAGCCAAACCCCAACTACAAACGTTTGTATGGGTAACGAGGTATAGGGCTGGCCTTGCCCACCTGCGCGCCGCACGTTCCCCAGCTAGGCCCAAGGTGGCCAACCCTTGGGCTTGGGCCAGTTCCCACGGAGTCGAGGGGACGAGAGGTTCGCTGACAAATGATGCGCGTTGCCTTTGTGAGGACTCGAACCCGGAACCTCAGCGACGGGACGCCACCGCCTTGAACCAACTCACCCAGCCCCCGCGGGCGTCTATCATTACCTCATTGATTATTTGGTAAATCCATAAAAAAATCCATGTTGATATCTTCCCATAGATGCTCTAGAATAGGTAATAGAGTGAGTAAAGTAGGATTGAAATAGCTCTATTACCTTTGAGATATCCCACATATAAAAAGAATTTCGTTGACAGATGATTTCATCTTAAGCCAGTAGAAATTCTTCTTTAGTATATCTAAGGTTCTGTGGATTCTAAAATGGTTATAAAGTCCTCATTCAAGTATCTCCTAGATTAGAAAGTCCATATAATTACCCTTTATAATAAAAAATTTGTTTCTCATGAAGAAAAACCTATCATGCACAAAATAATCCTCCACAAATATATTTTTACATTTGATTAAAATATAATTTAACACAATATCATGCTGATAATCTTCTTTCATAAGATGAAATCCAAGAATTGAAGCATCCAAAATGGTAAGTAAATCATGCATTTAAGATAGAAAATCCACCACCATATTATATTTCCCCTTCTTATAGTTTGAAACAATTGAGAATGATTTAAATAATTCAACCTTCTTTGAATGCCTCAAACTCATCTTGTGCTAAACATCAATAAATATTAGTGATTGTTGTTCCAAATGAAGCATAGACTGTTTTGATCTCAATTAATGAGACCAAATATCTATGTTTCTCAAAATCACATAAAAACTATTATTATAGTTACTCTAATTGCTCCTTTAAAAAAATCAAATTCTCACTAAAATATGAATTTTTATGCTTTCTTTAGATGATAATAGCATCGATACCAAATTTAGTTTCATCACTCTATAATTAAAAGACATGATCAAAATTAGGTAATTCCAATAATGGTTCATCACATAAATTTTTCTTAATGATTTAAAAATATTCATTTCCTACCTTTGACCACTCAAGTTTCCCATTTTTTAATCATTCAGGGTTGTGTACCATGATAGTAATAAAATTAGAAATAAAGAGATGATAAAAATAAGTTAAACCATGAAAAATATTTACTTCCAAGATGGATTCTGGTGGTTTCTAGGAAATCATTTCTTCCACTTTTGATTGATTCACCATGATGCCTTCTTGGGATACCAAATATCTCAAAAACACCACTTATGTTGAAAGAATGAAACTTTTCCATCATTACATATTGATTTTGTTCCCACATACTGAAATATACTTACCAAAGATGATCCATATATGTATTCACGTCATTTCTATAAATTAAAATTACATTCATAATGAAAAAATTTTTATACCAAAAATTGGTTTCATAACTTTATTTGACGAATCATAAGAATATACTAGGAGCATTTGAGAGGCTGAATTGAATGAAAACCCACTCAAAAAATCCACCTTTGGTTTTGAATTCCATTTTCCACTCATCCACACCCTTTACTCTAATATGATGGTATCCACTCTGAAGACCAACCATTAAAAATATTAATGACCCATGTAATTCATCAATCATATCATTGAGTCATGGAATGGGATACCTATATTTTATAGTAATTTTATCGATATATATACTATGAATGCACATGTAATATGTACCATCTTTTTCTGACACCAATAATACTAGAATAGAACACATGCTTATGCTTGTCCTTATAAAGCCTCAGTCAATCAATTCATTCTTTTACTTATGTAATTCCATTGATTCTCCAATATTACACTAATATTACGATTTATTATGAAATTTTTCACCCGATACAAGGTCAACCTAGGGTTTAATTCCTCTAATGGGTGGTAATATAGCTAGAATATCATTAAAGAAAACATTATGATAGTCAATCAGATAATGATCTAATAGGTGGTCAAATATCTTCTCTTTATGTCATGACTTCCCATCATTAATAAATAAAAAAACATTTGTTTGTGGATTTATTTCACCACTTGAGATTTATTGATAAATCAAATACCTTTGGCCTCTTATTGAATAGATTTTTCATAAAGATTCTAGGGTGGATTCAAAGGGGCAAGTCTGAAATAATTTTCCCCAGATCATAATGAATATGTGTTCTTCCTCCTATCATATTTCACTTCTGTATCAAACTTCCAAGGCCTTTTCAAAAACAAGTGAAAAGAGTCCATAGGAATAAAATCACACAATAACTCATAAATATAGTTCTTACAAATTTAAAATAAAATCATAACTTCTTTTTTGACTTGGATTGTGCTCTCGTTATTCAACCATTTCATTTTGTATAAATGAGGTTGATTCTGAGTTGGAATCTTCAATTTCTACACCAGTGTTATTAAATAAATATTTTTAAAACACCCACTATCAATAATCACCATGCATACTCACTGATTTAGGGTTAAATGAGTTTGAAATTAGTTTTCTAGTTGATCCTATTTAGGGTATATTTGGTTTTGAAAAACACTTTATAGCATAACAAAGTGACCCACATCAACTTCTTCCACAACATGATCTTTATTTTCATATTCATCACCACAATTTTCAGCTTATTCAAAAGGACTTTCAATTTATTCAATATACATTATAGTGATAATTATATTTTTGGGTAAATTGGAATCAAAATTACTATACCCATGATATTCAAATCACATCTGATTTCCAAGTTCAAAGGGGTTGATTTTTCCTTTTGGTGGTTATATCACTTTCTGTTTCCCTTTATTCACCATCTTATTCTTTCTAAATTCCTTCTCACTAACACTAGATTTATTAGTAGAGGATTGTTTATAAAAAATCTTACTCTTTTTTAGTTCTTAATATTTGGTGCATTTATGGTTTTTGTTTTCTTCTCCAATTTCATAGACAAATTTTAAACATCATGAGGTGAATAGAATTGTTTTGATTCAACAAAATTTGAAATCTATTCATTTAATCAACCCAAAAACATTTCAATAGATTTCTCTTTGTACTTAGGACCATCAATTCACATCAATAATAAATAAAACTCATGAATTTAATCTTCAACAGTTTTATCTTCTTTTTTCTATAAATACATTCAAGAATATAGATTTGTATATAATTATCATGTAGAAAATGTCTTCTCAAAAGCTTTTTCAACTTATCCCATGAGTTTATTTTGTTTTCCCCTTAATTTTCCCACTATTTCTTTTATATTTCCTCAAAAAAATATGCATTATCATTAAAATGCATAATTTCTACCTTATACTCATTCTTGTCAGAACAATTCTTAAATCCAAAGAATCATTCGATTTCCAATATCTATTCTAGAAAATCATATAGATTCATATTTCCATCAAAATCGAAAATTTCAATATTGAATCCTATTTTGATATCCTCATCATCTCTACTTATTCACATATACACCTCCAAATCACTAGAATTATCCTCTTTTTCATGATATTCATATAATAGTGTAAGATTACTTCTATTATATAGAGATGGATGTCGAGGATGTTGTTGTGGTGGATAGGAATCTAATCTTCATTCTATCAATAGTTGAGAAATTTTATCACTAATTTGAGTAATTTTAAATTTAATTTTCAGATTTTCTATTTCCCGTAGAGAAGGAGAAGTAGAAAATCCACTCTCGTGAGACATGGTGGAGAATAATGAGAAGAATATAGTGGAACTTACTCTTTGGAACTATCCCTATGATATCAAATAGATGCGTAATTGATAGAACGATATGGGTAAGTGAAGATAACGCTATTAAATGTATTTGAATGGATAAGTCGTAAAGGAAACACCACCCACCATGGTTTATTTGCGATTAAGGACTATGTCACTAGAAATAGAAATACAACACCATTTCTGGGAAAAGGGGAGTGGTTAATGAAAGAAAGATGCAAATTAGGAATCTAGATTAGTAAGATTCAAGTATGACTATTACAAATTAGTGAAAATACATTATAAAGACAAAATTAAGAGAAATTAATGAGACAGATAAAATTATAATTCATGGGAGAACTCAATGGTCACCTAAAAAGTATAAAAACTATTTTATCGTGCTAATTAATGACCTTTCCAACTAATGTAGAGAATTTCATTCTTAATGATTATTTTCTACATGATATCTTTCCTCTTTAAAATACTTTTACAAATTTTATTCTTTTCTCATGTAGATATGTCATTTTGGGCCCTAAGTAAGTGTGTTGTGGCCCAACGTTGTGTTGGATGTCAAAACATATAGGTTGGTCTAATTTGATTAATAATTAGGGTTAAAATTCTTATCAGCCCCAAAAGTATTTCCTTGGGTTGAATCTGGTCTATACCATTTCTCCTCGAAAACATTCATGTGAGATTTATAATAAAATGATTTTATATATTTTTTAATTATTTTATCATGCATTTCTAGATTTAATATTTCATTTGTTATTTATTTTTCTATTTCGTTGGGTCCTTTTTAAAAAATTTTTTTTTTTTATGTTTTATAGTATAATATATTTTTTGAGTGTTTTTTTAAAATTATTGAGCTATGATATTATTTTAGTTATTTTCTATATTATTTGTATAGTATTTGATTATTAATTATATTGTTACTTTTTTTATATTTTATAGTTATGTAATATATATTTGTGAAACTTGTTATGTGATGTTTTATAATTAATTTAATTATTTTATTTTATAATTTCAATATTATGATTAAAATATATTGATAATTATATTTATTGTTGTGTAATGGAATTATAATAATTAAAATTTAAAATATAATATTCAATTTATTTATATATTTTAATATTTATTATTTGACTATATATACATATAATTATAATATTTAAAAATTTATAGAATAATTATATTCTTATTTTTTAAGATTTATTATTATAATTATTATTATTTTATTATTTCATAATAGGTTTTATTTTATAAATATATTATTATATTTATATTTTTATATTTTTATATTTCATTCTTATCATTGTTATTAGTATATTTAATTTATATTTTATAATTAAATGTTTACTATAATTTTTATTTATTAAAAAACTATTTATAATATAAAAAATATTATTTCCTTTAAAATATAATAATTTTTAAAATAAAATAATATCATAATAGTTGGTGGGGGTGTATTAAATTCTCTAACACCACCTAATTTTTTTAGTGTACACACTTACCCCTCTCTTGAAACTTCCATGAGTGTAAAAACTCCATGCATCATCATCTAAATAAGTTATCGAGGATCCATATTTTTTAGATACAAGAGATGACTACGAGTAAGATGAACACCATCTCTCATTACCCTTTTTATGAGGGAAGTCTGGTATCATTTAAAATAATTTTAAGAGACCAGTTACTTTTTATATATTAAAATTTCTATCCCTTTTTTTCATAACTAGTAATTTTCCAGGTCATTTTCACATAGCTATCCACACTAGGCGTAGTATCCACTAATACAAAATCTATTTGAAAACAAATAATAATAATAAGAAAGTAGAAACAAAGTTATATTTAATATTTATATAATAATTGTTAAAGTGTAAATAAAACTTTGAAACAGTGCATACCGTATAAAATTATGAGAGTCAACAATAGATTAATGGTATTAATACTTATGTAAAAGAAAATTACATGAGAAGAAATATCAAAGGTAAAGAAAAAAATTGAGAGAATATTCAAGATACAAAACTAGATTCAGATGGCCTCCACTCTTTGGATATTGAGATTTAACATTATCTTCCTGTCATTCAAGTTAATAAAAATAAATATACATATTAATAATGTATATAAAAGTAACACACAGATACAAACATGAACATATAAGAATTAAATATATATAATGTAATCTATGTAACTATAATAGAAATGAATTTAAATCTGATGTGAAAATCCACAAATAAATGATTTTATAATTAAAATATATTTAAGAAGAGGGTTCCTTGGTAACTAAATTTTAAATACATATCTTGAACTTTCATTCCAAGGGAACCAAAATTTTGAATTTGGAAAATTTATAGTTGTTCTAAAATAATTATTTAGTGGTTGAAGTTTCTTTCATAACACCTACATTCTTAATTCCAAGAAGAAAAAAAATAATGTATTTTTAAACTAAAAACACACAATTAAAATAAATAAATTGATTGTTTAAAATACAAGAATATTGTTGTGATTTTTTTACATTGATATGTTCAATGGGATGTTGGATATATTGGATCCATGGAGACTGCATTTGAAAATCAAATAATGAAATTTTATGGTTGGGGAAATAGATTTTTGAATCCAATAGATCATTTGTAGATATGAAATGGAGATTCAATGAATGAAGTTACTTCTATAACAATGGTATTGTTATTTCCAAGAAGAAATAAATAAATAATGAATTGATTATTTTACACAAATAATGAAACAATAAAATTATATTGATAATGGAAAAAACTAAGACCATTAATGTAATTATTTTCATACACTGAGTTGTCTAGTAGTAAGCTAGAGGTATTGGATTTAGAATCAAATTTACTTACAAATAGACACATGAATTTCAATAACATGAGATATTTTAATGAAAATTACACTTGAGACACTTAAAATAATAATAAATTTATGAAGTTATGAAAGAATACAAAACATAAAAAACAATTATGATGAAATGATATTGAATACTCAATTGGAAAATAAACCAATAATGTACTGATAATTATAAATGAAATCACAAAGAATTATGTTTATTACTATGTAAATATAATTCAAAATTCATAATGATTAAACAATGTACATTTTTCAAAAGATTACTATATATTTAAAAACAGATTACCTATTTAAATTTATTAATGAATAAAATGTAAAAACATATATAGATTGGTTTTATCCTAGTGCATAAATGAGTTCATGTTACTATTTTTTAAAAAAAACATAATTCATCATTATATTTGTTATTACATTCCATGTTGAATGAAAAAAATACAAAATTATAACAAAGTGAGTAATTTTTTACATATAACAATAAATCAAAAATGTATCAATAATTCAAAATGAATCAAATTTATACATGGAATGTGTGGGAGAATATAATTAATCCAATGATATAAAAAAATTTGATGAAAAAATAAATGAAATGGTATAAGTAACAATTTTAATTTTAATTTATAGCCTATTTTTTCAATTATAGTTACATATTTTTAGTATAAAAAAATTATTTAAATTACAATAACATAATTCATAATAAAAAATATTATTTTGGTCAAATAATAGATGTGTGTAAAACCAAAAAATAGTTATTTAATAATATAGTTAAATGTATTTAACTAAATTAAAATAACAAATATATGAAATTCATGGGAAATAAGTCATTTTAATAAAGTGATACAGATTAAAAAATTTCAATATGTTAAAAGGAGAAAACAATAAAATAGAGAATTCAAATAGATTATTACAGTGTCTAATATTACTTTTTTACTAGTTATTACACAATATTGTATGTTTTTTTTCAAATTTACAGGTGTATCCTTTCCAAAAATAGAGGTGTGTGGATATATTTTCTTGTTAATAGAAATAGAAAGAAATATATACTTCAAAAAAATATCTTAAAATTAATAAATTCATTATAAATGTAAGAAACATTTTTATATTCAAATTTAAGTAAAATAATATGATGACTTTAGAAAAATAATAATTTTTAGTTATATTATAAAAATGATCACTTTAATCCAAAATCATTGAAATATCAAAAAATAATAATTTTAAAAATCAATTAAATTTAATTTTTTTAAATTGATAATTTTTTCATTCCATGAAGTTTTTTTAATTAATATTTAGAAATTTTAAAAGCTTTAAAGAATTTTCATTATTATTTTTATAAATAAATTGTAACTAAATTCCTAAAAATAGCGATAAAATTTGAATTCAAAAATATAGAAAATTGTAAATCATTTAAAAAATAATAAATTTATTATCCTTATAATTTTTTTCTATATTTTCAATTAATAATAATTTAAAAAATAAATTTTATTTATATTTCATTAAACTAACTTATAATTGAGTTTAGAAAAATAGTAAAACATATTGCATTGAAAAAAAATATAAATCATTTAAAAAATTAATAAATTTAGAGTGATATAAAAATATAATTTCCATATTTACAACTATGTATAAATATTTTAACATTTAGAAAAATATAATTAATTTATAAAAATTAATATATTAGTGTAAATTCCACTTAAAATTTATAATAATTTTTTTTCTAGAAAATAAAACCTGAAATTTTAACCAAGTCAACTAGAATATTATGGTATATGATTCCAACAGAAAAATATAATGAATATTTTCATTTGAATTTAATTTATCCAACTATAATGATTTATTAGAATAATCCGTTGAAAAAATCCAGAGGATGGTTATGGAGGAAAATTATCCTCTGATAAATTTCATCAGAAATTGCTAATATGAAATTTTAACTGAAATTTTCATTTGAAAACTAATGTGAAAAAAGTTCATGGAAAATTACAATGGAAAACTCTGATAGAATTTTCCCTGAAATATTAAATAATTCAATCAAAAAAATTCAATGAAATTTAGATGAAAAAATGTTTTGGAATATTCCACTAGAATTTTTCACTTAAATTATCCACTAAAGCACTAGAAAATTTTACTAAAATATTCCATTGATGTATTTCAATATATAATTTCACTAAATTACATTAATTTAATGTTTAAGAGGAAATTTCCACTAAAATTATTCCCTATAATATTACACTAGAAAATTTCACTAGAATGTCCCATTTTAATATTTCATTGGAAAATTATACAGTATTTTCTTGTATAACTTTTCACTTAAATTATCAGTTATAACACACTCAAATATTTCAATGGAAAATTAAAATAGAATATATTTCAATGAAATTCTCCACTTAAAATTAAAAAAATAATATTACATCAAAAATTTACATTATAATATTCCAATAAACTATTTCAATGCTTAAATTTTACTAGAAAATTATAAATGAACATTATAGTGACTTTATAAGAAGAATTTTCAATAAATTATTTCATTTGAATTTTCCATCATAATATTTAATTAAAAATTATATTGAAATATTCAATTGTAATTTTCTAATGACTTAAATTATCTATCAAAATATTTAAATAAAAATCTGCACTAAAATATCCTAATGAAATTTTCTATTAAGATACTTTGAGTTAAAAATTGAACTCAAATATCACAACAAATTTTTAGTTAATTTTTTCAATATAATATTACATTGTAATTTTTTTACTCAAATTTTCCACTTAATTTTCCCACTAGAGTATTCCATTGAAATAAATTTTCAATGTAATTCACAACTAGAGTTTCTCATTTTATTTTTTGATTAATATTTTTATAAATTTTTTTAAAAATATATTTCATTATGGAAGGTGATCATTTTTAAATTTTTTAATCAAAATTTACTATAAAATTTTCACTGAAAATTTTCATTATAAAATTCATGTGACACCCACATATCACTGTTATTTTATATTATTTTATTTTATTTTCGGGTATTCTAAATTTTTGGAAGTTTCTTGTTTGAATCATCATTTTTCTGGAAATTATTTCTCCATTTCATGGTTAGAATGCATAGTTTATGTGAATCCATGAGATGACCCTTATACAGATACTTTTTGAGTTTATATTTTTCATTGTTAATCTGCACGACTAAGATATGGTTTATCGCATGACTTGCACATAGTTAGGATAAATATTTTTAAAGTCTTGTGAGGGGTGATGAATATTTAAAATTTTGGTTTTTAATGTGGTGTATGTTTCGATAAACCGTGTGGCCAAACCATACAAGTTTGTTTTTCTTGTCCAGTGGATCCCACATGATTGATTCATGATTTACCAAAGTGTATGGCCAAACAATGAAAGCTGCCCGAATTCACTTAAAAAGTAAATTTAATAAATTTTTTCATTATATTTTAAAACACCATCTTTTCTTCCCCTCTTGAACATCCATCCCTAATCACATGAGGTGGAGCTCCTCCCCTTCCCCATTTTTTAATTTTTTTTCCTCCCTCCTTCGATTTCAAGAGGCTTCCTTCTAGTTAATGCCTCATTATCTCTTGTCTCTCCCACTATATCTTATTTATCCATGGGTTCCTTTCCTCTTATGAACTCTAGGTGTTTACATTGTTGTATTTATGGTCTATTTTGTTATAACCTTGGGGGTTTTGGTACCTAAGACTAATAAATGATGTATCCTTTCTTGTTAGAGCCTTCGACATTGAAAGCAATGAGTTTCTGGTTATTTCATCTTGGATCCATTTGTTCCGAGGTAG
Source organism: Viscum album (assembly GCA_963277665.1). NCBI lineage: Eukaryota > Viridiplantae > Streptophyta > Magnoliopsida > Santalales > Viscaceae > Viscum > Viscum album. The sequence continues at coordinate 1,820,809,627 of OY728164.1, forward strand.
TTTCTATTGTGTAATTACTTTAAACAGAATGTCATTGTATTTTTATTAATTTTTAAATATGTTATTTTTGAAATTAAATCTATATAAGAGATATTTTGTGTTCCTCATAAATTTTTTAAGGGTTGGACCACTTTTCAAAAAGGTATTTAAGGGCTTTCTTGGTTTTCTAAAGGCTTGTTTCAATTCCCTGTGGTTTGAAATACCTAAGAGGTTTGTTTAAAATAAAATGAGATATTTAAGGTTATTTTAACCTATCTATGCTACGAATTGTTTAAACTTTATTTTTATGGAATTTTTTAAAGGAAGGAAAATACTTTGGTTTGTTGATGGATTTCAAAGAAGAGAATGTATGTTTTAAATGGTTTCAAATGTGGAATTCCAATTAATTTTTTTTAAGGGAAATTTTCACAATAGATTTTAAATGGTGTGAAATGTATTGGTATTATGATCCTTTTTTAAATAAATCACAGTTTTCACCTTTAAATGAGTTATTTTATAAAATAAGTGAGACACTCGATTAATCCCTTTGATTGTATTGTTTGATATAAATTGTGTACTACCCAAAGTGGGTTATTTTTCAACTTTAACATAATTATTAATGCTTATACATGTGAAAAGGTGGTTGTTTCATTCTAGGTTATTGGAGGTGATATTTGGGATTGACTTATTGTGTTTATTCATTAGATATGTGATGATTTCTTGGATCTCTTATTTTCTCACCTCCATTTAACTTATCATGGGAAATTGGGTAGCTAATAGAAGGGTCTAGATGCATGTTACACTAGTGTTGTGTGAACACACTATCTCGTGTCTTGTGGTATTTTCACTCTCATAGGAGTTTATTTTGAACATAATGGCCCTAAGGGGTTCTAAGAGGGATGTTTCAATTTCCCTAGGGGGTGCTTAGAGTGTACAGAGGAGACCAAGTATAGTATCATTCATGTTATATATTTGTGTGTTTTGTATGATAAATCTATATATATACTAAAGAAGGGGTTTCTCTTGCTGACGTGTCACCCAACAAAGCTTCCACGTCCCCTAAAAAACCACTTTCCCCCTCTAAAATTGTCACCCATCTCGCATATCTGCGGCTGTTCCCACGTGGGTTCATCCCCTGTAAATTCTTCCCGATCTTCCTCACCTAGGGTTCCATTGCATTTTTCTTCTCCTGCAATATACCTCCTCGCATATGGTTCCCGTTCGATTCCTCTTCTCTTGCATACCTCTACACCTCTTATGGTTTACGCCTTCCCATTCTGCTACCTCTTCCACCTCGATAACCCATTACTTATTCAGGTCCTCCATCTATGCCTGCTCCACATATGGGTCCACCTCCTCTGCCTGCTCTACCAATGTCTCATCCTCCGCCTTCTTTGGTTTGCCTCCTTCCTCTATGCCTGCTCCGTCTGCTATGTCTGCTCCACCTCCGCCTCTGCCACCTACATCCTCTCCGTCCGCTCTATTTTCTCTACCTCCTTCTCCTACTCCATCCCACTTTCATGGTATTTTTTCAATCGGTTTGGTTGATGTAACAATTAAATATTGAAATGGGGAATGATGATCTGTAGTTTTCAGTGTTTTCAGAGCTATTGGAGAGGCACAAGAGACTTAAAAAAGAGTTTAATGATGCAATTTGGGGCCTTTTCTGGCGCTCTTTATTGGATGGTAACCTAACCCCTTGATGCGATGAAAATTAGATCCCTGGCCTAACTTTACTTCCATTATTTCCAATTTCCGAACAACTGCATTCCAAACTTATTATTATACACTATGAAAACATTATTTTCAATGTCTTTTTATTGCTTTACATTTTTAGGGAAAAAAGATTGAGAAATCCGGTTCCATTTTCCTAGTAGATTGGAGTATCCTATTCAATGTATTATGCAATTTAATATGTGTACATAGTTCCTCTGTGATGGTTCATTCAACCCTTGATTATATGCTATGAAAAAATTTTGGTCAATATTTTTTTATTTCTTTACATTTTTGGGAAAAAATATTGAGAAAACTGGTTCTATTTTCCCAGTGGATTTGAGTCTCCTCTTCAATTTATTATACAATTTATTATGTGTACACAGTTCTTCTATGATTGTTTGTTCAACCCATGATTTATATATTTCATGTGTTACATACTTATTTTTTTGTTACCTATATCATGCCCCTCTTGGTTCACTGAGATGACTAATATAGTATTTTGATTAAGACCCACTATATTTCATTGTTTCCTTCCCTTATAAAAAATGAATGATTTCAATTAATGTTCAAAGATGATGTTAACTTCATTGAGGGAACTAGAAAATTAATTAAATGATGTGTTATTAGTAACTAAGTCCTTCATTGTCACCAACTTCATCTTTGGATTTTTGACATTAATTTTCCCTTAAAAAGTAATTGTAAATTGTGTTCCATCCATCCCTCACATTTTCTGTTTATATATTCATTTGAATTGTTGAACATTAAACATAAAAAAATTCATTGACTCATTCACAGGTTCAAGTCTAGCCTACTTCTTCATGTGTTTTCCTCATCAAAGGTATCAACAAATACTCACTATTTCAAAGATGTCTAAATCTAAAAACCTGATAAATCAAATTATGGCTCTACTTCGAAGCTCAGAAACCGGTTTGACTTGGATATCCTTCATTAATTTCTTTCCCAAGGTTCAGATTTTGTTTAAATCTCTCATAAAACACTATCCTCCGGATCTGATTTTTTTCCAAAAACTAAGCTTAAAGTTAGTATATTATTTGAATGTTGCTTCAATAATTTTCCTTGGGTTTCGATTTTCATTTTCCGGTAGGTTTTATGATGGGTCATTTATTTTCTTCGATTACCATATCATCACTCAACTGTTGAGATATTGTTAGTTTTTGAATTGTTTGACTAACAGATAGTAATTATTATTATTCTGGACAACTATTTATTCTATTTATGTTGTATTATCATACCTTTCTTCAGCACTTGTCTTATAGTTATAACAGAACCCATAAATTTCTTATTTTATATTGTTTTTAAATCACCAAATAAACATCCATTCATTGTACTAGTGATGAGAATACTAAGGCCAGTTTTCAATTAATTTACTACAATTTCATTTCTCTTAATTTTACTATGTTTCAAATGTGTTCATTAGTGCTTAAAATATTAGAAATTACAAACACTGCTTCTATTATTGATAATGTTATTGGTTCTTTTATTCTCTTCTTTGATGCAAGAAATTCCACTGAATATTATTCTCTAAATTGTATTTTTACAATTGGCATGAATTTATTTTCCATCTCATTCAGTTTTCAGGTTGCATTTCTACATTATATCATCAACTCACTTGGTTCGAACAATTAATTCAATTTAATGGGCTCAATAATGAAGATAACCAATCAAACCCAAGCTGTAATGATTACATTCATATTTTAAGGAAATCTTTTAATTTTTGAAAACGAATGCACTTATTTTTTGTTGCATATTCTACATGAATTTATAATTTATACATCTTCAAAGTATAATTTAACGAAAATGTTGATTATCATTCTACAAAAAGGTTCAATCTGTCTTCAAATATATTTTTTTCATTCAATTTCATGTTGTCATGTCTCTTTAAGGGGTTGAAAGCTCTATGTTGAAGGTTCCTGGCATGGGTGAATGTCTCCAATCAGTGAAAAAAATCCGGGAGCACCCCTCCTTCCCCATTACATGACTATATTCAGGCGAGCACTAAAAACATCAACACAACACTCTTAAGCTGCTTCGAAGGCTCAGTTCAGGTTTTCATGCCTGCTGAATATTCAGTTTCATTTTTATATTTATTATCATGAATTTAAAATTAAAATAATTTAGGTTTTCATCATTTTGACAAATATAAATAGGAAAATGAATGATCAATATTCCAATATTCCTTTTATATTGACTAAAATTACCTTTGGGCATTCATATTTCAGTATTAGAGGGATTAAAAATATTCAAATGATGTGTTTTACACAATAGTATGGAATCGTGTATTCATAAAGGTAACTATTTAATATTTTCCAATTATTTATAATGATAGAATTTCATTTTCATGCTTCATTCTTTCATATTCATTTCCTGATTATGCACTCTTTATTTTTCCTTTGAATGTATTCCAATAATGAAATGAATAGGTTCATTAGATTTGTTAACCAATTTATGAAACTATCTGAAAGAATTTGATATGTTTTGAATTTTCAATTTATTACATTTATTGTTCTATTTTTAGAATAGAAAAAACACCACAGTTAAAATGTCTGTATTCTATAAGAAATGCATCTATATTAACCAAATAATGGGTGGTTTTTTGAAAATTTCCAGTATATTTTATCCTAGTACTTATAAACTGGTTTTCATTGAAACAATATGTATAAATTAGTTTCATTTACACACAATACATGTGAATCACATAAGGTAACATAATACATTTTTATTGTCCATTAAAATACATTTCTTCATGTTCTGTAACTTAATTTTTTTTAAGAATTACGTACTGATTAAACTATTATGGAAGGAGAACACTGGGATGTTCCAGCAGGTTGAAGTAATGAGATGATAGATAAAGGTAAATTATGTACACATTCAGCTCTTCTAGAACATCTTATTATAGTTGATACTGATCATTGTTCAAATGCATGACAACTCCTTCATTAATCTATATTCATTCAAGATTTAAAACCTACAACACAATACTCTTAAGATGCATTGAAGGATCAGTTCAGATTTTCAAGCCTGCTGAATGTTCAGTTTCAGTTTTATATTTATTATCATGAATTGAAAATTAAATTGAATTAGGTTTTCTTCATTTTTACTAATATAAATAGGAAAATACATGACTTAAAACAGATTCATCTTTCTTCATTTCATTGCTTTTGATGACTTAAGCTCTTTTTAATGACTTAAAATTTATTCATCTTTCAGGTTTTGCCACAAAGGGGTATTTCATATTTTAAGAGAGTGTCAATGTCAAGTGCTATTAAAGTTATAGACTTTGGTAGAACCACTTTAAATCATGAAGATCAAACCTATGTTGTATAAAAATGGCATTATAGTTCCCATGAAGTCATTCTTGGACTTGGGAGGAGTTATCTGTGCATTATATGGAACATAGGTTGCATGTTAGTTGAGTTGTGATCTTTATGGATCTAAACAATCGGTGTTATTCAGTTGTTTTGAATATTTGATGACATTTTTCATGACCCATTTGGTTCAGGGAGAAGCATTGTTCCAAACTGAAAAGAATTTGGATCATATTGCAATGATGGTGAGGTTGTTTGGACTAGTGCCTCAAAATTTGTTGAAGATTGCAGACCGGATTTCAGAGAATTACGTGTGGAGGGGCCAGAAGGGGCCAGCTGGACTGGCCTGATGGGGCGACCTCGAGAGACAACATCAAGGTGGTGTGGAAGCACCAACAGCTTCAGGTTAGTGCTCATCACCATTATGTGGTTTGTATTATTATTGTTGTTGTATTTAAAAGATTTTGTGTTTCTGGGTTTAGTGCTTACTAGAATTTGATAATAGAGCATGTAGAACACTCGGCTCGAGACCTCATACATTTGCTGCAAGGCATTTTGAATTAATTTAGAATATCAAATTCAAAGAATTCTATGTCAGTTTCCCAATGGATCACTCCAATTTATCTCTACTTTTATCCACTAGAACAGTGCCCTATGGGATAGGGGCTGGGCTGGGAGGCGGTTTTGAGAGGTTTGGGTTGTTAAAATGGTGGATCAATGTCAACCAATCACATTTTAAATTAATTTGGAATCTCATTTTATTTAAAAATACACATTTTTCAGTCCTTTATTTATATTCTCTTATGATTATAATTAACTGTCCGTTTTGGATTTTTAGAGAAACAATGGTGATATTTGAAAAATCATTCATTGAGTTTTTAATATAAATTCTAAATATATATTCACTTTTAAAAAATTTAATATGATAAATATAAAAAAGAATGTGGTGGAAAAATTGGATATTAATTTTACGCATACATTGTTTACTTTGTTTTAATAATTTTAATACAATAAATATATTCTATTTTGAAATCTAATTATTTATTCCATTTTTTGTTCATACATTAGTATGGTCTCAATTAAATCATTATTTATCATAATTATTAGAATTTCAAATATCAAATATCAATTTTTCTTTACATTCATTTAATTTAAATCTCCGAAATGAAATTAATTTTTTATTTCTTATAGATTCTTGTACACCATTTCAAATGTATTTATCCAAAATGTAATATACTATCATAATAATGGTTCTATATTATGTCTAATTGTATTCTAACAATATGTTTCATTATTTTTTGATTTCAAAATATTAAATACTCATGTTCATTACTAACATTGAAATGTAGTATCTATATACATACTAAAGAAGTCTTTTTTTTCAAACATGTGTCACTCCCTCATCGCATTCCTCGTCACCCGATTACCCAACTTCATTCCCATGAACTAATTTCCATACAACCAAATTGTGATTTATATTCGCACCTAAACCTACTGAAACCCCTCCGCTGCCTCATTCTTCAACTGATAAGTCCTCTACTGCCTCCTTCGTCCGAATATTTCACCATGATCATTCTCCAAAATCGAAGGTTAGCACTTCAGTGCTGCTTTACTATAGGAACAAATCAAGCCATTACATGGGGGATATATATAACACAACATGATGCAAACTATTTTACTCTAAAGGGGACACTGAATAATATAAAAAACATTAGTTACTATCCGTATTTAAACCCACCTATTTTCAGATGTAACCTTATGTGAAAACACGCAGTGCTGTTTTTTTGTATCGAAAACATAATATCCTCTACCATAATGGGTTTTTCAATTTTCATGTTTTATTTATTTTATTACCTTTTATTATTTAAAATGTTTGTTACTTCATGTTTACTATTTTAATCTGTTGAGAATAAATTTTCAATCCTTTTCCATTATAATTTATGCTTTATACTTTTTTGTTGAGGTTTGAGAACATTACTTGACATATTTCATTTGTGCTTTGTGCTTGAATGCCAAAGAAATGTTTCCTCTCATTTCATAACCATGCTCAACTAACCTTGTCATTGTGTTTTTCACATGCATGGGCTCAGCATTGTAAATCACCCATTAGACAAAGGCATTGATTATGGAAATGTTAGTAGCAAAAATATAGGAAGGCAACTTTTGGTTTCGAGAATCTTTATTCACTTATGTGTTTACATATTCTATATTCAGTTATTCATTATAAATCTTGGAATTTATATAGAATAATGGTATTGATTATCCTGTTATATCAAGATTTCATATGTCTTCATCAGTTTTTTTATTCAATTTCAAGTTATCTGGTCTACTGAAGTGGTTGAAGTCTCGGCATACCCTTGATTGGTCTTTGTTTCCATTTTATGTTTCTTATCATTTATTTTCATATGTAAACTTTAAATATCCTATGTAACTACCTTCATAGGGTAATGTTGAGGTGATTGGAAAAAAATGGGATATATATATATTGTTTGAATTAATATATAATGATAAAGTTCCAAGGTAGCTTCATTTACAGAGATTTAAGGTCTTTTAATTAGAGTACTGTAGAATTGTGGACTCCTTTATTCCCATAAACACGATTTTGGTGATAAATAGCTCAGTTGTTATCTAGGGGATGCAAAATAACTTCCATATTTATGAATTTTACAATCCATTTTTCTCATTAGATACTAATTATCTTTCAATGACACCACATGAAATGCATTCATGTTTCCTACTAATCTACACATATGCATCATTGTAAGCCCATAAAATCCAGTTAAAATCCATAAACTATGAAAATATTTCTAGCTAGAATTCCATAATTTATCTCAATCTCGCCTCTTAAATTCATCTCATCCTCCACCATCATCTTTCATTTCATCTCTATCTTTGACACCCGACTGTCCCATTCCATCATGTTCCATCTCTTCCAGCATTAGTCTCCACTCCATTTCCTTTTGTCACATTAATTCCACTCACTTCATCACCATTATTTTATTTTAAGCATTATGTTGACTATTTTTTTTGAATGATCTAGAACCAGATGATTTGGAAAAAAATTGATAGTCCTGTGCATTTGCACGGGCGGAGTACTAGTTAACTATATTGGTGACTTATTTAAGGGATTCCATGTATTCCTTGTTTTTATTCCCTAGCTCTTGATTTGATTGATTGACACCATTAATTTTGTTGTTTATCATGGTATGTTTAATGGATATGTCGGTACATACTATGTTTTTTTAATTTCAATTATGGTTTTTGTTTGGTTTCAAATAAATTTTAAAATGGTTTGGAAAGGTGTTTTAAAAATTAAAGCGGCATGTATTTTATTAAAAATGAGTTTGAGAAATGATTTGGACAGTGGAGAATGAAAGTAGGCCTGATTTTAAGATTATTTTAAAGAACCTATCCCCACAATTTTAAAGTTGTTTTATAAAAAAAGTTAGGTTCCACCCTTTCTTTATCTAATAAGGGAGATATTTTATAAAGATGTTTGTGGAATGTTTTTAATTTCATTATACTCACATGTGAAAACTTATTTTCTATCTATATTTTAAACTATCATCAAGGAAATGGATTTTGAGATGAAATGATTAAAACTCTTTGGTGAAATCCTACTAGTCATGCTTATCCCACACCCGGGATACGTCCCTGGGTGTATACATATATTATGATTTATTTTAGGTGCCTAATTTGTGTTCTTCTATTGGTTTGGTTCTTTTTTGTTTTTTAAATGTTGTTCCATTAAAGATTAGTTATAATAGTTTTGAAGGACCATAGGTCATGAGGAGACTCTTAATAGTGGGTTGGTTTGTTTTATTTTGTTTATCCTTTTAGAATGGTTATGTATCATCCCATTCAGATAGATGTTTGGTTTGTTTCTTATTTCTATAATATCATTATATATTGAGTATAAATTTTATTATTACTACGATGTTCTATTGTTATAATTTCTACTGTGAGTTACTTTTTATCTATTTTATAAATTTATATTGGATACTTTTATCTGATGTTGTGGACATCCAATCTATGGGTGATTTGTGTTATATTTTCAAGTCAGGTCTTTATTGTGGTTCTTATTTATCTGAGGGTGAAACCATTACCAATTTCATGTTATTGAGACTGAGGCACTAGTTTCTGTCCCATGGGGATCAAGATCACAGTTTAAACTTAGTAGAAATCCTGCTTAAGTGGTGTGGTGGGTTGGACTAGGTCGGTTCATTAAAAATGGTATCAATTCTAAGTTCTTATGAGGGAATAAGTTCTTAAGGATCCCACTTTTTATTTGGGAAGTCAAGTAACATGAACATAGGTGTGTGAGAACTAAATAGGTATCTATAAGGAAAGTATCACATGCTCTTTTTCACCTCAATCCTTGAATTACCACGGGAATTTCTGGTTTTAATATTGAATTTTATTTTCTTACTATTATTATTATGTGTTTTGATATGATCATGTGGTATTTTGATCTTTATTGATTGTATTAGTTATTATTGAATTCCTCTTAAGATTTTGGGGTGAAAAGGGAAGATGAAACATAGCTTCGGAGTTAGCTCACATGGTTTGGAAAACTATATGGAGCATTTGTAGATTATTTTGTCAACCTAACAGAAGCTATTTTATGATTGGTACATGATTCACCAACTAGTACATCTACACCATGTATTGTTCTGATTTTCCCCTTGGATCTACTGTTATGGATCATTTGACTTTAAAATTAATCCAAATGGTTTTTACGATTAGTTTTATTTAAATTAAAGAAGTTTTATGGTGGTTTAATATTGTTAGATGAAGTTTAAAATGTTTTTTGTGCCCTATTGTTTGGTCATATATTTTAAAGAGTTGGTTTTTTGTTATAGAATTTTTTTTCAGGGCAAACAGAATTTTGTTTCATATGAAATGTTTTGGAACAGATCATTTTTCCTATTTTATTTTATTTTTTACGTATGTTTGAAATTGAAAGGAAGGATTTTTTGACATGTATTAATTTTTGAAATGAGTGTTAAAGGTTCTTTATAGGAGGAATTTTGATTGACATGAAATGTTTTAAAAAATATTGTATTCATTATAATATTTTGAAAATGATGTAGAATTAGTAGAATTTTTTTAAATAAAAGATAACTTTATAAATTTCAAATGTATTTTTTAAAGTGAGTTGGATTGTTTTCAATGTACACATGTATTAGAAAAATAAATTTGAACTTTTATGGAAAGGGTGTTGTTTAAAGAAGAGTGGTGATTTTTCAAGATGTTTTTTGTGTTTTCACTGGTCACTTATAATGCACTGAGACTATTTTTTTATCTATAAACCATTAGTGGGATAAATTCATGATTTTTTTCATGAGATTATTCTTCCAAAAAAATGTCTTAAGAGAATGTGGAAGTTTGACTTATAGGTGGATCCATAGAGTATTCCTCTTTTATTTGGGTCTTGCTTCTGTAGATTTTGAAAATTCCAAAACATTTATTAGGGTGATGGATCCAAAATATTAATTTCATTGGGAATTATTGAGTCACCATCATTTATTACATGTTGATCAGGGTTATTTCTAGGAAATGGGGTGGTTAGTTTTTTTAGATTTCCAATCAGTTGAATTGTCTAAATTAATCATAGGTATAGCCCAGACCAGGGTGACTATTTGTAAAATCCCAAGTAAGTAATGAATAATATATATTTTTATCTATGTCTATTAATGAATTAGATAGTGTTTTAGAGGCTTAAAATGAAAATAAATCCAATCTTAAGCATGGAATACACTAACATTTTTTAAAGGATTGTTTTACTCCCTTTTGATGGAAAAACATTATTAAATCTATATTTTTACAATTTTATAACCTATGTTTGTCAAAATAAACTTATTATTTATGATTGGGACATAAAAATTTACTTTGTGTGAATTTTTGGTATTTTTCTGACAATGTTCAATTTTTTATGAATAGTGAAAAACACTGTATTTTACATCAAAACTGATTTTTAATCTACTTTATTTATATGATTATATTATATTTTGAAATGGTTTTAAAGTTAAATTAGAATATATTTTTACCATTTAATCTAATGGTGGTAATTAGGATTAATTTCACTTTGTAATTGGGCATAAACTAAGGCCAAACGTTTCATAGATATTGTTTCAAAAAAACCCCGCTATTTGTTTTGACAACGGGAAATATTTTTAAATCAATTATTGAAATTTCTATGTTTGGAATTTGGTGAAATGGATTACATATTTGGAATAAGAAGGTCCAAATTATGTAGTCCAGACTCTTTTGTTTTTGGACATTATGAATAGTAATGACGATAATTATCTTTAATTATATTGATTAATGAGTAATCAGGTAGTTAAGGATAATAAAATGATATCATAATAATAATAAAAGACCACAAAATGTGTCCTAAGGCTACTGGTTGTCTCATGTCCGACCATGGGATGCCTTGTTCCAAAATTGGGGGCCCCATGGAATCACTTTTGTGAGAAAGTGACTTTTTATCTTTTTATTTTTAAAGAATGTTAAATGTGACAAAGAATGTATCACCTAAGTAAGGTATTTTTAATTTTGTCTACATAAATGATCTTTTGGACTATAAATATTCATTAGAAATCTAAAAATATTTCCTATATCATGATATTTTTATTTAATTTTTAGACATTAAATTTATTAAATTATTTATGACATCATGATGATGAAGCGATTACCTCATTAATAAAGGATTTAAAAAAATTAAATGATAATGTAAAATCTATGACCTACACATGTACAAAACCTATTGGATGGGTGGATTTCGAACCCTTATCACCTTAACCTCGAATTATATCAATGTGGGACCTTTTGAATATGAAAATCATTTTCAAATAAAGTAACATTTCTTTACATTCCAAGAGTGCCCCTCCTCCCCTCTAATAAAAGGCCCCCACCTCTACCTCCTTACCCACACTCCCAAAGCCTTTGGCTCGTCCAAACCCTGACCATTTTGTCTCTCCACATCCCTCCTTTACTCATTGAAGCCTCACATTGGGCAGAAGTCTTCCCAAGGAAGCCTTTGAGCTCAAACCAAAGAGAGTTACCCGATTTTAAGGTAATGTATTCACTTGAGTCCTTTTGTTTTATTTTTCTTCTCCAACCCCCTAAACTCTTTTTATACATTTCTTTTGTAACAACTCCAGTATCTTCAATATACTAGGAAGTTGTTATAATAAGGATTTGTGCTACAATTACACACACGTGCATCTAATGGTTAAAGGACATACTGTTTCCGTGGATGGTGAATTTATGCCTCCCGAAACGATGATTGTTCAACATTATTTTAACACCTTCAAAGGTGGCCATTAAGATGTCACTATATTTGTATATGATATATAATATGTTTCTGTTTTCCTTAAGCTTCTTTATTTTTCATTTTGGGCATACCTTTATGGTTTCCATTATGGGTAAACGTGATATCTTAATTTAAAGAAGTGCGGACTACCGCCCCCTCAAAGTGATTTGATTCGTTAAATACCATATGTGGGATGTATAAAAGATGGAACTATGATATTATATATGATATTATACTGGAATTATAATATACCTTTATATCATTATGATTCCATTCTATAAAATATGAAATAGAAATGAAAGTAGTGTTCATGCGTACGTACGGCTTACCGTCTCCATGAACGGTGCATTTCATTTCATACCTCTAAATGATTATGTAATATTATAAATGCATGTATATACTGGGTATATATTATATATACATCATGATTATAATTCTGGATATAATGGATACATGAACAACTTGTAATTATAAAGGGTTTATTTTTGACTCAAGTACCAATGATCGTTAAAACGACAGTTATTAACTTAAATAATTACATAGTGTTCATGACATGGAAATAAGTGATATAAAAGGAATAATTAACTTGAAAAAGGTTCTTAAGCAAGTAGAAATTAACTCAAGTTTATTATTCAGGACATTAAATAACGATCGAGTCAAGTCGGACCTGAGGTATGGGACTTCATCTCAATCTCCTTTCATTCGGGCATATTTTGTTTTATACACAACCTTCTTTTATATGGTGTATAAACCCCTTTGAATTTTATGTTTATTCAAAAGGAATATTTTTATACGAAGTGTTTACTAAACGAAAAAAGGGAATGTTTTTGTCGTATGTATGCGGCGACAATGACTTCTTCGCCGCCATGACCATTATTTGAGTTTCGGCTTCCTCTCCAAGCCATACTTTTTTTAAAAGAAAAATAAATACCATGTTTTACATTTCCTTATTTTGGTATTGAAAATGGTTTTCATAATGTTTTTATATCAATGTGTTGTATTGATATCTTGTGATTTAATGGTGGTAAATGTTATGTTTCCTTTATGCATGTTTTATGTGATACGATTATGTTGAGGTTCTTGGGCATTATTATGAAGACGAGTGGTTCCGTGATAAACTAAGGGTGGGTGAGCCCGATATAGCTCTCCAATGCATTGGGTAACGCGAAGGAGTGAAACGTTATGGTTTCTCCAAAGCGATTTAGGGAATATACTGTGATGGGTATTCCAAACATAACCAAGAGGGTTACTCCCTATGTAATAATGTTATGAATGCCTCAAGTTACCTTTATGTATTATATTTCTATGATTTATTCATGATTTAATGAGGTATGTTAAAGTGCTTATGTTTTATGGGTAAAGTATGATTTCATTCATATGTATATATGTACCCATGTTTCCTTTCCATATTTTTATATCCCTTACTGAGCTTTTTATGCTCATCCCATGTTTTTTTGAAATGTTTTTCACAGGTCAAGGGAAAGGTACATGATATAATGATAGTGTCAAGGAAGTGTCAAGAAAGAATCCATGTTTTATTTTAAATATGTTTACGTTGATGAAAAAAATGAATACTATCTTTATGTAACCACTTTGTTTATATGTGGAATGTAATGCATATTTTATGATCTAATTCTCTAAAACTCTAAACCCAAAAAGATCCTCAATGTGTAATCTTGTAATAACTCAAGATTAAGTAAGGTTTAAGGCTGGGGCCTTATAGTTGGTATCAGAGGTCTGTTTAGATAACTTTAGGAGTTAGAATTATATTAAATGATTATCCAAAAATATTTTTTTATGGTCAAATTGAAGTGATATAGTATATGAAGATTACCATGTTGCTTCATCTAAGACATGTTTGTTTAGAATGGTTTTCCGCAGAGGAAACAGGGAAGCAGTGCTAGAAAGGCATGCAGAAGGAAATAACCTTCTGAATCAGTATCCTGAGATGGTCGGAATTGGAACTGAATAGTTTGTTGCAGTAATGGCGTAGTTCACTCAAGCGATAAATGTTGGTGGTATCCATGCACGAGATCAGCCAGATCAACCATAGAGGAACATTTCAGTGGTGGAACATTTCATGAGGCAACATCCCCCATCATTCAGAGGATCATCTGACCCTGTTCTAGCTGAAGGGTGGATTAAAGCACTAGAGAAGATTATCGATGTCATGGGGTGTTTAGACAATCAAAAGGTTAGTCTTTCTATTTACCGTTTGGATGGTGAAGCAGATCAGTGGTGGTCAATGGTTAAAAATATCAGGGACACTGATGAGATTGATGCTCTCGACTGGGATGAATTCAAAGGTATTTTCCATGAAAAGTATTTTCCTAAGACTGTTCGACTTAGGATGGAAAAACAATTCCTGGAATTGAGGCAAGAGTAAGACTCAGTGGCTACCTATGAAGAAAGGTTCACTCGATTGGCAAGGTATGCTCCAAATTTTATCCAAGACCTTGATAGTAAAATCAATCGTTTTTACTCAGGATTAAAGCCAAAATATTGAAGGGCATTAGCTTCTCGTGAGTTTAAAAGTTATGAAAATCTTGTTCAATGTGATGAGAAGGTGGAAATGGAGTTTTCCAATGATCAAGTGTTCTATAAAAACCAGCTGAAGAAGATACCAAGGTGGCAGGAGAAAGGGAAGAATTATTCAAAAAAGTATGATGGTAAGAAATCTTAGTTTCCAGTTTGTGATAAATGTGGAAAAAGGCATGATGGGGAATGTCTTTTGAATTCTGGAAAGTGCTACCGATGTGGTGAGATGGGACATAAGGCTCGTGATTGCACTGAAAAAGATCAAGGTGAAGGTAAGACCAAATTTGATTTACAGTTAGTGAAATGTTTTAAGTTCAATGAGATGGGTCACTATGCAAACGAGTGTCCGACAAAGAGCTCGAGTGATGGGAAGCAGTTAGACTACAAGCATAAAGGGGTGGTCAAATCCTTTGCAACTACTTCAGCAGATGTCGGGCCATCAAATGAAGTTGTATGAGGTACTTTGTTTGTTTTTTCAGATTATGCAGTGTGTTGTTTGATTCGGGGTCAACACATTCTTTCTTCTCCAAAAACTTTTCTAGTAAAATGGGAATACCATCTCAAGAAATGACTCCTAAACTTTTGGTAAAAACACCTGGGGGAAATGTTGAGGCAAAAAGAATTTATAAGAATCTTCCTATCCTTATCTGTGGAAAGAACCTACTTGCAAACCTTATTGTTCTGCCTCTAGTAGAGTTTGATGTTATCCTGGGTATGGATTGGCTCTCTATTTACAATACTAAGATTGATTGTAGAGCTAAAGAAGTTTCTTTTCCGAACGACTTTCAGTTTGTGTACAAGAATGAACCCTTACTGTTGATAACTTATCAAGAGGATAAGAAACTTGTAAAAGATGGAAATGAATGTTACCTTGCACACATCGTTGAAAATAAAGGAACTGTTTAGATTAATGATGTGCCAGTGGTAAATGAGTATCCTGATGTTTTTCCTGATGAGTTGCCTGGAATAATACCAGATCAGGATGTTGAGTTTACTATTGACTTAGTTCCTGATGCTAAGACAATTTCAAAACCCCCTTATCGAATGGCTCAAATTGAACTTTTAGAGTTGAAGGAGCAATTGCAAGATTTATTATAGAAAGGTTTCATTCGGCCTATCACATCACCATGCGGTGCTCCTGTTTTATTTGTTAAAAAGAATGATGGTTCAATGAGACTTTTCATTGATTATAGAGCCTTGAATAACATCACTGTTAAGAACAAATATCCTTTGCCTCATATCGATGATTTGTTTGATCAGCTCCCGGGAGCTCAGTATTTTTCAAATATTGACTTGAGATCGGGGTACCATCAGCTGAAGGTAAAGGAAGAAGATGTTCCGAAGACCACGTTCCTTACAAGATATGGCCATTATGAATTTTCAGTAAATCCTTTTGGGCTAACCAATGTACCTGCTGTATTCATGGACATAATGAATAGAATTTTCCATGAGTTCTTGGATAAGTTTGTGGTGGTATTCATTGAAGATATTTTGGTGTTTTCTAAAAGTGACAAGGAGCATGAAAGACATTTAAGGGTTATCTTGAAAGCTTTAAAAGAAAAGAAACTATATGTAAAATTCAGCAAGTGTGAGTTTTGGTTGCAAAAAATTTCTTTCCTTTGTCACATTGTTTCTAAAGATGAGATAACTGTTGATCCTGCAAAAACAAAAGTTGTGGAAGACTGGCCAAAACCCACAAATGTAACTGAGATTCGTAGCTTCCTTGATTTGGCAGGCTATTACCGAAGGTTTGTTAGAAATTTTTCACGGTTATCTAGTCCAATGACTAAGCTAACTCGGAAGGGTGTTAAGTTTATCTGGACAAAATAATGTGATGATTGTTTTCAGAAATTGAAAAGAAGATTAGTGAATGCTCCAGTTTTGGCACTACCTTCAAGGAATGGTGAGTTTTCTATATACAATGATGCTTCATTGAAAGGACTTGGTTTCGTCCTAATGCAGAATAATCAGGTAATTGCTTATTCTTCATGACAGTTGAAAACTCATGAGGTAAATTACCCTACACATAATTTGGAATTAGCTGCTGTTATTTTAACTTTAAAAATTTGGAGGCATCATTTGTATGGAGTAAAGTGTGAAATATATACTGATCACAAAAGTTTAAAATATATATTCATTCAGAAAGAGTTGAACATGAGACAGAGGAGATGGCTGGAATTAATCAAGGATTATGATTGTACAATTCATTACCATCCGGGAAAAGCAAATAAAGTGGCTGATGCTTTGAGTCGATAAAGTAATGCTTCATTAGCAATGTTGTGTTTGGAACGTGATACTTTGGTTAAGTATTTGATTAACTTTGGCATAGAAGTTATTGGTGCAGGAAGTTCTTTTGTTTTGTTTTAGGTATCAGTGATATCATCTCTATCAGATAGAATCAAGCAAGCACAGAAGCAAGATAGTGAGTTGCAGAAAAAGGTAGTGCTGGTTCAGAAAGGTAAGTTGCCGGAATTAAACATTGATAATGATTGAGTTTTGAGATTTAGTAAGAGATTGTGTGTGCCTTGTGATTCACAGTTTAAGAGAGAGTTGTTATGTGAAGCTCATAGTTCTCTGTTTTCAGTTCATCTTGGCAATACTAAGATGTACAGAGATCTGCGGGAGTATTACTGGTGGGATGGAATGAAAAGGGATATTGCTGATTTTACTGTGAATTGTTTGACATGTCAACAGGTTAAAGCAGAGCGGAAGTTACCTAAAGGGGTGCTTCGGCCTTTACTAGTGCTAGAGTGGAAATGAGAGAATATATCCATGGACTTTGTTGTGGGATTACCGAAGACATCTCGAGGTAATAATGCAATCTGGGTTATTGTTGATCTCTTGACTAAATCTGCTAATTTCCTTGCTATACGAGATACCTTTTCCCTAGATCAACATTCCCGTTTTTATCTTAAAGAGATAGTCAGGTTACATGGAGTTACCCTCTCCATTGTATCTGATCGTGATCCCAGGTTCAATTCTATCTTTTGGAAAGGCCTTCAGAAGTCGTTGGGTACTGAATTAAATTTTAGTACAGCTTTTCATCCTCATTCAGATGGGAAGTCAGAACGAACAATTCAGACCGTGGAGGATATGCTACGAGCATTTTCTATGGATTATCGAGGAAGTTGGGACCAACATCTTTCTTTGGTTGAATTTTCATATAATAACAGTTTTCATTCCAGTATACATATGGCACCATTTGAGGCGTTATATGGGAAGCGGTGTCGAAATCCATCTTTCTAGGATGAAGTGGGTGAATGGAACTTGATGGGACCAGAATTGGTAGAAGAGATGGTAGAAAAAGTTCAGCTGATTCAGAAACACATGAGAACAGCTCAGAGTAGGCATAAGAGTTATGCAGACAACAGGAGGAAGTATCTAACTTTTGAGGTAGGTGATCACGTTTTTCTCAAAGTCTCACCATGGAAAAGTGTGATGCGATTTGGTAAGAAAGGAAAGATGAGTCCACGGTTCATTGGAACATATGAAATTCTGGAGAGATTTGGATCAGTTGCATACCGGGTGGATTTACCTCCGAGTTTATCTCAGGTACACAATGTTTTTCATGTTTCGATGTTGAGAATGTATATGCCAGATCCATCTCGTGTTTTGAGTCCAGAGGTAGTTCAGCTGGAAGAGAACCTATCTTATAAGGAACAATCGGTCCAGATTCTTGACCACAGGGAGAAAGTGTTATGAAATATGGTGTTTAATCAGGTTAAGGTTTTGTGGAAAAACCACATGATGGAATAGGCAACATGGGAATCTGAAAATGCAATGAATGATAAGTACCCCCATTTATTCGATAAGTAAATAAATTGTGGGGATGCAATTTTCTAAAGGGGGGAAGGAGGTAACATCCCAAGTAAGTAATGAATAATAGATATTTTATCTATGTCTATTAATGAATTAGATAGTGTTTTAGAGGCTTAAAATGAAAAAAAATCCAATCTTTACCATGGAATACACTAATATTTTTTAAAGGATTGTTTTAATGCCTTTTGATGGAAAACAATTTTTAAATCTATCTTTTGAAAATTTTATAATCTATGTTTGGAAAAATAAACTTATTCTTTATGATTGGGACATCAAAATTTACTTTGTGTGAATTTTTGGTATTTTTCTGACAATGTTCATTTTTTTATGAATAGTGAAAAATACTGTATGTTACATCAAAACCGATTTTTAATCTACTTTATTTATATGATTATATTACCTTTTGAATTGGTTTTAAAGTTAATTTAGAATATATTTTTACCATTTAATCTAATGGTGGTCATTAGTATTAATTTTACTTTGTAATTGGGTATAAACTAATGCCAATCTTTTCATAGATATTGTTTAAAAAAAACCCCCGCTATTTGTTTTGACAACATGAATTATTTTTAAATCAATTATTTCAATTCATGTGTTTCTAATTTGGTAAAATGGATTACATATTTGGAATCATAAGGTCCAAATTATGTAATCAGGACTCTTTTGTTTTTGGACATTATGAATAGTAACAACGGTAATTATCTTTAATTATCTTGATTAATGAGTAATCAGGTAGTTAAGGATAATAAAATGATATCAGAATAATATAAAAATACCAAAAATGTGTCCTAAGGATACTGGTTGTCTCATGTCCGACCATGGGATGCCTTGTACCAAACTTGGGGGCCCCATGGAATCACTTTTGTGAGAAAGTGACTTTTTATCTTTTTATTTTTAAAGAATGTTAAATGTAAAAAAGAATGTATCACCTAAGTAAAGTATTTTTAATTTTGTCTACATAAATTATCTTTTAGACTATAAATATTCATTAGAAATCTAACAAGATTTACTACATCAGGATATATTTTTTATAAATTTTAGACATTAAATTTATTAAATTTTTTATGACATCATGATGATGCAGCGATTACCTCATTAATAAAGGATTTAAATAAAATGAAATGATAATGTAAAATCTATGACCTAAACATGTTACAAACCTATTGGATGGGTGTAGTTCGAACCCTTATCACCTTAACCTCGAATTTTGTCAATGTGGGACCTTTTGAATCTGAAAATCATTTTCAAATAATGTAACATTTCTTTACTTTCCAAGAGTGCCCATCCTCTCCTCTTATAAAAGGCCCCCACCTCTACCTCCTTACTCACACTCCCAAAGACTTTGTCTCGGCCAACCCATGCCCATTTTGTCTCTCCACAACCCTCTATTACTCCTTGAAGCCTCACTTTGGGCAGAAGTCTTCCCAAGGAAGCCTTTGAGCTCAAACCAAAAGGAGTTACCCGATTTTAAGTTAATGTCTTCACTTGAGTCCTTTTGTTTTATTTTGCTTCTCCAACTCCCTAAACTCTTTTTATTCATTTATTTTGTAACAACTCCAGTATCTTAAACATACTAGGATATTGTTATAATAAGGATTCGAGCTACACTTACACACAGCTGCATCTAATGGTTAAAGGATATACTGTTTCCGTGGATGGTGAATTTATGCCTCCCGAAACGACGATTGTTCAACATTATTTTAACACCTTAAAAGGTGTCCATTAAGATGTAACTATATTTATATATGATATATAAAATGTTTATGTTTTCCTTAAGCATCTGTATTTTTCATTTTTGGCATACCTTTATGGTTTCCATTATGGGTAAACGTGATATCTTCATTTAAGGAAGTGCAGACTACCGCCCCCTCAAAGTGATTTGATTCGTTAAATACCATATGTGGGACGTATAAAGGATTTAACTATGATATTATATATTATATTATACTGGAATTATAATATACCTTTATATCATTATGATTCCATTCTATAAAATACGAAATAGAAATGAAAGTAGCGTTCATGCGTACGTACATCTTACCGTCTCCATGAACAGTGCATTTCATTTCATACCTCTAAATTATTATGTAATATTATAAATGCATGTATATTCTGGATATATATGATATATACATCATGATTATAATTATGGATATAATGGATACATGAACAACTTGTAATTATAAATGGTTTATTTTTTACTCAAGTACCAATGATCGTTAAAACGACCGTTATTAACATAAATAATTACATAGTGTTCATGACATGGAAATAAGTGATATAAAAGGAATAATGGACTTGAAAAAGGTTCTTAAGAAGGTAGAAATTAACTCAAGTTTATTATTCAAGACATTAATGAATGATCGAGTCAAGTCAGACCCGAGGTATGGGACTTCGTCTCAATCTCCTTTCATTGAGGCATATTTTGTTTTATACACAACCTTCTTTTATATGGTGTATAAACCCTTTTGACTTTTACATTTATTAAAAATAAATATTTTTATATGAAGCATTTACTAAACGACAAAAGGGAATGTTTTTGTCGTATGTATGCAGCGACAATGACTTCTCCGCCGCCGTGACCATTATTTGAATTTCGGCTTCCTCTATAAGCCATAACTTTTTTTTAAAGAAAAATAAATACCATGTTTTACATTTCCTTATTTTGGTATTGAAAATGGTTTTCATAATGTTTTTATATCAATGTGTTGTATGGATATCTTATTATTGAAAGGTGGAAAGTTTATGTTTCCTTTATGCATGTTTTATGTGATACGATTATGTTGAGGTTCTTGGGCATTATTATGAAGACGAGTGGTTCCGTGATAAACTAAGGGCGGGTGAGCCCGATATAGCTCTCCAATGCAGTGGGTAACGCGAAGGAGTGAAGTGTTAAGGTTTCTTCGAAGAGATTTAGGGAATATACTGTGATGGGTATTCCAAAGGTAACCAAGAGGGTTACTCCCTACGTACGAATGTTATGAATGCCTCAAGTTACCTTTATGTCTTATGATTTATATGATTTATTCATGATTTGATGAGGTATGTTAAAGTGCTTATGTTTTATGGGTATAGTATGATTTCATTCTTATGTATATATGTACCCATGTTTCCATTCCATATTTTTATATCCCTTACTGAGCTTTTTATGCTCATCCCAGGTTTTTTTGAAATGTTTTTCATAGGTCAAGGGAAAGGTACATGATATGATGATAATTTCAAGGAAGTGTCAAGAAAGAATCGAAGTTTTATTTTAAATATATTTCCGTTGATGGGAAAAATGAATACTATCTTTATGTAACCACTTTGTTTATATGTGGAATGTAATTCATTTTTTATGATCTAATTCTCTAAAACTCTAAACCCAAAAATATCCTCAATGTCTAATCTTGTAATAACTCAAGAATAAGTAAGGTTTAAGGCTGGGGCCTTATACTATTTATTTTTGGATTTGTGCTTGTTTGAATCAGAAGGAGATTATTGTTGTGATTTTACACAGGATAATTATCTTGTTTTATTTATGGTTATTTATTTTTGAGGTGTTGGTTGTGATGATTGTTTTTGGGCCTATGTGTTTGATTCTATACCTTTATGATTTTGTGAGATGTAAACTTTGGTTGAGATTTTTTGGTTGAGACTTAGGGGAGGCTTTGGGTTTGTGTTTTAGGTGACTATGAAAAAACATGAAACTAGTTGAGATTATATATTTTATAGTGTCTTTTTGGATATTTTTAGGTTCATATTAAGATGGTGACCCATGTATGAGATCCTATATCACCCTTTTGTTAATTTTGTGCCCCATGATTAGTGCACATGTTGTTTTCTTTTTGAGTCATGTCTTTGGTTGGAGTATTTTATCCCATTCTGATGATGTGGGTTGTGATCAATTTATGTGATCTTTCTTAATTATCATCTGTATATTCATTGTTTTATGTTTTATTTGAGGTTACTATATTATTTCTCATATGGTTATAGTGGATTATATATGTTTTTGGTTTCCTTTTGGTTCTCAGTGTTGTTCTTTTATTTGGGGAGTGTTTATCTTATAAGAAACCATCAGACATTAACTCTAAATAGCGAGGAGAACATTTCTATGTATTCATATTTTGAATATTTTTTTTGTGTATTGTGAGTTTATTTATCTTAGATATGTTTGATGTTGTTTATGGATTGGATCTGTGGTTTTGAAGAGTTGTTCATTGTATGGTGTTCCATTTTCACCGAACCACTTTAGGATTTTTTAAACCACCAAACACAAATTTAGGTTTCATAGTGCTCAATTTTCTACTTCCTATACTTTTATAAATGGAATTTTGAGGTTATAAATTTGAATTGTGGGGATAATTGTGGAACATGAATCCCTCTATTGTTAAATATTGTATTTTATTTTAGGGAATTTTAATTTTTGGATGTTCTGGACTTCAAACATTGTTTTTCTTAATTTTTTTTCTTTGTTTCATATTTAGTATGAATGGTTTAGGGTGAAATTTTTTATAAACCTTAAATAAATAAATTTCCATTTCATTTTTTCCTTATACAGTTAATCTACATGGGTAAAAAATGGTTTGGTCGAAACCATGTGATTTCCAGAAGAAACCATATGTGGACACTTATGCAGGTGTTGTTTAGTGTAAAATTAGGAGAAACATTATGAAAATAACACAATGGGTATTGAATATTGTATAGTAGTGTTTTACATAGTTAGTTCATGGTTTGGTAAAGTAGTTGGCCAAACCATGTGAGTGTGTTTATCTTGTCCAACATCACTCTAATGGTTGGCGGATGGTTAACCAAACTTTGTAGGCTTCCAAGATTCACTTAAAATTGATTTTACTCATTTCACCCCTTCAGTTTTAACTCTTACCCTCCTTATGTTCATTACCTCTCACTCATCTATCCCTAGGCACATGATGAAACCCCCCCCCACCAAAATTTTTGGCCTCTTACCTATGATTACAAGTGTCTTAGTTTAATGTAACGACCCCTTCTCTCTTATACCTGCACCTTTATCCCATTTATCCTTGGTTTACATTCCACCGATGAACCCTAAGGGATTCAATGTTCATATATATGGTTTATGGTGGTCTAACCTTGAGGTTTTTAGTTGTTATATCTTATTGAGGGTGTATCTTTGCTTGTTAGTTCCTTCTCCATCGAAGGTTATAAGTTGTTAATTATTTCAGCTTGGTTTTGCTTTATCATAAGTAGTTGATTTCATTTGTTTCCATTTATCATAATATCAATGAATTATTTTTTTAGGTTTTATATTGTGAAATTAAACCTATATGAGATGGATTTTTTGGACCTCATAAATTTTTTATGTGTTGAACCAATTGACATAAAGGTATTGAAGTGTTTTCTAGGTTTTATAAAGAGTTTTTTTCATAAAACATGTTTTGAAATTAATAAAATTATGTTTTTAAATAAAATGTGGTGTTTAAGGTTTTTTCGACCCTTTTTGGGTCACAAATTGGGTAAAATGTTGTTTTATGTAATTATTTCTAAATGATGAAAAATGCTTTGGTTTCCCGATGGGTTTCAAAGAAGATAATGTATTATGGGAAATACATTCATGTGATGCACACATTAAATAAAGAGAGTTAAATAATTTATATTTCACCAAAATTAATATATAATGCATCACATGAATCCTATCTCTTTCCTCACTAATCTAGATGGATGACATGGTTCTAAAGATAATGAGATCCATGTCCTTATTCGTTATTTTTTAGCATGTTTATTTAGCTTGGGAACATTCTATCCCCTATGATATCACTTTTTGTATCAATATATTAATTATGGAAATGATGAATTTATAGATTGTTTAACATTAAATATGATGAAATCCTTTTGTTCCTCAAGTAAATCCATTACACCCATGCATTGTGCCCTAATAGTTTACATGCCTTGTTCATTAAAAAGTTTCGGCATATCATTGGGCCTGATATCTCTTGTCTTATGAGATATATTTTTATGGGTAAACAAAATTTATTTTTTGTCAATAAAATTATGATTAACCTTATTTATAAGATTAAAATATCCTTCCCTAGTTTCAGAATTCAATCCCATAGTTTTATATAATATCAGGTATAAAATCTTTTCAAAGAATCTAGTCAACTATTTGCATACCTGGATGCCTTCTATTATTTCATAAAATAAAATTTATTTTATTCACAAGATGATTATTTCTAATAATTCTATTATTACAAATGAAGTTTTTTTACTCCATTAAAATACAATTTTGCATCTAAAATAGGTTTCATGGCTGGAAACATGATATGAAGAAAATCCTATGATAGAGTGGAATGTTATTTACTTTGGTTTGTGATGAGTAAAATTGGTTTTTTTCTAAATTGATTAATATGGTTATGAAATGAGTTAATTTTTTCCCTTAAATATTCAAATCAATGGAGGCCTCTCTCGACGATTTACCCCCACTAGGGGTCTTCTCCAAGGGGACCCTCTCTCCCCTTTCATTTTTTATTTTGGTAGCTTGCATATTTTCCAAAATTATTTCAGTGTAATATAATGTCATCCTTTTTCAATATGAAAAGGTCTATCGTCTGAGGCCACCTATTTCTCATTTTTCTTTTCTAATGATTACTTTCTTTTCTAGAGGGCCACCTTGGAATAACTTGATTATGTTTATCACCTTATTTTTAAATATGATGTGGAGTATGGGTAGTTATTAAATATCTCTAAATCTGAAATAAATTTTTGATTAGTTGTTACTTAGATCAGGAAGGATGGACTTCAAAAATATTTTGGTATCCGGATGGTTGATAAGAATCATAAATATCATAGGCTGCCCATAATTGTTTTCCATTCAAAAAATAGAGGTGTTCTCAAGTATTTGGATAGGGTGGAAAAATTAGGGATGTGCCATTAAAATGGTTTATAAAGTGGTATAGAGGTTATCATCAAGGATATATCCCAATAAATACAATATATGTTATGTGCCTTTTTCAAATCTCTGGATTCATTTTTGGCCAACTTCAATCGTGACATGTAAATTTCTAGTGGGGACTTAATAATGGGAGAAATTAAATCCAATAGATTTAATGGAACAAACTATGCCTCTATAAAGTGTGAAAGTGACTGGGTTTTAATGATTTATATTACTTAAACGATGATATTATTTTTAATTAGGGCCGATGGATTACCCACTACCCAGATTCCCTTTGTGCAAAGGCCCTTTGTGCACAATATTTCTCTCATTTGGACTTTTTTGAATCTTTTTTAGGCCTACGTCGCAGTTTCTTCTAGAGAAGTCTATTGGGTTCAGATGATCTACATATTAGTGGGATATATTGGAGGATTGGAGATGGATCCAATATTAATATATTTAAGGATACATGGATGTTCGATTGTGATGTCTCTAAGGTGACATCCCCCATAGTCACTGATTTGGAAGATGTAGTGTTTCTCTCCTTTCATAATGAGGTAGTACGTTTTGGTGAATTGATAAACTAAAATCCTTGTTTAGATAGAGTTATATAATAATTATTATAATTATTATATATGTTATAGATATTGGACCAAATTTCCTTTTTTGGAGTCACTAGAGTTTTAGTTTATACTCTGTGAATTTTGGTTATAAGTTGGAAATCGACAAGACAAACTTGGGGTTAATAATTTTTGGAGGACCCTATAGAGCCTCTCAATACCACCCAAGGCTTGGTACCTTTTGTAGTAATATTATTCCTAGATACTCCCATATAAGGAGTTCCTTACTTCTCACCATGATACTACTGATCCAACTTGTCCACTTTTCATGTCTCTGACTAAATCCTCTGTGCATGATATCATCCATTGTCCCATGTCCATAGTTGTTTGTCATGCTCGGAATGTTAATTTAAATAACCTCTTGGATACGGCTTCTGTATTAGTAGTGATATTGATGATGTGATCCTTTTCCCTAACTGTAGAAACTATGAGTTCCTTATGTACATTGGACGAGATAATTTTGGTTAGAAGAATGACCTAACCATTAATCAGGTAGCCAAGACAAGATCAACTTGGGTTGAGCATGCCAATATTTAGCTGACTAACTAGAACCATTGTGATCTAAAACATGATGGTATGAGTGTGTATTTGGATACATATGCATAGAACCCACCTCATATAGAAGTTATAAAGATAAATGCGGATGTGTCACTTTCTGATAGATGTTTCACTGGTGTTAGCATGGTAGTATGGGATTCTATTCGATTGTTTATCGTGTCATACCAAAATTATTATATGGTGACAAGGATAAATTTCTACATGCATGACAAAAAAGGAGTCTCAAGAAATATATAGTTTTACACAAGGAAGTTTGATGGAGAAATTGTGTATTTTTTATATCTTTTTTTATGTGAAGAAATTGAAGAGGTTGAAATGATGAAGGTGTAGTGGGTTTCAAGGTTTTAGAACATTATTTATATATTTGTTAGATATAAATATTTTCATATTTAATGGAATTTGTGTTTATCACAAAATATGAGGATATACATGCTGGTAGGGAGTAATCTTGGGTTAGAAGTGGTTTTAACAAAGTTTTGAGATAGGTTTTCAAAGCCTTACAAAGTTAATCTAGGATTTATTTGATGTGAAATTTCTTGGATAAGAAAATGGACAGATTGATGATAAAATAGTTTCATTGTATTTCATGTGTAGATAATACACTCTAATTTGATTGTATCATCTGAGTGATATTCCAAGTTACCATAAAATTTCATAGAGGATAAATGGTTTCAATTGGTGTGTCAATAGGTACACACAATCTGGGGGAAATTATTTCACATGAAAACTGTCATGGACTTCCTAAAGAAAATGAAAGGATCCTTTGGAAGATATAGAATACATGGCTTCATTTAGGATATATTTCTTGATATTGGGTGAAATAATTTTGTGTTAGAATTGTTTTATTCTTCACCCTTTTTCATTAGAATTTATATACTAACATTCTTGGTGAGAAGTTGTTTCAGTTCATAGCAGCTTTTCGTGATCATGTTACATATGGTTTATCAATTTTTAGAGAATTTAAATGGAAACATGGTCATTGTTAACAAATATTATTATTTCATACACCAATAACTATTTTAGTAGTATTATAAATTTATTGACAATCCATTTCTAACTAATACAATCATCTATATAGTTAAAATAGGAATAATGTGGTTGTGTTTTGAAAATGGAATAAAAATCAAAGAGTACTTTTTTGGTTGGATGAAAGGAGTTCAAAGGATTTGATGAAAGTAAACACATTCATGGAGTTAAAAAAGGAATATTTAAGTAATCCATAAGGGGTATTATATTATCACTCAATTTTGATTTCTTGATGGTGATTATTTATTCTTGAAAATTTACTACAAGAAGTTTTTTGAAGGAGTAAAAAAGGGGATGGTACCCATAAGAAAAGAAGCCAAAATCCCCTTGGTATCTTATTGAAAAAGGGGGAGAGAGGAGAGACATGGACTTGGAATTTATAAGATATTTTCATCAAAAATATAGGGGGAAGAATTCAGTAACCATGGTTTTATATATGGTGGATTTTTTGACAATATTTTAATGTAGTTATTGAAGTGATATATGGTGATAGAGGAATTTCATTAAGTACAGTAAGAATATGTTAGACTCATTATATGATTTTCATGAGTTTCATAGAATAAATGGGGATACTATTTTCTAGGATAATTTATAGTGATATTGCATGGAGATTTATATTTGGAATATATAGGTACTCTTTAAGTATTAAAATGCATGCATAAATCTGCAAGAATTTTATGAGATGCCAGCGAACTCATCCTAATAGAAAAATTCCTACAACTACTACATGAAAAAGGGCTTTCATTGTGGGTTTTTAGTGATTACTTTCAAAATCACCACTAAATATTTTGGGAAAAATTCATTCACGGTGA
This sequence comes from Viscum album, assembly GCA_963277665.1. Classification (NCBI taxonomy): domain Eukaryota; kingdom Viridiplantae; phylum Streptophyta; class Magnoliopsida; order Santalales; family Viscaceae; genus Viscum; species Viscum album. The sequence continues at coordinate 1,820,838,225 of OY728164.1, forward strand.
TTTTTTCTTAAAAGAACTAGTAAATTTGTTTTTTATAATTATTTATTTTTTTTGAAATTTTGAAAATCCACCACTAATTTAGATATTTCATTTATTTTAAAAAAATTTAATTTATTTTTATTGGTGGTTTATAAAAAATGTTGTGAAATTGCAGTGATTTTTATAAAATCGTCGCTAAAATAATGGGAAAAAGTATTAAATAAAATGATTTATTATTAATAATTATTATTTATTATTAGTATTAATAGAAAATTGTGTGTGTGTGTTTATATATATTTATGTAACCTAAATGTGTTTATATATATTTATGTAGATTTTGATATATGTATATTTATTTATAGATATTTATTTAATTTATTTAATTTATTTTTTATTTTTTAATAATTTATCACTTATTTGTTATATATTGATTTATTAGTGATTATTAATTTATTGTTAAATTATTATTTATTAGTTATTTACTATTTATTATATATTATTACAAATATTTATTATTTATTATTACTTATTCACTATTTATTAGCTATTTATTTTTATTACTTATTTATTATTGATTATTGATTATTGATTATTCAATAATTATTATTCATTATTTATTATTCAATATTTACTATTTATTATTTAATATTTATTTATTATTCATTTATTATTTTCCAATTATTTATTATATATCTATAATTTATATTCTACTCATTTTTACCTATTATTTATTATTTATTTAGTAATTTAATTTATATTAATTTATTTTTCATTATTAAATTATTATTTGTCATTATTTATTTATAATTTGTTAATATTTATATTTTTATTATCAATTTATTATTAATTTGTTATTTACATATTACTTATTAATAATTTCTTTCTTTCTAATTGTATATTTATTATTTATTTACTATTTATTAATTAATTATTCATTTATCATTTATTTAATATATACTATTTATTTAAATTTTACAATTATTTATTATTTATTATTTACTTAGAATTTACTATTATTTATTATTTATTATTTAATATTTAATATTTATTTTTTTTATTTATTCTTTATTTATCATTTATTTATTATATATTTTGTATATATTATTTATTATTTATATATTATATTATTAATTTTTATTAATTTTTATTTACTTATTATTTATTACTTAATATTTATTATCATTTGTTATCATTTGTTATTTTTTCATTGTTTATTATTTAGTATTTATGTATTATTTAATTCTTATTTATTAATTATATATTAATTAATTATTATTTATTTATTATCAATTATAAATTATTTATAAATTATTTATTTATTATTAATTTATCAATTATTTATTTTATAGTAATTGTTAATTATTTATTATTATTTAACATTATGTTTATGTATTTTTTTATCTATATATATGTGTGTATATGAGTATATTAAATATTGTTTACTCACCACATATTGTACTTGCTGGAGTGGTAATGTATTTACCAAATAACCAAGAGGTAAGGAGTTAGAATCTCTCCCAAGACATATATATGGTAGATTTATGTAGGGCATATGCATGGAAGGTAGGAAAAATAAGTAATAAATAAATAACATTAAATAAATAAATAAATAAACAATACCAAATTAATAAAAAATTTATAATAAATAAATAATAAATTGTAAATAAATTAATAGTGAATAAATAATAATAAATAAATGACTTAAACAAAAAAACCGAAAAAATAAATAAATAAAAAAACCGTCACTAAATATTTAGCGGTGGTTTAAACCGTCATTAAAAAACCGCCACTAAATATGAACCCGTTGAAAAAAAACGACAAAAATATTCCCAACACGCAAATACATGATGCTTTTAGAAAGTGCCATGCATCATTTAGCAGTAGTTTAAACTATAGTTAAATGCACAAAAATAATCGTGAATCGCCTTATTTCTTATAGTGAACTGTTTTCCCGTGACACAAGGATAAACATGGAACGGTTGGTGAAACATGATACTAAATGTTTTTTATCTCTATTTTAGCATATAAAAAGAATAAATCATGGTGTATGATGATCTACATAAATCATAAAATCCATGGAATCCACAATGCACAGAATTGAGTTGCACCATGAAATGATTATCCACACTGAAATAATCATGCTGCAAGGAGTTAAGAAACTGAAGCATGTGTAAGGGTACCACTAAAATCTAGAATCAATGTATAGGTCAAACCATATATATGTAAAGATTTATGAGAAGGTTTCTATAGCTATGTAAAGGTGCACTAAAATGATTTTGGTTGCATCAAGGTACATTGATCTGTGTGAAGGTGCTCTTCTATATACATGATAAATCCACATATGATGAGAAAGGAAGTATGTCACAAATAAATATGATGTCCATGAAGAAGAAATACGAAGTGGGGAAGGAGAATATGGAGATACACGATATAATCAAATAAAATGTAATCTAAATTTGGATGTGTTTAAAGATTGATGGTTTAAGAGAAAGTTTCTTACCGCTAATATATTTGGATGGAGAAGGATTAAATTAAGAGATGTTTCTTATTCTGGAACTATCGTCTGGAGGATAACTACTACATTTTGGGGAAGTACATAGACATAACCCTCATATAAGAGGTTTGAATCTCATCTAATTTGAAGATTAAATAAGAGAAATATATTGAAGATCAGAGGGCATCTATCAAAATCATGGATTCAATGAGTTCATACCATGAAGATCATTGAGTGACTCTCAAGTCTATAAATTAATCATTCTTTGACATGATCAGTGAGTGAGAGTACAAGAAGAGTTATTATTCCCGATATCGATTATGTCTCCTTCCTGAAGCCCATGTAATAACTCTATTATGAGTATTATATCCATGAAACACCAACACATTGTTGGTGTGTGCTCTTTGGGATAGCCTATTTGGGTGAACCAAGAAAATTCTAGTGTCCCTGTATTTTATATTTAATGTGAATGATGTGTATTAGGGATGCCATAAAAAATTGGTTGAATTAATGTACTTGATAACAAGGGAAAAATGTACTAAAATGAAGAGGATAAAACAAAGATAGAATAAAATATAAAATCGGTAACATCTTGATTCACCCCTACCCCTCTCAAGGTGACTTTGGTTCCAACAACGGTCCAGATTTTATTTCATTAATTGGAAAACCTAGAACACATTGTCAATCAATGTCAACTGAGGAGGTAATTCCAACTGATAATCAACCTTACCAATTTTAATAGTGATCTTAAAGGGTCCCACATACCATGGAGAAAGATTCCCCTACTTTTTGAGTTGATAGTGACCCAATTGAGGGGATATCTTTAAAATCAACTGACCACCCACCAAAAACTCCAAGGTACAACACCAAAGATCAACATAAGACTTATAGTAACTCTATGAAATCACCAACCATTTCTGAATAGTCGAAGAATTTGTCATTTTCTCCTATATAATACTTGATCCGAATAAAGAAGCCTCACTCGCATCAGTATAGCAGGGGGTGACCGACATGGATGACCATACAGAGCCTCTAAAGGGGCCATCCTGTTTGATGATTGATAACTTTTATTATAGGAAAACTCAACCATTCTCAAATATTTATCCAATGAACCTTTGAAGCCTAAGATACATGCACAAATTATACCTGACAGAATCTAGATCGTTCATTCTGTTTGGCCATCTGTCTATGGATGGTAGTACATGCGCAGCTTTAATTGAGTTCTCATTACATTCTAGATGCATTTCCAGAACATGGAGGTTAAGCCGATGTCCCTATTGGAAAATGTATCATATGGTGCCTAGTGAAATCTCTTGATCTCTTATATATATTGCTTCCCAAGGTCATCCACTTTCATGGAATCTATGAATTAGATAAAGTGAGTATATTTAGTCAAATAATCGATCATGACCTAAATGGAATTCCTAAACCTAGGGGTGGAAGCTAACCAAATGATAAATTCGATGAAAATCTCATCACCATTACAAGTATCCACTTGAAGTTGCTGCAAAAAAATCTAAGGGATTTTAGTTCTTGGATTTAACCTAATGAAAGGTATAGTATAATGACACAAAGTCTACAATGTCATGTGTCATATGTAACCACTGGTAGTGGTGCTTCATGTCATAATATATCTAAGTAGTTCCTGGGTGGAAACTCCATTAATAATGATGTAAATATTTCATTATCACCATCCTCATTGACAAAGAAACCACATGAATACTCTTAAAGTAAATAGCTTCTTCATTATATAGAGACCACTCATTGGTGGTCTCTCCGCCATTTAATATTCACTTGAACTATTGGGATTCTCTATCTCCTAACTACTCAAAATGGATGAGATCAAGTAGAGAATGTGCCAATTGAAATATAACAAGAAACACGTCCTTCTCCTCCTACGTTTTGTCCAAATTTATCCTAATAAAGAGACCCATGAAGTTTCATTCATTAATGGACTCCCTTAAGTATTGAGAAGACAACTTTCTACTAAGATCATCTACAACCATGTTTTATTTTCCTTGCATATATGTGATGTAAAAGGTGAATTACTAAAGGTACTCCACCCATCATCTTTTTTGATATTCCAATATTCTTGATAAAAGATATAACTTAAACTCTCATTACCAGAGTAAACCATAAATATTTCCCAAACAAGATAGTTTCATCTGCATTAGAGGGTTTATATAAAAACTACAAGTTCAAGGTCCTTGTTTGGGTAATTCTTATCATTTTTTTAGAGTTGGAGGGAACCATACATGACCAAATGATCACCCTATACTATAATGTAACCTAAAACCATACCTGATGCATCATATAAAACAACATATACCTGAACAAACTTGGTTATAATTAAAATTTGTGTTGAGTTTAATCTAAAATTTAATTTCATAAATAATTCTTGACACTTAGAACCCCATGAAAACTTTACCCCATTCTGGGTAAGAGCATTCGGGGGTGATTCAATCAAGGATAAATATTTCCCAAATTATTGATAATATCCTATTAAATTAAAGAATATTTGTATCTTTAAGATGTTTTTCAGATCCTCCTAATATATAACAGCTTTTACCAATTTAGGATCACTTTATATTCCCTATTCTGATACATAATATCCCATGAAATTAACTTATTTGATCTAGAAATCATACTTATATATCTTAGCATAAATATGACGAACATAAAGAGTTACAAAAAACTATTAGTTGATACTTATGCTCATTCTATAACATAGAATACACCAAGATATAATTCATGAGTTCCATGATAAATTTGTCAAGGTATTGAAGAAATATTTAATCCATAAGTTCCATGAAGACTACTGGGCTGTTGGTCAACCGAAATGGAATCATGAGATACTCAAACTGACCATAACTACTTCAAAACATCGACTGAAGAACATCATTTACTTTCAACCTAAACTGATGATAACTTGACTGGAGTTCGACCTTAGAAAACTAACTTTCACCCTTTAGTTTATTAAATAGGTCATCAATGTAGGGTATGGGATATTTGTTCTTAACAATCTCCCAATTCAGCTTCCAATAATAAATACTTAAGTGGATATACTCACCCAATTTCTTAAAAATCATAACCATAGCAGACCTAGAAGACATTCTAGAGTGAATAGATCATTTTGTTTCAAGATCATCCAACAATATCATTAATTACATTAATTATATAGGTTCTATATGATAAGTGGAAACATAAATTATCTAGATTTTGATATCTATATCAATAGAAAACTCAACTTCACGTCCCGGGGGTAAACCCATGAATTCATCTAGAAAAACCTTAGCAAACTCCCCAATAACTAGTGGCATCTTGATTCTAAAATCCCATTTATTATCCTCAACCAAGAAGGACACCATCTAACTTTCTAAGGTACCCTCTTCAAGAAGGGGTGAACCTTAATAACTCAATCACAGATCCCATTCCCCTTAAAACACATGAGAGTTCCCATCAGAAGTGGTGAAGGTTGCCCTCTTCTTATATAAATAATCATGAAACTTGAATGAAAAAATCCATTAAATCCTAATAATAACATCAAATAGATCCATCTTAAGGACTAATAAATCCCACAATAGCTCCACATCTGATATCAATCAATAACACATGAAGGGATTCAAAAGCCTTACTCCTTCCACTTCCCAAGAGGAGTTTATATTTCCAACATGTAAGGTATAATATCAGATGTAAGGTTCAAAAAATACATGACACAAGTAGATATAAAATAATTAGAGGAACATGTGTCAAATAAAGTAGTATCCATAAGAAATAATAATAGTACCTCTCATAGTTACTGGACCTGTCTCGATCTCTATTGGAATCACATCTACTGCATGCATCTATCTTGTATCAAAGTGGGTTTGAGGTCTGAAACTGGTCTAAATCTTGGTTTTAATAAGACTCTTCCTATGATATGGACCACTCTTCCCTCCCCTCACATGGGGTCTAGACCCAATCACTTTAGAGGCATTATGCTACTCTATTGATCCTTTCAGATATAATGATCTTACACTATTTCAGAAAGTGGAGATAACATTGAAAAACATATACAGATGTTCTCTTCACACACAAGAGTAATAATACTTGGGGGTATCTAGGTATGGTTATTTCATATTCTTAGTCTTACCACATTGATTACAAGTGAGAGTCTAGCTTCCCCTAGCTACAGATGATGATTGTTGTGGTGGGAATCTATATCCACTACCACATCCCTTCCTGACCTCATCTCGCTTACTTTTCTTCTCTGATGTGTTATATTCCCCTCCACTAGACATGGAAGGAACCATAACCAATCCAGCAATTCTAGGCATAGATGATGAATGTTGTGGTGGGAATCTATATCCACTACCAATTCCCTTCCCAACCTCATCTCACTTACTTTTCTTCTCTGATGTGTTATATTCCCCTCTACTAGACATAGAAGGAACCCTAACCAATCCTCGAATGGTAGTCTATTTTATTTTTTACATTAAGTCCTAATCAACCAATACAACATATTTCTTGAGATAAATAAGAAGAATTAAGAATAGATATCAGGTTGTAACCAAATTTCAAAATGGAAATAATTAAAATCATCATTAAAAACTCTCTTAGGAGAGAAGTGGAAAATATCAACAAACTAAATAGAATACTCCATGATGGATTGATCAACTTTCTTAAGATACAAAAAATCCCAAGGCATTTCTAACACTATGGTTTCAGTATAGAAATATTGAGAGAATATAACTTTAAATCCTGCCCACTCAAATTTCTCATGTTTCTTCACCTAAATCACTATATTACACTACTTTCAGTTAGGACCTTCCATCATAAAATCATCACACTTCACCTTGATAGCATCCAGAATCTCAATAAATTAAAATATCCACTCAATATTCCATATCAAATCCTATAATTATTGAGTATTGTGGGTCTCTCTAAAGAATAAAGTCGTATGATGAAGGGATTATTAAGTTCAATACCTATCTCCACTTAAGCCCAAACTGACTTCTTAAAATTGAGATGGGTTAGGTCCCACTCCCCATTTGGTATCTCAAACCTGCCACACTACTATTTTAATCAGATTTTGGTTCACTAGGGGATTAGCTTGGGAAAAATTGTTGGTTTCACACTTAAAAGGGTTCACTTGAGGTATTTAATGTGAAATATAACTATATAAAACCAAATAACAAGAAATTAAACCATAAAAAATTGGTAAAAATATCAATTCTAATCACAGATATATGTTAAATAACTTTAAGAATCATAAGATATCATTAATAAATGAGAAATACCACAAAACCCAAAAACCCATGTTGTGCACAACTTGACTTCATGATTTGGTAAACTATGCACAAACCTTTTGGGTTACACTAGAGCTATAAAAAATTCGTTATCATGGTCTTGGAATATTTTCTATAGGCCATGCACCTCAACTGTGCACCCTAGGGGAAGACCCTCGACCACCCATTTCAAAACACAAAACCAAGTCAAAATATATATATATAAAACTCATTCCTCAACATTAAATGGTGAATTAAGGATTGTTATAATGATAATTTTCTATAAACTGACTCAAAACCTACCAATCAAGTCCAAATGACCCTATCTTATATCTACCAGGACTTTCCAAACAACATAATCTAAAAATTATGTCTCTAATTCCATTTTTTCACAAACCAACCAGGGTTACCCCTAACATGGCTTCTTGAGTCAATCTATGTAAAATCATGATGGGAATTCCTGATCCCCATGGGCTGGAAACTGGTGTCAAGGCATCAAGAACAACCCTCGGGAATAGTTTCTCTTAATAATTCCATTAAAGATATCTGAACTGAACACACAACATGAACATACCATACCATGGTAAGTCATGCTCCCAATTAAATGAAACTAAAACATTACATCAATTCTAAGTACAAAAATGAATAAAATATCAAGTAGTAAGAACATAAATGATAACAAAATGAAACCTCTATATCATGATCAAAAATATATCCAAGCATACTCATATACAAAATATGATCGGACAGGGAGTTGAATAAGTAATATAAGAATAAAATACCAAAAATAAAACCAATAAATGTAACAAAAACAGAAACATATCTTTGTGTGATAGGAGATCTCATCCCCACTATGTCACCACTATCAAATCAATCACCTCTTGCAGGAAGGACCATTGTAACCAAGTGGTATCTTTATACTACCTATATCTGTAAAAAAAAGTCATCATACACCCATTGGGTGTATCTAGGATGTGAGAAACTATATTCCAATAGGATCCCAAGAAGTGTCTCACAAATAGAATTTTTTATATAAATTCAAGAATTATAGTTTTGAATTAAAACATAAAAAATCCACTTTTAACATTTTAAATACAAGAAACAATGATGACTTTAAAACATTTTCAATGTGAAAATTAATATCATGTAAATAAAAATTTCATCAAAAAACATGGTATGACAATATTGGAAATTTTTATCACATATAACAACCTTAAAATACCACATTATATATTCTTAAATAATTTAAGAATACTCTTTTTAAAATAAGAAAGCAATCAAGGTTTATAAAACAAAGGAAACATGTGAAACTACCTACCTGTACCAATTAAACTATTTTCCAATATTTATAATCCACAAGAAAAGAGAGAAAATACCTTGATAAGGCAAGGTAAGGTTTGAAACATCATAACCCACACTATAGAAATTGATTAAAGGAAACCCTAGGTCATCATGGTTTTATGGGTTGAGGAAAACCCAATAGGATAGGAGGAAGAACCAAGAAGAGGGAATGAGAGACTCTTACCTAGATCATACTTGAAGGATCTTTGATAAATCCAAAAAAAAATTAACCTAAATAGGATGGGTGAGAGTACTCATCTGAGATTAGGTCTATAGGAGCCGAATGGGGAGAGAAATGGTGGGGTTTATAGGTACAAAAAAACATAGGGGCACTTTGGACATTTCATACTTTTATATTTGTGGGTTGGCCACATGGTTTGGTTGTATGGTTTTCAAAACTGTTTACCAACCACGTGGGAGAAACTAGACATGTGTAGTGAGTATCATGATTCGGATGCATGGTTATAAAAATCATGCACCAACTTTGTAAATCACCTTTATTACAAATCTGAAATTTTGGCACAGTTTATCGGACAGTTTGTACTAATTGTGTTCCAACTATGTGAGATTGTGTCTTACCTATTTTTCAAATGAAAAGACCTAGAAAACAAAGATATAAAATTAAAACCAATAAAGAATACATGTTGTACCTTAAAATGGAATCATGTTTGTGACAAATCCCAAGGTCTTACAACATATAAATACTTAAGTTTGAGTATTTCTAGTGTCTTCACTGACTTCTCCTTTTAACCTCATTATAAACCTTCAAAAAACATCATCTAAATGCAATTCCTCTATAATTTGAATAGCCTTTAATCCATGTAAAACATGTATGGATTCTCCAACATTTAGGTATATCTTCTTCAAACTTTGAACCTATTTTAATGTTTATAAATACATCTATACAAGTTGTCCAACAATCTAGTTCAGTATCCAACTTTGTTCCCATATTCTCCATATCTTGTAAATTGTTATTGATAGTACTTCTCCACCTTCAACACATTAATTTGACATTAGGGACAAATCTCTAATTCCGTAATGTATATGCCTGCCCATGTAGTAGTCATCTCATACAAATTCATTTTCTAATACAATACACTTTCTTCCTTTTCACGATCAATGATAGAATCTTCTTTATTGGGTGAATCCTTCCTCCATCACCTAATATTTCTACACTTTGACTTTCCTTTATACAAAACTATTGACAAAAAAGACAAAAATTATACCCAAAATCCATTTGGATAATTCAAAATTCATTATAATTATAAAAAATTATATTTTTATAGTTAAATAATAATTTTTAGTTTTTGTCAAGAAATAATAATCTATAGTTATATATTAAAAAATTAAAAAAATTAACATTTTTCATAATAATAAGTGGAAATGTATTTTGAATAAATGATATGTTTTATTTTTAACCATTAATTTTTAAAGAGTTTTAATTCATAAAACCTTATATATTGATTATATACTTCCCATTATTTTTGATAATGGAACTTTTCATTGAAAATATTTAGTATAAGAAATATTAAAAAAAAATACACTACAAAATATTATTAAAGAAATCCACTAAAAAATTTAATTGATGAATTCAACATTAAATTTCCATGAAAAAAATTTATTAGAAAAATTATGTAAAAATTTCAAAATAAAAAAGTTCATGTAAAAATCAATAAAAAACCACACAAGAAAAATACACTAAAAAAATCATCAGAAAAATAATGGGGGAATTGTCATTGGAAAATTCAAGTGGAGGATTTCACTAAAAAATAATATAAAATATCAATGAAAAATTACTATGAAAAACAATAAAATTACACTAAAAATAAGAAAACTACACTAAAAACCAAATATAAAATATGATAGAATATTTTCACTGGAAAAATCCAATGAAAACTTATGCTAGAAAAATCTAGTGGAACATTTCACTATAAAATATTGATGATAATGTAAAATAACATTTTCACTATAAAATTCATTAATTCAATTGAAAACATTCATTTTATAATTAAAAATTAAAACATTAATTTAATAAAAAAAATCTAGTGTAAACTTCCACTAGAAAATTTCAATTGAAACATATAAAATTATAGTTTAAGCATTAAATAATTAATTTTACTCTAAAACATCATTGAAAAACTCCAGTGAAAAATTACACAAGAATTTTCTAGTCGATATTCTCATAGGAAAATTTAAGTTGATACTTGCACTAGAAATTTCCAGAACAAACTTTTTCTAAAAAATAACAATTAAAACTTCTCTAGAGACTTATAGTGGAAAATTCAAGTGAAAAATTCCAAATATGATTCCATTGAAAAATTATAATGTAAAACTTATAAGAAAATATTCATGTTAAAAAGGATAATTTTCTACTATAACTATCTAATTGAAAATTCCCTTAGAAAAATTCATTAAAATATTTCATTGTAAAATTATACTATAATATTCTACAATATTTTCTAGTTTAATTTTCACTTAAATTATATATTAATATACTATTTTTATGTATTTTAATTGAAAATTAGACTAAAATATTTTATAGGTATTTTATTTTTGGATTTTCCACTTAAATGGTCAACTAAAATAATGCATTATAAAGTTTCACCATAATATTCCAATAATTTTTTATAGTGAGAAACTTTGACTAAAAAATTATACTAGAATATTATGATCAATTTTATAGAGAAAAGTTTCTAGGAAATATTCCATTTAAACTTTCCAGTGAAATTTTCCATTATAATTTCTCATCAGAATATGTTTATTTAATATTTTACTTGAATACTCTATTTTAATTTTCTTGTCGACCAACTTGCCCATGTAATTTCCACTAAGTGTAAAAATACCATGCGTCATCATTAAAAATAGCTACCAGAGGCTCCCTAATTTTTTTATTACAAAAGGTTAAAGCTAGAGGGATCAAAATATAATCTAGTTACCCTTTTTATGAGGAGGTAAAATATTTTTTATAATATTAATAGTGGGGTTTTTCAACAAAAAAAAAATAAGTAACAAAATAACCCACACTCATACATTTATTAATTTTCCATATGATTTAAAAAATGAATAAGTTTATCATTTAATTTTTTTTAATTTTGATAAAAATAACGAATTTGTTTTTGTGTAAACAAATATTAAATTTTTTATTCATAAAACTAATTATTTTTTATGGTCAAAATTTAATAATTTCAGAATAGTTTTTAAAAAATTATAATTGGTTCCTCATATCATGATATTATTTATTTTTATGTCAATTCATAAAAAAACTAATATAAATAGTTTTATGTTAATTTATAAAATCTAATATGTTGATTATTAATGACAATAAATTTAATTTTTCATGTTTTAAGATATTTTTTATATTTATAATTTAGTATTTTTTGAATATTTTAGAAAATAATAATTTATATATATGATTCAAATAGCTAATAATTCCTAGGTAAAATTATAAAACTAATATATTGATTATATACTTAACATGAAAATAAATTTTATTTGACATTAAAAATATATTAAATATTTAATTCCTTTCATAAACAGATCACTGGTATGGATCCTCTTGAATGTTCAGTGCACCAGAACCTGGAAGTATTGTTACACCCAAATCACTCCATTAAAACCATCATCCACAGACAAGCATACATACATAAAATTAATGAGAAAAAATAACAAATAATGTACATCGGTTTTATGTGGTTAGTATTTTCATCCTACATCCATGGGAGAACACTATAAGATTTTATTACTCTTAAAGTACAAAATTTACAAATTGTCACTTTCTATACACATATATTAAAGAGTACAAATTTCACTTGATGATTTGATAAACCATAGTAAAGTGGTTACACCCCTTTAAATAGAGGTTCCCAATCAGTCAACCAGTTGCATGGACTTCCACAAACCCGGTCGTTTATTCATTGCAATGTACAACTACTAATTCCCTGTAGATTTCGCTAGATTGACCACCCATATCCAGTAGTAAAACTATTCCCCCATTAAATAATCATTTCCTTCACATCTCTATACAAAGAGTAATTGAGAAAAGTCTATTTGAACTATTGATGAACTGAAAATATGATATTATGATGACCTGAAATCCTAAAAATATGAACTTCTAGTGATTCAAGTAACAAAATTCCATTAAACAAACACTAATGCCTTGAATAGAATTCATAACCCTAATAATCTCACACGTGAATACCTCATTAAGGATCCATAGAAACTATAAACTCTTTCTGATCATTGTATTGAACTCCATCCTCATTTCCTTCTTGTCACCCCTAGTTCCATTGAGGCATAATGTTGCCTTAGAACTTCTTAGACCAACACTTTGGTGAACATAGACACTGAATTTTTATTTCTATCAATATTTTCTAGATTCATCTCCCCATATTCCAACAAATTTCATATATAATGGTACTTCAGGTCAATATGTTTAGTCCTCTCATGAAAAATAGGGGTTTTTAAATAAATAGTAAATTCATTGTCATACTAAAGTGTCTCATTTTCTTGACCCTTACCAAGTTCTTCAAGTAGACACCTCATCCACACCATTTATTTTTCCAATTATAGTATTAAAATATATTCATCATATATTGATGAGAGAAAAATAACTAGTTTTAGCCTATATATATAGTTGATAACAATTTCATTATAAGTAAAGACATAACTGAAAATACCCTTCCATGTATCAGAATGTAAGAACCCAATTTTTATATGAGGTATGGATCATTTAGTTTTCAATATAATTATTTTTTTGACCGAATATGAATTTCAAGTGAGGATATAGAGTAAAGGAGGGTGTCTATGTCTTGATCAGATCTCAGAACCTCTACTGATGGAAGAAACCACTTGGCCGCATGATTAGTAGAAACTGTGCAGCTCATTCTACATAGTTTCTCCTAACCGTGTGGGGGTGTTTAGTGAGTAGAAGTGGGAAGAGTGGTTTTATAAAAACGTGAAACCCAGGCTACATGCCCATGTAGGATAACTATAGTTTTTAATAGATCCAAAAATAATAGTATACACATGGTTTTCCAAATTGTGTGCAAGAACTGTATAAGTCCTCTCTTGGGATAGTAGTCCAAGCACGGTTTCGGCATGGTTTGGCCAACCATACAGCCAACCCCTACAACCCATGGATTTTGGGTAAATGACTAATTTTCACTTAATGCATTAAATATTTAAACCCTCTATTTTCCTCCTTATTTACCTAGTAGTGTCCACCTCTCCTTCTCATTGGAGCTCACCCATAGAAACATAACCTAGGCTTTTCCAAATATTCCTATTCTAGACTCTGGTTCAAGATTCATTCTTTTAATTAGATTCCTCTTGGTAAGTTCTTTATTCCTTAGGCTCCATTCTTCATTTTTCTTCATATCAATGGCACCATTTTTGTGAGAGCTAATATGAACTATTTCCAGTTTATTCATTTGCTCTTAAATTTTGTTTCAATTTGGGTTGAGTTAGAAGATGATACTGGATGAGTATTAGACAATAGGAATAAGGTAGGTGGTATATAACTTTTCCCTTGAAGTCTAGTTTTTTTTTGAGAAAAGTGAGCTCAAATGATCCTAATTTATAACAAAGAAAGATTACAAGAGTCTAAAGGATGGTGTTTTTTTTTGTTGAAAAATGGGGATCATGTCAGAAGGAAGAGTGTTAGAGTAGGTGAACACCTCTTAGGTCACTCCATTATTTACAAGACCATAATAAATATGACTAGATTCATGAAATATATGTGTGATTATATAGTTCATAGAATAAATATTTTCAATAAAATTAGCCCATTTATTTGTCAGCTTCCATTTGAGGTGAATCCTTTCCATCTTAAATGCTTTAACAATGGTAGTGGAGTCACACTCAAACCATATGTTGTTCTAATTTATTTAACATGAAAGGAATTACTCTCTAATAATCCCAATAATTTCTGCTTCAAGGGCAGTGACATGGCCATAAGGACCATGAAGGTATTCCACAACATCACCATTGTGATATCTAAAGATAAACCCATAAACTGAAGACCCTGATTACCCATAAAATCCCTATTTGTATTACACTTTAAGCATCCAGAAAAGGGAAAATCCAGAAGACCTCATGTGTACCAAGAGGTTGTGGAAGTTTCTTAAAATATTCATCCACCTCAGAATAGTTAGGTCCTGCACTGAGTTGTTTCAGCTTTCATCATGCATTATGTTATCATTTTGCACTGCAACCATAATTTTAAAAGGGGGAGTGTGAGAAATGAATTACTTCTGGCCATGAATGTATATGTTTCTACATCTCTATATAACATGAACCATTTCTACATAGGCCTCCCGTAAGAGAAAATTCATTTTATGGACATATGAATACCAATAAGATCAAGAAAAAAACATAGGAAGAGTTAGCATGTGGGGGGTTAATATAAAAAATAATAGAGACAACATTCCATAAAGAATAGGCAGATTGGAAGAACAAGAAGATATGATCAACATATTCTCGGCATTATTGACAGAGTGAAAATTTTGTACGAAGATAAATTTTAGCACGCTGAAGGTTGGCATCAATTGGCACCATGTTGATAGAAATTCTCCAAAGGAGTGTAAACTGGGGTGGAAGTAGCCATTTTTTATTGAATTAACCAATCCATTTAAACCTTCCTTGAATCAAGTGATTGTAAAAGTTCTTAGAATCGAGAAGGATATTTATATATCCTTCCCAAACAATTATATAATCCTGGTTAAGAAAATCATAGTTATAAACAGTTGAGGCAATATCATCAAGAAAAAGATCTATATTGGCCATTTTATCTTTTATTGAGACGTTATGATAGATTTCTTTGTTGGAAGATCTAATATGATCAATTAATGGATCTCTATTCCAATTGTCCTAACAAAATATTAAAGAAAAATACATATTATCAGCCAGTGAGACTTCTTGTATATTTTATGAAAGACTATTTTCAAACAAGGCTATTTGGAGGACTCCATGTAATTCAAATTTCCTTCTTTGAGCTTTTCCAAAAATATGGCTCTTAGAAAGCCTAAGGAATCATATAAACTATTTATTAACCTCCACATAAATTGATCTTGAAGTTACTAGTTGAAAAGATCCATGTTTTTTATTAGAAGGCCTCCTGGAGCTTGCAACATTGCTTCCAGGAAGCTATAATGATTTTTTTTCCAACATGCTAAAACTCAAAACAATGATTCTCATCATAGAGTTAATGGTTTTAATAATAGGGATTGACCAAGAATACACCATGAATGAGTATACTAGTTTTGAGACCACCACATGCTTGACAAGACAAATTCCCCTTTCCATCGAGATAGATTTTTCTTTCTAAGAGGAAAGTGTCTTTCTAATATGACTCAAATCATTAGTAAAGTGAGAATCCCTAGGTTTTTCCCAATATATGGGAACTACAAGATAGATAAAAGTCCCTCAAATTCTAGTTGTTTTATAACTAGTTTCTATTATACCGCATGATGGACCTTTCAGCGTTGCTCCTAAATTAATTAAATGCCTTGATTAAATTATTGGAACATTGATAGTTTCCCCACTTAATACCATGGTATGATTTGAGGTTTTCAACCTCAACTCAGACCACCCATGAGGTGTGTTCATTTATCTTCCCCATGATATACTACCTCGTTTGGTGTGTGTCAGCTCACCATATTTAGGGGGATCCTTTTTTAATAAAATGGTATATTAGGAAAATGATTTTTCATCCTTTTCCATGTGATTAAATGTAATTAAAATGGTTAAAGGGTTTAAATGGAAAACGTGGAATGAGTTGGATGAACTCATGAATTGTTTATGATTATGAAATGGATTTTGAAATGGGTTAAATGATAAAGAGAATAGTTAATGAATGGCCCTGGATTTCCTTATAAGATCATGTTGTTGATGGATGGATTGGTATGGAACCAAGGATTTCCATGGATTCCATGAACATTTCTACTCCATGGATACAGAATTACATTGGATTCCATGGAAATTTATACTCTATGGATCCATATTACTTTGGATTCCATGGAAATTTCTACTCCATGGATACAGATTACATTGGATGCCTTGGATAGTCCTACTCCATGGATCCAGCCATGTGGGTTTGAAACTTGATTACTTAGTATAGGCCACATATGACATTTTGACCATGATTTATAGTTAGTTGTGTTTATGGTTTCTAGTTTACAGTAAGCCATAGTAGGTTGGATAGTATTACATTAACATTATTCCTAGTATATATTGCACACTACTTCATCTTATATACATAGACTATACTTTCTATAGATATAGTTGGTGGTGGAATACTATGTGTTATCTCACACCCTATTCTGGCCATCATTGGTTACCCGAAAAGACTTTATGGATGAATGTAGTGATTGGGGAAAGCACCTACTTTACGATGCTTGATTGATTATGCATAGGAGCGAGGAGAATAGGATGGAGCTATAACTCATGATGATATCTGGAGATAGTCATTTTGGTCTTTCTGTACTTTTGAAACATGAATTGTACAGGATTATTTTCACTATGTTTTTCATACCTTTTTTATAGACTTGTGACATATTCTTCATGTTATATTTGATATTTCATATAGATTTATTTATCTATATTGTCTGGATGACTTACCCCCACTATGCATTATTTTTATATCTATATTTTGTTGTTTATTTATTATAACACCATTGTGTAACTCTGAAAATGAGGGTATAATCTACCCATGGTATTACCTCATACCCTTGATGATAGTCAATAGCCTCTAGTGTACGGAGAGGTGTACTTGAGTCCATGTGACTCATTGGCTTGGGGAACCGTTTAGTGGCTCTCAGGTCAAGACGTTACAAAGTAGAATCAAAGGACTTTTATTTGACTTAATCTTTTTTGGATGGTAGATAGGATATTAGTAATGTGTTGGAATTTATTAATGAAATGTTCATGGGAGTAGCTAACTCACGTACTAGGAAATGAATAATTACCTAGGAATGGGACTTGATGTTCTGATTTGTGTCTGTTATAGTATATTTGATTTCACTATTGAGTGATGAACATGATATGTGATGTTCTTATTGTTATTATTGAGGGTGTTACTTTATCCTTGGACCAATATGGAAAGTAATCATTGATTATGCATCATTTTAGGCACATTGGAAATTCGCATGCCTTTCATATTACATGCCATATAAGATGCATTTCTTGATTTCATGACATTATTATGTATGACTTGTGTTATATATTTGTTATTCTACTAACATTTCATGCATGGACTTGATAAATGAGTTGTTAGGATTAAATATAAAACAAATTTAAATTTATAAGGTGTATGGGCCCTTATAAATTGAATGTGTTGATCCATAGTGTTCAATATTTTTAGAGAACTGAAAAAAATGAGAATGAACTTAAAAAGAAACTGAATTATGAAATGAAACGGTTTCCACTAAATGGTGATGCCGATTGAAATTTAAAGGTTATTTTCCTATATAAATTGAAATTTACACTCCGTATACTGAAACACTTGACCTGTAACATAGAACATGACCCAGATCCGACCTTAGTAGTGGAAAGTATTAATTGTCTATGGTAATCTTTACGATTGTTCCTATTACCCAGTCCTTAATTTAGGAGTATATAAAGTGGTGTGTCTTGGTTAAAGGAAGTCTTGTACATATCCTATGTATATATATTTCATCTTGTTGTTATTGAACCTTTTTTGAGGTGAGTGTTTTGAATTTTTAGAGATATGCCCCTACAACATCCTTCAGTTGTGTTCTAAGAGGGTGGTGACAAACATGATCTAGAGGTGGTGGGCCCTGAGCCACTAGTATAACCTCTATTAGTTACACTTATGGAACCACTAATTGTTCCTGATATGGGTTTTGATTCCCAGTCATGAGAGGGTTTCTTGCACTTTATGTAGACTATTCAGGGAGCCCCACAACCTACCTCTCTTATGTCAGAGTTGAAACATGGGTTCCAACAAAAAAAATCCACCCAATATTTTGGGGGATGTTGGTCCACGGGCTAATAAGCTATATATTGATACTAGATTGTCGATCTTTGAGAACATAGAGACTCCACTAGAGTGGAGAGTCAATATTGTGATGTATTTTCTTTGTAAGATGCAAGGAACTAGTGGTATATTCTGAACTAGGATGATAGGATTTAGGATATGGTATGGAGGTATTTTCAAACTAGAAATTATAAATTCTTATTTATAGAGACTTTGAGTGTTGAATGGGTCAGTGAGTTTATGAATATGGAGAAGTGTGCTATGACCGTTATAGAGTACTTGGCTTGATTTACATAGCTTCAATTCTTTGTGGATATATAACTTGATAATGAGTAGTCTAGGGAGAGATGCTTTGAGTAAGGTCTCCAGCATGCCATTTTATCATAGTTGAATGTGTTTCGGTTGACTATTGTAAATGAGATAGTAAATCATCTGCTTATTGTTGAACATAACCTAAGGAAAGATGGGGGCCTATAGTATGGTAGAACCACTTCTTGGCCTAGTGGTTCTATTTCAGGTAGTAGTATGTGAAATTTTTAGACTTCTCATGAGGGGAATACCATCTATGTTTAGAGTGTTGTTAGTTTTATCTTTTTTTCATCAGTGTGGAAGGCAGGGACATATGAGGAGCCAGTGTGATAGAGACCTAATTAAGTGTCAAGCAAGCAGCATAATGGACCACATACAATGTTTATCTAGTAACTTTTCTCTAGTATCTAGTGAGACGGGGTTGACACCAACTCTAGGTTCATGAGAGGGATTCATAGCTCTACATCATGCTAGAATCTAGAATACAACCAATCATTCAGGCTGATGGGGTGGTCATGGACGGTGAAGCTATACACCAATTGCACCTCAATAGAAGTGTGGGCCTACTGAGGGTAGTCAGGTTATTTATTGGGGCTATGGTTCAAAACATATATATTTAGTACTTCCTATACTCGAGGAGTATAACATAGGGCCATCTATAATGAGTGGTACAATCTTAGTAGTTTTCTCTCTAGTATCAGCCCATTTCGATATTGGTGATTTACATTCTTTCATATCTATACTTATTTAAGAGATCCTTGGACTTGAGTTTCAGTTTAATGATGGAATTATGATACTCGATGCTCTATTAGGGATTCGGTCATAGAATATACACTAGTTTAGGGGATTCACCATTGAGATAGGTGGGTATCTCTTCTTATTGAATATTTTAATCTTGAGATAACGATATTTGATATCATACTCAGAATGGAATGGTTGGTTCGTTATCATTTCTAGGTAATTTTTTATTGTTGGCGGGTAGATTCACATCACAAAAGGGTAGTAGGTATATCCATAAGAGAAAGTGGGATGTCTATGTAGGTAAATCTAGACCATAGCATCATGGTCTTTATACTATGACATCCCATATTTCTAGTTTATATTTGAATGATCAGGGAATGTGTAAAAAAACATATCTCTAGTAATATGTCATTTTCGGGATGTCTTCCCAAATAAATTTTCTATTTTACCTCCTATGAGATTGGAATATTTCATTATTGTGATAGTTCTAGGATCTAAACCAGTATCCATTCCCCTTTATAGGTTTTCCACTACTGAGCTACAAGATCTCAAGAGATAGCTAGAGGACTTGTAAAAAAAGGGGTTTATAAAGAACATTACTTCTCTGTGAGGGTTCGTTGAATATTTTCTCCAAGAAGGAAGATAAAACCCTCAGACTATGTGTAGATTACTAGAAATTATACCAGTTGATGATTAAAAATCAGTATATTTTACCCTGTGTCTATGAACCCCTCGAACAACTTCATGGATCTTAGGTTTCTCAAAAATTGATTTGAGTTCAGGTTATCACCAGGTACATGTCAGCTTGTCAGATAGAACACATACAATGATTCTTCTTAGGTATAGAATTATGAGTATCTAGTTATATCATTCGTTCACATGAACATGCCATCATTTTTCATGGATTTGATGAATCGAGTTTTCTACCTGTATTTGGACTCTTTCATGGTGGTTTTTTTGAAGGAAATATTGGTGTATTCATGTACTCAAAACAATCATGTCAAACACCTTAACATCATTTTGAATATACTGAGAGGGTATATGCTATATTCTAATCTAACAAAATGTCTATTTTGGATAGGTAAAGTCTACTTCTGGGGTTACATCATCTCAGAGAGAGGAGTATCTATAGACCTAGAGAATGAAACTATTTTTGTTTCTTAGGAGTATCCCAATAATTTCTTTGATATTTAGAGTTTCTTAGGATTGGATGATTATTATAGGTGCTTCATCTAAGAATTTTCATATCTAGTTATGCCTCCCAAGGGCTTGACCAAGAAGGGGTAAAATTTCTATGGTTTGAAACATGTGAAAATGATTTTTAGGAGATTAAGGGTGGGTTGACTTTAGTTCCAATCCTGATTCATCTATAGCCAATAAGAAGTTATAAGGTTTACTATGATTCATCAGATATTATGAAGGGATATATCCTAATGCAAGGGGATAGATTCATGGAATATGAGTCTCAGCAATTGATACCTCATGAGTGGAATTACCCAATGCTTGATCTCGAGTTAGAAGTCATGGTTCGTGCCTTGCGTTATTGAAGGAATTTTTTTCTAGGAGAAGGTTTTTCAATATACACAGACCAAAAAATCTACATGTACAGATTTTTACATCATGAATTGAACCTTTAGTAGAGAGAGTGGGTTGAGTATCTCTAGTCATTAGATTTTGAGAAAGCTAATATGCTTGGTAAAGGTAATGTGGTAGTAGACATTATAATCTAGAAGGCTCAAACATAGGTAGTCCAAGAGGCCATAAGTGAATAGAAATTGATGGCCATGTTATCTAAGATATACATAGAGGTATAAGATACTCACAAGTAGAATTTTATATCATCTATAATAGTGAATTTCACTCTTTTGGATAGGGAGAGGATGAGATAGCTATTATATTATGAGGACTTAGTCCTAAGGGAGATCGTGGTAGGTGAGGACCTACCTCCTAGTTGGATCATTGGGGAGGATGAAATTATACATATTCATGGGTGTGTATGGGTTCCAAAAAACATATGAGAGTAGCTAATGAAATAATTTCATGACTTATTTTGGGATATACATCCCAGTATTACCAAGATTTATTGAGATTTACACCATCAATATTGGTGACCTGGTAAGAAATAGGAAATATAATGCCTTTTCACTAGGTTCTCTATCTGTAAGTAGGTGAAGGAAAAACACCAGTGATCAGTAGAGATATTATATTAGTTACCAATTATTGAGTGGAAATGGGATGGTGTGGCGATGGATTTTTTTGACTTGTTTGCTAAGGTCACCCCAAGGTAGTGATGGTGTATGCGTCATTGTGGACAAGCTGATGAAAGTCACCCACTTCCTTCTGATCAGTGCTAACTTCGTAGTAGATGATCTTGGGAGACTTTATATCGGTGATATTGTTCATCTTCATGGTGTTCCTCATAAATTTGCATTGGATATGGATGTTTGGTTTGCATCTTAGTTTTGTAACAGATTATAGAGGGAATTAGGTACAGTAGTGATATTTAGCATGACATACCACCCTCAAACCAATGGCCAGTCAGAGTGCACAATACATGTTCTAGAAGACATGCTAGAGCATGTGTCCTTGACTTTGGGGGATCTTGGGAGAGGTATATACCCATGGTTGAATTTTCGTACAAAAATAGGTATTAGGAGACTATATAGATGGAACCTTATGTGGATTTATATGGTGATCCATGACAATCAAATCTATTCTGACTAGGGGAAGAGGAGGAAGCATCGCTTGGACCATGTATAGTTTAGGAGACTTCTGAGAAGGTTCATATGATTTAGATATGAATGGTTATAGAATAGTCTAGAGAAAAATCTTATGTAATTCATTTTCGATGACCGCTAGAGTTCGAGGTCAGGGATCATGTATTTTTTATATCTCATGGAGTCTAGGGCACAAACATAGTCAGAGATTGGATAAGCTTTTCACTATGATATGTCAGGCATTTTGAGGTTTTAGAGAGATTTCGACTGGTAGCCTTTTTTTAGTTATCACAGAAGTATCGATCCATGTACAACATATTACATGTATCTCAGCTATGGAGTTATCCCTAAAACCCATCTCATACTCTTCAGTTGTAGTATGTTAAGTTATAGGTAGATGTGTCCTTCAAGGAGCATCATATACACATAATTTATTGGAGCATGAAGGTTCTTAGAGGCCGTTATTTTCCTTTATTACTAGTTTTATGGAATCACGACCTTGTATAGGATGAACCTAGGAGAGGGAGGCTGACGTACATGCTCAGTGGAAGTTGTTTTTCTCAAATAGAATTCTACCACCATTTGAAGGGAAACATGAGGATAATTTCCTTTAAAAGGATATATTATGAGAACCCAGTGTTTCTATGAGATTAAAATCCTTTCGTTTTTAGTCCAATTCTTTGGTTTTGCACTAATATTAATTCCAAGTGAGGATATAGAGTAAAAAAGTATTTCAATAGCTTTTTTAGAGCCTAAAATGATGGTCGGTGGAAGAAACCACCTGGCCACATTATTAGTAGAAACCGTGTAGCCCAGTCCACACTATTTCTCCTAATCATGTGGGGTGTTCAGTTAGAAGAAGTGGATCAAACGATTTGATGAAATCGTGAAACCTAGGTTTCACACGCATATAGGGGATCTACATTAAAAAAAACCAAAATGCATTGCATACACACGGTTTTTGAATCTGAGCACATAAATCAGGAGGGTACACTCTTTGAAATGTTTTCCAAGCATGATTGGCACATGGTTTGTCCAATTGTGTGGCCAAACCATGTGACCCCTAGATTTTGGGTAAAATGACTATTTTAACCTTAATGCATTAAATGCTAATACCTTATCTTTCTTTAATAATTTCTTCAATAGTGGCCACCTCTCTCTCTTGATGGAGCTTTCCCATGGAAGCTTAGCCTAAGATTTTCCATATCTTCTCGATCTGGACTCCGATTCAAGATTCTTTCATCTCATTAGATTCATCTTATTAAGTGCTTTGTTCCTTTGGATCCTTACTTAATTTGTCTTTTTATCGATGGTTCTATAGTAATTCAAGATAATATACCCTATTTCTAGGTTATTCATATGTTATTCCATTTTTATCCAAACTGGGTAGAGTTAGGAGTTGCTACTAGATGAGTGTTCTACCATGGGTATTCTGTATTTGGTTTACACCTTTTCCCTCAAAGTCTGGATTTTTTGTAGCTATTTGTTATCATTTTGAATGTCATACCTTCCAAAATTGGTCCTAAATTAATTAAATATTTGGATTAAATTATTGGAACCTTGATAAGTTTCCCACTTAGTAGCACGGTATGGTTGGAGGTTGTCAACCTCAACTTAGACCACCTGTGAGGTGTGTTTATGTATACACCCCATGATATACCACCCTGTCGGATGTATGTGATATTACCATATTTTGTGGGAGAATTTCTTAATTAAATTATATATTAAGAGAGGGATTTTTCCTCCTTTTCCATGTGATTACGTGTTTTTAAAATGGTAAAATGTTTTAAATGAAAAATGTGGAATTGGTGGGATGAACTCAACGATTGTGTATGATTGTGAAATGGATTATAAAATGGATTAAATAATAAATGTAATAGTTAATTATTGACCCTTGATTTACTTATGTGATCATGTTGATGATGTATGGATCGGTATGGAATTTAGGACTTCTATGGATTCCATGGATATTTATACTCCATGGATTTAGGATTATATAGGATTCTATGGAAATTTTTACTCCATAGATCTGAATTACTTTGGATTTCATGTACATTTCTCCTCCATGGTTCTGGATTACATTGGATACCTTGTATATTTATACTCCTTGGATCCGGCCATGTGGGTCTGACACTTGATTGATTGACATAGGCCGCAAATGACATTTTTACCATGATTTATAGTTAGACATGTTCATGGTTTATTGTTTACAATGAGCCATGGTATGATGGAAAATATCACATTTAATTTATTCTTGTTATATATTGAACATTACTTCATCTTATATACACATACTGAATATGTTATATAAACTATCAGTGGTGGCCTACTAAGTGTTATCTCACACCCTAATCAGGCTTTCATTGAGTACCCGGACAAAATACATGGATGCAAGTAAGGACTGGGGAAAGAACCCACTTTATGAAGCTTGATTGATTGTGAATAGGAATGGGGAGAAAATGACTATGCTATGACTCATAGTTCTATTTGGATAATGTCATTTTGGTCTCTTTCTACTTTTGATACATGAACTGTACTGGATTCTATTCACCATGTATTGCCAAGATTTTTGTATATAATTGTGAAATAATCATCATTTTATATTTGATATGGCCCTATGTTTTGTTTATATATATTTTTTGGATGATTTACCACCACTTTTTATTATTTTTATATTTTTATTCCACTTTTTATTTCTCATGACACCATTGTGTGACTCTGATCATCAGGGTATAGTCTCCCCTCTGGTATTACGATAGACCCTCTCTATTGTTTGTCTTCCTCTAGTGTATAGGGAGGTGTGGTTGAGGCCATGTAACCTACTAGGTTGGGGCACAATTTAGTGGCTCTTGGTTTGGGACATTACACAAAATATTCCACAAAATTAGTATTAGCATACCCTTGTGGTGGTAACTTTAGACCAAAATATAAGTAAGTACTGATCATTATTTTGATATACTGAAGAATCCACTTCAAAAACTCATAATGTTCTTTTCTTGGATTTATAATGAATTAGATAACAACTCCCATTGAATGAATGATATCTAGATGAGTACACATCATTGAATACATCAAACTTCCGATGATTGATGAAAATGTAATTTTATACATGTTATTTTCCTCATATTACATTTGAGGTCATTTCTCTGTAGATAAATTGAATTTGATGACAAGAGTAGTAGCAAGAAATTTACGTCCATTCATACCAATGTGTTCAATGAATTTACAGATGTACTCCTTCTGAGATAAATAAAACTTCCATATATTTTGTCTCTTTCAATCTACATACCTAAGATCTTAATAGCTTCACCATGATCATCATTTTGAAATTATCTAAATAATATTTATTTATCATATAAATATTTTGTAAATTTGACCCAACCAGAAGAATATCATCCATATATAAGAGATGGATAATGAAACATGCATCCTCAAACAGCTTCTAGTGAAAACAATGATATGAGTCACTCTACATGAAAAGTTTTCTGACATAAAATCATCATACTTTTAGCTCAATTTCCATGGTTCTTTCTTCAACATATAAAGACTAATTTGGAGGTTACACACCAATTTAAAATTCTATTTATCCACAAAACCATCAAGTTGCTTCATATATATCTCCTCCTCAAAATCACCATGAAGAAATTTCATCTTTACAATCCATTTGTTCAGGATAGATATTACCAGTTTCAACCATACTTATCACATCCCTAATAATATTATGATTAACAAACAGTGAAAATATTTCCTCAAATTAAATGGATTCTTTTTCCTGGAAACCTTTCACTATTAGTGTATCCTTATAACACATACATTTGTTAACTTATGTAAAGACCCGTAAAATTCAAGGGAAATTTTTTCTTAATTTTCTTTGGAAACTTACAAGAGAGTGGTTTCTGACGGCACCTGATTCCGAGGCCTGGGGTTCCCGGAATCAATTTCCGAAGATTGGCTCGGGTACGTTCAGTGAACGAACGAGCGGGTTTTTCTAACTTTTGAACTGGTGCCCGGAATCGAATTCCGAGGGCACCGATGAACTCGCAGCACCGATATTCTCTTAAGGAGACCTTTCTCGAGGTTGCGTTTTAAGTGGGATGAATGTTAGTTTTGGGGGAAATTAGAAGAAGTTAAATAAATTGTGGAACACAATTTATTTTTAACTTTGTTGGTTATTTCCTCCCAAAGGGAGTTAGAGGTGGGACCCACATCCCCATAACCTCCCTTGAGAGGATTAAGTGTGGTGGGGCCCACATGAGCCCTAACTCTTCAACTTCCCTTAAACTCCCCAATAACTCCACTCTAATTAATTTGACAACTTGTGTTATTAATTAAGATGAGTTACTTAATTTCAGACCTTTGAAATTCAAATAGGTTAGGATGTGTAAATAAAATAAGGCTTAGAATTATTTTATTTTGGTTAGTATCTTTTGCCACCTTGAGAGGATTGGGAAGCATTCTTCATCTTCTTCAACCTTGAAGAAGAACGCAAAGAACACTTAGGCTCCGACGAAGAACGCTGTCACCATAAGAAGAGAAAGATGTGTCGTCTCTTCTCTTCTTCACAGCCGGTGTGTTTCCGAAGATCGACGACGCCGCTTCTTTCGATCTTTTTCCCGTGTCAATGAATGGAGATGATGCTTCCTCCTCGGGCTTTCTCCGCCAGCTTACGAAGCTTCTCCAGCGACGTTACCTCTTCGGACGCACCTCGACGTCAACGGAATCGACGTACGATTCCCGCGACGCCCGACCTCCGCGACGCTTGTCTTCCGCGGGTTGTTGACGTGATCCGCTCTTTAAACCGAGGTAGGGGATTATTGTTAATCTATTAAATTATTTCCGTTCTTGATTCTGGCATGTCGAACTTCGTGGTTAATCGACTAAATGTTATCGTTTAACGAGAGGGGACCAGACC
This sequence comes from Viscum album, assembly GCA_963277665.1. Lineage (NCBI taxonomy): Eukaryota > Viridiplantae > Streptophyta > Magnoliopsida > Santalales > Viscaceae > Viscum > Viscum album. The sequence goes on from OY728164.1 coordinate 1,820,865,979, forward strand.
GCAAAAACACGGCCTAACCCCCTCCTTTGTTCGTGATTGTTTCTTTGTGAATGGAACGGGATGGCGTGGTGCCGTCGCACCACGCAGGAATCACACGGCAAGTAATGCGTGGTGCCGTCGCGTCGCGCTGTGGAAATAAATTCAAGAACGCGATGCTGTCGCGCCGCGTTGAAGGAAATCGAAGGCGCCGCGGCCGGAGCGGGGCTGCGGCGAAGGGGCGCGGTGTCGTCGCACCGCGCCGGACGATAAGGGCCGCTGCCGGTTTTAGGCCGCGGCGGACCATGGTGACCGGCGGCCAGTCGGGCCGCCGGTGTCAGAGCTGGAAAGGGACCGGCCACTGCCGGTCCCATTGAGGAGGAGCCGGCCGGCCAGGTCGGGCCGGCCGGAAATGGGGAAAGCTGGGGGAATTAAATTCCCCCGGCCAGCTTGAACGCCCCCCCCCCCCCCCACATTATTGAGGGGGGGCGCGGTTACACAAGGGGGGCAGGCGCCCCCCGTTTTTTCCAACAGCTCGGCCGAAGGCCGAGCTGGCAGCGCGCCGAGCACGCTGCGCTGAGCCGGACTGGCGCCTGGCCGGTCTTCCAGGCCGGGCCGGGCCGCACCGGGCCGGGCCGCGCCGAGCCAGGCCGCACCGGGCCGGGCCGCACCGGGCCGGGCCAACCATGTCCGGGGTGGGTCGACCCTGTTCGGGCAAGCCGGGGGGTCTCGGGCCGGGTCGGTCCGGGCCCGAAACCCCCCGATACCGAACTGTTTTGGTTCAAATGCCCATAACATGGGCTACGGACCTCCAAACGACGCGCCGTCAGTGGCGATGCGATCATTGGATCGAGAAGGTCGTTTCGGTATATCGAACTCAATGTTTAGAAATAGTTTGAGTTCGGCCAGGTTGGTTCGTACACGAAACCAACCGGGCCTTCGGAGCGGAAACACTCATATCTTGAGCTACGGGCGTCCGATTGACGTGCCGTCGGCTTTGTTGAGTTCCTCATAGTGAGACAGATCTTTTGGAATACTCCACCCGAGGTTTGGACGCAGGTGGAGTATGGTCGGGTTGGTTTTTCCTTAAAAACCAACTGGGCCCCTTGGACGAAAAATCCAATAACTCTCAGACCGGGCGTCCGATTGACGCACCGTCTATTGTATTGTGTTCCTGTTGACGATACGAAACTTTTGGATACATCAACTCTGGACTATATGACAGTTGATGTATCAGCCTCTCGGCTCGTGGAGCGGACCCTCCTGAACGAGCTTGCTGTGTGCGGGAACCCTAGAGCTGGCTGCGACTGCTTCTGTGACTGCGACGACGACTGTGCAGAGATGCTCAGTGGATTCGACAACGACGACTACAACACTTAACGATCCTGTGTGGATCAGTGCTACTGATCCAGTGTGGGTCCGATCCTGTGTGGGTCATCGCTCAGCCGTCCTGTGTGAACCAGCGCCTACAGATCCTGTGTGGGTCCGATCCTGTGTGGGTCTTTGTGAGGGTTAGTACCAATCGATCCTTTGTGGGTCCGACGACTTAGATGGATCAGTGATCATCTCTATCGTCTTTCGAAGAAGTATACCTGTGTGAGCTGAATCCTGATTGCTTTCCTGTGTGGATTGTGTTGTGCTATCCTGTGTGGATTACGTTTTTCTTTCCTGTGTGGAATACGTATACTTTCCTGTGTGGACTGAGTTGTACTTGGGCTCAGAGGTTGGAGCGCATTGGGATTGATGACTTAGGTATATGTATGGGCATATACCTAAGCAGTGTCCGTTGTTATGTCGTGATTGTATCTTTCCTTTGTAGGTTATCCTTTGTGGATTTTGGGAGACCTTCGGGGGACTCAGGGTCCCTACTGAGTAGCTTATACTCACCACTTCACGGGCTATGCCCGCACTACGTTGTGTTGGTTGCAGACAACAGACAGCGTTGATCATGGTTGAGGCATGCGGAGCAGGACGGTACCTGGAGGTGGACCACTGAGCGGGACGTGCTCGGAGAGGTCGGCTGGACCCGAGGAGCTGTGGAGCTATCTGTACCCATCCTTCAAGTGGGATTTCTAGAGGACGAATCGGTGTAGCTGCTTTTACTTTTCAATTGCTGTTTTCCTTTTCGAGGTGTACTTTACTTTCAGTTTGGGTTTGTATACTGGCCCACTTTCTTTCCGCACTTTCAGTTGAACTCAGTTTTTACTTAGTTTTTACTTTTCCTCTTGCTTACTCTGTGGTGCTTGTTACTTCACAAAGGCAATGCCTTCCCTTTCTACCAGGATTTATGCCTTGGTGCTAGTTGCCAGCCCCTGGCCTATGGAAGGCGGGCTTGGGGTAGTCACGGCACGGGCCCCGAGGACGGGTTGTGACAAATTGGTATCATAGGAGTTTGATTCTACCGAGAAATATGATATTTTATATGTGAAGAAATAATGATTAGCGTATTGAGTGTGGTTATCAGTCAATGGAGTCCAGTGTTGGTGCGGCGGCCGACGTAATGTACACCAGGACCCTGACTTCTGATTTCCGATTTAATGCACGAAAACATTGATTGCGTGTGTGTTTCAAGTTTTCTTTGTGATTACTTTGTATCAGCTCACCAGGTATACTATTCTAACTGTGGCACACCTGTTTCCTTCTCAGGATGGCCCCACAACGGCAGCCAGCTAGGGTTCCAAGAGTCGAGCGTGAAGATAGCCCACCGAGCGACGAGGCCTCGGTGCAGGGCCCTTTGTCAGCAGTGGCACCGGAGGTAGCACTACCCACCAAGCCACCGATACTTCCAGCACCAGCCGCTGACGATGCACATCGCCTCAGCGCACTGCATGAGTTCCAGCACCAGCGACCGCCCAGGTTCTGTGGGGAGATGGACCCCCAGGCAGCCGAGGACTGGCTGGAGGCAGTCGTACGAGTTTTTAGGCTAGTGAGGACACCAGCAGACCTCATGGTGATCCTTGCGGCGAGCCTACTACACGCAGAAGTAGGACAATGGTGGAGTTTGATGCTCCAGGTGCACGATGAAGCATCTCTACTTTGGACGGACTTTGAGAGCCTCTTCCGCTCGGAGTTCTTCCCAGCCACCCTCCGTGCGGTGCACATTCAGGAGCTTCTTCAACTGCGACAGGGCAGCATGACGGTTGCTCAGTACTCGGAGAGATTTACCAATCTCTCGCGCTACTCGACCGACATGGTACGGGACCCATTCTTCCGGGCCTGGACCTTCGAGTAGGGATTGAGACACGAGATCAGGGCATCGCTGATCTCCCTCAGCTTACCGACTCAGACGGGAGTACTGGAGCGAGCCCTTTTGATCGAGAGCTTTCTTGTTGAGTCTACACCAGCGTCGAGACCCACCGTAGGGCGACACATAGCAGAGTCTTCTGCAGCAGGCAGTCGACAGATGACTCTTGGGTCCAGGCAGACCAGACCCTCAGGCAGACGACCTCAGGACACTGGCTCAGCAGTGCGGGGCACACAGCGCGGAGCCAGTCTTTCGAGAGGCAGGCAGTGATACTCGTGCTGCGGGCATGGCCACATGGCTTGTGACTGCCCGACCCGCCATGCCGAGGAGCAGCAGACGGTTGAGGGACCACCGAGGCAGAGGCAGAGGGTCAACCGTGGTGGTCCACAGGGAGGAGGCGGACGAGGCAGGGGAGCTGGCCGAGAAGCATGTGGTGGGCGACGCTTTGATGCTCTAACACCACCACCACCAGGAGGTCCACCCCGACCACAGGGAGCTGGCGGGCAGAGATAGGCACAGCTCCAGGCAGCGGAGGCCTACGACCACAGTGTGCCAGAGATGATTCGAGGTGATATCTGTGTCTATTCCACCATTGCTGCAGTACTTATAGACACAAGAGCGAGTCACTCTTTCATAGCCACTGCCCTTGTTCGGAGCTCGGAGATTCCGACAAAGACGTTGGCTCGATCCTTATGGCTAGAGACTCCTACGGGAGCAGACTCGACGATTACGCACTGGTGCCGGTAGTGTGAGCTTACTCTAGGAGGCGAGAGCTTCGGATGGGATCTTCTTGTAGCAGCGTCGAGGACTTACGACGTCATCTTGGGCATGGATTGATTATCTATGGTCCATGCACAGATTGACTGTTTTAGGTGCAAGGTGCGATATGTACGCAGCGAAGGGAGAAGGTTCACCTTCACCGGCGAGAAGGGATCCTTTGCAGCACAGGATGGACTTCCATGGAGGAGAGGACAGCCCATCACTCATCAGTTGGCTATCCTCATCCTAGGAGCAGTTGACGTGCAGAGTCCTGGTTTTCCTGCTGTGGTGGATCAGTTTGCGGACGTTTTTCCCGACGACGTTCCAGGGTTACCTCCTCGCAGAGAGGTAGACTTTTATAATGACCTGTACCCCGGGACAACTCCGATATCGACTCCAGCATATCGGATGTCCCCCTCCGAGCTTCTAGATCTACAGGTACAGTTGGAGGTCTTGTATGGTAAGGGGTTCATCCGACCCAGTGTTTCACCCTGGGCTTCCCCGATTTTGTTCACCAAGAAGGCGGACAGGAGCTTGCAACTGTGTGTCGATTATCGTTGCCTGAACCAGGTGATAGTGAGGAACAAATATCCGCTACCGAGGATTGATGACCTCTTTGATCAGCTCAAGGGAGCATGGTGGTTCTCGAAAAAAGACCTCAGGTCAGGCTATCATCAGCTCAGAGTAAGAGACGAGGACGTGAAGAAGACGGCCTTCAGATGTCGGTATGGCCACTATGAATTCTTAGTTATGCCTTTCGGCATAACCAATGCTCCAACAGTGTTCATGGCCCTCATGAAAAGGATCTTTCAGCCATACCTCGATCGATTTGTCGTGGTATTCATCGACGACATTTTGATCTACTCGACAACTGAGGTGGAGCATGCCTACAACTTACGGTTTGTACTAGACACACTCTGAGAGCACCAGTTTTATGGTAAGATCTCGAAGTGTTAGTTCTGTATACGTGAGGTCCACTTCTTGGGGCACGTCATCTCTGAGGCGGGAGTTGCAGTGGATCCTGCGAAGATCGAGGCAGTCTTAGCTTGGGAGCCACCTAGGAGCGTGACGGAGGTGCGGAGTTTCTTGGGTCTTGCTGGATACTATCGGAGATTCATGCCATACTTCTCTAGAGTTGTGGAACCACTCTCAGCTTTGACGAAGAAGGGGAAACCCTTCGTGTGGTCAGACAGATGTGAGCAGGGCATCCAGGAGCTGAGACAGAGATTAACCAGCGCCCCTATCTTGAGGTTACCTGAGGAGGGAGTAGGGTACGTAGTCTACTGCGATGCATCAGGAACCGGACTTGGATATGTCCTGATGCAGGAGTGGGAAGTGATCTCCTATGGATCACGTCAGTTGAGGCCGCATGAGCATAACTACGCTACCCATGACCTAGAGTTAGCAGCAGTGGTCTTTGCTCTAAAGACATGGAAACACTATCTGATGGGTGAGCGCTTTACAGTCTTTTCTGACCATCCGAGTCTTAGGTACATCTTCTCTCAGAAGGAACTGAACCCGAGACAGTGGTGATGGCTCGAGTTCCCCCAGGACTATGACTTTGAGATAGTCTATACTACTGGGAAGGGGAACGTAGTAGCCGATGCCCTCAGTAGGAGGACAGGCATTCAGCTACTTGAGGAGGCGACAGAGCAGCTAGCCTCTTTGCAGATATCCTTCGTGGATAGGGATGGAGAAGCCTTCCTTCAGTCTCTCACAGTCACTCCTCCACTTCTATAGTGGGTGAGAGAGGCACAGCGTGGGGACGCTGGCTGTGAGACGCGGCGTTCACAGATATCCTCAGGACATGCACCTGATGGTTTCTCCTTTGGAGTAGAGTACGAAATCCTTTTCAGAGGAAGTACCATGGTACCAGTCGCTTTACGGGAGGAGGTACTGAGAGATTTTCACACTTCTCCTTTGGCAGTACATCCTGGAGTGGCGAAGATGTACCAGGATCTCAGACGACAGCACTGGTGGCTGGGCATGAAGAAGGCTGTGGCGGAGTTCATTTCTCGATGCCTCACTTGCCCGCAGCTGAAGGCTGAGCACCAGGTACTAGCAGGCTTGGTACAACCCTTGGAGGTCCCGGAGTGGAAGTGGGACGGGATATCTATGGATTTCGTTACTGGACTTCCACGCACTTCCAGAGGTCATGACTCCATCTAGGTGATTGTCGACCGACTCACCAAGTCAGCTCACTTCTTACCCTTCAGAGAGTAGGGATCAGTGGAGATCTTGGGACATCTTTACGTTCAGGAGATTGTGCGGCTTCACGGTGTGCCATCATCTATAGTCTCCGATCGAGATTCTCGCTTTACTTCCCGGCTTTGGAAGGGATTACAGGAGGCGTTCGGGACGCAGCTACGTTTGAGCACAACCTTTCACCCTCAGACGGATGGTCAGACGGAGAGGACCATTCAGACTCTCGAGGACATGCTTCGCACATGTGTCCTCGACTTTGGTCGTAGCTGGGAGGACCACCTACCCTTGGTGGAGTTTGCGTACAACAACAGCTACCACTCCACCATCGGGATGACACCATACGAGGCGTTGTACGGTCGACCTTGTAGATCTCCTTTGTGCTGGACAGACCCTAGGGAGTCAGCACTTGTGGGACCAGAGATGGTCTAGGCCATGACAGAAAAGGTCCAGGTCATCCAGGAGCGGATGAGGACATCTCAGAGCCGGCAGAAGTCATACGATGACAGGAGGCGGAGGCCACTAGAGTTTGAGGATGGCGACCACGTCTTCTTGCGTGTCTCACCTCGATGCGGTTTACGGAGATTTGGCCGAGGCGGAAAGTTATCCACGCGCTTCATCAGACCCTTCCAGGTCCTCACCAGGATTGGAGAGGTGGCTTATCGCCTGGCTCAACCACCTCAGTTGCACTGGGTGCACGACGTCTTCCACGTATCTCAGCTGAGGAGATACGTGCACGAACCGACACACATCATTGACCATGGGGAGCTTGATGTTGACGATGGGGCGACTTTTACGGAGGTCCCGGTGGAGATCGAGGATCGACAGGAGCGGGTCCTACGTGGACGGTAGATTCCTCTTGTGCGCATCAGATGGCAGCACGAGAACCTCCATGAGAGCACTTGGGAGCGGGAGGCTCAAATGCGGGCTCAGTACCCTCATTTTTTTCCCTAGTTTTGATGTATCTTTATAGGGACTTAAAGCCCTGAGGTGGGAGTAATGTAAAGACCCATAAAATTCAATGGAAATTTTTTCTTAATTTTCTTTGGAATCTTACAGGAGTGCGGTTTCTGACGGCACCTGATTCTGAGGCCCAGTGTGCCCGGAATCAATTTCCGAAGTTTGGCTCGGGTACGTTCAGTGAACGAACGAGTGGGTTTTTCTAACTTTTGAACCGGTGCCCAGAATTGAATTCCAAGGGCACCGATGAACTCACAATGCCGATATTCTCTTAAGGAGACCTTTTCTGAGGTTGCGTTTTAAGTGGGATGAAAGTTAGTTTTGGGGGAAATTAGAAGATGTAAAATAAATTTTGGAACACAATTTATTTTTAACTTTGTAGGTTATTTCCTCCCAAAGGGAGTTAGAGGTGGGACCCACATCCACATAACCTCCCTTGAGAGGATTATGTGTGGTGGGGCCCACACGATCCCTAACTCTTCAACTTCCCTTAAACTCCCCAATAACTCCACTCTAACTAATTTGACAACTTGTGTTATTAATTAAGATGAGTTACTTAATTTCAAACCTTTGAAATTCAAAGAGGTTAGGATGTGTAAATAAAATAAGGCTTAGACTTATTTTATTTTGGTTAGTATCTTTATCCACCTTTAGAGGATTGGGAATCATTCTTCATCTTCTTCAACCTTGACGAAGAACGCAAAGAACACGTAGGCTCCGACGAAGAACGCCGTCACCATAAGAAGAGAAAGACGCGTCGTCTCTTCTCTTCTTCGCAGCCGGTGTGTTTCCGAAGATCGACGACGACGATTCTTTCGATCTTCTTCCCGTGTCAACAAAAGGAGACGCCGCTTCCTCCTCGGGATTTCTCCATCAGCTTACGAATCTTCTCCAGAGACGTTACCTCTTCGGACGCACCTCGACGTCAACGGAATCGACGTACGATTCCCGTGACGCCCGACCTCCGCGACGCTTGTCTTCCGCGGCTTGTTGACGTGCTCCGCTCTTGAAACCGAGGTAGGGGATTATTGTTAATCTATTAAATTATTTCTGTTCTTGATTCTGGCATGTCGAACTTCGTGGTTAATCGACTAAATGTTATCATTTAACGAGAGGGGGTCGGGCCGCACAAACACGACCTAACCCCTCCTTTGTTCATGATTGATTCTTTTTGAATGGAATGGGATGGCGTGGTGCCGTCTCACCATGCGGGAATCACACAGCAAGTAATGTGCGGCGCCGTCATGCCACACCATGGAAAGAAATTCAAGAACGCGATGTTGTCGCGCCGCGTTGAAGGAAATCGAAGGCGCCGCGGCCAGAGTGGGGCTGCGGCGAAGGGGAGCGGTGCCGTCGCACCACGCCGGACGACAAGGGCCGCGGCCGGTTCCGGGCCGCCGGTGTCGGAGCCGGAAAGGGACCGGCCACTGCCGGTCCCGTTGAGGAGGAGCCGGCCACTGCCGGTCCCGTTGAGGAGGAGCCGGCCGGCCAGGTCGGGCCGGCCGGAACTGGGGAAAGCCGGGGGAATTTAATTCCCCCGGCCAGCTTGAACGACCCCGCATTATTGAGGGGGGGCCACGGTTACACTAGGGGGGCAGGCGGCCCCCATTTTTTCCTACAGCTCGGCCGAAGGGCGAGCTGGCAGCGCGCCCAGCGCGCTGCGCTGAGCCGGACCAACGCTTGTCCGGTTTGCCAGGCTGGGCCGAGCCCAGCCGGGCCGCGCCGCGCCTAGCCGGGCCAGGCCATGCCGGGCCGGGCCGACCCTGTCCGGGGTGGGTCGACCTAGTTCGGGCCAGCCGGGGGGTCTCGGGCCGGGTCGGCCCGGGCCCGAAACCCCCGATACCGAACTGTTTGGGTTCAAATGCCCATAACTCGGTCTACGGACCTCCAAACGACGCGCCGTCAGTGGCGATGCAATCCTTGGATAGAGAAGGTCGTTTCCGTATATCACACTAAAGGTTTCGGAATACTTTGAGTTCGGCTGGGTTGGTTCGTACACGAAACCAACCGGGCCCTCGGAACAGAAACACTCATATCTTGAGCTACGGGCGTCCGATTGACGTGCCGTCGGATTTGTTGAGTTCCTCTTAGTGAGACGGATCTTTTTGCATACTCCGCCCGAGGTTTGGATACAGGTGGAGTACGGTTGGGTTGGTTTTTCCTTAAAAACCAACCGGGCCCCTGGGACGAAAAAGCCAATAACTCTCAGACCGAGCGTCCGATTGACACGTCATCTGTTGTGTTGAGTTCCTGTTGACGATACAGAAATTTTGGATACATCAACTCTGGACTATGTGATAGTTGATGTATCAGCCTCTCGGCACGTGGAGAAGACCATCCTGAACGAGATTGCTATGTGCGGGAACCCTAGAGCTGGCTGCGACTACTTCTGTGACTGCGACGACGACTGTGCAGAGATGCTCAGTGGATTCGACGACGACGACTACAGCAGTCAGCGATCCTGTGTGGATCAGTGGTACCGATCCTGTGTGAGTCCAATCCTATGTGGGTCTTTGCGGGGGTTAGTACCTATCGATCCTTTGTGGGTCCGACGACTTAGATGGATCAGTGATCATCTCTATCATCTTTCGAAGAAGTATACCTGTGTGAGATGAATCCTGATTGCTTTCCTGTGTGGATTGTGTTGTGCTATCCTGTGTGGATTACGTTTTTCTTTCCTGTGTGGAATATGTATACTTTCCTGTGTGGACTGAGATGTACTTGGGCTCGGAGGTTGGAGCGCATTGGGATTGATGACTTAGGTATATGTATGGGCATATACCTAAGCAGTGTCGGTTGTTACTTCGTGATTGTATCTTTCCTTTGTGGTTTATCCATTGTGGATTTTGGGCGACCTTCGGGGGTCTCGGGGTCCCTAGTGAGTATCTTATACTCACCCCTGCATGGGCTATGCCGGTACTAAGTTGTGTTGGTTGCAGACGACAGGCAGCGTTGATCATGGTTGAGGCTTGCGGAGCAGGACGGTACCTGGAGGTGGACCACTGAGCGGGACGTGCTCGGAGCGGTCGGCGGGACCCGAGGAGCAGTGGAGCTATCTGTACCCACCCTTCAGGTGGGATTTCCAGAGGATGACTCGGCGTAGATGCTTTTACTTTTTAGTTGCTGTTTTCCTTTTCGAGTTGTACTTTACTTTCAGTTTGGGTTTGTATACTGGCTCAATTTCTTTCCGCACTTTCAGTTGAACTCAGTTTTTACTTAGTGTTTTCTTTTCCGCTTTCTTAGTCTGTGGTTCTTGTTTACTTTACAAAGGCAATGCCTTACCTTTGTACGGGTATTTACGCCTTGGTGCTAGTCACCAGCCCCTGGCCTATGGAAGGCGGGCTTGGGGTAGTCACGACACGAGCCCCGAGGACGGTTCGTGACAACTTATTCCATTAACCATCAGATAAAATTATTATTTAATTCCCTCTTTCTAATTGTAAGTTAAACTAATCCCCATGTGTTATTCATATATATAGAATCTAAATATTTCTTTATATAAATCTCTCATTTAGAAAAATCATTGAGACTAGATGCCTCCTCTGTAATTTCAAGTTATCCACAATATGTTAATGCTAAGAAGTTCAGATTATCCCCATACCTATCTATTGGTAATATGATCTCAGAATATCTTTTCAATTAAACATGAAATTCAACTTCTTATGGTACCAATACTTCTAGTAATTCTCACACTAATTCTCTATCTTGAGTTTCACCATCCATTGATCTTTTTAGTATATCAATCACTGATCTACAATCAAAAATTTCAATCATTATACCTAAAATTTCCACTAAAATTTCTAAATTTTTTGTAGACTCATCACCCCCTAAAACTTCTAGTAGTTGAATTCTTCCATAACTTCAATTCAGGTTAACTTGGACTTGAGATGATTCTATGTTCTCATCTTCCTTTCCACAAAGTTTTAGTAATTCTAAAGGATTTACTTATTGAAGTGAACATTACTACTTGGGAATATTTGTCTTATGATATCATCCTAAAGTCTAAAACCAATTTTTTCATTATCATATAACACAAATAAACATGTGTGAGAATTGTTATCATGATTTTATCAGTTATTAGTATCCACATGAACATAGAAAACAAAGTTGAGGTGTATTTTCCCAAACTCCATTAACTTCAATATAGTCTCTATATTATTACATTGATATAAGATATAAGGGATATCATTCCAAATGACCAATTAGTTTAGTATACTTGAAGAACCAGATACATAAATAATTCTCATATTAAATTGGAAATATATAATATATAACATAAGAAACATTCTTGCATCCTTGATATTATTCATAATAGGCTTCTTAATATCCTAGGGAAAGAAAAAAATAAAGGATGATCTCATATGATCACTAAGGGTTATTTATAGTGGAAAATATCATGAGTAAATAAGGTATAATCAATATGGAAACTAAAATAATTGAACAAACATGTCACCTAATCAATAACATGAGCGTGAAATGAATACATGGATAATATCAATGTAGTAATCTCGTGGATAAAAATAAATAAAGTCTCAATAAAGTAAAAGAATAATTTTATATGTCATGATCTAAGATGTTATGATATCTTTACCATCAATAACTTGAAGCAAGACAGTTTAATTGATGGGTAGGTACATGGAAGCTTCATTTAATAAGGATATCCAACTGCTTTGTCTCATGAGACCTATCAATGTATCGATGGGCTATATAATTTTGGGCCCTACCCATCACTACATGTCTAATTAATTCCTCATATATTGAATGATAAATTTAAGTAATGAACAAAATTAAGATTAAAAAATATATGTATTGAGTAAAAATATTGAATAAAAATATTTCCCTAGTCAATAAAATAACATTCGTAGTAAAACATTATATGTAGAAATGGTATACAGTATATGCAATAATAATATCCATCATATTAAGAATATGGATATTTAATAGAACTGTAACTTCCAATGAAATTTGATAACAAGATAGTGAATGTTTCAAGAGAGTGTTAATGACCAAAAAATTAATCAAGAGATGATTGGTTACCATTAAAAAGTATATTTTTATAGTAAGACATGTTCACTTTTAGAGTGGATGGTAATTATCCCTTTTAACACATTTCTAGGAACTTCCACTTCAACTATAGTAATTCATTATGTTTAGCCTTTTCCCATAGGCTTATTCTATGGTATGTTATCTTGATTCTTGGAGAAATGGTTTGAATAATACCCCATATCATTATAGGTGAAGTGCTAGATAGTGGTGATTTCTTTCTCCACCTTAAATTCATTATCCAGATGACCCTTATATACACACATGTAATAAAATCCCATTTAATTCAAGAATTTTCAATTATTTTCCATTCCAAAATTTTTACATGGTGGAAATTATTTCATTTCCTCCTTCTTTTTTGACGCATTCCATTGTTTTAGTTCTCATGTGTCCTTTTATTCTATTTATTCCCTTTAAAGATATAGGATCTGTAAAATAATTTATATGTCTTAATGGATCTAAATACTATATCATTGTTGATGGAATTTTTTGAGAAACTATTTCCCTTCTAAGACTTGACTTAATCCCATCTAATAAATTATCAATATTTCTTTTTGAATTACATATGAAGTCTACAACAAGCCTAAATAATCGTGAAAAGTTATCATCGTATACTAACACACTTTATTCATCTTTTTACATTAAAGTGATGTCCTTCCAGTCAATTTTATCTTATTATTATTGAGGGAATTACTTCTGAAATGATATCACCGTAAAATTTATCCATTCCATGATTTATATTTCTTAAACCTATTTAGTGTTCTAAATCTATAACCACTATTTATCAGCATATCCTCTCAAACAATACACTACAAGAATAAACTTTTCACTTTCATTAAATCCCAAATCTAGGAATATATTTTTAGGGACATAATTCATTTCTCAACTACCAATGGATTGGTAGTTCCATTTAAATATGAAGTATTTTTTCACATGAAGTGATCCATCATAGGTAAATCATGTTGTGGAACAACATGTTAGTTTATATGGGAAAGTTAGTTCATCATAACCTGACTCAAATACCCTAATATGTCCATGATTTACTCAGTTCCAACACCAGTTTTATTGGATTTCTCTATTGGTAAATATCTACATTTTTTATAGGTGTTGATTCCCTTTATTTCATTATATGACATCAATAAATAATGGAACACATTGTGTTATCTCATAATCATCGTGAATACGGATCCATAAAATAAAATTCACTCTAATGGTAAAAAATTAAAAATACTATAAAGCATTATCATACTTATCATGTTAGTTATGTTCATTTAAAATCTATCTCCTGGTGATTCTATTAAGCTAGCCTCTGATACAAACTATAGAAACCTGAAAACTGGTAACCATGAGCTAGTGTATTATTTATTACATTGGAATTTATCAGGAGTAAATAAGTCATCATCAATATGGAAAGGTAAATAACTAAAAATACATGCTTTTTAATCAATAACTTGAACATGAAAATCATCCATGGATAATATCAACATAGTAATCCCATAGATAATAATAACTAAATTCTTAATGAAATAAATTAATAATGTTGGACATCATGATCTTAGACATCATGATAAATTTAACATAAAATCCTTACAATAATAAATATATATTGATGGGTAGGTATACACAAAAAAACCATTTAATAAGGCTATCAGACTATTTCATCTAATGAGACTCATCGATGCATTGAGGTGTAATATAATTCTAGGGCACTAGCTTTAAACATTACATAATGTTGATTTAAGTCATGAATTTTCACTGAGGATCTTTTCAGGTTTAGAGTTTTAGATAATTAGGCCATAACTATTACATTACATCTCAAATATTACAAATTAGACACTACTACTGTATCCAATTTTTCAAAAAAATAAACATCCAAATAAAACAATAATTATTTTCTTGATAGAAATATTCTCGAATTATTTCATTATCTTAACCGTCCTTTTAACCTATGAAAAACATTTCAAAAACTTGGGATGAGCATAAAAATCTCAGTAAGGGATATAAAATAAAGAAATAAAGCATTAGTCCATTAATACATACAAATCAATGAAATCATACTTTTTACTCACAAAACATAAACTATTTAACATACCTCATGAAATAATAAGATTTATGAATAACTCATAGAAATAATAAATCATAAAGGTAACTTGTAGCATCCATAACATACTAACATTATATATTTCATAGCTACATAGGGTATAACCTTCATGGTTATGTTTGGAATACCCATCATAGTATATTCTCTAAATCTCTTAGGAGAAACTTTATTGTTTACCTCTGTCACGTTACCCAATTAATTGGAGAGATATATTGAGTGCACCCACCCTTGGATTATCAATGAACCACCCGTATACGTAATCAATTTCCAAGATCCATAACATATTCATATCACATAAAACAAGCATAAAAGAAAGATAACATTTCCACATTGCAATCACAATATATCATTTCAAGATATTGATGTAATCAATGATTTCTAAAAACTATTTTCAATAGAAAATTATTTAAAAAGGGTATATGATATTTATTTTCCTTTAAAAAATATTACATCTTGTTAAGGAATCCGAATATCAAATAATACTTGCGGTGGCAGAAAGGTAATTGTCACTGCATACTTTAAAAAGAGACATTCCATTTGTAATTTAGTAAAAATCTTCAAAAAAAAATATTCCTTTTGAAAACCACTGAATTAAATTAAAATCAAAATGGTATAATTATACATCAAATAAAATAAGATCATGTATAAACCAAAATATTCTTCAATGAAAGGAGATTGAGATGAAGTTCCCTACCATGAGTCTGAATTGTCTCATTCATTCATTATATTTCTGAATAATAAACAAGGGTTAATTTATACTAGATTAAAAACCTTAATAAAGTTTATTATTAATTTTATATTACTTATATTCATGTTATAAAAATTACATAATTATTTAATTTCATATCAGTCGTTTTGTCGATATTCGGTACTTGAGTCAAAAATGAACTTGTTTTGTGGTAAATTGACCATGTAGTCAAAAGTCGTTCATAACTATAATATTATTCATGATTTAAGTTTAATATATATCAATAATATACGTATTTATATCCAGTATATATTTATTTAGAATAGTCTATAACATTTGGAGATAAGAAATAAAATGCATCATTCATGGAGACGGTAAGTCGTACATAGGCTTGAATGCTACTTTCATTTTTTCATATTAAAAGGATTGAAAACTAAATTATAAATAGTTATATTATAATTATAGTATAATATCATATTTTATATATGTTACATATTTTCATTAACTTCATCCTTTATATGTTTCATGTATGGAATAAATGAGTCATATCACTTTGACGGGGCGGTAGTCCGCACTTCCTAAAATGAAATTATCGTATTTACAGATTATGGATAGCATAAAGGTATGATGTAAATGAAAAATAAAAAATAATAGATACAATAGAAATATAATATATATCATATATAAATACAGTTCCATCATAATGTCCACCATGAGAGGTGGTAGGAGAAAATGTAACAATCATCATTTCATGAGGTAGTAGTTCGCCGTACACAGAAACAGTATGTTTGTTTCCATTTGATGGAGTTGTGTGTAAGTTTATTTGGAATCCTTTTACAAATAAAATCCTAATATATTTATGATAATATTTTTTTTATGTAATAAAATAATTAGAAGACCAAAGGGAGTGGAGAAGAAAACAAAATAAAGGATCTTGAGAGAAGTTGTTACCTCAAAATCGAGTAACTTCTTTTGATTTGAGAGAAAATGATTTCTTAAATTTCCTTATGCACAAGGTAAGGATTCTAGGAGTAAGGGAAATATTTTTTGAGCTTATTTTAGCATAATTTGTATGATCCAGGGTGCTTGAGAGGTGTGATTAAGTGGGCAGAGGAGGTGGTATTTTATAAGAGGGAGGTGGGGCAATTTAGGAAGGTCTTGAAATATTATTTTATTATAAATTTATTTTTTTGTTACAAATGGTCCAATACTCATTTATTTCAAATATAAGATTCTTTTGGGTTGAAAACATCAACACAAATAGGTTTTAGAAAAATATAGGTCACAATAATTAACCTTATCTTTTAGCTTTAACCCGTAGTTCGAAACATCAACTCTTACCATGCATTCTTGCATTTTCATAATACATGGTAACTATATTTATTATAAAACTCCAAGAGAACCATAAGTGGATCATTAATGACATTTGAAACATTATATAAGTCATCTCGAGTGAACCACCACCATGTCCAGGGATACAATTGGAAACTGCGTCTGAGGATTTGGCAGCTTGTGCCACTCCCGTGTGGTGGGCTTCTAGATGTAAAACACCAATATCCATGGCATCACCACTTGATATAGCAACAAACCAAGTCCCGTCATCACTACGAACTCTACTCCCCTCCTGGGCAAGTAACCCAAGTCGAAATGGTTGCCTTATTGGTTACGTGAACTTCCACCGATGGTGTCAGATATGGAGATGATTTCATATAAGGTTTCATGGAAGGATTTATTCTAAAAGATCAACCCTGGGACAGTGTCTTAGAATCAGCTTTGTCTTAGAAGAGTTGTGGTACTATGTATATATATTATATCTCTCGAACACTACAAAATCTTTGTAAATCTTTGAGAAATATGGAAATATTTGGGATATAGAAAATATGGGAAGTGAAGTTGAATATATATTGTTGTAATAACATATATTTATTAAAATTATAATCTAGATTGTTTTAATAGTTGTAATTGTAATTTTGAAATATGAGAATATATATTTTAGAAAATAAAATCACCAATCTACAAATGAATTAAATTTGAAAATATTCTTATATATATATAGTTATATTTTAATATATTTATAATTTAGGATATATAAAATCATAGTAAAATAAAAACAATTTATCTTAAAAATGAAGAAAAACAGATTAAAATAATAAGCGAAGATAATATGAATTACAAAAAAAGATTAAATAGTAAAGCTTAAATCAGCTAAAAAATTTTGATTTAAGGAATTATAAATAAGCCAAAAAAGATAGTTTATAAAGGAAAAAAAGTGAATATATAAGAACAAATGATTTGATGAGATTTATTTGTTTAAATAAGATTAATTTATACATAAGAATAAGAAAGGCTAATGATTTAATATTTTAGAAATGTCTGAAATTTAGAACATTTTTGAATGGAATTTATTAATTATTTTAAATGTGATGAGAATACTTGAAAATATATTGAACATGTTAAACATACCATAGTTCCATGCCAAAAGAAGGCGTAAATATCCTACATTATATATGTATTAAATATAGAAGATATATAATTATTTTGGATTTAATAGTGGAGAGAAGCACATTATTTCAATAAATTTATATATACTGAACAGTGAAATATAAAATAAGATTTCCATACGGATGTGAATAAAAATATAAAAAAAGAAAAAAAAAATTAAGATGTTGATTGTTTTAAAAGATCTGAATAAAAACTCTAGATCATTAATAGAAAATTGATTTATGAAATAAATTTTATCAGAGAATAAATAGAAAAATAGAAATATAACACATCATCATTTTTCATTGGATTTTGAAATTTCAATTTGATTAAAATAAAATTTTAAAATAGTTATTTTCAAGCAAAATAATTATCAAAATATTCTCAACAATAATTTTTAAGAAAATAAAAATATATGTTTTTTACTTTTATTTTTTTTATTTTCAAAAAAATTATTTCTTTTATATTTATAAATTTACTTATTTAAATTATTCAAATCATTAAATTTAAAATAAAATTTAAAATTCTTTTTTTAAAGACATAAAAGAATACAAATGCCTTATCACAATAATATCCCAGATCGTGGAAAGGTATGTTCTCATTTAAGTTTTGGTTTGAATCCATTTTTTTAATTAATTAAGTGCTTACCCAAGTCCTAGAATAGAATTGGGGGTGTTCCGAGGGTTCAGGACGAGAAAATTGGAGAAAATGGGTTTTCTGGGTAGTTCTCATGATTTGCGCAGGGTTAGTGCTAACCGTGCAGACATCCCAGGAAACTGTGAAAGAAGTGTGTTTTTGGATAGTGGATTCTACACAGTTTGCGCACGTTTTAGAAAACGGTGTGGGTAAACCATGCGAGGAGGCCTTTTTGGGATAGAAGCTTCTGCACACTTTGTGCATGGTTTAGAAAATAATTTTTGTAAACCATGCAGCCCAAGAACCTTTAAAAATTATAAATTTTCTACTCTAGGATTTTTAACCCCAACTAAGGATTTCATCTCATTTCACCCCTCCTCACCCTAGGGATGAACCAAGTCTCCCAATATCTCTAAGAGATAAATCTGCCTCATTTCTAAGGCATTTTTTGTGCAGTTGGTTGTGGATCAAAGCTCCAGGTAAGGCTAATCCCATCCTTGCTTTTATTTAGAGTTTAGGGTTTGTATCTTCTTCTCCACTCTTTATGAAGCTATAAAACCCTACTCTTTTGGTGAGATTTTGGTTTATGCTTCAATGGATTGGTAAATTGGAATCTAAGGGATTGATTAAGAGTGCGTTCAAATACATAATCGAGGTAGGTGGTCTAGAAGTTATATACCACGGTTTATTTGTGTATTTGTGCATGTGTGCCTTTGTTTTTGGATGTATCTTGGTACATTTTGATCACCCGTGGAATGTTTAGGTGAAATAGTTATTTAAAAGGTAAATGGATACCCTCACAATCCCCATGGGATGCATCAATGATAATGACACAAATCTAGGGCCACCCATGGGGTGTGCTGACTCTCCCAAACCTAGGGATTTGGGATGAATAAGTGATATTGTTGTGTAATCATGTAGATACCTTGATAAACATGTTGGGGTGACTATTAGTGTTGGTTCAGAAGCTATGAGGTGCACCTAAGATTGGTAGTAACCTAAGAGAAATTGGGTTAATATGTGGAAGTGATTAAACACCATAAATTAATGGGTTGTGAGCATGATAAGAAATCCTAGTGAGTTAGGCATAATGATCAAGCCTAGTGAGATGGGCATGGTGAATGAATTCGTAGTGAGATAAGAATAAAAAAAATAAAATTGTGATAAATGGATAAATGATGTGAAATGTGGTAAATCTGTTAATGGGTTATGGCATGGTGTTAAATCTCATGTTGTTGTTATTTTTTATGTTTTCCTTAGGAAATGGTTGTGATGTTGTGTGAATGGTTAATGGAAACATATATGTTAATCATGTGAACATAGCTTGGTAGTGTGGGGTTTTGACTGAGGTTCTACACCCACTGGTCGAGTTGGACAGAGGCTTTAAACTCCTCCCCTAATGCATGGGGTAGGGATAGGACTGATGCTCTGTTTACCTATCGGTCACATCCACCTTGACTGATGCTTCATGGTGAGGACAAGGAAGACATCCACCTGAACAGATGCTTCGAGGTGAGGTTATGGTTTACATGAGGAAGTTTTTCCTAGTGAGATAGGACAACTGTGTGTTTTTCCTTCATGTATGTGTTTGTGTAATTTGAGCCAATGCAACTTGTTGTGTGATGAAACCATGATAAATGTGTTGGAAATTGAAGGTAATAGGAAATGGGATGAAATGGTATGTTATGGAAATGGTAATAAATGTTTGTAATTGACCTAAACTAGTTAATGACACATACTCTTTACTTTGTCATTTATTATTCTTTTCCCTTTTTTCATGCAAAATTTTTTATACATGATATTTTGTAGACACCGTTGGTGGTGGCCTACTTAGTTTTTCTCACACCCTGCTTGGGCCGTCGTTGGTTACCCGAGAAGACTTCATGCTTGCAGGTCAGGACAAGGGAAAGGGCTCTTGCTAGACAGTTGGGTTGGTATGAGTGTACATGGAAGAGGACCCAGACTTGGTGTTAGGGACCTTTTGGGGATTCCACAATTTGTCTTTATTTTTGGGTTTTGTTCACTTTATCACTTGTAGCAAAACATGGCTTATTTACCATTGGACTTAGTTGTATTCCATTTTTGAAATGGCTACTTAAGCATGATCACGTATTATTGGTTAATATTCCACTATTTTTTTATCTTATTTTGGGGCTTACTCTGATAAAAGGGGGTATAGTCTCCATAATTGACTATTTGGTGCCCCACTGCTTGTTGGAAACCTTTGGAGTACAGGGAGACGTGCCTAAGGTCATGTAACAACCCAGCTTGGAGCATCAGTTGAGTGGATCCTTGTTCGGGGACATTACAAACTGGTATCAAAGGAGGCCTTTCTTATCCTTCTTTAAAATATTGTTATTTGGGATGGTAGACTGGAGTTAGGATGTGTCAGGCCTTGGTATTGAGCTTGTTCTTGGGTGTAACTTACCCATATACAAGGGAAACCCCAAGTCACCCAAGGTGTGAATTGTTGTTCTCTATTGTGCGATGTTACAGTTGATAGTATTTCACAATTGTGTGATGTACATGTGGTGTGATGTGATTGTTTTATGATATTTGGCTTGTGGCCTCAATGGCATGAGGTTGTGCATTCATGCATCATTGTATGCAGCTAGATAGATAGGTGGCATGCAACATGGTAGGCACACACGGGTTGGGTGTGTGAGGCATGAAAAGATAGAATTCACCTTGAATCTTGATAATTGAAAATGGAAGATGTTGCAAATGAAACAATAAAAGTATGTGAAGATAAAATAATGATAAGTGATCATTAAAAAAATATGTGTAATTAAGGGTTTGTAATGAATTAAAAAACATTTTTGTAACATGTTGTGTGATCCTTATTGCGGTGTATAGTTTTTTACCCCTTGTGGACCCTGTCCCATGGCAGGGATGGTTGGGTTGATGTTTTCAGAATGCTAATGTTGTTTGGATGGTGAATTTATGGTGGGTTTTTGTGGTTGGAGAAGAGCCTTCTTGTTATTAATTTTGAAAGTCCATTGGTATGTGTTCTAAATATCATGTTGGGAAATGTATAGAAATTCCACCACGATGTCAAGAGTCGGTTGGGAAATAATAGGATGTTGCTGAGAACACTCCTGCAGTAGAGGATCAAGAGAACGTGGTGATCCAGGAAAGTGGAGAAGAGCATTTCCAAGAGAACATGGCTCGTTTTATGCTGATGATGGATCAACACCCAGGGCTGGTTGCACCGAGTATGTTTGAGCTGACCAGAGAGTTTTAGCTGCAGAATCCTCTAACCTTTACCAGAGGGAGTGGGCCAGAGGCAGTAGAGTTCTGGATAGAGTCTGTCTAGACGATACATGATCATCTGGAGACTCCTGATGGGAGGTGACTCAAGTTGGTAGCCTATATGTTGCTGGGCTAGGAAAAACGTTGGTGGGACATCATGGCTCCGACTGAGCAGGCTCATGGAATGTTGTAGAAGTATTTCTAGGATAAGTTTCTAGAATATTTTATCCCAGAGACTTTGAGGCATGAGAGGGCTGCAGAGTTCATGAGCCCAACTCATTGGTCAATGATGGTGATGGAGTATGTTGGCTACTTCAATAACCTATAATGCTTTGTTCTAGCATTGAAGGGGGATGAGGCAACAATTATGAGGCATTTCCAGGATGGGATATGACACAAGATCAGCTCTCAGGTGAATATATTTTGCTTGAAAAGGTTTACAGAGGTAGTGGAATGAGTGATGATCTTAGAGGGGAACCTAAAGGGAAATTCAGGTGGTGGGATTGTCATGCCAGCTGGGTAGACAAGTGGCACAGCTTATGAGGTCCGAAAGCATTGTTTTGGAAATTTTCAGCAAGGCGAATGTGTGGAAGGTGGTCAAAAGAGAGGGCCAACCTCTCAGGGTGGTGATCGGGTGTTCTGCTATCAGTGCATCGGGCTAGGGAAAAAGCGTGTCTAGTTTATTGGACCTTATTTGAGTGTCGGTCATGCATCTGATTGGGGAACATGTAGTGGTTGTGTAGGAACCCTCAGGAGGAGAGTATGAATATTGGTGACAGATAGACGCCATGTGGAGAAAAGGGACTAGTTTTACCATATCAGGTAGGCATTGGAAGCTCCATGGGACGTTTTGGTAAGGGCGGTGGATGTGGAACTCCGGGGCAGGATTACCACATCAGCAAGGTAGTGCAATGCAGGGCACACATGTTGGATCCCAGGTTAGAGGGACAGGTTAGCTTCACACAATTTAGTCTGCACCTGGTGATGGTGAAGTTGGGCCATCAATTGTCTAAGGTATGATCCTTCTAGATTATATGATATCTATTGCGTTGTTTGATACTAGTTCCACACACACCTTTTATTTCTTATTGGTTTGTGGTAGCGTTGGGTTTTCCAGTGGAGTGTGTGTGTTGGGTTATGTTGATTGAAAATCTGTTTGGGGTGTGAAAAGAAGATATCAGGAAGTCTAAGAGATATTCCTTGGAAGTCGGTGGGTATCGTTTCCTATGGGAGTTGTTCATACTCGAGATGTTGATCTTTGAAATAATCTTGGGTAAGAACTGGTTGGTGTTTTATTGGGTGAATATAGACTATTACCACTGCAGGGTATCGTTTAGGTCACTTGAGGGTGATTCTTATATTCATCGCAGGGAGGGGGATGTTCAAACAGGTCGCACGAGACCGTTTTCTCAGCATTTGTGTAGGCTCACGGTTCAAGTAGCTTATCTTGTGATTTATGATGAAAGATGAAAATAGTATATCTTTCCTCTAGTAGTGGATTATTTTCATGATGTTTTTCCTGAGGATTTCTCGGGGTTGTCACCCGAGAGGGATGTTGAGTTCACGATTGAGTTGCTGGTGGGAGTAGAGCCAGTTTTTATTTCTCCATACCAAATGGAACCGGTAGAAATCTAGGAGTTAAAGGTTCAACATGAGGATTTGGAGTGTAAGGGTTCATACACCCTAGTACATCTCTTTGAGGATATCTTTCACTTTTTTCAAAGAAGGTTGACAGGTCATTAATGTTGTGTGTTTATTATCAGATGTTAAATTAGATGACAGTGAAAAATCGGTACCCACTCCCTTGAATTGATGATCTATTTTACAAGTTGAGGGGTGAATCATTGATTTCATAGATTGATTTGAGATCAGGTTATCACCAGTTGAGGGTGTGGCATTTGGACGTACAGCTGAGAGATTTTAGAAGTCGGTACGGGTTGTTTGTGTTTGTGGTGAAGCCTTTCATCATGACCAATGCACCGATGGTGTTCATGGCTATGATGAAACAGATCTTTCACCTTAGCTGGATCAGTTTGTGGTTGTCTTTTTTGTTGACAACTTTGTGTGCTTGAAAACTCATGACGATCATTCCCAACATATTGACATCGTCTTGAGTACACTAAGAGAGCACTAGATTTATGCAAAGCTTTAAAAGTGTCATTTATGGATTAGATAAGTTCATTTTCTGGGTCACATCATCTCTAAGGAAAGTGTATCGATGGATCCATAAAAAGTGCAGGATGTTGTGTCTTGGGAGTAGCCTAAGAGTGTATCAAATGTTCAATGTTTTCATAGTTTTTCTGGGTATTTCCAAAGGTTCATCCAGGATTTCTATCATATGGTAGCACCACTATCAGGCTTGGACAAGAAGGGAATCATGTTTGAATGGTCCGAGTCTTGTGAGAATTCCTTTCAGGAGTTGAAAAAGAGATTAACGACATCATCGATCTTGATCTTACCTGAGCCAGGTAGGACGTATGTCCTGTTTTGTGATGCATCCGGTATTGGGCTTGCTTATATGTTGATGCAAGATGAGTGGGTTGTGGATTATGGGTTAAAGAAATTGAGACCGCATGAGTGAAGTTATCCCACTCATGATCATGAGTTGGTTGTAGTTGTGTATGCCTTAAAGTGCTGGAGGCACTACTTGTTGGGGGAAAGGTTCACGGTGTATACAGATCACAACAGTCGAAAGTATATCTTTTCATAATGGGATTTGAATCCACGATAATGAATATGGGATGAGTATCACCAGTCCTTCAAAATTGAGATGGTTTATACATCGGGGAAAGGGAATAGTGTTTCTGATGCTCTGAGAAGAATGGCTTAGAACCAGGTGGTTCTGGAATCCCGCATCGATTGGAAGGTGATGGCCTTGTCTGCAGAGATGCTCCTGGAGGTGCGGGATGAAAGCGTCTCATTGACTCTTGCATTCTTGATGGGGGACTCGATGATTTTGATTCATGTTAGGGATAGTCAGCTCGATGATTCTAAATGTTTGTCCATGAAAGAAATACATAAAGGTGGGGAGCCACCTTTAGGATGGGCTGTCAGTGTGGATGAGGTTGTTTGTGTTCATGGTCGTGTGGTTGTGCCGACAAGCATGCATGAAGAGTTGGTGCATCAGTTCCATGCATCAAAATGGATAGTAAATCCTGGTTTGACCAAGATGCATCGTGATATCTGTAGACAGTTTTGGTGTCCAGGGATGAAGAAGGAAGTCGTAAGATTTCTGTAATGGTGCCTTACCTGTCAGTAGGTGAAGGCCGTGCATCAACACCTATGTGGTATGTTAGATTCATTTCCCATTTCGGTATAGAAGTGGGATGATGTAACGAATGATTTTGTGGTGGGTCTTCTGAGTATACCTTGAAAGAATGATTCAATATGGGTGGTAGTGTATCAGTTAATGAAAGTGGCTCATTTCATACTGATTCAGGAGAGTTACACAGTTGACCAGTTGGGTGAGTTGTGTGGTCGGGAAATAGTGCAGTTGCATGGTGTACCACATACTATAGTTTCAGATCATGATCATCGTCTCACATCACGCTTATGGAAAGGGTTGCAGAAGGTGCTGGGTACACAGGTGCTTTTGAGTATGTCTTTCGACCTATAAATGGATGGTCAGTCGAAGCATACAATCCAAGTGTTGGAAGACATGTGGAGGGCTTGCGTCTAGGATTTCAGTAGTTACTGGGAAAAGAACATATCACTTGTTGAATTTTCCTACAACAAAAGTTTACAGGCTATGGGTTAGATGGAAGCATTTCAGGCTCTCTATGGGAGGCCAAGTAGATCTCCACTTTGTTGGTTGGATGCCGGAGAAACTGAGCTGTTGGGATTGAGTCTCGTGCAGGAGACTTCAGAGAAAGTTAAAGTTGATTCGGAAGCGGATGGAATAGGATCTGAGTAGGTAGAATTCCTATGAGGATCGTAGACATAGAACCCTTGAATTCAGGGTGGGTGATAGTGTGTTCCTTCAGTTGTCACCAAGGTTGGGTCACCGACAGATTCAGAAGTAGGGCAAGTTGACGCCCAGGTATGTGGGGATATTTGAGATAGTGAAGAGGATCAGGCTGGTGGTGTACCGATTGGATCTTCGACAACGGTATAACGGGATGCATGATGTCTTTCATGTGTTGCAACTTTGGTGGTATCAGCCGGACCCAACTCACGTGGTGGATGTTGAGAATGTTGAGATTGAGCCTGATGCATCCTTTCAAGAGCATCCAATTTGTGTCTTGGATCGTAGTGAGAAAGTCTTGTGGGGCAAGGTTGTGCCCTTGGTGCGAGTAATATGGAGGCATGAAAATGTTCAGGATGAAACATGGGGGCTGGAATCAGAAATTTAGGAATAGTGGCCAAATCTCTTTTCCATGTAAGAGTAATAGAGCTTGGGAGCTCAGCTTGAGGACGAGCTGTTATAAAGTAGAGAGGTTGTAAGATCCCGGTTCTTGGAAAGGTATTTTATTGTTTATGTTTTAGTTTGAATTCCTTAATTTGGTTAATTAAGTGCTTACCTAAGTACTAGAGGAGGATAAAGGGTGTTCTGATGGTTCAAGACATGAAAAGTGGAGAAAATGGGTTTTCTGGGTAGGTCGCACGCTTTGTGCACGGTTAGTGCTAACCGTACGGACAACCTAGGAAACCGTGCAAGTAGTCTGTTTTTGTATAGTGGCTTCCGCATGGTTTGGAAACCCATGTGGGTAAATTGCAAGAGGGGGCCTTTTGGAAAAAAGCATCCAAAAAATTTGTGCACAGTTTGGTAAACTGTGCAGGTAAACCGTGCAGCCCAGAAACCATTTAAAAATTACAAATTTTTCACTCTGGGATTTTTAACCCCAACTCAGGATTTCCTCCCATTTCAACCCCTCCTAACCATATAGATGTAACAAATCCACCATGATCTCAAAGAGATCAATCTCCCTAATTTTTAGGTCAATTTGGTTCCATTGGTTGCAGATCAATGATCCATGTAAGGAAAATCTCATCCTTGCTTCTCTTTCAATTTTAGGGTTTGTATCTTCTTCTCTTCTCTTTCTGAAGCTCTAAAACCCCACTCTTTGGGTGAGATTTAGGTTGAATCTTAAATGGTTGGTTGAAGTGGAATCTAAGGGATTGATTAAGAGTTCATTCAACCACATAATCAAGGTAGGTGGTCTATATGTTATATCCCACAATTTATTTGTGGATTTGGGCATGTATGGATTTGTTCTTGGGTGTCTCTTGGTATGTTTTGATCACCCTTGACATGTTTAGGTGAAATTGTTTTTTAAAAGTTAAATGGAGACCCTCATGATCCCAATGGGGTGCTTGAAGGGTAATGTCACTAATCTAGGGCCACCCATGTGGTGTACAGACTCCCTCAGACCTAGGGATTTGTGAAGAATACGTGAGATTGTTGTGTAATCATGTAGGTCCCTTGATAAACATGTTGCGATGACTATTAATGTTGGGTTAGAAGCTAATTGGTGAAAATTATAATGTTAATAACCTAATGTATATAGGGATAATATGTGGAAGTGATTAAATACCACAAATGAATTTGTTATGAGCATGGTAATGAAGCCTAGTGAGTTAGGCATAATGAACAATCCTAGTGAGATTGGAACGGTGAATGAATTCTTAGTGAGATAATCATAATAAAATGGAATTGAGCTAAATGGATAAATGATGTGAAATTTGGTAAATGTGTTAATGTGTTATGGCATGGTGTTAACTCTCCTATTGTTGTTATGGTGTATGTTTTCCTTGGGAAATGGTTGTGATATTGTTTGAATGGTTAATGGAAACATATATGTATAGCATGTGCACATAACATGGTAGTGTGGGGTATTGATTGAGGTTTTACACCCATGGGTCGAGTCAGAATGTGGATCTAAACTCCTCCCCTAATGAATGGGGTTGAGATAGGACTGATGCTCTATTTCCCTATCAGTTGCATCCACTAGATAGATACATTGAGGTGGGGACATGGTTGACATCCAACGGAACTGATGCTTCGAGGTGAGGTTATGTTTTATATGAGTAATTTGCTCCTAGTGAGTTAAGTCCACTGTGTGTTTTTTTCCTAATATATGTGTTTGTGTACATTGATCCCGTATAACTTGTTGTGTGATGAACCCAAGATAAATGTGTTGGAAATGGTCGGTAATTGGGAATGGGATGAAATGGTAAGTTTTAGAAATTGTAATAAATGTTGGTAATGGACCTAAACCGACGAATGACACTTAATATTTACTTTTCCATTTATTATTCTTTTCCATTTTTTCATTCACAACTGTTTAAACTAGATATTTTTTAGACACAATTGGTGGTGGCCTACAAAGTTGTACTTACACCCTGCTTGGACCACCGTTGGGTACCTGAGCAGACTTCATGCTTGCAGGTCAGGACAAGGGAAAGGGATCTTTCTAGACAGTTGGGTTGGCACGAGTGTATGTGGAGGAAGACCTGGAATTGGTGTTTGGACAATTTTTAGGAATATTTAGATTGTATTTATTTTGGGTTTTGTTTACATTCTCACTTGTAGCAAAACATGACATATTTACTGTTGGACTTAATTGTATTTCATTTTGGGAATGGTTTTTTATGCATGCACTGGTATTATTGGTTAATATTACGCTATTTTTTATCTTCTATTATGGATTACTCTGATAAAAAGGGTGTATAGTCTCCCCAATTGACTATTTGGACCCCTACAACTAGTCGACAACCTTTGGCATACAGGGAGACACACCTAAGGTCATGTAACAACCCGGCTCAGAGCACCAGTTTAGTGGCTCCCAGGTCGGGGACGTTACAATCACAACTTTTAGGGTTCTGAATCAAAATGGTTTATTAATTTGATTGAAAATAATCAATATTAATTAAAAAATATTTACTAATTAAGTCATTTTGGTTTATCAATGTCATTTTTTTATCAATTTGACATATATATCAAATTATAAAAAATTAATTATTAATTTAAAAAATTGGAAAAAATATTTTACACTTAATAAATCACACAATAATTTTACCCATATACATATATATAATTAATTAATTTTGATAGAGAAAAATATATATAAATAATATAAATTGTTAATATTATCATTTTATATATTTATTTGTTAACATTTAGAGTTTTAATATCTAATATAAAATGTTTTTAATTATTACATTTTATTTATTTTATATATTTATATTTAATATATAATATTTATTAATATTTATAATATATATATAAATATTAAATTTATTCATTTTTATTAATAATTATTTCAGTAATATTTTTTTAATAATTTTGTAATTTTGTAATTTTTTATTTTTATTTGTTTAATTTCATTAATTTTTAATATTTATTTATATTTATTGATTAAAATTTTGTTTTTTTAATTCAAATATATTTTAAATAATTAATATATATTCATGTTCATTTGAACATATATTCATTTTTTAAAATTTATATAATTGACTGCTTATTTATTTTTTAAATACTTTTTCAATCTCTTAATATTTTAATTAAAGTTCGCTTATTTTTAACCTGTATTCATCTAATACTTTTTATTCATTAAAAATTCTAATTGTTTTTTTAGTATTTTTTTTATTTATAGATTTTAAATATTCATTCATTTAATATCTTTTGTAATTTATTCATTTTTAATGTTTTTATACCATTTTGTTCACTATCTTTTTAAATATTTTTAGTAAATAAATATATTCACTCACACACACATCAATATATTAAATATTTCTTCAAATATTAATTATATAATACAAAATATATAAGGCCCCAGCCTTAAACCTTACTTAATCTTGAGTTATTACAAGATTACACATTGAGGATCTTTTCGGGTTTAGAGTTTTAGAGAATTAGATCATAAAACATGCATTACATTCCACATATAATCAAAGTGGTTACATAAATATAGTATTATTCTTTCCCATCAATGGAAACATATTTAAAATAAAACATGGATTCTTTCTTGACACTTCCTTGACACTATCATCATATCATGTACCTTTCCCTTGACCTGTGAAAAACATTTCAAAAAAACATGGGATGAGCATAAAAAGCTCAGTAAGGGATATAAAAATATGGAATGGAAACATGGGTACATATATACATAAGAATGAAATCATACTTTACCCATAAAACATAAGCACTTTAACATACCTCATCAAATCATGAATAAATCATAGAAATCATAAGACATAAAGGTA
This sequence comes from Viscum album, assembly GCA_963277665.1. Taxonomy (NCBI): domain Eukaryota; kingdom Viridiplantae; phylum Streptophyta; class Magnoliopsida; order Santalales; family Viscaceae; genus Viscum; species Viscum album. The sequence goes on from OY728164.1 coordinate 1,820,895,526, forward strand.
ACTTGAGACATTCATAACATTCTTACGTAGGGAGTAACCCTCTTGGTTACGTTTAGAATACCCATCACAGTATATTCCCTAAATCTCTTCGGAGAAACCTTAACGTTTCACTCCTTCGCATTACCCAATGCATTGGTGAGATATATCGGGCTCACCCGCCCTTATTTTATCACAGAACCACCCATCTTCATAATAATGCCCAAGAACCTCAACATAATCGTATCACATAAAACATGCATAAAGGAAACATAACATTTCCACCTTTCAATCACAAGATATCAATACAACACATTGATATAAAAACATTATGAAAACCATTTTCAATACCAAAATAAAAGAAAAGTAAAACATGGTATTTATTTTTCTTTTAAAAAAATGTATGGCTTGTAAAGGAAGACAAAGCTCAAATAATGGTCACGGTGGCGGAGAAGTCATTGTCGCCGCATACGTATGACAAAAACATTCCCTTTTCTCATTTAGTAAACTCTTCGTAAAAAAAAGATTCATTTTGGATAAACTTAAAAGTCAAAGGGGTTTATACACTGGATAAAAGAAGGTTGTGTATAAAACAAAATATGCCTCAATGAAAGGAGATTGAGACGAAGTCCCATACCTCGGGTCCGACATGACTTGATCGTTCTTTAATGTCCTGAATAATAAACATGAGTTAATTTATACTTTCTTAAGAACCTTTTCAAGTTCATTATTCCTTTTATATCACTTATTTCCATGTCATGAACACTATGTAATTATTTAAGTTAATAACGGTCGTTTTAACGATCATTGGTACATGAGTCAAAATTAAACCCTTTATAATTACAAGTTGTTCATGTATCCATTATATCCATAATTATAATCATGATGTATATATGATATATATCCAGTATATACATGCATTTATAATATTACATAATCATTTAGAGGTAAGAAATGAAATGCACCGTTCATGGAGACAGTAAGTCGTATGTATGCATGAACGCTACATTCATTTCTTTGTCATATTAATGGAATTAAAACTAAATGAAAGGTATGTATATTTTAATTCAAGAATTATATTCATCATTTAGATGTATCATTCATCATATATATCCATTATTTACATGTACATTTAATAGTACATTACATTTGGGGATAAGAAATGAAATGCACCGTTCATGGAGACGGTAAGCCGTACGTAAGCATGAACGCTACATTCATTTCTATCTCATTTTTTAATGGAAATAAATAATAATGATATATATGTATATTATAATTCCAGTATAACATAATATATAATAACTTTAAATCCAGCCTTTATACGTCCAACATATGGCATTAACGAATCACATCACTTTGAGGGGGCGGTAGTATGCACTTTCTTAAATGAAGATATCACGTTTACCCATAATGGAAACCATAAAGGTATGCCCAAAATGAAAAATACAGAAGATTAAGGAAAACATAAACATATTATATATCATATATAAATATAGTGTCATCTTAATGTCCACCTTTGAAGGTGTTAAATGAATGTTGAACAATCATCGTTTCGGGAGGCAGAAATTTGCCATCCACGGAAACAGTATGTTCATTAACCATTAGATGTAGATGTGTGTAGGTGTATCTCGAATACGTATTATAACAAAATCCTATTATATTGAAGATACTGGAGTTGTTACAAACGAAATGAATAAAAAGAGTTTAGGGGGTTGGAGAAGCAAAATAAAACAAAAGGACTCAAGTAAAGACATTACCTTAAAATCGGGTAACTCCATTTGGTTTGAGCTCAAACGATTACTTGGGAATACTTATGACCAAAGTGAGGCTTCAAAGAGTAAGAGAGGGATGTGGAGAGCCAAATTGGGAAGGGGTTGGCGGAGCCATAGGCTTTGGGAGTGTGGGTAAGGAGGTAGAGGTGGGGGCCTTTTATAAGAGGAGAGGAGGGGCACTCTTGGAAAGTAAAGAAATGTTACTTTATTTTAAAATGGTTTTCAGATTCAAAATATCCCACATTGATATAATTCAAGGGTAAGGTGATAAGAGTTATAAATACACCCATTCAATAGGTTTTGGATATGTGTAGGTCTTATATTTTACATTATCTTTCCATTTAATTGAAATCCTTTATTAATGAGGTAATCGCTGCATCATCATGATGTCATAAATAATTTAATTTATTTAAAGTCTAAAAACTATGAAAAAAATATCATGATGTAGGAAATAGTTTTATCTTTCTAATGAAGATTTATAGTCCAACAGATCATTTATTTATACAAAATTAAAAATATTTTACTTAGGTGATACATTCTTTTTCACATTTAACATTCTTTAAAAATAAAAAGATAAAAAGTCACTTTCTCACAAAAGTGATTCCACGGGGCCCCCAAGTTTGGCACAAGGCATCCCATGGTCGTACATGAGAAAACCAGTAGCCTTAGGACACATGTTGTGGTCATTTATGTATTATTATGATATTATTTTATTATATTTAACTACCCGATTACTCATTAATCAAGACAATTAAAGATAATTACCGTCGTTACTATTCATAATGTCCAAAAACAAAAGAGTATTGATTACATAATTTGGACCTTGTGATTCCAAATATGAAATCCATTTTACCAAATTCCAAACACAGAAATTTTAATAATTGATTTAAAAATAATTTCCGTTGTCAAAACAAATAGCGGGTTTTTTTGAAACAATATCTATGAAAAGTTTGGCATTAGTTTATGCCCAATTCTAGAGTGAAATTAATCCTAATGACCACCACTGGATTAAATGGTAAAAATATATTCTAATTTAACTTTAAAACCAATTCAAAAGAATATCTAATCAAATAAAAAAAGTAGATTAAAAAGCAGTTTTGATGTAAAATGCAGTATTTTTCACTATTCATTAAAAAATGAACATTGTCAGAAAAATACCAAAAAATCACACAAAGTAAATTTTGATGTCCCAATCATAAAGAATATGTTTATTTTGACAAAAATAGCTTATAAAATTTTCAAAAGATAGATTTGAAAATGGTTTGCCATCAAAGGGCAGTGAAACAATCTTTTAAAAAATATTAGTGTATTCAATGCTTAAGATTGAATTTATTTTCATTTTAAGCCTCTAAAACAATATCTAATTCTTTAATAGACCTAGATAAAAATATCTATTATTCATTACTTACTTGGGATGTTACATCCTTCCCCCCTTTATAAAATTGTGTCCCCGTAATTTATTTACTTATCGAATAAATGGGGTACATATCCCTCATTGAATTTTCAGATTCCCATGTTGCCTCTTCCATCATGTGGTTTTTACACAAAACCTTTACCTGATTAATCAACTTATTTCGTAACACTTTCTCCCTATGGTCAAGAATCTGGACCGGTTGTTCCTCATATGATAGGTTCTCTTCCAGCTGAACTACCTCTGGACTCAAAACATGAGATGGATCTGGCATATACTTTCTCAATATCGAAACGTGAAAAACATTGTGTACCTGAGATAAACTCGGAGGTAAAGCCACCCGGTATGCAACTGATCCAACTCTCTCCAGAATTTCATATCGTCCAATGAACCTTGGACTCAGCTTTCCTTTCTTACCAAATCGCATCACGCTTTTCCATGGTGAGACTTTGAGAAAAAACATGATCACCTACCTCAAAAGAGAGATCCTTCCTCCTGTTGTCCGCATAACCTTTCTGCCTACTCTGAGCTGTTCTCATGTGTTTCTGAATCATCTGTACTTTTTCTACCCACTCTTCTACCAATTCTGGTCCCATTAGCTGCCTTTCACCCACTTCATCCCAGAAAGTTAGAGTTCGACACCGCTTCCCATATAACACCTCAAATGGTGCCATATGTATACTGGAATGAAAACTGTTATTATATGAAAATTCAACCAAAGAAAGATGTTGGTCCCAACTTCCCTGATAATCCATCAAACAAGCTCGTAGCATATCCTCCAAGGTCTGAATTGTTCGTTCTGACTACCAATCTGATTGAGGATGAAAAGCTGTACTAAAATTTAATTCTGTACCCAACGACTTCTGAAGGCCTTTCCAAAAGTTAGAAGTGAACCTGGGATCATGATCAGATACAATGGAGAGGGGAACTCCATGTAACCTGAATATCTCTTTAAGATACAAACGGGAAAGTTGATCTAGGGAAAAAGTATCTCGTATATCAAGGAAATGATCAGATTTAGTCAAGCAATCAACAATAACCCAAATTTCATTATTACCTCGAGATGTCTTCGGTAATCCCACAACAAAGTCCATGGATATATTCTCCCATTTCCACTCTTGAACTTGTAAAGGCTGAAGCATCCCTTTCGATAACTTTCGCTCTGCTTTAACCTGTTGACATGTCAAACACTTCACAGTAAAATCAGCAATATCTCTTTTCATTCCATCCCACCAGTAATACTCCCGCAGATCTCTGTACATATTAGTACTTCCAGGATGAACTGAAAACGGAGAACTATGAGATTCACATAACAACTCTCTCTTCAACTGTGAATCAAAAGGCACACACAATCTCTTCCCAAATCTCAAAACGCAATCATTATCAATGTTGAATTAAGGCAACTTACCTTTTAGAACCAGCTCTACCTTTTTCTGCAACTCACTGTCTTGCTTCTGTGCTTCCTTGATTCTATCTGATAGAGATGATCTAACTGATACCTGAAACAAAACAGAAGAACATCCTACACCAAAAACTTCTATGCCAAAGTTCATCAAATCCTTAACCAAAGGACCAAGTTCCAAATGCAACATTGCTAATGAAGAATTACCTTTTCGACTCAAAGCATCAGCCACTTTATTTTCTTTTCCCGGATGGTAATGAATTGTACAATCATAGTCCTTCATTAATTCTAGCCATATACTCTATCTCATGTTTAACTCTTTCTGAGTGAATATATACTTTAAACCTTTGTGATCAGTATATATTTCACACTTTAATCAATACAAATGATGCCTCGAAATTTTTAATGTGAAAACAACAGTAGCTAATTCCAAATCATGTGTAGGGTAATTTACCTCATGAGTTTTCAACTTTCGTAAAGCATAAGCAATTACCTGATCATTCTACATTAGGACGCAACCAAGTCCTTTCAATGAAGCATCACTGTATATAACAAACTCACAATTCTTGGAAGGTAGTGACAAAACTGGAGCATTCACCAATCATCTTTTGAATTCCTAAAAACAATCATTACATTCTTTTGTCCAGATAAACTTAACACCCTTCTAAGTTAGCTTAGTCATTGGACTAGATAACCGTGAAAAATTTCTAACAAACCTTCAGTAATAGCCTGCCAAACCAAGGAAGCTACAAATCTCAGTTACATTTGTGGGTCTTGGCCAGTCTTCCACAACTTTTGTTTTTGCAGGATCAATAGTTATCCCATATTTAGAAACAATGTGAGCAAGGAACGAAATTTGTTGCAACCAAAACTCATACTTGCTGAATTTTCCATACAGTTTCTTTTCTTTTAAGGTTTGCAAGATAACCCTTAAATGTCTTTCATGCTCCTCTTTACTTTTAGAAAAAACCAAAATATCATCAATGAAAACCACCACAAACTTATCCAAGAACTCATGGAAAATTCTATTCATTAAGTCAATGAATACAACAGGTGCATTGGTTAGCCCAAAAGGCATTACTACAAATTCATAATGGCCATATCTTGTACGAAATGCGGTCTTTAGAACATCTGCTTCCTTTAACTTCAGCTGATGGTACCCCGATCTCAAGTCAATCTTTGAAAAATACTGAGCTCCCTGGAGCTGATCAAACAAATCATTGATATGAGGCAAAGGATATTTGTTCTTAACAGTGATGTTATTCAAGGCTCTATAATCAATGAAAAGTCTCATTGAACCATCTTTCTTTTTAACAAATAAAATAGGAGCACCCCATGGTGATGTGCTAGGTCGAATGAAACCTTTCTCCAATAAATCTTGCAATTGCTCCTTCTACTCTAAAAGTTCAATTTGAGCCATTCGATAAGGGGGTTTTGAAATTGGATTAGCATCAGGAACTAAGTCAACGGTAAACTCAACTTCCTGATCTGGTATTATTCCAGGCAACTCATCATGAAAAACATCAGGATACTCATTTACCACTGGCACATCATTAATCTGAACAGTTCCTTTATTTTCAACAATGTGTGCAAGGTAACATTCATTTCCATATTTTACAAGTTTCTTGGCCTCTTGATAAGTTATCAACATTAAGGGTTCATTCTTGTACACAAACTGAAAGTCTTTCTGAAAAGAAACTTTTTTAGCTCTACAGTCAATCTTAGCGTGGTAAATAGAGAGCCAATCCATACCCAGGATAACATCAAACTCTACTAGAGGTTGAACAATAAGGTTTGCAAGTAGGTTCTTTCCACAGATAAGGATAGGAAGATTCTTATAAATTATTTTTCCCTCAACATTTCCCCCAGGTGTTTTTACCAAAAGTTCAGGAGTTATTTCTTGAGATGGTATTCCCATTTTACTAGAAAAGGTTTCAGAGATGAAAGAATGTGTGGACCCCGAATCAAACAACACACTGGAATAATCTGAAAAAACAAACAAAGTACCTGATACAACTTCATTTGATGGCCCGACATCTGCTGAAGTAGTTGCAAAGGATTTCACCACCCCTTTCTGATTCTATTCTAACTGCCTCCCATCACTCAAGCTCATTGTCGGACACTCGTTTGCATAGTGACCCATCTCATTGCACTTAATACATTTCACTAACTGTAAATCAAATTTGGTCTTACCTTCACCTTGATCTTTTTCAGTGCAATCACGAGCCTTATGTCCCATCTTACCACATCGGTAGCACTTTATAGAATTCAGAATACATTCCCTAGCATGCCTTTTGCCACATTTATCACAAACTGGAAACTTTGATTTTTTACCATCAGACTTTTTTGAAGAATTCTTCCCTTTCTCCTGCCACCTTGGTCTCTTCTTCTGCTGGTTGTTATAGAACACTTGATCATTGGAAAACTCTATTTCCACCTTCTCAGCACATCGAAAAAGATTTTCATAACTTTTAAACTCATGATAAGCTAATGCCCTTGGATATTTTGGCTTTAATCCTGAGTAAAAACGATTGATTTTACTATCAAGGTCTCGGATAAAATTTGGAGCATACCTTGCCAATCGAGTGAACTATTCTTCATAAGTAGCTACTGAGTCTTCCTCTTCCCTCAATTCCAAGATTTTTTTTCCATCCGAAGTTGAACAACCTTAGGAAAATACTTTTCAAGAAACATACCTTTGAATTCATTCCAGTCGAGAGCATCAATCTCATCAGCGTCCCTGATATTTTTAACCATCGACCACCACTGATCTGCTTCACCCTCCAAATGGTAAATAACAAGACTAACCTTTTGATTGTCTGAACACTCCATGACATCGAAAATCTTCTCCAGTGCTTTAATCCACCCTTCAGCTAGCACAGGGTCAGATGATCCTCTGAATGATGGGGGATGTTACCTCATGAAATGTTCCACCACTGACATGTTCCTCTACGGTTGATCTGGCTGATCTCGTGCATGGATACCACCACCATTTATCGCTTGAGTCAACTGCTCTATTACTGCAACAAACTGTTCAGTTCCAATTCTGACCATCTCAGGATGCTGATTCGGAAGGTTATTTCCTTCTGCATGCCTTCCTAGCACTGCTTCCATGTTTCCTCTACGGAAAACCATTCTGAACAAACATGTCTTAGATGAAGCAACATGTTAATCTTCAAATACTATATCACTTCAATTTACCATAAATTTTTTTTTTGGATAATCATTTAATAGAATTCTAAATCCTAATGTTATCTAAACCGACCTCTGATACCAACTATAAGTCCCCATCCTTAAACCTTACTTAATCTTGAGTTATTACAAGATTACACAATAAGGATCTTTTTGGGTTTAGAGTTTTAGAGAATTATGTCATAAAACATGCATTACATTCCACATATAAACAAAGTGGTTACATAAAGATAGTATTCTTCTTTCCCATCAATGGAATAATATTTAAAATAAAACATGGATTCTTTATTGACACTTCTTTGACACTATCATCATATCATGTACCTTTCCCTTGACCTGTGAAAAACATCTCAAAAAAACTTGGGATGAGCATAAAAATCTCAGTAAGGGATATATAAATATGGAAAGGAAACATGGGTACATATATACATAAGATTGAAATCATACTTTACCCATAAAACATAAGCACATTAACATACCTCATCAAATCAGGAAGAAATCATAGAAATCTTAAGACATAAAGGTAACTTGAGGCATTCATAACATTCTTACGTAGGGAGTAACCCTCTTGGTTACGTTTGGAATACCCATCACAGTATATTCCCTAAATCTATTCGGAGAAACCTTAACGTTTCACTCCTTCGCGTTACCCAATGCATTGGAGAGTTATATCAGGCTCACCCGCCCTTATTTTATCACGGAACCACCCGTCTTCATAATAATGCCCAAGAACCTCAACATAATCGTATCACATAAAACATGCATAAAGGAAACATAACATTTCCACCTTTCAATCACAAGATATCAATAAAACACATTGATATAAGAACATTATGAAAACTATTTTCAATACCAAAATAAAATAAAAGTAAAACATGGTATCTATTTTTCTTTTAAAAAAATGTATGGCTTGTAGAGGAAGCCAAAACTCAAATAATGGGCACGGCGGCGGAGAAGTCGTTGTCGCCACATACGTACGACAAAAACATTCCCTTTTTTCGTTTAGTAAATGCTTCGTATAAAAAAGATTCCTTTTGGATAAACGTAAAAGTCAAAGGGGTTTATACACCGTATAAAAGAAGGTTGTGTATAAAACAAAATATGCCTCAATGAAAGGAGATTGAGACGAAGTCCCATACCTCGGGTCCGACTTGACTCGATCGTTCTTTAATGTCCTGAATAATAAACTTGAGTTAATTTCTACTTGATTAAGAACCTTTTTCAAGTTCATTATTCCTTTTATATCACTTATTTCCATTTCATGAACACTATGTAAATATTTAAGTTAATAACGGTCGTTTTAACGATCATTGGTACTTGAGTAAAAAATAAACCCTTTATAATTACAAGTTGTTCATGTATCCATTATATCCAGAATTATAATCATGATTTATATATCATATATATCCAATGTATACATGAATTTATAATATTACGTAATCATTTAGAGGTAAGAAATGAAATGCACCGTTCATGGAGACGGTAATCCGTACGTACGCATGAACGCTACTTTCATTTCTTTGTAATATTAATGGAATTAAAACTAAATGATATGTATGTATATTTTAATTCCAGAATTATATTCATTATTTAGATGTATCATTCATCATATATATCCGTTATATACATGTACTTTTAATAGTACATTACATTTGGGGATAAGAAATGAAATGCACCGTTCATGGAGACGGTAAGTCGTACGTACGCATGAATGCTACTTTCATTTCTATCTAATTATTTAATGGAAATAAATAATAATGATATAAGGGTATATTATAATTCCAGTATAACATCATATATAATAACTTTAAATCCATCCTTTATACATCCCACATATGGCATTAACGAATCACATCACTTTGAGGGGGCGGTAGTCCGCACTTCCTTAAATGAAGATATCACGTTTACCATAATGGAAACCATAAAGGTATGCCCAAAATGAAAAATACAGAAGCTTAAGGAAAACATAAACATATTATATATCATATATAAATATAGTGTCATCTTAATGGCCACCATTTAAGGTGTTAAAAGAATGTTGAACAATCATCGTTTTGGGCGGCAGAAATTCACCATCCACGGAAACAGTATGTTCTTTAACCATTAGATGTAGGTGTGTGTAGGTGTAGCTCGAATCCTTATTATAAAAAAATCCTAGTATATTTAAGATAGTGGATTTGTTACAAAAAAAATGAATAAAAAGAGTTTATAGGGTTGGAGAAGAAAAATAAAACAAAAGGACTCAAGTGAAGACATTACCTTAAAAGCTGGTAAGTCCCTTTGGTATGAGCTCAAAGGCTTCCTTGGGAAGAATTATGTCCAAAGTGAGGCTTCAAGGAGTAAAAGATGGATGTGGAGAGCCAAATTTGGCAGGTTTTGTCTGAGCCAAAGGCTTTGGGAGTGTGGGTAAGGAGGTATAGGTGGGGGCCTTTTATAAGAGGAGAGGAGGGGCACTCTTGGAAAGTAAACAAATGATACTTTATTTTAAAATGATTTTCGGATTCAAAAGTTCCCAAATTGTTATAATTCTAGGGTAAGGTTATATGGGTTCTAAATCCACCCATCCAATTGGTTTTGGACATGTGTAGGTCTTAGATTTTACATTACCTTTCCATTTAATTTAAATCCTTTATTAATGAGGTAATCGCTGCATCATCATGATGTCATAAATAATTTAATTTATTTAAAGTCTACAAATTATGAAAAAAATATCATGATGTAGGAAATCGTTTTATATTTCTAATGAATATTTATAGTCCAAAAGATCATTTATGTAGGCAAAATTAAAAATATTTTACTTAGGTGATACATTCTTTGTCACATTTAACATTCTTTAAAAATAAAAAGACAAAAAGTCACTTTCTCACAAATGTGATTCCATAGGGCCCCCAAGTAAGGCACAAGGCATCCCATGGTCGGTCATGAGACAACCAGTAGCCTTAGGACACATGTTGTGGTCATTGTTTTATTATTATGATATTACTTTATTATCTTTAACTACCCGATTACTCATTAATCATGATAATTAAAGATAATTACCGTCGTTACTATTCATAATGTCCAAAAAACAGAAGAGTCTTGACTACATAATTTGGACCTTCTGATTCCATATATTTAATCCATTTTACCAAATTCCAAACACAGAAATTTCAATAATTTATTTAAAAATAATTCACGTTGTCAAAACAAATAGCGGGTTTTTTTGAAACAATATCTATGAAAAGTTTGGCATTAGTTTATGCCCAATTCCAAAGAGAAATTAATCCTAATGACCACCATTGGATTAAATGGTAAACATATATTCTAATTTAACTTTAAAACCAATTCAAAAGATAATATAATCATATAAATAAATTAGATTAAAAAGCAGTTTTGATGTAAAATGCAATATTTTTTACTATTCATTAAAAAATGAACATTGTCAGAAAAATACCAAAAAATCACCCAAAGTAAATTATGATGTCCCAATCATAAAGAATAAGTTTATTTTGACAAACATAGCTTATAAAATTTTCATAAGATATATTTTAAAATGGTTTTCCATCAAAAGGCAGTAAAACAATCTTTTAAAAAATACTCATGTATTTCATGCTTAAGATTGGATTTATTTTCATTTTATGCCTCTAAAACACTATCTAATTCATTAATAGACATATATAAAAATATATATTATTTATTACTTACATGGGATGTTACAAAATATGTATATTTACATATAATAAATCATACATTTAGTGAAAAAATGGTTTATAATAAAAAATATATATTAATTAAAAATAGTTACTATTTTTATCGAGTAATAGACATTTAATTAAATGTTTTTTTCAATTTAACATATATAAATCATGCGTTACATTAATTCCACTCATACATTTGCATAATTAAAGCATTTTTATATATAACACACAAACACATAATATCTTTGTAATTTATTCAATTTTTAAAATTCATTTTAGAATTATATTTATTATCATAATATATTTAATATATATTATACCTCTAATCAATTAATTTTATTCATTTTTTATAGTTTTATTCATTAAATACTATTTATTAGTTTTATTTTTTTCTGAATTTTTTCATTTTTAATATTATTTATTCATTAATAATCATAATTTGTTTTGATATTTTGGTAATTTATGTATTTTTTAATTTTTCATTATTTTTTTAATTTTACACATTTTTAATATTTTTTTATTCATCTTTAGTCCTTAACATTTAATGTTTTTAATATGGTTGTAATTTATATAATTAATATGTATTTACCTTCATTTTCAAATATATTCATTTTTACTTTTTTAATAATCTATTTAATTAAAAATACTTGTTTATCTTTGTAAATTTTTTCAATCTACAGATGTTTTTAATTATTAAATTTCACTATTTTTTAACATTCATTCATTTAATATTATTAAATATTATTTATTCACAAATAATGTTACTTATTTTTACTTTTTTATAATTTATTCAGTTTTAACATTTATTATTTTAATATTTTTGTAATTTCATCATTTTTAAAATTTATTATACATATTTATTTATTAACATTTATGCTTTTTAATATGGTTGTAATGTACATATTTAATATTCCTTCAATTTAGTTATTTTATTAATTTACATAATCAAGAATACTCATTCATTTTTTAAAATTTTTTTTTATGTCTATTCATTTTTAGTTATTAAATTTCACACATTTATACCATTCATCCATTTAATATTATCTATTCATTAATAACGTTTATTGATTTTTATATTTTTTATTATTTATTCATTTTTAATATATATTAATTTAATATTTTTTAATTTATTTTATATAGTTTCTATCAGCACTTTCCAAAAGGTGAAAATAAATATAGGTTTTGTGAGTGCTAAAATTAGAGTGGTGATAAAGACGCATCTTTATCGCGCTAAGAGGTAACATTTACAAAACAAATCTTTATTACTGTTTTTCGATCGATGCTGATAAATACTTGTCTTTATCAGTGCTTTTTGGCTACTGCTGATAAAGACTCATCATTATTGATGCTAAGAGGTAGCGCAGATAAAGAGAAACCTTTATAAGCATTTTCTATTTCAACACTAATAAATATGAGTATTTATTTTTCCTTTTTAAAAAGCACTGATAAAACTTTTACAATCTTTTAAATAGATCCCTAACAAAGGATCCAATATCTCACACCATTCAAGCTCTCATGGAACAAAAAGTTCACCACCGCTCTCCTCGGACGATCACTCTCCTCGGATGATCGCTCTCACTGCTTCTCTCCTTGGATGATCGCTCACCTCCAACAACTGCTCTCCTTGAATGATTGACTCTTTCAAAACCCACAATATGTGACTTCTGATCTTCCATTCAATATCTTTCATTGTTTTAAAATTTTTAATTATTTGGGTGTTTTTAATTTCCCCAAATGATTTTAATGACACACGTGAGTGATTTTATCTCGATCTACCTCCCTGTTTCTGCACCCAATATCCCTCACATCGAGCCATTATTGATTCAACCTATCCTCCACCCTCACATCAATTGACTGTTAATCTGAATTGAAGCTATGTTATGTTTCAATCCATTGTTGTACATGTTTTTTATCTATTTAATTTGGATGTGCATAAACCTATCATTATTTGATTTTACTAGCATTTTTTCTAAAATTGTAATTACATTCTATATTTAGAAATCATTGTGCTGTTATCCATTAAATTATTTCAATTCAAAATTTTCAATTATTCAATTTAAGTTGCATGAGGAGTACATGTTTATTTTTTGAAATCTAGTTGTGCTGAATTTAAAATGAAAATCGATAATCAACCATTTTTTTTTACTGTTTGATAAAATTTTCACTGAATGTATCCATTGAGGTTAAATTAAACCGTGATTCATATAAATTGGTTTTATGATTATTTTTCTTGAAAAATTGTGTGGTTTGTTTAAATATACCTTATAAAAAATAGTTATAAATTGGAATTTTCCAATTTATATAGAGTGCACCATTAAATATGATGCAGATTATTTTTAAAATCATTTTGATTAATTTCATAATAAGTGTATATGATATTATTTTATAATTTAAAACATTTTTTAAACATACCCCATTCCAAAAAAATATTTAGTGATTTTATTTTTTACCAATTTATTGGAATTCCATTTGTAAATATTTTATTATTATATTTTTTATAACTTCTTGTAATTTAATTTATATTGATGAATATAATTTATTTAAAATGTAAATATTTAGTTGGCATCACATGTTATTATTTATCAATGTATTTATCCATGTGATAATTTCTTAATGCACGTCACCTCACTCACACATACATGATATGGAACAACCATCACACACTACTTCCTACAGTCCTAACAATGTTCTCTTTAAGTGCGGCTATCATTTAGTTCACCACCAAACTCACACTTCTTCAAATCCACTCGATTTTTCACATCCATGTTGTTTTATTTTTATTTAATGTTTGGATGAAAGATAATTGTTAGTTCCCTAATGTTGAATTAATCATATGTGACATGTGTACACTAACAAGTGTTGGTCACCCAAACTTGAACACTACTTCTACATCCTGAGGAAATTTTAGAGAAAGTGTTTGGATCAAACATCACACATGAGGGATAAGAATCCATGTTCCAGGTATGTTTATTGCTCCCATGGATTAAAATCAAGCATTTGTTTATATTTTCATCAATTAAAAGGAAAAATAACATCCATAAATTTAATATTTTCATTTCTGTGAACATCTATGATAGGCATTTTTCAATACAAACTGATGACCTCATGTTAAGTTAAGAATTCCTTCTTGTAAGAATGATACAAAAAGTGATCGTACATAGTTGAATGTTTTAAATAATCATTAAGTAGGTCAATTCGCATTCTTTTCAATTTTTAGTGCCCTAGCTCTGTACATCTTCACTCGTAGTAGTTTTTTACCCTTACTGACCCCATTAAGGATTTCTTCCACTTTTATTCATAGTGACAAATGACTTATTTAAATTTAAATCATTTTTACAACCCTAATTAAATTGTTCTTAAATTTTTATAGTAGCTTGAGAACCCCTAATTGAGACTTCAGGTTCATTGGATTTCAATTCAAGAGCTCCATCAAATGTTGGGTTCTTAAGACTATGTTATTGAGATCTATCAACATTTTCATCATCTGAGAAAATATCAACTTCTGCTCATAAGAATCCTATCACCAAAACACCACTTGATCCACCATGTATCAAGTAATGAAATGAAAAAATATCAACTCCTACCTCTTACTGGACTCTAACCTATCAATTTTATAGAAACTATCTTAAAATTAACACCTTTTTATCACACAAAACATCAAATTGAGAACCTAGACAAACAATTACACGTTTACCCAAAGTTGTTTATTTTCATGCAACCCTTATGTAAAATGATAACTTGTTAGGAATTGTTGTAGTTGGTTCCGTAAAACCAACTTATGTATACTTTATGATAAATTTAATTCATTTTTTTGAATATTAATAAACTCTTCATCATATCATGATTGTTCTTCTACATCACAGAGTGTGTGATAATGTCCTAAGGGTAGTTGTCACACTAAAAGTTCATAAAAATTCCCCTCTATGATGAGAATCCATATGTTGCATGATTGTATTAGTAAATATATGTTCTACATCTGTATTAAATTATTTTAGGGACACAAGTGATTCAAGTCATCAGGTGTGGATACTCATAGGACTTTGAAGTAACTTCTTAGGGTGTACACCCTTGATAATATCCAGTGTAGTATATTGTTAGAATGAGACCGACCAATAGAAAATCCACATTTATGTGTCATTGGATGTTCCTATCTGTGGATTTTTATATTTTTCCTTATACATTAATATTATTATTAGTGAGTATTATAAGTCACTTACATTGATGCATTAATGAAAACCATGATGACATATGTTTGCAATGAGGTAGGATACGTTGGGTGCATTATGAAAAATATTTTATTAATGAATAATAAAATAATGGATATGACCCTTATAATATTTAACATAAGTTGATATCTGAGAAACATTGATATAAATGATATAGCCTAAATAAATCTATGGCCAGGATGTTTTATAAGAATTTTCAATTTCCTTAAATTCAAAGAATGATACATTGAACACATTAGTTGATGTCACTAGTATGAACCCTGTTTTATTAGATATATCATGATAAAATGGATAATATTACATAATAAGAATCTCTATGAGGTATTATGTAATTGTAGCATTAAATTATTTCAATATGGGTGCCTTGGAATATTGTTAGATGCTAAAATTGGTCTTTAAACTTCTTCACCTAATACCACTATGAAAGAGGTTTAGAGGGCCACACACTAAGGGTATCCAGAATCTCAGTTAAATAATATATTATCATTTATTATTTAACAAGTTGAATAAATATTATTTCTGCATGTCGTCTAATAATTATTCATTTTTTCTTGACCACATTTATTCCATCACCAGTTATTCAAGAGAAATTATATGAGCAGGATAATTAATAAATATTTATTTTCTATTTAGTGAATATAATATTTTTTTATTTATTAGAGAATAATTCAGTGATATTTATTTATTAAATATAGTCATTATTCAAGGATTGATAAATATTATGGAGGAATGCAAGACCGAGTTTATAGGTCCCATTGATAAATAATATATATTGAATATTATTTTATTAAATAATATTTAGTTTAATTTGTGATTTTAGAGCATGATAAGAAATAATAATAACAACAATTATAATAATATAGACATGAGGTTTGGTATTGATTAAATAAATAATAAAGGAAACTTATGAAATTATTTATTTCTAACCATAGTGGTATATAAATCCAATTATATTATTTTTCAAGAGATCCAATTAATTTATTTTGTTGTGACCTTCCACTAAAAAGTTTATAGAGATCAAAGAGAATCCGTTGGAAGTGATTCTAAGGTAGATCAAAGGAAAATGATTCAAGTGATAGGATCTACCACGCTTGCACCCAGATATTCCTATGATGATGTTTGAAGAATCATGGACCACGTGTGGATCACAGCTAGATGGAATCTAATCTTGATTATTGCAATGCAACTATGATACTATGTAGATCTGTTTTCAAATCCATAAATAAAGAAATAATTTCATGAAAGGTGGTTTTTTAATTACTTAAATTAATGATAAATAATATTTGACGATCCTACACTTTAGTTCCAATGTTTATCCATTGTATTCATTCTTTGATTCCAATATATTGATCACTATGTTTCACAGAGAACCTATAAATGGTATCAAATATGGTCACATAACTACTTATAATTATTAAAATACCCCTTATTAATTTACACATTTATTATTGGTTTTAAATTATAGTTTAATCATTGTTTTATCTGAACTGTGATATCAAGTTTCTTTCTCTTTTTTTCAGATAAATATAATCAAATAAATTAGTTTTATGAATGAAATAAATTCAAATAACTCATCTAGAGGTTCTATGGAGTCAGTCTGGATAACCCAAGAGTACACTCTATGTAACTCGTAGGTAGATGCCGTGTAGTGGTGCTTAATGCACCAATAATTAATTTAAAATTAATTTAAGTTGTGTGAATTTATTACATGGGGTATATTTAATTATACTCTATCTGTTAACCCGGCCAAACTTGTGCATGGTCAGCTGGTGTACATGTCGTGTAACTTCTGTACACAACATGTAGTCCTTTAGTAACAGACGGGTGGTGTATATTCTTACACAACCTATATGACTGGAATCCATGTAAATTTGAGACCTCACAATATATAGACCATGTACACGTTGTGTAATCCAAAAGTTTCCATGGAACAATTACACACCATGTACTTAAGTGTGTTCCATGGATAGATGGTGGAATAATACAAGCTGTGTAACTTAAATTTACACACCGTGTACTTTTATAAAAGTACACAAAATTAAAATTTATTTATCATAGTATGCAAACTTTATCAATATGCACTTTCATGTGGTCATTAAGTTGATAGGACACGCCATATGATGAGTGTATTACATATAAATGTTTAATTAATTTCTATGTAATATTCAGATCTACATATCATGTATAAGTCATATTAAAGTTATTATTATATTCACATTGAAGCATTATACTTTACATAAAAAAATTAAATAAACCATGTGATCATTATGTTTATAGTAGATGTCATGATATTAGGTTATAAGTCATGTATGCTGTATTCCATAAGAGTAAAAAATATACGAATATAACACACATTGGGTAGTTTGAACAGGTACTTACCGTTTTGCCTCCTAAAAACATTTTTGTACATATTTAATTTTCAATAAAATTATTTAATTTGTTTAAAATTATCATGGATGAAAATCTCAATGAAATTGAGATAATATTTAAGATAAAATAATTGATTAGTTAAAGAAGATAATTAATTAATTTGAGCGTGATTTATCTTAAATAATAATGACTAGACTTGAATGCTAATTTTATTAAATTTATAATTATTTTCATGCATGTGGATTATCATGAGCCTAGACTATAACATTGTATGTAATTATTTTAATTTAATTTATTATTAAATTAAATTATTTTCTTGTGTGCCATCACTCAACTCATTATGTAAGGACATGTGTACATATGGTTTCTTTTATGTAAACCCCTTAACTAAGATTTTGGTTCCCCTCACCTGCGTGTGAGTAAAGGTAAAAATAATGGATGGATCTTCCAAGATAGTGGAGGTAGGTCATGTTTGAAGTATAAGAAAATCCAATCCAATATAGATATATATGTGAATAGGTGGAAGACTACAACATGAACCTTAATTGGTTCATGGTGTTTTCCCATAGGCCGAAGAATAGTTTATCATTCTCATGATTAAATAACCATTAATAAAATATCATGATCATAATAATTTAATATTTTATTTATATGATGTTTCCTGGTTATGTCATTACAGATGTTTTGTCATGATCAAATGAATTAATGAATTAACAAGCATTCAAGATAAAACTAAAATAAATTGGCTTATGCATAAATATTGTCTAAGACATGGTTAATTACTTAAGTAAATACAATTAATATTAATAATCATGTAATGAAGATATTAATCGCAAATTTATGCATAAAAAATAGAATCCCTCAATTATATATATTATGTTGGCATAACCATCCACCACTTTAGTTAAAATCAAACCATAGTTCAAAGTACTTGACCATCGAAAGTTGGGGAGCTTTCAATTATCATGGAATTTTAACTTGATGTTTTCGGATGACTTAACTTAGTTCACATAAATGGTTTACTTCCAAAGTAGGAAATGGTGTAACCGAGAGACAAGAGTTGATTAAATCCAATTTAATAATTACAGGATCGGAGAGTCCACTCACCAGGTCAAGGAACCATGAGTCAATTCAACTGGAATTTAGAAAGCCAACCTAAAACCCTTCAAATTACTTAACTAGACAAAGTTGTAGTGATGAGAAGGGGAATATGGATCCTTTCCACTAGAATGTCCAAGAAATAGGATATTACAAAGCCAATGGTGAGGTCTATTGGGGTTCAATAAAAATGTGGGAGATTAATAAATATAATATTTATTTACCTGTATAAATTTTATTAGATAATGTACTAAAACATTGCTCATATTATTTGTAGAAATAACAATAAAAATGGCTTCAAACATATCACTGTGATCCATACTTGATAAGGATAGACTTATCATCTGAAAAAATTTCCAAGAATGAAAAAGGCCCTTACACGTTATCATATTCCATGAAATGAAATTGTATATGATGGAAGAACATATTATTTATGCACATAGTAATGTGGATGGTGAGGATGAGTTTTCTTTCTATGAGAAACATTTGAATGATACTATATTTGTTTTGTGTTTCATGATATCATCCATGACCAATGTGATTTTTAAGCAACATGAGTACATGGATGCGTATAGCATGATATCTCCCCTTTGGGATCTTTATCAAGAGAAGGTGATATGAGAGAGATATGTGATCCCCAATAATTTATTTAAAACTAATATTGGAGAGTCAGAACCATCTAGGAATCATGTATTCAATCTTATTGTCAACATTGAATGCTTATAAATCTTATGGATTAAATTACTAGATGACTTGTACATAGATATCATACTTTACCCAGTATCGAATATCTTTTCTGGTTTTGTTATTAATTATAACATGATCAATAATAAGAATATTCGTTTATAACTTCTTAATCTAATTCCTAAAGTGTACAAGGACGTGGGGTATGACAAACTCACAATCCTTAAGTTGAATAAGAAAAGGAAAAACAAGGAGAAGGGTCCCAAGATTCATCGAAATTCTAAATCTCTTGAGTACTGTCCCTCCAAGAAGAGGAATATCTAATGGTAGGGAAAAGAAAATAAGGCAGTATGTTTTTCAGGTTACATGTAAGGAAACTGGAAGAAGAACTACACCCAAAAATAAGGGAGACCTAAAGGTCTGTTTGTTATCAAGTGTAATCTTTCAATATCTACACATTATGCATTAGATAAAGCTTGTGGTGGTCACATCTATATCCAAATAAAGAATTAGGTAGATCCTAAAATATTTCTAATGGAGATGTGGATTTTCAAGCTTCCCATGGTGTGAGACTGGATGCTCTAGCCATTGGTGACTACCAAATTTCATTTCCAACAAGAATGATATTGGTTTTAAGGGATTGTTACTATGTAAAAACTATTACTAAGAAGAGAATTTATGTGTTAATCCAAGATTTAGATGGTTTTATTTTAATGTTTTGAAATAAAAGTTGTTTCTTTTATAAAGACAACATATGTTATGGTATGGCGCATTTAAATAGTGGTCTTTATGTATTAAATTATGAAAACTAAGTATTAAAAATAGATAGTGAATCATGTTCACATGAATTATATAACACATAGATATGATATCACTATATTGGAAATGTAAATAAGAATAATTTGAAAATTCTCTATTAAGATGGTTATCTAAACTCCTTTGAGCTAAAACCACATGACATATGTAATGCTTGTTTACAAGGACAAATGACCAAACCACTCTTTAGTATATAGTGTGAAAGGTCCAAAAATATTTTAGTATTATTATACAATAATGTGTATGGACCATTTCCATTAGAATCTAGAAGTGGATATTCTTACTTTATAACTTTTATAGATTAATTAAGTTTATATGGATATGTATACTTAATAAGGTATAATTCTGAGTCCTTTGAAAAATTAAAATAATTAAAGAATGAAGTAGAGAATTAACTTGGAAAGAAGATAAATAATATTTGATCTGATAAAGGTTGAAAATATCTTAACCAAGAGTTCATCAAATTTCTATGAGAGTTTAGGATTCTATCTCAACTCACTCCACCTTACCCACCATAATGGAATGGTTTTCATGAAAGGAGGAACTGTACCATATTAGACATGGTAAGGTTGATGATGAGTCATGTAGATCTTTCATTATCCTTTTGGAGATAAGAATTATAAATTTTGATAGACACATTAAATCAAGTACCAACTAAATAGGAAAATAGAATTCTTTTTGAGTTATGGAGTGTAAGGAAAACCGTTTGTCTCATACATGTGTATGGAGTCACGAGGCATTTGTTAAGGACTTCAAAGGAAAAAAATAGCCCCCCCATGTCACAAAGTGTATATTTATAGGTTATCCTAAATAAAAAAAGGGATACTATCTATACAACCCCTCAAAGAAGAATGTGACTATCACTAAACATGATGTCTTTCATGAGAGGGAGAACATCCTCAAAAAGGATAGTGGCAGTAGTATTGAATTTTATGAAGTTGATGATCATGATATATAATATTTTATACAATAATAGATTCCACATGTCCCCATAGAAGATGAAGTTCCTAAAACACAATTACTGCATTGGAGCACTAGATAGGTAAGAGAACTAAAGAGATATTGTTTTATAGTCACCAAAAATGGAGACTCATTATTAGGTGAAAATGATGTACCTACCTCCTACAAATAGGTAGTAGTGATCTCATAGGATATAAGGTGGAAAGAATATAAAAATACTAAAATGGATTCCATGTATCAAAACTATGTTTGGGTTCTAGTTAATGCACCAGTTTATGTAAATCCTATAGGGTTAAAATGGGTATTCAAGATAAAACTGGACATGGAAGGTAAATTAAATACTTATAAATCAAGTCTATTGGCAAAAGGTTTTAAACAATTCCAATGAATTCACTATGATGAATCATTTTCACTATTTTCCATGTTTAAATCCATCAAAATTATACTTACTATAATAGCTTACCATGACTATGAAAGATTTAATATGGGTATTAAAATAGATTTCCTTAATGGGAACATACAGGAAGATGTATACATGACACAACCAAAAGGGTTTCCACCCCTAGGTGATGCCAAAAATATTTTCAAGTTACAGAGATCCATTTATGGATTGAAGAAAGCATATGTGTCATGGAATATTCAATTTGATGTAGCTATAAATGAATTTGGTTTCATTAAGAATAAATGTGTTTTGTGTGTTTATAAGAGGTTTAGTGGGAATGTGGTTATTATACTAGTAGTACATGTTGATGACATATTACTGATTGGATACAACATACCAATATTGTAGTATATAAAGGATTGGTTGAACAAGAGTTTCTCTATGAAGGACATAGGTGAAGAATCCTATTTTCCAGGGATCAAGATCATCCATGGTTGATCCAAGAGGCTTCTTGGAATAAGTCAAAGTACATACATAGACTAGATACTAAAGTGATTTAGTATAGAACAATCCAAGAGGGTATTGGTTCTATTGCCATAGGGTATACATATTTCTAAGAAAATGTGTCACTAGACATAATAATAGAAAGAGAGAATCAGTAATATCCCATACACTTTAGCGATAGGATCAATCATGCATGACATGTTATGTACTATAATTGATGCATCCTAGGCATTGATCATGGTAGGTAGATATCAAGAAGATCTAGGATAAAAACATTGGTTTACTATTAAGGCTGTCATCAAGTATCTGAGAATAACTAAAGATATGTTCCCAATGTATGGAGGAGATGAGGAGTTGGTCATAAGGGGTTATACTTGTAATGTATCTAATTTTTCCATGTATTATTTTTAAATATTATATGGAATTATTATGATACCATACTTTTCGACAGCATGCTATTCCGAGGCCCAGTGATCCCATAATGGTGGTTTGAACTTTTTTATGTTATGTGAGTTGGTGGGTGTGCGCAGTTGTGGCAGTTTTCAAACAAATGGCAGATTAAAAATCTGAGGGCATCATTGCGTCCGAAAAAACAACTTTACCTAAGAACGAGCATAAACTCGACTAGCGCGGGTCGAGGGAAAAAGTTAATTTTCAGATGTTTTTTGTTAAATAAAATAAAAAAAATTGAAAAGTTTATTTTATTTTATTTGGAAACATTCACTGCAGCACAATGACGAGGAAACTGTTTCAACAATTAATGCCACACCATAATGTATTATAAACAACAACGCTGACTCATTAATGCCA
The DNA here is from genome assembly GCA_963277665.1 of Viscum album. Lineage (NCBI taxonomy): Eukaryota > Viridiplantae > Streptophyta > Magnoliopsida > Santalales > Viscaceae > Viscum > Viscum album. The sequence goes on from OY728164.1 coordinate 1,820,918,806, forward strand.
AAGTGTAATGGAATGATGAAATGAATTCCCTCCATTTAATGGGTTAATTGAATTTTGGTCATTGCAAGAAAATTGAGAGGAACTCTAGAGAATTATTGGAACCTTGGAGAGAACCCACAATGTAACGGATCAGACCCAAAAAAACACCCAAACAATGCTAAATGGGTCGGGTGTTACTACCTTAGGCACACCTCCCCAAATTCAAAAGGATGTCGACTACCAGCGAGGGTATTTTTAGGTATAGTGGAGAGGCTATACCCTCTCAGAGGATAACAATGGTACTGATCTGAGTATAATAATAAAGATGCAGTAGAATAAATGACTCAGTAGACTCGATCCAGACCCGCAGAGTGAAAACAAATTCAATATCGATAAATAGAGGAAGCAATAAATATAAACAATTGTAGAAGAAAGTAAACAAAACCGCATGATGAACACTTGTAACAACCACTGAACCACAAAACATGCATCTACAGTATGTCATACATATCCATATATAAAAAGGGAGCCCATGGCTAACCAACTGTCGCTACAAAACAAGTAATCATGCTGATACAAAAAGAAGAAAAACAAGGTAATCTCTAGCTAGTAAGGACCTCAAGGTCCATACCATCTCCACGTAATAGCTAATACAGCCCAACTCCGGAAGCTATCCTAGTTCCTGCACGTAAATCCATAAAGTCTACACGCGTCAGAAAGGGCCCATGCATGGTGTGAGAAAAATCTCAGTAGGACACCACCCAACGATGCATACAAAATATAAGTGTTTAAGAAGGTATGCATTTATAAAGAAAACAACAAACAGTACGATATACAAATAAATAGAAACTTCACTGGTGCTCAGAAATCACCAGGGAGTGTCACCTACTTCCGCCAATGCCAGAATCTCTATCATGTAACCTGAAACCATGTGCCCCCTGACACCACGTGTCTCAAGTACCAACGTACCAAAGGGATGCTTGAGAAATAGTAACATGGAGGAACAACGATGCCTATCCTCAATATGTAACTGGTGGGACAATGATATCTTCCCTCAAAATAAAGTAACTGGAGGGACAGTGATGTCTTCTCCCAAATAACGTAACAAAAGGGACAATGATGTCTGCCCTCAAATAAAGTAACCGAAGAGACAACAATGTATGTCCTCAAATAATGGAAAGCCTCTACCTCCAACCCGATAGCCTCAATTCTATCCCCCGAAGGCTCCTCACCTCCCACGTGTCCTCCTACAACAAGCACCCCCAAACCAATAGTACCTAAAACGAAAACTAACGGGGGCCTCTACCCACACAAGTTGTCAAAACCACATCATCATTGATTCTATCTGTGTGCACAGTACTCATAGTTTCGGGTGACCGGTAATCACCAAAATAGTACCCAATCCACAACACCTCTAACACCTCATGTCCCTAAGACCACGTCTCTCATATCTGATGGCCTCGCCATCCCAGTAACTTGGTCCATGCTCAACCTGACAGTCATCCTGCCTTAAGAAGACACCCATGACGCCCAATCCCGTGGTCAAAACCACCCAAAGTAACCCAGGCCAAGCCCAACCTGTCATCAAAATCACTAAATAATATCCAGACCATTCCCTAAACAACCCAAAGGTTCCATCCTATGAAATTCTACAATTACATTTAAAAAAATATATAAAAATTAAAAATAATCTAAACAGTTGAATGTGATAACCAAGTGTTGTCCCATACCAGCACTGGGGTCTTTAAGGTCTCCAACAATTCATATCAAGGTTCAATACACTAAACTAAATAGTTTATAACAATACAAAACCATTATAACCATTTTGGCATCCCTCGACCAAAATGTGCTGATGAGCAATTGCCCCTCGCCTAGTCTTTCTCAAGTAAAATAGGTGACATGGCATACCCAAAGGCATCCCATTGGTTAGATAACAATTAAATAGGTAATAACAGGTAAATTAGGGTCTCAATAAAAATACATGAAAATGTTCCATAGGTCGTGCCACCCAAAAGTCTACGAAAACACAAAAAGAGGTATGCACCACCTACCCAAGACTCATAGGTGTAGGCACATCCGATATCAAGATCCAATTCGAAGCTGATCTTTGTAGATCTATGTTTCCGTCATATATCAGCAATTCTAATTGGATAGAAACTATGAAGTGTGAGGCTTGGAATCAAGAACAGAACATGGTGAAAGGGTTTAGTCTCTCTATTGCGATCCCGCAGCCACTGTCGGATTGGAGAACGGATGGATGATGAAGAATCTAGGGCTAAGTAAGTTCTTCTGGTTTTCAGAATGAAGAGTTCCCAATGCTGGGGAAGAAGAAGATGTTTTATGAAATAAGACGCGATACTCTTTCATTTACATGAACAAAAAAAGTACACAGTGTGTATTTAGGAACTACACGCTATGTTGTGTCCTTTTCTATACTCTGACTTAAGTGGATATAGCCACACGGCTTGGACGCTCCACAAGGGTTGACAAATGGCTTTAACCCAGCTGGTTCGCAAAAAAAAGAATACATGGTGTGTACCTATAGTACACTACTTGTACCGTTTTACCATGCTGAATTCCCTAACAAGCCATGTATATCCCCATACATGTCCCCTCTACACGACCTGTAATTGCTAAAAACATTCTACGAAGCCAACAGACCTACATGCCATGTATGGCCTCCACACGATCAAGGGTACATGGCGTGTCTATAACTACACGCCGTGAAGTAAGAAATTCCTACACGGTCATCACATGACATGTACTCTGCGAGCACACTACCGGTACTCGCCCAACACATACATGGCATGTAATCTTGAGCACACGACGTGTAGTCTGAAAATTTCCAAAACAACCCAGATTTTCCCAGTTTTCATAGGGAAAAGTAAAAAATTCAAATTGACACATTCTAAAACCCTGGGTTATTATAATCTCTCCACCTTAACGTATCTTGTCCCTGAGCTATCAAATGAAACATGAAGATGGAAGAGAACATACCAACCTGATCAAAGTAACCCGAACTTCCCCTTTCTCAAAGGTACTGGCTAAATTCCTCAAGGGGCTCCCCACCTTAGGAATCACTTAACTCAGTCTCATCCTGAAAATAATAAAAACAAGAAAATGTTCACTAACGAGTTTTTTGGAAGCATGGTCCTCTTGTGACGCATTTTCACCCATACTCCTCATTCGTGCTCTCGCGTCATTTTCAACACCCAAACGTATCTCACACTACATCGGTGTCCAACTCCATGAAGTCCTGCATCCCATGGAGGCTAAAAATAAAAACGGATTCCTTGCACCTCAAGTAACCCACATTCTTGATGCCCCGATGCCCACAGAACCTCATATAACTCGCATCCTCGATGCCCCAATTCCAACAACACCTCAAGTAACCCACATCTTCAATGCCCCGATGCTACGCATCTCATACATATATATAAATATATTATGCACCCTATATAGCGCCAATCCCACTGACAATCATCTAGTCAGCCCACATAGATTCTGGGCATCACATGCACTCAAACCAGACATACCTCTACAGGTCATGCCAAAAAGGAAACATGGAAATCATGGCCACACCCATGGTGTACCTATAATAGTCATCGGCTCACAAGCCTTCTCAGCCTCTAGAAACTCCATTCCGTGCATCAAGAATGAATTATGGATGCCTAATTTCTGACCTCCCTGTGGGGCTGCTCCATCCACTGGACAATAACCCCTCACCTGGATCTCGTTGTCTCTATCAAGTCCCTCACATGTAGTTGAAACTTGGATACCCTCTACTGGTACCAAACCTGAACCAACTCGAGATGCCACCTTCTATCCTGGTCCCTACTTGTCGGCTGTCAGATAAGCCTGCCTGCATAACCTCTCAAGATTCCTGACCTATCCACACGCCCGACACTCCTTTGGAGGCCTATTGCACTGAGTCCAGACATGTCTTAGCTATCCAAAATAAAAGTAAACCACCAATGAACTACCACGAGGTGGTCCAGCTGAGTCCCTGGCCTGACTGCCCTGCTGGAAGTCATCCCTTCCTCACTTCCTGTTGTCAGAAACATCACCCAAAGCTATCGCCTGACCAACCTGGGGCATATCCTTCTGGTTTCCCTCCTATATGAGCACCTAATTTACCACCCTTGAAAAAGAACCCAGCCTAAATATATTCACCTGGATCCTAATAGCATGTCATAAGCCATCCTCGAATCACCTCACCCTAGCCGCGTCATCACTTACCGTACCAGGTGAAATGTTAGATAGCACAGTGAAAGTATCTATACAGTCCATAACGGACATGTCTCCCTACTAGAAGCTCAAAAACTCCTATGTCCTATCTTCCCTCAGTGTCTTTGGGTAAAAGTGATGTTTGAACTTGTCCTCAATGTCCTTCCATGCTAGTCCCTCGTGCCTGTGAGCCTGAACCTGCACATCCCACCAACACCTAGCTGGTCCTCGCAACATGTACGTCGCCTGCATGATTCTCCCCCTGGAGGCATCTCAAGCTGATCGAAGATCATCTGAATTCTCTATATCTAATTCTCTGCCACCTGTTGACCACCCTCACCCTAAAAAAGAGGTGGGTGTTGCGACTTGAAATCTCACATCAGATATTCCATAGATGGCTTTGTACCCTGTGTGCCTCTGTCGATCCCCTACAAGACACGTACCAGGCCAGCTCGGAGCTGCTCATCGAGCCATGGTATAACTGCTGGAAAACCCGAATGATGTCCTACATGCACTGGATCCTAGACCTGATCATGTCCCTGAACCTGTAATTGTGGCTCCTGCTCTGCCTGCACTAGATCCTGAACCAGATCCTACACCTGCGGCACTATACCATCACCCGCTTGACGCTCCATCGAGACGTATAAGAGGAACCCACTGAATACCCAAAATGGTCAGACATCCCATATATATAAAAATATATATTCAATCTAGATATGGAAAGCAGTAAAAGGAAGCACATAACTAATACCCTTACTCTCCCCTACTACAACCACGCCCCACGACATCCCGGCCTCATGGCCTCCTTACCCGCCCCCAACAGAGCCAATTATCAAAAGTACCATGGGCCATGCCTATCGTGACAACCAACATTACATCAAACTGATGACCTAGTCCCCCAATCCTGGTGATCAAAATCACCTCAAACATAGTACCTATCTGTCACACGCAATTCTACAAAAGTATGAATCATGGAATAACACATTGCAACTAAAAAAATTCTATCAGGAATTTTCACCTTTTCACATTTCAAAGAATACAAAGCATGAAAATTGATATAATTCACATGGCATTATCACTTTAAAAAGAATACATGAAATTATGAAATTGAAATAACCAAAAAATGTGCCTTTCAAAATCCAATAAAACAATACATTCCATACCGAGCCAAGGTCCAATTCTCCCTTACCGCACTGGGTTAAGGGTCACATATCACAATAATTAAAACCACACACCAAGTGAGCCACCGAGTTAGAAATCATATAAACTGTAATCTGAGAAAAAAGAAAATAGCAATTCCCACCCATGGCAACTTGGTCCACCCCATGTACCAGGGGCTGCAGGCACCCAAGAACAAGCTAGAAATCCAGTTCCTGTAACAACCTATCTCTAGTATACCATATCTCCAATAGTAAACTAGCAGAAATAAAAAGAGAATCCTCAACCTCATTAGTAGATAGAAAAACAATGTTACTAAATCCCTAACAAGAACTCCTCTGATATGACTTTGTAACGACCCGGTCCCGAACAACCACAAGAACATTGCTAAACCGGTGGGGTGTTACTACCTTAGGTGCACCTCCCAAAACGCCAATGGCTGCTGACTAGTAGTGAGGGTCATTTTAGGTATAGTGGGGAGGCTATAACATCTCAGTGGATAATAATAGTACTAGTCTGAGTATAATAATAAAGATGTAGCGGAATAAATGACTCAACAAACTCAAACCAGACCCATAGAGTGGAAACACATTCAATAATGATAAATAGCGGAAGCAATAAATATAAATAATGGTACCGGAAATTAAACACAACAACATGTTGAACGCTTGTAACAACCACTGAACAACAAAACATGCTTCTAAAGTAGGTCATACATATCCATATATAAAAAGGGCACCAATGGATAACCAACTGTAGATAAAAAACAATTATGAATTCTGATACATGAAATAATAAAAAACAAGGTAAACTCCAGCTAGGCAGAACCTAATGGTCAATTCCATCTCCTTGTAACATCTAATATATCCAAGCTCCTGAAGATGGAATCCTTCTTGTACGTAAATCCATAAAGCCTGCACGTGTCCCGAAGTGCCCGTATAGGGTGTGAGAAGAATCTCAGTAGGATACCACCCAACAGTGTGTACCTAATATAAGTGTTTATCCAGGTATGCATTTATAAGAAAAATAGTAAATAATACGATGTAAAAATAAATAAAAACTCCACTAGTGTTTAGCAGCCACCATGGAGTGTTATCTGCTTCGGCCAACGCCAGAATCTCTGTCATGTTACCCAGCACCATGTGCCCCATGACATCGCATGTCTCAAGTACCGACATCCCGAAGGTAAGCTTGAGAAATAGAAACCCATAGAAACAGTGATGCCTGTCCTCAATATGTAACCAGAGGGATAGCGATGTATGCCCTCAAAATAAATTAACCAGAGGGACAACAATGTCTTCCCTGGAATAAAGTAATCGGAGGGATATCGATATCTACACTGAAATAAAGTAACCAGAGGGACAACGATTTCTTCCCTCAAATAACGGTGAGCCTCTGCCCCTAACACGATAGCCTCAATGTTAACCCTTGAATTATCCTCACCTCCCATGTGTATTCCTACGACAAGAACCCCAAACAAACAGTACCTAAACCACAAACTAACAAGGGGATCTACCCACAAGAGTGGTCAAAACCACCTCATCATGGAGTCTCTCTGTGTTCATAATACTCATAGTTCTGGGTGAGCAGTAATCATAAATTGTTTTCCCAAGCCACAACACCTCTGACTCCTCGTGTCCTTTTGACCATGCCACTCAAGTCGGATGGCCTCACCATCCCAGTAATCTGAACCATGCCCAACCTGGCAGTCATATTTCCTTAAGTCGATGCACATGAAACCCAATCCTATGGTCAAAAACAACCAAAGTAACCCGGTCCAAGCCCAACCTGTGATCAACATCACTCAAGAATATCTATCTCATGCCCAAAACAACACAAAGGTTCCAACATATTCAATTCAACAATTACAATTAATGAAAAAACATAAATAGGAAAAACAATCTAAAATGTTGTATGTGCTAAAGAAGTGTTTCCCCATAGCATCACTGAGGTCTTTAAGGTCTCCAAAAATTCATATAAAGGTTTAATACAATAAAATCAATAGTTTAAAACAATACAAAACAATTATAATCATTTTGGCATTCCCCGACCAAAATGACTTGATGAGCAATGGCCCCTCGCCCAGCCATGCTCAAGAAAAACAGGTAACATGGCATACCGTAAGGAATCCCACAGGTTAGATAACAATTAAACAGGCAATAGAAGGTAAATTAGGGTCTTTCCCAAAATACCAAAAAACGCTTCATAGGCCGTGCCATCCAAACATCTGCGAAAACACAAAAAGAGGTATGCACCACCAACCTGAGACTCGTAGATGTAGGCACATCCAAAATCAAGATCCAATTCGAAGCTGATCTTCATAGATCTACATTTTTTTCAAATACCGGCAATTCCACTCAGATGTAAACTACAATGCATGTGTAAAGGAATCATGAATGGAATAGGGTCCACAGTTTTAGTCTCACTGTTGCGATCCCACAACGACCGATGGATTGAAGAACAAGTGGCAAATAATGAATCTAGGGCTAGGTATGTTTTTAAGGCTTTTGAAATAGAGAGGTCCCCAAGATGGGGAATAAGAAGATGTTTTATGAAATAAGATGTGACGCTCTATCATTTAAGTGAATAAAAAAAGTACACAACATGTATTTAGGAACAACATGCCGTGTAGTGGCCTTTTCCATACTCCGAATTATGCCGAGATAGCCACACATTTTGGACGCTACAAATGGGTTGACACATGGCATGTGCCCATCCAGTATGCAGAAAGAGAATACACAGTGTGTACCTATGTTACACGTCGTGTACCTCTTTACCTTGCCGACATCCCCAACACGCCATGTATATCCCCACACACAACCCCTCTACATAGCGTGTACAAATCGTACACGATGTGTACTTGCTAAAAACATTCTACCCAGCCAATAGACCTACACTCCATGTATGTCCTCTACATGATCAAGGGTGCACGGCGTGTCTATAACTACATGCCATGTAGTATGATATTCCTATACAGTCATCACATGTCATTTACTCGGCGAGCACAAGACCGGTACTCGCCAAACCCATACACATTGTGTACTCTATAGTCCACGGCGTGTAGTCTATAAATTTCTAGAACATCCCATGTTTTCCAAGTTTTCTTAGGGATATGTCAAAAAATCAACTAGGGTCGGGATTTTGACCCATTCTAAAAACTCCGGTTCTTACACTCAACAATAAACGACGACTAATAAAAGACGCAAATTTGCTATGCCAACAAAATTAAAGGATCACAACGGTGATGGTAGTGTGATTCCTTCATTGGAAATTGAACCTTTATTGATGTAGGGGTTGTGTTTTAATTTTTTCAACCTCGTTCTTGAATTAAACAATAAATGAAGATCAACCCACGAATAGTCTGATCCGTGGATCGTACGTTCTTATGGGAGGGTTTTTATTGGGATGATTTTGGAGATTAATCCATGATGTCAAAATCCACATTTTGATTCACTCTATTTAATCCTTCTAATGGAAGCAGATCAACGCTGGGACGAGTGATGGCGGAGGTTCGTTTTTTTTGTGGTTTGGATTCCTTCCTCCACTTTTACCCCACATTCTTTGTGTTCTTCATGGGGCGACAAACAATAGATCATTGCACATCCGTTCTACAACGAAATGATCCAAAATCATAGATCGGGCACCGTGATGACCTTGCGGAGGTGTGATGATGATGGAGGATGACAAATCTGCTGAGATCAAGAGAAATCTTTCTTCGAGGATTCTTCAAGGGATGACTCAAATCTTGTTTTCAGGGAGCTCGGAGGTCCGTAACCATCAGAATCAGCTTCATGGTACCTGTGTGACCTCAAACATCATGTTTTTTGATGATCGGCCAGCCGGATCGACAGATTGCCGAATCCCCAAAGCACTGGACGAAGAACCTGTGATTCTGAAAATTTTCAAGAACATGCGACATGTATCCCAAAGAACACACCGTGTCGTACCGGTTATGGCGTATAGGGTTTGCGCACTGTATGTGATTAATAACATGGAGTTCCCTTAGGGTGACATGGTGTGTGGGCCCCACCCAGCTCCATCTTGAGTTCTGATAAATGGGAAGTACTAACACGGAATGTGACCATTTTCACATGACACGTAGGTCCATACACAAACTTGATGTGTATCTCGAAAGATACACGAACATGGGGTGGGTACACAGTCGTGTACTCCACCACATGACTAGACTAGGATGGCTATGTGGGTTACCCCGTGTATCAGTTCCACGAGTAGAACCAGACGGTTTAAAACCATGTATGGGCACCCGACCACGTACATGGAGGGAACCCCAGTTACTTGGACACGATTTGTGGTCCATACTACACTCTGTGTACTTACTTTTCTATGTGGCATGTTCTTCTGACTTGGGATGGTTTACACAGGTCTTACCCAGAGTCGAGACACACGCCGTGTGACCCTTATTAATGCCATGTATATACTAGAACATGGATTAATCCTCTTGTATACTATATCTTGGACATGTTTCATTCAGGTTAGTGCCCCCTTTTTCTCATTCCTATGAAGGTCATGTATCATTTCCATTCATAGGAGTATGATCCCTTCAGTAGGACATTCCGAGATAGAGTCAGGTATCCCTTCTAGAGGCCCATAGTGAGATCCTATATCCATTCTTGACCCTAGGTAGAGTTAGGTATTGAAGTGACTATTCCCATAGGATGCTGATCTTATAATTATCAGGTAAATTCAGAAGTTTTACAGTATCTTCCAAGGCCCTAGAAGTGATCCTCATCTGTGTATCATGAAATTTTTCCACTCAAGAGTGTGTTCTACTGGAATGAGTGTATCTATCTCTAATGACCTTTCCCAACGAACAATAGTTCTTAGACGAATGTCATCAGAACCATCAGACTTGAGGAGTGATTTCTCTCAGACAAGTGCTTAGTGGAACCATCAAACTAAATCCATAGTAGTGGTATGTAGTCGTGTGACTTGTCTCTATACTACGGGTCCTAGTTTTTAGTATATTTGGATTATGTTTCCCTTGCTATAGGTCAGTAGACCTATACTATATAGATATTACTATACCTTTAATTTTTTATTGCGTTGTGGTTTTTAGGGTCCTCTAATGAGTATTTTTATAATCACACCTATACAGGATTTTACCACATGTGTCGTGTCTTGTGCAGACGAGCGACCCATTGACAGAGTTCAAGGATGTCCTAGAACAGATCAAGTTTTATGTGTTCCCTATAGGATGAGGTGTTCCTATGGCTACGTGAAGCAGTCCCAATACCTCTTTGTGTTTATAGGCTGGACTTGTAGTTTGCAGACTCACTTATTTTTGGTGGGATTGTATTTGGCCCCAGTTTTACTTCCTGCACATACATTCTTTGTACTCTATTGGTTGGGGTTAGTTGTATGCATTCATTTTATTCCTTAGTGGTTTTTTACATTTCAGCATTTGTGGGATTGGATATGTGTGCATGTGTACAGATACTTTGGAAATGCCTCCCATGTTGGTGATATGCCTACTCGGTGCTAGTCACCAACCCCTGGCCTATTGGAGCCGGGCTTGGGGGGTCGCAACACGGGCCCCACTAGGATGGGTCATGACAGAGTGGTATCAGAGCTGATCAGTTCTACCATAGGATCAAGAGTCTATGAGACTGGTTTGGGGAAATAGTGTTAAGTGTTTTGAACTCAGCTTTCAGGCCAGATAATCCAGTGATGGTTCGGGTGGCCAACGTATCCATACACCAGGACTCTGATTACCTAATTTTTTACTCGGTACATGAAATCACTAGTTATAGGGATGTAAAATAATGGTACATGCATCATATATGAGTGGCTTGTGTTTTCCATGTCCTTTGTGTCAGCTATCCAGATATAATCATTGACCATGGTACGTCTTGTTTCCTTAACGTATGCCTCTATGATGCATACCTGCTAGGATTTAGCATATCAATCATGAGGATGAACCCCTTAGTGAAGAGGCTTCGATACAGGGACCAGTTCCCCAGGTGTTACCTCCATGTGGTGCACCTACTATCCCACCACTAGTGGAGCAGCCTGTGGTACCTGCAGTACCGACAGAAGAGGGTCGTAGGATGAGACTGCTCCATGAGATCTAAAGACAAATACCCCTTAGGATTTGAGGTGAGCCCAACCCTCATGCGGTTAAGGACTAGCTTGTGGTGGTGACCAGAGTTTTCCATCTAGTGAGGACACTATCAGACAAGATGGTGATCCTAAGAGCAATCCTTATTCAAGGTTCAATGGGACGATAGTAGGCTCTAACCACTCAGACAAATGACGAGGAGAATCTTTCCTGGATGGAGTTTAAGCCACTCTTTAAGGAGGATTTCTCTCTAGTTAAGTTGAGAGCATTACATATCCAGGATCTTCTTCAGGTCCAGCTGGGCAGTCTGACAGTAGCGGACTATTTATCAAGGTTCACCAACATTGATATGTACTCGATGGATATGGTCAAGGATTAGTACTTCAAAGCTCAAAACATAGAGAATGGTCTACGATTGGACATCTGAGCTAGTGTTGTGACCCTATGCATTTCAACTTATACAGAAGTGATCGAGCGGGCCACAGTGATCGAGAGATTCCTGGAAGATTAGAGATAGCCGATGAGAGTCATCAGTAGGTAGACAAGTGCCGAGACATCAGTAGTAGGGATACAATGTTAGGAACATGGATCAGGACATGGGAGATGTCACAGGAGGACCCAGGACATGTTTCAATAGTCTAAGGCACTCGGGATGGATCTAGTCAGCATATGGGGAGGCGATGCAACTCGGGAGATCGTAGGAGACATCTCTCTAGAGACTATTCGACCCATATAGATGCTGATAGAGAGCCAATGGATGGACCACCAAGGCAGACACATAGATTGGAGTAGACATACCCACCAGGTGACAGACGTGGAAGAATAGCAGGGAGAGCTGCAGGTGTTGGAAGATGCTTCGATATACTTCCACCAACACCCCCAGGAGGTCCGCACTTGGATCAGGGAGCTGGGGGACATGGGCAGGGATAGCTGCAAGCAGTTGAGGTGTATGACCCAAGGAATCTAGGGATGATCTGAGGTATGATCTATGTCTTCTCTATCATAGCTATCGTACTTATAGACACAGGTTCAAGTCATTCCTTCCTCGCCACATGTCTTGTGCGAAACCATGAGATTTTGGTAGAGCCTCTGACTTGACCCTTATGCTTGGAGACACCTACGAGAAGAGACTCGATGATCAAATACCATTACAGACAGTGTGATCTTACCCTATGAGGTGAGAGTTTCGGTTGTAACCTCTTGGTGGGAGTGTCAAGCCCTTACGATGTCATTCTCAGTATGAATTGGATATCTTCGGTCCATGCCCATATTGACTGCTTTAGGTGAAGAGTGTTGTGCCTCCGCAAAAATGGGGTGATGTTTTCCTTTGTCCGTGAAAAGGAGATAGAGGCCACATAGGATGGGCTGATTCATTGGAGGGTGTATCCAATCACTCATCAATTGGATAGCCTTACCACTAAAGTAGTAGATGTTGTAAACATCCAATTCCTAGCAGTTGTTGTGGAGTACGAGGAAATCATTCCAAAAGATGTTCCAGGACTACCTTTCTATCGGTAGATCGACTTCTACATCAACTTAAAGCCCAGGAAGACACATATATCCTTACTATCATATTTGATGGCTCCCACAGAGCTGCGTAAGCTGAGGGTGAAGCTAGAGGATTTGCAGTGGAAGGGGTTCATGAGACCTATTGTTTCACCCTGGGCACACCTAGTTTTGTTTCCCAAGAAGTTTGATGGGAGTTTGAGGTTTTATATGGATTATTAGCACCTAAACTAGGTGACCATGAAGAATAAGTATCCACTGCTGAGGATCGACGACCTCTTCATTCAGCTGAGAGGATACAGCCTACCTTCAGTCGATGGCTGTCACCCCTCCACTTTTAATGTGAGTTAGGGAGGCAAAGCTAGGGGATGTCAACTATGAGGATTTACGTGTTCATTTATCCACAAGACATGCTCTTGATGGATATCCGCAAGGTGGGGAGCACGTTGTTCTTTTCAAAGGACGCACTATTGTACCGGTGGTGTTGCATGAGGAGGTCCTGAGGGAGTTTCTACATCCCACTTGGAGTAATATATGGGATTGGAAAAAATGTATCAGGACCTCTGGCGTCAGTTCTGGTGGTCATGTATTTAGAAGGAAGTAGCAGAGTTCTTTTCTCGATGCCTTACATGCCTGTAGGTGAAGGCTGAGCACCAAGTTCCAACAGGGTTAGTTCTCCCCTGGAAGTTCTCGAGTAGAAGTGGGATGGAATATCGATGGACTTTGTGATGGACTTACCACAAACATCCAAGGGGAATGATTTCATCTGGGTGATCGTTGACGGACTCACCAAGTCGGCCAACTTCCTAGCCATCAAGGAGTAGAGTTCCGTAGAGAGCCTAGGATGAGTCTATATGCAGAAGATAGTTCGGATTCATGAAGTCCCTTCGATAATAGTCTCAGATCAAGATGTCAGCTTCACATCCTAGTTGTGGATGGGATTGTAGGAGGCTTTTGGGACTCAGCTACGCTTCAGCACAACATTCTGTCCCCAGATAGATGGTCAGACATAGAAGACCATTCAGGTTCTGGAGGATATGTTGTGGGCCTATATCATTGACTTGTGTTGAATTTGGGAGGATCACCTACCACTTATAGAATTTGAGTATAATAATTGGTACCACTCCACCATTGGTATGACATTGTTTGAGACCTTATACGGGAGACCCTACCTGTCACTGCTTTGCTGGACTGACCCCAGAGAGTTAGTGCTCATGGGTCCAGAGTTGGTGCAAGCTACCACCGAGAAGGTACAGATCATCTAGGAGCACACAATGACTACACAAAGATGGCAGAAGTCTTATGCTGAAAAGCAATGAAGACTTCTGGAGTTCAAGGAGGGAGACAATGTCTTCCTTCGGGCCTCACCAAGATGAGGGTTAAAGATATTTGGATGGGGAAAAAATCTATCTCTGAGGTTCATTGGACCTTTCTAGATACTACGTAGAGTTGGAAATGTGGCGTACCGCCAATCTCTAGTGACACAGTTGCACCGGGTACATGATGTCTTCTACATGTCGCAGCTAAGGAGGTATATGCATGACCCATCACACGTCATCAACTAGGGCGAGCTGGACATCGAGGATGGGGTGACCTTTGCAGACTACCCAGTGGAGATCGAGGATCAGAAGAAGAGGATCATTCATGGGTAATTTATGCCCTTGGTGTGTGTTCGATGGCAGCACAAGAATCTTCAGGAGATCACGTGGGAGCGGTGGGCTCAGATCTATGCCTAGTACCCACAAATTTTTGAGTAACTCTTGTTTTTGCTTTTCGAGGGAGAAATGCCCTGAGGTGGGGAGAATTTAATGTATCGTATTTTTCCATGTATTATTTTAAAATATTATATGAAATTATTACGAGACAATAATTTTTTACGGTGTGCAATTTCGAGGCACAGTGAGCTCGGAATTGTGGTTTGAACATTTTTTAAGTTAAGTGATTTGGAAGGTGTGTGTGGTTGTGGAAATTTATAAATGGATGCTTGGATTAAAAATATAAGGGCACCATTGCATTCGGGATGATAAATTTACCCAAGAATGAGCCTAACCTCAACCGACATGGGTTGAGGGAAAATGATAATTTTTAGTATTATTTTATTAAATAAAATAAAATAAAATAAAATAATAGAAAATTTTATTTTATTATATTTGGAAACATTCACTACATCGAAATGATGGGGAATTTTTTTTGATAATTAATGAAACACTATAATGACCCAGAAATAGCAACACTGACTCATTGATGGCGCAGCGTGAAGGAATGCTGAAATGCATTCCATCCTTTTAATGGGTTAATCAAATGTTGGTCGTTGGTATAAAATTGAGAGGAACTCTATAGAATTCTCATAGCCTTGGAGATAACCCTCGAAAACGAACGACGATTAATCAAAAACACGAATTTTCTACGCCAGAGGAATAGAAGGATCACAGCAGCGATGACGGAATGATTCCTTCGCCAGAAATCAAACCTTTCTCGTGGTAGGGGTTGTGCTTTAATTTTGTTTCCTCCCCATTCTTGAACTAAATGATGCACACTAATCGACCCAAAAAAAGGATGATCTTCGGATCGTGAATTCTTATGGGAGGGTTTTTATTGGGTGGATTTTGGGGATTAATCCGTGTTGTTAAAATCCACGTTTTGATTCACTATATTTAATCCTTCTAATGAGAGATGATCAATGCTATGACGAATAATGGTGGAGGTTGATTCCACTTTTTGTGGTTTGGATTCCATCCTCCTGTTTTACCCTACGTTCTTCACGTTCTTCATGGGGTGATGAACAATGTATCATTTCCCATCCGTTCTGCAATGCAACAATCCGAAATCGTAGATCAGACACCGTGACGACCTAGCGGAGGTGTGACGACGACGACGGGTGACAAATCTTATCAGATCTAGAGGAATCTTTCTTTAAAAATTGTTTGGTAGGATGAATAAAATCTTGTTTTTGGGGCCAATAGGAGGTCCTCAACCATCATAATTAGCTTTTGTGGTGCCAGAATGACCTCATTTTTAAGTTTCACGATGATTGGCTGGCCAGATTGATGGATTGTTGAATCCCCAAAGCACCAGATGAAGAACCTATGATTCTTGAAATTTTTAGAACACACGGTGTGTATCCCGAAAAACACACCATGTGGTACAAGTGGTGGAAGATATGGTTTGTGCACTTCATGTGATGAATAACACAGCGTGCCTCCAGGGAGACATGGCGTGTGGGCCTTACCCAATGGCGGTAGGAGTTCTGGGTGACGAGAAGAACTAACACAACTTGTGACCATTTTCACATGATGCGTAGGTCCTTACACAATCACGGGGTGGGTACACAATCTTCTAATCCACCACATGGCCATACCAGGATGGCTATGCGGGTTACCTCAAGTACCAGTTACATGAGAAGAACTACATGGTTTGAAAGTGTGTATGGGAACATGACCTCATACCCGGAGGGAACCCCGGTTACTCAGACAGGGCGTGTGGTCTGTACTACACACTGTATACTTAATTTTATATAAGGCATGTTCTTCTGAATCGGGCCGGTTCACACAGGTAGTACCCATAGTCAAGAGACACGGTGTGTGACCCTTATACACGCCATGTATATACTAAAACATGGCTTGATCCTCTTATTCACCATATCTTGGTCAGGTTTTGTTCAGGTTAGTTCCCCCTTTTTCTCATTCATCTGAAGGTTAGGAATCCTTTCCATTCACATGAGTATGATCCCTTTAGCAAGAAATTCCAAGATAGAGTCTAGTATCCCTATGAGAGGCCCGTAGCGAGATCCTCTATCCATTATTGACCCTAATTAAAGTCAAGTATCGACGTCACTATTCCCACAGGACGCCGATCCTCTACATAGAATGTGAATCTGGATGAGTCGTGGTATCTTTCAAGGCCCTGGCAGTGATCCTCATATGTGTATCATGATCTTTTACCACCTAGGAGTGAGTTCTCCCAGAATGGGTGTATCTATCTCTCGTGACCTTTCCTGATGAACAGTAATTCTCGAATGGACATCATCAGGACCATCAGACTCAGGGTGTGAGTTCTCCCAGATGAGTGTTTTATGTAATATTTGGATTGAATCCCAAGCGATAGTATATTGTGGTGGGATGTGTCTCTAGAATACGGGTATGATTTTTGAGTATATCTATATTGTGTTTCAATTACTATATGTTCAGTAGAGATGAATTTACCTTTAAATTTTGTATTGATTTGTGGTTTTAGGGGTCCTCTTCTGAGTATTGTTATAATCACCCCTACATGGGGTTTTCCTACATGTGTCGTGTCTTATAAAGACAAGCATCCTTTTGACGGATTCCGAGGTGGTCTAGGACCATACCGAGTTTTCTGAGTTCTCTATAGTCTAAGGTGTTCCTATGACTATGAGTAGTAGTCCCAGTACCTCTTTCTGTTTACAGGTTGGACATATAGTATGCAATCTCTTTTATTTTTGGTGGGGTTGTCTTCTATCCCATTTTTACTTCTTACACATTACCTCCATTGTACTCTGTTGGTTTGGTTTAGTTGTATTCATGCATTTGGTTCCTTAGTGGTTTTTTAAATTTCAGTGATTGTGGGCTTGTAGATGTGGTCATGTGTACATGTAGATAGGAAATTCCTCCCACGTTAGTGATATGCCTACTTGGTGGTAGTCACTAGCCCCTAGCCTATTGGAGGTAGACTTGGGGAGTCACGGCATGGTCCCCATTAGGATGGGTCGTGGAAATTTTGATGCTAGTTTTCAAATGGATCAAAATGATCTGATTTCATATTCAAGATATGTTTTCTCCTCAACAGAGGAGCCACGAGCAAGTAGTGTTCAAAGTATCTAGTTGTTTTTTATTCTACAGTGGAGTCTGAGTATGTATCATCTTATGATGAAACCAATGAATTTTTTTGGATACAAATGTTTTCCTAGTATCTTGATGTGGTACCTAGTAGTAAATACTCTATCACATTGTGTTGTGATAATACTACAATGGTGGATCTTGAAAAAGAGATAAGGTCACACCAATAGATAAATCACAAACTTTGAAAGTATCACCTCATGTGGAAATTTTATCAAAGGGGTGAAGTTATAGTTTGTGGAAATACCATAGAAGAAAATGTGGTGGACCCCTTGACTAAAGGACTATCTCAGTAGAAGAACGAGTATCAGGTGAGAGGTAGTAGAATGAAGGTTTTTAATAGATGGCTTTAGTGATATTTAGTTTCTACTAGATTTGGTACCCTAAAACCATCTTCGGTGTACTTTATTATAACCTATATTAATCTGTTTTGAATATTAATAAACTCTTTATCACATCATGATTGTTCTTCTATGTGACATAGTATGTTATAATGTTTTAAGAGTAGCTGTTGTACTGAATGGTCATAGTAGTTCCCTACTATGTTGAGAACCCCGAAGTTCCATGAAATTATTCTTAAATATATGTTAGATATATAAATAAAATCATTTTAGGAACACAAATTATTCAATATGTTATTGGTGGAGAATCATAGGACTTGGAGGCACCTTCTCATGGTCTATGCCCTTCGTAATATTCAGTGTAGTAAATTATGAGAACAAGAACCGCCAGTAGGAAATCCACATTTATATGTGTCATTGGATGTTCCTATCAATGGACATGTGTATTTATCCTTATAATTTAATAATATTATTAATGAGTATTATAAGTCTTGTACTTTGATATATTGATGAAAACTGCGATGACATATATTCATGGTGAGTTATGATACGTTGGGTGCTCCATGAGTAATATTTCATTAATGAATAATGTGAGAAAGGATTTTCCCTTATGTTCCATAGAAAATGATTCTATCTTATTCCATTTTATGGAAATTATATAGCCAAAATAAATCAATGACCATGGTGTTTTATCGGTCAGTTTGATTTCCAAAATTTCAAAGAAAGAGAAATAAAACACATTGGTTGATGGCACTGACATGCAACCTGCTTGATTAGTGATATTGTAATAAAGGGATTATATTACACATTAATTATCTATACGAGGTATTATGTCATTGTGATATTAAATTATTTATCAATGGGTTCCTTGGCCTATTTTTAGATGCTAACCTTTGAATTTAGGTTGCTTTTCTTAATACCACTGGTAAGGAGGCCAAGGGGTTGCACACTAAGTGTATCAAAAATCATAGTTAAATAATATATTATTATTTATTATTTAAAAATAAATATTATTCTTATATGTGGTATAATAATTACTCATTCTTTCTTGATTTCATATATTCTGTAACCAGTTATTTGATAAAATATTATGTGAGCGGATTATTTAATAAATACTTATTTTCTATTTAGGGAATATAATATTTATTTATGTATTGGATAATAATGAAGTGATATTTATTTATTAAATAAATACTCATTATTCAGTTCCTTATAATTATTTTGGAGGAATTTCAGACCGAGTTTATAGGTCCTGTGAGAAATAATAAATATTTAATATTATTTAATTAAATAATATTTAATTTTGTTTATGAGTTTAGTACATGTCAAAAAATAATAATAATAACATTATTATATACATGGGGTTCCACAAGGATTAAATAAATACTAAATTCTATTTTTTCTATTATTTATTTCTTACCATAGGGATATATAAACCCAAATATATAATTTTTTCAAGAGATCCAATTCATTTATTTTGTTATGTACATTAAAATATGAAGAATCCTCTCGAAGCCCAAGAGTTCTCCCTTTTATAAGAAATATACCAAGAACAAAGAGTGATCTTCCACCACCTTCCACTCTCGAGTCTATAGAGATCATGGATAATTCTATAGAAGTCATTCTTGGGGTGATCAAAGGAGAACAACACAAGTGATAGGACCTACTGTGCTAGAACCTGAATATTCCTATGATGACATTTGGAGACTCGTGGAACATGTGTTGATCACTACTAGATGGAATATAATATTTATTCCTACAATTTAATGATGTTATGACATGGATCCATAGTCATATTGATCAAAAAATATAGAATTTCATGCAAGTTAAAGCATTAATTTCCTAAATTAATTATAAATAATATGTGAGGGTCATATGATTTGGTATCCGTGTTTATCCATTGTATGTATTATTTTATTAATTTTTTGATAAAGACATTTATTGTCATGTAAATATTGGATTAATCATCGATCATGACAAAAAGGAATGTTGGGAATGACCCATCTGACGCTTTTGATATGCTTGGAACATAAAGGAACCATCACTAGTAACATTCAAATGTTAGGTTCCCCATTTTATAAGTATCTATAACTTTATCCTTTTATTATGAATATATTATGTGTATTTTTTTTAAAATTAATATTTTATGAACCTAATAGGATGTATATGAATCATAAATGGGTGGATGATAATCATATGGAAAAGGAGTATGAGGATGGAGTTAAAGAGTTATCAAGTTTTCAACTGAGCATGAATATAACCCTTCTCAAACCCTTTGTCCATGTTTACATTATTTTTATTCAATAAAACATCATCCAGAAGAGTTGGAAAACATTTTATTTGTCATGAAATAGATTAGAGCTATAAATTTATGACCAAACATTGGGATAAACTAAATGTACATACAGATTGGGATGATACTAAAATTTATGGATCATTTGAAATGAACACCAGTGAAAATGATGATATATATTGTATAGAATAAATGACAATAGGAATTGAATATGACCTTCATAATTATCCAATGTTTTTTGAGAAGTTAAATATCAATGCTAATGGACCATTTATTACTAGTTTTACGAAATATTTATCCTTTTCAGCTATATTAAAGTTATATAATTAGAAATATAGTAGCGCATGGGGAAAAACAATATTTACATAACTACTTAGTCTCTTGAATGATATGTTAGCATAATAAAATGAGATTCCTAGTCAAATATATGATGATAAATTAATACTACATTCAATGGGAATGATCTATAAAAATACATTCTTATCCAAATGATTATAAATTTTTTCAAAAAGATCGTGACTAAATCAGAAAATTCCCTATGTGTGGTGTGAATCGATACAAGAAAGATAAATCAATTCCTCTAAAAGATGTATGGAACTTTGTTATCATTCATTGGTTTGTATGACTATATAGATGCTAGAAAACTACTATACAATTAACATGGTATACATATATAAGAATTTTACATGGGAAACTACGTCATCCAATAAAATCTCCTCATTGGATGAAAATATATTATGGGTATCCTAAATTTTAAAATAATCTGAGAAACATCCATCTTATGTTATCTATATATAGAATAAATCCTTTTCGTGTATAAATTAATACTTGTAATACAGAACAAGTTATATTGGTAAATTACAGTTTGAAACCATGGTTATGTAAGAAACACAAATACATTATGTTGTATCTACTTATCTCTATAAAAAAAGAACCTGGTAATGATATTGATGTCTATTTAGATCCATTGATTGAAAATATGAAATTGATATGGGATATATGTGTTACATTTTATGATTCTCATAGAATTAAATAATTCACATTATGACCCATTTTTAATGATATAATAAATGAATTTTCTACTTATGGAAATTTATTAGGCTATAAAATTAAAGGAATGTTGGCGGGGTCACATTTTTGAAGAATGAACACACTCATTTAAATTAAAACATTCTTCAAAGAATTTTCTAGAAGATCATTTTTTTACTACAATTACATAAATTCCAATCATAGATGTCATCATTATATGGGAGAACAAAATAAGTTGAAACACAATATACACTAATGGCTTATCAACCATTAAATAAATTAAAATATATTGACCCTATTTTTGGAAAACATTTTTATAAAAACCATACAAAATTAGGTTTGAAAAAATATCAATTTTTTTAAAATAATGTATTTTAATTTTTTGTATGTTAGAAATTTTATTGATGTTATGCATATGGAAAAAATGTATTTGATAATATTGTTGACACGTTACTAAATGTTCCTGAAAAATAAAAAGATGGCATCAAGGCTAGTTTGGACATAATTGACATGGGTATAGGAGATGAGTTGGCATAAATGAAGGGTTAATGATGGAATTTTCTCCATCCAGTAGCTTACACTTTATCCAGACAAGAAAAATTACAATTTTTAAATTTTATTAATTGTGTATAAATTTTAGAGGGATATTCATAAAATATCAAGAATGTTTTTCAAAGAATAATTTAAAGTTATAGTGTATAATATCACATGACTGTCATGTTTTGATGAATGATTTGATGCCTGTAACTTTACATTTCCTTCTAACTAAAAAATTATGACATATTTTCACAAGAATATACTTATTTTTCAAAAACATATGTAGTAAAGTTATAGACCCGATGAAGTTTCCAATCATGAATAATGATATTGTAGTCATATTTTATGAAATAGATATTTTTTCCAAACATAATTATTTGATATAATGGTCTAGTTAATGGTTTAATTGGTTAGAAATGTTCAAATATGTGGTCCTATCCATTACAGATAGATGTACCCCATTGAACTATATATAATGATTTTTAAAGGGTATGTTAAGAATCAATGTCATACAAAAGGTTATATTGCAGAATGCTATATTGTTGAAAAAGACATTTAATTCTATACCGATTATTTATCTGATATTGATGTCATCAGTCTCGCAAAATATCATCACATTGGACACCCTATGGGTGATTGTATTTCTAAAAGAGATGTTATTACAATTACCATCCTAGAGTGGGAGTAATCTCACCTTTACATTTTACATAATAGTGTAGAGGTTTCTCTATACAATGAGGCTCACAAAGTAATTATTATACTTTTTAATCCATCTAGGACTGAAATATGGATATCATATAAACATAATCAATAATTTATAAAATTATTTTGAGATCATATTTATAAGGAGTTATCTGAAAATCTACATTCAATTGCTAAACGACTTCATTTGAAAGCTAGGGGATCAAATTTTAATGTTTTATCATACACTATATTTGTAATTAATAGTTATACATTCTATAGAAAGGAATAATATTAACATAGTATGATGAAAAATAGTAATGTTATGATTGTGGGGGAAGCAATGCACATATCCAGTTCAAAGGATATAAATCCAATTTATAAAAATAAGTCATATTTCAGCATGATCGAATAGATTTATAAGTTATATTATTCAACATTTAATGTGATGATTTTTCATTTCAAATGGGTTTACAATAGGATTGTAGTGAAATTCACTGAATTAGGATTCAAGATGGTGAATTTCAGTGTGGAAGGGTATAAGGATGATATGTTCATAATGGAATCATAAGTAGTGCATGTATTTTATGACTTAGACATAACAAACAAGAATTGATCAATTGTCTTATTAGTGACTAAACCAACTAAAATGATAGAAGAAATTAAATTGAGGATGCCATTTTAATTGGGAGATCACAATCATTTCACGGAGGACACAATGTAGACAATGCCTTGTTTGTTAGAGGGGGTCACAAAGTAGGGATTTGGATACTCGATAACGCATCCAAATTCCTTAAATATTTAAAGAAAAAAGTGATTTAAATGATAAGGTTAAAGTGTTTTTTACTACACTATAATTTTCCATATAATATTATGTTTTCTCTACTGAATTTACATAATATAAATTAAATGTTTGACTACTCATGAAAATAATGACTTCTGCACCTGATGATGCTACCAATCCTGAGGATGAACATATAGTTAATGATGAAAATATAGAATTATTAGGGGATAAAAAACATACCAATGAAAGAAAAAAGGATGTAGAATCACTACGTTAAAAAAATTATTAACGCAAGTAGAAAGGGTATAAGATTTGAGGTTGTCTAGAATCAACGTGACCAAACAGTTATAACCATCAATTCATGTTCATTAGTTATGTTGGGATTACAATGAGAATTCATGTCCCAATTGATATAGATATGTTGCACCATGTCATTCCAGCATTAAATTAACAATTTGAGAAGGTATTTGGGTATTGTTTTGATATACATTTTCTATGTTATAAAAAAATTATATAATGAAACATTGAATTAATTTTCATTATCCCAGGAAGAGTTCATTTATTTTAAGTGATTTGTACAAGAAATATGTGTTAATGGTTTCTAGAAAATAATATACAGGCTTCTAGAAACTTCTTAAAAATAATTATCATAGGGATTTTTAGTGGAAAGCATACCCCCACCGACCAGTTATATATGCACATATTATAAAGCAGGAAACATAGACATATTTCATTAGTCTTCATGATAAGAAACTATTTTAGGTGAATTTTAGTTGATAATATTTTATTTTAAATTATTTATTTTATCCATTTCGATTTAGAATTGTTAATTTATGAAACAAGAAAGGTATATTAAAAATAAACAACATGCAACAAAATCAACGTACCCCTACTAAAATGTAAGGATGGGGTATACTTCACTTGAAAAGAAAATGTATTTTAAATATAAAATAAAATTTTAATGTGATATGAAGAAACATATGATCTTTGTTTATATGAAGATTAATGATTCAAAATATAAATCCACTTCCATCCCACATCATGTGCTATGGGAGAAGTCCTGTGTAAATAAAGAGGGTAAACCAGTTGATGAAATAAAACAAGAAATATGAGAATTATATGTAATTATGAAATAATATATATTAATTATGCTATATAATATAATTCAATAATAATATATATTTATTTTTATATTTTTTATATGGTTTATACAAAAAAAATTAGCATTGAGTGCAACTGAAGAAAATATAGTTTTAGTAGCTTTGAAGAGACTGAAAAAATATGTTTGATTTAGAGGTGTAGATTTTGGAATGTCACCTCAAAAATATTTTTAGTAGAAAATTCTACAAGGATATACATATGAGATGATGAAAGGAATTCAAGAACAGATAGAGTATTTGAAATATATTATTTTTTAGTCTGGTTTGGCTGACCAATATATAAAAAAGGATCAAAGTAAACTAGTAGTGGAACAACATATAATAATGAAGAAAAAAATAACCCCACTAACTCTTAGGATATCCATTTCACTCAATCACTTACCTTACCCAAGTTAATAATTTTTTTTGTTACTATTTATTCTAAATGTGAATCAAAAAACTTCTGATATCATTATATTACTAAAATTTGGTAGGGTGAAGTTGTATTTGATTTATATCTATAAAAACCCACACATCACCTTTCTTTGAGGGGTATAATTTATAATATCCTTGGAGAAATGAAATAAAACAATAAACTCCAAAAAGATCACATGAGAGTGGGATTGAACTATCTCACAATCAGAGTGCTAATTTTTCTATTTTTCTTGACGATTTGGATTCTACCATGGTCAATGATGCTATTTAATCATTCATAGAATGGATTTATAATATTCTAATTATACATGAGGCATAAAATTAACAATTTTTTTTCAAATGAAAATCCTTTAATAATTGATAAAAAAAGGTTTGAAATGAGGTATGGTATTACAAATAGATAAAAAATGGGGAAACAGAAGATCTGATCAAGATAATCTAGTGAATCAACCAAGAAATCCAAAAGACCTTTCAAGAGTACCTTCTCCCCACCAGTTCCAATTATAAATTTATTGACATTACAAGTTCATATAGACACAAAATTCATAGATGGAAATATGTCCAACATTCAATAAAAAGAATAAATATTTTGGAGATTTCATTACAAAAATGGTTGTTATAGAGAGTATAAATGAGATTATCAAGATAGAATGGCTGGGAGTATCAGTTTTGAATACATTCATGATATAAATTATTATAATTCTTATATACACAAAATGATCTAATATTTTCATTAAAGTTAATAACTATTCATATTTTTTATAGGCATATCTATTACTATTATATAAATGGAAAACCTATGAAGCATGATTTGAACTCATTAATCCCTATATCATTTATATGCATGAAATTTCATTGGAATTGGAAGAAATTGAAAATAAAAAATATTCACTGAGAAAGGATACTATGAATAAAATAATAGAATAAAATCTCTTCTTGATTCTTATAATGTAGGGTTAAAACTATATAATCTAATATATAAAATATATTTTCATTTTTTTCATTAATTATTGGTTTTTGTTTATTAGGAATCACTGAATTCTAATCTAAATAAATTTGGATATACTAAATGATTATTTTTTAGATACAATGAATGGATTTCCATAAAAATGAAAAGACATGATGGCTATTGTGAATTTGTTGTGATATGTAATCAATATTATATATATAATCTTTGAATATTATGTTTCATTTCATGTTTTAATGAGGATTTTTTTATGATAGTATGATTTAGAAATATATACTAAATCATGGTATAAGGTTGGTGACTGGACATAAGAAAACTATAGATTTATTCAAATGGAAATATATTATGGTATATATAGTAATATTTAAATATAAAAATATATTTCAAAATAATTTACCTATATTTTTCAATGTTTCTACAGTATCTGAAGAAAAATAATGAGCATAATTGTAGATATTATGTTTGAAAATTTATGAATGATATCATATACTATCAAAATACTAGCATCCCTAAATAGGTAATTTCCAAATGTAATTACAATTTCATTAAAAATATTTTTTAATCATTTGATTGTCTATATTTTCTCAATAATACTAATATGTCAAACTATCTTTGTAATGAAAATAATAAGTAAATTTGTTTAAAGATGAGTGGGTAGAGTACATGGTGTTAGAATGTTTACCATAATCATATTTAGGTGACTACCTGTTATATTTTTGATCTAGTACATGCTATTATAGATATAATTGGCATGTAAATAATTAATATCAAAATGATTAAATATTATTTTCAACTAATTTTCAAGGAGTAGTATAATGGTGGGTTATACTCTATGGATTTTGGTAGAGCTATTAACATGTTCAAAGATACCTGTGCTCATGAGGGATTGGACTTTGAGACTCTAATTGAGATAATGGTGATAGGGAAATGGATCGAAAATTCATAAAAACATAAAAAATGTGTATTTAAACAACTTATTTTGCTAATTTTCTCATCATTTTATCGAATATTTTTATTTTGATTTCTTAATCATTTTTTATGATAATTATTTAGTTCAAAACACACATCAGATACTTAAAACAAACATCATAATAAAGAAAAGAAATGAGAAATGAGATTGGATTATTTTCAAATATTAGTAAAATATTCCATAATTAATTTGTGACCTGTTGGAATTGACCACACATCAATCTGACACATGATGTTTTTGGTATGACTCTATGTGTGTTTTTAATATAAAATATTATTTTTAGTTTCAAACATGCACCACATATCCAAAACTATGAAAAAAATATTGTATTATTTTCAAACATTAGAAAATGATCCATAATTCATTTGTGATGTGTAGGAATTGACCACCCATAAATCTAACATATGATGTGTTCGGTATGATTCTAAGTGTGTGTTTTCAATATTAAAGTGTATTTTATTTTAAAATGTGTTCCACATAGAAAAAACCATGAAAAAAAGATCATATTATTTTTAAAAATTAGGAAAATTTACTATAATTCATTAGTGACATGTAGAGATAGACTATAAATCAATTCAAAATACGATGTGATTAGTATGACTCAAAGTGTATGTTTTCAATATAAAAGTGTCATTTTAGTTTAAAACGTGAATCACATGTCCAAAACTAATAAAATGAGAACATATTGATTTAAAACTATAGAAAAATGATCCACAATTCTTTTTTGATGTGTAGGAGTCGACCGAATGTAAATATGACACATGATGTGGTTAGTTTGACTCTATGTGTGTGTTTTCAATATAAAATGTCAATTTAGTTTAAAACACACATCATATAGATAAAACTGAGAAAAAAAGCTTGTAATTTATTTAATATTTAGGAAAATGAACCACAATTTATTTATGTCTTGATGGAATCAACCACAAATCAATCCAATTCATGATGTGACCAGTTTGACTCAAAGAGTTTTTCTTCAATATAAATGTGTCATTTTAGTTTAAAACACGTTTCACTAGTCAAAAATTAGAAAATGAGCCAATTTGGTTTTTCAATATTTAGGATAATGATCCATAATTTATTTGTGATATGGAGGAATTTACCTCACATAAATTCAACACACTATGTTGTCAGTATGTCTCAAAGTGAGTATTTTCAATATAAAAGTTCTATTTTAGTTTAAAACATGCACCACATATCCAAAAACAAGAAAACATCTCATATTATTCTCAAAATTTTGTAAAATGATTCAAAATAATTTGTTATGTGTACTAATTTTCAATAGGTTAATCTAGCACATGATGTGGTTGGTGTGTCTTGAAGTGTGTGTTTTCAATATAAAAGTGTCATTTAATTTTAAAACATTTTTCATCTAGAAAATACTAAAAAATTGAGCATATATTGTTTTAGTTTTGTTTAAAATGATCCAAAATTCATTTTTTATGTGTCGGAATTGACCTCACATAAATATGATGCATGATGTGGCCAATTTGATTCAGAAAGTGTGTTTTTAATATAAAAGTGTCATTTTAGTTTTAAATGCATATCCCCAGTAAAAAATGAGAAAATGAGATCATATGGTATCAAAAAATAAAGAAAACAATCCATAAATCATTGGTGACAAGTAAAAATTGACTGCACATCAATCCAACACATGAAGTGGTGGGATGAATCAATGTGCACACTTTCAATAGAAAAGTGCCATTTTAATTTAAAACACATGTCACATTTCCAAAACTAAGAAAAATAGATCAGATAGTTTTAAAAATATGTTAAAAATTTCAATAATTCATTTTTGATGTTTAGGAATTTACAACACATAAATCAGGCACATGATGTGGTTGTTATGACTCAAAGTACACATTATTAACAAAAACGTTCAATTTTAGTTAAAAACAAACATCATATAGCTAAATCTAAGAAAAATAGAACTAATTATTTTTAAAATTTATAAAAATGATACATAATTCATTTTGATGTGTTGGAATCAACCGCATGTCAATCCGAAACACAATTTGACTGATATGACTCAAAATGTTCGTTTTCAATATGATGGTGTCATTTTAGTTTAAAACACGCATCACTAGTTAAAAATGATAAAATGAACAAAGAATATTGTCAAAGTTTAAGAAAATGATCCATAATTAATTTTTGACATATAGTAATTGTCCACACATAAACATTACACATGATGCAGTCAGTATGACTCGATGTTTGTGTTTTAATATATAAGTACCATTTTAGTTTAAGATTCTCACCACATAGCCAAAACTAAGTAAATAAGATCAAATTTTATTTCTCAACATTTTACTTGAAATTTTTTAGTTAATTTCATTATCATTTTTATCTGATACTTATTTAGTTAATTTTTATAGACATAATGCTTGAAGATGATCAAGAAATGGTGTGACAGTTGAAGGCATACTGTTATCAAAATCACATGCTATTGAATTTGATCAAACCCATGGTCTAAATTTCTTAGCACCAAAAATGTGACCTAATTAAATAGAACCTTATTTTTAGAATAACATGAATTTTCATTATGTGTATGAATTTAATGCACCTCAATCAGATACACATTGTGCCAGTTATGAATCGAAGTATATGTTTTCAGTTTAAAATTAACCATTTATGTTTCATTTATTTATTTATAGTATTAATATTGTAATAATTGTTTTATTATATAGTTGAAATATTTTTCTTGAGATGTGGTGGTTTTTTGAAAAATTGATATCATTACTAAGCTCTCTTGACAGTGGGTTGGGGGCCTAAAATAATGGAACATTAATTTTTTTTAATGATTGTGTTAAATTGTACTTAATAATGTAATTATACAAACCAATGATTGAAATTTCTATAATATAGTGTTTTTTCCATGTATTTGTGATGTAAATTTTATTTCAATTAATTTTTTTATTTGCTCCTAATATTTACTGCTACAATCTGCTATAATTTTAATAGAACAATGTAGCAGTATTCCCCTTTATCAACACTTTTCTAGCCCTAACAAAGGACTAGGGATTTTATCAATGCTTTGACTGTTAGTGATTCTTAAACTAAAAAATCCCTTTTATATAACTATTTTAGGCCTCATCTATATTATTTTCAATAGGTGAAGAACCATCCAACACCAATGTTCAGGTGGATCTGTCTGAGCACCCGATGCTTCTTGTTCACCAGATTGTAACACCCCACATCGATGCACTCCTCATAGATGATGATATCCATCCATAAGAACACCACCATATAGACTATGATCACCCACCATACTACTTTTCATTACTTCCCATATTGATCTTTCATAACCCACACCTCAAATCCATCCCCTTCACACACACCACTACTAGCCACCCCCATACCCCACCAGCTACTCCAACACCCAACAATGTCACAAGAAAATCATTGGGAAAGACAAATAAAAGGCCCTATAATTTTCCATCACATATTATTATTTCCACCCCTTCATTTTCGGTGTCCACCTTCTACTGGAATCAAATAGAAGGACTTATCTGTCGATGATGATCCAGTATAGTACGTCATTGCAAGAGACAGTGACATCATATATACGGATGATAAAAACACCCCAAGGAAGATGAAAATCACCCCCATGGTTCCCCCCATCTATTCTAAGGAGTAAAATAATTCAAAGAATAGGGCATGGAAAAACATTTCACATTTCTTCTTGAGAATGTGGTGGGGCTTTGAGATTTGGAGGATTTTTTAGTTGGGTAGGTTAGAGCAGAGAAAAACCGTGGCCCTGACTAATGTGGGGAACCATGTCCTAGGTTTTGGAAGCTTATGTAAATACGGTGTTGTGGGATTTTAGTTGTAAAAATTCATGATCGAGGGACCCACCACCCAACAGATCAATGGAATAAGCTCTATCATCACTATGAAGGCCACCCTCCTCTTGGGAAAGTTACCTAGGTTGAAAGGATCACCCCTGTCACGTTCTTGGTTACATCCATCACTGTAGTTTCCACTGGTGTCAGAGGTAGAGATGAAAGCATAAGAGGTGTCACAAATGGATTCATTCTAAAATAAAAAGTTGAAGATAATGTCACTCTTTTGGGTTATCTTTTGGGAGAGCAAGGACTCTCATGCTGCAATGTTATAGTCCCAGTAGAGAATCCAGGACTGGCCAACCATGCGAAGTGACACCCTAGACAGAATATCCATGACAGTTTCCTTATGGAGGTTATATGAATCCATTAATATAAGTAGGAATAATTTTCATAGAAGGGGTGTGGTACTCTTGTATATGTATTATATATCCTGAACCCTACAAAATCTTTTTAAATTTTTTGGATATAACAAATTTGGAAAGTGAATTTGAATTTAGATTGTTACCAGATTAATATTGTAATCAACATATATTCAATAAATTTATACTCTATATATACTTACTAAATTATATGTCCAAAAACATAAATATTAAGTTTAAATATAAAAATAATTTAAATTTCAAATATTAGAATGTATATTTTAGAAAATAAAATTTCTAGTCTGCATATGAATAATATTTTAAGATATTCTAATATATATATATAGTTATATTTTAATATATTTATAATTTATGATATAAAAATCATAGTAAATAAATATTTCAAAAAAAAATTATTGAAATAATTATTGTAAGTATACTTCTTGTATGATCTGTGTGCGTGTAGTATATTCAATGGATGAATTTAAAATATTATAAATTAAAAAAATATAAATCCATTTTTTAAATGAAATAATTGAAATTTTAAATCTAAATATATATTTTAGAGAATAAAATTGACAACTTATTATCTATATATATGAATTATATGAATATATAATTAATATTTTTTAATATATAATAATATTTTAAAATATTTATTGTAAATATTTATATATAAATATTTTTTAATATATGATTATATAAATCATGACTATTTAAATATTTAAATTGTTTGTGTGTGTTAATGTAATTGTTAGTAAAAAAATAAATAAGAATATATTAATATAAAATAATATTTGTAATAGTAGACACAGAGATAGGGAGAGAAAGACCTACAAGGAGGGGGATAAAGTGGGCAGGGGTTCAGTTTATTTACTTAAGATATTATTCAACTATTCCTTAGCTAAGGGAGCAGGGGCCTGAACCCCAATGAAATTCCCATATCATATGCATTTTTTAGGTGGACTTTCATTAAAGATAATAATTTAGTGTTAATAAATAATCCCTTTATTAATGGTTTTTATAAAGAAATGATAAAATTCCTCATTTTTAATAAAAATATATTTGTTGAGACTCTTCTACCTCTTCATCAAGCTCATATACCAAAATATTAGTCAAATAGTTGAGTTTTATTGGACCATTTGACTCTTAAACATACAATATATACTTCAACTAGATTTTTATTGGTATTTTAAGGACCAAATTATTATTTTTATAATTTTATTCCTTTTATGAATATATTCCTATTTGTATCTATTTCAAATTCAAAATACACACACACAAATATATTGTAACACCTAAATATTTTAGTTTATATTATTTTAAGTGAATATTATGTTCTACTGCGCGTAACACACATAATAATATACTTAAAAATGAATTGTTATATACTATAGTCATTTCTTATTTATGTGATATCCAATGTAATTCATGCTGAAATATGGATCTTGGCCTGTTAATAGATATGGTGGATTTTAAACCAGGTCATCATTTTAACCGGAGCCCATTTAGTAAAATTACTTATTAAATGATTTATAATACATTATACACATATCATACAAGATTTTGTTGTGGATAATATAATAATCATCATAAAAAATTGTAAATAATCCTTTAAAATGGTTATTTTAATGGAAGTATCTATTAAGATAACTAACTTAAAAAAATTTCTGAAGTAACATTTGTAATTTAAGAAATGTTTTTAAGGAAAATTATATGCGACAAAACAATTACTTCCCCAGTAACCAAGTGTTGATGTTTTTAAAATAGTGAATCTAGATGCTTATGAAATCATAGAATGATTCATTTAATGTTTCAAAACCATTAGATGAAAAAAGACCAAATTAATCTTAGTATTCCCTCATGTACTCAATATTACTAGGCACATCAATTATTTTAGTCTGATATACTAAATAGTATTGGGTACGACCAATGATATTCAATATTATTGATTATTCTTAATGAATTGGTGAGACTAAATGTTTCCTTAAAACTTTAATGGTTATATAAATCAATTATAATTTTTTGAAAGTTATATGAAATGGACTGCATGACTGACAAGTGTTTTAAATATACATAAGGTTAGAAAGAGAAATGAATTAAATATTGACATTTGTTTTCAAGTAATAGGAAAATGAAGTTGTTTTATTGATAACTTGGATACGTAAAATTTGGATAAATGTATCATAAGATTTTTTTTACGTCAAATAGATCTTTATAAGAGTATGCAAACAAAATTTGATTACATAAAATTATATGAAGTATTTTTTATACACATAATTATGATTTTTACATTTATATAACGTGCCTTAAGTGGATACAAAAATAGATTATTTTGGTTATGGAATTCATACTATTTTCATTTATATAAATGTCCTGAAAAAGTGAATGAATTCAAGAAATGCTTACCCGATATTCTCAATGTTTGGAGAATGGATGAACTAGGCATATGATGTCTATATTCGGGCACAGTATGATCATTAAAATGGATAAATGTTCAAAAAATAATAATAAACATTGGTTGAAAATTTCAACAATGTTTCTTTAACAATCATATCAAGTTCATTGAATCCTTAGGCTTTCAATAAGGAAGAGTAATAAGTCAAAATTATTTATTTATCCAAGATTTTCCTGATGATGTTTGTGAAAATCTATGTAATATCCATGTTAGGTATGAATGTTATAGAAATCAATTATTTGATTTTGAAAGTTATGTGACACTGAATGTATATTTTACAAATTGTTGTAAATATACAAAAGTTAAAAATAAAAGGAATAAATTGCTGAGATTATATTTATGAGATGATGTAAATAGTTACTATATAAAGGATTTGAATATAATGGATTTTATCAAGGTAAAATGAATATAAGTAAAATATTTATATCTTCATCTCATTTCTCTTAGGTGATAAGATAAGATGTTCAATAACAAATATTTGTTATGAATAATTATGATACGATTAAATGAATATACATATTTTATGATTTATCAATTTCTATAACATGTTTTGAGAATAAGATTTAAATAAATGTATTTATCCACAATAAAGTGTTTATCCAAATTCTTTTTAATACATGGGAATGATTTCCTGCCACCCATCAGTGGTATATTTTAATAATTTCTTATTTTAAAATGAAAATTATCTAAACACATATAATGCTATATATGATATGGAAATATTAGTTTATTTATTATATATTCCTACTAAAAGGAAATAAATGTTATTTCAAAAAAATGGGTTTGTGTATCTTAATAAGATATTATGAAAATAATAGTTTTTAAGAGGATAGTGGGAGTATATTTGGTCTTAGATAAGTTAAATATTTAAAAATAAAGGATAATACCAATAATAAGATAAATTGTTTTACACTTAATATCCTAAAATGTTTATGATATGTGATAATATAGAGAAATGTTAAGTGCTACATTTAGTTATAATTTATAAAGTGGTTATCACTATTATACTAGTATAAGATAAAGTATATTTCACCCAATATTCAAATAGTGTTTAGGATATGTAATGATAAAGAAAAACGTAAAGAGTTACATTTTGTTATCAAGAAAATGAAAGAAAAAATTTCTTGAAGGATTTTACCTGCATAAATAAAAAGTGAATTACACTTGATATCATAAAATAGTTTTTGGTATGGAGATAAATAAAATTGTAAGGAGTTATTTTAGTTGTAGTAACAATGTGTTATCACTTTAACCTAAACAAATTTATGATTTTACAATAAAGGGAAATGTAAGAGTTAAATTTTTTTATCATGTTAAAGGAACTATCACTTTATCAAAAAAAAGATTTAGAGGATTGTTAAATAATTATGTAAGTAGTTACATTATTTCAAGGAAAAATTATAATGCAATAGGGTTCCTAGGATGATGATGATGAACTTAGAAAGTGGTTTAAGTAAACAACATAAGTTGACCTAAAAAATTGATGTTGTAAAGGTAAGGAGTTGGAATTTGTTCAAGAACTTGAACTATTAGAAATATGATTCCTAAGTCTCAAAATTATTCAAAATGGATTAATTTGTATATTTTTATCACTAAATATTTTAGATAGAGGGTTTTATTAGATTGTTACATAGATATTTGGTAAGGATTTCATAAGATGCAATGTGTTAACAAAACTCGGAAAGTGTATCAAACATAAGGTTGATCTGAAAATTTTTCAGATATGATATGGTAATCCAATGATTTTATGAGTTTTGTTAAACATAAATTATGACCTTCATTTTAAGTTTAACTGATGTTGTTCATGGATAATTATATGTTATGATGAAATTTTTAGGTTATAATGAGTAGGAGTCTAGTATAAAGATACTTAATTTTCCAATGAGGAGAAAAACAAAGAATATGATTTTTTTTTCATTAGATGACATACTAGGTATACCACATGGAGCGTTATAAATATGTTTTCAGTATACTAGGGGTCCATGGATCATATCTAAGTCCCCACTACCTGAGGTTGGTGAGATAAATTTCATGAGATCCTTGATACTTTGATACCCAACTTACACAATTATATATATTGTCATAGCTAAAACAATGGTTGTTTGGTGTGTTGTTGACTATATTGTTGGTTGGAGCTTAACCAATATGGGATTTTTCCTTTTATATGACGAGTATGACACCTGGGTCGTCGATTTAGATAGACTGTGGGAGTTTTTAGCCTATCCTTGATATATATATATATATATATAACTGGATAGGGGAAATGTGATGTGCTTATTCATATGGATGAATGAAATATGATGTTTTCATTAATCAGACCAGTCTACACCTATATAATCCAGATCATATGAGTTAACTATATGGGATTGACAAGATATACCATGTCCCATGGTCAATCAATGTCTTGAAAAAAGGAAAAATATGAGAATGAATGTTTTCATAAGATCCAGGCTTGTGGGAAGAGGTATAGTGATACATGTGTCTGATGGAGATCACACTAGATCCCTTTATAGATTGAGTAGAAATGTGGATTTTCTAGAGGCTTCTCTTTTCTTACATATATTGGTCTATAGATTTTTATTTTTGTTCAATGATATAAAGCACCATAGGGTCACAATTTGTGGTTGACAAAATGGGGATTAATTTTTAATAATAGGGCCACTCTAAAATAGTTTTATAGTGAATCCAAAAGTGTTTTGGATGGGTATTCACAGTGTGTCACATATTATGTGACACAAGGTGAGGTTAATGTCATATTTCCAAAATTATTTTGAAGGATATCTAAAATGTTTTTTAGAAATGGTTTCATTAGTAATTGCATAAAATACAATATTAGGTGAAATGTAATATAGTGTTTTAGGATTTAGTGTGAGTGTGAGATTGATAGAGATATTCCCTAAAGACATATATATTTTAGAATATTGTATGAAAATTTTTATTTGTATGAAGAAAGGGGAATATCATTTATACCTCTTACAATAATATTTATTATTTTTATGGTTTGGTATTCTACATTATTTTCATTTAATCAACCATTTAATATGATGAAACTTTGGGGAAAAAATTTATTCATGAGGTGAATGCAATTACGGGACATGGAATTTATCAATTTTTTATAATGCATTAATAAATGAGATAACACCTAGAGAGTGTACTTGGGTGATTATATATATTATTATCATGAAATGGATGTACAATTTCTTTGATTATGCCTAGAAGAAACTCCCAAATATCCATAGCTCTATTCTTATATTTTTCTTTTTCGTGAGAAGATTCTGCACATCGTGGGAGAATAAAGAATCTTGTATCTATGAAATGTGATTTAATCACATCTTATGGATATACTATGAAAGGTGGATAATTTTTTTCCACTTAGTTATTTCTCTTAAACCCATGTGGTGCAATTTGAATAAGTTTCATTGGTCATTGGTGTAAGGTACACAAATTTAAACCAATTATTCATTTTAGATTTATTATTCTGTTTCATATATCTTTCATCGTAGATCTTGAAAATAGGTTTTTAAATTGCTTCCTAACATTCTAATAATTGATATTATAATCATAAAAAACCCTTAACTCTTAATTGAGGGTATCCTATAAATGTATTGATGTATGGATAAAGATGTAGTTGGGAGAAAAAACTCATCACATGTTGTGGTTAATTTGAATAGAGGCCGAGCAATTAAAGTTTTATTAGTGATCACATATGTTTTATAGGTAAAAATAAGTTACATAATATTAGATGTTCAATTTACATAATTACTAAGGTATGATGTACAATAATTCTCTTGGAATGTTGAATCTTGGGTCAGTGCTTCAAAGGAATTGGGTCTGGATGGTGTGTAACCTTAAGGATTATGGTAGCCAGCCATAGTTAAAAGAAAAATGAAATGGTTTTATTATGTAATGAATTATTTTCTTCATATATATGGTGAAAACCCAAAAATATGGTAAACAGAAAGTTTTTTGAGAGACTCATTTCATCGAGAGTTACTAATGATGCAAAAATTGGGTTCCTTGCATGTGTTTTGGTACAATAAAGCTAATAAAAGCTTTGTAAGGAAAGTGGATACTATAGAAAAAATGGGTTTGTTTGAAGGAAGAAGTATATGGTAAGAAATTGTATGTAAATAATTGTTTTTTAAGGGAATTAAATAATTTAA
This sequence comes from Viscum album, assembly GCA_963277665.1. Classification (NCBI taxonomy): domain Eukaryota; kingdom Viridiplantae; phylum Streptophyta; class Magnoliopsida; order Santalales; family Viscaceae; genus Viscum; species Viscum album. The sequence goes on from OY728164.1 coordinate 1,820,956,609, forward strand.
TGGAGTGGATTTTAGTGATATTTTTTCACCTATTTTTAGGCACATTACGATTCATATGGTGCTTAACCTGGTTTCTATAGAGGTTCTGTTTCTGGAATAATATAATGTTTAAATGAATTTACTTTTCAAATATTTATAGGAATATATCAATATTGAGTAGTCATAAAGTTTAATATTGCTTGGAATATAATTTCTAGTGTGCAATCTCAAATGATGTATGTATGGGATTAAGTAGGCACCAAGATAGTGGAACATGAAGTTTGATGCCTTCATGAGAGAATGAAAGTTCATTCAGTGAAATGTTGATCATTTCTATAATCATAAGGTGTTTGAAAATGAGATTTTATTCATGAATCGTATCTATATTAATGATATTCAATTAACTGGACCGGTGAAGAAATATTTGGGTATGTTAAAGGTTTAATTTTTGGAATATTCTAATTAAAGTATCTTGGTTCCATAAATAGGATGTGAGGGATAAGGATTAGAGGATACTACAGTTTCAAAATATTATTCTTATATTAGTCAAATTACATTGGTATGGTGTTATGTATATTTAGAATAATAGAGTCTAAACCTATTATCACCCTCTATTTGAACACTTCAAATTGTCTAAGGTGATAGCACCTAAAATGGATTAAGAGGCTGCATACATGGTTAAGGTTCTATACACATCATTTTTGGGATGTGTGATGTACACCATAGTTTGTAAAAGTCCTATTATTTCTAATCAAATTGGTGTAGTTATAAGTTTCATGGTGAATATAAGAAATGATCACTAGGGGCTGTTTAGTGGATCCTACAGTATCTCAAAGGATTGGATGATCTGAAACTCTATTTTGAAATAGATGAGCCATTATAAAGTTTTTCATATGAGGAATTTTGAGAAGATATAGACTCAAGGATGTGCACCAATGGCTTTTTGTGAACTTTTAGAGGCACTATCAGGAACTATATGTTGAGACATCAACCTTTAGTATCATTTTCAACCACCGAAGCTTAGTAATTTTGGTTAAAAAATCTAGGAAAGAGTTTGTTTTGTTGAAGGGATAGTTAAGGGGAATTAGAATAAGGAAATAAATTGAAACAATTTTATATGATATCTAAATTGTGATTCAATTGGATAAGAATCCATTGTTTCACTAATGGATGAAACACATTTTCCTAAAGCACCAATTCATCTGAAATCTTATAGAAGATGAAATTTTGGAACCCTGGAAGGTGAGTGTAAGTCAAATTCAAATGGATATGATTACTTGATTCATAACTCAAGAAAGTCTAGAGTGCTGCTACATTATAGTGGGGTCTTGGATGGCTTAGCTTCCATGATATCATGGAAGTAATAATGTAAAGAAAGAGATATTTCAGAACATGGTGACTAGTGGCCCCAAAAATCCATTAGTAAAGCCTTGAAATTGATTATAAATTTAGTTATTGTTTATATTGGTGTAATAATTCATTTTATAGCTATGTATTGAAACTTCTAGAAAGGGGAAAATTACAGATGTGTGATGAGAACTCAAATGTAGAGAATCTATAGTAACACAATTCAGAACCAAACCAATGACATGAATAGCTTTACGAAGTGTAGGTATGGTAGGATGAGTTTTAGATACATGAATAGTTTACCAGATGTAGATATTTAGTTGGTGTGATCAACAAGTTATTGGTTATGGATATGATCGAGTAGTGGGTTATCTATAAAGTTTGGATGAATATGAAACCATCTAGTCAGGTTACCTACCACGAAATTATTATATAAATATATTGGTGGTGTCAATTTCCAAATAAATATCATTTTTAGGATTAAAATTTTTTATATTGTGATTTGGAGTTACTGTAGAACCCTTTTTTGAGGTAAAATATCATTTCTATTATATTTATGTTTTTTAGTTTCCTATAGAGTAGGACTTATTTCAATCCAAATTAATTACTCTTTTCCTTTTTTATGACCTTAATTTTGTTTATGTTCATCCATTTTGATTGTGTGTTGTGATTGCATTCAATCTATGTGAGGATAATGCATGGATAGAGTGTGATGATTCTCTATCACTGATACACTACTTCATGGAATCATACATTTTCGACCTTTAAGATCTTATATAAATTTTTTCTTTTATGGCTTCTAATGGTTTTCAAATTCATGAACTCTTGTTCTAGTGAAACATACCCAAACATTTTCTATGTTTTATATTATTTTAAATATAATATATCGATATCTGTAAATATTTTAAGGATGAGAAATGTTTCTATTTATCATTGTTTAGTTAAAATATTTACATTCTATAACACTACTCAATTTCCGTAATTATATGTAATAATGTAAATTAAAATATAAGAGCTAGACATAGATTAACCTGTGGAAACCAAAGATAAAAAATAATAAATAAAAAAATATTAAAAATAATTAATAATAAAACTATAAAATGTTGACACCCCCAAAATTTTAAGATGCCTCTAAAAAAATTGAAACTATATAGTTCAAAATGTAACACAACAAAAAAGAAATAAAATAACATCAATGAAATAAAAAAATTTATAAATAAGAATGATTTATTAATATTTTTTACTACAATATATTGGGGTATAAATAGTTCTGAATATCTCAATGATGATCTCGACCAACTATACACACTACACTTGTAATATTTAGTTTTTTTTAGAAAAAATGAAACTACTGCTACATCACAACATGTAGGGTACCAAATCAGACTATAAGGTGAAGACCCATCAGATGCCAATGTTTAGGAGGCCCAACCTATGAATCCAACATGCTCTGTTTACTAGATTTTAGGACCCCATGTCAATTCAATCCTCATATACATTGATCTCCATCCCTATGAACACTACTAAATGTACTTTTAAGACACACCACATCATTGTCTATTCCTTCCACTCCCAATCCTATAGAACCCACACCATAAACCCCACCCCCACTTGCACACCAAGCCCAACTACCCCTATATACCACCAGTTCCTCCAACATCCAACACCATAGAAAGAAGACCACCGATAATGGAATTTAAAATACCATCTAGTAGTCCATCAAATATTCTTCTACCTCCCCCTATATTTCTATTTTCCACCTTCCATTAACATCAAAGGCCATGAACATTTTTTTGGTGAGGATTCAATACATTATGCCCCCACAGGAGATGGTGGGATCATCTATGCGGATGATAAACACATACCATGGTATCCACAAATTTCTTATGATGCACCCTTATAAATAATCTTGAATGATGAATAATTCAAAATGAATGGCTTGGAAGATCCCTAGTTCCTGCTTCTTGAGATCATAGTGGGGCTTTAAGAGCCGAAAAAGTTTGTAGTGCTGTTTGGATGGAGTAGAGAACCATAATGACCATGTATATAGAGAAAAATAACATCTTAGGTTTTGAAATCTTGCACCAATATCATATAGTAGGCTTGAAGACATAAAAATATAGGATTTTAGTCCCCTACACCCAATCATACAGTTGTCAAGGATCTATCACCACTATGAACTTCACTCCCCTTCTAGGTAAGTAACACAGGTCGAAATGGTCACCCACATCGTGTTCTTGTTTATGTCCAACACTGCATTTTCCATCAGCTTTAGAGGCCAATATGATGGAGTATGAGGTATCATATAAGGAGTCTCTTTAGAAGATAAAACTAGATATAGTGTCACTCTTTTGGGTTACCCTTTGGAAGAACAAGGACTCCCACATTGCTGAGTTGTAGTCGCAACAGAGAAACCAGGACTAGATGACCGTGAAAAGCGATGTCATGGCTAGAATCTCCCTAATGGTTTCCTTTAAATGAAGACATGAATAATTTTAAAGAAAGAGTATTCCTTGTATTATAAGGGTTGTGGTACTCATTTATATATATATATATGTAAATATATATATATATATATATATTATATCTTGAACCCTATAAAATCATAGTAAATTTTTGGACATATCAAATAAGGAAAGTTGATTGGAATCTATATTCTTACTGGATTGATATCATAATAAATATTAATTCATTAAATTTATAATTTAAATATATTTAATAAATTTAAAATATTATAATTTCCAAAAAATAAAAATATAAATTTTAAATAGAAAAATAATTGAAATTTAAAATATTAAAATATATATTTTTGAAAATATAATTTCCAGTCTACATATAAATTATATTTAAATATTTACTAATATCAATATAGTCATATTTTAATATATTTATAATTTATGATATATAAAATCATAGTAAATTATAATTTTAAATAGAAATTTATTTAAATAATTATTATAAATATAATTTTTGTATGATCCCTCTTTATGTGTGTATTATATGCAATGGATGAATTTTAAATATTATAAATTCAAAATATAATACTATAATTTCGAAAATGAATAATTTAAAATTGAAATTATAATTCATATTATAGAAAATAAAATTTAAATCATATTATCTACAAAGATGAGTTTTATGAAAATATAATTAATAATATTTTTAATATATAATAATATTTTAATATATTTCTTGAAAATAGTTATAGATACATACATTTTAATATATGTTTATATATTTATCATGACTTTAAAAATATAAATTTTGTGCGTGTTAATGTAATTGTAATTAAATATATAAGTAAGAATTTACTAATAAAAAATAATATTTTTAACAATACAGAGAGAGAGAATGGGAGAGAAAGACCTTTAGGGAGGTGGGAATGGGGAGGGGGGATGAGTTCACTGATTTGAGATATTATTCAACAATTCATCAACTAAGAGTGCTTGGGTAAGAACCCCACTGAACTCCCCAGAACAGATTCATTTCTTATTTAGGTGATGTTTTATTAAAGATAAGATTTTTAATGTTCATAAAGGGGCCCTTTATTGATGATGCATATAACAAAATGATATAAGTACTCGTGTTTAAAAAAACCTAGTTTTTACAACTCTTTTACATCTTCATAAAGCTCCTCTACCAAAATATTGGTAAAATAGTTGATTTTTGTTGGACCATTTGAATCTTAAACATACAATATATAATTAAATTTGTTTTTATTATTTTTAATGGACTAAATAATTTTTTAAAATTATATTCCATTTATAAATGGATAAATTTTTTTTCATGATTAAAATGAAAAAAAACTCACACTCAAATATTATAACACCCCAAGATTTTAGTTTATATTATTTTAAATAGATATTATATTCAATTACGTGTACCAAAAAGAATAAAAATATTTAGAATGAAGTGCAATATACTATTTTAATGGATTATTTACGTGATAACTGCTGTAATTCATGGTAAAATATTGATCTTATCCTACTAATAGATATGAAGTATTTTAGAAGGAGTCATCATTTTAGTGGGAGACCATTTAATAAAATTCCTTATTAAATGGTTTATAAAACACGATACTCATATGATAAATGATTCTGTGGTAGATAATATCATAATCATCAATAATATAAACGTTTTTAATTAATTATTGAAAATTATTATCTTAATGTAAGTAGAAATTAAGACTGGTAACTTAATAAAAGTTCTTAATAAATATTGGAAATTTAATAAAATTTCTTAAAGAAAATTCTACATGGAAGAAGAGTTCCTTCCTTAGTAAACAAATATTTAAGTTGTTTAACAAGTAAATATAGTGGATTATAGAATTATTGAGTGATTCATTTATGTATTAAAAGGCATTATAATGAATGTGATTGAAGGAATCTTAGTCCCCACTCATGTACTCAAAATGATTATGTATATCAATGATTTTAATCTCATATAATCAATATGATTGTGTATATCAACTGATATTCAATAAGATTGAATATTCTAAGTTACTTGGTGAGACTAAAGGTTTCATTAATTATTTAATGGTTATAGAAATCAATTATATTATTCTAATAGATATATGATATCAACAGCATGATTTAAATGTGTTGTAAATATACATAATGTCATAAACGGAATAGAATTGATGCTTTAATTTTGTCTTCAAGTAATGGGGAAACGGAGTTACTTCTTTGATTACTTTGATAATTCAATCTTGGATAACATTATCATAAGATGTGTATTTTATCTCATATAAATCTTGATAAGATCATGTAAACAATAATAGTTTAAATAAAATTATATGGGGTATTTTGGATACACATAGTTATAATTTATTCTGTTATATAACATGCTTTAAAGGGAGACTAAACTAGCTTATTCTCGTTATGTAATTCACACTATTTTAATTTATGGAAATATTTTTACAAAGTTAATTAATTCAAGAAAAGAGTACCTTGTATTTTCAAAGTGTTTAGAATAGATGATCTAGGAATATGATGTTTGTATTTCGGTATTGTATGGATAATACAAGTGGGTAAAAGTTTAAACTAGAAGAAGAAAATTTGGTTGAAAATTTCAACAAAGATTCTTTAATAATAATATGAAGGTAATTTAAACGTAGGATTTTCAATAAGGAATAGTAATAATTCAATATTATTTATTTATCCAAGATATAAATGAAGGAGTTTTTGAAACTACAAGAAATATCCATGTTAGGAATGAAGGTTATAGAAATTAATTGTTTAATTTTGAATGGTATATGATACGGAATGTATATTTTAAAAAGTTTTTTAAATTTAAAGGAGTTCAAAATAAAAGTAATAATTTATTGAGAATATCGTTTATATTAATTAAATGAAATAAATTTTATGATCACATGGATTCGAATATAAAGGATTTTATCAAGATCAAATGAATCTATGTAAAAGATGTGCATATTCATCTCATTTCTATTATGTGAAAAGAGAACATGTTTAGGGGGTCTGACCCCCAACCTTCTTGAAAAGAAATTTGGAATGAGTTATTACCACCCATTAGTAGTATATTTTAATAAATTCATATTTTTAAATGAAAATGTTCAAAATACATAGAATACCATATGTGATATGGAAAAATATTTTAATTGTTAAATATTCCCATGAAAAAGAAATAGAAGTTATTTCATAATACAAAAGGGTTTGTGTATATTAGTAAAATATAATAAAAATATTATAATGTTTAAGAGGATAGTGGGAGTACGTTTAGACTTATATAAGTTCAAAATTAAAAAATAAAGGTTAAAAATCACAAGTTAAAGTTTTTTCTACTTAATATCCAAAACTGTTTAGGAAATGTGATGATAAATGGAAGTGAAAAGTATTACATTTAGTTACCATTTATAATGTGTATATTTCTATTATAATAGTTAATGATAAAATGTTTTCACTGAATATTATAAAATAGTTTAGGATATGTAATGTTAGAGAAAAATTTAAAGAGTTAGATTTACTAACCAAGAAAATGAAAGACACTATTTCATGAAGTATTGTACATATCAAAATAATAATTGAATTACACTTGATATCCTAAAAGATTTTAATGTTTATAGGTAAATAAAAATGTAAAGAGTTACATTAGTTACTATAATTTTTTTATCACATTATCTTAAAAGATTTTAGGATTTGGTAGTAAAGATAATTATAAGAGTTACATTTAGTTACCATATTAAAGATATTGTCACTTTATACTATAATAGTTTAATAGGATTAATAAAAAATAAATGTTGTTACATTATTTCAAGGAAATATTTTGATACTTAGAAAAAGTTATAAATAGAAAACATAAGTTGAAATCATAACATTTGATGATGTGAAGTTAATAACATGGAATATGTTCAAGAAGTTTAACAATTATAAATATGATTCCAAAGTCTCACGATTATTCACACTAGCTTACTTTCAAGATGTTTCTCAATAAAGAGTTTAGTATTAGGGTTTTATCATATAGTAAAATAGAAATATGAGAAGTATAATATATGATGTAATGTGTTAACCAAAAATATGCTCACGAGGAACAAAAAAAAAGAGAATATGATTCTTTGTGAATGATATATGTATAATACCCTAATATTTTATGAAATATATTTTTTTTAAATAAATTTAATTTCTTTAATACTTTTCTCTATACGCAACACCATGTTTTAGTGATCCACGAAATACTATTAATATTATTATTTAAACAAGAAAGCTATATCATATTTGTTAAAAATGGAAGTATGAATAATAATGACCACAATTCGAATATTAATTATAATGGTTTTATATAAATAAAATATATTGATAAATAAGTACAAAATTTTTGGTAATGTCTCTATATGCTTAAAAATACATTTATCTTAAAAAATGATTTTTTCTATTTTTTATGTACAAATAATATTTTTTTGAAACTTTTTGAATTTTTATTATAATGAAATAAATTCATTTTTGGAATCAAAATTTTAAAACTCTATTATGATGAATGTTTGGGATTTTTCTGAAAAGAATCTTTTTTTGACGAATAGTGAAAAATATTGGTTTTTTATTGAAAAAACACCTTTTCATTTAAAGAATATATTAGGTTAAATTTTGTTTTAAAATGGTTTTCTAATTAAAATTAGTTCAATTATATTTTTATTAATCCAATTTAGTTTATTGGAACGAATTTAATATATAATTTTGATATAAAAACTTTTTATACTTTAGAAGGTTTTTTCTTTGGAAAACTGTTTTTTCACCACGTCTGCAGGTTTAATTTTAAATTAAAATTCTCTACAACTATGATTTTAATTTCTTAAAATTTATTCCATATTTATAATAATACCCTAATTAATAGTGAAAATAGTAAAAATTAATTAGCTTCGTTATGATAAAAATGGGTTTACTGGGGTGTTAATCTATAATGATATGGGTAAGTTTACCAATTAAACTTGTCAAAATATTATATTCTAGATATATTTGGACCTTATCCATAACAAATTATAATCTAAGTATATTTTAATTCTTTTTTATTGTGAAAGACTATCATTTTGGAATCTTTTGGAAAATTTCCAAGTGGTTTCCCAGAAGGTCCCCTTTCCCCACTAATAAAAGGCCACCCCCTCTCCTCTCATCTACACACTTTCAAAAACAACTGGTTTAGAAAATAACACCCTAAATAAATTCTTTAATTCCCTAAATACTTCATATTGGACATATTTTTATTAATAAATCATATTAATAAGTCTTTATGTATAATCCTAAATGGGTTCTCCGAAGAAGAGGTAAAATCCTTATCATGCGTTTTTTATTTTATTTATTCTTCCACCACCTTAAAATATTCTTAAATTATGATAATATAATAACACTAATATTTACTATATATTTATATTTTATTATTTTAATGTCATAACCTATATAAATTTCCACTTTCCTTCAAATGGGAAACAAAACCATCGATTATGTGTACGATGGACTACCACCTCAGAAACCGATATAATTCATTGTTCATCACCACATTTCAAGGTTGTGTATAATTATGGATATAAAACACACACAAAAATATATATATATATATGATATTTATGGAATTAATATTATAATATAGTTTTAATGTCACATATACCTTATTTCTTTACATTTCGTGGGGATACGATAACATCGCTTATGTGTACGGTGGACAACTACCTCACAAAATGATGTGATTATTTTTTCACTTACAATTTACATGAAATGTAATAAGGATAAATGTATGGAATATATTTTATAAATATTTTATAACAATGAATCTATAAATATTATATATTATTTAACTTTATTTATTTCCATACTTCGAGAACATGGAAATAACATTCATGCATACATACGATTTACCATCTCCATGAATGTTGTATTTCATTTTATATCTCTAAATTTTATAGATTGATATAAATAAATATATAATGAATATATATGATATTTTTATCATTGTAAATGTTCTAGAGATTATTAAACCCTGATCAAAGAAAGAGGACCGAAATACCAAATCAAAACATACATGGAAAACAAAGATGATATTACCTGAAATGTGATTTTAACAAGTAATTATAAATAAAAGGGTTATAAAAATCCATAAATAAATAAAATACTGTTTGATATGTATAATTATCTTTCTTTAATATATGTATAATAGACCTATATTTATTATATAAGAGTTTATAATGTGTTTCAAGGAAGTCTAGACTTAAGGTAAGATATTTCTATTCTCTCTTTTATTTATGGGAGACATATGACGTATCCATCACTTATTTATTTTTTGTAGTGTATATACTGAAAATTTTAAATTTTATATATTGATTATAATTGTTTTAATTATATTTAAATATAAATTTATTGTTTTTATTTAACGAGGATTATGATTCAAAAGTTACTAATGTGTTAACTATTTTATGTTACAATCTCATTGTTTATCAAGATTGTTTGTGGTTATGCTTCTGATGTTGAAATATTATAATATACCTGTAAATAAACACATTAATTTAATTATAGTATGTTTATTTATTGGTAATACATTTTTCCTTTAATTTTACTCTCTTTACATACTAAATACACCAAAATTATTTTTATGGAAAATATACTTTATTTCTCTCTTTGGTCAAAACTTATTTTTCTTCCATGTATATGTTTTCTAAAAATGTTTTAAATAATGTTATTAATGTTCTATATTTATTTTTTAATGAAAATTTTACCCATGTTAAACTTTTTATATTTTTTTAAAAGGAATGTTTTTATCATTTTTTGAACAAGACCCTATTGTATTTTACTGAAAATTTAAAGGAATGTTTTCTTTTAACTTGCACAACTTAAATGGAATACTCCACTCTTATGACCATAATTTTCTTCTAAGATTAATTTAAAAGTATACAAGGTTATTTTCAAATAAAATTTTTTATAAAATATTTTAAGAATTTATATTTTTAAAAAGTAATTTTCAAATAAAGGTTATTTTCCTCAAGAAATTTTCCAAGTGATCTTTCAAAATTGTTTTCCATTTAAGATTAAATCCTTTTATATTACATAATATTTATATAGGATACGATCCAATGATACCATATTTATTCTTTCTCTAGATGTTCAATGATTATGATGAAAATATTTTTATGAAACACATTTCCTTTCTATGGGTTATGATATGATGAATGTTGTATGATCTTGTGGAACACAATTGTATGGATTATGTGATGGTTGGGACATATATCTCCCTAAAATTCATTGGGTAATGAATAATGTTCTATTATTTCAAAGGGTATATGAGGGGTTATCCTAAGACCAAAATAATAGCATATATGAGAGTTTATCTCAAGCCCAAAGGGGTACATAGGCAGTTATCTTATGCTAGAAGAAGGTACAAGGGTGGTTATCCCAAGCTTAACATGTTATGAATTTCTTAGTAGATATCCTTGACATAATATTTTATATGCTTATGTGCATTCCACAATTCTATGTCTTATGAAATTTTTTTCTCTTATATCATATGTTCTTTGATTCTTTTATGATTCATGTATTATGAAATGCCATGATTTATGACATGTATCATGTTTACGATCCATGTTATGCAAGGCATGGTTTTAAAAGGTTTTCCTCTTATTCTCACACCCTTACTCTCATGATATATTGATATCTACCTTATTTAAACTTACTGAGAATCTGAGATCACCCTTTATTATGTTTCCTCTCCCCAAGTTATGTAAAAAGGTATTATGTAAGATATATCTAAGAATGGTTCTAGTTATGAGGAACACAGTGGAAGAGAATTTAAAATCCTTATGAACTAGTTGTTTATGATTCCATATTTCCAAAATCACTAGGCTTAAATGGTTCTACCATGGATCATTATGTAATGTAATGAATAATATTCTACCAAGATGTAATATCTATTTATGAAAAGTGTGTGTCGCTATAGATGGTATCATAATAAGGATTAGTCAATCTTTGGTAACTAGGACGAGAAAAATGTAGTGAGAAACCTTAGGATAATCCTATGTATATGATAACATTCTATAGTTTTTGTAAGGAATATATAATGTGGTTTATCTAGAAACTCATCTGTGTATGGATACTACAAGTGGATGTGGTTCTGATACAGATGTACTTAGGGGTAATAAATTTGAAAAAGGTGCATCAGTCTTGATTTGAGAGTTATCTAGTATATTATAATGTGCCTCATTATGCACCTAGTTTAACACTCTCTAGGGATATGGTTTTATTTAAATGATATTTTATTTATGAACCAGCATGAAGGATTTGAATAGATGATGGCCATTAATGACATATTTTAATCTTAAGGTGTCATAGATGGGAAATAATGTGTCTTGATTTAGACATCCTAGAAATGATTTTTTATGGTCATGTGGTTTTCCCACTAATATTATTATTTATAACACGATGATTTTTGGTTTCAGTTAATGGATGTAACCTAAAATAATTGTGTTAATACTGAATGGAATATATAATTTTATGATCATAATATAGAGAAACAAAATTTTATGGGTCCTAGAATGAAAAATCTCATTTCTATGTTCACATAAATTTCTCAAGATATGAATCATAATGAACATAAAAATGATCAAAGGAGGAAAAATATTCTATTAAGTCCTTCATGAGGCAACATCTACCTTATTTTAGTGATTCTGTTGATCCACTTTTTTATGATAAATGGATTAGTACCACTAATGAGATATTTTATGTTATCCAGTGTTTGGATAATGAAAACTCATTTTGGTTGTCAATAATTTGGAAGGAGAATCATATCAATGGTGGAATGTCATTAAGAATATGAGGAAACACAATGAAATTGAATTCCTGGAGTGGTATGAGTTTAATATTTTATTTTTCAGTAAGTACTTTCCACATATTATTCTTAAAAAAATGGAGAAGGAATTACTCGAGTTAATGAAAAAGTATGATAAATTTTTTCGTAACTATGAGGAAAATTTTACATGACTTGTGAATATTTTTCCAATGAATATTATAATGCTTCCCTTAGTGGAATTCAACTCAATACTGGGAATGGGTTTACTCTAATTATATAGAGCATGAGTTAATTTTTGGGAAAACAAAATCTATTTTTATATTCCAAACCATCCAATGCTCCTCAAAAAATTCACGGAAGATCATGAATCATCTTTAGAAAATACCACAATGGTGTGGGTGTTGATACCTTGTGAAGAGGCATACCTAGAACAAATGGTTGTGTCAAAGGAAAGAATAAAAATTGGGGAATTTTCCATTTTAATAGAATACAATGATGTATTTTTTTAATATTTACATTGAATTACCCTATATCATGAGGTAGAGTTATCAATAGAGATCATACTCGGAGCTACTCCTATCTCAAAAGGCACCCACTGAATGGACTTGATCTATTTTGAAGAGTAAAAGAAGTTGATGCATGAGAATTTAGACAAAGGATTTATATTCCCTTGTGCATCACCTTGGGGTACACCATTTCTCTTTGTCTATAAGAATGATGAATCAATATGGCTATGTATCGATTACTGGGAGCTCAATAAGATAACCAAAAAGTATAGGTATCCTCTACCAAGGAATGATGGCTTTTTCAATCATCTATGAGGATATAAGTATGTATCAAAGGTGGATCATTTTTCTGCATATCATCAAGTGAAGGTGAATAATAAAGATATTCAAAAGATATATTTTTCATATAAGGTATGAGAAATATGAGTTCATAGTGATGACCTTAATAATTACTAATTCCTCATCAATATTCATGCATTTTATGAATATATTCTTTAGAGACTACCTCAAAAAATTTGTGGTAGCATTTATAAAGAATACAATAATTTAATTGAAGATTAAAGAGGAACATGAAAATCATCTAAGGATTGTCTTGGAAACATTAAGTAAGGAGAGAATGTATGCTAAGTGTAGAATGTGTGACTTTTCGATGTAGGAAGTCTTATTCTTATGGAATGTGATCAGAAGTGAGGGAATTTCTGTGGACCCTTCAAAAAATAAATGTAATTGAGGAATAGACCAAACTCACTAGTTCCACGAAAATCCATAGTTTTCTTGTATTGGTTGGGTACTATAAGTGTTTTTTGAGGAATATCTCATGATTTTATATCTATTTAACTAAGTTAACAATGAAAGGGGTAATGTATGTATGGATGGAATAATGTGAGGAAATATTAAAGGATCTCAAGAAGAGGCAAATCAATGTATCTTTACGCACCCTACCAACAAGTGAAACAGGTTTTGTGATATACAATGATTCTTTAAAGAAATACGTTTTTTGTTCACTCATTCAAAATGATAAAGTGATAGCCTACACCCCATGATAGATGAAGATTCATGAGAAAACTACCCAACACCTGATCTAGATTTAGCAATTTTGATCTTTACTTTAAAGATTTGGCAGAACTATCTCTATGGTGAGAAGTGTGGAAAATATTACAATCATAATAGTCTAAAGTATATATTCAGATAGAAGGATATCAACATGCATAAAATAATATATCTATAACTAATCAAGGACTATTATTTCTCTATACACTACCATATAGGAAATACGAACAAGGTAGATGATTATCTTAGTAGAAAATAACTTACCACAATATCCATGATGCAGATTGATAAAGACCCAATCTTCATGGAAATGGAATGGATTGAACTGGTAATCATAACAGTAGGAAATACATTCTACATTTCCCTAATTAATTCCCAACCATCCATCAAAGAGAACATCGAGGAGTCTCAAAAGGATGACTTGGAGCTAAAAAATAAGAAAAAAATAGTAAATTAAGGTAATATATATGAGTTCTCTATTGATGATGATGTTTTGATTCAGTTTAGAATGAGGTTTATTATTTCTGCATCACCGGATATAAAGAAGGAGCTGTTGGATAATGCACATAGAATATATTTTTTCATCTATCATCGAAGTACCGAGATGTATTGTGATATTTGAGAAAACATTTAGTGGGATATAATGAAGGAGATTGGGGAGTACATATCAAGGTGTTTGTTATGTCAACAAGTTAAAGTAGATTGGTATAAGTCCAAAGGGGTTATGCAGCCGTTGCCTATACCCATGTGTAAATAGGAGAATGTCACTATGTTCGTTTTCACTGGTCTCCTAAAAATATCCAAAGAAAACAATGCTATATGGGTTTTGGTGGATAGACTCACCATGACTTACAACTTTATCGCTATTCGGGAAGATTTATCAATCAAACAACTTTCCATTATATATGTGTATGATGTGGCGAGGCTACATGGGGTACCACATTCAATCATCTCTAACTATGATCTAAGGTTCACTTTTATATTCTAGAGGTGTATTTAACATTCTTTGAGTATAAAATTGAATTTTAGCATGACATATCACCCCCAACCCAAGGGGTAATCTGAAAGGACTATCCAAATGCTTGAGGACTTGCTAACTACTAAATTCAATTTAAAGGTGGATGGGATTAACATCTTCTATTGGTTGGGTTTTCATATAAAAACAACTTCTAAAAAAGTATTCAAATGGCTCCATATGGAGCTCTCTATGGAAAGTAATATAGAACTCCATATTTTTGGGATAAAGTTAGAAAATGAAAGCTAATTAGACCTGATATTGTGCATGAAGATGATAAAAAAAGTTCAAGTCATCCAGCAACAAATCAAAGGTCCAAAAATTCCGCAAAATATCTTTGATAAAAACCATTAAAGGGATTAGGATTTTGATTTTCGATACAAATGTTTCCTTCAAATATCAAAATGAAAGAGAGTCATGTAGTTTGGAAAGAAAGGGAACCTTAGCACAAGGTACATTGGCCCCTTTAGATCCTTTATTGCATAAGATCAGTGGCCTATCATCCTGCACTTCCCCCAAATATGGATAATGTTCGCGATGTGTTCCATGTATCTCTCCGAAGGACTTACATAACTAACCCCTCACATGTATTGAAACCAAAGGTGATACAACTGGATAATGGCCTCTTATACAAAGAAAAACCAATGAATATTATGAACAATAGAGGAAACTTTCTATGAAACAAGACAAATCGCCTTGTCAAAGTGTTATAAAGGATCCATAACTATGAAGAGGTGACTTGGGAACTAGAGGAAATAATGAAACTTAATTACCCTCACCTATTCTTAACTTAGAATACGAGTTGGGAATTCCGGGATGAAATTTATAAATTGGAAAGAATGTAATGACCCAATGTTTATTAGTAATATTTGTTTCTTGAATAAATGTGTGTTGAATTATATTATATAATATTATACACATAATAAATATATAGAAAACAACAAATACTTTGTTTCATTACTAAACACTGTTACATTAGTCAGAAATTAAACCAATTAAAATTCTAAACATTACAACTAGAAATAAAATAAAAAATAGAAAAACTACAATGGAAAAATTTGGATCAACCCAATCTACTAGAATCATCACCCCCATTGAAATCAATATAGAGAAGAATAATAATATTAGTAAACACAGAAACATTATAGACTATGGAAATATTTATCCTTTATAGGAATTGCGTTGAATATTGAGTGAAATAATGTACTGGTATTTATAAGAGGTAGAGTGACTGTTGGAATAGTGATGTGACCATTTGAATAATAACCTGAACATTGGGAAGAGTAACCTGGCCGTTAGAATAATAATTTTACCTCAAAAAAATTATAATAAAAAAATGTTTTTCAGGATAAATTTATGTAAATATAAATTTTATAATGGAAAAAATATATTGATTAAAAAACGTACATAACATTTTACAACCTTTTTAATAAACTGTATTCTAAAATATTTTGTAAAAACCATTATTTTTAGATTAAAAAAATTAAAATCACCTATTTTAGAAATTTATTAAGGTAAAATTAATATCAGTTTTTAAATCATCACATAGAAAATTTCCATGAGTATTTTTTTGGAAATTTTCTAAAATACTTCAATTTTTAGGTGAATAGAATAAATATATTTTTTTTCACATAACCAGTATATCTCAAATTACATCATACATGATGTAATAATGAAACAATACATTATATAACTTTAGTTTCGGCCATTATATATTTTATTTCATAAATTAATCATTAAAATATGATAAACTTAATTTCACAACATAAAAATAACTTTCCAAAACCTAAAGTCAAAAGTGATTCCTTAAAATAATTTTTTTTTATTTCTGTTAACATTAATTTTTTAAAAACTAATGAATTTGAATTATAAAGGAGTTTTAAAATAATAAAACCAATATATTATATTCGTAAATGATTTATAATCTAAAAAATTTACAATTACAAGTTTTAACTTTGATATATTATTTTATTAAACATTTTATTCTAAAAATAACCCATCCCTCCCCTTGTAAAATCACTCCTACCATCCAATAAAAATCCAAATATCTACTAAAATACTCCATATTTAGACTCTTATAATCTATTGGGATGTTTTGGAGTAATCCATGTACCAAAATCAATGGATTTATACTGTCTTACAAGAGAAGCTATATCAAAAAAGAGTATGTTTTTCCACTCTCCACTCATTTTCTTTTCTCTACTCTCTATTCCCAAATTCGTTCACAATAAAATATTAATATATTTAATTATAAATATTTATAAAATTCTACTAATTATGTTAAAATTCAGTAAAAATTATATTTTTAATGTATTTGTGTTTTATACCTCCTTTTCATTATATTTGGACAACATTCTCGATAATGGCTGGTTAACCAACAACGATGATGTTTTTGATTCTTTTCACATAACCAACCCAATTAAGGGTTACAATAATGTATTTATTATATATAAATTTATAAATATATTTATTTTAAACTTCTATAATTTATTATACTTATTTAATAATTATATTGAACAAAATAGTGAAATTAAAGCAAAACTGGAAAATTTTATGTAAACATGATATCAAAATGCTTCAATTTCAACTAAGGAAATTAAGAAATATAATAAAATAATTATAATTGATAAATATTTTTATTAATAATTATAATTAAATTCTTTAAAAATGTTTTAATAAATATAATTTTATTATTTAGGAGGCACAAAAGTGACGAAATAAATAAAGAATAAAGGTAATGGGATTCTCAAAACCAAACCCCTTGTAAAGACACAGAAATATCATGGAAATTTTTTTTCCTAAATTCTTAGGGATTTTATGAGTACGTAGTTTCTGAAGGCACTTGATTCCGAGGCCCGGTTTGCCTGGAATCAATTTTTGATGTTTTTCTTGGGTACGTTCACTAAACTAATCAACGGGGTTTTCTATCCTTTGAATCAGTGCTCAGAATCGAAATCCGAGGGAACCGATGAACTTGAAACTCCGGTAATTGCTTAAGGGGAACTTTACCATTGATGCGTTTGTATGGGAGGAGAAGTTAAAAATTTGAGAATTAAATGAGAAGTGAATAAAATTGTGGGACAATTTTATTTTTATATCTAAAGTGGTTATATCCTACATGGGGGAGTTGGGATGGGACCCACAATCTTCTAACTACCCATGTAAGGATATTTGTGAGGTGGGGCCCACAGGAGCCCCAAGCATTCACATTCCCATAACTCTCATAATCTCCCCCTTTAAACTTGACTGCTCCCCTAAATTAATGAGGGCCCCTCATTTCCCTCTCTCACTTCATTAAAACTTGCCAAACTAACATTTAATTAATTAAACAACTTTTGATTTAATTAATTAAGTGAAATGGATTTTGAATATTGAAATGCATGGAAAGATTAAATAAAATAAAGAGAAGCCTTATTTTATTTGGGGGTTGGCAATTGTTGTTTTGGAATAAATTGGAGAGAGCTTTGAGTTTCGAAGAATGGTTCACCTCCTTGGTTGAAGAACGCCTACTCTCCGATGAAGAACATTGACTCGAAGATTCCAGTTTTTCTTCATCCTCTTCTTCTCTACATGAAAAAAGGGGAGTCAACACTTCCTCAGGTGCACACTGACGACGTTTACAAAATCTCACCTCGTGATGTCGTCTTGCATGATGCCGAGGTTTGACATCATTTGTTGAGGTAGGGGGTTATCATATTTTTTTTGTGTATATGAGATTTATACCCTCGTGCATGGGTATTTATTTGAAGGGTGTTTGTATAATTTATTAAGAATAAATTAAACCCTCGTCATTTATGAATTACGGATTGAGCCTCTAATGCGGAGGGCACGAGCTAACGAAAAAGCCAGACCCTCCGCTAGTTGTTATTTTGTTCGCGGATTGACGGGTGATGATGAAACGGGACCGCAACAGTCTTTGAAAGCCTTCAATGTAACGTTCAGGACCAGAGAATACCGCCGGCGTAGACGAAAGCTAAAACGGACCAGTGGAGCAACTCTGGTGGCCTGTAGAAGCTCCTGGCGGTGTGGGTCACCGACGGTCGGAGCCGTCTGGCCGCCTTGAGGCGGTGGCGCCCCAGCGCGCCGTCGGAGAAAACCCGCCATGGCCCGGTGGATCCTGTGGCCACACGGGATCCCGGGATGATGACGGGGCGATGCTTTGTACCTCCGGTGCCATCAAGAGGGGGGGACCCGAGGTGGTCCCACGGTTACCAAGGGCCGACCTTCATAGAAGGCTGTTTCTGAAAAACTGTGGGCTATAACCCCCCTGGTCACCCAACCACAGAGCCAACAGCGTGGGCCACGTGGACCGGGCCGCGCCCGGCTGGGCATGGCCGCGCCCTCCCGAGACGAACCCAGACCCGGACCCGGGACGGGTCGACCCTGTTCGGGCCGACCCAGGGGGTATTGGGCCAGGTAGGACCGGGCCTAGACCCCCGATTTTCGGACCATTTTCGGTTAAATGGACATATCATGAGCTTCTGACCTCCGATCTATCCACCGTAGGTTGCGTAGGATTACTCTGATCATGGCGGTCATTTTGGTATATTGAACTCATGATTTCGGCGAAGTTTGTGTATGGCCGGGTTGGATTGAATTCGAAACCAACCGGGCCCTCAGAGCCGAAACGATTATAACTTGAGGAACGGACGTCCGATTGACATGCCATCGACTACATTGGATTCCTTTTGATGAGAAGGGTATTTTGGAATAATCTATTTGAGGTTTGTATGCAGTTGGTAATGTCCAGGTTTGGAATGAGCATATTTCCAATCGGGCCCCTGGAACAGAAAAGCCAATAACTCTCAGACTGGGCGTCTGTTTGACGTGCCGTCTATCGAGTTGGGTTCCTTTTGATGAGACAGAACTTTGGGATACATCAACTCTAGACTTCGTTAAAGTTGATGTATCACACCCTTTTACTCATGGAGCAGACCCTCCCGGAATCGAGTACGCTGTGTGCGGGAACCGTAGAGGTGGCTGTGACTGTGACGACTGCACATGGCTCCTATGTGGGTTCGGCAGTGAGGATGACTGTACCTTGATACTTTGTGGGTTCGGCAGTGATTGACGACTGTACTTGGATCCTACGTCGGTTCGACAATTATGGTTGTTGAACTTGGATCCTACGTGGGTTTGGCAGCGATGACTTCTGTACTTGGATCCACATGGGTTCGGTAGAGGAGATGATTCAGAGGCTACATATATCATCTCCACCTCTCTTCATGAGTAGTATACCTATGTGAGTTGAGAATTGACTTTTAATCATTATCATTGGTATGATTGACTTCTTTCTTATGTGGACTAGTTGTGCTTGGGCACAGAAGATGGAGCCGTACAGAGATTGATGACTTAGGTATATGTATGGCCATATACCTAAGTAGAGTTGGTTGATACTTCATAATTGTATCTTATATTTGTGGGTTATAATTTGTGGATTCTAGGAGACCTTCGGGGGTCTCAGGGTCCTTACTGAGTATTGTATACTCACCCCTACACAGGCATCGCCCACACCACGCTGTTTTGGTTGCAGACGACGGATATCACTGATCGTGGTTGAGGCATGTGGAGCTGGACAGTATCTGGAGGTGGACCACCTGGCGGGGAATACACGAATTGGACGAACATACACAAGGTACCGATGAGACTATCTGTACCAACCATTCTGGTGGGATTTCCGGAGGATGATTCTGGGGTTACTGCTTTACTTTACAGCTGTTGTACTTTATTTTGTAGTTGTACTGTACATTTAGTTGGGTTTGTATACTGACCCATTTACTTTCCAGCACTTACTTTTTTACTCAGGTTACATAGTGTTTACTTCATCTTGTGTACTCTTTTGGGTTTGTTTACTTATATAAAGGCAATTCCTTCCCTTTTATTGGGATTTACGCCTTGGGTGCTAGGAGCCAGCCCCTGGCCTATGGAAGGCGGGCATGGGGTAGTCACGACATGGGCCCCAAGGACGGGTCGTGACAAATTGCTATCATAGGAGTCAGTTCTACTACAGAACTCAAGACTGTAATAATTTCTTCTTTGAAGCAATATTATTAAGAGTATTGAGTTTGGTTTTCAGTCCAAGGAGTCCTGTGTTGGTGCGGCGGCTGGCGTATCCATACACCAGGACCCTAACTTCTGATGTCCGACTCAGTGCTCGAAAACACTAATTGCATTTGTGTTTTGAAAGTTTTCATTGTAATTACTTTGTGTCAACTCCACAGATATATTGTACTAACCATTCCAGACCTTTTAATTTTCAGGATGGCCCCACAAAGGTATCCAGCTAGGGTTTCGAGCTACGTGCGAGATGGCAGCCCACTGAGCGATGAGGCCTCTATGTAGGGCCACATTACAGTAGAGGCACTAGCGATTCCTCCACCCGCTGGGCCACCGAAACCACCCGCCTCAGTAGTGGAGAGTGCATGCAGCCTGAGTGCACTTCATGAGTTTTAGCAACAGAGGCCGCCCCGGTTCCGCAGAAAGACGGACCCTTTGGAAGCCTAGGATTGGCTGGAGGCTATCGTCCGAGTCTTCAGATTAGTAGGGACACCAGCTAACCTTATGGTGATACTTTTGGAGAGTCTACTACACACAGTAGTAGGTAGATGGTGGATCCTGATGCTCCAGGTGCACGACGAGGCATTACTACTTTGGATGGACTTCAAGAGCCTCTTTCGCTCAGAGTTTGTTCCAGCCACCCTCTGTGCGGTGCACATACAAGAGTTACTACAGCTGCGATAGAGATCATTATAGTTGCCCAGTACTTGGCAAGATTTACTGATCTCTTATGCTACTCCACGGACATGGTATGGAACGCATTATTTTGGGCCCAGACCTTCGAGCAGGGATTGATGCATGAGATTAGGGCATCAATGATCTCCCATAGCATTCCGACGTAGCCATGAGTACTGGAGAGAGACCTTCTTATGGGGAGATTTTATTGCTGAGCCTACACCAGCAGCGAGGCCTACTGTGCGGCGACATGTAGAAGAGTATTCTACAGCCGATAGTAGACAGATGTCGCAGAAGTCCAAGCGGATCAGGACATCAGGTGGGCGACCTAAAGATATTGGTTCGGAGGTGCAGGGCACACACAACAGAGCCAGTCATATGAGAGGTAGACAATGCTATGCATGCAGTGGGGAAGGCCACATGGCTCGTGGATGCCCGACCCTCCATGTAGAGGAACAGTAGATGGTTGAGGGACCACCCAGGTAGAGGTATAGGTTCGACCGTGGAGGTCCGCAGGGAGAAGGCGGATGAGGCAGATGAGCTGGCCGAGCAACAGTTGGTGGATGACGCTGCGAGGATCTACCACCACCACCACCATGAGGTCCACCCCGACCATAGGGAGCTGGCAGACAGAGGCATGCATAGCTCCAGGCAGTGGAGGCTTATGACCATGACGCACCTGAGATGATCTGAGGTACTATTGGTGTCTACTCCACCCTTTCTGCATTTCTTATAGACAGAGGAGCGAGTCATTCTTTCATTTCCACTACCCTTGTTCAGAGCTCGGAGATTCCGATGGAGCCGTTGGCTCGATCCTTAGGACTAGAGACTTCTACAGGAGCAGAATCAACGATTACGCACTGGTGATGGCCATGTGAGATTACTCTAGGAGGCGATATCTTTGGCTGGGATCTTCTTGTAGTGGCATCGAGGCCTTACAACTTCATCTTGGGCATGGATTGGTTATCTAGATTCCATGCCCAGATCAACTATTTTAGGCACAATGTGCGGTGTGTCCACACAGATGGGAGCAGGTTCTCCTTCACCAGCAAAAAGGGAGGCTTTGCATCGTAGGATGGAATTACACAAAGGGGAGGGAAACTGATAACCCATCATTTGGCTAGTCTCATCCTTGGAGCAGTTGATGTGCGAAGTCCGAGTTATCCTGTTGTGGTGGATCGGTATGTAGATGTTTTTCCTGGCGGCGTTCCAAGACTACCTCCTCACACATAGGTATACTTCTGCATTGACCTGTACCCCAGGACAACCTCGATATCTACTCCAGCATATTGGATGGCTTCCACCGAGCTTCGTGAGCTGCGGGTACAGTTAGAGGATTTGCAGGGAAAGGGATTCATCTGACCCACTGTTTCACCCTGCACTTCTCCAATTTTTTTCGCCAAGAAGGCAGATGGGAGCATGTGACTGTTTTTCGACTACCGTCGCTTGAACTAGGTGACTATGAAAAAAAAGTATCCACTTCTGAGGATTAACGACCTCATTGATCAGCTCAAGGGAGCACGAGTTACCATTTGCGAGTTGTGCTAGACACACTCTCAGAGCACCAACTTTATGGTAAGCTCTCAAAGTGCCAGTTCTGGATTCGATAGGTTCACATCTTGGGGAACGTCATCTCGGAGGTGGGAGTTGCTATGGATCATGTGATGATCGAGGCAGTACTTTCTTAGGAGCCACCGAGGAGCGTGACAGAGGTGTGGAGGGTCCTAGGTCTAGTTTGGTACTATCATAGATTTGTGTCAGACTTCTCTAGTGTTGCAGCACTGCTTTCAGCTTCGAAAAATAAGGGAAAAACCATTCGTGTGGTTAGATAGATATCAGTGGAGGTTCTAGGAGTTGAGACATAGATTTACCAGTGCACCCATCTTGAGGCTGCCGGAGGAGGGAGTAGGGAACATAGTTTGATGTGATGCATCAAGGACCGGACTCGGGTGTGTCCTAATGTAATAGCAGGCAGTGATCGCCTATGGTTCATGACGGTTGAGACAGCACGAGCAGAACTATTCTACCCATGACTTGGAGTTAGCAGTAGTGGTCTTCTCCTTGAAGATTTGGTAGCACTATCTGGTGGGTGAGCGCTTTACAATCTATTCTGAGAACCAGAGTCTTAGGTACATCTTCTTGCAGAAGGACCTGAACTTGAGACAATGACGATGGCTCGAGTTCCTCTAGGACTATGACTTCGAGAAAGTCTATACGCTTATGAAGGAAAACGTTGTGGCTGATGCTCTCAGTAAAAGGTTGGGAATTCAGCTACATGGAGAGGCGGTGAAGCAGTTAGCCGCTTTGTAGATATCCTTAATGAATAGAGATATGGTAGACTTCCTATAGTCCCTCATAGTCACTCCTCCACTACTTCATCGGGTCAGAGAGGCACATCCTGGGGACGTTGACTGTGAGATGTGACATGCTCAGATTTACACAGGGCATGCACATGATGGATTTTATGAAGGAGGAGAGCACGTCATCCTTTTCAGGGGACGTATCATGGTACCAGTTGCATTACAGGAGGAGGTGCTGATGGAGTTTCACACTTACCCTCTGGCGGTACATCTAGGAGTAGCTAAGATGTACCAGGATCATAGACGACAACACTGGTTGCCGGGTATGAAGAAGGTTGTGGAAGAGTTCGTTTTACGATGCCTCACCTGCCAGTAGGTGAAGGCAGAGCACCAGGTACCAGCAGGTTTGGTGCAGCCCTTAAAGGTCCCGGAGTGCAAGTGGGATGGGATATCAATGGAGTTCGTGATGGGGCTTCTACGAACTTCCAGAGGACACGACTCCATCTGGGTGATCGTAGACTAACTCACAAAGTCATCCAACTTCATACCGATCAGAGAGAAGGGCTCAGTAGAGAGCATGGGATGCCTATACGTTTATGAGATCGTATGGTTTCATGGTGTACCATCATCTGTCGTCTTCGATCGAGATGCTCACTTTACTTACCAACTTTGGAAGGTGTTTCAAGAGGCATTTGGGACGCATCTACACCTTAGCACCACCTTTCATCCTTAGACGGATGGCCAGACGGAGAGGACCATTCAGACGCTCGAGGACATGCTCCGTGCATGTGTCCTTGACATTGGTCATAGCTGGGAGGATCACCTACCCTTGTTGGAATTGGCGTACAACAACAGATACCACTCCACCATCGGGATGGAACCATACGAGGTATTGTACGACCGACCTTGCAGATCACCTTTGTTCTATACTGACCTTGGGGAGTCAGCACTCATAGGACCAAAGATGGTCTAGGCTATGACGGAGAAGGTGTAGATCATCCAGGAGCGGATGAGGACTGCACAGAGCAGACTGAAGTCCTATGCTGATAGGAGGGGAGACCACTAGAATTCGAGCATGGAGACCACATTTTCTTATGGGTCTCACCTCAGTGTGTATTATGAAGATCTGGTCGGGGCAACAAGTTATCTCTGCAGTTCATCGGACCATTCCAGGTCCTCAGCAGGGTAGGCGAGGTGGCTTACCACCTGGCCCTTCCACCTCAGTTGCACCGGGTGCATGACGTCTTCCACGTATCTCAGCTGAGGAGATACGTACACTATCTGACTCACATCATTGATCATGGGGATATAGATATCGATGGTGGGGAAACTTTTGCATAGGTGCCAGTGGAGATCAGGGATTGATAGAAGCTGGTCCTACATGGACGGTTGATTCTTCTAGTGTGCATTTGTTGGAAGCATTGGAACCTCCACGAGAGCACATGGGAGTGGGAGGCTCAAATGCGTGCTCGGTACCCTAATTTGTTTCCCTAGTTTTTTTGTAGCTTTATGGGGATGTAAATACCTGACATGGGAGTAATGTAAAGACCCGAAAATTTCAAGGAATTTTTTTTTAAATTCTTTGGGTATTTAAGAGTATGTTGTTTTTTACGTCACTTGATTCTAAGGCCCGGTGTGCTCGGAATCAATTTCCAAAGTTTAGCTCGGGTACGTTCAGTAAACGAACGAGTGGGTTTTTCTATCCTTTGAACCGATGCTCGGAATAAAAATCTGAGGGCACCAATGAACTCGCAACGCCGGTAATTGCTTAAGGGGACCATTACCGTTGAGGATTTTTCATGGGAGGAGAAGTTAAAAATTTGAGGATTAAATGAGAAGTGAATAAAATTTTCGGACAATTTTATTTTTATATCTAAAGTTGTTATATCCTACATGGGGGAGTTGTGATGGGACCCACAAGCTTCTAACTACCCATGTAAGGATATGTGTGAGGAAGGTCCCACATGAGTCCCAACCTTTCACATACACATAACTCTCATATACTCCCCCTTTAAATTTGACAATTCCCCAAAATTAGTGAGGACTCCTCCTCTCCCTCACTCACCCCATTAAAACTTCCCAACATAACATTTAATTAATTAAACAACTCTTGATTTAATTAATTATGTGAAATGGATTATGAATTTTGAAATTCATGGAAATATTAAATAAAATAAAGAGAAGCCTTATTTTATTTTTGGGTTGGAAATTGTTGTGTTGGATGAAATTGGAGAGGGCTTTGAGATTCGAAGAACAATTCATCTCCTTGGTTGAAGAGCGCCAACTCTCCGACGAAGAACATTGACTTAGCGATTCCGGTTTTTCTTCATCCTCTTCTTCTCTCCGTGAAAAAAGAGGATTCAACACTTCCTAGTGTGCACACCGACGATGTCTACGAAATCTCACCCAGCGACGCCGTCTTCCACGACGCCGATGTTCTACATTATTGTATGAGGCATGGGGTTTTCATATTTTTTTTGTGTATATGAGATTTATACCCTCATTCATGGGTATTTATGTTGGAACCACTTTGTGTATAAGGTTGTATTTTTTGTCAACAGTTTTCAATGAAGATCAAAATGAAGGAGATCAAGAAGTACTCCAATGAAATGGAGGAATGGAAATTCATATGATTGTTGTACTGATCATAAGTTCAAAGAGCATGTTTCAAAGGCGACACATTGTTTACAACAATGAAGAAGTGAGGTATAATCCATCTGAGGATGATTAAAGAAAAATGGGGTTTTGATGATGTCCATGCAATTCATCATGATTGCATGAGAACCATGAAAGAGACTTCTTGAATAACTGAATCATATGTTTTTCATGAAGTAGATACTGATGGTTGAAGAAGATGACAATGTGCATGTGATTGGAATTCTGAGATGTCCATGTGGGGATGGGAATTCGGAGATGGCCATGCACATCACATTGTCACAGAAGATGATTATTCTAAAGCTGTTCCTTCAAGGAATACATATCACGATAGTAGAGTTTGTGATGAAAGAAGAAGAGTTGCTGAAGGATACAGATCCTAGAGAAGAAGTGTTTTTGAGGTGATCATGTTTGTTGACAAAGAAAACAAATGACATAAAAATTTGTTGACAAAGGAGATTCCATGGTGGCATGTCGAGTTCAAGGGCACTAGTTAATGATCCATGTTTGGTCAGAGAGCGTCGACAAAGGAATGGATGATCTAGAGGCGGTACAAAAAGAGAAGACACAAGGTGGCACTGTTTCCCAGTGTATGCCAAATTTTTGGGCCTCAAAATTGGAAAATGAAGACATGGATTGTCTGCAATGGTAGGTGCGCACAAAGAGGAAGTGGTTCACGGAAAATAAGGGGTGTGCACGAAATTTTTGAGTTAGGCACGAAAAACAGCGTGGTGCACGAAATAAGTGGAGCGATGTTTTTCGTGCAAATAGTGTTTCAGAATCAGAATATTGAAAAATGGTAAAGGCATGGGCTGCACAAAAAACCAGAGCTGTGCGCGGAAAAATGGGAATGTGTGCGAAAAATTTTCTGCACATAATAGCTGGGTGAATATTTCACGCAAGCAGTGTATCGAATCGGAAATACCGAAAATCGGCAACGGCAAGGGGCACGCGAAAAATCGGAGATGTTCGCGCCATGTGCGCAGTAAATCAAACTACTACGCGTAAAGTTGGTTGTGCGCAAAATGTGGGTTTAAAGTTTTACGCACAAGAGAGGATTCATGTTCAGAATGATGAAAAATGTAGAAGTAATGAGATGCACGAAAAACCAAGCCAGTGTGCGAGAATAAAAGGAAGGTGCACGTAATTCAAAGAACTGAGAGACAGTTTTACGCGCAGGAAGGGGTTTTACGCGCAGGATCAAAAACGCCTATAAATATGAGGTGAACCCCTCTAATTCAGAGAGGCTCGACACATAGACAAATCCCGAGCTATGACGCGCGGAAAAATTGAGGAATATAGTGTTGCGCGAAAATCCAAAGGGTTGCGCAAAAAAGAAGGTGTTGCGCGAAAAGGGAAGTTTTGCGCGAAAAAGAAGATTTGCGCGAAAAGACTTTTACGCTCCAAAAATGTATTGTTACGTGCAAGGTTTGAATTTTACGTGCAAGACACCGAGAAGGGTGCACAAAATATTTGGGGGTCCCGATAGCCTTTGACAAGTGCTTAGCACTCTCAAATCTGCTTTGTGAAGATGAAAGAATAGTGAACCATTTGGTTTTACGATGAGAATTAGTACCGCACACACAAGACTGGTGTTTAATGCCCTCGTTGTGCTTTGCAAAGAGAAGAAGAACGGTTCGTGCAACTAAACTCATATCTACATAGAAAGAGGGGAACATATCAATACACTCAGGTGTTAGTATTGGGAATCAAAGGAAGAGAAGAAGAAGATTTAATGCATTCAGTTATTGCACCAACAGAGAAGATTGAATACAAAAGAGCATCAACTCAGTACTCTGATACAAGCATTGTCTCATGATGAAAAGGAGACAAAGACTTCAATTCAAATCTATTGAGGAGACCTTCACATCTATAAACTGAGTGGGACTTCACCAAGGGCAGTGAGCCAGGGGGAGTCAATGGGAGTGACCCAAGGGACGCAGTGAGCTATCCCTGAACTTTTGTAAAGGCAGTGAGCCTGGGACAGAGTGACTGTGCCCGAACATTTGTAATCTACAGCTAGTGAAGCATAGTGGATTTTGGTATGACCGACAACCTGTCGGTGTATGCTCCTTAGACGTAGCCCTTTGCGGTGAACCAAGTAAAAATAGTTGTTTCATCTCATTGCATGTGAATATTTCATTACTGATCATATCCATCATACATGTTTAATCAGTTCCTACCATCGTGGGAACAAGATCCACAACTTTAAGAAGAAAATGTTGACACCCTGATTCACCCCTCCCCTCTCAGGGTGTCCTGGGGTCCTACAATTTATTTGAAGGGTGTTTTTATAATTTATTTAGAATAAATAAAACCCTCGTCGTTGATGAATTACGGATTGAGCCTCTAATGTGGAGGGCACTGGCTATTGAACAAGCCATACCCTCCACTGGTTGTTCTTTTGTGTGCGGATTGATGGGCGATGATGAAACAGGACCGCAACGGTGTTTGAAAGCCTTCACAGTAATGTTCGGGACCCAAGAAGACCGTCGGCATAGACGAAAGCTAAAACAAACCACTGGAGAAAGTCTGGTGGACCCCATAAGCTCTTGGTGGCGTGGGTCGTCGGCACGGCAGTGCCCCAGTGCGCCGTCGGAGAAGACACGCCGCCGCGGCTTGCCGCAGCGGTGCGGCACGGTGGATCCCGCGGCCATGCGGGGTCCCGGGACGACAGTGGGGTGGCGCTTTTTGCTTCCATTTCCATCAAGAGGTGGTACCCGAGGGGGGATGACGGTTACCAAGTGCCGACCTTCATGGCCGGCCGTTTCCGAGAAACCGAGGGGTGTAACCCCCCTGATCGCCCAGCCACGCAGCCAACCGCGTGGGCCTCGTGGATTGGGTCACGCCGGCTGGGCCGAGCCACATCGAGAAGGGCCGGGCCGTGCCCAAGCGGGCCGGACCCGGACCCAGGACGGGTCGACTTGGTTCGGGCCTACCCGGGGGTATTGGGCCAGGTCAGACCCGGCCTAGACCCCCTATTTTCGGACCGTTTTCGGCTAAACAAACATATCATGAGCTGATGACTTCTGATCGATGCACCTTCAGGTGTGTAGGCTTCTACGGATCGAGATGGTCATTTTTTTATATTACACTCAAGGTTTTGGAAAAGTTTGTGCATGGTCGGGTTGGTTCGAAATCAAAATCAATCGGGCCCTCGGAGCAGAAAAACTTATAACTTGAGGACCGGGCATCCGATTGATGTGTCGTTGACTACGTTGGATTCCTCTTGATGAGACTGTTATTTTGGAATACTCCACTTGATGTTTGGATGCATTTGTTTATGGCCAGGTTTGGAACGAGCATATTTCCAACCGGGCCCCTGGAACGGAAAGCCAATAACAATCAGATCGGGCGTCCGTTTGACACGCCGTCTATCGTGTTGGGTTCCTTTTGATGAGGCCGAACATTGGGATACATCAAATCTGGACTTCATGACAGTTGATGTATCACCCCTTTTACTTGTGGAGTGGGCCCTCCCGGAATCGAGTATGCTGTGTGCGGGAACCCAAGAGGTGGCTGCGACTGCGACAATGATGATGACTCTACTTGGATCCTATGTTGGTTCGACAGCGAGGATGACTGTACTTGGATCCTCCATGGGTTTGGCAGCACTGATGACTGAACATTGATCCTATGTGGGTTCGGCAGCGATGGATACTGTACTTGGATACTACATGGGTTCGGCAATGATGACTTCTGTACTTGGATCCTATGTGGGTTCGGCAGAGGAGATGATTCAGAGACTACATCTATCATCTCCTCCTCTCTTTGTGAGTAGTATACCTGTGTGAGCTAAGTCTTTACTTTCAATCAATAACATTGGTTTGATTGACTTCTTTCCTATGTGGACTGGTTGTGCTTGGGTGCGGAAGTTGGAGCCGTACAGAGATTGATGACTTAGGTACATGTATGGGCATATACCTAAGCAGAGTTGGTTGATATTTCGTGATTATACCTTTCCATTGTGGGTTATACTTTGTGGATTTTGGGAGACCATCAGGGGTCTCAGGGTCCTTACTGAGTATCGTATACTCACCCTTACATGGGCTTCGCTCGCACCACGTTGTGTTGGTTGTTGATGAAGGACATCACTGATCGTGGTCAAGGCTTGTGGAGCTGGACGATATCTGGAGGTGGACCACCTGGCGGGACAAACACGGAGTGGATGGACAGACATGAGGTACTGACGAGACTATCTGTACCCACCCTTCACGTGGGATTTCCGGAGGGCGACTCGATGGTTACTGATTTACTTTACAGCTATTTTATTTTCATTCTCAGTTGTATTATACTTTCATTTGTGTTTGTATACTGGACCATTTACTTTCTAGAACTTACTTTTGTACCCAGTTTACTTAGTGTTTACTTCATCTTGCATACTATATTGTGTTTGTTTACTTATATAAAGGTAATTACTTCCCTTTTATCGGGATTTACGCCATTGGTGCTAGTCGCCAGCCCCGGGTCTATAGAAGGCGAGCTTTGGGTAGTCATGGCACGGGCCCCGAGGGCGGGTCGTGACATCCCATTCCTTATATTTTTCGTCATTCACACCAATTTAAATAAGGATATTACTATAAATTTTCAAAAACTAAAATTTCATTATTCACCTCATTTTCTTTTCTAGGTTATACAGGTTTTCTAAATGATTTTATGAAAGTAAATAATATTTTCAAAAAAAAACTATTTTTTTCAAAACACATATTTGACTCATCTTGAGTGGTTTATTTTTATCTTTAGAATAATGATTCTTATACAAAATATTATTTTTATTTTTTTTCATTTGGTAACCCCTAAGTTATTCATGAAATCATGATTGATGAAATCTTTAGGAAACCCAACCTTTCCATGGGCTAATTCATTACTTTGATTGTAATAAATTCTTTGTGGCATGCATGATTATGTAAATATTATGATGTGATTGGTGGGACCAAAATTATATATCCCTACAATGTATTGGTTCATGTGATGCATCTCATGATATGATTTGTATTATGGGTGAACATGATGCTAGATTTGTTCACAATGATAATGTTATGATTATACACATATGATATACATGAACATGATGCAAGATTTGTTTACAACTAAATGTTGTATTTGACCACTAACACATGATGTTTCTTTTTTATTAATTGAAACATTCCATCTAATTATCAAATGTTTCTTTCATGAATTTTATCTTGATCCTATAATTATGATATGATGATGATGATTATTCTCTCCCATGTTATATTGATTCATGTTTCTTATTCATCCTCTTACTAAGCTATTAGATGGACCATTTCATTTATGTATATCCTAAGCTGATTACTTGTAATATGGAGAACACAAGGGACACTATGAATATATAGAAGAAGAAATTAAAGAATTTTTATGATTTATTATGTAAAATATATGTATGAGACTAATTTCCCAAGACACTAAACCTTTGGATCATGGATTTTAAATTCTATTGTGTTATTTTTATTTAAAATTATGTAATATTCATGTAAGAAAAATTTTGGTCTCTATAGAAACACAAACACACATACACACTGTAACAACCTATGATTTTATTTTATATTATCTTAAATGAATTTAATTTTTTATTGTGTAAACCACACACATTTCTGATATTAAAAACGAACTATGATATACTATAGTCATGGATTATTTAGGTGATAACTTGTGTATGTTATAGTGAAATATTGATCTTATCCTACTAATGGATATGATGGTTTTTAAAAGGGGTTATAAATTTCATGGGATCCCATTTAATAAAATTATTTATTAAATGGATCATAAGACATGAAACTCATATGGTAAAAGCTTTTGTTGTAGATAATATCATAATCATCATCATTAAGCTAATCATTTTAATTATTTCTTAAAAAGGAGTACCTTAATGTATGTATCTCTTAAGATTGGTAACATGAAAAAATTGAATAATAAATATTTGAGATTTAAGAAAATTTATTCAGGAAAACTCTACGTGATATAAAATTTCCTTCTTTATTAACCTAGTGTTGAAGTTGTTGAAAAAGTGAATCAAGATGATTATGGAATCATAGAGTGATTCCTTTTAATTTATATATGAATTAGATGAAAAATTTATTGAGAAATATTAGTATCCAATCATGTAATAAATATTATTGAGTACATCCTGGATTTCAGTCTCATATAATCAATACAATTGGGTACATCAAATGATATTCAATATGATTGAATATAATAAATGAATTGGTGAGAATAAATGTTATCTTACAATTTTAATGGTTATAAAAATCAATTTTATTTTACTAAACAAATATATGATGTATAATATATGACATAAAAGTGTTGTAAACATACATATTTTCAGAAAGAGAAAATAATTAAAGCTTTAATTTTATTTTCATGAAATGGGGTAATGGAGTTAGTGCATTGAAAAATTATATACTTCATTCTTGGATAAACTTATCATAATATGTGTATTTTATCTAATTTATATCTTGAGAAGAGAATGTAAAAAATATTTATTTAAATAAAATTAGATGAGTTGTTTTTTATACACACATTTATGATTTCTTCAATTATATAACTTTATTTAAGGGGAGAATAAAATGGATTGTTCTGGTGAGAAAATTCATGCTATTTTAATTTATTGAAATATTATGACAAAGTTAATAAATTAAATAAATGTTTACTCTATGTTCTCAAATTTTAGAGAATTGATGAACTGGAATATGATGTATGGATTATAGTAAAATAGAGACAATATATGTGGGTAAAAGATCAAATAGAAAAAAGAAAAGTTAGTTTAAAATATCAAAAAAGCTTCTTTAAGAATCTAATCATGGCCATATAAATCTATTATTTTTAAGAAATATATAAATTATTTTATCAAGATCAAATGATTTTAAGTAAAAGATGTGTATATTTATCTTATTTTTCTTATGTGATAAGAGAATATTTTTGATAAAAAAGAGTTTTTATGAATATGTATGAGATGAATAAATGAATACACAGTGTTTATGATGCACAAATGTTTATAAAATGTTTGGAGAAGAATATTTGGTTAAATATTTTTATCCAGTATAAATTATTTATCCAAATATTTATTAAAAAATAATGGAATGAGTTCCTGCCACTCATAAGTGTTATATATTAATAAATTATTATTTTCCAATGGGAATTTTCTAAACAAATAAAATATCATATATATTATTTAAAAAATATATTATTTATAAATATTATTATTTAAAGGAAATAAATGATATTTTCAAACAAAAAATGGTTGTGTAACTTATCAAGTCATTCTGAAAATAATATAGTGTTTAAAAGGCTAGTGGGAGTATGTTTGGAATTAGAGAAGTTGAAAATTAACAAATATAGGATTAAAAAAATCATAATTTAATGTTTTTCCACTTAATAACTTATAGTGTTTATGATATGTGATTGTAAAGAGAAATAAAAAGTGTAAAATTTAGTTATCAATTAAATTGTTGAAATTACTATTATACTAGTTTAAGATAAAGTGTTTTTACTCAACATTCTGAAATATTTTATGATTTGTAATGATAAATAAAAATTTAAAGAGTAAAATTTATTTATCATTAAAATTAAAGACCCTATTTCTTGAAGTATTATACCATTCAAAATGGAAATTGGATTATACTTGATATCCTAAAAGAGTTTAGGGTATAGTGGTAAAGAAAAATGTAAAGAAGTTTCCATAAAAAATCATTATCATTTTTCCTAAAAGAGTCTAGGATATGGAGGTAAAGATAAATGTAAGAGTTACATCTTGTTATTTTAATAATATAAATTTCACTTTATCAAAAAAAAGAGTACTGGTAAAATGTAATGTAATTATTTACATTATTTGAATAAAGTTTTTTGATGGAATACGTTTCCTTGGATGATGATGATGAATATTGAAAGATTTCTATATATAAAATAGAATTTTACAACATAGAAATTGATACAATGAAGTTAATATGTTTAAATAGTTTCAATAAGTTTAACAATTATGAATATGATTCCTAAGTCTCACCATTGTTCAAACTATATTACTTCATATACGTTTCTCACTGAAGAGTTTAGTTGTAGGGTTTAATAAGATGGTCACATAGAGATGTGGTAAGGATTACATATGATGTAATGTTTTAACAAAACCCAAAAAGTAATGAAAACATATGTCCAATATAACAATTTATCATATATAATATGATAAACTGATGCTTATGTTGGTTTTGGTAAATATTCTTAAGGAGTTTAAGAATATTAAAATATTTCATTTTAAATGGAAACCTCAATTTTATCAATTTTTCATGTTGGATACATAAACACATATATTGATATAAATTTCTTGAAGGTTAATGCTAATTTTCCTCTCAATGTATAATTTTTTTAATCCCTAACCAATGTTCTTCATGGAGTATTATAGGTTATGAAGAAATATTAATGTCCGCATGAGTAGGATTCTTGTATAGAGATAAAAAACATTATCATGAGGCATATAATAATGAATATGATTCTTTTTGTGCATTGGATAACCTACTATTTATACCCCATAGAGTGTCATACATATGTATTTGTTATATTAGGGGTCCATGGATCATATTTTATTTCCCACTACCTATGGTTGGTGAGATAACTAGCATGAGAACCTTCACACTTTAATTCCCTACTTACGCAAGTCTGAATATATGCCTTTTCTAATACAGTGGTTATTGGGTATGTTTTTTATCATGTCATTGTTTGGAGCTAATCCTTGATGATATTTTTCCTCTTATATAAATAGTATGAGATCTTTTCCTTCGACCGAGATAAAATGTGGGAGTGTGTGACTGCACATAGTTATTATATATATATATATATATATATATGGATAAGAGACATGCGATGAGATGATCTAGAAGGATGAATGAAATGTTACATATTCATTAACCAGACCTGTATATAATATATGAATCAATAATAGATAAGTTTTATATATGGGATTAATATGATGTTATGTGTCCCATGGTTACTCGATTTATTGGAAAAAGGGACAATATGAGAATGAACATTTTCATATGATGCAGACTGGTGGACATGGGTATTGGTATACATGTGTTTGATGGAGATCATACCATATCCCTTTATAGATTTTGTATCAATGAGTCTTTGATAAAGGATGCTATTTTCTTACATATACAGATTGAGATAATCATATTTATGATCAACTCTATAAATTCATATCGGGTCACACTTTGTAATTTAATGAAGATGGATTGATTTTGACTCACAGAGCTGCTCTAAAAGAGTTTTAGAGAAATCATAAAGTATTTTGGATGGGTAGTCACAAGGAATAAAATATTATTTGATACAATGTGAAGTTAATGATAGTTTTTCAAAATCGTTTTCAATGATATCCAAAAGGAGTTTTGGATATGGTTTCATGAGTCAACGTATACAATACAATATAATGTGAAGTGAATGTAATACTATTATGATTTAGTAAAAGTTGAATATTGCTGAATATATTCCCAAAATACTTATATATATATTATATATATATATTATGGACGTCATTAAATTTTTTATTTTCATCTAGAATGGGGAATATCATTTATAGTGCTTATGGTAATAGTTATCATCTGGATGGTCTAATATTTTATGGAGCTTTCATTTAATCATCTATTTCATAAGATGAAATAATTGGTTTGAAATTCATTCATGATATGAATTCATTTACTACCCATGAAATTTACCCATTCTTTATAATGCATGATTAAATGATACAACACCCAAGGAGTTTCTTCGGATGATTATATATATTACTATCATGTGATGGTCGTATAAGTGATTTGATTTTAGATATGAAAAACTCAAAAAACCCCTAGATCTATTATTCTTATTCATTTTCATGATGAGATAGAATCACATCTTGGGAGAAAGGATAACACTTCATATACAACATTTCATTCGGGCATAGGTTGTGAATACACGATATAGGTGAGATTCTTTTGTTTTCCCCTTATTTATTTCTATAAAACCCCTATGATGGAATTTGAAGATGTTGCAGTGGATCTTTAGCGTAAGGTTCAAATTTTTACAAAAGTTCTCTTTTTTGTTTTATTATGACAATTCATTTATCGTTCATGTGAGATCCTAGAAATTAGGTTTTAATTCACTTATATAAGTTCTAATTATAATTATTTGAATCTTACAAAACCCCTCACTCTTCAATGAGAAGACCCTATAAAAATATTGGAAAAAATATAAAGATTCTCTTGGGAAGAATATAATGGAATATATCCAGGTTGATTTGAATAGAGGCAGAGTAGTTCTAGATTTTTTAGTGAGCATAGAAGTTTGATAGGTACAACTAAGTTATATAAATGAATACATTCAGGTTTCATAAGTACCCAGGTCTGCTGTACTAGAATTCTAAATGAATGTGGGATATCAAGGTAGATTTTTATAAGCAAAAGGTTTTGAAGGAGTGAAACCATAAGGATTAAAGTAGTCCACCATAGTTAGAAGACCAATGCAATGATTTTATTATATAATGAAATAATTTCTACTTATATATGGTGAGAAAAAAATAAAGAATAAGGTTAGATTAATAAACTGGTTGTAGTGATAGTTATTAATGATGAAATAATTGGATTAAATTAATACTTTTGATACAATATAGGTATCTGATGTTTCATAAGGTAAGTATGTAATATATAAAAAATTGGTTTTGGATGAAGGAGGATGTGGATGGAAAGAAATGGTATAAAGTATTATTGATTTTGAATGGATTATAATAATTTAAAGAAGTGGATTTTAGGTGATTTTTACTCTCCAATTGTTAGTTTAATGATAATTCATATGGTTCTCATCCTTATTTCTATAGAGGTTTTATTTTTTGAACAATTTGATGTTAGAAAATATTTCCTTTAGGAAGATTTAAGGGAATAGATCTACATGGTGTAATCATAATATTTTGTATTGAATGGAATGGAAGGTATAGTGTGCATGAAAAAATGGGGGATGTATGGGCTTAGAACCAAGAGAGTGGAACCTGAAGTTTGATCAGTTTATGAAATAATGGAAGTTCATTTAGTGTGATTAAGATCATTTATATTATCATAAGGTTTTTGATAACTAGAGTTTCTTTATGATTCTTATATGTATTGATGACATTCACATAACTAGTCCAATTAAGGAAAGCCTAGGGATTTTAAAAGATGATTTTTTAGAAGATTCTAGATAAAGGATTTTGGTTTTTAAAAACAAATGTTGGGGATGAGGATCAAAAGAGACTAGGGTTTTATAAAATTATTCTTATTTTAATTAGAGTACATATAGATGGTGTTAGAGATATTTATTATGGGTGAGTCTAAACTTGTTATCACCCTTTGGTTGGATACATCAAATTATCCATGGAAAGGAAACCTAAAATTGATGAGGAGGGTACTTATATGGTGAAGGTACTATATGAATAAACATTGAGATTTTTTATGTACCCCATAGTTTATACAAGTTTTGGTATTTCTCATATGTTTGGTAAAGATAGAAGTTTCATAGTGAATTAAATAAAGGATCAATGATAAGATGTTTAGTAGATCCTATTGTATCTCAAAGAATTATTCAAACTAGAACTTGATTTTTTAAATAGAAGATCAATTACAAAGGTTCGCAGATGCTAACATTGGAAGGGATATAGAATCAAGATAGAGAACTAATAGATTTGTGATTACTTTTGTAGGAACTATAATGAACTAGATATAGATAATTCAACATTAAGTATCATTTTTAACCTCCGAAGTTGTGTTTTTTTTTGTTATAAAATCTTGCAATGATTTGGTATTGTTTAAGTAACTATTATAGGGAATTAGAATAAAGTAATAAATCTAAAAAGAAATTCAGGACTGCCAAAGTGTAATTCAGTTGGAAAAGAATACGATGTTTTACTAATGGATGAAACATATTTATCTAAAGTACCACTTTATATGAAAGATTATGGAAGATGAAGTGATGGAACTATAGAAGGTGAGTGAGAGTCATAATTTAATGGACATGTTGAATTAAATTATAACTCATGAAATTCTAGAGTAGTTCTTCACTCTAGTGTGTCTTAGATGTATTGGTGGTTGTGAGATCATAGAAACAAAAATGAAAGGAAAGTTATTTTTGATAACATGGTTACTAATAGACCAATGAACCATTGGTAAATCTTTGAAGTGATTCTCAATTTAAATATTGTTAATCTTGGAGTGAGAAGTCATTTTTTGGATAAGTAATGTAAATTATAGGAAGGGGAAAATTCCAGAAGGGTGATAATAAGATATATGGTTTGGTACGTTAGGAATATAATTTATAACTGAAATAACAAAATTACAAGCTTCCAGAAGAGTAGATGTAGTAGAATGAGTTTTATATGCATTTACTATTCACCAGATTTGGATGTTTAGTTGGTTTGATAAGGGACTTTTGGTCATGTCCAAGATAAATAAGAGGTTCATCCATAAATACCGAATGGTGATGTAACTAACTAGACCAGTTAACTACTGAAAATCTTGTCTATAAATATATTAGTTGGGTCACGTTAAAAATTCACATCATTGTCATATTAAAAATTTTCTTAGATTTTCTTTAGAGCGACTGAGAATCATTTTTCAATGTAACATTTTATATATCTTCTATTTAAGTTGTTCAATTCCCTACAGAGTTGGACTTGTTTCGAACCCAATTAACTACTATGTTTCTTTATTGAATAATTTAATTTTATTTACTTTCTTTCATTTTGGTTGTGTTTTGTGACTTCTTATGATCTAGGTGTGTACAATTCATGGATAGGGTGTGATGATTATCTATTCTGGATTCACTACTTGATGACATCTAACATTTTAGACATTTTATGTCTCATATTTCCACCTATGAGGTTTCAAAAGGTTGTTTCATCCCAAAACACTGGTTTTAGTGCAACATACACTCACATTTTATACTGTTTAAATTATTTTAAATATAATATATGAATATATTTCAATATTTTAAGGTAGGATTTTTTTTTTATTTCTCAGGTTTTAGATAAAATGCTTCCATTATATGCCACTACTTGATTTCCACAATATAAGTAATAATAGACATGAAAATATAAAGGCTAGTTATAGAAAAAACTCTAGACACCAAATTTAAAAAATAATAAATAAAAATATTAGAAAAATAATGTATAGAAAAATTATAAAATTTTAACACCCCAAAATTTTAAGATGCCTTAGAACAACATTGAAAAAATATGGTTCAAAATATAAAATTAAAAAAGATATAAAATAACATCAATGAAATAAACTAAAATATAAATTATCTAAACAAAAAATGTTTATTAATATGTTTTTTCTATAATATTCTGGGGTAGAAATTATTCTAAATATATGTTAATTCCTGAGAAGGACTGGTCTTCAAATTTTCACAATCCAGCTGATGATATAGACCAGCAATACACACTACAATTTCAAACATGGGGTTTTTAAGAAAAAAATAAAAAACGATTCCACATCACAACTTATAGGGTTCTGAATTAGACTAGAAGGTAAAGTCCCTCCAGACACAAATGTTCATGCAGCCCATCATAAGCACCTGATGCTTTCCATTTCCTATTTTGTAACACCCCACGTCGATTTACTGCTTATAGATGGAAATATCCATCCCTATGAAATCTACAAGAGGGAATCTGATCACCCACCACGCTGATTCTCATTCCTTCTCCCACAATATTTTTATAACACATACTTCAAATCCCTCCTCGTACTCCCACACTAGATCTAGGCACCCCCATACTGCACTAATAGCTTTGACATGCAGCACCACCAAAAGTATCTCAATAAGAATGATAGTTCAATGGTCCTCAAATAGTACATCAAATTTTTTTCTACCTTCCCATTAATTTTTGGTGTTTACCTTACTCTTTCATAAAAGTATAAGTGTTTTTTAATGGTGAGGATCCAATAGAGCATGTCATCATAAGATATGGTGGGCTCATCTTCATGGATTATAAACACATCCCAAGAAAACTACAACTCTCCCCTAAGGCACCTATATGCCCAGTCATGAGTGTTAGAGAATTAATTGTGAAGGGTTTGGAAGAAATCTAGGACTTATTTCTTGGGAGAACGGTGGAGATTTAAGAGAAAAATAATTTTTTAGTGAGGTAGGTTGGGGCAGCGCATCAACATGTCCATGGATACTGTTGGAAACCATTTCCTAGTGTTTAAAAGCTAGCTCCACTACCATGTGGTAGGATTAAAGATGTAAAACATCAGGATTTAGAGCCCTACCACTTGATAGGGCAACAACCCAGGCTATGCCATTGATATGAACTCCACTACCCTCCTAGAGAAGTAACACAGGATGAAAGGGTTTCTTGAAATATGTTCTCAGTATCATCCATCACTACATTTCTCATAGTTTTTGGAGATATAGATGAAGGTGTAAGAGGTTTCACTGAAGTATTAATTCTGAAATATTAATATGGAGATAGTGTCACTATTTTGGGTTATCCTTTGAGTGAAAAAAACTCCCATGATACTGAGTTGTAGTCCCAACAGAGATGTTAGAACTGGCCGACCATGTGGAGCAATGTCCACAACAAAATCCCCATGATAGTTTCCTTTCAAAGCTAACATGAATCCATTGAAATAAGGGGGAAGAATTTTATTAGAAGGGTTGTGGTACTTATGTATATATATATATTATGTATCCCAAACCCTAAAAAATCATAGAATTTTTTCTTGGGAGATATCAAATATGGGATATTGAGTTGAATTTAGATTCTTATTGGACTGATATTGTAATCAACATATATTTATTAAATTTATAATCTACATAAATTTACTAAATGTTAAATATAATTATTCCAAATAATATAAATATATATGTTAAATATAATAATAATTGAAATTTAAAATACTAGAATATATATTTTATAAAAACATATCCAATATTTATATGAATTATATTAAAATGTATACTAATATATATCGATATATTTTAATATTTTTACAATTTATGATATATTAAATCATAGGAAATTATATTTTAAAAAGGAAAATTTATTGAAATAATTATTATAAATATAATTTAGGTATTGTCACTCTCTGTGTGTGTAGTATAATCAATCCATGAATTTAAAATATTATAAATTCACAAATAAAAATTCAAATTGGAAGTGATATAATTTAAATTTTAAATTATAATATATGTTATAGAAAATAAATTCAAAAAAATAGTATCTACAAATAAGAGTTCTACGAAAATATAATTAAAAATATTTTAAATATAGAATAAGAATATGGAGGAGAAATTATCAATATGGAAAAGTATCTTTTATCGAATAAAAACAGGGTTACAAAAGTTTTATGTAAGTAATTTTTCAATAATCAGTTTACAATAAATAAAAAATATCATCTTGTAAATCATTGGACTAGATCAGTTCATTAGTGGACATCACTTTATTTTCCAGACTACTAGCCAAACAATTGGCTTTATGATATGTATGTGTGAAGATGTATATCATGTAAAAGAGTCATTTCATGTATTTTATCCATCTGGAAGTTGAATTCCATGAGAGATAAAGAGTACCATTTTTGATAGCTTGCACAATGGTGGTAGATTTGCAATCCAACCATAAATTTCAGAAACCTTGTTTCCATTCCCTTTCAACCACGTTGACCATGCTGATAATTACAAAATCAAGAGATGTGGTAGCACCACTAAGACCATAGAGACATCCCATGACACTACCATTATGATTTATGAAGATATATCCAAATTTCATAGGTCCTGGGTTTCCTCTTGATTCTCTATCTATGTTGTATTAGATCAATCTAGGGAATAGAGGAATCCACATGACTTTAAAATTTCCTAAAGGAATCCAAAAATTACATTCAATTTTAATATTCTTAAGAATAATTAGATCATGAATAAATTTTTTATAGTGATGTTTTTCATGTGAATTCCCATTTTTCACTATTACAATAATCCAAACAAGTTTCGATTAAATATTAAAGGGGGTTCGTTTAATAATAATTTTTTTGGCTATACCATATAACAAGAATCACTTCTACACTATACATATAGATAAGATAGAAATCATGTAATGATAAAGGAGGATTTAGTTAGGCTTTGAAATGTCCTTGGAGAAAGTCTCTCTAAGGAATCATCAAATCAAAGAAATATGATATAGCATTCTAGAGTGCTGAAATAGTATCACATCTCAAGAAAATATGATTAAGTTATTTCTTATAATGATCATAAATAATGAATTTATAGTAGATAGAAATTATTAAATACTACAAGAATGAATCAGTTTGGAGCATGGAGTGCACCAACATCTATATGAGTGTGAATCTAAAAGGAGAGATCTACCCCAATTCATCATTCCTGTCCATGGGTTATGATATGAAGTATTGAGACAATGAAGTTTAGAGGTGATAATCCCATTGGATGTAGGTTCCCATATCAAAATATCATCACATTTGGTGAATTTATAATTTCAAACCACTTTCTTGATCTCAGTCGGAATAACATCCAATGAATTATCCATTTTTTATTTAATAAAAAAATTAGAGTACAAAAATGGTTCATTTGGATTTAAGATATTCAGGATAGGAGTACCTATCCATTTTTCTTACAAAAAATCAAGGGTGGAATTTACATTAACCAACCAATGCATGTATGATGAAATATTAGAGAAAATAGCCTTGAGGACAAGCCATATTAAGGAATCCACATATTATAAATTTAAAAATTTAATCCTTTAAAGGAATATAGATCTATGCAATCCAATAATAAATTTTTTTTCATTGATAAGACTCTTGATAAAATGTTCTCATAGATACTGAATAATATTAAAATATTTTTAATTCAATGTCCTTTATGATCAAAGGGTAGACAAAAATGCTTCCAAGGGACTGTAATGATCATTCTTTAAAGGATTATC
Source organism: Viscum album (assembly GCA_963277665.1). Taxonomy (NCBI): domain Eukaryota; kingdom Viridiplantae; phylum Streptophyta; class Magnoliopsida; order Santalales; family Viscaceae; genus Viscum; species Viscum album. Next base: position 1,821,000,412 of record OY728164.1, read on the forward strand.
CCACTCCAATTATTTAAAGACATATTTATACTCTTTATACGAATAATTAACCATTTTTAAACCAATAAATAAGAAATAAATTTATAAATAATGATTGTTTTCAGAAGACAAACCCTACCAACCATCAATAAAGCATTGAATTTCCAAGAAGCTAAATGATTTCTGATCTAACAAAAAAATTGTGTGAAATGATAATAACAAGGTATTAAAAAACATAAAGAAAACAAAATATGTGAATGAAATAACACCTTTGAATCACAACTCATTAATAATTTCAACTTTTCTGGTTGCAGGAATATTATTTTCAATATATGAGAAGGTTGTTTTATAGTAAATCTCCCATCCTGAAACATTTTCATATTGAATAAGACCATCCGTGATATTTTTTAGGTTTATATTGTCTCCTTAAGTGATGGGTATCACTTCATCAATATTTAATAAATGTATGGGGGTAAATTATGACTATGGTAGATTTGATGGGTTTAATCTTGTGATTCTCCACCGTGTTGAGTATAAGTATTCTTAGATAGTCCTCTACAACAGAGGAAATGATGGATGATATAGGATTACTTTGTATTAAAACATTGGAAAATATGAAGTATCACTCAGGAGGGCCATTGATAAGAACTGAAATATTGGATGATTTCATAATTATTTTTACCCATTTGATTTACATATCATCAAAACCAAATCTGCTAAGAAACATAAAAATGAAACCCCATTAAATCATATCAAAGGATTTTTTAATATCATGTTTCAGTTTGATGTTACCTCCCATCATGATTTTTATAAGAAGGTTGACACATTTAGTGTTAGTTATGAGGTAGTATTGTATTATCATTCCATTAATGAAACCAAACAGATTTGAGGAATCAATCTTATCAGTAAAAATTTTACCAATAATTTTGTGGATCATGTTGACAAGAGTCATAGGCCTAAAGAGAATAATTTTAATTAGATTTTATACTTTTGTATTGAGGGAAAATAATTGAACATTGATTCTCTAAGTGATTTTATAACATTTATAAAATGAGTCAAAAGTCAGCAAACATCATTTTAGATAACCTCCAAAAAGGTTTGGAAGAAGAAGTTGGTGTTGCCATCTGGGCCATGGGATCTACTAATATTTTGACCAATGATAGCTTCCTTGATCTCAAAATATAAAGTAATTTAAGTAAAATTTATATTATCACCATGATTAATAATCATGGGGATGATATCCTCCAACCAAATCAGAGATTGTAGTGGGTCTATTAAAGAGGTTCTTGTAGAATTAGACAACATGATCATCTGATCTTTCCCATATTCAAAAAATATCCCATCATCAGAGAGAATAACTAAGGGTCTTCTGACCTCCCTTGTTCTTGGAAGAGACTTAAAAAACATGGAGTTATTTATCACTATAACAAATCCATTTCAATTTAAAGGTTTCTATTTTCATACATTTCTTGAGATTTAAAAGGCCACTGAGGTCATGGGAGACCATAGTTTTCTTCTTAATACCTATGTAAAAAATCATTATAGGTGTTATTCTATTGAACGATTTAAAGAGAAAATTTTTGAGGATAAATGTTCTTATTGAGAGAACTAAAATAATTTTCACTTCATTCCTTCTATTCCTTCTTTAGTAGTTTAAAATTTAGGACACAAGCCAAGTATTTGTCCTTATAATTAAATGATCTCTGGGAATCCTAAACCATCTTATTTAAATTCAAGATGAAATATCTTAGTATTGTTAAATATAAATGTGAAATTTTGTTTAAAATATATTATAATAATATTTTACAATATTTAGAGATGATATGAATTTATTCTTACAAGGGTGGTACAAGATATGGAGTCCTAAACATCAAGAGATACATCATTTACAAAGGCCCTATCCAGTTCAATGGCCACCATTTTAATAAGGTGCTTCCTATACCAAGTATAATTGGAACCTACTATATTCAATTCATATAGTATTATTAATTTAATAATGGCCTTGAATTATCTAGTAGATTCAAAATCATTAATCATATCCATCATCCCATATAGATTGAGAATAACCTTAAATTACCAAATTAGAGTCCATGGGCCATTGATTAAGTCACTTGAATATTTCATGCTCTTCCATAAATACCTATGATTTTTTATCTATTGTATGAATATATAAATGAAAAAAACTAATGTCTTATGTAATTATAACGGAGTATAAACATATTTTTTGTGGAATTTAAAGATGAAACCCCTTCCAGGCTCAAATGAGATAATACCCAAAGCTTTTTAATCTTTATAGAAGACTGATTTGAGTTGATTAGGTAGTAGAACATATATTAAAGAGATTAAATCCGTAAACATAGTATCCCTTAAGGTTCATACAATCCTTGAAAATATATATTATATTTTTGAATAAAAATCCCAAGAGAACTAGATATTTTAGTGTTGAACATACCATCATAGTTATAGATGAGGATCCTCAGTTATTTTTGTGTTTGGGGTTGGAGACCCCTTTTTTCATACCTCCTGAGTTATTATTACTTGTTGAATCTATAATCGCACCATCATTTTCACATCAATATCTAGGATTTAATCATTCTCCCTATGATCAAAATCTGATATAGAATCACTATTTCAATGCCCAACTTCCTTTACAATTTGGGAACTATCATTGATAATTAATTTATCATCTTTAGGAGCAGATTTATCTTTGGAACTACCATCATCATCTATTTATCCGAGATAATTTTTGAAATACATAATTATAGTAGACTGGTTATCCATCATATAGGTTTCTATATACACAATGGAGACATTCACATCACTATTCTAATTCGCACATTCCATTAAGATTGGTTCATTGTCAATAGTAGTGCATTTATCATCAATAGGATGAGAATTACCCTTGGAATTACCATAAACCTCTACTGTTATGTGGCCATTTGTGAGATATAGAATGATAGGAGTCTAGTTTTCCTTTATAGAGGGATATTTTGTCATTGTGGGGTCATTCAAATATGTATTCATATAGTTTTGAGGAATTTCTAATGATAATGTACCATATGTCAAAATATCTTCATAAAAAGTAATAAAAAATTCAATATTTTTAGGTTAAGAAGATGTAAAATCCAGGATGTGATTAGATATTTTAATATCAATCTCATTTTTAAGAGATTCATAAAGATTCCTGATGTCCTAATAAATTTCAATGGCTTCTTTGATATCTTTATTGCTCTCTAGTGTATGTCCTCTCGCAAAATTTTTAACAGGAACAAATTCTCTTATAAAATATAAAGATAAAATAGAGATATTATTCCCCATTTTACTATTCACTAACAAGATCATACCATGATCGTCTTTTTTCAACATTTGAATTTGGGATAGTGTCTTGTTTGAATTTCCCCCATTTTACAATGTTATTTTTCTTTGAGGGATCACCTCTCTCCATGGAAATAGATTTGGCTTTCTCTATTCCTATTAACATATTTTCAGGCATTGAATTCCGTATCTGGTTTCACCTATTTATAGAACACCCTATAGTTGATAATTTAATGTTCTAAAATTCTACAAGCATCATAGAAAAGTCGGATATACTCATAATCCACCTTGAATTTAGTTTATTGATCATTGTTAATAAAGATGATCACATCTGGTAGATTTGATTATAAATTATTATCAACTAGAATACTAGTATAAAATACCAAATCTACATTTATGGTAAACTTATATAGTTTTAAATGGATCACTTTGAAAGAAACAATATCATTGATAATTTTTGGATGCCAAAATACCCAACTTAGACCATAGAGCCTGACCCAAATTTGTGTCATCGAGTTCATTTAATTAAAGAGATTAAAATAGATATCCCACTCATAAATTCATAAAACTCAAGGTTTCTAGTGTATGTTCCAAATTTATAAGGATGAATTAAGACACTCTATGCTTCCCAAAAAAATTGGAATAAGCCTCTTCAAATCTAAATCAATTTCTAGTTATAGTTTACCCAATAATGTGGCATCCTAGATTTATGATCTGTATTAAACTAGGTATTATCACTCATTTAATACATGATACACTGAAGAATAGATAAATTTCACCTATAAATATATTTTTCGAGAGATTCAGGGCTATTGAACGCTGAAAAATCATCATATTCAACTTTTTTTTAATATAGGAGGCTAAGTAAAATCAACCATGAAGGTATCCAATTCATAGAGATCCTTCAATAATGAAATGATTTTACTTCTTGAAAAATAATTTTTTATAAATCCCCATGAGATCTAGGTTATCCAAAATTTTATTCTTGATTTTATTTGATTCATACACCACATACTTGAAGTTTCACTATTCATTTGGATGAAATGAAACTATAAAATGGAAAAAAACCAATAATATCAAAATAAAACCATTATAAAAATTTATAGAAAAGAATAGTTTTCCTTGGGGGTGTGTGTGTTAATGTAATTGTAATAATACAAATAAATAAGAATTTATTAATATAAATTAATATTTATTACAATACATACACATATATTAAGAGAGTGAAAAGCCCATAGAGGTGGGAGATGAGTTTATTAATTTGGTAGACTATATAACCATTCCTTATCTAAGAGCATAGGGGTTAAAAACACACCTGACTACTCATAAAAATTCATTTTTTGTTTAGGTTAACTTTCAACAAAGATAAAATTTTATTATTGATAAAGGGGAATTTTTTTTGATTCGTTTTAAAAATTAAAGTTATAAAACTCATGTTTAGTAAAACCTAGTTGTTTCGACTCTTCTACCTCTTCCTCAAGATCCACTAACAAAACATTGGCGGAATATTTCATTTTTTTGGACCAATTGACTCCTAAACATATAGCATGTTCTTCAATCTGATTTGTATTATCTTGTTAAGAATCAAATCAGATTTTTTAAAATTATTTTTCATTGGTGAATTCATTTCATTTTTTTTGTGTGTCAAATTTAAAACACACACATACATTATAACACCCCAAGATTTTTTGTATTTTAATTTTTATGAATATTATGTTTTACTTCTATACCACATGAAATAAAAATATTAAAAATTAACTAAAATATTCTGTTGTTATGGATTATTTATGTGATAATCAGCCTATGTCATGGTGAAATGTGGATCTTGGCCCGATAATGGATATTATGGATAATAAAATGGGTCATAAATTTCATGAGAGACCTTCTAATAAAATTCTTTATTAAATAGTTTATAAGGACTGATACTCATATGATAAAATATTTTATTGTAGATAGTATCATCATCATTATCAAGATAAAATTTTCAATTAATCTTTGAAAAAGGAGTGGCTAAATTTAAGTATCTATTAATAATTGAAACTGAAGAAAAATTCTTAAGAAACATTGGTAATTTAAGAAAATTAATTAATGAAAATTCCATGTGATATAATAATTACTTCCTTAGTAGCAAAGTATTGAATGTATTTAATAAGTTATTATAGATTCTTATATTATCATTTAGTGATTCATTATAGGATTCAAAGGAATTAGATGAAAAATAACCAAAGGAATATTAGTTTCCACTCTTATACAAAATATGATTAGGTACATCAAAGGGTTTTAGTCTTATAAATTCAATATGATTGGGTACATCAAATTATATTCAACATGATTGAATATTCTAAATGACTCGGTGAGAAAAACGATTCCTTAAATTTTTAATAAATATAAAAATCAATTTTGTTGTCATGAAAAATATATGACATTAATTATATGATTTACAATTGTGGTAAATATATATAAGTCTAGAAAGGTAAATGAATCGAATCTTGAATTTTGTTTTCTAGTAATGGAGAAATGAAGTTACTGTATTGATATCTAGAATACTTTAATCTTGGATAATATTATAATTATATGTTTATTTTATCACATTTATCTCTTGATATGATCTTGCAAACAATAGTTTTTTTGATAAAATGATATGAGGTGTTTTTAATACACAGAATAATAATTTTTTAGTTATATAACATGCCTTACGGGGAGACTGAAATAGATTGTTTTGTTTAGTGAATTCATACTTGTTTTTGTAAATGTTCTAAAAAATTGAATGAATTTAATAATTTTTCTTGATATTCTAAACGTTTTGAGAATGGGTAAAATGGGAATATTCTATCTAGATTGTTGAACTGTATGGACAGGGCCAGTGTGTAAAAGTTAAAACATGAAGAAGAAATGTTGCTTTAAAATTTCAACAATATTTATTTAATAATCCAATCAAGGTCATTTAAACCTATGGTTGTCAATAAGGAAGAGTAATAATTCAATACGATTGATTTATCCAAGATATACCTAAATGCGTTTTTTGAAACTCCATGGAATATCCATGCGCAGTATGGATTTTATAGAAATTAAATATTTAATTTTTAAGGGTATGTGATTCCAAATTTATATTTTACAAAGTTTTATAAATATATATAAATTAAAAATCAAAGAAATAATTGATTGAGATTATATTTTATATTCATGAGATGAAGAAAATAGATACTTCATCATAGATTTGAATATAAAATATTTTATCATGCTTAATTAAATCTAGGTAAAAGATGTGTATCTTCCTCTCATTTATCTTATGTGATAAAATAACTGTTTGATTAAAAAATGATTATTATGAATAAGTGTGAGAGGATTAAATGAATACACTTTGTTTATGATTAATCAATTTATATGACATGTTTGAGAAGAAGATTTTGATAAAAGTGATTATTCATTTTTTTTAAATATGTGGGAATTAGTTCCTGACAACCATTAGTGGTATATTTTAATAAAATGTTATTTATCAAATGAAACTCTTCCAAAAACATAGAATACCATTTTTGATATATAAAAAATAGTTTATTTTTTATATATTCATTATAAATGAAAATAAATTTTATTTCCTAACATAAAAGGGTTTTTTTATCATATAAAGATATTATGAAAGTTTTTAAGAATAAAGTGAGAGTATGTTTGGATTTAGATATGTTGAAAATTAATAAATAATGGACAACACAATCATAAGATAAATTATTTTCCACTTAATATCATATGATGTTCAAGACATTTGATTAAGAAATGAAAATGTAAAGAGTTACATTTAGTTACCATTTAGATAGTGGAAATCATAATTATACTGGTTTAAGATAAAGTTTTTCACTCAATATTATAAAAGAGTACATGATATTTAATGGTAATGAAAAATAAATATAGTTAAATTTAGTTATCATGAAAATGAAAGCCACTACTTATTGAAAGATTGTACCTTTAAAAATAAAATGTTAATTACACTTGATATCATAATAGATTTTGGGGTGTAGTGGTAGTGTAAAGTGTAACATTAGTTTCCATAACAATGTGTTATTACTTTGTCTTAAAAGAGTTTAAGAAACAATGGTAAATATAAATGTAAGATTAACATTTATTTATCATATTAAAGTGAATGTATCTTTATCCTAAAATGGTTTATAAGGAATTGTAAATAGTAATATAAATCATTACAATTTTTTAAGGAAAAAGTTATATAGAATATGATTCTATGATTATGGTAGTGAACATAGAAAGAGTTCTATATAGACAACAATAATTGAAATCGAGACATTTTATTTTTTGAAGTAAAGAAGTTTTAATATGTTCAAGAAGTTTAATAGTTAGGAATATGATTCCTAAGTCTCACCATTATTCAAAATATCTTACTTAATATGTACTTATTATGATGACATGGTATTTTAATATGTAGATATTACATCTTTTTATATGAATATTCAATACATTATAAAAACACATGCATGAATACCAAAATAATTTTGGGTATTTGGATACAAGGTACAAAATATTCTAATTTTGTGAAAGATAATAAATATATCCCAGAATGTTATTCCCCTTTAGTACTCTTCAAAAACACACCCTACTTAAAACCATTCTTTATAACTTGGGGAATGGAAATAGAATATAGGGCGAGCTTAGATCTTAGAATGGGTAATAAATTGAGATATAAAAGATAACATAATCATTAAATGAGAATAAGGGTATGAGAACATGAGAATATCATTTGAAAACCGTACCATACAAATCAAATATCATAATATTGACTCATTTTATAAACATGGAATCATTTTAATAAATTAATCATAAGGAAATCAAAGAACATGATCCATGAGAGCATAACCTTTTCATAAGATCTTTAATTTTGGCATACATAGAATCATAGAAAATCATTTCCATAGTAGCCAAGTATCACTTCCATGGATATAATAGGTGAATGGATTCACTCCCCAAACCATAATAGTAGTCAAGGTTCACTCCCAAGACCATCATAGTGGAAAACATACCTTACTAAATTGGGTTTACTCTCCTTTCGAGTCCTACCTATCTCATGAGATATAAATCATTACCCAATTAATTGGAGGGAGATATATATACCACCAATCACATAATGAAAATCATACATATCGTAATCATAATATCATAAAACATTCAACATATCATAACCCATGAAATGAAATGGGTTTCATAAATATTTCATCATATCATAAACTTTGTAAAAGAGACAGGTTTCATTATCATTTTATCATTTCATTATAGAAAAACACATGAAAAGAAGTTGGTTCCGTAAGAATTTTATCACGGTATAACCCATGGAAGTGAAATAGGTTTCTTAAAAATCTTATCATCCTAAACATAAACCCTAAACAGAATGAATGAGAATGGTATCCTTAGATCATATCCCCCATAATGAATAAGTATCAACAAAGGATGTAATTTAGATGGAAATTTTTTTTAAAGATCACTTGGAACATTTCTTCATAAAAATAAATTCTCTTTTAAAATAAAATTTTAAAACAAAAAATTTATAGATTTTTTATATTATTTTCTGTGAAAATGACTATAAAAAATTATAAATAAAGCATTAAAAATAATACTAATCAGTTCTTGAAGAAAATAACATTTCTTCTTTGAAAAAACACTTTTTAAAACAAAAAATATTTTCAAAGTACTTTTATTTGAAAATAAACATGGAAGATTATAAATTATGATTCAAATCAATGATTGGTCATGAATGTGGATAATTCTGTTTAGGTCATACATGATAAATCAAATATCCCTTTCACATTTTCGATAAAATCCAAACGAGAATTGTTTAGAAAATGACATGATGATTCATTTCAAAAAATTTCTTAAAAATAATAAATGGGAAAAAATGTATTTAATATATCATTTGAATAATTTTAAAAATAATTTTATAATAGAAAAAATGGTTTTAGAAGAAAAAGGGTTTTGACTGAAGAGAGAAATAAAGACGATTTTTCTTGAAAACATTATTTTGAACTCTTGTGTACATAAAGAGAGGAAAATTAAAGGAAAAAAATGTATTATAACAACATAATGAGAGGATAATAAAAGTAACAAGTTTATTGAGATATGGATGATATGATTTTATCATAAAAAATATAATCATGACCAATCCCGATAAATAATGAGATTGTAACATAAAATATTTACCACTTTGGTAACTTTGAATTGTAATCCCCATGAAGGAATAAAATTTATTAAAAAAATTATAATGAGAATAAATAAATTAATGATATTAAATGTAAAATGGGATTTATATACACCTCATAAAATAAGATAGGTGCATAACATAACATAGTTTTTAATGATGGAAAATTGAGACAAAAATCCCTTACCGATTTGGAAACTTTTGACCTGTAAACCTCATGAAAGAGAGATCATAAAATGTATATTTAAATAAAAATAAATTTTAGGATAATTTTAATAAAATAAATTCAATTTAGTTATATACACCAAATAAAAAATATTTGGTGAATATTCCATGTTAATCATAGAAGTAAAAAGTGAGATAGAAATCCCTTACCTTATGTCTCAAATTTTTTTGTACATGTTCAAACATAATGTATAATTGATATAAGTTTGTTATACATATATTTAATAAAAATATTAATATATATAATACCATATAAAATAAATTTATACTATTTTATTACCCATTTATTAATATTTTCTTGTTAAAGTTACGTTTCGGGTAATGGCTGATTCATTTTTAATGTATGTTTTGGTTTGGTGTTTTTGTCATTTTACGTTGATTGATTATATAATTTAAATAATTTTAAACATGATATAAAATATTAAATATTCATTATATATTTATTTATATTAATTCATTATAATGTTATATAAAAAATGAATTACACCATTCATGGAGACGGTAGGCCATACATATATATGAACGTTGTTTGCATTTCCACTATAGACATAACAAAAAAAGGTAAATAATAAATCAAAATTAAAGAATACTTATTATGTAACATATATTATAATTATATAATATTTATTTCATATATATTCATTTAATATATCCTCATTACCATCCAACTAATAAAAAAATCACATCAGTTCACGAGGTGATAATCTGACATAAAAACAAGCAACAAAACTTTTTTATAACATGTTGGATGCTAATAATTGATACATGATATTAAATTTAAATAAGTTTTTTTAGGTCAAAAATTTAATATATATTCATCAAATATATCCTAATTAGCATCCATGTAAAGAATAAGTGAAGAAAAAATCACATCGTCTCACAAGGCGGTAGTCCACGGTACACACGAGCATCATTATCTTATCTATCAAAGAATGAAAGGTAAAAAGGTATATGATATATCATATCTAAAGAAGTATAATTATTTTAAAAATATTATATATATAATTTAAAAACATTATCACAACAATCTATGAGAAATGGGGATGGAAAATGAACTACATCAGTTTGCGAGGCGAAAATCTTCTGTACACACGATCAACTATTTCATTTCCAATTTAATGGAAGATGAAATTGATATAGGTAATTAAATTTACATAATAAAATATAATTATATGGTATATAAGTTTTTTATTATATCATAATGTTGTAATAATAATCTAATAAGATAGAAGAAGAAATAAAACACAATGCTTGGTTAGAGACATTACCTCTTCTTCGGACAACTTCTTTTGGTTTGCATCAAAATGATTCTTAGGTGGTATTTTTGACCAAAATAAGCCCTTTTTGACGTGAATATGGAATTATTGTAATTTATTTTTTAGTTATTAGAAAATAAAAATGGGGTTTAAAGTTTTAAGAGAATAGGAGAGGGGGTGTCCTTCTATAAGTGAGGTGGGTGGAACACTTGTAGTTTTTGAAAATAAAAAGGTGTACCCACATTCATCACATAAAAAATGACAAAAAATGGGACATTATAGAAAATATAACATTTATGGTCAAACAATTTCCATTAAATGGGCTTTATACTAGGTTTGAGTTATTTTTAACCCTTATCTTTTTTGTTTAATCACCGGTAAACCCATTTTTAACTTAACCATGGTGAATATTTTTTACTATTTTCATTATTCATTATGGAAAAATATTAATTTGAGCTTATTAGATAATATATATTATTATTGTACCAAATAAAAAATAAATTTTTTCAAATTCAATTAAAAAAATTGAATAAATTAAATTTAAAACCAAACAGACATACGTGATGAAAAAATGGTTTTCAATAAGTGTATTTTTCAAGAACAATATAATTTTATTTTTACTACATGTATAATAATAATAATAATAATAACAATAATTGTACAAATATAAATTAAATTTATTGATATATAACATATAAATTTCATCTCAAAATTATAAATTATGAATTATTTTAATTAATTAATATGGAGAAACATAATACACTTGAAAATTGTTTTTAGAAAAAACCTATTTTGAAAACCAAAAATAAACTTATACTAAAATAAAATATAAAGTTGATTAAAAAGTAATTAAGTAGATTAAATATAATTGAATAATAATTATGTTACTCTAAATCATAATTATGAATTTAAAATACACAATTGTTTGAAAATTAATGATATTTTTATAAAAAATATTTATTTTTCACTATTAATTGAAAAATAAATATTTTGCAAAAAATTCTAAAATTTCACCATAATGTAATTTTATATGATGATTTAAAAAATAAATTCAATTTTACCAATTATATTTAATAATATATATATATATATAAATTAATGATAATATTTTCTCATTAAATCAATAAAAATAATGTTTTTAAGAAATCATTATTTTGATGAATAAAAGCACACTAGTAAAAATTTATTGATTACATACTAAGTCTTTATAAATAAATTCATATTGTTCAGTAAATATATATATATATATATATATATTAATTTATTTAATACTATTAATAATCAACTATTTAATTACTAGGTTATAAGAGTCATATTTAATATAATATTGTTTCATGGTTTATTGAAACTCCGTGTTGCATGTAATGCAAAATATCAAAGAAACTCATTACTGCATGTAACAAAAGATAAACTCTATGTTTAATATAAATCAAGATATATTAACATTTAAATTAATTTGAGAAGAATTATATTTCATAAAATATCTCGATATTACATTCTACCCCCTTAAAATGAATTTCTCCCTCAAAATTAATCTCGGTCATCAAAGGTTTAACATTTGAAAATTTCATCCAAGAAATTTGCATTAGAAAAATGAATAATAAAACTTTCCTTAAAAATAGAGAGTTGGAAACTTTAAGGATACCTTAACTAATGCATAACTAGGTTTCCATATAGGGAGAATATTGGTCACAATTTAAAATATCGATATGGAAGAGAAAACTAACTCCCAAGGACTAATAGAGAGTGATAGAGAATAAGTTCATGAGAAATTTAACCACCACAAAGCCATAAATATGTAATGAGTCAAAAATCCATTAATTCATATTAAATGATGGTAATAATAATTTTTTATCAACATCCTTTTCTTAAAGTTGATGTACTTTTTTAATATTAATGTAGAGAATACGAGAAAATATACTTACTTTTTTTCATCCATTTCATAAATAGAATCTGATCCTCTGGTTGTGAATTGACCAATTTCAACTTCATCTATTACTATGAAAAATGGGGATTAATTTTTAATTCCCGAAGAAGCAATGGTGAATAATATCCACAGAAGAATGATAAATCATTCCTTCTATCTCTAGTTATCATCAGAACCAAAATGGTTTATACAAGTTATCCCATATGGATAAATATTCATATAATGAAATAACAAATTAATCAATAAAACCTTAACTAGGGTTTAACTAAAAAAATTCTATAAATTTTTAACATTTTGACCCATCAAAAAATTCATTTTTTATAAGGTCATTAAGTTTCCAAAATAAACGTAATTTTAATCCATCAAATATCATAAAGAATCTATTAATTGTCACATACCAAATATGTGAATACCTTGGTCATATATTCTTGAGAAATATGATAATAACCAAAATTACCGTAAAACCATAATGAAACCATGCATACATTCAAAAATTATCTCTCTTTATTCCTTAAATGAAAGCATTGATTATTGAATATATACCATGAATCCGAAATTCCAAAAACTCCACCACTTTGTTATCAAAACACTAATCAGTTATAAAGGCATTGGTAATATCTAATTTACTTTATACATATCCATCGTCTCTTTATCTAAACTAAAGATCATGTTTTTCAACATCAGGAACATATTAATGGTTATCTTCCTTTAATCATTTTTTTTTCAAAAAATATCACCTTTCCTTTAAATCAATTTTCTATGACGTCAATACTATTAAACATATTATTGAAAATAAATAATTAAAAACATTTAAAACATACCCTTATATATATTATAATTCATATAACATAAATCTAGAATTCCAACATATAAACAATTAAATTATTTGACCTCATCCTTAATCCATTAACTAGACTTCATCATCTTATTCCTTAATACCTCCTTCCTTTCATATGCAATTCATAGTATCTTCATCATCAACATAAAAACCACTACTTGTAAAAATGTTCTAATTCTCTTTATATGATTTTCCCTTAGAACATATATTTTAATAATTCCCATACTTTCCACATTTAAAACATTCAATAGTTGATGACATCTTAGGGAGACCATTATTCTCATCTATTGTGTTATCTGAACATTTCAATTTTTATTTTTAATTAGTTACCTGGTGTCCTTATTTTTGTCACCTAAAACATCTTACTATCCCTTTGAGACATTCCTTTTAGTGCTTCTTCAAACATTCTCGACATACATGAAATTGAATCTTCTTTCCTCTATGGTCTCCACTACCCAAACTGTTGGAAAACTATGTCCTTTTAATCTTTTGTTAGTCTAAGAGTTGGTTAAGGTAAAAATTGGTAATCATGGTCCATGATAATTGATTAGGAATTATCCAAGTAACCTTCAGTTTAATCATCATCCCATTTAGATTATCATCATAGAATTTTCCATAACATTCAATGTTAACCTAGTTCCTTTTGGTTCCTACCATTGACTAAAACAATAATGAATAGTATGAGAAACAATAATCAAAGTGGAAAACCACATTTTCTGAAAAATAATTTATAGGATATCTAAATCAAGGTACCATTTTTTAAATCTATGAAACCTTAGTTTTAACCTAATTCATCCCTGATCATCATATATTTAAATCATTCTTAATGGTTTATAAAGAAAATTTCATTAACAAAAGAATATCCCCCATGAGTGTCAAATTAGGCGTTCAATAAGACTCATTATTGTGACCAGGTAATGCTTGAGATTATCCTAAAAAACATTTTTTAGAGTTATTACCAACAGGAACCTCTGTAAAATAATCAGGCCAACTTGTAATATCAAGACAAGAATTTATTACTAGGAAAACCACACTTCTTTATTTTACATAACTCGGGATGTTCTCTTTTACATAGTATTATCCTAAGGGATCTCAATAAAGATTTATCATCCTAGTTTCAAAAGGATAACTAAACCTATCCCCTAATACAAACTGTAACAAACCAATATTTTAATAAATAGATATTACATCCTTTTAGATCAATATAGAATAATTTACACAAATAAATTCTTAAAGACTGTAATAGTTTAGTGTATTTGGAAATTGGGTACACAATATTCGAATTTGGTGAATGATCTAAAAAATATCCCATTAATATCTTACCCTTTAGTATGATTCACAAAAATACCCTAATTAAATCCTTATATCATAGATTTGGGAAAGGAAACATAAAAAAAGGTGAGATCAGATGATCAGTAACGGTATGAATGTTAGATATCAATGATCAAATAAGCATGAAATGATAATAAGGGTATGAGAACCTGATCATAACATCTGAAAACTATACCCTACATATCAAAGATCGTAATTTTGAGTCATGGAATAAAGATGGAATGTTCATAATACATTAATCATAAGGAAATAGAATAACATTATCTATGAGATTATAATATTTTCATAAGACATATAAATGTGTAATACACAAAATCATAGAAAATTAATTACATAGTAGCCAAATATCACTTCCAAGGATATCAAAGTGGAATGGGATCACTCCCCAAACCATCATAGTAGTCATGGTCCAATCCCAACAGCATCATAGATGACAAAGTCTATTACCAAATTACGTACACTCCATATTATTGTCCTGCCTATATCATGGGATATATATAATTACCCAATTAATTAAAGGGAGATATTGGTACCATCCTTCACATAATTAAAATCACACATATTTGTAACACAAGATCATAAAAAATTCATTATATCACAACCCATGAAATTAAATGGGTTTCATAAATATTTCATCATATCATAACCTATGGAAAAGAGTCATGTTTCACAATCATTTCATAATAGAAGAATCCATGAAAAGAAGTGGGTTTTATAATCATTTTGTCATGGTATAACCGATGGAAGAGAAATGGGATTCATAAATGTATTTTCATCATAAAAATAAACTATTTAGAGAAATAATAATAATGGTATCCTTGGATCATATCCCCAATAAATTATAAGTTGCATTAAAGATTATCATCTTAGATGGAAAATAATTTTGAAATATCACTTGGAACATTTATTGAGAAAAATGATTTTTATTTAAAAATAAATTTGTAGAACCAAAAATTCATAAAATATTTTTTAAATTATTTTCTTTGAACATAACCATGACAAATTATAAAGTAATCTTTAGAAAAAATTTAAAACATTTATCGATGAAAATAATACCTCCACTTTTAGAAACAATTTTTAAAAACTAAAAAATTTCAAAATAATTTTATTTAATTATCATGGAATATTATAAATTAATATTTATATCAATGATTGATCATTATTTCAAAGAATTCTATTCATTTCGTACATGTTAAAGTGAATATTCATTTCAAATTTTTGGTAAAACAAAAACATGAATTGTTTAGAAAACAACATGCAGATTCCATTAAAAAAATCATTAAAAGTAAATTATATGTAAAAAACATTAATAAATAATTTGAATAATATTAATTATAGTTTCTAATATGTTTTAGATAATATGTTTTTGGAAGAAAAAGGGTTTTTGACTGAAGATGGAAATAAAGACTATTTTCCTTAAAAAAGTTATTTTAAACTCTTTGGTACATAAAGAGAGAGAAATAAAGAGAAAACCTTTATTATCATGACATAGGAAGAGGAAAATACAATAAAAGAGCTTCTTGAGATATGGATCCCAAAATTTTATCATCAGAAACACAATCATAAACAATCCTGATAAATGATGACATTGTAACATTAAATCTTTACATATTTGGTAACCTTGAATCGTATGCCCTATGAAGGAATAAAATTAAATGAATGTTAAAATATAATGATAATAAATAAATTCATTATGTAAAATTTCAAATTTTTTGTATATAGACCTCATAAAATAATATATGTGTATAATATAACAAATGTATCAAAGAAGGAAAATTGTGACAAAAATCCATTTTCGTTTCGGTAACATTTGATCCATAAACCCCATGAAAGAGAGATACTAAAATGTTTGTATAAATCAGAATAATTTTTAGGATAATAATCATAAAAAAAATTATATGAATTATATACACCATATAAAATAAATGGGTTGTTAATATGACATGTCTCATAGAAGTAAAAAGTGAGACGAAAATTCCTTACCATAAGTCAAATTCCATCATACACGTTCAAAACTCCTATATAATAAATATAATTTTATTATACATATATTAAAGAAAAATATTAATATATATCATGACATATATTATATACTTATAACATTTTATTACCAATTTATTAATAATTTTTTTAAATGTTAAATTTTTGGTAATAACTGCTTCATTTTTCATGTATATTTTAGTTCGTTGTTTTTGATCCATCTATATAGATCGGGGTTATATAATTTAAATAATTTTAAACATGATATAAATATAATATGTATTAATTATATATTTATTTACATTAATCCATTAGATTTAGATATAGAAAATGAATCACACTATTCCTGGAGATAGTAGGTCATACATACGGATGAATGTTGTTTCCATTTCTTCAACGGACAAAACATAAAAAAGGTAAATAATATATAAACATTAAAAAATAATTATTATTACATATAAATATCATAAAAATACCATATTTATATCATATATAATTATTAAATCTATTATTATTATCGTACAAGTAAAATATAAATGAAAAAAGCATTACATTGGTTCGCGATGCGGTAATCTGCTGTCTGCATGAGTGACAATATTATTTTCTAACGGGTGGAAAGGTATGAGCTTATATGTGATATTAAATTTAATTAAGTATCTATAGTTCATAAATATCACATATATTCAATAAATGTATCCTTATTACCTTACACATAAAGTGTAAGTGAAAAACAAATCACATCACTTCGTGAGGTGGTAGTCCTCGGTACACACTAGTGACATTATCGTATCCCTTACAAAATAAAAAGTATAAAGGTATATGATATATAACAGTTACAAAAGTATAATTACTCTAAAGAATAATATATATAATTTAAATACAAAATCATAACAATACATGAGAAACAATTATGGAAAATGAACTATGCCAGTTTGTGAGGCGATAGTCCTCTATACACACGATAGACAATTTCATTTCCTATTTGAGGGAAGAATAGGTAAATGTAGGTCATGAAATTAACATAATAAAAATAAAAGTGTAATTTAGATACCTATTGTGTTATATCATCATTTTAGAATAATAATTCAAGGAGGTGGAGGAAGAAATAAAATAAAACTCTTGGTTAGGGATGTTACCTCTACTTCAAACAACTTGTTTTGTTTTGCACCAAAAGGCTTATTAGGTTATATTTATGAAACAAATAAGGATTATATGTTGATATTATGTCATAAATAAAATTAATTTGGTATTTATTATCTGAACCAAAGGGTTTTTAATGTGTGTAGAGGAGAGGAGAGGGGGTGGCCTTTTAGAAGTAATGAGAGTGGCATACTTTTAATTTTTGAAAAGAGAAATCTTTGACCATATTATTCACATGAAAAATTGATAAAAATGTGTAATTATTGAATCTATCATATATAAGGTCTAAATATATCCATAAAATGGGTTTTGTTTTATAATTTTTAACCCTTATTTTTTAGTTTAACCCCAAGTGAACCCATTTTTACCTTAATCGCAGTAAATATTTTTTGTTGTTTTCACAAATAATTATGGTAAAAAATTAATTTTACCATATTATATAATATAAATTTTGGTGATTAAAAATAGTGAATCCATTTTATTAAATTCAAGTCAAATTAGTTGAAAATTTTAATTTTAAACAAAACCCACAGATACAATGAAAAAAGTGGGTTCTCGAGAAGTGTATTTTTCAAGCACAAAATGATTTTAAATTAACTCTATGTCTAATAATAATTAGTTTATGAATATAAATTAAAATTTATTGATATATAATATATAAATTTTATTAAAATCAATACTCACTGGGAATTATTTTATTTAATTAAGACATATAAACATTATGCACATTAAAACATTTTTTAGGAAAACCCATTTCTTAAACCAAAAAAATATACTCCTAATAAAATACAATATAAAGTGAGTTAAAAGGTAATTAATTAGATTAAATATAAATAAATAATAATTATGTTAATTTTCAAAATAACGGGACATTTAAATTACATAATTTATTGAAAGTAAATGATAGTTTTACAATAAAATCGGTATTTAACTATTCACTAAAAAATCAACATTTTATAAAAATCCCCAAAATTTCACCATAGGTTAATTTTAATATGATGATTTAAAAAATTAATTTAATTTTATTAAATACATTTGTTAAAATCTCTATAAATTAATTATAATATTTTCTGATAAAAATTAATAATAATCATATTTTGAAGAAAACATACTTTTGATGAATATAATTACTTAAATAAAAAATTATTGAATATTTAGTAATAATAAATAAATATATTTATATTGAGTTGTAATTATATATTTATATTTTAAAGTAGTCAATTCTATTTATACCTGCCTATTTAATGATTAGGTTATAAATTCCATTTTTAAATTAATATTATTTCATGGTTGGTGGAAACTCAATGTTTCATGTCATGCATGATATTAAAGAAAATCTTTGTTGTATATAAAAAAGGAAAACCCGGTGTTTCTTATAATTAAAGATATTGAATATTTCAAATTAATTTTAAGAAATATATTTAATAAAATCTTGGGTTGTTACATTTATCACTAAAGAGTTTAATGGGAGGGTTTTATCAGATGGTCATATAGAGATGTCATACAGATTTCATATGATGTATTGGGTTATGAAAACCCATAAATTATAGAAAAAATAAAGCCAATCAGTTCTTATATTGGTTTTTAAATATTTATAATGAGTTTATGAATTTTAAAATGTATCATATTAAAAGGAAACCACCATTTTATATATTTTTTCATGTTGGATACACAAATGAATATATAGATATACATTCCATAAAGTGTGATGATAATTGACCTCTTAAAGAACAACTTTGAGTTTATCCCTAATCGATGTTCGTCATGGAGTATTATTGGTTATGATGAAATGTTATGTTTAGCGTGAGTAGTAATCTTGTATAGAGATATATAATATGGTCATGAGGAACACAATAATGAATAATATTATATGTGTTCATTGGATGACCTTTTATGTATACCACATAGAGTGTCATACCATTGTATTTGGTATACTAGGGGTTCATGGATTATATTTTATCCCCCACTACCCACGTATTGTGAGATACCTAACATGAGAACCTTCATTCTTTGAAAACATACTTATTATGTAAGAATGCATATTGAATTAGCTAATACTGGGATGGTTGAGTATATTGTTGATCATGTCATTGATTGAATCTTCACCGAGAAGGTATTTTTCATCTCATATGATGAGTATGACATCTGATCCCTTGATTTAGTTATACTGTTGGAGTGTTCAGATGAATCTAGATATATATATATATATATCTAGATAAGGGAGATGTGATGTGATAATCCACAAGGATGAATGATATATGATGTATTCATTGCTCATACAAGTCTACACTTAGAGAATGAAGAATAGATGAGTTGGCTATATTTATTTGACATGATGTTCCATGTCCCATGGTCCCTTAATGTATTAGATAAAGGGAAAATATGATAATACATGTTTTAATATTATTTAGAATGGTGGATATAAGTATATAGATACATGTGTTTGATGTAAGTCATACAAGATACCTTTATTACTTGAGAAGCAATGAGGCTTTGATAGAGGATGCTATTTGCTTACATATATGGATCTATAGATTCATATATTTTTTTGATGCCCTAATGGACCACATGAACACACTTTATGGTGGATTTTATGATGATTTATTTTGATTTAGAGATATAAACTAAAAGAGTTTTAGAGTTAATATAAAAGTGTTTTTGATGGGTATTCATAAGGCATCACATATGATGTGATATATGGTGAAGTTAAGGATAATTTTACAAAAGTATTTTAGAATATGTCCAAAAAGATTTTTGGATATTGTTTCATGAGTTATTATATAATATATAATACATAGTTAAATGAAATAATGATTATTTTGACTTAGTGTAAGTGGATGATTGACAGAGTTATTCCTTAAATAATTATATATATATGATATATATATATATATTTTATGGCTTATATGAAAATTTTTATTTACATGTAGAAAGGAGAATATCATTTATAATGCTTAGGATAAAAGTTAACATTTGGACGGTTCAATATTCTACATGGCTATCATTTAGAAAAATGTTTCGTAACATAAAATTATTGGGAGGAAATACATTAATGAGATGAATGAATTTGTTGGACTTGGAATTTATCCTTATGTTACAATGCTTGAGTAATTGAGATAACACCTAATGAGTTTCCTTGGGTGATTTTATATATTACATTTATATGATGGTATTATAGGTTATTTAATTATTCCTATCCAAAACACCAAAATATGAATACCTATATTCTGATTCATCCTTTTCATGCTGATATTCTAACACATCATGGGATAAAGTAGAATCCTTTATGTACAACATGTGATTCAGGAATAGCCCATGGATACACTAAGAAGGTGGGACTGTTTTGTTTTCAATAGAGTGAATTCATTCAGACCATTTTAGTGTTGTTATAATATGTTTTAGTGGTTATTAGTTGTATGGTACACATATTAACAATAGTTATTTATGTTATTTTTATTACACAGTTTCATATATCTTTAATGGGAGACCATAGAAATAGGGTTTTTAATCACCCCGCATGTTCTAAAAATTGTTATGATAATCTTAATAAATCATCCAATATTCAATGAGGAGACCCCATATAAGTATTGTGACATGGATAATGATGTAGTTGGTTGAAATAAATTGGCACCTTTCAAGGCGGACATCAATAGTGGCCACATGGTTCCATATTTTTTAGTGAGCACAAAATTTTGGGAGGTACAACTAAGCTCCATAATGGAATAAATTCAGGTTCTATATATACTATTGTCTAATGTACAAAAATTTTCAAGAAATGTGGAAGCTCAAGTAAGATTTTTAAAGAATAAGTCATATATGGAGTGTAAAAACAAGGATTAAGGTGGTCAACCATAGTTACAAGACCGATGAAATGGTTTTATTCTGGAATGAAATATTTTGTACTTATAGATGATGGAGAACCAAAAATCCCTAATGAGTTAAGTATCTTGAGAAAATAATTGTAGTGAGAGTTAGTATTGATGAAATAATTATATTTCTTTCTTGTTTTTGTTATAATGAAGCTAACATATGTTTTGAAAGGAAATATGGAACTATAGAGAAAATGGGTCTGTCTGATAGAAGGGAGTGGATGGAAAGAAATGGAGTAAGGCACTATTATTTATGAATGGATTTTAATAACTAAAAGTAGTGTATGTTTGTGATACTTTCTCTCTTAATTTTAGTAACATGATGATGCATATGATTCTCAACTTGGATTCCCTGGAGGTTCTATTTCTTGAACAACTTAATGTCAAGATCACATTCCTTTATAAATATTTTTTGGAAGATATCTACAGAGAATTATTGATAGGTTCCATATTGAATGAAATGGAATGTTTAGTGTGCATGCTCAAATGGTATATGTATTGGCATAAGCATTTACAAAGATAATAGAACCTAAAGTGTTATGCCTTTATGGAAGGATGGATGCTTGTTCAGGGAAATGAAGATCATTGGTATAATCAAAAGGGGTTTGAAAATGGGAGTTTCTCCATGATTATTCTCTTTATTAATGACATGTACTAAACTAAACCAGTGAAAGAGTTGATAGGGATGTTGAAGGATTATTTTTTGAGAAGATTCTAGGTAAAGGTTCTTGTTTCATCAAAGAGGATTTTGGGGATGAGGATCATACGAGACTAGAGTTTTAAATTATTATTCTAGTCTCAATTTTAGTACATCTAGATAGTGTTAGAGATATTCATAATGAGATATTCTAAACCTGTTATAACCCTATGATTTAAGCTTTAAATTATCATAGGAGAAGGCACCTATAATGGATTATGAGGATGTGTACAAGGTAAACATTCTATATACATCATCATTAGGTTGTCTTATGTGAACTGTTGTTTGTAAAGACCTGATATGTCTCATAAATTTGGTATATTTTTATGGTTAATAGTGAATCTATGAATGGTTCATTATTGGATATTTATTGGATTCTCCAATATCTCAATGGTCCAGTTTTTCTGGAACTCTTTTTCAAATTAGATAATCCATTGCAAAAGTTTTAATATAATAAGATTATAATAGATATAGACTCAAGAAATATCCCTACTAGATTTGTGTTTTTTTAGTGGAATTATCATGAACTAGATATTGATACATTAACCATTAGTATTAATGAAAACCACCAAAACTGAGTATGTTGTGGTTAAAAACGTTCTGATGGATTTAGTGTTGTTGAATGAATAATTAGATGTAATCCTAATATGCCAATAAATAAATAAAAATTTCTTTTAAAAACAAAGCGTGATTCAATTTTACAAGAAATTTATGTTTCACTAATTAATGAAACACATTTAGCTAATGTACCACTTCATCTGAAAGTTTATGGAATATAAAATGTTGGAACTATGTAAGGTATGTGTGATTCATAATCGAATAGATATTTTAACATAAGTTATAATTCAGAACATTCTAGAGTGGTACTATGATTCAGTAGTGCTTGGATAGATTGGTGTTCCTGATATCATGAGACAAACAATGTATAAAATTAGATGTTTTGGATCATGGTGGCCTATGGATTTGAATAGCATTGTGTAAATCCTAAAAAATGATTCTCATGTATGATATTGTTAAGCATTGTTTGAGAATCCATTTTCTAGAGAAGTATTTTAAATTATAGAAATTAGAAACTTATATAAGTGTGAAGATAATTTGGATGGTGTGGAAAGTTTGGACCATAATTCAAAACAGAACCAACGACATCGGTAGCTTCCAGAGGTGTAGATGTATAGGATGAGTTTCAGAAGCATTCACTATTCATAGGATATGGGAGTTTAGTTGGTGTGATCAATGGGTTTTTTGT
Source organism: Viscum album (assembly GCA_963277665.1). Taxonomy (NCBI): domain Eukaryota; kingdom Viridiplantae; phylum Streptophyta; class Magnoliopsida; order Santalales; family Viscaceae; genus Viscum; species Viscum album. Next base: position 1,821,024,409 of record OY728164.1, read on the forward strand.
CATGGCTATTATCAGGAAGAGGGTCATCCAAAAATATTGTATGGTGATTCGACCAACTAGACCAATTCAATACTGTAGAAATAATATATAATTTTTTTAGGGTCACTTTAGCAATACACATAATTTTCAAGATAAAAAATTTCTTAAATTGTGATTTGGAGTGACTAAATAGTCATATTTGGATGAATCCTCTTGATGATCTTAAGGTGAATTTGTTTAGTTTTTAATGGGGTAGGACTTGTTTCAACCCCAATTAATTATCATATTACATTGTTAGTGATTTTGTTTTGTTTTTTTATTCTATTATGTTTTTTTGTTGTGACTACTTCAGATACATTTGAAGATAATTCATAGTTGGGGTGTTATTATTCTCTAGTTTTGATGCAATTATCCATGGCATCAAATGTTTAAATCATTTCATATCTCATATTTAAGCATTTTTAGCTTCCAATGGTTGTATACATCCAAAAATCAAGATTCGGTGCAACATACAAACACATTTTATATGATTTATATTATTCTAAATATAATATATAAATATACGTAAATATTTTAAGGGAATTTTTTCATTTCTCATGTTTTAGATAAAATGTAACCCTTCTATCATGATACTCAATTTTCAAAATTACATGAAATAGTGAAAAAAATAGAAAATCTTGATACAAATTAACCTCATTACACCATAGTTAAAAAATTAAAATAAAAATAAAAATGAAATAATGAATTGCAAAATTTTGAGAATTTGAACACCCCCAAAATTTTAGGATTCCTTAGAATATAACTAAAACTATTCGGTTCAAAATTCAACACAAAAAAATCAATGAAATAAACTAAAGAATAAATGATCTAAACAAGAATGATTTATTTATAATTTTTTCTACAATATATTGGGTAGAAATTGTATGAAATATCTGTTAAATTTTGAGAAGGATGGATGCTCACATTTTCACAATGTCAATGATGATCTCGACTAGAAGTAGATGGTAAACATGAAATATTTTATTCTTTAGTACAAACATGAATGATTATACCACATCATAAATTGTAGGGTTTCAAATCAGAACAAAAGGTGAAGATCCACCAGATGACAATGTTCAAGTGGTCCATCCCGAGCACTCGGTGCATCTCGTTCACTAGATTGTTGCATCCTACATTGATACACTCCTTATACATGGTGACCTTCATCCCTAAAGAACGCCATTTGTGGGAATTTCATCACCCACCATAGGGATTCTCATTCCTTCCCCTCTTGATCATTAATATCCTGCTCCTTGAATCCCTCCCCCCAATCACACACCATTCCTAATTACACCCCATACCCACTAGACGCTGCAACACCCATCATAATTTTAAAAAACTCACAGAGAATGAAAAGTAAATGGTCTTCTTGTATTTAACCACATCTTCTTCCACCTCACCCTTCATCAATGGTGTCCACCTTATACTAGTGTCAAAAGCTAGTACTTTTATATTGGCAAGGTTCCAATACAGTACACCACTGCATGATTTGGAGATATCATCTTCATGGAAGATAAATACATCCCAAGGTAGCCACAAATCACACCCAAGGTGCCTTCACACCTATCCACAAGATTCAAAGGCATCACAATAGAGGAATTTGAATAACTCAATGCCTTTCTTCTCGTGAGCATCATGGGGATTTGAGAGCCTAATCATTTTGTATTAGGGGGGATGGAGTAGAGCATCACCATAGACATAGATATAGTGTGAAAATACATCCTAGGATTTGGGATATTGCATCAATACTGTGTGGTCAGATTGAAGATGTAAAAATTTAGGATAATAGGCTCGCCTCCTCACAAAGTAGTTAGCTAGCCTCATCCATCGCTATGAACTTCACTATCCTCTTGGGAATGTAACTCAGGATAAAATTGTCACCTACATTATGATCATGGTTATTTACATCATTTTAGTTTCTATTGACATTATAGGTAGATATGAAGGGGTGTTTGGTTTCACAAAAGTAGTCTTCCTAAAAGAATAATATGGAAACGTTGTTTCTCTTTTGGGATGGTCTTTGGGAGAACATAGACTCCCACATTGATGACTTGTTGTCTGGGCAGAGAGGTTGAGATCAAATGAATTTATAAAGAGATATCATATATATATTCTCCTAGTTCTTGGAATAATAGAAGCTATGTGGTGTGTGAAAACCCTTAATGTTCTTTTTTTCATTTTATGGATCATTCACAACATACCAAAAGATGTAAACATCACAACCAATGAAATTATTTCACCGAATATTGACATAAGAGAATCGAAAAACCACGAGAGAAGATATTTTCATTTTAAATTTATAACTAATTTAAATATTATAATAATAAAGGGTTACCATTCCTTAGGATATCTCTTTTATGATGTTGTTGGTCTTATGAAAATCCCTTTTGGATTACCTTTGTTGGGTTGGGAGGATCCATGTGTAGAATCCTTCTATTGGTGATCCTCATATGCCCCTTTGATCTCCATATGACACTGATTGATTGTTGGAAAATAACATCTTGGATCAATTAACTTTTTTTCATCATAATTTCTAATATATCCCTTATACTTGAAGGATTATTTCTCATTCTTGAGGGGGAGAAGGAATAATTTGAGGAAGATGTCAGTTGTGTGCAATGATTCTGAATTATTATTTTTTCAAATAACCATATATAATTAATATAACCATTTATTTATAGATCTACCATTTATGTTAAAATATTATTTAGTTATGTATCAGCCCTTAAGTAATATAATAAACTATTCCTAACCCCATAACATTATAATATTAATAATAATATTATTTTATATCTTATCCTAAATGGCACAATAATAAATATTATTTTGATGGATTTTAAATTAATATTCACCACCAGGAATGATCTTATTCCATTAATCCTTATCAAAATTTATTGAATACATGAATAAATATTTTATTGTATATTTTATTCACAATTTGGAGAAATGATATATATTAAATACACAATAAAATAATAAATATCATATCCATAGTTAAAATATAAATATTTATTTAATATTTTCAATTAATAAAATATGAATAAAATCATTCCTCAATGTTGAGATTAAAATTTATTTCATTAATTAAATTAAAAGATAATTTAATTTATATAAATAGATAAACCTAGTGAGTGACCCTCTAGGATTATTTCTCATTGGCATCAGACAAGCTTTCCAAAAGTCATATATTACAGTCTAGCAATGGGTCAAGGAACCCATGAGAAAGAAGTTAATGTCACAATGATAATAAACACATGTAAACTCCTTATATATAATATAATATATTTATCATAATATCTCATCAAGAAGGTTTCACATCCATTTCTTTCTCTAACTATCTGAAATAAACGTTGTTACACCATGGACATAGAATTTAAGGAGATATTTTTATTCTAATCAAATGGTTGAGATATAAACTTCCATAAATATTTAATAGAAAAATACTTCCTTGACTTATCCATTAATAACATGTAATTCCTAACACATCCAACACATCAAATTTCACTATGAACTGTTATCAGCATGGTTTAATGTAATACATCGAAGTGCATGAGTCATGACATGCATTAATAATAATATAAAAGAATAAAGACTATTACACATGCTCATAGATAGGAATATTATTTGAAACCAAAACATTTAGAATTACTACCATCGACTTAGTTCTCATAATCTTTCTTATTAGATATTACCTTGTGTAAACTTCATGAGATGAAGTCTCATCCACTTATGAGTAATCACACCTAAAATTCAAAATTCTATATGTCCTATCATAGAATTTTATTTGACTGTAGAACTATATTTAAGAATATGATCATGTAATTTCATGGTTCTCATCATATAAGGGAACTTCTATTCCATTATCAATGCTATACATACACTAGTACATTATCACATTAATTCAATGTATAATAAAAACAATATGTGATAAGGTGTTGAAATTTATATTTACTAATTTGAATATACATGAAATCTAAATTAAAAGTAGTTGGTTCTAGGGAACACAATCTAATATAATCTCCATGATATTTTCTTTTATGAGTTTACACGAATCCATTGAAAAAACTTGGTTGATTTGTGTTAGAAGGGTTGTGGTACTCTTCCATATATTTTCTATCTCCCAAAACCTACAAAATCATTGTAATTTTTTGGAATATATAAAATATGGAAGGTCAAGATGAACCAAGATTCATAATGGATTGAGATTTTAATCTACACATATCAACTAAATTAATAATATAAATATATTTACGAAACATAAAATATTATTTTTTCGAAAAAATATAAATATAAAATATAATTATAAGAATAATTGAAATTTGCAATATTGTAATATATATTTTAAAAAATAAAATTTCCAATCTACATATAAATTATATTTAGTTTTATACTAATATATATGTATTTATATTTTAATATATTAATAATTTATGATATATAATACTCACCGTTGGTGGTGGGGTGCTAAGGGTTTTGGGGGGTGAGGGGTCAGTGTTGAGCATGCAATTTTATTGTGATTTTCTAACATACATTGTGATATATAGTGATGAATGTAATTGACATATTATGATATATAAAATCATAGTAAATTAAAATTTTAAAAGAAAAATTTATTGAAATAATTATTATTAATATAATATATGTATTATCCCAATCTATGTTGGCAATAAATGAAATGAATGAATTTAAAATATTTTAAATTCATTAAATAAATCAGTAATTTGGTAATGAAATAAATTTTTTTGAAATTATGAAATATATTTTTGAAAATAAAATTTATAACATATTAATTTCATATATGAGTTCTATGAAAATATAATTAATAATATTTTTAATATATAATAATATTTTAAAATTTTTATTATAAATAGTCATATTTAAAATATTTTAATGGTTCTGGGTTAGTCGAGAGGTTTGGAGAGTGGCTCATGTGTTTTTTTTTGTTTTGGATGCTTTAGAGGCCAAATGCCCTATTTTGAAATTCTAGGTCAGGACATAGGGTTTTGGGTAAACCATGAGGCACCTTCTAGGTAATCGTGTGACTTATTTTGAACTTTTGGATTTTTTTGGGTAAACCCTATGAGTGAGGTGCACACTTTTGCATCCACCTCTCTATTTTTGATAGAGAGATTCTTCTTGGTTTGCACCTGGTTGGAAAACCTTGTTGGGAAAACCTTGAGGCATGTACATGGTATTTTTTATGTTTTTCTTTTTCTTTTTCTTAATTTCTTTTTATTTCCTTACTATCCATTATTTCTCCTTGATTTAACACTACATAGAGCGATCTCCCTATTTTTATTCCTACTATCAGATTTTATCCATCTCCTTTGTTTGTGATCCCTTCTTTGATCTATTGGAAGTTATGGATCCATAGTGATTAGGCTGAACTCGCCCTAGCATCTTCTTCATTTATCTTTTTCCTCATGGAGCGCTAAATCCATTTGATTTATTTTTCCCAATTTTAAAGGATTTGGATAGAAAATCGGATCTACTTCAATCAACATTGAATTGGATCTTGATATCATATGTGCCTAAATTTATGAATCGAGGTAGGTGATGCATACACTGATTTGAGTTTTTGAAGACTTTTGGGTGGTGAAACTTTTAGTGCACTTTTGGGTATTTTGAGTGAGACCCATTTATAACCGTTGGTTCATATTGAAATGATCGTATGACCCGTAAGATGCCATTAGGCACGAACAATACCTGTTTTTCTTGAGTGAGGCCTAGTTAGAGGTTGTTTCTCCTTGGGATGGTTTGGTCGTGGTGTCAAATTCATTTAAATTAATTTGTTTTAATTCTATCTGAGTTGGTTAATTAATTCTAAGGCATTAAAAACCTCTATATTAAAATGTGATGATTTTTTAAGTTGTAAAATTAAATCATCTAAATTGAATTGATTATTTAATGTGTGTTGCTTAAATTGTACATATGTAATTTCTTTAATTGAATGAGATAGGAACCAAGGGGTCATGATGGGTGTGGACTGAGATATTATTGGGATGGAATGACTGTTAAGATTGGTCATCGAGGATGTCATATTGAGTGGGGAAATTCCATTAGGTTGGGCTTGTCCCAAATATATTTATTTTTTGAGTGGTAGTAACCATAGTATTGGGCGTTGTGGATGTTGATTTTAGGTGAGAAGGCCATTAGGTTCGACATGAATCATGATATTGGGATGGAAAACCCATCATATTTGAGTGACATGGTCATAACGGTATGACATTCCAGTTTTGATTAGTATTAGGTTATTTATTTGGTTATTTCTGCTAACTGATGATGTCCAAAGCACCAAATTGAGTTGTTTGAACAAAGGATGACTCTGTTGATGAGGTGGTTTTGACCACACATGTGGGTAGATGCCCCTAGTAGTTGAGGTTTAGGTAATTATTTTTTGGGGGTTCTTGTTATAGAAAACCACATGGACGGTGAGGAGCTTCTAGATGTCCGAGTTAAGAAAGGAAATTGGGGGATGAGGCTTGTTGTGATTGAGGCTATGGGATTGGATATTTTTTAGAGGAAAAATATCACTATTCCTCCAGTTTTTAGGCCTTGTAATGACATGTTCTATAGAGAAGGGGTTCATGGGACCATGTTACTATTTTCTTTGGAATCCCTTCAAGACGTTGGTACTTGTTGAGACATGTGGTGTCAGGAGGCATGGGGTTCTGGGTTACTTGATAAATGTGGAACCTAATGGTTCACCTAGGTTTTGAAATCAAAGGTACCATGGGCCATGTGCCAAGGAACTTCTTATATTCTGGGATTCCAACATTGTGCAAGGAAGGTGATGGTTTCCTGATGTTTGTTGAGCATTAGATAAACCTTTTTTATTTATTTCATTGATATTATTTGTTTAATTTCTATATCACACATATTTAAAAACATAATTTAGGTATGAACCACTGCATGTTATGAAACTAAGATTCATCTCACACCCTACATGGGTCCTTTAGGATGAAATAGACTTTATGAATTTACATTTAGGTAAAGGATAAACCTCAAGAATCAGACTGTATTAGCATTTTCAATGGAGTTTGGTATAGGACCTTGAGGTTTTTCCTAGTTGGTGTTTCTATTTTCATTTAGCCTTATTTCATTTTTAGCATGTTGTTTCGTATATTTTATGTAGCTATAATGGTTATCCATGGGATCCCTCTTTTAACATGATTTATATAACCTGATATATATGCATGTTATTCTACTTGGTTTCTACAAGTTGTGTTTATGGAATGTTTTCTTGTTTATTTAGCTTCAATTTTAGTTTCATATTTATTTCTTCCACTATTTATCTGATATTTTTTGTGCTTCTACCAATAGATAGTCTGGTTTGAGTCTGCTAAGTCATATTAATTTTGATGCAAGCTATATATTTTTACTCAGACTAGTATTATACCTTTCCCTGAGTGTATAGTCTCCCCAATATTTTTATTTACGCCCTCACTGCTAGTCTCTATCCTTTAGCATATGGGGAGATGATCCAAAGGCTAGTGGAACTCAGTCTAATTGCACTGTTCATGTTGATAATTAGGGAAGGGATGCTATAAGTGGTATCATAGGAGATTCTTTTACCTATTTTCATGGTATTAATATTTGGGTTATGGTAGGATGAAGATTATGTGATGTTGGGACTGTTTTTATAACTTATTCCTGGGAGATTACAGCCCCATGCATGAGTTATGACCTCAGTTTCCAGGGGTGGGAATTTCTATTCTATTTTGCACAAATTATGGTTTATATGAGTTCTACATTGGTGGAATATTTTAAAATGTGATTTTATTATTGTGACACGTGATAATTTTTCTGATGAGGCAATTAGTGAGGTATGAACCCTTATCCGATGAGGCAAGGTGTGATTTCTTGGTTGTTTGACATTTTATAAGAATATTTTAGGGTATTCCAAATTTACAAATGCATGTATGCCTTGTTAAATGATTATTCCATGTGATAAATTTTAGATGCCATGTGAAAATGTGAAATGCCATGATAATATTTCTTTTATATATGAAATGTGATATTCCATGTATATATATATATATAATGTCATGTGTTGTGAAATGGTCATGGCTCTTATAAGATCAGGCATGTACTACGGTTGAGTTGATTTTAATCAACAAGTTTGGGTGAATCAGTCATCAGTTTGAGGAAATAATGGTTTTCATGATGGGAAAGGACCATGGATTATATAATACGTGGCTCTGTTGAGGGCGGGTTAGGAGGCCATGAGGTCAGGGTTTAGCGTGGCATGATTACGGTAAGGTAGATTAAGGGTATCTAGGATACACTATTTTTACTACATTCCATATTTTCTTAATATATAAATCTGTTATATATATGGGTTGTATTACCATTTATGGTATTTAGAAGGTTCCTCCTAGATGGACCACATTGAGTGTCAGGTGGGGGATTGAATAGTTTCGCATGAGCATGAGTAGGTTCAGACCCCTGAGGTTTAGATAGAGCATGAGGCATAGGTACAGGCTCAGGTTTTGGATCCAGTGTAGGAAGAGAAAAGGCAATACTGAATATCATTTGGGACATGGCACGAAAAGAAGCTCCGATCAAGCATGGCATGTGTCTTTTATGGGATTGAATAGGGTTCTTAGGGAGTAGAGCCACTGATGGCATATCTAACACAGCAGTTCCAGTCCCAACACCTGATACTTTTTCAGGTGAGGGTGGACCTCAAGTGACTAAAAAATAGATAGAGATAATGAAAATGATCATTGATTACATCAAAATTCTTCTAGGGTAGAGGGTGATTTGGAAATGTACTTACTCATAAGGACATCTAATAAATAGTGGGACATATAGGTTTAGTATTATAAACATTATAGATAGTCCTGGAAATATTTTGGGGCCATATTCATTGATCACGTTTTCCTAGCAACACTGAGGGATGAAAGGGCTTGAGAGTCTATAAGACTTCAACAGGGTGAAATCTCTGTCATGGAAAATGCAGTGATGTTCATTGAGTTATCCCACTTTTCACCTAGCATGGTGAGTGATGACACCTCCAAGGTGAGGATCTTAGAGGATGGTTTAAGGAACACCAATCAGATGCGAGTAAAAATCTTTAGATTGGGATCATTCTTTGATGTATTGAACCAGGAACTCATAGCCAAGGAAAATAAGGTTGATATTTTGTTTTCAAGATGGGAAGTGGATTCATGTGACTTCATTAGCGATGGTTCAGATGGTAGGAGGGGAGGTCGGGACGAGTTCCAGTAGGGCAGTCAGGCCAAGTACTTGAGAAGAACACCTCATGGTAGATCCTCTACCATTTTCTTTCATTTTTGGAATCCAGGACATGTCCAAACTCGGCGTGAGTGGACTCTAAAAGATTTTTGAGAATATTTATAATTCAGTCACCTTGAGAGGTTCTACAGGAAGACTTTTCATTTGGTCAGTGATCGGGTTTAGGGAAAAGTCGGTATTTTGAGGTTAGTTTAGGATTGGTACTAGGTGAGGGTATCCAAGGATCATATGAACACACATGTATTATAAGGGGTAGTGGGACCCATCAACGGGGTCTATGGTTAGTGGCTACAGAAGTACAATAGTTAGGTTAGGCATCAGGAAGTTGATATTCAGGCAGGTGCATGTCATGGAGCTTCTAGGGGGTGAGCGGGTTGGTGAGCCGATGACAGTCAGAGGTACCCTATGGGTGTGCCCTAGTTCTGTTTTTTTACTTTACGTTGCCATGACCTGTTAAGGAATGTCCATTTTGAATGAATGAGGTGAACATAGTGTATATACACTAACCAGACACTAGTCGATAGGTCGACACTAGATCGGGTATGTGATTATATATATATGAGGTGCTTGGAATCATAAGCATTATAGGATGCGAGTTTTTAGGTACATAAGAATTGGGGAATATAAGGGATGTGGGTTACTTGAGGTGCCTTGGGAATGAAGGAATCAAGGATGAGGTATTTAGTTTAGGTGAAAGGCACCGAGATTGATTTGAACATCTCTGGATAAGCGGGAACTTGTGGTGCAATGTCTGATATCGGCTCAAGGCAAACACTGATGCAATTCGGGATGTGGATGGGTGTCTGGTATTACACAAGATCACCCTATGAGGTGAAGCAGTGATGATAAATCACGGGAGGGCTGTGGGTTAGGGAAATATATCAATGGACCTTTGTTTTCTTTTGATCTGGGTTGGTTGAGACCGAGTTAGGCAACTCCTAAGGCGGGGACCCCCCCTTAGGAATTTGGCTTAAACCCTTAAGATCGAGGTAGTCTGGGATATAATTTATTAGGATGGTTATGTTTGGTACCATCTATGATTTTCTATTGATATCAGGGATAAAATATTTTAAGGTGGGGAGATTGTAACGTCTTAGGGTTTTGAGTCAGTTGAAAACCACTCTCGATTTGAAATTTTCAGTTAGTGGCTATGCCATTTTTTAATCTAATGATAGGAACTCAATTCTGAGAGTTCCAACATCTTTAAATGATGGTTTTTGGTCAGTATAGAGGCTTATAGAGTGCCTTGAGTGTGTTGGTTTGGTTTTGGAAGTTTCTGAGGCCAAATGACCTGTTTTGTAATTATAGGCAAGGGAACAAGATTAAGTGTAAAACTTACAGCCCCTTCCAGGTAATCATGTTGATCATTTTGAACTGACACATGGTTTGGGAAAACCATGAGAGTGAGGTACACAACTGTGAAAACACCTCTACATTTTTGAATAAGGGATACCACATGGTTGATGCACGGTTTGGAAAAACTGTGCAGGGTAACATTGCGAGCCTTAGTGTTTGGGTTAGTGGTTGTTGTAAGGCTGTCACATGGTTTAGAAAACTGTGTGGGTAAATCGTGAAGACTGTACAAGGTGTTTTTTAAGTTTTTATTATAATTTTATTTTATTTTATTTCATTCCACTCCCTTATTTATCCTTGGTCTCATGTTGCACAAAGGGATCTATTTATTTTTCTTAATTCCACCAAATTTGATCCAACCCTTCGTTTATGATATGTTCATTGATCCGTTGGAGACTATGGAACCATATTGTTAAGCTAATATCACCATAACCTCTTCATCATTTCACTTTTTCCTTATGGAGCACTAAATCCATTTGAGCTATTTCACCCAATTCTTAGGGTTCTGGATGGAAACTGAGATCTAATCCAATCCACTTTGAATTAGAGTTTGATATTGTATGTGCTTACGTATACAAGTCTATGTTAGGTGATGAATACATTGATTTGAGTTTTTTAGAATTTTTAGTGGTTTGAATTTTATCACACTTTTGTATATTTTTATCGAGACCCATTTATACATGTTTCTTTATATGGAAATTACTGTTTGACCTATGGGGTTCCATGGGCAGGCCCAATTCCTATATCTCTTGAGCGAGGCTAGGTTAGAGGTTGTTGCTCCTTGGTATGGTTTGGCATGGGTGTTAAATTACGGTAAATTAAATTATTTAAATTTGATATGAGTTGTTTATTCAATTCTAAGGCATTCAAAACCTCGATATTAAATTGTTTATGTTGTGTAATTCAATCAATTAAATTTAATTTCTAATTTATTGTGTGTTTCCTAAATTTTACATATATAATTGCTGGAATTTCACGAGATGGGACCCATGGGGTCCTGATAGGTGTGTACCAGGATCTTTTTTGGATGGAATGACCATAGATATTGGGCATCATGGATGTCATATCGAGACAGCAAGTCCATCAGGATGGGCTTGGCTCAAGCATATATATTTCGTAAGTGGTATTGAACAAAATATTGGGCATCGTGGATGTTAGTTGTAGGCAGTGAGTCTATTAGGTTGATCATGGACCTTGATATTGGGATGGAATTTCCATATGATTTGAGTGAAATGGTTTCAAGGGAACGAGGTTCCGGTGTTGATGTGTGTTAAGTAATTTATTTGGTGGTTACCACTCACCCGTGATGGACAAAGTTCTGAATTGAGTCATGTGAATAGAGGATGACTTTGTTAATGAGGTGGTTTTGACCAATCATGTGGGAAGAGGCCCCTAGTAGTTTCAGATTTGGTAATTGTGGTTTGGTACATTTTTTTTTATAAATCCATGTGGAATGTTAGGAGCCTTCAGATGTTAGTGTTGATACTGATGGTTGGGGGATGAGGATCACCATGATTGAGGCTATGGACATGGATTTTTTTGAGTACATATATCAATCTTCCTCCAGTTTTCGAGCCTTAGGATGATGTTTTATTTCGATTAGGTGTGCAAGGGACTAGGTCACTATATTATTGGGTGTCCCTTTGGGACATCAATACTTTTTGATCCATGAGGTTTCAAGAGGCACGTAGTGTCGGGTTACATGATGGAGGTGGAAGCTAAGGGTTCACAAGGGATGTGACATCAGATGTACCTTGGGCCATGGGCCAAGGACATTCTTCTATTCTTGGATTATAGTGTTGGCTGAGGAAGGGGTTGGTTACTTGGTGGATGTTTATAACCAAGGAAAACTTGTTTATTTATTTCATTGATCTGATTTTTTTAATTGTTATATCACATCTTATGAAACACATATTTTAAGTACGCACCATTGGGTGGTATCCTATTGAAATTCATCACACTCCCTACATGATTCCTTCGGGATGAGTGAGGACTTATGACATTATATATAGGTAAAGGATTAGAACTAGGAGCTAAACCTCATTAAATTCATGCATGGAGTTTTTCACGGGACTTTGAGGTCGTGCCTAGATAGAGTTTCTATTTAGTTAAGATATATTTTAGTTTAAGCATGCTATTATGTATGTTGTTTGTAGCTACAGTGGTTAGCCATGGGATCCCTATTTTAACTTGATCTGTAAGACATGTTGTGGATGTATGTTATTCTATTTGGTTGATATAATTGGTGTGTCTGGCATGCTGGATTTTTTATTTATATTCTGCTGTAGTTTATTTACTGCATTTACTATTTATATGATATTGCCTCTGCTTCCACCAATAGAAGGTTTCGTTTGAGTTTTCTGAGTCCTTTTAATTCCCATGCAAGATAAATATTATTACTTGGACCAGTATTATATCATCCCTTAAGGGTACACTATCCCCAAGATTGTCATTTACACCCTCACTACTAGTCATAAACCTTTAGTGTATGGGAAGGCTCTCCTAAGTCTAGTGGAACCCAATCCGATAGCACTATTTGAGTCCCTAATCTGGTCGGGGATGATACATAAGATATACTATATTCATGTATTATTTACATGATAACCAGTGTAAGTCATAGTGAAATATTGATCTTGGCTCTCTAATGGATATGATGGATTTTAAAAGGGGTCATTATTTTAGTGGGATCCTATTTAATAAAATTCTTTCTTAGATGAGATGCATTTTTATACACATAATTATGATTTGTTCAGTTCTACCACATGCCTTAAGGGGTGAATAAAATGGATTTTTATGGATAGGGAATTCATACTACTGTAATTTATATAAATATTCTAAAAAAGTGAATTAATTAAATAAATGTTTACCAAATATTCTCAAAGTGTTGAGAATGATTGAATTGGGTATATAATGCCTGAATTTTTGTAATATATGAATTGTATAAGTGGTTCAATGTTCAAACCCAAGGAAGAACGGTTGGTTGAAATGTTCAACAATGTTTCTTTATGAATCCAATTATGTTCATTTAAATCTAGGGTTTTCAAGAAGGAAGAGTAATAATTCATTATTATTGATTTATCCAAGACATACCTATAGAAGTTTGTGAAACTCTATTTAATAACCTTGTAATGTATGGATGTTATAGAAATTAGTTAACAAATTTTAAAGCATATGTGATACTAAATGCATATATTATAAACAATTTTAAATATGAAGGACTTTAAAATCAAATGAATTATTGATTTACCATGTAGTTTATATTCATGAGTTGTAGTAAATAGTTACTGTATAAAGTATTTAAATATTACAGTTTTTATCAAGAATAAATGAATATATTTAAAATATGTGTGTCTACATCTAATTTCTCTTATATGGTAAGAGAATTTGTTTGATAACAAAATGTTTCTATGAGTAAGAATGAGACGATTAAATGAATACACATAGTTTATGATTCATCAATTTTTATAATACGTTTTGAGAAGAAGTTTTGGATAATAGTGTTTATCATGGATAAAGTGGTTATAACAATATTTATTAAAATATGTGGGAATGAGTTACTACCACCCATAGGCGGTATATTCAAATAAAGTATTATTTTTAAATGAAAATGTTCTAAACACATATAATACCATATATGATATGAAAAAATAGTTTATTGGTTAAATATACCTACTAAAAGGAAAAATTGTTATTTCCTAACACAAAAGGGTGTTTGTATCATAGAATGATATTCTGAAAAGAAAAAATGTTTATGATTATAGTGGTAGTATTTTTGGAAATATGGAAGTAAAAACTTAACAAATAAAGGATAGCAGTAATCATAAGTTAAAGCGTTTCCACTTAAAATCCAAAAATGGTTAGGATACACGATGATAAAGAGAAATGTAAATTGCTACATTTACTTATCATTTAGAAAGTTGTATATCTATTATACCAGTTTGATATAATGTTTTTTTTCAATCAATATTCTAAAATATTTTAGGATATGTAATGATAAATAAAAATTTAAAGAGTTATATTTAGTTATCCTGAAAATGAAACACACTATTTCTTGAAGGGTTGTACAAATCTAATTAAAAAGTTAATGACATTTTATATCATAAAATATTTTAGGGTATTTTGGTAAATTAAAATGTACATATTTTTATTAGTGACCCAAAAATAATTTTATCACTTTTTCCTAAAAGATATTAAGATGTAGTGATAAAGATAAATATACTAGTGACATTTAGTTAGCATATGAAAGTAATTTTAAATTTTTCCTAAAATAGTTTAGGAAGATTTGTAAAATATAATGTAAGTAGGTACACTATTTCAATAATTTTTTTGGAATAAGGTTCCTAGGATGATAATAGTGAGCTTATAAAAAAAATGATGTTGATGTCATAACATTTGATGTTGTGAAGTTATGATGTTTAAATATGTTCAAGAGGATGAATAGTTAGGAATATGATTCCAAAGTCCCACTATTAATCAAACTGGTTTACTTGATATATGTTTCTCAATAATTATTTTATTTGGAGGGATTTCTCTGATGGTCACATAGATATATGACAAGGATTACAGATGATGTAATGTGTTAAAAAACCGAGAATGTTTAGCAAACACAAGGATGATCTGGTAGTTTATCATATATGTCATGATAAATCGATGCTTATGTTGTATTTTATAAATAATATTAAATGTTTTAATAATATTCTAATATATAATATTAAAATGGAACATCTATTTCATCATTTCTCACATAGTCTACAAAAATGTATGTATAGATTTACATTTTGTTATGTAATTGACCTCTAAAAGTACGACTATGATTTTATCCCTATCTGATTTTCATAAAAGATTATTATTGGAGATGAATAAATTTTAAGTTTAGCATGAGTATGATTCTTGTATAGAGTAATAGAATAATATTTTCATTGGGGTGACTTGGACATATGGTTGGCGACCATACGCTAATCACTTCACCATCATATAGAGTGTTCTAGGGAAATATCCCCAGCTCCACATGGCTTGTCAGGCCATGTGAGCTCATTGAGACCATCAACCCAACTCTCTTTTCATTTCCCCAATCATCAAAGAACAATGAGAAACAAAGAACTCAGATAAAACATGACTTCCTATGGAGATTGAATTCTCATCACGAGGTGTGCTTGCAAGGCACCCTACTCGTAATTGGAATGTCACATCCCAAAAAAACCTAGCCCCGAACTATCCCATGTCTTCCCCAAATAACATGACCCAAGAGAGTGAACCTCCTTTGAAAGCATTTCAAATTCAGAAACATACTAAAAATGTCACGACCCGTCCTCGGGGCCCGTGTCGTGACTACCCCAAGCCCGCCTTCCATAGGCCAGGGGGTGGCGACTAGCACCATGGCATAAATCCCGGTAAAAAGGGAAGGCATTGCCTTTGTAAAGTAAACAAACACCACAGAGTAAGCAACAGAAGAAGTAAAAACTAAGTAAAACTGAGTACAACATTATGTGCGTAAAAAGTAAGTGGGTCATTACACAAACCCAAAATGAAAGTAAAGTACAACTGGAAATGGAAGACAACAACTGAAAAGTAAATCTACAACACCGAGCTGTCCATTGGAAATCCCACCTAAAGGGTGGGTACAGATAGCTCCACTGCTCCTCGGGTCCCACCGTTCGCTCCGAGTATGTTCCGCCCAGTGGTCCACCTCCAGGTATCGTCCTGCTCTGCAAGGCTCAACCACGATCAACGTTGTCCGTCGTCTGCATCCAACACAACGTAGTGCAGGCATAACTCGTGCAGGGGTGAGTATAAGCTACTCAGTAGGGACCCCTAGACTCTCGAAGGTCTTCAAGTATCCACAAAGGATAAACCACAAAATAAAGGTGAATCACGAAGTAACATCTGAAACTTCTTAGGTATATGCCCATACATATTCCTAAGTCATCAATTCTCGTTCGGCTCCAATATCCAAGCCCAAGTACAACCCAATCCACATAGGAAATCAAAACGTAAATCCACATAGTATAGTACAACACAATCCACACAGGAAAGTAAAACAGGATTCATCTCACACAGGTATACTTCTTCGAAAGACGATAGGGATGATCACTGATCCATCTAAGTCATCAGACCCCCAAAAGATCGATAGGTACTAACCCCCTCAATGACCCACACAGGATCGGACCCACAAAGGATCGGTAGCACTGATCCACATAGGATCACTGAGTGCTGTAGTCGTCGTCGTCGAATCCACTCAGGATCTCTTCACAGTCGTCGTCGCAGTCACAGTAGCAGTCGCAGCCAGCTCTAGTGTTCCCGCACACAGCAAGCTCGTTCGGGAGGGTACGCTCCACGAGCCGAGAGGCTGATACATAAACTAACATATAGTCCAGAGTTGATGTATCCAAAATTTCCGTATAGTCAACAGGAACTCAAAGTCACAGACGGCGCGTTAATCAGACACCCGGTCTGAGAGTTACTGACTTTTTCATCCGAGGGGCCCGGTTGGATTCTAAGGAAAAACCAACCTGACCGTACTCCACCTACGTCCAAACCTCTGGCGAGGTAAGCCAAAAGATCTGTCTCACTAAGAGGAATCCAACAAAGTCGACAACATATCAATCGGACATCCGGAGCTTAAGATATGAGTGTTTCCGCTCCGAGGGCCCGATTGGTTACGTGTACAAACCAACCATGCCGAACTCAAAGTATTCCGAAACTATATGTGTGATATACCGAAACGATCGCGTCGATCCATGGATCGCATCGCAACTGATGGTGCGTCGATCGGAGACCCGTAGCACAAGTTATGGGCATCTGACCAGAAAAGGTTCGGTATTAAGGGGTTCGGGCCCGGTCCGACCCGGCCCGATACCCCCTGGGTCGACCCGAACCGGGTCCGGCCCTGCCAGGCCGTAGCCCGGCCGGGCGGACCGGCCAGGCGGCCGAGCTGTTTGGAAAAGGGCGGTGGGGAGGGGCGCCTCCCCCCCCTGGTGTAACCGCGCCCCCCTTTGATCGAGGCCATTTTTGTAAGCCGGTCGGGGGAATTAATTCCCCCGACGTCCTTTTGTCCAGCCGGCCCGCACCGGCTGGCCGGTTCTGCCAACAAGGACCGGCGACGGCCGGTCGTTCATCATTCGCCAACACCGGCAGCCCGGAATCGGCCGCCGGTCACCCTACTCCGCCGCGGCCTGGAACCGGCCGCGACTTGGTTCGTCCGGCTCGGTGTGATGACACCGCGCCCTTCCGCTGCAGACCCGCTCCGGCTGCGGTGTATTCGGTTTTCTTCGATGCGGCGCGACGACGTCACGTCCTTGTTCAACTTCACAGCGTGGCACGACGGTGCCACGCATTACTTGACGTACGATCCCGCGTGGTGTGACGACACCACGCCATTCCATCCCAACCAAAATGAATCAAACAAGGTTAAAGGAGGAGGTTCATCCGTGTTTGTGCGGTCCGACCCCCTCTCGTTAAACATTATCATATGGTCGTATAACTATGAAGAATGTCGAACTAGAAATCACGAACAAAAATAATTAAATAATACCCTACCTTGATAAAAGAGATGACGAATGTTAGCGTCGCGAAGCGAGGATTCGAAGACGTTGACAGAGATTTTGTCATGGAAAACCTTCGCGAAAAGAGATGTCGCAGAATAAAAGTGTCGTGGAAGAAGACGTCGCGTCGCGAGTTGGTGTCGCGGAAGATGGTCTCTGAGGGCTCGACGCTCCACGTCGGAGATCGTTCGTTCTTCGCGTTCTTCGTCAAAGGGAATGAAGAACTCAAGACTTCCTTAGCTTTTTCTCCAAAGGCTCTCAAAAAACTAAACACCAACCCAATAAAATAAGTTCTTAACTTGTTTTATTAACACATCAAGGCTTTTGAAATTCAAGTGTTTGAATTCCACAGTAACTCACCTCATTAATTCCATAAGTTAATAAAATTAAGTTAACAAAATTAATTGGAGTTGAGGAGGTTAGAGGATATGAAGGGGTGGGGTTCGTGTGGGCCCCACCATCCTTATAACTTCCCAAGGGAGGTTGGGTAGTTACCCAACTTCCATCCAAAGGATTAAACACTTTGAGTAAAAAAAATTGTTGTTAAATTTTTATTTTTAACTTCCACAATTTTTATCAACTTCTCTCGTGTAAACGTAACTCCGGATTAAGCGTTTCTAAGAAATTACCGGAGCTTCGGTTCCATCGGTTCCCCCGGAATTCAATTCCGAGCATTAGTTCAAAAGATAGAGAAACCCGCTCGTTCGTTCACGGAACATACCCGAGAAAAACATCAGATTGAAATTCCGGGCACATCGGGCCTCGGAATCAAGTGCCTTCAGAAACTGCTTTCTTGTAAAATCCCAAAGAAAATTAAGTAATTTTTTCCTTGAATTTTACGGGTCTTTACATTACTCCCACCTCAGGGCATTACTTCCCTGTAATGATACATCGAAAACTAGGGAAACAAATGCGGGTCCTGAGCACGCATCTGAGCCTCCCACTCCCAAGTGCTCTCCTGGAGGTTCTCGTGATGCCATCTGATGCGCACTATAGGAATCGACCGTCCATGTAGGACCCACTCCTTTCAATCCTCGATCTCCACTGGGACCTCTGCAAAAGTCACATCATCATCAAAGTCGAGCTCCCCATGGTCAATGATATGCATCGAGTCGTGCACGTATCTCCTCAGCTGAGACACGTGGAAAACGTCGTGCACCCGGTGCAACTGAGGTGGTAGAGCCAGACGATAAGCCACCTCACCAATCCTGCCAAGGACCTAGAACGGTCCGATGAAGAGTGGAGACAACTTTCTGCCTTGGCCAAATCTCTGTAATCCACGTCGAGGTGAGACACCCAAGAAGACGTGGTCGCCATCCTCAAAATCTAGTGGCCTCCGCCTCCTGTCAGCATATGACTTCTGCCGGCTCTGAACTGTCCTCATCTGCTTCTGGATGACCTGGACCTTCTCTGTCATGGCTTGGTCCATCTCTGGTCCCACAAGTGCTGACTCCCCAGGGTTTGTCCAGCACAAAGGGGATCTACAAGGTCGGTCGTACAACGCCTCGTATGGTGCCATCCCGATGGTGGAGTGGTAGCTGTTGTTGTACGCGAACTCCACCAAGGGTAGGTGGTCCTCCCAACTGTGACCAAAGTCGAGGATGCATGCGCGGAGCATGTCTTCAAGAGTCTGAATGGTCCTCTCCGTCTGACCATTCGTCTGAGGGTGAAAGGCTGTGCTCAGACGTAGCTGCGTCCTGAACGCCTCCTACAACCCCTTCTAAAGATGGGAAGTAAAGCAAGAATCTCGATCGGAGATGATAGATGATGACACACCATGAAGCCGCACAATCTCTTGAATGTAATGTTGTCCGAAGCTCTCCACTGAGCCCTGCTCTCTAATGGGTAAGAAGTGAGATGACTTGGTGAGTGGGTCGGCAATCACCCAAATGGAGTCGTGACATCTGGAAGTGCGTGGAAGTCCAGTCACGAAGTCCATAGATATCTCATCCCACTTCCACTCCAGGACCTCTAAGGGCTGTACGAAGCCTGCTGGTACCTGGTGCTCTGCCTTCAGCTGCTAGTAGGTGAGGCATCGAGAAACGAAAACTACCACAACCTTCTTCATGCCCGGCCACCAGTGCTGTCGTATGAGATCCTGGTACATCTTCGCCACTCTAGGATGTACCGCCAAGGGAGAAGTGTGAAACTCTCTCAGCACCTCCTCTCATAAAGTGACTGGTACCAAGGTACGTCCTCTGAAAAGGACGTCGTGCTCTGCTCCAAAGGAGAAACCATCAGGTGCCTTTCCTGAGGATATCTGTGCACGCCGCGTCTCACAGTCAGTGTCCCCACGTTGTGCCTCTCTGACCCGCTGCAGTCGTAGAGGAGTGACTGTGAGAGACTAGAGGAAGGTTGTACCATCTCTATCCACGAAGGATATCTACAAAGAGGCTAGCTACTCTATCGCCTCCTCAAGTAGCTGAATGTCCTCCCTCCTACTAAGAGCATCGACTACCACGTTCCCCTTCCCGGGAGTATAGACTGTCTCAAAGTCATAGTCCTGGAAGAAACTCGAGCCATCGTCGCTGTCTCAGATTCAGGTCCTTCTGAGAGAATATGTATCTGAGACTCTGATGGTCAGAAAAGACTGTTAAGAACTCGCCCATCAGATAGTGTCTCCATGTCTTCAGAGCGACGACTACTGCTGCTAACTCCAGGTCATGGGTAGCGTAGTTCTACTCATGCGGCCTCAACTGACGTGATCCATAGGCGATCACTGCCCGCTCCTACATCAGTACACATCCGAGTCTGGTCCCTGATGCATCGTAGTAGACTACGTACCCTACTCCCTCCTCAGGCAACCTTAAGATAGGTGCGCTGGTCAATCTCTGTCTCAGCTCCTGGAAGCTCTGCTGATATATGTTTGACCACACAAAGGGTTTCCCCTTCTTCGTAAAAGCTGAGATTGGTGCCGAAACTCTGGAGATGTTTGGAACAAATCTCTGATGTATCCAGCTAGTCCCAAGAAACTCCACACCTCCGTCACGCTCTTGGGTGGCTCCCAAGCTAGCACTGCCTCGATCTTCGTAGGATCCACTGCAACTCCCGTCTCAGAGATGACGTGTCCCAAGAAGTGGACCTCACATATCCAGAACTGGCACTTCTAGATCTTACCATAAAGCTAGTGCTCTCAGAGTGTGTCTAGTACAACAGGTAAGAGGTAGGCGTGCTCCTCCTCAGTTGTCGAGTAAATCAAATTGTCGTCGATGAAGACTACGAAAAATCGATCGAGGTATGGCTAAAAGATCTTGTTCATGAGGGCCATGAACACTGCTGGAGCATTGGTTACGCTGAATGGAATAACCAAGAACTCATAGTGGCCATACTGACATCTAAAATCTGTCTTCTGCACGTCCTCGTCTCGAACTCTGAGCTGATGATAGCCTGACCTGAGGTATATCTTTGAGAACCACCGTGCTCCCTTGAGATGATCGAAGAGGTCATAAATCCTCAGTAGCGGATACTTGTTCCTCACTTCCACCTAGTTCAGGCGATGATAGTCGACACAAAGTCGCAAGCTCCCGTCCGCCTTCTTGGCGAACAATATCGGGGAAGCCCAGGGTGAAACACTGGTTCGGATAAACCCCTTGCCCTGTAAGTCCTCCAACTGTACCTGTAGCTCTCAAAGCTTGGCGGGGGGCCATCCGATATGCTGTAGTCGATATCGGGGCTATCCCGGGGTACAGGTCAATATAAAATTCTACCTCTCTGCGAGGACGTAGCCCTAGAACTTCGTCGGGGAAAACGTCTGCATACTGTTCCACCACTGCAGGAAAACCAGGACTCCGCACGTCAACTGCTCCTAGGATGAGTCTAGCCAACTGATGAGTGATGGGCTGTCCTCTCCTCCTTGGATGTCCATCCTGTGCTGCAAAGGCTCCCTTCTCGCTGGTGAAGGTGAACCTGCTCCTGTCGGTGCGTACACATCGCACCTTGCGCCTAAAATAGTCAATCTGTGCATGGACTGTAGACAACCAATCCATGCCCAAGATGATGTCGTAAGGCCTCGACGCTGCTACAAGAAGATCCCAGCTGAAGCTCTCGCCTCCTAGAGTAAGCTCACACTACCGTCACCAGTGTGTAATCATTGAGTTTGCTCCCGTAGGGGTTTCTAACCGTAAGGATCGAGCCAACGACTCTGTCGAAATCTCCGAGCTCCGAACAAGGGCAGAGGCTATGAATGAATGACTCGCTCCTGTGTCTATAAGAACTGCAGAAAGGGTGGAATAGACACAGATAGTACCTTGAATCATCTCGGGCGCGCCGTGGTCGTAGGCCTCTACTACATGGAGCTATGCCTGTCTCTACCCGCCAGCTCCCTATGGTCGGGGTGGACCTCCTGGTCGTGGTGGTGGTAGAGCCTCAAAGCGTCGCCCACCACCTGCAGCTTGGCCTGCTCCTCTGCCTCATCTACCTGCTCCCTACAGACCGCCACGGCCGACCCTCTGCCTCTGCCTCGGTGGTCCCTCAACCGTCTGCTGCTCCTTGGCATGGCGGGTCGGGCAGTCACGAGCTATGTGGCCCTGCCCGCCGCACGAGTAGAACTGCCTGCCTCCCAAAAGATTGACTCCGCGCTGTGTGCCCGCACTACTGAGCCAGTGTCCTGAGGGCGTCTTCCTGAGGGTCTGGTCTGCCTGGACCCATGATTCATCCTTTGACAGCCTTCTGCAGAAGACTCTGCTACGTGCCGCCCTATGGTGGGTCTCGGCACTAGTGTAGACTTAGCAAGAAAGCTCTCGATCAAAAGGGCTCACTCCAGTACTCCTATCTGAGTCAGAATGCTGAGGGAGATCAGCGATGCCCTGATCTCATGTCTCAATCCCCTCTCAAAGGTCCAGGCCCGGAAGAATGGGTATCGTACCATAACTGTCGAGTAGCGCGAGAGATCGGTAAATCTCACCGAGTACTGGACGACCGTCATGCTGTCCTCCCGCAGCTGAAGAAGCTTTTGAATGTGCACCACACAGAGGGTGGCTGGGACGAACTCTGAGCGGAAGAGTCTCTCAAAGTCCGTCCAGAGAAAAGATACCTCATAGTGCACATGGAGCATCAAGCTCCACCATCTGCATGCTGCTGCGTGCAGTAGGCTCGCTGCGAGGATCACCATGAGGTCTGCTGGTGTCCTCACTAACCAAAAAACTCGTACCACTGCCTCCAGCCAGTCCTCGGCTGCCTGGGGGTCCATCTCCCCATGAAACCTGGGTGGTCGCTGGTGCTGGAACTCATGCAGTGCACTGAGGTGACGTGCATCGTCAGCGGCTGGTGCTGGAAGCATCGGTGGCTCAACGGGTAGAGCTACCACCAGTGCCACTGCTGACAATGGTCCCTGCACTGAGGCTTTGTCGCTCCGTGGGCTGTCGTCATGCTCAACTCTCGGAACCCTTGCTGGCTGCCGTCGTGGGGCCATCCTGAAAAGAAAATAGGTGCACCACGGTCAGAACAGTATACCTGGTGAGCTGATACATGTAATCATGAAGAAAACTTGAAACACACATGCAATCAATGTTTTCGGGCATTAAGTCGGAAATCAGAAGTCAGGGTCCTGGTGTACGGATACGTCGGCCTCCGCACCAACACTGGACTCCCTGGACTGATAACCACACCCAATACGCTAAACATTATTGCTTCACATAGAAAAAGATCAGTGTCCCATGTTCTGTGGTAGAACCGAACTCCTCTCATACCAATTTTCCATGACCCGTCCTCGGGGCCCGTTCCGTGACTATCCCATGCCCGCCTTCCGTAGGACAGGGGCCGGCGACTAGCACCAAGGCGTAAATCCTAGTAAAAAAGGAAGGCATTGCCTTTGTAAAGTAAACAAACACCACAGAGTAAGCAACAGAAGAAGTAAACACTAAGTAAAACTCAGTACAACAGTAAGTGTGGAAAAAGTAAGTGGGCCAGTATACAAACCCAAAATGAAAGTAAAGTACAACTGGAAATGGAAAACAAAAACTGAAATGTAAAGCCGCAACGCCGAGCTGTCCACTGGAAATCCCACCTGAAGGGTGGGTACAGATAGCTCCGCTGCTACTCGGGTCCCGTCGTCCACTCCGAGTATGTTCCGCCCAGTGGACCACCTCCAGGTACCGTCTTGCTCTACAAGCCTCAACCACGATCAGCGTTTTCCATTTTCTACAACCAAAAGAACGTAGTGCGGGCATAGCCCATGCAGGGGTGAGTATAATCTACTCAGTAGGGACCCCGAGACCCCTGATGGTCTCCCAGTATCCACAATGGATAAACCACAAAGGAAAGGTGAATCACGAAGTAACATCCGACACTTCTTAGGTATATGCCAATACATATACCTAAGTCATCAATTCTTGTTCGGCACCAACATCCGATCCCAAGTACAACCCAATCCACACAGGAAATCAAAATGTAAATCCACACAGGAGAGCACAACACAATCCACACAAGAAAGTAAAACAGGATTCAGCTCACACAGGTATACTTATTCGAAAAAAGATAGGGATGATCACTGATCCATCAAAGTCGTCAGACCCACAAAGGATTGATAGGTACTAACCCCCGCAATGACCCACACCGGATCTGTAGGCGCTGGCTCACACAGAACCGCTGAGCGCTGACCCACATAGGATTGGACCCACATCGGATCGGTAGCACAGATCCTCATAGGATTGCTGAGTGTTGTAGTCTTCGTTGTTGAATCCACTGAGGATCTCTGCACATTCGTCGTCGCAGTCACAGTAGCAGTCGCAGCCAGCTCTAGGGTTCCCGCACACAGCAAGCTCGTATGGGAGGGTCCGCTCCACGAGCCGAGAGACTGATAAATCAACTGACACATATTCCAGAGTTGATGTATCCAAAATTTCCATATCATCAACAGGAACTCAACGTCCCAGAAGACGCGTCAATCAGACACCCGGTCTGAGAGTTATTGGCTTTTTCGTCCCAGGGGCCCGGTTGGTTTCTAAGGCAAAACCAACCCGACCGTACTCCACCTGCATCCAAACCTTGGGCGGGGTAAGCCAAAAGATTTGTCTCACTAAGAGGAATCCAACAAAGTCGACGTCACGTCAATCGGACATCCGTAGCTTAAGATATGAGTGTTTCCGCTCCGAGGGCCTGATTGGTTTCGTGTACAAACCAACCCGTAGCACAAGTTAGGGGAATCCGACCAGAAAAGATTTGGTATTAAGGGGTTCGGGCCCGGTCCGACCTGGCCTGATACCCCCGGGGTCCACCCGAACCGGGTCTGGGTCCGGCCCACGAGGGCGTGGTGCGGCCCGGCCGGCGAGGCTCGTCCCGGCCTGGCCCCAGCACGCCCAGTGCGCTGGCTCGACCAACGGCCGAGCTGTTTGGAAAAGTGGGGGGGGGGGGGGGGGCGCCTTCCCCCCTGGTGTAACCGCGGCCCCCCTTTAATGGGGGCCGTTTTTGTAAGCCGACTGGGGGAATTAATCCCCCCGACGTCCTTCTGTCCGGCCGGCCCACACCGGCCGGCCGGTTCTGCCAACAAGGACCAGCGACGGCCGGTCCTTCCTCCTTCGCCGACACTGGCGGCACGGAACCGGCCGCCGGTCACCCTTCTCCACTGTGGCCTGGAACCGGCTACGGCTTGGTTCGTCCGGCGTGGTGCGACGACACCACGCCCTTCCTCCGAGGCCCCACTCCGGCCGCAGTGTCTTCGGTTTTCCTCGACGCAGCGCGATAGTGTCACGTCCTTGTTCAACTTCACAGCGCGGCGCGACGGCGCCGCGCCTTACTTGCCGTACGATCCCGGGTAGTGCGACGACACCAAGCCATTCCGTCCCAACCACAATGAATCAAACAAGGATAAAGGAGGAGGTTCGGCCATGTTTGTGGGGTCCATGCCCCTCTCATTAATCGTAATCATTTGGTTGTATAACTACGAAGAACGACAAACAAGAAATCACGAACGAAAATAATTAAATAATCCCCTACCTTGATAAAAGAGATGACGAACATCGGTGTCGCGAAGCGAGGATTTGAAGATGTTGACGGATATTTCGTCGCGGAAAACCATCGCGAAAAGAGACGTCGCAGAAGAAAAATGTCGTGGAAGAAGACGTCGTGTCGCAGGTCGGTATCGTGGAAGATGGTCTCCGAGGGCTCGACGCTCCACGTTAGAGATCGCTCGTTCTTCACATTTTTCGTCAAAGAGAATGAAGAACTCAAGACTTCTTTAGCTTTTTCTCCAAAGGCTCTCAAACAACTAAACACCAACCCAATAAAATAAGTTCTTACCTTATTTTATTAACACATCAAGGCTTTTGAAATTCAAGTGTTTGAATTCCACATTAACTCACCTCATTAATTCCATAAGTTAATAAACACAAGTTAACAAAATTAATGGGAGTTGAGGAGGTTAGAGGATATGAAGGGGTGCGGTGCGTGTGGGCCCCACCATCCTCATAACCTCTCAAGGGAGGTTGGGTAGTTACCCAACATCCATCCAAAGGATTAAACACTTAGAGTAAAAATAAAAATTGTTGTTAAATTTTTATTTTTATCTTCCACAATTTTTATCAACTTCTCTCATGTAAACGCAACACCGGATTAAGGGTTTCTAAGCAATTATTGGCCCTGCGGTTCCATCGGTGCCCTCAGAATTCGATTCCGAGCACTGGTTCAAAAGATAGAAAAACCCGCTCGTTCGTTCACTGAACGTACCCGATCTAAACATCGGATTGAAATTCCGGGCACACCGGGCCTCAGAATCAAGTGCCGTCTGAAATTGCGTTCTTGTAAAATCCCATAGAACATTAAGAAATTTTTTTCCTTCAATTTTATGGGTCTTTACAAAAAATCCCACAGACATTTCATATAGTTTTCTTTTTCATTCAAATTCATTTTGAATCCATACTCACACCAAAACAACCCACAACACGTTTCACATCTCTTTAAGACTTCAATAAATACTTCAAATTTTTTTATAAAACACTTCCAATATAGTACACAGAACATAAAATCCCATTCACATTAAAATTGAAAATTTCAAAAGTAAACTCCTTCCATAATATTTTTCCAATATAGTTTCACCAATTATATAAATCAAGAAACCATTTAAAACCATCATAAAAAAAATCCAAGGAGTGTAACCAATATTTTTAGTTAAAATCCTTCTAAAACCCCTATTTTGAAACCAAATGCATTCCAATAGAACATAAAACCTGAATTTGAATCCCAAAAATCATTTAATAAAACCATTTCATGAAAAATATAATTTCCCCATGTGGCACAACATAGAATACATAAGACAAACACACATTTTTACACAAAAATACTACATTAAAATTAACCTCTAAACCAATGATACCAAAAATAGTTCTTGAACCACACACACCATATTAGAAACATTATGAATAAGAAAATAAACCAATAAAACTCATCAATAAATTCTTACACATGGAATCACATACAACTAAAATATTCCATGGGATAATCCTTATAATACCAAAAGTTTTTATGTTTTGTAAACAGGAATTTCTAGTAAAAATATTTAGGTAATTCAAATTTAAATAAAATTGGTTTTCAGGTGTGCAATTTCAAAGAATCAAATCATTTAAATAAAATGCAAAAGATACTGAACTTTTTCATCCAAACCCACCGTATGCCAACAATGAGAGTAAAATGTCCAATGAGCACTAGCAATGGGAACACCCCTAGGCACTAGCTCGTTGTGGGTCCCTCGTACCACATATCTCGGTGAAAGTATCCTTTCAAATATCCATTCTCATGAACACAAGAGACTAGTATGGATCATAACGATAACCTAGTGGTCCCCCAACATCATCATCATCATATTTTAGTCTGTGTTGTCATCGTCAAACTTTCTACATGAAATAGGGGCCAAATTCCACGATATCACTAGAATACTAG
This sequence comes from Viscum album, assembly GCA_963277665.1. Classification (NCBI taxonomy): domain Eukaryota; kingdom Viridiplantae; phylum Streptophyta; class Magnoliopsida; order Santalales; family Viscaceae; genus Viscum; species Viscum album. Next base: position 1,821,052,452 of record OY728164.1, read on the forward strand.
TACATATCCACCCACCTAGATACTAGAGTTTTCCCTATTGTTCTCAAACAAGTTTCACAATCCATGAAATACCATTTTCACATTCAAATACCACTTTAAATTCACACACAAATTATAACAAGATAACCCAAGGACCCAACTAAGATGGTCATTGGGTCACAACATACCACAAACCAAAACCAAACACCTGATTGGAGACACCACATTAGACATTTTCATCCTGAAAATTTTCTCAAAAAATACCACTGACCAATGCTTCATTCCAACTTATTGACGAAATGCAATCCCAAAACATCGTTTAAATAAGAGGGGTTATTGAACATGAACCATCCCAAAATAAAAATTTTGAAAACACATAAGACACACTTCCCAACCACACATTATCAAAACACAACAGTTTTCATCAAAATCATTCCTAAAAAAACAGTGTTGGTAGGTTGATAATTTACCAATGGTATCTCATGAACCTCACACATGCATGTTTCAATGCCACACTAGGCACCCACCTCATATCCATCCTGACACTCATCTAGTCCTACCATTAACCATCCATATTCCCATATAAACCCAAGCATGTGGTCACCCTTGAGAACATAAATGACCAAAACCATATCTTTCCTCTTTTCAAAACCAAAACATTTTAACCACACATTCCCTTTCTCAAAAACACTAACTATAAAATCAAAACCCAATATACATCTTACAAACCTATTTAGAAAAGCACTCATCATTCAATAAAAACTCACTTTCATGCCTTGCACAACCATTTCAAAACATTTCAACCCATTTCAAAACACTTCAAATTTCATGAAAAACGCCATTCATAAATCACCATTTTATTAAGAACATAACTTTTATCATTTCAAAATAAGGTTCTAAAATTTCATAAAAATTTTCAAATACATAGTAGTTACCAAATAAAATTCTATCTTAAACCCCCACACATAAATTCTGAAACACTTCATTCCATTCAAAACAATTTTCAATAGTTCAAAAAACATTATTTGAAACATGTTTTCCAAACCCACTTTAACATAATTTTTGTTTTATTAGTCGGTGTCAAATCAGAATTTACCATTTCAAAACAATTATAAAAATTCATTTCCACCCTTTATGAAATGAAACAACATCCACTTAAATATAAACTAATTTATCAAAAATTTTACATTTTTTAAAACCAAGACATTTTTATTTTAAAACCAAATAATGGTGTGGAACTTCAACCACACCACTTTCAAATGAAGAAAAATAATAATAATATTCTTTTTTTTTGCACTAGATGACCTACTAGGTATACCACTTTGAGTGTTATATATATGACTTTGGTATACTAGGGTTGTATGGATCGTATTTGAGTTATCAATACCTAATGTTGGTGAGATACCAAAAATTAGATCCTTTAAACATTGATACCCTACATACGAAAATCAACATATTAACTTAGTTAATACGAGGGTGGTTGGGTATTTTGTTGACCATGTCGTCAGTTGGAGCATAATGAAGATGATATTTGTCCTCTCGTATGATGAGTATGACATATGGGCCATCGATTGAGATAGACCATGGAAGTGTAACCCCATAATTAGATATTATATATATCTATCTAGATATGGGACATGTGATGTGCCTATTCATAATGATAAAAGACATGTGATGTTTGCATTGACCATATCAATATACACTCAAATAATTGAGAAGAGATGAGTTAGATATATGGGATTGAAATGTTGTTTCATGTCCCATGGTTACTCGATGTCTTAGAAAAATGGAAAATAAGAGAACAAACAATTTTTCATGATCCAGATAGAAGGAAACGAGTATATATATACATTTGTTTAAGAGAGAAAATTCTAGATCCAATTGAAACATCAGTATCAATGAGGATTTTATAGAGGAAATTATTTTCATACATATATGTATTCAAATATTCATATATATATTTTCAATGATATAATGGAATTTAGGGTTACACTTTTTGGTAAACTAAATTGGCATTGAGTTTGATTCAGATAACTACTATAAAATTATTTTATAGTTAATTCAAAATATTTTGGGATGGGTATTTACACGGTATTAAATTTGATGTGATCCAAGGTGAAGTTAATGATAGATCTCCAAAAGTGTTTTTAGAATATATCCAAAATGATTTTTGACTATGTTTTCTGGAGTTATTTTATATGATAAAATATGTGGTGAAATGGAATGAAGTCTATTAGGATTTATTTCGAGGGGAACATTAATGGAGATATTCCCTAACACCTTATATATATTTGATGGATTGTGTAAATTTTTTGATTTGCATACAAAAAGGGGAGTAACATTTATTATGATTATGATAATATTTATCACATAGAATGTTCAATTTTATATAAAAATATCAATTATTCAACTCTTTCAAAAGATAAAATTCTTTTGAAGATAATCATTCATGAGATGAATGAATTTACTAGACATAGAATTTATCCATGAGTTACAATGAATTAAGAAATGATACAACAACAATGGAGTGTCCTCATGTGATTATACATATTATAGTATTATAATGGAAGTATGGGTGCTTTGGTTATTCCTGGAAAAAAACCCTCAAATATTTATATCTCTCTTACTCTTAATATTATTTTCCATTTTAAGATGCTAGAACATCATGGGTAAAATGAGAATATTGCATGTTTGACATGTGATTCAGGCACAAACCATGGATACACTATAGAGATAGGATTATTTTTTTCCCTCTTAGTGTTTCCTCTCAAACCCATGTGATGGAATTCTAAGATGCTGTAGTGGATTGTCTATGTAATGTACAAATATTTAAAATAGTTATTCATTTCAGTTTTATTATGTATTTTCATAAATCTTTCACATGATATCCAAGAAATAGGGTTTTAAATCGCTTATGCATGTTTTAATAAATGTTATTTTACTCTTAAAAAACCATTAAATCTTTAATGAGGATATTTTATTAAAGGGTTCGAACAAGGTTAAAGATGAATTTTTGGATTAAAAAAATGGAACATGTTGAGATTGATTTTAAAATTTGATGAGTGGTTCCATATTTTTTAGTGATCATAGAAGTTTGGGTGGTAAAAATAAATTCCATAACCAAATACATTCATGTTCCACAAGTACTATGGTATGATATACCAGAATTCTCAATCAATGCGTAAGCTCAGGGAAGATTTTCAGAATCACACGGTCTAGAAGTAGTGTAACCTTAATTATTATTGTAGTAAATGTTAGTTAGAATAACAATATAGTGGGTTTATTCTGGAATGAAATATTTTCTACTTAGAGATAATGGATAACACTAAATATGAAATGAGGCAAGTAGTTTGAGATATTTTTTATAGAATGAGTTACTAATGAAGAAAGAATTGGATTCCTTGCATGTTTTTTATTTAAGAAAGATAACATATGTTTCACAAGGCAATGACATACTATAGAAAAAATGGGTTTGTCTGAAAGAATAAGTGGGTGGTAAGAAATGTTTTAAGGTGTGTTTGGTTATAAAGGGATTTCAATAATTTAAAGGAGTGTATTTTAGTGAGATTTTACCTTAGGTTATTAGTAACATTAGGATTCATATGGTTCATAACCTAGTTTATATAGAGGTTCTATTTCTTAAAAAACTTGATGTCAAGATAGCTTTCATTTATGAATATTTTCAGGAAGATATCTACATGGAGTAATCATAAGGATTAATATTGAAAGGAAGAAAAGATTTTTTTTCAATATCAAATGAGGTATGTAGGGGATTAAGCATGCACTAATAATTTGAACCTTATTTTTGATGCTTCTATGGTAGAATGAAAGTTTATTTTGTACAATACAGATTATTTCTATGATCATAAGTTGTTTGTAATTGGAATATTCATCATAATTTTTATTTATATTTTTTTCATTCACTTTTCTAGACCAATGAAAGAATGGCTAAGTGAGTTTAAGGATCATTTTTTAGAAGATTCTAGATGAAGGATATTGATTCCTAAAATAATATGTTGAGAATGAGGATCAAAATATACTAGACTTTCAAAATATTGTTCTTTTCTCAGTCATAGTGCATCCAGATGGTATTAGGGATATTTAGAATGATAGATTCTAAACTTGTCAGTACCCTCTAGTTGGTCACTTAATATTAAACAAGGAGTAGGCACATAAAGTGGATTAGAAGGATGCATACATTGTGAAGGTTTTATATGCCTCATCTTTGATATATATGATGTACACTATAGTTTATATAATCCATGGTATTTTTCATGTTGTTTGTATAGTTAGACGGTTCATGGTGAATCCAGGAATGGTTTATTGATAGTTTTTAGTAGATTATCTAGTATTATAAAGGTTCATCTTATTTTAACCTTTTTTTGAAACAAATGATCCACAATAAAGGTATAAAGATGATATAATTGGAAGAGATATAGACTTAAATAATATCATGACAAGATTTGTGATTTCATTTAAAGGCAGCATCATGAACTACATATTGAGACTGTAGGTTATGGGTGCAGAAGAAGCACATTGGTAGGTGTACCCAACATTAATTTTAGCATTAATAATGATCAATCTGAGATCTGTCAAGATAATAAAACACTGGATCTTAAAAATATAAAGAAGAATGAAAAAGAAAGAGGGGAGTCCCAGAACCATAGAGTGGATCATCACATGTTGGTTATAATTAATTTAATTAATTGAAAAGAATGTCCTTGATATAATTATTTCTTCATTTATGTCTACGGTCATGATCTGATGTGATTTGTCATTGCGTCGTATAATCCATGTGTAGTATTTATCTATCGGTGATCCACACGTTCTCCATATATCTCTGGACGTCGCTGAAGGGATATATAGGTGATAACACAAAAGAGCCTTCGCTTGTGATGTCTGCCATTGATTGCCTTGATCCAATGGAGGTGGATCTCTCTCTCTCGTAGCATGAGTGAATTCTTGGTGAAAAAATAATTCTCTCTTGGCTTCAGAGCTTTTCCAAATATGTTGTGCACATCCACAAAAAAAATGGCTAGGCTAATGAAAAATATATAATTGGGATTTTTTTAATTACATAGAATAATAAATTGAATTAATTACTCAAAATTATTTATTAATTTAAATTCATTCATTGAAATACCCCATGTCTAATAATAGTAGTTCAAAATTACTATTTCTTGACATTTTCCCAATGAATTGAACCTAATATTATTTAATTAAATAAATAATATTTTTTTCTCATAAATTCCCAGAAAAACTACACAACGTGTATATATTAATATAAATGACGTGTAATTTTATATTCCATTTTTCTTAATTCCCTCCAACACATTTACTAGACCTTGAATAATGTCTATTTATTTCTCAAATAAATATCATTCCATCACTTGCTAATAAATATATTATTTCACCCACAATATATTCTCTTAAATAACTAGTGTCGAAATAAATGCGATCAGGAATCTTTGATGAATTATTAAACCCCAGTCGGAAATAATCTTTATTCAACTTGTTAAATTAATATTTAACTGAGATACTTGGACACACATAGTGTGTGACCCTCTAGGCTACTTTCATAGTGTCATTAGGCGGAGTCTGCATAAATTCCATGGATAAAATCTTGCAACATACCAAGGCACCCATAGAGAAAAAAGTTAACGCTGCAATGATGTGTCACCTCTTACGAACACTTACCACGTAATGTAATCCCTTTGTCAGGATATCTCGAATCAAGCGGGTTGCATGCTTGTTCCATCAAACCATGTTCTCTATTATGCATTCTTTGACTTTTTGTAATTGAACTTTCCCTTTCCTCACCATGGCTCTGGATTTATTTAGGCTATATCAACTCCATCAAAGGGCCTGAGATATCTACTTCCATTATGGAACAGAAGGGAAAAATCCATTCTCGCATTATCAATTAATGCAATATCACTCATGATGCACCCAATGTATCCTACATTGTTGTGAATCGTGTTTCATCACAATTTTCATCAATATATATAACTTCAAGAGTTGTAATACCTATTAATAATAATCTTAAAGTCTAAGGACCAATACACACATCTGTAGATAGGAACATCCAATGACACTATGAAATGTAGATTTTCTACTATAGGGTCTTGTTTACATAATCTCTTCCTGAACATTACCAAGGGTGTACACCATGATAAGGTTCCTTAATGTTTTATGTGTCCTCACCCCTAATGGACTGTATTATTTGTGTCCCTTAAAAAACATCATCTGGCCATAGAACATATATTCAAGAACAGTGTTATGGAACTTCTAGGTTCTCATCATAGTTGGGATCTGCTATGACTCTTTAATGCAATATATATCCTTAGGAAATTATCACATGCATTTCCACGCCGAAGAACAATCAAGATGTGATAAGATATTTTTAGTGAATAAACTACAAAGTAGTTGGTTCTAGGCCACCAACTCCAACAGACTCCCACTTGTACTAGAGACAACTATTAACAACCTTTAACCTGCTATCTCTCACATGATATTTATGCTTCTACTAAGATAAGCCTTTAGTCATGGGGTCCACCACGTTCTCTTCTGTGGACACTCTACTCACTGCAACTTCACTCATTTGATAGAAATCCCTCAAGAGGTGATACTTCTGTAGTATGTACTTTGTCTGTTGATGTGACCATAGCTCTTTTTCAAGCGCCACCACTGCATTATTATCACAGTACAATGTGATAGGATCTTTACTACTAGGAACCACATCAAGATCCTAGACAAAGTTCCAAATCCATACGACTTAATTGGATGCATCATAAGCCGCTATATATTCAGACTCCACTATATAATCGATGACAACTGGCTGCTTTGAACTCTTCCAGCTCACAGATCCTCCATTGTGATAGAAAACATATCCAGATTGCAACATTAGATCGTTCTGACCTGTCTGAAAACTAGCATCCGCATACCCTCTAATGACAAGCTCCTCGTCTCCTCCATAAACTAGGAACATATTCTTAGTTCTTATCTGATACTTTAGGATTGTCTTAACAGCAATCCAATTTTGCTCCCCTAGATATTCTTGATATCTTCGTACCATGATCAGTGCAAAGGCAGCATGAATCATGGTACATAACATGCCATACGTGATGGATCCTATATCCAAAGTGTATGAGATATTTCTCATTCAATCATTCCCTTTTTGTGTTTGAGGACACATTTTCTTAGAAAGATGTAGGCCATGTGACACTGGAACTAATACCCTCTTAGATTGTTCCACAATAAATATCTTTAGTATTTTGTCAATGTATGTACCCTTACTTAGTCCAACAAGCCTCTTTGATCTGTCAGAAATGATCTTGATCCCTAAAATGTAGGATGCTTCACCGAAGTCCTTCATGGAGAAAAACTTTTTCAACCAGTCCTTAACTAACTGTAAGACTGGTACATCGTTTCCAATAAGCAATATGTCATCAAGATATACTATTTAGATTATGACTGCATTCCCATTAAACCGCTTATAAACACATGGATCACATTTATTCTTAATGAAACCGAATTCTATTTTGGCTTCATCAAATAAAATTTTCCATGACCTGGATGCTTGATTTAATGCATAAATGTATTTTTCAACTTTCAAATCTATTTCACTTCACCTGGTATCACAAACCCTTTTGTGGTGTCATATAGACATCTTCCTAAAGGTTCCTATTATGGAATTATGTTTTGACATCCATTTTCAAAGTCTCAAAGTGATGGTAAGCTTCTATGGAAAGTATGATTCTTATGGGTTTAAACATGGAAACTCTTGAGAAGGATTCATCATAGTCAATTCCTTGACACTGTCTGAATCCTTCAGCCAATAGCCTTGCTTTATAGGTGCTAACTTGGCCTTCCAAGTCCAGTTTTCTCTTGAATACCCATTTGCATCCAATAGGTTTTACATCAACTGGCTCATCGACCAGAACCTAGATTTGGTTCTAATAAATAGAATCCGTTTTAGAATTCATAGCTTCTATCCATCTTGCAGCTTCTAAGATTTCTACTGCTTCCTTGTTAGAGAGAGGTTCATTATTGTCCAATAATAATGATTCACCATCCACGGTGACTTGGAAACCAAATCTCTCTGGTTCCCTTATCTCTCTTGAGCTCATACACAGTACTTGTGTTTCTAGAACCTCTTCCATGGGGACTTGTGGAACTTGTTCCTATACCAACTCATGTGTATCTGGAGAATCAACTTCATAAAAGTCAATATTGCTCCCACTATCCTTTTTAGGATGTTCTCCCTCTCGAGAAAGGCAGCTTTTCTAACGACAATCACTTTATTTTCAGAAGCTTAATATAGGTAATATCCTTTTGTTTCCTTAGGATATCTTATAAAGATACACTCTGTGCCCCAGGGTGCTAGTTTGTTTCCTGAGAAGGCCTTAACAAATGCCTCGCATCCCCATACACATGTGTGTGACAAAATGGGTTTCCTTCAATTCCATAACTCAGGTGGAATTCCTTTTTCCACCTTATTTGTAACTCAGTTTAATGTTTATTCTACATTCTGTAATGAATATCCCCAAATATATAATGGATGATCTGCGTGGATCATCATCAACCTCACTATGTCCAACAAGGTGTGGTTCCTCCTTTCACTAACACCATTCCACTATGGTGTGTAAGGAAGAGTGATCTGATATAGAATCCCAGAATCCCATAGAAGATCGATGAACTCTTTTTTCAGATATTCTCCACCTCGATCCGATCAATGATTCATTATCTTCTTACCAAGATGATTCTCTACTTCATTATTGAATTCCTTAAATTTCTCTAAGGATTCTAACATATACCTAATTATGTATACATATCCATATATAGTTAAATCATCAGTAAATGTAATGAAATAAGAATATCCACCTCTATATTCTAATGGAAATGGTCAACACACATCCGTGTGCACCAATCCTAGAAGCTTTGCAGACCTTTCACCCTGTCCACCGAAAGGCATGTTGGTCATTTTACCTTGTAAACAAGAATGACATCTATCAAGTGGTTTTAGCTTAGTAGAGTCTAAATAGAAATCTTGGAAGAGCTTTGTCAAGCGCTTCTCATTTAAATGACTGAGATAGTGATTCCAAAACAAAGTGATGTATGAATCAAGTGATTTTGTTTCGTTATCGATTTCCAACACTTTCTTTTCATAATTTAATACATACAAACCATTATTTAAATTCACCTTACCATAACATATGTTGTTTATATAAAATGAGAAACACATATTTCTAAACATGAAAATAAATCCAACCATATCCAAACATGACACAAATCTTATGTTTTTGGTAACACTAGGCACATAATAATACGTATTTACAACCAAAATCATCCCAGTTGGCAATGCGAGTTGGTAATCGCCAACGGCTAACACAGCCAGTCTCGCGCCAATCGCAAATCAAAGATCCACCTTTACTCTAGGAATCTTTCTAAATCTACATATTTACTGCATTTGAATATAGATGTGGGGCCCATAAGCTGTATCTAATTCACAATGCGTAGAAATGGAAAGATTACAATCGATATCGAACACACCATTAACATACCCACACTTTTGGGTGCAGTTCTTTTTCCAGTGGCCATGCTTGACACATGCAAAACATAACCCCTCTCGTTCCTTACCTGGCCTCCGGATCTTCCACTTCTTGGATAGATGGTGTTTGAGGTCTCCAAACTATTTATAAGTCTTTTAACCGCTTTCCTTGTCGTTCCTTTTCTTATTCACCATAAGGACTGTGGGTGTTTCATGCCCCATGTCCTTATCTACCTATAAAATTAAGTCCCAATGTTCAGATAGACTCTTCTCATTATTTCTAATGATATAGTTGAAAATAATGCTAGAGAAGGTCTTGGGAAATGACGATAGGATGAGATCTATACGAAACTCATAAGGGAACATAATACCCAAGATATACAGGCGCTCAATGTAGCCAATATGCTTGACTAAATGAGGCCCATCTTTAATAGTCTCTCCAATCATAGTTTTAAACACCGCATTAGAGATATCATATCTCTCCTTTCTCTCCTTCTCTTGGTAGAGATCCTTAAGGGGAGACATCATTCTATACACGTTAATATTTTCATGTTGCTTCAAGAGATCATTAGACATCGACGATAGCATGAAACATTGGACATCTGTTGCATCATCCATATGTTTCATATAGAGAGATAGTTCTTCATTATTGGCCTCTTTCCCAAGTGCAACTGGAATAGGCTCTTCTAGAATATTCAATTTCCTCTCATGGTGATGGATGACGCGAAAATGCCTCTACCACTCTTGTAAATTGTTGCTGGTGAGAAGGTTTTCATTATCTAGTATGGTTCGCAATGATATGTTTGAAGTAATTTTCTTTCCTTTTCTACAAATTATGATGATAAAAGGTTTAGTAATTTATTATGATAATACAAAGGCAAATAAATAAATTAATACTTATTAGTCTCCCACTATTTTATCGAAATCTAATAACCCTAACCATTGACTTTTAAATATTCTGTTGCCTTAATATTCTAGTGGAAATGATACATATTTCCATTTGCATTACCCAAACTAGGGTTGGTCAAGACACTTGAAGGGTTTTAGGTAGGAATTCCAAATGAAAACTGCATTAACTCACAGCTCCTTGATCCATTTAGTGGACTCCCCCATCCCGAAATCCATTTATTTTGGATTTTCTCAACCTTTGCCTCTTGGTCAAACCATGTATTCCTGCGGTAGTCAACCCTTGTTGCTAACCAAGTCATGTAAACCCATAACCCTGAATTAGAATTCCCTTATAACTGAAAGCACCCCAACTAGGGTTGGTCAAGCACTTTGAACTATGGTTCAATTCTAACTAAGATTATGGATGGCTATACCGACTTAATATTTCTTTGAGGGATTTTATCCTTATACATAAATTTCTGTTTTATTATTTTTGATTACATGATTTTTAATATTAAGTGGGATATTCTTAAGTGATTAACCATTTCTAAGATAATATTTTATGCATATGCCGGTTTTATTTTAGTTCCAATTTTCATTCTTGTTAAATTCATTAATTGTGTGATCTTGAAAATACACCATCAATAAATAAACCATGGAACTAACAGAAATAAAATAAATGGTATGATCATGATCTAGTTCACTTGGTTAGTTTATCTAGTGGTTGATAAACTAACCCAAGACCTAATGGAGAAACACCTTGCACCTTTTAGGTTCATGTTTATAGATTTCCACCTATCCACCTCTGTATCTCCTTGGACTGGTTTCACCTTGGTTCTTAACATGAGCTGCCTCCACTAGCTTGGGAGATCCATCAATTACATATTCTTTTATCTCACTCACATGCGAGGGGTAAAATGGGGTTTTACATAAAAGAAACCTTGGGCGTGCAGGCTCTACAAATTAATGTGGAGAAGGATTGTAGGCTAACAAATTTTATTTAAATAAATAAATTAAAAGAAACCATTCACATACAAAGGTCTTGGTCTATCTCAGGATCAACTATGCATGCAATGATTTTAACGCATAAATAAAACTATAATTCAATGCTTTAATTGTTATTGTTTAAGATAAATCACGCTTGAATCAATTAATTATCTTTAATTAATCAATGCTTTTATCTTAAACCCTTTTCATAATTTTGTTTGAGATTCTCATCCCTCATAATATTAAACAAATAAATTTACTTAATATTATCTTGGTACGTAACATGTACCTTGGAGGCAACCTATTGAATTCCTATTCATAACTACCCAATGAGTAGAAATGAACATTACGCAGATGTTAAATTAAACACATATATATAAAAACCTATCATGTGTTGTGCATCAGCTTTATTCTTGCATTATGCTACACGTCTCAAAGATTTTTATAATATACTAATAAATTTTAATAATTCTTCATAATTTTGATGAGTACACAACATGTAGTTCGGACTACATGGTGTGTACTTTTGTTCACCGTCTATCCGAAGTACACGCCCGAGGACATGCCATGTAGATGTACTTTAGAAATTTTTTGAGTACACAACGTGTTCAATGGGGCACACATCGTGTAGTATCCTTGTTACACAATTTCCATCCGAGAAAGCCGTGTACAGGGTACACAGTCCAACCCTAACCTGAACGGACTACATGCCATTTTCCATGGGCCCCACAGCATGTAATCTGGAAATAGTGTGCCACCTATTCTTGGTCAACACAGAGAGTCCAAAAAACATATATAGGATCCATTTACATGGCCTGATTTGGTAGACCAATATAATGCATTGAACCTAGACTACATGGCGTGTACTTCCAAATACACACCGTGTATTCTGGTTTTGTACAGCCAGGATAGTTTGGAACCTTTGGATGAGATTCTATATTTTATTTAAATCAAAATTAAAAGAAAAAATTGTTTTTGAAAGGTGAATGAGAAATGAGAGAGGAGGAATAGATATCGAGATTAAGATTTAAAGAACTATTAACATGAATTGAAACAACTAAATTTTTAAATGCATAAATCACCATAAAAAACTAAATAATTATAATCAATGATATGACTTCCTCTAATACCACTTGTAAGTTACGGGTGCAATGGAAGTGCATTGATAGGTTTACCAAACATTAATTTTAGCGTTAACAACGATCAATCTGAGATTTGTCATGATAATAAAATGTTGGATCTTCGGAATAGAACAAAAAACAATTAAGAAATATGGGATTCCCAGAACCATACAGAGGATCATCATATGTTGGTTATAATTAATTTAATTAAATGAAAATAATTACCTCGATGGAATTATTTCTTCATTGATGTATCCAGTCATGATCCGATGTGTTCTATTGTTGTGTCATAGAATCCAAGTGTTGGATTCCTCTAGCTGTGATCCACATGTGCTCCACATATCTTTGGACATCGCTGAAGGGATCTACAGGTGCTAGTGCAGAAGATCCTTTGCTTTGGATTTCCTCCTTCGGTCACCTTGATCCGGTGGAGGTGGATCTCTCTCTCAATGCTTGAGAGTGTTCTTGGAGGAAAAATAATTCTATCTTGGATTAAGAGATTTTCCAAATCCATTGCTCACAACCACAAAAAAATTAAAAGTATAATGAGGAATATATAATTTTGATTTATTAATTACGTTGAATAATAAAATGAATTAATTACCCGAAAGCATTTATTAATTTATATAATTCTTAGAAATACCCCATATCTAATAATAAAGGTGGACTATTATTATTACTTGATATGTGCCAAGAGAATTACACCAAATATTATTTAATTAAATAAATAATATTTTTTCTCATAAATTCCTAGAAAAACTACACGGCATGCATATATTAATATACACGGTGTGTAATTTTATTTTCCGTTTTTCTAAATTTCCTCCAACACAATTATTTGACCTTGAATAATTTCGATTTATTTCTCAAATAAATATCACTGAATTACTCACAAATAAATATTTTATTTCTCCTATAATATATTCTCTCGAATAACTCGTGTCGAAAGAAATGAGATCATACATCCTTGAATAATTATTGAATCACAGTCGAGAATAATCATTATTCAACTTGTTAAATTAATATTTAACTGAGATACGTGGTCACACATAGCGTGGGATCCTCTAGGCCTATTTCTCAATGGCATTAGGCGGAGCCTCCCTAAATTCCAAGGTTAGAGTCTAGCAACATGCCAAGACACCCATAGAGAAAGAAGTTAACACCGAAACGATGTGTAACCTTCTACGAACGCTTACAGTGTAATGTAATCCCTTTTGTCATGATATCTCGAATCAAGCATGTTTCATGATAGTTCCATCATCCTATGTGCTCGATTATTCTTTATTTGACTTTATAGAATTTAACATGCCCATTACTCACCATGTACATGGATTTATTTAGGCTATATTAATTCCATCAAAGTGCCTGAGATATCTACTTCCGTTATGGAAGAGAAGGGACAAATCCTTTCTCGCCTTATCTATTAACGCAATATCACTCGTGATGCACCCAACGTATCCTACCTCACTGAGAATAGTGTGTCATCACATTATTTGTCAATAAATCTATGTGAATGAGTTTTAGTACCCTTTAATAATAATCTTAATGTCTAAGGACCAATACACATGTCCGAAGATATGAACATCCAATGACACTATGAAATGTGGATTTCCTACTATTGGGTCTCTTTCTCATAATATCCTCCTAGACATTACCAAGGGAGAACACCATGATAAGGTGCCTCAATGTTTTATGAGTCCTCACCCCTAATGGCGTGTATTATTTGTGTCCCTCAAATAACATCATCTTTCCCTAAAACATATATTCAAGAATAGTGTTATGGAACTTACGGGTTCTCATCATAGAAGTGATCCTCTATGACCCTATAATACAACAGTTATCCTTAGGACACTATCACAATCATTGTCACATAGAAGAATAATCAATATATGATAAGATATTTATTAATGAATAATGTACAAAGTAGTTGGTTCTAGGCCACCAACTCCAACAACGACTTCAACCTTTAGTATCATTTTCAAACACCAATGTTGAATGTGTTGTGATTAAAAGATCCAGGAAAGAGTCAGTGTTATTGGAAGTATAGTTAGAGGGAATTAGAATAAGGGAAAAACCAAAACATTTTTTCAGGACAACCAATGTGTAATTCAATTATACAAGAATTTAGTGTTTTAATAATCAATGGAGAACATTTATCTAATGTACCAATTCATTTAAAATATTATAGAAGATGAAATTTTGGAATTATGGAAGGTGAGTGTGAGTTATAATATGATGGATATGCTAACTTAAGTAATAAATCCATAAAATATGGTGTGGTGCTATGCTATAGTGGGGATTCGATGGATTGGAAGTAATGAGATAACAAAAGAAACAATGAAAAAAGTGATGTTTTGTAATATGGTGACAAGTAGCCAAAAAGACCTATTTTTAAATCCTTGAAAATAATTTTGACATTATATATTGTTATTCTTGTCATGAGAAGTCATTTTTTGGATAAGTACTATATGTTGTAGAAAATAGAAATTTATAAAACTTTTTTGAAAAATTGGATGGTACTCAATTTCCAGACCACAATTTAGAATTGAATCAATAACATCAACAACTTCTAGAATTGTATATGTGGTCAGATGAGTTACAGACACATGTAGATTTCACCTAATGTGTAAGTTTAGTTGGTGCAATCAACATGTTATTAGTCATGGTCACGATAAAGTAGAGGTCCATCCCTAAATATTAGATGTTGATAGAACCAACTATACTAGTTCCATACTATAGTACTCATCTATAAAAAGATTTGGTAGGGTCACGTGCACAATACATATCATTTTCATGAATAAAATTTTATTATCTTGTTCTTTGGAGTGGCTATAGAATTCTATTTCTATGTAACCTCTTGTTTCTATTATATTGAAGTTTTTTAGTTTCCCAAGGAGTATGACTTATTCCGAACCAAATTAATTACAGTGATCCTTTGATGACTTCTCTACGTTTTCTAACTTTATTCCATTTTTTTAATTGTGTTACTGCAACTTCTGAAATATGTGTGGATAACTCATGGATGGAGGATGATGATTCTCTATTTTAGATAAACTTCTTTATGACATTATATGTTTTGGACCTTCCATATCTCCTATTTCAACCATTTTGGATTCAAAAGGATGTCTCATTCTAGAATATTGTTTTCAATTCAACATATATACACATTTTATATGATTTATATTATTTTTACATATAATATTTAAATATAAGTAAATATTTTAAGGTAGGATTTTTTTCTCATGGTTTTAGTAAAATGTTTCCCTTCTATGTAACTACTTGATTTATATAATTATATGTAATAGTGGACATGAAAATATAAAATGTATACACAAATGAACCTATGGACACCAATGTTAAAAAATAAGAAATATAAAATTACATAAATAATAAATAATAAAACTCTAAAATTTTAACACCCCCAAAATATTAATATGCCTCAGAAAATCACTAAAAATATATGGTTAAAAATATAACACAAAAATAAATAAATAAAATCACATTAGTGAAATAAAGTAAGAAAATAAATTCTCAAAGAATGAATGATTTATTAATAAATTTGTTTATAATATATTGGGGTAGAAATTATTCTGAATATAAGTTAAATTACAAGACGAATAGATCATTAAATTTTCACAATCAAAATGATATTATAGATCAGGTATACACACTAAACATTCAATTTTATTTTCAAGAAAATAATAAAAAAGGAACCATATAGCATCATGTAGGGTTTCAAATCTGAATAAAAGGAGAATATTGTTGGGGATCGAAGCCCAACGCCGTAGTGGAATTCATTATTACAGAAAACACACAAAAGAATAGAATATTTCACCTGAAGGCCTTTCATCACCCGAAGGAATTTTATCACCTGAAGGAATTTTACATATACTCACCCAAATGATTTTTAACAATACACTAACACCCATGAATGTACCATTTTTTGTTGTACCGTCGATCATTGCAACCGGGACACACCTCTTGATCTCCGCAACTAAGTGGAATTTCGATACATGGCACTGTCATAATCATCATCTTCAATCATCGCCATTGTTGACACACCATCATCGTCGGCATCATCACCTCTGCTTCATTCATCTTCATCATCTTTGCTTCACACCGGTTACCGCTAATGTAACAACCACTTCCTCGTTTCTCTCTTGGCAGCTACATTTATTCTAGCCCACACTCCAAAAAACGCTACCACATCCTCTTATATATACATAATTTCCATATGTCTATTTAATGTGATCAACATTCATTATTTCATCAATTAATATTGGGAATAATTATTCATTATTGTTGAGATAAAATCATCCATTAATGTTGAGAAAATATCTCCATTGATAATTTTCCCTCTCCTCATTATTTACATTTTAAATCAATAAATCCCAACAAATATTCATTTGAATCTAATGTTCACATGACCTAGCCTAAGAACCCGATAATTTTTGTACTTGTGATTACAACACCCCATGCTAATTCACTCCCAATACATGGTGATCACCATCCCTAAGAACTCCACCATATAAAATTTAATCACCTACCATGCCGCTTCCCATTCCTTCCCTTCCTGATCTTTCAAAACCCACACCTCAAATCCCTCCCCTCACTTACACACAAGACCCAGCCTCCCCCTTTCCCTACCAAATGTTATAGGGAGAAACACCATCACATGTAGATCAATGAGAATAGATGTGAAAAGGTCCTCCAGTATTCCATCACATCTTCTTATAACCCACCTTCATCTCCGCTGTTCACCTTCCATTAGTGTCAAAGGACAATACTTTTTTTTCAGGGAGGATCTAATACAGTACACCTCCGTAAGAGAGCGAGGGATCTTCTCTATTAATGATAAACATGCCCTAATATTGCAAAATGTTTCCCATGACACGTCTCTATTCTCAGTCAAGAGAGTCAAAGAATTTACTGTAGATGGATTTGAAGAATCATACGTCATTATTCTTGAAATCATAATGGGGATTTGAGAATTGAGCGATTTTTTAGCAGGGAAGTATATACTAGAGAACCGCCATGGTAATGGATGTATTGGGAAACCCCTTCCTAGGGTTTGAAATATTATGACACAACTCTGAGGTGGGATTGAATTTATAAAACTCGGGGATCCATGGCCCCACTGACTGACAAAGCTGTAGCCTAGGCTCCACCATCGCTACAATCTTCACTCTCATCATGGGAAAGATTCCCAGTTCAAAAGGTTCTATTAGAGTATGTTCTTGGTTATGTATATCATTGTAATTCCACCAATGTTGGAGTTAGCGATGAAGGCATATGACATGTCACTTTTGGATTTTTTCTAAAAGAATAAGGAATCTTTATCATATAAGGGTTGTGGTATTCATATATAAATATATATATTATATATCTCTAACCTTAGAAAATTATAGTAAATTTTTGTGAAATATTAAATATGGAACGTTTAGTTGATTCTATATTTTTACTGGATTGATATTGTAATTAACATATATTCATTAAATTTATAATATCAGTATACAATAAATTTAAAATATTATTATGTCCAAAAAATATAAATATAAAAATAATTGAAATTTGAAATTTTACATTATATATTTTAGAAAATAAAATTTAAAATAAAAATATGAAATATATTTAAATATACCCAATATCTATATAGTTATATTTTAATATATTTTTAAATTATGATAAATAAATTTATAGTAAATTAAAGTTTTAGAATAATAATTATTTAAATAATTATTATAACTATAATTTATGTACGACCCTTAATGTTTTTGTAGTATATGAAATGGTTGAATTATCAATAATATAAATTCAATAAATAATACTATAATTTAGAAATTAAATAGTTGAAATATGAAATTATGATATATATTTTAGAAAATAAAATTTATAAAATATTATCTACCAATATGAGTTCTTTGAAAATATAATTAATAATATTTTTAATATATAATAATATTTTAACATATTTATTATAAATAGTTATATATATATATGTATAAATATATGTTTATATATATATCACTATTTAAATATTTCAATTAGTATTTTTTGTGTTAATGTAATTGTAAATAAATAAATTAATAATAATTTTTTAATAAAAAGTAATTTTTTATCAATAAACACACATAGAGAGGGAGATAACGTCTTATAAAGGGGTATGGGTGGGGGGTGAGTTCATTAATTTGAGATATAATTAAAAAATTCTGTAGTTAAGAGCATCGTGGTTTTAACCCCACTGAACTCCCCAAAGAAGATGCATTTTTTATTTAGGTCATCTTTTATCAAAGCTAATTTTTTTTTGTGATGATAAAGGTCCCCTTTATTTATGCATTTTATAAGGAAATGATATAAGTTATCATGTTTAATAAAAACCAACTTGTTCTGAATCTTGTACCTCTTCATCAGACTCCTCTTCCAAAATTTTGGTTGAATAGTTGAGTTTTATGGGACCATTTAACCCCTAAACATACAATATATTCTTTAATTTAATTTTTATAGGGGTTTTAAGGGAAAATATGTTTTTTAAAATTATGTTCCATTTATGAATCCATAAAAATTTATACGTTTATAAAATGAAACACAGACACAAACACGGACTATAACTCACTATGATTTTAGTTTATATTATTTTAAATTAATATTATGGTTGATTTCATTTACCACAGACAATAAAAAGCTTAAAAAAGAACTGATATGTATTGTATTCATGTATTATTTATGAGTTTAATAGTGTTAGTTGTGTTGAAATATGGATCATGGACAGTGAATGAATATAATAGATTTTAGAAGGGACCATAATTTTAGTGGGATCCCATTTAATAAAAGTCATTATTAAAGGGTTTATAATACTTGATAATTATATGATTCAAATTTCCATTCTAAATAATATCATCATCATATTCAATCTAAACATGGTAATTAATCCATGAAAAGTAGTCGCTTAATGTATGTAACTATTAGGACTGGTAACCTAATAATTTTTCTTAAGAAATGTTGGTAGTTTTATGAATGTTCTTGTTTAAATTTTTTTGTTATAGAATAGTTCCTTCCATAGTAATCAAGTGTTGATGTTTCTAAACAAGTGAATTTAAATTTTCATGGAATTATAGTGTGATTAATTTAAGTTTTCAAAGCCATTATATAAAAAATGACCAAAGGAATCATAATATCTACTCATGTACTCAATATGATTGAATACATCAATTATTTTAGTCTCATATACTCAATATTATTGGGTACATCAAATGATATTCAATATGACTGAATACACTAAATGACCTGGTGAGACCAACGGTTTCCTTAAAGAATCAAGGGTTATATAATTCGACTCTATTTTTTAAAAAAAATATATGTTATATACTATATGATTTATATGTTTTGTAAATATAAAAAAGTATTAAAAGATAAAATAATTGATGTTTTATTTTTTTTATGTGATGGGGAAGTTGAGTTGCTACATTGATAACTTGGATACTTAAAGCTTGGATAAACATATCATAATACCTGCGTTTTATCTCATATAGCTCTTGATATGATCTTGTAAACAATAGTTTTTTAAATAAAATTCCATGATGTATTTTTTATACACATAGTTATCTTTCATTTATTTCTATAACATGATTTATGGGAAGACTAAAATTATTTGTTTTGGTTAGGTAAATCATACTATTTTCATTTCTGAAAGTGTTCTAACTAAGTCAATGAATTCAAGAAATGTTTACCTGATATTATCAAAGTGTCGATAATAGATGAACTGGCCATATGATGTCTAGAATATGGTAATGTATGGATAGTAAAAGTGATTAAAAATTAGAATTAGAAAAAAAAATTCAGTTGAAAAAGTTCAACAACGTTTAATCAAGAATCCAATCAAGTTCATTGAAACCCAGGGTCATCAAGAAGGAAGTGTAATAATTCAATATGAATGATTTATCCAAAACATATCTAGATGGAGTTCGTGAAACTCTAAGGAATATTTATGTTATGTGTCTATGTTATAGGTACTAATTCATCTATTTTTAATTGTAGATGTCACTGAATGTATATTTTTTAAAGAGTTATAAAAATACATTACTTCAAAATTTAAGGAATAATTGATTGAGCTTATAGTTTATATTCATGAGATGATTAAAATAGTTACTACATCAAGGATGTAAATATAAAAGATTTTGTCAAGATCAAATGAATCGAAGTAGAAGACGTTCATCCTTATATTATTTATATTAGGAGATAATAGAATATGTTCGATAGAAAATAGTTGTTATTAATAAGTATGAGATGATTAAATGAATACACAATGTTTATGATTCATAAATTTATATAATATGTTTTGATAAGAATATTTGGATAGAAGTGTTTATCATATATAAAGTGTTTATCCAAATATTTGTTAAAATATGTGGGAATGAGTTCCAACCACCCATCTTTGGTATATAATAATAAAAAATTATTTTCAAATATAAATATCCCAAACACATATAATACTATATATGATATGAAAATTATAGTTTTTTTGTTAAATATTTATATCATAGGAAATAAATTTTATTTAATAACAATTTTTTTAATATATTAGAAAGATATTATGAAAATAATATAGTGTTTAAGATTCTAGTGGGAGTATGTTTGGACATTGAGAAGATCAAAATTAACAAATAAATGATAACAACAATTATAAGTTAAATTGTTTTCTACTTAATATCCTAAAATATTTTGGATATATTATGGTAATGATAATTGTAAATTTTTTACATTTAGTTACCATTTAGAAAGTAGATATTTCTATTATACTAGTTTAAGAAACAATATT
The DNA here is from genome assembly GCA_963277665.1 of Viscum album. Classification (NCBI taxonomy): domain Eukaryota; kingdom Viridiplantae; phylum Streptophyta; class Magnoliopsida; order Santalales; family Viscaceae; genus Viscum; species Viscum album. The sequence goes on from OY728164.1 coordinate 1,821,073,792, forward strand.
TTTCAATCAATATTGTAAATGATTTTAATATATATAATTATAAATATAAATTTAACGAGTTACATATTGTTATCATGAAAATGAAGGACACTATTTTCTGAAGTATTGTACTATTAAAAATGAAATGTGAATTACACATGATATCCAAAAAGAGTTTAGGGTATGGAGGTAAATTAAAATTTAAAGAGTTAAATTAGTTTCAAAAATAATGTGTTATCACGTTGTCTTAAAAGACTTTAGGATGTGGTAGTAATGATAAATGTAAAAGTTACATTTGTTTATCATATTAATGTTATTGTCACTTTATCCTAATTTATTATAGTAATACTGGTAAACAATAATTCATATAGTTACATTATTTAAATGAATTGTTTTGATATAATAGGGTTACTAGGATGATAATAACATTATTTAAAATCAGACAACATAATTTGACATAATAACATTTAATGTTGTGAATTTAAGAAGTTTTAATTTTTTCAATAAGTTAAACAGTTAGGAATATGATTCCAATGTGTTTCCATTATTCAATCAAAATTATTTAATTTATATTTCTTAATAAAGAGTTATGTGGGATGGTTTTATCATATAGTCACATAGATATATGACATTAATTAAATATAAGGCAGTGTGTTAACAAAACCCAGAATGTGTGGTAAACATTAGGATCATATGGTAGTTTATCATATATGATATCATAAATTGATGCTTATATTGGTTTTGTTAAAAAAAATTAAATATTTTACTAATATTAAAATGTATAATATTAAAATACCTCCTCCATTTTATATTTTTTCACATTAGTCATATAACTGTATATATGGATGTAAATTTCTTGAAGTGTAATGATAATTAACCTCTCAAATATGACTTTGATTTTATCCTCAAACTGATTTTTATCATGGTGTTTTATAGGATATAACGAAATTTTAATGTTACCATGACTAGGATTCTTCTACAGAGATACATAATTTCTCATGAGGGAAAAAAAGAATAGGTTTATTTATGTGTGTTGGATGACCTACTTAGTATACCATATGTAGTTTCATAATGATTTATTTTATTTGCTAGGAGTGAATTGATCATATTTGAGTCCCCACTACCTATGGTCAAATATATATCTAGCATGAGAACTTTTACTTTGATACCTGACTTTCCCAATTCTAAATATTGACTTAGCTAATACAGGGGTGTTTGGATATGTTGTTAATCATGTAATCAGTTGGAGCCTAACCAAGATGGGATATGTCCTCTCATATGATGACTATGAAATTTGGGCCATCGATTGAGATAGACTCTAGGAGTGTGTGTAATTCCATGACCCCAGTTACCCAGAGTTGGTGCATTATTACATAACATTGGCATAATCATAAAATATCCAGTCTCAAAAGACCGATTAGTTTAGTAGCCTTGGAATCACTAGCTATATTCATATGTATTACATTACATCATAAAGTGAAAAAAAACTATAACAACATCTTGTCTTCATATCCCCTCATACTATTCCTGTAGGTCATTGATAAAATACTTCTTCACATCCTGGGAAAAATAAAACATAGGAAGGGGTGAGCTCAGATGCTCAGTAAGGATAACAATATAGCAGAAACTTTCATAAATGAGCATAAAAATTCAAGGAAATGTATAACTAAAACAAAATCCTTTTAAACATGAAATTCAGCATAATATGGAAAAAATGAAATGAAATAATTCCATTTTCTTATTCACATGGATATTCTACTAGTAGAATAATCACATGCAATATCAACAACCACTTTTATAATGATGGAATGCGTAATGCTAGACTATCAAAACCACATATTAAAGGCCTTGTGCCAAGACTACAAATAACATTTTGTCAAGGCCTTGTGCCAAGAAACTAGTTTGTCTCATGGGACCTACCGATGCATTGAGGAGCTATATCGGGATCCACCCATCACTTATTATGTCAAATGCATTCCTCATATGAACAAGTTTAAACATAACATAATCATTCGTTTTAAAACATGCATATGAAATGTCAATACATTCTCCATAAACCATAGATGGTATAAAAAGAAAACATCCACAATCAAACATATCACAAAACCTTCAATACAACATGGAAGTTTTGTATCATAATAAATCATCTTCAAATAAGCTTAAAATCCATCAAAAGATGTTGACATAGATGAAATCAAAACTATTTGAGAGAAACATCTCTTTTTTTTGAAATCCTATAAAAGACACATAATTTTAAAAGAAAACATTAACTTTAAAAATATTATTATAAGCTTGTGAGGGAAGCTTCAACGATTTTATAATGACAAAAAATAACCGCACACGCCCTATAAGTTAAAAAATACATTCTTTCTTTAATTTTGACGAAAAGGTTAAAAAGCACCTTGTTTGGAAAAAGACGGAAATATTCCTTTATAAAAATTATCTAAAAAGTCAAAAAAGGGTATAAATGACTTTTACCCATAGTCTGTAAAATATTAATAATGATTTGAAATACATTTTTATGAAACATGGATGTGGATGAAAAAGATGTCCCAGTAGATAATTACACATAAATAACCTTGGATAATGAAGAGATTGTGAAATAAATCCATACATTGTAATTTTACATGGTTGAGGGTAGTTTAACCTCTTGTATAATGGTGAAATATTTGTTATTAAATTATAAAAGAATCATATATATTATTATGATATCATATATGATCTTTTAACATTGCATTGTTAATAATATCATATTATTATCGTCGTTTCGGGTATTAACTTACTCATCTTATTTTATATGTTTTGTTACATAATCCCTGTTTGTTATGGATAGGTGGTATATTATTCATATCTAGAATGATATCAAGTCCTTAAAAATTATTTTTAATCATCAAATGAGTATTATACTTGAATGGATACGATGGGGAATGAATCTCATCGCGTTCGTGGATATGGTAGTCCATACGTACGCCCGAGTGACAATATCATTCTTTTGATATTAAAATAATATATAATTGGATGATATATCATATATACCGAATCATTATAATTTTATATTTATTATTTAATTCAATTACACTTAATTATCATTCTCATCCAAATAATAATGTTTTGAATAACAATTACACCACGACGTGGAGACGGTAAGCCGTACGTATGCACGTATGGTGACGTGTCATTCAAAGGATGGATATAATACTGACTATTCTTCTACCATATTTATAATAACATCACAATATATATAATATACTAGAATTATTATTTTAGAATGGAAATAACAATGAATGAAGAAGTTGAAGAAGAATGTAACTTGAAAGATGGTGGTGAAAACATTAGCTCTTTTTCGGGTTCTTCCTTTTGATTTGATTGAAAGGGATCCTTAGGTTGGATTTATGATCAAAATAAGACCTCTAGGATTATGTGATGTATGTTGAAAGAATATATGGTCAGAGGGTTGCTGAGCCAAATGGCTTTGATGGTATGAATTAGAGAGAAGGGGGATGCCCTTTTATAAGATGGGTGAGGGGCACCATTGGAAAAGCTAGAAATATTATTTTATAATATATTCATATTTGGTTTATAATGGATCCAAACTAATTTATTTAGAGTATAAGGTGGGTATGGGTCGAAAACAACTCAAGTAATAGGTTTCAGACTGTTTTGGGTCACTTTAATAACCTTATCTTTTAGTATTAACTCTTAGTTAATTTCTCTGAAATTTACCATGTCTCTTTGTATTTTTATATTATATGGTAAATAATCATACTATATACATCCATGAGACCTCCAAGTGGTCCATTAATGATACACCAATCATGATATAAGTCTTTTGGACGAAACTTAGTTTTTTAGGAGTAGAATATGAATTAATAATATAATATTTGTTTTAAAAACTCTTTTATGTCAATTTTGACACTATTGGGTATTTTATTTTTGATAAATTCATAACAGCAGTATTAATTAAAAAAAATTCATATAACAAATCCTAATATGTCATATTAACCTTTAACATTATTTTAATTCATAAAAAGTCTCAAATTACATTTATTTGGATATTTATAATATCAGTTATTTTAATATTTCATTAATTAGGTAATTAATGCATCACCATTGGACCATAAATAAATTAAATTATATAATGTGTAAAAATTATAAATAAAAAAACATTATGTAGGAGATCTGTTTGTATTTCTAATTAATATTTAAAATCTAATTTATCTTATGTATAACCCTATATTAAAAATATTTTAGTAATTAAACTTTAATGTTATATCCTTTAACTCTTCTTTTAATTAAATAATAATAAATGTCCTAATCTAATCCATGTGGACCTAAATGATAATATTTTCTTCCAAATTTTTTTTTGGTCAAGGTAAACTTGTCAAATATAATTAAGACATGTTTTAGGGCAATATAAATATCTTTTTTACCCTTAGTTACCCTATTTACTTTTAACCGTGTTAAATAAATGTAAAAAGTTACTATTCACCAAAAATTATTTTCATCTAATTTAACCACAGTTTACTTACTGATGTCAACCATGTCTCTCGGATTTTTGAAATTCCACTCACATCAGCGGTAAAATTATGTTTTGTCTGAATTTTCAAATTCTCCTAGGAGGTGGGTAAAAGACGGTGAAAAGTTCTATAAAATATTTATATATCTAAAATTATTATAAATTGACTCCAATTAATTACATTGAACTTATATAGGCATTATGTGACTACTTTTACCTAAAATAAATTTAAATAAAATAACTAATTATTGAATAAAAAATTCAGTTTTAAACAATAACTCGGTGTTTTTCACTATTCATTAAAAATTGAATGTTTTCAGAAAAATACCAAAAAATCACCCTAATCTAATTTTGATATTCCGAATCCAAAAATGAAGTCCATTTTCAATGATAAAATATATAAAATTTCAAAATGTGGGTATTACAATTCTTAACAGCTAGTTTGATGGTTGTGGTGTGTGTTAGAACTCGAAGTTGCGTACAACACAAACTACTATATTATTCAATGAGAAGCTTATCGTAGAAGCTTGGGGTGTTGCATTCTCCCCTCCTTCAAATAATTTAATCCTCAAAATTTCTATAATACTACCGCATGAAAAGACTAGGGTGGTCCTCACCATAAGTTCCTCGGGTTCCCACGTTGCCTTTTCCATCTTATGGTTTCTCTATATAACTTTTACCGGATGAGTCATCCGGTTTCCCAGCACTTGTTCTATGGTATCAATAATTTTGACAGGCTCTTCGCAATAAGACATATCGGGTTCTAGTTATAATTATTCATAAGTGATTACATGCATTGGGTCAGGCATGTATTTTCTCAATAGTGATACGTGGAAAACATCGTGAACTACACAGAGACTTGGAGGCATTGCTAAATGGTAAGATACATCCCCAATTCGTTCTAAAATTTCGAAAGGTGTGATATACCTGGGGCTCAATTTACCCTTCTTACCAAAATTTATAACACCCTTCCATAGAGATGCCTTCAATAAAACATGACCTCCTACATGAAATTCCAAATCCCTCATTCGGTTGTCAGCATAGGTCTTCTGCCTACTTTGAGCTTCTTTGATATGGTTTTGGATTACCATCACCATTTCCATTGTTTCCTCCACCAGTTCTGGACCTACAAGTTTTCTTTCACCAACATCATCCCAACATGTTGGTGTGCGACATCTCTTTCCGTATAATGCTTCATATGGTGCCATCTGAATACTTGAATGGAAGTTATTGTTATAGGAAAATTATACCAGAGGTAAATTTTGATCCCACATACCTTGAAAGTCAAGTGATCATGATATCAACATGTCTTCTATGGTTTGAATAGTCTGTTCTAATTGTCCATCTATTTGAGTGTGGTAGGCAATGCATAAACGAAGTTCAATATCCAAGGCCTTCTGAAGACTCTTCCATAATCTTGAAGTAAAATGGTGATAACGATTAGAAACTATCCATAGGGGCACTCCATGAAGTCTCACAACATCATTAATATATATTCTTTCTAGACATTCAAGTAGTAAAACTTCCCTTATAGCAAGAAAATGTGCTAACTTCGTAAGAAGGTCAACAATGACCCATATTGCATCCTTCCTTCTAGGAGTCTTTGGTAGTCCCATGACAAAGTCCATCGTGATATTATCCCATTTCCACACAGGTATGGGAAGAGGATGCGTGACTCCACCATGCTGTTTCCTTCCAGCTTTCACTTGTTGACAAACCATACATCTTGACACAAAATCAGCAATCTCCCTCTTCATGTAGTCAAGCCGAAAATGTTCGTTTAAATATTTATACATTTTGGTTCTCCCAGGGTGTATAGAGAAATAGGAACTATGAGCATCATCCAACAATTCTTTTTTTAGATTAGGTTTATTGGGAACACAAAGTCTCTTCCCAAATTTCAAAATTTCATCTTCATATACGATGTCACTCAATCTCCCATCAGTCAAAGCTTTAATATTCTTTTAAACTCTTTATCATCGGTCTGATAACTCTTTATACTTTCTAGTAAATATGGTTTGGAAACCATTTGAAAAATATTTATTTTTCACCTTCCATGGTGATTCCCATATCCATCTTTAGTAGATCCATGTATATAGGATCCTTTTCAACTCTCATCTTGGTCAAAACTCCATGATCCTTTCTGCTCAAAGCATCTGCCACATTATTTTCTTTCCCTGGGTGGTAGTTTATTGTGCAATCATAATCCTTGACTAATTCAAGCCATCTCCTTTTCCTCATGTTGGGTTCTTTCTGTGAGAAAATATAATTCAAACCCCTGTGATCGGTAAATATCTCACATTTTTCACCATAGAGATAATGACTCTATATCTTCAAAGCAAATATTACAGCAGCTAACTCATGATCATGAGTAGGATAGTTTTTCTCATTAATTTTCAGCTGTCATGACGCATAGGCAATAACACTATCATTCTGCATAAGGACACAACCAAGTCCATTCTTCAATGTATCACTATAAAAAACAATCCCATCATTCCTAGATGGAAGAGTCGATATAGAGGAATTGAATAATATTCTATTCAGTTCTTAAAAAACATTCTTCACACTTATTTTTCCAAAAAAATTTGTCCCCTTTAAATGTGAGCTTCGTTAATGGGTTAGCATATCTGGAAAAATTCTGGATGAAATGTCGATAATAAACTGCTAAACCAATAAAACTGCGTACCTTAGTTATACTCATAGGTGCTGGCCATTCATGGATTTCTCTTGTCTTAGAAGGATCAATAGAGATTCCATCCTTGTAGACAATATGGCCAAGAATGGAAATATCCTGAAGCCATAATTCACACATACTAAACTTCCCATATAATTCATGTCTTCTAAGAGTCTTCAGGGTAATGCGCAAGTGATTTTCATGATCTTCACAGCTTTTGGAATATACAAAGATATCATTAATAAATACCACCAAAAAATCAATGATATATTCCTTTATAACACTATTTATTAGATAAATGAATACAGAGGGTGCATTAGTCAATTCAAAATGCATTATTGTAAACTCGTAATGCATGTACCTGGTTCGAAATGTTGTCTTCGGAATGTCTTCCTTCTTCACACACAACTGATGGTATCCAGATCAAAGGTCAATATTTGAATGTTATTGAGCTCCCTGAAGTTGGTCAAATAAATCGTCAATGCGAGGTAGGGGATACTTTTTATTTATTGTTATAGCATTAATTTTTTTGTTGTCTATACATAACCTCATAGATCCAGCTTTCTTCTTATCAAAAAGGACAGGGGCTCCCCATGGAGAAACACTAGGGAGAATAAATACCTTATTACTCAATTACTATAGTTTTTTATTTAGTTCAACTAATTCCACACTGTCCATTCTATAAGGGGTCTTCGATATGGTCCTTGAACCAGGAATTAAATCAATGGAAAACTCAATTTCTCATTCTGGAGGATGTCTAGGTAAATATTTAGGAAACACATCAATATATTCTTTCAAAATAGGTACATCCTATATTTGAAAATTCCTTTCCTAACTCATAGTTATTTCATTCTCTTCCTCCCTGATAATTTATGTTTGTTGAGCTACTGGGGGTGGATCTAGATAAGAATTAGTTTGTGACAATTCTGCTCTAAAGATAAGTTGTTCTTTTTAATCATCATAAAAAATTGTAACCTCCTTCTTCTTACAATAAATCGCCGCATCATGGTCTGAAAGCCAATCCATACCAAGGATTATATCAAATTCAATCATGGGTATGACGATGATATCAGAAGATAAATAACATTTATGTGCTCTAATGGGGACCAATTCACATAACTTTTTAGAAATGACACATCCCTTAGGAGTTTTAACTGATAACTCCCATGTTAAATCAAATTTAAAATATCAATGTTTCTTATCAAACTGGGAAGATATTAAAAAATGCGATGATCTAGAATCAAATAATTCATTTTCTAAACATGAGGAAACCATTAAATTACCTACGACCACGTCTTTTGGGGCTTCAACCATAGTAGTAGTGAATGCATAATCTTGGCCTTGATCCCTTGGCCTTTTCTGAGGTAAGATCCCCTGACAGTTAGTACATTCATCTTCATAATGTCCCATCTCCATGCAGTTGTAGCATTGAACATTAGTAGCTTCTTTCTTCCTCTTGCAATCACGAGCTTGGTGGCCTTCTTCACTACACTTGTAACAGACTCTCATTCCTTTCAAGCAAGTACCGGGGTGTTTCTTCCAACATTTACTACAGGATGGATATTAAAATTTTCCCTTCTTCCCCTTATTTCCATTTCCAGAGTGATCAGAAGATATCTTCTTCTCTTTCTTTGCTTTAAAGTCGTAATACTTAGAGAATTTATTTTCTGTCTTGATAGCACATGAGACAATATCTTCGTATGACGAGAATGATTGTGACACTACTGCTCAATGAAGAAACTATTTTAACCCATCAAATAAACAATCAATCTTACTTATTGGGTTACATAAATAATCTGCAGCATACCTCGCTTACTTTGTAAAGTTAGCCTCATACTTTGCTACATTCTCATCCCCTTTTTGTCTCAGACTCAGAAATTGTCTCTCCATATCTGCTCGATGGTCACGAGGGATGTATTTTTCTAAGAACAGCTCTTTGAACTCCCTCCATTCCATATTTGATACTTCATCAACTTCCTTCATGTTTTGAATCAATGACCACCATTGATCAGCATCTCTTGTGAGGCGGTAAACTACCATGATAACTTTTTCCCTTTCACTACTCCCCAACCAATGGAATATTTTTTCTAAAGAATTTATCCATTTCTCGGCTAGTAGTGGATTTTCACTCCCATTGAATGTGGGTGGTTGATTCCTCATGAAGAGATCTAACATTAATCCTCCATGTTGTGGATCAGGGAGCTCTATATGGGTAAGGTTATTATTCATATCCTGAGTGAGTTATCCCAGTATGGTGATTAGCTGATCAGCACCAGTTGAATCACCAGATCCACTATAATTTTCTTGAGCTGGAGGGAAATCTCTATATGGAGTGCGTGCATTGATACAGTTTCCATTTCTTCTACTAGGTGCCATTTCTAAACAAGGGCATACACTACTGGAAATTTGGGCTATAGCCACAGTTCTAAACCGTGGCTATAGGCCCTCAAACCGTGGCTATAGGTAATAGCCACGGTTTGGCGAACCGTGGCTAAGTGTGGTGTGGCTATAGGCCTAGACCTAGAGCCACGGTTTGGAACCGTGGCTCTAAATCTATAGCCACTGTCCAAACCGTGGCTATTGGTTTAGAGACACGGTTTAAACCGTGGCTGTATACCTAATGCCACGGTTTCAACCGTGGCTATACTAAAGGCCGGACAAAATCTATAGCCACGGTTTTAAACCGTGGCATTATGTCTATAGCCACGGTTTAAAACCGTGGCAATAAATCAATAGCCACGGTTTAAAACCGTGGCTATAGGGTGTCCAAATCCATAAAAAAAAAATACCCCCCCCCTGCCACCCCCGGCCAGTCCCCTCTGCCACCCTCCTGCTAGTCCCCCCCTGCCAGCCCCCCCTGCCCACTGCTTGTCCCCCTGCCAGCCCCACCTTCTTGTCCCCCTGCCAGCCCCCCCTGCCCCCTGCTAGTCCCCCCCGCCAGCCCCCCCTGCCCCCTGCCAGTCCCCCCTGCCTGGACACCCCTCCCCCCTGCCTGGACACCCCTCCCCCTGCTTGTCCCCCTTGCCACCCCCTGCCAGTCCCCCCTGCCCCCAGACACCCCCCTGCTAGTCCCCCCCTGCCACCCCCTGCTTGTCCCCCTGCCAGCCCCCCCTGCCCCTGCCAGCCCCCCCTGCCCCCTGCTTGCCCCCCTGCCAGCCCCCCCTTCCCCCTGCTTGTCCCCCTGCCGGCCCCCCTGCCACCCCCCTGCTTGTCCCCCTGCCAGCCCCCGCCCCCCCTGCCCCTACCAGCCCCCCCTTCCCCCTGCTTTCCCCCCTGCCAGTCCCCCCCTTCCCCCTGCTTTTCCCCCTGCCAGCCCCCCCCCCTCCCCCTGCTTGTCCCCCTGCCAGCCACCCCCCTGCTTGTCCCCCTGCCAGCCCCCCTGCTTGTCCCCCTGCCAGCCCCCCCCCCGCTTGTCCCCCTGCCAGCCCCCCTGCCCCTGCCAGCCCCCCTGCCCCTGCTAGCCCCCCCTTCCCCCTGCTTGTCCCCCCTGCCAGCACCCCCCTGCTTGTCCCCCTGCCAGCCCCCCCTGCCCCTTCCAGCCCCCCCTTCCCCCTGCTTGTCCCCCTTCCAGCCCCCCCTGCCCCTGCCAGCCCCCCCCCCCTTCCCCCTGCTTGTCCCCCTGCCAGCCCCCCCTGCCCCTGCCAGCCCCCCCTTCCCCCTGCTTGTCCCCCTGCCAGCCCCCCCTACTGTCCCCCTGCCAGCCCCCCTGCCCCTGCCAGCCCCCGCCCTGCCCCTGCCAGCCCCCCTCCCCCTGCTTGTCCCCCTGCCAGCCCCCCCTACTTGTCCCCCTGCCAGCCCCCCCTGCCCCTGCCAGCCCCCCCTGCCCCTGCCAGCCCCCCCTTCCCCCTGCTTGCCCCCCTGCCAGCCCCCCCTGTCCCTGCCATCCCCCCCTGCACCTGCCAGCCCCCCCTGCCCCCTGCTTGCCCCCCTGCCAGCCCCCCCTGCCCCCTGCTTGGCCCCCCTGCCAGCCCCCCCAGCCCCCTGCCAGCCCCCCCTGCCCCCCCATCCCCCCCAGCCCCCTGCCAGCCCCCCCACCTTCCCCCTGCTTGTCCCCCCAGCCCCCCCTGCCAGCCCCCCCCCACCCCACCCTTCCCCCCTGCCCCCTGCTTGTCCCCCTGCCAGCCCCCCCTGCCCCCTGCTAGGCCGCCTCTCAGTCCCCTGCTAGGCCCCCTGTCAGTCCCCTGCTAGTCCCCCTGCCCCCTGATCTGATAACCAAGTTTATCTGATCTGATAACCACAACTTCTTTAGCACTGCCAGATTCAGGTTTAACAGGTACCAATTCACCAATTCTGACATGTTTAGCAGCATGAGATAAGACAGGAACAGACTGAACTACATCAGATTTACAGACCATGTTTAGCACCCCTCCCCCTGCTGGACACCCCCCCTGTCGGCCACAAGCATTCGGCCCAACCGGATTGGGCAACACCAATCCAACAAAATCCTCATCCGCGACAGTTGCAGGCTACAAGCATTCAGTAGGGATTAATGGAAGAAATCAACATGAATACAATGACAAATATGTTCCTTTGAGAAACAGATTTCAGGGGCTACATGTAGAAAACTCCTATGCTGAGAGTAATGTAAAAAAAAATCCAAGACTAGTTCTAAAGCACAAACCTCCTGGAAAGACACAAAAAGGGCTTGGAAGCATGAGAAGAACTCACATGATCCTAAAACTAGAAGGATTCATGTGAAAGGGGTGCCCCAAGGCAAGGTATGTACTGAAAATTCTTGCAGGGACAGTCCAAGCAGCAAGGTGATTTGGAGAAAGAAAAATCAACCTATAGTGAAAAGAAAAATCCTTGGTGGTAAAGCTGTCCAAGGAAAAAAAGGTTGTGTTTTGAGAGAGGTCCTACTAAGTGTCGGGTGATTCCCATGATTTGTGGATACCTCTGAAGGAGTCTTTCAGCGACTTCTAAGTGATCACAATCAAACACTTGTGAAAAGCTTCGAAAGACTGGATCGAATGGTGTAAGGTACACCATTCTTATTCTTTGTTTAGATTGATTACAAACGTATAGATATATTTCGGCGTGACTGCAGCGTGACCGCGGACACCCCTCCCCACCTGCTGGACACCCCTCCCCCCTGCTGGATGTGGCTGGAGCAGGGCCACATCACGGCGTGACCGCGGCGTGACCGCGGCGTGACAGCGGCTTGACCGCGGCGTGACCGCGGCGTGACCGCGGCGTGACCGCAGCGTGACCGCGGCGTGACCGCAGCGTGTTGGCCCGATCCAGCGACCACAATAACCACAATAAGAAAATAACCAATGACCTTGTCAGGAAGATAAACAGTGACCACAACAACAGAAAACAACCCATGACAACCAGAACAAAAAATAACATCACATTATAAAAATTAAAAATAAGATTATCTAAACAGTGGCCACAAACTATTGAGAATGACACTACTTTCAATTGACAATGAAACCTAACTCAAAATTCTGTAATCTAGTAACACCACTTTCAATTTTGTAATCTAGTAACACTACTTTCAATTGAGATCCCATTGAAGGAACATAAATCAATCCTCTGAGGATAAATAATTATTGATAATGTCAATAGCATTTGCAAACTCCACAAGGAGAATAGATTCTATGGGTATCTTTTCCTGGGAATGTTAACAACAAATATCATAATTGAAAAACAAGCTTATTAAAATATGGAACCAGATAAATTAGAGGACCACGTGGTGGCATACCTTAATAAAATTTAGTATGATTATAGGATTTCCATATCTCTGGTCTAGATTTTCAAAATGCAGCCTTGTTGATTTATAACGAAGGTCTTTCCATAATACTGGGAAACAAAAAACAAAACTTCAATAAGAAATGGCAACAGATCAGAAAATTAAAAAGCAGCATATTCATGGGAAAATGCCAAAAAAATAATATCTGGTTCAATATTCCTTCATGATGACTCCTGAGATTAGAAAAGTTGAATTGAACACCGATTCTGGACAACAGAACTTATTTATAAATGGCAGCCTTCAGATATATACTCCGGAGCAAATTGTTTTGTCACAACATAATTAACTGCTTGAACCATTTCATTGACACCTCATTTTAATTATCTAGATGAACATAAATAAATGTATAGAAAGATTAGTGTAAAAATCAAACAGAACAGACAAGAGAAAGGAAAAATATGTCAAACACTGAATAATTGGGAACATCTGCCAGCAAAAATTACACATTCTAGAAGATGGGTTATAACAAAAAATTGATCTTCAAAAGAATCACAGTGTTTGATCTTATATAAAGTCGTATTCAGAACCCAAACCCATGTAGGAATGCACACATAAAAAACATAAAACAACTAACATGTATCTATCCAACCTGGTGCCAGTAAAATGAAGTGACCGCCTAGCAATAAGGGTTAACTTGAAGTCCCTGCCACATATTGAGAGCTTCACCTGGATTCAAACAGCACAACCATTAATCTCATAGTGATTAATTATTGATTTTCACAAATAACTCAAATGATCCAGCATGATAGTTGGTAAGAAATATTTAGATGTGACCCCCCTGCCAGTCCCCCCCTGCCCCCTGCTTGTCCCCCTGCCAGCACCCCACCCACCTGCTTGTTCCCCTGCCAGCCCCCCTTGCCCCCTGCCAGCCCCCCTGCCCCCCTGCCAGCCCCCCCTGCCCCCTACTTGTCCCCCTGCCAGCCCCCCCTGCCACCCCTGCCAGCCCCCCTGCCCCTGCTTGTCCCCCCTGCCAGCCCCCCTGCTAGTCCCCCCGCCAGCCCCCCCTGCCCCCTACCAGTCCCCCCTGCCTGGACACCCCTCCCCCTGCTAGTCCCCCCCCCTCCCCATGCTAGTCCCCCCCCGCCCCCTGCTACCCCCCTGCTTGTCCCCCTGCCAGCCCCCCTGCCCCCTGCTTGTCCCCCTGCCACCCCCCCTGCCCCCTGCTTGTCCCCCTGCCAGCCCCCCCCCCCTGCCCCCTGCCAGCACCCCCCCTGCCAGCCACCCCCCCTGCCCCCTGCTTGTCCCCCTGCCAGCCCTCCCCCCTTCCCCCTGCCAGCCCCCCTGCATTTTTCCTTTTCTTCAGAGCCTTTATTTCTAAAATACCTTCTAATGTCATGACCATTGTTATTATCAGTGTTCTGTTCCTCTTCATTGTTAGGTATGACAGAGTTCTTCTTTATTGGTTCATTTCTTGAAGCATTCTTAATTGAGTTTGTAATGTTCATGTTATATAGCATCAACGAAATGGTATTTTGGTTAGATAACAGGGATACAGGCTGTTCATAATAGTTCATATTATCTACAGATTTAGCACCAACAAAAGTTAAATTAATAGAATGAAGAGTAGGTGTACCTGGGTCCTTTGAATCATCTATATTCTGCATCTTGATAGCGTCCAGATCTAATGAAAGGGGCTTCTGCCCGATAGGTTCAAAATGTGCCTGCATTAGCGTGGGGTCTTGTACAGAGGTTGTGCTTCCTTTTGTATGTTTTATAGGTTCCAGTGTCAAGGTACCTTGTTTATCAATGTTAGTGTGTTTTGTTTGTGCCTTAGCCTAAAGAGACTTTAGACTAATATGAGGATTCCTACTTTTTATAGGACAACCAGTGGTATGAATGACGTTTAGATTAGTGGAGAGTTTTCTGGTTTTTATAGCAGTGCCAGTGGCATCCAGAGTTTTAGAGTCATAGGTGTAGTGAGCAGAGGAAAAAGAACCTAAACCATTTGTCTGATTGTTAGACTCATTTATTATCTCTTGGTTTGGTGTGAAATTCAGTCAAAAGCAGACATTGAATTTTCATCACAATAGGCTGATCCGGTTCAGACGACATGTGCAGAGGATGAGGATGATCTGGTTCGGACAACATGTGAAGAGGATGAGGAAAAAGAAGAATTACCGAACAAATATTATGTGATACATGTACAATAAAATATGTCAAACAATTCCAAACCAATGTTTTCAGTTGAATTGAGCCTTTGTACCACCTGCTATGCACGTTTTGTGGAAAGATGGATGAGGCAGCGCTGAGAGGAGATATAGTTTAGGAATGAGGAAATACGAAAAATTAGAGCTAACCATTCAATGTTTCTCTAAGGACGAGTAACCGCCGCAGGGTGTCGTCCTGGAGCAGGGCCAAATCACGGCGTGACCGCGGCGTGACCGCGGCGTGACCGCGGCGTGACCGCGGCGTGACCGCGGCTTGACCGCGGCGTGACCGCGGCGTGACCGCAGTGTGACCACAACGTGTTGGCCCGGTCCAGCGACATCCGCGGGGCAACATCTTCCACTTAGTTTCAAATAGGATGATATGGGTATGTGTAGACTACCAGTCCCCTCCCCCATGTCTGGACCACCCCCTGTCTGGACACCCCCCTGTCTGGTCAGATTCTCACTTGCACCTTTACTATTGATGGTACTCGTATTTACTACTCCTTTGTTTATGCTAAGAATAAATACCAAGAATGAATAATTCTTTGGAATGACTTCTCTTATTTAGGAACTAACACGAATGCCCCCTGGTTTCTTATGGGAGACTTTATGTTATTCTTTATTCTAGTGAAAAAATTGGCCCATCTCACGCCTCTATCTCCACGAGAGAATTTAATGCCTCGATCAAGGGAAACAATATTATTGAAATTAATCTCACTGGTGCGAAATACACCTGGTATAGAAGACATCACAATAAAGTGGTTGCTTCCAAATTGGACAGAGCTTTTACGAATGTTCTGGATCTAGATAAATAAGACACTATCTCTAGAATCGATATAAAGTAACTAATGGGTCCCTAACCAAACTAACCCTGCTAGTCCCCCCCCTGCCCCCTGCTAGTCCCCCCTTCCAGCCCCCCCTGCCCCCTGCTAGTCCTCATCCATAGGTGCAGCCTGTGAGTTTATACTCTCCAAGCCCCCTAAAGATATATGTTCCAGATCACTAAAACATAATTCTCAACCATGAAGACAAGAAATAAAATACATGCTGAAATATATATTTTTTTTTTGCTACAATAAAAGTATTAGTGTTCAAAGATTAATTGGAATTTGATGCAGGCCAGAAAAGAGAAGAATAAAAAAAAGTGAAGCGTCATAAGGCAGTGGAATTAATTGAAAAATATATAGTTTTTTAATACCGAAAACACTGTATCCTATTATCTTGACACGCTCACCCTATTCCAAAGATAAATACAACTCAAAGATGAATAGATTGATCATAGATAACTCAATATGACTTGAAAGAAAAATATAGATACAAAAAAAAACACAACAAACCGCAATAGAGATAAATGATATAGAATTCTTGACAGAGTTAATAAGTTTATGAAATTACAGAGGAATAAGTATTTACCTGAAACAATAGAGATTCAAATTATAGAGAACTGAGTATTTCACCTAAGACACTAAGAGTGATGATACAAAAATCTTGACAGGGTTAATAAATATAGAAATTATAGAGGATGAAGTATTTACCTGAATCAATAGAAATGCAAATTATAGAGAACTGATTAACAATTTTGTGCTGGAAATTCCTCTACACATTTCCTAGTTGTGGCTATGCTACATCCACTGTTCCTACTTCTCGAAGTTCCTCTACTTGTTCCAAGAGGATCTTGATTTTTTCTATAGCACATATTTCTAGAGAGAGGTGCTTTCCCTGTTTTTCCTCCTACAAAGCTAAAACTATAGTCCACAAATCAGTACAGAAGTTGTTGAATTCCAATGAAAAAATGACAAAAGTAAAAAAAACTGTACATGAGTATCATTTTATTGCCACAAAAATAGTGAAACAGAGAAGTGATTGTCTTGAATTTGCATATTGACATCAGTCACATCCATGCAAATTTTAGTTAAAATATGTTAAAATTACAGCTTTTGTGATAGATAATAATGAAAAGTAGATAAAAATATGTTAAAAAATCAGATCATGTATCATAAATTATAAATGAAAATGAATGAAAATGGAAAAAAATGTTGTAAAAAGATACAAAAAGGATAAAATTCTGTACATTCACTTATCAGCGGAAAGGGTAGATTGATGGCTTATACATGTGTTGTGACATGGTTGCCACCCCCTGCCAGCCCCCCCTGCCCCCTGCTAGTCCCCCCCTTCCCACCAGCACCTGTCCCCCCTCCCCAGCCCACCAGCACCAGCCCCCCCCCCCACTGGACCCCCCATGGACAGACCCCTCCCCTCAAACCCAGACCCCCCAGGACAGACCCCCCCTGCTACCCCCAGCCCCCCTGCCCCCTGCTTGTCCCCCTGCCAGCCCCCCCTGCCCCCTGCTTGTCCCCCCCCCAACCCCCTGCCCCATGCCAGCCCCCCCCCCCCCCCCCTGCCCCCTGCTTCCTGCCACCCCCTGCTTTTCCCCCTGCCAGCCCCCCCTGCCCCCTGCTAGTCCCCCCCTGCCCACCTGCACCTGTCCCCCCTCCCCAGCCCACCAGCACCAGCCCCCCCCCCCCTCTGGACCCCCTAGACCCCCCATGGACAGACCCCTCCCCCCAAACCCAGACCCCCCAGGACAGACCCCCCCCACCCCCTGCTACACCCAGCCCCCCTGCCAGCCCCCCCTGCCCTCTGCTTGTCCCCCTGCCAGCCCCCCCCCCCCCCTGCACCCCTGACACTAGCACCCCTGCACGCCAGCCTCCCCCTGCACCCCTGCACTGGTCCCTCTCCCCCCTTCACACCAGATCCGGCCTCCCTCTCTCTTTGCACTGCACTACACCCCTGCACACTAGCCTCCCCCTACATCCCTACACGAGCCCGCACACCTTCCCCAGACCAGACCCACCCAACACTGAACACACAAATCATTATTTACTTTTACTTCAAAATTATTACATGTAGCCACACACACATATCTCTGACGAAAAATAGCATCTAATTGGGCCAAAATGCCAATAAGGAATGCTTAAAATAAGGATTCAGTGCAATAGTTTGAGCAGGAGTATATAAAGGGGGAACTTATATATGTATATGCCTACCTATGCATACACATGTAAGAGGGGAGACCGAACATGTGCTTCCAAAGGAGCTCTCCAATCAATGATAACATCCTCAATCACTTTGCATGAATGAGACCATCAGAGAGAGAGCAATTGCTTCAGAGATGCTAAATTTAAATACAATTTGTTCTTTCATAATGATGGATCTCAAAAGTGAACTAATTGCTTGGCCTCCTCTAACTCACTACAAATTATCATCAAAATCTAAGATTACTTAAAACTGGATTTTAATAGATAGTGATAATAATGTGTCGAGGCTGGACATCCCCCCCTCCCTCCCCCCTGGACACTGGACTCCCCCTGCATATTTACCCCTGATGGACACTGGACCCCTGCTGGACACTGGACCCATACTCTCCTCCCACCCCCTACCAGCCCCCTTGTACCCCTACTGGACACTGGACTCTCCCCTGGAAACTAGTTCTTGGATGCCCAAATCATATTTACCCCTACTGGACACTAGACTCCACCCTGGACACTGGACTCCCCCTGCATATTTACCCCTGCTGGACATCATTAATATAGAAAAATGGAACTATTGTTAAAAAATACAATGATATTGTCAATTGAAAAGACAAACTAAAAATAGAAAGCTTGTTCTGTTTTAATTAATTCAACTGCAACAATCAAAAATCACACCCAATCAAACAAAACCTAACAATGTATGTATAAACAGCGAAAAGAAACCTCTGTGGTAGAATAAAAAATGATTAGCATCATTCAATGTACAGAACTCTGGTGGGTACAATCAATCATAGAACGTCTCATGGTGGAAGAGCAGTACCTCAGACGCTGTGGGCCGTCTATCACCTTTCCTCGATTCTACTGATTCACACATCAGGATACAGAGATGGAAAACTTCAATGGCGTGCATATGCCCCGTTTGTTCAGTAGAATAGTGTAATCTCCATTCCATCAACCCATATTCCAAAAACCAAACAGGGTCTGAAAGTTTAAACCTTTTAGTGGTAGTAGAGATGATTTCAACAACAATGTGATTTACCTGCCCTGATGCACCAGCTGGAATAGTACATATCGACACGTTTTGGCTTGCTGCATCTTTTGATTGAAGGGTAAGGCACCCCCTGAAACATTAAATGGAGAAGATAGAATTTAGGAAGCATTTTAAACCCCATAAAAATAGTGTAATCAAACATAACAAACCGTTTGATGCTATCATCAGTGACATTGCACGCAGCAGTTTAAACTAGAAGTGATAATTTTGAACATGACACAACATAACACAAGCTAAACATGTTTAGGTCAAACATAAATGGGTTCAGGTTGTAATCGGGTTGAGTAATCTGACCCAAATGGTATTCAGATTGGGTTCTGGTTGACCAATCCTGAACCGTCTAACCAGATTAAAAATATAATAATAATATAAAATATTAAAAACAAAATAATAATTAATTTTATAATATATTTTATTCTTATAATCAACTTAATTTGAAATAATTCAACATATTTATATAAAACATTATTTATTTTAAATGGTTTAAGAAGATCGATTAGTCATGATCAAATTTATTTTATATATTAAAAGCTAAAAAAGTTGGCAGGTCAGGTTAGGCTTGACCCCTTTATAAATGGATTGAGTTGGGTCAACCCGTTTAATTAAATGGATCAGGTTACTGTTGAGTTTAATGGGTTCATGGGATTTCCAACCCCGATACGGACTTGACACATGAACCCAACTGCCACCTCTAACTTGCTGCATTATAAGCAAAGCCTAAGACTGTGCATGACGATACTTGGCGAAAAGTGCTTCTAGCGCTTGTACAAGTACTCAAGTTACCATGTCAATTCTATAGTTGGTTTTCCCTATGAATTCAAGTGCAACTGATTGTTCAAATACAAAACATTATCAAAACTGTAAATACTTAGCTTAGGTTAGTTCTCAATTCACACAAGATTATGACCATCTTGCATTTCCTTTGATCCACTAAAGAGCCTTCCAAATGGAAATGCAAATCCATTTCATACACTGAAATGCCATGACTTCGAAACCATGTTTAATTTTGTAAACACTTTAAAAGATCATAACAAGCAAATCATTAGATTAAGCACAGATCCATTAAAGTTCAAATTTATTCGGTCATGTTCATAAATATTTCACGTCATAAGCCAAGTTGTGGCTGCCACAATATCGTCAAGTCATTAGAAAGTTTTTTTTACCCTTACCTTTGTCACACAGTAATATGATTTCTCTGATTCCCATATTCGACGACCAATAATGTATTCTCTGTCACTCCAAAAACATGAAAACTGCATCATCACACAGTACCACATAAGATAGGCCAGGGGATTCAGTATTCTAAATAAATCCTAGTGTCTAAAGGAAGAGTCTCCTCACCTTCCTTACCCATTGCACAACCATGGATCCTGTGGAGGGGCATTCTTCTATAATTGCAGAATGGACGAGAGTGTCATCCCATTTGGAACGAAATTCGTCTTCCCAAAAAAAATCCCTCACCAACTCAGGTGTAGCATCCTCAAAGATAGTTCTAGTTTGGTATTGAGGAGGACCCATCTAAACTCATCAAAGGTAAAGCACAATCAAAAACACAAGAGACAAAGAAAGTGATTAAAGAGATTTCATGTTCAGATATTTTAGAAAACAGTGTGCTCAGCCAACCGGAACTATTACTAGAAGGTTTGATAACTGATCAAATCAGAGACGACTTGTATAACGGGGAAACAGTCAAATCAAGTGAACTCATCACTCGATATCAATCAAGTGTGATTATTTCTCAGCAACAACTTGTTGAGCAGGATGCCACTGCTGATCAAGCTCACAGCCAACTTAATTCAGTTGGTAGCAAGAACACTTGATCAGTCTAAAACAATAATTCAAAAAACTGAAAGCTAGGGAATAGCCACCTCAGGATATCTCTGCCATGCCTGGTAATCCATATTGGGGGTTGATATATCCATCATCTTTATCCAAATAGGGGTTCCATCCTTTGACTCGACAAGCTGGTACAAACGCTTCAACTCGATTTCTGGCATGACAAAGGCCTCCTCCTTGATGATCCGTGACACTCTGGACATGAAAAAACAAACAGTGAGATGTGTTCAGCTCTAGAAAGGCAATCAATTGATTTCTGCATTTTAACAATGACAACCAAAAAAACATAAAAAAACATAAAAAAAACCTTAACCCAAGTGGAGTCAACTATGTAAAATAGAAACATGGATCTTAAGCAATCAGGAAAAGGATTGCATGAGTGGTCTGGAAAATGAAGGATAAAACAAGAACCTGCATTCAAGTAAGGCAGTTTACAATGAATTTTTTATTCAAGAACATGTGAACATTGGGACTACAAAACGATGAGATATGGATCAGGTAAAGCAACATGATGCCCATCTATAATGTGGATGGAATGATTCACATGGCATTGACAGTAAAAAACCCAAGAGACATAAGTCCATGTGCTGTAATTGCTGCAAACTGAAACTGACAATTAGACAAACAGAAAGTGTAAGAAATCGAAGGTGCAAATGAGGCATAAAAAAATGCAGATAACCAGCACTCGGGAGAGAAAAAAATAGAGGACGATGGGGGTGTCGACCTCGAGGGCGTCGATGAGGAGGGCGCGGCGAGGAGGGCGCCGGCGAGGAGGGCGCCGGCGAGGAGGGCGCCGGCGAGGAGGGTGCGGGGAGGATGACGCGGGGAGGATGACGTGGCGAGGAGGGTCGCGGCGAGGAGGGTGTCAGCGAGGAGAACGTCGGCGAGGAGAGCGCGGCGAGGAGGGCGTCAGTGAGGAGGGCGTCGGCGAGGAGGGCGTCGGTGAGGAGGGCGTCGGCGAGGAGGATGGCGCGGCGTTGATGCGTCGTGGAGGAGGAGGCCGCGGCGAGGATGAGGCCGCGGGGAGGAGAAATGGCGAGGGCGAGGAGATGGAGCCCGACGCTTGGGGGCGAGGGCGAGGATGGAGCCCGACGGAATGGGGGAGAAAAAAACTGGGCGAGGGGATATAGCCACGAGTAGAAAAAAAACCGTGGCTATATAAAACCTAGAGCCACGGTTCTATAAAACCGTGGCTATAGGTCCGTGGCTATAGCCCAGATTTCCAGTAGTGATAAATTAGATTAGTATATTAATCAAAATAAACAATTTCAAACATCTAAAACACATAACAAAAATTGAACAGTTTATGGATATAATCTTTAATCATAAAAAATATTTTCTTTGAGGAAGTATATAATCATAATCCCTTTATAATGGTTTGTAAAGAAAATTAGAATTATCCAAAGTATATCACCCAGGAGTTTCGTAACCAAGAGTGCAGCAAGGAACTTTGTCGTGCACCAGTTCCCGTTTGAGTCTAGCTCAAAGCGGTGTTTTCAAGTTTTACCCCTAGGTACATCTGTGCCAGAGCTGCCTCTACCTGCTCATATCTAGACAGGGATGTATTGCATAGAAAAGTCATAAAATCTCTAAAATACCAAAATTCTAGAAGTTCTTCTATACTAATCCTCAATGTCTATCTTATGTCTTTGTGCTCTAATCAGAGTTTATCTAAATCTAGTTTCCAAGGTTTGTACTAAACTTTCTCTGATACCAACTATAACACCCTGACCCCAGTTAACCAGTATCGGTACATTATTACATAACATTGGCATGATCATAAGAGATAAAGTCTCGAATGACCGATTAGTTTAGTAGCCTTAGAATAACTAGATATATTCACAAGTCTTACCTCACATCATAAAGTGAAAGAAAAACTAAAAGAAAATCTTGTCTTCATATCCCCTCATACTATCCCTGTAGGTCATTCATAAAATACTTCTTCACATCCTAGGAAAAATAAATCATTGAAATGGGTGAGCTCAGATGCTCAGTAAGGATACCAATATAACAGAAACTTTCATAAATGAGCATAAACATTCAAGGAAATGTTTAAAGAAATCAAAAGCCTTTTAAACTTGAACTTCAGAATAATATGGAAAAAATGAAATGAAATAATTCTATTTAGTTATTCACATGGATATTCTACTTGTAAAATAATCACATGCAATATCAATAACCACTTTAATAATGATGGAATGCGTAATGCCAGACTATCATAACCACATAGTCAAGGCCTTGTGCCAAGACAACAAATAATATTTTCTCATGGCCTTAGCCCAAGACACTAGTTTGTCTCATGAGACCTTCCAATTAATCGTGGAGCTATAGCGGGCTCCACCCGTCACTTATTAATTCCAATGCATTCCTCATATGAATAGGTTTAAACATAACATAAACATTCGTATTAAAACTACCATAAGAAATGTCAATATTTTCTCCATAAACCATGAATGGTATAAAACTAACACATTCACAGTCAAACATATGACAAAACCATAAATACAACATGGATGTTTTGTATCATAATAAATCAACATCAAATAAGCATAAAATCCATCAAATGATGTTGACATAGGTGAAATCAAAACTATTTGAGAGAAATATCTCTTTTTTTGAAATCATTTAAAAAACACATAATTATAAAAGAAAAAATTTACTATGAAAATATTCTTATAAGCTTGCGAGGGAAGTTTCGACGATTTTATAACTGTATAAAATAGCCACACACGCCGTATAAGTTAAAAAATACATTCTTACCTTATTCTGTCGAAAAGGTTAAAAAGGACCTTATTTGGAAAACGACGGAAAGATTCCTTTATAAACATCTTATAAAATGTACAAAAAGGGTATACCTAACTTTTACCCATATTCTGTAAAATATCAATAATGATTTGAAATACATTTTTATGAAACATGGATGTGGATTATAAAGTGGTCTCAATAGATAATTACATATAAACAACCTCAGATAATGAAGAGATTGTGAAATAAACCCTTACTTTGTACTTTTCCTTGGTTGAGGGTAGTATATCCTATTGTATAATGTTTAAATAGTAGTTATTAACTAATAAAATAATCATATACATTAATATGATATCATATATGATCTTTTAACATTGCTTTGTTAATAATATCTTATTATTATCGTCGTTTCGGGTGTTAACTTACTCAGTTTCTTTTATATGTTTGGTTACATAAGCCACATTTATTTTGGATAAGTTGTGTATTAATCATATCTAGAATGATATCATGTCATTAAAAATTATTTTTAATCATCAAATGAGAATTATACTTGAATGGATATGATGAGTAATGAATCTCATCACATTCGTGGAGACAGTAGTCTGTACGTACGCACGAGCGACAATATAAATCTTTTGATATTAAAATAATATATAATTGGATGTTATATCATATATAAAGAATATTTATAATGTTATATTTATTATTTACTTCCATTACACATCATTATCATACCTATCAAAATAATAATGTTTTGAATAACAATTACACCACAACGTGGAGATGGTAAGTCGTACGTACGCACGTATGGTGACATGTCATTTAAAGGATGGATAGAATACTGAATATGGTTGTACCATATTTATAATAAAATCACAATATATAGAAGACACTGGAGTTATTATTTTATAATGGAAATAACAAGGAAAGAAGAAGCTGAAGAGGAAAGGAACTTGAAAGGGGGTGGTGAAAACATTACCTCTTCTTCAGGTTCTTCCTTTTGATTTGATCAAATGGGCTCCATAAGTAGGATTTATGATCAAAATAAGGCCTCTAGGTTGAAGTTATGTATGTAGTGAAAATATTTGGGTAGGGGTTTGCAGATCCAAATGGCTTTGAAGGTATGAATTAGAGAGAAGGGGGAGTTCCCTTTTATAAGAGGGGTGAGGGGAGCCTTTGGAAAATCTAGAAATATTATTTTATAATAAATTCATATTCAGTTTATAATGGCTCCGAACTAATTTATGTCAAGGATATGGTGGGGATGGGTAGAAAAAAAATCAACAAATATGTTTTAGACATGATTTGGTCAATTAATTTACCTTATCTATTAGTTTTAACTCATAGTTAATTAGTTTGACATTTACTATGCATCTTTGTATTTTTATATTTTATGGTTAATAAACATACTATATACATCCAAGAGACCCACAAGTGGTCCATTAATGATAAAAATATCATTATATAAGTCTTTTGGCCGAACCTTATATTTTTAGGAATGTAATATTAATTAATAATATAATATTTATTTTAAAAACTCTTTTATGTCTATTTTGAGACTATTGGGTATTTTGTTTTTGATAAACTCATAACAGAATTAGTACTTCGAAAAAAATTCATATAACCAATAATAATATGTCATATTAACCTATAAAATTATTTTAATTCATAAAAAGTCTCAAATTACATTTATTTTTATACTAATAATATCAATTATTTTAATATTTCACTAATTAGTAATTACTGCATCACCATTGGGCCATAAATAAATTAAAATATTTAATGTCTAAAATATATAAATAAAATACCATTATGAAGGAAATCTATTTATCTTTCTAATAAATATTTATAATAAAATTTATCTTATGTATAACCCTATATTAAAAATGTTTTAGTAATTAAACATTGATTTTAACTCTTTTAACTCTTCATTTAATTAAATAATAATAAATGTCGTAATCTAATCCAAGTGAACCTAAATGATAATATTTTATTCCTAAGGTTGTTTTTGGTTGAGATGCACTTGTCAAATAGAATTAGGAAATGTGTTAGGGTAATATTAATATCATCTTTACCTTTAATTACCCTATTTACTTTTAACCGTTGTAAATAAAAGTAAAAGTTACTATTCACCAAAAAATATTTTTATGTAATTGAACCACATTTTACATACTGATTTCAACAGTTTCTCTCATATTTTTGAAATTCCACTCATATAAGAGGTAAAATTATGTTTTATGTGAATTTGAAAATTCTCATAAGAGGTGGGTAAAAGATGGTGAAAAGTTCTATAAAATTTTTATATATCTAAAATTATTATAAATTGACTCAAATGAATTACATTGAAATTATATATGCATTATGATTATATTTTGACCTAAAATAAATTTAAATAAAATAAATAATTATTTAAGAAAAAAATTAAATTTAAACAATAACTCAGTGTTTTTTCACTATTCATTAAAAAATTAATGTTTTTAGAAAAATACCAAAAATTCACCATAAGCTAATTTCGATATTACGAATCCAAAAATGAAGCCCATTTTTAATGATAAAATTTATAAAATTTCAAAAAGTGTTTATTACTATTCATAACGGCTAGTTTGATTGGTTGTGGTGTGTGATAGAACTCGAAGTTGCATACAACACACGCTGCTGTATTATTCAAAGAGAAGCGTACCATAGAAGCTTGGGGTGTTACACTGTGTGTCAAAACCTAGATATTATATATATATATATGGGACATGTGACGTGATTATCCAAAATGATGAATTACATATGATTTATTAATCGACCATATCAGTCTACAATTAGAGAATCAAGAACATATGATTTGTCTATATGGGATTTACATGATGTTATATATCCAATGGTAACTTAATATACAGGATACCGGGAAAATATAAGAATGTACATTTTCATTTGATGCTGAATGGAGGACACATCTAGAGAGATACATGTTTTTTATAGATATCATCCCAAATCCCCTTATTTCTTGAGCAGTAATTAGGCTTTTCTGAAGGCCACTATTTTCTAACATATACTAATTCATAGATTTCTATTTATTTTCAACACTACAAAGTCCTATAGGGTAACACTTTTTGTTTTACTAAATGGGGATTGAGTTTTACATTTAGAGTTACTCTAAAGGTGTTTTAGATTTAATCCAAAAGTGTTTTTGATGGGAATTCACAAGGAATCACATATGATGTGATACAAGGTAAAGTTAATGATAGATTTACAAAAAAATTTAGAATATATATAATAATATTGTTGGATATGGTTTCATTATTTATTTTATATAATATAGTATAATGAGAAATGATAAAAAGTATATTAGGATTTAGTTTAAGTGGAATATTGATTGAGATATGACCTAAAATCTTATA
Organism: Viscum album; assembly: GCA_963277665.1. Taxonomy (NCBI): domain Eukaryota; kingdom Viridiplantae; phylum Streptophyta; class Magnoliopsida; order Santalales; family Viscaceae; genus Viscum; species Viscum album. The sequence continues at coordinate 1,821,100,919 of OY728164.1, forward strand.
TATATATATATATATATTTGATGGATTTCAAAATTTCATTGATTTTAATGCAGTAAGGGGAAAATCATTTATAATTTTTACGATAATAGTTATCATTTTTATTGTTATATCTTCTATGTAACCACTATTTAATCAACAGTTTCATAAGATTAAATTACTGGGAAGAAGTGCATTATTGAGATAAATTCATTTACCAAACATTGAATTTATCTTTGCATTATAACACATGAATAAATGAGATAACACCTAAAAAGTTTCCTTGTGTTATTATATATATTACATTCATGCAATGGTAGTATGGGTGATTTTATTATGATTGGAGAAAACTACCAAATATTCATATCTCTTGTCTTATCCTTCCTTTTCAATTTGTGATGCTACCTGTCATGAGAGAATGGATTATACTATATTTATGAAAAGTGATTCCAACACAACATAGGGATGTACTATGGATGCCATATTATTTTATTTTCTACTTAGTAAATTCTCTCAAACCCATGTGATGGTGTTCAGAGATATTTAAGTGGCTCTTTAGTGAAAGGTACACATATTGACACCAGTTCTCCATTTCAATTTTATTACACAGTTTCATATATATATATATATATATTTATATATATCATGGGAGATCCTGAAAATAGGGTTTTAAATCACTTCCACAGGTTCTAATAAATTTTATTAGACTCAAAAAAATTCTTAAATCATTGATGAATTGATCCTATGGAAGGAAACAAATAAGGTTTAAGATATAGTTGGGGGAAAATAATGGCACATGTATAGGTTGGTTTCAACAGAGGCCAAGAAGTAATAATTTTTTTAGTGACCACATAAGTTCTAGAGGTATAATGAAGTTCCCTAATAGAAGATATTCGAGTTTAATATTTATTAAGGTTTTATATACTAGAATAATCAGGAAATATTGAAGCTCATGGTATAGTTTCAGAAGGATAGGGTCTTTAAAGAGTGTAACCTTAAGGATTATGATAGTCAAACATACCTATAAGGCCAATGCAGTGGTTTTATGTAGAAATATATATTTTCAACTTATAGATGGTTGGAAACCCAAAATCTAGAATGAGGCAGGTAGTTCAAGCAAATAATTTTTCTAGGAGTTAGTAATACATTAATAATTTGATTCCAGTTATTTTTTTGATACAATAATGCTAACATGAGTTTTACAATTCAAGATGGTGTTATAGAAAAATGGGTTTTTATAATGGAGAAATTGGATAGTAAGAAATGGTATAAGGCACAATTGGTCCTGAAGGGATTTAAATAGTTGAAAGGAGTGTACTATAGTGAGATTTTGGCTCATGTTGTTAAGAACATGATGATTTATATGGCGATCAATGTAGTTTCGATGGAGGTTCTATTTTTTTGAACAAATTTATCTTAATAATGATTTCCTTTATTATGATTTAGAGGATGATATCTACATAGAGTAATCAGAAGGTTTTGTATTGAATGGAATGAATGGTATGGCGTTCAAGCTCAAAAGTGGTATTTATGGGATTATACATGAACCAAGGCAGTGGAACCTAACATTTGACACCTTTATGGTTGAATGGTAGTTTGTTCAGTGAAATATAGATCATTTCTTTAATCATAAGGTGTCTAAAAATGTGTGTTTCTTCATGATACCCCTCTATGTTGAGGAGATACACTCGGATCTATGGGAGAAAGAATGTTTGAGGACATTAAAGTTTGATTTTTTCAAAATATTATAGATTAGGGATCTTGGTTCCTCAATGTGGATGTTGAGGATGAGAATTATATGATACTAGAGTTTCAAAATATTATTTATATCTCAGTACGAGTAAATGAAGATAGTATTAGAGATATTCAGAATGAGTGAGTCTACAACTTTTAATATCCTCTAATTAGAAACTTCAATTTATCCATGGAGTGGGAAACTAAAAAAGTTGAGGATGCTTTATATATGGTTAAGGTTCTATATACACTATATTTTCGGTGTTTGATGTATACCATAGTTTGTACAAGGCATGTTATTTATCATGTGGTTTGAATAGTTATCACGTTTATGGTGAATCAATGAAAAGAACATTGGTGAATCTACCAAACTGTTGATAGATTCACCATGAAATTGATAACTATTAAAACCACATGATAAATACCATTATTTGATAACTATTCAGATTAAGTTGTAATTTAGATTAATGTGTTTCATCCATTAGTAAAACACCATATTCTTATATAATTTAATCACACTTTTGTCAACATAATAAAATATTTTCAATTTATATCTATATCCTAATTCCCTCTCACTATTCCTTCAACAAAACCAAAAATTGTTTTATCTTTTTAAACCACACTGTACTCATATTTAAAGGATGAAAATGATGTTGAAGGAATAATTACAAATATATACTTCATTATAGTTATTTTAAAAGGAAAAAAATCCATTTGTGATATTCTTAGAGTTTGTATCTCATTCAAAGTTAGAATTTGAAAACCGTTGTAATAGATCAACCATTTCCAAATAGAGATTCAGATCAACAAAACCTTTAATCTGAATTCTTATGGAAGATTATATTTTGGAACTATATAAGGTTATTTTGAGTTAAAATATAATGTATATGAATAATAAAGTCACAAATAAATAAATTATAGAGTGGTTATTCAATTCACTGGGGATTGGATGGCTTGTTGGCTCTGAGATCATCAAATAAAGAAAGGGTAAAAATAGGTGTTTCATAATATGGTGACTAGTGGCCTATAAAACGGGTTGGTAAATTGATGAAAATGGTTGTCAAGTTAGATATTTTTAATCCTAATATTATAATACATTTTATAGAAAAGTATTGTAATTTCTATAAAGGAGAAACTTCTTGATGTATGATGAGAAGTAGGATGGTGTGTTATGTTAGGACCCAAATTAAATAGTGAACCAACAATATCAGACTACAAATGAAATGTAGATATGGTAAGATGGGTTTATGATATATGAAATATTCCACAAATGTGGATGTTTAGTTGGTGTGATCAATGGGTTATGGGTCATGTCCATGATCATGAAGTGGTCATCCATAATGATCAGATGGAAATCAAACTAACTAGACTAGATACCTACAACTAAAATCATATATAAATATATTATCTGGGTCACTTATACAATAAATGTCATTTTCATGATTAATATTTCCTTATATTGTTCTTTGGAGTGACTATAGAATCATATTTTAATTCAAACTCTTATTTCTCTTCTATTGAAGTTGTTCAGTTTCCCGTGAAGCAAAACATATTCAAAAACACATTAATTATCTTGTTCCATTGATTTATGCTTTAATTTTTCATTATTTATGCTATTTTGGTTGTGTATTATGATTTATTATTATATATGTGTGGATAATGTGTGGTTTTAGTGTGATGATTTTATGACGTGTATGCACTTCTTCGTGTAATCGGAAGTTCAATCCTTTCATATCTCCTCTTCCTTCCTTTGTGGCTTCCAAAGTTATTACCGTTCAGAAACACTAGTTCTAATGCAACATAAATACCCATTTTATATGATATATATATAGTTAAATATAATGTATGAATATATGTAAATATTTTAAGGAAGGCAATTTTTTTCATTTCTCATGGTCTAGTTAAAATGTTTCCCTTCTAGGCTACAAATTTTTTTTACAATTATATCTATTAGTGGACACAAAAATATAAAATCTAAACACATAAAATCATTTAGACACAAAATCTATAAAATAAGAAATAAATAAATTGTAAAAAATAAATAATATTAAAATATTAAAATATTAAAACACCCAAAATTTTAAGATTCCTCAAAACAACATGAAGACTATGTGGTTCAAAACATAACATAAGAGAAAATAAATTAAAATCACATTAATTATATCAACTAAAAAATAAATAATCTAAGAAAGCTGGATTTATTAATAAATTCTTCTACAATATATTTGGATAGAAATGATTTTGATTATCTGTTAAATCAGAATAATAAAGGATATTCAAATTTTCACAACCTCAATAATGATCTCGACCAGTTGTATACACTACACTTGTAATATTTAGTTTTTTAATAAAAAATGAAAAATGACACCGCATCAAAACCTGTATGGTTTGAATAAGAATGAAAGGTGAATACTCATCGGATGACAATGATTATGTGGCGTAGACTGAGAACCTGATGTTTCCCATTCACAAAATTATACAACCATACATTAATGAACATTTCATAGATGGAGATATTCATCCTTAATAATTCTACTAGAGGGTCTATGATCATCGGATTCACATATAACCATTCCTTCCCCTCATGATATTATATATCTCACACCTAAAATCTCTATGATGCCCCCACACCACACCTAGATTCCCCCATACTCCACCATATGTTCTAGTTCCCAAGACCATCCCTAGTAGCTCATTAAAAATGGTAGTTCAATGGTCTTATAGTAGTACACCATATCTTCTTCTTCATAAACCATCATTTCTGATAACCACCATCAACTAGTGTCAAAGGTGAGACTCTTTTGTTGGTGATGATCCAATATAGCACACCACTATAAAATATGACAGGATCATCTCCACAGATGACAAACATGTTCTATGGAAGACTCAACTCACACCAAGACACATCCATAGCTACTTATGAGAGTCAAAGACTTCCCAATGGTGGTATTTGAAAAAATATAGTCCATAATTTTTAATATCATTGTGGGGAATTAATAGATGAATGATTTTGATGTGGGATGGAATGGAACATCGCCACAACCATGTATATTTTGGGAAACTATGTCCTAGTGTTGGTAAGATTACACCTATACCATGTAGTGGGATTTTAGATGTAAAAATACATAATCCAAGGCTCCACCCCCTAACATAGAAACATCACAGCCTTCTCCATTACTAAAACCCCCTCCCCTATTTGGAAAGTAACTAAGGTTTAAGGGATTTCCTACATCGCATTATTGGTAACATTCATCATTGTAGTTCCATCAACATTAGAGGTAGGGAAGAAGGTGTAGAAGGGGTCACATAAGGAGTTGTTCAAAAATATGAAGCTAGAGACAGCTCCACACTTTTGAGTTAGCCTTTGGGAGAACACATACACCCACATAGCTGAGTTAAAGTCCTGGCATAAATAATGAGACCGACCATCTTTGTAGAGAGATATCCTGGCCAAAATCTCCATGGAAGTTTCATTGAAGAGCATACATGAATCCAATGATAGCATCTAGAATCATTTTCTTTGAAGTTTTTTGGTACTCATGTATATATATTATATATCCCAGACCCTAAAAATATTTGTAAATTTTCAGTAAATAAATAATATGGAAAGAGGAGTTGAATATCAATTGTTATTGTATTGAGATTGTAATAAAAATATATTCATTAAATTTATAACTACATAAATTAACTAATTTGTATTTACCAGGAATTAAAATATAAAAATTATTTAAATTTCAAATATTTTAATATATATTTTAGAAAATAAATTCTCCAATCTAAATATGAAATATATTTAAATATAAACTAATATCTATATAGTTATATTTTAATATATTTATAATTTTTATATATAAAATCATAGTAACTTAAAATATCAAAAGAAAAATTCATTAAAATAATTATTATATGTATAATTAATGTAAAACCTCTCTCTATCTATTTGTGTTTAGTTTATACAATGGATGAATTTAAAATATTACAAATTCAATAAATGAAACACAAATTTAAAAAAAAATTAAATATGAAAGTATCATATATATTTTAGAAAATAAAATATATAACTTATTATCTACAAATATGATGTAGTGACCCCGACCCTAGTTGTCTAGATCTGGTTCCTACTACTGTTAAATTTTCACAAGATACAAGGAAATCACATACCTAAGGATGGAATGATTTAGTAGTCTTGGTAATATAGATACATAAATAAGTCTTTTATTAAAATTTAATACAAAAATTACAACATTATTTTTTTCTTGAATAAAATAACTTTATTCCATAAAGAATAACCTTGCATATATTTCTTAGTACACTTCATGGAATCCTAGTTAAATGAATCAAAATAAGGGTGAACTTAAATTATATGTAAGTGTTAAATACACCAGAAGAAATAATAAATCAATAATTATAATCAATATATAATGGTAAATATTTAAGAACACATGTGACTTAAGTAACTAGATAATCCATAATCAGTATGGAAAGAAAAATAACTAATCACACAAGCTATTTAAATATTTTTATAAGTGTTAATCGATATGGAAAGGTATAAAATTAAAAACCATGCTATTTAAATACTAAACATAGAATAAAATACATCCATCAATTTTTTAATAGTGAAAATCTCATAGATAATAATAACTAAAATCTGAATGAAAAAAATTCTTAATTATTGTATTCCATGTTTCCTAGATACGTAGAACCATTACCATCAATATATTTCAGAAGATGGTTTAAAACTGATGGGTAGAAGCTCATTTATCCGAGGATAGACAATATATTCATCACATGAGAATAATGATTCATTATGGGTATTACTTTAAATTATCACCAACCAATGCCATACTAGTCCAAAGAAATCCTCATATATCAAATAATTTATTTAATTCATAAATAATGCACCTTATCAAATATCCACATTGAGTAAAGAATATATATTTATCTATATTTTCCCTCATAATCAAATAACTATCAAATTGAATACCTTATGTAAAAATTGTATATGGTTTAGGTAATAATAATATCAATGATACAAAATGTGGATATTTAGGGGAAATTTAATGTTTAATGATCACTTGAAAGTGAATTACTCATATAGAAGTTAATTACTATAAAAATGATTCAAGGAAGAGAATGTCAATACAATTCTTGGGTTAAAAAATTCATAATCCATTCAATGGAGGAATAATGATGGTATCAATATTAAGTATACCCATTAGAGTAACAATAAGTGTTTTTAATTGAAGAAATAAAAAATATATTTAAAAATATTTTTGAGGAAAATATCCTATTTATTTTTTTGGGAAAATATTTTCTTCAAAAATAACTTTAAAAAAAAATTATTTAAAAATATCATCATAAAATTGTAAAGGAATTTTCAAAACAACTACAGTGGGTAATTCGGTAGATGTCGTACTACGTAAAAATAATATTCCTTTTTTATTATAAAATGGTATGAAAAGTGCAATGTTCAGAAAGTGATAATAATATTCCTTTGATTTTTTTAAAAAATAAAAAATGGGTATAAATTTGTTTACTAAATCATTTTGAAAAAGATAAATAAATAAAAATTAAAACATTTTTATAAAACATGTTATTGTAAGAAAATATATTTTTTACCCAAGATATAAATGTAGTTGGATTTTATTAATATATTTTCTCAAGAAATTTATGTACCAAATAGTGGAAAAAATGGTAATATAAATTGAAAAATATCATAAATTATGATATGATAAGAAAATTAACGGTTTTATTAAACCATGACAATATAATTTAAATTAATGAAATTTCGAGAATAAACAATATCTATTAGAATGAGAATGTGAAATAAACCCTTAAAATTATCATAACATTGAAGTGATAATTAATAAATGATTAGATTATATCTATAAAATGTAAATCAACATAAAATAATTGTAAATACATAAATAAATATTCAAATTCATTATACACATAATCACATGATATTTACAATAATGAGGAAATAATATAACCCAATGAAAAGGAATTGGCTTATGAAATTTCATTACCACTTAGTAACATTTAAGTTCAAATACCCTTAGATGAAATAACTAAAATTGATACTAAAAAACCATAAATAATTATGTATTAATGATATTAAATTTCAATTATGTATTATATATACCATATAAATTAAATTAGGTTCATAACCTTACAATAATCCTTATGTAAATTAAATGCAGCTTTTATGCAGATAGTAGGCCGTATGCACGCATGAACGCTACTTCCATTTTCTTATCATATTAAAGACTGAAAAGTAAAGTGTACATATGTATATTATCATTATATTATAATAATTGTATCATATATATCATATGTTTGTATTAAAAGCATACTTAATAAATCCCATGTAATGTGTGTGAGAATTACATCGCATCGTGAGGCAGTAGTCCGCCGTACACACAGACGACGTTACCGTATTTACACAATATAAAAAACATAAAGTTATGTTCTATATAATAATTTAATAATAAAAAATAAATAATAATTTTCATAAATATCATATATATATATCTTATGGCCATCGTTATTTCCAACCTTGATAGGTGGTAATGGAAAAATGAATGACATTAGTTCATGAGGTGGTAGTCCTCTATATACATGAACAATGATTTCTTAAACCATTTGATAAAAGTGATTGGGGTGTATGTCATAAAAATAACCTAAAAACATATAATAATATTTATTATAATTATGTTATTATACAATCATGGTTTAATAATAATTTAATGTGGTAGAGAAATAAATAAAATAGAGATGCACGTTGATGAACGTTACCTCTTCTTTTGGTTACTTCTATTGGGTATCACCAAAGGCCTTACTTGAATGGATTTATTCCCAAATTAAGGATTATAGGATTATTTAAAGGAATTTTTTGAGTTAATTGGTCCGGTTATGGATGATTCAAATGGATTGGGTGGTCTGAATAAGTGAGAGGAGTGAGTTCCCTTTTTTAATTGAGAATGAGTGGAATTCTTATAAATACCAAAATGTAAACACTATTGAGAGGTCTGCCATACCTAATGTACCTATAATAAATAAATATTTTATATAAAATAAATTATATGGTCTAAATATGGTTATAAAATTGGTTTTGGACAAATCATTTCCACCCCTTATCTTTTAATATTAACCACCAAGTACACTCATTTTTACCTTAATCCCTGGGATTACATTAACTATTTTTAATAATAAATTTTGTAAAAAAATAATTTTAATTTATTATACATTTTAAATTATTCTAATTAAAAATATGGAATCCATTTTTCTTAATTAAACTCACAGAGTGGAAAAGTTTAGTCTAAAATTTATCTTATATACGTGATGACAAAGGAGGTTTTTAAACTGGAAATGTTCAAAAGTTTGAAATGTTTTTATATAACAATTCACTATTATAATGATTATAATGATCTAAATTATATTAATATATATATAATTTAACTAATTTAACTTTAAATACAATTAATAATATAATTTAACATTATAAATTATATAGATTAATAGTAAAATTTTAATTAAATTTAATATTTTTAACTATTTAACAAAATGTGAAACTTCTCAAAAAAATACCAAAAATTATCCCTTGGATAATTTTTACATTGAAATTTAAAAAATTAATTATATTTTTCTAAATGAAATTTATAAAATATTCAAAATTTAGTTTTAAAACAAGTGTTCTATTAAAAGTCCACAAAATTGTTATTTAGACAAATACATTTTTTCCATAAAATTGGATTTTTTCTTATGTTAATCATATACAAAATATTTTATTAATGTCAAAAAATTTGAGTAAATATAAAATATATAAATTTAATTAATATCATTCAATAATAGTAACTAATTTGGTTTATTTAGATAAATTGCCTTTGGGCGCATAAAAATGGTTCTTTATAAGAATATTTTCCTTGCATCCAATTAGATTATACTTTAAATTTTAATTAATTGTTAAACAATGAATTAAAAAATAATAAGTTATTTAATCCTATTTATAAATGAATGTTAAATGGCTATTGGATAATTTTCATATTAAATAATAATATTAATAATATTTGATAAAACTTAGTTTTACATGTAACACAAACTATCAAAGAATATCATTGTTGCATTTAACACAAGATAAAATCAGTGTTTCATGAATTGAAAGATATAATAATAATTTTTATTTAAAATAGTAAATATATCATAGGGTATCGAGCTATTATATTACCTTATACTCTTGGTGTTTAATGTCACATAGATTATTAAAAAAATGTCATTCATTTAATATTTCTAGATGTTACATTCTCCCAAAGATAAATAAATTATGTCCTCAAAATTTAAACATGATATTAATAATAAAGGCTTTTAAATTTTTAAATAATATTTTTGAAAAATCAACATCTTAAAAGGGTTAATAAAATATCCTCTTAATAAGAGAGATGTGGAAGTAAAAATGACATATGGGATAACATATAATTAGGTTTCCACATATAAGAACATTGGTAGAAAGTGAAAATGTTGACTCCGAAGAAAAGATTAACTAATTATAGAGAGTGATTGGTTTTAATGATCATAATTAAGTGAATTATCAATGGAATGTTTAGGGCCTCAAAACTATAAATCTAATAGGTGTCAAAAGGTCATTAATATCATAAAAAATAATTATAATAGGATAAGATTTTATTTCAATATTATTATCCATTAGTTCAGGAATTATTTTACCACATAAGAATATAAGTAAATATATTTACTTGATATATAAATATATTTCATAAGAACAATTTTATCCTTTGGTTGTGGTTTGATCACTTACTCCAAGAAATGAATATTCAAAAACAATTATATTATTCCGGGAGCGCTAAAAATAATTTTTAATAGATCATAAGATCCATAAGGAGTGATAATTTTTTCTATCTGTCTATAAATTTTTTAAAAAATAATATGGTTAGAATATGTTATCCAATATAATAAATTAATCTATAAACTTCAAATTTAACTCTACTGGTTTACCATAAATATTTATTTCTAAAATTTTTTAGTTTAAAACAATGATACATTAACCAGGACATCGCAATGGATAGTTGTGGCAATAAAACCCTTATCATCCATCAGTCAAGGTTCAACCCCACTTTCTTGCCAGATTCAATCTGTTTTCACCATGCATGCAAGCTTTCATTTTTCTAAAACCATATTAATATGATTCTGAAAACAAATATGATGGAATCCTTGAAATTTAATCACTACATAACCTTTTTTCTAAGGTTATTCATACAAATTATTTTTTTATAATGTTTAATAATACTATTTGGTTATTATTAAAATTTCATTAATAATAATATTAACCCTAAAGGTTATCAAGTCCTCTAAGCATATGTTTATAAAATGTAAAGGAAATATTCCTCAAACAAATTTTCAACTAAAACATAAACTTCTAATAAATTCGTGAAAATGTCCTTAGTCTTGGTATAATTTCATCACATAAAACCTAAAAAGAGTAATTTCATTAATTGAAATTATTTTTATACTCATTAAACCATGATGGTACCCATAATTCATATGTTAATGAATACACAACTTATTATAAAATTTAAGAGAATCCTTATATGTTTCAAAAATAATGCTATAAAAATACAATTGGTAAAAAACTTCAACAAATTATTTCTTGAATCCCAATACATCATACATTTTATTTCAACATATGTTATTCCTTGGTTTGGGGTGTAACCTTGAAAATTAATTCTTATTATCTATTCGAATCCATCATAATGATCTGTAATGTAAATGTAAATTATCCTAGGCATATCCTCTAGGTGTGTCAAACCAAGTATGTAGTAAGAACCGTTGTTGTGTACCAGTTTATGCTCATGTCAATCTCAACATTCCCTTATTCGAGTTGTTACCCCTAGAAACATATGTTCTATAACCACTTCCACTTGTAGAATCTATACAAGTATGTATTTCTAAGAAGACCCACATAATCTCTACCTTACCAAAACATTAGGATATTTTATATACATATCCTCAATGTCTATCTTAGGTTTATGTTCCCTAATATATGATCTTATAAATCTATTTCTTAGGGTTCATAACTAACTTTCTTTGATATTAACTATAGAGACCCTGACCCCAGAATCCTAGAGATGGTTCCTACTACCATTAAATTGGTATACAATACAAGGAAATCATGTCTCAAAGGACCAAGTTGTTTAGTAGTCTTGGTAAACTAGATACATACATGAGTCATTTATTATAAATGATTCCAAAAATTACGACATAATTTTTTTCTTGAATAAAATTACTTCATTCCATCTAGCATATCCTTGAATATAATTCTTAGTACGCTTCATGGAATCCTAGAGAAATGAAACCTAATAAGGGTGAGCTCAAATGATTATTATGAGTAAAGTGAAATAATATAAATAATTAATCAACAATAATAATCAATATGGAAGGGTAAATAACCAATAAAACATGACATTTAAATAATTTTACAATGCATAATCGATATGGAAAGTTAAATAACTAGGCACATATTCCATTTACATATCAAGATATGGAATAATCAATATAGAAAGGTAAATTACTAAAAACCATGAAATATAATAAATAAACTGAGAATGAAATGCATCCAAATATTTTTTCATAGTGAAAATTTCAAGGATAATAACAATTGAAATCGGAATAAAGATAATTCTTAATTATTGGACTTAATGTTTCCCTGGTACATAGAACCTTTACCATCAAAACCATTCACATTATGGTTTAAAACTGAGGTGTAGAAGCCCATTTAGAATAGTCTATCCAGTTTATCTATCCAATGAGATGACTGAGGCATCAAGGGACTTACTTTAAATGGTCCCCAACCCTTTTATACCAGTCCAAAGCATTACTCATATATAGAATAATCAACTTAATTAATAAAATATCTACCATATCAAATATTTATATTGAGTAAAGAATACATATTTTTCAATATTTCCCCAAATAATAGAATAAATATCAAATTAAAAACACTGTGTAAAAATGTTATATGGTTTAGGAAATAATAATATCCATAATAAATAGTGTGTATATCTATGAAAAATTAAATGTTCAATGATCACTATAAAGTGAATATTCAAGGGGAAGTTAATGACTAAGAAAATTATTCAAGGAAGTGATTGTAAATAATATCCTTGGTCAAAATAATCATAATCAAGTCATATTAGGAATAAGGAGAATATCAATATGCCACATTCCCATTAGAGTAAGAATAATGGTTGTTGTCGTTGATGAAATAATATAGATCTTCAAAAACATTCTTGAGGAAAATATCATTTTCATTTTGAAAATTATTTTCTTTGAAAATAATTTCAAAAAAGAAATTACTTAATGATATATTCATAAACTACGAAGAATGTTTCAATGAAATTATGGTGAGTAATTCCGTACATGTCATGCAAGGTAAAAAACATTCCTCTTCTATTGTAAAAAGGTAAGAAAAGTTCCTTATTCGTAATGAGATAAGAATGTTCCATTAATTTTTTATAAAGATAAAAATGCGCAAAAATGTATTTTAATAAATAATTTTAAAACATTTAATAATTTAATTCGAAAAAATTTGTAGAAAAAAAGGTCTTGTAAGAAAATAAATGCCTGAAAGAATAGAGAATAGAAGTTTAATTTTATTAAAACACTCTATCAGAAACATTAAGTACCAAAGAGTGCAAAAAATGGTATGATAACTTGAAAAATATCATGATTAATTATAGTAGAATTAAATTAATGGATTTATTAAAAAAAATTCATATAATTTTATTTTATGGAGTTTCATGAATAAAAAACCTAGATTGTAATGAGATAGTGAAACAAACCTTTTAAATGATCATAATGTTGAAGTGATAATTAATAAATGAATTGATTATATATATCAAATATAAATACAAATAAAATATTATATATAAGTCAGTATATAGTCAATGTTAGTAAACACATAATCATAGGATATTAACGATAATTAGAAATTAATATAACCCAATGAGAAGAAAATGAGTTATGAAATTTCTTTACCACTTGGTAACTTTTATGTTCAAATACACTTAGATGAAATAAATAAAATTGAATCTAAAAATACAAAGAATAAATAATAATTAACTATATTAAATTTCAATGTGGAAACATATACACCATATAAAATAATTTAGGTGCATAACATTACAACATGCCTTAACAAAATGAAATTTAGATGGAATCTCTTACCTCACACATTCTTTTTGGTTATACTTTCTTTAACCTCTGGTATAGTGGTTTTAAACATGTTATTAAATTATATAAAAATATTAATATTTATGATATCATATATGATCATTTTATAATATATTATTACTCATTCATTAATAATCATTCAGTATTTTCATCTTTTCAGTATTTTCTGTTTCTGTTATGACTTTTTATTTTCTGTTTCTGTTAATTTGATGGTATGCATTATATAATAATTATATAAGAACAATTACATAATAAATATCTTATATAAATATTATGGTCAAAATTATTACCAACATTGATAGGTGGTAATGAATAAACGGACGACATCAGTTCATGATGCTGTAGTTTACCGTACACACGAACAATGATTTCATAACCCATTTGATGTAACTGTGTATGGTTTTATGTCATACCATTAACATAAAATCTTATCATAAAATTTATAATAATGAGTTTATTATAAAATAAATGTATAATAAGAATTGAAGGGAGTGTAGAAATAAATATGAAAATGATGCATATTGATGAACGTTTCCTCTTAATCGAGTAAGTCCTATTGGTTTTCACAAAGGGCCTTACTTGGATGAATTTTTAACAAAATTAAGGACTATAAAATGAGGGGAGGTATTTTTAAGTGTTAATTGGGAAGGTTTTGGAAACGTAAAATGTCTTGTGAGGTGTGAATAAGTGAGGGGAGTAAGTTCCCTTTCATAGTGAAGGAGGAGTGACATTCTTGTAAATACCAAAATATAAACATAATTAGGTGGTCTCCCTTACCTCATGTGTGACAACCCAAATCCATAATACCTAGAGACGGTGACTTGAAACATGATGGGTAAATTTTTAACAAAAGATGAACTGATATTTTACACATCAAGTATCATAGAAAAGATTGATTCAGTTTAGGTTCTGGGAAACCAACTACTTCACATAGGCTTCTTCTGCTAAAACTGATACATGAAAACATATTATTTGAAAAATGTAAGGTGAGCATAAGAATTCCCATAATGGGGTTTTAAAATAACATAATATACTAATATAACATTTGAAAACATTCTTTTAAAACATTCTATAAAACATTTTTCTTAAGAAATTCTGTAGCACATGTAACCTATCATAACAATTTTCTACGAAATAAAAGTGCACAATTAAAAGCATTCTAACAGAATTACAAAGGGAACATGATTCAATTATAAGCATGCTCATTCATAGTAACAAGTAAAAGTCATTATAATTATGTATGAATTATGAATATTCAATTACAAGTTTAATAAATAAGACTAATACATAATCAGAGTTTCACATAATGGTAATAACTTCAATTTCATACACTACAACTATGAAACATACTCTGGTGACTAAAATCAGTGAGTGCTAAATAAATGTCATGCCATAAGAATTTACTTTTTCGGATACTCACAAGTACGGGCTCTTAACCATGGATATTCTAATAGTCAAATATCCACTTGGATAATTAATTATCATAAACATAACGGGGGAAGGTATAATATCAGACCCTTCCAAGACCTCATGTCATGACCTAAAATGTCAATGGACTCATTCCATGACCTGATTGTCTCATTAGAACTGTCGATGCACCGAGGGGCATTCCTTAACTGGTCCCCAACCCGTTATACCGAGTATATTACATTCCTCATATGCCAAATAGGGTCGTATATTCAAAATGTCTCATACCACTTTGAATGTTTAATTTCACATTTCATATTATTCAAGTTGTCCCATACAACATTGAATAATTTAATTCATAATTACATAAAAGTTCATAAGAGTTTTAATTGCATTCATTATATTTTTTCATATATATACTGAATCGGGCATATAAGTATTAATTACAGAACTATCAACTACATGGAAATGTCATTGAATGGTGAGTATTATAAGAAGGTTATGGAATATGTGATGAAAACTAATGCACTAATAGAAATACAGGTTTTGTTACATAATATTATAACAATAATATTCAAAGACTTTATTAATCAATACATATTGTAATGTCAACTGGATGCATAATCAATTAAAAGATAAATCAAATATTTCAGGTGGGGTATTAAAATGATAGATTCTCATACATTTATTATTGATATGATTTGGTATAACACATCAAAATGGTATACATAATTCTAAAGATGGAAAGTATGAGATTCAACCAAAACTAACACCACTGAATATAAAAATAAGTAATTCATACAAATGAATATAAAAGTTTCAAAACCCCAAATATTATACTCATGAACTCTCCAAAACTACTAAACACATCATAATTATAATATTTGGAATATCCACAATAAGGGTTTCATTTTGTGCAAATTGTTCATACAACAAGGTGTATATAAATAAAAGTTTTTGAAACAAAAACGAATCATATTTTATAAATACATGTTTTATTCATTCTTAGTAATCCTTGGAATATTCTAATGAAAATTGAGAATAAAAGTTTATTTGAAAATACATATATTCACATATTTTAATACACATTATGTATTAATGTGTTTAATCCAAAAATCCATTGACACCCATATGAACATAATATAATAGTCACATTAATTGGAAAGAGTCTCTTAAAAACATAATATGAATTTTAAAATATTTATTTATAAAACGACTTAAATATATTTTTATGTGAACATATAAAACTTATAAACATAACCAAGTATTCAAATGGGTCTTACACCAAAATTAATTTCCAGTTAAAATTTTATAAAAAACATAAACTAACCATTGGAGTTCAATGTTAAAAGGATTAAATCTGGTCCAAATGGCGAGACTTACAAATTATATAATTATATTAAACCATGTATATATATATATATAAGTTTTGTACAACACATAATTCCCTATGTTTTAAAACACTACTTAACCTTGAAAATTAATGTTTAAAAGACCTAAAATCAGGTATAAAAGAGGTTTACCCAAAACTGTATGATCATACATATATATATTTATCTATTCATAAACCAAATATAAAAATAACCACATATATATAATGTGCATAAATATGTTTTTATGTATAATATAAACCCTTATGTTAATAATACTTCTTGAACTCAAATTCCATAAGATTAGGACCAGTATAAGATAATATTTTAACTGAACAGTTGGGTTATATATATATATTTATGTGTATACATATATATTTATATACTCTCCAACAACAAATATAGGGTAGCATAAATTATCTTACCTTTGGTTGAGAAGTAGGATGGGCATAAGAAAAGCTCGGAGGATCTTGAAGGAGGCATTGGAGAAAGGACAATAGCTGAGGCATTATTGGGTTGCAATAAATTTTTTATAAAATATATTATACATAAAAATATTTAGAATATTATAAAGTCATTTGGATGGAATCAGAGACCCAATCGATTTAAAATTAGACCAGGGTGTCGGTCTTGTGGAAAACACAAGAAAGGAGGGGCCTCAGATGGTGATGGGAGGAATCACGGGTGTGGAAAAACAGGAGAAAGGAGAAGTAGGGGATACTGGTCTGGCGTAGGCGGAGAAGAAGAAGACAACATGGGAGGAAACCTGAAAAAAATGCATAGTCGAGATTAAAGGGGGGTAGATCACACGACCAGGGTAATGTGGATATTTTAAAAATGAATAAACAGACCAGATCAGATCATGACTTGATCCGATGGATTCGGTGCCACACTGAGTTTTAAAAATAGATTGATGTTCTCGATTAAATCCATCAGGATAAGATTTATCAGATTCGATGTAGTGTTATAATATTACTTGGATGAACCATATTAGATCCATGTTGGATTGGATGGTGTATAAAAATTCTGGGGATTCTGCGACTCCTGAGGATCGAGCACCAGATCGAAAAAGAGGGCCCAGATCGTGCGCAATGCGATCCAACAGCCTAGATCTTGTTAAGCCTTAAAATTCGTGTCCCAAATTGAATCAGAGGGAAGTTTCACGACTCTTTATAAGCCCAGAAATCTCAGAACTAAGCCAGATTACTCCACCCCCCTCCCGGTACTGCCCCGTACCGGGTTCTGCGGGCGCGCTCCTGCACCCCCCCCCCAATTCCATTGTGCCTCCCCACACAGTGGAAACTCTAGTTCCCTTGCGCGTGCTTTAAGTGAACACACCACTCGCCCATAGGCCGTCCTGTGCTAAGGCTGAGGGCTAGACTCGGCTGCCTAGCGCATGATTCCAACATTGGCCCGGCTAGAGGGATATCCCATGTGGGGGTTTTTATAAACAACCAACTCACAAAATTAACCATAAAATCATAGACAAATAAATATATTCATTTTAACTATAAAAGTGAATATCTAACCTTTTAAAAAACCTGATTTTCATTTTAAACTTTAAAATATTAAGGTACACCAATGAAATTATACTTTTCCTTGACTAAGAGTATTACTAAAATTATTTATAAACATGTTTCCAAATTCAGTGATAAAAAAGCATACCTTCTTTAAAACACAATTTAATGACCTAAAATTTAATATTTCTATATGAAAAATATTCTAGTATTATTAGAGACCTTGTTCAAGCGTTATGAATGAAAATATTTACAAGTTATTTGAAATATTCTAATGGTGTTGGAAATCCTCACCTCATTTTAAAATCACACTAAGTGTAGCTCAAAATATTAAGTCATTGTCCTTTTATTGTTCATAATAAGAGGTTATATTATATATTTATAACTTAAATGTTTTGAAAAACCAAATTAGATATTTTTTATTAAACCACCAAAAAGACCAATGACTATAATTATAAACTTATAACTCAACAGCCACCCAAGGAAATGGTCGAGTTGATGCTTTATAAGACCATACATTTGGGTGTCCCAAATTCAAGAGAGTTGAAGAAGATGGTTCAAATCATTCCACTAATGCTTAATGCTGTTGTAGTGGCCATAACCATACCAATGTTCATTATGACGGATCTAAAAGACCCATATTATCTTCTTGGGGTTATCATTATTTTGGGTCGTCTCCCTGTAATTATAATAGGTGTTTTAATAGGTATTTTTGGTTAGTATGGTTTTCTTTGACAGTTTGGTAATGTAAACACTTAAGTGTTTTATTTGAACGAAATTTCTGGTATATATAGTTTGAAAATTTCTTCGGATAACATGTAAATAAAACCATAATGTTTCTATTACATGATAT
Organism: Viscum album; assembly: GCA_963277665.1. Lineage (NCBI taxonomy): Eukaryota > Viridiplantae > Streptophyta > Magnoliopsida > Santalales > Viscaceae > Viscum > Viscum album. The sequence continues at coordinate 1,821,120,019 of OY728164.1, forward strand.
ATATGTTTTGGGGTGTTACATTATTCCCATCTACAAATAATTGTCTCCTCACAATTCATTTCATAAAACCAAGCTAAAAAGGAACTCTCTGGAATTCTTCACCACATCCTCCATTGTGGTGGATCCTTAGGTGTGACCAGTTGAATACCCATGTTGGTGTTTAATTTCTCTATTTCCCAAGCCCAAAAACAACTTGAACAGAATTGGTTAAACTCGCACATTATACACTCAGGCGTCCAGAGGGAGGCTCAAATAGTAGAGTGTTCAGAGATGTCCGAATGGACAAAATCTCTAAGGACTCATCAGACCATATCTTTTATGAGGATGTCAATGTTGTAGATGTGGTCATATAAACTGATACTCATGATTTGGTTTATATAGGTTGCATGGAGGTTATCCTATAAGGCAACCTCTTGAATCCATACCATGGGTGTGAAGTTTCAGGAAAGCGTGAAGAATAGGAAAAGACCTTTATGGTACATTCTCCTTTTCCTATACTCAGTGTGTTGGGAAGTGGCTATATGGTGGTAGATGTAGGCATTCCATTGTCAAAAGCAGAGAATGTTCAAACCATTTGATATCATTTAAATAATTTTGCGCATTCATCATAGGATTGTGAAGGGATGGTACCCTTCTGCATAGGTTCGGACCATAATGGCCACTAGTACCTTAATGGGAAGAGATACGATATGCGTCTGTCCTTCTATCTGAAAATAGAAATTTTCCTAAAAGTCTATTTAGTGAAACACAAACACTAAAAAAGTAGAAGAAAGAAGAAACAATAAATTTTATTTTCATAAAACAACTGGTACACTACACCCAGAACTAAGGGTTTACCGATTTCCCAGTTACACAAATCCCCAAAAAAATTTCAAAAAATTCAATCTCCCAAAACCAAATACAACTCTAGCAGTCTGGTTCAATCTCATGGGTGTACTTATGGTGTCTCTAGAGTGTGACATGAAGAGTGTATATCTGAGACACATCAGAATATACTTGATGTATATACACAGAATGGGAGGCTTCAACATCATGGGTTTCAAATTCCATTCCATGACCATAATGGCCATTGGACAAGAGTTGGAGCATATATGTTGCGTGAAGGTATCCTGCTGCTACAGTTTATTGGAAATCCATATGGGAGTGGATGCCTTCCACTTTGGTGAAGCATCTAAAAAGTCCCTTATATTATATTCCCTGATGTGTGTAGGATGGAAATTGGGTTTGCATCATAAAGAGGTAGTCCAAACCAGCTCCTCGGTGGAGTTGAAGTACATGGGGAGAGTTGGACATGTCGTAGAGGTGTTTTCGTGTCATATGATTATGACATTGTTTAAAAAGTTATTGTAGCTGGGTATGGAAATTATAGTTTCTTGGTCCTCAATAGGAAGAGAAAAAATACCATAATTTCTATTTTTTATTTAAAAATTATGAAAACATCATACTGAGTAATTCTTATGTAAATATTTTATTTGTTCAGTTCTATTTTTCTAGAGTTATCTAAACCAAATCCATTGATACCAACTGTGAAAGAACAACTCCAGAATACCCTGAGCCAGTTCCTTAAAACATGATGTGTAAATTTTTAACAAAACATGCTATGATATTTTACACATCATATCTTATACATAGGATCGATTCGGTTCAGTTTATAGGAAACCAACTACTTCTGACATGCTTCTTCAGCTAAAACAGATACCTGAATGAAAAAAATTATTTCAAAAATGTAGGGAGAGAATATGGATGCCAAGTAAGGGGTTTTAAAAATATATCATATACTAATATAACTTTTTCAAAATTTCTTTTAAAACATTCCTTAAAAAAATTCTTGAAAAAATCGGTAGCACCTGTAACATATCATAAAAATAATCTAAGAAATAAAAGTGCACAATTAAAAGCATACTAATAGATTTACAAGGGAACATGATTCATTTATAATCATGATCAATCAGAGTAACAACTAAAAGACATTATAAATAAGTATGACTTATGAATATGAAATTACAAGTTTAATAACTTAGAGTAATACATTATCAGAGTTTCACATAAATGTAATAACATTAATTTTATATAGTACTACTATAAAACACACACTGGTTACTAAAATCACTGAGTGCCAAATAAACGTTATTCCATAAGCATTTAATATTTCTGATCCTCATAAGTACTGGATCTTAACCAAGGATATTATATTAGTTGAATATCCACTTGGTTAATTAATTATCACAAACATAATGAGAGAACGTATAATATCAGACCCTTTCAAGACATCATGTCATGACAAAAAAATGTCAATGGCCTCATGCCATGACCTGATTGTCTCCTGGAAAATCCGTGAAAGGAGGGGACTTGGATAGTGAGGGGAGGAATCAAGGTCATAGAAAAAATAGAAAAAAGAGAATTAGGGGTTACTGGTTTAGTGCAGCCAGAGAAGAAGAAGAAAATTCATGAAGAAACTCATACAAAATGGGCAGTGGATATTAAAGGGGGAGTAGATTAGAGAGCCACATTGATGTGGTGATTTTTAAAGGGAATAGACGGTCCATATAATTCATGACATGATCTGATGGCTTCAGTGGAACATCGAGTTTTTAAAAAGAGATGAAGTTTTTAAAAAGAGATAAACGGTTGGATTAGATCAATAGGTATTGGATGGATCATATTCGACACAATGTTTTAATATTAATCAGATGACTGAGATTAGATCCATGTTGGATCAGACGGTGCATAAAAATGCGGGGGATTCTGCGGCTGGTAAGGATCGATTGCTAGATCGAAACCAAGGCCCCGGATCATGCATGACGCGATCCAATGGTATGGATCATGTGTATCCTATATATTATTTTCCAACATCGAATCGGAGGGAAGTTTTGTAGCTTCTTATAAGCATGGAGATTTCAGCCTTATGCCAAATTACTCCCCCCTCCTGGTACCGCCCCATATCGGGTTCTGCGGGCACACATCTTCACCCACCCACAATGTCGTGCCACCCCGCATGGTGGTGCCTCTGGTTCCCTTGTGCGTGCTTCAAGTGCGCACACACACTCACCCATAGGACAACCTGTGCTAGGGCTAAGGGCTAGGATCAGCCACCTAACCTATGCTATCTCCCTTGGCCCGGCTAGAGGGCTGGTCCTGGTGGGGTTTTATATAAACAACCAACTCACAAAACTAACCATATAATCATAGAAAAATAAATATATTCAGTTTAACTATAAAAATAATATCATACCTTTTAGAAAACCTGGTTTTCATTTTAATCATTAAATAATTAAGGTACACCAATTAAAATATAAATTTCCTTGACTAAGAGTATTACTAAAATTATTTATAAACATGTTTCCAAATTCAGAGATAAAAAATCATACCTCCCTTTAAACACAAATTTATAACCAAAAATTTAATATTTCTATACGAAAATTATTCAAGTATTACCAGAGACATTATTTAAGCATTAAAAATGAAAACACTTACAAGATATTTGAAATATTTGAAAGGTGTTTGAAATCCTCTCCTCATTTCAAAATCACACTATGTGTAGCTCAAAATATTAAATAATTGTCCTTTTAAATTTCACAATAAGAGGTTATATTTTATTTTCATAACTTAATTTTTTTGAAAAACTAAATGAGATATTTTTTATTAAACCACTAAAAATACCAATGACTATAATTTTAGAAATTAGAACTCAACGGTCACCCAAGGAAACAGTCAAGTTGATGCCTTATAAAACAATACATTAGGGTGTGCCAATTTCAAGATAGTTGAAGGGGATGGTTCACATCATTCCACTGATTCTTAGTGAAGTTTTAGTGGCCCTATCTATACTAATGTTCACTGTGACAGATCATAAAGTCCCATATTATCTTCTTGGGGTTTTCGTTATTTTGGGTGGTCTCCCTATAATTATAATAGCTCTTTTAATAGGTATTTTTGTTTAGTATTTTTTTTCATTGACCTTGTTGCAATGTAATCAATTTGGTGTTTTATTTAAATGAAATTTATGGTATTTATAGTTTGCAAATTTTTTTGGATAACATGTAAATAAAAACATAATTTTTCTATTACATGAGAGAAAAGTTTTGGGGAATCACATCATGCACCTAAAATAATGAAATATCTTAGATATAAGAGGGTATATAGTATAAATATGTTAATCAAATGTATTTTGGAAACGTTTTGGATCATTTCCACACCCTATCTTTTAAGATTTACCACTAATTAGACTCATTTTACCTTAATTTCTCAGATTAATCATAATTATTTTTTCTAAACACTTTTGTCAAAATTTAAGTTGACCTTATTGCACAATATAAATTAAGATGACACAAAATATTAAATCCAATTTTTCAAATTCAAATAACACAAGTTTCATAATTTAATTTAATATTTATCCTCGAGATGTGATGATAAATCATGAAATTAATGTTGAAATGTTCAACAATTTGAAATATTTTTATAACAAGATTCACTATAAAATTAATTTAAATGAACTAAATTTAATTAATATATGTAATTTTTTTTCTAATTTTACTTCAAAACCAATTTAAAATATAATTTAACATTATAAATTATTTAGATTAAAAGTCAGTTTTCAATTAAATTTCATGTTTTTCCCCATTCATCAAAAAATAAAACTTCTTAGAAAAATACAAAAAATTCACCCTAAGATAAATTTTACATTTCAATTTAAAAAATAGCGTTTATTTTTCAATGAAAATTTATTAAAGTGTTAATATTTAGTTTTAAAATAAATGTTCCATAAATTGGCGGCAAAATTAACTTTTATAAAAATACATTTATTTTTCATAAAATTGGATTTATTCTTATATTATGATTATCAAATATATTTTATTAATGTCAAAAAATTAGATTAAATATATATTTTATATATTTTATTAATATCATTCCCTAATATTTATTAAATTAATTTATTAAGATAAATTTCCTTTGGGTGCATAAAAATAGTGGTTTATAAAAACATTTCCTTTATATTCAATTGGTTTATATTTTTATTTTTAATTAATTGGTAAATAGTGAATTAAGCCATATCATTATAAGTTATTTAATCATATTTATAACTAAAAATTTATTTTATAGGATATAAGTTTCATTTTAAATAATAATATTAATAGTATTCAGTATAACATGGTCTTGCATGTGACGTAAGTTATCTAAGAAAGTCGTTGTTGCATGAAACACAAACTAAAATTAGTATTGCATATATTGAAATGTATAGAATGTTTTTATTTAAAATTGTAAATATATAATAGGGTCTTGGGATGTGGTATTCCCTTTTACACTTGGTGTTGCGTGCCCCATATGATATTAAATAAAATTTTATTCATTTACAATTTCATGGTGTTACATTTGAATTATATGAAAATATAATTAATAACATTTTAATATATATTAATATTTTAAAATATTTATTGTAAATAATTATTATAAATATATTTTAATATATGTATATATTTATAGAATTTTTATTTGAATATATAGATTATGTGTGTGAGTTAATTTAATTGAAATTAAATAAATAAATAAGAATATTTTTAATATAATGTAAAATTTCTAACAATGAACACATAGAGATAGAGAGAAATACCCATAAAGAGGGGGGCTATGTGGGGGTATGAGTTCATTAATTTTATATATTATTTGACCATTCCTCTGCTAAGAGTGTAGGGGTTCAAACTCCACTGACCTCCCCAGACCAGATGTATTTTTCTATTTAGTTGAGCATTTATCAAAGACAAATTTTTTAGTGTTGATAAAAGGAACGTTTGTTGATTATTTATATGATACAATTATATAATTCACTAAATTTAATAAAAACCTAGTTATTGAGACTATTATACATCTATATCAAGCTCTTCTATTAAATTATTGATCGAATAGTTGAGTTTTATGGGGCCATTAGACTCTTAAACATACATTATGTGCATCGACATGTTTTTTATTATTTTTAAGGACTAAATAAGTCTTTTTAACAATTATGATCCATTTATGAATCCATTACAATTTTTTTGTGAATAAAATAAAACACACACATAAACACACTTTAATATTACAAAATTTTAGTTTATATTATTTTAAATGAATATTATGTTTGAGTGTGTGTTCCAAATGCAATATCAAGATAAAAAATGATATGTGATATAATATAGTCATGGATTATTTATGTAAAAACTAGTGTAAGTAGTGATGAAAGATGCATTTTTTCTCACTAAGGGACATGATTTATTTTAAAATGGTTCACCATTTTTTTGGGAGATCATTTTATAAAAGTCCTTATGAAATGGTTTATAACTCATGATAGTTATTTGATTAAATTTTCTATTGTACATAATATTAGCATCATCATCAAGATAATATTTTAATTTAATACTTAAAATTAGTAGATTAATCTTAATATCTTAATATTTTTATTTAATATTCATATTTAAATATGTTGAATTCTTTAAAAGCTTGCGTTATACGCAAAAACTTGTTTAGACGGACCACGTAACTTTATTAAAATATTATATATCAATTATTGCCTAGTTATTATATTAATGGCTATGAATATTAATAAGTAAATTATTAAAAAATATATTTTATAAAAATTTATAAAATAAATTCATTAGTTATCAAATGATAATAATTAAAAACAAAAATTATTTTAAAGTAAAAGTTATGTTTTTCTAAATAAATTATTTCTATGTGTGTAATGTATTTTAATAAATAAATTAAATTAATTAATATGATTGAAATATTTTAATAAAATTTATATATTATTTACCAGTTCTAATGTTTTAAACGTTCAAAAAATATTCTTCTAGGGGTAGGATACAAATAAATCATTTTTATGCTTAAAAATATATTTTAAAAAAGAGTTTTGTTATATTTTGTGAAATTATTTTAAAATTATTTTCATCCATTTATATGTATTTAATTATATAAAAGTAATTAAATATTAATAATAATGGGTTTTAAAATTGGTAAGTCGGTCCATTTTATTTTTAGTCAATATCCCTAGTAACTATGGTAAAATATCTATCCTCGACCAAGGGTAAATCGATGTAATATAGATGAAAAATAAGCGATAATGCCATAAATTTTAATCCTAATTTTTTATTAGATGAATATAATGTTTACATTATCACATTAGTGTATAAATTGAGTTGTTTAGTGGATAATTTTCTTGAAAACGACTTATATATTATTTAAATCTGAGAAAGATATGAAATGTAACTCTCTTAGTTTTAAATATCCTTAATGTTTTCATGTTTGGGAAAAAACTAGATATGAAAAAATATTAATAATAATTTTGTGAATAATTAAATTATATTCATTATTTAAATTTATTTTTAATTTTTCGGTAATATATATTTACCTTAAATGCTCACACAACATCAAAAGAGTATTACTTCAATTAATGTAGAAGATAACATAGATGATTTTTAAAATATTAAAACTCATATAATTTGATTAATTTATAGTGTTACATGAATTTTAATGGTTTATATGACATATTAGTATTGTGTTAAAATATTATTCTATAATTAAAAAATTTTCATTATGAATCTTAACTCAAATTAATTGAATAATGTCAAATTGACAATAATGATATTTTATCAGAATGGCATTTTGTTAAATTCTTTAAAAATCATAGAAACCATGAAAAAATACCAATTGGTTATTATATTGTCTAAGATTTTATAAATAGGCCATTAATGGGCCAATTTTCACCTAATATGTATAAATTAAAACATTTTAGTATTGAAAACTTTTTTTACCATAGTTAAAATTAAAATTGGTTAACTATGTTTGAATCAAAATGATATGGTTTACAATGACATAAATTTTTTTCTAAATTCTATTGGTTTATGGGATTAAAATCCCCTCCTTACTTATATTTGAATACTTTTATATTTTGAATAGTTTTTCCTGATAATTAATTCATTATAATTTAATATTTTGATAAATTTCAAAAGTGCCCCTCACCTTAATTACAAAAGGTAACATCCTACCTCAACTATTTATACCACATTGAGTCTTATATCAGGACCAAAATATTCTAATTTATCTTCAAAAATTCCCTAGAAATATTATATAGGTTCATGAAATCTCAAAATACCAACCTTAGAGCCCATTAGATGAGGTGTAAAGGAGTAGATTCAAGGAAGAGGTAGTCACCTTAACCAATCACTTTCTTTTATAATCTACTTTACCTCATATAAATATATTCTATTTATAATAAATTTATAATTTATGTATCTAAAATATGGTTAAATCTTATTATAATTTTAAAATATCATTATACACCCTCTTTCCAAAAAAAATGATAAGTGAAAGTATCACTCGTGTGTATGTACGGATTACCATCTCCACGTAGCAATAACATTAATTCTTTATCACCATAATTTATGGATGGGTATTGTGATGGATTTACTGTTTTATATATTATATTTATGACATAATGATACTTATAGAATTATAATATCATATCTACCTACTTACATTCCAATCTGTTTGAGAACGATAATGTTGCTTGTGCGTACACATGGACTATGACATTCACGAAGTGATGCGATTCATTTTCAATTTCCATTTACTTGGATTGTAATAAGGATATATTTAATGAATATATATGATATATATATAAATATAATTAAAAAATAAATGTGATTCAATATTTTCCTTTCTTTCATTTCATCCATTGAAAAATGAAAACAACGTTCATTCATACATATGACCTACCATCTCTATGAATTGTGTAATTTATTTGTATATATTCTTATTTTATGAATGAATGTAAATATTTAAATAATAAATATATATTATATTAATATCATAATTAATATTCTCGATCTTATTTGACCATGATAAATGTACAAGTACAAGAACTATTGAACAAAAATACTCATGATAAACAAAATAGTTAATAACAAAAATGATGCTTTTAATGATGAATTATTAAATGGGGGTGTTGAAATGTAATAAAGGGATCATATATGATATTATTAGTATACAAATTTTTTTGTTATATAATAATAATAATTTTAAATTCATTATATAGGAGTTTAGAGTGATTTCAATGTAAGATGAGCTCAAGTTAAGGGTTTTATGTCACAATCTCATTATTTTCCGGGATTGATTAAGATTATGACTCAGATGATGAAATATTATGATCATTCTATAAATAAACATATATATTTTCATAAAATATTTTTATTTATTTAAAATACATGTTTTAATGTAATTTTACTCATCTTATGTACTTAAGATACGGATAATTTGTTTTTTATGAAAATCAACTTTATTTCTCTCTTCATCTAAAATACCTTTCTATCTCATATCCATGTTTTATAAAAATGTTTTCATTTTTAAATATTATATTATAATTTTTGAAGTAATTTTTTCTATGTTTTAATTTTTTCTTAAAAAAAATTAAAGGAATATTCTCGTCATTTTCCAAATTAGGTATATTTTGACATTTTCAACAAAAATACGAAAGGAATGTTTTTCAACTTATAAAACATGAATGATTTTTCCCTCCATCATAACTAATATTTGTTTTGATCATTACATTACATATTTACTATGGTCTTTCCAATGATAGTTTTTTTTCTTTATAATTTCATAATTTTTTAAATAATAAATTTAAAAATGGAAAGTTTATTTTCCTCAAGAATGATTTAGTAATATTTATATGGAATTTATATTCATCAATGACAACAACCCTTGATTTAACTTATACTTTAATGAGTATATGGTCCATTGAATATATCCTCTTTCTTTAGATGGTTTATGTTTATGATGATAATATTTTTAAGAAACTCATTAATTTTACACAAGTTATTCTATAAGGAAATAATGAAATGTTTATGAAACACATTTCTTTTCCATGGGTTATGATATGATGAAATTTTTCGAAAACCCATTTCTTTTCATGGGTTATGATATGATGAATACATTATGATATTGTTAAACACATATGTATGATTTGAATTATTTTATGGGTGGGGCCTATATCTCCTCCAATGCATTGGGTAAATACTGATATATCATGAGATAAATAACATTGGAATGGGGAGTGAACCCAGTTTAGTGAGGATTGTTTCCCACTATGATAGTCTTTGTAGTAATCCTTGACTACTATGATGGTTTGAGGAGTGAATCAATTCCACTATAATAGTCTTTACATTGATACATGAATATTAAGGACATTATTTTCTATACTATTTGTATGCCACAATTCAATATCTAATTCTAATGTTACTCTCTCATGTATCATGTTATTCGATTTCTTTATGATTCATGTTTTATAAAATTACAGGATTTTTTCCATGACACAAGATCATGATCTATGATATGTAGAGTATGGTTTTCAATTGTCAATATCAGGTTATCATAGCATTCTTCTTATGTTATGTTTATATGATCATTCATATCTCCCTTGTTTACCCGTACTGAGAATTTATTTTCACCATTTATTATGTTTCCATTCCCATGTTTTGAAGAAAGGTTTTATATATGATATGTATAAGAAGGGTGTAAATTACAAAGCCATAAATGTGAGATGATGTAGAACTATTATAAAGTAGTTTTTTATGTTTCCAAGTTTAAAATTATACTAGACCTATATGATTTTGGTGTTAATTATTATGTTTTGTAAAGAATATTCATCTATTTAGATGTCATATCTTTGTATGAAAAGTATAGTTTACTATATTAATGTAAGTATATCTAAAGAATGGTAACAAAAGAAGATATCTAAAGCTGGAATGGTAATTTAAGACAAGATATTAAGGGTAAATTTTATGTGATAAAATATTTTATTCCTTAGTAACCATGTTTTAATGTAATTTAACAAGTTAATCTAGATTCTTATGGAAGCATATTGTGATTCATATATGGTTTAAAATGAATTAGATAAAAAATGACCAAATGAATATTTTCTATCATTATTTACTCTATATAGTTGGGAACATTAATGATTTTAGTCTCATATAATAAATATTATTGAGTACGTAAAATGATATACAATATGATAGAATATTCTAAATGACCTGGCGAGAATAATGGTTTCCTTAAAACATTTAAGGTTATAGAAATCAATCCTACCATTATAACTCATATATAACATCAAATTTATCATTTACAATTGTTATAATAGAGAAAGAGTTAGAAATAAAAAAAATTGATGCTTGAATTTTGGTTTCCAGTGATAGAGAAAAAGATTTGTTACATTGATAAAATATATTCTTCAATGTTTGATAAAATTATCATAATTCATGTATTTTAACTCATTTAGATCTAGAGAATAGCTTATAAAAAATGGTTATTAAAATAAAATTAGGTGAGGTTATTTTGATACACATAGTTATGATCTGTTCAATTCTATAACATACTTCAAGGGGATACTAAAATAGAATATTCTAGTTAGGGGATTCATAAGATTTTAATTTATGTAAATTTTACAATAATGTGAATTAATTAAACAAATTTTTACCTTGTATTATCAATGTGTTCCGAATAGATGAATTGGCCATATGATGTCTCGATTCTGGTACTGTATGGATAGTAAAAGTGGGTAAAAGTTCAGACATGAGGATGAAATGTTGGATGGAAAGTTAAAAATTGTTTCTTCATGAAACTAATAAAGGTTATTAAAACCCAGGATTTTCAATAAGGAAGTGTAATAATACGTCATTATTTATTTATTTGATATACACCAGATAGAGTTTGTGAAACTCCATTAAATATCTATGTCCAGTATGGATGTTATAGAAATTAATTTTTCAATTTTGATTGGTATGTGATATCGATTGTATATTTTAAAAAGTATTTAAAATATATACGAGTTAATAATTAATGTAATAATTAATTGATATTATAGTTTATATTCAAGATATTAAGTAACTAGTTACTACTTTCATGATTTTAATATAAAGGACATTTTGAATCTCAAATTAATCAATGTATAATATATGTATCATTATCTCATTTCTCTTATGTGATAAGTGAATAAGTTTGATAATAAAGAGTTTTTATGAATAAGTATGAGAATATTTAATGAATACACTTGGTTTGTGATTCATAAATTTTTATAAAATGTTTTTAGTAGAAGAAATGATTAAAAATGTTAATCCAGGATAATGTGTTAATCAAAATATGTTTTAAAAAATGTGCGATGAGTTACTACCAACCATTTGTGGTATATTTTGATACATTATTCTTTTTAAATGAAAATGTTCTAAACATATTGAATTCCTTATATGATATAGAAACAACAGTTTATTTGTTAAATATTCCAATTTAAAATAAACAAATTCTACTTCGTAACACAAAATGGTGTGTGTATCTTATCAAAATATTTTAATAATAATATATTGTTTAAGAGGCTAGTGGGAGTATGTTTGGTGTTAAAGAAGTTAAAAATTAAAAAAATAAAGGATAAAACCAATCATTAGTTAATGTGTTTTTTAGTCCATATTCTAATAGAATTTAGGATATTTAATGAAAAATAAAAAAATAAATAGTTACATTTATTAATCATGAAATTGAAAGACACTATCTCTTAATGGATTGAACCAGTAAAAATGAAAAGTGAATTACCCTTTATTTATCAAAAGAGTTTGGGGGTATAGAGGTAAATAAAAATGTAAATATTTAACTAATTACCTTAACAAAGTGTTATCAATTTTTCCAAAAAGAGTTTCGGATATGAAAATAAATATAATTGTAATAATTATATTTATTTACCAAATTAATGTTAATTTGAATTTATCCTAAAATAGTTCAAGAGGAATAGTAAACAATAATGTAAGTACTTACACTATTTAAAGGAAAAATATTGATAGAATAGGGTTCCTATAATGATAATTAAAGTCATAAAAATATTTTTAAGTGGAAAATAGAAGATAAAATCATAAAATTTTAGGTTTTAAAGCTAATAAGTTTTAATTTGTTCAAAAAGTTAAAGAGTTAGGAGTATGATTCATAAGTATCACCATTATTAAAACTATCATCCTCCACAAATGTTTCTCACTAAAGAGTTTAGTGAGTGGGATTTATCAGATTTTTACATAGAGTTGTGATAGAGAGTACATATGATAGAATGTGTTAACATGTCCAATAAAGTGTAGAAAACATAAGGATAATCTATCATTTTATCATATATAATATGATAAACAAGTTCTTATGATGGTTTTATTAAATAATCTTTAAGATTTTATGAATATTAAAAATAATAACATTGAAAGGAAACCTCCATTTTATAATTTATTCATGTTGGATACATAAATGTATATATAGGTAAAAATTTTGTGAAGCGTACTAATAATTGACCTCTCAATGTAATACTTTGAGAATATCCCTATATATTATTCATAATTGAGGTTTATAGGTTATGATGAAATATAAAGGATATAATAAGTATGATTCTTCTATAGAGATATAGAATATTCTCATGAGGTATAAAACAAAGAATAATATTCTTTGTCGACACTAGATGACCTATTAGGTATACCACATAGAGTGCCATAAAAATGTATTTAGTGTACTAGGGTGCATGGATCATATTTGAGTCTCCACTACATGATTTTGGTGAGATGACAAGCATTAGAACCTTCTTACATTGATACCCTACTTATGTAAGTCTATATATTGACTTAGAAAATATGGGGATGGTTGAGTATGTTGTTGATCATGTTATCTGTTCGAGTTTAACTAAGATGGGATTTATACACTCAAATAATGAGTATGAAATTTGGGCCCCTGATTGAGATATGTTATGGTAGGGTATGTCTACCCCATGATATATATATATATCTAGATAAAGTACATGTGATGTGATTATCCAGAAGGGTGAATGAAATGTGATGTATTCACCTATGAAATTAGTCTAAAATATGATAATTGTGAACATATGAGTTAGCTATATTAGATTTAAATGTTGTTATATGTCTCATGGTTATTGAATTTCTTGGAAAAATAGAAAATATGGGAATGAACATTTTCATATGATGCATATTGGTGTAAAATATTATAGAGATACACGTATTTGATAGAGATCATGTTAGATCCCTTTATATCTTGAGTAACAATGAGGCTTTCCTAGAGACCACTAATTACTCACATATAGGGATCCATATATTCATATTTTTTGTTAATTCTATAAAGTCCCATAGGGTTATAATTTTTAGTTGACTAAATAGGGATTGATTTTAAATCACAGAGCTACTCTAAAAGTGATTTAGATTTAATCAAAAAGTGTTTTGGATGGGTATTTATAATTTATCACATATTATGTGATACAAGGTTTAGTAAATGATACCTTTCCAAAATAGTTTTTTATGATGTCCAAATGGGGTTTTGGATATGGTTTCACAAGTTATTGTATATGACAAAATATAAGGTGAAATGGGAAAAATTCTGTTATGATTTAGTGCAAGTGGAATATTGATGAAGATATTACCTAAATACTTATAATTATGAATATATATATGTTCAAATAAATAAATATATATATATTTTTGATGGCATGAATTATAATTTTTACTCACATACAGAGAGGGGAATAATGTTTATACTACTTATGATAATAGTTATTGTTTAGATAGTTCAATCTTTTTCTTGAGTGTCGTTTAATCAACCATTTTATAAAATGATACACTTGGTAAAAAATTCATTCATGAGATGAATTAATTTACTAGAATGAAATTTATCTATTCCTTTTAATGTATGAATAATTGATATAACATCAATGTAGTCTCATATGATCATATATATTACTCTCATGAGAAGGAAGTATTGGTGTTTTGATTATACCTGGAAAAAAATCCTAAATATGCATAGCTCTCTTGTTCTTCTACCTTTGCATGATGATATTATAGAACATCATGAGAGAAAGGAGAATCCTTCATTTTGACATGTGATTCTAGAACAACCAGTGGATACAATACGGTGGCAGGATGTTTTTCTTTCTACGTAGCGGTTTCTCTCAAACCTGTGTGATGTATTTAGAGTATGTTTTTGTTTCACATTAGTGTAAGGTGTACATATTTATACTAGTTATCCATTTAATTTTTATTACATAGTATCATATATATTTCAGGGGAGATCCTGGAAATAGGGTTTATAATCACTTATGTATTCTCCAATAATTTTTTATTAATCTCTTAAAAATCCCTTCACACTTAAGTGAAGAGATATTATATCAGGATTAAAACATGGAAAAAGATATTTTTGAGAAGAAAAAGAAAACATGCTGATGTTTATTTGAAGAGAGGCTGAGCGGTTCTAGATTTTTTAGTGAGCACACAAGTTTGGGAAGAAAAACTATGTTCCATAATGAAACATGTTTATATTCCATAAGTACCAAGGTATGAGGTAACAAAATGATTAAGTATTTTGGAAACTCGGTGAATATTTTTATAAGAACACGGTCTAGAAGAAGTGTAACCCTATGGATTAAGGAAGTAAAATATAGTTGGAAGACTAATGTAATGGTTTTATTATGGAATGAAATATCTTATACTTATAGATGGTGGAGAAACCAAAATCAAGAATGAGTCAAGTAGTTTGTGAACCTAGATATAGTGAGAGTTAGTAATTACGTACTAAATGGATTCCATAAATGTTTTTGATATAAGGAATATGAAATAGGTTTCAAGTTAATACATTAGAAAAAATATGTTTTTTTTTCTAACGGAGGAAGTGGATGTTAAGAAATGGTATAAGGAATAATTTTTTTAATGGATTTAAATAATTTAATGGAGTGCATTTTATTGATATTTTCCCTCATATTTGTAGGAAAACGATGATTCATATAGTGCTTAGCATCGTATCCATGTAGTTTTTGTTTCTTGAAAAAAATGATGTTATTACAAATTTACTTTATAAATATTTTGAGGATGACATATACATGGAGTAATCTGAATGATTTTTATTGAATTGAATGGAAGGTATAGTGGAAAAGATCAAATAGATTGTGCATGGGCTTAATCAGGCACCACGATAGTGGAACCTAAAGTCTTATTACATCACGGCGGAATGACAGTTTGTTTAGTTCAAGGAAAATTATTTCTCTAATCATATGGTGTTTGATATTGGAAATTTATTCATGATTCTTCTCTATATTGATGACACAAACTTAGCTAGACTGGTGAAAGAATGTTTGGGCTAGTTGAATAATGTGTTGTTCAGAAGACTATAGATGAAAGATCTTAGTTCCTCAAATCGGATGTATGGGATAATGATTAAAAGATAATAGAGTTTCAAAATATTACTCTTATCTCATTCGGAGTACATCTAGATGGTGTTAGAGAGATTTATAGTGAGAGATTATAAACCTGTTAGCACCCTCTAGTTATAAACATAAAATTATCCAAAGATAAGACTTATAAAATGGACAATGTTTCTATATAAATGGTAATGGTTCAATATGAATCATCTCTGAGTGGTCTGATATACACAATTGTTTATAGAAGGCCCGATATTTATAATGTGATTGGTATAATTAGCTATTTCATGGTGAATCTATGAAAGGATTATTGGGAGGATATTTAGGGTATTATCTAGTATCTCAAATTTTTTTGATCTATAACTCTATTTTGAAATGGATGATAGATTATAGATTATTGGGAATTGTAACATTAGAAGATATATAGACTCAAGTAAGTGAAGAAATGGATTTTTTTTACTTTTAGTGGAAATATAATAAACTAGATATCAATACTTCAACCACAAACTATAATTTTGTTGTATTGAAAAAATATAGGAAAGAGAAGGTGGTGTTGAAGGAATAGTTAGACAAAATCAGATTTAGGTAACAAATTAAAATGTTTTTATGTGATAACCAAAGTGTGATTCAATTGGACAAGAATCGAATGTTTCACTAATGGATAAAAAAAATATAGATGAATTACCACTTCATATGAATGATTATGTAAGATAAAATGTTGGAACTAAATTAGGTGAGGAGAGTAAGAATTCAATAGATTTACTACCTTATGTCATCACCCATTAAATTATAGAGGTAGAGGTTTTAAGGCAGTTTTTAATCTCACTTTGT
The DNA here is from genome assembly GCA_963277665.1 of Viscum album. Taxonomy (NCBI): domain Eukaryota; kingdom Viridiplantae; phylum Streptophyta; class Magnoliopsida; order Santalales; family Viscaceae; genus Viscum; species Viscum album. The sequence goes on from OY728164.1 coordinate 1,821,137,084, forward strand.
TCTTTCATGCTTTCATTATACCCAAGGTTGTATGAAGTCTCCTTTATACACATTCTTATACTCTCATTATGGTTTTCATCTAGCCATTATTCCCATGTTATCTCAGTGATGGTGGTGATGATTCCTTCTTTGGTTGTGAAATGATGGTTTCTAGTCAGGGATTAGGGTGTGTACGACCCTCCGTCTTCAGTTCATGGATATTTCTGGATCTGAGCACCTTGGTCATCTTTTAGTCATTATGATCTTTGAGGGGGAAGATTATGGTTGTTTGGATATGACACATGATCACATGGTAATAGGGTTGCGGAGCCCCACTGATCATAATGAAGATTCCGGTTTTTGAAGGTCAATAGCAGACATCTTCGCAGGTAATGGAATGTTATGTAGGGCCAGTCGTATTTAGTGTTGGAGTCCTGATGCTTCTCGGAATTAGTGGTCTGATGCGTTGCTTCTTCTAATTTTTGTTCATGGATGTTTCAAGGATGGGAAGAGTTTGTTTCATGGTTTTTGGTTGTTGTTTGTGCATTTTGGTTTTAGGAATTGGTCTTTGATGGAATGCATATGTCACGACTTATACCGGTTAATATCTTGTTGCATTTAGATGGAGGTTCTTATTTTTGCATGTTTCATTGTGTGGGAGGCCTCAAATTAGGTATGGGTGTGGTGACACCCATCATTCATCCATTTTTCCTCAATCTTGATGCATGTATGGTCACTCTGTCATGATTTCTGCATTTTTTTTGTCTGATTTTGCGACGCATCAGGTTGATAGTGCAACACACTATTAGGTGGGTGGATCAAGAGATAGATAGGTGTGTTGAAACCAATCATCTCGTTCTCCTCACATATTAATGAGTGTTTGAGGATTTCTCTTCCATGTTGTGATGAAATCATGAAATAAATCATGGCGGGGGTGGGGGGGTGGGGGAGGGGCATCATCTTTGATAGGAATCACTACTTCATTTTCTGAAAGGGGGAAGGGTTTTTTCTGGTTCTTTCTTTGATCTGTGTTCCTTTTTCATCACTTGGGACTATATAAAGACTTTGGTTATTGTGTTTTTATGGTTTTTATATGGTTCATGTAATGGGGTTACCCTTTTACTAGGTTTAAAAGGGTATTTTTTTCATTATGTTTAATAAAAGGGGCTTGTCCCTCAACCATTAAGAAACCCTGGTTACTAGTATCTAATAATTCTTATCATATAATCATTTTTTTCACGTTAGAGATTTTTATTCTTGGAATGAGATTTCATTTCCTGGCTATGTACTATAACTTATAAAAATGGGATTCTTCCAGAAGTGTGATAAGATGTCAGATAGTGCAGTGAGTTAGAATCAAAATTTGAACGTAAAACATTGAAATCAGAAGCTTCCAGAAGTTCATATGTGGTAGGATGAATTTCAAACAAGTGAAATATTCACCAGATTCAGAAATTTAGTTGGTACGATCAACAGATCATTGGTAGTGCTCTTGATCAATAAGAGGGTATTTATTAAAGATTGGTTTGTGATGAAGCCAACTATAATGGTTCCCTACCGCAAAAATAATCTATAAATATATTGGTGGGGTCAAATTCACAATATCTGTCATTTTCATGATTACACATTTCTTATATTGTTTTTTGGTTTGGTTGTTTAATTATGTTTTGATGTAACATCTTATTTCTCTTCTATTGAAGTTGCTCATTTTCCCATGGAGTAGGAATTGTTCTGAACTGAATTAACTACCATTTTACCTTGTTATCTACTTTACTTTTGTTTTATTTCTTTAATTTTTGTTGTATGTTGTGACTACTTCTGATCTATGTGAGGATATTTGATGATCGGAGTGTGATGATTCTCAGTTTTGGACGCACTTCTTCATGGCATCAGACATTTCAGACATTTTAAATCTCTTATTTCTAGATTTGTGGCTTCCATAGGTTGTGTCATTATAAAACAAAAGTTCTGGTGAAACATATATACACATTTTTATGATTTATTTAATTTTAAATAATATATATGACTATATGTAAATATTTTATGATAGTAAAATATTTTTTCCCATGTTTTAATTAAAATGTTTCCCATCTATAACACTACTTGATTCCCACATTTATTTTTAATAGTGGATATGAAAATATAATATCTAGACATAGATGTACCTCTATACACCAATGTGAATAAATAAGAAATAATAAAATTAAAAAAATTAAAAATAATAAAATTAAAATATTATGAACCCCAACATTTTAAGATGCCTTGGTACAACACTGAAACTATATGGTTTAAAATGTGATAGAACAAAAATTAAATAAAACAATATCAATGAAATAAACTAAAAAATAAATTATTAAAAAAAGAAATACTTAGTATTAAAATTTTCTACAACATATTGGGGTAAAAATTGTTTGGAAAATATGTTAGATCATGAGAAAGAAGGGTATTCAAATTTTCATAATATCAATGATGATATCACTTTGTAATACACACTACACATGGAATATTTCTTAAGGAAAAAATGAAAAATGACACTACATCATATACTGTAGGGTTCTAAATTAGACTAAAAGTTGATGAATCTCCAGATTCCAATGTTCAGGCAACCCAGACTAAGCTCCCAACAATCCCTGTTCAACAGATTACAACAATCCATGTAAATGTACACCTCATTGATAGAGATATACATCCCTAATAACAATACCAATGATTCAATTATCACCATATGTACCACTTACCATTCATTCCCCTTCTGATATTTCATAACCCACACCTAGAATCCCTACCACCCACTTTCTCACCATGCCCATCCAACCCCATACACCATCTGTTTCTCCGATTACTGAATCCGTCATAATACGATCACTCAGAATTTTAGTTTAAAGGTCCTCCAATATTCTACAACATCTTATTCTACCTCCCCTTTATTTACAATGTCCACCTTGTATTGGTGTTAAAGGCGTGGGTTTTTCTGTTGGTGAGGAAACAATAAAATACGCGACCACTGGAGACTGCAAACTCGTCTTTGAAGATGGAAAAAATATCCAAGGAAATTTAAAACTATCCCCTAAGGTTACTCCATGCCTATTCTATAGATACTAATACTTCATTTTACATGTCTTGGAAGAACTATGGGTGTTGCTTCTTGAGTTTTCAGCGGGTCTTTGAGAGGGAAGGATTTTGTAGTGGGGTTGGATGGAGCAGTGCAACACCGTGGACATAATTATAATGGGAACACATATAATATAGTTTGGATGCTATCTTCAACACCATGTGGTGGTATTTCAGACATAAAACTCCAGGATCTGGGGCCCCACTACTTGACAGAGCAGCAGCCTAGGCTCCACCGTCACTTTGAACTCTACTCACCTCATGGGAATGTAACCTAGGTAAAAATGGTATCCTCTATTGTGTTATTGGTTCTTCCATCACTATATTTTCAACCAGATTAATAAAAATATATGAAAGTTTAAGAGGTGTAATGTAATAAATTTTCTTTCAAATATGAAGCGGGAGACAATATCTCTCCTGTTGGTTCACCTTTAAGAGAACACTGACTCCCATGTCACTGTGTTATAGTCCTAAATGTGAAACCCAGACGAACCGAACATGTAGAGTGACATCCTGGAAAGAATCTCCATGATATATTCTTTTGGTATCTTACATGAATCCATTTATTGAATAAGGATGTCTTATATTGGAAGGGTTGTGGTACTCTTGTATAAATATTATATATCTCTATCCTCATAAAATATTTGTAAATTTTTGGGATACACAAAATATGTAAGGTAGATATGAATCTAGATTTTTACTTGATTTATATTGTAATCAACATATATCCATTAAATTTATAATTTATACATATTTACTAATTTCTATGTCAAAAAAATATATAAATTATAAATATAAAAATAATTGAAATTTTAAATATTAGGATATATATTTTAGTAAATAAAATTTATAATCTACATATGGATTATATAAAAGTATATACTAATATCTATATAGTTATATTTTAATAAATTTATAAATTTTAGTATATAAAATCATATAAATTAAAATTTTGAAAACAAAACTTATTGAAATACTTATTATACTTATAATTCAACTATGATCCCTCTCTGTGTGTGTATAGTGTATTCCATGGATGAATTTAAAATATTATAAATTCAAAAAATTATACTGCAATTTTGAAATTAAATAATCGAAAATTGAAACTATAATATATAATTTATAAAATTAAAACTATAAATTATTATTTGTAAATATGAATTATAAGAAAATATAATTAATAATATAATTAATATATATTAATGTTTTAATTTATTTATTATAAATATTTATTATAAATAAATTTTAATATATGTTTATAGATATCATGACTATTCAAATATAAAAATTGTGTGTGTGTTGTTAATGTAATTAAAAATAAAAATAAATTATATTATATTAATATAAAATAATATTTTTAACAATACACACAAAAAGAGTGGAATATAGAGACCCATATAGTGGGAGGAATAGGGTGGGGGGGGATGAGTTCATTAATTTGATAGATTATTCATCCATTCCTCAACTAATGGTGTAGAGGTTTAAACCCCACCAACCTTCCCAGACCATATTATTTTTAACAACCGCTTGGCAAAGATAAAAAATTTGTTGTTGAAAAAGTAGACATTCATTATTGTTTTGTATAAATAAATTATAGGAGTCCTCATGTTTAATAAAAAAACTAGTTACAGTGACTCTTCTACCTCTTCATCATGCACCTTTCTGAAAATATTGGTTGAATAGTTTAGTTTTATTGGACCATTTGACTTCTAAATATATAAAATATACTTTAATCTTATTTTTTTGGGGTTTTAAGGACATAAGAAGTTTTATATACAAATATGTTCCATTCAGGAATCCATTTCAATTTGTCTGTATGTGTTAAATGAAACACACACACACACACACACACACTGTAACACCCCAAAATTTTAGTTTATATTATTTTAAATGAATATTATGTAAAATCTCATGTACCACACACAATACCAATCATAAAAATGAACTTTGATATACTATAATCATGAATAATTTAAGTGATAACCAATTTATGTCATGGTGAAATATATATCTTATCCCATTAATAGATATAATGAATTTTAATAGGGGTAATCATTTTACTAGGAACCCATTTAATAAAAGTCCTTATTAAGTCATTTATAATCCACGATCTTCATCTGATAAAAGCTTATTTTGTCAATAATATCATCCTCACAATCAATCTAAACTTTGTAATTATTCATTTAAAATGAGTAACTTAATGTATGTATCTCTTAATACATGTAACTTAAGAAAATTTATTATGAAAGATTTTTAATTTAAGAAAAGTTATTATGGAATGTTATATGTGATAGAAAATTTCTTCAGTAACCATGGGTTTATGTTTTTCAACAAGATAATCTAGATGGTTACAGAATCATATAGTTATTTATTTATGGTTTCAAAGGCATTAGATAATAAATTACCAAAGGAATTCTAGTATCCACTGATGTACTCAATATGATTGGGTACATCAATGATTTTAGTTTCACATACGCAATATTATTAGGTACACAAAATGATATTAAATATAATTGAATATGATAAATGACTTGGTGAAACTAAATGTTTTATAATATATTTTATGGTAATAGAAATCAATTCATTTTTTTCCGATAGATATTTGATACCAAATGTATTATTCACATATGTTTTAAATATACAGAATTCCATAATGGGAGAACAATTGAAGCCTAAATTTTTTTCATTCAATGGGGTAATGGAGTTGATTCATATATATCTTGGATACTTTAATATTAGAAAAACTTATCATTGGATATGTATTATATATCATTTATCTCTTGAGAATAAAATATAAGAAATAATTGTTTACATAAAATAAAATGAGGTGTTTTTTATACATATTGTTATTCATTCTTCAATTCTATAACATTAATTAAGGAGAGACTAAAATGTATTGTTTTGGTTAATGAACACATAATGTTTTCATTTATGTAAATGTCCTAAAAATGTGACTGAATTCATGAATATTTTACCTAATATTCTCAATGTGTTGAAGATGGATGAACTAGGTATATGATGTCTGGATTATGGTAATGTATGGACTGTAAAAGTGGGTATAAGTTCAAAATAGTAGAATAAAATTTGGTCCAATTCTTTAATAATGTTTGTTCAAGAATCTATTCATATTCATTGAAACCTATTGTTTTCAATAAGGAAGATTAATAATTTAAGATGATTGATTTATCCATGATATACCTAAAAAGGTTTGTAAACTCTATGAAATATCCATGTCAATAATGGATCTTATAGGAATTAATTTTTATATTTTTAAGGGTATGTGATTCCAAATTTATATTTTATAAATTTTTATAAATCCATATGATTTTAAAATAAAAAAGGAAGAATTGATTTATCTTTTTTTATATTCATGAGCTGAATTAAATAGTTACTACATCAAGGACATAAATATAATGGATTTTATGAAACTCAAATAAATATATGTAACATAACTGCATCTTTATCTCATTTATCTTACATGATAAAAGAATACATTCAACAACAATGAAATTTTATAAATAATAATGATATGATTAAATGATTACACATGTTTTATGATATATTTATTTCTATAACATGTTTTGAGAGGATGATTTGGACAAAAGTGTTTATACAAGATAAAGTATCTACAAAAATATTTGTTAAAATATATGTTATTGTGTTTCTACCACCCATCAGTGGTATATTTTAATAATGTATTCCTTTAAAATTAAAATGTTCTAAACACATATAATACCACATGTGATATGGAAACAATAGTTTATTTTTTAATTATGCCAACTGAAAATGAAAAAATGTTATTTCCTATCATAAAAGGGTTTTTGTATCATAGTAAGGTATTATAAAAATAATATATTGTTTAAGAGGCCATTGGGAATATGTTTTGGATTTACAGGAGTTCAAAATTAAGAAATACATGATAGATAAAATCATATGTTAATGTGTTTTCTACTTAATATCCGTAAATGTATATGACACGTGATGGTTAATAGAAATGTAATGTATTACATTTAGTTACCATTTAAAAAGTGTATATCATTGTTATACCAATTTAAAGTAAAGTGTTTTTCACACAATATTATAAAATTTATAGGATATAAAATGATAAATAAAAATTTAAAGAGTCACATTATTTATCAAGAAAATGAAAGACCCTATTTCTTGAAGGATTATACTGGTAAAAATAAAAATTTAATTACTCTTGATGACCTAAAATAGTTTATTGTATTGTAGTAAATAAAAATGTAAAGGGTTAAATTTGTTACCATAACAAATTTTTATCACTTTTTCCTAAAAGATATTAATACAGTTTGGTAATGATAAAAGTAATAGTTACATTTAGTTATCATATTAAAGTGATTTTCACTTTATCCCAAAATAGTTTTGGAGGACTGGTTAATAATAATAAAAGTAGTTACATCCCTTCAAGTAAAAACGTTTTTTTGTAATTGGTATCTTAGTATGATGCTTATGGACATAGAAATATTTATAAGTATACAAAAAAAGATTACATATTAAAATTTTATATTGTGAATTTGAGAAGTCTGTATTTGCACAAGAATTTGAATAGTTTGGAATACAAATCCTAAGTCTCACCTTTATTGAAACTAGATCACATCATAGATTTTCCCCACAAAATCATTCTGTGGGAGAGTTTTATCATATGGTAACATAGTGATGTGACAAGGATTACATATGATGTAATGTATTAACAAATACATAAAATTATAGAAAACATAAGGCTGATATGGAAGTTTATCACTTATGATATGGAAAACCTATTGTTATATTGGTTTTGTTAAATATTAGTAAAGATTTTAAGGATATTAAAAAGTATCATATTAAAATTCAGCCTCCATTTTATCATTTTATCACATTTTATACATAAATGAATTTATAGATATTCATTTCGTGAATTGTAATGCTAATTGAACTCTCAATGTAAGACATTAAATTTATCTCTAATTGATGTTATTCATGGAGTATTATATGTTATGATGAAATGTTAAGGATAACATGATTATGATTCTTTTATAGTGATATAGAATATGATCTTGAGGTATGAAACATCAAATATGACTCTTTTTGTATAGTGGATGACATAATGGGTACACCACATAGAGTGGAATACAGATGTATTTTGTATAATAGAAATAGATGGATCATATTTTAGTCCCCACTACCCAAGGGTGGTGAGATATCTAGAATTCTAACCTTAATACTTTGACACCCTACATACATAAGTCTACATATTGAATGAGCTAATACAGTGGTGGATAGGTATTTTTTTGATCATATCATTGGTTGGAGCATAACAATGATGTGATTTTTCTTCTCATAGGATGTGTATGAAACCAAGGCCTTCAATTGAGATAGACCGTGGGAGTGTGGATACAACAACATATTATATATATCCATTTATATAAAAGACATGTGATATAATTATCTAGAAGGATGAAGGACATGTGGTATATTCATCAATCAGATTGGTATATACTCAGAGAATTGAGAATATATAGGTTAGATATATGAGTTTGACATGGTGATTGATGTCCAAATTTCACTTGATTTCTTAGTCAATGGGAAATATGAGAATGTATTCCTACATAGGATGTAGAAAGGTTGACAGAGATATAGATATTCACATGTTTGATAGAGATCATTCTTTATCAATTTATAAGTTGATTAGTAATGAGGCTTTTCTAGAGGCCATTATTTTCATACATATATTTATCCAGAGATTCATATTTAATGCCAATCCTATAAATACATGGGGGGTCACACTTTTTTCGATGGCATAAATATTGAGTTCGATTCAGAGAGATACTCTAAAAGTTTTTAGAGTCAATCTAAAAGTGTTTTAGATGGGTATTCACAAGGTATCACATAAAATGTGTTATAAGGTGAAGTTGATGATATATTTCCAAAAGTGTTTTGTTGGATATCCAATAGATGTTTTGGATATGGTTTCACATGTTATTATATATGATACAATATAAGGTGAAATGGATTAAAGTCTATTAGGACTTCGTGAAAGTGTAAAATTGATGGAGATATACCATAAATACTTATATATATATAATATATAAATATTTGACGACTTTCTTGAATTTTTTTATTTTCATATAGAAATGGTAACACCATTTATATTTCTTATGACAATAGTTATCATTCGGTCAGTTTTATCTTCTATAAAACTTTCATTAAATCAATTATTTTTAAAGATTAAGGGATTGAGAATAAATAAATTAATTTGATTAATTCATTTTCTAAACATGGAATTTATACATGAATTATAATTCATGAATAATTGAGATAACACCTAAAGAGTTTCCTCAAGTGATTATATATATTACATCCATATAATGATAGTATGAGGTCATTGATTATGTATGGTCGAAACAAAAAAATGTATCATTATTCTTTTTCTTCCTTTCCATGTTGTGATGATAGTACATCATGGGAGAGAGGAGAATCTAGTATGTATGGATTTTGATTTAGGCACAATCTGTGGATCAATTTGGAGGTGGGATGTTGTTTTTTACCACGTAGATATTTCTATCAAACCTATGTGATAGTGTTCAATGATTTTTAGTGGTTATTTGGTGTAATTTACATATATTTATAGTAATTCATCATTTTTTATAACTCATTATCATTTATTTTTCATGGGATATCCTATAAATAAGGTTTTAAAACAATTTATTATATTTCAATAACTACTAAAACTCTCTAAAAACCCTCCACTCTTAAATATGTAAATCCTATGGAAGTATTGGAATAAGTCAAAAGTTGTAGTTGGGAGAATAAAAGTCACATATCGAGGTTTATTTGAATAGAGTCAAACCAGTTCCATATTTTTGAGTGAGTATATAAATTTTAGAGGTACATATATGTTCAATAATGTATGTCTTTTTGGTTGTATAAGTAAAATCTTCTGATTTACCAAAAAGATCAAGGAAAATGGAGTCTCAGGGTGGATTTTTAGATGTACAGGGTCAGTAAGTTGTGTAACCATAAGGATTAAGCCAGTATAGAATAGTTACAAGACCTAAGAAATGGTTTCATTATGGAATAAAATATTTTCAAATTATTGATGGTGCATTAACCAAAATATATAATTAGGAAATTAGTTTGATCAAATCATAACAATGAGAGTTAGTAATGAAAAAATAATGGGATTCCTTGCATGTTTTTTATAAAATAATGCTAACAGAAGTTCAATAAGGTGATATTTTATAGTAGAAAAAATGGGTTTGTACAAAAAAGGTACTAGATCATAAGAATTGGTATGTGGAATAATTGGTTATAAAGGTCTTTCGATGATTGAAAGGATTGGATTTTAGTGATATTTTAAATTTTTTTATTATGAACATAATGACTCATATAGTCCTCAATTTGGTTGCTATAGAGGTTTTTTTTCTTGAACAAATTGATTAAAATGACACTTTCATTTATGAATATTAAGATTAATATATCTACATAGAGTAATTGGAAGGTTTTATATTGAATGGAATGAAATGTATGTTGTGAAATCTAAAACATGGTATTTATGGTATTAAGCATGCACCAATATCGTGGAACCAGAAGTTTGATGCCTTCATGGAATAGTATACATTAGTTAAGTGAAATGAAAATCATTTTTATAATCATAAGGTGTTTGAAAATGGGAGTTTTTTCCGGATATTATCTATATTGATGACATATATTTAACATGACCGGTTAAGGAAATACATGGGAAGTTGAAGGATGATTTTTAGAAGATTATTGATGAAGGATCCTTATTCCTCAAAGTAGATGTTGATGATGAGTATAAAAAGATATTAGAGTTTCAAAATAATTTTCTTATCTAGGTCAGAGTATATCTAGATGGTGTTATATAGATTCAGAATGAATGAGACTAAACTTGATAAACCCTGTAGATGATAGTTTAAATTATACAAGGAGAGGGCACCTAAAATGGATAAAGATGTTGTGTACATATGAAAGGATATATATATATTTGGGATTTCTGATTCCCACCATAGTTTATACAAGGCCGGGTATTTATCATACGATTGGTAAAGTTAGTAGGTTCTTGGTGAATCCAAGAAAGGATCACTGAGAGGATGTTTGGTAGATTATATTGTATCTCAAAGGTTCTTTTGATATATAAATCTATTATGAAATAGATGATTCACTATAAATTGCTAAATATGTTTACATTAGAAGAGATACAAACTCAAGGAATAACACCACTAGATTTGTGTTTACTTTTGGAGGTACTATCATGAACTAGATGTCAATAATTCAAGAATTAATATCATTTTAAAACACAAGATTTGAGTATGTCGTGATCACAAAATCAGGGAAGAGTTGGTGTTGTTGATAGAACAATCATTGGGAATCATAATAAGACCTTATATAAATTTTTTTTTTGTGAAAAAAAATTGTGATTTAGTTGGAAAAGAATATGGGTTTTCACAAATGGATGAAATAAATCTAGTTAATGAAACACCTAATTTTAAATCTTTAGTAAAAAAATATTGGAAGAATAGAATGTGGGAGAGATTCCTATTTCGATTGATATACTAACTTGATTGATATCTTAAGAAAGTCTAGAGTGGTACTGCACTTTAGTAGGGCTTGGATGTCTTAGTGGTCGTGAGATCAATCAATAAATAATGGATAGAAAGATATATTTCAGAACACGGTGAATAGTACAACAGAAACCTATTTGTAAATCCTTGAAAATGATTCTCAAGTTAAATATCATTAAGAATGGTGTGAGAAGTCATTTTCAAGATATGTACTATAATTTACAGAAAGGATAAATTTCTATAAGTATGATGATAAATTGGATGCTGTGAAAATTCAGGAACACAATTTTGAACTAACCCAATGATATCGATAGATTCCAGAAGTATTAATGTTTTTGGATGAGTTTCATAAAAATACACTATCCATGATATGCTGAGGTTTAATTGGTGTGATCTACAGGTTGTTGGTCATTTCCATGATCAAGTTGAGGGTTATCTGTAATGATTGGAAGATGATGGAACAAATTAGATAGGTTCCCTATTATAGAACTCATCTATAAATGGATTGGTGTGATTATTTTCATAATACATGTCATTGAAATGATCAAACATTTCGTAGATTGTGATTTGGAGTGATGGTAGAATACTGTTTTGATGTAACAAATATTTTCTCGTCTATTAATGTTGTTTAGTTTCCCATGGATTCGGGCTTGTTCCATACTAAATTAATTACTATATTCCATTGTTAACTACTTTACTTTTTTTCCCTTTCATCCATTTTGGTTGTGTTTTGTGGATGCTTCTGTTCTTTGTGTGTATAATACATTGGAAGAGTGTAATGATTCTATGGTTTAGATGCAATGTTTCATGACATTAGACGTTTTAGATCATTAAAATCTCTTATTTCCATCTTTTTGGATTCCAATGTTTTCCTGATTCCAAAACAGTGGTTCATTACAACAAACACCTTTTATGATTTTTTATATTATTTTAAATATAATATATGAATATATGTAAATATTTTAAGGTAGGATTTTTTTCTCATGGTTTATATAAAATGTTTCACTTCTATTCGAGTACTCGATTTCGATAATTATATATAATATTTGGAACAAAAATATATAATCTAGACACAAATGAAACTTTTGACACTAAAGTTTAAAAATAATAAATAAAAAAGTTTCAAAAATAATAAATAATAAAATTATAAAATTTTAACACCGCAAATATTTTAATATGTATTGGAACAACACATAAACTATATAGATCAAAATGGAACAAAAAAATGAAGTTATATAACATCACTAAAATTAAATAAAAAATAAATGATCTAAATAAGGAAGATTTATTAATAAATTTTCTATAATATATCATGGAAGAAATTGTTTTGAATATATATCAAAACATAAGAAATATGGATCTTTGATTTTTCACAATCTCAAAGATGGTCTCAGCTGGCTATACACACTACAAATAAATATTTGGTTTTTTATTTAATAATGAAATGGAGAATCGAACCACATCAAAACTTTTAGGGTTTTGAATCAGACTAGAACGTGAATTCCAATTAGATGAAAATGTTTAGGTGGCCCAACCCAACCATCCAATGATTCAAGTTCACCAAATTGTTTCACCTCACATTGATGAACTCCTCATGGACAACAATATATATATATATCCTTAACAATTCCATTTGAGGGACTCTGATCACCCACCATACTGCTACCCATTCCTTCCCCTCCTGATCATTCATAACCTACATCTCAGAGCCCTCCCTACTCTTATACTCCACCCTGACATCCTACAACAACATAAGAATCAAATGAATAATATTTAAAAGGTCCAACAATAGTCCACAACATCTTCTTCTATATCCCCCTTCATTAATAGTTTCCACCTTCTACTACAGGATCCAATATAGTACACCACCATAATAGATGATAGGATTGTCACAATAGATTATAAACGTGTCCCAAGGAAGCCGCAACTCACCCATGAGGGCTTCTATTTCTAGTCAAACTAGTCATATACTTCATGCAGGAGGTCTTGAAAGAACTTTATGTACTGATTCTTGAGAGCACGGTGGGTATTTGAGACCTAAATGATTTTTTAATGAGGTGGGTCGGATCAAAGCACCACCATGGACATGAATATAATGGGAAACCACATCCTAGTGTTTCTTAGCATGTGAAAGTACCATATTGTGGATTATCAGACATAATACTCCATGATTAAGAGCTCTTACACCAAAATAAGTAGCATCCTAGCATCCTCCATCACCATGAACTCCCCCTCCATCATGGAAAAGTAACCCAGGATGAAAGGGACACTTGTATTGCATTCTTGGTTACAACCATCACTTTATTTTCCACCGATGTCAGAGGAAGATATGAAGGCATAGAAGGTGTCAAAGAAGGATTCATTCTGAATTATTATGTGGAAGGTGATTTATATCTTTTGGTTTATAATTTGTAAGAACATAAACTCCAACATCGTTGAGTTGTAGTCTTGATACATATGTTAGGATTGGCTGACTGTGTAGAGCGATGACCCGGATAAAATCTCTAAGTCAGTTTTGTTTAGGCGCTAACATGAATCCACTGAAAAAAGTAGGTAACAAAACTCTAATTTTGAAATGAAATAATCAAAATTTGAAATTATAATTTATATTTTAGAAAACAATATTTAGAACAAATCATCAAAAAATATGAGTTTTATGAAAATATAAAAAATAATATTTTTAATATAAACTAATATTTTCGTATATTTATTTTAATCATTTATATAAAAATATTTATAAAAATATTTTTATGTATATATAATTACTATTTAAATATATAAATTACATGTGAGTGTTAATGTAATTATAATTAAAAAATTATAAAAATAATAAATTATTAATATAAAATTATATTTGTAAAAATACATAGTGGGAGGGGGAGAGATAAACCTTCAAAGTGTGTGGAAGAGGTGGTGGACGAGTTCATTGATTTCAAAGATTATTTATCCATTCTTCAGATAAGAGTGCAAGGGTTCGAACCCCATTGACCTCCCCAGAAAAGATGCATTTTTGAGGTGACATTTTAACAAAGTTATAAAGTTTAGTGTTGATTAGGGTTCCGTTTGTTAATTATTTTTATAAATCAATGACAGAAGTATCAATGTTTAATAAAAACGTAGTTGTTACGACTTTTTTACCTTTTCATCAAGCTCTTATTCCAAAATATTAGTCACGAATTTGAGTTTTATTAGACCATTTGACTCATAAATATAAAATATACACTTCAATATGATTTTTTATATTTTTTTAAGGACCAAATATGTTTTTTACAATTATGTTCTATTTCTGAATCAATGAAATTTTTTGTGTGTGTAAAATGAAAAACACATGAAAAAAAACATTATAACACACCAATATTTTAGTTTATATTATTTTAAATTAATATTATATTCAATTATGTGTACTAAATTGAATACAGATCTTAAAAATAAACTATGATATACTATATCCATGGAATATTTACATGATAACCAGTTTAAGTAATAGTGAAATATGGTTCTTATCCCATGAAAGGATATTAAATTTTTAAAAGGTATCATCATTTAATGGGAGCTTGTTTAATATAAATATTGATTACATGGTTTATAACACATGATAATCAAATGATAAAAGCTTCTGTTCTAGATAATATCCTCATCACTATCAAGCTAAACATTATAATTAATCGTTAAAAAGGATTATCGAAATGTATTTATCTATTAAGACTCATAACTTATGAAAAGTTTTTAAGAAATATAATAAATTTTAGAAAAAAATTTAACAAAAATTATACGTAAAAGGATAGTTCCTTCCTCAAAAACTATGTTTTGAATTTTTTCAACAAGTGAATATTGATGATCATGGAATCAAAAAATGACTCATTTAATATTTTAACGGCCTATGATGGAAAATTACAAAATGAATATCCATCTCAACTAGTTGACACGATATGATTGTGTATATCAATTATTTTAGTCTCATATACTCAATATGATCAGGTACGTCAAATGACATTCAATATTAATGAATATTATAAATGACTTGGTGAGGTTAAATATTTCATTAAATATTTAATATATATAGAAATAAATTCAATTATTCATATAGATATATGATATCGACTATATGATTTATATGTGTTGTTAATATATAGAATTCTATATAGAGAAAATAATTGATTCTTGAATTTTGTTTCAAAATAATAGAGAAATATAGTTGCTACATTGTTAACATGGATAATTAAAGCATGGAAATACTTATCACAAGATGTGTATTTTATCAAATTTAGATATTGATAATTCTGTCATAATAATATTTGTTTAAATAAAATTATATGAGGTGTTTTTGATACACATAGTAATGATTTTATCTGTTCTATAACACACTTTTAGGGGATACTAAAATTACTTATTCTAGTTAGAAATTCCTAAAATTTTCATCTATAAAAATGTTCTAAAAAAGTGAATGAATTCAATAAATTTTACTTGATATTCTCAAAATGTTGAGAATGGATTAACTAGGAATATGAGTTTTGGATTCTGGTATTACATAGATAGTACAAGGGGGAAAATTTCAATCCAAAAGGTTTATTGTTTTTTGAAAATTCTAACATTATTTATTCAAGAATCAAATTAGGGTTATTTAAACCTAGGGTTGTCAAGAATGAAGTGTTATAATTCAATATGATTGGATTTTACCAAATATACCTAAATGAGTTTTTAAACTCCATGGAATATCCATGTTAGGTATGGATGTTATAGAAATTAATTCTTCTATTTTGAAGAGTATGTGATATTTAATTTATATTTTAAAAAGTGTAATATTATATAGAAGTTCAAAATCAAAGGAATAATTGATTAAGATTTTTGTTTATATTCATTTCATGAAGTAAATAGTTACTAAATCAAGGATTTGAATATAAATAATTTTATTAATCATAAATAAATCCACGTATAATATTTGTATCGCCATCTCATTTATCTTATGTTAAAATATTATTTTATTGATAAAAAAATAGTTGTTATGAATTTTTTTGAGATGATTAAATGAATACACATGATTTAGGATTCATCAATTTCTATAACATGTTTTGAGAAGAATATTTTTATTAATGTTTTTACAAAGGATAATGTTTTTATATAAATATTTTGTTAAATATGTAGGAATGAGTTTCTACCACCCATTAGTGGTATATTTTTAAAAATACTTAATTTCAAATGAAAATTTTCTAAAAATAGAATACCATATATGATATGGATAAATTAGTTTATTTGTAAAATATTTCTATTGAATGAAAATAAATGTTATCTCTGAACACAAAAGGGATTTTTATCTTATCCATATATTCTAAAAAGAATATAGTGTTTTAGAGGCTAGTGGGAATTTTTTTAGACTTAAATATGTTATAAATTTAAAAAATAAAGTATAACACAAATTATAAGTTAATGTGATTTCCACTTAATATCATAAAAATGTTTAGGATATGTAATGGTAATGAGAAATTTAAATTATTAAATTTAGTTACATTTAGAATGTGGATATCTCTATTATACTAGTTTAAGATGAAGTGTATTTTACTAAATATTATAAAATACTTTATGAGATATAATTGTAAGAAAATTTAAAGAGTTACATTTAGTTATAATTAAATTTAAAGAATCTATTTATTGAATGATTGTACAAATCAAAATGAAAAGTGGATTACACTTACATTCCTAAAATAGTCTAGGGTAAGTAGTTAATGAAAAATGTAAAGAGTTACATCTGTTACCATAAAAAGGTGTTATCAATTTTTCCTAAAGGAGTCTAGGATGTGGTGGTATGAGGAAATATAAGATTTATACCAGAAAGATATAGGCCCAGGCTGAATTCCCGGTCCCAATTTTATTAAAAAAGATAAAAAATCAGTGCAAAGTACATAGGAAAGAAGGCGAAATCACCCCCAACAACAATGCCACTCAAATAGAAAATATAAGATTTATATTTAGATATTGTTTTAATGTGATTTTCACTTTATCCTAAAATTTTTTTGGAGGACTGGTGTCCAATAGTATAAGTAGTTAAATTATTACAAGGAAAAAAGTTAATGGAATATGATACTTAGGATGATGATTATGAACATAGATTGAGTTTTAGGCAGACAACATAAGTTGACATCGTAACATTTGATGTTGGGAGGTAAAGAAGATTGAAAATATTCAGGAAGTTGAATAGTTAGGAATATAATTCCAAGGGATTATCATTATTCAAACTCACTTACATCATATATGTTTCTAACTGAAGAGTTTAGTGGGAGGATTTTAATAGATGGACACATAGAAATGTGACGAGGATTACATATGGTGTAATGTGTTAACAAAACCAATAAATGATAGTAGTTATAAGGATGATCTAGTAGTTTAACATATATGATATAATAAACTGATACTTATGTTGGTTTTATTAATTATTCATCAAGAGTTTATGATTATTAAAATGTATCATATTTAAAGGAAACCTATATTTAATATTTTTTTATTTGGACACACACACACATATATATATATATAGATATATATTTCATGATGTGAAATGATAATTGGCCTCTCAATGTAAGACTTTGAGTTTATCCCTAACCGATGTTCTTCATGGAGTATTATACGGTATAATGAAACATTTTGTTTAACATGTGTAGGATTATTCTCTATAGATACAAAATATGATCATGAGGCAAACAATAATGAATATAATTCTTTTTGTGCACGAGAGAACTTACAAGGTATACCACATGGTGCTTTATACTGGTTTCTTTGTTATACTAGGGATGCATGATCTATATATGAGTCCCCACCACCTGAGGTTGGTGAGATAACTAGAATGAGAACCATCATACTTTCATATACTACTTATGAAAGTATACATATTTACATAGAAAATACGGGGGGAGGTTGGGTATATTATTGATCATGTCATTAGTTGGAGCTTAACCAGGATGAGATTTGTCCTCTCATATGAAGAGTATGATATCTAGGCCCTTGATGGAGAGTGATTGTGGGAGCGTGTCAATGAACCTATATATCATATATATCTATCTAAATAAGGGATATGTGACGTTCTAATCCATAATGATGAATGACATATAATGTGTTCATCGGCCAGATTAGTCTGTACTAAGAGAATCTAAACAGATGAGATGGCTATATAAGATTTACACGATTTTCTATGTCCAATGGTCACTTGATTTCTTGGACAAAGGGAAAATGTGAGAATAGAAATTTACTTGTGATGTTGAATGGTGGAAATCAGTATAGAGATACATGTGTTTTAAGGAGATCATGCCAGCCCCATTTATATGTTGAGTAACACTAAGTATTTTCTAGAGTATTCTCTTTGACTATACATATGAATATGAGATCTATATTTTTGGTAATTCAATGAAGTCCCATAGGGTCACAATTTGTTTTTGACTGAATGGGGATTAAATTTGTCTTATAGACCCACTTTAAAAGTGTTTTAGAGATAATCCAAAAGTTATTTCCATGGGTATTCTCAATATATCACATATGATGTGATACAAGGTGAAGTTAATGATGGCTTTCCAAAAGTATTTTGGCAGATATCCAAAAGGTTTTTTTTTATTTTGTTTCATGAGTTATTATATACGATACAATATAATTTTAAATCCAAATTTATATTAGTATTTAGTGATAGTGGATGATTGATTGAGATATTCCCTAAACCCATGTATAAATATTTGATGGCTTGGATGAAAATTTTGATTTACATGCACAATGGGGAATATAATTGATACTATTTTTAAAAATTGTTACTGTTTAGATGGAATAATATTCTAAACGGATACATTTTAATAAATCACTTCATAAGATGAAGCACTTGGTAAGAAATTAATTATTGAGATGAATTCATTTACTGACCATTGAATTTATCCATTAGATACAATGAATGAATAAATAAGATTACACCCATAGAGTTTCCTCAAGTCATAATATATATTACTGTCATGATATAGTAGTATAGTTTATTTGATTATATTTGGCCAAAAATCCAAAACATCTATATCTATCTTCTTATTCATCCTTTTCAGGATGATATTATAGCACATTATGGGAGATAGGAGAAGCCTTCATGTATGAAATGTGATTCAGGTGCATCCTGTAGATAAACTAAAAAGGTGAGACGATTTTGTTTTTTTACTTAGTGGTTTCTCTCAAAGATATGTGATCGAATTAGAATATGTTTATGTGGATATTTGATATATGGTACACATATTTACCTCAGTTATTTATTTTAGTTTATTACATTATTTCATATATATTTCATGGAAGATCCTGAAAATAGGGTTCCAAATCACTTCCACATGTTTTAAAAATTGTTATTAGACACTTAAAAAACCCTTTAGTCTTTTTTTAGGAGATCACATGAAAGTATTAGAACATCGATAAATTTGAATTTGGGATAAAAATACCAACATATATTGAGTTTTATTTGAATAAAACCCAAGCATTTCCAAATTTTTCTATGATCATAGAATTTCAAGAGGTACAAATATGTTCCATAACAAAAGATGTAAAGGTTCTATATGTACCATGGAATGATTGTTCCAAAATTATCATGTAATGTCGAATCTTAGTGAACAGTTTTAGAAGAAGAACATCAATAAAGCGTGTAAACTTAAGGATTAAGGTGGAAAACCATCATTAAAAGGGAAATGAAGTGATTTTAGTCTAGAATGAATTAATTTCTACTTATAGATAGTGGAGGGAGAAACATATGGAATTATTAAATTATTTTGACAAAATAATTTTACTGATAGTCAGTAATGAAGAAATAATTGGATTTAATGAATGTTTTTTGATATAATAAAACCATCCAATGTTTTAAAATGTAATAGGGTACTATATAAAAAATGGGATTGTCTAATGGTTGAAGTGGATAATAATAAATGGTATAAAGAATTACTGGTTGGATTTTAATAATTTAAATGAGTGGATTTTTGGGGGATTCTATCAAATTTTTTAGGATCATGGTGATTGATATGTTTTTTTATCTTGGGTTCCACTAAGGTTTTGTTAAATGAACAACTAGATGTCAAGACCATTTTCCATTGTGAAGATTTAGTGTAATAGATTTACATATACTAATATGAAGGTCTCATATTGATTCGAATTGAAGGTATAATGTGCAACCTCAAACAGGGTCAGTATGGGATTATGAAGGCACCAAGACAGTGTACACTGATGTTTAATGGAATTATGGAAGAATGAATGTTTTTTCGGTGCAATGAAGATCATTTCTATAATCATACGGTGTCTGAAAGTAGAGTTTATTCATGATTATTCAATTGTTTGAGGACATTAACTTAGTTTGACCAGTGAAGGAATGGTAGGGGAAGTTGATCATTTATTTGATCAACAGATTATAGATGAAGGATATTGGTTCCTCAAAGAAGATGTTAGAGAAGAGGATCATAAGAAACTAGAGTTTCAAAATATTATTCTTGTCTTAGTCAGAGTACATCTAGATTGTGTTACAGAGATTTAAAATGAGAAGTATAAAACCGTTAGCACCCTCCATATGGATGATTTAAATTATTAAAGGGTATGGCACAAAATATTTATATGGACTCTTTATAAATGGTGAAAGTAATATATTAATTATTTTTTGTATGTCTGATGTATTCCTAGTTTGTACATGACTTGTTATTTCTAATGCAGTTGATATTGTCAACATGTTCATGGTAAATTGATGAAAAGATCACATGAATGATGTTTAGTGTATTTTTTGGTATCTCAAAGGTTAATTTGATCTAGAAATATATTTTGAAATGGATTATTTGTTACTATGATTTGATGATGATAACATAGAAAGAGATACAGACTCAAGGAAGAGAAACACTGGATTTGTGTTTACTTTTGGAGGAATAATCATCAAATAGAAGTTAATAATTAAACTTTTAGTATCATTTTCAACCACTAAAGTTTAGTGAGTTGTTGTTACAAAATCAAAAATGGATTTTTTATTGTTATAGGAACTATTAGAGGGAATCAGATCAAGGAAATAAATCAAAACATTTGTTTTGTGACAACCAAAGAGTAATTTAATTGGAAAATAATAATGTGTTTCCTTGATGGATGAAACTAATTTATATAAATTAAAACATCATATGGAATATGAAATTTTGGAACTATGGAAGATGAGTATGAGTCAAAATGCGATTGATATGTTAACTTTATTCATAACATAGTAAATCTTATAGGGGTGCTACACTTCACTGGGGATTGGATGGATTGGTGTTTGTGAAATCACATAAGAAACAATGGATTGAAATTGATGTTTTATAACTTGCTAACTAGTTTCCCAGAAGACCTACTAGTGAGTCCTTATATAATTATAAATATAGATATTGTTATGATGTGTGTGATATGTCATTTTATGGAAAATTATTATAACATCCATAAAATAGAAATATTTAGAAGTGTAATAAGAAGTGGGATGGTTTGTCATGTCAGGACCAAAATTTTGATTTATACCAGAGGAATAAAAAACTTACAAAAGTGTAGATGTGGTAAGATGAATTTTATATTCAATGAAAATTCACCATATGGAGATGTTTAGTTGGTGAGATCAAGGAGTTGTTGGTTAAGGACATGATCAAGTGGTGGTTATTTAATAATTATCAGATGGTGATGGAACTAACTAAATTGATTCCCTACTTTAGAACTCATATTTGAATAGATTGGAGGGATCACTTGTATAATACATGATATTTTCACGATTAATTTTTTTTAACTAGTGCTTTGGAGTGACTATATAATATAATCTTAATTTAACCTATTCTTTAACTTCAATGTAAATTGTTTTGTTTCCCATGGAGTATGACTTTTTATGAACCAAATTGATTATTGTTTTACATTTCAAACTACAGAATTTTTTTCTTTATTCCTTTTTGGCTTTGTACTATGTATTTTTTTGATCTATGTGTGGATAATTCCTAGATAGAGTGTGATAATTATCTATTCCGACTGCATTTCATCAAAATATCATCCATTTCAGACCATTTAAATATCCTATTTCCATATTTGTGGATTGTAATGGTTGTCTCATTCCATAATTATTGTTTCAACACAATATAAATACACATTTTATATGGTTTATATTAATTTAAATATAATATGTAAATATATGTAAATATTTTAAGGTAGGAAATTTATCATTTCTCATGTATTAGTTGAAATGTTTCCCTTCTATTCCACTAATCTATTTCATACATTATATGTAATAATGGACGCACAAATATAAAATCTGGACATAGTCGAACCTCCGCACACGAATGTTAAAAAATAAAATAAAAAATTATAAAATTATAAAAGAATAAAAATTATTATATTTTACCATCCCAAAATTTTAAGATTCCTCAAAACAAAAAAAAATATACGGTTCGAAACATAAAAAAAATAAGAAATAAAATAAAATAAATGGAATCAACAATGAAATAAATGATTTATTCATGAAATATTTGTTAATAAATTTTTATATAATATATTAAGGTTGAATTTGTTCGGAATATCTATTAAATTATGTGAAGGATATATATTAAAATTTTCAAAATCTCAAAAATGATCTCAACCATCTTAACACACTAAACTAAGAATATTTATTTATATTAGTAAAAAATGATAAATGATTCCATATCATAGCCTGTAGGGTCTTTAATAATACACAAAGGCGAAGACCTACTATATGTTAATGTTGAGGCTACCATGCCTAAGAAACAATTACTTCTTATTCACCAAATTGTAGCAACTGATATTTATGCATTCATTGTAGACAAAAATCTCCACCCCTTATAACCAAAATAGATGGTCTCTAATCACCCACCATGACACTACCCATTACTTACCCTCTCAATCTTTCATAACCCACCCCTCAAATCCCCCCACTTAAACACTATGTAACATCCCAAGTAAGTCATGAATAATAGATATTTTTATCTATGTCTATTAATGAATTAGATAGTGTTTTAGAGGCTTAAAATGAAAATAAATCCAATCTTAAGCATGGAATACACTAATATTTTTTAAAAGGATTATTTTACTGCCTTTTGATGGAAAACCAATTTTAAATATATCTTTTGACAAATTTATAAGCTATGTTTGTCAAAATAAACTTATTCTTTATTATTGGGACATAAAAATTTAATTTTTGTGAATTTTTGGTATTTTTCTGACAATGTTCATTTTTAATGAATAGTGAAAAATATTGCATTTTACATCAAAACTGCTTTTTAATCTACATTATTTATATGATTATATTATCTTTTTAATTGGTTTTAAAGTTAAATTAGAATATATGTTTACCATTTAATCCAATGGTGGTCATTACGATTAATTTCACTTTGGAATTGGGCATAAACTAATGCCAAACATTTCATAGATATTGTTTCAAAAAAACCTGCTATTTGTTTTGACAACAGAAATTATTTTTAAATCAATTATTGAAATTTATGTGTTTGGAATTCGGTAAAATGGATAAATATTTGGAATTAGAATGTCCAAATTATGTAATTAAGACTCTTTTATTTTTGGACATTATGAATAATAAGGATGATAATTATCTTTAATTATCTTGATTAATGAGTAATCAGGTAGTTAAATATAATAAAATGATATCATAATAATACAAAAAGACCACAACATGTGTCCTAAGGCTACTTGTTGTCTCATGGCAGACTATGGGATTCTTTGTTCCAAAATTGGGGGCCCCATGGAATCACTTTTGTGAGAAAGTGACTTTTTATCTTTTCATTTTTAAAGAATGTTAAATGTGACAAAGAATGTATCCCCTAAGTAAAATATTTTTAATTTTGTCTACATAAATGATCCTTTGGACTATAAATATTCATTAGAAATCTAAAACGATTTCCTACAACATAGTATTTTTTCCATTATTTTTAGACTTTAAATAAATTAAATTATTTATGACATCATGATGATGAATAGATTATCACCTTAATAAAGGATTTAAATAAAATGAAATGATAATGTAACATCTATGACCTACACATGTCTAAAACCTATTGGATGGGTTGATTTCGAACCCTTATCACCTTAACCTAGAATTATATCAATATGGGACCTTTTGAATCCGAAAATCATTTTCAAATAAAGTAACATTTCTTTACTTTCCAAGAGTGCCCCTCCTCTCCTCTTATAAAAGGCCCCCACCTCTACCTCCTTACCCACACTCCCAAAGCCTTTGACTCGTCCAAACCCTGCCCATTTTGTCTCTCCACATCCCTCTCTTACTCCTTGAAGCCTCACTTTGGGCAGAAGTCTTCTCAAGGAAGCCTTTGAGCTCAAACCAAAGGGAGTTACCCGATTTTAAGGTAATGTCTTCATTTGAGTCCTTTTGTTTTATTTTTCTTCTCCAACCCCCTAAACTCTTTTTATTCATTTATTTTATAACAACTCCATTATCCTCAATATACTATGATTTTTTATAATAAGGACTCGATCTACACTTACACACACCTACATCTAATGGTTAAAGGACATATTGTTTCCGTGGATGGTGAATTTATGCCTCCCGAAACGATGATTGTTCAACATTCTTTTAACACCTTCAAAGGTGGCCATTAAGATGTCACCATATTTATATATGATATACAATATGTTTGTGTTTTCCTTATTCTTATGTATTTTTAATTTTGTGAATACCTTTATGGTTTCCATTATGGGTAAACACGATATCTTCATTTAAGGAAGTGATGACTACCGCCCCCTCAAAGTGATTTGATTCGTTAAATACCATATGTGGGATGTATAAAGGATGGAACTATGATATTATATATGATATTATACTGTAATTATAATTTAACTTTATATCATTATGATTCCATTCTATAAAATATGAAATAGAAATTAAAGCAGTGTTCATGCATACGTACGGCTTACCGTCTCCATGAACGGTGAATTTCATTTCTTACCTCTAAATGATTATGTAATATTATAAATGCATGTATATACTGTATATATATTATATATACATCATGATTATAATTATGGATATGATGGATACATGAACAAATTGTAATTATAAAGGGTTTATTTTTTACTCAAGTACCAATAATCGTTAAAATGACCGTTATTAACTTAAATAATTACATATTGTTCAAAACATGGAAATAAGTGATATAAAAGGAATAATGAACATGAAAAAGGTTCTTAAGAAAGTAGAAATTAATTCAAGTTTATTATTTAGGACATTAAAGAATGATCGAGTCAAGTCGGACACGAGGTATGGGACTTCATCTCAATCTCCTTTCATTGATGCATATTTTGTGTTATACACAACCTTCTTTTATATGGTGTATAAACCCCTTTGACTTTTACGTTTATTCAAAAGAATTATTTTTATATGAAGCGTTTACTAAACGAAAAAAGGGAATGTTTTTGTCGTACGTATGCGGCGACAAGGACTTCTCCGCCGCTGTGACCATTATTTGAGTTTTGACTTCCTCTACAAGCCATACCATTTTTTAAAAAGAAAAATAAATACCATGTTTTACTTTTCTTTTATTTTGGTATTGAAAATGGTTTTCATAATGTTTTTATATCAATGTGTTGTATTGATATCATGTGATTGAAAGGTGGAAATGTTATGTTTCTTTTATGCATGTTTTATGTGATACAATTATGTTGAGGTTCTTGGGCATTATTATGAAGACGGGTGGTTCTGTGATAAACTAAGGGCGGGTGAGCTGGATATAGCTCTCCAATGCATTGGGTGACTCGAAGGAGTGAAATGTTAAGGTTTCTCCGAAGAGATTTAGGGAATATACTGTGATGGGTTTTCCAAACGTAACCAAGAGGGTTACTCCCTACGTAAGAATGTTATGAATGCCTCAAGATACCCTTATGTCTTATGATTTCTATGATTTATTCATGATTTGATGAGGTATGTAAAAGTTCTTATGTTTTATGGGTAATGTATGATTTTATTCTTATGTATATATGTACCCATGTTTCCTTTCAATATTTTTATTTCCCTTACTGAGCTTTTTATGCTAATTCCATGTTTTTTGAAATGTTTTTCACAGGTCAAGGGAAAGGTACATGATATGATGATAGTGTCAAGGAAGTGTCAAGAAATAATCCATGTTTTATTTTAAATATGTTTCCATTGATGGGAAAGAAAAATATTATCTTTATGTAACCACTTTGTTTATATGTGGAATGTAATGCAAGTTTTCTGATCTAATTCTCTAAAACTCTAAACCCGAAAAGATCCTCAACGTGTAATCTTGTAATAACTCAAGATTAAGTATGGTTTAAGGCTGGGGCTTTATAGTTGGTATCAGAGGTCGGTTTAGATAACTTTAGGAGTTAGAATTCTATTAAATGATTATCCAAAAATATATATTTTTTGAAATGATATAGCATTTAAAGATTACCATGTGGCTTCACCTAAGGTATTTCTGTGATAAGAATGGTTTTCCATAGAGGAAACATAGTAGCTTTTCTGGGAAGGCATAGAGAGGGAAATGACCTTTTAAATCTGTATCATGAGATGGTCAGAATTAGAACTAAACAGTTTTCTATAGTGATGGCTTAGTTGACTTAGGTGAAAAATGATGGTTGTTTTTATTGATGATATATTGGTGTTTTCTAAAAGTAAAGTGGAGAATGAAATACATTTAAGGGTTATTTTGAAAACCTTAAAATAAAAGAAATTTTATTGGAAATTCAGCAAGTGTGAGTTTTGGTTGCAACAAATTTCTTTCCTTGGTCACATTGTTTCTAAAGATGGGATAACCATTGATCCTGCAAAAAAAAAGGTTGTTGAAGAATAGCCAAGACCCACAAATGTAACAGAGATTCATAGTTTCCATGGTTTGGCAGGCCATTACCGAAGGTTTGTTAGAAATTTTTTACGGTTATCTAGTCTAATGACTAAGCTAGCTCGGAAGGGTTTTAAGTTTATCAGGACAAAAGAATGTGATGACTCTTTTCCGGAATTGAAAAGAAGATTGGTGAATGCTCCAGTTTTGGAACTACCTTCCCGGAATGGTGAGTTTGTTATATACAGTGACATGTCATTGAAAGGACTTGGTTGCGTCCTAATGCAGAATGATCAGGTAATTGTTTATGCTTCACGACAGTTGAAAACTCATGAGGTAAATTACCCTACACATGATTTGGAATTAGTTGCTGTTGTTTTCTATTTAAAAATTTGGAGGCATCATTTGTATGGAGTAAATTGTGAAATATATACTGATCAAAAATTATTAAAGTATATATTCACTCAAGAAGACTTAAACATGAGACAGATGAGATGGCTAGAATTAATCATGGATTATGATTGTATAATTCATCACCATCCGGGAAAAGCAAATAAAGTGGAGGATGCTTTGAGTCGAAAAAGTAATGCTTCATTAGAAATGTTGTGTTTGGAACATGATCCTTTGGTTAAGGATTTTATGAACTTTGGCATAGAAGTTGTTGGTGCAGGAAGTTCTACTGTTTTGTTTCAGGTATCAGTGAGATCATCTCTATCAGATAGAATCAAGCAAGCACAGAAGCAAGACAGTGAGTTGCAGAAAAAGGTAGAGCAGGTTCAGAAAGGTAAGTTTCCTGAATTCAACATTGATAATGATTGCGTTTTGAGATTTGGGAAGAGATTGTGTGTGCCTTGTGATTCACAGTTGAAGAGTGATTTGTTATGTGAAGCTCATAGTTCTCCATTTTCAGTTTATCCTGGCAGTACTAATATGTACATAGATCTATGGGAGTATTACTGGTGGGATGGAATGAAAAGAGATATTGCTGATTTTACTGTGAAGTGCTTGACATGTCAACAGGTTAAAGCAGAGCGGCAGTTACCGAAAGGGATGCTTCAGCCTTTACTAGTGCCAGAGTGGAAATGGGAGAATATATCCATGGACTTTTTTGTGGGATTACCGACGACATCTCTAGGTAATAATTCAATATGGGTTATTGTTGATCGCTTGACTAAATCTGCTCATTTCCTTGCTATACAAGATACTTTTTCCCTAGATTAACTTTCCCATTTGTAACTTAAAGATATAGTCAGGTTACATGGAGTTCCCCTCTCCATTGTATCTGATCGTGATCCCAGGTTCACTTCTAACTTTTGGAAAGGCCTTCAGAAGTCGTTGGGTACTGAATTAAATTTTCGTACAACATTTCATCCTCAATCAGATTGGCAGTCAGAACGAACAATTCAGACCTTGGAGGATATGCTACGAGCTTGTTCGATGGATTATTAGTGAATTTGGGACCAACATCTTTCTTTGGTTGAATTTTCATATAATAACAGTTTTCATTCTAGTATACAGATGGCACCATTTGAGGCGTTATATGGGAAGCGGTGTCAAACTCCAGATTTCTGGGATGAAGTGGGTGAAAGGAAGTTGATGGGTCCAGAATTGGTGAAAGAGATGGCAGAAAAAGTTCAGCTGATTCAGAAACACATGAGAACGGCTCAGAGTTGGCAGAAGAGTTATGCATACAACAGGAGGAAGGATCTAACTTTTGAGGTAGGTGATCATGTTTTTCTCAAAGTCTCACCATGGAAAAGTGTGATGTGATTTGGTAAGAAGGGAAAGCTGAGTCCAAGGTTCATTGGACCATATGAAATTCTTGAGAGTTTGATCAGTTGCATACCGGGTGGCATTACCTCCGAGTTTATCTCAGGTACACAATGTTTTTCACGATTCAATGTTGAGAAAGTATATGCCAGATCCATCTCATGTTTTGAGTCTAGAGGTAGTTCAGCTGGAAGAGAACCTATCTTATGAGGAACAACAGGTCTAGATTCTTGACCATAGGGAGCATGTGTTACCAAATAAGGTGATTAATCAGGTAAAGGTTTTGTGGAAAAACCACATGATGGAAGAGGCAACATGGGAATCTGAAAATGCAATGATGGTTAAGTACACCCATTTATTCGATAAGTAAATAAATTGCGGGGACACAATTTTCTAAATGGGGGAAGGATGTAACATCCCAAGTAAGTAATGAATAATAGATATTTTTATCTATGTCTATTAATGAATTAGATAGTGTTTTAGAGGCTTAAAATGAAAATAAATCCAATCTTAAGCATGAAATACACAAATATTTTTTAAAAGGATTGTTTTACTGCCTTTTGATGGAAATCCATTTTAAATCTATCTTTTGAAAATTTTATAAGCTATGTTTTTTCAAATAATCTTATTCTTTAGGATTGGGACATCAAAATTTACTTTGTGTGAATTTTTGGTATTTTTCTGACAATGTTCATTTTTTAATGAATAGTGAAAAATACTGCATTTTACATAAAAACTGCTTTTTAATCTACTTTATTTATATGGTTATATTATATTTTGAATTGTTTTTAAAGTTAAATTAGAATATATTTTTACCATTTAATCCAATGGTGGTCATTAGGATTAATTTTACTTTGGAACTGGTCATAAACTAATGCCATACTTTTCATAGATATTGTTTCAAAAAAACCCGCTATTTGTTTTGACAACGGGAATTATTTTTAAATCAATTATTTCAATTTATGTGTTTGGAATTAGGTAAAATGGATTACATATTTGGAATCAGAAGGTCCAAATTATGTAATTAAGACTCTTTTATTTTTTGGACATTATGAATAGAAATGATGGTAATTCTCTTTAATTATCTTGATTAATGAGTAATCAGGTAGTTAAAGATAATAAAATGATATCATAATAATACAAAAAGATCTCAACATGTGTCCTAAGGCTACGAGTTGTCTCATGGACGACCATGGGATACCTTGTGCCAAACTTGGGGGCCCAATGGAATCACTTTTGTGAGAAAGTGATTTTTTATCTTTTTATTTTTAATGAATGTTAAATGTGTCAAAGAATGTATCACCTAAGTAAATTATTTTTAATTTTGTCTACATAAATGATATTTTGGACTATTAATATTCATTAGAAAGCTAAAAATATTTCCTACATCATAGTATTATTTTCATAATTTTTAGACTTTAAATAAATTAAATTATTTATGACATCATGATGATGCAGCGATTACCTCATTAATAAAGGATTTAAATAAAATGAAATGATAATGTAAAATCTATGACCTACACAGGTCCAAAACCTATTGGATGGGTGGATTTCGAACTCTTATCACCTTACCCTCTAATTATATCAATTTGGGTCATTTTGAATCCGAAAATCATTTTCAAATAAAGTAACATTTCTTTACTTTCCAAGAGTGCCACTCCTCTCCTCTTATAAAAGGCCCCCACCTCTACCTCCTTACCCACACTCCCAAAGCCTTTGGATCGGCAAAAACCTGACCATTTTGTCTCTACACATCCCTCTATTACTCCTTGAAGCCTCACTTTGGGCATAATTCTTCCCAAGGAAGCCTTTGAGCTCAAACCAAAGGGGGTTGGCCGATTTTAAGGTAATGTCTTCACTTGAGTCCTTTTGTTTTATTTTGCTTCTCCAACCCCCTAAACTCTTTTTATTCATTTATTCTATAACAACTCCAGTATCAACAATATACTAGGATGTTTTTATAAGATTTATTCGAGCTACACTTACACACACCTACATATAATGGTTAAAGGACATACTGTTTCCGTGGATGGTGAATTTATGCCTCCTGAAATGATGATTGTTCAACATTCTTTTAACACCTTCAAAGGTGGCCATTAAGATGTCACTATATTTATATATGATATATAATATGTTTATGTTTTCCTTAAGCTTCTGTATTTTTCATTTTTGGCATACCATTATGGTTTCCATTATGGGTAATCACGATATCTTCATTTAAGGAAGTGCGGACTACCGCCCCCTCAAAGTGATTTGATTCGTTAAATACCATATGTGGGACGTATAAAGGATGGAACTATGATATTATATATTATATTATAATGTAATTATAATATACCTTTATATAATTATGATTCCATTCTATAAAATATGAAATAGAAAAGAAAGTAGCATTAATGCGTACGTACGGCTTACTGTCTCCATGAACGGTGCATTTCATTTCATACCTCTAAATGATTATGTAATATTATAAATGCATGTATATAATGGATATATATGATATATACATCATAATTATAATTCTGTATATAATGGATACATGAACAACTTGTAATTATAAAGGGTTTATTTTTGACTCAAGTACCAATGATCGTTAAAACAACCGTTATTAACTTAAATAATTACATAGTGTTCATAACATGGAAATAAGTGATATAAAAGTAATAATGAAATTAAAAAAGGTTCTTAAGCAAGTAGAAATTAACTCAAGTTTATTATTCAGGACATTAAAGAACGATCAAGTCAAGTCGGACCTGAGGTATGGGACTTCGTCTCAATCTCTTTTCATTGAGTCATATTTTGTTTTATACACAACCTTCTTTTATATGGTGTATAAACCCCTTTGACTTTTACATTTATTCAAAAGGAATATTTTTATATGAAACGTTTACTAAACGATAAAAGGGAATGTTTTTGTCGTACGTATGCAGTGTCAATGACGTCTCCGCCCCCGTGACCATTATTTGAGTTTCGGCATCCTCTACAAGCCATACCTTTTTTTAAAAGAAAAATAAATACCATGTTTTACTTTTATTTTATTTTGGTATTGAAAATGGTTTTCATAATGTTTTTATATCAATGTGTTGTATTGATATCTTGTGATTGAAAGGTGGAAATGTTATGTTTCCTTTATACATGTTTTATGTGATACGATTATGTTGAGGTTCTTGGGCATTATTATGAAGATGGGTGGTTCCGTGATAAACTAAGGGCGGGTGAGCCCGATATAGCTCTCCAATACATTGGGTAACACGAAGGAGTGAAACGTTAAGGTTTCTCCAAAGAGATTTAGGGAATATACTGTGATGGGTATTCCAAACTTAACTAAGAGGGTTACTCCCTATGTAAGAATGTTATGAATGCCTCAAGTTACCTTTATGTATTATGATTTTATGATTTATTCATGATTTGATGAGGTATGTTAAAGTGATTGTGTTTTATGGGTAAGGTATGATTTCATTCTTATGTATATATGTACCCATGTTTCCTTTCCATATTTTTATATCCCTTACTGAGATTTTTATGCTCATCCCAAGTTTTTTGAAATGTTTTTCAGCGATCAAGGGAAAGGTACATGATATGATGATAGTGTCAAGGATGTGTCAAGAAAGAATTCAAGTTTTATTTTAAATATGTTTCCATTTATGGGAAAAAATAATACTATCTTTACGTAACCACTTTGTTTATATATGGAATGTAATGCAAGTTTTATGATCTAATTCTATAAAACTCTAAACCCGAAAAGATCCTCAATGTGTAATCTTGTAATAACTCAAGATTAAGTAAGGTTTAAGGCTGGGGCCATATACACTATACCTAGCCACCCTATTTACTCCAAAAATTACTCTGACAGCAAACACTTTTGTAATAATCTCATAGAGAATTGAAATTAAAGGTTCTTTTGGTATTCCATCATATCTTCTTCCACATCACCCTTCATTTCTAGAGTCTACCTTCTACTAGCCTCAAAAGAATAAGACTTGTCTATTGGAGTGGATCCAATATAGCAATATTTGGAAAGAGATGTTATGATTATCATTATGGATGACAATCACATCACATGGAATCTTTAACTCACACTTTAGGTGCCTCCACTCCCAATCATGAGTGTTGAAGATTTCACAATGAAGTTATTGTAAGAACTTTTGGCCCTGCTTCTTGAGTGCACGTTGGGGCTTTAGGAGATTTATTATTTTGTTATGGGGTGTGATGGAGTGGAGGACTACCATGTACATAACTATAATTATAAAAAGTATTCTTGGGTTTGGTATCTTGTATTATTACCATGTGGTGGGATATAATTCATAAAAATCTAGCATCCAGGGCCCAACAACCTGACAGTGTAGTAGTGTGATGACCAACCTGAGTGAACTAGAAAAGCCATCCGAGTCATCCCATCTTGGAGAGGTACAAAAAAGATAAAAAAACAAGTCCCGTATATACATAAAAAAGACGTAAAACTAGAGTAAAAAGTGTAAGAAAAGAAATACATTGAAAAACCATATAATCTAATACCCAATAGGGTAAAATATAGAGTATGTAAAGACAAAACCAACAAGTCCTAATGTGACTAACAGTCACCAATAAACCATCATTCTACCAAGGAAATCGATGACAAGAGAACCAAGTATAATGAATCACCCTAAAAAAATTACATAATATTGAATTAATTGAAAAATTAACATTGAAGATCTTTTCAGGTTTATATTTTTAGAGAATTATGCCATAACTATTACATCTCAAAATTTACAAAGTAGACACTTTTACTCAGTTTCCTTTTTGTTCATAAAATGAAAAACTCTTAAAAAAGGGTCATGTTCAGTTCCATGTTTTAGACAACATGACTATACTTGATCCCATCCTTGAACCTATTCCACATTATGTCCTGTAAAAAACATTTCAAAAAATTTGGATGAGCATAAAAAACTCAATAAGGAATACACAAAGAAAGAAACTATTAGTTTTTCAAAACAACAAGTAAACCATGAATACCTGAACATAAGTTATACCTTTCACCTATATGAAGTAGTAAATACTCATCAATGAATAAAATATCATTTTTTACCCTTTTGTAACCAAAATATCACCATAAAACCTATATAATAAACACATAACATATAAAGGTAACTTAGAACATAAATATACTTAAATGGAATAACCATATGGTCGACTTCCACACATGTCACTAAATGGAATATCCATACGGCTGACTTCCATACCCAATTCATTGGAGGTTATAATATAACCACCCTTCCGAGTTTATCATGACACCACCCGTCATTTGGTTTATCACGTAACCACCCATCAAGTTTCCAAGTACCATTATAAAATCATAACATATACAATAAATATAAACGAAAGAAAACATTTCCACATTTCAATAAAAATATATCACTTAAATATATTGACATAAAAAATCCATCATCAAAACCATTTTCAATACCAAAATACATAACCGAGTATATGGTATTTTTTACCTTTAAAAAACATTCCGGCTTTTTAAGGAAGCCAGAGGTCAAATAAGACTCGCAGCGGCAGAAAGGTCGTTGTCACCGTGTACGTTAAAAGAAACATTCCCTTTTGTCGTTTAGTAAAATACTTCGTAGAAAAATATTCCATTTTAATGAAATGAAAATTCAAAGGTGTTTATAAAATGTATAAAATAAAGTATTGTATTAAAAAAAATATTCCTCAATGAAAAGAGATTGAGACGAAGTCCCTTACCTTGTGTCTGACTTGACTCGATCATTATTCAGTCTCCTGAATAATAAACTAGAGTTAATTTATACTTTCTTAGGAACCTTTTTCAATTTAATTATTCCTTTTATATCACTTGTTTCCATGTTATGATAATTATGTAATCATTTATGTTAATAACATTCATTTTGTCAATATTTGGTACATCAGTCAAAAATAAGCTTCTTATAATTACAAGTTGTTCATGTGGTAAAATATCCAATATCTCTAGAATTATATTCTTGATGTAGATATCATATATATCATATATATCTATTATATACATGAATTTATAATATTACACAAATTTTAGAGGTATGAAATGAAATGCACCATTCATCCAGATGGTAAGCCGTACGTATGCATGAACCCTGCTTTCAATTCTATTTCGAATTTATTGGAATGAAAAAATTATGATATAGAGGTATATTATAATTCTAGTATAATATCATATATAATATTATTAACTCCATCTTTTATAAATCCCACATATGGAATTAACGATTCAAATCACTTTGTGGGGGTGGTAGTCCGCACTACCTAAAATGAAATTATCACGTTTATCTATTATGGAAACCACAATGGTATGACATAAATGAAAAATAAAAAAGAATAAGGAAAACATAAACATAAAATATATCATGTATAAATACAGTGACATCTTAATGTCCACCAAGATAGGCGGTTGGATATATTTGAACAATCATCGTTTTGTGAGGCAGTAGTTCGTTGTCCACAGAAACAGTATGTTTTTCACCCATGAGATAGAGGTGTGTTTAAGTGTAGTTCAAATAATTATCATAAAAACATCCTAGTATATTTAAGATACTAGTTTTGTTACAACAGAAAATAATAAATAGAGTTTTGGGGGTTGGAGAAGCAAAATAAAACAAAAGGACATAAGAGAATACATTACCATTAAATCAGGTAACTCTCATTGGTTTGACCCAAAAGGGTTTCTTGAAGAGATTTATACCTAAGTTAAGGCATATAGAATTAATATAGGGATATTGTGAGCTTATTTGAGATAATTTTGGACGAGCCGAAAGTTTTTATAAATGTTTCGAATGGGTACGAAGTGGGGTCTTTTTATAAGGGAGAGGAGGGGCTCTTTTGGAAAGCTTGAAAAGATTATTTTATTATATAATAATTTTCAGTTTATAAAGGTCCAAAAATAATTAAAGTATAATATAAGGTGTCCCATGTTCTAAATAAAATCATTAAATAATAATTGGACAAGTTTTGAATATTGTTTTAAACATTATCTTCTTATTTTTTTAAATTAATCCATAATGACGCAAACACTATATCATCATTGTGTCATAAATAATTTTATTTATTTTATGTATAAAACTTATAATAAATTTACCATGATGTAGGAAATCCTTTAATATTTTTAATGAATATTTATAGTTAAATATATCCATTATATAACCCCATGTAATTTTTTTTATTAAAACAATACATGTTTGTGACATTTTTATTTTTACTTTAAATAAATGGTATTAAGGTCATTATCTTACCCAAGTGGCACCATGGGGTCCCAAAAATTGACCCATAAATTTTTGTGGTCTTCCATGACTCATCCAATAAGGATAGGTAAAGTTTAAATGTTATTTCATATTATTATTACATTATTTGTACCTTTAATTACACTAATTACATTTAATCATGGTTAATAAAACTTTAATGTTTCTAATCACCAAACATTATTTTCATCCCATTGAACCACATTTTTCTTACAAATTATAACAATGTATGTTTTATTTTTTAAATTCAATTAACATAAGTGGTAAAATTTCATTTTAATGAAAAACCATATTTTTTAACTAACACTTAGTGGTATCACTACTGACCAAAAATTGAAGTTTTTCAGAAAAATACCAAAAATTCACCCTGAGCTATATTTGATATTCTGAATTAAAAAATTATTTCTATTTTACAAAATTAAAAATATATAATTTTCATTAATGAGATTTATAATTAATTCCCATTGTCGAATCAAATAGAGTGTTTTTAAGAAATAATATATATCAAGAGATTGACACTTGTTTAAGTCCAATTTCAAAAGTAAAATTAATTCCATTATCCACCATTGGATTAAATGGTAAAAATATATTCTAATTGAACTTTAAATCCAATTAAAAATATAATCTAACCATATAAACAAATTAGATTAAATGGTTCTTTTGAATTAAAATACAACAATTTTCACTATTCATTAAAAAATGAACTTTATCGAAAATATAATGAAATCATACACAAAGTAAATTTTGATGTCCCGATTTTAAAGAAGAATTTTATTTAGTCCAATATAACATATAATAGTGTCCAAAACAATATTTAAGGAGGGTTCTCCATCAAATGGTGATAAATTGACCTTTTAGTGAATATTAGAGTATTTATGCTTAAAATTGGATTCATTCACATTTTAAGCATGTAACATTTTTTGGATTAGTGTTAAAACATATAAAAAAATATATATAATCATATTTTAGTTATTTCTATTCATTATTACCAATACATCACCTATGTTTTAACTACCATTTAAAATAATATTATTATATTTTTAGTGTGCAATGTAAGATTTCAATGAAATCCGTTGTTGTGTATCGGGTATTCCATCGAACATACAATCCCATTAAGGAAACATTAATAATAAATTCACAAATATCAATAAATATGAAAATTTATTATTATTTATTTATCTGGGATGTTACACCTAGCATGATAAATGATTCCCTTCCCTTTCTATAAGTATTGAATAATAGGTTTTACAACCACCCAATGGAAAAATTAGGTTCTGAGAACATATTCTAGTAATATACCACCAATAAATATATACAAGTCATAATATCAAGAATTCACAAGTTCTAGATTTTAAAACAATTGTAGTTTTAAAAATATTTATCTATATATAAACCAAGAATAAAGAAAAAATAGGTAAACTAAACATGTGAAAAAATATCCATAAAATAAATCATAAGGATATAGGTAAACCATAATTGAAAATGCAAATCATTTGGACCCTAGCCTATGAGAATACGTACGGAACATAATACAATTTGGATCCAACCGATAGAGAGCCATACCACAATTTTTTTATATCAAAAAATAACCCATAGTGGTTCCACACACTCTAGGGTTACCTATGTCTCTTTCTCAAAATACCCAAGGTTCCCAATGTGCTACGTTTGTCCAAAACTAATTTCAAAATCATTCTCAA
The DNA here is from genome assembly GCA_963277665.1 of Viscum album. Lineage (NCBI taxonomy): Eukaryota > Viridiplantae > Streptophyta > Magnoliopsida > Santalales > Viscaceae > Viscum > Viscum album. The sequence continues at coordinate 1,821,175,303 of OY728164.1, forward strand.
ATTTAGTAAAAACCCATTTTCACCAACGAAAATATATTTCAACAAGAAAATATAGCTATTCATGAATTATAAATATGTTAATAGATCAACTACCTCAAGAATGTTTGAACCCTATCTGTCATTGACCATTGGGATAAAAAAATAGATCATCCATAAAAAGGTAAGGAATAGTAAGAAACTACGAAGTATCTGTAGAAAACAAAAATTCATCAAGAATATAAGACACCAGAAAAATCCAATTCTACATCTATAACCTCATTCACTAAGGAAACTAAAGGATTACATACTTTGGAAGATAAATTGTATCTACCATGATGATCAATCATTTAATGAGCAATCCTAAAGGATAAGTGATGTCCTAGATGTTCTAGAAGAGCTCTGGGTCATAAGAGGGAGGCTGTATGCTCGAATGAAATGAAAATCACCCATAAAGTGCACTAAAATCCAAAACTCATGAGAATTACACTTTGTGAAACCCCTTTTCACGTCATGAAATCGATGAATCCCAAGATTGCTGAGAAACATAGTGATTTTTTTATATAAAAACAACACAATGATTTTTAATCTTTACATAACATGTAATCATTTTTTTCAAAAACCTAAATTCATGACATCTATTTGGTGTACATTACATAACGTGATTTATAAATACACAACATGTAAACCTTTCACACCCTATAATTTTCCACGACATATGCCTGGAGACAGATATAAGATGTGTAACTATTACTTGGTATTTAATCACATAACAGAGAGTAAAAAACTCAGATTTCACCAGAAAAATACCAAAGCATCAGGGACGTTCTCTAAACATGGGGATAACCACTCCAATCTATTAATTAATTTATACATGGACAACATTAATTTAAAAAATATACATCCCTGAACATTAGGTAATTTCCCTAGAAAATGTTAACTATCCACGGGAGTCCCAAAATACACATACACAAGAAAGAAAAATCGAAAATGATGAAGGAATACATGAAAATCATAATAGAAAGTTACTAGGATCCGTCGTCACTATAAATACCACTCCCCTCTTGGGTAAGTAACCTAGGTCTAAGGGTTGGTTTCATTGGGTTCTTGGTTATTAACATAACTGTAGTTACCACTTGTATCGGAGGTATAGATGAATGTATAGAAGGTTCTACATAAGTATTCTTTATAAAATCTGAATCTAGAGATAGTGTCAATATCTTTGGCTAGCCTCTGTTAGAATATAGACTCCCAAACCACTGAATTGTAGTCCTGACATAAAATCCAATACTAGAAGATCGTGTAGAGAAACATATTGGACAAAATCTCTATAAAAGTTTCCTTTGAGAGCTAACATGAATCAATTGAAAGAATAAGGTGGCTTTATATTGAATGTTTGTGGTAGTCATGTATATATATTATATATCCCAAACCCTATAAAATGTTATTAATTTCTTTTTGGATATATAAAATATGGAAAGTCTAGTTTAATCTATATTCTTATAGGATTGATATGTAATCAAAAAATATTCATTAAATTTATAATATATATATATTTACAGAATTTTAAATATTATTAAGTCCAAAAAATATAAATATAAAATTGAAATAAAAAAGTATTTAAATTTGATATAATATAATATATATTTTAGAAGATAAAGTTTACAATCTGTATATGAATTATATTTAAATATATACTAATATCTATATAGCTATATTTTAATATATTTATAAATTATGATATATAAAACCCAAATAATTGAAATTTCAAAAGAAATGTTTAAAGAAATAATTATTATAAATATAATTTTTGTTTGATCCCTCTCTATGTTTGTAGTAAATGCATAAGATGAATTTAAAATAATATAAATTCAAAAAATAAAACTCCAATTTGGAAATGAAATAATTTAAACATGAAATTATAATATATAATTTAGAAAATAAAATTAAATACATATTATCAACAAATTTGAGTTCTATGAAAATTTAATTAATAAAATTTATAATATTTAATAATATTTTAATATATTTATTATTAATAGTAATATATAAATATAATTTAATATATGTTTATATATATATATCATGACTATTTAAATATAAATTTTTTGAATGTGTGTAAATGTAAATGTAATTAAATAAATAAAGAATAAATTATTAATATAAAATAATATCTGTATTAGTAAGAAAATAGAGGGGGAGAGAAATACTTAAAAATATGGGGGTAAGGGAGGAAAAGGTCATTGATTTGAGATATTATTCAACCATTCATCAGTTTATAGCACAAGAGTTCGAAGTCTACCGACCTCCCTAAACCAGATGCATTTTTTTCATAGGTGATCTTTTATCAATGTTAAAATTTTTTGTTTCAATAAAGGGACCCTTTATTGATGTTTTTTATAAATAAATTATATATGTATTCATGTTTAATAAAAACATAGTTTTTTTTACTCTACTTCCTCTCATCAAGATCCTCTTCCAAAATAGTTTTTTAATTGTTTAGTTTTATATGATCATTTTACTCCTAAATAGAAAATATTGACATTGATCTAATTTTCATTAGTTTTTGAAGGACCAAAAATGTTTTTCTACAATTATATTCCATTTATTAATATATTATAATTTTTGTGAGTGTGCCAAATAAAAAAACACAATCATTGTAAGACCCGAAGATTTTATTTTATATTATTTAAAATTAATATTATGTTTGATTGCATGTATGACACATAATACCAATCTTAAAAATGAACTACGATATAATATAGTCATGGATTATTTATGTGATAAATAATTAAATTCATAGGGAAATATGAATCTTTTCCAACAAATGGATATGATGGGTTTTAAAGGGGCCACCATTTTTGTGTTATCCCATTTAATAAATGTCTATATTAAATGGTTTATAATATAAGATAATCATCTGATAAAATCATCTTTTATAGATATTATCATTTTAACTATCAAGATAAAAGTCTTAATTAATCCTTGAAAAATATTATATTAATGTATGTATATATTAATACCAATAACTTAAGAATAGTTATTAAGAAATATTGGTAATTTAAGAAAATTTCGTAAGGAAAACTTTATTTGATAGAAAATCTATATCCACGGTAACTAAGTGTTGAAGTTGTTCAAAAAGTTAATGTAGATTCTTATAGTAACATAGATTTATTAATTTAAGGTTTAAAATGCATTATAGTAAGAACGTCCAAAGTAATCTTAGTCCCCACTCATTTACTCAATATGATTGGGTACACTAATGAATTTAGTCTCATATACTCAATGTAAATGGGTACATAAATGATATTAAATATGATGGAATATGCTAAATGAAATGATGATACTAAAGGATTCCTTAAATATTTAATAGATACGTGAATAAATTCTATTGTTATTATAGATATATGATTTCAAATATATGATTTAGAAGTGTTTTAAATATACAGAAGGTCAGAAATAGAAAACAATTAAAGCTTGATTTTTTTTCAAATAATAGGGAAATAGAGTTCCTTCATTAGTAACTTTTTTTATACAATATTGAATAAAATTATCATAATATGTGTATTTTATCTCATTTATCTTTTTAGAAGAGTATGTAATCAATTTTTGTTCAAAAAAATGAGATGATGTGTTTTTAATACAAAAAGTTGTTATTTGTTTGGTTCTATAACATATTTTTATAGGAGACTAAAATGGATTGTTCTAGTTATAGATTTAATACCATTTCCATTTTATTAAATTTTATGAAAAAGTGAATAAATTCATGAAATTTTTACTCTATATTGTCAATGTGTTGAGAATGGACGATTTGGGAATATAATTTCTAGATTATTATACTATATAAGGAATACAAGTTGATAAACTTAAAACCTAAAAAAGAAAAGATGGTCAAAAAGTTCACCAATGTTTCTTCAATAATCAAATAAAATCCATTTAAACGTTATATTTTCAAGAAGTAAGAGTAATAATTCAATATGATCAATTTATCCAAGATATACCTAAAGGAGTTTTTGAAACTGCATGGAATATCCATGTTAGCTATATATGTTATTAAAATTAATTCCATATTTATAAAGGGTTTGTGATACTAAATGTTTATTTTTTAGTGTTGTAAATATAATGTTGATAAAAATAAAATTATTTATTGATTTACCTTTTAGTTTATATTTATTTGATGAAATTAATAGTAACTAGATCAAGGGTTAGAATATAATGGATTTTATCAATCCCAAATGAATCTAAGTAAAATAAATGCATCATTATCTCATTTCTCTTAAGTGATAAGAGAAGATGTTTGATATTGGTGTTTTATGATTAAATATGGGATAATTAAATGAATTCACATGGTTTATGATTCAAAAATTTCTATAAAATGTTTTGAGAAGAAGATTTGGATAGAAGTTTTTATCCAAGATAAAGTGTTTATCCAAATATTTGTTAAAATATGTAAGAATTATTTATGATCACCCATATGTGGTAAATTTTAAGAAATTATTCTTTTCATATAAAAATTTTCTAAACACATAAAATATCATATATTATAAATAACCAATAGTTTATTTTTTAAATATTCCTAATGAAAGGAAATAAATTTCATTTCCAAACAAAAAATGGTTTTTGTATCATGGAAAGATATTATGAAAAGAATAGAGTGTTTAAGATGTTAGTGGGAGTAAGTTTGGATGTAAAGAATTTCAAAATTATCAAATAATGGATAACACCAATCATAAAACAATGTGTTTTCCACTTAATATCCTATTTTTGGATATGTGATAGTAAAGAGATATTTAAATTCTTAGATTTAGTATCTATTTAGAATGTGTATATCACTATTATACCAAATTAAGATAAAGTATTTTTTATACCATATTCTAAAAAAGGCTTTGGATATGTAATGAAAAAGAAAAATTTAATGAGTTACATATTGTTATTATGAAAATGAAATACTCTATTTCTTGGATGATTATACCTGTCAAAATGAAAAGTGAATTACACTTGATATCTTAAAAGAGTTTCCAAAATGTTGGTAGATTAAATTATAAAGAGTTATATTAGTTACCATAAAAAGGTGTTGTCACCTTATCCTAAAACACTTTTAGAGAAATATTAAAATATAACGTAAGAGACACATTATTTCAAGTAATTTTTTTGATGGAATAGGGTTCCTAGGATGACTAAGATGAACTAATAAAGAGTTATAAGTTAACATAAGAATATAAAATCATAAAACATGATGTTTTGAGGTTAAGAATTTTATATATGTGTAAGATTTGAACATTAAGGAATATTATTTCATAGTTTTACCATTATTCAAACTATCTTCATAGATATTTCTCAGTTAAGAGTTTAGTAGGACAATTTTATTAGATTGTCACATAGAGATGTGGTAGGGATTACATATGATGTAATTTTTTTAAATCCCAAATAGTGTATAAAACATACAGAAAATATGGCAGTTTATCCTATATGAAATAATAAACACATTCATATGTTAGTTTTGTTAAATATTTATAAAGATGTTAAGAATATGAAATTTTATCATTTTAAAAGGAAACCTCCATTTTATTATTTTTTCTGGTTGGATACATAAATGTATATATATATACATTTCATGAAGTGTAAAGAAAATTCGCCTCATAAGGTATGACTTTGAGTTTATCAATAATTTATGTTCATCATGGATTATTATAGGGTATGAAAAAAATTAAGTTTAACATGAGTAGGATTCTTGTAAAGATAAATAGAATATTCTCACAAGGCACAAAATAAATAATATGATTCTTTTTGTTTTTTTGATGTACTACTTGGTATACCACATGAAGTGTCATACAATTGTCTTTTTTGTACCATGGCTATATGGATCATATTTGAGTCACCACTACCTTAGGTTTGAAAGATACCTAGAATGATAAAATAAATACTTTGATAACCTACTTAAGGAATCCTACATATTGACTTAGCTAATATGGGGGTGGTTGGGTATGTTTTTCATCATGTAATTGGTTGGATCTTAACCAGGATGAGATTTGTCCTCATGTATGATGAGTATTATATCGGGGACCTCGATTGAGATAAACTGGGGGATTGTGAATCCAAACCAAGATATATATATATATCTATTTGAGGGACATGCGATGTTCTCATCCCTAATGATAAATGATGTCTGATGTATTAAATAATTAGATCATTTTACATATAGAGAATTGATAACATATGAGTTTTCTATATGGAATTGACATGATGTTCTGTGTCGCACAACCACTTGATGTCTTCGGAAAAAAATGAAAATTTGAGAATTCACTTTTTGAAATGATGCCAACTAGTGGAAATAAGTGTAGAGATTAATATAGCTGACGAAGATCAATCCATACCCTTTTATAGCCACATAATGAATGGGGATATTCTAGAGGCCATTTTTTCTTGCATATATGTATCTAGAGATTCATACTTATGTTTATTCTATAAATCCCCATAGGGTTACACATCATGGTTAACTGGATGTGGATTGTGATTCAAATATATAAATACTCTAAAAGTATTTTAAAGTTAATCGAAAAGTTTTTTTTGCGATGGGTATTCTCATGGTATCACATATGATTTGATATAAAGTGAAGTTAATGATATATTTACAAATTTTTTTGTTCAGCTATCCAAGTGGAGTTTTGGATGTGGTTTCATGAGTTGTTGTATATGATACAATATAAAGTGAAATAGAACTAAGTTAATTAAGGTTTTTTGAAAGTAGAATATTGATAGAGATATAGCCTAAAACATTATATATATACGATATATGATATATATATATATTTATTTATTTAATGTCTCACCTGAAAATTTTAATTTTCATACAGAAAGAGGAATATCATTTATACTACTTATGATAATAGTTTTCATTTGGATGGTTCAATTTTATATGAAGATATAATTTCATAAATTGTTTCATAATATGAAATGCTTGGGAAGAAATAAATTCAAGAGATAAATGAATTTACTATCCATGGTATTTATCGATGTGTTACAATACATGAATAAATGTGATAACAACCAAGGAGTATCCTTTGGTAATTATATATATTACTTTCATGTGATGGTAGTTTTAGTGATTTGATTATACCTAGACGAAACTCCCAAAATATCCATAGATCTATTAATCTTTTTCCTTTCCATACTAAGAGGTTATCACATCATGGGAGCAAAGAGAATCTTGAATGTATGACACGTGATTTAGAAACTTCCCGTGGATACACTATGGTGGTGAGAGGCTTATATTTTACACTTATAAATTTCTCTCAAATCGATGCGATGGAATTAAATAATCATTTAGTTGATCTACCATGAAAGGTATACATATTTAAATCTATTATTCATTTAAATTATATAATGAATTTTCATTTATCTTTTATGGGAGATCTTAAAAATAGGGTTCTAAATCTCTTATGGTTGTTCTAATAATTGTTACTAGACTCTTAAAAACCATTTACTCTTTAATGATGAGATCTTATAGAAGAATTGAAAGAAGGATAAATATATAGTTGGGGGAAAATATTACACATGTTGAGGTTTATTTGAATAAAGGCCGAGTGGTTCCTGATTTTGCAGTGAGAATTTTTTTTGAGAGGTACAACTAAGTTACCTAATATAATATTTTTGGGATCTATAATTACAGATGTCTAATTAAAAATAATATTCAAGTAATTTGGAATATCTAGTAATAGTTTTAGAAACATAGTATTTGAAAGTAGTGTAACCTTAAGTATTAATATTTTTCACCATAGTAATAAGATCAACGAAATGTTTTTATTTAGGAATGAAATATTTTATAATTATAGATGTTTAAGAACCCAAAATATAGATTGAGGTAAGTAGTTTTAGAAACTCATTTTAGTGATAGTTAGTAATGAAGAATGAATTGGATTCCTTTCATATTTTTGATTTAATAAATACAATGAAATATTCATAAGAAAAGTGTGTACTATAAAAAATGGTTTGTATGAAGGAGGAAGTATATGGAAAGAAATGGTATAATGCATGGTTGGTTATGAAGGTATTTTATTAATATAGATGCGTAAATTCTACTGAGAATTTTCTCCCTATTTTAGGCACATGATGATTCATATGGTGCTAAATTTGGCTACCTGTTGTGAAGGAATAAATGGGGGTTTGTATGGGATTAAGCAGACAACAAGAAATTGGAACCTGATGTTTGACACCTTCATTGAAGAATGTGAGTTAATTCCGTAAAATTTGGACCATTTATATAATCAAAAGGTATTTTCCAATGGTATTTTCATCATGATTATTATTTTATTAATTAATTTTAAATAGAATTACTAGTGAACGAATGTATGGGAAAAATGAAAAATTATTTTTTTGAAATGATTAAAGATAAAGGATCATGGTTCCTCAAAGTAGATTTTAGGGATGAGGTTTAGAAGGTAGTAGAGTTTGAACATATCATTCTTAACTTTGGCCGAGGACATCTGAATGGTTTTAGATAAATCAATAATGATTGAGTCAAAAAGTGTTCATACCCTCTGGTTGGACACTTCAAATCAACCATGGAGAACTCACCTAATATGGATGGGGAGGTTGTATACATGGTTAAGGTACTATATGTATCATCTATTGGATGCCTTATGCACACCATAGTTTCTACAAGGGTTGGTATTTCTCATGTGGTTAGTATAGTTAGAAGGTTTATGGTGAATCCATTAAAGGACCACTGAGATACTATTTAGTGGTTTATTTAAAATCCCAATGTTTTGGTTGATTTGGAACTCTATTTTGAATATGATGATCCATTAAAAAGGATTAAAAATTCTTACATTATAAGGGTAAAAAACTCAAGGAAGGGAACTGTTGGATTTATTTAAAATTCTGGAGGCACTCTCATGAAATAGATTTGAATAATTCAACCTTTAGTTTCATTTTCAACCATTGAAAATGAGTACGTTGTGGTTATAATAGAAGGGAATGTTTTGGTGTTTTTTAAGTAATAGTTAGAGTGAATCATAATTTGTTAAGAATTTGATTTTTTTTCTAGGAAAACGAAAGTTTCATACAATTTTTCAGGAATCTAGTATTTCTCTAATGGATGATACACATTTTGATAAATTTACACCCCATATGAATGATTATTAAAGATTAAATAATATAACAATTTATGGTGAGTGAGGGTGATAATATGATGGATGTGGTGACTAAATTCTTAATTTAGGAAACATTAGAGTGGTAATGCACTTTAGTGGGGCTTGTATGGCTTGGAAGTTGTGAGATTAAGAAAGAAATAATGGATATAAGGATATATTTTTTTAACATGGTGACTAATTTAATTGAATTACTATTAGTAAATCCTTGAAAATTATTCTCAAGATAGTGATTTTTCAATAATGTTTTGAGAAGTGAATTTTTGGATATGTACTCTAAGATCATAAATGGGAATCTTCTAGAAGTGTGATGAGATGTTGGATGGTGGGGAAATTAAGGACAATATTTTGGAACTAATCCAATGACATTAGTAGCTTCTATAAGTGTAGATGTAGTTGAATTAGATATAGATGAATGCATTGTTCAATGATTGTAGATAGTTAGTTGGTGCGATCAATGGGGTTTTGGACATTTCCATCATCAAGAATAGGGTCATCTATAAATATTAGATGGTGATACAACCAACTATACTAGTTACCTACTACAGAACTCACCTATAAATATATTGGTTGGGTCACTTGTATAATCCTTGTCATTTTCATGATTGAAATTTTATTAGATTGTGATTTTGAGTGATTGTATAATCGTATTTTCATGTAGCCTTTTATTTATCTTCTATTGAAGTTCATCAATTTCCATTGAAGCATGACTTGTTTTGAACCAAATTAATTATTATTTTCCTTTATGGGATTCTTTAATTTTTTTTTGATTTCTTCTATTTTGGTTGTGTGTTTTGACTATTTTTGATCTGTGGGAGGATACTGTATGGCTAAATTATAATTATTATCTATTTCAAATGCACCACTACACAACATCAAATTTTTAACACCTTTTTGATATCATATTTTATCCTTTTTTACTTCCAAAGGTTATCTTGTTCTAGAATACTATTTTCAAAAAATCATATATACAAAATATATATGGTTTATATTATTTTAAATATGACATATGAGTATATGTATATATTTTAATTATGGAATTAATTTTTATTTCTCATGGTTTAGTTAAAATGTGTCCCTTATATGATACTACTCAACTTATGAAATTATATATAATAGTATATTTTAAAATATCAAATCTAAAATAGATGAATTTATAGAAACCAAAGTTAAAAAAATTAATAAAAAATCTCAAAAAATTAGGAGAAATAAAAATTATTAAATATTAACACCCCCAAAATTTTACGATTCCTCGAAACAAAACTAAAACTATATGGTAGAAAATGTAACATGAAAAAAATAAATGAAATCATATCAATGAAATCATCTTAAAAATGATCTAAATAAAAAATATTTTTTTATAATTTTTTTATAAAATATATTAGGTTATAAATTGTTATGAATATTTATTAATTCATGAAAATGATGAATCTTAAAATTTTTCAAATATCAATAATGATCTTGACTAGCTGGACACACTACACATGATATCATATGTTTTTAAAAAAAATGAAAAATGACACAAAATCACCACCTGTAGGGTTTCCAATTTAGTTGGAAGGTGAATCCATGCTTGATGACAATGTTTTTTAGGCCTAGATTGAGATGCTGGCGCTTCTTATTCACCATATGTCAATACCCCATGTTGATGAACATCTCATAGATGATAATCTCCATCCCAAAAACTTCCACTAGTGGGACTTGGATCACCCACCACACCGCTTGTCATTCCCCCTCTTGATCATTCATAACCCACACCTAATAGCCGTTACCCTCAATCACATGTCATTACAAGCTACCCCATAATCCACCAGCTACTCTAATTCCCAATAACAATGTATTTATCTCATTAATAATGGCAGTTCAAGTTACCTCTAGTAGTCCACCACTTCTTATTCCACCTCCCCCTTCATCACTGGTGTCCAACCTTTCACTGGTGTGAAATAAAAGGACATGATTGTTAGTGAGGCGCCAATATAGTATGATGGAATAATAGACGATAGGCTTATCTCCACATATGATAAAAACATACGAAGGCTACCAAAACATACCCCTATGGCGCATCCATTCATATTCATGAAATTTGAAGACTTTATAGTTTAGGTATTGGAAGATATTTAAGCCATTCTTCTTTATGGTGTAGTGGGAATTTGTACACAGAATGATTTTTTTGTGAGTTGGACTAGGGCAAAGCACTTCTATAGTCATGGCTATAGTGGGAAACCACGTCCTAAGTTTATTTATCTTAAATCATTACCATGTTGTAGTCTTGAATACATAAAACAATAGGATTTGAGACCCCACTTCCCAACATAGTAAAATCCTAGGCTCTAAAATCGCTATGAACTCCCCTCCCCTCTAGGGAATGTAACCCTGGTTAAAAGGGTCGTCTGCATCATGTTCTTTTTTATGACCATAACTTTAGTTTCTAATAGCATTATAGTTGGAGAAGAAGGAAAATTAATTATCATTCAAGTAGTCATTCTAAAAGATGAAAATAGAGACAATGTCACTCTTTTCAGATAGCCTTTGGGAAAGCAAAGATTCCCATATCTCAATGTGTGTGTTATACAAAAAATGAATGAATTAAAAATATTATAAAATAAAAAACTACAACTACAACTTGTAAATGAAATAATTATAATTTTTAATTATAATATATATTTTTTAAATTGTTTTTTGAAATATTATCTTAAAATAAGAGTTCTTTGAAAATATTATTAATAATATTATTAATATATAATAATATAATAATATATTTATTATAAATAGTTATATATAAATGTATTTTAATATATGTTTTTGAATATATATTGACTATTTAATTATATAAATTGTGTGTGTGTGTAAATTTAATTGTAAGTTAGTAAATAAATAAAATTTTATTAATATAAAATAATATTTGTAATAATACACATAGAGATAGAGTGGGAGTGAATGACTTGTAGTGAAATGGGTAAAAGGGAGAGGGATGAGTTCATTAATTTAAGATATTATTCAACCATACCTTAGTAATGAGTACAACTGTTTGAATCCCATCGGCTTACCAAGACAAGATGCGTTTTCTTTAGGTGACCATTTATAAATGTTGAATTTTATAGTGTTGATAAAGGGGACCATTATTGATAATTTTTTTAAATCACTTATAAAATCCCAGATGTTTAATTAAAACCAAGATGTCTCATCTCTTGTACATCTTCATCAACAACCTCTAACAAAATATTAGTTAAATAGTTGAGTTTTAATGGACCATATGATTCCTAAACACACAATATTCACATAAATCAAATTTTTTTTAAGGATCAAATAAGTTTTTTTAAAACTATGTTCCATTTTTAAATCATTTCTAATTTTTTTGTATTTAAAATGAAACACACACACACACAAAAAACATGATAACACACTTATATTTATTTTATATTCATGTGAATGAATATCATACTCAATTTCATATACCACATGAAATACCAACCACAAAAATGAAGTGAAATATAATATAGTCCTGGATTATTTACATGATAACTGGTGAAGGTAATGGTGAAATATATATCTTGAATTTATAATTGATGTAATGGATTTTAAAATGGGTCATCATTTTAGTGGGTCCTTATTTAATAAATTTTTTTAGTAAATGGGTTATAATATGTTATACTCATATGATAGAAGCTTCTATTGTAGATAATATCTTCCTCAGAATCATGGAAAGCATCATAATTAATCAATGTAAAAGAGTTTCTTAATGTTTCATCTCTAAATACTTGTAAATTAAATATGTACTTTATCAATATTAGAATATTTAGAAAAGTAATTAAGGAATATTTAATGTGATAGAATAGTTCCTTCCTTAATAACCAAGTGCTAAATATGTTAAAAAAGTGAATATATATTCTTATGTAAGTATAGAGTGATTCATTTAAGGTTTATAATTAATTAGATAAAAATTTACCTAATGAATTTTAGTCTCCACTCATGTCCTCAATATTACCAAGCACATCGATGATTTTAGTCTCATATACTCAATATGATTGGGTATTCTAAATGTTATTCAACATGATTGAATTTTCTAAATGACATGGTGAGAATAAATTTTTCCTTAAAATATTTATGGTTATAGAAATTAAATATATTATTATAATATATATATGATATCGACTTTGTGATTTACTAGTGTTGTAAATATATTGAATGTCTAAAAGTGAAAATAATTGGATTTTGATTTTGATTTTTAATTTATGGGGAAATGGAGTTGTTTAATTAATGTCTTGGATACTATAATCCTGAATAAACATATCATAACATGAAAATTAGTTCCCATTTAGATATTGATAGGTTCATGCAAACAATAACTATTCAAGTAAAATGATTTGATGTTTTTTTGATACATATAGTTATGATTTTTTAGTTCTATAACATGCTTTAAGGGGAGAATAAAATGGATTGATAGAGATAGTGAATTAATACCATTCTCGTTTATGGAGGTGTTCCAACAAAGTTAATTAATTCTAGAAAAGTATACTTTATGTTCTCAATGTGTGGAGAATGGATGAACTATACCTATAATGTTTGGATTCTAGTACCGTGTGGAAATTAAAAGTGGGTAAAAGTTTAAAATGGAAGAAGAAAATTTGAATGCAAATTTTAACAATTTTTCATCAAGAATCCAATAAATGTTATTTAGTCCTAGTATTTTCAATAAGGAATAATAATATTTTAATATGATTGATTTATCCAAGATATACCTAAAAGAGTTTTTTGATGATGGATGGAATGTCTATGTCACATATTGATGTTATGGAAATTAATTATTTGATTTGGAAGGGTATGTGATACTAAATATTTATTTTACTAAGTGTTGTAAATATATAGGAGGTCACAATAAATGAAATAATTGATTGATCTCTTAGTATATATTCATGATATGAACTATATAGTTACTATATGAAGGATTTTAATATAAATGTTTTTATCAAGATCAAATGAATATAAGTAAAATATGTGTATCTTTATCTCATTTATCTTATATAATAAGAGAAGTTGTTCAATAACAATGATTTTTTATGAAAATATTTGTCATGATTATATAAATACACATGGTTTATGATTCACAAAATATTATAACATGTTTTTATAAGAATACTTGGATAAAAGTGTTTATCTAGATTTTTTTGTCCAAATATTAGTTAAAATGTGTGTGATTGAGTTCTGTCCTCCCATTAGTGGTATATTTTAATAAAGTATTAAATTCAAATTAAAATGTTCCAAACAAATATTATGAAATATATTATATTGAAAAAATAGTTTATTTGTTAAATATTCCAACTAAATGGAAATAAATTTTATTTTCTAACCTCAAAGGGTTTTTTGTATCCTAGAAAGATATAATTAAAATAATATAGTGTTTGAGAGTATAGTCGGAGTATGTTTTGACATAGAGATGTTCAAAAATAGGAAATAAATCATAACACCAATAATAAGTTAATGTTTTTTCTATTTAATTGATAAACTCAAGTTGTTTAATGAAAATCAAATTATGTTGATGTTGATTATTTTTTCAATAAGTTTAGAAGATTGAAAATTTAATGTGTTTAAATGTAGTGTTTTTTGAACTTGTGATAATATCTTAGACATGTTCTGATGAAAATTTGAAGATAGAAACTTTTTTGGAACATAGATAATTCAAAGTAGCTTTTAGTGAATTAGAATAACATTTGGGTAATATTATGAATAGTTTTAGAAGATGAATTGAAGTAGATAACTTGAGAAGTTTGATTTGATTAAGGTCTACAAAAAAATATTTTTCATGAAAAAATGGGAAAAATTACGAATTCCAGAGAAAAAATATTGTTTTAAAAGGGGATTTATATTTTGGTTGTGGTGGAATTTCATAATCATTTTTTCACTATGTGATTTGGACTTAAAAGAATAATTGGCCAACCAGCCACCCCATACATGTAGTAGGAGGCCTCAACCACAAAGGGGAGAGAGCACATTGATCTCTCTAGTAGAGGTGGAGTATGGCTATGGGGAAGGCCTACATAGAATGATGTGGTAGGAATGCATAGTTCCCATGATGTGTTCATGAAATAATATAATTGGGAAGGCCAGTGTGGTCCACCCCATATGTTTGTGTGATAATGTATTCGAGTTTCAACGCTGATTCCCATTAGATAATTTCATGAAAGGGGATGCTTTATTAATTAGCTCTAGGATAAATAAATATTCAATATTTGATTCAATAATTAAATTACTGTTCCACCACATTAAAAATTTCATAAATATCCCATTCCATTTGATTTGTTATATCTGAGCATCCGATCAAGGCGATTTTCTCATTAACCCCAACCACCTAATGGTATGCTGCATGCATCAGAATCAATTCATGATATGAAAACTTTTGATTAGGTAGAGTCTTAAATTTACATGAGATACAAACATGATCTAATACATGTATGAAACGTTTTTTTCATGCATGAGAACCCACTGTAATGATTATACAATGACACAAAGGAATACATAAATGAAATTTAGAATACAACATGTTTCATATGTGAAGATGATAATTTTTTATAGTCATGAATCATTTGAGATATTGAGGTCTGTAGAAGAAGAAGTTAGGTGATGTAATAGAATAGACGAGGTGATGTAGTATGTTAGTTATTCAATGGATATAAATACAAAATGTTGGGTACCGATCAACATTATATATATATATATATATATATATATTAGTATCTGAAATATAGGATTGAGGGATACCTGTATTCAAAAGAAGTTTCAATGCATTTTTAATGATTTTTTTCAATGCCTTCACAACCACATGATTATTAGGTCCAAGAAAGTATTCTTTACCACCAACAATATAGTCTTGTTTGGGAGTCCCACCCTAAATACTAATTTTTTCCTATGGTTAGGGTGCTAGAGATAACCCTTTCTAGAAAATTCATTAATGATGGGGATGGGACTACATGGAAATATCTTCTTGAATGGATCCCCTATGAGATCTAATGTGATAATGAGGGGAATGTTTCATAGTGTGACACCCGATGTGTCACACTGTTACACAATGATTCCTAGAAGAAGGGTTGTTAGTCCCATGTCATGGGAAACCTATAGAACATGTTACATTTTGTGGGACCCCAAATCTCCCCCATAAAATATTTCCTATGTGTCTAAGATATCCCTATCTATGATACAACTTGTTAAAAGTAAGGTAGAATTTCATACCAGCAACAAAATTGTCCGGGTTGGGAGTCCCACCATCACAATTTTTTTCCAATTATTAGCTGGTTAGAGCTCACTCTGGTTGACATTGGAATTAATAATAGAGAGGGGTTACAAAGACTTATATTCACGCTCAAAACCCCTCTGATTCAAGATGTAGGACTTAGTTGTATATTTCACATTGTAATACTGCTACTAAATAATAGATATATTAGTCCCATGTTATGAGAACCCTAGGAAATGTTCTTTATTTATGTGAAACCCACAATGATTTTTGTGAATTTACATAAAATCAGACTTTTTCAAATAATACACATGATTATATTGATATTCTATGCATTAAACTAATACAAGAGATAGTTTTGTATTACATGTATAATTCTACGATAAAATAACTATGTATTTGTGTATAAAACCTTATGTGAAGGAAGAAAATAGATAGTTCCATGAACACTATTTCTCAAAGTAATTCACAAGATGTTTGGAATAGTTTTTTAATTTCTGTGATTTCCATATCAATATGTGTTTGGTAACTTGTTGAAATAAGTGATTATTATTAGATAATTGTTATGGATTCACTTTATGGAGTTATATGTCACACATGGGAAATTATTTATGGTGACTTTGATGATTGGTTTTTAATTATCAAAGACATGTGGTTAGGAGAGAACATTTTATACAACAAGTGGAAGACCATGAAAAAGATTATTTTATTCAATTGAAGATGATTTAAATGTGACCGTGAAAAAATATTAATCCATATTCATTTTTCATGAGTAAATTTAGGAGGAATATGACATGTGATATCATATTTAAGAATTATTTGAATTATATTTTTTACTTAGAGAAATTATATATATTCATTATGAATATTACTTTAATAAAAACAGTAGGCCAATTATATAATCCCACAGGGGATAGATCTTAACCACACTTAAGGTACCCAAGGGTCAACCTCATGGGTGATATTTCCTAGGAATGATGCATGAAGTAAGGTTAGTGGGGCCATGTATAAGGACCACATTAGTGCTTTCCTATAAGGGTATCATGGGATTTGGTTAGTGCTGGTGCTCTAGGGTGTGTCAGTACGACCCATGGGGCAATCTATAGAAGTGTAATGGGATATAAATCTTGTATCTGAATTGATAAAACTAGAAAAATGAGATTGTTAATATACCATGGCCATAAAATTGCTCAAGTCTGATGTGGGACAAGAATGAACATGTACTATTCATAAAATTTAAATTTATATAGGTAAAATGTCTGTTGTAGGACGATTCATGTATCTATCATTTGATTAAAGGAGTTTCGTCATATACTACCTCTTGATGAGGATCTTCTACACCGTTCTCATGAAGTGCATCCTAGTTGCATTATAGTGCTCATAGACCATTATTATGGACATCTCCATTGATAGTACCAATATTGTTGAGCTGAAAAATAATCATGCATGTAGCTTTAACAAGCATGCATGAAAAAGAAATTCCTCTATTCAAAGAAGTTGATAATATTCAGGATTATATGAAGAAATAGGTGTCCATTTTTATATGATGAGATTGATATTTAAAAAGAGGAATCATGCGATCACATCGCATGAACATTTGGATCCATTGAAAATTAAAAACAGAGAGTACGCCTTGTATTTCAGACTATGTTCTTTGAGAAATAACAAAATCTTTGGTATATTAAAATACCAAGATAAAACCTAAAAGAAAGTAGCCTTGAGTGACTTAATTATCATAGGAGAGTCGGTGGAGAAATCTCTATAAACAACGAGCATCCTGGGTGGAGAGATAGTGCATCCAATCATTTTTAAAGGTTCAAATTTCTAGAAAAAAAGAGCACCAGGAATAATATGGTTTCCTATATAAGTCTACCTCCTCATCAAATTCTTACATGAAGGAGAAGAGGAGATCTGGTGGGGATTTATCTTTTGAAAAACACACTCAAAGTTATTCACAAACAATAATTTTCTGAATATCCACATGGGAATTTGATACTCCTATGCATAAAATCCATGTAATGAGTAAATTGATATAGACATCATTAGATAGTGTCAAATAAATTGTTTTCAACAAATAATACAAGGATAACAAGGTACTGTGAAGCCTCATTGTTTTACACTACTTACTTTCACAAAGGAGAGAGTTTTCATGAAGGTTTTCATGCACATTCCTGAATATGTGAAGAAGGAACGCATTTCATGATATTCTCACAAGAAAGTAGACAACGAATACATGATCCTTTGATATGATGCCTGAACACCCTAGGTTACGATCAATGAAGCACCTAATAATATATAACATTAATGAATGTTCTGGGGTTTTGGATACCATGAAACTCAAGAATGAATTGATATTGATTTTATGTAGTAAAATATTGTTATTTCAAAGAATAATACCAAATAATTTTTGTTCATATATTGCACATAATAAGTGAGGTTGAGACTTTAATAGAAGGAATAATTAGCCAGATCATAGTTGCAACGAGAAAACTGATCTGACATAGGTGATAATATGTTATCAAATAAGGCCAATAGACATAACATGTGATTATTAATGGGAGTCGGGGAGTACACAAGAAAGTCATATCTTGAAAAATCATAGAGGAATATCAATGATCATCCTATACTGGATCAAGAATTTATCAAAGGTTGAGTCTTATGGTTTTTTAGGGGAGAACACAAGGTATTTAAGTCAGTTCTAGGATCATAATGATTCTATAATTTGAGATATAGTAGAATAAATCTCTCAGTTGGAGCTAGAAGAATGAAAATAAGGTTGAGGGAGGGCGGTATAACTAACCACGAAAAAATAGTTATATTGAAGGGGGTATAACCATGTTCAACAGGTGGATCAACTAATGAATTTTATAACCAATTACCACCTTTTCCATTGCAATCATTGATAGTAGTATTGTAGAGAATGCATTGTGGGGGGAATAAACATATTGGAAATGAGTATGCATTTGTATAGAACTTTATAAATACCATGCATTGTGTTCTCTCTTATTATTGTTGTATACAAAGTTAGACTATGATATTTAACGAAGTAGCTCAATAACCAATAAAAGTTAAAGAGTTTGAAATCAAAAGAAATAATTTGTAAAAACGTAAACCCCATATTCATCCCCCTCTTAGTGGTCAATCTGTCTTGGTGAACATTACAAGTGTATTAGAGCACCCGAGTTCCCTTTAAACAACCAAATGTGTCTTTATGAATTTTTGATTACGGAATGTGAGTGAGAAACCACATACGAAGATTTATTACAAGACTTAGAAGAATAGAAATAAGATTCAAGCAAGTAATCTATATAATAATCTTACAATAAAGGCAAATAAACCACTAATTAAAAGAAAATAAAAGTAGTTTGTCTTATAATAGTTTTCTTTATTATGAATCTTATATTGAATCCTACTCATGTTATGATGATGATGCATCACTTAATGATATTTATTTTCAATTAATTTAATAACTAAAGAATATTCCCAAATAAGATATAAATTGCATTATTGGAGGTTTCAAGTCTCTTCAAGAATGAAATATTACATTTGGAAGAAGAGGCTAATTATATGGATGATGCATTGGAAAAAAGTGATGGAATATCAACAACTCTCATAGAACCTAGAAAATAAAATAAAGAAACAATTTATATTTGAACTGAAAAATATTCTAAAGCTAATGAATAATTTGAAGGAAGTGTTACTGAGGAAAAATTCATTGATATTGTATATATAGAATATTTACATGCATTTGAAAAGTTGAAAAAAATTTCAAATGTTGTCAAAGATACTATACTAGAAGTTATAAATAACAAGTTAAAGGAGCTTGAAAATTACATATAAGAATAAAGAAACATGCATGAAAAAAAAATGAAGAAGTTTATAGATATTGGGAAGACTAGATGAGATCAATTGGGGATGAGTAGAACTTACAGAACATGAAGTGTTTAGATCTGGAGATGATATTGAAAACAAAATATTTAATAAACTATGAAACATTTCATTTTTATAGAAAAAGAGATACCTAAAAATTTTTTTAACTAGATTTATATATTAAAGAAGAGCATGAAGCCCTCCTCTAATAAAATGGAATCCTCCTCTACGAAGAAGGTAACCTATAACTCAAAAACCATCTTCTTCATTAATGTTGTTTCAAGTGTTGGTAAATGTTTAAAAAAAACTATAGGAAAGTATGGATAATTAAGGATACTGATAAAAACACAATAGTAAGGGTGTATATGAAAATAAACTGGAAGATATTTTTTGAAATATATGTACAAAAGAGTGATAGTTCTACTCAATACAGTAATGTTCCCATTCCGTGAATTCTAAATAGCATACACCACAAAATAAGAGGGGATGAATATTAGGATTTTTTTGGCGTTGATGTAAATTTGTAAAAGAGGAATTAGAATGTTGGAATAATATGAAAATTCATTAAAATAAAAAATTAATGCATTTATAGGGATAAAGATTGAGGAAATGGGAAGATATGCACCATAGAAGAAAAATCCACTTGAAAAGGAAGTCGATAAGTCATCCTTGAGATGTAAAAAATACAAGAAGACAATTAAATAATGTTATTACAAGAATAAAAATGGGATAAATTTTTTATTCATCAAAGGAAATGAGAAATAGTTCAATACGGTCACTACACCCTATAAGAAAGAAGGATCAAGTTGATGAAGTTCAAAAACAACAGGTGTCTTTAAAAAATGCATATAAAGGTGAAAGATCTATGTTTTAAATTTTTTACTGGTGCTATGAAAGGTATTGGAAAAATACTAATCCTTCTAGTATAATCATTCATTTCCAAGGAACCTAAATGAATCAAGATATATTCATGTTGAATATATGATTAAAAGTACTCAAAGAATGAATATTGTGATGAAGAATACATCTAATGTTCTAAAACAAATCAAATATGAAGGCTTAAAATAATTTTTTAGTAGATGTTTTCAAAAGGGTCAAAATGATGAGAAATAAATAGAAATACTACAATGAGATATTACGTATACTGGGAAAGGGATTTGGATTCAATATAAAAAAATGGAATGTCATGTGGGGATTTTTAAAAGTTATGAATGTTATAAAAGAATTCCTGGTTGTTTGGCCAAGCCAACTAACATTGGAAAAAAAATTGGAGGAAGGTAAGAAACTTTATAATTCTAAAGGAAAAAAAGTTATTAAAAAAATTAAGGTGGAAAAATCTATTCCACGCACCGATAGTATCTTGTGTGAAATGTGAAACCACTTGTTCAAAACCTTTTTTTAACATCCTCTTTTTTCATGTCAGTTTTTTTAAACTGACGTGAAAATATATGAAAATTGATTTTTCACATCGTTTAGTATATTAACAGCTTGATGATACATTTTTTTCTTATTTTTCAAATAGTTTATTTAAGAACCGATGTGAAAAATAAATTTTCCTAACTTTTTCAAGTCATTTCTAAATAACAGACGTGAGAAATAAATTTTCATGTCTTTTTCACATCAGACATTTAACAATCGACATTAAGAGGAATTTTTCACATCTTTTTTTTAATAATAGACATTTAAATTGTTTATATGTTTGTATTTAATTTCCCAAGCTTTGATTTTACTAGTCTTAGAGCTCAAAAGGAGTTACAGATCAATAGTTATGGCCATCAGAAGATCATAATCTCTAAAAAATGTCTTAGAGAAGGCCAACTTATGATGGCCATAACATTTGATCTGTAACTCAGTTTGAGCTGTAAAACCTATGAAATCATATTTTGGTAAATTAAATACATGTTTGTAAACATTTCTCACATTAGTTATTAAACAACCGATGTGGAAAAAAACTTTAAATGTTGGTTATTAAATAACTGATGTTAAAAATTTATTTTTCACATTGGTTATTTAATTACCAACATGAAGATGAAATGAAAATAGTTTTTCACATCGGTTATTATATAAAAGACATAATAAATAACTGAAAATTTTAATATCTTTTAATGATAGTTATTGTAAAACTGACGTGATTGATAGTTTTAATATCCCACCAATGCAAAATTTCATTTTTTAACATCACGACATCGAAATTTTCAATTTCCACATAAAATTTTAAATAACACATTTTCATTTACCATCTCAATTATGTGTTTTAATTATACACATATCATAATTTAACGATCATTTCTTTCAACCAACATTATTCCCCCATCTCGAATAGTTTTATCTTCAATGTGAATCAACGATTTCTTATTTCTGTGATCTTTTCAAGGTATTTGTAATTATTAATCCATGATTTATGTTTTTATGATTAGATTTCTTAATTGATATGACATTTAATGATCATTTTTTCAACCATTATCATTCCACTGGCTTGACATATTTTATCTTCCACATTAATCCACTATTACCTCTTTCCATGATCTCAAAAAGGTATTTGATGTTATTTTTCCATGATTTATATTTTTTATATGTAGTTTTCTTAATTGATATACCATTTAATAATCCTTATTTTATTATAATGTCGAATAATGACTCGTATGATGGTAAAACTAAATATAGTCCTTTGAATTCTAAAATTTATTCTATGATGAAGCTACGATTGGCTCGGTCGATCATTCCTCAAAAAACATATCAAACTTTGGATGGTCAAAACTTTTGATCTATAACTCCATTTAAGGTCTATGGTCTATTAAATCAAAGATCCAAAAATTATCAACAAGATTATAGACACTTTTATGACTTTTTTTTAAAAAAAAACCATCTTTAAGAATGACTTTTAACATTGGTTTTTTAAAAACTGACAAGAAAAACCATAAAATACATCATTAAAATTGTCTATTAAATAAATTATGTCAAAAATCATATTATTAATGTCTCTCGGAAATACATCACCTAAAAAACAATGTTGAAAAAAAACTGAGATAAAAAAATGTTTTTGTACTAAGGAAAAAGTCCAGACATACAATCAAATTTTTTTTGACATGTATTCCTAGATAGTTGGAACAGATTAAAAATAGAATGAATGAACATGGCACATCATGTGCTCAATTGACTAGAATTGGAAACAGAATTTCAGACATAGTATAATTTTTAGGGAAAAAATAAGATAATCTTATAGATGAGGATCAATATAGAAATATCTGTCCAAAGAAATCAACTTATACTCATATTGGGAGAAATAAATGTCCCAAGTTGAGTGAATATTTTGGCCTTAATTTTACTCTTAATAAACAAGAGGGTACATCATTAGTTCATTTTATTTTAAATGTTTATTGTAATCACATTCATGGAATTGATGGATCTGGATGCATTCCTTAAGAGGGAGCATTGATGAGATTAATCTGTTAAATCTCCACCAAACATAGAATGTGGGAATTTTAAATAGTTTTATGAAATTTGAAGGTGGTTTATGAAAATAAAATTTTTATCTATCATTCTTTATTATATTTATCATATCAATTATGGTAGTGTTATTAGTTAATGATAAAATAAGTCAAAGGGGGATATATATCTTTTTCACATTAAATTTCTAATGTGTTTGTTGATGCCTATGTAGGATTTAGCATTTCATTGTTAATTCTGATTATTTCAAACCCGTTAAATGAGAAATGAGAATTTATAACCATGATTTCACATGAATGTTATTTTTATTGACAACATATACATCCTTGGTTATATCTATCGTTTTTTCTATATAAGGATAGCTCAAGTAGACTTAGGGTTGATTAATTAAAGAATCTTTTCTAAGACAACCAAATGATATCCTCCCTCTATTTTAAGTGATCATATAATTTTCATATAATGGAGAAGAATATGTTTTCAAAATGTTGATATTAAAGTATCCCACTTATCTATTAATTTCATTTTCAAAGGAGGAAAAAGTTTTTAGCACAAATATTTAATTTCAAATACATGTAGAGATATTGAAAATTAAATAAAAGGGCGAGATTCCCGGTCCCATTATTGAATTTTTTCTCAATGATGTGTCAATATATGTTTGTTAATTTTTTAGATGAAGTTATGATTCATGTAAAATTTTCATTGATTCAATTTATGGAATTGGATTTCATTCTTAGAGAACTCTCCTAGGTAACTATAAATTTTGTTGAAGTTGATCTTTAAATGTCAAAGAAGTGTGTTTAGGAGAACACATTTTATAAACCATGTACAATACAATGAAAAGAACTATTTTTATAATGTATGGAGTATTTAAATGGGTCCATTAAAAAATATAGATCCATATTTATTTTAATGAGGGATTTGATGAGGAATATGATTTGCAAGATAATATTTGAGAATGGACATAATTCTATGATTTACTTAGAGTGAATATAAGTATTATTTATGAATTGGTCATTAATAAAAAAAATAAGTACAATCATTGAATCCCTCAAGGGATATCCCTCAACCACACTTAAGAGAACTGAGGGTCTACCACATGGGAGAGCCCTCCCAAGGATGCTTCATGGTGGTAGATTACTCGGCCCATGTACATGGCCCACATTAGATCAACTGTGTACATGGAACATTAATTAGGTCTAGTGTTAGTGGGCTAGGGAATGTCGAACTGAATTTTGAGGTGTGATGTGAAATTTTAATTGGTGAAGAACCCCATAGTTAGTTTGATCAAATAAGAAGCACATGATTTTTGATAAACTGTGACCCAGACAAAGCACAGATTCAATGTGGGGCAAGAACTCTGGCGAGCTGTTTATCCAATTTTAAATTGATATTGATAAAATAGTGGCTATCAGATGAGTCTAATATCAACTGTTTGATAAAAGGAGAAATTTCATCTCCTATCTCTTGATGAGTTGATTCTAGGTCATTCTCTTTCATCACTCCATGGTGGCATGCTAGTGCTCAATTTCATTCTTCTAGTTGTCTTATTTACTAGAACTGAGGCTGGTGAGCTCAAAATAATCATGCTTGCAACATCACCTTTCATGATTAAAATCGAAATGACTCTATTCAAATAATATTACATAACAAAGGATGATACGTAGAAACCAATATCCATACTTATGTGATGACATCTACCATTAAAAAGTAGAAGCATGTGATCATATTCCATGCACGTGAGGATCCATCACAAACTCATGAAAGAGAATATGAAATGTCTTTCAGTGTACATATTTGGAAAATACCAAAATATTTAGTATATTAAAATATTGAGATATGTATTAAAACACAAACAAATTTACCTGACTTAATTATATGAGGAGAGGTTGTGGGAAACTCTCTATAAATAACTAAGGTATTGGTTGAGAAGATTTCACTACCGATCATTCATGAGAGGGTCTCGTTTTTTGACAAATATAAACACTATAATACAAGTGGTTTCATGAATAATTGTCTCTATTTATGATATTCTTATGATAAGGAGAAGATAAATTATCATGGGAATTATACTTGTGTAAATCTTACTGATATTGCTACACTATGAACCTTGTTTTGTGAAGCCTTTCCGGAACGAGATACTCCTATGTGTAACCTCCTAGGCTTGCATGAATTGATTCCCACACTATGATAAAGTGTCATCTAAAACTTGTATCATAATTAATAAAGGTAATTTTAGTATTTGTGAAGCCTCCCCAGTTTTCACTACATACTTGTGTAAAGGAGTGTTTTTTCATAATGGGATTCATGCACATGCATGCATATGTGAAGGTGGAATCACTTGCATTATATTCTCACATGAGAGTGGACAGTGCATGCTTGAGACATTGAGATAAAACCCGAACACATGAAGACACAATCAAGGAGGCACATTATAATAAAGGACATAAATAAATGTAATAGGGTTTCATATTCCTTGCAACTCATGAATAAAGTGAAATTTATTTGATGTTGTGCAATACTATTCTTGCATAGAATAATATCAATGAATTAGTGTGAATATCTTTCACACATTAAGTGAGGATGAGACATTAACATAAAGAAGAATCATCCTAAGAATAGATTAACTAAGGGAACTGATCAGACATAGGTGATATGATATTATTGATCAAGACCAAAAGACTTGACCTGTCGCTATTGAAGGTACATGAAGAGTACATGAGAAAGTTAGATCTACAAAATTGTGGAGGAAGATAAAAGAGTAGCCTAAAATAGATCAAGACATCAAATATTATGAATAATTTCGATTGGTGCTAGGATAAGGTGATGTAATTTGGATTACTCAAGGACTAGAAGGATTCTCTCGGTTGGAGACAGAGTAAAGAAGTCTATCAGTTAGAGTTAGGTGAAGGATAAGATAGTTGGGGGGAATAACCAACCAAGGAAAAAGAGTTGGATTGCTGGAGGGTATGACTAATATCAACCTGTGGATTAACGATGGGGTTATATTACCAGTTTCTACCTTATCGATTGTAATAATAGATAGTATTATAGTGAATAATCCATGTTGTAGAGAATAAACAATATGAAAAGAAGTATGTATTTGTACTAAACCTTGAAAATATCATGTGTTTGTGATCTCTATTATTATTTCTGCATATGAATTGATACTGTGAGATATCATTGAGTGGATTGATAAACATAACAAGATCAAGAGGTAGAATTCAAAAGAATGAATTTGAAAAAAAAATTAAACAACTGATTCACCCCATCTTAGTGGCCAATCCATCTTGGGGAACTACGTAAAAAATACCACATACTATATTATGCGAGGTTAACATGCAGACTGCGATGTTTTAAAAAGTTTAGTAGTAGTGTTTCAAGATGAAGGATATCACATAGTAGTGAATTGTGTGAATAAGAATTAGTGTCTCATGATACATTGTGTGAATAAATTTCATAACACTCAATGTGAAGAACATGCATTCAATATTCATATATGAGTGAGTTGGGTATTTAAAAAGAATCAAAATTTATAGTGCAGTTGTGTGTGAATTTAATTATGTAGTCAATTGTGAAAATTAGAACATATCAAAACAAGATTGAATTTTTTTTTGAGAGTGAGACCAAACTTTCAGTGTAGTCATAATAAAAGTGAGAAATTAGATGTTGAACATAAATGAAATATCAGAAGCTGACAGGTTTTGATAGATGAAGGTGAGATAAAGGCAAACTACTACAAAATGGATGTTAAACAACACTAAAAATATTGATAAATGTAACCATTATCAATGATAAAGAAAGCACTGCTAAATGCACCCCCTTTATGGTCACTTTTTGAGGGTGGATAAAAGGGACCTTCATCCGCCCTTTTTTAGTGCTTATAAAGGGTTACCATTATTAGCACTAAAACACATATCAAAACATATATTCCAAATAAAAATAATTATATAATTAAAAACCATATATATATATATATATTTATATTAACATAAATATGAAATATTTTTTAAATTATGATCTATATATGATGTAGTATACATTTAAATTTGATATATTAGATATTTAGTGAAAAAAACATATAAAATAATTAGAAAAATAATATATATATTATTAAAAAAAAAATTAATATTAAATAATTTTTTATTGATATATATATATATATCTGAAATCTGATTTACATATACTAAATATTTATTTTCAGTTTATATAATTATTTAAATTGATTATAAGTTAATTAAAAATTAATACTTATTAAAAATATTTAATAAATAATAGTAATAAACTTTTGATAACATTTTTTTCAATGTCATTTATTTTCTAAATTTAACACATATAGAAAACAATAGGTAAATAAATATAAATTAAAAATATTGGCTAAATATGCATTTACACTTAATATCTCAAACAATAATTTCACCCAATATATACAAATTTAATTTATTTTTATAAAGACAAACATACACTATTAACAAATTATTTATATTATTATTTTAGATACTTATTTGTTGATATTCAATATTTAAAATATTTTCCTTTTAATTATTACATTTTATTCAATTTTATATATTTATTTAACACATATATATATATATACTATTTATTACTTTTTAATATATATACTATAATTTATTAATCATTTTAATGTTTATTCCATTAATAATTTTTATATATATTTTTTTAATTTTTGCATTTTTAATTTTTAATTCTAAATTGGTAATATTGTTCATTTTTAATAATTATTTATACATATTTATTGATTAACATTTAGTTTTTTTAATCAAATTTTAATTTTCATATATAAAATATATACTAATTTTCATTTTATGTATTCTTTTTTTATTTTATAAAATTTATATAATTTATGACTCTGATTTATTATTTTATTATTATTTTTGATCTATTTATATTTTAAATAAATTTAATTAATTTTTATAATTTATTCATTTAATATTATTCATTCATTTTGAATACTAAGTTTTTTTTACTTTTTTATTAATATAATTATTTCTAGTATTTATTTGAATAATATTTTTGCAATTTATTAAATTTTTTATATATAACGATTCATCAATAAATTTTATTTTTTTAATATAGAAATATATTCATATCAATATATATATATATATATATCCATATATAATGTTACCATTAATATGATTTATATACAAAACATATATTTACATTTAATAAGTCATATATCTAGTGGAAAATGGTTTCTAATAATATATTAATACTAATTAAAAATATTTAATAATATTTATCGACTAATAGATTTTAGATATCATATAATGTCATTTTTTTTCAATTTAACACATTTCAAAATTGTTTTATATAACAAGATATATATAACGGTGAAATTAATTTTATATTAGTAATGGTAAGATGGTTCTTCTAAATGATAAGTGTAAAAAAAGAATAGTGAGGGTAATCTAAAGTTATTTAAGTGTAAAGTAATCACAATTAAGTGTGAATCTATGTTATGTAAGGATAAAATAAATTTAATTAAGGGTAAAAAAGTTAAATAAGTTTAAAATAAAGGTATGTAAGTGTAAAAAAAGTTATGTAAGTGTGAAAGAAAGTTATGTAATGGTAACCTAAAGTTATTTAAGAATAAAAAATGTTAAAGAAGGTTAAATTTAAGGTTAAATAAGGTTAAACTAATGTTAATTAAGGATCAAATAAATCAATGTAATATTATACTAAAGATAAGTAAGGGTAAAACAAATTTAGTGGTAAAATAAATTAAGGTATGTATAAAACAAAGTTATGTAATGGTACACTAAAGTTTATTATGTCTAAAAATTTAAGTAAGGGTAAACTAATGTTACGTAAGGGTAAAAAAAGTAAAGTAAGGGTGCAATAAAGTTATAGTAGGGTACAATAAAGTTATGTTAGGGTAAAATAATGTTATGTAATGAAAAACTAAATTTATGTATTGGTAAATCAAATATATGTAAGGGTAAAAAAGTTATTTAAAGTTAAAATAAAGTTAAATAAAGGTAAATTAATGTTATGTAAGGGTAAAAAATTAATTAATGTTTAAAAAAGTTATGTAAGATTAAACTAAATTAAAATATTTGTAAAACAATGTTATTTAAGGTCAAGCTAAAGTTGTATAACTATAAATTAAAGTTAAGTAAGGGTAAAAAAGTTTATTAAGTCTAAAATAAATTTATCTAACAGTAAAACAAATTTATATAATGGTAAAACTAATGTTAATTAATGGAAAATAAATTTATGTAAGGGTAAAAAGGTTAATTAGTGGAAACCTAATGATAATTAAGGATAAAACAATGTTAAGTAAGTGTAAAATAAATTTATGTAAGTTTAATACAATGTAAAGTGTGGGTAAACTAAATTTAATTATAGGTAAACTAAGGTTAATTAAGAGAAATAAAAGTTATGTAAGGGTAAACTAAATTTAAGTAAGGGTAGAAAAAAGATTAGTAAGGGTAAAAATAATGTTAAATATATGTAAAAAAGTTATGTTAGGGTAGAATAAAGTTATGTAAGGGTAAACTATAGGTAAGCAAGGGTAAAATGATGTTATTTTAGGGTAAAATAAATTTATATTATGGGGAAATAAATTTATGTATGTTTAAAACAAAGTTAATTAAGTGTAAATGTTGTTAATGGTAAAAAAAAGTAAATTAAGGGTAATCTAAATTTATATAAGGGTAAACTAAAGTAACATAGTTGTTAAACAAAGTTATTTTAGTGTAAAATAAATTTATGTAAGGGTAAAAATGTAATGTAAGGATAAAAATAATGTTAATTAATGGTAAACTAAATTTAATTAAGGGTAAAATTAATGTTATGTGAGGGTAAACTAAAGTTAATTAAGAGTAAAACAATGTTAAGAAAGGGTAAAATAAATTTAAGTAATGTTAAAAATGTTATTCAAAAGAAAAAATAAGGTTATATAAGGGTAACTAAAGTCAAGTAAGGTTAAAAAATGTTAATTAAGTGTAAAAAACATTTAAGTGACGGTAAAATGAAGTTAATTATTGGTAAAAGTAATGTTAAGTAAGTGTAAATCAAAGTTAAATAAGGGTAGACTAAGGTTAATAAAGTTTAAAATAAAGTTAATTAACGGTAAACTAAATTTAACTAAGGTTAAAAAAAGTTAAATAAGAGTAAACTAAAGTAAAGTAAGGGTAAAAAAATATTATGTATCGGTAAACTAAAGTTAAGTATGGGTATACTAAACTTAATTATTTAATGAAATTTTATTTAGATTCACACACACACACAAAATATTTATGCAACATATTCAATTTTTAATATTCATTTTAGAGTATTATTTATTGACATAATATATTTAATATATTATGTTATTAATTAGAAATTGTTATTAATTTTTTATATTTTTATTTATATAAATTATTTATTAATTTTTTTAATAATTGTTTATAATTATTATATTTTAATATTATTGAATCATCGAAAATATTAATTATATTTTTTTTATAAATTATTTATATTTAATTTTTATATGTTTAAATTTTTTGTAATTTTATCTATTTTTAATATTTATTTATACATATTTACTCATTACTATTTTTTTTAATATGCTACACATAATTTATATAATTGATATGTTTTCATTTTTATTTTAACATATATTATTTTTAATTTTTTTGATAATCTATATAATTAATATCACTCATTCAATTTTTTAATATTTTTTCTATCTATTTATTTTTTAATAATTAAAACTCACTATTTTTTGATATTCACTCATTTAAGATTATTTATTCATTTATTAAAGTATTTTTTTATTTATTAATTTTTAATTTTTATTTATACATATTTATTAATAAAATTTAATGTTTTTAATATGTAATGTTCATATTTAAGATATGTTCATCTTCATTTTAACATAAAACATATCCATGTTTTTAATATTTTTGAAGTCTATTCATTTTTAAATATTAAATTTCACTAATTATTTACAATCATGAATTTAAGATTTTATATTTACTAATAATGTTAATTTACTTTTACATTTTTTATAATTTATTCATATTTAATATACATTCATTTAATTTTATTAATTTTATTTTAAATAGCTTTTTTAACGCTTTAAAAACGCCTATAAATATATTTTTTATTAGTTCCAAAATAATAAGGGCTGATAAAACCTATCTTTATCAGGACAAAGATCCTAACAATGATAAGGATAAGTCATTATCTCAAATTTTTATCACTTATAAAGATAATCTTTTTTAGTTCATATTATTTTAGTACTGATAAACCCCATCTTTATCTATGCTTTTTAGAAGTCATTGATAAAATTGTTAAAGATCCTATAAATTAAACCCTATCAGAAGCCAACTCATTCACATTGTTCAAGATATCACATAACCTTACCTCTACCACCGATCCCCTCAAAATTATTAGAAGAATTTTCCCTCTTAAAACCTATGGTATGTTATTATTTCTATTCCTCTTTTGTTTACCTTTCAATGTTTCACCATTTTTAGTTCTTTCTTTCCCCATGTAATATATATCCCCTATTCCACTATCATAGAGGCATGACCTATCCTAAATGACCAAGGCCATTAGGATTGAAATTAAATTGGTTTGATGTAGCTAATTCTTACATGGTTATTTGTTTATACATGATTTATAAAGGGTTTTTATACTCATGTTTGGGTTTTTTTAATTGTTCAAGTCTCATTGGGTATGCTTTTGGTTTTACATAAACCACCATAGGATGTTTATTTTCATCTCACCCATATATAAATTGAATTTTTTATGAATCATCACAAATAACATTAAAATGTTTAGATTCCTTTAACTTTAGTATTCAAATATGATAATTATTATTTTATAAAGATTACAATCTATAAATACGGGGAAATCAGCAAGGTGGCTAGAATCCCATGTGGGTTACCCTTTTTGGAATTTAGTTGTTGTCTTCATTTTTCTTAATTAATGCTTTAATCCATCCCCAGTTTCCTACTATAATATCGCCACACACCACCTTGATTTTTTTTCCATACAGTCAATATTCAAGCTATATAAGGAGGTTATCAAGGTGAAACCTTCTCATAAAAACGAGTCTAACATTACAATTTAAATAACTTATATCCCTTTTTTCATTATAACTTTCATTTTTATTTCTTATTTGAGTTTCTATAGTGAGAATGACGTTTTTATTATGGAAAAAATGAAATTTATTTGAAGTATCTATAATTTTTTCCTTTGACTATGAATACCTTATGTGTATTTATGTTTTATAGAAAATGATTTTTTTTATTTAATAGGAAGGGTATGAAGAATAAATGGACGGATTCTAATCACATGAAAAAAGTGTATGATGATGTAGTTACAATTTTCATCATATTTACAATTGATCATGTATATGACTCTTCTAATATCCTTTTTCAGTGTTTATGTTATTATTATTAAAGATAAATTAATCCATCGTAGAATTGATAAAAGCTATAAATGTTATAATAAATATAGGGAAAAATTAAAGGTACATGAAAACAGGGATGATACTGAGATTTATAGATTATTTGATATGAATACTAGTCTAAATGATAATGGATATCATTTTCAATAAATGTAAATGACAACTTAATATAGTCGTTGTGATTATCCAAATATGTTGAAAAATTAAATAGATGTGTAAAGAGACCATTTTATATTAGTTTTGGTAAAAAATCGACATTTTGAGATATATTAAAGTTATATAATTTAAAATTTGGTAGGAGATGGAGCGACACAATATTTAAAAAACTACATGGCCTCTTGAACTATTTACTACCAGATGAAAATGATATTTCTTATTTAAAACATGATGGTAAAATAATTATAAATTTTTTGTGTATAATCACTAAAAAAATATATTACTATTCAAATTATTTTTGATTGTTTCACAAGGACCATGAATCACACATAAAGTTCCCTAATTATGGTGAAAATCGATACAAGATAGATGAATCAAGTACTTTGAAATTTGTGTGGAACTTTACTATAATTCCAAGGTTTAGGTGACTAAACGGATCTTAGAAAACCACTATAAATTTAACATGGAATGTAGATATAAGAATTGAATACATGAAACTACATCACCCATCAGAAACTCATCAGTAGATTATAATTGATTATGATTATCCTAAATTTGGAAATGAGTTGATAATCCTCTATCTTGCATTCTTCATATATTGAATAAATCATTTTTGAATAAAAAATATTTCTCATAGTACATGTATAGTTATGTTGGGTAATTATAACACTCTACCACAATTATACATGAATTGAAAATACATTGTGTTGTCTCTACTTATATATGGACTAAAACAAACTAGTAATGGTATTGATGTGTATTTGGATCCTTTGATCAAAATTATTAAATTGAATGGGATACAAGTGTCACATTGTATGATGATCATAGAAGTGAAAAGTTTACATTAAGATAAATTTTATATGAGATGATAAATTAATTTCTTATTTATGGATTTTTTTAGGTTATAGAATTAATGGAATGTTGGGGTGTACAAATTGTGAATAATTTATACACTCATTTATGTTTAATCATTCCAAGATGACTATGTTTTTGAGACATCACATTTTTGTAATGATCCAAAATTTTAGTAATGAAAATTCCCCTAGATTTGATTAAATGTCATAATATGTAAAATGGTAATAAAATATATATCCACTTCCATTAATTTATGTTTTTTTATTTTAAAATACCATTATGAATTGTTACCGCTGATAATATAAACTTTTAAGAGTGATTACATGATTAGAATAAATATAGGGCTTTACAAAATCTAATTTAATCATAAAAATAAGGCAATGGCCTCATCAAGTAATATTGCTTCACACCAATCCCATTTTTTCTGAGCTTATAAAGGATTTGTCATCACTGGGTTTCACTCTTGACCAAGCCAAGGCTAAGCTTCAACGCATTAAGCTTGAACGAAACCACCTACATGAGAAGTGGAAGTTAAAAGAGATTACCACTCGAGTGAAGTTATCTGAGCCACCTCAAGAGTCGGTCACCTTCGCACACCATACCCTTTGGCCTTATGCGGGTGTTATAAAGGGATGTGTAATAAGACCCTAGTACAATGATTTTTTACATTATTATTTGTATAATGAATAAACATTCATTTTATTATTGTAACATTGTAAATAGTTTTTAAAGAAGAAATAATATTTTTAATTAATATTCAATTAAAAAATATATTTTGATGATATAATGGATTTTTTAATTATATATTATTATAATAAATTATTATTATTAATTTTTTATTAAATATAAATAATCTAATATATTTATTGAATACAATTGTATTTTTCATTATGGTTTGAAAGCTATTTTTGTCAAAACCCATTAATTTTTGATAAATGTTGTTTTTAATTTGAAAATTAAAAAATTCACATATTTATAAAATTATTTATATAAAATTAATATTATTTTTTAAATTAGGGTTTCAAAATTATCCAACAGTGATTTTTTCATAATTTTCTGAGATAGTCAAAATTTTGGGTAAAAATTAAATACCATTTAAATATATAATTTTTTTATGACATCATAATGACCCAATAGTAATGTAATAAAACAATATAAAAGTTATGTTCGGCCAATATATGTTTTTCCTTTAAAATAATGTGATTTTAGGTTTATTTTATTTATTTTACAAAGCCTTGGTGGACCATCCAAGACATATAAAACATTTTCACCTTTTATGATTTCCTTGAGAGTGTGACTCACCTAAACATGAGAAAGCATAATATTTTATTAATTTAGGAAATTGGACTTATAAAATAATGTTTTAAAATCCCCTTCAGAATAAACCATGCTAAAAACCCATGGGGTGGTTTTTGGTTTTAATTAGTTTAATGTGTGGTTTCCAAAACCTTAATAATAAAGAATTCCCTCAACTTTCCTATATAAACCCACTAAAACTCCCATTAATCAACACTAAAACCATTTGAATGTCAACTAACCTCTTCCATATTATCTCTATAATCCTCCCAATATTCCCAAAACTCCCTAGATGCCTCTCTCAAGCCTCTCCAATTCATTTGGGATAACACTTCCAAGTAAGAGATTTATTCCTTTCTCTTTTTCGTGCAAAATTATTTATGTTGTTATACCCTTTTATTTTAAATTAAAAATTCGGGGGTATGATATATAACCTTCCCTATACTTCCCTATTTATGTTTTAATTATTATATACCCCATTATCTTTCATTAATTCCTCCCATTTACACCCGTTACCATGCCAATATTCCTTAAGAGATTTATTCTCCTCATTTACAATCAAGAAATTCTTTTACATTATGCTCCTAAATTACTTTATATATATTGGTTCATGTATCTATATTACCCCTTATGATCCATTTGATATATATATTTTTAAATAAACCATTATCTCTCATCAACAAATTTTTATGAATTCTTCTGTTATGTCGTTATGCTGGAGAAATTGCAAAGTGATTTTATAAGACAAAGTCATTGTGTTGTGAATACAATGCCCATTTATCTCTCAAGGTTATTCAACTTTATGCACATTTACATATTTATTATAGAGTATAATTTATTTATTCTAAATTATATTATCGTGTAAAAAATTATGATGTTTGATGATTCCATGTTGTATGATCCATATGGCACACTTATGCAAGAAATGAAATGATTAAGAAGGGTGCACCCTGATAGTGCACCAATGCATTGTGTAAGGATTAGTATTATGATAATTCAATTTAAATGAGTGTTTAATCATGACAATTCAAGTTCAATTAGGTTTTACTCATTCTCCATGTGCAATGAGTCGTGGCTCATGCTAATATCATGTTAAATGTTGTTTCCATATTATTAAGTTATGAAAATCAAGCAATATCATGCCTTTATGATCATATTTCTCTTGAAATCCATTGATATGCCTATTTCCTTACATGTACAATATTATTCATGTTATTCCTTTTTACTCCCTTATTGTTCTTTATAGATCACCCTTTTTTATGTATGTCTTAAGGTTATCCCATGCAATTCTAAGTACGAAGTAATATTGTGATCATGTAAAAGAAGTTCTCAATAAAGTTGTTTTGTTTTATGTTATAATTTGTTATGTAATGTTTCTAATTTCCCAAGACACTATACCTCTCAATCCATAGATTTTTCTTAAGTGAAGTTTTATGTAATAAATTGTGTTTACATGTGTATTAAAGAGAAGAGTTGTTATAGTTGGCATCAGTGGATAAATTTAGTTATTTTAGGGATCTAGGATTACAAAACCCTAGTAAAATCCTTAGGGATAATAATAAGTATAATAAAAACATACCTATATTTTGGTGAGTAATTATTACATGTTTTATCAAGAAATTACAACCTTGTCTGGTAAGAGACGGTGGAGGCGTCTCTGGAACATATGTATTTATTGGTAAAACCCAAAAACAACACTTTGAGCTAGACTAAAACGAGAATTGGCGAATGACAATGGGCCGTGTTACACACTTGGTTATGACACTCTTGGGGAATATGCTTTGGTAAATTTCATAAGCTTAGTATGAACCATTATTAATGGAATAAAACAAATTCCCTTATGAATATATATTTTGTAGTAGATCATGAATAACGTAGATAAGTTAAGGAAATAAATGTAATTTATAAGATATCCTTTTTTGTCTTTGGATTCCCCCTTTAAGTTTTACCCCTATATTTCCTTTTATTCTAGCCATGAGCTGGTAATATGAGGACATGGGCTAACAACCGATGCTAAGATCAATGTTATGACTATTCTAATGAGATGCCCAATAAGATGAGAGCTAGGATCGAAACATTTGTCACGATACTCTCTCAGTCAATTCAAGTTTTGAATTGAAACATCGGTCAAGATATAATGTTCAACACCCCTGTAAGAAAGAAAAAGATGCAATAGAGAGCTTCATGCAATAAATGCCTCTTACCTTTAATGGATCATCTGATTCCTCAATCACCAAACAATGGATCAAATCCATTGAAAAGATCTTCTCCATCATTCAATGT
Organism: Viscum album; assembly: GCA_963277665.1. Lineage (NCBI taxonomy): Eukaryota > Viridiplantae > Streptophyta > Magnoliopsida > Santalales > Viscaceae > Viscum > Viscum album. Next base: position 1,821,212,984 of record OY728164.1, read on the forward strand.
TCTGAACAAGAGAAGGTACTTCTGGATACGTATATTATGGATTGTGAAGCTGATTAATGGTGGACATTGATCAAAAATACAATATCTGGGGAGGAGATCGATGTGTTAGAATGTAAGGATTTCCAAAAAATGTTTTTCGATAAATATTTTCATCGCACCCTCCGACATAAGATGGAATGTGACTTCCTTTCCCTCAATAAAAAATATGACAAATCCGTAAGAGTGTATAAGGAAAACATTGAATGGATTGCATGATATACCTCCAGATTTATCGTTAACCCTGAATGCAAGGTTTACCGCTTCTTTGGTAGGATAAAGACTAGCCTACATAAGGTCTTAGAGATCCATGACTTCAAGAGATATGAGGATATTTTTTGACGTAACCTCAATGATGAAATAGAGATCAGTAAATCTCAGGGGTATCATGGGGATAAGAAGTTTAAGTTGGAATTTAATTGTGGAGGTCCTGTGGATAAATAAAACTATGCTAATAAATTCTAACACCCCACTTGACAAAGGTGTGAAAAGAATCACCCTCGAAATTTCCTGAAGGGAATGAAGAAATTCCCTTGGTGTAGAAGAGAAGGGAACACGGATATCTACTACTGACAAAGAAAAAACAGCTGCTGCAATAGAGGAGTTATTACTCCATTAGACCCTCAATGTGTTTTTCATTGATTCGATTATAAAGAACCACGACACTTGGAATCCAGTTCCCTATGAAACTGGTTTTTGGAGGAAGCCAACAACCTATAAGGCAGCAGGGGGATTTTTCCATCACTACCACCAATGTTAACCCTAAAAACAAAGTGGTGACAAGTACACTTGTTATTTATTCAAGAATATAGTACATACATATTTATCTGGGTTTGAAAAATTATTTTATATCCCAAATTTTTAGTATAAAATCACAACATCCCCACAAATCATGTAAGTAGAGATGTTAGTGAGAATAGAAAATGGGAAAATCATTGCAACACCTTAAAATAATTTCTCCCCTGTCACAATTTGTGGATTAAACTTCCTAGAGAACCTCTTCGTACTCCCTATGGTTAAATTTGATGCAATTCTTAGCATGTATTTTCTTTCCTTATATATTGCCAATATAAATTTATGTGATAGGGAAATCGATCTTCATATAGAGAATGAACCCCTGATTCTAGTCAAGTGCAAGGAGGTGGATGAATCTTTTTTAGCACCATCATCTCAAGTGTGGATATTACTTCCCTATGAGCATGAATATCATTAACAGATGATTGATTCTAAGGAAGCAGCCATCCTTGAAGGCATGCCTATTTTTAGGTATTTCTCTGAAGTTTATCATGAGGAATTTCCTAGTCTTCCTCTATAAAGGGATGTTGAATTTTCAATTGATCTTATACCAAGGGTATTGCCTATATCCAAGACTCTATATAGAATGGATATTGTGGAGATAGAAGTGCTAAAGAAATTATAATATGGGAATTGGGATAAAGGGTCTATACACCCAAGTGCTTCACCATGTTGTGCAATATAACGACCCATACTTTACATACATTTTTAATACTTCAAAAATTGAAGCACACTTATTACAACATATGATAAAACCACAAAGGACCGTATAGGTATAGTGTCTTTAGAAACTGGGAAACATAAACAACTGGTTCATAAATCTTCTACAATGTCTCCCATTTATTTCATCATATCTAGGGTCCCTTTTATCATATTCTACTTAATATCCATCTTCCTGACCTGGGGAAAAGAAAACATAAAAGGGTGAGCTCAAATGCTCAGCAAGGGGAAAAATGGAAATAAAAATCATATCATATTTTTTTGAAAATCAAAACCTGCAAAAGAGATCATAATATCTTAACATGGAATAAATCATAGAAGTGAAAATGAGATCCCAATAAAACTTGAAACTTTGTGGCATGCACACATAATCATGGAAAATCATTTCTTGTTAGTCATGACTCATTGCCAAGACTATCTTAGTGGACAAAGTCCCTTTCTGAACCGAGTTCACTCCTCGTTTCAGTCCTGTATCACTGAACCGAAATAACCTTCCGTTCCAGCCATGTCTATCTCATGAGATATAAAATCATTACCCAATGCATTGGAGGGAGATATAGGTCCCACCCATCTTATAATGAATCCTTTCTTATGTGTGCCACATAATCATAAAACATACATCATCGCATAACACATGTAACAAAAATGGGATTCTTGAAACATCATGACATCATAAAACAATTCATATATGATAAAGGAATTCATAAAAATATTTCCATCACAACATAATAAAATCCATGTAATAATAGGGATTAAAACAGAACCCTTTATTATCTTAGATGGAAAATAATTTTGATAAAACACTTGAACTCTATTCTTGAGGAAAATATCCTTTCTACTTCAAAAACACTTTTCCTTTCTTAACATGACATACAATTTTAAACTAAAAGAAGTTGATTAAAAATAAACTTGAATACTTGTAAAGGAAGATTCTTGGAAATAATGTTTTAGAAATCCATTCATGCCATATAAGTTAAGAAGGAAACATTCTTCGTACTTTTGTCGGAAAAGTCAAAAAGTACCTCGTACGAAAAATGACAAAAGATTCCTTTCATATTCTTTACTAAAAACTCACCGAAAGGTAAAATTGGATTTAAACTATTTTAAGTGGATGGAAATAATATTACATATTGATGAAACATGGATGTGGATGATAGAATACACCCCAGTAAATACTTACGAATAAACAATCTCGGATAAAAATGAGATTGTGATATTTCCCTTACCTTAGGTCCAATTTGCTTTGTTCGTGTCCGAAGCTCCTGTATAATGGTTTAAATAATGTTATTGACTTATTCCAGAATCATACATATTGATATGATATCATATATGGTCATATTATTAGCTTCTTGTTAGTAATATTTCATTGTTACTTGTTACTCGGGTCTTTATAACTTTTTGTTCTTATGCGTGTTTTGTCGAATAAATTCTTATTCTTATCTTTAGGTTATAGATAATTCATTTAAGGAATGGTATTAGTGTAGTATATACCATATTCATTCATTCAATTCATTTATATAATCATTATGAAATGAAGATAATTTAGAACGAGTCGCATCACATCGTGGAGACGGTATTCCGTACGTACGCACGAGTGATGATATCGTTCCTATGATCGTGGAATTGTATTGGAGTATATATATATTATTTCAGTTTCAATATTACTTCATAATAATCATATATAGTTACTCATTACACCATTATACCCATCCTTGTAAGGTGATGGTGGAAAATAGATTACACCACGGCGTGGAGACGGTATTCCGTACGTACGCACGCGCGGTGATTTCATTTTTCCGTAGGATGGATAGAAGGTGAATTAGGGTTGTTTCATATTTATAATAACATATCAGTATGTAAGTAATACTGATGTTATTACTTTATCATGAAACAAATAAAGAAGAAGAAGTTGAAGAAGAAAGAAATTGAAAAGATCGGTAATGGATATTACCTCTTCTTTGGAACGCCTCTTTGAATCCTCCACTTAAGGAACTAAGATTGGTCTTTGGAGAAGACCAGGACCTCTAGGATTATTCTAGGGAAGTGGAGAGGAGAAAATGGCAAGGGTTGGCCGAGCATGAGTGCTCAATTTGGTGTGAGGAGGAGGGGGAGGAGGTGCCCTTTTATAAGGGAGGAGAGGGGCACCTTAGGAATATCTCAAAATATTATTTTATATTAAAGTAAAAATCGGTTTATAATGGTTCCAAAGGGTCTTATTTCGAAGATAAGGTGGGGATGGGTCGAAATCCTATCAACCAATAGTATTTAGACAAGTTTAGGGTATTATTTTAACCTTATCAATTAGATTTAACTCTAAGTTAATTAATTTAACTTTTACCGTGTCTTTTTGTTTTCTTTTACTATATGGTTAATACACTTACTATAACATGCCAAAAGAACCCCAAATTGTTTATTATTAATATATATATCCTTATCTAAGTCATTTGGCCGAACCTTAGATTTTTAGGAATAAAATAACAATTAATAATATAATATTTGATTTAAAAACTATTTTCTGTCAATTTTGACACTATTTGATATATGATTTTTTGTGAAAGTCATAACAGAATTATATGTTCGAACCAAGTTGATTAAATCAACATTAATATATCATAGTAACCTAGAAAATTAGTGGAATTCATAAAAAGTCTCAAATTACATTTATTTGGGTGTTTATAACATCAATTATGTCAATATTTCATTAATAAGATAATTACTGCATCATCATTGTGTCATAAATAAATTAAATTATTTAATGTCTAAAAATTAGAAATAAAATACCCTTATGTAGGAAATCTTTTTAGATTTCTAATGAATATTTATAGTCGAATTTATCTTATGTATAACCCCATATTAAAAATGATTTACTTATTAAACTTTGATTTTAACTATTTTAACCCTTCTTTAAATAAATTAATAATAAATGTCCTAATCTAATCCAAGTGGGCCTAAATGGTCATATTTTATTCCTAAGTTTGTTTTTGGTCGAATTACACTAGTCCAATAGAATTAGGACATGTTTTAGGGTAATATTGATATCATATTTACCCTTAGTTACCCTATTTACTATTAACCGCGGTAAAAATAGTAAAAAGTTACTATTCACCAAAAAAATTATTTTCATCTCATTGAGCCACATTTTAGTCCTTGATATTAACCGTGTCTCTCGGATTTTTGAAATTCCATTCACAGAAGCGGTAAAATTAAGTTTTATGCAAAATTCAGTTTTTAACCTACCACTTAGTGGTTTCACTATTCATCAAAAATTGAAAGTTTTCAGAAAAATACCAAAATTTCACCCTAGGCTAATTTCGATATTATGAGTCCAAAAATGAAGTCCATTTTGAAAAATAAAATTTATAAAATTTCAAAATGTGGTTATTACTATTCATAACGGCTAGTTTTAATAGCATATTGTTGTTTAGTGAAACTCGGTATTGCGTACGACGCAAGCTATCGAGGAAGGTCGCGATTGCGTGTAAAGAAAGCCAAGTAAGTGTTGTGTAGAAAAAGATTCCTTTGATGATTTATATAACATAAAAGTCTCGGGTGTTACATTCTACCCCCCTTAAAAAGAATTTCGCCCTCGAAATTCGTCACTTTGTTACAAACAGATGAGGATACTTCTCCCTCATCATTTCCTCGAGCTCCCATGTAGCTTCTTCAAGTTGGTGGTTCCTCCATAAAACTTTCACCAATCGAGTGGTCTTGTTTCGTAGGACTTTTTCGCTACGATCCAGAATCTCTATCGGTTGTTCTTCATAAGAAAGATCTTGCTCCAGCGGTACAACTTCTGAGCTGAGTACATGTGAAGGATCTGGTATGTACTTTCTCAGGAGAGATACATGGAACACATCGTGAACTTGAGAGAGATTCGGTGGAAGCGCCAATCGGTAAGCTACCTTCCCAACACGATCCAGTATTTCGAAAGGACCGATATATCTAGGGATCAACTTCCCCTTCTTTCCAAATCTCATAACCCTCTTCCAGGGAGATATTCGTAAGAACACTTTATCACCCACTTCAAACTCTAGGTCTTTTCTTCGGTTGTCAGCATAACTTTTCTGTCGACTCTGAGCTGCTCTTATGTGTTGTTGAATAGATCTGACTTTTTCTACCATTTCATCAACGAGATCAGGTCCTAATAGCTTTCTTTCCCCAACTTCATCCCAGCAAGTTGGAGTCCTGCATTTCTTTCCATAGAGAGCTTCATAAGGAGCCATCTGAATACTGGAGTGAAAGCTATTATTATAATAAAATTCCACCAAAGGTAGGTGTTGATCCCAACCTCCTTTGAAATCCATAGAGCAAGCTCTCAACATATCTTCTAGGGTTTGAATTTTTCTCTCAGACTGACCATCTGTCTGGGGATGATAAGCAGTGCTGAAACTCAACTCTGTATCCAGAGTATGCTGAAGACTTCGCCAGAACTTCGAGGTAAATCTCGGATCTCGATCAGATATAATAGAAAGTGGTACTCCATGCAATCTTACCACTTCCTTTACATATATCATGGCAAGCTGATCTAGAGAGAAATCCTCTCTAATAGCAATGAAGTGTGCAGACTTTGTAAGACGATCAACTATGACCCAGATAGCATTATTGCCTTTGGATGTTTTAGGAAGTCCTGTGACAAAGTCCATAGTGATGTTTTCCCATTTCCATTCGGGTATGGGTAATGGTTGTAACATCCCCTTAGACTTCTGTCTCTCAGCTTTAACTTGTTGACAAACCAAGCATCGAGAGACATATTCAGCAACATCTCTTTTCATGCCATCCCACCAGAAGTACTCTTTCAGGTCCCTATACATCTTCATGCTTCCAGGATGAATAGAGAATGAAGAACTATGAGCCTCATCCAGCAGCTCCTTTAATTCGGGGATGGAAGGAACACAAACCCGATTCCTGAACTTTATTATCCCATCACAATCATGGTTGAATTCAGGAACATTTCTCACCTTCTTTTGTAACTCGACATCTTCTTTCTGTGCCTATTTAATCTTCACATGTATATATGGTTGAACATTCATTTGAGAAAGATAAGATTTTTCCCCTTCCATTATAATTCCAAGATCCATCCTTTGTAAATCCATAAATATTGGATCTTTTGTGATCCTCATCATGGATAAACTAGCATGGTCTTGTCGACTTAATGCATCTGCCACCTTGTTTGCTTTCACAGGGTGGTAATGGATTGAGCAGTCATAATCCTTAATCAGCTCCAACCATCTTCTTTGACGCATATTCAACTCCTTTTGTGTGAAAATATACTTTAAACTTTTATGATCAGTATAAATATCACACCTTTCACCATAAAGGTAATGCCTCCAAATCTTTAATGCAATGATTACCGCAGCCAACTCCAAATCATGTGTTGGGTAATTTTGCTCATGGATTTTCAACTGTCGTGAGGCATAAGCTATCACCATATCATTTTTCATAAGAACACACCCCAATCCCTTCTTGGATGCATCACTGTAGATCACAAACCTTTCTCCACTACAAGGCAGTGTGAGCACAGGTGCACTGGATAACCTTCTTTTCAACTCCTTGAAATTCTCTTCACATTCCTCTGTCCAGACAAACTTAACTCCTTTCCGAGTCAACTTGGTGATTGGATTAGATAATCGTGAAAAATCTTTTACAAAACGTCGATAATATCCAGCCAAACCAAGAAAACTTCGGATCTCAGTTATTGTTGTTGGTCTTGACCATCTTTCGATAACCTCTGTTTTTGCTGGATCCACAGATATCCCCTCTTTTGAGATTATATGACCCAAAAATGCAACTTTTTGAAGCCAAAATCCACACTTGGTAAATTTGGCATAAAGCTTCTCCTTTCTCAGGGTCTTCAATATAATTCTCAAGTGATCTTCATGCTCTTCCTTGCTCTTTGAATAGACAAGAATATCGTCTATAAAGACTACCACAAATTGATCAAGATAGTCTCTAAAGACTCTATTCATTAGATCCATGAAGATAGTAGGGGCATTTGTAAGACCAAATGGCATCACTATAAATTCATAGTGTCCATACCTTGTACGGAAAGCCGTCTTTGGTGTATCCTCCCTTTTGACCCTTAATTGATGATACCCTGAACGAAGATCAATCTTGGAAAAGTATTGAGCTCCGCGTAGTTGGTCAAATAAGTCATCAATGCGTGGGAGAGGATATTTGTTCTTGATAGTGATCTTGTTAAGTTCTCGATAATCAATGCAGAGTCTCATTGATCCATCTTTCTTCTTTACAAATAGAACAGGTGATCCCCAAGGTGACGCACTAGGGCGTATGAATCCCTTATCAAGATTCTCTTGGAGTTTCTTATTCAATTCCTGCAACTCAATTGGGGCCATTCTATAAGGTGTCTTTGAAATAGGCAAAGCACCCGGTACGAGTTCTATTGAAAACTCAACTTCACGATTTGGTGGAAGACCCGGTAATTCCTCCGGAAAGACATCATCAAACTCCCTTACAATGGGCATATTCTTAATCGTGAGTTTCTCACCAACCATTTGAGATAAATAACCTTCATTTAGTGGAATCAATACCCATAAGATGGAAGAAATTTCCACTGGAAGGTTATGTTCATCCTTGCATTGATAGACGATCGTAGATTGATCTGGAATATGAAATGTGACTTCCCTTCTTTGGAAATTGATATGAGCTCCATGTAGAGAAAGACAATCCATACCAAGAATCACATCAAATTCCACTAAAGGAAGGATCACAAGATTTGCAGGAAGCACTTTCCCACAAACTTCGATCGGAGAAGAATTATAAACTTTTGATGCGATTGATGTGCCATTAGGTGTTGTCACAGCTAACTCAACATCTAATTGTTGAGGTAATACGGTGATACCCTTATAAAAGTCTTCAGAAATAAAAGAGTGGGTGGATCCAGAATCAAATAAAACATTTGCTACTTTAGAGTGGACGATAAGTGTACCTTTCACCACTTCGTTATCGTACTCCACATCGCTGATAGAAATTGCATGTGACTTTCCTTTGTCTTTAGCCTTAGGATTTTGTTGACGTCGACCATCATCATCAACCCTTGGATTTGGGCATTGATTGGCATAATGCCCCATCTCCTTGCACTTGAAACATTGAAGTGTAGTAGGTTCATTCTGTGTATCCCTTCCTTTGTTTGCGTCATTAGAAATCTTCTTCCCATTATCACGGCATTCAAATGCCCGATGACCTTCTTTTCCACATTTAAAACATTTACTTGTCCCTTTAAGACAACTCCCTCCATGATTCTTTCCACACTTTGAGCATAAGGAAAAGCTCATCTTCTTTTCTGTGTGCTCTTTAGATTTTTCTTTGAATTCCATCTTCCTCTTCTTATCAAACCCATGTGACTGATGGGTTACTCCAATCTCCATCTCGACTTTGAGCGCACATCGAACGATTTCCTCGTAGCTATTGAAGTCTCTTATGGCTAACGCCCTTCGAAGACATGGTTTTATGCCACTAAAGAATCGATCGATCTTACACTCAGGTTGGATAATAATACCAGAAGCGTACCTTGCAAGTCTTGTAAAATTTGCTTCATAGGTACTAACAGATTCATCATCCCTTTGCTTCAGTTCAAGGAACTCTTTCTCCATCTTTGTTCGGAGAATACGAGGGAAGTACTTATTGAAAAATAAGTTCTTGAACTCGTCCCATTCCATAGACTCAATTTCATCCCTTTGCCTCGTATTCTTAACAAGATTCCACCATTGATCCGCATCTCCTTCCAAACGATACACTGTTAGGATGACTTTATCATGCTCAGAACATTGAAGAACTAAAAATATCTTTTCAGTAGTACTAATCCATTGTTCAGCAACTAATGGATCAGTAGACCCGCTGAAAGAAGGTGGACGCTGCCTCATGAAGGATTCAACAGAATGTTGCTCCCTCCTTTGTTCGTTTGGAAATCCTGCATGATTCATAGCTTGAGAAAGTTGTGTGAGCATGGCTACATGATTTTGCATTCCAGCTCCCATATCGTTTGGTTGCTCAGGGGGACAATCATTGCATTGCCCATCGCATTCCGCATTAACACGGTTCCTTCGGGTTCCAGCCATTGAGTAAAACCAAGAAGAATAGTGTGAGCAACACTAATTATAATAGAAAAACCACATAATTCAAGAATAAAATTTTCATGCTTAAGGTCTTATCCTAGGTTATTCAAGGCCATTTCTAAAACACTAAGATTTTGTTATATGCTTAGACTTATCCTTAGGGTTCTTACTAAGGCTTTCACATCCTAGTTTCCAAAGGTTGACTATACCTTTCCTCTGATACCAACTATAACGACCCATACTTTACTTACATTTTTAATACTTCAAAAATTGAAGCACACTTATTACAACATATGATAAAACCACAAAGGACCGTATAGGTATAGTGTCTTTAGAAACTGGGAAACATAAACAACTGGTTCATAAATCTTCTACAGTGTCTCCCATTTATTTCATCATATCTAGGGTCCCTTTTAGCATATTCTACGTAATATCCATCTTCCTGACCTGGGGAAAAGAAAACATAAAAGGGTGAGCTCAAATGCTCAGCAAGGGCAAATAAAGGAAATAAAAATCATATCATATCTTTTTGAAAATCAAAACCTGCAAAAGAGATCATAATATCTTAACATGGAATAAATCATAGAAGTGAAAATGAGATCCCCATAAAACTTGAAACGTTGTGGCATGCACACATAATCATGGAAAATCATTTCTTGTTAGTCATGACTCATTGCCAAGACTATCTTAGTGGACAAAGTCCCTTTCTGAACCGAGTTCACTCCTCGTTTCAGTCCTGTATCACTGAACCGAAATAACCTTCCGTTCTAGCCATGTCTATCTCATGAGATATAAAATCTTTACCCAATGCATTGGAGGGAGATATAGGTCCCACCCATCTTATAATGAATCCTTTCTTATGTGTGCCACATAATCATAAAACATACATCATCGCATAACACATGTAACAAAAATGGGATTCTTGAAACATCATGTCATCATAAAACAATTCATATAAGATAAAGGAATTCATAAAAATATTTCCATCACAACATAATAAAATCCATGTAATAATAGGGATAAAAACAGAACCCTTTATTATCTTAGATGGAAAATAATTTTGATAAAACACTTGAACTCTATTCTTGAGGAAAATATCATTTCTACTTCAAAAACACTTTTCCTTTCTTAACATGTCATACAATTTGAAACTAAAAGAAGTTGATTAAAAATAAACATGAATACTTGTAAAGGAAGATTCTTGGAAAAAAATGTTTTAGAAATCCATTCATGCCGTATAAGTTAAGAAAAAAACATTCTTCGTACTTTTGTCGGAAAAGTCAAAAAGTACCTCGTACGAAAAATGACAAAAGATTCCTTTCATATTCTTTACTAAAAACTCACCGAAGGGTAAAATTGGATTTAAATTATTTTAAGTGGATGGAAATAATATTACATATTGATGAAACATGGATGTGGATGATAGAATACACCCCAGTAAATACTTACGAATAAACAATCTCGGATAAAAATGAGATTGTGATATTTCCCTTACTTAGGTCCGATTTGCTTTGTTCGTGTCCGAAGCTCCTGTATAATGGTTTAAATAATGTTATTGACTTATTCCAGAATCATACATATTGATATGATATCATATATGGTCATATTATTAGATTCTTGTTAGTAATATTTCATTGTTACTTGTTACTCGGGTCTTTATAACTTTTTGTTCTTATGCGTGTTTTGTCGAATAAATTCTTATTCTTATCTTTAGGTTATAGATAATTCATTTACAGAATGGTATTAGTGTAGTATATACCATATTCATTCATTCAATTCATTTATATAATCATTATGAAATGAAGATCATGTAGAACGAGTCGCATCACATCGTGGAGACGGTATTCCGTACGTACGCACGAGTGATGATATCGTTCCTATGATCGTGGAATTGTATTGGAGTTTATATATATTATTTCAGTATCAATATTACTTCATAATAATCATATATAGTTACTCATTACACCATTATACCCATCCTTGTAAGGTGATGGTGGAAAATAGATTACACCACGGCGTGGAGACGGTATTCCGTACGTACGCACGCGTGATGATTTCATTTTTCCGTAGGATGGATAGAAGGTGAATTAGGGTTGTTTCATATTTATAATAACATATCAGTATGTAAGTAATACTGATGTTATTACTTTATCATGAAACAACTAAAGAAGAAGAAGTTGAAGAAGAAAGAAATTGAAAATATCGGTAATGGATATTACCTCTTCTTTGGAACGCCTCTTTGAATCCTCCACTTAAGGAACTAAGATTGGTCTTTGGAGAAGACCAGGACCTCTAGGATTATTCTAGGGAAGTGGAGAGGAGAAAATGGCAGGGGTTGGCCGAGCATGAGTGCTCAATTTGGTGTGAGGAGGAGGGGGAGGAGGTGCCCTTTTATAAGGGAGGAGAGGGGCACCTTAGGAATATCTCAAAATATTATTTTATATTAAAGTAAAAATCGGTTTATAATGGTTCCAAAGGGTCTTATTTCGAAGATAAGATGGGGATGGGTCGAAATCCTATCAACCAATAGGATTTAGACAAGTTTAGGGTACTATATTAACCTTATCAATTAGATTTAACTCTAAGTTAATTAATTTAACTTTTACCGTGTCTTTTTGTTTTCTTTCACTATATGGTTAATACACTTACTATAACATGCCAAACGAACCCCAAATTGTTTATTATTAATATATATATCCTTATCTAAGTCATTTGGCCGAACCTTAGATTTTTAGGAATAAGATAACAATTAATAATATAATATTTGATTTAAAAACTATTTTGTGTCAATTTTGACACTATTTGATATATGATTTTTTGTGAAAGTCATAACAGAATTATATGTTCGAACCAAGTTGATTAAATCAACATTAATATATCATAGTAACCTAGAAAATTAGTGTAATTCATAAAAAGTCTCAAATTACATTTATTTTGGTGTTTATAACATCAATTATGTCAATATTTCATTAATAAGATAATTACTGCATCATCATTGTGTCATAAATAAATTAAATTATTTAAGGTCTAAAAATTACAAATAAAATACCCTTATGTAGGAAATCTTTTTAGATTTCTAATGAATATTTATAGTCGAATTTATATCATGTATAACCCCATATTAAAAATGATTTACTTATTAAACTTTGATTTTAACTATTTTAACCCTTCTTTAAATAAATTAATAATAAATGTCCTAATCTAATCCAAGTGGGACTAAATGGTCAGATTTTATTCCTAAGTTTGTTTTTGGTAGAATTACACTTGTCCAATAGAATTAGGACATGTGTTAGGGTAATATTGATATCATATTTACCCTTAGTTACCCTATTTACTATTAACCGCGGTAAAAATAGTAAAAAGTTACTATTCACCAAAAAAATTATTTTCATCTCATTGAACCACATTTTAGTCCTTGATATTAACCGTGTCTCTCGGATTTTTGAAATTCCATTCACAGAAGCGGTAAAATTAAGTTTTATGCAAAATTCAGTTTTTAACCTACCACTTAGTGGTTTCACTATTCATCAAAAATTGAAAGTTTTCAGAAAAATACCAAAATTTCACCCTAGGCTAATTTCGATATTCTGAGTCCAAAAATGAAGTCCATTTTGAAAAATAAAATTTATAAAATTTCAAAAAGTGGTTATTACTATTCATAACGGCTAGTTTTAATAGCATATTTCTGTTTAGTGAAACTCGGTATTGCGGACGACGCAAGCTATCGAGGAAGGTCGCGATTGCGTGTAAAGAAAGCCAAGCAAGTGTTGTGTAGAAAAAGATTCCTTTGATGATTTATATAACATAAAAGTCTCGGGTGTTACATGCAACATTCCTCTTTGATAAGAATAAAGATGGGTCAATGTGCCTTTTTCATAGATTATTGTTAGCTCCACAAAATCGCCATAAAGAACAAGTATCCTATGCCCAAAATTGATGACTTGTTCGGTTAGCTATGTGGATAACAATACTTATCCATGTTGGATCTGTAGTTAGGATATTGCCAACAATGGGTGAAGAAGGAGGATATCCCCAAGACGACTTTCTGTATAAGGTAAAAACATTATGAATTCATAGTAATGCCATTCAAACTAACTAATTTTCTAGAAATATTCATGGAATTGAGAAATAGAGTCTTTAGAGATTACCTCAACAAATTTGTGGTAGTTTTTATATATGATATTCTAATATAAACCAAAACAAGGAGGAGAATGAGGAGTATCTAATAAATGTACTAGAGACCTTGCAAAATGATAAGCCCGATGAAAAGTACAGAAAGTGTGAGTTATGGTTTATGAATGTATCGTTCATGAGTCATATCATCTCTAGTAGTGGGATATCTATAGATCCCTCAAAGATAGATGCAATTGAGGGATGGCCAAGGCCAACATCAGTGATGGATATCCATAGCTTCCTGAGATTAGTTCAATATTATCACTGATTTGTGAGAAATTTCTCACAATTTTCAAACCCACTTACCAAGATTACTCAGAAGGGAGTAAAATTTTCTTGGTCTGATAAATGCGAATCGAGGTTCAAGGAGTTGAAAAGGAGGTTTATCACTATTCTCATGCTACCATTACCAATAAGTGAATAACTTTTTGTGGTTTTCTGTGATGTGACGAAGAAGGGTCAGGGCTGTGTGTTAATGGAAAATGGCCATGTCATTGCCTATGATTCAAGGAAATTGAATGTTCATGATAAAAACTATCCAACACATGATCTAGAGTTGGCTGTAGTGATATTCACTTTAATATTTTAGTAGTATTACCTATTTGGGGAGATGTTTGAAATATATACTGATCAAAAAAATCCTCAAGTATATATGCACATAGAAATCTCAAAATATACACCAATGAATATGTTTAGAGCTGATTAATGACTATTAATTCTCAATCCATTACCACCTTGGGAAGTAGAACAGTTGGTAGATTCACTAAGTAGAAAGGACCCAAAGATTATTTCATTGGTGAGAATTGAAAAGGATCCAATCTTGTTATATTTGATGAAGATAGATATAGAAATCATAACTAAGGGAACATCATCGATCCTTTCAAAAATTATTCATCAATGATATCTTTCAAAAAGGTTAAAGGATGCTTAAAAGGATGATGTGGGAATTCATAAGAATGAGGAAACTATCAGAAAAGGGAAATCCTAAGAGTTTAATGTTAATTAAGAAGGAATTGTGAGATTTGGGACAAGAAGATATGTTCCATAAAATAAAGAGTTAAATAATGAACTTTTTAATGATTCACATAGTTTTAATTTATTTAATCACCTTGGAAACACAATGATGTATCAAGATATCTAAGATAATTATTGGTGGTATATATAGAAGAAGAAGATCGCTGAGTATACAAACAAGTTCCTGGTATGTCAGTAAGTTAATTCTGAGAAGCATAACTCTAAGGGGATGATGAAATCATTAAGCATACCAACATGGAAATAGGAGAACATCACCATGGACTTTGTCATTAGACTTTCTAAGACAACCAAATAAAACAATTCTATCTAGGTTGTTGTGGATCTCATTAAGAAGAAAAAAAACTTAATTGAAATTTTAGAGGATTTCTCATTAGATCAACTGGAAAAGATATATATTAGAGATGTTGTAAGGATGTATGTAGTACCATAATATTTTGTATCTGATTGAGATCCAAGATTCACCTCTATGTTCTGTAAGAGTATTCATCACGCTCTAAATACTGAGATGAACTTCTGTACGGCTTATCATCCTCAAATTGATGGCCAATTTAAGCAGACAATCCAAATACTTGAGGAAATGTTGAGGGAATGATCAATGGAATTTAAAGAAGTATGGGATCAACGTCTTCCTCTAGTCGAGTTCTGTTACAATAACAATTTCCATTCAATCATTCAAATTATAACAACCATTCTTTTTATTACATACATAAACATGACTTATTACATAAACTCTTCACTTGATACAACATAAAATATCGAGTGGTATAGTGTCATTGGGGCATAGAAACATTATATATCAACTTAAAACATGAAACACAACATATTTATTGAAAAAATCATTTACATGACCACTACATTCTCTCATACATAGAATTTCATAGGATAACCTGAGGACATGAATATAAAAAGGGTGAGATATAAAGCCCAGTAAGGGAATACACATGGAAAAACATGTGGAATACAATACATGTTAGACAATATACATATCAATGGAGCACAAGAGAAACATAGACATAAAGGCATGATAAAGCATGATAAAGCATGATAATCATAACATGTAAATGTGGCAACAACACTTAACATTGAATTAGCATGAGCCAAGGCTCATTGCACATGGAGCATAAGGAAATCCTCATTACACATGAAGGATGAGTAAACCCTAATTGAACTTAAATTATAATGAGTCAACACTCATTTCACATAATTTATCATGATACTATACTTTAACCAATGCATTAGAGCTCTATCAAGGCACACCGTTCTTAAAATTTTCATTTCATGCATATGTGTGGCACATGAATCATATAACATGGAATCAATCAACATCATAAGTTTTTACATGATTAAGGAATGTGGAGTAAATACATGAAAGTAACATTAAATATGTATGAATTCATAAAGATGAATACTATTGATAGAGACATGGGTATGATATTCACTACACAATGATCTTGGCTTGGAAAAACGCGGTGCAATTTCGGCAGCATAACAGCGTGACATAAGAATTCATAAAAATGGTTGATGAAAGAGAAATGGGTGTATCATTATATGTAAATGAATTGTAAAATAAGTGTTGGGGGGGGGTAATATAGTTACATGTCCCAACAAATTTAATGGAATTTAGATATGTAATACACAAGAATTGGTTGAATGTAAAAGAGGAGGGAGAAATTCCATACGAGATTTCAGTATGGTAATAGGTGTAAATGGAAGTAATTAATTCGATATAAAGGGTTATAACATCATTAAAACATAAGTAAGTAATCATGGGATATTTGAGAAATCATACCCCAACATTTATAACTGAGAATAAAAGGTCATATTAATATTATGAAACTTGAATAAAATTAGAAAGGAAGGAATACCTTATTTGGAAGTGTGATCCCAATGGCTTTGGAGGGGCTTGAGATAGGCTTATTGGGAGCTTGGGGAACCTTTTAAGGATTATATAGAGATGGGGTCATAGTTTGGATGAACACCAAGGGATTTTATTGAAGAGGAAGTGGGAGCTTGGGTGGGTTTATATAGGGAAGGAGAAGGAATTCATTATTATTTAGGTTTGGGACACCTCACATTAAACTAATCAGAACCAAAAACCAAAAAATTGTTTTTTCCAATGGAGAGTAGAAATAATATTTTATATGTCGAATGGATGATCTTTATAAAAAAATAGGGTTGCTTATGTGGAGGTGATTCAAAATCTCAAGGAAAACAATTTAAAAAGGAAAAATGTTTTATAAGTCTTGAAGGGTCCACTAAGGCTTTTTAAAGTAAATAAAAAAACCCAAAATCACATTATTTTAATGGTAAAACATATATTTGATGAATATAATTTTTATAGAATTTTATTACATCATTATTGTGTCATTATGACGTCATAGAACTCATTATATATTTAAATACTATTTAATTTTTACCCAAAAATTCGACTCTCAGAAAACTATGAAAAATTATCCCTTAGATAATTTCAACATCATGAGTCCAAAAATAATATTCATTTTATCTAAATAATTATATATATATATATATATGTGAATTTTCACATTTAAAATCAAAACCTACATTTAATGAAAATTCATGGGTTTTGACAAAAACAGCTTTCAAAACTTAATAAAAATTACAACTGTATTCATAAAAATCATACCATCATTTAGATTTAATAAAAAGTAATTTATTAATAATAATATTTTATTAAAATATTATTTAATTCAAAAATCCATTAATTTTTCAAAATAGATTTCTTATTTGAATATTTTAAAAAATATTATTTGTGTTTTAAAAAATATTTACAAAGTAATAATAATAAAATTAATGTATTTTTATTAGTATTTAAAAAAATAATTCTCATAATCATTATTCTAGGGTCTTGTTACATAACCCATTAAAACATCCTCATAAGTGCATAGTGAATGGTGTGAGATGGTGACATACTCTTGGGGTGGCTTGGATAGCATTGTTCGAGTGGTAATCTCTATCAACTTACACTTCTCCCATAGGTGATTCTTCTCAAGAATAACCTTTTCAAGCTCGGTTTGGGATTGGTCAAGAGCGAGTCAAAATGATGCCACCTCCTTTCCAAGCTCTAATAAATGGTCTTCGTACGAGGAAAGTCTACTGGATGAAGCCATTCCTTCGTTTTTTTGAGTATGTTTGATTTGTTAAAGCCCTATATTTATACTAATCATGTGATAACTGTTCAACGACTATATTTTCAATGGTAAAAATTCTTAATGGTATCTTAAAATCCAAAACATAAAACCAAATATGTGCATACATTTTTACAGAACCATAAGAGGACATTTAAATAGACCAAGTGGATTTTCATTAGAGAATTTTTGGGTCATTACACAAATGGCTCCTTACGAAGCCATGTATGGGAAGAGGTGCAGAACACCAACATGTTGGGATGAAATTGGGGAGCAAAAACACCTAGGTCCAGAAATGGTTGAATAAATCATAGAGAAGGTTAAGAACATCTAGAAACACATTAATGATGCCCAAAGTCACCAAAATTTCTATGCTGATAATCATTGGAGATACATAAAGTTCAATGTTGGAGACATGGTACTACTCCAAATATCACTATGGAAGAGTTTTATGAGATTTGTGAAGAAGTGAAAGTGTAGTCCAAGGTACATCATCCCTTTCGAGATCCTTGATCGCATTGGAGTAGTGGAATATCAAATAGAACTTAGACCAAACATTTCTCAAGTACACGATGTATTCCATGAATCACTATTGAGGAAGTACATACCTGACCCATCTCCTATACTCAATCCAGAGGTGGTACCATTGGAGAATGACCTCTCCTATGAAGATAAGATAGTGAAGATCTTAGATCGTAGGTAAAAATTTCTACGAAATAAGACAATGACCCTCATCAAATTATTGTGGAGAAACCACAAGTTTGAAGAAGAAACATGGGAATTAGAGGGAGTGATGAAGTAGAGTTACCCTCATCTTTTTTAGTGCGGGAGAAGGAAATTTTGAGGGTTATATTTCTTAAGGGTGAATGATTGTAATGAAACAAATATTTATTAAAGAAAATTACTCTTGATATGATTGAATGTCTTACTATATAAAATGGTTATATAAGCCATTAAAATATCCTTATTTTTATGTTTTGGATTTTAATATACCATTAAGAATTGTTACTACTGCTAATAAAGCCATTGAATAGTTATCACATGATCAGTATAAATATAGGGTTTCAAAAAATCCAATTTACCCAGATAAAGGAAGCGATGGACTCATCCAGTAGAATTTCTCCATACAAATCCCATTTGTTGGAGCTCAAAAAGGAGGTGGTGTCAATAGGCTTCTCTCTAGACCAAGCCATAAATGAGCTTCGACAAGTTAAGCTTGAACTGAACCACCTACGAGAGAAGTTGATGTTAATTGAGATTACCACCAAAGTGATGTTTTCCGAGGTACCCCAATAGTCTGTCACCATCGCACACCATACCCTTATGTATTATGTGGGTGTTATAAGGGGTTATGTAACAAGACCTTAGAACTATGACTATGTGTATTTGTTTTATAAAGAATAGACATTCATTTTATTATTGTTATTTTGAAAATATTTTTTAAAGCACAAATAGTATTTTATGTTAATACTCAACTAAGAAATATATTTTGATTAATTAATGGATTTTTTAATTAAATAATATTTTAATAAAATATTAATACTAAATTAATTTTTATTAAATATAAATGATCTTATAATTATTCTGAAGAAAATTTTCATTTTTATTAAGGTTTGAAATATGTTTTTGTGAAAACCCATCGATTTTTGATAAATAGTGGTTTTTATTTTAAATGTAAAAATTCACATATATAGAAAATTATTTATATAAAATTAATATTATTTTTTTAAATTGGACTTCATAATCATCCAGTGGTGAATTGTTGTTTAAAATTTAAATACCGTTTAAAAATATAATGTGTTTTATGACATCAGAATGACCAAATAGTGATGTAATAAAATAATATAAATGGTAATTTTGGAAAATATATTTTTTTCCTTTAATAAATGTGATTTTAAGTTTGTTTGATTTATTTTAAAAAGCCTTGGTGGACGCTCCAAGACTTATAAAACATTTTATCATTTTAAAATGACTTCCTTGAGAGTGTGACTCAAATCCAAATAATAAATCCTAATATTTCATTATGTTCTTAAATTTTCCTTCTAAATAATGTTTTTCAGTCCCCTTTTGAAAAAATATGGGCAAAAACCATCGGTTGGTTTGTGGTTGGGATTAGTTTAATGTTTGGTGTCCAAAACCAAAATAAAAAATAATTCTCTCTCCTTTCCTATATAAACTTAGTCAACCTCCAATTACTCCTCACTGAAACCATTTTTATCTCAATAAAAATATTCCCTTCACTCTCTATAATCATCATAAGTCACCCCAAGCTCCCTAGAAGCCTCTCTCAAGCCTCTCCCAAGCCTTTGGGATCACACTTCCAAATAAAGGATTTCCTCCATTCCCTTTTTTCTTCAAATTTCATTATGTTGTTATACACTTTTATTATAAATTTAAAATATTGGGGTATGATTTAAAACCTCTTCTATACTTACCTCCTTATGTTTTGATGATGAGATACACATTTCTATCTCATTAATGTCTCCCATTTACACCCTTTACCTTGCCGAAATTCCATAAGGGATTTCTCTCTCCTCATTTACAATTAAGAAATTATTTTACATTATGCACCTAAATTACTTTATATATGTTGGTTATTTTATCTATATGACCTCTTTACTGTACATTTCATGTAAATATTATGAGATACCCCTTTTTCTATCATCAACCATTTTTATTAATTCATATGTCATGTCATTATGCTGTCGAAATTGCCTTGTGATGTTTCAAGCCAAACTTATTGTGTAGGGAATACCATGCCCATTTCTCGATCAAGGGTATTCATATTTATGTACATTTAATTATTGATTATATATTTTCATTTATTTATTCAACATTCCTTTATTATGGAATAAATTATGATGTTGGATGATTCCATGTTGTGTGATCCATGTGGCACACATATGCATGAAATGAAATGACTAAGAAGGGTGCTCCCTGATGGTGCTCCAATGCATTGGGTAAAGATTTGTATGATGATACATCAAGTGAAATGAGGGTCTAATCTGTCTAATTAATGTTCAATTAGGGTTTACTCATGCTCCATGTTCAATTATCCTTGCATCATACTAATATAATTTTAAATATTGTCGCCACATTTCTAAGTTATGATAATCATGCTATATCATGACTTTATGTTCATGTTTCTCTTGCGCTCTATTGATATTCATATTTCCTAACATGAATTATATTAATCATGTTATTCCATTTTTACTCCGTTACAGGGATTTATAGATCAACCTTTTCTTATGCATGTCCTCAAGTTATCTCATGCAATGCTAAGTACGAAGGAATGTTGTGGTCATAGAAAATATGTTTTTAATAAAGATCTTGTGTTTTCTTTTCTATGTTTTTATGTAATGTTTCTAATTTCCAAATACCCTTGACCTATAGATCCTCAGAGTTTTATTAAGATCATTTTTATGTAATAAATAATGTTTAATTGTGTATTAAAGTGTATAGTTGTTATATTTTTTACAACAATGTCATATATACCGATCATGGACAATGCCATTCAATAGAAATATAGAATAATTTTAAACACCATATCCACTATCGAGTGATCAATTATTTGATAAATCAATATATGTTTATTCTATTTTTAGTAATCATTTTTTGAAAAACCTTCTGAAATTCTGTTGAAAAAATCAAGTAATCTTCTTTGAATTACCACATTGTAATTGTTTGTACGTTATACGTTTTGTTGATTTCATGCACATAGAAAAAATGTTTTTGAAAGTGTTATTAGAATGTTACTAATTGTACATAAAAAATAATTTGGGATTAAGTCTAGGTTAAAAAATTTCAACATTGGGATAAGGGATGAGATGACACTAGTGAAGGGTGAAAGATGAATATTTCTTCCTCCATTAGCCTAAACAATATACAGAAAATAAATTAAATGAAAATGTGTAATTGAATTTAATAAAATAATTAATCCATTATGGTAGGTGTTATCCTATGAATTCAACCAAATATGAAAGTTATAGACTACTTAAACCCTCGTTTTCTTCAACTCCTTAACAATTATTATTGCATTTTGTTGCTTTAGAATCATCCTCTATATCTTGTGGACATGAACCTCTATTTCCTAAACAACTCTAAGATGTATTAATCCATGTCATGACTACTTCTCAGAGTTGTATGAGAAAAACAATATGTGGGACGAATCTCAAGAAACAAATTATAATAATAACTATTACAGAGATGAATTTGACGAGGATAAAAATTGTATTTCATTGTGTTCTCTAAATGGGGTAATTCCTCCCATTTGTCATAATTACACCCTTGGAACTAGTTATTATCTCATGGCCAATTGAAGGTGATATTTTGGGGGTATATACATTATTGTAAATCATTCACAGGGTCTCAGTAGGGACATGTTATGAAATATGAATCCTTGGGGCCTCTATGGATTCTAAATTTATAGGAGAAATACCATAATTAATATTTTCAATCCTCTAACTAAGGAATAATTAAATAACTAATTATGATAAATAAGAATAAAAACAAGTTATTATATAAACTATATGATATAAAAATGTATTCATAAAACAGTTTAAAAAATAAATTTTTATTCAATATACATGGACGGTAATCATAGACTCCTAGGGGTGGAACCATTACATGTAGACCTAAAATGATGAAAACCTAAAAATATTTTATAATAATTATTCCAACATATATATAATTTTGTAACCTCCATTCTATTTTTTAGAATATGTGATGTAACAACCTAATGAATTATTTCATTTAATATTAATGTTATATCAAATATCAATAATCTCCATAACTTCTCTTAATAAATATTTTCACCTTAATTACTCATATTTTATTAAATGAAGATCCTTATAGACTCTTTAAATATTCTAGGGTTATTGAATATTCCACTTTATAGCCATACTCATTATGAATAATATATAAAAATAAAATGAAACAATATTTTGAAAAATAAATAATTATATACAACCAAATAAAAAATTTAAATAATCAGTCACATTATATAATAGATCAATATTAAATTTAGGGTATGTCAAAAATAATATACATGTAAACCCTTAGTGAATGGAGCATATTTAATCTTAAAAATTTCAAATCTTCCTATGAGGTGACTTTTGACATACTTAGGTTATAACCACCTATAAGCATGGTGACGAGTTTCAATATTTATAACTTACCAGTGAACCATAATTATCCAACCCTATTAGACTCCCATATAAACTTTGATATAAGTGGGGACGTACAAAATGTAATTGGGACTACAATATAACTATCTCTCATCCTTCCTTAAGATTCATATAATCCCTATTATGATAGTAATGGGAGGTATGGTTTCGTTATTAGAAAACATATCAATCAACAATCAACATAACCAAAATAACTATAGAAAAACAGTCTTTCAGCGGTGATTTTCAAAACCGCTGCTAAATTTTTTTGATCAAAAATTTAGCAGTTGTTTTAAACTAACACAGAAAAATGATTTTACAATATTTTTTGTAATTTAAAAAAAATTCAAAAGAATTCAAAAAATTATTTATTTATTATATACTCTCATATACATTTTATTATTTATATTATTAAAGAATTATAATGTGTTAATTAAAAATTATATATAACGATTAGTTAATAATAACATGAAACACAAAAAAATCTATAAAAACCCAAATTTGACATCAAACGACCATAACTTCGGATTTGGTAGTCCATTTCTGATCCATAACCTGTCAAATCGAAGCAAATGAAATGATCAAAAACCACGTGAGATTTAAATCATGTGGTAATTAAAGGAAAAAATATATTCAAATTTCAAAAAGATAATAAATCATACTCAAACGTAAAATGACCATAACTTTTACTACGGGTGCCATTTGAGATCTAAAACATATCCAATCAATGCCAATGATGACCTCTACACTGTGTAGGTCTGGGAACAACTCATTGCACATTTTACCCATATTCATTCCGCCAAAAAAGCCTAGAAGTCCTCCGAAATAGAGGTTTCACTCACTGACCATGATTTCTTAATATTCAAACGGAAATAACGTCTAATCCATGTGTCCGTTCGGACTTTACCATATACCATATTAAAGCTTGATTCATGACCTTTGATTTGATGGGTTGTGGTGCTGAAAAAGGAGTCTCAGATCAAAATTTATGGTCATTTTAGTGTTTTTATGGTTTTCAGATGTTCTCAATGTTTTATAATTTATTTATTTATTATATTTTATTTCTTTAATATTAATTAATTAATAAATTAATTACATAATTAATGAATTCTTATTTATTTATCTAATAATTATTATTTATTTTTTATTTATTTTTTAAATATTGAATATTTATCATGTTATATATCTATTTTATTTATGTATTATTTAGTTATTATGTACACATTAATTATTAATTTATTTGAAATTCATTAAATAAATATTTATTAATTAATTATTATAATTTTATTATTCATTGATTATTTATTTATTTATTTATTATTAATTATTTATTAAGTATTAATTAAATGATAAATATTAAATATTTATTATTAATTGAGAATTATTAATTATTAATTACTAATGATCAAATATCAATTATCAGTTATTATTAATTAGTTATTAGTTATTAGTTATTAGTTATTAGTTATTTATTTACTATTTATTTATTTATCTATCTATTTATTTAATATTTATTTATTTATTTATTATTATTTATTATTTATAATTATTTATTTATTAATATATTTTTAACTTATTAAATAATTATTTATTATCAGTTTATTATTCATTTATTATTTATTTATTTATTGATTAATTTATTTATTCAATATTAATTATTTATTAATTATTAACTAATTATTTCTTAATAATTTCTTAATGTTTAAATATTAATTATGAATTATGAATTATTAGTTATTATTAATTAATAATTAATAATTATTTAATATTTAATATTTAATATTTAATATTAAATATTTATTAGATATCAATTTATTTCTAATTTATCAATTAATTATTTATTATCAGTTTATTATTCATTTATAATGCAGTATTTATTTATTATTTATAATTTTATTTTTATTTTATTAATTTATTATTAATTACTAATTTATAATATATTTATTATATATTCATTATATATTTATTCATAGTATATTATTTATTATTTATTGTTTATTATCTATTATTTATTAATTTTTTATTTAATTTTTATTTATTTTTCATATATTAATTTATTTTTTATACATTACTTATATATTATAGGTTATGTATTATTTTTTATTCCAATATATATATATATATACATATATTAGTTTGTTAAATTTCATTTTCTAACTACATGAAGAGTCTAATAGAGTGGTAATGTCATTTGTGAATAAGCAAGAGGTAAGGGGTTCAAATCTCACCAAACGCAGAATTTCTATATATGGCACTAGCATGTGCATGGACATGGGCTTGTGCATGGAGATGGACATGAGCATGGAATAATAAATAGTAAATAAAATTTAAAAATAAATTAATTAATATTAAATATTAATTAAATTATGAAAATAAATAAATTCTGAAAATAAATATAATTAATTTATTAATTATGAAAAAAAATTAAAAACGTTATAAAAATGAAAAGAATGAAAAAAAATTAATGAATGATTTGGCGTGGGTTTAAATCGCCGCTGAAAACCCGTCGCTAAATCGTTGTGCGACGATTTTAAAAACCCGTCGCTAATAAATTCCCGACACACGATTTAGCGGTGGTTTTTCAAAACCATCAGAGAATGATTTAGCGGCGGTTTAAACCAATGCTAAATGAAAAAAACGCCACTAAATGATAATATTTTGATGGAGAGATATATCTATTCCAACATTCTTCCAACACACATCAATTCCGATCTCTGTATTTAAAAGAAAAGAATATCACATCATCAAAACTAATATAGATAGCTTCTATAGATGGTGGTAACTTTTTATAAAAACCATTTCATGGTACCAATAAGGATATAACACTAGATACTACTACTAATTTTCATCAAAAAAGTTCATTCTTTAAATATTATTCCAAATAAAAAAGTGAGAATCAATGTAATTTTAAAAAATTTCAAACATTCCTCAAAGTCATAATTTAAAAAATAAACATTAATAGCCTCTCTTGGAATGCATTTTTAAAACCAAGAAAAAAATTATCGCCAGCTTTATTGAATGAATCCTATCTATATTGCGAGTGACTACATACATATATACATGAAATACAGTGTTCATAAATATATATATATATATATACACACATATATATAGATTTCAAAATGCGCACACACACATGCACAGATATATATATATATATATATATATATATGAATTTTCACATAATATATCAAGGAAAAAAAACAAAAACACAATATTCAGGAAACATAACATAAAACAAAAAACTCAATGTAATACCACTATAACTCTAAAATTGAAAAAACCCAAACAAACCATAACTCAACATCAATAAATTATTACATTAAATCCATTTTTATTTATTAAATAAAAACCATGGGTGGAATTTTAGAGAACACTTTGTGAGCATTATTTCTATGTAAGGAAGATTAAATCATTTAATCTTAATGTGCTACAAAGATGAAATTGGTGTGTGTATTTCTTAATATATAACCAGGAAATAAGAAAACCCATAGAGGTTTAATAAAAACACAAATTCTTAGAAACTACCAGTTAGAAATTCATTCTATATGGGAAAGTAGTGATGGATAATGAATAAAAAGAGATAATGAAAAAATAAACAAAAAAACGATATTTCCAAACAAGCAATCAATGAGTGAGGCGGAGAAAATAACATACCTTGTATTGAATCTTTTTATCATCTTAAAGAAAGCATAGATATTGTGAAACCTTGTATTTGTTATACCCATGAATTATTAGAGCCTTGGTTTCAATACTTGTAATTGTTTGAGACTTAATTCGAGCTTGTATTCGATGTGGAGTGCTAATAATAGGTGGCTTCTGCGGAAAGATTCTGATATCACAACTGGTCAAAGTTTAATAAATATATTATAGACACATTAATCAGTGTTAAGAAAGGCTAATAAAGGTCACATTAACTTGTGTTAAATTAATAAGCACTGATAAAAAAAATCTTTATTAGGGATTTATTAGCACTGATAAAGATATAGCTTTATCAGCGCTAAAAAAACACCGATAAAAGAAAAAATTATCAGTGCTAAAAAGACACTGATAAAAGCCAACTTTATCTACACTAAAACTCTAACGATGATAAATTATTAAAAATTATAATTATAATTTTTTTGTAAATTTATTTTTACAAATATATATATATTTAATAAACATTAAAAAATATAAATATAGTAAATATAATCATTATTTAAATAATTTTTTTATAATATTATAATTTTATAAATATATAACTATTTATTTATAATTTTATAATTTTTCTAAAATAATATTTATATGTTTATATATTTATATATTTATATAATTATATATATTTAATAAATATAAATAAATATAAATATAAATATAAATATAGTAAATGCATTCTTTATTTTAATAAATTTATTATAATCTTATAATTATTTCAATATATACAATTATTAATTTTTAATTATATAAATATTTTTTAAAATAATATTTATTTTTTTGTTATTATAAAAATATAAATATCAAAATATAGTAAATTTACATTTATAAATATATTTATTTGTGAACATATTTATTTAAAAATATATTTTTAACATTATTAATTAATATAAAAACATAAATGTATTCATAAAAGAAATGAGTGAAATTGAATAACTAAAAATGGGTACACATTTACAATACTGAAAAAATGGATATGTTTTATTAATTAAATATAAAATTTTAATGAAATATGGATATATATATAAATAAATATGAATACATATTGATGATATTAAAAAATAGCATATATATATAATTGAAAATGATTAAATTCACAAAAAAATATTTAAAATGAATTAATATCTAATTGTAATAATATTAAAAATAAATAAATTAAATTAAATTATTAAAGACATAATATATATTAAATGTATCATGTTATAATGAAATTTTTAAAAGAATATTAAAATTTGAATAAATTACATAAATATTAGCATATGTGTTTCTATATAAGGTTTCATTAATTAAGTAAATATTTGTGTGTGCATTAAATGCATTAATTAGGAATATGTATGTGAAATCAATGTAACACATGTTTGATATATGTTAAATTGATTAATTTATGGACATTAAATTATTTCCATTACATGATGTAATTAGTTTTATTTTTAATTATAAACAATTCTTTACTAAATATATGACTTCTTTAATGTAAAACAAAAATATTTTGTATTATATAAATCATATTGTAGGAAATATATTTAAATATAATTATACATTAATTGTATTAATGAACGATTGTGTATAAAACCATTAAAAATGAATAGTACATTAATATGTTTTTAATCATTAAATTTTATTCAATTTCTATATTTATAATTAATATATATTATGTATTACTATTTATAATTAACAAATATATAAATTATAATTATTGATTTTTTATTAATTATTGTTTCATTAATAAATATTATATAAATTATCAATTTCTTCATTTTTAATTTTTTGTTTAATTATTAAAATTTATTTATTTTTTATATTTTGTTTAATTATTACAATTTATTCATTTTTATTTTTAATATTTAATTATTTCAATTTACTCATTCTATATATCAATATTAAATATAATATTTATTAATATTTATAATTTATATAAATGTATATTAAATGTATTTATTTTTTAATATAATTATTTAATTAATTAAATATTAAATATTTTTATTTATTTTCTAGTTATTAATTTTTATGTGTTTCATTATTCCATTTTATTAATTTTACATATCTATATATATAATATATACTATTTATTTGTATTTATATTTTTTATATATGTATATTAAATTAATACATTTTTATCAATAATTATTTAATTAATATTATTTATAATTTTTTTTTAATTTACTGTTTTTTAATTTTTAATTTTTTTAATTATTTCATTTTATTTGGGACCTTTATCAGCACTAAAATAGTGTGGATAAAAGATACCCTTTATTAGTGTGAAAAATAATGCAATGATAAAGTGTACCCTTTATCAGCACCAAAAAAGCGTTGATAATGGTTACACTTTTTGTGTTCTTATAAAAGCCATGTTAAAGGGTATCATTTATCAGTACTAGAAAATCACTTATATATGGTCCCCTTTAACAGGTCTTTTTTCTAGCACTGATAATTGACAGCACTATTAAATTCATATATTGTAGTAGTATATACTATCCATCATTAGTATGCTTTCCTTTCGCTATATTTATTTTAATTTAATTTAGAATTTCTAGTTAACAAAATTGAATATGTTAAATACAATCTATTTTCTCCTAGATAGATAGTGTCGTCATTAAATTTTAATGGACATCATTTCTAAAGGTCCATCAGATACACAAATTCTTTTCATGTGTATCTGTACTTACTTAGGGAACTGTTTTAACTTCTATCATATTTTATTCATCTGAAAAAATGATGTAAAATAAATAAACAAAAATATAAAAAAATTAGAAAATGAAAAAAAAATATTCCTGTCATTGTTAAACCCTCATGAATGAGGCTGTATTTATCTAGTAACAAAGTTAGGGGAATACCAATTGTATCCTTGGGTATTCTATGGACATGATTCATGTTCTTCATGCTTTGATTCTAGATTCCATGATTTGGATTATTGATGATATTATTCTCTGCCTCGAAAATGATATTTTATTAACTTATATATATCTAAGACACTTATTTTCACACTTGATCATCAGGGTTTTCTAGCTTTCTATTTCCATACCCTTAGGGAGTCTGGAACATTTTTACATCATTTATTGCTTCAATTTTCTCAGGGGAATCTCAGCCATGTTTTTTTCTTCTAGAAAATTCCATGCCTTTCTGTCAAAGTGATAAGATTTTTGAAAGTTGCAATAAAATTACTCAGACAGTTGTTTGAGATATTTATCCCCTTTAACCCATTGAACTACCCTTGAATTTTATCCATTATATAGCCCCTATAAGCCTTGAAGATTAATTTTTAGGATGATCCCACATTCAATACCCTTAGCTACTTATTTCGGGAATTTTTGCATTATGATTTTCAATTTAAGTGTAGGGGAGATTTTTATTCCTGGATAGGGTTGTTTGAGGGACAGTATGGCATTTAATTCACATGGGTTAACATTATCTCATCATGATCATCTGTGTTATATTTCATAGTGGCAACATTCTTTACATGTATTTTGTTATGAGAATATGAAATCTTTTTGGATTCAATATTGAGTGCATTTGTGGTATTTATGTGGTAACCCTCACTTCTGGAGATACCAATAAAAGTGGCAATCCATTAATCCTGGAGATACAGAGTTTTCTATATATCATACATTCACTATGATTTTACAACATATACGCAACTTGTGTATATGTATTTAGTATTTTTTATGACATTTATATCATGGGGTTTGGTAGTTGATACTCGCCATTTGTTTCTTCCCATCTTATTTGAGGGTGTTCTATCCTAAAAAAGTGAAAAGGAAAAAAATAAAAAGACAAAAAAAATGATATAGAAAAATTGGGTTATAATATGCTTGGGGGAAACCAATTTTTTTATGTGCGGGGAAGGAGATTTTGAGGGATTCATTTGGATAACCATTTATAATGAATTTATTTCAATATTCAACCCACATTTTTCTAAAAATTCTAAAATTTTTATGACCTACCATCTCG
The DNA here is from genome assembly GCA_963277665.1 of Viscum album. Classification (NCBI taxonomy): domain Eukaryota; kingdom Viridiplantae; phylum Streptophyta; class Magnoliopsida; order Santalales; family Viscaceae; genus Viscum; species Viscum album. The sequence continues at coordinate 1,821,243,767 of OY728164.1, forward strand.
TAACCTCAAAGACGTTTTAACCTAATGTGAATTCCCTGATATTGGTGTTATCTTTTGATTTTTACTATTGGAGATGTGAAATTCATGACAAGCCTATGGTAAGAATTCATGTGTATGAGAATTGAGCCTACCTTTGATCAAATTAATTGAGAAATGAATGTGATGGCATTGTAGGTCAGATGATGTATGAGTGAACATATTTGTTTTGGAAATAATATGAGTGGAAGGGAAACCATTTATAAAAATTGGAATTTGAAATGAAGAAAGATATTTTGTGGGTAAACAAGAGTGATAAAAATTTTGATATTGTGATTTTGATTTGTTGATTTTCTACGGATCTACTTGTGTATTGTTTCTAGTTGTTCTTTCCCAAGAGAGAAATAGTTAATGTGTAGGGGACCTGATACATATTGATTTTTATAACCTTTTTGTGAATTTTTATCTTAGTTTTAATTAATTTGTATATCCTCTATAACAGTTTATAGGTTCCTTTTATAGTTTTGTTTTTGTTTTTATTAATTTTTTTATTTTTAGTTAATTATATATTTATATCAGTTATGTATTATTTTTATAATTAGTTTATATTAATTTTAATGTTTATAAAAATTTAATATATACATATTTTATTATTTATTTATATTTTATTTTATATCACTTTATTAATATTTATTATTAATTATTTTAATTTTTTTGTTTTGTATTATATATTACTTAACGTTGCATATTATTTAAAATATTTGTATTATTATTATTATTTAGTATTATTAAATTATTTCGAATTTTAATAGTATAATTTTCATTATATATAAGTATATTATTTTTATTTAACTTATAAGATAATATATACAATATATATTTTTATTATTTCTTTTTAATAATAATAATTCTATTATTTTTATGTTTTTAATCATTTTTTTTTCAAATTATTTATGTATATTAGTATATCTAATTATATTTGTGTATATATATTTGTAATTATATGTAATATTTAAATTTTTTATATTATTAATATAGTTTTATTAACCTAACATTTAGTTTATGTTCTTATTAAAAGAGGTCCACAGGGGGTGCATCATACAAAAACAATAGATGAGATAAACCCCTAACGGGTTTCTCATCTTCCTCCTCACCTCTAAAACAGTCGCAGACCCACATCTCGGTGCACTAAACATACCGATTAACCTCCACCTTCATCAGCAAGGGATCATATGAGCCAGACTCTTCCACCTCCAATATTTCCACACAATACCTACACCTGCTAAACCTGTTGATAAAACCACCATGCCATCGACCTCGTCTTGTGTACCACCAGAGAAACACCAAGCTCGAGCCACCTCTTCTCCACTGCTCCACTATTTTGTAACACATGACCACTGACATCTTTTATCACTATAACCATTACTGGAGGCCTCTCATTATTTGATCCATTTCCATAGAATTACACACTGACACCTCTCACTTCACCCCACTACCCGTCCATCCACACACCTCCTCTCTTCATTGATGCACGCCAACAAAACCTCCTATTGAAATTGGATAAGAGATCAATTTGTGTGTGATGTCAAGGCTCAGGGTTGACTCACTTTGATTAAAAAGATCGATTTTCACGGTGAGAGAGAGCACATATCCTATCATTTTTTCTATGTTAACACTGGCAAGGGTTCAGTTCGATATTGCAGTAATTGTTAGAGTGATGATTTTCATGTAGCAATCATTGTCGTTGGCTTTCAGTGATATTCTAATCGACAAAAACACTATGGTACCCTCTTTATATTATTTTATGTTTCTTGTCTTTATCATAGTGTCGAATAATGTTAATGTAATTTCATGTCATTATTTTATTTTCGTATTTGATTCAGAGTTAATTATTTTTGATTGGATATATACATAATTAATTCTATTTATTTATTTATTTTAATTTGGATAATATGAACCTCATTTGGTTCCCATACATTTCATACCAAATAAGTATTCATGAGTGAGAGATCATTATTGAATTTTCTTGTTCCAAAATTGATCATTCACATGAGAGAATCATACACGAGAGAAATTTGAATAAATAAATATATTAATATAAAAATTAATATTTTGTGTAAATTCACTATCAAATTATCATGAGTGATACGTAATAAGTGATCTCATTTGATAAAACCCAACATAGATAGATACCTCATCTTTGTGAGAAATATGTCATTGCATGTCACCTAGTGTTTCAGTGCTAAAATAACGTGAATAATATTCAACAAAATGGAGAATGAAATAAGGGAGTTTTTTAAAAAAAATTATAATTTTTTCTAACATCAAATAATAATATATGATAGTATTTTGATTAAATTTTAAATTAGTTATAGTTGAATTACTAAATATTTTGATGTTGTAAATAAATTAATGGCATCACATGCATGTTAATGGATGTCATAACTCTAATACTTCCATCTCCACTAGTTTCTTCTATAGCATAATTTAGTTTAATTAGATAGTTTTAGTTAATTTAAATAGTCATTTGTAAATAGTTGCTTAGTTTTTTTTTATAATTTTTAATTTTTAATCACTTAATAAAATCATCTTCCTGAGCATTCCTCTAGGAGGATATTCCTAGTATCTTTTCATATTCTCTCAAGGGTTTGACCCTACTCGCTAGTTCTACAATAGTTAACTAGTTAATAAATTATCAAATGGAATTTCTATGACATGTGTACCATTGAGAATATAGAAAATAATAATCATGAAATATTTATAATATTTATATATAAATTATAATTTTAAAACCAATCATGAAATATAGTTATAAAAATTGAACCACATTACAATCATGGAAATGGTAGGTCGTACGTACAAATGAGTAAAATTTCAATTTTTTAACAATATAATGTTATAAATTAATTCATAACTTTTTATCTACTCTATTAAGTGAATATCATGTAAAATTTCATAATTAGTGTGAAATACCAATGTTTTAATACTAAATATAATTTTTGAGCACTATTTTAATTAATCCAATCGAGTTAGTTTAATATTTTTATTATATCTATCAACCTTATTTTACAAATTGTTTGATTCTTATTTTTCAGGGTTCCTTGTTTAATGTACAAAATATCTTTTGAATGAATACTTGTCCAAATTGGTTATTTGAAGGGTTATATGGTCCACATAAGAAAGCCCAAATAATCTGAAAAGAAACTGGACCAGTCATGATGATACAATTTTTGGGCTCAGTACAAAATCAAAAATTTGGAGAAACTACTGAATATATTCATTAAAAGACAAAGGAATCATCGATAATAATTTTAATACCCAACTCCAAAAAAGGGTCCCAAAGGATTCTTTGAAGACCAACACACTGTTCTGTCCAAAAATTAAAACCAACACACATTTATTGATTTTTCTCATGATATAGACATTCATTCGAGCTATTTTTTGGTAGACTAGAATAAAATTTATATTCCCCCCAATTTTTAGAATAAATGGTTCCGAATTTATGACATATTCCTATTAAAAAACCCATTCTCATTGTGGACTTCAAAAAAGTGTTGATAAAAATGGGTAGTTCCACATTGTTCAGTAAAATATCGATAAATTTGGATAAAAAAGTCCAATTCCCACCAAAATTTTATATTAGACAAAAAATATCGATATATTCACCTTGGTAGGAGAAGATATCTCAGGATTCTACATTCTGAATGGTCGAATCATTGAGAAAATTGGAGGTGCAGTTTTGGAATGTAAATAGTCCACCTCTTTGGGATATATATATATATTCAACTATTCTCCAAGAAAGGAGTTTCAATTTTAGAGAAAATGAGGAGATTTTGAATGACCGTATCCTTTACAAGGTAATGATAGGAATTTCCTTGATATTTTTTTGACAAGATATACTTCTCCCCCACATTCCATTTCATGTCAGTTTACGTTTTCTTTCTATTATAAGCAAAAAAGTTTAATTTTATTTCAATATAATTTCAATCTAATTTTTCTTCTTAAATATATATCATATTCATCCAACTAAAATTGTGAAATGATAATGGTTATAAAATATTTTAATTCAATCAGAAACACCTTCCCTTTTCATAATTCACAATTCAATCAAAAGTCTGAATTTAATTCTCTTCACCGTTTTTGTGGGTGTTCAGCACATTAATCTTATATTGTCACTTTATTTTTATTATTTTCTAACTCATTACCAAAAAAATTAAACTATACTAATACCATATTAAGGGATGTGGAAATATACAATTTGGGTGAGTCATAATATGGGTATATTATGTTATGGATGGATTTTTCTTGTTGATTATTCTTCAGGTTAACATTGTAGATATTGAACGTAAATTATCATGTGTTAGGGAAATTTTTTGTTTAACATGTGTATTCAATGGTTTATTGGAACCATATATACTCTACCATTAACAAGATATGATTTATATTAGATACCTATGTTAAGTTAATGCTTTGACTAATGCCTCAACACTTGATAATTCAAATCAACATCATCATGTGAAGTTAGTGTTAATTTTAAGTAATATAAAAAAAATATCAAGGATATCATATTCTTAAAATATCCAATAATGAATTCACACAAATATTTATCAATATTTTAAATCAAACATCATCAATTAATTAATTTAATTAGTCTTCAAAAAAACCCTCCATTAGAATGAAAAATTAAAAAAATCGACTATTAAAAAGTACTATCATTGAGGATTCAACCCAAGTGTTGCTATAAACATTAGCAGAGCACTATACCCTTTAGCGGTCGATAGGAAAAAATTATCCTCACTTCAAATGGATCTGTTTCAAGGGATGGATCATTATGTAGTTAGTAGTTTTGTGTTTTTTTTAAAAAAGAACAAAAAAAGTAAAAACAAAATTAGGCGAATAAATTGAAAAAAACATACAAATAAAAACCTGTTTTCTCAAAAAAAATTATAAATTAAAAAAATTAAAAACTCACCGTCCTCATCCTTTCCAAATATCTTTGAATTCCCCATGTCCTCCCAAGAAATCCATCGAATTCGTTTGACCCTGAAATATACTGAACTATTAACCAATTTAGAAGGAACATTAGGGATACTCAAATCACTCAAGAGATAGTCATTATCCAACCAATTAAACTTGATATGGTCAATCCTAGGGAACAAACCATTAATGAACTCAATCAACCTGATATGAATTTCAAACCCCTTTGTATTCAATATCAAAAAATTGAGGCTGATTTTGATCTCAAATTGGGTTTGATTTAACTTCTACCCCATTTACATGTGAAGCAAGTTAGGACCCACATATCCATCTCAAAGGGTTTCATGTTGCGTTTTCACGACCCGTCCTCGGGGCCCGTGCCGTGACTACCCCAAGCCCGCCTTGCATAGGCCAGGGGCTGGAGACTAGCACCAAGGCGTAAATCCCAGTAAAAAAGGAAGGCATTGCCTTTGTAAAGTAAACAAGCACCACCGAGTAAACAAGCAAAAAAAGTAAACACTAAGTAAAAACTGAGTACAACTGTAAGTGCGGAAAGTAAGTGGGCCAGTATACAAACCCAAACTGAATGTAAAGTACAACTCGAAAGGGAAAACAACAACTGAAAAGTAAAAGCCACTACGCCGAGCTGTCCACTGGAAATCCCACCTGAAGGGTGGGTACAGATAGCTCCACTGCTTCAAGGGTCCCGCCGTCCGCTCTGAGTGCGTCCCGCCCAGTGGTCCACCTCCAGGTACCGTCTTGATCTGCATGCCTCAACCACGATCAACGCTGTCCGTCGTCTGCGACCAACACAACGTAGTGCGGGCATAGCCCGTGCAGGGGTAAGTATAAGCTACTCAGTAGGGACCCCGAGACCCCTGAAGGTCTCCCAAAATCCACAAAGGATAAACCAAAAAGGAAAGATACAATCACAAAGTAACAACCGACACTGCTTAGGTATATGCCCATACATATACCTAAGTCATCAATTCCAATACGCTGCAACCTCCGAGCCCAAGTACAACACAGTCCACACAGGAAAGTATACGTATTCCACACAGGAATGCAAATGTAATCCACAGAGGAGAGCACAACACAATCCACATAGGAAAGTAAACATGATTCAGCTCACACAGGTATACTTCTTCGAACGACGATAGAGATGATCACTGATCCTTCGAAGTCTTCAGACCCACAAAGGATCGATAGGTACTAACCCCCGCAAAGACCCACACAGGATCAGACCCACATAGGATCTGTAGGCGCTGGCTCACACAGAATCGCTGAGCGCTGACCCACACAGGATCAGACCCACACAGAATCGGTAGCACTGATCCACATAGGATCGCTGAGTGATGTAGTCGTCGCCATCGAATCCACTGAGGATCTCTGTACTGTCGTCGTCGTCACAGTAGCAATCGCAGCCAGCACTAGGGTTCCTGCACACTGTAAGCTCATTCGGGAGGGTCCGCTCCACGAGCCGAGAGGCTGATACATCAACTGACACATAGTCCAGAGTTGATGTATCCAAATGTTTCGTATCGTCAATAGGAACTCAACTTCGTAGACGGCGCGTCAATCGGACGCCCGGTCTGAGAGTTATTGACTTTTTCGTCCGAGGGGACCGGTTGGTTTTTAAGGCAAAACCAACCCGACTGTTCTCCACCTACGTCCAATCCTCAGGCGGAGCATGCCAAAAGATCCGTCTCACTAAGAGGAACTCAACAATGTCGACGGCACGTCAATCGGACGTCCGTATCTCAAGATATGAGCGTTTCCGCTCCGAGGGCCCGGTTGGTTTCGTGTACGAACCAACCTAGCCGAACTCAATGTATTCCGAAACCTTGAGTGTGATATACCGAAATGACCGCCTCGATCCAAAGATCGCATCTCCGCTAACGGCGCATCGTTAGGAGGTCTGTAGCCCGAGTTATGGGCATTTGAACCCAAACAGTCCGATAACGGGGGTTTCGGGCCCGGACCGAGCCGACGCGGACCGGTCTGGAACGGCCTGGCCTGGCGCGGCCCAGCCTAGCGGACCGGCTGAGCACAGCGCGCCCAGCGCGCTACCGGCTCGGCCAGTGGCCGAGCCGTTTCGGCAAAGGGGGGGCGCCTGCCCCCTGTATAACCATGACCCCCTCGGTTTTTTGGGGGCTGTTTAGAAAACCAGCCGGGGGAATTTAATTCCCCTGGTTCCTCTTCTTCCGGCCGGCCCGACCTGGCCGGCCGATTCCAACTCAATGGGACCGGCAATGGGCGGTCCCCTTCCTGCTCCGACGCTGGCGGCCCGGTCCGTCCACCGGTCACCTTGCTCCGCCGCGGCCCGGAACCGGCCGCGGCCCTTGTCGTCCGGCACGGTGCGACGACACCACGCCCCTCCGCCACGGCCCCGCTCCAGCCGCAACGTCTTCGGTTTTCTTCGACGCGGCGCGATGGAATCGCGTCCTTGAATTTCTTTCCACGGCGCGGCACGACGGCGCTGCGCATTTTCCTTTCTCTTGATTCCGCGTGGTGCGACAGCACCACGCCTTCCCGTACCAACCACAAAGAAACCAACACGAAAAATAAGGAGGAGGGTCGGCCGTGTATGTGCGGTCTGACCCCCTCGCGTTAGTCGATAACAATTGGTTTTAATCCATGAAGATCATCAAGTTGGTATTCATGAACAATTAAATAAATAAAACCCCTACCTCGGTTTCAAGAACGGTGTACGTCAACGACCCGCGGAAGACGAGCGTCGCGGAAAAAGAACGTCGACGTCGCGAGGAAAGGATTCAAAGTCATTGACGGAGATTCATCGTGGAAAACCATCACGGAAGAGACGACGTGGAAGAAGAACATCGTGTTGGGGATACGGCATCACAGTAGAACTGTTGCGGAAAGAGCGTCAATTCCGTTGTCGTCACGGTGCATCCGAAGAGAAAATGTCGCGGAAGAAGTTATCCGCGTTCTTCGGCAGAGATGTTCTTCATTGAAGAAGAAGATGTTCTTCCCAAAACCACTCAACGAAAAACTCAAACAACCCAAAAAAAAATAAGTTCCTTTCTTATTTTAATAACACAACAACTCTTTTTAATTTCAAGAGTTTGAAATTCAATTAACCACACACAACTCACCTCATTAAGCTTATTACATTAAAGTCATAAGTTATAACTTAAGTTAACAAAATTAAAGTGGGAGTTGAGGGGGGTTTTAGAGGATATGAAGGGGTGGGGTTTGTGGGGGCCCCACCACCATCATAACCTCCCAAGGGAGGTTGGGTGGTTACCCAACTTCCATCAAGAACTAAACACTTAGAGTAAAAATAATAAAAATTGTAGAGTAATTAAAAAAATAAACTTCCACAATTTTTATCATCAACACTCGTGTAAACACATCTCCAGAATAGGTGTTCCTAAGCAACTACCAGCGCTGCGGTTCCATTGGTTCCCTTAGAATTTGATTCCGGGCACCGGTTCAAAAGTTAGAAATTCCCACTCGTTCGTTCACTGAACGTACCCGAGCTAAACTTTGGAAATTGATTCCGGGCACACCGGGCCTCGGAATCAGGTGCCGTCAGAAAACGCATTCTTGTAAAATTCGAATGTAAATTAAGAAAAAGTTTTCCTAGAATTTTACGGGTCTTTACATTACTCCCACCTTAGGGCATTACGTCCCCGTAAAGATACATCATAACTAGGGAAACAAATGTGGGTACTGAGCACGCATCTGAGCCTCCAACTCCCAAGTACTCTCCTGGAGGTTCCCATGCTGCCATCTGATGCGCACTAGAGGAATTGACCGTACACATAGGACCCGCTCCTGTCGATCCTCGATCTCCACTAGGACCTCCGCCAAAGTCGCCCATCGTCAATGTCAAGCTCCTCATGGTCAATGATATGCATCGAGTCGTGCACGTATCTCCTCAGCTGAGAAATGTGGAAGACGTCGTGCACCCGGTGCAACTGAGGTGGTAGAGCCAGGCGATAAGCCACCTCACCAATCTTCTTGAGGACCTGGAAGGGTCTGATGAAGTGCGGAGATAACTTTCCGCCTTGGCCAAATCTCCGAAATCCACGTCGAGGTGAGAAACTCAAGAAGACGTGGTCGCCATCCTCAAACTCTAGTGGCCTCCGCCTCCTGTCAGCGTATTACTTCTGCCAGCTCTGAGCTGTCTTCATCCACTCCTGGATGACCTGGATCTTCTCTGTCATGGCCTGGACCATCTCCGGTCCCACAAGTGCTGACTCCCTAGGGTCTGGCCAGCACAAAGGAGATATGCAAGGTTGGCCGTACAATGCCTCGTACGGTGCCATCCCGATGGTGGAGTGGTAGCTGTTGTTGTACGCAAACTCCACTAAGGGTAGGTGGTCCTCCCAGCTATGACCAAAGTCGGGGACACATGCGTGGAGCATGTCCTCAAGAGTCTTAATGGTCTTCTCCATCTGACCATCCGTCTGAGGGTGAAAGGCTGTGCTCAGACGTAGCTACGTCCCGAACGCCTCCAGCAACCCCTTCCAAAGCTGGGAAGTAATGCAAGCATCTCGATCAGAGACGATAGATGATGGCACACCGTGAAGCCGAACAATCTCTTGAACGTAAAGACGTCCCAAGCTCTCCACTGATCCCTACTCTCTAATGGGTAAGAAGTGAGCCGACTTGGTGAGTCAGTCGACAATCACCCAGATAGAGTCGTGACCTCTGGAAGTGCATGGAAGTCCAGTCATGAAGTCCATAGATATCCCGTCCCACTTCCACTTCGGGACCTCCAAGGGCTGTACCAAGCCTGCTGGTACCTGATTCTCTGCCTTCACCTACTGGCTGGTGAGGCATCGAGAAATGAACTCTGCCACAGCCTTCTTCATTCCTGGCCACCAGTGCTGCCGTCTGAGATCCTGGTACATCTTCGCAACTCCGGGATGTACCGCCAAGGGAGAAGTGTGAATCTCTATTAGAACATCCTCCCGTAAAGAAACTAGTACCAAGGTGTGTCCTCTGAAAAGGATGTCGTGCTCTGCTCTAAAGGAGAAACCATCAGGTGCCTGTCCTGAGGATATCTGTGCACGCCGCGTCTCACAGTCAGTGTCTCCATGCTGTGCCTCTCTGACTTGCTGTAGTAGTGGAGGAGTGACTGTGAGAGACTGAAGGAAGGTTTCTCCATCTTTATCCACGAAGGATATCTGCAAAGAGGCTAGATGCTCTGTTGCCTCCTCAAGTAGCTGAATGCCCGTCCTCCTGCTGAGGGAATCAGCTACCACGTTCCCCTTCCCAGGAGTATAGACTATCTCAAAGTCATAGTTTTGGAGGAACTCAATCCATCTACACTATCTCAGATTCAGATCCTTCTGAGAGAAGATGTATCTGAGTCTCTGATGGTCAGAAAAGACTATAAAGCGCTCTCCCATCAGATAATGTCGCCATGTCTTCAGAGCGAAGACCACTACTGCTAACTCCAGGTCATGGGTAGCGTAGTTCTGCTCATGCGGCCCCAACTGACGTGATCCATAGGCGATCACTGCCCGCTCCTGCATCAGGACACAACCGTGTCCGGTCCCTGATGCATCGCAGTAGACTACGTACCCTACTCCCTCCTCAGGCAACCTCAAGATAGGTGCACTTTACAATCTCTGTCTCAGCTCATGGAAGCTCTGCTGACATCTGTCTGACCACACGAAGGGTTTCCCCTTCTTTGTCAAAGCTAACAGTGGTGCTGCAAATCTGGAGAAGTCTGGCACAAATCTCTGGTAGTATCCAGCTAGTCCCAAGAAACTCCGCACCTCCGTCACACTCCTGGGTGGCTCCCAAGCTATCACTGCCTCGATCATCGCAGGATCCACTGAAAATCCCACCTCAGAGATGACGTGTCCCAAGAAGTGGACCTCACATATCCAGAACTGGCACTTCGTGAGCTTACCATAAAGCTGGTGCTCTCAGAGTGTGTCTAGTACAACCCGTAAGTGGTAGGCGTGCTCCTCTTCAGTCGTCGAGTAAATCAAAATGTCATCGATGAATACCACAACAAATCGATCGAGGTATGGCTGAAAGATCCTGTTCATGAGGGCCATGAACACTTCTGGAGTATTGGTTATGCCGAATGGCATATCCAAGAACTCATAGTGGCCATACCGACATCTGAAGGCCGTCTTCTGCATGTCCTCGTCTCGAACTCTGAGCTGGTGATAGCCTGACCTGAGTTCTATCTTCGAGAACAACTGTGCTCCCTTGAGCTGATCAAAGAGGTCATCAATTCTCGGTAGTGGATACTTGTTCCTCACTGTCACCTGGTTCAGGTGACGATAGTCGACACACAGTCGCAAGCTCCCGTCCACCTTCTTGGCGAACAATATCGGGGAAGCCTAGGGTGAAACACTGGATCAGATGAACCCCTTACCCTGCAAGTCCTCCAACTGTACCCATAGCTCTCAAAGCTCAGCGAGGGCCATCCGGTATGCTGGAGTCGATATCGGGGCTGCCCCGGGGTACAGGTCAATATAAAATTCTACCTCTCAACGAGGAGGTAGCCCTGGAACGTCGTCGGGGAAGACGTCCGCAAACTGATCCACCACTACAGGAAAACCAGGACTTCGCACGTCAACTGCTCCTAGGATGAGGCTAGCCAAATGATGAGTGATGGGCTGTCCTCTCCTTCGCGGAAGTCCATCCTGTGCTGCAAAGGTTCCCTTCTCACTGGTGAAGGTGAACCTGCTCCCGTCGGTGCATACACATCGAACCTTGCGCCTAAAACAGTCAATCTGTGCATTAACTGTGGATAACCAATCCATGCCCAAGATGACGTCGTAAGGCCTCAACGCCGCTACAAGAAGATCCCAGCCGAAGCTCTCGCCTCCTAGAGTAAGCTCACACTGCCGGCTCCAGTGCGTAATCGTCGAGTCTGCTCCTGTAGGAGTCTCTAGCCGTAAGGATCGAGCCAACGGCTCTGTCGGAATCTCCGAGCTCCGAACAAGGGTAGCGACTATGAAAGAGTGACTTTCTCCTGTGTCTATAAGTACTGAAGCAAGGGTGGAATAGACACAGATAGTACCTTGAATCATCTCGGGCGTGCTGTGGTCGTAGGCCTCCGCTGCCTGGAGTTGTTCCTGTCTCTGCCCGCCAGCTCCCTATGGTCGGGGAGGACCTCCTGGTGGTGGTGGTGGTAGAGCCTCAAAGCGTCGTCCACCACCTGCTGCTCGGCCAGCTCATATGCCTCATCCACCTCCTCCCAGCAAACCACCACGGTCGACCCCCTGCCTATGCCTCGGTGGTCCCTCAACCGTCTGCTGCTCCTCGGCATGGCGGGTCGGGCAATCACAAGCCATGAGGCCCTGCCCGCCGCACGAGTAGCACTGTCTGTCTCTCGAAAGAATAGCTCCCCGCTGTGTGCCCCACACTAATGAGCCAGTGTCCCGAGGTCGTCTTCCTGAGGGTCTGGTCTGCCTATACCCAAGATTCGTCTGTCAAATGCCTACTGCAGAAGACTCTGCTACGTGCCGCCCTGCGGTGGGTCTCGGTGCTGGTGTAGACTCAGAAAGAAAGCTCTCGATCAAAAGAGCCCGCTACAGTACTCCTGTCTGAGTCGGAATGCTGAGGGAGATCAGCGATGCCCTGATCTCGTGTCTCAATCATTGATCAATGGTCCGGGCCTGGAAGAATGGGTCTCGTACCATGTCTGTCAAGTAGCGCGAGATATCGGTAAATCTCGCTGAGTACTGGGCGACCGTCATGCTGCCCTACCGTAGCTGAAGAATCTCCTGGATGCACATCGCACGGAGGATGGCTGGGAAAAACTCTGAGCGTAAGAGGCTCTCAAAGTCTGTCCAGAGTAGAGATGCCTCATCGTGCACCAGGAGCATCATGCTCCACCATCGGCCCGCTGCTGCGTGCAGTAGGCTCGCAGTGAGGATCACCATGAGGTCTGCTGGTGTCCTCACTAGCCTAAAAACTCGTACGACTGCCTCCAGCCAGTCCTCGAACCTGGGCGGTCGCTGGCACTGAAACTCATGAAGTGCATTGAGGCGACGTGCATCGTCAGCGGATGGTGCTGGAAGCATCGGTGGCTCGGTGCGTAGAGCTACCACCGGTGCCACTGCTGACAATGGGCCCTGCACCGAGGCCTTTTCGCTCGGTGGGCTGTCGTCACGCTTGACTCTCGGAACCCTAGATGGCTGCCATCGTGGGTCCATCCTAAAAAGGAAACAGGTGCACCACGGTCAGAACAATATACCTGGTGAGCTGATAGGAAGTAATCACAATGAAAACTTGAAACACACATGAAACCAATGTTTTCATGCATTAAGTCAGAAATCAGAAGTCTGGGTCCTGGTGTACGGATACATCGGCCACCGCACCAACACTGGACTCCCTGGACTGATAACCACACTCAATACAGTAAACACTATTGCTTCACATAGAAAAGATCAGAGTCCGCGGTAGAACCGAACTGCTCTGATACCAATTTGTCACGACCCGTCCTTGGGGCCCGTGCCTTGACTACCCCAAGCTTTCCTTCCATAGGCCATGGGCTGGCGACTAGCACCAAGGAGTAAATCCTAGTAAAAAGGGAAGGCATTGCCTTTGTAAAGTAAACAAGCACCACCGAGTAAGAAAGTGGAAAAAGTAAACACTATGTAAAAACTGAGTACAACTGTAAGTGCGGAAAGTAAGTGGGCCATTATACAAACCCAAACTGAAAGTAAAGTAAAACTCGAAAGGGAAAACAACAATTGAAACGTAAAAGCCGCTACGCTGAGCTGTCCACTGGAAATCCGACCTGAAGGGTGGGTACAGATAGCTCCACTGCTCCACGGGTCCCGCCATCCGCTTCGAGTGGGTCCCGCCCAGTGGTCCACCTCCAAGTACCGTCCTGCTCTGCAAGCCTCAACCACGATCAACGTTGTCCGTCTTTTCCAACCAACACAACGTAGTGCGGGCATAGCCCGTGCAGGGGTGAGTATAAGCTACTCAGTAGGGACTCTGAGACCCCCGAAGATCTCCCAAAATCCACAAAGGATAAACCACAAAGGAAATATACAATCACGAAGTAACAACTGACACTGCTTAGGTATATGCCCACACATATACCTAAGTCATCAATTCCAATACGCTCCAACCTCTGAGCCCATGTACAACCCATTCCACACAGGAAAGTATATGTATTCCACACAGGAAAGCAAACGTAATCCACATTGGATAGCACAACACAATCCACACAGGAAAGTAAACAGGATTCAGCTTACACATGTATACATTTTTCAAAAGACGATAGAGATGATCACTGATCCATCTATGTCGTCGAATCCACAAAGGATCGATAGGTACTAACCCCCGCAAAGACCCACACATGATCGGACCCACACAGGATCTGTAGGCGCTGGCTCACACATAACCGCTGAGTGCTGACCCACACAGGATCAGACCCACAAAGGATCGGGAGCTCTGATCCACATAGGATCGCTGAGTGCTGTCGTCACCGTCGAATCCACTGAGGATCTCTGTACAGTCGTCGTCGTCACAGTAGCAGTCGCAGCCAGCACTAGGGTTCTCGCACACAGCATGCTCGTTCGGGAGGGTCCGCTCCACGAGCCGAGAGGCTCATACATCAACTAACACATAGTCCAGATTTGATGTATCCAAATGTTCCGTATCGTCAACAGGAACTCAACGTCGCAGACGGCGCGTCAATCGGACGCCCGGTCTGAGAGTTATTGGCTTTTTCGTCCCAGGGGCCCAGTTGGTTTTAAAGGAAAAACCAACCCGATCGTTCTCCACATGCGTCCAATCCTCGTGTGGAGTATTCCAAAAGATCCGTCTCACTAAGAAGAACTCAACAATGTTGACGGCACGTCAATCGGACGTCCGTAGCCTAAGATATGAGCGTTTCCGCTCCGAGTGCTCGGTTGGTTTTGTGTACGAACCAACCAGGACGAAATCAAAGTTTTACAAAACCTTGAGTGCGATATACCGAAACGACCGTCTCGATCCAAGAATCGCATCGCCGCTAACAGCGCATCGTTTGGAGGTCCGTAGCCCGAGTTATGGGCATTTGAACCCAAAAAGTCCGATAACGGGGGTTTCGGGCCCGGACCGACCCGGCCCGAGACCCCCTGGTTGGCCCAGACCGGGTCAACCCGCCCCGGACTGGGTCAGCCCAGCCCGACGTGGCCCGGCCTGGCTGGGCGTGGCCTAGCCTGGCGCGGCCCGGCCTGGAAGACCGGCTGGGCACAGCGCGCCCGGCGCGCTGCCGGCTCGGCCAGTGGCCGAGCCATTTCAGCAAAGGGGGGGCACCTACCCCCTGTGTAACCACGCCCCCCCCCCCCCGGTTTTTGGGGGCCCTTTGAAAAACCAGTCGGGGGAATTTAATTCCCCCGGTTCCTCCTCTTCTGGCCGGCCCGACCTGGCTGGCCGGTTCCAGCTCAATGGGACCGGCAATGGCCGATCCCCTTTCGGCTCCAGCGCAGGTGGCCCGGTCCGGCCGCCGGTCACCTTGCTCCGCCGCGGCCCGAAACCGGCCGTGGCCCCGGTCGTCTGGCGCGGTGCGACATCAACGCGCCCCTCCGACGTGGCCCCGCTCCGGCCATGGCCTCTTCGGTTTTCTTCGATGCGGCGCGAAGGCGCCGCGTCCTTGAATTTATTTCCACGGCGCGGCGCGACTGCGCCACACATTTTCCTTTCTCTTGATTCTGCGTGGTGCAACGGCACCACGCCTTCCCGTACCAACCACAAAGAAACCAACACGAAAAATAAGGAGGAGGGTCAGCCGTGTTTGTGTGGTCCGACCCCCTCGCGTTATTCGATAACAATTGGTTTTAATCCACGAAGATCATCAAGTTGGTATTCACGAACAATTAAATAAATAAAACCCCTACCTTGGTTTCAAGAACGGTGTACGTCAACGAGCCGCAGAAGACGAGCGTCGCGGAGGTCGGGCTTCGCGGAAAAAGAACTTCGATGTCGTGAAGCAAGGATTCGAAGTCTTTGATGGAGATTCGTCGCTGAAAACTATCGCGGAAGAGACGACGCAGAAGAAGAATGTCACGTCGCGGATACGGCGTCGCAGAAGAACCGTTGCGGGAAGAGACGTCGATTCCGTTGTCGTCGATGTGCGTCCGAAGAGAAAATGTCGTGGAAGAAGTTTTCTGCATTCTTTGGGGGATATGTTCTTCGTTGAAAAAGAAGATGTTGTTCCCAAAACCTCTCAATGACACACTCTAACAACCCAAAAAATAAATATGTTCCTTTCTTATTTTATTAACACAACAACTCTTTTGAATTTCCAGAGTTTGAAATTCAATTAACCACACACAACTCACCTCATTAAACATATTAAATTAAAGTCATAAGTTATAACTTATGTTAACAAAATTAAAGTGGGAGTTGAGGGGGGTTTTAGAGGATATGAATGGGTGGGGTTCGTGTGGGCCCCACCACCCACATAACCTCCCAAGGGAGGTTGGGTGGTTACCCAACTTCCATCATGAACTAAACACGTAGAGTAAAAATAATAAAATTTGTAGAGTAATTAAAAAATAAACTTCCATAATTTTTATCATCAACACTCGTGTATACGCATCTCTAGAACAGGAGTTCCTAAGCAACTACCGACGTTGCGGTTCCATTGGTGCCCTCGGAATTCGATTCCGGGCACCGGTTCAAAAGTTAGAAATTCCCACTTGTTCGTTCACTTAACGTACCCGAGCTAAACTTCGAAAATTGATTCCGGGCACACCGGGCCTTGGAATCATGTGCCATTAGAAACTGCATTCTTGTAAAATTCCAAATAAAATTAAGAAAAAAATTCCCTTGAATTTTACGGGTCTTTACATGCGTGCTCTACCATGATTCCACTAAGAGATTCTAATGAAAAAATCAATCTCTGAGAGTTCCCTTTCTACCTATATGACTCAACTAAATCATGGATCTACTACCTCCCTCCTGGTTCCACAACCACATGGAATGACAAGAAGTTTCTATTCTAAGAGAAATTCTTCCTACTTATCGAACTGCTTCTATCCAAAAGAAAATAATTGGTATCCATAAATTACCTAATTAATCACTCCATGAGTACTAGGAGTGGTTAAAAATGATTATGGAAACCTACCCATATAACCAAATCCCATACCAAATCCCGATCCAATACTTCTATGAGGGGTTATTGGGTATATAGAGAACTGTAATTGATGATTCAATTAGTAGTTAACTTGTTGAAAGAACTCCTACAGCTGCACGAGATCTCATAAGAAATATGGTAGTAAACAAAAATCTATTCCATACTTGAGAAAATGCTCAAGACAAAAATTTCCCAGAGAGTCATTCTGTAGAGTCGAACACGATGAACAAGTGGATGAGTGAACTTACAGGTCTCGTGAGATTACTATTTGTGGTGGCCAGAGCCCCAAGCTCATATTTTCAACAATCTTTATTCCTTGCACCTATCAAGAATTGTGGAATCTATAGCTAACTAGATCATCCAAATGACATATTACTATTACTTCAAGAGTATCCATCTGATTTATCTGGACCAATTGAGATAATTTTAGTACATTTTTGTAGAATCACCAACACTCAATAATTTGGTTAGTTCATTAGAAACTTCAACCAACCCTACTCTGAGCCCTTCTATACAACCTTTAACCCATGCTCTAGGTACGGTAATCCCATTTCTCATACCCCTCAGTTATCTCTTCCAAATGTAAACCAATTTCAATATGGTCAAGGTGGATTTAACTTACAATATCATTATCCATTTGTTCTATGAACTCATAAGATCAATCCTCTTATTTCTCCTCTTGAATTCCACTATCCTAATGAGCCTTCCTAATTCCCAACCCAATACAATCACATTTACAAGAACAAAAATATATTAATCCCAATTTAGGACAAGAATATTCTTATATGAAACCATGTGAAAGTGCAGTATAATATCTTGCCTCCATTACCGAATCAAGAATAAAAAACATTGAAACCCAAATTGGTCAACTTGCATCCCACCTAATCTAATAGACACAACCAAATTCTTCCCAAATCCTTTCCCAACCATTACCCAACCCCAAGAGTAATATAAGTGCAATCACATGTAGACTTACAATGAAGATTTCTTTGGCCCATGTTGAGTCCAATAATTCAGTATTAAATATTGATATGGAAACTGAAAAGAAGAATAAACCTAAAAAGGAACCAGAATTCAATACCTGACCTATTTTTATTCCTCTAAGTAAGCCAATTATTTTTACTCATTATTTTTCTAATCTAGGGAAGTATTTTGAACATGATACTGAAATTCTCAACATGTTTAGGCGTGTTGATGTAAACATACCCCTATTAGATTCCATAAAAAATTATTAAGTTTGACATGTTTTTAAGGAATTTTCACCCATAAGAGACAACTTATGACCCTTTATAATGTTTCAACCTAGTAGAATGTAACAATAAAGTGAAAAAAAAACTTAGGACATTTACTATTCCATGCCAAATATGGAGTTCAACCATTGATGATGCACTTATAGACCAAGGAGCCTTGATAAATTTCATGCCCAAATCCATATTCACCAACATTATTCTATTTATCTTTTACCTAATGAGTGTTTTCATCAAGTTAGCTAATCTATGCACAACCAATCCTAAGGGAATAATTGAGGATGTACTTGTTTTAGTTAGTGATCTTTCATTCCTAGCCGATTTATGTATAATTGACATGGATGGTTAGACGACCACTTCTTGATCTCCCCTAATTCTAGGAAGAGCACTCATCATAATTTCAAGACCTATGATTTATGTCCATGCAGGCATCCTATCCTTGGAATTTGGTGACCAACTGGTCAAATTAAACATTTTTCAATCCATGTGATACCCATTAGAGGATCACTATTCCTTATTAATCCATGATTTTGAAGACACTTTTGAGAGTCAATTAAACCCCATTCCAACATGTTTATCATGTTCTAATGTGAGTGGAGCTTGTGAAATCTGCACCATGATTAACCCATTCATTAATGGGGAAGTTGATGTTGACCTTTCATTTATATAATCTATCAATCTAGAGGATCTTGAAAACTATCTTGAATCCCATATCAAATATGATATCTTATATTACACCTTATACAATATTAAGGAAAATGAATAAAAATAAACTGAAATCCCTTCCTCCATTCATGGGTTTTCAACCCCACAAATGAAAGATACGACTGATCTGAAACCTCATCCATCACACCTGAAATATGATTTCATTTCCCATGATCACTCTTATACTGTCACTATCTATATTACACATACTAAAATTGAGGAGCCTAAACATTATCAAGTGTTATATGAAAACAAAAATTCATATGGTTGGAACCTAGATGGCATACTAGGAATCAAACTTGCTCTTTTCATGCATCATATTATCTTGAGGAATCATCCAAACCAATCATAAAACCATAAAGAAGACTCAATCCACTCATACATGAGTTAGTTAAGGAAGATAATACTAATATTCTCCAAGATAGTATTATCTATCAAATATCTCATAGTGAATGAGTTATTCTGATTCAATTGGTACAAAAGAAGTGTGGGATAGCTGTTTCCACAAATTCATATGGAGAGGCAGACTAACTAAAGTGAAAAAATGGAATGTGTGCATCAACTACTAGGAATTGAATGTAGATAATTGAAATGATTACTACCCTCTTCCATTCCCTGACGAAACTATAGAATTATTAGTTGGGAAGTCACATTATTCATTTCTTGATGGATACGCCAGCTTCATCCAAATACCATTCGCACCCCAGGACCAAGAAATGACAACATTCACTTACCCGTTTGGAATGTATACATATAGGATAATTCCATTTGGCCTTTTAAATGATCGTACAACATTCTAGATGCGTATGTTGAATATCCTTTTTGAATTCCTTAATCAATTCATGGAGGTATTCGTTGATTAATTTACCATTTATGGTGAGTCATTGGAATCCCTATTACATTGACTCTCTCTAGTCCTTCAATAGTGTTTCAAATGTAACCATGTGATGAATTTTGAAAATTTTCACATCATGGTTACAAATAGGATCATTCTAGGGAATATAGTTTCACTAGAGGGTATTGAAGTTGATCCTGCCAAAATTGAAGTGATACAATCACTTTGTGAACCACATCTATTCGAGACATCAATTCATTCCTTGGTAATGCTGGTTTCAATTAGTGATCCATCAAAAACATCAGTAGGGATTCCCTCCCACTCACTTCACTACTAAAAAATGATGTTGCTTTCCATTTCGAAGAACCTTGTAAGATAACCTTAGTTGAAATGAAATATGTTCTTACATTTTCCTCGATAATCAAACCCCAGATTGGTCCTTACCCTTTGAATTTATGTGTGATGCATTTGATAGGGACATTGGGGACATTCTTGGACAAAGAAGAGAAAATATTCCTCATGTCATCTGTTATGCCTAAAAAAATTGGATGGATCTCAATTTCACTACACTATGACTAAAAAAACATGTAGTTGTGGTTTTCTCCTTGCATAAATTCTAGCCCTATATCTTATGTTATGAAATCATCATATTCATAGAAAATTATTCTATAAAGTTCGTACTCAATAAAAGTGATTCCAAATTGAGGCTAAAAAATATAGATCATGGTGCTCTAAGAGTTTGACATCTTGACAATGTTATACAAGGAAAAAAAACCTGGTGGTTTATCACTTAGAGTAGAATTTATAATTCCTCTCATTAATTAGTCATTGATACTAAATGCCTCACTTATATCCTTTCATCTCTTACTCCAAATTCACCATGGTATACACCAATTGTAAAATACTTGGTTGCCAGTGTTTTTCAAGATTTTTTTTTCAAAATAAATAAAATCAAGCTGAAAAGTGATTAAAAATTCTATTTTTGGGAAGATGATAAAATATGGAAAACTAAGGATGACATGGTACTTGGGAGATGTGTCATTAAAGATCAATATTCTTACATCTGGGAATTTTTTCACTCAATGCGTATGGGTGGCCACTATAGACCAAAAAGAACCTCCCCAAAATTCCTTGACCAAAGACTCTTCAATGCTTCACTCTTCGAGAAATCACATGAGTTCTTTAAATCATGTCCCACATGAAAAATGTTTGGCATAATTTCCAAAAGAAATGAAATGCCACAAAAGCCATTAATTTTCAGCGAGATCTTCAATGATTGGGGAATTTATTTCATGGGAATATTTTCCCATTCCAAGGTGTTCTCATATATTTTTCTAGATACTAATTATGTTTCTAGATGGTTTTATGTAAAAACCACTAGAAATGGTGATTCACACACTGTTATTTAGTTCTAAGAAACCCACATTTTCCACTGTTTTCGAACACCATGTGACTTGATTAGTGACTTAAGAATACATTTCTATAATTGGACCATAGAATATTTTCTAAAAATATAGATCTATACATAACACTTCAACATCATATCACCCCCAAAAAAATGTCAGGGATGAAATTTATTATAGAGAAGTGAAAATAGTGCTTAAGATAATGGTAAAGCCCACCATAAAAGACTATCCTGAAAGACTTGGTGAAGCACTTCCGGATTATCAAACTGCATATACAACACCCATTAGAATGTCTCCTTTTAGAATAGTTTTTGGTAAATCATGTTTTTTACCAGTTGAAATACAACATAAGAAATTTTGGTTCATGAAAACTTGTAATTTTTATTGGGAGAAATCCGGGGAAGATAGATTTCATTATTTAAATGAACTGGATGAGATTCGACTAGATTCCTGTGAGAATTCCAATCTCTTCAAAAAAAATGATAAGGAACTCCATGAAAAACACATCTTGTGAATGGAATTTCATGAAGGTGAAAATTTAATTCTCTTTAATTCAAGATTACCCTTCACCGAGGTAATCTTAATTCTCATTGGGAGTTTTCTTTTATGATTACTATTTTTTCCCAATTGGTTTAGTGCAAGTCAAGACCCATTTTCCAAAAGGTCATTCATGGTTAATGGACATAATTTAAAGCATCATCATCAGAGGACACAGATCGTGGGAACCACATTTACTTCCATCGGATCCCCAAATTCTATAGTTGACCCACCACTAGATGTAGATGGAATCCCACCAAATCAAAACTAGGGGGATCCTCTTTCTATTTAAATCTTCTTATCCCTCTCTCTCTCTCCATAATACTCTATCACTCTCATCTTTTTCCCACATTACACATAAAACCTTTTTATTTACTCTTTTTATTTTGTGTGGGTTTTTATTTATAAAAAATAAATAAAAACTACAAAAACTACAAAAAAATGAAAAAAGTGTCATAATTACTCGCCATTCCCGTTGGAAATTTCATCCAACCATTTTTGGGAGTCAAAAGACATGTTTCCATTTTATAAATTTTGTATTTTAATTATAAATTTGGGTAATGAATTTTGTGTTAAGAGTAATAAATTTTGAATAATCAGTTATATATTCGTAAAATTATTCTTCCCCAACCGTGAGGACCAACATTATCTTTCATTCCAAGGTCACCTATGTCAATATTTTCATTTTGTGTGTTTTTTCTCCCTGGATTGCGAGTCTTACGTTTATGGGCGGTCGAGCTAAATTTCCTACTTTAGTGTACATTAATATGATAAAGGAAAATTTTGGACCACATGAGAATAAAAATAGATAGATAACCCCCAAATAACCTTACATTAATCCTCCTTTTGATATCCCTTTCCATCCTATGAAATCGTTTTCTTAGATAGGCACATTACCATCCCAATACCTTATCCCACCCAACATATACATGGAATTATATTTCATAATGTATTGAAATTTAAGTGTGGGGGGGGAATGGATTTTATTTATGGTATCCATTTATTGATTTTAAACATGTTATCATATTCTTGAGGGAAAAAATCTATTTTTGTGTGGGTGAGAGGTTTTCATTCAGTGATTTTGAGGAATGAATTTTCATTTATGTAATTTTGTATGTGTTATTGAAATGTTAAAAAACAAAAAAAACCAAAAAATGGGTTGTGTCTTGGGTAGGTCAATAATAACTCTTTATAAACATTTAATCTTGTTATAACTATTACAATTAGTGTCGTGATGAGATTAAACATGGGTTTGGAGATGAGTATGAGATCAATTTCAAGTTCCACTTTCATAAAAATGAAAAAAATGAAATAAAAAAACAACACTGGCATTATAAATTCTTGTGTCATTGGGATATGTTTTATGTCTTGTACATATTTCCCATTTTCATCCCAATCAAATTTTATCCATATATTTTGTTTCATCCCTCACACAATAATTCCCTTGAAAATATGTATTTCCATAAACTTCCTTGTATTATTTCAAATTGTTCATTTATTTTCCCATGATTGTGTTTTACCCCACTTTTTCTCTCTATTGGACATTAAATTCCTACAATCCCATAGCCACATAAAACCCCTACAAAATACCACTTGATTCCTGTGCACATTATGAAAGAGAATGGAAGCTGAGAGCTCTTTTAAGCTATAAGATTTTCACATTTGGTGGGTGAATAAGTGAACCTCCATAAATAAATTTTTATAATCTTGAGAGGAGTGAGTTCTTAGTTCCAACATTTTTCTTTTCTAAATTTTAGCATGAAAAATTAATTGTTTTGGGAATATTGTTTCTGTAACAATATGTGGTGGAATTCAATACAGATGAGTGAAATGGTCTAAACCTCCCCGGATTGGGAAAAAATTTAATATTTTTTGGTGAGTTAAATATTTTGTTATGTTTTTATATTGGTTTCACATGATAAAATGCACAAGAATAAGTGTGGGGGATTTTATGTTATCATTTATTCTTAAATAGTTTCTACACCTTTAGTAATTTTCATGTAAATGTGAATTATTAATTTGAAATACCCATATTTTATAACTAAATAAAATTTTTTAGAATTAATTGATTTAATCATATTAAGTAATTTTAATATTTTAATTATAACTCTCACCATACTTATCGAAATTGTATGATTCTTATTTTTAGGGTTTATTATTCAATTTTTAACATATAATGAGAAGGAATCCTTGTCCAATTCAGCCTTTCGAAGGGTCATATGGTCTACACAAGAAGGTACAAAGAATCTGTGAGGAAAGTGGACTATCCAAGATGATATAATTTCTGGGATTAATATAGAAGCCAAAAATTTATGAAACACCTTAATATATTTTTGAATATCCAGTGGAATTATTGATAAAACATTCTGGGCCTCACTCCAACAGAAAGGGCCCCAAAGGATTCTTTGAACTCCAACCAATCAATCCTTATCAGAATTAAAAATCAGATCACATTTATTGACGTTTCTCTTAATATGGACATAAATTCGAGTTGAGATTTGGTAGTGTGAAATAGAAGATATAGGTGGAATAATTTATTGAATAAATGTCTCAAATTTGAGGGAATCATCCTATTCAAAAACCCTTTCACATTTTGGCCTTCATAAAAGTATTGATAAAAATGGATAACTACACATTTTTTATTAAAATAACATTAAATTTTGATAAAAACTTCTAATTGATGAACAATATTCATTTTATATAGAACATATCCATATATACAACTTTTATTAAGGATATATCTTAGGATTCTTCTGTCTGAATGGTAAAATAATTGAGCAAAGTGAAGGGGAAATTTTATAATGCAAACAGTCAACCTCCTTGGGATATATATACATTCCCTTATTCTCCTTGAAAGTTGTAGGAATTTTAGATAAAATAAGGTTATTTTGAATAAACAGATCCATTCCAAGGGAATGGGATGACATGAATTGATCTTGTTTTGACAAGAGATACCTCTCCTCCACTTTTTATTTCATGTCTTTTTTATGTTTGTTTTAATTTTTGAGCTTGTATGGTTATTTTCATTTCAATTGATTTTTAATTAATTATTCATATTAATTATATATCATATTCATCCAACTTATGTTGTGTAATTTTTATGGTCTTAAAATATTTTAAATCAATTAGAAAATCCTTCCCTTTTTCTCACTTCCTAATTCAATCAAAAATTAGTATTTAATTCTCTTCACAATTTGTTTGTGTGTTAGGAGCACTATTCATATATTGTTCCTTTATTTTTATTATTTTTTTAAATTATAAAATTGACAAACATAAACCATATTAAAACCATATCAATGGTTGAGTAAATATTCTATTTGGGTGAGTCATAATTTGTGGATATTAATTGATTGAGGGATTTTGCTCGTTGAGTATTCTTTAGGGTAAAATTGTAAATGCTGAACATAAAATGTCATGGATTAATGATATGTTTTTTTTAACATGTGGATTACATGGATAATTAGAACCTTAAATACACTACCACTAACAATTTTTAACTTATATTATAACCCTATGTTATGTTATGTCCTGGACTGATGCCTTAATCCTTGCGAATTCCAATCAAAATCCTATTGTGAAGTTAGAGTTTATTTAATACAATAAAAAGAAATTTTCAAGGAAATCATATTCTTAAAACCCTTAATAATGAACTCACCCCAATAATTATCAAATTTGTAAATAAAAATATTCTATTAATCAATTTAATTAAGATTTTCAAAAAAATCCCCCATTAAAAAGACAAAAAAACAATCAACTATTAAAAATTACCATCACTGAGGATTCGACCCAAGTGATGTTATACACATTATTAGAGAATCCAACCCTTGATGGATTGATCGGTGAAAATTGGCCACACTGAATGGTCATTATGGAAAGAAGGTATAAAATATTTTATCTTTCCAAATTTAACTTAATATCAAAAAAATATTTTATGTCATTAAATATACTTATTTATATGATCCATTTTATGTGATGATGAAACAAATAATTATATTGCTTCATGGAGGTTTTAGTCCAAACATACAAGAAAAAAAACATTTTGTTTCTCTATTTATGTAAAGGAAAAATTAAATGATTTATATTATCTTTTTAGAATGATAAATATGAAATTAATATCATATTTATGTCATATACTTAAAATATATTCAATAACATTTCCTCAATACATTTCATGTAAAGTGTTAGTGAAAAATGAATCACATCACTTAACTAGGTGGTAGTCTACTGTACGAGCAAAAAAATA
This sequence comes from Viscum album, assembly GCA_963277665.1. NCBI lineage: Eukaryota > Viridiplantae > Streptophyta > Magnoliopsida > Santalales > Viscaceae > Viscum > Viscum album. The sequence continues at coordinate 1,821,269,775 of OY728164.1, forward strand.
TATCATATCCCTCATTTAATGATATGTAAGAAGGTATATTTGATATAACAATTATATTAGTTCATGAGGTGGTAGCCCGCCTCAAACATGAATGTCGATTTCATTTCCCATTAGAAGGAAGAGGAGGTTGATTTAGATTATATAATAAATTTAATAAAATATAAGTATATGTTATGAAATGGTGTCATTAAATAACTATATTTTAAAAATTTCTGAAGGAGGTGGAAGAAGAAATAAAATAAAAATCCTCAATTAGGAATTTTACCTCATCTTATACCACCTCTTTAGGATAATACCTAATGAATTCCAAGAATTACTATATTATCAGAAAAAGGATTATTGGATTAAGGGTGGTAAGTAATGAAGTGATTTAAGTAGTTATTGGATTAACCAATGGGTTTTGGAAGTGTGAAGAGGGGAGGAGAAGGGATGGCCTTTTATATGTGGGGGAGAGGACACACATGGAATTTTTGAAAAGAAAAAACATGCAGCCACATTTTTTACGCTTCAAAAGGATCCCCAAGGGACCATTTTTAAACCATATAGGTTATAAGATTAAAATATTTCTATATAGTAGTAATAATTCAATATTTTATGTTCTTTAAGCCTTATATTTTTACTTTAACCCCCGGTAAACCCGTTTTCACCTTAACCTATGTAGTTAATTTTTACTGTTTTCATGGCTCATTATATTTAAATTTTTTTTGGTATTATTAGATAATATATTTATTATTATTAAAAAAAATATAATCCATTTTTCTAAATTAAACTCACATAATTTGGATAATAAAATTTTAAATAAAACCACATACTTGGTGAGAAAGAGGGTTTCAAGTAGTCAATTTTTCATACAGAAGATGATTTTATATTAACTCTATGACAAGTAATAATGATTTTATGAATTTAAATTAAATGTATTGATATATATATAGTCTATACTTTTCATTTAAATCAATCTTAATTATTATTTTTTAATTAATTAAAATATATAATCATTATGCATGTTAAAATAGTTTTCATAAAAAACCTATTTTTAAACCAAATAATAATCATATACTAAAATACATTATAAATAAATTTAAATGTAATTAAGTGATTTAAATAAAACTAAATCATACATATGTGAATTTAAATAATAATCAAAATATAATGGTGTTTTTACTTTATTTATTTTATTTAAAAGAAATGATAGTTTTAAAAATATCAATATATTTTAGTATTTATTCAAAAATATATTTTTTCAAAAAAAAAACACCAAAAAAATACCCGAAGTTAAATTTGATATGATAATTTAAAAAATAAATTTCATTTAATAAAATAAAATTTCTAAAATATCTAAAAATTAACTATAATATTTTTTTATAAAAATCAATTAAAATTATTTTTGAAGAAAACATATTGTTGGAGACAAAAATCACTTTTCTAAAAATTGATTGATTATTTACCAAAAAATTGTTAATAAATTTATATTGTGTGATAATTATGTATATTTAAAAAATAATTTAATACTATTCATACCCTTCAATTCAACTTTTAGGTTATAATGGTCATATATTATGCAGGTCGTTTGAGATGGGTGTGGCGTGTCCAACATGATGTTGAATTAAAAATAAATATATCCTAAAGTATTGGGGTGTTTATGTTAGGTCCACAAGGCTTGATAGCCTAGGGGGGGGGGTTAGGGTATGGAAGATTAAAACAACTTCCCATTTTTATATTGTTTTAATGTTAGAAAAAACACTCTTCTATCTCCATCACATTGCAGAGTATGAATAAATCTTAAAGCATGTATAGGAAACACCAAATTTTTCTTGGTTCACCCTCACTGTGATACATCCATGGAGCATACACCAGCAGTGTTCTGATGTACCAAATACACAAAAAATATAACCACTATTTTCAATGTTCGGGGCAGACTCACTATCCCTCCCGGTTTATAACCACTCATATTTTGAAATCTCACTACTCTCTTAACTAAATTATGATCACTTCTTGGTCAGAATATCCACTCACTATTTAAAGACTTTTAGGTCCCTTAATTAATACAAATGCATAAATATTTCTATATATGTAGATGCTCTGTTGACTTCTAACTTTCACCAATAGATGAAACTCACTTTGCACCGAAGGTACCAGGAAATTATCCATCTTTTGCGCAACCCACGAGTGATTGGAGCACTTCTCTGGGATTGGAGTTCTTCTTTATGCTTTGGCACACATATCTAATCCGGATGCACATGTTTCACCGAACCACTTTCACAAAACTCCCTTCTCCCACTCAGAACATGGGAGACTCACAACCTTTTACACCCAAACCAATATTTGCACACAACTGTCAACTGAGGCGCAACTTCTAAATAACCGTATACTTGCGTGCCCACACCACCACTTGTATAACTAAACCTACTTGGGAGAGTGTATATTGAATTCTCAATATGTTTTGAGCACTATTACAAATTATGAGGGGGGGGGGGGTCTCTATTTATAGGCATTTTGACCACCCTGAGGGCTACATGGAAGTCTCCTACCAACGCGCAAGTCCAGCTTCCCTAGTCTATGTTTCCCTAGTCACCTTGCACACCAATAACAAAACATGGGCACCCTTCTTTCCATCGACATATTTTGATATTACGATCCTTAAAAACATATGGAGTTCATGTTTCCAAGACTTCAAGACATCGGCGCGCAAGTCCCTTGGCCAAAAACACTTTTCTCCATTTGTTGATTTTATGGACCAAAAATTTGGCAAACACAAGAAAATGGAACCACCTTCTATATTCTCTATTTATACCACCTCTAGATCATCCATTCCTTTCTCAAGGTTTTACAATCAATCATGGATTGTTTAAATCATCCCTTTAACTCAACAACTCCACATGTAAAATCCCTTTGTCAACAAATTTGTACATTATGGTCTGATTTGTCAACAAACACAACACGGAGGCCCTCTTTGTCAACTAGCACAATCGCTTTAGAAATGCTTCAATGATACATTGATGTATTTTTTCCCAACCTCTACCATCACATAGAATATAGACTTTGTGTGTCATATATAATATAAAATAATTTCTTCTTATTTTAAAATCATGGGGTGTTATATTGATATAGTATATACTATGACCTTAAGGATACATGCCAAAATATTTTAGATATGTTTTTATTTTAATGACACATTTCAAATTTCCAAATTTTTTTATATTTTATCCTCCCATAATTACAAAGAAATTTTAACCTCACAATAAATTTTATACCCTTATTATGCTGGGATATTTAGTTTTTTATTTTTCAATAACTATGATTCCTATACATGATGACAACATTACTAAAGTTATGATTAATATTATTTCATCTAAGAGAAGAAAAAAAATATCGATAATAAGACACAAATTCAGGGGATTTCATTTTAGACACATTAAAATCCACAAAAATCTATGAATACAAACCATCTTTAATTCAACATTTTAGATACATTTACTAAACCTGCATCTCATGTGATTAATTCAATTATACTGTTGTTATGATAATCTTTAAATTCATCTAAGGGTATATAAACATTACTAAATTAGACATTCATTTACTTTTAAATTTTCACTATTTTCCTTACATTGAGGGTTATAATTATTTAATAGAATCTTTAAAAATCATTGATGATGATCCTAAAAAGAAATAAATATTTCAGATATTTCTTAAGAAGCCTCATAGAGGGTTACACTCTAAGGATTCTAGAAAAGTTGGTAACATATCTGATGCTACACATGATTGTGAGATAATGGATATTGAGACTTTAAATGAGATAATGGTTAGAGGGTAATGTTTCATGGAATCTTATTTCCATAATTCTGATGACATATTAAAAATTTATGGAGAAGGTTCCTCTATGATCCTATCCTTATCATTTACATTTTGTTTCTTTCTATCTTTGACGATTTTGTAAAAATGGTGTAGGCCCTATTTGGATAACTTCAACCACCATAATGGAGAAGTAGGATGGATTACTTTAATTTGAAATTTCATTGAACCAAATACATGATATTGAATTATTATACAAATACTAATATAGATTCCTCACCCACATACTGATTTAATGGCCAATGTATAAATAACAAATAAACTATGATGGAAGTTGAAACTGTGTTGGATGTAGAAAATGTTGAGAGGAAAGTTGATCTCTAGAATATAATTTATTTTAAAAATAGTGTCAAATTGTAAAAACCATGACATTTAAATCAGAGTGTGCTCAAAATTTAGTAAAATAACCCATAATTCATTTTTGACATGTATTAATCAATCAAAAATCATTCTGACACATGATGTACTATGTATTATTCAATGTTAATGTTTTAAATTTAAATGTGTCATTTTTTATATCACGAATCACATATCCAAAACAAAAAAAAATGAGTTATTAATTTTTTTCAAACTTTAGGAAATGGATCTGTAATTCATATGTGATTTGTACGAATTAACTGTACATTAGTCTGACATATGATGTATTTTTAATGAATAAATTTGTGTAATTTCAATATAAGTATCATTTTTGTTTAAAACACATGTCACATATCCAAAACCAAATAAGTGATATCATATTGTTTTCCAAATTTAGGATAATTATTCATAATTTATTTATGATTGGTTGGAATCAACCTAAAATCAGTACGACACAATATGTGGTTAGTATGACATCAAGTGCAGGTTTTCAATATTAAAATTTCATTTTCGTTTCAAACTCACATCTCATAGTCAATACATAGTAATAAATATCATATTTCTTTTAAAAGTTAGTAAAAATATCCATAATTAATTTGTGACATGTAGGAATTGGTTACATGTCACTTCAACACATGATGTGGACAATATGTATCAAAGTTCTCATTTATAAAATAAAAATTTCATTATAGTTTAAAAATTGTGTAACATAGTCAAAAATGGGAAAACATATTTTATTGTTTTCCAACATTTGTAAGATGATACATAATTCCTTATTAATGTGTATGAATTGACCACACATCAATCCAACATGCTATCTGAGAAGTATGAATTGAAGTACATGGTTCCAATATTACACAATCATTTTAATTTAAAATGTGTATCCCATAGAAAAAAATGAGAAATCGAGCATATATTTTTTTCAAACATTTAAAAAATGTCCATAATTAATTATTTATGTATATTAATTGACCTAACATAAATTTGTCACATGATGTGGTCAGTATGACTCAAAATAGGTGATTTTAATATAAGAGTGTAATTTTTGTTTAAAAATATCATCACACTATCAAAATAAAGTAAATGGACTCTTATTGTTTTCAAACATTAGGAAATCAATTGATAATTCATTTATGACATGTTGAAATTGACCATGTACCAATCCAAAATATGATGTGATTGATATTGCACCAAGTGCATGTTTTCAATATAAAAATATCATTTTTGTTTAATTATTAATTTATTAACTTCTATTTATGTAACTATGAAAATTAATAACCGATTATATGATAAATATTTTTAGTAATTAACAATATAAATTAAATTTATTACTAATTAAATATGTAATTAATAATTCATAATATAATAACTAATTAATAGTATTAATAAAATTTAATAATTAATAAAAAATTACAATATTATCATTAATAATATAATTATGAGAATAAACGATATTATAATTATTATTTTTCTAAGGTATCAGAATTTCATATTATTATTTTTATATATTGTATGGAATTATTATGGGGCTAGGCTCTAAAATGACGTATGATTTTGAAGCCCGGTGCACCCATAATAATTTTTTGAGGGTTATTAAAAATATAATATTACACAGGCCAATAATTTTCCTAAAAAAGTGGTATATTTTTTAAAGGAGTAACCAGATCAGAAATTTGAGGGCATTGTAGCATTCAGAACAACAACTTTACCTTAGACATTACCTAACATTGACTAGCATAGGTCGGACATGAATGTTAGTTTTCGGACATATCAATAAAAAATATTTACAAAAATATTTAATTAAAATGTTATTTTTTAAACACTAGGACTGAATTTATTTTTATTAGACTTTTTAAGAAGCTAATGTAATCATAATAACACAATGAATCCCCTAAGACAAAGAGAAGGATGTTTTCTTAATGGAGAAGATAGATCAGAGATCAGAATGTAGATCAAAAATCAGTAGCATGCCTCATATTCTAAGGATCTCATGAACGAAGACTAAATGATGATCGATATACATTCGTGAGTGGTCCAAATATTGGTAGGGCATTTGATCTCTTTGTGATTTCTTCCCAGTTCTTAGAATCAATGATGAACATTATCCAACCAAAGAATATGTTGATCTGCAGTTTGATCATTCTTGTGGGATAGTTAGTATTGGGAATTGTTAATGGGAGTTTCGTTACCCTCATTATTCATCCCTCTAACGAAAATGAATCTAGGCTAACACAGAAAAAGTTGGAGGTTCATTCCCCATATATTCTTGCTTCCTTTTCCCCCATTCCTGGTGCTCTTGACCATTGAAGCATCGTGATCATGACTTGATTTGCTGGGAAGCATCAAACATGATCAAACCCCTAGATCAGAGGTCAATAGTCTGTAGAGGTCTCATTAGTGTAGATCTGAACCCAATGAGGCCAGATTTACGACCGCTTAATTTTACTGTAATCAGAGGAGCCTCTGTGCTCCATGGAGGCAAATGCGTGTAGGTGAGGCTGAAGACTACAGGGTGGCCAGTGCCGACGGTGGGCCGCATGGTAGCTGGAAGTGACGGCCAGACCGCATGGGATGTGGGGTAATGTGGTGTAACACATAGACTAGAGTAAGGCACGTAGTTTGGACAGACCATGTGGAATGGGGAGGCACATGGTCACGGTAGATTGCGTGGACCAGGTGGGATGTAGCCAGGGTAGGTCGTGTTTGGCGCACAAGCCGTCCAATTGTGCGAACTCGACCAGTGGAGTTGGGCCATTATAGTGGACCAATGATATTGACCATGTGGTTTAGTGGGCTGGACCAAGTGGCCCCACAGGTAGGACCTAGTATCCCAATAGGCTGCAGTCCTATATGCCTAGTGGACTGGGCGAGTTTGGGCGAGACTGGGATGGTCTGGTTTTGTCAAGGTCGACTGACCCTGGTCAGGTCAGTCGGTAGGTCGGGAGAGTTCCAATAGTTTATATCGGTCCCAGGTCAGACCCTTTTATGCAAACAATCATAATACTCAAACCATATCTCCATTTGACAAGCCGTTTGTGATGTAGATACCCTTGAGATGAGAAGGAACTTTTCAGATACTCTATGTGGTTTATTGTGGAAGTATGCATACAACCTAATGGTTTGTGTAGTAGGTTCTCCCGGAATGAGTTCCCTAGGAGAAAAATCATGTGGTAGGCTGTGACCTCAAGACTTCGTGACATTGAGAGTACATGACATTGAGAATAGGTGAATTTTTGAGACTATGTGATTTATCTAGAATATATGTATTATTGATAATACACATCTTACCGAGACTATGTGTCTTATCGCAATTGAGTGTGACATCATGCTTACTTGTCTTATTGATATTTTGTGCTTCATAGATTAAGTTAGATAATCCAGTTTTTCCTAATATAGACATGTAAATGTGTGACATGACTATGTATTTTCTTTTGTGGTATACTTTGTGTATTTATTTGTGGTACACTTAGTGTATTTATTTTTGGTATACTACATGTATTTCATAGTGGTATTCTTTTGAGGTTTCAATGTGTCCTACTAGGTATTGTTTTACACACCCCTACATGGGCTTTTCCCACATGTGTCGTATCTTGTGAAGATGATCACTGCTCTGATAGGGTATTAGGTATACCAGGACCAAGTGGTTCTTAGAGAGACCAGAAACTCAAGGTGTGCCCCTTTGACTTCAATAGGTTTTCTAGTACCTTTCCCTTTTAGTAGAGTTTTTTGTAGATGAGTTTAAGGAACTTATTCATTCACCTTTCCAGACTCCTTTCTGTGTTGTCATATATCCTAGCCCTGTTTTTTTCAGTTTTATAGTACAATACTCTATTGTTGGTATCTTAGTGGTATGAATTCTTGTTTTGTTGTTGTTTTAAATTTTATCATTTTTAGTCTTGGATATGCGTGTGTGCTTATAGGTACTTAGGAAAATACCTCCCATTTGTGGGATATGCCTTCTCGGTTCTAGTCCTTAGCCCCTGGCCTATTAGAGGCAGGTTTGGGGCAGTCACGACACAAGACCCTCCATGAAAGGTCAAGAAAGAGTGGTATCATAGAAAAGGTTATATGTAAAGGACCAAGTATCAGTGAGATTGGTTTGGGGAAACGGTGTTAGGTGTTTTGAGTGTAGTTTTTAGGTTAGGGAATCTAGTGTTGGCATGGAAGATGAAATCTCCATACACTATAAATCTATATTCGGATTTTTGAACTCAGTACATGGAAATAATGGTTATATGGAAAACTATGGTACATGCATCATATAGTATATGGGTGTGTTCTCATGTCCTTATTGTGTTAGCTCACCATGTATACTCTATTGAATGTTGTAAATCTTGTTCTATTTCTGGATGCCTCCACCTAGACAACCAACTAATATTCCAATGCCTGATCATGAGTATGATGCACCCAGTTACATGGCATTAGTATAGGGTCTTGTACCAGAGATAGATCCTCCAGGTATTTTACCCACGATACCACTGCCGTTCGAGTAGTAGTTACTACAAGCGCTACCGGTTTAGGATGCACGTAAGCTATGTGCATTACAAGAGTTCTAAATGCAGCAACCTCGAAGATTTAGGGGTGAGATAGGTGCATAGGTAGCATAGGATTTGTTTGATATAACTACATGTGTATTCTTCCATGAGAGTACACCTTCTGACTAGATGTAAGTCCCAGCCATGTTTCTTCTTCAGGGATCAATGTGCTGATGATGGAGCTTAGTGACCCCAACACATGATGAGACAACTCTCTCTTGGGAAAACTTCAAACATCTATTCTAAGAGTAGTTCTTCTTGAAAATGTTAAACATAGTACGTATACAAGAACTTCATCACCAATAGTACGATAGTCAAATAGTGGAAGGGTACTTTGCAAGATTTACTGATCTTTCTCACTACTCTAGAGACAAAGTACAAGACCCATTAATCAAGAATCAGACTTTTTATTAGGGCTTATGATGGGTTATCAGTGAATCTATGGAATACCTTAGCATTACTTTAGTGGATGGGGTATTGGAGTGAGCTCTTCTAGTGGATAGCTTTCTAGAAGAGTAGGCACTGAAATTGGGAGCTACCACCGGGCACCAGGTAGATGAGTCTTCATGATTAGGCAATTGATAGAAGTTACATGGACCAAATATAGTCAGGAACACTAGGGAATTACCCTAGGTCATATGATCATTTGTGTTGGGCCCCCTAGACTAATCGAGTCAGCTAAAGGAGTGTTTGTGTTACTCATGCAGCGGTCAGGTTCAGTTGGCTCGAGATTGACCAACACATCATATGAACAATCAGAAGATGATCAATTGTCCATCACGATAGAGGTGGAAGTAGGAGTAGGATGTTCCACAGGGTAGTGAATGTGGCAATGGAGCAGGCAAGGTGACATGAGGTAGACAGAGGTTAAACGTATTACAACAACCACCACTGGTGGTCCATGAGCCTTATGCATTGAGAATCCTATAATATGGGATTATATGATCACAAAATTGTTCTGACAGTGTAAAATTACTCTAGGGAGTGATAGTTTCTATTGGGATCTCTTGGTAGTGGCGTTGAGGCTTTATGAGGTCATTCTCATTATGGACTGGTTATCCACAAACTATCCTAATATTGACTGTGTTATTTGAAAAGTGCAGTGTGTCCACAGTGATGAGACCATATATTCTTCTTTGGTCAAATAAAACCCAAGAATCACTGGTTTGGATCACACATAGGATGGTTCAGACAATCACAAATTAGTTGGTAATCCTGACCCTCAGTGTAGTGAATGATATGAGTCGCCAGTTTCCTGCAGTGGAGGAGGAATAAGGGGATATCCTTCCTAAGAATGGTCCATGATTTACTCCTCGTAGAGAGGTAGAATTTTTCATTGATATATATCTGTAAATGGAACCAATATCTACTTCTTCTTATTTGATGGATCTCATAGAGCTTCATGAGTTAAGGGTTCAGTTAGAGGACTTGTAGTGGAAAGGCTTTGCGAGACCCATTGTTTCACTATGTGAAACCCCAATTTTGATTTCCAAGAAGGAAGACGGGATCTTGAGGTTATGTGTCGAATTCCAGATCCTGAACCAGGTGGATGTGAAGAATAAGTATCCACTATTGAGGATCAATGAACTCTTTGATTAGTTGAAAGGGGAATGGTGGTTCTTGAAGATAGACCTCAGATATGGCTATCACCAGCTTTGAGTACGCGATGAGGATATAATGAAGAAAACATTTCGATGTCATTATGGCTACTAAGAGTACTTGGTGATGCCTTTTTTCATGAAGAATTCCCTAGTGGTGTTCATGGGACTCACTAATAGGATCTTACATCCTTACATAGACCAGTTCATTGTGGTATTCATTTATGGAATCTCATTGTACTAAGAGTATAAGGAGGAGCACATAATACACTTAAGTATGTCCCTAAACATACTCTGAGAGAACCATCTTTATAGGAATCTCTTGAAGTTTTAGTTATGAATTCGAGATGTCCATTTTCTAGGACACATCATTTCATTGGATGGTGTTACAATAAATCCAATAAAGATAGAGGTGGTTCTTTCTTGGGAACCAACCAAGAGTGTTACTGAGGTGCATAGTTTCCATGGTTTGGTTGGGTACTATTGGTGTGTTGTACTTGAGTTATCTAGAGTTGGAGAAGAATTAATATTTTTGACATGAAACATGTATCCTTTCTTATGGATGGAGAAGTTCCAGGAGAGTTTTTAGATGTTGAGGCACAGATTGAAAAGTACATCCATCAAAAGATTTCTAGAGGAACGTGTCGAGTGTGTGGTGTTCTACAATGTATTAGGAACCAGATTTGGTTATTTCTTGATATAGGTACAAGAAGTGATTTCATATGGTTCATTCTAACTTAAATCACATGAGTATGACTACATGACCCATGATCTTGAGTTATTAGATATAGTCTCTACATTGAATATGTGGTGACACTACCTTATGGGTAAGTGGTTTATTGTCTATTTTGAACATAAGAGTCTCAATTACATCTTCTCTCAGATGGATCTGAACATGAGACAAGGTAATGGCTAGAGTTCCTCCAGGACTATGACTTTGAGGTTGTCTATACTCAATGGAAGGAGAACATGGAGGAAATTATCTCAGAAGGATATTGAGTTTGAAACTACTAAACATGGAATCATAGTATTATGCCAAATTAATGATATACATTGTGGGTGAATATGGAATAGATTATGTGTAATTAATGGTTTTCACCCCTTTAATATTACAAAAAGTCTGGGAGGCACAAGTTGAAGATACTGATTGCGAGATGTTACCTTCCCATGTAATGACACGTCCTGACCCTAATGGATATTCAAAATTTGGGGAAAACATCATTGTTTTTAGAGGACACACAGTGGTACTGGTGACATTTCAGGAGTAGGTCTTGAGGGAGATCCATACATCCCCTTTGGCGGTACATCATGGTGTGGTGAACATGTACAAAGACCCTAGACATCAGTTTTTGGGGCTAGGGATGAAGAAGGTAGTGGCAGAGTTTGTTTTATGATGCCTCACATGTCAGCATGTGAAGATTAAGAACTAGGTTCTAGTGTGTTCGACCATTCCAGAGTGGAAGTGGGATGGGATATTTATGTTCTTAGTGATAGATTTACCAAGTACATCTAGGGGCATGACACCATTGCGGTGATCATTGAATGACTCACAAATCCAGCCCACTTCGTAGAAATTTAGGAGAAGAGTTGAGTAGGGTGGTTTTGAAGTCTCTACATGTAAGAGATAGTTCAAATCCATAGAGTTCCATAAATTATAGTCTGATATCGGGATGCTCGATTTACATCTTGGTTGTGGAAGGGATTTTAGGAGGTGTTTGGGACTTTGCTGATCTAGAGCACAACTTTCCACCCACAGACGTATGGCCAGATTGAGTAGACAATACAGATTCTGGAGGACATGATACATGATTTCATTTGATATTATTTCCATATATGGGAGGATCAACTAACCCTTTTTAATTTTGAGTACAAAAATAGATACCATTACACCATTGATATGGTACCATTCGAGACCTTGTACGGGCGACCTCGTAGGTCACCTCTTTGCTGGACAGACCTAGGAGAGTCAACACTCATGGGCCCAGAGTTGGTGTAGGTGACTATAGATATGGTTCAAGTCATACATGAGTAGATGAAGACATCATAGAGCCATCAAATGTCTTATGCTGACCTGTGATGGATGCCTTTGTAGTTTGTGGAGGGAGACCATGTTTCCATTCGAGTATCTCCTCAACAAAATATACAATTATTTGGTTAAGGCGACAAGCATTCTATGAGGTTCCTCATCTCATTATAGATACTACATAGAGTTTGTGATGTTTTATACTAATTATCTCAACCTTAATAGTAAGAGAAGGTCCACGATGTCATCCATGTGTCACAAATGAGCAGATACGTGTATGATCCATCACAAATCATTGATTGGGAAAAGAAATATATTGATAATGTGGAGAATTTTGTGGAGTAATCGGTGGAGATTTAGGATTTGCATGAGAGGATCCATTGTGAGAATTCAATTCTTCTAGTGTGTGTTTGGTGGTAGCACAAGAATATCTAGGAGAGCACATGAGATCGGGAGGCCCAGATTCATGCTCAGTACCCTCATTTGATTGTATATCCGTTTTTGGATTTTGGAGATGTAAACCCCTATTGTGGGGATAATGTAACATATCATAATTTAAATGTATTATATTTATATATTATATGGAATTATTATGGGATTAGATGATAAGATGGTGAGTGATTCCGAGGCCCGGTGTTCCCATAACAATTGCTTGAATATTATTAAAAATATTAAATAGCAGACACATGTAGTAACAAGTAGAATAACTTATAAATGAATACTTGGATCATAAATCCAAGGTCACTATTGTGTTCATTGCTAAACACTTATTATAAGAGGGGCCTACCATAGATCTACATGGGTCGACCATAAAAGTTAGTTTTATGTCATATCAGTAATAAAATATTTTATAAAAAATATTTTAATTCAACACATCAACTTTTTTTATTTACATTAGAGTTTATCAAGAATCTATTTTCATAAATATAACCCTGGGATTCCCCAAAGACAAGGACAAAGACGTTATCTCAATGATGATGATGGATCCGAGATTAGTACAAGGATTGACAATCAGTGACATGCCTCAACTTGAAAGGTTCTCGCCAAAGACGATGATACAATGATCAATCTTTTCCAGCGAGTGATGTCAATCTAGGTAGGGTGTTTGATATCTTTTTGATTTATTACACATTATTAGAATAAATGATAAAATTGGAATAAACAAGAAACATGTTGATTTTTTATTTGATCATTCGCACGAGATGGTTATTATTGGGAATTGTTAATGTGAGTTTCTTTACCCTCTTCGTTCAACCCTATAATGATAATGAATGGAGGAAAACACAAAAAATTGAATATGTTCGTTCACTATATGTTCTTGGTGCCTTTATATTTCCACGTTCTGGTCCTTCTTTACAGCTAGACCCTCATGGTTGTGACTCTACTTTTTGGGAGGCTTCGAACACGATGAGAGGAAAAATTATGGCAGAGGCCTCAATAATGTCAATAAGGACCCAACGAGGCCAGATCTGTGACCGTGTAATTTTACAGGCATTAGAGGATATGTGATGGTCGATGGAAGGGACCATTAGAGTGCTGAAACAAGAAGTGGCATGTTGTAGTGGGCATGTCTGGGTGTCGTAGAAGGTAGTGGGGCAGCATGTGATGATGGTGGGTTGCAGGGCTGGCAGTGGTGATGGCAGGACCGTGTCAGACATATGGTAACATGGGAAACACTAGGACCAAGGGGAGGCATGTGGTCGGGGAGAACCGCATGGAATATGGATACATGTGATCGAGGTAAAATGTATGTACTATGTGGGATGAATCTGGGGTGGATTGGACCAGTGGTGTCGAGCCGTTCTAGTAGCCTAACAAGCTGGGATGGTTCAGGCTGGGCCTATTCAGGCTGTGACCTTGAGACTCCATGACATTGATACTATGTGACTTTGAGACGACATGAATTTCCAAAACTATGTCTCTTACTGAGAATACAAGTCTTACAAAGACTACGTATCTTACTAAGAATACGTGACTTATTTTGACTGAGTTTCTTATTGGGACTACATGTCTTATTAATACTGGGTGTTTTTGGATTACATTAGATAATACTGTAATTTTTACTATAGACCTACACCTATGTGAGCTGAAAATTTATTTTGTCGTTGGTATACTTTGTGTTTTTATTTGCGGTATACTCTTTGTATTCATTTGTGGTATAATTCATTTATTTGTAAGTGGTATTCCTTTTTGGTTTCAGGATGCCCTATTGACTATTGTCTTACTCACCCCTTCATGAGAATTTATCACATGTTTTGTGTCATGTGAAGACAATCTATGCTTTGAAATATTTCTAGGGGGACTAGGAGGAGGTTGTGCATAGAAATACCAGACAGTCGAGGTGTGCTCCTGCATCTTCAGACAGTTGTCTAGTACATTTCCCTTTAGTTAAGGTTTTCGGCAGATGAGCTTCTGGAACTTGTGTATACACTTTTCTAGACAACTTTTGGGGTGGGCTTGTATTATTCTCATGATTACTTTTTAGATTTATTCCTTCATACACAATTTATGGTATCTTAGTGGTATTAATTCTTGTTTAATTAGTGTTTTTAATTTTAGAATTTTGCGCTTGGAGATTTGTGTGAGTGTGTTCAAGTACTTAGAAAAATGCCTCCCATTTGTGGGATATTCCTACTCAGTGCTAGTTTCCAGCCACTGGCCACCTATTGGAGGTTTGCTTGGGATAGTAATGACACAGACCTCTCTTATAGGAGTCATGGAAATTTCTGTAATTATCTATATAATTTATAATATGTGGATTATATAACAATAAAATTAAAATTTTCTTATTTTTAATGTAGTATTACTAAAAAAATATTTGTTTCATTGAAGGTAAAATATTCATATATATGATAATTATTGGAAAATATCCCACTATATGATTTTATTTTTTATATGGTTGTAAATGTTTTGATTAATTTTAATATTAAATAAATGTAATGATTTATTATGTAAATTATCTACTAAAACGATGGAATGATTTAATATTTGTATTATAATTTATTTTTTTGAATATTTTTATTCCTATCTATTTATGGTTTCTAATTTGGTTTGTTGTTATAGCTCTACTTTAGCTTTTTCAGAGGCAGGAATAGCCTTTATCAGTGCTAACAAAAGCACTGATAAACGCCACCATAACCAACATTTTCAAATGAATTGATAAAGTACCCCTTTATCTGTGATAAAAGAAAGAACTAATAAAGATCGTCTTTATCAATGTTTCCTTTTAGTGTTGATAAATATGGATTTAATTTCACTATTTCTAAAACTTATAAAGGATGAAATTTTTTAAAAGTGCTTAGCATGTTAGTGATTTTTAGTGTTGAAAATCCATTTTCTTGCAATAATAAAGGATGATTATTTAGTAGTATCAAATTATGTGACATAGAAGGATTCATTTTGAAATACTAATCCTGGGATAGTTTCACCCTTTTGGGTTAGACCTTGAGAGGTCACAAACTCCCACATCACTGAGTTACAGTCTCGAAAGAGAAGTTGGGGTCAACCGACCATGTAGAGCAACGTACTAGCCAAAATATTCATGAAGGTATCCATTGGGATCCTACATGAATCCATTGAATGAAGAAGGCAATTTTTTCATATAATGGTTTTGGTACATTAGTATATATATATTATATATCACAAACCGTAAAAAATATTTTGAAATCTTTGGGGTATATCAAATATTTAAAGTTGAGTAGAATTTATATTCTTACTTGATTGAGATTTTAATCAATATATATTCATTAAATTTATAATCTAAATAAATTTAGTAAATTTAATATTTTATTATGCATAAAAAATATAAATATAAATTTTAAATATAAAATAAAATGAAATTTGAATTATTAGAAAATATATTTTAGAAAATAGAATTTGTAGTCTCCACATGAATTATTTCTAAATACATACTAATATCTATATAGATATATTTTAATATATTAATAATTAATCATTTATAAAATCATAGTAATTTTAAATTTCATAAGGTAAATTTATTGAAATAATTGTTATAAATATAATTCATGTATGATATATCCCCAATATTTAATAATATTTTGTAGGGTTTGTGAAATATAGTATATTTATACATGTGTACTAGAACCCTTATATGGAAAACTACCCTCTTCCTTAAATGGATTCATATCAAATCCCAAAGGATACCTTCATGAATATTTTGTGTTAGAATTTCGGAGAGCACAAACTTCCACAACACTAAGTTACAGTCTCGAACGAGAAGTTGGGTCCAACCAACTCTGTAGAGGGACGTACTAACAAAAATCTTCATGAAGGTAACCTTTGGAATCTAACATGAATCCACTGAAGGAAGAAGGTAGTTTTTTCATATAATGGTTTTGGCACACATGTATATATATACTATATATCAAAAAAGCTACAAAATATAATTAAATAATTGGGATATATCAAATATGTAAAGTTATGTAGAATTTATATTCTAACTTGATTGAGATTTTAATCAATATATATTCATTAAATTTATTATCTTCATATATTTAGTAAATTTAATATATTATTATATCCATAAAATTTAAATATAAATTATATATATATAATAAATTAAAATATTAATTATTAGAAAATATATTTTAGAAAATAGAATTTCTAGTCTCCACAAGAATTATTTCTAAATATATACTAATATATAGATAGTTATATTTTAATATATTAATAATTAATTATATATAAAATCATAGTAAATTTAAATTTCAAAAAAAATTATTGAAATAATTATTATAATTATAATTCATGTATCATATATTTTTGTGTGTTGTATATACAATGGATGAATTTAAAATATTATAAATTAAAAAAACAAAAATCATATTTTGAAATGAAATAATTTAAATTTGAAATTATAATATATATTATAGAACATATAATTTATAACATACAATCTACAAATATAAATTTTTGGGAAATATAACTAATAATAATAATAATTTATATTTATATTGTAATATATTTATTATAAATATTTATTTTTAAATATATTTTAATTTTTATATATATATATAATGGCTATTTAAATATATAATTTTATGTGTATGTGTTAATTTCATTGTAAATAAATTATTAGATAATAATTTATTAATATAAAATAATACATGTAACAATACAAAAATAGAGAGAGGGAGAGTGAAATATCTAAAAGAGGGGGAAAGGGAGTGGGTGAGTTCATTTATTTTCGAGATTATTCAACCATTACTTAATTAAGAGTCCAAGGGTTCGAACCCCACTAACCTTCCCAAATTGAATGCATGTTATTTTTTAGAGTCCTTTTATAAATCTATAATTTTTAGTATTGATAAGGGGGGATTTATTGATTATTTTATACAAAAATGATAAGATTCCCCATGTTTATTAAAAACCCTATTGTTACAGCTCTTCTACCTCTTCTCCAATCCCCTCTACCAAACTTTTAGTTGAATAATTGATTTTAATTGGACTATTTAACTCCTAAACATAATGTATGCACTTTAATATAAATTTCATTGGTTTTTAAGGATTAAATCAATTTTTAAAAAGTTATTTTCCATTAAAGGTTTCATGCCAATTTGTGTGTGGGTCAATGAAAATTTCACACACACATACGCATGAACATTCTAACAACCCAAGATTTTAGTTTATATTCATTTAAATTAATATCATGTTCTATTTCATGTACCAAACCCAATATCATGCATGAAAATGAACTTGGATATACTATAGTCATAGGTTATTTAAATTATAACTACTATAAATCATGCTGAAATATGGATCGTGGGTTGCAAATGGATATGATTGATTTTAAAAGGGGTCATCATTTTAATGGGAGATCATTTAATAAAATTAATTATTAAATTGTTTATAATACATAATACTAATTTGATAAAACTTCTATCATAGATAATATCATCAACATAAAAATAAATAAAAACTTTTTAATTAATCATTTAAGGATAGTAGATTAATGTATGTATCTTATAATACTTGTAACTAAAGAAAATTTCTCAAGAAAAATTTCTAATTTAAGTAATGGTAATAAGGAAAATTCTATGTGAGAGAATAGTTCCTTCTTCAATAACTATGTGTTGATGTTTTTAAATTAGTGAATATAGATTCTTTAGGAATCATAGATTGATTCAATTATGGTTTCAAAGGAATTATATGAAAAATGACCAAATTAATATTAGTCCCCACTCATGTGCTCAATAATATGTGGTACATCAATGATTTTAGTATCATATACTCAATATTAATTGGTACATTAAATGATATTAAATATGATTTAAGAGGTCCAATAAATTGGTGATATATAAGGTTTAAAAAAATCATTAATTGTTATATAAATAAATTATATTGTTTTAAAAAATATATTAAATCAACTAAATGATTTAAAAGTGCTATAAATATATTTGATGTTAGAAAGAGAAATGAAATAAAGAATGATTTTTTTCAAGAAATGGGGAAATGGAGTTGTTGTAGTGATAACTTGGATACATCAATCCTAGATAAAATTATCATAAAATGTGTATTTTATCACATTTTTCTCTTGAGAAGTGCATTTAATGAGTTTTTTTAAATAAAATATGATGAGGTGTTTTTTATAAACATAGATATGATTTTTTAATTGTATAATAAGATCTAAGGGGATAATAAAATGGAACATAATGGTAAGGGAATTAATACATTTATCATTTATGAAAATGTTCTGAAAAAGTTAATAAATTCAAGAAACTTTTACCTAATATTATCAATGTATTGTATTGATTTTTGTAATGTATTGTAAATACAAGAAGGTAAAAGTTCAAATATAAAGAATAAAATTTTGTCAACAATTTACAAAATGTTTCATTAAGAAGATAATAAAGTTCATTGAAAGCTATGGTTTTCAAGAAGGGGAGTAATAATGTAGTATGATTGATTTATCCATGATATACCTAAAGAAGTTTTTTAAAATCCATGGAATAATCATGTTAGATATGGATGTTATATAAATTAATTACTTAATGTTTAAGGGTATATAATAAATATTGTATATTTTTCTAATTATTTTAAATATACAAGAGTTAAAAATCAATGGAGTAATTGACTGATCTTGCAGATGATATTTTTTAGATGATGTAAATAATTACTACATCAAGGATTTGAATATTGAAGATTTAATCAATATAAAATGAATCTAAGTAAAATATGTGTATCTTCATCTCATTTATCTTTTGTAATATCGGAATATGTTTGATTACAAAAACTTGTTACGAATAAGTATGAGATGATTAAATAAATACACATGGTTTTTGATTCATCAATTTCTATAATTTTTTCGATAATAATATTTGGATAAAATTTTATATCCACAAAAAACTTTTCTTCCAAATATTTGTTAAGATATACAGGAATGAGTTCCTTCCCCCCCCCATTAGTATAATATTTTAAGAAATTATTACTTTTAAATTAGATTTTTTCGAAACATATAATACCATATATGATACAGATAAAATAATTTATTTTTAAATATTAAAATTAAATTAAAATAAAGGTTATTTTATATGAAATGTTTTTTTGAACCTTATAAAAATATTCTGAAATCATTATATTGTTTAAGAGTTTAGTGTGAGTATTCTTATACTTAGATAATTTCAAAATTAACAAATAAAGGTTAACACTAATCATAAGTTCCATTGTTTCCCAATTAATATCCTAAAATGTTTGGTATATATGATGGTAAAGAGAAATGTAAAGTGTTACATTTATTTACCATTTAGAAAGTGGATAACACTATAAAACTAGCTTAAGAAAAAAAATTAAATGAAAATGCTAGAAATTTTTAGAATATGTATTGATAAAAAAAATGTAAAGAGTTCCAATTATTTAGCATGAAAATGAAACATACTATATCTTGAAGGATTGTACTAGTCAAAATGAAATTCAAATTAAAATTCATATCCTAAAATAGTTTAGGGTATTATGGTAAATAAAAACATAAAGAGTTACATTAGTAAGCATAAAAATGTTATTATCACTTTGTCCTAAAAGAGTTTAGTATGTGGTTGTAATGATAAATGTAAGAGTTACATTTTATTACTATATTATATAAATTTTCACTTTATCCTAAAATATTTTATGAGGGACGGTAAAAATAAATCATGTATTTACATTATTTTACGGAATTTCTTATCCAATATGGTCAAATTATTATGATGATGTACTTAGAAATATTTCAAAGTTGATAAAAAAAGTTGATATCATAACATTTGATGTTGTGTGGTTAAGAAGTTTGAATATGTTCATGAAGTTTAATATTTAGGAATACGATTCCTATGCTTCACCATTATTCATATCGTATAAATTCATAGATTTTTTCCACTAAAGAGCAAAGTTGGAAGGTTTTATCAGTTGGTCACATAGTGTTGTGACATGTTTTAAAAATGATTTAATGTTTGAACAGAACCTAGAATGTGTATAAAACATAAGGATGATATTGAATTTTCACATATATTATATGATAAATATATGCTAATTTTGAATTTTTTAAATATTTTTAAAGTGTTTGAGAATATTAAAATGACTCATATTAAAAGGAAACCTTCATTTTATCAATTTTCCAAATTGGATACAAAAATGTACACATTGATATATATTTTGTGATGTGAAATGATTATTTACCACTCAATGTATGAATTAAATTTTAGCCCTAATACATGTTCTTCATGAAGCATTATAGGTTATGATTAAATGTTAAGGTTAGTGTGAGTAGTCTTCTTGCATATAGACACTAAATATGTTTAGGAGGCACATAATAAAGGATAAGATTCTTTGTGTACGCTTGATGGCCTAGTAGGTATACCAAATGGAGTGTTCTACAAATGTATTTAATTTAACATGGGTGAATGTATCATATTTGAGTCCCCACTATGCATGGTTCTTGAGATACCTTGCAATATGACCTTCAAACATTGATACAATACATACAAAAGTCTCCATAATAACTTAGCTAATATGAGGGTGATTGGGTATGTTGTGGATCATGTCATCAGTTGGAGCTTAATAAATATGGGGTTTGTCCCCTCATATGATAAGTTTGATATCTAATCCCATGACTGAATTTGAATATGGGAGTTTTCTACCATATTAAGATATTATATATATATTTATCTTGACAAAGGACATGTGATATGCTTAACCAGAAGGATGAATGAAATTTGATTTATTGATCGATGAGAGTAGTCTACACTTATATAATTTAGAAAAAATGAGTTGGATATATGGTATTGAAATGATGTGCCATGTACCATGGTCACATGATGTCTTGAAAAAATAAAAATATGATAATTCACATTTTTATATCATGAATATTGGTGGAAAAAGGTAAACAGAAACATGTGTTTGATGAAGATCTCACCAAACCACTTATAGTTTGATTAGATATGATTATTTTCAACTGAATGCTCTTTTTTCACATATATGGATCCAAAGATTCTTATATTGTTACAACACTATAAATTACCATAGGACACTTTGTGGTTAACTGAATGGGGATTAATTTTGAATCAGGGAACTACTCTAAATGTTTTTAGAGTTGACCCATTGCTTTTTAGATGGGTATTCAAGAGGTGTAACTTATCATGCAATACAAGGTGAAGTTAATGATATCCTTTCAAGAGTATTTTGGAAGATATATAAAAGGATTTTTCGATATGGTTTTACAGGTTATTATATATGATAAAATATAAGGTGAAATGATAAAAATTTTACTGTCCTTTAGGGAAAGTATAAGATGATGGAGATATTCTATAAAGACTTATATATATTAGATATATATATATATATATGTTTGGTGGATTGTGAGGAAATTTTTATTTTCATACGTAATGGGGAATATCATTTATACTACTTATGATAATAGTTATCATCTAGACGATTCAATCTTCTACATGGCTATCATTTAATCAACTATTTCATATGATGAAATGATTATGAAGAAATGAATTTAAGAGATGAATTCAATTACTATTCATTGAATGTATCCATACATCAAAATTCATGAATAAATAAGATAACACTAAAGGGGTTTTCTTGGGTGATTATATATATTACTACCATGAAAAGGCAGTATGGTTTATTTGATTATGAAAAGATGAAAATTTGAAATATTAATAACTCTCTTCTTATTTCTCCAAATGATGAGATTATAGCATATCATAGGGTATAGTCAAATCCTTCATGTACAATATATGATTTAGGAAAAACATGTGGATACACTATGAATGTGAGATGATTTTTTCACTTAGAGATTCCACTCAATCCCATTAGGTCGAATTTGGAGATTATTTAGTGGATCTTCTATGTAAGGTACACATATTTTCAATAGTTCTTCATTTCAATTTTATTACAAAGTTTCATGTATCAAGAATGGGATATCCTATAAATAAGGTTTTAAGTCACTTCTGAATGCTCTAATAATTTTTAGTAGACTATTAAAAAACCATTCACCCTTGAATGAGGTTATCATATGGAAGGATTGGATCATGGATAAAGATGATGTTGGGATAAAAAACCTACACAAAATGAGGTAAATTTATATTGTCGAAGAGATGACCTATAGTTTTTAGTCATATTAAAAGTTTGAGAGGTAAAAATCAGTTCCGTAGTTGAAAAAATTGAGTTTCAATAAGTACCAAGGTCTAATACACTATAATGATCAAATAATATGGAATCTCGGTGAATATTTTTAGAAGAACATGGTATGGAAGGAGTGTAGCATTAAAGATTAAGGCTGTGAACCATAGTTAGAAGACCAATAAAATGGTTTTATTCTAGAATGAAATATTTTCCACTTATAGATGGAGGATAACACAAAATATAAAATAATGAAAGTAGTTTGATAATCTTTTTTCAATAACGGTTATTAATGAAGAAATAATTGGATTCCATAACTGTTTTTGATTAAAGAAAGATAATAGAAGTTTCTAAAGCAAAGAGGGTACTGTATATAAAAGGGGTTGTATGAAGGTGGATTTGGATATAATGAAATGGTATTTTTCAATATTGGTTATTAATATATTTCAATAATTTATGGTAGTATATTTTACTAAGATTTTATCTTCTATTTTGATGAGGGATATGATTCGTATAGTGCTCAACCTGGATTTTATGAATGGTCTGTTTCTTGAAAAATGTAATTTTAAGACTTATTTCATTATACATATTTAGTTTAAGTGATATATATAGTGTAATAGGAAGGTATCTTATAGAATGGAATGGATGGTCCGTATTGTAGCTCAAATAGGGAATTTATGGGATGAAGTGGGCATCAAGATAGTGGAACTCAATGTTTGAGGACATTATGGTAGAATAAAGGTTCATTCAATGAATTGTATATCATTTATATAATTAGAAGGTGATTTATAATGCGATTTTATTCACTATTATTATATATATTCATGAAATTCACTTAGTTGGATTGGTGAAGGAATGGAGTGGGAAGTGGACGTATTATTTGTTTGGAATATTAAAGAT
Organism: Viscum album; assembly: GCA_963277665.1. Taxonomy (NCBI): domain Eukaryota; kingdom Viridiplantae; phylum Streptophyta; class Magnoliopsida; order Santalales; family Viscaceae; genus Viscum; species Viscum album. The sequence goes on from OY728164.1 coordinate 1,821,293,657, forward strand.
GAAGGATCTTAGTTCCATAAAGAAGATGTTGGGGATGAGGATCAAAAGAGACTTGAGTTTTAAAATATTGTTATTATCTTAGTTGAAGTATATCAAGATGGTGTTAGACAGATTTAGAATGAGTGACCCTTAACCTACTAGAAACATTTGGATAAACACATAGAATTATACAAGGATAGAACAACTAAAATAGAAGAGGAGGGTATATACATGGTGAAGGTTCTATTTGCATCATCTTGGGGATGTCTAATGTACTACATTGTTTGAACAAGGCCTGTTATTTCTTATGTGTTTGGTGTGGTTATCTGGTTTTGGGTGAATCCAAGACAAGATCACCGGGAGGTTGTTTAGTGGATTCACTAATACCTCAATGATTCACTGATTTCGAACTATGTTTTGAAATGGATGATCCATTAAAATTTTGAAGATAACAACGTTGAAAAATGTACATACTCCGGGAAGATAACTAAAAAGATTTGTGTTCACATTTGGAGGAAGTATCATGAATTAGATATTGTGAATTAAAACATTAGTATCATTTTGAACCACTTATTCTTTGTATGTTGTGGTTAAAAAATATAGGTAGGATTTGGTGTTATTATAGGAATAGTTAGTGGGAATCATAATAAAGAAATAAATTGAAACACTTTTCCATGAAAAACATAGTGTGACTCAATTGGAAAAGAATATAGTGTTTCACTAATAGATTAAACACACAGAGTTAATGTACCAATTAATCTGCAATATTATGGAAGAAAAAACGTTGGAACATTGGAAGGTGAGTATGAGTATAGATGTGATCGATATAATAACTTAACACATAGATAAGGTAAGTATAGAATATTTTTGCACTTTAATGGGGATTGTAGGGTTTATTGGTAATGATTTTAATAAAGAAACAATGGATTGAAAGAGGTAATTAAGAATATTGGGAATAGTAGCCCAGAATCCCTATTGTTAAATAATTTAAAATGATTCTTATGTTATAGATTGTTAGTATTGATGTGAGAATTCATTCTAGGTCATTGTACTACAACTTTCAGAAATGGAAAATTTCCATATGTGTGATGAAAATTCTGAGGGTGCGAAAATTTAGGACCCAAGTTCTGAACTAAAACAATGAAATAAGAAGATTCCAAAAGTATCTCTATGGTAGAATGAGTTTCATATGCATGAAATATTCAATGGATGTAAAAGTTTATTCAACGTCATGAATGAGTTTTTTGTTGTAGAAATGATCAAGAGAAGGGTTTTATATGAATATATGATCTCAATTGAACCAACAAGACTAGTTCCCTACTGGTAAAATCATCTATAAATAGATTTGTGGGTTCACTTCCACAATACTTGTCATTATTGAGATTAAAATTTTCTTATCATGTTTATTAGAGTGACTGCAGAATCTTGTGTCAATGTTACCTTTGTATATATTTAATTGAAGTTGATTAGTTTTCCTTTAAGTCTGAATTATTCTAAAACAAATTAATTATTGTGTTCCTTTATTCGATACTTGAATTTGGTTTTCTTTCCCCCATTTTGGTTGTGTGTTGTTACTATTTCTGACCTATGTGTGTATAGTTTATGGCTAGAATAGAACTATTTTTTATTCTGAATAAACTCGTTCCTGGAATCAGACATTTCAGACCTTTTAGATCTCCTATTTCTGACTGGGCGGCTCCCAAAGGCTATATCATGTTAGAATAATGGTTCTGGAACAACATACATACAAATTTTATATAGTTTATATTATTATAATTATAATATATAAATATATGTAAATATATTTTTTTCATTTCTCATGGTTTAGTTAAAATATTTACCTTTTTATTCTACTAATCAATTTCTACAATTATATGCAATATTGGAAAAAATATAAAAGCTAGAAGCAAATGAACCTCTGAACACCAATGTTTAAAAATAAGAAGAAAAATAAAAAAAATAATGAATTATTAAATTATAAAATATTAAATCCTCCAAAATTTAAATATTTATAAAAAAACACTAAAACTACATGGTTTAAACACACAAAAAACTTAAAAAATAAATAATTTAAAGATGAAATATTAATTAATAATTTTCAACATTATATTAGAGTATAAATTCTTATGAATACGTGTTAAATTGAGAGATGGATGAATCTACAAATTTTCACAATCTCAATGATTATATCTACCAGCTGTACACACTAAATTTGAATCTTTTGGATTTTTAATACAAAAATGAAAGAATATAATGTAAGAAAAATTGTAGGGTTCCGAATCATATGAAGATGTACTTATCATAGAAGGAAGAAATCATACCTACGAACTAATCAAGAGAGAATTTCATTACTCACCACACAAATACCCATTCCTTACCCTCCTGATAATTCATAACCCACACCTTGAAGCTCTCCCCCCACTCACACACCTCGCTCATCCATCCCCATACTCCACCTATTGCTCTGATACCAAACATTATCACAAGAATCTCACTAATAATGAAAAATAAAAGGACCTACATTATTCCACCAATTATTCCTCCACTGCCCCCTTCACTCCTAGTGCCTACATTCTACTAGCGTCAAATATCATGAATATTTTTTGTTGATGGACCAATATAGTATAATGTCAAAATAGGCTATGCGATCATCTATGTGGATGATAAACATGTCCTAAGGTAGCTCAATTTTCCCATCAATATAGCTCTCTCCTAGTCATGAGAGTAAAATAATTCATAGTAGTGGGATTATAAGAACTATGGGACATACTTCTTTAGAGTGTTGGGGATCTTTGAGGGAGAAATAATTTTTGTAGCGCTATGGGATAAAGGGGAGAACCACCATCGTCATGGATATAGTGGAAAAAATATACTAGGGTTCAGAATATTGTACCACTACCATGTGGGGGGTCTGAGAAGTAAAAAATTTGGGATCTAGGGTCCCTCCACCTAACAAAGTAGATTCATAGGATATACAATTGATAAAAATTCCACTCCACTTATTAGAAATAAACCATAGTTGAAAGGGTCACATGTGAAACATTCTTAGTTATTCAATCCACTATAGTTTCTATTGGTATTAGTGAAAAAGATTGGGGTGTACGATGTTTCACAAAAGGTTTCATTCCGGAAATGATAATAGATACATTGTATCTCTTTTGGTTTAACCTTTGGGAGAACACAGACTCCCACACCAAAAAGTTGGGGTCTCAATAGAGAGGCCGAGATTGACTGACTGTTAAGAGTGACATCATTGAAAGAATCTATATGATAGTTTCCTTTAGAATTTGATGTGAATAAGTTGAAAGAATGAATAATATTTATCTTATTAGGGATTTTTACTCATGTATTTATATTTTATATCCCAAACACTACAAAATATTTGTACATATTTTGGATATTTCAAATATTGGAAGTCGAGTTGAATCAAGATTCTTAATGTACTAAGATCGTAATAAGAATATACTCAATAAATATATAATATATATAATTACTAAATTTATAATATAAGTTTACAAAATTTATAATATATTTATTTCCAAAAATTATAAATACAAATTTTTAATGTAAAAATAATTGAAATTTGAAATATTATAAAATATAAATTAGAAATTAAAATTACCAATCTACTTATAAATTATATTTAAATATATACTTATATTATTGGTTAATTTTTAATATTTTTATAATTTATGATATATAAAATCATAGTAAATTAAAATTTAAAAAGGGAAATTCCCTGAAATAATTATTATAAATAAAATTCACGTATGATCACTCACTTTGTATGTAGTATATTTAAATGGGGAATTTGAAATATTATAAATTAAAAAAATATAAATTTTGAAATTAAATAATTGAAATTTTAAATTAGATTATATATTAAAAAAATTTAATTTATAAATCATTATCTAAAAATATGAATTTTATGAAAAAATAAATAATAATATTTTTAATATTTATTAATTTTGAATATATTTATTATAAAAAATTATTTATAAACATAATTTCAAATATTTTTATATATCATGCCTACGTAAATATATAAATTTTTGTGTGTGTTTTAATATAATTTTAATTAAATAAAATAACAAGAATTTATTAAAATAAAGTAATGATTTCTACAATAAACAAAAAAACAGTGGGTGAGAAATACCTACAGAGAAGGGGTAATAGTGGGGGGGGGGATGAGTTAAGTGTTTTGAGATATTATTAATCCATTCCTTAGATAATCGGGAATGAATTAAAACCCCACCCACCACCTCAGATAGTTGCATTTCTTGTTTAGGTGAATTTTTATCAATGTTAAACATTATAGTTTTGATAAATGGGCTATTTTTGGTTATTTTTACCACGAAATGATAAAATTCCTCAGTTTTAAAAAAACCTAGTTTTTAGAAGTATTATAAAACATCATCAATATCCTCTCAAAACATGTGAGTCGAATAATTGAGTTTTATAGGATTGTTTGACTCGAAAACATTCAATATGTACTTAAATGTGATTTGTATTGTTTTTCAAAGGACCAAATAAGTTTTTTAAAAACTACGATCCATTTATGAATACATTCCAATTTGTTTTTTTGTGAAATGAAACACACACACACACACACACAGTGTAACACCCTAATATTATAGTTTGTATTATTTTAAATGATTAATATGTTTCATTACGTGTACCAAAAACAATACTGAGCATAAAAATAAACTTTGGTAAACTATATTCATAGATTATTTAAATTATAAATGGTGTTAGTTGTTGTGAAATATGAATCTTTTCCCACTAATGGATATGATGTATTTTAAAAGGGATCATTATTTTAGTGGGATCCTATTTAATAAAAGTACAAATTAAATGGTTTATAATCCATGATACTCATCTGATAAAAGATTATGTTTTAGATAATATCATCTATATCAGGGAGATACATTTTTTAATACATCCTTGAATAGTAGTATCCTAATTTATATATCTCTTAAGACTTATAAGTTATGAAAAGTTCCTAAACATGGTTGTTAATTTAAGAAATGATTTCAAGGAAAATTTTTTGTGACATAAGAGCTCCTTCTTTAGTAACCATGTGCTAATGTTGTTCAATAAGGGAATCTAGTTTATTAAGTACTCATAAAGTGATTCCTTTAATGATTCAAATGAATTAGATTAAAAAGGACCAAATGAATCATAGTCGTCACTCATGCAGTCAATATGATGGGGGCACATTAATTATTGTTGTCACATATTCCCAATATAACTGAGTACATCAAATTATATTCCATATGATTGAATATGCTAAATGAATTGGAGAGACTAAATGATTCCTTAACACATTAATATATATATAAATAAATTCTATTATATTTATAGATATATTATATTGATTATATGAATTAAAAGTGTTGTAAATATGAAATAGCTCAAAAAGGGATATGAATAGAAGATCAAAATTTCAATTCAAGTAATAGGGAAATGGAGTTTCTTCATTGATAACATAGATACTTAAATCTTAGATAATACTATCATAAGATGATTATTTTATCCCATTTATCTCTTGACAAGAGAACATAAACAGTAGTTTTTTAAATAGAATGGGATAATGTGTTTTTGATAAACATAAATTATGATTTTTCAGATTCTCTAACATGATTTAATTGGAGAATAAAATGTAATGTTATTTAAGAATTCCTACTATTATCATTTATATAAATTTTCCAACAAAGTGATTGAATTCACGAAATGTGTACTTTATATTCTAAAAGTGTTCAGAATGGATGAACTAGGCATATGATGTATGGATTTTGGCACTATGTGGATAATAAAAGTGGTTAAAAGTTCAAATGAGAAGAATAAAAGGTGGTTGAGAAGTTTATAATTGTTTCTTAATGAATAAAATCAAGGTTATTGAAACCTAGGGTTATCAAAAAAAAGAGTAATAATTCAGTATGATTGATTTATCCAAGATATACCTAAAGGATTTTGTGAAACTACACAGAATATCCCTATCAGGTATGGATGTTATTGAAATTAATTCCTTGATTTTGAAGGGTTTATGATTCTGAATCTAGATTTTAAAAAGGGATGTAATTATAACAGATTTAAAAATGAAGGGAAAAATTGATTGATCTATTAGTTTATACTTATTATATGAATTTAATAGTTACTATATCAAGGATTTAAATATAAAGGATTTAAACAAGCTCAATTGAATCTATGTAAAACTTTTTATCTTCATCTCCTTTATTTATTTGATATGAGAAGGTGTTTGATAATATTTTTTTTGAATATGTAAGAAATGTTTAAATGAGTACACTTGATTTATGATTCATCATTTTCTATAAAACATTTTGGGAATTTTATTTGGATTAATGTTTTTATCTCAATATTTTTTAAAATATGTGGGAATGATTTCCTACCACCTATTAGTGGTATATTTTAATTAAGTCATATATTTGAATTAAAATGATCCAAACACATGGAATACCATATATGATTTGAAATAAACAATTTATTTGTCAAATATTCCCACTGAAAAGAAATAAATGTTATTTCGTAACCTAAATGTGTCTGCGTATCTTAAAAAAGATATTCTAAAAAGAATATTGTGTTTAATAGGTGAGTGGGAGTATGATTTTACTTAGAAAAGTTAAAAATTAATAAAAAAATGATAACACAAATCCAAAGTTAACTTTTTTTTCAAGTTAATATCTTCAAAATATTTAGATATGTGATTTTAAAAGGAAAGGTTAAGTGATAAATTTGTTAACCATTTTAAAAGTTGATTTCTCCATTATAGAAGTTCAAGAGAATGTGTTTTTCACTAAAAATTATTGAATAGTTGGGGATATGTATTAATAAAGAAAAATATAAATAGTTATATTTAGTTATCATGAAAATAAATGGTACTATTATTTGAAGGATTGGACTTGTCAAAATGAAAAGTGAATTACACTTTGTATCCTAAAAGAGTTCAGGGTATGGTTTTAAATAGAAATGTAATGTTTTACATTTGTTACCATAAAAAGGGATATCACATTTTTTAAAAGGTGTTTCCGATGTGGATGTAAAGTAAAATTTCATATCACATTTATTTACTATATTAAAGTTATTATCAATTTATACAAAAATAACATAGAAGGATTGGTAAACAGTAATGTAACACTATAGAAAAAATACCCTATACCAAAAGTTTGGAATCGTTGGTATAGGCCTCCAAACCGTTGGTATAACCTATACAGACAGTTTGGAGAACCATTTCTAAGCGGTGGGGATAGGTCTATACCAACAGTTTTTGGAAAACCATTGGTATAGACCTATACCAATAGTTATAAAAACCGTTGGTATAAGTAATATGAAAATCTAAACCAATGGTTCCATAAAACCGTTGGTATATGTAATTCAAAAAACAATCATTCAGTTGGTTATGATCCCAACACCTCCCGTTTATTATTAAATGACCTATCAACTAACCTATCTAACTTTTTTGAATATATTTTCATAAATATATATATATATGTATTATGATGAGTATTTTAAATTTTTATTTATTAAATGTCCTCTATAAGAAGATTCCATTAAAAATACATGTACCTATACCAATGGTTTTGAGAATAGTTGGTATAGGTTCTTTGATTTTGGGATCTATACCAATGGTTTTGGACAAATCGTTGGTATAGGGGGGACATATATAAACGATTTGGCCAATACCGTTGGTATAGGGTCCCTATAATGGACTGATACCAACGGTTTTGGCCAAACCGTTGGTATAGGTCCAAATTAGTGACCTATACCAACCATTTTGGGAAAACCGTTGGTATAGGTCCATATAAGTGACATATACCAATGGTTTTGGCTAAACTATAGGTATAGGTCCAAATTAGTGACCTATACCAATGGTTTTCCCAAAACCATTGGTATAGATCATATTTCCAGTAGTGTAATTAGTTAGAGTATTTCAAGGAAATGTTTTGATGGAATAGGGTTCTAAGGATGATGATGATGAAATTAGAAAGCGTTCTAAGTAGGAGACATATGTTTACATCATAAAATTTGATGTTGTAAAGTTAAGAAGTTTGAATATGTTAAAAAATTTAGTAGTTAGGAATAAGATTCCTAAACCTCACTATTATTCACACTAGATTATTTCATAGATATTTCTCACCAAATAGTTTAGTGGGAGGATTTTTTAAGATGCTCTCATATAGGTGAGATGAGGATTATATATGATGTAATGTGTTAACATGACCTTGAAATTATAGCAAAGATATTATGAGTTTGAGATTTGTCCTATATGATACGATAAACTAGTGATTATTCTGATTTTGTTAAATATTCATAGAGAGTTTAAGAATAATAAAATGTATCATATTAAAATTTGACCTTCATCATTCCATTTTTTTCTTATTGGAACCCTTAATATATATATATATATATATACATTTCATGTTGTGTAATGATAATTTACCTCTCAATGCATGACTTTGAGTTTATCCCTAACCGATGTTTATCATGGAGTATTATAGGATATGATGTAATGTTAAGGTTACCCTAAGTTTTATTCGTATATAGAGATAAAAAATATGTTGATGATGCACAAAACAAATAATAATTTTTTTTGTGCGGGATGACCTCATAGGTATAACCATATATTTTATACACATGTCATTAGTATACTAGGGGTGCATGGATCATATTTTAATCACCAAAATAGTAGGATGGAGATATACCTAGCATGTTAACATGAAAATATTGATACCCTTATTACGAAATTCTATATATTGAAGTTTTTAATAGGGGGTTGTTGTGTATGTTGGTAATCATGTCGTTGGTTGGAACTTAACCATGATGAGATTTTCCTATTGTATTATGAATATGAAATCTAGGTCCTCGATTGAGATAGAAAATGGGATTTTATCACTACACCTAGATATTATATATATCTATATGGATAAGGTACATGTGATGTGGTTTTAAAAAATGATTAAGGACAGATATGTTTTCACCAATTTTACCGGTTAACATTTTGATAATTGAGAACAAATGAGCCGTCTATATGTGATTTATCTATATCCCATGGTCACTCTATATCTTGGAAAAATGGAAAATATGAAAATTAATGTTTTCATATGATTAAAAATAGTGGACACATGTATAGAGATACATGTGTTTGATAGAAATCATTATATATCCCTTTATAGATTGAGTTTTAATTACACTTTATAATATGCGTCTCTTTACTTACATAAATCGATTTAGAGATTCATATTTGTTTTCAATGCTATAAAGTCCTATAGGGATATAATTTTTGGTTGACTAAATGAGGATTGAGTTTGACTTAGAGTGGTTCTCTAAAAGTATTTCAATGTTAATCCAAAAATGTTTTTTATGGGTATTCACTAGGTATCACATATGATGTGATACAAGTGATGTTATTGAAAAATTTGAAAAAGTGTTTTGGAAGGAATCCAAAATGAGTTTTGGATATGGTTTCATGAGTTATTATATACGATACAATATATGGTGAAATGGAACAAAGACTATTAGGATTTAGTGAATGTGGATGATTGGTCGAGATATGGACTTAATACTTATATATATATACACACATGTATATATTTGATGTCTTGCATAAAAATTTTGATTTTCATAAAGAAAGTGTAATATATATATATATATATTATGATAATACTTATGATTTGGACGGTTAAATATTCTATGTAGATATCATCTAATCAACAATTTCATAAGATGAAACTCTTGGGAAGTAATTCATTCATGAGATGAATTAATTCACTATCTGTGGAATTTATCCATACGTTACAACACATGAATAAATGATATATTACTAAAGGAGTTCCTTTAGGTGATTATATATATTACTAGAGTGTGATGACCATATGAGTTCTTAGATTATTGTTGGAAAAACCTCCAAAATATTTGTATCTCTCTTATTGTTATCCATCTACATACTAAGATACTATACCATAATGGAAGAAAGGATAATACTACATATGAGAAGTGTGATTTTAGCATAACATGTGGATATATAATAAAGGTGAGTAATTTTGTTTTCCCCATAGATATTTCTCTAAAATACATGTGATGGAGTTTGAAGATGTTATAATTTCTCTTTGGGATAATGTACGCATATTTACAATAGTACTTCATTTTATTTTTATTACATAGTTTCATATATCTTACATGAGATATTACAGATATAGGGTTTTATATCAAAATTTCATATTCTAATAATTTTATTTGATACACATAAAACCCTTCAATCTTTAATGAGAAGGTCGTTTGGCAGGATTGGAAAAAGTCTAATGAATCAGTTAGTAGAAAAAAATCATCACATGTTGAGTTTGACATGAATAGAGGTCAACCGGTTCTAAATTTTGTAGTGAGAATAAAGGTTCGATAGGTATAAATAAGTTACCTAGTGGAAGGTTTTCATATTCCATAAGTACCTAGTTCTGATGTACCAATATTCTCAAGAAAGTTAATTCTCCTGGCATAATTTCAAATTAAAATAGAATTGTAGGAGTCTTAACTTTTGGATTAAGGTAGTCCACCATAGTTATAAGACTATTGTAATGGTTTTATTATGGAATGAAATATTTTATTTTAATATATGAATGATAAACCAAAATTTAGAATGAGGTAAGTAGTTTGATATACTCATTGTTGTGATAATTATTAGTGAAAATTAATAGGATTCCATGAATGTTTTTAATACAATAATGCTTATGGAAAGTTCCTTATGAAAGAGAATACTATAGAAAAAATGGGTTTGTATGATGGAGGAAGTGGATGGTAAGAAATTGTATAAGGAACAATTGGTTATGAAGGGATTTAAATAATTTAATAGAGTGTATTTTAGTAAGATTTTATCTCCGGTTTTTAGAAACCTAATGACTCATAAAGTTCTCACCAAAGATTCCATAGAGGTTCTAATTCATAAAGAACATGATGTCATGATCTGTTTAATTTATGAAGATTTATAGGAAGTGATATATATTGGGTAATCTAAGGGTTTCATATTTAGTGGAATTGAAGGTATGGGGTGAAATCTCAAATGGGGTATGTATGAGATTAAGCTGGAACTAAGACATTGGAACTTAATGTTTTATGCCTTTATTGTAGAATGAAATTTCATTAAATGTAATGAAGATCATTTTTATGATGGTATATTCTTGATGATTCTTTTCAATATTTATGATATTCACTTTGAATTAATAGTTAAGGAAATGATGGGGATGTTTATGTATGGTTTGTATGAATGATTCTTAATAAAGGATATTTTTTCCTTAAAGCATATTTTGGGGATGGGGATTAGAAGAGTCTATAGTTTAAAAATACTATTATAATCTTAGTTCGAGTACGTCCAAATGGTGTTATAGAGACTCAAAATGAGAGAATATAAACTTGTTATCACCCATTGGTTGGATAGCTTAAATTTTATAATGAGGAGGAACCTAAAATAGATGATGAGGGTTCATACATGGTGAATGTTCTATATAAATTTTCTTTGGGATTTCATATGTATTATATAGTTTTTTACAAGGCGTGGTATTTCAAATTTTTTTGATAAAGTTTGAAGGTTCATGGTGAATCGAAGAACTGATCACTAGGATGATTTTTAAATTGTACTATAGTATCTAAAAGGTTTGGTGGATCTTAGACTATATTTTTAAATGGATAACCCATTACAAGGTTATGAAGATATTCACTTTAGAAGGGATACATAGTCAAGGATGTGAACAAATTGATTTGTGATCAATTTTAGAGGCACTATTGTAACCAAGATGTACATAATTCAAATATTGTCATCGTTATACACCACCAAAGTTTGGTACACTGTGGCTACAAAAGGTGGGAAAGAGTTAGTGTTGTTGAATAAAAATTTAGAGTGAATTTGTACATGGAAATAAATTGAAACATTTTTCTAGGAAAATGAAATTGTTGTTCAATTGGAAAAGAGTATAGCATTTCACAAATGGATTGAACACATTTAACTAAATTTTATATTGATCTTAAATCATATGGATGATGAGATTTTAGAATTAAAGAAGGAGAGTGTGATTCTAAATTTGATGGATATGCTCAGATAAGTCATAATAGAGGAAATTTTGGAGTGTGAATATGATTCAATGGGGATTAGATTTCGTTGTGGTTATGATATAATAGAAGAAAAAATGTAAAAAACGAGATGTTTTGAAACATGGTGACTAATTGTCTAGAGGAAAAGTTGGTAGAGCGTTGAAATTTATGAAAATGTTCTATAACATATTGAAAAGAGAACCTCATATAATTTTTATGAGAAGTTGGATGGCATGGAAAGACAGGACCACAATTTATAACTGATCTAATGAAATCAGTAGCTTCTAGAAATGTATATATGATAGGATGAGTTTCAGGTGCATTCACTATTCATTTGTTGTGGAAGTTTAGTTGGTACAATCAACGGGTTGTTATTCATGGCCATGATCATGTTGATATGGAACCATCTATACTAGTTTCTTACAGTTTAAATCATCCATAAATATATTGATGGGGTCACATGCACAATACATGACATTGTCAGGATTACGATTTTCTTATCTCATTCTTTTTAATGACTATATAATCCAATTTTGATGTAACCTATTGTTTCCCTTATATTGAATTTGTTTACTTCCTTATGGATTAAGAGTGGTTCTGAACCAAATTAATTACTATTTTCCTTTTTTGACTACATGAAATTTGTATAATTTCATCTTTTTTTGATTGTATTGTGATTTATTATGACGTGTATATAGATAATGAATAGATTGAGTGAGATTATTATTTATTATAGATTCACTTCTTTATGGAATCAGACATTTAAAACCTTGCACTTATCTAATATCCACCATTTTGGCATATAAAGGTTCTCTTATTCTATAATTCTTGTTCTGGCACAACATTCTTAATCATTTTATATGGTTTATATTATTTTAAATATAATATAGGAACATATGTATAAAATTAAATGTAGTAAAATGTTTTTGATTTTTCATGGTTTAGTTAAAATGTTTCCCTTCTATTCCCCTACTCAATTTCAACTATTATATTTAATAATGGACATGAAAATAATTTTTTGGACCCAAAACAACCTCTTAAATACAAAGATAAAAAATAAGAAACAAAATATTTACATAAATAATAAATAATGAAATTATAAAATTTTAATACCCCTAAATTTTTTTGATGCCTTAAGAAAACAAAAAACTACATGGTTGAAAAACACAACCAAAAATAAATAAAATGACATCAATTAAATAATTAAATATATAAATGATCTAATTAAGAAATATTTAGTAGTTTTTTTCAATAATATATTGGTGCATATATTGTTCTGAATATATATTAAATCGAAAGAGGGATGGATCATCAAAATTTCACAATCTCAATGATGATCTTGACCAGCTATGCAACATACACTTGAAATAATTGGATTTCATAATTATAATAACTAAAAACGACACTACATCACAACCTTTAGGGTTCGAAATCAGTCCAAAAGGTGAAGACCCACTTGATGACAATGTCCAGGCATCCTTGCCTGAGCACCTGAAGCTTCTCATTCACCAGATTACAAAACCCCACAACGATCCAGTCCTTATGGACAATGATATCCATCCCTAATAACACCATTATAGGGACTCCGATAGCCCACCATGCCACATACCATTCCTTCCCCCATATCATTCATAACCCACACCTCGAATCCCTCCTTTCTCACTTATCTTGGCCATACTCCCCTATACTCCACATTCAAATATGGTTCTAACACCATGATAAGAATCTCATTGAGAATAATAGTTCAAAGTTCCTCTTGTAGTATACAACCTATTCTTTCACCCTCTTAGTCCCCAATGTCCACCTTCAGTTGGTTTCAAAAGATAGGAATTGTCCAATTGTGAGGATATAATACATTACGCCACCAAAAGAGCTTCAAGGATTATCTATGCAGATGACAAATATATCCCACGTTTAGAGACTCGATATTGATATACATGGACATTACATTAATTTTTTAGAATACTTAATAGATACCATAAATAGACACCCATAGACCGTAATAGTTTAGTGTCTTTGGAAACTTGGAACACAATCTTCTAATCACGTTGAAAGATTTTCAGCATCTCCCATAAAGATATTCCCTGTTTTGTTTTTCTTATCTTAAAACGTTCTTTATATCCTAGGGAAGGGAAAACATAAATCACAGAAAGGGTGAGCTCGAATGTTCAATAAGGGTAAAAATAGAGAATGAAAAAAAATCCATAAACATTTGAACATAAAAACATGGACATAAATTTAAACCTCAAAATCTTGAGCAATGACATAAAACATGGCAGTACATAAGTCATGGATCATAAAGGATCATTAATCATGATAAAACGACATGGGAATAAAACATGAAACTATTGAAACCATTATTCACATGTTATGATTTTCATAGTAGCCAAGGCATTGCTGCTAAGACCATCATAGTTCACAAAGTCCATTACTGAACAAGGTTTACATGCCGTTCTAGCCCTGTATTACTGAACCAGATTCACTTTTCGTTCTAGCCATGTCTATATAATGAGATATAAATATTTAACCAATTCATTGGAGGGAGATATAGGTCCCACCCATCTCATAATGAAATCATTCTTACGTGTGCCACAAAATAAACAGGAATCATTCATCATAACCCAAATAAAAAAATGGGTTTCATAATCATCATCTCAGCATAACATATTCCATTTAAAACAAATGGATATCATTCCATCATAAGAAAAATCAAACCATTTAAATGACCGATACATTATACTTGAAACATTAACATAAAAAATGTCAACTTATATGGAAAATAGTTTTGATAAAACACTTGAAATGAATTCTTGAGGAAAATATCTTTTCTCATTCAAAATCATCATCTTTTCACACAATGCCAAGTTATTTTAAAAGAAAAGGATTTTTTTTGAAAATAATCATGAAATATTGTAGAGGAAGATTAATGAAAATAAGGGGTTATGAAACTGTAAAAAACCGTTCATGTCGTATAAGTTAAAAATACATTCTTCTCGTACATTTGCTGGAAAAGTCAAAAAATATCTCGTATGGTAAACAAAAAAAATATTCCTTCTATACCATGTGGTTAAAGTCATAAAAGGGAAGAAATGAAACTAAACATAGATCGAAGAGTAGTAAAAAATTTATGAAAACATTTTTATAAAACATGGATATTGATGATAAACCTAACTCCAGTAAATACTTACGAATAATCAATCTCGGATAAGAATGAGATTGGAATAATTATCCCTTACCTTATGTCCAATTTATACCGTATGTGTCTGAGAGTACTGTATAGTTGGTTTAAACAAATTATTAACTTTTAATAGAACCATAATAATGTTTATGATATCATATATGATTCACTTATGACATTATATTACTCGTTCATTTTTCAATTCCATGTTAAAGCAAATTTTTGGGTAAAATCGCTTCATTTGTCATATGTGTTTTGACTTATAATTATTCATATGATTACTTAGATAATGATTACATAAATAGAGAATATAAAACATAATTTATATATAATATATTCATAATATATATATATATAATAGATTGATAAATGGAATGTAATAAACCATTCATGGAGATGATAGGCCGTACGTATGCCTGAACACTATATTCGTTTCCGTATTAAATGGAATGGAAGTATGTAAATAAAATATAAATAAATCCATTATCATTTTTATGTCATATATTTCATGATTATTTATTATATATACATTATAATCATTCTTTAATGGCTAACTTGGAAAATGAATCTCATCGTCTCGTGGAGAGGGTAATCTGTACGTATGCACGAGCGATGATATCGTTCCCATAATTATTGAATGGAATTTGAGTGGATGGTATAATATATAAAAATCACTATGATGTTATAATAATCATATATAGTTATTATTACCACAATTATATCCATTCAAGAATGGTGGTGGTGAAAAAACAGATTATACCACAATGTGGAGACGGTAAGCCGTACGTATGCACACACGGTGAATTCTTTTTTATAGGATGGATATAAGGTAAAATAGGGTTGTTTAATATTTATAATAAAATATCAGTATATTATTGATAATTATGTTATTAATTTATAAATAATCAACTAATGAAGTGAAAGTAGAAGAAGAAAATATCTTTAAAGAATTGGTAGAAGAGATTACCTCTTCCTCGACGTGCCTCTTTTAATCTACCTCTTAGAGCACTAGAGTTTGTATTTTGAGAGGACCAGAACCTCTATAATATAAATAGATAGGTTGAGAAGTTTAATTGGAAGGGTTTTGCCGTTATTGATGGCTTAAAATGTAGTGAAGTGAAGAGGGAAGAGGTGCCCTTTTATAAGAGAGGAGAGGAGCAATTTTGGAAACCTCCAAAATATTAATTTTTAATAAACGCAAACCCCACATAAAAACATCCAAGTTGACTAAAATTCGGATATTAAGTAATATAGGGTTGTAATCGCATCAAACAATCAAATTTATACAAGTTTTTATTTTATTTTAAACCTTATCATTTTGATTTATCCTTATTTAATAAATTTAATTTTATTTGTGGTAATAATATTCTATATTTTAAATGGTTATAAATAATTACTTATATGTTGTGAATTGTACATAATTGGATACTTTATGACAAATTAGACCATATAAATTTCAATTTATTACTTTTAATTGTTTTTGTGATTTTAAACAATTTAATAATATGTTATTTTTATAAAATATCAATTGTGTCAATTATGACACTATTCATTTATTTGAATTTAAAGAAAATCCAAACATAATATTTGTTCGAACCAAAATCTTTAATATATTCATAACATGTCATATTTATCTAAAAAATTATTGGAGCACATTAATTAGTTCATATTATATTTATTTTAATATTTTTAAAACCATTTATTTGATATTTTTCTTAATAAAATAATTAATAAAAAAATTTCATATAATTATTTAATATACTTATTTGTTTCATAAAAATTTAAAATAAAATACTATGATGAATATAGATCTATTATATTTCATAATAATACTTTTACTCGAATTTAACTTCTAAAAAACAATCTTTTAAAATGTAATCTTTATTAATGTATGAATGTCACAACTTTGACATCATTTAAAATAAAATAATATAAATTTCCTAATATGATTTATAAGGCTCAAAATGGTCCATAGGTCATCACTTGGATGGTTGGGGTACTCATATTATTGACCAATAAGGTTTGGAAATGTTTCTAGTCCTTTTGATGGGTATTATTATTTTCATAAATACAATATTATAAATTTGTTACTAAATAAAAAATTTATGTATCATTAATGTATAAGCTATTAATGTATTTATATATTTCATAAAAATCAAAAATAAATTACCATGTTGAAGAAAAAAAAATTTATCTTTCTAATGAGTTTTTATAATCAAATTTATATTCTGTATAACCTTATATTAAAATTAACTTAATTATTAAAGTTTGAGTGAGATATATTTCTCTTTTTTTAAATAAAATAAATTAAAGGACTTAATCACATCCAAGTGGGTTCCAAAAGATACCATTTCGACATAAATATATTTTAGGACTAATTATAATCATAAAATTATATTAATACAGGTGTTAGGATAATTTCGTAATATTAATTTTATCCTAATTATCGGATTTACATTTAACTGTAGTAAATAAAATCTACCGTAGTTACTATTCATAATGCCTTAAAATAAAAAGTAGCCTATTATCAAAATTTGGACATTATGATTAAAAATATGGAATCAATTTTTCCAAATTCAAAACAAAAAAGTTGCAATATTTATTTTAAAATTAATCCAATTGTCAAGAAAAAGGGTTTTAAATGTTAAAACATTAAAAAGATTGAAATGTTTTTACCTATGAATTCAATGTAAAATTAATTATAAAGACTTAAATTATATTAAATGGTAAAAATATACTCTATTTATATTTTAAAACCATTATATATTATAATTTAACTATATAAATTATCTTGATAAAAAAAATTTAATTAAAATTTAGCGTATTTTTACTATTTTTCAAAACATGATAGTTAACAGAAAAATATAAAAATATTATCCAAATGTAAATTTTTATATAATTATTTCAATGAATAAGTTTATTTTGTAAAATTTAACTCATAAATGTGTAAAAAACTAGATTTATTGTGGCTGCGCCATCAAAAGGTGGCAAAACTGCATTTTTTGAAATATAAATGTTTTACCCGAAAAATTTATTTTGTTCTCATACGATGTTCTAGATAATGATTACGATGAATGATAATGTTATAAAATTAAAAAAAATTTTAATACTATTCATAACGGCTAGTTCATAATAATATTATAACAATATATCATTGTTTAGTGAAACTCGATATTGCGTACAACACACACTATTGAGGAAGGTCGCTTTTGCGCGCAACACAAGCCAAGAATAGTGTTTTTGTATAATACAAGCAAATATGGTGTTTCATATAGACAAATATAATCATGGTGTAGTGTACAACACGATATATCAAATGAATTAAAAATTAAATTTCTCATAAAATCTCGAGGTGTTACACCAAGGTATTTGATACTCAATCCTAGGTTTCCTCCACACCCAATCATGTGATTTGAATACTTTATAGTAGAGGGATTAAAATAAATATAGTCACTAATTATTGAGGTCATGGTGGGACATTGATATTTGAATGCTTTTTAGTGGGGAGGTCTATAGAAAATAATTTCCATGGCCATGGATATGGTGGAGTTTTTAAAAAATCCTTGGTAGGTGGTTGGTTCAACAAATCCACCCACACTTGTCTTCTCACATTACCAATGTATGTTCTAGAACTATACCTTTATAAGTCATTGGTTATGGTGGGGATTGGGGGGGGGGTTGGTGGATGATTTGTGTCAAATATGAACTCCTCTAACTTTTATTATTTAATGAGGGCAAGGAGAGCCTTTATTCTTTATCTGATTCGAGCCAGAGATCCATTGTATCTTGGAGATATCTTTTAAATTCTTCAAGAGAGTGATGAGGGTGGTTTTTTTTGGAGTTTTTATAATATTTGTTTGAGTTTCATTAAATATCATTTTATTCCCATTTTCTTCTCATGTTTCATTTCTCTTTGATCAGTTAATAAAAATAAGTGGTATCAGAGGGAATTTGATGAAAAATGGTAGTAGACAAAGGATATTTTCTCATGAACAAAAAGATCATGTTTTTCAGATTTATATTTTAATCTATAATCTAAATGTTCAAGTCGATATGATTCAAACACTACATATGATGATGAAAATTGAAATAAAATAATCTCCCTTTTTTTTAAAGGTTGAGGCACAATCCTCTATTATTAAATAAAAAAGTCATACAGTAGAGATAAAGGAGGAGCAAAACAGCAAAGCAGAAACAGAAAAAAAATTCAACAGCGCACTCGAGATCGAGTGTTCATACCATGAATAGATGCTGGAGCACCCGTTTTACTTGGTTGTCTCCCCCTTTTCCCAGTCTTTGCCTGTATCCAGGGACCGCCACCATCATCCGGGACCTCAGACATTAATTCCGTGTTCACAGACATAGCTTCATCCCGAACTTCAATCGGTTTCCTGTCATCATCACTACTAGAAGATTCAAGTAATTCAAACGAGTTATAGGTACTCACTTGCTTTGAAACCTTCAGAATTTGAGATTGAGGGGTGCCACAACTTGGCGAAGGCTGGGTTCTGCCCTCCAGACTAGAAACATGCAGGGCAGGGGGGTCCTGGATAGATTCCTTCAGAGAATCTGTCTGGTTATACTGCCCAGTTGGAGTGGGGTCTTGATGCTTGCTGAGGGTGTACTTGACATCCTGAGAAGAAGACTTTCTGGAGGAAGCCGAGTCTTGGGCTCTAGGAGTACTTTCCAGTGGGAAGACTCCCATATACTGATCAGGGGTTTGAACCCTATTATTGTCCTTTTTCGAAATATTGTTACAAACAGCAGTCATCTCTTTCCTATCTTTAGCTTTCCTTGAGATAGGAAGGTCCTTTTCCTTGCCTCTTCTGCTTTTGGCATTGACAAAGATCTGTTCTTGTCTTAGACAGGAGTCTGCTTCCTCTTGAGCAGCATTTTCCAGAGCATCAAGGCTATCAATTGATTTGACATCTTCATCATCTCCGAGACCTCTTGTTAATATATCTTTGAATGATGCTCCATTCATATCATCCATGCCAGAATTTTCAACAGGTGGCTGGATTGCATTAGCAAGATCTGCCCAGGATAAGAGAGTTCTCTTGTTTTTTTGTGAAGGAGTATTGGTCTTAATATGTACTTCAGAACTTCCCTTTTTGGGTTCTTCATCAAGAGACCTTTGAGACTTTTCAGCAGACACAACATGTTCTTTATCAGAGTCTTTTATCAAATCCTGACCAATAACAGTAGCCATCTTATTCTACTCAATGCATTGAGCCATACCTTGTTTGATTGGCTTCCGACAGTGATGTTTATCATGCCCTTTAATTTGACAGTTGTCACAAATAATATTTCTTCTACATGCAGATTCTTCATGCCCAATAATTTGGCAAGGAACACAGAATGGAGGAATGCTTTCGTATTCAATCCGAAGACAAATATCCTCCTGTTGAGTAGATAAAATCACCTTATCTATTAAAGTAGAACTAAGGTCAATCTCTACAAGGACCCGAGCAAAATGACCATAGAAAACTGATTCTGTAACCTGATCCATCCTGATTGGAACCCCAATAGCAGATGCAATATCAAAAAGGATCTCAGTGTGCCACAAAACCCAGTTGAGACCGTGTATTTTTATCCATACTTGCGCACAGGTATCCTTAAAATCAAGAAAATTGAAATTCAATTTCCATTCATGAATTCGGAGTGTACCTGGTCTGAGATTTATGGAGCCGATACTCCAAGCACTGCTTTTGAGTTCCACTGAGGGAAACAGAATGTGGAAGAGACCACGACCGAGCGACACACATTTGAAATCATTGAATCCCCAAATATCAGCTAACCGAGAGATGAGATCCGATGTATGCCAGGGTTTCATACCTTT
This sequence comes from Viscum album, assembly GCA_963277665.1. Taxonomy (NCBI): domain Eukaryota; kingdom Viridiplantae; phylum Streptophyta; class Magnoliopsida; order Santalales; family Viscaceae; genus Viscum; species Viscum album. Next base: position 1,821,314,746 of record OY728164.1, read on the forward strand.
CATTGAGGAGATGCGGGCGATAAATGAGTGTTTGCATAGATCAATCCTAGCCGCAATTGCATCTTCCGAGGCTGAAACATGTGCTGTTGACCCTTTCCGAATAATACGATGGGGAGCGCGATTTTCCAGGGGAATGAAAGAACCTCCCGAGAAACCCTTAAAAGATGATATATTATTCAGCGCATCATGATCCTTCTTCTTTTCCTCTGGAGTCGGAAGAATTTGATTTGCGAGTCGAAACGCATCAAACGCGTGAAGATTGAGGCTTCGTGGATGAGCTAGGGAAGCCGAAGCTGCGGGGTGCGACGACGGGGGTTTCCTCTCCTTTTCCTCCATCTTAATAAAATAATCTCCCTTGGGCTAGTAAAAGTTCATTCAATGTTCAATGTGATACAAAAACCCCTTTCTAGATAAGATTCCACTATTATGATACCAATGAAATTTGTTGAACGTTTTAAGAAAACACACTAGCTTACCATATCATCACCACAACATTTCCATGTCACTTGTAAATCTTAGCAATTAATATGGATTTCATCAAATATTGATCAATTAGTGTCTGATTTTGATGATTTGAGAGTCGATTTCACCATTAGTTACCATTAAAAATTCAATGGTAGACTCTAATTTTTGAATTGTACTTCAATATTTACATATCTGAAATTCAGTAGAGGTAGAATCTATGAGAGAAGTTATCATGTTAACTTCCCAAAAATACTCCATTTGGAAGTCTCGAATGGAATATACACATAATTATAAGGAAAATTAAACCTGATTGAGATGAATTGAGTCAACCCTAATGCCACTATGTAAGAAGAGTGTAAGAATCTAAATAAGAACATGATTGTTAGAATTATGCATTGATTCGATCAAAATGTATGCCTCCACATTTCTCAGGAGACTATTGTGAATTAAATGTGGATGAATTTAGAGAATATGTACTAGTAAAATAATTCTCAAGAGAATAATATATTATTATAGTAGTTGACAAGTCATTAAATATAGAGTGTATGCTTAATAGCTAGACACACTAGCAAGTTCCAAATTTTCTAACCAGATGTAAAATTGGCATGGAAATTTTAAAGGATGGATTATTCAGTGAGGAGGTTAAATGGATAGACATAAGATACAACCAGAAAAAAGCTCTCATTGTGGAAAATTGAGTGAGATATAAAGGATGTGGTTCAGGGTTTGGAAGATGTGGTTAAATACATAGAAGTGGAAGGCCAATAAATGGTAGGAGGCCAACATACAAACTCTACCATAGTTGTATGGTGGGATTCATAAAAATAACTATTGAAATTTTCTATAGAAAGGGGAAAGATAAGTAAAAAAAGAAGTCGGTATGATCACATGTTTTTCATCGAAGAAATAATGATTTTCTCCAATGATAAATAAGATACATGTATTTCAACATTATTATGAGAAATAGAAGGACGCTCACCGTGTTCTAATCATTCAAAATTATCCATTACAAAAAAATATCCTTTGATTGATAATGATATGATAACATCTTCAACAATTGATTTGGAATATGATGAAAGGTTCCATCATCATCTCCCATGGAGACATATGTGGTGCATTATACAAAAATCAAGTAATAATACATGTAAAATATCTCAAAATAGTTGACAAATATATTCCATTTTATTTGTGGAATAGGATACCCAATCAAATAATTGAGAGAGGGATATCAACCCTAATAAAGAATTAGTAAATCAATTTTTACATGTATTCGTCACCTGATCCATAAAAATACCACTTGTATGAGGATTAACATAGATTCTCACTCAATATTACTCTATTATGTAGATTAGAGTTACATTATATAGTTCAAACTGATGTATGGAGTCCTAGGGAGGTGGATTCACTATGAGGTAAAAAATTATATCTATAATTTATTGATGATTCATCTTGAATTTTTTGGGTGTTCTTATTGTGTATGAAATAAAAAATACTATACTACTTTAAGTTTTCCATTCCTTGGTGGATCATGAAACTGGAATGAAGATGGTTTTTTTCATTCAAGAAATAGTGGGGAGTACACATCTTGTGAGTTTGAGGTATATTAAATAAGTAAGGTCATATAACATGAGAGGATGACCCCACACACCCCATAACACCAGAATGTTGTGGAAATAACAAATAGAACCATCATGGAGATGCTTATGAGAATGATTTATTTTGAGGATCTTCCTAATAAATTCTATGGAGAATCTGCATGAGTAATGTAATGACCCACACCATAGTATCTTAGATCTAGTGGTTACATTATTACATAGGTACTAGATACAAATGTGCATATACCCAAATTCTAAATAAATTAGTAATATTGATAAGGTAGGTACATACATGATTCTCATATTATATTGGAGATATAAAAATATAGCATAAGAAAAATTATTTCATCCCTTATATCATTCAAAACAAATTTTTTCATATCATATGGAATGAAAAACAAATAAATGGGCAGCTCAAATTCTCAGTAAGATTATGAAAACAGTGGAAAATTACACAGAATCAATAAGGCATTAATAATATAACAAGAACAATTGAGGACAAAATAATACCATATAAATAATCATATTTGTTCTAAACTTATCCATGGATATAATAACTACTTAGATAATCACATAGAAATAAATACATTATTTCTTAAGGATTTAATGCATAATTCTTGGAATATTTAACATACCATAGATTACATGGTCTAAGAAATCATAAACATACCATGAAAAGATCATTCCAAGACATAATAAATAAAAGGGGAAGGTGTGTTCCAAATACCCAAACAAGTTTAACTCAATAAACCTATTGATGCATGAAGGGGCCGGAATGGGATCTTTATTTCAATTATGATGTCCAATGAATTAATAATATGAAAGGGGTGATTAAAAATTCAATACATAATTAATATAAAAATTCATATTCAAAAACTATCATTCAAAATGTTAACATTTTTCACAATAAATAAATATAACATGATCATAATCCAGCTATAGTGATATTAAGGATGATTTAAAAATAGAATATCCCATGTAAAAAAAATAGTCACAATTGTTTTTGACATAGATGGAGATACTTCAAAAATACCACAAGATGATTTCTTAAGGAAAGTATGTTTTTTATTTTAAAAGGACTTATATTAAAATATTGAAATTTTAAAAATATGAAGGATTTTTTTGAAAGGAACTTTGGAAACATTTAATCTAAGATTATAATCATTGAGTGTTCATGAGGGTGGGATATTGTGTTCATGTCGTGTATGTTAATAAAAACATTCATTCAACATTTTCTGTAAAAATTAAAAATTATATCTTTTGGAAAAAAATAAGACTCCATTAAAAACATTTATTAAATGTAAAACATGGGTAAAAATGTAATTAAAAATAATTTGAGAATCGTTAAAATATTCTTTAAAACATTTTAACAAAAATATCAACATGGAAGAAACATATTCCCGTCTGAGTAGAAAAATAATGTCAGTTTTCCTGAAAAAATTTATTTCCATATCTTTATTACTTAAATAATGTAAAGATAAATTAAAACTTTTAATTTATAGATTTAACCAAAGGAGATTAAAAAAAATTGGTTCAATATATAATGATCAAATAATTCACCAGTAGAGACATTAATATAAATAATATAGAATTATGAAGAGATGATGAAATCCAACCTTACCCCATTGGTAACTCTTGAATCATAACCCCCATGAACAAAATAACTCCAAATAAAATTTTAAATACCATGAATATAAATTTAATCCTTATATATACTTTTAAATGGAAAATATATACAGCACATGATAAAAATAAGTCTTTAATATGACATATGTCTTATGGAATCAAAAGTGAGATGAGAAACACTTACATCAGGGATGACTTCCTTCATTTATGTTCAAAACACCTATATAATAAATATATAAATACTAAAGATATATTAAATAACCATTATCATATATATTTATATAATACCATATATGATATATTTATAACCTTTTATCACTTAAATATTAACAATTCTTTATTTAAACCCCTAATCCCGGTGATAACTGATTCGTTTTTCATATAGATTTTGGTTTAGTAGTTTTGGACATTGAACTTTGTTCAATGTTAAATAATCTCCATAATGTTAATAATTATCTAAAAAACATATATAATCAATATAAAATATTTATAATCATCCATAAAAGGAAAATATATCAAAATGAATGGAAAATTTTATGAAGATGATAGATTGTACATCCGGATGAATGTTATCTTTACATTTTAACGGATGAAATGAAAGAAATGTAAATAATAATTGAAAAATAATTAATAATTATAATATAAAATATATCATATATTTTCATTAAATATATCCTTTTTACCATCCATGAAAACTAGAAATAAAAAATGGAATATATCACTTGGGTGAGGTTGTAGTCCAGACGTACGCAGGAGTGAAGTTATCATTTTTCACTAAATTGAAAGGTAAGAAGATATAAATGATATTATAATACCAATATAATAATTATTTCATAAATAATATATATATATATATATATATTCATTAGTTACATCTTTATAACCATCCAATTAAAGTGGTAATTAAAGAAGAATTACACTGTATTGTGGAGACAACAAGCTTTATGTATGAACTAGCAATGTTTTAACTTTTCATAAGTTGAAAAGAGGTGAAAAATGGTTTAAAAATAACCATAATGAAATATTATTATATTGGATTTATTATTTTTGTAATGGTTCAACAAATTTATTGGATTTATTTGTTGAATGAAATTTGAATGATTTGATAATGAAAATTACCTCTTCTCTGGTAGACGTCATTCATATTACTTATTAAGGACCATTGGAATTGTATATTGAGAATACCATTACATATTATTAGTGTAAATAGATCTTATTATATAAGTTTTCATGGTTCATTTTTTCTATATGGCTCAATGTGTCCTGATAAAACGAAATAAAATGGTGTCCTTTTGTAAGGGAGGGAAATGAAACAAGTGGAATTTCAAAAAATGATAATTCATTATCAAGTAAAATGATTCAAAATGGAAAAAAATTAGAAAAAAGAGTGGATAATTTTAAAATATCATCATATAATAAAATCAAGATGGGTTTTTTTTGGAATTTTAAACCTTATCTTTTAGTTTGACCCCTTGGTTAACCTATTGTAATCATAACTATAACAATGAATTTTTAATACCATGTGGTTATAATTTAACGTATAATGAAAAAATTGGCTCATAAATGATCAATATATGGAATTTGAATTACGATTTATCAATTTAATTTTTATATTTCAAAAATATTATTATTTATATTTAATTTAATAAATTTTTTATCATAAAAAACTATTAATTAAATTTTTAAAACCTTTCACATAATCTAACATTGAAAACAAAATGAAAATAATGGAATCAAAATATTATCCTTTTACTAATATGTAATAGGTAATTTTTATCTCAAAAATTCTTGGAATAGGATAATTCACCAAAATTTAATTACTTTTTATATATTTAAAATAATTTATCTTATTTTTCTATTAATAGAATAAATATTTTATCGACGTTTCATAAGCATTAAAGGTATTTATTTAATCTCTAGAAATTTGAAAAAAATTACAATGATAAAAAAACTAATTTATATTTGGTTTTTTAGAAATGAACTTATCATTATTTTATCCTTATGTAATCATTTTAGAGATATTAATGTCGAAAGAGTGACATTTCATATTTATTCTTTCCTTAAATTAATATAATGGTCATAATCAATTAAAAATGGCATATATTGGCCATATATTAATTAATTAGATGCAAATGTTTGATAAAACACTTAAATTAGGATAAAAGAAAGTGTTAGGTTGATTTTGAGACCTTATATCATGGTTTCATCCATATTTTACCCATTAAACACTTAGGTGATAATTATTTAGCATGGTTACTATTCATAATGACCAAAATTAAAAGGGACCAATTTAAAAACAATGTAACCTAATGATTTAAAATATGGTATCTATTTCTCCATATTCAATTTATATATATGGATGAAATTAATTTCAGATAAAAATGAAAGACTCAACAAAAGTTGTTTTTTAAATTTAGGCATTATTAAATATAAAAATGTTTTTATACCAAATTAAAAGAAAAAATTAATTAAAATTAACATAATTAAGTTAATAATAATTAAAAATAGAAAATTTTTATTTTAAAATAATTTCAAATAAAAAATAACTATGTAAATGATTGAAAAAAAGAAAATTTTCAATAATCTGTATTTATCAATATTCACTGAAAATCAATGTTTTTAGAAATATCCCAAAGATTAAATAAAATATAAATTTGAAATTATTATTGGAAAAATGTAGTTTATTTTTTTTCAAAGAAATATTATAAAAGTGGGAAAATGTAATTTTTTTAGTTTTTTAACAAAATTCATAAAAATGATTTATGAACAATAATATGTATTTAATAGAAAATAGAGTTCTATTTCCTAAGAACAAGTTAATAAATATGTTTTGAGATAGACCAATATAAATATATTTAATAATTTAGATAATCCTATTAATACCGACCATTTCAATGGCTAAGTTAGAAGGGTTATATTTAAATAATAATATTTAATGGTTTGTTTAATCATGGTATTGCATATTGTATATGTTATAAAAAATATTGTTATTTAAAAATATCAGGGTGTAACATTATCCCCCTTTAAAAAATTAAACCCTTGTAATTTGAACTTGTGTTTGGTAATTATGGCATTGACATTTCCAAATACAATTGTTGAAAACCCACATCGTAAATAGGGTTAATAAGACTTCGTATTCAAGGAGGGAAATGTAAATTTAAAGGTTATTAGAGTAATACCTAATTATTATTCCAAATAGAATAACATTACTGATAATTGAATATATAGTCATGGAGGAAAAATAAATGTCTTAATAATTATGCATAGTGAAAGAGAACTTTGATCAATAAAAAATGAATGATCATGAGAAAGTTAATGACCAATTTTTTTTAATAAATATGGTGTGAAAATGTCCTTCTATTCACTATGAATGAATGTTATATGACAACATATTTATTTCAGGATCTATTTCCTTGAGATGAGGTATTCCTTTACCATATATATTGAAAATATAAATAAATATACTTACATGTTAAGAATAACTTCATCCTTTAATCAATTTTATCCACAATATCATATTTTTATACAAATGATGAGTATTCATGAAAAATGTTTCATTCCTGAAGTAATATAATGAACATCTAATATATTACCTAATACAAAAATGACAACACGATATTTCTCCAATCATTAAATTTTAACAAACACTGAAATAGTACCATAAGTTAAGATAATATAAAAAATGTAAAAAATTTCATATTTAGAAATAATACAATTTAAATCAAAATCTTCACAATAACAACAAAGGGAAAACTTAGATTATTAAAAAAATAACCCTAAATCCCAATTTTTTTCTATTACATCAACATCAAAGAACGTATTAACCTCAAAGGTTATCTCATACCTTTTAACAAACGTCCCAAAAAATTTATGTGCATTCTTCCCAAATAATATTTCATGTTAAACCGCATGTTATACATAAAGGTTATATATACATCTACCCAATGAAGTATCCACAAAACTATCATTAATAACCATAATAATTATCTATATAATCATATAATATCACAAACAACAAACCAAAATATCATGAATCAAATTTAGCTACTAACACGAAAGGTAATCCTTAGCTTGAACATAAATATATTAAAAAATATCACCTTGTCAATGAATCCCCTTTTAACAATCAATATAACATATATCCCACTATCTAATAAACCATAATTAACATATCATAAAATCATAAACTAACCAGAATTGTTATTTAATCCTAAATATATTATTCTTCTTAAAACCCAGAAAAAAATCCAATTCACCTAAAAAACCCGCCACAAAAAACATCAAAAGGGGGTATCTATGAATTTGAATTTACGATCAATATCAATCTTCTAATCCCTTTATGGTCCCTATAAATATTATATTATCCTCACTTGTAATTATATGCAATTTAAAAAAATAATACAATCCATATTCCTCAAATAAAACAATGACTATTTTTATAAATTAAAAAAGGAAATAAATATCATAAAAGATGACATTAATCACTTTTTAATCAAATATATAACCAAATTCATGGTCTAAAATATAATCCAATTTACTTCATTAATATTATCACATAGACACTGAATCAAATTTATTAGTTATCGGTACCTTTCAAAATAAATTTTAAAATACATAAAGAAAATATTCCATGGAAAATACTAAGCCATACCATGTTTATTTTAGCTAGAGTATAATTTATATAACATAATTATTAAAAGAAAATTCATAAACAATTAATTACTTTCAGTTGAATGATTTTCATAACATAGGTGTTTCCTTGGTCTAAGATTTAACCCCTATATTAGGTATTTGGCTTGAATAATTCACATATTCCTCACACATAAGATATTGAACTATAAATCATAACTTGTTATGAAATTCATATCCCTCCATTGAAATTTTATTATTCTTTGACAATTCATTAACATATTCCATTATATTCCAGAAATAAAATATTTTCCCATTCTTTTAAGACATTAAATATGGTGAATCTTTCCAAATTTCTATAATGAAGGAAATTTAGAATTCTTTCATTTATTTCTCCATAGAAAATATCTCAATAAACATTATTATTCATATTTTAAGGTGTCTAAGAGTTGGTCAAGTTGTAAGTTGTTAATAGTATATCAGGTTTATTGATTATGCATAAATTTAATATCATTCACTTCAGTCATCGTCGAATTTTGAATCTCATAATCACCACATTGTCCATAACATTAAATGTAATCATGATTCCTTATGGTTCGAACCATTGAATAAAACTAAAAAATATGTGTGATTAACAATAATCATAGTGAGAAACCATATAAATATTAAAATCATTTACAAGATATATAAATCATGACACATTATTTTAAATAATATATATATTAGGTTTACCTAGGTAATTACAGGTCATCATACTTTTAAATCCGTTATAAATTTCATAAATAAAATTTGAATTGACCTAAGAATATCCCCTAGGAATTTCAAACCATGTTCATTGTAATATAACACTAATAGTGTACTATAATGGTGGCCATGATATATTTGACCATGTATTTTTGGGGTTATTACCCCAATATGTATCATCTCAAAAATAAAATCAAATTTTAGTATCAAGTAGGAATATATATCTAGGAAAACCACATAATCTCTACCGTATAAAATATTTAGGTATCTATCTTATACTTATACATATTCTTAAAGTCATTCACATGGTTATGTTCCCACAACCTTGTTTTCCTAAATATAGTTCCCAATCTTTCTACTAAACATAGATCTAATACCAACTGTAAGTACCTGAAACAAGTTTTCCAGATCCAGTGATTACTTTTTTATGTTGGTACAATATACATGAGAATTCAACCAAAATTTACAAATAATTTATTAGTCTTGGAAAACTAGATACAAAAATGATTCAAATATTATATTGTAAATATAAATACATAAAAATATACACATTCTTAAAACCTTAATATCTTTCACAGTGTAATTATTTATATTCTAAAGAAAGGAAAGAAAATAATTGGTTATCTTGGAATCTCTATAAAGATATTCGTATAGTTGAAGCTAACATGGAATAAACAAGGCATGATTAATATGATAGGAATAAATGACGATCATATAATTCTATACCAATAATCACATAATAATGAATCTTAACCATGGATATCTTACCTATTTAAAAAATCACATGAAAATAAATAAATAATTTCATAATAATATATTGTATAATGTTTTACTTCATAAAATTATGATTTTGGCCTTCTTCCATGACATCATAAACACACCATCAAGGCCTCAGGCCTAGACATCATAAATTAATGGGTAAGGTATATAACGAATACCCAAACTAGTTTGTCTCATGAAACCAAAAATTGAATCAAAGGTCTATAAATGAAACTTCATTTCACATAGAAACTCTTATGGATTAATTATATGAAAGGGATGAATAAAAAATAAAAACATAATCAAAATAAACATTTGTATTGAAAAACTAGCATATGAAATGTTACTATTTTCACTATTAAATAAATTTAACTTGATTATAATCCATCTGGAGTAATATTTTGGATGGTATAAAAATTTTATACCCCCATAAAATCTTAATATTTAATATGGAATTCTGATATAAATGAAAATACATTAAAAATATCACATGAATACTTCCAAAGTAAAATAACCATTTTATTTTGAAATCACATATAATAAAATATAAAATTATCAAAAAAATTAAGGAATGTTATTTCATTGAAATAAAATTTGGAAAAATGTAATGTATGATTCTATGAATTTTTTGTTCATGATAGAAGGAAATCAAATTCTTTCCATATACCTTAAAATAAACATTCATTTTACATTTTCAATAAAAAGTAATGAGTACCTATTTTAAAAAATCACCTTAATATTTATTTTAATCATTTTTATAAAAAGTAAAAATTTTGTAAGAATCCTTATAATAACTAATTTTTGAATATTAAAATTGTTCTTTACAAAATTTTATGGAAAATTTGGGAATGAATGATAATGATTTCTGACCAGGTTAAAAAAAAGTCAGTTTCCATAAAACAATATTCTAGTATCCTAATTACATAAAGAGAGGGGAATGAAAGGAAAAAATTTAATTTATAGAGATAAAAAGTGACATTAAAATAGATTGTTTTTAATATAAAATGATAAAATAATTAACCTAGTATGTAATCATACATAAACAATCCGGAGTATAGATGAGATTTTAAATAAAAACTTACATCTCTGGTAACGTTCAAATCATAACACCCCAGATATAATAAATAAAAATGAAAAAATAAATACCATAAAAATAAATGGACTCATAATATATAATATCTAAGTGGAAGTATATACAACATATAATGTCAAAATGTAGTGAATATGGGATATGTTTCACAGAAACACATATGAGTCAAGAAACGCTAACCTCAGGTCTAAATTGCTTCATATGTGTTCCATCTTCTTAAATAAAAAAATATATTTGTTAAAAATCTACTCTAGAAACATAATAATATACATCATAACATATTTAATATACATTTAACATATTATCAACCATTTATTGATAACTTGTTTTTAAAATAAATATTCTGAGTGATAATTCATTCATTTTTCATTTATGTTTTTGTTGGGAAGTTATGGTACTTATTCCTTGATCATAGTTACATAATATCTAAAAATTTAATTATGATATAAATATCATATATATTAACTACAAATATTTTTATTATCATCCATAAAATTTAGAGATAGAAAAATGAATTACTCCATTCATAGAGTTGGTAGACCATACGCATACATGATCACTGTTTTCACTTTTCTTCAAAATAATTCCTTTAGTTTCCTTATAAAAGGGCATTGTGATAGAATTTTATAAGAACATAACATCTAATTGGTGGATAAGTATTTCTAGAAGAATTATGGTCATGTTTTGGTTGATATATATAGCTCAATGTGGTGTGATGAATTGTGAGAATGGGGTTGTAATAAACTTGCAAGGGCTACCACCGAAGCCAAAACCCAGCCATATTATCCATAGCGACTGAAGGGTATTACTGATCCCGATGGTCCATAAACTAGTTTCTAGGTGTTATAAGAATAAATTATTAAATTATTTATACCAATAATGAGATACAAAATAGTAAAATAAATATGTAGGGATATAATAAAAAAATGAAAAACATGTCAAAACGTACTATAATGATCAAACCCAATTTCATAAACATAATAAACATCCAAAATGTAAAGATACAACCAATAAGAATAGAGAAAACACAAAAATAAAAAATAACTACCAACCAACTGGATATGAGACTGAATCATCTCCATAAGTCCTATAGTTTCTCACTACCACCCATCTCACCCCAAAATGAGACACGAAGAAGAAAATTGAATTCAATTTTAACCGAGGAATATAAATGTATATTTATGAGATAAAAATAATATTTGTTCACAATAACCCATTAAAACAATGAAATATGTTTCAGAATGAAATTGATCAATGCTAGTATGAATATAAATGTAGAATGTATACTTTCTACATATATGGTCTGGAAATCCCAAATAGTTCCATAATATTTATCCAAACCATTTATCTTTTATTTCCAAAACTAAACTCATGAATATTGAAAAAATAAAATAAATATAATCCCTTATAAAATCATGAACATTGGTAACATTTATCAAAAATTACCCATTTTTTACCTAAATGAAAATGGTTAATTTAAAACATTTCAGCAGCGGAAGTCATCTCAAATCACCAATTGTGAAATCGAAATAAAAAATGACACAAGAGTCATTAATTTCAAAATTCATTTCCACAAATATATTAAAACTCAATATCTAATGGAAATAACACAACATTACAATATATCAACCTCTAAAAAATTGGGACTATACACATCACATATAAGGACATGTGTTTTTTTGGAGAGGCATTTTGAGTAGAAATTTGAAATTTTAACATCATATACTTGTAAGGGATAAAATGGAAATTTTACCATAGAATATGATATTGGATAAATTTTATGACCACTCTGTTGGTCCTAAAATAATATTTTTACAATATTATAGGAGTTTATTTGTACTTTGAGTAATTTAAATTTTATCAGAATGATTTATAATTATTTATTTAATTAATAATATATTAATTTATTCATGTAGGTTTATTTGACCATAAATTGTGAACAGAGTGTCATATTGATATTCCATCTCTTTATTTGAGTCTATAATGGGGATTTTTTCATAAGTGGGATATAAACCCAATTTTTTCACTAAGACTAGGTTGTTCCCCCTTTTATTTTTCTTTTCATTTTTATTTTATTTTTTTCCTTTCCTTTTATTTACTTTTGTTTACTTCCCTAACTACTCACTCATTCCATGGGGGATCCCCCTTCATAATGCGATCAAGAGAGAAACATGGATATGGAGAGAGGGAAATATGAATATTTAAGATATGTATCAACATAGAGCACGAGACACGCCCCATCATTGTGCACTAGCCATGGATAATGGAAACGGGTAAAGCATCAATGGATTCTACCCAAAGGTATATATTTTTTAATTTCATCCATATATCCCCATATATTTGTTATTTTAAAGTGTTGATCCCTTTTTATTCTTTTTCCGGACCCCTTGTGGTTTCATCAATTAATTTTGGAGGAAAAAATGGGGTTTAGAGAGTTTTAAGTGGTTTCCCATTTGAAAATCCCAATAACACTATGTGTATTTATGGATTACAGGACATGTGTTCTTCCTGTCTAGTGAAGATGATATTTTTATATGTAAATTCCATGTATTGGGTATACATTCTATGTACTGGGACTTAGTAGTGTAGTCATGTACCTGACCAGTCATCCTGTATAGGGGCACATGGCCATGTAAAGTATATAACTAGAAATTATGTGGGTCGCATGCCATGTTGAGTTACACAGTATGACCATGTACCTAGAAAAGCTATTTGAGGTACACTGGAAGGTACCCTATGTAGGTTACACAAAGTGTATGTCTTATACATGATGTGTACTAAGAATTTTACATGACAAGTTTAGATGGAGTTCATGCACAGGTGGCGCTTGGGGGTAGACACCGTATACTAGGGTACACACACTATGTACTCCTCCTTTTATACCAATTTAGGGGGTTTCCTATTTTATGCACTTGATTCTCAATTAAATATAATTGGATTCAATTTTTAGTATTTTTCTACATATATCTTGGTGGTGAAAATTTTGGGGTAATTTGAGGACTAATAAGAGGACTTTTGGGGTTTAATGATTAACAGAGAGTTTCTTACTTTAAAAAGTGAATCATTTTTGATTCATGAGAGTGAGACTTGAATGGTGATGATACATGATCCATCTCTCATAACTAATATTTTTTTAGCTTTTACCTTTGGGATGTCTTGCTTGCGAGATCACTACTACAAATATTCATTTTAAAAACATTAAAATTGGATTTTAACATAACTAAAAAAGAATTTTTATTCGCAGCTATGATGGGGGGTCCCCTTTATAAGCGCTAAAAAAGCACTGCTGAAGGCCTTACTTCCTGCAATGTGCCACTAATATAACAACACACCTCGAATAAAAAACCTAAAATTTCAAATGCTATATAGAAACTGCAATTTCAAACAATGATATAATATCAAACAATGATATATGCATTTAATTAACATCATGAATACCAAAATGTCCAACCATGTTATATAAAAAATCTGTTATTTATATTTCGAACAAAATGTTTTATATAATTACATTTATAAATACCTAAAAACATTATAAAACATTAATCTTTCATCTTTTGATTCCTATGATCCACTCTAAAAAATATCCTCCAATTGTATCAATTGTTTAAAAAATAATCTCATCCTGAGAAATAGATTCCACTGATAAAAGTAAACAAATATTTTTTAGATATACTTTTTTTAAGAATGTGGTGGTTGTGCCTCTTTTTAGATATACAATAAAGAAATAACTTCGACATTAATTTGAATGAATACATTAATAAAAAATCAATATTTAATAAAAATGAGACATTTAAAGTTATACTGGTCACACCGTGCATCATATTGTGGTTGGGTTGGTTTCTAAACATATCAAATTAGTTATAGATCATTTTCATAAAATATCAAAACATCCAGAATGTGTTTTCTCAGTTTTGAGTATGTCACTTGTTCTTTTCCAAAAAATAATTTCAATATTAAATAATAACACATTTGGAGTTATACCGGTCACACTGTGTGTCAGATTGAGGTGCGACTAATTCCTACCATTAAAAAATTATGGGTGGATATTTTCCAAAATTATCAAAATCATCCGAATGTGTTTTCTATATTTTTAGTATGTCACATGAGTTTTTAAAAAAAATATCATTTCAAACTGGAAACACACATTCTGAGTCATATTGGTCACATCATGCGTCAGATTGATGTGAGAATACTTTATACATTTCACAGATGTCTTATGAATCATTTTCATAAATTATGAAGACAATCAAAGTGCATTTTCTTGGTTTTCAATGAGTGGTTTGTTTTGATGTAAAATGTCAATTTTAAACAGATAACAGAACATTTTAGTCATACCAGTCACAACGTACAATGGATTGTGGTGTGGTTGACTCTTAAACATCAAAAAATGACTCATTGATCGTTTTAATAATGTATAAAAACAATGATAATGTGTTTTCTTTGTATTTAGAATGTCAATTGTTGTTTTTACTTAAATTAAGTCATCTTCTATAAAAAGAGACACTTTGAATTATACCTGCCACACTGTGCATCATATTGAGGTGTAGTTAATTTCTACAAATAAAAAAATGACTAATAGAACATTTTCCTATAATATGAAAACAATATAAAGTCACTTTCACAATCTTTAGTATGTCACATATTGTTTTTACTTAAATTAAGGTCAATTTAAAATAAAAAAGACACTTTCAGTTATATCAGCCACACATTGAATTATATTGAGTTTAGGATAATTCTAACACATCAAAAATGATTAATAAATTATTTTAATAAAATATAAAATCCATCAGATAGAATTTTCTATACTTTTAGTATGTAACTTCTTGTTTTTTACTTTAATAAAAATCAATTTTTAAGTAAAAGAGACACTTTGAGTTGTACGAGCCACACCATGCCTCAGAATAAGGTTTTTCTTGTTTCTACACATCAAAAATGAAAAATATATCATTTTCATAAAATATAAAAACAATTCAAACGTGTTTGCTCATTTTTTAGCATGTCACCTTTTGTTTCTTACTTATGTAATCGTCAATTATAAATAAAAAGAGGCACTTTGAGTTATAACATCCACATCATGCATCATATTGAGGTGTGACTTATTCTTACAAATAAAATATTAATAATATATCATTTTCCTAAAATATAAAAAATCAGAATGTGTTTTCTCAGTTTTCAGTATATAACATGTTGTTTTTTAAATTAAATTAATATCTATTTTAAATAAAAGTAGACACATTGAGTTATACTAGACACACCATGTTCCAAATTGAAATGAGGCTGATTCCAACACATCTCAAATGATTAATAGATCATTTTCATAAAATATCAAAATAATCTGAATGTGTTTTCTCAGTTTTCAATATGTCACTTATTGTTTTTACTTAAATTTATTTCAATTTAAAATAAAAAAGATACTTTGAGTTATGCCGACCACAATGTGCATTAGATTGAGTTTTTGATGATTCCATTTAAAAAATTACTAATATATCATTTTCATAAAATATCAAAACAATCCAAATGCATTTTATTTGTTTTTAGTATGTCAGTTATTTTTTTCTAAATTTATTTTCAATTTAAATAATGACATATTTTGGAGTTATACTGGCCACACCATGTATCATATTGAGGTGAGTATTCTTCCTACCTATAAAAAATGACTAATAGATCATTGTCCTAAAATATCAAAAAAATATGAATGTGTTTCTCCGCTTTCAGTATGAGACCTGTGTTTTTTTTACTAAAATGTCATTTTAAAATGAAAAAATGGATTATGAGTCATATCAGTCACATCTACTATTTGATAGATGTGAGATGTATTAATACACATAAATAATTTATTATGATTTCTCCCCATAAATTATCAAGAAAACAAGAGTGTGTTTTCTTGGTTTTTAGTGAGTGACACGTTTTTGAAAAAATGTTAATTTTAAACTGATAACGGACACTTTTAGTCATAATTGTCATATAGATCATTGGATTTTGGTTTGGTTGACTCCTACAAGTCAAAAATTACTCATATATCATTATCCTAAACTATCAAATCAATCTGAATGCGTTTTATCAATTTTTTGTATGTCAGTTGTTGTTGTTTACTTCAATTAATGTCAATTTTAGATAAAAAGAGACACTTTTTGTTAGACCATCTACAAATTGAATCATATTTAGGTGACGATTACTCCAACATGTCACAAATGACTAATAGATTATTTTCAAAAATTATTAAAACAATATGGATGCATTTTCTCAGTTTTTATTTTGTCACTTGTTGTTTTTAATACAATTAATGTTAATTTTCTTTAAAAAAGAGAAACTTTGATTTATACTGGCCACACAGTGAATCAGTTTGAGGTTTGACTGATTCCCACATGTTTAGAATGACTAATAAATTTTTTTCCAAAATTATCAAAACAACGTAAATGTGTTTTCCCAGTTTTCGATATGCCACATTTATTTTTCTAAAATTAATGTCATATTTAAATAAAAAGAGATAATTTGAGTTATAACAGACACACCATTCATCATACTGATGTAAGGATGATTACACCATAACAAAAGTGAATAATAGGCCATTTTACTAAAATATCAAGACAATAAAAATGTGTTTTCTTGGTATTTAGTATGTCACATGTTAATTTTACTTAAATTAATGAACATTTTTAATAAAAAGAGACATTCTGAGTTACAATGGACACATTGTGTGTCATATTGAGGTAAAAATAGTTCCTACACATAAAAATGACTAAAAGATCATTTTCCTAAATTATAAAAACAATGAAAATTCATTTTCTTAGTTTTTAGTATGCTAGTTGTGTTTCTTTTTTAAACTATCATTTCATACCTCAAACATGCATTATGAGTCATACCGATCACATCATGAATCAGTTTTATATGAGACTACTTCATACGTTCCATAAATGAATTATGAAAAACTATAATAAATTATAATGAAAATTGGAGAATGTTTTCTTCGTTTTCTGTGAGTGACCTATTTTGAACTAAAATGTCAATTTTAAACTCATAACAGAAACTATCAGTCATACTGATCACACCATGCATCAAATTGAGGTGAAGTTGACTCCTAGAAGTCAGAAATGACTCATGGATAATTTTAATAAATTATCAAAATAATACTAATTTGTTTCCTTAGTTTTCAGTATGGCACTTCTTCTTTTTTACTTAAATTAATGTAATGTTTAAATAAAAAGACACACTTTGAGTCATACCGATCACACTGCGCATCAAATTTATGTGTGTTTGATTCCAAAACCTTACAAATAACTTAGTAGTGATATTTTTTATAAAGTATCAAAATAAACTGAATTCTTTTTCTCAGTTTTCAGTATGTCACATTTTTATTTTACTAAAAGTCTTATCAATTTTTATTAAAAAGAGACACTTTGAGTGATACTGATCAACTGTTCTTTTTTCCCTCAGTTTTGAGTAGGTAAATTGATAAAAAAAAATTAATTAATTACATAAGTATTAGAGACTCACCATTTTACATTCTTGATATATTTCCTTGTTGTCATTATATAAGTTATAGCATTCAAGTATAATCTCTCACAATCATGATTAGTTTCGAACCAAAATCTCCCACCTAAAAATATGAATCCACATATATAATAAAAAAACTACTATGTGAGTAATAATAAAAAGAAGTAAATTAAACTTAAATATGAAATGATCTACTACTTCTTTTAAAGTTTTATATTCATTCCAATTTTTTACATTATTCTATCAGGTATGATGCTCATTCTTTTAAATGGAAATCTTATCATCTTATGAATATGAGCCTTTTCGATAGTTATAATATTATTAGAAAAATAAAAATACACAAAGAATAAATAAATATTTTATATGAAATAGTAATTATCTTAAAAAATTCCTCTTTTGGGATGCATGTTTGTTCAGGGAGTATGATCTCTCTCATAAATTTACATCCATAATAACTGTAATATTTTCCATTAGCCTATTTAAGACAATACCGAAACATTGAGGATAATAAGTATTTTTTTTTTGATATGTGTTTGGATGGTGAAATATTATTATATATACACTGATATTTGTCCAGCCATTATATTTTTCTTGGCCCTCATGCTTAGCCCTTAGAAACATTCTTTACGTTTCTGGATATTGGTATGCCACCATATCATAATAGAATCCTCATTAATAGATAATAAAAATCACATAACTTGATGTTCAGTTCTAAAACATTGGATATAGTGTATTAGAAATTGATAAAATTCATCATGTGTTGATGGTTTTTTGGATACCCATGCATTCAATCCAAGAAATAAATCATTAGATTATCCAAATTTACCACAATGAGCATCTAATTATGAATATAATTACAAAACTGAATAAGTAATGAAAAAAATGAAAATATATTTGATATAATTAAATTGAAGATTTTTACCCTTACATATTTGGTATTTAATAGATTCTGTCATCCAAAATTTTTCTTTCAAATGACTACATATGACCTCCAACTATTTAATCATTTTTTGTATCTATTTTCGTTTTTTCTATATAGGAGATTTGAGGACTAACAAGTCAAAATTTACTTTCATGGCCAAATCCCTTCAATTGTTTTTCATGTATACGCCTTCCAAAAGTTTAAAATGTATTTTTTCATAACTATCACAATATATCATCTTTTGTAAAATCTAATCATGAAAAAATAACTCATGTATGTATTTACAATTGAGAAACCTAGCTAATCATATTTGAGGATTTCACTTAAACTCTTAACAAAAATGAATTATTGATCTTTCTCTCCATACATATTTTATTCAAAATCAACTAAATAATTTTGACCATCTTTTAACTTTTAATCCACATGAACCTTAAATGATAGTATATGGGGACACAGAACATGTAGGGAAATGGTGATTTCAATAAATAATTTAGATAGGATGGTCGATCCTTTAGATGGTTTTGAGTTAATCTTTTATTTCTTCCTCTTCCCTTAGTCCATCTGTAATAAAATTCATTAGTTCATAACTTTTTTCTTTAATTGTTAAAGGTTTATCTTGATAAATAAAATTAAAATGAATACTTATTTATTGAAATGTATTTTTACAAGATGTGATGTATATGCAATGAATGTTCCAACAGCTTTTTTAACCATACAAATATCGTTCTCATGAATTGGAATAGGTAGTTCAGTTGTTGAATCATGGTCTATGCTAATCAATACTCACACATTCCTTATTCGAAGTGGTCGGTTATGTAGCATGTTTTTTTGGATATTGAACACTGTATCCCTCACTACAAGATAAAGGATGTGTTTTTAAAATATATAAATCACAATCACTATCTCCCTATAGATTTGCAGTAAAGCAAAGGTATTAGTGTCTTTATGATTCACATTTCATAGAAACTTTTATTAGAACATTGATTACCTCAGCTAGGAAATCTCTTTCAGGGAAATGGCTCGACTCATAGTAGGTGCAGGGTGGGGAATGATATCAATGCTATAGATATTCTTGAGTTTCTAATTTTATTTTCCTCCCCCATAAGAGTTTCTATCATTTCATTGTGCCAATGGAATTATTCTTCAAGGGTAGATATTCTTTCACCCATCTATTTTATTAATTCACATTGATCCTCTTTTTTTTTCAAAATATGTTTGGGGTGTCACCCCAAAACCCTCACCTATAATGTTTCCATACTAATATGGATACTTCAAGGACACTGATAGTATGCGTTCATTTGGAACAGGTGTTGTTGATTCCTATGACAATGTCAGATAAAAAATATAGGAAAATAAGTGATCATTATTATGTTATAGAGATTTAGAGAAAAATAAAATTTTATTATTTAATACTTACACATGTTTCTAACACTTTTTGTGTGTTTTCATATATTAGTATCATATCTTTATTTAAATGTGTATCCTTCCATTGAATATGGCGTGGGATGGAAGTGGCTTTGGTTTCAGAGTCATTAATCTGAATATAAATAGAGGAATACAATTGTGGTGTTGCTTCATGTTATATAAAATTATTATGGTAGATATAAAATACATACTATTATTTCATGTGAAGAGTACACCATTCATAATTTATGTGAGGGGTATGCTAGTTTTTCTACTCGTTCCATATTTATAGCACCCATTTGTTGTTTTATAAATAAAAAATCACCAATCAAAGTGATGTATACTCATATCTTCAACCAATGTATTAATAGACATAATGTACCGAAAAAGACATATATACATGACAATTAGTAAACAAATCACACACTTCTTAGGTTATCAGGCGTGAATATATATGCGGTGGGTGCAGTTTTATTTTCACTTTTGCATCATTAAGATTATATCTTGTTAGGATTATATGAAATCCATTGCGAATCATTCGAGTGTGAATTAATACATATTTCTTTTAGGATTCAACTATGATAGATGTACTATACCGTGGATGATTAAGAGTATCTTAATGTATTATTATATAATTTCTTTTTAAAATAATGTAATGATATCATAATGTTACCATAATTTCATCCCACATATGTGTTATAAACCTAGGAACAACATGGTTACAGGAATCTATATCAGTCATTTTCGATTTCCATGTGATAATTCAAATATAACTTTTGAACTTGGGCTTGTTGGGGTTAACATGCTAGCCTCATGCATTCCATTGGACCTTTAATTTTTTCCCGTTGACATACACCTTAATAATTATTTCTAACACCATAAAACTATGGTGCTCTTATTTTTTATGTATTGTCAATCTTTCATTTCCTACCATTTCCCAAGAATTAGCACCATCAATATGTTATTATAGAGAAATAGCATTGGAATGTGCTCATGGTCATTATACCTCTGTATTAGGAGGAGTAGTAGATTGATAAACCTATTGTTCCTCAGGAATGAGATCACCAACACGTGCAGATGGCTTTTCTTCTTCACTACGAGCAGTAGAAGGTTGAGAGACCTATTTTTTCTCTGGATTGGAAGCACCCACATGGGTATAAATCATTATCCTCATAATTGGTTTAAAATTTAATTTATATTATATAAATTTCGTAGCGAAATGTTTATAACATGAGGTATCATAGTGTATATTACTAAAAAAATGTAACCTGATTCTGAAACTCCTTTTTTCTTTTTTAAAGGTTGAAGGGATTTTACCCCTCTATCAATGATCCATATCCCTTCATTGTGGTGTCCAATGATATAAACAATTCCATCCACATTGGGACCATTGTGAAATGATTGCGACATCCCAATGAAAGGTCCATATTCTGTTTAATTTTCATCTGAACAGTCATTGAATTTGGAATATAACAGAACAATTAACCACATTAAGATTTTGGGATCTTGAACATAAAATATTTGTACTTCCTATGATGCCATTTTAATAGTTTATCATTTGTAACCTTTATTATTGAAATCAAATTTCCTGAATCCCTATTCGCCTATTTTAACAGCACTACTGTTATCAAATCACTTTCATTGAAAAATAGGCACATGGAATATTATATAATAAACTTACATATTTGTTTGATGATTCCAAAGTATGATATATTTTCATAAATTGTATTTATGTCCTTATTACCAAAAAAATGTATCTCTTCAGTAACGAGTGTAACTCCACTATTCTTTAGTTTACTATAATAATCAAGATCAGTTTCATAGAACATATAACCATTAATTATATAACCATTGTAAGATAATATATACACATTTGGTAATAAAACTATTCATCAAAGGTTTTTTGAAATTGAATCTATATTTTCATCTATATCCATTAAAATATGGTCCCAAAACTATCCTATAAACTATTGATTATGTATATTTGATATTTTTTTCATCAGTTGATGGATTAAAATGAAAAAAAATTTCTTTGTAGATTTAAACATTTGGTTAAGCCTCTAAACTGTTATAGAAAACGTAAAGGTGGGGTTTCTAGAGATCTTTAATATTGATCATGACAACATCTCTTCAATAAATTCCTGAACATAAATCCACCCAATGTGATGAGATCTAAGTAAACCAATTCTTTCCACACCAGACTGGTATTCGGTATAGAATTAAATGGCTTCCTAAAAAATATATTTCTCTATAACACAACACTCTGGTCGACATTAATTTTTGACATACCCTTGCAAAAAAACATATACCATTCAATTAGGCAAATCCATATATAATATACAGGACCACATAGTCAAATCTCTCTCACCAAGTGAACATCCAAATGAACCATCATATTTAGAATGTTAGTGGAAAGAACATTTTTAATTCACATAATATGATGATAATTTATCTTTCCAATGATAGTAATTTTACTCATTCTATAAATTTGATGCATATATATTTGACGAAGAAGCCACGATTGGTTAATGTATGATGAGAATTCATTGAAAAAATTTAACAAAAATATTATAAGGCCCCAGCCTTAAAGCTTACCTAATCTTTTGTAATTACAAGATTACACATTGGGGATCTTTTTGGGTTTAGATTTTTAAAGAATTAGATCATAAAAAATGCATTACATTCCACATATAAACAAAGTGGTTACATAAAGATATTATTCATTTTTCCCATAAATGGAAACATATTTAAAATAAAACATGGATTCATTATTGACACTTCCTTGAAACTATCATCAAATCATGTACCTTTCCCTGGACCTGTGAAAAACATTTCAAAAACATGGGATGAGAATAAAAAGCTCAGTAAGGGATATAAAAATATGGAAAGGAAACATGGGTACATATATACATAAGAATGAAATCACAATTTACCCATAAAACATAAGCACTTTAACATACCTCATAAAATCATGAATAAATCATAGAAATCATAAGACATAAAGGAAACTTGAGGCATTTATAACATTCTTACATAGGGAGTAACCCTCTTGGTTACGTTTGGAATACCCATCACAGTATATTCCCTAAATCTCTTTGGAGAAACCTTAAAGTTTCACTCCTTCGCGTTACCCAATGCATTGGAGAGCTATATCGGGCTCACCCACCCTTAGTTTATCACGGAACCACCCATCTTCATAATAATGCCCAAGAACCATAACATAATCATATCACATAAAACATGTATAAAGAAAATATAACATTTCCACATTTCAATCACAAGATATCTATACAACACATTGATACAATAAAAACATTATGAAAACCATTTTCAATACCAAAATAAAATAAAAGTAAAACATGATATTTATTTTTCTTTTAAAAAGAAGGTATGGCTTGTAGAGGAAGCCGAAACTCAAATAATGGTCACAGGGGCGGAGAAGTCGGTGTCGCCGTATACGTACGAAAAAAACATTCCATGTTGTCATTTAGTAAATGCTTCGTATAAAAAAAATATTCCTTTTGAATAAACGTAAACGTAAAAGGGGTTTATACACCGTATAAAAGAAGGTTGTGTATAAAAGAAAATATGCCTCAATGAAAGGAGATTTAGACGAAGTCCCATACCTCGGGTCCGACTTGACTCGGTCATTCTTTAATCTCCTGAATAATAAACTTGAGTTAATTTCTACTTGTTTAAGAACCTTTTTCAAGTTCATTATTCCTTTTATATCACTTATTGTCATGTCATGAACACTATGTAATTATTTAAGTTAATAACGGTCATTTTAACGATCAATGGTACTTGAGTAAAAAATAAACCCTTTATAATTACAAGTTTTTCATGTAACCATTTTATCCAGAATGGTATTCATGATTTAGATATCATATATATCATATATATCCAGTACATGCATGCATTTATAATATTATATAACATTTAGAGGTAAGAAATGAAATGCACCGTTAATGGAGACGGTAAGCCGTACGTACGCATGAACGCAGCTTCCAATTCTATTTCATATTTTATGAACAGGAATAATAATGATATAAAGGTATATTATAATTCCAGTGTAATATCATATATAATATCATAACTCCATCCTTTATACGTCCCAAATATGGTATTAACGAATCAAATCACTTTGAGGGGGCGATAGTCCGCGCTTCCTTAAATGAAGATATTGCGTTTACCCATAATGGAAACCATAAAGGTATGCCAAAATGAAAAATACAGAAGTTTAAGGAAAACATAAACATATTATATATCATATATAAATATAGTGTCATCTTAATGGAAACCTTTTAAGGTGTTTAAAGAATGTTGAACAATCATCGTTTCGGGAGGCATAAATTCACCATCCACAGAAACAGTATGTTATTTAACCATTTGATGTAGGTGTGTGTAAGTGTATCTAGAATCCTTCTTATAACAAAGTCCTAGTATATTGAAGATACTAGAGTTGTTACAAAAGAAATGAATAAAAAGAGTTTAGGGGGGTTGGAGAAGCAAAATAAAACAAAAGGACTCAAGTGAAGACATTACCTTAAAATCGGGTAACTCCCTTTGGTTTGAGCTCGAAGGCTTCCTTGGGAAAACTTCTGCCCAATGTGAGGCCTCAAGGAGTAAGAGAGGGAAGTGGAGAGACAAAATGGGCAGGGGTTGGCCGATCCAAAGGCTTTGGAAGTGTGGGTAAGGAGGTAGAGGTGGGGGCCTTTTTTAAGAGGAGAGGAGGGGAACTCCTGGAAAGTAAAGAAATGTTACTTTATTTTAAAATGAGTTTCAGATTAAAAAGGTCTCACATTGATATAATTAGAGGGTTAGGTGATAAGGGTTCTAAATCCACCCATCCAATAGGTTTTGGACATGTGTAGGTCATAGATTTTACATTATCTTTTCATTTTATTTAAATCCTTTATTAATGAGGTACTCGCTGCATCATCACGATGTCATAAATAATTTAATTTATTTAAAGTCTAAAAATTATGAAAAAAATACCATGAAGTAGGAAATATTATTATCTTTTTAATTAATATTTATAGTCTAAAATATCATCTATGTAGACAAAATTAAAAATGTTTTAATTAGGTGATACATTCTTGTTATATCTACTTTCTTTAAAAAAAATAAAAAGATAACAAGTCACTTTCCACAAAAGTGATTCCATGGGGTCCCCAAGTTTGGAACAAGACATAACATGGTCGTAAATGAGACAAGAAGTAGAATTAGGACACATTTTGGTGTCATTTTTTTTATTATGATATTATTTTATTATCTTTAACTACCCGATTACTCATTAATCAAGATAATTAAAAATAATTACCGTCGTTACTATTCATAATGTCCAAAAACAAAATAGTCTTGATTACATAATTTGGACCTTCTGATTCCAAATATGTAATCCATTTTACCAAATTCTAATCACAGAAATTGAATTAATTGATTTAAAAATAATTCCCGTTGTCAAAACAAATAGCGGGTTTTTTTAAAACAATATCTATGAAAAGTTTGGCATTAGTTTCTGCCAAATTCCAAAGTGAAATTAATCCTAATGACCACCATTGGATTAAATGGTAAAAATATATTCTAATTTCACTTTAAAACCAATTAAAAATATAGTCTAATCATATAAATAAATTAGATTAAAAAGCAGTTTTGATGTAAAATGAAGTAGTTTTCACTATTCATTAAAAAAATGAACATTGTCAGAAAAATACCAAAAATTCACACAAAGTAAATTTTGATGTCCCAATCAAAAATAAAAAGTTTATTTTGACAGACATAGTTTATAAAATTTTCAAAAGATATATTTAAAAATGGTTTTCCATCAAAAGTCAGTAAAACAATATTTTAAAAATATTAGTGTATTCCATACTTAAGATTGGATTTATTTTCATTTTAAGCCTCTAAAACACTATATAATTCATTAATAGACATAGATAAAAATATCTACTATTCATTACTTACTTGGGATGTTACATCCTTCCCCCTTTAGAAAATTGCATCCCCGTAATTTATTTACATATCGAATAAATGGTGGTACTAATCCCTCATTGAATTTTTAGATTCCCATGTTGCCACTGCCATCATGTGGTTTTTCCACAAAACCTTTACCTGATTAATCACCTTATTCCATAACACTTGCTCCCTGTGGTCAAGAATCTAGACCAGTTGTTCCTCATAAGATAGGTTCTCTTCCAGCCGAACTACCTCTGGACTCAAAACATGAGATGGATCTGGCATATATTTTCTCAACATCGAAACGTGAAAAACATTGTGTACCTGAGATAAACTCGTAGGTAAATCCACCCCGTATTCAACTGATCCAACTCTCTCTAGAATTTCATATGGTCCAATGAACCTTGGACTCAGCTTTCCTTTCTTACCAAATCGCATCACACTTTTCCATGGTGAGACTTTGAGAAAAACATGATCACCTACCTCAAAAGATAGATCCTTCATCCTGTTGTCCGCATCGCTCTTCTGCCTGCTCTGAGCTGTTATCATGTGTTTCTGTATCAGCTGAACTTTTTCTGCCAACTCTTCTACCAATTCTGGTCCCATCAACATCCTTTCACCCACTTCATCCCAGAAAGATGGAGTTCGACACCGCTTCCCATATAATGCCTGAAATGGTGCCATCTGTATACTGGAATGAAAACTGTTATTATATGAAAATTCATCCAATGAAAGATGTTGGTCCCAACTTCCCTGATAATCCATCGAACAAGCTCGTAGCATATCCCCCAAGGTCTAAATTGTTCATTCTGACTGCCCATCTGATTGAGGATGAAAAGCTGCACTAAAATTTAATTCAGTACCCAACGACTTCTGAAGGCCTTTCCAAAAGTTAGAAGTGAACCTGGGATCATGGTCAGATACAATGGAGAGAGGAACTCAATGTAACTTGACTATCTATTTAAGATACAAACGGGAAAGTTGATATAGGGAAAAAGTATCTCGTATAGCAAGGAAATGAGCAGATTTAGTCAAGCGATCAACAATAACCCAGGTTGCATTATTACCTCGAGATGTCTTCGGTAATCCCACAACACAGTCCATGGATATATTCTCCCATTTCCACTCTGGCACTGGTAAAGGCTAAAGCATCCCTTTCAGTAACAACCACTCTACTTTAACCTGTTGACATGTCAAACACTTCACAGTAAAATCAGCAATATCTCTTTTCATTCCATCCCACCAGTAATACTCACGCAGATCTCTGTACATCTTAGTACTGCCAGGATGAACTGAAAATGGAGAACTATGAGCTTCACATAACAACTCTCTCTTTAACTGTGAATCACAAGGCACACACAATCTCTTCCCAAATCTCAAAATGCAATCATTATCAAGGTTGATTTTAGGCAACTTACCATTCTGAACCATCTCTACCTTTTTCTGCAACTCACCGTCTTGCTTCTGTGCTTTCTTGATTTTGTCTGATAGAGAAGATTTCACTGATTACTGAAAAAAAACATAATAACATCCTACACCAACAACTTCTATGCCAAAGTTCATCAAATCCTTAATCAAAGGATCACGTTCCAAACACAACATTGCTAATGAACATTACATTTTCGACTCAAAGCATCAGCCACTTTATTTTCTTTTCCTGGATGGTAATGAATTGTACAATCATAATCCCTAATTAATTCAAGCCATCTCCATTGTCTCCTGTTTAACTCTTTCTAAGTGAATATATACTTTAATCTTTTTTGATCAGTATATATTTCACACTTTACTCCATACAAATGATGCGTCAAAAATTTTAAAGCGAAAACAACAGCAGCTAATTCCAAATCATGTGTAGGGTAATTCACCTCATGAGTTTTCAACTGTCGTGAAGCATAAGAAACTACCTGATCATTCTGCATTAGGACACAACCAAGTCCTTTCAATGAAGCACCACTGTATATAACAAACTCACCATTCCTGGAAGGAAGTTCCAAAACAGGAGCATTCACCAATCTTCTTTTCAATTCCTGAAAACAATCAACACATTCTTTTGTACAGATAAACTTAACATCCTTCTGAGTTATCTTAGTCATTGGACTAGATAACCATGAAAAATTTCTAACAATCCTTTGGTAATAGCCTGTCAAACCAAGGAAACTACGAATCTCTATTACATTTGTGGGTCTTGGCCATTCTTCAACAACCTTTGTTTTTACAGGATCAATGGTCATCCCATCATTAGAAACAATGTGTCCAAGGAAAGAAATTTGTTGCAACCAAAACTCACACATGATGAATTTACCATAAAATTTCTTTTCTTTTAAGGTTTGAAAAAATAACCCTTAAATGTCTTTCATGCTCCTATTTACTTTTAGAAAACACCAAAATATCATCAATGAAAACCACTACAAACTTATCCAAGAACTCATGGAAAATTATATTCATTAAGTCCATGAATACAGAAGGTGCATTGTTTAGACCAAAAGGAATTACTACAAATTCATAATGGCCATATCTTGTACGAAACGCAGCCTTCGGAACATCTTCTTCCTTTACTTTCAGCTGATGGTACCCCAATCTCTAGTCAATCATTGAAAAATACTGAGCTCCCTGGAGCTGATCAAACAAATCATCGATATGAGGCGAATGATATGTGTTCTTAACAGTGGTGTTATTCAAGGCTCTATAATCAATGCAAAGTCACATAGAACCATATTTCTTTTTAACAAATAAAACAGGAGCACCCCATGGTGACGTGCTAGGTCAAATGAAACCTTTCTCTAATAAATCATGCAATTGCTCCTTCAACTCTAAAAGTTAAATTTGAGCCATTCGATAAGGGGGTTTCGAAATTGGCTTAGCATCAGGAACTAAGTCAACAATAAATTCAACTTCCTGATCTGGTATTATTCCAGGAAACTAATCTGGAAAAATATCAGGATACTCATTTACCACTGGCACATCATTAATCTAAACAGTTCCTTTATTTTCAACAATATGTGCAAGGTAACATTCATTTCCATCTTTTACAAGTTTCTCGGCCTCTTGATAAGTTATCAACAGTAAGGGTTCATTCATGTACACAAACTGAATGTATTTTGGAAAAGAAACTTCTTTAGCTCTACAGTGAATCTTAGCATGGTAAATAGAGAGCCAATCCATAACCAAGATAACATCAAACTCTACTAGAGGTAGAACAATAAGGTTCGCAAGTAGGTTCTTTCCACAGATAAAGATAGGAAGATTCTTATAAATTCTTTTTGCCTCAACATTTCCCCCAGGTGTTTTTACCAAAATTTCAGGAGTCATTTCTTGAGATGGTATTCCCATTTTACTAGAAAAGTTTTCAGAGATGGAAGAATGTGTAGACCTCGAATAAAACAATACACTGTCATAATCTGAAAAAAACAAACAATATACTTGATACAACTTCATTTGATGGCCCGACATCTGCTGAAATAGTTGCAAAGGATTTCACCACCCGTTTCTTCTTGTAGTCTAACTGCTTCCCATCACTCGAGCTCTTTGTCGGACAGTCGTTTGCATAGTGACCCATCTCATTGCACTTAAAATTTTTTACTAACTGTAAATCAAATTTGGTCTTACCATCACCCTGCTCTTTTTCAGTGCAATCACGATCCTTATGTCCCATCGCACCGCATCGATAGCACTTTCTAGAATTCAGAAGACATTACCCAGCATGCCTTTTCCCACATTTATCAGAAACTGGAAACTTAGTTTTCTTACCATCATAGTTTTTTGAGGAATTCTTCTCTTTCTCCTTCCACCTTGGTCTCTTCTTCTGTTGGTTTTTATAGAACACTTGCTCATCGGAAAACTCCATTTCCACCTTCTCAGTACATCAAACAAGCTTTTCATAACTTTTAAACTCATGAGAAGCTAATTCCATTCGATATTTTAGCTTTAATCCGGAGTAAAAAACGATTGATTTTACTATCAGGGTCTCAGATAAAATTTGGAGCATACCTTTCCAATCGAGTGAACCTTTCTTCATAGGAAGCCACTAAGTCTTCCTCTTGCCTCAATTCTAAGAATTAATTTTCCATCCTAAGTCAAACAACCTTAGGAAAATACTACTCAAGAAACATACATTTAAATTCATCCTTGTCGAGAGCATCAATCTCATCAGCATCCCTGATATTTTTAACCATCGACCACCATTGATCTACTTCACCCTCCAAACAGTAAATAGCAAGACTAACCTTTTGATTTTCTGAACACCCCAAGACATCAAAAATCTTCTACAATGCTTTAATCCACCCTTCAGTTAGCACAGGGTCAGATGATCCTTTGAATGATGGTGGATGTTGCCTCATGAAATGTTTCACCACTGACATGTTCCTCTGTGGTTGATCTGACTGATCTCGTGCATGGATACCACCACCATTTATCGCTTGAGTCAATTGCACCATTACTACAAAAAACTGTTCAGTTCCAATTACGACCATATCAGGATGCTGATTCGGAAGGTTATTTCCTTCTGTATGCCTTCCTAGCACTGCTTCCTTATTTCCTCTGCGGAAAACCATTCTGAACAAACATGTCTTAGATGAAGAAACATGGTAATCTGCAAATGATATATCACTTCAATTGGACCATAGAAAAAATATTTTTGGATAATCATTTAATAGAATTATAACTCCTAAAGTTATCTAAACCGACCTTTGATACCAACTATAAATCCCCAGCCTTAAACCTTACTTAATCTTGAGTTATTTCAAGATTACACATTGAGGATCTTTTCGGGAATAGTGTTTTAGAGAATTAGATAATAAAACATGCATTACATTCCACATATAAACAAAGTGGTTACATAAATATAGTATTCATTTTTCCCATCAATGGAAACATATTTAAAATAAAACATGGATTCATTCATGGCACTTCCTTGACACTATCATCATATCATGTACCTTTCACTTGACCTGTGAAAAACATTTCAAAAACTTGGGATGAGTATAAAAAGCTCAGTAAGGGATATAAAAATATGGAAAGGAAACATGGGTACATATATACATAAGAATGAAATCATACTTTACCCATAAAACATAATAACTTTAACATACCTCATAAAATCATGAATAAATCATAGAAATCATAAGACAAAAA
This sequence comes from Viscum album, assembly GCA_963277665.1. Classification (NCBI taxonomy): domain Eukaryota; kingdom Viridiplantae; phylum Streptophyta; class Magnoliopsida; order Santalales; family Viscaceae; genus Viscum; species Viscum album. The sequence continues at coordinate 1,821,346,562 of OY728164.1, forward strand.
GGTAACTTGAGGCATTCATAACATTCTTACGTATAGAGTAACCCTCTTGGTTACGTTTGGAATACCCATCACAGTATATTGCCTAAATCTCTTCAGAGAAACCTTAATGTTTCACTCCTTCGCGTTACCCAATGCATTGGAGAGCTATATAGGGCTCACCCTCCATTAGTTTATCACAGAACCAACCGTTTTCATAATAATTCCCAAGAACCATAACATAATCGTATCACATAATACATGCATGAAGGAAACATAACATTTCCACATTTTAATCACAAGATTTCAATACAACACATTGATACAATAAAAACATTATGAAAACCATTTTCTATACCAAAATAAAAGAAAATTTAAACATGGTATTTATTTTTCTTTTAAATAGAAGGTATGGCTTGTAAAGGAGCCGAAATTCAAATAATTGTCACGGCAGCGAAGAAGTCGTTGTCGCCGCATACGTACGACAAAAACATTCCCTTTTGTCGTTTAGTAAACGCTTCGTATAAAAAAAGATTCCTTTTGAATAAATGTAAATGTCAAAGGGGTTTATACACCGTATAAAAGAAGGATGTGTATGAAACAAATTATGCCTCAATGAAAGGAGATTGAGACGAAGTCCCATACTTCGGGTCCGACTTGACTCGGTCGTTCTTTAATCTCCTGAATAATAAACTTGAGTTAATTTCTACTTGTTTAAGAACATTTTTCAAGTTCATTATTCCTTTTATATTACTTATTTCCATGTCATGAACAATATGTAATTATTTAAGTTAATAACGGTCGTTTTAACGATCAATGGTACTTGAGTAAAAAATAAACCCTTTATAATTACAAGTTGTTCATGTATCCATTATATCTAGAATGGTATTCATGATTTAGATATTATATATATTATATATATCCAGTACATGCATTCATTTATAATATTATATAACATTTAGAGGTTTGAAATTAAATGCACCGTTCATGGAGACGGTAAGTCGTACGTACGCATGAACGCTGCTTCCATTTCTATTTCGTATTTTCTGAAATGGAATCATAATGATATAAAGGAATATTATAATTCCAGTGTAATATCATATATAATATCATAACTTTATCCTTTATATGTCCCACATATCATATTTACGAATCAAATCACATTGAGGGGGAGGTAGTCCACGCTTCCTTAAATGAAGATATCACGTTTACCAATAATGGAAACCATAAAGGTATGCCAAAAATGACAAATACAGAAGCTTAAGGAAAACATAAACATATAATATATCATATATAAAAATAGTGTCATATTAATGTCCACCTTTGAAGGTGTTAAATGAATGTTGAACAATCATCGTTTTGGGAGGCATAAATTCACCATCCACGGAAACAGTATGTTCTTTAACCTATAGATGTAGGTGTGTGTAAGTGTAGCTCGAATCCTTCTTATAATAACATCCTAGTATATTGAATATAGTGTAGGTTTTAGAAAAGAAATGAATAAAAAGAGTTTTGGGGGGTTGGAGAAGCAAAATAAAACCAAAGGACTCAAGTGATGACATTACCTTAAAATCTGGTAACTCCCTTTGGTTTGAGATCAAAGGCTTCCTTGGGAAAACTTCTGCCCAAAGTGAGGCTTAAAGGAGTAACAGAGGGAAGTGGAGAGACAAAATGGGTAGGGGTTGGCCTATCCAAAGGCTTTGGAAGTGTGGGTAAGGAGGTAGAGGTGGGGGCCTTTTATAAGAGGAGAGGAGGGGCACTCGTGGAAAGTAAAGAAATGTTACTTTATTTTAAAATGATTTTCGGATTCAAATGGTCCCACATTGATATCATTAGAGGGTAAGGTGATAAGGGTTCGAAATCCACCAATCCAATAGGTTATGGACATGTGTAGGTCATAGATTTTACATTATCTTTTCATTATTTTAATCCCTTATTAATGAGGAAATGGTTGCACCATCATGATGCCATAAATAACATAATTTATTTAAAGTATAAAAATTATGAAAAAATACTATGATGTAGGAAATATTATTATCTTTCTAATGAATATTTATAGTATAACATATAATCTATGTAGACAAAATTAAAAATGTTTTAATCAGGTGATACATTCTTGTTATATTTACTTTCTTTAAAAAAAATAAAAAGATAACAAGTCACTTCCCACAAAAGTGATTCCCTGGGGTCCCCTAGTTTGGAACAAGACATACCATGGTCGGCCATGAGACAACCAGTAGAATTAGGACACATTTTGGTGTCATTTACTTGTTATGATATTATTTTATTATCATTAACTACCCGATTACTCATTAATCAAGATAATTAAAGATAATTTCCGTCGTTAATATTCATAATGTCCAAAAACAAAAGAGTCTTGATTACATAATTTGGACCTTCTGATTCAAAATATATAATCCATTTTTCCAAATTCCAAACACAGAAATTGCAATAATTGATTTAAAAATAATTCCTGTTGTCAAAAAAAATAGCTAGTTTTTTTGAAACAATATCTATGAAAAGTTTGGCATTAGTTTATGCCCAATTCCATAGTGAAATTAATCCTAATGACCACCATTGGATTAAATGGTAAAAATATATTCTAATTTCACTTTAAAACCAACTCAAAAGATAATCTAATCTTATAAATAAATTAGACTAAAAAGCAGTTTTGATGTAAAATGCAGTATTTTTCACTATTCATTAAAAAATGAAAATTGTCAGAAAAATACCAAAAATTCACACAAAGTAAATTTTTATGTCCCAATCATAAAGAATAAGTTTATTTTGACACACATAGCTTATAAAATTGTCAAAATATAGATTTAAAACTGGTTTCCCATCAAAAGGCAGTAAAACAAACCTTTAAAAATATTAGTGTATTCCATGCTTAAGATTGGATTTATTTTCATTTTAATCCTCTAAAACACTATCTAATTTATTAATAGACATAGATAAAAATATCTATTATTCATTACTTACTTGGGATGTTACAAATATATAGGTATTAGATCATGCATAAAAATATGGTAGTTATGTTATTTCAGACCCTCTATCTTTAAATCGGTCACTGACACAATGTTCTTAATATTAAATTAATAACCATATGGATCTTTTTCATCATTAAAGAAATTGAAAAACTAATATCTCTCATTCTCGGAATGAGTATAAGTAGCTGGAGGAAGAAAAATACATTTTCACCCTTTATTGGAATAAACTCTTCTCATATTCCGATGTCAACCATGTACAACCTTGCCCAAATTTCATCCATTATTTTGTCATGTTCATTTAGAAACATTCCAATGAAACTATCACGTACATTTTTTTTCAACATACATAAAATCATTAAAATATCTAACAAACATCCAATTCTATTATGGTAATTCAAAAAAACTGATCTCTTTTTTCAACTGGTTTTCAATAGATTATTTAAAAACAATTTACCAAATGCAGTGTCCATATCTTTTAATTTATCTAACAGTTGATCATATTTTTGTGGAGATGATGCAGTACATTCTTTGGAACATGCATCGAATGTTTTCATCTAAGAATAGTATTTATGTCCCCAAGGTGGAAATCCATGATGTCCTAAAAATAGGGGTTTAAATGAATGTTTAAGCGTAATTGACTGTGTACCATGTTCATAGATGGGAAACCCCTTGAGTTCCTTTAATACTGTATCCTAAAAAATTACCTAAACAAGAATTACATTTATCATCCCATACTACATGATTCTTAATGTGAAATTTTCATTTCTGTATGAATCATACAACATAACACCTGAATCCCACATTAATTTCAAATCCTTGATTAATAGAGACAAATAAACATCAATAAAATTACCTGATTGTTTTGGTCTTGATATAAGAATATATAACATGATGTCTTCATGTTTCATGCATAACCATTGCAGAATGTTATAATTTGTCAACATAACTATCCATTTACTGTGTGTACTGCTTCGAAACCCAAAAGTATTCACTCCATCTATAGATAATGCAAGATGAAGGTTTATGAACTCATTTATATATTTAGGATACTCATGATCAATTCTATATAACTAAGGAGAGTCTTATATGTGATGTAGATTCCCATATTTATTTTTTTTATCCGCATTCGACGTAATTTTCCCTAAAGTACCATCGCTTCCATATAATCCCCAAAAACATGGAATGATTGGAATGTACTATACAAATTTCATAGGACCAGATTTATCTTTCTTGTATTGAGACTCACCACACACTGGGAATCTTATAAGTGATTTTTGGTCCTTGTGAAATAGTATAAAATCATTCAGGTATACATGTATCCTTTCAGAGATCAAACCCATTGAGTGTAGCATTCATTTGGAATCGTATGTTCTGCTCGAGAACTCATTATCATCTGGGAGAATATCATTCAATAGAGCAAGTAATTCTATAAAACTGGTGTCACTACATCTGTCACCTTCTTTCAAATTATATAGCTTCAGTATTGCTAATAAATTTGTATATTTAGTGCAACCTCCATACAATGGAATAGTTGGAGAACTCATTAACATTTAAAAAAATTTGGGCAATCAAAATTTTTATCTTCAACAGTATTTTTATTTCCTCAATACAATCATCATCATTATTCACATTTGTAATTAAATCCTTGATATGGTCTTCTTCACTATCCAAACTTGTAATCATAATAGATGATCCATAAAAAATAGTCATATCCTAGCGACTAGCTACATTTTCTTTTTTACCATGTTTAATCCATCATTTATAACTTCAATCCATTTTGTGATAGATCGAGTATTCTTAAAAATCCTCTGGAATAATTTCTATAGAATAACAACAACGTAATCATAGAGAAACGATTTGAGAAGGGACACATGCATCATCTTTTTAAAACTTGATGAACCCTTTCACTCTATCTTCATACTCTTTTTTTAGTTAATTGGCATCCATCTATTCATTATTCTTTTCCATCTTATTTGATTCAGTAATATTAATCTTTAACAAAATAAATACACAAAACATTGGTAATAAATAAACCAAGGATAAAAAAAATTAATAGACTTTATGTCTCCTTCATCATTTATACCAAATGTCCACATTTTATAACCAAGGTACTTCATTTGGGATCTTCTAGATATATCAATATTCAGATCTTCTAGTATTTCCTTCGTTAGTGAGACTAAGATAAACTAATCCATAAAAAGAAGGAAAATTACAAAAATCCAATCAAAATACACCTTCATATAGTAGAAATTATTTTTATTACACTATATGAACATTAATTCTACGATGAAAACATTGAAATTCTTGTCACACTATCTTCGTGGATACTTATGCCCAAAAACATTCTATTTGAGAATGGAACCAGACCCTCTATTCAATTTAGCATGAAACCTTATAGTTGATCTATATAGATCTCTTCCTATGAATCTACATGAAGAAATATAATCATCACATCCATTTGTTCTAGAAATAAATCTTCAATGCAAACCAATATGGGAACTATATGAATTATTATATGCTTTACAATCAGAGAGAAAATCAAATTGAAATCTAATCATTCTAATTATTAAAATACATTTACACATTTCTATGTTGTCATTGTCCATCTAGTTTCTGTCACTATAAAATGCAATGGTTTTCCTAATTTTTTTGAAAAATAAACATAAAATATTATAGAAAACAACATTTTAGATGTCCTTTGAAAACAATATATAAAATCACAGTTGAAATCCCAATAAAAACCAACAATTTTAAAAAATTACTCATTAAAATATGTCACCCTTTTTAAAATAAATCAATCAGATCCCAACACTCCTTCACAAAACCCCAATTCCATTTTTAATGAATTCAACTAAACTTCACGACCTAGAAATCTTAATAAGTAAAAATTAATGAAAACCCTCTATATTTTACAAATTTTCATTTAAAAATAAACACACCCATAGTTATAATGAAACCATCATTACATACACTTGAAAAATATCCACATCCCTTTATGAAATCCAATCAAGTGTATTTAAAAACACTTTTCATGAAACCTATGTCAAACTCAAATGTTTAAATCAATGTAAATCTATTTAAAACAAAAAATGGTATTATGAGAGCATAAAATTTATAAGAAACATTTCAAAACCCTAGAATCATTTTAAAAGAGACACTTAGGAATTTTCACAAATACATAAATCCCAAGAGAGGAACTTCATAAAGGATACATGAATAAAAAATAACCAAAATTTTATAAAATATAAATCTATAAAAGTTTTATCATGTCTCTTAAAAAATAGTAGGAATATTATAGTTTAATCCCTTAATAATAATGAGGAGTGAAATATGTGATATATAAAGACATAAGGGTCACTTGGCCAGGATACTTTTTAACATAATGTCACATCTCTTCATAGTGGGAAACCATATTCCACTATAGGTACCCAAACCTTCTATTCTATCATTGGATTATTTCAATTTGAGATTAAATATATATCAAACAGTATTTTAGACTATTCCAAAAATATCACACCCTAAAGATAATATCAATAACACCTCATGAAAAGTAACACTATTTACAAATTTAGGAATGGATCTGGGATGTTTCTATTACATGTCCATAACTATTTAGACCCACAAGAAACCATATGACCATCATAGAAAATAACTATTAAAATCCAAACTCTAGATATATCACAATATAACACATACTCATTACCTAACTCATTTATGGTTAATGTTGGTATTTTCATCACCAACCATTAAGATCTTTGATGGATCTCCCATAAACATTTATGTAAAGGAACCATTCAACATTCTTGGTTAAGGCCTTCTTATAAATTCCAATAAGGATGAATGCTAGTTGACCCTCTGGTAAAAACTAGATATTCCCAAAAAAATTTTTGGATCTCTAAAAAATTCATTGGACTCTCTACATAAACTATAACATCAAACTCCACAGGTCCTAATAATATGAGATCCACTACAATCATTATCCCCATGAAATGAACTTCTCAGTTTCTAGAAATATGATATTTACTAATATCATTTTCCTTATGAAGTGTACCTTATCAATCCAAAACACTGAATTTGGGATCAGGGAATTAAGTTGATGCTCCCTATTTTTTCTCAAAATGATCTCCAGATATTGAGCATGTTCTTCCCTCAACATAGATTACATGATGATATGATTGAAAAATATGGATAAAAAATTATCTAAATAATATTACAAGACCCAATTAATCTCATCCAAGAACAATACCATTTTATTTTTCAAACTAAATGACATCACTAGATTCTCATACAATACATACAAACTTTTAATTATAGTATTTTGTATATCAAAACACCTTATCATAAACTGATGATAACTTGATGTCAAATTGATCTAAGAGAACACTTTAGAACCTCTAAGTTGATAAAATAGTCCATAAATATTTATAATAAGATACCAGTTCATTTAAATCACATAGAATAACCTCAAATATCCCACAAAATTCAATGATCCATTTTAATTTTTTTGGAAAAAACCAAGGCACCCCAAGGGTACATATTCATTCATATGAACCCCTTCACCTCAAATTCATTCAATTGAGCCTTCTTCTCTCATTTCTCTATAATATCCATCTTATATGATGAAATATATATATAATCCACACTAGGTAAGAACACATTCATAAAAACAACCTATCCCTTGGGTGGTAACCAAGAGAAGTCCTTGTGAAATACATATAAGATCATTTCAAAGAGAGTAGGACATACTGATTGTGGTTTATCTCTATTATTAAAAATTAGTCCAAGAAAAATGGGTTATGATTCTACCCATCTATAGAAATATAGGTCCTATATAAGTAGTTTTCATATCCAAATCTCTAATTTACACATAATAATCACCCTTGAAAATTATAATTCCACCCATTAATGAAAACAATTGATATAGTAGATACATCACTACATGGAAGGTTTTAATTGTAGTCACAAATTAGACTCAAAAATTTCATTTCACTAAAATTTATTATTTATCAGTTATACTAATTTTTTACTAATAAAATTATACCAATATAAAAATTAAAAATGAAGATTATTTTCAACGGAAAGAAAAACAAATCAAATGAGATGCACTATCTGATAGAAATAATTACACTGTGGAAATAAATATACAATGTGAAAAATTTTAAGAAGTTAATATTGAGAATCCTTTATATTCTAAAAAGATATTTATTTCCTATCTAATTTCAATCAAATGAACATATTTGTTTTACCCAATTTATTTATGGATCTATAGAGTATATCCTAGGTATCAGAGATCAAAACCCAAAACATACTTGGCTATATTACTATTGAAAGGTATTAATTTCTAATCAGGAATATTCATTTAATATTATCTCATTGGTATAAGTAGGTATCAATTGAACCATGTCCCACTTCAATATTATGATCAGTGACGAATATACCATAGAAATTCCTCAAACATGATGATTTAGGAAAAAAATATTCTACACCTAGAATCTCATCAATATACTTGATCTGAAAAAGAAAAGTCATAAACATTGAATTGGTCATAGAAAATTGTACAATGAGAAAATAAAAATGAAATACTAAATTAATTAAAAAAATACTCACAGTGGATGCACATGAAGAGATGAGTTTGTGGTAGAGGTGGGTTCACGAGAGAGGTGGGTTCAAATAGGGGTAGGGATTCATAGTATAGGTAGGGTTTGACAGTATCGGTGGGGTATGTAGAGGATGTGGGTTTGTGGAAAATGGAGGGTTTAGGGCAATGGTTGGGTTTGGTTCTATGTAGATGGGGTTCGGTGGTGGAGGTGTTGTTCACGACAGAGGGGGGCTTCGCAATGGTAGAGTAGGGATTCATGGTGGCAGGGGATGAATTCACGGTGATGACAATAGAGGAGTCAATGGTATGGTTCGGCTTCCATGAGAGTTTGAGGCATGTGAGAAAAAGTGGAGACTGTTAGGGCTTATTTACAAAAGAATGTAAAATTTTTATCAACATAAGCTAAAAAGAACTGAAAATGGTATGTTTTTCCAGTGCTATAATAGAAAACACTAATAAAACATGCATTTATCAGCATAGTTTTAGCACTGAAAAAACAATAATGGTAATAAATTAATTTTTTTATATATATATTTATAAAATTATTTAGTTAATAAATATATATATTTATAATAAAAACTATAAATAAATAAATAAATATATATACTAAATATATATTTATTTATAATTATATATTTATAATAAATAAATTTATTATATATATAATTATATATATATATGTATAATTACTATTATTTTATAATTATTTAAATATATCAACATTTATTTAGAATAATGTTTGAAATTTTTTTATATTCATATTATAATTTCATAATTATTTAATAACTATGTATATATATATAGTTATAATAAATATATATTTCTCTATAGTTATATATATAAATTTATTTCAAAAATTATAAAATTATTACAAATATATTTATTACATTTATAATTTTATAAATATATACAATTAATAGTATTATTATAATTTAAAAATTATTTTTATATATTTGTATAATTGATAATTATAATTGTAAATATTTTTATTCGATTATAAATATTTTTATAAATTTATAAATATATTTGTTTATTTATATATATATAAGCTTTTCAATTATAATAAAGAAATTATATATATATATATATATCAATTTAAAATTATAACTATATATATATAATACATAAATATTTATTTACAATTATAAATTTATAATAAATATATTTATTTTATTTATAATTATATATATATATATAATTTCTTTATTATAATTTTATAATTATTTAAGTATATCTATATTTATTTATAAAAACCATTGAAAAGTCCCATTAGTGATTAGACACTTTTGAAACAAAAAATGAGGAAACTTTTGTTAATTAATGTTATAAAAAACACATATTTTTAAATATATTTATTTAATTATATATATTTATAACTTGTAAAGTATAATAAATATATATATTATGATTTTATAATTATATTTATATTTATAATTATAAAAATTTTAATAAATATTAGTATATAATAATATATATATACATACTAAAGTATAGATAAAAAGTCATCACATATATATGGAAAAAATGAATATTAATTGGAGTGTAATGTGTAAATGAACATTCATGATGAATACATAACATATGAGCATCAATTATATTCACTCATCAATATATTTTTTGAAAAAATTGATTAGAAACATATATTTATTTAAATAAATAAATAAATATATAATTATATATAAATATATATTTAAAAAGTATTTATATATAATTATAAATATATAATCATAAATATAATAAATATATTTACTATTTATTGAATTTTATTATAATCCTATAATTATTTAAATATAAATTTATTTAATTATAATTTAGAAAATAATTTTTCTAAAATATTATATATATATATATATATATATATATTTGAATTATTAATAAATATATATTAATTATAACCATGTGTTTTTTATTTAATTTATTACATATAAATATAATAAATTTATATAAATTAATAAATTTTTTTATTAAAAACATTTAAATGTGCCAAAAATAACACTGATAAATATACCCATTAACAATGCAAAAAAACTCTAATAAAGGGTATACCTTTATCAGTGTTTTTTTAGTGCTGATAAATAGTAGATTTATCAGCGCTTTTAGCTAGCACTGATAAAGGCCCCTTTTTATCAGCACATTCTGGTTTGTACTGATAAAAACTGATGTGTCCCTTGCCCAGATCTGTGGTTGTCGATGTGCCCATCTAGCTCTGGTGGTCGTGAGGATAGTTTCTTTTGAGTAAATCCTATAGGATTCCTCGGCTTAGGTTTCATCCTAGTGGATCCCATATAGGATGCCTTTATCTTATTCCTATTACCAAGGGCCCCCTATGAGATTACTTTTCTTATATACTCTCCTAGAGAATCCCTTTTAGGATCCCTCATCCTGTGTACCATCTCGAGGATCCCATGTAGTATGCCATTGGCATCTTACACTGATTTGAGGGTCCCATTTAGTATTCCCCTTCCTATTTATTAATTTATTGATCTCATGTAGTATTCCTCCATTTTCCTTCATTACTGAGGATCCCTATTAGGATTACTCTCTAGTGTTAAATTTAAGGGACCTAGTGGGTACCCTTATGTTTGATTGGCCCTGAGCTAGTACATGGGGTTTGGGTAGATATGGTAGTGGGTGTCACCTTAGAACCTATTCCAAACATGTTAGCATGTGAGGCTATAGATTTAATGGTTGGATTAGGCTTTCTCCCATGATTACTCTTTTACTTTTACGTTCACATGTTTATTACTGATGCAATAAAGATTTTCATAGGTGCTTCTTAGTTGGTTTCTATGGAACCTGAAAGGATGTTGCATTATTCTCTTTTCGATGAACATAATTATTTCCTACGTTCTATTTAACATTCATTTAGAATTCTCAGACATATTTCATAGGATCCATCTTCTATGACTTGTTATTGTATTTATTATTTTTATAACCAGAGGTAATACCTTGGGTCTAGAAATTGAGCCTATATGTTTTATTATTATATAATTTCTATCTACAGAGGAGCTTACTAGGATCTAGCTTTTGAGCCTACGATCATGATATACATGCACGGTGTCTCTAATAATGATAATCGTGGATGATTAAATTCCCTTGAGTGATGATAATGAGTATCATTTCCTCTAATTGATATGTGATGAGGAGGATTAATATATCCTCAATATGAGTATATTCATTGATTATTATTCTTTCCTGAGTGATATGGATGATTACACTATCCCTGATCGATAACTTGACCATGATGTTGAACATGGAATTTAATATCATGGGATACTCATGGATGATTATACTTTCCCATGATATGGGGATTATTATTCTATCCTTTATTAGAGACCTCGAGCAGTGGGAATAAAATATCACCGATGAGCTCTCCTTATAGTTTGCCATAGGGTTTAACCCTTAGGATTCATTTTAGTTCAAATATCGTGACCACATATAGACTAATACCTTGGGTTAAAGCATAAAAATGTATTTACATGGTGATCAGGGTATGAAATCCATCAATACTCCATCATTACATGATGTCCATATGTAATCCTTAGAATCGTTCATTATAGTGATTGGAAGTGAGTACAGGTGTACCTTGTGTCACAATGAGTATCTCCTACGATGATGTAGATTGATCAAATAAATTTATGGTTATTGATAAATTAGGTATTATTGTTTGGGATTATGGACCAAGAGATTGAATTAATGATAAATTGGTGGACAAGTATGACATCAAACTCAATTCCCATGAAAAATATGTCAAAGAGATCAAGATTACTGACCCAAGGAATGAATTCATTTGAATTATGTTATTTCATTCACCTCACTCACATATATCCATATTTATGTATATAGGTATATTTATGGGAATATACACATATACACATATACACATATAAATATGAATATAAATGATGGAACATTTCCATGTTGACTAGGATAAAAAACATAGGGTTCAACATTTGGGTGGTCAACTAATATTATTTCTCACCCCAATATGTGATCCTCGGTGTTCATGTATACCATGTGTATGTTTTTTAGATTGAGAAAAAAATTCATGGTGGTTAGGTTTGATCCCCAATGTTTGAAGATCGAGTGGGGACACTCATGTGTATTCGTTTGATTTGAGGAGCTTGTTAGTGTCTTGGAAACATCGTAGGTTTCCTAGCTTAGAGATAGTGGTAGATCCATGCTATTTTTTTGGTTTATTTTATGTAATCATTTATTTATGGTCATTCCATTATTTATCCAGTTTTATATGTAATATGTCCATATTTGGGATTTATATAGAATTTTATTTATTATTTATTCATGATTTGGTTTAGTTTATTTATAATTTCTGCAATCTATTCATTTACTTATTTTTAGGTAATATAGTTATTTATATTGTTGTTTACTCTCATACAAGGTCCTAGTCTCTCTGTAGACACATGAGAACCATTCTTCCACATGGAAACCTCTGGTGTGTTGAGAGTTTCTCTTGATTCCTCATAATTAAATGGATTGATGAACTGGTTTTGCAGAATTTGGGTTGGGTTGTTACTAAGTTCTATGAGATATTTTTTCCTATTTTCTTAATATTTGTTATATGGTAGAGAGGATTATTAATAATGTTTTAGATCTGGTGATGGAAATTAAATTGGTGATATGAGAAAACTTGTTCAGGTAAGATGAATTGGTTTCTAGATATATGAGATTTCAATTCTAATAGGTGATGTTACAATTGTATATAATTTTCTCTTTGAGTGATTCTCATTTTGTGTTACTTATATGATTTATGAAGGATTTATGTCTCTTGGAGTGTTATTAAGAGGCCTGGAATTAAATTTGACTCTTGGAAAAAGGAAATTGGCATCCCATGCATCATATTTGGCACGTAGGATTCACATGTTATCAACCATCTAGTGTGAAATTTTACTGATGATTGAGGCCAATAATTTAAAGTTTCAAAAAGATATAAAATTTTTTCCCATATTTTTTGGTCGTATTCTACACAATTGGATGTACTTTCATATAAATCTTCATCTTATGGTAGGTAATGTGGATATATGTTGAGTAATTTTGTGGGGAGGTTGATGACCTAGTCATAATGAAAGAGAGTTTAAGAGACCCCAGTAGGTCAATATGGCTCAATATTTGATTGTGTTAAACCCATTTTTTGGGTTTTTTATTCAGGTATGGTTTTTAATGTTTCATTAACAATCCATACAATGTTTTCTATAATAGATTGGAATTAAATTCTATATGTCTGAAATTTAGTAGTGGTTATCTAGTCAGATCACTAAGTATTATTCAAATATGTACCAGGACATTTCTAGTGGAAATGACCTCAAGTGGGTATTTCCATATATGAATTCCCTCCAAGTGTAAGTCCAATATCTATTTTGTTTTGGTTTTGTTACCTCTGGGGAGTAGTTCCCTATGAGGATGCTCGATAAGGATCTCGGCCCTAGATGGATGATGTTTATAGTTTTGACCCTATTAGATCATTATTATCTTTACCTCTCTTAAATAGGATTGATATTTTATGCTTAGAAATCATGACCCAATTATGAGACTTAATATCTATGCTATGGAGATACCTAGAAGTCTGTATATTTTCACTTTAAAACTTGTAATTTGAACATAATTTTTAAATTTGGAAACTTTTGAGTTGGGTTGTCCTTGGTTTTTGGATTCCATTTTAATAAATGATCTTGGTTATATGCTGATTTTGAGACTGATTCATGTTTATTGCTCATGTTTCACTATATAGGCATACCGATTCATTCATCATTTGACAAGAAGAGAGGGTTTTTGGGTATCAAGAATGGATTTGAGAAGCATGAATGTTCATGTTCCGATATTTTTCGACTATTTTTTTCTATATTGCAAATGTTTTCCAAGTTCTGTTAGATTCCCATGACTATCATGATGTAGGGTGATGGGCGGTCATGGAATATATCTTGGCCAAAGTAAGGTGCTCTGTTTTGAAGAAGAGTTATAAGAAATCATCTAGATTATTTAGTATAATATTATGAGTAACATGATCATCTTGGTTTTGGTATTAGATAACTTTTGGGAGTGTGAGCCAGGTGAAAAAGGTACACATCTATTATGCGTAGTACCGTTTGAATCATAAATTGGTGAGTAGCCATGTGCGAGTTGGGGATCAATGTTTTCTATAATTTCCATGGGAATTCATTCAAAGAATTTATGTTTAAATAAATAATGTTCCTCTATGGTAGAGGATACATCGAGGATAAATTTGGCACCGTAAAGTGGAAGACATATTTTTATAACTAGACATGTGTTTCTGAGAGATATGGTGTCAGGAGTTGTTTAAGGGAATGTTATCTTATTTTGTTGCAACCATGTCTTGGAGATATTTTTTCATGCATTTTCTGTAAAATATTTGTGTAAATATATTACATAATATCATGATGTACCTTGAAATCATATTGAGTACACTGAGAGAGCGATGACTCTACACCAAGATTCTTTTATTGCAAATATCTTTCTGGGTTTGATAAAGGGACATGATGAGGGTGCACTCATGAAGTGGTATAAGGTCATCCATATGGTGGGTACCGCACCATTGGATATTTGAGGGTGGTGAATCTCACTTTTAGTATAAATTTGGGTTTTTCCAGGATAATTTGAACTTGAAGTTTGGTTTTGTAATGATGATAATTGTTTCCTATGGTGGGGTGTAAAAGATTGATCAATGTTGAACATATCCTTTGTAAGAGACTGTTGTTGACATTATGAAACTGGTTATTGGAAAATATAAATAGCGTTTTTGTATAGATTATTTAGTTGATATCATGATTTCATGTTATTCCACCAAGGCGTCTCGAGGATGACAAGGTTTATGGTGGGGAGATTATATGAACCTGTGTTTTTTGGATTAGAAATCAGATCATAAATTTAAATTTTTTTCCATCAAATTATTATAATGGTAAAAATGGACATTTTCCCTACTAGATGAAATATTATATTTTTTACCACTCTGTTTGTCTTGTAAGAGGGTGTTACTCTCAGATATAAATTTGTTGGAATTTCGAGTTGTTCGAATTTCAATGAAGTAATTAATATTTAATATTGAATTGATTAAATATAAATTTATTCCTATAGGTTTGTTCAAAAATATATTTTGAAAAGAGAATATAATTTAAATTTTATCTCTTCTATTTAGTCAAGAATGGAGAGTTTTTCTTAGGTTGGTCATAAACTCAGTTTGGGTGCCCAGGTTGGGTCGGAATCTATTCTCTTCCATTTTTTTCCTTTCTTCTTTTCCTTCCATATATTACCAAATATTCCCAGGGGTCTCCTCCTTCGTAGCACAATCGAGAATGTAAATGGGGTAGGGGGATAGATAAGTAGGGATAGGGGAATAGAGGTACCTCTATGGATCTTGGGACATGCCAAATTGTCGTGATGTAGTCATGGAGCATGGAAATCAGCGAAGATTTGGGGAATTCCACCCAATATGACGTTTTTATGTTTTTATATAGATCCCCATAGAGTGTTAATTTTAATGTTTTATTCTAATTTTAGGGTTTCTTTGGATCCCTTTTGTGTCGATCTATTTCTTTTGGTGAAAAAACGGGGATTTTGAGTGATTTGAGAGGTTATCCATTCAGAAATCCCGTTCACATGACATGTAGTTCAGGAACACACACTGTGTGTTCTTCCAATTCATGAAAGATGGTATTTTTATAAGTATATTACATGTATGGTTTATACACACAATGTACTATGAATCATCCATATTTTCAAGTATGTATCCAGAAAACCCGTGTAGGGGTACATTGACATATAGAGTACACGTCTAGACCCTGTGTGGGTCACACACTATGTAGAGTTACCCTACCAGGAGAAGCACATATCCAAACCTTATGAGGTACATGGGAAGGTACCCGAAATAGGTTATATGTTGTGTAATTATTTTACACACTCTGTACTTTGGATTTTAGATGCTAAGTCTGAATAGAGTACACACCTAGTTGGGGCCTTGAGGGTACACTCCATGTACTGGGGTACACAAGCCGTGTACTTCTCCATTGTTATCATTTTTAGGGGTTTCCTATTTCATGCCTTGGAGACAAAATTGGACACAAGAGGAGTCCATTATGATTATTTTTCCATGTAAATCATGATGGGTAAAACCATGGGTTATTTGATGACTCGTAAGAGTATTCTTTCGAGATTTAAAATATAATTGAGATATTCATTCTCGGATAATTTAGTACTTTTTTATGAGAGTGAGAATTGATATGAGATGATCTGTGATCCATATCTCATGAATGAAGGTTTTTTAGAATTTTCCATGAGGATGTATCCCTTATGAGATGCTCTATTCTGGCCTAGGAGGCTATGAGTTTAATTTCATCCAAGGATCCCCTATAGGATTACATTAGTTACATTACAAACTAGAGGATCCCATGTAGGATGCCTCTATCTTATTCATGTTACCAAGGTTTTCCTATGGGATTAATTTTCGTACATAATGACATAGGGAAACCCTTTCAAGATACCTTTACCTATGTACCATCATGAGGATCCCATGTATGTTCAGCTCAGTGTGCGTGGAAACATTATGTATTCTTTTCAAGTTGATCAAAAATGAAAGGTTGTTAGTGCTGAGGATCAGAGTTTCATGATCAAGTGGTGTTTCTCATGTGTATTCATTTGATCATGTTGGAGAATATTGTTATTCTCTTGGAGAATTGGTATGTGGTATGTCTCGTAGTTAGTAGTAGAACTTTTTATTTTTTTAATTTTCTTTTATGTACTCCTTCATCTAGGGTCATCCTAGTGGGTAACCAGTGTTGTATTTTTGATATGTTTTTTAGGATTTTATTTCATTTTATTTATTATTACTATATGTTCTATTTCAGTTTATTTATTTCATCCACACATTGTTCATTAATTTGTTTATATGTTTTCTAGTTATTTTCATTGTTCTTTACTCTGATATGAGGGAATTATATCTCCACAAACACACCCTAGTCCCTTGATGGTAGTAAGAAACCTCTTGAATATGGAGAGGTGATATTGATGAATCGTATTAAAATAGATCTGAGAACCAGTTTATTGGAATTTGGGTTAGGATTTTTCAAAGTGTTATAAATATATTTTTCTATTATCTCACTATTTTGGATATGGTATATAAGAGTGTTTGGAATGTGTAAGAACTGGTGATGGATATCAGAATGGTGTGCCGAGAACACTTATTCAGGTTAGATGTCCTGGTTTCTAGGGATATAGAAAATCTATTCTAGTATGTGAATATTAAAGTTCTATATAATTTTCTATTTTAGTGTCACAAAATTTATGTGAATTTTTTGATTTATTATGGATTTATATTTATTTCATTATTAGTATGATATTGGGAATTGATATTGACTCTTGGATGGAAAAGTAAATGTGCATCTCATACATAATATTAGTCACATAGGATTCACATGTTATTATCCTTATAGTCTATGAATTTTCTGATGATAGAGTCCAACTATTTAAAGTGTTAAAAAAACCTAAATTGTATATTCTAGTATGGTATTTTGGTGGCATTCTACTAAAGTGATACAACTTGAGTATATATTTTAATTCGATTGAAGGTAAAGAGATATATGTGGATGCTTTTTTGTAGTGAGGATAGTTACTAAATACTCATGAACAAGAGTTTTAGAGACACTATAAGGTCAATAAGGAACATGATTTCCATGTATTAAACCCCTCATAGGGTGTTGTTATTCAGGTCTGATTATTTGAAGTCTTAGTAACAAACTATATCATGTTTTTGTAAATATATTGAAATGTCATTCTATATAACTGTATATTGATAGTGGTTATCTAGTTATATTGATGAGTATGATGCCAATACTCACTAGAAAATTTCTCATGTACTGGAATTTGATGGGGTATTATCACATGGGGATGGCCGATGAGTGTCAGTTAAGTATCTCTTCTATGTTGGTATTGTGACCTCTGAGTAGTAGTTCAATATGAGGATGATTAGTAAGAATTAGTTCCATAATAGGACATTGTAGATAGTTTTAACCCTCACAGGTAATTGTTATCTTTACCTCACATAGAGATGTCTGATCTTTACGCTAGTTGGGTCGACCTCGTGACCTAGTTATGAGACTCAATCTTTAGGGATTAGTGGGAGACCTAAAGGATCATAGTTTCTGACTCGAACCCTTATAGGTTGAACATTTTTCTATAGTGGGAAACCTATGAGTGGGGTTGTACGAGGTTTTTGGATTCCTTTTAGGTAGTGTTCTAGGTTATATGTTCGTTTTGAGAATGATTCATGGTTAGCACATGGGTTTTAAAATATAGGCATGTTGATTCCATTAGGTGTTGACAAGTAACTCAGGTTTTTTGATATGAAGAATAGGTTCTATGGGTAGGAACATTCAGGTTATTAGCCTAGTTATCTAGTGTTCTTGCTATTGTAAATGTTGTTCGATTGTGGCTAGACACTTGTAAATGGAATAAAGATGGGTGATGTGTGATCGTGGAATAAATTTTGGAACAAGTAAAGTGCCCTATTTTGAAGATGAGTTCTAAGGTATATTTTTTATTGTCGAGTATGATATACTGAGTAGCATGATCGACATGGTTTTAGTAGCAGATGACTCATGGGATCATGAGTCAGGTGACCATGGTATTCATTTGTTATGCATGGTACCATTTTAATCATAAATCAGCGAGTAGCAATGTGTGAGATGGGGATTGATGTTTTCAAGACTCTCTGTAGGAATTATTGTTTGGAATTTGTGGTTAAATGTATAATGTTACTCCATGATAAATGAGACATCAAGGATAAACCATACACTGTAAGGCAGAAGACCATGTTGTCATGAGACATTGTGTTAGGAGTTGTTTAATGGAAAGTTAGTCTGTGTTGACACGACCTTCTCTTGGAGAGAGATATACAATCCTTTTTTATGAAATCTTAGTGTAATCATATTATAGATGATCATGATCTACCTTGACATCATCTAGAGTACACAAAGGGATCATGGGATCTACATTGATCTTATTATTCTTTTAAATGTTTTTCATTGTTTGTAGAGGAACCTAATGAGGTTTAACTAAAGAAGTGGTATAAGGTAAGGCATATTGGGGGGGGGGGGGGGTGAACCATTGGATGTTTTTGGGTGGTGATTATCATTTGTAGACTTAATTAGGTGGTTTCCATGATTCATTGAGCTCAATGTTTGGTTCTGAGAAGACAAAAAGGGTATCCTATGGTGGGGAGTACCCAATCATTCATAGTTGAATGTCTCCCATATAAGAGATAATTGTTGATGTTATCAGACTAGTTCTTGGAATGTCGATATGGTGTTGATATATAGATTCTCAGGATGAGAGTGTGATTAATGTTTATTCCTCTACGGATCCTCTAGGATGAGAAAGTTTATGTTGGGGAGATTGTATGGACCCGTAATTTTCTAAACTGGAATATTGCGTATAAATTTGATATTTTTTCATCATATTCTCTTAAGTGGTAAAATGGTCATTTTACCATATAATATTATCTCAGATAATATTTTAACCACATCATTGGTCCCAAAATAGGGTGCTTACCCTACAATATGAATTTGTTGGAATTTCAAGTTGTTTGAATTTTAGTGGAATATTTAACATTTTACATTTATTTAATTAAATGCTAATTTATTTGCGTAGGATATATAGTAATAAAATATACTCTGAACAGAGTTTTGAATTAATATTCCATCTATTCCTTTGAGTGAGGAATTGTGAGTTTTTCCTAAGTGGGGCATAAACAGAGTTTGGGCAAGAGGGTCATATCATACCCTATTTTCTTCCCTTTCTTTTCTTTTAATCTTTCCCTTCCCAGGATTCTCGCACATGCCTAGGGGTATCATCCATCATAATACAAAAAAATAGTAAATGGGATTGGGATAGATATCAATAGGGATAGGATAAGAGAGGTACCAACATGGAGCTTATGTTGTGCTGGATTGGTGTACAGTAGTCGTGGAGTGTGGAAACAGGGAAGCTTCATTAGATTATGCACAAAGGTAGGATATTTATAAGATTTTCCATATACCCCATAGATTTTTTATTTTTAATATTTAATCTACTTATATAATTTCCCCCCGCTTATGGGCCGATCTATGTATTTTAGAACAAAATTGGGGGTTTCTAATGATTTGATGTGTTTCTCATTTAGAAATCTTGATCACATGTTGTGTAGTTAAGGATCATATATTTTGTCTTCTTCCTTTTTGGGGAAGATGAAATTTTTTATAGACATGGTGTGTATGGTGTATACACACAGTGTACTAGGAATCATCCATGTAGTTGAGTACCCTGGAAGACAACCTGTGTAGGGGTAAGTGGACATGTAGAGTACTTGACCAGACCCCATGTGAGTCACATGCTGTGTAGAGTTACAATGCAATGCCATGTACATGGCCATATCATGGGATGCACATTGGTAGGTACTCTCTATAGGGTACAATCAATGTACCAATTTAACATTCCTTGTAATTTGTATTTTACATTCCATGTCTGACTGAAGTACACACCTTGGTGTGGCCTTAAGAGTACACACCATGTAATAGGATACAAACACTATGCTCTTCTCTTTTTTTTTATCCTTTTAAGGTGTTTTTTTATTTTATTCCCCATAGTTAGTATTGGAAATAATAGGATCTCATTCTAATTGTTTTTTCATGTACATTGTAATGGTTAAACTGAATGGGTGATTTTAGGTCCCCTAAGACTCATTTTGGGGGTTTCAAATATGACAAAGAGATTCTTCCTCCAACAGTTGATTCCATTTTGTTGCATGAGAGTGATAATTGACTCAAGATGATCCACGATCCATCTCCCATGAATGAATATTTTTTAGATTTTTCTTTGAGGATGTCTCACTTATGAGATGTTCCCTTATGTCTTAGGAGTCTGTGAGGTTAATCACTTTCAAGTATCCACTTTTGGATTCCTTTTCTGACATTCTAACCTTTAGGATCCCATGTTGGATACCTATATCATCTTTCTATTACAAATGTTCCCCTATGGGATTCATTTTCTTACATAATGACATAGGGAATCCCTTTAAGGAACCATTCACCTGTTTACCTTCTTAAGGATACCCTGTAGGATGCCTCTTCCTTCTTACACTACATTGAGGGTCTCATGTAGGATGTCTCTTCCTATATAATGCTTAGAGGATCCCATGTGGGATTCATCCCTTTACCACCAATAATGAGGACCCCAATTAGGATTCCAATATAGTGTTTGACTAGAGGGACCCATTGAGAGCCTTCTTTTTTCAATGACCCTGAGCTAGTACATTGGGTTTGGGTAGAGATTATGGCAAGTGTCACCTCAGAATCTGTGCCGAACATGTAAGCATGCAAGGATGTGGAAATAGTGGTTATTTTTGGTGTCTATACACCCTCAAATATTTTATTTATACTTTAAAATGTTTATCAATGGTGTAGTGGGGATTACTATAAGTGATTTCTGGTTGGTGGATGATGAACCTAATGTGATTTTTCTTTATTCTCTTTGGGATTCCTAGAGGTATTTATTAGGATTTTCTTACTTGTTTATTGGGACGCATGAATACATTTACTAGGATTAGACTTTTGAGAAATGTTATTGTTTTTATTATTTGTATTCCCAAATGTACTATGTGGTATCTTACTCTTGAGATTACATATTTGATAATTATATTATTGGTATCTCTATAGGTTCTTCATAGGATCTATCTTTTGAGCCTATGATTATGATATATTGGCATGTAATCCCCAATAATTATACTCATAAATGATTACGGACTCCCAAAGGATTAATATGATTCATATTTCTTTAATTTATATGATATGAGTATTATTATAGTCTTATCGATCTTATTATACTCATGGATGATTATTCTCACCCGAGTGATAGGGATCATTACACCCTCCCTGGTTGATTAATTAATCACGATGTTGGACACGAAATTTCACATCATAGTAAAATCATGGATGATTAGGATTTATTTAGTGATATGGATGATTACACTCTCCCTAGTTAGAGACCTTGAGGGGTAGTTATATCTTCTCACTGATGATATATCATTACAGTTTTCCTCAGGGTAAGACCCTTAATGTTCATTTTAGTTCCAATGTCGTTAATGCCTCCAGACCAGGACCTATGGCCCATACATCATACTAGATTTACATAGAGAGCATCGTATGACATCTTACTTTTTACCATTTTATAGGATCTTGAAATGTAATCCAAATAGCCTTTCATTATAGTCACTGGAGGTGAGTATGTGTCAACCTAGGTTTAGGACAAGTATATCCTAGTGGTAACGTAGCTTGCCCAAAGTCATTTTTGGAATCACCTAAAGAAACTATTGATGATTGGTTTTATATAACTAGAGATGGAATTAATGATATATGGGTTGAGTCCTATGACATGTACATCAATTCCATTACATAATATGTATAGGAAATCAAGACTACGGTCTCACAGATTGATTTCTTTTGATTTATGTTATTTCATTCACATTAGCAATGTATTTCCATATTTATGTATATATGTATATGTATGGTAATATATATACATATATAAATATGAATTTAAATGATGAGACATTTCCCAATTGATAGGGATCATAGACTTGGGTATTGACTGTGGTTCCATGTTATTTGTTTTGTTTCACTTTTTAGTAGATTCTTGGCTAGGTTGAAAATATTGCATGAGTATTCTCTTATGACAGAAGATTTATGGGTTAACCAATGGGGTTTCCTACTGAGGTTATTTTCACCCATGTACGTGAACCACATTATGTGTACAGACCTTATATTTTCTTTTCTGGTTGAGCATAGATTCAAGGTGGTTAGGGATGAGGCCAAGAATTATATGATCAGGAATGGGCACTCGCGAGGATTCCTTTCATTGTAATAGTGCAGATTTGTAGTGTCTTGATGATTGGGTACATGGTATGGCTCAGTGTTAATAGTAGAGACCTGAATTTTTTCTTAATTTCTTTTATATAGTCCTTCTTGTATGGTTGACCTACTTGGTGACCATTTTTGTACATGTTTGTTTAGGATTTTATAGAATTTCATTTCTTATTACTACATGACCTATTTTGGATTATTTATTGCTTTCATACTCTGATCATCTATTTTTTATATTATCTAATATTTTTTTTAATTTTTACTCTAATTTAAGGGCATAGTCTCTCCATAGAATTAACCTAGGCCCTCTCTAATCATTGATATTCTTAGTCATATGAATCTCATGATTGAGGCCTCACAACAAGCCATCTTGGAGCATCAGTTTAATGGAATCTAGTCCGTCACATTATATCACAATAAATATATCGAATATAAAAAAGATTACATATTATTTAATGAAAGGTAAATAATAAAAATAATGACTATATAAAACCCCCCTTAAATCAATATCCATCCAATAAATTGAATGTATCATGGGCTCTATCCTAGGTCATAAAATTCAACCATCCTATACATTGATCAATGGACTAACCTTCCAACCTATGCTGCATACATTCACAAACCACACTACTAGCCTGCACTAGCCTCATCAAAATGTAACACACCAACTATCCCTATTTTATATTATAGTGGAAAATAGTAGTTTGTGGATCCCTAGTAGAACATACGTATAGAACCCCACTTACTTACTCAGGTTTTGATGAACAATAATTAGGTGAGGAACAAGAAAATATAATTAGATCCTATCATATAATGAATATGAAATTATTTTCTTACCCATAAAACACACAATGAATATACCCATAAATAAAATAGACCCATTAAATAAATAAGATCATTCGAATACAATGGGAACAAAAGAATCTTGTATTGATCAACAACCCACACAAGGGATAGACAAGAAAGTGGTAATAAAGGGGTGTCTTTCACACCCACCTTTATAAATACAAATACTTAACTAGTTCCCTTACACTAAAACATAGCTCGAGATACCACGATATTTCACATTTCATGAAACACCTATTATAAAATTACAAGGCTACCCTTCGAAAAGGGTCCCCCTCTTTGAAAACCTAAATAAAGCCAAACGATATCCATTTTCATCAAAAAAATTCCAAAATATAATATGGAATTACTGACAAGGGATGAATTGCACACAAATTTCAAATAACCATTTTAAATCCATTTAATAAAATCTTTTCAAACTAATTTTATGTAAACACCTCAATTAAAACCAAATTGCCTCTAAAACCTAGTTTTCACTCATCTAAAACAAAAAACTGAGTAAAATACAATCTCACAAACTAAAATCTATTCTCAAATTACCATATCTGCATTTAAAAATTTTATCACCTTTGTAAATTCCTTTCCAAACATGAAACATGGAATTCATTTGAAAACGATGTTTTCCTAACTTAAAACACAATGAAATGGTTCAAAATCACTACAAAGATATGATATATAGTTATAAATTCATAAATATGAAATTTATAAAAAAAAACCACATTTTTAATTCCAAAATTAAATAATTTACAAGTAACACATACATTAAATAAAGTAGAATCAATCTGAATCACATTAGAACATGTCACATTTAGTTGAGATAACTCAAACGAGAATAATGAAAGCGTCTAATAATCATAGAAACAAAAAACCCCTATTTTAAATCTACCTCGAATCCTTCAATACACCCTAAGATACATTGTGTTCATTAGGGAATCCAAAAAAAGAAAAGTGAGAGAGGGAGGGATAAGGGATGAAGAAGAAAATATTGGAACAAATATCTCAAATCTACTTGGAAATCACTAAAAAAATAATAATAATCAAACAGAGATGTTGGAACTCCTACAATGCTCCCAATGGTTGATTGATGCGAGTGGGTAAAAATGGTTATGAAATATTCTTAAATTCAAAAGTGTATTTTGGAAAACACCCCAAAAATTAAACACCTAGACATGATCCATAGTTTGGTCACATGGTTTTCCATATGATGTGCCAACCATGTGATATCCACTTACTAGACAAGGAAACCCTTTCATGTTCCTCCATGAGTTCCACTAAATATTTAAAAACCATGAACCACACATAAAACACCACAAAATACCCACACAACTTATAGGGATATCTGAATAGTTCAACAAACAATGTAGAAACTATGGAAAATGGATATGTCACATAGAAAGGACCACCAACATGGACATGGAACATTTTGTGCTGATAATGTGGGAAACAAATGCCACTCAAAAAATACTAAAAAACATTATATTTCATCCCCCAATGAAAAAGAACATGAAAAAACTCAATATGAGATAATGTATTACAAAATCAACAACATCGTGACATGCGGGGTGTCATAAATTCCCCACCATGCCACTTTATTGCTCTAAAAAGTCCACAGTCTTAGAGAAGAGGCATGAGAAAATGAAAAATACAAGGAGGAATTATTCTAAAAGAACCACTCAAGTTCAAACAAACACAATTCCAATAACTATAATCATCCAAAGCATTGATCCAATTTACCACAAGGTTTCCAAACACCTTCATACATAATGAAAATGGTACTTTAAATAAGAATTCCTAAAAAGAATAGGATTTTAAAAATTGTTTCCTCAAATTTTATAATCCCATTACCATTTTGGAACTAAGGAAAAGAAAACAATAAATATATCCTTTAATAACTAAGAAAACATGAGAGAAACTATATTTCAAACCAAAACAATTATAAATACAAGTAAGGAAGAACAAACCAAAGCAACCTCAAAGAATATAATGTTCTCTTACCTCATGCCATGACACACGCAGATAACATTGGGTTAAAACTAAATCACCCACACACGACTAATCCAAAATGGCCACAACCAAACACCAACATGTACACCAAAATCAACTAGTAGATCACAAACCATTGTTAACCAATCATGAACACAAGATCTCTCTCATTACTAAAAATAAATCAACTAAAATGATCAATAAATGAACATGAGTGATGAAAAATCTACAGAAAGTCCCACCCAAATAGTGAGGATCAAAAAAGTACATTCATAAAAAACCAAATAAAACCCAATAGGGAAAGAGATAAGAATTTGTTCCATATAGAAACAAGGAATTACAATAATGATATTTAAAAACCATACATAAGAAACACCCTAAATGGGAACCACCTATATGGTTCTAGCAACATCCAAATCTCAAATATTGACCCAAATTTACAAACACTAAAGGAAAGGTCAAAAAAACCCAAAATCGACAAAAGGATCACAACTAATACCTCTTTTCAAAGAGCCCCTTATAAAATACGTACCATGACCAAAATAGCCACAATAGAAGAAAAAACTAGGAATCGTAAGACCATAGGGCTTAGAATGACCTATAGAATCACACTAGAATAACAAACGAGATCTTTTTATACCATGGAAAATACTCTTTTCCCCATGATATAGCTAAAAGTGACTCTTCTCAAAACCCAATTGGTTATCCTTAAAACCACCACTCTTATGTGTTTTGTTAGATAGAACTAAGTCATCACCCAATAAAGGTTACCTGAAATGATCAGATTATATTCTAATGGCCTCCCTGACAATGACATGAAAAGGTTCTAAACAAGAAAAAAGATAATATGAACCAAGATATAGGTGAAAACCACATCAAAATTAATAATATTTTTTACAATCACTGAGAATAATCTTTGGAGGAAATAAATCCAAATTCAAAAGGTGATAGAAGTACATTATCACTAATCAGTCACCCCAACGATGTATCATGAGATCCTATTTCTTCAGAACCTTCAAAAGATCAAGAAAGAACCACTGAACCAATTAAATATAAAAGATCTCTTAATAAATACCTTCACATAGCTAAAAAGATACCATCAAATCCCATCTGACTCATATAAAACCATAAATCTTGTTCTCAAAATGTATCACCTACAATGATTTAGGTTTCCCATGTGAAACACGGATCTCCTAAATCTCTTCTAATCATCTCACTACTACCACTAACCCTGTATTATTTTTAAAGAAGGGGTTTTTTTATCGAATAATTTCAACATGGGGACTAAGAACAAGGAAGGATCCAAATCCCCTAATCTACTTAAAGATTGGGAATGCAACGAAACTAAAGAAACCTTTTTGAGAATTCTGAGATGTATACTATAAACAATAAGAGATGAGAACAAAATAAATTCATATCACAAATCATAAAACAAATTATTCCTCAAGATGATAGGAATCACACAATAAAATAAATTCAACCTACGAGGAATAAATCTAACACACCCAAAAAAGAATAGTTTTTTCTTAAAATCACCATTTTCAATAATGATTTTTTCAAATCACCCAGCAGTAAGGTACATGCATAAAATCAAAGCTAACTCAACCCTTAAAAATAAAACAAACTTGTTAAAAAACACACTGACCAAAACAATTTTACCATAAAAACCTATTAAATACCCCATTTTTTTATAATCCATGAATAAAACGAATTACCAAAAAAATAAATTTACTTTTCAAAAGAACATTTCAAAATTATCTCAAAATGAAATCCTCATTTTCCCTATAATTCAATAGAAGCACGTTTAAAAATTAACATTTAATAAAATCCCTTCATTTTCCATTACAAGGTTTTAAAACCAAGTGCAATCATGGAACTAAACAAGAATTTAAACAAGGTTAACAAGAACCAAATAAGAATGGTGAGAGAAAAAACACCTCAATCCACCTCCAATTAGTGGGAATCAATTTGAGAGAGATCTATAATCAATTAGAGTCAAAATAGGATAACCACGGAAAATTAGTGATATGCACACTTTGGCCACATTGGTTGGGAAACCGAGAACCAATGGTGTACATAAATTGACTAAGGAGGCAGAATCAACTACAAGGGAAGTTCAATGTTTCCCAAGATATGAATGATAATCATAAAATTCATGTTCTTAACCATTTCAACATAGATACCAATGAGTGACCCCCTATTATCAGAGACATAATCAGAGTGGATCAAAACATCAATTCACATAAAAATAACCAAAATAACATCTCAAATCCATGATTCAAAACCCAACTTCCCCTAGAATCTTGAGTCTTGGGAAAATAAAGAGGTAGTTATACTTTCCCCAGCGTTACCTCTCAAGAATAGACAAACTTAAACTTTATTATACAAGAACATTCCCAAAAAACTACGACAATACAAAGGGTATTAGGATCCTACTAAAGGAAAAACCTTCCTCTGATACCATTTTGTAATGATCAGATGCTTCTTCTAAAACCATCAACTAATATGATTATACACAAGGCTGAAAGGGTGTTCTTGATATCCATGAGTTATAAACTAGTTCTTATTCATCACATGAATCCATTTGGGAATGGTTTTTGGTAATGAAAAAAATAAATGATTGTGGAATAAAAAATTAGGTCCAAAGTAAATAAATATTCCAAATAAGTTTTAACTAACATGAATTATTTGAAACATTTTCATAATCCTAAAAAACAACCAAAATAGAAAGATACAGCCATGTAAAATAGAAACTACACCAAATTAAAATAAAAAACAACTATCAACAAACTCTATCTGATCCCAAACCATCTCCATTTAACAACTTGGTTCTTACCACCACCCAAATCACCCCACGTCAACCATAATAAACCAAATTTAATATAATTGGAATCATGATAATTAAAATGTATAGGTGTGATATGAAAATACCAATAGGTCTTTAAAACCCAATGGAATTATTAAATATGGTTTATAAGGAAAGTCATTAATAACCAATTAATAAATCCAATGTATCATAGGCTCTACTATAGGACCTATAATGAGATCATCCAATATTTCTCTGAATGGACCAACCTGCTGACTTATGACATATCCAATCAAAACCCAACCAAAATAAGCACACCACCCTCATCAAAATTGTATAACCAATATAGCTCTATTTTACTCTAGAGGGGACACTAGTAGTGTACGACTCTATAGTGAAGCCTATGTCTAGACCCCCACTTAGCTACCTAGATTCCCATGACCTAAAATAATGCGAGTTGTAAAAACATATAAATGAAGCCTAATATATAATTCATAACCAAATAAAACATCACCCCTAAAACCCAATAATGAATAAACCCATAAATAAAATTCACCCATGGAATAAATAATAACTTTCCCATACAATTGGAACACAATCAACATGTAGAGATCAAAAAACTAGAGAAGGTGTAGATAATAAAGGGGAAATTAAGGGGTGTCTCTCAAAAAAACCATATTAAAAACAATGTGCCATCCTGGAATGGAATACCAAAACATGGATCAAGATTTTAATCCAATTTAAATTTCATAAAAAAGCATTTAAAATTTTTATGGCTACCCTTAAATAAGTGTATTGCTCACTGAAAAACAAAATAAGGCCAAAATCTATACATATCCATATAAAACATTTCCAATATCCTATATATCGTTCCTCACAAGGGTTAAATTACACACACATTTAAATTCAACATTTGAAATCCTTTAAACAACCCTTTTTCAAACTATTTTGCGGTCAAAACATCACATCGAAACAAAATTCCATTTAAAAGCAAGTCATGACTCGGTAAAAACCACAACTAGGTACAAAACCAATGAACAACATGAAATCCTTTATGAAAATCCATACGAGTATTAAAAAAAGAATAAAATCTTTAGAAATTCCTCTCTATGAATGAAAACATGTAATTAAAAAGGAAACCTATTTATATTGAGCATAAAACATAATGAAATGGTTTCAAATCACTATAATGTTATCGTATGTAGTATTAATTTCATAAATCAAGACCATAGATATCAAAAGAAAAAATTGAATTAAAAAATGAAAAAATCTCTTAGTAAAACATTATTTAATGATATAAGAGTAAATATAGAACTCTATATATCATGTAACATTTAAAAAGGACTACTCAAATAAGAATGGAGAGATGTCTAGTAAGCCTATAAACCATAAAACCCAACATTAAACCCACATGAAACCCAAAAATTGATCACTATAGATATAGGGTTCATGGGGAAAGAAACAACCAAGAGGAAAGAGACTGATAAAGGGTGATGAAGAAACGAGTAGAAGAAATACCTAAAGCCACTTGAAAATCCACAAATGAAGAACAAGATTTAATAGGATGATAGAGGTGGTGCTCCTCCTTAGCTCCATAGGGCTGTCCGATGTGAGTGGGGTTAAATGGGGGTGATAAACCATTAAATATGGATGTTATATTTTTTTTGTAAATACCCTAAAATTTTAAAACCATAAAAGGACCATAGTGGTGTTGTGCGATTTTCCCATCCATGCATTGACCACTATCTAAGACAGACATGCTGCACAATGTTCCTCCTTGATTTTTGTACAATTTAGAGAAATAGTTCACCTCACCATAGAAACACAAAAATACCTCCATGGATTATAGCTAGATCTTCATGGTTTGACAAAAGATGTTGAATCAATGTAAAACATACTCGGTCACCATGATTTTACCACTTGATGGGTACCATATGATTAGTGCTAAATGTGAGGGCTTATCAATGTCTTCACAAAAATGCTAAAGACATGTAATTTAATCCCAAAATCAAATAAAATCAAAACAAATTAATATGAGATAAATTATTACAAATTTAATAACATCGTGACACGTGCGGTGTCACATGGGTGTCCTTTTATAATGTAGCGAAAGGAAACTGTTGAAATTTAAAGAACAATTAAGTAATTCTAAAGAAAAATAAATCAAAATGGTAATAGATTTATTGAAAAGTAGGATATGTTTGAAATATCCAAGGAAAATTAAATTTATTTTGATTTTGGTTTCATCTTAAACCTTATTTTTTTAACCACTTGGTTAACAGATTTTAATCTTAACCATGATAATGTCTTTTTAATATTAAAGGGTTATAATTCTACTAATATTGTATCAATTGTATAAGAAATTACCAAGGGTAATATTTTAGATATTTTATCATAATACATGTCCACTATCAATAATTTTATGATTTTAATTAATTTAATAATATATTTTTTATTGTAAAATACTATTTACGTCATTTTGAAACTATTCACATAATTTTAATTTTATAATAAGAAGACAATAATTGAATTACAATCAAAACATTACATAAATCTATAATATTTTATAATTTTCTAAACAATTCTTGGAACACAATATTTCACCAAAATCATGTTACATTTATTTTTTTAAAACCTTTTTTTTATTTTTCTATTAATTGAATAAATAATTTATTGGCATTGCATAAGAATTTATGATAATTATTTAATGAATAAAAATTAGAAGAAAATTAAAATGATAAAAAAAATTATTTATCATTAAATTAAATATTTATAATTGAAAATATCCCATTTCTAAATTTATGTAAAATTTTGGGTGATATTACAGTCAAGAGCATTATATTATGTATTTATTACTTCAATTAATTAATATAAAATTAATAGTAAAATATAAATGGGCCCAAGTGGCCATATATTCTAGAATTATATATAATTGGACAAAAGAAACCACTCTAATAGAATAATGTCACGTTTTGGTTAATTTTTATACCATATCTCATGGTTTTCACTATATTTTACTCATTTTACCATTATCATGGTGATAAATATTTACAATGTTCTCTCTTCATAATGAAAAAATGGGTCCTATTTAAAAAATTTGATCATATTGATTCCAAATATGGTATCCATTTTCGATATTGAATCTCTATATTTTGAAGAGAAAATCTTATGATAAAAGCAAAAAATGCATTAGATTTTTTTAAAAAATGATTTTTATGTAAAAAAATGGTTTTATAAAAAATTCAAACATTATGTTGACTTCAATGAAATTAATTGGATTTTTAATAATATAATATAGAGAAATTGACTTTTAAGCAAAATTAAAAAATGGAACAAAATAAATTCATGGATCAAAAATAAAATTTTCAATAAAAATCATTGGTTTTCATTATTCACTGGAAAATCATGATTTTCAGAAAAATACCATAAATTCAATCTAAGATAATTTGGAAATGATGATTAAAATACAGAGTTTGGTTTTTCAAATATGTTTTATAAAAGTGGTAAAGAATAATTATATTATTTTCTCACTTGAAGAAAAAAAAATTTTTTTGAAGACAACATATTTTGAAGAATAAAATGTATTTACTAAAAAAAGAGTGTTTTTTTCAAAATAATAAATCAATATATTTGTATTGATTAGGTCTTATATATATACATCATAATTTAGATAATTTTATTTATACCCACCAATTCAATGAATATGTTATAATA
Organism: Viscum album; assembly: GCA_963277665.1. NCBI lineage: Eukaryota > Viridiplantae > Streptophyta > Magnoliopsida > Santalales > Viscaceae > Viscum > Viscum album. The sequence continues at coordinate 1,821,379,394 of OY728164.1, forward strand.
GTCATATTTAAAAATTTATATTTTAGGTTTTGATTAAGATTTGTGTAGTGTGTTATATGGGCTATCAAAACCAATGCTATTCTAAAATATAGCGGTGTCATAGGTTTCAGGACACCACATTAATATATCCCCATTTTCCCATTTAATTTTATGATTCTATTGAATATATTATTTGGTAAACATCTATGTTACACTCATTTATAATTATTTGGATGTTTGGTATTATGAAATGTATAAAGATATCCCAAAAATAAGATATAAGGGAAATTTAATCCATGAATATTCATTTCGTATAGATATGAGGAGTTTAGATACAAGATTTGAGACCAAAAAGAGAAAAATGAGATTGCAAGTATAAATTTTATGTTCCATGGGAACCAGATGTTCAAGTACATTCAAAATCCCATATTTTCATGAAGGGAAAGTGTTGAGGAATAAATTAATTATCAAACACCTATACCATAACCACCTGTTACTAAAATGGTGGAGGTGAAAGAATACCCATCATTAGTTGACCTGAAGTTGGGGTTAGAAGATATTGATAATGTGGTGACTCAATCCACTCCAAATGAAGATACAGAACCATCATAGGAGCTTTGTGATGTTGTTCCACACAAACCTAACATTTTACTGGTTCAAAGATATCAATGAGGAAAGACTCCTTCCAAAAGATATCTAGAATTAGTTATCCTGATACTGAGTAATGAGGGGAATCTAAAAGGATATTAAGAAGCATTTTAATTTTTTCTATCACTGAATACAAGAGGTTATTGATCAATTGTTTCTATGTCCAATGAATATCCACGTAAAGAATAACCAAATGAATATGTTGACAAAAGGTGTTTGATCAGGACAAATTGGACCTTTTGAGATGCTCTGATGGATTTTATCTAGAGAGGGAGAACTGATTGTGTTTTTATGAAGATAACTTGGTATGTGTATAGTGCACAAACTCCACCAACCATGGACATTTCCCATGGAATCTTCAGGTGCAGAAATTGTACCTTTGGTAGGAAGGGGTGTATGTGGAGAATGGTGTGGATTAGTAAATGAGTTGGGTCAAACATAAAATACTAGAACTATTAATATTCAACGAGGCTAGGAGACCCTTCATACATTATCAGTTTTTACCAAGAAATACATTGTATTCGGGAGATATATTTGAAAAGATTTGAGATATAGAAGGGGGATGTGCCTTATGGGAGTTTTTATGAGTTGTCCATGTTAGAATACATATACTTTTCTTCCCATATTACATTTCTCTGTGACCAATGAATTAAATCATGATACAGTTGTAAACAACATCCTTGGATTTTTATTCGAGCACCAAGGCCTTATAGTGGGATTTCTGACAAAAAACACTGGGATGCAGGGCCCTATTTATCAAAAGAGCAGCAACCCGGGCTCCGTCATAACTATGAACTCCACTCCCCTCCTATTAATGTAACCCGGGCCAAAAGGGTCTCCGTCATCTTATTATTGTTTAGGTCCATATTTTTAGTTTCTATAAACATTAGAGGTATATATTAAGGTATAAGAGGTTTCAGAAAAGGTGTTTTTTTCTGAAAGATGAAGCATGATACAGTTTCTCCCTTTCACATTAGCATTTTGGATAACATAGAATCCCAAATCACGAGTTTTACTCCCAAAATATAAGGCAGGATAGGAAAACCATGTGGAGTGACATCCTGGATTAAATCTCCATGATAGTTCCCATCAACAGTTTACATGAATCCATTGATATAAGATTTTTGGTTGAATGTTGGTGGCACTCATGTATATATATTACATATCCCGAACCCTAAAAAATATTAGTATTTTTTTTGGATATATAAAATATAGAAACCATAGTTGAATCCTTGTTCTTATTAGATTATGATTCTAATCAATATATATTCTTTAATTTTATAATTTACATATATGTAATAATGTTTAAAAAATTTTATGTCCAAATATATAAATATAATTTTAAATATAAAAATAATTTAAAATTCAGACATTAGAATATATATTTTATAAAATTAAATTTTCTATCTACATATGAATAATTATTAAATATATACTAATACCTATATAGTTTTATTTTAATATAATTATAATTTATGATATATAAAATCATAGTATGTTATATTTTAAAAAGGAAAATTTATAGAAATAATTATTAAAAAATATAATTCATGTATGATATATCTATCTGTGTGTAGTACATGCAGTAGATGAATTTAAAATATTATAAATTTAAAAAATAAAACCCAAATTTTCAAATGAAATAATTTTAATTTGAATCTATAATATATTTTTTAGAAAATTAAATTTATAACTTATTATCTAAAAATAAAAATTCTATGAAAATATATTTCATGATAATTTTAAAATATATTAATATATTAATATATTTATGGTAAAAATTTATATTTAAATATATTTTAATAAATAAATAAATGTATATATATATTGACTATTTTAATATATAAATTGTTTGTGTGTGTTTGTTAATTTAATTATAATTAAATAAATAAATTAGAATTTAATAATATAAAAAATTTATTTGTAACAATGCCCATACTGAGAGGGAGAGAAAGGCTTAAAAATTTTGTGGTAGAGTGGGGTGGTATTAGTTTATTGATTTGAGAGATTATTCAATCATTCCTCAGCTAAGAGTGTAGGGATTCGAACCCCACCGACCTCACCATATTTGATATATTTTTTGTTTAGGTGACCTTTTATCAAATATAATTGTTTTTATTATGGCCTAAGACCTTGAAACAAAATATTACATGATTATTTTAACAAACATCTATTAATATAAATACAAAGGATTAAAAATCCAAGTATATTTGGAAGATTAGGTTCAAAATAAATCAACATGAAAATAAAAAATTTATATATTATCACAATAATCATATCCTAAATCCACCTGATCTCCTAAAACTACATAGGATAACCAAATAAATACATCTAACAAAGGGGTAATCTTAAAATCTCAGTAATTGGATAAAAATTTTAGGAAACATATCATGTATATCAAAGGAAAAAATGATATCATAAAAGAAATGCATCATGGGTAATCACATGAGAGCACAACATAATGTTCATTGTATTATATGATCATAGAAACATAATAAATTTGGTAAAATCAAAAGAAATTACAGAAATATATGTTAAGCCTAACATCTAAAACAATATTATATGGTAGGTAGAGTTCCATCTTGGATTATATTTACTCACTAATCACATACATAACATCTCACAAGACTAAAGTATTAACCGTTACATTATAGATATTTCTAGGAACACCCATCATAAAATGTTCATAATTATGCCTACTAGAAAAAAAATTAATCGTTTGGAATAATCATAATAATTACCGATATAATGAATTGGGTTTCATAATCTTTTCTCTTGCCTTTATCTAATAGATTTAATAAAGATGAATTTTGAGAAATGAACAAAAGGAATGTTTTACATAATCAAAGTAATAAATAATAATATTTTTATATATTTAATAGACATATATATAGAATTTATAAACATTTCATAGCTTTAAATAGGGAGAGAAAGTGAGTTAGATAAAGAAACATCATTACAAAAATACAAAGGGTGGTTTAGATATATCCCTTACCTTAAGTATTTTCATTTTTCATATGAATTAGAAAATATTATTTAATAAATATATTATTTCATGTACTATAGAAAAATAATAATATATATCATACAATATATTATTTTCTTATGACATCTTACAACATGTTTATCAGTAACTCATTATTAAAATCAATGTTTTAGTGACAATTACTTTCTTTTTTCATGCATGTTTTGGTTCATTATTATCAGTGTATATAAATTGATCGTGGTTATATTATCTAAATAAATTTAAAATTATTATAATATCACATATATTAATTATATAATTACTTATTCTTATCCATAAAATTTTGATTTAAAAATGAGTTACACCATTCACATAGATGGTAGGTTGTACGTATGCATGAAAATTATTTCAATTTTTGATGGATGTAATAAAATAAAGTTAAATAATAATTCAGCAATAAAAAATAATAATAATATCATAAATAACACAAATATCTATTAACTTAATAATTATTACAATCCAAGAGAGGCGGTGATAAAAACAAAATTTTATTGGTTTTTAAGGCGGTAGTTCACTGTACACACAAACAATGTTTTTTTCCGATCTTATGGAATTGGTGATGAATATATATTATTAAATTAACAATATTTAATTTAATTGTAATTAATATAATGTTATTATTATTTAATCATGTTTTATGAATTTTTCAAGGTGGTATAAGAAGAAATTAAACTATAACATTCAGTTGAATACAATACCTCTTATTTAGAAAACTTCATTTTCTTTTCACCATAAATACAATAGGGTTGATATTATTACAAAGATAAGGACTGTGTAATGTGTATAGGGATTTTTAGAATGGATTAGGGTATTAATTGGCTCATTTAGAATGTTTTTATGTTTAAATAAAAGAGGAAAATAGGGGAATTTTTATAAGTTAGAAGAGGGGATCACATGGAATTACTTAAAATATAAAATTAATATAAATTATTTTTCATTAAATTAGGATAAAAATGATATAATATATATATATATATATGATGATTATGGTTCTAAATTATTTCATAAAATAAATTTTTAAAAGTTTATATTATGTTTTTAGCCTAATCACATTGTTTTAATTCGTGTTAACCCTTTTTGATAGTTACCATGATTACAAAGTATTTACTCATTAGGGGTCAATATAGTTAATATGAAAGAAAAATTGGTCCAAAAATAGACCATATTATTTTTGTTTTTAAGCAAATAAAAATAAATTTTATAAATATTGGATTTTAAGAATCTAATATCATATAATAATATATTATTTTTTATAAATAAAATTAATGGTATTTTTGGAACTATTCTTTTTAATTTGACATTGAAAACAACTTGAAAATAATTAAATTAGGGTATACTACATTAAATCATATATAATATGTTATTTTTATCTATAAAATTCATGGGACAAAATAATTCATTATAATTATATTACTTTTATAATTTTTAAAATCACTTATTTTATTTTTCTATTAATTGAAAAATTGTTGTGTTGGCATTATTTAAGTATTTTAGGTAATTATTTCATCAATAAAAATTACAAAAAAATTATCATAAAAATTTTTTTTATCTAAATAATGATTTTTAATAATTAAATTTCGTTTATGGATCCCTATGTCAAAAATTTTGAGATAATAATGAAAAGAGAGCATGATTTTTTTAGTTTTCTTTATGTAAAATAACTTAATGGAAAAAATAAACAATAAATGGAAAAAAGACACATTTTCAATGTTATGATGATTAAAAATGAAATATAATAATCCAATAAAAATTTCCAATATTTTGTAATGAATTTAAGCCTTATCACATTAGTTTAAACTCTAATTAACCCATTTTACATTTATTTTGGTAATAAAAATTAACCATTGTTACTATTCATAACAACCAAAAATAAAAGGAACAAATTTAAATTTTTTGGAACAATTTATTAATAAAATGGATTCATTTTTTGAATATTTTTTTTATAATTTCAAGAAATTAATTTAATATTGAAACACCAAACACAATGAAAACTATTATTCTGAAAATTTTAATTATATGTATCATTTTTTTTACCAATTTCAATTGTACAATTAATTCAAAAGACAATAATTGTATTAATCAAAATAAATATGAACTAATATAATTTTTTATAGCATCCAAAATATAATTTTACCTTTTAAATAATTTAAATGTAAATATACTTTTTGTTAAAAATAAGTATTTTTCATTATTCATTGAAAAATCAAACTTTTATGTAAAATATAAACATTTCATCATAAGATAATTTTGATATGTTTATTTTAAGAATTTTATCATTTTTATCAAATAATTTGTTTATATTTTTAGAAATTAATTATAATATTTTATCAACAAAATAAATAAAAAAAATTGAAAATAAAAATTATTTTTGAAGAATTAAATGAATTTACTAAAAAATAGTTGATTATTTACTAAACAGTAATCAATAAATTTATATTGAGTAAGAAATTTATATATATTTTATAATTTAGTTAATCATATTCATGCCTTCTAAATTTACAACAATATTATAATAGTTATATTTAATTAATAATATTTTATGATTTTTATAGACTCGATGTTGGATTTCTAATATACTATAAAACATAGTCTTCTTTTTAGAATTTCAAAATGTTAAATTTTTCTCCCTTAATAAAATTATCCCAAGAAATTTCATATCACACACTATTTTTAAAATAGGTGATTGTGATTCTACATCATGAGTTCCTCCGATTCTTATGTTGCATCATCATATAATTGGTTTCACCACTGTACTTTAACATGGTGAGTTATCTTACACATAACATTATCTATAAGTTCTAAGTTATTTATAAGATGATCCTCATAAGAGACATCATTTTACTACTATACCCCCTCAGAATTCTATACATGTGATGTTCCTGGTATGTACTTACTCAAGATATATATGTAGAATATGTTGTGAACATGAGATTGGGTTGGTGGGAGAAATAGTCAATAGGCTATAATTCTAATATGATCAACAATCTCCAAGGGACCGATTCATCTAGTAATAAGATATCCTTCTTCCCAAATATTATGAACCTCATACATGGAAATATTTATAGAAAAACATTATCTATGAATGAAATCTCCAAGTGTCATCACTGATTGTTAGGATATATCTTATGTCGATTTTGAGAAGACCTCATGTGTTATGGAAAATTATTGACCTTTTATACCATTTCCTCAACCATTTCAATCCCCAATATCTCATTTTTACCAACTGCATCACAACATATAGTTGGTCTACATGTCTTCCCATAAAGGGATTCATAAGGAGACATTTTGATTTTTGAATGAAACTAATTATTGTACACGAACTCAATGAAAACAAGAATTTTATCCCATCATTGTTTGAATTCCATCAAGAATTTTCTCAATATATCTTGAAATGTAAGGATATTATGATTATATTTTTCATTATTTGGGGGTGATAATACCTACTGAATTTTAACTCAGTATTTAGATAATATGGTCTACTCTACTAGGACATAGAGTCAAATATTAGATCTCGGTCAGATAAAATCAGTAGTGGTGTTCCATGTAGCCTCACAACATCTATGATGTATATCCTTGAATGTTGATTGAGTGAGAAGTCCTATCAAATTGCTATTAAGTGAGGTATATTTCTAAGATGATTCACCATAACCTATATGTCATTATTTCCTCTTAACGTATTTAGATTAGTGGAGATAAAGTCTATAGTGATGTTTTCCCATTTTCATATATTTATGGGTAATGGTTCCATCATCCCCTTATAATTTTACCTTTAAGAAATCAATTAATCACATACAAGACATATAAATTTATATTATATGATCTCATTATACATATTTTCTGATAAATATTTCTCTTTGAGAACATAATACATCTTCATCCTCCCTGGGTAGATGGAGAATGATGAGCTATATGCCTTATTCAACGATTCATTATTTATATCAGGATTTTATGGTAGACATAGTCATGAACCATATATTAAAACACATTATTAATCACATTTTAAATTCAAGGATTTCACTTTCTTATAGATTCCACATTCTTCTAAACTGGTACATGATTTTATTGAACACCCTTTATGTTCACCAGAAAGGATGGTTGAGAAATCATTTGATAATGAAATGATAATGTTACTTCCTTCATTATTTCCAAGTACATCCTATCCAATTATAATAATATAGGATTATTATCAATTATCATCATTAAAGAAGTTTTCACATCATTTATACTTAAAGAATCTACCACTATATTTACTTTCATGGGATGGTAATGAATTGATCATTCATATTCCTTGACAATACATAAAGGTCTTTGTTGGCCCATATTATTATCATAAATTTTGAATATATATTTAAGGATCATAGTATATGTATTTATTTCACTCATATCCCTATATAGATAATGTCAGTATATTTTCAACTCAAAGATCATTGTAGCAAACTTTAGATCATGTGTTAGATAGATCCTCTCTTGAAATTTGAACTGCTTTGAGGCATAAGATATCACATCGTCCTTTTTTTCTTATTATACAACCAAAACCCTTCTTTAAAATAACTATATACCAAAAAAAATTCTCCCACTAGGGAATCATAAGTATTGGTACAATGATCAGCCTCTTTTTCAATTCCTTAATGCTCTCTTCACCTTTATCAGTCTATATAATCAATACCACCTTTTAGGTCATTTTAATTAGTGTGTTTAACAATAACGAGAGGTTTCTCGAAAATCATAAATAATAAACAAGTACATTGAGGAAAAAAAAGATCTCTATTATAGATAATGGTCTGATCCAATCCTGACATTCCTTAGCCTTTTAGGGTCCCACAGATATCCCTTTACTAGTGATAACATTCCCCTAGAATAATACTTCCTCTATCCAGAACCAGTATTTATTGCAAATTTTATATATATTCTATTTTATAATGTATTTATAACACTATTAAAATAATCTCCACAATCCTCTTTTATTTTTGAGTATATCAGAATATTATGTATAAATAATTCCAGAAATTTTCTATGGTAATCTCTAATGACTCTATTAATTAAGTCCATAAATATTTATGGAGATGAAGTGATTTTTAATGGAATTGTTAAGAACTTATACTGTCTCTACCTTTTTTAAAGGTATTTTTATGAATACCTTACCTATATATCTTTAATTAATGATATCCATTTCCAAGGTCTACCTTAGTGAAATTCGAGGCCCTATATATTTGATCGAACAATTCTTTTATCTATTTGAACAAGATATCTATTCTTTATATTGATTTTTTGTGTCCATGATAATCAATAAAGGGGAATATTTACCCATTATTATTCTTGACTAATATAAATAACACAACCCATGGTGAAGCACCCAGGAATCTAAAATCCTTTTAAATATTCAATTATAACTGGTTTTTTAGTTCTTATAACTAAAAAGTGCCCATTCTGTAAGGATTCTTGGATATGAGAAAAGATAATAGTGTAAGTTCAATTGAGTAATCAATATATAAGTTAGGAGGAAGTACAATAAAATTTTTAGGGAATACATCAATATAATACCTCACAATAGGAATGCATTCAAGAATTATTTTTTTATTTATCTCAATCATTTTGAGCAAGATATTATTTCTCAAAAGGAAATAATATCCATGATTGAACATAATATTATAATTGATATTTAGCCTCATCTGTACACATATACAGAATTAGAGTATGACTTGGTTTGTGAAGAACGATATCCCTCTCTTGATAGTTGATGTTGGATTTATATAAGGATAACCAATGCATGCAAAATATTGCATAAAAAACACTAAAGTAAGACATAAAATATTTTCTGGAAGACTTAGTCCACAAACATTGATTGAGGTGGAGTTATATTGTTTGAAATAAATAATTTATTTATTTTATATTCTCAAATACAGATCATCCCCACTATTTTTTGGTGGTGTTGGAATAGTTATACGAAAATCTCAAGATATGAAATAATGTGTACAACCAGAATAAAAAATTACATTATCTTTTGTTGAATTTGTTAACTAGCGTACATGTCACCCCATCATTTTCAGGATCCAACTCAGTAGTAGTGATAATATATTCCCTTAATTTTTCTCTATGATATTTTTTATTGATTTTTCCTAAAAACCCTTGGTTAAGTTCATTGGATTTATTAATGGCCATGTTTCTTACAGTTGAAACACTCTACTGTAATATCAGTATTTATTTTAATCTTATTTTTTTAATTATTCCTTGGGGTTATTTATATATTTTGGGAATTTGTGATCCTGATTACCTTATTTTTCATACTTGAATCATATCATAGTTTACCTCATATAGTTTTAGGATGCTTCTACCCATACATTTTACACATGGTATGTTGGTTTTTCTTAACTCCATAATATTTATCTATTGATCCTCTTAAATTAAACCCTAATTTATTATTTTTTATCTACAAGAAAAAAATAATAATGAGATTATACAATACCCATATCTACATAGAGGGAACAATGAAAAATTTCCTCATAACAATCAAAGTATAAAATTGCCAATGATTTTTGTAGACTTTGTTTTAGTCCACTAAAGAAGAATTCTACCTTACTGTATGTATTGATGATGAAGTTAGAGTCATACTATGAAAGTCTTGTGAATTGTTTTCATATTCCTTGATATAATCATATTAATTTTGATTTATTTTAAGGAAATCCATTCCCATTTTAAAGATAGGAGTTTGGAAAAAAATATTTATTGAAAAATATTTTATTGAATTATTCCCAATTAATGGAATCAATATCCTCTTTGGGATTCCTTTTCATGATTTGAGTCCACCACTTATCGACTTACCCCTCTATAAGATAAGCATCCCACAAACATTCACTTATTCTAAAAATTAGAGTACATAAAATAACTTCTCAATAGGGTTAAACCATTATCCTTTATGAGGGGATAAGAAGATCCTATAAAGGTAGGAGACCTCTGATGCATAAAATAATCAACTAAATTTTTTTCCTTTCTTTGGAGAAGGATGGCGTTTCACAAGATTCAGGTTATTATTCATATCATAATCTCATGGATCTAGAATTTACATGAAATTAATTTATCCAACTTCTATAAGGTTAGGATTATCTTTATAGAAGTCATTAAATTTCCTATAAAGTTGGTTTTTGGAACAATTTCAACTATTTATAAGCATTTACTGTAAAATTGAATATATATATATATATGAATACTTTAGCAAATAAAAATCTAAAATGAAACTGTATAAAAATAAATGGAATAACATATTATTTATAATTATATCAAAAATTATGAGTATATATGTTTTTATTATTGGTTATCCATGGCAGTTTCTCTAATAGGTTTTCTAGCCAAAATAACTATCAAGTCCTTCATAATTGTTCATAAATATTTTTTAAAATGTTCAAAACATATTCATTGATAGTGTCAAAACAAGTGTAAAATAAGGCCACTTCTTCATTAATCATGTAAAGATCGATTCAAAGAATAATTCACCTTTTTTGAGTTATTAATTCTATATACAACTGTGTTAGAGGAACATCCACTTCTAGTATGATGCACTTACATAGAAACCATATTCTCTACCCTTCACCAAAATTCCGTGATATTTTTATATAATTAGACTCATACATAAGGTTTTCAATAATGTAATCTGGCCTATATCTCAAAAATTAATTATACCATAGTCTGATACCCACTATAATGAACCAATCCATTAACACATATTATTACATGATTTTTTATCATTAATATCCATTAAAATACAACCAAATTATTTAAAATCAAATTCCCTTTGGAAGATTAGGTACATAAAACATGAATATTAATATAAAAAGTATCTATTAAATATCTAATAATAATACATGGAAAATATGAGTCATTAGAATACCAATTTTTATGTGTTTCTAATTAAAAACACACACACATGTGCACACACCCACACACATTATGACTCCCCAAAATTTAATTTTATATAATTATAAATAAATATTATGCTCGATTGTGTTTACAACCACAATAACGCGTGTAAAATTGATCCATGATATTATATATTCATGGATTGTTTTGTGATAATAGTTTATATTTAGAGTAAAATATAGATCTTTACCCATTAGTGAATATGATTGATTTGATAAGGGTTTATCACTTTAGTGAGATCCCATTTAATAAAAGTCATTCTTTAATGCTTCATAAAACATGATACTCACTTGTTAAAATGTTATATTGTAGATAATGTCATCATCATAATCAAGATAAATATTATAATTAATCACTAAAAAAGATTAATGTAACGTTAGTATCTCTTATGATAGGTAACTTAAGATTTTTTTTTCAGCATTTCTAATTTATAAAAACTGATTAAAGCAAAATTCTATATGACAGTATAGTTCCTTCTTCAATAACCAAGGGTTAATTATTTTAGACAAGTGACTCTGGATTTTTATAAAATCATAATGTTATTCATAAATGGTTTCAATGTAATTAGAAGAAAAAAGGACAAAGGAATATTAGTTTATACTTATGTAATCAATATGATTGAGTACGCCACTGCTTTTATTCTCATATACTTAATATGATTGGATACATAAAATGATATTCAATATTATTGAATATGCTAAATTAAATGGTACTAATAATCATATCATAACTCATGAAATTAAATCGGTATTATAAGAATGTAATTATATCATAACATGTGTAAAAATAAAGGTTTTATCGTCATTTCATCATAAACATTACGAGTGAAAATAAGTGGGATTCAAAAGAAAATAACTCATGAATGAGAAATTGTTTTAATAAACATCATTCCATCAAAACATAATCAAATAAAAGAAATAATATGAATAAAAACATCGAATAATTTCCCATAATGGCATGAGAAACAAACTTTTTTTTATCTTATATAGGAAATAACTTTGAAGGAACTTTTAAACACATATCTTAAGGAATATATCATTTCTAAATTGAAAAATTATTTTTAAAACATAAAATATATTCAAATACATTTTTCTATGAAAATATAATTAAAATCTTATAAATAAATATTTAAAACCCAAAAAAATTAACAAACATTTTTTCCTTGAAATTTACCACCATGTATCATTTGAAATCAATTTGAAGACAATTTGAAAACATGGTTTTTTAATAAAATTGATTTCCATCCAAAGTGAGAAATACAATCATATTTTAATAATATAACACTTTTTTTTATTTATTAAATACCTAATGTGAAAAAATGGTACTAAAACATGATGATATAATGATTAAATAGAGTATAATAAAATTTATGTGTGTTCTTGAGAGATGGATCATAAAATTTCAATAAAGGAAGCATAATCAGAATCAATCTCAATAAACAATGAGATTATTTCAATAATCCCATGTGATATGGTAACATGGGATCATACTATCCATGTAGGAAAATGAAATTAAATAAATATTAAAATATCATTAAATGAGGTATATTCAGGATATTAAATTTAAAATAGATGTATATACAACTGAAAAATGAATATAGGTGCCAAATAAAACATGTATCTCAAAGATGGAAAATTCAGAAAATATTTTCTTACCGATTTTCATTATTTTGAAACATTATCCCCATGAAATAAATATCCGAGAATTAATATGTAAATAAAAATATATTTATGTATGATAATAATTGAATACATCCAAGGTAAATATAGACATCACATAAAAGTAATGGGTGGTGAATAAAGCATGTATCTCACAGAAATAAAAAAGTAAGATAAAATCAACTTACCCTGTGTCTTGGCTCACATAATACTCATATAATATTCTTGTATAATAAAATTATGTTATTATAAATCTTATAAAGACGTATATTATTATATCTAATACCATATATGGTATTATAATGACCTTTTACTTCCCACTTTTTAAAAATCCTACGTTACGGTTTCAATTCATGCAATATTTATTTGTTTTTTTCATGTGTCTTAACTTGTTATATATTCAGTAATTATACTTATACATTAATTTCCAGAATTTGAACCATTATATAAATATAATTTATATTTATCATAATTTTATTAAAAAAATCCATATAATATAGAATTATGAAATGGAATACACTATTCATGGATATAATATGTCGTACATATGCATGAACATTGTTTCCATTATTATTATTATATTGAAAGAAATACTTAAAATTACATAGTGGTGTATATATATATTATAATTAAATTATAATTATTAATTCATATATATCATATATCTTCACTAAATGCATCGTTAATACATTCCATATAGTCTTTAAATGAATCCCATCGCTTTGAGAGGGTCGTTAGTCCACACTTCCTCAAATGAAATTATCATATTTACACCAAATGGAAAGTATAAAGATATGTGTTATAAATATATTATATAAGATTAATGAAATAATATATATAATATAAAACATATCTAAAAATAATTTTCATTATAATTTCCACCATGAGAGGTGGTAAAGGAAAAAATGAAGAATAATTATTCAATGAGGCGGTAGTTTTTTATACATGTAAATAGTATATTCCTTATCCATTATATGGAAGTGTGTGTAAGTGTAGGTTAAAATATTAGAATAGAAAATAATCATATATTTAGGATAATGGTTTTTTTATAAAATCATGGAATTATATGTTTTGATGGGTAGATGAAATAAAATAAATAAACTTGAGGGAGAATGTTACCTCTTATTCAGGTAACTCCATTTGGATTTAACCAAAGGGATTCCTTGGATTTATTTTTGACCAATATTAGGATTATTAAATTATTGGTTGTACATTGAGGAGATATTTTTTAGAGCTTGGTTGATGAAAATTAGATGGATAAGTGTGAGGAAGTGGGAGGAGAGGACGCCTTTTTATAGTGGTGAAGGAGTGACACATTTATAATGTTAGGGAAAACGAATTACACCAATGTTTATAGATGTAAAGTAGATCCAATAATGAAAAACATTGTATAAAAGGGATTATAGCGTATAAATATGGCCAGCCATTGGATCTTGGACATGTTTCTAGGTCTTTTAGGCCCTTATGTTTATGTTTTAGTCCTTAGTTAAGCTTAATTTTACCCTAATTGATATAATTAATTGTAATTACTTTCAATAATATTTTTTTCAAAAATAATTTGAACTAATAATACATTATAAATTAGAATTAATATTAACATTTATTAAATTTTTCCAAATTAACATCACTTAAGTGGTAGAAATAAATTTTAATTTAATATCTAAATTATATAGACAATGCAGGCTTTTAAAGGAAAAATTATTAGAAGTTTTTTATGATTTTATATCCCATTTCAATGTCAAATTCGAGAAAATTAACTAGTTTTATTAATTTATAAAAATAAAATATAATTGAAATTTTAAACCTAATTAAAATATAATTCAATATTATAAATAAATTAGATGAAAGCTGAATAAAAATGCAGTATTTACACTATTCAACCGAAAATGATATTCCTTAGAAAAATAAAAAAATTAACACCAAGTTAATATCGGAGTTATAAAATCATAATTGGGGTTTATTTTATCATATAAAATTTTGAAATGTTCCTAAAATTAATTTTTTTTTTCTATTTTTCACCATAGGAAACTAAAAAAAGTACGTTTGGAAAATTAGAATTTTTAAACATATAAGGACATTATGAAAAAAAAATTTATTTCCTTATAAATATTTTTTATTTATGTAAAAAAATTATAAACAATTTTTATAAGTCAATAATAATATTTATATTAATAACATTAAATTCTAGGTTATAATTATTTCATTTAAATAATTATAACAATAAAATGAAGCTTCGTAGAAACTCTGTGTCGCGTGTAACATACGCCAAGTCAGTTATGTGTGTAATGTATGCAAAGTTAGTTTTGACTATAACATATGCCAAGTTGGTTTTGTGTGTAACATATCTCTATTTGGTATCATGTGAAAGGAATGTTAAACATATACAACGTAAGAAATCAATGAAAATTTAGTTCATTCAAAAAGAGATCCATGGAAACATGGGGAGTTACATCTACTGTTTCTATAAAATCCACTCCCCTATAAAAAATGTTACACATGTCAATAGGGTTACTCACATTGTGTTTTTAGTTATGTACATCAATATAGTTTTCAACCATATTAGAAGATGATATGACATCATTGGAGGTGTTAAAGATAGATTCGTTTTAAACGATGAAGTTGTAGACATTGTCTCTCATTTGGGTTAGCATTTGGGATAATAAACACTCCCACATCAATGAGTTCCCACCCTAATAGAGTTTTTGAAACAAAATTCACACTTGTAGAAACCTCCAAGTTTTAATCTTCATGACCATTTCCCTCTCTAGTTGACAATAATTCATTCATAAAAAAGAAGAATATTTTTCTTAGAAGGTTTTTGTACTCTAGAATATATATTATTTATCACAAAAACTAGAAAATCATTATATTTATTTTAAAATATAACAATAATGAAATGTGGGGTTGAATCTATATTGTTGATTGATTGAGATTTTTATCAAAATATATTCATTAGATGTATAAGCTACATACATTTATAAAATTTGATGTCGGAAAAAATATAAATATAAATTTTAAATATATAAATAATTTGAAATTTAAAATATTAAAATTAATATTTTTGAAAATAAAATTTTCAAACTTCATATGAATTATTCTTATATATATAGTAATATATATAGTTATAATTAAATATATTTATAATTTATGATATATAAAATCGTAGTAAATTAAAATTTCAAAAAGAAAATTTATTTAAATAGTTACTATCAATATAAATATTGTATATTCTATCAATACATGTATAATATTAAATGATGGAATTTATCATATTATAAACTTGAAAAAAAAAAATTCTATTTTGAAATGAAATAATTAAAATTATAAATAATATAAAATGTTTTTGGTAATAATATTTTTAACTTATTATATATAAATTTGAATTCTATGAAAATAAAATTAATAATATTATTAATATATATTAATCTTTCTATATATTCATTATAGACATTTATATATAAATATATCAATTGTGAGAGATTTGTTGTAATTAAATTACAAATAAATAAATAAATAAAATTTTATTAACATAATAAAATATTTGTAACTATACACATAAAAATATGGGTGGGGAGAGTTGGGGGAAGAGAGATAAACTCATTAATTTGAGATATTATTCATCCATTACACATTTTAGAGCATAGGTGTTTGAACCCCACTGACCTCCCATGACCAGATGCCTTTTTTGAGTGACCTTTTATCATTGGTAAAATTTCCAGTGTTAAAAATGGGTCACTTTATTTATTATTTTTATATATCCATGAGAGAATTCCTTATGTATAATAAAAACCTACACAAAAATAGTTGAGGCTTTTGAAACCACTAAAAATGTAATTTTTTAGTTCTAAAAAACCACAACTATGCTAAGCACTATTAAAATCCACCACCTTTTTCAGAAATAAAAAACTGCTGAAAAGATTATCTTTATTAGCGATAAAAATATCATTAATAATGGTGACCATTATCATTGTTGAAAATTTAATTTCTATATGCCAGCTTTATCAGCACTCAAAAAAATTGTTGAAAAAGGTTTTCTTTATCAGCGATAAAACAAAAGCACTAATAAAGGCCACAATTTTCAGTACTTTGGTTTTAGTGCCTATAAGAGAACCCTTTATCTATGTTTTTTAGTGCTGATGAAATTTTATTTATTTAATCACTCACCTTCCTATATCGCTACTTTAATGCACCCCCTTTTCGTAGTGTTCCAAATGCTCCTTTATTAGTGCTTTTTGGTTTTCTAGGCACATATTCACTCGTGCGCACCCCTAGACTCAATCCTATGATTCCACAAGATTTTTTATTCTATTTTTAATGATATTTGTATTTATTTATATATAATTACATTCATATTTTTCATTTATATATTTATATATATTTATATATATTTATATAATTATTTTAAAAATATATTAGTGAAATATATGTTTGTGTGTGTGTGATATATATACACATATATATTTTTAAATATATTACATATTAATATTCATTTACATATATAAAATATAAATATAAATATATATCTAGTTATTAATTCACACACACCTATTTATACATTTTTATAAGTATATCTATATTCATATATATTTTTTATAGTGTAGACAAAATGGTTATATAATTGTTAAGTAAAATCGAAAAAAATTATTTCCATATAATTTATATAATTATTTTTAAATTCATTTTTAAAAATATCTATGTATTTTATATTTAGATATAAATTTCATAAATTTCATATATATATATTTATATGCCAATATAAATGAATATACATTTATACGAATTTATATATAATTTAATATTTCAATATAATTTTTTATAATTTAATTGTAAATATTTATTGTAAATATGTTTATATACTATATTTAATGATAATGAAATATTTATAAACATGGGTTTATATGTAATGTATTTTCACAATATTTACACACACATGCACATATTTACACACACATATACATTAATATTTTACACATATACACACAAATATTTATATATATTCATTTTTTACACACATTATAATATTCACATAAAAATATAATTTTTACTAATGTACACGTATTTATATTCAACCATTACTTTTACAAGAATATTTATATATATTAATGCATTCTTATAAGTTAAATAAAATAGTTAATTTTTTATTTTAAATAAAATTAATAAAAAAATATTTATTTTAATATGGTTTATATATTTTGAAATATATTTTTATGAATTTTTTTTTAAATTTTTATTTGTAAAATGATTTATTATATGTAAATATAAACAAACATTCTTATATTTAATTATAAACAGTACTATAATATTAAAAATGATAAACATTTATTATCATAATATTTATATAAATGTAATACTTTGTAAAAATTCATTTTCCTCTAAAATGTGTAAGAATACACTCTTAAACGAAGCTAAAATATCATTAAATATTAAAAAATTATGATATTCAAATTAAAAACATAGTTTTGGAGGCCTTTAGTTCACTTTTTGACCTAACAAAATAGTGTCTATGATCTCCCCAATTCAACAATGCATAGATATCTTCAGAGGCTTCGATTTGATATATGGAAGGGACCAGATGGATAGAAAGATTCAAAGTCATGGTTGTTTGGCGTTCATGTCATGTTTTCAGCTTATCATTGATCTTTCATTAATTTATTGAATTATTATGTCTTCCAATTATTATTAAATTAATATTATAAAATAATAATTTGAAAATTATTAATTAATATTTTACTAAATAGGTTATAATCCAATTTAACTAAATACATTACATATTAAGTGTTAATGGATATTTATTCATATATAAATCATATTTAAAAAATTATATTATATTTATATTAATATAAATATATTTACATATAGATATGTTATTTTTAGTGATATAAATATTTTATGAAATACAACTTTTATTAGAGCTAAAATTAAACTGATAAAGATCACTCCTTATCAGTG
Organism: Viscum album; assembly: GCA_963277665.1. Classification (NCBI taxonomy): domain Eukaryota; kingdom Viridiplantae; phylum Streptophyta; class Magnoliopsida; order Santalales; family Viscaceae; genus Viscum; species Viscum album. The sequence continues at coordinate 1,821,398,564 of OY728164.1, forward strand.
AAAAAGCATTAAAAAGGTTCCCTTTATAAATGATAAAATATTATTAATAAAGGTCAACTCTTATAAGAAGAAAAACGTTAATACAAGTTACCTATATTAGTGAAAAAGTGAAAAAAGTGTTTATTTTATTATTTATTTTTTTATCACTGAAAAATGTGTCTTATTTCAGGGCTTTTAAATAGTTCCCAAAAGCGAACTCCCATTATCAGAAATTTTTTCTAGCACTGATAATGTGGAGTGAAAAATATTGAGTGATCTGTAGTACTGCTAGTCGTTGCAACTATTCTTCCTCTTCATCATGATTATTTTCTAAAGTCATTGTCAAATAGTCATGTTTTATTGGACCATTTGACTCATAAAAATATATTTTGTACTGAAATTAATTTTTTAATAGGCTAAATTATGTTTTTACAATGATGTTCTATTAATGAACCATGGAAATTCATGTGTGTGTCTAATAAAAAACATATACATACACATGAAATCAAAAAAATACTCACAAACATACTTTATCACCCCAATATTTTAGTTTATAATATTTTAAATGAATATTATTCTTGATTTCATTTACCACAAACAATAATGGTCTTACAAAAACTCGGATAGAATTTAGAAATATCATTATTTATAAATAACCATCATAACCGACTTAGTGGATATGAGAGTATGAACCAGAATAAATAAATTACAACACATATATAGAGAAGTTTTCTATAATAAAAATTTATTGATTTATTCCTATATAATAAAATAACAATTATAAATAACAATATGTAATTTTAAAAGAGAAATTTTTCAGAACACAGATTTATGTTTAAAATATATTTTTACTAATATAAATTAATTTGAACACTATATATGAATGATTATAATTAATTTTATAAATTAAATATTTAAAAAAAATATTAACATTCATCCAATGGTGGTAATTAGATAAGAAAATATTTTGAATCCAATCTATACTTTGAAAATACATATCTTTTGAAAATGTTTTTATTTTAATTTGGGCACAAATATTATGATTAATTTTTACCAATTTTAGAAATTTTATTTGATAAAATGGAACTATCTTTAAAAATAATCATTTCAATATAATATTAAGATAATTTTTTTGGATTTTTCTAAAAATATTTTTTCTGATGAATAATGAAAAATACAAATTTAGAAAAAACTATAATTTAATTTATATTAATAAAAGTAATTACAAGGTTCATTTTAGTTTTTATGTCATTTTTTTAATTTTATTAATAATAATTTAAAAAATTCAATAAAATTCTTCATTATACTTGTATTTGGAACAAAATCATTTTTATGTTTAAAACAAGTATTTTTATAAAAACTATTTTCCTTTTTTTTGAGAACCTATACTAAAAGTAATTACTTCCAATTATGGGAATTTAATCTGGAAAGATGGATTTCATACTTTTAATCATGGGATTCAAATATGGAAATGTAGTTCATTAAGTCTTAATAAATAATAACCATGGTCAAAGTTTATCACAATGGTAAAGGGTAAAATGGGTAAATTGAGGTCAATATTATAGGATAATGACACAAAATAAATAGAAAACATTCTTTTATTTCATTTTATGAATGTAATTATTCAAAAAATATATATAATATTAAAAAATATGTCATCTTAGTGCCACTTGACATTGAATTTATTCTTTATAATATTTTATGATAAGAGTATATGTCACTCTCTCTCACTTATTATGTTCCTATGAAATTAATATAAATAAAAATTATACACAATGTAATATAGATGATAAAATTGAATAATAATGAAATATATTAATTATAATAATTATTTTAAAACATTATGTGATTTTATAATTACATTGAACAATTATGTGTTGCTAACTCAAAGTTTCTTCTGTTGGATCAAATATGTAGATGTATATGTATATTAGATGGAACAAGACAAGAGGGGGGTGAATTGTAGGATTAAAAAACTTTGTGTTTAAACACTTAAGAGATTAGTTTAAAATATCTTAAACTAATACAATTCAAACACCCACAATAGTATTAAATATAAAGGTAGGATGTATTGTAATACAATTAGATAAGTAAAGTAATTGTATTCAAGATGAATAAAATAATCAGAGTAATACAAGTATGATGGATTCTACCATAAAGCGTATAGAATCTATTAATACAAATTGTAATAGTATAATTGTAATTGAAACAATTACAATTGAAAATGTAATAAAGAAAGGAAACAATATAAATTCCTTTCTAATACAAACAGAAGTGGAAATGTAAGATTATTACAATTCTTTTGACCCAAAGATAAGGTTTATCCTTTCACCCAGGATAAGAGGTCTATCTTACCACCACCTTGGTAAGACCTTGATACGATGATCGGTTTGTTTTTCTGCCTATCCCCATACGATGATCAGAATGTATGTCTGCCTATCCCTGGTATCCCTCGATACGTTGATCGGAACGTCTGTCTACCTATCCCCGGCAGCCCTCGATTTTGTTGGTAATCGACACCTCTGTCTTTAAATTACTTGAAATCCCTCGATACAATGATCAGACACACAAAGCACAAAGCATGAGAGAAGTCACATCATCTGTCTCTAGAACTTGATAGAAGAAAAGCATAACAGTTGTTCTTCTCAGCTTCAAATGACCTCCTATTTATAGGCCTCAGGTTCCAACAGTCACATTTCCTCCAACTGTCATATTTCTCCAAAAAACTCGGAGGGACTTCGACACCTAGCATTACATCAGTCATATTGAAACAGAAAGCACAACATCGTTTTGATTAATTGTAACTAACTCAATTACATTGTATTGCTTAAAACAAATGACATATGAATATGATAAACATGAGTACAATTAATATGAAACATATATTTTTTGACTAAGTACTAAAATCGGAAATTAATGGAAGTATGAGTATTATAAGTATTTCTAATGTAATGTATTGATATGACACAATGTAAGATACACAAAAGTGAGTACGATTGATAGGGTCAGTACAATATAATTGACAGAGTCAGTACGATACGATTGACAGAGTCAGTACAATACGATTGACAGAGTTAGTACGATATGATTGAAAGAGTTAGTCTGATACGATTGACAAAGTCAGTACGATACGATTGACATAGTCAGTATCATTAGCAAGATAAAAGACATTTTTGATTTCCAAAATATGATATAGAAGTCAAAGGAGAACTTTTTACTCAACAATATCCCCCTTTTTGGAAAGCACAAAAGACAATGTAAAGACAACAAGAAATACTTATCTCCCCCTGTGTTATTGGAAACTCTTCTGAATATAAATTTGATTACAACTAACTTCCCCATAGGTGTATACTTTCCTAAGGATTATATTCATATATTCTCCTTGGTTTCTAAGTATTTAATTAAAACATTTTCCCTTTGTAAAAAATTCTCCCCCTTTATAAAACATTCTCCCCCTTTGTGATTTACCAAAAGAATGGGAAAACCTTGAGTTGCCAGAAAGAGTTAGAGAAAAGAACATAAAAGTCATTACAAAACAAAAACAGGTTCCATTATAAAAGAAAAACAAATACAACAGTCATTTGTTTTGTCTTTCCCGTTCCTTATTTATCATCTCATGAAGAAAATATTTCATATTTTTGATTTCTTTCTTGTCTTCAGAAATTTTTATCACCATGAGTTCTGAGAAGCTCTTATTGGTCGGCAAAGAGTTGATCTTCATTCTTGATGGTCTCCTCCTGGACTCTGATTACTTCCTCAAGAGTATCAATTCTGTCTTGAAAATTCTTGTTATCTTTGGATAACATAGAATTTTGTTTCCTCAAAAAAACCATTTCTTCTTTGAATGATGAAACCTTCTAGAATTCAGATTGAAAATCATTCATTATCTCTTGGAAATATATCACTGAAGGAATATCAGCTCTATGATTTACTTGATTTGGTCTTTCAACAGTTTCTTTGTAAAACTTGTTAATGGAAATAACAAGATCATTTGAGAACCTCCTTATATCTTCAATTGATATATCATGGTCATTCACTGAGATTTCTGTTTTATATGACCACTTGGTCATCCTGTTTCAAGCCTTCTTATGAGAAGGTGATGTTTTAGATAAAACTTTTAAATCATCTTCAATTGACAAAACTTTCTTTCTGAATTCCCTTACAGAACCAAATTTATTTTTCTGATTTTCATTAATAAAATCAATTTTACCTTCTAGCCTGGGAATGTAAGGAATAGTCTTTTCAACCCTCTTTAAAACATCAACAATGTAATCACTTCTCTTGAGAGAAATTGTGTGTTCTGAATCAGTATCTTCATCATACGAAAGCAGTTCATTTGATCGGCTTGAGTCAACTACAGGATGTTTTCCTTTTTCTTTTTTTCTCCCTTCTTTCTTCTTATACTTTGTCACTGATGAAAATAACATTTTCAGTATGAGAAGATTGAGCACCTTTCATTGCTTGTGGGGGTGTTTTATCCAGAGTTTCAGAAGTTTCAATAGGTGCATGATCGGAATGAGGAACTTGTTTAATACCTTCACTCTCTTTTGATAAGATTCTTCTCTACTATTTTTTGAACTTTTAAGGAATTATAAAAGAAAATATCCTACCTCTTATTCAATTTATTCAATTTCTTCCAAAATCATTATTCCTTTTTATTTCTATGGATGACTATGTATGATTAGTTCTTGATATATTTCTTCCGTTAGTTGAGCACTCGCATCCTCAACAATTTTGAGTACATTAAAGATATCAAAGACTTGAGCCTTTCTTTTCAAAATAGACTTCTTTTTATTTTCATCTTTAAGGGTTTCCTCTACCCTTATTCATTCTGCAAAAGCTTCAGCTGGGTCAAGAACAAACTTTGGATCACCTTCCTTTCTCTGTTCTCTTTCTTTTCACCACTTGGCTACAACCTCCTTACTGTACTTTGGTTTCTTCATTGTATTTGATCTGGTTTGTGGATCTAAATTTTGAGGAACACCAATAGATGGATTATCTTTGACAAGAATAGGTGCCAATTGATTTTAAGCCGATTCTTCTTCTAAATCTCTGAAAAAAAGTTTTGAATTTTGGCCAAAACAAACATTCAACATCATCCGAGTACTTTTACTAATCCCAGAGGGCTTCAAATCTATCATATTTCCTTTTAAAGAAATATTACAAAACTTCATACTCTCGAGAATAAATTTTGTAAGAATAGTTGGATACATAATCATTCGGGACTTAATTCCTCCTGACTTAACATTCTTGATAGTTTCAAAGATGTATCCCATTAGATTCACTTTTCTCATATTTAAAAGATAGTCAAGCATAAAAACATCATAAACTTTCAGAGTTTCTCTATCCCCTTTCCTTGGGATAAGAAAACATTGCATCCAAAGAGTCACAAATCTATTGTCTGGAGAAAGATGAGCTATTTTTCTCTTTCCTTCATTTATTATAAACAGAGACTTTTCAGCATTTTCTTTGTTAAACGTACCCAATTCCTCTGGTAGTTTATGAGATAGACAGAAAGAGTCACCTTCTATCAGAACATTTAGAAAATGAGATTCTTGACTCACATACATAAAAATCTTTCTATCATACACAGCAAAGTTGATAGTCATATTTTTATCATACGATACGGTTTTATAAAACTGAGTGACTTCATAAAAAAGAACCAGATCTTGAGATACTATTTTTTCAACAGATAAATGTTCCCAACCTTGAAACAAAATGGTTCTTTCGATAGAAAAATCGTATGAATCAATAAAGTCCCGAGAAACTAACCTTTCTCTAAAAAAGTATTTCTCTGTAAAAATATTTGAAGACATTTCGGCGGGAGTATTAGCAGAGGACTGAGACATATAGGTGAAGCCACTTGAAAGATAGGACGAAGACTTAAATTGGTGGATCATAGCTTCGCCCCAAAACCTGAAAAACCAATGTGGGTTTGGGGAGGGGGGGGGGGGGGTCTATTTATAGGCGGCAAAAAGGGTGACCGTTTATCTTCTACGGTTGATATTAGAAGAGAGGAAATCAACGGTTAGGATTAAAATGAAAAAAAAAATAAAAACAAAATTAAAAGTATGTACCTACCGGAGATCGTAAAGCAATTGTTGGTTTAGATAGTATTAAATGAAAAACACAAGAATACGAAGTAAAAGAATACAATCAACTATCATACCGATTGAATATAAAGTCGTTACCATTAACTGACAAGATGATGGAACAAAAATTTGTTACCATAAACTGACGAGCCGATGGAAAAGAATCTTGTTACCATGAACTGACAAGCTGATGAATAACAAAATCGTTACCATGAACTGACAAGCCGATGGAAAAAAAATTCACTACCATGAAAGGAAAAGCCGATGGAAAAGAAATTCATTACCATGATCGGACGAACCGATGGAAAAAAATTCATTACCATGATCGGAAGAACCGATGTTAAATTAATTCATTTCCTTTATTGGACGAACTGATTGAAAAGAGGTAAATAATAAAATTAAATTGTCAATACGATAAACAGAAAAGTGAATGATATGATAAAACTATCAATATGATAAACAGAAAAGTAAATGATACAATAAAAATGTCAATACGATAAACAGAAAAGTAAAAAGACCTACCAAGAGAATAAATAATTAAATATCATAAGATAAGAAGAAACATAGAAAGAAACACATGGAGAAATGTTCTCCCCCTTTCTAGAGGAGTTGTTTGTGGTAAGGAGGAATGTAAAACAGGAAGTGGATATGAATGATTATTTTAATGTAATCATTCCTAGATTCTGTTATATAAACATAAATCTATCGGAAGGTAATGGTTTTGTAAAAATTTCAGCAAGTTGTTCTTGCGTTCCGATGAATTGTAAAATAATATCTCCTTTTAGTGTGTGATACCTAAGAAAGTGATGCCTAACATCTATTTGTTTTGCATGAGAGTGATGTGCTGGGTTCTCACTAAGAGCTATGTCACTAGTATTATCACATAGAATTTTGATTTTGGAAAAACTCAAACCATAGTCAGTGAGTGTGTGTTGCATCCACAACACTTGAGCACAACAACTTCCAGTTGCTACATATTCAGCTTCAGCAGTGGAAATTTCTACCGATTGTTGTTTCTTGCAGGACCAAGAAACCAGAGAATCTCTTAAGAAATGAAATGTTTCAAATTTACTTTTTCTATCCATTCTACAACCACCAAAGTCAGCATATGAAAAAAAAATTAATACAAAATCACTTACAGAAGAGTAAAAAAGTCCTAAATCCATAGTTCCTTTTAAATATTGAAATATTCTCTTTACGGCTTTTAAATGAGACTATTTTTGATTATATTGATATCTTGCACATAAGCATACATGAAACATTATGACTGGTCGACTAGCTGTCGAATATATCAAACTTTCTATCATACCTCTAAAGATTGTTTGATCTACTGGTTTCCCAGTTTCATCAAGATCAAGTGTATTTGAGGTACCAATTATAGTTCTAATACTTTTAGTTTTGTCATATCCATACATTTTTAGTAAGCCTTTAATATACTTATGTTGAGATATATATGTCCCATTTTGTTTTTGAGAAATTTGAAAACCTAAATAGAATGCTAACTCACCCATCATACTCATTTCAAACTCATATTTCATTAAATTAGAAAAAGAATTAGTTAAATATTTCTGAGTTGATCCAAATATGATGTCATCAGCATAAATTTTAACAATTAAAACCTTTTTATTTTCCATTTTTATAAAAAGGGTTTGATCTGCTGTACAATTTATATAATTGTTTTGTAAAATAAATCTTGTAAATCTATCATACCATGCTCTAAGGTCTTGTTTAAGACCATATAGGGCTTTGGTATGTTTAAAAACATGATTATGATGTTTTGGGTCAAGAAAACCCGGAGGTTGTTCGACAAAAACTTCTTTTTGAACAAAACCTTTTAGAAAAGCACTTTTAACATCCATCTGAAATAGTTTGAAGTTAAAGTATGCTGCAAAGGCTAATAGAATATGATTAGATTCAAGTATAGCTACCAGAGCATATGTTTCTTCATAGTCTATTCCTTCTTGTTAATTATAGCCCTTAGCAACATGTCTCACTTTATTTCGAACAATGATTCCATTTTCATCACATTTGTTTCTGAAAACCCATTTTACGCCAATTACAGTTTTTTCTTTAGGTCTTTCAACTAAAGTCTAGACTTGATTCCTCTCAAATTCATTTAGTTCATCTTGCATTTCTTTGATCCAATCTTCATCACCTAAGGCATCACTTGGACTTTTAAGTTCAAATTGGGAAAGAAAAGCAACATGTTCTCTTACATTTCTTAAGGAATTTCTGGTCCTTACAGATTGATTTACATCACCAATGATATCATCAATAGAATGATTCCTAAGCAACAATAGATTTGGATTTTGTAAAACCTGTTTATCAACATATGGTAGAAATTCTTCTGTGGTAAATTTTTCAGAAGTATCTTCTTGAACATTTTCCTTATCAGAAAGATCTTCTAACAAAGGTTGATAATAATTTTTTTAAAACACATCTGAGGATGTAGTATGGGATGATTTAAAAACAAAATGATCAGATTCATCAAATTTTACATGTACTATTTCCTCAATAGTACATGTGTTTTCATTAAAAACTCTATAAGACATAGAAGTTTTGGAGTAACCTAGAAAGATTCCTTCATCAGATTTTGGTGCAAACTGGTGTAGATTATCTTTTGTATTCAGAATGAATACTTTTTACCCAAAAACGATGAATTATGAAACTTTAGGTTTTCGTCCAGTCCATAACTCATAAAGTGTTTTATTAAGAAAAGTTATGGTTAAAACACGATTTATAGTATAATAGGCAGTACTAACAGCTTCTGCCCAAAAGTGCTTAGCAATTGCGTACTCACTCAACATGGTCCTAAACATTTATTGAAGAATACAATTTCTTCTTTCAACAACACCATTTTTCTGAGGAGTTCTTGGAGCTGAAAAATTGTGAGTAATACCTTTCTTACTACAAAAAGTTTCAAATTCAGAATTTTGAAATTCACCACCATGATCACTATGAATAGTTATCAATGGTAGGTTTTTCTCATTTTTAGCTTGATCTCTAAAAGTTTTGAAATAGGAAAAGGCTTCAGATTTTTTTGTTAGAAAATAGACCCATGTGAATCTATTAATGTCATTAACTAAAACAAATACATAGTATTTTCCTCCAATGATTCCAGTTTGTGAAAGACCAAAAACATCCATGTGCGCTAGCTGTAATGCATTAGAATTTGAAACTTAATTAATTGATTTAAAGCTAGTTTTATGTTGCTTTCCAAATTGACAAGGATAACAGAATTTTGAAGAATCATATCTAAGATCTGTTAGTCCCTTTACAAGTCTTTTATTTGAGAGTTTACAAAGGTTTCTTAGATTGCAGTGTCCCAGACTTCTATGCCATAGCCATGAATGGTCTTCTATTGCACTTAAGCAAGGTAAATTTTGGATTCTAAGGTCTTCTAATTTAATATTGTATACATTCTCTTGCCTATGGGTAGATAAAATGAACTCATCATTGGAATTGTGACCTAGACACTTATCATTTCTAAAATTCACAAGGTAACATTCACCACATAATTGACTTATGCTAATGAGATTCTGCCTAAGATCTTTAACAAACAAAACATTTAAGATAAGAACTTTTCCAAGAAAAACAATATTACCTATACCAACAATATTTCGTTGAGCATTATCTCCAAAGGTAACCTTTCCTCTTTGTGTTTTGATAATCTTTTCAAAGATATCTTTGTTTCTGGTCATGTGTCGAGAACAACCACTATCTATGTGCCAAATATTCTTATTGGTATACTTCTAATTTTCCTGATAAAGAAACAATTAGTTTTTCGGAATCCAAACTTGTTTGGATTCAGAAGGGTTAGATAAGAGAATTTTAGGAATCCACATTTTTTTTAAAAAATGAGCTTTATGAAATCCTTAAGATTTAGTTTTATTAAGAGAAAATTCTATTTCCCAGTGTCCACCACATTGACACTTAGAACAAAAAGGTTTATTTTGTGGAACAAAATAGTTATTACTAAAAACTGGTTTGGAATAAGTATAACCAAGTCCAGAATGATTTCTCAAAGCTATAATTTGAGAATACATCATGTCCAAGTTTTACATGCCATGAGTAAAGTTTGACAAACATTTCTTTAAAGAGAAAATTTTTGACTTTAGTTTTAAAACAATCTTTTTATCTTCCAAAACATTTGATTTTAAACTAGAGTTAGGCTCTAAAACATTTTTCTTAGAAATCACATTTTCTTGATGCTTATAAATTTTATCCTTATCATATTTGAATTTCTTATGGGTTTTTAAAATACTTTCAAAATTAGTATTTTTTTTATTCAGATCATTAGAAAGATCTGATACTTCATTAGTTAAAACTAAATTTCTAGAATTTACTTTATCAAGCTTTTTCTTAAGTTTAGAATTTTCATTTTCAAGTAGTTTAGAAAATCTAGATACTTCTTCAAAAGAAGGTAGTGTACCATCTTCTGATGATTAAGAATCATCATTTGAAGATTCATAATATTTATTATCAGTATAATTTTCATTTCAAGAGACATTTGTAATAGCTTCAGCATTATTTACTGTGGCCATATGACAACAATGTTCAATTGGTAATCTGGCTATAAGTCCAATATTTCTCTGTCCTGAGGACTCATATTCTGAAGAATTGTTTGAAGAATCACTACCACTTTTACTCCAAGTATAATTTGCCTTTAATACATTATTTGTCCTATAATACATTTTATTACTTATTTCAGAATGTTTCTCCTTTCTGTCTTTTCTCCTCAATAAAGGAAAATTAGGCCTTATATGTCCTAATTTCTTACATTCATAACAAGTTACCTCTGAATCTTTCTTATCCTTCTAATATTTCTTTTTGAATCTGTATTGGAAGTCTTTTTTTCACAATCTTGTTCATCCTTCAAGCAAGATTGGCTAACTCATTTTCTGAGTGATTACTACCACTTGATTCTGATATAACAACATTCTTGGATTTGGATCTTGTTATCCTTTCAGGTGTTTTACCTTTAGATGTAAAGGCTACACTTCCATTCCCATTTTTCATCGTGTTGATATCAGCATCTCTTTTCATTCTTGTCTCATGATGTAAAATATTTCCAAATAGTTCATCAAGAATAATCTGGGAAACTTTTCTATTTTCATCAATAGCTGTCCTTTTTGACTCCCATTCATTTGGAATTATATCTATAATCTTATCTACAAGAGCTTCATCATCAAGACCCTTTTCCCCCATAGATTGTAAACTGTTGAAAATTTTCATAAATATTTTTTTTCACTTTACATACTGACTCTCCATAAGGGAAAATGAATCCATGATACTCTGCTCGAAGCATTTCTCTTCTTGTTTCTATAACCAAGGATGTACCAAAATGTGTGACTTCTAATTTCTTCCAAATGTAGTTGGATTCTTCACAATAAGATATCTAATTGTATATATTCCTGGTCATAGAACATAATAAAGTATTGCGTACCTTGTAATTAAGTTGATATTCTTGCTTCTCTTGATTAGTGAAAGTACTGACTTCTTTGTCAGGAAATTTGTAACCTCCCGCAAGAATTATAAAATTGCCTACACCAGTATTGATAACAAACATATTCATTCGATCTCTCTAGTAATCATAATTATTCCCATCAAATATAGGTGGTCTAGAAGGATTTAGGTTGTCAATTGACCCAATATTCATTCCTACCATCTAATAAAACAAAAATCATTTGCACTCCACACATTAGTGTGTTGAGTAGTTAAACATGAAAGTTTGAAAGAAAAAGAGTAAGTAATAGAAATCAGTGGAAAACTCTTCTAATACCACTTGTTGGATCAAATATGTAGATGTATATGTATATTATATGGAACAAGACAAGAGGGGGGTGAATTGTAGGTTTAAAAAAATTTGTGTTTAAACAGTTAAGAGATTAGTTTAAAAGATCTTAAACTAATACAATTAAAACACCCACAATAGTATTGAATATAAAGGAATGATGTAATGTAATACAATTACAAAATAAAAGTAATTGTATTCAAGATGAATACAATAATCAGAGAAATACAAGTATGACAGATTATACCATAAAGCATATAGAATCTATTAATACAAATTTTAATAGTATAATTATAATTGAAACAATTACAATTGAATGTGTAATAAAGAAAGGAAACAATAAAAATTCCTTTCTAATACAAACAGCAGTGGAAATGTAAGAGTATTACAAATCTTTTGACCCAAATAGAAGGGTTATCCTGTCACCTAGGATAAGAGGTCTATCTTACCACCACCTTGGTAAGCCCTCGATACGATGATCAGTTCGTATGTTTGCCTATCCACGGAACCCCTCGATACGATGATCAGAACGTCTGTCTGCCTATCCACAAAAGTCCTCGATATGATGATCATATCATCTGCCTGCCTATCCCCAGCAGCCCTCTATTTTGTAGGTAATTGTCACCTATTTCTTTCAATTACTTAGAATCCCTCGATACGATGATCAGACGCACAAAACACAAATCATAAGAGAAGTCATAGTGTCTCTCTCTAGAACTTGATAGAAGAAAAGCATCACAATTGTTCTTCTCAGCTTCAAATGACCTCCTATTTATAGGCCTCGGGTTCCAACGGTCACATTTCCTCCAACAGTTATATTTCTCTGAAAAACTCGGAGGGACTTGGACACCTGGCATTACATCGGTCATATTGAAACAGAAAGCATGACATCATTTTGATTAGTTTGTAACTAACTCAATGACATCGTATTGGTTAAAACAAAAGACATATGAAGATGATAAACAAGAGTACGATTAATAGGAGACATATGTTTTTTTGACTATGTACCAAAATAGGCACGTAATGAAAGTATGAGTATTATAAGTATTACTAAATGTAATGTATTGATATGATACAAAGTAAGATACACAAAAGTGAGTACGATTGACAAAGTCAGTATGATACAATTGAAAGAGTCATTAGGATATGATTGATAGAGTCCGTAAGATACGATTGGCAGAGTTAGTACGATATGATTGACAGAGTCAGTACGATATGATTGACAGAGTCAGTACGATAAGATTGATAGAGTTAGTACAATACGATTGACAGAGTCATTACGATTATCCAAATAAAAGACATTTGTGATTTCCAAAACCTGATATAGAAGTCGAAGGAGAACTTTTGCCTCAATATCGTCAAGCAGTATAAAAATACAGTAAACGATTTTAAAAGCATTAAATATAATATGATTGGATGAATTTTAGTTTCTCTTAAATTTCATGGATATATATAAAGGATTAGTGATAGTGTAATAATTTATATTTTTTTTCCATTATTATTTTTATTCCTTTAAAGTCACAAGAAAACAGGTATAGAGTTTAAACAAGAGGAAGAGAACGATCCAACTAAAATAAATTGGGAGTAAAGTGTCCATATCTGGACATCCTAGTTTCTTTATAAAATTTTATTGGTTTTCCTAAATCCAAGAATATTTCCTGGAGTATGGTTGGGTGGCATAAAAACAAATTAATCACTTTTATATGACTGAATATTGTGAAGATTATTTCTTTTATTGTAAATGATCAAACTAGGGATCCCAATTTTGAAACTGTAGAATTCTTGGATTGAGATTGATAGAATCACAACTCCATGATTTAAATTTAATCTCATGTTAAAAAAATGTAATATGGTAAAAATTAATAAAAATTATAACTATGTTCCAGTCATCAAATAATTAGATCTGGAGAAGATGTTTCTTTGTATCTTCAAGATTCCATTGATTTCTCACTTTGGAGGCGAGCCATGTGATAATAAAAATCATACAAGATTCAATTCACAATTTTAAAATTCTATGGTTCACCACAACAATAGAGAGTGAACCATATCTAGAAATATCGTTGTAAGTAGAGGGATAATCAGTCTATGGATGAGAAAAGAATCAGTCGCTGGAGGAAAACCATACTACTAATGAACCCACTTACCCCAGATCTAGCCGTATTGAAATTGTCTTATTCATAATTGTTGGGTCCCCTATTGAAGCTTCTGGTTTCTTAAAGCCATATCTTCAATACCCCATCATCTCCCCCATTGAATCTTTAGGTTTATGCGAGCTAGATCCATTGTTACCCTTCTTTGAGGGACCAAAAGATTCAGTTTTGATCAAAATAATCACAATAAATTGAACTAATATATATTTTAATATGGAGAGAAGCTCTAAAACTGCATTCCTCCCATCTCCATTGTTTACTATCATCAAATTATTAATAAAATATAATTTTTTAATTATCTTATAAGAAATTTTCACCAAATATATTATATATTAAGCATTAATTGTTGTTTAGTATTATTTAAAACATATTTAAAAAATAAATGTTATAGTCATGTCAATATGAATATATTAATATATTAATACATTAATTTTAATGAAATATTATATTTTTGAAATATAAAATTTATCAGTGATTTTAAAAAACCATTAATAATGATCCCCCATTTATCAGTTCTTATTTACATCACTAATAAATCCCACCCTTTAGCAATTCTTTTTTAGAAGCCCAGATAAAGACCCCCTTTATCATCTCCTCTAAAAAGAAGTGATAAATGGTGTATTTTATTCGGGATATTTAATTCTATTAAAGATCCATTTTAAAAGTTCTAAAACGAATTATTGATAAATTCTGACCTTTTATTGTAATTTTTTTAGTGATAAAAAGGGTTTCATTAACAACACTTTTAGATAGCACAATTAAATCCGTAGCAATGGTCAAACTCGGTTTTGAGTAGTGATTCCATTTTTTTTGTAATAAAATGCGAACCACTACAACCTATTGACAAAAAAAATATTTTTTGGTTTTTTCTCACTTTTATACATGATAAAATATCTAAACATAAATTCAAACATCCCATATCCCCCAGGGTGACCATAATTCTATTATTAAAAATTCCATAGGCTTAATTCAAAGGGTGATATTTAAGGAGGAAGGATAGGTATTAACAAATTATTTTGTATTTATTTAATTTTTTACCTCAATAAAAACTATTATAACCACTATAATATAATAACATCCATGACTAAAATATACATAAATGTTATTATGTTTATGGAAAACCCTTTTCCATAAACTTTTCTTCCCAACAGAAAATGAAAACTTCTCTCTTTCATTCATGCTGACTACCAACTCCATGATATAGTGGATTTAGTTTTCCACCACCTCCACACATATTTGTTTTAATATATAAATTTTTTATAAAGTTTTTATTATTTAATAATGATAAAATATGACACACTTTCTTTCCTTTTCCATCTCTTTGAAAATGATAAAATTTCTCACGTGTATTTGTGGACCACCATCTCCACGAAGTGATGTGATATATTTTTTCACTTCCACATAAAATGTATTGTCATAAGGATTGAACTAATTAATAAATATTAAATCCATAATATATTTATTATTAATTAATTTTAAAACAATATCTACTTTAAGTCTTTTCCACCTAGTAGAAAAATGAAAAAAATATTCATTCACACGTATGGACTACCGTCTCTATGAAACGAATTTCATAATTTTACTTAACCACCATACTTGGATGGTTATAATTTTTATTGATTTTAAAATATTGATAATATTATAATATTTTATATTTTAGATATTAAGGAATAATTTCCCCATTGATCACAGTCAATACACCAAAATTATTTTGTGATTAAGAACCAAAGGACATCAAAACATGTGACGTAAATTTAACTCATTTAGTAATTAAATTAGTCATGATAATTAATAAAATAAAAGACATAATGTTAATGGAATGGATATGATTTTTTTTAAATCATTTACTAAAATATTATAATTTTATTACTTAAGAGTTATATAATGTATGAAATGAGTTGAGACTCGAGGTGATGTACTTTTCATCTTTAATATCCTTTCATTGAGTCTTATAAAAATTTCACCTCATTGTTTATTTATAAGTTTTATAAAATCTCATATGTATTTATTTTATCATTAATTTAATAGAATTCATGTGTTTAACAAATCCATTTCATTCTCTCTCCTTAAATTTTCAATTTATCCAAAATTTACCAAAATGCCAAGGGATTTTTCTTTATAAACTTGTTTTAAAGTATTCGTTTCTAATTTTTTCCCTCCATTTATATGATATTTTAAATGTTTTAGTAATGTTGTTATTTATAATTCAAATTATTTTAAATTAAATTTTCAACTAATTTTAAATTCATTTAAAAAAAATTTAATTTGGAACATTTTTAATGTTTTCTGTATGAGGGACTTTTGACTCCATTTACTAATGTGAAGAAGACTATTTTTTACGTATATGACATGAATGGGTTTTCCATCCTTAATTTACATTTTTATTAAGATTAATATATACGTTTTAATGGTTTTAAAAAATAAATTAAATATCTCATTATTTTTGGGAATTTTTATTTTTAATGTTTTTTCAAAAGAAAGGGATATTTCTTTGCACTTTTAAATGAAAATTTATGGTTCTTTTTCTTATGTGATAGAATTAGTTTTTTGAGGTTTTTATGGAAAAAATTTCATGATTATTAATATATGATCTATGATAAAACACTTATTAATTATATATGATGATGATGGTTGAGTTTGATATAGCTCATGATGATGGGTGATATCAATATCTCTGTCTAATGCATTGGGTAATGATTAGTATTCGAAGTAGAACAATAATGAATAAAATAAGGTATTTTACTCCTATAAAATTAATTAGGACAT
Organism: Viscum album; assembly: GCA_963277665.1. Classification (NCBI taxonomy): domain Eukaryota; kingdom Viridiplantae; phylum Streptophyta; class Magnoliopsida; order Santalales; family Viscaceae; genus Viscum; species Viscum album. The sequence goes on from OY728164.1 coordinate 1,821,415,345, forward strand.
AGTTATTTATAAATAATAGTAAAAATGAGTTAACAAGGGTTATGAATAAGTTTCTCCAAGACACTTATTTCTTGTTTTCTAAGAGTTTTTATTGATATATATTACATTCACGAGGGAAGAAATGTTTCTGGAAGTTAAAGGTGAATCCTTTATTTTTTATGGATTGTTTTCATGGGATCTCATTTTAAAAAAATTACGTCATGTTTTTATATGTATATAATGGGTTTTAATGGTTTTATTTTGGAAATGGTTTATTTCCTCTTGTGGATATGTTATATATATGTGAATATATTTTTATTTTTAAAAATATAAATTTTTTCATGGGTTTCAATGTTTTTTGATAGACTAAAAAACTCCTTTAATTATATATTCCTTTTGATATATTTATGATCATCCAATATTGTAGAATGTTTTTCAAACGAACAAAGTATGTGTAAAACATATATATGGTCCTATTATTCTACTTTGGTACCTCATCCTATAAGATAAATAAGTGTTTTACTGAAATAAAATTTTAAATATCAAATATAATTTTCTTGAAATAATTTACATTGATTGGAAGTGTCTAGTTTTTATTGTAATGGTTTTATATATAAGATTTTTTCCTTAATTCTGTAAAACACTAAAACAAAAAAAAATACTTGAAATTTTTTAAAGTTAAAATATTGTAATAAATCATGTTATAATATATTATTTAAGATATATAGAGTTATAGTTTTTATGATATGATGGTTATTGATTGATTTTTAGGTTAGCATGTTATGGATAATTATAGTTATTTTTGACTCAATGAAAATAATAGAATAGAATATAAAATGATTATAAATATTGTAATATTTATCCTCTTCATATGATGGTTTATAATGATTTTATTTGACACAATCACACAAGATATTTTGGATATGGTAATTGTATTGAACTATCAAGAAATATGTTAGTAATGGATGTGAAAGAAACTATGGTGGTTTTTATAATGAAAAACCAAACGAGATAGGATCATGATTTAAAAATATAATGGTTATGTCTAAATAGCTGACACATTTTATGATTAAAAACTAAAACCTAAGTGAGTTTTCCAAACACACCAAATAAGAGGAAAAGTGAAGGTTTATGTAAGTCCACGTGATAACAATCTTTAAGGTTATTTTCTAAGAATGATTTTATAATGGGAAAAAGGTTATAAGGTAAATATATCATTTAGGGTTTATATGATCTGTGATGTTGAGTGAATTATAGTTAATTTGGATAAAGGGTTATTACATTTTGAGAAAATATGTTTTATCGTATAAATAACCATGGTATTGGAATGTGACATGGTGACTAAATAATGACATTTATTTTTAAGGATGTTTACTATATTAATATAATTATATAATTAAGGTAATTTTTTTTCTATGATGGATTTTATTTGAGGAATAAAATTTGAATTATCTTTAAGAATCATGCATTATTTTTTATAGATTGATAGTGATTTAGTAAATATTAAAATTGATTAGAATATTTTAAGAAATATATGATTAGGGAATATATATACCTATATTGGTTTTGTTCCTTTAGGAATTTTTAATGTTGTTCGAAGATAAATTTTATGTTTATATTAGAATAATATATGATAAAAGCCTTCTAATCATTGGTTATTAGTTTTTTTTGACATATTTTTTTTCATTTTTTGGTCAGTTATTTTTGGAAATATTTATGTTAGACTTTTGGTGTTGTAGATTATTTATATATTAATGCATAATTTTTTCATATGAATTTTTATTCTTATTAGATATTTTCTTAACTTGTGCTAACCTTCTTTTATTTTGCAAAATGTCTATAGATATTGGGAAAAACCTTTCATCATTTTATGGATCTTATAATCCATAAAAGTTAAATTTTATTCCGTTTTACATGAAAATTAAACATGGTTATTTTTCATATTATTTTATGTAAAGATATAAAATGAATCAAAGTATAACTAATAGATTAAATAGTTTTTATAGAGTGAGAATAAATAAATTAAGAATATTATTATAAAATTAATATATTGAAGGTAACGTATTTGTTCAAATATATCAGGTATTATACAAAAAATATTCCTTTGCTATTTATTTATGATTTCAAAAAGTATACTAAAAGTATGAGTGTAATATAGGTAATTGTTTTTATTATATACTATGTTTCAAGGTTAATATCTAGTAATTAAACTTCATGATAAAATAAAAATATGATTTTATTAATATGATATGATAAAATCATTTTGAGATAATAACATTAAAATTATGAGGATATAATTTGTTTTAGTTGGGGTGGGCGGATGTAACAGTAGGATATCCGAGTTTATTTTATTTTAAATGTATATTATATTTGATTTTGTGCACACACACAATACCAATATTAAAAATAAACAAGAGAAAACTATATAAATATTATTATTTAAATATGAATATTAAAAACTTGTTATAGGATTAGCAGATTAAACGAGGAGTAAACATATTATAATATATTTGTAGAGAAGTTGTAATCAAGTAAAATTACATTCATTACTCTTTGCAAATACAGAGTCAATTTTAAATAATATTATATATGATCAAAAGAGATATTTTTCAGAATACTAATTTTTGTGTGTATTATATTTTTATAAAAGTGAATTTAGTTAATAAATATAATGAAATTATATTATATTATATGTAATTAAAAAAATCTACATTCTTCTAACGTTTGTTATAGGAGAAGGATATACTTCAAAAATATAGTTTCTTAAAAAATTGTATTTATTTTATTTTTTGAATGGATATTAGGAATAAATTATACCACTTATATAAATAATATTTGATAAAAAGGAAATAATATTACAAAATACTTTTGTAAATAATGTCAATTTTTTTATTTTTTTGATAATAATGATTTCTGGCTGAATAGTGAAAAATATCGATTTTGCAAAACACTTTCAGTTATTCTTTTTTAAGGAAACTAATTTCAATGTTATTTTTGATTTTAAATTATTTTAAAGTCATGAAGGTTTTATTTTATAAATCATTATATATTAAACTCTAAAAAATCATAATTATATTTTATTTTTATATAAAATCGTTTGTATAATTGGAGGACATATTTTCCTAAAAATTGATTATCATTGCATTTTGAGAACTTATATTAAAATTAATTTATTTAATTTTTTTAAATTTTTATTAAAAATGGATTTAATATTTGGTAATATGAAATTAAAATTAGGTAATATGTTCTAATTTTATTGTTAATCATAATGAATATTAAACGTGGTAAACATTTATCACCATTGTAAAGGGTAAAATGGATTAAACGGTGTTAAAAATTTGAGTAGTGGAAAAAATGTAAATAAAAACTTTAACTTATTTCATTTGATGTGTTTAATTTATCATGAACCATCCTATATTTATAAATATGAATTTTTAATGCCACATGATTTTGTATAAAACTTTTATATTGGTATAAGTTCATTATAATTACTAAATGTCTACCTCCCTCACTTATTATGTTATCAAGATAAAGATTTGGGAAAAAATGATATATGAATGAATATATATTATAAATTTCATTAATAATAAACATTAATAATAATAATAATATAATTTTATTTGTTTACATTACAAATAATGATAATGTTTATAGAATGTTCACATAGCGTTTGTGAAAGAAATATAAAAACAAAGTATGTGGTTTTAAAAAACATTACAAGTAATAGGTTAAGGATTAATTATATTAAAATAGAAATTTAATTGATAATTATCATGGATTAGTTGAGGTGTAAGTATATATATCCTAATTCCATTATTATATTGATGCCATTATAGATGAATTTTGTGAACTATCTGGAAAATGACTTTAAATGGTTTTTAATATTTTTAAATTATTTTAAAATCATTGAAAAACTATAATTAATGAATTTTATGTTAATTTATTTATCTTATCCTATATGGTCCATGTTTTTTACATTTTTATGTTTAAAATTGTATCCATGACCCTTATATGTATAAAAATTCGGAAAATGCCATTGATATTTCCCTAAAAATAGGGTGTCATTTAAACAATTTTTTTTAAAAATATAGTTCAATTATTTCTCAAATTACTACCCAAATATACCTATATACTTCCATTCCCACATCTCCAATCCACTGGAGTGGCCATAAACATTACCTCTAAAGGACTTCATCTTAATATAAAGGGAGATATCAAAGGAGGAGTTATAAGTCTTAAGTGATTTCTTATAACTTTATTTCTTATTCTATCACCATTAATCTTGTCACAACCGTTATGATATAATAACATATACATATACTATATTTAAACATAATTATATTAATTATAAAACCTGTTTTCATATCCTTTTCTATCTAATGTAAAATAAATACTTCGCTCGTGTATACATGTTGACTACCAACTTCAAAAAGTGATGTATTTCATATTACTTCAAAACAAAAAAAAAATGGTAATATATAATGTTTTAATGAATATATAATTTTCATATAAGATTATTTTGATTATTTATTTATAATATAGTTCTTAACATCATACCATTTACTTTCGTTGGAAAATGATGACATTACTCATGCATACTTGTGGACTACCACCTCTATGACAAGATGTGACTCATATTACATTTATTCCATACATGGATGGTCTTAAAGATGGAAATAAATAATATATATTAAATTTATAAAATATATATTATTTTTAAAGAATGCTATTATCTATTTTATTATTTATATATATATTAGAAAATTGGAATGGATATTCATGTGGGTATTAACTACCATCTTCAAAAAATAAAGTACCCATATTCATGAACTCCTTAAATGGATGGTTATAAAGGTATATTGATTGTATAAAATGATTGTTCTATAATTCTATGGTTATATAGACCATGTAACAATTAACCTGTTGAGTAAACAAACTGAATTATTTTGAGGGCACACACCAAACAACCTCAGAACGTACGATATAAAATAAACTGATTTTGAAATAAAATTATGTCATGATAATAAATGAAGAATGATAATTTAATAAGAATTTAAAAGTTTCTTTATAACATCCAACCTTTTTATCACATAAAATTTCATTACTTTATACAAAACTCAGGATCTTTAAGGTTTAGTGTCTTTGATACCAGGAACTTATTACATGAGAAAATGAAAAAAAACATTATTCTTAAAACAATTGAAATGATTTTTCATTTGTTCATCCTAAGTTCATTATATCATCTCATAACCTGGGAGCATACATCAAAGTAAAGGGTGAGAAAAAGGACCAGTAAGGGAAACAAGGGACACATTTTACATGAGAAGTTGAGATACACCAAAAGTCATAAAAAATTAACATTAAGGCATGAGAAAGAGATCAAGATGCATATAATAATAAAAATAACGTGCTTCATAACATGAAGATGTGGATAAAAAATTTAACATATATGATCATTTTCATTTCACCAAGGTCCATCCCCAAGGTGTCATAAAAGATTACCAAGGTTATTCACCAAAGTATCAGTCAAAAGTGGTATCTCTAGAGATTAAGTCTTTACCCAATGCATTGGAGTGCTATCAGGGTGCATCCTTAAATTTTACTTTATTGTCATGTGAGACACAAATATCATCATAAATAATTTCATAAAAAACCCATATAGCGTAAAAGAAATGGGTTTCATTTCATAGTCATCACATTTTAAAAAAACTTCTTTAAAGACGTGATCTTTATGTCACTTTAAACCCACGAAAAAGTAATGCGGGATTCGTGTATGTAAATCCCAGAATTTAAAATATAACATTTTGATATATATGTGAATACCCCAGTATAAGAAAGAGCATTGAGTATTCACTTAATAAAATAAAATAATTTGAGAAAAAGAGGGAGGTATTTTGAGATGAAAATTTGGCAGCATAACGGCTATGTTGTAGGGTTTTAGAAAACATTGAAAAGAGAGGGGACATGGGTCACCCACTCATAAATGATAAATAAAATAGTAGGGGGAAAAATATAAAGTATTTAAGAACATGGTAATGAAATTTTAATGATATACCATATGAAATGAAGAACATGAAAGGAAGACAAAAATAAGATTTCTCTTATGATGATTCGGCAGCCTAATAGCGTCACTTAGACATCAAAAAAAATGAATTGACGAGATCAAATAGGTTCTCTCATAATTTAAAAATAAAATATCAGTCTGATAGATATATAAATCACACCCCAACATAATAAAAAAGAACTTGAAAGACCTGACAAGAAAATAGAACATGAAAATGAGAGGGGTGAAAGAATCCCTTAAAAATTCGGCAGCCTAACGACGTCATTTAAACATCAAGAAAAATGAATTGATGAGATCAAATAGGGTCCCTCATAATATGATCATAAAATATCATTATGATATATATTGTGATATAACCCCAACATAATAAAAACTATCTTGAAAGACTTGACAATAAAATAGAACATGAAAATGAGAAGGATGAATAAATTTGTTACAAAAATTTCGGCAGCCTAACAGCGCCACTTAAACATTCATAAAACGATATGATTAGAGTAAGAGGGATCTCTCATAATATGAGCATGAAAAGGGAAGTAAGAGGAATATAAAATAACATCCTCTAACATAATAACATTGAGAGTAAAAGAAATGACTTAAAAGAGAGTACTTGGAAAAAAAGGGAGGTAGGATCCCTTAACTTAAAACGTAACTCTTAAAAGTCAAAGGATAGGACCTTGAGGTCTTGGGGGCACCTTGAGAGGTAATGAGACCAGAACTTCTTTGAGGATGATTTTGGAGTCGAAAGGATAAGAGAATGTCTTGGTATTTATAGGGAAATTGAGGGGACAAGGCATTAATGGCCAAGGGACACCTCATTGGTGGTATTGGAAAAACAATGGGCATACCCATGGTATTTTCCCATGATATTGGTCACTTGGGACACCTCATAACTTATCTTAAAATTCATAAGTCTAAAATATTGATTACATACTTAATACATCATTTAATGGGGTTATTAAAGACCCGTAACTAAAAAACTGTATTTTCACTATTCACCGAAAATTCAACATTCTCAAAAAAATCCCAAAATTTCACCTCAACCAAATACCGATGCTATGATTTCAAATATGAACTCCATTTTATAAGAATAATTTTCTAAATATTTTTAATTAAATTTTTAAATAAATACACAATTCACCAAAAATTCTTTTTTTTAGAAAAATCCCCAAATATTATCTTAACATAATATCGATGATATGAATTCAAAAATAAACTCCATTTTATAAAAATAATTTTCTAAATATTTTTAATTAAATTTCTAAATAAAAAACACTATTCACCAGAAAAAACTAATAATTGAATAATAATTAATGAAACAATTATTTACCTATTTTATTGAGTCATATTACATAATCGAGGTGCTTAGATTATATTAATACTTTATTTATGTGATATTACTAATACATATGGTCACATTACAAATACTAAGCATAAAATCACTATTCATAATTTACTATTCATCAAAAATTATGTTGATCTTATTAGACTCTAAATTTCATACTGAACATACTTGTAGAAGACCATTTTTTGAAAATCACAACACATTTTTAACTATTTAAGGTTTACATAAGCATTTTTAAAATATCCTTTTTCGAAAATTCATCAAAAATATGCATACTATATTTATCCAGAAATTTGAAAATTGAAAAACTTCACCATAAGAAGAGAACACAATATGATTTATAACAAAGGATTAAACAACGTAGCTATGGTCAACTTATATAGCCCCTTATAACCCTAGCATAGGACCTATGTGTAAGGTGTGGAAAGGTGAGAGAATATGAGGGCGGCTCGGCCAACATTGCATGAGTAGTAATTTCTTTCAGTTTGATCTTCTCTCGAATGCAATTCCGTTCTAGTATCACACAATGAAGTTCGGCTTGGGTTTGGTCCAGAGCAATGCCCAGTGGTGCTACCTCCTTCCGAAGTTCTGTTAGATGGGCTTCGATCGGCCCAAGACTACTAGATGAGTCCATCAAATCTTCTTTCTATATTAAGTAACCAAGATCACTTGTATTTAGAAACAATAATCGAAACGTTTAGTTTCCAGCGGTCATATTGACCAACAGTCATATAACAGTCGAAACCTGACGATCTCATTTAAATTATACTCATGTTATCAAATGAAACAGTTTTGTTGAGTATAAAGTAAAATTACACACAAAATTAGGAAACAAGATTTATTCAAAATTTAGGGCCGTTTCAATCTTCCCCACTTAAGAAATTGCATCCTCGCAATTTTAAAAAAATGGATTGGAAATTTCATTGAATTTCCCACATCGGAAAAAGAGTCAGTAACAATATTAATTTAATAGAAAGAAAGGGAAGTACAATGGTCACCCGAGTTAACCCATACTAGGATTCCATGTAGGAAAACAAGGATATGGAAGAAAAAAAAGGGTCGTGTTCGGAGGGAGAGTGATAGAAACCATGATTAGAAGAAAGTTAACCACAAGAAAATCACAAACTTATGATGTGTTTAAAATTTCATTGATTACACAGTAGGAAACATAATCCAACAACGTTTTTGTTTTACGTTCCTTTTAATATTTTTGAGGAATTCATTTAGTACATAGAATAAAATCATAAGGAAATATGCCTACCTTCTAGTAGAGTTTCATCATTTAATAAGTTTCTACCAAAACTAATCTTTTTTTGAAACGATGAGCATTCAAAAACACTTGGTCTCATAAAAACAGAATAATCATCTTCTAGAGAATCACATAATCCACAAAAGATTAACTATCTATTTCTTATATATATAAACATTATCCCAAAAATAGAAAGGGTAAGATAAAACAACTCTTCAAAAATAAAGAACCCCATAGGAAGGGAAAATACATTTAATCTTCAAAATTCCATGGTAATACCCAAAGTTCATCATAGACCATTCTATAAATAACTATCCTCAAAATAAACCAAACTATGATTGAAACCCAAATGCATGAAAGATTTGATAACACAGTCATCCAAAATAAACTTTATCGTTCATCTCCGAACAACATCAACCACTCCTAACATCTTATAAAAAAATTAACTAACCTAATAACATTTTCCCCAAGATAGGTTAATCATTTCTATAAGTAACCTAAATTACCATAAGTTCGCCTTAAATTCGTCAATTCTTCAAAATATAAGTCATCCTTTATTCCTCAAAGAAAATACCGTAGTAATCTATTTACCTCAATCATACGGGGTTCCGAAAAGATTGAACATCATCCAAAATAATAATCATCTTTTAATCCCCTAATCATCTCTGTCATATTAATACGGAAATCGTCACATTTCATATCACATTGGTTGTTGGGACATGTTCTTCCATTTCCCACCATAAACTAAGAAAAGAAAGTATAATTAGGGGCTTAAATAATTATCCAATAACAATGAAAAGGAACATAAAGCATAGAAGGATAACATGTAGAAGAAAAGTATACCCTAACATGTGATCCCCTTGGTTCCAAACTAGGTTATCCATGATCATATATTCTTATGTAAATTTTTATTTTATTTTATTTTTGTTCCTTTAATAATGGTTCATACTAAGCTTATGAATTTACCAAAGCATATCCCCCGAGAATGTCGTAACCAAGACTGCAGCAAGGCCCATTGTCGTGTACCAGTTCCCTTTCGAGTCTAGCTCAAAGAGGTGTTTTTGGGTTTTAACCCTATGAACATTTGTGCCAGAGCCACCTCTACCTGCTCATATGCATACAGGGATGTATTTTCTTGGCAACCCCTTACTCAATACTCACCAAAATACCAGGAATATTTACTATATTTAAACATTTCAATAGGATTCTTCCTAGAGTTTTCATATCTTAATTTCCACAAATAACTAAACCATCCATTGATACCAACTATAACATCCCACCTTTTTATCACATAAACTTTAATTACATTATAAAAAACAGAGCATCTTTAATGTTTAGTGTCTTGGAAACCAGGAACTTGTTACCTGAAAAAAAAACATTCTTATTAAACACTTGAAAGGATTCTTCAGGTCATTATCCTATTTTCATTACAGCATCTCATATCCTGGGAGAATAAATCAAAGGAAATGGTGAGAAAAATGCCCATTAAGAGAAACAAGGGAAGCATTTTACATGAGAACATGTGATACATCAAAAGTCATGAAAAAATAACTGTAAGGAATGAGAAAGAGATAATGAGGCATATGATAATAAAAATTACATGTTTCATAACATGGATATGTGGCTACAAAATTTAACATAGAAAATAATTTCCATTTCACCAAGTTCGATCCCCAAGGTGTCCTAAAAAATTACCAAGGTTATTCACTAAGGTATCAATAAAAAATGGTAATCTCTAGAGATTAAGTCTTTACCCAATGCATTGGAGCGCTATCAGGGAACACCCTTAAATTTTTATTTTATTATAATGTGAGCCACATATATAATCATCAATCATTTCATAAACAACCCATATATCATAAAAGAAATGGGTTTCATTTCATGGTCGTCACATTTTAAAAAAAACTTCTTTAAAGATGTGATCTTTTTGTCACTTTAAACCCACAAAAAAGGAAAGTGGGTTTCGTGTATGTAAATCCCAGAATTTAAAATAGACCATTTTGATATATTTGTGATTACCCCTGTATAATAAAGATCTTTGAGTATTCCGTTAATAAAATAAAAAAATTTGAGAAAAAGAGAGTGGTATTTTGAGATGAAAATTTGGCAGCATAACGGCTATGTTGTAGGGTTTTAGAAAACATTGAAAAGAGAGGGAACATGGGTCACCCACTCATAAATGATCCATAGAATAGTAGGGGTACCGAATATAAAGGATTTAAAAACATGGTTATGATATTTGAATGATATACCATATGAAATGAAGAACATGAAAGGAGGACAAAAATAAAATTTCTCTTATAAAAATTCGGCAGACTAACGACGTCACTTAGACTTCAAAAAAAATGAATTGATGAGATAAAATAGGATCTCTCATAATATGAACATAAAATATCAGTATTATAGATATAGAGATCATACCCCACAAAATAAAATGAAACTTGAAAGACTTTACAAGAAAATAGAACTTGAAAATGAGAAGGGTGATAGAATCCCTTAAAAATTCGGCAGCCTAAGGGCATCACTTAAACATAAAAAAATGTATTGATGAGATATAATAGGGTAAATAAAAATATGATCATAAAATATCAGTATGATAGATATAGAGATCATACCCCAACATAATAAAAAGAAACTTGAAAAACTTGACAAGAAAATAGAACTTAAAAATGAGAAGGGTGAAAGAATCTGTTACAAAAAATTCGACAGCCTAACGACGCCACTTAAACATTCATAAAACGAAATGATTTGAGTAAGAGGGGATATCTCATAATATTATCATGAAAAGGGAAGTAATAGGACTATAAAATAATATCCTCCAACATAATAACATGGAGAATAAAATAAATGAATTTAAAGAAAGTACTTGAAAAGAAAGAGAGAGGTAGGATCCCTTACCTTAAAAGGTAACTCTTAAAACTCAAATTTTGGGACCTTGAGGGCTTCAAGGAACCTTGGGAGGAATATTTGGGATTTAATGGGACCATAAATTAGTTGCTGATGATTTTGGAGTCGAAAGGATGAGAGAATGGCTTGGTATTTTTAGGGAAAGTGAGGGGACAAGACATTAATGGCCAAGGGACACCACATTGGTGGTATTGGAAAAACCATGGGCTTACCCATGGTATTTTCCCATGGTATTGGCCACTTGTGAATCTTTATACCTTATCTTACTATTCATAATTTGAACATATTGATTACATACTAAATGAATCATTTAATGATGTCATTAAACAACCGTAACTTAAAAACGGTATTTTCATTATTCAGCGAAAATTCAACATTCTCAGAAAAATCCCAAAATTTCACCTTAATCAAATATCGATGCTCTGATCTCAAAAATGAACTCCATTTTATAAAAAAAATTCTAAATCTTTTTAATTTTATTTTTAATCAAATACACTGTTGACCGAAAATTCATTTTTCTCAGAAAAATCCCCAAAAATTACCTTAACTTAATATCAATGCTAGGAATTCAAAATTAAACACCATTTTATAAAAATAATTTTTTATATATTTTTAATAAAATTTTTAATTAAAAAACACTATTCACTTGAAAAAACAAATACTTGAATAATAATTAATGAAACAGTTATTTACCTTTTTTATTGAATCACATTACCTAATAATGGTGCCTAGATTATATTAATACCTTATTTAAGTGAGATTACTAATCCATTTGGTCACATTACTAATACTAAGCATAAAATCACTATTCATATTTTACTATTCATCAAAAATTAAGTTGATATTATTAGACTCTAAATTTCGTACTGAACATAATTGTAGAAGACCATTTTTTGAAAATCATTACACATTTTTAATTATTTAAGGTTTACATAAACATTTGTAAAAATATCCTTTTTCTAAAATTCATAAAAAATATGCATACTATATTTATCCGAACATTTGAAAATTCACAAACTTCACCATAAGAAGAGAACAAAATTTTATTTATAACAAAGGATTACACAATGTATCTATGGTCTCCTTACATAGCCCCTTATAAACCCAGCATAGGACCTAAGTGTATGGTGTTCTAAGGTGACAGAATATGAGGGCGGCTCGACCAACATCGCACGAGTAGTAATTTCTATCAGTTTGAACTTCTCGTGAAGGAGATTCTATTATAGCTTCACATGATGATTTTTGGCTTGGGTTTGGTCTAGTGCCAAGCCCAGTGGTGCTACCTCCTTCCCATGTTCTATTAGATGGGCTTCGGTCGGGGAAAGACTACTAGATGAGGCCACCAAATCTTCATTCTATATTAATTAACCAAGATCACTTTTATTTAGGGACAATAATCGAAACGTTTAGTTTCTAGTGGTCATATTGACCAACTATCATATAACAGTCGAAACCCAATGGTATCATTTTAATTATACTCAGGTTATCAAATTAAACAGTTTTGTTGAGTATAAAATAAAATAACACAAAAAATTAGGAAACATGATTTATTCAAAATTCCAGGCCGTTACATTCTTATGGAGTTATAAATCGTATACAATGTTGTTATTCATAATATAGAGAACTTACTAAAGGATTCTGGACATATGGTAAAGGATTTAGTGTATCAATTTCCATTCATTGACACTTATACCAATTTCAACTAAGGTTTGATTTGTGTGTTATATCAATTTCTATATGAATGTATTTATATTTTAATATTTTTAAATTATTTTATTTCAAATGAAATTTTATTTTATTTAATTTAATATTATTTTGATGAAAAATTTACAAAAATGGTTCGTTTTTTATATATATAACATTGTTTTAAAGTATTCATTTAAAATATTTATCATCCATGAGAATGTTATTTTAAATATTTCAAAAAATTTATTATTTATTATTCAAATTCTATTAAATTTTATTTTAAAAAACCTTTTAATTTATTTATAGTGTTTTAATGTTATCTTTTTAACATTTTCCATACATTTCATTTTTTAATCTTTTAATTAAAGTGAGAAAGAATGTTTTTAATATATACACCCTGAAATAGTTTTCCTTCCATCACATCCGTTATTGGATTTTAATATTACTCTATAAAAGTTTTGGGTTCTACAATATAAATTAAATTTCCCATTTTTTATTTTTTCATTTTAATGAATTTTCAAATGAAAATAGTATTTAATTGAAATTTTTCGTGAAAAATTAATGTTATTCTGGGATGAAATGAATTTTTCATAGATTTTATGATAAAAATAAAAGGATTATAAAAATTTTCTTCATGAAATATTAATTTAGAATTATATATAATGATATGTAATCATGATATATCTTCTGATGATGGGTGAGCTAACTACAACTCTCCAATAAAATGGGTAATGATTATTCTTCAAAGGAGAAATATTATGGAGTTAACCATATTGGTTACTCTAAAAGAATTATCTGAGATTGAGTTACTTCGGAAAATTTTTTAACATTTTTTAACATGGGTTATGAATTTGATCCTCAAAGACACTAATTTCATTCTTGATAAGGGTTTTTATTTACCTTTTTTTTATTTCATGAGGAAATAAATGTTTAAAAACTTTTAAAGATAAATGGTTTGTTTTTTCAAGGAATTATTTCTTTTTATATCATATTACTCAATTTTCATTCCTGAATTTTAATGATACTAATAGTTTTTTTGGTTTACTTTGAATAAAGGGTAATTTTCCCATGTAGATATGATAATTTATGTTTTTTAAGTTTTATTGTGAAAATTGTTAAAATATTCATGGATGTTCCAGTTTTAATTGGACTAATATTATTACTTTATTTTTATATCCAATTTTAAGATTCGTTATGATCATCCCAAATTTTTAATTTTACTTATATAACCTAATGATGTGTATGAACTATTTAATGTTAAATATTTTCTATATAGCGTATCATTTTAACAGAAGGGGAATTGGTTTGAATGAAAAACGATTTTAAATTTAAGAATACCATTTCTATTAAAAAAAGACATTGAGTGGAATTAGAAACTTTTTATTATAAGGGTTTTATATGTAAGATTCTTTTCATAATTATCTATTTCCCAAAACCAAAAAATATACTTATAATATAAATAAGTGAAAACCATTTTTAAAAATCATGTAATAAAATGTTTTTTACTATACAAGGTGTTATAATTGGTTTCAAAATAATGGTTTATGTAACATTAGAGATTAGGATGTTATTTAACGAGAGAAAATTAAGGGTTCACATAATTTTTTTGGATAATTTTTCAAAATTATTATATAACCTTCCAGGTTAGTATGTTTAGGAGAATTATAGTTTTTTTACTCAATCACAATGTTTAATAGTAGTTGAAATGGTTAAGGATATCCTTGTATTTATACTCCTCATAAGATGATTTATAATGTTGTTATATGATATAATCAAACTAACCATTTTGGTATTAGTAAATGGATGGAACATGTAGGAACCATGTTAAAAATGGTATTAAGGACACTATGATGGTTTTTCTAATGAGAAACTAAAAGGGATAGCAGTTGGAGTTATAATACTTATGGTCAACCCTAACTAACTATTTTGAGTTATGATTAAGAACCCAAAACTAGGTGAGTTTTATAAATAGATCAAAGAGATAAAAAATATGTTTTATGGATGTTCATGCGATAAATATAATAAATTTTATTTATGATTTTTTTAAGTTTGGTATAAAAGGTATATGGTAATGATAACCTTTTGTGTTAATAAAAACTTTTATTTTGAGGTAATGATGGTTAACTGGGATGAATAGTTATTACTTTTGTGGAATATATGTTTTATTGTATAAATAACTAAGGGATTGAAAAGAAATTGGGCGAGTAAATGATTAAATTTATTTTAGAATAAGTTCACTGTATTGGAAGTATTATATGATTAATGTAAAAAAATATTTTTGGATGATATTAGAATTTATTTTAATAATTAACGTAGTGTTACGTTTTATAATAATGTTTTATTTTATTTTTATAGTGATTCATGTTATTTATAAAAAAGATTAATATATTTAGGAAATTATATAATTAGGGAATATGCCTAAATTTTTATTCTGTTACTTTAGGTGTGATTAATGTTTTTTAGAGATAAATGTTATCATTAACATGAATGAATATGCGATCAAATCATTTTGATCATTGGGATTCAATTTTTTCTTGAAATATTTTTTTGAGAGTGAAGGTTAATTATTTATGAAATGATTTCAGAAAAACTTATGGTGTATTGGATGAGGGTTGAATATTAATGTAGCATTTCTTCATATGGATACTTATTCATATTGGATATCGTCTTAACTTATTCTATCCATTTTTTTGAATAATTTATAGGGATAGTAGGAGTATCATGTCCTCCTATTTTTGATCTTATGACCATTCAAATATTAATTTTAGTACTTTAGGAAAAAAAAATTCATTGTGGTTATTTATTTTTTGAGGAAAATAAGAGATGAAATAATGATCAAAGTGAAATAAATGTATAAAATTGTGAATAAGGAATGGGAAGAAATCACGTAAGTGTTTTTTCTTAAAATATCCATTGTGATGGTAAAATAATTTATAAAATCAAATGAGTAACATGGATAGAATATTTTCTAACTATTAAAGCATGATTTTATGCATTTATCTACATGTTTGTATCTTATATAGGTATATTAATTTATGAAAAATTATGTTTCTTATTATTAAATAAGAAATTAAATTTTCTGATAAATTTAATATATACTTTTCTTACTATGATATGATATTTTCATTTTGAGAGTATAAAATTAACAATTTAATGAAATAATTTATTTAAGGGGAGTCATGTGGGACCTAAATATTATTTTACATTGTGTTAACTTAATATCTTTTTCAATTATACATAGAAAACTTAATTATGATATTAAAAACAAAAATCCAAATATTATATAAATATTATTATTTAAATATGATTGTTTTAACATCACTATTGGATTGATGACTATAACTATGAGTGACCACTTTATGAAATATATGTTTAAATATTTTTTTATAAAAATTTATTAATTAACGCCTGTGAAATAAAAATTAATTTCTAATATAATCATTTATTTATATAATATATATTTCTCAGAAATGTGATTTATGTGCACAAGGAATATTTATCAACATAAATTAATTAAATCAGCATAGAAAAATGGTTTTAATGAAATTTATTCAACTAATATTTAATTAAATAAATTAAAATTCAATTAAAATTTTTACTAGAAAAGTAATGTGTGAAAATTCACATTATACTTCAAAAATACATTTTCTTAAAAAATGGTTTTTATTGAATCATATGGGAAGGCATTATAAATCATTTATGAAAATTTTAGGTATTATATTTGATTAAATGAAAATATTATTTTGAGATAATCATGTAAAAATACCTAAATAATCTTTTTTTGGATTTTTCCAAAAAGATTTGTTATTTTGTGAATAATGAAAAATACTAATTTTGAAAAACGTGAGTTCTCTTTTCTTTTAATGAGCTATATTTTAATGTTAATGTGTGTTTTTTTAATTTTAAATAAAAATAAGTTTAAATCTATTAAAAATACTTCAATTAATTCCATGGTAATTGGCTTTATCATTTATTTTCTATAAGAAATCAATTTTATGATTAAACTGTGTATTTTCCTAAAAATTAATTTTTTTGGGTTTTGTGAAGTTATATGAAAATTAATTTATACCAATTATAGAAACTCTATCATAAAAAATTTTTCACATATTTTTATTTAGGATGATCAAATTATTTATTAAGGTGAATTTAATTTTCTGTTATAATGAATAGTTACCAATGTACAAATTTATCACCATAATAAATGGTCAAATGGGTTAATCATGGTTAAAATTATTATAAAATGAGTCAAAATTAGTCAAATATTTTATTTTATTTCATTATTGGAGTGAAAATATAACCTAAACATCCTATCGTTAAAAATATAACATTTTGGTGCCACTTTCCTTTGATTTGAACTTTAATATTATTTTATTTTAAGTGTAATTAAACAATGTCAAAATCACTCACTTATTATGTGTTCATGACATGAATATAGATAAAAATTATATATGAATATATATATATATGCTAAATGTTATTATTAATGAAATATATTAATTATATTAATTTATTTTAAATATTAGTGATGGTAAAATAAAGTAAAACCATTATGTAAACAGTAGAAAAAATCAAATTAATGATTTTAAAAAAATTAAAAGTAATATAATTTTGTAGAATTATTATGTTACATGAATTTATTTTATTATTAAAAGAATATAGTGCTTATTTAAGTATTTATATTCTATTTTCATTTCTATTTTGATGTCTATATTGTCAATTTTTATTATTATTCTCGAAAATGACATGAAATGGTATTAAATATTTAAAAATTATATTAAAATCATTATAAAATCCTAAAAATATTGCAGTCGTAATTAATATAGGAAATAATATATATAATATCAGGCATGGTTCATGTATATTTCCCTTGTAATTTTTATAATTATATTTCTGACCCCTAAAGATTGAAAAATCGTGAAAATGAAATTGATTTTTTTCTTATAAAGGGGAATATACTTCAATATTTTTAAAAAACAATGAACGTTAGAACATATGTAGAAATTTTTTAAAAATAAGTCTATAATATTCCTTCCACAAGTACCTATGCCCCTAAAGTGACCATAAATCATTTCTCTGAAAATCTTAATCGAAAGGGGTATATCAAAAAATGAGGTATACATCTTAACTCATTTCTTTTAAGTTTGTTTATTATTCTAAAATATTGATACCTATAATAACCATTAGGATATAATAATAATATAATATCTATTATAATTAAATTTTTTATGTTGATTTTAAAACCATTATACATCACCATTTCCATACAATGGAAAATGCACACTCTACTAGTTTGTATGTGTAGACTATCTCCTCTACAAAGATATATATTTCAGTTTTCATCACCACCAAAAAATATTGGATGCAAATATATAATTAATGAATATATTATATTTTTATAAAATTTTTAAAATTATAGAAATCAAATA
Organism: Viscum album; assembly: GCA_963277665.1. NCBI lineage: Eukaryota > Viridiplantae > Streptophyta > Magnoliopsida > Santalales > Viscaceae > Viscum > Viscum album. The sequence goes on from OY728164.1 coordinate 1,821,433,998, forward strand.
TATATCTTACCTTTATACCCTTTCTATCCAATAGAAAATGATAATGCCGCTCATCGGTATGTGTGGGCTACCACCTCAATGAGGCGATGTAATTCATTTTAAATTTTCACATTGAAAGGATGTACATAAGAATATAATTATTGAATAAATATAATATTTATAAAATATTCACGATTAAAAAATGTAAAATATTATTTACTTTATGTCTATTCCACCTAGTTGAAAAATGAAAACATCGTTTATGTATTCTTACAAATTACAATCACTGCGTAATAATGTGATTCAATTTTCTTAGCCTACTTACATGGATAGTTATAAAGGAATATTGATCATATAAAATGTAAACTAATCAGTTTTTAATATTCTGTATATAATTTAATAATTAACTCTTTTACCATGGTCAATTCATTAAATCCACTAAATGGTTTTGAACCAAATGACCTTAAAACATCTAATGCAATCATACATGATTTAATAAGTAAATAAATATTTGTAATAAATTGAATAATAGAAAAAATATAAATGTTTTTAATATGAATATTTTTTTATTGAAGAATAAAAATAAAATAAATATATTATATAGGAGTTAGATAATGCTCAAAATGAATCCTAACTCAAAGTCATGAATTTTTCATCTTTATTTCATTTCATTGAGACTTATTCAATTTTTACCTCATGTTTTATTTGCATTGTGTATAATGTTGAATATATATTTAATGTTCTTTTATGTATTTAAATAAAAGTGGAATAAAAATCCTCTTCATTTTCTATCCTTTAATGGTATTTTGATGTCAACATTACACAAATGGAAAGGGATATTTCTTTAAAACCTTATTTTAACGTGTTCGTTTAAAATAATTTTCCTCAATTTAGATGATATTTTAAATGATTCATAAAATTACTTATTTATAATTACAACTTTTTTAGAATTTTATATTAAATATATATGAATTATTTATAATGGTCTATAAAGGAATATTTTTATCATTTTTTATGAGTCACTTTTGAAAATTTGTACCAATGTACAAAACAATGTTCCTTTAACATATAAGAAATAAAATAATTTTCCCACCATAATGTAATTTATTTTTTTATTAATAATACACTACAATGTTTTATGGGTATAATGAAAAAATTAAATTTACTGGTAACTTTTGTATTTTTTTGTTATAAAGCATTCTCAAAATAAAGTTATAGTTATTTTTCATTTCTATATGAAAAATAGAAAGTGATTTTTCTTATGGGATCATTTAAAACATTAAAAGAATTTATGATAAAAAGTGAATAATTATAAATTAATTCTATATCATGTAGTACATGGGAATTATAGATGATAATATGTGAGTTGGTTATAGTTGTTTAATGTATTGTGTAATGATTTGTTTTAGAATGAAAAAAATGAGAGAGATAACCAGATAGTATAATTATGTGGAATTAACTTGGTATCAGTTATTTATGACATGGGATAAACATTTGTAATTAATCTGATGCATTAAGATACCTAATTTACAATTTTAATGGATTTTATGGAAATAATTTTAATTTATTGGGAAAACAATCGTATGAACTTTTAAAGGGGAATGGTTTTTTTCAACATATATTTTCATGATATATCTTATTCTTCATTTTATATCATCATTTAATATATTGATGATGGGTTTAAAATTATTTGTTTGAAATAAGGTCTAATTTATCAGGGTGATATGTTTAATTTATATGATCAATGTTTTTTTTGAAAAATTAAAACACATTCATTAGGTTTCAAGTTTTTAACTATGCAAATGGAATTATATATTTTTATACCGTACGGGGATTTTCTTGCTCATCACAAATTTTCCAATGTTATTTGTAATATATAGTAAAGTGTAGGAGTTATATCATTGTAATTATTTTCTCTATGGTGACTCTTCTTAAAATATAATGATATTTTTTGATTAAAAAAGGGTTTAAATTTAAGAATCTTGTTTTTAGGGATAAGATTGAAATTGAATGCAAGTGTACACTTTTATTTGAAGTGTTTTATATGTATGATTTTTTACATAATTTTCTATAATTGTAACCCTAAAATATAATCCAAACATACATAAGTGAAAAACCATGATTTATGTCATGTAATTTTATGTTTTTTATTGTACAGTCATGACACACACACAAAGACACCTTTTTAGATTATATACTTATTCATATGAATGCTTTTGTGCGTAATCTATTCCCATACATGTACAAAAATGCACATTTATTAACAAACTTATATATAAACATTAAATGTCATTACTATATTTACGACCTTTGAAGGATCTAAAAAATAATTTAATTATAACTTTTTATGTATTGATAATGAAATAGCTCATAAATGGTCAATTTAATTTATCACTTATAAAGGATGAAATTTATTAGAATTTCCATTATTAACTACAAAAAAATTCTGTAATACAAATTAAAATTTTAATAAACCAATATCAAAAAATAATTATTAGGGAAATTCAGGATTTTCATATAATAAATAATGTAATTACATTAGAGAATTCCTATACATATAGATTTACATAGAAATAATTTTGTACAATTTACAATTACATTGTTATATAACAGTTAAAAACAATAATAATTATAACCAAGGAAACATGAATATAACTCTTGGAAGAGTTTTTCTAAGGATCAACCATTCCCATTATTAATGTAGTCTATTATGGTAAAAAAATGATTGTTTTACTAATACTATAAAAATAAACAAAAACTAAAAGTAATGTAAATGTTATCCAATACAAAATTAATTTAATTAATTCACAATAAACTTATTTAAGAGATATTCCATATAAGTAAATATGATAATAAAATAAATAATATCACAATTTAATATATAATAATTTAAATAAATAAAAATAACGGTTGAAAATACACTCTGAGTCAATCTAAACAAATAAAAAACTGATAGACAATTATTTTATTTCAAAAGCTCTCAAATAAATATGGATGTGTTATATTAAAATTTCATAACAATCCCAACTAATTGGTTATATTTTAATTGTTGTAAAAATGTTTTTTAAAATCTGTTTAATTAAAAAAAATATTAGATATTTAATTTCAACTCATAAGTTGAATTTATGTATTGTTTTTCATTACTGGTGATATATTTGTGGACTACCATTGTCCTCATGTTTTGAAAAAAATAATGTTTTTAATAAGCTACAATTTTTAATCTTGTAGGTATAGAACTAGAAATACTAGTATTATTAAGAACTAATTTTTTCAATTCTATACAAAAAACATGTTATTTTGACATGAAATTATTTAGTATAATTCACAAATTAATTAACAATCATTGTACTAATTTTTTATGATATTTTTATATTGTTTTTTAGTTTTTTCATTTTTAGGAACAATTATATAAATAAAAAATTCCATTTTAGTCATTTTGTTCGCATATTAAAATGGATTGATTTGATGAATATTTATACTATCCAAAAAATAAATCAATGATATTCATCTTACAATTTCATGATAATTTGATCTATATTAATGATTTTTTATCATTCTTAAAAAATCATATATCATTTTTATTGTATTTTTATTCATATAATTTAAAATCTAATAACATATAATAACCCTAAATGTTTAAAACATTCAATATCTAGCATCTATTTAACAAATACACTCCCATTCTCTTTATATTCTCTTTATATTTAGTTTGTTTATGGATCATTTCGTAGGGATTACTCATATGATTTCATTGATATGTGTATTTATTCTTTATAATGTGCTCGCACTAATAAGGGATTCTCAATAACTTCCATATTTTCTTGACCAAATAATTCTATATTATTTACTTTAATTTATCCTTAATTCCATTCTTTAGCTTTATGGTGTTGGTTCTTTAGTAGTATTGGTATATTCAGATTCTAGCATAGTAAAGTGCATTTAGTTCAGATTATCCTGGGTCCCTTCTCTACTAATGTATCCAAGTTATGTTAAATAGGTCTCCAAGAACTATTAAACAGTTAATCTCTTCTATATCCATGGGTTTTTTGGATCACTGGAGGTTTCCCCTCAATTGTGGATTTTTGCGGTAATGTTTTAAATATGGGTTCATTTCTGCAAGTGGGAGGCATTGTTATCTTATGTTGTTTAGATACCATTTAATTTGATTTAATTCTTTGTCAATGTGTTTTCTTCCGATAATGGTAGGTTCTATTTGTGCTTCTTACCTTTATGAAGTCATCCCTTCACGGGTCTCCCAACCATACATTGGAAGTTACCGATGATCCAAGATCTTCAATGTCTTTGTCAAACAAATTATATTTTATCAATCTAATAAACTTTTTATTTTTCTATTGGATAATGTTAATTGTGGGTGTTTTCTCTAGAGTATATAGTTTATTTTATAAAATGTGGATTAATTATGAGGAATTAATTCTTTTTTTGTGAAATTGGGGTTAAATGTGATAACAATGGTTTGGTAGTATAAATTTTTTCTTCTAGTGGATCAGGTTGCGACTTGGTGGTATTATTAGTTTTCACGATGATCTTAACTTTCGTTGGAGTTGGTACTGGTGGGGTTTTTTGGAGTCTAATAACACTTATTAGTGGTATCAAAAGAAATCTAGGAACCTAATACAATATTTCCATAAAATAATTCATAAACCATGTATAATTTGAATATATGATACTATAAATGTGTATCCCTTATTTATGAGATCATTGGAATAATTTTCATCGATTCTTGATGAAGATCATATGAGTGGAATATGAAATCTTACACCTCTAGAGGTTTACATTAATTGTTCCTAAATCATAAATCACCCATATGAGATTATCATTCCATTCATGATGTGATATTTTCTCATGTGAAAATATTTAATAAAGGATAGTTTCATGATTAGGAGCTTCAACCAAACATCCAAACACATAACTATTATCACATGACAGTGGCCTTTATATATCCTCAAGGATTCTACTCAGTGGTGAATGCATTAAATCATGAGATATAAAACATGAGTTTATACCATGGTTTATTCATGCATTATATTCATGTATGCATTAACATTTGGTAGGTTCTAACTACTAAAAAAATTATTTTAATGATATCCTATTTGGAATGATCCATGAGAATTATAACCATTATTGTTCAACTACTCATGTTGCACTAAGACAACATATATCTAATATATTTATATCTTACTACATTAGATCCAATTTATTATCAATCATTTTTTTAATTCTACATTCTATGGAAATATATCTTAAAAGAAATATTCTCCAAAATTCATCACATGCAATATTTAAATTATGTAATATATTATTTAATTAACCACATTTAATAAATCCTAAATGTTCTTTCCATTACAACATATATTATTTTATACAAAATATCAAACAAAATCATATCCAAAAACATTTTTCAATATCCCAAATTTGTTTTGAAAAAATATCACTAATTTCACTATGTATCACACTATATGAAATTATTTATGAATACTCATAAAAAAATCTTTTGGATTAACACTAAAAGTATTCTAGAAAATCTCTTAATGTCATACTCAATCCCAATTAATTAGACAACATAGTGTGACACAATACGACTTTGTATCATTAAAAACAAATATAAATTAATGAATTTAAAAATATAAGCAAAGGGGGGCCCTCGATAAAATTATCAATGCGACTGATGTTATAAAAGGATGTAGTGTGGTTTCCATCAAACACATATATCTCATTACATATTTCTAGGAATTGTATCAAATCCACATGCATTCATGTATTTTATTTTTTCCAAAATATTGAGTGGCTCTAGGATATAGATTAATTTAATACCATAGTATTTACTACTATATTATCAATTATAAACATATATAATTATTTGGTAAATGAATACATCACATGTTATTCACCTTTATAGATAATCACATCACATTCCCCTCATCTGAATATAAAAGAACATCATATGTAATTTATCGGTGAAACATTACACTGCATATTCTATCTCAATTGAGGGCCATGATTTAATTCTTATAATACGAGATCCCTAATCCCATCATGGTTAAGAATCAATATATGGCATGATCAGAAACATACATACCCATCCACTGATTAAAAACATTCACATTTTGATTTTTGTAACTAGGGTATTGATGTATAATGGTTTGAATGATGGGTATTTTACAAACCATAGTTTGTGGGGGCCAATATATGGTTAATTTAACCTTATTACACTAAATACATTTATATGAAACTAAATGTTGTATAATTTATTGGTCTTCCTCATCACATAAAAGAATATAATCTTTATTTTGGGCCTCATGGGAATATTCCATATCTCTACATCTGAATCATACTCAAGATAACCATAACATTTCAACATAACAATTAATACTCCATGATGAAATTTTGTTTAGGACAAAACAAATTCAAACATTGAGTGGTCAATAATCATCACACTCTAAAAAAATTTACATCTATATATAAATTTATACCGTAAACATGGAAGAATGATGAAATATATATTTCCATTTATAAGACATATTAAAATTTTCAAAATATTTTGAAAATATTCTATAAAACCATGATAATTTACAATCTATCATATCATATTTTAATTAATTCTAGATCACACTTATATATAAAATATTTTTATGGATTTTGTTAAATCTTTACCTCTATGTGTAATTTCTACCTCATCTCTTTGTGACCATATGATAAAATCATCCCAGAAAACTCATTTAGAAATTAACATCTACAATGAAATAAATTTTTAATAGTTGTGTGATTTAGGAATTATATTCCTAACATTCAACTCCATGATCATATTAGAAGCATATTTACTTCATAACATGAGATGTTATAACTTCCTCTTCTTTTTTCATTATAGTAATCTTTCTAAGTTGATCATCATCATCATTGGATCCCTTAAAATCAATACATTACTTGAAATACATCATAGATAAAGTAATTATATAAATTAATACTTTACATGGAAATCCTAATGTATTTTAAGACAATCTGATATTTACTATATAACAATTAATAAATGTAACGCTTTACATTTCTCCTTAAAAACATACACTAAAACATATATAAGATGTCAAATTGAATTAATTGTATATGTTAGGTGGAATAATTCTTTTAGAAATAGTGATATTCACTTCTCATGGAAAATATTTGAAAATTTCTACATTTTTAATTATCGGCACATATTCAGAACACTTTAAGACATTAAGTGAAAAATTATGTTAGTCTTACACTGGTGCAATCCATTATTTTTAAACATTTATCTTCTTTAAGTCCACAAATAATCCCACTATCCTCTTACACAATATACACCTTTTTGAATATCATACTATGATCTAACACATACTAATTTTTGTAGGATATAAATCATATTTTCTTTTAGTGGGAATATTTGAAAAATATACTATTATATTATTGGTGCTCCATGTTTTTTGAGATTATTAATTTTTTAAAAAAGACTTTATTAAAATATACAACTAATTGGTGATATGAACACATTCCATTAAAATTTTAACAAACATCTCAATAAAAACATCATACATGATAACACATTTTTATGATTTTATTTATTTTCAAAAGTTTCAATAGAATATGAGGAACCATAAACCATGTTTATAAAATTAATCTTCTAAAATTTTTAATAACAATGCTTTTTTAATTAATATCTTATCCTATGATATAAAATAAATATGATAATGATGAAAATCCTTTAACTAAACTCATTTATTTTTGATAAATTATTTTATATTAAAATGACTGATGTAGAAACTATTTCATTATCATTTAAATTTAAAAAACAATCACTATAAATTATTCCCATGATTTTGATCTCCTATATATTTATAAACATGTTGAATAAATAATTTGTTTCTTGTATCCTTAAAAATTGAAGAATGCATTTATATTATATATATCTAGCATGTTAATTCAATGAAGTTTCCAAAAACACTTTCATGTATCTTTAATAATTCTCTCATATAAAATAATCATGTGTTCCATTATAATATCATCAATTTTCAAATAACCTTATCTAGATTCTCAATGAAATGTTGTTAGACTCTAAAACTGTATTTTCTTCTTCTAGTTTAATATTTTACCTCTCAATGTTTTCTATAAAACACTATAACATAGAGATTATATAACAAGTTTATCTATCCTCAACAATTTTGAATAACTTGGAAAACATATGTGTAGTTTATTTATTCTCAACACTTTGAAAATATTAAAAAAATATTTTCATAAAATCATTCAAAACTAGAGAACATTTATAATTATAGAAACTAAATGAATTTCTTAAAAAAAATAAGCCATAAGTAAATATTAATCCCAAAATATCATTATCATAATTAATCATCTTATATATTATTTATATACTCAATAATATTAAAAATATGAGTGGATACTAAAATTAATTATTCAACTTTTCACCAAATAAATTTGAAATATAATGTGTATCATTATGTACATTCCAAATCATCTATATTCAATTTTTGAGAAAATTTAATAGTTGGTTTATCTGGATAGTGTGGCTCTATAATATACAATTTTTTAAGAATGTGTACTAAGGAATCAATCTTAGTAGATAGTTACATTATGCTTCTACTTATCAAAGGAGAATCCCAATGTTTATTTTGATGAAGATGATGAACTCATCTACAAAATAATACTTTATCAGATGATTACCAAGTTTTATTACCACTTAATAATAACTATTATTAAATTGGAACCCACTAAAATTATGACTCATTTTAAATTCATCATAATCAAGAGTGGGAATATATCAATATCTCATTACGCAATGAGTATTATTTGTAATTCCTTTGACCACATAAATATTTAGGTTGGGAATCATTCAAATCCTATCATATATGACTCTAGGATAGATGAGAAAATGAATCTTTTCTAACCCATAATATTGATATAACCAATTGTATTTCTGTGGTATTCTAAGACTCAGGGTTTATTAGCTAAGTGTAACCCAAGGAATATATGTAGAACAAACCAATAAAATACAATCTATTGGCACAGTAATTTAGAATAACCTACCCAATGATGATTCGGTACCATCTATTACTATAATTCCGAACATTATATAATCCAAGGGCACATTTTTATAGAAGAACCTGCCCAGTTGGATGATTGATTTCTTGAAATGTGTCACTTTAGAAGTTATATCACCCATAGTATTTCTAGTATATTTAATATCACCATATATCTCAAGTTATTTCATTCATGTATTCATACTTCTATTGATTTATATTATAATCATATTTCATATAAAGAATCAATATGTTCAAATCATATTGATGGGAAACTCTTTACGCAACCCAAAATTTGTGTTACTCATCCAAAAGTATAATCCAAACATATTTACACATATCGAAAAACATTATATGAAAAAGTTATATAAACACTTCATTTAATTGTTTATAACTATTAGATATTGATAATATCTACATGATTAATCCCATTGCTGCATATATCTTACCCCTCAACCATTTAGATATAGCATAAGCATCTTGGACAGTGGGTATTATTATCCCAAGTACATCTTCCCAAGGAGAATTTATTCAAGAGAGAATTTAATACCTATTAATTTTAACACATAATATGAATACACTATATTTAACAACTAAATTCAACCTAATAATTTCAATTAAAAACATTGGTTAAGGTAGATGAAAAATGAAAGAGATTATTATCCCGAACATGTAACTACTTGGATACATTAATGATAATCAACGAAATCTGTTTAACAATTAAACTAAATCATAAAAAATGTGTAATAAAAATATTTTAGGACTATGAATAAAATTAGGGAATAACCATTAAATAATTGGAAACTTAAAATATTTAACCTGAGACTTCCATTTATGAATAATTAACTATTAAAGTATTACTCTAACTTTTTTATAATTTTATCATTAAAATTATATAAATTCCATAATGTTGAATATAATCTCTTTAAATTATTTCCAATATAAACTCTTTTATATTTCTTATTATACAAAATTTTATTTGAAATATATTATCTTTTATGTATTATAAATAATTTATAATCTAATTAGTATTATTTAATATTTTTATGTAATATAAATATCCTAATGTTAACATTATTTGCACTATTATTAGAAAAATCATAAAAACAGTTTTGAAATGGTTAATTTTTTTTCAATATAAGGATACATTTTATTCAAACATTTGAAATTATGTATTCACATACTATTTATAAATTAAATATAAATATCTCTTATATATTATCTGTATATATATAATTTATAAACACATTATAAATTAATGTTTCTAATTAAAATTACACAATTTTATTTATATATTATAAGACATTCCATAAAATGTTATAAATTATTATTTAATAATAAATTCTTAATAGTTAATAATAAATGTTTCGTAAAATATTATTAATTAATTAAAAAAATTTATTAATCAATTCATTATTAAATTATAAAACTTTTTATATAATTAATTAACAATTTATTAATTAATAAATACCCCTAAAATATCTTTCATTATAATTTATAAATAATTTATAATGTATAAGAAAAATAATAAAATATAATTTTTTTAGGTTTTACACTCTACAATTACACATGAGGAGTAATCTAGATAAGCGAAAAATTTATTACCTTTATTCACATGATTTAGATAATTGTAACTTCTAATTTACCTTTAGATAATTATTAACATAATGGTAATGCATTACTTACTGTTACACAACCATTTTTAATGGTAATGTGTCATTTACCTTCATACAACCTAACTATGTAAAGGCAACACATTAGTTAGCTTTATGCAATGCTACATTGTAAAGTTAACACATATGATACCTTAATATATCCAATATATATAAATTTAACACATCGTATTCCTTTATTTATCCCAACTACAAAAAGGAAATGCCTTTGTTACCATAATGTAGACCAACTATGTAATGGTAACACCTTGGATTCCATTACATAGCCTAACCACTTAAACGTAAAATAGTAATAAAAATGATCCTCTATTATTCATTTTAGTTATAATTTGGTGAATTATTTCTTGAATATTAAAACATGGATTATTCTGATACCATTACTAGGATTTTATAGAGTCTATTAAAACTTTTTAGAGGAAAAAAGTAGTCATGAAACCCAATTCATGATCCACATGTAAGAATATATAATTAGTCCTTAATTTAAATTAGGAATACTATAAATCTATATAATATACATCAGAGAGAATCAATATCATCTTCAACCATGATTTATGAAGATCACATGAGTTGAAGATGAAAGACTCACTCTTATAGAGGTATACATTGGTTTAACATAAATTATCCATCAAATAGAAGAGATTCTTATTTATTCTGAATTTGGTAGTGTTTCATATAAAAAGAAAGAAATAATGATAGATTCATGTTAGTTAGATTCAAAAGAACATGGAATCAAACCACTTTAATCACATTTATGTTGAATTTATATATCCTTAATGATGATCTTCATTGATACATGCATTAAATAATTAGATAAAATCCATTAGTTAATGCCACTACTGAGTCATGCATCATATACATGAATTCATTTTACTTATATATGTTTCACCTTATGAAATAATAGTTTTAATGATACCCTATGTGGAAATACCCCCAAAAATTATAACCATTTTAACGTGGCTTCTCATGATATATTGATACAACAAAACATTATATTATGCTTACAATACCATATTTTATTCGAGTTATTCTTAAGACTTTTCTATAGGAGTCATTATATTGAAACATACATAAATGTTCATATCCACCAAAATGTATCATATAATAAATTTTATTTATGAAATACAGCTTTTATGAATCAATATGAATAAGTGATTATGTGATAGTTTTAGTGTTTCATAATGCCTTTGGAATGGTTTTATCTATGTTATTCACTAGTCAAGATTTAGTGTTGAAGGTGATTATTTAAATACAACGACACTAATATTTCCAATAGGTAGGAATTATCACTAGAAATAGTGACCGTGTTTGATATAGATGAAGAAAGTATATAATAGTGATATCTCATAAGGGGTTTAAGAATAGAGACATCTCTAAATTATCATTGAATGGGGAGCTCATGGAATTGACAGTTTTCATTCTAAGAACTCATTCCCCATTATTGTTTCTTTAATTGATTGGGATTAGGGTAGCTTAATTGAATTGTTTTTGTATCTTTTAAGGATATTTTTGGTTTTATTGTGGATTTTATGGATCCCAAAAAACCTCCAAGTGATTATATGAAAAATAAAAAAGGGATAAGAGAGAGATATTAATGTTTATAAATAAATGTACTTTTAATAATCCTAATCACATCACACATCATATTGATGAGAGGTTTTTCCCTACAACTCTTTAAGTAATTGAACTTAATTTTCTTAAATATTATTGATTATCCATATTTCATATTGTGTTATTAAAATATGATGCATGTCGGTAGAAATTTAATAAAAATAACAGTAAAAACAAACTTCATATATATGACACCCCATAATATTATTTTACTGTGAACATATTACTATTTATTAAATTTCATAATTTATTCATTCATTTATATGTTTAATGAAAATTTATGAATTTTTTATGAATATAATCACATATAAGAATAAATATTTGAAACATTTTAGTAACCACGTCATTGAATAAGAATCCCCAAGATAGGGAGGTCTTTCTTCGGGTGAAAATTCTCATTTTGAGGTTGTCCATGCCATGGTGTAGGATATTTTATAGCTATATGTATTTTGGAAGTATTTTAAATAAAATGTATTTTGGTGTAGAACCTCTTTGAAATGGGTGAAGTATTTGTGGCCATTTTATCCCTCACGTGAGTAGGGCATGTCTCGGGAATCTTATAATACATGGGATTTAGAATAGTTGACACCGCATAATAGTATTAGTTTTTTTATTTATTAGTGGAACCATATGGACTCCCATTATATTGACCTAGAATTTATAAATAATAGTTTTTTTCTGAATAAATGTGTTTTATATTATATTATATTCTGTTATACAAATACAATACACACAACAACTGACAACACTTCATCATCATTGATTTCATTTTTATTAAAAAGTAGAAAAAACACCCACATAAAAAGTCACGGGAAAGGCCAAAGATAAAAGACAACACTTTATTTCATTATTGTATATTGTTACATTAGTAAATAATTAAACCCATTAAAATGAAAAAAATACAATGTGAAAAAAAGTATAAAAATTATAATGAGAATATTTAAAACTTCCCAATCTACAAGAATTATCACTCCCATGAACAACACTATGGAAAAGAAACAAAATATTATGAATGCAATAGAAATTTTTGGAAAAAAAGATATTAAACCTTGGGAGGAGTTTTAGTTAATGGTGTATTTTGTAATTAAGAGGTATTTATATTGAGTAATAGACTAGGGGAATAATAAAATGACAATTAATAATAATTACCTATCCATTGGAAAAGTAACCAAACTATTAGGAATTTGAACCCGACTAATGGAAAAGACATTTAACCAATGAAATTGTGTAGTGTAATGTAAAAAATCCTTAACTCAAATATATTAAGTGAATATTAATATTATTTTGCCTCAAAATTAAATATAAAAAATAAATTATGTGTTTGGGAATTTTTCTAATGATTATATTATTTGATATATTATTTTATATTAAAAATTAAAAGATCCTATGGTATAACATTATTTTTAAAAAATGAACTAAATTTTTTTAATCAAGACATAAAAACTATATTTTGGTTTTATTCTTCTTATTTTCTAAAATACTTGGATATTTATGTAAATAGTAAAATATAATTTTTACATAATCAGTGTATTTTAAATACATAATCCATGAGGTAATAGTGAAATAATAAATTATATAACTATTATATCAAACAAAAAAACTCAACAAGATAAATTAGTTATTTAAAAATAATAAAATTAAATTTGAAACCCAAAATGTGTTTTCTAAAGTATAAATAATTAATGAATCCCATTAAAATAACAATTTATCAATTTTACACTCTAATTTTAAATAATGAAAAAAATAATATGGATATATTTATATTTCATAAAATAATTTTATTTTATTCAAATATGAATTAAAATTTAAAAAATACTAATGTTATAATATTTTCTATGGAAAATAAATTTTATTTGATAATTTAACTCAATATTAACCCCACTTCCCAACTATAAATAACTTATATCTACCCTTAGAAATACAATTATCCCTCACTTAACAAATACAAAGATTTATATAAATTACCTTTTATAATCCCTTTATACTCCTTATAGATATTCTAGGGTCACTAAAATCCAATCATTCAAGTATTTTAGTGGTGTATAAAGGAAGCCACTAAGAGAATAGGGTTAGGATAATGCAACTTTTATTATTATTTTTTCAAATCTTCTTGCATTTTCTCTAATACTTTAAAATCCAAAACAGAAAAAATAATTGATTATTATGATAAAATTATATTAATGAGGATAAAATAATTTAATGACTGTATTTATAATATTTTTATATTTCATATTTCTCATTCCTCCTCTTTTGATAATTCCCCTTCAATGGTTGGTTAACAGCCTATAAGGACATTGCCAAGTATATATTTATCAAATCCTTTATGGATGGTTGGAATAAATTATAATATATATATAATTACATTTAATTTATTCTTCTAGAAATAATATTACTTATTTTTCAATTACCTTCTAGTAAAATAAATAAAGGGAAAAATATGAAATTATTAATAACATGACATTATAAAAATTCATTTTTAATAGGAAGTATTGTAAAATATAATCCAATAATTATAATTGATAAATAATAAAATTAAGGAATATAAATAACATCTTTTTAAATGTGTTAGAAAACATAATATTATTATACTGTATGTGTAAATGTGTTGAAACATAATGATATTTAAGGTAATGAGATTCTCAAACCTATCTCTTTCTTTTTTGGGTTATCCCAATTTTCACACTATTTTAATTATAAATATTCCTATAATGTACTTGAAATATATTTTCACTAATATTTTACTTTTTTATTTCTTTTAAGATACATGTTTCAACAGAGTCAAAATTATTTCTAAGCCAATTTTAGTAATTTTTCTAAAATGACTTTATTTTCCAAATCCTCCGGTTGAATCCCCTTGATCTATTTTTTCTAAATCAAATTATGATATTATTTTATTGCCATATATTTTATCCCATATTATGTTGAGTATTCTAAATTTTATTCATTAGTGTATTCTTTATTAAAACATTATGAAACTCATTTCATTCTGTGGGTTTATTTAATGATTATGGTGGTTATATGTTATATTTCCATGTTGCATGTATAAGTATAATCATTTTTTGATGTGAGAGATGAGCCTAGACTTATATATCCAAATATTACATTTATTAATTTTAAAAATCTTTTGATATTATGTGTATTACACATGAAAATAATGTTATTTTTTCACAATTATGACTTTATGTGTTATGCACATATGTTATGAGTGAACATGACAATAGTTTTATTTCAAACTGTGTGTGGTATTTACCTAATATACTATTATGTATCATTATTATACAAATGGAACATTCCATTTTTTTTCAAATGAACCCATCATTATTTTTATTGTGATCCATTCGTTACGATATGATGATGATGATTATGCTCACCCATTTTATAAGCAATTTATTGTTTTATGTACCTTACCTTTTATTGATCCCCTTATTCTGATTTTTGATCACCCATTTCATTGATGTATATCCATATGAAATTATGTGTAATAAGGAGGGCATGAATGATTTCACAGAACTATGAATAAGGAATTAAAAAAATTATTTTTTATAAAGGGAATGTTTTGTATAAACCTAATTTTCCAATATACTAATACATTAAATCATAAAATGCATTAGTATTATGTTTTTATTTCAAAAATAATGATATAGTATTTTATAGAATAAAACGAGTTGTTATATTTTATTTTAGATAATGTCTTAGTTAATTTTGGTGTTTGTAATAGAAAATGATATCCGAAACCCTATGGGTATGTTTGAGTTTTAAAGGAAACATATTGAATTTTTGGTAAATTGTAAGAGTATGTGGTTTCTAAGAAAAAATCACTATCTATATAGTACATTTATATCATTCCTTGGGAGAGATGTTCCACAGTGTAATAAATCATAAATTGCATAATTGCTATTAACATGACATGTACCTGGTGCATGAAAAAATAGGCCTTTCTATATACTTAATTTGAAACTCCTGGAGGATATGAATCAATTAATCATAAGATCATTACAAAGAAATGTGAATGATATATATTTAAAGAAATTTTTAATTTTAATGTTAGAAAATATTTAAGTATATTATACTTGAAGATTCTTTTATGAAGTAGGATATGGTAAACATATGGATCCAATAAAAGACGACATATAATAGATCATCACATGAAAGTAAATTTTTTTATTAATTATGTATTCACTTAATTTTTTTAAAAAAAATTTATATTTTATAAAATGGTATAAATTATGAGATACAATAACTCATGTTAGGGATTACTGGATAATTGTATGAATAATTTTTTAAATATAATGGGATGTGGTTATAAAACATTCAAGGTGATTATTTCTCTAAAATCTCGTTATATGAACAATAACATTAATAATGTGCAACACCCGTATTCACCCAAGAAGAATAAAATATACATCGATTCATTTAGATGATAATGACACAAATGTTTATTTGATCTTCTGATCCACTTTTTATTGAATAGTCGGTCAACGTAGTGGAAAAGTATTTTCTATACTCCATTATTGTTAGAAGAAAATTATCATTGTCCAATTTATACATAACATAATGAAGTTTATCAATGGTGTTCATTGATAATGAATAGAAATTTTATTTTTTAAGTAGATGAAATGGAGTTTGACTTCTTTAGAAACATAATCAATAAAAAGTATTTATAATAACCCAAAACTTAGTAGCACAGAGTTGGTGATCATTTTATTATAATAAAAAATATACAAGATATCACACCACCAAGGATCAATCAGTTTAGTAGGCTTGAAAAACTAGATACATATACATAACCCTTATTACACTAGTAGATAAATATAGAACATAAAAAAGGAATATTATCTTCTTCATTGTCACATATTCAAATATTTCATCTTTACTACAAGTGGACGGGAAAAAATGGTTGAGCTCAAATGCATAGAAAGGGTTACAAATGGATGAAACATGAATAAAAAATAATTTAATCATTTTCAATTAGGAATAATCAATATGGAATGGTGAATAATTAAAAAACACACATCATCAATAAACAAAAAATGAAAACGCATCCATAGATTTTGTCATAGTGAAGATCATCATGATAATGATAAAAAATGATAAATGAATAAAATAATTAATTATTGGACATCATATATCTAGCACATGAACCATCATCCCATCAAGACAGACTAACTCTATGGGTAGGTACTTGTCTTATTATACTTGGAAATAAACAAGAATGGTTTGTCACCAACTATTTTGTGTCATGAGATTTTTCAATGCATAGAGTGGCTCTAAGGTAGGGCCCCATAGATCAAAAAAAGTAAGAGACAATATATATTTTTCAATTAATTTCAAGAAAAATATTACTTGGTATGATATATATTTATTATGGAATTCAATTTTATTAATATTTAAACATTTTATGTAAAAACTGTATGTAAAAATGGAATACATATTCAATAATAATAATATCCATGATATAAGAAAATATAGATATTTAAGTAGCAGATAATTTAAAATGAAAATTATATCAAAGTGATAGTAGAAAAACCACATTAAAATTATTAGGTGCTCAATACCATGTGATTCTCAACGAAAATGAAATTTAGTTGAAGTTCTTTACAAAGATAATGTCATTGGAGTAAGGATAAATCAATGAAATAATTATGTGTGTCATATATAAATCATCCCAATAAAAGTGTATATAGAGTATAATAAAATTATAGATCATTTGAAACATATTATTTTCATAACATAACCAATGACCAAGATGTTTCACTCAACTAATAGAAATTGAGATAAAAAATACCTTACCTTAATTCCCAATAAATTATGTCACTTTTTACATCTCCTAAATATAAAAATAATATAAAAAAAATTATAAACAAGTAAATTATCGTAATTTATAAATTATTTATCATTTAATATAATTGGTTTATATTTCTTAATTTTTTTTTGATGAAATTAAAGGGTTCTGATATAATTTGTTTCTTAAGAATTCCCCATTTTCATTGATTTTCATATTATGCTAAATGTATATTATAAATTAGTATAATTAATTATAGATTCATATAATACATGTAAAAAATATTTATAAGGTATATATTATTCATAATTATTAGCCATTAAGTATGATATAATATTTTTTTAAAATGTGTCATTAGTTGGTTAATTAACATTTAATGGGACATTGCCATAAGAGATGGAAATGGGAGTATGAAATTTATATATTTCTTATATATCATATATTAATTAGGTTAAAATATTTAATATAATGTTAAATAATTTTATAATTAATTTTTTAGTATTTGGTTTTTAAATTAATTGGGAAAAGAATAAGGAGAATAAGAGAAGAAGGAGGAGTTAATGGAGACTTACTCTTTTTTCGTCGTGGATTCTATTGCACGACACTACAACTACACTAGTGATTAGAGTTGGATAGAACCATAAAATCCTTATATGTTATAAGAGGATTAATAGGGAATATTTTGAAATATATTTGGGTTTGTAAAGGGTGGTATGAGTGGCTTTCCCATGGAAGGTAGAGTGGTTATTTATACTTAAGGAGAGGGATATTTTTAAAATAAAATATTAAATAAACTATTATATAAAAGGTGTGACTTGTAAAAGTGTTTTTTTGAAAATATAAATCATATTTTAATATAATATTAGACTTGGA
This sequence comes from Viscum album, assembly GCA_963277665.1. Taxonomy (NCBI): domain Eukaryota; kingdom Viridiplantae; phylum Streptophyta; class Magnoliopsida; order Santalales; family Viscaceae; genus Viscum; species Viscum album. The sequence continues at coordinate 1,821,452,978 of OY728164.1, forward strand.
TGTACCTTTATTATTCGAATTCATTTATTTATTAAAAAGGAAATTGAAATGAAAGAAAAATTCATATTTTAGAGAACAAATTTTGACATTAGGTTTTGGAAATCCCTTTTTATTTGGAAATTTAGTTTATCATATTATAATAAATAATTTTTAAATTAAATTTTTAATAACTAAGAATTAATTTATAAAAATCATTTTTTCACTAATTAAGCACGAATGATGTAATTTATGTCACAGATGTTACATAAAAACAATATTTTTAGTATTCATTAGAAAGTTGATGTATTAACTAAAAATACTAACCTAAGATAATTTTCATGTGGTGATTTCATAAATGGAATCCATTTTATGAAAATAATTCTCTATATTTTCTAAATTTAATTAAAGATTAAAATAATCATTTATTCAAGAAATACCGATTCTAATATGATAATTGATTTTATGAGACTTTGAAAAATTAATTAAGGTCTCATAAAATTATATTATAATAGAAAAAAATCATTATTTATGAATCTATTTTATTAAAATATAATTTATTTTAAATAATTATATCAATTATTAAATTTTAAATAAAAATTTATGTTTTACAAGAAAATACCAACACTTAAATTTTCATTTTTAAACCATTTAGATACTTATTTCCTGATATAAATATATCATATTTTTATTTTTGAGATACCTAAATTTTATTTATAATTTCATAGGTGAGGTTATTATACTAGTGGTCATATTATTATTCCTAATGATCACCTTACTATTCATAATGCTAACATTAATATTTCAATGGATATATTAATATTTAATGTCTGTTCATTTAAGATAAGGGTTACGTGCTACATATGTCATCAAATGCATTATAATTATATAATAAGATACGTACCATAATATTTTGGGGGTGTTACATTGTCCCATATTTTAATAAATTTTATCCTTGAAATTTTAATCTGAACATAAAAAGGTTCATTCGTGAAAATACCTATGTGGTAAAAACACATAGTAAATATGGTTAATAAAACATATTATTAATAATATGGAAAGGGAAATGAGAATTCCAGAACTAAATTTTATTTTCAAATAGAATAAAATTAGTTGGAAGTAAAAACATATAAATGGAAGATAAATATTACTATCATGTTTTGATAGAGAGTGATAGGGAACATGGCCATTAGAAAATTAACCCTCACACAACCATAAATTTTCAACTTTTTCAAATACCCATGATTTATTAGAAAAAAAGTTAAACAGATAATGATTTTGTTCCAAAATCCATTTCATAAAGTTGATGGATTTTTTATTTTCCAAATAAAAACTTACGTTATTTATTTCCATTTCATAATATTAATCTCATCCTTTGTTTTTTCTCTGATCTATATTCACTCCATTTAATATAGTTGGGGATGGAAATTCAAGATGAATTTTAATACCAAAATCACTTTTAATGAATCATAATCTCAATAAGTAATTCTTTTGGACATTAAATATTTACTGCAACCAAAATGGTTATCATGGGTTATCTAACATGATAAATCAATATTTATCCTAAAATAATAATATACTTAATATATTCCATATGTAGTTAATCTTAAGACTCATCCAAAATATGTTTTTCCCAACTCAAAGGACAAACACATAGTAGGAATATCATTTAATTTCAAAAAGAAACTTAACAAACATTTTCTCGAAAAAATTTAGCTCTTATTGTCACATACCAAATATATGAATACCTGAATCCCCTTTAAAACATTATGAATCATGCATAATTCATAGATTAAAATATAGTGTTGTTGAATATATTCCTAAAATTATGAAATCTAATAATTCCACCACAACATAAACAATAATATTACTAACCACCATAATGGTCACTCATACAATCCCATAATTCTCAATTTATCAGTTTCTCCACATCAAGAACATAATTATGGCTAACTCTTCCAATTCATCCACTTATAAAAGAAAAAATTCTCTTGATTACTGATGATATTCATCACAAGCTTACAATTAAATAAATAAGAATCATTGTAGTACAATCCTTATCTAACTCAGGATTATTATAAACAAATAACTATTGATAATATAAACATATTTTTTGAATCCATACACATGTAATTAACCATTCCTATTTGTCTATTATATTACCATAATCTTACCCACGATCCATTATCATGTTTCGATTTATATTCCTTTGATGATTGAGACATTGATTTAAATAATGTCCCATATCCATGCAATTGAATCATTTAATTTTGGAAACCATTTTCATACCATATAAATCATAATCACAATGTCCATTCTATCCATACTTGTAAGAACCTCACACTTATATTTAGAATGTACCATTGTGATTCACATTTGGGAAAATACTTCATTATATTCTTTAATTTATCCAACGTTTTATGAGTTATAATCTTATTCACATGATTCCCATAAATTCTATAATAATTAAATAAATACTTCTATATCTCATTAAAACATGATACTTTATTTTCATATGATGGGAATGTCTGGGAGACTAGTTTCCATTGAAATATTACATTAATACCAATAAATATATAATTCTTTTTTACTTTTTAGAACATGTGCATTGGTTTGGTTCCCATTCCATCTATGAGGTTCCATATCTAATTGATTAAGTACAGTAGATTATATCATATAATAATGAAGCCTGACGTATAATCCAAAAACTAGTAAAACACAAAACATATATTGAATAGTTTATTTGTATCTAATATCATAAACATTATTTTTTGGGAATTTATCCTATAGTTATTCTAAAAGTATATTATATGGTTATGTTCCCTAATCATGGAATTTTCTAAATATAGTTCCCATTTATTTATACTAAAATGTCTCTAATAACAATTGTAACAACCCCAAACCAAGTAGTCCGGAGTTGGTGATCATTTTATTACAATGGAATGCATGTTAGAGATCATATCACCAAGGATAAATCAATTTACCACTCATAAAAAACTAAATACATACATGGTACCCTTATTATATTGGTAATTAAATATAGAACATAACAAAGTAAAATAAAATTCTCCTATGTCACATATTCAAATATTTCAGCTTCATATCTGGGGAAAGGAAATAAATAAAAGTGCGAGCTTAAATGCTCAGTAAGGATTAATTATAGAGGAAACATGAATGAATAATAATTTAATCATAATAAATTAGACATAGTCAATATGGAATGGTTAATGACTGAAAAACATATGGTATAAATAAAATGAAAATAAATGTGCATCTGTAGATTTTTTCAAAGAGAAAATCCTCTGGATAATTATAACAGAATGATGAATGAAGAAAATTTTTAATTATTAGAAGTCATGTATATAGAAAAAGAACTATCATAAAATTTATATGGTTTATGTATATGGATAGATATCCATATTATTATGTTTGGAAACAAACATGAATGTTTTTCCACCAATTATTTTGTCTCATGAGACCTGTTGATGTATCGAGAGGCTACAAAGTTGGGCCCCACTGGTCACTATAAGTCCAAATAACTATTCATACATATATTTAGTTCAATAGTAAATATTCCATAACAAGATATTGGTATTGAGTAGGAAATACAGATTTATCAATATTTTAACATTCAAAGTAAACACCATATGTAAAAATAGGTATACAGATTAGACAATAATATTATTCATGATGTAAGAAAATATTGATATTTAAGAGGGGGATAATTTCAAATTAAAAATGATCTCAAAAGGGTATTAGATAAAATAGATTCAATGGTTATGAGAAAAAAACCATGTGAGTCTCAATAAAATTGAAATTGAGACAAATTCCCATAAAAAGATCATGTCATAGGAGTTAGGATAAATCAATTTAATTACTATGTGTGAGAAATATAAATCCAAAAATTAAAATTGGATATAAGGTATAAACAATTCATAGTTTATTTCACACATATTCTTGTAATAACATGGCCAATTACATAGTTTTTTTAACTCAATGAATTGAAATTGAGGTAAGATATCTATTACCTTAATTTCTTCTTAATTATATCAATTCCCCCCTCAAATATAACATAAAATATATTAAATAAAACATACATCTAGAAGTTAATTATATTCATTTATACAACTATTTATCAATTAAAATTATTTGGTTATATTTCTTATTTTTTGGTTTTGAAATTTAAGTGTTTTGATATCTTTTTTTTCTTAAAAATTTCTCATTTGCTATTATTTTGATATTTTTTGTTAAATGTAAATTACAAATTATTATAAATAATTTCAGAATCATATAATACATGTAATTACATATTTGTATGCTATATATAATTCATACTATCCCTCCATTAAGGTGTTTACAACAATTGTTTTTGGAAATGTCTCTATAGGTTGTTAACCAACCATTATTGGGAAATTGATTTAAGTATTGAGAAAATGAGTATGGAATTTTATGTATCATATATGATAAATAAAGTATGTTAAAATCATTATTAGTGTAAAGAACGAGATAAAATATTACACAAGAGAGGACATTTTATTGGTTTAGGTGTTAAAGAGTTAGATACAAGCTTACAATTTATCAGAGTTATAATAAAATTAAAAGAACAAAATCCAATTTCACTTCCATACATGCAAAAAAATGCTGACGTCAAACTTTGGACTTTAAAGTGACCTATGAAAATAATTTTTAGAAAAGGTATGGATGTTAAATTTCCTAGTAATGTGTTAAAAAACCTTCAATGAATCCTTATAAAATATTCTTTTGAAAATAATTTCAATAAATTATATTTAGATATATGACATTGATAATATTATTTTAAATTACATGCTTCATAATGATACTAGATCATAGTATAAAATACATACCTTTGAAATTTTCTTAAACATAATCAAGTGTTTTTATGAAAAAAATACACATGCTCCTAAAAAACACTATTCTAAGGCCACTTGAATCATTGGAGGCTATATGAGCCTACCCACTTGTTTAAGGATGGGTAGAATCCCCAATAACCTTCCATATTTAGAATGTTTGGGTGCTATAATTTCTGATATTTTTTTAAGATTGCTTTACATGTAAATACTTTTAGTAAAGTTTTAAATTTTCAAAAAATGTCACTTTATTAAAATACACATTCAAACATATATTTATATTTAAATATATAAATTTTAACCACTATTAAAATACAATTATTCACAAATAAACTTCTTGATTCACACTCTCTACATAATAACATGGAATAAAAATTTCCAAACATGTACTTAATCATCTCATTCATAAACCCGTAAACAAGCATTTGAAGGTAGTTTCGATAAATGTAGAATTAATTCAATACAAATGCTTTCATGTATTATGTGCGTAATGTCATGTTTGATTTTAATTATGGCTATATGTTAATGATCATAAATGACCTGCATATAAAATGCTTTTTGTTCTATAGAATTTGAATATATCAAATATTAATTTCTAAACATATATATATAAAATAAATATAAATTTTCCTAACTTATTTAAATAAATGATGATGATTAATATGTAACAATACTGAACTTAAAATTAGTTATAAACATAACCATGTATTAAATGTTTTAAAAGATCTTGAATTTCTAAGAATGGCTATATATATATATATAAAACCTTACAAATTGAAAATAATTTTATCCCATATTTTTAATAGTTTAGCTCACACATTCAAAACACGTAACAAATTTTAGGTGTATATATATATATGATCAAATGAAGTAAACAAAAAATCAGAAATTAAGATGTACATGGATTTGGTGTTAAACTTATTATCATAGGAAATGCGTGTTTAAACAAAACATTAGTAAAAATAGACTTCACATACAACAGAATCATAATAAAATATTGTTTATAAATCATAGAAAAATGTTTATTCCTTAATAATTTGAAAATTAAGAATTATAAGTTGATCATGTATGAATAAATTACCACAATAGAATTTCAAAACACATTGAAAAATCCCATATGACAGAACAAAATCAAAAATAGTTTTGATATAAATAAATACATCTCCTTACTCATAATGCCTGAAATTGAAATTGATAGTCATCATCACACAAATATCATGTGTGTATAACTATATGATTATGTATGAATAAATATAACTTGAGAATAGGTGTATGCTGAAATATTTAAATTTCATGATAATCAAACTCAACTAAAAACAACCCCAAACATTTACAATTAAAGTATATTTTCAAAAAATAATTTAGATATTTATAAAAACATAAATCAGATAGGTAAAATAATCCCTTAATATAAACATAAATTGGATACCTTCTTGTACTGTTGTAGGTTTTCATACATTCTCACTCACCGGATAAATAATTATTACGATGTTTACAATTTCTAAGGATTTTATAGCTATAAATGATTCTATTTAAATAGTGTGGGAATCAGGATTTGCAAGAAAGAAGAAAATTTAAATTAATATAAAAATTAATTTATATTTTTTATTCATTTATTGGTTGAATTTTATTCACAGATTGGAATGGACAAATATGACAGAGAAAGATAACAGTAAAAAATTGTCAGATTCAGAAATGAATTAATAGAGGCAGATGGACAGAAAATGCAGACAATAAGAAAAACTATATAATATGTCAAATATGAAACATGAATATATTTTACATGTTATATCTAAATAAAATAGCATTTACAAAATTAGATTCACTATTCATGACTAAAGTTGATATATTAGACAACAAAGTCACTGATGAACAAGTTGATAGAAACTGAAATCTATCCTTAAATATTTGATCACATACCTCAATTTAGATGAATGAAATATATATTTCAGCATACACGGATGTCTCTAGTACCTTAACCATGGTCTAACCTTAACAGTAAACGAACAATCTCTATATCGGCAACCTGAAACCCTGACCGCGACTAAGGTTTCCTTCATCGACGCATGAAATCAGAACCCGACCCTTCGACACAGCTTTGAATCATCCAAACCATCTCCTCGACTATGGTTAGGCTCTTCCCATGAACCATCTCCAAGAATTCCATGTCAATAGTAGGAGTCCTCGATTGAATCCCCAAGGCGACCACTTCTCCTTCGGCTTAGCGCAGACCCATTGCTCCCAACCCCCATGAAACCCTACGCACATCCCTAAACCCCCTAATGATTTTGTTTTTTGTATAATTATTATTATATTACCATTTTTATTTTAATTTATTATTAATTAATATAATATATTTATAATATAATATAAGTTTAACTTTAATATTAAAATAGTTATTATAATTTTATTAGATCAAATTCAAAATAATAATAAAATAATATAAAATAATATAATTAAAGTTTATAATTTAAAACTAATAATCATAACTTTATATATATATATATATATAAATTTTTAAAACCAAATAATTTATATTTAATAATTTACATGTTAGATTAAATATTTGATTACATAAATTAATATGTGAATATTAATATAACATTTTTTACAAAAGAATGTTACTTAAAATTTTTAACATTATTATTACTACTAATAATGGCATTTATATTAAAATAATTATAATGTTAAATTAATATTTTATTAAAAATATTTTTTAATTATAATATTACCTTTATTTTTTTTAAAAAAATATTTAAAAATATCATTTCATGATAATACATTTCATAAATGTTTAATTAATGTATACGTCATCATTTTTTTCTAAAATGTAATTTTGAAAATAATATAAATCAATGTAATAAAATTTCATTTCTGTTAAATTGAGTCCCCTGGTTTTATAAAAATATTTTATACTAATATTTATTTATCCTGTAATTCAATTATTAATTAAAATAAATCTTTTATTGAAACTCGAGGTGTTACAAATAGAATGATAAATTACTACATAAATAATTTTAGAGTATATGTTTATGAAAGGAATAGGTAAAAATGAATGAGAAGAAGAAACAAGGGAGGATTTAATGGATACTTACTCTTTCCTCCTCATGGTTTCTCTTAAACATCATTACAACACCTTTGGTGACTAAAGTTTGATGTCTCTAAAACATCCCTTGGTTTTATAAGTATCCTGGGATTGTGGATTTTGGTTGATATATGGATTACAAAAAGGTGATATGGGTGGTTTTCCATGGGAAGGGAGATGTGTTATTTATAAATAAGGTGTGTGGGGGGGGGGTTTAGAATAAAATATTAAATAAAATACTATATCAAAGGTGATACTTATAATAGAGGTTTTTTTGACAATATAAATAATATATTAATATAATATAATGATTTTAAGACTTTCAAACACCTTTATAATTTTAATTCATTAATTTATTAAAAAATAAAGTGGAGTGAAAGCAAATTGATATTTAAAAGAACCAATTTTGACTTTAGGTTTTAGAAATTAATTTTTATGTCTGAAAATTGAGTTTATTGTTTTATAATAAATCAATTTTTAAATGAAATATATAATTTATGAAAATTATGTTATAGAAATAATTATGTTACTAAAACATCACAAATTATATACTTTATGTTACACAAGATATTTGAAAACCATATTTTTACTATTCATTAGAAAATTGTTGTATTTGTAAGAATTACCAGAAAATCACTCTTGTATAATTTTGATGTGATTAATTCAAAATTGGACTCCATTTTGTAGAAATAGTTTTCTATATATGATAAATTTAGTTTCTAATTAAAATATCCATTTATGGAAAAAATAATTATTTTAATATGATAATTGATTTTATGACCCATTAAAAAAACTAATTAAGGACTCATAAACATATATTATAATAAAAAGAAAAACATATTAATTTATGAATCTATTTTATGAAAAGATTTTTTTAAATCATTATATTCATTATAAAATTGTACAAAAACATTTATGTTTTACAAAAATACCAAAACATAATCTATCATTTTTAAAATGTTTATTTACATATTCTATGATATAAATATACCATGTTTTTATTTATCAGATACAAAAATTTTATTTATAATTTCATAGGTAAGGTAATTATTATATTGGTCACATTACTATTCGTAATGGACAGATTACTATTCGTAGTGGTCACATTACTATTTCAATTGTCATGTTAATATTTAATATTGGTTTGTTTAGCTCTGTTTTGTGTGCAACATAGGATATCAATTGAGTCTTTGATGAATGATGAGGTAAATTTTAAAAGGTTTGAAATAAATTCATCAATGTTTATTATCAATAACGATAGTGAAACAGATAAATTATTTATTAGTTTAAGCATACATGCTTGAATGTTTTATTTGATTGATGTTATGTGAGTTACATTATATCATATATGTTTTCTTGATCCATTAAATAAAATCCATGATACCTTGAAGTAGATATTTCAATAATAAAACCAAGTGGTACAATCATTAAATCCCAATTATTGTACTCTTTTCCAATTAGATTATATTGGATGATTCATCTATAGAATATCATAATCCATCCTTTTATGTAATTTTATGCTATAATTGTAATATATTATCTCTCATTAAATAGAGCTCAAATCAATTTTTAGGAAAATTAAATATCATTATATATTCTAAACAATCCAATTCTCCTATAAAAATGAATGATAGATCATACATATCCATTTGAAAATCCCTCAATTGTGCAGTTGTTGATACCCAACAAAGAAGTATATCTTTCCCAAATGGACATGTTAATGAAAAGCATCAACCATTGAAATTCCCATTTTGATATAACACATTGATTTATTTCCCAAATAGTTTCCTTAAATTCGTCTAGTTTATGTGTTGGAGTTTTCAATACAACTCATACCCAGAGCCACTTTTATCTACATGATCCCATATATTATGGCCTAGATAGAACTATAGGAGTAACAAATCAGTGTCTAGAGTATTTAGAAAAACTTATTTAATGAAATAGTGTGTATCCTCAGGGTTTTCCAATGGTATTTGAAAATAATATTTATAGATCAATAATAATGTTCATCAACTTCCTGTAGATGAACAAGATCACCACAAAGAATAAGTATCCCATGTGATTGATTGATGACTTATCTGAACAATATTTAGGAAGTCGGTAGCTCTAAAATAGTGACCTTAGTTATAGATATAAAAAATTAATGGTTAAGAAGGGGATATTAATAAGAAAACATTATGTTGAAGATATAGATGTTGTGAGTTAATAGTGAGTCTATTAAGACACACTAATTACCCTACAATATTTAGGTTCATGATGAATATATTCTTTAGAGAAAACATTGAAAAATTGTTTATGTATTTATTAATGAAATTATCTTTTACCTCAAGATAAAGGAGGAACAAAAAAATTATATAAGTATGGTGCTAGGGACATTATTAAAGGAGAATTTGTATGCTAATTTTAATGAGTGTGAATTTTTAATGTAGAAAGTCACATTTTCGAGAAATGTCATCACAAATGAAATACATTATATGGGTTCTTAGAAGATAATAAAAATTAAAGAATTAATTAGACCATCTAGTTCCATATAAATATAAATATATATATATATTTTAGATTATTTGGGTAGTAATGTTTATTTGTGAGAAATTTTCCATAATTGTAAATTCTCCTAACTATGTTGAAATAAAAATGGGTAGAAATTTAAGATCAATGAGAGAAATTACTTGGAACATTACATAGAGTTTTATACCCTAATTGTTGAATTAAAAAATTTTAGGCACTACCTCTATGGTGAAAAGTGTGTCATATATAAAAATCATAAGATTATAAAGTATATATTAACCCAAAATATCTGAGAATGTGTCAATGGAGAAGGTTTTAGATTATCGAGGACTATTATTACTCTATTCACTACCATCTTAGAAATGTGAATAAGGTAACTCATGCTCTTAGTATACAATAAAAAACTATATTATCCACAATACATATAGTGAAATACCCTATATTCATGGATATGTAAAGGATGGATTTAGAGATCCTAACCATAAGGAAGACATCCTACCTTTTACAAATGATTCCCTATCCATTTTTTCAAGAGATGATCATAAAGGAAAAAAGGAATGATTAGGGGCATAAAAATTGGGTGACAGAAAAAGGAAGGGAAGTTCCATGACTTCAATATTGATAAATATAGATCTATTTATTTTAGAAAAAGAATTTATGTTCCTTAATCATCTGAGATTATGAAATAGATTTTGGATAATGCACATAGTTAATCATTCTCTAACTATACTAGAATTACCAAGACACACAAGGGTCTTTATCAACAATTCTATAGGGAATACATGATGAAGGAGATTTCTTGATACCCCTCAAACTGGTCATCATATTATTATGTTAAATCCAAGTGACATAATTACATGGGGATGATGCATGAATTTCTCATAAACACTTGAAAATTTGAGAACATCACCCCAAAATTTATTACTTGTATTTTCATTATATTCAATGGAATTAATGTGATATATATTGTTTTATTCCCTTAATAACGTAATATTAAATGATTCCATTGAGAGTGGGGTTTAGATAAATTAGGGTATGTAATGTCTTTACAAATTAATACACTTTACACTTTCAGTATCTCACATTCTATAAAATGAAATTATCCTCTTAACCATAAGGGTCACATGTTATAATATTTTAATAGATATGTACTAGATGGATAGATCTACATTGTTGTGAATTCTTATAGAAAACATGGACATGCAATTTTACATTGGTCACCCTCAATAGGCTATGTCCAAGGAGTATGCATGAACATTTTTCCATGTATCAAAACCCTATTAAGATCCCTTATCTTCAAATAGGCCACGTCCCTTTACTATGGTTAAAAGAAAACTAAATTATTCTCAAGTGTCACTCCCTCAAACAGTCCTTACAATTCTTAATATAGGTGTAAATGATCACGTTCAAATAGATAATGGACTTATAGGCCTATTTACTAAAATAACAATCCTGGTATTCATCCTTTGTGTGTATATAGATTCTATATTGAAGTCAAATGTTGCTCTTTCATAGAAGGTTTGGGAAATCCTATTCATTTAGTACCTTTTCACTTCCATCCAAATTAGAGAACTCCATTAAATTTTTTTAAATAAATTTTGATAATATTATTCTTTAGAAATATTCTAAATGCTTTTTATGTTCTTCATTTACAATCATACCCCTTAAATGGAACTATTTTTTTCTTATGACAATTAGATATTCAATATAGTTTGTTCTCTCAATTTATTTTTGATTTATTTCTATATCCCCTATGGAAGTAAGGTGATTGTATTCCCAATAAGTATTCACCTATAAAAAAGATTATAGGTTAATCAAAACACCCAAAACTCATCTATAAAAATGATCCATAATATACTCCATTAGTTGGAAATATATCTACATCATAGACTAGAATTCAATATCTTTACTACATGAATTAAATATAATTTTAATTATCTTGTGTAATGAGGAAAACACTTTTATATAAGAATTAATCATAATCTAATATTGATAAAAAGGATTACGTTATAATTCAAGAACTATTCAAGAATAACTATTATAATTTCATCCAAAAATTTTCCACCTCGAATTTGAATTCCCTTCATTATAGCATGGGAAAAACATTGTTCATTTTATCCTCAACAAGCTAGGAACTATGGCATGGTCAACTGTTGTTTCCCATTTTTTATAATAACATATTAATTATGAAATGATAATTACTAAAACTTGTGAAAAAAATACTTTCTTATTTAGGATTCAACACATCGATCGCAACATTATGGATACCTACTTTTAACTGTATGGATTGTTTCTCCACCGAAACACTTTGACCACCATTGAAGACCCCTACTCCCATAATGGGATTGTCAATGTCTCATAGGGATCTGCTGAGATCAATATGGATTTCTATATAGCATGGTGCATCTTATTTTGGCCATTATCACTATATACCTTCAACATATCACATCATCTCAACTATTTTCTACCCTACAGACATATTTTCCTTGACCATTTTTCAAAGGTAAAATATAATTCCACAATATGGACCACTACAATGTGGTCCATTTATTTATTCCCATCTTCAGAAATTCCTTCTCAGTAGTTCATGTTCTAGGGGAATGGTTGTACCAAGTTCCTCCTTGATGTTTACTGTGGCCCCAGACTAGGGAGAGGTCCTTCTTATGTTGGTAAAACTCAACACACCATTCCTTGTATAGTGAATGGTCCTCCACTCCCTTCTCATAGAATCCTTTGACCCTTAAATTAACCAAATATAATTATTTTTAATACATTAAAACTTATGGATTGTTGTTATACTTCCTTCTTTTTTGTAGATAATGAATCCAAAATAAAAACTAATGATTTATGTTTTCATATAGTCAAAAAATATAATTTGGATAATCACCAATTATAGTTTTCAAATGGTTGGAATAATCATATAGTCAACATTTCTAATACAAATATTTAGAGACCTATCCATACTATAATAATTATTGTAAACAAAAAAAATTCCCCGAGATTCATAAAAATACCCCCTTTAGATTTTTTCACAATACTCATCTTCATATTGTAATTGCCTACCCACTTTCTAGAAAATGAAATAAAACTATAAATTACCCTACCATTAAATATGGGGATCTTCTCTTTATGTTCAATTTCTCATTTTAATGTGGTCACCTCCTATCATTTTCCAATCATTCTCCCCCATCATGTGTGGGGGGAAACTCTAGGAATTCTCAACTCCCACTTTATCTTCAACTTTCAAGAGGGATTCATCATGGGTTTCAAATCCCGCAATGGGGATAGGGGGGCCTTCATCATCTTATGTATTCTACCCCTTTCCAAAATAGGTTAATATATTAGAATTGACAACTTTTATATTATATAAAATTCTAAATCCAAATGAAAAAAAATCAAAGATATTTATTCTCACCCTTTTCAAAATAGATTAATCTATAGGAATCAACAACATGTTTATTACACAAAATTATAAGATTTTTATTAATTCTCAGAATATTCATTGAGTGAAACATTCAATTGAACATAAGATGGGAAAAAATATATAATAATAATATTTGGATCTTTATCTAGGAAATAAGTCTTTTTGTTGAAAATGATAATGTCATCCATGTCACTCATGAATAACAACGAGAAAAACATAACAACTTTAGAATATTATGTTCCCCCAAAAAATCATGAGATCATTATCATATTCACACCAAACAGCTAATAATAAACATTAAATATATTGGTTTTTAGGATCATACCACATGAGAATGAAATTAATACTACATGGAAAAAAATTTAATAAGTGATACAAATTATAATACACGTTTTTTAATTTATAATAGGCTTTAAAATCTTATGATAAGGACTAATAGAATTTAATGTTCATCAAAAATACCATTAATACATTAGAAATGGTCCCAAATTTTTGTAGCTCAATTTGGGTGTAAATAATATATGAATAACTATAATATATCATATGATATTAGATATCTTTATAATATTAGATGATTCCAAAAACTAGACCAATTTTTTAGATAAAACAATATGTGAATTAAATTTTTTTGGTGACTTCTATTTACAATTTCATTCTCTTCAAGTGTCTTGAATCCACTTGAATTTATGGAAATATAATATCTTCTTTTAAACTCCAATGACATTTGATTTTATAGTATAAACACATCATGGATCAGATCTCCACCATAATTATAAATATTTTAATAAAAAATATTATGAAATAATATATATGGGCAGATGGGTATCATAAGGATCCATGAGTTGAGGAATGCGACCCATTAAATTTGACCACCCATTTTTCCTTTTATCTTTTATTTTCCCTTTTAAAACTATTAGTAATATAATTCCATAATCTCTTTTAATTTATTCATGTCATCATCTCTAATAGTCATCCTCCCCAACAACTTACCAAAAAATATACTTCTTAAGATACCAATCACACACTTCTCTTAGTTGATGTGAGAGTTGTTATCCATCATTGTCTTGATTTTTTATACTGTTATGGGATCAATTAAACTTGATCAACTATCTTATTTACTACCATCAGTAGTAGACCACGCCTATGGATTTATTATCCATATCATCTTTATATTTCAACTTTTAGTGGTTTTTGTGTGACCACTGTGGAAAAATTATTCATTGATGTCTATGAGTAACATCTTAGAAGACCACCTCTTCATCAGTTGACTCTACTTTGCATGAAAATGTTACAAGAATTTAACAAACCATTCCTTTTTCTGGTAGATTTTATTTCATTAATAATACAATTGTTCTTTGGTGTATCTAAATCTATCCTATAGACACATAATTGTTTTATTCTCTTTATCATTCTACAAATAATTGAATGTATTTTATAGCATAACATGTCTTTTTCTTCGATAAACTCTCTCTTTGTATTTCATTGGAATTGAGTGTGTTATTATGAAATATTTATCCCTTCTTGGATTGTTCAAATTATAATAATTTTTACATTTGACCAAGGGAAGAGAACATCAAATATTTACCATAGTATCATACCTCACGTGCTCATTGTTTAATTGAAATATTGGCACTGTGGGAGTTATTATCAAATATTTGGTGTTATAGGCTTCAAAACATCAATTCATTACGTACCCAAATCCTCCACAATAGTATCACATTGGTTACTCAAATATTTTTTTATTTAATCTTAAATATAAATTTTAATTTTTCCCATATTTAAAATATGAAATATTATTTTATTTTTACATTTCCTTTATAGGGTTTATCATATTTTCATTTCTAGTATTTATCCTCACCTTGAGTTCTCATATCTTATTATGCATTTCGTTGAACTATGAAAGAAACTATCACCTCTATTATTAAAGAAACAATCATCCATATTTGTATTCATTATTCAATTTGATTTATAATAGGAATGATTATTTCATTTAGTTTCTTATCATTGGCTATTTTCATCAAAATTTCAATATCTTTAATCCATCTACAATCATAATTATCCATTATCCATTATTTCAAGGTATGTATTGGATCTCTTTCATTGTAATGCATTGGAATCAACTCGAATATTAACCAGACCTCTTTGCCTCTTCATCACCAAATCATACCTTATTTCTATCTCATCAATTGATTATGAAATACCAAATAAATCCCCCATATATGAGAAAGTGTTAAATATAGAAAGATTTTTATAAACCACCTTAGCTGAGGAACAAAATTTCAGGGATGAATTATTATTTTTTCCCTTCTTCTTGACATTTGAAATAAGGAAATACTTATCACGTTTTCTATGGATTTTAAACAAATTCATCAACATATTCTTGGATAAAATAATATTAGAAATATTATTGTACACATTTTCTTTGTGGGAATCCTTTAATTCATTTTCACATTGGAATAAAACTCAATGGTTCATTGATTGACATTAATGATAACTCTATTTGGGATTAATAGAGAAATTACTTCCTATACAACATCTCATGGAAATATTAGTGAATCATCCATGTAGGAAATGGAATAAGTTTTTCTATAACATAATATTTTTTTCTATCAAACACTAGATATTTTATGTTAGTTTACATTCATGAAAAACATAGAATCAAATTTGATTAATAAAAAATCCAAGAAAAATGAATATGTCCCATTGATAACAATTACATTCCCCTATAAAGGGGTTTTGAGTAATATTACTATCATTGGGGTGGTGGGGTGGGGGAATTAGGGTATAAAATTTATTTCCCAATTAATACACTTGTTCCTTTTAGTGTATCTCTAGATATAAAAAGAATATTTACCTCTAAACCTTGATGGTCACTTGATATTGTATTCTACAGAATAAACATTTTATTGATTGATTGTTATTTGTGTGAATGAATATTGTAAATATAAACATGATATTTTACTAGGCTCACTATCATCGGGATATATCAAAGAATCATACTTCGATGTTGTTCCATTGACCAAATCACTTTTAAGATCCCATCCCTTCATAGGGGTCACTCTCATTTACAATAGCCTCGGGATAACTCATTTCTCCCGATAGGTAAATCCCTTAAACACTGTTACTAATGATCACTTCATTATAAAAGAATCAACTAAATATAATTTAGGGTCTTATATATCCCTTCACAAACATTAAATTCATGTTTTTCAGCCTTTGTATATATATGGATGCTTAGTGAATGTCCTCCACTACTCTTTTATAGAAGCTCTATTAAGTCAGCCTCTTTTATCACATTCTAATCCTCTAGCTATAATATGAATCTCCTTCTATATTATATATTGAAAAATATTCTTCTTCCATTAATTTTGAAAGATCTTAAATGGTTTCCATGTTTATTACCACTTCCACCCCATCACATGGAAATCATCCTAAAAATGATATTCAAATTTTCAATAAATATGGTGATCTACCGTTTTTTTTATGGTTGATGTCACATACATGACATATTTTAAAGGTATTTTTGTATTTAATTTACATTATTGCTTTTTTGGGGGTTTTCAATGCATTTTTGAAGGAAATGGTGGGTTTCCATAATTTGGGTCAACTCGAGAGCCCGTTTCCAGTTTTGACAATAAATTTTGTTTGTTTAATAACTCCCACGTTTTTCAACATTTTTAACTCATTCAACATCCAAAATGACCTTAATTTAACTATTAAAAACACCAATGAATTTTGGCCCCCTTAAAAATTCATTTGCATCTTGGATTTGGGTGATCAAGTTAGGTATTGGGCCAACCCGAAAGCCCATTTCCAGTTTTAAAATTGTTTTGTAATTATTTCATAAAATATTCAATTTTTATTCTTTTTCGGTGATTCCACCTCTCACCTTCTACCACTGTACCTGGCCGCACCCCCAGCTTCGTTTCCCCCTCTTTGGAGATCGCATCTGTCGCGAATTAGGGCCTAACTTCTCTGGTTTCTAAAAACGTCCAGTTTTCTCAAGTAAGTGACTATCCTTCTAGTTCTCTCCTTTTCCTTGAGATTTATCTTTTTTTTTTCTTGAATCCCAAAATTTCCAGAAGCTAGGGCTTCGTGCTTAGGGTTTAATTTTTGGTTTCATGGTTCAATCCTCTTGTTTTAGGTTTGATATCACTTCCTTGTGGCGCGGTGGTCGTGCGGTTGAAGTTCCGCACTAGGATTTGCGGTTCTTGAATCTTTTGGTAGGTGATTCCATTGTGTGTGCAATTCTTTGGGAATTTTCTTGCTGTGTTGAGGGTGAATTAATTCTTATTTGATTTTAATGATTCTGTAAAAATTTGTTTTAGTTTCATTTACAATGAAAATGAATTTTATGTTACAATTTTTGTTGAAATTGAGGGTTTTTCATGCAAGTGTTTTATTGGTTCATTTTGGGATGAACTCTAATTACATAGTTGATTTTATTGAACTGTATTAGGAATTAAAATAATGTTTTAAATATTTATTCTTTTTGGTTGTGGCTGCAAAAGTTTGTTTAAATTGTGTTTGAGAAGCAAATGGGCATTAAGTGCCATGTTGGTGTGAAAATGGTGGTTTTTAAAATATATAATTTCTTGGTTCACATTGGGCTGCCCCATAACTGAATTTTTGGTTTTATTAAATTGTGTTGAACTGAAATTTTGTTTTGATGACTTACAAGTTTTCACATACTGTGAAAAGTGGATATTTTAAAGAGTTTTGGGTGCAAAACAATGTGATGTTTGGAGAGGTTGTTTTATTGAAGATCAAAATATTTTATTGACTGTTTCAAATGATATAAAATGTGTGTAGCTACTGTACTATTTGTTTGTGACCAGTAGAGATACATTACATGAAAAAGTATGTGTGTTGTTTGCTGAAATTGTTTGAGCACAAAAGGGGGAATCTCGGGTACTTAGGTGGGCGGATATGTACTAGTACGGCTAGTGGACCGGATGGGTTGTGTCCCTATTTCACTGAGCAAATGGATAACGACAACACTAACTGAACTATGTGGATGTTATTTGGGGACCACTAGGTTATGGGTTTGTTCCCTACTAGTGGCTCGTGCACGGGAAAGGATTGTGACTTGGATACTTTACACCGAGGTACGAGGTACATAGGGCCCGAGACTATCTAGTTGCCTAGGGGTGTTCCCAATTTTTGTGCTCATTAGAATTGTAGTATTTACCCTTGTTGTGGGACCTTTTGGCAGTACTTTACAGTAGCTCACATGTTTATTTAATTGGTTATCATTCTGAAATTCTTGGATTGAAAACTGCTCTCATTTGAAAGTTTCTTTTCTTGAAATTTTTTACATTGTTTCACCTTGTGTGTTAAAATTGCTAGTTTTGTTCCCATTGTATTGCATCCCCTTTGGAATCTTCTGGTGGTATCCTATTGGGCTTAGGCTCACACCCTACTTACACCCCTTGGGTGTAAGTAGAACTTCTTATGCTTGACTCAGGTAAAGGGAAGGCTAAGGGTGATGGCACTTCAGGGTGTTAGTCCCCATCGTTGGGGCAGAGTTGTGGAGAAGGCTTGCGGGTGATGACACCCTTGTTGCGTGAAGTGATTGGGGATGTCTTGATGTTGTCATTATTTGTATTTGGACCACTTGTAGTGTCTTTAAACATATGTATTCAGATCTGGTTTTGTTAAGAATGGTTTAGTATGGAAATTTCAGATTCTTATTATTGATTGTTTTATTTGTTTTATGCTTTCATACTCGGGTAAATCGTTCCCAAATCATATTGTTTTATACCCGGGCACTTGTGCCAGCCCGTGGGGATAGGGAATGCCCTTCGGGTCTTGCCACGGGCCGGGTTTGGTGCCATTAATGGTGGCGACCAGATCCGGTTCGTGACAAAATGGTATCAAAGGAGGTTAATGTTTTTGGGTTATATTGTTATTTTGACATGAGTCGGGATAGACAGGAGCTAGGACTGTCGGGGCTCGGGGTATTGGTTGTGAGTAGGGTGCCTGGCCCGCACCTCTCATGGAAGACCTTGAGTCACCAGAGGATGTTGGAATTTACTGATTTACTTCACTTCCAGGTGAGACGTGTGGGCTGCAGACCACATGTGGACATCAGGCAGATGTGGAGTAGTTGTTTCTTTTATTACAAGAATGTGTTTAGTTTGCTTATATTTGATGTATTTGATTACAATTTTCAGAATTGTGGTATTGACCATTGTTTTGTGACTGTTGCATTTTGTAGCAACATGCCTCCCCGGAAAGCTCCAACGCACCCACAGGAGGAAGCTGGAGAGAGTTCACCCACGCCGATTGATCAGAGGCTAGTCGAGGCCGTGGTCCGGGCTGTCCAGGCTCTAGGATATGGACCAGCTCCAGCTCCAGCTCCTGTTAGAGAGGATTATACTGGTCCTAGAAAGGACAAGGCCCAGGAGTTCCTGAAAAATAAGCCTCCAACCTTCCGAGGCAGCTCAGAACCCCAGGAAGCAGAAGAATGGCTCGAGAAGATCGAGCGTATGTTAGAGTTCCTGGAAACACCCGAGGAGCTCAGGGTGAAGTGTGCCTCCTTCCTATTGGAGGGTCCCAGTCGTAAATGGTGGGAGTCAGTGCTTCAGGCTGGGAAGAATGATCAGATGCACTGGGGAGATTTCAAGGCTGTCTTCAATGAACAGTATTGCCCTGAGGTGTTGGCTTATGCCAGGTCTAGAGAGTTCATGGAACTTGTTCAGGGGAATATATCTGTGATGGAGTATGCCAACCGTTTTGCTGAATTGGGTCGGTATGCTCCAGAAATTGTCTCTAATGAACAAGCGAAGGCCCAGAGGTTTGAGAAAGGCTTGCGACCAGAGATATACTCCCAGGTGTTCTTGTTTAAGCTGAGGACCTATGCTGAGGTTGTTGATCGAGCGTGCATGGTGGAGATTGATAGGAAAGGCAGGGCTGGTTTCTATGGTTCAGTATCAGCAGTGGGAAGTGGTAGCTCCTCAGAGAAGAAAAGGAAGCGGGAGGATCATGTGAAGAAAGGAGGGGGCAGTTCAGGCCACTCTTCCAGGCAGTTTTCTTCTGCTGCTTCTGATGCAAGATCGGTCGTGTGCCACCAATGTGGGAGGCCTGGGCATATCCGACCAGCATGTCCACTTCCTCCGAAGCCTTGTTTCCAGTGTGGAGGTATGGGGCATTTGCAGCGTTTTTGTGGTGTGGCACGTCCACTTCCGAGTGGGGTTGGTTCAGTGGCTTCAAAAGGAGTGCCAGCACAGTCCGAGCCGTCAAGGACTGGGGGATCTCGATTTGGTGGTCGTGGTGGTAGGGCTGGATCATCTTCTGGGCAGAGCCAGTTCAGGGCACAACCACATACTAGCGGTCTTTCTCAGGCAGATACTGGACATCTCCATGCAGTGGATCAGTCACCAGCAGGATCAGAGGCGGGACCGTCGACAGTTCGAGGTACCGTTCTGATCGCATCTTCTATAGCTACTGCTCTTTTTGATACTGGTGCCTCTGTTTCATTCATTTCTGGACATTTCGTGGACATGCTGAATTTGCCAACTGAGTTGATGTCTTTTGCGATGGAGTTGGTGACACCATTGGGAAAGAAGAAGGTGCAGGGCCTGAGGTGCCCCTCATGTGCACTTTCTGTATCAGGGGTCGAGATGGAGTGGGACCTTATGGTCTTAGATATGGACCTTTTTGATGTCATACTCGGGATGGATTGGCTAGTTCACTTCCAGGCACACATCGACTGCTAAAGAAGGCGTGTGAGTTTCACGGCACCTGATGGGAGTCGTCTGGTTTTTCATGGAGAATGGGATCCACGATCAAGTCGCGCAGGGCCTCCACTCCCAGAGTTGGGAAGTGTTATCTTCCAGTTATCTTCGATTGTGCTAGAGGATGGTCTTTCCCCTGAAGGTGCACTACCTCATGTAGTGAATGAGTTTCCCGAGGTATTCCCTGATGATTTTTCTGGTTTGCCCCCAGAGCGGGATGTGGAGTTTTCGATTGATCTGGCGCCGGGAACACAGCCGATATCTCTTCCCTCCTATCGCATGGCCCCCACCGAGTTGAGGGAATTAAAGATACAGCTGGACGACTTAGAATCCAAAGGATTCATTCGCCCGAGCGTCTCTCCTTGGGCCGCTCCTGTGTTGTTTGCAAAAAAGGCTGATGGATCCCTCCGGTTGTGCGTTGACTACCGGAAGTTGAATAAGGTAACAATTAAAAACAAATACCCTTTGCCCAGAATAGATGATTTGTTTGATCAGTTGAAGGGGGCAAAGTGGTTCTCAAAGATAGACCTGCGTTCAGGGTATCATCAACTCAGGGTGAAGGAGTCAGATATCCCCAAGACAGCCTTCCGAAGCAGGTATGGCCACTTTGAGTATTTGGTCATGCCCTTCGGATTGACCAATGCTCCAGCGGTATTTATGGCACTAATGAATAGGGTGTTCCATCAGTATCTCGATTCCTTTGTTGTGGTGTTCGTGGATGATATTCTGGTATACTCTAGCTCTGAGGAGGAACACGAACATCACTTGAGGATCGTTTTAGGTACATTACGGGATCACCGCCTCTATGCAAAGTTGTCAAAGTGCACCTTCTGGATCAGAGAGGTGAGATTTCTAGGGCATGTGATCTCAGAGCACGGAGTTTCAGTGGACCCTGAGAAAATTAGTGCGGTTATGTCATGGGAGCAGCCGAAGAATGTGTTCGAGATCAGGAGTTTCCTTGGCCTGGCTGGTTACTACAGGCGATTCGTTCAGGATTTCTCTTGTCTTGCATCACCAATGACTGCGCTCACCCGGAAAGGGGTGAAGTTTGTATGGGGTCCAGAATGTCAAGCATCATTCGAGGAGCTGAAGAGACGGTTGACTACCGCCCCTGTGCTGATTTTGCCTGAGGCCGGGAAGGGTTATGTGGTTTATTGTGATGCTTCAGGTATGGGTCTTGGGTGCGTGCTTATGCACGATGATCACGTGGTGGCTTATGGCTCTCGCCAACTCCGACCACATGAAAAGAACTACCCTACCCATGACTTGGAGTTGGCAGCGGTGATGCATGCTTTGAAGACATGGCGTCACTACCTCTTTGGCGAGAAGTTTGTGGTCTACTCTGATCACAAAAGCTTGGCTTATATCTTCTCGCAGAAGGACCTCAACTTGAGGCAACGCCGCTGGATCGAGTACTTGCAGGGGTTCGACTTTGACATTGTCTATACCCCAGGCAAGGGTAATGTGGTGGCCGACGCTTTGAGCAGAAGAGTTCCAGTGCAGGCTTTGAGGAAGTCTAGTGATGAGTGGACATTGATGGGGCTCTTTTCTCAAATGCATGTGGAGGCTAGGGAACACAGTGGAGGGGCATTCTTGGCGAGTGTCCAGTTGACTCCTTCTCTGTTGGAGTTGATTCAGCGGGAACAACCTAGTGATGAGCTTTGTCAGCGATCTAGGCAGTTTCTTCATGGTGGGGAGACATCCTCTGATTGGTCGTCGTCTCCCGAAGGCATCTTGTGCTTCAAGGGCCGTTCAGTAGTACCGTTATCTCTACGAAAGGCAGTGATGCATGATAGCCACCAGTCTCAGTGGGCTGTCCATCCAGGTGCCACTAAGATGTATTATGATGTCCGTCGGCATTTTTGGTGGCCTGGTATGAGACGAGACATAGCAGACTTTGTTTCGAGATGCTACACATGCCAGCAGGTGAAAGCAGAGCACCAAAGGCCCTCCGGTTTGCTCCAGCCATTACCCATTCCTACCTGGAAGTGGGACGAGGTTTCCATGGACTTCATTGTTGGCTTACCTCGTACACCTCGGGGTAAGAATTCCATTTGGGTGGTGATTGATCGTCTGACCAAATCAGCCCACTTCATTCCGATCAGAGACACATCTAAAGTGGATGAGTTGGGCCATTTGTATCTTCAGGAGGTGGTGAGACTCCATGGTGTACCATCAGCTATTGTCTCGGATAGAGACCCCCGCTTCACTTCTCGATTTTGGGAAGGCCTTCAAAAGGCCTTGGGCTCTCAGATTAAGATGAGCACGTCGTACCACCCTCAGACGGATGGTCAGACAGAGCGGGCGAATCAGATTTTGGAGGACATGCTTCGTGCATGTGTCTTGGACTTTGGAGGTTCTTGGGATAGACATTTGGGATTGGTTGAGTTTGCTTATAATAATAGTTACCAATCCTCAATTCGAATGGCACCTTTTGAGGCGCTCTATGGTCGGCCATGTCGGTCCCCCCTATGTTGGGCTGAGGTAGGAGAGACTTCACTATTGGGGCCGAGCCTTGTGCAGGAGACTTCTGAGAAGGTCAAATTGATCAGGAAGCGCTTATTGACAGCTCAGAGTCGTCATAAATCTTATGCTGATCGGAGGCGTCGAGACCTAGAGTTTACTGTGGGTGATAGGGTATTCTTAAAAGTGGCCCCTCGTCTGGGCCATCGTCGATTGGGGAAGCAAGGTAAGCTGATGCCACGGTATGTCGGACCCTTTGAGATCACCGAGCGTATTGGTAAGGTGGCATACAGGTTGGCCTTACCTTCTCAGTTGACATCTATCCATGATGTCTTCCACGTCTCCCAGTTGAAGAAATACAATCCAGATCCATCCCATGTGTTGAGTTGGGAAGAACTAGAGATAGAGCCTGACTTGTCTATCGTTGAGAGGCCGGTGAAAATAGTGGACTCCCAGGAGAAGATACTTAGAGGAAAGTCTATTCCTTTAGTCCGGGTTTTATGGCAACATGGGAATGATACACATGAGACTTGGGAGCGAAAGTCATGGGTCGAGGAAGAGTACTCATTCTTGTTTACCAACCAAGAATCATGTTGACTTTCCGGGGCGGAAAGTCCTTCATGGTGGGGAGAATTGTCACATACATGACATATTTTAAAGGTATTTTTGTATTTAATTTACATTATTGCTTTTTTGGGGGTTTTCAATGCATTTTTGAAGGAAATGGTGGGTTTCCATAATTTGGGTCAACTCGAGAGCCCGTTTCCAGTTTTGACAATAAATTTTGTTTGTTTAATAACTCCCACGTTTTTCAACATTTTTAACTCATTGAACTTCCAAAATGACCTTAATTTAACTATTAAAACCACCAATGAATTTTGGCCCCCTTAAAAATTCATTTGCATCTTGGATTTGGGTGATCAAGTTAGGTATTGGGCCAACCCGAAAGCCCATTTCCAGTTTTAAAATTGTTTTGTAATTATTTCATAAAATATTCAATTTTTATTCTTTTTCGGTGATTCCACCTCTCACCTTCTACCACTGTACCTGGCCGCACCCCCAGCGTCGTTTCCCCCTCTTTGGAGATCGCATCTATCGCGAATTAGGGCCTAACTTCTCTGGTTTCTAAAAACGTCCAGTTTTCTCAAGTAAGTGACTATCCTTCTAGTTCTCTCCTTTTCCTTGAGATTTATCTTTTTTTTTCTTGAATCCCCAAATTTCCAGAAGCTAGGGCTTCGTGCTTAGGGTTTAATTTTTGGTTTCATGGTTCAATCCTCTTGTTTTAGGTTTGATATCACTTCCTTGTGGCGCGGTGGTCGTGCGGTTGAAGTTCCGCACTAGGATTTGCGGTTCTTGAATCTTTTGGTAGGTGATTCCATTGTGTGTGCAATTCTTTGGGAATTTTCTTGCTGTGTTGAGGGTGAATTAATGCTTATTTGATTTTAATGATTCTGTAAAAATTTGTTTTAGTTTCATTTACAATGAAAATGAATTTTATGTTACAATTTTTGTTGAAATTGAGGGTTTTTCATGCAAGTCTTTTATTGGTTCATTTTGGGATGAACTCTAATTACATAGTTGATTTTATTGAACTGTATTAGGAATTAAAATAATGTTTTAAATATTTATTCTTTTTGGTTGTGGCTGCAAAAGTTTGTTTAAATTGTGTTTGAGAAGCAAATGGGCATTAAGTGCCATGTTGGTGTGAAAATGGTGGTTTTTAAAATATATAATTTCTTGGTTCACATTGGGCTGCCCCATAACTGAATTTTTGGTTTTATTAAATTGTGTTGAACTGAAATTTTGTTTTGATGACTTACAAGTTTTCACATACTGTGAAAAGTGGATATTTTAAAGAGTTTTGGGTGCAAAACAATGTGATGTTTGGAGAGGTTGTTTTATTGAAGATCAAAATATTTTATTGACTGTTTCAAATGATATAAAATGTGTGTAGCTACTGTACTATTTGTTTGTGACCAGTAGAGATACTTTACATGAAAAAGTATGTGTGTTGTTTGCTGAAATTGTTTGAGCACAAAAGGGGGAATCCCGGGTACTTAGGTGGGCGGATATGTACTAGTACGGCTAGTGGACCGGATGGGTTGTGTCCCTGTTTCACTGAGCAAATGGATAACGACAACACTAACTGAACTATGTGGATGTTATTTGGGGACCACTAGGTTATGGGTTTGTTCCCTACTAGTGGCTCGTGCACGGGAAAGGATTGTGACTTGGATACTTTACACCGAGGTACGAGGTACATAGGGCCCGAGACTATCTAGTTGCCTAGGGGTGTTCCCAATTTTTGTGCTCATTAGAATTGTAGTATTTACCCTTGTTGTGGGACCTTTTGGCAGTACTTTACAGTAGCTCACATGTTTATTTAATTGGTTATCATTCTGAAATTCTTGGATTGAAAACTGCTCTCATTTGAAAGTTTCTTTTCTTGAAATTTTTAACATTGTTTCACCTTGTGTGTTAAAATTGCTAGTTTTGTTCCCATTGTATTGCATCCCCTTTGGAATCTTCTGGTGGTATCCTATTGGGCTTAGGCTCACACCCTACTTACACCCCTTGGGTGTAAGTAGAACTTCTTATGCTTGACTCAGGTAAAGGGAAGGCTAAGGGTGATGGCGCTTCAGGGTGTTAGTCCCCATCGTTGGGGCAGAGTTGTGGAGAAGGCTTGCGGGTGATGACACCCTTGTTGCGTGAAGTGATTGGGGATGTCTTGATGTTGTCATTATTTGTATTTGGACCACTTGTAGTGTCTTTAAACATATGTATTCAGATCTGGTTTTGTTAAGAATGGTTTAGTATGGAAATTTCAGATTCTTATTATTGATTGTTTTATTTGTTTTATGCTTTCATACTCGGGTAAATCGTTCCCAAATCATATTGTTTTATACCCGGGCACTTGTGCCAGCCCGTGGGGATAGGGAATGCCCTTCGGGTCTTGCCACGGGCCGGGTTTGGTGCCATTAATGGTGGCGACCAGATCCGGTTCGTGACAGTTGATATCCCATATTAATATAGGGAGTCCATACACCAAAAAATGTGGTACCTATCGGTATCATTATCATATCATAAAATGTACCATTAATCCCCTATAAAACTACTCCATGAAATCATGTATTTATAGTCAACATAAATAATTAATATAAAATAAATACAGCACTATTAAATATTAATTAACTATCCATTTAATTCACAGATGTAATAACTTAATCTCCATATCATCCAATATGAATCACGGTCTGAGACCAAGTAATATGACTTTGGAATCATTAACGAATAATAGTAAGGGTTTATCCAAAAATATGTATGTAACACTTTGATAAATCATTCACCATGATGTGGTAAAAACTTGTTGTACATTTGAGCCTCAATAAGCTGGGCACTATGAGATGTTCACCAAATATTACCCATTTTCAAAAGTAGTTCTTAATTGCAAGTGCGGAACCATCCCAGACACCATTTCAATACTAGCACCCGACCTGATCCACCTCATACTGAAAGGGAATTCCCTATCTCCATGGGATGGTGACTAGAACATGAGTATCAAAAAAAGTACATGGAATTATTTCAACCAACCTGATTTGTTATCATGAAATATATACTCATAATAGATAGAAACAATGAAATATTGAAATATATTTCTTAACAGATAGAGGAACAATGAATGTAATGAAATTAAAAATGTAACCAAACAATATCCATGTTACAATTCTCATTGAAAATGGAAAAAAGATAAAAATAATAATTCAGTAGTCTCAATGTGATAGTGTGCGAAGACTCCCACCTTCTCACCATCCTGCTACCCAAACCCATCTGATAGAAAACCTCACTGCCTCACCACGTCTCTTTTACTTTCATTGCATCAAAAGACATAACCACGACTATACACCATTGAAGGGGCACATAGTGTGTGAGATAATGGGATTAGTAGGGTCTCAACATGGTGTTTCATAACATGTATTTCAACAATAATCCAGGAATTTTAAACATCAATTAATAAAAGGCATGATATATATTTTAGTTATTTTTATTTAAGAATCCTGTAAAAAAATTAATTTCCTCTTTTTCCACATTTCCCAACAAAGCAGTTAAATAAATTTCAAAGCAATTCATATATATATATATATATCAAATTAGATAAATAATTTTAAACCAAAGCATGCATCACTTATCATATCAAATATAAGGAAGTATAATAAAAATAATAAGAACCAAAAGCAGTTGAAATCATAAAATAAGGGTAAAAAAACACTATGGATCGCACTACATCCAGATAGATTGGAAACTCAAACCAAACGGAGATAATAATGCACACATTATGCCATTATAAATATAAATCTATTGTAAAGAAAATCGGAATGCCATATAAAGTGAACCCCAAAATATATCTCACAATTCCCTAGAAAAACATTCCTGGGTAGCATAGGATATCCCCCAGAGAAAACACCTCCACATTTGAGGATACTTGTTACCATACCTTCCAACGATATACACAAGGCTTCCCATGTTCTCTATTTTCAAAATAATTTCACCAAACTATTTCCTCATATCTTTCTTTGAAAACCATTTCAAAATTCTTGGAAAAACCATTTAAATTTTAAAAAAATAGGGGAAAACATCTTTTATCAAAATCCTTGTTCCACACACACAAATAAAATCAGTTGATCATTCCATTTCATTAAATAATTTTTTTTCATAAAAAACTAAGGATATTTAGTTCACCAAAATAAGTAATAAATGAAACCACCTACCCCAAAATATGGGTTTCACATACCATCAATGGTATCCACCAATATAAATAACATAAAAAAACAACAGATGACCAAAATTAACTCTACATGTTTTATAATTGATTCAATTTTACCAAAAGTTTAGTGAAGAAGAGGAAATATCAAATAACTCAAAAACACACACCCACTACACAAAAACTATTAATGAAATGGATTCTGGAATAAAATATCACCATTGATCTAAATAGATTAAAGAAGAATCATTACCACAAATCAATGGACCTGATAATGCTATAATGTTGCTACCACAATCAAAGTAAAAGAAGAATAAGTGAATAATCACCCTGAAAAATACCCAAAAATTTTAACAATGATCAATCACTGATCAAAATGATCATAAAGGGTTAGAGTTCTCCAAAATCACTAGTGAGGGGAACTATGTTAAGAGCATGGAGGAAGCATGTCGAATGAATAAACATGTCACACATATGAAACCCTAAAAGGACTATCCATGACAATTGCACATTGTATAATCCATTTACACATCATTTAATACATGAGGTATAGATATGTCAAAAAAACCATCATATTTTTTATTAAAAACCATATTTTTAACATTATATATTGTGTAATTTGTAAATAGTGTGTACTCTATTCACCCAATGCATCCAGTTCATGAAAATGTTTCCATAGAAATTACACATCATGGATTCCCATTACATGATGCTTATTTCTCTTTCTGAAAAAAATTCCATATTCTTTACAAAACCTCAAACAACATGGGCATTCTCCGAACTCTGGGAGAACTCCACTAAACCATTACACATTTATACCATGAAATCATTAATTAAAACTAAAAAACATCCCTGAAGATTATGTCATTTTTATAAAAAATGTTCTCCATTATTGAGAGTTCAATGATGAACCCAATAAAATATGAAAATAATTAAAGAGAAGGGACTAAACTGAATGTTGGTTATAAGATATCTCAAACTCTCCACAATAAGACTTTAAAAATTTGAGAAGTAATGTTGAAGAATAAAATCTAGTAAAGGGGTGATTCCATTTCTCCCTCATCAATGAATCGTTCTCCAAAGTCTAATGATAATCTGATCCCTACCGCCATAATACTTTGAATGATTAAATGGAATCGCCACCGTAGACATTCACATGAGATTCAATGATCTCTAAAAACATATATACCATAGAAAAATTAGGATCTAACTCAATCATATCCCATATCAGAATGTAATATTGATCATGATGGAATTTCATACATTTTGATATGTGAAAAACACCATGAATTCCCATCAACTGAGCCAAAAATTTCAATTGATAAGTAACCTTACCAGGCTACTCAGTTATCTCAAATGGTCCAACATATCTCCGACATAACATTCCATATTTCTAAACATGATGATTACCCAACTAATGAGAAACATTCAAGTGAAACCAAAAACCTATAAGAAACTCTAAAGGATGATGAATTTGATCTTAATTGGGTTTTATCGACTCTACGCTATAACCAGATACTGACAGATATCACGAATCATTACTAAAATCTCCTAAACAAAACATTATCCCACCAAAGAAGATTCACACACTAGTTCCCAACAAAGAGGTAACCTGATTGGGCAACCATATAGAGCTGTGAAAGGATCCATTCTAAATAATTATTGATAACTATTGTTATATGAAAAATAAACTAGTCAGAAATTGATATCCTAATATCCAAAAAAATCCTAGACAAAGGTATGAAGAATATCCTCCATAAACTGAATAGTACACTACATTTGACTATCAGTTTGTGGATCATAAGTTTTCCTCCCTCTGACCCAAGTCCCTATTTCTTATTAAATACTCTTATAGAACTTGAAATTAATCCGAGAATCCCTATTTGAAACAATGACATTAGGAACCCCATGTAAAGAAATAATCTCTTACATATACAACTTACCCATGTCATCAAATTTATTGTTTTCCTTGATTGTAATGAAGTGATGTAAAATTTTCAGGCAATTAATCACAATCCAAATAGAATTTCTAACTCCAAATGTCAATGGTAATCCAACAAAAAAATAAATTGATACCTATCCCCATTTTGATACTATAACTTGAAGATACTGAAAAAACCATAAGGGTTCAGATACTCATCCTTTATCTGAAATAAATTATAATAGTGGGACAAATAATTAACAATGTCATGCTTTATAATTGGCCACCAGAATCATCATCCCATGTCATAATACATCTTCACTATTCCAAGATGAATGTACTATGATAGACTATGAGAATAAAACAAAACCAAACTCATCCCAAACACTAGGATGAAAATGATCCCCAAAACTATGAGTACAATCTGAATATAGAGACAAATTTGAAATAGTATCCCCACCACAAAGGGTTTCTTGAATTCCATTGAACTCATCTTTTTGATATTTACTCAATAAGATAAACTCAATTAGAGAAGATGATATATGAACACTGGCTATAACTATACCTGAAGCATTCTTCCAAGAATCTAGATGGAATTGAGAAAAAATAATCATAAGGTTCCACTCTTCCTTCAATTCAAAAAAACTTGTGATGAAACATTACTAATGAGATAATTTGTAATGACATTCCCCTTTTTTGTGGTGTTAGTAATATCAAAGTCATATTTATGAAGCTATTAAACCCACACACCTACGTATATGATTCTTATATTTTTCATAAAAGATACAAGAAAACCTCTTAGGAAAATAATATATTGTGAACCCGTCCCCAAAACAGATATTGTATTCAACACTTAAGTACATGCATAACATCAAAAAGATCTAAATAATGAGTGAGATAATTATTCTCAGGTAGTCTGTGAGGATGGGATCTATAAGACACCAAATTCTCATACCACATGATAATATATCCAAAACTATTTCTAGAAGCATAAAAAAACAATATACCCATTACCTGGCTCATGTGAGTTCAAAATATGAGCAGATATCTGAAGCTATTTCAAATCATCAAAATAAGACAATCATTTTTCCTCACATATGAAATTCATCCTGTTCTAGATAAGAGAACTAAAAGATTATTCCATGATTGATTAATACTACACTGTTTTTTTAGTAATCAGTACGATCAAGGAAGCTCTGAATCTCAAAGAAAATTCATGGTTCTTCCCAATTAAAAACAACCTTCAACTTTACAGGATCAACTGATAGTCTATTATCATAAATTAAATTCCCTAAGAAATTACCTTATTGTATAAACAAAAATTCATTTCAAAAGAATCCCATACAATTAATGACATCTCATGATTTCCAAAACTATATTCAAATGGTGCTCATTCTCTTGCTCGGATATCGATTAAACTGAAATATCATACTTGAACACTACCAATAAAGTGTCTAGATAATGATGCAATATTTAATTCATAAAATCCACAAAACAATTGGAGTGATATTCAAACAAAACGACATCATAAGATATTCATAATGTTCATACCTACTACTAATATCTAACTTCAGTATATCAGACTTTCGTAATATGATATGATGATAACCCAAACAAAGATCATTTTTTTCAAAAACAGCTTTTCCCTTATAACTAGTCAGATGAATCCTACTCAAGAGAAAAATAACACTTATTAATTACTATTACCAAATTAAAATTCTGATAGACCACACAATAATTGGTGTAAACCATATAATTTCATGGAAAAGCGAACTGGGGTTAACCAAGGTGAAACAATATGGCTAACAAAAACCTTTTCCATCAGGTCTTCCAACTGAATCTTGAGATCTATCAACTCTACTAGTTCCATACGATATAATGGTATCTAAATTGGATGTGCACCAGACACCAGGTCAATTGTAAACTCCACTTGTCTATCTAGAGGAATATCAAAAAAATACTCTATAAAGACATCAAGAAAATATCAAACAATAGTGGGAAGATAGGTAACAGAAAAACAATTATCAAAATCACCTACATCAATAGAAAATAAAATCCTAATCTATGGGTGGAAATTTCTTACACAACTTGACCTCAAATCCCACTCTCCCTTAAACACCCATGAATCATATTGTCTTTAAGGAACTAGACATGAAAATGATAAATTTAAACCTCAACATAAAGTGAAAAAAAACAATCCATACTGATGTTGACATCAAAAAAATCTATATCAATAATAAAGAAATCCTAGAATAACATTGCATTGGATATCAGTTGCACACAATAAGGTAATTGAAACCCCGACTATTTCCTCTTCCTAAGAGGTTTCACTAACTCCACAATAAAGGAAAATAGTTCTATTAGAATTTTAAGAATGTAATAAAAATGATAAGATATATATGGATGTGAATCATTATGTGATGTTGATTCACTATTAAGGCCCAAAAATGGAGACATGTAGTCTTAGAAGCATTATAACACACCACAATAGCCTTTGGAAATAATAATCTATTTTTGAGGTGTACACATATCCTAATAGAAACTGTATAGATGAACATAACATCCACAAATATTACACATCATTGTAGGATGTGTACAAGAATGATGGTTGTGTAAGAACATTCCACATTTCTAGAAAGTCTCCGGAACATCACTTTCTATAGTTGGAGGAGGTGAAGAGGTCTTCTACTGAGAATAACCTCCACCACTCCTCTAATGATATTTCTACATTCTCTTTTTCCCTGGAGCACCAACGATGCTCCTACTAGTTTGAAGATAAGGGGATTAATATCTAACTAGGCATACCTTATTCATTTATACCATCATATAATTCTGTAATATCTCCCCATAGGTTGAAAATATTAGCCTAAATACCTATGATCTGATATTTATTCTCAAAACCTAGAGGTACTTCTATGCATTGTGTGGGAAATTATTTACATCCTCTAGTGAAAATGAACCATCTTCACAAATAGGTTATGGTACACAGATATTTAATAATTTTCCACCTCAAATAGAGTAAATTCATATAATTTTACATCACTAGTGACGTTGGTCAAAAATATTCAAAGAAGTGAGTCTTAAAACCCATCCAGTCTGAGCTCACATGCATATTGTCATATACCACATAATCCCACCATCACTTTCTATGATATATAGGTAATAGAACCACACACTTTACATTGATACTCTCAGTGGTATCTAGTAGGTTTAAGATCATATCAGTCTTTTAAAGATAGTCCTCCACCACATGAGGTTCATTGATACCTTTTATGAATGGTGGTTACTCATGCAAGAATTCTTGTGATCTATATCTATCATCTAAAAATCATAGGTATACCTCAAAAACTATGTTATGAGTTTTTTGGTACATTCTAATCATCAACATGAACAACCTATAAGATATAATCTTTAAAATTCTCATCTACAAGTGGATTTTCTTATAGGGTATCACCCGCGCCCTCTTTAGGAACATAAAAAACATGTCTTGTCGGGATACTAATACACACTGAAATAGATGAAATGTCCAGAAAATATAATAATATCAGTAAAATCTATAAAACCCATAATAAAAAACTTATATTAACATCAAGAAGCCAAATATGAGGTGCACATCCCAACATCCCATAATAACATGAGACTAATCATGACAATAATTTGATTGGAACTCACCCCAATCTACCACCCATGTTCTGAAGATCCCATATCTAGTATAAAATATATCCTAGGATAAGAATTATTGAGGAGATAACACCTCTAATAACATTCTAAAATGAACTGCCCCAAATAATTTCTCAATACTAGCACCTGACCCGATCCTCCACATATCTGAAGGTTATTCCTAATTCCCAAGGGCTAGAGACTAGCACCCAAGCATAAAACAATAAGAAGAGGGAATAATTTCCGCCAAATTTAAGAATAAACATGAAATATAGATGCATAAAATAGAGAAAAATTTGAAGATAAAAATATATTTTATAATAGATTGAGGAAAAAAGGAAGCCATACAATTGAAAAGGTAACAAAATACTCTCCAAGAGAAAATTCTGAAGGTAAAAAATGAAAAATATAAAAACCTACTCCAACAATCTCCATGTGATATCATAGGAAAACATCCACCATCTCACCATACATATATCTAAAACTAGCTAACAAAAAACCTATCTACCTAACTAAAGAGCATTTCCTTTCTTTAAATCGAAAGGTTGAACCATGCCTTCACACCAAAAAATGGGTATGAAGTGTGTGAGCTAATAGAATCTACAGGGTCCCACAAAGTTTTTCTATATCAAGTCTTTAAATAATAATCTATCATTTTTAACTTTAAATAAAATATGGAATAATATAAATTTAAGAAGTTTATATACCAAAATAAGGGCAAACAATTTAATTTGTCCATTTTTTCATATTCTGAAATAATGAAGATAAATTTGATTCAATGATGTACATATACATATACAAAATATATATATCATTTGAAAACAAAGAATGAATAACATATAATATCAAATCCATTAATGTACAATCAAAATATTACAAAACAAAGCATCCCAAATTGACTAACAAGCATAGTTAATGACACACCAAGTATCAAACTAGGACAATATAACTAGGAAACTTGTACCTAATATAGATAACCATGCACACATCAGGAATGTAGGAGTATTTAACAAGTCTATATAATAGAGGAAGACCCCAGAATGTGAACCCCATAACAAGTCTAACATGTTCCTAGAATAATAGTAATTAGGAGCACATGATATCTCCATGAGGAAAACCCCGAATAATGGAAGAGACCTATTACTATATCATCAAACTAAGTACCCAACAGTTCCCATGATCTCTATTTTCTAAATAAATCCATCAAACAATTTTCCTATTTCATTTTTTGAAAAACATTTCATAAACTATTCCAGAGTGCTTTGAACAACCCTTTTCATTTTCCAAAACAAGGGGAAACAATATTTTATCAAAATCCCATTTGCACACATACAATCAAATTAGTCAATCATTATATTTTAATTAATGTAATAATTTATACAAAATTAGAGCAATGCATTTGGCCAAGACATGACAGGGATAAAA
Organism: Viscum album; assembly: GCA_963277665.1. Taxonomy (NCBI): domain Eukaryota; kingdom Viridiplantae; phylum Streptophyta; class Magnoliopsida; order Santalales; family Viscaceae; genus Viscum; species Viscum album. Next base: position 1,821,488,806 of record OY728164.1, read on the forward strand.
CCGCTTACCCCAAAACTTAGGTCGCACACACTTGAAAAAAAATACTCCAATATGAAGAGACCAATAATGAAATATAGGCCCAAGAATCTATATACAGAAATCAAAATTGATTTAATTTAACAAAAGTATTAGTGTATAATAGTATGCCACATAATAGCACAATAATTCACACCTACTGCACCACCACCAACAAGGAAAAAAGACCTGGAATGATATCATATAAGAGATATAGAGATAATAAAGGAGAATCATTACCATGGATCAACAGAACCAATAACAAAATAATAGATCTAGCATGATCCAAGTAAATAAATAAGTAGAAAGGATTACTCACCCTATGAAATTAACTGAATCTAAAAAAATAATCAATTATTGAATGAAATGATATTTGGTGGTTGGATGTCACCAAATTCTATATATAAAAGCTATAGGTGGAGAGAAAGGAGGCTTCAGATAGAATGAATAATCATCTCACTGGTATAGTTCCATAAAATCCCTTTATGTGACAGTAACATGAGGTTTAATCCCTTTACGCATCGTGTAATCAATGATGTCTAGTTACACAAAAAATCTAATCATAATTTTATTAAAAACCATATTTTTAACAAAACAAAACGTTTAATTTCTAAAAGGAATCTACTAATTTCACATTGTTTGCCATGTTCACGAAATGTACCATAAAAAAATAACACATCATATACTCCAATTACACATTATGTATTTCTCCCATAGATAGAGAAAATTTAAATTCATAACAAAAACATCAATCCAGCTTTGGAGTTCTATGAAAATGAGGAGAATCCCACTATGACATGACATATTTATACCTTGACTCCATTATTTTAAAAATAACAATACCCATAAATTTAGCTCATTTTTATCATCAAATATCCTCCATCCGCAGGATTCCCAAGATGCACTCGATTAAAGAGAAAAAAAATAAATATAACTGAATTTCTTGAAAATGAGTGACACAATGTTATAATGAACTACAAGAATCACATTACATTGTATTTAATCCTTGCACGTTTTCACTTAAACATGCCAGGCACTATGAAAAGGTAACCTATGGTGGATGTTTTCGATTATAGCTCCAACCGATGACCATGAACACCATGAACACCAACATTCACATATTAATCATCTCTTTATTAAATTTGGATCCTCTTATACTACTATTCCCTTCTCTATAGAATGGTAAATCCTGTATTGGTTGTTTTTACAATTGTTCTTCAATATATGACATCCCCTAAAAAACATCCTCACAACCATTTTACCCTTGCCCATTTTTCATAGGTGCTCTGGGACTTCCACCATAGATACCACTATACTATGTTCCCTTTCTTGTTTCTTACATTGGCTTGTCCCTTATCAACACACCCTTATCTACTAGTATAGTCATAACTAGTTTCTCTTTGAACATCATCATTACCAATAACATGAGAATGGTCTTTCCCATACTGGAAAACATTAACACACCATTACTTATGATAAGTTATGGTCATACTCTTCCTTCTCCAAGATTATTTTGGACCATCTCTTGATAATATACGACTTTTGTATACTAACACTGAAATTCATGATTTTAACCCAACATCTTTAATTTACGTTTATTTTGTATCCAACAAAACAACCAATGATGTATAATATCATATATTTTCAAAAAATATTATCAGGATAAGTAGAAATTCATTCTGCTAACTTTCTAGTATACTCATATAGTTCCCAAATCTAATACACATTTTATAGGATTATTTGGAGTACAAATATTATGATTAAAAAATTAAACAAACACTTTTGTTTCAAAATAGGTTATGGTGGGCAGACTCATGAGGATTTAATACTTATATGTATTCAGTAATATTAAACACTTGGCCATACATCCAAGAATAAATAATGACTGTGATAATTATTCATGGGGAACTACTTTTAACAGTATCTGATCACAGTGCATGGTTCGAATCTAAATTAGAGTTAAGTATGAACCATGATCTAAATACTTAATTGAGCATTAGTATGACCTATTAAAACTAAAGTGATATCATAGTAGAAAAAACCCTTAAAAAATTCAAGAACACATTGAGAACCTAATAAATGGAATTTAAATTAGGTGTAAGATCAACATATCCCATTAGTTCAGTTATCATTTTATAACTACTTACACTCAAGTATTTAAATTTCTCTATATGAAGCTCTATGTGTGAATAAATTTAGATCACTAACATGTTAGGATAAATTTGGGGAACAAAATATCATCGAACCTAATATTTCATAAGAGATTACATAGATGTTTTAATCCATTTTGAAAAGCATTAATTCTTCTTGTAGTCCATAAAAATGATTTGCCTGAAATCATCGATGAGAATTGGATTTTGAAGTTGGAGAGAAACATTCCCATCAAATATTACCATAGAAGAGAGTAATTTAGTTTGGAAAAAAATTAATGACTATCCCTTTAAATATAAATCGCTTTAAAATCCATGACCCAATGAGAGTAGTGTACTATCAGCTAGAAATTCATCCAAATAAGGTTCAAGATCATGATGTCTTACATATATCACTCACAAAGAAGTACATACCTACCCCTCATCTATATTTGATCTATATGTGGAACAGATAGAGAATAAGCTCTATTAATTTAAGAATCAATAGAATATCTTATACCACGATGACAAAATCCTACAAAACAATACCAATCAACATGTCAAAGTGCTCTGGTGGAACCATAAATACGAAGATGTGACATGTGAACCCAAGGAATCAATTAAATAGAAGTAATCTCACATATTATTAACCAATAATATGAGTTTAAATTTCAGAGATGAAATTTATTAATGGGGAATAATTTAATGAACCATCCTTTATAAATGTTATTTTCTATTTGAATAAAAGATTGTTATAATCTATTATGTAGTATTGTATACATTCAACATATATAAAAACCAAATATTACATTATTTAATTAATGGATATCATTACATTAGTTAACAATGGTACCCCTGGAAATGAAAAATTTTACAATAGTACAAAAAATAGTAAATAAGAAAACTAGATTGAGTAAATTTGTATCAACCCAATCTTATATAATTATTGATTCAATAAAGAAAAATATAAAAATAATCAAAACATTAGTAACCAAATGAAATTTTAGAAATAGAATATATTGAGCCTTATGAGGAATTTTAGTGAAGTTTTAATGATTTACTGAATATTCATCTATAGGAAGTAATATGAAAGTTAAAATCATATAATGAAATATAGGAATAGTAACCTAACAATTGGAATAGTAACCTGACCATTAGGAATGTAAATATATCCATTAGAATAATAATAAAACCAATGAAATATAATAGTCTAATGTAATTAATATTTACCTAAAATTAATTAAGTTAATAATATAAAAATTGAATGCCTTAAAATAAACATTAAAATTATTTTAAGTGCATGGTAATTTTTCTAGAGATTATTTTTGTGAGATTAAAATTTTATATTAAAAATTAAAATTAATTATGTTATAAAAATATTTCGATAAAATTAGATTCATTTTTTTAAATTCCATTTCAAAATACTCTAAGGATTATTTTGGTAATTTTTTGAAATGGGTTAATTTTTATATGAATAGAAAAATATTGCATTATATAACTAATGTATTTTAATTACATAATCCAAGAGGTAATAATGAAATAATTAATTAATTAGCATTTGGATATACCCAATACATATTATATTAGATTAATGGATCATTAAAATATAAAAAAAATTAATTTTAAACCTAAAAAGTGTTTTCCAAAGTCTAAAATAACAAAGTATTCAATTAAAATAAAAATTTATGATTTTCCCACATTCCTTTTTTTAAAAAATAAGGAAGAAAATATTGGAAAGTTTGAAAAGATAAATAATAATTTTATATTATACAAAATATTATTTTTAAACTCATGGATATTAATAATACATTTTTCCTTTGTAAACAATAATTTTCAATATTTTAACTCAAAAAACCCTTCTCCTCATGTATAAATACCTATTATCTCACCCATTGTAAACATAATAATCCTTCACATAACAAAGACATATATCTGTAAAAATTAATTATAATAATACCCTTATTATCATAAGGTATTTTATATATGTAGTCAACAGTAATAATTAAAGGTTTTTTGTGCCCTAAAAATGAAGCAACACCGAGTAATGTGTTGGGTTTCATCAAATATGTTTCCCAGTTTACACTTATCTTAAAAAATTTCTCTACTAACTTAAGAATAAAAAATAAAAAAATTAGCTATGTTTTATGTCAAAATTATATTAATGATGTTAATTTAATTTAATGAGTAAAATTATTATGTATTTATGCAATACTTATCTATCCACCTATTTTGACAATGTCTAGTCAATTATTGATTTGACACCTATAAGGTCATTGGTAATATTTTTCTTACCTCCAACTACATGGATTGTTAATTTGAATTTTATAATATATATAAATTTTAAATTGCATGTATTTTAAGAATATGGATAAATTTTATTTATATATAAATAAAATTGAACAATTATAAAGACATCGAAACAAGACATGATAAATTAATGAATAAATGTACTCATAACAATTTTTATTTAACAAAAAGTATTACAAAATATAATTCATTAATTATAACCGATTTATAGTTATATAAATGAATATAATTCAATTATTTTTCATCTGTTAAAAAATAAGTTTATTATACCGGAGGTGTAAATATGATGAAACATAAAACGATTTAATAGAAAGGGATTCTTAATCCAAAATCAATCATTGGATCATTTTATCTTTCAAATTATTTTTCTTATGGATAGTATTTTAATGTATATAAATTTTATTTTCACTATCATTTCACTTTTTATTTATAGGGATTTACAAGGTTCTACCTATTAAAATGATATTTAGTCAAATTTAAAATATTTTTTCAAAATGGGTTTATTTTCCAAAACATCGCATTAACACTTCTTTAGATATTAATTAACCAATAAAAATTGAAGATATTTTATAAAAAAATATAATCTCCCATATTCATTTGAGAACCCCATAGGTAATTTTTTATTTATTTATGAAAACAATATGAAATCGATTACTTTCCATGGAATTATTTCATAGATATGATTGTTATATTTTTTTATTTCCATGTCGTATGCATGATTATGATAATTTTATGATGTGATGGGTGGGAATAAAATCATATATCTTTACTATGCCTTGGGTAAAGTGAAATATCTCATTGGATTATTTGTATTATTATTGAACTTCAGGATATTCTTTTTCACAATTATGGTGTTAATGTTTTGGCACGTACATTATTCATGAAAATGAAAAAATATTTTTTTATATGTGCATGAGGTATTAGATTATAATGTAATAATATATCATCTTTATTTTTATCATATACTCCTTTCCCCTTTTCAATATTAATCTTTCAGTATTTTTATAGTGATTCATTTCATATGATATGATGATGTCTACTATTCTTACCTATGTTATAAACTATTTTTGTCTCCAATTCCTTCATATTTATTCCTCCACCATCTATATTTTTTGATAATATAATGTATTACTATTTTTTATTTATATTAAAAAAAATTTAATAGGTATGTATAAAAAATGGTTCAATATAACTACATTTTTTAACAAGTTATGGTGTAAGGGGGAACTCCCAAGTTGAAATGATGAGGAAAAAACATGTCATGGTGCATCCCTAGGTGTAATCTTAGCTTAGGTCATGCCTTATTATCCCCTATAGAGGGTAGGTCTTGACATGGTATGATAATTATGAGTTCTAACTAAAATAATTAATAAAAATGTCATATTTACCCTACATTTTAAAGCCTCATAAGACCCATGTTCACAAAATAAAGAAACCTTCATGATGAATCACATATCAAACTATACTTCCCCCATCCTTAGTAAATTTTTTCGTGGAATTTATTTAAGGTAAGTATAAATTTCTCTTGGATTTATCATCCTCTAATATTATAAAACATTATTATCACATTCCATTCATATTTTATTTCAGTATCTAGAAAAGAGGGTCAATCACAATGTTAGGGATGTGTCTCTAATAAAATTTCTGGGTTTTAGGTCTATAATAATCCCTTCCATTTTATTAATATGATATTATGTGAAAAAAAATATATTAATGTATGATATAGGTAGATTTCTATACCTATAGATATTTAATTTGGAATACATAATCTTCTTGGTTTTCATTTTGGTTGACTTACTAAATAATTATTTTAGGGGATTTATTGAGGGTTATTTATTGTTTATTCAATATGATTGTTGTAATGTGTTCAAAATAAATGGAATTTTAGATGTTTTTGTTTAAAAATCATTTTAATTCAAAAGGGGTGTCAGATAAAATACTGCAATGATGTTTTTTATTTTAAATTGTTCTTATATGATGTTTTGAAAATGTATTTTCTTATAAAAAATGTTTTCATTGATTATGAAATTTTTTTCATTAATTATGATATATGTATTGATGTGATTTCACATCAAAGACATTAGGAATTTGTTAGTAAACTAAATAGGTTCTACCCTAGTGTAGATTGTGTGATGGCTAGGGGTCATATACCAAGAATATAGTGGGAAAAACCGATGAAGATATTGGATCAGTGAGAACATGAGAACTCTCAAAAGCATTAAGTTTATATATAGCTAGATCTCTATGTTTGGTATGTTATGATTTATTGAAGTGATATATTTATCATCTCTAATATCATTATTAATAAATTATAATGGTGATTATAATATTTTTACCCTAGTTATTTATTTTATTTCCCTATTTAGTATATTTATCGAGCATGGCATGTTTTTTTGAAACAAAAGTGTTAGAGGCAAACATTTTCCCCACATAGTGTTTTTCAAAATAATGATTTCAAACCATAAGTATTGTTTTTAGTTGAGAAAAATGTTATATAGATTCATGGGGGTATTATAATGGCATTTTATCACAACCAACATTCACATATGGCTTTATGAAGCGTTAGTTATGAAAGATGTAATAAAAAAGAAATGACTCTCTTCATACGGTGGAGTTGTTTGATGACTATCATCCAAAATTGTGTAGTATCTAGTGGTTACCATTGCTGACAAGGAGAGTTTATCATTGTGAGTATTTTGGGATATATTGGTGTTATTTATAGATAGTGGTTGTATCATCCTTGCCACCATTATCTTTATTTTGGATTGAAATATATATAACTACATCATATTAGTTTTTTATCTACTGAGGTGTTAATGACTTTTTATTTAGTCCATTATTTAAACTCTGTTTGATTTTTTTATTGAAAATATCTATTTGTATGGATATATAATACATTAATGGGTCATTCTGAATTTCATGGTGAAATAGTTGTGATGGTTATTTGGATTCATAGCTTGAAATCATTCCCAAGATATCACTTTTCTTACCACAGTTCCTGTCACCAGCCTTAGCCAATAAATAACATGCTTTGAGCCTGGGGGTGCACTGAGTCAGGTGGAATGTCTGGTTGATCTGGGTTTTTTCATGGAAATATCATTCTAGAAAAACAACACATATGATAAATGTATAATTTTCCTTATACATTACTAATGAATCAACGATTATTTTCCCAAATTTTGGTGATAATCAGATAGATTTGGATATGATTTGAATATTTTATAAAATTTATAAAACATAAAAATGAACTTTTAATCCTCCATTTCATATCACATGTCATATTAATGTAGGATATTCTCATACATTTCTGAAATGAATCAAATATATTTCTCTTAATTTTTAATGAAAATATGATATTCTTTCATGAGTTACATACATTGGAAGAATGTTTTTTAAACTTTAAATAATTTTAATAGTGAAATCATACTTTGTAACATTCTAGAAAATCACATCTTAGTTCAACATGATGTTTATTCATGAATATAAAAAATGAATCAATGATTGTTGTTATAATTGTTTATAACTTTAAAATTATATTTGATTAGATCATATAATTTATGAATCATTAATATAACTTAAAAATTCCCTTTTAATAATTATAATCACATAACACATCAAATTTATATATGGATTATTCTTATTTGTCATAAATGAATAAAATATTTTATTTCTAATGTTTAGTGATAATATAATATTATTTAATATGTTTTTATTCAAAAATAATGTTTTTTGTGCAAGAAATACATTTGACAATAAAAAACTATTTAATATTCAATAAAAAATACACATCATTTTGCCTTTTGGATTTTTTCCTACTATTTATAAATCAATCAATGATGCATTTATTAAATTTTTATGACATTCAAGTGTTATATAATCTATTTTCATCATTTGAGTAACATTTTTTGAACATAGAAACTATCTTTTAATTATTCTAATCACATCACATATCAAATTGATGTGTGAGTTTTTCCTATTGATCATAAATGAATCATATATCATTATATAACAGTTTTATTATAATATTATTATAATAAAAATTCCTTCAAATTTTCCTTTTTTTATATTTCATTAAGATCATAAATATGTTTATAGAACAATAAATAATTTTTATTATTTTCTATAACATTTATATTAATTCACCCCAAAATCATTTCATGGAAATTATACTAAACATTCCCATTCTCCCTTTCCCAATTTATAAGATTTCCACATATTCCAATCAACTTATGAAAAAATTTGTCAGTGGATTTGAGGTGGATTTTTACATAGAGGAATATAAAAAGTAGTTCTTATTGATTACATAATAAATAGTATTAGGAAAGGATAATGACTAATAACATCATTGGGTGAATAATTACTCATAGCTCCACTTTTGGGTAAATAGGAAAAATTGAAATTTTATTATTATTTTTTTTGTTTTATAGCATTTTTTGTTAATATGAATTCCTTTTTTGGGCCACAAAACTAAAAGTGATTTTAATTGGTTCTTGAATATATGTAAAATAAATTTGAATGATTGTGAATATTGAAAAAATAATAATTATTTTAATTTTATATATTAAAAAATCACTTATATTATAAGAAACCATCAATTTGTGATGAATAATTACAATTGAACCCTATGTTTGACACTCACTAATTTCTAAAGAGATTTATTTCCTAATACGATTATTCATTGTTTATATAATACTTTTATTAAAGGAAAAATAAAAAATAAAAATGATTAATAAGTATTTTAAATGAAATTAATTCCCTCTCATAAATACCTCTTTGAAGATACATGTTTTTCCATTTCATATATAGTATTTCTGAAATTTACTAACTTAAAAAGCACAATCATGACATTAATTTTTTTCTGAAGCTACAAAAAACATTTTGAAATAAAAGAAACTTTTATGGATATATTTTAATATTGTGAAATTTCATCATTTATACCATAATAGGGTTTTTTTTAAAATCCATAGGTTTATCATGTGAATTGAATTTACACATACCTTTTTTTTGTTGATAATTGAACCCCCCATTATAATAAATAACTTTTTAAAACATATTGTTAATAAATATTATAGGATGTTTTTAAAAAACATTGAATATAGTTTATTAAACATTAACCAGGGATATCATTTTCATTTTAAATGTTGGAAATCCATGCACCAAACCTGTAAAATAAATCATTAAACATTCAAAATAAATCTTATCATGAATGTAGTGATTAATAAAAAAATAAAAAAAATAAAAAGTAATTAAAGTATGTAAAAAAATTATATTTTATTTAATTGTAGTGTAATTTAGTTCCTATGCATTGTACTAATTTATATGTGTAGGTTATCAGTTATATTTTATGAAATAATATGGCTACATAAAATGTTTTTTATAAATTTTCTTCTCGATACATTATTTTTTAATATGTTAAAGTGACAAGAGGACAACAAAATCTAAGAAAATTCATAATGTTATCCATTATCATTGTCATAATATACATGTCTACCAAAATAGAAAAAGTTCCAAAATATAATAAAAATATTTCATCAATTATTCAAAAAAAATTATGAAAATGTACCTTATATATACATTCAAAATTTAATGTCCATTCCATTAATTCATGATAATTTAATTAGAACTGATAACACCAATAACTCAATGATTCATTGTTCCATATACTTTTTCTTAATATTCACTTTTAATTGTATATTTATTTATAAACACTATATCTACAAAAACATATAACATTAATAAGTAGTGAAGAACAATTAGTGGGGTACATGTACCTTATATGGTTTTATGGATCCAATGTTTGATCCTCTAGATTTATGAGATCTATCTACTTTGTTTCACATTCATTCATTTCATAAATTAATTTTGGAAATTTTTATTCATTGTAAAATATTTTTCATATAAAATAATTTAGAAACAATATACCCATTTATCATTAATTTTTTTTATTATATTAAATACACATTATTTGAAAATTATGTTGGAAAATTCCATTGTGTAAATATCAACATCATTAAGGGGAAAAAGTAGCACAATACTTAGTTCATGTGACAAATAAATCCCAAATCTCAAATGATCTATTGGTAGTGGATTATTTTGTAGAATATATCCTTGGATATAATAAATTTTACCTCTCATAAAAATTTGATGATTGGTTGATAATAGGTATAAATCACAACTGATTCCACCTTGTAATATTAAAATATAAAAACATCATCAATATTTATATTTTTCATAGTAAATATAATGTGGTGTGAAAAAAAGAATAAATTGAATAAAGATGTCGTGTTAAGGGGAAAATGGATTCACAATTAGTGGTGTGTAGCTCTTTATAATGGAGTTTTTGTTATAGTTATTACCCATATTGATCCCTTTAAAATATATTCTCTATTTTTTTAATCTTTATGTTAATGATTTAATCTAATAATTCTTGTATAACATTTTCTTATCAAAAAGAACATTTTTTACTATTTTTTAATTATTCCCAATATTTAATTCTAAAATAATCACCTATAACACAACCATACTTTTCATGTTTCTTCAAGCCTCTAAATGATTTTTTTATTTGCTACGATATAGGACTTATTTTCCTCTTACTATTTAAAAAGATAAAAAACTAAGAATTCATTATAATTTTATAACATCTTAAATTAGAGTAAATTAATATCATGTCCAACATATATAATATTCTCATATTTTATATGTATTTTCATCCTAATTTTTTTCCATTAATTTATATGATTTCATTTCCAAATAACCTGATGTGGTATGGAAGTGGGACAATATTTTGATTGAAAAATCCATATATACAAAATAATCATAATTATTTTGGTATTTTATATCACCTAAATTTTTTAATATAGATTTAAAATAAATACCATTTTATAAGAGAACAATTCCCCATCCTTACTTTATGGTAGGGGTACATTTGTTTTAATGCATGTGATATAATTTTTACACTTTTTTGTTATTTAAAATAATTACAATTACAAATAAAAGAACATTATATACCTAATTAAAAATAAAATAAAACTGATTATATAATATCTTAAATTACATTTTATCTCAATGTGAAATTAAATCATCCCATGTTTCTTCGTTAATAATGTTTTTATATAAATATTTTGGGTGGGGTTTTCTATTAAATTAAACACCCCTAACATTTATTTTGGAAAAAATTGTCTTTAATTTACTATAACTCCTTCTAGTAAACATTAATACTAATTTAATTATTAAATTTTATATTATAAATGTAATATTATTGGGATAAGGATCACAAAATAAAGGTAACATATTTTTATTTTTTAAAATAATATATAAATTATATTATAATGTTACCATAATGTCCCATAAATTTTTTTCATCATTTCGATAATAATATTGTGTCATGTATTTATATAAATTTCAATGTTCATTCAATTAATAACCATAATTTAAATAATAATTTTTTCTCTTTTTTGGTCAGTTGGTTAACTTCATTCTTTCCAAATAACCTTGAGTAGCTGACATCTAACACTTGCTTTAATAACATTTTATTACACAATTTTTTGATGTTTCCCAAATGTGTTTTTATCCTTGTTTTTTCCCTTTTTTTAACCTATATGAATTTTATAACCTTAACCATTTCCCCACTATTAAGTAGTTTCTCAACTTCAAGTTGTTTATCACACTCTGGTGATTATTTATTTTCAAAATCGATGTTATGTCATTCATTGAGACTAGTAACACAAGTTGGTTAATAATACATTATCAGCATAAATTCCTAGAGAAATAATTTAAAATACATAAACATAATATAGAACACAAAATAAATAGATATAAAAAATTAAATATAAAATAAATAATCCAAGGCATTAATATTTTATATTAAGTTATTTTCATATTCTTTAAAAAAGATAGGTATTCATGCCCTCTATCATAAATCCAAATCCATTTCATCTGGACCCATTTCACAAACATGTCACTAAATTATATAGTACCTTGATGAAATTATTTTGATTTTATATTGAAAGGAATATCCTCAGTAGAATTTTCATTCAATTATATAACTATTTTATTTACCAACATAATAACCAACTGATTCGTTTTTGAAAAATATATTGAATGAAATACAAATACTACATATCATGACATTATAAATAGTTCATTCTTATAACCTTACTTATTTAAATTCAATTTAAAAAATAATAATTCGACTATTTTAACTACAATCTTATTAATAACATATTTGTTTTCAAAAGAATTACACCTGGAATGTCATATAATCCAACTAATATATTTTTTAAATGATTTCAAATAAAGAGATATTCACATATATTTTATTTCCTTACTTGGTACCATATACATTTATTACTTATTCTAAATAGATAACTCCACTATTTCACATCAAAAGTTGTTCACTCAGTTCCGGTTTATATTAAATATATTTTATTAATTGTATAACCATTCTAAGTTAATACATGAACAATTTTTCTATAGATTTCCATCATTTTCATTAATTTTTTTGTATATGTGTATAATTCATTAAAAATAAAATCTTGAAAATACCTTATAAATTATTGATTATAATTAATTATTAAATATATATTATCCCATCATAGATACTAATTCCTAATAATGTCATTACGAGTTTCAACACAAGGAAAACCTATATTATTTTATGTAAAACATTAAGCCTAGTAAGCTCCCAATATATGATAGTAATTATGAAAACTTATCTTCCCAAAATTCAAACAACCTTAAGGTGCCCATTATGATGTAATTTTGGGAGTGCAATTTTAACCAAATTTGTTAGGTATTTGGAAAATATTTAATGAATTACTCGATAATATACCACACCACAATATAACATTTGAGGAAACAATGATTTTTTATGTTCCATTTAAAAATATGAATGGATCAGTCATTAGGGTATATCTATCTGTAATGTATATGACCACATCCTAAGATCAGTCCCACTAGGTGAACCATTAATTTAACTATATATCAATGAATAATGGGATGCATAACATATCCAATTCATGTAATTTGTCTTTAATTTCCCTTTTTATATCTAGGAAATTACTTGGGATTATAAATGTTTTATATATCACATAAATAATGAATTTTTGTGTGTTGTTGTGTGCCGATTATTTTTTGAAAAGAATACAATATAATTAAATGGGTACTAAATAATACATCAAAACATTAAAAACATATGATTTCAAACCCTTTAATTTAATTTCATCATTCATACGAATATTTATAATATTTATCAAATACCACACTAAAATCCTTAATTCATTTATGAAGATGAAAAACTAAAATTTCACTTCCATGGGAAGAGTATGGACTACTAGATGAATAAAAATACATAATACATAATTCAATGGAACAAAATCATTCTTTATCACTATATAAATAATCTCTATATTGTCATGATTCCATATTTTATTATTCATAGTGTATTTATTTATGATCCAAGGACATTATCATATATGTTATTTTTCTATATACATGGAATCAAGAAAATTTTGAATGCACAAAACTTCTAATTAAATAATGTTAATAATATTATTTTCCCCACACATTTCTATAAGGGGTTTCAAAAAATAATTACTATAATGGTGACAATGTCATTTAATTTTTTAAAATATTCATCATAATTCATCGGACAAGGTGTTGTAAATTCTTATAACTTTATATCAAATATTATTGTCTAGGATAAATATATATATTACTGGTATAATAATTTAAAACTACAAATTAGTATTTTATTTATAGAATGTATCAACAAAACAGAGTGTATACATTATTCTCAAGTGAGAGACCATAACATTCCTTTATTGTTATATCCTATGTACTCCTCTTAAATACTATTGTATTTTATCATCTTGAACAACATATCTATTAATATGAACACTCTATTTCCAGAATATCATTCATTATAACACCATATCCCATATACATTTAATATCTTCCTTCAATGGATCGAAATAAAAATCAATATCAATAATGGGTGATTTTGGTCATGTAATAAATAGTGAAAATATAACGTTCTTCACTTCATGCATAAACATGAAGGAATGTTATAGTTTATTTACATAACCATACATATACTATAAGTTATACTTAGTAAACAAATAGAAATCCTTATAACTATAGTTAGAGTAGGTGAAAAACTGTGATACATTAACAATTCCATGTGGTGGAAAAAATTTTAGAATTGATATTTCATAAAAATACACAAAACCAAAAGGTATAGTATAGTTTAAATACAAGTCCAATCCAACATAAAACTAGTAATCTTGGTAAAGAACTTATGTCCAATTTTTATATATTTATTAACTTGTCAAAAATGTCATTTTGAATGTACATTTCTCTGATCAATAAATTGTGATGAAGTGTGTATTTGTGTAAATTTTTATTCAGACTCTTTAATTTTGGTTATTTGAATATTTTCAAGTTGTGGGAAAGGACTCTAGAGTGTCATGAGGGTTTAAGACTATAAAATATGCGAAAATTGAACATATATTCCACATTTTACAATTGGTGCACAATTAGTGCTATCCATGCACCATAACCAGGTGGCATAGTAGAGGAAAGTGCATGCTTTGAAAACCAAAAAAGGATGTCCTAGGATATAATGAAACATGGATCCTCTTGGACTATGGCATCACCATAGATTCCACATATATTTCCAAACTATACGGGCAGTCCCAACATATCATATTATTGTTCTTCCTCTTGGATATATGGAACCACATGGTTGGTGAATTGTTTGACCAACCACGCAGTAAAACCATATGCCTATTAAAAAGTGGGAAATAACCATTTCCATCCAGGACATTATACTATTTTTAAATGATTTCTCCACAATTATATTCTGCATTATCCTAGGATGTGATCCATTTTCTCCCAATATTCCAAAGGACAAAACTCCTTTAATTCTTAAGTATTTATAGTTCCAGTTAGTGTGGATTTAATATCCAGTTATGTATTTGATTCCATTTCCTTATATTGTTTAAAAGGACTATGTTTATTTGTTTTATATTCATTCAAATCTTGTAAAACATATTTCTCGGTAGTTTCTAGCTTTGTGGTTTGAGGTCATTTTAGCCCAGAAGAAGGGCCAAGTTAGGGTGAGTGGTTTTCAATGAGCTGGAGTTAGTTGGTGGACATGTTTTCTACCATAATCATGATTTTATTATTGTATATGGGGTTATACTGTTATCCTTTCGTATTATGTAATTTTTTTTACAAATAAAATTAATATGTTAATTTAGTTTGTATTTTATGCCATTTAAAAACAATGTAAGCTCCATTGACGTGTATGTGAATAATTTGAGGCCACCCTTGACGTTTTTAATCCCCATAAAAATGGTAAATGGGTTTTAAATGATGAGATATATGGTTTAGATTATTAATCCAATTGCACTTGTTTTTTTAAAGTTAATATTTTTAAGGGGTTGATGGGATTAATTTAATATTAAAAGGGGATATGAATAATAATAGGGAAATAGAGGGTAAATGATAAAATGGTATTGAAATTTCTTTAAATGGTTTTGAGAAATCCAAAATGATTATATTATATGGGAAAATAGAAAATAGTTTATTTTTTTGGTATAGATAACTATTTTCAATGATTTATACCGTGTGAATAATAGTGAATTGAATAAGCTTAACACTAGAAATTATAATGCATTTAAAATGTCATGTGTGTTAGACCATGGGAAATTTGAATAGATGAAATGATTAGAGATTAGGGATGTGATATCTCCTAATAATTTGTATTAATCTTGAACATGATGATATTTATCCTAGATTTTGGATAGATTGTTTTGAAAATCAACATCCTTGGCTTGATATGATGGGAATGAAAATCTTTATTTTTAGATGGGGTGCCATTAGGAATATACAGGAAATAATTATTTTGATATAATAAAGTAAAGTGTAAATTTTCACCTAGGTATATAAAATTGGAATTATTTATAAATTCCCATATAGTTAACAATTTTAAAACATGTTAATATTGGTTAAAAATTCCATCATGATTAAAGAAGGATTATTGGATTGGGAGTAAGGGTATACCTGGGGACCCAAGTGGATAATAAGAGAAATGCTAAACTATGTGACTTGGTTAATTTTAATGTCTTGATTATTATTCATACGTAATTACACATAAATAGTTATTAGACTAAATATTACTTTTGACATCATTGGTGGTGGCCTACTGGGTTGTACTTACATCATGCTCATCCACTATAGGTACACAATGATACTTCAGGGTTATAGGATAGGATAAGGGAAATGAACTAATGTTACATGGATGATTTGGGATTCAGGATGAATCAAGGATGTGGGGATCAAACAACATGTTGGGACCCATTTTGTGTATTTTCAGCATGTCTTTATTTTGGGTTTCTTTTTCAATTGACACAATTATGGAATGAAATAATTACAAAATATTGCTCTGGGAACATACATGGTTTTAGTTAATTGATTATATCATGCATGGTAATTAACTATTATTATCTTGAATATTTTAATGTTGATTTCTTCGGTTTGAAGAGAATATAAGGCTAAATTAATCTCCACAATACATGCTATCAAGTATGTTTTCTATCATGAATGAAATCATCTATGCATCAAATAACACACTAGTATTTCTGTTGAAGCACTCGGAACTGAAACTTGGAATTCTCTATGGAATGTGACTTTTCAATGGGTTGATTTTCTTCAAACAAATATGCATATTGATTTGGTTGTCTAAGATGCACATAACGAATCCAATCATGTTATAGATATTCTATCAAGTAGGAAGATTATAGATACATGCTAGATGTGATGTTTTAGAATACAATAATTTTAACACCCCTTGTGGATGTGGATATACGGGGTGAGATTCACTTATATCTTTAAAAGTGCCCTTGTAATTCATGAAATTTATTATTTTTATATTTCATCTAAAAATATTTTGGACCAAGTAGAATTAACAGCAGGGAAACAATTTATAAGGGTAGTTTTTATTGATTAAAAATAATTCAAAATCACTAAAAATTTTAATTTAAATTGTTTTCAAGTGATTATAAATGTAGTTGATATCAATGGGATCAATTTCCATAGATTATAACCTAATGTATCAACTGTTAGTGGTCAAAAGAACCAAAATAATTAAAGAACATTATGTTTTAATCATATAAGAAATGGAATAATCTAATTTTCTTCCATAAATTTTTGATCATTACCATTTTTTATTAATTCATTTAATAACACATGTATCAAGGATTTAATAATGAATTGTATATAATTTTTTTCATTACATGATACTATTTAATAAAACTAACCCCATAGTGAAGACGAACATAAACCTATCATTAACTTCAATTTCCATCAATATGTACATATTATTTGATGTTGTCCACTCATATTTGATTGGTTATCTACCAAAATAGACCAAATATCATATAATGGAGAATACTACTATTATAAATAAAATTGTCTTGATAAAAAATTGAATAAATATTTAAATTTCTAAAACAAATCCAAAGTTCAAACACTTGAACTATGGAATCCAAATAACAAGGGAATAAAATAGTTCATTTATAAATCTATAGATTAGGACCATATTCATTTTATAATAATAAATATTACACCCAATGAAATTATAGTTTGTTTACCTTTAAATAAATTAAATCTTTTTTTACCTTCAATGGATGCAACATCACCCTTAAAAAATATGATAATCTATTAAAATATTATTTAAAAATGACCATTATAACATAACTCTTAAATTGGAAGGTATTAATAAGACTAAATAATTAAAAAAAAATATTTTACACCCATTAATTAGTTATATTTTTATTATCAATAAAAAAAATAATCATTTAAGGGTAATTTTGTTTTTGAAAAACTATTTTATTCGAGAGAAAACTGTTTCATCGCATCTTCTGCACTTATGATAAAACTAATTTTTGACACTTTCAGAAAATATATTTGAAAAATTAACATCATTTTTTAAATAATTGTATATAAATTTTTTAGAGTGAATTTTTTGTTATATTTTCAGGAAATGTTTATATTTGTATGAATAGTTAAAAATGGAAATTTAAAATTTAACACTACCTTTTAATTTAAATTATTTAAAAAGATAAATTATATTTAAATTTTTTTAAAGTATTTTTAATTGATATTATAACAAATAAATATTATTTTTTTGAAGTAATTTGATATTTATTTTTTATATTAAAACCTTACATTCTTATGATTAATTTTTCTTTGAAAACTCTCTTTTTAATTGAATTTATGAGTAAAATTTTTATTTATATTCTGCCAATTTTGTTTATTTATTTTAGGAAAATGGATTCCATATTTTTATTTAAAATAATTTTTGTTTTATAGTAAGTTCAAATTAATATTTTACTACAATGAATTGTGAAAACAATAAAAATAAATTACTATGGTTAAGGTAAAAATGAAATTATTAGGGGTTAAACTAAAAAGAAAAGGGATAAAAATGAACTCAAAACTTGTCAAAATATTATTTTATCGTCCAAATTTTTTTATGGAAGTATTTACACCTTAAAAAGTCTTAATTTGTAACTTGAGGTAATTTTTAAGCTTTTTTCTTAGGAATTAATTTATCATTTGGGATCATTTTGGGAAATATCCATGTAATTTCATGGGAGGCCCCCTTTCCCCAGTTATAAAAGGGAACTCCTCCACCTAATCTCACAACCTAAGCCCGTTTGGAGAGACCAATAATTCAGAAAATATCTCCAAAAAATCCATATACATATTTTAGAGATGATGGTCCTCCCAAAAGACAATCCATATGGTTTTTAAATGGAGATCCAAAGGAGGATTCTCCTAGAGAAGGTAATTGTCTAAAACAATATCTTTGGTTTTACATTTAATTTTACCACATATATTATTTATTATAATATTAAATATAATAAAACCATTATATTTCATATAATTATATGATATTATGGTGAGTTCTTAACATTCATTCATCTCAAATTCTATGAAATGGGAAATGAAACCATAATTCGTGTGTACGGCTAACTACCACATCGCGAACAAATGTAACTTGTTTTCCATAAACACCACTCCTGGTTAGATATAATGATGAAATTAATATTTAGGTATAATATTAATGATATAAATATTCTTTATTATTTATAATATCAAATATAAATTCATAAATTCAATGACATTTATAATACAATAAGTTGCATGTATGTACGACATACTATCACCTCTCGAAGCAATGAAAATCGTTTTTTTACTTACAATTAAATGGGATGTAATTTGGGTAAATTTAATGACAATATGTGATATATATTATATAATATTTATTGTTTAAATTTATATATTATCAACTTCCTTACCCATTCACCCATTAAGTGAATGATATCATCAATCAAGTGTTTGTATGACCTACCATCTCCATGAATCAATGCAATTCATTTTCAATGAATAAATTTTCAGAGTGGTTATAATGATGTATCTAAAAAGAAATATGATATTTATAACATTAATATCATCATGTAGATGATTTAATTATATCCTATATATAATAACTATAACATTCATTAGAAAACATGCATGAGAAAACAAGATAATTAACACCCGAAACAATGAAAATAATTAAACATTTTTTACAAATAGGTAGTAAAATGTTATATGAGGATCTTATATTATATATTAAATGTGGTTATGGATATTTAATAAAAATAAAAAAAATATTAAAACCATAATAATTATAGTTAAATCCCATTCAATTTAATTAAAGCATGAGGTAAAGGACATCATCTCAATTTCACTTCTTTGAGGCATATTGTAAAATCCGGCACATAATTTATTTTATATGGTGTATATAATTCCCCATTTACATGTAATATCATGTTTACTTAACAATTAATTTTATTGTATGTTATAATATATATTATTTCATCCAAGGGGATTTGACATGAATATTTCCAAGTTGTGAAAGTTATTGAATAATCACACTTTCTTTTGGGATTGAATACTTTATCTTGAATAAATGACTCTCTCATTATCATGTTTCATTGTAAATTAAAATTATCTAGAATATCCATATTATTGTATTTTGTATCTGATTATTTATCAAAACATATAACATTTTTACACAAATTATTTTATTTTAAAGTTATTTGATTAACTGGGGAAATATTTCTAAATTTGTATCCTTTAGTAAATATGTATATTTGATGATCAGGCATATTTATTCATGAAAAAATTCAATTTTTAAATATATAATTTATTGTTTTTACAATTAGTTTTGATTGGGGTTCTAGTATAGATAACCCCATTATGAATCGATAAGCCTCATGAATGAATGAGTTGGCCAAATCAGAAGGGTTTCTACCCAGTAGTTTTAAACTATCTTGGAGAAACTCTTGATAGAAGAGTTTTTCATTATTTCAAGATCATTTTAGTAAATAATAATTCATTTAAATCATTTATAACTCATTTATCATTGTTACACATGATATTTTCACAATTATATTATCTCTCGATGCATTTCATTCTAAATTTAATGATTATGAGAAATGTGTGTTAAATTATTTACCTTGATATATTTAATTTTACTTATCAAATTATGATACCGATGTTACCGATTAAATTAAATTTGTGGCTATTTGTTTACATTATTTTACTATTTATACTGTATTTATTCATGAAATCATTTTCTGTATGTGACCCTTACTGAGCATTTAATATCACTCTTATTCTTATACCTTTCCCCCTAATATGAAGAATAATTCTTAGAATGAGTTCAATTAGGAAAATGGTTCCATTACCATTTATTTTATTTTATTTTATTTCCCTATATAGAATTGGAATCATGTATGTATTGTTTTGTCAAAAAACACATAAAATTACTGGGCTATTGAAATTTACCCCCTTGTATCCTTGATAATGTAACAATGTAATACACTAACGATAGGTTATTGTATCTAGGTTCATTTTAATTGATATTATAGGATTTTTAGTATAAATATTAAGAACAAGATTATATAAAACAGAGATCAAGGAACAAAACCTTATGATAGAATTTCATGATTTGTATATAATAACATCCTAATGTTTTGGTAAGGAATAGATTATGTTGGTTTTTCTTAATAATAATTATACATTTAGATACCATTAGTAGACATGGTTCTATAATAGAGGTACCAAGGCGTAATTAACATGAAAAGGTAAAATTAGTATTGGCCTTATCAATAACATGAGCATGAAAATGGGCCTTACTACACACTTGGAATTGCACACCTGGGTTATATTCTTTATATAGTTCACAAATTAGTTGAAAACTATTATGTGTGATTTAAAAATAAATTTATCCCTAAATAAATAATGTTTATGATTCTAAGATAAAAAATGCATAAAATTTTAAATTTATATAATGTGTTAAGAAATATTTATAATAATTCACTATGATTTAAAATTCATAATTTAATGATCTAATCCAGTACGTTATATTGTTTGGAAATGGTTCTTGGAAGGAAGAAGGATATAAATACTCATTTCTAATATAGAGATTCTAATTTTGAGAAATCCTTTACTGGGGGTATAGGAACTGAGTATATCATAGTTATATTAGGGATGCTAAATCTAGTTTGGAAAAATAATCTTTCTTAAATGGATCAACCTATTGTTCCAAAGTGGGAGTCTCTTATATTGGATTGTTTAATATGATATAAACCCTATCATTTGTTGAGACTACTAATCTAATCATAGATAGGAAATGGATTATGTGTCTTAAGAATATTTATTTGGACTTAGGATGTAATGAAATTTAAAAGTGTACACTTCTTGTGTATTTTCTCAAAGGTGATGCTGATCAATTGTGGTCATTGTACCTGACTACTAGGGATGAAGAGAAAATATAACTCATGGAATATAAATATTTTAAGTAGATATTATTCAAAAAATATTTCCCTCATTATTAACAAAATGAAATAAATAGAAATTTTTTAGCTTAATGAAAAATAATGAATAAAGTGTTATTGAGTATGAGGATAACTTTATAAGGTTTACATGGTATGTTACATATTACATATGCAAAAAAAATATTAATATTGACTTTATAGTGGAAGGGATAAATCCATGTCTCCGAGGGGAAGTAGTCTCCAAAACTTTTCCATCATATGATGATATAGTTTTATGTTCCGTCAAAATAGAAATGCAATTCTCAAGAACCTACATGTTTATGGGATATCATGAAAATTATAAGTTAACTAAGCTTCAAGAAATGTGGAATGTTTTGAAGAATAGTAATAGAGTCAATAAATTTTTACGTTGTGATAACTATATAAATACTCATACTTGTAAATTCATGAATGTAATGGGATTTATTTATATGTTTAGAGATAATGGTCCTAAGGATAGATATTTAAAAGGGAATAATGAAAAAAACAAACTAATTATTTCAAATTTAGTGAAATGGGGATCTATGAAAATTAATTCCATAATAATCAAGAGAATATAAAATAGAAGAGGAAAATTAGGGAGGCCTAATAATATGTTATCACAATAGCTTAGGTGGGAGTACCTAATAATGGAGTGGTACGTACTCTAATTATAGCTTCAAATTTATCTAATTAATTTTTTATTTAATATGATTCTACTCTTTTTTATCTTTAATTTTACCAATAATATTATATATTTCCCAATCACATTGAGAATGGATTTTTCAGTAAAAACTCAAAGTTGAAGTCTCACTGCAGAAAGGATGTTTCGGGAATTCCCCATTATGACAAACAAGCATACATTATTTTTTAACAATTTTATCATATCTAAGGTCGGATTTAAATTAATCCTCGGTATGGATTGGATTTAGAAAGATAGTGACAAAATTTATTCAAGGAATAATGATATTATGATTCTTAGTGAATATATAGAATTATTTATCTTAGAGAAGATATATCTATATATGTGACATGTGTATATCCAAACCCAGTTTCTCCACTTAATGAAATTAATTATAAATAATAGTAGAAAAAAATATATGGATGGAGAATGTAATATTTATATTTAAGATGTACCTATTATATATGAATTCATTGATGTATTTCATGTTGAATTATCTGGAAAACTTCCTAAATGTGAAGTTGAGTTTTAAATTTATTAAATCCCCAATTAACGAATAATATGAAATAATCCCTATAGAGTTTCCACTATTAAATTTGTGAAGTTAAAGAAATAACTAGAGGAGTCTCGTTATAAGGAGTTTAATTTCCTTAGCTTTTCACCGTGGGGATACTCTATATTCTTCATTTAAAATAATTATTGATCCATGAGACTATATATTGATTATAAGGAAATAAATGATAATATAATAAATAGAAGTATCATCTACATTACATTTAGGACATATTCAATCAACTTCATAGAGTCAAATATTTTTAAAGGCTGAAATTTATTTTGGGTATCATCAATTGTGAGTAAATATAGAATAAATTATGAGGATGCATTTTCAAACTAGGTAAATAAATTATGAGTTTAAAATAATGGAATTGGATTGGATAATGAAACAACTATTTTTATGGATCTAGTGATTTGTTTTAATATAATATCTTGATGATTTTGTGGCGGTATTGATTTATGATATCTTAGTGTATTCTAAAACCAATGATGACCATGAAAATCATGTGATAAATATTCTGCAAACTCTCAGAAGGAATGAGTTTTATAGTAAATTTAGTAAGTTTGATTTTGGGATTTAAGAAGTTTACATTCATGGGAATATTGTCTCCACGGGTGGGGTTCATGTTTATACAGTAATGAAATAGGTGATCATATAATAGCCTACACCAACGAACATAACTGAGGTACATAGTTACATTTTTATTGAAGGTTACTAGAGGTGATTCATAAAAATATTTTTCATGATTGAAAAAACCTTCAACCAATCATACACATAAAAAGGTATTGTTTATTTGAGAAAACAAATATGAATCATTTTTGGATAAACTGAAGAGGGGATTGGTCAATGCTATGATTTTGACTCTACCATCTAGAAATGATAGTTTTTTGATATATTTGGATTGAATAAGGGAAATTATGATGTCATAATGAAAATTATAATTTTCTTTCATACGTTTCAAAGAAATTAAGTACATATGAAAAATACTATCCTACCTAAGATCATGAATTTTCCTTTGCAATATTTTCATTTATGATATGAAGTCATTATCTCTATGATGAAGGATATGTGATGTAAATATATCATAAAATATTGAGATCAATTGTTTCTAAGAAATAAGTAAATATGAGAAAATAGAAGGGGACAAAGCTACTCAAATATTAGTATTTATTAATGCATTACCACCCAATGAATTCAAATATTGTAGAAGACACATTGAGTAGGAAGGGTCATGGAGTTATGACACAAATTAGTATGGATAGGGATCTTATATTAATGATTCTTGTAAATATTTAAAGTGGGATACAACAATAAATTTTCAAATACTCATGAAGGAATTATTTTTTTAATGATAAGTAGGTAATAATATAATGATGAAAACATTCGGAATAAAAATAAATCATTGAATAATTGGAAATTAAGAAACTTTGTTTGTAAAGAAGGTGTTTTAAAATTTGGAAATAGATGACGTGTTCCATCTATATATGATCTAAATGGTAATTTTTTGATGATGATCATAAATTAAAATTCCTTATACATCATTGTACTACAAATTTGTGTAGGGATCCATGGGAACATTTTTCAGGGAATAACATGAAGAGTGAAATTGATGATTTTGTGTCCAGAAATTAGGTTTTTCAACAAGTGAATGCTGTGAGAGAATATCCTATAGAAGTGAAGAAACCTTTTCTGATACCAATGATTAATTGTATTACAATAATATAGACTTTTACAAAGGACTACAAAATAATGATTGGAATAATGATGCAATACTATTTATTATTGATCAATAAACCAAATCTATACATTTCCTCACTACATGAGAATATTAACCTCTCGAGTGCCACAATATTCTCTATATTAATGAATTTTTAGGACATAAAGTAATTCCTTTTTCAATTTTTTATGATAAAGATCTCCATTTTACATCAAAATTTTGCAAGAATCTTTATAAGGCTTATGATATCAAGCTTCATTTGAGAACTTCCCACCATCCTCAAACTGATGGAAAGACATATAGTACTAATATAAAAATGGAAGACATGTTTAGTTCATTCTAAAATGAATTTAATTTTATGTGGGATCATTATTTTCCCTTGGTAGAGTTTCCATATAACAATAGTTTTTGTTCATGTACTCAAATGACACTGTATAAAGAATTATATATAAAGAGATGTCATACTAAACCAGGTTCGGCCAAAGTTCAAAAAAGGAAACTTATAGGACTAGATCATTTTGAATAGATAACAACAAAGGTAAAGAAAAATTAGGCTCATATTAAATCAGGTCAAATTAGTCCAAAGAGTTATGTCAATAATTAGTGGCACGATTTGGAATCCATGTCGGACATCATGTATTATTCAATTTTTCTTCATGGTAAGGTTTTATATGTTTCAACGATAAAGGGAAATTAATCCCCATTAACATCATACCTTTTTATATCCGAGAATTAATTGAAGCTATTTCTTACCATTTTTCAATTCCTTCAAGTCTCTGAAGAGTACATAATATTTTCAATATATCATTGTTAAGAAAGTACATGTGAGACCCAACACGTGCTCTCACCTTGGATGAAATATAATTAGATATTGATCTATATAAATGTGAAGAGACCATCAATATTGTTTATATTAGATATAAAGTGTTGATAAATTAATGACTTGTTTAGTAATGGTACTTTGGGTATATCACAAAATGAACAAAGCAAAATGGAAGCCATAGGATGTTATGATGAAGAACAACCATCATCTATTTAGAAGATAATATCTAGGAAATTATGATAATTTTTTTGTAGGATGTAATAATTTTACAAATATATAATTAACAACTCATTTAATTATAAATATGTTCAATCCCTTCAATAACATGTGACGCATGCAACACTGAGTTTAAACAAAACACAACACTTTATTAAAATATTTTTTAAACATGATTATAATTACTTAGAGATTAATTGGGGAGTATGAAAATTAATAATTAAATTATAATATATATATATATATTACCCACATTTATTGTTTTTATTTTTTAAGAAATATAAATAATAATCCTTTTAAAGTAAAATAAAAGTTTTATGATTTTTTTTAAAGAAAACAGTTTCATCGTTTCTTGTAAACATAGGATAAAATTTATTGTTGAAACACATAGAAAAATATTTTGATAAAAATATTTTGATAAAAAATATTTTGATTTTTTATGTAATAATTTCAAAATTATCTTAGGGGTTTTTTTTGTGATTTTCATATTTTTAAGAAAAATTTCATTTTTCAGTGAATAGTAAAATTACTTATTTTTATTTGAATACTGCTTTTTATTTGATTTAATTCAAATGAATAGTTATATTAATAAAAATTAAAAGTAAAATTTGTTAAATTATATCATATTTAATATAATTTAGGTCATTTGAATTAATTTCATGTTGAATTTTGATACTGTAACCTTCCATACTTATGAAACATTTCTCTTTGAAATCCTTCTTTTTCATCATGTCCGTGGGATTAATTTTAAAAATATTTAAGCCACTATTGTGAATTTAATTTATTGAAAATGTAATTCATATTTAGAATGAGTATAATTTATAGTATTTTATAGTTTCGAATAATGTTTTTACGAAAATTAATAGTGAAAAATTAAAATGTAATATCCAATGTTTAGGTGAAAATGGGTTTGTTGGGATGTTAATCAAAATAGATTGGTGTTAAAAATGACCAACCAAATTATTAAAGAAACATATTTTATGCTTATAATTACTTATTATAACATAAAAAATCGAATATAAGTTTATCTTGAAGCTGTTTGCATGTGAATGACTTTATCATGTTGGATACTTTTATGAAAGTTCAATGTAATTTACAAGGAGGTCCCCTTTCCACACATACAAAAGGGAATTCACTTCCCTCATTTAATCACATTAAGAAAGCCCAATTATGATGATGAAACCCTGAAAAAATATATTTGAAACATTCTTATACATATTATATACCATATGATCCTCCCAAAAGATAGTCCCTTGGATCCTTCAGAGTACATCCAAATAAGGTTTCTCTTATTGAAGGTAATTGTCCTAATAAAGCTCTTTCATTTTATTTAATATTATTTAAACATCAATTTTGACTTAAATATTCTAATATAATAATAGAAGTATCTAAAATAAACATAGACTCTATAATGTTTATGGAATAATATTCATCGATCTCCACTTCCATCAAAAGAGAAACGAAATTATCGATCATGTTTACTACGGACTACCACCTCACGAACCGAAGTAACTCATTTTCAATATAATCACCAACAATTGAATATAATGATATTTTTAATTTTTATATATAATCTTTCCTATATAGATATTATTATTTAATTATAATATTACCTATACCTTCTTACTGTCAATACTATTTAAAATAATATAACGCTGCTCGTGTGTACTATGCATTACCACATTGTGAAGCGATGTGAATTAATTTTCACTAATATTTAAATGGATTGAAATATGGATAAAAATAAATAACATATGTGATTAAATGATATTATATTGATGTCATATATTTAATATATCACCTAATTCTATACTCATTCACCCATTAAGAAAATGATATAGTTGCACATGCATAATACGATCTACCGTCTCTACGAAGCGATGTGATTCGTATTCCATTACCAAATTTTAATATATAATATAATAATTTATATAGTAGTAAATATGATATTTATAAAATTATTATAATAATGGATATAATGTAATTATATCTTATTTACAAAAAATGTGAAATTTCATTACAAAAAACTCAGGATAAAATAATGAAATTAACACTCGAAATAATGAAAATAACAATATAGTAAAAACTAATGAGTTTTAAATTGATATAATAGGATCATATATATTAGTAAAAATATTATTATTATTCTAATATAGGTTAATATTGTGATTTAAAAATTATAATGGTGGTTAAATTACTTTCAACTAAATGAAAGCGTGAGGTAGGGGACTTCATCGAAATTTCCCTTCATCGAGGAATAATTTAATGTTATGCACACAATTTATTTTATATGTGGTATAAACAACCCCTATGAAATATAATATAATTATTAATTATTAATTTATAGTATTTTTATGTTTCAATTTGAATTATTTCATCATAGGAGATTTGACTTGAAAACTACAAAGTGGTAAAAGTTATTGTACAATATCACTTTCATAGGTGATTGTATAATTTCTCTCGATAAAATCACTATATTAGGATAATTTTTATTTTAAATTAAATTAATATTAAATATTCATATAATTTCATGACGGATATGATTATTTTCTAAAATATATACGACTTTTATATATTCAGTGTTTACATTGAAATTTATTTTATTAACAGGGGAAATATTGATAAATCTATATACATTACTCAATGTGAATATAAGATGATAATGAATATTTAGTGATGAATTAAATTGAATATTTGAAATATTATGAATGAATTTTAAATGTAGTTATTGGTTGGGACTGATTATATAACTCCCCTCTATGCATTTATTGGTCTCCTGTGGCAAACCAGTTGGCCGAATCTGATATGTTTTTCACCAAGTAGTTTTAAAATATGTTGACGAAGGTCTTTAAAGTATAGGATTTCATGATTATTTAGATCATGATGTAAAATAATAAATAATTAAATTAATTTATAATTATTATCCATGTGAGTTTTGTAATGATATTATATATTGATGCCTTTAATTACTAATTTTTTTATTAAATGGAATGTGTGTTTATTAATTTACTTTTCCATATTGACTATGTGTTATTTAGGTATGGTGGTCATGTTTTTGATAAAATGTATTGTGGGTTAAATTATTTATAATTCTAAATTGATTATTTTTTACTGATTTTTGATATCTTCTAATGTATGTAACCTTACGGAGAATTTTACCTCAACCATATTTTGTTTCCTTTCTCCAAGATATGATAAATAATTCTTAGAATGAGTTCAAGGGAACAAATGTTTCCATTATTATTTTTAATTTTATTTATCTTTATAGAATGGGTATCATGTATGTATATGGTACCACAAAACAAATAAACTAATCTACCATTTAGGATTAGACCCCCTTAAATCTATGCTATTATAACAATGTAAGACACCGACTTTGGGTTACAAGAGTTGGGGTCATTACATTAACAACCAAAATTACTCCACGAATTGTGGAAGATAATCCCTAAAATATATCATCCTTGTTGTTGGATCCCTATTCAAAGAATCATTCTACTTTATTTATAAATAAGTAAATATCATTAAATATTTTAATAAATTATTTTAAGGGATCCTATTTTAATATCTTAAAATCATTAATTTCATATATTCCATCATTACTAGGTCCTAAATATTCTAAGATAATATAATATATGGAAACATTAACCACCATTAGTCAAATAAAAATTTCATTCCAGGACATCTGATTAAAAAAAATTACTCAAGTATAGTTCCATAAATTATTAATCTATATTTAATATCTCATTTTATTACTAAATAAAATCCCCATAATGATCAATGTTCCATCATCATAAAATTTTAGAAAACTTTTACCATAATTAATTCAATAATCTTTCAAAAATAAAACTTGTAATTATCATAAATATTATTCTAAAAGGACTCCATCTTTTTGAATAAAAAGTGTAAATGATTTTCCTGAATTCTAACCACCATGAGTTACCGATAAACAATTCTTCGAGAATCCTTCAAATATATGAAGTGGAACTCTATAAAATTAATTAATGGTGTCCATAAATTCAAATTAATCAAAATATTTCATAAAAATAATTAAATGTGTCCATTGGTGTGTGAACCTCATGTTAATCCTATTTCCTAAAAATCTGAAAAAATATCAAGTTATAATCCCAATATATCATACTGTGAGATTCTAAATATTCATAATGCTCTACAACAATATTGTGTGTTGAATACATGCTTGTTTAAACCCATTTAACCTCAGCTATGTAGTATCACGTCATAATTTTATTATCCCTAATTGTTATGTAGATTCCACATTGTGGTGTAAAAATTATCTTGACAAAATTATTCGATTTCTTCCTTTTTACCACTCTTAATGTTGTGTTGATTAGTTTATGATTTTATATTTTTTAATTTTCACTATAGTTAATTTTATGACAGGATACTATGACATGATGGTCATATGTATGGTCGAGCATCTTCTTTAACTTCTAAAAAATTAATGTTATATAGCCCTTATTTTAAGGGGATGAAAAAAATTTCATTATGGAAAACATTTTTAAAATTAAATATATTCCCAAAATATAACATAGTTATTGATGGGGGTAGTTGATAAACTTAAAAATCGGAGATTAGAACTTGAATTTTGTGTTAGGGTGTTGCCTTTATATGCAGTCCCCTTCACTATTCTATTGTATTTTATACACATTCAAGCAATGCCAATTCATATACAGTGTTGTACAACATTCTTGAACTATAAATACTTTTCATTGATAAGTTATGTACCTAGGTGAATTTATTTGACTCTTATGATTGATACATACAGAAAATGATATGGTATTTCTCTATTTTATCTTTATCTATTAAATGACATTGAGGTGTACAGTCCACTTTGAGGATCGAATGGATATATCCTATGAACATTAAGAGATATAAATATGTGAGAATTATATTTTGATCATGATGTTTTTCAATATTTTTTTGATGATCATCGTGAAATTACTATAAAAATTGCCTTAGTGGTATGTTTTTTGGTGTGATTTATGTGTTTTCTATTCAAGGTTCTCCAATTAAATAAAAATTATTTCTCATGATCTAATTATTATAAACCATCAAATAAAAAATGAATTATTATATATTAAGATATTTAGTTATGAAAATCAAAATGTAAAAAAATATATATCATTGATCATAAAATTTCTCATTATGAATTTTTTCTTGTCCCTAAGAAAAATATAAACATAAAATCAATGAGTATCCATAATAAAACATGGTAAAATTCAATTTAACATAATCTTAAAAATAAATTTATAACCAAAAATTTCAAAATAAAAAATACCATGAAAGAAATAGTTCCTAAATCCCACCTCATATATATTTAGTATTTGATTCTCTACTCATTTTATATTAAAATTATTTAACATTAAATTATTTCACTTTGAACTTATGATCTACACTTTCATAAAATTATTTCCATCATTACTCTATATCATTAAATTTAATTACTTGCAAATCATAGTTATATTAAATATATCCAAAAGTTCTCATGTTATCTCATTCTCCACCTAGAAATTATATAAAAAATCTAGTGGACATTCATTAATGATCTAATGTCATTGAATATAAACATTGGTTGGTATTTCTAAGAAAATCAAAATCAAGCCTAAAAAACTATCTTAACTATTAAGTCACAATTCATAATATTAAATTAATCTCATTGAAAATTATATTATGCATTTTCTCCGAAATAAGCATCAATCACCTCATCTACTTCTCTTATGTTTCAATGGACCGCAACTTGAAAATTTTAAATGGTGATACAATTTATTCAAATTCACTCTTATTTTTGCACTATTAATTATTAAATGAAATCTGTGAAAGCATAGTTTTATACCCATTAAAAATAAAAAAAACAAGTATCTTGATTCCCAATATCAATCTTTCATTGATTTTAATTATTGTAGTTCACATGGGAAGATAGATGGTGAATAAATAAATTTTAATATAGGTATCTTGTTACTAAATCATTTTTTATTTTCCTATAAATTATGGATAATTCATGTCTTAAAAAAATATCCATAATTAAAAAAATTAATGGGAGAATACCCACATCCTTCAATTGATCACTATGTTTCTAGTAACTCTCTAAAATATCCAAAATCCCATTTTAAGATCAATCAACATGATGTAATTGTACCTAATGATTAGGAAAAAAGAAAATTTAGATTCTAATGATGATTCCTGTAGTAAATTTCATGATTTCTATATACCTTTCCTCGAATTCCATATTGGTTATTTTTTATGATCAAATAGGATAAAAATAACACAATATACAACCACAATCATTTTAAGGTTGTTCAAATTCATTATGAATTGACATGATTAATAATTATTTTCTAGTAATTAGGAATATCTAGATAATATCTAAATAAATAGGGTATAATAATTAATATGTTGAAATGGTTTTATATTTTCTATTTAGAATGGGAATAAAAAATTATAGGTGGAATAAAAAAATGAATAGTATAATAAATGAAAAGTTAGAAGGAATGGTGTAATGGTCTTTGCATTCCCAGTCCATTACATTACTGTTTTTGATTTTTGTTGGTTTTTGATGGAGTCTTCGAGGGATTCTAGATAAGATTGGTTTCGAAATGATGGCAGGAGAGAGATTAAACATCATCTCAGTGGATTATACAATTTCAAAGTCTGTTTTGAGGGTAGACTAGTGAGGTTTAATGATGTGGAAAAATTTTACATCACGCAAGGAATGGTTTCATAGCATATAATATATTATATTTTAAAAATAAAAAATAAAATGAAAAGGTTACTTTATTTTTGGATGTATCCGAACCATAGGGAATACATGATGTGAAAGGGGATTCCACGTCTTGTAATACCCCAATCTAGTACAGTTTTGAAATTCATTTCAGGTGATCATTAATTCATTTCGCAATTATATCTTCTTCTTCTTGTTTTTGGATAACTGTAGGATCCCCAAGTTCTTCTTCATAACCTTTTCCTTCCTCCTAGATCTTTTGGTCCTAGTGTATGTTCATTGCCGATCCATGGTTGATCAGTGGAAAGTTCTATTCTCTTTCTCATCAATTTTCTATTATTCATCATTGGTGGTTATACTCTGGGTGTGATTCATTGGATTGGGGGTTTTTGGGTTTTATTTTTTACCGCCTTTGTAATGATCTAGGTTGATCCATGTTTCCTCGTGGTGTGGTAGTGGTTTCAGTGTGCTTTCTTCTTCTCCTTGTGGTGCATAGCATGTTGGAAAAATTATTTGAGGTAGGATTTGCCACATTTCACCTAATAGTTTTTCATGTGTGATGGGTATGATTTTTTTTACGATGTCTGTGATGGATTAATTAAAGATAAATTAATTGGTTAATTTTCAATTAAAAGGTAGAGTGGGTTTTCACATGTTTTTATAGATTTATTATTATTGTAATGTGATGGATTGTAAAATATAATTTATCTAATGAAAATTGTGGTAATTGGTGGGTTTTCTATATCTTTGGACAAGTTTTGTGGAACTGTTATATGTGTTACTTATTGTGATAACACCCAATGTATAAATTGGTCTATTACTTATACATTGTTAATGAAATGGTTTCCCCATGATTTCTATTTGTGTGATAACTCCCTAGGGAATTAATGTAGAATGTGGTAAAATCCCATTTATATATCTAAAAAATGATCTTTATGTGTTGTGATGCATATGATTGGGGCATATGGGTCTGATGGTTTTTTTTGGATGTTCTTTTTTGGTTAATGGTTTTTTTGATCGTGCTTGTGGCATAGCAAGGATATGGTTTTTTGTCCTGATTTTTGGATTGTGATGTGATGGTTTTCTTGGCTGTTCTTGTGGGATTATGAGGTGATTATTTGTGGGATTTTCTTTTTGGGAAGATATTTGATGAAATGTTGAGCTATTTGTGGAATGTGGTTGTGTTGTGCAAGATGCCTCTGTAGTGATGGAATAAATAAATAAGTAATTTTTACTAATGTTTGGAATGGAATGTGTTGGTTTGGTTAATGAGATGAAAATGTTTAATATAGTATTAAATTATTGGATGAGTGGTTAAATGTGGTGGATTATAAATAATGAAAATAATCGAATGGGTAAAAGGAATTGGTTGGAAATGTGGAATGGGTTTTGTGGCTTGTTGTGTGATGTATGCATTTAGAGGTATCCAAAAATGTAGTGGTGTTGCGATTTGGTTTTTTTGGTTATAAACCCATAGGTTTTTATTATGTAATTTTCCCTATTTATACATATCTATAAAATATACATTCTTTTTATTTCTATATGCACCCCACCCAGGTTGAGCACATTGGGCTGAATACCTGTATAACCAAGCGGGTGGTGTTTTTCCCAACATCCGATGAAGAGTATTAATGTAACAGCCCGAGATTTTATGAAAAATATTCTTTTTAATTTTATTAATGTCTTGTGTTGTACGCTAAACCAAAAGGAGCTTGACAACACGCATCTTTGACTTGCCTTGCATTACTCGCAATCGCAACCTTCCTCGATAGCGTGTGTAGTACGCAATACTGAGTTTCACGAAACAACGATATGCTATTAAAATATTATTAAAACTAGCCGTTATGAATAGTAATAACCACTTTTTAAATTTTAGAAATTTTATCTCTCAAAATGTACTTCATTTTTGGATTCGGAGTATCGAATTTATCCTAAGGTGAAATTTTGGTACTCTTCGGATAACATTCATATTCTGATGGATAGTGAAAATTAATAAATTATAATTAAAAACAACTTTTTTAATCGAAATAATTAATAGTGATAAATTATTAATTTGAGTGGTTTCAAAGTATATTTAGAATATATTTTTACAATTTAATACAATTTTGTTCATTGAATGTAATTTCACAGTTAAACCAGACATAATCAAGTGTCAATCTTTTGATAGATAATGTTTCTTAAAAACACGCTATTTGTTTTAACAACGGGATTTAATTATAAAATTAATTAATGCAACTTCTATGTTATGAATATGGTAAAATAGATTTCATTTTTGAATTCAGAATATGAAATATATCTTAGGATGAAATTTTGGCATTGTTCTGAAAAACATCAATTTTTTATGAATAGTGAAACTACTAAGTGGTAGTTAAAAAACTGAATTTTTCATAAAACATAATTTTACCGCTTCTGTGAATGGAATCTCAAAAATCCAAGAGACACGGTTTGTGTCAGTAAGTAAAATGTGGTTCAATGAGATGAAAATAATTTTTGGTGAATAGTAACTTTTTACCTTTTTTTACCACGGTTAATAGTAAATAGGGTAACTAAGGGTAAATATGATATTACTATTACCCTAACACATGTCCTAATTCTATTGGATAAGTGTAATTCGACCAAAAATAACCTTATGAATATAAAATGACCTTTTAGGTCCACTTGGATTAGATTATGACATTTAATATTATTTTATTTATTGAATAGTTAAAATAGTTAAAATCAACGTTTAATAACTAAAACATTTTTAATATGGGGTTATACATAAGATAAATTCGACTATAAATATTAATTAGGAAGATAAAAAGATTTCTTACATAATGATATTTTATTTATAATTTTTAGACTTTAAATAAATTAATTTATTTATGACACAACGATGATGCAGTAATTACCCTTTTATGGAAATATTAACATAATTGATGTTATAAATGCTCAAATGAATGTAATTTTAGACGTTTTATGAATTCCACTAATTTCCTAGGTTACTATGATATATTAGTGTTGATTTAATAAACTTGGTTTGAACATATAATTCTGTTATGACTTTCACAAAAATCAGATATCAAATAGTGTCAAAATTGACACAAAATAGTTTTTAAATCAAATATTATATTATTAATTTTTATTTTATTCCTAAAAATCTAAGGTTCGGCCAAATGACTTAGATAAGGATATATATATTAATAATAAACGATTTGGGGTTCGTTTGGCATGTTATAGTAAGTGTATTAACCATATAGTGAAAGAAAACAAAAAGACACGGTAAAAGTTAAATTATTTAACTTAGAGTTAAATCTAATTGATAAGGTTAAAATAATACCCTAAACTTTTCTAAATCCTATTGGATGATAGGATTTCGACCCATCCCCACTTTAGCTTCGAAATAAGACCCTTTGGAACCATTATAAACCGATTTTGACTTTAATATAAAATAATATTTTGAGATATTCCTAAGGTGCCCCTCTCCTCCCTTATAAAAGGACACCTCCTCCCCCTCCTCCTCACACCAATTTGAGCACTCAAGCTCGGCCAACCCCTTCCAAAATCTCTTCTACACTTCCATAGCAACATTCTAGAGGTTCTGGACTTCCTCAAAGACAAATTTTAGTGACCTAAGAGGAGGTCTCAAAGAGGCGCTTCAAAGAAGAGGTAATTACCGTTACCAATTCTTTCATCTTTATTTCTTCTTCCACTTCTTCTTCTTAGGTTGTTTCATTATGAAGTAATAACATCAGTATCACTCATATACTGATATGTTATTATAAGTATGAAACAACCCTATTTCACAATATATCCATCCTACGGAAAAATAAATCACCGCGCGTGCGTACGTACGGAATACCGTCTCCACGCCGTGGTGTAATCTATTTTCCCCCACCACCTTACATGGATGGGTATAATGGTGTAAAGAATAACTATACATAGTTATTACAACATCATATTTATTCTGATATATTGTATAATCCACTCCAATTCAATTCAATATTTATGGAAATGATATTATCGCTCGTGCGTACGTATGGACTACCGTCTCCACGACGCGATGAGATTCATTCTCCATGTTAACCATTTAAGAATGATTATAAAGTATATTTAAGAAATAATAATGAAATATATGACATTATAAAGCTACTGGATTTATGTATATATATATATATGTATGTCATCTACTTACTTCCAATCAAGACAATAAGGAAAGGAAAACAGCGTTCATGCGTACGTACGGACTACCGTCTCCATGAACGGTGTTTTTCATTTCATTTATCTATCTATTATATATATATATATATACTGAATATATATGATATATAAATCATATTTTATATTCTGGAAGTAAGTAAATCATGATATAAGTAATAATAATGTCAAGAACAACAATTCAAAAAACCTACGATAAATGAAACGATTTTACCCAAAACGCTTCTTTAACATGGAATTTACAAAAGAACGGGTAATATAATGTCATAAGTGAACAATATATGATATCATAACAATGAATATGATTCTGTAATAATTCAATGACATTATTTAAATCATTATACAGGAGGTTCGGACACATATGAAGCAAATCGGACCTAAGGTAAGGGAAATATCACAATCTCATTTTTATCCGAGATTGTTTATTCGTAACTATTTACTGGGGTGTATTTTATCATCCACATCCATGTTTCATCAATATGTAATATTATTTCCATCCACCTACAATTTTTTAAATCCATTTTTACCCTTCGGTGAGTTTTTAGTAATATGTATGAAAGGAATCTTTTGTCGTTTTTTGTACGAGGTACTTTTTGACTTTTCCGACAAAAGTACGAAGAATGTTTTTTTTACTTATACGGCATGAATGGATTTTTAAAACATTATTTCCAAGAAACTTCCTTTACAAGTTTTCAAGTTTATTTTTAATCAACTTCTTTTATTTTAAAGTCGTATGACATGTTATGAAAGGAAAAATGTTTTTGAAGTAGAAAGGATATTTTCCTCAAGAATGGAGTTCAAGTATTTTATCAAAATTATTTTTCATCCAAGATAATAAAAGGGTTCTGTTTTTATCCCTATTATTACATTGATTTGATCATGTTGTTATTGAATTATTTTTATGAATTCCTTTATCTTATATTAATTGTTTTATGATGTCATGTTGTTTAAGAATCCCATTTTTATTACATGGGTTACGCTGTGATGTATGGTTTATGATTATGTGGCACACATAAGAAAGGATTCATTATAAGATTGGTGGGACCTATATCTCCCTCCAATGCATTGGGTAAAGATTTTATATCTCATGAGATAGACAGGGCTGGAACGGTAGGTTATACCGGTTCAGTGAAACAGGACTGAAACGAGGGTTACTCGATTCAGAAAGGGACTTTGACCACTAAGATAGTCTTGGGAATGAGTCTTGACTAACAAGAAATGATTCTCTATGATTATGTGTGAATGCCACAAAGTTTCATGTTTTAAGTTATGATTATTGTGATTACATTTCACTGCCATGATTTACCCCATGTTATGAAATTATGATCTCTTTTGCAGGTTAAGATTTCCAAAAGTTATGTGCTTATGTATATGATGTGATTGATATTTCTGTTGTTTAACCTTACTGAGCATTTGATCTCACCCTTTTTTGTTTTCTTTTCCCCAGGATATAAAGAAACGTTTTAGGTAAAAAAAAGGAAGATCTTTATGGGAGATGTTGAATATCTTTCACCACGATTAGAAGATTTTATTCCGAGTTTCCAAAGACACTAAACTATT
Organism: Viscum album; assembly: GCA_963277665.1. NCBI lineage: Eukaryota > Viridiplantae > Streptophyta > Magnoliopsida > Santalales > Viscaceae > Viscum > Viscum album. The sequence goes on from OY728164.1 coordinate 1,821,527,659, forward strand.
ACGATCCTTGTGTGTGTGTTTTTGTTATGTACTAATTATTCCGCGAAAGTAATGTAATGTTCATGTACGTCAAGATTCGGGTCTCTACAGTTGGTATCAGAGGAAAGGTTTAGTCAACCTTTGGAAACTAGGATGCGAAAACGTTAGTGAGATCCCTAGAGATATTTATAAGGTATGTCTAGGGATGCCCCTAAGGATAAGTATACGTATAGGATATAGTCATAGAACTATGGTAACGATATTATATTAAACCAAAGATGATATATATTTAAGTTACTCCCCCTTTATTATGATTTTTGCCTCTCACACTATTCTTTTTGGGTTTTAGAAAATGGCTGGAAACAAGGTGATTCACGATAATGGAGGATATGATGGACAATGGAATGATATTCTTCATGAGAAACCAAATGAAATGATATTTGGAAGTCCAAACATCATTATTATGCCGAATCAGCAATCTCATAATATGATCAATAAAGTAAAATTTGGTAAGTTTCCTGACTCGGCTAATAAGAGAAAGATGGAGTTTCATGATGATCATAGAGGAAAGAAAGTTCAATTTCCTCTATGTAAATCATGTGGGAAGAGGCATCAATGAGAATGTTTCAAAGGAACTGGAAGATGCTTTGGGTGTGGAAAAGAAGGACACAAAGCCAGTAAGTGCAAAGGAAAAGGTTCAGTTAACACCAGGGATGAAGATAATGGAATTTCTATGACATCAACAATGGTTAAATGTTTTAAATGTGGAATGTACGGGCATTATGCAAACCAATTCCCTAAGGGAAAGTCTCATGAAGAGAATCAGTATGGTCGTATGGGTAGTATTTATGTTGATGATGATGAAGAGACTACAAATGATATGTGAGATGAAAGAATTATGGAAGCTCGGTCAATGGTTTAAGAATGTAGTGGAATGATGACATGTTTATCATGTGTAATGTTGTATAAGTAATCTCATGGTACTATGGAATAAAGAGACATCTAAGGATTATTACACTGTTGTCCTTCCTTGAGTTTTGAAATTGTATGATTAATGGTACAAGTATCCATGAAAGGTTATTCAGATATTTTTGGAATGTAGATGATATGCACATAATGAAGGGATAAGGAGAAAATTAAATGTTTGATAGTATTCATGAGCTCATGACTGATATAAGGAGAAGGTTATATCATGGTTTGAGTATATGGAATTTTTGGATTTTGGTCTATGGAAAGTGTTAACTTTTAACTGCATTCATGATTTCATTAAGGTTCAATGGGTATTCAAGAGAATACATTATTAAGGCCTTTGAATGTTTGGAATGTGACCAACAAAACATATCTTATGATATATGGGGATCGATGATGGTGTTAAATCTCTGGTAATCGTTTTCACTATGTTATGAGAGTGGACTGCAGTATTATGGATAAGCCTAAAGATTGGAATGGACATAAGTTAGTATTGTTTAAGGATAGAAGTTTTCTCGATATTATTGATGGGATGATATAGTAATATAGTTTTAGAAAAAGGACAACCTGCAGGACGAGCGACAGCCCATCAAGTCGGACAAGGATATGGGAATCGAACCCACAACCGAAGTGCGAGTGGCCTTTATCGCCTACCACTGGCCTATAGGAAGTCCCTGTTTAGTAGAAACTAGTTTTATTATATTAAGTAGTATGATATATGAAGTATAAGTCCATTTTAGGAACCATATGTGATTAATCTCACTATAGATCGACTTATGTATATAATTTTTTCTAACCTTTTGTTTGAGACAGATGGAATGACCCGTCATTCTATCACATGATCTGCAAACACTTCACAAATAACAAATTCAACTTCATTTATTTAAGAGATGAAGTGGAAATTGTTCAAGGCATGAACAACAGTGAGATTGTACCAAAATAAAGAAAGTATTTATTCCAATTCAAATTTTCAACTTTGGGGAAATGATCTTGAAAACCAAAAATGTTGTCCTAGTGATCTTATACCTGATGAATCGGATGGTACCTTAGATCGTCACAGATTTATGGATTTGTGATTGTTGGATTTTCCATAGCCATGTTCTCTACCACTCTCTATCAGAACATGATGGTTAGATTTCTCTTCCATATCCATATTTTCACCTATGTGGAAACCCAGTGATTAGTTTATTTTGGTAACCGTTACGTTTCATACTTTTGTTTTTAATGATTGGTTTTGATATTCCTTTTTACGATTTGGGTTTCTATTAAAGAAACTTTCGAATAGTAAACCATTTATAACCCCGACGAATTTCGAGGAAGAAATTCATTTTAAGGGGGGTAGAATGTAACAGCTCGAGATTTTATGAAAAATATTCTTTTTAATTTTATTAATGTCTTGTGTTGTACGCTACACAAAAAGGAGCTTGCACAACACGCATCTTTGACTTGCCTTGCATTACACGCAATCACAACCTTCCCCGATAGCGTGTGTAGTACGCAATACTGAGTTTCACGAAACAACGATATGCTATTAAAATATTATTAAAACTAGCCGTTATGAATAGTATTAACCACTTTTTAAATTTTAGAAATTTTAGCTCTCAAAATGGACTTCATTTTTGGATTCGGAGTATCGAATTTATCCTAAGGTGAAATTTTGGTACTTTTCAGATAACTTTCATATTCTGATGAATAGTGAAAATTACTAAATTATAATTAAAAACAACTTTCTTAATCAAAATAATTAATAGTGATAAATTATTAATTTGAGTGGTTTTAAAGTATATTTAGAATATTTTTTTACAATTTAATACAATGTTGTTCATTGAATGTAATTTCACAGTTAAACCAGACATAATCAAGTGTCAATCTTTTGATAGATAATGTTTCTTAAAAACACGCTATTTGTTTTAACAGCGGGATTTAATTATAAAATTAATTAATGAAACTTCTATGTTATGAATATGGTAAAATAGATTTCATTTTTGAATTCAGAATATGAAATATATCTTAGGATGAAATTTTGGCATTGTTCTGAAAAACATCAATTTTTGATGAATAGTGAAACTACTAAGTGGTAGTTAAAAAACTGAATTTTTCATAAAACATAATTTTACCGCTTCTGTGAATGGAATCTCAAAAATCCGAGAGACACGGTTGGTGTCAGTAAGTAAAATGTGGTTCAATGAGATGAAAATAATTTTTGGTGAATAGTAACTTTTTACCTTTTTTTACCACGGTTAATAGTAAATAGGGTAACTAAGGGTAAATATGATATTACTATTACCCTAACACATGTACTAATTCTATTGGATAAGTGTAATTCGACCAAAAACAACCTTATGAATATAAAATGACCATTTAGGTCCACTTGGATTAGATTATGACATTTAATATTATTTTATTTAATGAATAGTGAAAATAGTTAAAATCAACGTTTAATAACTAAAACATTTTTAATATGGGGTTATACATAAGGTAAATTCGACTATAAATATTAATTAGAAAGCTAAAAAGATTTCCTACATAATGATATTTTATTTATAATTTTTAGACTCTGAATAAATTAATTTATTTATGACACAACAATGATGTAGTAATTACCCTTTTAAGGAAATATTAACATAATTGATGTTATAAATTCTCAAATGAATGTAATTTGAGACTTTTTATGAATTACACTAATTTTATAGGTTAATATGATATATTAGTGTTGATTTAATCAACTTGTTATGAACATATAATTCTGTTATGACTTTCACAAAAATCAGATATCAAATAGTGTCAAAATTGACACAAAATAGTTTTTAAATAAAATATTATATTATTAATTGTTATTTTATTCTTAAAAATCTAAGGTTCGGCCAAATGACTTAGATAAAGATATATATATTAATAATAAACAATTTGGGGTTCTTTTGGCATGTTATTGTAAGTTTATTAACCATATAGTGAAAGAAAACAAAAAGACACGGTAAAAGTTAAATTATTTAACTTAGAGTTAAATCTAACTGATAAGGTTAAAATAATACCCTAAACTTGTCTAAATAATATTGGATTATAGGATTTAGACCCATAACCACTTTAGATTCGAAATAAGACCCTTTTTAACCATTATAAACCGATTTTGACTTTAATATAAAATAATATTTTGAGATATTCCTAAGGTGCCCCTCTCCTCCCTTATAAAAGGACACCTCTTCCCCTCCTCCTCACACCAATTTGAGCACTCAAGCTCGGCCAACCCCTGCCAAAATCTCTTCTCCACTTCCCTAGAAACATCCTAGAGGTTATGGTCTTCCTCAAAGATCAATTTTAGTGCCCTAAGAGGAAGTCTCAAAGAGGCGCTTCAAAGAAGAGGTAATTACCGTTACCAATTCTTTCATCTTTATTTCTTCATCCACTTCTTCTTATTAGGTTGTTTCATTATGATGTAATAACATCAGTATCACTCATATACTGATATGTTATTATAAGTATGAAACAACCCTATTTCACAATCTATCCATCCTACGGAAAAAGAAATCATCGCGCGTGCGTACGTACGGAATATCGTCTCCACGTCGTGGTGTAATCTATTTTCCACCACCACCTTACATGGATGGGTATAATGGTGTAAAGAATAACTATACATAGTTATTACAACATCATATTGATTCTGATATATTGTATAATCCACTCCAATTCAATTCAATATTTATGGAAATGATATCATCGCTCGTGCGTACGTACGGACTACCGTCTCCACGACGCGATGAGATTCATTCTCCATGTTAACCATTTAAGAATGATTATAAAGTATATATAAGAAATAATAATGAAATATATTACATTATAAAGCTACTGGATTTATATATATTTATATATATATATGTATGTCATCTACTTACTTCCATTCAAGACAATAAGGAAAGGAAAACAGCGTTCATGCGTACGTACGGACTACCGTCTCCATGAACGGTGTTTTTCATTTCATTTATCTATCTATTATATATATATATATACTGAATATATATGATATATAAATCATATTTTATATTCTGGAAGTAAGTAAATCATGATATAAGTAATAATAATGTCAAGAACAATAAGTCAAAACACCTACGATAAATGAAACAATTTTACCCAAAACGCTTCTTTAACATGGAATTTACAAAAGAACGGGTAATATAATGTCATAAGTGAACAATATATGATATCATAACAATGAATTTGATTCTGTAATAAGTAAATGACATTATTTAAATCATTATACATGAGGTTCGGACACATACGAAGCAAATCGGACCTAAGGTAAGGGAAATATCACAATCTCATTTTTATCCGAGATTGTTTATTCGTATGTATTTACTGGGGTGTATTTTATCATCCACATCCATGTTTCATCAATATTTAATATTATTTCCATCCACCTACAATTTTTTAAATCCATTTTTACCTTTTGGTGAGTTTTTAGTAATATGTATGAAAGGAATCTTTTGTCGTTTTTCGTACGAGGTACTTTTTGACTTTTCCGACAAAAGTACGAAGAATGTTTTTTTTAACTTATACGGCATGAATGGATTTTTAAAACATTATTTCCAAGAAACTTCCTTTACAAGTTTTCAAGTTTATTTTTAATCAACTTCTTTTATTTTAAAGTCGTATGACATGTTATGAAAGGAAAAATGTTTTTGAAGTAGAAAGGATATTTTCCTCAAGAATGGAGTTCAAGTATTTTATCAAAATTATTTTTCATCCAAGATAATAAAAGGGTTCTGTTTTTATCCCTATTATTACATTGATTTGATCATGTTGTTATTGAATTATTTTTATGAATTCCTTTATCTTATATTAATTGTTTTATGATGTCATGTTGTTTAAGAATCCCATTTTTATTACATGGGTTACGCTATGATGTATGGTTTATGATAATGTGGCACACATAAGAAAGGATTCATTATAAGATGGGTGGGACCTATATCTCCCTCCAATGCATTGGGTAAAGATTTTATATCTCATGAGATAGACAGGGCTGGAACGGTAGGTTATACCGGTTCAGTGAAACAGGACTGAAACGAGGGTTACTCGATTCAGAAAGGGACTTTGTCCACTAAGATAGTCTTGGCAATGAGTCTTGACTAACAAGAAATGATTCTCTATGATTATGTGTGAATTCCACAAAGTTTCAAGTTTTAAGTTATGATTATTGTGATTACATTTCACTGCCATGATTTACCCCATGTTATGAAATTATGATCTCTTTTGCAGGTTATGATTTCCAAAAGTTATGTGCTTATGTATATGATGTGATTGATATTTCTTTTGTTTAACCTTAATAAGCATTTGAGCTCACCCTTTTTTGTTTTATTTTCCCCAGGATATAAAGAAAGGTTTTAGGTAAAAAAAGGAAGATCTTTATGGGAGATGTTGAAGATCTTTCACCACGATTAGAAGATTTTATTCCGAGTTTCCAAAGACACTAAACTATTATGATCCTTGTGTGTGTGTTTTTGTTATGTACTAAGTATTCCGTGAAAGTAATGTAATGTTCATGTACGTCAAGATTCGGGTCTCTATAATTAATGTATGGGTACCCGACCTTTTATACTCTATCTTCTATATGAGGTAGGTATTTCATAATTTGTAATGGATGAAGTGTGTTAGGGCATTAGATGGTGGTTATTTTATCCGACGTGTATTTGGGATGAGTTGGGATGCAATTTCTTAGGTTTATTTGGGATGAATAGTGATATTCTTTCTTTATAGTATCCGGGATGAGATGTGATGAGATGTAATATGATGTACTATGTTGTGAGTCCTATGTGTGGGTTAGAGGAATATGTTGTGAGGCCCATGTGTGGGTGAGTGGGATATGTTTTGAGGTCCATGTGTGTGGGGGATATAGTGTTGTTAGGCCCACATTTGTACTGTCGTGATATGTTGTGGGGACCAAGTGTGCACATGATGGATGAGATGTGGTATAGAGAAGGGATGGGAGTGCCAGGAAGTACGAAATTGGGAAAAGCATCTTACCATTGGGAAAGTGGTGCGGGGTCCCCTATCATTGATGTCATTTACTTTATATTATATTACATGACATGAGGTATTTGGTGAGCATGCTTTGATGAGGTTGGGATGGTTAGTATACCATGATAAGTGATGTTTGGTTATGCTATTTTCCTTCAGGGTAATTAGTATGATTCGTTCATAATGACACAAGAGTCATTGGTTTTTTGACGGAGCATATCTACATGATCACACAACATATTTGAAATTATTTATGGTTTCCAGGATGATTATGTTGACTGCGCTGGATGCTACCAGCTATGGTCTTCGATAATTTGCTGTGTTGTTTCATTAGATTTACTTTTAGGTATTTACATTAGATAGTTTATTGTTTTTATTTAGTTCTATGTATACATTCATTATGGTATGTTTTTTGGCTTTCATTATATATATATATTTGTCTTAGATTTTTTTTTGATGAGTCATCTTAGCTCCCGATCATGTTTCCTTATAATGTTAATGCCTTCTATATTGGGAGAATTTTACACCCATGGTTCTAGTCATCAACCAAGGTCCCACTAGAGGTGGGAATCCTAGTTCATTATATCCATATCCTGATTTCCATCCCTGGATAGTTATATTTGGAGGGAGTGGTTTTTGAAAAATTGGTATCAAAGGTGATGCTTGAGAGATATGATAAATTTTAGAGTTAGGAAGAGTGGGGATTGAAAGGGTTAGTATGGAAAAAATTCTAGTTTAACTTGGTGTTTGAAATAGGCCATAGAAACTATCAAGTATCTGAGATTTTATCCCCCATGTGATTCTTTGAATGAAATATGATCTTATTGAATTACTGAGTGAGATATACATACTTATTGGGTAGAGACCTAGGAAAGGTACATTCATCATAATTAGTTGTGTTCTTGTTTGTATTATACTGTTTTGGGAATTGTTAAGTGAAAAAAATAAATTAAATAAGTTAAAATGAATCTTAAATGAATTTATATACATATTGGTGTTAGGAAAAACATGTTTTCTATTAAACAATGGCTCCTAGTAATTGACAACATCTGGATTAGGAATTTGAGGTTCAGTTGGACGATCTGGTTGATTTCTATAGTGTTTATCTGGTGGAGGAAGATGATTTGCGGTAGAAGAAAAGAAGAGCTTTCGAGCGGAAATCTTTAGGGATGAATAATGGTAGTGTTTTAGATGTGGAGAAAAGGAGATGGCTAGATGAGATTGAGATTTAATTTAGGTTGATATAGGCCCTGACATGGTACTGGGTACCTTTGGATTTCATTCAAATTCAGGGAGCTACATGTCAGTGGTGTATGATATATCTGGGAGAGCGAAAAGAGGTAGATGTTTTGTTGAATGACTTCATAATGGAGTTTCAGGCTATGTTATTTTTTCTGACCATAAAGTTAAGATTGTGTTATGGGTTTCTTTATCATTAGTAGGGTGGCATTTTAGTACATGAGATGAGAATCAATTCAATGCACCTTCTACATTTTATCCCAAATATCTTTCTTCACAAGGAGACACATTTGAAACGTCTAAAGGAGGCACTCCATCCTATTATCCAGAACGTTGTTACTCCATTTACATTATCAATGTATCTGGAGGTTCAGAAGAAAGAAGAGGTGATTGATCGGGTGAACTTTTGACGAGGTACACCATGAGAGGTGAGCCCATAGGATCAGTTGAGGGAAAAACTTGTCAGTGGAAGGCCTTAGATGTTAGTAACATCATGGTTTCGACCGATATGGGTTTGTCCTCGGTAGCATCCTTTCTAACCTTCTAATGACAATGGTATTTGTGCTTTTCCTGGGAGCATTGTGATAGTGTGTTATGGTTTTTGGGTTCATGTCTTTCTCCAGAGCTAGTTCCTAGTGGTTCCTTAAGCTTTATTTGGTGGAGTTGGATAGGTTCAGCCATAACCCCAAAAATAGATTATAGTGAGGCCTTTCCAAGAGAAGGGGTAGTTTCTTTATACTCCATCTATTGGATATCAAAAAGTTAGAGGCCGAACTCGTTATGTTCCTTGGGTTTTGGGATTAGAAGCCAAGTGTGGTTGTGGAGTTGTTCATCAACAGATAGGTAAAGGATTTGGGAATGGTCAATTGTACACAGTAGAGGTGGTAGTTCCATATGGTTAGAGATCATAAAATGTATGGTCAGTTTATTTATTTCTATTGTTTGTGACTTTTTTGATTCAGGAGCTCCACACCCCATTGTTTCACCCTCTTTACCCCATTCTATGGGAATGGTTGTAGAGATGATTGATATTTCCTTGTTGTTGAGTACATTAGTCAGAGGATAGACCATCTTGTTGGATGTGTGGTGGGGATATAGACCAATGATGGGGCTATATAAGTCATATAGGGATCATTTCTTATTATAGACGCAACCGTATGATTTTATTCTCAGAGTCAACTAGTAGTTTTATTTATGTGCTATTATCAACTTCGTATAGATGAGAGTCATGTTTTCTTATGTGGATGGACAACATTTGGTTTTCGTTGGTTGGAAGTGTTTTTAGGTTCGAAGTCAGCATGTGGAGCCCCTTCCTTCCTTGTTGGATGACATATCAGTTGAATCAGTGGATGTTGTTATGGTAGAGATTCCAAGGGTCATTAGTGGAGTTCATATATTTTTTTCTCTATGGATGTGTTTAGGCTACACCCTAGACACGGTGTTCAGTTTTGGATAGACTTTCATCCTCGTGTTTCTCTGAATTCAATGAAACCTTATTAGATGAAACCTTCTGGGTTATGGGAGTTGATAATTTTGATATGTGATCTAAAGTAGAATGGTTTTATCTAGCCCCGGTTTTTACTGTGGGGTGCACTAGTTTTGTTCACCATGATGGTAGATGGTGGTATGTGGTTTTTAATAGACTACCAGAGGCTGAATCATGTGGTGTTTAGGAACCATTACCATCTTCCAAGGACAGATGATATTTTTTACCATTTGAAATGGGTGAGTTGTTTTTCTATGTTCAATCAACGACATTGATATCACTAGTTGAGGGTGAAGGGGGAGATATCCTAAAGACTTCATTAAGACTCCTAAGTGGGCACTTGTATTTTTTATTCATTCTATTTAGTGTTATGAACATATGATACCTGTTTAAGTCTCTTATGAAATATGTGATCTATGAGTTCCTTGATTGGTTCGTCATCTTATTCATCGATGATATATTAATCCAATGGATGTAAAAATAAGTGCATTTTGATCAGCATAGAATTTTTTTTCATGTTTTTCTCTGCCATTGTCTCTATGAAAAGTTGTCCAAGTGTAAGTTCTAGACATAAGATTTATATTTCCTTAGGCATGTGGCATCACATCAGGGTGTGGTAGTTGAACCATCATAGTTTGATGATGTTTTTTCTTGGGAAATACCCATGAATGTGGTAGAGGATCACAGATTCCTTAGTATCACAGGTTATTATCCAAGGTTTGTACCCGAGTTACCTTGATTTGTACCCCAATTTCGATATTTGACTAGGAAGGACCAAGATTTTGTGTGGAATGATCAGTGGCAGTAATCATTTGGCTACCAGAAGGAGAAGTTAGTTAGTGCTCCATTTCTTTAGATTCTAGAGGGGGGTGTGTTTTTCTCTGTGTTTGGTAATGATTCTCATCAAGGATTGGAATTAATGCTAATGAAGCAGAAGGCGCTAATCTCCTATGGGAATATCCTATAACATCCCAATGAGTGAATCATGTACAACCATGATATGGATCTGTCATCGGTTGTGTTTTCACTGAAGTTTTTGTGGAATATCTTCATTAGGGGGCACATTGTGGTTTTCACAAATCACAAGATATTGAGTTATATCTTCTCCCTACATGATTTTAACTTGATACAATCGAGGTGGATATAGTTACATTAGGATAACGATTTTTAAATCTCTTATACATTAGTAATGGTTAATGTTGTGGCTAATGATTTGATGAAAATGTAACAGAAGTATGATATTTTGGAATTTTGGGATGCATAGATAGAAATGGAGGAGTTATTGTACATGCACATAGATGCAAGAGTGGATGGTGGTAGAGGTTGTGTGTATTAGATGATGGTGCAACCATCTTTAATTTATTAGATGTAGGAGTCTCAGTGGAGAAACACCAATGTAGATGTGATGCGTGATCATGTTGGCCATGGTGAGGCTTCAGAAGGATGCTTGAAGCATACATAGAACTATATGTTGTTTCTTCCTATGCTATTTGTTCCATTAGGAATGCATGATGGAGTGCTTTGTGAGCTTTATAGCTCACAATTGGCAGTACCCTTAAGAATTTACAAAAATGTACTATGGAATGAGGAATTAGTTTTGGTGGCCACAAATGAAATGGGAAGTGGCGGAGTTTCGGAAAAATGATTCGCCTTCTAGTATGTAAAGGTGGGTAATTGGGCTCCTAGTGGATTATTGCTGCCCTTGGATGTTCCTGAGTCGAAATGGGTGTATTTTTCAACGGATTTCATCAAATTGTTACCAAGATCTCAAGGAGTCTGTTATTCTATCTATGTGGTCATAGATTAGTTGAAGAAATTGGTCCACTTCCTAGTGATCAAGGAATTTTGAGCATCAGATGATTCAGATAATATGTATGTGGAAGAGGTTGTATAGTGGCATGGATTTGTGAGGTATATTGTCTCATATTGGGATGTACATTTTACCTCACATGTTTGGTGGGGATTGCAACACAGATTTGGAAATCAGTTAAACCTCAATACTTCTTTCCATCCTCAGAGATATGGGTAGATGAAATAAGATATCCATATGTTGGAGGATAAATTGAGGTTTTGAGTCTTGGAATTTGGGGGATCTTGTGTAGAACACCTACCTTTGGGAGAGTTTTGTTATAATAATAGATATCACTCTTCCATTATCATGGAACCATTTTAGGCTTTGTATAGAAGGTCGTGTCATTCATTATTTTTCTAAATAAAGGCGGGGGAGACAATAGTTATTGGTTTTAATGTGGTTTAGATAATGATATAGAATTTTTGGCTCGTTCATGAGAGGATTAAAGTAGTATAGGATCGTTAGAAGTATTATGTTGATCATAGGAGGATTCCCTTTGAGTTCTAGGTTGGGGACTACATGTTTTTAAAGGTTTCTCTTTGATGTGGGAAACAGAGGATTGGCAAATGGATAAATCTTTCTCCTAGGATTGTTGGACCCTTTATGGTGTTTGGGAATGTTGGAGAGGTGTAATATAGGTTGGCGTTCCTACCACCGTGGGAAAGGATCCATGATGTATTCTATGTATCTTAACTTGGATGATATCTTCATGAAGACTCGCCTGTCATTAAATGGGATGATTTGGATATCAAGGATGATGGAACATTTCTGGAGTGTCCAGTGGAGATATAGGATTGACAATAGAAGGCACCTTCTGGATGAACCATTTTGTTGGTTCATTTATTGGGAAGGCATGGTGACCTATAGGAGAGTACCTGGGAGTGATATGCACAAATTCATGCCAGTACCCATTTTTTTCAGTTCTCTATTTCTCTTTTTGATTTAATGTTTGGATCCAATTGTTTTATTATATGAGGTATGTTCTATGGTTTATGATTTTTAAGGTTTTATATGTGATAAAGAGATATCATATGAAAAGGGGAGGACTAGATTCTTAATTTAGATGCATTAACTATGATTTGATTAAACCCATGCGGGCAAGTTAGTGACACATATAGAAGATAATAACTTCACCTGGGGCTAAAATTCTATGATTCAGTTGTTTGGTACAATTCAGTTTATTTTGGGTTATAATAGTGGTTTGTTTAGGATGCGTGAAGTTTGTGATAGTAGTGTTGTGGTGATGTGGCAGTGTGGTTGTGTGAGAGGAGACAATTTCTAGTTTTGGATTCATGATGATGAGGTTGTGTGATATGTTTGTGGTTGTTTTGATTGGAATGTTTTGAAGGTATTAGCATTTGAGGTAATGATATCCTTGACAGGTATCTCACAATGTGGTAATATGGACCCCCCATCCTTTTGGGCTTGGTTTTAGATTCTGGGGGGCAAGAATTATTTGAGAGGTATCCGAGGTAACAGTCTGTGACTTCTCAGTCCATTACATTTATGGTTTTTGTTTTTGGATGTCTTAGAGGAGGATCATATTGAGTTTGGAATATTATAGCTTATAAAGGTTGGAATCAAAGAGAATAAATATGTTTTATGTATATTACACTAAGTGAAAGATGGATTCATAGCTTTCCTGGGAAGGTTTCATGATCTATACACATTTTAACATTGTGAAGAATGGTTTTATGGTGGGTATTATATCAGGGTTTTCAAATAAAATATAAAATGAAGATATGATTTGTTTTTTGGTGGTAACAAAACCCCAGAGATTATAAGATGTAAAAGAGAATTACACATAATTTAATACCCTAATCTAGTGACGTTTATAAATTATTTTCATCTGATTTTTTTTCTTTCAGCCATTCTCTCTTTTTACTCTTGTTTTGGGTGAACCCTTGGTGCCCCAAGGTGTTCTTAAATCCCTTTTTATTCCTCCTTGATCAATTTATACTAGTGGATGTTCATTCGTGATCATTAGTTAATCATTGGTGTGTTTTCTTCTATTTTTTATCTATTATCTTCCATTATTCTCTCAGAGCACAGCTATGGTGGTGTTCCTTTGGTTTAGGGTATGTTTGGGTTTTGTTCTCTACCACCTTTGGTGTAGTGTAAGTTGTTCCATGGTTCCTCATGTTGAGGATGTTGTTTTTGGGTGGCTTCTTCTTCACCAAATGGTGTGTATGAAGATGGAAATATTCTTTGAGGTAGAATTTCCTTCATTTCTCTTTATTTTATATCATTTATGAGGGGTTTTATTTCATTTACATATGAGATATAGTAGTGGTGGATTAATTGAATATGGATAACTATTTTAAGTTTAAATTGAAGGGAAAATGGTTTATTTTCATATTTTTACAGATTTATTGTTATTTTGATGCGATTGAATTTATGGTATAAATGACCACATAAAAATTGTGGTTGTTTGTGGTTCTTTTGCGCTGTTTGAAATATGTTTTGGAAACCTTGTTTTTTGTGCTAGTTTTGATATCATCCTAAATTGAATTTGTTTAATTACTTTTATATGGATAATGAAATGGTTTCCCCAAAATTCTTGTTTGTTTAATAACACCCCATATAATTAAAGTAGAATAGGATAAAATAACCATTGTAAATTTGAAAAATGATCTTTTTTTATTTGATGTGGGTGGTTGGGGCTTGTAGGGTTGATGGCTTTTTTGGATGTGCTTGTGGGTAGGATGGTTTGTTTTTCGGTTCTTGTTGGTTTGAGAGGATATGGTTTTTTGTTGGTTCTTGTGGAATGATGATGTGATGGTTTATTTGGACGTGCTTGTGGAATGACGAGGTAATATTTTATAGGCAATGATATTGTGGAAGCAAGGTGAAAGAATGTTGAGATATTTGTGGATTGTGTTAGTGTTATTCTAAATTCCTGACTAGTGATGATATTAATAAATGAATAATTGTTTTTTAATGTTTGGAATGACATGGGTTGATTTGGTTAATGAAAACAAAAATTGTAAATAAACTATTAAATGATGGGTAGAGTGGTTAAATGTGGTGGCTGCTAAAAAATGAAAATATTGCAATGATTAAATGTAATTGGTTGTAAAATTTTAATTGAATTTGTTGCTTGTAATGCGGTGTATGCATTTTGAGTTAGAAATAATGTGAAAGTGATGTTCTTTGGTTAGTTGGTTGTAAATAAATAGGTTGGGATTGTGTGTTTTTACCAATATATATTTATACACTATACATTCTTGTGATTTCTATAGGAACAACGCCAATGTTGAGAACTGTGATGAACACCCACATTATCACATGCAGGTATTTTTCTTAACATCCAATGAGGAGTATAGATGGATGGGTACCAATTGTATTCCACTCTCTCGTTCAGGCGAGGTAGGTATTTCACATGTTGTGATGGCCTGAATAATGTAAGTGCATTATACGGTTATTGTCGTATCCTAGGTGTCATTGGGGTGAGGGTGATGTGATGTACTATGTGTCTTCTGGATTTGTTTTGATGTGCTTTCCTAGGTGTCTTCGGGATGATATGTGATGAGATGCAATATGATGTATTGTGTAGTGAGGACCAGTTGTGTGTGGGGTTGGATGTGTTTTGAGTCCTAGGAGTGTGGGTGTGGGATGTGTTGTGAGGCATAGGTTTGTGCGGTCAGGATGTGTTGTGAGGCCCAGGTGTGTTCAGGGGGGGATGTGTTGTGAGGTCCAAGTGTGTGAGGTTGGGATGTGATGTAGTATACGAATGGGATGAGAGTGATAGGACATAAAATGTTTGGCGAGAAAGCCATACCATTGGGAATGTGGGGTGGGGTATTCTATCATCAATGTTCTTTAACTTATATTTTATTAATTGACTAGCTTTATTTGTGGAGTGTTCCTCTGGGAGGTTAGGATAGTTTGTATATCATGTTAGGTGTTGTTTGCTTTTACTATCTTCTCACAGGTGAATTAGTATGCTACTTTTACATGTTCATGAGAGACATTCGTTTTCATACTGACTAATCTTTAATGCACATCTAATGTATGTAAAAATATATTCATTTTTTCAAGTGGATTACATAGACCATGTTTGGTATTATTAGCTCGGGTATGGGGACAATTGATGTGTCACTGCTTTAGCCTTACTTTTGGGTATTTGTGTTCGAGACTTAATTTTTTTTGTTTTACTTTCATTTATATATTCATTGTGGGATGGTTTTTGGGTTTCTTGACATATTTATATATATATATATGTCTTGGAGTTGCTGTGGATGATTCATCTTATCTCCCAATGTTATTTCCTTGTAAGGGAAATGCCTTCCATATTGTAAGAATTTTACACCCTTGGTGGTAGTCCCCAACCAGTAGCATACTAGAGGTAGGACTCAGGGGTCATTATCTCACTTCTTCCATTATTGTCCTAGTAGAGTTATCTTTGGATTGACAAGTCATGAAAGAGTGGAATAAAAGTTGATGGTTGAGAGATAGAATGGTGTTTTGAGTTATGCACCATCAGGATTCCAAGGGTTAGTATGGAAATAGTTCCATATGATCTTGAAACATGACATAGGCTTCGGAAACTAGCTAGGACAAGGGATTTTAAGGCCCTAGTATGATCCAGTGCATAGACCAAGAACTTGTTGAACGACCAAGTGAGATGGACCTTCTTGCTGGGTAGAGACCTTGGAAAGATACTAGTATCATAGTGAATTGATTTATTGTGTGAATTGGGTTGTTTTTAAAATTTTAAATTTAATAAATAATAAGTTAAATAAGTTAAAATTAATCTTAAATGAAATTACAATCTACTTAGGATTAGGAAATCCTTTTTTTCTTTGAACTATGGCTCCTAGTTATCATCTTCAAGTGGCATAGGCAGGTGTGGTTAAGACTGATGATCCATTTGATCGCCAAAGTGTTTATCTGGGTGAGGAAGATGATCATTAGTATAGGAAATTATGTTCTTCATAAAGGTGAGATTTATGTAAATACGATTTTAGTGTTCCACACATGGATATAAAGTGATTTTTGGAAGAGATTGAGATTGATTTCAGTCTGATATGATCCCAGATAGGGTAATGTGACTCTTATGAAGTTAGTCAGATGCGAGGATCTATTCATAGTGGAGGACTTTGTATTTGGGAGAGAGGAAGGTGGCTATGGTTTTATGGATCGACATCCAAAAGTTATTTCAAACATAGATCCTTTCATCGACCATGAAGATTGTAAATAGGCAAGAGATTCCATATCTTTACTAGGGGAGGATGTCAGCAAGGGAGCTGGGAATCAAGTTTAAGGACCTTCTTCATTTTTTCACATATCACTTCATAGATGAGAAGTCTCATGTGAGACATCCCAAGAAAAAAACTCCATCCTTATATATAGTATACAGTTACTCATTTTATGTTTCCAATGTCTTTAGAATTTTAGAAGAGGGAAGAGGTGATCGAGTAGATTCACATGTAAAAGTAATACCATAAGAGGGGCTCCACCGGGTTCTTCTAGGGGTAGATTTTCTAATGGAATGTCTCTAGCATTAGGACCTTTGAGGTTTTGACTAGTTGGGAGTTGACCTTTGTAGCATCATTTCTATCATTCTGGTGCTTCTGGTTTCCATGCTTTTCCTAATATCATTGTGGTAGTGTGTTATGGTTTTGGGGTTCTTGACCATTTCCAATACCAATTCCTTGTGGTTAATAATGAGATGTTTGATTGAGGTGTTTAGGTTCAATTCCATACTCATCAGTAATTACAATTGAGACTATTCTATCATTAGGGGAAGCAGTTCTATGCTTCACCGAGGGGAGACTGAGAAGGTAGAGACAAACCTCAGGGTGTTCCTCTTGTTTAAGAACCATCACCCGAGTGTGGTCATAGATGTGGTCATAATTAAATAGGAATATGAGCAAGGTGTGGTCAGTTGTACGATGTGGTGGAAGTAGTTACATAGGGTCCTGAGGTCTTTAGAGTTACACATTGATTGTTTAGTACTCTTGTATGTGCCTTGTTTGATTCGGGAGCTCTGCAGTCCTTTGTTTCAATCATTGTATCACATGTTACGTGAAAATATATAGAGAGTATTCTAGTTCCTTTTGTGTTTAGTATGCCAGTCAGAGGATAGACTATCTTGTTTGATTTGTGATAGAAATGTAGACTAATTATGGGGCCGCGTTAGTCCTATGGGGGATAGATTCCTATTATAGATGAATCCATATGATTTTATTCTCATCATTGAATGGTTTTGTTATCTATGTGATGTTATCAACTACTTCTGGAGGTGAGTAATGTTTTCATATGTCGATGGTCATCGTGTGTTTTTCATAGGTGATAAGAGTTTTGAGGTGGGTAGTCAGTGTATAGAGCCCCTTCTATCATTGTTGGATCAGCTGTCAGTGCAATTAGTGGATGTTGGGATGGTAGAGATTCTCAGGTTCGTTGGGGTGTTCTTGGATGTTCTATTTGAGGAGTTTGTGATTCTAACCCCTCGAAATTATGTTGATATTGGGAGAGAATTGCAGGACAGTGATTCTCTATTTTTGATAGATCCTTATCGGATGAAACCTTATGAGTTTTTATAGTTGAGAATTTAGATAAATGATCTAATTCATAAAGGTTTTATCCGGCCTAGTGTGTCTCCCTGGGGTTCCCTAGTGTTGTTATCAATGAAGGTGGATGGTGTCCTGAGGCTATGTATAGACTACCAGAGGTTGAATCTGGAGACATTCAAGAACCATATGGTCTTTTCTACTAGATGATAGGGGTGATTTGGGTCTTTATGATCGATATGTGGCCTGGATATCTCTTGTTAATGGTGAGGGAGGGATATATCCCAAATATCTAATTTAGATGAATATTTGGGAACTTCAAGTGTGTAGTCTTGTTATTCGGTGTTACGAACACACCGGCCATGTTCATGGGGATTATGATCTCCGTGTTGTATGAGTTCCTAGATTGGATCATCGTCCTATTAATCTATGATATATGAATCTAATTAAAGATAGAATACTAATACGTCGATCATATCAAAAAAGAATTTAATGTTCTTCGACTCCACTAGATCAATGGAATGTTTTCCATGTGTATTTTTTACAGAAAATAGGTGAATTTAATCAAGAATTTTTTGTCTCAGTAGGGTATGGTAGTATACCTAATGACGGATGAAGTAGTTATTTCTGGTGAACCATTTAAGAATGTAGAATAGGTTCACAGTTTCCTTGGTCACACAGGCTATTATCAGATAGTCTTACCCAATTTCCCTTGAGTTCCAGCCTCATTGAAATATTTGACATAGAAGGACAAAGATTTTATGTGGAATTATCAGTTCCAGTTAATGTTTTCGTACCTAAAAGGTAAGTTAGTCAGTGCTCTAGTGCTTCTACTACTGGTGGAGGGTGTGTTGTTTGAGGTGTTTTGTGACATTCCCATCAAGGATTGGGATGCATGATGATGTATTATAAGTGATAGATCACTTATTGGTTTGGGAATTTATGTAACTATGTGAATAACAATGCCACCCATGATTTTGATCTGGAAGCAGTTATGTTTGTGCTGATGTTATGGAAGAATTACATAATTGGGGTGCACATTTTGGAAATCACAAATTTAAAGAGATTGATGTATATATTTTACCTTCATGATTTGACCTTCTCTTAATGAATGTGGATAGAGTTTCTTCAAGATTATTATTTCAAAATCTCTTACACCTCATGAAATAGGATTGTTGTGGTTGATGCTTTGGGTAGAAATTCACAGAAGGTTGATCCCAAGAATCTAGGAACTCTAGGAGAGAAATAGAAAAGTTTGCGTCCTATTACATAGATGAAAGAGTGGATGATTGTAGAGGATATTTGTTTCAGATAATGGTGAAAAATTATCTAATGAAGTATGTGAAAGAGTCTGAATGTGGAGACTTAGAGGAAGAGGTAATGTTCGATCATGTTGTCCATAGTGATGCTCTGGAGGGATAATGAGAGGATAGTCAAAACAGTATTGGTTTTTCATTGGTGGTTGTTTGTTATGGTATCAATGCACAACAGAGTCATTAAGGAGTTACAAATCCTAGCTTTGGCGGTACACCAAGGAATTTTCAAAATGTAACGTAGCATGGGGATTCAATGTTTGTGGACCAGGATGAAACCTTAAGTGATGTGTTTTATGAAAATATTTATGTATTTCTAGCTGGAAAATGTTGAGAATCATGTCCATGGTGGTTTTTTATACCATAGTTATTTCAGAGTATAAATGGGATGACATCTTGATGGATTTCATGACAAGGTTACCCATAGCTCCTGGAGTTTGTTATTCCATCTGGTTGTTCATCGATCAGTCTACAAAAATTTCCCACTTCTTAGAGATCAAGGAATATAGAGTAGTTGATTTATTATCTTAGAGGTACATGGATGAGGTGGTGCAGTTGCATGGATTTCTAAGGTCCATTGTATCTTATTAGGATGTAGGTTTTACCTCAGGAGTTTTTAAGGGTTTAAAATAAGGTTTTAGCACTTTGTTATATCTCATCACTGATTTCCAACCTTTGATATATGGGATGATGGAACATACTATCCATAAATTGGAGGATATGTTGTGGGAATGTGTCTTGGACTTTGGTGGATATTGGGTATACCACATATATTTGGTAGAGATTTCTTACAAAAATAGCTATAACCCTTTTATTGGAATGACCCCTTTTGAGGATTTTTGTGGAAGACCACATCATTCATTATTATGCTAAATGGAGGTTTGGGAGACCATAGTTCTTGTTCCCAATATGGTGCAGAGGATGACATAAAAAATTTAGCTCATTCATGAGAGGATGAAAGCAACAAAAACTATAATAATTCTTATGTTAATCAAAAGAGGAGTCCCTTGGAGTTCAATGTTGGGGACCTAATGTTTATTAAAGATTTCATAGAAGTGTGAATCATAGGTTTGGTTGAGGATAAATGTTTTATACCAGGTTTTTTGGACCGTTTGAGGTGTTCAAGAGAGTTAGCGGGGTGGTGTATCGGTTCCCATTTCCACCCTAGTTAAAAAGGACCCTAAAAATCATCCATGTCTCTCAGCCTCATTGGTATCTTCATGATGACACCCATGTTATTGACTGGGAAGAGTTAGATATTAGGGATGACATGATGATTTTTGAGGAACCCATAGAGATCCAGAATCACTAAGTGAAGGCCCTCGTGGATGGACCATTCATTTGGTTCGTGTGTTTTAGAGGCATACGGTCCAGGAAGAGAGTAATTGTTAGTGAGTGATGTCGATGTATGTCTTCTACCCATAGTTGTTTTGTGTTTTTATTTTATATGTTTTTTCTTTGTTATGTAATGTTTGTATCCTTTTGTTTTTATAAAATGTTTCTTTTTTTTCTTGGTTTTTTATATGTGTGGCATCATATGTGATAAAGACAAAAAAATATGAAAATGGGAGGACCATATTCCGAATCGAGTTGCATTAACTGTGATGTGATTAAACCTATACATGAGAGTGTGTTCCACCCAGATATGATAGTATATTGTTGTGTATGATGTACTTCTACGATTATTGTGTTTGGGATAGTGAGGTTTGTTGTTATAGTGGTTGTTTGTTTAGGATGCATGGAAGTTGATATAGATTTGTTGTGGTGATATGAAAATGTGGTTGTGTGTGAAGATATGGTTAGAAATTTTGGTTTCATGATTATAAGTATGTTTGAAAAATTTGCTGCTATTTGGTTTTTTTCATTTGGATAGTGGTAGAATTTGAGGTGATGAGATTTTGAATAGGTATCTCATGAGGTGTATGTTCGTACACCCTTATGTATGGGCATGGTTTTGGATTCTCAATGGTTAGAATAATTTGATAGTTATCTAATGTAATATATCATGACTTCGCAGTCCATTACATTGACTTTTTTGGTTTTTGGAGGTGTTCTGAGGAGGCTCAAAGATAATATGGAGAATTCTGGTTCCTAAAGGTAAGAAACAGGGAGACTACCCATCATGTGACTAAATAACATGATGTGAAATTTATATTTATAGCTTTTCCATAGAGGTTTCACTATCTGTATGAATTTTGCAGAACATTAGAATGGTTTTATGGAATGAAAAATATTGGGGTGTTAAATTAAATAATAAAATTAATAGGCCACCTATTTTTCTCTGGTAACAGGACTCTGGGGATTACTCCACATTTAAGGGGATTAAAATTCTTGTAAAACCCTAATCTATTTCAGTTTTAAAATTATTTTGATCTCAACATTTATTCATTTGATCATGCTCTCTTCTTCCTCTCATTTTGGGTGAACCCTAGGCACCCTGAGGTGTTCTTCATGTCCTTTTCTTCTCTCCATGATCTGTTGATCTTGATAGATGTTTTTTTAGTGGTTTGTGGTTTGTTTTCATCTTTTTTTCATCTGTTTTCTTAAATTATTTTACACAAGATCCAAAATGGTGGTGTTCCTTTTGTTTAGGGTACATTTAGGTTGAGTATTTGACAACTATTGGTGTGGTGTAGGTTGATCTAGGGTTCCTCATTGTGTAGTGGGGTTTTCCAGGAGGGTTCACTATCACTCTATGGTGGGAAGCAAATTTGAATGCTTTTTTGAGGTAGGATAAACTCATTTATTCTCATTATGAATCATGCGGTCATGGTTTTCTTTTGTTTACCTGTAAGATATGATTTTTCTCGATTAATTGAAGATAAATAAATTGGTTAAGTTAAAATTAATATTAAATAGTGTTGTCATCATATTTTTATAGATTAATTTTTAATTTGATGTGACAGATTATATGGGCTAAACACCCCACTGAATATTGTAGTCATTGGTAGTTTTGTATGCATTTGGACTTATGTTGTGGAACCCTTGTTTGTTGTTCTTATTGTGTTATCAGATTAAATGAAAATTGTTTAATTAGTTATACATGGCTAATGAAATGGTTTCCCCATGATTTTGGTTTAATTGATACGCCTCAAAGAATTAAAGTGGAATGTGATAATATGCCCATTGTAAATCTAAAAAGTAATCATGATATGTTGTGATGCATTGGGACGAGGATGGTGTGGATGATGGTCTATTTGTCCATGATTGTGGGGATGATGGTTTGTTTTTTCATTCATATAGGGTGATGAGGATATGGTTTTTTTTCCATGCTTGTGGGATGTGGATGTGATGGTATGTTTGGTCGTGCTTGTGGGATGGTGATGTGATAATTTTTTGTTCATAATTTTCAGGTGGTGAGGTTATGAAATGATAAAAATTTTGGGAATTTTTATTTTTTGGTGTTATATTCCTGAGTAGTGATGGAATAAATAAATGAATAATTGTTCACTAATGTTTGGAATGGAATGGGATGGTTTGGTTAGTGAGATAAAAATTTTCAATAAAATTTCAAATGATTGGTTGTGTGTTTAAATGTGGTGGATGCTAAATAAAAAAATAATAGCATTATTAGATATAATTTTTTAGAAATTTGGAATGGGATTTGTCTCTTGTTGTCTGTTGTATGCATTTAGAGGGTGAAAACAAATTATTTTGATGTGAGTATGTTAGTTGGTTTTAAAAACATACAATGGTATTGAGAGATTTTCACAAAATATATGTATACACTATACATTACTGTGATTTCTACATTTCCCTACCATGTGGAGCACTATGTGCAAAACACCCTCATAGTCCCGTGGGAGGTGTTATTCCTAACATCTGGTGAGGTGTACGGATGGAGGGGTACCCCCTATTTTCAGCTCTCTCTTCTAGGTGCAGTAGGTATTTCATAGGATGTGATTAAAATCAGTCTATTATTGCATAAGATTATTGTTGTGTATCCTGGGAATCTTTAGGATGCTTTCTAATGCGATGTCCTGGGTGTCTACAGGATGAGTTTTGATATTATTTCCTAGGTGTCTTCGGGTTGAGATATGAAAAGATGTGAAATGATGTGTTGAGATGTGAGGCCCAAAAATTTGTTGGAGTAATGTGCTGTGAGGAAAATGTGTGTTTGATCTGTATGTTTTATGGGGTCCAAGTTTCAATGGTAAATATGTGAGGTGGTATACAGAAGTGATGGGTGCGCCAGGATATATGACAGTGTGTGAGAGGGGAATATCGGTGGGAAAATTGTGCACGGTACCCTATCATCGATGTGATTTAATTTCTATTATATTAATTGACTTTAATTACTTTTTGAGTGTGATTTTGTGAGGTTTGGGTGGTTATTATACCTCGATAGGTGCTATTTCGTTCTGCTGTTTTCTCATAGGGGAATTAGTGGGCTTCCTTCAAATGTGCTGAATAGACATTGGTTTTCCTAGTGAGTATATCTATATGATCAACATATATATATTTATAACACTTTTTAGGATTCCAGGAGGATTACATGGATTGTACTAGGCATTACTATCTTCGGACTTGGGACAGTTATTGTATTGCTTCTTTAGAATTTTTTTTGGTATTTACCTTGGATACATTATTTTATTTTTAGCAGTTTATTTATACACGAATTATGGGATAATTTTTGGGTTTCATTATATATATATATATATATATCTGTGTGTGTGTGTCTTAGAGTTTTTTTGGATGATTCATATTATACATTTATGTTGTTTCCTTATAAGGGTAACAAATTCCATATTCTGAGAATTGTACACCCTTGGTGCTAGACGCCAACCCGAGGTCTACTAGAGGCGGGACTCATTTGTCATTATATCCATATATTCATTTCCAATTGAGGAAGGATATCTTTGGAGGGTGGGGGTCATGATATATGGGATAAAAAATTGAAATATTATCATTAATCATTTTAGGAAAACATTATATTGAAATGTTAACGTATCTTCTAAAAATATTCATCCATGATTATCATGTATGACAACTATTAGTCAAAATTTTTTAACATGAATAATAAATATATCATAATTTGTGATATCACCGTGATTGAAAAGGGGAAATATTCTTAAAAGTCATTTCAAAGGAAACCTCCCACACACTAAAAATTAACATTATCCGTGATGATTATCTAATTTGAGATAGATATTAATTATTTTAAATGGTTATGTCCATCAATGTAATGATATAAAATAAATGAACTAAATATAAATATTCCCCTTTTACAGAAACATCATTACCTTGATCCCTGTATGAAATTTGTTTCATTTATTTTATGCTCACCTGTTGGAGTGTTGATACTTTATTATTTTATACAATAAAATAAAAAATTTAAAATTATATTGAATTTTTCATGCAATTAATTTAAAAAATATTATTGAGAGAGATTCATTGACAGAGAAAAATCCTATAAAAATTCCTAAAAATAATGCCTAAAAATGTAATAAAAATTTATATTTATACTAATAAGATATTTCATAAAGTATTTAAAATAGATATTTACTCATTGTGTATCTCAGAATGGGATCAACAATGATGTTACCAGATCTAGATTTCAATAACATTAATTTTCTCACATTGGGAAAGATTTCTCTCAATGATATTATGAAAATAATCAAGACATTATCTCGATATTAAAACCAAGATTTGGGAAGTCCAAAAGAATGAATCATTAACTCATGGTATTACTAAACTTGGTACTCATCCTCCATTACTAATTAATTTCTAAACACTTCCTCAGATTCTTCAACTTTCATCATGAATTTAGTATCTTTCTATTCTATATTAATATTATTCTCTTTTATTACATCATTTTCAAATTTATGTTATTTAATTATAAAAATTTTAGAAGTGTCTTCTTTGAAAAATTATTTCAAATTCCTCTTAAAATTGGATTTAATATTATATAAATCCTTCCATTCATCTTTAACTCAATATAGGAATTTGATAAATTCCCTAGTCTAACCAATAACTTATCTTCATCTTAAAGAAATTTGATTTATTTGGATGATTCTTTTGACACTATTTACATATTATTTACTCTATTATGGGATTTTATTTTAAGAAAATTTGAGGTATCATTTATATATAAATGGTCATTATTTAGAACATTCACCATTGTATGATTATAGAATCTATCATTGATATGGAATTCACCGGTTGAGTATACTGATTTTTTATCCATGAAGATAAAATTATAAAAAATATATGTGGGCCATAATATTTGAGATATGAGACCATAATAAAAAAATACACCATTATATAAAAATAAACCAAAATAAATTTTCTACAAAATAGAAATAAATAATAAAATTTATTGATCAAATTAATCAAATCTTTATCACTAATTGTTTCATTTTTATACTATAACTACCATGAAACAATGAAATTCCATTAGTTATGATTAATTAAAACCAGTGAGTGATGTTTATAATTTTCATTGGTTAAATAAACACCAAACACAATCATGTATTTTAATGTACGTATGAGTTTGATCCCATAGAGGACATGGAATCTTTTTAGGTCAGAAAGCAATATAGTAGATGGTCAAGAGGGGGTGGTGGTGATTTGACTAGATTAATTTTTTAAAAAAGGTATAATTTGTATCAATGTTAATTAAAAAATTTTATTTTGAGCATAAAATAAGATAAATAACAACAAATCTTTTTAATGGTTCAATCCAAGATAGACATAGTCCACTCATATAACTCTCTATTATGTGAGAGACATGTTGTTCACTAAAAATTTTTTTAAATGGGATTAATAAACTAATTATAACATAATTTTTTATAGAATAAGTATAAACAAGACACCTTACTTTTGTATGGGGAGTCAAAACCATAAATAGACAATGAGAGAATGTGTGAGATATCTGATGTGGTGTTATAGACAAATGAAACCAGGAGATAATAAAACATAAAAAAAATAAGAAAAAGTATAAATTTATGTGTAACGTATTAGGATGTATCAATTAATAGAGTAATATAAATCATAAAACGTTTCTTGAATCACTTGAAATGTCTAAATATTTGATCCAATATTGTTTACAAAGGACATGGTTTGTACAACACTTTGCAGATAAAAGTAAAAATTTGTTGGTTCTCAAAATTTTGTGCCATCATAACTAGTTTACGCAGAATTTTTTCAAATTTATTTAAATAGGACATGTGAAACTAACATTCCTACCCAAAATGGGTTATTCAATTCCAATTCATACAACATAATTATCCAAGTGGAGAAGAAATATCGTTCCAGAATAACCATAACAAAAATAATTTGATATTCCAAAAATAAATAATTATTAAATTGAATCTAAATTAATTATTAAATAGACCAAAATATCTTCATAATAATAGGTCATATAAATTATAAAAAAATCACAACACAATTTCACAATTAAATTGCTATTTCAAAATATAGTCTAATTTCATATAATGAACAATTTTTAAATTTTTAAATTTACTTATTTAAAAATAGAAAATTTGTTTGATTATACAATATATTAATTTAGAAATTAATAATTTCAAAATATAAACTCCAAGAAAAAAAATTGAAATGATTGAAATATATATTGTGTGTGTGTGTATGAAAAATAATGAATAAATTAAACACAATATTATTATATCTAAAATACACTAATACATTATTCTCATGGATCCTATAAAATATATATATAAATTTTTGATATCACTAAAATATCTATAACAATTAATATAAGAATGAATTAAATAAAATTATACTAATTATATAAAATTATAGCAGACAAAAAATTTCAAGATTTTAACAAAATTAATATTGTATCAAACAAATAGTAATTATTGAATGATTGTGAGTTAAATTCTATAAGTTTGGATAACATGTAATTACACCAAAGAATGTGGTTATTTTAATTCATCACATAATAAGTTGATATAAATTGTTATTTTTCTTTTGTCTATCTAAAAAATATAACATGTAGTCAGTTGATATTTCTATGTGTGGACAGATGAGAAGCTTCACTCAATCACTTTTAGAAAAAACTTGTGTTAACATGAAAAAAATACATATCATCACTCTATGAAAATAATTACTTGGTCCCATTGAAATAGAAAATAGTACATTAACGTTGAAAAAATTAGTGTGTTCATTTTAAAAAAAATGTCATCACTTCAAAAATTACACATGTGGCATGTTGAAAAAAATACACACAGAGTAACATGATAAAACTAGACTCAGTGATTTTCTAGATCACCTAAACATTAAATTTATATTTTGTTGTAGTTTAAATAAATTTAGATAAAATTTATATCTTTAAAAAGGATAAAAAACATAAATCTGAGTAATGTAGTTCCAGATATTGCTGATAATTTTAACATATATAAACTCTTATTTTCAAAAAAAATGTAAATATTTCCTAGAATTTGGTCAATTTTTAGATAAACTAAACCATAAAAATTTCCTTGTGTATAGAAGAATTAAAATCAAATAAATATATTTTAAATATAACATAATTATAAGTTTAGAGTTACATGATATATAACACAATTTATTATTTAATATAAAAATAAACTATACTACAAATAATTTGTGTATAATTGAAAAATCATAGAGGGAGTTTGTAAAAAAAGTGAGAATATTTTGAGAATAATTTAAACATAATTTTATTTTAAGAAAAGATATATAATAATATAATAATATAATATATATTATGTATTGACCAATTCTAGTTATAGGGTTTTATTAGATCTTCAAAAGTGCTAATATTGTGAGAATAGATAGAGGTTTAACAGTGCTAAAAAAAGCTCCATTAAATAAACACTTTTTAATTTTTTTTATTAAAAGGTACATTTAATAGTTCTTTTTTATAACTATTAAAGGGTTCCTTTAATAGTGATTTTTATTGTTCTTAATGTTCAGCTTTTGACATCACTAAAAAATTTCTATTAAAAATATGAAAAAAAGTATTATTTTTCATGCACCATAGACACCGCCTTTCTCAATACATACATACCCTTTTTATCTTCTTTATACTACTAGATCCTTAATCACAAAACACACCCCCTTCTTAACACTAAAAGGCTACTGCAAATAACTACACACACCTACATTTGATCCCAGGACCTCCCTTATTCCACTAAATGGTGTTTACCACAATGCCATACAAATTTAGTTATATATTTATTGAATTTTATAATTATTTTTATATATTGTTAAATTCATGATATATTTACATAAAATTATATTTTTTTAAATATTTTATATATTAATAATAATTTATTTATATTATATTATATATATATTTATATGTGTGTGTTTGTTATTTTATTAATACATAGACATAACTATATATAAAAATTATATTTATAAACTGTTATATTTTTATGAGGTAAATATAATGGATAATTTTTAAATTCTAAAAAAATTAATGATAAGTACTTTTTTTATTTGGAATTAAATTACTACATAAATATAATGATATATGTATTTATACAACTTATTTATTATATTTAAATATAAGAAAATATGCATATATTTTATTATAAATAATTTTTTTTATAAAAAAAATAAAATTTGAAAACCATAATATCAATATGAATGTAAGACCTAGGAATAAATTAATTCCCCACCGAAAACGATAACCGGACCCCCATAAATGAAGATAAAAATCCATCAAGTGTTCAAAAATTATGGTACCCCAAATAAAAACGTAGTTTTGGAGCCCTTGTGGGCATATTTTCACCTCAAAGAATAGTGATAGGCCCCCCTGATTAATATGACATAATGCTCATCACAAGTTTCTAT
This sequence comes from Viscum album, assembly GCA_963277665.1. NCBI lineage: Eukaryota > Viridiplantae > Streptophyta > Magnoliopsida > Santalales > Viscaceae > Viscum > Viscum album. The sequence goes on from OY728164.1 coordinate 1,821,556,804, forward strand.
TTGGTATGTGGTAGAGACCAAACATACAACCGGTTCAATATTTTTGGCCATCGATATTCGATTAGTTTTTTCAACTTTTTTTAGATATTTTATTGATTTTTTTAATTTTTTATTTTCATTAATTTGATATTAATGTACTCTTAATAAATAATAATTATCATAATATTAAAATAAATTTTTTTAATTATTTTTTAAGTTGTTTTCACTAAATATCATATATATAAAGTGTAAATACTTATTAATATTTATCTAAAACTTATTAAAATATATATATTATATTGATATCAATATCATTATATTTTATATAATATTTTTAATATAATATATTTTATAAATAATCCCTTTATCAGCGCTAGTAAAAAATCACTGATAAATTCCAATCTCTATTACGGATTTTTTAAGCACTAAAAAACACTTTATAAGAATTTTTTACTGGTTTTGAAATATTAGGTGATGTAACAATATTTTTTACATAATCATTACTAAATCGACCCATTTAACAGTATTTTTAACACTCTTTAAGACCTCCTTTAACAGTAATAAAATATGCACTGTTAAACACCCCATTTAACATTGTATTTTGTGCTAAAAGAGTAGGTATTTAAAAGAACTCTTAGCTAGTGATGTTAAATCCTTAGCACTAAATAATAACTGTTGTGTAGTACTTATATTTGATATGCAATATAATTTTGAAAATTATATGTATTATAGATGATTATATAATAAAAAAAATTAGGCTTGTAAAATATATTTCAATAAATTATGATTCTCATACAATAAATAGAAGGTTGGGAAAATTTCGAAAAACTAAAACATAAAATATAATCTATGAAAATAAACATTCCCAAATAAACTCACCCTTTACAAAAATTAAAAAAATCATAGAATTTTTTATTGAATTCTACCACTTTTTGAATATTTAAAAGATACAATATTTTGAAATCCAAAGAAAAAAAATAAAAATTGAGGTAAAATACATCAATTAAAAATTCTAAACACGCGTCCTTAATAAATTCATATTACTTTATGTAAAAAATCAAACTAAAATTCCAATTCATTAGGATGAAATGTTATTTTCTCAAATTTTGTAAAATCTAATTGTTTGGTAAAATAGTCTTCTAGTTTAATTTATATAAGTATATATTCAAGAATAATTACACCATTATTAATATAATATCAAGTAAAATAGAAACACATGTCTATATGTTTTGTTCTGGAATACTGCAAATTATTTTCTGATGTGGAAATAAAATTAATTTATTAAGAATAAATGGGTATACATTAAAAATTATAACTATAGTCAAACAAAGAATTATTAATATTTAAATATTGAGAGAAATATTATCTAGTAGAGATATGATATCTTTTAGTAATTAGAACTAAATAAGTTTTTTCTTAAAATAAAAGAAACTAAATTTTTACCAAGAAAATGAAACATACCTAATGTTATTTCTCAATCAATTCTATGTCCTCTAAAATCAGAGTCAGAATACATAATCATATCATAGTAGTTGTTAGTAAAATAAAATTATCTGTATTTAAATTTTTTTTAACATTTCTAATAAAAAACATTACAACATTTGAGTGAGATTCCTTAGGATCTATTTAGAATATATCACATAAACATAACCAAAAAATTTTATTGTGTCTAAAAGATATTTAAAAAATTCCAATCATACATCCAAATAATTTAGAATCAGTAGATATTATAAAATTATCATATTCTAACTTACAACTGATACTCATATGGTTTTAAAGGATTTACAAGAATAATTACACAACAATTTCTCTAAATATTTATTATATGATAATTGATTAAAAAATATTCCATACTTTCAGGAATAAAATTGAGTTCTGAGAATGAATTTAAATTTTCTAATTAGAGTTATATCAAACTCACTATTCATAAAATATGAGAACTCTATGAAAATAATTTTATTTAAAAAATCCAAAAAAATATCATCAACATAATTTTGAATCATTAAAATATCATTTGATATCATTTTAATAATTAAGTTGGATCAAATTTAAATTTCACAAATCTTTTTTTAATAAAAATTTTAGTTATATCATTACACGAATTTTGTTCTTGATCAAGACCATATATATATTTTGATAAACATAAAAACACAATTGTAAACTTATTATTTTTAAATCTAGGGGTGGAGAAACATACACTTATTTAGAAATAAATTCTATAAAAAAATGAACTTTTAGCATCCATTTGAAATAAATTAAAACCCAGAAAATTAGAAAAAATCTAACACAATTCAAATTAAACATATCCTAGAATCATTTTTAATAATTCTCCCAAAAACGATACCTTCTTCATGACAATAACATTTAGAAACAAGACTATATTTATTAGTTACCAATTATATAGATCCATCCATCGTAATTTTAAAATCCATTTATATCCAATGTAGTTTTTATCTAAAAGGGGATTAACTAAAGACCAAACATTATTGTAGAAAAATTATCTAAGATTAAGATTCGTAATATAAATTCAATTAAAATAATATAAAACATCTTGACCATTATTAGGAACAAAATGATACATAAATGAAAAATTGACCAAAAAAATTAATAAATCATTACTAGTTTGAAAACCAGGATCAATATTAATGATAATATTTTAAAAAAAATGATATATATTTATCACACACAAGTTTTTGAATTATTATTTTTTGTTTTGGTTGGGGTTTGGTCCCCAGGTAGTCTATTGGGAATTGAGAGTTATGGGTTTTGTTTTTTTAATATTCTTCCATTTTATCTTTGGTTTAGATTCCCCCTCATGTTTCCTTTGATTTTTTGGAGAAATAGAGAGTTTTAGGTTAGACTAGATCTTGAACATGGTTGGTACCCAATTAGTAGTAACAATGAACCCAACCCAAGAAACCATGTCATAGGAGACAAAACATACCATAGAACCTCCAAAAAATTTTTCACCACAACCCTGGTAAGCGTGTGACTGGGTATCCTTTGGCTGTGGTGGTCGCACAATCTCTACATGGTATGAAAAACTGGGTGAAGTAACCCTCCGATCGTTCAATCTAATAAAAAATGATTTCCCTCATTTTCTATACCCCTAATTCAACCCTTTGTCCTTTTTTCTATAATCCCTTGGACTCCCTACCCCTGGGTGCACCTATATTCGTCTCCTACTCTCCTTGGGCTTCAATTCTTGGGAATGTTTTGTGCAGATCCTTCATGATCTATCATGTAAGTACTATTCTCTCTTTTTTTCTTATTTTTTTAGTATTTACCCTCTTCTATTTTGGGGGATTCAATTTTATAGTGGATAAGGGGTTTGATTTAGGGAATTAATCATGGGTGTTTTGGTTTGATCTTCTTAATTGGGGTTTATTCAGTATTCATCTTAGTGCGAATGACATGCCGATCAGATTGCACACAATTTTTTCTGAAGGTTCTTCATGAGAGGTAGGCGGTTCCATGACCTAACATTATTAGATGAATTCAACATGTTTGTTTGAGTTTATAAATGTATCATATGGTTTTATTATTTCATGATAATTTTCTTCTTGATGTTGTTGTTGTTCTTATAGGTGAGAAAAAAATTTTGAAAAAGGGAATGGATATGTTTTTGGGTGTGTTATAATGAAATGTTTATAAAGATGGTTGAGGGGATTTTTGGAAGGTGTGAAATGTGTTTATAATGTAACATGAGATGAATGTATGTTTAATATGGATTTTCAATGGAACATGGATCATTTTGATCATGTTAGTCTCATTATGAATTTTTTTGGTACAAATAGGAATTTTTTTTGAAAGATGAAGAGTTTTTTAGAATGAAATTATGGTGTGTGTGGGTTATTTAATGGTATTGGACCATTGGATTGATTAGTATTAAATGTGCGGGTTCCCTGATTTTTTGAAAATGGAAATTTATGAATTGTGTCAGTAATCGAAATTGTATTCGATGTGGGGATTTGGTGTGAGTAAAATGGAAAATGGTTGTTCTGTAGAAATACAGTAATTTGTTTGAAATGTTTTCCCTTTTTTGTGAAAGTGGAGGTGTGTGTAACATGTGAAATTTAGTTCCAGAATATGGGAACCTAGGGTATCTAGGTGGAATGACTAGATCTAGTATGCTAGTGATATAGAAATGGATGGTATCGGTTTCACAGATCTGTATTGATGCATAAAAAACCAACAAAACTATGATGATTATTTTTCACCACTATAATTTTGGATGTTTCTCTTCTCTAATGAATCGTGCATGAGGATGCTAATGGTGGTAGTTACTATACCACCTTTCACCGAGGGATGAGATTATAGTGTCCCACTTGTTCTAAATCAACCCAAGAGGAATTGCCCCTGGTGGTCTACAATATATAATGTGGTGCCATCCGTCAGTATATGGAGGACCACTAGAGTGTGTGATATTTATAAAATTCCTTTCCCATTTTAGCTAGTGATGTGAAATGTTTTTCTTTTAATGTGTCTCTTTTTATCTATTTAACTAATAAATTATATCATCAATGTTTTTTAATATCTTGAATTTAAATGAGAATGTTAGATTCCCTTTTTCATTTTATATTATGGAACCTCTTTCTAGGGTGGAATCTTACCGGGATATAGATCAATCCCTACATACACTTTTTGGTGTATATAGATTTTGTGTATGTTTATCCCTGTTAAAGATAAGATGTTCAGAGATCTTGGTGGGGGTTGTTAGTCGACTTCTCTTGTTTGACCGGTGGCGGTGGCATGATGATGTTACTCCTCATATAGCATAGATGTTTGGGTCAGAGTTTTTAGTTATCTTTATTATAATCTTTGGGGTTTTTTTTCTGAAGTGTAAACATCAATACGGAATATTATTAAGGGTTTTCCTAGTTGTGAAATTTTTGTTTTGGAATGTTCAAAATTATTTGTTGTTGATTTGTATGAAAATTATAAAATCATTCCTAAATCTTGTTAATAAAACCCAAACAATATTTTCTAGGCCATGGTAATAGGGAATTCCCCTCGGGCTATGCCACGGATTGGGTAAGGCACTAGGTTTGATGGAGACCTCAATTGGTTCATGTTAAAATAGAGACAAAGTAGGTTATGCTCTCTTGGGTAATGTTTCTTGAGAATGAGTTAGAATATAACGGAGTTTAGGTCATTGAAACATGATGTTCTAGTAACAATTAAGGTGCTTGGATATCACACCTTGCAACAAGACTTGATTTTCTAGGGGAAGTCTGGATTCATCTGATTCCATGGGATTTGTGGTCATTCAATTTATGAGGAAAGGAAAAGAGATTGAATTCAATGTTCTCATTGAGATTTTAGGGCCAATAAACCCATGGGGATCCGAGGTCATTAACCTAGAACACTCTCCAGGATGGTGGAGTGACTAGAGTATGGCCATAAACCATATATCCAAGCCACCTACAAACAATAATTTCCTCTCTCATGGTCTTTTGTTTCATTGGGTTTTAGAAAACCATTTTGAAAACCCTTGATTTAAAATAGTGAAAATTTAGATTTTAAAATGGAAATAGTTTTAAGTGGATGAGGTTTAGTTTATCAAGATTGGTTTTTTATAACATAACTTGTGGTTTATAGAAATCATTTTTTTAGAAATAATGAATTATGTTAAAGCATGTTTCAGGAAAATTTGTTTTGAAGGGGATTTTCTAAGTAGTAATATATTGTTTTGAATGGGATAAATTGTTTTGGGGTATATGTGTGATGTTTGGAAATAAAATTTTATTTTTGAATTAGTGAGATTTTGGAATATGTGATTAATTTCTAGAAACTTGTTTTAAACAAGGATAAATCAGTCATTAAATGAATAATTTATTGATGATATAGAGTTTTTATTTGTGAGACCAAGAATGATTTAAAGTGAAATAAAATGATTGGAGGTTGATCTGTAAGGTTTGAAAATGATTTTTGTTTAAATGGTTGGTTTTTTTCTAAAAATATTTTGTGATACTTTGAGTGAGATTTTATTTTTATGGATATCATGTTATGAAAAGAGTTTGATTTAATTTTCAAAATGAAAAAATGAGTTGAATGTTTGTTTTGGAATGTGGATGAGTTTTTATTTTACCTTTGGTGTTTTTGTGAGCAGTAACAAGCATAGGATATGTGCGGAATGTTAATGGGTTCTTAGTTTGGAATGAAAAAAAATATATATGGGAGGTTCCTTGGGATACCATTGGTGAATGTGGAACCCACCATTCTTGTTTTATTTAAAAAAAATTTTAATGAAAAAGGTGTGGATTCAGTTTTTATTTTTGAGAATATTATCATGGGGTGTTTGTGAATTGGAAACCACATTTTTTAATGATGTTTCATAGTTATTTTTTATTAGTGAGCCGATTTGAACTGATGGTTTGTGGTTTCTTTTGAGAAGTGTTTCTGGAGGCCCTTTTGTGGTTTCCATCCCACATTTGGTGTTTTCTCATGGTTTGTTTGGAAAACGAATTAGTTTGATTGGATCTGTTGTTTTCCTTCTTGTCAAGTGTATTCCACCATAAAGAGTTAACACACAATTTATGTGCATCCATAGGGGATTTTACTTCGGAAGATACTCCTGTTGACCAATGCATGGACTCTCTTAGTGAATTTTGGACGATGAGAATTTTTCCATGTTTTTTAGTTAGGTGAGTCGTCTCGTAGTTGGATAGAAGGAGTGAGGGGATTTTAAAGATGATTCAAATTCTTTTATATCTACAAGTCATCATGTATGAAGTTAAACAACATTTTTTCTGAAGATCCTACCTTTAAATTGTCAAGGGAATTACAATGTAAAAATGTATACCAGTCAAGAGTTTGTGGTGTTGGCTGCTGTATTTAAGGGAAATTGGATCCTTCATTGATTTTTTCTAGGAAATTATTCATACTGGGCTTCTATTGTGGAAAATATGCTAATAAGTGGCTACGATGGCGATTTATAAGAATCATGTTCTATTGGGGACTTAGTTTAAAGTCCATTTGCTTGTAATGTTTCTATCAATCACAATGGTCATGTTTGGTGATGCTTTGCAGTGTCATGTTCTCACTCAACTACAAAGGTGATGTTTGTGAAATTTTTCCTAAGAACCTCTATTTTTACAGAAGTGTGTTCTCCTTTGGGAAATTTCTAATTCTTTTGTTTAGTGGAAGTTGTTTTCAATGTTTCCATCCTCCAAGTGTCACACATTCAATGTAAGAATGGGTGTGGTGTATACACAATCTATGCACTTTTCATGGTAAATGTACTGAATGGAAGTATGTAGATGTTTTGGTGTGCTGTGATTATTGGTGTTGTCCAGGTTGCGGCAAGGTTACTTGTGGCATGAGAAAAAGTTCTAATTACGGTTTTTTGGTGCCTGATTGTAATGTAGGAGATGATTCGGTCAACAGAGCTCGAACCATAGGTTTCAGAGTGAATACGATTCGTAGATACGGACCATGAGGGGTGTAAAATATTATGTTCTATTGTCCATCTTCCCTATGGGAGTTATTATATGTTAAGCCTCCTGTGTAGTGGTTTCATCCTGTATAGTCCTGTTTGATGGAAAGAGACATGAGAACCATCTTTATTCATGTTTTAATATGTGGAATGGAATATTTTATCCTTGGATACAAGGAATAATTGTTGTTTATTTTTCTTGATATTTAGTTCTTATACTATTGTGGGTGTAAATATACTTATGGTAGTTAATGTATCAATTCCCTTGTTGGAATTTTTTGATCCTAGACTTGGTTGGACACATTCGAGTGTTTTATTTCCTATGGAAGTGGAAAACTGTGTAATTTATTCGTTTTGGTTTAGAGTTTCGTTAATTGGGTCCGTAGAATTGGGAATCTATGTCATTCGGTAAGCTCCTAAGATAGCCCATGATGGTTTTTTTCTTCAGTTCGTGCTTGTTGGTTAAGCTAGTTGGTTAGTTCTTATGGTGGGGAAAACCACTGTGGGTATCATTGAAATTTCCTAAGAGTAAATAGATGTTATCCGTTTTGTTATGATGGAGAGTCTGTTCAGGGCTCCCCGTGTTTGTTTTTAGATCCTTCTAGAGTGTTTTGTTTTTTCTTTTGGTGGAGAGTTTGTTTGGTCTTCCTTATGTCAATATTTTGGTTTTGTTCATAGTGTTTACTTTGGGGTAGCTTGTCTAATTTGGATCTATCAGTCCCCAAACTTATTTCTTAAGTAATAATTTGAATTAGAGGACACCCATAGGTTTTTCTAAGGTAGGTTTATGGTAGCATTATTCAAATTCTATGCTTGTTTCATGTAAATTGTATGAGCCTCAGGTGTCAGTGTTTAAGGTGTTCTTTTTGGGTTGTAGCCTAATTCAATTTTCCAATTTCAAGAATGTGGTGTATGTTTCAGTTGGTGAGGTATGTAGTGTTCTGAATCAATGGATTTTATTGACTATGGTTGACTTTTCCATTGCATTTATCAATCAACTGGAGGTGTCTTATCTTTTGGGGGTTGGTGACAATTAGTGGAAAGTCCATTTTGTGCTCCTGTGTTCGACTCATAACCCTCATTTTCATGCTAGTAGAGTTTTTCATCATCTTGTCATTTTTCATTCAAGGGGAATCTCCTTATGTTTCAATGTAGTATCGTTTATCTCTTTAGAATCATCATTGAGAAGGATTTTTAGGGGCATAATTTGTTATTGTGGGGAGAATTGTCACACTCGGGTTTTTGAATTCTTTTTTTATTTTGTTTAGCAATTAGTCTTCTGGTAGTATCTCGGGAACTAGGTGTGAGGTATTTTTTTTATAGTATCCTAATATTTTATCTTTGGAACATATTTCACCATTTAGTTTCCTTTTATTTTTTTAGAAATAGATAGTTTTGGGCAAGAATATTCATGCACACATTTGGCACATGGTTATTAGTAACTGTTTACCCAAACAAGGAAACCGTGTGGTAGGAGACAGAACCTACCACACTGCCTCTAGAAAACTGGGAACCTTTTCCCATATAAGTTTGTGGCTGGGACTCCTTTGGTAAATGTGGCCACATGGTATCTGGATAGTTTGGAAAACCATGCATACTAACTGTATGACAACTCTATCTCTTTAAAAAAATTCCTTTATTTCTTTGTCCTTTATATTAATGCCTTTCGCCCCCTTTGTCGATACTCATGGACTCACCATCCCTAAAAGTGCCTCCCTCCGTCTCCTCCAATCATTGGGATTAGATTCTTGGGAATTGTTTGTCGATCCTTTGATATCTCTCATGTAAGTCATATTCTTTCTGGTTGTCACTTTATTTTAGTGTCTTCCCCATTCTATTTTCGGGGTTTCAGTTTTATATTGTATATGGGGTTATATTTAGGTTCTTAATATTGTGTGTTTGGGTTTTAAATTCTTGATTATGATTTATTCTTGCATCATTGTAGTGATAATCACGTGAAGATGTGATTTCACACCATTTTCTAGAATGTTTATCATGAGAGGAATATGGTTCCATGCCTTATCATTTTCTGTAGAATTAAATATGATAGATTGAGTTTATAAATGTGTCCTTTGGTTTGATTATGTGTTTAAAATTGTGTTATTTAACTGGTTATTGTAATTATAGGCTAGAAATAAATTTTGACAAATGGAATGGCTATGTTTGTGTGTTTTTTAAAATGTAATGTTTCTAAAGTGGGGTTTAGGGACTATTTGGAAGTTGCGAAATATGTTTTTAATGTCACTAGATGGGAGAGTATTTTTAATTGGGATTTCCAATAGAATTTGTACCATTTTGAGAATGTTATCCTCAATATGAATTTTGTGTATAAATCATAAATTATTTTAAAGATGAAGATTTCATTTTAAAATGACCTTGATGTTTGGGTGTGTTAATTAAGTGGATGGTCCAAATGAATTTATTAGTTTTAAATGTGTGATTCTCATGGTTTTTGGAAAAATAGAAATTTATGAAATGTTTTATTGATGGAAAATGTATTAGATAAGGGTTTTTGATGTGAATAAAAGGGAAAATGATTATTTTATAAAAATAAGGTAATTTCTTTCATTGGTTTGTCCTTTATTATAAATTTGGTGTTGTATGTAACATGTGAAATTCAATTTGATCATAATGGAACCCTGAGTATCTTGGTGGATAGACTACATATTGTATACTAGTGATATAGAAGTGGTTTTTCCTAATTTCACTGAGTTGGATTAACACATACAACACTAACTAAAATAATATGATGATTGTTCGCTAATAGAATTTTGGATGTTTCCCCACTCTAGTGTCTCGTGCACAAGAACACTAATAGTTTTGGTTTCTATGAAACGTTTCACCAAGATATGAGGCTCTAGGGTCCCACTCAAGCTAGATAAACCCTAGGGGAATTACCCATGGTCCACTCCTATATATTATATGGTGCCATCTATTGGAATAGGTTGGACCACTTGAGTGTTTGTTTAATTGATAAGATTTATTTTTCATTTAAACTAGTGTATGTGGAATGATATAATTTCAAAGGGTCTCTATTTAATTTTTTACCAAATAAATGTTTTTCTAAGAAATGTTTTTAAAATCATGAATTTAAATGATCATGTTAGATTTTATTTTTAATGTTGTATCATCGAACCTACTTCTTGGGTGGCATCCTACAAGAATGTGGACCGTACCCTAAAAAATCCCAAGGGTGTATATAGATTTTTTATATTTTTATTTTAGGTAAATATGATATGCTAGGGAATTATGAAGTGGGTTGTCAGTGGTCTTATCTTGAGTGATCGGTGGAGGTGGCTTTGGGATGTGGTTACTCATGTGGCATGGAGGTTTGGGTTAGAGATTTTAGTTTTTTTGTAGTTGTTTTTTGAGGTTTTTGGTTAAATTGTAATTATCAATTATTAATATTATAAAGTGTTTTCTTGGTTGTGTAATTTTAGTTATTTCATATTTAAAATTGTTTGTTGATGATATGTATGTGATTGGGTAAAATTGTTCCAAATTCATGCTATTGATTCCTAGGAACAAGTTCTTAGCCTGTGGGGGTCAAGAAAACCTCTTGATCCATGCCATGGACCTGGTCGAGTTTCGGGGTCAGATAGTGACACTATATGGTTGATGGAAATAAGAATAATTGAAGATCTAGGATCTGTTCATAGAAGAATATCCCCCCTCAATTTATTTATCTTTATTAAACACTTTTACTATTCCATTGTAATTATCTTCAAATGCAAAATTTCCACCATCAAAGTTATTGTATGTTATTAAATTTCATAGGATTCTAATCATATTCCTAAATCATCCACTATCCAAGTAGCATATATTATTTTTGATAAATCCAATCAGTTTCTTTTATAATAAAAAATTACTTGAAAAATTTTGTACCTAAGTTACTTTAGGTCCAATTGGCTTAGTAAAACATTTTTTAGTTACCCATTAGAATTTAAAAAATTATTGTCTGGTAATATATATATAAAAGGTTTATAAATATGAGTTTTTTTGTTAATAGAAAAGAATATTTAAATCTATGATAAAAATAATTCTCATATAGTACATTCATACCACATTAAAAAAATATAACAATAAAACTAACACAATTTTTACATTTAACAAAATAATTTCGATAAATTATATGAAATAACTTATCACAGACAATTACATATTTCTTTTTTTTTATTTTTTTCAATGGTATCATTTTATGATACATTGCCTAACCTAGAGTAAAATCAGATAATCTATTTTTAATAAATAAAACTTCTATTTTTAAATTTTTATTCAAATATTGACAAGATTTAAATACACCATAAACATTTTATTAAGATGTAAAATAAATATTAAATAGTTTTACATTCTATAGTAAATAAAATTTATTTTCATAAATAGGTTTCTTATTATTTTATTTAATATTTTGATATTATTCATTTTCATAAAAAACATCTATCAAAATTTAAATTTCATATTATAACTCAAAGACATTCATATATTAAGAATCTTTCTCAAAATCTGAACAGATATAATAAAATAAAAAATCATTAAACTCATTTAAATAATCCATGAATTAAATGTTATCAAATTATTTCTCATTTTCTAATTCTTCACTAGAATTGGATTCTTCAGTACAAATCCAACTACTTTGGAAATAATTTTTCTACTTTTGGTATTTCTCATTATTATTTTGTTTTGGAATTTTTGACCTTATATAAACATTCTTTATTCATCCAAAGAAAGTAACATCATAAGTATTATAATTTGTACTACATTTCTTATATCCCTTGAACGATTCAATTTGAGAGATTATTTTAAATCTGTTCTTGAATAATTTTTTTAATTTATTTTATAATACAGTAAAAATATATGATATATATTCTTTTTCAATTTACTTATGTTCATAATCAGAAGAGTTAGTAGGGATAAAATTTATATAATTTAAATCAACATATTTTCTCTTTATTTTCTTCACATCAGATATTTTCTCCAATTCCAGTTCATACATAGTTAGTGATAAAATCAAATGATCAAGAGTGTACTCTTTGATGTTCTTCATTTATTCTTTGGAAAACATCTTTACATTCCATTTATTTTTTATTTCTCCTCATAGTTTAATAAAAAATAATGAATTTTCAAATGACTGTCTAGGATAAATCAATCCATTCACAATTGTAGTGAATCTATGGAACATCTGGTTTGTAGTTTCATCTTCACCCATCTTGATGTCTCACTAATCAAGTCGAAGCATTCGCATATCAGTTTAAATTTTTTTTTTGAGCTAATGTGAGTAACATGTAGAATAATATATATCTCATGAGCTACATTATACAAAAAAATCACAACTAAAAATAATTTTATTAATAACATAATATAAAATATTTACAACATTGGGATTTAAACCATATTTATCTAAATCATTTACTAAAAAAGTATTCATTTTATATTTTAGTAGTTTATATTGTTTTATCATGATAGATCAATGTTTTATGATTTAATGTTTATGTTTTTCTTCCATTATATATTTTGAGTAATAATTATGGTTTTAATAAAAGTGAGGTTGCTTCTAGGGAATCCATTCATCACTTACATTCATTCTTCTATCATATAATTATTTTTTTAACATAGACTGAATGATCTTGGATAAATCATAACAAAATAAAATATATACAAAATGTCTATGTCGAATAGAAATATGTTCTTGGTACAAGGGGGTTTATATGAAGATAAGAAATATTATCACCAATGTATCTTTTTAAGGTCAATAATTGATAAAAATTGTTACATTGGGAAGGGTGATAAGAGATGGTATAATAGGGGGTGAATAAGCCAAATTAAAAAGTATTACTAGATCAAATTATTATCAAAGATTATTAATAGAGTTAATTTATAATAGTAATATAAGTTAAAAATCAAACGAAAGATTTATAGTGGTTCTGTTCAAATAGGACCTAGAACACTCTTATACCTCCCTACACAATGAGTGATACATTGTGCACAGAACCAATTTTTGATAGGTAATTATAATCCAATTACAACGTAGTTCTTCTTTTGGATGTATTACCATGACAACTTCCATTTATATAAATAGTAAAAACCTTATTACAATACTAAATATAGACTATTGGAGTCACAACCTAAATAGTTCTGAATTTAGAGTCTAGGATTCAAATCCAAATGAAACAATGAATGACTTTTTTTCAATGAAAAAAATAAATTGATTGAAAGAGAACATGTGGGAGATGATATGTTGTTTTATAGAAATATGAAACTATGAAAAAGAAAAAGATAATGTAAATAAACACATGTGTGTTATCTATAGTAATATATCATGATTTATTTTCAAAACTAGTAATATAATTCATAGAATATTTCATTTAGTACTAAAAAAAACTAAAGAAAACATTATCTCCTAGGAAATATATTGTACATAACTTCAATGTATGGCGTAAATACACATTTGTTCATAGAATATTGTGTTCTTGTAACTAGAATACATTGAATATTTCCTGATAGATTTTAATATGATCTCTAAAACTAAGAATATAAACTTTAAATGGTCAAATTAATTCATAATAAAGATTCTAAATTATTTAAGAGTGATAAGATTATTGTTCTATAAAAATTGGGACAATTTTTTTGAAATTCAAAACCTAATGGTTGATTCAAAAAAATTTGAATTACTAATTTAAATAACTAAAATACCACCATACCAATAGTTCAAATAAATTCAATGAAAACCATAGGATAGTTTTACTATTAAATATAAATTTTAAAATACAATTTAATTTTAGGTAGAGCGTTATTATAAAAATTTTAATTATACTACATTAAACAGTAGAATTAATGTTTTAATATTTGTTAATGACACTAAATATTAATTTATAAAAGAATAATTAAAATAAATCCACTAAAAATAAAAAAAAATAACGAATCAAAATATATATTGTATATATATTCTCACATAATGATTTAATTAAAAAAATTTAAATATATTTTATATATGATAAAAAATATAATAATTACATCTATATAAATAATTTGTATTTTTGAAATCAATAATATATATAATAAAATTAATATAAAAATTTAAAACTATAAATGATAAGGAAAAAATCATATAATTTTTTTAGGATTTAGTAAAATAAATAATGCTTCGAACTCACTGTGATTGCCGAGTGGCCATGAGGTATATTCCTTATTGTCTGTTAACATACAATTCCATAAAAGCATGTTGATGGTTCCAGTAGTATTGCAGTTAGCTGATATCATGTGTGTTATTTATATGTACAATGTGAAAAAAAAAATATACAACCACCTATGATTTAAAAATTTGGTCACTTAAGTGGATTTATGCAGTCACTTTTAGAAAAAACATGTTATCATTTGAAAAAATACACATGTCATTACATTAACAAAATAATCAAGTGGTCACATTTAGATAAATAAACACCATATGGTTAATTTGAAATTGAAAATATAGTCAAACATACCAAAAAACATTTGTCATATGAAAAAGACACACTTATTCAGTTGAAAAAATACATATGTAATTGAATAAATAAAATTCCATCATTTTTTGGACAAACCTAAACATATTATTATGAATTTGGAATAGTTCAAATAAATGTATATAAAATATATATATTTTAAATTAATAAAAAAATTAAATCTGATGTATGTAGTGAATGATATTAGGGAAATAAAATAAAATAAATAAACTAAAATCTTTAGAAAAAACTAAAAATAGTGTAGAAAATTCGTTTTGTTTTTAGAGAATCCAAATACCAATTTCATGATTCTTTCCAATTCAATGAAATATACATATTCTATTATATTTCCTATAAAATATTTTTTGTGTACTCCAATTCTATGTAACTCTAATTTTCATTTAATAAAAGAAGAAAACAATAATCTAAAAATTTATATATAACTACAAACCATAGAAACAGTTGGGAATAAATTATGGACATTTAGAGAATGATTAAAACATATTCATAGTTTACAAAAATGTAGATAATCATCTTATATTTCTTTTGAAATATTAATTATACAATTTTAGAGACAATTTCTTAATATTTATTAAAAAATACGTGAATTATTAAAAAATATTTCCAAAAATCACGAGTAACTGGTAATTAATAAAATATTTAAAGGAATTGTAATATTCAAATCATTAAATACAATGAAAGATTAAAAAAACATAAAAATTTGAATTAATAATTTGTTACGAATTTCTAGAACTTCATGAACTTATAAAAATGTGAATATGATTCTAAATTATTTTAATCTAAACAATATTAATTAGTTAACAAGTTTTCTAAGAATAATAAAAATAAAAAGAAGGGAACCTGTGTCCAAGGAAGGATTTATAAAATCGAAAATAAAACAACATCACTTTTTATATTTATAAAACTAATAGTTATTATATTATAAATATAATAAACATTAATTTGATTGATTTTCATCAGTACTACTCTAATATCTAAAATATTAATGATCATATGAATAAAAATAAATAAAATGAATTATGTTCTAGTCATGAAATAAAAATACTATCATATAAAACCACCAAAATTAATTACCTCTACCTTATTAGGTTTTTTTCAATATATAAAATAACTCAATTTTATTTAATTAATATTGAGATAAATAACATCTTGTGACAAAAAAATACCATTTAATAAACCTAACTCATGAGAAAAAAATTAAGACACGTGACACATAAAAGTTCATATTAATCCAACCACCTTCTATAAAGTATTCCACTCATATTTTACTAGTTAATGGTCACCTATGATCCACACAACATAGAAGAGGTAATATTATGAAAATAATGAAAAAATATGGAGAAATTATTGTTAACATAATTAAATTGAGAGAACACATAAAATGTAAATATACCATGATGCCATAATGAAAAAAATGAATGAAAATGATTCATATTTAAGTATTCATATCTTGACCTCATTACATGACATGTTGTAATTTCTATAATTAATCCTTAGATGATTAAATAATATCATCAAACTATAGAATCCTTGGGGGATAATCACTCTTAAAAGAACAATGATCCTCATTTTATAAAAAATTCATGTATTCTTTTATTTCATTTATTCATTCAACATATAATGTTTTAATATCTTCAAAAATATGAATTAAAATATTATATGATGATTAGATGTCAAATATTTCATTCCAAACTCAAATATGCAGACTTTCTTCCTCTTTAGACAAATTAAAATTACATGGAATGAAATTTTATAATAAATATTTGTAAATGATAGATCTATAAAGTAATTTTTTTATAATTTATATCTCCTTCTTCCACCATGTCAAAGATAAATAATTTTCAATATTGCACCATATTAAAATTGAATAAAATATTCCCCAAAATTAATTCAATAAATATTTTGAAAATATCACATTATAATTCCACCATGATTTTATGTAAAAAAATCATAATGTTATCTATAAATATTCCATAACATTTTCTAAGTAAATATGTAATGAGTCACTAATAAACATGTCTTTAAAAATAATCTGATCATTTCACGTAAAAACCTATAAACATATCAAGAAGTTCCATTAATTTAACAGTTAAAATATATCATATATTTATAAATTATGAAATCATTGTCTGTTTCTCGTAAAACTACCAAGGTTATGTTTCACAATACATTTGATTTTGGTGCGGTAGAATCCATTGTATTATTATCCTCATGTTAACTAATAATTTATAAAACATAGATAAATTATCATTTTTAACTACTTGATAATCATAGTTTGATCTTATAAATCTCCATAAATACCAAATTTATTTTGGAATGTTGGATACCTTTATAGTGAAACCTATCTGACCATAATCAAACATTGTAATAAAAATATTTCATGGCCTCTACATTGTAGTATGAATTCAGAATTAAAGTGTATGAAACACACCAACTGATTTTTTATTCTATACCTTTTCAAACCACTTTATAGTGTGGTTAAGAGTCCATAGATCTAAGCCTTCAAAACATCATATAAATTATTCTTATGCTTTGATGTTGTGGTGTGATGGTCAGAGCCACAAAACAATATCTTCTTTTACTTATCATAAAAAATATTATGTAAACCCCATAGTAACATGATGAATTCATTATTATATGAACAAAATTTCAAAACATTTATCACTACCCAACATTACAACTGAGATATATGTATGAGGAGTGGATGAAAATATTTAGTGCAGGCCCCTAGAGTTTAAAGTGTGATTTGTGTGTAGAATTTGGATCATGGGGTCTTACACAATTTTTTTTGTTCTCTCATATTTTCTATTTTATCACCAATAATTAATATGTTGACCCATTCATCTCTAATAGACTATAAAATTATTGTTTAATATCTTATTTTCACTGAAATATGTTACATATTTGATTGATTTCCCATCATGAATAATGTTTTGGAAGAACAATTATTCATTTTTTTCTTCTATTTTTCCACAAAAGACAATTTAAAAAAAATCATAGTCAAATAATAATAGATCCTTCCTTTTAACTTCAGGATGTACTCATACATGATCATTACAACGTGATCATGATGTATCTCACCGGGATTCCTTTGAATCATTATCTTTAAGCTCCTCTCAAAATGTCAACACCATCATGTTGTATATCATCGATTGATTTAAAAAAATCCATAAAAATTCTCTTATTTTTTAAAAATTATTCTTCATGATCCATCCAAGCATAAATTATGATAAAAAATTTAAGACTATGTACTATGCTAAAATATAGATAATGTGAGATATAAATTTCTCTGCTCATTTACTAAATTAAGATACTCTTGATCTGTTTTCTTCCAATATAGAGAGTATGATGGTTGATGAGGTTACCATATTTAATTATATTATATATGTGACATAACAATTGTATTTCATTATCCCCACATCTATATTGTTTTCCAAACCATGAAATTTTTGGAAAATTCTATATGAATTTCAAAGAAAATTATTCATCTTTCTAGTACCAAGTTTCATCAATATTATAGAATATTTTACATGATTCATATTATTTTTGAAATAATATTCAACCATTGAGACAGAAATTAATTCTTTCATAGGTCATACCCATTGACCATAAAATTTTTAGCATAATTTGATTGATATTAAAGCTCATTATCTTCTAGAAATATATCATTTTATATAGAAAGTAGTTTTGATAATATATTTTTCCTCCATTGATTTCTATATTTTAAATAATATAGTTTTAGAATACATAATAATGAGGCATACTTCATTAACTCTATATATCATTGTTTCTATTTTTATTTATTTAACTTTTCAAATGGAAATTTAAAATTATTATGGTCATATTCAACCACTATTCTCAATTGTTCAATATAATGTACATCATTATATATAGTAATATTGATATCACCAGATGCATAAGATATATTTTATCACATTCAGTGGTAAAAATATGTTCTTCCTTGTGCTTGGCCTAACATTTAATAATTTTATCTATTCCATGATATATCAAGTGTTCTTATAACCCATCTAGAAAAATTCAGCTTCAATATCAATATTGAAACCCATGCCCATAAATGTTATATAATTTAAATTATATATTAATATTTCAATTAGTGTGAGGGTAATTTTTAGAACCTTGATTCAAAATGTTATTTTGGGAGACTGGTCACATTTAAAAAGAGTTTTTGGATAATGAATTATATTCGGTAGGTAGACACGAGGATCACATGTTCATTACATGATTGTCTGGTTGGGTGGGTTACTAATATTAAATACCTTGAAAATGTCACATACCATACTGAAATTATTAGTGGATTATATCTAATTAATAAGAAAATATACTCCTCATCTTGATATTCTTTTCATATGGGCGATAAAGTAATCCTACTGCCACTGCGTGCTACTTTGCATTAGTAAAAATCTCATCCCATGCAGCACATTAACTCCTCCCATGCGTCGATGAATCTCTACTCGGATGTGTTCCATATAGGACAAGTGATCCACTTTTATTTCTATGATAATGTATTCCCAAAAGCATCCCTAGACAACATACGGGGTATCCATTTTCCTTGTGACATGGTTGAGGTCCATCTTAGGTACTACCCAATTTTTGGCTAACTCCTCAGCAATTCCTTTCCCATTTTAGTGCCTATAAAAAAAGAATCCATGATATATCATGAATTTAAATTATAAGAATATAATGATTTTTTATCTTTGAAAATTAAATTATAAAATGTTAAAAAATATATAAATTATAAAATCCAACATATGGGAAAATTTATCAATTACTTTCAATATTATAATAAATAAAATTCCAAAACAGTGTTTATAGAATTTGTTATAAAATCCTACACACTCAAACCTTGATTTCCCTCTTGAAAATATATAAACATAAATTATAATGTAAACCCCCATGCTTCCATTATTTAATATTCAAAATAAAAAAATAAATCAATTATAAATAGGATGAATAAACTTTAATGTAACATATATGAAACATAAATCCAAATCATCAATAGTGTACCATGTTTTGATCTATCCTATTGACAAATGATTAGGTTTCCCCTATATTACATTCACTCATATTTATGTATATTTATTAAACACACTAGGGTATGATTTTCCACACCATCATTTTCGTTTTCTCATCACTCAAGGTAACAATTAAATGGATTTGTTCTCATAAATTAAGTACATGTAGAATAATTATAAACATGAATAAGATATAAATTCTCTAATATTTTGATGGAAAAATCAATAAAAATTATTATGGATTAATATTTAGATTCATAATCTATGATGTTAAAGGAAAGTTGGTAATTGAATTCCTAGAGATAATTAGGCTAAAAATGAGGTTTATCTCTCAATATCATTTCATTATAATATTTGGTGATTTGAAATAAAATTATCCAATAAAAAAAGAAAGGACACCCGCTAGAACAATCTTAAAGAAACGTTTATGAAACAATATATCCATAATAAATAAAATACACCTCTTTATTTTATTTAATTTTCTAAATATTTAAATTATTATAAGTTTTACATGGACAAGTCTAAAATTTACCATTCAACGCCAAATTATATAAATCAACGGTCAACTGATGGTGATTTTTAACCAAAAAAACATAGCCCAATTTTTTAATTTTTTCTTTAATATAGGAATTGATAATAAGAAAATAGAATAAAATCATAAAATGTTTCCAAAACATTATAAAACAACCAAATACGTTTTCCCTCAATAAGTAACATCCCCTTTACATGATATATAAACCGATCCTCCTGCACTTGATACTAGATAATCATTAAAAATACTGTATTATGGGTATGAATGGGTACAATTGGATATAATGTGGATCATTCTAGTCAATGGTCATTCATGGCCCCTAAAAGAAAAAATTAATATACATATTAACTTTGGAATCAAGGATAATAGATAAATCAATAAAATTCCTCAATAATTTTGTAATTTAATTTTCATATAAGATAGCTTCGAAAAAATCAAATACCAGTCCTAGTAAGTAACATGTACAAGGATCTCTGGGGTAATTTTTCTAAAGATATAATAGGAAGTATTACATCTAGAAACATCACATCAAAGGTAAAAAATTAAAAATTTAATCACTCAAGGAATGTGTGATAATTAAAAAATACCAACAAACAATATTATGGAAATAAAATACTGAAAAAATGTATATATAGTTTCATCTATATGAAACTAAAAAGAATAATTAGGGTTAATTGAATCCAATTTCACATTATTAATACAAATAATTAAATCTTACCATATTAGTTATTCAAATTAAACAACCTAAAAATTAAAACAAGGAATCATGGTTTCCCAAAGTAATTTTATGTATCATTGGTTAAAAAATATCCCAAATATAATTTTGTGTATCCATTTTTTAATCTATGATTAAAATATATTAGGAATTAAGTGTAGTATCATTTAATAATAAAATTTAATGTTTACTCCCCTTAGACATTATTTTTTCTCCATTCTATTTTAGAAATGTTTTTGTATTTCGAATCATCATAGGACTTGAAATAAAAATTAAAATATTGAAATTGAAGGACCTTTATCATGAATTATTAGAATAAATGTAATTTCACTCAAAAATTAGTTCATAAAAATAATTTAAAAGAAATTAAATACTAAAGTCCTTCAGAATAAAAAATTCGAGTTACATCCTGGAAGGTAGTTGGTTTTGGTCATCATGATCAACTATACCTCTTTATGACAAGTGACTAAGTGTTGGAAATTGGTTTGTCATTATGAATTTATAAATTGTTTAAAATTTTATTCCTCTATGTATTTGGGTCCACTCCCCTTATCTTGACTTAACTTCACACTTCCACTCAGCAATAACTTATCTACCTCCATGGTCCCAATCCATTAGTGTCACTCCAATCTAAAAAATTAATTGGGAAGTTCATGAACTAAATACACTAATATAATTAACTTTAATATTTAGGGGAAACAATTTATCCTATTCCTTATAACATGTTTAAAAACTGCTTTTTTTTACAATTGTACATCATGTTTCCCTTCACCCTCATAAATTTTTTTATTATTTTTAAAGGGTAAGAGAATCCTAAACTAATTGAAATCTATATTCTCTCAAATCATATCCATTATCATAAGTATTTTTAATTTTCTTGTGTATATTCATATTCCCCATTTTTACACCAAATCTTAAGAAAAATTACCCACTTTTTAAATCTATTAATTCCATTTCAGTTATATGGAATGATCTTCCCATTATTATTAAAGAATTATCTTCATCCATTTCTATTAGAATAAAGTCCACCGAGAAGTTAAAATTATCCCCTATTTCAATTAAATAATAATTTATTACATAATAATTTATCACTCTTGTATCTGAATACTATATCAGAACTTGAGTTGGATTCATTTATTTAAATCATTTACATTTAAATCAAGAATATGACTTAATTTTTATCTCATACCAATATCACACAATATATTTTGAAAAAAATAATATCTAATATTAAAAATAATAGAATATCTTCTAAAATAACATTGATTATGTAGTAGGATTTCAAATACCACATTTAAATATTCCCTCATCAATGTTATCCATCCCAATTCCTCTATCTTCCTCTTGTATGAACCCAATTTCATTATAACATTTTCAATGGTAATCATGTTCACTATAGATTCTATAAATGGATTGAGAATATGTAATTTCTTAAATATATCCAAAAAATTACTAATTTTCATTGAAATTTTCTTTCCTTTATCTACTTGGAATAGGTATGGGTGGTTGATATAGGGGTGGTACATTATCTCTAACCACATTCTATGATTCTTTATCCCTTTTATCATTTCCTTATGTAGTTTCCTTCTCTCTTCAACATGGATCTCCTACAATTTTTCTGATTCTCACCATTGTCATTGTTTTTCCTCATGAAGGTGATCTATTTAATGTCTTCATTTATTTGAATTTCAGTATCTCCTAGTGCAATTACCCATTGTAACTCTTTAAGATGGGTATAAATAAATCCTATATGGATTTCTATATTTCTCATAACATCTCATTGATTTTGTGAGTCTTATTTAATTACTTGATGAATACCCCTTGATCCTTATAATAGGATATATATTCTTTTAGAAAATACCTCATTGTTTTCATGATTTTTTCTAGGGAATCTACAACGTAATGATTTTAACCATTATTAAAGGGCCTTAATGTTAGGGTTGAAATCCTTGTGGCCGTGTTTAATAACATTAGAAATGTTTAAATCCTTATCATTGATTTAGTTGTTATTGTGGCTATGACATTAATCTATTCAAATATTATTAATTTTTGAAATAATGATAATTTTAATATTTATAGTGAATTAATTTGGGATTTTTATTAGAAACCATATTATACAATTTCATTGAAATATAATTCATTTTCGTAGACATTGAGATATTACTCACTATGTGACTACATTTTTTATCCACTCTATGAGTTTTCCAATGAAATATATTTCTATAAATATCATCCAGAAAATCATAACATTCCTTTATAAACATTATCACAAGTGATCTTCCAATAGGAATGTCAAATAATTTTTTTTATATTGTTGAATAGTATAAAATGTTTAAATTAGTAACTAGTTTTTAATCCATTATTATGTGAACATATTAATAAGAAATTTAAAAATTTCAAATGCACTCGAAATAGACTCTTCATATTGCTGAACAACGTAGGAATACTTACACATAAGTCCATATTTTTGGAAGGGAGAAAATCAGGTTAAGAACATTCTTTCTAAATCCTTCCATGTAGTGAGTGAATGTAGGGGTATATTTTGGATCAAATGCATAGCCTTATCTTATAGTGTAATGTAAAAAAAATTTATCCTTAAATTTTTTTTGTTCTATTATTAAACTAAAATGTTTCACATGTAACATCCTGATATTTTATAATTTATTTCCCTTTAAATTAATTTTGTATCTTTTAAATCTTTCTTTACATACACCATCAAATTTGAACGAACCAAAATATAATATTTTATAGTCATCTGAATGCTAAAATATAGTTTTTATATTGGTGAGTATAATTTGAAATAAATAATATATTTAAAATAATTTTTTACACATGTATAGAATGAATTCTTCTCTTATCAGTCGATAAAATCATCAAAATGAAAAAACGAGATGTTTTTCTAAATAACAGTTTCTATGTGCACAATGTATCATTATCTAAATAAATAAAATTAATTACTCTTTTTTAAATTTTTTATATATTTTTATATATTATATATTCAATCAAATATTTTGACATTTAATTACTAGTTTTTTATTTGGCATGGTATAAGAATAATTTTTTATGCTTAAAACACATTTTTATAATTATAGTTTTTCTTTCATTTTATACACATATTTTAAAATGGTTTCATACAACATATAGAAATTTAATCATAAAAAATTGGTTTCATATTTTTAATTAGGAGGTTTAAAATTGGAAAATAGTGACCCTTTTAGTTACTATGAAATGTAATGATGGTAAATATTTAACACCTGGGTAATGATAAAATATGTAAAACAAGGTTATAACAATGAGATAAGGCTTATAAATCTACAAAAAAACATGAAATTATTTCATTGGATAGGGAAATTAAGACTTTAATAATCCTAAATTGAACTATTTTTTTAATTTCATTCCACTTTATTCTGATAATGTCCATAATATTATGTTTAGTAATGAATAAAGTGAAAATATCACCATATATGTTTTAAAAACTCTAATATTATTTCATAGGGATAAAAAAAATTATGTAAATTTATAATGGTTTGTTTTAAATATCAATGAAATTTTATTCACACCAATTTATTTTGAATTATTATTGATGAAATAATTACCTTAAATACTCTTGAAACACTGACACTATGCTTGTCCATGTAATAGAAAAATAAAATGAATGATTTAAAATATATTAAAATTTAAAAAAATTGTTGAATTATAACATTACATGAATTTTTTAGGAAGTTATATCATATTAGTGATGTTTTTATCTTTATAGTCAAACTCTATTTATATTTTTTTTATTCAAAAAAAATGTAAATTCTCCCAAAAATTGTTTTATTTGTATATGAAATTAAATAATATTTTATTAATTTTTTTATAATTCATAAACATATTATATTTGTCCAATTAAATGGGATATTGTCCATAATAACAATCATTTTCACCCTATTCATACCTTTTCCTATTATTGTATCTTTTATTTCTTGTAAAGAGTAAAACCCATTGATATCATGGTAATCATAAAAAAGGTTAATGAGTGGTTGAAAATAAAATATAAGGGTTAAACATCTCCTTACCTTGTATAATTAATTATGAAATAATTTCATATTTTACTCATATGAAATTCGAAATATATTTATTTATTTTCACATGAAGGTGAAAAATAATTTATATTAATTTAATACTTTATATAATTCAAAGGGTGTCCCTCCCCTCACTAATAAAATGGAACCTCCTCTTCGTACTTATTAAAAATAATTTATCCTTGTATATAAAAATATACCTAACCTAATATTATAATAACATTATTCTTGATATCCTATGGATTTTGATATTTCAAAAAAAAACATCATTTTACATGTTAAGGTGTAATCCAAAGGAGGTTTATCGATGAAGTGTTTGAACTCTTTACTGAGTTTTTGAAATTTTATATCTTATGTTACCACCTATAAATCAATGTTAACCACTAAAAATAATTATATTAGTAACTTAAAAACAATGAATTGTTATTTTATTGATTGGTTTCCCCCAAATTTACCAAATATATATGGTCTAATCAATCTTTTGTAGTACAACATTGGTTATCGAATCAATAGGTACCGAAGAAGAAACCTATAGACACAATGATTTGACAGAAGCATTGGATATGAAGTGGAAAACATGGGTGTTGATTTTAATAGAATAAAGAATTATTTAATTTAAACAAAAAACAAAAATAATGGTATAAAAAATTAATTAAAATGACTATATCCTAGGTTCTCTCTTGAAGTATATGGATGTATTTATTTTCATACAATTTTTCTGGTCTCTAATTCAACATGTATCCACATATATGATATAATTCAAAAACATAATCCACTAATTAAATATCTACAGTATTCTATGTCTAATCACCAATACAATTATAGGATCACTTAAATGATCACTCCAAGGAATTGGATCGTACTAGTACTCAAAATGTTTCATTGTAAATGTTCGTGAGGATGAAGAAGAAAATATTTCATCGAATTGAAATATTTAAATAATGAACTAAATTTAAATCACCTGAAATAACATTCAATATAACACCATGATGATCTATAGAATTAACACATTAAATTTTATCCGTAATTTAATGTTATTCTATCAATGGAAGTGATAAATCAACTTAAAAAAGAAGGATTAAAGAAAAAAACATTGAATAAATGATCCCTCCACCATTGTGTGAGGAATTTCACAAAAGGTGACATGAATAAAATCACTCCCAAAGTCAAAGATATCAATTTCATATTAAAAATAAGAAAATAAAATAAGAAAAAGAATATGTATTATTATGAAATGATTGTGAATGAAAAACTTACATTAGAAAAATTGATGTTATGATTTCAAAAATAATGCGAGAAATTACAATTTAATGAAAAATTTTCTCCCGAAAATACCTTCACCAAATGCTATTCATACAGTCAAATTAGTTGCCTAAGGTAGACCCCCACCAATCAATTCCACTAAAAATTAATTAGTAGAGTCAAAATTTGGCTGAAATTAAAAGAAATTGGATGTTACAATGTAATCCAAAAAAATCAAACAAACATTTATCCCCCTTGTTAATGTCTAAAATTGAAACTGAATATCTCTAAATAATAAGGTGTCGTAGAAATAAAATATCTTAATTCATGCTTCCTCTAAAATATTTTATTATTTAAGGAAATTAGTCCTATATTTTGGATGTTATGATCAATCAAGTTGGATGACATTATGGGCGTTCAAAACATGCCCACCATTTAAAAGTCAACTTGGAATCCCATTATCTACATAAAAAATAAAAAATTAGCACCGATCACATTTGAAAAAAATGATCCCCATATTTTTGTATTTCAAAATAAAAAAACTCAGCTTCATGGGGATTGGATTGTGGAATCCACTTTTTTTATGGGCCTTATGCCCATTCTGGATTGACCAAAAACATTCTCCTTTCATTCCCAAAAATAATCATATTCTTTTGGGACTCATCCATCGATACTAAATTAAAAAATGTTCGAAATAAAATGATAAATAATATAAATAAATATAAAATTCAAAAATATTAAAGAAATTAATTCCACTAATAGATGACTTATTAGGCCCAAATTTACATTTTTATCATGAATTGCACTTGAGATGAGAAATGAAGTTCAATTTCTATAATTCATTAAAAATAATGTTTATGGAATTTGATATAGTTGAATATGAAAATATTATAAATAAATATTATCCACATTTCCATATGAATAAAATCAACATTATTAGTTTTTATTTTGATGAGAAAAAAGTATCTCAAAAATATGAAATTGAATTCTATTTTTCGAAAACATTTTATCATTAATCGCTCATCTAATAACATCATGAGAAATAATCATGAAACCTTTCAAAAATAATTTACAAAAGATAGTTCCACAAGAATATCCCTACCCAAAGACCATTACTTTTTTCAAATTCATTACCACATTTTACCCAATTTCAATTAATCATGATGATGTGTTCTTCATCAAAAATATAATGGGGCCTATTTTCTTGTTCTAGTGGAAAAATGGAAGATCTTTGTGGGAATCAAATTAACCCTTAAAATGATTATCCATTTTTTTATTGTTCTTCCAATTTTTTTATATTTTTGAACCATAAATGATATGAAAAAACATAATCTGGATAAGAAAAATATATTTTCACAATCCCCAAGTGATGGATGCCACAGATACTGTCAATTCAATGCTCAAAAATAGTGATATAAAGCCTAAATATGGGAAAAACTATGGAATCATGATCCCAATTAGTTTGACTCCACACATTTGGGAAAAATATTTCTCTATGTGGTTATTTTTTTTCATTTTTTACACTCAAATTAAAATAAATGTGGCCCCAAACCCTTTTATATGATGCAAGGTACCCAAAAAATCACATTTAAATCCTCAATAAAATGGAATTGAATTGTGGCATTTTGATTTAGAAGTCAAAATGTAATTTTTGGAAAATTACATCAGACAACTGCACATTCCAAAAACTACTCACATGAACATAATCATGCATTCAAATAATAATCAAGCCATTAAAAATCATTTGAAATTCGGTTTTCATGCATAAAAATGTACATTATTTTATTCCATGATTATGTATTTAATTTTTTTCTAAATTGAAATTTTTATCATAAAATCCAAATATTTCGTTTTTTAAAATCCCAGATTTTCACTCCCCCCAACATAGATTGAATCATCCCTCAATTTTGAAAGAGATAAAAATATGATGTTTAGAATTGGGAAAAATTATGGGGGATAGTGATTGGAAATTGAATCATAGAATAAAACCACCCGGTTTATAGTAGATGACCCATCAATAAGAATTTTAATACTTTGGATTCACGTCACATGTAGAATCCTAGAGGATGACTGATGGATGGGATCGAACAATTTAAGTCAAGAGGTTTAATTTTGAATAAATAAAATTAATCCACACATAAATCTCCCACACAAGAAACATTATATCACATTGGAATCCCCTAGGGGTTCCCTAAAAAACCCAAAAAAATAAAATAAAAAAATGATGAAGATGTGTTGCCTCCCGAAATGTGCTTATGTTAAAGTTGTAAGCTCGACATGGACCCCAATATAATCCAACACCAACCATAAACATTTTCAATACCCCATTATTTTCAACATCATCATGATTTATATTTATTATTTTTATAGAATTTTTTTCATGTGAAAACCTATTTTCCACAATCAGTAAAAGTACAATGAAATTTGGTAATGGTTGATCATGTTTTATCTGTAGAATTTCCTATGATTTCAAGGACTATTCCACGTTAGTTGAATTATTGATGAAACAAAATTTTAATTGAATGATATTTGTTATCATAAATAGATGGATTCATAAGTTTAGGGTTGAAGGATCATAAATTTGAGTTTAGTTTCATTGTATTTTCTCAAAGAAGAATTTAAATTTGAATCCAAATATGTTTATTCTCCAAAAATATTTAAAATAATTAGTTCCTTTTAAAAATATGATTCATTTAAAAAATTTCCCATTTGAATTTACAGAGTGGGTATAGACTCAATATTTTTTCTCTCCTAATGGTTCAATTTTTGGGGATTCTAGAAAATTTATTATTGGACTGATATCCAAGACACTCAATCCAAGAAGAAAACATTTACCCTTCTAAATACAAAAAATACATTTCATTTGGATTTAAATACCTTCAACATTTCCTTGATCTTCATTAGTTATCCAATTTACAATGCTTAGTTATTTTCTAGATTCATTAGTGGGTTTTAAGATAAAATATCATTATTTTATTGATGAGTAAAGGATATCATGAGTGGGAATGGGTTCCTCAAATGTGTTAATGTTTGTTAATTCTAACCTCAATGATGAACCATCAGAATTTATACTCTCCATTTGTTCTCACAATTGTTCAAGAATTTTTTGATGATTGCACTAGATAAGAGTTTGGAGATCATGGAAATCATTATGTTTGATCTTAAAAACTACCATTGAAAGGACCAATTTTTTTCTTTAAATGTTCATCATCCAAATGATTATACATCTCATCTTGTGTGGGCAAGGGCTGATCAATAAAATTTTATATATAAGGAAATTCATAATATTTGTTTTCAATTTGACTTCCTATTTTGTTTATTATGGGGTAATTTAGTTGATACCCCGTTGGAGTAGAATAAAATTATGATTCAGAGTGAATAAAAGGGAAAATAGAAGATAAATAGGGATGAGAAAAGATTATTTTAGTGGAGAAAATAAGGTGAGTGAATAAGCTAAATAATTGGGTCCCTATAAATGGAAAACAAAACTCAGTTTCTCTCAAATTTACCAAACTTATATGTTGTAATAGTTTATTTTTAGTACAACTTTGATTGTAAAATCCACCAAAACCAAAGAAGAAACTTATAGACACTATGATTTTAAGGATGAATTGGCTATGAATTATCCAAGATGGGTGTTTATTTTAATTGAACAAATAATATTTAATTTAAATAAAAAACAAAAAACAAAAAAAAAATTATAGAATGAAATTAATTAAAATCAGTCAATCCTAGGTTTTCTCTTGTGGTATATTGGATATATTTATTTTTTTATATTATTCAGAGTCATTAATTCAAGATGTATCCACAAAATGAAATTATTCCAGAACATAATCCACCAATTTAATTCTAAACTATTATAAGGATAACAAATTCAATTATATGGCCACTCAAATGAAATCACTAAGTAATTAGATTTTAAAAGCTCTCAAAATATGTCATTGTTAATGTTGGTGAAGAGGAAGAATAAAATAAATCAACGAAAAGAAATCATAAAAAATGAACTGAATTTAAATCACATGAAATATATTCCATTAAACCCCATGTAACTCCCTATGTTTAACCCATAGAATGTTATCACTCTATTAATTCTATTCTATCAACGTATAAGGGAAATATACTTAAGGAAGCAAGATTGAAGAAGAAAAACATTGAAATATTGATCACTCCACCTTTGTGTGAGGAATTACACAATAGATGCTGTGAATAAACTCACTCCATAATAAAAATGTATCAATTTGATATTGAAAAGAATAAAATTAGGGAATAAAAAGAAGATTTATTATTAATAAATGAATGTAAATGAAAAAAATAGATGAAAAAAATTGACATTGCGATTAAAAAATTATTGAGAGAAATTAAAATTGAATAAAAAACATGCACCCCTAAATACCTTCACCACCATGTTCTTATGTTGGAATATTAGTAGACATTGGTCAACCCCCAAAAATCAATTTCCCTCAAAATTAATTTATAGAGACAAAATGTTACTGAAAATAAAATAAACTAGACGTTACAATGTTGACCAAAAAAATACAACCAGATTTTCCCCCCTTATTGATATGTGAAGTTATAATTGAAGATGAACGAATAATAAGGTGTCATAGAAATAAAATATCATTGTATATTTTTACTCTAATATAAATATATATTTCAATATAATTGGAAAAGTCGTTCGATGATATGATTGATATAGTTGGATGACTTTATGAGCGTTAAAATATAGCCCACCATTTAAATGTAAATTTGGTATCCCTTTATCCCCATGAAAAAATTAATATTATCTCTGGAAATGGTTGAATGAAATGATACAAATATTTTCACATTTATAAATTAAAAAATTAAGGAACATTTGGCTTGGATTGAGATCCCCACTTTTTTTTCATAGGTCTTTGGACCATTATGTTCTGTCCAAAATATTTCTGCATTGATGCCCAAAAATAGTCAACATGCAATGGGACTCATCCATCCATCCTAAAAGGAAAAATGTTCCAAAAAATGTTATAAATCATATACCAAAATATCAAATTCCAAAATATTAATGAAATAAATTCCATTAATTTATGAATGCTTTGGCCCAAATTTTAATTCTAATCATAAATTCCACACAAGTTGAGAAATAAAGGTCAATTTCTATAAAAAAACTAAAAATGATGTTTAAGAACATTGAAACAGACGATTATTAATATATAATCAAATAATATTAGCCCCTTTTAGTGGATAATCACACCTACTACTTTTGTTTTTCTAGTCCTCGGAAAAAAGTATCTCGAAAATATGAAATTAAATTCCATTTTTCACAAACATTTTAACATACATTACTTATCAAATGAAATCATGCCAAACCATCATGAAACACTTCAAAATAATTTCACACAAGATATGTAAACAATAATATCCATATCCCATGACCATTCATTTGCTCAAATTCATTTCTATATTTCATCCAATTTCAATTAATCATGATTATGTGTTGTGAATCACAAAAGACCTAGGGCAAGTTTTATTGTTTAAGGGGGAAAATTGAAGCACTAGGTGGGAATAAGATTAAACCATTATATTAGTATCAATTTTTTGTGTTTTTTAATAAAAATAGATATGAAAAAGTCTTTATCTGGGTAGGAAAACAATAGATTCATGATCCCCAAGTTTCGGACTCCACACATATTCTGAATGACAAGTTATATAATTGAGATATAAATCCTAAATCTTGGAAATAAAACTATTGAGACGTGATCCCAAAGTTCCAAACGCCATAAATATCGAAAAAAATTATTCTATATGGTTATTTTTATTCATTTTTTATTCTCAAAACAAAAAAAGAGGCCCAAAACTATATGCTATGATAAAAGGGAACCAAGAACTAAAATTAAAAAAAAAATTGAAACGGAATTCATTTTGGAATTTTATTATGTGGATGAAAATGTAATCATTGAAAAATAACATCAGACAACCACAATTTCCAAAAACTATGATCATTAACATAAACATATATTCAAATCATAATCAATTCATTACAAATCAATTGAAATTATTTTTTCATGTTTCACAATGTACATTAATGCATTCAAGGGTAATGAAATGAACTTTTATAATTTAATTTTTTATCATTAAATACCTTTTTTGTATTCCTAGATTTTCACTCCCCCTAAATTAAATGAAATTTCCCTTAGTTTTGGAAGAGAAGATAAGATGGAGATTAGAATTGAGAAGAATGTGGGGGGGGGATGGTGATTTGAAATTAAATAATGAAATAAAACAACCTAGTTTGTAGTATGTGAACAATCAGTAAGAAATTTATTAGTTTGGATTCATTTCACACTCAGAATCATTGGGTATGATTGATATTTGGGATTGAACATTATAAGTCCAATGTTTTATTTCGAAATAGTAAAATGCATAAACACAAAAATATCACAAACATGAGACATTATATAATTTTCCAATCCCCCAAAGGGGTTCCTTAAAAAACATAAAAACACAAAATAAAAAATAAAAAATGTTGAAGTTAGGTTGCCTCTAAGAATGTACTTAAATTAATGTCGTTAGCTAGTCTTAGACCCCCAATATTATCCAATACCAACATTCAACAGTTTTTGGACCCTGTTATTGTAGAATTCAATATTATTGAGATTTATTTGTTTTTTATAATTTATTTCATGTGAAAACCAATTTTCAACCCTGACTGTGAATGACCAAGGAATTTTGGTAATGGTTACCTGAGTTTCATCAAGAGTATTTTGTAGGATTTAAAGGGTAATTCCTCAATTAGGGGATTATTAAGGAAAATGGAAGATAATTTAATGGTATTGGTTATAATATATGGAGTTATTATTGATTGGGAGAGGAAGGATCATAACTTTTAGTTTAGATTCAAGGAATTTTCCTAAATATTAAAGGAAAATTGGATCAAAATCTGTATCTCCTCCGATTTTTATTAAAATAATTGGTTCCTTTTGAAAATATGATTCATCTCAAAAACATTCCATTTAAATTTCCATAGTGGGTATAGACTCAAATTTTTTTTTGTCTCCCAATGTTTAAATGATTTGTGCTTCTATGAAATCATCATTGGAGTATTATTCATGGCTTTCAATCGATGAATAATATTTTCCCCATGTGAATCCAAAAAATTAATTTCCTCCTGATTTAAATACCCTTCAACATTTACTTGATATTCTTTAGTTATTCCTTATACAATGTTTAGTTCTGGTTTAAATTCAAGAGTGGTTTTTTTGTATAAAATATTCTTCTATTAGTTATGAGGAAATTCTATCCTGAGTGGGAATGGGTCCCTCAAAATTCTTAATATTTTTGACTTATATTCTCAAATATGAAACCTTATAATTTATACTCTCCACCTATTCACAATATTTATCAAAATAAATTTCAAAATTGTTCTAGATAAGAGTTTGGACAACATGTAATTCATTATATTTGATATTATTTACCATCACTGAAAGGGGAATAAATTTATCCTTTAAATGTTCATCATTTAGAAGATTTTATTACTCATCAGGTTTGGTGTATTTATTCAATGGTTGATCAATGGAATTTTATATGGTTGGAAATTCCCAATATTGATTTTCAATTTGATTATAGATTTTATTATGATGGGTTAATGATGATTATTTTCAATTGGAGTATAATTAAATTATGATTCAGGGGGAATAAAATGGAAAAGACAAGATAAATAGGGTTGGAAAATAGAATTTTGGGTTAGAAAAGATGGTTACTGTCTAAGATACTTAGATGGGTCCCAAAAAATAGTTCCAAAATTAGTTTCGCACATGTTTACCCAAGTTATATGATGTTAGTGGTAATTAGTTGTACAACATGGGTTTTAAAATCCACATAGACCAAAGAATAAACCTATAGACACTATGATTTAATAGAAAAATGGCTATGAAGGGGCCAACTTGCATGATTATTTTAGTTGAATAACTAATGATTTAATTTAAAGAATAAACAAAAAATCACACAATATTTTGGTATAAATAATTTAATAAAGTCAATTCTATCATAGGTTTTCTATTGGGGTAGATTGGGTTTTTTTATTTTCATATAATGTTTTGGGTCAGTAATTCAATATATATCCACAAAAAGTTATAATTCAACAACATTATTCACTAATTTAATCCCTAAACTATTCTAATAATAATCACCAATTCACTTAGAGGATCACCTAAATTATCACCCCATGGAATTGAACCATACTATCTCTCCAAATGTTTCATTGTTAATGTTTATGAAGATGAAGAAGAAAATAAATCATCAAATGGAAATCTTAAAATAATTAATTAAATATAAATCACATGAAATAACATTCTATCCAACCCCATGAAACTACCTATGATTAACCCTTAAATTTTATCCATCCATTGATGTTATTCTATCAACCGAATTTTGTAATTGACTTAAAGAAGCGGGATTGAAGAAGAAAAACATTAAAATAAAGATCACCACAATGTTATCTGAGGAATTGTACAAAATAGGACATGAATGAACTCAGTCCCTAAGGAAATTGTATGAATTTGATATTGAAAATAATAAAATAACAGAATAAAAATATGAAATTTTATTAAGAAATTATCATGTATGAAAAAAATTCATGAGAAAAAGCGATATTAAAATTACAAAATGAAATCATAAAATTTCAATTGAAAGAAAAATAGACACCCCAAAATACATTCTTTACTATATAATTATATATGAATAATATATTCCTTAGGTTAGCCCCCAAAAATCAATTATCCTCCATAGTAATTTGGATAGTCAAAAGGTTGGTGAAAATAGAAAAAATTGGATGTTATAATTTTGACCAACAAAATAAGACTAGATTAATCTCTATTATTGATGTGTGAATTTGTAACTGAAGATCTAAAAGGGTAATAAAATAAAATATTTTCATCAATTTTTAAAATAATAAATTTAAAAATTTATGGAATATTGAACCATCATTTTGGAAGTTATGCTTGATCCAGTGGAATGACATGATTGGCGTCTAAATCCATCTGAATATTTAAATGTCAACTTGGGATCCATTAATATGCATGAAACATTCATAATTATCTTAAAAAGATTAATGAAATGATCCATGTATTTTTAAATCTCTAAAGTAAAAAAATTAATCTTCTATGCACCTGGATTGTGGGCCCCACATTTGTTTTATTGGCCATAGAACCATTATGCTTTGTCTATTAAATTTCCACATTCATACCCCAAAATCTTCTTCTTCCCTTATGATTTATCCATTGATCCTAAACAAAATTTTTTTCCCAATCTAGTGATCAATAATATCCCAAAATATCAGAATTAAAATTATTATAGAAATTATATCCACAAATAGATGATTCATGGCCCAAAATTTTTATTTTTAAAATAAATTAAACTTGACATGAGAAACGAAGTTCAATTTATATAATGCACTAAATCAAATATTTATTGACATTGATAAACATGAAAATTAAAATATAATCAATTAATTTTATCCCCTTTCAGTGGATAATCATTGATAAAACAAATAGTATATACTTAATTTTCATTCTATGGGAATATAAAACATCTCTCATACATATATATGGATTACCAATTCCACAAGGCTATGAATTGAATTTTTCATAAATGCTAAAAGTTAATGGTTTTAATTATGTTTTTTCTAAATATATGTTATATTTATGAAATTAATATGGTTTTAAAGGATAATTAATATTTATTTTTCTTTTATTCCATCAATCTAAAAGTGAAAACATCCCTCATCAGTTTGTGTGGACCACCATCTCCATTAAGTTATGTAATCATTTTTTCATCATAGATTTATAAATATGATTGTAAATGTGTATAAAATTATTTCATATTATACTCATGAAATGATTATAATTCAATAATTTATGGGAGTATGATCAATGTACAAGGATAAGAAAATTGGAAAATGTGTTAAAAACGAAGTAGTTATCATCTTAAACAATGATTTTAATAAAAATATTTAAATAAATGGTTGATAAGAAATAATAAAAATATATATGTAATTATATATATCAGTATGGTTATATAATATCTTATAATAAATCCATATTTATTTTAATGGGGTTTCTAATACTTATGAATTAATATTAGACTTAATGTAATGGTTTATGTTACAATAACAATTTTTGGAGGATTTTCAATGTTATGTTTTCATTAAGGTAATTCTTTTATATTTTATAGTACCCCATATATTTTATTATTTTCCAGTCATTAATTGAATTTTTATTTAATATTACCATGTTTCACTTTTTTCAACTTAAAAGGGTCCAAAAAACATTTCAAAGAAAAACCTGAATTTATTTCTTCTTGGGTTGGAAATATTTTACTTCCATGACCAAATATTTTTTATATTGATTAAAAAATGTTTTTAATATTATAATTTTTTATAATTTCATTTTTATCCATAATAGAGTTTCAATAAAATGGTTTATAATTTATATTCTATTGATTTTACAAATGAGGTAATTTTCACCCAAGGTGTGAATAGAATACTTTTTTTAATATATACCTCACAAAAATAGTTTCCAAACATTATGAATACTCTTTGATTTAATTAGTCCTTTACAATATTCCATATTTTTTATAACATAAAACAATTCATTTTTTGTTATGTTTTAGGTTATATTATTTATTTCAAAATGAATAGGATAGTTTAATAAAAAATATTCGATTAACCTTAAAACAAATTTTAATTTATGATTACATCCTTTGATATTACATCTGTTTCACTTGGGATATGATCTAATGATACCATATACATAATTTATATTTATTTTTTTAATGAATACGTTTTATGAGTGATTCTATGATACTTGTTATCTTTCAATGGGTAAAATATGTTAAGATGAAATCTTTCAACAACCCATAGATATTATATGATTTATGTGATTTGGAAATAATGACTGTTATTGTAATATTGTGGAAAATTTATGGTTTAAAGTTATATAAAGGGTTGTTCCATTATATCCTACCAATGAATTTGATAAATAGTGATAAAACTTGAGAGTACTATGTTATGAGTGAGCTTGATTTCATATTCACAACATTATGCATAGACATGGTTTCATGTTCATAAGTTTTTGAATGGACCTGGATTCATGTACCTAAGATTATGATAAAACATTATTTCATTCCCTTAACTTAATGAGTAAACATTTAATAATTTATATCTATTTGAAATTATATTATTATGATACTTAAACTTTTCATTGTTTATTTAATACATTCTTGTATCTTGAATGATTGTCAATGATTCAACAATTATATCGTTTTTTTATTTTATTAAGACCAAGAATCATGCAATGAATAATTATTTATGATCAATGAATTTATTAGTAATAACATTATTATTTTATAATCATGTTATCATACCCCTATGCTCACATAGGTCCATTGATTGATATTAGTTATCATTACCCTTACTGAGCATATATGCTCACACATTTTAACGTTTTAATTCCATAGGATTTGATTGAAGGTTCAATCTATGATATGTGACCAGGTTGTTAATATAAACAACCATTGTGGGATATATTTAAGATCCTTTATGAAATATGTTTTTTATATATCCAATATCCTAAGGCAGTAAACCATTATATTTATTGGGTGTCTGTAACTATGTTATATATTGTATATCCATTTAAAATTATGAAACATTTACTTATGATATAATAGGGATATCTAAGTCAGTATAAGTGTATGTATTATTAATTTTCCAAAAGTAAAAAATAAGGACATTTCCATGGAAATATAGCCACAATTTTAAAAACTGTTTCTATAGGTATGCTATAGACACAATTTTAGTGAAATTGTGGTCTTAGGTGTGGTATATAGCCACTGGTTTTTAACCATAGATATAAATATTTTTTCAAAAAGATATAGCCACATATTTATTATAATCATGGATATATCCCACACCGATAGCCACAATTTTAAAAAATGTGGTCGTATGTATCTTTCTCTTTCATAGGATAAACAATTTCCTATAGAAAA
Source organism: Viscum album (assembly GCA_963277665.1). NCBI lineage: Eukaryota > Viridiplantae > Streptophyta > Magnoliopsida > Santalales > Viscaceae > Viscum > Viscum album. The sequence continues at coordinate 1,821,595,321 of OY728164.1, forward strand.
AATTTTGGGTAGCTCTGTTGCCACGATTTTTGAGTTAACTGTAGGGTTTTTAGAAATATATATAGCATTATATATGTTTATATATACCAGAATCATTATGTGGTGTAGTGGTCAGATGGATGAATCCCATAATTGATGTGAAAAGATCTAATTCGGCCACTGACATATTATTTTTGGGCTATAGCCATTGTTTATCAAGGCTATAGCCACCGTTTTCCATTGTGGCCATAAGTCAACTACTATAGTGGAAACCTAAAAGACTTATTTTAATGGTATAAAACAATGAGACATATTTCCATGTTTTCCCACATTTCAATATGTATGATCTAATTGCAATGGCCATAAAAACAATGATTTATGATTTCAATGACCCTAGGCTACGACCACAGTTTTTTGCCCTATTTCTATAGTTTTAAAAGATGTAAATATGTTGATTTTCTTTATGTGCGTAATGATAAGGATTATAAAACATAGGTTAAAACGCTATTTTTAATTATATTTAGAATATAACATTCTAATAATTTAGAAAATATAGAATATTCATTTTACTAATAAATACATCATTGTATGGATATTGTAAAATGGATATGGTTGTGATATATACAAACATAGGGGTAACAATTTTGATATGGATAATTTTATTAGTAACATGATAATCACTAGTGAATAATCTGTGGGCCTAGGACTGGACACCCAGATAGATACTCCAATGGGATATGATTTATTTAATTAAAATTATTTTTATGAGATAATAAGAGGAATTTAATGAAATAATGACCATGTATTACATTGGTGAAACATAATGTATCATGGTTTGATAAAATGGTATAATAATGTTGGTTGTATTAAAAATTATTTTAATGAATATATGATTGTTTACTATGATTATTGTAGCTTGATTATTACACATTTCTTTTGGTTTTAGTTAAAGGATAGAACCAAAAGGAATCCTATAAATAATGAATGTGATGACCAATAGAATCACCATTATCATGAGAAATCAAATGGATTATAAGATTATATAAAATATCATAGGTTTATGGTCACTGAACATTCAAAATAAGTAGGTGGTAATATAAACCATGTTTATATTTTTAATTCACCATGGTGCGAAAAAATTCTATTCAATTATTTATGAAAATACACCCACTGTATTTCTATATGAATTTTAACCCATTAGTTGTTGAATAATGGATCAATGAGATTGAAAAGATATTTTATTTCAATTTTCTCAAACCATGATATATTTCTCATAATAGTCTATCACTTGGATGGCGAAGCAAATCAATAGTGGAATCTTATAAATAATACAAGGAATGTATAAGAAATAAACTTTAAGGAATAAGAATATTTTAATTGGGGATTTTTTAAAAATTAATTTAGTTAAAATATTTATACTAAAATAGAGAGGGATTTCCTAGATTTGAAAAATAATGATGAAGTATCCATTAGTTCATATTAATAACACTTTAAATATTTTTAATGTATGATTGTGGTTTTATCATCAGCCTATATAGAATGATTGATGGATTCATTTGTTGCTTGAAACAAAGTCTTTGAATGACAGTATCTATAAGTGGATTTGGAATAGGTGAAGGCATAGTTCAATGTGAACTCAAAGTGGAAATAAAATCTTGAATCCATTATTTTAATGTTTCTAATGATTTGAAAATTAAGATAGTGTTTCAATGAATTTATAGTGGGTTTTGACATAGATGGTAGGTGAAGATTCTACCACTTATATTCTAAAGTTGTTTCAAGTAATAATAAATAAATTTCTTGAAAGAAACATGAATATATTTCTTGTGTGTAGGGATATTGAATTATGAAAAATAATGTTAAATAATAGATAATGTTCAACGAGGATTATATATAAATGAAATCTAGTTATATGTGGTATGTTCATATTTAAATTATTATAATTCCATTTGGACACACCCATCCTCTTGAAATATTTATATATTTAATGAATTGAGTCATTAGATATTTCCTTTATTATGTTTTTGTGGTATTTGTAGAATATATAAATATATATTCTAAGGGAATATAAGAGCATGATTAAAATTTAAGGATTTTAATAAATGTAATGAGTTTGGATAATCTACATTCCAAATTTACCAAGTGATAATTTTGGATATATAAAGTCTCATTCGAGGGTCAAATAATTTCCATTGGTGTTATATAATTGGATCCTTGAAATATTTAATTTTCTAAAAAATTTACCAGACTAAGCATAAAGATATGATATGAATTTTTATTAGGGTTTTAGAATATTATCTATGCTTTTTATGAAATTTCTCACAACTAAAAAATCAAATAACCATGTTTACCTAGAAGGGAGTAATTGTTTTGTGGAATGATATATGTGAGGATAATTTCATGGATCTTAAAGAAATATGGGTCAGTATAACTGTACCTACACTAACCAGTAATGGAAAAGCATTTGTGATGTATAATGATTAATTGAAGAATGTATTGGTATTCATCCTCATGAAGAATTATATGTTTATTCCATTCACCAATTATAAATTATTTATCAAAATTTCCCAACACAGGATTTGGATTTGGATGCGATATTTTTTTTGTTAAAGACATGTAAGCGTTATCTATATTGTTAAAAGTGTGATATATATACTAATAATAATACATTGAAGTATATATTTACATATATATAGTTTAATATACTACATAGAATATGATCGATGTTTATCAATGATTGTGACATCTCAATACGTTACCACCCTGGTAAGATACATATGGATGTTTATTATCTTATTTGGAAAGACCATTCTAGTTCTTTCATGAAAAAGATTGAAAGGCAAAACATATTTATATACTTATAGAATAATGTTCTATAGATAATGAGGGTAGGAAACTAATATTATCTTTTCTATGATGGATGATCAACCATACATTAATGAGATGATTAAGATGGCCACGAAAAAAGCTATGAAATTTTAAAATATGGTGATAAATGTTTCTTTGTTTAACCATGATCTTATTAGAATTATAAGGCAAGAGAATAATGTTTTTTTACCATAAATACAATACTTTAATAAGTTTATATTAGATTAATCTCATAACATATCATTCTCTATTCATCTACAAATTTTAAAGATGTATTGAGATATGAAAATGTATTTCTGGTGGTATAACATGAAAGTGATACAACAAATTATTTACCTTGATGTATGATATGTTAGAAGGTTATGGATAAGAGGGAGGAGATTAAGGTGATGTTACTATCATTAAAAATACATGAGTGTAATTTTAAAAGAATCACATTGTATTTTATCATTGGAATATCTAAAACATAAAAAGCCCATAATGCTATTTGGGTTCTAGAAAATCACCATACAAAATCAGAACATTATATTTCAATTATTAATAATTTTTATCTATATCAACTTACTTGGTTACATGTTAAGGAATTTTTGAGATTTCATGGAGTCCCACTCCCTATTCTAACTAATTAAGATATGATAATTACCTTGATTTTCAACATAATTATTCAGTAGAGTCTTCATTTAGATTTGAGTTTTTGTACAATATATCATGCTTAGTTAAATTCTCATTATAAAGTGACCATTAGAAATTTAGAATTATTTTTAAGTTATTTATTTATGGATTTAAAATTTTATAGGTAGTAATTTTGAGACCCGAAGCTTAACGTACATGGACATTACATTAATTTTGCGGAATACTTATTAAATAACAAAAACACACACACAAGGACCGTAATAGTTTAGTGTCTTTGGAAACTCGGAATATAATATTCTAATCATGGCAAAAGATCTTCAAAATCTCCCATAAAGATATTCCTTTTTTTTTACCTAAAACCATTCTTTATATCCTGGGGAAAAGAAAACATAAAAGGGTGAGCTCAAATGCTCAGTAAGGGTAAACAAAAGAAATATCAATCACATCATATTCATAAGAACATAACATTTTAGAAATCTTAACCTGCAAAAGAGATCATAATATCATAACATGGGATAAATCATAGTAGTGAAATGTAATCCCAATAATCATAACTTAAAACAAGAAACTTTGTGGCATACACACATAATCATTGAGAATCATTTCTTTTTAGTCAAGACTCATTGCCAAGACTATCTTAGTAGACAAAGCCCATTTCTGAACCGAGTTCACTCCTCGTTTCATTCCTATTTTACTGAACCAGTTTAATCTGCCGTTCCATCCATGTCTATCCCATGATATATAAAATCTTTACCCAATGAATTGGATGGAGATATAGGTCCCACCCATCTCATAATGATACCATTCTTATGTGTGCCACAAAATCATAAACCATACATCATAGCATAACCCATGTAATAAAAATGGGATTCTTAAACATCATGAAATCATAAAACAATTCATATAAGATAAAGGAATTCATAAAAATAATTCAATCACAACATAATCAAATCAATGTAATAATAGGGATAGAAACAGAACCCTTTATTATCTTAGATGGAAAATAATTTTGATAAAACACTTGAACTCCATTCTTGAGGAAAATATCCATTCAACATAAAAAACACTTTTCCTTTCTTAGCATGTCATACAATTCAAAACTAAAAGAAGTTGATTAAAAATTAACTTGAAAACGTGTTAAGGAAGCTTCTTGGAAATAATGTTTTCAAAATCCATTCATGCCGTATAAGTTAAAAAAACATTCTTCTCATACTTTTGTCGGAAAAGTCAAAAAGTACCTTGTACGAAAAACGAAAAAAGATTCCTTTCATATCATTTACTAAAAAATCACCAAAGTGTAAAATTGGATTTAAATAATTGTAGGTCGATGGAAATAATATTAAATATTGAGGAAACATGGATGTGGATGATAAAATACACACTAGTAAATTCCAAAGTATAAACAATCTCAGATAAAAATGAGATTGTGATATTTATCTTACCTTAGGTTCGGTTAGCTTTGTAAGTGTCCGAAACTCCTGTATAATGTTATAAATAATGTCATTTACTTATTCCAGAATCATACTCATTGTTATTATTTTATATATGGTTCACTTATGACTTTATATTACCCGTTCTTTTGTAAATTCCATGTTACAGAGCGTTTTGGGTAAAATCGATTCATTTTTCGTCCGTGTTTTCACTTGTAATTATTCATTAGATTACTTAGATCATGATTACTTAATTCCAGAATATAAAACATCATTTATATATAATATATATTCCTAATATACATATATATAATATATTAGTAAATGGAAAGAAATACACCGTTCATGGAGATGGTAGGCCGTACGTACGCATGAACGCTGTTTTCGTTTCCTTATTGAGTTGAATTGAATTAAGTAGATGACATACATATATATACACATAAATCCAGTATCATTATTATTTCATATATTTCATGATTACTTATTATATATACTTTATAATCATTCATGATTGGTTAACTTGGAGAATGAATCTCATCGCATCGTGGCGACGGCAGTCCGTACGTACGCACGAGCGATGATATCGTTCTCATGACCGTGGAATTGTATTAGAGTGAATGTATACTGTTTCAGAATCAATATTACTTTACAATAATCATATATAGTTATTATTTACACCATTATACCCATCCTAATAAGTGGTGGTGGAAAATAGATTACACCACGGCGTGGAGACGGTATTCCGTACGTACGCACGCCCGGTGATTTCGTTTTCCGTAGGATGGATAGATGGTGAAATAGGGTTGTTTCATAATTATAATAACATATCAGTATATTATTTATATTGATGATATCACTTAATAATTAAACAACCTAGGAAGAAGAAGTTGAAGAAGAAATAAACTTGAAAGAATCGGTAACGGACATTACCTCCTCTTTGAAGCGCCTATTTGAGTCCTCCTCTTAGGGCACTAAAATTGGTCTTTGAAGAAGACCAGAACCTCTAGGATGTTTATAGGGAAGTGTAGAAGTTAATTTGGCAGGGTTTGGCTGAGCTTGAAGGCTCAATGTGGAGTGAGGAAGAGAGGGAGGAGGTGCCCTTTTATAAGGGAGGAGAGGGGCACCTTTGGAATAACTAAAAATATTATTTTATTATAAAGTCATATTCGGTTTTTAATTTCTCCAAATTGAGTTATTTTGAAGCTAAGGTGGGTATGGGTCTAAATCCTCTCATACAATAGAATTTGGACAAGTTTAGTTTACTATTTTAAACTTATCATTTAGTTTTGACTTTATGTTAGATAATTTTACTTTTACCGTGTCTTGTTGTGTAATTACACTTTAATGGTTAATAAACGTACTATAACAAGAAAAACTAACCCCAAGTTGTTTATTATTAATATATATAAGCTTATCTAAGTCATGTGGTCGAACCTTATATTTTTAGGAATAAAATAACAATTAATAATATAATATTTGTTTTAAAAACTATTTTATGTCAATTTTGAAACTATTTAGTAATTGATTTTTGTGAAAATCATAACAAAACGATTAGTTCACAAAAAGTTACTTAAATCAATACTAACATGTCATATTAACATATAAAATTAGTGTAATTCATAAAAAGTCTCAAATTACATTTATTTGGGTATTTATAACATCAATTATGTCAATATTTCATTAATAAGATAATTACTGCATCATCGTTGTGTCTTAAATAATATAAATTATATAATGTCTAAAAATTTCAAATAAAATACCATTATGTAGGAAATCTTTTTATCTTTATAATGAATATTTATAGTCGAATTTATCTTATTTATAACCCTATATTAAAAATTATCTACTTATTAATCTTTGATTTTAACTATTTAAACCCTTCTTTAAATAAATTAATAATTAATGTCCTAATCTAATCCAAGAGGGCCTAAATGGTCATATTTTATTATTAAGTTTGTTTTTGGTCGAATTAAATTTATCCAATAGAATTAGGACATGTGTTAGGGTAATAATAATATCATTTTTTCCCTTAATTACCATATTTACTTTTAATAGCGGTAAAAAAAAGTAAAAAGTTACTATTCACCAAAAATTATTTTCATCTCATTGAACCAAATTTTACTTACTGAAATCAACCGTGTCTCTTGGATTTTTGAAATTCCACTCACAGAAGCGGTAAAATTAAGTTTTATGCAAATTTCATTTTTTTAACTACCACTTAGTGGTTTCACTATTCATCAAAAAATGAAAGTTTCCAGAAAAATACCAAAAATTAGGCCTAAGCTATATTTGATATTATGAACTCAAAAATGATTTCTATTTTACCAAATTCAAAACATATCAGTTGTATTAATTAATTTAAAAATTAATTCCCGTCGTCAAAACAAATAGCGTGTTCTTAAGAGATAGTATCTTTCAAAAGATTGACTCTTGTTTATGTCTGGTTTAAATGTGAAATTACATCCAATGACCACTATTGTATTAAATTGTAAAAATATATTCTAAATATAATTTAAAACCACTCAGATTAATAATTTATCACTATTAATTATTTCGATTAAAAACGTTGTTTTTAATTAAAATTTAGTAATTTTCACTATTCATTAGAAAATGAAAGTTATCCGAAAAGTACCAAAATTTCACTGTAAGCTAATTTTGATATTCAGAATCCAAAAATGAAGTCCATTTTGAAAAATAAAACTTACTAAATTTCAAAAAGTGGTTATTACTATTCATAACGGCTAGTTTTAATAATATTTTAATAGCATATCGTTGTTTAGTGAAACTCAGTATTGCGTACTACACACACTATCGAGGAAGGTTGCGATTGCGTGTAATGCAAGTCAAGTCAAGGATGCGTGTTGTGAAAGCTCCTTCTGGTGTAGCGTGCAACAGAAGACATTAATGAAATTAAAAAAAATATTTTTCATAAAATCTCGGGGTGTTACATTCTACCCCCCTTAAAATGAATTTCGCCCTCGAAATTCGTCGGGGTTATAAATGGTTTACTAATCAAAATATTCTTTAATAGAATCCCACATCATAAAAAGGAATACCAAAACCAATCTTTAAAAACAAAAGTACGAAACGTAACGGTTACTCAAATAAACTAATCACTGGATTTCCACATAGGTGAAAATATGGATATGGAAGAGAAATCTAACCATCATGTTCTGATGGAGAGTGGTAGAGAACATGGATATGGAAAATCCAGAAATCACAAAGCCATAAATTTGTGATGATCTAAGTTACCATATGATTCATCAGATATAAGAGCACTAGGACAACATTTTTGGTTTTCAAGATCAATTCCCTAAAGTTGATGAAATTGGAATTAGAAGAAATACTTTCGTGATTTTGGTATAGTCTCGCCGTTGGTCGTTCTATGGAAAATTTACACTTCATCTCTTAAATAAATGAAGCTGAATTGGTCATTTGTGATGTGTTAGCAAATCATGTGATAGAATGATGGGTCATTCCATCTATCTCAAACAAAAGGTTAGAAAAGTTATCAAAAAATACAAAAGTCCATCTATAGTGAGATTAATTATATATGGTTCCTAAAATGGACTTATACTTCATATATCATACTGATTAATATAATAAAACTAGTTTCTACTAAACATGGACTTCCAGTAGGATAGTGGTAGGCAATAAAGACCAGTCGCACTTCGGTTGTGGGTTCGATTCTCACAGCCTTGTCCGACACGATGGGCCGTCGTCCGTCCTGCAGGTTATCCTTTTTCTATAACTAAATTACTATATCATCCCATCAATAATATCAAAAAAGGATCTATCATTAAACAATACTAACTTATGTCCAACATATTCCATTCCAATCCTTAGGCTTATCCATAATATTACAGTCCATTGTCATATTATAGTGAAAACAATTACCATAGATTTCATATAACAAGCATGTTAATACAATCGTTGATCCCCATATATCATAAGATATTTCTTGTTGGTCACATTCCAAACATTCGAAGGCCTTAATCATGTATTCTCTTGAAAAATGAATACCCATTGAATCTTAGTGAAAAAATGTGTGTTGTCAAAAGTTAACTCTTTTCACATACCAAAGCCTTGAACCATGATATAAATATTTCCTTATATCAGTCATAAGCTCATGAATATTGTCAAACATTTCATTTTCTCATTTTCCCTTCAATATGTGCATATCATATTTTTTTCCAAAAATATCTCAATCTATTTCCATTGTTACTGGTAACCATAAAATTATTGAAACCCACAATAGACCAATACATAAATATTCCATTATTCCACGATACTATATACAACATTACTTTGGAATCCCACCACATAAACACTTAATCATTCCACCACATCGTTGTCATATTCAACATCGCCAATAGTGATCGCATGTGACATCCCTTTGTCCTTTTCCTTATCGGGTTGCTCATGTCGATCATCACTATCCCTTGGATTAGGGAATTTATTAGCATAATGCCCCATTTCCTTGCACTTGAAGCATTGAAGTGTTGGTGGTGCGTTCTCTACAGTCTTTTCTTTATTCACGTCATTAGAAACTCTTTTTCCATTACTTCGACACTCAACTACTCGATGAACATATTTTCCACACTTAAAACATTTTCTAGTCCCTTTAAGACAATCTCCACCATGCTTCTTTCCACACTTTGAGCATAAGGAAACATTCATCTTCTTTTCACCATTATTCTTATATTTCTCCTTGAACTCCATCTTTCGTTTCTTGTCAAAACTATGAGAAGGATACGTAACACCAACATCCATTTCTACCTTGATAGCACAATGCACAATTTCTTCATAGATACTGAAGTCTCTTATAGATAATTCCCTTCAAAGATTTGGTTTTAAGCCACTGAAGAATCGATCGATCTTACTCTCAGGTTGGATAATAATACCAGAATCATACCTTGCAAGTCTTGAAAATTTTGTTTCATAGGTACCAACAGATTCATCATCCTTTTGCTTTAGTTCAAGAAACTCCTTCTCCATATTTGTTCTGAGAATATGAGGGATGTACTTATTGAAAAATAAGTTCTTGAACTCGTCCCATTCCATGGACTCTATTTCATATCTTTCCCTCGTATTCTTAATAAGATTCCACTATTGACCAGCTTCACCTTCCAAATGATATACTACTAATATGACTTTATCATGTTCAGAACATTGAAGAACATAAAATATCTTTTCAGTGGTACTAATCCATTGTTCAGTAACAAGTGGATCAGAAGACCCACTGAAAGAAGGTGGACGTTGCCTCATGAATGACTCAATAGAATATTATTCCCTTCTCTGATCATTTGGAAGCCCATAATGATTCATATCTTGTGTAAGTATAGCAATAAGATTTTTCACTCCATCTCCCCTAACATTTGTTTATTCAGAAGGACAATCATTGCATTGTCCATTACATTGACCAACACGGTTCCTTTGGGTTTCCAGCCAACGTCTAAAACCCAAAAAGAGTAGTGTGAGAGGCAAAAATCATGCTAGGGAAAACAAAATAATAAAGGGGGAGTTCCATTAATATCTAACATCTTAGGTTAAATTCTATTATTTTTACCGTAGTTCTAAGACTATATCCTATATTTATAATTATCCTTAGGGACATACCTAGACATACCATAGAAATATCTCTAGGAATCTCACTAAAGTTATCGCATCCTAGTTTCCAAAGGTTGACTAAACCTTTCCTCTGATACCAACTGTTGAGACCCGAAGCTTAACGTACATGGACATTAAATTACTTTTGCGGAATACTTAGTAAATAACAAAAACACACACACAAGGACCGTAATAGTTTAGTGTCTTTGAAACTCGAAATATAATCTTCTAATCGTGGCGAATGATCTTCAACATCTCCCATAAAAAACATACTTTTTTTTTACCAAAAACCTTTCTTTATATCCTGGGGAAAAGAAAACATAAAAGGGTGAGCTCAAATGCTGAGTAAGGGTAAACTAAAGAAATATCAATCACATCATATTCATAAGAACATAACATTTTAGAAATCTTAACCTGCAAAAAAGATCATAATATCATAACATGGGATAAATCATAGTAGTGAAATATAATCTCAATAATCATATCTTAAAACATGAAACTTTGTGTCATACACACATAATCATAAAGAATCATTTCTTATTATTCAAGACTCATTGCCAAGACTATCTTAGTGGACAACGCCCATTTATGAACCGAGTTCACTCCTCATTTCAGTCATGTTTCACTGAACCTGTTTAACCTGCCGTTCCAGCCATGTCTATCTCATGAGATATAAAATATGTACCCAATGATTTGGAGGGAGATATAGGTCCCACCCATATCATAATGATACCATTCTTATTTGGGCCAAAAAATCAGAAACCATACATCATAGCATAACCCATGTAATAAAAATTGGATTCTTAAACATCATGAAATAAAAAAACAATTCATATAAGATAATGGAATTCATAAAAATAATTCCATCACAACATTATCAAATCATTATAATTATAGGGATAGAAACATAAACCATTATTATCTTATATGGAAAATAATTTTGATAAAACACTTGAACTCCATTCTTGAGAAAAATATCATTTCTACATAAAAAACACTTTTCCTTTATTAACATGTCATACAATTCTAAACTAAAAGAAGTTGATTAAAAATAAACATTAAAACTTGTAAATTAAGCTTCTTGGAAATTATGTTTTAAAAATACATTCGTTCCGTATAAGTTAAAAAAATCATTCGTCTCGTACTTTTGTCGGAAAAGTCAAAAAGTACCTTGTACGAAAAATGACAAAAGATTCCTTTCGTATCCTTTACTAAAAACCCATTGAAGGGTAAAACTGGATTTAAATAATTGTAGGTGGATGGAAATAATATTACATATTGAGGAAACATGGATGTGGATGATAAAATACACCCTAGTAAATTCCAAAGTATAAATAATCTCGGATAAAAATGAGATTGTGATATTTCGCTTACCTTAGGTCTGATTTACTTTGTAAGTGTCCGAAACTCCTGTATAATGATTTTAATAATGTCATTTACTTATTCCAGAATCATACTCATTGTCATGATATCATATATGGTTCACTTATGACTTTATATTACCAGTTCTTTTGTAAATTCCATCTTAAAGAGCGTTTTGGGTAAAATCGTTTCATTTGTCGTCCGTGTTTTCACTTGTAATTTTTCATATGATTACTTAGATCATGATTACATAATTCCAGAATATAAAACATGATTTATATATAATATATATTCATAATATACATATAAATAATAGATCAGTAAATGGAATGAAATACACCGTTCTTGGAGACGGTAGGTCGTACGTACGCATGAACGCTTTTTTCGTTTCTTTATTGAGTTGAATGGAATTAAGTAGATGACATACATATATATACACATAAATAAAATATCATTATTATGTCATATATTTCATGATTACTTATTATATATACTTTATAATCATTCATTAATGGTTAACGTGGAGAATGAATCTCATCGCGTCGTGGAGATAGTAGTCCGTACGTACGCACGAGCGATGATATCGTTCTCATGATCGTGGAATTGTATTGGTGTGTATTTATACTATTTAAGAATCATTATCACATTACAATAATCATATATAGTTATTATGTACACCATTATCCCCATCAGAATAAGGTGGTGGGGGAAAATATATTACACCACGTCGTGGAGACGATATTCCGTACGTACGCACATGCAGTGATTTCGTTTTCCATAGGATGGATAGATGGTGAAATAGGGTTGTTTCATAATTATAATAACATATCATTATATGAGTGATACTTATGTTGTTACTTCATAATTAAACAACCTATGAAGAAGAAGTCGAAGAAGAAATAAAGTTGAAAGAATTGGTAACTGACATTACCTCTTCTTTGAAGCGCCTCTTTGAGTCCTCTTAGGGCACTAAAATTGGTCTTTGAAGAAGACTGGGACCTCTAGAATGTTTCTAGGGAAGTGGAGAAGATTATTTGGCATGGTTTGGCCAAGTATGAAGGCTCAAAGTGGTGTGAGGAAGAGAGGGAGGAGGTACCCTTTTATAAGGGAGGAGAGGGGCACCTTTGGAATAACTAAAAATATTATTTTATTATAAAGTCATATTCAGTTTTTAATAGCTCCAAATTGAGTTATTTAGAAGCTAAGGTGGGTATGGGTCAAAATACTCTCATCCAATATATTTTTGACAAGTTTAGGTTACTATTTTAACCTTATCATTTTGTTTTATCTTTAAGTTAGATAATTTTACTTTTTCCGTGTCTTTTTGTGTTCTTACACTATAACGTTAATAAATTTACTATAACAAGAAAAAGGCACCCCAAGTTGTTTATTATTAATATCTATTACCTTATCTATTTCATTATTCCAAACTTTATATTTTTAAAAATAATATAACAATTAATAATATAATATTTGTTTTAAAAACTATTTTATGTCAATTTTGACACTATTTAGTTATTGATTTTTGTGAAAATCATAACAGAATTATTAGTTCCAAAAAAGTTACTTACATCAATACTAACATGTCATATTAACATTGAAAATTATTGTAATTTATAAAAAGTCTTCAATTAGATTTATTTGTGTATTTATAACATCAATTATGTCAATATTTCATTCATAAAATAATTACTGCATCATCGTTGTATCATAAATAAATTAAATTATTTAATGTCTAAAAATTACAAATAAAATACCATTATGTAGGAAATCGTTTTATCTTTCTAATTAATATTTATAGTCGAATTTATCTTATGTATAACCCTATATTAAAAATTATCTACTTATTACACTTTGATTTTAACTAGTTTAACCCTTATTTAAATAAATTAATAATAAATGTCCTAATCGAATACAAGTGGTCCTAAATGGTCATATTTTATTCCTAAGGTTATTTTTGGTCGAATTACATTCATCCAATAGAATTAGGACATGTGTTAGTGTAATAATAATATCATTTTTACCCTTAATTAACCTATTTACTTTTAACCGTGGGGAAAAAAGTAAAAAGTTACTATTCACCAAAAATTATTTTAATCTCATTGAACCACATTTTACTTACTGACATCAACCGTGTCTCTCGGATTTTTGAAATTACACTCAAAGAAGAGGTAAAATTAATTTTTATGAAAAATTCTTTTTTTTAACAACCACTTAGTGGTTTCACTATTCATTAAAAAATGAAAGTTTCTAGAAAAATACCCAAAATTAGGCCTAAGATATATTTGATTTTATGAAATAGAAAATGTTGTCTATTTCTACCAAATTAAAAACATATCAGTTGTATTAATTAATTTAAAAATTAATTCCCGTCGTCAAAACAAGTATCTTGTTCTTAAAAGATAACAACCTTCAAAAGATTGACATTTGTTTATGTCTGGTTTAAATATGAAATTACATCCAATTACCACCATTATATTAAATTTTAAAAATATATTCTAAATATAAATTAAAACCACTCAAATTAATAATTTATCACTGTTAATTATTTCGATTAAAATGTTTTTTTAATTAAATTTAGTAATTTTCACTATTCATCAGAAAATGAAAGTTATCCGAAAAGTACCAAAATTTCACCCTAAGCTCATTTCAATATTCTGAATCCAAAAATAAAGTCCATTTTGAAAAATAAAATTTACAAAATTTCAAAAATTGGTAATTACTTTTCATAATGGCTTGTTTTAATAATATTTTAATAGCATATCGTTGTTTAGTGAATCTCAGTATTGGGTTCTACACACGCTATCGAGGAAGGTCGCGATTACGTGTAATGCAAGGCAAGTCAAGATGCGTGTTGTGAAAGCTCCTTCTGGTGTAGCGTACAACACAATACAATAATGAAATTAAAAAGAATATTTTTCATAAAATCTCGGGGCGTTACAAGTAACACCTTCCATTGGTGTAATTTTCCTACAGCAATAACTCTCACTCGATAATTTTGATGGATCCATATAAAAAACATTATGGAAAGAAGTTATAAACTCAAATTTATATGGATAAAGTTATAGAATGAAATATATTTAGACTTGATCTATCAAAGGAAATCATAGATAAGTTTAGATACATTTAGCAACATATTTCTGCTTCTCAGAGTCCACAAAAATATTATACTATCATTCATGAGTGAGATATAGAGTTAAAAAAAATGTGTCAAGGTATTCTGATTATTATAACATTGGAAAAAGGTAATGATATTATATATAAGGTTAAACTAATAAATAGAGATATCGTTCCCATTGAAATTCATGATTGTAACAGAATTATAGATTTTTTATATTCACTTTCACTGAATATCTTTTTTCATTCACGCTGTATTATGTGTATCTCTATTGTGGAATTATATACCCGATGCTTTACATATACTTAACACAATGTTAATACCAATAGAAAATTTATATATCTTATGATATAAAAATTATTGAGATTATAGATTTAATATAAAACCTATTTCAGAATAAGAGCCCTCAATTTGTCAAAGTATTGTGGTGAAACAAATTTTTTGAACCATCCATAAGAGGATTTTAGGATTCAAAGAGGCATAAGTTACTTTAGTTTATTGTATCAATGTAATGGAATTTTAGAATTAAATTATTTTATCATCGAAGAAATTAACACCTTTATATTTAAGGATATATGTCTCTTTAAATAAATTTAATTGCTTTGATATCTTTTTTACATAGAACACTTTGTTTAATAGGTTTTTATATACCCTTGGATTATTATGTGATAGTTGTCTCTTAGAAATTTGATCAGAGGTTATGATTAGGAATTACTAAATGTTTGAAAAATAAGGATTACACATGTATAAAATATACTCAAGGTTATCAATTTATGAAATCAATGGATAGTAAAAGGTTGTTTTTTAATGAAAATTGATTTTTATACACACAGTGCATTTTTATATTAATAAAATATATTAATCATAATTAATGAATTATTAGAATGAAATGCGTTGATTATATATTCATTCAAATTCTTTATCATTTATATAATTTATTTTACTTGGAATGAGATAAGAATAGATCATCATTTATGTGTAAAAATACATTTTTCAAAAAATTATTTTCAAAAGAAACATAACAGTAATTATAAAATATATATCTACAACCTTTAGAAATTTAAACATAAGAAACGAGTTCAATATTTTTAATCATGGGGCAAATTTTTTTTAATTTTTCATTTTTAATTCTTGGTCACTATGAATAGTAATCTTGTTATATATTTGTCCCCTCAGTATGGGTCAAAGGGGATAAACATGTTTAAAATAGTAGGGTAAGTCATATAAATATCAAAAAAAACATTCCAATATTTCACTAGATAGTTTCCATTCATCGTTAATCATTGTACCTTGTAATTTCATATAATTTATTTCCAATTTAATTTTATAATAATATTACTTTTATTAAATGTAAAGAATAAAAAAACGGTCACTTTCATTATATTAAAATAATTAATATTTTTTCATAGGATAAATGTGTTTGTGATTCGTTCTAGATGTTTATTTAAAATATGAGAGAATTAATTTTATTAGTGATTTTTTTATTTTTAAGGTGTAATAATAACCCTAAATGTTTATGAAACACCAACACAATTATTGTTCATGTAATAGAAAAATCAAATAAATGATTTCCAAATTATGAAAAGCAAAACAATTTTAATGAATTATTTTTTCAAAAAACACTAATGATATATATATCATTTTACTTTATTGTTAATTTTATTATTTGAATACCATTCATATATTTCTATAATTAAAGTAAAAATATGTAAATAATCCATAAAATTACATTAATTGTATTGTATATTAAATAGTATTTTATTAAATGCATTAATTTTTTTTTTAAAAAAAATATAATAATAGTCCAAGTGAATAGATATTTTCAATCATATCAATCAATTTCCACTTATGGGTCAATTTTCATTTTATTGTAACTTTCATGACCCATAAAGAGTAATAAAATTTGATATCATGATAATAACCAAATGGGGTAACAAAGGGTTTATACAAATTGAAAAGGTTTAAAAAAATCTTATTTATTAATAAATTTTATTTGATAAAAGGATTACGATTCATCTAAATACACCATTTGAAATATATCAACTTTGAGTCACATTAACGCAAAAAATAATTTCTATTAAGTAAATACTTTATGTAATTCCAAGGGTTCTCTTCCCATCACTTATAAAAGGACAACAAACCTCATCCCTTATTCAAAAATTTTGATACTTATAGATAATATAATAACTTCTATAGTATCATCCTAGATACTTTCCCAACATGCTTGATCTTATGGTATTTCCAAAATAGTATCCTTTTAAGGATTAAGGTGTAATACAATGGTGGTTTCTCAACGAAGAGGTATAAAACTTAATCAATAACATTTAAATTTTTTTATTCTTATTCCTCCTCAAAGTATATGATATCCATTATAAAATAAATAATTTAGTATCTTAAAGTTACATAATTTTTATTATGATGATGTCACAACAACTATCAACTTCATTATTTCATATGGGAAAAGTGGACATCACTCGTTCTTAAGGGTGGATTATCATCTCAAAAAACTGATACATTTTTTCATCCCCTCTTCACATTGATTGTTATAATGATGAATTTATGGAATATATGTGATATTAATAATATTAATATATGTTTATGAAGGTAATTTGTTTATATTTCATTCGTTTTATCCATGAAAAGGGGTTAATAAAACTCATGCGTACATATGATATACTATATCCATGAAGTGATGTAATTCATTTTTTATCAATTATTAATATGAATAATTATAAAATTATATAACAATGAATTAATATTATACAGATGAAATTATTATAATTATATACATTATTTTACCATTATCAAAGTATATGGACTAAAACAATCTTACTGAAACATGGATGACAAATGAAGTAGTTAGAATTTAGGAATATTATTTTAATAAAGAATTGTTAATAAATTCGTGAATTTATGTTATAAGTAATCCATATTTGGTATGATATATATGATTATGTCTATAAAATTAATTTATAATAAATATATTTTTCTTATATAGGATTTTCAAATGCATATGATGTAATATGAGACATGAGGTGAGGGTTTATGTTACAATATGACTTTTTTCTTCGATTTTCTATGAAAAATTTATATGGAGGATTTATTACTATTATTATTCTTTATGAACTATTTATTTACTTATACTACAGTTATTAATGAACATTTCCTGTAATATTAAAATTTTATTCTCTTTCGTACTTAAATGGATCATGAAATTTTGTCTATAAAAACTAACATTATTTTATATTTCGTCCCAAATATTATTATTCAATGACCATATTATATGTAATAAAATTCATGAATGTTTTAAATATTATCAAATGATTGAAAAAATTAAATTTTACTTGTTTTTTACTATCTATAAAAGGTTCAAAATGTTTAATTATATTCATTCTCCAAACTAGGTACATTTTATCAAAGGTGTGAATGAAATATTTTTTTTGACACACACTATGTGGATGAATTTTCTCACCACCATGAACAATCTTTTATTTGAAGGATACATTAATAATATTCAATAGTTCTTTTAAAATAATGTGATTTCATGTATATTTTTTTAATTTTGTTTATTTTAAACATTTTATTTCAATATGTAATGTGTATTTCCTTAAAGAATTATTCTAGTGACCTTTTAAATTCATTTTTAATCAATGAAAACAACCTTTGATATTTAATATGTTTCACTAGGGATATGATCCAACAATACCATCCAATTTTTTTCACTAGGAGTTTTATGATGAAGAAGTTTTATGGATGATTCTGTGATACCTATTACATATCTATGGACTAACATTGTTATGATTAGTTTTTTATGAATCCCATTTCTTTTTTATAGTTTATATAATGATGAAACAATGAATGTTTCTAGATATTCAAGAAAATTAAAATTTAAAGATATATGAATGTCGCATATTTTATATACATCCAATGGATTGGTTAAATATGGGTAACTCATGAGATAGCTATGTTATACAAGAAACTAATTTCATTTTCACATCATTATTGGTTGACCTGGTTTCTTATCAATAAGATTATGTGTAGAACTAGTTTTCTATACATAAATTTATACGAGGACACGATTTCATGTCATTAACATAATTAGTGAACCCAATTGATGTTCACACAGTATAAGATTATTCTTGTGACAAGTTATAATGTTTATAATAATTTATCATATCTCATGATTGATATTGATGATTATTCAATTTTATAACTTTTTTATAATAATGTAGTATGCTATGAATTATGATTTAGGATCTATATATTTATTTGGTATGACTCAATTATATTATAATCATGTTCTCAAATCCTTATTCTTGCATATAATCAATTGTTTATATCTTCTGTGAATACACTTATATATAATCTAAGATAACCATTTCTTATGTTTTCCTTCACTCAGTTTTGATGTAATGCTATAATTATGATATATATAGAAGGGTATTAACAAGAATAACATTGTGTGAGAATTTGAAGATACTTTATGAAATAGAATGTTTATGTTTATAATATCCAAAGACTATAAACCATTATGGTTTTTGTGAGTATATAGTTGTGTGGTGTATTGAATATTCATTTAAAATGATGATATATTTATGGATGTTATACATGGGTCAACTCATCACATAACTCTATAAAACATTGATGGAGAGAATTGGGGTCTTCTTGTGGTGTCCTAGTGAGTGGAAGGGAGTGTGATATCATTTTTATATATTCTTACATGATCTCAAACTGCTATATAGGGGCTTATGGGATAATAATTCTCATAAACACCCTAATAGTAGAGGGTCAACCATAGTTTATTATACCATTCATCCCTAGATTCCTTCCATGAAACACTTGGTGTTCTCATTGGTTTTCTTATGGGTTGTGTTCAATTTCAGCCATGTCTTCTTCTTCTTTGTGATTTTTTAGACATTAAATGGTATTCATGATCTTCTAAATACACTCATGACATTATTGTTTCTGTTTATCATAAGTTGAGTACTCATATATTGATGTAGTACATGTAGCTACTACATGAAAATACCATTTTTATAAAGTGAAAATGAATGGGATAAATTGATTATTCTTATAAATAATTAGCATTTATAATTTCCACTCTATGATAAAGATGATAGTAAATTGAATTTCAAAAAAGACACCACTAATTCTCTCATGGGAACCAATTTAAAAATTTATAACTCTAACTATATCCATATAATTTTTAATGTATTAAAGTAAAATTAGAGGTTAATCCCATAGATAATGGTGTGAAAATAAAATTTTAAATTTATGGAAAATTTAAGAAAAATAATGGTTTCATGATAAATTTTTGTTTTAAATAAATTATAAATACACAACATGATTTTGTAAATCCAGTTTCATGCAATTAATGAAGGAAACATTTTAGTGATTAAATTTAGATGTTTTTTGAATTACACTGTAGTCAGCTTCCTCTCAAAGTTCTCACCCACTATTTTATAGACCCAAATCTCCCTTATCAATTACATAGTTTAATATATAGACATGTATTCAGATATATATTCAAACATAACTACCCAAAACTCATGAATAGATTATTTTACGAGTATGTGTTTATAGATGATTTATTAAATAATAATGCCCTACTATTATTGCAATGTCCATTCATAACAGTGTTGTATAAGATGAAAATAAGAGGAATAATGAAAACCATATCAATATAATCAATCAAACCCAATTCACTACAATAAGATAATTACACTTTTATTGCATAACATGGTACAATAAAAATACCACTTTATTATAGTCATGATAAGGAAGGAAAAAGTAAAATGAAACATAAAATTTAAAGCACTCCACATCACCACGACAACATAAACTCTTCTAGAACCAATTTAAGGTACAAGCCCCCCCAGGAACCGTTTTCATTCCTATAAAGCCTCTCCGTTAGAAATATGTACTCCATGAGATTTACCACCATAAAATTGGTATGAATTATCTTATCCCCTATCTCTTGAGATATTTTGAATTTCTCATTTAAATTGGACATCTCATATTTTAGTAATACACATGTGTCAATAATTATATTCCATTTATATATATCTTTATAAATGGCGAGGTTTTTTAAATCCTGTGAGAATTTGATTCTAAATATCTATAAATTTCGAGATTATATATTTTTTAAAAAAATTTAATCATAAGAGTTATAAATTTATTTTTTTCCTGCATTTGAGTTCACCATGATGTTTTTACACATGTACAAAAACATGATTTAATGTCAGTTTTTTAATTTTTAATTTTGGGTTTTAACTGAAGATTATAATGGTGATGGAGAAAATATCATTTTTGGCATCAGTTTTTCAAAAAAAAATTCCAAAAATGATCCTAGTTAAAGGGTTTTAGTGTCAGTTTTTAGAAAACCAATGAAAAATCTTTAAAAAATTATTAAATTGAATATATTAAATTTCTAAAATAATCAAAACCCATGTAATATAAAACATTATAACACAATCAAATAGTATTTATCATTGAATAAAAATCTATAACAAAAATAATTTTATCTAATTACTCATAAAACAATCTACACATCTGTACTATAAATTAGAATAAAAATACACATAATGAAAATTAACAACATGATCATTTCCGGTTATTATTGAAGAACTCATTTGATTATTATTATGTTCAAACACCAATTATATTAAAATAGTTATTTTTTTGAACACATATGTAATATTATTCATAAATATTAAAATATACATACCTAAAACTCTAATTAAACAAAATAAATTGTACGAAAAAATAGATTGAATACGGTTAAGATCATATTTATAATAAGACTGAAAAACATTAAATGCCTATAATATTATTGAATGATATGAGATAAAATTATTAAATAATATGAAAAAAAAACATAAAACAATTAATATATCTAACCATATCAAATTTCGTAGTTTTCATAGTTTTTATTATCTCACACATGAATCATAGAATATTATAACCACATTCAACATGTCATTTTTTATGAGGAAACTACATTTATAAAACATTAAACTAATAATAAAATCAATATATTATAAAAAATATAAAAAAACTAATATAAAAACTAATTACCTCTACTTTCACATATTTGATTTTATTTGGTGTCTTTATTGACAAGTATTCCTTGGTATTTTTTTCGATGAACTTCATTTTCATATATAAGAAAAAATTAAACAAGCCTAAACAATAATAATTAAACATAATGATCAAATAAAATTTAAAAAGAAACTTAATTGTCTAAAAAGGTGGAAAATATTTTATGAAAATTCCCAAATAAATAGAAAAACAAATACAGGGTGAATTCACATGAGAACAACATGCCTAACCTCCAATTCCCAATATAATACAAAAAGATCACAATTAATGACATTTTAATTATCATTAGATTATAATTATGTTTAGATTCGTACTTTTCAATTAATGGCAAAAACCAACAGTCAATATTCGTATGCGATAATCTCCCACATATATATGAAACTCTTTCGGGATGATTCACATGTTTCACTTCCATTGAAATGGATTATGGATCTTTAAAACATTAAATACATATACTTTCATTTTGTTTAAGAATATTTAGTAGATACTAAATTTTAGAAAAATATACTTAGTCAATTTAAAACCATCTTTTATTGATGAAATACAAAATCAAATGTCAATTTACTTACATGGGAAAAAATTTATCCAAATTCAGGCTGAGCACTTTAAAATCAATTTGATTCATGATATATTCTTTGAGTAATCTCAATGGATTTTCTCTTCTGCATATATCATCCATCATCTGAAACTCATAGATATAGTTAATTGATGATGAAGACTAAGATAAAATTTATATCCCATAAAACATATCTATAGTATCTATAGTTGATTGTTCCTTAACATTTTATTTCATTGGCTCATCTTCTTTTTCATTCAAATAATCCTATATAAGTTAAATGTTAGAAAACATTATAAGTAATTTTGAAACATTTGTAATTAATATTAAAAAAAACATACCTAATATGAAATATTACAAATAAAACTAGTCGGCCAAACTAAAAAATGATTGAGAAAATCCCCAACACTAGTGATCTCCTTAGTATGAAATGGTAGCAGAGAATTAGGATCAATAATATCGTGTACTAATACTCTAACCGGACACATCTGCATAGTAAAATGATAAACAGAATCTCCCAAAAATGCATGACCCCTAACGAAACAATATGTATGTGAGGATTTTCAACAAACAAATCACAATATAATTTTTGGTTCGAGTGAGGTGGTGGGGGATCAAAGTAAATAGATGGGACAAGGTAGTCCAGGTGAGAAGGCTGGGAAGGCTGAAAAATGAAAACAAATGATATTAGTGTTTATAATTAATAAAATACAAAAATTGATGAAAATTAATAAAATACCAGGGAGGGATGCATATACGGGGAAGGGTTGGAAGATAGGGTAGGTTAGTCTGGGTGAGCAGGCTGGGAAGGCTAAAAAATGAAAAATATATATTAAATGTTTATAAAATATAAAATAAAAAATTGACGATTAATAAATAATATATCTTATAAGGCTACTCATATGAGGCATGGTAGGATGATGGGGTAGGGTAGTCTGGGTGGGCATGCTCGGATGGCTGGAAAGATGACAAAATTATATATGTGTCTATAATTTATAAAAAATTAAAATTGTTGTTAGATAAATAATATACTATGGATGGATGCTCATACGGGGTATGGTAGGAAGATTTGGCTAGGTCGTCTGGGTGATCAGGCTTGGAAGGATGAAAAACGAACAAGGCATATTAATGTTTATAATTTACAAAATAAAAATATTTATGACAAATAAATAATATACCTTGGAGGGATGCAAATACTATGACTAACTATCCAAGTGTTTTAACAAAATCGTATGCACTATAGATTGAATTTGGTCGCCCATATACTATTTCAGATTTTTTGCCTCATATTTTAATGATTCTATTTCCGGGAATCTTGTTATCTTCATCTAAACAAAACCCGTCCGTATACAAAAACTTTCTTTTCATCCTCTTACACATCTGGGGTGTTCTATCTTTCCCAAAGAAGTGACAAGGATTTCAATCCTACCATCAGGGATAAAAGATCCATATGCCGCTTTCTCCTATTGTTCATCCTAAAATGAAAAAATAAGTTATATTATTGTATTAAATTTATAAAATATAAAAATTTATGACAAAAAATAATATTTTAATACAATTTTATCTGTAATATTCTCAGAATACATTGTAATATACTATTCATTTCTCTATCTTATTGAAAATGTTCATTTACATGGAGAGTTGGAGGAGATGTAGTACCATGTGGAACCTCTTTTGAACAACTACTAGATCGATATATTAATGCTTCAAATTTTTATTCTATCATTTTATATTCCAAATATAGATACCCTCCCCTAGGTATTGTAAGAGGGTATACATTTCTCAATTGAATCTCATTATGCTATCTTTTAGAGGCCTATTATATAAAAAAACTAATATGAAAATCAAAATATATATAATAGATTTTACAATATAAAATAATTATCATACATAAAATTTTTCATCATGACGAATTCTATAAAATCGCTTCCTTGTATCTTCATCTATAAACTGATACTTGAGGGATGAGTTTTCAAGCCTTCTATATAAAAAACATAATTTTTTGTCAGTTTTTTTGAAATCTCTCCATTGAATCGTTGCTAAAGAGATATGCCTTTTCTTAATTATTTTGTTTTCATCAAAATTTAATGTCATATATAATTGAATAAATTAAATATTTCATTTAAAATATTTAATATTCAAAAAATGAGATAAAATAAATAAATTTATTTATTTTACAATCACATCCTCCCAAAGATGTTGTTTCACCAACCTGTCCACTGAGATTCAATCAATATATAAAATACTAATCTTGTAATATCTATGCATCACTATATAACTAATTAACTGAACAAAATTTGGGCCTATTGAATTATTATTATCATCAAAATTCATGTTTAATCTATCATCGTCATGATCAAGAGATAGTTTTTGTAAATGTACAATACCTCATTTACCATCTTGAGAACATTATTTTTTAGTAGTAACTTGAGAAGTCTCTTATGCTGTGGACACACCAGTAGTCTTGAAAAAAATTAAATTAACAATTTTCATTCATTAAATTATTATATTATGGAATATTTAATAATATAAAAAATATTTTCCTCTGTAACTTCTCCTCTCTATCTACATCTGACATTTCTACTGAAATGTTTAATGAAATTTTTTGTACCTTCATATCATTAGAAAACTGAATATTTAAAAACAAGAAAGAAAAAAATATAGGTAAAAAGGGGGAATGCATTTTTAAGTTTCAAAAATAATGAAACAAAATATAAATATTTACCTAAAAAATTAGGAGACTAATTTGTGATTTCCCACAAGCATTCATTAGGATTATTATATATTTCACACATTATGTCTTCCTTATACTCATTTTAATCATATATAATTTTTTTAATATATGAATAAGGCTCAAGTAAATCAATAACATCAACATCATCATCCTTATCACCCAAATAGTATCTGTACCCTTGAAAAATTATGGACCACTATCCATTTGAATGATCAATGACATAAAATACATTTTTTTTAATGAGTCTCCATGATTAATGGTTCCTCATTGTAATTAAATTTTTTCAAATCAACCAATTTGAACCCATATTCATCAGGTTTCACACCACTTTTACTATCATCCAAATTACACTTAAAAACACTGACTTAAAATTTGATATAACCAATTTCCAATATATCTTCAGGAACACCAAAATATGGCATTTATGATGAAAGTGGATTTTAATCTTTAGAAAAAAAATAATGAAATACTTCAGTAAAAACCATAACACCACTATTTCGAACGATACTCTTGTCATCCAGTTGTGATTGTAAAAAAATTTTAATGATTAATATCAAATCCATACCATGTGATCATATTAAGAGATGGAACCCCATATAACCACATCAATGTTTCTGAGGAAGATATATTTGTGGTGACTTTCTATTTAAACCATGAAAAAAATGTCTTCTTATGCTCAACTATTAACCACTTTTTCTTTATTTTTAGAAATCATAACTTTAATTCAGCAATATGTAAAGATATATATGATTGAACCTCATATGGATGTTCAAAATATCTAAATGGGCATACATCACTTCATCACATGAAATAAAATTTACCTTTAAGCCTCAAAAACCTATACCATAACTATCAGCTGTCATATGTCAACATATAGAGAGACCAATATTCATGACATCATACAAAAAATTTGTACAGAACACAATCAACACTTATGATACATATTTTTGAACAATAGAGACCTCTGGTCGATAAAATTTTCTAACATACCCCTTCAAAATTTTCATACATCTTTCAAAAGGATAGATCCATCATAAATAAAGAGGACACCAAATTATTATCTCATGAATTAAATGAATCCAAAGATGAATAATTATATCAAAAAACATAGGTGGGAAATACATTTTTAGTTGATAATGAATATGAGTTGCTTCATTCTCCAACACATCTACCAAATTTGGATCAATGACTATACTGTAAATGGATTTGAAAAAATTACATAACATGATGATATAATATTTGAATATAAATATACCATGGACTCCTACTGGTAGAATTTTTTGCATTAATACATAGAAATGATGACATTTCATACCTATTAATTTACAATCCATCAATGACACCAAATTATTCACATTTCATGAAAATCCACTGGGAACTTTAATACCATAAATACATTGAAAAAAATTTATCTTTTCAATATAATTTATTATGTGACAAGCCGAAGGTAAATATATTTTGTTTTCTTTTCATTGTGGGAGAAAAATCCAACTATATTATCATTAATATCAAGTCCAATCTAGAATTAAATTCATCTTTTTTCTTTCTTTTTATGTCTAAAAACGTTTCAATCAATCTGTCACATCTGTTTTTCTCAACATGCAGAACATCGATTCTATATTTTATCTCAAAAAATCTCCAATAAGGTAGTTAAAAAATATTGAATTCTTCTACCAGATATTTCTTTGAGGACAAGAAATTCATTTCATTCTAAATTTTGAATCAATATTTTTCACCCTGTCATATTATTATATAGCTGACAATGTTTGAGGGGAATGTTGTATTCCTGTAAATCATTAAATAATTTTTTTAATATATGATTACAATGATTAATACACAAAAAACTTCAATGTACCATGTACAGTATCGGTCTTCCATTCTGTAATAGATAATACGATGTCTATTCTTCTCAAATTGGACATTCTTTATGTCCCTTACCACTATATACAAATAAGTTTATATATGACAGAATGTATTTTATAGTGAACATTATCATATCCTACAAAAGAAAATACTATTTATTGTATGCATCAGAAACATTAACTCATACCTCCCATAGTAATTTCAAATCATCAATCAATTCTGAATGATACTCATTAATATCATTTCCTGGTTGTTTTGATCCAGAAATCATCAAGATCATCATAACATATTTATTCTTCATACCAAGATATGGGGACACATTGTAAACTATGAGAAAAATAGGCCTGGAACTATGTTGGCTACTAAGTATTTGATATGGATTCATTCCATCAGTACACTATCCTATTCTAATATTTTTAACTTCACATCCAAAATCATGAATTTATTTATCAAAAAAATTCACGTATGTTGAACCGACATAGTGACATAAGTTACCCTCAGAAATTTTCTAATTGAAATGCCATCTTAACCTTTTTTCGTCCATTGAGTTTTCAAATAGACGCGTTAAAAGATGAATTATTAGAAGGTACCAAATATATTTAGCAGGAGTTTTGATTTTGGTACCTTATAATGAATCACAAGTGAATTATTTTAATTTTAATAAAAAAATATAGGATGTTATCATAAGAAAGTACAAAACATATTTTTTTCATGACGTTAGATGAATGTACCTGAGAATGAATCTGAGATTACTTTCCTATCTATCTTATAGCGTGATGCCCCACATGTTGGACAACATGATAAATACTCGTATTCATTCATATACATTGTACAACCATTTGGAAGGCATGTATCATTTTATACCACAATACCATAATGTGCAATATTTTTATTTCCTATAATTGGAATCTGGAAGCCTGTTGCCTTTTGGAAGTATCTCTTTTAAAATATATAGTATGCTGGAGAAACATTTATCACTCCACCCATTTTTTTCATTTAAGTTAACTAATCTAAAAATAGCTTATAACAATGTACATTTACTACAACCTAGGATTAATGGTTTCTCACAATCTCCATAAAATTGTTCAATAAATTCTAATTTTAATGGGTTTAACACATAAATCAAGAATTATTTCTTCAATACGAGCCTTTATATCATTTTTAGTATTATCATCAACATTGGATGTAAATTTTTTTGTTCTTTTACCACACTAGATCCAACGTGTATAATTAAGGCTAAAACCATAACAAATGATATTATTCTTGATTTATTTGGGATTTTAACATTCTCATATTCAAAAACATTACACATGGACAAAAAATCAAATCAATGTTTTGAAGTCGTCGTCTAGAAAATTCAAACAATTCATCAACTCAATTTTCTTATTTACTAGTGGTTCTTCAAAATTGTGTCCAATCATGGTCCATTCAATTCTGGATGTCACAATAAAATTGGTGAATATATTGAAACTTATAAACATTTAATTATATATATTTATATATTTAGACAAAAATTGTAAGCATAAGCACATTTAATAAAAATTGTTGATAATAAAATAGAAACATCATATATGAAACACATATAAAAATATAAAACTATTTATTTTTATATTATATACATCTGTTATATTGATATTATATTTTAATTATAATATTAATCATCTAAAATTAATTAGCTCATTTTACAGTGTTTTTTCATGTGTCAAAATTATTGAAATTTTAATTAATTTAACTGTCAAAAAATTTCTTATTATTAGGAATATGAAATAATAATTAGAGTAAATATTTATATTACATGTGAAATAAATCCTAATACTCCTAATATTATGACAGATTAAATTAAATATTTTACTAAATTTTCATATCTAAGAGAATGTTAATTTTTTGGTATTGTGTGGTTGAGAGATTGGAATTTTTTTTATCATTGAGTCTTAATGATCTTATATAGATCGCAAAAGGAAGAGTTCTATACATGTTTGTTGGCATAAAGGAGTAAAAACTATTGTAAGATAAATATTATTTTGTCACACTAGTTTAGGTTCACAATGAATTGAGTTACATGAAGCACTTCAAAAATCCAATATTCATAGGAATACTCACTGGTTTAGGTGATGTTTTTTTTAGAAACAAAAATTTACTAAAAATGTTCATTGTGTATTGTGATGATCATTAAAAAAGTGAACCAAATATTAGTTCAATGGTTTTATTAGTAAGTATATTATTTTGTTACGAATGGTGACTATCTTCGTGTGTAGAGATATTTTTTAAATTACATTCACATACTGTGAGTCCATTAGGTAGTGTGACCTTTTATCACACAGAGGAAGAACACATAGTGAAATTCTGTCTTGCATGATCGAATAATGCATGAAAGGGTCTGTATGAACAAATCAGAGGATAATTTAATGAATACATAAATTAATAATCAATAAAGATTATACTCATAATCTCATTCAAGTAAAACTCTGTGAAATCCGGTGTCAAATATGAAGAAAATAATTATGTATACAATATGAAATCATTAAGATTATTTGAATATTGAAGATGATTGTGAATTTCACAAAAGTCATTATGTGTGATTGGGTTTGCAATATAGAAGCATGGATTGTCAGTATTGTCTTCAAAAAATGTATGTGATGTTGAGAAACTATTATGGGATTGCATAAATCATACAATAATAGAGATATAGTATTGTGGAAAGTGAGAATATTATTTATTGAATGAATTAGAATAGATTGAATTCATCCAATTGATCAATTACACTATTAATAATTTTAGTAGTGTTACAATACACATAAGAACAACGAAGCAACAATATGTGATATATGCACATGAACGTAGTATAATGAAAAAATATTATTTTCATTTATACACATGAAATATTTTATAAAAAAAGAGTCCATGCATTTAGTTTTACATGATTGTGGTACATGCAATATAAATTTAATGACAATTGTGAATTGAGTTTTTGAGAGTTAAGACGAAGCATTATATGAGATGTAAATTTACAGAGCATTGATATATCATGCTATAAATGTGTCCCATTCACTTTCATATGAGTGATTCTTGACATAATTTTTTATGATTTTTATATATTAAAAATATGGAGTATTATTAGTAGTCACATGAGTTATAGCATATTCTGAGAAAGAGAATAAAAAAATATGTAGACTAAACTAAATTAAACAAAATAAAGTAAATTTCTATGGAATTATCACTCATAGAGACAACTATTAACCATGTAAAAAAATTTATAACAAACTATATATTAATTATTGAATCAAAAAAATATATAATTATATGATAACTAATTAATCATCAAAATTAAAAAATAGATACAAAATTCAGAGTTTAACAAGAATATATATCCAAATATAAACTTTACACTGTAGAATTCTTTGGAAGATTAAAAGATAAAAGATTTATACAAAAAATTATTGTTAAAATGAAAAAAATGATGCAAAAAAACAAAAAATATCACTACTAAATATCCTCGGACATAAGCTTTGAAAGAAAACATATCCTGTAAATAATTAAAAATAGAGAGACAATCCGGAAATCAGACCATAGGTTGTTAAAATAGAATAAAATTGACAGAAATGATGGTTGAAGAGAAAACATACACCTTTGAAGTCATCGCGGGTCGAGAGGAGCCACCGTTGTTCAACATTTGAAGATCCAAAAACATGAGGGTTTCCAAATCCCAATTAATATTAAAATACTTTCGGCATTGATTTTTACCAAAAATGATGCTGAAGAGTCCAAAAAAATATATTTGGAGTTGTTTTCTCAAAAACCAATGCCGAAAATATATATTTTTAATATAAGACATCAATTTTACAAAAATACAACACCATAATTAATTTTTTTATATATCACATCAGTTTTTATATGAAAAATGCCAAAATATCGCACATTTTTTACTAATGGCGTCCGTTTTTCTAAAATCTGATGCCAATTGTTTTTATTTTCATCATCGATCTTTTGAATAGATGATTCCATATATCTCATCTTTCAAGTTTTTTTGGCATCAGTTATATTAAAAACGGATGCCAAACAACAATTTAAAAAAAATTGGCATTCTTTTTTAGTAAAACTGATGCCAAAAAATTCCCCCACATAATATTGGTCTC
The DNA here is from genome assembly GCA_963277665.1 of Viscum album. Lineage (NCBI taxonomy): Eukaryota > Viridiplantae > Streptophyta > Magnoliopsida > Santalales > Viscaceae > Viscum > Viscum album. Next base: position 1,821,626,708 of record OY728164.1, read on the forward strand.
AGGTAAAAAATCAACTTCATTACTTCAATGTTAAAACTGATATTTCCACTAATGGTCCCACCCAATGTACATGAATCTTATTTAAACTCCCCCAAAGATATCCTATACCATTTGTATATTTAGTAGTGTTAAAATACACAAAATAACAGTGAAGAGACAGTAGGTGATATACGCACATAAATGCAGTATAATGAAAAAAATATGATTTTCATTTATACACATGAAATATTGTATACAAATAAATAGTCCATGAATTTAATTTTACATGATTGTAGTACATGCAATATAAATTTAATAACAAGTTTGAATTGAGTTTTAGAGAGTTAAGATGAAGCATTATATGATATTTAAATTTACAGAGCATTGATATATGATGCTATAAATGTGTCCCAATAACTTGCATATGAGACATTATTGACATAAATTTTTAATGATTCATATATATTAAAAATATGATGTAGTAGTAATAGTCACATGAGTTATTTCATGTTGTGATCATGAGAAAAATAAAATTATACTAAACTAAATTAAACAAAATAATGTAAATTTATATGGAATTATCACTCTTAATGGAAATTATTAACCATGTAAAAATATATATAATATACTATAAAATAATTTTTGAATCAAATAAAATATATAATTATATGATAACTAATTTATCATCAAAATTTAAAAAAACATAAAAAATTTAGAGTTTAACAAGAATGTTGATCCAAATCTAAACTTTACTCTATAGAATGATTTGGAAGATTAAAAGTTACAAGATCTATACCAAAAATTATTGTAAAAATGAATAAAATGATGCCAAAAAACTAAAAAAACATGATTTAATTTCCTTATACATAATCTTCGAAAGAGAAAATAACCCATAAATGATTAAAATAGAGAGTCAATCTGGAAATCAGACCATATGCCATTAAAATAGAATAAAATCAACCAAAATGATGGTTCAAGATCACAAATACGCCTTTGAAGTCATCACGAGTCGAGAGCAGCCACCATTGTTCAGATTTTGAAGATCCAAAAACATGAGGGTTTCCAAATACCAATTATTTTTAAAATACATTCGTCAACGTTTTTTCCAAAACTGATGTTGAAGAGTCCAAAAAATATTTTGGGAGTCAGTTTCCCGAAAAACTGATGCCAAAAATATAAATTTTTAATATACGCCATCAGTTTTACAAAAAACCAACACGATAATTAATTTTTTAATATATGAAATTAGTTTTTATAGGAACCAACTCCAAAATATCCCACATTTTGGATTAATGGTGTCAGTTTTTCTAATAATTGTTTCCAATTGTTTTTATTTTCATCGTCCATCTTTTGAAAAAATGATTCCACATATCGCATCTTTCATATTTTTGGCATTAGTTATATTAATAAGTGATGCCAAAAATCTATTTTAAAAATATTTGGCAATGTTTTTTAGTAAAACCAATGCCAAAAAAATCCCCCACATAATATTTGTGTCAGGTGAGAAAATATCGACTTCATTACTTCATTGTTAAAACGGATATTTCCACTAGTGCTCCCACCCAATGTACATGAATCTTATTTAAACTCCCCCAAAGATATCTGACACTATTTTTATATTTATAATATGTCATGTTTATTAAATTTATAGATATACTATACTATGGAATGTAAAAAATCCTTTGTGTTGTATCCTCCTTCTATCCCAAGTTCTCCCCACATGTAGATTTATGGTTGCAGTGTAACTTGTCATCCATGACACAACCTCCTCATAATTAAGAACCTTATTCATGAGTTCTTTATGGATTTTTATTTGGACCATAACATAATAAATAGAAATATCTATCAATTTTTATTTACACATGAGCTTTCTCCATCAATTTTGAACCCTTCCACGCTAGAGGTGACATCTTATAATACACACTCTTTATTCATGATTTCCTTCATCTATAACGATATTTGTGCCTCCATTCCCAAGATAACCACTAAATCATAGAAACATCATATTTGAAATCATTCTATATGGTCTATGGAATCATGTTAATCCCATGATTCATCCCTCAATCATCGATTAAGTCATTATGGGTCACTATGATGTAATGGCGAGCTTACAACATGTTATTTTCAACTAATCACTCTGACATTGAATCTTGAATTGATTGAACAAAAAGGTTATATATAAAAATTATAGTGATGATGGAATATATATTTTATGATAGGATGAGGAAGTGCATGTGAATATACGATAACACCATTTTGGTATGTTTGAACCGAACCTGGAAAATAGAGTATCCAACATCAAAATTTTCAATGGTTGGGCTCCACATAATAAAAAATTACACATATTAGCCTAAAACTAAATTCATATGGGAGCCAGTGGAAGATTATGTCCATATTTTTATACACCAAATGCATAAAACTATCCCCTCACTACCACACGAACTTTTCTCTCATGGTTCAGTGCAACTTCACTCATACATTAGCCATCCATGAACTACATTCCTCTGTTATACCTATGAGCGAGGCTTCCCAACTTCATATACAGCTTCCCTATGTAGCATACAGGGTGATTGTGCCCTAGTTGAGTAATATCAATTTTATAGAAAAACAAATTTCTCACTACTCCTCATTTATATTTTAGTTTTATTACCTTTACAACTCAAAAATCTCCTATGAAAAAATAAACAAAAAAATTAGACACATTTTATCTTATTTTTTTTCATTCTTAAAAATAAATTCTAAAATGTAATTCACCATTATATAAATTAAACTAATAAAATAGTAGGTTAAATTTATCTATTACATTGAAAATGAAACGAAAAAGAAATAATAAAATTTCAACACAAAATATTCCATCTATGTCCCCCTGGAATTTAAGAGGGGACCAACCCATATTCCCTCAGATTTCTGGCTAGCTGACATGTAGGATGTACCCCATGCCTTCTTAGTTCACCAATATTTTGGGTATCCATTTGATATATTTTCAGAAAATTATTCAAATAATTCTACAATACCCTCCTTATATTCCACTTTGTCTCCCCCTCACCTTGGTTGGCATTTGTTTTGTTTAGGGATTTGATGTTGATTTCAATAGAGAATTGTGAAATTGCCCATTTTGGAAGGGGAATTCATGTTACTGAATAAGGGAAATCATAATAATAAATGTCCACATGTTCTATTAGATATTCAATGATGCTACATTAATATTTTGGATTTTTACTAGCTTTTTATTTTACAATTAATTATAAATTCTTGGGGAATGAGTTATGGGGGTTAATGATTTAGCCAGAGTTGGTACTGAGAGTACATGGTGGACCTACCAAGGGTTTTATGTTATGGTTCTATAATAGAGAGAATTCGAAATGATTTTTTAGTGAATATTCATTTTTTAATTTAATGTTTAAATTAATTATGATTTTCTATTAATACTTTTTAGGTAATGTTTTGTGTGGGCTAGGGTATCATTTTGGTTGAAAGTGGATAGTTGAGTAGCGATGAGATGAGTCTGAGTTGGTTGATCTCAGAGATCCTAGGAAATTATTTATAGATGAATAATTAATGGAAAATTGGTACATTATTAGGGTTTGAAGTCCTTGGTACACAACCTATGGTTTTTTCTTATTTATTTATGATGGATGGATATATGGACTCTCCAATGAGGTGTTGAACAATACAGAAAGGAAAATTTATTTGATAATTTCATTATTTAATTTAAATGAGTATTATAATTTATATATTTAATTACATAAAATTAAATCACAATGTTCCTATTCTATATTGGCATCGTGAACTTCCTTGACCACATCAACTACAAAGGACTGTGGCTATGAATTGAGATTATATTTTCATGACATGTGAAACCCATTTAAGGGTATTCAAAAAAATTAGTTAGTCCTGATGTAATTGAAAATGATTAGGTACCTTTGTCTCCTTTGGAAGAGGTGAGTTTTGGTGGGGGATCATGCCAACTAGTGGGCTATGGTGGACCTTCCAATTGGTGCCTTAAACCTTCCTCATAAAAGAAGGTAGTGTTTTGATAATGGCTGGACCTACTATGATGTGGAATAATTATTATGTACATTTTTAGTTGCTCAAATAGTATAAATATACTAGGAATCATTGATCCATCCCAATTTAGATATTATTTCCCATGCAGTTATACATTGGGAATGATGGAATGGGTTGGGTTAGTAGACTGTCATGGAGAAACATGGGAATTGATATGATTCTTGTTTTATTTATCTTGAGTGTGGCTAATAATAAATGTCTATTGAGGACCATGATTCCATATTATATTTATGATATTAATTGGGAATTTTATTCCCCATGTTATGCGAATTTTCCCAAGGACATTGATTTTTAGTGAGGACCCCATTTCGGAATCCCTTGTTATATAGTGACTTATGTGATCCAATATAATATATCATTGTTATGTAACTAGTTAGTGGACCCTTGGAGGTGTGTCAATCATTAGAGGGATCATTTTGATATTATATAGATGGTTTCACGGGTCACCCTAGATCCCAAACCTAGTATGTGGGTTGTGGAGAACATGATGGTATTATGAGGAAACCTATAATTACCTATATAGTTTTATTCTATAAACCTAGAATTTGAATTTGATATGATGGTGTGTAAACACATTTGACGTTGTTTGGTAAAAATTATTAGGGAGTTCATGATATGAAATTGTATATTCCCTCTTGGAGAGGTCTTAATATTTTGGGTGGCGTTAGACATGATCCAAGGTGATGAATGATAATACCTTTGGGGATTCATTTAATTTTGAGTGGGTATATTATAGTGGGGTTATGGAGAGTTTCATTTTGTGGTTTTCTAATGTGTGTGTCACAACAGTGGATCATGGAATGCTCTCATTCAGGGGACCTCTATTTTTTCAAGGCATGGTAGATCTAGCTCTTTGTTGGTCAGAGAAAGAAACCCATCATGTGTTATCCTGAGGGTTGTCTCTCTATGGGAGATCGTGTATTTATATCATTCAGGGATCTAAAATATACTTATGTGTGGTTGTTTATATATATTGTGGTTAGTTTGAACCCTAGGAATCTATAACTAATACTGTGGTGGATGAGTACACAAAGTTTTTATCTCTTTATATAAGTGTGTGTAAGGACCCTTGGTCATTATACCAATTTTCATGATTTTATGATGGGATCAGAGGGACATCATCAGTATCCAATGTAGGTATGGTTGATTGTTGATGTGGTCTCAAGGGTCGACTATGGGTTTTTTTAAACTTTTGAAGATTACTTTTTAATTTTAGCTAAGAATATGAAATGCACACAACCATTTATTTACTATATATGCATCACATTACATTGGTGATTTCCTATTAATTTATATACTAACACCTTTCTTTGATGGAAATTGCAGTTTGGTACTCAAGAATACCACACTTGTGGAATCTATAGGTTGAGCTATGGCCCAAAATTTTATTTTTTTGGAACTATTGCTTAGATGGGTATATGGATAATAGAATGAGGAATGGATAATAAATTTTAAATTGTAATTAACTATTATTTCATTTTATTTTATTTATAATTTTGATCATGGCTATGGAAATTCTATCATGTATACCTGTATAACATCATTTTATTGGTTATCAAATATTTTCAATACACTATTATATGTGTAAAAAGATTGTTTTGAAATGTGTATGATATATAGTAATTAATATATTCTATTGATACTAAGATACAAGGGGTACTGTATCCTCACAATACCACTGTAGTTTTGGTACATCAATAACCCTACTAAAACTAAAATATTCATATTCGAAAATAATGGAACACACCTAAGACCACTGGGGGCAGCACAAGTACCATATAGAACTCCATATATGATATAACATAGATATATTATCACACCCAAGACCACTAAGGGACTCCCCAACCCCTAATGAGATTCAGAATCATGATACAAAGATAGGGGATCACACCCAGAACTGGTATGTGATAACACATTCCCAATAAGGATCAACCCCCTATGTACGGGATCAATGTGCATGCATGAGAGTCACATTGATACCAAAAACCCCTCAAAGGAAAGATTATGAAATAGATTACCAATCTCTGAGATTCATGTAGTGATACATAAACATTATGAAATAGAGGATCCAACCTTTGGATTTCCCAAAGTGTTATAAAAACAGTATCCAATCTAATCCTGTTGAGGAAATCACAATCCAATACATAAGATGTAATTCTACATTATTCCCTCAAAGGGACAAATTAGGGAAACACACTAAACTATTCCTAGTCAATGTGTAACTAGAAGATACATCCCTAAAGAATAACCTCATGTCGTATCTCTAACTCCTAAACCATTCTCACCATCATCTCCTACATGGAATAACACTCAGGATAGCATAATCGCGTGCCTCAGTATAATTTCCGAAGAAATAAATATTCAAGGGAGAAAATCAGGAGGTGAGAATAAAATGTGTCCCCTATGCTACATGGTGCGCCTCTCGATGGCATACCATGTCCATCTGGCCTCATCGTACTCAAAGTGTAGCATAATATAATATGTGTACAAAGGGTTACATGGTGTATGAACCCACTCGAACATCAATGAATGTAACAATTCCCTAACATTATATATGTATACGTACTGCCCCGAATCCAATTACCCAAAGTAAATGCATTATCACATATCATTTGCATGATATAAAGAATCATGTCTTGAAAGACTGAACATTTTAGTATTATTGGAAACAAGAGACATACATAATTTTAACATTACAACTTGAGAAGAAATAAAGTAGTAATTTAATATATTAGAAACATCAAATCCTCCTAGATTATGCTTGAATGTCACCCATAACCAACTTCTTCAAATCATGTGAAAATGAATCATAAGAAAGGCGGGTGCTCAAATGCTCAGTAAGAGTAGAAGTACAACGGAAGATAACATAATCATTAGGCTTGTTTAATATTTGAAAACACATGCTTTTATAAATAATGAACATGAACCATTTATGGATAGAATATGAGATGAGTAAATAATTACATAATAAATCATAGTCATGTGTATTTTATCAGTCGAATAACCACAAGAACCATCATTATTATTTTCATAATGAGGGAATGTATAATTTCATACATTCTAAAACATCTTGTCAACGCCTCAGCCAAGATGTCTAAAAATGATTTATAACTCGGCCAAAACCATATATCAAATTGGGAAAGGCCTTTTCCAATTACACATCAAATTGTCTCATGAGACCAACCGATGCATCGAGGATCTATAGCATGCTCCACTTGTCACATACTGTGTCAAATACATTTCTCAAATGAAAATATTCAAACATAACATAATCATTTTTATTCAAACTAGCATACGAAATATCAATACATTAACCATAAACCATGAATGGTATAAAAGTATCCAATCCACAGTCGAACATACCACAAAACATTAAATACAATATTGAATATTTGTGTCATTATAAATCAACATCAATCAAGTGTAATTTTTTATCAAAGGATGTTGATATAGATGAAATAAAAACTTTTTCAGGGAAATATATATTTCTATTTTGAAATAATTTAAGAGTCACATAATTATAAAAGAAAACATTTATTTTTAAAATATTTTTATAATCTTTTAAGGGAAGCTTCAACGATGTTATAATGCTGGAAAATAGTTACACCCGCTCTATAAGATAAAAAACATTCTTACCCTATTTTTGTCGAAAAGGTCATAAAGTACCTTGTTTTGAAAACGACAAAAATATTTCTTTAAAAACATATAAGGTCAAATAAGGGTATAAATAAATTTATCCTATATTCTAGTAAATAGTAAAAATGTTTTGAAATAATTTTTTTTAAAAACACATATTTGGATGATAATGAGGTCCTAGTAGTTAATTACGTAAAAACAACACCAGAGAATAAAGAGATAGTGAAATTAACCCTTAAATTGAACATTCCCTTTTTCGAGGGTACGTTAAACTCATGTATAATATTTAAATAATTGTTATTAAATTATACCAAAACCACATATATAAATATGATATCATATATGATCTTCTAACATTACATTGTTAATAATATCATCGTATTGTCTTCATTTCGGGTGTTAACTGATACGTTTTCCAATATATGTTTTGTTACATAAGTTGTTTTTGTTATGGATAGGTTGTATTTGATTCCTATCCCAAATGATATTATTTTCATAAACATTATTTTCAATAATCAAAGGATAATTATTCTTGAATGGTTACGATGGGGAAATGAATCTAATCGCGTTAGTGGACACTGTAATCTGTACGTACGCATGAGAGGCAATATCAATATTTTGATATTAAAATCGTATATAAATTGATGGTATATAATATAAAATGAATAATTAACAAGTTTTATATTTTTTACATCAATTATACATCATTATTATACCCATCCAAAAAAATAATGTATTTAATAACAACAACACCCTGAAGTGGATACGGTAAGCCGTATGTACGCACGTATGGTGACTCTGTCATTCATATAATGGATAGAATAATGAATATGGTTGTAAAAGTTTTATAATAACATCAAAGTATATATAATATAATGAAGTTATTATTTTATAATGGAAGCATCAAACAAAAAGGATGTGGAAGAAGAAAAAGTACTTGAAAGAGGTGATGAAATATTTTCCTCTTTTTTAGGTTCTTCCTTTTGATTTGATCAAAAGGGCTCCATAGGATGGATTTATGATCAAAATATGTTATATAGGTTTATGTGAGTGTAATTGTGAGGATATTTGGGTAGGAGTTGACTCTTCCAAATGGAATTGGATGTGTAATTTTGAGTGAAGGGTAAGTGCCCTTTTATAAGAGAGGTGAGGGGCACCTTAAAAAAAGATTGAAATATTATTTTATAATATACTCATTTTCGTTTTATAATGGATAAAAAATGATTTATTTATAGGATAAGGTGGGAATGGGTCAAAATATAACAACCAATAGGTTTTAGATAGGTTTGGGTCACCATATTAACCTTATCTTTTAGATTGCACTCTTAGTTAAATAGTTTATCTTTTAACATGTATTCTTATATAATTATAATAATTTGTTAATAAAAATACCATAAAATTCCAAGAGAACCTAGAGTGATTAATTATTTATATAAATAACACTATATATGTTATTTACAGGGACGATATATATTTTTAGGACTACTATATAATTTAATAATAAAATATTTGTTTTAGAAACTCATTTATGTCAATTTTGACAATATTTAGTATTTGATTTTTGTGAAAGTAATCACAACATGATTACTTAAAACCAAATATAATAAATAACAATAACATGTCATATTAACCTATAAAATTCTTTGATGTCCAAAAAACATTGAAATTATATTTAATTTAACATTTATAATTCCATTTATTTGATTTATTCATTAATAAGGTAATTATTGCACCATCATTGTGTCATAAATAAATTCAATTATTTAATGTCTAAAAATTTTAAATAAAAATAAATTATATAGGTAATATTTTTATCTTTATAATGAGTATTTATATTCTAAATGATATCTTATATAACACCATGTTAGTTTTTTTACTAAAAGCAATATGTTGATGTTATTTTTGTCTTTTCTTTAAATTAATTAATATAAATTTTCATCATCACTCTCATGTGGCTCCATGGGGTCCCAAAATCGACCCATGGATTCACATGGTCAAACATGTGTTATCCAATAGAAATATGACATATGTTAGGGTAATTTAATATTATTATAATATAATTTTTTCTCTTATTTACAGGATTTACCCTTTAACCATGGTAAATAAAATATTTACTGAAGTAATTATTCATAATGTCTACAAAAAAGATAAATATTTACACAATTTGGAAATTTTGATTCCCAATATGAAATCCAATTTTCCAAATTCAAACCACAGAACTGGTAGAAATTAATTTAAAATTAATTCCACTTATCAAAACAGAAAGCGTGTTTTTATGTAATAATAACAATCAAACGATTGGCACTTGTTTATGACTAATTTAAATGTAAAATTAAATAAAAAGGCCTAAATAATATTAAATGATAAAAATATAATATAATGATACTGTAAAACCACTTAAATTTATAATTTAACACTATAAATTAATTTGATTAAAAAGGATGTTTTTAATTATAATTTATTATTTTTCACTATTCATAAAAAATTTAATGGTATTAGAAAAGTACCAAAAATCACCCAAAGATAATTTCAATTTTCAGAATTCAAAAATGATTTCAATTTTGAAAAATAATATTTTTAAAATTTCAAAAAGTGGGTATTTGATTTCCATTTTAAAATATAAATTTTTTAAATTTTCGAAAAGTGGGTATTAATATTCCTAATGGCTGGTTTGATTGGTCAAGGTGTGTTAGAATCTAGAAGTTTCATACATGTCAAGCGATCACATTATTTAATGGGAACTTAACCATTGAAGCTTGTGGTGTTACATTCTTCCCTCCTTCAAATTATTTCATCATAAAAATTTCTAGAATACTACCACACATAAAGATTCGGGAGGTTCTTCATCATAAGTTCATCGGGTTCCCACATTGCCTCTCCCATCTTATGGTTTCTCTGTAGAAATTTTACTAGACAAGTCATATAGTTTCTAAACACTTTTCACTAGTATCAAGAATTTTGATAGACTTTTCACAATAAAGTAGATCAGGATCCAGTTCAATTTTCTCATAGGTGAGTACATGTGTTGGGTCAGACATATATTTTCTCAATAGTTATACATGGAACACATCATGAACATTGGAGAGACTTGGCAGCATTGCCAAATGATAAGATACAACCCCAATTCATTAGATAATTTCGAAATTTCTAATGGTCCTGGGACATAATTTATTATTCTTACCTAATCAAATAGCTCCCTTCCATGGAGATACCTTCATGAAAACATGATCTTTTACATGAAATTCCAAATATAACCTTCTGCTATCGACATTGATCTTCTGCCTACATAGAGATTCTTTGATGTCGGTTTGTATTACCTTCACCTTTTCCATCATTTCTTCATCTTATTCTGGGTCTATGAGTTTTCTTTCACCAGCATCATCCCAACAAGTTGGTGTGTGACATCACATTACATATAACCCTTCACATAGTGCCATTCGAATACAAGAATGGAATATTTATAGGAGAATTCCACCCATGGTAAATACTGATCTTACATACCTTGAAATTCAAGTGAGAAAGATTTCATAAAGGCTTCTTAGTTTTAAATAGTCCGTTCTGATTTTCCATCGATTTGGGGCTGGTAGGCAGTGCTCAAATTAAGTTCAGTATCCAAGGATTTCAGAAGACACTTCTATAATCATGGTGTAAAATGGGGATCACGATCAAAAACAATCGATAGGTGTACTCAATGAAGTCTTACAACTTCATTAACATATAGTATTTCTAGAAGTTCAAGTGGAAAATCATCCCTTATAGAATGAAAATGTGCTGACATGGTAAGACGATCAACAATGACCCATATTGCATCATTCATTCTAGGAGTCTTTGGTTGCCCCATGACAATGTCCATCATAATATTATCCCATTTCCACTTAGATATGGGAAGAGGTTTCATGACTTCTCTAGGATGTTTCCTTATATCATTCACTTGTTGACATACTATACATCTTGACACAAAATCAACATTCTCCCTCTTCATTTTGATCGACCAAAATTGTTCTTTCATATCTAAATTCATCATGGTGCTCCCAGGCTGTATAGTGAAATTGGAGCTATAAGAATCATCCAAAAAATCCCTTCTTAGATTAGGAAAATAGGGAACACAAAGCCTCTTTCCAAATTTAAAAATTCTATCTTCATATAAGATGTCACTCAGCCTTCCATAATTTACAGCTTTAATCTTCCATTGAAACTCCTAATTATTAGTCTAAGAACTTTTTATCCTTTCTAGTAAAGATTGTTTGGAAACCATTTGAAAAAGTATGGACATTTCATCTTCAATGGTTATTCCCATATCCATCTTTAATAGATCCAAGAAAATAGGATCCCTTTCAACTCTTATAATCTTCAAAAGTCCTTCTTCTTTTCTACTCCAAGAATCTCCCACCATATTTTCCATCCCCGAGTGGTAGTGTATAGTTAAATAATAATCCATGAGTAGTTCATTCCATCTCCATTGCCTCATGTGGATTTATTTTTGTCGGAAAATATACTTCAATCTGTTGTGATCTTTGTAAATCAAACCATTTTCACCCTAGAAATATTTTCTCCATATATTTAGAGCAAATATTATAGCTGCTAACTCAAGATCATGAGTGGGATAAGTTTTCTCATGAATCATTAGTTGTCGTGATGAATATGAAATAATACTATCATTCATTATAAGGACACAAAATAGTCATTTCTTTAAATAATCACTATAAATAACAAACCCATCATTCCCTGATAGTAGTGTCAAGATAGGGGCATTGACTAATCATATCTTCAATTCTTCAAAAAATTCTTCAATCTCTTTTATCCAAAAAAATTGAAACCCTTTACATGTAATCGTGGTTAATGGTTTATCCAACCGGGCACAATTCTAGATGAAACATCGATAATAACTTGATAAACAAATAAAAGTACATACCTCAGTTATACTTGTTGGTGCTGACCATTCTTGGAATACCATGGTATTTGAAGGATCAACAGAGATTCCATCTTTCAACACAATATGGAAAATAAAAAAAATCTCATGAAGCTAGAATTCACTCTTTCTAAACATCCCATATTTTTTTTATTATAAGGTTTTTCAGAATAGTGAACAAGTAATTTTCATGATCTTTGTAACTTTTTCAGTACACCAAGATATCATCAATAAATAACACTACAACGTCTTCAAGGTATTCCTTGAAAACTCTATTCATTAAATCCATGTAGACAGATGGTGCATTAGTCAATCCAAAAGGAATTACTCTAAACCGATAATGCTTGTACCTAGTTCGAAATGCTATTTTTGGAATGTCTTCCTTCTTCACACACAACTTTTGATATCCATATCAAAGGTCAATCTTTGAAAAATATTTATATCCATGAAGTTGGTTGAATAAATCATCAATGTGAGGTAGGGGATAATTATTCATTATTGTAATAACATTAATCTCCCTATAGTAAATGCTCAACCTCAGAAATCCTTCTTTCTTCTTAACAAAAAGGACAGGGGTTTCCCATGGAGAAACACTATAGAAAATAAATACCCTATTTCCCAATTCCTCTAGTGGTTTCTATAGTTACTGTAAATCAATAGTGTCCATTATATATTGAGTCTTCAATATGGGCCTTGAACAAGGAATTAAACCAATGGAAAACTAAATTTCTTGTTTTGGAGGATGTCTAGGTAAATCCTCGGAAAATACACCAACATATTCTTGGACAATTGGTAAATCCTCTATTTGAACATTCCTTTCCTCACCCACAGTTATTTCATTCTCTTCTTCCCTAATAGTAGAATTTGGTAGAGTATTGGAGGTGGATCTAGATATGAATAAGATGGTGACATTTCTGCCCTAATGATAAGGTAATCCTTATCATTTTAGATATTTTTAACAATCTTTTTCTTACAATAAATTTTCACATCTTGGTACAAAATCCAATCCATACTGAGGATTATATCAAATTGAATTAGGGGTATGATGATGATATCAGCAAATAAATATCATTTATATGCCTTAATGGGGACTGATTCCAAAAAGAACACTACAAAAATACTCCCCCTATGTGTTTTGACTGACAACTCCCTTGTTATATCAAACTGGAAACATCTAATTTTCTTAGAAAACTAGGAATATATGAAATAATTTGATGATCCAGAATCAAATAAAGCATTGTCTAAAAGTATGGAAACCAATAAATTACCTGCCACCATGTCCTTCGGGGCTTCAACCACAACATTAGTGATCATATAATCTTGTCCTTGATCCCTTGGTGATTTTCTAAGGTCAATTTCACTGACGCTTAAGAAATTAATTTACATAATGTCCCATATCTCTAAAATTGTACCATTTAACATTTGTAGCTTCTTTGTTCTCCTTAAAATCACCAGAATGATGTCCTTTCAATCCACATTTTTTCCATACTCTTTTTCCTTTTTGACATGAACTATGGTGCTAACTTCCACAATTATCACATGGTGGAAATTCAACTTTTCCCTTCAACCATGTTTCCTTATTTCATTTCCCAGAGTGTTCAGCGGATCTCTTCTTCTCTTGATTTTCTTTAATGTCATAATACATAGAGAATTTCTTTTCTGTCTTGATAGGACATGAGAAAATATCTTTAAATGATGAGACAGATTGTGAGACTAATTCTCGATAGAGAAATTGTTTCAACCCATCAAATAAATGATCAATTTTACTTTTTGGGTTACGTATATAATATCCAAAATTCCTATAACAACCCATACTTTACATACATTTTTAATACTTCAAAAATTGAAGCACACTTATTACAACATATGATAAAACCACAAAGGACCGTATAGGTATAGTGTCTTTAGAAACTGGGAAACATAAACAACTGGTTCATAAATCTTCTACAGTGTCTCCCATTTATTTCATCATATCTAGGGTCCCTTTTAGCATATTCTACTTAATATCCATCTTCCTGACCTGGGGAAAAGAAAACATAAAAAGGTGAGCTCAAATGCTCAGTAAGGGCAAATAAAGGAAATAAAAATCATATCATATCTTTTTGAAAAATCAAAGCCTGCAAAAGAGATCATAATATCTTAACATGGAATAAATCATAGAAGTGAAAATGAGATCCCCATAATCATAACATAAAACTTGAAACTTTTTGGCATGCACACATAATCATGGAAAATCATTTCTTGTTAGTCATGACTCATTGCCAAGACTATCTTAGTGGACAAAGTCTCTTTCTGAACCGAGTTCACTCCTCGTTTCAGTCCTGTATCACTGAACCGAAATAACCTTCCGTTCCAGCCATGTCTATCTCATGAGATATAAAATCTTTACCCAATGCATTGGAGGGAGATATAGGTCCCACCCATCTTATAATGAATCCTTTCTTATGTGTGCCACATAATCATAAAACATAAATTATCGCATAACACATGTAACAAAAATGGGATTCTTGAAACATCATGACATCATAAATCAATTCATATAAGATAAAGGAATTCATAAAAAATAATTCCATCACAACATGAACAAATCAATTTAATAATAGGGATAAAAACAGAACCCTTTATTATCTTAGATGGAAAATAATTTTGATAAAACACTTGAACTTTATTCTTGAGGAAAATATCCTTTCTACTTCAAAAACACTTTTCCTTTCTTAACATGTCATGAAATTTTAAACTAAAAGAGGTTGATTAAAAATAAACTTGAATACTTGTAAAGTAAGATTCTTGGAAATAATGTTTTAGAAATCCATTCATGCCGTATAAGTTAAAAAAAACATTCATCGTACTTTTGTCGGAAAAGTCAAAAAGTACCTCGTACGAAAAAAACGACAAAATATTCCTTTCATATTCTTTACTAAAAACTCACCGAAGGGTAAAATTGGATTTAAAATAGTGTAAGTTGATGGAAACAATATTTCATATTGAGGGAACATGGATGTGGATGATAAAATACACCCCAATAAATACTTACGAATAAACAATCTCAGATAAAAATGAGATTGTGATATTTCCCTTACCTTAGGTCCGATTTTCTTTGTTCGTGTCCGAAGCTCCTGTATAATGGTTTAAATAATGTTATTGACTTATTCCAGAATCATACATATTGATATGATATCATATATGGTCATATTATTAGCTTCTTGTTAGGAATATTTCATTGTTACTTGTTACTCGGGTCTTTATAACTTTTTGTTCTTATGCGTGTTTTGTCGAATAAATTCTTATTCTTATATTTAGGTTATAGATAATTAATTTCCAGAATGGTATTAGTGTAGTATATACCATATTCATTCATTCAATTCATTTATATAATCATTATGAAATGAAGATCATGTAGAACGAGTCGTATCACATCGTGGAGACGGTATTCCGTACGTACGCACGAGTGATGATATCGTTCCTATGATCGTGGAATTGTATTGGAGTATATATATATTATTTCAGTATCAATATTACTTCATAATAATCATATATAGTTACTCATTACACCATTATACCCATCCTTGTAAGGTGATGGTGGAAAATAGATTACACCACGGCGTGGAGACGGTATTCCGTACGTACGCACGCGCGGTGATTTCATTTTTTCCGTAGGATGGATAGAAGGTGAATAAGGGTTGTTTCATATTTATAATAACATATCAGTATGTAAGTAATACTGATGTTATTACTTTATCATGAAACGACTAAAGAAGAAGAAGTTGAAGAAGAAATAAATTGAAAAGATCGGTAATGGATATTACCTCTTCTTTGGAACGCTTCTTTGAATCCTCCACTTAAGGAACTAAGATTGGTCTTTGGAGAAGACCAGGACCTCTAGGATTATTATAAGGAAGTGGAGAGGAGAAAATGGCAGGGTTTGGCCGAGCATGAGTGCTCAAATTGGTGTGAGGAGGAGGGGGAGGAGGTGCCCTTTTATAAGGGAGGAGAGGGGCACCTTAGGAATATCTCAAAATATTATTTTATATTAAAGTCAAAATCGGTTTATAATGGTTCCAAAGGGTATTATTTCTAAGCTAAAGTGGGGATGGGTCTAAATCCTATCAACCAATAGGATTTAGACAAGTTTAGGGTATTATTTTAACCTTATCAAATAGATTTAACTCTAAGTTAATTAATTTAACTTTTACCGTGTCTTTTTGTTTTCTTTCACTATATGGTTAATACACTTACTATAACATGGCAAACGAACCCCAAATTGTTTATTATTAATATATATATCCTTATCTTAGTCATTTTGCCGAACCTTAGATTTTTAGTAATAAAATAACAATTAATAATATAATATTTGATTTAAAAACTATTTTGTGTCAATTTTGACACTATTTGATATATGATTTTTTTGAAAGTCATAACAGAATTAAATGTTAGAAACATGTTGATTAAATCAACAATAATATATCATAGTAACCTAGAAAATTAGTGGAATTCATAAAAAGTCTCAAATTACATTTATTTTGGTGTTTATAACATCAATTATGTTAATATTTCATTAATAAGATAATTACTGCATCATCATTGTGTCATAAATAAATTAAATTATGTAATGTCTAACAATTACAAATAAAATACCATTATGTAGGAAATCTTTTTAGCTTTCTAATGAATATTTATAGTCGAATTTATCTTATGTATAACCCCATATTAAAAATGATTTACTTATTAAACTTTGATTTTAACTATTTTAACCCTTCTTTAAATAAATTAATAATAAATGTCCTAATCTAATCCAAGTGGGCCTAAATGGTCATATTTTATTCCTAAGTTTGTTTTTGGTCGAAATACACTTGTCCAATAGAATTAGGACATGTGTTAGGGTAATATTGATATCATATTTACCCTTAGTTACCCTATTTACTATTAACCGCGGTAAAAATAGTAAAAAGTTACTATTCACCAAAAAATTATTTTCATCTCATTGAACCACATTTTAGTCCTTGATATTAACCGTGTCTCTCGGATTTTTGAAATTCTATTCACAGAAGCGGTAAAATTAAGTTTTATGCAAAATTCAGTTTTTAACCTACCACTTAGTGGTTTCACTATTCATCAAAAATTGAAAGTTTTCAGAAAAAAACAAAATTTCACCCTAGGCTAATTTCGATATTCTGAGTCCAAAAATGAAGTCCATTTTGAAAAATAAAATTTATAAAATTTTTAAAAAGTGGTTATTACTATTCATAACGGCTAGTTTTAATAGCATATTGTTGTTTAGTGAAACTCGGTATTGCGTACGACGCAAGCTATCGAGGAAGGTCGCGATTGCGTGTAAAGAAAGCCAAGCAAGTGTTGTGTAGAAAAAGATTCCTTTGATGATTCATATAACATAATAGTCTCGGGTGTTACATTCTACCCCCCTTAAAAAGAATTTCTCCCTCGAAATTCGTCACTTTGTAACAAAAAGATGAGGATAATTCTCCCTCATCATATCCTCAAGCTCCCATGTAGATTCTTCAAGTTGGTGGTTTCTCCATAAAACTTTCACCAAGCGAGTGGTATTGTTTCGTAGGACTTTTTCGCTACGATCCAGAATCACTATCGGCTGTTCTTCATAAGAAAGATCTTGCTCCAGCGGTACAACTTCTGAGCTGAGTACATGTGAAGGATCTGGTATGTACTTTCTCAGGAGAGATACATGGAACACATCGTGAACTTGAGAGAAATTCGGTGGAAGCGCCAATCGGTAAGCTACCTTCCCAACACGATCCAGTATTTCGAAAGGACCGATATATCTAGGGCTCAACTTCCCCTTCTTTCCAAATCTCATAACCCTCTTCCAGGGAGATATTCATAAGAACACTTTATCACCCACTTCAAACTCTAGGTCTTTTCTTCATTTGTCGGCATAACATTTCTGTCGACTCTGAGCTGCGCTTATGTGTTGTTGAATAGATCTGACCTTTTCTGCCATTTCATCAACGAGATCAGGTCCTAATAGCTTTCTTTCCCCAACTTCATCCCAGCAAGTTGGAGTCCTGCATTTCTTTCCATAGAGAGCTTCATAAGGAGTCATCTGAATACGGGAGTGAAAGCTATTATTATAAGAAAATTCTACCAAAGGTAGGTGTTGATCCCAACCTCCTTTGAAATCCATAGAGCAAGCTCTCAACATATCTTCTAGGGTTTGAATTGGTCTCTCAGACTGACTGTCTTTCTGGGGATGATAAGCAGTGCTGAAACTCAACTCTGTATCCAGAGTATGCTGAAGACTTCGCCAGAACTTCGAGGTAAATCTCGGATCCCGATCAGATATAATAGAAAGTGGTAATCCATGCAATCTTACCACTTCCTTTACATATATCCTGGCAAGCTGATCTAGAGATAAATCCTCTCTAATAGCAATGAAGTGTGCAGACTTTGTAAGACGATCAACTATGACCCAGATAGCATTATTGCCTTTGGATGTTTTAGGAAGTCCTGTGACAAAGTCCATAGTGATGTTTTCCCATTTCCATTCAGGTATGGGTAATGGTTGTAACATCCCTTTAGACTTCTGTCTCTCAGCTTTAACTTGTTGACAAACCAAGCATCGAGAGACATATTCAGCAACATCTCTTTTCATGCCATCCCACCAGAAGTACTCTTTCAGGTCCCTATACATCTTCGTGCTTCCAGGATGAATAGAGAATGATGAACTATGAGCCTCATCCAGTAGCTCATTCTTTAATTCGGGGATGGGAGGAACGCAAACCCGATTCCTGAACTTTATTATCCCATCACAATCAAGGTTGAATTCAAGAACATTTCTCACCTTCTTTTGTAACTCGACATCTTATTTCTATGCCTCTTTAATCTTCACATGTATAGATTGTTGAACATTCATTTGAGAAAGATAAGATTTTTCCCCTTCCATTATAATTCTAAGATCCATCCTTTGTAAATCCATAAATATTGGATCTTTTGTGATCCTCATCATGGATAAACTAGCATGGTCTTGTCGACTTAATGCATCTGCCACCTTGTTTGCCTTCCCAGGGTGGTAATGGATTGAGTAGTCATAATCCTTAATAAGCTCCAACCATCTTCTTTGACGCATATTCAACTCCTTTTGTGTGAAAATATACTTTAAACTTTTATGATCAGTATAAATATCACACCTTTCACCATAAAGGTAATGCCTCCAAATCTTTAATGCAAAGATTACCGCAGCTAACTCCAAATCATGTGTTGTGTAATTTTGCTCATGGATTTTCAACTGTCGCGAGGCATAAGCTATCACCATATCATTTTGCATAAGAACACACCCCAATCCCTTCTTGGATGCATCACTGTAGATCACAAACCTTTCTCCACTACAAGGCAGTGTGAGCACAGGTGCACTGGATAACCTTCTTTTCAACTCCTTGAAATTCTCTTCACATTCCGCTGTCCAGACAAACATAACTCCTTTCCGAGTCAACTTGGTGAGTGGATTAGATAATCGTGAAAAATCTTTTACAAAACGTCGATAATATCCAGCCAATCCAAGAAAACTTCGGATCTCAGTTACTGTTGTTGGTCTTGACCATCTTTCGATAACCTCTGTTTTTGCTGGATCCACAGATATCCCCTCTTTTGAGATTATATGACCCAAAAATGCAACTTTTTGAAGCCAAAATTCACACTTGGTAAATTTGGCATAAAGCTTCTCCTTTCTCAGGGTCTTCAATATAATTCTCAAGTGATCTTCATGCTCTTCCTTGCTCTTTGAATAGACAAGAATATCGTCTATAAAGACTACCACAAATTGATCAAGATAGTCTCTAAAGACTATATTCATTAGATCCATGAAGATAGCAGGGGCATTAGTAAGACCAAATGGCATAACTATAAATTCATAGTGTCCATACCTTGTACGGAATGCCGTCTTTGGTATATCCTCCCTTTTGACCCTTAATTGATGATACCCTAAACGAAGATCAATCTTGGAAATGTATTGAGCTCCGCGTAGTTGGTCAAATAAGTCATCAATGCGTGGGAGAGGATATTTGTTCTTGATAGTGATCTTGTTAAGTTCTCGATAATCAATGCAAAGTCTCATTGATCCATCTTTCTTCTTAACAAATAGAACAGGTGCTCCCCAAGGTGACGCACTAGGGCGTATGAATCCCTTATCAAGATTCTCTTGGAGTTGCTTCTTCAATTCCTGCAACTCAATTGGGGCCATTCTATAAGGTGTCTTTGAAATAGGCAAAGCACCCGGTACGAGTTCTATTGAAAACTCAACTTCACGATTTGGTGGAAGACCCGGTAATTCCTCCAGAAAGACATCATCAAATTCCCGTACTGTAACGCCCCGACCCTAGTTACCCAGAGTCGGTGCATTATTACATAACATTGGCATGATCACAAGAAAGATCAAATCTCGAAAGACCGATTGGTTTAGTAGCCTTGGAAATACTAGATATATTCATAAGTTTTACATTACATCATAAAATGAAAAACTACTACAATAACATAATGTTTCCACAGTCCACACTATAATCCCCTCATAATATCCCTGCAGGTCATTCCTAACTTACATCTTCACATCCTGGGAAAAATAAAACATAGAAAAGGGGTGAGCTCAAATGCCCAGTAAGGATAACAATATAGCGGAAACTTTCATAAATAAGAATAAACTTTTAAGGCAATGTATAACTAAATCAAAAGCCTTTTAAACATGAACTTTCAACATGGTATGGCATAAATAAAATGAAATAATGCCATTTACTTATTCACATGGATATTCTACTAATCGAATAATCACATGCAAAAATCAATAACCACTTTCATAATGTTGGAATGCATAATGCCAGACTATCATAACCACATAGTCAAGGCCTCGTGCCAAGACTACAAATAAGATTTTGTCAAGGCCTTGTTCCAAGACACTAGTGTGTCTCATTAGACCTACCGATGCATCGAGGAGCTATAGCGGGCTCCACCCGTCACTTATTAAGTCCAATGCATTCCCATATGAAAAGGTTTAAACATAACATAAACATTCATATTAAAACTAGCATACGAAATGTCAATAATTTCACCATAAACTATGAATGGTATAAAAATAGCACATCCATAGTCAATCATATCACAAAACCTTCAATACAATATAGAAGTTTTGTATCATAATAAATCAACTTCAAATAATCTTAAAATCCATCAAAGGGTGTTGACATAGAAGAAATCAAAATTCTTTTTAAAGAAATATCTCCTTTTATTTTGAAATCAATTAAGATCAATATAAAATAAATCATTTTATTTGAAAACATTCTTATAAGCTTGTAAGGAAAGCTTTGAAGATTTTATAACGGCGTAAAATAACCGCACCCGCCGTATAAGTTAAAAAAAACATTCTTACCTCAATTCTGTCGAAAAGGTTAAAAAGCACCTTGTTTGGAAAACAACGGAAAGATTCCCTTATAAACCTCTTATAAAAAGTCAAAAAAGGGTATAAATGACTTTAACCCATATTCTTTTAAATATAAAAAATGTTTTGAAATACATTTTCAAGAAACATGGATGTGGATGAT
This sequence comes from Viscum album, assembly GCA_963277665.1. Classification (NCBI taxonomy): domain Eukaryota; kingdom Viridiplantae; phylum Streptophyta; class Magnoliopsida; order Santalales; family Viscaceae; genus Viscum; species Viscum album. The sequence continues at coordinate 1,821,648,857 of OY728164.1, forward strand.
AACGAGATCCCAGTAGATTATTACGTATAAACAACCTCGGATAATGATGAGATTGTGAAATAACCCTTACCTTGTACTTTTCCTTGGTTGGGGTAGGTTAACCTCCTGTATAATGGTGAAATAATTGTTATTAAATTATACAAGAATCATATATATTAATATGATATCATATATGATCTTTTAACATTGATTTGTTAATAATATCTTAGAATTATCGTCATTTCAGGTGTTAACTTACTCATTTTCTTTTATATGTTTTGTTAGATAAGCCATGTTTGTTGTATATTATTCATATCCAGAATGATATCAAGTCCTTAAACATCATTTTTAAATCATCAAATGATAATTATACTTGAATGGATACGATGGAGAATGAATCTCATCGCGTTCGTGGAGACGGTAGTCCGTACGTACGCACGAGCGACAATATCATTCTTTTGATATTAAAATAATATATAAATGGATGGTATATCATATATACAGAATCATTAACATGTTATATTTATTATTTACATGAGTTACACATCATTATTATACCCATCCAAATAATAATATATTGAATAACAATTACACCACGACGTGGAGACGGTAAGCCGTACGTACGCACATATGGTGACATGTTATTCAAAGGGTGGATCGAATACTGAATATGGTTGTACCATATTTATAATAACATCACAGTATATGTAAGATACTGGAGTTATTATTTTAGAATGGTAAGAACAAAGAAAGAGGAAGTGGAAGAAGAAAGGAACTTAGAAAAGGGTGGTGAAATCATTACCTCTTCTTCGGGTTCTTCCTTTTGATTTGATCAAAAGGGCTCTGTAGGTTGGCTTTCTGATCAAACTAAGGCCTCTAGGTTGTATTGAGGGATGTTGGGAGAGTATTTTGGCAGAGTTTGGCCGAACCAAAAGGCTTGGAAGGTGTGAAGAAATGAGAAGGAGGAGTTCCCTTTTATAAGAGGGGTGAGGGGCACCTTTGGAAAAGCTAGAAATATTAATTTATAATAAATTCATATTCGGTTTCTAATGGCTCCAAAGTTGATTATTCAAAGGTTAAGGTGGGGATAGGTCGAAAACCACTCAACCAATAGAATTTAGACAGGTTTGGGTACTTATATTAACCTTATCTTTAAGTATTAACTCTAAGTTAATTAATTTCACTTTTACAATGTCTCTTTGTATTTTTATATAATATGGTTAATAAACTTACTACATACATACAAGAGACCCCCAAGTGGTCCATTAATGATGAACCTATCATGAAATAAGTCTCTTGGCCGAACCGTAGATTTTTAGGAATTTAATATCAATTAATAATATAATATTTGTTTTAAGAACTCTTTTCTGTCAATTTTGACACTATTCAATAGTTGATTTTTGTGAAACTCATAACAGATTGATTACTTCGAACAAAGTCAATTAAATCAATCCTAATATATCATATTATCCTAGGAAATTAGTTTAATTTATTAAAAGTTTCATATTATATTTATTTTGGTATTTATAATATCAATTATTTTAATTTTTCACTATTATAGTAATTACTGCATCATCATTGTGTCATAAATAAAATAAATTATTTAATGTCTAAAAATTATAAATAAAATATCATTATGTATTAAATCTTTTTATCTTTCTAATGAATATTTATAATATAAAATCCAACATATATAACCCTATGTAACAATTGTTTTTCTAAAAGATATATGCTTGTGTCATTTTTGTATTCATTTTAACTTAATTAAAATAAAGTGTCATTATCACTTACAAGTGGATCCATGGGGTCCCAAAATAGACCCAAAGATGCCCATGGTCGACCATGTATCAACCAATAGGGTTAAGACACGTCTTAGGGTAATTTAGTATTATTATAATATTATTTTTTAACCCTTATTTACCGGATTTACCCTTAACCATGGTAAATAAAATATTTACCGCAGTAATTATTCAAAATGTCTAAAAATAAATGTTACATATTTACACAATTTGGACATCCTGATTCCAAATATGGAATCCATTTTTCTAAATTCAAAACACAGAAGTGGCAGAAATTAATTTAAAATTAATTCCCGTTGTCAAAACAAAAAGCGTGTTTTTAAGAGATAATAACTATCAAAAGATTGACACTTGTTTATGTTCGGTTTAATTGTAAAATTATGTCCAATGGCCAAAATTATATTAAATGGTAAAAATATATTCTAAATATACTTTAAAACCACTCAAATTCATAATTTATCAATATTAATTATTTTTATTAAAAAAGTTGTTTTTAATTAAAATTTAGTAATTTTCACTATTCATTAAAATATGAAAGTTATCCGAAATGTACCAAAATTTCACCCTAGGCTAATTTCAATATTCCGAATCCAAAAATGAAGTCCATTTTGAAATATAAAATATATATGATTTTAAAAAGTAGGTATTACTATTCACAACGGCTAGTTTAATCGGTTGTGGTGTGTGTTAAAACTCGAAGTTGCGTACAACACACGCTACTGTTTTATTCAAAGGAAAGTGTACCGTGGAAGCTTGGGATGTTTTATTTTAAATTTTTTTGATGTCCCCATTTAGTCAAACGTTTAAAATATTTTATTTAAAAAGGGTTCACTATTAAAAGTTTGTAAAACTACAATACTGAAAATGAATTTGTTCTTACACTATGTCTAAGAAACTCATAATATGGATTCTAAAATTATAAGGATTATATAAAGTTTAAAATTTAGTTAATACTATTCATAACCTCTTTTGAAGAGCTTGTTTGGTAAGTCATGGTGCGCTTGAACTCGGTGTTGTGTGTAGTGCAAGTTATTGAATTATTTTGAAGAAATAACACACTATGAAATCTTGGGGTGTTACATTCTCCCCTCCTTCAATAAATTGCGTCCTCGCAATTTGAAATTGTTCTTCGAAAATAAAAGGTTGAAAATATAAAATATATTTGTTATAAAACCCACATCGGAAATTGGGTTACTAAAATTTAGTCTTAATATGTGGAAAAGAGAAATGAAAGGGTCACCACCAAATTATGATCTCGATTAGGAGAACATTGGTGGCAATTAGAGACATATAATTGGAGGAAAAACGTAAATATTTATAGGTAGTGATTGAGGTCATCAATCACAAGCAATTATAAAATTGAGGTCCTTAAACTCATCAATCTATGATGATTTGAAGTACCATCGGTTCAACAAAATATAGGGTATTGGGATAACACATTTTTGACGTTTCAAAATATCTTAGTTGAAATCCCACATCGAAGAATGAATTAATGAGGCCTCTATTTAAAATAAAGAGTGGAAAGTATGAAGATTACCGAAAATAACACATACTAGGGTTCCATGTAGGAAAATATGGATATGGAAGAGAAATCTAACCATCAATTATCTGATGGAGAGTGGTAGAGAACATGGCTATGAAAAGGCCAACAATCACAAAGCCATAAATTAGTGATGATTTAAGGTACCATCTAGGACAACATTTTTTGTTCTAAGTTTCTTTTATTAATGTTTAGAAATTTATTTATGAGATTGGATAAGATAATAAGGAGATATACATACTTTATAATTAGAGTTTTATCCATTAATAAATTTCTACCACAAACTCATCTTTCTAAAAGATAATAGAACGTAAAAAAAATTTCTATTTATACTATTCGTACAGGGTTCCAAAATAAATGAATTTATAATTCATCTACCAGATCTTTTAAAAAAACTACATTTTTTAATCCAGGACATCTCGTGGGCCAGTGGTAGGTGATACACCCTTGTCGCCCTTCGGTTGCGGGTTCAAGTCTCGCAGCCTTGCCGGACGCGACGGGTTGCCGCCCGACCTCCGGGTTGTCCTTTTATGGTAATCCAAAATAATCCAAACTAGAACTATCCAAAATACTTCTGTCCAAACTCACATTCCAATATTTATAAGGAAGGTAAACATAATATAGATCCTTTTTACCGCGTAATAGCATATGAATACCTTCATCTTGTATTCTTTTAATACACTGAAACATCCTGAATTACCATGTTCCTTATTGATTACATTCATGCTCCCCTATTCCATATAGAATGCTGGATATACTTCATCAATCCAAAAATGTTTTAAACCCCAAAAAAAATGATGGAATATACAAATCATTAATCAGTTCCAAGGTAGTCAAGAATATCCAATATAATTTATCCAAAACAATCACATATTATTCCAAAATCACTACCTCAGTATCAGAACTTTATTATGATTTATCATTCTCTCAACCATATATTTTCCAAAAATTTATCCTGCTACTGAGTCACTTTTCTTTGTTCCACACAATCTCAAGTCCTTAATGAAATAGTACTGCAGTACAATCCTTATATACTCCATAATTATTATAACAAGTACATTGTTGATATAACACTCAATTCCTCTTCATCTGTGGTAGTATCATAACTTGATTATTATCCAATAACAACATTTGCGGCATAGTCTGATGACTGGGACATAGGTTCGCATAGTGTCCAAACACCTTGCAAATGAAGCATTGTACATTTAAAACCATTTTCTTACCCTTGCAGTCATGTACTTTGTGCCCTTTTCCTCCACACTTATAACAAACTCCCATTCCTTTCAGGCAAGTTCCAGGGTGTTTCTTTCCACAGTTACCACATATGGGAAAATTCTTCTTTTCCCTCTTCCCTTTATCCATCTTTCTCTCTTCCATCCTTTTCTTCTCTTGCTTCCCTTCAAAGCCATAGGACTCAGTAAACTCTTTACTTATCTTATCAACATATGATATTATTTCTTCATATGATGATAATACATGGGAGACTATTTCTCTTATAAATTCTAGCTTAAGACCATGAAAGATATGATCCTTCCTTCTCTTTGGATCATGTGCATTTCTGGAGTTCTCATTCCTTCTACTGGGCGCCATTTCTAAACAATGGCATACACTAGATTAGTTTATGAATCAAAATACATATTCACATACTTATAAAAAACTTAACATAAATTGAACTATTTATGGATATAATCCATAAAAATGTCTCCTTTGAGGATGTATATACTCATAAACCCTTCATAATGGTTTGTAAAGAAAATGAGAATTATCCTAAGCATATCCCCCGGGAGTGTCGTAACCAAGAGTGCAGCAAGGCCCGTTGTCGTGCACCAGTTCCCGTTCGAGTCTAGCTCAAAGTGGTGTTTTTGGGTTTTACCCCTAGGTACATCTGTGCCAGAGCCGCCTCTACCTGCTCGTATCCAAACAGGGATGTATTGCTTGAAAAACTCACAAAATCCCTACAATACCAAAATTCTAGGAAGTTCTTCTATACTAATCCTCAAAGTTCATCTTAGGTCTACGTGCTCTAATCAGAGTTTATCTAAATCTAGCTTCCAAGGTTTGTACTAAACTTCCACTGATACCAACTGTAACGCCCCGACCCTAGTTACCCAGAGTCGGTGCATTATTACATAACATTGGCATGATCACAAGAAAGATCAAATCTCGAAAGACCGATTGGTTTAGTAGCCTTGGAAATACTAGATATATTCATAAGTTTTACATTACATCATAAAATGAAAAACTACTACAACAACATAATGTTTCCACAGTCCACACTATAATCCCCTCATAATATCCCTGCAGGTCATTCATAACTTACATCTTCACATCCTGGGAAAAATAAAACATAGAAAAGGGGTGAGCTCAAATGCCCAGTAAGGATAACAATATAGCGGAAACTTTAATAAATAAGAATAAACTTTTAAGGCAATGTATAACTAAAACAAAATCCTTTCAAACATGAACTTTCAACATGGTATGGCATAAATAAAATGAAATAATTCCATTTACTTATTCACATGGATATTCTACTAATCGAATAATCACATGAAAAAATCAATAACCACTTTCATAATGTTGGAATGCATAATGCCAGACTATCATAACCACATAGTCAAGGCCTCGTGCCAAGACTACAAATAAGATTTTGTCAAGGCCTTGTGCCAAGACACTAGTTTGTCTCATGAGACCTACCGATGCATCGAGGAGCTATAGCGGGCTCCACCCGTCACTTATTAAGTCCAATGCATTCCCATATGAAAAGGTTTAAACATAACATAAACATTCGTATTAAAACTAGCATACGAAATGTCAATAATTTCACCATAAACTATGAATGGTATAAAAATAGCACATCCATAGTCAAACATATCACAAAAACTTCAATACAATATAGATGTTTTGTATCATAATAAATCAAATTCAAATAATCTTAAAATCCATCAAAGGATGTTGACATAGATGAAATCAAAATTCTTTTTAAAGAAATATCTCCTTTTATTTTGAAATCATTTAAGATCCATATAAAATAAAACATTTTCTTTGAAAACATTCTTATAAGCTTGTAAGGAAAGCTTTGAAGATTTTATAACGGCGTAAAATAACCGCACCCGCCGTATAAGTTAAAAAAAATTCTTACCTCAATTCCGTCGAAAAGGTTAAAAAGCACCTTGTTTGGAAAACGACGGAAAGATTCCCTTATAAACCTCTTATAAAAAGTCAAACAAGGTTATAAATGACTTTAACCCATATTCTTTTAAATATTAAAAATGTTTTGAAATACATTTTGAAGAAACATGGATGTGGATGATAACGAGATCCCAGTAGATTATTACGTATAAACAACCTCGGATAATGAAGAGATTGTGAAATAACCCTTACCTTGTACTTTTCCTTGGTTGGGGTAGGTTAAACTCCTGTATAATGGTGAAATCATTGTTATTAAATTATACAAGAATCATATATATTAATATGATATCATATATGATCTTTTAACATTGATTTGTTAATAATATCTTAGAATTATCGTCGTTTCGGGTGTTAACTTACTCATTTTCTTTTATATGTTTTGTTACATAAGCCATGTTTGTTGTATATTATTCATATCCAGAATGATATCAAGTCCTTAAACATCATTTTTAAATCATCAAATGATAATTATACTTGAATGGATACGATGGAGAATGAATCTCATCGCGTTCGTGGAGACGGTAGTCCGTACGTACGCACGAGCGAAAATATCATTCTTTTGATATTAAAATAATATATAAATGGATGGTATATCATATATACAGAATCATTAACATGATATATTTATTATTTACATGAGTTACACATCATTATTATACCCATCCAAATAATAATATATTGAATAACAATTACACCACGACGTGGAGACGGTAAGTCGTACGTACGCACGTATGGTGACATGTTATTCAAAGGGTGGATAAAATACTGAATATGGTTGTACCATATTTATAATAACATCACAGTATATGTAAGATACTGGAGTTATTATTTTAGAATGGTAAGAACAAAGAAAGAGGAAGTGGAAGAAGAAAGGAACTTAGAAAAGGGTGGTGAAATCATTACCTCTTCTTCGGGTTCTTCCTTTTGATTTGATCAAAAGGGCTCCATAGGTTGGATTTCTGATCAAACTAAGGCCTCTAGGTTGTAGTGAGGGATGTTGGGAGAGTATTTGGGCAGAGTTTGGCCGAACAAAAATGCTTGGAAGGTGTGAAGAAATGAGAAGGAGGAGTTCCCTTTTATAAGAGGGGTGAGGGGCACGTTTGGAAAAGCTAGAAATATTAATTTATAATAAATTCATATTCGGTTTCTAATGGCTCCAAAGTTGATTATTAAAAGGTTATGGTGGGGATAGGTCGAACAACACTCAACCAATAGAATTTAGACAGGTTTGGGTACTTATATTAACCTTATCGTTAAGTATTAACTCTAAGTTAATTAGTTTCACTTTTACAATGTCTCTTTGTATTTTTATATAATATGGTTAATAAACATACTACATACATCCAAGAGACCCCCAAGTGGTCCATTAATGATTAACCTATCATGAAATAAGTCTCTTGGCCGATCCTCATATTTTTAGGAATTTAATATCAATTAATAATATAATATTTGTTTTAAGAACTCTTTTATGTCAATTTTGACACTATTCAATAGTTGATTTTTGTGAAACTCATAACAGATTGATTACTTTGAAAGAAGTCAATTAAATCAATCCTAATATATCATATTATCCTAGAAAATTAGTTTAATTCATTAAAAGTTTCATATTATATTTATTTTGGTATTTATAATATTAATTATTTTAATTTTTCACTATTTTTGTAATTACTGCATCATCATTGTGTCATAAATAAAATAAATTATTTAATGTCTAAAAATTATAAATAAAATATCATTATGTATGAAGTCTTTTTATCTTTCTAATGAATATTTATAATCTAAAATCCAACATATATAACCCAATGTAACAATTGTTTTTCTAAAAGCTATATGCTTGTGTCATTTTTGTATTCATTTTAACTTAATTAAAATAAAGTGTCATTATCACTTACAAGTGGATCCATGGGGTCCCAAAATAGAACCAAAGATTCCCATGGTCGACCATGTATCAACCAATAGGGTTAAGACACGTCTTAGGGTAATTTAGTATTATTATAATATTATTTTTTTAACCCTTATTTACCGGATTTACCCTTAACCATGGTAAATAAAATATTTACCGCAGTAATTATTCAAAATGTCTAAAAATAAAAGTTACCTATTTACACAATTTGGACATCCTGATTACAAATATGGAATCCATTTTTCTAAATTCAAAACATAGAAGTGGCAGAAATTAATTTAAAATTAATTCCCGTTGTCAAAACAAAAAGCGTGTTTTTAAGAGATAATAACTATCAAAAGATTGACACTTGTTTATGTTCGGTTTAATTGTAAAATTATGTCCAATGGACAACATTATATTAAATGGTAAAAATATATTCTAAATATAATTTAAAACCACTCAAATTGATAATTTATCTATATTAATTATTTTGATTAAAAAAGTTGTTTTTAATTAAAATTTAGTAATTTTCACTATTCATTAAAATATGAAAGTTATCCGAAATGTACCAAAATTTCACCCTAGGATAATTTCAATATTCCGAATCCAAAAATGAAGTCCATTTTTAAATATAAAATATATATGATTTCAAAAAGTAGGTATTACTATTCACAACGGCTAGTTTAATCGGTTGTGGTGTGTGTTAAAACTCGAAGTTGCGTACAACACACGCTACTGTTTTATTCAAAGGAAAGCGTACCGTGGAAGCTTGGGATGTTTTATTTTAAATTTTTTTGATGTCCCCATTTAGTCAAACGTTTAAAATATTTTATTTAAAAAGGGTTCACTATTAAAAGTTGGTAAAACTACAATACTGAAAATGAATTTGTTCTTACACTATGTCTAAGAAACTCATAATATGGATTCTAAAATTATAAGGATTATATAAAGTTTAAAATTTAGTTAATACTATTCATAACCTCTTTTGAACAGCTTGTTTGGTAAGTCATGGTGCGCTTGAACTCGGTGTTGCGTGTAGTGCAAGTTATTGAATTATTTTGAAGAAATAACACACTATGAAATCTTGGGGTGTTACACGTACAATGGGCATATTCTTAATCGTGAGTTTCTCACCAACCATTTGAGATAAATAACCTTCATTTAGTGGAATCAATACCCATAAGATGGAATAAATTTCCACTGGAAGGTTATGTTCATCCTTGCATTGGTATACGATCGTAGATTGATCTGGAATATGAAATGTGACTTCCCTTCTTTGGCAATTGATATGAGCTCCATGTAGAGAAAGCCAATCCATGCCAAGAATCACATCAAATTCCACTAAAGGAAGGATCACAAGATTTGCAGGAAGCACCTTCCCACAAACTTCGATCGGAGAAGAATTATAAACTTTTGATGTGATTGATGTGCCATTAGGTGTTGTCACAGCTAACTCAACATCTAATTGTTGAGGTAATACGGTGATACCCTTAGAAAAGTCTTCAGAAATAAAAGAGTGGGTGGATCCAGAATCAAATAAAACATTTGCTACTTTAGAGTGGATGGTAAGTGTACCTTTCACCACATCGTTATCGTACTCCACATCACTGATAGAAATTGCATGTGACTTTCCTTTGTCTTTAGCCTTAAGAGTTTGTTGACGTCGACCATCATCATCAACCCTTGGATTTGGGCATTGATTGGCATAATGCCCCATCTCCTTTCACTTGAAACATTGAAGTGTAGTAGGTTCATTATGTGTATCCCTTCCTTTGTTTGCGTCATTAGACATCTTTTTCCCATTATCACGGCATTCAAATGCCCGATGACCTTCTTTTCCACATTTAAAACATTTACTTGTCCCTTTAAGACAACTCCCTCCATGTTTCTTTCCACACTTTGAGCATAAAGAAAGTTCATCTTCTTTTCCGTGTGCTCTTTACATTTTTCTTTGAATTCCATCTTCCTCTTCTTATCAAACCCATGTGACTGATGGGTTACTCCAATCTCCATCTCGACTTTGAGAGCACATCGAACGATTTCCTCGTAGCTATTGAAGTCCCTTATGGCTAACGCCCTTCGAAGACTTGGTTTTAAGCCACTAAAGAATCGATCGATCTTACTCTCAGGTTGGATAATAATACCAGAAGCGTACCTTGCAAGTCTTGTAAAATTTGCTTCATAGGTACCAACAGATTCATCATCCCTTTGCTTCAGTTCAAGAAACTATTTCTCCATCTTTGTTTGGAGAATACGAGGGAAGTACTTATTGAAAAATAAGTTCTTGAACTCGTCCCATTCCATAGACACAATTTCATCCCTTTGCCTCGTATTCTTAACAAGATTCCACCATTGATCAGCATCTCCTTCAAAACGATACACTGTTAGGATGACTTTATCATGTTCAGAACATTGAAGAACTGAAAATATCTTTTCAGTAGTACTAATCCATTGTTCAGCAACTAATGGATCAGTAGACCCGCTGAAAGAAGGTGGACGCTGCCTCATGAAGGATTCAACAGAATGTTGCTCCCTCCTTTGCTCGTTTGGAAATCCTGCATGATTCATAGCTTGAGAAAGTTGTGTGAGCATGGCTACAAGATTTTGCATTCCAGCTCCCATATCGTTTGGTTGATCAGGGGGACAATCATTGCATTGCCCATCGCATTCCGCATTAACACGGTTCCTTCGGGTTCCAGCCATTGACTAAAACCAAGAAGAATAGTGTGAGCAACACTAATTATAATAGGAAACCACATAATTCAAGAATAAAATTTTCATGCTTAAGGTCTTATCCTAGGTTATTCAAGGACATTTCTAAAACACTAAGATTGTGTTCTATGCTTAGACTTATCCTTAGGGTTCTTACTAAGGCTTTCACATCCTAGTTTCCAAAGGTTGACTATAACTTTCCTCTGATACCAACTATAACAACCCATACTTTACATACATTTTTAATACTTCAAAAATTGAAGCACACTTATTACAACATATGATAAAACCACAAAGGACCGTATAGGTATAGTGTCTTTAGAAACTGGGAAACATAAACAACTGGTTCATAAATCTTCTACAGTGTCTCCCATTTATTTCATCATATCTAGGGTCCCTTTTAGCATATTCTACTTAATATCCATCTTCCTGACCTGGGGAAAAGAAAACATAAAAAGGTGAGCTCAAATGCTCAGTAAGGGCAAATAAAGGAAATAAAAATCATATCATATCTTTTTGAAAAATCAAAACCTGCAAAAGAGATCATAATATCTTAACATGGAATAAATCATAGAAGTGAAAATGAGATCCCCATAATCATAACATAAAACTTGAAACTTTTTGGCATGCACACATAATCATGGAAAATCATTTCTTGTTAGTCATGACTCATTTCCAAGACTATCTTAGTGGACAAAGTCCCTTTCTGAACCGAGTTCACTCCTCGTTTCAGTCTTGTATCACTGAACCGAAATAACCTTCCGTTCCAGCCATGTCTATCTCATGAGATATAAAATCATTACCTAATGCATTGGAGGGAGATATAGGTCCCACCCATCTTATAATGAATCCTTTCTTATGTGTGCCACATAATCACAAAACATACATTATCGCATAACACATGTAACAAAAATGGGATTCTTGAAACATCATGACATCATAAATCAATTCATATAAGATAAAGGAATTCATAAAAAATAATTCCATCACAACATGAACAAATCAATTTAATAATAGGGAAAAAAACAGAACCCTTTATTATCTTAGATGGAAAATAATTTTGATAAAACACTTGAACTTTATTCTTGAGGAAAATATACTTTCTACTTCAAAAACACTTTTCCTTTCTTAACATGTCATGAAATTTTAAACTAAAAGAGGTTGATTAAAAATAAACTTGAATACTTTTAAAGTAAGCTTCTTGGAAATAATGTTTTAGAAATCCATTCATGCCGTATAAGTTAAAAAAAACATTCTTCGTAATTTTGTCGGAAAAGTCAAAAAGTACCTCGTACGAAAAAAACGACAAAAGATTCCTTTCATATTCTTTACTAAAAACTCACCGAAGGGTAAAATTGGATTTAAAATAGTGTAAGTGGATGGAAACAATATTTCATATTGAGGGAACATGGATGTGGATGATAAAATACCCCCCAATAAATACTTACGAATAAACAATCTCGGATAAAAATGAGATTGTGATATTTCCCTTACCTTAGGTCCGATTTACTTTGTTCGTGTCCGAAGCTCCTGTATAATGGTTTAAATAATGTTATTGACTTATTCCAGAATCATACATATTGATATGATATCATATATGGTCATATTATTAGCTTCTTGTTAGGAATATTTCATTGTTACTTGTTACTCGGGTCTTTATAACTTTTTGTTCTTATGCGTGTTTTGTCGAATAAATTCTTATTATTATCTTTAGGTTATAGATAATTCATTTCCAGAATGGTATTAGTGTATTATATACCATATTCATTCATTCAATTCATTTATATAATCATTATGAAATGAAGATCATGTAGAACGAGTCGCATCACATCGTGGAGACGGTATTCCGTACGTACGCACGAGTGATGATATCGTTCCTATGATCGTGAAATTGTATTGGAGTATATATATATTATTTCAGTATCAATATTACTTCATAATAATCATATATAGTTACTCATTACACCATTATACCCATCCTTGTAAGGTGATGGTGGAAAATAGATTACACCACGGCGTGGAGACGGTATTCCGTACGTACGCACGCGCGGTGATTTCATTTTTTCCGTAGGATAGATAGAATGTGAATAAGGGTTGTTTCATATTTATAATAACATATCAGTATGTATGTAATACTGATGTTATTACTTTATCATGAAACGACTAAAGAAGAAGAAGTTGAAGAATAAATAAATTGAAAAGATCGGTAATGGATATTACCTCTTCTTTGGAACGCTTCTTTGAATCCACCACTTAAGGAACTAATATTGGTCTTTGGAGAAGACCAGGACCTCTAGGATTATTCTAGGGAAGTGGAGAGGAGAAAATGGCAGGGGTTGGCCGAGCTTGAGTGCTCAAATTGGTGTGAGGAGGAGGGGGAGGAGGTGCCCTTTTATAAGGGAGGAGAGGGGCACCTTAGGAATATCTCAAAATATTATTTTATATTAAAGTCAAAATCAGTTTATAATGGTTCCAAAGGGACTTATTTCGAAGCTAAAGTGGGGATGGGTCGAAATCATATCAACCAATAGGATTTAGACAAGTTTAGGGTATTATTTTAACCTTATCAATTAGATTTAACTCGAAGTTAATTAATTTAACTTTTACCGTGTCTTTTTGTTTTCTTTCACTATATGGTTAATACACTTACTATAACATGCCAAACGAACCGCAAATTGTTTATTATGAATATATATATCCTTATCTAAGTCATTTGGCCGAACCTTAGATTTTTAGGAATAAAATAACAATTAATAATATAATATTTGATTTAAAAACTATTTTGTGTCAATTTTGACACTATTTGATATATGATTTTTTTGAAAGTCATAACAGAATTATATGTTCGAAACATGTTGATTAAATCAACACTAATAAATCATAGTAACCTAGAAAATTAGTTGAATTCATAAAAAGTCTCAAATTACATTTATTTTGGTGTTTGTAACATCAATTATGTCAATATTTCATCAATAAGATAATTACTACATCATCATTGTGTCATAAATAAATTAAATTATTTAATGTCTAAAAATTACAAATAAAATACCATTATGTAAGAAATCTTTTTAGCTTTCTAATGAATATTTATAGTCGAATTTATCTTATGTATAACCCCATATTAAAAATTATTTACTTATTAAACTTTGATTTTAACTATTTTAACCCTTCTTTAAATAAATTAATAATAAATGTCCTAATCTATTCCAAGTGGGCCTAAATAGTCATATTTTATTCCTAAGTTTGTTTTTGGTCGAATTACACTTGTCCAATAGAATTAGGACATGTGTTAGGGTAATATTGATATCATATTTACCCTTAGTTACCCTATTTACTATTAACCGCGGTAAAAATAGTAAAAAGTTACTATTCACCAAAAAATTATTTTCATCTCATTGAACCACATTTTAGTCCTTGATATTAACCGTGTCTCTCGGATTTTTGAAATTCCATTCACAGAAGCGGTAAAATTATGTTTTATGCAAAATTCAGTTTTTAACCTACCACTTAGTGGTTTCACTATTCATCAAAAATTGAAGGTTTTCAGAAAAAAAACAAAATTTCACCCTAGGCTAATTTCGATATTCTGAGTCCAAAAATGAAGTCCATTTTGAAAAATAAAATTTATAAAATTTTTAAAAAGTGGTTATTACTATTCATAATGGCTAGTTTTTATAGCATATTGTTGTTTAGTGAAACTCGGTATTGCGTACGACGCAAGCTATCGAGGAAGGTCGCGATTGCGTGTAAAGAAAGCCAAGCAAGTGTTGTGTAGAAAAGGATTTCTTTGATGATTCATATAACATAAAAGTCTCGGGTGTTACAATTCCTTACTAACCTTGTAATGTTAACTACACACATTTCGATATTCTCATCCTTCTTCGGTCTCAGACACAGAAATTTCCTTTTTGTATCCGCTCGATGGTCATGAGGAAATTAATTTTCTATGAAAATATCTTCAAACATACTCCATTCCATACTTGATACTTATTCATCATCTTTTGTGTTTTTAATTAATGACCACCATTAATCTCTATCTCCGGTGAGGCAATAAACTTCCTTGACAACTTTTCCCTTTTGCTACTCCCCAAAGCATGAAATATTTTCTGTAAAGAACTTATCCATTGTTCAGAAACAAATGGATTTGTAGACCCAGTGAATTTTGGTGGTTATTGCCTCATGAAGTAGTCTATCATTGATCCTCCACATTGTCGATAAGGGTGCATCATATGGGGAATGTTATTATTCATAACCTGAGTGAGTTTTCCTAGTATAGCGATAAGTTGATCAAATCCAGTTGCATCACCAGCTCCACTATAATTATCTTTAGTTGGTGGGAAATTCCAACATGTATTTTGTGCATTGTTATAGCTTCCATTACTTCTACTAGGTGCCATTTCAAAAAAATGGAATACACTATATTGGTTTGTGAATCACAATACATAATTCGAAACTGGTAAAACACTAAACAGAAATTAAACAATTTATTGATATAATCCATAAGCATAATAAATGTTTTCTTTGAGGTGGTATATACTCATAAATCCTTCATAATGGTTTGTAATGAAAATTGGAATTATCCTATGAATATCCCCCAGGAGTGTCATAACCAAGAGCGCATCAAGGCCTGTTGTCATGCCCCAGGACTCCCCGGGTCAAGCCCAAATATCCTTGTCAGAGTTTTTAATCCTAGATACTTCTGTTCCCAAGCTGCCTCTTCCTTCTCATATCTAGGAAGGGATGTATTGATTGGAAAATTCACAAAATCTCTACATTACCAATATTCTATGAAGTTCTTCAATATTATTCCTCAATGTATTTCTTAGGTTAACGTTTCCAATCATAGTTTTTCTAAATCAAGTTTCCAAGGATGGTAATAAAATTCCTCTGATACAAACTATAATGCCCCGACCCCAAATACCCATAGTCAGTTCTTTATAACATAGTTGTGGAATGATACAAGGAATGATGTCCCGAAATACCAAACTATTTAGTATTCTTGGAAACAAGATACATACATAAGTTTTACATTACAACTTGAGAAGAAATACAACAGTAATTTATTCCATTAGAAACATAAAAAACTATTAGATTATATCGGGAAATCACTCATAATTATCTTCTTCATATCCTGGGAAAATGAAAAATTAGAAAGGTTTGAGCTCAAATGCTCAGTATTAGTAGAAGTACATCAGAATATAACATAAATATTAGGTATGTTTAATAATTGAAAACATGTTCCTTTAGAAATAATAAACCTGAACACATTATGGATGGAATATGAGCTGAGTATATAATTCCATAATAAAACATAATCATGGGTAGTCTACTAGTTGAATAACCACATGAACCATCATTATGATTTTCATAATGAGGGAATGTATAATGATGTAATTTCTAAAACATATTGTAATGGGCTATGCCAGGATATCTAAAAATGATTTAGGCCTTGTCCAAAAACATATATCTTATTGGGAATGGACTATGCCAATTCAATGTCTAATTGTCCCATGAGACCTACCAATGCACTGAGGAGATATATCGGGCAACACCCATCACATACTAAGTGCAATATATTCCTCGTATGAAATGGTTGAAACATAACATAAACATTCATATTAAAACTAGAAAACGAAATGTCAATATTTTTACCAAAAACCATGAATGGTTAAAAAATAACACATCCACCATATAAGATATCAAAAAACCTTAAATAAAAGATGTAACATTTCAATCATAATAAATCAACTTCAAACAATTGTAATTTTTTATCAATGTATGTTGACATAGATGAAATCAATTCTTTTTTAGAGAAATATCTCTTTATTTTTTGAAATCATTGAAAAGTCACGTAATTAATAAATAATACATTTATATTGAATATATTCATATAAAAGTTAAAGGTACTCTTTGATGATGATATAACATTGGAAAATTTCTGCACCCTCTGTATAAGTTAAAAAACATTCTTACCTTATTTTTGTCGAAAAAGTCATAAAGTACCTTGGTTGGAAAACAACGGAAAGATTCATTTAAAAAATATAAGGTTAAATAATGTTATAAATGAATTTATAACATAGTCTATTATATAGTATAAATGTTTTAATTAAATTTTTATGAAAACATGGATGTGGATGATAAAGAGGTCCTAGTAGATAGTTACGTAAAAAAAATATCAGATATTAAATAGATTGTGAAATTAACCCTTACCTTGTACTTTTACTTGGTGGAGGGTACATTAACATCCTATATTGTAGTTAAATAATTTTTAATAAATTATAATATAACAATATACTTAAAAATGATATCTTATATGATCTTATAATATCGCTTTGTTAATAATATTTTAGTATTATTGTCATTTTGGGAGTTAACTGATTCATTTTCTTTTATATGATTTATTACATAAGCCGTTTTTTGTTATGGAAAGGATGTATTTGATTCATATCCATAATGATATTAAGTTATTAATAATTATTTTAAATAATCAAATGAAAATTATACATTAATGGTTATGATTGGGAAATTAATCTCATCGCGTCCGTGGAGACTGTAATCTGTTCGTACGAATGAGCGACAATATCATTCATTTGATATTAGAATCATACATAAATAGATGTTACAAATTATATACACAATAATTGAAATGTTATATTTGTTACTTACATCAATTATAAATCCTTATTATACGCATCCAAAAATAAAATAATGTATTGAATAACAACTACCCCACGATGTGGAGACGGTAAGTTGGGAGTATGCACGTAAGGTGACTTTATCATTCATATAATGGATAGAATAATGAATATGGATGTACCATTTAATAATAACATAAAAGGTTTATGCAATATATTGGAGTTATTATTTTAGAATTTCAACATCATAGAATGACGAAGTGGAAGAAGAAAAAAACATGAAAGAGGTGATGAAATATTTACCTCTTCTTCAGGTTCTTCCTTTTGATTTGATAAAAAGGGCTCCTTATGTTGGATTTATAATCAAAATAAGGCCTCTAGGTTTAATTGAATGAAATTGAGAGGATAATTTGGCTGGTTTGGCCCAAACAAATGGATTTGGATGTATGATTTTGAGAGAAGGGGAAGTGACATTTTATAAGAGATGTGAGGGGAACCTTAGCAAAAGATAGAAATATTATTTTATAATAAAACAATTTTTCTATTTATAATGGATAAAAAATGATATATTTCAAGGATAATTTAAGGATGGGTCTAAAACCTCACTACCAATAGGTTTTAGATAGTTTTGGGTCACCATATTAACCTTATCGTTTAGATTTAACTCTTAGTTAAATAGTTAAACTTTTACCATGTATTCTTGTATTATTATAATAATTGGTTAAAAAGCTAAGTAGAAATTTCCAAAATAACCTAAATTAGTTCATTAATGATTTAACTATCAATATATATGTTCTTTGGTATAACCCAAGATTTTTAGGACTATTATATAATTTAATAATATAATATTTGTTTTAAAAGTTTATTTATATCAGTTTTTACACTATTTAGTATTTGGTTTTTGTGAAATTCACACAAATTGATTAATTAGAACCAAATACATTGAATCGACCCTAACATGTCATATTAACCAATAAAATTAGTGTCTGTCATAAAAACTATGAAATTATATTTATTTTAAAATTTTAATACCATTTATTGGACTCCTTCATTAATAAGGTAATTACTACATCATCCTTGTAAAATAAATAAATTTAATTATTTAATGTTTAAAAATTATAAATAAAATAGATTTATGTAGGAAATCTTTTTAGATTTCTAATTTGTATTTATATTTGAAAATATAACTTATATAACCCCATGTAAAAATTGTTTTACTAAAATCTATATGATTATGTCATTTTGGAACTACTTTAAATTAATTAATATGAAGCATCATTATAGCTCGTAAGTGGCTCCATGGGGTCCCAAAATCGACCCAAGGATGCCCATTTTCGAACATGTATGAACCTATAGTAATAAGATACATCTTAGGGTAATTTAATGTTATGAAAATATTATTTTGTACCCGTATTTAGCAGATTTACCATATAAACATTGTAAATAAAATATTTACCTAAGTAATTATTCATAATGTCTAAAAATAAATGTTACCTATTTACACAATTTGGACCTTCATATTCCAAATATGAAATCTGTTTTTTCAAATTCAAAACACAGAATGGCAGAAATTAGTTTAAAATTAATCCATGTTGTCAAAATAAAAAATTGTGTTTTTAAGAAATAATAACTTTCAAATGATTGAAATTTGTTTATGTCCAATTTAAATGTGAAATTTCATATAATGACTTCAATTATATTAAATGATAAAAATATAATCTAATTATACTTTAAAACCACTCAAATATATAATTTATCACTATAAATTATTTCGATTAAAAAATATGTTTTTAATTAAAATTTAGTATTTTTCACTGTTCATCAAAAATTGAACATTTTTAGATGAGTACCAAAAAATCATGCATAGAAAAAATTGACTTTCTGAATGTAAAAATCAATTCCATTTTTAAAAGTAAAATTTATAAAATTTCAAAAAGTTGGTATTAATATTCATAACGGCTAGTTTAATTGATCGTGGTGTGTTAAAATCTCGAAGTTGGTACAATGAAAGCTATCACATTATTAAAAACGAATCATACTGTGGAATCTTGGGGTCTTATTGTCTATGTAACCTAACATAGTATGTACCCATAGTACATGATATATCCTATATTTTTATGCATATGGTCTGGTCCTTCGACCGATACCTAATTGTATCACTTGTTTCTTGAGTAATCTATCCATGTAATCATACATGACAATGTCCTTTGGACAATTCATGTCTATCCATGTCTTTGGACACACATCAAAGGACCACTAAATGGCATATAAACCGTTTAAATGATGTGTAGTCCCCAAAATATAATCTTCCCTGAATGGGAACATATCAAGACATGTGATCCTAGTCTACACACCGTGTGATGTAGAATTCTGAATGGAATTTCCCCGTGATACTCTCGAAACCCTTAATTTCTTGAATTACCAATTTATATACCCATTGATGTTATCTATAAGTCTTACAAGGGCTCTAAAACCATAAAAACAAATTATATAATAGTATTATAATGTAAATCACATATATCATCCAACTTCATGGTGAAATGATGAATCATGAGGTCAAACACAACACTTGGAAGCCTATACACCTCAATCTAGTGTCTATCAGCATTGTTAATAGACATTGGAATTACCTACTATCCTCAATTTATCCCTGGTTTATCAATCATAAAATGGGGGAGACCTCCACCTTTCATCCTTCCTATCATACCAAAAGGGGAGGATATATTAGTTTATCTAATTTGATTATATAAACCAATATATCATCAATACAATAACGAACGCTTGACCCCAATAGGGTCCCCATTGCTAAAAACCATTATTTAATTTTTAGGGTTAAAATCATGTTTCATTCTCAACCGTGATTTTAAATTTCATATTTGACACTCTGATTTGGTTTTATTCCAAATGTTTTAAAAAATATGTGTGTGGATTATTAAATATTTATTATCATAGATATCATCACATTGAAGCCCTCTAGGCCTTGAAATTCCACACCAACTAAGTACATGGATTCATAAATAATCCAGAAAATATTAAAAAAACATATATGAACAAAACATAGCCCATATAGAATTCTTGAGTTCATATAAGATATTTAATCCCTAAACGGTGTAAACTGTGTATTTTTGTGAGGATTCCTATAGTTTTTCCTATAAATAGATTAATTACCATTCTATTTTTATGATCTATATTATAACATGTATGGTTTCAAATTTCAAAATGTACCACACCCATGTAGGTAGAGATAATGACACCTCGGTGTACTCTAGGAGTGTGTGTACCCGAAAATTCAAGTTAGTAAAGAATGGATGGCCGACTACAACCTCTAGATCCACTCTCTTCTCTAAGTAGTATTTTGTTCTGGTATACACAATGGTTATATTTTATTATATATGAGTCTGTAGATATGTAATGGCTTTTTGGTATATCTTGATATATTATACTATGAGTTATTATATGTGTGACAGAATGAGTTGTGATGGCTTGAGCCGCATACTCAATATATGGGTTGTGATGAACATAGATAAAATACCTGATATATGATACATGATACAAGGGAGGTGGAGAATCCCATTAATTATTTGGTTACTATAGAGAGATATATCATGGGATTATGATATTTTTTGATGTATGATATGCCTGTTATCATACATAGCCCCGGTGTTTTCTGGGTGGGTAACTTTTTGAGAGATATGTATTTAGACTTATAATTATGCAGAAGAGTGGGAAACTAGTGGGAATGTGTTAGGGAGGTACCTTTATTTGATATTATGTTATATAATATCTTGTATGTGATACTCGGTGAGAGCATTCCATGGTGATTTTGTAAACAAAGTGTGCATATTTAGGTGATATGTCAGCTTTAGTTTTTCTTCATTGGGATTTAGTATGATTTATTTTTATCATGAGAGGTGTCGAGGAATATCTTATAGAGTATACCGGATGAAATAACCATATATATATATATATATTATTCATGTTAGTAAGAGAAATTGTGTGAAAGAGCTGGATAATACTAGCTTATGGGTTTTTAGAAGTTTTTTGGGATTCATGGTCATTTACGAGTTTTATTTGGGTAATTCTTATTTCCTTTAAAATTGTTTTATTTATATATATAATAACAAGTATTTACTTTGTATTTTCAGAAATGTTTATGAGAATGAGTTGATTGGTGTAATTGTCTTTTCATTCTTTCCTCATGTTCTATTAGGGGTTAATGTCTCCCATTTGTATATATGATACACTATCAGTGAATATTACCTACCTATGGCCTATTCGTGTTGGGTTTAGGGAAACATTATATCCCTTATGTCATTACTATCCAAGGAGGGGTAACTTTGGGGGATAGGGTTATGAAAATAAACACTTATTAATAAATGAAAAATCGACATTGTAGTGTTTACACCTGAGAAAATAAGATTGAATTTGTGTGAAAACTTATGAAAATGATCTTCAAGTCAATTATGATATTTATAAACCAAAAACACATCTATATGACACCCAAATCTAGCTGTAATATCAATACATCACTTGAATGTTTCACTGTTATTATAGTAACAAGTCACAATAAAGTTGTCCAAATTGAGAAGATCAGTTCATATTTCAATGAATGCTTAGGAGAAGTATACTCAATATAGTGGTGATCAGTAAGAGTAAACAACATGTTATTTTTAAGTTTGGAGTTCTATATATGATAAAATGTCTTATTTCACCTTGATATTTTTAATGAAATGAAAAATTACCCATGAAGTGCATAAAAGAGAAAAAAATGTGACCATTTATTGATTGATTTTAAGGAAATTTAAAATCATTGAAAAACACATTTCATAATTCCTAGTTCATAAAAAATAGTTTGACGAATCATCGCTTTTTAATTGAATAATATTAATTGAAATTTTTTTTCCTAGTATTCCATGATTATTTGGAAAAAAAATCAACGTTAAACCACTTGAATGCAATTTTTTGACTTCTTTATAAAAAATAGTCTGGGTCATTCCAAAAATACCATATGTATAATTTATTCCTGGAATATTCTAATACATATAAAATTAAATGGATTTCATTTTCTTGTGGTTTCATGATAATCCAAGGATGTTATCTAGGATTTAATCCATTGATGCATGTTCTTAAGGTTTTTAAATCTATTAATTTTTTTCTATTATTGCAACAACAATATTCCTAGGATTAACATGTAATATTTTTATACATGTCAAAAATTAATCAACAAACTTTTTACTTTTATTTTATCAAAATCTGATATATTTTTCATAATTTTGACTGTTTGGGGTTAAATCAACTAAAACACACTTTTGTTCATTTTAATAAAACTACATGACATATTGATGTGCTCTCTATACCTCTATCAAAAATTATAAAGAGGTAATTTTCTTATGGTTCCACCCCAAATAATGGTATTTTATAGATATTGACCATTTTTATTCGATTTTTAATGGTCGTTAAAAGTAGTAAAACCATTTTTTTCATTCTAGGTACATTCCAAAATGGATTAACATGCGTTCTACATGAATATTTCCCTAGTCAATCAATAATAAAATTTTAAAGATGGGGTTCTAACTCCCCGACCCTAGTAACCCAGAGTTGATGCATTATTATATAAAATTGGCATGATCAAAAGAGATAATGTATAAAATGAACAATTAGTTTAGTATCCTTGGAAGTACTATATACATACATAAATATTACATTGCATCAATAAAAAACAACAACAATGTGTCCCCATTGAAAACACACATATCTCATATCCTATATGTGTAGTTCAAGTGTGATTCCCCAACCCTAGTTACCCAGAGTCGGTGCATTATTACATAAAATTGTCAAGATACAAGGAATGACGTCCTGAAAGACTGATAAGTTTATTAGCCTTGGAAGTACTAGATATATTCATAAGTTTTACGTTACACCATGATATAAAAACATCAACATCATTTTGTACCCATTAAACACACTTATATACATATTCAATCGCTACAGGTTACCAATAAAATATTTCTTCACATCTCGGGAAAAATAAAACACAAAAAGGGGTGAGCTCAGATGCTCAGTATGGATAACAATATAGCAGAAACTTTCATAAAATAAGCATAAACATTTAAGGAAATGTAAAAGACTAAAACAAAATCATTTTTAACATAAACATCAGTATAATATGGAGTATATAAAATCATATAATGTTATTTACTTATACACATTGATATTCTACTAGTAAAATAATAAAATGCAATATCAATAGCCACTTTCATAAGAATGGATTGCGTAATTCTAGACTTCAAAACCACACAGTCAAGGCCTTATTCCATGACTAAAAATGAAATTTTGTCAAGGCCTTATGCCAAGATAGTAGTTTTTCTAATTAGACCTACCGATGCATCGATGAGCTATAACAGGTTGAACCCGTCACTTACTAAGTCAAATGTATTCCTCATATGAAAAGGTTTAAACATAACGTAAACATTCATATTAAAACTATCATATGAAATGTCAATAATTTATCTATAAAACATGAATGGTGTTAAAATAAAACATTGACAGTTAAACATATCACAAAACCTTCAAAAAAATATGGAAGATTTGTATCATAATAAATCAACTTCAAACAAGATTAAAATCCATCAAAGGATGTTGTCATAGATGAAAACAGAACTGTTTGAAAAGAAATATCACTTTTTATTATGAAATAGATTAAATTTTATTTAATTAAAAAATATTTATTTTGAAAATATTCTTATACGATTGTATGGGAATCTTTTACAATGATATAATGGCAGAAAATAGCCACACCCACTGTATAAGTTAAATTATGACATTCTTACCTTAATTTTGTCGAAAAGGTTAAAAAGTACCAGGTTTGGAAAACAACATAAATATTTTTATTGAAACCATTTTATAAAATTTAAAATAAGGGAATATATGGATTTAACCCATAGTCTAGTAAATAGTGAAAATGTTTTGAAATACATTTTTAAGAAACGTGGATGTGGATGAAAAGGAGGTCCCCGTAGATACTTACGTAAAAACAACATCAGATAACAAAGAGATTGTAAATTTAACCATTAACTTGTACTTTTTCAATGTATATGGTATTTTAACATCCTTAATAATAGTTAAAAAATATTAATATATTATACAAGAATCATATACATAAATATGAAATCATATATGATCTTATAATATTGATTTGTTAATAATATTTTAGTAGTATCATCGTTTTGGGTGTTAATAGATTCGTTTCCCTCTATATGATTGGTTATGTAAGTCATGTTTCTTAAGGATAAGATGTATATACCTCATATAAAATAATGATATTTTGTTCATTAACATTATATAAAATGAAAATTATTGTTGAATGATTACGATGGGGAATGAATCTCATCGCATTTGTGGGGAAGGTAATACGTACATACACATGAGAAACTATATCATTATATTGATGGTAAAATAATATTTTATGGGATGGTATATCATATATACAGAATAATTAACATTTTATATTTATTTTTTTAATCATTTATACTCATTATTATACCCATCCAAAAACTGAAGTGTTTGAATTACAAACTACACCACAATGTGGAGACGATTTTCTCTACGTACGCTCGTATGGTGACATTGTCATTCATATGATGGATATAATAATGAATATGGTTGTACCATTTTTACATTAACATCAAATTATATAGAATATACTGGATTCATTATTTTATAATGGAAACAACAAAGAAATAGGTGAAGAAATGTTTACCTCTTCTTCGGGTTCTTTCTTTTGATTTGATCCGAAGGGCTCTTTAGGATATCTTTATGACCAATCTGAGGACTCTACGATGAAGGGAGGAAGGTTGGGAGGATATTTGGGTAGTTTTTGGTCGATAAAAATGGATTTGAAGGTGTTAAATTAAGAGAAGTGGAAGCACCCTTTTATAAGAGAGGTGAGGGCCACTTTAGGAAAAGCTTGAAATATTATTTTATAATAAAATAATATTTGGTTACAAATTTCTCAAAAATAACTTATTTAGAGTCTATGGTGGGTATGGGTCGAAAACCTATCATCCAATAGGTTTTGTACAGGTTTAGGTCACCATATTAACATTAACTTTTAGATTAAACTATTAGTAAAATAGTATGACATTTACCATGTCCCTTCGTATTTTTATATTATATGGTTAATAAACATATTTTATATATCCGAGAGAACCCCATGTGGTTCATTATTAATCTATATAACCTTATTTATGTACTTTTTTTAGTACCTTATATTTTTAGAAATATTATATCAATTAATAATATAGTATTTGTTTAAAAAACTCAATTATGTTAATTTTGACACTATTTAGTATTTGATTTTTTTGAAAGGCATATAAACATTATCACTTAGAATAAAATTTATTTTATCCACCCAAACATTTCATATTAGCCTATTAAATAAGTGGAATTTATCAGATGTCTAAATTTACATTTATTTGGACATTTATAATATCAATTATTTCAATATTTCTTTATTAAGGTAATTATGGCATCATCATTGTGTAATAAATGAATTAAATTATTTAATATATAAAAAGTATAGATAAAATATAATTATGTAGTAAATTTTTTTATCTTTATGATTAATATTTATAGTCTACTTTATATTGTGTGTAACCCTATATTAAAAATTGTTTAGTTATAAAACTTTGAATATAACTCTTTTAACTCTTCTTTAAAAATAATAATAATAAATGTCCTAATCTAATAAGAGAGGACCAAAGTGAATCATATATTATTAATAAGGATATTTTTGGTCAAATTTATCTTATCTAATAGAATTAGGACTTGTTTTCGGGTAATTATAATATCATGTTTACACTTTGTTACCCTATTTAATTTTAACCGTTGTAAATAAAAGTCAAAAGTTACGATTCTCCATAAATTATTTTCATCTTATTGAAGAAAAATTTACTTAATAATTTCAACCATGTCTCTTTAATTTTTTAAATTCAACTCATAGAAGTGGTAAAATTATGTTTTCTGCAAATTTGCAAATGCTCCTAGAAGGTGGGTAAAAGACGTTAAAAAGTTTAATAAAAATTTATATATCTGAACATATTATTAAATGACTCCAATGAATTAAATTGAACATATATAGGTATTATGTATATAATTTTACCTATAATTAATTAAAATAATAAAAATAATTATTTTAATAAAATGTTTGTTTTAAACAATAACGAAGTGTTTTTTAATATTCATCAAAATTGAATGTTTTCAGAAAAATTCCAAAAACTCAACCAAAGCTAATTTCGATATTCCGAATTCAATAATGAAGTCCATCTTAAAAAAAATTATAAAATTTCAAAAAGTAGGTATTACTATTCATAACGAATAAATTTATAGGTCATGGTGTGTTAAAACTCTATACTGCGTACAATTCAAGCTACTGCATTATTCAATGGGAAACGTACTGTGGAAGCTTGCTGTGTTACATTCTCCCATATATAAAATAATATCATCCTCAAAATTTCTAGAATATCACTTCTTAAAAAGGTTCTGGTTGATCATCATCATATGTTCCTTAGGTTTCCATGATGCCTCTTTCATCTTATGGTTTCTCCATCGAACTTTTACAAGATGAGTCATCCAGTTTCTCAGTACTTGTTCATTGGTATCTACAATCATGAGTGGCTCATCACAGTAAGAAAGATCAGGTTCTAGTTCAATATCTTCATAGGGGAGTATGTACATTGGGTAAGGCATGTATTTTCTCAATAGTGATATGTGTAACACATCATGTACATTGGAGAGGCTTGGTGGCATTTCCAAACTGAAATTTATAGCCTCAATACGATCTAGAATTTCAAATGGTCTGATGTACCTATGACTCAATTTACCCTTCCTACCGAATCGTATAATACCCATCCATAGAGATACCTTCATGAAAACATGATCTCCTACTTTAAATTCCAAATCCTTCCTCTTATTATCAGCATTGATCGTTTGCCTACTTTGAGCTACTTTGATGTGGGTTTGGATAACCTTCACCTTTTCCATAGTTTCCTCAACATGTTCTGGTCCTACAAGTTTTCTTTCACCAACATCATCCCAACAAGTTAGTGTGCGACATCCCTTTCCATATAATTCTTCATATGGTGCCATCTAAATTCTTGAATAAAATCTATTTTTATAGAAAAATTCTACCAGAGGTAAATATTTATCCCACATACCATGAAAGACAAGTGAGAAAGATCTCAAGATGTCTTCAAATGATTTAATAGTCCATTCTGATTGTCTATTAGTTTTATGGTGGTAGGCAGTGCTCAATCGAAGTTCAGTATCAAAGGCCTTCTGAAGACATTTCCAAAATCATGATATAAAATAGGTATCATGATCAATAAAAATAGATATGGGTACACCATGGAGTATTACAACATCATTAATATATAGTCTTGCTAGATGTTCAAGTGGTAAATTATCTCTTATAGCAAGAAAATGTGATGACATGGTAAGATAATAAGAAATGACCCATATTGCATCATTCATTCTAGGAGTCTTTGGTATCCCCATGACCATATCCATCATAATATTATCCCATTTCCACTCAGGTATGGGAAGAGGTCGCATGACTCCTCCAGGTTGTTTCCTTCCTACTTTCACTTGTTGAAAAACCATACATCTTGACACAAAATCAGAAATCTCACAATTCATGTTTTCCCACAAATAATGTTCCTTAAAATATCTATAAATCATTGTTTTCTCATGTTGTATAATTAAATTAGAGCTTTCAGCATCATCCCACAATTCCCTTTTTTGATCAGATATGTTAAGAACACAATGTGTCTTCCTAAATTTCAAAATTCCATCTTTATATATGAAGTCACTCAATCTGCAATCATTCAAAACTATTATCTTCTTCTAAAACTCTTCATCATTAGTCCGATAACTCTTTAACCTTTATAGTAAATATTTTTTGTAAACCATTTTAAAAAGTATTGATGTTTCACCTTCCATGGTTATTCCCATATCCATCTTTTAAAGATCCATGAAAATAGAATCTGTTTCTTCACCAATCAATGTGAAAACTCCATGATCCTTTCTACTCAAAGAATCTTCAACCTTATTTTCCTTCCATTCATGCTAGTGTATAGTGCAATCATAATCCTTGAGTTATTAAATCCATATTCTTTCCCTCATGTTGAGTTCTTTCTGTGAGAAAATTTACTTCAAACACTTGTGATTAGTATAAATATCACATTTTTCACAATAGAGATAGTGTCTCCATATCATCAAAGTAAAGATTATAGGTGCTAACTCAAGATCATGTGTGAGATAGTTTTTCTCATGTATTATTAGTTGTCGTGATGCATTATAAATAACTCTATCATTCTCCATAAGGAAACAACCACGTCCATTCACTAAAGAATCACTATAAATAACAAACACATCATTCCCTAATGGTAGAGTAAATATAGGAGAATTAAACGATATTCTCTTATGTTCTTCCCAACATTATTAACGCTCTTATTTCCAAACTAATTAAACCCCTTTATATGTGAGAATGGTTAATGGGTTGTCCAACCTTCCAAGATGTTGGACGAAACATCGTTAATAACATCCTAAACCAATAAAACAGTGCACCTTAGTTATACTCATCAGTGCTGGCCATTCGTGGATTGTCTTGGTTTTAGCTGGATCAATAGAGATTCCATCCTTGGAGATAATATTTCAATGAAAATAAATCTCTTAAAGACATAATTCACACTTCCTAAACATACCATGTAAATCAGTTTTTCTTTGGGTTTTCAGAATAGTGTGCAAGTGATTTTCAGGATCATTGAATATATTTGAGTTTACCATTATATCATCAATAAATACCACTACCAAATCATCAAGATATTCCTTGAAAACAATATTCATTAGATCCATGATGATAGAGGGTGCATTAGTCAATCAAAAAGGCATTATTGTACAATTGTAATGCTTGTACCTTTTTTGAAATGTTTTTTTGGAATGTCTTCCTTCTTCACACACAGATGATGATATCCAGATCGAAGGTCAATCTCTGAAAAATATTGATCTCCGTGATGTTGGTCGAATAAATCATCAATGCGAGGTAGGGGATACTTGTTCTTTATTACTATAGCATTTATCTCCCTATAGTCAATGCACAACCTCATAGATCCATCATTCTTCATAACGAAAAAGACATATGCTCCTTATAGAGAACACTAGGGAGAATAAATACCTTCGTACTCAAATACTCTAGTTGTTTCTTTAGTTCCACTAATTTCACAATGGAAATTCTATAAGGGGTCTCCGATATGGGTCTTGAACTAGGAATTTAATCAATGGAAATATTAATTCATTATTTCGGAGGATGTCCAGGTAAATCCTCTGGAAACACATCATCATATTCTTTCAAAATAGGTATGTCATCTATTCGAACATTATTTTCCTCACCAATAATAATTTCATTCTCTTACTCCTCAATAATTGAATTTAGTAGAGCTACTGGGGGTAGATCTAGATAAGAATCAGTTGGTGAAGTTTCTACTCCATTGTTAAGGTACTCTTTATCAACATCAAAAATTGTAACCTCCTTATTCATAAAAGAAATGTTCACATCAATTTGTAAAAGATAGTCTATTCCAATGATTATATCAAAATGAATCTTAGGTATGACGATGAGATCAGCAGATAAAGAACATTTATATGCCCTAATGGGAACTGATTCACAAAACTTTTTTGCGATGATACTTCCCTTTGGATTTTTTACTAACAACCCCCTTGTTACGTGAAATTAAAAATATCTAATTTTCATAGTAAACTGGGAATATATGAAACAATGCAATGATCTAGAATCCTATAAAGCATTTTCTAAACATGAGGAATCCATTAAATTACCTACAACCACATCTTTAGGAGCATCAACCTCATCAGCAGTGATCACTTAAGCTTGGACTTGCACCCTTGTCCTTTTTTGAGGAATGCTTCCATAGTGATCAGGACATTCATTTTTCAAATTTACCTTTTCTCTGTGATTGTAGTATTCAACATTGATAGCTTATTTCTTTCCCTTCTAATCACAAGCTTGGTGGCCTTTTTCAACACCCTTGTAAGAGACTCACATTCCTTTCAAGAAAGTATTGGGTTTTTTCTTGAATCATTTACTATATGATAGATATTCAACTATTTCCTTCCTCCCCTTATTTCAATTTCCAATGTGATTAGCAGATCTCTTCTTCTCTTTCTTTGTGTTGAAGTCATAAGACTTAGGGAATTCATTTTCTATCTTGAGAGCGCTTGATAAAATATCTTCGTATGATGAGAAGGAATGTGAGACTATTTCTCAATGGAGAAATGGTTTTCACCCATAAATTAATTGATTAATCATACTCCTTGGGTTACGTATATAATATGCAGCATGCCTTTATATCCTTTTAAATTTAGCCTCATACTTTGCAAGAATCTCATCCTCTTTTTTTCATGGACTTCGAAATTGTCTTTCAATATCCTCTTGATAGTCACAAAGAAATTATTTTACTTAGAAAATAATTTTAAACTCTCTCCATTCCATGTTAGATAAATTTTCATATTCTTTTGTGTTTATAATTAATGACCACCATTGATATGAATCACTCGTGGGGCGATAAACTTCCATGAAAACATTTTCCCTTTTACTACTCTGCAAAGCATGAAATATATTCTCTAAGGAATTTATCCATTGCTTATATACTAATGAATTCTTACTCCCATTGAATTTTGGTGGTTGTTTCCTAATGATGCGGTATAACATTGATCCTTCACATTGTAGATATGGGTGCTCCATATGGGAAGGTTATTATTCATAACCTGAGTGAGTTTTCCCAATATGGTGATAAGATAATCAGCACCAGTAGCATCACCAACTCCACTATAATTATATTGAGAAGGAGGGAAATACTTACCTGTATTAAATGTATTGACACATTTTCCATTCCATTCACTAGGTTCCATTTCTAAATAATGGCATACACTAGATTAGTTTATGAATCACAGTACATACATCGAAACTTGTAAATCACTTAACATAAATTGAACAATTTATGAATATAATCCATAATCATAAAAAAAATGATTTCATTGAAGAGGTATATACTTTTAAATCCATAATAATGGTTTTTTATGAATTGTTAATTAACCTAAGCATATCCCCTATGAGTGTCGTAACCAAGAGTTAAGCAAGGTCCATTGTCGTTTACCAGGATACCCTGGGTCAAGCCTGATATTGCTTGTCGGAGTTTTCACTCCTAGATATATCTATCCCAGAGCCGTCTTTATCTACTCGTATCCAGACATTAATTTATTTCTTGTAAAATACACAAAATATATACATTAAAAATATTATAGGATGTTCTTCTATACCAATCCTCAATGTTTATATTTTGGTAATGTGATCTAATTAGAGTTTATCTAAATCTAGTTTCCATGGTATGTAATAAACTTTCTCAGATACCACATATAATGCCCTGATCCCTGTAACCCAAAGTTGGTGCATTATTACATAAAATTGGCACGATAATAGTAATCATGCGCCCAAAGCCTGATCAGTTATGTAGCCTTGTAAGTACTAGTTACATTCATAAGGTTTACATTACATTATGAAATAAAAACACCAAGAACATTTTTTCCTCATTGACCACACCTATATCCTTAGCCTATCCATAATGTTCAACCATAAGATATTTCTTCACATACTAGGAAAAATAAAATATAGAAAGGGGTGAGATCATATGTAAATTATGGATAACCATAGAGGAGAAACATTCATAAATAAGTATAAACATTTAAGGAAATGTGTATGACTTAAAAAAATACATTTAAACATAAACATTAGAATAATATGGAAAATATAAAGTCATATAATTCCATTTAGATATTAAAATAGATATTTTACTCGTCTAAAAATGACATGCAATATCAATTCCCACATTTATAATGATAGAATCCATAATGCCAGACATCATAACAACATAGTCAAGGCCTTGTTCGAAGACAACAAATAAGATTTCGACAAGGCCTTCTTCCAAGATACTAGTTTGTCTCATGAGACCTATTGATGCATCATGGGGCTATAGAAAGCTCCACCCATCACTTACTATGTCTAATCCATTCCTAATATGAAAAGTTTTGAACATAACATAAACAATCGTATTAAAACTGGCTTACAAAATGTCAATAAATTATCTATAAACCATGAAGGGAGTTAAAATAACACATCCACATTCATAAATATCAAAAATCCATCAATAAAATGTGGAATATTTGTATCATATTAAATCAAATTCAAATGATCATAAAATACATCAAAGGATGATTATATAGATGAAATCAAAACTCTTTTTATAGAAATTTATTTTTCAATATTGAAATCATTAAAAAATCATATAATTATAAATGAAAAAATTTATTCTTAAAATATACTTATAATATTGTATGGGAAGCACTGACGATGATATAATGGAAGATAATAGCCACAACCTCCGTATAATTAAAAAAAATGTCATTCTTATCTTAATTTTATCGAAATGGTCATAAAGTACATTGTTTGGAAAACGTCTGAATGATTCCTTTCAAACCATTTTATAAAATGTCCAACAAGGTTATAAATGGATTTAATCTATAGTATTGTAAATAGTAAAAAATATTTGAAATGCATTTTTAGGAAAATTGGATGTTGATGATAAATAGGTCCCTATAGATACTTACGTAAAAACATCTTCGGATATTAATGATATTTTGAAATTAACACTTATCTCGTACTTTTTATTAGTTGATGTTATGTGAACATATTGTATAACAGGTAAATCATTTTTATTAAATTATAAAAGAACCATATAAATAAATATTATATCATATATGATCTTATAATATTGCTTTGTTAATAATATTTTAGTAGTATCATCATTTCGGGTGTTAACTAATTCATTTTCCTTTATATGATTGGTTACGTAAGTTAGGTTTTTTATGGATAGGATGTACTTGATTCATATATATAATGATATTATGTTCAAAGACATTATATAAAATTAAAATTATGATTGAATGATTTTTATGGAGAATGAATCTCATCACATTCATGGAGACAGTAATCCGTACATACTAACGAGTGACAATATCATTATATTGATGGTGAAATAGTATGTAATTATATGATATATCATATATACAGATTCATTAACATGTTATATTTTTTATTTACATCAGTTATACTCATTATTATACCGATCAAAATAATGAAGTTTTTTACACCACAACATGGAGATGATAAGTCGTACGAACACAACTATGGTGACTTTGTTGTTCATATGATGGATAGAATAATGAATATCATTGTACCATTTTCATAATAACATCATATTATATAGAATATACTAAAGTGATTATTTTATAATTAAAGCAACAAAGAAATAGTAAGTTAAAGAAAAAATGATCTTGAAATATGTGATGAAATATTTACCTCTTCTTCGGGTTCTTCCTTTTGATTTGATCAAAATGGCTCCGTAGTATTTATTTGTGAACAAAGTACGGCATCTAGGATTAAGGGAGAATGGCAGGGAGGTTATTTGGGTAGATTTTTTCCAATCCAAATTGCTTTGGAGGTCTCAAATTAAGAGAAGAGGATGTACACTTTTATAAGAGATGTGATGGTCACTTTAGGAAAAGCATGAAATAATATTTTCTAATAAAAAGATTTTCGGTTTTTGATGGATCCAAACTGATTTTTTTATGATAAGGTGGGTATTGGTGAAACCCACTCAACCAATAGGTTTTTTACAGGTTTTGGTCACCATATTAACCATATCCTTTACATTCAACTCTTAGTTAAATAGTTTGACATTTACAATGTCTCTTTATATTTTTATATTATACATTTAAAAAATTATTATAACAAGCCAAGAGAACCCCATGTAGTTCATTATTAATATATATAACCTTATATCAGAACATTGTAAGAACTATAGTTTTTTATAAATATTATATCCATTAATAATATAGTATTTGTTTTAAAAAATCAATTATGTCAATTTTGAAAATATTTAGTATTTTATTTTTTTTAAAGCCATAAAAACATTATCACTTCGAATAAAATTTGTTTAATCAGCATTAAAATGTCATATTAACATATAAATTTTTTAAAATTTATCAGAAGTCTCAATTTACATTTATTTGGATATTTATAATATCAATGATTTTAGTATTTCATTATTAAGGTAATTTCATGCATCATCGTTGCGTCTTAAATAAATTAACTTATTTAATGTCTAAAAATTATAAATAAAATAAAATTATGTAGGAAATAATTTTATCTTTCTAAGGAATAATAATAGTTGATATTATATTGTGTATAACAATATATTAAAAAAATTAGTTATTAAACATTGAACTTAACTCTTTTAACACATCGGTAAATAAAATAATAATAAATATCCTAATATAATCCAAGTTGACCCAAGAGGATCATATTTTATTATGAAGGGTATTTTTGGTCTAATTAAACTTATCTGATATAATTGGAACATTTTTAGGGTAATTATAATATCATGTTTACCCTTAATTTCCCTATTTACTTTTAACCGTGGTAAATAAAAGTCAAAAGTTATTATTCACCAAAAATTATATTCATATTATTGAACAAAATATTACTTACTAATATCAATTATGTCTCCTGAATTTTTTATAATTCAACTCATAGAAGTGGTAAAATTAAGTTTGATACAAATTTTCAAATTCTCATAGAAGGTGGGTAAAAGGTGATAAAAAGTTCAATAAAATTATATATATATAAACATATTATAAAAAGACTCCAATGAATTACATTGAAAATATATATGTGTTATGTATCTATTTTGACGAAAAAATATTTAAAATAATATAACTAATTATTTAAATAAAATGTTGGTTTTAAAAAATAATGCAATGTTTTTCTCCAGTCGTAAAAAATTGAATGTTTTCATAAAAATACCAAAAAATCACCCTAAGATAATTTCAATATTCAAAATTCAAAAATGATGTCCATTTTAAAAATTAAAATTAATAATATTTCAAAAAGTGGGTATTACTATTCATAACATCTAGTTTGATTGGTCGTGGTGTGTTAAAACTCCAACTTGCGTACAATACAAGCTACTACATTATTCAATGGGAAAAATACCATGGAATCTTGGAGTGTTACATCAAGCATAGTATAATTATTCACATACTAGGAAAAAAAATAAAAAAAGGGGTCAGCTCATATGATCAGTAAGGATAACAATATAGCGGAAACTATGATAAATAAAGACAAACATTTAAGGAAATGTAGAAGACTAAAACACAAGCCTTTTAAACATAAAAATCAGAATAATATGGAAAAGGTAAATCCAATAGTTACATTTACATATTCACATGGATATTCTACTAATAAAATAATCACATGTAATATCAATAGTTAATTTCATAATTATGGAATGCATAGTGCTAGACATCATAACCACATAGTCAAGGCCTCATACCAAGACTACAAATAAGATTTTGTCAAGGCCTTGTGCCAAGACACTAGTTTGTATCCATTGACCTATAGATTATTTGATTAGCTTTAGAGGGCTCCAACAGTCACATACTAAGTCCAATTCATTCCTCATATGAAAAGGCTGAAACATAATTTAAATGTTCATATTAGAACTAGCATACGAAATATCAATATTTTAGGCACAAACTATGAATGGTATAAAAATAGCACATACACTGTCAAACATAACTCATTCAATACAATATGGACGAGTTTATTATATTAAATCAACCTCAATCAATAATAATGAATGATATTAACTTAGATGAAAATAATCCGTAATATTTTTTTAGAAAAATTACCCATTTTTCTTGAAAACAATTAAATGTCTCCCTATTTAACAAGAAGCTGCTAAAAATATATTTTTTAATAGAAGTGACCCATAACACATTGAAATATTTAAAAGGAATTTTAATTTTAAAACATTAATTTCCATATAAATAAATCCATAAAACCATTTTTAAAACATGGACATTAATGAGAAATATTTAGAAGAATAAACCATTAAAAAATTTGAAATGATAATGTAGTTAGAGTTACTATGATAAAGAAAGACATTTAAATACCAATAATTGTGGTACTCAAAAAATGATAATATCATGAGAATAAGGGGATTCAGGATAAACTATTTCAAAGTATAGTGTATACACCATATAAAAGTGAATTGGTGCATAACAACAATAAACTCTCAATAGAATGTAAATTGAGTTGAAATCTCTTATAAAAACTGTATCCTTAGGTTAAGGATAAATTAATGACCTAATTATGTGTGCCAAATATAAATACACTCAATATGATTCAATATTCAGTGTAAATCCATTAGAGGACATTCACACATATTCTTGAAACAACAACACTAATGACTTGGATGTTTTACTCAATGAATGGAAATTGAGATATGATTACTCTTATCATGTTCAGATAGATTACTTATGAATTTACAAATGGAGTTATTAGGATTATAAAAAGTATATCCACACAAAGGGGAGTGGAAATAATTAAATATAGATATATTTCACATGTGATCTCGGAGTAAAATAACCAATGAATTGTGTGTGGAACCCAATGAGAGGAAATTGAAATTAGAAATTCCCTTACCAATTTGGTAACATATGAAACATACATCCCATGAAAGAAGGATCATATAATTTTGTTTTAAATACCCATAAATTAATTTATTTACATAAGGAATACAATTATTGGTAGTACATTCACCAAACAAAATGAAATAGTAGAAATATAGAATCAATCTAACAAGAATTATAATTGAGATGAAAAACCCTTACCATGTACTTTTCCTGAGTCCAGGGAACGTTAAACTCGTATATAATATTTAAATCACTATTATTAAATTTTACAATAACCCCATCCATAAATATGATAACATATATTATCCTCTAATATATCATTGTTAATAATATTTCAGTAGTATCATTGTTTCAGATGTTATCTGATTGGTTTTTCATTATATGTTTTGTTATGTAAGTCATGTTTTTTTAGATTCGATGTATTTTACTCATATCCAGAATGATATTAAGTTCGTAAAAATTATTATTAATCATAAAATGTACATTATTCTAGAATTTTTATGATGTGGAATGAATTTAATCGCTTTCATGGAGATAGTAATCCAAACCTATGCACGGGCAACAATATCCATCCATTGATGGTGAAATAGTTTGTAATTTGATAGTACATCATATAAAATGAATCATTAACAACATATATTTATTATTTAAATTAATATTACTCATTATTATACCCATACAAATGATTAAGTGTTGAATAACAATCTAAACACTGATGTAGAGACTGTAAGCCGTATGTACGCACGTATGGGGACTTTGTCATTAATAGGATTGATAAAATAATGAATATGGTGTTACCATATTTATAAATACCTCACAGTATGTATATTGTACTAGAGTTATTATTTTCTTGGAAACAACAACGAAATAGGATGTGGGAGAAGAAAAAAACATTGAAATAGGTGATTAAATCATTACCTTTTCTTTGGGTTCTTCCTTTTGATTCAATCAAAATGGATCTGTAAGATGGATTTAAGATCAATGTAAAGCCTATAGTTTTAATTTAGTGTAGTTGGGAGATATTTTATTAGGGATTGGACGTGCCAAATGGATTTTGATGTATGATTTTATGAGAAGGTGAAGTACCTTTTTATAAGAGAGATGTGGGTCACTTTAGGAAAAGCTTGAATTATTAATATATTATAAAATCATATTCACTTTATAATGGATACAAAAGGATTTATTTATAAAATAAGGTGGGTATGTATTGAAAACCTCTCATCCAATAGGTTTTATATAGGATTAGGTCATCATATTAACCTTATCTTTTATATTTAACTCTTAGTTCAATAGTTTAACTTTTACCATGTATTCTTTTATTATTATAATAAATGGTTAATAAACATACTATGAAATGACAAGAGAACCCATATTGGTTCATTATTTATATATATGAAAATATCTATATCCTTTGGACAAATATTAAATATTTATAAATATTATATCATTTAAAAATATAGTATTTAAAAAAAACTCATTTATTTCAATTTTGACAATATTTTGTATTATGTTTTTGTGAATGACATAAAAACATTATCAAATTGAATAAAAATTTATTTAATCAACCCTATCATTTCATATTAACCTAAAAATTAATTTGAATACATCAAAATTCTCACATTAAATTTATTTTAATATTTATAATATCAATTTTTTTAATCATTCCTTAATAAGGTAATTACTGCATCATCATTGTGTCAAAAGTAAATTTACTGATATAATGTATAAAAATTATAAATAAAATAAGATGATTTAGGAATTATTTTTATCTTTCCATGGAATATTTATAGTTGAATTTTTCTTATGTAAAACTCTATATTAAAAATGGTTTGTTATTAAAATTTGAATTCAACACTTTTAAATCATCATTAAATAAAATAATAATAAATTTCCTAATCTAATACATGTTGATCAAAAAGGATCATATTTTATTACTAAGGTTGCTTTTATTATATATACACTTATCCAATAGAATTAGGACTTCTGTTATGGTAATTATAATATTATTATTACATTTAATTACCCAATTTACTTTTAATCATGGTAAATAAAATTCAAAACATACTATTCACCAAAAACTATTTTCATACAATTAATCCACCTTTTACATACTAATAATAACCTTGTTTCTTGTATTTCTGATATTCAGTTCACAGAAGCAGTAAAATTATATTTTACGCAAATTTGCCAATGTGCCTAGAAGGTGAGTAAAAGACTGAAAAATGTTCAATAAAGATTTATATACCTAATCTTATTAAAAAATGAAATCAATTAATTTCATTGGAATAATATAGGTATTATGTATACATTTTTATTTAAAACAAATTTAAATTTAAATTAATTATTTAAATAAATATCTGTGATTAAACAATAACGTAGTGTATTACACTATTAATCACAAATTGAATATTTTTAGTAAAATAGAAAAAAATCAGCCTAATATAAATTTGAAAATAAAAATTCATAAATGATTCTTATTTTACCAAATTAAAAACATAGAAGTTTCATTACTTAATTTAAAATTAATTCCCATTGTCAAAACTAGAATGCATGTTTTTGAGAAGTAAAAACTATCAAAAGATTGATTTGTGTTTATGTCCAATTTAAATATAAAATTACTTCCAATGAACAAAATTGGATTGAAGCATAAAAATATAATCTAATTATACTTTAAACCCATTCAAATGTATAATTTAACACTATAAATTATTTTTATTTAAAAAGTTGTTTTCATTTTAAATTTATTATTTTTTATTTTTCATCAAAATATTAATGTTATCAGAAAAACATCAAAATTTGTTCGAAAATTAATTTTTCTCTCCAGATTCTAAAGAAGAAGTTTATTTTTTGAAATTTATTATATAAAAGTGTCAAATATTGGATTTTAAAAGGTTTTTTCATTAAAAGGTGGTAAAATAATATTTTTTTTAAAATACCTCATTTATCTGGGAAATTGAATTTTTCCTCATATTATGTCTAAGACACATAAGAGATGAATATTAAAATTATATGGGATATATATAAAATTTAAAATGTGGTTATTACTATTCGTAACTGAATTTTAAACTACTAGTTTGATAGTTCATGGTGTGCTTGAACTTGGTGTTGCGTACTTCACAAGCTATCATATTATTCAATTAGAAACGTGCCATAGAAGCTTGGGGAGTTACATTGCGTACATTACACTCTATCATCTTATTTAAAGGGAACTGTACCACGGAATCTTGGGGTGTTACATTCTCCCCTCCTTTAATAAAATGCATCCTCGCAATTTTAAAATGTTCTTCAGAAATAAATGTTTAAAAATAGAAGATATCTTTTTTGAGAACCCGCGTACTACATATGGTTTAGAAAATGTGGTCTTAATAAGAGGGAAAGGGAAACAAAAAATTTACCACCAAAATAGGATTTCTAATAGGAGAACACTGGTGGAAATTATAATCGTAGGAAACACGTAATTATTTATATGGTGTGATTGAGTTCATCAATCACAAACAAGTGAATCAAAAATTGAGGGCCTCAAAGCCAATAATATCTGATGATTTAAAATATCATCAGTTCAACAAAAACATGTTATTAGGATAAAAAATTTCTAGTTTTGAGATTCATTCCCTAATGTATATGAATTATTTTATTCATATAATAAGAAAAAAATAATACTTGAAAAGTAGAGATCCATTTTTTAACTAATTTCTACCACAAACTCATCTTTCACTCCAAATTGTTAGTATTCAAGATGACTTGGTCACACCTAATGTTATAGAATAAACTTATAGAGAATCACATAATCCACAAAAGTTGAACAGTATATTTCCCTTGTCATTATTCATTAACCAAAACCAAAATGGTTAGTACAAGATTAAGTGATCCCTAAAAGGATAATCCTTAATATGACGAAATAATAATGTTAATATAAAAAATTAAACAAAAAAAAGACAAATTTCCCCAAAGATCATTAAAAAATTTTCCTTATAATTATTCAAAATAATCCAAACTAATTTTGAAACCCAGAATTTTGAAGCATTTGATCACATTGTCTGCCACGATAAATTTTAACATTTACCTCCAAATAACATCGACTACTCTTAAAGTCACATACATAAAAGTAATTAACCAAATCACAAATTATTTATTATTGGTTAATTTTTTTTCATAAATATAAAAAATCTATATAAGTCCAAAAAGAAAACATAAATTCATCAATAATAAAAAATCGACCATTACTCATCAAATGAAATCTCATATTATTCTATTCTCCTTAGGCATATAGTGTTCACAAAAGAGAAAACGTCTTCCAAAATAACATTTTTCACTTAATCACCTAATCATTTTCCTATACGACGAATAAGTAATAAATTCCCAATATCAACATATTCATGATCCATAAAATTATTCAACTAAAAATAATTAGTCATACTAAATAGGGACTTCACATAGTCTAGTGGTAGATGGAAAATCCCAGGTGCACTTTGGTAGTGGGTTCAATTCCCACCACATTGTCCTACGCGATAGGTTGTCACACTTTCTGCATGTTTTCCTTTTTAAATAACTATATAATTTTATATCATTCAAAAAAAGAGATAAATTTATCAAAAATAATTATAACATATTTTATCCAGAAATGTTATCTCATACCTTTAATTTTAATCCCAAATATTAATAACTAGTAATTTACTCAAATTCAAGGATCATATAAGCCCAGATGGTTCTTTATAACTATATCAACAAAATAAAAATAATTCTTCCACAAATTTAATTTTAACATAACAAACATTAGGGTTAGACATACAAGATAAAATTTATCCAATGTAATAGAATCAACAAAGAGCCTTAATACTTTTAAACATTTTACAATAAATTTATTTCCAAATGGGTTCTTCCTTGACTTAGAGGTTATCCTATTGAATATGATATTGACTTGGGAAATTCACAAGTCCCCTAAATTTATGGAAAATTACTATAAATTGATTATTAGGTTCTTTTTTATTTTCCCCCATAGTAATATTCATTTTCCATTGAGAATTATTTACACTATGTCCTTATATCCCACATATAAAGAGTTTATTTCTTTCATTGACACTCTTTCCGGGGTGTCTCCTTCCACATTTCTAACATGATTGAAAATGATCTTTCTTTTCTCCATGGTCTCTACTACTGGATCTCTTATCATTCTCCTTCATTCTCTTCTGTGTAGAGTTTGGGTGTTGGTTAATG
Source organism: Viscum album (assembly GCA_963277665.1). Taxonomy (NCBI): domain Eukaryota; kingdom Viridiplantae; phylum Streptophyta; class Magnoliopsida; order Santalales; family Viscaceae; genus Viscum; species Viscum album. Next base: position 1,821,691,475 of record OY728164.1, read on the forward strand.
TATATGTTGTTGATCATATTTTTGGTAAATTGATTCTACAAGAACATAAAATTCTATATTCCTATCAAAATTCCATATCATTTCTTATTTCCATCACTGTTCCCATCTTATACAAAATTTTGAATGTTACTAACAAATACTTGTAATCTAGTAATTGACTAAAACCAAAATGCGGAGTGTGAGTAACAATAGTCATAAAATAATTTAGAGAATATCATGGAAACTTATTTTAAATCTAAAACACCATAGGATTAATCATGGATATTTATTATGATGTTATATTAAAATCCTTCAAATCAGAATATATATAAAATTTGAATTATACTAAGAATATCTATTAGGTGTGTTGTAACTAAGAGTGCAGAAAGGCCCATTGTTGTGTAACAGGATACCCTTTGTCAAGCCCGAATCTCTTTTTCAGAGTTTTCACTCCTAGGTACATTTTTTCTAAAGCTGCCTCTACCTACTTGTATCCAGATAGGGATGTATTTCATGGAATATACACAAAATATCTACCTTTACAAAATTCTTGGATGTTCTTCTATACTAATCCTCAATGTCTACATTAGGATTTTGTTCTCTAATCAGTGTTTTTCTACATATAGCTTCCATGGTTTGTACTAAAAATTCAATGATACCAATGGTAACACCCCAACCACATTTTCCTAGAGTCGATGAATAATTACATAACATTTTTATGATCCCAAGATATCATGTCTCGAAACACTGATTAGTTTAGTAGCCTTACATGTAGTAGATACATAGATAAATTTTACGTTACATAAAAAACAAAAACAATAATGTGCCCCCTTTAAGCACACCCATATCCAATTAAATTATCCCCATAGGTCAAGCATAATATACTTCTTCACATCCTAAGAAAAAAAAAACATAAGAAAGGGGTGAGCTCAGATGACCAGTAAGGATAAAAATATTGAAGAAACTATCATAAATAAACTGAAACATTTAAGGAAATGTTTAAGACTGAAATGTTATCATTTTAAACTTAAACATCCATATAAAATAGAAAGGATAAATCAAATAGTACCATTGATTTATTCACAAGGATATTCTACTAGTAAAATAATATAATGTAATATCAAAAAATAATTTAATAATGATGGAATCCATAATGTCAGACATCATAACCACATAGTCAAGGCCTCGGTCTAGACTATAAATAAGATTATGTTAAGGTGTTGTGCCAAGACACTAGTTTTTCTCATTAGAACTACCAATGTATTGGGGAGCCATAGTAGGATCCACTAGTCACTTACTAAGTCCAATGCATTCCTCATATGAAATGGTTGAATCATAATCTACAAATTTGTATTAGAACTAGAATATGAAATATAAATGTTTTCACTACAAACCATGAAAGTTATAAAAATAACACATCCACGGTGAAACATAACACATTCAATACAATTTGGAAGATTTTGTTACAATAAATCAACCTCTACCATGAATAATGAATGGCATTGACATAGATGAAAATAATCAGTAAAACTATATGAGATAAATATCCCATTTTCCTTGAAGACATTTAAAAAGTCTCACTATTTATCAAGAAGCTATTTAAAATAGATTTTTGAATCATAGTGTCCCATAACACATTAAAACGGTTAAAGTGAATATTAATTTTAAAACATTCATGTCCATATAAATAAATCCTTATAACCATTTTTAAAACACAAACATTAAAGAGAAATATTTAGAAGAATGAATTTTTAAAACATTTAAAATGATATTTTTGTTAATGTTCCTAAAAAAGTGAGACATTTGAATAAAAATAATTGAATTACTATTTTTTAATATCCTGAGAATAAAGGGAGTCGTGATATACCATTTTAATGTATAGTATATACACCATATAAAAGTGAATCAGTACATAACAATAATGAAGTGTCAATAAAATGAAAACTGAGATAAAATCCCTTATAATGATTGTATCCTTCGGTTAAGGATAAATAAATGAAGCAATTATGTGTGAAAAAAATAAATACACTCAATATGATTGGTTATTCTGTGTTAATCAATAAATGAACATTCACATATATTCTTTAACAACAACACCAATGAATTGGATTTTTAACTCCGTGAATGGAAATTTAGTTAAGATTACACTTATCAAGTTCATATCGATGACATGAGAATTTATCAATGGATTAATTATGTGTATAAAAATTATATCCAACCAAATGGGAGTGGAAATAACTAACTAAATAAATAAATAGTGATTTCACACATAATCATGGAGTAAAATAATCAATAAGTTTATGTGAAACCCAATGAGTGAAATTGAAATTAGAGATTCCCTTTCCGATTTTGTAACATAAGAAACATATAACCCATGAATGAAGGATCACATAATAAACTTTTAAATACCTATAAATTAAATTATGTTATAAAAGTAATACCATTATGGGTAGTAAAAACACCACACAAAAGGAAATAGTGCAAATATAGCACGAATCTCATGGGAATAATAAGTGAGATGAAACCCACTTAACATGCACTTGTCCTTAGTTGAGGGTACATTAAACTACAATATAATAGTTAAATCATTGTTTTAAATTTATACAAGAACCACATACTGAAATATGTTATCATATATGATCTTCAAATTTCTCTTTATTAATAATATTTTAGTAGTATCATAGTTTCAAGTCTTAACTGATTCATTTCACTTTATATGTTTTGTTACGTAAGTTATGTTTTTTATGGATAGGATGTATATTATTCATATACAGAAAGATAATAAGTTCATAAATTTTTTTTTAATCATAGAATGATAATAATTCTCAAAACGTTATGATGGGGACTGAATGTCATCACGTTCATGGAGACAATAATCCGTACGTACACATGAGCGACAATATCATCCAATAGATGGTTAAATCATATGTAATTTGATGGTATATCATATATAAAGAATCATTAACACATCATATCTATTATCTTCATCAATTTTACTAATTTTTATACTCATCCAAATAATGAAGTTTTGAATAACAAATAACACAACGACGTGGAGACGGTAAGCTGTACGTATGAATGTATGGTAATATTCTCATTAATAGGATGGCTAGAATAATGAATATAATTTTAAAATATTAATAATAACATCAAAAAGTGTAAAAGGTACTAGAGTTATTATTTTTGTATAGAACCAACAAATATAGAGGTAGTGGAATAAAAAATAACTTTGAAAGAGGTGACGGAGTCAATATCTCTTCTTCGGGCGCATCATTTTGATTTGACCAAATGGATTCTTAGGTTTGAGTTATGATCAAAGTAAGGCCTCTAAGTTGAATTTATGGTAGTTTGGAGGAAATATGAGCAAGGTTTGGTTGAACCAAATGTCTTTGGAGGTTTGATTTTGGGAGAAGGGGAATTACTCTTTTATAAGAGAGGTGAGGGCCACTTTAGGAAAACCATGAAATATTTATTTATTATACAATCATATTGTAAAACCCCAGGTAAATAAAGAATATGATATATTTATTATTATCCATATTTGTCAGTAAAATATTAATATTTCTTTAAAGGGGATGCTATGCTCGATGGCTTACCAAATACACAACAATGAGTTTCTTGGTAAACTTACGATGCACTCTAATAATAAAATAATATTATTTTAAATGGTAGTTAACACCTAGCTGTTGTAATGGAGAGAATGAAAAGAAGTAACTAAAAAATGATTATATATGTTTGTCAAATATTTCTACCCTTTAAAATAAATGTTAGAGGATTAAAAATGCAAATGAATCCAGTTTTTAAGCGTAAAATTCTAATATTCTTTAAAAGGTCGATTAACCGCCTTTTGATAGAGAACCCCTTTTAAATCCACTTTTTGACAATTTTATAAGCTCTACATTTCAAAATAAACATATTATTTATGATTGGGACATTGAAATTTACCTTGGGTTAATTTTTGGTATTTTTCTGACAATGTTCTTTTTTCAATGAATAGTGAAAAATACTGCATTTTACATCAAAACTGCTTTTTCATATAATTTAATTATATGGTTATATTATCTTTTAAATTTGTTTTAAAGTGTAATTAGAATATATTTTTACCATTTAATTCAATGATGGTCATTGGTATTAATTTCACTTTGTAATTAGGCATAAACAAGTGCCAAACTTTTCATAAATATTGTTTCTAAAAAACCCGCAATTTGTTTTGACAACGAGAAATTTTTTTAAATTAATTATTGAAATTTATGTGTTTGGAATTTGGTAAAATGAATTACGTATTTGGAATCATAAGGTCCAAATTATGTAATTAAGAATCTTTTGTTTTTGGACATTATGAATAGTAACGACGGTAATTATCATTAATTATCTTGATTAATGAGTAATCGGGTAGTTAAAGATAATAAAATAATATCATAATAATAAAAAATGACCACAATATGTGTCCTAAGGCTACAAGTTGTATCATGGCCGACCATGGGATGCCTTTTTCCAAACTTGGGGGCCCCATGGAATCACTTTTGTGAGAAAGTGACTTTTTATATCTTTATTTTTAAAGAATGTTAAATGTAACAAAGAATGTATCACCTAAGTAAAATATTTTTAATTTTGTCTACATAAATGATAATTTGGACTATAAATATTCATTATAAATATAAAATTATTTCCTACATCATTGTATTTTTTTATAATTTTTAGACATTAAATAAATTAAATTATTTATGACATCATGATGTTGCAGCGATGACCTCATTATTTAACGATTTAAATAAAATGGAAAGATAATTTAATATCTAAGACCTAAAAATGGACGAAACATATTGGATGGATGTATTTCGAAACCTTATCACATTATCCTAGAAACACATCTATGTGGCACCAATAAAATCCGAAACTCATTTGAAAATAAAGTTACATTTTATACCTTTCCAAGAGTGCCCCTCCTCTCCTCTTATAAAAGTCCCCCACCTCTACCTCGTTACCCACACTTCTAAAGCCTTTGGCTCGTCCATACCCTGCCCATTTCATCTCTACACATCCCTATCCAACTCCTTGAAGCCTCAATTTGGGCATAATCCTTTCCAAGGAAGCCTTTGTGCTCAAATCATAGGAAGTTACCCGATTTAAAAGTAATGTCTTCACTTGTGTCCTTTTGTTTTATTTTTCTTCTCCAACCCCCTAAACTCTTTTTATTCATTTATTTTGTAACAAATCCAGTATATTCAATATAATATGATGTTTTTATAAGAATGATTCGAGTTACACTTACACACACCTACATCTAATGGTTAAAGAACATAATGTTTCCGTGGATGGCGAATTTCTGCCTCCTGAAACGATGATTGTTCAACATTCTTTTAAAACCTTCAAAGGTGGCCATAAATATGTAACTATATTTATATATGATATATAATATGTTTATGTTTTCCTTAATCTTCTGTATTTTTCATTTATGGCATACCTTTATGGTTTCCATTATTGGTAAACGCGATATCTTCATTTTAGGAAGTGCGGACTATCGCCCCCTCAAAGTGATTAGATTCGTTAATACCATATGTGGGATGTATAAAGGATGGAATTAATGGTATTACATATTTTATCCAAATGTAGTTATATTATACCTTTATATCTTTATTATTTCATTAAATTGAATACAAAAAAAGGAAAGTAGCGTTCATGCGTACGTACGTCTTACCGTCTCCATGAACGGTACATTTCATTTATTATCTGCAAATGTTATCTACTATTATAAGTACATATATATAATGGATATATATGTAATATATTACATCTAAATGATGTATATAATTCTGGAATTATAATATATATATATATCTCATTTTTTTAATTCCATTAATATGGCCAAAACATGAAAGTAGTGTTCATGCGTACGTACGGCCTACCGTCTCCATGAACGGTGCTTTTAATTATTTTCTCAAAATGATATGGAATAGTATAAAATGAATATATACTGCATATATATGATATTTAAAACATAAATACTATTCTGGAGATTATTTACCTATAACTATATGGAAAATTCTTTTCCAACAAGTTCAATTTTTACTCATGTACTGAACATCGACAAAAACGTCTCATACAGACTCACTTTATTTACCAATATTTATAACATTATAATATGTGATATGAACTGAATAATAATAATTAAAGGAGGTCATTAATAAATTATAAATTTACCACATATTATTATTCAGGATATTAAAGAACGATCGAGTCATGTCAGACACAAGGTAAGGGATCTTACTCCTCTCTTTCTTTTTAAGTACACTCTTTTATGTAATTCCTTCTAAATATCATCTTTTTGTTATTGGGATATTCTTTTATATTACTCATACTTTAATTTTTATTTTAATATGATGAGATACCATATTCTCTCTCATCAATCCATTTTGGAAGTTTTGATTGGCGCCGTTAGGCTGCCGAATTTTTATAAGAGATCTAACCTCTCTCTTTCTCTTTAAGTATTCTCCATTATGTCACTTCTTTTAAGCTCTTCCTTGTTATGATGTGGGATGTTATTTTACATTCTTATTTTTGTAAACATTATGTTAATTTGATTAGATACCCTATTTGATCTCATCAAACCATTTTGGAAGGTTTAAGTGGCGCCGTTAGGCTGCCGAGTTTTCTTATGGGATTTTTTATCTCACTTTTATTCCCGTGAGATTTATGCAAGATTTGCCACAATTTCCATTAATTGGTGTATGTACTACCCATTTTTATACACTTTGTGTAGTATAATTTCATTTATTGGTATTCACATCTTCATTGTATGACCCTTCTTCCATGGGGTGTACATTTCGAATGTTACCCAACTCAGTAAGGGGACCTTTCACCCTCCTCTTTTTAAAATACATCTTTTGTTATGCCTTTTAATTATGTTGGGATATGTTATTTTATATCCTTATTGATGTAAATTTTATGTCCAAGTGATGATATGACCTTTTTATCTCTCATCAACTCATTTTCTGAATTTTGAAGTGACGTCGTTAGGCTGTCGAATTTTACCAAGGGAACTTTTTAACCCAATTTCGATTTCTTTGGGTTCAACATGTCGTAATTGAATATGTAATCCTTTTAATATGTGTGAATAAACATTTATTGTTTTACACTTAATATCCACTTATATTGGGTGTATTTATATTTTTCACACATAATTATGAGATTGATTTTTCCTTAATTTAAGGATACCTTCTTTATAACTGATTCCATCTCATTTTACATTTCTTTTGAGACTTCATTGTTGTTATGCTCCAATTCACTCTTATATGGTGTGTATACTGTCCTTTGACATAATATATCAGGAATCCATTTATTCTCATGATATTATAAAATTCGGATTAAATGTTATTCCGCTATTATTTGTATTCAAGAGTCTTTCATTTTGATAAAAACTATTTAACAAAAATATCATTTTAAATGTACTAAAGATTTATTATTCTAAATATTTATAATTAATGTCTGTGTTTCCAAAATGGTTTTCAGTATTTATTTATATGGACATTAATGTTTTAAAATTATAATTCCTTTAAAAGTTTCAAAGTTGTATGGGACACTTTGATTCAAAAATCTCTTTTAAATGGTTTTTCAAAATGGATTGATTAATTCAATACCTGGGAATTACTTATTGTGATTGCAAATGAAATTTTGTTATTGAAGTGTTTATATTTTCAATATTTTATGTGTAATGATGGTACTTGGACATTTTACGGGTGGTTACATGATAAACCATATGAGAGGTGGTGCCGTGAATACCCGGACGGGTGGTTACGTTATAACATCCAATGCATTGGGTATGGAAGTCGGCCATATGGCTATTCCATTAAGTATGTATAGAAGTTGGCCGAATGGCTATTCTATTATGTGATATGTGTGGAAGTTGACCTTATGGTCATTCCACTTAAGTATGTTTATGTCCCAAGTTACCTTTATATGTTATGTGATCTTTATATGGGTTTTATGGTAATCTTTTGGTTACAGAAGGGTAAGTAATGAACTTTTATTCAGTGAAGAGTTTTTACTACATTGAAAAGGTGAAAAGTGTTACTTTGATAAAGTATACATGGTTTATTCATTGTTTTGAAAAACTAACAGTTTTAATTCTTTGTGTATCCCTTACTGATCTTTTTATGCTCATCCCAAGTTTTTGAAATGTTTTCCACAGGACTTAACGTGGAATAGGGTCAAGGATGGGATCAAGGGAAAGTCATGCTACCTAAAACAAGAAACTAGACATGTTTATTTTTAAGAGTTTTTATTTTATGGAAACATAGTAGAAGTTTCTAATTTGTAATCTTTTGAGATGTAATAGTTATTTCCTAATTCCCTAAAACTCTAAACCTGAAAAGATCCTCAATGTGAATTATTCATTTAATTCAATATTAAATAAGGTTTAAGGTTGGGGCCTTATAGTTGGTATCAAAGTTTGGTTCGTATAACTTTATAGGTTAGGGTATTCTTTAAGCATAAGTGACATTACCATAATGGTTAGGATTTCAGAAAGAGTCCTATTTTAGAGAAAGTGAATGAGTAAGTATATATTAGTGTTTATCTTCCTCATTAGAACATGTTGGTTTTGTTGATATATTCACACTGAAATTTATGTTTTTAGTGAATGGATGGATCTAGCAGGCACCAAAGAGACAATAGGTTTGAAGGATACTGTGGTGGTTCTCTGATTATGATACTAGATAAAATGAGGGATTCAATGAGGAAACTCGTGGTTGTTCTAAACCAACTATCATGGAGTCATGATCAACCACTTGAACCTTGGTATGATCTGTAATGCATCATGTACGAGATGACCAATCGATGTGGATGTTTAGGTAGTAATTATAAAGTTAACCATTAGAGTTTATATGATCTTTACATTTGAGGTAATTATGGGTTATTATATGTTATGCTGGAAAATGAAAGGCATGAGATAAACAAGAGGTTAAAATATGTTATGATCATTTTTGAAGATTTTATCTCGTTTTGGGGAATGTTTTTCAAATTATATAGTTTTGGAAAAATGACAACACACAGACCGTGTGACAACCTGTCACGTCAGAAAAAGCTGCGGGAATCGAACCCACAACCAAAGTGCGACTGGTATTTATCGCCTACCACTGGACTACGTGAAGTCCCTAGTTAGTTTTACTGATATTTTTTAGTTATATTATTTTATGAATTAAGAGTAAGTTTATTTTGGGTTATCTATGGATATTTATTAACCTATCAGGGAGGATATGTGATTATGTTAATTACTTTTCAATACGAGACTTTAGGAGCAACTGATGTTGTTTGGAGATAAATGTTACGATTTAACTTGGAAGACTATGTGACTAAATCCTTCAAATATTTGGGTTTAAATCATAGTTTGGTTTACTTTGAAGAATTTTATGGACAAATTGATTATCGAACGGTCCTCGTTGAACTTTGGGTTTTGTTAGACAAATTTTGGAGATTAGGAATAGATTTTATTTTTTATAAAGGGTTATCCTTTTCTGGATTATCTGATCTTGTACTAACATTTTTGGATTTTTTTTTAGTTAAAGTCTAAAGAAATGGGAAGTATATAGTTCTCTTTTGTGGATTAGGTGATTCTCTAGAAGTTGATTATAGTACTCTTAATGCGAACATGTCTTCCTAAATACTCATCTTTTAGAGAAAATATGAGTTTGATTATGGAATCTAGTAAAAGTTGAAAGTCAACATGATAAGTGATTATGTTTCCTTATGAATAAATTTCTCAATAAAAAGTAAATTAAAACAAAAATGTTTTCTATTAACTTTTCCTACTGGGGAATCGAATACCGTTTAACCCATCACAAGTTTGTGATTTACTTATAGTTAACTTTCTCCTAAACATGTTTTCTATCACTCTCCATCAGAACATGACCCTTTGTTTTTTTCCTCCATGTCCATATTTTCGTACTTGGAATCCTAGTATGGGTTAACTCGGGTGACCTTTGTACTTATCTTTCTTTATTTTAATGTGATTGTTTTTCCGATTCTTGTTTTGATGTGGGACATTCAAGGTTGTTTCCAAGCCAATTTTAAAATTGTGAGGACGCAATTCCCAAAAGGGGGGAAGGATGTAACACCCCAGGTAAATAAAGAATATTATATCTTTATATTTATCCATATTTGTGAATAAAATATTAATATTACTTTAAAGGGGATTCTATGCTCAATGGCGTACCAAATACACAACAACGAGTTTCTTGGTAATCTTTCGTTGCACTCTAATAATAAAATAATATTATTTTAAATGGTAGTTAAACCCTAGCTATTGTAAAGGTGAGAATGAACAGAACTAAATACCAAATGATTATATATATTTGTAATATATTTTTACTCTTTACAATAAATTTTAGAGGATTAAAAATGCAAATGAATCCAGTTTTTTAGCGTAAAATTCTAATATTCTTTAAAAGGTCGATTAACCGCCTTTTGATGGAGAACCACTTTTAAATCCACTTTTTGAAAATCTTATAAGCTCTATTTTTCAAAATAAACATATTATTTATGATTGGGATATTGAAATTTACCTTGGGTTAATTTTTGGTATTTTTCTGACAATGTTCTTTTTTCAATGAATAGTTAAAAATACTGCATTTTACATCAAAACTACTTTTTCATATAATTTAATTATATGGTTATATTATCTTTTTAATTTGCTTTAAAGTGTAATTATAATATATTTTTACCATGTAATTCAATTATGGTCATTGGGATTAATTTCACTTTGGAATTAGGCATAAACAAGCGCCAAACTTTTCATAAATATTGTTTGTAAAAAACCAGCTATTTGTTTTGACAACGGGAAGTTTTTTTAAACTAATTATTGCAATTTATGTGTTTGGAATTTGGTAAAATGAATTAAATATTTGGAATCAGATGATCCAAATTATGTAATTAAGACTCTTTTGTTTTTGGACATTATGAATAGTGACGACGGTAATAATCTTTAATTATCTTGATTAATGAGTAATCGGGTAGTTAAAGATAATAAAATAATATTATAATAATAAAAAATGACCACAACATGTGTCCTAAGGCAACTGGTTGTCTCATGGCCGACCATGGGATGCCTTGTCCCAAACTTGGGGGCCCCATGGAATCACTTTTGTGAGAAAGTGACTTTTTATCTTTTTATTTTTAAAGAATGTTAAATGTAACAAAGAATGTATCGCATAAGTAAAATATTTTTAGTTTTGTATACATAAATTATCATTTGGACTATAAATATTCATTAGAAATCTAAAATGATTTCCTACATCATAGTATTTTTTTATAATTTTTAGACATTAAATAAATTAAATTATTTATGACATCATGATTATGCAGTGATGACCTCATTATTTAACGATTTAAATAAAATAGAAAGATAATGTAATATCTAAGAACTAAACATGTACAAAACCTATTGGATGGGTGGGTTTCGAACCCTTATAACCTTATCCTCGAAACACATCTATGTGGGACCAATAATATCCGAATCTCATTTGAAAATAAAGTTACATTTTATACCTTTCCAAGAGTACCCCTCCTCTGCTCTTATAAAAGGCCCCCACCTCTACCTCCTTACCCACACTTACAAAGCCTTTGTCTCGGCCAAACCCTACCCATTTCATCTTTCCACGTTCCTCTCTAACTCCTTGAAGCCTCACTTTGGGCAGAATCCTTTCCAAGGAATCCTTTGAGCTCAAATCAAAGAAAGATACCCGATTTAAAGGTAATGTCTTTACTTGTGTCCTTTTGTTTTATTTTGCTTCTCCAACCACCTAAACTCTTTTTATTCATTTATTTTGTAACAAATACAGTATCTAAAATATACTATGATGTTGTTATAAGAATTATTCGAGCTACACTTACACACACCTACATCTAATGGTTAATGAACATACTGTTTCCGTGGATGGCGAATTTCTGCCTCCCGAAACGATGATTGTTCAACATTCTTTTAACACCTTCAAAGGTGGCCATTAAGATCTCAATATATTTATATATGATATATAATATGTTTATGTTTTCCCTAATCTTCTGTATTTTTCATTTATGGAATACCTTTATGGTTTCCATTATGGGTAAACGTGATATCTTCATTTTAGGAAGTGCGGACTACCGCCGCTCAAAGTGATTTGATTCGTTAATGCCATATGTGGGACGTATAAAGGATGGAATTAATGGTATTACATATGTTATCCTACTAGAGTTATAGTATACCTTTATATCTTTATTATTTCATTCAATTGAATACAAAAAAAGGAATGTAGCGTTCATGCGTACGTACGACTTACCGTCTCCATGAACGGTACATTTCATTTCTTATCACCAAATGTTATGTATTATTATAAGTACATATATATAATGGATATATATGTAATATATTACATCTAAATGATGGATATCATTCTGGAATTATAATATTTATATATATCTCATTTTGTTTTAATTCCATTAATATGGAAAAAAATGAAAGTAGTGTTCATGCGTACGTACGGCCTACCGTCTCCATGAACGGTGCTTTTAATTTTTTATCTCCAAATGCTATGGAATAGTATAAAATAAATATATACTGGATATATATGATATTTAAAACATAAATACTATTCTGGAGATGATGTACCTATAACTGCATGGAAAATTATTTTCCAACAAGTTCAATTTTTACTCATGTACTGAACATCGACAAAAACGTCTGATACAAACTCACTTTATTAACCATTTATTATAACATTAAAATATGTGATATGAACTGAATAATAATATTTAAAGGAGGTCCTTAAGAAATTATAAATTGACCAAATTTTATTATTCAGGAGATTAAAGAACGATCGAGTCATGTCGGACACGAGGTAAGGGTTCTTACTCCTCTCTTTCTTTTTAAGTACACTCTTTTATGTCATTCCTTCTAAAGCTAATCATTCATGTTATTGGGATATTCTTTTATATTACTCGTACTGTAATTTTTATGTTCATATGATGAGAGACCCTATTCTCTCTCATCAATCCATTTTGGACGTTTTGATTGGCGCCGTTAGGCTGCCGAATTTTATAAGAGATCTAACCTCTCTCTTTCTCTTTAAGTACTCTCTGTTATGTCACTTCTTTTAAGCTCTTCTTTGTTATGATGGGGGATGTTCTTTTACATTCATCTTTTTGTAAACTTTATGTTAATACGATGAGAGACCCTATTTGATCTCATCAATCCATTTTGGAAGTTTTATGTGGCGTCGTTAGGCTGCAGAGTTTTCGTATGGGATTTTTAATCTCACTTTTATTCCCGTGAGATTTATGCTACATTTTCCACAATTTCCTTTCAGTGGTGTATGTACTGCCCATTTTTATACACTTTGTGTTGTATAATTTCATTTATGGGTATTCACATATTCATTGTATGACCCTTCTTCCATGGGGTGTATGTTTCGAAAGTTACCCAACTCAGTAAGGGGACCTTTCACCCTCCTCTTTTTAAAAGACTTCTTTTGTTATGTCATCTAATTATGTTGGGATATGTTCTTTTATATACTTATTGATGTAAATTTTATGTCCAAGTGATGAGATGCCCTTTTTATCACTTATCAACTCATTTTTTGAATTTTTAAGTGACGCCGTTAGGCTGTCGAATTTTATCAAGGGAACTTTTTAACCCAATTTCGATTTCTTTGGGTTCAACATGTAGTTATTGAATATGTCATCCTTTGAATATGTGTGAATAACATTTGATTGTTTTACACTTAATATCCACTTATATTGGGTGTATTAAAATTTGTCACACATAATTATGAGATTTATTTATCCTTAATTTAAGGATACCTTCTTTATAATGGATTTCATCTCATTTTACATTTCTTTTAAGACTTTATTGTTGTTATGCACCAATTCACTCTTATATGGTGTGTATACTGTCCTTTGACATAATATATCATGAATCCCTTTATTCTCATGATATTATAAAATTCGGATTAAATGTTATTCTGTTATTATTTGTATTCAAGAGTCTCTCTTTTTGTTAAAAACTATTTAACAAAAATATCTTTTTAAATGTCTTAAAGATTTTTTATTCTAAATATTTATCATTAATGTCCATGTTTTCAAAATTGTTTTCAGTATTTATTTATATGGAAATTAATGTTTTAAAATTTTAATTTCTTTAAAAGCTTCAAAGTGGTATGGGACAATTTGATTAAAAAATCTCTTTTAAATGGTTTTTGAAAATGGATTGATTAATTCAATATCTGGGAATTACTTATTGTGATTGCAAATGAAATATTGTTATTGAAGTGTTTATATTTTCAATATTTTATGTGTAATGATGGTACTTGGACATTTTACGAGTGGTTACGTGATAAACCATATGACGGGTGGTGCCGTGAATACCAGGACGGGTGGTTACGTTATAACCTCCAATGCATTAGGTATGGAAGTCCGCCGTATGTCTATTCCATTAAGTATGTATGGAAGTTGGCCGAATGGCTATTCCATTATGTGATATGTGTGGAATTTGACCTTATGGTTATTCCACATAAGTATGTTTTTGTCCCAAGTTACCTTTATATGTTATGTGATCTTTCTATGGGTTTTATGGTAATCTTTTGGTTACAGAAGGGTAAGTAATGAACTTTTATTCAGTGAAGAGTTTTTACTACTTTGAAAAGGTGAAAAGTATTACTTTGATAAAGTATACATGGTTTACTCGTTGTTTTGAAAAAATAACAGTTTTTATTCTTTGTGTATCCCTTACTGAGCTTTTTATGCTCATCCGATGTTTTTGAAATGTTTTTCACAGGACATAACGTGGAATAGGGTAAAGGATGGGATCAAGGGAAAGTCATGCTACCTAAAACAAGGAACTAGGCAAGTTTCTTTTTAAGAGTTTTTATTTTATGGAAACCTAGTAGAAGTTTCTAATTTGTAATCTTTTGAGATGTAATAGTTATGTCCTAATTCAATAAAACTCTAAACCTGAAAAGAACCTCAATGTGAATTATTCATTTAATTCAATATTAAGTAAGGTTTAAGGCTGGGGCCTTATACATATTCAGTTAATAATGGTTAAAAAAGAATTTATTTTGAGGATATGGTGGTGATGGGTCAAAAAACTCTCAACCAATTGGTTTAGATGGGTTTTGGTCACCATGATAAACTTATCTTTAAATTTAACTCTTAGTTAAATAGTTTACCTTTTAAAATGTTTTCTTGTATTATTATAATAAATGGTTGATAAATGTCACGACCCGCCCTCGGGGTCCGTGCCGTGACTACCCCAAGCCCGCCTTCCATAGGCCAGGGGCTGGCGACTAGCACCAAGGCGTAAATCCCAGAAAAAGGGAAGGCATTGCCTTTGTAAAGTAAACAAACACCACAGAGTAAGCAAGCGGAAAGTAAACCCTAAACAAAATCAGAGTACAACTGAAAGTGCGGAAAAGTAAATGGGCCAGAATACAAACCCAAACTGAAAGTAAAGTACAACTCGAAAAGGGGAAAACAGAAACTGAAAGGTAAAATCGCTACACCGAGCTGCCCACTAGAAATCCCACCTGAAGGGTGGGTACAGATAGCTCCTCTGCTCCACGGGTCCCGCCGTCCGCTCCGTGCACGTCCCGCCCAGTGGTCCACCTCCGGGTACCGTCCCGCTCTGCAAGCCTCAGCTAAGGTCAACGCTGTCCGTCGTCTGCAACCAACACAACGTAGTGCGGGCAAAGCCCATGCAGGGGTGAGTATAAGCTACTCAGTAGGGACCCCGAGACCCCTGAAGGTCTCTCTAATCCACAAAGGATAAACCACGAAGAAAAGTAACAATCACGAAGTAACAACTCACACTGCTTAGGTATATGCCCATACATATACCTAAGTCATCAATTTCCGTTCGGCTCCAACACCGAGCCCAAGAACAACCCAATCCACAAAGAAGAGTAAACAGTAAATCCACACAGATTATAACAAGTTTATGAAATCAACGGATAACCATTACCCAGGTATATGCCCATACATATACCTAAGTTATCAAGCGACCCATCTCAATCATGAGGAATCACAAAGATCATTGACTCAGCTCCAACCAGGATTTTCATTATCGAAACCGTAAAAGTTGAAGAGCCCCATCTCTGAAGTGTACAGTGGTCCTGTCACGACTCCGAGGTACTGCTCACTAACCTAAGACTGCTGAAGTACTCCTCCTGTCGAGTACCGCGGGTCTGCTGCCAACTACCGGGCGCTCCGTCTGCTGAGGGTCTGCTGCCAAATACCGGGCACTCACCCAGATAGCCTACTGAGGTACTCCTCCTGTCGAGTACCGCGGGTTTGCTGCCAACTACCAGGCGCTCCGTCCGCCGTGGGTCTGCTGCCAACTACTGGGCGCTCCGTCCACTGGGCTAGTCGACTCACTCCAAGTCGAGTCGGTCAAGCAGTCGTCAGGTCTCAGTCATCTACACGGTCTCCGTACTCCGCACGCACGCCTCCACCGTCGCGGGTCTGTCGCTACAACCAAGCGCACACACTCCGTAGAGTATCGCGGGTCCGCCGCTACAACCAAGCGCTCCACCGCCAAGGGTCTGCTGCTGCATCCAAGAGCACCACCACTGTCAAGTACCACGGGTCCGCCGCTACACCCAAGCGCTCTATCGCCCAAGGTAAACAGAAGATTCAGCTCACACAGGTTCGGTAGCACTGCTCCACGTAGGATCGCTGAGTGCTGTAGTCGTCGTCGTCGAATCCACACAGGATCTCTGTACTGTCGTCGTCGAAGTCACAGTAGCAGTCGTAGCAGTAGAACAGTCGCAGCAAGCACTAGGGTTCCCGCACTAAGCAAGCTCGTTCGGAGGGTCCGCTCCACGAGCCGAGAGGCTGATACATCAACTGTCACGAAGACCGAATTTGATGTATCCAAAAGTTCCGTATCGTCAACAGGAACTCAACGCAACAGACGGCGCGTCGATCGGACGCCCGGTCTGAGAGTTATTGGCATTTTCGTCTCCGGGGCCCGGTTGGTTTTTAAGGCAAAACCAACCCGACCGTACTCCACCTGCGTCCAAACCTCGGGCGGAGTATGCCAAAAGATCCGTCTCACTAAGAGGAACACAACGCGACTGACGGCGCGTCAATCGGACGTTCGTAGCTCAAGATATGAGCGTTTCCGCTCTGAAGGCCCGGTTGGTTTCGTGAACGAACCAACCCGGCCGAACTCAAAGTTAAAGGAAACCTTGAGTGCGATATATCGAAACGACCGTCTCGATCCAAGGATCGCGTTGCTGCAGACGGTTCGTCATTCGGAGGTCCGAGGCTCAAGTTATGGGCCAATAACCAAATCTGGTTCGAAACGGGGGGGTCCGGGTCCGGGCCGACCCGGCCCGACCCCCCCCCCCCCCCCAGGGGCGGCAACGGGGGCGGCGCGGCGGCGCGGCGGCGGGCTGCGGCGGCGGGCGCCTGGCGCCGCACGAGGGTGGCACGCGGGGGGCTAAGCCCCCGCTTCATCAAGGTGGCGCGGCCTTTGTGCCGCGCCTAAGTAACAAAACGGCCCCCCTCACGTGGGGGGCCTGCTGGAGCGCAACCGGGGGGGCCGGCTGCCCCCCTTCTTCAAGGAACCCCCCCCCCATTAAGGGGGGGTTTTGTTGAACCAGCCGGGGGATTTAATCCCCCGGTTTTATGTCATCCGGCCGGCCAGCTGGCCGGACGGTTTTTACCAACGGGACCGGAAATTCCGGTCCCGCCTTCGACTTCCGACGCCGGCGGCCCGGCCGCCGGTCTTCACATCCCGCCGCGGCCCGGATCCGGCCGCGGTCTCCTCGTCCCGCCCCGGCCCGGAACCGGCCGCGGTGTTCGTCGTCCGGCGCGGTGCGACGGCACCGCGCCCCTTTCGCCGTGCCATGATTCTTTTCAACGCGGCGCGACAGCGTCGCGTTCTTGAAGATTCTTCCTCGACGTAGCGCGACGGCGCCGCGTAAAATATTTGCACGATCATCCGCGTGGTGCGACGGCACCACGGCACTTGCTTCCTCACGCAAGAATAATCAACATGAACGTTGGAGGGGGGTTCGGCCGTGTTCATGCGGTCCGGCCCCCCTCACGTTAAATAAATAACTCAACTTAAACATTCAAGCCTCAAGTTTGACATGCAAGATCCACGTTCAAGAAATGGAATAAATAAATAATGAATCAACAACCCCTACCTCGGGTATATGTTCGAGGATTTGACTATGTCCGCGGAAGTCGACGTCGCGGAGATCGGGCGTCGCGGTAGTCGTTCGTCAATTCCGTTGACGAAGAGATACGTCCGATGTGATACGTCGTTGGAGAAACCACTTATGTCGACGAAGGGAATCCGAGGAGGAAGCGGCGTTCCCTCACGTTGACACCGAGGACGAAGAAGAGAGGCGTCGTTCTTCGTCGGAGTTTGAGCGTTCTTCGTTCTTCGTCAGAGCTTGAAGATAAAGAAGAAGCTCTCCAAAAGCTCTCAAGGAGACAAACAAACAACCCATAATAAAATAAGATAACATCTTATTTTATTATTACAAAACATACTAGAATTTCAAAAGTTTGAAATTCAAAAAGGGTAACTTAAGCCAATAAATTAGGCGTTAAGGGAGTTGGGAGAATTGAAAGGTTTAGGGGTTCGTGTGGGCCCCACCACACTTAATCCTCCCAAGGTAGGTTAAGTGGGTGTGGGTCCCACTTCCAACCTCCTTTGGTAGGTTTTTAATAAGTTATAATAAAATTTGTTCTATACAAATTTTATTTAACTCAAACTAAAACCCCTAAAATAAACTTTCAACCCGCAATAAACGCAACTTCCGAAAAAGTCTCTTTAAGCGAATATCGGCGCTGCGAGTTCATCGGTGCCCTCGGATTTCAATTCCGAGCACCGGATCAAAAGTTAGGAATTCCCGCTCGTTCGTTCACTGAACGTACCCGAGCCAAACTTCGGAAATTAATTCCGGGCACTCCGGGCCTCGGAATCAGGTGCCGTCTGAAACCGCTCTCTTGTAAAATTCTAAAGAAAATTAAGAAAAAAAATTTCCTTGAATTTTACGGGTCTTTACATTACTCCCACCTCAGGTCTTTACGTCCCCGTAAAGATACATCAAAAACTAAGGAAACAAATGAGGGTACTGAGCACGCATCTGAGCCTCCCGCTCCTATGTGCTCTCCTGGAGATTCCCGTGCTGCCATCTGATGCGCACAAGAGGAATCGATCGCCCACGCAGGACCCGCTCCTGTCGATCCTCTATCTCCACCGGGACCTCAGTAAAAGTCGCCCCATCGTCAACGTCAAGCTCCCCATGGTCAATGATGTGCGTCGGGTCATGCACGTATCTCCTCAGCTGGGATACGTGGAAGACGTCGTGCACCCGGTGCAACTGAGGTGGTAGAGCCAGGCGATAAGCCACCTCGCCAATCCTGCTGAGAATCTGGAAGGGTCCGACGAAGCGCGGAGATAACTTGCCGCCTCGGCCAAATCTCCGAATACCACGTCGAGGTGAGACTCGCAAGAAGACGTGGTCACCATCCTCGAACTCCAGTGCCCTCCGCCTCCTGTCAGCATATGACTTCTGCCGGCTCTGAGCTGTCCTCATCCGCTCCTGGATGACCTGGACCTTCTCTGCCGTGGCCTGGACCATCTCCGGTCCCACCAGAGCTGCAAGATTTCTTCTTTGTCGAAAAGAGAAATCTGGTCTCATCCCCTGGATGAACCACATTCTTTGCCTAAAACAGTCAATCCTAACATGGATGATACTAATCCATACCAAGGATGACGTCGTAAGGCCTCGACGCTACTACTAAGAGATTCAACCATTACTCTCGCCTCCAAGGGTTGAGTCACACTGTCGGCATCAGTGTGTGGTAACTGGGTCTCCTCCAGTAGATGTCTCACAAGTGAGGGTCAAGTCAACAGTCAAAACTTGAACCTCTTAGTAACATCACGAAAGAGGACAGGAACGAAAATATCACAAAGGTATGCATCTTTTATTATTGCAGCTCATAATACAAGATGCTACACAAATGCAACAAGGAACCAGAAGTACAAAGGATGTATCCACTAGTTCAGCTCCTGTCCATCGGCTCCCAGAGCTCCATGATCGAAGGCCTCGGCTGCCTGATGTTGAGCTCTCGCATGTTCACCTACTCCCTGTGGTCGGGGTGGACCTCCTGGTGGTGGTGGTGGAAGAGCCTCAAAGCGTCGCCCACCACCGGCTGCTCGTCCAGCTCCTCTGCCTCGTCCGCCTCCTCCCTGCGGACCGCCACGGTCGAACCTCTGCCTCTGCCTGGGAGGTTCTTCACTTAACTGTTGATCATCAGCATGGCGGGTCGGACAGTCACGAGCCATGTGACCAATCCCGCCACAGGAGTAACACTGCCCACTCTCGGCACGCCTGGCTCTGACTCCACCCCGGCTTCCCCGTACAACTGAGCCTGAGTCGTGCAGTCGGCCACCGGTAGGTCTGGTCTGCCTGGAACCCTGAGTCATCCGTCAGCTACCTGCTGCAGATGACTCTGCCACGTGCCGCCCTGCGGTGAGTTGCTGTGCTGGTGTAGACTCAGCAAGGAAACTCTCGATCAGAAGTGCCCGCTCCAGTACTCCTGTCTGAGTCTGTATGCTGAGGGAGATCAGTGATGCCCTGATATCGTGTCTCAAACCCTGCTCGAAGGTCCGGGCCTGGAAGAAGGGGTCCCGTACCATGTCTGTCGAGTACCGAGAATGGTCGGTGAACCTCGCCGCGTACTGAGCGACCGTCATGCTGCCCTGCCGCAGCTGTAGAAGCTCCTGGATACGCACCGCACGAAGGGTGGCTGGGACGAACTCCGAGCGGAAGATGCTCTCAAAGTCCGTCCAAAGTAGAGATGCCTCATCGTGCACCTGGTGCATCAAGCTCCACCATCGTCCTCCTGCTGCGTGTAGTAGGCTCGCAGCGAGGATCACCATGAGGTCTGCTGGTGTCCTCACTAACCTAAACACTCGAACTACTGCCTCCAGCCAGTCCTCTGCTACCTGGGGATCCGTCTCCCCGCGAAACCTGGGCGGTCGCTGGCGCTGAAACTCATGCAGTGCGCTGAGGCAACGTGCATCGTCAGCGGCTGCTGCTGGAAGCATCGGGGTCTCGGCGGGTAAAGCTACCGCCGGTGCCACTACTGGAAAAGGGCCCTGCACCGAGGCCTCGTCGCTCGGTGGGCTGTCGTCTCGCTCGACTCTCGGAACCCTAGCTGGCTGCCATCGTGGGGCCATCCTGAAAGGAGACAGGTGCGCCACGGTTAAACAGTATACCTGGTGAGCTGACCCAAAGAAATCACAAAGAAAACTTTGAAACACACACGCAATCAATGTTTTCATGTATTAAGTCATAAATCAGAAGTCAGGGTCCTGGTGTACGGATACGTCGGCCGCCGCACCAACACTGGACTCCCTGGACTGATAACCACACTCAATACGCTAAACATTATTGCTTCACATAGAAAAGATCAGAGTTTGCGGTAGAACCGAACTCCTCTGATACCAATTTGTCACGACCCGCCCTCGGGGTCCGTGCCGTGACTACCCCAAGCCCGCCTTCCCTAGGTCAGGGGCTGGCGACTAGCACCAAGGCGTAAATCCCAGAAAAAGGGAAGGCATTGCCTTTGTAAAGTAAACAAACACCACAGAGTAAGAAAGCGGAAAGTAAACCCTAAAGAAAATCAGAGTACAACTGAAAGTGCGGAAAAGTAAATGGGCCAGAATACAAACCCAAACTAAAAGTAAAGTACAACTCGAAAAGGGGAAAACAACAACTGAAAGGTAAAATCGCTACACCGAGCTGCCCACTAGAAATCCCACCTGAAGGGTGGGTACAGATAGCTCCTCTGCTCCACGGGTCCCGCCGTCCGCTCCGTGCACGTCCCGCCCAGTGGTCCACCTCCGGGTACCGTCCCGCTCTGCAAGCCTCAGCTAAGGTCAACGCTGTCCGTCGTCTGCAACCAACACAACGTAGTGCGGGCAAAGCCCGTGCAGGGGTGAGTATAAGCTACTCAGTAGGGAACCCGAGACCCCTGAAGGTCTCTCTAATCCACAAAGGATAAACCACGAAGAAAAGTAACAATCACGAAGTAACAACTCACACTGCTTAGGTATATGCCCATACATATACCTAAGTCATCAATTTCCGTTCGGCTCCAACACCGAGCCCAAGAACAACCCAATCCACAAAGAAGAGTAAACAGTAAATCCACACAGATTATAACAAGTTTATGAAATCAACGGATAACCATTACCCAGGTATATGCCCATACATATACCTAAGTTATCAAGCGACCCATCTCAATCATGAGGAATCACAAAGATCATTGACTCAGCTCAAACCAGGATTTTCATTATCGAAACCGTAAAAGTTGAAGAGCCCCATCTCTGAAGTGTACAGTGGTCCTGTCACGACTCCGAGGTACTGCTCACTAACCTAAGACTGCTGAAGTACTCCTCCTGTCGAGTACCGCGGGTCTGCTGCCAACTACCGGGCGCTCCGTCCGCTGAGGGACTGCTGCCAAATACCGGGCGCTCACCCAGATGGCCTACTGAGGTACTCCTCCTGTCGAGTACCGCGGGTTTGCTGCCAACTACCAGGCGCTCCGTCCGCCGTGGGTCTGCTGCCAACTACTGGGTGCTCCGTCCACTGGGCTAGTCGACTCACTCCAAGTCGAGTCGGTCAAGCAGTCGTCAGGTCTCAGTCATCTACACGGTCTCCGTACTCCGCACGCACGCCTCCACCGTCGCGGGTCTGTCGCTACAACAAAGCGCACACACTCCGTAGAGTATCGCGGGTCCGCCGCTACAACCAAGCGCTCCACCGCCAAGGGTCTGCTGCTGCATCCAAGAGCACCACCACTGTCAAGTACCACGGGCCCGCCGCTACACCCAAGCGCTCTATCGCCCAAGGTAAACAGAAGATTCAGCTCACACAGGTTCGGTAGCACTGCTCCACGTAGGATCGCTGAGTGCTGTAGTCGTCGTCGTCGAATCCACACAGGATCTCTGTACTGTCGTCGTCGAAGTCACAGTAGCAGTCGTAGCAGTAGAACAGTCGCAGCCAGCACTAGGGTTCCCGCACAAAGCATGCTCGTTCGGAGGGTCCGCTCCACGAGCCGAGAGGCTGATACATCAACTGTCACGAAGACCGAAGTTGATGTATCCAAAAGTTCCGTATCGTCAACAGGAACTCAACGCAACAGACGGCGCGTCGATCGGACGCCCGGTCTGAGAGTTATTGGCATTTTCGTCTCCGGGGCCCGGTTGGTTTTTAAGGCAAAACCAACCCGACCGTACTCCACCTGCGTCCAAACCTCGGGCGGAGTATGCCAAAAGATCCGTCTCACTAAGAGGAACACAACGCGACTGACGGCGCGTCAATCGGACGTTCGTAGCTCAAGATATGAGCGTTTCCGCTCCGAAGGCCCGGTTGGTTTCGTGAACGAACCAACCCGGCCGAACTCAAAGTTAACCGAAACCTTGAGTGCGATATATCGAAACGACCGTCTCGATCCAAGGATCACGTTGCCGCAGACGGTTCGTCATTCGGAGGTCGGAGGCTCAAGTTATGGGCCAAAAACCAAATCTAGTTCGAAACGGGGGGGTCCGGAACCGGGCCGACCCGGCCCGACCCCCCCCCCCCCCCCCCGGGGCGGCGCGGCGGCGGGCGCCTGGCGCCGCACGAGGGTGGCACGCGGGGGGCTAAGCCCCCGCTTCATCAAGGTGGCGCGGCCTTTGTGCCGCGCCTAAGTAACAAAACGCCCCCCCCCCCCCCCCCTCACGTGGGGGGCCTGCTGGAGCGCAACCAGGGGGGCCGGCTGCACCACTTCTTCAAGGAACCGCCCCCCCTCATTAAGGGGGGGGGGGTTGTTGAACCGGCCGGGGGATTTAATCCCCCGGTTTTATGTCATCTGGCCGGCCAGCTGGCCGGCCGGTTTTTATTAACGGGACCGGAAATTCCGGTCCCGCCTTCGACTTCCGACGCCGGCGGCCCGGCCGCCGGTCTTCACATCCCGCCGCGGCCCAGATCCGGCCGCGGTCTCCTCGTCCCGCCGCGGCCCGGAACCGGCCGCGGTGTTCGTCGTCCGGCGCGGTGCGACGGCACCGCGCCCCTTTCGCCATGCCATGATTCTTTTCAACGCGGCGCGACGGCGTCGCGTTCTTGAAGATTCTTCCTC
The DNA here is from genome assembly GCA_963277665.1 of Viscum album. NCBI lineage: Eukaryota > Viridiplantae > Streptophyta > Magnoliopsida > Santalales > Viscaceae > Viscum > Viscum album. The sequence goes on from OY728164.1 coordinate 1,821,715,634, forward strand.
GACGTAGCGCGACGGCGCCGCGTAAAATATTTTCACGATCATCCGCGTCGTGCGACGGCACCACGCCACTTGCTTCCTCACGCAAGAATAATCAACATGAACGATGGAGGGGGGTTCGGCCGTGTTCATGCTGTCCGGCCCCCCTCACGTTAAATAAATAACTCAACTTAAACATTCAAACCTCAAGTTTGACATGCGAGATCCACGTTCAAGAAATGGAATAAATAAATAATGAATCAACAACCCCTACCTCGGGTATAAGTTCGAGGATTTGACTATGTCCGCGGAAGTCGACGTCGCGGAGATCGGGCGTCGCGGTAGTCATTCGTCAATTCCGTTGACGAAGAGATACGTCCGATGTGATACGTCGTTGGAGAAACCTCTTATGTCGCCGAAGGGAATCCGAGGAGGAAGCGGCGTTCCCTCACGTTGACACCGAGGACGAAGAAGAGAGGCGTCGTTCTTCGTCGGAGTTTGAGTGTTCTTCGTTCTTCGTCAGAGCTTGAAGATGAAGAAGAAGCTCTCCAAAAGCTCTCAAGGAGACAAACAAACAACCCATAATAAAATAAGATAACATCTTATTTTATTATTACAAAACATACTAGAATTTCAAAAGTTTGAAATTCAAAAAGGGTAACTTAAGCCAATAAATTAGGCGTTAAGGGAGTTGGGAGAATTGAAAGGTTTAGGGGTTCGTGTGGGCCCCACCACACTTAATCCTCCCAAGGGAGGTTAAGTGGGTGTGGGTCCCACTTCCAACCTCCTTTGGTAGGTTTTTAATAAGTTATAATAAAATTTGTTCTATACAAATTTTATTTAACTCAAACTAAAACCCCTAAAATAAACTTTCAACCCGCAATAAACGCAACTTCCGAAAAAGTCTCTTTAAGCGAATATCGGCGCTGCGAGTTCATCGGTGCCCTCGGATTTCAATTCCGAGCACCGGATCAAAAGTTAGGAATTCCCGCTCGTTCGTTCACTGAACGTACCCGAGCCAAACTTCGGAAATTAATTCCGGGCACTCCGGGCCTCGGAATCAGGTGCCGTCTAAAACCGCGCTCTTGTAAAATTCTAAAGAAAATTAAGAAAAAAAATTTCCTTGAATTTTACGGGTCTTTACAATAAACTTAATATAAAAATCCAAAAGAACCCCAATTGGTTCATTATTTATATATATGACCTTATATAAGTCCATTGGATGAACGTTATATTTTTATGAATATTATATCATTTAATAATATAGTATTTGTTTTAAAACCTCATTTATTTCAATTTTGAGTCAATTTGGTAGTTTGTTATTGTGAAAATCATAAAAAATTTATCAGTTAGAAAAAAATTATTTAATTAACCCTGACATGACATATTAACATATAAAATTAGTGTAATGAATCAAAAGTCTCAAATTAAATTTATTTTAATATTTTTAATATCAATTATTTTAATCTTTCCTTGATAATGTAATTACTGAATCTTCATTGTGTCATTAATAAATATAAATATTTTATTTATAAATATTATTTTTAAAATTCTTTTATATAGGAATGTTTTTATATTTCATATAAATATTTAGAGTCGAATTTATTTTATGTATAACAATTTCATGAAAATGGTTTAGTTATTATAAATTGAATTTAACACTTTTAACATTTGTTTAAATAAAATAATAAGAAATGTCATAATCTAATCAAATATGACAAATGAGGATCATATTTTCATTATAAGGTTGATTTTGGTCGAAATAAACTTATCAAATAGAATTAGTACATGTGTTATGGTAATTATAATATCATTTTTAGATTTAATAACTCTATTTAATTTTAACTGTGATAAATAAAATTCAAAAGTTACTATTCAACAGAAATTATTTTTATCCTGTTAAATCAAATTTTACATACTGATGTCAACTGTGTCTCTCATATTTTTAAAATTCAAATTCGTTGAAGCGGTAAAATTATGTTTTATGCAAATTTGCTAATGTTCCTAGAAAGTGAGTAAAAGTCGCTAAAAAGTTCAACAAAATTTTATATATCAAATATTATCATAAATTGATTCAATGAATTACATTGAACTAATATAGGTATTATGTATTTATTTTGACATTAAAATAATTTTTAATTAAAAATACTTATATAATAATAAGCTGGCTATAAACAATAACCAACAGGTTTTTACTATTCCTCAAAAGTTTAATGTTTTCAGAAAAATTAAAAAAATTCAGCCGAAGCTAATTTTGATATTTCAAAATAAAAAATGATGTCTATTTTACCATATTTAGATAATATATGATTCCTTAATTAATTTAAAACTAAATCTTGTTCTCAAAACCAGAAATCATGTTTTTGAGAAGTAAAAACTATTTAAATATAAAATTACTTATGATGATCAACATTGGATTAAATGATAAAAATATAATTTATTTATACTTAAAAACATTAAAATGAATAAATTAACATAATAAATAATTTTGATTAAAAACGTTGTTTTCAATTAAAATTCATTAATTATCAGTATTCATCAAAATATGAAAGTTATTCGAAAACACCAAAAAACTGTTAAATAATATATTTTTATGTCAATATTCAAAATAAGAAGTTTATTTTGAAAAATTTAATACATAAAAGTGTCAAATATCGGATTTAAAAAGGTTTTTTCATTTAAGGCAGTAAAATTAATTTTTTTTGAAAAACATATCATTTATCTGAAAAATTAAATTATTTACATATATTATGTCTAAGAAATAGAAAAGATGAATGTTAAAATAATATGGGATATATATAAAATTCAAAATGTGGTTATTAATTTTTGTAACATATTTTTAAATGGCTTGTTTGAAAGTGTGTGGTGCACTTGACCTCGGTGTTGTATATTTCACATGTTATCATATTATTCAAAGAGAAACATACCATGGAAGCTTGGGGTGTTAAATTGGGTACATCGCATGCTATTATATTATTCCAATAGAAACATAACATGGAAGCTTAGGGTGTTACAAGAGTTTAATACACTTTTATTATGAAATCAAATTCCACTTTTCTAATTCCCAGTCCCAAGAAGCTCAGAGCCAATGCATTAATTTTCTGCATTAATATGATTAAAAGGAAAAAATTCTTAAAGGAAAAATCAGTTTAGTAGTCTTGGAAAGAATTATTATATATATGATTCTCACAATATATTGTTAATTAGAAAATAAAAACATGATACAGAATAAAATGAAATTAACAGAATCCTTGAAATCTTATTCAAAGGATTCCTTTTCATAATAAGGGGACATAAGACATAATAAGGATGATCATAAATGTTAGGTAAGGGAAAATAAAATAGCATTAATAATGAATCAATGATAATAAATTAACATGGAAAGTTAAATATCTAATAACACATTATATTACACTAACTAGATATGAAAATATCAATATGGAATTGTAGGAAACTAAAACTCATTCCTTCTAAATAAATAAAATGACAATGAAATGTAATTATAGATATGCTGATGCAAAATATCATGGATGAATAATAACTTAATCTAAATGAGGGAAATGGTTGATTATTGAAAACAATGTTTCCATTGTATATGAAACCGGTACCATAAAGACCTTCAACAAGGAGGTTTATCTATTAGGTAAAAACCCATCTCTTTTGGCAAACTATTTCATCTTAGGAGATTTAAGATTCAAGGATGGGATATCTATAACCAACCACCAACTGTGTCGTACCAGTCCAAAGAAATACTCGTAATCATGAATAATGTGAATTATCAAAATATATTAATTAATTAATAGATACATATTTATCAAGAATAAACTTTTGGTGGATAAGTAAAAGCAAGGGCTGTTAGCATTAATGAATAGAAATACCATTGAATGATCCAAAAAACAATCAAGAGTGAAATCACATTTTAAACATTCCAAATTTTCCATACCACATTCAGACATTTAATTCATAATACCCATGAATGAATAAAATTAAATGAAACATATAATTTTATGAGGGTAAAGATATTCACTATATAAAATTTTAATCATAAGTAAATAAACCAAATAAAAGTTAATCAGTGCATAATAAGAAATAAGTATCAATTAAATGTTAATTGAGATGAAATCCCTTACCACAAACTTTCTTTTCTCATGTGGTATTTATTCTCATGTATAATAGCTTAAAATATTTTACTTACTCAGAACACAACCATAATCATATTCATCATATCATATATTAACTTCATCTAATATATTATTATCCATCTGTTAAGAATTTTACATTATTTTTGACTATTTAGGGGGTTAATTGTATAGTTTTCTGAGGTATGTTTTGACTTTTTTTGTTGTTTTCTTATTTGTATCATAGTTTAATCATATCATGAATGTTTAAAATGATTTAATTTTTATATATATTAATTACATATTTATTTACAACAATCTATAATTTTTTGTGGAAAGAAATGAAATTCACCATTCGAGGAGACTGTAGGTCATACACATGTAAGAACCCTAATTTAATTTCATTATCATATTAAAATAATTAAATACAAATGACACATATTTTTATTATAATTTCAATATCCTTACTATGTAACATATGAAATATATGTTTATTAATATCATCCTTAATACATTTCATGTATAACGTGAATGAATCACATCACATTGAGGTGGTGGTCTTCCACACTTCCTCAAGTGATGTAATTGTATTGACTGAAAATAAAATGTATAAATATTTGTGTTATAAAATAATTACATAGCCATAAAGATATAATAAATCTCATATATATATATATATATATTATAAATTAAGAGTTTCCATCATAATTTCCATCATGATATGTGGTAAAGGAAAAACGAACAATCATATTTTTGGAGGCAATTGTTTTCTTTTTTGTAAACAGAAATATTACGTTCGTTATCCATTGGATGGAGGTGTGTGTAAGTGTAGGTCAAATACTTATAATTAAAAACATACTAGTATATACAGAAAGTTATTTTTGTTATAACATTATATTAAAAAATATTATAGGGCGTGTAGAATGGAAATTATACTAAAATGTTTGAGAGAATATATTACCTCTTAATCAGGTAACATCTTTTCATTTATACTAAAATGACTCATTAGAAGGTTTTATTATCAATGGTATGACTGAAGGATGATGGGATGGTGTTTGGAAATCTATGTGGGTATATGATGTCTGATCCTAAGTAGTTTTATAGGTAATAAGTGTAAAAGGTTGTGGCCTTTTATACAAAAGGAAAAGGACTCACTGGGTATGTTTTTAAACAAGTTATATATAAATATGTTCTTATGTAAAAATATTCATAAAACAGTAAAAACATAAAATTTAATGCTCTAAGGAAAATATATGGCCAAAAACTACATGTTTGATAAGTGGATAAGTCATTTGGGTCCATAAATAAATGGTGTAATATTTTATTAAACATAATTTTTCATTAACAATTGTAATTAATTTTAATTACATTCACTAATACTTTTGGTATAAAAAATATGGTATTATTATAAATTATATATTATGATGATTACAAATATGGAATAATTTTTTCAAAATTCCAAATACAGAAGTTGCGTAATAAATATAAATTTAATCATACAAATAGGACAAAAATGTGGATTTTTAAAGTAAAATTATCCAAAATCACGATAATCTTTTACAGTGAATTTCAATTTTAAATTAGTTAAAATGAACTAAATTAGATTAAATGAAAAAAATATTATCTAAAAACCATTAAAAACAACAAATAAAATAACTTATTCTTATTAATAAATTATTTTAATAAACAATGTTGAATTACATTTCAGTATTTTTCACGTTTCATTAAAAAATGAAATGTTTCAAAAAAGAATTAAAAATTCACCATAACCTAATTATTATGTTCTAATTTAAAATATTATTTTTATTTTGAAATATTAAATAAATTAATGTGTAAAAATTTATTTTTAAAATTTTCTACAGAAAAATGTTATAAAATTACCTTTAAAAAAATAGTTGTTTTTATGTAAAAATAGGGTTTCTTCTTATCTTATGAATATAAAATCTATTAGATGCTTGTTTAAAAAATATTTAATACCTAACATATACATTTCATTAAAATAATTAATTAAATGTAACTAATGTTGTTTATTATGATAATAATATTTTGGAAGCATTAAAATAATAATATTTCTTTTTATATCAAATTGGTACTTATTTCCATTTCACATTAATTGGTATCCATTGAATTGATTTTAAATTTATATAAAAAATATATTTTCATATTTTAGATAATAATATTCATAACATATTATTTATATATTATTATATTACAGAAAAATATTTCAATAATATATTAATGTTATGTAAAACTTCATCTTGCGAGTAATACCATCCATCAATGAAAGTTTCTCTTGAGTGTAACACACACTAACACATAGTTTTTTGAATTAAATTACTAAAATATATCAAAAAAATTTGAAATAGAAATTCTATATTAAATTATCATGGTATTATACCACATTATGTTCTTAGTGTCACATGTCATGCACACTATCGAGTCTAAGGTTATTACTTTAGAATCTCGGGTTGTTACATTCTCCCCGCCTTAATTAAATAGAGTCCTCTCAATTTAAATTTATCTTGGTAATCAAGGTACATATATTTTATGAAAATCTTTCTTTTTAAAAACCCACAATTTATATAGGTATAATAACACATCTTCTTAATAAAAGATAATGGAGATTACAATGGTCATGTTACTAGTTTCCCACTTAGGAGAACATTAGTTGGAAATTGAAACATTGATACAGAGAAAAAACATAACAATTATGTCCTGATGGATAATTCTAGAGAACACAATGATGAGAAATCTAACAATTAGAAGGCCATAAATCCATAATGATCTAAAGGAACATTTGAATCATTATAAAATATTTTACTAGGACAACATTTTTTTATTGAAATCCTATTTTTATAGAGTTGAGGAATTCATTCAATATCTATTTATATAAGTAAATATATGTTCCTATTTTAGGAAAACAATATTATCCTTTGTTTTTTCTATTAACTATATATAATTCATGTCTTTGCACAAGATGATTCTATTGTGAAATAATATATTAACTCCTAAAATCTCATCCAATTTTCATTTATTTATTAAATGGTTATCTTTTCTAAAATATTATGACCCAATTCATTAGAAATATGGTCATTGAATTTCCAAAAATGAACTTGTCATTATCCTTTAATTTACATGAAGCAGCACTAATTTTCTACATTAAAAACATGTTAATAACATCATCATGTATCCACATTTAATATGGCAGCACTAGTGCAGAAAATGTTATTTACGTCACCATTTCTGACGTCGGTTATATATAACCGACGTGAGAATCTGTGAAATGTGGTTTTTTACGTCGGTTATTTTATAACAGACGTAACAAATGCATTGAGTAGCCTTTTAACGTCGGTTATTTTATAACTGACGTTACAAATCACGCTTGATCAGTTTTTACGTCGATTATAAAATGACCAACGTTAAAAATCAAACTGCGGGGGTTTTTTACGTTGGTTATTTGATAAACGACGTAAAAAAATGAGATATCTATGTGTATTTTATGTCAGTTATTTTATAACCAACGTAAAAAACCAAAGAGCGGGGGGTTTGTTACGTTGGTTATAAAATAACTGATGTAGAAAACCCAAGCGCATGGGTTTTTTTTACATCATTTTTAAAATAACCGATGTTATAAATTTTAAAAATAGTTTATAACGTCAGTTATTATATAACTGACGTTATAAAACATTTAAAAAATTAAAGCCCCATGGACTATCATTTATGATTTTTTGATTGACACTCTGTCGGCTCGTCTCTCTCGCGCGGTAAACCCTAATCGGCTCGTCGATCGACCTGTGTTATACTCTTTTTGGCTTCATCGTTTATCATCTTTACTCTCCTCAGATTTATCATCTCAACTCGCAACACTCATGTAAGCCTTCCACGAATTTATTTCATTTGTTTTTTAAGGACAGTCTAAATTTATGTTATGCGATTTTTTTGTTTAAACTAGGTTAGATTATTCCATTTTGAACCCTATTACATCTTTTTGAATATCGTTGGAACCGGACAGTCGTTTTTTTCTTGAGTGTCTTGTTTTAGTATTTCTTCAAAAACAAATTTTGATATATTAAATTGCATTTACTGAATCAAAATCCTCCTATGTTGGAAACATATTTGGGGTTATTTATTGAAGGACTATGGCGTGATTAAGGAGAGATTTGGAATATTTCCAGATTTTACCAATTTGAATTTCATTATCAAATAGAAATTTGAGGTATGGTTGATTCATCCATTCCTTTTATCCTATATTTCATTTAACGCTCATGTTCATCTAACAATTTTGTAGTTGGATAACCAATAATGTTAATGTGATTAGAGAATTAAAATAAATTATCATCATATATAGTGAATCATACTTGTTGAGTGTCTTATCATAGAATAGGAATCAATCATCCATATTGAAGATGTCATTTTTTTAGAAAACAAAAACCATTAATGTAAACCATTTATCATTCATTAATTGAACTAAAATAAATATTTACACATTATTTTTAATGGAACATAATAAAATAAATATTTATCATTCACCCTCATAGATTCTAATAAATCTATGATAAACCATTTGTTTTCTTTAATGGAAAAAAATTCACATTTAACCACTTTGTATTTTTATAAGACACTAAACTCCCTTATAATTTCACCCTTCTAGGAAGTATTAAAAATCATTATATCCCTTTAAAAAATATAAATGTCACAAATATATCGTACATCCATTTTGTCTTATAGGACTCTACTATAGATAAGTATACCATTTTTTATATTATTAGTTATGATAAACTCTATCATAACATCATTAATATATGTTTATAAAAATGGGAATATCATAATTCTCATGATTTTAGTTGAGAATAATGATAATTTTTTTTATTAATGATAATATAGACATGGGTAATTTTACAAAAAGAATGTGAACTTGAATAATGAATGTTACTTATATGTATTTCACAAGATTTATTGATTTTATGTCACAAAAATAATTGATGATCGAATACAACAAATAATTGCACCACCAACCAAAGTGAAACCAGTGTATTGTTCTATTTTAAAAATTCAGGATTCAATAAATGAGATTGTGATTTATTTATTTTTTAGAGTTTCTGAATCAAGATACTATATTCTATTTCAAATGGGTATTTTTTGGTTTTTTTATGTTTCATGATTTTATTTGATGTAGGTTTTTCTTTTTCATTGATTACATCATAAAGTGGTCTCGGTTCCTTTGATTTTGTGCTTCCTTTAACAGCACCCCCCCTCAATGAATATGATCTCTCATTTCCATTTTTTCTCTAATTGTTCTCTCATACACCTTTTGGATTTTATGGTTGATTACAAACATATTTATTCAAATATTTAAGGTGGATTGTATGCATTTTTTAGGATTATATTTCTATTGTATGCTACTTTTTTTATTATTCTATCCAATACTAAGACCCTTTCTAGTAAGGAAAATTTCATAAGAAATACGATTGGAATCTTTATCATATTTCATGAAACGATTTTAATAATGTCACGTTCTTAAAAAATATATGTTATATCAAAGATGTGGAAATGGGTGGTGTCTGGGGGTGTCCAAGGGGGTGGGTGGGTGTGAGTGGCTGTCCACAAGGGTGTGGGCCTGTCCAGAGGGTTTGGGGGGTTTTCCGGGGGGTGGGGGGCCTCTCCAAAGGGTTGGGGGTGTCCAGGGGGTGTTCAAGGGGCAGGGGTGGGGGGGGGGGTGGTGTCTATGAGGGGTGGGGATGCTGTCTAGAGTGGTGGGGGGCTGTCAAGAGGGTTGGGGGGGGGGGTGTCCAGGGGTGGTCCAAGGGGTGGGTGGGTGTGGGGGGCTGTCCAAGGGGGTGGGGGCCTGTCGAGAGTGTTTTGGGGGTTGTCCAGGGGGTGGGGGTGATTCTCAGGTTTACTCCATTTTCTCCAATTTTCTATCAACTATGTAGGGGGCATGGTTTTCTTTGATTCAATGAAATTTAAAACTGTTATATCTAACTATATTTTGTTTTAAAAATAATATTCAAGCATATTTTATTAAATACCCATATATTTGTTTTATATTTTATATTGTTTTACATTCAAATTATGATTTTTTTCATATGAACATATATTTGTCGTATCTTAAAAATATATTTTTTTGTTGATATTTTTTATAGGTAATAATGAGTCAAAGTTGGATTACGGCACATCGAATGAGCAATGAATTTGAGGAAGGTGTTGATGCCTTTTTGGAATATTCAAAACGAAATGTTCCAAGTAGTGACATTTTTTTCTGTCCATGCCTGAAATGTTTGAATATGAACAAGATGAAAAGTAGAGAGATAAAATATCATCTGATTTGTCATGGATTTAATCCGAGTTATAGCCGTTGGATTTGGCATGGTGAAACTGGACGGAATGTCACTGATGATGATGATTCGCAAGATGGTAACTCCGATGGAATTGAAGAAATGATTCGCGATATTATAGCAGAAAAAATTGAGATAAAACCAACAGTTGCGCGTCTATATGGTGATGATGAAAAACCTTTATATCTTGGTTATATAGATTTTACGGTTTTGTCGGCGGTGTTAAGATTGATTAACCTGAATGCGAAACATGGATGGAGTGACATATGTTTTATAGAGCTGCTACAATTGATGAAAGACATTCTTCCAAAAGATAACGATCTTCCAGATTCACATTACAAAGCCAAGAAAATATTATGCCCGGTGGGATTGGGATACAAGAAAATACATGCCTGCCCAAATGACTGCATTATATATAAGAAGGAATATGAATTTCTATCAGAGTGTCCTAAATGTGGGACATCACGGTATAAGGTGAAAGAAAAATCGCAGGCTGGTGTAGAGATTACAAAGCTCCCTTGAAAGGTATTTTGGTATCTTCCTATAATTAATCATTTCGAACGTTTATTTTCTAATTCACATGATGAAAAAAGGTTAATATGGCATGCTGAAGAGCAAGTATGTGATGGAATAATATGTCATCCAGCTGATTTTCCACAATGGAAGAAAATTGATGCGCAGTATTCTATATTTGGAAATGAAATTAGAAATCTCAGACTAGGGTTCTGCATAGATAGAATGAATCCATACCAAACCCTTAGTAGCACACATAGTTCATGGCCTGTTTTATGGGTAATTTACAACCTATCTCCTGAAGTTTGTATGAAGTGAAAATATGTCATGTTGAGTATAATGATCTCTGGTCCAAAACAACCCAGTAATTATATTGATATTTACTTGTCACCGTTGATTGATGATTTGAAACTGTTATGGGATGATGGTTTTAGGGTGTATTATTCTTATAAAATGGAATATTTTCAACTGCATGTAGTGCTTCTGTTAACTGTAAATGACTTCCCAGCGTATGGAAATTTGTCTGGATATAGTGTTAAAGGGCATAAAGCATGTCCAATTTGCGAACAACAGACGTTATATTGTCAATTGCATCATGGGAGGAAAACCGTGTACATGGGTCATCAAATTTTTTTTCCTATGGAACACCCTTATAGAAGACTAAAAAAGGCATTCAATGGCTCACAAGAATTTGATACTACTCCAAAACCATTATCCCATGATCTATATTTTCATATGGTGAAAAACCTTGATGTGACATTGGAAATCTGGTAATGATAGACATATTTGGATGAAAAGGTCAATTTTTTTTATCTACCATATTGGAGGTATCATGAAGATAAACATAATATTGATGTAATGCACATGGAGAAGAATATATGTGATTCATTGATTGGAGAATAGTTAGATATTAAAGGAAAGACTAAAGATGGGTTGAATGCAAGATTAGACTTACTATAAATGGGAATACGTTTGGAGTTAGCTCCCACTACTAAAGGAAGACGAAAATTTCTTCCCCTAGCTTGTCATACATTATCGAAGAGGGAGAAAATTAGCTTTTGTCAGTGTCTTCATGATACCAAAGTGCCTCAACGTTATTCTTCTAATGTAAAAAATTGTGTCTCATTGAAGGACATAAAGTTGATAGGTATGAAATCACATGATTTTCACGTCATGATGCAACAAATTCTACCAGTTTCATTGCGTGGAATATTTCCCCTTTGTGTCAGAAAAACTACAATGAAGTTGTGTTATTTTTTCAATTCAATTTGTAACCAGCCGATTGATGTGAATGCTTTAAACATTTTTGAAAAGGATGCAATTTTTATACATTGTCAATTGGAAATGTATTTTCCTCCAACTTTTTTTGATATAGTGGTACATTTAATGATTCATATGGTTCGAGAAAAAAATCTTTGTGGACCTGTATATCTTCGTTGGATGTATCCTTTTGAAAGGTATATGAAAATATTAAAGGGGTATGTTAAAAATCTATATCGGCCTGAAGCCTCCATTATGGAGAAGTATATTTCTGAGGAGGTATCAGAGTTTTGTACGAGATACTTGGCTGTGGTGCAACACATAGGTTTTCCTCCATCTCGCCATGAACGAGTTAATAATGAGGGAATGGGGATTCGCGGCATGAAAATCAAATCTTTATCAGCTGAACAGATGAAGAAGATAGAATCATACATCTTGAATAACATAGCTGATGCTCAACCTTATATCACATTTCATATTAATGAGTTGAAACAATGTCATCCAAAGAAGAAAGAAATGTGGATTTTGATTGAGCACAACAAAACTTTTTTGTCATGGATTAAAAAGACTTTTCTTGGTATATCATATGTATCAGAGACATTAAAACGGATAGTGGGTGGTCCATGTTTAAATGTGATAACATGGTTCGGTTTTGACATAAATGGTTATACATTTCATACGAAAGCTCAGGACAAAAGAAGTGCAGTTCAGAATAGTGGTGTATTGGTGTTTGCAGAAGATATTCATTTTTCGAGTGCTGAGGACAAAAACCCAATTTCTGCATCAAGTGCATATTATGGAGTGATTGAAGACATATGGGAGGTTGATTACATTAAGAGTAAAGAGCCCGTTTTTAACTTTAAATGGATTAACTATAACAAAAGTGTCAGACACGATGAATTTGGAATGACACTTGTTAATCTGAATAGATTGAAAGACACAGCTGATTCTTTTATAATGCCAACACATGAAAAACAAATTTTCTATGTAGTAGATCAATCAGATATGCAGTGGGCTGTTTTTTTACAAGGAAAAAAAACAATATGTTGGTGAGGGTGAAATTGATGAATATGCTGATTTATGTGAGATCCCAACTTCCATGGAAAGATTCACATAACATAATGATGATCATGTTGAAGACATAGTTTGTGCCATAAGGAACGATCACGACGAAGGAATTTGGGAAAACAATCAATTTGTACATTCCTAATGTTACAGGTAACATATGATTATTTCTTGTTTACATTTATTTTTTCCATAAATGTTAGATATTGTAAGGTTTTTATTTATTAAAACATGTTTTAAAACAAAATAAGTATATGTTTTTGTTTTTTTAAGTTTGTTTAGTTTACTTAATCATGTTTATAACCATTACATGAATTATATATCTATTATTTTTGTTCACTGACAATTAATTTAGCTTGTTTACCTTGTTTACGAGGTTTACCATTTTTACCATGTTTACCATCTTGACCATCTTGACCATCTTGACCATATTTACCATCTTTACTATTGTTTAACATGATTACCATATTACCAATGTTTACTATGATGTAACTTATTACACTTTTATATTTTCTGATTACAATAGTATTAAAATATTTGAATTTGTATATTTGTGAACTGACGAATGTTTTTTTGATTTAAAGGATAATGACAGATCATTCAGATGATCAACCACATGATTCTGGAGAGGAGCATATTGCTGGTCATACCTCTGGGGATGAACATTCACATGCTCCTATTATGACAAAGAGTTAAAAGGTTGGTAAACGTGGGTTCACACGTTTACCAAAATTATCACTTGCCCGTACGCATGATTAGAGGATAGTCGTTGAGTTTGATGATGATGATATTCCTAGAGGTCCGAATGCAAAATATTTTAAGAGTTTTGTAGCAACTCAAGCTTAAAGAAAAGTCAGTATTATGTATAATGATTGGAGAAGTGTGGATAAAGCGATTATCTCTCAGTTGTGGGAGACGATTTTAGTAAGATCTTTTGTCATTGTTTGACTATTATTTTAATGTTTCTAGTATATATAATATTTTTAACCTCTTCTTTATCAGATGACAATTGATATTCCTGTCACTGGAGGAGTCAGGAAGAAATGCCTATCATTGGCTGCCAGGAGATGGAGGGATTTCAAATCAACCTTCTCATCTAATTTCATTTATGGTCGTAGGAGTCATGACAATCCCTGTCATATATAGCCTTTTATAGATGAAGACACATGGAGACAGTTTTTTGAAAGTAGAAGAAAAGAGTCATTTCTGGGAAGGGAAATGTAAACTTTTATAAACATTCTTATATAAATGATTTTATTAATTTTTTGTTAATGATTTCTTATTCTTAAAATATATCAAAAAAGGAAATCTCATCAGTAGATCCAATCTAAAAATGTATATCCTCATAGTTTATCTCAAGGAGGGTATGCATTATTTGAATAAAAAATGATTGCATAAAAATTTCAACAACTAAGAGATGAGTCTTCAAGCTCTGGAGAGGTGGCCCCTCCATCCCCTCCATCTAGACACAAAAAATGGAAGAGAGATCAGAAGTGAAAAAAGGGCAATATCTTTCAGAAGAATCGAGAATCGTAGATGAGAGGATTGTAAGATATCTATTTTATTTATTTAAGTTTACTATTTTCTTCATATAATTTCAATCATTATAGAAATGTTCAATTAATTAATACAGTACTCTCTTGAGGAGCAGAGTTCAGAGGGGACATTTACAGCTAATGGGAGGGAAGATATTTTATTTGCAGCATTGGGAAGGCCCGAACATCCTGGTCGTGTAAGAGGATATCCGGCAGGTGTATCGGTAAGAAAAGTGTTGCCACGTTCTTCAACTTCTATCATTGAGGGGGTTTATAAAAAAAATAGAATCCTTAGAGGAAAAAGATCATAATATTAATGCAACGATGGAGGAAAAGATTAGAGCGTCGGTGCAGTCTATGTTTGCAGAAATGAAAAGAAAATTTCAGACTACAGCTCCCACTCCTCCACCTCCCCCTACAGACCCCATTATTTATCCTCCACCTCCTCCAGTAGCTCCCACTCCCCCACCTCAGCCTGCGAACCACATTTTTTATCCTACACCTCCGCTGCAGCTTCCTACTTATTGCGAGTTGTATGTTGATGATTCTAAACATCATATAGTAGCATATGGGTCAGTATATTGTATAGGAGATACAATTCATCATCAACAATTAGAGGTAGAGAATCAGAGGGTAACTGTAAAGGACATTATAGATAGATCAACTAGGGTACCAATACCTACAGATGAGGTGGCGATAGTTGGACAGAGTATCGAACATTTTTTAATTTGGCCATCCAGACTTCTTCGACTCATTACCATAGAGGTATGAATATTATATCTTGTATTTTATTTTTTATTAAAGTTGTTTTATCATTTGAAAACTAATATATTTCTCAATTTTTTTACAGGAATACTTCAAAGGTAAAGAAATAATGTATAGACAACAGTAAAGACAAATGGCTATGACATCATATAAAGATTCAAATGTTCTTGATAGATTGTCAAGATATTCACATTTGTTGTTGGGTTATTATGAGTTTCCAATGGAAGCTCATGTTTGTGGATGTGAAATAAGAGTGGGGATTATAAAAACTGATATCATGGAGCTTGTTACTGGAGATAAGATGGGAATTAAAGTGGTGAAAATTATTTCCAGGTAAGTCTTAATACCTTTTCCCTGCGTTATATTTATTAAAAATGTATACTTATGTATGTTTTGTATTAGGTATCTTTACAAAATTTTTGAGAGGAATGAGCTGATAGAAGTATATGGAATTATGGACCCACAATTGATTTCCCCTGAAGCATGTACATTGAATGAGGAACAAAGAATAGTTTATATTGCTGAAAGATTTGAAATGAATATAATCACACAATGTGGGATGATGCCTTTTTGTGAGAGTTATGAAACACATTTCTCTCAAAGAGTTATTTATCTTTTAACATGAAAACCCACTAACGTCAAATTTCCTTTTATTAGTGATCATTGGATGTTTGGGTTTTTTTGCCCAAGGGAGAAAGCCCTTTATTGGATATGCTCTGTCCATGGTGATGTGCGAGAAAGTTTTAAGAATATATTGGAAAGGTACGTTTCAATTACTCAATAGTTTTATATATTATAATGAATTTTAAATTTACCCCATTCATATTATTTTCTAACAGTGCATGAGCCTACTTTCGAAAAAACACAATGAAAAGAAGTGAAAAGATCAAATATTTAAATGGGAAGGTAAATATACATTTATAATTTGTACTTTTTGATTTATTACATAAAAATAATATATTGAATTTACACTCATTCAAACAGAATTTTCTTGAACAACAAGGCCTCATCGATTGTGGATATTATATGTTAAGATTTATGTATGAAATAATAACAACTGGGACAGTTGTGAATTTTTACCTGGTATGATTTCCTCTTAAACATTGCCATAATATTTCAATTTGATTTATTCATTATACACGTTAACTACTTTCTTTTTCATTTGTAGTTTTTTGATGACCCTAAACCCTATACTGATGAAGACATCAAACACTTACAAGTGGAGTGGTCAAATTATTTTACAGGTTTGATTGAATTTTAGTTGTTTGTAATGTAAAATGTAATTTAGAATATTGTTTTTGTAATTGTGTATTTGGTAGTTGTTTCGGTTGGATTTAGTTTTTTTGAAGTTGACAGTGTACATTTCTAATGTTATATAAGTGAATGTTTAATTTTGATCTGCTTCTTGTTTTGGTTTACTTTTGATGGTTTTCTGGTATGGATTTGGGTCTGTGGGGGAGGGGTTCCAAGGGTGTGGGGGTGTGTTCAGTGGGGATGGGGGGTGTCTAGTGGTCTGGGAGGGTTGTCCGGTGGGGTGGGGGGACAGTCCAGGGGGGTGGCAGGGCTGTCCAGGGGTGTGGGAAGGCGGTCCAGGGGTGTGGGAGTGTTTTCCAGGGGTGGGGGGGTAACCATGAGGGTGGGGGGGGGGGGGGGGGGTTGTCCAGGGGTGTTTGGGGATGTCCAGGTGTGTGGTGGGGGCTGTCAAGTGGGGTGAGGGAGTGAGGGGGTACAGTTTACGCGGGTGGGGTTTGTCGAGCGGTGTTTTGGGCTGTCCGTGGGTTGGGGGCAGTCCAGGAGTGTGGTGGGGGCTCCAATGGGGTGGGGGAGGGTTGTCCAAGGGGTATACATGAGGTTGGGAGCTCCAATGGGGTGGGGGAGTGCTGTCCAGGGGGTATACATGAGGGTGAGGGCTCCAACGAGGTGGGGGAGGGCTGTCCATGGGGTATACATGAGGGTGGGGCTGTCTAGGGGGTATGTTTTATATGTTATGAATGAAAATGCTTAATTTTGATCTACTTCTGTTTTTGTGGTATGATTTCTTAATTTGTTTTCTGGTTGATTCTAGTGGAGATCAGATGACTGCATTAAATTTTTAAAAAAAATTGGGTTTATCACATCAGTTATTTAATAACCGATTTAATTAAAGGCCTGGGAAATGGTTTATCAGGTCGGTTATTTAATAACTGACGTGATAAAATTCCTGTAAAATGGTTTATCACGTCGGGTATTTAATAACTGAAGTGATAAACCCCCTCCCCCCAGTTTATCATGTCGGTTATTAAAAAACTGACGTGATAAACCCCCCGCCCCCCGGTTTATCATGTCGGTTGTTTAATAACCGATGTGATAACCCCCCCCCCCCCAGTTTATCATGACGGTTCTATAATAACCGACGTGATAAACCCCCCGCCCCCCAGTTTATCACGTCTGTTATTTCTTAACCGACGTGATAGACCATTTCCCCATCCTTTTATCACGTCGGTTTTTTAATAACCGATGTGATAAACCATTTTCCAGGCCTTTTATGACGTCGGTTGTTAAAGAACCGATGTGATAAACCCTTCCCATTTTATTTATCACGTCGGTTCTAAAATAACCGAAGTCATAAACATCACGATTTTATGTTTTTGACGTTAGTTTTTAAATAACCAACGTCAAAAACGTTATTTATAACGTCGCCCGTATTAACATCGACTAGAAACCGACGTCAAAAATGAAGAATAACTGACAAAAAAAATGTTTTCTACACTAGTGTAATAACTCAAATTACTATAAAACATTGTTGAAAACATGAATTTTTACTTATTCCTTAGGTATGAAACATGTTATTTGATATATTCCTTAAATACAATAGTTTTGTAAACTCGATTAGTGATAGAACTGACCACATATCAAAAAACCGTTATTCTGTTCCTAGGTTATAAGCACTCATCTAAATAAGTCATTTCATTATCATTAACTCAACATTAATAAAATATTAAGGATTTTATTTCTCTCAATCATTAATTTCAAAAAAAATTTTATTTTTATTGACTAAATTTTCTTGGTACAATTTAGAATATAATCTCAAATACATAATGAAAAAGTACAAGAGTACAATCCTTCCATTTTGCATAAATCATATGATGATATCAGAATAAAAAAACTTCTAAAACATATTTTGTATATCTAAATACATATATAAATTAATAATTCCACCTTGTTTGTTTCAATAGAATATGAATTACATTTTTTACTTATAAGAAACTCCCAGTCTTTTAAATAATTCCCAAGGGTGATTCATTCCACAGTTCTCATGCAATAGATATTTCTTGAACATATCCTTCATATTAGATGTATTACATTTTTTTTTTGTTCTTAGATGACCACTTCTTCTCTTGGGATCCTTTAAATTTATAGTAATTTTATAATTTCTCCTTGGTCTTGATGGCACACAAAACAATTTCTTGATATGATGAATAAATATAAGAAACCAGTTCCCTTCAATGATTTTGATTAATTTCTTTTGGGAAGTGGTCAATTATTTAATCCATGTTTCATATATAATTTATATAATACATGGATAACCTTGTAATGTAGAATTCATAATCTACAACACTATCCTCTTCCTCTTTATTTAAGCTATGAAAAATTCTATTCAACTAAATTTTTTGATCACAGTGGAAGTATTTATTAAATAATGTCTCCTTATAATTACCCAATTCAATGAGTTATATTTCCTCTTCCTCTCTTGTATTCTGGATCAACGACCCCCACTAATTTGCATCATCATTCAGAAAACATAATAAATGTGTATCCTTTTTATTTTCACTACATCATAATGCTAGGAAAATATTACCCAAATAAATAATCCATTTCTCAGCTACTATGTAATTAGTGGCCCCATAAATGATGGTGCCTCTTACATATAATGAGATCCAACATCGCATAATCATGTTATAGAAATAGTTTCTCTATCCAGCTAAGTATACATGTCATTTTCAAATTAAGAAATTCTAATATTTTCATAACATTTTGTGTTCCAATCACTACTATATTGGGATCCTCAGCAAGAAAATATCTACATTTTCTACGAGTATTGACATCATTCATCCTTCCATGTTTCATTTCTAAATAATAGAACATACTAGAATTTCTAATAATATTAAGAGCTTCGTATAACTCTAAATATGGTAGTGCACATAACATAAATATATGCATCGTAAATACTAGAATCATAGTCCATTGTTACTTTTGAAAAATCATTTCCTCCAAATACTTTATAATGGAAGTTAATGAGAATGTGAATTATCCTAATAGTATCCCCATTAATGTCAAACCAAGTGCACATTAAGGCCCATTTTCATGTACTAGGTTACCTTGAGTCTGTCCTCGAATAGCTTGTCCGATTTTATACTTTTAGGTACATCAGTTCTAGAACCACGCTCACTTGTAGTATCCAAAAATGACACTTTTACAATAATACCAACAACATACATACCTTTCAAAAATTATATGATGTTATTTTATACTTATACTCAATGTTTATCTTCGGAATTTTCTCCCTAATCGATGTTTGTAAACCTAATTTCCAAGGTTTCTACTAAACATTCATTGATACAAACTATTCTGCCCCGACCCTAGAAGCCCAGAGTTGGTGAATTAGTTTATTACATTGGCCAGATTACAAGGAAAAAAATTTGCATGGACATGTTATATTAGTAGTCTTGGAAAGCTAGATTATATTTATTATACTAATTATATATCTGATAATGGATAATACCAACATAATAATTAATAAAATTAAATAAATAACATATGGGAACCATTATTTAAAGGATTCCTCTTCCTCGCATGGGGATACAAAACATAATAAGTGTGAGATAAAATGCCAAGTAAGGATAAATAAAATTGAATAAATAATGAATCATGGAGAATAAATTAACATGTTATGGTAAATAAGTGATATCAAATTCAATTTCAACAAATTGATAAGGAAATATCAATAATGACAGATAATTTAATAAAACTCATGCTATCAAAATAAATAAACTAATAATTATATGTATCTATATATTTGTTGACCCAAACACTCATGGATGAATAATAACAGAATCTAAATGTGGTAAATACTTAATTATGACACGACATGTTTCCTATGTATAGGTAAGTAGTACAATTATGGCCTTCCAAAATATGGTTTAGCTATTGTGTAAAACCCCATTGAATTTTCAAAACTATTTCATAGAATTAAACTATTGATGCATCAATGTGATATCTATAAATGGCCCCCACTCATGTCGTACCAATCCAAAGCCTTCCACATAATCATGAATAATGTGCCTTATCAAAATATCTACATTGAATAAAAGATATTGATTTATAAATTATACCCTATTTTGGGGTATGTGACAACAAGGGTTTTTGACATTAATAAATGGAAATACCATTTAATGATCATAAAAAAATCTTGAAGTAAATCATGTTTTAAACATTCCAATGTGTCCCATACAACATTAAAACGTTTAAATCATAAACCCCATGAAGGAATAATATTAAATGAAACTTATTTATGTTGCCTAGTCAGGATCCATGTATCAAGGAGAGGGTGATGGGGTGCGTGAGTGGCAGCATTTTCTTTTATAATTCCTACTTTCTAAAATTACCTTTACCCCATGATAAAGAGTTATTTCCCTACCGAACACAATCAAAATACACATCCACTGAAACATAATATTTACAAGGTTCACTACTCTAATAAGAGTGGCTATGTCTTTTGTAGAATATGAAAATAATCCTATACCACAGAATCCACGATAGAAAATATTTAATGTGGAATGAAATGAGTTGTATATACCCTTTCAGTCACATAGCACTTGGAAAAAAATCTACAATTGTTTGTGCACCCTCTTAGAACAAATGAGGAAATTTAATGTTTCTGTGCATGTTGAAAAACATTCACAAATATGATCTCTTAAAAAAGTTATTCTCTTTCCTACCTCGAAGCGGATAGGAACTTCATGGACTTCATAAATATACTTATTTTGATACCCCAACATAATCTTGAATCACATATAAAGCACATACCACTGAAATTGGGTACATAATCATCAACTCACAGGGCTCTATTGTGATGCTCCCAACTTCGCATTGAACTCTTGTTTTCATAGATCACTAGTTCACCGAGATCACAATTTTGCAGACAACAAGTTAATCTTTGCGAATGTCACTTCTTTTTCAAAGACCAACAGCATGCCGCAAAAGCGCATTCCCTACACAAATCATACTTCTTTTGCAGATCTCACTACCTTCATGAACCTTCAACACAATTAGAGAGTTATAAAATTATAATTGAGTCTCTCAACACTCCTCAATGGGTGTAATCCTATATATAAGAATTTACCATTGAAACCAAAACCATCCAGCCACTTCCTCATCATGTCATCACCCAATCACAGAGCTATGGAATTTTCACTGAAAATCACTTTGTTTCACAATGTACCATGGCTATTTTCAAATTCAAAAATCATGTAGTAATCATGATGCATTATGTAAAATCCTTTTTACCGCCACAATTCTCATTCATCCCTTGTACCGCCATAATACCCCACATACTATTCTCTTCACCTCCACAATGCTTGCATGCAAATCTCTTCAACTCTACCATTCTGGAAGCCCATCATAGTTGTTGAGTACACCGTCAACATTCTTTGTTCCTCTACAAAACACTCTTAATAATGCCTATCTTAAAAACCAACCACGTTGATTGACATCATATTTTCTCCCATTTTCCTTCACAAATCTTACATCATAAGTGCTCCAAAAAAATTATAATATTTCTGAAATACATGCAAATAAATCCTCGTCCAATTTACCATGGAAATTATTGTACCTCCCTATCATCCATTAACAACTTATACAAAGTGACATGATTTTTTTCTTCACAATCATACATTAAAATAAAATAAATTACCTAAAAAGAGAACACTTATTACTTCTTTTTCCATCCAATATGGCCCCAATATTATCCCCCTTTGAATTTTGATGTCATCAAATATTCATAAATCATTGAACGTTGTAACCTCAATCTATGGATTACATATCAACTATTAAATTCCTACGTGAGCTAACTCATTGTAGGAAGCAATAATTATTGTTGTAAGAACCATGATATCCAAAAGTAGGGACTATAAAACCTCTTATACATTCCTTTCTTAGCCTTATCCTAAACATAAACATCAATCTTCATTAGCCTTATGACATAGAAAACATCATAAACACTCCCCACTTATTTATCTTTTAGGGAATAAAGAAATTTTCTTTCCTACAACCACTCCAACAATCATTGAGAATAGTTCACACACCCAAATGTTTTCTTCAAAGCTTACCCATAACTCCCCCTTCATGGATTCCAATTTTGATTGATTAATGAAATAATTATCCCCATTTAAAACACTATATAGTGGTATGATGAGATAAGGGATATAAACACATACCTAAAACTTGATAAGAAGGAGCGAGAATCCCATGTTCAACCTCAATTTAGAAAATGATTCCATTCGTATAGTTTTTTGTGAAAATGTTAGCAACTTGTTCCGATATAGGAACATAATCTTGCATTAACTCATTCTTCCCAACCTTCACTTTTATGAAGTGGTACTTGATTTAAGTATGCTTTGAACGTGAATAGTGTACAGTATTCCATTTAAGATTGATTGCACTTTTATTTTCCCAACCCAAGAGAAAGTGTAACATTACTTCAACAAGTAGATATTCAACTGAGTCTTTATCCACCTAATTTGGGAAACATATTGTGTCATATCAACACACTCAATTTCAACCATGGTTAGAGTCACTAAATTCAATATCATTGAATCCATACTAACAAATATTTTTTCTAAAATGAAAACTCCACCTGATGTAGATATTCTATCATCAACAATTCCAGCCCAATCAACATCTTAATACCCAAACTGATAAATATTATTTTAGAGATCATACCTAATTCAAAAATTTGTTGTGCGTTTGATATATCTTTGAATTATTTTTCCCGAAATATAATGTGATTCTTTATGATCTCTCTGATATATTTCACATAAGCTAAAAATATAGACAATATCAGTTCTTGAGGTAGTCTAATATAATAGCCATCCAGTAAGATTTCAAAACACTTTATGATCCACTTCATTTACTTCTATATATCTTTAAAACATAGTTCCCACATAAATTGGTGTGTAAACTAGTTTCTAATTTTCCATACAAAACATCTTCAGAAGTTCCTTCACATACTTATCATCAGAAAGAAAAATCTAGTTCTTCTTCTGTATGATTTTCATCCTAAGAAAATATTTCATTTATCATAGCATGGACATCTCAATCATCTTCTTCATATTATTATGAAATATTTCAATATATATTTCATCATTTCTTGTATAGATAACGTCTTCATGAAAAAGAATTATGATCAGAGAGAACTCATGACATTCCATGTTGTAAATCCTGTTGTCAACTATACCTTTTCAAAAATTTATCTTAGTCAAGAAAGTATATAATTTTGAATACCATTACCTTAGGGCCTTCTTTATTCCATTGAATGACTTCCTCAAACGACACACATAAAATTCATCATTCGTAACAACAAATACGTATGGTTTTTCAATATAGAATTCTTCATAAGATCACCATTCCAGAATGCAGATTTAACTTCCATTTAAAAGATATTGTTACCTTGTTGTGCATCAATAATAAGAAATAATATAATTGTTTATAAGATTTACACTAGAGTAATGATCCATGAAAATAAATTCCTTTAATTTTTTAAAACCCATTGGAAACTAGTCTTTCGTTATTTCTTATCACTTCACCTTCTACATTCATCTTGTTCTAGAAAACCCATTTTGTAACAATAAAATTTTTTTCATCCGACTTGGGAATGAGTACCCAGGAATATTTCTTTTAAATAAAAACAAGATAATCATTCATCTCTTAAACCCATTATAGATGCTCAAAAGATTAATTCATATCATTTGGATGAACTTTTGAAAATAATGAATTAGTTGTTACTGAAGTTGTTTTTCATCAAGTTTGAGCACTCAAATGTTGATCTCAAATAATGTTCTGAGCCACTAATTTCATCCTCAGACTATGATGTTCTATCTAAATTTAAGCCTCATCACTCAAAAATGTTCAGTCTAATTCTTCATTTTGAAGAATATCCCTGAAAAAATCCACGATCTCCTCTATACTCAACCATTTCAAGGTTTCCACCATTATTCTTTATAATGCATAGACTCCCAAAAACCCATAAGAATTTCAAACTAGAAATTTTCCACAGAACATTTCATAATGATTCATATCTAAATTTCTCTTATAGAAACCAAAATTTCGAATATACACTATAGTGCTCTTGGCATGACTCCAATAAACAGAAAAATAATATTTCATGTAATATTGTTCTCCCCATTTCCATTAGACTTTTAATCATTCTTTCAGAAACCCCATATTTTGAGGTGTGTATGGTGAACTGAACTCATGACTAATTTCATGATTCTCAAGAAAATATTTAGAAATATTTACACTTATACTCTCTAATATTATTTGTTCCCATTTTCTTCACTGAAGAATCACATTAATTCTCTAATTTCCTCATGAATGTCTTAAATATTTTTTAGAGCATCTAAATTATGTCTCTTTACATAACACATGTAATGTGAGTAAAGTCATTCTCTACTTTCCCATAGGAAGATTGATTTTTCCTTGGTCCCAGATATCAGAATTCATTTTTTAGGGTTTTTTGAATGAAAATGAAGCACAATGTTTGTAATATTCACTTTCTCACAAATAGTGAAACACCGTTATCTTCTTGAAAAATCAGCCATATATTAGACATTTTCATGTGTTGGTAACTTTCACATGTTTCTCTGAAACATATGTCCCATAATTTTAGTTCATAACTGATTTTCATCCACAAATCCCATGTAATAAGAGTTTTTACTTCAAAAAATGGAATAAGTTCCCTTCTGTACGTTGGCGTATTGCAGCTACCTTTACATAATTTTTATTTTTTACAAAAAAACACATCTTTATGAAGATAACATTCTTCCCACAACACAATGTTATGAAACACTCATCAAATTGTGTTCTATCCCATCAACATGTAATGTTTTCCTAGATTTCATTTTCTTTTTTCCCGATGGTGGTTGATCCAACACCATTTATCATTAGAGATGCGTCATTTAAAAATGGAACTATTCCTTCTTTTAAGTCTTTTACATCCATTAGAAACATTAACTCTTCTATCATATGAGAAGAACACAAACAATCAATAATCCATGGTTGTTCTAATTTTGTAGCGTTCAATGCGGTTTTAATAATATGAGCATTCAATTATTCCTTTTGATTATTCACTTCCAACTTCTATGATTTATCAGGAACCTTTTATTCTGAAGGAAGCAAAACAACACATTCCTTAACATGATGTCCTAGATGTTCATATCTTTCACAAATAGTTTTGAATGGTTAGAATCTATTTTCAATTTTCACATCGGCCTTCTCAGATTTCATCTGAAATTCATTATCATACTTCTTCTTTTGATAGGATTGACTCCCCCTCAAACCATGTCTTCCATAACTTGTGGAATAGTATTAAAGTGGATAGTTAAACTAACATATATTTTCTATGTGTCTGAATCCACTGTAATACCAGCTGTAGCCATATAATGAATATTTTCCCTCTAAACATCCATACTCACCAGACTAGTGAACATGCTTATCAATACACTTCTTAACAGAACTCGACTGACCATCAAACATCATATTTTCAGTAATTACAATCTTCTTCAGTTCATATTTTTCCATAGAAATATCATAACCAGAAGTATTAGAAATCATAATGGACTCAAGATTTTTATGCACTACTAATTTTTTGGCATTGAAAACTTTTTCCACAAACATAGCATTTCCATCTTTTTTCTTATTATAACCAGTTCCATATGTTTATCAACAATTTAAGGTAATGGTTATTGATCCTTAATTGGTTCATTTTTATAAGAACTTTTAACATCCTTAGAGATAGATTTTTTGAAACATATATTCATTCTTGAATAGTTAAAATGCTTTAGTTGGACATTTTCCAACTCTTATTCTTTTTCATTTGGCTTTACTTCCAAATGTTCGTTATGATTTTTTCCCTCTCAAGAAAATTCATCAGATCATCAATCTTTTTTACCAACATAACTTTCTCATCACAAATGAAAATTCATTATTTTTAATGAGGAATATATATTTATCATTTTTTTGTTTTTCTTCTCAAGACATTTTATCTTTCTCAAAAATTATTTAAACACTTCTTTCATATGATATTCAAGTTGAGTTTCTTATTCATTAAAACTGCTACTTTTTTAATCTTAATTATTCGTTACTGTAAAAAACATTTCTCTCTAGATTTCTCAAAAAAATTCTTTTTGGATTCATCCAGGCTATCATCTTTATCAACATATTGAGTAAAAAATGCATATTTTTGATTTGAAATATTTTTTCTACTTCCCTCTTCCAGAATATATATCTTTATCATATTGTCTATTACATAACCTTATTATCCTTCTTTAATCATCATCATTGTATTCTTCTTTCATTTGTTGAGGATAGTTAGCCAAAAAATTACCATTGAATCCGCATTCAAAACATTTAATGGGGAGTTTACCCTTATATTTCCCTATACCTCATTCCACATTCATAGAAAAGAAGGGTAAAATTTCATCCAAATCTTCATGAACCTCATCTTTAGAATTAGATTCACTATATTTATATTCAATATGAATATTCTTAAAATTCTCTTTCTTTATAGCATTGAATGAAATTTCTCTATCATATTTTGATTTGAACATCATAGACTTCTTACGTATAATTTTATAAGTAATGAAAGTGATAAGAAAATCATCGAGGGAAATTAGTTCACATAGTTTTTTTATTCCAATGATGAATTTTTAGCATTAAGCTTTTTAGGAAGAATTATCATGATATTTTCAACAACTATATAATCCTTTAACATTTCACTAAGAATGCTAATTATACTAACAATGTTGTATACCTTGGTAATGAAGTCCCCAAAATATTTGATCTCTCCCATTTTCAAGTCATCATACATCGGCATCCAGATTTAATGTTTTTCTTTCTTCACATTTGAATTTACTTTATAGATGCTCTCCAGCTTATCCAAGATTCATTTAGCTGTATCAAAACATTCCACACTTATAAAATCAATATTATAATTTTATGAGAGTAGTGTATTTTTATCTCTTCGATCAATCTCAATATTCTTTTTATCGACAGGTGTAAGAAGAAACTTGTCATCAATAGTAGGAAATCCATTTGTTGAAGCTTCAAGATCATCATACACAAGAGACATAAGATAAGTAATAATAATATCATTCTAGTTATGATAAATCCTCCAATAAATATTAAAATCCCTTTACTATTCTAGTAATTCATATTCTTCATGACAACTTCTTTTCAAAACAACAACAAATACAAAACAATGGGAACATAACTGTCATACCAATTGAAGTTTCCTAATTAGGATATGTGTAACACTGAGTGGGGGAGGGAGTGAATCAGTGATATCTTTTTCAGTTTTTTTTCTTTTTGAAACAACATTAAACTCCTGTTAAAGATTTTTTTCCATACAAAACATAGTCAAAACACACATCCATAGGAATACATGAATTACGAGGTTCGCTGCTTCTCAAGAGTATAATTGTCCTTGGTATGGTATGAAAACAATCCAGTACCACAAAACTCACTAGAAAATAATACATTGATGGGGAATAAAATGATTAGGATATACACTTTTAATCGTGTAGAACTAGGAAAACAATCCGAAAATGCATGTGCACCCTCTTAGAAGAAATAGAGTAATTCAATGTTTCTGTGCTTCTTGATAAAATTTCAGAAATCTGATTTCTAAAAAAAATTATTCTACTTCCAATTCATAAGATAATAGGAACTACCCATACATATTAATGATACATGGTCTGATACCATAGATTGGTCCTGATACACATAGAAATCACTTCCCACGTAAATTAGTTTCTCAAATCTTCAACTCACTAAACTCCTTTATAGAGCTCCTTCATGAATCTCCAAACATCATAGAGCGATGTAATTCACAAAGAAACATGTTAATAGTGCTCACTAGTTTATAAA
Organism: Viscum album; assembly: GCA_963277665.1. Classification (NCBI taxonomy): domain Eukaryota; kingdom Viridiplantae; phylum Streptophyta; class Magnoliopsida; order Santalales; family Viscaceae; genus Viscum; species Viscum album. The sequence goes on from OY728164.1 coordinate 1,821,744,383, forward strand.
TATCTCTATTTAACTGATCCCAAGGTGGGTTTTGAGATGTTAATTTCATTCACCAAGCTCAACGGCCCACCGCAAAGCTTCTTCCCTTCGTAGAGCTTACTATCCTAGTAGAGCTCCCTTAGTTTGTGAAACTTCATCACCATTAAAGAGTTATAAAATTCTCATTAAGTCTATATAATATTATAGAGTGGATGGAACCTATTTATAAGAATTTACATCTATATCCAAAACCATCTAGGCTCCTTAACACCCCATCAGCACAAAATTGAAGATCTCTAAAAAATTTTCCGAAAAAGACTCGGTTTCACGAACCATCATGGCTATTTTCTAGATTCAAAAAGAATTTGGTAATTACTTAGAATTAAATGAAATCCTTTGAACCGCCATAATTCTCCACTTGATATACTATTTTCCTCCACAATTCTCTCTTGAAAATCTATTCCCCTCTACCATTCATGATGCTCATCATAGTTACAAAGAACACCATCAATGTTCTTTGTTCCTATACGAAACAATCTTCATAAATACTATGCTTAAAAAACTCAATACTTTGACATATTTTTATGATATCTTAAACGAAATATACTTTTCACAATTATATCTCAACTCCAAAATTTGGACACCAAAATTTTTGTAAGAACTAGAAAACTGTGCCACCATAGACACTTGCTTCTACAAAACCAAACATGTCGACTGGCAAAATATTTTCATTCCATTTACTTCATAAATATTTCATCAAAAGTTCCAAAAAAAAACATATGATATTTTTGAAATAGAGACCAACAAAGAATTTTGATATTTAACATTGAATTTATTGTAACTTCCCTTTCTTCCATCAATAACATATACAAAGAGAAGTGATTTTCTTTCTTCACAAACAACTTTGAAAACAAAACACAATACCTAGAAAAAAACACTTATTAATTCATTTCCCATCGAACATGGTCCCAAAACTTATAATAAAATCAGATTAAGGATATTCCTAATATTTCATGTTAAATGTAAGTAAAAACACTAAATAAAATTGAATTGGTGCATAATTACAAAAAAGTCTCAATGGAATGTATATTGTTAGGAAATCCATTACCATAACCTTCCTTTTCCCATGTCATAATTATCATACATTATAATAGATTAAAATAAGTTAATAACCTATAATATAACCACAATAATATTAACAATATCAATGATGACCTTTTTATAATTTTTTATTACCCTTTTAATAACAATAATTCTTTATTTTTAACTGTTTTTGGTGTTAATTACCACGACATCTCAAGTATGTTTTGACTTGTTGTTTTATTATTTTTATATAGGATTCATGATATATTGAATGTTTAATTTGATTTAAATATAATATATATTCTAAATATATACATTTACAATAATATTTAGTGTTTGGAGAAAATAAATGAAATGCACTCTTAATAGAGACGGTAAGTCGTACGTATGCAAGAACACTACATTTATTTATTTTTTGTAATAAAAGAATAAAATTTAAATGATACTTATTTATATCATAATTACACTATTATATATTTTTTAATTTATTTCATATTATTTTATTAATATTATCTTTAATACATTCCATGTATAATGTGAATGAATTCTATCACCTTGAAGGGGCGATAGTCTACACTTCCACAAATGATGTAATCATATTTACGCAAAATGGATTGTATAGAGGTATGTGTTAAAAAATAATTACAGAATAATAATAATACATAAAATATAATATGTAAAATATAAAATAATATTGTTTAGCATAATTTCAACCATGATATATGGTAAAGGAAAAAATTGACTATCATGGTTTCTTGTGGCAGTAGGTTACCGTACATAGAAACAGTTTATTCGTTATCCATTGGAAGGGGTTTTGTGTATTTATATGTGAAATAATTTGCATGAAAACATTCCAGTATATGTTAAAACTGGGTTATTTATAAAATAATAAAATAATATTATTATATGGAGTGGAGAATGGAAATTAAACTAAAAACCATGAGAGAAGATGTTACCTCTTAATTGGGTAACTCCTTTCGGTTTATACCAAAATTCTTACATGGCAGGATTTAGGCCCAAAAAAGGATTCAAGGTATATGGGAGGTATTTTTTAGAGATATTTGGTCAGATCATGGTTGAACCAAAAAAGGATTTACAAGTGTGAATAAGTGGTCGAGCTGGTGGCCTTTTATAAGGAAGGAAATTGACTCGCCTGGAATTTATTTCAACAATTTATGTGTACAGCTGTTCAAATCTAAAATTCATAAAGAACAAAAAATAATAATAAAAGGTTTATTGACGAGATATTTACATAAAATGGGTTTTTTCTTTAGTGGATAGGTCATTTTCACCTCTAAATTTAATGTTTAGTCATTTAATAAAAAAATTACCTTAATAATTGTAATTAATTTTAATTACACTCACAAGAAATTTTAGTAAAAAAAATATTTTTTCATTTTAGAAATTATAAATTATGATGCTTACAAATTTGGAATCCTTTTTACCAAATTAAAAACACACAATAGAAAGAAATTAAATTATATTTAATCATTCTGACAGGACGATAATGCAGGTTATTAAAGAAAAAGCGTCCAAAAATTTCAATGTTCTAATAGTAAATTTCAACCTAAAATTGAATATAAATTTGATTAATTTATAATAATATTTTCTAGTTAAACTTTTAAACCAATTTAAATCATAATTTATCATTACAAATAAATTAAATGAAAAATAAGTTTTGAATTACATTTTTTTATTTTTCACTAATCATAAAAAATGTTATGTTTTGGAAAAATATAAACAATCCACCGCAATCTAATTATAATATTTATATTTAAAATATAATGTTTATTTTTAATTATTAAATCAATTAATGTGTCAAAATTCATAATTAGTATGGGTTCTCTATTAAAAGTGGTAAAATTAAATTTATAAAAATATATATATATTCATGTGTAAAATAAGGGTTTTTCATTTCTTAGGCATATCAAACCTAGTCGATGACTATAAAATATATTTTTATAGAATATATAAAATATATATTTCATTAAAATCAATAAATAATGGTAATAGAATATTTTAATTAATAAAAATCTCTATTAAAGGATAAAAATAAAATTTTCTTTTTTATATACAATTGGTTATTATTTTAATTTCTCATTAATTGGTAGGTAATGGATTTATTTTAAATATATATAGACCATATATTTTGATATGTAATTTATTAATATTCATACCTTATATTTTATATCTTATTATATTAATTTTTTTATAATATATTATTATTATGTAAAACTCAGTCTTGACTGTAACACAAGTCATCGAAGAAGTTCACTTTTGAGAGTAACACAAGCTAAATTAGAGTTATGTGAATTGAAAAATATAAAATATATAAAATATATTAAAAATATAAAATATATTTTAAATTATCACATTTATATTCTCTTATGCACTTTGTGTCACGCGTCATGCACACTATCAAATAAAAAGGATATTAATTTAGAATTTCTGGGTGATACAAATTTTTATCTTTGTAGAGGGAGAATCATTAAATAGCATGTAGGACCAAGGTTGAGTGGCATAGAAAAATGGATAAAAGGCTCGGTGAATCATCATGTGTGCTTTATCTGGACTGTGTCATTCATGTGTCAGCACCTGCTCGCTTAATGCCTATTTCATGAACAGTAACTAAAATCCCCCGAGGGTCTTACCAGGATTGATGTGTGTTATATCATTCCATGTAAAAAAATAATCAGTGATAATTTTATTGTTAATATAGTAAAACTCAAGGTATTTTTCTAGTGTTTTATCCTTTGAATAATGTTTTTAAATACATTAAAATCTATTAAAACTCTTCTTTTTGTCATTCTGACCTCACCACACATCGAATTGACATGAGGTGTATACACACATTTCAAAAAATTAATCAAATATCATTATCCTATGAATTAATAAAAATAAATGGTTATTTATTTTGGTTTAATTATTTATCACATGTTTTGACTTTTAAATAATTAAAAACACACTTTTAATCAATACATGGCTACCATGAGTCTAATTAGCATTCAATGTATTAGTACAAGTAAGATAATAAAACATGAGTTAGATTGATGTGATATTTATTTCTATATATCCAAAATAAAACAACATTCCTTTTCCTATGATTATATAATAATTGAAGGTGTTATTTATATTTTAACACTCGGATGCATGTTTTTAAATATGATTATATTCAATAATATTTTTTAGTCATTTTAACCTCACTTTATAAAAGGGTGGTATAATCATAGTTTTCACTAATTAATCAATGATCATTTTACATTGATTTTACAAAAATCAATGTTCATTATCTTGGTATTAACTTTGGACTCATTTATTTGACATTCCAACTAATAAAAATGAAATTTTGGCCTTTATAACATAGGGTAATTTGTATTTATATATAGTCTTTTACAATTTCATTGATTAAAAAATTAACTTTTTTGTGATTTACTGAAAATACAATGACATTTTCTTGGTTTTTTCCTTTTGATGCTTGTCTAAGTTTTTTCTAAAATATTTTTCAAACAATTTTCTCATTATTCCAATATCACCCAACATTTGATTTTTGAGACATGTGTGATTATATAAGAATTACATTTTATTTACTTAGTTTTGATCCCTTGAAACATAATTTTTTTAAATTTAAACCCATACAACAAACATTTTTCTTTTCTAAGAAAATTTCCTTTTGAATACATTTGTGTAATATTCCCACAGATTAAAAATTACATGGATGTCATTTCCCTACGATTTCATGTTAATATGAATTTTTTTACAAGGTTTTGATCCTTTGATGCAGGTATTTTAAAGTCATTTAAATCTAGTAAAATTACATACATCATCATTAAAACCACAACTAACATCATATTAATAGTAAATCTAGTCACACATGTCAAAAAATTTGTCAATAATTATTTTGATATGATTTGATGACAATATAATAAATCTATGTTTTCAAACATTCTATCTACTCCCCATTGCGGATTATGGTGCGCTATATTAGTATATTTCTAAAATTAGTCAATGATCATTTTCATACAATTATATGGAAATATGAGGTTGTTTTATTTATTTTTTTGAACAATTGATGCTATTTTTTTACTTTTATGAGAATTTAAACAAATTTTTGGTCATTTCATGAAAACCATATATAGGATTGATAAGAAAAATATTCCAACATGGAAAAAATTAAACAATGATTTTTTGGTGATTTCATAAAAATTCAAAATTCATTACATTTTGATCTTATTACATATTATTTATGATTTTTTATTATAATACTTTTATTAAAAAAATTTAAACACCTAGTATATCATCATGATATCTAATCGAATTCTATATGTCACAAGTTAATTCGTGATGATTTTTGTTTGATTTCTAGACAATACAATGTTGTTTTCTATGTCTTGACCCATTGAATAGTTTCTAATGTGTTCTATATCTTTAAAAATTAGCTTTTTGTTTTTATGAAGTCTCCACATTTAATATTGAGGGGTTATCTATTCGTACATGTCAAAAATTATTCAACAATTTATTTCATACGATTTCATTAAAATTAGAGATCATTTATTATTCACAAGTCTTTCATTGTATTACGAATTTTATTAATATGATAATGTTTATGGATGATGTTTTTGATTTTTAATTAATCCTATAAATTATTATTCTTGATTTCATTGAAAACATAAGAGAATTGTCTAAAAAAGATCTGGGATCTATAGGAATAAACCTAATGTCAATCCATTCCAAATACTTCTCTGTATGATAAAAATTCTTTATTGATAATAATATTCTTATTAAAATGACATACCACCCATTAAATTATAAATATCGAAGTGATGAATTCATATTAACCATATAACATAGTAAAATGATCATTTCTTCATTTTGATGAAAATTTTTGTCAGTTGATGGAAACCTTATTCCATGGTTTCAAAAAATAATTAATTAATTTTTCCTTGTTATTACATGAAAACTAGAGTTCTTTTTGAAGTTTTTTACTCTTTGAAACATGTTTTAAATTATATAAATATAATAAAACTATATTTTACTACAATCCAACCACACCACATATCATATTTTCATGTGGTCAAGTCTGAATGTAAGAAATTAATTTAATATTTTCTATTATTATTTCATGGAAATCAAATGGAATTTTCTAATTTTTTACCCTTTAACACAGGTTTTTATTGACCATTAAATCAATTAAATCATAATTTTTCATTTTGAGAAACTAAATTTCAGATTGATCTGATATAAATTTAAACATTTCAAAAATTAAATAATGGTATTTCTCCAATGATTTAATGACCATACAAGTTTTATTATGTTCTTATACATTGAAACACGTTTTTAAAAACTTTTAAATATAAAAAATACTTTTCAGTTATTTCTTCTATACTACATGTCGAATATAATTGAGTTCGTTTCATAATGGTTAAAAATTAATCAATAATCATTTTATTACAGTTTAATACAATACAAGATAGTTTCATATGATTTTTCATTTTGATGTTCAATTATAGTCATTTATATATATAAAGTGGGACTATTATTCATTCTGAGAAAACTATATGTTTGATTGATGTGAGGTATATTAATATATGTCAAAGAAAGATTTTTAACATTCTTATGATTTTCACATCCATTAAAGGTTTTATTCAATATTTTGAAACATTAAAGAACTCTTTTAATGAATAAATCTAATAAAAATATTCTTTTTGTCATTGAAATCACTCCCCAAGTCAGGTTGGTGTATGATAAATTTTTATATTGAAAAAATTTATTGATAATATTTTTACTATATTTTCATGACAATAAGAGGTCATTTATTTAGTTTTGAACTATCCATGTTTGTTTCCGATGAATTAAATCTATTGCAACTATTATTTCTATTAATATAACCGCACAACATGTTGATATGGTTGGAAATTTTTTCCAACATACTCAAATTTATATAATTGATATATGGTTATTCCTACATGATAAAAATTATTCTATAATCATTTTCTTATGAATTCGAGACAGTTGGAGGCCGTTTTGAAGGTTTTGATTTTGTGAAGCTTGTTTTTTTTCTTTTAAATCAATAAAAACAAACATTTAGTTATTTCAATAAAAATTCATGTTTGAATGACATTTGAAATTTTACTAAATATTAAAACTTAAATTTTGATCATTTTCTAGTTATATTATGATAATGTGCGGCCACTTCTAAAGGTCTAACCATTTGATATTTGTTTTTAATGACTATTAAATCTAATATAACTATTATTTAAATCATTCAAAACATTTCTGAATTTTTTTTTTAATTTTATATGTACATGTATAAAATTAAATAATGATCACATTATTATGATTTCAGGAAAATATATGGTTTTTTTACTATTGAACATTAAACACATATTTTTTAACATTTATATGAATAAAAATATTATTTTGTCCATTCTAGTAAAACTTAATGTTGGTCTGAGATATAGTATATTACAATATAGATTACATTAAATTATATATGTTTTCTAGTGATTTAATGAAAATAAAAGGTCATTTACTAACCATATAGAATAATTATTGGTCATTTTTATTGTTAATCTTCTTTTTATTCATTATAACCACACATTACATTGGAATGACATGTTGTATATGAACACATTTCACACATTAAGTGGTGGTTGTTTATTATTTATTTAATGAAAATGAGAGTTTTTTTACATTATTTTTTTAAATACTTACATGTCACAAATTAGTTGGAAATCATTGTTCTATTATTTGATGATATTCTGAGGTCACATGATATGTTTTGACTGTTTGGAAAAAAAAATTCAAAAAATATCCATGAAAACTCAATTTTAATCATTTCTGGAAAAATTAATTTTGTATTGACGTGTATTATCTCTTATAATGCCAAAAATTAGATAGAGGTCATTATCGTGTGATGTTTTGACATGTTGAGGCCATTTTCTATGATTTGACAATTTGAAAAATATTTTAATGATTTTTTTATCTAATAAAACATGTTTTATTCATTTTAACCACACCTCAGGTTATATTGATTTGAATTCTATCTATACATGTCATAAATAAATAATCATTCATTTTTTTGTGATCTTCTAAAAATATGATGTTATTTCCTAGGTTTGGAATATTTTATGCATCGTTTTTTACACAAATCAATGATAATATTCTTTTGGTCATTAAAAAAACCTCATGTCAGATTGACATGATGTTTATTCCTAAGTCTCACAAATTATATGATGCTTTTATACATCATATTTAAAACTAATAAGAGGTTTTTTCATGGTTTTAAACCATTCTAGAAAATTTTTAATGACATTAAAATATAGCAAAACAATTTTTCCAGTCATTCTAACCATACCACACACACTACATGTTATTTTGATATGTGGACAATATGAACATTTAAAATAAATATACATTATTTTTATATTTTTTTCATGACAATACATGGTTTTTTCAATGATTTACATTTTTTATAACATTTATTAACTATTATATCAATAAAAAAACACATCTGGTCATTTTGAGAAAATATCATGTCCAAGAGACGTTTGATCTATTCATATAAATCGACAAATATATGAAGGTAATATTACTATAATTTCACGATAATTCATGGATATTTTTTATGTTTGGACATTTTGATACATTTTTTCAAGAGTGTTAAATGAAATTATTATTCTTTTTCTATGAATATCACCACACCACCTCATATATTTTCACGCGTTATATTCATAACTGACAAAATTAGTCAATGATATCATTGGATTTCATGACAATTAAAGGACATTTATAGGTTTTGACACATGTTTTTAAAGACTTATAATTATTATAAAACTATTTTTTCCATTCCGACCACGACACATGCCATATTGATTTATATTTTATTCATACACATCAAGTATTATTAAATGATTATTTTAGAGTGATTCCAATAAAATATGATATAATTATTTTGGATTTAACCCCATAACACATGTTTTTGGATTTCAAAAAAATAAATACACACTTTTATATGTTAAGAGAAAACTATGAGTCAAATTTACAAGGGGTTTATCCATACATGTCAAAACTCAAAACTCGAGTTTGACTGACGTGCAATATATTTATGCATATTGAAAATTTAATAGTGGTTATTCTCCAATGATTTGATGATAACACATTTTCATTTACAACGTTTTGAACATTAGAGATACTCTTTATAAGACTTTTAAATCTAATAAAAATTATTTTTTATTCATTCTGATTTCACCTAATTTATGTGTGGTATATTTATTCATCCTAGAAATTAATCAATGATCAGTGTATTATAATTTAATTATAATTCAAGGTCAATTTATGTGGTTTTAATTTTTTGGACTCATTTTTTTAATTCTTTAATAATAAAATAGTACTTTTCATCATTCTAATCAAAAATAATGTTGGATTTATATGTAGTATATTTCTAAATGTAAAAGTTAAATTTTATTTTTTTTCTTATGATTTCTGAAAAAATTTAGTTGTTTCTATGAATTTTCCATATGACTTATTTTTAACCATTTTTCTGCAAACCTATATTTTTGATCATTACTAAAAAATATTGGGTCTATTCCCTTAAGTCATTAATTAATAGGTGGAAATTTTATTTTTATTTCAGTCCAAAACATAGGATTTTAGAAGGATTTTATTTTTTGATAAATATTTAAAATATTTTTAATTCTTTTTAAAAACGCATTTTCTTTATTTCTATCTCACAAAATGATAGATTGATTAGAAATATATTTATCTAATTAAAATTATTTTCAAATTGTTTCCTATGATTCCATGATAATTTGAGTCATTTTTATAGGTTTTGATCATTTGATGCATATTTGTTTGACATTTAAATCCAAAAAATAATCTTCTCTCATTATGAAAAAATATATGTTTAATTAACATGTGTTACTTTATTATATATCAAACATTAAACTGAATTAATTTCGATGTGATTTCTTGATAATATGATTTCATTAATGTGGTCTTGACCCATTTTAATATGTTATTATGTATTATTTTAATCATTACAAATTGTAATTTTGGTCATTAAAACTATTCACCTATCATATTGAAAATATGGCTATTCCAAGATATTGAAAATTCTTAAACAATTATTATATTATGATTTCATGATAATTTAAGATCACGTTTCCACATTTCACCTTTTAACGCTTAGTTTATTTGACTTTTAAATCCACAAAATACACTAATGAGCATTCTAAGAAAACTGTATGTTAGAATGATGTGGTGATAGAAATGACCATGACTAGTTGTCCACCTATAGGGAATAATCTACAAAGGGTTTAAATCATCATGCATTTAGGTGTAATAATAATTTATTATGGGAGAGTCCCATCACAAAATGTTAAACAGGGGATAGACTGGTAAGAGGGGGGGTAGACTGGTAAGAGAAAGGGGGATATTATTGATGGAATTAGCCTTTTGGCATGGAATTCAGCCTTAAGAGATCCGTACAACTATCAAGGTTTTATTATCCATATATCCATTCTTCTTCTCCTCATCCCATGTGTAGTTATTTATGAGTTTCTTTTATACTCCTTTAAACACAAAGAATATTTTCATCGGTCTCTATTATGTGTTTTTAATTACATTATTTATCAAATTAATAAAATGACATTATCCAATAATGTAATTAAAAAATGATGTTGTTTTATAGTTTTTGTAACATTGAAGAAAATTTTAGAGACGTAAATCTATTGAATCTTCTATCATTGTCATTTTGATCACATCACAAATCAACTACAAAAATATCTATAATAGTGGTTTTAAACTATTGTTATAGGCTAGAAAACCATTGTTAGAGCCAACAAAAATTGTTCTCAAACCCAATATGAGTTTTTATTTTGGTATATTCCTAAAAAATTGTTTATATGGAACTATTGGAATTGGCGTTCCATGCATACACTATATAAACTATTCATTGAAATAATTGGTATATACTTACACGAACATTTTTACAAACTTGTGGTATAGTTAATTCTAGAATCTCACTAGACCAGTAGCTCAGAAAATAGTGGGAATAGACATAAATTACCTAATCATCTAGTAGCCCTCACCTTGGCCCAAAAAACTACTCTTGCAAAAAAAAAAAACACATGAACCTGAAACACTAACAACCATTCAGAAAAATTGAAGAAACTAACTAATTAATTAGACAATTTAAAACACACATTTAAAACATCAAATATATTAAATCACATCTGATAGTAAAATATAATGTTTCATAAATATCACTAAAAATTTTAAAGTGTCAATATCAAGCCCATCAAAACCAATATTATCACAACCATCATCATCATCAACATAATCATTATAATCATCCACACCATTATCCTCACCTTTATCCCAACCATCACCATCACCATCACCATTTCCATCACCTATAATGTTTTCATCTTGAACACATTTAGGAAAATCACCACCATTGGCCATTTAATCATATAATTAATTCATTATTGACATGTATATACACGAAATTCTGATTGTATTTGGTGGATGTGAAGGAAATAAATCTTCTATAACATTCATAAAGTTATCCTTGGCCTTTTGACTTTTTTCACACATCTACATGGAAAATAATTAGAGTATACCACCTCTATACGACCTTTTGATACCTCTACATGACCTATTTACAACTCCATGATAACAAATTGTCAATTTAAGTGGGCCAATATCCAATTGGGACAATACTCTTCATTGTTCAACAACGTACTCTCCCAAGGTGCTCATATAATACCTAGTTCAAATGAGCACATGGACTAAATTTTTCATACTCAATATCATTATGCGAGTCCAATGAACACTATATAAAATATCAATGAGCTATTTATTTACAACATATATATTAACATTTGAAATAAAAAATGTAAAACGTATAATATGTTGTTAATTTTGTTCATTTACCATGATTCCATCTTTCATCATTCATCTAATGAAAAATAATTTTTTTAGAGACAAACATAAATCATTATTCATTACCATCCTAAAGCAATGGAATTTAATAGATAATAAATTTTAAAATAATCCTATATATTTTAACAAATTCAATTCATTATAAAAAATAAATTTTTAACAATTAATATCTAAAACCAACTAAATTTAGTTTCGTAGAAACATATTGTATAATGCCCAACTATGAGGAACTATAATAAATCATGAAAAAATTAAGGGGGATAAGAATATATATAAAAAATAAATTATATGTAATGGGTTATGAAAAAAAAAAATTATGGAAAATATAAAAATTTCACATTATTTAGGAAGGAAGTCTTAGTAGAAAGAATTGTCCATCCAAACATTAATTTTAATAAATTTGTGTAAAAAAGTTGTGTTTTATATTTATGGATTATAAGAAAATTTAATTTCATTTATATATGATTACTAAGTATAAATCACAATTATTCCAAACATTTATTTTAATAAAAATGTGATAAATGGGGGAATTCTTATTATGGAAGTATTATAAACAAAATACAAGAGGGGAGAATATTGTAACTCTGAGTTTATGTTTTGGATTAAATGACATGATAGTTATATTTAGTTTCAAGGAAATGTATGGTGATATTAGGGGACATGGTGAATCATAATTTCAAAGAATGGTTACTATAACCATGGGATCCAAATATAGATTATTCAAGATTTATAAAAATAAGGGATTCTAGTTTTTTTATAGGGTTGGAGATTTTAAAATAAATGGTGTAATTTTAATTCAAGATATTGATTGTTTAGATGTTCAAAAGTTAAATCATATAGTGGAATTAAATTTTTTTCCATGAAGTTATATGTTTTAGAAGCCCTCATAGAATATGAGAAAATGTTTTTCGGCAAGTAAATTGAGTGTCCATAAATTTTTTAAGAGTCAGTCATTTGAGTGATATGAGATTATTGAGATTATATCTTCCCAATAAATTGAATAGTTGTGTTAGGTTTTATATAAAATAACCATCATCCTTTTATGCGGTGTTAGTTTTTTTGGAAGTGTAACGATCAATTTACGGGTTATGGGTTAGGGAATATTTCAACCAAATGGTTTATTATTATCTATGATATATTACATGAATGGAATGATATTTTTAATTTATTATAGTCATATTATTACTATGTAATTCATGATAGATTTATTGATAATCTAATTGATTGATAGATAATAGTATAAGTATATCCAAACTATGATATTCATTATCAGCTCAATTATTTTTTATGTGAATGATTTATTTTTTATTAGAGTATATTTTAACCATATAATTGTCCCCTTTTAATGGTGGAGGTCAATAATAATATAAGTGATTATTGTTCATGAAATTAATAGTTTTAGAATTTTTATTATTATAGGTGATAATGTTTTTTTATTGAAGTAAATTGAATGTCCATAATTGGTTTAATTATATGAAATATGTATTGGTGTGTATTTTTAGATGTGGATTTGAAAGCTATAATATCCTCAATATAATAAGTATTATGAATGATTTTTTTGAGGATATTGTGAAGAACATAATACATGTCACAAGGATGAATAAAACTCACAATTTAAATTGTGGTTATATTCTGAAATAATATATAGTGAATTTTTTTTAAGACTTTGAGAGGAAGAATAATATGTATCTAGATATGGAATACTAGGTGTGTGCTTCTAGGGATGGTTTGTGGTGTGTTTAACTTTGTAGTGGGAAATCTAAGAGTGGTTTGGGTTACAATTTTCCTTTATGAGTGGAAGGTCTACATAAGTGATGTTTATGGGAATTTATGTTTGTATTATTTTATATTTTGATACAATATGATGACAATATGTGGTGTTGTAATCTAGAAACAAATAAAAAATGATATATAATTAGTTAAAAGTGGTATTATGACACTCCCTCATGTTTTTATCACCAAATATGTGGAATTCGATATTTAATGGAGTAAATAATTATTTATTATTAAGGCCGAGTATGTTCCCTTTGAGTGTTCTATAGCCATCACCTCAAGAGAGGATATTTATTGTGATTAAATCAGCCATTGTGGAAACCATTATGAGTTTTAAATAGATTATGTACACACTGTAAATTCATATTTGGAGGAAAATTACATTGATTAAGTCATTGATTATGGAAAATGACTTGAATCAGTTTTTTGGTAATTCACTAAGGAAGGAAATACTAATTTTCTAGAATGAAACCACATTTTAATGGAAGAAACTAAAAAGGATGGATCCATTAAAATTTATGATTCATGGTAAGATATTAATGAAGAATATAATTTTGTAGTTGATTCTATCCATTTAGTTAAAAAACCATCTATTGAAAGTAAATTTCATGAGAAGAAACTACTCAAAAAAAGTTGAAAATGTGGTAAGAATATTTCTAATTCTTTAGGGTTTAGATGTGAGGTTGGGGATTTGGTATTTGGTATTTGTTTTTAAGTTTAAGGGGTAGTTATAGAATCATAGTAGAGGTCTAAGATTTGGTTTTGGGTTTGGGGTGAGGTGTATTAGATTTTGGATTCAAATTTTGTTTTAGATTTATGTAAGGATTTGGAGGGTAATTGATTAAATTCATGTGATGGATTAATGTGTCTATGGGGTAATATTTTGGTGAATAAGTTTATAGTGTGCATTTAGATTTAGTTTTTTTTATGGGGGGTATTAAGGTTTTTTGTTGGGATGATGGATTTAGTTTTACCTTAAGGTTTCATTTTTGGGGAATTAGTTTATATGTGAAACCTAATTTGACTCATAGTTATATTCATCATTAATAATTTTCTATTTTGATATTTCCACTATAAAGTGATTTGTGATTAAATAAATCGTTCAATGACATTAAACTCAATTTGATATGATCAATTATTCAATTAAATCGGTATAAATATACTGTTTTATAATTTTTTATGACTAGGCGAGTAAAATTACTTAATGGGAGGGTTACTGTTATTGTAATATGAGTGGTGTAGTTTGGAAAACTACCCATGTGAGGATTGAAAGACAATATAGCCATTTCACCACACTTTTCAAAGTGGGGATTTTGAGTAAACTTCACTGGTATCACACATGTCATAGATCCATTTAATTTCATTCATTGAAATTGGGATCGACAAGAGACATCACTGGGACTTATAGCCCCACTAAGAAGTCATTGTAATGAACTAATGGAACACCATTTGTATTATAGTGGCATATACAAACTAGATTAAATGATATGTTTGTGAGTTTGAGTATCGTTTATTATTAATTGTCATCTAACTATATCCACTATAGTGTAGTTAATTACACATGGTTATAAATTATTGGATAGGTAATATCCTCTCTGGCACTAATTATTTCACACACACACCCACACACTTGTCGTTTACCACATGATTTTATTTATTTCCATTAAATTATAACTAATGGAACTTTTAATTAAACTTCATTTCCTATTGAGATGACTTGGTTACTCAACAACATTTTTTTGGGATAACCATACTCTATTTTTTTGGAATGGGTTAATAAATTTCAAATTTTCATCAGACATTGGTCATATTTTAATTTACCAAGCCTATGAAAATTTTTGTTTCAATTGATGACATTATATAGAATTGGTATCTTATAACGTAGAAGTAGTTTAAGAGAGCATTCCATCTAAAACATAAAAATTTAATGTGAATGTCACACATTTTCTTTTATTTTCCTTATTGATTATGAATGAGAATAATGTTTGGACATTAAAACCTAATTATAATTGGTTCTTACATTACCATGCTTATTATCCAAAATTAGAATAACACATGATCATTTTCATTTCATATATTAATCAACAAACATCAAGAAATTGAGAAAATAGGAAATAAAATATCAATACAATGTTGATTATAATTAGTAATAAATTTATAAAATTATGCATAAGAATAGATATATATGTTTTAAAACAAATACACATAAAATAGTTATTTGTAAAAACTATACCATTAATATTTATCCACCATTTCATATAGATGATTTATATATTTGGTCATATTGAAAACTTCAATGTATTCATGATACTTATCAAGATATAAATTAATTTTAGCTAATATATTCTATTATACAACCAAACTATCAAAGTATTTTATATTTTCGATATTATATTGTCAATATAATATATATTTATTTTTCTTCAGGATAATCCTAAAATTATGTACTAACAAAGATTATTTCATCCATAAAAATATACCTTCAAAAGGATTAATGGTGGAATGTGGTTCTAGATTTAGTTTTCATTTTCTAATTTTCTATAGAAAATTCATGCCAACATTTTTATAAGACATTTAATATGATATTGTATTTAATATTATCACCAAATTCCCACTACTATTTTTGGTGAACCATGATCCATGTTTTGTTGGAAATTGTGTATGAATTTGAATTTTTTTCATGATACATATTTTAGTGGAAGGAAATTTTCAAATTAATTATGTAAAAATAATGTTTTGTTTGTAGGAAATACCAATTTCGAATATACATATTATAAATCATCAACCCATGCCTCTAGGTATCAGTTTTATTGGGTCACACAGTTTTGTGTTTAACCAATTATCAAAATTAATTGTCTATAACCTACATTATTTTCATAGGACATATCATTAATGATCACTCTATTCTTGGACCACCCATCTTAATGATTGAGGTATTGGATCATAATATAAAATAGGGAAAATGTAACGAACGGACCCAAGTTACCCCCAAACCTGGCACCCGACCTGATCTGTCACATACCCAAAGGGCATTCTCGATCCCCATAGAATACTAAAAAGCACCCATGATTCGAACAATACAATAGAGGAAAAAATTTCACCCAAAATGAAAAACCATATGGAATATATATATATATATATAAACCAAAAAAACAAAATAGTGGAATTCTAACATGATATATATGATATAATGTTAAAGAAATATTAGAGACAAACAACTAAAAAAGTAAATAAAAACTCAAAGACAATCCCAACTGCAAAGGTCTAAAAACCAAATAGCTACTCTAAATAATGGTAGGGACAGACTCCCACCATCACACCACCATCTACCCGTCCAGCTGTCACGAACCTCACCACCTTAGTATGGTGCCATGTCGTTCCCTATAATAGAAGACAAAGAAAGGTATACACACAACCAAAGAGGTACATATATTGTGATTTAATAGACTCAGTAGGGTCCCACCCAAGTGTTTCATATCAAGCCTCTTTATAAATATTCATATATGTTCATTTTTAGAAAAATAATCACATTATAAGAAGTAAAGTTTTTTATAGAAAACATGGTAAACATTTCCCTATTTTCACAATTCAGAACAAAAGATGGTATATCAGTTTCAAAGTAAATTTTCTATATCCTTATCCACAAACATTAATATACATATCAAGGAAAACTCCTAAATCCACAAAATACAAAATAGATGCACCAGTATCACAATACCAAAGAACAATACAGGTCCAGAAAATAGACTACACATTTTATAATAATCAATTTCACAAATTATGTCCCTTGAATAACGGGTCTATGAAGAAGAGGAATAGCCCATGAGTAAACCACCAAAATTTCAATATTGATCTCCTAGAACAATTGGCGTAGAAAAGACATGAAATTCCAAAGATGAACCACCTTAATAAACAAGGAGAGAATAGATGATGGCTCCAAGATAAACCTTCCACTTAAGTACCCAAGGTAACCCATGCTTGCTTTTTCAAAATTCATTCTGATGAGTTGAAATCCATTTCAAAACCATTTCACAAATTCCATTTCAATTATTTTATAATAACAAATTTCAATTTATTTTTCAATAACTAGGGAAGAATCATTTTCATTAAAAACACTTTTCAAAACAAATAAAAATACATTCCAATTTCAATATGAATCATTTTGTAACGAATACCAATAAGATCCATTATCATGGGCTAGAGACGGAACCACCTACCTCAAAACAAGGGATGTACACAACCGCAACGGAATTCAAAATCCTGGTAACCCAAAAATGTCAATAAAGACCCTAGAAAACAATCATTACACCATGAGGTTTATTTAATTATAAACAGAAGGATCGACAGAAGAGAGAAAATCCACATACCTCAAATACAAACTCTCTCTGCACAACGACCAATAGAAGAAAAGGCCTCTGAAATGTTATCACCCAATGGATCTATGAATAAACCAAGAATAATAACTAACCTTAATTCAATTGATCCAAAGACACCACCCTTAGGCAATACCATGATCAAAGGAAATCAATGAATAAAAAGGTTACCCACCCAGAGTGACACACCACAACTTCAACAGAGATCAAATGCCGAACGGATCTATCTAGAAGGGTTGGAGTCACTCAAAAACACCCTAGAACATCCTTCGGTCGAGATCCATGAAGAAAAAGTGAAGGAACACAATCAAAACAGACACACAATATTTTTAGAAACTCTGCATGAGTGTTTAATTATGTGTGACCTAATTACATGATGTGAAACCCACACAATCCACATGTACAAGAAAAACAAGGCGCTTTAGATAAAAAACTAACATTTCAGCAACTCATGTCATGTAAGTCATGGTCACAGCATGTAACCTTCTACAGTGTGAATTCATCTTTCCAGAAAAAAATCAAGAAAACATTACCTGATGTGTAACATAGTTACCCAGAGTGTAACATCTCAACATCTAGTAGAATCAATTTGTTATTAGTGAAAGTCCAAAAAATATTTTACTTTACAATTATATGTTTCCTCCAAATCTCAATGGAGGGTAAAACCATGATGATGATAAGGGTGTACCTGATAAAATACTAATGGTATATTACTAAATCACCACAATAAATATTTTATGTCCCTAAGAAGTCATGTGGTCGATGTAATTCCTATAATGCAATGAGGTCATTGCTCCCTTGTAAAAAATTCGCATTCCAAATTCTTATAAGAATATCATATTTATTTCAATTGATCTATGACCAATTATATCGACATCCCATGTATGACTTTCACTTGAGAGTCAATGATGTCAAATGGTTTCTCTAGAATAGTAGAAACTAGATCTAACTGAATTTCAACCCAACTCAGAATGTTATTGAAGCCTGTATAATATTTCTTGATCTAAGATACATGGTAAAAAATGAATAGCTATCAACAGAACTGGAAATGATAACTGATAAGAAACCATTCTGATCTATTCAGTGACCTCAAATGGTCCAACATATCTCAGATCCAACATTCCCGGTTTTCCATGCTAATGGTGACTCGACCAAGAAGAAACTTTCATGAAAAACCAGCCACCAAAATAAAAATCCATAATTCGACACCGCCGATCCACATATTATTTCTATCAACTGTTGTCCATAACTAGATATTGATGTACCTTATTAATCATTACAAATGATTCCTAAACCAAAAATGGTCCAACTAAAGATATGTATACCACCTCATCCCAACAATGATGTGATCTATACGAAAAAACATAAAAAAATTCAAAGGGATCCATTGATACCAGTTAATGATAACTGTTGTTGTAAACAATCTCAACCAGTCTGAGATGGATATCTCATGATCCCACGAAATCCAAGACAAAGGTGTAGATCATAACCTATAGAATCTAAATTACTCACTCTATTTGACCATATATATGTGTATGGTTGGGTTTTCTCAACATTACTTGAGTTTCCATACCCTCTAGGAGACTCTTATAGAACCATGAGGTAAACCTAGGATCCCTATCTGAAACCATGGAAGAAGGAATCCCATGTAACATTATAATCTCTTTCATAAACAGTTTATGCATATCTTCAACAATATTGGTATCCT
This sequence comes from Viscum album, assembly GCA_963277665.1. NCBI lineage: Eukaryota > Viridiplantae > Streptophyta > Magnoliopsida > Santalales > Viscaceae > Viscum > Viscum album. The sequence goes on from OY728164.1 coordinate 1,821,764,243, forward strand.
TGATTTGAATTTAATGACCATGCTTCATTAATTGATCAAGAACCACACAAATAGAATTCCTCCGTTGTGGAGTCCATTGTAATCCACCAAAATAATCCATGGACACCTCATTCAATTTATAAACTGGAACTAGAAGAGGATGAAGCAACCCCAAAGGTTTTAATTGATCTTCCTTTATCCGTTGGAATGTGTAACAGTGAGACACACACTCTATGATTCCACAATTCATACCTAGCCACTAGAATCACCTCTTTATGTCATAATCCATCATCGTAGTTCATGTATGTACAACCAATGAAGGGTTGTGACAATCAAATATTACTAAACTCCTCACAGATGATTGGATGAAAATACTTTTCTTGAAGTAATGCATACTATGTGAATATAGTGACCAACCAAAAATGATACCCCCATCCTAATGGATTTCTAATGTCCTATAAAACTCATAATACTTCTACTGACTCTACAAAATTTACTCTAGGTGAGATGAAGATAACTAAACACTGAACCTAGAGGAATTTCTAGTTCATCTAATGATGTCTGACACATCGCATCGCCAGTGAATTTCTTCTCTTTCTTATTTAGATCAGTCCAAGGTGACACCATCTTAGTGAAATCCTTGACAACCCGTTAGTACTATCCAACAAGCCCAAATAAGATTCCTATCTCAAATACATATTGTGGGTTCTTCCAGGAAAAAAATACTTTACATCCTCTGGTCAACAGATATTCTATGCTCAAAAATTCTATTCCCCAAGAACCTTAATTATTGAATATAGAAACTACATTTCAAAAGATTTCAATATAAATAGTTACTTCTCAATGTTTCCTTGACCTAACAAAAATGGTGCTTCATCTCACCCTCATATATTGAATAAACTAGAATATCACCCACGAATACTACCAAAAAATTTACAATGTATTGTTTTAATATTTGATTAATCAAAGCCATAAATATTTCTAGAGCATTTATCAGACCAAAAGGGGAAAAAGATATTTATAATGGACATACAAGTTTTTGAAAGCTTTATTTGGTATATCAGACATCCAAACTCTGAGCTAATGATAACCTAACTGATGATCTATCTGTGAAATCAAATTTTCCCCGATTAATTTATCAAAGAGATCATATAAACGAGGAAAATGATATTGTTTCTTTACCATTGAACAGTTCAACATCTAATAGTACACTCAAAATGAATTGATCCATATGATTTCACAAAAAATAGATCAAGGGGTTCCTAAGGAAAAATGATTGGGTGAATGAAATCCTTTTCTAATAGGTCATCCAACTGATTCATGAGCTCTTTCAGCTCTTCTGGTTCCATAAGAAAAGGTGTCAATATCATTAGAATACCTGGAAAAATATCAATCGTAACTCTGCCCCTATATCTGGAGAAATAAAATATAAATTTTCTTCCAAAAAATTAGTAAAGTATCAAAAATAGTGGGACTATCATCAATAGATGAAACATCATTTGGATCAAATGAAAAAGTAACCAATAGACTCTTGAACTAAGGGAGGTAAGAACCTATATGACCTGACCCCAGGTCCAACTCCCCATAAAACCCACAAGAGCTCCCATATACAGCATGAAATGAAACAATCCAATGATAATAATCAACCTCACCTAGATGAGTGACTACACAATCGATATCGATGATGACGTAAACTAGATCTAGGTCAAGAATGGGAAAATACCATACTAACCCTGTATCTGCTATCATTAATCAACAAGAGGGACTCCTACGCCACTTCTCTTTCCACTTACCAATAAGTGCTTCTAAATCCATTTTGAAATACTTATGTTCTTTGTAAATTTAAAAACATAAAAATGCATATATAAATGAGTGGGAGGAAACAATATCAAATAAATCAATATCTATTGAAGATATAATAAGGATAGTACCTCTCACTATTGCAAGACCTACATCAACATCCCCAGGACCCTCATCCTCTACATAAAAATTCTTCACTCTTAAGGCCTCTGGCTAGGGCACTGTAGACATTGAAGCATCTCACTATACCATATTATCCATTTTATATAACTAACCCTAACCATAACGAGGTCTAGTTATTGACTGATAGAAGTGATGTAAGTGAAAAATGCATCCACATTTGTTGCACGTCTTTGCAAGCATAGGACAAGAAAATTTGGTGTGTCCTCTCTGGCCACACTGATAGAAATTCATAGGTACATTAACATTTGTAACTGATTGTTCAAAGGAGACTCACTTCTGAGACCCACCTCCCATACTTCTACAATGATATTTCCACTTCTTTTTCTCGCATGTGTGCAATGAAAGCTGTCATCCGATGAAAGTGATGATGTGGAAAATCGATGAATTCCTTCCATATTCATTTCTTCCATCATATATCTATCTACCATATTCATATAGGTAGAAATATTTAGCATAAACCCCTATGAAATGACATCTGGTCGCAAACCCTATAGGTAATTCTGAACCATTATCTAGTCATTCCTCACGACATCCATGAAAAAATTGACAAGATAATAAATTCTATTAGTGTATTTTAACAATATATTATCCCATTTTAGTAAATATAAGAACACGAGAGACTTTTCCACCATCACAGACTCGGGAAAAAATTGATTAATGAATATGATTTTGAGACCCTTCCAATCTGATCCCACATGTATGTCTCCATGTACCATATAATCCCAACATCACACGTCGAAACTATAATGTTTTAATCTTGACCACTTCAACTGGATGTTATAAGGTTTCAATAAAAAGTCAAATATTAGATAGATCATATCTTGTTATTCCTCAACCTGTTTAGTTTATGTCATTTATTTAACAGACAGTGACTTCTCATGCAAGAAAAACCACGAGAAATATTTCCCTCCTCCAACTCTTTTCCATTCCTCAACCGGTGAATTCTAAACAGGAGGTATATCTCGATCAACATCATGAAATTACACAATGTTTGTATTAAAGAGATTATGATCTACAAGTTGGTTCCCTTGAATAGTATCAGTTGCACCTTTCCTTGGAACTGGTGGATGACATCTCAGAGAAACACTACTACACACCAAAACATAAGAACAACCAGACAATAGAACAAATATCAGTATAAAATATAAAAACCATTAGATAAAACTGAGATTAAAAAACAAAAAAAATACTTGAGACAGACACACCAACTTCCCATGGAAACTTGTGTCTTTTTATGTTAAGAGATGGACAAGCACTTATCACAACATGCTTCTTAGGTCTCAATATTCATATATTTAGTTTAACTGATGTATGAAGACATGGACTATTAAGGATAGATATCCTTTGATAACAAATTATAAGGAACTGGCCTGAGATACCCACAAACCTGGCACCTGAACCAATCCATCACAAACCTAAAGGGAGTTCCTAGTCTCTATAGGATGGCAACAAGACCTCGAGCATTGAACACCACAACAAAGGAATAAATTTTGATCAACCTAAACAAAAAAATGCAATATATATACATAAATGAAACAAAAAGCAACTATAGAATACAACCAATATATATATTCCATAACTATATGAAAATAGTGGAAATAGAAATCTACAAAAGTATCTAAAAACTCTAATAAAAGTCCATCTAAAAGTGAAAAAAACTGAATAGATTCTCCAAATGATGGAAGGGATGGACTCCCACCATCTCACCACAATCCACCCAACCATCTGACATGAACATCATCACCTCCCTGGGGTGTCTCCCCATTCCCTACAGTAGAAAAAAACAAAGGTTTACGAACCACCTAAGAGGTGCGTAGGTTTTGATAAAATAATCTCAGTAGGATTCCACCCCAGAATTCCATATCAAGTAACCATATAACAATTCATGTATGCTCATTTAATATAAAAACATGGCCTGGTAACTATTAAATAATTTTTGTAGAAAACATGGTAAACATTTCTCTTTTTTCACAAATTCTATCTAAATGTAGGTATATCAATTTCAAAGAACATTTTACATATCAATATTCAGAAGCATAAAAATTCATATACAGGCTAACTCATAAATCAATGAATTGAAAAAATTATGCATAAGTATCAAAAAAACAAGGAATACTACATTTCCTAGCCATATACTACTCGTATGTTAATAATCAAGTGCACAATTTTCGAGTCTAGAACAACGGGCCTAGGAGGAGAGGAATACCCCTTGAGAAATCCAACAAAAATTACAATATCGGTGACATAGAAAAGTGGGACATAGAAACATTGGAAATACCAAAGAAAAGGCAACATAATAAATATTGGAAGAAACCATGATGAATCCAAAACCGTATACCAATGGATCCAAAAAAATATCCCAATGGGGTTACTATGATAAAAGGCAATGAAGAAATGAAATGGTTACTCACCCAGAGAGACTCACTGCAACCACAATGGAGATCATGTTTCAAATAGATCGATCTAGAAGTAGTTGAGTCTCACAAAAATGCCTAGGAAATAAAATAGGTCAATATCCACAATGAAGTAGTGAAGGAACTAAAATAAAAAAGTTACACGTTGTTTTTAAAAACTATATGTGGGCTATTACATTGAGTGAAACCCGGTTACATGATGTGTAATTCCCATGATCCCTATATGTCAAAAAAATCATTACCTCATATAACAAACTGAACTTTTATGAATTCAAATCATGTAAGTCACAGTCATAACATGTAACCTTTAACAATGAGAATTTATCTTTCATGACTTTTATCCAGCATCCATTACACGATGTGTAACATAGTTAAATAACATGTAACTTCTCTGCATTCTATAGAGAATTACATTTATTAGTTAAAGTTCCTCAAATCTCGGACCTCTCCATTATAAGTATTATATCAATATCAAATTAGGGGAAACCATTATGCTTTTATGGTATTACTAGATTAAATGGTAATGGGATGTTACAAAGAAGATTCATATATCATATGATATGATATAACTTATTTTTAGGTCATGTCAATTAAAACCATTTAGTTTATGTAGGTATTGTGATATAAAGAAAATGATAATATAGTTGTTTATATATGATGTAGTTTTATTCCATTTAAATTGATTAAGATATATTTATTCAATTTAAATATTATTTTGTTCTCTTTGGTTTGGTTTTGTCCAACCAAATTTTAGGTGAGTTTAAATGGACATGATTGGTTTAAATTTGAGTTTCCAAGATTTATATTATTTGATTAGGAGTAATTATATATAGTTTTAATAGATATTATTTTATTTGGAATAGGTTTATTTATTAGGTTATGTATGTTTTCATTCTATCCATTTTCATTTATTGATTTCATATAGTTATTTTCAATATATATTTGGTTTTGTTCAATTCGGTTATTACCTTGTAAATATAAGTTGGTGATAATAATTACCTCACGCCACTCATGGTGTAAAATTTTAGTGCACACAACAGCATTCATATAATTGTTAACATAGTTATTGTTTTGTTTTTTCTGACACATTTTAAAAACAAAATTTCCATACAATTAATAAGAATTAAATAGTCAACACTAACCTTTAATGTTTAAGAATAATATAACCTCATTACAATTAATATATACAATAATTTCATGGTAATGTATTTTTGGGAAATCGTTGAATATTGGTATGTCCTCTAACTCATAGCTGACTCTAATTTTCTTACTAACATATAAATCATGCTTATTTGATCATGACAATTACCGAGATTTCATTAACCATGCAACTTTAGATGCTTGACCATCAGAACACTTAAATGGATGTTGGTACAAACATATAACTTCATAAATAAAATAATATTCATTTATATTTAACAAAAAAAATTATCCATATATCCTACCTTAAATTCTACTAGATTTCATTAACAATATTCATCCAAGATCCTGGTCACACTTGAATGATACAGTTGTAAATGTATAACTATTCCAAGAAACATCTACATTGTCTTGATTTTTTACATATAATTTTGTTGTTTTAATAGTAATCTACCATTATGTTTGTTTAAAGGTTCTACGATTCACACATATGGGTGCACACACGCTGCCTATTAGAATATCACACATAATTATTTAAAGGAATGTAAATTTAAATAATTCACAGTATAAATGATAAAAATTTTCAATATATTTTTACACAATTAAAAAAACATGATCTAGGATAATCATTAACAAGTAGTGTATCTAGGTGTTATTCTAGATTATAATCCTCTGATCGATGTGTCTATTTCAATGTGTTCTCTTAGTCATCTACATGTAGTGGAGTGGAAACCGAAGGAGGAAAATCATCAGATCTTGGAAAAATAGGAGTAGGAAATTGAATCAACATAGACATGGTTGGATATGTATAGAAGGGCCTGGGATAAATAAAAGGATATAAGAAAAGTTATATGATATATAGATCTGAAATAAAATGGTAATGGTGGAATTTTTGGGAATATCTATGGAGGCTGAATTAGATAAGAATATTGTGTGGTATATGGGATGTCTTCTAACAGTTCGTGGTGTAAACGGGTATGAAAGGTGCTCTATCTAGCTCTAGTAGAACCCCCAATCAATTGACAGTGTTGATGACACATAATAGTAAGCTGAATATAGGTTAGAAATGGTTCATATGAATGACCCTAAAAGAAATTTGATAATGATTTATAATATAACATTAAATAAAATGTAGTAGAGAAGTATTAAAATTATGATACTTAGTATGGGTACCATAACAGGTGGCCCTAGAGTATACATTCATTGATAGTTATCCAATAGTATACCCCTTATAATTTCGAAAATAAATTTCATAAGATAAATAAAAATTAAATGTTTTTAAAAAAATAGGTTTAAATATTCTGAATACAATTAAGAATTCATACAAGACATACACAATATCATAACATGATTAAAAATATATATTTTAAAAACATATTGTATATTTTTTTAATATCCATGTTCCTTAAAATGCAAAAAATATAAATAAATTCACTAAGAAAACAATCCTAAAACAAATTCACCATTCCAAACTAAATCCAAATAAAACTAACTGTAGTAGTACCAAACTATGAAATAGATGTTAAGATAAATTGAATGAACTTCTAAGATATATGGTTGATTCAATATAGTACCCACCACTACTTCATGTTCAAAATAAATTCTCACAATTTTATAATTTGAGTCTACAAATATAATATATTGGTCAATACCAATGGTTGATCAATAGTCTCAATTTTACCCCACCCCCCCCATCTTCAAAAAATATGACTTGGGATAACATAATAATGTGTTATTAATCTTGTATAAAATGATCTATCACATACGAAACATTTTTTTCATTGATTCCAAAATATATGGTTGATCAATGGATATAATGTGAGTAATGTCAAGTATTGAAATCCAATGTATTCTATAAATTTATCATGACACTCCATTGAATCAAACCATTTTCATTTCATCATAGTGATTTACAATATGAATTTCTCATATACATTTTTATATTAAAATGCATTGATTTTAATTATTTAATGGATTATTATTTTCTATTTAATTAATGAATTTGTTCCTATTCAGATAGAAGAATTTGTTTATGAGAAAGGAGAAAATGATAGAAAACCTGAAAAATACTTATTATTTTAGAGGACATTCTAGGACATATGATGATCAGAGAACAATCATGGGTGCCAAAAATGACGAACCTAGGAGAAATGGAGCATTTATTGTTCAAATTTAAAGATTCATATCGCGCAATCCATACACATCATGAAATATTACATTGATTGGAATAATTATAGAGTACGAAATTGAAAATAAGTGATCTATGTGTCATCAGAATGAGTCACAAAGGGAAACATGTAGTCACACAGTAACACTCCCAAAAATAATTCAAAGAAGAGTATAATTCATGTAAAAATCCATGAATATTTTAAATACTACCCATTTCGTGTGGAGAAACACTTACATGACCTGAAACTATTTGGATGTCCCAAAAAGGGATAGATTTGGTGCCACTGATGGAGGAGAACTATTTTATTACCTCAGGACTACCTTAGATAACTTTTAGACTCATTCTGATACCATCTAATATTGTAATATCCCTACAAAAGTCTTTAAATAAAGGGTTCAGTTGCTAATATTGGGAGATTTTGGAGACATGTTTCTTGGGTGAGAACCTATATTTCTATAGATTCCTCTCCATTCTTCTTCTCTTGGTTTTTTTATTTTTTCATTCTAATCATTCATTCCTCCTTAATTGCGCATCACAATGATGAGGGGGTAAATCTATCCTTTTTTCTAGGGTAACGTATCCAAAGGGGGAATTGTTTTGTTGGATCTTTCCCTTTATTTTATTCATGTATTTTTTTGACATAATTTATTTATTTGCACAAAAAATAATATATTTTTTATTTTCCCCTGACTACTAGGAAAACAACAAAAAAGAAACAATTTTGAAATTTCATAATTATTTAGCATAAATTGATTTATGACTATTAGATCGTTCATAGAATTTATGTTTAAATATCATATCTAGACAAACATTATTCGGTAATTCCCTAAACTACCTAACCATGGGAATATGGGATCGTTGAGTTGAGGAGAGGATCCTCTGATCATTAGATCCATATCATCGTTAATTTGATTCCATAAATGGGTTACTTAATTATATTTACGAAATTCAATTGCACAAGAACCCTAAAATTATAAATCCTCACACACCTTCAATTAATTTTGAAAATATCAAAATCTATATTTCATTCATTCAAATATATTGTTGAAACAATAAAACATCATTCAATTTTTTTTTTCAAAATAAAAAAATCAATTAAAAAAAATTATTTAAGAAAACTAATTAAAATAGTTCATCATTTCATAGTTTTGAATATGATCCTGCTTTTTATCTATATTTTAATTAATTAATTGTTCTCTTTTTTATTTTTAATTATAATATTTTGATTTTAACTGTAGGAAAATCATATTGCCCTTAGGGCTTGTTAAATCTAAAACTCTTTCTGGGGATAATTGTAGATTATTTTTAATGTTTTTATTAATTTTTATTTAATTGTTTTATTTAATTTTATCTGTTTTACTTCGGGTATTTTCTCAATAATTTTGTAAATAATATCATTAATACATTACTATGACACTTAGGAAAATGGAAAAGGAATCATCGATTCTAATAAAGATTCTAAAAAAATACCCCTGAAAAATTTCAATGAGACTATAACTGCTTAAGATAATTAAAAAAATTATTTTTAGTGAGTACTTCAAAAGAATCTTGGGATGCATATGATCGCAGACAATGGGTGGCCATTGAAAAATTGATTGAAACTGACCATCCTGACACCCCCTTTTCCTACTAACCACTTTGTGATCAAAATTTCATTAATCCATATGATATGGAACAACATTAAACCCACAAAAATACCACATAAATATTTTAATGAGCATCATGCAAGCCTTCTAGAGCAATTAAACACATATCAGTTCTAGAATTTCTCAACTGATTATATAAGGCTCAGCCTCTTCTAGTTTTCATTATGAGAACGAGAATAAGAGTGGATCCAAATGCTTCCAACCCATTCTATAACTAACAGTTATGAACTTGAAAGGATAGTTTTCACAAAATTCTTCCCACAATCTATGTCGATGGACATAATTTTAAAAATTCAAGACATTTTTCAGTTTGAGGATGTTTTAAACTACTTTGAATAGAAATATAACATTGATGTGACATGTAAATGCCCTCATCAATGTATAGAGATATTGCTGCTAACAAAAACACTTTATAAGTGTTTGTCAATGTTAAATGGGTTAATTCAGGATTCAATAGTTATAGTATAACGAATGAAGACATTTCTCGATGAGAGATACAACTTGTTGGATGCGATAGAGAGAAATATTTTATAATGTAAAGGTGAGGGTCATAATGAAGAGGCACCCATGTGGTCAAAAAAAAATGAATGGATGGTGGAACAAATGGAATCCATTATTATTAAAAATATAGAAATTGTGGATCAGTAATATAAAACAAAATGAATGATCACTAATGTAGTAAATTATTCTGATTACAATTTGGAAAATCCATTTCATGGTTAGAAGCTATACCAACTACAATATGAACCAAGATAAGGATACCAACAATGAGAATTGTGGTACCTATATGATTCACCATAAGGGCCTACAATGATAAGATATTTCCATGAATTTGATGATATTATGGACACATTTATGACTACTACTATGGTGATAATCAATGAAATAAATGAAAACATTGTGAGAGAAAAGGATTTATTTAAAAATTTGGATCATCAAGAAGGTAAAATTAGTAAAAACTGATAGAGATAGGTTGGGAAGAGATCTACCTTGTTTCCCTTAAGTGCACCAACATTATGTGTTGAAATTAATTTTTTATGAAGTTGAAAAATCACTCATGATCAACACAAACCAAAAAATATATAAGAAGAAAATAAATAAGTTCATGAAAATTGTGACGAACATATAACTAAATAAACTGAACATGAATCACCATAGTGCAATAAATAATTATTTTACTAGAGTGCTAAATTCATGTGAAGGTATACACACACAAAGTTATGTTTTTAACACTTTAAAAAATTTCATATTAATATATCTTTTTAACTGGATCTCAAAAACATAAGAATCTATGATAAATTAATGTATTATATGGTGACAAATAAAAATAAACTGGATGAAATTGGAACCATTCAACTCACATGAGAGGTTTTGGTGGTGGTATCAATGAAAAAACATAATAAGTTATGAAATCTTGGTAGATTTTAAACTCTCATATTTATTAGATATAATAAATTTGGAAAATATTTGTATAAAATATGAATTAGTGTCAATATCATATTGTATACCACCTTCTAGATCTAGGACTGGAAGGCTTGAATCCAAATAGTGATGAACTATTTTTGGATGTTTAAATAGTTAAATAACATTAAGGTATTTTCAATGATATTACTATTAAAGTAGTAAAATTATAATTCCCCATCAACTTCATAGTGTTAGACATGGAAGAGGACCGAACACCTTTCACTCTGGGAAGGCAATTTTTAACCACTAGGCATTTGTTGATCAATTAAAAATGTGATAAACTATGTCTGAGAGTGGGATATAAACATGTAAGTTTCAACATTCATCTTGAGATGAATAAATGCAGTTAATTGTAATCAAAAGAGTTTGGAGAATATAAAAACCCAAATACAAGGGTCACTAAAGATGATGAAGTTATAGATAAATCCATTATTATGTAATGTGGTAATAAAAATAAAAATGCTGAGAAGAAGAAAGAAAAGTCGAAGTGACAGATCACTTATATGATATCTGATACTAACTCCACCATGTTTGATATGGGAAAAGGTTTGGATAGTACATGAAAATATATTTAATCGTTTAGGATAGAGGATGAAATGGTGTATGGGACCAATAGAAATCAAGAAAGTGCTACCTTTAGGAAGAATCATGTCATTTATAGAGGAAGGAGGACTGAACTATAAATATAGGATATAGATTAAAGTAGTCATGGATAATGAATCATTAAAAACATTTCTATCATTTAGCACCTGATATGAAGTTGATGAATTTAGTGTTATCTTTGTTCATTAAACAAAAGTTCTTCTGAGAGGAAACCTGATATTTTAGGATTATTCTTTTTATTATTATTTTATTTTTATATTCACACATCAAATCACAAAAAAATAATTATTCGAATTTAAATAATTATCTCCTGAAAAATCACTCATGTGTTGTCAACTTTGTAGGACCATTAGAGAATGTAGTAGGACTTATAAGAAGTAACTGTAAATATTAATACATTTTGGGAATCCCATTCACATTTCAAATTCATTAAAATAATCATCAAAAAATAAATACACATTTTGAACCAATGTCAGATGAACCTATATAGCCCATGTATGAAGAATTAATTTCAAGGGGATTATATACACCAATTATAAAAAAAACTTCTAATTTATTCCCCACATTTAGCTGTTTTAAAATCATTTAATTTCAACTACACACCCAAACATGATTCATTATTTAATATACTGCAATATCAGAAATATAATTCCAGGGATAATTACTATTCCATGAATTAAAATTTTTATTTCTAATATATTTAATGTGAAAAATGGGTAAAATGATCAGTATAGAAAATTATGTGGATTACGATTTTCATAGTCAAGATTTAGGAGATCATTATAATTTTATTAAATAAATTTATTATTGGATTCGGCCACCTTTTAATTTAAGATATATTCACCAAATAATTTAGTTATTCATATGAATTTTAATGACTCATTATCCTATATATTCATATCATTCAAGTGAAATATTCTTTTCATAATATTTCCAATTCCTTATTATGTAAACTCATGAGAAACAAGACCATGTTCTCTTATAGAATATTTTTGGAATCTTATCGATACTATGACTACATATAATCACATTTAATATTTTTAATGAATATTTTTATTATCAATTTATTATTGGACTCACCTAACAAAAATCTTTTTTAATATTTTAGAATCCATAAATAACCTTGTAAGTAAATGAGCAGAGTTTCAAGCCCATTTTATCGATTAACACCCACTAATTGTATTTTATAATATTTAACCAAAATAGTTCAGTGGAGAGATTTTCCATTATAGTTTGAGATGTATTATATTGAGAATACTTTTTTCTTGTTTCCTGTTATGATTTATGATGGTTCCTTGATATTTTTGATTGTATTATTTATTAACCTCTCATAATAGAAAAATTGTATTGTGTCTTGGAAGGATAAAAATTCATTATTAATAGATTAAATAGAATTTTATTATTTGTTGTTAGGTGGTGGAAGATAAATTATTCTTAAATAGAATTTAAAAAAAATATACAAAAAAATAGAAATAGATGTTGATTTAATAATAATGATTAATTATATTATGATCTGACTTTGATTTTTTTGCTAATAGAAAGGTGACAGATGTAATGTGATATTTTTAATGATCATATCGTTTGGATATCATCCTATAATATTTTTAGTCAAAACTTAATTTTTGATTTATTTTTTTAAAATTTTTTACCATCGTTCCCAATCCTTGAATTCATTTTATCCTAATGAAAAATCCCTTAATATTATTTTTAATTATTTCATTACATGGTGGAGATGATAGATTTCTTATAGGCTGATGTTAAGTGAATTTTTCAAGAGGTATGTCCTAAACTATATATATATTTTTAATAAAATTATAATATTAAAAATTTACAAGATTTAGAATAAAAAGGGTATGAACATTAACAATAAATTGAAAAATGAAAATGGATCATTTGAAATTTGTGATTTTTTCGAAGAAAAAAAAATACTTGATTTATTGGATTATTTTAAAATTGAGTCATTAATTAATTTTCCCAGATTGATTGTCAAAAATTTTATTTCATATTATATAAATTATTTAATGTATAATTAATTAAATACTGGTAAGGTAAATGTCTTATTGGATACATGGTTATTCTATACTAGTTATGTAGTATGATTTGTGATTATTTTCAATCCTATTTGTACACTCTGAATGTTTTCTATGAAATCTGTGTTTGTTAAAGGATGTTGCATGCAAGATTGTAAGTTTCTTGGATTGTCTTGTGCAAGGAATTTTCCAGGATCATAGTGTCAAAATATATAAATGGAAACATGTGCATAAAAGGCTTTATAGTCTGAGAATGATGAGGTTGCGCAGAAGAATCCTACACGCCCTATGCGATGTCAAAAAGTGTTTTGCGTGATCATTAATAATATTACATGAAGCAACAATGAAACATTAAAACATGCATGTATGATCATCTAGGATTATAAATAGGTTGCTACCCCATGAAAGACTTAGAATTTTCCAACAAAAATCCTATAGTTCTTCCGTATGAAAGACTTGAGAACGAAATAATTACAGATATTAGATCATGTGCACAAGGTGTTCCTTTAGACTGAAAAGAACATTTGAAACCTTCAGTGTTGTTGCATGAAAGATATGTGTTACATGGAAAGTAGGGTTTTCATAAAATTCATCTTCTACAACTATTTAAAAATTGTGTGTGCAAGTTGAGGTATTTCATTCAAGTGTGGTGTTATAATTCTGACATGATTTTGAATATCTATTATGAGTTTGTGTTCATTGATTTCACGTGAATATATTTAGGAAATCGATGCAAGATGTGTATCATGTTTGATTGATACAAATACATTAATTAAAATCTTTTGAAGCGACCTTCAAGTCGATAAACTCAATTAGAGTTCTCCCAAGGCAATGAGCTAGGGGGAGTTGATGGAAGTGATCTAAGGGACATATTGAGATGTCCCTGAACCATCGTAAAGGTAGTGTTCCTAGCATAGAGTTACTATGACCAATCCTTAGAATCTACAAACTAGTGAAGATTTAGTAGAATTAGGTATGACCGTAAACCTAGCAGTGTATGCTCCTTGGACGTAGCCCTTAGTGGAGAACCATGTAAATGTGATGTGTTGTCTCTTTTCTTGTGGTTGTTTGCTTATTGTTCCCTTCATTCATACACATTTAAGGAGTTCCTACCACGGTGGGAACATGATCCTTATTTTAAAAGAAAAAGTCGACACCCTGATTTACCCCTCCCCTCATTGGTTGTCCTAGGGTCCTACAAGTGGTATCAAATGATAAATGATAATTTTGTTATATCTATCCTTTTCCATCATAGATAATGAAATCAATTGTAGGGGAGTCCCTCTCTTCGATGGATGTAATTTTCAGATTTTTGATGAATAGAATGAGATATCATTTAAGATCCATTATAATTGAATTCCTCTTTATTACAAAGCAAGGAATACAAGTTACTGATCCAACAGGGCTGGCTATGACTGATAGAGATAGAAATGTTCTTGATACTAATGGTAATGCCTAGAATGCTATCCCTTGTGGCTTTTTCAGATCAGTTCTAAATGTGATGAGTTTCACCTCAGCAAATTCTATATAGGATAAACATAAAAATATTTACTAATGAGTTAGTAAAGTGAAGGAGGAAAAACGTCAAGTACTACACAATAGGTTTGACGATATAATGATGCATCCTTATGAGAATGAATATTCACTATTCAATCAAATTACTAAAGTAGTGGAAGCAATTCAAGGTCTTGGAGAGGAAATCAAAGTCCTTGATATCGTAAAAAAATATTGGTAAGACTTCCTCTTATGTAAAATTAAATGGTTTAATCCCATGATGAAAAATATATATCTAAACTATATTTGGATGATATACTAAGTAGTCTTGTGTAGTATGAGATTAGAGTCAACCCAAAAGATTCTATGACTCCTGTTAACAAGGAAATCAATTTAAAACAAATGTACTAATTGAAAATTTTAGGAGATAGTTGTGGAGAAGATGATGAGTAAAAATAAATTCTTTCTCTCATTACCAAGAAGCTGAAGAATGGAAAGTTTAAATTATAAATTTATGTTACCTCTAGCTTGTTTTCATTGTGGAAGAGTTGGGCACATTGCCTATCAGTGCCAAAGAACGTTCAATGATGAAGATAGAAAAGTATAAGAAATTGAGAAGCCTTGAGAAAGGATTTTCAAAAAGGGAGACATCAAGAATAGAAACAAAGTACAAAAGAATAATTTTTTCTTGGAAAAGGAAGATGATGATATTGAATTATGTAAAGAAGAAGAACCCGAATTTCACACTGGAAACCATGCTTCCATGATGAATACCATTTAAAAGTTAGAACCCTCATTTGATAAAGATAGAGATAACTAGTTGAGTCAAAATAGTGATTAAATGATTTAAATTAAGAATGGATTTTCCAATCATGAGAATATATGACAGAGATGAAATAATTGGAAATCAATGTTGTAAGAATCATCATAATATGTTGATGAAATTGAAGCTGGAAAATGAATGAATAGAAGAACTAGTGAAAGTAAATTCTTCAATACTTGAAGAATAGATGAAATTGTAGAACTAAATCTTAGAATTGAAGAACAATAAAAGGTCATAAATTTTCTTACATCCAATCTAGAAGATAAGTCCATGATTGTTGAGGGTGTTGAGGAATAATTTGTTACTCTTAAGAGTAAACATGAGTTCCAATCATCCCCATATGAGGGTAAAAAGAAAATTTATTTTGGAATATTCACAGATGAAAAATTACTAGTAAGAGCTGGTAATTATTTGTATGGGGTTTGAAAAAGTCTTGACTGATCAATGACCTTCTTGCATGGGAAACATTAAAATCGGTTTGGAAACTGATACATCAATTTCAGGAAGTGAATATATCCAAAAGATAGACAAGATAAAAGTTGGACATGTTGAAAACTATCTTCAAGTGTAGAAAAATAAACCCTCAATCCAATCTAAAAGAAGAACTAATGATTATCCACAAACATTCAAGAAGTCCTATGTAGTCTAACCATTTACCCAAGGAATAAGGCATGATGAAAATATAAGTGAGAAGACATTTCCTCTCATGATGTGTCAGTTACGTGGCTATCCTGGCCATACCATGTCATATTAAGAAATGGCCAGAAGATATTTGAATGGGGAAAATTAGGGAAGTCAACTGAAGATAGTAATTTCATATACAACAACATATTGAAGAAATTGTTTCTATGGATACTATTTTCACTATTTTAACATTGGCCATAAAGATATGTATTGCAGGAAGATGTTTATAAAGATAAATTCATACTACTCTCAGAGATGCGTCAATACTCACCCTCCCGATGGTGTTGTTCCCGAAAATAGGTTTTCTCCTCCGGAAGAAGATTATGGGTGTGAAGAATCTGATTATGAAGAAGAATTAATTGTAAGGCCATTAGTGTCTTACACTCAATCTATTATCTCATGGAAATAGAAGATGAAAATTAAGAAATCCAATCTTGCAGAAGAATCCCTCAATGATTTAAAAAGTATCATCACATGGATTCTTGATAGTGGATAATCATTCCATATGAAATGAAATAATAACATTTTAATGGATATTAAAAAAATATTGATGGAATATTGGGTTTTGGTAATGATGTCTCTTTGAAGATTAAATGTGGTGGAAATACTTTTTTGGCCAATGGAGAGATGAAGAAGATTGAAGTAATTTATGTGGACGGTCTACATCACAATATCTTTTGTGCTAGTCAACTCTATTAGTTAGGGATAATTGTAACAGTCACTCAAAAAGGCTACACAATAAAGGAAAAAATAGATCGTTATCTCATGAAATGATGTAGAACAAATGAAAAATTATATCATTTTGCCATTAATGATAACTCTTTCTATATTTATGTTGAATTAGAAAAAAAACATATGATATAAAAGGCTGGGGAACATTAACCAACAAGACATGTAAAACATATCAAAGTAGAATATAGTCATGGATATCCCCATTCTAAAATGTGAATGGGAAAAGACTTGGGATTCTTGCATATGAGGGAAGCTAGTATGTAGTTTATATCGACCAAAAAAGAAAATGCAATCACACCTTCTTGATCTCATCCATACGTGCATATGTGTTCTAATAAATTTTGTCAAAACACATAGAGGGTTGTACTTTGTCCATTTCATTGATGATTATAGTAGAATGGAATCTGTAATAATTATTCACAAGAAGTGGCAAGTACCTGATTGCTTAGAAATGTATCACCGAATTGCTGACAATGATACTGGATAGTCAATCAGAGTCATGTGATCTAGAAATGGATGAGAATACACATACATTGAGTTTGATAATTACCTAGAAAAAACAACGAATATGGAATGAGGTGTCTTCTATTAGATCTCCACTTCAAAATGAGGTTGTTGAGAACATAAATCAACATGTCACCATCAAGACCATGACTATACTAGTTGAGAGTTGTTTCTATCTCCATTAATAGAAAGAAGATGTTGATGTTGAAGTTCACAATCAAAATCAGATGGGGATTTATATGGGAGAAAAAAAGACACCATATGAATTGTGGGATGGAAGGAAGCCTTCTTGGATATACCTTCGTCTTTTCAGAATAAAATGGTTCATCCTAAATAAAGTAGCAAATCAAGGGAAGATTGGTTACAATGAAGATGATGGAATATTTCTTGGATATCCAATGATCTAAAAAGCATAAAAGTGATTCAATAAGAATATGGGGAGGATTTTCGAAGGCAGTGATTTAATGACCATTAAAGATAGAACCCCAAATGCTTCAAATAATTCCTATGTTGATGAGATCGAAGATGAGGGATAATTTGAAAATAGTGTAAATGAAAATACAGAAATAGAGGAATGTTTGTCAAACTACCAAGTATAACATCAGAATGATGACTCTGAAGAATAATTTGAAGTTGAAACCATAGCCGGCGAGAATTCAGTTCAATCTCAAAGGAGGAATCAAAGGGGATAAATTGATCAATCCAACATAAAAAAGGATTGGAATGCAGCCACAAAAATGTGTGGAATGAGGATTAATGCAAAATTTTCATTTCAATCAGTTGGGTAACCATCTTCATTTGTATAATCAGCAAAGTGTTAATCATGGGTGAATCCCATGAATGATGCTTTAGATCAAATTAACAAAAAATAGACATGTGATCTATTTTAAGAGATTTTAATGTCACAATTTTGTTGGTAAAAATTGGATCATTAAGAAAAAATATTATGAGCATGGTAATGTGATCCAAAATAAGGCATGACCTATGTGCAAGAGATATTAAATTATTTAAGGTGTTGATGTCGAGAAACAATTTTCTCTAGTAGCAAGATTGGGGTCAATTAGGATTTTTTTTCTATAGAAATACAAACAGGATATAAAGTATAAAAAATGTATGTCAAGCCAGTATTCTTGATTGGTGTTCATGAATAAGAAGTCTACATCGAACAACCAGTCGGTTATATTCTGGGTATTAATGAATTTTTTTGTAAACTATAGAAGGCCCTCTATGGTTTGAAGTAGGAACCACAAGAATGGTATTCCTAGATGGATTCTAATATAATGAATTTTGAATTCAAAATAGGAGTACTAAATCACAATATCTATGGGAAAATTATCCAATTCATCATTTAATGGTTCTAGTGTAATTTGATGAAATTATATTAGGGTGAAGAAAGATTATATTAGTGGATGAATTTTCTCATCACATGAAATAAGAATTTCAAATGACTATGATTGTGGAGCTCAAATATTTCATGGGGATGTCGGTGATTCCAGATGAAGATTACACATTCATTTATCTGGAATGGTATGAAAGAGAGCTACTGATTAAATTCAATATTCATTACTCCAAACCAATTTCAACTATGATTGATATTGGAACAAAACATGGAAAGAATAAGGATGGGACCTCAGTAGATCCCACCATGTATAGGAGGATTGTTGGAAGCTTACTATACCTAATGGTGACATAGCCTCATATTTCATTTGCAACATGATTAGTGGCCCGATTTCAGAGTAATCCAAAATAATTACATATGAAAACAGAAAAAAGAATACTGAGGTATATTTAAGGTACTCATAATTATGGGTTATACTTTTTTTGTAAAAAAGGGACAGTGAATTATCAGTGTTTTCTGATTCTAATTAGTCTAGAGATATAGAGGATAGAAAGTACACTAGTGGATGATCATTCTATATTGGGAAAATGTGTTGGATCCTTGAGAAAGAAATAAGAATGTACTTCTCTTATTACCACATAAGATAATTTTATCTCTGCTGCAAAAGCATGAACCAAACTACATTGGATGAAGCAATAACTGATAGATATTGGTGATGATGAGAAACAACCTACTGTGATTTACTATGATAACAAGAGAGTAATTGATCTAACAAAGATTATTTTTCTTCATTATCGTACAAAAAAGTTTGGAATTTGATATCACATTATCATGAAAAAGGATGATCAAGGAGTGATTAAAATGGATCATGTGGGAACTGATGAAAAAGTGGCTGATATCCTGACCTATCCACTTTCAGTGGCTATGTTTGAAAAAAATTGGATGACCCTCAGTGTTTAGCCACCTACCAATGAATAAAGAGGTTACAATATTCCCCTATCCTCGGTTATGTTACCTATTTTTTTCTATTTGTAAATGTGATGCATGTTTTTGGGGGAGATACTATCCAGGGGTGTTTTGAACTATATGATGAAAAATTATTTATCTTTGGGTTTATAATCATCAAGGGAGAAGGAATAAATTCAGGACATGTGATAGACATGTAATGACATTTAGTACATGTGATGGACATGTAATGCCTCTGTGACTTAATGAGTATTCGAAATTCTGGACATGTGATGGACATGTAATACGTTTATGATATAATAAGAATAACTTGGGCGTTTTTAAGAATTCCAAATCAATTATAATAACATGGGATTCTTGAAAAATATTACACACATTAACAACGATGAATCAGAATCTTGGGCCTAGGTCATCGAGGCCTATAAATAGGTGGCTAACCCATAAAAGAATTAAGAGTTTTTCTGAAAAAAATCTGGTCTCTCTACAATGCGAAGGATTTTCCAACGAAAGAATTGAATATAATTTTTCTTGCACACAATGTGTTCCATTATTCTGAAAAGACCAGGTGAACCCTTCAGTGTAGTTTCACAAAAGATAAGTGTTCCGTGGTATGTAGGGTTTGTGTGAAAGTCATCTTTCGTGAAAATTCCCAAATCGCGGACACAAGTTGAGGTATTTTGCGTAAGTGTGGTGTTATTATTCTAACATGCTTTTGAATATATGGTGTGTGTGTGTGTACATTGCTTTCCAGTGCATTTATTTAGGACATCAATCCACATAGTGTCTCGTGATGGAATGAGACAAAGACATAAATAAAATTATATTCAAATGACATTCAATTTGATAAACTATGTTATACTTCTCCCAATGCAGATATCAAGTGGGAGTCTATGGAAGTGATATGAGGTACGTAATGAGCAATCCTTGAACCATTGTGTAATGGTAGTGTTCCAAGAAATGAGTGACTGTGATCGAAACTTGTAATCCATAATCTAGTGAAGATGTAGTGGAATTAGGTACAACCGACAACCTAGCTGTGTATTCTCCTTGGACATATCCCATATTGGATAAACAAGAAAAAGTGATGTGTGGTCTCTTTTCTTGTGGTTCATTTTTTTATGATCCCTTATGTCGTTAATGTTCAAGGGGTCACTACCACTGTTGGAACATGATCATTGTTTTAAAAGAAAATTTTTGACACCTTGATTCACCCATGCCCACTCAGGGTGTCCTGGTGTCCTACATGTCGTTTACAGTATACTATGATTCCATAATTGGGGACTTGTATGAATTCAATTATAGGGTATTTTATATGTCAATTTATTGTACAGATTTGTTATATTGAAATTTTTTTATTTTGTTTATTAAATTTTTAGTTATTTATTATTATTTTTTGATCGTATTAATATTTGGAAGGATGAAATGTTTTGTGTGAAACTATAAAAATTTGGGAAAATCTACCAAAATGTCCACTATAGAGGACATTCCACAAAATAGGATGATAATAAAAGACTCCCAGTGGATGAAAATGAAGGAATGAAGAAAAAATAATCTCATAAAAAAGAAATTTTAATATTAATGTTGTTTTCTCATTACATGTCATGAAATTTTACCTGTCATGAAAGAATTATAGAGCGTGAAATAGAAAATGAGTTATATGAGTGATGTCAGCAAGTGTAACTGGGTGAAAAATATCATCACACTGTGAAACTCCCAATAATAAAGTTGAGAAGATCCTAATCCATGTAAAAATGTTGTGAATATTTCCAATAATACACATTACCTATATTGAAACACTTCAGTGATGTGGAATTGTCAGGAAAACCCAAGAATGGCCTGATTCAATGCCATCAATGGCAGAGAACTATTTCAAGACCATAAGACCTCCATGGAACACTTTTTCAACCATTATGACACCATTTAATACTACATGAAGATTTTGGAGTCTATAAATAATTGGATGAGCTAAAATGGTTGAGAGATTTCGGGGACCAATGTATTGGGAGAGAAGATGCACTACTACAAGTTCCTCTCTATTCAAATTCTGTAGGTTTTGCTTTATGTTTTTTTTTCTTTATTACCAGCCTCCTTACTTTATCACCCATATGATGAGGGGATAAACCCCACATTGTGCTATGTTATGTCTCCATAAGGGGAATATTTCATTGGAACTTTTTTTATTCATGTACTGTTTGATATAATTTATATATATGATCTTCCAATACTTTTGTTTTTTATTTTCCAATGACCACATTACAGTAATCATAAAAAGAACATTTTAAAAATTGTAAAACTTGTCACCCAGAATTAATGCTTGTCCATTTTGAAATTCATGGTGCATGGTTTAAATTTGGTACTGATACAAGTTCAATTTCAGAAATTTCATAAACTATCTGACCATGGGAAAAGGGGGATTATTATGTTGAGGATGTGTTAACATGATCATTGGATACAACTAATCTTGACTCTGATGATAAACATGGATTAATTAGTTAAAATTTTAATTTCCAATTTCACATAAATTATGAATCTAAAAAACCTGAGAATACATTCTAATTGATTTCTAAATAATCCAAATCTACATTGCATTCTATATTTTTTAGATACAATCAAACAACATTAACATTATTTCTATAAAAAAATCAGTTAAGATCATTTATTTAAAAATATAAATAAAATAATTAAACTTCTCATGGGTTAAATTTGGATCTTACTTCTTTCTATATATTATCTAATAGATTTCCCTGGTCTGATTTTTATAAATATTTTTTTATTTTTTATTTGGATTGTATGTAAATAATAATGCACTATGGTCCTACTAGGATTGGACCAAGACAGTAGTAATGAAATAAAAATATTTTCTCAAAGATTCCTTAATAAGACACACATTTATATTATTTCAGACTATCATATTCACTCACATAATATTCCACTATTATAGAAACTTAATACCCTCATGTTGGGTTCTCATATTCACTGCTCGATATGTTCTAACAATTGTATACCCATTTATTTTTATATATTAACATTCTATAACAGGATAATTTTTTATCAAAAGAAACCTATCTTAATACTTGATGGATAAATTCAATAGATAAACTAATAACTAAAATATATATTAATAATAAAATTAAATTAATATCTACATTTTTATGATGATTAATGAAATGATCATACCTTTGATTTCAAACACGCATGTAACTATTTTCTATGAAATGTATCTCCCCTTAAAAAAGAAATAGAACAACATTCTCTATAAATTTTTTTTATATTCCATATAATAAATTATAAGAAATGTTCAATATATATGTGAAATTATGTTGTGTAATATAACATATACATATTCAAATTACTAACCTGATACAGTCATTGAACATACTATAGTTAAAAAAGTGTATGTGATATTCCATATCCTACTCTTCAAGGATCATTACAACCAATATACATGACCTATGAATTATTCCCATCCAAGGAAGATATATAAAATTTTGATCTATTTACCTATACAACTCATCATCATTTCTCTTTTCCTAGGTACATGTTATTCTCTCATAAAAATATATACATTGAACAAAAATACATTCTTTATTGAGCTAGATAACCTCTATGAATGGAAAATTCAAAAAGATTGTTACTTTAGAAAAAATATTTCATTATGCACATATTTCATTAATTAGGATATATCTTTTTAAAAGAAACTGTTTCCTTATGAATTATTTAATTTAAAATATAAACTATTAAATTTATTATATAAGTGAAGATGATGGAGGGAGAATTTTATCTAAATAATAGAAAATTAATGGTTCTTAATGATGTATTACTATAAAAAATGACTTTTATAACCTTTTATAGAAAAATATCTATCTAAAATTAGATAAATAGAATCTCTATCACGCTTACATTATTTGATACTAAATTCTAGATTGCAATTGGAATCAATTCCTGAATGAGGATATGACAATCATGTGTTTGTATTGATTTTTTGTTTCAAATTTATTCTATTGAATGGATCTTAAGGAAATTTCTATTTCTCTATAAATGATTAATCAAATATGAGGTATTTGGTATATTCCATTTGTTTTCACTAAAACACATAGTATGTAGTTCTGGTTGAATACCCCATTCCAAAAAGTCACGAAACGATTATAAGACATCATTGGTCTTCATATCAATGTTTATAATAATTTAAAGGATTATTTCATAGATATGTTTCCCTATATGAATTATGTCTAAGATATAATGGATAAAATTGGTGAACTAAAATAGAAACTCAAAAAAAATTGAACTCTAATTATATGTGTATTATGTGCCATCATTCTTCCTTTTTAGAATTCATAAATCCTTTCCCTAATAAAAAAATTGAATTCTTTCAACTCATTAAGAACATATGTTCCTAGAATATGTTGAGTAATCAAATTATTTTCACAATTATTAACAAACCACAAATTATTTATCCTGGATTGATAGTACACTGGAAAGAATTATTGATTCCCCAAAAAAGTGGAACTATAACAATATTAAATATATTATATTTTGTATTGTTTATAAAAATAGGAAATGATTTTTTTCTTTTTGTATCCAAACATGAATCATTACATAAGGTATGAAATCATTAATTATTTTAAAAAGGGAATCTCATATATGAAATATCTTTTTAAGAATCATCAAATATGTAAACACTCATATCTCCAATCGATTTTAACTCTTTTATTAATGGATACAAGTATACAAGTATATCATTATGAGGTTAAAATGACTCATATACTAGTATAATCAACAAATTGAATGTTTCTCTCACACACATCCATAGAGAAATATTATAAACAATAATGTAAAATGTTCATGTGTTGTGGGATGCAAGAATCTGACCTAATGGATTAATACCTTCAAAATTCATACCCAAACTAACATTTAGAACCTGAAATTTAAAATCAGGATGTTGTGTATAAGAATTAATCCATGAGAATCCATTTATTGGATAAAAAAATCATCACCATCATTAACTCTCTCAATAGCCTTTCATCACATACATTTTTATATTTCACCATACATAAATATATTTTAAAGTCTATAATTCAATGGAAAGTGCCATATTCTATTTTTTGGAACATGAGATAGTGTTCCATCTATATTTTTCTCCATAAATTTGTTCCACTTTACTCGTAGACATTATGGGTTTTGTTTTTTTCACATATTAATGTATATTTTTTTCGATAAATGATGAATTTTATTAGTATAAAATCTATGCTGGTAAGTTAAATCCCGTTCCATATACTGATTTGAAGAAATATATCCATTATCAGAAAGTTTGTCATTAAAAAATATAAAAATATAATGAATGGTGTTATTAAAAATTATATGCATGGTGTTTTCATGATATTTATACATTTGAAATTCTATCCTTTTCATTTTAATTTATTCTCACTATATATAAGTTGTTACATTACCCCCGAATTTTTTTTTCTCAAAACATTATAATTTTAGATCTTTTCATCATATGTTTTTATATAATAGTCTAATTACATTTGAATAATATATTTCTCAAAATGATACACAAATGGAAACTGATCAAATATTAAATTATTTATTCCACTCCTTTCATTTCATTCATAAATAATAAATGATTTTATCATCTATTTATTCTATTACCAATCATTATAGTTTTTTTTGATTTTTTTTTCATAAATGGAAGATATATACATCCCGACATATACAAGGTCTTAAAAAAGAATGATAAAATATAAAATGTATATGAACACTATCTGAGGTATCATTAAATGAAAAATTTAAAAAAATAAACCATTTATTTTGAATGATGGATGATATCAGATTAGTATGGTACATCCAGTTTTTACCCATTTTATTACTGAAAAAAAACAATATTCAAGTAAAAAATGTAAGCCATAATTAAAAAATTTATTACCACTAATTTTAATATAATAATCATCAAATCACACTAGAATCCAACTAAACAAAAAAAGAGAAATGAAAAAAGCTATAATCGATGCATACAAAAAAATAATGTATGAGATGAAAAATGGGAAAAAACTATTAAATAATTCAATTAATCACATTCCTCTATGAAATAATTATTTTAAAAAACCTTGTTTTTAATATTGCATAAATCCAATTAAATACATCTATCATTATGATGGAAAAAATCTATTCAAGAATAATAGCAATGTCTCACCCAACATAAAAACTAAAAATCATGCTATAATAATATATTGTAAATTATACCAAAATTGATATAAATATAAATTTTAAACCAATCAAAAAACATAGAAATTTATATTTATATAGTTATATTAATACATCCATCATGTCTTGAAGGAGATGAAATAGTGATGTTGTATGATATATGAAATGAAATATAAAATTTTTTAGAAAAAATTACCTATCTCTAAGTGGAATTAAAAAATGTATCGCTTATGTCCTTCAATAATCTTGAGTAAGTCAAATTATAAACCACTAACTGAAATGATAATTTTCATCTTCTAAAATCAATATAAATTGGGTCTATATGCTCATAGAGTGTGCATATATTGTGAAAAAGATAACTTTTAAATGTATTACACTAAATTATACATTATTAACAATTATAATAAAATATATGTTGTTCTAGTTTGAAATAAATTATTAAATTAATATTTTAATTTTCAATAAAAAACACCAGTATCAAAGAAGGAACATTTTTTCATCTCTCTAATGAAAATAATGTTATCCTATTTATATACATATATGCTAATTTTTTCCAACTATTTAATAATATATGTATATATAAAAAATATATATTAATTTATGAGGAAAAGTGACATTTATGGAAAATGTTAATGAGGATTAAAAAATATCAAGATCTAAATATCAAATTTTCATTCATATAGTACAACTTTAGGCTAAATGGAAATAAAAATTTAAAATAAAAAATAATTTTTTTCTAATGAATATGTTTTTAAAAAATAAAAATACCTTTTAAATTTCTTTACATATTCATAAATAGTGAATATAAATTCTATAAGAATTAATAATAAAAAATACAATTATTATGAACATAAGAAACAAAATATAATAATGATTAATCAGATTGTGTGAGAAGCATTAGAGGAAATATGGATGTGTTAAGGGAATGTCTAATAATAATGCTTTAAAATAAGGATCATGGGTTAATACTAAAAGAGAGAAAATAGGGAAAAATTAGATATCAATTAAAATTCCATGACATTGTGCTATATTTTTATGGGAGAACCGTGTCAAAATAGTTTATTTTAAATAGTAGTTCCATATCAATGCGGTTTATTTTCATGGGTGAAGCATGTCTATTCCTTTGACATATAATAATCCCTTAATATATTAGTAAAAAAAGTACTACAATAATTAATTAATTAATTAATTAATATATATCTAAAAAAAATTTATATTGGATTTATTTAAAATTAATGAATAAATAAATTCAAAAACACACTAATATATAAATACACGAATCACATTTTTTATGAAATAATATAAAAAAACCTAAATAATCATTTTTTAAAAAAATCATGAATAATAATGACCTAACATTGTCCTATTTAGTTTTTGATAGGTAGATAAAAACTAAAACAGTGATTGGTAGAAGTGATGAATGATTTAAAACTCACTAATATGATTTTTTAGAATAACGAAATGAAAAAATATATGAATGAGAAGAGTTCAATAGAGGAGAAGAGAGGGGAGACCTTCACTGAAGTGATGGGAGATTATGGATTGTGGGTAGGGGTGAGGGAAGGCTGAGGGTGTTATGTGAACATGACACACTGATAGTTTAAAAAACAATTGTAATGAACTTATACCTACCAATGTTGTTCATATAACTTTTTTATAGACTTCTGATGGGGACTCAATTCCAATGGTTCTTGTAATATTATTTCATTGAGGTATGGGGATAACATTATTTTCCCACAGTTTATATTAATATATGTCAAAGGATAAACATAAATAAATATCCTATGAATAGAAAAGGGTTTGAATTTTTTTATTCTATGAATGTAAATTAAATGTGATGGAAACCCCTATTCTTAAAGCACCCAAAAAAATGACTAGTGAGGAAGAGTTGTCTCTCTTTGAAAAATGTATAGAAAATATCACAGATGTTCAATGTGTCATATTATCATCAATTTATAATGAGATTATAAAGAATAATGGGAAACTAGATGCGCGTTCTACAATGTCTCACCTTCATGATGTATATCAAGAAGAGTCAATATAGAAGATATATGAGATCTCCAATGCACTGTTTACTTATAAGAATGGAGATTTGGCATCTAATGGGCATAATTTAGTAAATATTAATGGATTTATATAATTATTAGATATATTAGCAATTGTATTCCAAGATGATTTGTGGTAATATATATTCCTTTCCTCTCTATCCAAGTTCTTATATAGTTTCATTGTTAATTATAACATGAGAAAAATTAGAAAAGTGTTCTAGAACATCTCACCCTCATTATAAAAGTTGAAAAGAAGATGTGGTGTGAAAATACCATTGATCTTATGGTAAATAAGAAATGGAAGATCACATAAATAGGGATGAGGACTCATATTAAATCCAATTCTCTATAGCATCGTCCTTCCCAGAAGAGTAAGTCCAATTGTAGAAAATGGAAAATAATGTAGTATGTTTTTCGTGTAGAATATATGGCCACTATAAGAAGATATTTTCCATGAAGAAAGGGGGTGATAATGGTGTGTTCTTAATTGTGATTAGTCCACCCATATCTATACTTTTGGATTTATATACAACATTTCATTCTCGCATATGTATCTAAATGTAGGAACTATGTATAGTCTAAATGAATTCTAGGGGTGAGGAAGAATTACGGGTTTCCGATGTTGTGAGGTAGTATATTATAGTCATTGGAGACTAACAACATCTATTTAAATGAAAATTGATCATTGTTTTAAAATATTTTTATTATATATTTATTGTAACAACAAACATAATTTCACTATCCTACATAGATAGATATGGTTTTTTCATGTTTGAAAATAAAAATTGTTTCTTTTATAATTACAAAATATGTTATAGTATATCACATTTACATATTTTTATTTATATATTAAATTTTGAGAAACATGTTTTCGTTATTAATAATGTATCATGTAAACATGAGTCATATAAAATCCAATTATGGCATCATTATCATGGAGATATAAATGAGTGTAGTCTCTCAACGATATATCAAGATGATTATTTGTACCCCTTTGAGATAAAAACACATGAAATATTCCATACATGTTTAGAAGATAAAATGTCCAAACCACCATTCAATGGAATGGTTGAAATGGCCACAGGACATCTATGATTGATACACAATGATGTGTTAAGACCATTTCGAATATAATCTAGAGGGTTTTATTTCAACTTCATAACATTCATTGACAACTTGAGTAGATATGGTTATATCTAATTTTTTTGGTATAAGTCTGAGTCCATTGAAAAATTAAATGAATTATTAAAATATTTAGAGAATAAACATTGAAATAAGACAAATAATCTTTAATATTATCATGCTAGTGATTATCTTACCTACAATATTATCAAATTTCCAAGGCGGTTAAGGATTCTTTCTCAACTCACATGACCTTACACACCTTGGGTGAATACTTTTAGTAAAATGGTGAATCGTTCCATTCATGCCATAGTATGTTTAGTGATGATTCATAAAGATCTTCCATGATCCGTTTTTGGGTATGCATTACAAACTATGACATAAACATGTAATTATCCACCAACTATAGAGAAAAATTGAATTCTTAACAAGTTATGGAATATACATAAATCTTTTTTGTCGCTTAGACATTTTTTAGTGTAATATTAAAGTGTTAAGGCCATCATTGGTAACAAAATTACCACCCTAAGAAATATAGTGTATATTTATGGGGTATCCTAATGAAATTAAGGGATACTACATGTACAACCCCTTAGATAAGAAAATGATTATTTATATAAAAGAAATTATTGTTGAGATGGATAACATACTAAATAAGGCTAGTGGGGGAAATACTAACATAGATAAAGTTAATTCACAATATACAAAAGTGTTGGTATATATATAAATTCCATAAGTATTAGATGATGATGTTTTTTATAAATCAAAATTTCTACATAGGATCACCATAGAGGTATATTAACCAGAGAGATAAGGTCTGTAGTTATTGAAGATGATGAATTGTTATTGGTTGAAAATAGCAATCATATTTTTTAAAGGAGGTATTAGGGAGCCCATAAGTTACATGATGGTAATAAACCATGAATTAAAAAATGGATTATGTGTACTAAATCTAATTTTGGGTTTTGGTCAATCCTCTAATTGATGTTAATCCTATTGGGTTAAAATGTATATTCAAGAGAAAATAGACATGTAATTTTATGAAAGAACCAATAAAGAAAGGATAGTGGATAAAGTGTTTAAATGACATCAAGAAATTGACTATAATATAACTTATCCAATGTCCATTTTTAAATCCATTATATTTAGAATTTTTGTAGTGGAATACAACAACTATAGAATTTTGTTGTTCTAAATCAAAACACATTTTCTTAATGAGAACCTTTAGGTAGAAGTCTATATGAATCAACTAGAATGTTATTTGAATATAGGTAGAGAAAATAAGATATTAAAGTTACTAAGAACCATTTATGGATTGATGAAAGCATCCGAGTTATGGAAAATTCAGTTTGATGAAGTTATAAAAGAATTTGGTTTCATTAAGAATTAATGTAAGGAATTTTTAACAATGGGTTTAGTTTCTATGTGGTAATTATTCTAGTACTATATGATAGTGAGATATTAGTTATTTGAAATGACATACCAACCTTACGATCTGTTAACGAATAGTTAAAAATGCTTATCTATTAAGGAAATATATGAAGCAGCCTAAATTATAAGGATTATGATCATTTTTGATAGATCTAAGAGGCTTATTAGACTAATTCAAGGTATAAAAAATTGACTAAATACTAAATATGTTTTATATGGAATATTCATTGATGGAATGGTTCCATTATCACATGGTATACATCATTCAATGAAAATGAATCCTTAAATATAATGAGATAAAGAGAGAATGAGTAAGATATCAATGACTTAGGAAATTTGATCAATAATGTATGTCATGATATGTACTGATGTTGATGTTTCAAATGAATTGAATATAGTAGGTAGATATCAAGATGATCCATTTTAAAATCATTAATTTTCTTTTACATTTGTCCTTAAGTATCTATTAACAACTGAGGATATTTTCCTATTGTATGGGGGTATGAGGAGATAGTCATTAATCATTATAATGATACTAGTTTTAAAAAATAGTATAAGAATATAATTTCCCCAACAAGATATTTATTTATTATAAATGAATTAGTCATGAGGTGTGAGAGTTCAATCCAGCATGTTTTTTTCATTTCTAGAGCATAATCTAAGTATATAACGACCAT
The DNA here is from genome assembly GCA_963277665.1 of Viscum album. NCBI lineage: Eukaryota > Viridiplantae > Streptophyta > Magnoliopsida > Santalales > Viscaceae > Viscum > Viscum album. The sequence continues at coordinate 1,821,795,693 of OY728164.1, forward strand.
TGATGTAGCTAATGAATCCTATTGGATACAATATTTTTTCCAAGATCTTTATGATGTACCTAAAAATAAATTTCGTTAGGGTATTATATTTTTATAATACTATAATAGTGTTTCTTATAATATATTAAAGGTCACATCAACAGATAAATCATATACTCTTGATGTATCTCCTATTGTGGGTTCTTCTATCTGAGGGGTGAAGTTGTAGTAATAGGAGATTCAATAGAATAAAAATTGTAGAACCCCTTTACTAATGAATTATCTGATTATAAACATGATTATAATCTTAAATCTATAAGAATAAAATTTATGTTTAATTGGATCTATTGTAGTGGAATTTTATTCATGTTGGTTCCCTTGAACTAAATTTTTTTTACTTTATAATTACCAATATTCATTTTTTTAAATATTATTAAATTATTTATCATATCCTTATCATTATTCCCTAGGAAATAGTATTCGATAATTTTCAAAGAGTGGTAGTCACACTGAAATGTCAGAGAACTACGCCACCATGATGTGAACCTATATGTATATCCCATTTTTAATTTCTGGTGTAGTAGATTATGAGAATGCGAGCTTCTAGTCAAAAATCCATATTTATATGTTTCATTGGATTTTCTTATTTATATATGTGTGTATTATTCCATAGAAAATAATGCTAATATCAATGGATATTCAGAGTCCTATAATTTCATGTATTGTTGATAACCATGTTTACATATATTCATATTGACTGAGAATATTTTGGGGGATTTATGAGTTATATTTCATTAATATATAATTAAAGAAATTATTTATACCTTATATTAATTAATGGATGGTTATGTATCATCACTTTTTTGGAAATGATACAACCTAAATAAAACCATGGACGTGTTGTGTCACGACCCCTCCTCGGGGCCCGTGCCGTGACTACCCCATTCCCGCCTTCCATAGGCCAGAGGCTGGCGACTAGCACCAAGGCGTGAATCCTAGAAAAAGGGAAGGCATTGGCTTTGTAAAGTAAACAAGCACCACAGAGTAAGCAAGCGGAAAAGTAAACACTATGTAAAAACTGTAACAAGCTGTGTTGAAAGTAAAAGGGGTCGGAAATACAAGCCCAACTGTAAAGTACAACTGAAAGGGAAAAATAGCAACTGAAAGGAAAAGCTGCAGCGTCGAGCCGTCCTCTGGATGTCCCACCTGAAGGGTGGGTACAGATAGCCTCTACTGCTCATCGGGTCCACCTGACCACTCCGAGTATGTCCCGCCCAGTGGTCCACCTCCAGGTACCGTCCTGCTCCGCAAGCCTCCACCAAAATCAGCGATGTCCGTCGTCTGCAACCAACACAACGTAGTGCGGGCATAACCCGTGCAGGGGTGAGTATAAGCTAATCAGTAGGGACCCCAAGACCCCCGAAGTTCTCCCGAAATCCACAAAGGAAAGAAACAATCACGAAGTAACAACCCAAACTGCTTAGGTATATGCCCATACATATACCTAAGTCATCAATTCCCGTTCGGATCCAACCTCTGAGCCCAAGCACAACCCAGTCCACACAGGAAAGCAAACGTAAACCCACATAGGATAGCACAACACAATCCACAAAGGAGAGCAAAAGTAATCCACACAGGATAGATCAGCACAATCCACAAAGGAGAGTAACACAGGATAGCTCAGCACAATCCACAAAGGAGAGTAACACAGGATTCAGCTCACACAGGATATACTTCTTGTATGACGATAAAGATGATCACTGATCCATCTAAGTCATCGGACCAACAACGGATCGAAAGGTACTAACCCCCACAACTACACACATAGGATCGGGCCCACACAGGACCTGTAGGCGCTGGCTCACACAGAACCGCTGAGCGCTGACCCACACAGGATCAGATCCACACAGGATCTGTAGCACTAATCCACGTAGGATCGCTGAGTGCAGTAGTCATCGCAGTCCACTGAGGATCTCTGCATAGTCATCGTCACAGTCCACTCAGGATCTCCGCACAGTCGTCGCTGCAGTCCACTGAGGATCTCTGCATAGTCGTCGTCGTCGTCGCAGCCAGCACTAGGGTTCCCGCACACAACAAGCTCGTTCGGGAGGGTCCGCTCCACGAGCTGAGAGGCTGATACATCAACTGACAAAAAGTCCGAATTTGATTTATCCAAAAGTTCTGTATCGTCAACAGGAACTCAACGTCGTAGACGGCCCGTCAATCGGATGCCCGGTCTGAGAGATATTGGCTTTTTCGTCTCAGGGGCCCTGTTGGTTTTTAAGGCAAAACCAACCCTACCGAACTACACCTGCATCCAAACTTCAGGTGGAGCATTCCAAAAGATCCTTATCACTTAGAGGAAAACAAAAATGTCGATGGCACGTCGATCGGACATCCGAAGCTCAAGATATGAGTGTTTCCGCTCTGAGGGCCCTGTTGGTTTCGTGTACGAACCAACCCGGCTGAACACAAAGTATTCTGAAACCTTTAGTGCGATATACCAAAACGACCGCCTCGATCCAAGGATCATGTTGCCGCTAACGGCGCATCATTCAGAGGCCCGTAGCTCATGTTATGAGCAAAAGACCGAAAAGGTCCGAAGATGGGGGGTCTGGGCCCGGGCCGTCCCGGCCCGACCCACCCTGGGTCGACCGAACCGGGTCGACCCGACCCAGTCCAACTCGGCTGGACCCGGTCTAGCCAGGCCAGGGTGCGGCCCTACTCGGCTCGGCCGAGCGGCCGAGCAGCGCGACAGCCGCGGGGCACCGCCCCCGCAGGATGAGGATGTCGCGGCCCTCGAGGGGCCGTGCTGGACGTCAGCGGACGTGGCATGTTGCCGCGTATCGTGTGGGCGAGCCGGACCCACGCGGCCACGAGTCCGCTGGTCGCCGCCGCCGCAGCTTCAACTGCGGCGGCCATGTCCGACCGCACGCCGGGGCACCGCTGCCACTGGCCACCGGTGACCCGCGCCGCCGGAGACTTCTGCCGGCCAGCAGAGTTGCTCCGGTGGTCCGTTTTCCTTCCCGTATGCGCCTCTGTTCCCCCCGGGTTCCGTTTTTCACTGAGGGATCATCAAAATTCCCTTGCGTCATGTTTTGTCGTCGCCCGCCAAATCCGCACAACAATGAAGAACGACGGAGGGTTATCGGGCCGTGTTCGTTTAGCCCGCACCCTCCGCGTTAGATAAAAACATTCAGGAGAATTATTCAACACATCAAACAACAATTTTAATAAATTAAAATTGTTCTTTATGAAACCGGGTTTTTTATTTCTTTTAAAAGAAACGATCACGGAAATATAAAACATTCAAATAAAACCCCTACCTCGTCAAGTGTCGCACGCGCGTTCTTCGCGGATTGGATTGCCGCGGAAGGAGGCGATCGTCGCGTCGCGGAAGGTGTCGCGTCGTCGAGGAAGGGCATCACGTCGTCACGGAAGGGCATCGCGTCGACGAACTACGAAGTTCAAGAACAACAGATTTAATTTTTAATAATTAAATCCATTTTGAGTTAAAAACCACAAAGGAATTTAAAGAATCGAAAAATCTCACCTCAATGGATGATAGATGATTTTTGTCGCGGAGGAAGGAACGTCGCTGAAGAACGTTGCGAGAGGGGAAACATTGGCGTCGTGGCACACGGCGTCGCGTCGTCGATTTCCGCGGGTTTGGCGTTCTTCGTCGGAGGCCGGCGTTCTTCGCGTTCTTCGCGTTCTTCGCGTTCTTCGCGAAGGAGGATGAAGAATTCTTAGAGGTTCTTCAAGGTTTAACACAACATTACAAAAAGGAGGGTGTGTTGGCCTTATTTTTTTATTACGCCAACGGATTTCAAACAGGTTAAGAAAAGAATGAAATTAATTCATAGAATTAATTTCAACGAATAAACCACCCATTTAATTCAAAGAAGAATGCCACCCAATTAATTGGTGCGTTAAGAAATTAAGAAAACGCGTCAGTTGACTTTCATAATGACTGGTTTTCGCGAGTGCGTTACATAGCGGAAAAGAAACGGTGGGACTCATGTGGGCCCCACCCCACAAATATCATACCAAGTGGGTAGGATATTTTGGAAAGCACCTTATCCGTAACAACTCGTCTTAAGAAGCTTTAAGTGGCTTCATGTGGATTCCAAGTGGCTTAAGTGAAATAAAATAAAGTTTGTCGTACAATTATTTTACTTCTTAACTTTAAGCCTGAAAATTAAAAACCACACTCGAGCAAACGCAACTCTGGAAGAGGCGTTTCTAAGCAAGTACCGATGCTGCGATTCCATCGGTGCCCTCAGAATTTGATTCCGAGCACGGGTTCAAAAGTTAGAAAAACTCGCTCGTCCGTTCACTGAACGTACCCGAGCCAAACTTCGGAAAATGATTCCGGGAACACTGGGCCTCAGAATCAGGTGCCGTCAGAAACTGTGCTCTTTTAAAATTCCAAAGAAAATTAAGAAAAAAATTTCCTTGAAATTTAAGGGTCTTTACATTACTCCCACTCAGGGCTTTACGTCCCCGTAAAGATACATCATAAACTAGGGAAACAAATGTGGGTACTGATCACGCATCTGAACCTCTCGCTCCCGTGTTCTCTCCTGGAGGTTCCCGTGCTGCCATCTGATGCGCACAAGAGGAATCGATCTCCCACGTATGACCCGCTCCTGTCGATCCTCTATATCCACCGGGACCTCTGTAAAAGTCACCACATCATCCACCTCTATCTCCCCATGGTCAATAATGTGCGTCGGGTCGTGCACGTATCTCCTCAGTTGAGATACGTGGAAGACGTCGTGCACCCGGTGCAACTGAGGTGGTAGAGCCAGGCGATAAGCCACCTTGCCAATCCTGCTGAGGACCTGGAAAGCTCCGATGAAGCGTGGAGACAACTTGTCGCCTCGGCCAAATCTCCGTAATCCACGTCGAGGTGAGACACGCAAGAAGACGTGGTCTCCATCCTCGAACTCTAGTGGCCTCCGCCTCCTGTCAGCATAAGACTTCTGTCGGCATTGAGCTATCCTCATCCGCTCCTGGATGACCTGGACCTTCTCTGTCATGGCCCGGACCATATCTGGTCCCACAAGTGCTGACTCCCCAGGGTATGTCCAGCACAATGGAGATATGCAAGGTCTGCCGTACAACGCCTCGTATGGTGCCATCCTGATAGTGGAGTGATAGCTGTTGTTGTACTCGAACTCCACCAAGGGTAGTTGGTCCTCCCAGCTGCGACCAAAGTCGAGGACACATGCGTGGAGCATGTCATCGAGAGTCTGAATGGTCCTCTCTGTCTGACCATCCGTCTGAGGGTGAAAGGCGGTGCTTAGACGCAGCCACGTCACAAACGCCTCCTCCAACCCCTTCCAAAGCTGGGAAGTAAAACGAGCGTCCCGATCGGAGACGATAGATGTTGGCACACCGTGAAGTCGTACAATCTCCTGATCATAGAGACGCCACAAGCTCTCCACTGAGCCCTGCTCTCTGATGGGTAAGAAGTGTGCCAACTTGGTGAGCTGGTCAACAATCACCCAAATCGAGTCGTGACCTCTGGAAGTGCGTGGAAGACCAGTCACGAAGTCCATAGATATCTCGTCCCACTTCCACTCCGGCACCTCCAATGGTTGTACCAAGACATCTGGTACCTGATGCTCTACCTTCACCAACTGGCAGGTGAGGCATCGTGAAACGAACTCTGTCACAACCTTCTTCATGCCCGGCCACCAGTGCTGTCGTCTGATGTCCTGGTAAATCATCACCACTCTAGTATGCACCGCCAAAGGAGAAGTGTGAAACTCTCTCAGCACCTCCTCTTGTAAATAGACTGGTACCAAGGTACTTCCTCTGAAAAGGACGTCGTGCTCTGCTCCAAGGGAGAAACCATCAGGTGCATGTCCTGAGGATATCTGTGCATGCCGCGTCTCACAGTCGGCGTCCCCACGCTGTGCCTCTCTGACCCACTGCAGTAGTGGAGGAGTGACTCTGATAGACTGAAGGAAGGCTGTTCCATCTCTATCCACGAAGGATATCTGCAACGCGGATAGCTGCTCTGTCGCCTCCTCAAGTAGCTGAATGCCCGTCCTCCGGCTGAGGGCATCAGCTACCATGTTCCCATTCCCAGGAGTATAGACTATCTCAAATTCATAGTCCTAGAGGAACTCGAGACATCACCGTTGTCTTAGGTTCAGTTCTTTCTGAGAGAAGATGTACCTAAGACTCTGGTGGTCAGAAAAGACTATAAAGCGCTCGCCCATCAGACAGTGCCGCCATGTCTTTAGAGAGAAGACCACTGCTGCTAACTCCAGGTCATGTGTGGTGTAGTTCTTCTCATGCAGCCTCAACTGACGTGATCCATAGGCAATCACGGCCCGCTCCTACATCCGGAAACATCCGAGTCCGGTCCCTGATGCATCGTAGTAGACTACGTATCCAACTCCCTCCTCAGGAAACCTCAAGATAGGTGCGCTGGTCAATCTCTGTCTCAGCTCCTGGAAGCTCTGCTGACATCTGTCTGACCACACAAAGGGTTTCCCCTTCATTGTCAAAGATGAGAGTGGTTCCTCACCTATATAGAAGTCCGACACAAATCTCCGATAGTATCTGGCTAGACCCAAGAAACTCCACACCTCCGTCACGCTCCTGGGTGGCTCCCAAGCTGGCACTGCCTCGATCTTCGCGGGATCCACCGCAACTCCGGCCTCAGAAATGATGTGCCCCAAGAAGTAGACCTCACGTAACCAGAACTGGCACTTCGAGATATTTCAATAAATATGGTGCTCTCAGAGTGTGTCTAGTACAACCCGCAAGTGGTAGGCATGCTCCTCCTCCGTGGTCGAGTATACCAAAATGTCTTCGATAAAGACCACGACAAATCGATCGAGGTACGGCTGGAAGATCCTGTTCATGAGGATCATGAACACTGCTGGAGCTTTGGTTACGCCGAATGGAATAACCAAGAACTCATAGTGGCCATACCGACACCTGAAGGTCGTCTTCTGCACGTCCTCGTCTCGAACTCTGAGCTGATGATAGCCTGACCTGAGGTCTATCTTCGAGAACCCCCGTGCTCCCTTGAGCTGAACGAAGAGGTCATCAATCCTCGGTAGCAGATACTTGTTCTTCACTGTCACCTGGTTCAGGTGACGACAGTCAACACACAGTCGCAAGCTCCCATCCGCCTTCTGGGCGAACAATATCGGGGAAGCCCAGGGTGAAACACTGGGTCGGATGAACCCCTTGCCCTGCAAGTCCTCCAACTGTACCCGCAGCTCTCGAAGCTCAGTGGGGGCCATCTGATACGCTGGAGTGGATATCAGGGTTGTCTCGGGGTATAGATCAATATAAATGTCTACCTCTCTGCGATGAGGTTGCCCTGGAACGTCATCGGGAAAGACGTCCGCGTACTGATCCACCACTGCCGGAAAACTAGGACTCCGCACGTCAACTGCTCCAAGGATGAGGCTAGCCAACTGATGAGTGATGGGTTGTCCCCTCCTCTACGAGAGTCCCTCATGTGCTGAGAAGTCTCCCTTCTCGCCGGTGAAGGTGAACCTGCTCCCGTCGGTGCGCACACATCGCACTTTGCGCCTAAAACAGTCAATCTGAGCATGGACTATAGATAACCAATCCATGCCCAAGATGATGTCGTAAGGCCTCGACACCACTACAAGAAGATCCCAGCCGAAGCTCTCGCCTCTTAGAGTAAGCTCACACTACCGGCACCAGTGCGTAATCGTCGAGTCTGCTTCCGTAGGGGTCTCTAGCCGTAAGGATCGAGCCAACGGATCTGTCGGAATCTCTGAGCTCCGAACAAGGGTAGTGGCTATGAAAGAATGACTCGCTCTTGTGTCTATGAGAACTGCAGCAAGGGTGGAATAGACACATATCGTACCTCGAATCATCTCTGGCGCGCCGTGGTCGTAGGCCTCCGCTGCCTAGAGCTGTGCCTGCCTCTGCCCGCCAGCTCCCTGTGGTCGGGGCAGGCCTCCTGGTGGTGGTAGTGGCAGAGCCTCAAAGCGTCGCCCACCACCTGCTGCTCGGCCAGCTCCTCTGCCTCATCCGCCTCCTCCCTGTGGACCGCCACGGTCGACCCTCTGCCTCTACCTGGGTGTCCCCTCCACCATCTGCTGCTCCTCGGCACGGCGGGTCGGGCAGTCACGAGCCATGTGGCCCTGCCCGCCGTATGCGTATCACTGCCTGGCTCTCGAAAGACTGGCTCCGCGCTGTGTGCGCCGCACTGCTAAGCAAGGGTCCTGAGGTCGTCTACAAGAGGGTCTAGTCTGCCTGGAACCCTGAGTCATCCGTCGGCTACCTGCTACCGAAGACTCTGCTACCTTCCGCCCTGCGGTAGGTCTCGCTGCTGAAGTAGACTCAGCAAGAAAGCTCACGATCAGAAGGGCTCGCTCCAGTACTACTACCTTTGTCAGGATGCTGAGGGAGATCAGAGATGCCCTGATCTCATGTCTCAAACCCTGATCAAAGGTCCAGGCCTGGAAGAAGGGGTCTCGTACCATATCTGTCGAGTAGCGAAAAAGATCGGTGAATCTTGCCGAGTACTGGGCGACCGTCAAGCTACCCTGCCGCAGCTAAAGAAGCTCCTGGATGCGCACCGCACGGATGGTGGCCGGCATGAACTCTGAGCGGAAGAGGCCCTAAAAGTCTTTCCAGATGAGAGAGGCCTCATCGTGCACCTGGAGCATCAAGCTCCACCATTGTCCTGTAGCTGCGTATAGTAGGCTCGCCGTGAGGATCACCCTGAGGTCTGCTGGTGTCCTCACTAGCCTGAAAACTCGTACGACCACCTCCAGCCAGTCCTCGGTTGCTTGGGGGTCCGTCTCCCCACGAAACCTGGGTGGTCGCTGGCGCTGGAACTCGTGCATAGCTCTGAGGTGACGTGCATCGTCAGCGTTCGGTGCTGGTAGCATAGGGGGCTTGGCGGTTAGAGGTACCATCGGTGCCTCCACCGTCAAAGGGCCTTGTACCGAGGCCTCGTCGCTCGGCGGGTTATCGTCGCGCTCTACTCTTGGAACCCTAGCTGGCTGTCGTCGTGGGGCCATCCTGAAAAGGAAACAAGTGCACCACGGTCAGAACAGTATACCTGGTGAGCTGACACAAGTAATCACAAAGAAAACTTGAAACACACAAGCAATCAATGTTTTCGTGCATTAAGTCAGAAATCAGAAGTCAGGGTCCTGGTGTACGGATATGTCGGCCGCCGCCCCAACACTGGACTCCCTGGACTGATAACCACACCGAATACGCTAAACACTATTTCTTCACATAGATGAAATATCAGAGTCTGCGGTAGAACCAACCACCTCTGATATCAATTTGTCAGGACCCGTCCTCGGGGTCCGTGCCGTAACTACCCCAAGCCCGCCTTCCATAGGCCAGGGGCTAGCGACTAGCACCAAGGCGTAAATCCCGGAAAAAGGGAAGGCATTGCCTTTGTAACGTAAACAAGCACCAAAGAGTAAGCAAGCGGAAAAGTAACCACTATGTAAAAACTGTAACAAGCTGTGCTGAAAGTAAAAGGGGCCGGAAATACAAGCCCAACTGTAAAGTAAAACTGAAAAAGAAAAACTACAACTGAAAGGAAAAGTCGCAGTGTCGAGCCGTCCTCTGGAAGTCCCACATGAAGGGCGGGTACAGATAGCCTCCACTGCTCCTCGGGTCCACCTGACCGCTCCGAGTACGTCCCACCCAGTGGTCCACCTCTAGGTACCATCCTGCTCCACAAGCCTCCACCACAATCAGTGTTGTCCGTCGTCTGCAATCAATACAACATAGTGCGGGAATAGCCCATGCAGGGGTGAGTATAAGATACTCAGTAGGGACCCTGAGACCCCCGAAGGTCTCCCAAAATCCACAAAGGATAATCCACAAAGGAAAAATACAATCACGAATTAACAACCCACACTGCTTAGGTATATGCCCATACATATACCTAAGTCATCAATTCTCGTATGGCTCCAACCTCCAAGCCCAAGCACAACCCAGTCCACACATGAAAGCAAACGTAAACCCACATATGATAACACAACACAATCCACGAAGGAGAGAAAAAGTAATCCACACAGGATAGCTCAGCAGAATCCACAAAGGAGAGTAACACAGGATTCAGCTCACACAGAATATACTTCTTGTATGACGATAAAGATGATCACTGATCCATCTAAGTTGTCAGACCCACAATGGATCGAAAGGTACTAACCCCCGCAATGACCCACATAGGATCGGGCCCACACAGGACCTATAGGCGCTGGCTCACATAGAGCCGCTGATCGCTGACCCACACAGGATCAGATCCACACAGGATCTGTAGTATTGATCCACGTAGGATCGCTAAGTGCAGTAGTCGTCGCAGTCCACTAAGGATCTCTGCATAGTCATCATCGCAGTCCACTAAGGATCTCTGCATAGTCGTCGCTGCAGTCCACTGAGGATCTATGCACAGTCGTCGTCGTCGTCATCGCAGCCAGCACTAGGGTTCCCGCACACAGCAAGCTCATTCGGGAGGGTCCGCTCCACGAGCCGAGAAGCTGATACATCAACTAACACAAAGTCCGAAGTTGATGTATCCAAAAGTTCCGTATCGTCAACAGGAACTCAACGTCGAAGACGGCGCGTCAATCGGACTCCTGGTCTAAGAGATATTGGCTTTTTCGTCCCAGGGGCACGGTTAGTTTTTAAGGCAAAACCAACCCGACCGTACCCCACCTACATCCAAACCTCTGACAGAGCATGCCAAAAGATCCGTCTCACTTAGGGGAAAACAACAATGTAGACGGCACGACGATCGGACGTCCGAAGCTCAAGATATGAGCGTTTCCGCTCCGGGGGCCCGGTTGGTTCCGTGTATGAACCAACCCAGCCGAACCCAAAGTATTCCGAAACCTTGAGTGCGATATACCGAAACGACCGTCTCGATCCAAGGACCACGTTTCCGCTGACGGCGCGTCGTTCGGAGGCATGTAGCTCATGTTACGGGCAAAAGACCGAAATGGTCCGATGACCGGGGCACTGCCCCCGCGGGATGAGGATGTCACGGCCCTCGAGGGGCCGCGCTGGACTTCAGCGGACGCGGCATGTTGCTGCGTCCCGTTCGGGTGAGCCGGACCCGCGCGGCCGTGGGTCCGCTGGCCGCCGCCGCCGCAGCTAAAGTCGCGGCGGCCCTGTCCGGCGGCACGCAGGGGCGCCGCCGGAGACTTCTGCGGGCCACCGGAGTTACTCCGGTGGTTTGTTTTCCTTCCCGTCTGCGCCGCTGTTCCTCCTGGGTTCCGTTCTTCACTGCGGGATCATCAAAACGCCCTTGCGTCACGTTTTTTCATCGCCCACCAAATCAGCACAACAACGATGAACGACAGAGGGTTATCGGGCCGTGTTCGTTTGACCCACACCCTCCGCGTTAGATAAAAATAGTCGGGAGAATTATTCAACACATCAAAAAACAATTTTAATAAATTAAAATTGTTCTTTATGAAACCGGGTTGTTTATTTTTCTTAAAAGAAACGATCATAGAAATATAAACCTTTCAAATAAAACCCCTACCTCGTCAAGTGTCTCATGCGCGTTCTTCGCGGATTTGATTTCCACGGAAGGAGGCGATCGTCGCGTCGCGGAAGGCGTCGCGTCATCGCGGAAGGGCGTCACATCGAAGAACTCCGAAGTTCAAGAACAACAGATTTAATTTTTAATAATTAAATCCATTTTGAGTTAAAAACCACAAAGGAATTTAAAGAATCGAAAACTCTCACCTCAACGGATGATCGAAGATTTTTTTCGTGGAGGAAGGAACGTCGCCGAAGAGCGTTGCAGGAGAGGAAACCTTGGCGTCGCGGCACACAGCGTCGTGTCGTCGATTTCCACGGGTTCGATGTTCTTCTTCAGAGGCCAGCGTTCTTCGCTTTCTTCATGTTCTTCACGTTCTTCGGGAAGGAGGATAAACAATTCTTAGAGGTTCTTGAAGGTTTAACACAACATTACAAAAAGGAGGGTGTGTTGGCTTTATTTTATTATTACGCCAATGGATTTCAAATAGGTTAAGAAACGAATGAAATTAATTCATAGAATTAATTTCAACGAATAAACCGCCCATTTAATTCAACGATGAAAAACGCCCAATTAATTGGTACATTAAGAAATTAAGAAAACGCGTTAGTTGACTTTCATAATGACGGGTTTTCGCGGGTGCATTACTTATCAGAAAAGAAACGGTGGGGCTCGTGCGGGCCCCACACCACAAATATCCTACCAAGTGGGTAGGATATTTTGGATGGCACCTTATTCGTAAAAATTCCGCTTAAGCAGCTTTAAGTGTCTTCATGTGGCTTCCAAGTGGCATAAGTGAAATAAAATAATGTTTGTCGTACAATTATTTTATTTCTTAACTTTAAGGCCGATAATTAAAAACCACACTCGAGAAAACGCAACTCCGGAAGAGGTGTTTCTAAGCTAGTACCAGCGCTATGATTCCATTGGTGCCCTCAGAATTTGATTCCGAGAAACGGTTCAAAAGTTAGAAAAACCCGCTCGTCCGTTCACTGAACGTACCAGAGCCAAACTTCGGAAAATGATTCTGGGCACACCGGGCCTCGGAATCAGGTGCCGTCAGAAAATTCTCTTTTGTAAAATTCCAAAGAAAATTAAGAAAGAAGTTTCCTTGAAATTTACGGGTCTTTACATGTTGTTCTATGGGTGGGATAAATTTTGGAAAATTCAAAGAAAGTGGTAATAGGCACAAAACTTTATAGAACCACCATTCATCTTTAATGATTAAATATATCAAAATAATGTTATAATTTTACATGGTATGTGTTTTCATGATGTTTTATGTCATTCCACGATTAAATTCATTCTTTATTATTACCTTAAATATATTTTGATGTTATCCTTGGACATAGGACTAATTCAACTAATGCCAGTGAGAATGATTCTGAGAGGTTCACACAATAAGTGTATATATAAACTACGTTAAATAATAATATTATATAATATGTTTAATAAATATTATTCGAACAACTGGTTTTTAAATATTCATGTTTTATTGATTGCATATAATTCTTCACTAGTTGTTCGAGAAAATATTTTATCATTATATAATTAAATAAATATTTATATCTAATATAGTGAATATAATATAAATTTATATATTGAGGAAAAAATCAGGGATATTTATTTTTTGAATAAACAATCATTATTCTAGGACCTAAAAATTCTATCGAAGAATGGTTGATATAGTTTAATGGGGTGGTTAAATTTAATTTCAAGAAATAATTTTTAGTTAATTCCATTATTTTGATCATGTCAATAAATAATAATGATAATGATATAGACATAGGGTCCCATAGAGATTAAAGAAATAATAAGGATTTGTGTTAAGTTATTATTATTCTCTAACTGAAGAACTATTTAATCCAAATTATATTATTTATAAGGGATGAGCCACTTTTATTTTGTTATCAACAAAACCATCTAATGAATTATATCAAATACATAGAGAGAAACCTCTCTAAGAATGGTCCCAACAATGGAGTTCGGTCATCCTCCTCCACCACTCTCAATTCTATAGGGGTTATAGAGAATCCTTCTTGAAGTGATTCTTTGGGTGATCATAGAAGAATGAATAAGTGTTAGGATCTAACATGCTAGATTCTAGTGATTACTACATTGTTGTTTCAAGGTTTGTGGATCACATGTAGATCACCATTGGGGGGAATATTATGTTGATTCCTATAACACATAAGTGGTATAATCGAAATAAATTATTAAATTCATCATCAAAGGAATAATTCTCTCCTGGTAATTCTCATATTCCTTAAATTAATTGTATGTCACTTTTTGATGGTCTTGTGTTCTAGTTTTTTAATTATCTTATCAATTAATATTTGATTCAGTTAAATTGGTCAAAGTTTTTATCATCGATGTGGATAATATATTAATAATTGATTATAAAATCATATTGAGTTTGGAATTCCCCATCTACCGATTCTGTTCTGCTTGAAACCATCAAAATTGGCATGATATCCTAATAAAATTACCATGGTATTATTTATGGCATGTATGGAGAAGTATGCCTTCAATATAACATGTTGTCTAGTTGGAATAATGGTAAATGATGTTTAATGATATTTATGAAATAAAATCTTACGTAAAATGTCAAAATCCATGAAAATGAATTCAAATTTTCATCAGATCATAAAAATTATCAGTGATTAAAAATATGTTCTTTCATTGATTTGAAAGTCACAAAGATTCTGTTTAAATATTTTAGAACATCAAAGAACCAACTCATGTCCTATGTGGAATTCTAAGGACAAATTAATCAATGAGTTTCTAGAGCATCAAGTTTCTTTAATTAAAAATGTTAATTTTTGATATTTTAAAAATTATTCATTACATTAAATTAAAATAAAAAATAAAAAAATTATTTTATTTTAAAAATAATTATAAAATTTTAGAGAGTTGTATATTAAACCATCTAAACATACAGATATTAACATGATCCAAAATATACTCATATGATTTAATATAAAAAAACACAACCCCTAATTATAAGTAATGTCAAATTTATATATGAAATAAATATAAATATGAGTAAAATGTAGATATTAACTATAAATCAGAACAATGGGATTTAATGACCTCCACCATGGAAGGACCTCATTCAGTCCGCCCTTTGACTCTTTAAACAATGACCTCTAAGTATCTTATATCATCTAATATCTCACCATTTTAAAACTCAATAATTATAAATATGATCTTCATCATGGTGCATAAACATTATTATCATGGAACCGCCTATTTTTATGAACTACTCTGCGAACTAAGATATTCACCATGACCTATTTTCCATTTTTTTAATAACATCAAAAAACCAAATAAACTCTTTGGAATCAAGCATGTCAATCTTAAACTCTCAATTCTGGTTAGTCTTATGTGGTGAATACCAATACTCTCTTAACACCAGTTTCACCTCATTATTTATGCATGAGACCATGGTAACACCTATTCCTATTTTGAGAGTCAACATCCCATTTTCATTACATTTATATTCATGAAATTCACATTGGAGAAGATAAATTAATTATTCAATGTATAATATCACAAATTGATATTTTCAGAATTTGAGACACTTCAAACATATGACATGTCAAATTAGTAAAAATATTGGCCATCTATGATGTGAAATCAATAGTTAAATATAATGTGATATGTTGCTAGAGTGAATCCAATATATCCTTATTGTTTTTAAAATCATTAAAAAAAATTCCCTCAATGAGTCAAAATCTAGAAAGGGACCTTATATTGTTATGATATACTAGGGAAATGACCACAGTTTAATTATTTACATTTATGAATAGACCACATATTTTCAATCATGGTTTTCCCATAATGAGGAAAATTTCATTTTTATTGATTTTAAAATAAAAAACATTTGTCTGAGGTTTAAAAAATTGAAGAAGACATTCATGTTTTGTGAAATCATCTGAATGATAATTGATTAATTTTTTACATGTATAAATATAACTCACATTAATATGATCTCAATTTTCTCATAATTACAGGAATGTATGTTTTATGATATTATGGTCATTAAAATTATGATTCAATGTGTCAAACCCCAACAAACAACATCCAATTATAGTGAAATAATATGATTGATCATGGATTAATTTTTGACTTATACGGGTACATCACATGTCAATCCGATGTGTCGTGGTAAAGAAATAATATGATTTTTTATTAGATTTTATTCTATAAGAACTGTTTTCAATGGGTTAGAAACTAAAAAAATGAATTTAGATTTTCATGAAATATTTAGACAATGATATTTGATTAATTTGTGACATGTATGAATATATGCAACATAATTCTGTTGTGTGGTGTGGTTGGAATGATCTAAAAGTAGTCTTTTATATCTAAAATCTATTAAAAACTTGTTTAAAAAAGTCAATACCTAGCAATTGATCTTATATTATCATGAAATAAATAATTTTTCAGATTTAGGAATAGACAACACATCAATTTGAAAAGAAATTTTATAGGAATGAATAACGTGTGTTTTATTGATTTAGAATTTTAAGGACACACATCAGAAGGTCAAAATCTATAAATCTACCATATATTTTCTTGAAATCATAGGAATTTTTTTATTAATCTTGTATGAATGGATTGAGAGTCAATCCAACATATGATGTTTTCAAAATTGAAAACGATGTTTTGTTATATTTTAATGTTATTTAAAATGAGAATAAAGGGGTTTAGAACTAAAAAAACCTCTGATTTTCATGAAAACCAAGACAAAATGTTCAATTATGTTTTTAATTGAATGAATATATTGAACATAAATTAGATTTGTGGTGTAGTTAGAATGACATAAAACCCACTATTTTAGATTTAAAAGTCAACAAAAACATATTTTAATGGGTCCTAACCTATAAAATGTCATTTTATTGTCATTAAATCATATGAGAAGTTATCTCCATTATTATTTTACATGTAGTAACATAGGTCATGTCAAACCAACATGTGGTTTTCTTGAATGGAGTAAAAGTTAGTTTTTATAGATTTGATGATAAAAAAACATGCGTTAAAGGGTGAACACAAAAAAAATACTAATTAATATTAAATAAGAGTAATGCAACAATTTTTTAAGTTATGATATGTATAAACACATCTTATGGTAATATCAAATGTTTTTTGTTTGAAACGACCAAAATTATGTTTTTATTTATTTAAAAGTTAAAAACATACATTAAATATTCAAAACATTTAAAAGACCTTAGATTTTAATTAAATCGCATTAAAATGATAGTAATTTAATTTTAAACATGTTGGAATATACCCCACAAAAATTCGACATCATGTTTGTTTGAAATAAATAAAAGTTCATTTTTATTTATTTTAAAATAAAAATGCTTCTGTGAAAGGTTTGAAATAATAATAATAGACATTGATTTTCATGAAATATAAATTAATTAATGGTTAATTATTTTATAACAAGTATGAATATAATTAACTTCTATAAAACATGAAATGTGGTGAGAATGAATAAAAAATAGTTTTTTATATTTAAAATTATTTAAAAACGTGCACCAAATTGACAATACCTAATAAAAGACCTCTAATTATGATCACACTATACCTCAAATTGATGCATAATTTGTTCCTACATGTCAAATTTATTTCAAAAATTGTTGTCAAATGACTTGATGATAATTAAGGATCATTTTATTGGTTTTGACCACTTTTAAATTTTTTCAATTTTGAGAATATTATGACTTCTTCTTTTACCTATTCATTGTCGTAGGACATATGTCTATATTGACATGTTTATGTATTATGTTTATATCATTGGATTTATATTCTATATTTTATTCCTCATCTTCCATTACATAATCATGAAAATAATCATTCAATTATTTAATGACTCTAGTTTCTAACTTCTACTTATATTTCATATTAAACTACTATTTTTGGATATTTACATTTTTTTCTAATAGATTTTATATTTTTTATATTCATTTTCATTTACTTTACCATTAATTATGCTTTAATTTACAATTATTATTATTATTTTGATCCATTTGTTTTTTCAACTATTTCATTACTTAGAGAATCACTTCCAATTTCAATGTATGACTTCATGATTTTGGTATTTGGATTTAATTTTACTTATTTTGATTTTTCTTATGTTTATACATTATTTTATATTATTACACATGTTTTTTCATCAAACATTTCATTATCCTATTAATGATATTTCTATTTATTATGGATTCTACTCATGGATTTCTCATCTAATGATTGGTTCAACTATATCATCTAGTCAGATTTCTTTTTAATGATTTTTCATCTGATTCTATAAGATTAAACCATTGAAATCTTTTTTAATTAATTTATATTATGTTTTAATTGAATAATTATTTCTTATTTTTCATCTTTGTTTTTAATTAGTGTTCTATAATTTCATTTTTCATATGTCTTTGTTTTATTTATTTGACTATTTTATAATTTTTATATTTATTAATATATTGTATTATTTTTTGGTATCTTCTTCTATGTTTTCTTGTAGTTTTTTTATTTTACTTTCATGTCTTCTATATATTTCCTTAACACCCACATATTATCTTGATGTCCTCTATATTCAATATTCAACTAACTTTGGTTCTTCCTTTGGCCTTTACATTCTTTTACCAAATATATTTATATTTTCCATGATCTTGTACTTTGATATTATTACTATTTCTTATATATTTTATTTTAATTGTCCTATCCTGCAAATATAATTTTTTTCTTACTTCCAATTTGATTTTAAGTTTCTCCTTCTGGTTTTTAGATTTTTTGTTTTTCTTTGTGCTACATTTATAATATTGTTGTCTTTTACTTTATCTTTAAAAATTTATATTATAGATTTTTTATATGAACATTTATTCTTTTTATCATTTTTCTTTTAAATCATGTCCTTCTTCGACTTTTTTTCTTTAAATTTAAAATTTCATTCAAATTTTAATCATGTAATATGACTTATTAATGTTGTAAAAGAGTGTTCCATTGACCCAAATTTAAGAGTAATTTTAAAATACCCTATCATGTATAAAGTGAGTTATGCAAGATGTATTCTTACCATAATAGCATTGATACATCCATGCTCATTATTTATATTATAATTCCCTTTTATTTTTTATTATTTTATAATAATATATTCGTTCACAACCATAATGATATCCTCAAGATAATGGTATAGTGACCTAAAAAATATGTTCAATGGACAAGATACATTATACTGATTGGAAAAATATAATTCTTGACTACCTTGTTTTGGGGGATTATAAACATTGGGAATTATTATTTGTAAATTTTTAGTTGTTGATCAAAAATAGTGGAGGTCTTGAGGATTTAACCATGAATAGAAAAACCATGGTTTCCATGTTTCATTGGTAGTTTATTATACATGATAATATTTTTTCATCTCTAGAGTGATCATTTTAAACATTCAATGTTCCATTTTATACTTTTATTCAAGAAAACCTCTATAATATTTATGTTGTGATGTGGTATCTTGTGTTGTATGCAACATTGGTGGTATGAAATTGATTGAATGATCAAGATAGTTTTTGAAAATACAAAGGTATCATATTTCTCAAACCTACTTGACATGGTTAGTAGTACTATTACTAAATTAGTGTACATGGTTATTAGAGGTAAATCAATCAAGTAAAAAATAATAATAAAATAAGAAATGATGATGACCCAAAGTTCACATCCTTCATTATGGGAAATATTGATATAAAGAGATAAAATTTCATAGTATTGGTTTGTAGGAAGTTATCATTTCTATGAAAAAACATTATATCATTAGGTTCCTTTATGGGTGATAAACTCTAATACCAGTTTGTGAATAGTATTCAATGCTATAAATATATGGTCCTAGAGTGTCTCATAAAAAGTGTATTTAAAATCATTAACAATTCTAGTAAATTAGATGTTTGGACATGGTGGGCCCTAAAGTGGGGACCATGTAATTTCAATGTTTCTGTGATCCAGAATAAATAAATAAAGTCAATATTATACGAGTTTACAATAGCATATATTGAATTTATTTAATTATTATATTCAATGGTATTCAGTGAATATAATGAAAAATATATATCTTCCAAATATTTAATATTTAACATTCAATGATTTTTTTAACATTGTAGGGATATGTGATTTGATTTAATGACTCTGATTTTATCATTTTACATTTTTTTCTTCAATGAATGTGATAAAATATTGGCAACATTTTGGAAAAGTTTTTTTCGTTTATTTTATTTTTGAAACTTTTTATATGTTAACATTCATAAGGAAATAAAGTCAATTTATTGGACCTAAAACAAAATTGTACTGTAACACCACAATCTTGAACGGTCCGCTTCTCTTTGAATAATACAATGGCATGTGTCATACACAACGACAAGTTCTAACACACCACAACCAATCAAACTTTCCGTTATGAATAATAATACCTACCTTATGATATTTTTTAATTTTTATCATTCAAAATTGGATTCAATTTTGGATTTGGAATATCTCAATTAGCATAGGGTGAATTTTTGTATTTTCTGAAAACATTTAATTTTTGATTAATAGTGAAAAACACTGAGTTATAGTTTAAAAATGAATTTTTTATTCAAATAATTATTTATTATATTTAAATTTATTTTAGGTCAAAATTGATACATAATACATATATAATTTCAATGTAATTTATTGGATTCAACTTATAGTAATTTTATATATATAAAAATTTTATTGAACTTTTTAGCACCTTTTACCCACCTCGTAGGAGTATTTGCAAATTTAAATAAAACATAATTTTACCACTTATATTAGTTGAATTTCCAAAATTCGAGAGACATATTTGATATCAGTAAGTAAAATTTGGTTCAATAAGATGAAAATTATTTTTGGTGAATAGTAACTATTTAATTTTATTTACCACTGTTAAAAGTTAATTGGGTAATTAAGGGTAAAAATGATATTATTATTAACCTAACACATGTCATAACTCAATTGGATAAGTGTAATTCGATCAAAAACAACCTTAAGAATAAAATATTATCCTTTAGGTCCACTTGGATTAGATTAGAACATTTATTATTATTTAATTCAAAAAAAGAGTTAAAAGTGTTAAATTCAATCTTTTATAAATAAACAATTTTTTAATATGGGATTATACATAAGATAAATTCGACTGTAAATATTAATTAGATATATAAAACTATTTCCTACATAATGGTATTTTATTTATATTTTTAATACATTAAATTATTTTATTTATTTATGACACAATGATGAGGCAGTAATGACCTAATTAATGAAATATTTAAATTATTGATATTATAAATATCCATATAAATGTAATTTGAGACTTTTTAGTAATTCCACTACTTTTTTAGGTTAATATAACATGTTAGGGTTAGTTAGATGAATTGTTTTATAATTAATAATGTTGTTATGAATTTAGAAAAAACAAAATACCAAATAGTGTCAAAATTGACATAAAAGAGTTTTTGAAACAAATATTACATTATTAATTGATATTCTATTCATAAAAATATAAGGTTCTTCCAAAGGTCTTAAATAATATTATATATGTCATTAATTAACAACTTGAGGTTCCCATGGAAGTTTATAATAAGTTTATTAACCATATAATATAAAAATACAAAGAGGCATGGTAAATGTCAAAGTATTTAACTAAGAGTTAAATCTAAAACATAAAATTAATATAGTTACTCAAACATGTCTAAAACCAATTGGCTGAGTGGTTTTAGACTCATACCCATCTTATCCATTAAATAATTCATTTTGGATCTATTAGAAACCGAAAATGATTTTATTATGAAATAATATTTCTAGCTTTTCCTAAGGATCCCCTCACCCCTATTATAAAAGGGAACTTCCCATTCTCTATAATTCATTCCTTCAATTCCATTTGGCTCTTCCAAACCCTGCCCAAATCCCCACTCAATATTCATTCCTTCAACTTTGAGGCCTTCCTTTAGTA
Organism: Viscum album; assembly: GCA_963277665.1. Lineage (NCBI taxonomy): Eukaryota > Viridiplantae > Streptophyta > Magnoliopsida > Santalales > Viscaceae > Viscum > Viscum album. Next base: position 1,821,817,208 of record OY728164.1, read on the forward strand.
ATAAAGACATCCTATGGAGCCCTTTTGGTCAAATAAAAATGAAGAACCCGACGAATAGATAAATATTTCATCACCTCTTTCAAGTTCCTTTCTTCATCCACTTCCGCTTTCATTGTTGTTTCTAATATTAAAAATTAACTACAGTATCTTCTATATACTATGATGATATTATAAATATGGTAAAACCATATTCTTTATTCTATCCATCCTTTGAATGACATGTCGCCATACGTGTGTATGTACGACTTACCGTCTCCACGTCGTGGTGTAATTATTATTCAATAAATTAAAACTTGGATGGGTATAATAATGATATGCAGTTGATGAAAATAATAAATATAACATGATAATGATTCTGTATATATGATATACCATCCAATTATATATTATTTTAATATCAAACGAATGATATAGTCGCTCGTGCAAACGTACGGATTATTGTCTCCACGAACGCGATGACATTCATTCCCCATCCTATCAATTCAAGAATAATTTTCATTTAATAAATAAAAATAATATTTATAGACATAATATAATTATGAATATTAATAAGAAACATCCTATCCATAAAAAATATTACTTATGTAACAAAGCATATAATGGAAAATGAATCAGTTAACACCTGAAATGATGATACAACTGAAATATCATAAACAAAGAAAGATTAGAAGATCATATATGATCTCATATTAATGTATATGGTTATTGTATAATTTATTAATTATTATTTTACCATTATACAGGAGTGTAACCTACCCCCAACCAAAGAAAAAGATCAAGGCAAGGGTTAATTTCACAATCTCTTCATTATACGAGGTTGTTTATACGAAATTATCTACTGGGACCTCTTTATCATTCACATCCATGAATCCTAAAAATGTATTTCAAAACATTTTTTCTATTTACTAGTCAATGGTTTAAATTACTTTATAACATTATTTTACCATATATGATTTTAAAGGAATCATTCCATCTTTTTCAAAACAAAGTACTTTATGACCTTTTCGACAAAATTAAGGTAGTAATGTTTTATTAAAATAATAAGGCAGGTACGGCTATTTTCAGCTTTTATAACATTGTTGATGCTTACCATACAATCTTATATAAAAAATTTCAAATATAAATTTTTTCATTCTTAATTTTGTGACTCTTAAATGATTTCAAAATAGAAAGATATATTTCCCTAAATGGTTTTTATTTCATCTATGTCAACATCCTTTAATGGGTTTTAAATTTGTTTCAAGTTGATTTATTATGATGAAAAACATCCATATTGTATTGAAGGTTTTGTGATATGATTGACCATGGATGTGTTATTTCATACTATTATTGGTTTAGGGATAAAGTATTGACATTTCATATGCCAGTTTTAATACGAATGTTTATGTTATGTTTAAGCCTTTTCATATGAGGAATGATTTGGACATAGTAAGTGATGGGTTGAGCCAGCTATAGCTCCTTGATGCATCAGTAGGTCTCATGAGACAATCTACTGTCTTGGGACAAGGCCATGAAAAAATATTATTTGTTGTCTTGACAGAAGGCCTTGGCTATGTGGTTAAGAAAGTCTGGCATTATACATTCCATCATTATGAAAGTGGCTATTGATATTGAATGTGATCATTCGACTAGTAGAATATCAATGTGAATAAGTAAATAGAATTATATGATTATATATTTTTCATATTGTGGTGAAGTTCATGTTTAAAAAGGATTTTATTTTAGTCTTATACATTGAGTTATATGTTTATATTTATTTATTAATGTTTCCGCTATATTGTTATCCTTACTGAGCATCTGAGCTCTCCCCATTCAATGTTTTATTTTTCCCAGAATGAAAATAATTATTTTATGACTAACCTATAGTGATTGTATGAGTGTATATGAGTGTGGCCCACTGAAACAATGTTTTGTAGTTTTCCATTTTATGATGTAATGCAAACCTTATGAGTGTATCTAGTACTTTCAAAGCTACTAAACTAATTGTTCATTCAAGACCTGATCTTTTGTGATCATGCCAATGATACATAATAATGCACAAACTCTAGGCTTCTATGGTAGGGGAGTTACAATTGGTATTAGTGAAATTTTATTATATTCCTTGAAAATTGGATTTAGATAAACTCTGATTAGATCACATAGCCCTAAGATAGACTTTGAGGATTAGTAAAGAATAACCTCCTAGAATTTTTCTATTGTGGGGATTTTGTGTGTTTTCCAAGAAATACACCCATGTATAGATATGAGTAGGTAGAGTCAGCTATGGAACAGATGTACCTTTGGGTAAAACCTGAAAACACTGCTTTCAGCTAGATTCGATTGGTAACTCGTCCACAACAACGGGCCATGTTGCACTCTTGGTTGTGACACTCCCGGGGGATATTCTTAGGTCAATTCTAATTTTCATTAGATACAATTATGAACGGTTTATGAGTATATACTTCTTCAATGAATACATTTTCATGATTATATATTATGTCCATAAACTGTTCAGTTTATGTTAAGTGTTTTATAAGTTTAGAATTATGTATTACGATTCATAAACTAATATAGTTTATGAAATTATTTACAAATGGCACATACATGATGTAATAGAAACCATATCAATGAATGAAATCCATGTAGGGATTTCCCTATAGCCCAAGATAATTATATTGGAGCTAGTGATACAACTAGTGCTGATCAGCTTATCACCATACTGGGATAACTCACTCAGGTTATGAATAATAACTTTACCCGTATGGAGCACCCTGATCCACATCATGGATGATCAATGTTAGATCACATCACGAGGCAACAAATAAAAACATTAAATGGGAGTACAAATAAATTAGTAGTTGAGCAATGGATAAATTCCTTAGATAAAATATTTCATTCCTTGTGGATTAGTGAAATGGAAATAGTTTTCATGGCAGTTTACCACCTAACTAGTGATGCTGATCAATGGTGTTCATTGATTCAAAACACAAAGGAAGATGATGAAGTATAAATAAGTATTGGAGGGAGTATTAAGAGGTTCTCATAGAAAAATAATTTCCTCGTGACCATCAAGCAGATATGTAAAGGCAATTTCTGAGTCTTAGGAAAAAGGACGATGAGAATGTTGCAAAGAATGAGGCTAACTTTACAAGGTTAGCGAGGCATGTTAAAGATTATATATGCACCCAAGAAGTAATATTGATCGTTTAATTGATGGTTTAGACCCATTTCTCCATCATGAATTAGTCTCACAATCCTTCTCGTCGTATGATGATATTTTCTCGAGAGATATCAAGATAGAAAAAGAATTCTCAAAGTCTTACGACATTAAAACAAAGCAAGAGAAGAAAAAATATTCCAAACACTCTGGAAATGGTAATAAGGGGAAGAAGGGAAAAGTTTAATATCCATCCTGTAGTAAATGGGGGTTGAAACACCCTAGTACTTGCCTGATGGGGATGAGAGTCTGTTACAAGTGTGGTGAAAAAGGCCACCAAGCTGAAGATTACAATGGGATAAAAGAGGTTGTCACTATTAAATGATACAATTTTAGATAAAGGGGGCATTATGCAAATGAATTTCCTATGTTCTAAGTGAACATAACTCAAAAAAGGTCAAGGGATCAAGGCCACAATTATTCTATCACTACTACTGAGGTTGACGCTCCGAAAGACGTGGTGGTAGGTAATTTAATGGTTTCCTTATTTTAGAAAATGGTTTATTTGATTCTGGATCATCGCATTGTCTCATATCTTCCCCATTTGATAAGAAACATTGACATTTTAAATTTGATTTAACAAGGGAGTTGTTAGTCAAAACTCCTAAGGGATGTATCATTGCAATACAGTTTTGTGAATTAGTCCCCATTAGGGAATATAAATGTTCTTTATCTGCTGATCTCATAATCACACCGATGATTGAATTTGATATAATCATTAGTTTGGATTGGATTTCGAACTATGAAGAAAAAATTTAATGTAAAAAGAAGGAGGTTATTATTTTTGATGACGATGATAAATAACATCATATCTTTAGAGCATAAATGTCACCACCTGATTCTTATCTAGATCCACCCCCAGTTTCTCAACTAAATTCAATTATTGTAGAGGAAGAGAATGAAATAATTGTGGGTGAGGAAAATAATGTTGAAATAATAGATATATCTATTGTGTAATATTATTATGATGTGTTTACAGAAGAAATACCTGGAAATCTTCACGAACTAGAATTTCAATTTTCCATTGATTTAATTCCTAGTTAAAGGACCATATCAAAGACCCCTTACTCAAAGTAAACTATGGAAATATTTTAACTAATGTAACAACTAGATTAATTGAGTAATAAGGGAATTGTTGTACCTTTTGTATCTCCATGGGGAGCCCCTATCATTATTGTTATGACAAAAGATGAATCTATGAGGTTTTTCATTGACTACAGGTAGATCAATCCTATAACAACAATGAACAAGTTTCCCCTACCTCATATTGATGATTTATTTGTCCATCTTCATGGGGATCAATACTTTTCAATGATTGATCTTCATTCTGGATATTATCTGTTGTGTGTGAAAAAGGAAGACATTCAGAAAACAACAATTCCAACAAGGTACATGCATTACGAGTTTACATTAATTCCTTTTGGATTGAATAATGCACCCTTTGTATTCATGGATCTTAGGAATATAATTTTCAAGGAATATCTTGACGACTTTATAGTGGTATTTATTGATGATATCATTGTATAATCCCAAAGCTATGAAGATCATGAAAATCACATTCACATTATCATGAAGACTCTTAGAAGACCTGAATTATATGGGACATTTAGAAAGTGTGAATTCTGGTTTCATGAGATTTCTTTTCTTATCCATATTGTCTATAAGGATGGAATCTATATTGATCCATCTAGGACAAGAGTCGTCCATGAATGTCCAGCACCGATGAGTATAACTAAGGTACACAATTTTATTGGGTTTGCAGGTTATTATAAGCGTTTAGTGCATAATTTTTCCCGATTGGCTAACCAATTTACCAAGCTCACATGTAATGGGGTGAAATTTTTTTTGGACAAAATAATGAGAATAATTTTTTGAAGAATTGAAGAGTTGATTAGTCAAAGTTCTTATATTGACTCTATCAACGAGTTGTGATAGGTTTGTTATTTATAGTGATGCATCAAAGAAAGGACTTGGTTGTGTCGTTATGTAGAATGATAGGGCCATTGCCTACTCATCACGATAGACAAAATTTAATGAGCAAAACAATCCTACTCATTATCTAGAGTTAGCAGCTATAATCATTGATTTGAAGATATGGAGACATTATCTCTATGGTGAAAAATGTGAGATATATACAGACCTCAAGAGTTTGATGTATATTTTCTCACAGAAAAAAACTCAACATGAGGCAAAGATGATTGCTTGAACAACTAAAGGATGATGATTTCACTATACAATACCACCTGGCAAATGAAAATAAGGTGGCAGATGCTTTGAAAAAAAATGATCATGGATTTGTGAAGAAGATAAATGTCGAAAGAGATCCTATTTTCATTGATCTAGTAAAGATGGATATGGGAATAACCATGGAAGGTGAAATATCAATACTTTTTTCAAAATGTTTCCAAACCATCATTATCAAAACGGAAAAAAAGTTCTCAGGTTGATGATAAGGAGTTTCAAAAGATGATTAATGCTGTGAATGACGGGAGATTGATTGACTTCGTATATAAAGATAGAATTTTGAAATTTGGGTAGTGAAATTGTGTTCCCAATATACCCGATCTAAAAAGGGAATTGTTGTATGGTGCTTATAGATCTAATTTCTATATACACCCTAGGAGCACAAAAATGTATTGAGATTTCAGGGAACATTTTTTGTGGGACAACATGAAGAGGGCGATCAATGATTTTGTGTCAAGATGTATTGTGTTTCAACAAGATAATGCTGGAAGTCAACAGCCTGGAGGAGACATGCAACCCTTTCTTGTACCAGAGTCGAAATAGGATTATATCACGATGGACTTTGTCCTGGCACTACAAAAGACTTCTAGAAGGAACGATTCAATATGGGTAATTTGGGATCGTGTTACCAAGTCATAACATTTTATGATTATAATAGAAGACTTACCACTTAAATGTTTATCAGGACTATATATTAATGAAGTTATAAGACTTCATGGAGTACCAATATTGATTATTTCAGATCATGATCACCATTTTACATCATGATTCTGGAAAATTCTTCAGAAATCCCTGGATACTAAACATCATTTGAGCACTGCCCACCACCCTCAAACTGATCAACAATAATAATGGACTATTCATACCTTAGAAGACATGTTGAGATCTTTCTCACATGGCTTTCAAGGTATGTGGGACCAATATTTAACTCTGTTAGAATTTTCCTATAATAATAGCTTCCATTCAAGTATTTAGATGGTGCCATATGATTTGTTATACAAATAGAGATGTCACACACCAACCTGTTTTGATGATGTTGGTGAAAGAATGCTTGTAGGCCCCAAACTATTGGAGTAAAATATGGAAAAGGTGAAGGTAATCCAAAACCACATCAAATCCGCTCAAAGTAGACAGAAGATCTATTTTGATAACTGAAGTAAGGATTTGGAATATCAGGTAGGAGATCATGTTTTCTTGAAGGTATCTCCATGGAAGGGTGTTTTATGCTTCAGTAAGAGAGGAAAATCATGTCCAAGGTACAAAAGACCTTTCGAAATTCTAGAACGAATTGGGGCTTTCGCTTACCGTTGGGAAATTCCACCAAGTCTCTCCAAATTTCACGATGTGTTCCACATATCACTGTTGATAAAATACATTCCGGACCCAATGCATGTACTCACCTATGAGGAATTATAATAGAAACCCGATATATCTTATTGCAAAGATCATGTCAAGATTCTTGATACTAGAGAACAGGTTTTGAGAAACCGGAGTCTCATCGGGTAATAGTTCTATGGAGAAACCATAAGATGGAAGTGGAAATGTGGGAACCTGAGGAACATATGATGAAGAACCACCCGAGTATTTTTACACAGTAATACTCTAGAAATTTTGAGGTAGAAATTATTTGAATTAGGGTAGAATGTAACACCCCATTATTCTACAGTATGCATCTCTTTGAATAATACGATAGGGTGTGTTGTACGCAACTTCGGGTTCTAACACACCACAACCCATCAAACTATCCATTATGAATAGTAATACCCAATGATTGAAATTTTATAAATTTTATTATTCAAAATGTACTTCATTTTTGGATTCGGAATATCGAAATTAGCTTAGGGTGAATTTTTGGTATTTTTCTGAAAAAATTCATTTTTTGATGAATAATGAAAACACGGTGTTGTAGTCTAAAAAAAATTTATATTTAAATAATTATTTATTATATTTAAATTTATTTTAGGTAAAAATAGATACATAATACCTATATTAGTTCAATGTAATTAATTGGAGTCAGTTTATAATAATTTTATGTATATAAAAATTTTATTCAACTTTTGACCATCTTTTCCCGCCTCCAAGGAGTATTTGAAAATTTACATAAAACATAATTTTACTGCTTCTGTGACTTAATTTTCAGAAATTCGAGAGACATGGTTGATATTATTACGTAATTTTTTTAATAAGATGAGAATAATTTTTGGTGAATAGTAACTTTTTACTTTTATTTACAACGTTTAAAAGTAAATAGTGTAATTAAGTGTAAAAATTATATTATTATTACCCAAAAACATTTCCTAACTCTATTGGATAAGTGTAATTAGAACATAAATAACCTTAGGAATAATATATGATACTTTAGGTCCACTTGGTTTAGATTAGGACATTTATTATTATTTAATTCAAAGAAGAGTAAAAACTGTTAAATTCAATGTTTAATAACTAAACAATTTTCAATATAGTTTTATAATTTAGATAAATTAAAATATAAATATTAATTAGAAAGATAAAAATATTTTTTACATAATGGTATTTTATTTATATTTTTTAGATATTAAATAATTTAATTTATTTATGACACAATAATGATGCAATAATTTCCTAATTAATGAATTACAAAAATAATTGATATTATAAATATGAAAATAAAAATAATTTGATAGATTTTATGAATTCAACTAATTTTATAGGTTAATATGACATGTTATGGTATGTTAGATGAATGTTTTTTGATGTAATAATGTTGATATGAATTTAGAAAAAACGAAATATCAAATGGTGTCAAAATTGACAAAAACCTTTTTTTAAACAAATATTAGATGATTAATTTTTGTTCAATTCTTAAAAATATAGGGTTCAGATATTGGTCTTAAATAATATTATATATGTAATTAATTAACCACTTTCTCTCCATTTGAAGGTTTATAGTATTTTTATTAACCATATAATATAAAAATACAAAGACACATGGTAAATGTCAAACCATTTAACTAAGATTTAAAACTAAAAGATAAAGTTAATATAGTGTCCCAAACCTATCTATAAACTATTGGTTGAGTGGTTTTCGACACATCCCCACATTATAATTTAAATAATTCTTTTTTATCCATTAGAAACCGAAAATTATTTTATTATAAAATAATATTTCTATCTTTTCCTAAGCTGCCCCTCACCTCTCTTATAAAAGGGAACTTCCCCTTCCCTCTAATTCACACTTTAAAAGCCATTTGGCACGCCCAAACCCTACCCAAATACCCTTTAAACTGTCCTCCTTTAATCCTAGAGGAAATCATTTAGTCATAAATCTAGCCACTGGAGCCCTTTAAGTCAAATCAAATGGAAGAACCCGAAGAAGAGGTAAATATTTCATCACCTCTTTCAAGTTCCTTTCTTCTTCCACTTCCTCATTATTTTTTGTTTAGATTCTAAAATAATTACTCCAGTATCTTCTTTATAATGTGATGTTATTCTAAATATGGTAAAATCATATCAATAAGCCTAGCCATCATTTGAATGACATGCCACCATACATGCGTATGTACCGCTTACCGTCTCAACGTCGTGGTGTAATTGTTATTCAATACATAATTATTTGGATGGGTATAATAATGGTGTTTAATTGATTTAAATAATAAATATAACATGATAATTATTTTTATATATGATATACTATCCAGGTATATATTATTTTAATATCAGAAAAATGATATTGTTGCTCATGTGTATGTACGGATTACCGTCTCCACGAACGCGATGAGATTCAATCCCCATCGTGTCCATTCAAAACTAATTTTCATTTGATAATTAAAAATAATGTTTAAATACTTAATATCATTCTAAAAATTATTATGATACATCCTATCAAAAACAAACATTACTTATGTAACAAAGCATATAAAGGAAAATGATTCAGTTAACACCTAAACGATGATACTACTGAAATATCATTAACAATGCAATATTAGATGATCATAAATGATTTCATATTAATTTATATGGTTATTTCCTAATTTAATAACAATGATTCACCATTATATCGGTTGTTAACCTACTCTCGACCATGGAAATGAATAAGGCAAGGGTTAATTTCACAATCTCTTCATTATCCAAGTTTGTTTATACGTAATTATCTACTGGGACCTCTTTATCATCCACATCCACACTTCTTAAAAATGCATTTAATTTTTTTTACTATTTAGTAGATAATGTGTTAAAATCAATTATACCCTTATTTGACCTTATATGATATGAAATGAATCTATCCGTCATTTTCCAAACAAGGCACTTTATGACCATTTCAACAAAATTAAGGTACAAATGTTTTTCTTAACTTATACGGTGGTTGTGGCTTATTTCAAGCATTATAACATTGTCGAAACTTCTCGTACAAGATTATAATAGTATTTGAAAATATAAATGTTTTCATTTATAATTATGTGACTTTTAAATGATTTCAATATAGAAATAGATATTTCTATAAAAAAATTTATTTCATCTATATCAACATACTTTGATGGATTTTATGTTTGTATGAAGTTGATTTACTATGATACAAAACCTCAATATTTTATTGTAGTTTTTTTGATATGTTTGACCATAGATGTGTTACTTCATACCATTCATGGTTAATGGATAGTGTATTTTCATTTTGTATGCCAGTTTTAATATGAATATTTATGTTATGGTTAAGCCATTTCATATGAGGAATGCATTGGACATAGTAAGTGACCGGTGGAACCCGCTATAGCTCATCGATGCATCATTAGGACTCATGAGACTATCTAGTGTCTTGGCACAAGGTCTTGAAAAAATCATATGTGTAGTCTTGGCATAAGACATTGAAGATGTGGTTATGAAAATCTTTAATTATGCATTCCATCATTATGAATGTGGCAATTGATTTTGAATGTGATTATTCGACTAGTAGAATATCAATGTGAATAAGTAAATGGAATTATTTGATTTTATATTTTCCATATTATGCTAAAGTTCAAGTTTAAAAAGGATTTTTTTAGTATTATTGATTGACTTAAATTTTTATTATTATTTAAGAATGTTTCCTCTATATTGTTATCCTTAATTAGCATCTGAGCTCACCCCTTTCTATGTATTATTTTTCCTAGGATGCAAATAAGTATTTTATGAGTGACCTGAAGGGATTGTCTAAGGGGATATGAGTGTGGTCCATAGATACAAAGTTGTTTTATTTTTTAATTATATGATGTAATGCAAACCTTATGAGTTTATCAAGTACTTCTAAGACTACTAAACTAATGGGTCTTTTGAGACATGATCTTTTGTGATCATGCCAATGATACATAATAATTCACCAACTCTGGGCTTCTAGGGTCGAGGCGTTATAGTTGGTATTAGAGGAATATTAGTACAATCATTCAAAACTAGATTTAGATAAACTCACATTATAGCACATGGCCCTAAGATAATATTTTAGGATTATTATAGAAGAACTTCATAGAATTTTTGTATTGTAGAGATTTTGTGAGTTTTCCAGGAAATACATCCCTATCAAAATATTAGCATTTAGAGGTAGCTCTGAAATAGATTTACCTAGTGGTAAAACCTTAAAACACTGCTTTTAGATATACTCGAATATGAACGTGTGCATGACAACTGGACTTGCTACACTCTTGGTTACGAAACTCACAGGGGATATGCATAAGATAATTAACATTTTCTTTGAAGACCATTATGAAGGGTTTATGAGAATATACTTCCTTAAGGAAAACTTTTTTATTATTATGGATTATTTTCATAAACTATTTTGTTTATGATAAGTGTTTTACAAGTTTCTTATTATGTATTTTGATTCATAAATTAATCTATTTTATCCCATTGTTTAGATATGGTGCATAATGGAAGGAATGGAAACCCTATCAGTTCACACACTCTATGTAGGGATTTAAATCCTACTCAAGATAATTATATTGGAGCTGTTGATACAACTTGTGATGATCGGATAATCAATATACTGGGAAAACTAACTCAGGTAATGAATAATAACCTTACCCGTATGGAGCACCCTGATCAACAGCGTGGAGGATCAATGTTAGATCACTTCATGAGGCAACAACCACCAACATTCAATGGGAGTACAAATTCATTAGTAGCGGAGAAATGGATAAATTCCATAGAGAAAATATTCCATCCCATGGGGATTAGTCAAAAGGAAAATGTTTTCATGGTAGTTGACCACCTCACTGGAGATGCGTACCGATGGTGGTAATTGATTAAAAACAAAAAAGAAGATAATGAAGTATAAAATATGGAATTGAGGGAGTATTAAAATATTTTCTAGAAAAATACATTCCTTGTGACCATTGAGTAGATATGGAAAGCCAATTTTTATGTCTGATGTAAAAGTAGGATGATCATGTCACAATTTATGAGGCTAACATTACAAGGTTAGCGAGGAATTCTACAAATAATATATGAATCCGTAAAAGTAATATTGATCATTTTTTATGGGTTAAAACAATTTCTCCATGGAGAATTAGTCTCACAATCCTTATCATCGTATCATGATATTGTCTCATGTGATATCAGGACAAAAAAAGAATTTTCTAAGTCATACAATGTTAAAACAAAGCAAGAGAATAAGAGATTTGCTGAACACTCGAGAAATGAAAATAAGGGGAAGAAGGGAAATTTTGAATATCCATCCTACAGTAAATGTGGGAAGCAAGACCCCCAAACTTTCCAGATGGGAATGAGAGTTTAAAACATGTCTGGGGAAAAAGGACACCAAGCTCACGATTGTAAGGGGAAAAAAGAGGCTATCACTTTTTAATGCTACAATTGTACAAAAAGGGGGAATTATGAAAATGAAAGTCCTAAGTTCCAAGGTAACATACCTTAGAAAATTACATGTGATAAACGCCAAGCTTATTCTATCACTACTGCTGAAGTTGAATATCTAAAATCCATGATGGAATGTAATTTAATGGTTTCCCGTACTTTAGAAAATGATTTATTTGATTCTAGATGATCTCATTGTTTCATATCATCCCAATTTTCTATGAATATTAGATATTTCCAATATTATTTAACAATGGAATTTTCAGTCAAAAATCATAAGGGAAGTATCATAGCAACATAGTTTTGTGAATCAGTCCACATTAGGGAATATAAATTATCATTATCTACTGATATCATCATCACATCCATGATTGAATTTGATATAATTATCGGTACAGATTGGCTTATTGACCATGATGCCAAAAAAATTTGTAAGAAGACGGAGGTTACAATTTTTTATGACGATGATAATGAAAACCTTATCTTTAGAGCAGAAACATCACCAACTAATTCTAATCTAGATCCACCCCAAGTAGCGGATATAATTAAATTATTAAGGAGGATGATAATGAAATAACTATGGGTGAGTAAAATAATTTTCAAATAAATAATGTACATATTCTGAAAAAATATGTTGATGTGTTTCTAGATGGTTTACCTGGACATCCTCCAGAATGGGAAATTTTGTTTTCCATTTATTTAATTCCTGGTTCAAGGCTCACATCGAAGAACCCTTATAGAATGGAAATTGTGGAATTAGTGGAACTAATGAAAAAACTAGAGGAATTGAGAAAAGGGACCTAGAAACCCTAGTGTTTCTCCATGGGGAGCCTCTATCATTTTTTTTATGAAGAAAGATCGATCTATGAGGTTTTGTATTGACTAAAGGGAGATGAATGATATAACAATAAAGAGCAAGTAACCCCTACCTCACATTGATGATTTATTTTAATAATATCATGGGGCTCAATACTTTTCAAAGATTGACCTTTGATCTGGATATCATCAGTTGCATGTGAAGAAGGAAGACATTCTGTAAACAGTATTTCGAACCAGGTATAGGCATTACGAGTTTACAGTAATTCTTTTTGGAATGACTAATGCACCCTCTATCGTCATTGATCTAATGAATAGAGTTTTCATCGAATATCATGATGAATATGTAGTGGTATTTATTGATGATATCTTGGTATACTCCAAAATCTATTAAGATCATGAAAATCACTTGCGCATTATCATGAAGACTCTTAGAAGACAAGAATTATATGGGAAGTTTAGTAAGTGTGAATTCTAGATTTAGTAGATTTCTTTTCATGGTCGTATTGTCTCTAAGGATGGAATCTCTGATGATCCTACTAAGAAAATAGCAATCCATGAATGGCCACCAACTACGAGTATAACCAAGGTACGCAATTGTATTGGTTTAGCAGGTTATTATTGGAGTTTCATCCAGAATTCATCCCTATAGGCTAACCTATTAACCAAGATCACAGATAAAAGGGTGAAACTTGTTTGGAAAAAATAATGTGAAGAATGTTTTGAAGAATTGAATATAATATCAGTTAGTGCTCCTATATTGACTCTACCAATGGGGAATGATGGGTTTGTTATTTATAGTGATGCATCAAATAAAGGACTTGGTTTTATCCTTGTACAGAATGGTAGGGTTATTTCCTGTGAATATAAATAGTTAAAAATTCATGAGAACAACTATCCTACAAATTATCTTGAGTTATCACCTATAATCATTTATTTGAAGATATAGAGACATTATCTCTATGGTGAAAAATGTGAGATATATAGAGACCACAAGATTTTGAACTATATTTTCTCATAGAATGAACTAAACATGAGGCATAGAGGATGGCTTGAACTACTCAAGGATTATGATGGCACTATGCAATACAACTAGGGGTAGGAAATAAAGCTGTCAGATTCATTGAGAAGAAAATATCGTGGATTTTTGAACAAGATGAGAGTTGAAATGAATCCTATTTTCATGGATCTAGTAATGATGGATATGGGAATAAAAATGGAAGATGAAACATCAATAATTTTTTTAAATTTTTGCCAAACCATATTGACTGGAAAGGATAAAATATTCTCAGGTTGATGATGATGAGTTTCAAAAGATGATTAAAGCTATGAATTATCACCTATAATCATTGATTTGAAGATACCAAGTGGTTGTACCATAGAGATAACTTTCGTATAAGTCCCTCTATAGTGAACTCGTAGGAGGTGCATGGTTTGGGCTTGGTAAGCCTATTGGGATCATGTGTAAGGCATGTGTGTGTGAGTAGTTGGGTGTCGGTTCTGATCCCTCAATTACTGCTTAAGGTGAGGCAGGTCTGACATGTATCTTGTTGTGGTGAAAAATCAAACCCCATATTCGATGTGGGATAATGAACTAATTAAACTATTCATCTATTGTTAAAAAATTATATAGTTCCCCCCATTCAATCAAATCTATTAAAACTATTTGATATCATTTTTAAATCGATTATATTAATTATTCTACATTTCATTATCTTATTTTAAATTTCAGTCATATTTTTCCTCGTCCGTCCTTCATCTTCTAGTATGTGAGGGTTTCTCATAGATAATCCAACAATTCTAACTTGTATTCTGAATCATTTCATGATTTCAGGTTTGTCTCTCATTGTTACAGTATCTTCATCTCACATCTTCATTTTAGAATCAATAGTATCTCAAAATCATATTCTTGTTATTCACCATTATATTAATTCTTAGTTAATTTTATTTTTAAATCACTACTTGAAAATGACCCTAGACCCACAGATCGGAACTGTTGGTATAACCCATAAAATTATTTGAATAGGCCATAACCATGGTTCATAGAACTGTGGGAGCTTAATATATCAGTATATATCTGATCTATATCAATGGTTTAAAAATTTTATAAATGAAGTTTTAATCTATTGGAATAATTGTATGCCATCATTTCTATAACCTTAAACACATCGTTTTGAAACGGTGGGTTTAGGATTTAAAAATTTGATTAATTCCGGTAACAATACAAGGACTACTTGTATACAATCCATGTTAATAAACACTACACCAAATTGTGTTGTAATTATATATATATATATATTCAAATATAAATAAATATATATATATATACAATGGTAATAGGTGGAGAACTTTGGTAATACCTTCTCTAGTGGATTTTTTCCAATGATTTTTTCCAATCCTTGTGTAGAAAACATATAGCCACAATTAACCAAAACTGTGAGTATAGAGATGACCTATAACCATATATTTTAGAGAACCGTGGGTCTAAGATCTTATCCAAACCCTATACCCATAATTTTTTTTAGACCTCATGTATAGTTTTGACCTATACCAAATATTATACAAAATAATGTTGGTATTGGTCTTGAAAATTTCTTATACCCATGGTCTTGCAAAAATCATGTGTATAGTTGGTAATTTCCAAAAAATACTAACGATTTACCAAATATATGTTTGTGGGATACAAAACAATCCTTATACCCATGGGTTTTTAAAACTAAGTGTATAGGTCATTTTAAATTAGTGCATTCTACAACTATAATATCATTTGTTCAAAAAATTCATGTTCCTCCATTAAAATTATCCACTCATAGACCCCAATGGAATATCAGCCTTCCACGGTTTCACTATTCAACACTGTGAATGGGGTTTCTTCAGAAATAATGGATCCACCAGCTACATTGGATGGTATGTCTTATACCACGGTCAACCACTAGACACCCCGGATGGATCTCATTCACAGGTAGATCCTTTTTTCTACAAGTCATTTACACACCACTGTTAGATAATTTTTTATCATTAGATAAATTTCAATAGTAACATTTTTCCATTCAAATGCTCTTTAAATTTTTACAATTCTAATCTGATGGTAGATCATTTATCACCCACAGAACCTAATGATAGATATTTCGTTACATTTTGTTGTATATCTTGTAACAAGCATCTTCAATAAAAATATATGTTCGTCATTTCTCATTTTTTTATTAAGATATCATTTCTTTGATTTTAATTTTTTTAAAGATTTAACCACATGTTGTTCTTAGTTTATAAACAAGTGGTGCTACATTTTTTCAAGATCTGTTGGATATATTATTTTTCATTTTTCTAATGGATATTTCTTTTTAGTTTTGATTTGTTATCATGTTTTTTACAATAATTAGTTTTTATATTTCACTATCTTTAGTCCTTCTCTCCAATAATGGGTTCTAAATCACTGGTTGTTCACCAACATCAACAGACCATCTGGCACCATTTGACATCCCCAATGATAGAAATTTTTTTATTTCATTGTTTTGTTGAAATAGTTTTATTTTAGTTGGATTTTCTTATTTTTGGATTCTTAGAACATCGGTTGATCATCTCTATTTTTTAATAATTTCATGTCTAATAGTTTAACATTTCCACTTATAGTATAATTTGGTATTATTCTTTGTTTCACCGGATGAATATTTAAGCCACCATTCTTCATTTTACTAGTAGCATATGTACTCAACTATTTTCTATTTTCGTCGATAGTAGATTAAGCTACCTCTCTATATTTTCAATTTTGGATTTTAACAAATGATATTAGATTCAATCTATTGAAAATAATTTTAATACACCATTAGTTAAAAAAATTCATTAAAATAATATATTTTGAGAATTGTTTTTTAGCGTCATGGAATAAAATTATAATGTGTGTAAAAAATAATTGTAATAATATTCTTGTACATGAATAAATGTAGTTTTGTTTTCTCTATTTCAAAAAATTTTATTATATTTATATTATATAGGATTATATTTTTTATTTCAACTATTTTATAAATGTATATTTTACATATTTTTTATACTCATTATTTTAATTTTTTTATATTAATACATCATGAAGAAATATAAATCTCAGTTGTGATCTATTATTCACAATAACTTTTACAAATTAATGTAAAAAAATAAAATGATTTTATTGTTATACTATAATAAGTTTAATATAGATAATGTACATGGACATTATCCTAAACGATAATATTCATAACAATATGAGAGAATTATTTATGATATTAAACAATACCAGTATAGATCATTCGATACATTACTTGTGATACAACATTGACAATTTTTTTGCGCTCAATTCGTTAATGAAATTTTTGTGAATTCTGTACTCTAAATACGATCACATAAGAACTTAATCATAAAAAGTGTTCCATTCAAGTAATAAATTGTTATTAAGATACATCATATTTGACATCATTAATCATTCTATTGAGTTTTATTTTATTCTAGTTTTATTTGTTTTATATTTTTACTTCATCTATTTGTAAATCAGTTCATTATTAGTATATGATTTTCCCTATAAAAGGTTTGTCTTTCATCATTTTTTTCACCACCCTACCCAATGGTGATCAAGACACATTTATCAAAATCCCACCTACATAGTCTATGGGATGAAAATAGAACAAAAATGCATAACTAATATGGGAGGCCTCTTCCAAATGTACATACACACACACACACACAGACTTCTTCATCTCCCTGCATTAAAAAAATTAATTAATAATAAAAGATAATAAATCTATATAATTAACCACTAATGTAAAGAATATATATATATCCATATAGTATAATAGTGTAAAATTAATGTAAGAGGGAATAAATAAACACCCAACAATATAGATTCCTTATTGTGAAAAAACTAGAAATGTAAACTCTGAGAGATCCCAGCACTGAATCTAACAGATCTAACCACCATATGTGGTCCAATGCACTAAGTATCCCTATTCACCTTTATAATCAGCAAGGAATTTTCTCTAATCTATATAAAACCTGACACATGAGTGAAAATCCAATTCATGGTTGACTATATACATAAATAGTAATATGTTTTGAATGATTAAGGGGAGTAGTAAGAGACACAATATGGGTAGATATCTCAACCCATAGTGATCCAGTAAAAAATAGAATGAAAAGTGAATATATAGGTATATATATATTATCTGAAAAATAATCCCCAACCATGGAGAAATGGGATCTTCATCTACCAGCATAGCGCATGAAATACTTTTATATCCTCTAAAAGGTCCATCAATGATGCCAAGCATCTCACATGTCAATACAATGAGACATCTATTCCTATAAACACATCTATAGTATACCACACATTCAAATGTCACAATCTATAAAAATATCACCTATGTCCTGGTAAAACAGGAGGGTTCCACATAGATTGTCATTAAAAGACTCATGCCCTAACCAAATAGAAGGGTTCCACTCTAACAATCAATTGGGGACCCATTCCATGACACCGCGTGGGGGTGGCACTTAGATAATAGATAGAGTACCCTTGAACAATCCTAGGAGGGTTACACTCTAGTGGACATGGACACATTTCATGGCACCACTTTAGGGTTCCACTCATTGGGTAGAAAGAGGACCCATGTCGAGATGCGACATGATAGTTCTACTCTATTAATCGATAAAATACATGGTAGGAGCACACCACTATTGTGATCAAGGACTCATTACCTAAAAAGTAGGAGGGTTCATCTAAAATTGTCGATAGTGGAACCATGCCTTTCCTATAATGAGTGTGTGACTCTAATAATCCCTAGCAATACAGCCTAATCACTGTGTTTGTCATGTGTCACTTAATGAAGACTCACATGCATGAAAAAAAACATCATAACCCAAAGGTCACTATGAATGAAACTATCATGTTATTTGGGAAAAAAATAAAAATATTCTTCACAAAGACTAAAATTAGAGTTAAGACTAAGGATATACATGAGGTATAATTTTCCTCAGAAAAGAATTAGGAGAACATAGCATGTAAGGGGACCCACACGATGTGTTGTATCGATCCATTGCCTAGAATTGCCCCTACTAGTACATGAATTACTACCCATAAACCCCTATATGTTATGTAAGGGCACTACATGGTGTGTATCAACCACTTGGGTCTTTCACGTGCTCCTAGTCATGTTTGTTTATCCCTGGACATACTCGTGTACTTTGGTACATGGTTTTTCATCCCACATGGGGTCCTTCCTGTGTGATTCTGTTACAGGATTTTTCTACCATGGGAGGTTCACATAGAGTGTGTCCTAGCCATACAACATGTGATCCCAAAATTTTCTAAAATACTATAACAATAACCACAGGGGTACTACACAACATTTATTCATCTGAACTATACGGCGTGTTGTAATGTTTTTACCAGAAACATATATATTCACCAATGTGTTCTAGATACATTAACACTAGTTCTAATATTAAATTTTGGCTACCAAAAATCAATTTAAATATCCTCCATTAATCACTTTCTTCAATCCTTTAGATGGAAAATAAATTCCCGATTCTTGGTTCGAAACAACACGCACCCTCGTCACCTCTGGAACCTCTAGCCTTCACCAATTACCTCACCTGATTCCAGATCTATGATAGAATAAATCTTATCCCAAAATCAACCCTTGATTCATCAAAATTTTCATCTAACATGAATTCATTGTAAATTTCATTGTCTGACTATGCTCGTTCCAACCTGATAGTGTCAATTAATGACCTCGTGGTCCAATAATGAAGAACGCAAATAATGGGTGGAGGAAAACACAATAAATACATGTGAGAAAATTATTGGTCACAAATTACTATAAAAAAACTATATTTTTGTTATATTTGGTGGAAAAACATTGAAAAAACGGGAGATATAAAGAAAAAAAACTATTTTATTTAACATGTTTCATATACGAAGGATCGAATTAATCATATCTCAATAAGCATATTGATGATCTGTGTTTAAAAAAATCAATAAAGAGAGAGAAAGATACAAATGAAAAGTCATATCTCATTTGGATCATTAATCAACAAATAGGGTTCTAAAAAATGAATATGATGTGTCATTATGCTCAATGCTCTGTGATTCTCCTAGATTTGGATTCTCGTTGTCATCCGATCTTGGTTTCCCAAATAAGGGTTGACGGAAAACCCTTTCATCGGTCCCATGGTTATGTGGATACCCCTAAATATCTATTATAATTTTGATTTTTAAAGAGATTCTATTTTTATTTCTTTTATTAAAATAAGTAATTTACTTATATATTTAACTAAATGCTCCAAAAATTGACCAATTTTTCCGAATGCCTCATGTTGAAAACATTTAGGTTTCACCTAGGGTAAATCTTATGTTCCAAATTCATCAACAACCCCTAGTTTCTGATCGAAGTATATTTTGAATTTTTATCCAATTTTATTTTATAAATTTTTTACTTGTGACATTATTTGTTTTTAATAATTTTATAAAATTATTTCCAGACCCACCTAGTGACAAAATCACATGTCTTATAAACTACTTGGTCTAATAATATTTCATGAAATATCCTAGTGTATTACAAGGAAAAAATAACTTATCTAAAGACTAGCTATTCCACCATCAAAAAATAATTTAGCGTTGTGAATCCTAGTCAAAAGTTAGGTAAATATTCAAGGTTAAGTTTCATGTAAATGACAAGGTTGTGTCTTCGTGTTCCTCCAAAAGGAAGTGTGTGTAACAAGGTTGTCACACCTTAAAAAGTAATGTTATTAGTGGGTAACAATCTCTTTGATTGGAATAATAGTTTGAGGAGTGAACTATGATATTTGTGACCTAAAAAAGTATAAATCTTATTGTTTTTTCATTTTAGATTCACTACACTTCATTTCAGGATCACTGCAGTCATTACATATTTGTATCTTATAAACGGTGATTATTTTAACTTTAAAATTTAAAAACATTTATTCACCCCCACTAGTCATATTTTCCATCACTATTAATCCAAAATTTTATTATTTCGATGTTTGGAATTTTTTTTGTTTTTATTTTTATTTTTATTTAAATTATTATTTTTTATTTTAGATTCTTTGGTTTTTTATTCAATTTATTTTGTTTCAACAATTTCTTTTCCAAATTATTTATCTACTTCAATTTCTATATTCAGATTTTATTCTTCTAATATTTTTTATTTTCATTAGAATTTATACATGAGTTTATGTTATTAATTATTTTTTCTCTTATATTTCATTTCATTTAATCTATTTTTATTTTTTATGAATTCTACTCCTGCCATACACCTATACTGATTAGCACATATTTCACTTTTAGTTATTCTTCAGTTTAATTTTTTATCTCATGCTTCCAAATTACACAATTTAGTATTTCTATTTCATTACTTTTCACTTTTAATTTTAGTTTTGAATTCTATCTACTATTTTTTCTTAATTTTATCTTTTGAATCCATCGATTGTACTTCAAGTTTTATTGTTTTTTCCATAAAATATGTTTTCAGCTTAAAAATTTATTTTAATTTTGGATTAATGTTTTTATTATTTTTATTATTTTTCTTTTAATTATTTTAAATTTAATTTTTAGTCTTTTATATATTTACATTTCATCCTATTTATGATCATACTTATATCTTTTTTTTCTCCCTTAATGATTAACATCTAACTACAGTTTATTATTTTTCCGCAAGTATTCTTCTACTAAATGTCATTAAATTTTCATTACTGTTTTACTCATATTTTCATCCATTTTATGACATCTTTAATTTTTATTGGCATATCCTACTGATAAATTTATTCTTGTACATACAATTTTATTTGGATCTTCTCATTTTTATTTTTGGGTTTTGGAATTTTCTTGGTTATATATTCACAATTTTATTAGATTCTTTCTTTTCTGTCTCATTCTTGATTTTTATTATTTAATTTAAGATTTGATTATATTCCTCCTTTTAATTTTGCATAAAATCTTTCTACTTTATAAATTCTATTATCCTTCTTCTACTTTTAATCATGTATTATTTATTCTGTATTTATTCTATCTTATGATTTGAGTTTTAGATTCTGGCATCATATTTTTTATCATTTTTTCTTCTATTTTAATCTCACTATTATATTCCACAGCCTCCTTATTTTTCATATATTTGGGATTGTAATTTATCTCAAGCTTTATCTTTTTCACCTATTTTAAAATTTACTCATGACATTCAAATTTTATATTTTATCATAATATCTACATTCAAATTTGACTTTTTATTTATGATATATCTATTTTGAATTTTACTTTTCCTTCTTCATTTCTAGTTTTATTGTTTTTTCATATACCTGTACATTTTACTGTGTTTTTTATTTTCATTTTTTCTTATTTTCATGATTCATATTATTATAACATTTATGTATCATTTTTGACACCCCCTTCCACCTCCACATCTTTAAAACATATCTTATCGATTTTTCTATTTTTCCAATATTATATTTTAGAAAATTCATCTGAATCATGTTCATATTATTCTTATATAAGTGTATATGATTTTTGAATTTTTATTTTTAACTCATCAATATTTCATCAAATATTATGCTTTAAAATAGTATTATTTTCATCATCTATCATATCATTATTTTGATGAATAATAATGAAAATTATATTTTTAGGTTAATATTAACCGTGGATTAATGTTAAACTAGAAAAAGATGCATGTTAGTTGGCATGGGGTGCAGATTCATTCCTTGTGAGCTTGAGTTTGAGTGATGGGGGAAAACTTATGCCTAGTGTGGGTATGGATTGATGAATTTCTAGTCCTAATATGACCCATAAAAATGAGGTCACACTCAATGTCATATACATTATAGGACACCTAAGAGCGTTATTGCAAACACATAGTCACAATAATATTTAGGGGTGGTGAAATACATTAATCCTAAACCTATAATTTATAAGTAATTATATTTTTATTTCAATGTTATTATTGGGGCTTTTATATTCTTTAAAATTAGATTTAATTTGTATGTGTTGTTTGGATATAAATTTCATAGGTTGTGGAATAGAATGTAAAACTAATTCTGAAACATGTCACTTCCTAGGAAAATATTTAGTTTCTTTGTTATAGAAGAAATTCCTTCTATAAAACTTTACACTATTCAATATGATTGTATCAGTTGGAAGATACTACACCAAAATTTTCTGTATGTACCACACACTCACTGATTTTGGAATGAATTTCACACAAAATTTTAATATTTACGATAAAAATATGACATTAATCAATTTTAAAAGTTCATATTCTACTTTTATAATATTATTCATTGTGTCATTAAAATATCAATCAATAATGGGGTCAAACCCGAGAAAACAAGCTTGTATTATTGTGAAAAGTAAGGAAAATGATACTCAATGCACTTCTGATGGATAAGACTCAACAACATGACATTGTGATAATAAAATTGGTCAGTATGATCAAAATTTCATTTATAAATTACATTCTTTTCAAATGGGTTCAAAACCATGAAAATGTGTTATGATTGGAATGAAAATTGATGAATTGTATGGATAGATTGTATGTTAATCTGACTTGTAGTGTTGTAATTATGACCAAACATACCATTTCATTACATTTCTACATATTAAAATAGAGGTTCCAATGGGTCATAACATAGATAATTCCCATTGATAGTCTTTAAATAGAAGGAAAATATCCATCATTTGAGTTATGAAATGTAAAATTATATCACACATCAATATGATATGAATTTTGTTCAAAATTTTCAATAATTAATTTCTATTAACATAGATGTGAAAAACTTTGAATGAAAGGTTCAAAATATAGAAAAAGGCCTCATATTTTAGTTAAATCGTAAGAAAATGACCACCATTTAATTCATGATGAGTTGAAAAATGGACCACGTCAGTCGAATTGCTGATTTACCTAAAAATAACCTAATAGAGTTTTTATTGATTTAAAACATAAAAATCACGTGTTAAAGAGTTATTGCAAAAAATGACACCCAATTGTCATGTAAAAACCAAAAATCAATTGTTTATGAATTATTTAGTTATTTTTAATAGAACTGACATCAACCATACATACAATGTGATTGAAATGATTGATGGAAAGAAGTATAGTGCATACAATTATTTAAAAACACACTTCAAGAGTCATGACCTGGAAAATACCTCAATTTAAAAGATCATTAGAGGTAAAATTGGCAGACCATCTATTCTTACATGTAAAAAATTATTCATTAATCATTATCAAATGGTTTTCTAATAATCATATATATTATCTTATATGTTTTTACACTTTATTATTTTCTTATGTTTTAAGGTATTAGTTTTTCCTTATACTACAATGTTATGATTTATTTCATATGTTTCTTCATTATCATTCATTGTAAACATTTTATTATGTACTTTGGATTAGTTCTTTAACAAAATATTTTTTCAAATATTTTTTACTTTAGTTTAAAAATAATACTTCAATGTCAGATTCAACTTCTACTTTAAGCTTCTTTACTACTTTATATTCTTTTACAACTTTTGGATTCATACCAATTCATCTTTTAGAAAATAGATTTTTTTTAATTTTTTCTTTTTCCCTTGGATTTCCAAATATTATATTTTCTAGTTATTTTTTTCAAATATTTCCTTTCAAACTTATTCATATACTTCAATTTCTAGAATCTCACTTTGAACTTATAGAATTTTTTTATTTTACATCTTTTGATTTGACTTTTGTTTATACTTTGGATTTTATTATAAATTTTAATTTTTTTCTAACATTTTATTATCCTATTATATACATCTCAATTTATTATTATTTCTTCTCTATGATCTCACATATTCTCATTTTTTCAGCTTTCACTTTGAGTCATGATTCCATTTAATATTTCTTCATCTGATAATTTAAGTATATTCCTTTGAATTTTTTTACATTAATATTCTATTCTTCTTTTTATTTTAACATATTTCTTCTCCTACTTTCTGAATTTAGTTCATTTAACATATATTCTTTTCTTTTAATTATAGTTTTGTTTTATTTTTTCTTCTAATTAATTATCTATTTTTTTAATTTTTATTAGAATTTTCCTTATTCTTTCTTTTCATGTAATTTTTTTACTTTCAATTATTATATATTTTTCATTTATTCATTTTTATTTTGTATTATGAATTATGTATTCTGTATTCTTGATTAATTTGTAACTGTAAATCAACTTTTTCTAATGTTTCTTTGCATACTTCAAAATACCCTTCTACATCCACTTCTTTCAAATATTACCGACAAGTTACATTGTTTCTCCTACTCTAAATTTTAATAATATCATTTTCATCTATTTCATCTTATGCCTCAATATATGAATATTATTTTTCAATTTTGTGTCTAATTTATATGCCATCACTATATTTCCTTTAAACAGTTATCATTTTCTTTAACATATTTTTTTTAATATCTTTATATTTTTTTTATCTTTTAATTTTTTTGCCATGAGATTTCTATTTATAGTACTTTTCCCAATTAATATATACTAACAAATTTGGTTCTCAATAACACTAATTTCTTGAAATAAAAATAATCATCCATATAAAAGAGCAATTTTAGGCGAATTTAGTATTTTAATTAAATCATGGTTATTTAAATCAATAAAATTAATTTTTTAAAAAATAAATTATATATAATAATTAATTTTTCACAAAAAATAAAAATATCCTAAAAATTAGACATCATTTTTAAAAATCAAAAGTGTAGTATTTCTTAGAGAAATAGTTTGTTTATGGAAATAAATTTATAAATTTTTAGTTTCAGACTCTAAAAAGACCATTTTATTAGGAGGTGCCTCCCATAACATGATATTGAGAAAAGATAAATCATATGGAATTTAGAATTTTTATTAAAATTTTAATTTCTCTTTTGTTCGTAAATTTAAATATTTTATTCGAGATCATTATATAATGTTTGATAATGTTTTAAATTTATTTTAAATTATTTTCTTAATTAAATTTAAATTTAATAATGATAATTGGGGATATATTTTTGAAGATTTACACTGCCCCCTCTCAGCTATGAAGTCCTGATATATTCATAGTTTTTTAAATGATATAGGGATATCCACCAGTTCGATTGGAGGGATATTTATATAAGTTTCGCAAATGATATCTTTTGTATAGATTTTTTCTGTAATAACAATATACATTATATTTTAGGTAATTCAACATGAATTTTGATCTTGATTTAACTTTTATATTTTCTATAGGTCATTTTGTTTGAGTTGCAAATAATATCCCAGTGAAATCATGGTCAATTTCTTAGTGATATGAAATTATTTCTATTATGGGGAAGGATGGCAGCCAAACGATCCTGATATATTAAAATATTTCATAAAATTCATAATAAAAAATCAATTTGTTCCCTATCAAAATGGAAATTATTTTTGAACACATTACTTCTATGAATAAAGATATTGATGGATATATTAGAGTAAAGAATCAGATGTTAGTAGGGAATGTTTAATAGAGGGTGAGATAATTATAGTTATTGGATGGGTCATATGGGAGAAAAATAAGATGAATGTGTGAGGAGATAAAGAAGACGATGAAATGTTATAACTAGATATTAGAAAATTTAAATGGGAAATTTGTGTTCATAAAAAATTTAAATTTCAAACCTCTATTTCAATTCTATTATGAATGAAATTTCATTTCCTATCATATAAAAAATTTCTACTTTTATTTAGTCATATCTAGTATAGATTTACTATTTTTTCGATTTATTTCTCTCTGTATTTCTATTAATTGTATAACATGGGGTTGAAAATTATTTTCATATTTAAAGGAAATGAATTCATTTGTTCATATAATTTTTCTGAAATATTTATATATATCTTCATATTATGATATAGATAAGATCCATGAAAATGATGATTCTTTCTTTGATCTATACTAGCATGACCACCAGTCGGTGTAGTCACAACTACCAAGTTAGAAGCATCTTTAGTAGAGGTTTGGAATTTGATTATCTTCTCCATTAAATGTAAATTTAAGTTTGTGTTGATTCTTATTTTGACCTATACTTTTATATTCATCTGGATCAATGTTTATTATTATGATTTAATGAGATATATATTTGATAGTTTGTAGTATAGATAATAAAATTACTTCTACAACATGAAACTTCCCAAGAGAACATGTGGTTTCTTAGTCATGTAATAATCTACATTATGAAACATTTTCTACCACTGAAGATTATTATAGTGGTTGGAATTTATAATGACCAATTTTTATTGACGGAGGAAAAACTAACTCATTTAGAAATTAGTTATACTCAAACTATGAACATTTACTATAACACTAGATCTATTTATATAACTCTAAATTTTCATCTTCCTCTTTTCAAATGTTGTTATTCTTATATTAAAAATATCCAGGAAAAACTGAGTCAATACTGATAAAATGATCACATATTGAAAAAAATATTAATAAAACAATATTTTAATCGCATCTAATTTTTACGATGTAATCACACATATCAGCCTTACACATAAATTGCTTGGTACTATCAGAATTGTTTTTTGTTATTCGTATTCCTATTAAATCGGTTCAATACTGATAAAAAATTCTTATTTTAATGAAAATCTATTACATGTGTGAATAGATGTCATGAAAATATAACATGTGGTGTGGTCATAATCATCAAAAATTTAGTTTTATTTGTTTTTAAATTATTTAAAAATGTGAAACTAACGGTCGTACTTTTGAAAATGATCTCTGATTTGTGTTAAATAAAAAAGGATTATCTAATTTCTGAAGTGTAGGAACACAGAACATTTCAATCTGACCGGCAGTTTGTTCAAAATGAAAAGAATATATCTTTATTGATTTAAAATTAAAAAATGTGAATCAAATGGAAGAAACATTGAAAATGTCAATATATTGTAGTTAAATCATAGGTATACAACCATAATTTCATTTTTGACTATTATAAAACAAAACTCATTAATCTGATAGGCAACTAACCTATAATGATCAAAATACTTTTTTATTAATTTAATAGATAAAAATGTGCATAAAATGGATAAAATATAGAATATGAAGATGAAAGATATTAGATGTTTATTATTTTTTGACATTTAAGAAGTGAACTCATGTCAATCAAACATGGATGGTGGTCGAGATAACCCAAATAACTGTCTCTCTAGAAAAATAATTTTAAAACATTCATCAATGAGTAAATACCTAACAATAAAAATCAAATTTTAAGCACACCACATGTTAAATTGATGGGAACTCTATCCATTAATGTAAAAAATTATTCAATAATAATTTTCTAATTATTTCTCAATAATCAATGATAGTCTTCTCGGTTTCAACCCTATGTCATTATAACTAATTTCGAAATATTTTTTATGTCATCTACTATGATACTCTAGTTTATCTGTTATGTTTCTTCTATTGGATTCAACAAATATTTTTTCATCTTCATATAATTATTCCCTATCATCAAGATTCTCAAAATTTAAGAATCTAGTTTATATATTATAATTTTACTTCACATTCATATACATCTTATCTTTGTTCCTATTTTATATTCAAATACTACATCTGGGTTATTATCTTTTTCTATTTTGGATTTTTTTATTTTTATTTTTATTATTTTTTCATATATTTATGGTTTTATTTCTAATTCTAATGTTTTTTATTATAATTATTCTGTTTCATTTATTTCTTATCTTTGGCATCTACATCAATTTCTCTAATTTTATTTCAATCTTTTTGATTTTGGATTTTAGATTTTAATTATTTTGATTTTCCTTATTCTAAAACTTGTGTTCTTCTTATTACTTATATTATTTTCATAAATGTTTTCTTTCTTCTATTCTATTATATATTTCACTAGAAATTTTATCCCCTCATTAGTTCAACATTCTATTCTAATTATGATTATATTTTATGTTTCTTCATTTTTTATTCTATATTCAACAATATGCGTATGTTGTTTCATTAATTTTATCTTATTCTTTTTCTGTTGACTTATTGATTATACTACTACTCTATTTTGGATTTGGAATCCTTTTCATTTACTTCTAGTATTGTTTTTCTTCATTAAATTATTGTTCAACATTTTTTTAATATTTTATTTTTTTTCTTCTAATAACATCTTTTAGTTATTTTCTCTTTTACATTACAATATTATATATTTTTGTAATCTTACTTTTAACCATGCTTATGTGTTTTTTCTATTATAGAATAATATCAGACTCTAGATTTTCCTTTTACCTCTAGTATTATTCTACCTAATTTTTCTAATTTTTACTTGATTTTATCCTTTATTTTTTCTAATTTTGTGTAGGTATTTTTTTTAATTATTATATCTAACTTATATATTATTTCTTCCATTTTATATATTATTTTAATATTCTATTTAAATATTTTTTATTTTGTATTCAATATCACTTTCTATTTCCATGTTTAGAGTAACATTCAAAATAAAATTTAACATGTTCTTTATTGTTTTTCCTTTGGATTATGTTTTTTTTTATTTTAACATTTATTTTAGTTCCCTATTTACATAAAAAATAAATTATTCTGTCAAATTTCATTAGATTCATACTTTATATTCTTCTTCAAATATTAATCATTTATTTTAACATACTAATTTATCCCTAATTCTGATTTTTCCTTTATATTTTAACTTTTAATGTTTTATACATTTATTTTTTCTTTTTTATTCCTTTTTTCATTATCTCTAATACCTTTTAGAACCTTCTTATTGTTTATTGATTATGGATTTTTCTTCATCATATGATTTTAAATTTTCACCCACTTTTACATGCGATCATTTGTTTCCTTCAGATTTCATATTTTAGTTTCATCTATGGTTGTGGAATTTACCTTGGATTTATGATATCTATCTTTTTATTTTTAATTTTCCATAAATTTTTTTAGTGTCATTGTTTTTCATTCAACCTATAATTTTTAAATTTTTTATGGATTTCATTTCTTCCTATGCTCTAGATTTGTCTTTTGATCATGTTTATGTTTCTAATTTGACATACCATTCAACATTGACTTCTTATCTCATAATTTTATTATATTTTCTTTTTTTTCTCATACTCTTTCTATAACAACTGATCTTGAATCTATTTCATACTATTATTTTACATACGTATATGATCATTTAATTTTTGTTAATAAATATTGACTATTTATTTTACTTTTTCCCTTCTACCTCTCTTCATTTTTTACATCAAAAACATTTTATACTAATTTTTATCATTTGATTTGATTTGTATGTTTTTCTTTTTTTTGATAAATTTTAATCTTTTAGAACTAATTTCATGATATATAAATGATCACTCTAAGAGAAGAAGGGAATTCTGTTACTGTGGGTTTTTGTTTAAATAATTGTTATTTAAATTGATAATATTAATTTATATTAATAATTAAGATCATAATGAAAAATTTATTTTGAACGAAAAAAATATCTTGAAAATGAGATATCAAATTTGAGAGTCATATGTAGTATTGATCATAATGATATGTTCTTTTACGGAATCAGATTTAGAAATTTTTAGTTTCAGACACATCAGGGACCTTTCAAGGGGAGGTGGTTCCTAGAGAACTGTAATAAGCCATGACAACTCATCTGGGGTATAATCACTAAACCTCATAATATCTATACTCCTCGTGAATTTTAATATTTTATTTTAGATCATCATATAATGTTTAATAGTGTTTTTAATTATAATTTAATTTAATTTACATTAATTATAATTAAATTTAATAAATTTGATGGAGTATGGATTTTTGAAGAATTAGACTTCACTTCTCATATATGATTACATGATTTATTCTTAGTTATGTTAGTTATGATGGGAAAACTGCCACCACCATTGGAGTGAAATTTCTTTTCATTTCCCACAAATATATGATTCAAATATTTTTCATATGAATAAAAAAAATACTTATATTGTATGTAAGTTAACATTATTTTTTAAGTAAACATTTCAATATATTTTTGGTTATTTACTTAGGTTTGTATAGGTGTTCCCAATGAACTCAGGTTAGAGTAGGTTAATTGGTTGCGGGTGAATATGAGTTCCTATTAAGCACTGGACTAAGTGTTAGGGGAAAATAATCATCCTATTGTGAGAAAATCTTGTGAGAATATTGATCCTCCACGGACATAAGAAGATTATGCCACTTTTGATTATTTATACTAGTTTGGCTACCTATAAGTGTAAAAACAAATTAACGGGTCCGTGTGACTTTGTATGGAGGGTTGAAATCTATTGATCCTCAATATCAAATATAGAAATTAGTCTATGAAAAATATTATCTTCTTATAATTACTTTTATTTTATTATATATTAATGTTTATTTTTTAGATTAATCGAAATAAATATTTCATAGGATGATGAATGGATAAGAAATTTACTTATAGAACATTTAATTTCTTAGGTGAAACCATAGTTTCATGGTCTGTTTTGAAACATTGTTTTGTA
This sequence comes from Viscum album, assembly GCA_963277665.1. NCBI lineage: Eukaryota > Viridiplantae > Streptophyta > Magnoliopsida > Santalales > Viscaceae > Viscum > Viscum album. The sequence continues at coordinate 1,821,848,781 of OY728164.1, forward strand.
ATACATTCCTCTACTAATGCTTATTGTAGTGGTTAGAAGTTATTATGATCCGTTTTTCAGCATTCAACAAACACACATTTTTTTGGGAATGATATTCACAAAACGTACAATTCTATTTGATAAAACTAGTTCCATTTATTCAATTTTACAAGCTTATCAATATATTCTCTTACCTTATTATTTTTTACATTGAAATACTATATGAAAAGGAGGGTAAAAACCATTTAAAAGTGATTATATTGGAAAAAACATACTAAAATGATATTTGTGTCATTTATGATATGTGAGAACCAACCACACATCAATATGATAGGTGAATTTCATGATATTTTCAAGAGTACTATTTTATCAACACATTCGTAATAAAATATAGTTAACACTGAGTAAACAAGTTCATATTGTCAGTAAAATCTACGACATGTATGAATAGACCTTATTTCAATATAACATGTGTTGTGGTCATAATGACCATAAATAATGTTTTATTAGATTTATGAATTTAGAAACACATGTGTGAGATTCATAACCTAGAAAATGATCCATCTCATATTATTGTACCATATATTCCTACATTTTTAAAATTATTCGACAATCGATGTTCAATGATTTCAAGATTATTTGAGGTCGTTTAATTGGTTTTGAACCTTTTAAAATAACATTTATTTCTAGGTAATTTAAATGACTTCTATTATTATTATTTTTTCTTATGACTTATTCAAATATTCACATGTTTTGTAGTTAATGTCTTTTGTTTTATCTTTGAATTCTATAGTTCCCCAACATCGACATTAACTTCTTTTATGAAACCATTTTCAAGATTCTACTTAATTAAAGATTCATCCTATACTTCAAAATTCATTCATTCCTGGTATTTAACTACTAATTTTGGATTCATACATCTTCTCCTTTTGTATTTTATATATTTTTCATTTTTATTTATTTTTTCCTTTATTTTTAATTTTATATTAAATTATTATTTTCTTTATTCAACTTATTTTTTAAACTAATATTCTATTACATATGTATCAACTTCCATGTCTATATTTTGTCTTCAAGATTATATATTTATTATTTTATTTTACTACTTTAGATTTTTCTTATCTTTATACATGAGTTTATTGTATTGACCCCGACTCAAGAAGCCCGAAGCTAGTTCTTACTTCTAATACATTACTATAAGATACAATGAAATTGTTATCCAAAATACTAAATAGTTTAGTAGATTTGTTAAACAAGATACATATATGATTCTTGAATTACAAAGGAATATAGAAACTAAAATATAATTATTTTATAATAACTTTATTCATTCTATAATATCTTTGAATTTCATTCACAGTACATTTCATGGAACCCTATGGAAAGGAAATAAAATAATTGGGAGATAAAATCTTTAGTAAGGGATAAATATAGCTGAATAAATCCTGAATCAATAATAATAATTAATATGTAAAGATAAATAATTTAAAAAACATACCGTATAATCAATTAACTATGAATAAAGGTGAAATAAATATGGAAAGGTAAATAACTAAATAATCATTTAATCTAAAACATGAATATCACATCTGGAAATGTGTAATCAATAATGTAAGGTGAATAACTAAAAATGATTTTATTTAATCAATAAACAAAGTATGAAATGAATCTATATACCTTATCATCATGAAAATATCATAGATAATAATAACTAAAACTAAATGAAGGAAATGCATAATTACTAGATGTCATGATTTCTAGGTATATGATACTTTGAACCTAAATGTCATTCACAATAAGGTTTAAAAATTACTAGATGAAAACCTATTAGTTAAGGCTTTATAACTGATTCATATCATGAGAATACGTATGAATCACTGGGATATCATTAACCAGGCCCCACCCATTTCAATAGGTCCAAAGCATTCCTCATATATCGAATAATGGATTTAATTCATGAACAATGTGCCTTATCATCAAATGTTTGTATTGTTTAAAAGATATGGATTTATCAATATTTCCCACAGATAATCAAATTACTATCAAAGTAATCCAAGTACGTAAAAATGGTATATAGTTAATCCAATGACCATTTCTATGATCAATAATATACATATTTAAAGCAGATTTAATTTTTAATGATCCTGGGAAAGTGAACATATTAAATGAATGTTATTAAATATGAATATTAATTAAGGATGTGAATAAAAATACTTTCATCTTTCAAAAGGATCACAAATCATCCATTGAAATAAATAGAATGGTATTAATATAACTTATACCTATCAGAGTAAGGTCAATTCGTTTTTTGTTATTTACGAATAAAAATAATATAAAAACCCTATAAAAATATTCTAGGGTAAAATATCCATTTCATTGTTTTTTTAAAAAAATATCATTTATATTAAAGTAAATATTTTTAAATTTCTATGGAATAATGAAATAATTGAAGGTTATATCATTAGTTAAATCTATGCATACTATAATGAACATTATTTTTTGAAGGTAAAGGCTTATAAAAGATCCTTTTTTGAAACTTATAAGAAATTTTCATTGAATTTTTTTTAAAAAAATTCGGTAAAAATGTATTCCAATAAAATATTTTGAAATTTTTTTAAAAAATGTTTTAAAACATTTTTTGTAAATAAGATTTTTTATGGAAATGGATTTTAACCCAAAGAGGGAAATTATGTTCAATTTTATTAATGAAATTTGTATATAATATTAACTAAAATTGAGTGAAATTTGTACTATAACATGAAAAATATATATTATAACTATAATATAGAAAATTTAAATGGTTTATTAAAAATTTATTATATAATTTTCATTTATTTAAAATCAATAATAGACTATCTTGATTAAAATGTGATTGTGAAATAAATAATTTAATTGATTATAATGTTGGTGTCAGAATTAATAAAAGACGGATTATTTGTATGTACAATAAATGAATATAAAAAAGTTTAAATAAAAAATAGATAGTACAATGTCATTTTACACATTATCATATAATATTAAGGATAATGAGTAAGTAACATAACCCAATGAAATTTAATTGAGTTGTCCAATTCATTACCACATGGTAACTCTGAATTCAAATCCCACTAAATGAAATAATTCAAATAACAACATAAAATATGATGAAAATTGTATTATTTATGAAATTACATGTAAAGGGGCTATTAAATACACTATATAGAAAAATATATGCAAAAAATAAAATATTAATTAATGAAAGGAAATTGAGATGAAATCCCTCACTTTACACTCCCTTTTGGTTGATCAGAAATTTACATTTTATTTACTTATTTTAAGAATTTTATTAACATATTAATGAACTATATTAATATTCATGATGTCATGTATGATTCTTTTATAATATATTATTACCCATTTTTTAATAATAGTTAATTATTTTCATCGTTTGGTGGCCTTGTTCTTCAAGTATTTTTTGACTTATTATTTTTTTCCCTCTAGCATTGATCATGATTTCATAATATCCAAAATTTAAAATGTGATTTAAATATCACTTATATTATATATATATATATATATGTATTTATAGTAATATATAAAGTTATTTTATAAGAAATGTTTTATTTCATTCAATGAGATGGTAGGTCGAACGTTATCATGAACATTGGTTTCAATTTATTATCATATTGAATGAAATGAAAGTAATATATATATATATATATCATAAAAATATTATTATTATTTAATATATAACAAATATGTTCATTAAACCATCCATAATTAATTCTAGGTAATGTTTGAATGAATCCCATGTTTTACGAGGTGTTAGTCCACTGAATACACTAATGAGTTTATCGTATTCCCAAAAATTGAATGCCAGATATTATGTGTTATAAAATAATTAAATAATCATAAAAATAACATAAAAATAATAAATGTCATATATAAATAGTATTTCCATCTATATTCCCAACCTTGATGGTTGTAATGAGAAAATGAACTACATTAGTTCACGGGGCGGTAGTCTATTGTTCATACAAATAATGATTTCGTAACCTATTTGATAGAAGTAAGTAAAGTTGAAGGTCATGTGATTAATATAAAAAATATAATAATATTTAATATAATTATTTTATTATATAATCATAACATAAAAATAAATTAAGGAGGTGGAGAAAGAAATAAAAAACGATTTTATAAAAACATGACCTTTAATTCGAGTATCCTCGTTAGGTTTTCACTAATTCATTTCTAAGGTGGATTTATACTCAAGATAAGTCTTTAAATATTATTTTAGGGATTTTAGTGAGTTAATTAGGTAGTTATTGTCTGATCCATTGGTTTTTGAGAGGATTGAATGTGGGGGAGGCTTTTTTTAAATGAGGGAGAGGACATACATGGCATTTTTAAAATAAGTTAGGTGTACCCACGTTTTTACCTAAAAATAGACTTTCATAATACCCAAAGTAAGATCATAATAGTTTAATGGTCTACTTATTTCCATATAATGGATTTTATATAAGTTTTAAATCATTATTACACATTATATTCAATGTTTAACCTCTAAGTAAACTCATTTTTCTTTTAATTTTTGTAATTAATTTTAATTTCATTAACTAATAATATTTTTAGAAAATTATGTTCAGATTTTTATAAATTATAAATAAATATTATATAAAATAATTAATTTTTTTCTTTATATTCATATATAGTCATTTCTAGAAGTTAATTTGAAATCAATCCGATAGAATGGACAGTAAATGGGGGTTTTAAAGTGATTGTGTTAAAATGGTTAAAAAGATTTTATATCATAATTCAATATAAAAATGATTAAAATGAATTAAAATGGATAAATATTATATAATTGAGCGAAAATTAATTTAACACTAAATTTCAACACAATTTAACATTTAAAATTTATATAGATGAAAAGTCAGTTTTTATTTAAAATTCAGCATTTTGCAATATTCATCCAAAAAATAAACTCGTCATAAAAATAAAAAATATCACCCAATGATTTTTTTACCATTATATTTCCCAAATTAATTTTCTTTCAAATAAAATTTATAAAAGTATCAAAATTTCGTTTTAGAACAACGTAACCATCAAAAGGTTGGAAAAATACCGTTAAAAATACAGTTTTTATCGCTAACTTCGATTTGTCTTATATTATTTCTACAAAATATATTGAACGAATATAAAAGGAATATAATATATCATATATAAATTTCATTAATATCATTCATTAATAGTAATTAATTTAATTTATTATGATAAAATTCTTTCCATGCATAATAACTCGTTTTTATAAAAACATTTCATTTGTATTCAATTTGTTTTTATATTCACTTATATTTAATTAGTAATCAATTAATTCAACAATATATTTTTATAAGATAGTTAATACTATTAATTATATACAATTTAACATTTTGGAGGTAATTTTCATTTGAAATAATAATATTAATAGTATCCAATAAAACTGAGTCTTACATGTAATGAATGTTTTTGAAGAAAGTCGTTGATGCATGCAACACAAGAAAACCCAGTGTTGCATTCATTTGATGTTATATCATAACTTTAATTTATTTATCATAGTGAATATATTTAAAATTATGGGATTTAATATTCACATTTAAGATGGGTGTTTTGTGTCATATACATAATTGATTATGATGTTAATATATTAATGTTTAACGGTGTTGTATCCTCATAATTTGAAATTGATCTTGGTAATTCAAAGTTCTCTATTGTAAAATTAATTTGCTGAAAAACCAAAATCATAAAAGGGAAAATAAAATATCCACTTAATAATAGTCAAAGAGATGTATGAGGTTCATATGGAATGACAAAAAACTAATATCCCATTTTGGAGAACATTAGTGGAAAGTGAAGATATGGACATCGATGTAAATCATAAATATTATAGAGAGTGATTGATGTCATTGATCATATGAATGTTAATGATCAATGGAAGGTTGTGGGGATCAAAACTATTAATCTAATAGGGATGAAAATTTTATAGATATCATCAAAAATGGTTGTAAGGGGGTAACATTTTAATTCGAGATCATTTTCCTAAAGTTGAGAAATTATTTTACTCTCTATAAAAATATGGAAATACATTTACTTGATATGTTTCTTTTTCAAAATAAAAATTTCATCTTTTGTTTTATAATTTATAAATTTCCCAATCATTCCATACATCATGAAAAAAATATCAAAAATGCAAATAAAATCCTGAATTACTAAAATACACTAATAATGGAACATAAATTTTTGGAAAGAGTGAAAACTATTTCTATATATTTCATTATATTTTAAGAAAACAATATGTATAAAACATTAATTTATAATCCTAAATATTAATAAAACATGTTTATCATCAATAAATATTCATCAAATGTATTATTAAAAATCAATGACATGTTAACTAGGACGTCACATAAACCAGTGGTATGCACAAAGCTGATATTTTACTCTGGTCATGGTTTCAATCCCACCACCTAGATAGATGAAATGGGTGATCACTGTTAATCCAGGTTTTCAATTTCATAAACTATATTATTATAAATATTATAATGTTCAAAAATTATGATGGGAATCCTTGAAAAAAATTTATTCATTAAATTACCTTTTTATTATGCTTCTAAATACAACCCCTTTTTCTATGTCGAATAATATTATTTTTCTATTATTAAAATGAAATTAATAGTCACATTAATCCTAAAGTTTATCAATACCTTTAAAAATAAGTCCATATAATTTAAATGCAGTATTCCTCATTTAACACTTCTAATAAAACATACACTTTCTACAATATCCTTAATGTTTGTAGTCTCTCATTACATAAAACCAACCAAATATATTTTTATGTCTTTGAACACAATTTGAGTATTAATCTCATAAAAAATTAGGGTATCCCAAAATCCTATTCTAAGGAAGACACATGTCCTATAAAATATATCACAACACTTAGATGTTTCATGATTCTTATAACCAAAATACCTTTAGTAAAATACTTCTATAATTTAATTTTTAAAACCCAATAAATAATGTAATGAGCTGCCTAATATCATTGGCTTGAGAGTACAATGAGTCAATACATTGCCCTAAGTGACATCCCTAATGCATCAAAGGTATGAAATAAATGTTTTAGGGTTTCAAAAGAAATTGGGGTTTGATTTAACCTTTATGAAACAAACCAAAAAAACCTATAATGATAACCAAACAACCATAATATGATGCATGATGAAAAACTATGCAATTAAACCAAATAATTAAAACAATCCATCCAAAGTGCACAACATCAGAAGATAACCAAACAACAAAGTACAAAGTGGAAAACAACAATAGACATCAGGAAGACCACAAGACTCCCTAATCCAGTAGCTCTATGCTCCAATATCACCTACAATCCCATGTATCAGGAAGTGGTACTAAAAATATGAGACACATTACCTTTTCCCCTATCCCGAAAGATAGAATTTGAAAAATCACCAAAGGTCCAAAGTATGGGTGTGCATAAAACTCAGTAGGATTTCCCCAATTACTTCCCTACTCACAACACTATAATATAAGAGTTAATTTTTTTTATGTAAAACCATTTATATTAATAATTTCTCCAAACAGTTTATAACTAAATATAAACAAGTTTCCAAAACCGTTTATAACCAATAGAATACAAGTGTGATTGAAACAAATGCTTCACGAATTTTATTTCTCTATAAAAATAACTAAATATGATTTATTATCATTTTACAATAACCCATTTTGGCATACCCAACCATTACCCAATCCCATGCAACCAACCATGCATGCTACGTTATGACAGTTTAATACTCAAAAGAGATTTCTCCTGGATCTACCAAGTCACCACAAGGTAATTATATCTCGTGTTCCAGTTGACTTTTGGCACTAATCACAAGGTCATATTTTAACCATGTATCAGAAATGCAATATGAATGCACACACCCATATGCTCAAGAATCACGCAAAAAAATTATTTTTAATAAAATCACATTTTTTAAATCATTTTCCATCAAAATAATTTCAATGCAAAACCATTATAATGAAACACACTTTTTATTAAAAAACTCTTTCCCATCAATCCATTTAGAAATTAAAGAAAAAAAATAATTTAAAATCATCATTAAAACTTGAGGAACTAAATCACTTTTCATAACAATTCGTCATGATTTCACAATTTCACAAAAACCGTAAATCATCACAAAAATGATTTTTTCATGATTTTCCCAATAGGTTTCATTCAATATAAATAATTTGAAACTATGCCTATCAATTCTAACAATAGGTGTTTAGTTTGAATCCACCTACCTTGATTGTGTTGATTAAACTCAACAACGGATGAAGAACACTCCAAAAAACCGAGATGATTCTCCACCAAATAGACTTATATATCTTCTTATATCAATAAAAAAGCCAAAAATCCACATATATTGAATTAACCAACATAGAACTACCAAACACGGGTGTAGATCTGATAAAAATGTGGAGAGAAGAATATATCTAAGTAGACGGAAGAAGAACGGTGAACCACAACAATGAAACAGAAGAAATATTCTTACCCAGATGGAGGAATGATTCTAAAAGTTGTCTTGGGATACCTAGAGTCGTGAGCCATGAAGATACAAGAAATATAATGCCAATAAATAGATGAAATCGTGATTTTAAACTAGGCACATTCTGGATCACATCGTATACCTCATGTACATGACATGTAGGCCAATCATGATAAGTACACTGATAAATCCATCGTATTAAGATAAAAGTCCATCATTTAAACCCTACACAATGTGAAAAATAGTTAAATGTTGTGTACCATATCTTGAAAAGACCCCCACCTCACGAATTGAATTCATCCCAATGTACACGTCATGTAATTCAGGTACACAGTGTGTACCTATTCAGAAAAATATAGTAAATCCTAAAAAATTGGATAAGGATTTTTTAACAAAAGGGCCTTAGATGAGGGGGAAACATACCTAATCAAGTTATCATAATGTTACAACCTCCTAACCAATTTCTATCCATACTTGAGAATCTACGTAGGAGCTAAAACTGTAGAAACTGAGAGTACTACATTCTCTCCACCATTGATCTCTCCATCCACAGAGAGTAGAAAACACTCACTACCCTGAAAGAGTTTCGAAAATTTCTCTTTCATTTTTTTCTCTTGTTCTCATCTATCTTTCTGAATCTGACCATGATGCCATAAAACATGTACTAGACATATTATTTTTCCAAAACAGACATTCTCTTTCCAATCCAGAACCTGTACAAAGATATGTACCGACCAAGCATTTGACACTAGGTCAATGTGATCCAATCTGATCACATGGTCCGGATCAAGGTGAAGCTTTTTCAACTAGGATACATAGATCACATTATGAACCAATAAGAACTGTGGTTGTAATGATAACTGATATTCCACCTCTCCGATCCGTTCTAGTATCACAAAAGGGCCTATTTATCGAGTAGTTAACATTCTATGCTTCCCAGAACGACAATGTCCGAGACTTGAGGATATCTGTAAGAACACATGCTCACATACCACAAAGGACATTGGCCATCAACAAAAATATGTATAAGATTAATGATGACTATGAGCCTTCTCTATCCTCTTTCCGATCAAATGGATCTCCAGTGTTGTTTCATAGACATGGCTCATACAAACTAGTGTAGTCCCACATCTTTCATCTTAACATTGTGGAGAATGAAAAGGCCGCCCATAGCCAACTGAGTCCCATGGGATTTCTATAAGGATTTCCAGAAATGAGATGTGATCCTTGGATCTCTATATGACATAATTGAAAATAGTATGCCCTGTCTCTTTACCACTTCATGGATATAAATTTTGGACAGATCCTCCACCATATGAGTTTCATGAATTTTGATGAAATTGGACGTCTTTGTAAGTTGATCCACTATAACCTATATGGAATCTAGTTTCCAAACCTGTCTTGGAAGACCTGTAACAAAATCCATCATTATCTACTCCCATTTCCACACTGGTATGGGAAATGGTTTCAATATTCGAATTGGTCTCTGATACTCTTCTTTAACATACTGAAAAGTTAAGTACCGCAAGATGAACGCGTCCACCTTTTTTTTATGTCACTCCACCAAAATTGCTCATTAAACTCTTTATACATCTTCTATGTACCTTGATGTACAAATTATATTTAATTGTGTTAAACATGAAGGATTTGTTCCTGATAAGCCATATGTACAACCATCTGATCTCAAAAACAAAAAACCGAACTCTCATCAACTATCCATACCTCAATGGTCTCCCCACCGCTGATTTTTTAACTCATAACAAGAAATTATTCAATAGAGGTTTATGAATCTTTAACCATATTTAACAAATCAGGAAAAAATTTAGCTAAAATGAAAACTACAACATCACTTTAGTCATCCCATTCCACGTGCATGTCCGCTAGTATTGACTTAAACTTCCATTCATATAAAGCCTCCATTTCCAACTAAGCATATGAATTTCTTATCAATACATATAACACTGAATTCCCTTTTCATGGTGAATACATAACGTCAATTTCAAAAATTTGGAGATACTCAATCTATCTCCTAGGCCTCATATTCAAATATCACTGTGAGAAAATGTTTTTCAATGTTTTATGATCTATGAACACATTGAATTTCTCACAAAAGAGATAATGTATCCAGGTAATCAAAGCATAGATGGTTGAGGCTAACTTCAAATCGTGCATTGGATAATTATTCTCATGCACCCTCAACTACCATGAACCATAAGCAATGACATTGAATAATATCATGATAAAAAAACCCAACCATGATCCTAAAGCATCACATGAGACCACATAGCCCTGTCCTAGTTCTATAAAAATCAAGATAGTTGATGATGTTAGATGAACCATTATCTCATGGAAATACTTCTTGAAATACTCTTTCCATTATAATAGAGAATTATTCTATTTCAGATCTTTCATTGGCGAAGCTATTCATTATAAATGACGCAAAAATACAGCTGTAGTTGAAATCCATACATAGAAAACATCGTATCTCAAAGACATTCATTGGTTGTTTCCATGAGATAAAAACATTTGTCTTTTTAAGATCCAATGAAACACCATTTTCAAAAAATATATGTCCATGAATACATACATACTATATCATAAAATCACACATTTATAATTTGGCCAAGAAATGGTGATCTATCAATATTTTAAACACAATTTCCATGTGTTACTCATGGTCACCTGTTGTTTTTGAATACACCATGATTTCATCAAAAAGCACTACATAAAAGAGCAGATGTCACTAAAATATCTGATTCATCAACACCATGAAGACTGAGGGTGCATTCATTAGAACGAAAGTCTTGATTACATATTCATAGTGGACACATCTACTTCTGAAATTTATCTTTGGAATATAATAATTTCTAAATCAAAATTGGCGATATTCTGATCGCAAGTCAAATTTAGATAACCACTGATCAGCCATAAATTGATCAAATAGATCATAAATGCGTGGATGTGGGTAACTATTATTTATCATAACATGGTTCAGCTTATGATAATCAATGCACAACTAAAGTGTTCCAACATCTTTCTTGACAAACAAGACCGGTGCTGCCCATGTTGTGTACATCACCAAATGAAACTGTTCCATTCCAGCTCCACCAACTGCACTTTAAATTCCATTAACCCTATTAGCGCCATCCTATTATAGAGACGAGAAACAAGACTGGTCATTTAGAGGAGATCAATTGTAATATCAACATTCCATAGAGGTGGTAACCCTGAGATGTTCTTGAGAAAGACATCTAGAAATTGATCCAAAACTTCTAGAGAAATACTTTCCTCGGTCTCTTCCATTGATACAAATTTCAATGCTTCCAAACTATAAGATATTGTTCCCACATTTGGTGCCAACAAGCTCTTTGCACCTTTTTTTACAATCCTATCTCCTATGAAGAGATGCGAGATGTCTTCCTCAGTCAAAAAACTATTTGTTCTCCTATAATAGTCGATGTGTGCCTTGAATTTTGTCATCCAATCCATACCCAAGAATACATCATTGAAATCCATCTCTAACATTGAGAAGTACCATTTCATCTTAGATCCATCAATAGTTATATCACATTCTCTACACAGAAAGGAATGAAATTATATTTCATTCAGAGAAGTTTGCAGTTTTAAAACATTTGAAATAATTTCTAGTTTTAATAACATAATGTCAACATCATGATAATAAATGAAAGAATGTGATGTAGTTGTATCAAACAGCTCATGCACAATTGTAGAATTAAAAACATTCTTACCTCTCAATGTACACAGTCCAACCATATCATCGACAATAATCTTCTTAGCTCCATAGAATTTCTTCATTTTTGGACTCTTCCCTTAATTCCCTTGTTGAAATTTCACATGTTGAGGATTCTTGGTATTACATGAATCACCATGGACAGATCTACTCGGTTGAAAAGTCAGATTATACTCTCCTTTCCCTTTTTAAGAATATGATGATTTCAAAGCATGACATGTGTCTTGATCACCTGACATCGGAGAACTGTGTTAGTAGTGATAAAGGTGCTCTATATTCTTACAGTTATGTCATACTCTAGGTTGTTCCATACACTCTAACTTTATTTGGTCATGTGAAACACATTGGTAGCATCTCGCTTGGCTCATGGTTCGTGGAGGAAGGTTCACTGATATAACCATCTGATTCTGATTCCCACTCCCACCCTGGAAATTGGGGTCCCTTTTCCTTCTACTCCTAAAATTGGAGATTCCATCATTAAGAGATGGTATCATCATACTTCCCCCTCCCATAGCTTCTAAGATGTCTCGCTTAGCCACTACTACTCTGTTCAACATCTCTATATAATCATTAATACAATGCACTACAATATTTTATTGAATCTCTTGCCTTATCCCCATTTAAAATATGCATGCCATTATGGAAATATTTCCCGCAACGTCTGGCGCAAATCACACTAAATTAATGAATTTGGATGTATATTCAATGATTGAGAGATTCTCCTACTGCAGTATTAATATGTCTTTCATTCCTTGGATCTTGAATTTATGAGGATAGAATTTTTTAACAAACAATTCCTCAAAATCTCATAAGTTAGGAATTGATCCCCGTTTTCATTCACTACAAGTTCCTACCACTAACATGCAAGATTATCGAGACTATACATGGGCATCATGACTTTGAGCTATATCGGTGTGCTGATGAATTCATTGATGGGATGAATCCTACTCAGCCACAACTCTACCTTTTCATGTTTAGAATCACCCCTGATGATTGGTGGATTCATCTTCATTATCTTTATGGATTGATCTATGTGTTTGGGCGCATCCCTCCATTTCCCAGTATTCGTTGCTTGAAATGCTTGGACTATGATATGAACAGTCCCTTTTTTCACCATTGGTTCAAGTGAAACAATGTTCTATATAGCTTCTTCTGGATGATTTTGACGATGCCTACCTGGTGACATTTTCTAAACCAACAACAAAGTCGTCTATCTCACTCTCAAGCAATTGATGTCTTACCATTTCAAATTCTATCACATCATCTATCCCAACCTTGCTTTCCAAAAACAAGTTGTTTCTATGTTCAACCATTTTTTAAAACAAAATCCATTCTATCATTTAAAATTCAAACCATTTTTAAAATACTCTTATTGTCCCCTATTCAAAATCCTTAATTTTGATGAAAAATTATTAATTTTTTTGAAAAAAAATCACTTTTGAAGGAAATCATAAATCATTACTCAAAATTAAATATGAAATCCTACTGAAAATAAATTTCTTTACAATTCCTTTCATGTTAGTATCATTGGAAAAACCCATGATAATGAGATATCAAAATCCCAGTAGTGTCTCCAAACACTTATTTAGAGAAATCCCTGGTAACATGAAATTCAATATAAATGGGTTATCTAGGTCCTTTTATGCTATACATTTCATGTTCTAAAAATCCCGCCCTACTCTAAGATTCCCACCCAGAGAATACAGAAGAAGTAGTTTCCACACCAAGACCAAGAGGAAGAATTATTACTTGTAAGGGAATGACATAACAAGCTGATGTTATTTGTACAACAAAGGAAGGACCAGATTGAAACCATTTGTAATGACCTTGACAATCTCAATTGCTTGAAAGTACAACTAGTCATTACTTTTCCTTAAGCAACATCCCCTAGACAAAAAAGTCTTGAAATAAATTCCAAAGGGTTTCAAAATTATGTGGGGGAAAATTTACCCATTATGAAACAAGCAACAAAACAAACAACCACAACCAAGCAAGGAAATTCAACAACATTATTAAAACAAGTCAACCAATGTGCACAATAGCAGACGATTACCCAACATAAATGTAAGTACTAGAAATCAACTACAGACTCTAAGAAGACCACAAGTCTCCATGCTTCACCAGCTCGGTCCTCATACATCACCATCCATCCCATGTATCACAAAGTGGTACTAAAAATGGGAGAGATTTTACCTTTTCCCTAATCATGGAAGATAGCATCAACAAAAGTAGTAATGTTCCAATGTAGCGGTTAGTATAAAACTTATTAGGTTTTCCCCAATGACTTCTCTACTCGTGCCATTAAAATAGAAGGGTTAGAAACATTAATATAAAATAGTTTATATAAAACAATTTCACGTAATAATTTTTAACTAAATATAACCAAGTTTCCAAAACCATTTATAACAAAAATCATTCAAGTGTGGTTAAAACCAATTTTTCCATTAAATTATTTTTCTAGAAAAATAACTAAACAATATTTATAACCATTTTACAATATCCATTTTTGGTATAACCAAACGTTCCACAACCCATGTAACCAACCATGCATGCTACGTTATGGTCGTTCCACACTCATGAGTGGTTTCTTGTCAGTCTACCAAGTCATCCCAAGGTAATTATATCCCAAATGCTAGCATTATTTTTGAACTGTGAACATAGTTATATTTATTCCAAGTCTCAAAAATTCAATATGAACACACACAAATGTATGTGATATAATCATGCCAAAAAAACCTTTTCAATAAAATCTATTTATATTGGAAACCATTTTCCATAAAAATCATTTCATTGCCAAAAAATTTCAATAAAACACACTTTTTATTGAATACTACTTTCCCATTAATACATTTATAAATTCCAAAAAATCAATAATTTAAAATCATAATTTTAAATATTAGAAACTAAATAACTTTTCAAAACAATTCATCAAGACTTCACGATATCTCTAAAACCATAAATTATCACTAAACAAGATTTATTACAATCTTTTAACAATAAATTTCATTCAAGATAATTAATTTGAAACTATTATCATTAATTATTGAAATAGGGGATGGGAGTGAATCCACCTACATTGAATGTTTTGATGAAACACAACAACAGATGATGAAATCTCACAAAACATGGGTTAATTGTCCAGCAAACGGCCTTAGATCGCTTCTCCTATCAACAAAAAAGACAATACTCATCATAAAGTGATTTAACCAACTAATATCTACCCATAATGGGTATTGATATGAGAAACCATGATGTGAGGAGAATTGATCTATGTAGAAATAAGAACAATGGTGAACTGCAACAAAGAAATGGATGAAAAACACTTACCCGAATAGTGGAATTCCTTTGAAAGTTACCAAGTGTCACCTAGAATCGAGATCCTTGAAGAGAAAAGAAAAATACTATAATGAAACAGATAAAAGAATGATTTTAAACAAGTAGTGTTCCAACTCGTGATGTGTACCTCAAGTACACAACCTATTGGCCATGTTAGATAAGTACGCTGAAAAAACCGTCACCTCAGGCTCCAAATCCATTATTTAAACCAAACAGGACATGTACCATCTCCCAATGTGACCCCCACCTCATGTCTTGAATTCTCCCCCATGTATGCGTCATGTACTTCAGGTACACGACGTGTACCTATCCAGAAACCTTTAGTAATCCCATGAAAACTACATATAAGGATTTTTTACCATAATAACCTTAGTGGTGAGGGAAATATACTCGAATAGGGTATTAGAATGTTACATCATTTTATTAAAATACATTCCAACCTTGGGAAGTCACATAGGAGTGGAAACTCTAGAAACTGGGGGTATTATATATTATTACAACTATTTTATTTTCAAATAGATCCTTCCATAGGAAATGTGGTAAGGGTTTTCTTATCTCACTTTTAATTCTGTGAGATTTCCATTGTTCACCAATTATTTATTGCATGGGGTGTATTGTGTACTTCCATTTGATATTTATTATCATGATTCTATTTATATTCATCGTATTCTATGATTCATTTGGTTCTTATTATCCATTGGACATATGACTCCATATATTACAATTTGGTAAGGGGTTTTAATCTCACTTTTTATTCCCGTGAGATTCATGCTATATTTTTCACTATACCCTTTTAGTGGTGTATGTAGAGCCCATTATCCTACACTTTGTGTAATATACATTTATGTATGTGTATTTACATCAACATTTTATGGTCCTTCTTTCATGTGGTGTATGTTTCGTAAGATATCAAATCTAAAAGGGAACCTTTCACCCTCCTTATTTAAAAAAGATTCTTTTTGTTATGTCTTTTAATTCACATATTCTTATGATGGTATATGATCTTATATATCCTTATTTCTGTAAATTTTATGTTCAAGTGGTGAGATAACCTTTTTATCTCTCATCAACTCATTTTTTTAATTTTAAAGTGACATTGTTAGGCTGTCAAATTTCTGTAACAGGACTTCTTTACCCAATTTCAATTACTTTGGTTAAACCTATACTTCTTGATTATGTCATGCTATGAATATGTGTGAATTTCCTAGGATTTTTTTACAATTAATATCCACTTATATTGGGTGTATTTATATTTGTCACACATAATTATATCATTGATTTATCCTTCATCTAGGGATACCATCTTTGTAAGGGACTTTGTCTCAACATCCTTTCATTGAGGCATATTTTTTTATACACAACTTTTTTTTAAATGGTGTATAAAACCCTTTGACTTTTACTTTTATTCAAAAAGAATATTTTCTCTATGAAGTTTTTTACTAAATTACAAAATGTATGATTCTTTTTAATGTACGCAGTGACAATGACCTTTCTGTCGCCACGAGTATTATTTGATATTCGGCTTCCTTAACAAGCCATAATGTTTTTAAATGGAAAATATATACCATATACTATTTTATGTATTTTGGTATTGAAAATGGTTTCGATAATGGACTTGTTATATTAATATATTGTAATTGAAATATGGAAATGCTTTCTTTCCATTATATTTGTTGTATGTGTTATGATTTTATAATGGTACTTAGACATTTGACGGTTGGTTACATGATAAACCAAAAGATGGGTGGTGCCATGATAAACTAGGATGGGATGTTACGTTATAACCTCCAATGCATTGGGTATGGAAGATGTTCGTATGGCTATTCCATTTAGTGACATGTGTGGAAGTCGACCGTATGGTTATTCCATTTATGTATGCTTATTTCCCAAGTTACCTTTATATGTTATGTGTTATTTATATGGGTTTTATGGTGATCTTTTGGTTAGAAAAGGGTAAGAAATGGTCTTTTATTCAGTGAAGATTATTTACTACATCATAAAGGTGAAAAGTATTACTTATGATGATGTATTCATGATTTACATGTTGTTTTGAAAAAACTAACAATTTTCTGTCTTTTTGTATCCCTTACTAAGCTTTTGATTCTCATCCCATGTTTTTGAAATTTTTTCTACAGGGCTTAAAGATGAATATGGTCATCGATGAGATCAATGAAAGACATTCTATGTAAAACATGGAACTCGAGATGTTTCTTTTTAAGAGTTTTTATTTTATGAAAAAATGTAAACTGAGTAGAGTGTCTACAATGTATTCTTTTATGATGTAACAGTAATGTACTAATTCTCTAGATCTCTAAACCTAAAAAAGTTCCTCAATGTGAATTATTCATTTAATTCAAGATTATGTAATGTTTTAAGGCCGGGTCCTTATAGTTGGTATAAAATGTTAGTTTAGATAATATTAGAGGTTAGGGTATTCTTTAAGCATAAGTGACATTACCATAATGGTTAGGATTTTAGAAAGAGTCATAGTTTTCTTTATAGATAAAGTAAATGAGTTTAAGATAATATGAATAATTATATGTTAGAATTTACCCTCCTCATATGATATTATATGATGATTTTACTAATATTCTCAAACTAACCATTTTGGTTTTAGTAAATGGTCGGATCTAGCAGGCACCAAGGTAACATTGGATGAGAAGAAAACTATGACGGTTTTATGAACGAGCAACGAAAAGATATGGGAGTTGTAATGAGAACTCTTGTGGTTATTCTCAACCAACTATATGGAGTAATGGTTGACCACATAAACCATATTTATTTTATAAAGTATCATATATGTGAGAAACAAATCCATACAGATGTTCAGGAAATAATCCTGAAAATATGTATGTTAGAAAACATATGTGTCAACAATGTGGAATTAAACACCTAAGAAATTGTTTCTAAGGGACAGGATGATGCTATATATGTATACATGAATGTCAAAAATCAATAACCTTCCATGGAAAAATGATGCATCCAGTTGACTCTAGGAAACGGAAAGAATCTCTTTATGAGGGATGAATTGAATTTTTTTAAATGTGGTGCGCATGGCCAATATGAAAACAAATGTCCTATGAACATGTTTTGGGAATGGTATCACCAGGATCGTACAAATATTTTTTTACCAATACCTAATACCATTATGATTGAGGATGAATAAACTGACAATGACCAGTGAAAGGTATGGATTATTTATTAACATATGTTATCATATTGTTGAATCTTAAGATATGATTCATGATTTTTTAGGAAAGAACTATTACATAATATGTTTGGATGGAATGGTTAATGGATCATGAATAATGTTGAATGAGTATGAATTCAATATATAAGGGATTCATGAGTTATGGTAGATTTTAGGATGGTGAAATTCTTAAAAGTATAAAGGCTCTTTTGATGATGGGATTACATTAGAAAACATTATATAGTATGTGTAACCCTGATGTTTGATATATGAAAATTTTATTCATGAAACAATTATCTTTTATTTTATTGATATAGTTATAAATAACCTTTTGGGTTTATATGATACTTGAATTTGAGGTAATTACCAGATAATACTTTTTGGGATGCAAAATGAAATTTATTAGATAACATTTGTGGTTAAAATATGTTATGGATATTTTTTTTGAATTTATATATTTTTGGGTAATTTTATAAAATTATATATTTTTTGAAAAAGGACAACAGACAGACCGTGTGACAACTCATTGCATCGAACGAAGCTGTGGGAATCCAACCCACAACCAAATTGCGAATTCTATTTATCACCTACCACTGGACTATGTGAAGCCCTTGGTTTGTATGAATAATTATTTTTAGTTAGATGATTTAATGAATCATGAATAAGTTTATTTTGGTCCATCTATGGAAATTATTAACCTATCATAGTGGATATGTGGTTTTCTTAATTAATTTTCAATATGAGACTTTAAGAGTAACTGAAGTTACTTGAGGATAAATGTTAAGATTTATCTTGGAAGAATATGTGATTAAATCCTTTAGAGATTTGGGTTTCAATCATAGTTTGGATTAATTTGAACAATTTTAAGGATATATCTTTATTTAATGGTCTTTTATATACTTTGGGTTTTGTTGGAAAAATTTTGTAGATTAAGAATAGTTTTTCTTTTTGTAAAAGATTATCCTGTTGTTGATTTTCTGATCTTGTACTAACCATTTTGGTTTTGGATAAGGTCTAAATACATGGGAAATATATAGTTCTCTTTTGTGGATTAGGTGATTCTATAGAAGTTGATTATAACGCTATTAATGTGAACATGTCATCCCGAATACTCATCTATTGTAGAAAATATGAGTTTGTGTTAGAAATATAGTAAGAGATGAAAGTCTACATGAAAAGAAAGTTGGTTTACATTTGTTTTAGTTAATCCCATAAATAAATTCCCCAATGGAAATTAACTGAAAACAAAAATGTTGTCTGTAAACTTTTCCTACTGGGGAATCAAATACCGTTTAACCCATCACAATTTTGTGGTTTTCTTGTTGTTAACATTCTCCTAATCATGTTTTCTATCATTCTACATCAGAACATGGCCCTTAGTTTCTCCTCTATATCCATGTTTTCATGGGATCCTATTATTGGTTATCTCAAGTGACCATTTTACTTTTCTTTAATTATTTTAATGTGATTGTTTTATTGACTCCTTTTCCGATGTGGGGCTTTCAATAATGTTTCTGAGCCCAATTTTTAAATTGAGAGAGTGCAATTCCCAAAAGGGGGAAGGATGTAACACCTCAGGAAAATAAAGAATATGAAATTTTAAAATTTATTAATATTTGTGAATAAAATATTAATAATACTTTAAATGGAATTCTATGTTTGATGGCATACCCAATACAAAACAATGATTTTCTTTGAAATCTTATGTTTCACACTAATAATATATTAATATTATTTTGAATGGAAGTTAACGCCTAGACATTGTAATGGTGGGAATGAAAAAAACTAACTAAAAAATGAATATATATATTTGTTAAATATTTTTACATTTATCCCATAAATATTAGAGGCTTAAAATGCGAATAAATCTAATTTTAAGAATAAATATTCTAATATTCATTAAAAGGTCGATTAACCACCTTTTGATGGAAAAACATTCTTAAATATACTTTTTTCACTTTTATATGTTATATTTGAAAATATAAAACCCTTCTTTAGAATTGGGACATCAAAATTTACTTTGTGTAAAGTTGTTTTATTTTTCTGATAAAGTTCATTTTCGATGAATAGTGAAAAATGTTGTATTTTAATTGAAAACCTCATTTTAATATAATTTATTTATATGGTTATATTATCTTATTAATTGGTTTTAATGTTTAATTAGAATATATTTTTAAAATTTTAATTCAATTTTGGTCATTGGAATTAATTTTACATTGAAATTGGACGTAAACAAGTGTCAATCTTTTGATAGATATTGTTTTTTAAAAACAAACTATTTATTTTGACAACAAGAATAAATTATAAAATTAATTAATGAAACTAATATGTGTTGATTTTTTAAAAATAGACGTCATTTTTGAATTCGGAATACCAAATATATGTTAGTGTGAATTTTTGGTATTTTTCTAAAAACATCAATTTTTGATGAATAGTGAAACCACTAAGTAGTAGTTAAAAACTGAATTTTTCATTTAAACAAAATTTTACCACTTCTATGAATTGAATTTAAAAAATACAACATCCATGGTTGTCATTAGAAAGTAAAATGTGATTCAATAGGATGAAAATAATTTTTGATGAATAGAAAATTTTGAGTTTTATTAACCGAGATTATGTTTTCATTCAATTAATGTATGAAATAGAAATGAAAGTATCTATCATGCGTACGTACAGCTTACTGTCTCCATGAATGGTGAATTTCATTTCATACCTTCAAATTTTATGTATTATTATAAATACATAATTATACTGGATATATATGATATATATGACATCTAAATGATAAATATCATTCTAGAGATAATGGACTCTTGACCACATGGACAATTTATAATTATAACATGTTCATTTTTTACTCAAGTTTCGAACATCAAAGAAATGTCCGATATGAACTCAAACTATTAAATAATTGTTATATAATTGTAATAAGTGATATAAATGGAATAATAAACTTGAAGAATATTTTAAAGCTAGTAGAAAATAACTTCTGTTTATCATTCCGGAAGAAAAAGGAACATACCAGCGAGTCAAGTCGGACACGTGGTAAGGGATTTATTATCTCACTTTTAATTCCTTCAGATTTCCATTATTCACCAATTAATTATAGCATGGGGTGTATTTTTTACTTCAATTTGATATATATTATCATGAATCTATTTATATTCATGGTATTATGTGATTCATTTGGTGCTTATTATCCTTTGGACATACGACTCGATATATTACTTTGAGGTAAGGGTTTTTTATCTCACTTTTTATTCCCATTAGATTCATGCTATATTTTTCACTATCCCCTTTGAGTGGTGTATGTACTTCCCATTATTCTACTCTTTGTGTAATATAATTTCTTTTATAGATATTTACATCAAAATCGTATGGTACTTCTATCATGGTTTGTATATTTCGTAAGTGTAGAGACCCGAAGCTTATCGTACATGGACATTACATTACATTTGCGGAATACTTAGTACATAACAAAAACACACACACAAGGATCGTAATAGTTTAGTGTCTTTGGAAACTCGGAACGTAATCTTCTAATCGTGGTGAAAGATCTTCAATATCACCCATAAAGATCTTCCCCTTTTTTTTACCTAAAAACCTTTCTTTATATCCTGGGGAAAAGAAAACATAAAAGGGTGAGATCAAATTCTCATTAAGGGTAAACAAAAGAAATATCAATCACATCATATACATAAGAACATAGCTTTTGGAAATCTTAACCTGCAAAAGAGCTCATAATATCATAACATGGGATAAATCATAGAAGTGAAAATGAGATCATAACTTAAAACATTACTCTTTGTGGCATACACACATAATCATAGAGAATCATTTCTTGTTAGTCAAGACTCATTGCCAAGACTATCTTAGTGTACAAAGTCCCTTTCTGAATCGCGTAATCCTCGTTTCAGTCCTGTTTCACTGAACCGGTATAACCTACCATTCCAGCCATGTCTATCTCATTAGATATAAAATCTTTACCCAATGAATTGGAGGGAGATATAGGTCCCACCCATCTCTTAATGAATCCTTTCTTATGTGTGCCACAAAATCATAAATCATACATCATTGCATAACCCATGTAATAAAAATGGGATTCTTAAACAACATGACATCATAAAACCATTCATATAAGATAAAGGAATTCATAAACATAATTCCATCACAACATAGTCAAATCAATGTAAAAATATGGATAGAAACAGAACCCTTTATTATCTTAGATGAAAAATAATTTTGATAAAACACTTGAATTGAAATCTTGAGAAAAATATCCTTTTTTCTTCAAAATCAATTTCTTTTCACAAACATCATGCAATTTTAAAAGAAAAATATTTTATTGAAAATAGTCATGAAATATTTTGGAGGAAGGTTCATGAAAATAAGGCTTTATAAAACCGTAAAAATCCGTTCATGCCGTATAAGTTAAAAAACATTTTTCATACTTTTGTCGGAAAAGTCAAAAAGTACCTCGTATAAAAAAACGACAAAAGATTCCTTTCATATTCTTTACTAAAAACTCAGCGAAGGGTAAAAATGGATTTAAACAATTGTAGGTGGATGGAAATAATATTACATATTGATGAAACATGGATGTAGATGATAAAATACACCCCAGTAAATACTTACGAATAAACAATCTCGGATAAAAATGAGATTGTGATATTTCCCTTACCTTAGGTTTGATTTGCTTTGTACGTGTCCGAAGCTCCTGTATAATGGTTTAAATAATGTCATTTACTTATTACAGAATCATATTCATTGTTATGATATCATATATGGTTCACTTATGACATTATATTACCCGTTCTTTTGTAAATTCCATGTTAAAGAAGCGTTTTGGGTAAAATCGTTTCTTTTATCGTAGGTGTTTTGACTTGTTGTTCTTGACATTATTATTACTTATATCATGATTTAATTACATCCAGAATATAAAATATGATTTATATATCATATATATTCAGTATATATATATATATATAATAGATAGATAAATGAAATGAAAAACACCGTTCATGGAGACGGTAGTCCGTACGTACGCATGAACGCTGTTTTCCTTTCCCTATTGTCTTGAATGGAAGTAAGTAGATGACATACATATATATATATATACATAAATCCAGTAGCTTTATAATGTCATATATTTCATTATTATTTCTTATATATACTTTATAATCATTCTTAAATGGTTAACATGGAGAATGAATCTCATCGCGTCGTGGAGACGGTAGTCCGTACGTACGCACGAGCGATGATATCATTTCCATAAATATTGAATTGAATTGGAATGGATTATACAATATATCAGAATCAATATAATGTTTTAATAACTATGTATAGTTATTCTTTACACCATTATACCCATCCGTGTAAGGTGGTGGTGGAAAATAGATTACACCACGGCGTGGAGACGGTATTCCGTACGTACGCACGCGCAGTGATTTCTTTTTCCGTAGGATGGATAGATGGTGAAATAGGGTTTTTTCATACTTATAATAACATATCAGTATATGAGTGATACTGATGTTATTACTTCATAATGAAACAACCTAAGAAGAAGAAGTGGAAGAAGAAATAAAGATGAAAGAATTGGTAACGGTAATTACCTCTTCTTTGAAGTGCCTCTTTGAGACCTCCTCTTAGGGAACTAAAATTGGTCTTTGAGGAAGCCCAGAACCTCTAGGATGTTTCTAGGGAAGTGGAGAAGAGATTTTGGCAGGGTTTGGCCGAGCTTGAGTGCTCAAATTGTTGTGAGGAGGAGGGGGAGGAGGTGCCCTTTTATAAGGGAGGAGAGGGGCACCTTAGGAATATCTCAAAATATTATTTTATATTAAAATCAAAATCGGTTTATAATGGTTCCAAAGGGTCTTATTTCGAAGCTAAAGTGGGGATGGGTCGAAATCCTATCAACCAATAGGATTTAGACAAGTTTAGGGTATTATTTTAACCTTATCAATTAGATTTAACTCTAAGTTAATTAATTTAACTTTTACCGTGTCTTTTTGTTTTCTTTCACTATATGGTTAATACACTTACTATAACATGCCAAACGAACCCCAAATTGTTTATTATTAATATATATATATCTTTATCTATGTCATTTTGCCTAACCTTATATTTTTAGGAATAAAATAACAATTAATAATATAATATTTGATTTAAAAACTAGTTTGTGTCAATTTTGACACTATTTGATATATGATTTTTGTGAAAGTCATAACAGAATTATATGTTCGAACCAAGTTGATTAAATCAACATTAATATATCATAGTAACTTAGAAAATTAGTGGAATTCATAAAAAGTCTTAAATTACATTTATTTTGGTATTTATATTATCAATTTTGTCAATATTTCATTAATAAGATAATTACTGCATCATCATAGTGTCATAAATAAATTAAATTATTTGATGTCTAAAAATTAGAAATAAAATACCATTATGTAGGAAATCTTTTTAGCTTTCTAATTAATATTTACAATCGAATGTATCTTATGTATAACCCCATATTAAAAATGATTTACTTATTAAACATTGATTTTAACTATTTTAACCCTTCTTTAAATAAATTAATAATAAATGTCCTAATCTAATCCAAGTGGGCCTAAATGGTCATATTTTATTCCTAAGTTTGTTTTTGGTCGAATTACACTTGTCCAATAGAATTAGGACATGTGTTAGGGTAATATTGATATCATATTTACCCTTAGTTACCCTATTTACTATTAACCGCGGTAAAAAAAAGTAAAAAGTTACTATTCACCAAAAATTATTTTCATCTCATTTAACCACATTTTAGTCCTTGATATTAACCGTGTCTCTCGGATTTTCGAAATTCCATTCACAGAAGCGGTAAAATTAAGTTTTATGAAAAATTCAGTTTTTTAACTACCACTTAGTAGTTTCACTATTCATCAAAAATTGATGTTTTTCAGAACAATGCCAAAATTTTATCCTAAGATATATTTCATATTCCGAATTCAAAAATGAAGTCTATTTTACCAAATTCATAACATAGAAGTTGCATTAATTAATTTTATAATTAAATCCCGCTGTTAAAACAAATAGCGTGTTTTTAAGAAACAATATCTATCAAAAGATTGACACTTGTTTATGTCTGGTTTAAATGTGCAATTACATCCAATGACCAACATTGTATTAAATTGTAAAAATATATTCTAAATATACTTTAAAACTACTCCAATTAATAATTTATCACTATTAATTATTTCGATTAAAAAATTTGTTTTTTAATTATAATTTAGTAATTTTCACTATTCATCAGAATATGAAAGTTATCCGAAATGTACCAAAATTTCACCTTAGGCTAAATTCGATACTCCGAATCCAAAAATGAAATTCATTTTGAAAAATAAGATTTACCGAATTTTAAAAAGTGGTTATTACTATTCATACCGGCTAGTTTTAATAATATTTTAATAGCATATCGTTGTTTAGTGAAACTCAGTATTGCGTATTACACACGCTATCGAGGAAGGTCGTGATTGCGTGTAATGCAAGGCAAGTCAAGGATGTGTGTTGTGCAAGCTCCTTTTGGTGTAGCGTATAACACAAGACATTAAAAATAATATTTTTTTATAAAATCTTGGGCTATTACATTCTACCCCCCTTAAAATGAATTTCACCCTCGAAATTCGTCGGGGTTATAAATGGTTTACTATTTGAAAGTTTCTTTAATAGAAACCCACATCGTAAAAAGGAATATCAAAACCAATCTTTAAAAACAAAAGTATGAAACGTAACGGTTACCCAAATAAACTAATCATTGGGTTTCCACATAGGTGAACATATGGATATGGAAGAGAAATCTAACCATCATGTTTTGATGGAGAGTGGTAGAGAACATGGCTATGGAAAAGCCAGTAATCACAAATCCATAGATTTGTGATGATATAAGGTACCATCTTATTCATCAGGTATAAGATCACTAGGACAACATTTTTGGTTTTCAAGATCATTTCCCTAAAGTTGAAAATTTGAATTAGAATAAATACTTACTTTATTTTGGTACAATCTCACTGTTGTTCGTGCCTTGAACAATTTCCACTTCATCTCTTAAATAAATGAAGTTGAATTTGTTATTCATGAAGTGTTAGCAGATCATGTAATAGAATGACGGGTCATTCCATCTGTCTCAAACAAAAGATTAGCAAAAATTATATGTATAAGTTGATCTATAGTGAGATTAATCATATATGGTTCCTAAAATGGACTTATACTTCATATATCATACTGTTTAATGTAATAAAACTAGTTTCTACTAAACAGGGACTTCCTGTAGGCCAGTGGTAGGCGATAAAGGCCAGCCGCACTTCGGTTGTGGGTTCGATTCCCACAGCCTTGTCCGAAGCGATGGGCTGTCGCCCGTCCTGCAGGTTGTCCTTTTTCCAAAACTATATAACATCCCATCAATAATATCAAAAAAACAAACAATACTAACTTATGTCCAACATAATCCATTCCAATCTTTAGGCTTATCCATAATACTGCAGTCGACTCTCATAATATAGTGAAAACGATTACCAGAGATTTAACACCATCGTCGATCCCCATATATCCAAACATTCAAAGTCCTTAATCGTGTATTCTCTTGAATACCTTAGTGAAAACATGAATGCAGTTAAAAGTTAACAATTTTCACATACAAAAATCCTCAAAATTCTATATACTCAAACCATGATATCACTTAGTCCTTATATCAATCATGAGCTCATGAATACTATTAAACATTTCATTTTCTCGTCTTCATTATGCGCATATCATCTTATTTCCAAAAAATATCTCAATCACTTTGAATACCACATCAATAAATATTGCAATACTCAATGATACAACATTATTTTGGAATCCCATTACATAAACACTTAATCATTCCACCACATCGTTGTCATATTCAACATTGCCAATAGTGATCGCATGTGATTTCCCTTTGTCATTTGCCTTCAGTGGTTTCTCATGTTGATCATCACTAACCCTTGGATTAGGGCAATTATTAGCATAATGCCCCATTTCCTTGCACTTGAAGCATTGAAGTGTTGGCGGTGCGTTCTCTGCAGTGTTTGCTTTATTCACATCATTAGAAACCCTTTTTCCATTACTTCGACACTCAGCTGCTCGATGACCTTCTTTTCCACACTTAAAACATTTTCTAGTCCCTTTTAGACAATCTCCACCATGCTTCTTTCCACACTTTGTGCATATGGAAACATTCATCTTCTTTTCACCATTATTCTGAGATTTCTCCTTGAACTCCATCTTTCGTTTCTTGTCAAAACCATGAGATGGATATGTAACACCAACTTCCATTTCTACCTTGATAGCACAACACACAATTTCTTCATAGCTACTGAAGTCTCTTATAGCTAATGCCCTTCGAAGACTTGGTTTTAAGCCACTGAAAAATCAATCAACTTTACTTTCAGGTTGGATGATAATGCCAGATGCATACCTTGCAAGTCTTGTAAAATTCGCTTCGTATATACCAATGGATTCATCATCCTTTTGCTTTAGTTCAAGAAACTCCTTCTCCATCTTCGTTCGAAGAATACGAGGGAAGTACTTACTGAAAAACAAGTTCTTGAACTCGTCCCATTCCATGGAATCAATTTCATCTATTTGCCTCGTATTCTTGATAAGATTCCACCATTGATCAGCTTCACCTTCCAAACGATATACTGCTATGATGACTTTATCATGTTCAGAACATTGAAGAACTGAAAATATCTTTTCAGTAGAACTAATCCATTGTTTAGCAACTAATGGATCAGTAGACCCACTGAAAGAAGGCGGACGCTGCCTCATGAAGGATTCAACAGAATGTTGCTCCTTCCTTTGCTCGTTTGGAAGTCCTCCATGATTCATAGCTTGAGAAAGTTGTGTAAGCATGGCTACAAGATTTTGCATTCCAGCTCCCATATCGTTTGGTTGCTCAGGGGGACAATCATTGCATTGTCCATTGCATTGATCAACACGGTTCCTTCGGGTTCCAGCCATCGTCTAAAACCCCAAAAGAATAGTGTGAGAGGCAAAAATCATGCTAGGGAAAACAACATAATAAAGGGGTAGTACCCTCAATATCTAACATCTTAGGTTAAATTCTAAGATCGTTAGAGCAATTCTAGGACTATAACCTATATGTATACTTAACCTTAGAGACATCCCTAGACATACCTTAGAAATATCTCTAGGGATCTCACTAACGTTTTCGCATCCTAGTTTCCAAAGGTTGACTAAACCTTTCCTCTGATACCAACTGTAGCGGTCTGGAATTACTTCCAGTGGACTATAATTGATACCTATCAGGGCACTCCATGGGCGGCTACACCCCCTGGGCGGGACACACCACCATCCCCAGTGGCAGCCATTTCCTCATGAAGCCCTTGGGCGGAGAGCCATGCTTCGTCCAACGCTCACATGTGAGAGTTCCCAAGGATCGGATACATTCCTACCTCTTTTTCCTCTGATACCAAATGTAGGGACCCGAAGCCTGACTTACATATACATTACATTACATTTGCGGAATACTTAGTACATAACAAAAACACACACACAAGGATCGTAATAGTTTAGTGTCTTTGGAAACTCGGAACGTAATCTTCTAATCGTGGTGAAAGATCTTCAATATCTCCCATAAAGATCTTCCCCTTTTTTTACCTAAAAACCTTTCTTTATATCTTGGGGAAAAGAAAACATAAAAGGGTGAGCTCAAATGCTCAGTAAGGGTAAACAAAAGAAATATCAATCACATCATATACATAAGAACATAGCTTTTGGAAATCTTAACCTGCAAAAGAGCTCATAATATCATAACATGGGATAAATCATAGAAGTGAAAATGAGATCATAACATAAAACATTACTCTTTGTGGCATACACACATAATCATAGAGAATCATTTCTTGTTAGTCAAGACTCATTGCCAAGACTATCTTAGTGGACAAAGTCCCTTTCTGAATCGAGTAATCCTCGTTTCAGTCCTGTTTCACTGAACCCGTATAACCTACCATTCCAGCCATGTCTATCTCATGAGATATAAAATATTTACCCAATGCATTGGAGGGAGATATAGGTCCCACCCATCTCTTAATGAATCCTTTCTTATGTGTGCCACAAAATCATAAATCATACATCATTGCATAACCCATGTAATAAAAATGGGATTCTTAAACAACATGACATCATAAAACCATTCATATAAGATAAAGGAATTCATAAACATAATTACATCACAACATAGTCAAATAAATGTAAAAATATGGATAGAAACAGAACCCTTTATTATCTTAGATGAAAAATAATTTTGATAAAACACTTGAATTGAATTCTTGAGGAAAATATCCTTTTTTCTTCAAAATCAAATTCTTTTCACAAACATCATGCAATTTTAAAGGAAAAAGATTTTATTGAAAATAGTCATGAAATATTTTGGAGGAAGGTTCATGAAAATAAGTCTTTATAAAACCGTAAAAATCCGTTCATGCCGTATAAGTTAAAAAAAACATTCTTCGTACTTTTGTCGGAAAAGTCAAAAAGTACCTCGTATAAAAAAACGACAAAAGATTCCTTTCATATTCTTTACTAAAAACTCACCGAAGGGTAAAAATGGATTTAAACAATTGTAGGTGGATGGAAATAATATTACATATTGATGAAACATGTATGTGGATGATAAAATACACCCCAGTAAATACTTACGAATAAACAATCTCGGATAAAAATGAGATTGTGATATTTCCCTTACCTTAGGTCCGATTTGCTTTGTACGTGTCCGAAGCTCCTGTATAATGGTTTAAATAATGTCATTGACTTATTAAAGAATCATATTCATTGTTATGATATCATATATGGTTCACTTATGACATTATATTACCCGTTCTTTTGTAAATTCCATGTTAAAGAAGCATTTTGGGTAAAATCGTTTCTTTTATCGTAGGTGTTTTGACTTGTTGTTCATGAAATTATTATTACTTATATCATGATTTACTTACATCCAGAATATAAAATATGATTTATATATCATATATATTCAGTATATATATATATATATAATAGATAGATAAATGAAATGAAAAACACCGTTCATGGAGACGGTAGTCTGTACGTACGCATGAACGCTGTTTTCCATTCCCTATTGTCTTGAATGGAAGTAAGTAGATGACATAAATATATATATATACATAAATCCAGTAGCTTAATAATGTCATATATTTCATTATTATTTCTTATATATACTTTATAATCATTCTTAAATGGTTAACATGGAGAATGAATCTCATCGCGTCGTGGAGACGGTAGTCCGTACGTACGCACGAGCGATGATATCATTTACATAAATATTGAATTGAATTGGAGTGGATTATACAATATATCAGAATCAATATGATGTTTTAATAACTATGTATAGTTATTCTTTACACCATTATCAACATCCGTGTAAGGTGGTGGTGGAAAATAGATTACACCACGGCGTGGAGACGGTATTCCGTACGTACGCACGCGCAGTGATTTCTTTTTCCGTAGGATGGATAGATGGTGAAATAGGGTTGTTTCAGACTTATAATAACATATCAGTATATGAGTGATACTGATGTTATTACTTCATAATGAAACAACCTAAGAAGAAGAAGTGGAAGAAGAAATAAAGATGAAAGAATTGGTAACGGTAATTACCTCTTCTTTGAAGTGCCTCTTTGAGAACTCCTCTTAGGGCACTAAAATTGGTCTTTGAGGAAGCCCAGAACCTCTAGGATGTTTCTAGGGAAGTGGAGAAGAGATTTTGGCAGGGTTTGGCCGAGCTTGAGTGCTCAAATTGTTGTGAGGAGGAGGGGGAGGAGGTGCCCTTTTATAAGGGAGGAGAGGGGCACCTTAGGAATATCTCAAAATATTATTTTATATTAAAATCAAAATCGGTGTATAATGGTTCCAAAGGATCTTATTTCGAAGCTAAAGTGGGGATGGGTCGAAATCCTATCAACCAATAGGATTTAGACAAGTTTAGGGTATTATTTTAACCTTATCAATTAGATTTAACTCTAAGTTAATTAATTTAACTTTTACCGTGTCTTTTTGTTTTCTTTCACTATATGGTTAATACACTTACTATAAATGCCAAACGAACTCCAAATTGTTTATTATTAATATATATATCCTTATCTATGTCATTTGGCCGAACCTTAGATTTTTAGGAATAAAATAACAATTAATAATATAATATTTGATTTAAAAACTATTTTGTGTCAATTTTGACACTATCTGATATATGATTTTTGTGAAAGTCATAACAGAATTATATGTTCGAACCAAGTTGATTAAATCAACATTAATATATCATAGTAACTTAGAAAATTAGTGGAATTCATAAAAAGTCTTAAATTACATTTATTTTGGTATTTATATTATCAATTTTGTCAATATTTCATTAATAAGATAATTACTGCATCATCATAGTGTCATAAATAAATTAAATTATTTGATGTCTAAAAATTACAAATAAAATACCATTATGTAGTAAATCGTTTTAGCTTTCTAATGAATATTTACAATCGAATTTATCTTATGTATAACCCCATATTAAAAATGATTTACTTATTAAACATTGATTTTAACTATTTTAACCCTTCTTTAAATAAATTAATAATAAATGTCCTAATCTAATCCAAGTGGGCCTAAATGGTCATATTTTATTCCTAAGTTTGTTTTTTGTCGAATTACACTTGTCCAATAGAATTAGGACATGTGTTAGGGTAATATTGATATCATATTTACCCTTAGTTACCCTATTTACTATTAACCGCGGTAAAAAAAAGTAAAAAGTTACTATTCACCAAAAATTATTTTCATCTCATTGAACCACATTTTAGTCCTTGATATTAACCGTGTCTCTCGGATTTTCGAAATTCCATTCACAGAAGCGGTAAAATTAAGTTTTATGAAAAATTCAGTTTTTTAACTACCACTTAGTAGTTTCACTATTCATCAAAAATTGATGTTTTTCAGAACAATGCCAAAATTTTATCCTAAGCTATATTTCATATTCCGAATTCAAAAATGAAGTCTATTTTACCAAATTCATAACATAGAAGTTGCATTAATTAATTTTATAATTAAATCCCGCTGTTAAAACAAATAGCGTGTTTTTAAGAAACAATATCTATCAAAAGATTGACACTTGTTTATGTCTGGTTTTAATGTGCAATTACATCCAATGACCAACATTGTATTAAATTGTAAAAATATATTCTAAATATACTTTAAAACTACTCCAATTAATAATTTATCACTATTAATTATTTCGATTAAAAAATTTGTTTTTTAATTATAATTTAGTAATTTTCACTATTCATCAGAATATGAAAGTTATCCGAAATGTACCAAAATTTCACCTTAGGCTAAATTCGATACTCCGAATCCAAAAATGAAGTTCATTTTGAAAAATAAGATTTACAGAATTTTAAAAAGTGGTTATTACTATTCATACCGGCTAGTTTTAATAATATTTTAATAGCATATCGTTTTTTAGTGAAACTCGGTATTGCGTATTACACACGCTATCGAGGAAGGTCGCGATTGCGTGTAATGCAAGGCAAGTCAAGGATGTGTGTTGTGCAAGCTCCTTTTGGTGTAGCGTACAACACAAGACATTAAAAAGAATATTTTTTTATAAAATCTTGGGCTGTTACAGTAAGGTACCAAATCGGTAAGAGAACCTTTCACCCTCCTCTTTTTAAAAGGCTTATTTTTGTTATTTCTTATAATTCACATATTCTTATGTTGTGATATGTTATTATATATCCTTATTTCTGTATATTTTAAGTCCAAGTGATGAGATACCCTTATTATCTCTTATCACCTAATTTTTTTAATATTAATGTGATGTCGTTAGGCTGTCGAATTTTTGTAATGAAACTTCATTACCCAATTTCAATTCATTCGGTTAAACCTCTATTTCTTGATTATGTCGTTCTATGAATATGTTTGAATTACCTATGATTTATTTACACATAATATCAACATATATTTGGTGTATTTATATTTGTCACACATAATTATGTCATTAATTTATCCTTAATCTAAGGATATCGTCTTCGTAAGGGACTTTGTCTCAATCTCCGTTCATTGAGGAATATTTTGTTTTATACACAACTTTATTTTATATGGTGTATAAACACACTTTGAATTTTAATTTTATTCAAAAGGAATCTTTTCTCTATGAACCATTTTACTAAACGACAAAAAGTATGTTTTTTTTAACGTATGTGTTGACAACGACCTTTCCACCACCGTAGGTATTATTTTATCTTTGGCTTACTTAACAAGCCATAATGAATTTAAAAGGAAAATAAATACCATATACTATTTTATGTATTTTGTTATTGAAAATGGTTTTTATAATGGACTTATTATGTTAATATATTGTGATTGAAATGTGGAAATGTTTTTTTCCATTATATTTGTTGTATGTGTTATGATTTTATAATGGTATGTGGACATTTGATGGGTGGATACGTGATAAACCAAATTATGGGTGGTGTGGTGATAAACTAGGATGGGTGGTTACATTATAACCTATAATTCATTGGGTATGGAAGTCGATCGTATTGTTATTCCATTTAGTGACATGTTTGGAAGTCGTCCATATGGTTATTCCATTTAAGTATATTTATGTACCAAGTTACCTTTATATGTTATGTGTTTTTTATATTGGTTTTATAGAGATATTTTGGTTACAAAAGGGTAAGCAATTATCTTTTATTCAGTGAAGATTATTTACTACTTCATAATGGTGAAAATTATTACTTATTATGAAATATTCCTGATTTACTTGTTGTTTTAAAAAAACTAACAGTTTTCCTTCTTTGTGTATCCCTTAGTGAGCTTTTTATGCTCATACCAAGTTTTTGAAATTTGTTCCATAGGACTTAAAGATGAATAGGGTCAAGGATGGGATCAAAGATAGATATGCTATCTAAAACATGGAACTAGACATGTTTCTTTTTAAAAGTTATTATTTTATGAAAAAATGGAAACTGAATAGAAGTTTCTATTTTTTAATATTTTGAGATGTAATATTTATGTCCTAATTATCTAAAACTCTAAACATGAAAATCTACTCAATGTGAATTATTCATTTAATTCAAGATTATGTAATGTTTTAAGGTAAGATCCTTATAGAGGCTCCAATGTTTAAGCGAGAGAAAGATGTTTCCATATTTACCTTTGTTGAAGAGCTCTTGACGGAGATAATTTAAAAGGAAAGAGACAATATTGCAACACATTTAGCTAGTCAAAATATTCATTGATTATCATATCTAACTATTTATTGAATTCTACTTGTCATCGTATTTGGATGGTCATTGAATTGGACTGGATAATCATATTCGAATTTTCATATTGGGATTTACAGAATAAGGAAGGTGGTGTTTTTAATTGACTTAATTTTATTCTGAAAGTGTAATATTTATCATATTGGGTAATCAGATTTGAAGATAGGAATGAGAGAATTATACTATCAATCAGACTGAGATTAATATCAATGTGATTGATGTTTTTACCATATTCTGGTTAGTAAACTAAATAATTAGTTTTCTAAGTATACATATGGGTATGCTTATAATGAATCACCCATAACATGTTTTTATACCAACTTATTATTGTATTATTAGTGAAAGAGGTAGAATAAGAACTATTAGATTATATTCAGATCGATACATGTGTGTAAGGGAATATCATACTCACTGTATTCCACACAATAGCATTATTTTATAGTGGATTGTGCGGTATTGTATTATTTCCAAACCATACCAAGAATTTATCAATTCTTATTGAATAGTGAACCCTATAAATACTTATGATCAAGTGGATGTGTGTTTTATTTTTTTCAGTATAGAATGAAATCATTAACTGGAGGTGAATGTTATTTAATGTTCAATATTATATAAAATAAAAAGCATCACAGATCCACCCCTTCTTCCACTCAGTGATACAATTACCCTGTGTAACAGCCCAAGATTTTATAAAAAATATTCTTTTTAATTTTATTAATGTCTTGTGTTGTACGCTACACCAAAAGGAGCTTGCACAACACGCATCCTTGACTTGCCTTGCATTACACGCAATCGCGACCTTCCTCGATAGCATGTGTAGTACGCAATAACGAGTTTCACTAAACAGCGATATGCTATTAAACTGTTATTAAAACTAGCCGTTATGAATAGTAATAACCACTTTTTAAAATTCTGTAAATCTTATTTTTCAAAATGAACTTCATTTTTGGATTCGGAGTATCGAATTTAGCCTAAGGTGAAATTTTGGTACATTTCGGATAACTTTCATATTCTGATGAAAAGTGAAAATTACTAAATTATAATGAAAAAACAACTTTTTAATCGAAATAATTAATAGTGATAAATTATTAATTGGAGTAGTTTTAAAGTATATTTAGAATATATTTTTACAATTTAATTCAATGTTGGTCATTGGATGTAATTGCACATTTAAACCAGACATAAACAAGTGTCAATCTTTTGATAGATATTGTTTCTTAAAAACGCGCTATTTGTTTTAACAGCGGGATTTAATTATAAAATTAATTAATGCAACTTCTATGTTATGAATTTGGTTAAATAGACTTCATTTTATAATTCGGAATATGAAATATAGCTTAGGATGAAATTTTGGCATTTTTCTGAAAACCTTCATTTTTTGATGAATAGTGAAACTACTAAGTGGTAGTTAAAAAACTGAATTTTTCATAAAACATAATTTTACCGCTTTTGTGAATGGAATTTTAAAAATCTGAGAGACACGGTTGATGTCAGTAAGTAAAATGTGGTTCAATGAGATGAAGATAATTTTTGGTGAATAGTAACTTTTTACTTTTATTTACCACGGTTAAAAGTAAATAGGGTAATTAAGGGTAAGAATGATATTAATATTACCCTAACACATGTCCTAATTCTATTGGACAAGTGTATCTCGACCAAAAACAACCTTAAGTGTAAAATATTTTCATTTAGGCCCACTTGGATTAGATTAGGACATTTATTATTATTTAATTCAAAGAAGAGTTAAAAGAGTTAAAATCAAAGATTATTCACTAAAACATTTTTAATATGGGGTTATACATAAGATAAATTCGACTATAAATATTCATTAGAAAGATAAAAAGATTTCCTACATAATGATATTTTATTTATAATTATTAGACTTTAAATAAATTAATTTATTTATGACACAACGATGATGCAGTAATTACCCTTTTAAAGAAATATTAACATAATTGATCTTATAAATACTCAAATGAATGTAATTTGAGACGTTTTATGAATTCCACTAATTTTATAGGTTACTATGATATATTAGTGTTGATTTAATCAACTTGGTTCGAACATATAATTCTGTTATGACTTTCACATAAATCATATATCAAATAGTGTGAAAATTGACACAAAATAGTTTTTAAATCAAATATTATATTATTAATTGTTATTTTATTCCTAAAAATCTAAGGTTCGGCCAAATGACTTAGATAAGGATATATATATTAATAATAAACAATTTGGGGTTCGTTTGGCATGTTATAGTAAGTTTATTAACCATATAGTGAAAAAAAACAAAAAGACACGGTAAAAGTTAAAGTATTTAACTTAGAGTTAAATCTAATTGATAAGGTTAAAATAATAACCTAAACTTGTCTAAATATTATTGGTTGATAGGATTTCGACCCTTCCCCACTTTAGCTTCGAAATAAGACCCTTTGAAACCATTATAAACCTATTTTGACTTTAATATAAAATAATATTTTGAGATATTCCTAAGGTGCCCCTCTCCTCCCTTATAAAAGGACACCTCCTCCCCCTCCTCCTCACACCAATTTGAGCACCCAAGCTCGTCCAACCCCTGCCAAAATCTTTTCTCCACTCCCCTAGAAACATACTAGAGGTTCTGGTCTTCCTCAAAGACCAATTTTAGTGCCCTAAGAGGAGGTCTCAAAGAGGCGCTTCAAAGAAGAGGTAATTACCGTTACCAATTCTTTCATCTTTATTTCTTCTTCCACTTCTTCTTCTTAGGTTGTTTCATTATGAAGTAATAACATAAGTATCACTCATATACTGATATGTTATTATAAGTATGAAACAACCCTATTTCACCATCTATCCATCCTACGGAAAAAGAAATCATCGCGCGTGCGTACGTACGGAATACCGTCTCCACGCCGTGGTGTAATCTATTTTCCACCACCACCTTACATGGATGGGTATAATGGTGTAAAGAATAACTATACATAGTTATTACAACATAATATTGATTCTGATATATTGTATAATCCAATCCAATTCAGTTCAATATTTATGGAAATGATATCATCGCTCGTGCGTACGTACGGACTACCGTCTCCACGACGCGATGAGATTCATTCTCCATGTTAACCATTTAAGAATGATTATAAAGTATATATAAGAAATAATAATGAAATATATGACATTATAAAGTTACTGGATTTATGTATATATATATATATGTATGTCATCTACTTACTTCCATTTCAAGACAATAAGGAAAGTAAAATAGCGTTCATGCGTACGTACGGACTACCGTCTCCATGAACGGTGTTTTTCATTTTATTTATCTATCTATTATATATATATATATATACTGAATATATATGATATATAAATCATATTTTATATTCTGGAAGTAAGTAGATCATGATATAAGTAATAATGATGTCAAGAACAACAAGTCAAAACACCTACGATAAATGAAACGATTTTACCCAAAACGCTTCTTTAACATGGAATTTACAAAAGAACGGGTAATATAATGTCATAAGTTAACCATATATGATATCATAACAATGAATATGATTCTGGAATAAGTCAATAACATGATTTAAATCATTATACAGGAGGTTTGGACACTTACAAAGCAAGTCGGACATAAGGTAAGGGAAATATCACAATCTCATTTTTATCCGAGATTGTTTATTCGTAAGTATTCACTGGGGTGTATTTTATCATCCACATCCATGTTTCATCAATATGTAATATTATTTCCATCCACCTACAATTGTTTAAATCCATTTTTACCCTTTGGTGAGTTTTTAGTAATATGTATGAAAGGAATCTTTTGTCGTACGAGGTACTTTTTGACTTTTCCGACAAAAGTACGAAGAATGTTTTTTTAACTTATACGGCTTGAATGGATTTTTAAAACATTATTTCCAAGAAGCTTCCTTTACAAGTTTTCAAGTTTATTTTTAATCAACTTATTTTAGTTTTATATTTTAAGACATGTTAAGAAAGGAAAAATTTTTTGAAGTAGAAAGGATATTTTCCTCAAGAATGGATTTCAAGTGTTTTATCAAAATTATTTTCCATCTAAGATAATAAAGGGTTCTGTTTCTATCCCTATTATTACATGGATTTGATTATGTTGTGATGGAAATATTTTTATGAATTCCTTTATCTTATATGAATTGTTTTATGATGTCATGTTGTTTAAGAATCCCATTTTTATTACATGGGTTATGCGATGATGTATGATTTATGATTATGTGGCACACATAAGAAAGGATTCATTATAAGATGGTTGGGACCTATATCTCCCTCCAATGCATTGGGTAAAGATTTTATATCTCATGAGATAGACATGGCTGGAACGGAAGGTTATTTCGGTTCAGTGATACAGGACTGAAACGAGGAGTGAACTTGGTTCAGAAAGGGACTTTGTCCACTAAGATAGTCTTGGAAATGAGTCTTGACTAACAAGAAATGATTCTCTATGATTATGTGTGAATGCCACAAAGATTCATGTTTTAGGTTATTATTATTGTGATTACATTTCACTGCCATGATTTACCCCATGAAATTATGATCTCTTTTGCAGGTTAAGATTTCCAAAAGTTATGTGCTTATGTATATGATGTGATTGATATTTATTTTGTTTACCCTTACTTAGCATTTGAGCTCACCCTTTTATTTTTTCTTTTCCCCAGGATATAAAGAAAGGTTTTAGGTAAAAAAAGGAAGATCTTTACAGGAGATGTTGAAGATCTTTCACCACGATTAGAAGATTACGTTCCGAGTTTCCAAAGACACTAAACTATTACGATCCTTGTGTGTGTGTTTTTGTTATGTACTAAGTATTCCGCAAATGTAATGTAATGTCCATGTACGTCAGGCTTCGGGTCTCTACAGTTGGTATCAGAGGAAAGGTTTAGTCAACCTTTGGAAACTAGGATGCGAAAACGTTAGTGAGATCCCTAGAGATATTTCTAAGGTATGTCTAGGGATGTCTCTAAGGTTAAGTACACGTATAGGTTATAGTCCTAGAATTGATCTAACGATCTTAGAATTTAACCTAAGATGGTAGATATTGAGGGTACTACCCCTTTATTATGTTGTTTTCCCTAGCATGATTTTTGCCTCTCACACTATTCTTTTGGGGTTTTAGACGATGGCTGGAACCCGAAGGAACCGTGTTGATCAATGCAATGGACAATGCAATGATTGTCCCCCTGAGCAACCAAACGATATGGGAGCTGGAATGAAAAATCTTGTAGCCATGCTCACACAACTTTCTCAAGCTATGAATCATGCAGGACTTCCAAACGAGAAAAGGAAGGAGGAACATTCTGTTGAATCCTTCATGAGGCAGCGTCCGCCTTCTTTCAGTGGGTCTACTGATCCATTAGTTGCTGAACAATGGATTAGTACTACTGAAAAGATATTTTCAGTTCTTCAATGTTCTGAACATGATAAATTCATCTTAGCAGTATATCGTTTGGAAGGTGAAGCTGATCAATGGTGGAATCTTATCAAGAATACGAGACAAAGAGATGAAATTGATTCCATGGAATGGGACGAGTTCAAGAACTTGTTTTTCAGTAAGTACTTCCCTCGTATTCTTTGAACGAAGATGGAAAAGGAGTTTCTTGAGCTGAAGCAGAAGGATGAGGAATCTGTTGGTATATACGAAGCAAATTTTACAAGACTTGCAAGGTATGCATCTGGCATTATCATCCAACCTGAAAGTAAAGTTGATCGATTTTTCAGTGGCTTAAAACCAAGCCTTCGAAGGGCATTAGCTATAAGAGACTTCAGTAGCTATGAAGAAATTGTGCGTTGTGCTATCAAGGTAGAAATGGAAGTTGGTGTTACATATCCATCTCATGGTTTTGAAAAGAAACGAAAGATGGAGTTCAAGGAGAAATCTCAAAATAATGGTGAAAAGAAGATGAATGTTTCCTTATGCACAATGTGTGGAAAGAAGCATGGTGGAGATTGTCTTAAAGGGACTAGAAAATGTTTTAAGTGTGGAAAAGAAGGTCATCGAGTAGCTGAGTGTCGAAGTAATGGAAAAAGGGTTTCTACTAATGTGAACAAAGCAGACACTGCAGAGAACGCACCACCAACACTTCAATGTTTCAAGTGTAAGGAGATGGGACATTATTCCAATAAATGCCCTAATCCAAGGGTTAGTGACGATCAACATGAGCAACCACTTAAGGCAAAGGACAAAGGGAAGTCACATGCGATCTCTATTTGCAATGTTGAATATGACAATGATGTGGTGGAATGATTAAGTGTTTATGTAATGGGATTCCAGAATAATGTTGTATCATGTAGTATTGGAATATTTATGTATTTGTCTAATGTGGTATTCAAAGTAATTGAGATATTATGCGCATAATGAAGGGAAAACGAGAAAATGAAATGTTTAACAGTATTCATGAGCTCATGATTGATATAAGGACTAAGTGATATCATGGTTTGAGTATATAGAATTTTGAGGATTTTGGTATGTGGAAAGTGTTAACTTTTAACTGCATTCAAGTTTTCACTAAGGCTCAATGGGTATTCAAGAGAGTACAATATTAAGGCCTTTGAATGTTTGGAATGTGTCCAACAAGATATATCTTATGATATATGGGGATCAACGATGGTATTAAATCTCTGGTAATCGTTTTCACAATGTTATGAGAATGGACTGCAGTATTATGGATAGGACTAAAGATTGGAATGGATTATGTTGGACATAAGTTAGTATTGTTTAAGGATAGAATTTTTTTTCGATATTATTTATGGGATGTTATAGTAATATAGTTTTAGAAAAAGGGAAAACCTGCAGGATGGGCGACAGCCCATCGCGTCGGACAAGGTCGTAGGAATCGAACCCACAACCGAAATGCGACTGGCCTTTATCGCCTACCACTGGCCTACAAAAAGTCCCTGTTTAGTAGAAACTAGTTTTAAAGTATAAGTCCATTTTAGGAACTATATATGATTAATCTCACTATATATCGACTTATGTATATAATTTTTGCTAACCTTTTGTTTGAGACAGTTGGAATGACCCGTCATTCTATCACATGATCTGCTAACACTTCACGAATAACAAATTCAACTTCATTTAAGAGATGAAGTGGAAATTGTTCTAGGCACGAACAATAGTGAGATTGTACCAAAATAAAGAAAGTATTTATTCCAATTCAAATTTTCAACTTTAGGGAAATGATCTTGAAAACCAAAAATGTTGTCCTAGTGATCTTATACCTGATGAATCGGATGGTACCTTAGATCGTCACAAATTTATGGATTTGTGATTATTGGCTTTTCCATAGCCATGTTCTCTACCACTCTCCATCAGAACATGATGGTTATATTTCTCTTCCATATCCATATTTTCACCTATGTGGAAACCCAATGATTAGTTTATTTGGGTAACCGATACGTTTCATACTTTTGTTTTTAAAGATTGGTTTTGATATTCCTTTTTACGATGTGGGTTTCTATTAAAGAAACATTCAAATAGTAAACCATTTATAACCCCGACGAATTTCGAGGGCGAAATTCCTTTTAAGGGGGGTAGAATGTAACAGCCCAAGATTTTATAAAAAATATTCTTTTTAATTTTATTAATGTCTTGTGTTGTACGATACACCAAAAGGAGCTTGCACAACACGCATCCTTGACTTGCCTTCCATTACACGCAATCTCGACCTTCCTCGATAGCGTGTGTAGTACGCAATAACGAGTTTCACTAAACAGCGATATGCTATTAAACTGTTATTAAAACTAGCCGTTATGAATAGTAATAACCACTTTTTAAAATTCTGTAAATATTATTTTTCAAAATGAACATCATTTTTGGATTCGGAGTATCGAATTTAGCCTAAGGTGAAATTTTGGTACATTTCGGATAACTTTCATATTCTGATGAAAAGTGAAAATTACTAAATTATAATGAAAAAACAACTTTTTTAATCGAAATAATTAATAGTGATAAATTATTAATTTGAGTAGTTTTAAAGTATATTTAGAATATATTTTTACAATTTAATACAATGTTGGTCATTGGATGTAATTGCACATTTAAACCAGACATAAACAAGTGTCAATCTTTTGATAGATATTGTTTCTTAAAAACACGCTATTTGTTTTAACAGCGGGATTTAATTATAAAATTAATTAATGCAACTTCTATGTTATGAATTTGGTTAAATTGACTTCATTTTTGAATTCGAAATATGAAATATAGCTTAGGATGAAATTTTGGCATTTTTCTGAAAACCTTCATTTTTTGATGAATAGTGAAACTACTAAGTAGTAGTTAAAAAACTGAATTTTTCATAAAACTTAATTTTACCGCTTCTGTGAATGGAATTTTAAAAATCCGAGAGACACGGTTGATGTCAGTAAGTAAAATGTGATTCAATGAGATGAAGATAATTTTTGGTGAATAGTAACTTTTTACTTTTATTTACCACGGTTAAAAGTAAATAGGGTAATTAAGGGTAAAAATGATATTAATATTACCCTAACACATGTCCTAATTCTATTGGACAAGTTTATCTCGACCAAAAACAACCTTAAGTGTAAAATATTATCATTTAGGCCCACTTGGATTAGATTAGGACATTTATTATTATTTAATTCAAAGAAGAGTTAAAAGAGTTAAAATCAAAGATTATTCACTAAAACATTTTTAATATGGGGTTATACATAAGATAAATTCGACTATAAATATTCATTAGAAAGATAAAAAGATTTCCTACATAATGATATTTTATTTATAATTATTAGACTTTAAATAAATTAATTTATTTATGACACAACGATGATGCAGTAATTACCCTTTTAAGGAAATATTAACATAATTGATGTTATAAATACTCAAATGAATGTAATTTGAGACGTTTTATGAATTCCACTAATTTTCTAGGTTACTATGATATATTAGTGTTGATTTAATCAACTTGGTTCGAACATATAATTCTGTTATGACTTTCAAAAAAATCATATATCAAATAGTGTGAAAATTGACACAAAATAGTTTTTAAATCAAATATTATATTATTAATTGTTATTTTATTCCTAAAAATATAAGGTTCGGCCAAATGACTTAGATAAGGATATATATATTAATAATAAACAATTTGGGGTTCGTTTGGCATGTTATAGTAAGTTTATTAACCATATAGTGAAAGAAAACAAAAAGACACGGTAAAAGTTAAATTATTTAACTTAGAGTTAAATCTAATTGATAAGGTTAAAATAATAACCTAAACATGTCTAAATCTTATTGGTTGATAGGATTTCGACCCTTCCCCACTTTAGCTTCGAAATAAGACCCTTTGGAACCATTATAAACCGATTTTGACTTTAATATAAAATAATATTTTGAGATATTCCTAAGGTGCCCCTCTCCTCCCTTATAAAAGGACACCTCCTCCCCCTCCTCCTCACACCAATTTGAGCACCCAAGCTCGTCCAACCCCTGCCAAAATCTCTTCTCCACTTCCCTAGAAACATCCTAGAGGTTCTGGTCTTCCTCAAAGACCAATTTTAGTGCCCTAAGAGGAGGTCTCAAAGAGGCGCTTCAAAGAAGAGGTAATTACCGTTACCAATTCTTTCATCTTTATTTCTTCTTCCACTTCTTCTTCTTAGGTTGTTTCATTATGAAGTAATAACATCAGTATCACTCATATACTGATATGTTATTACAAGTATGAAACAACCCTATTTCACCATCTATCCATCCTACGGAAAAAGAAATCACCGCGCGTGCATACGTACGGAAT
Organism: Viscum album; assembly: GCA_963277665.1. Lineage (NCBI taxonomy): Eukaryota > Viridiplantae > Streptophyta > Magnoliopsida > Santalales > Viscaceae > Viscum > Viscum album. The sequence goes on from OY728164.1 coordinate 1,821,893,708, forward strand.
ACCGTCTCCACGTCGTGGTGTAATCTATTTTCCACCACCACCTTACATGGATGGGTATAATGGTGTAAAGAATAACTATACATAGTTATTACAACATAATATTGATTCTGATATATTGTATAATCCAATCCAATTCAGTTCAATATTTATGGAAATGATATCATCGCTCGTGCGTACGTACGGACTACCGTCTCCACGACGCGATGAGATTCATTCTCCATGTTAACCATTTAAGAATGATTATAAAGAATATAAAATAAATAATAATGAAATATATGACATTATAAAGTTACTAGATTTATGTATATATATATATATATGTATGTCATCTACTTACATCCATTTCAAGACAATAAGGAAAGTAAAACAGCGTTCATGCGTACGTACGGACTACCATCTCCATGAACGGTGTTTTTCATTTTATTTATCTATCTATTATATATATATATATACTGAATATATATGATATATAAATCATATTTTATATTCTGGAAGTAAGTAGATCATGATATAAGTAATAATGATGTCAAGAACAACAAGTCAAAACACCTACGATAAATGAAACGATTTTACCCAAAACGCTTCTTTAACATGGAATTTACAAAAGAACGGGTAATATAATGTCATAAGTGAACCATATATGATATCATAACAATGAATATGATTCTGGAATAAGTCAATAACATGATTTAAATCATTATACAGGAGGTTCGGACACTTACAAAGCAAGTCAGACATAAGGTAAGGGAAATATCACAATCTCATTTTTATCCGAGATTGTTTATTCGTAAGTATTCACTGGGGTGTATTTTATCATCCACATCCATGTTTCATCAATATGTAATATTATTTCCATCCACCTACAATTGTTTAAATCCATTTTTACCCTTCAGTGAGTTTTTAGTAATATGTATGAAAGGAATCTTTTGTCGTACGAGGTACTTTTTGACTTTTCCGACAAAAGTACGAAGAATGTTTTTTTAACTTATACGGCTTGAATGGATTTTTAAAACATTATTTCCAAGAAGCTTCCTTTACAAGTTTTCATGTTTATTTTTAATCAACTTCTTTTAGTTTTAAATTTTAAGACATGTTAAGAAAGGAAAATATTTTTGAAGTAGAAAGGATATTTTCCTCAAGAATGGATTTCAAGTGTTTTATCAAAATTATTTTCCATCTAAGATAATAAAGGGTTCTGTTTCTATCCCTATTATTACATGGATTTGATTATGTTGTGATGGAAATATTTTTATGAATTCCTTTATCTTATATGAATTGTTTTATGATGTCATGTTGTTTAAGAATCCCATTTTTATTACATGGGTTATGCGATGATGTATGATTTATGATTATGTGGAACACATAAGAAAGGATTCATTATAAGATGGGTGGGACCTATATATCCCTCCAATGCACTGGGTAAATATTTTATATCTCATGAGATAGACATGGCTGGAACGGAAGGTTATTTCGGTTCAGTGATACAGGACTGAAACGAGGAGTGAACTCGGTTCAGAAAGGGACTTTGTCCACTAAGATAGTCTTGGCAATGAGTCTTGACTAACAAGAAATGATTCTCTATGATTATGTGTGAATGCCACAAAGATTCATGTTTTAGGTTATGATTATTGTGATTACATTTCACTGCCATGATTTACCCCATGAAATTATGGTCTCTTTTGCAGGTTAAGATTTCCAAAAGTTATGTGCTTATGTATATGATGTGATTGATATTTATTTTGTTTACCCTTACTGAGCATTTGAGCTCACCCTTTTATGTTTTCTTTTCCCCAGGATATAATGAATGGTTTTAGGTTAAAAAAAGGAATATCTTTATAGGAGATGTTGAAGATCTTTCACCACGATTAGAAGATTATGTTCCGAGTTTCCAAAGACACTAAACTATTACGATACTTGTGTGTGTGTTTTTGTTATGTACTAAGTATTCCGCAAATGTAATGTAATGTCCATGTACGTCAGGCTTCGGGTCTCTACACCCTAATTGGTCACTTTCAACTAGTATCCGAATATAAGGTTCCCTTTGATTATTTTTTTTATGGGGAATTTGAATTGTGTGAATTGTAAAGTTATTCTGGTTTTCAAGGGTAAAAATTAGAATATATTGAATGATATAATGATACATTATCTTATATCTATTAGATATTATTTTCATGAAACTATAATTTATGGGATTCTACTTATTAATGATAAAGTTCCAATTACATCAATTGCTTATAAGAAAATAAAGAATTATGGGAGGTCCAATAATTCTTTACAATGATCACTTTCTGAATGTGAATTCATAAGGGTGAAGGGTTTTTCCATAGACAAAGGTATATTAGAAAAACTAAAAAAAATATACAAAGGAAATAAAAAATTGGAGAATGAAAATTTACAAATTCTGAGATTTATGTATGATTATTTGAAGATGGGTGAGTATGAATCTATAGGGGACTTCTTTATTATGGTAACTGACATTTCTAGCACTATCAGATGTCCTCGGGAAAAGTTATAAAATTATACATTTGTTAAAATGATTTTTTGAATCCTTAATGACTTTTTTGGTGAAAAATATTATTAATTGGATGATATATATTCTAATACATTTCTCTAGATTATTGTTATATCCCTTACATCACTTAGGAAATTATAAGTGAAAAATATTTTTTAAAAATAATAAAATTTGATAGAGAAATGTATTTCAAGGATGCTAATAAATAGAATTCAGAAAAGACTTTCATTGAAGACGATGCTGGTGAATCCAATTTTGAAAATTATTATATAATAATTTCTGTGATATGTTATCCTTTTTAAAAAATTGTAAAATTAGGTATTGTTAAATACAAGAAACAACCCATGAATTATTTTTAATATGTAGTTTTTAGGAATTTTTCAGCTAATTGTCCTAAAATAATTAAAGAAGAGTATATTGATGGAGAAAAAAGTGTATCATGATGGTTTGTGAAGAAACAATAAGATAAAATAAAATCATATTTCACTAGGAAATATAGAAAATTCATTAAATACAAAAGAAGAAGTTTCATATCTATAGATAAAGAAGAAAAATGCAGTGATGTTGAATCTGAAAAATATTTTCAGTATGGAATTGAGGTTGAATTAATGGAAATAGTGAATGATTAATAATTCATAAGTTGTATTTCTTTAGAAGAAGAAAATAAACCCGTATTTCATTTGAAAGAATAATTGAAATAATTTCAGAGAAGGATTAGAATACTTGAAAAGAAAAGAAAATATGGTAGATGGATATTCATCAAAAAGAAATCCGAAATGTTTTACTGATGAGAAGGTGAATATAGTGAAATAAGTTAATGGTTCTAAGAAATATCTTATGAAAGAAAAGAATTTTAATGTGAATATATAGGTGTAGATGAAGGAAAAAATAAAAATAATTGGATCTTTTCCGACAAAATATTTTTAAATATATGGAGGGAAATACAATTTTTAAAAAAGCTATCTCTAGAGTGGGAGAATGTTCTAAAAATGAAAAACTTATGAAGGGGTAACAAAATTTACTAACAAATGTTTATAATAACTATGCAATTTTTTCTAAAAAGAAGAACACTGGGAAATTTATATATGTAGTAAAGACCAACAAAGTTGGTAATTTTGAAGATTCAAAATACAATTAGTTAATAAATGTTTCTAAGAATTATGAATATTGAAATGTTTTTAATACTTTTATTTGAAATAATTATGAAAATTAAAATATTAATTTGATTAATTACAAAAATGTTTGTTGGCTCAAAAAAGATATAGAATATGGATACTTAGAAAAGTATTCACAATTCCCATTAGTATGGAAGTTTCAGCGGTAATTATTCTTTTTATGGCTACATCATTTATTGTGTTGGATTCCAATATATAAAATTTCTTATTGTCTCAACCAAAAATAATACTATTACCACATATCTTATTAACGTTTAATGTTAATGGGGATTCAATTCCCTCAGAAGATGAAATATGAGATGGTTATGGAATGAAACTGAGAAAGATGGTGTGAAAATTAAAAATAGGTTCTAAACATTGAAAATTATTTTGGAAAGATGTGGAAATCCTAGAAACCTTGTAAATGGTTTTCTTTTATTGTTACAGACAGAAGAAATGTTTCCTAGAAATTATCAAAATCCTAAACCGAATAATTAAAAGGATGAAAAAAAGCTCTTATAGTTGAAACAGATCTAAAAGTTACAAATAGAGAAAAAACAAGATTTATAATAGTAGGTGACTTCTCATATGACAGGAGATTTGATGTTTCTGAAGAATGTGAATGATTTTAAAGAAGGAATAGTGACATTTAGCAATTATGGATATATGATAATCCAACATGATGGATCTTCCATCATTGGAAAAGAAATTTTGAAATCAAAGAAATCCATGTATGTTGATGGGTTGAAAAATAATTTGATAATCGTATCACAATGGTTTGTTGATGTTAACAAAGATAACTTTTGAAAATTTATTTTTTAAGTTAAGTATATGGAATGATTGTTACAAGAGGACAATGTGTAAATGATAATTTGTTCCAAATTTTAAAAATATAAAACTCTTGTTACATGAGTATGTTGAAAGAGAATCACTTATGGAATAAAAGGCTAGGACACCTGTTTCAATGATACATGGGAAAATTCTCAAAGTGAGATAGTTTCCGATACATTCATGATTTCTTATGAAGAATATATTTATGTTTCACTATTTTTTAGAAAGGAAATATTATAGATATAGTCCATAAGAAATTTTAGATCTTATCAAAAAACCAATAGAGCTAATTCATTCAGATATCTAGGGTCCATTTAGAAAAAAAACAAAATAAAGATTAGTACTTTGTCACATTAATTGATTATTTTATGTAGATTACTTGTTTTATGTATATGAAACATAAATCAGATACTTTTATAATGTTTAAAAAAATTTAAATTAAAATGAAATTTACTGTGAGTATTCAGTTAAGAAGTTGGGTGATGACAGTGAAGGTGATTACATTAGTGATGAGTTTTAAAGTTATCTAGGGAAGCATTGAAATCGACATGATTATAGTTTCCCATAGACACCATATCAAAATATGGATGCTATAATAAATAATACAATCTTGGTGTAAATGGGATGAGTTATATTACTTGAACATGGTCTTTCTCATTACTATTGGAGGAAATCCATGATCAATAATTTTTTTGCTCAAAATCATTATTTCAAATGGCCCATGTTTAGATCTAACTCCATATGAAATTTTTATGGGTAAAATAATTTTTTAAAACACTTCTGATTTATTTGGAGTCCATGTATTTTAATGAAGAAAAGATGAAACTATACAATATTTGAGCTAAAAGGTGACGATCAAATATTGACTGATTATTCTCAAAAAGGAATAGGATATAGACTCATAATCCAGTAAATTATAATAATTTTTAATAATGTTTATATTAATGTAATTAAAATTAAAAAAGAATATAAACATATCCAAATAGATAATGATGTTGAGTAGGAATTTTTTTTCAAAAAAATTATGATAAGGAAATAAAAATTCGTAATTCTACACAAAGATAATAATCAAAATCATCTTTTTCCAAGGATGAGGAAGGTACTTGAAAATATCATCCTTGGCTGAGGAAATAATTGAAATCCTAGAATATAATTGCAGATCAACATTATAAGGATAAAAATAAAAGAATATAAAATTCCAATACACAAACTTCTATGTATTCCAAAGATGAGAAAAATGTTGTGAAAAATGATTTAGAGTATCTGAAATGGGTTCATTGATTGAATGAAGAGATATGTTAGATTGAAAAGAATAATACATGAAAACTCAAACCCAAGCGAGACAAAAAAACCATTATTGGTACAATGTTGGATTTTCATTACAAGATGAATGTAGAATGTTAATTAAAAATAACCAAATAAATATTGTCTTGAAAAGGGTATTTACAAATAGAAGATATTGTTTTTGATGAAGCACTTTGTCCGGTGTATGGATTAGTAACAATAAGACTCTTTATTGATATAGTTTCATAATGAGGATAAAATATTGTTGAAATGTATGTTAAATCCAGATTCTTTATAGATGATCTTGATAATTAATTTTACATTGAACAAACTTGTGGCATTCTTGTTGGTAAAAATTGAAGTTATGTATGTAGATTGAAGGTGTTGTATGGGATAAAAGGAGTTCTGAGGGCATAATATTCCAAATAGGATACATTCCTAAGGAAGATGAGTTTTATTAAAGGAATTGTATATAGTAATATTTAAATCAAAAAAATTCATAAGTATTCTCTAATGAAAATTGTATTTGTTGATGAAATTATAATCTCTGGGAATTATTAATGTATTTTTGAATTTTTTTTATGAAATGAAAATTGAATTTGATATATGTATAATGGGGTAAATGAAATAATTTATTAGGTTACTAATTATTTAAAGTTACAAACAAATTTATCATTCATAATAATAGTATTCTAATGAACTTCTTGAAAGGTTTGGCAAGGAAAACTCAAAACATGTTTCCACACCGATATTAATGGGAACTAATTTGAAAAAATATATTGATTAAAAAAGTTGATTGAAAAGAATTTTGGAAGCTTATATGTAGTTTATTATGTTTGAATCCCCCAAGAACTGACATTTTTTGTTGTTATTTATTGTGATATATTTTATGGTGCTCTTAAAGAATCTAATTTAATTGTAGGAAATATAATTCATAGATAGAGAAAAGGTGTAGAAAATTTTAGAATTTGGTTTGAAATTATAGAATGTATTTATTTTTAGGTATTCATATGATTATAGGGTAGGAAATTATGAAGATAGAAGATACACATTTTGTATTTTATTCTTTTTGGGGAAAAATTATGTTCATTGGAATTCAACGAAATATAATTTAATAACTCTCAGTGTGGCTGAAGATGAGTATATTGATGCCACTCAAGATGCTACTTAACATTTGTGGATGAAAAATCAATTATAATATTTACATGTTGATGTGAAGAAACCCTTGCTCTTGGGTTGAGATAATCAAATTACATCCAATATAACTAGGAATGCATTTCAACAGTCTAATTCAAAATATATTGATATGAAATGTCAGTTTATCATAGAGTATGTAGGGAAAAATGAATTAATGCTGGAGTATGTTCCTATAAATGAACAAGTTACTAACATTTTATCAAAACCATTACCAAAGGAATCCTTTTCTAAATTAAGGTTGAATATGGGAGTCCAACCTCTCTCTCATCAATGTTGAGGTATGTATTTCTATCCCCTATGTCCTACTACTTTTGTATAGTTTTTACAAGGGGGAATTGAATTAATTAACAAATCATTCCGTTTTAATGCATGAAGGGGGAGGGGTGTGGGAAATTTGTGAAATAAGAATTGTAAGTGTGTGAACTATTATAACTATTTTTGGAGTGGTTTTAATAAAAAAATTCATATTACTAGAATTTTTTGAATGGTTGAGGAGGTTTTAATAATAACTTCTTCTAGACAACATGGTTTTGCTATAAATGTAACTTGTTTCTTATAATGAGTTAGATAATATAGGTTTATATTATTGATAAATAATCAATTGCTGTGGAATAAAAAATTAAAGGATTTATGAAACTTGGTTGACAACAAAATCAGATGTGGAGATTATTAGGACCATGCTGGTAAAGAAGGTGATCATATTCAATTATTATATTTTCTTTTCAAGAAGAATAGAGAGGAAAAGAAAATCACCTAACTTTTAATTTGGATAAAATAGGTCTATCCATCGTATTATAGAAATTTAACTTGGAATTTATGCAATTTTTGATCATATTTAAGATGGGTCATTGTAGAAGTAAAGGGTTATCAGATTCACTCTGGATCCAGTATAGAAGAAGTGATCATTGTAGAAAAGAATTGCACTCTAGATGAATATGATTAAAATCTGTCGATTCCTTACTGATCATGGAGTTCTCATAATTGAAAAGTATTATGAAAACATTATATAAAATCATGATAAAATAAAGGGTGTGTGAAATAGACACTTTCAATCGTATTCAGATTCATCATATCTAGATAGAAAGAGAAAAGGTATAGGATATCATATTTAGACTAATTGAAATCATATATATCAATTTTTAGTCAGTTTTTTTCATGAAAATAATATTCAGGATAAGAAGTAAATGAATATGATTCTGGAAGAGGTTGAATATGTTGTAATGGATTTTATGTTTCAATACATTCCAATGTAATTCAAAAAAATGATAAATCTGGTCTTCAATGACTTAAAAGTTATGAAGGAAGTCAGGATACAAGTTGATGTTTTTTAAACAAGAATAAAGTTACTGAAGTCTAAACTACTGAGACTAGTCCATCATAATCAGTATTTCATCATATTCATTAGTGTGTGAATTATTGTTTCAGGAGAACCCAATGGTAACATATTTTGAAGAGAATGATAAACTCTATTTTTTATGTTTTATTTTTCAATTGGGTCAAGAGACATTGTATCAGAATTAATTCTAACGAATATTACTAATGAGAAGAATAAATATATGTTATTGAATAAAATTAATCAAGTGGATCAATACAAGAGCTCAAGGAAATATCATGATATGTTTTTGAGGGGGAGATTGAAATTTCACTACCACAAAAACAGTTTTTTCCCAGCGCCAAACAATATCAGTGCTAAAAAAAAGCGCTGATAAAGGGGTACTTTTATCTACGCTAAAAAAATGCGCTGATAAAAGTACCCCTTTATCAGCAATTTTTTAAGCGATGATAAAGGTACCCCTATATCATCGCTTTTTTGGCACTCATAATGGTAACCCCTTTATCAGCGCTTTTTTTAGTAGCGCTGATAAAGGGGATCTTTATCAGTGCATTATTTAAAAGCGTTGATAAATGGTCGACTTCAAAAAAATAAATTAAAATAATATATATATATATATATATAGTTATATCGTTCTATTGATATTAATATAATATATAATTGATAAATATTTTTTAGATAAGTATAAATATAAATTTACACTAAATATTCAAAATATATAAGATACTTAGTAAAAATGTCTTATAAAAAAGTAATAAAATATTTTTTATTAATAATTTTCTAATTATTATGGAGGAATAGTCATTTCATTACAATTTGAAGACCCAAAAAATCAAAAAATTAAAAAAAGAGAAAAAATATGTTGAAAACACAACTCGAACTTCAAACGGCCATAACTTTTGATCCAGGTGACTGTTTGAGCTCTACCATATATCAAATCGAAGCCTACAAAAAGCTCTACATCGCATTGATTAGGGTTATCTTGGTAATGGTTTTATTGAGTGCAAAAAAGTCTTAAAAGGCCTCCAAAACTAAGTTTTTAGTCTGCATACCCTGATTTTTTAACATTTTGTGGATTTTCAGCCTCATTTAAGGGGGTATAATTGGATTTTTTGGTGGGGAATGAATTTATTCCAAGGTATTACATTCAAATTGATATTATGTCTTTGAAATTTTATCATTTTTTATAATGCACTGCTATTTATATTCAAATATATAATAATATATAAATATTTTTTTATATATTCACACATAAAAATTATATTTTTTTAGATAAATAATTAAAATTATTTACATATAAAATATATTAGATTTATCTAAATAATAACTAATATCCATTTTCTTTAAAATACCATTATATAAATATTTATATAACTATATATTAATATAAATATATATATTCATATAACTATATATATTAATATAACTATATATATTAATGTAAATATATATATATATTTATATAAATCTAAATATATATATTAATCTAACTATATATATTTATATAACTATATATATATTAATAAAACTATATATATATTAATATAAATATATATTACTATACGAATAAATATAACTAAATATATATATATAATTAAATAGATATATCATAAATAAGAGAAAAATTAAGATATGGGAGTGGTAAAAGCTTCAGGTGCGTAGAGGGGACGTCTCGAGATCAAATCCGGGTGGAGGCAGTGGTGCGCGTGCATCGGTGAATTTAAGGTGCTAGCCTGGATAAAGGTGGGTTATAGCGCTGATAAACGGTGAAGGGGTGCGTATGAAAGTTGGAGGTGAGAGAAAGTGCTAATAAGGTGGTGGGGCTCAAGGGCTATAAAAAGGCCCCACCCAAAGATATTGACATGAATTTTTTTAAAAAAAATTAAATTTTTATTAGTTTTATCAGACCTAAAAAAAGGGCTGATCAAAGGGAACTTTTAGCATCACTAAAAAAAGCGCTGATAAAGGACCCTCTTATCAGCGAATTTTTTAGCGCTGCTAAAAGGGGAATTTATCAGGGCTTTTTTGAGAGATGATAAAGGGGACCCCCCCCCCTTATCTACGCCGACATTAACATGGCTTTTCTAGTGCTGTTAAAGGCCTTTTATAGCACTGTTAAAGGCCATATTTGTATTAGTGTTTGAAGAAGGAATTTGTTTTCAATAGTTGTATAGTGATTCGTAATTAAGATATCACATTAGAATAGAGTTTTAAAAGAAGTTAAAAGTTATATATTTCATTATAAAATATATAATTGGTATAGATAATCGTAATAATGAAATCAGATTGATCAAAATGGAATGGGAAATCAGATTCGTACTATTGTTTATAAATAAAGTCTGATGAATATTATAAGTTTTTGAGAAGATTCTCTATGAATTGAGATTCATTGAACAACTCATAAATGAACCCAATGTTCAAGGTAAATCAAGATTTTGGAAAATTTGTTGAATGGTAAACCATTTTAGGTTCCCACCAAAAAAAACTTATGGGTCGCCTATGAAAGGGGATAACCATATCTTATAGTTTGTGATCTGATGACAAAGTAATATTCAGAGAGGAAGAGAGAGAATCTCTTGTGTTTATGGGAGATAAAGTGGCTATAATGTTGATATTTATTAAATAATTTTCAATTTTTTGAAGTAAAAGGATTATAGATAAGATTGTATTGTATTAATATGATCATTGTATTTAGTTATCATCATATTCAGTTGTTTATCATATTCTTCTTGTCATTTTATTTGCATGGTTGTTTTATCAGATTGGATAATTGGATTGGGATTTTTGTATTGGGATTTGTGGACTACTGAAAATGGATTTCTGAATTCTCTCAAATGTATTATGATAGTATAATATCTATCATGTTGGGAAATCATATTTCTGGATCACGTTTAGAGAATCAGACTGAGTAATATAATTGAGTCCAATATCGACGTCCTTGATGTTCTTAGCAACTTCTAGGTATAAAATTGAACAAATTCCTTTAAATTATTCATTTTTGGATTTTGATAAATAATTATAGGCAACATGTTATGTTACACTGACATTGTATTACATCATTTGTTCTAGAGAGTGCATTGGAACTATAGGATTATTTTCAAAATTCTACCAGTGTTTAAGGGAATATTATACCCGTTATATTCCACACAAAACATATATATTCTAGTTAAATGTGTGGTAATATATAATTTACAAAACATACAAAGGACATATCTATTATTATTTAATATCAATCCTTGTAAATAATTGTGTTCTTGTATATGTGTTTTCGATTTGTTTTTAGTAGGGAATGAAATCATTAAGATGTGGAAAAGTATATTCCATTTGCAAGAAAACATAAAATAAAAAGTGTAATGACCCATAAAATTATGAGTAAAATTCAACTTTTGATTTAATTAAATGTATTATGGTTATAGAAAACACATGCACTTATTTTGTTTTATTATATCCAATTGGAATTAAATGATCACAATGTATCATTACTGTTGATAATATATCCTTTGATCATTGGACACATTACTAGTATAAATTCTGTGTTTTAGAAAAATCCTTTGTCAAAGAAAAACTATATAATGGCCTCAACCAGTAGTATTATACCCTAATGAATCCCATTTATCGGATCCTTAGAGGGAGGAAGAATTTCATGGAATTTCCCTTGACCGATACCAAGTTGATATCTAACCACTTATGAATGATAGAAACCATTTACGGGAAAAGATCAACATCATTGAGATCACAACCCAAACCATGTTAGCCATATTGCCCCATGAAAGCCCTGTCATCACAAAAATTACTCATAGGGATTATTCTAGTGTATTAAGAAGATATGTACCAGGACCCTAGAAATAATATTATTAACATTACTTCATATTAAATAATTAATATATTTCCATCTTATTATTGTTACTTTGTAAATTATTTTTATTTTATTTCAAAAAAATTAGTATTTTTTGTTTATTAAGATATCTATTTTAATGAATATATAGTTTATTAAAAAATATTATTTTATTGAAATATTATTACTAAATAATTATTTATTAGAGTTATATGATCATATAATTTTTATGAAGTCAAATGTAATTTTTATAAGTGTTCAAAAATATGTTATTGTCAAAAAACAGATCATTTTCATTACATATTGGTCATTATTTTAATTGTTTATTTTCACATATTTGGAAATGAATTTTTCTAAAATTAATAATATTTTTGGATTCATAATTTTTAAATTATCCAATGGTTAATATTTCATAATTTTCTGAGACAGTCGAATTTTCAGGTAAAATTTTAATACCATATAAATATACATTGTGTATTATGACATCAGAATGAAACAAAAGTGATGTAATATGTATTATAATTGGAATCCAAGAACAAATATATGTTTTAATTGTAAAATAATTTTATTTTATTTTATTTTATTTATTTTGTGTTTCCATTATTAATCCTCCCATATATATGATATATTTTATGATTTAAAAGTAATATATTTAAAAGTGTGACTCATATCCGCATCACCAAGGGTAATATTTTAAAATTTAACCCCTTTGACATATAAAATAATTTATATCATTCCCATTTTGTAGAAACCATTATCCAAAACCATGGAATGGTATGTGGTTTTGAATATTTTATTATTTAGAGTTGAAAAACTAAATAATAATGAAATCCACCTCCATTCCTATATAAACCATACCAATCCCCAATTTCTCTTTAGTAAAAATCCTTGGAAAACTTAAAATCACTTCCCTAGACTCTATATAGTCCTCAAAAGGCACCACCATGCTCTTAAGGATCCACTCCCAAGAATTTGGATTCAAACATTCAAGTAAGGGATCTTCAACACTTCTCTTTAATCATGAAATCCTTTTAATATTAAGCCACATAATTTCAATTTTTTTTTGATATATTATTACATAACCCCTTAATTAAAATTTTATTTTTAAATGATTATATCCCCTTTCACTTTCATTTATTCCTCATATGATCATTTACGCACAATTGTTACCATGCCGAAATTTTGTAAGGGTTTTTCATTTTTCCTCTATATTCGAGTTTCATTATTATGTGACACATTATTATTTCCAATTAGTTATTTTGGGAAATTTATATAAATTTACAGATTAATTAAACTTTATTATATAAATTATGATAGACCATTTTTCTCCCATCAACTGATTTTAATATATTTTTATGTTCTATCATTATATTGCCGAAATTTCACCGCAATTTTCCATTCCAAAATAATTATGTAGTGAATACCATGAGAATTTTATATAATGGGTATACACCTTTATACACATAAATTTCATTAATTTGGAACATAAGTGTATATATTCCACACTCCTTTAATATGGAATAAATTATTGTTATGACTGAATCTTTTTTGATGGATCATTGTGGCACACTTAAGCTTGAGAATGAAATGAATGTGACTGGTACGCCCAAAATTATATAGTGATCCAATTAATTTGTTAATGTTTAGTATCCTAATAAATCATGTTGGAATGTGGGTTTATCTAATTTCCAAATGGGATTTTTTCCGCCAAGATTTATCAGAGATTTTATCATTGACATATGCCTGTGAGGAAGTGTTTTATGTTATAGGGAAATTTCCCATGTTATGATTATCATGCTATATCAGGTCTTATAATCCATGTTCCTTTTGTTCTCAATTGATATGCCTATTGTCTAACATGTATTGTCTTCATCATTTTATGAATTGTTTTCATTACTGGTCTTTATAGCACCACCCTTTGTTATGTATATCCTCAGGTTATCTCATAGAGTGTTATGTATGAAGGAATGTTTTGGTCATCTAAGAGAAGTCTTCCACAATGATGTTGATTTCCCGGTTTTAATTTGTTATGTAATTTACCTAATTTCATAAATAAAATGTACCCCATAATCTTCTATGTTTTATTATGTCTAATTTTATTTAATAAATCATTATTAAATGTGGAATAAAGTGTAAGGATTTTATAGTTAGTATATTCAGATTGGTTGGGTTATTTTTGGGATTTGGATTTGAATACTCAAGAAAAATCCTTCATATTAGAGAAATCTATAGAATACCTTACGTATAAGTATATGTATAATAAAACATTGTGAATTTTGGTAAGTATATAGTCATTGGATTATCAAGGAAATACATTCCTATCGAGATACTATAGGTGGACTTTATTGAGACCCTACTTTTTCAGATATTACTATTACATAATTTTAATGATGATCAACATAATAATATTAAAAAAAGATTATCTTATGTTTTAGTGTCTCAGTCAAACTAGGACAATACATAACAATTAAAACAACAAGCATAAACATTTATTTAATTCCTTCTTCTCTAGCTTCTTATTGGAACTTGACCTCCCCTTAGTACATGTAGTCACCTGAGGATATACATGAAAATGGATGAGCTAAATGCCCAGTAATAGGATAGATAAAAACAATATTGTGGGTTAGAATAACCATAACATAGGAAAATGGTCATGAACATGAGAGGAAGCATTAATTAGATACTTGAAATGTGATAATTCATCAAAAATGAAACATCGTGTCTTAGTGGTTAACTACGACACATACTTCTGAAAAAAGATAGAATCTTGTTCACATCTCATTTCAAATTAACTCATAATATTAATAAATTTACCCAATTCATTGGAGAACTATATAATTCTGGGCACAACCGTCACATTGAAACATTCATATTGCGCTATATACGACAACCATCCATCTTGATTGAGAAGTAAAAGGTGTGTTTTTGAAAGAAGAGTTATTTTGTGAATCATTTGTTTATAATATACTTCATTAGAAAACATGTATATCCCATAAAAGGTAATATAATTATGAATCATTTATTTTTAAGGAGTTACCATACCAAAAATTGAGTGAATGTGGGAGAACCCAAATATAGAATATTGGGTACGAGATTTTCCCATTACCATTTTTCTGGATGCTTTCTTCAATTTAATGTCTTGTATAACCGCATTATATTCAATAATTTACAATTAATAAACCTTATGTCAATTAATATGGTTCATTATGGTTTCTTTATGTAATTTTATGGGTCTTTGGATGAGTTATCATGTATAAAAACATTGTCCAAGAATGATCATTTTTTTGGTTTTCTTGAGTGGTTCACATGTATTCATAAATGGAAGATCGTGTAGAACAAGGGTAAACATAAATAATAGATACTTCAGGTTATTAATGATATTCAAAAAGTTTAAATAATATTATATTGAATTATATTGTATACCCTATGGATGAATCATTAGACAATAATTGTGTAAGTTAAATTGGGTGTTTTTTTCACCACAAGGAACTTGTTTTGTTTAATCATTTAGTAATATTTACCTTTGATTGTCCAAAACAATGAAACAGTATATATGACATATAATATAATCTGGTTCAACGATAAAAAATTGTTTCCTTATCAGATATGAATGCTAAAATGTAAATTGAAAACATGTCATTCTTGAAGTTGATAGATTAACACCTCACGAACAACATTTTCTTTTATAAAATTTTTAGAAGAGGACAAGAGGGTTGGGTGGTATAAGATCCCATTAGTATCATAAAATTATAGTATATTTATGATACTATAGTTACAATAAAATTTTTACAAATATAGGTGGGAAGAGAATAAGAGAAGAACATTAAATTGAAAAGAAATTAAAAGAAAATAGGGAGAACAATTACCGCTTGAATCGTCCTCTTGAGATCCACCGTAAGGGACTTAGGCTTGGTCTTTTGATGAGACAAGAATATCTAAGAAGTGGTGGAGGGGATAAGGATGATACATGGGAAGAGTTTAGAAAATTATTGAATATCCAGAGGTGTGAGGAAATGCGGGTGTGAAGGGTTGTATTTATAGAGGTGGGGAGAGGGGAATTCTCAATATAAAATTCATTAATTTATTATTTCCCCACAATATAATGAATAACGAGTATTACACGACCAAGAATAGTAAAGCGTGCATGTGAGATTGATATTTGGGTGCTTACATCTCTTTTGAGGTCATGAATTGTGGGTTTAAATTATAATGTATTTATACGGTAAATTAATGTATTTTACTATTCAACAAAAATTCATGTTTTTTCGAAAAATCCCAAAAATTCAAGAAAACATTATTCACAAAGTCGAATCCTAAAATAAAGACCTTTTGTAAAAAATAATTTTCTAAAAAGGATTAATTTAATTTTTAATTGAAATCATAATTTTCTTGAATAATCTAGTTTTTAAAATTAAAACTGATTTTATAATGCTTTCACAAATTATGTATGTTATTAAAAAATTATATAAAATATAGAGGATGTAGATTTTATAATTTATGAATACATTTTAAGAAAATATGTTTTACTCAAAATTAATTAATTATTTATAATTAAGTATTAATGACTTATTAAAATACCAATACTTTTACTATGGTCGAATTGTCACTTATTAGATTCCTTAATATAGATTAATTATTCATGGGT
Source organism: Viscum album (assembly GCA_963277665.1). Classification (NCBI taxonomy): domain Eukaryota; kingdom Viridiplantae; phylum Streptophyta; class Magnoliopsida; order Santalales; family Viscaceae; genus Viscum; species Viscum album. The sequence goes on from OY728164.1 coordinate 1,821,910,499, forward strand.
ATGGTTAATCATATTTTGGATGAATTACTATTCATATAGTTTATATTACTATATAAAGTGTATGTTACTATTCACCAAAAATTATGTTTTTTCTATCAAACTCCAAACATCATACAAATCAAAACTGTGAATGTCATATTTTTAATATTCAAAACATATAAGTGGAAAAATAATGTGTAATGGACACATAGTATTTAGTATCATGATATTTCATTGTGATTCCAAATGGTATTATACTATAAGGAATAAATATAAGAAGGGAATTCCATTGAGTAATTGTTTGGTCGTTACATTCTTCCCCCTTATAAAAATTCAACCTCGAAATTTTGTTTTACATAAAAAGGTGAGGGTACCTCACCTTCATCACCTCTTAAGGTTCCCATGGTGCTTCTTAAAACTTATGATTCCTCCACAAAACATTGAAAACGTTGGTTGTCTTGTTGTGTAGAACATTATCTCTTATGTCCAGAATCTTCACTTTCCACTCCTCATAAGAGATATCATCTTCTAACTTCACCACCTCTGAGTTCAGTACATGTTTGGGATTATTTATATACTTCCTCAAGAGTGATATATAAAACACATCATCAACTCGAGCTATATTTGGTGGAAGTGTATGTCAATAGGCCATTGATCCTATGTTGTCAAGGATCACAAAGGGGAAAATGTACCTTTGGCTTAGCTTCCCTTTCATTCTAATCATCTATACTCTCTTCCATGGTGATATTCTATGGAAGAAATTATCTCAATCGTCGAACTCCATGTCCCTTTGATAGTTAGAAATGTATCTCTTTTGCTGACTCTGAGCAGTTTTGATGTGTTTCTATATGAATTTAACCTTCTCAGTCATATCTTAAATAGGATTGGGTTGAAGTAGTTTTTATTCTCCAACTTCATTCCAATAGGTTGGAATTATACATCGCTTTCCAAACAGACCTTCATACAGATCCATATGAATACTCGCGTGGAAGATATTGTTTTATAAGAACTCAACCAATGCAAGATACTGATCCCATCCACCTTTGAATTCTAGAGATCATGCTCTTAGAACATCTTCAAGTGTCTGATTAGTCCTTTTATATTTTCCATCAGTTTGGGTGAGATAGGTCATGTAGGATCTTAATTCAGTAACCAAAGAATGTTGAAGGATACTCTAAAATTTATATGTGAACCTTGGATCATGGTAAGAGACAATCGAGAGCGGAACTACATGCTCTATTACTTATTCCTTCACATATATAATTATATGTTGTTCATGTGAGAGTTCTTCCGGAATAGCAATAAAATGGGCAGTCTTTCTGAGTTGGTCTACCAAAACCCATATCGCATTATTACCATTTGACGTCTTTGGGAGACCAGTGAAAAAGTCCATAGTGACATTATCCCCATTTTCACATGGTAATTTGTAATGGATACATCATACATTTCAAATTTATTCGCTCTATTTTTAGTTGCTGACATACCAAGCACCTAGATATATATTCTGCAATCACCTACTTCATGTTATACCAGTAGAAGTGTTCTCATAGATCACGGTACATCCTGGTACTCCCAGTATAGACAAAAAATGTTGATCTATGTGCATTTTCTGATAGGTTCATCTTTATCATAGGAAATGAAGTCACACAAAGCCACATTCCAAACCGAATCACACCATCATCATTTAAATGGAACTCTTGTAGCTTCCATTATTTTATTTCATTTACACTCTTTTGTTTCGCCACATCATCCCTTTGTGATTCCTTAATCTTCCCTTGGATTGTTGGTTTCAAAATCATTTGGGCAATGTAGTATGTATCCCTTTCTCTTATGATTTTCAAATCCATCTTTTTCATATACAATAAGATAAGGTCTTTCTCAATCTGTATCATCGATAGAGTTAGATATTCTTTTTCTCTTTGAGCATTAGTGACCTTGTTCATCTTTCCAAGATGATATTGAATAGATCAATCATAATATTTAATTCTTTAACCATTTCCATTGACCCATGCTGAACTCATTTTTGGTAAATATATACTTTATGCTCTTGTGGTCGGTGTATATGTCACACATCACTCCATAAAGATAGTGCATCCATATATTCAAGGAAACATTACCACTTCTAGCTATAAATCATGCATCAGGTAGTTATTCTCAGGGATATTATACTTCCATGCGGCTTAGGATATCACATTTTCATTTTTCTTATGTACTCAACCTTAGACTTTCTTTTAATAATCATCTTATATCATAAATCGTTCCCCACATTTTTGTAATGTGAGTACAGGTGAGGTGATCATCCATCTCTTTAGCACCTTGATGAATCCTTCACATTCTTCTGTCGAGACATACTTTACCCCTATCCTTTTATAATTAGTTTGGTGGATTGACAATCGGGAGAAATTTCTCACCATACGTTGGTAGAACCCAGCTAATCCATGAAAACTACAAATTTCGGTGATACTAGAGGTGCTGGGCCATTCCTCCATCGCCTTTCTTTTTCCAGGTTCTATAAAATTCCTTCACTTTCCATCACATGTCCCAGGATCGTGACTTGATTCATCTAAAATTCACAGTTGATGAACTTGGCATACAAATTATTTTTTCTCAATGCCACAAACACATGTTTTAGATGTTCTTCATGTTCCTCCTTGATCATGAAGTTAATTATAATATCATTAATAATCATGAACACAAATTTGTCGAGGTAATGTCAAAGAAAACTATTAATCAAATCCATGATGATTGCCGGGGAATTAGTATGTCTGAAGGGAATCACTAGAAACTCATAGTGAACATACCTTGAACAAACGAAGGTCTTATAAAAATCTTCCTTCTTCACCATTACCTGTTGATATCCAAAATGGAGATCCACCATTGAGAAGTATTGATCTCCTCTTAACTGATCGAATATGACATTAATCGTTGGAAGAGGATACTTGTTCTTTATAGTGATATTTTTGAGTTCCTAATAATTGATACACAGACGCATTGTTCCATCCTTCTTCTTCACAAAGTTCAATGGTGCCCCCCAAGGTGATGCAATAGGCCGTATGAACCCTTTTTCTAGATGCTCGTGAAGATAATTCTTTAAATCTTCCATTTAAATGGGATCCATACTATATGGACACTTTGAGATAAGAGTAGCTCCATGTATGAGTTCTTTTGAGAAATATACCTCATGATCTAGGAAAATTTCGGGAAACTCATTGGGAAATACATCAATATATTCACTCACGATGGGAATTCCCAAAGGTTGGTTCTATCCTTGGAATCAACAATTTTGGAAAGGTATGATTCTTCATAAGGAATCATCACCGACACCATTGAAGGATTTTTCAAAGGATATTCATGATCTACCTTGCATTTGTGAAGAATCATGGGTTGGTTAGGAATATAAAGAGATATTTCCATTTCCTGATAGTTGATTTTTTCTCTATATAACGAGATCCATTCCATTCCAATTATAGAATCGAATTCTACCAAGGAAAGTATTACGATATTTGCTAGAAAAATCACCCCCCATGTGATTACTGGATAATAGTCAAACACTTGGGTTGAAATGATTGCACCACTTGGTGTTTTTATATATATCTCTACATCAATGTTTCAGGGCATCGATTCTATAGTTCTAGAAAACAATCATGATATAAAGGAATGTATAGAACCAGAATCAAAAAATAAATTTTCTATTATGGATTGAATATGAAGTGTACCTTGTAGGGCTTCGTTATCTTGCTCCACTTCAGCAATAGTGATGGCATAATCCTTCAGTTGTTCCATTACATTTGGTGGCTAATAACTCTGATTACCCATGGGAACTCGAGGTTTTGTGCACTGGATTTCATAGTTCCCTAGCTCCCTACAGTTGTAGCATTGAACCATGGGTGGTTCTCCTCTTTCGTCCACCACATTATATTTCACGTTCATGTCTTTAAGACACTCTTGTGCATGGTTTCCTTATTTCCCATACTTGATGCACATACATGTCCCTTTTATGTAGTATCCATGGAACAAATTCCTAATTTTTTGGAATGTGGGTATTTGAGTTTTTCTTTCCATCTTTTTCATTAGATCCACCATCTTGAAACTCCATTTTTATTTTCCTATCACCATAGCCACGAGACCATTCTACAAACTCCATCTCTACTTCGATATCACATCAAAAAACTTCTTTATAATTCCCAAAGTCTTGAATTTCATGAGCCTTTAAATGGTTTGGTTTTAATCCACTAATGAGTATATCAATTTTTCTATCAGTATTTATAATAAAACCCAATGTGTTCAATGAAAGTCTTGTGAAATTATCTTCGTATGTTGTGATAAATTCTCATTATTTTTACTTGAGCTCTATAAATTTTCTGTCCATCTTCATGCAAATATTTCATTTGAAATACTAGTTAAGAAACATTATCATGAAGTCTTCCCATTCCATCTCATTAGTTTCCTCCCTTAGCTTAGTGATCGTAATCAAAGTCCACTATTGATCAGCACATCTATTTATATAATAAATGGATAGTGTCACTATATATGTCTCAGAACATTGAAGCTCAAGAATGATCTTCCCCATGGAGTTGTCCCACTGTTCCGCAACTAGTGGATTGGATGATCCATAAAACTTCGGTGGTCGTTGCAATATAAAACAATCGATAGCCAGTTTCTCCCTCTTGGGTGTAGGAGGATGTTCCCTATTATTATGGTTATAGTTCATAACTAAAGATAGTTGGGTAAGAATATCCATGATTTTTTTAACTCCATCTCCCAAATAATTCATAATGTCATTCAGGAAATCGTTTCATTATCCCTCACACGAGTTATAGGCATGGATTATCTTGGTTCCGACAATTCTATAAAATATAAATGTTTAGAACAAAACATAAGTCAAAAAGTAATTAATACCTTATTAATTTGTATGATTTATACTAAAATAATAACATGTGGTATCCCAATGTAAATATTCTTGTGTGAATATTTGTACTTAGTCTCATTCTATAGGTTTTCTCAAGGGTTTACTAATCCTAAATCCCAAATTAACTAAACCATACCTCTACTACCAACTATATTGACCCTTCCTTTTCATATATTACTATTACATAATTTTAATGGTATTAAAAAAAATATTATTACACCTAAAGGATCCATAGTTTTAGTGTCTTGGGAAAAAATGGTCATACAAATTAATTACAACATCTAGCATAAACATTAATTTAATGCCTTCTCTTCTAGATTATTATTGGAACTTGACCTCTCCTTAGTAAATGTGGTCACCTAAGGATATACATCAAATTATTTGAGCTAAAATCCTAGTAAGAGTATATATAAGAAAAATATAACAATGGATGAGAATAACCATAACATAGGAAAGGATAATGACCATGAGGGGGAGCATTAATAAGATACTTGAAATGTGGGAATGCAGAAAAAATAAAATGTATTGTCTGGGTGGTTAACTACCACACATACTTATAAACAAAGATAGAATCTTGTTCACACATCATTTATCATTAAATAATGTGATTCATCACATTACCCAATGCATTGGAGAACTGTATAATTCAGAGCACTATCTTCACATTAAAACATTCATATTGCGATATATAATTATGGGTGCACCCGTCATATCATAATTTTATCATTTATCATGCATTACACAATGAACATATATAAAAATTGAACATAAATAAACCATGTTAAGTAATGTCTTTCATCTAATAGGATCACATTCATATACATTGGGTTCTAAAATTTATGTAAGAATAACATACATGATATGACAATCATCCACCTTGAGTGAGAAATAAAAGGTGTGCATTGGAGGGAAGTGTTATTTTGGAAAACATTTGGTTGTACTAAACATCATTATAAAACATTTATAGCCAAAAAAAGGTAATATAATGATGAAAAAATTATTTTTAATGAGTTACCATACCAAAAATGTAATGAACGTGGGAGAACCCAAAGAAAGAATGTTGGGTTCGAGATTTTCCCCTTACATTGTATCTGAATGGTTTCTTCACATTAATGTCAAATATAACCATATAAGAGTAATTAATTGACAATTACATAAACTTTTATACATTAATATGGTTAATTATGGTTTCATTATGTTTTTTATGGGCCTTTTGATGAGTTATAGAGTACAAAAAAATTATCCTGGAATGTTCATTTTTATGGTTTTCTTTAAGGTTCACTTGTATTCAAAAATGGATGTTCGCATAGAACATAGGAAAACATACATAACTAATATTTCATTTTATTAATGATATTACATAAGTTTAAATGATATTATAATGAATTATATTATATAACATGTGGATGAATCATTAGACAAGCATTGTTTGAGTTATATTTGGAGGTTTTGTGACCACAATGAACTTATTTTGATTAATCATTTAGTTATATGTACCTAACATAGTTACATAACATGAAATATGATATAATAAATATAATATAATCAGTTTACACCGTAAACATTGGTTTCATGACCAGATATTAAAGCATTAAATGAAATTGAAAACATGTTCTTCTTGAAGGTGATAGATTAACACCTCACGAACAACATTTTCATTTATAAAATAAAATAACGAGGACTAAGGGGTGGATGGTATAATATCCAATTAGTATCATAAAATTATAGTATATGTATAATATTGTAGTAATCATAACATTTTTATGAAGATAGGTGGAGATAGAATAAGAGAATAACATTAAATTAAAATGAAATTAAAGGAAAAGAGGGAGAGAAATTACCTCTTGAATCCTCTTCTTGAGATCCACCTTAAGTGATCTAGTATTGGTCTTTTTATGAGACCAAATGATATTAGATGTGGGGTAGGGACAAGGTAAGAATCATTGGATGAGTTTATACAAGTCTTGAAGTTGATATGTGTGATGAAATGAGGGTGTGAAGGGTGGTATTTATATAGGAGGGGAGAGGGGATTTCTCAATATAAAATTCATTAATTTATTATTTTCCACAAGACAACGAATTGTGAGTCTTCAGTGACCAATAATAGTAAATATGGCATGTATGTTTGATATTTGGGTGCTCACATCACAAGATATGTCCGGAATTGTAGGTTTAAATTATAATGTATTTATACGGTAAATTAATGTATTTTGATATTCCCCAAAAAATCATGTATTTTAGAATAATCCAAGAAATTAACCCCAACCATTTTTTATATGTGGGATTCAAAAATTACGTCCATTTTACAAAAAAAAATTCTATATATGACTTATTTAATTTTTAATTAAAATCATAATTTACTTCCAAAATTTAGTTTTTAAAATAAAAACTCATTTTATAATGAATTCAAAAATTACTTATGTTCTAATAAAATTATCATAAAACTATAAAACAAAGAATTATTAATTTATGAGAAAATTTTAAGAAAATACATTTTATTTAAAATTAATTAATTAATTTTAATTAATTTTTTACATCTTATAAAAATACCAATTCAATTACTATCCTCGGATTATCACTTATAAGATTCCTAACTTTTGGTTATTTATTCACAGGTAAGGTTACTATTATTTTTGATGATTTTATATTCCTAAGGGTTGTATTACTATTCATAACAGTAGGTTAATATTCATAAGGGCAGGTTACTATTCACCAATAATTAGGATTTTCCTATCAGACTCCAAACATCATACTTATCACAACCTTGTTTGTCATATTTTCGAAATTCAAAACATAGAAGTGGAAAAAAATATGTTTAATTATCACGTAGTGTTTAGTATCATGATATTACATTATGCTTCATAATAGGATTATACTATAAGGCATAAATATAAGATGATAATTCCATTGATAAAACATTGCGACTTTATAGACTTGGTACTGGCAATGATGTAAGTAGGGGTAGCAACTCCAACAATAAGTTCATGTCTGAATCGAGGTAATATGGTACATGAAAATAGGCATTATTATGCACATATTTTGACACTCTAATGGTATATTATTTGAAAAATTCATAAAGTTTCTAAAAACCATTATTAATGGGCCAAAAAACTCCCATAAGATTATATGATAATAAATATATCATGGATAAAACAGATTTAAGTGTAGAAACTCATAAGTTAAGGAGACGAATGTAATTTATAATTTATCCCTTAATTCCCATTATATACCACTTTAATGTGTTTAATAGTTTAAAATAATCATCTCTAAATTTCCTTGTATTCTAGAAAATGGATGATTATATGATGAATTAGGTCAGAAATAGATGTGAAGGGTAATGTGATGAATGTCACAATGAAATTCCCAATCCAATATAAAAAGAAATCGAAAACATTATGATAATACTATTTTAGTTAACTCACGATCCAAATAGAATCTTGGATCGGGAGGATCTCCCAAACCACCCTAATAGAGATAAATATGCAATCTTCATCTTTATGCGATAAAGGCCTCACACTTTAAATGGATCATCTGATCATTTAACCATGGAACAACGAATCAACTCTGTTGAGAAGATCTTATCTGTCCTTCAATGTTCTAAAAATCATAAGGTTCTTCATGTTGTTTATCGTATGGATGAAGAATCTGATCAATGGTGGAAATTGATTATGAATACAAATCCCGATAATGCAATCAAAATATTGAAGTGGAACTAATTCAATTTTTTTATAAATATTTTCTATCACTGTCCCTATTAAAATAGAATGTGATTTCCTTTACCTTAATAAAAGATATGATGAATCAATGGGGGAATTTGAAAAAAAAATCATAATGCTTTCATGATTCATATATTGTTTTTTCATGACCCTGAATGAATGGTTGGCTACTTATTTGGTGAGCTAAATACTAGTTTAAAAAAATCCTTAGTGATCTAAGACATTGATAGGTATGAGGATATTTCTCAATGTTCCCTCATAGTCAAAATTGAGATCGGAGAATCCTGATGGAATTATTGGGATAATAAGAATAATCTTTTTTTTAAATTCGGGATGTTTGATGGATGGGTCAAATGATACAAATAAATTTCAACATCCCACTTGTCAATGATGCAGAAAAATTCACCCCATAAATTACCTAAGGAGAAGGCAATAATTATTTAGGGGAGGAAGGGAAGGTAACCTAGCCAATAATTTCTGGCAGGAGAAACCCAACAATGTGTCGTATGAAATGAATTCTCTATTCAACCCATAACGTGTTATTCTCTGCTACAACTACAATTAACCAAGGAATATCATGAACTGACTCAATAGGCCAATGGTTTCTGAAGCAATACTTCAACCTCTGAGGTAGGAAGGGTGATAGTTTTCCATCACAATCACCGAATCGGACCAGAACAACAATGTGGTGACAAGTACACTAGTTATTCATTCATTAATAGTGATAATTATTTTTTTTCTAGTTCTACACATTTCATCATATCAGGATCATTTAGTAGAAATATCCAAACAACACAAGAAATCATGGATGTAGAGATATCAATGAAAAAGTAAAATGTGGAAATTATTGTATCCTATGTATATAAATCCTCCCCTATCAATTATTGTGGACTAACCTTCCTGGTGAACATTTTCATATTTCCCTTGGTGTAATTTTATGCATTTATGGGAATGGATTGGATTTATCTATATAGAGACAACATAAGTTTCCACTATAAGGAAATCACTATCTATAATGTGAATCGAGCCCAAATTTCATACGAGTGCATAGATGAGGATGAGTCTTCTTTAGCACCATAGTCTCTTGAATGGAAATTATTTCCCTATAAGAATGTGTATCTATCTCAAATGTTAGAGATTATGAAAATTATCATCCACAAATACATAACTATTTCGAGGTAATATGATGATGTGTTTTTAAGGAAACACCTAGTCTTCCTCTTACCCGTGAGGTATAATTTTTAATCGAGCTTATACTCGAGGTGTTTCCAATATCCATGACTCCATATAGGAATGTTGTTGTGGAATTTGTGGAACAGATGAAACAACTGCCTAAAAATATGGATAATGGATTGAAACATCCAAGTGTTTCATAATGGGGTGAACCAGTCCTCTTCGTCAAGAAGAAGGATGGGTTAATGTAACTTTTCATTTATTATCCCAAGCTCATCAAGAACATGATAAATAAAAAATATCCTTTTCCATGGATTGATGACTTGTTCAATCAGCTATGAGAATCACAACACTTCTCTAAGGTAGATATATAGTCATGATATTTCCAAGTTAGGGTGAAGAAATAGTATATCCCCAACACTATTTTTTGTTTAAGGAACAGTCACATTGAGTTCATAGTGATTCCATTTAGACTCACTAGTGATCCAAAAATATTCACGGACATGATGAATTGAGTCTTCAGATATTACCTAAGAAAATTTTTAGAAGTATTTATTGATGATAATTTTATATACACAAAATACCCATGGTTCATGAGGAATATATTAAAACTATATTAATGACCTTGAGAGTAGAGAATATTTATGCCAAGTATAGAAAGTGTGAGTTATAGTTAAAGGAAGTATCATTGTTGGGTGATATCATCACATGAAATTTGATCTCTAATGATACTTCAATGAAAAAAGAAATTGAAGGATGTCTGGGGCCAATGTCTATGAAATATATATATAGTTTACATGGGGTACCTGGATATTATTTTAATTTGTGAGAAATTTAACATGGTTTTCAAACCCACATACCAAGAAAACTCAAAAGGGAGTCAAATTATCATAGAATAACTAATGTTAAGAATGATTCATGTAGATGAAAAGGAGTCTTATCAATACCCATGTTATAAGGACCCGACCTTAAAAAATTACATAATCTTGAGTTATTTCCAGAATACACATTGATGATATTTTTAGGATTTCAATTTTAGAAAATTAGTACATAACTATATCATCTCAAAGATTACAAAGTAGACACATCTACTCAATTACCATTTTTTTCAAAAAATATAAACTCTTGAACAAAAGAGTCATGCCTAGTTCCATGCTTTAGACGTCATGACATTTCCTTGATCACATCCTTGACAGGATTCCACTTTATGTCCTATGGAAAACATTTCAAAAACTCGGGATGAGCAATAGAATCTCAATATGGAATATAAAAATACAGAAAGAAAACATTTTTCCATGTATACATAAGAATAAATGAAATCATAATTTACTCATAAAACGTAATCACATTACCATATCTCATGAAATCATAAGATTTATGCATAACTCAGTAGAATTTATAAGACATAACGGTAACTTGAGGTAATCATAACATTCTAACGTAGGGAGAAACCCTTATTGTTACGTTTAGAATACCCATCAGAGTATATTCCCTAAATCGTTTTGGTGAAACCATAGAATTTAACTCCTTCGCATTACCCAATGCATTGGAGGGCTATCACGGGCTCACCCACCCTTATTGTATTAGGGAAACACCCGTCTTCATAAACAATTTCCAAGAACCATAACATAATCGTATCACATAAAACATGCATAAAGGAAACATAACATTTCCACATTTCAATCACAAGATATCAAAAACACATCGATATTAAAAAAATAGTATCAAAACCATTTTCCATACCGAAATAAATGAAATGTAAAATATGGTATTTATTTTTCACTTAAAAACAATTATGGCTTGTAGAGGAAGCCAAAACTCAAATAATGGACATGGTGGTAGAGAATTCATTGTCGCCGCATATGTAAGACAAAAACATTCCCTTTTGACATTTAGTAAAATTCTTTGTATAAAAATATTCCTTTTGAATAAAAGTAAAATTCAAATGGGTTTATACACCATATAAAAGGATGTTGTGTATGAAACAAAATATTCTTCAATGAAATGAGATTAATACAAAGTCCCTTACAAAGACATTATCCATAGATTAAGGATAAATAAATTACATTTTTATGTGTCAGAAATAAAAATACACCCAATGTAAGTGGATATTAACTGTAAAACAATCACGTTTCTTCAACACATATTCAGAATATGACATAATCAAGATGTATAGGTTTAATCCAAAGAATTGAAATAGGGTTAAGAGGTTCCCTTACAGAAATTTGATAGCCTAACGGCGTCACTTTAATGATCATAAAATGAGTTGATAGATTATAAAATGTGTATCTTATAACTTAGAAATATAATTTACAGCAATCAGGATATATAAGAACATATCCCAAAATAATAATATGTAAATTAAATGACCTATAAAAAATAATTCTTTAAAAAGAGGAGGGTGAAAGGTTCCTCTACAGATTTGGGAAACTTTCGAATCATACACCCCATGAATGAAGGGTCATAAAATGAAGATTTAAATAACAATAAATTAAACTATATTACACAAATAATACAATCATGGGCAGTACATACACCTCACAAAATGAAATAGTGTCAAAATTAGCATTAATCACAAGGGAATAAAAAGTGAGATGAAGACCCCTTACCTCGTTGTAATAAATCGAGTCGTATGAGCAAAAGATAATAAACACGAAATGAATCACATAATAACATGAATATAAATAGAATCATGATAATATATATGAAACGGAAGTACACAATACACCACATGAAAAAAATAATAGGTGAACAATAGAAATCTCACGGAATTAAATGTGAGATAAGAAATCCCCTTATGAAAACCTGGCAGCCTAACGGCACCACATAAAACATCCAAAAATGTATTGATGAGATCACATATGGTCTCTCATCATAGGAAAAAAAAGTTCAGTAATTGGAATGTAAAATAGCATCCCCCCATCATAAGAAAGTGGAGCTTAACATAAGTGAAATAAAAAAGAGTACTTAAAAAGAAATAGAGAGGTAGGATCCCTTACCTCATGTCCGACTTGTCTTGTTCGTTTCATTATATTCTAGAATAATAATTATTTTTCAATTTATAATTTCTTAAGGAACTCTATTAATGTTTATTATTCAATTCATATCAAATATTATAATTTTATAATAATTATTTAATTATGTGAGTTCATATCAGATGTTTTTTTCGATGTTTGGTACATGAGTCAAAAATTTACTTGTTTGAAAATAATTTTCCATGTAGTTATAAGTACACCATCTGAAGAATATTATTAACGATTTAAATATCATATATATCCAGTACATATTCATTTTATACTATTCCATTACATTTGGGGATAAAAAGAAACGAAATGCACCGTTCTGGAGATGGTAGGTCGTACGTACGAATGAACACTACATTCATTTCTTTGTCATATTAAAAATAAATGAGATATATATATATATATATATATTATAATTAAATTATAATATATATGTTATATAGGTCACATAATTTCATTAATTTCATTATTTATACATTCCATGTATTGCATGAACGAGTCACATCACATGAGGGGGCGGTAGTCCACAATTCCTCATATGAAATTATCCCATTTTCATAACATGCAATGAAAAAAGGTATGTTTTAAATATAAAATACAGAAGCATATAGAAAACATAATACCATATATATCATATATTAAATACAGTTACATCATAATGGCCAGCATGAAAGGTGTTTAAATAAGATTGAACAATCATCGTTTTGTGAGGCAGTAATTCGTCACCCACAGAAACATTATGTTCTTTAAGCATTTGATGGATATGTGTATAAGTGTAGCTCGAATCCATCTCATAACAACATCCTAGTATATTGAATATACTGGTGTTGTTACAAAAGAATGGAATAAAAATATTTTATGGGGTTGTATAAGAAAATTAAAACAAAAGAACATAAGAGAAGACATTACCTTTAAATCAGGTAACTTTTTTTGATTTGAGCGCAAAGGAATCTTTGGAAAGCATTCTGCCAATAGTGAGGCTACTAGGAGTAAGAGAGGGACTTTGAGAGACAATATGAGTAGGGTTAGGATGATCCAAGGTCCTTATAGGTGTGTGTAAGGGAGTAGATGTGGGGGACTTTTATAAGAGGGAAGAGGGGCACTCTTGGAAGGTCAAGCAATGTTACATTATTATTAAACGATTTTCGGATTTTAAAGGTCCCACAATAATATATTTTTAGGATAAAGTGATAACGGTTTGAAATACACTCATACAAAAGGTTTTCTACAAATGTATATCTTAGATTTTACCTTAATGTTTCATTTTTTGAAATCATTCATTAATGACACAATCACTGCATCAGCACAGTGTCATAAATAAATTTATTTATTTAATGTCTAAAAATAATGAAACATTTACCATCATGAAGAAATATCATTAACTTTCCAATGACTATTTTTAGTCAAAGAGATCATTCATGTAAACTAAATTAATTTTTTTTTACTTATGATATACGAACCCTTGTTATATTTCCTTTATTTAAAAAATAATATGATAAAAAGTCACTATCACACAAACTTGATTCCATGGAGTCCCAATGTTGGCACAAGGCATTCCATGGTTGGCCATGAGATACCCAGTGGCATTAGGACACATGATGGGGTCATTTTATATATTTATGATATTATTTTATTACCCTTAACTACCCTATTACTAATTAATCACGTTAATTAAAGATAATTACTGTTGTTATTATTCATAATGTCCAAAAACAAAAGAGTCTTAATTACATAATTTTTACCTTCTGGTTCGAAATATGGAATCCATATTATCAAATTCCAAATGCTGAAATTACATTAATTAATTTAAAATAACTCATGTTGTCAAAACCAATGACGGGTTTTTAAGAAGTAAAATCTATCAAAAGATTGATTTGTTTGTTCATCTAATTTAAAAGTGAAATTACATCCAATGACCAAAATTTTATTGAATGATAAAAACATAATTAAATTACACCTTAAAACCAATTAAAATGAAAAACTATATGTATATATAAATCGGATGAAAAGGTAGTTTTGAATTAACATGCCGTATTTTTTACTATTCAATAAAAATGAAAATTTGTCAGAAAAATACCAAAAATTCACCCTAAGAAATTTTTGATGTTAAAAATTAAAAAGTGATATCAATTTTAGCAAATTAAAAACCTAGATGTTGCATTAATTAATTTTATAATCAATTCCCGCTGTCAAAACAAATAGCGTGTTTTAAGAAACAATATCTATTAAAACATTGACACATGTTTATGTCCAATTTCAAAGTGAAATTAATTCAAATGACCACCAACGGATTAAATGGTAAAAATAAATTTTAATTAAATTTTAAAACCAATTAATAATATAGTCCATAAATATAAATAAATTAGATTTAAAGGAGGTTTTGAATTAAAATACAACATTTTTTACTAAAAATGATCTTTATCGGAAAATAACAAAAATTTACACAAAGTAAATTTTGATGTCTATATTCTAAAGAATGATTTTATTTTGTCAAATATAACATTTAAAAGTGAAAAAAATATATTTAAAAATGTTTCTCCGTCAAAGTACGGTTAATAGTCCTTTTAATTAATATTAGAATATTTATTCTTAAAATTGGATATATTTTCATTTTAAGCCTCTAACATTTATTGGATAAATGTAAAAATATTAAAAAATCATATATAATCACTTTTTAGTAAGATCTGTTCATTCCCACCATTACATAGGCTAGGAGTTTACTACCATTTACAAAAAATATTATTATATTATTAGTGTGCATAGTAAGAATTCAATGAAATTTGTTGTTGTGTATTGGGTACGCCATCGAACAAAGCATCCCCTTTAAGGTAATATTAATATTTTATTCACAAATATTAATAAATATGAAAATGTAATATTATTTATTTACCTTGGATGTTACATCCTTCCCCCTATTGGGAATTGCGTCATTGCAATTTTAAAAATTGGGCATGGAAACTTCATTGAAAGCCCCACATCAGAAAAAGAGTCAGCAAAACTATAACTTTAAAAGAAAGAAAGATAAGTACAGAGGTCACCCAATTTAACCCATACTAGGATTCCATGTACGCAAACATGGATATGGAAGAAAAATATCAAAGCTTCATATTCTGATGGAGAGTGATATAAAACACGTTTAAGAAAAAGTTAACCACCAGAAAATCACAAACATGTGATTGGTTTAATGGTATTTGATTCCCCAGTAGGAAAAATTAAAATACAACATTTTTGTATTATGTTACTTTTCATTTAGTATTTTTTTATTAATTTAACTAAAACATAAATAATCATACATACTTTTCATGTAGGCATTCAACCTTTACTATATTTCTAACACAAACTCATATTTTCTAGAAATGATGTGTATTTTAGGATGACTCGTTCACATTAAGAGTGCTATAATCAACTTAGAGAGAATCACATAATCCACACAAGACGATCCATATATCTACTATAGCTTAGGACCTTATAAAAAACCAAAAAAGATAGTACAAGATCAGAAAATCCCCAAAAGGATAATCCTTTCTAAAAAGAAAATCTATTCTTAATCTCCAAAATTTGTCCAACAAAACCCAAAGTTCAACAAATAACATCCAATAAAAAATTGTCCATAAGATTTTTCAAAGTAAACCAAACTATGATTGAAACCCAAATCTCTGAAAGATTTAATCACATAGTCTTCCTAGGTAAATCATAACATTTATCTCAAAATAAAATCAGTTTCTATTAAAGAATTATATTGAAAATTAAATAACCTAATCATATATCCTCCATTATAGGTCAATAATTTCCTAGATAATCCAAAATAAACTTATTCTTGATTCATAAAATCTTCTAACTAAAAATAATTGGCCATACTAACCAAGGACTTCACGTAGTCCATTGGTAGGCGATAAATACCAGTCACACTTTGGTTGTGGGATCGATTCCCACATCTTTATCCGACGTGACTAGTTGTCACACGGCCTACGTGTTGTCCGTTTTCCAAAACAATATAATTCTTAAAAAATTCCCCAAAAAGAGATAAAATAATCAAAAATAAATATAACATAATTTAACCTCATGTTTATCTCATGCCTTTCATTTTCCATCGTAACATATAGTAACCCACAATTACCTCAAAAGAAAGGATCATTTAAACCCAAATAGTTATCTTTATAATTATTACCTGATCATCCACATCGAGCTGGTTCTCTTGTACATAATGAATTTGAGAACTAACCAAGGTTAAATTGGTTAATCATGAATTTTGATAGTTGGTTGAGAATAACCACAAGAGTTCTCACTGCATCTCCCATATCATTCACTTGTTATTTCAGAAAACCGTCACAGTTTTCTTCACATCCACTCTTACTTTGGTGCCTGTTAGATCCAGCCATTTACTAAAACCAAAAAGGACAGTGTGAGTATATCATTAGAATCATCATAAAATATCTTATGAGGAGGGTAAATATAAGATATAATTGTCCATGTTATCTTAAACTCATTCACATTTTCTAAAACTATGACTCGTTCTGAAATCCTAACCATTATTATAATGTTACTTGTGCTTAAAGAATACCCTAACCTATGAAGTTATCTAAACCGAACTTTGATACCAACTATAAGGACCCGACATTAAAAAATTACATAATCTTGAGTTATTTCAAGAATACATATTGAGGATATTTTCAGGTTTAGAGTTTTAGAGAATTAGGACATAACTATTACATCTCAAAGATAACAAAGTAGACACATCTACTCATTTTCCATTTTTTTCAAAAAATATAAACTCTTGAACAAAAGAGTCACATCTAGTTCCATGATTTAGACATCATGAAATTTCCTTGATCCCATACTTGACTGTATTCTACTTTAAATCATGTGGAAAACATTTCAAAAACATGGGATGAGGATAAGAAACTCGTTAAGGGATATAAAAATACGGAATTAAAACATTAGTCCCTGTATACATATGAATCAATGAAATCATACTTTACCCATAAAACATAATCACATTAACATAACACATGAAATCATAAGATTTATGCATAACTCAATTAAAATCATAATACATAAATGTAACTTGCAGCATTCATAACATTCTAACGGAGGGAGAAACCCTCATGGTTACGTTTGGAATACAAATTACATTATATTACCAAAATATCTTCAGAGAAACCTTAGCGTTTAACTCCTTAACGTTACTCAATCAATGGAAGAGATATCACGGGCTCACCCACCATATGTTTATCACGGAACCACCCATCTTCATAAACAATTCCCAGGAACGATAACATAATCATATCACATAAAACATGCATAAAGGAAACATAAAATTTTCACATTTCAATCACAAGATATCAAATGCACATTAGTATAATAAAAACATTATCAAAACCATTTTCAATACCAAAATAAATGAAAATTAAAACATGGTATTTATTTTTCACTTAAAAATGTTGTGGGTTGTAGAGGAAGTCGAAACTCAAATAATGGTCACGGTAGTGGAGAAGTCGTTGTCGCTGCATACAAAAATATTCCCTTTTGTTGTTTAGTAAAACGATTCATATAAAAATATTTTTTTTTAATAGAATTAAAAATCAAAGTGGTAAATACATGGTATAAAATAAAGTTGTGTATAAAAAAAATATGCCTCAATGAATGGAGATTGAGACGAAGTCCCTTACAAAGACAATATCCTTAGATTAAGGATAAATCAATTAAATAATTATGTGTGAAAAATATAAATACAACCAATAAAAGTAGATATTAAGTGTAAAACAGTCATATTTCATCCACACATATTCATATTATGACAAAATCAAGAAATATATGTTTAACCCAAAGAAATGAAATTGGGTAAAGAAGTTCCCTTACAGAAATTTGACAGCCTAACAGCGTCACTTTACAGTTCAAAAAATGAGTTGATGAGAGGTAAAAAGTGTATCTCATCACATGGAAATATAATTTACAGAACTTAGGATATATAATAACATATCCTAACATAATAAGATGTAAATTAAAAGACCTAACAAATAGAAGTCTTTTAAAAAGAGGAGGGTGATAGGTTACTCTACCGATTTGGGTAACTTTCGAAACGTACACCCCATGAAAGAAGGGTCATAAAATGCAGATTTAAATACCCATAAAAAAATATATTACACAAAGAATAAAATCATGGGCAGTACATTTCCCACACTAAAGAAAATAGTGGTAAAATTAGCATGAATCTCAAGGAAATAAAAAGTGAGATAAAACCCCTTACCTCGTTGTAATAAATCATGTCCTATGACCAAAAGATAATAAACACCAAATGAATCACATAATACCATGAATATAAATAGAATAATGATAATATATATGAAATTTAAGTACACAATACACCACATGAAACAAATAAGTGGCGAAAAATGGAAATCTCATGGAATTAAAAGTGAGATAAGAAATCCCCTTACAAAAACTCGATAGCCTAATGACACCACATAAAACATACAAAAATTGATTGATGATATAAAATAGGGTCTCTCAAAATATAAAAATAAAAATTATAGTTAGAGTAATGTAAAAGAACATCACCAAACATAAGAAAGTGGAGCTTAAACGAAGTGAAATAAAAGATAGTATATAAAAAAAGAGAGAGGTAGGATCCCTTAACTCAAGTCCGACTTGTCTTGTTCATTTCTTTATATTATTGAATAATAAACTTTTTTCAATTTATAATTTCTTAAGGAAATCCTTTAAATTTTATTATTCAATTCATATCACATATTATAATGTTATAATAATTTGTTAATTATGTGAGTTCATATCAGATGTTTTTGTCGATGTTTGGCACATGATTCAAAAATGAACTTGTTTGAAAAGATTTGTCCATGTAGTTATAACTACATCATCTCAAGAATAGTATTAAAGATTTAAATATCATATATATCCAGTAGATATACATTTTATACCTTTCCATAACATTTGGAGATAAAAAGAAACGAAATTCACCGTTCCTGGAGACGGTAGGCCGTACGTACGCATGAACGCTACTTTCATTTCTTTGTCATATTAGAAATAAATGAGAGAGAGATATATATATATGTTATAAATACGGTATAATATATATGTTATATAGGTCACATAATTTCAATAATTTAATTCTTTATACATTCCATGTATTGAATGAACGAGTCACATCACTCGTGGGGGCTGTAGTCCACACTTTCTCATATAAAATTATCGCATTTTCACAACATGAAAAGCATATAGGTATGTTTTAAATATAAAATATAGAAGCATATAGAAAACATAATAACATATGTATCATATATAAAATCTAGTGACATCATAATGGCCACCATGAAAGGTGTTAAAATAAGATTTAACAATCATCGTTTCGTGAGGCAGTAATTCACAACCCACAGAAACAGTATGTTCTTTAACCATTTGATGGAGGTGTGTATAAGTGTAGCTCAAATCCTTATCATAAAAACATACTAGTATATTTAATATACTGGTTTTGTTAAAAAATAAATGAATATAAATATTTTAGGGTGTTGGTGAAGAAAAATAAAACAAAAGAACATAAGAGAAAACATTACCTTTAAATCGGGCAACTCTTATTGATTTGAGCCCAATGGCTTCCTTGGAAAGCATTCGGCCCAATGTGAGGCTTCTGGGTGTAAGAGAGGGATGTTGATAGACAATATGTGCAAAGGATGGATGAGACATGGGCTTGAGAGGTGTTGGTAAGGGAGTAGAGGTGGGGGCCTTTAATAAGAGTGAGGAGGCGCACTCTTGTAAGGTCATAAATTTTTACTTTATTATTAAATGATTCTCGGATTTTAAATGTCCCACTATGATATATTTCTAGGATAAGGAGATAGGGGTTCGAAATACACTCATCTAATAGGTTATTGAGAAGTTTATGTCTTAAACTTTACATTATCTTTTCATTTTATTTAAATCGTTCATTAATGATGTAATAACTGCATCATCACAGTGTCATAAATAAATTTATTTATTTAATGTCTAAAAATTATAAAATAAATAACAATAATGTAGGAAATATTTGTAGATTTCCAATTACGATTTATAGTCAAAGAGATCACTTATGTAAACGATATTAATATTGTTTTACTTAGGATATACAAACCATTGTAATATTTCTTTTCTTTAAAAAAATAATATGATAAATAGTCACAATCACACTAAAGTAATTCCATGTAATCCCAAAGATGGAACAAGGAATCCCATGCTCGACCATGACCTAAATAGTAGAATTTGGAAACATGTTGGGGTCATTTTATATTATTATGATATTATTTTATTACCCTTAACTACCTGATTACAAATAAATCACAATAATTAAAGATAATTATTGTCGTTACTATTCACATTGTCCAAAAACAAAAGAATATTAATTACATAATTTGGACATTTTGATTCCAAATATAAAATTGATTTTATCAAATTCCAAACAATGAAATTGCAGTAATTAATTTAAAATAATTCCCGTTATCAAAACCAAAGATGGGTTTTAAGAAGTAAAATCTATCAAAAGATTCATTTGTTTTTTCATCCAATTTTAAAATGAAATTACATACAATGAAATTTTTTTTATTAAATGATAAAAACATACTTAAATTACACCTTAAAACGAATTAAAATGACAATCTAACTATATAAATAAATTGGATGAAAAAGTAGTTTTGAATTAAAATGCAGTATATTTCACTATTCATTAAAAATGAACATTTGTCAGAAAAATACCAAAAATTAACCCTATGATATATGTAATATTCCAAATTAAAAAATAATATCAATTTCTCCAAACTAAAAACATATAATTTGCATTAATTAATTTTATAAACAATTCCCGTTGTTAAAACAAAGAGCGTGTTTTTAAGAAACAAAATCAATTAAAAGATTGACACTTGTTTATGTCCAATTTCAAAATGCAATTAATTCAAATGACCACAATTGGATTAAATGGTAAAAATTTATTTTAATTAAACTTTAAATCCAATTAAAAAAATAGTCTAAAAATTTTAATAAATTAGATTAAATGGAGGTTTTGAATTAAAATACTTCGTTTTTTCACTAAGAATGATCATTTCGGAAAATAAAAAAAATTACACATAGTAAATTTTGATGTCTTTATTATAAAGAAGGATTTTATTTTTTCGAATATAACATATAAAAGTGACAAATGGTAGATTTAAAAAGGGTTCTCCATCAAAAGGCAGTTAATCGGCCTTTTAAAGAATATAAGAATATTTATTCTTAAAATTGGATTCATTTTTATTTTAAACCTATAACATTTATTAAATAAATGTAAAAATATTTCAAAAACATATATAATCACTTTTTAGTTAGTTCTGTTAATTCCCACCATTACATCGGCACAGATTTTACTACCATTTACAATAATATTATTATATTATTAGTGTGCATCGTAAGATTTCAAAGAAACTCGTTGTTGCGTATTGGGTACACCATCGAACATAACATCCCCTTTAAATTAATATTAATATTTTATTCACAAATATTAATAAATATGAAAATATAATATTATTTATTTACTTGGGATGTTACATCCTTCCCCCCTTTTGGGAATTGCGTTCTAGCAATTTCAAAAATCGGGCTTGGAAACATCATTGAATGCCCCCCACATCGGAAAACGAGTCAGCAAATCTATAACTTTAAAAGAATGAAAGTGAAATACAGAGGTCACCTGAGTTAACCCATACTAGGATTCTATGTATGAAGACATGGATATGAAAAAAAATCAAAGGGTTATGTTCTGATGGAGAGTGATTGAAATCATGTTTAGGAGGATGTTAACCTCCAGAAAATCTCAAACATGTGATGGGTTAAACGGTATTTGATTCCCCAGTAGGGAAATTTAACAGACAACATTTTTGTTTTAAGATACATTTCATTCTGGAATTTATTTATGAGCTTAACTAAAACATAAGTAATCACACTTACATGTCATGTAGACTTTTAACTTTTACTAGATTTCTAACACAAACTCATATTTTCTCCAAATGATGAGTATTTCAGGATGGTTGGTTCACATTAAGAGTGGTATAATCAACTTCGAGAGAATCAAATAATCCACACAAGATGAACTATATATTTACCATATCTTAGAACCTTAAACAAAACCAAAAAGAAGTTAGTACAATATCTGATAATCCCCAAAAAGGATAATCCTTTATAAAAAGAAAATCTATTCTTAATCTCCAAAATTTTTCCGACAAAACCCAATGTTCAACAAACACAATTCGATTAACAATGGTCCATAAAATTATTCAAAGTAAACCAAACTAAGATTGAAACCCAAATCTCAGAAGGATTTAATCTCATAGTCTTCCAATGTAAATCTTAACATTTATCTCAAAATAACATCAGTTTCTCTTAATGTATTATATTGAAAAGTAATTGCCCTAATCATATACCCTCCATGATAGGTCAATAATTTCCTAGATAACGTAAAATCAACTTATTATTGATTAGTAAAATCAGCTAACAAAAAATAATATGTCATACTAACCAGGGACATCACGTAGTCCAGTGGTAGGCGATAAATACCAGTCGCACATTGGTTGTGGGTTCGATTCCCGCAGCTTTGCCCGACGCGACTAGTTGTCACACGGTCTTCATGTTGTCCTTTTTCCAAAATCGAATAATTCTGAAAATATTCCACGAAATGAGCTAAAATCTTCTAAAGTAACCATAACATAATTTAACCCCAGGTTTATCTCATGCCTTTCTTTTTTAATCGTAACATGTAGTAACCCATAATTTCCTCAAAAGTAATGATCATATAAACCGTAATGGTTACCTTTATGATTATTACCTGGTCTTCCACATTGAGTTGGTTCTCTCGTACATGATGCATTAATGAACTCATCAAGGTTCAAGTGGTTAATCATGAATCCTGATACTTGGTTGAGAATACCACAAGGGTTTTCATTGAAGCTCCCATATCATTCAGTTGTTCTTTCAGAAAACCGCCACCATTTTCTTCACATCCACTATTACTTTGGGTCCTGCTAGATCCATCCATTTACTAAAATATAAAAGGTTGGTGTGATTATATCATTAGAATCATCATTTAATATCTTATGAGGAGGGTAAATATAAGATATAATTATTCATTTTATCATAAACTCATTTACTTTATCTAAAAATACGATTCTTTATGAAATCCTAACCATTATTATAATGTCACTTGTGCTTAAAGAATACCCTAACCTCTAAAGTTATCTAAACTGACCTTTGATACCAACAATAAGGAACCAACCTTAAAACATTACATAATCTTGAGTTACTTCAAGAATACACATTGATTATCTTTTTAGGTTTAGAGTTTTAGAGAATTAGTACATAATTATTACATATCAAACATAACCAAGTAGACACATCTACTGATTTTCCATTTTTTTCAAAAAATATAGACTCTTGAACAATAGAGTCGTGTCTAGTTCCATGCTTTAGGCATCATGACATTTCTTCGATCCCATTCTTGACTGTATTCTACATTATGTCATATAGAAAACATTTCAAAAACATGGGATGAGAATAAGAAGCTGAGTAAGGGATATAAATATACGGAATGAAAACATTAATCCATTTATACATAAGAATCAATGAAATCATAGTTTACTCATATAACATAATCACTTTAACATACTACATGAAATCATTAGATTTATGCATAACTCAATTAAAATCATAATACATAAAGGTAACATTCGGCATTCATAACATTCTTACGTAGGGAGAAATCCTCATGGTTACGTTTGGAATACACATCACAGTATATTACCTAAATCTCTTCGGAGAAACTTTAGAGTTTAACTCCTTCACGTGAACCAATTAATTGGAGAGATACCACGGGATCACCCTCCCTTAGTTTTTCACAGAACCACCATCTTTATAAACAATTCCCAAGAACCATAACATAATCGTATCACATAAAACATGCATAAAGGAAATATAACATTTCCACATTTCAATCACAAGATATCAAAAACACATTGATATAATCAACACATTATAAAAACCATTTTAAATACCAAAATAAAAGAAAAGTTAAACGTGGTATTTTTTCACTTAAAAAAAGTCATGGCTTGTAGAGGAAGCTGAAACTTAAATAATTGTCATGGCGGAAGAGAAGTCGTTGTCGCCGCATACGTTAGAAAAAAACATTCCCTTTTGTTGTTTAGTAAAACTCTTCAAAAAAAATATTCCTTTTGAATAAATGTGAAACTAAAAGGGGTTTATACACTGTATAAAAGCAAGTTGTGTATAAAACAAAATCTTCATCAATGAAAGGAGATTGAGACGAAGTCCATTACAAAGATAGTATCCTTAGATTAAGGATAAATCAATTAAATAACTATGTGTGATAAATATAAATACACAAAAAATAAGTGGATATTAAGTTTAAAACAATCAGAGTTCATCTACACATATTCATATTACTACATAATCAAGATGTAGAGGTTTTACCCAAAGAATTGGAATTGGGTTAAGAAGTTCCCTTATAGAAATTTGACAGCCTATCGACTTCACATTAAAGATAAAAAAATTAGTTGATGAGGGATAAAAAGTGTATCTTATCACTTTGAAATATAATTTAATGTAATAAAGATATATAAGAACATATCCCAACTTAAGAAGATGTAAATGAAAAGACCTATCAAAATGAAGTCTTTTAAAAAGTGGAGGGTGAAAGGTTCCCTTACCGATTTGGGTAACATTCGAAATGTACACCCCATGAAAGAAGGGTCATAAAATGAAGATGTAAATACCCATAAATTAAATTATATTGGACAAATAAAAAAATAATGGGCATTAAATACACCGCACAAAAGGAAATAGTGTCAAAAGTAGCATGAATCTCATGGGAATAAAAAGTGAGATAAAAACCCCTTACCTCGTTGTAATAAATCGAGCCGTATGACCAAAAGATAATACACACAAAATTAATCACATAATACCAGGAATGTAAATATATTAATTATAATAAATATGAAATGGAAGTACACAATACACCACATGTAACAAATAAGTGGCGAACAAAGGAAATATGACGAAATTAAAAGTGAGATAAGAGATCCCCTTATGAAAACTCGACAGTCAAACGACACCACATAATACTTCCAAAAAAGGATTGATGAGATAAAATAGTGTCTCTAATTATATTATCATAAAAATTAAACTAATATTAATGTATAATAACATCCCCCCCACAAAATAATGATGAGCTTAAAAGAAGTGAAATAAAAGAGATTACTTAAAAAAAGAGAGAGGCAGGATCCCTTACTTCAAGTCTGACTTGTCTTGTTCATTTCTTTATATTCTGGAATAATAAAAATTTGTCAATTTATAATTTCATAAGGACCTAATTTAAAATTTATTATTCAATATATATCACATATTATAATGTTGTAATAATTAGTTAATTATGTGAGATCATATCAGATGTTTTTTTCGATGTTTGGTACATGAGTCAAAAATGAACTTTTTTGAAAAGAATTTTCCATGTAGTTATAAGTACATCATATCAAGAATATTATTAATGATTTAATTATTATATATATAAATTACATATTCATTTTATACTATTCCATAAAATTTGGAAATAAAAAGAAACGAAATACACCATTCATGGAGATGGTAGGTCGTACGTACGCATGAACACTATTTTCATTTCATTGTCATATTAAAAATAAATGAGAGAGATATATATATTATAATTCCAGTATAATATATATGTTATATATTTCACATATGTTCATTAATTTCATTATTTATGCATTCCATGTATTGCATTAATGAGTCACATCACTTGAGGTGGCGTTAGTCCTCACTTCCTCATATGAAATTATCGCATTATCACAACATGCAAAGAATAAAAGTATGTTTTAAATATATAATAAAGAAGAATATATAAAACATAATACCATATATATCATATATTAAATACAATGACATCATAATGGCCACCATTAAAAGTGTTAAAAGAATATTGAACAATCATCGTTTTGTGAGACAGTAATTCGCCACCCATAGAAACAGTATGTTCTTTAACGATTTGATGAAGGTGTGTATATGTGTAGCTCATATCCTTCTCATAAAAATATAATAGTATATTTAATATTCTGGTGTTGTT
Organism: Viscum album; assembly: GCA_963277665.1. Classification (NCBI taxonomy): domain Eukaryota; kingdom Viridiplantae; phylum Streptophyta; class Magnoliopsida; order Santalales; family Viscaceae; genus Viscum; species Viscum album. Next base: position 1,821,937,457 of record OY728164.1, read on the forward strand.
ACAAAATAATGGAATAAAAATAATTGAGGTGGTTGTAGAAGCTAAATAAAACAAAAGAACATAAGAGAATACATTCCCTTTAAATTGTGTAACTCTTTTTGATTTGAGCCCAAATACTTCCTTGGAAAGAATTCTACCCAATGTGAGGATTCTAAGAGTAAGAGAGCGATTAGGAGAGACAATATGAGCAGATTTTGGATGATACTAGTGCTTGATAGTGTTGTTAAGGGAGTAGAGGTGGGTGCCTTTTATAAGAGGGAGGAGGGACACTCTTTGAAGGTAATGAAATGTTACTTTATCATTAAATGATATTCAGATTTTAAAGGTCCCACAATAATATATATAGAGGATATATTGATAAGGGTTCGAAATCCACTCATCCAATTGGGTTTTGTCAAGTTTAAGTCTTTGATTTTACCGTATCTTTTTATTTTATTTAAATCGTTCATTATTGACGTAATCACTGCATCATCACGGTGTCATAAATAAATTTATTTATTTAATATCTAAAAATTATAAAAAAATAACAATAATGTAGGAAATATTTTTGTCTTTCCAATGACTATTTATATTAAAATATATCATTTACATAAACGAAATTAAAATTTCTTTACTTAGGATATACAAACTATTGTTATATTTTCATTCTTTAGAAAAATAATATGATAAAAAGTCACTATCATACTAAAGTGATTCCATGGGGTCCCAAAGTTGGAACACGACATACTATGGTCTGCCCTGATATAACAAATAGCATTAGGACACTTTTTCGGTTCATTCTATTTTATTAAGAAATTATTTTTTTACCTTTAACTACCTGATTACTAATTAATCACGATAATTAAAGATAATTTTTTTCATTACTATTCATAATGTCCAAAAAAAGAGTCTTAATTACAAAATTTGGACCTTCTGATTCCAAATATGGAATCCATTGTATCAAATTCCCAGAACAGATATTGCAGTAATTAATTTAAAATAATTCTCATTGTCAAAACCAAAGACGAGTTTTTATGAAGTAAAATCTATCAAAAGATTGATTTGTTTCTTCATCCAATTTAAAAGTGAAATTACATCCAATGAGAGAAATATTATTAAATGATAAAAAAATAATTAAATTACACCTTAAAACTGATTAAAATGAAAATATAACTATATAAAAAAATTTGATGAAAAGGAAATTTTGAATTAAAATGCATTATTTTTCCCTATTCACTAAAAATGAACATTTGTCAGAAAAATACCAACATTTCACCCTATGAAATATTTGATATTCCAAATACAAAAATAATATGAATTTTACAAAATAAAAAACATATATGTTTCATTAAATAATTTTATAATCAACTCCCACTGTCAAAACAAATATCATGTTTTTAAGAAACAATATCTATTAAAAGATTAACACTTGTTTATGTCCAATTTCAATGTAAAATTAATTAAAATGACCACCATTAAATTAAATGGTAATAATATATCTTAATTACACTTTAAAAAAAATAAGAAATATAGTCTAAATATATATATAAATTATATTAAAAGGAGGTTTTGAATTAAAATAAAACATTTTTCACTAAAAATGATCTTTATCGGAAATATCAGAAATTTACACAATGTAAATTTTGATGTCTAGATTCTAAATAAGGATTATTTTTTTCAAATATAACATATGAAAGTGAAAAAAAGTATATTTAAAAAGTTTTCATCATCAAATGGTTGTTAATCGGCCTTTTAAAGAACATTAGAATATTTATTCTTAAAATTGGATTCATTTGCATTTTAAGCCTCTCAAATTTATTGGATAAATGTAAAAATATTTTGAAAACATATATAATTCCTTTTCAGTTAATTCTGTTCATTCCCACCATTACATCATCTAGGAGTTTACAACCATTTACAATAATATAATTATATTATTAGTGTGCATCGTAAGATTTCATAAAAACTCATTGTTGCGTATTGGGAATGCAATCAAACATAGAATCCTATTTAAAGTAATATTAATTATAAATTCACAAATATTAATAAATATGAAAATGTAATATTATTTATTTACCTGGGATGTTACACATGTACTCACATTACCCACCAGTGTGGATCTCTTCATAATTTATAGTGATGCTTCAATGTTGGGATTGGGTTGTGTGTTCATGAAAAAGAAACAAATTTATGTCATATGATTCAACACAATTGAAAATTAATGAGAAATCATATCCCACACATTATCTAGAGTTTGATGTAGTGATCTTTACATTGATAATTTGGTGTTATTATCAATTTAGGATGGTGTTTTATATATTTACGGGTCAAAAAAGTCTTGAATATATATTCACAGAAAAAGAGAATAGTATGCAACAATGAATGTCGTTAGAGATCACCGGGGATTACAACTACTCAATCCACTAATATCTTAGGAAATAAAATATTGTGGTAGATTATCTAATTAGAATGGATCAATCAATTCTATCAGAAATGAGAGTTTAGTAGGATCTAATATTATTATATTTGGAGAGAATGGAAATTGGATTCATAAAGGAAAGGACATCATCAATCCTTTAAAATATGTTTTCTCAATCACCTCTTTACAAAAGGTTAGAGCATGTTCAAAACAATTATTTGGTAAATACAATGAAAGTGAAAACTATATGAAAAAAAATACTCGTATTTCTATACTAATGAAGAATTAATTGTGATATTTTAGTCAAAACTGTGTGTTCCATATAATCCTATGTTAAAAAACATAACTACAAGATGGTTCACATAGTTCGACATTCTCCATTCACTAAAGAATCAAAAATATGAATCAAAATATCTAAGAGCACTATTGGTGGGATAACATGAAGAAGGATAGTTATTTATTATATATCAACATTCTTGGTATGTAATCAAGTGGAGGATGAAAATAATTAGTCTATGGGGATGATGTAACTACTAACCATACAAACATGGAAATTGAAAAAAATCATCTTGGAATTTGTCACTGGACATCCAAAGACATCTATGGGAACAATTACATGTGGGTTTTTCTTGATTATTGTAGAATGACTACACAATTCATTGAAATTTGATACAAGTTCTCATTGGATAAACTTTCACATACACACATTAGATATGTGGTATGTTTGTATCGAGTACCACTATCAATTATGTTTGATAGTGATCTAGGATTCACCTCTATGTTCCAGAAAATTATCCAGTATGATCTATACATGGAGATGAACTTCGTTATGGATTATCACTAACAAAATTATGGCCAATCAGTGTGGACAATCCAAACACTTTAGTAAATGTTGAGAGAATTGTCAATTCACTTCATAGAATTATGGGACCAATAACTTCCTCTGGGCATGTTCTCTTAAAACAACAGTTTTCACTGGAGCATCAAAATGTATCACTATGAATACCATTACGGGAATTGGTTCATAACATCGACACGTTGGGATGATTTTTTGGAACAAAAATATCTTGGTCCTATAATGGTCCAAGATATGGTGGATAAGGTTAAGATCATTCATCAGCACATCAATGTAGTCCAGAGATGAAAGAAGATACGTGATTACAATTATTGAAATGAAATAGAGTTTTACATTGAAGACATTGTATTCCTCCATACATCTCCATGGAAGACATTGATAAGGTTTGGGAATAAGGGAATCCTCAATCCATGGTACATCAGTCGTTTTAAGATTCTCTATCACTTCGGAGAAGTATCCCATCGACTAGCACTCCCACGAAACTTGTTTTAATTATTTGATATATTTAATATATCCCTCTTCAAAAAGTACATACAATACCCATCAGATGTATTTAGTCTACATAAATTACTATTATAGAATGAATTTTCCTTTGAGGTGTAGTTGGTGAAAATATTATATTGTAGAGAAAAGGTCCTATAAAATAAGATAATGCCTATATTCCAAGAGTTTTGGAGAAACCTAATGTTTGATGAAGTAACATGGGAACCAAATTATGTGATAAAGAAGAGTTACCTGCATAAATTTTTGTGTTAGAAAAATAACTTTTTAGGGAGAAATTTTAAACTTGTTTCGATTTTAATGACCCAACTTCTTATGAATAAAATTCCGTTATATGATTTAATTAAATGACTTATGTTTATAGATGACACGTGACATTATTTTGTTTTATTATATCCTATTGTATTTAAATGAACATTATGTATCATTCCCATTTTTAATATAGTCATTTAATAGTGATCACATGACTAGTATAATTATGGGGTTTTAAAAAATCCATTTGTCATAAGAAAAGGTAGTGATGGACTCAACCGGTTTGATCATACCCTATGAATCCCATTTATCATAGCTCATAAGGGAGGAATAATATTAGGTCTTTTCCGTAGACATATCCCAAGGTGTTATCCAATAACATAAGAATTAGTGAAACCATTTACAGTAAAAATTCATGATCATTGAGATCATGCCTCAAATCATGTCAAATAAACAGCCCCCTGAAATCCCCAACATCATGGTAATTACTCTTAAAGAATATGATGGTGTATTAAATATATATGTACCAAGAGCCTATGAATAAAATTTTGTGCATTATTTTGTATAAAATAATTAATATATTTTCATCCTATTATTGTAACATTATAATTAGATTTTATTACTACTTAATAAAACAAAAATATTACTTCTTGTTAATTAAGATATAAATGTTAATGAATCAATGGAGTATTATTTCGTTTTGAATAAAATATTATTTTTAAAAAAATTTATTAAATATATGTGATCATAAATGTTTTATATATCCAAATGTAATTTTATAAGGGTTTAAAAAAATGATATTATAAAAAACATACCATTTTTAATAAATGTGGGTCATTATATTAAATTTTAAAGATAAAATATTTTGAAAACTATATAAATAAATGAATAATATTTTTGGAAATATTACATTGAAATTATCCAATAGCGATTTTTTCATAATTTTCTGAGACAGTCAAGTTTTCGGGTAAAAATTAAATATCGTATAAATATACATTGGGTTATATGTTCTCAAAATGAACCAAAAGTTAATAAATAAGTAATATAAATGGGAAAAATTAAAAAATATTTGTTTTCTATTTATAATAAATTTATTTTAATTTTATTTTATTTATTTTTTTAATCCATTATGAATCATCCAGGATATTTAATATGTTTAATGATTTTAAAATCATTTCATTAAGAGTGTAACTAACCTCCACATCAACAAGGGTAATATTTTAATTACTTAGGACCCTGGACTTATAAAATAATGCATACCAATACCATTTTATAGAAACCATGGGGAAAACCATGGAATGTTATTTTTGAATATTTTATTATAAACCCACTATAACATAACCTAAATTATTGAGAATCCAAAGCCTAAATTATAAAGAAACACCCATCCTTTCCAATATAAACACAAAAATCCCAAATTTAATTTCATTTAAAGCCCTTTTATCACATCCAAAATCTTCCCTCCACTCAAATTAGTCCTTCCAACATTCCCACAAGATCTCATAAAGACTCTACCTAGCCATTGGCTTTACACCTTAATGTAAGGGATCTTCCACTCTCCTATTTTATCAGTCACTACTTTTAATGTCATGTGTTTTATTTTTCATTTTCTTATAATGGGATATGTTATTAAATATCATTATTACTTTTCATTTTATGTATAAATTATTATTTCCCCTTTAATTGACATTTATCCCTCCTATGAAACTTTATTCATACCTGTTACCGTGCAGAAATTTTGTATGGGTTTTTTCTTTTGTACACTCTTTTAATGTTTATTTATTATGTTATGACTTCATTTTTATAATTCCTTATGTTGGTACATGTATATAAATGTCCATATTACATTAAATTTCATATCTAAATTATATTATACCCATTTCTCTCTCATCAACCCATTTTATGAATTTTTATATGAAGTTGTTATGCTGTTGAAATTGCACCGTGATTTTCCATTCCATAACAGTTTTGTCGTGAATACCATTCCTATTTTAAATATTTGGTATTAAACTTTATAGATATATAATTATATTACAGTGGGATTAAATGTAATTATTCAAGAGTCCTTGTTTTTGGAATAAATTATGATGAGGAATGAATCCATGTTGAATGATCTAGGTGGAATAATTAAGCCTGCGAATGAAATGAGTTTTATGGGTGTACAAAAATTATATAGTTCTCCAATGTATTGGAAAATTATTTGAATAATGATATTTCATATTTGAACAGAGGCTTTACCTTCTTCCATTATGGTAATTTTTTCCAACAATATATCTTGGCAGATTTATCATTGTCCAATTTTTTTAATACAATGTTTTAAGTTATTGCCACATTTCCCATGTTATGATTATCATGAAATATCATGCCTTATTATCAATGTTCTATTTATGATGCCCTAATATTCCTGTTATCTAACATCTATTTTCTTCTTCATGTTATTCATTTAATAGGATTTATATCTCACCCTATATTTTTTTATGTCCTCATGTTATACCATGCATTGTTAAGTATGAAGGAATATTTTTTTCATGATAAAAATGTTTCCAATAATGAAATTGCATTTGAGGTTTTAAGTTGTTATGTAATGTAACTAATTTCCCAAATACATTAAACCTCTTGATAGTATGGGTTTTATTAGGTGTAATTTTATGTAATAAATCATGTTTATCACTAATTCCCCCCCCCCCTTGATAGATTTATACCAAATGGAAACATTCGGATCATATTGGATGGATGATACTCCTCGCATGATTATGGAAAAATCATGGAAGAATTCTTTTGTGGGTGATTCATAGATTAGTTATAGCAAATAAGAATATATGAAATGGTTTAAAGAATTGTTTTCTTCATTCCTTGGAAACTATTTTGGAATGGAAATTTTATATATTCTGATATAAACATGTTTAAATTGATTTGTATAAATTGTTTTATTTCATTTTCTAAAAAAAATTATCCTAATGGTGTGTGTAGGGAAGTCATTTTGGAAAATATACTTATGTTTCATTACTCACCAATGCTTTGGAACATAGGATCTATTTTATATATTATGTATTGATACATAAGTAAAGGAAATGTAACACATTTCATTAATAGCGAATCTTGATTCCTTTGGATGTATTTTGGAGTTGGAGAATAGATCATATTTATAGCTATATATTTATGTCGTTGGAGTAATTGAGTTTTGTTTGTTTTTTCATCTGCATTGTAGTCAATATTTTTATTAGTTTCTATTGGTTACTCTGATATAGTTGGTTTGGTTGTTATATATTCAATTGTATTACATTATTATCATGGATCATATAGTGGTTTTGGTTATGGTATTCTTAGATATGGCTGTTTTATTTTAAAATGACCAATTGTAAATTATTCCCACATTATTTATTTCCATCCATTGGCATCATGGGGATGTGGATTAGGGCTATGTAGTTATTTAACCTCAAATTAAGATAATGTGTATGTGAGGGTTGTTCCAATTGGTATCAAATTTTTTCGTCGTTCAATAAAATATGGTAACAATTTTGTTTAGTCCAAATACATTGGGACATATGGTATTGGTTATGGATCATAGATATGATAATTCCTTATATTTTAGTTCTTGTATTGGGATGGTATAAACGAGTTGTAATGTTGGAACATGAAATATAGAGCATAAAATGATGTAGCGAAACATTTTTTGCTGAAATGAAAGATACCATGAATTTGGGTACACATGTGTTTTTAATACACTTATAGAAGATGTAATATCATTAGAATGGTATTAACCAATGAGAAGAGCGTGGTATGCATTATAGAAATGTCTTCCCACACTGAGTTCTTATTAATTTGGAGTAATTATTTATGATTTGGTGAAAACATGTTGATTTATAAATATGTTTACTTTTTTCTAAATGAGATATTTTGAAAAAAGAAACGATAGTAGTATTTTTGAATTTGGGTTAATATTCAAATGTACATTGGAATTTTAGAAAAATGTTAGAATTAGAAAATTGTTGAATATTTAAATGCCATATGGTGATATGTATGATGTGTTATAATATGAGATTTTTAAGCCTTTAGTTTCTAGAGAGTGAGACTTATGGGGTTTTCTAGGTTTTTAGAAATTTCACTCTATAGGCATCGTAGAAACCAACGTGAAAAAGATGATAAGAGTGTGGTTTCCCTTGAGGCATAGGTAAACCATTAGCTTATAGTGACCCCGCCCCATAAATATGAGAGCTGATATCTACTACCATTAAATTGGAATATGATACAAGTTAATCATGTCCCAAATGATTTAGTATTTTAGTAGACTTATAAAACTAGATAAATACATGAGTATAAAATTAAAAAGAATAAACTATTCAAAAAAAATTCTTCTATTTCTAGGTTCGTAACATTATTCCTTCTAGGGAATCCTTGGATATATTTCTACGTACACTATTGGGAATCTTGAGAAAGGAAACTTAATAAGGGTGATCTAAAATTTTCAGTAAGTGTAATGTAAAATATAATCAACAATGACTCAATGAGAATAATTAATATGGAAAGGTAAATGAAATAGAACACATTCCGTATGATCAATAACTTATAAGTATATTTGAAAATAATATGGAATGGTAAATTACTGAAACAAATGTCATTTAATCAATACACTGAAAGTGAAACGTATCAACAGATATTTAAATGTAATTATATCATGAAAAATAATAATAAATAACTTATAAAAAATGTAAATTCTGAATTATTGGACGTCACGTATTAGGAAAATGAAAAACTACAATGATGACATTTCACAATACATTTTACGTATGTGGATAGAAACTCATGTATTTTATTTAGAAACAAACATGATGGGTTTTTCACTAACTAATTTCATATCATGAGAATATTCATACATCTTCGGGATTGCATTAACTGGTCCCCAGCCCATAAGGATTGCGTTAACTAGTCCCCACCCCGTATAAAGCATTATAGAATCATTCCTCATGTATCTAATAAACAATGTGACTTACCAAATATCTGTATTGAGTAAGGGATATATATTTATCAATATTAACCCATTAAATAAGATTACTATCAAAGTAGACACCATATATAGATATGATATATAGTTTATGAAATATACATATTGATGATAAATGATATGTACAATTATGTGAATTTAATTATTAAATAATAATAGTAAATTAAATATTTCATGGGGAAAAGGATTGAAGGAATTTAATTTCAATACGATCCATAGAAAAATCAATCAAAAACCATCCTGATGAAGAATAAATATGGTATCAACACAAAATATACCAATTCGAGGGAAATAAATGGTTATTTTTGTTGATTAAATATAAGAATAACATTAATTTTTTTTAGGAAAGTATCTTTTTTTTGAAGACCATTTAAAAAATATAACATTTAATATAAATTTAAAAAAATAATTAAAATCATCCATTTAAATTTTCCAAGGATGATTCGAAGGAATGAGGGACATTAAATCCATTCATTCCATATAAAGTAAAAAACATTCCATTTACATGGTAAAAAAGATTGAGAAGTTCCTTGTTTTGAAATAGATATGAATATTAATTTGAAAACATTGATAAAAGGAAAAAAGTGTAAAAATTATTTTAATAAATGTTTTGTAATGGTTATAAAATATTTTTAAAAAAATTTAGAAAATAGGGTTTTTAGAAGAAAATTATTTCTCTGACTAAAGAGTGAATGGAGTTAGGTTTTATTCAAAACATTTTCTAGAAAAACATTGTGTATTTAAGAGTGGGAAAATGGTACTAATACTTCAACAAGTAAATTAATAAATATAGGAGAATAAAATTAATGGGTTTTATAAAATAATGATTATATAATTTCTTCTAATATAAATTCAAGTTTAAATAATCCTGAGTAAATGGAATTGTGAAGTAAACCCTTAAAAATACCTTAACATTGAGGAGAAATTAAATCAAAAAATAGATAATGTGTATCAAAAATAAATCTACATAATATATGTTTGAATATATCAATAGATAGTTAAAAGTATTTATACACATATTCTTAAAATATTAACAACAATTAGGAAGTAATATAACTCAATGAAAATGAATTGAGTTATGTAATTTATTTACAACTTGGTAAATTATAAATTGGAAGAACCAAAAGTAATAATCATCAAATGAAAAAAATTAAATAACATTAACATAAAATAATTCCATATACAGTATAGAAAAATGGATTGTATATACACCACATAAAGAATCAAGTTGTGAATATAACATTTATATCACATATTTAAAAGGCGAGATGAAAATCGATTACCTTTAGTGTCTTTTTGGGTGAATATAATTTAACATACGGTATAGTGGTTCATAGAATGTTATTAACTTATTCCTAAAACATACCTATAATCATAATATCATATATTATCTTCTAATAATTTTTTATTACCTATTTGTTAATAATATTTCATTATTTTTCCCTATTTTCGTTGTTAATTGCCTAGTCTTTCAAGTATGATTAGATTTTTTACTTATTGTTCTTATTAATTAGATCATGGTTTCTTAATATATATAATGTAAACCTGGATTTAAATATAATACATACTCCATAAATATGTATTTATAATAATTATGAATATTTCTATATAAGAAATGAAATGCACTGTTCATGGAGATGGTAGGTCGTACGTACACATGAAGTCAAATTTCATTTATTTATCATATTAAAAGATTGAAAATAAAATGATATATTGGTATATTATAATTTTAGTATCATATCTATGTTGTATATTTCACATGGGTTTAATAACACTATCCTTCATATGTTCCACGTATAATGTGAAAGAATCACATCGCATTGAGGGGATGGTAGTCCACACTTCTACAAATGATGTTATAGTATTTACAAAAAATGAATAGAATAAGGGTATGTATTATATAAATATTAAATATGGATAAAGAAATAAGAAATATCAAATATTTCATATATAAAAATAATTTCCATCATAATTCCCAACCATGAGAGTTGGTGATGAAAAAATGAGCAACATCATTTTGTGAGGCTATATTTCACCATACTCCTAAATGGTAAGTTTGTTAACCATTAGATGGATGTTTTGTTATGTTCATGTAGACCCTTAGAATAAAAAAAATATAATTATATTAAGGATAAATTTTTTATATAATCATGATATAAGAATATTTGAGCGGGTGGAGAATGAAAATATGACCATAGTTCATGAAGAAGGATGTTACCAATTATTCCCGTAACTAATTTTGATTTTCCAAAAAGGGATTACATTGATGGATTTTTTCTAAAGGGGATAGTTATAGGCTTAGGTTATGGATTTTTATGAGCTATTTGAGCATATATTGGTTGAACCAATGTTTCCTATGTTGTGTGAGGAAGTGGGAGGTGTGAGATATTTTTTTGTAGGTGATAGGGTCTAAATATGACCATCCAATGGATTTAATACATGTTTATTGTCATTTTGGATGTTAAATTTAAGTTTCAGTCCCTTATTAAGCTAATTTACTCATAATCATAGTAATTATTTTTATTACTTTCACTAAAATTTTGGGATAAAAAATAAGTTGAACATATACAAATTATAAATTATACTAATTTAAAATTTTTAATCCTTTTTTCCAAATTTAAATCACATTAGTGTCATAATTGAATTTAAATATAATTTTGTAGAAGGGATGATAAAACATGTCTTTATAGATTTTTTTTTAATTTTTGTTATGTTTTATATTCAATTTCAACGTGAAATCAGTTAAAATGAACTAAATTGGATTATATGATATAAAATTCATCTACTTATACAATAAAATCCATAACAAATATAATTAATACTTATAAATAAAATAGATAAAAATATTTTTTGAAATAATATTTAGAATTTTTTACTATTCATGAAAAAATGAAACTTCACGAGAGAATACCAAAAATTCACAGAATTTTTTTATGTTTCACGTTCAGAAGTAACGTTTATTTTGACATGTAATATTTATAAAATTTCAAAAAATTGGATTTAAAATATGTTTGTCATGAAAAGGTGGTAAAAGTGCCTTTATACCAATATAGGTTTTTATATGTAATATTGGGTTTGTACCCATCATATCCCTATATAATAAATTGGATACATATAAAAAATATTTGATTGATTATATAATATATATATATATATATTATTTTTAATATCTTTCTCTAATGTTATTTAATTAAATTTATTATGATGCAACACCTTTGTACACATAAAAATATATTTGTTTAAAGTATTATCTTTTATATTTAATTGGGTATTATATATGTGTATAATTAATTTTTATCCAATGAATTAATTTTATAGTTTTATAACCCATATATTTTTATAAGGTAGTTAAAAATTTTCATAACAACTAATTTTATGGCTAGATTAAATTTTATTATATATAAATAATAATATTTTAATAATATATTGTTGTTTGGTAGAACTTGGTCTTGTGTGTAGTAGAAACAACTAAAGAATGTCCTTGTTTTGTGTGACGTAAACTGACTGAGTGTTGTGTGAATTTAATGAAATGAGATATAATAAATTTATTTAAAATACTAATTATATTGTAATGTATCAGGGTATTACATTCCCATATATATTTTGTGTTTTGTGTTATATATGTTATCAAATGAAATGTTCTTACGTCATAATTTTGGGGCACTACATTCTCACCAACTTAAAAAAAATTTATCATCGGAATTTTTATCATGACCTCGGTAATAAATATTTTCATATTTCATATGCAGAAATCCCACATCATGGAATGGGTTTGTAAGAAATCATCTATAAAATATAGATTGTGATGTTCAAGGTCACATAGACTAATATATAACATGTATTTTATATATGAGAACATTAAGGGAAAGTAGATATTTGTACATGGAAAAAAAGAGAGAAAATTTATAGAGTGTGATTGACTTCATTCATCACAAATGAGTGAATGATAAATTTAATGTTGAGGGTCTCAAATTCATAAATATGTGGTGATTTTGATGACTATCAATTCAAAAAGAATTAACTTATTATGACAACATTTTTTATAACTATAATTTTTTTGTAACTATTTTACTACATAATAACAAAATAGAATATAATTACTTGATAAATTTAAATTTCATATGAGAAAAATAAATATTTTGGTTATGGTTCAATCAAATTATAATCCATCCCTTTCTCTATGAAATGAATATCTGAGTATAATACCTTTTTTAAATGCTAAAACATTCATTTAATATATCGTAATACCTATAAAACAAGTAACTATATTTGTCTCTATCTATTTTACAAAACTAATCTGTTTTATACACCGATCTCCACACTTCTAAAGTAACACCAAATGTTTATATTTATATTTTATTAATAAAATATTTTAACTAAAAAATGATAAATTAACTCGGACATTGCATATGTTTGTAGTAGGAGTGGAACCCTTATCATTCTTAAATCATGGATTCAAGACCTATGGATATTCTTGAAATTATTTTTTATCACCAAACAGATAGGTTGTCCTTTTGTAAAACTAAATTAATTAAATTTATTAAATAAATATGATGGACGTCATTGACATAATGATAATCACTAAATCTCTATTTAACTAATCTTTTAAATTCAACACCAATACGTAAATTAATTATCTTTTTATTTCCACATTTCCATCGTCTAGATTTTATCCATTAGAATAGGGAATAGTCCCAAATAATTCCCAGTTTCACTACACATAAGTCCATGAACTATAAGATATTCCATATGAAGAGTTCCCTTTCCTTCCATTACACTGTTCATTTTCCTCAGCAATTATTTCCATTTTTTCTTTTATTCCCAGAGATAAATCATTTCATCCTTCCACTGAGATACTTTCCTAGGTTTCTCTTTCCACATTTCCATCAAGAGGGATGTCTTTCCTTCTTTTCTCCTTGGAATTTACCAATATATCTCTTAGTAAACTCATTCTTTCTCTTATTTGGTGTGTTTAGGTGATAGATAAGGTATATGTAATTAATAATATTTAGGGAAAACTGTTAAGGCATAACCAAGATATTTTTCTCTCCTATGAATATCAAATTTGGTTTCTCATTATCACCACCTTGTCATTAATGTTCAATTTTAACATGAATCCTTAGGGTACGATCCATTTAATAAAACCAGAAATCATAGTGTCAGTAACAATAGTCAAATAAAATGTTTAATCATTTACAAGATATGTAAATCATGAAAAATTATCTTAAATCTAATACACTTTATTAATCCTTCATAATGTTTTGTAAATTAAATGTGAATTATCATAAAAATTTTCCTAGTGAGTGTAAAACTCGGTGTGATGTAGGGAATGTTTTCATGTACCACGTTATGATGAGTGAGGATTAATGCAACTTGTTAAAGTTGTCACCACTTGGTACATATATAATAAAACCACATCCACATATATTATCTAGACATGGATATATTTATAGTAAGAATAACATAATATCTACTTTACCAAAATTCTAGGATATCATTCTATATATAACATCAATTTCTACATTCGGAATATTATCTCTAATATTTTATTTCTTAAATATAGTTCCCTAAGTTGCTACTAAACATTCTCGGATACCATATTTTGAATCATGGACCTATAAATCCCTTATTGGGTGTCTACTACCATTGCATTAGAATAAGATACAAGTAAATCATGTCCCAAAGGATTGAAAAGTTTAGTAATCTTAGTAAACCATATACCAATATGAATCTTCAATTGAAAAATAATAAAGTAATTACAATATAATAATTTTTCACTTTTGAGTATAATAGATTCATTTGATCTATATTGTCCTTTCATATGAATCTCATTACACTTTAGTGAATCCTCAAAAGGGAAACATAATCTCCGTGAGCTCAAATTCCCAGTAAGGGTATTGTACTATGGAATAAATATCGAATCAACGAGAATAGTACATATGGAATTGTATGTAACTTAGAACACATTACATGTAATCAATAATTGAAAAATAAACGAGTTAACAATATAGAAAAGAAAATAACTAAAACACATATCATTTATTCAATTTTTGAAAAAATGAAATGCATCCATATATATGCCGATGTAATAATATAATGGATAATAATAATAAATGAATTCTCAACAAATATAATGACTAATTATTGAACGTCTTGTGTCTAAAACATAAACCACTACCATTAATACCTTTCAAAAGATGGTTTATGTCTCTGGGTTGAAACTCATCGATTATTCATGTAAACAAACTGAAATGGTTTTCCACCAACTAATATCATCTCATGAGACTACCAATTCATTAATGGGCTTACATTAAATGGTACCCAAATTATAGGGATTCATTTACTTTTACACAAACTATAAGGGTTGCATTACCTGGTCCCCAGCCCGAATAGTACATGTTGGAATTGTTCCTCATATATCTAATAAATATAGTTCCTAGGGAAATATTCGTATTGATTGAAGGATTCAAACTTATCAATATTTCCACATTAAATAAAATAACGTTCAATGTAAACCCTTCATGTAGAAAATAAATATGTTTAACGAAACAATCATATTTATGATAAATGATATGGATAACTACATGAAATTTAATGTTCAGTTGTCGTATAAAATTGAAAAATTCAAGGTGACATAAAACAAAAGAAGTGAATGTAAATAATATCCTAATAAAATTAAATCGAAAAACATCTAGAGGTAGAATATGGATGATATCAACACAAAATATCAAATTTAGATTATAATAAAGGGACAATGTTGTAGATGAAATAATGAATAACATTAAAAAAATTCTTAAGAAAAATACACATTTGTTCATAAAAACCTTTTGAAAAACATTTTCATTAGAAAATAAATTTTTAAAAAAATCTCAAAAAATATGCCTTTCATATGTTCAAAGGAATATTCAAAGAAATTACTATGGGTAAATTAGTGCACATCATACATGGTAAAAAGTGAATTCTATTTACATGGTAAAAATCATAGAAAATTTACTTGATTCAATAATGGAATGAAGATCCCTTTTAATTTTTAAATGGAAAATACAGAATAATTTTCATTAAAAACTCGTTTTTGAATGTTTAAAACCCATTTGTAAAAACGTTTTATAAAACATCATTTTTAGAAGTAAACATGTTCTCTGACTAAAAAGAGAATGATGTTGGGTTCTCTTAAAATCAATTTCTAAAACTTATTAAGTACCAATGAGTAGAAAATGGTAATAATACATGAAAAAGGACATTAATAACTAAAGTAGACGAAAAATTATTATTCAATTAAAATATAATAAAATAATTTCTTCTAAAAAAATCAATTGTAACTAATCACGAATAAAATGGAATTGTGAATTAAACCCACAAAAATACATTAATTTTGAAGTGAAAAGCAATCCATGAATAGATTGTGTGTGTCAAAAATAAATAAATAAAATTTGAGTATAAATTTATCAATATATAGTAAAAATTATTTATACACATCGTCATAGAATATTTATGACAACAAGGATGTAATATAACTCTATGGAAATTAATTGAGTTATGACCATTATTTAAAACAAGATAAATTATAAATTTTAAGACCCCAAAGTAATAATTGTTAAATGAGAAATTTAAATACAATGATTATAAAATTATTCATAATAAATATTATCAAAATGTATTATATATATACAACAAGAATAAGTGTGTGGTTAATATGACATTTATCTCGTATATTTTAAAAAGTGAGAAGAAAATACATTACCTTGCATTTCCTTTTCTGGTGAAACACATATAGAATACTATATATTAGTTTAAAAAATGTTATTAATTTATAATATAAAAATAATTTTATTTTTAATATCATATCTTATATTTTTACAATATATTATTACCAATTTTTTTATAATCTTTCATTATTTTCAGTATTTCGGGTATTAATTTCAATGTCTATCAAGTATGTTGTGACTTTTTACTTGTTGTCACTATTAATTAGTTGTCTTAATTTTGTCAAAAATGTAAACCATGATTTAAATATCATATATATTAAATAAATATGTATTTATAAAAATCCATAATATTTTTATAAAAGAAATGAAATTTATCGTTCATGGAGACGGTAGGTCGTACGTATGCATGAATGCTACTTTCAATTCTTTATCTTTTTAAAAGAATGAAAATTAAATGCTATATATGTATATTATAATTATAGTATCCTATATATGTCATATATTTCACATAAGTTTAATAAAACCATTATTTATACATTCCATGTATAGTGTGAATGAATCTCATCTCTTTGAGGGGTGGTAGTCCACACTTCCACAAATGATGTTATCGTATTTACACAAAATGGAAGTATAAGGGTATATGTTATTTAAAATATAAATTATAATTAATATACACAAAATATCACATATATCATACATATATTTAATTTCATCATCATAATTACTTACTATGATAGGTGGTAATGGAAAAATGATCGATAGCATTTTGTGAGGCAGTAGTTCATTGTACACTTAAACAGTAATTTCGTAACCTATTAGATTTATATGTCTAAAAGTGCAGGTTAAAAACATTAAATAAAAACATTTTTAGTATATTTATGATAATTTTTTTATTATATAATAATGATATAATATGATTTTAGGTGGTGGATAATGACAATAATACAATAGTTCTTGAGGAAGGATGTTACCTCTTATTTAGGTAACCCCTTTTGGATTTCACCATAGGGATTCCTTTGATGGGTTTATGGAAATTCAGAGACTCAGAGGTTGATGGGGGGATTTTTATTTTATATTTTGGAATATAATGGTTGATCCAATTTGGATTGATATGTTTGAGGATGTTGTAGGGGTGAGTTTCATTTTATATTGTAGGAGGGGTGACTTTCTTGTAGTTTTTTGTAAAATGAATTACACCAACATTTTTCCTTTGAAAAGTGGCTCTAGTAATATTCAAAACACTATAAAATATATGATAGGGTAGAGATATGGTATCAAATGGATATTTGGAAAAGATTATAGGTCATTTGTCACTGAATTTTATCATTTAGTCCATCATTAGGATAATTTTTCTCTTATTCATTTTAATTAATTTTAATTATTTTCCCTAATATTTTTGGTCAAAAAATAATTTGAACATATTATATTTTAAAATTTATTAATTACCTATATTGAATACATTTTTCTAAATTCCATTTAGACAATTTCCATAAATTAATTTAAATTTAATTCTGTAGATGATACTACAAAGCTTGTTTTTAATGTAAAAATATTACTAAGTCATATAAGTTTTTATATAAAATTTTAATGTTAATTTTTTTTAAATGACCTAAATTTAATTAAATTATATAAAATTTATATTATTATAACTTAAAAACAATAAAAATATAATTTAATCTTATAAATAAATTAGATTAATATCTTTTTTGAATTAAAATTCAATATTTTCCAATGTTCCTCACAAATGAAATAACATAGAAGAATACCAATAATATTTTGTAACCTAATTATTATTTAACTATTTAAAAAATTATTTATATTTATACATATAATACTTTTAAAAGTTTTGAAATTGGGATTAAAAAAATAATCACTATTAATAAATGGTAAAAGTGCATTAAGAAAAATATAGGCTTTATGTGTAATATTGAATTTATTCTCATCGAATATCTATAAAATAAATTGTACGAAAATATAAAACAATTGGTGGAAAAGAATATATATATATATATATATATATTATTTATGTCGTTCACTAATAAGATCTAATTTAATTTATTAGGATAAAACACCTTTGTAATTATAAAAATAGTTTTCTATAAAAATATTCCCTTCATATTCAATTTTTTCTTATATTCATTAATAATTAATATGAAACCAATTAATTCATTTAATATTTCAATAATCCATAGATTTTTATAAAATTAGTTAATAAATATATAACTTATAATTTAACAGCTCAGTTATTTGTTATTTTATTAAATATTTATATTTTATTAATATATTCATGTTTAGTAAAGCTCAGTATAGTATGTACTGAAAACTAAAGATGAAATTCGTTATCTTGTGTAATGTAAGCTAACTCAGTGTTGGTTTCATTTCATACTATAGAATATAATAAATTTATTTAAATTAATAACTATAATTTAATGTCTTGAGATATTTTATTTTCTTAAGTGCATTATGTTGCATGTCATATACGCTATTGAATATAGTGTTATTACTTTAGAATTTTTGGGTGGTAGATAGCTAGTATAAACCAATAGTCCAAGATTTTTAGGTTATGGATAGAGGGAAAAAATGGGATAAACCAAGTATAGTTGATCATTCCATTCAGTTCAAAAATAAAAATACACGGATCATTTAGGGTGACTCAAAAATACAGAAGGAAAATGTGAGGCTAAATATAATGAATTAACATTATCATTTCCATGACACACTAGTGAAAATTAAAGTCATGTTGGTGATGTATATTTTGGATGATCTTTTATGCCACTGGTACGATTTATCACTTCATGAAAAATTCGACAAATGACTTACATCAGTGGATTTTAAAGAATTATTCAAGAAACAATTCTATCCTCATACATTCAATATCACAAGAATAATTATATTTTTTAGGTTAAAGAAATATTTTTTTTGAGAGAGTATGAGTATATATTTATGAATTTTTTCTGATTTCCACCTAAATTTGATGCTAGTGCATCCTTGAAGGCACACATTTTCTTAATTGGAGATGTGTCTGATGATTTTCTTTAATATTTTCTTCTTCTATAGAATGTATTATAAAGTGATAGTCAACAAATTGAAGATGGTATAAATGTAAAAATAAAGATATACATGTTGAGGTATTATGATAATTCCTATGATAAATAGTTGGAAATCTAATTCTGGGGAAGAGAGGAAGAGGGACACATATTTCCGAGTTTGGGGGATGATTCAGAATCAGATAACTGGACTGATAAATCTTTCTATAAGTTCCATGAGTAATGTTATATGTTTCTAATGTGGTTCTTTTTATCATAATAATTGAGAGTGTATGGAACAACCTATAACATTCCACAATTCAATCCAAATGGTGATTCTTTAGTGATATTTTTACATTTCCCCAAGGTCGTTTGTACGAGACACTTCTCATGTGTCACAGATGTCCTATGTTCCAATGAGATGAGGGAATGAGAATGATTCACATCAATAAAATCAATAAATCCATGGAGATTCCAAGAATACCAAGACTCCCCATGTAGGAAAATATCAATACAGAAATCATGAAAAAAGTGCAGATAGTAAGAAATTATATAGATATGAGAAAGTAATTTTGGGTGATCATTATCAACCCTTGATGATGATAGGTATAAATATTTTTATGTATATGCTTCTGAAATAATTTTTCGATATTGGTTTATCCCATTTGTTTATTTATTGTATCAATATTGATTTTTTGGGTTTGAATGTTGAGATGATTCCTTCTATTTCAAAAATTCAAACTCCTCATTTTCAATGAGAATTTAGAGCTTTTTGTGAAGATCATGTGTTATAACAATTGTTGGAGTTGAGTTGATATGGGATATCTCTATTCTTCAAATTGATTTCAGTGAAATAATCTTATGTATGGATTAGTTGATAGTGTTCAATGCTTAAATTGATTGTTATACATGAAATTTTATTTTTACAACTACAAATAGCATTGAGCATCTCTTTTGAGGAGATAAAAATGTAATTTAAGGTGCAATGGGATGGTTGAAACCATAAATTTGAATAATATTTTACTAGTGGATAGTATTGAATTTTTCTTCTATTGACGCAGACAACAATATTTTTTTCAGTAGTGGTTTCTCAAATTTCAGATGTTTTTCAAGAAAATTTCTCCTGGTTTCCACCCACCAGAAAATTGGAGTTTACTAGTGGTCTCCTTTTGAGGACCAGTCCTATTTACCATACATATAAATATATGGAACGATCAAAATTAGGGTAATTGAAATTGTAGTTTTAAGAGTTATAATGAAAATGTTTCATTCATCTTATCACATATCCAAGGGTAATAATGTAAGAACTCATATCTTTTTTTAGGTATGTCATTCTGTTTCTGCAGTTATTGAGAATTTTTGGAGTTTCTGGAATTTTTGAAGTACACATCGTGTACCTTCTGAGTATACACCATGTACTCTTTTCCCACTCGAAACCGTGTGCTGGACAGGTCCAGACCACACACACGGTGTGTAGGGGTGACGTGGAGGCCGATTTTGGCAGAGTACAGAAAAACCCACTACACGCCATGTACTTTAAAAATACACGTCGTGTAATGTTTTTTCACCAAACGGACCGGGGTCTCACCTCATCATCATAAATGTCTTATTTTAGGTCTGGTTTGACCGAGAGACGTCGTATGACCGTGATACTTCTCCGGTTTCCCGATCATTCGACCATTCTCCGATTCGAGCTTTGTCGATTGTGTTGGAAGCGCAGTGATCTAAGACGTTCAAGGGAGTATCAGCCGTCATGTTTCATGTATATCGATCTCCTATGATCAAGGTAGGTGGTTTGTGCCTTATTGTTCAATGTCTTTGAGTCTTATTTGTGAATTTCAACCGATACGCTTGAACGGGGTATTGCATGTTACCCTTTTGACTTCATTGTTTTAGTGCCTTACATGTATGCTTGTTTTGAGGTAAATTGACCGTCTTAGAGGATAATTTCTTGTGCTTGGAAGTATTTTCCCTTTCTTTGTTCTATTTACAACCTTTGGGTCTCGTTTTCCTTTGGCTGCTACACCTGTTTTCATGCCTTGCAGTTATAGGTTGAAGGGAAACTCCTGACATGCTTGTTGTCTTGTACACTGTTTAGCTAAGTAGCTTTATAGGTGTACTTTGGCCTTATAGAATTATTATGAACAGACTGGCATGGGGCTGAGAGAAACTAGTTCTATAGACTATAAGGGATAGACCGAGTGAGCTTCCCAGAGAGTCTTAGATAGTATAAACTAAGGGGGATGGAACGATTGAGCTCCCAGAGAGTCTTGGATTTTATAGACTACAGGTGGGTGGATCATGTGAGCTTACTCAGAGAGTCTTACCTTGTTTAAATCTCATTATGAATCTTCCCGGGCTAGTGGAGGAATTGACCGAGTGAGCTTCCTCAGAGTATGTGGTATACTTGAGGCTATAGGAGGAATTGTCCGAGATTGCTTCCTCAGAGAGTCTCTAGACCTTGGGGATAAGAGGGTTAGACCGCATGATCTTCCTCAGAGAGTCCCTGAATACCCTAGACTATAAGGGGAATTGACCGAGTGCGCTTCCCTAGAGACTCTGATAAATTCGTATGACCAAGCTAGAGGGTTTCGGCTGAGTGCACTATCCAGAGGGTTGTGGTACTTCTTGGATAGGACTAGAGGGGATGGGTGTGAGTGCATCCCATAGGGATTCCAGTTTGTTAGCTACTTTCTCCACTATTGTTTTTTGTTGTATTTGACTGTTGTTATATCATCCTGCTTTACTTCTTACTATTACTGCCCATTGCTTGCTGCTGCTGGTTACTGTTTGTTATACATTTACAATCCATCTACTCACTGACTATTAGGCACAGATCATTGGGTGAATTCCTACTAGGATTTAGTCTCACACCCTGTTTGGTTCATGCTTTTCGGCCTAAACAGACTATGTTGTTGCAGTTATAGGCAAGAGCAAGCGTCCTTCGACTTCTCTTACTTGATTGCGTAGAGCAGGGGAGCATGGGACCAAGCATTGGACTATGATGCTAAGGAGCTGTTTTATTTTCTTTTGTACTTATTTTGGTACTGTAGTGTTTTCCATCATTGTGACTTGTTTGGATACTTTCCTAGTTATGTATCATGCATCATTTCACATATACATATGTGCTCCAGTTTGTTGATTTAGTCTTCCGCTGTTTATATTGTTGGTTATTACTACTTTCTCTATTTCATGTTTATTTTTCTTCTACTGTGTACTCTAATAATAAGGGAATAGTTTCTCTACTATCACTCCCAAGGCCCTCGCTGCTAGTTGGAAGCCTCTGGAATTTGGGTAAATGCGCTTCAGTCCATGTGAACAACCGGGTATGGGGCCCCTCTGGGTGGCTTCCAGAACCAGGACGTTACAATGTGTTATCAAAGGAATTCTTTTCACTTTCATTTCTGTTTAGAGACATTAGCCAGGGATAGGACGGATTTATACATGGTAATAAGCTGTGCCTGGGAGTATCTAATCCGTGTACAGGGAAAAGACATACTACCTCATTTATTTCAGTTTTATGGTATTGAGATTTTACGGTTGATACGATTTCCCCTATAGTGATTCACATGCCTTGTTCTGTTATTGTTTTGATATTACGATTCTATTTCTGTCGCAACCTGATGAGATGAGGGTACTCCATATCATGCATCATATAGGCACTTGTATAAATCACATTCTATGCATTCTTTCCATGCCATCTAGGGTGCATTAGCGATTGCAAACTGCTGAGATAGACTTTTTGTAGATTATGTATGCTGTTGTGATAGATGCTTGATAGAATCTCTGCTGCTTTGTTAGAGGATTGTTGTATTATACATTGTATAAATGAACAAAAAATTGTGTTTCTTTAAGTGTTATGGGCCCTATTGAATCAGGAATTGGTGGATCACGATCCTATTTCATCTTGTACATGACTGTAGGGGATGCCAAGCTTTGATTCATGGGGAGTATGGTCCCTCACAGATCGGAATTTGGCACATCCTTGCCTTGTTTTCCGTGTTTCTAGGCTTCTGTGCAGTTTCTGAGCTACTGCCAAGAAAACCCAGAATACACGGTGAGTACTTTTTGTTTACACGCCATGTTGTTTTTAGGTCGTGACTTGGACCGTGTTAGTAGAAACACGGTGTTGTGAGACTAACTTGAGGAACACGCCTTGTAGTTTAGATCTGTGTACTTGGTCGTGTCACCAATGACACGGGTCGGGGAAGATCATGTTAAACACACCGTGTTGTAAAGGAACACACTGTGTAGTGCTGTCCAGGTGCATGGTCGTGTCACAAACAACATGGGTTGGCGAGACCTTCTCTAAGATAAGCCGTGTTGCTTTTGAAACACGCCGTGTAGTCATGCACAGGTTCCCGACCGTGTCACGAACAACATGGGATGGTGTCACCTTCACCTATACACACTGTTTTTGTTCAGAACATGCCATGTAGATGGTCGTGTAACTAACAACATGGGCCAACGAGACAGTGTCTAGTACATGCATGTCCCTAGGGAACACTTCGTGTAGTCTGAGGTTAGTTTGAACCGTGTGGTTTAGCCGTGTAAGGAAACTCGGGCAGGGGTTTAGAGTTCAAGTACACGAACTGTATGGGAACAACACGCCGTGTAGTATGGGGGTGTTACACGACCTATCGGGCAGGGGTACAGTCCCTTGTTAATGTCTTAAGTAGACACACTGTGTAGTTTTTATACACGCCGTGTAGTCATGTTTTGTAAAATTTTATGGATTATTCCCCCTGTATCTATTTTGTACTCCTGTGATTTCAGTCTTTGTTAATCTTGATCTAAGGTGTGCTTTTGATCTTTTAGAGCTATGCCTCCGAGACATCCTCTGGTAGTACATCAGTTGCCAGATGGTGATCAGACACCAGATATGGCTGATCAGGGACCTCTTGCAGATCCTCCAACTGTGCTAGCCTTGGCACCAACAGTTATACCCATCGCAGGCGTCGATGCGCAGTTCAGGGAGGACTTCCTAAGGATGATGCAGACCTTTCAGGGAGCACCGCCTCCTACCCCATCGATGGCTAAGTTGACGCTGGTTTTTTTGGAAACAACATCCTCTTACTTTTTCAGGGGATGGAGGACCTCAGGATGCACTGTTGTGGATAGAGTCCACACTGACCATCTATGAGCTCCTAGAGATCCCTCCAGAGAAAATGGTAAAGATGGATAGTTATATGCTCTGGGACACAGCCAAGAGGTTTAGGGAGGTGATCCCATGGTCAGGGCATCAGTAGGATATTTTTTGGGACGAGTTTTGACGCACCTTCTATGACTACTTCTATCCAAAGACTCTAAGGGCCGATCAAGCCTGTGAGGATTATGAGTCTACAACAAGGTGATCTCTCTGTTATGGAGTACTCGTGTCGCTTCACAAAGCTACAACATTTCACATCGATACCAGCATATGATGAGTTGTTCCTTGCTAGGAAGTTCGAGGATGAACTAAGGCCGGAGATCCATTCCCAGGTGAATATTTTCAATTTGACATCTATATCCTCCATCGTCAACTAGGCGCTGATCACTGAGAACAATCTGAGGGATTCTGGAGCAGTGATCTAGGGAAGTTCGATATCCAGAGCTAGTGTTCCTCCTATGGACAGTAGGAAGCATCGCAGATAGGCTTCTTAGGAGATCGTGGTTTGCGGGATGCGTCTTCTGGTAGCCAGCGTGTATTCTACCAGTGTGTTAGGAGTGGGCATAGTAGGCCTCAGTGCTAGAAGGATCCAATGGAGTGCCAGTCTTGCAGAAAGATTGGCCATCTT
Organism: Viscum album; assembly: GCA_963277665.1. Lineage (NCBI taxonomy): Eukaryota > Viridiplantae > Streptophyta > Magnoliopsida > Santalales > Viscaceae > Viscum > Viscum album. Next base: position 1,821,962,975 of record OY728164.1, read on the forward strand.
CAGAATTTCTATCATATCTTCTCACATTCAGCTGGTGGTAGGGGTTCCTCTATGACCCTGCGTTCTGGAGATGCTTCACCAGTTTCCCACCATTCTGGTAACTTGAGTTCTTCCGGCCGTTCAGGACGAGGTGGAGGTCGCGGCCGTGGTGGTCAGTCACCAGGTCATCAATGACAGAAGACTGGATCAACTCAGAGCGGTCAGCCCGGGGAATAGGGTCGCAGTGCATCCCAGTACTTCGCCATGGAGAAGACCTATCAAGAGCAGGATCCCATTCCTTCTACAGTTCGAGGTACCATCTTAGTAGCCTCAGTTTTATCTTCAACCCTTTTCGATACTGGTGCTTCCCATAGATTAATTTCTGATGCGGTTGTGGAGAGCCCTGAGCTCAGTATCCTTCTGTCTGCCTACTTGTTGAAGCTTGACACAACGTTTGTAATGAGAACATCTAGAATAAGCCAGTGCAGAGAGTTCCCTCTGGATGATGTGGGGTGTCACTTCTTATGGGACCTCCACATCCTAGATATGACGGGCTATGACGTCATTCTCGGTATGGACTGGTTGGTTCCTTTTTAGGAAGTTGTCGATTGCTATCGCTGCAGGTTGGGTTTCCTATCACCAGAGGGCAGATATTTTCTCCAAAGAGGCGAATGGGATGTCCAGACATGTAGAGCTGCACCCGAGCATCATGGGCTAGAGGAAGTTAATGCCCAGATTTCCAGTCTTTATCTAGATGACTATGGGACTTCATAGTTAGACTTTCCTCCAGTGGTGGATCGTTTCAGGGATGTCTTTCCAGAGGACTTTTCAGGTTTACCTCCAGAGTGTGAGGTAGACTTCTCGGTCGTTCTCGTGCCAGGAGAGGCACTGATGTCCATTCCTCCTTATAGGATGGGTACACCTGAGTTGCAGTAGCTCGCTAAGATGTTGGAGGAGTTGTTGGAAAATGGTTTCATCCAACTTAGTACTTCTCATTCGGGTTTGCCCATCCAGTTTGTGAAGAAGGCAGATGGTACCCTTCATCATTGTGTGGATTATCAGAAGTTTACCCAGTTGACGGTCAAGAACCGATATCCTTTTCGAGGATCGATGACCTCCTTGATCTTGTTTGAGGAGCCAGGGTGTTCTTGAAGATCGACTTGAGGTCCGGTTATTTTCTGTTGTGCGTTAGACCATCAGATATACCCCTGACATCTTTCAAGAGTAGGTATAGTCTTTACGAGTATGCATTCATGTTGTTCGGTCTTACGAACGTGCTTGTGGTCTTCATGGAACTAATGAACCGAGTGTTCCATCCGTAATTGGACTCCTTTGTCGTGGTCTTCGTGGATGATATCTTGATGTACTCTCACACTCTATACGACCATACCACACATCTTGAGATTTTTCTGAGTACACTAAGAGAGAATCGACTATATGCTAAACTCTCGAACCCCACTTTTGGATGGATCAAATTCACTTCCTGGGTTTTGTTATCTTGGAGACCGGAGTGTCAGTGGACCCAGAGAAAGTGAGAGTTATAGTTTCCTGGGAGCATTCAAAAAACGTCATTGAGGTGCTAAGTTTCCTAGGGCTGGCCAGATACTACAGATGTTTCATACCGGACTTCTTGCGCCTATCATCACCGTTGACTGGTCTGACCAGAAAAGGGGCAAGGTATTTATGGTTAGATTCTTGTGAGTCATCATTTTAGGAGTTGAATGGGAGGTTGACGTCAGCACTGATACTGGTCTTGCCGGAGTCGGGCAAGGTCTATACTGTTTACTATGATGCTTCAGGTATCGAGATGAGATTTGTGCTTATGCAGGAAGAGGGAGTCGTTGCATACGTGTCTTGGCAGTTGAGGCCACACGAGATAAACTACCCGACACATGATCTGTTGATGGAAGCAGTAGTTCATGCCTTACGCTATTGGAGACACTACCTTCTGGGAGAGCACTTTGTGGTTTTCACTAACCAAAAAAGTCTCATGTATATCTTCACTCAGCGTGATCTGAATCTGAGACAGCACAGGTGGGTCGAGTATCTTTCGTCTTCCATCTTTGAGCTTGCCTATATGCAGAAAAAGGGTAATACAGTGGATAATGATTTGAGCAGGAGAACTCAGATTCAGGTAGTTTAGGAGGCCAGCAGTGAGTGGCAGCTTATGGCTCTGTTCTCTGAGATTCATCTAAAGGTACACGACAGGCAGGGACAGACTTTCCTTTCATCTGTGGATGTTACCTATACAATTCATGATCGGGTACGGATGAGGCAGCTATCAGATTCAAAGGCCTTAGTCTTGCAGGAGAGTGTGTCAGGAGGGGACCCTCTTCCAGGATGGATAGTGGGAGAGGATGAAATCTTGAGTTTCTAGGGACGTGTATGGGTGCCAGCAGACATATGTGAGGAGCTGATGTAGGATTTTCATTCCTCAGTTTGGGCAGTTCATCCTAACGTCATCATGATGTATCAGGATCTTCATCACCAGTACTGGTGGCCATGTATGAAGAGAGATGTTCCTGGATTTTTCATGAGATGTTCAACTTATCAGCATGAAAAATTAGAGAATCAGCCGCCAGAAGGGATTTTACAGCAGTTACCCATTCTGGAGTGGAAGTGGAACGATGTCGCAATGGACTTCGTGACCGGGTTATCAAGGTCACCTCAGGGAAGTGGTGATGTTTGGGTCATCATCGACAGGCTTACGAAGCTATCACACTTCCTTCCAATCAAGGATACCTTTAGTGTTGATGATATGGGATGACTGTACATCAAAGATATTGTATGTCTACATGGAGTTCCACACTCCATTGATTCAGACATGGAAGCACGCTTTACCTCTCGGTTCTGGCAGGGACTTCAGAATGCTTTGGGTACACATGTACTTTTGAGTACAACATTCCATCCCCAAACTGATGTCCAGTCCGAGTGCATGATCCAGTTGCTTGAGTATATGCTCGCATCTTGCATTCTAGACTTTGGTGGTTCTTGGGAGAATCATATTCATCTTTTGGAGTTTTCCTACAACAACAGCTTTTACGTGACCATTCAGATGGCACCATACGATGATTTGTACGGTAGGCCATCCCGATCACCCTTATGCTGGCTGGAGGCAGGAGAAGCAGCTTTTCTTGGACATAGTCTTGTTCAAGAGACCTCAGAGAAGATAGAGTTGATTCAGAAGACGATGGCTACAACACAGTCTCGATAGAAGTCTTATGCTGATCAGCAGAGACGACCTCTAGAGTTTGATGTTGGAGATCAGGTTTTCATGCATGTCTCACCGAGTTTGGGACACAAGAGGATTCAGAGACAGGGTAAGCTTTCCCCACGGTACGTCGGGATGTTTGAGGTATTAGAGAGAGTTGGGCCAGTTTCCAATCAGTTGCAACTACCTCAGAGGTACTGGGATATGCATGATGCCATCCATGTCTCTCTGCTCTAACGTTATTTTTCAGACCCTTATCATGTAATTCCGCCCGAGGAGGTTGATCTCGAAGTGGTTGTGTCGTTTGAGGATCATCCCATCCGGATTGTCGATCAGAGCACGAAGGATATCTGAGGTCGGTCTGTTCCTCTGGTATGATTGCTATGGAAGCACAGGTGAGTACATGACGAGACATGGGAGAGGGGGGCTGAGGTTCAATCGTAGTGGCTAGAGCTGATCGACGTTTCTTCTTCAACTCCCCTCTAGGGAAATTCGGGGAAGACATTGTTTATGGGGGAAATTTTGTAAGAACCCAGATATTCATTTCGGGTATGTCTTTCCTTTTCTATAGTTTTTTGAGAAATTTGGGAGTTTCTGGATATATTTGAAGTACACACTGTGTACTTTCTGAGTACACACCATGTACTATTTTCACACTCAAAACCCTATGATGGCCCTGTCCGAACCACACACACAGTGTGTAGGGGTGACGTGGAGGCCGATTATGCGGAGTACGGAAAAACCCACTACACACCATGTACTTTAAAAATACACACCATGTACTTTTCATTTTTTTCACTAAAAGGTCCGGGGTTTCACCTCATCGTCATAAACGTCTTCTTCTACGTCTGGTTTGACCGAGAGACACCGTACGACTGTCAAACATCTCCGGTTTCCCGAGCCTTCATCTGTTCTCTGATTTGAACTCTATCGATTGCATTGGAAGCACAACGATATATGACTTTATAGGGAGAATCAGCTTTTTTGGTTCATGTATATAGTTCTCCTAGGATCAAGGTAGGTTTTTTGTGCATTACCGTTAAAAGTATCTGAGTTTTATGTGCGAATTTTCACCGATACTCGTGAACGGGGTATTGTGTGTTACCCTTTTGACTTCATTGTTTCCCTTCCGGTCTTGTATGCTTATGTAGAGGTAAATTGACTATGTAACAGGATAATTTGTTGTGCCTGGAAGTATTTTCCCTCACTTTGTTCTGTTTATGACCTTTGGGTCTCGTTTTCCTTTGGCTGCTACACTTGTTTTCATGCCTTGCGATTATAGGTTAAAGTGAAACTCATGACATGACTGTTTCCTTATAGACTGTTTAGCTAAGTAGCTATATAGGTTTACTTTGTCCTTATAGCATTATTATGCACTAAATGGCATAAGGCTGAGAGAACCTGGTGTTATAGACTATAGGGGATAGACCGAGTGAGCTTCCCAGAGAGTCTTACCTTGTTTGATTTTCTTTAAGAACCTTCTCAGGATAGAGGAGGAATTGACCGAGTGAGCTTCCTCAGAGAGTCTATGGTATACCTATGGATATAGGAGTAATTGACCGAGATATACTCTAGGAGGGTATACCGAATGAGCTTCCTCAGAGAGTCTTACCTTGTTTGAATTTCTCTAAGATCCTTTCGAGGATAGGGGATGAATTGACCGAGTGAGCTTCCTCAAAGAGTCTGTGGTATACCTAAGGCTATAGGAGGAATTGACCGAGATAGCATCCTCAGAGAGTATCTAGACCTTGGGGTGAAGAGAGTAATATTGTGTGATCTTCCTCAGAGATTCCCTGACTATCCTAGACTATAAGGGGAATTGACCGAGTGCGCTTCCCCAGAGAGTTTGATAAATTCATATGACCAAGCCATTGGGGTTAGGCTGAGTGCACAGCCCAGAGGGTTGTGGTACATCTTGGATAGGACCAGAGGGGATGGCTGTGACTACATCCCATACGGTTTCTATTTTGTAAGATACTTGCTTCACTGCTGTTGTTGGTTGCAGTTGATTGCTGTTATATCATCCTTCTTTACTGCTTACTGTTTCTGCCTAATTCTTATTGTTGCTGGTTGCTTCTTATTGTACATTTACCTGCCAAATACTCATTGCCTGTTAGGCATAGAGCTTCAGGTGAATGCGTACTGTGATTTAGTCTCACTCCATGTTTGGTTCATGATTTTGGGCACAAATAGACTATGTTTTTGTAGGTATAGAAAAGGGAAAGCGCTCTTCGACTTTTGGTACTTGATTGCTTGGAGCAGGGGAGCATGGGACCAAGCATTTGCATGCTATGCTGAGGAGATGTTTTATTTTATTTTGTACTTGTTTTCTTACTATAGTCTTTTCCATCATTGTGACTTGTTTGGATGATTTCCTAGTTACGTATCATGCATCATTTCATAAATACATATGTCCTCTAGTTTGTTGATTTAGTCTTCTGCTTTTTATATTGTTGGTTATTACTGCTTCCGCTATTGAATTTTTATTTTTCTTCTGTTGTGTACTCTGCCAATGAGGGAATAGTTTACCCACTATCACACCCAAGGCCCTCAATGCTAGTCGGAAGCCTCTGGCATCTGGGTAAATGTGCTTGAGGCCATGTGACCAATCAGGTATGGGGCGCCCTGGGTGGCTTCCGGAACTGGGACATTACAAACACCATTTATTCATCAAAAAGACAGATTGAACTATTTTCCTATGTATGGATTGTTGTTATAATAACCAAGGTAAAATAATCATTCATTTTCCACTTCTAGACATCTATGATCTATTCAATCAATTCATGGGATCCCACTTGTTCTCTAAGATTGACTTTTGATAAGGATATCACCAATTGTGGGTTCAGAAAGAGGACATTCCAAAAACAGCTTCCATGATTATATATGGACATTATGAGTATGTGGTAATGACATTTAGAATTTTGAATTCCCAAATTGTATTTAAGGAATTTATGAATAGAATATTCCATATATATCCATCTTCTTTTATGGTGGTATGTTTATATGACATAATATTTTATTCAATGATAAGTGATAAGAATGAACAACACTTGGGAACAGTGTTGGTAATATTTCAGTATCATCTTCTATAAGACAAATTTTCAATGCGTGGTTTTTGGATATAAGAGGTACATTTCCATGGCAATGTTATCTCTGAAAATTGTTATTATCATGATTCAAAAAATAGAAAAGCTAATAACTCATCTCAAAAACCAATGAATATTTCTAGATTTATATTCTCCCTGGACTACCTGGTTAATACTGATGTTTTTTTACCTGATTTATGATTACTATATTCAATAATGACATGTTTTATAATTATAAAATGATCCATTCCAATGGAACTATGAATTTCAGAATAATTTTCCAGAGCATAATGTTACCCTTACATCAGCTCCAAACTTTATATTTCCAGAATTCGGACTAGGGTGACTGATATATTGTGATGCTTCGGGCACTAGGTTGGGATGTTTTCTTATATTGGGAGATCATGTTGGTTTTTATGGATCATGGATGTTATGTTTTCTTGAGGAGAATAACTCAACGCACAATTTGGAGTCAGTTTTCATAGTCTATGATTTGAATACTTCAAAAATATATCTTTGGCGAGAAGTATATGGTGATTATTGATCATAAAATCATGAAATATAATTTTCCACAATGGGTATTCAACCTAAGAAATATAAAATTTATTAATTATATCTATATTTTTTACATTTAATTTGATGTATAAACAGTGTAATATAAATTCCATAGCAAATAAAATATTTCAAAAGTAGTATTCTCAATTCAAAAAATTGGATTCAGATCAGGGATAGTTTATGTTAGTAATTGTAAAAGTTAACATAGAATGTAAAGACTGAGGTGATGTTTGGGTTTTCTTTCATATTTAATTTATCCTTGATTTGGTGGAAATAGTTAAATATTCATGGACATTTGATTTAGAAAGCATGGTTGTGAGGAAAAAACTCATTGGTGGGGAGACCATTGAGAGATAAAAGAGGGATAAGAGTTCAAGTATGTGGTTTTGAGATTAGATGGTCATAACTAGGCGTTTCTAAGAAAAACTACTTCACGCTTACCACAATTCGAGATGGGTTGTTCATATTATAATACAAAATATGTTTAAGGTTTTGAAATGACATTTTTGGTGGGTTGACATAAAGATAAATGTGGTTGAGTTTTTTTTGGGATTACTAATATGTTAGTTTGTTGAAGTAGAATGTTAATTAAAAGTAGGATTGTAGCGTTCTTTACATATTCTTGTTTGAACGTGGTAGTAGATTTCAATGGATTATGAGATGGGTCTGTAAGAACCTGGGTTTTGAGCCTATAAGACTTTGAATTTTTTTTAATGTTTTTCCAGAGAAGGGCATTCAGACGGCATTTGATTCCGAGTCCCGGTGTGGCGGAATTAAATTTTAAGTGTGTTCACACTAGGAATGCCAAATAAATAGAATAGCTCCTAAATGGTGGCTCAGATGGAGAAACCAAGGGTACCTTTAAGTCTGGAGCATGCTGTTTACCCTAGGAGGGGTATAACTTTCTTGGGTGTGGCCCTTCTGTGGAAAACGCCACCTCGGGAATTTCCGTAATTTAGCATCCCCGACCGTGAACTGTATAACATCTAAACAGAGGCTCGGATTAAAATTTTGATACCACTGTAGCGCTAAGAATGTGGTTTTTACCCTAGGGGCGGCTTAACCTCGACCTTGTCAATAGTTCGAATACAGGGTCGACTGGCGGGTGTTTTAGTGTTTTTCTATTTAGAGACATCCACTCATCTCCCTTCTTCCCCCTTTCTCGACTCCATAGCGGATTCTTCTCAAAAATCTCCTCTCCACTCATTCACCACTCCAGAAATGCGCGACAACTCTTGTAGATCATCGGCAAAGCTACGGGCAACGCCCTGCGAGGTAGGCTCGTGCATTTTAAATTATTAATTCCCACAACCCCCTATAAATGAAATTTCTTCCATCGAATTGTTTTCCAAATGACGATAAAATACCATAGATGTGTAGGGATCGATCCAAGAATTCTGATACACTTTTCAGACTGAATCTTCTAGTCCTGGGGTGTCCGAGGTGACCCTGAAATGTTTTCTGGCCGTTTTCTCATTTTTCCAGTAGTTCCAGGGGTCGTCCGGCGGTCAGCGCGGCGGTCCGGCGGGCTTCCAGTGGGGGCGGCGGTTACCGGGATGGTGGTGCGGTGGCGGGCTCCTAACCATGACGGTGGGATCCTCAACGGTGGTGGCTTCGTGTGGCAATGTTTTCTCCCAGTGGCGGTGGCTTCGTGCGGCACACCGGGTTCCACGTGGCGGAGGGCGGAGGTCGTCAATCGGGCGGACCGGGGGTCACATCGCGCGACCCTATGAGGGAAACGAGACCCGCCTTTGGCGGGTCTCCGTGTGGACCAGCGACCATCCTTGAGGGCCATTCGGCAGGGTGGACCGCGTGTCCGTGGCTGGGCCACACGGCAGGGCCGCAGGCCGGCGTTGCGGATCAGCCGGACCAGGTTGGTTTAGCCCTAAGGGCGTAATTCCCATTGTCTTCGGACACCCGTACCTTTTACTACGAGTGTCTATTTTACATGTCGTCTGAGGTAGTGCAATCCTTGGCTCAGGATTAAGTATTGAGATGGACCAGTGGATTTTCAATTCCCAAGACGAGAGCTCGGTGGCACGGCACGCTCGTTAAGTACTATTCCGGTATTCTTTTTTCTGATTGTGCATATGCATATGGAGTTCGTTTAAGGAACCGACAGTGGCTTTTTGACCCTGGCATTGAAACTAAGAGGTCTAGGATTGTTTCTGGCATTGATGACAGAGATGAGGCATGTGCCCCATGGGCCGTCTTTTAGGCTGTGAGTAGTGTTTTGGAAATTTTTCATTAGACGTTTGTTCGGGGAAAATGAGTAGTCATTTCGGTGTGTTTTTTTCTAGAGCATCCTGATGGCGTAGTTTTCCCAACATGTTTCAGGACCGAGATGTGGGACCCACAAGACTCTGTATGGGCATAAAGCTATGTTGAATAACTCTTTCGTTGGGAGCCCATTTCCAGCGACTTAGTAGTCTATATCTCGTGTTTTCCAGTGAGGATTACAATGGTGTAATTAGTTTGGGGGTACGGAGCCTCTATCAATATCTCATTAAATGTGAAAAAGTTAAAGGATTTTGGTCGAAGGTTTTTTTGACGCACTAGGACCCAATGCGCGGTCGCGATGTTAACGACACCTACTGACGGTGTGGGCATCACAGATTTATCCGACCAGTTCCGGGTTTTCCCCCTAGTAGGGCTGTTTAGTTGGATACCCATTGACCATAGGGCTTAACCACTAGTGGGGCTGGGTAGTGGGATACCCATTGATTTTTGGGTATATCCTCCAGTAGGGCAGGGCAGTGGGTCACCCGAAGACCTTTTTGGGTTTACCCTCTAGTAGGGCTGGGCAGTGGGTCACCCGACGATGTTTAAGGGTTTACCCTATAATATGGCTAGGATGTGGGTCATCCGACGACCTTTTGGGGTTTTCCCTCCAGTTGGGTAGGGCAGTGGGTTACTCAAAGACTTATTGCAGACTCATCCCCTTTCAATGAGGCTAGTTAGTGTCTTTGTTTCATTATTACTTGAGGGGGTCTTTTGGTGGGACGGTTTAGCGATGTGGTAGCTTTGACATGCGGGACAGTTGGGCATCAGTGATGGATACCCTTAGAACTACTGGTGACTTATCATGGGATGGGAATGGAGACGGAGATCCCTTTACGAACTCGTTTAGGATTCATGTTGAGCATATTTATATATACATCATACTTTTGTTCCCACACCTTGGGTTCAGTTACTCTCCATCTATGAGGGGCAAAGACTTGCGGGGTATGCAATGTTCTTTCCGTGTCTAGGTCATCTTGGTTGGGAAGATTATGCTTCCATTATTTTTTTAGGTTGAGTTGTACTCTCTATATTGTAATCTTAATTTATTCTGTCTATCTTTTACCGTTTAGTACGTCCTTTGTTGCTCCCTCGAGCTTTCGGGAAATCCTACTGATTATCCTTATACTCAACCCTACGTGGGATTTTCCCGTACTTGGTGTTCCCTTGTAGACGATGGACAGGTCGATCGAGAGTACGAAGGAGCATAAAGGACCCAAGATCTTAGGCTGCGTTCTGTGGACGTAGTAGGAATTTCATGTGAGACTCACCAGTTGTTTTCTTTCAATTACATGTTTCTCGGTTTTGGCACCTTTCAGGTTGGGCGCGTGTTTTTCACCATGTTAGATTCAGTACATGTCAGTAATTTATAGCACTTTTCTTTTATTTATTTAGAGGTTGATGCATTATTGTGGTTGGGTTATAGTTTTTGTCCATTGGTTATCTTTTTTACTCTGCACTTTTGCATTGAGTGGTCTAGGTGTGTGTGTACATGTACTTAGTCAAAGGTCCCCCTGTGATTGTTACGCTTTCAGCACTTGTCGCCATCCCCTGGCCTATGGAGGAAGGCCTGGGGTAGTAATTGATCGAGACCAGTAGGGTCGGGTCGTGACAGGGTCTCCCATGAATGGTTGGAAAAAACGATGGAATATGGGTGATAGTGGATCAACTCGCAAAGTTGTATCATTTTATCCATATTCACAAATCTCATATGATGGAGGAATTATCAAAAATTGATATTTGAGATGTGGTATAGGAATGGAGTACCACTTTTGATAGTGTTATATAGAGATGTGAGGGTTACATCTTCTTTATGGAAATCTGTACAATATGCCCTTGGGAAGCAGTTGATGATGATTATGTTGTATCATCCTCAAATTTATAGGAAATTCTAAAATAGTATAAAAACATTGGAAGACATGCTATCAGATTATGTAATGGATTTTGGAGGCTCATGTGAGAAACGTATACCATTAGTGGAGTTCTTATATAACAAAATTTATCTGGAATTGATACATGTGGATCCTTTTAAATAATTGTATAGGTACCACTGACATTCTACACTTTGTTTGGTTGAAATAGGTGAGACTTCATTGGTTGGGTCAAGCCTTGTCCAAGAGTCAATGAGGAAGACTTAATCGATCACGAAACAGAAGAAGGCGGCTCAGAGTCATCAGAAATCCTAGGTCGATCCTTGATAATTGTATTTTTCATTTGATACGAGGGATCATGTGTTCTTGAGAATATGTCTAATTCGTGAGATTTTTTTTGGAATGTTGGGAATTTTATCTCCACAATAAATAATCATTTCTTATATAATAGAATGGGTTTGTGAGAAGGAGTACCACTTGGAATTCTCCCCATGATTCAGTGTGGTGCATAATGTGTTTCATGTATCTGAGTTGAAATAGAATCATCCTAATCTTGACCATGTTATTTTATGGGATCACGTAGAACTTGAGATGGATGATTCAATCATACACATTCCATTATATAATATGGATAGGAAATAGAATGTATTGTGTGTGAAAATAAATAGTCAACTACAGATTTTGTGGGATCATTTTCCGATTCAAAGGGAAACATGGTAATGTTGGAAGTAAATGGTTGAGTAATGGACCAAAACTTTTTCAATAAAAATGAAGTTTTATAATTTTTGGTATATAATGGCCAATGATATGGAGAATTTAGTGCCCTTGGTTTTATGTAAGTAACCCATTATTTATGTATTTTAAATATGTTATGTGTTTGGGTGATTTTTTAATGGTTTGGAATACTTTTTTAATGTTTATTGGTCTCTTCTAATGGTCCGTAGTTTGATAATGGTTAGTGGATATAGTGATACATCTATAAAAAAATTGTGCAAGGTGAAATATGGGCTTTCATGCAGGCGCATATTTGGGAAAAACTGTGAAAACAACCAGGAGAAACTATATGAAGTGGGGAAGATTTATTTTTCATTGTTAGACCTTGGTTTTTCTAACCATGTGAGCTAACCAAGTTAGGTTTTTCATAAGATAAGGGCTGCAAAATGGTTAGCACAGCATTTTCCAATACACATGACTAATCGTGCATAGCATAAATGTGACATCCTAAAAAAGTGGATCTCACCCATTTTCACCATTATACCTTTAGTTTTTCACTATTCCATGACCTAACTCAGTTTTTTATCCTATCAATGGTTGTGGATGTAACACCCCGAGATTTTATAGGGAATATTTTTTAAATTTCTTTGATGTCTTGTGTTGTACACCACACCAAGATTAGACTGTACTATATGCAACACCGTATTATCTTGTAGTATATGCAAACACTATTCTTGGCTTGTGTTGCACGCAAGAGCGACCTTCCTCAATAGCTTGTGTTGTATGCAATTCTGAGATTCACTAAAAAATGATATATTGTTATAATTTTATTATAAACTAGTCGTTATGAATAGTATTGACCACAGTTTTAATTTTATAACATTATAATTCATCTTACACATATTCAAGAACATGGTGTGAGAACAAAAAAAAATTTCGGGTAAAATAAGTATTTTTCAAAAAATTTAGTATTGTCACCTTTTGATGGGGAACCCACTGTAAATCTAGTTTCTATCATATTTATGAGTTCAATTTTTAAAAAAACATATTCATTTGAATATGTATATAAAAAATTACTTTGGATAATTTTTTCATATTTTTATGATAACATACATATGTTGATGAATAGTAACAATAAGTTAAATTTTACTTAAAAGAAACTTTTTTCATCGAGATAATTTATATGGTAAAATTATAATATTGAATGGTATTAAAGTATAAATAAAATTTATTATTACCATTTAATATAATTTATGTAATTATAATTAATTTAAAAATGAATTCATTGGTAAAATCATTTCAATCTTTTGCAATGTTTTAAACAAAAATCCGTATTTTTACAACGGGATTTATTTTAAATTAAATTTCAGAAAATTCTACGTTGTGAATTTGTAGAAATGAATTCCATATTTGGAATTACAAGGTTCATATTATTTTAATAGGCTAATTTTATTTTTAGGCATTATGAATAGTAACTATGGTAAATTTTATTTACTGTAGTTAAAGGTAAATCAAGCAATTAAGGGTAAATTTTTTTATAAAATTATTATAACACTTGTATTAATATAATTTGATAATTATATTTCGTCCTAAAATATACTTGGTTAGAAATGGTATCATTTGGAACACACTGGGATGTGATTAAGACCCTTTTATTTATTTTATTTAATGAAAGTGAAATTTGTCTCACTCAAACTCCAATAATTAAATTATTTTTAATATAAAGATACATAGAATATAAATTCGATTATAAATACTCATTATAAAGATAAAATGTTTTTTATTTATAATGGTAATTTATTTTTAATTTTTAGGAAAAATATAATTACTTTAATAGCTTATACATTAATGATGCAAAAATTATTTATTTAGTGAAAAATCAATAATATAGTTTTTATTAAAATAATAATAACAAAAAAAAGACCCAAAAACATGACCAAAACATATTGGTCGATTATATCAACACCATAATCATCAATGTGTCTACATGTGGTCCCTCTAGAGCCTTGTAAAATTTATTAGGACATTTATATTATTTTAATTTAAATTATGTCTAAGTTGTCACCTTCATAATTTAATGAATATAACAATTTAAATGTTGGGATTTTAAGATGAAAAATTCGATTATAAGTATTCCTATGAAATATATTAGTTCTATCTTCTTATTTTTTTATATTTTTTTATTTTTACATAACAAATAAGTATATTAAAAAATTATACAAAAATACTGTAGTAATTATCTTATTAAGACACATATCAAAAAAATATTTTTAAAAATATTAAAATATATATTAAATGAACTAATTAATGTGATATATGAATTTTGAATATGAATAAGTCATTTTAGGAATATATTAAATATTTTGGTTCAAATATACCTTCTGTGTGAATTTTATTTAAATTCAAATAAAATAATAGTGTCAAAATTGACAATATTGATATTTTATAAAAATAACATATTATTAAATTATTTAAAAGTAAAAAAAATATTTAAAAATTATATATTGAAATTTATATGGTATATAATATCATAAAGTATTTAATTATTGACAATTCAAAACAAATACGGAAGCATTTATAACTATTTAAAATTTAGAATATTAATACCACAAATAAAATCAAATAGATTATATAATGACTAATCAAAATGATAAGGTTTAAAATAAATTCCAAATATGTCTAAAATTTATTGGCCGATTATATTACAACCCCATCTCATTTCAACTTCGAATTGGAGTCATTTTGGAGTATTTTAGGTGGGGTTTGAGTTTATTTAAAATTAATATTTTGGAGGTTTCCAAAAGTGCCCCTCTCTTCTCTTATAAAAGGGCACCTTCTCCCTCTTCTCTTCACTCGATTTTAAGCCTTAAATCTCCACCAAACCATGACCATTCCTCTTCTAAACCTCTATAGTTATATTATATAGGTTTTGGTCTTCTCAAAATTCCAACTCTAGTTCCCTAAGAGGAAGTTTAAAAGAGTCACGTCACGGAAGAGGTAGTCCCTTCTACCGATACTTTCAAATTTCATTCTTCTTATACATACTCTTCTTTAGCTGTTTCATTATATAGTAACAACCAATGTGTCACTAATATACTAATATGTTACTATAAATATGAAACAACATTATTTCACCTTATATCCATCCTATGAAAAATGAAATCACCGCGTGTGCGTACGATAGACTTACCATCTCCAAGCCGTTGTGTAATCTACTTTACCACCACCATAATACATGGATGGGTATTACGATGGAAATAATAACTATATATCACTATTATAAAATCATACTGATTCTTATATATTATATCATCCACTCCAATTCCATTCAATAATTATGGGAATGATATCATCACTCGTGCGTACATACGAATTACTATTTTCACGACGCGATGGGATTCATTCTGAATGTCAACAATTCAAGAATGATGATAAAGTATATATAATGGATAATACTGAGATATATGAAACAATAATGATACTATATATATTTATATATTTCATCTACTTACATCCATTCAAGTCAATAAGGAAAGGAAAACAGCTTTCATGCGTACAAACGGACTACCGTCTCCATGAACGATGTATTTCATTTCATTTATCTATCTATTATAAATATATATGAACTAAATATATATATGATATAGAAATCTTGTTTTACATTCTGAAAATAATTAAATCATGATATAAGTAATAATATCAAGAACAACAAGCCCAAACACGTACGATAAATGAAACAATTACTTCCCAATACGTTGCATCAACATGGAATTGAAAAATAAACAGGTGATATAAAGTCGTAAGTAAATCATATATGAAATCATAAAATTTAATATGATTCTTTAATAAGTCAATGACATAACTTAAATCATTATATAGTAGTTTTGGACATGTAAGGAAGAAATTGGACCTAAGGTAAGGGGTAATTATTCCAATATTGTTCATATCTGAGATTGTTTATTCGTAAGTATTTACTGGGGTTATGTTTATCATCCATGTCCATGTTTTCTAAAAATGTTTTCATAAAATTTTGACTATTCATCCTTGTAATTTTAAATTTATTTCTACCCTTTTTTACTTGTACCACAGGGTAAGGAAGTAATCTTTCTTTAGTTTACCATAAGATGTACTTTTTGACTTTTCTTGCAAAAGTACGAGATGTATTTTATTTATCTAATACGGCATGAACAGATTTTTACTATTTCATAACGCCTTATTTTTATGAATCTTACTCTACTATATTTCTTGATAATATTCAACAAAATAATTTTCTTTTAAAAATTTTAGGCATTTTGGGAAAATAAAATGATTTTAAAGAAGAAAGGATATTTTCTTCAAGAATTCATTTCAAGGGTTTTATCAAAACTATATTACATATAAGATGACATTATTTAGTATGATTTTATTTCATGTATAATGTATCTATTACTTACATGGATTTATTTTTCTAATGATGAAATGATATCCATTTGATTGATATAGGTTATGTTATGAAGGGATGATGTTTATGAAACCAATTTTATTCTTTGGGCTATAATGAATGATTTATTATTGTTTTGTGGCACACAAAATAATGATTTCAATATGAGATGGGTATGACCTATATCTCCCTCAAATGCATTGGGTAATGATTTATATCTCATGATCAAGACATGGCTCGAATGGAAAATGAATCTGGTTCAGTAATACATGGCTGGAATTATAGGTAAACCTGGTTCTATAATGGACATTGTCCACTATGATGGTCTTGGAAGAAATGCATTTTCTATTATGGAAATCATATCATATACATAATTATTTGACGCTATTAAATGTTTTATTCCCACTCTATTTTATCATAATTAATGTTCCATTATGATCAATGCCTTATGAACTTCCAAGATTTATGTCATTACTCATGTTTTATGTTCATGTTTTTACGTTAAAATGTGTATGGACTGTTTTATGTTCTCCATGTTTACACATACTGAGCATTTGAGCTCCCCATTTTTAGTTTTCTTGGCCCTATGATATAATTAAAGGTTTTAGGTAAGAAAACTAAATGGGAAGTTCTTTATGGGAGATGTAGAAGATCTTACACCATGATTAGAAGATTATGTTATGAGTTTCCAAAGAAACTAAACTAATACAGTCTTTGGGTGTCTTTTTTTGTCATGTATTATGTATTCTGAAAAAGTAATGTAATTTCTATGTACATCAAGCTTGGGTATCTATAGTTGGTATCAGAGTGAAGGTTTATTCATCCTTTAGAAACTAGGATGCAAAAACATTAGTTCGATCCCTAGAGACATTTATAAGGTATGTCTAAGTATGTCCCTACAGTTAAGTTAAGTATAGGTTATAGTCTTATAATTACAGTAACGATCTCATAATTAAACTTAAGTTGTTAGTTATTTAAGGTACTTCCCCATTATTACATTGTTTTCCTCACATGCTTTTTTCCTCTCACACTATTCTTTTTGGGTTTTAGAAGATGGCTGGAACTCGAAGGAACCATGTACATCAATGTAATGGAAAATGAAATTATTTCCCTCTTGATCATGAAAATGTTATGGGATAAGGAGTGTAAAATCTTATTTCCATACATACACAATCTATGAATCATTCTAGAATTCCAAAGGAGCATAAAACGAAACAATATTCTATTGAGTCCTTCATGAGGAAACACACACCTTTTTTCAATTGGTTTTCTGATCTACATATTGTTGAACAATAGATCTCTACCATTGAAAATATATTTTCTATACATGATTGTTCAGAACATGAAAAATTAATTTTGGTTGTTTACATTTTAGAAGGATAAGTAGACTAGTGGTGGACTCTAAATAAGAATACAAGGCCCCAAGATGAAATTGAATCCATTGAATGGGATGAGTTCAATTACATGTTTTTCAATAATTACATCCCTCGTATTCTTTAAATAAAGATGGAAAAAAGAGTTCCTTGAGCATAAGCAAAAGGATGGTGAATCGGTGGGTTTATACGAGGTGAATTTTACAAGTTTTTCAAGGTATGCATTAGGATTTATCATCCAACCTAAAAAGTATCGTTGATCGATTCTTTAGTGGATTAAAACCAAGTCTTCATAGAGAATTAGCTAAAAGATACTTCAGTAGCTATGATGATAAAGTATATATAATGGATAATACTGAGATATTTGACATAATAATGATACTATATATATATATATCATCTACTTACTTCCATTCAAGTCAACAATGAAAGGTAAATAGCTTTCATGCGTACAAACGGACTACCGTCTCTATGAATGATGTATTTCATTTCATTTATCTATCTATTATATATATATAACCTGAATATAGAAATGATATATAAATCTTGGTTTAAATTCTGAAAATAATTATATCATGATATAATTAATAATATCAAGAACAACAACCCCAAACACATATGATAAATGAAACGATTGCTACCCAATACGTTGCATCAACATGGAATTGAAAAATAAATAGGTAATATAAAGTCGTAAATAAATAATATATGAAATCATAAAAATTAATATGATTCTTTAATAAGTCAATGACATTATTTAAATCATTATATAGTAGTTTTGGACACGTACGGAATCATTTGGACCAAAGGTAAGGGATAAATATTCCAATATTGTTCTTATCTAAGATTGTTTATTCGTAAGTATTTAATGGGTTTATGTTTATCATCCATGTCCATGATTTTTAAAAATGTTTTCATAAAATTATGACTATTAATCCTTGTAATTTTAAATTCATTTCTACCATTTTTGACTTTTACCACAGGGTAAGGAAGGAATATTTATTTTGTTTACCATACGAGGTACTTTTTGACTTTTCTAGAAAAAGTAAAAGAAGAATTTTTTTATCTAATACGACATGAACATATTTTTACTATTTCATAACAGCTTATTTTTATGAAGCTTACTCTACTATATTTCTTGATAATGTTCAACAAAATCATTGTCTATTAAAATTGTGTGGCATTTTTTGAAAATAAAATTATTTTAAATAATAAAGGATATTTTCCTCAAGAATTCATTTCAAGGGTTTTATCAAAACTATATTCCATATAAGATGAAATTATTTAGTATGATTATATTTCAAGTATAATTAATCTATTATTTACATGGATTGATTTTACTAATGATGAAATGATATCCATTTGTTTGATATAGACTATGTTATGAAGGGATAATGTTTATGAAAACAATTTTATTCTTTGGGCTATAATGAATGATTTATGATTGTTTTGTGGCGCACAAAATAATGATTTCAATTTGAGATGGGTGGGACCTATATCTCCCTCCAATGCATTGGGTAATTATTTATATCTCATGAGAATGACATGGTTGTAATGGAAAGTAAATCTGGTTCAGTAATACAGGGAAGGAATTATAGGTAAACCCGGTTCTATAATGGACATTGTCCACTATGATGGTCATGGAAGAAATGTCTTTCCTATTATGGAAATCATATCAAATACTTAATGGTTTGAAATAATTACATGTTTTATTCTCAAGCTATTTTATCATAATTAATGTTCATTTGTGATCAATGCCTTATGAACTTCCAAGATTTATGTCATTACTCATGTTTTCTGTTCATGTTTTTACGTTAAAATGTGTATGGATTGTTTTATGTTATCCATGTTTACACATACTGAGCATTTGAGCTCCCCATTTTTAGGTTTTCTTTTCCCCAGGATATAAAGAACGGTTTTAGGTAAGAAAACTAAATGGGACGATCTTTATGGGAGATGTAGAAGATCTTACACCATGATTAGGTGATAATGATATGAGTTTCCAAAGAATCTAAACTAATACGGTCTTTAGGCGTCACTTTTTTTCATGTATTATGTATTCTAAAAAAGTAATGTAATGTCTATGTACATCAATCTTGGGTCTCTACAGTTTGTATGAGAGTGAAGGTTTATTCAAACTTTAGAAACTATGATGTAAAAAAATTAGTTCGATCCCTAGAGATATTTATAAGGAATGCCTAGGTATGTCCCTACGGTTAAGTATAAGTATAGGTTATAGTTTTATAATTACATTAATGATCCTATAATTAAACCTATGTTGTTTGTTATTTGAGGTACTTCCCCTTTATTACGTTGTTTTCCTAGCATGCTTTTATCCTCTTACACTATTCTTTTTGGGTTTTATACGATGGATGGAACCCGAAAGAACAGTGTACAACAATGTAATGGACAATGCAATGATTTCCCTCCTAAACAAGATAATGTTATGGGATAAGGAGTGGAAAATATTATTTCTATACTTTCACAAGATATAAATCATTATAGACTTCCAAATGAGCATAAAACAAAACAATATTCTACTGAGTCCTTCATGAGGCAACACACACCTTCTTTCAATTGGTGTTCTGATCTACTTATTGCTGAACAATATATTTGTACCATTGAAAATATATTTTCTATACATAATTGTTTTGTACACGAATAATTAATTTTTGATTGTTTACAGTTTAGAAGGTTAAGTAGACCAGTGGTGGACTCTAATTAAGAATACAAGGCCCCATGAAGAAATCGAATCCATGGAATGGGACGAGTTCATGAACTTGTTTTTCAATAAGTACTTCCCTCGTATTCTTTAAATAAAGATGGAAAAAGAGTTCCTTGAGTGTAAGCAAAATGATGATGAATCTGTTGCTTTATATGAGGTGAATTTTACATGTCTTGCAAGGTATGAATATGTTTTTATCATCCATCCTGAAAAGTATAGTTGATCGATTCTTTAGTGGATTAAAACCAAGTCTTCAAAGGGAATTAGCTATAAGATACATTAGTAGCTATGAATAAATTGTGTTTTGTGCTATCAAGGTTGATCTGGATGTAGGTGTTACATACCAGTCTCATGGTTTTGACAAGAAATGAAAGATGGATTTCAAAGAAAAATCTCAAAACAATGGTGACAAGAAGATGAATGTTTTGTTGTGATCAAAGTGTGGAAAGAAGCACGATGGAGATTGTCTTAAAGGGACAAGAAGATGTTTTAAGTGGGGAAAAGAAGGCCATCGATCCAATGAGTTTCGATGTAATGTAAAAAAGGTAACTAATGATATGAATATAGAATATACTACAGAGAATGAACCACCAACACTTCAATGCTACAAGTGAAAGGAAATTGGGAATTATGCAAACCAATGCCCTAATCCAATGGTTAATGATGATCGACATGAACAACCTCTAAAGGAAATGCACAAAGGGAAGTCACATGAAATCACTATTGGTGATTTTGAATATGACAACAAAGTAGTGGAATGAATAACTGTATAAGTAATGGGATTCCAAAATAGTGTTGTGGAATCTCATTTATAGTAATATGGAATATTGGAATCACTATATATTGGTTTTCAATAATTGTAGGGTACTAGTAACCATGAAAAGTGATTGAAATTTTTTTAAAAAGAAGATGATATGAACATTATAAAGGGATAAAGGGATAATGAGGTGCTATATAGTATTAATGAGCTCAGGATTGATAAAAGGACAGAGTGATATCATGGGTTGAGTATATAGAATTTTTGGTATATTTGGTGTATGGAAAGGGTTAATTTTTATTGAATTCGTGTTTTCACTAAGATTCTATAGAAATTTATGTTATTATCATATTTCAGGAGGATTCATGATGAAGTCCTTCAAATGTTTGGAATGTGAAAAAAATATATATCTTATGAAATATGGGGGACAAATAATGGTATTGACATGCTTGTTATATGACCTTTCTAGAAATCATTTTCATTATTCTATGAGATTAGAAAAAGGTATTATAGATAAGCCTAAAGAATGGAATGGATTAAGCTGGACATCAGATACTATTGTTTAAGGCTAATTTTTTTCTATAATGTTATAATAGTATTGTTTTAGAAAAAGGTCAACCCGTAGGATGGTCGACAACCCATCGCATCAGACAAGGTTGTTGGAATTGAATCTACATACGATGTGTGACAGCCATTTATCGCCTAGCAATGGACTACATGAAGTCCCTATTTTTTAGAATGTAGTTTTATTTATTAAGAAGTATAATAGATGAAGTAAAACTCCATTTTTTGAATCATATATGGTTAATCTTATCATAGATGGACTTATGTATCTTTAATAATTTTTTTAACATTTTAGTGATAAATACAGATGGAATGACCTATCATTCTATCATATGATCTACTAACACTTAAATAATGACAAACACAACCTCATTTCATTAAATAAGAGATGATGTTGAAATTATTCATGGAATGTCCAACGATGATATTACATTAATATCAAGTAAGTTTTTATTCTTATTCAAAAATTCATCAAATTTAGGGAAATGATCTTGAAAACCACATAAGTAGTCCATGTACCCTCATATATGATGAATCTAATGGTACCTTAGTTAATTACAAATTTATATCTTTGTGATTTTTGGGTTTTTCATAGTTGTGTTCTCTACCACTCTCCATCATAACATGATGTTTAGATTTCTCTTCTATATCCATGTTTTCACCTATATTCTCCTATGTGGAAACCCAATGATTAGTTGATTTGGGTAACCATAACGTTTCATAATTTATTTTTGTAAAATTATGTTTTACATTTCGTTTTTATGATGCGGGTTTCCATAAAAAATGCATTCATGTAGTAAACCATTTATAACCCCAATGAATTTCGTGGGGGAAATTCATTTTAAGGGGGGTAGAATGTAACACCTAGAGATTTTATGAGAAATATTCTTTTTAATTTCTTTGATGACGTGTGTTATACCCTAAACCAATATTTGATTTCACTATACACAACACTATATTAGCTTGTAGTATTTGCAAACAGTATTCTTGCCTTGTGTTTCACACAACAGCTACCTTCCTCAATAGCTTGTGTTGTACGCAATACAGAGTTTCAATAAACAACGATATATTGTTATAATATTATAATGAACTAGCCATTATGAATTGTATTAAAAAATTTGAATTTTATAACATTATCATTCATCATACACATAAACTAGAACATGGTATGAGAAAAAAATAATTTTTTTGGGTGAATCAAGTATTTTAAAAAAAATCAGTTTTGCAACCTTTTGGTGGCGCACCAACTGTAAATCTAGTTTTTGACACATTTATGAGTTAAATTTGACAAAATAAAGATATTAATTTTTTTAAATATATAAATATTTACTTAGGATATGTTGTTAATATTTTCATGATAACATATATATATTGATGAAAAGTGAAAATATGCTAAATTTTATTTAAATTAAAATTTTTCATCGAGATATTTTATATTGGTAATTTATAATATTGAATTGTTTTTAATTAAAAATAGAATATTTTTTACCATTAAATATAATTTATGTCATTATCATTAATTTTACAATGAATTCATATGTAAAATCCTTCCAATATTTTGTATTGTTTTAAACAAAAACCTGTTTTTTTCAACAACGAGATTTATTTTAAATTAAATTTCTGAAACATTTGCGTCTTGAATATGTAAAAATGGATTTCATATTTATAATCAGTAGGATAAAATTATGTTAGTAGGATACTTTTATTTTTTGGCATTATGAATAGTAATTATAGTAAATGTTATTTACTATATTTAATGGTAAATTAGGTAATTAATGGTAATAATATTATTATAAAATTACCCTGACACTTGTATTAATATAATTGTTGTGTTATAGCCTGATTCCATTAGAAATTCTTCATTTTTGTTAGTTTTCATTTGAAATACTTCTCTTCCATATCAGGAATTCATATATATACTCCATTAGGGATAGATCTATGATATTTTATTCAAATAATGATGACTTTTTGTTGTGTGGTTGTTAGAGAACATGTTCTATTATGGGTTTATGGAAAATCAACATAGTTTTGTTAAATAATTTGTGTTTTTATTCATTTTCTCCATAATTTCTAAGGTAGGTGGCCTCACTATCAACTCATATTATTACAACATGAAGGAATAGTTTAATATTAATTTACTGTCCTGGTATTGGTTTTGAAATTAATGTGAAAATAATTTAAGAAACCCTATTTAGTTATTTTTTGTGGTTTTATGATGATTTATTATATTTTAATGTATTTATTTTAATGATTATAAAATTAGGTTTCATAATATGGATTTGGATTGATTTATGGAAAATGGAATTTTTGAATGTTTTTAATTAAAATGTTGTTTTAATGAAATTTCATGTAATAGTTACTTTAACATGGATTGGAATACATGGGTTTGTGTGTGTTCATGATTTTAATATAACCCTAAATAAGGGGTGTGTTACAATGGGGTACAAGGGACATGACCTAATATAAGGGGTGTGTGTCATTAGGAAATTACGAGATTTTCCACATAGTGATGACTTAGTGGATTACTGAGAGACTTCTCATGATTATGGGACTATCATTGAAGCATTAATGTTTGGGTGTGTGGGTGTGAATCACAAATTTGGTATACCAAAAAAGAAGATATGAAATTCCATAAAGAGTTCATGGTTTCTTCACTTGTAAAATATATTTTTATTAAAATTGTTTTATAGTATGTTATATACTATTTTAAATTGATTAATATAATTTCTTTATTTAAAGTGGTTACATGTTCTATCCTAGTGGTCTTAGTAGAGAATCCATTTGGAGAAATCATACTGAGTTTCATTACTCACCCTTGATATAGAACATTGGTGATTTTATAGATATTTTGTATCTCTAAAAATGTAAATGAAATGTATCAAATTTTTTTAGTGGTTCATCAAGATGCCTTAAGTTGTATTGTGGAGTTGATGAATTGGTAACGTTTGTAGCTATGGAGTAATTTCTTTCGATTCGTTTAGTTTTGATGGGTTTCTCTTTTACCTTGTAGATGAGGTTGATCTTGGTTTATACTAGGTACTCTAATATAGTTGGTCTTGTCTTTATACATTTAGTTGTAATATATTGTTATTGTGCGTCATATTATTGTTTTGGTTATGGAATGATTAGATGTTATTGTTATATTTTTAAAAGGAAAATCATCCCCCCCAATTATCAATGATGCCCTAGAAATTTATTTCCATCATTTGGTGTCTTGGGGTTGTCTCTTATGGCCAAGTATCAATTCCTCCTCGACTCAAGCCAATGAGGAGGGGTAAAACATGAAAACATTATAATAACATACAATTAAATCATGTCCCAAATGACCAAATTGTTTAGTAATCTTGGTAAAATAGACACATACATGTTTCTTTAATAATAATTGAATACAAAAATCACAACTTATTTTTTTGA
This sequence comes from Viscum album, assembly GCA_963277665.1. NCBI lineage: Eukaryota > Viridiplantae > Streptophyta > Magnoliopsida > Santalales > Viscaceae > Viscum > Viscum album. The sequence continues at coordinate 1,821,987,924 of OY728164.1, forward strand.
TAATAACATTATTCTATCTATAATTTCCTTTCATATCATTTTTAGAGCACATCATTGAATACTGGGAAAATGAAGGGTGAGATAAAATTCTCTTTAAGTGTTAAATATTGTGGAATCAATAATGAATCAATGGGAATAATCAATATGACAATGTAAATAACTGAACAATTATTCCATGTTATCATTAATATAATAAATAAGTGCATAAATAATATGGAAAGGTAAATAACTACAAATAAATTCCATTTAATCAATAAAATTACTATCATTACTGGATAAGGAATTACGAATATTTCATGGTGAATAACTAAAAACCAGGCCATTTATTCAGTAAACAGATAATTAAATTTATCCATAAAATGTTTCATAGTGATAATGTAATTGATAATAATATCATAAACTTAATAAATGAAATGTTGAATTATAGAATTTCATGCTTTCTTAAAACATGATACCTTTACCATCACGACATCTCATAATATGGATTAAACAATAATGATGAAAATTCATTAGTTGAGGCTAGTCAACTGACTCATCTGATGAAACTACCAATGCATAATGTGGAAATAATTAACTGGGCCCCACATGTGATTGTCGGTCCATTTAATTATTTATATATCAAATAATAGATTTAATTAATTGAAAATGTTCCTTATCATAAAATATCTATATTTAGAAAAATATCTAGATTTATCAATCATTCTACATATAATCAAATTACTATCAAATTAATCACAATATTTATAAATGATATAAAATTTAGAAAATAAAAATATTCATGATAATTAATATTTATAATTATGGGAAATTTAATGTCCAATGATCAGTGGAAAGTGAACATGTCACGGTATGATTATTGACTAAAAATGAATTAAGGATGTGAATTTTAATACCATTCTTAGTTAGAATGATCCTGAACCATCAATAAAAGAATTTATGATTTTATAAATATAATGTATACAAAATGAAGTATAATAAATGGTTTTTTGTTGTTGATTAATATTAATGTAATAAAAATATATTTAAAAACATTTATGAGGGAAATAAAATTTTAATTTGGAATTTTTTAATATCTATTTTCGTTGAAAATTCATTTTTATTTAAAATAAATATTCATTTTAAATTAATATTAAAAAAAATTCTTTAATAAGATCACCATAAAATTTAAAATTATTCTTCAAATAAATGATTGTCATGTTAGCATGTAATTCTATACTTGTCATAAAAACATTCCTTTTACATAGTAAAAAGGTTAGAAATGTTCATTAGTCTGATTATTACAAAAATATTACATTTAAAACATTTTGTAGGAATGGAAAACCAGTTAAATGAAATTTATTAAATCCTTTTTAAAAGGTGAAATAATAAATAAGTCTTTTTAGAAATCCTTGTTTTGTAGGAAAACAAATTTACTGTCAATGAGAAAAATGAAGTCATATTTTAATAAAGAATTATCTCAATAATAATAAGTAAAAAAATTGAAAAAGGTATAATCACTTGAAAATATATTGAATGAACAAATAAGAATAAAATTAATGGTTCAAATAAATAATTATTATATAATTTCTTGTAATGTAACATCAAAAATATACAATCTCAATTAATTGTGCTTGTGAAATTACCATTTAAATTAATCACAACATCGAAGTGAGAATTAATAAAAGATTAAATTATGTGTATCAAAAGAAAATTGACATAAAACAGGTAAAAATATGAATATAAATAGTCAAAATAATTTTACATGTATTAAAATAATATTAATGATAAAAAGGAAGTAATTAAAAACAGTGAAATGTGATTCAGTTATTAAATTCATTACTATTGGGTAAATGTTAATTCAAATACCATTAGGTGAAATAATTCAAATTAAAAACAAAAATTTCCTTAATAATGAATAATTATTGAAATAAAATGTCAATAGTTAGTATATACACCATATAAAAGATACTAGGTGCCTAAAAAATACAATATACCTCAATGAAATGAAATTGAGATAAAGTCCCTTACTTTACCATCGCTTTTGGTGGAATGGAATTTAACCTCATGTATAATGGGTTGAATCAATTTATTAGCATATTAAAAAACCATATTTATAATTATTATATCATATATGGTCCTTTTATAACATAGTATTACCCATTATATAATAATAATTAATTATATTCATCATTTCATGTGTGAATTTGCTTTTCATTCAAGTATTTATTGAGTTGTTATTTTTTTCCCTCTTATTTAGATCATGATTTCATCATATCAGTAATTTAAGACATGTTATAAATATCATATATATTCTGTATATATTATATTGTATTAATCCATAATATTTTGTGATTGGAAAATAATTACAACATTCATGGAGATATTAGGTCGTATGAACGTATGAACAATGATTCTATTTTATTTTCATATTGAAAGAATGAAAATTAAATAACAAAAACACACAAACATATATATAAATATAAATATTTGTGTGTATATAATCATTCAAGTATCATGTTATGATATATATATATATATATATCCTTTTTTAAAAAAAATCCTCAATACATTTCATGTAATGTGTGAACAAATCACATCAGTTTGATTGGTGATAGTTTGTTGAACACATAAACAATGATATCATATTAGCAACAAATGGAATGATTGAAATTATGTGTTATAAAATAATTAAATAATGATAAATGAATAAAAAATATCATATATTAAAATATCAAAAGTATTTCCCTCATTATTCCCAACCTTGAATGGTGGTAATGGGAAAACGAATGAAATCGGTTTGCAAGGCGGTAGTCCTACGTACACAGGAACGATTATTTCGTAACCCATTTGATGGATGTCTGTTAAAATTTAAGTAATAAAATAAATATAACAAAATATTATTATATTAATGATATGGATGTTATTACATAATCACGATATAAAATTTATTATAGGTGGTGGAGAATGAAAAAAAATATCCTTTTAGAAAAAAATTACATCTTATCCCCTTATCATACATAAGTTTGCATCAATTCCTAATTAATATTGATTTATAACCATGTTGAGGCATATAGGATGTTTATGGGGGAATTGGGGAGTTATTTGAGTAGTTATTTTACAAAAAAAATGGTTTTATTGGTGTGAAGGAATGAGAGATGGGGAGGATATTTATAAGTTAGGGAGGTGACATTGTTGGAATTTTTGAAAAAAGGATAGGTGTTCGAATAGTTTTACATAGTAAAAGGATATTATAAAAGAATTTTTTTTTAATATATTTATAATGGTATAAATATTTCCATCAAATGGGTTTTGTACAATTTTTGGGTCATTATAACACCTTATACTCTATGTTTAACCACAATGTAAACTCGGTTTTCCCTTAAACATTGTAATAAATTTTTACTAATTTCACTAATTCTGTTGTTAAAAATTTAAGTCTACTCTATTATAAATTATAAATAATTCTGATTATAAATTATATTTCTATTTTTTATTATTAAAATCACTTTATTGGGGAAACAATTAAAATAAAACTCACATATGGGAAGAGAAATCATGTTTTTAAAGTAAAAGTGTTCAAAAGATTGCTAATATTTTATATATAAATTAAATATAAAAATTATTATATTGAACTAAATTGGATTAATATATGTATATATTATCCATTTTTAATTTAAAATCAATTTAAAAAACAATTTAACATTATATACTGTTGAGATGAAAATTCAATTTTCATTTGAAATTTATTATTTTTCACTATTCATCAAAAAATAAAACTCCTCCGAAAAATACATAAAATTAAACCCAATATTAATTGAACATGATTATTTAGAAAGATAAATAATTTTTAAAAAAAAATTTATAAAAGTGTAAAAAAAATTAAAATAGGTGTGTTGTTTAAATGATAAAAAAATACCTTTTGAAAAATACAGCTATTTACATGTAAAATTTTATTAGTTATTATATTATTCATATCAAATATATTGGTTGAATGTAAAAAAAAATTATTGAATATATAATATAATAATTCAACAAATAAAACTAAAAAATATTAATTACATTATTTTATTCGGAAAATAACATTGATGTATAATAATAGTTATTTATAAAAACATTTCCTTTATACTCAATTAGTTTTTTATATTAACTTCTAATTAATTAGTAGCAAAGTAATTCCTCCATATATTTTAATAATTTGGTTAATAATATTCATATATAATAATATAATGGAAAGGAGATATTTTCCATTTTAAATAATAATATTATCATATTTTGTAAAATTTAGTCTTGCATGTAATGCAAGAAATCATAGAAACTTGTTGTTGTGTGTTACATAAGAAAACTAAATGTTTCATGTATTAAAAGATATATCATATATTGAATTTATTTAGAATAGTAGATATATTTTAAATTATCAGATGTTATATTCTTTTATTTACTTAGTTTTATATGTCACATATATAATTAATTATAGTATTAATTTTTTAATATTTCATGGTGTTACATTTATGTTATTACTTGTGTTTTTTGCTTCAAATTTTTTATTCCCAATTAATTATATTTATTATTATTTGGAATTTGTATCCTGGAATCCATCTATTCTCATTGGTTAAACCTTCACTTCCAATTATTATTCTCATTATTTTTATCTTCATTTGATGGTGACATATTCAACCTTTGACATTTACTTATTCATATATTTTCTTTTATGATTTACCTTTTGACTTATTAGTTATTCTACTTCCTGATATTATCCTTTAAATTCTATACATTTCATTTAGTCATAGTTTATCTTTATTTTTTTATCCATATTTAATTCATACTTTTGTTTTTATTTTTGTACTAGATTACTTTTTGGTTATTATTTTACTTTTTATTGTAGTTTTTATTTTTATTTTACTTTTGAACCTTATAGATTTTTCATTTAGTATTAATTCTGAATCTTCTTCTATCTTCCATCCTCTCTCTTCCAGATTATTATTCTACTTCTAACTCAAGTTCGTCTATTTTCAATTAGCATTCTTCTAACTAATGTCTCTGAATTTTAATTATTCATGTACTTCTATTTTCATTATTTTTTATTACATAATTTATTATTATTCATTTATCCAACTAATACATTTTTTCACTTACATCTAATCCACTATTTATATCGACCTTATGGATTTTGGATTGTTGATTATGTCTGGCATAAAATTCAGACCCATTTTTTTGGTTCATTAATTCTCCTTCTACATCTGGATTATGGTTTTTCTTTTTCAAACATTTATTGTAGTTTTCATTTTGATTATAACTCAAATACTACTTATAATTTTATACTTTTATTCTTAAAATATTTCCTTATTTTTTGACAATGTATTATGACTTATGCATTTATTAACACATGTAATTAACTTTTTATATTCCACCTTCAATTTTTATTCATTTTTTTCTCTTATATTCAATCTAACTACAACATTCCTGCACCAACTTATTATTTATATATTCCATTTTTTGTGTCATCTATTACTTCCAATTATAGCCTACTTTCAAATTCAATCATTACTTTATGATTTCATACATTACCTCCATCTATGGTTGGTTCATTAACATTTGATTGGTGATCTCTATGTTTAGAGTTTCACTCCCACTTCAAAATTTTACAGTTCTCTCAATTATTCATAAACCTCTACTTTTGAATATGTTTATGTATTTCATTTTAATAATTTTCTTTCTTCCAAAATATTTATATATTTAATCTTGATATTCTTCATATGAATAATATTTTTCAATTATGTTTTCAAAATATTCCTTATTTATTATACAGTTTTCTTTTAAACTCTTATTATTTGCCTCATCTTCTTCATTTTCTACTAAATAATTTTGTAATGTCCTCGACCCAAGAGCCACTAAAAAGGTTTACCAAGTTGAGTCATCACATGACCTCAAGTGCACCTAATCATAAACAAGAGTTTTCTAACTAGTAGTGAGTGTCAAATAGCTAATGCAGGGAGACTAGACCCTCTTTACTAATGTATGCAATATAATAACACAATATAAATAGTGGAAATAATATGTAATGTCAAATATATATGCATAAAAAGAATCCCCCAAATAGGAAAAAAATCCTCAAATCAAATATAACCATGCCATTCCATACTAGTAGTTCCTCAAGTGCAGGAAACCCAAAATTAAGAAAAGGTGGAAATTCCTCAATGATCATCTCTCTAAGTATGGAACCTCAAACACATACATCCTAAACCCATATCAACTCCCAAGCATAAGGTCATCACCCTTTTCCTGACCTATAACTATAAAATATAACCGGGTACCCAATGAATGCCGAAGAATTATGTGGGTACAACTCGTTAGGCCACCACCAATGGTGTCTACGAATTTCCAATATAACAGATAATTCGTGAAAGAATAAATAAAAACATGTAATAGAAATACAATTCGGGAGACAAGAGATTAGAATCTCTAAATAGCTATTACTAACCATGGTTTCATTCACTATGTCTCTTTTATTATTAATCCATCATCAATCTTGAGGTGCATATGTTAGGAATTCAAAACATTCACATGTGTTTCAGGGAATCTATCATTTTTTATAAGATAAAACTTTTATGTATCTATGTAACTAGGTATGAGCATAATATGTAATCACCACACTTACCTGAGAGCCTCATTTAAGTTATTTTCATTGAATACAACCATTTGGGCACAAATCACTAGTCCAACTCTATGTCCCATGAATTCTGTGGTAGGTTAGAGCATCAATCCAACCATACCCATGGGAAGAGAATAAATCATGTATCCCACCACCAAGCCATGTTCACATTATTATTTATCCATTCACCACATTAATCCATATCACAACCAATACAACAAATACATATAACAATCACACCATAACAGAACAACAATAAACAATATCAATGGAAATAACAATACACAACAATCATCATCAGAATTAATACTATTATATAACCCATTAAAACATTATCCATTTAAATTTCAAAACCATTAAACCCAATTACAATTCTATTGCCTTTACCCTTTAACAATATTTAACAATTCCCATACATTATACTATTTTTCTCGTTTACCTTTTCACATGTATTTTCCAACATATTCTTTTCAAGTAAAATTATTTTAAACTATAAAACGACCACTTCATTACATTCAACCCCTTTAGGTATACCCCAAAAATTCTTATGTGTTATCATATTCAACATATTCTTCTATTCCCTTATTACATCAAATTAAACATGCTTCCAATTTTCCTATTCTATTATCCAATTACAAGTTCGCTATTTCATATGCACTAATCCTCTTAGGAATTTCTATCAAAATTCATTAATCATTTGACATAATCTCATATAAACCAATTTACTTATTTTCATGTCATAAAAACAATCCATTTATGCCATTTTCACCTTAAGAACAACTATCATCATATCATTTACAATTAAATCCACCATTATAACATGTCATGAAGTCTCCACATGATCACGTGGTAACCCTTAACATTACCCTATAAACCTATAGTCCCAAGAATATCAGCACACCTTATGGGTGGGCCTAAAAGGGTAATTCATCCTCTACACATCCCATTGGGTTCATTAGGGTTTTAATTGGTCACCTAGAAATTCTTTATATTACCAATCCCTCTACCGGATGAAATAACCCAATTAGTGATAAATAAGAATACATGCTTCCATGCAAAAATATAAAATAAATCTATTGGATAATACTTGTAGACAACCTACCTTGAATATGATGATGAAAACACTCATAATCGTGGCCTTGGATCTGGATTCAAGCACCCCTTGAAGACCCAACCATGGTTTCACCAAAAATGGAGGGTTTAGGGATTCTGAAGAAGGAAGGAACTACAAACCCTAATATTGAAATGAGAAGGAGTATTAGACATACATTGATATTTGATCTGCAACCAACACCGCTCTAAACGTCCATGAATCGAATGAGAATAGCCCTTGGGAAGATTGGGTGGTCCAAGATCATCACCAGGGGTTTAGGAGGTGAAACGGAGATGAATCCTAAGTTGGGTGTTAAAATCCCGTAATGGGAATTTTGTAAATTTATCAACTTTACTAGGTTACACGGTTTACTCGCACGGTTTTCCATACCATGGGAGAGATATTATCCCAAAATCATCCACTCACATGGTTTCCTGGGAATTTAACATGGTTATCTTAACTATCTGATAACCCTATGAAATCCACTATCCAAGGCTGCATGATAACCTAGGATGATCCCCAAAGTTTACACATACTATGTGAAAACCATGAAATATGCCCAGAAAACATCCTTTTCTTCCACTTTCATTACTTGGACCCGCAGAACACCCCCGAGCCTTCTCTTAAAATTTGGGAAATATATATTTATAAAAAACAATGGAATTAAATTAGAGAATAAAAAAACACACAAACACCCTATGATAATCTAGGATCATACAACCTCGCCACCATATAACAGCTTGCTCTCGATCCACTCTTTATGAGAATCATTGAGCTTCCGTAACAAGAGGTCATGACACTAGGCCTGCCTATTCATTAACATTTCCCAATTTCTCATTGAACATTACAATGATACCACAAAATCTGACAAAGGAATGGCATTGACACACAAAACATCCTCACAACAGCACCCAATGTGAATCTGATACTCTTAATGGAGGTATCGACTAAAACCACATCTGACCACTAGGAAATTATAGGGTAAACATTGTAAACATATCCTTACTCAAAAAAATGGATACATCGCACAAAAAATAGAATCATCATGGAGGAACCAATCAACACCCCATTGGTCTGGTCCTCTATTCAACTCATGACCCAATTTAGTTAGCATTATTTTCCTCTATTTTAAAAAACCAATAGTGACAAAACTAGGTATCACTCGGAGTAATTAAACTATACTCTTGACCATATTTCTTGAAATTCATCGATCCAATACTTGTGTATCTTTGATCCCACTACAAGACCATACATATGAATGCAACTCAAACACTCAGTACTAAACTGATCCATCCCATGTCGATGCTTTCTATTAGGGCCAACTCACTTAAACTGTGTACACTTGATTCCCTCCAACCTAAATCTCTGATCACATTTTCAACCCACCATTGGCCCACTATGGTTTTCACCACCATGATCAGTTACTTTTCATGTCCAATCTTGTGGAAAGACTATTATAAACTCAACATAACTTTCACATCATACCTGACACACCCATTGTGGTCATTCCCTAACATCTGGTGGGATACCTTTATCATGGAACCACTAACCTCTAAATAATCATTAGGCTATACCATCTCAGCAACATCCCCAAACACTAGAACCCTCACCACTCAATCACTATCTAAAAAAAGAAAATATTCTCACTCAAGACTATTATGAAATTTGAAACATACTACTCCTCCCAATGCATCCACAAATAGTGATTTACCAGACTATGAATTCATCCCTTGATCATAGTCAAGTAGAGCTTCCAGTGGTTGAGTCATCATGGAACACTTAACTTCACCATTGTCCTGGGAATACATCAAATGGAAAAGTTTCCTTCAAACATAAAGGCATTCCAATACAATTGAAGGGAACTTACCTGAGTCAAATTTTGATATCCATTGGAGTTATATAACCCAACTTATCTTTCCACCAACCCATGCTACACCATACCACACTCTTTGATGATTAAACACATGATTTTCAAATTTCATTCAAAACACACCAATTCTCAAAGGCAATTATTGGATCAATAATCCACAATAGTGATGGCCCACATGGTCAATCTGAGAGACCCAACAAGAACCTCACATGTTCCGTCTTAGCATCTTGATGCCACTATATAAAGTCAATGTTCGCCTTCACACATTTAAGACCAACTCATCACTCCCCACCTTAGGATATTCATTTCCATTTCACTACACATGTGATTCAAATCACCATGGCTCACCCCCAAACACAAACTGAATCCCACAATTTAGATGTGGATGTCTAGCCTTCCATAGAATAATAGATTTAACATCAACTAGTTCCCTGTCCTGACATCCATTTGCGGTTAGCACAACTTTTGTCGATAACATGCCCATCCAAAGGACCTCTCCTGAAACCATCTATAGTGAGAATACCACCATCCCAATTCACATATACTGCCCGCATGACAATAAAATTCTTGATGAACCTCATCCAACCAAAACACCCTCATGTTTCTTGGTGTAAATACAGATCTCCTCAACAAACATGTGACAGTGTGAAGATGTTGGGAATGATCCTCACAAGATGAGGTGCACTATAAATTTATCATTGAACAATACCCTCAACCTATTTTTTTTTTCAGATATCACCTCCCATGATAGAAAACCTTGATCTTCTGAGGATTTTTGGCTTCTCTACTACACACCTCCCATCAGCATTTAACCACCACTCCTCAAGAATGATTTCCATATAAGACTCACCACCACCCTATAACAATAATTTATGTAGTCGTGAACCAATTTGTTCCCTAGTACCACATCCACCACACCACCTGAGTTCTTCTGGTATACCCATAAAAATTTATGATCGAACACAATAGTTTTCCATGGTAACAAAATCAATGGTTTGCCACATTACCACCATTCCTTATTTAGTTTTATTAGGAATGAAAGACGCCTATCCTATTTGAAATCACTACCATCCAATGTGTACCAACATATATGAACACCTTAGAGCCCTAAAGAATTTTCACGTTTCTTTAAACACTATAATATCGACTTTAGCATCAACAAGAAAAACACCACCTTTGCATATCCCAGTGACCACTTAAAAAAATAACCATACCTCTTGGTTAGATAGAATCATGGTCCCAAATCCATTCTCAACATCTCACCCCAAAACTAAACCCTTAATAAAAACAGTCCCATCCTTGTAATTCAATTTACCAAGGATTAGACATACTCATATGCATCATTCCCTTCGTTGAATCATTCCTTATGAATTCTATTACAAATCACCCACATACCTAGACTGGCCACTCATGAGGTCTCCCTTTCTTTATATAAAACTAACAATGTAACACCATAACTCAAGTCTCATCACAAAGTCATCAACCATCCCATTTAACCCTAAAGGATAACCCGCACTTGTGTTCATCTTTTACATCCCACTATCAAGGTCTATCATCCACCCATATGACACACACCCAAGAGCAATATGAACCTCGTCTGGCTTCTCATAGGCCATGTTGAATGGTCAGTGATATTAATTCTGTAAACTAGAGTCAAAATGGAAAAAATCAATTGATTCACACACACATTGAGTTACAAAATAATTAATGTTTTAAAATGATAACCTCACCCCTATTCTGATACACATTATGCCAAGCGACCCAAGAGACCATTTCTCAAGGTTTTGCACCAAAGGAACTAATACACATACATAGGCAGCATGAGACAAACCCCCATTCAATGGTATGAGAAACAACTTGAAAGGCCTCAACTGACCTGGGTCACCACACCCACAACAACACCCATCTCTAAGGACACTAAAACCCTAAAACTCATTATTATTTCCATAGTACAACCCACACAACTAAAACCCACCATTTTTACTACTTTAATATTACCATAGATCAGCTTAAGACATCAACACCACTGCCTAACTAAAAACATGTCAAGGAACAACCAATGTTTCATGGTTTAGATCATTCTACTTACCCAAATTCTCAATATCCTTATATACATGGATTCATATCCCCCAACATTTTCATCAAAAAATATATCAATGGAAGTCTAATTGGTATAGGATGAAATAGTAGGATACACTAACTCCCATACATTACCCACTCCACAAACCCTATTCCATGAGATGTGTACCCATCTCTACCACTACCCTCACCCCCTATTATAATGGTTCGTGGTCAACATGGGGAAAACCAATTCACTTAATCACAGACCAATAATCAACCATACCTTAAAACCATTCCCTCTTTTACAGACAAACATTTTTTATTAATAAAAATTATTATCTCAAAATATGTTATGAACATAATTCTAGCTCATTTAAACTTTTCATTAGAAAAAATTTATTAACTATCTCATCATCACCACACAAATATTTCTATGTTAAACAACATTCGTTCATTACAATTTACCATAACCCAAAACATCAACCTATTCATAATATTTCATTATTCAAAATATTAATTAACTATCCATTTACATATTTTAATTTACTCACTTTTTTACCATTATTAGGAACCATTTTATTCAAATTTTATAAAGAACTAAAATTAATTCTACTCTATATGCCCCAAGCACCAATCTCATGTTTTCCTATCATGATTTTTGCAACCTATATCCTTAGGTGCCTAAAATAATGCATGAATACAAAACCTCATTCAATTCTGGCTACGAGAAAAATATCATCAAACTATCACATCACACCATAGGTGCATCACCTAATGGTGAAATTTCAACAAGTGTAACAACAAAAAAGAACAATAATTACCTAATAGGTTGACTTGGTTTTTCCTTAATACATGGGTTTGTTACTCACAAGAATGATCTTATTACCATGGCCCAACACTGTCCAAATATCCTATCTACCATCCCCAAAAAGTAATAAAGATAAAATAACTCCATTGATACCACTTTTTAACATTCCCCGACCTAGGAGCCACTAACCCGGTGCCCCATGTTGGGTCGTGACATGACCTAAAACGCGTCTCCCCATATACCAATGTTTTCCAACTAGAAATGAGGTTCTAATTGGTAACATGGGGAGACCGTACCCTCTTTACCATCATAATCCGTATAAGAACACAATATTAATAACAAAAATAATATGTAATGACCAATAGAAATGAATAACAAGAATCCCCGAATTGGGTACCATCCGAAAATAAAATCTGACCATACCATGCCATAACAGTCATGCCTTAAATATAGGAAACCGAAAATGAAGAAAATGGATAAAAATTACCAAACATTCCTATCTCCATGTATGGAACCTCATCTATGTACGTCGAAATCCCAACTCAATTCCCAATAATTGGGACCTCGCCCTTGTCTGGACCTGAAACCATAAAATCTGCTCAGGTACCCAATGACAGTTGGATCATAGTGTGAGTAAAACTTATTGGGTCACCACCAAATAGTGACTAAAAATAACCTGTCCAAAAGATAGTGCATGAAAGTATAAATAAACAACAACTTAAAGAAATACAATTCAGGCCCACTAGTTATCAATATATACTTAGCTATTTCTAACCATGTTCATATTCACTATGTCTCTTTTATTACTAGTTTATCAAAATCATGATGTTCATAAGTTTGGCATTCACATCATTCAAACATTTTTCAAGGAATTTTTCATTTTTCATTTGAGAAACAGGTTATGTCCTTATCTCACTAGGGAAGATCAGATTCAATAATCAACACAATTACCTGGGAGCCTCATTCCTAGTATTTTCATTGAATCCAACCATTGGGGCATAGGGAATCAGTCCGAATCCCGAAATAGTGCATTCCTTAGTGGGTTAGAGAATCCGTCCAACCATAACTATGGGGGGAGCATCTGTCTTTTATCACAACACCAATCTATCTGCACATTATTATTTATCCATTAACCATATTTATCCATTTCATAACCAATAGAACCAATACATATAAAAATAGTACCATAAAAGAATAACCATAAACAATATCAACAGTCATAATAATAAACAAAAATCAACATCGAACTTAATATCTATCCATAAACCATTAATACATTTTACATTTACATTTTAAAAACATTTTACCCAATTCACATTCCCTTTCCTTAAACCCTTAAAAATATTCATCAATTCCAATCCTTATCAAATTTATCCAGTTTACCATTTCACAAGTATTTTCCCCTTAATCTTCTCAAGTACAATTTTTTCTCCAATAGCATTACCACTTGATTACATTTATCTCTTTTAGGTATACCCTATATTTCCCATGGGTAATCCCATTCAAATTATTCTTCAATTCCCTTATTACATCTCATTTAACATATATCCCATTTTCCCATTCTATTACACAATTACAAGTTCACCATTTCATATGTACTAATCCTATTAAGAATATCTAACAAGTCCATTAAGAATTTTACATAATATCAAATAACACATTTTACCATTTTTCATGTCATGACAGATAATATCATTACACCCATGTCACCCTAGGAACAACTATATGATCCTATTTTTGACTAAATCTACCATTAGATCATGTCATAAACTCTCCACATTATCACATGATAAACCTTATCTTAACCCTACCACTCTTTGGGTCCGATAATACCCACACACCAAAAGGGTGGTTATAAAATGGTTAAGTAGTCCTCCACAAATCCCATGAGGAATGTAAATGTTTCAATTGGTCACTTAAAATGAATTTTTTACCAAACCCACTAATGGAACCGTGAAAAAAATTATCAACAAATAATAATGCCTTCTTCCATTCAAAAATCTAAAATAAAAAAAATGAGATAATATATATAGACCACCTACATCAAATCTGTTGATGAAATAATTCTAAATTGTGGACTTATATCTGTATTCAGACACCCCTTGAATCCCCAACCCAATAATCAACAAAAAAATAGGGTTTTACAGATTTATAAGAATAGGAAAGGAACTACAAACTCTAATCATGAAAAGAGATGAAAGAGGAGCATTAGACATACCTATGGATTCTATTTAGAACCAACGGTTCTCCAAATGGTCAATAATTGAAGGATAATTCTCCTTGGGAAGATTATGTCTTCTAGGATCATCACTAAGGTTCCATGAGGTGAAATTTAAGAGAATTAAAATTTGTGTTTTAAAATCCTATAATGAGAAATTTTTAAATTTCTCAACCTTACTGGGATGTACGGTTTACTCACAAAGTTTTCCAAACTGTTCCAAAACTGTGCAAGTGCTACTATCCAAAAATCACCCATACACACAGTTTCCTAAAAAAAATTCATGGTTCTCTTAACCATGTAATAACCATATGAATGACTCTGTCCAAGAATGTTCGGTTATGTTTGAGCATCCACATGATTTTCACTAACCGTGTGCAAACTGTGCTGTATGCCCATAACACTTCTTTCTCCTCCTCATTCATAACACGAACCCCCAGAACACTACCGAGCCTTATTTTTACCTTGAGGAAAAATGAGTTTAACTTAAATAATGTCTTTAAAATATAACATAAACAAAAAAACACACACCTTATGATAATCAAGGATCCTAAAAATCTATTTATCAATTTCTATTTTCACACATTGCATTTTATATTGATTTAAATTTTCTTCATTTTTATTTTATATTTTATATTGGTTTCTTGTTATCATTAATACCATGATATATAAATTATAATCCTTTGAGATGAATTGTTTTGGGTGATTGTAGTTTTTCATTTTAGTCATATTTATAAATTTATTTTAACAATTAACATTATAATGAATAATAGATTTTGAAAAAAAATTATATATTTTTCAAATGAGATACAATAATTGAATATCATCATTGTATCATTTCTTAGTGAAATTTGTTTTTTATGAAAATAAATTGAAAAAATTTTAGTTTCAAACCATTAAGAGATCCTTGTATAAGTAGGTGTTTCCCATATGACTATAATGATTAATGTTGAATCACCCATCATGTGATAAATACAACTATTAATTTCTATTTTTTTGGAATTTTATAATTTTATTTGAGATCATAAAATAATGATTAATTAGGATTTTAATTTTATTCTAATTTATTTTATCATAACTAAAATTATTTTTTAGGAATATGATGGAGGGTGGATTGTCAAATTTTTTCCCTTACCCTTATTGGTAATGACGAAATCATAAATTCTTGTTTACATTGATGAAAACCAGTATCTCCATTGGAGGCCAATTTCAATTAATTATAAAATATAATCTATTCGGAATAAATAATTTTTATGAATCAAATAATACTTTTATTTTAGTTATGTTGGATTAAATTGTTTTAATAAGTTGACTTTTCAATATCCTTTATGTCAATTGGTGGGGGTTGCATATGTATGCCTAATAAAGATGGGTTCAAGTGCTGAGGAATGTAAAATTGTTCCTAGTGTGGAGATTGGTAGTGGGCATCATAATCCTTATTGGACCTATGAAAATGAAGAATCATTTTGTGTTTTTTAATAACTGTTCCAACTGGAATTGTTATCACAACTATTGGGTCAATGGAATCGTAGAGGGAGGAACAAATATATTGATACTCACCATGAAATGTAAAATTAAATACTTGTAAAATACTATTTATGACATAAACTACTCTATTACTTCGGATATAAGTTTATTTTTAATCATTATTCAGATATAAAATAACCATATTATAGAATAGATATTAAATGTACTTGTAGTCATTATTTGTTCCTAGGGAATTCATTAGTTTCATGGTTTAGCATGAAGATACATTCTATAAAAAATTCCATTACTAAAGATGATTTTATGAATTGGGTGTAATTTTCCCCAATTATTTTAGATGTAACATCAAGTCATAGATTTACGAGTGAGTTTCATTGAATATCTTGTTCTTTGTGATAACACCATTTCCATTTTTCAACAATCACAGAGTATCTTCTATTTCTATAACATTTGGGTTTTAACATTAATAATATCCTGAAAAAATGAGGTCAAAAAATAGATCACACAATAACGTATTGGAAATAAAATTTCAGAAATTGATATTTAAGTCATTTATGATATATACAAATCAAGGACTCTTTAATCTAATACTTGAATGGCTTGTTATGATTAGAAGATTCATTTTTCCATCATGCTCATAACAAAAGTGGTAAAAATAATACAAATGTGTTCATATTGACATAAAAAATTACTTCAATGAATGGATCGTATATAAATTTGACATGAAGTGTGGTCATAATGGCATAAAATTTAGTTTTATTACAATTAAATTTCATTGTAAAATTTTTCTTGAGGGTGATAACCTAGAAAACAACGATTAATTGTCATTAACTTCACGGAAAACACAATAATTTAGTTTTTTCATTTATAATAATAGATTTCATGTCAATACTTCTTTTATTTTGTTCTAAATGACCAAATATTAGCTTTTATTGACGTAAAATTCATAAAAACACAAATCAACTATTCAAACCACAAAAAAGACCTTCAATTGTAGTTAAATTATTTTAAGGTATAAATTTTATTATTTGTTAAATTTTTCAATAGAAGCTACATTTTTTTGAAATATTTATTTCCTAAAATTAATAAAATAACATTTTTATTTTTTTAAAGATAAAAATATGCATTAATGGGATAAAAAATAGAAATCAACTCCAAATTGTCATGAAATCACATAATTTCATTAATTGATTAATTTTTTGGACATGTATGAATATGAATCACATATTCCAACAAGTTGTGTGGTTGGAAAGACCTGTTCAGTTTTTTATAACATATAAAATCCTAGAAAAACATGTGTCAACGAGTCAAGACCTAACAAACAACCTCATTGTGTTTTCTCAACACACATCAAATTTATAGTTCATATGTTTCTACATTAGAAAAAACTATACTACAATATATCTACATGTAATTCATGATAATATAATACCATCATCTTTTTTTAACCCTTTTTCAATTACTTTTATATTTAGGTACTACTTATTCCTTCTCCTAATTGGATTTGGTCTATGTCTTAAGTATTTTATTTTTCAATAATCTTCTATATTTTCTTTTATATCTACCATATAATTGTCCCAACGAATTATTTTAACATATTTTATAACTCTAGTTTAAAACACATTTTTCTACAACATATCCAACTACTACTGCTAGATTCTTTCCTACTTTTGATTCAACTACTACATTTCTCTTCATAAATTTTCATATTTTGGTATTTAGATTTTTTTATTATTTTTATTTTTATTAATTTTTATCTTTATTTCTATTTATATTTCTTATTTTTATGTTATTTTCACTTATTTGGTCTCATGTATTTCTTATATTACATATACATCTAGTTCCATTTCAATATTCTTACTTTGAGATTCTAGATTTTTTATTTTTTTTACATTTTTGGGATTATATTATATTTTCGGTTGATTTTATGTTAATAATTATGTTTTATTTTTAAACATTTCTTACCTCAATTACATTTCTCTATTATTCTAATGAATTCTTTTCTGGGACTGTGACTCCTCTAATGGGTCCAAAATTTAATTATAGTTGTTATTGTATTTAATGTTTTCTATTTAATTCCTCAAGATTCGATCATTGAATTTTTTTCTATAATTTCATCATCTACTATATATTTTGAATTTATTCATCTTTTAGTTCTAAATTTTGGATTTTTCTTTCAAGCATTTTAATTTACATAATTTAATGATTTATTTTTTCATCATATCCATTTTCTAAATTTTTTTTATTTATATATTGGATTCCTTTTCTGGTTTCTTCTTTTACATTTTCTTATAGATTTTTCTTTTACATTCGATTCTTCCTGATTTTATCATTTACTATTTTTTTATTTAATTTTATCTTCGATATTAATTATTAATTTCCAATTATATATATATAATTCTATTTTTTGGGTCTACTTAGACATCTCCATCCACATACATTTATTATTTCAAACATTTCTTACTGGTTTACATTCGATTCTACTATATATTTGGAAACTGAATATGAATCTATTTTATATTATTATTCTCAATGTGTATATATTGATATATATGAATATTACAATTTTTTATGAAATTAAGTATTTATAATACTTTTCTATATTTAATCTTATATTCTTCTTCATCTACTACATTTTAACTAACTTTATATCTTTTTTTCTATTTCTAATTTTGTTCCTTGCATTTTTTATTATATTTTTTAATTATTCATTCGATTATTATTATCACTATTGTCCGAAAATATAAATGATCACTCTGAGAGAAGAGTGGTTTTAGATGATTGTAGTTTTTATTCTAATCATGGTTATTTAAAACAATTAACATAGTTAATTTTAATAATTAACATTATGTTGAACATTTATTTTTAAATAAAAATGAAAATTTCTTTTAAATGAGATGACAGATTTAAAAATCATCAGCATATTATTTCTTTGTAAAATTTTTTTTTATGGAATTATGTTTATAATTTTTTAGTATCATACCCTTAGGATTCCTTTATATGGGTAGGAGTCTCCTAGAGAATCGTAGTGTGAAATGGCATGTCATATGAAATATATTTTTTTTTATCCATAGTTTCTATTTTTCTCCATAATTTTAATATTTTCCTTGAGATATAATATCATTTTAAAATAAGATTTATATATAAATTTAATTTAATTTAACTTAAATAAAATGAAATTTGTTAAATTTAAAAGAGGATGGATATTAAATGCATTACACTTCCACCATTCAGATAAGATGACATAATAGATTTTTGGTCATATTAATGATAGTGGGACAAACACCCCCACCATTGGAGGGATTTTTCTATTCATTTTTTAATTTGATTAATTTAGGGTTTTTTGGAAGAATCATCATACACATTATATTTTATTTATATAAACATGATGTGTGTTTTTATGTTAAGTATACAATAGACAGCAGGTCAGTTATTGGGAATTGTAGATTCATTCATAGAGAACACTTTCTTGAGAGCTTTGGTAATGAAATTATACATATTTTGGGTAGGGATAATGGGTATGAAAATTCTAATAGGACCCACATAAGTGAAATTAATTTTAGCAATTTGTACTGGCTTGACCACCAGGGGGCATTACTATAACTACCACGTCTGAGGCTTCTTGTGGGATTGTTTGAAATCTACTATTCATCTCCAAACAATTTAAAATTAAGTCTACTATGTATCTCATATTATAGAACTAGTCACTTTCAAGGATAAGATTTCATTTCTTTTTCCAAAAAAATTATAATTCAATAAAACATTCCACTGATAAAAGAAACAATAGATGTTGGATGTTATTACACATAATTGTTGTTGATGTAGCACACACTCACTATTTTTTAATTTATTTTCACTTGAAATATAATTTCTCTAATAAATAAAGAAGCATTACATTAACTTTAAATGTATATCTTTAACTTTTGTAATGTTATTATTCTTATATTGAAAATATCTTAGATAAGGGGATTCAAAATTGATCAACTGAGTTAAAAATCATGTCAAACATGGGAAAAGATATATAAGTAATTTTTTGATATGTATGAACCACCCAAACTCATAAATCACATACTCAATATTCTTGGTATGATTCAATGTTTCACTCGGGCATCACATTTTTATTGAAGGGGTTCAAAACTAAGAAAATGGGTTCAGATTTCAATTAATGGTTATTACATGTATGAATAGATTGAATGTTAATATAATGTGAAGTTTTGTCACAATGACCATATATACAATTTTATTTTATATAATGTTATTTAAAAATTATTATCATACAGAAAAGATCCTCAAATTTTCATTAAATCAATGATTTTTTTAAAATTTCTTATAGGAAATAACATACCACATGTAAATTCGATTTTTGTTTTGTTAGAAAGGGATCTAAATTTGTTTAGTTCCCTTAAGGTCAAAAAACATGTTAAAGGGTGAAAACATATCAAATGACATCATATTATAGTTAAATCAAAGGTAAAACCCATAATTTAATATTTTTACATGTTGTATTAATCCCAATGTCCACCCAGAAGATGGTTTTTCCAAAATGAAAGAATTTTTTTTATTGAATTAAAATTCAAAATGTTAATCAAAAGATTAAAACGTAGAAAACAATCTTGAATTATCATGAAATCATACGAAATTTATCATTGATAAAATTATTACATTTATGAACATAACCCATGTCAATCTAATAGGTAGCATAGTTGAAATCATAGCATAAATAGTGTTTACCATTTTTAAAAACATGGGTCATTTGTGAAAGTAATTATAAAAAAACATCTTAATTGGATCTCACAATAAGTTCGATTGACAAAGTATTTATTCCTACATGTAATAAATTATTCAACAATCATTTTCCAATGATTTCATTGTAATTTGAGACTATAAATTAGGCTTTGACCATTTTTTTATTCTATTTCTATTTATGTACAATGTATTCTTCAAATATGATCATGTTTTTGTCTTATGTTTCTTTTTTAGATTCATCTTCCGCATTTTATTCTATATCCATCATTATTTATTCCATGTCCTCGATTTACACATATTTTTTGATTCTAGTTGATAACATCTAATTCTAAATCACATTCAACTACTGAATATGGATTATTGTCTTTATCATATTCAAATAATTATTTAGGGTTTTTATTGTTAATTACTTTGAAATAAATGTAGATTTTTTTAACTCATATATTTATTCTTTTTTCAACTATTTATTCTTTTACTTTTTCAAATACTTATATTTTTAGATTATGACATTGAGCCTATAGATTTATTTTATTTTACATATTTTTAATTGTCATATATTAATACATGAGTTTTGTTATTGCTTATGTTTTTTTTCTTCTGACATTTTAGTATTCTATTCAATTGTTATTTCTAATGAATTCTTATTCTGGATAGAACCTCTTCTCATTTTCTTGACTTTCACTTCTAGTTATTCTTTAGTTTAATATGTTTTCATCTGATGATTCCAAATTTTACCTTTGAATTTATTTTCATTAGTTTTTACTTCTTTTTTTCCTTTGACATCTTTTTCTAGATATCGATTTTTTTTACCTCTAGATTTTTTTTATAAATATATTTTTATTTCGTTATTGAAATTTTTTTCATTAATTTTTATTAAAATGTTAGATTCCTTTTTCTTTTCTTATTAAAATGTTTCTTCAATTTTTAGTACATTCATTTTCATTCAAATATTATATATTTCTCAATTACTCATACTCTTGATTTATATTTCATTATCTGTTTTCTCTCTTCAAGATTTTGTTCAACTCAATTTCTTAATTTTTCTCTATCATTATTCTTCTTAATATGTTCAAATTTTCCTTGTTTTTCTGTATTTTTATTTTCTTCTTTTTATGTAAGTCATATAATTTTGTTATTATATCCAACTAATAGAAGTTTTATTATACATTAAATTATATTTTTATGTTATCTTATAACTTTTAGATTTTGGATTCTTTTACACCTTTTTTCAACTTTTTATGCTATATTCGCCTTTGGGTTTTAATTATTCCTTCTACTTCTAATTTTTTATTTTGATTTTTTGAATTTAACATTGATTATAATTCTCCTTGTATTTTTATATGTAATTCTTATTCTACTTTTTCTTTTGTTTCTACTACAAATTACCCTTCTATTTTATATTATGTATTATGAATTATGGTTTTATTATTACATTTGACATTTATTTTATATTTTACATTACAATTTTTTTATATTTTCAATTTCTCTACTTCCTTCTAAAAACTACATGTTTATATATTTTAGATTCTAGTTACTATATTATTTCCAATTTTTCCCCCACTTCTACATTTGATCTTCATTTTCAGATTCCACGCCTTAGCTTATTTTATGTTTTGTTCTTTGAATTTTGATTTATGATATCTATTTTTTATTTTCACTTTTTCTTCAACTCTTTCATGTAGCATTGTTTTTTTCTCCTTATTATAAGTTTTTACAAACTTATGGATTTAATTATGTCTTATGTTATGTATTCAAATTATTATAATCTTTTTATATATAACATGAATTCCACATCCCCTTTAACTTCGTCTTTCATAATTTTCTTATTTATTACTATTTTTCACTTACTCATGCTTTAGAAACTAAATTTTCATTTGGTTCATCTGATTCTTCTGCATATTTATATTATTTTTAAATTTTTTCTTGTATTATTAATTTTTCAACATCCCCTAGTTTTGTATATTCTTGTGGATTTCATTTTTAGTTATGTATTTCTCTATGTTTGGATAATATTTTTCCATCTACTTCAACTTCCCATATTAATATTATGTCTCTTACACTTCCAATTAATCTATCAAACATTTCATAATACCAAAAATCTTTATCCTATAATATCTTTAGTAATTACATTTTAATCTAGTTTATTTTATGATTATTCATATGATTTTCATTATTGAATTTATTTTTTTCAAGTCTACATTATTTCTTCTAATTTTATTACTTCTAAACCTTTTCATTTTCTTCATTTACTACATTTTATACTAACTCTATATATGTGTCCATTCCAATTTTAGGCCTTTTATATTTATTTATTTTATTTTTTCCATTTATTTTTTCTGATACATTTTCTTCATGTTAATAATTTTGTCAGGATATATAAATGATCACCTAGAGAGAAGAATGGTTTTATATGATTACAAATTTTTAATTTAAATCAATGTTATCTAAATTGAAAAAATAATTAATTTTAAATTTTACATTACAATGAAAAATGGATTTCAAAATAAAAATGAAAATTTATTTCAAATAAGATATCATATTTTAAAATCATCAATGATGTATTTCTTAGAGGAATGTTTTTATTTATGAGAAGAAATATATAAATTTAGAAATTTTTTAAATTGTACCCTTAGAAGACCCTTGAATGGGGAGTGGTTACTAGATTACTATAGCTAGAAAATAATATTCATCTGATATATGATTACTGAACTTATTAATTTATGATTTTTTTTGTATTTTAATTTTTCATAATTAAAATTACATTTAAAAATGTTAGAGGGGGTGTATTATCAAATCATTAAACTTATCTCTATTAGATATGATGAAATAATTGATTCTTTGTCATGACGAAAATGGAAGGAAACTCACCACTATCATTGGAGTGTGGTTTCTATTTTCCAAAATGACATCATCATTATCTATATTTTAATGAATCACAATTGGTTTTATATTTATAGTAGTTTAACATGATGTGTGTTATTTTGTAAATTTTATAATAACATATAGGTAAGATTTTTGGTGTTTTAAAAGTGTTCCTAGTGAACTTGGTTCTTAGTGTTGAGGGAAACAAAATTATACCTATTAGGAGGAATGTTATTTTGCCTACTGATCAAGGTAAGTCCCCAGAAGAGGAAGCCACTTTTAGTGATCTTTACGAGGTGATCCACCTGTGAGTGTTATCATAACTACCATGTATGAAAATAAATGTGATCATAAGTACAAAACATAATGTTTTAGTATATTTATGTCTTTAAAATCATGTCTGTAAGGGTCACAAAATAACAAAACATATCAATTTTACATTATATAAAAAATAAAATTCTTTAATTTATTTTCTGAAATATAAAAAAAATCTTCAAATCTATTTCACTTATGATTTGTTTTAAATTACCAAAAAAGGGATTATATTGATTTAAATGTCAAAAAATGGAGAAAACCTAAAAAAAGACCTTGAACTCTTCATAAATAAAAATAAATTGCTCGATGCTTAATTTTTGAAATGTTTCAATAGATCCCAAATCAATTAGAAATATGGGTTTAACCAAATGAACAAAAGCACAATGTTTTAGATCTAAATGTTAATAATTGTACTTAAAAGGGACAAAACATATAAAATGACACTGAATTACCAAGAAATCATAATACATAGATTTTTAATTATTTTTTAACATGTATCTCTTGACCTCACATTAATCCAACATGCAATGTAGTCAAAATTACTAAAAAATAGTTTTATGATACATAGAAGTATTTGATCATATGAATAAAAAATTCAATACCTAACAAAATAAAACGTATTTGGATCCCACCACACATCAGATTGATAGAAATTCCATTTATATATGTTAAAAATTATTCAAAAATCATTGTAAAATGATTTCATAAATATCTGATATATTTTTCTATTGTTAACCCCTTATCATTTTGTTCTATTATTTGGTATTAATGACTCCTAATATTACATACTTTTTCTTTATATTCTTCCTCCTCATAATATGATCATGTTTATGAGTTATGTTTCTAAATTTGCATTCAAATTATATATTTTTTATGTATTTTCCCTTTCATTTTCCTGGAATTGTTTTCTACTTATTTTATAACACTAGTTTCTAGATTATGATTTTACATCAGATTTACCAACTAATTTTGGCATCATGATTAATTCAGAATCTAATAATAATTTTGGATTCTTAAATTTTATTAATTTGGAGTTTTTATTTCCTTTGGATTTATTTCTAATTTTATTTTTTATTCTTCTTAATTTTTTTATTCTACAAAATCTGTTCCAATTTTTCCTTCCCTAATGTATCTAATTCCATTTAGGGATTTTTTTCTTCGTGCATATTGGTATTATGTATTGATTGTAGTTATTTTGATTTGACATATGTTTATACTTGAGTTTATGTCAGTAATAATGTTTATTTTTCTAATTTTTTTCTCCTATTAATTTTATATCTTTTAAGTGTGAATTATTCTCCTAGATTATTCCCCATATCATTGGATTAGTTTTCACTCAAATTATGGTTTTGTTTAATTTTTTTCATCCAACACTTTATGCATATAAATTTTACTTTTTTTCATTCATTTTCTATTAATCTTTTATTTTTTAAATATTTCTTCTTCTATATCTCATTTTTGGATTTCAACTTCCATCCATTACATTAACTTCATTTTTTGTTTTCTTTTTTACATCAATGTATTTATCTATAATTTGTTTTATAAATAAGATTAATTTATAATTAGTATCCTATGTTTTCATTTACATTTGATATTTTATCTTTTTGATTCCTCTCCTCTAGATTTTTCATTTATTATTTAATGTAATTATTATTCTGTCTCATGGGTTCTATCTTTTATATTAGGAATTCACTTCTAACTATGGTTCTTTATTTTACCTCTAACATTTATTATTCATGTACATATATGTTATTCCCTTTTAATATTTATTCTAATTTTATTGTTATATCCAAATAATAAATTTATTCTTTTTTACTTCCACTTTCGTTTGGGGGTTCTCCTACTAAATTTTGGATTGAGAACTTCCTTTTATTTCGACTTTTAGTGTAATATTTAATTTTTTTGACTTATTACTTATCCTTTTACATTGGGATTATGGGTTTTTTCATTGAACTTTGACTTTAGTTTTCCTTTAACTTTTAGATAAAACATTTTTTTTACTTTTGTTTCTTTATAATTCAATTTCGTATTATACTTTTAATTATATATTTTGAATTATGAATTTATTCTTACTTCTTTTTTTATTTTATATTCTTACATCTAATTTATTTTTAAATTAGTTTTTTGTTTTATTCTTCTATTTTAAATCAATATTATGATATCTGAAACCTCCATCTGATTTGTAGATTTTTTATTAGGATACATCTTATATTTCACCATTTTCCCCCATATTCATATTCATCGATCACATTAAGATTTCTTATTTTAGCCTCACCAGAAGTTGGTGATTTAACTTATGAATTATGGTATCTATATTATTATTTTCACTTTTGCTTCAAATTTTTCTATTGTATTTATTTTTTACTAAATATATACTTTTGAAGATGATTGTACATTCCTTTTTTTTACCTTTATCTTCGATTTTTTATAATGTTTCTATATATACATTTACATACCCTTCAAAATCATTTCCATTCAAACATTTATTACCACTTCTATTCAGTCAATGAGAACAATAGCTTTAGAACCTATATTACCATCAATTTAATCTTATATTTTTTTCATATGCCTATGATTTTTTAATTTTTATATCCAAATCTTCTTTATTTATTTTATTATTTTACCTCTAACTCTAATGATTGACCCCATATTATTGATATTATACCAAATATATCTCAACATCTATTTATATTTTAAAACATTGTATTTTATATTTATTTTATATCTTTCACTTATATTTTTTACATCTATATTTACTTCTTGTTAAAACTAATATATGTATATATAAGTGACCTCTCTAAGAGAGGATTGGTATTTCAGTGATGTCAGTTTTTTATTTAGATTAAGATTATTAATTTATGTTAATAATCAACATTATAATGAACAATGTATTTTGAAATAAAAAATTATATACCATGAAAGTGAGATATCATATTTGAAGATAATCTGTGGCGTATTTTTGAAAAAAAATTTATGGAAATACATTTAGATTTTTTAGTTTCCAACCCATAAGAGATCCTTACATGGATAGATGGTTCTAAAATCACTATATAGATGAAGTAGGAATCATGTGAGATATGAATACCAAACTGATATATTTATATTTTCTTTATATATTTTATTAATTGATTTCACATCATAATAACATGTTTAAATATACTTTAATTTTAATTTCTAATTTAATTTATCTTAATTATGATTTAATTTTATATATTAAAAGGAGGATGGATTGTTGAAGCATTAAAATTAATAATATAATATATATTGACATTATGGGGTGGTCTAGTGGGTTGTTTATTCCGGATACGACCCATATAGAAGAAGCCACATTCAATAATCTATATTGGATGGGCCTCTTGGGGGTGTTAACACAACTACCGATTTAGAAGAATATTGGTTGGAGGGGAGAAATTCGTTGATCCTCAACATGCAATGTAATTATAGGTCTATGGCAAAACTTATATTCTAACATAGATTTTCCTATTTTATGGGATACGTTTTTGTTAGTATGTTTAAGAAAATCACTACCAGAACATGTCACTTTTCAATAAACACATTAGTTTCTCAGTCTAACAAGAAGCATCATTTTGGTAAAACATTCTACTTTTTTAGCTGATTTGTAATAGTTTGTAGTTTTATGACAAGTTTTTATCTATGCAGTACACACTCATTGATTACATAATGAGCTTCATTGAAACTGTAGTTCTTTATGATAACACAAGTGTGATTTTTTTAACTTTAAATGTCAATGTTTCACTATTCTAACATTATTCTTGTTACAATGAGAAATAAATATAATTGATTTTTAAAACATACGAAATTATGTAAGATTGTCACAAAAATGTATGAAAATGAAATTTAATCCATTTCAAATTTTTATTAACCAATCACACATCAATATGTTATAGCAATTTCTCATTATGATATAATGTTCCCTTTGAATTTCACATTCTTATTAAAGAATGTCAAAACGAAGAAAACATGATCAGTTTGAGTGAAAATTTATGACATCTACGAAGAAACTGCAAGTCAACCCGATATACAGTGAGTTCATAATTATCGAACAAATTTTTCTATTAGATTTTAAATTTTTTAAAAGAAATTATATGGTTCATAACCAAGAAAGTGTCCAATGAATCTAAAAAACTAAAAATTAATCTGTATTTAATTTTTGACATATATGCAGAGATCACAAGTTATTCAAACTACTGATTCATTCAAAAGGACCAAAGGTTCATTTTTATTGGATTGAAATTTAGAAAACATTCATTAAAGGGTGAAAACCTAAAAAAGGCCTCAGAATATAGTTAAATAGTAGGGAAAACAGTTTTTTTATGATGGGATATATTGTAACATATCCCTTGTTAATCCAATATTGTTTCTTACTGAAATAAACCAAATATTCATCTTATTGATTTATAAGTCAAAAATACATCTGTCAAAAAGATAAAAAATAGAAAATGAACTTATAATGTTATGAAATCTCAGGACATAGATCTTTGAATAATTTTTTTTACATGTATGAATAGAATATATGACAATATAATACGTGGTTTAAGTGAAATTATTGATAAAAACTATTTTTTGATTTATTTATTTTAAAAAAATGTGTCAAAGATTTAAGTCCTATAAAATGACAAGAAACAGTGAGCTTATTGCACGTCAAATTTACAGGTTGTCTATTTTTACATGTAAATAATTATTCAACAATTTTTATCCAATGATTTCTTACTAATTTGATATCAATTTATAATTTTTTATCCTTTTTCATTTTAGATAATTTCTAGGAACTTATTATGAATTGTACTTTTACTTTTTCCTTTTGTCTTATACCTTCTATTATTTGTTCATGTTTATAGATTATTTCTAAAATTTTAGATTCATCTTCAATATTTTATTTTTATCCCAAATATTTCATTCCCTTTCATTTACATTCAATTCCATCAGGACATTGGTTTCAAGTTATACATTCAATTCATATTAAAATTATATCTTTGTCTTCTTTCCTACTTTATGTTCAACTGATAATTTCTTCTTCTTAATAATGAGATCCATGTCGAAGAGAGATAGTTTATTTCTTAGTTAATGTAGTTACATTTTCAAGGCCTGATTATGTATGGAATATTAAAAATGTTGACTTCTAAAATGGACACTGATCTCACTTCATTAGATTTCCAAATGGATATCACCATGGATGAATAAAGATAATTGACATATTTTATGTCTTATTCAACATCAATCATGATCTTATAAGAATTTCCCACATGGTTGTACTAATTTTGGAATAATTTCCATCATGAAAAATTATAGATTTATATCTTTAGACAAATAATCCAAATATAATGGGATAGGTACTCATATTCAAATATGGTGTGATATAATTGGAAATGAATATCAAACTTTTCCAAAAAGTATTTGGTATACATTATCATTTTTTACTTTAAGGGTAAATATTAGGTTTACCCTTTATGAATTTAGGGTTTCATACCCTTGACTATTATATCACTGCATGGCTAAAAATATCTAACCCCATGGAAATTTTATATATTAAATGTTGAAAACGATAGATTATTATTTTCAATTATCCATTGTATTAGTATTCTTCCAGTTATCCCCATTTATTTTGTTAATTATTTCATTATAATATACAAGAAAGATTTGTGATACAATATCACAAATACTCCAATTCTATATGTCAATCCAATTGTGTTATTGTGTGCATTAGGAAGCACTTCCATCCCTTGGGTGTGTTGTAGGAGTAGTAGGTCTACCTTCTTATATCATTAGTTGAAATCATATATCCACTTTACATACCCATCACCCAAAACATATCATAAAACTACATCCTTTTTTTCCACCCTACACTATGAGTGTAAGTCCACATAATACATCTCACTACACTTAACTATTCTTCTATTGGATTTTGGATTTTGGATTTTTGTTTTTGTTTTATTATTTTTACATTTAATTTTTTTACTTCGAAATCATCTAATTTTTTTATTCAACTTATTTTCTTCAAAAATTAATTCTGTTACATATTATTTAATTCCATTTCTAGTTTATTACACCATCTTTTTCCATTTTTTATTTTAATTTTACATGTTTTTGTTTTCCAAAAGTTTATATATGTTTTTATATTATAATGTTTGTTATTTTCTTCAAATTTTTCTTTCATTTATTAATTCTATTTATTTATCTTTTGAAATATTCTATTTGACTTCACCTCTAACCATTGGTTCAAATTCAATCTCAAATAAGCCTTCTATTTAATTTATTTTTTTCTGATACTTCCAACTTCCACCTTCGAAATTTGATTTCTTATTCATTTTCTATTATAAATTTTCTGATTTACTTCTTATTTTTTATTCTATTTACCAATATTAGATTTTTATTTGCGGACTTTTCTTTTACTCTTAGTTTTGTTCTATTTATCATCAATTTTTTATTAATTTTTTTAGATTTTATAATGTTTTATTTTTTATTGTCTTTATTCTTGTTTTGGTTTTTTATTTTATAGTAATGTAATCTTGATTTTTAATTTACTCATACTTCTTCTTCAATCTTTGATTTTTTCTCTTTTAGATTAACTTCTTACTGTTTTTCTTCCTTTTCCCTCAGGTCTTCTTATGTCCAACATTTCCTTTTTTTCTAATTATATTATCCACCATTTGCAAGAGACTTTTATTTTTACTTTTATAGCCAACTAATATATGTTTTTCTTATAAATCTAGTATACTTTTTTAACTTATACACAAAAATTTTGTATTTTGGATTCTTTACTTCATTTTATTTTCACTTTTGGTGATACATTCATAATTGGGATTATCATATTCATTATATTTCTACTTTTGTATTATGATTTTTTATTCAGAATTTTTTTCTAGATCTCCATTTACTTTTACATGATATCATTCTACTTTTTTTTCTACATCAAATTCTTATTATACTATTGATCAAGTATTATGACTTTAATATATATTCTTATATATTTATTTTAGTTTCTAAAATTTATTCGGAATTTTTTACACATGTTTATGTTTTTTCATTTATTCTCAATATTTCTACTTCCAACTAGAACCTCCTTCTTGTCTATTGATTTTGTATTCCCCTTCATTTTCCACATCCACATTTGACCCTATATTCTCATTCGACTATCATTTTCAAAATTCACATTTTAGCTTTATCACATGTTGGTTCTTGGATATTTGATTTACGCAATATAATTTTTTATTTTTTATTTTTCTTACCCCTTTTCTAGTGTTAATTTATTTCTACCTAAACAATTAAATATCCCTAATGATATTTTTTTCATATGTTCTCGTATCATCCCTTTTTAGTTTTTATGTGACTACTTTGACAGCCCCTCCCCTTCTACTTATTATTTCAATACTTTCTTACTATTTCTTATCTTTTTACTACTGTATCTTTGAAAATCTAATTTCTTATTAGGATCATCTTTTGATTTTAGATATGCATATTCTTTTTCAATTTTTATTTCAAACAATTCATTATTTTTTCTATATGTTTTCATTTAAATCATATCATTTTCCTCGTTTACTACATTTCGTACAAACTCTATCTCGCTATGTCCATTTTCATATATGTCGAATTCATTTTCTATTTCATTTTTCACATTTATTTTTTTAATTTTAAATTTTATTCATTGTAGAACTAATATCCTAATATATAAATGATATCCTAGATCGAAACATGGTTCTAAGTTATTTTGGTTTTTCATTTAAATAATGGTTATTTAAATCAATAAAATTTTCCAATATTAATGATTTAAATTAAAATAAACATTGTATATTACATGATAAATGAAATATTATGAAAATGAGATATCGTACGTGAAAATAATCTATGTCAGGTTTCTTAGGGTAATGTATTTTTTTATATATTGAAATTATAAAATTTTTGATTCATACCCTTAGTAGACGCCTTCATTAGGAGTTGGTTCCCATATAACTAAATATTGAAAATAAGAATTATCTGAGATATGAATACTAAAAATTCTAATTTTTATTGTTCTCATGAGTTTTAATTTTTGTTTTGTGATCATAATGTAATGTCAAATTCTATTTTTCATTTTATTTTAATTTAACTTATCATAATTAAAATTAAATTTAATAATGTTGAATGGATTATTTGTCAAAGCTCTATATAACCCTCACATGGCTATGATGACATGACAGATTCTTGGTTATGATGATGATATAACAACAACATACTCTATTGGAGGGTGGTTTCATTTTATTTTCCAAAATTAAATCTTTTAGATCCTTATATTTTATGAATCGAAATACACATTATTTTTAAGTTATTTTAACTTGATGTTTATTTTTATGCTAACATTCCAATCTCTTGTAGGTCAATTATGTTGGTTCTACACACATCGAAATTTTCCATTAAAGGTCCGACCATGACTATTTTTTATCTTAAATGAACTATAACCCTTTATTTATATAATCATGTACAAAAAAGAAGTATTTTCATTGACTACAATAATATGATTGAACAAGATGTAATGGATCATCAAGTGAAATTTAAAATTAATTTATAGAATAATAAATAATTACCTTCGTATTCAATTTCAAATTCATTAATGATTAGTTGGAATAGGTTTCATCACCCTAATATTACTCAATTGGATTCAATTAATGACTGTATCTAGGGGCG
Source organism: Viscum album (assembly GCA_963277665.1). NCBI lineage: Eukaryota > Viridiplantae > Streptophyta > Magnoliopsida > Santalales > Viscaceae > Viscum > Viscum album. Next base: position 1,822,020,689 of record OY728164.1, read on the forward strand.
ATCTACACATACTTCACAAATACCTAATCAACTTCATCAAATTAATGACTGATAGAATGACTGATCTTGATAACTAGTGTTATTTTTGGTTGAATATAGAAATATTATTCTTGAATATGTATACCTCCTGATGCTCTATCAAGGACATGAGAGATAAGGAAGAGAGAGATATTTATAGGACTATAGATATAACCTTAAATATATATGTAGATATATCTCTAAATATCATTATTGATATATGTCCATATATATATATCTAGATATCTCTCTTATCTATTATGCACACAAAAAGTCAATTTTGGAAGGTGATATATTTAAATATAATTATATATTTATAATGGAAGGCTTAGGGTTTAGAAATTTCACACAATCCCATAACAATTTATATTCTTATTAATTGACCCCATGTTCATTAATAATAATGATATTATTATTAATCACTTGAAATGGGAAACACATTGAGAATATAATTTTTTTTAATTATTTCTCATTAGGAAATTAAAATCATTCCTCTTTCCCTCGTCAAAATTTATTAATCCTCGAATAATGACTGTTTAATCAAATAAATGTAACTTCATTACTTCAATGATAATTATTAAAAATAATATATTCTCTAAACATAGAAATTAATGTTTTTTATTGTTTAACTAAATCAATTTATTCTTTTTAATAACTATCAAATAAATTATATTGATTAAAAAACATGAATAAATGTTATTTATTCTATCTTAGTAAATTCAATCCTTGAATATATTTAAGATTTTGGATTTTCTAAATCTGTTACCCTCTAGATAACCTTTACAATTGCATTATGAATAAACTCTTAAATTCCATGTCTTGTGTCTATAAAAACCCAAAGGGACCAAAATAAACATTAGTTAATTTCATAATGACATCCAACCACATATGAATTCTTACCACATAATATAATCCCTTTATCATGATATCGATAATCAAGAAGGATTCATTTTGATTCCATCAACCGATATACTCGATTTATCATTAATTGAAATTATAGAAACGAATGATCTCACAAAACACCATGTCCATGGGTTTAATTTGGATATTCCATTCCATTAAAGTGCTTATGATATCAAATTACATTATATTATAGAATGGATAAAAAATTTAATACATTATCCATTACAAAAATAACACAAGTGAGGCACCTAACGTACACTACTTAGAGCCGAACATATGTAATCATGGATTTAGCCAATATATAATTTTGTGTGAGACATGAAATTCAATTAATTATAATAATAATTTATATTGATCAATACATATTTTTGCATATAAAAATATCAAATTACACATAGAAATATAAATTTTTTATTTTATGGGTATGTTCTCATAACCACATATAAATGAGATTACCTAGGGTGAAGACCATGAGAATGTGTACTAATGTTATAAGAGATTCATACCACAAATATGCTATATCACACATGTCCCATTATAAAATATCATCAATCTATAGAAAAATATTCAAGAATAATGTCGGGGAACATATATTTTCTCATTGTAGTGGGTAACTGATATAACCTTTCAGTGAAAAAACTATTATTAGGACATTATAACATAAAATTATCATACAGATACATAATAAAAATGTGATAATAATTTTTCTTAAAACAGAAACCCTGAGCTAAATATTTTCATTCAAGGGCACAAAATCTAATAAACCCCAACTTTCACAAAATATAATGAAGGATATATTTTAGTCTACCAGCAACCAAATGATACTCCTTAATCTAAAATAATAATGCCTTGGTTAAGTGGTTTTCTATGTTTTCCTTCATTGATAATAAACTAAACGTAACATCACCTAGTTGAGTGAAATACCTTAATTGGTTAATCTTATGAAGTATGTTTTTTATTATGTGGTGTGACCGTGGCTTCATAAAGAGATCTGCAACTACTCTGTTATCACAGTAAACTATGATTATGAATTCACTTCATGTTACCACAGAAATATATTTGAAAATTTTACGAATCAATGCTAATAAATGACCTCGATTTGAATACAATAGATACTAGTACATTATCATATATTCGATTAAAAATTGATTCTTTAAACTCTCCATTCTCACAAATCATCAGATAAGACAAAAAAATATATCCTGATTATTCCAATAAATCATTATTTTCTATATTAATGTTAGAATCAATATAACCTATAATGACTAGATCTTCATCTACTCAATAAATAATGAACATATCCTTATTTTACCTTGGATTCATAAGTATATCTTTGAATGTAATCCAATATTATTCTCATAAATCTTCTTAATATCTTACTACCATGATTAAGGCATAGGAAACATAAAGCCTCTTATATAACATGGCATACATGATAGTTCTTATCATCTAGTTTTATTGTTTCTTAATAATTATATATATTTTATCTTGGGTACAAGGAAATCTTTTCTCAGATATATGTATACCATGTCACACTAGATGTAACAATTCAAACAATTATGAATAAAATTCTCCTTTTGAATTAATTAAATGTCTTACGGTTCTAGAAAACAGAAGAACTTATTTTGTTTTTTTATATTAAATTGGAATCAAATGACAATTATATATCTTTACATTTGATAATATAACTATTAAATAGTGATCATATGTCTAGTATAAATACATGGTTTTTGAAAATGCTTTTTTTCATAGAGGAAGTGATGGCCTCAACCATTATGATTGTACCCTATGAAGCCCATTTATCAAAGCATCCATGAAAGACATAATATCATGGGATTTCCCTATACCAATCCCATGATAAGATCTAACAACTTTATTATGAAATAAATCAAATATGGGAGATTTTCATGCTCATCCAGATCACAACCCAAACCATGTTCACCAAACGATCCCATAAAATCCCCACCACCACGCACCGTACTCTTAGGGAGTGTTCTTGTGTATTAAAGGATTTTGTATCAAATCCCATGAAATTGGAATATGTATATTATTTTTTTAGAGTAATAAACATATTTTCTCCCTATTATGGTTATAATATAAATGATTTTTTCGATTCAATAAATAATGAATTATATTTTTGGTTAATATTCCAATTAAATTAATTAATTATTTTATCTATAATATAAATATTTTTTAATAAAATATTATCATTAAATATCATTTATTTAATATAAATGATAATATAATTATTATGAAGTCAAATATATTTTTTATAAGGGATCAAAAAAATTTATTATCAAAAACACGTAATTTTCATTCATTGTCATTTTTTTTAAAAAATTAAAATTAAAATATATAGAAATTTATTTTGAAAAATAAATATTATTTTTGGAATCAGGATGTTAAATTAATCTATCATTGAAATTTTCATAATTTTTTAAGATAATGGAATATTTGGTAAAAATATAAATACCATATAAATATACTAACTGTTTTATGACAAAATAATATCCCAATAGTGATTTAATAAAAATTATAAAAGGCATATTTGGACATAAATATTTTTTCCATATAAAATAATTTAATTTTTTTTTTAAAAAAATCCTTAATGAATCCACTAAGTCATATAATATATTTTAAGATTTTAAAATCATATATTTGAGAGTGTGACTAACCACCACATAATCAAGGGAATTATTTTATTATCATCGGCCCTTAGATGTATAAAATAATATAAAATACTCTCATTTGGAATAAACCCGGGGAAAAAACCAATGGATGGATTTTTTGTCATATTTTATTATGCAGTGTCCAAAACGAAAATAATAACCCCATTTCCTATAATAACCCACCCCAGATCCCATTTCTATATACACATAATTCTTTATAGAATAAACACTCATCCTTATAATCCCTATATTCCTCCCAATATGTCCCAATCTTCCAAAAATCCACACTTAATGTTTTCGAATCCAACACTAAAGTAATGTATTTCCCTCTTCTCATTTCCATCCATGAACTTATTTTATATTATGCAATATAAATTCTATTTTCATCCTTTGTGATATTATGTTCCATGTTCCCCATAATTTCTATTTTATGTATAAATGTGAATATTTATTTTAAATCTCATTATGACTCCCATGATATATTATTTACAAATGTTACCATGCCATAAGTTCGTAAGGATTATTTTTTCTATTCATGTCTCTTCATTACCATATACATTCTATATCAAAATTTATAATATTGTTATATGATTATACATGTCCCTATTACCACTTCTTTTAAGTCTAAACAATTATAGAACATTTTCCCATAAACCATTTTTATGAATTTTTAACTAACAATGTTATGCAACTTAAATTTCACTTTCGTTTCCCATGGAGAAATGATTATCTAGTGAATATCATACCCATTTTCTATCAACAATATTCACCTTTATGAACATATAATTATTTATTAGGTACATAAATGTATGCATACAAAATTTCCTAATGATTTAATAAATTATAATGATGAAGGAATTCATTTTGTATGATCTATGTGAAACACATAAAAATGAGATTGAAATAAAAGTGACGGGTGAGCCCATAATTATATAGCGCTCTAATGCATAGGTTAATGGTTAGTATCATGATAATTTTCATTTTTACATGATTCTTTACTAATTACACTATGGGACATTGTCCACCATGAATTCTAGGAAGTTTTATCATTGACTTATTATTATGATGTAGTGTTTTATGTTGTTGCCACATTTTCCATGTTATGATGATCATGCTATATCATGTCGTATTTTTCATGTTCTTTTACAATAAATTAATATTATTTTTCTCAATAATGTATTGTATATCTAATGTTATTACTTTTTTATTCTCTTACTAGTCTTTATATCTCATCCCTTTCTGATAAATTTCCATAGGTTATCTCATCTAGTGTTAAGTACGAAGGAACATTTTGGTCATGTCAAAGATGTTTTCAACAAAGATGTTTCTTTTAATGTGTGATGTTGTTATATAATGGACCTAATATATCAAAATACTCTATACATTTAAAAATTATTGGTTTTATTAAGTGTAATAAAAGATGTTTAAGGTGTAATAAATTCCAGGGTTTTTATAATTGGTATCAAAGGATTGGTTTAGTTATTTTTGATATTAGAATTAGATATCTAGTGAAATCCTTAAGATTATGTATCTCTAGATAATACCTTATAAAGAATAATAATTATAAGAAAATATCCCAATGTTTATTTTTGTATATTTTTTTGTTTTATCATGATAATTAATATATGTCTGAATACTACAGGTGGGTGGGATTTTGGCACAGATGTACCTAGGAGTAAAAAATCTGACAAGATGTTCCAGGCATGACCATGGTTAATATGGTACAAAAAATGGACCTTACTACACACATGGTTTGACAGTCCTAGGGGATAATATTTTTTAAATTCCTAACCACATTATAATCCATTAATAAGGGAAGAAACAAATTCCATAAAAATATATGTTAGTAAATAGATCATGGATAACATAGATTGATTCATGTAACTAATAATTTAAGGAGAAAAATTTAATTTATAAGTTATACATTTAATGAAATTGGATTCCTCTTTAATTGTTTATTCTTTAAGTAAATCGTCCATAATTTCATTTTTTATTCTTGTAAGTGGTTAGTAATAGGAGGAATCAAGCTAAAAACCAATGTGAAGTTAAATGAGACGACATACCCAAAGAGATAGAAAATCCAATGGGAGCGGTAATTGAAAACTTTTTTTATGATAATATCTCAAAAAACTAACCATTTGAATAGAAACATGGATCAAGAGGACTTCCCAAAGTCACCTTAGATAGAACGCCCTTCAATCGAGGGCTTCATGTGACAAAGGACTCATACTTCTAACAGATCATCTGATCCCTTAATCACGTAACAACGGATCAGCTACATTGAGAAGATATTCTCCCTCATTCATTGATTGAAAAGATATATGGTTTTTGTAGCTGTTTATCATATAGAGGAAGAAATTTATTAGTGGTGAACATTGATCAAGAATATTAATTCTGATTAAGAGATCATAACAAAGTAGTGAAAGGAATATTGAAAAATGTTTTTCGATAAATATTTTCCTCACAATGTCCATAATAAATTGTAACGGGATTTCCTTTTACTCAAGAAAAATGATGAAGAATATACTATAGTGTTTGAGGAAAACAACAAAATTCATGCAATATACACCTCCAGTTTATTCATTACACACAAAATTCAACGTTGAATGCTTATTTGGTTGGATAAAACCTAGATTATAAAAATCCTTGTAGATCCATGAAGTTGATAGCTATGATGAAATTGTCCAATGTTCCCTCAAAGTCAAAATAGAGATTTGATAATCCCAATCGTAATATAGGGATAAGTAGAAGAATGCGGTTTTCAATTCTACTGATTTGATTGATAAATCCAATGGTGCTAATAAATTTTAGCATCCCACATGTCAATGTTTAAGAAAGAATCGCAACACAATTTTCCTAAGGGGAATAAAGAAATGCTTTACGTGAAGAAGAGAAGGGAACCTAGACAATGATAACCTATAAGAGAAACCTAACAATTTTATAGAGGAATGCAATTCATCATTCATCCCTCAATGCATTGTTCAAGACTTCAACTATAAGAAAATTTGGCCCTTTTAAACTCGTGAATAAATCTAAGGGTTTTTGTAGGAAACCAATAACCTCTAAGGCATCAAGCACGAGCTTTTCCCATCACTAATGCCGAAGTGAATCCTGATAATGATGTGGTGAATGGTATTCCAGTTACTCATTCAAGAATATAATACTTACTATTTTGTTCTAGTTATACATATTCATGCATATCAAAAATGTTTATTGGAACTATTCAAACACCACCACAAATAATGGAAGTAGATATGTCAATAAAAATAGAAAATTTGGAAATTATTACATCCCAAGAATATAACTCTGGCCCCGTCAATGTTTGTGCACTAAAAACCCAGTGAACCTTTTCATACTTCCATTGGTGTAATTGGATGCAATTAAAGGTGTGGATTGGATTTCCCTGTATAGAGAAAACATTAATTTACATGAGAGGTAAATCACTCTCCATATTGTGAATCGACACAAAATTATATATTTTTGAAAGGAGGAGGATGAATCTTTATTATCACCATCAGCTTATGCATTGATATATTTTCCCTATGAAAAATCCTATCTAGCTAAAATTATTCCGTATATAGAAGGAACCATCCTTTAAAAATTGATTAATTTGAAAAAATATGAGGATGTATTTCCCAAAGAATTTTCTTGTATTCCCCCTTGCTGAGAGGTTGAATTTTCAATCAACATTATACCTGGGATGATTCCAATATACAAGAATCTGTATAGGATGGATATTATTAAACTAGTGGTACTAAAGAAACAAGAATAGTAAAATATTGATAAAGGTTTCATACGCCCAAGTGCTTCACCATGGGTGTCACCAGTAATCTTTTCCATGAATATGTATGGGTCAATGAACCATTTCATTGATTATCTTAAACTCAATAAGATAGCGAGGATGAACAAGTGTCATTTTTCATTTATTGATGACTTTTTTCAATTATAAATGTGGAACATAATAACTCTCCAAGGTGGATATGCAGTTGAGATATTACCATTTTAGGGTAATGAAGAAGGATATCCCAAAGACTATATTGCATACGATATATTAGTACTATGAGTTCATAGTGATTCCATTTAGACTCACTAAGGCCCTTGAAGGCTTTATAGACTTGAGGAATATGGTCTTTAGAGATAATCTTGAAAATATCAATGTGTTATTTATAAATGACATTGTAATAAATTAAAAAAGGAAGGATGATCATGAGGAGAATATAAACACTGTGATAAAGAAATTGAGAAATGAGAATCTTAATAAAAAGTATAGAAAATATGTGTTCTAGATGAAGGAATTCATTTTCATGGTGAATATCATCACAAGCAGTGGGATATTTTTTTATCCATAAAGGAAAAAATAAATTGGGGAATGTTTATGGCCAACATCAATGACTGATATCAATATATTCCTTAAGCTATCTAGATATTAACATCGATCCATGAGAAATTTATCATTATTTTCAAAACCCTCTTACCAAGATAACATATGTGGAAGTTAAGTTTTCTTGGAATGTTGAATGTGAATAGAGCATTATAGAGTTGAAAAAAGTGTTATCAGTTCCCCTTTGCTCACACTACCCATATGTGGGTAACTTTTCATAATTTGAAGTATTTTTTTGAAGAATTGATTATGGTATGAGTTGATGAAAAATAACAAATTCTTCTCAAATGCCTCAATGTAGTTGAAAATTCATAATCCAAACTATCCCACACATTATTTGGAATTTGTAGATGTGATCTTTGTGTTGAAAATTTGGAAGTATTATCAATATGAAGAGAAGTGTGTGATATATAGTGATCACAAGAATATGAAATATATATTTACAGATAAAGAGATTAATTTCTTCTAGTGTGGTTGGATTGAGATCTGAAATGATTACAAATTTCCAATCCACTACCATCACAATAATGTAACTAAGGTGACATATGAACTTAGTAGAAAGGATCTAGAAATTCTTTCATCAATGAGAATTATAAAGAATCGGATCTTCTTATATTTAAAGAGGATGGGAATGGGGATCATAAAGTAAAGTAAATCATCAATCCTTTCACAAATAATTTTGCAACCATCTATTTAATAAATATTATAGGATTATAAATGAAATTTTCTAGGAATTCAAAAGAAATTAGATATTATAAGAAACGATAAATACTCCAAGATCCATTTTAATGAAGAAGTAATTTTGTGATTTGAGTTAAGACTATATGTTCTATCCAATAATAATATAATGTGTGATCTATTTTATGATGCACATAGATTGTCTTTCTCTATTCACCCAGTAAACAGATTGATTAATTGAGATCTTTGAGACAACTATTTGTGGGATAAATTTATGAATGAGATCACTGATAATACATCCAACTTATTGGTATGTTTTTAAGTGAATGATAAAATAAATAAGTCTACGGTGATGATGAAACCATTACCCATACCAACATGGAAATAACAAAAAATAATCATTGGATTTTTCAACAGACAACCGAAGTCATCCAAGGGAAATAATGATATCTCGGTTATTTAGGATCTTATTATAAAGGCTTTACAATTCATTGTGATTAAATAATATTTCTAAATGGATCAACTAGAATAGATATACATCAGTGATGTTTTAATTCTTTATGGTGTACAACTATCTAATGTGTCTAATCAAGATCCTAGACTCACCTCACTATTTTAGAAAAGTCTCTAACATTATCTAAACACTAAGATGTACTTAAGTACGTCGTATCACCGTAAAATATATGGACAATATGAGTAGATAACAAAACAAATGAGTACATACTAAGATAATGCTCAATTGACTTCAAATGAATATGGGACCAACAACTTCCTCTCATCGAGTTCTCTTAAAAAAATATTTTCTACTTAATAATTAAACTGGAACCCTACCAGTCCCATTATGTTAAGAGGTATGTAATATCATCATGATGGGATTAATTTATGTAATTACAAGTTATAGGCCAATAAATGGTTGAAGAAATGGTGGAGATGGTTAAAACCATTCAGCATCACAACAAGTCCTCCCAGATTTGGAAAAGTGTTAGGTTGATAATATATGATATGACCTAGAGATTGATGTTGATGATATGGAATTCTTATGAATATATCCATTGAAAAGTGTGATTATATTTTTGAATAAGGGAAATCATTTTCCAAGGTATATAATCCCTTTTGAGATCATTGATTGCTTTCGAGTAGTGGCCTGCCAACTAGAACTCCCACCGAACCTGCCTCAAGTACATGATGTATTCTATGTATCCCACTTGAGAATATACTTCAAATACCACTAAAATGTACTAAATCAATAGGTGGTACTATTGGATAATAACCATTACTATAAGGAGAAGATGATTATTATCTTAGATCATAGATAAAATGTTCTACGTAAAAAGACAATTCCCCTCGTCATAGTGTTGTGGAGAAACCAACAATTTAAAGAAGAAGAATGGGAACCAAATGAGGTGATGATATAGAATTACCCTTATTTGTTTTGGTTTGGGAAAAAATAAAATTTAGTGGTGAAATTTCTAAAGTGGGGAGATTGTAATGACCCAAACTATTAGGAATAAAATTACTGTTTTTGAGTTAATTAAATGACTTGTGGTTATAGACAACATATTCACTCACTTAGTCTAATTAAACCCAATTGGATTTAAATTAATGTTAATTATCTTTACAATTGATAATATAGTTTTTTAACATTTATTACATTACTAGTTTATATATTGTGTTATCTCATATCATTTTGAATGATACCAAGGAATTTATGGCCTCAACCCGTAGGATCATACCCTTTGAATCCCATTTATTAGAGCATTTTAGGAAGAAAACATTTATGGTATTTTCCCAAGACCAAGCCAAATATGAGATTTAAAAAATGTATAATGATCAAAACCATTTTTCAGATACATTCAAGCTCAATGAGATAACGACTCAAGCCATGTTCACCGAATGACCCCATGAACTCCCCACCATCACCCACCATAATCTTAGGGCGTATACTGGTTTATTAAAGGGATATGTATGAATACCCATGGTATGGGATTATATATATTAGTTTATATTGAATAATTAATATATTTTACTCTCATTGTTATTAATTTATATATTAATTTTATTTTGGATTCCATAAAGAACATATTGTATTTTTGGTTAATATTCATATTTAATAAAATAGTTAATGGATTTTTGAAAAAAAATTATATTTAAATAACATATTACTATTATATAACTTTTATTAGATATAAGTGATCATATAATTTTGATGAAGTAAAATGTAATTTTTATAATGGTTCAAAAAAATGTTAATATCAAAAAGCCATAATTTTCATTAAATGTCGCTTTTTATTTAAATAGTAAAAATTCATATATTAAGAAAATTATTTATATGAAATGAATATTATTTTTTAAGATCGTGTCCTTATATTTACATAATGGTGAAATTTACATCATTTTTTGGGATAATTGAATTTTTGGCTAAAAATTAAATACTGTATAAATATATGGTGTATTTTACAACATCATAATGGACCAATAGTAATGTAATAAATAATACAAATAGTATCATCAGAAAAATATATTTTTCCATTAAAATAATATAATTTTATGTTCATTTTATTTATTTTAGAAATCCTTGATGAATCCCCCATGAATTATAATTTATTTTATTATTTTGAAATCATTTCTTTGAGGGTGTGACTAACCTCCACAAAATGAAGGGAATTATTTTATTATATTCTTCACATGGACTTATAAAATATTTTAAACCACTCCCCTTTCAGAGAAACAATGGGGTAAATCTATGGGATTTTTTTTGGTTTTGAATATTTTATTATGTAGTGTCCAATACTAAAATAATAAATTAATATCCCTACTTTCCCTTATAAATCCACCCATGATCTCATTTCCCTTCACTCAATCCCCTATTATCATAAACAAAATATTCCTTCTACTCAATATATTCATCCCAAGGTTCCCTTAACATTTCAATAATCACCTCCATATCCATTAGAGTCACTCACTAAGGAATATTATTTCTCTCTTCTAATTTCCTTTCAAGAACATCATTTCTGTCATCAAACATAAATTCCTTTTTCATATATTATGATATGATGTTCCATATTACCCATAATATACATTTTATGAATAAATGACTATATGTTCATTTAACTCTCAATAAACCTCCCATTATTCTTTATGTACACTCATTACCATGCTATAATTATTTAAGGATTATTTTCCCTATTCATGTCTCTTAATTGCCTTATTCCTTCAATTTACAAATTTTAAATGATGGTATGTAATTTTCCATGTTGCTATTGTTGACCATTTTATTTCCAAATAATTATTAACCCCTTTTTTATCTCATCAACCATTTTTATATATTTTTATGTAATGTTGTTATGTTGCCATAATTTCACCTTTGCATTCCATAATAAAATGATTTTATAGTGAATAACATGACCATTTTTATTGAAAGGGTATTCACCATTATGAAAATATACTTATTTATTGAGGAAATAAATGTATGTATTCCAAATTTCATTATAAAGAATAAATTATGATATATTAATGAATTCATTTGGTTTGATCTACGTGACACACTTAAGCATGAGATTGAAATGAATGCGATAGGTGTGCCCAGAATTATATAGCTCTCCAATTTATTGGGTATTGGTTCACATCATGATACGTCATGTTGGGACAAGGGGTATACATGATCTCTTTTTGGGAATTTTTCCACTAAGATGTATTTGTAGGTTTATCCTTGACTTATATTTTTGATGTAGTGTTTTACATTGTTGCCACATTTAAAATGTTATGATTATGATTCATTATTATTTTTTATTATTCATGTTCATTTTATGATCCTTTGATATACCTATTTTATAAAATTTATTGTCTTCTTAATGTTATGAATTTTTAATTATCTTTCTCAACATAATATCTCACCACATTCTTTTGTATATCCTTAGGTTATCCCAAGTAGTGTGATGTACAATGTAACATTTTGGTCATGTAAAATATGTTTTTAATAATGATATCTCATTTAATGACTTATATTTTTATGTAAAGTACCTAATTTCTAGAAGACACTATACCTCTAAATATTCTAGGTTTTAGTAACTGTAATAAAACAAGTCCTAATGTGTAATATAGAGCAGGGTTTTTATAATGGATCCAATACTCTCTTAGATTTCTATATACTAAATCTATTTGGTACATGTCATTGTATGTACTATGACATCGTTCAATAATCATTTTGGAAAGTGGATAATCATTATTAACCAATAATGAGTAACCATCATCAATGACTAGAAAAAAATTATCTCACTTTTTCTATTACCTCACAAGTACTACTATAAAGAACTTGTTATTCATGAACATCCTTTTTCATTGGGACTTTTGGAATCAGTTATTAAACCAAATCTTGTGTATCATCATCATCAACATTATCTAATTCAATCTTTCTCTAACAAATCACTTTGAGTATGTTCTCAATATTATGAATAACAACTACTATTTGAATAATTAAATTCTATTTCGATGGTTTTTATAGATAATACCTCATATTTCTTAAGGATATAATATAAAGATACACTTTGTGTTGTGGGGTTCTAGTCTATGGATTGATCATGCCTTAATAAACGTATTTAATCCCAATGCATGAACATGTGACAAAATGGATTTTTTACCACATCATGACTTAATGGAAATGCCATTTTTTTATTGTTACTCATTTTAGTAATTGTATTTTTGACTATACTAAATATTAACAGATGAATATTGGATGACTTTTTTGACTTATCATTGAAATTATTTTTCATAACGAGTTATGATTCCTCCCTTCAAATTAACCATTCCACTATGGATTATAAGGTTGAGTGAGTTGGGATAAAATGATATTCCCTCATATAATGTAAATAATGTCTTGGTTAGGACTTCCATCTACTTGATCCGATTGAATTTTATTTCCCTTCTTTTCGAGCTGATTCTCAAAATCATTCTTGAACACTTTGGAATTCACAATGGATTCATACATATTTCCCCTTATATAGATATAACTGTACCATTACCTATCATTTCTAATGAAATAAATTATGAATGTCAACCTCTATCATCTACATAAAAGGTATGCAACCATTAATAACCACAAATTCTAGAAGATCTATGGACCTTTCACCATGGACCCCAAATGGTGGAATATTTATCTTAACATGAAAAGATGCAACACATCATTAATTTTCCTTATCCTCAAAAGATTCAAAATAACATTCTTCATATATAATTTACAATCATATATCATTTACATTACCAGGTTGGTGGTTTCATAACTATGTCTTATATGAGTCGTGCATATTTTTTCATTATTGATTTCTCATTTTATTATTTTTTAATTTAAAAAAATATTTTGTATTGTTGAAATAAAATTAAATGTAATAGCTTTATAAATGTAGAAACCATTATTTTTTATGATGAAAATGATTCTATCCATATCAAAAATAACAAATATAAATAATGTTCATGCAAACACTAGGGACATAATAACAATTATTTAAAACCAAAATAAATATTATCACCAATGTGATATGGTAATATCTAATGGATAGTGTAGCCATCTTAAATTCATTGGAATCATATAAATCCAAATCATATTTGGTAATCAATATAAATTTATATTTTACATATATTTGGAGAAAAGTTGAGCCCCAAAGGAAGTATCCAATACCAAAAATGTAGATATGGAAAGATGAAACTCAATAATGAATTCATTTGAATCTTCACATTTCTTCTTTGGCTGGGTTCGATTTCCCTTCCAGTGGCCCTGAATTCCACTTTTAGAACAAACAACATCTTGTTTGTTTCCTTTCCACTGGTAATTATTTTTCATAAAAGGATAGTTATTGGGATCCTTAGACTTGAATGAGTCTATGGTGACACTTCCTTATTATACAAAATCATAGTTACAATATGGATAATGGGTTCATCACACCCCATGTATTTATCAACATAGTGAATAAATGTATGATATTATGCAAGTTCCTTCTTTATATTATTAATATAATATTTCACAATAAAACTACATAAGCTTCTTGGTAGTGAAGGTAGAATTAGATTTATTCATATCTCATAATGGATATTAAACCCAATATTTATAGGTGGCCAATGAATCAAAAAATATAAAAACATTGCCCTCATCAACTACTAACTCTCCCGGATTTCACATGGATATTATATTTGAGATTTCATACCTCTTTGATCTCTTGCACTCTTAATAGTGATCCTTATGGTGATAAATGATGTTATGCACATCCATATCCTCATGTAACATTAAAATATAATTAGAAATGGGTGATAAAATGAAACAATTTTCTTCCATATCATCATCCACATGCTTCAAATGGTGAGACTGTAATAACCCATTTACTGATCGAATAATTTTCTTTAATATTTGTTAATATTATTAAATTAAATTAATCATTATTATTGAAATATATTAATGATATTTATATTGTATATTTTCAAAAGAAATTTTTTAATTTATAAAAAAGATTATACTCTTAATAGATAAATAAGTCAAATTTTAAGCATGAAAACTAAAATTTTCTAAATAGAAACTTTTCTTCCATTTAAATATCCTCATATTTTAAAATATAATTTTCAAAATTTTGTCTAAATTTTTTTGAAAGAAATAAATTTCATTTTCTATATCATAATATTAAAATTATCATAAGGTAAAATTTTTATATTTTCCTTTGAAGATTGATTTTTTGATGAATAGGGGAAAATACTTAAATTTAAATAAAAATTAATTATTCATATAATTTATTTATAAAAAAATTGTATTTATTATTGGATTTAAAGAAACATTAGATAAATTATAGATATATTTATCTAATTTAGGTCATTCCAATCATTTTTTGAATTTAGATATAGAAATTGTATAAATATTTGATGTTTTCACTTTTATACCCCTCTTTTTCATTGCATCTACATATTTTTTTAAAATATATTTCTCAAAATTATGTGAATTGAATTTGGTAAAATGTAATCAAAATTTGGAATCATAAGGTCTAAATTAGGTTTTAAGATAAATTTCATTTTTAGGAATAAAAAATATTCCATTGTAAAAATATATTTACCGCGGTATAGGTAAAATAATTAAAATGGTTAAAGTTATGAGGTAAAATCTTAAAACACCAAATAAATACCACATTAAATGTATTTTTTGAGTTTTTTATCGACCCTAACCAAAATTTAAAAATATAATTATCATCCATATTTTTTAAAATTAATTCCACCTCAATGTGGTTAGCTATAAATATAAAAGAATCATTGTTTAATCACTTAAAAACAGCCCTCTTAAAGTTTTAATACCACCCTCTCCACCAAATTTATCCTCAAAATCCTAAAATCTAATAAAATATATTCCAAAGCTTCTCCAACTCACACTAAAAACTCCAGGAAATTTAGTTCTCACTCAAATACATATTCTAATGTCTTATATGGGTCCTTCAAAAAGTTGATATTTAAGAGGGGATGTTCCCAAAGAACCACTCTTCTTTTACTTTCTTCTTAAATTTTATCCCCACATAATTCATGATTAAAATATTGATTATTATATAATCATCTATATAGTTTTTTTATTATTTTTAAAATTTTATATCAAGTATCCATTTCATTTCTCATCTTCTCTCATCAATGAAATGAAACCATTGTAAAAATTATGGCGGTTTACCATCTCTATGTATAATGATTTTTCTTTTTCCATTACCACATTAATGAATTGTCATATAAGTATCATTATAGTCAAATAAGATGTAAATACTTATATTGTATCCTATATAAAGGTTGGAACCAATATTCACACCTAATATTAAATAAAATGAAACTAGTTCATGGTGCTCGAAAAAACCACCAAAATATACTAAACATTTATCATTAACATTTTATCTAATAAGTCATCCACATGTATGAAAGAAATATGATATATGGGAACATTTAAAAAAAATTAATTTATTCAATACCATTAAATTCCACTTATATATTATTCTTTTCACTCGACAAGAATCTCCATAATTATACACAAATGAAACTATTTTGAAGCAATGAAATAAATTCCCTTGAATGAATTTAAATACTAAAATATTATTAATGAAAAGGTCATAAGATGTTATAAATGCATAATTTATGATATTATAAATATTAATATAGTTCAATAATGACCGAATAACTATCTTTAAATCATTATACTTTAGGTTTTAACAAATTGTAAGGTTGTTGAACTTGTAGTAAGGGAATTATTTTCCCAATTTATATTATTTGGGTTAAACATGTACTTATTGATTATTTCATGCTAGTATAATTTGTTATATATATTTTTAATATATTATGTTTTATATACAATTATTTTAACTAAATTTAATGAAAAGAAAAATAATCTTTTCCTTTTATTAATTCTTACTTCAATAATATGATACAAGTAAAGGACAGTATTTAAATTATTATCTTTTAAGATTCCATTATTAAAAAAAGTTGTTATTAAAAATATGGAATGAGTGAAATATTCCTCCTTAATTTAAACTTTATAATTTTAATATTAAATAAAACATTTATAATGTTACTTTAAATAATTTTTTTCCATTTTACATGCACAAGTTTTCAAAATGGGTGATTATAAAATGAAAATTTCATTTTATTCAATGATCATTTTTTACAATGAAATATTTCATGATTTATGATTATGTTATGGTTCATTGGAATTATATTCAGATATATTATGTTATTTAATAAATCAATTATGTGTGGTTATGTGATAAAAAATTATGGGTTGTTACACGATAAACCAATGAATAGTGGTTCCATGATAAATCGAGGAAAAGTGGTTACATTATAAAATCCAATGTATTTGGTACTCCGAAGTTGGAGTTTTTGTATATTGGTTACTCCATTTGTAAGGGTAAGATGTAATTATTTCCCATGTTACCTAATTATATTTCATATACTTTATAATGAACTTCATCTAAAATAAATTAATTTTAATAAATTTATATATTGATCATTTTGAAAATATTATTCCTTTTTCTGAATAAAAAGTTTTGTTTTTATGAAATTGATTTCATGGATTTTTACTCGAAGAATTGTTTCACTTACTTTATTTCCTTTATGATTTTTTTCTCATCCCTTGTTCTAAAAATAATTTCACATGTTATATGGATGTTAAAGAGAACAGAGTATGTCATGTTAAAAAAATTAGGAAGATTGATCAGGAAAAAACCATGTTTTTATTTTAGGATTTTTTATAGAAGAAATGGGAACTGAGTATAAGAATACAAATGTAATTTATGTGAATATTTTATAAGGGTTAGTACCGATTCAATAAAACTGTAAACAAGAAATATTATTAGGAATTTATTAATATATATTATAGTTAAAAATCACATAAATAAGTAAAAATTAATGTTGCTTCCAAACATATTGTGTTAGTGCACAATTTAGATAAATTTTCGGATTAGCATAATGTTAATAGAATTCCCATAAATTATTTTAACTTTATGGATAAGTTGAAATGATATATAATTTTAATATTACAATGTTTATTTGTCTTGTATATTACTATTCAAAATGGTTTTCTATATAGGAATCATGGAAACTATTGTGTGAAGGCATTGAGAGGAAAACATCATACCAAATCATATTCTCAGGATGGTTGGAATAAAAAATAATAGTCCGTTACTGTGATGGTTCTTTTTTTACAATCTAAAAATGGTGGTGGCATTAATATATGGTAGAATCAAGATAAAAATTATTTCATTCCTCGGTATTGGGGAATTAAATGAGTAAACATCATACAACATTCTATAAATCCATAGATCCAGTGGTAGATGAAAGATGGATCAATTCTCTGGAAAAGATATTTGAAGTCATGGTATTATTAAAATGCCAAATTTTAACCCTAGAATTTTATTATTTTGAATTTGAAGATAATAGATGGTGGTAAATATTTAAAAAAACTAGAGATAAATTTGATTGGGATGTTATGGAATGGGATGATTTTAAGAGTATTTTCTAGAAAAATATTTCCATAAGACTATTCCACATAGAATGGATAAAAAAAGTCATGGTTCTAAATGAGACAAATAATTATTATGTTGCTGAATATTAATCCAATTTTACATTACTGGATAGTTATATACAATATTTTTTTTGGAAGTCAATAGTAATATTTATTGATTTTACTCTTATTCGAAACCAATTTTATAAAAATATTGGGCTTCATGAAAGATTATATACTATGAAAACATGTTTTCATGCTGAAAAATTTGAGATGGAGTTTATTGACACATATGTTCTTCATGGTGACAAGAATATGAAGCACTTAGGTTGGAATGAATTTATAATGAATTTATCACTGTAATTTGGAGGTAATAAAATAAAATTCTATTCTTTTGAAAAGTGTTGTAAGTTGTGCTCGGGGGAATGTTTCTCAAATTTTTATAAACTCGTTTGATATGGAATGATTTGTCACATGGATCATGACTATAAGGAATATAATGAGGAAAATATTGAAATCTTGATGGTAATATTTTTTAATTGCAATGAGTCTTAATGTTATACTAACATGTGTCAAAATTTAGTCACTTAGAGGGGGAGTCAGTAAGATCTTCGACTGAAGGTTGTGAAAAAAACATTTTATACTTCTATAATTGATGTTGGTCCATCCAATTAATTGGAAACAGGTTAGTTAATTGTGTATTAAAATTATGCTCATACCCTTTTTGATTTTAAATCATCACATTCTTTCAATTTCTAGAAATTTGAAATAATATTGTGACTATAATATCCTAAATGTATGATAGAACTTATTGTTAAAAATATAGATAGAAGTATTGATGAAAAAAAGATTTATATGAATCTTTCTATTTTTAATAAAATAGGATATGCTATAAATCACGTTGAACTATCCATAGATGTGTTTGATATTATTTTAAGCATGGATTTCCTTTCAGTTTATGTTGATAACATTTATTTCAAAGGTAATAAATTAATTATGAATTATTTAATACCTTTAATATCCAACCAATAAGTATAGAAATTGATTATAAGTGGAAGTGAATGTCACAGAGCACATTCCCTTGAATATAATGGAATTGTCAAGATTATTGATGTTCTAATTGTGAATGAATACACTAAAGCTTCTTCTAATGAATTGTCTAGTTTTATTCTTGAAATAGAGGTTTAGTTTTATATTCACATAGTTAATTATTATAAGACTATTTCAAATAAAACTATCGAATGGAACAAGTAGAACTTTTGGAACTCAAAATGAAATTGAAAGAGTTTCTAAATAATAGTTTATTAGACCTATCATGCCACCATGGGTTGACCATATGTTTTGTTAAAAATAAATATGTTTCCATGATACTGTGTATTAATTGTGGATATATAAATAATATAGGTGTTAAGAACCAGTCCCATTTGCCTCATATTGATGATTTCTTTGGTCAACTCTAGGGAGGGTTGTATATTTCAATGACTGATCTCATTTCGGGATATCATTAGTTTAAATTGAAAGAGAATGATATTTTGAAGAATATATTTCGGCCTAGATATGGGCATTATGAGTTTTTAGTTATTCCATTTGTGTTGTAAAATACCCCTACAGTATTTATAGATATTATTAATAATGTTTTCCATCAATATTTGGATAATTTTATTATTTTGTTTATTGATGATATTTTTTTCCAAAAAATTACGAGGATCTAGAAAAACATCTATATATTTTTCTAAAAACCATTAAAGAAAATAAAATATATTGAAAAATAAGAAAATTTGTTGTTTACCGAAAATTTATTTCTTGGTCACATTATAAGTAAAGATGATTTATAGTTGACCCTACCAACAATATCCACAAATGTTACTAAGATTCAATGGTTTCTTGAAGTAGTAGGCTATTACCAGTTGTTCGTTTAAAATTTTTCATGTTCATCTAGACATTATCTTTGTTAACATGAAAATGGGATAAATTTATATGAAAAAATGTGTGTGATGACTGTTTTCAATAATTAAATATAGGATGGCTAAATGATCCAATTTTGGCCGTAACCTTGAGAAGTGGTGGTTTTTATATATAGTGATTCTTATTTATGGGAATTGGTTTGTTTTTTATGTAGAATTATCATGTAATTAATTATTCATCAGAAAAATTAAATCTTCATGAGAATACTTATCCATAAAATGATTTGAAATATGATGATGTGAGGTTTTATTTAAAAAATTTGAGGCATCATCAAGATAGATTCATGTGTGAAATATATTGGGATCATAAAATTTTAAATTATATTTTTACTCCATAAGAATTTAAAATGATACACATAATTTGGATAGAACTGATCAGGGATTAGTATTTCTTGCTTAATTATCATCTAGGAAAATAAAATAAGGTGGGTGATTCTTTGGGTCCAAACAATAATGCTATGTTAACAATAAAACATTTCAAATGTGACCCTTCGGATAATTAATTGATGACTTTTGTCTTAGATGTTGTGGATGAATGGGAAACCACTATTTTGCTTCAGGTTTATGTATATATGACCATTTCATTACTAATTATGAAATCATAGAATAACAATCAATCTTTATTGGAAAATGTATAATCTATAAAGAAGGGTATATATATTAATTTTAATAATGATGAAGAAAGTGTATTCTGTTTTGAAAAAATTGTATGTGTTCTTTGTGAATCCAAATTGAGGAATGAGTTGTTAACTAAATCTCATAGTATATTATTTTCATTCATCGATTAATCACTGATATGTATAGATTCCTTAAAGAGTATTTCTAGTGGGGTGAAATTGAAGGAGAAATTTCTGAATTTACATGAGGTGTTTGAATTTTGAATATGTTAAATTATAATGAATGTTAACAAAGGGTATAGTTAAATATTTTCTAGTACTATAGTTTAAATGGAAAAATTTATCCATGGATTTTATTCTGGTATTTTTAAATACAACTCATGGTAATAATGAAATTTGGGTTATTATTGATTGAATAACTAAATCTAGGCATTTTCTATATATATGTAATATTATATATTTAGATCAAAATTTTTAAATGTATGCTAAATATATTGTCTGGTTATATGGAGTTCCTCTCTCTATAGTATCTGACTGTGATCTCAGGTTCACTTCCATTTTTTGTAAGGGAATACCAAATACATTTGAAACAAAATCAAATTTGATCACATCATTTTATCCTCAATCTAATAGACAGTCCAAGTAAAAAATTCATATATTGGAGGATATGACTTGATCATGTTATATAAATTACCTAGAAATTTGGGATAAATATCTTATATTGGTTGAGTTTTCTTATATTAACATTTCTCATTTTAGTTTAGAGATGGTAAATTTTGGGGTATTATTTTGAAAGGTGCGTGGAATATCATCTTTTTAGGATATTGTATGTAAAATAAAGTTGTTGGGACCTGAATTGGTAAGGGAAATAGTGGATAATGTTAATATAATCTAACAACACGTGAATTCATCTCAGAACAAGAGGAATAGTAATACATATAACAAGAGTAATGTTCTTTCTCTTAAGGTAGGTGATCTTGTATTTCCTAAAATATCTCCATTGAAAAATTTAATGTGATTTTTTAAGAAGTGGATGTGATGTCCAAGGTTCATTTGAATATATTTAATTTTGGAGAATGTTGTATTAGTTTCTTATTGAGGGGTTTTTCCTTCATGTTTATCCTAGATATAATTTTTTTTCATGATTCGAAATTACTATAACACCCAAAAGATTTAAAAGTAAATTGACATGAATGAAACACTGAGTCTATACATAATGAATCATTTTTATTAATATAGATATTTCATAGCTGATACAAATAATTTTTCCACTTATATTTTTTGAATTTTGAAAAACGTACATACACGGTTGCAATCACTGATATATTTAGAGTCAGACAGGATAATCATTATTTTTTCTGAATAGTAGCATACCATTATGTAGAGTATGGTTACCCTTATGAATAGTAATATGAACCGTAAATATAGTAAACCATCCAAAATAATGGTATCATTTTGTACGATTTTATAAAGAAATTTTTTCCATCTTATAGGTGATAATATGATCATAGAATAAGTGTTGGAATTTAAGTCATAATTATATAATTATATTTTTATGATTAATTTATTAATTAAAATATTAATTCATTTTCCTAAAATATAGCCAGAAATTTTAATTTTATTGTGTTATTGTTATAAAATGACTTTATCATACCTTGATTACATTTTTTATGTTGTCATAAAATCATTAATATTTCTAAAATTGTTATGTTTTTAATAAATTATGATTTTATTTAAAAATTAAATTCCTTATAATTATAAAATTGTTTTTATAAAATAGAGTTCAATTTCTAATTCTACACTTCAAAAAATGATTCGGGTGAATTTTTGGGATATTTATGAAATACATAAGTTTTTTAGGAATTCTGAAATATGATTATTTACTGTATATGTACATTATATGTTAAACATACTATTCATAACTTCATGGATAATGTAAGATCCCTTGGTTTGAACAGAAATGATCACTTTATTTTTTAGTTTTAATAACCAACACTATTGCTTGTCTTGAGAAAAATAATAAAATAATGATTTGAACAATGGAAACCCCCCTCTCATCCACTATAAATACCACTCCTCACCCCTCTTCACCTCACACCTCTTAATCTTTGAGAATTTCCTAAATTATACCCAATCCTCTTCCCATGGATTTTCCCAATGTATTAAACCTTCTAGTATTAGATAACATATAAAACCAAATACCTTAAGTAGGATCTCAAGGAAAAGAGATCAAGTGGTAAATATCCTCTTCCATTTTCTTTCATTTTAATTTCAATTTTTTTTATTTTCATCTACTCTCATCACCTCCAGTGATCAAGGAAGATTGAAAACTATATTATATATATATATATAATATAATTCTATAATATTTATGGAAAAATTGATTATCATACTTATTTTCCTCTCCCTCTAATTCTAAAAATAAAACAATGTTTGTGATGTGTCAATTTACCAACATCTTGCATAATGTGTCCTCAATTTCAATTACATTCGTCAAATATGGATTTAAACCCATATTAATGGATGAGTGATATTAAATTTTTTGGTATAACCACTTTTATATTCTATAATTAACATATATATGTAATAATAATTTATATAATGAAACTATTTTGTGATTATTGAAGAACCGCCAAAATGATCTAAAAATTTACAATTAATTTTTTTTCTAATGATTCATCAGAATATATGAAAAAATGGGTTATAGTGACATTTAATATTATATAATCATATTAATATCATTTCATTCAACTTATGGAGTTTTGTTTCCATTCAATAAGAAAATCCATTATGACCCGATGATGGAATCCATGTAAAGAACATATACGAAACAAATGAATGAACAATGAATTATTAATATATAGGTTTAATAATGACATAAAATGATCATATAAGCTATTATAAACATGAATATGTTTCTTTAAAACATTAATAACACTTTTTTAAGAATTATATAGAATGTTAAATAACATTTTAAGTATAACGAACTTGAGGGAAGGGAATTCATAACCCAAATTTCATTATTTGGGTTAACCTTCCACTTCATGGATTATGTGGTACTAATATTATATTTGTAATGATTTTTTTTATATTACATTTTATTATGTGTATTTACATTTTATAAATATATTCCTTTTTTTCTATTAATTCTTAATTAGTTATATGATATTTTTGTGGGTATTTCCTTTGTAAATCCATTTAAATATCACTATTAGAAAACTCATATAGACTATTTATATATATAAGGCATTAAAGGTTTATCTTGATTTCATTATTCAATTTTATTATGATGTTTCCAATATATTTTCTCATAGTAATTTCATATATATATATTATTTCATTTGAATGTTCTTGTATTCTTTATATATTTTTAAATGTTATTTCTATGAAGAAATGATATTTTGAAAACATGACCTGTTTTTTCCAATGGTTTAAATGAGTTATCATGTTTTTTATTCAGGATATGTTCCATGTAAAATGATATGTTTTCTTAATCCCATTATTTCTCAAGATACGATTGGTTGAGTCCAATTATTGCTCAATATATGTTGGGGTGAGACCATTGTAGCTTAAGATATGACGGGTGATCCCCATCATAGCTCTCCGAAGAATTGGGTACTCACAACAAGGAAGATAGATGAATTGTTATTCCATGTGTAAGAGTGAATATAATATTTATATTATAAATATTTCCCAAGAAATCTTAATGATGTTTCTATTCTTGCTAAAGGGATTTTATGAAATGTGTTTTATTGGTTTTCATGTTTCCACTTGACTAAGAAATTATTTATTTATATACGTTACTGAAATTTTTATGCCCATCCCATGTTTTAAATTTTTTTAAAATTTATAATGATTTCTATGATAAATAATTAATTCAATTTAAATGTTATGATGATTTGTCAAACATGTTATGTTTTATTTAAAATGATTTTTGATTTGGAAGAAATGGATACTGTTTTAGTAGTATCCACTCTATATAAATAAGGAATGATATATATATATTCTGTTCTAATTATATAAAACACTAAACCATTAATGATCCCCAATGTATATGAAAGTAACATCTAGACTAAAGTTGTCGATTGTGTAATGTTTTAAGGTTGGATCCTTATATTTTGTATCAGAGGCACAATTTTGATAACATTAGGGGTTAGGATGAAGTTAATAGAATGTAATAAATGTTTTTTACGCCATTTTTATCTTCAAATGATATAAAATTAAAAGATTACCATGTTTATTCATCTAAGATATGTTTATTTAGAATGGTATTTTTATACACAAAATAAGCCATATTAGGTTATAAGGCACTGAGAGGATGATATCTATCTGAATCCCCAACATGGATTGGTAGGAATTGGAACCAAATTGTTTGTGATAATAAGGGATTTGTTTAAAAAGACTATAAATGATTTTGGAATCCATACTAGAGAGGAACCTAGTCTACCATGAATAAACCCGTCTTTTTTGGATCATTTTTGGAGGCAACACCCTCCAGTAATTAGTGGATCCAAAAATCCAGTGATAGTCAATGGTTGGATCAATGAACCTGCAAAGATAATTGATTTAATGGGATGTTTGGAATTCCAAAAGTTAATAATAACCATTTATCATTTTTAAGGTGAAGCTAATCAATATAGGTCTCTAGTTAAGAATACGAGGGAAAGAGATGATATTGAAAATCCAGAATGTGTGATTTTAAGAGCAATTTTATGGACAAATATTTTCCAAAACAATTCAACTCAGAATAGAGAAACAATTCATGGAACTGTAGTAGAAAGGTAATGAATTTATGGCAGTATATGAATCCAATTTCACAAGACTATCTAGGTAGGTACTGTATTTTACTCGGGACATTGATAGTAAAGGTAATAAATTTTACTCTTTTTTGAGAGCATTTTTATGAAGATGTCATATTCGTTTGACATTAAAAGCTATGAGAAACATATTCATTATGATAAACAATTTAAGATGGATTTTTCTAAAATGTATATTCCTCATGATGACAAGTTGATTAATTTATCGAGTTGGATGGAATTGAGGAAGAATTCATCAATCAAATCAATTGGTATAAAAATCCATTTCACTTTTTGTGAAAATATCACTAAAAATAATCTTAAAGAATGTCTTCTAAATTTTTTGAAATGCTTCCGGTGAGGAATGTTTGGGTGCATGTATCAAGAATGCAGAAAAAATGATATTAAAATTAATTATAATATAATTTCCCAAGGATTTAAATATAATTAATTGGTTTATTTTTTAATGTGTATGAAAATCTATTCACTTAGGTTGGATATCAGCAATATAGGAAGCATAAGGGTGTCGAAATAACCTTTGAAACTACTTCAGTAGATGTTATTCCATTAAATGATGTTATATCAGATACAATACTTGTATTTATATATTTTGAAAATGTGGTGTTTGATTCAGGGTCTACACATTCCTTCATTTCTGTGAAATTTTCTACTAAATTAGAAATTCCACCTCATTAAATGAAGCTAGAACTCATGGTAAGAAACATATGGATGAAATATTAAAGATAAAATAAATTTTATGAATATAAATATCTATTTAGGTGGAATGTGTTAACCTAAAAACCATGTATTATTGCCACTAGTGGAGTTTAATGTAATTCTGGGTATGGAATGGCTTTTTTTTATCATCCAAATATAGGTTGTAGATGAAATATTATATTTTTTTTGAAAAAGTTTCATATTGTGTACAAGAATGAACCTATTCCATTAATAAAAAATCAGGAAGAAAATAAACTATGAAAATATTGTAATGAATTTTATTTTTCACACACTATTAATAATAAGGGATCTATTATGATTTATGTTGTTCTAGTTGTAACATGGTATCTTGATGTATTTCGGGGTGATTTTCTAGGTGTAATTATAAATCAATAGGCTGAGTATACTATTGAATTAATACTTGATGCTAAGACATTTTATAAACCCCACTATCTAATAGCTCAAATGGAACATTATGAGTTGAAAACAAGCTCTAGGAATTATTAGATAAATGCTTCATCTAACCCATAACTTCACCTTGGGGTACTCCAGTCCTGTGAGTAAAAAAGTAGGATGGATCAATGAGACATTTCATTGAGTATAGATCCATTCATAAAATAAATTCTAAGAACAAGTATCCATTGGCTCATATCGATGATTTTTTTATCAACATCCAGAAGCATATTTTTATTCAAATGGTGAACTGAGGTTGAGTTGCCATCAATTACAATTAAAATAATCATACATCCCTACGACTACATTTCTCCCTAGATACTGGTATTATGTATTTTTAGTTGTACTATTAGGGTTATCTAATGAACGTGTTGTATTCATGGATATTATAAATAGAATATTTAATGGGTTCTTGTATAAGTGTGTGGTTTTTTCTATTGATGAAATTATGGTATATTGTTAAAGTAAATAGGAGCACGAAAAACATATTAGGGTTGTTTTTAAAACCATAAATTAAATCAATCTACATGTAAAATTTATCTAGTGAGAATTTTTGTAGAAAAAAATTGATTTCTAGGGTCACATTGTTTCTAAAGATTGAATAACTATAAATCTGCCTAAAACAAAATTTGTTATAAAATGTGAAAGACCCACAAATATAACTGATATTTGTAGTTTTCTTATCTTTGTAGGAAATTATTTTAGGATTGTTGAAAAAAATTCACTGTTATCCAGAACACTGACCAAGTTAACTAAAAAAGGAGTTAAATTCATCTGAAAAAAATTGTATGAGTGTTTTCTTGTATTGAACAGAAGATTGATGAATTCTCTAGTTCTGAAACTACCATCTATAGAAGGTGAATTTTTATTCTCTAGTAATTCTTCATTGAAGGGACATTGTTGTGTTCTACTGAATAATTATCAATAAATTTAAATTTTCACATTAGTTGAATCCTAATTTTTTATATTACCCTAAACATGATTTTTAATTATATTTTTTTCATTAAAAATTTGGAAACAACATTTGAATGGGGTAAAATAATAAATATATATTAACTATAAAAGTTTTAAGTATAAATTTACTCAAAAAAATATAACATGTGATAGAGAATATGGTATGAACTAATCAATAATTATGATTTTACAATTCATTACCATCCTTTAAAATTAAAGAGTGCGGTCGATGCTTTGATTCAGAAAAGTAATGCTACATTATCCCTAATACATTTAGAACATGACCCTTGGGTTAATGATTTGAAATATTTTGGCTTGGAAATTTTTAGGGAAGGAAATTTTACACATCCATTACTTGTTTCAAAGTTATTTATCATTCAAATATTATAATTTATTTGTTTGTGCGGGTTTCCCATGTAGTTTTCGAGGAAAGGTTGTTTTTTCATGATTTGAGCCAAACGGTGAAACCACTTCATGTTTTAAAAAATTATTTTTTTTAAATATTTCATTTTTAACATTGTACACACATTATACATTCCAAATGGAATCACCTATTATATTAAAACCATCATATACATTTGTACCTCATAGGAATCCATAATCACGATGGATTTGGGTTTTTTATTAAGTTATTGGGAAAGCCTGTAATACTATTTTCTAATTTAAAATATTTTTTTAATATTTCAATATTGTATTTATTGAATACTTTTTATCAATGATTCCACCTCCCACTTGATGAAAAGACCTACGACTCACCCCTATTGTCTATTTTCTACTTTGAAGCTCATTTTCATCTCTGATTAGGGATAAACATCTCACGGTTCTCAAATCGTCTAGATTTGAGAAGGTAATTTGATTCATTCACGAACCATTAAATTTTCATTATTTATCCACCATTTTAGTCCAAAAAATGTCTGGCACATCTTAATTATATCCTCCCTATCAGATTTTGTTTCATAGAGAATCTCTTATTGAGGATTTGGGGATAAAATCATAATATTTCCAGTAAGAGAATTCATTCATGGTACCTTCCATCTTCATTTGATTTTATTTCATTTTCATGAAGTTTCATTTTTCTAGAATCTAGGGATCATACCTGGGTTTCGATTCTGTTTTTATTGGTTCAAATATTGTGGTTTAAGGTTAGTTTTCATCCCCTTGAGGTGCGGATGTGGTACGGTTGATGAATTTCACAAAGATATGTGGTTTTGGATCAAATGGTAGGTGATTCCATGTGTAAGAACATCTTGTTAGGTTATCTTGATTGATTTAAATATTTTTCATGTTCCATGTATTTGTGTGTTGTTTGAAAACCATTTTGGATGGTGTTTGTTATGGGTTTAATTTTAGAGTAACATTTTTTCTTCATATTCAGTGTCTTTCCATGTGTTGCTCTTGTGGTCATATCGGGGTTCATTTTAGAACATATTCAATTGGTTTAGTAAATGTTGTTTGGGCTTCCAATTCTGATTTTATTTGGTCTTGGTGTTCTCTTGGGTTCAAAAGAGGGTTTCTTAATGGGTTTTAGGTTCATAACCTTGTCATGCTTCAGGATTGTGTTCTATGAAAATTATAAATGGTTTATTTAGTTACACAAAGTCTGAAAATGATTTTTTTTATTTTGTTTTGGTATGTGTATGTTCGTAAAATTGGTTTTTGAAAAAGAAAGAAGTTATTTTTATGTCAAATGCTTTTATAATTTTTTATAAATTTTTCAAATGATTTATTAAATTTGGATATGGTTGTGTTGGACTCAGCTAGTTTGATAATACCAAATCATGCTTCGATAATCCAAAAGTAGGTTTTATTTAGGTGATAATTATGTTTCTCATACAAGATAATCATTTAGGTGAAAATAATTTCTATATAAATGCGATAACTAAGTTCATTCAGTCCCACTGCTCTCTTGATTAAAGCTCACAATGTGAAATCGCCCTAGTAAAAAGGTCGCTGATGCAAAGGTTACTAATGCAATGGTCACCGATGAAACGGTCATAAATGAAAAGGTTACTGACTCAAAGGGTACCGATGCAAGGTCCCCGATGAAAGGTGACTGATGTAAGGATACTATTGGGAAGGTTACTATTAGAGTGGTATCAATTGAAGTATGATAATGGAGAGTCACTAATGAAAGGCTACTGATGGAGGGTTATTGATGTAAGGTTACCATTGGGAAGGTTACCAATGAATGCTGACCGATGTGAACATACTGTTGAAGCCTACCATTGTGAAGGCTACCGTTACCAGTCTACCATACACTTCTACTCCAGACATTGTCATATTTGTAATATTATTATAACTGTCATATTTTCTAACTGTAGTGCTTCAGACATTAATTAATGTGTATTGTAGACATATCAAGAGATGGTACAAGGAACGTTAAAAGACCAAACGTGGTGCACTTTTACCTATTATCGGACCTCAAATATAAAATAGAATAAGTGGAATGTAAATATATATAATAAGGACATGATGATGAGAAGCGCATCTAAGCATATAAAGAAACTTACTCACTAGATCAATGAAAAACCATACAGTACTAATACTGTGAACCCAAAAGAATCACAAAGATCATCTTGGGGACAGACTCACTTCTCCCTTCTATGCTTCATCATATCACTATTATCACAAGAAGAAGAACACTCAATTTCTAAAAGAAAAAACCTAGATTTTTGACACTCTATTTTATGAAGACTCGAACATCTAATTATATACTTCAATGAGTAAAGAGGTGAACTGAAAACACCTAGATCCTTATAAACCCAATCTCATCATATTTTATCTAATGTGTTCTTTTATCATACATTTTCTGAGAAGTGTTTATTTGTGTCAAACAAACTATCTCTGGTGCTTGAAGTGGATATAAAAATCCTCACATCAAATTTATCTTACTCCTTGTTTTCCCACGTATAACTGTGAAAGAGACAGTGTGTGGTATGTGTTTTTTTTTTCATTCCCATGCAGAACTGTGGTAGAGGGTGTAAACCCTAGACAGTATGGGAAAACTATTTTAAATCCTGATACAGGTTGGGTATCATGTTTATTGTTAATATAAACTTCTTGGTGGTAGGTGATCACCATGTGGAGAGGTTTAAGTCTCATCTTGAGACTAACCATATTGTTTAAATTTTATGTGTTATATATTATTTTATTTTACTCTATTTTATATATTTTCCACTATTTTTAATTGCAAAAACACAAAACTATTTTGCATTCAATTTGATAGTATGTTTTGGTAAGTGTCTGTATGTGTTAAATTCCTTAAACAGGTTTCGAAATTTGAAGTAGTGTTCTACACTAATTCAACTAAGGATTAATCACCATTTGAGAAAAAATTTGACCAATTAAATATTTATATATCTACTTCATTTATTAACTAGGCCATTTTCCAATTTTTTGGGATTTTTATAATAATGATTTTAACGGAAACTTTAACTACGATCTCAATTCACCCCCCCCATTGAGATTCTACTCCGACCAACATTTTTGGTTAGAGGATGTTAGTTTAGTTTGTTTTAAAACTACCTATACTATTATTTTATTCGTCAAATTCATTAACTGTGATTTTAGTTGTATCTTAAACATCTTATAATCAATGTCATATTTATATTTTCAGTTTATTACAATTCTTAATAAAAATGGATAACAGGGTTGAGGGTGATACTACTAATAGGCCACCTTTCATTAATGATAATAACTATGCTCAGTTTAAATTAATAATGAAATTTTATCTAGAGAGCATGAGACCTGAAATCTAGGACACTATTAAAGAACAACATGTATTACCAATTACTACTAGGGACACATGGTCTCAGTTGACCAAATATTCATATAATAATAATTTTAATGCAATGAACGGTTGGTATTTTTCACTAGGTCATGAATAATTTAATAGAATATTTTACTGTAAAATTGTATATGAAATTTGGGATTCTTTATATGATTCTCATGAGGAATCATCCAATGTTAAAAAAAAATAAGATTAAATACTTACATATTTAAATATGTTAATTTTATGAAGAATCCTAATGAACCTATCTTGGAAATGTATCTCAGGATCAATGAAATAGTGAATACCATGAGTCTTCTTGGAAAACCAGTGGGATACATGGATCATGTTTGGAGATTGCTTCGATGCCTACATGACAAATGGAGAGGGTCTTCTGTTTCTATTAGAGAATGTTGTGACAAATGCAGGATACCAGTGAAGGAACTAATTAGAAAGAATATGATATACGATGAAGAGCTTAAGTTAATTCATAAAGCGGATGAAGAATCAAGAAAGAAATTTGTCGCATTCAAGACTTCTACCTCAATGAACAAGGATAATGAAAAAGATCAAGCTCTTATAAAAATTTCCACTAGTGAAGACTCGGATTCTGACAGTGATTTTGAGATGGCTCATCATGTTGGGAGATTCAAGAAGTTATACAATAAGAAAAAGTTCTTTAGAAAGTCGAAATATAAAGGAAGGTATGATAAAAAAGGACAGTGGAAAAAGGATAGAAAGTTGAATAATAACAGAAAGGAGTTAGTTTTTTATATGTGTAAATGTAAAGGTCATGTGGAAGCTAATTTCCCCATGCTGAAATTTAAGAACAAATATGAAGACATGGGAAAAGTATATAAAAAGGCTATGAATTCTACGTGGAGTGCCTAAGAAGATATCACAAGGGGATCTAACACTTATGATATTGAAAATAAAAAACATGAATACCAATCTTTCATGACCAAAACATCCGAGGTAACACCCAATTTTCCTGTACATAAAGCCTACTATTCTAAGAATGAATGTGAAGAAAACAAATATGAATATATGATTAAGGATGAACTATTTGAATACTGTGTAATGATTGGGGACACTATTAATGAACACAAGGATAAATATAATTATTGAAAATATATCATGGTTTAAATGCCAATTATAAGTCTGATCTGGTTGTTGAAAATGAAAAATTTTCTCAGCTGTTAAAAGACAATATAGAACTTAAATTATCTAATGAGCAATTAAATAGTGATCTTGAGAAATTTACTGCATGTAGGGATACCATGACTTAGTTACTAGGAAAATAGATTTCCCCAAAATACACAACTGTTCTTGGATATCATCTATGACATTGTAGTTTATTAAGAATAAATTTGTTCCAAAATCTTGAGAGCTCACTGCTAGATCATGTTCTATACCAACTTTTGAAATTCAATTCTCTAAAGTAGAAAACAAAGTGTTTATGTCTCAAAATATACCTGTGGATTATAGGAAATCTGTGAGAAAAGTATGGGTTCCAAATGTTTTACTTGCTAACCTCTATGGACCCAAGATTATCTAGGTACCAAAGTTACCCTTCACTTAATATGTTTTACAAGAAAACTATTTAACGAGTTCCTGTAAAACTGTTAGGAACATGGAAAGTGGATGTTCAAGACATGTGACAGAAGACTACTCATGTTCAAGATCATAATTAATGTTTAAGGTGGATATGTTACGTTTGGTGATAATGAAAAAGGGAATATTGTTGGCTTAGGTCAAATTGGTATCCCTAATACTATATTAATTTCAAATGTAATTTTTGTTGATGGGTTAAAGTACAATTTACTAATTATATCACAATTATGTGATGATGCTTTTAATGTTAAATTTTAAATCATGCATGAAATTTTTTTAAATCTAAAAATAATTTAACACTTACTGATCTTAGAAATGAAAATTTATATGCTTTTGATTTAAATTCTTTATCTATGTAAAATGTTTCATGCTTAAATTATTTTCATAAGGATTCCTGGTAATGGCACGAAAAATTATTATAGTACAATGTGCACTAACATAGAAAACTATCTAGGAATGGTTTAGTTAGAGACCTACCTGAATTGGAATTCCCACTTATTACTGATTGTAATCCTTGTCAAAAGGGAAAAAACACAATGTTTCTTTCCAACTAAAGAAAAAAATTTATACTTCTAAAGTAATTGATTTGATTCACATGTATTTTTTTGGACCATCTAGAGTTTCAATTTTAAATGGGAAGCACTATGTTTATATTCTTGTAGATGATTTTTCATGATATACTTGGGTATACATTCTACCACACAAAAGTGAAGCATATTATTAATACATTAAATATTACATGTCTTTAGAAAAACATAGTGGACTTATAATTAGGACCTTGGAAAGTGATCATAGCAGTGAGTTTGAAAATCAGGAATTTGAATCCTTTGGCTCACAAAATGGATATACTCACAATTTTTCTGCTCCTAAAACACAACATAAAAATGGAATTGTAGAATTAATAAATAATAATCTTCAAGAGATTTCTCGGACTGTGTTTAATGAGTATAATCTACCTATCTATTTTTGAGATGAAGGTATTAATAAAGATTGTAACATTATTAATATAGTCTTGATTAGTCATGTTCTTAAGAAGACCACTTATAAGATCTAGAATAATAATAAGCCTATGTTTAATTACTTTAGAGTTTTTTTTTGCAAAGTCTTCATCCATAACACTAATGACAATATTGAAAAATTTTCCTCCAAGAGTGATGATGTAATTTTCCTAGGTTACTCAATCACTAGTAAATCCTATAGAATATTCAATAAGATAAAAAAATGTGTAGAAGAATCAGTTCATTTCAAATATGATGAAACTAATCCACATGAACCCAAAACCTCTATTGAACTCCTTTAGAAAGATATGTCAATTCTGGACCTTAATGATAAAGACATTGAGCCCTTAGTGTAAATAACCAATTATAGAAATTTTCATGAATCTGTGCATGATGAATCTGGACATATAGATATTCAATAAGAGTATAGGTCAAATCAATATAGAGGAATTAGAACTCTCGAGAATCATTCTTTTGATGCTGTTGTATGTGATTTTAAATAGCGGAATACAAACTAGAGTTTCTCTTCGAAACCGGGTTGAACATCAAGCCATTCCTTCATAGCTTGAACATAATAATATTGATGATTCAATCAATGATGATTTTTTTGTGATATAAATTCAATAAGACATAAATCATTTTCAATGAAACAATGTTTTAGAATTAGTAGAAGACCTAAACACACATTGACCATATGCACTAAATGGTTGTTTAGAAATAAATTTGATGAATCTGGAAACATAGTTAGAAACAAGGCTATATTAGTTGCACAATTATATAATAATGAAGAATGAATAGACTATGAGGAATATTTTTCACCTGTAGCTACACTAATAGCCATTAGGATACTACTTGGTTAAGTATCTCATCTGAATTTTAAAATTTTCCAAATGGATTTCAAAAGATCATTTTCAAATGGGTACATAGTTGAAGATGTATTTGTAGAAAAACCCCCAACTTTTAAAAAACCCCATTTTTCAAATCATGTCTTCAAACTTTCAAAAGCCCTATATGGTCAGAAAAAACTCCAAGAGCTTGGTATGACATACTTAGTTATTTCCTTATTTCAAAAGGTTTTACTAAGGTAAGAGCGGATCCTACTCCTTTAATTTAATGAATCTCTAAATATGTTTTAATAGTACATCTTTATGTGGATGAAATTATTTTGGGATCCTCTAAAAATTAGTCAGGTAGTTATTTTTCAAAAACTATGCAAGATGAATTTGAAATGAGAATAATTAGGGGACATAAAATTTTCCATGGATTTCAAATTTTTCAAAATAAAAATTGTATTATTTGAAATCATAGAAAATTTACCAAGGATATTTTAAAACATTGTGGTTGGGACTAAAATATAGGTAGTGATACACATATGAGGAAGACCTGTATGTTGGATGTGGATGAAACTAGTAAACCTGTGGATCAAATCAATTACAGAGGTTTCATAGGAAGACTACTCAATCTTACTGCTAGCAGACTTGGTATTATATTCAGTGTATTCATGTTTTCTTGCTTTCAGTCTAATCTTAAAGTGTATCATCTAACTGTTGTCAAAAATATTTTTAAATATATCATTTTTACTACAATCTTAAGACTGTCTTATCCAAGAGGACCAACATTTGATTTAATTTATTATTCAGATGCAGATTTTTCTAGATGCAAGTTAGATTTAAAGAGAACCTCTGGAACATGTCACATTTTAGGTAAACCTCTAGTATCAAGGTGTAGTATGAAATAGGATTCTATTGAATTATCTACTGCCAAAGCAGAATATATAGCTGCTCAGAGTTGTTTTGCTCAAATTCTGTGGATAAACACACTTTACTAGACTATGGATATCAGTTCAAACATGACTCTATAATGTGTTATAATAAAAGAGATATTAACATCTATAAAAATCCAGTATCTCATGATAGGATAAATTACATTAATGTGAGACATAACTTCCTGAGAGATCATTGTCAAATAAGTGATATCACTCTTCAATTCATTAGTACTAAACACCAATCGGCTGATACGTTCAAAATTTCTTTGAATTGTGAGAAGTTAAATTACATCAATCATGATTTTAGGCATGATAAACTATACGGGTTAGAAACCTCGCCGATAAAACCTCATCATTGGATCCTCACTATTGGAACCTCACCGTTGCACCTCACCGTTAGAAACCTCACCATTAGAAACCTCACCTTTAGGGACCTCACTGTAAGAAATCTCTCTGATAGGACCTCAATGATAGGAACCTCACTTTTAGTGACCTCACCATTAGAAACCTCACCGTTAAGGACCTCACTATTAGAAACTTCATCGTTCGACCTAATCGTTAGAAACCCCACTGTTTGACCTCAGCATCGGTCACTCACCATTAGACCTCACTAGTGGAACATCACCGTTAAAACCTCATTGTTATAACCTTACTATAATAAACCTTACTTATAGAAACCTCACCATTAGGACCTCACCGTTGGCATCTTACCAATGGTCGATGTTTTCTTGGACATAGCGTTTTCTTTCTGCTGAAAGTTGAAATGTTTTCAATTTTACTTTATTATTTTACATGATGGGTTTTTTATCCCTAAATGATAAAATTAAAATATCATACCTAATTTTGATCCACCTGAAATTATCTCACGAATCTATTTTCCACCTAACCTCAGAACATCACCCTCTTCTAAAAACCTTGAAATTCTTCATTTCAAATGTAAATCATAATGAGACCATTGGTCAGTGAAGAAGGGGATGTAAAAAATCCATAGAAATCTCAAGCTGAGTCTAGTAGTGGAAAAACGGTAGTGAATATGTCAATGAACCCTCATCTGTCGAAGTGGGAAATCATAGATGAAAATGATCTCAGTTCTGAGTGGTTCCTAATGATAATATATTTAGTGTTAATTGAACATGAAGATCAAGGATGTGTTTAATGATTTACAAAAAACAAGGGACCTTTTTTCCCAAATTTAGTTTAGGAGTTTTATGATTTTTTCAAATTTGAACAGACTGAGGATGTGAATAGAATGACATCCAGAGTAAATGAATTAATTGTAAGATTCTCCTCTATTGAATTGGATGAGTGTTTGAGAATAAAACATGAAGGGATTTGGGACTACGTCTCAGGATTGGTGCCTCCCAGGATTGATTTACTCTATTTTGAAGAAGCCTTAGCTAAACTAATAGGGAGTGGTATCCCTATATAAGTCATTGTTGTTAAGATATAATGAGAAGACAAGGTTCTATTTATGTTTCTTCAGCATGTCTTGAGTCCCAAGAGAGGGGACATTTCTACATTAAAATTTCGGGATGTATTTCTATTGTACCTGTTGAAGCATGGACAAAAGAGAAATTTATGTAGCTATGGATGATTCGATTGGAGGACATTACAAAGCCCAGTTCAAAATCCAATCCCTTAATTCATGCTAGATTAATATCCTTGATGCAATTGGTGAAAAGAGTTTCTAGTGAAAAGGAGGAAACAGTTGTAGTTAGAGACAATTTCTGCATTACAAACGTAATTTGAAAATTGATGTAGATAAACTAGAACCCCAATCAATGATGATTGGTACATGATGATCCTATGTTAGATGAGTAATTAAACCATGACACTCATCCTAATAGGCCAAAGGATAAGGGAGATCTTGGTCTAATTCCTGGTAAAGTAGAGCCTGAATATTCAGATGAAGAAGAAAAAGTTATTGTTGTGCCATAAAGAGAAGATTCTTCAATAGATTAAAGGATTGATCCCGACCTTCCCCCCAACCCTCAGGATAATACTTTATCCATTGCTGAGCCTATCCCACCAAAGATATTGCCTAAAAGGGAGACTATTTTAAGGGACAATGATGATGAAAAGACCAGTGAGGAAGAAGGTGCATAAAATGTGTTAAGAGACATTAGAAGGACCTCTAATGAAGATGAGGACACCGAATCTAGTCATGTTGAAATTGAGACTGATGCTAATATAAGTGAGGAATAATTTCTAAGTCTCAGTCCTCTTATATGAAATACAGAAATGGATTTAAATGTAGATGATGAAGTTGCTGATTCAGATGAATATGTAATTTTTTTGAAGTAGTTGAAGATTTAATATAAGAAGTGGTAGTTGACCCTCTTATTGATGAAGTGGATCGAGGTGGTATGATAGAGATAGAAAATGTTGATCAGGAGAACTCACCAAGTGAGGGGGAGGAACATGTTTCCACAGGTTCATTATTTTTAGCTCCTAAAATAGAAGATTGTTCAGAAGACCCTAGTATTGTAGTTTTGGTCTTAGATTCTGGAGAATATGATGATGACCATCCAATCAGAAGTCTTCCCATTCCTACTATTTATGAAACCACTATTGTGCATCCAGTTGTTCTTTTTCCTCATGACTATGTGAAGAATGATGATTTGGAATCCATAAAAACAGATCAAAAGATCCACTTTGGTGAATGACTTTTTGGGTTAGAGAGGGAATGGCTCATAATCAAGAATTTGTTACTTCTGTAGGGGAAATTCTAGTTTCTACCACTCACTCTATCCTACTAGAGTAGTCAATGTACTGTATGAATCAGATTAGAACCTTGTCAGATTCTATATAATCTATTAAGCAGTCTATTGCTAGACTAGATTCATATATGGCATCAAGAGTTCAGGTGGACAAAGATCATTGATATATTAAATGTTTGGTTTTGATAATGGTCAATTTTTTTGAGGACTTTAAGAATTCCACTGAGACACATGTGAGTGGGAAAGATGATAATGTGAAGAGACTAATCAGTGGGATGACTAAATCTTTTATGGAGACAATAGCATTCACTATGACACCTCTGTGTGCATCTAATTCATCTTCAGCCTCCCCTCTTATTGATCTAGAATCCTTCATGTCGGTTGTTATAGAAGAAGTTGATAAGTTCACAAGTACAATTACCTTAGATCCCTAGTCTATGACCGAGGTTATTTCCACAACAAGATAAATTCATAATCATTTGGAAAATTATCTAATGGAAGATTCTCAAGATCAGAAGGCCATCAAAAAACAAGTTTATTTCTACTACAAAAGGGTATACACTAAACATCAGATAGATGGTCACTTCATGTTTCTAATGGAGAACTTGTGGATTCCACCTATCATTTAAGCCTTTAGTGATCAGGTTAGAAGGCTTAGAGAGTTGACTCCTTTTTAGGATAAATTTATAGGGAATGAGGGTGATTTTATTTTAGCCATGGAAAGAGGAGGAAGTATTATTATAGATATTAGAAATCATTATTTTCCCTTCCACCATGTGGACTGCACTCCCATAATTTTTACTCAAGCATCGCCTTCTACTTTAGGTGACTCATAATCTTCCAGTTGTACACCTATGATGAATCCTTCGTAGAACATCAGAAGCATGACCCCCACCATTCCCCAGAGCTCTTCTCACTAAATGTCTAATGATGCTTCTATTACATCTCCTCCTACCCTATTGTTTTCCATCCCTAGGCCTGTCTCCCCATCTTCAGAACCTACTTCCTCCACATCCAAATACAACGCTCCTTTGTACATCCCTTATGTGGATTGCATGTGGTATGTCTTAGTTTATAGGGATCTTTGTAAAAAAAATTTGTATATTGTACTTTTGGTTCTTTAATAGAAAATTCTCTTATGTTTCTTTTTAACCACCTATCATTTTGATAATCAAAAAGGGGGAGAAATATTTATGCAGGAATATCAATGTTACACATAGAAAGAAAATAAATTCATGTTTCTGTTTTAAGCTACCTAAACAATAAGAAGGAGAATTGTTTTAGTTGACTGAGCTCCTTGTGCATATATATACTATCTATACTTTTCTATAATACAAATTGTTCAAATGTTCATATAAACACCTCTGATGATATTAGAAAATGTGCAGAACCCTAATTAAAAAAAACATACATAATTTGTGGTTATCAAAAAGGGAGATACTATTGGACTCACCCATTTTGATAATCACAAATCATGATTTGATAATGCAAAATCATGTTTTATTTATGTGATAATAATGTTTCTCTTACAAGATAATCATTTATGTGAAAATCATGATTATGTCAAAGTGATAAATATGTGTGTTTAATTTCACTACTCTCTTTTTTAAACTCAATGAAAAATTTCTCTAAGTAAAGAGGTCACCATTGCAAAAGTTATAGATGCAAAGGTCACGAATGCAAATGTCACCGATGATAAGGTCACTGATGCAAAGGTCACTAATGTAAGGTCACTGATGCAAGGAAACTGCAAGGAAGGTTCCCGATAGGGAGTTATCAATTGAAGGTTAGGGATAGAGCGTCACTGATGATAGGCTACTGATTGAGAGTTATTTATGGATGGTTTACATTTGAATGGTTATAGATGAATGTTTACTGATGTGCACTTACTGTTGAATCCTACCATTGTGAAGGCTACCATTACTAGTCTACCATACACATATACTCCATACTTTATCAAATTCATATGATTATTCTAACGACCATATTTTTTAACTTTAATTCATCTGACATTAATTAATGCAGATTGTAGAAATATCGAGAGATAGTGCGAGGTATGAGAAAAGACCACACGTGATGTGCTTTTACCTATTATCAGACCACAAATATATTATAGAAGAAGGGGAATGAAAATATATAGAGTATTGACATGATGTTGAGAATCAATTCTGAGCATATAATGAAACTTACTCACTAGATCTATGAAAACTCATCCTGCACTTATAAATTGACCCCACAAGAATCACAATGATTATTTTAGGGACATACTCACTTCTGCCTTATGGGCTTCATCAACTCATGATCTACACAAGAAGTATAACACTCAATTCTTGAATGCTAGATCTTGGATTTATGAACCTCGGTTTTATAGAAATCTTCTAGAGAAAGACTCGAACATCAAATTCTTTACTTAAAAGGGTCAAGAGCTGAACTACAAACTCATAGAGCCTTCTAAAATCAATCTCATCATATTGTCTCAACTTTTTTCTTTTATCTTTCATTTTTTCGAAGTGATTATTTGTTCCATACACACTGCCTCGTATTCTTGAACTGAAGGATATGAAAATCCTCACATAAAATTTCTCTTACTCGTTCTTCTCCAACATATAAGTATGGAAGAGACCATGTGTGGTTTATATTGTTTTCCATTCCCATGAAGAACTATGGTTGAGGTTGTGAACCCTGGATAGTGTGTGAATACTGCTGTAAATCCCAATACATGATGTGTTTGATGTTTATTGTTAATATAATCTTTTTGGTGGTAGGTGATCACCTTGTGGAGAGGATTAAGTCTTGGCTTGAGACTAAACCTCTTGTTTAACTTTATTGTGTTCTATATTCATTTATTGCACTCTATTTTATCTATTTTTCTCTACTTGTAATTTCTAAAACATAAAACTATTTTTCATTCACATTGATAGTTAGTTTTTGTAAGTGTGTGTGTGTTTAATTCATTAAACATGTTCCAAAAGTTTATGAAGTGTTCTACACTAATTAAATTATGGACTCATCACCGTTTCAGAATCTTTTGGACCAATTAGACATCTATATATATATTACATTAATTATCAAGGCCGTTTTCAAAATTTGGGTGACTTTTATAATAATTTTTTATCATAAATTTAAATTAAGAACTCAATTCACCCCCCTCCCCTCTTGAGATTTTAATCTAACCAACATGGTGCAAAACATGTTTGTGGGATATTTTATGTGAGTGTGAGGAAAAAATGAATTTCTTGGTGAAAAGGGTATTATGGGACATGTGTGCGGTGGATTTTTTTGTGTATCTATGATTTTCAAATAGATTATTCATGTGAATATCGTGTTTATATAATTTGGAACTTGTTTGAGCACAAAAGGAAAACTATAGTGTCTGTGTGGGTGGACATGTACTAGTATTCTTTCACTACTAGAAATAGTATATTTCCCAATGGTTGAGAACCATTGGAATAGGATGCATAACCCTTGGTATATCTTATACCAACGGTTCTACCAACCGTAGGGAAGTAATCCTTTGGGAAAAAATTTTCCCAATAGTTTTTGTAGAACTATTGGGATAGGTTTGTTACATTAACCTATACCAAAAGTTTGGTTGAACCATTGGTATAAGTTTTTCCAACATTTCAACCAAACCGTTGGTAAAACCACTTCTAGGAGACTTTTCCAACGGTTTGTAAACCATTGGGAAATGGTTTTTTACCAACGATTCTCATAGAACCGTTGGTAAAAACCTTAAACCTTTTATCCCTATACCAACAGTTCTGTATGAACCATTGGAATAATATGGATTGAATTTCAT
Organism: Viscum album; assembly: GCA_963277665.1. Lineage (NCBI taxonomy): Eukaryota > Viridiplantae > Streptophyta > Magnoliopsida > Santalales > Viscaceae > Viscum > Viscum album. The sequence continues at coordinate 1,822,063,501 of OY728164.1, forward strand.
ATACCAATGGTTCAAGTGAACCGTTGGAAATGCGGGGTAATAATTCATATACCAACAGTTAAGCTGAACAGTTGGAAATGGGGGAAGAATAGTAGCAGCATTACCCACTGCAATTAAAAATGGTGCACTGCAATTAATAAAATCAACATTATCTACAAACAGCAGCACCACACCTACCCCACCTGCAGTTAATAATAGCACGATTATATGTAGCCAAATAGTCTCATACAGCTATGGGAGGAACAAGGAACTGCAATTAAAAACCTCAGCACCTTCTAAAAATAATTACTGAACCAAACATACCATACAAAAATAAAATAGATACACATTTTCATTCTATAAATTTCAATATCAGATATTCTCATACATTAAAGGAAAATAACCAAAAATTGTGAAGAGTACAAAAGAAAAAGTAGTGGGTAAAAATTGAATCCAAATTGATTGTGTAGTTGGTCATCATGGATGAATAACACCCACACCTATGGTACCATCAGTAGAGGTGACAAATGAGAATTTGAACTTCGGGTATCTCTTTGGACTCTCCAACATCCACACACACATGCAACATCTCAGGATCCGAATCATTAAAATAGGATTACACTATGTTTGGTTTGATAAAAGCATTTCCATGAACCAAACATAGCCTGACAAAAAAAATTGACAAACAAGAAACATATATATTTCAGCCAGAACTCCTAGTGCTTGTGGTATAGATATCAGAAGAATGGCACCCCATCTCAACCAGGAAATACACCGAAACATTGCACACTTTTTTTCCAGGATTCACCCTTTTATCCTGATCCAAACAAGCCTACAAAATTCAGCAATGACATCTTTGTGGTTAGACAGAGCCCACCGGATGGCCACACCACTATAATCAATATAGAGTTCATCATTGCATTCAGGTGGGAACATCTTGATAGGTTTTTTTGAAACAAACTGATCTATGAGTTGGAGACCAACCGATACTCCTCAAATTTTATTAATGAAAAAAGTGTACAAAGATTACACAGGGTGGAAAGATCATGCACCACAAAAAATTAAATGTTACCAAAAATAGAAAGAAGATGAGATTACAAAATTTCAAAAAAGGCAATGCAAAAGGTATCCTTGGAATATGATCACTTCATTCTAGAGTCTGTCCAAAAAGATCTAATCACTTCTTCCAAAAGTGATAGGAACATCTTTGGAAGAAGGCACACAAGAACCAATTGGAATAAATTCCCAAACCTTTAGGGATGATTCAATCATCTCAACAAACATTCTCAACCGCATTTATAACACCCATTCCAACCAAAATAGAGATCGTGTAAAGTGAGAAATACATGCATATAAAGACAGCAAATGTCTGAAACCCCAGATAAAATAGAGAATCAAAATAGAGTCTCGAAGCATCGCCCCCTTGTCAAAAAATTCAAAATTAAAAACATCCTTCAGATCCCTCTAATGATTCTAAAAAAAATCTCAAAATTGATCCATCCTTCAACATATATAGGAATGATCCAGCAGACATCATATACCAGAGTCCAAAAGGGAAATGTGAAGCAAGGAATCCCACACAGTATGTAGTGGTCCTCCAATACAAGCATGTACTATAACACCACTCGCACGACCTTCACAATCTACTGTGAAATCTCTCAAGATGGAGGCAGAACACGAGTTTGGGAGACTTGCAGATCATAATCAAGCCGCTGGAGAAAACCAGAACAAAAGATAACAGTTTTACAGTTCCAGAAAGATCACGAAGGATTACATCAAGACCCTTGAATAATGTAACAAATCACTATTTCTGGATTGAAACAGGTTCTCAAAACAATATGCAATAATGTCTCAAAGAAGCATATCCTATAAAATCATATAATTAAAAATATTTAAAAAAATCTCTTTAAAGATAGTAGCATCCTACCAGGTATTATGTTCCTTTCAGAGAGTAAAATAATGAATTTATTATGAAAAGTTACACAAATAACAAACAACTCTATGTTGGGTCCAGATCCATTAACAAATTCATCTTCACTTTCATTCTTATCACTCAGCATCTTGTTAGTGACTCCCCTCGTATCCATAGAACAATTTCATGGAGCAGCCCTAGCCAGTATGCCACTAAAGCTCTATGTAACAACTCTGCAGAAATACTCATTCACATCATAGAGAATGGAATGATAGAAAATATTACGGTCATGGTACATGGGGAATGGAATGATCTAAAATGTTACGATAATGGATCATAGAGAATTTTTTAGTTACAAGGTTATCGTTGTAATTAATTTTAACATGTTTGAATACAAAAATAACACCTCAACTAATTCAATTATCACATCCACTAAACTATATCAGATAATGCTAATTAATTTGTATATGCTTTTTATAAAGATAAATCCAAATTTCTTTTAATAATTTAATATTCATTACCTATTTAAAATTACTCCAATTATAAAATCATAGAAATATACTAAATTAACATAATCATTCCAGAATGAACACGATAAAAAATTCTGGTACACATACTTATAATCTTGATCTCCATAGTATAACCATCACACACCAACAATCATCTTCCATTCACTACAAACCATCCATCAACATATACCATTCCAATAAAACCAAAACCTCACTACTTCAACACAATGTACATAAGAAATGGTCATAACCATCACCATAATTTCCCAAGACATTCCAAAAAATCACAATGTAAAAATAGAATACATGATAGAATGCATAGAAATATATTTTCACCACCATAAACACCACAATTTCAATTTTAATGTGGATTAGAAAAGATTTCCTCATTTCTTGCATGACTATTTTCCAATAAATTTCCAGATTCACAGACAACTAGATTATTTCTATGTTTAACCTTATAAAATTTTATTAATGATGAGTTCAAACAATCAATCACATAAGGGGTTCATAATTCAAATTGGCCAAAAGATAAAAACAAAACATTGTTCAAGTTAAACTATATATTGCAGCAGAACCCCAATGAAAAAAATAAAATAAATGGAGGAAGAAGATAAATATCAATTTGAACATAATGATTTGAACTGAAATATGAAATGCTAAGTTAATATGTTAATAATCCTTTATTCATTTATAACTGCTAAAACACAAAAATAAATCATGGAATAAGATATAAGTTAGTGCAAAACTACTGATTTTATGTGGATGGCAAAAAAATGACTGAAATCGTGATGGGGACGGCTGCAATGAAGAAGATCCATAGGCCCTATGAAGAACCACTAAAAAGGACAGAAACTGCTAGGAAGAAGGGAGTGAAAGGTTCTAGGAAGAACCATAGGGAAGAATGGGAACCCATCAAAAGAAGGGGAAGAAAAGTTGTGGGAAGAATGGGGCACTACAAAACTAGTTTAGGGTTTTTCACGCTGATCGGGTCTGGAGTCCGGGATGGCTGTGCATTTTTTTATGTGGAAAATATATCCCAAAAAAACAAACATTTTTCATTTTTTTTGGATTTGGAGTCAGGGTTTTTTTTAGATTTTTTGGTAATATATTTCAACGGTTCTGAATAACCGTTGGCATAGATTTACATTATACCAACGGCCTACAAAAAACCATTTGGATAAATAATTTGATTCATGGCATATCTCAACGGGTTTTCTAATGTGTTGGGAAAATACTCAGATATATGGCCTATCTCAATGGGGTTTTTATACAGTTGGGAAGATACTCCTATGTCAATGGGTTTTCCAAACTATTGGGATAGTTCCATTCGGATAGAAGCAATTTTCAGTAGTGTAGTGATCCTGTGGGGTTGGGCCCATGTTTCATATAGCAAGTGTGACGATGGAAACACTAACAAAACTATGATGACGATGATGTTGGGGGACCACTATGTTATGATTATGATCACTACTAGTGGCTCGTGTTCATGAGAACAGATATTTGTATGGTTTCTTTCAAGGAGAAATGATGTACCGAGGACCAATAATGTGCTAGTGCATAGGGTTTTTTCTCATTTCTAGTGCTCAATGGATATCATATACATACCATTGAAATATAGTATTTTGGGCCAAGAAATTCAATAGTTTTTTCATTCTACTTAAATTTGTTTATCTCTTTTAAAGTATCCCTCTTGAAATCTATGTTTTTACAGTTTTATCTTTTAAAATTTTTTACTAGAATTTCTTGTTTTCAAAACATGCATGATTTTCGTCTTATAATGATTATAACATGGAATCTATTACTTGGAGAATCCTACTAAGATTTGTATCACACCCTACATACACCATTGGTTGAAATTAGATTCGGTTATTTTTTCAATGGTTTGGGTAAATATTTTAGTGCCAATGGTATGGGTTTCTATCAGTCCTTTTAGGTACAGTGGCGTGAAGATGGCTTGAGGGTGGTTGATCTTTCCCTGGGAAGGTTATTGGGTAGTAATTTTTGGTTTTTTTCCATTGTGATAGTCTTTAAACATTGTTTTATGTTATGTAATTCAATTCTAAAATTTAGTAAAATATGTTTTGGTTTGAGAAAACCAGATTTCTTATGGGACACACCTATTGTTTTATGTTTATAAACTCGAGTAAATCATTCAAAAAATTCATTTTATGATACTCGGGAACTTGTACCATCCCATGGGAATCTAGAACGCCCTTCGTGTCATTCCACAGGCTGTGTTTGGTGCGGGTTTCAATGTTGACCAGATTTGATTTGTGACAGAATTGTATCAGATGAGGTTCTCCCTCTTGTGTTATGTAATTTGGGGAAGAGTCACGATAGTTTAGACTTAGGATTTTTAGGTCTAGACATTCCATTTATGAGGAGGATTCATGGCCATCACGCTTCGTGACATGATTCAATTATCTTGGGGATGTCAGGTTTTATATGAGTCATTTGGTTTTCTTAGTTTGATAATGATTAGGGGAATGAAAAGAGAGTTGGGTTAATGGTCTGAGTGAGATCGTAGGGCCTGGAAAGCCATGTGGAGCTAGGAATATTTCTCTAGAACACTCTCTGTTATGTTGAAGTTATTGGAATATGGATACAAATCATATGTTCAAGTAACCCTTCGAGACTAATTTCCTCTTGCATTGTCTTGGGTCCTTTATTTTTGAGATCATAGAAGTCAGGTTTTAAATTGAAAATGAATTGGTTTTAAGTAGCATAATTTTTTTTGTGAAATGGTTTTCAAATAATGGGTTAATGTTTTGATTTTTGAAATAGTGGAACTCAATGTTCATAAATTTTATTATATGTTAAGTGGTGTATTTAAACAATTTTTAAATTATAAATTAAGTCAAAGTATATTTTTAAAATCTATTTCAAATGGATGATTAAGATTTAATGAAAATTTTTATTGAATGATGTAATGTGGTATTGAATTTGTTTGTGGGGTTTAGAAATGGATTTTATATTTGGTAACTAGTGAGACTTCAATAATATTTATGAATCATTGGTTTTTTTATGTAAGAAGAGATGAATTTTCAAGGGAATATGGGTTGATGAAAGGGACTTTTTTTTAAAACCGAGAGTGTTTTAAAATTGGATGAGGTATTTTGAAATTAATGTTAATGGGTTGAAAGTGAGATTTCATTTGAATGATTGTTCCTTTCTAAAAAGAATTGTATGATGTAAATTGGGATATTTATTTCATGGTTAGGAGTCTTGAGAAAAAGGAAGCGCTAGTTGAATGATTTTTTTTCTAAAAGGTTGAATGAATTTTGGTTTTAAAATATGGTATTTCCTCAAGAAACCACAAGCATGGGGTTATATAATATGATGGATTGATAATGGAATAGTTGGATGAGTGCCAAGGTGGATATGAGGAGGGTTGTAACAACCCGAAATTTTGAATAAATCTTGTTTCTTATTTTTCTGTGTTATTTTGTTTTTTATACTCAACAAAACTATTTCATTTGTTAACATGAGTATATTTAAAATGAGACTACTAGTTTTTTACTATTATATGACCGTTAGTATGTATGACCATTGGAAACTGAATATTGCGACTGTTGTATCTAAATACAAGTGATCATGGTTAATATATTGAGAAAAAAGATTTTATGGCCTCATCCAATTGTTTTGGACCGATCGAAGCCCATCTAACAGAACTTGGGAAGGAGGTAGCATCACTAGGCTTTTCTCTAGACCAATCCCAATCTGAACTTCATCGTGTGAAGCTAGAACTGAATCGCCTTCACAAGAAGTTCAAACTGATAGAAATTACTACTCGTGTGATGTTGGTTGAGCCGCCCTCATATTCTCTCACCTTAGCACACCTTACACTTAGGACCTCTGTTGGGGGTTATAAGGGGATATGTAAGGAGACCATAATCCTTTGTTATAAATAAAATTGTGTTTTATGCTTATGGTGATGTTTGGGAGTTTTTAAAAGTTTGAATTAATATAGGATGTATTTTATTGATGTATTTTAAAAAAATTTTATTTTAAAATATTTATGTAAACCTTAAATAATTAAGGTTGTGTAACAATTTTCAAAAAATCGTTTTCTGCAAATGTGTTCAGAATGAAATTTAGAGTCTAATAAGATCGACTTAATTTTTGATTAATAGTAAATTGTGAATAGTGATTTTATGCTTAGAATTAGTAATGTGACAAAATGTATTTGTAATCTCACATAAAGTATTAATATTATTTAGGCACCTTGATTAAGTAGTGTGATTCAATAAAATAGGTAAATTACTGTTTCATTAATTATTATTCAAGAATTAGTTTTTTCAGATGAATAGTGTTTTTAATTAAAAATTAAATTAAAATTATTTAGAAAATTGTTTTTATAAAATGGACTTTATTTTTTAACTTATAGAATCGATATTATGTTAAGGTAATTTTTGGGGTTTTTACTGAAAAAAATGAATTTTTGGTGAATAGTGTTTTTTTATTTAAAAGTTAAATTAAAAATATATAGAAAATTATTTTTATAAAATGGACTTTATTTTTTAATTCAGAGCATTGATATTATGTTAAGATATTATTTTTATATTTTTCGGAAAAAGTTGAATTTTCAGTGAATAGTAAAAACACTGTTTCAGGGTTTCGGTACGTTTAATGACATCATGACTGCATCTTGATGATTTCATGAGATATTTTAAGGTATGGTCGACTAAAGGGGATGAATTATTGTATGAGGGGTCCCATTTGGCCAAAAACATGGGCAAATACCATGGTAAATCCAATGGTTTTGCCAAAACCACTAGTGAGGTGTCCCCTGAAATTATTAAAGTATCACCTCCCTTTCCCTATAAATACCCACCCTTTCCTCCATTATTTTTCACTCCCAACTCCCCCCCCCCAACAATGATATTGTCTCATTACCTCCCAATGAGTCCTCCCAAGGTACCCCAAATCCCTCAAGGTCCCAACCATTGAGTTTTAAGAGTTACGTTTTAAGGTGAGGGATTCTACCTCTCTCTTTCTTTCCAAGTACTATATTTTATGTCATTTCTTTTAATCCCCAAGTTATTATGTTGGGGATGTTATTATACATTCTTCCAACTGCAATTTTTATTTTCATATGATGATAGGCCCCCAATTTCTCTCATCAATTCATTTAAAGAATGCTGAAGTGGCACAGTTAGGCTGCCGAATTTTTAAGGGATTCTTTTACCCATCTTGTTTTCATGATCTATTTTAATGTAAAGTATTTCATGTTCCTTTTTATTATTTTGGGGTATGATATCTATATCTATAATAATTATCTTGAATTTTCATATTATGAGAGACCCTATTTTATCTCATCAATTAATTTATTTGATGTTTTAAGTGGCACTGTTAGGCTGCTGAATTTTTTAGGGATTCTTTCACCTTTATCATTTTCAAGATCTATTTTCATTTCAAGTCTTTCAGGATTATTTTTATTATGTTGGGGTATTATCTCTATATCTATAATACTGATATCTTATTTTCATATGATTAGAGACCTCATTTGATCTCGTCAATTCATTTTTTTATTTTTTAAGTGACGACGTTAGGCTGCCGAATTTTCCTAAGAGAAATCTTTTTTTGTCTTCCTTACATGTTTTTCATTTCATATGGTATGCTTTTAAAATTTCATTTTCATTTAATTATATCCATTATATTCTATCCATATACTGTTTTATGGATCATTTATGAGTGTGTGACCCATTTCCCCTCTCTTTTAAATATTTTTTAAAACCATGTAACATAGTCATTATGCTATAGAATTTTCCTCTCAAAATGTCTCTCTCTTTTTCTCAAATTCTTTCATTTTATTAAGTAAATACTCAAAGATATTTCTTCAATAGGGGTATAGAAATATATATCAAAATGTTCTATTTTAATTCTGGGATTTACATACATGAGACCCGCTTTCCTTTTCTCTGGGTTTAAAGTGACATAAAGATCACGTCTTTAAAGCATTTTTGAAAATGTTATGACTATGAAATGAAAACCATTTCTTTTATGATATCTGGGTTATTTATGAAATGAATGATGATGATATATGTGGATCACATGATGATAAATACAAATGTAAGGGTGCGCCCTGATAGCACTCCAATTTATTTGGTAATGATGTAACCACTAGAGATTACAATTTTAACGATACATTGGGGTTTACCAGGGTACTTTCAAATGACACATTGGGGATGGACCTTGGTGATATGTTCATGATTGTCTATGTTAAATGTTGTAGACACATCTTCATGTTATGATATATGGTATTTTTATTATGATATGCCTCATGATTTCTTTCTCATTCCTTCAAGTTCTTTTTCATGACTTTATTGATGTATATCATGTTTTCATGTTAAACCTTTCCCTTGTTTCCCTTAGTGGGCCTTCTGGTCACACTTTCTTTTGATGTATGTCCCCAGGTTATGAGATTCAGCAATGAACCTTGGATTTACATAAGTAGAAGCCTTTCAGTAGTTTAAGAATAATATTTTATGTTTTCATGTTTTTAGTTCCTGGTTTCCAAGACACTAAACCTTAAAGATCCTCGGTTTTGTATTATGTATTGAAAGTTTATGTGATAAAAAGGTGGGATGTAATAGTTGGTATCAATGGATGGTTTAGTTATTTGTGGAAAATAGGATATTAAAAATTTAGGAAAAACCCTATAGAATTGTCTAAATATAAGAAATCATCTTATTATTTTAGTGAGTATTGAGTAAGTGGTTTATCATGAAAATACATCCCTATCTCAATACGAGCATGTAGAGGTGGATTTGGCACAAATGTACATAGGGGTAAATCCTGAAAACACCTCTTTGAGCAAGACTTGAACGGGAACTGGTACACGACAACGGGCCTTGATGCACTCTAGGTTACAACACTCCCGGGGGATATGATTTGGTAAATTTATAAGCATATTATGAACCATTATTAAAGGAACAATGATAAAATAAAATAAAGATTCACATAAGAATATATGATCATGGACAACCTAGATTGGAACCTATGGGATCAAAAGTTAGGGTATACTTTACTTCTAAAAGTGTATCCTTCTTTTCTTTAAATTACATTTTCATGATTATTGGCCAAGTATTTAAGCCCCCAAATTATACATTAGTATCTTAGTTAATGGAGGGAAATAGAAAAACATGTCCCAACTACCAATGTGATAGAAAATGTGACAATTACCCTATTATTTTGATAGAGATGATGAGAGATCAAGTTGAACATACTGTGATTATGCCAAACCAGCTATCAAAAATCACAATTAATAATTGGTACCTAGTTGAATGCCCAAATTCATCAAGGAAGAAGAAGACGATGTCTCAAAGATTTTCATATGATAAAGATGATAAGGGAAAGAAGTTCCAATTTCCTTTGTGAAAAAAGTGTGGAAAGAGGCACCAAGGGAATGTCACAAATGAACCGGGAGATGTTTTAACTGTAGGGAGATAGGGCATAAAGTAGCTAATTGCTTTACAAAAATGGATAATGTGTTGAATAGAGATAAGGTTCGATCTAATGTACCTTATACATTTCAAAGTCGTATATTTGGATATGTTAGAAATTATCCAAGGCAATGCTCTCTTGGATGGGATGTGAAGCATGATGAGCATCAACAATATTCAAGGACAAGGGAACAATTCAAGTCATATGCTAAGATGGATCTTGATGACTAACGTATATGTGACTTCTTCGCAATAGTTGTCTAGGTCATGTTGTTTTTTAGTTCATGCCCTATGAGCATATCTTTAATGTTTTCTAAGAACATAGAGTCGCTACCTATGATGTTTTTATATAATTAAGAAAAACATCTATTGTTATGTACCACATGTTGGTGTTGTGAAGCTGTTCTTCTTAAAAATGGATGATTAGGGGATTAAAAGATGATTATTATTTTGGAAGACGTTCACTATTTTGGGAACCCTATATGATCGAGGTAAATAGATTACTACGGTATTTTCATTGAGGAATAAAGGTTGACTTATATTTTGAAGAATCGACAAATTTTAGGTGACCTTATGGTAATATAAGTTACTTATGGAAATGATTAACCTATATTGGGGAAAATATGTTTAGGTTAGATACTTTTTTTATAAGCTGTTAGGAGTGGTTGATGTTGTTTAGAGATGAATGATGAATTTTATTTTCGAAGACTATGTTACCAAATCCTTCTTGTATTTCGGTTTCAATCTTAGTTTGGATTATTTTGAATAATTTTAAGGACAGTAATTTATGGAATGGTCTATGATGAACTTTGGGTAGTACCATGGAATTTTGATGATTTAAAAGTAGTTTCCCTTCCTTTGGGGTTCTTTATTTTGGAAGACATGTTTTATCTTACCCTTTCTATTTTTGGGATAATGTTTAAAGATAGAATAAATAGATAGTTAATCTATGGCGGATTATGTGATTCTCTAAAAGATTATTCTTGTGCTTTTAATGGGACCAAGTGTTTTTTAATGATCATCGTTTTGGGAAAAGATTAGTTTTGGTAGAAACTTATTAAGGCATGAAACTCTACTTTTAGGTAAATATATTTCCTTGTGTTTTTATTCTATATAGTAAATGAAATTCTCAAAATTATGAAAAGGAACACCAAACAAAAATGTTGTCTGTTATCATTTCCAAATGGGAAATCAAATGCTATTTAACCCATCATAAGTTTGTGGTTTTCTTGTTGTTAACTTTCTCCAAATCATGTTTTATATCACTCTCCCTCAAAACGTGACCCTTTGTTTTCTCTTCCAAGTCCATGTTTTCCTACCTGGAATCCTAGTATGGGTTAACTCAGGTGGCCTTTGTAATTCCTTTTCATTGTTTTAAATTAATAGGGTTACTGACTCTTTTTCCGATGTGGTACTTTCAATGAAATTTCCAAGAAAAATTTGAAAAATTGCGAAGACGTAATTTCTTAATGGTGGAAGAATGTAACGACACAAAATTTTGAATAAATATTGTTTCCTAATTTTGTGTGTTATTTTATTTATCATACTCAACAAAACAGTTTCATTTGATAACATGAGTATAATTATAATGAGACCGTTGGGTTTTGAATATTATATGACCGCTAGTAAGTATAATCATTGGAAACTGAATATTGCGACTATTGTCTCTAAATACAAGTGATCTTGGATAATTAATATAAAAATAATATTTGATGGCCTCATCCAGTAGTCTTGGAATGATCAAAGCCCATCTAACAGAACTTGGGAAGGAGGTAGCACCACTGGGCTTTGCTCTGGAACAAACCCAATCCAAACTTCATCATGTGAATCTAGAACAGAATCTCCTTCATGAGAATTTCAAACTGATAAAAATTACTACTCGTGTGATGTTGGCCGAGCCGCCCTCAAATTCTCTCACCTTAGCACAAAATACACTTCGGTCCTATACTGGGGTTATAAGGGGCTATGTAAGGAGACCATAATCCTTTGTTATAAATAAAATTCTGTTTTCTTTTTATGGTGAAGTTTGGGAGTTTTCAAATGATTGAATGAATAAAAGATGTTTTTTATTGATGTTTTTTTGAAAAAAAGGATATTTTAAAATATTTATGTAAACCTTAAATAATTAATGATGTGTAATAATTTTCAAAAAATGGTCTTCTTCAAATGTGTTCAGTAAGAAATTTAGAGTCTAATAAGATCAACAAAATTTTTTATGAATAGTAAATTATGAATAGTGATTTTATGCTTAGTATTAGTAATGTGACCAAATGGATTAGTAATCTCACTTAAAGAAAGTATTAATATAATTTGCGTACCTTGATTAAGTAGTGTGATTCAATAAAATAGGTAAATAATTGTTTCATTAATTTTTAGTCATGTATTAGTTTTTTAGGGTGAATAGTGTTTTTTAATTAAAAATTAAATTAAAAATATTTAGAAAATTATTTTTATAAAATGGACTTTATTTTTGAACTTATTGCATCGATATTATGTTAAGGTAGTTTTTGGGTTTTTTCTAAAAAAAATGAATTTTCGGTGAATAGTGTTTTTATTTAAAAATTAAAATAAAAATATTTAGAAAATTATGTTTGTAAAATGGAGTTTTTTTTAATTCAGAGAATTGATATTATATTAAGATAAATTTTTGGGAGTTTTTTGAAAAAGTTGAATTTTCAGTGAATAGTAAAAACACAGTTTTAGGGTTTCAGTATGTTTAATGACACCATGACTGCATCATGATGGTTTAATGAGATATTTTAAGGGATGGTCGACTAAAGGGGATGAATTATTGTATTAGGGGTCCCATGTGGCCAAAACCATGGGAAAATACCATGGGAAAGCTCATGGTTTTTCCTAAACCATTATTGAGGTGTCCCTTGAAATTATTAAAGTAACACCTTCCTTTCCCTATAAATACCCACCCTTTCCTCCTTAGATTTTAACTCCCAACTCTCCCACAACGATGTTATGGTCTCATTATCTTCTAAAGATTCCTCCCAAGGTTCCCCCAATCCCTCAAGGTACCAACCTTCGTGTTTTAAGAGTTATGTTTTAAGGTAAGGGATCCTACCTCTCTCTTTCTTTCCAAGTACTCTCTTTTATGTCATTTCATTTAAACCCCAAGTTATTATGTTGGGGATGTTATTTTATATTCTTCCTACTACCTTTTTTTATGATCATATGATGAGAGGCTCATCAATTCATTTTAATAATGTTGATGTAGCACCGTTAGGCTGCCAAATTTTTATCGGATTCTTTCACCCTTCTTGTTTTCAAGATCTATTTTCATGTCAAGTCTTTAATGATCATTTTTATTATGTTGGGGTATGATCTCTATATCTATAATAATTATCTTTTATGTTCATATAATTAATGACCCTATTTGATCTCATCAATATAGTTTTTTGATGTTTTAAGTGACGTCGTTCGGCTTCCGAATTTTTAAGGTATTCTTTCACCCTTCTCGTTTTCAAGATCTATTTTCATGTCAAGTATTTAAGGTTTATTTTTATTATGTTGGGGTATTATATCAATATCTATAATAATTATCATTTATGTTCATATTATTATAGACCTCATTTTATCTCTTCAATTCATTTTTTGATGTTTTAAGTGACGTCGTTAGGCTGCCGAATTTTCATAAGAGAAATATTATTTTTTCTTCCTTCCATGTTTTTAATTTTATATGGAATATCTTCCAAATTTAATTAACATGTTCTTATATCTATTATATTCTATCCCTCTACTGTATTATGGATCATTTATGAGTGTGTGACCCATGTCCCCTCTATTTTCAATATTTTTTAAAACCATGTAACATAGTCGTTATGCTGCAGAATTTTCGTCTCAAAATGTCTCTCTCTTTTTCAAAAATCCTTTTATTTTATTAAGTGAATATACTCAAAGATCATTCTTAAATATGGGTATTAACATATATATCAAAATTTTCTATTTTAATTATGGGATTTAAATACATGAGATCTGATTTCTTTTTCCATGAGGTTAAAGTGACATAAAGATCACGTCTTTACAGCTGTTTTTAAAATGTTGTGACTATTAATCGAAACCCATTTATTTTATGCTATTTGGGTTATTTATGAAATGAATTATTATGATATATTTGGATCACATTATGATAATGAAAATTTTAAGGGTGCTCCCTGATATCGCTCTAATGCATTGGGTAATGATGTAACCACTAGATATTACAATTATAACGATACCTTGGGGTTTACCTTGGTAATTTCAAATGACACCTTGGGGATGGACCTTGGTGATATGTTCATGATTGTCTAAGTTAAATGTTGTTGCCACATCTTCTAGTTATGAAATACATTAATTTTTTTATGATATGCCTCATGATTTCTTTCTCATGCCTTAAAGTTCTTTTTCATGACTTTATTGATGGATCTCAAGTTCACATGTTAAATGTTTCCCCTGTTTCCCTTACTGGGCCTTCTGCTCACCCTTTCATTTGATGTATGTCCCCAGGTAATGATATGCAGTAATGAACCTATGATGATCATAAGGAGACGCCTTTCAAGTTTTTCAGAATAATGTTTTATGTTTTCATGTTTTGAGTTCCTAGTTTCCAAGAGACTAAACCTTAAAAATCCTCTGTTTTGTATTATGTAATGAATGTTTATGTGATAAAAAGGTGTGATGTCATAAGGGTACCTGTTGTGGCATGAAAAAATGAATGTGTGAGGCCCATGGGGGACCATTGGTGGAGACACTATCCATTGAAACGTTATTTTTTAAAGAGATGATTTTAATGTAAAATGTGATGTATTGATAACAGGTCTAGGGTGATGTGTCTTATGTGTTTTTGGAAATTTTGTTGTTGTGTGATTTTTTCATTCCAAGAACCCCTCTTGTTTGAATGGATATTAGGATTGTGTGTCTTTGGTATGTTGGGTTGATGGGATCATTAATGGTATCATCATAGAAAAGTTCAAGAAACTTATACAGTGGTTACCATCATGGGTTCAGTTGTGGTTTGTGGAACGTTTTTACCATTCGACTTGCTTGGTTGGGTCCTTGGTTTTTCTCATTAGATAAGGTACACCACATTAAGAGTTAATGCAAGATTGAAGTGCATCCTAGATTGTATCACCAGTTTAACATCCTCCAACTGATCAGTATAAGAAATATTTTTCTTGATATTTGGAGATTGAGTCTACCCCATTTCCATTCATGGTTTTCTAGATCCACTTGCAGCGGGAGATTACTTGTGGAAGGTAGAAAGAGACTTTATTTTCTTAACATACCTGATTTGTTGAAGGTGAAAATTAGTCTGTGGTTGTTAGTGTGGATGGTGTCTAAGAGGGCCATTTGATCCTTCCAAGTCCGTTCGAAGAAGGGGTTCTTGTTAAACCACCAGCATAGGATCTCTAGTCCGGAGAGGCTGGTATGGAAAATTTATGGAATTTTGTGTTGTTTGGGGACATGGAATAAGGTCTCCTTCCATGTATTATTAATATTAGTCGAATGGTCATGTTCAGTGATTCCTTTTAATTTCATGTTCTCATTTGACTGTAAAGGTGAAGATGTACAGTCTTGTTTGAGTCTTTGTTTTTTCATAAGTGTGACTCCTTTCAAGAAATCATGACATCCTTGGTTTGGAGGAAGGTGTTTCCATATATCCTTTTTTATTTTCATATATCATTCGATGAAATAAGGGGTGATAGGTGTGTGACTTCTAAGAACATGTTTAAGTGAAATATAGAGTTGTGGTAAAGTGAGTTTGGAATGCGTTATGTCTTGTTGATCCCATATTTGATCATGGTAATTTTTTTCATGGAACATAAAAGAGAAGTTTAATTTGGGGAGTTTCCAAAACCTAATTTAATGACTGCAAATGCCTCAATCCTTTAATACCCTTCCATAGGTCCCAGAGTGAAGCTGATGCGTAGTAAGGGGAAATCATAGGGTTGTTCAAACCCAGGTACAAAGTTCAGTCCTATGGATGAAATATGGGAATAGTTTAAACCTCTAGTGTTATTATCTTTCATCAATTTGTCTAATTTGGTGGAATGATTTGGGAGGACCTCATGTCCATGTTATCACCTAATTACATTTTTTTCACATTTGGCTTCCATTGAGATTTTTCACAAAAGAATGAAATTTTTCAAGGAAGGTTTGGCACACGGTTTTCACATGTTTATTAGTAATTGTTCTACAGAAATCCATGCAGATAAAATGATCCACGCGGTTAGGGTACGATTCCAAATATTGTGCGGACTAATCGTGTCGCTGTCCTAAATTTGTAAATTTTTTGATATTTTTGTGCTAGCCCATGCAGGTCGGTTAGTATGGATGGTTCTTATTGTTGGGAGACCCACTACGAGTCTCATGTTTGTTCTTTTAGAAAGGTATAATTTAATTCTACCCCTTGTAGTGGGGATTTTTATTGGGTCTCCCCCTGTTAGTGTCCTGATTCTGTCTTAGGAAAATTTAAGTTGTCTCTTATGGTGGGGTTCCCATTTGTTTATCATCTTACTAGTTACTAAGATTTTCCCACAGTTTTGGCTTCGTGATAGGTTGAATATTTTGGAGCTATCTAACATAAAAATTTTACTTGGGTAGACGTTGAGGTTGGAGTGCACCCAAAAAAAATTTTAAGTCAGGTAGTGGTAACCCTGTTCGATGTTGTTGCTCATTCGGGTAAGTTGCTTGAGTCTTGTTTGGAAAGTGTTTGAGGAGTCTTGTTCTGGTATTTAGTTTGAATACGTTTGATCATTTCATAAATTATTTAATGTTTTGTATGGTGAGATTATTCTTTATTTGATTGAAAAATTGGAGGTGTTTTTGGCAATTTGGGGGCGGGAAAAATTTGGCAAAGGAGTCCATTTTGGCATTTCGGTTGGGTTTAGTTTTTTCTTTTGGTCTTCCAATGGAATTTCATGGGTGGAATGTTTTATGGTGGGGATAATTTTTACATCCATGACTTCTTTTAAAGGTATAATTAATTAAATTTCTATTCATTATTATTTTGTGTGAGTTTCCCATTTAGTTTTGCAGTAAAGAGTGTGTTTTCATGATTTGGGCAAAACAATGAGCCCATTTCATGTTTTAAAAAAATTATCTTTTATAACACCATCGTTATTCAAAATTTTACCCACATTACACTTCCCAAATGGATCCCATAGGTATATTAAATCCAAAATATACATTTGGACCTTATAGAAATCCATAATCGTTATGGATTGGGAGTTTTTATTAAGGTATTGGGGTAGCCCGTAAATCTATTTCAGAATTTAAATTCTGTTTAATAATTTTTTAAAATCTCATTCATTTTTTACTTTTATGGTTATTCCACCTCTCACTCGAATCCAAAAACCGAAGGCTCACCCCCATTATCTATTTCTCCGATTTGGAGATAATTTCATAGCGTATTAGGGATAATATTCTACGGGTTTCTCAAATCGTCCATATTGGGAAGGTCATTTTATTATTTCATAAACCATTCGACATTCACTCTTTATCTAACATTTGAATCCCCACTAGGCCTCCTCAGCCTCATTCATTCATCTTTATCTGTTTTGGTTGCATGGAGATTCAATCATAGGTTGATTTGGGGTGATTTATTCAGGTACTTTCAAGTAAGTGAATTCTTTTTTGGTATCTTCCATGTTCTTTTGGTTTTATTACCTTTTCATGAAGTTACATTTTTTCTAGAAGAAAGGGTTCGTTTTTAGGATTTATTTTCTATTTCATGGTTCAAATATTGTGGTTTATGTTTTGTTTCCATCCCCTTGTGGTGCAGTGGTGGTGCGGTTAAATGTTTCACACCATAATTTGGGTTTTTTTTGGCACAAATGGTAGGCGATTCCATGTGTAAGCATTACTTGATGATTTATCTTGCATGATTTACTTATTTATCATGTTTATCATATGTTTTTGGATGTGATAAAACCATTTTTGATGCATTTTGTTATGTTTGTAATATCATAGTTTCATTTTTTCTTTAAATCGTGTGTTCTCCATGTATAACTCTTATGGTAATATTTGGGTTCATTTTTATAAAATATGAAAGTGGTTTTTTAAATGTCATTTTGAATGAATATTTTGATTTTATAGGGTCTTGGTATTCTATTTGGTTTAAAAGTGGTTTTTTTAATGTGTTTTAGGTGAAAAACCTTGTCATACTTCTTGAAAGAGTTATATGAAAATTCTAAATGGTTGAATGAATTACACAATGTGTGAAAAGGATTTTTTTATTCTATTTTGGAGAGAGTATGTCCATAAAATGGGTTATTGAAGTGGAATGTTTTTTTTGTATGTAAAACGTTTTGATAATGTTTTATAATATGTCTACATAATTTATTATATTTTGATATGGGTCTGAAATAGGTTTGTGGGTTGTTTCATGTGACAATGATGATAAAATGAATTTGAATGTGGAAAGGTTATTGTGTTCCATGTGTGTGTGTCATGTTTGGTGTGTGTGTGATTTTGAGATAGCATGTTCACGTTAAAATGATATTTATACAATGTGGAACTTGTTTCAACACAAAAGGGAATCCCAAGTATCTAGGTGGCTGGACCTGTATTAGTACGCTAGAGATCTCATGGGGTTTGGACCATATTTCACATAGCATGCTTAAATATTACAAAACTAACTAAACTATTATGAAGATTATGTTGGGGTACCACTATTTTATGGTTATAATCCCTACTAGTGGCTCATGTGCATGTGAACGAATATTTGTATGGTTACTTTCAATGAGATATGAGGTACATGGTACCCAAAACGAGCTAGATCCTAGGGTTGTTTCTCATTGCTAGTGATCATTGGATGTCTTATAATTGCCTTAGGCAAATAAAAATTTTGGAATAAAAAATTCTGTAGCGTTTTCATTCTATTTATAAGTGTTGAATTTTCTTAAAGTAGCCCACTTGAATGTTTTTTTATTTAATGTTATATTTATAAAAAATTGTTACTAGACTTTTTTTATTTACAAAAAATGCATGTTTTTTGTCTTATAATGATTATAATAAGGAATCATATAGTGGTGGAATCCTTCTAGGATTTTAATCACCCCATAATTAATCTTTTGGGTGTTAGTAGGGTTTGTTTTTCTATCACTTGTTTGGGTAAAGATTATAGTTCCAATGGTACGGGTCTATATCAGTCCTTCTTGGTGTAGTATCATGGATATGGCCTGAGGGTGATGCTTCTTGCCATGGGGAGGTTCTTGGGATATCATTTTTCATTTTTTTAATAGTAATAGTCTTTAACATTTTCTTAAATTGTGTAATTAAATTATGAAATTTAGTAAAAGATCTTTTGGATTGAAAAATACCGATTTGTTATATGGGATTCACTAGTGGTTTTATGTTTATAAACTTCGGTAAATCATTCCCAAATTTCATTTTATGATACTAGAAACATTTACCTTCCCATGGGGTCATGAATGCCCTTATAGTGTTGCCATGGTTTGGGTTTGGTGCTGGTTTTGATGGAAACACGAATCGATTGTTGAAAAAATGGTATCAAAAGAGGTTCTCTCTCTCGGGTCATGTTATTTAGGGAATAGTTGGGATAGTATGGAGTTAGGATTGTCGGGGATCAACATTCAAATTATGAGTATGATGTCAAGCTAGCACAACTCATGACATGATTCATGTCGCCAGTGGATGTCAGTTTTTGTGTGAGTCATTTGGTTTTTTTGGTTTGATTATGATTATAGGAATTGAAAAGTAAGTTTTTTTAATGGTCTCAGGGAGCTCGCAGGGCCTGACAAGCTATGTAATGATGTGGATATTTCCCTAGAACACTCTCTATTATGGTGATTTTATTAGAATACGGATGCCAGCCATATGTTCTTTTCCCCCACTGAAAATAGTTTCCTCTCACATTGTCTTGTGTCCTTTAGTTTTGGGATCTTGGAAAATTTTTATTAATGAAAAAATTACTTGTTTTTTTATGTGCAATTTTTTTGTGAAATTATTTTCTAATAATGAGTGAATTTTTGGATTTTTTAAATTTTGGAACTCAAAATTTAGATATTTTTGTATTGTAAAATGGTGTATTTAAACTCTTTTGATCGTACATATTACACCAAAGTGGATCTTGAAAATCTATTTCAAATGGAACTTTCTGAAGTATTGAATTTTTTTGTCAAATGGAATAATGTTGTTTAAAATTTATTTATGGAGTTTAGAAATTTATTTTATATTTGGTAACTTTTGAGAATATGAAATTATTTTTGAATCAGTGGGTTTTTATAAGAAAGAGGATATGGGTTTTCAATGGAATGGTGGTTGATGAAATGCAGTTTTCATAAAACCGTGAGTGTTTTAGAATGGGAAAAGTTGTTTTGAAATTAATTTTAACGGATTGAAAGTGATTTTTCTTTTGAATTATTGGGCCTTTATAAGATGTTTTCATATACGTTAATTGGGATTTTCATTTCATGGTTAGCGGTCTAGAGAAAAAGGAAGAGTAAGTTGAATGTTTTAGTTCTAAAAAAGTGCAAAGAATTTTGGTTTTAAACTCTGGTATTCCTATGAGGAACCACATGCATGGGGTTATATGGGATTATGGATGGTTAATGGAATGGATGGATGAGTTTAAGAATGGATATGAGGAGGTTACCTGGTGTGGTATGGAAACATACATGTGTGAGGCTATGGGGTAACATTGTTGGATACGCTAATTGTTAAACCATTAATTTTCAAATAAATTATTTTAATGAAAAATTGATGTATTGATAAATAGTTTGGGTTGGTGTGTATTATGTAATTTTGAAGATTTTATTATTGTAAGATGTTTTGAGTCCACGAAAACCACTTTTTTAATGGTGGTAGGGTTTGTGTTTCTTTGGTAAATTGGGATAAAAGGCTGGTTAGTGGTATCTCCTTAGAAATGTTTGGGAAACCTTTATTGTGGTTCCCCTCATGTGTTCAGTTCTGGTTTATGGAATGTTTGGAACAATGTAATATTTTTGTTGGTTCCTTGGGTTCTCTCGTATGATAAGGTATTCTTTCATTAAGTGTTAAAGCATGACTGAGGTGTTGTCCAGATTTTTTCACCATTGGAAGATCCTCCAGTTGATCAATATAAGAAATATATTTCTCAAGCTTTGGAGATTGAGTATAAATAATTTCCTTTCATGGTTTTTCAGATCCTCTTGTAGTGGGAGAGTACTCATGGAAGTTTTAAAGAAACCTTATATTGTTAATGTACCTAGTTCATCGAAGTTGAATGTAGTTTGGGATTGTTTGTGTGTATGATGTCTTAGAGGTCCACTGGGTCCTTTGTAGTCCATTTGATGTATGGGTTCATGGTACTTTACCAGCTTTGGAAATCTGGACATGAGAAGCTATTATGGACACTTTCTAGAATTGTGTGTTTTTAGTGTACTTGGCGTAAGGTCCCTTTCTATGTATTGTTACTATTAGTCACAATGGTCATGTTTAGAGACCCCTTGTGATGTCATGTGCTCATTTTACTATAATGGTGAAGTTTTATAATCTTCTATGAGTGTTTTTTTGTCAGATGTGTTCTTTCTTTCTATAAATCTCATCATCCTTGGTTTAGAGGATTGTGTTTCCATATATCCTTTCCTATTTCTATTTATCATTTGAAGAAATAAGGGGTGGTGTGTGTGTGTTTTCTAAGCAATTGTTTTAGTGAAATGTCAGGCTGGGGTAAAGTGAGTTTGGAATGTGTTACGTCTTTGTGAACCCATCTAGGATCAAAAAATATTTTTCATTGAACTGAAAAGAAAAGTTAAGTTTGGGGGGTTTACAAAGCGTAACTGTCTGGCCAAAGATGATTAAATCATTTTAGATCCTGCCATAGGTCCCGGAGTGTAGTCGGTGGGTAGTCATGGGAAAAACTAGGGTCGTTCTTACCATTTTACAAATTTTCATCCTCAGTAAGAATGATGAGAATATATTAAACCTATGGTTTCCCTATATTTCTTATATTGTTCCTTTTCGGTGGATAGATGTGGGAAGTCCTCATGTCCTTGTTATTGACCAATGTCATTCTTTCCCCCTTTGGATTCCTTTGAGTTTTTACAAAAAGGTGTGAATGTTTTCTAGACATCTTGAGTGGAAGATTTGTGCCTAGTGAGTAGTAATCGCGCCCTTGGAAACCATGCAGATAAAAAATACACATGGTTAGAATATGGTTCCCCAAACTATGCGGACTAACCAAGCGGTCGCCCCTACTCTTTAAATTTTGGGGACTTTTTGTTCCATCCCATGCTAGTTAGTTAAAATGTTTGGTTTTGATTATGGGAAGACCCGCAATGAGTATCATGTATGTTCTTTTGGAAAGGTCTAATGGAATTATACCCCTTTTATTGGAGAGTTTGATCGGGCCTCCCCCTATTATTGTCTCAATTTTGTCTCAAGAAAATTTATGTTTTCTCTTATGGTGGGGATCCCATTTTGTCTCCCCATAATAGTGAATCAGATTTTCCACTTTTCTTGGCATGGTGATAGGTAGACTCATTATAAGCCATCAAACTACCAACATATTCCATTTGTAGACTTTGGTTTTGGAGTGTGCCCAATGTTTATTTAATGTAAGGTAGTGGTAACCATGTTTGATGTTGTTGCTTGTTCTGGTAAGTTGCTTGAGTCTTGTTCAGATTATTTTTGAGGTGTTTTGTTCTAGGTTGTAGTTTAAATATGAATTATCATTTCATGAAGTGGTGTATGTTTTGTTTTGTGAGAATATTCATTCTAGTATTGTTAAATTAGAGGTGTTTTTCAATTTGGGGGTGAGGGAAACATGTCAAAGGAGTACATTTTGGCCTTTCGATTGAGTTTGGTTTTCGCTTTTGGTCTTATTGAGGCTTTCCGAGGGAGTAATGATTTATGGTGGGTAGAATTTTCAGATCCATGACTTTTTTAAAACATTTTTTCATTAATTTACTATAATATATTGGTTTGTGGGGGCTTCCCATGTAGTTTTTGAGGAAAGGCTGTGCTTTCATGATTTGGGTCAAATCGTGAGCACATTTCATGTTTTGAAATCAAATAATTTTGTATATAAATCCTTCATTTTTCAACATTCTACACCCATTAAACATTCCAATAAGAACCCCCTATTATATTAAAACCATCATAAACATTTGTAACTCATATAAATTGATAATCATGATGGATTTAGGTTTTTGAATAATGTATTTGGCATGTCTATTAGCCAATTTACTGATTTAGATTTATTTTTTCAGTTTTTCGATATCTCATTCATTTTTTCTATTTTTTGGTTACTAAAAACCCAAAAGATTCAAAAAACATAAGGCTCGTCCCTATAATATATTTTTCCACTTTTAGCTCATTTTCATTGGGGATTAGGGCTAAAAATTTCATGGGCTCTCAAATCGTCTAGATATGAGAAGGAGATTTGATTCATTCATAAAACATTAAATTTTCACTCTTTATCCTACATTTTAGTTTCCACATCTCCTCCTCATCCTCATTCTATCCTCTATATAATTTTTGGATTCTTGGATATTCAACCTTTGGTGTATTTGGTGTGATTTTTTCAAGACCATTAATTTAAGTGAATTCCTTCTTGGCATCTTCCATCTTCTTTTGGTTTTATTTCATTTTATTTATGTTCTCTTTTTTCCAGAATCTACGGAATATACCTAGGGTTTTTTTGTATCTTGTTTGAATTATTGTGGTTTAGGGTTTATTTCCATGCCCTTGTGGTGCGGCGGTGGTGCGGTTGAAGTTTCATACCAAGATTCGGGGTTTTTTCCCAAATGATAGGTGATTCCATGTGTAAGCATTACTGGATGAGTTATCATGCTAGATTTACTTATTTTTTCTGTTCAACATATGTTGTGTGTGGTTTGAAAACTACTTTTTATTAGGATAGTTGATTTTTTAATTTTATAGTTTATTTTTTAAAAATTGGGTGTTTTCTATGTGTAACTCTTGTCGTAATATTTGGGTTCATTTTATAAAATTTTCAAGTGGTTTATTAAATGTTTTTTGGGATGAAAATAATGATTTTATATGGTCTTGGGAGCTCTTAGGTTTAAAAGAGGATTTTTGAATGGGTTATAGGTGAAAAACCTTGTCATGTTTCATGAAATTGTTCAATAAAATTTACAAATTTTTTAATGAGTTAAACAATGTGTGCAAAGGATGTTTATATTCTTTTTTGATGGGTTTATGTTCTTAAAATAGGGTTTATAAAGAAAAGGTGGTTATTTTTTATGCAAAACGTTTTGATATTGTTTTATAATTTGTCTAGATGAATTATTGAATTTTCATATGGGTGTGAAGCATATTTGTGGGTCGTTTCATGAGAGTGATGATAAAATAGATTTGAATGTGAAAAGGGTATTATGTGCCCTAATTTTTTGGGATTTTTGGTGTGTATCATTTTACAATATAATCATCATGTTCAAATGGTATTTATAAAATGTGGTAATTTTTTTAGGACAAAAGGGAAACCCATGTATCATGGTGGGAGGATGTGTACTAGTATGATACTAATCCTGTGGGGTTTGGCCCTTGTTTCATCTAGTAAATTTGAAGATGAAAACACTAATGAAACTATTATGATGAAGTTTTTGGGGGACTACAATGTTATGGGTATGATCCCTATTAGTGGATCGTGTGCCCGAGAATTGATATTTTTATGTTTACATTAACTGAGATACGAGGAACCTGGGACCCACGACTGGCTAGTGCCTTGGGTTGTTTCTTATTACTATTTGTCATTGGTTATCTTTTACTTACCGCCTACATACAATATTTTTGGTGGGAAAAATTCAGTCTGTTTTTCATTCTATTTAATAGTGTTTATTTATTTTAATATATCCCACTTGTACACTATTTTTATTTAAAATAACATATTTTAAAAATTGTTACTTTCATTTCATGTTTAAAAAAAATGTAAGATTTTTCTCTTATAATGATTATAACATGTAATATTTTAGTAGTGGAATCCTACTGGGATTTGGTTCACACCCTACTTATAACTTTGTGTGTAAGTGGAGTTGGTTATTTTGCCACATGTTTGGGGAATACTTTTAGTGCCAATGGTACAAGTTTTTATCAGCCCATCTTAGGAAAGTGTCACGGAGATGGCTTGATAGAGGTGCCTCTTGAAATGAAGAGATTCTTGGGATGTCCGTTTTGGGTTTTTTTCCTTTTAAAATTCATTAAACATTGTTTTGAATTGTTTAATTCAATTGTAAAATTTATTAAAAGGTGTTTTTTTTTGAAAAATCCATATTTGTTTTATGGGATTCACTTATTGTTTTATGTTTATAAACTCAGGTAAATCATTCCCAAATATCATTTTATGACACTTGCAATCTTGTTCCAGCCCATGGGGATCTTGAATGACTTTCAGAACTTTCTATGCGCCGGGTTTGGTGTCGGTTTTGATGGCGACCAGATTCGGTTCAGGAAAAAATGGTATCATAGGGGATTGTCTCTCTTGTGTCATGTTATTTAAGGAAGAATTTGGATAATTTGGAGTTAGGATTTTCAGGGCTTGACATTTTAATTATGAGTGGAATTCCTCACTATCACACCGTGTGATTTGATACATGTTGCTAGAATCTGTTGGGTTTTATATGATTCCTTTGGTTTTCTTGGTTTGACGATAATTAGTGGAAATAATAAGAGAGTTGGGTTAATGGTCTTAGTGAGATTGTAGGGCTTGGAAATCCATTTCGAGTTGGGGATATTTCCCTAGAACACTCTCTATTATGGTGAAGTTACTAGAATATGTCTACCAACCATATGACCACATCACCTAATGAAAAAAGTTTCCTCTCACATTTTCTTCTGTCCTTTAGTTATAGGATCTTGAATGTTTGGTTTTAAAGACAAAATGACCTGGTTTTAATAAGGATAATGTATTCATGAAATTATTTTCACATAAATATGGAATGGTTTTATTTGTGAAATGGGGAAACTTAATTTTCAATTTTTTATGAAATGCAAGATGGTGTATTTACACTCTTTTGAAAGTATAAATTATTTCAATGTGGATTTTGAAAATTTGATTCAAATAAAAAATTCAAAATTATTTAAAATGATTTTTTGAATGGAATAAAGTGGTTATAAATTAGTTTTTGGAGATTTGAAATGGAAAATAGATTTAGTAACTAGTGAGAAATCTAAAATCATTATGAATCATTGGATTTTTTCTAATTATGAAGAGATGAGTTTTCAATGGAATGGGTGTTGATGAAAGAGAGTTTTCATAATAATGGAAGTGGTTTAAATTTTTTTGGGATTTTTTGAAATTAATTTGAATTTCTTGAAAGTTATTGTTCATTTTAATTATTATTCCATTCTCAAAAAATTTCTATTATTTAATTTGGGATATTGATTTCAGGGTTACTGGTCGTGATAAAATTGTGGTGCCAGTTGAATGATTTGGTTCTGAATTGTGGAACGAATTTTGGTTTTCAAATATGGTATTTCTATTCACAACTAAATGAAAGGGGTCATATGGGATTATGGATGGTTAATGGAATTACTGGATGAGTTTCGGGAAGGATATGAGGATGGTACCTGGTGTGGCACAGAAACATGCATGTGTAAGACCTATGGGGTACCATTGGTGGATACGCTATCCGCCAGACTATTAATTTTCAAAGAGTTGATTTTAATGGAAAACATGATGTATTGATAACTAGTTTGGGTGGTGTGTTTAATGTTTTTTTCTATGTTTTTTGTTTTGGTATGTTTTGACTCCAAGAACCACTTTTGTTTGAATAGTGCTTGGGTTTTTTTCTTTGGTAAGTTGGGATGAAGGTGTGGTTAGTGGTCCCTTCATAGAAAAGTTGATGAAGACGTTATGGTTGTTCCCATGAAGTGTTTGGTTCTGGTTTGTGGAATGTTTTGACCAATGGACCAGCTTGGTAGGATCATTGGGCTTTCATGTAGTATAAGGTATGGCCCCATTAATAGTTAATTCATGATTGAAGTGTAGACCATATCCTTTCATCATTGGAAGATCCTCCAGTTGATCAATATAAAAAAAATTCTATTTATTTAGAGATTGAGTCCACACCATTTATTTTCTTGGTTTTTATAATCCTTGTGTAGTGGGAGAGTGATCGTGGAATATAAAAAGAGGTGTTATTTTCGTAACATACATGATTCATCAAAGGTGAATGTAGTATGGGGTTGTTAGTGCAGATGGTGTCAATGAGGGCCATTTTGTCCTTCAAATCCCCTTCAATTTAGGGGTTCATGTTAAATCACAAGTATAGGAAATCCGGTCATGAGAGATTGTTATGGACACTTGTAAGAATGTTGTGTTTTTTGGGGACTTTTTATAATTTCTCTTTCTATGTATTGTTAATATTAGTTGCAATGGTAATGTTCAGTAATGCCTTGTGATGTCATTTTCTCATTTGAATATAAACCCAAAGTTGTAAAATCTTATGTGAGTATTTGTTTTGTTAGATGTGTGCCTCTTTTCATGAAATATCGACATCATCCTTTTAGTGGAAGGTGTTTCAATATGCTATTTCCTCTTTCGGTTTCTCATCCAATGAACTAAGGGGGGATGTGTGTGTGTATTCTAAGAACAAGATTTAGTGAAATGTCATGTTAGGGTAATGTGAGTTTTAACTATGTTATGTCTTGGTGAATGCCTCTAGGATACATGTATAGTTTTCAGGTAATTGGAAGGAGATGTTTCAATAGGAGAATTTCTAAATCCTAATTACGATGCCAAAGATTCTACAATCATTTGAGATCTAGCCATAGGTCTCAGAGTGATGGTTGTCCGTAGTCAAGATAAATCCCATAGTCGTTCAAAACCATGTAAAATGATCTATCCTTATAATGAAAGATGGGAATAGTTTAATCCTTTGGTGTCATCATCTAACTTATATATCTCAAGTTCAGTGGAATGATGTGGGAAAAACTCATGTCCATGTTGTCTCCCAATTTCATTCATTCCCCCTATTGTATGCATCGAGTTTTTGAAATAATGTTTTGAAATGTTCCTATATAGGTTGGGATAATGGTTTTTACATGATTAGTAGTTACTTTTCCCTATAAAAACTTACAGATTGAAGGATCTACATAGTTTCCCAAACTGTGTGGACAAACCGTGTGGTTGTCCCAACTCTTTAAATCAAGGGGTCTTTTTATGTCAGCCCATACTGGTCGATTAAAATTGTTGGTTGGTATAGAGGGGAGGCCCTATATGAGTTTCATGTATGTTCATTTGGAAATGTTTAATGGAAATATTCCCCATGTATTGAGGTATCATATCGTACCTCCCCTATTATTGTCCTGATTATATATTGAGAAACTTTCAGTCGAATCTTATGGTGGGGAACCCATTTGTGTCTCCCGATACTTGTAACTCGGATTTTCCCATGGTTTTGGATTACTGATAGGTAGAATTGATTAGATCTATCTAACTACTAACATCTTCTTGTGTAGACATAGGGGTTAGAGTGCGAGAAACATTTTTTTTATGTAAGGTAGGGGTAACCCTGTTGAATGTTGTAATTTGATCGGGTAAGTTGTTTGAGTCGTGTTCGGATAACTTTTGAGTTTTTTTTGTTTTGGGATGTAGTTTGAATACACTTGATAATTTTATTAAGTTGTGTGTATAAGGCCCCAGTCTTAAACCTTACGTAATCATGATTTATTACAAGATTAAACATTGAGGATCTTTTCAGGTTTAGAGTTTTAGAGAATTAGATCATAAAACTTACATTACATACCACATTTAAACAAAGTGGTTACATAAAAGATAGTATTCATTTTTTTCCCATCAATGGAAACATATTTAAAATAAAACATGGATTGTTTCTTGACACTTCCATGACACTATCATCATATCATGTACCTTTCCCTTGACCTGTGAAAAACATTTCAAAAAAAAACTTGGGATGAGCATAAAAAGCTCAGTAAGGGTTATAAAAATATGGAAAGGAAACATGAGTTCATATATACATAATAATGAAATCATACTTTACCCATAAAACATAGGCACTTTAACATACCTCATCAAATCATGAATAAATCATAGAAATCATAAGACATAAAAGGTAACTTTAGGCATTCATAACATTCTTACATAGGGAGTAACCCTCTTGGTTACGTTTGGAATACCCACCACAGTATATTCCCTAAATCTCTTCGTAGAAACCTTAACGTTTCACTCCTTCGCGTTACCCAATGCATTGGAGAGCTATATCGGGCTTACCCGCCCTTAGTTAATCACGGAACCACCCGTCATCATAATAATTTCCAAGAACCTCAACATAATCGTATCACATAAAACATGCCTAAAGGAAACATAACATTTCCACATTTCAATCACAATATAACATTTTATTATAATAAAATAATGAATCCTTTCAAAAAGAAACCATTTATAACATTTAATAAAGAGATTTTTGAATCAAAGTGTCCCATACCACTTTGAAGCTTTTAAAATTTTAGACCATTAATATCCATATTAATAAATCCTTAAAACCATTTCGAAAACATGGATATTAATAAGAACAAATAATTAAAACATTTAAAGCGTTATGTTGGTTAAAGGGGGTTTACCAAAACTAGAGATACTTGAATACAATAATTGAGGAACAACATTTAGTCAGAAATTTATAATATCATGATAATAAATGGATTCATGATATAATATTCCTAATGAAAGTATATACACCATATAAGAGTGAATTGGTGCATAACAACAATGAAGTCACAATAGAAATGTCAAATGTGATGAAATCCCTTATAAAGAAGGTATCCTTAAATTAAGGATAAATCAATCTCAAAATTATGTGTGAAAAATATAAATACACCCAATATAAGTGGATATTATGTGTAAAACAATAAAAGGACATTCACACATATTCAAAGGATGGCATATTCAATAACTACATGTTGAACCAAAAGAAATCGAAATTGGGTTAAAAAGTTCCCTTGGTAAAATTCGACAGCCTAACGACATCACTTCAAAATTCAGAAAATGAGTTGATGATAGATAAAAAGGGCATCTCATCACTTGGAAATAAAATTTACATCATTAAGGATATAAAATAACATATCCCAACATAATCGTATGTTAATTAAAAGTCATAACAAAAGAAGTTTTTTAAAAAGTGGAGGGTGAATGGTCCCCTTACCGAGTTGGGTAACATTCGAAACGTACACCCCATGGAAGAAGGTTCATACAATGAAGATGTGAACACCCATAAATCTAATTATACTACACAATGTGTATCATAATGGTCAGTACATACACCACTCAAAGGAAATTGTGGCAAATGTAGCATAAATCTCATGGGAATAAAAGTGAGATGAAAAATCCCTTACGAAAACTCGGCAGCCTAACGGTGCCACTTAAAACATCCAAAATTGATTTATGAGAGGGAATAGGGTCTCTCATCATATGAACATAAAAATTACAGTAATATCAATATAAAATAATAACCCAATAATAAGAAATATGAGCTTTAAAAGGAATGACATAAAAAAGTGTACTTTAAAAGAAAGAGAAGAGTCAGATCCCTTACCTCAAGTCCAACTTGTCTTGTTCGTTTCTTTATATTCCTGAATAATAAAATTTGGTCAATTTATGATTTCCTATGTACCTCCTTGAAAGATTATTATTCAGTTCATATCAAATATTATAATGTTATAATAATTGTTTAATAATGTTAGTTCATATCAGACGTTTTTGCCGATGTTTGGTACATGATTCAAAAATGAACATGTTTGAAAAATGATTGTCCATGTAGTTCTAAGTAAATAATTTCAAGAATAGTATTAATGATCAAAATATAATATATATCCAGTACATATTCATTTTATACTATTCCATATCATTTTGAGATAAAAAAAAGAAAATCACTGTTCATGGAGACGGTAGGCCGTACGTATGCATGAATGCTACTTTCATTTTTCTTTGTCATATTAATAGAATAAAAGATATATATATATATATTATAATTAAAGTATAAAATATATGTTATATAGGTCACATATGTTCATTAATTTCATTCTTTATACATTCCATGTATTGCATGTACGAGTCACATCACTTAAGGGGGCGGAATTCCACACTTCCTCATATGAAATTATCGCATTTACACAACATGAAAAGAATAAAGGTATGGTTTAAATATAAAATACAGAAGAATATAGTAAACATAAATACCATATATATCATATATAAAATACAATGACATCATAATTTCCACCTTTGAAGGTGTTAAAAGAATATTGAACCATCATCGTTTCTTGAGGCAGAAAATTGCCATCCACAGAAACAGTATGTTCTTTCCCCATTAGACGAAGGTGTGTGTAAGTGTAGCTCGAATAATTCTTATAAAAACATCCTAGTTTATTTAAGAAACTGGACTTTTTACAATATAAATGAATAAAAATAGTTTATGGGGTTGGAGAAGAAAAATAAAACAAAAGGACACAAGTGAAGACATTACCTTAAAATCGGGTAACTCCCTTTGGTTTGAGCTCAAAGGCTTCCTTGGAAATGCTTTAGCCCAAATTGAGGCTTCAAGGAGTTATAGAGGGATGTGTAGAGACAAAATGGGTAGGTTTTGGCCGAGCCAAAGGCTTTGGAAGTGTGGGTAAGGAGTTAGAGGTGGGGGCCTTTTATAAGAGGAGAGGGGAACTCTTGGAAAGTAAGGAAATGTTACATTATTTTAGAATGATTTTCGGATATTAATGGTCCCACATTGATGTGTTTCGAGGATAAGGTGATAAGAGTTCGAAATCCACCCATCCAATAGGTTTTTTACATGTGTCGGTCTTATATTTTACATTATCATTCCATTTTATTTAAATCGTAAAATAATGAGGTCATCGCTGCATCATAATGATGTCATAAATAATTTATTTATTTAATATCTAAAGATTATAAAAAAATACTATGATGTAGTAAATATTTTTCTCTTTTCAATGACTATTTATATTCAAAAATATGACTTGTATAACCCCATGTAAAAATTGTTTTAGTAAAACAACTCATGTTTGTGTCATTTTTACTTTAACATTAAATAAAAAGGTATTTATGTCATTTTCAAACCAAAGTGGCTCCATGGGATCCCCAAGTTGACCCATTGATTGTCTTGGTCGGCCATGACTCATATAATAAGGGTATGACATGTTTCTAGGTCATTACATATTATTAAAACATTATTTTTACCTTAAACTACACTAATTACCTCTAATCGCGATTAAAAACATAATAAGTTACTATTCACAAAAAAAAAAATTTAATCCCATTAAACCAAATTTTACTTCTTAATTAAAACCATGTATGTCGGATTTTTGAAATTCAAAACACAAAGATAGAAAAATTTCATTTAAACGGAAAATAAGTTTTTATAAGTACCACTTAGTGGTTTCACTATTCATCAAAAATTGATGTTTTTCAGAAAATTACCAAAATTTCACCCTAATATATATTTGATATTTCAAATTCAAAATTTATGTCTATTTTACAAAATTAAAAACATATATGTTTCATTAATTAATTTAATAATTAATTCCCGCTGTCAAAACAAATAGCGTGTTTTTATGAAACAAAATGTATCAAAAGATTGACACTAGTTTAAGTCTGATTTCAAAGTGAAAATTATTCCAATGACCACTATTGGATTAAATGGTAAAAATATATTCAAATTTCACTTTAAAACCAATTCAAAAGATAATCTAATCATATAAATAAATTAGATTAAAAGTGGTTTTGAATTATAATACTACATTTTCCACTATTCATTAAAAATTGAACTTTTTCCGAAAAATACCAAAAATTTACACAAAGTAAATTTTGATGTCCCTATTCAAAAGAAGAATTTTATTTTGTAAAATATAACACATAAAATTGTCAAAAAGTGGATTTAAAAGAGGTTCTCCATCAAAAGGCGGTTAATCGACCTTTTAAAGAATATTAGAATGTTTACGCTTAAAATTGGATTCATTCGCATTTTTAATCCTCTAACATTTATTGTAAAAAGTAAAAATATTTGACAAACATATATAATAATTTTGTAGTTAGTTCTATTCATTCCTGCCATCACAACTGCTAGGCGTTAACTACCATTTAAAATAATATTATTTTATTATTCGAGTGCAGCGTAAGATTCCCAAGAAACTCGTTGTTGCGTATTGGGTAAGCCATCAAGCATAGCGTTC
The DNA here is from genome assembly GCA_963277665.1 of Viscum album. NCBI lineage: Eukaryota > Viridiplantae > Streptophyta > Magnoliopsida > Santalales > Viscaceae > Viscum > Viscum album. Next base: position 1,822,096,500 of record OY728164.1, read on the forward strand.
CATTTAAATTAATATTAAAATTTTATTCACAAATAGGGATAAATATAATGATGTAATATTCTTTATTTACCTTGGGTGTTACATCCTTCCCCCCTTTTGGGAATTTCATCCTCGCAAATTTAAAATTGGGCTTGGAAACTTCATTGAAAATCCCAAATCGCAACAAGAGTCAGTAAAAAATCACATTAAAACAAATAAAGATAAGTACAAAGGTCACCTGTGTTAACCCATACTAGTATTACAAGTATGAAAATATGGACATGGAGGAAAAAAACAAAGGGTCATGTTCTGAAGGAGAGTGATAGTAAACATGTCTAGGAGAAAATAAACCATAAGAAAATAAAAATCTTGTGATGGGTTAAACGGTATTCAATTCCCTAGTAGGAAAAGTTAACAGACAACATTTTTGTTTTAAGTTACTTTTCATTGAGGAATTTATTTTTGAGCTTAACTAAATCATAATGAAACATACTTACTTGTCATGTAGACTTTCAACTTTTACTAGATTCCTTAATCAAACTCATATATTCTCTAAAAGACGAGTATTTAGGAAGACTTGTCTGCATTAAGAGTACTATAATCAATTTCTAGAGAATCACCTAATCCACAAAAGAGAACTATATACTTCACATGTCTTTAGACATTAACCATAACCAAAACCAAAAAGGTTAGTACAAGATCAGATAATCCAGAAAAGGATAACCCTTTATAAAAAGAAAATTTATTCTTAATCTCCAAAATTTGTCCAAAAAAACACAAAGTTTTACAAGGACCATTTGATAACTACAATTGTCCATAAAATTCTACAAAGTAAAACAAACTAAGATTGAAACACAAATATTTGATGGATTTAGTCACCTAGTCTTCCAAGTTAAATCGTAACATTTCTCTCCAAACAATATCAGTTGCTCTTAAAGTCTCGTATTGAAAAGTAATTAACCTAATCACATATACTCCATTATAGGTTAATAATTTTCATAAATAAACCAAAATAAACTTACTCTTGATTCCTAAAATCATCTAACTAAAAATAATTAGTCAAACTAACTAGGGACCTCACGTAGTCCAGTGGTAGGTGATAAATACCAGTTGCACTTTTGTTGTGGTATCGATTCCCGCAGCTTTGTTCGACGCGACGGGTTGTCACACGGTCTGCGTGTTGACCTTTTTCCAAAACTATATAATTCTTAAAACATTCCCCAAAACGAGATAAAATCTTCAAAAATAATCATAACATAATTTAACCTCATGTTTATCTCATGCCTTTCATTTTCCACCGTAATATATAATAACCCATAATTACCTCAAAAGTAAGGATCATATAAACCCTAATAATTATTACTTGAACTTCCACATCGAGTTGTCCGTCTCGTACATGATGCATTACAGAACATACCAAGGTACAAGTGGTTGATCATGGCTCCTTGATAGTTGGTTTAAATCAACCACGAGTTTCCTTATTGAAAACCCCATTTCATCCAATCTCTTAATCAGAGAACCACCACAGTTTCCTTCAAACCTATTGTCACTTTTGTGCCTACTAGATCCATCCATTCACTAAAAACATTAATGTCAGTGTGAGTATATCAACAAAACCATCATGTACTAATGAGGAATATAACCACTAAGATATACTTACTCATTCACTTTATCTAAAACTAGGTCTCTTTTTGAAATCCTAACCATTATGGTAGTGTCACTTATGCTTAGAGGATACCATAACCTCTAAAGTTATCTAAACTGACCTTTGATACCAACTATAAGGCCCCATCCTTAAACCTTACTTAATCTTGTGTTATTACAAGATTACACATTGAGGATCTTTTCAGGTTTAGAGTTTTAGCGAATTAGATCATAAAACTTACATTACATTCCACATTTAAACAAAGTGGTTACATAAAATATAGTATTCATTTTTTCCCATCAATGGAAACATATTTCAAATAAAACATGGATTCTTTCTTGACACTTCCTTGAGACTATCATTATATCATGTACCTTTCCCTTGACCTGTGAAAAACATTTCAAAAAAATATGGGATGAGCATAAAATGCTCAGTAAGGGTTATAAAAATATGGAATGGAAACATGAGTTCATATATACATAAGAATGAAATCATACTTTACCCATAAAACATAGGCACTTTAACATACCTCATCAAATCATGAATAAATCATAGAAATCATAAGACATAAAAGGTAACCTGAGGCATTCATAACATTCTTACGTAGGGAGTAACCCTCTTGGTTATGTTTGGAATACCCACCACAGTATATTCCCTAAATCTCTTCAGAGAAACCTTAACCTTTCACTCCTTCGTGTTACCCAATGCATTGGAGAGCTATATCGGGCTCACCCGCCCTTAGTTTATCACGGAACCACCCGTCTTCATAATAATGCCCAAGAACCTCAACATAATCGTATCACATAAAACATGCCTAAAGTAAACATAACATTTCCACATTTCAATCACAATATAACATTTTAGTATATTGAAATAATGAATCCATTCAAAAATAAACCATTTCCAAAACCATTTAAAACATTTAATAAAGAGATTTTTGAATCAAAGTGTCCCATATCACCTTGAAGATTTTAAAATTTTAAACCATTAATATCCATATAAATAAATCCTTAAAACCATTTCTAAAACATGGATATTAATAAGAACTAATAATTAAAACATTTAAAATGATATTTTGGTTAAAGGGGTTTTACCAAAACTAGAGACACTTGAATACAATAATTGAGGAATAACATTTAGTCAGAACATTATAATATCATGAGAATAAATGTATTCATGATATAATATTCCAAAGGAAATTATATACACCATATAAGAGTGAATTGGTTCATAAAAACAATGAAGTCTCAATAGAAATGTCAAATGTGATGAAATCCCCTATAAAGAAGGTACCCTTAAATTAAGGAAAAATCAATCTCAAAATTATGTGTGACAAATATAAATACACCCAATATAAGTGCATATTAAGTGTAAAACAATAAAAGGTCATTCAAACATATTCAAAGGATTACATATTCAATAACTACATGTTGAACCCAAATAAATCAAAATTGGTTTAAAAGTTCCCTTGGTAAAATTCGACAGCCTAACGACATCACTTCAAAATTCATAAAATGGGTTTATGAGAGATAAAAAGGGCATCTCATCACTTGGACATAAAATTTAAATCAATAAGGATATAAAAGAACATATCCCAACATAATAGAATGTGAATTAAAAGACATAACAAAAGAAGTCTTTTAAAAAGTGGAGGGTGGAAGTTCTCCTTACCGAGTTGGGTAACTTTCGAAACGTACACCCCATGGAAGAAGGTTCATACAATGAATATGTGAACACCCATAAATGAAATTATACTAAACAATGTTTATAATAATGGGCAGTACATACACAACTCAATGGATATTGTGGCAAATGTAGCATAAATCTCACGGGAATAAAAGTGAGATGAAAAATCCCTTACGAAAACTCGGCAGCCTAACGGTGCCACTTAAAACTTCCAAAATGGATTGATGAGAGGGAATAGGGTCTCTCATCATATTAACATAAAAATTAAAGTAAGATTAATATAAAAGAATATCCCAATAACAAGAAACATGAGCTTTAAAAGGAATGACATTAAAGAGTGTACTTTAAAAGAAAGAGAGGAGTCAGATCCCTTACCTCAAGTCCAACTTGTCTTGTTCGTTTCATTATATTCCTGAATAATAAACTGTGGTCAATTTATAATTTCCTAAGTACCTAATTTAAAGATTATTATTCATTTCATAACACATATTATAATGTTATAATAATTGTTTAATAATGTTAGTTCATATCAGACGTTTCTCCCGATGTTTGGTACATGAGTCAAAAATGAACTTGTTTGAAAAATGATTGTCCATGTAGTTATAAGTAAATAATTTACAGAATAGTATTAATGATTAAAATATCATATATATCCAGTACATATTCATTTTATACTATTCCATATCATTTGGAGATAAAAAAATGAAAAGCACCGTTCATGGAGACGGTAGGCCGTACGTACGCATGAACACTACTTTCATTTTTTCTTTGTAATATTAATGGAATAAATGATATATATATATATTATAATACCAGTATAATATATATGTAATATCGGTCACATATGTTCATTAATTTTATTCTTTATACGTTCCATGTATTGCATGTACGAGTCACATCATTTGAGGGGGCGGTAGTCCACGCTTCCTCATATGAAATTATCGCATTTACACAACATGAGAAGAATAAAGTTATGGTTTAAATATAAAATATAGAAGCATATAGTAAACATAAATACAATATATTTCATATATAATATACAGTGACATCATAATATCCACCTTTAAAGATGTTAAAAGAATATTGAACAATCATCGTTTCGTGAGGCATAAAATCGCCAACCACAGAAACAATATATTCTTTAACCATTAGACGAAGGTGTGTGTAATTGTAGCTCGAATACTTCTTATAAAAACAACCTATTATATTTAAGATACTTGATTTGTTACAAAAGAAATGAATAAAAATAGTTTAGGGGGTTGGAGAAGCGAGAATAAACAAAAGGACACAAGTGAAGTCATTACCTTAAAATCGGGTAACTCCCTTTGGTTTGAGATCAAAGGCTTTCTTGGGAAGACTTCTTCCCAAAGTGAGGCATCACAAAGTTATATAGGGATGTGTAGAGACAAAATGGGTAGGGTTTGGCCAAGCAAAAGGCTTTGGAAGTGTAGGTAAGGAGGTAGAGGTGGGGGCCTTTTATAAGAGGAGAGGAGGGGCACTCTTGGAAAGTAAGGAAATGTTACATTATATTAGAATGATTTTCGGATATTAATGGTCCCACATTGATGTGTTTCGAGGATAAGGTGATAAGAGTTCGAAATCCATCCATCTGATAGGTTTTTTACATGTGTAGGTCTTAGATTTTACATTATCTTTCCATTTTATTTAAATAGTAAAATAATGAGGTCATCGCTGCATTATCATGATATCATAAATAATTTAATTTATTTAATGTATAAAAATTATAAAAAAAAATAATATGATGTAGTAAATCTTTTTATATTTCCAAAGACTATTTATAGTCAAAATTATTACTTGTATAACCCCATGTAAATTTTTTTTAGTAAAACAACTCATGTTTGTGTCATTTTTACTATAACATTAAATAAAAATGTATTTATGTCATTTTCAAACCAAAGTGGCTCCATAGGGTCCCCAAGTTGACCCATGGATTTTATTGGTCAGACATGACTCATCCAATGAGGTTCGGACATGTGTCTATGTCATTTCATATTATTAAAACATTATTTTTACCTTAAACTACACTATTTAACTCTAATCGCGATTAAAAACATAATAAGTTACTATTCACCAAAAAATTATTTTAATCCCATTGAACCACATTTTACTTCTTAATGAAAACCATGTATGTCGGATTTTTGAAATTCAAAACACAAAGATGGAAAAATTTCATTTAAACGGAAAATCAGTTTTTATATGTACCACATTGTGGTTTCACTATTCATCAAAAATTGAAGTTTTTCAGAAAATTACCAAAAGTTCACCCTAAGCTATATTTGATATTCCAAATTAAAAAATGATGTCTATTTTAAAAAATTCAAAACATATAATTTTCAATAATTAATTTAATAATTAATTCCCGCTGTCAATACAAATAGCGTGTTTTTATGAAACAAAATGTATCAAAAGATTGACACTAGTTTAAGTCCGATTTCAAAGTGAAATTAATTCCAACGACCACTATTGGATTAAATGGTAAAAATATATTCTAATTTAACTTTAAAACCAATTCAAAAGATAATATAATCATATAAATAAATTAGATTAAAATAGGTTTTGAATTAAAATACAACATTTTTCACTATTCATTAAAAATTGAACTTTTTCCGAAAAATACCAAAAATTTACACAAAGTAAATTTTGATGTCCGATTCTAAAGAAGTATTTTATTTTCTAAAATATAACACATAAAATTGTGAAAAATTGGATTTAAATGAGGTTCGCCATCAAAAGGCGGTTAATCGACCTTTTAAAGAATATTAGAATGTTTACGCTTAAGATGTCACTATATTTATATATGATATATAATATGATTATGATTTAATTAAGATTCTGTATTTTTCATTTGTGTCTTACCTTTATGGCTTCCATTATGGGTATACGCGATATCTTCATTTTAGGAAGTGCGGACTACCGCCCCCTCAAAGTGATAAGATTCGCTAATGCCATACGCGGGACGTATAAAGGATGGATTTAATGTTATTATATATGATGTTATAATGGAATTATAATATACCTCTATATAATTATTATTTCTTTCCATTAAAGTATTATATAGAAATGAAAGCAGAGTTCATGGGTCCGCACGGCTTACCGTCTCCACGAACGGTGCATTTCATTTCTTATCCCCAAATGTAATGTACTATTATAAGTACATATTTATAATGGATATATATATATATTATAATTTTGGAATTAAAATATACATACCTCTCATTTAGTTTTAATTCCATTAATATGACAAAGAAATGAAAGTAGCGTTCATGCGTACGTACGGCTTACCGTCTCCATGATTGGTGCATTTCATTTCTTACCTCTAAATGATTATGTAATATTATAAATACATGTATATGCTAGATATATATGATATATATGATATCCAAATCATGAATATCATTCTGGATATAATTAACCATTGACCACACGAACAACATGTAATTGTAAGAAGTCCACTTTCGACTTAAGAACCAAATATCAACAAAACAAACATTATTTACTTAAATGATTACATAAAGTTTATAAAATGTAAATAAGTGATATAAAAGGAATAATGAACTTGAAAAGGTTCTTAATAAAATATAAATTATCTCTTTTTTATTATTCTAGATGTTAAAGAATGATCGCATCAAGTCGGACCTGAGGTAAGCGATCCTACTCCTCTCTTTCTTTTTAAGTATGCTCTTTATGTCATTCCTTTTAAAGATAATATTTCTTTTTATTGGGATGTTATTTTATATTACTCTTACTGTAATTTTTATTGTTCATATGATGAGAGACCCTATTTTCTCTCATCAATCCATTTTAGAAGTTTTAAGTGGCGCCGTTAGGCTGCCGAGTTTTCATAGGGGATTTTTCATCTCACTTTTATTCCCATGAGATTTATGCTACATTTCCCACAATTTCCTTTTAGTGGTGTATGTAATTCCCATTATTCTACTCTTTGTGTAATATACTTTCATTTATGAGTATTTACATCAATGATGTATTGACCTTCTTTCATGGGTTGTATGTTTCGAAAGATACCCAAGTCGGTAAGAGAACCATTCAGCCTCCTTTTTTTAAAATACTTCTTTTGTTGGGTCTTTTAATTCACATATTGTTATGTTGGGATATGTTCTCATATATACTTATTGATGTAAATTTTAAGTGATGAGATACCTTTTTTTATCTCTCATCAACTCTTTTTCTGAATTTTGAAGTGACGCCGTTAGGCTGTCAAATTTTTCCAAGGGAACTTTTTAACCCAAATTTGATTCTTTGGGATAAACTTTTACTCCTTGAATATGTCGTTATATGAATATGTGTGAATAACCTCTGATTTTTTACACTTAATATCCACTTATATTTGGTGTATTTGTTTGTCACACATAATTATGAAATTGATTTATCCTTAAACCAACGATACCATCTTTGTAAGGGTCTTCATCTCAATCTCCATTCATTGAGGCATATTTTTTTTATACACAAACTTCTTTTATACGGTGTATAAACCCCTTTTAATTTTACGTTTATTCAAAAGGAATCTTTTTTCTATGAATCGTTTTACTAAACGACACAAAGGAATGTTTCTTTTACGTACGCGGTGACAACGACCTTTTCCGCCGCCGCGAGTATTATTTGATCTTTAGCTTCCTCAACAAGCCGTAATGTTTTTAAATAAAATAAATACCATATACTTTTTTTTGTATTTTGGTAATCAAAATGGTTTTGATAAAGGATTCTATTATGTCAATATATTTAAATGATATATGTTGAAATGTTATCATTCCTTTATGATGCTTTTATATGTTATAATTTTATAATGGTACTTGGAAATTTTACGGGTGGTTACGTGATAAACCATATGACGGGTGGTGTCGTGAATACTAGGATGGGTGGTTACGTTATAACCTCCAATGCATTGGGTATGGAAGTCGGCCGTATGGCTATTCCATTAAGTATGTATGGAAGTTGGCCGAATGGCTATTCCATTAAGTGATATCTGTGGAATTCAACCTTATGGTTATTTTACTTAAGTATGTTTATGTCCCAAGTTACCTTTATATGTTATGTGATTTTTATATGGGTTTTATGGTAGTCTTTTGGTTACAGAAGGGTAAGTAATGAACTTTTATTCAGCGAAGAGTTTTTACTACTTTGAAAAGGTGAAAAGTATTACTTTGATAAAGTATACATGGTTTACTTATTGTTTTGAAAAACTAATAGTTTTCATTATTTGTGTATCCATTACTGAGCTTTTTATGCTCATCCCAAGTTTTTGAAATGTTTTTTACAGGACTTAACGTGGAATATGGTCAAGGATGGGATCAAGGGAAAGACATGCTACCTAAAACATGGAACTAGACATGTTTCATTTTAAGAGTTTTTATTTTATGGGAACTTAGTAGAAGTTTCTACTTTGTAATCTTTTGAGATTTAATAGTTATGTCCTAATTCTATAAAACTCTAAACATAAAAAGATCCTCAATGTGAGTTATTCATTTTATTCAATATTAAGTAAGGTTTAATGCCGGGGCCTTATAGTTGGTATCAAAGGTCGTTCTAGACAACTTTAGGGATTAAGAGTTCTTGTGAGACACATGATTAGTCCCCATATCTATTATTTCAGTTAAATCCTTGTTTTATAACATTTTTTTCAGGTCAGGTAATTTCAGTTACGAATGGAAGGAGAAGGATCTCAAACGACATTCCTATCTCTTCCTGATGACATGCTTGCAATAATTATTGCAAAGTCATCTTCGAATGATTGTGAAACTCTTTATAGCATACAAATCACTGGAAAGCAGTTGTTTGAGATATCAGAAAACTCCACTATACCTCGTTATCATCATGGATCATGGGTTGTTTTTAGACAAATACTATTTTCACAATATTCTCATATTTTCAAGAAATGTAAATATTATCAAGGTATTTTCAAATATGTTACCTTATCACATGAATTTGAAGCACATTATGATTTTAAAAATGGTGCTGAGGAAGGAGACTCTTGTGCAACCTATTTATATTTGCTTTTAAAATATAGTCTCACATCACAAACTTATAGTATTTTAAAATGACCAATAATAGAAAGTTTCAACTCAATTTCGGTCCGACTATTTTATAGAAACCATGTTTTATCAGATGTTTTGGAATTATATGTCATACATGATTATTTTCCAAAACTGTTTTTCTGTGAATACCCATATGACCCATATTTTACGAGGTGTATTTCGATGGAGGAAGCAAATGATTTTTAAGGATCTCTAAATCATTGTTGTAATGCATGGAACTTCTACCTACGTGAGCAGGATGACGATGAAACCGAGTGGACGCCATGATCAAGGTATGATGTTATTCATTTTGGGAATCATTTTATTTTATCTTATAGTGGTGAAATAAGACTTCAAGAAATAAGATGTTGAGATAGTAACAAATTCGGATTAAAATTAAAGTTATAAGGAAACGATTGAGGTTAAAACATGTTAGGGTTATTTTTGGAGTTTTATAAAAAGGACAACACGTAGACCGTGTGACAACCCGTCACGTCGGACAAAGCTGTGGGAATCGAACCCACAACCAAAGTGCAACTGGTATTTATCGCCTACCACTGGACTACATGAAGTCCCCGGTTAGTTTGACTGATTATTTTTAGTTCGATGATTTTATAAATTAAGAGTAATTTGATTTTAGGTTATCTATGGATATTTATTAACCTATCATAAAGGATATGTGATTAGGTTAATTACTTTTCAATACGAGATATTAAGAGCAACTGATGTTGTTTGGAGATAAATGATATGATTTAACTTGGAAGAATTAGTGACTAAATCCATCAAATATTTGGGTTTCAATCTTAGTTTGGTTTTCTCTGAAAACTTTTATAGAGAATTTGATTATCGAATGGTCCTCGTCGAACTTTGGGTTTTGTTGGACAAATTTTGGAGATTAAGAATAGATTTTCTTTTTATAAGGGGTTATCCTTTTCTGTATTATCTAATCATGTACTAGCCTTTTTGGTTTTGGTTTTGGTCTAAAGACATGGGAAGTATATAGTTTTCTTTTGTGGATTAGGTGATTATCTAGAAGTTGATTATAGTACTCTTAATGTGAACAAGTATTCCTAAATACTCGTCTTTTGGAGAAAATATGATTTTTTGTAAAAGTTGAAAGTCGACATGATAAGTGATTATGTTTCCTTATGAATAAATTACTCAATAAAAAGTATCTTAATACAAAAATGTTGTCTATTAACTTTTCCTACTGGGGAATCAAATACCGTTTATCCTATCACAGGTCTGTGATTTTCTTGTGGTTAACTTTCTCCTAAACATGTTTTCTATCACTCACCATCAGAACATGAAACTTTTTTTTTCCTCTATGTCCATATTTTCGTACTTGAAATCCTAGTATGGGTTAACTCGGGTGACCTTTGTACTTATCTTTCTTTATTTTAAAGTGATTGTTTTACCGACTCTTGTTCCGATGTGGGACTTTCAAAGATGTTTCCAAGCCCAATTTTAAAATTGCGAGGACGCAATTCCCAAAAGGGGTGAAGGATGTAACACCCCAGGTAAATAAAGAATATAAAATCTTTATATTTATCCATATTTTTGAATCAAATATTAATATTACTTTAAATGGGATGCTATGTTTGATGGCGTACCCAATACGCAACAACGAGTTTCTTGTTAATCTTACGTTGCACTCTAATAATAAAATAATATTATTTTAAATGGTAGTTAACGCCTAGCCGTTGTAATGGCGGGAATGAACAGAACTAACTACCAAATTATTATATATGTTTGTCAAATATTTTTACTTTTTACAATAAATGTTAGAGGATTAAAAATGCGAATGAATCCAATTTTAAGCGTAAACATTCTAGTATTCTTTAAAAGGTCGATTAACTGCCATTTGATGGAGAACCTCTTTTAAATCCACTTTTTGAGAATTATATGTGTTATATTTGACAAAATAAAATTCTTCTTTAGAATCTGGAGATCAAAATTTACTTTGTGTAAATTTTTGGTATTTTTCCGATAAAGTTCATTTTTTAATGAATAGTGTAAAATGTTGTATTTTAATTCAAAACCTCTTTTTAATCTAATTTATTTATATGAATAGATGATCTTTTTAATTGGTTTTAAAGTGAAATTAGAATATATTTTTACCATTTAATCCAATAGTGGTCGATGGAATTAATTTCACTTTGAAATCAGACTTAAACTAGTGTAAATCTTTTGATACATTTTGTTTCATAAAAACATGCTATTTGTTTTGACAGCGGGAATTAATTATTAAATTAATTAATGAAACTTATATGTTTTTAATTTTTTAAAATAGAAATCATTTTTGAATTCGGAATATCAAATATAGATTGAGGTGAATTTTTGGTAATTTTCTGAAAAACTTCAATTTTTGATGAATAGTGAAACCACTAAGTGGTACTTATAAAAACTGATTTTTCGTTTAAATGAAAATTTTCCACCTTTGTGTTTTGAATTTAAAAAATCTAACATACATGGATGTCATTAAGAAGAAAAATTTTGTTCAATGGGATTAAAATAATTTTTTGGTGAATAGTATCTTATTATGTTTTTAATCGCGATTAGAAGTAATTAATGTAGTTTAAGGTAAAAATAATGTTTTAATAAAATGAAATGACCTATACACATGCCCTACCCTCATTTTATGTGTCATGTCCGACCAAGACAATCCATGGGTCAACTTGGGGACCCCATGGAGCCACTTTGGTTGGAAAATGACATAAATACCTTTTTATTTAATGTTAAAGTGAAAATGACACAAACATTAGATGTTTTAATAAAACAATTTTTACATGGGGTTATACAAGTCCGATTTTTGACTATAAATATTCATTGGAAAGAAAAAAATATTTCATACATCATAGTATTTTCTTTATAATTTTTAGACGTTAATCAAATTAAATTATTTATGACATCATGATGATGCAGCGATGACCTCATTATTTAACGATTTAAATAAAATGGAATGATAATGTAATATCTAAGACCTAAACATGTCCAAAACATATTGGATGAGTGGATTTAGAACCCTAATCACCTTATCCTAGAATTATATTAATTTGGAACCTCTTAAATCCAAATATCATTTTAAAATAATGTGACTTTTCATTACTTTCCAAGAGTGCCCCTCCTCTCCTCTAATAAAAGGCCCCCACCTCTACCTCCTTACCCACACTCCCAAAGCCTTTGGCTCGGCCAAACCCTGACCATTTTGTCTCTAAACTTCCCACACTTACTCCTTGAAGCTTCAATTTGGGCAGAAGTCTTCCCAAGGAAGCCTTTGTGCTCAAACCAAAGGGAGTTACCCGATTTTAAGGTAATGTCTTCACTTGAGTCCTTTTGTTTTATTTTGCCTCACCAACCCCCTAAACTCTTTTTTTTTCAATTCTTTTGTAACAACTCCAGTATCTTCAATATACTAGGATTTTTTTATAAGAAGGATTATATCTACACTTACACACACCTACATCTAATTGTTAAGGAACATACTGTTTCTGTGGATGGCGAATTTCTGCCTCACGAAACGATGATTGTTCAACACTCATATAACACCTTCAAAGGTGGCCATTAAGATGTCACTATATTTATATATGATATATAATATGTTTATGTTTTACTTATGCTTCTGTATTTTTCATTTTTGGATTACCTTTATGGCTTCCATTATGGGTATACACGATATCTTCATTTTAGGAAGTGCGGACTACCGCCCCCTCAAATTGATGTGATTCGTTAATGCCATACGTGGGACGTATAAAGGATGGATTTAATGTTATTATATATGATGTTATACTGGAATTATAATATACCTCTATATCATTATTATTTCTTTCCATTAATGTATGAGATAAAAATGAAAGTAGCGTTCATGCGTACGCACGGCTTACCGTCTCCATGAACGGTGCATTTCATTTCCTATCACCAAATGTAATGTACTATTATAAGTACATATTTATAATGGATATATATATAATATAATTCTGGAATTAAAATATACATAACTCTCATTTAGTTTTAATTCCTTTAATATGACAATGAAATGAATGTAGCGTTCATGCGTACGTACGGCTTACCGTCTCTATGAACGGTGCATTTCATTTCTTACCTCTAAATGATTATGTAATATTATAAATACATGTATATGCTGGATATATATGATATATATGATATCCAAATCATGAATATCATTCTGGATATAATGAACCATTGACCACACGAACAACATGTAATTGTAAGATGTTCACTTTCGACTTAAGAACCAAATATTGACAAAACAAACATTATTTACTTAAATGATTACATAATGTTTATAAAATGTAAGTAAGTGATATAAAATAAATAATGAACCTGAAAAGGTTCTAAAGAAAATATAAATTAACTCATGTTTATTATTCAGGACATTAAAGAATGATCGAGTCAAGTCGGACTCGTGGTAAGGGATCCTACTCTTCTCCTTCTTTTTAAGTATGCTCTTTATGTCATTCCTTTTAAAGCACATCTTTCTTGTTATTCGGATGTTCTTTTATATTTCTCTTACTGTAATTTTTATTGTTAATATGATGAGAGACCCTATTTTCTCTCATCAATCCATTTTGGATGTTTTATGTGGCGATGTTAGGCTGCCGAGTTTTTGTAAGGAATTTTTCATCTCACTTTTATTCCCGTGTGATTTATGCTACATTTCACACTATTTTTTTGAGTGGTGTATGTACATCCCATTATTCTCCTCTTTGTGTAATATACTTTCGTTTATGATTATTTACATCAATGATGTATTGACCTTCTTTCATGGGGTGTATGTTTCAAAAGATACCCAAGTCGGTAAGGGAACCTTTCACCCTCCTTTTTTTAAAAGACTTATTTGGTTGGGTCTTTTAATTCACATATTGTTATGTTGGGATATGTTCTCATATATCCTTATTTATGTAAATTTTATGTGATGAGATACCTTTTTTATCTCTCATCAAATCTTTTTCTGAATTTTGAAGTGACGCTGTTAGGCTGTCAAATTTTTGCAAGGGAACTTTTTAACCCAAATTTGATTCTTTGGGATAAACTTGTACTCTTTGAATATGTCGTTCTATGAATATGTGTGAATAACCTATGATTGTTTTACACTTAATATCCAATTATATTTGGTGTATTCGTTTGTCACACATAATTATGTAATTGATTTATTCTTAAACCAAGGATATCGTCTTTGTAAGGGTCTTCGTCTCAATCTCCATTCATTGAGGAATAATTTGTTTTATACACAACCTACTTTTATACAGTGTATACACCCCTTTGAATTTTACGTTTATTCAAAAGGAATATTTTTTCTATGAAGCGTTTTACTAAACGACACAAAGGGATGTTTCTTTTACGTACGCGGTGAAAATGACCTTTTCCGCCGCCGCGAGTATTATTTGATCTTTGGCTTCCTCAACAAGCTGTAATGTTTTTAAATAAAATAAATACCATATACTTTTTTTGGTCTTTTGGTATTTAAAATGGTTTTGATAAAGTATTCTATTATGTCAATATATTTAAATGATATATGTGGAAATGTTATCATTCCTTTATGTTGGTTTTATATGTTATAATTTTATAATGGTACTTGGACATTTTACGGGTGGTTACGTGATAAACCATATGATGGGTGGGGCTGTGAATACCAGGACGGGTGGTTACGTTATAACCTTCAATGCATTGGGTATGGAAGTTGGCCGTATGGCTATTCCATTAAGTTTGTATGGAAGTTGTCCGAATGGCTATTCCATTAAGTGATATGTATGGAAGTCGACCTTATGGTTATTCCACTTAAGTATGATTATGTACCAAGTTACCTTTATATGTTATGTGATCTTTATATGGGTTTTATGGTAATCTTTTGGTTACTGAAGGGTAAGTATTGAACTTTATTCAGCGATGATTTTTTACTACTTCTAAAAGGTGAAAAGTATTACTTTGATAAAGTATCAATGGTTTACTTATTGTCTTGAAAAACTAACAGGTTTCATTCTTTGTGTATCCCCTAATGAGCTTTTTATGCTCATCCCATGTTTTTGAAATGTTTTTTACAGGACTTAACGTGTTATAGGGTCAAGGATGGGATCAAGGGAAAGTAATGCTACATAAAACATGGAACTAGACATGTTTCTTTTTAAGAGTTTTTATTTTATGGAAACTTAGTAGAAGTTTCTACTTTGTAATCTTTTGATATGTAATAGTTATGTCTTAATTCTCTAAAAATCTAAACCTGAAAAGATCCTCAATGTGAATTATTCATTTAATTCAATATTAAGTAAGTTTTAAGGTCGAGGCCTTATAATATAGGCGGATTTTCCATTAATGTTCATGTGATACCAACTTCCATTATATAATAGAGGAGATAAATACTTTCTCAAATTATCTATTTACAAAATATCACTCGTGATGCACCTGCGTACCCTATCGGGCCATTAACATATGTCTTCATGATTTTCATCAATACATCATAGTGTGTGAGTACAAATTTTTATTAATGATAATAAATATGTATATTGATATTTAAATATGTCTTCATATAAGAATATCCAATATGACATATAAATTAGGATTTCACTATTAAAATAATCGTATACCAATGTTTTGGAACCATTGGTATTGGTCTCCAAACAGTTGGTGTAGACTATACCAATGTTTGGAGGGGTTATGGATATTCTAGGGTTGGTATAGACCTATTACATATATTTTAGAAAACCATTGGTATAGATCATATGAAAAACCTATTCCAATGATTTCTAAAACCCATTAGTATGGGTATTGTAAAAATAAAATGCATCTTGGTTTCGATCCCACCTCCTTAAATTAATATTCCAATGACCTAACCACTAAGATAAAAATAATTTTGTGAACATAATTTTTAAAATATATTTAAGTATAATTATAAGTAATTTTACTTTTTATATTTTTAATGTTATTTGAAAAAATAAGCCTTGAAAAAATGGGTACCTATACCAACAGTTTTGAGAACCTTTGTAATATATAACCATATATTTGGGACCAATACACAAGTTTTTTGAAAATATGTGGGTATTGGTTCTCTATAAGAGACCGATATAAATGTTTTTTAAAAAAATGTTGGAATACAGTCTCAACATAGGATCTACATCAATGGTTTTTTCCAAAACAGTTGGTATATGGTCACTTCATGGTACAAATACCAATGGTTTTGAAAACAAATGGTATTAGGTCTCTTTAAAGAACCAATATCCACATTTTTGTCCAAAATGTTGGTAATAGTTCATTTTTATAACTCTAATTTTTGTTAGTGTTTATTATTTGATAGGTCTCTCCTCATAACCTCCTATATTGGTTATTAACAAAGGTATACACCATGAGAAATATTCTTAATATATTATGAGTCTCTTACCCCTATTATAATTTATTTAATTTTTTTCTTAGGTAATAGCATCAATCCATAGAAAAATTTCAATAATAAATTCAGCGAACCTCTAGGATCTCATTAGAGTGGGGAACTGCTATAGCCATTATGTGTGACATATATTCTTAGGACATTGACACTTAAAAATTTAATGATGATAATATGTTATATTGCAAAATGGAAAACATCATTAAAACATGAAATCACATATAACATATTTTTTTTATGGAACCAACTCCACCAACATGGTTGGGGTTATAGATGTGTTCCTAGTGAACCTGGGTTTCAATGATCTGGGAAAAAAAAATCTCCCGATTATGGGGAGGAAAGGTGGGACCTCTGATCATAATAAGACCAAAAAGATAAATACACTTTAATATATTTTTACTTTTTGTGCCACATAAGGATATTTTACAAACATTCATGTCAAAAAAATATTATAGGTTGAGGGGGTAAAATCTATTGATTCTCACTATTTAATGTAAAATTAGGTCTATAAAAATACTACCTTCTAAAATGGATTTTTTTATTCTTATAGATATGAGTATATTATTAAAAGTTAATCAGATATAAATTTAGTATGTAGTATAATTTGTAGCGAAATTACTTCTTATACTTTTCACTTCTACAAATGATATTAAATATTATGTCACTTGGAACCATTATTCCCAACTGTTGTACATGTAGTCATAAAATCACTAATTTGGAATGATTTTTACTCAATATAATATTATTTGAGTTAACACTAGTGAAATTTATTCAAATTTATAGGACCATATAATGATTTTAGAATTCTATTTTTATTATATTGAAAAAATCACAAATAGGGGGTTAATACAATGTAGGGTTCAAAATAGAGGTAACAAACTCAGATTAATATAGAATCTTATGAAAGTGATCATCAATTTATTTTTTTTATTATACTAAACAAACACAGTTCAATTACAAAATTTAATTTATTCGTTTTATTTAATATTACATTTGGAATTCAAATTTGAATTAAACTGAATAATCCCATAAAATGGGACCAAACTAAGAAAATAGATTTAGATTATAAAATACAATACAAGAACGATCTTCAAAAAAATTTAATTTATAGGAATAACTTTAATATTAATATAATAACTAAATTTAATTCTAATATCATTTATATAATTTCACAAATATATTTTCATTAAAATGAAATATCATCTATCAATTGGTTAAAACTGAGAAGATGACTTCATCTTTACATGAAAAATTCAAACAATGATCCCTGAGTTATTTTTGATCTATTGGAGTCTTACACACATGAATATGACACATGTATTCATTATTATAATGGAAACTATGATTTCATATTATTGATTCTTATTAACAAATGAAAAATCACCCATCTAGGAGTTACAATCTTTGAAATGGGATCTACATTGTTTGAAATCATAAGAAAATGATCTTGAGTCATTTAGGATCATTCAAAACAAAATACACATCAATATAATTCATGAATTTATTTTTATGACTTAATGTTCAATTTTGATTTCATATTATTCAGAATGCGATAAGTCACCTAAAAGTGGTCAAAAATAAGAAAAAAACATTATATATCAATGAAAACATGTATGAATGATCCTAAAATTATTTGGGATCTGTTAGAATGAACTTCATGCCAATATGATTCCCAAATTTCTCAGTATTTTCCAATATATCATTTTTCCCTAATTTTTAAATGACATATCATCCATCTAGGGGTCTGAACCGAGAGGAGGACATCAGATTGACATGAAAGCATAAGACAATATTCCCCATGTAGTTGTCAAATGTGATTAAATGAAATCATATTTGTATGAAAACATGGGAAAAAATAATTGAGTCATTTACTATTTTTATGAACCAAACACACATTAATAAAATACCTAAGCTTCTTGGTTAGATCAAAACCACACCAAAAAGTGACCAAAACAAATAAAATGGGTTCATATTCTCGGGAAAATTTTAGTGAATGATCCCCAAATGAATTGTGATATGTAGAAATAAACTATTATAGGATTCATTGTTATTACACACAATATTTTCATAATATAGAATTTATTTAAAATGACATATAATCCATTGAGGGGTTAAAACAAAGCAGAGAACATTAAATTGATCTAAATGTTTTGGATATAAATTACTATCTTTTATAATATATATGGATAATTCATGCATAAATATGATGCTCATATTATTTGATATGATGATATCTATGATTTAATATTATTAGCAATAATTTATAAATGATAAATCACTCATGATATCATCCAAACTAAGAAAATGGTCTCATATTGGTTTCAAAACATAGTAATGTGTTCTTTCCGCCATTTATGATATATAGGAACCAACCATGATTCAATATGACACCAAATTTTCTAGGTGTGAAAAAAAGATTCTTTTTAATATCACATTATTATTAATGTGAAAGATCCCCAAAAATAAGTAAAAACTGAAAAAATGAGTTTATATTCTATGATAGCATAGGAGAATGATACTCAAATCTTTATTGATTTATAAGATTATACCATATGATAAATCTATTCATGGATTGTTTGGTATGATTCAACATATTGTTTCACCTTGATATTTTTTATAAAAAAAATTCACCAATTAAATGGTAAAAACTGAGTGGACAGGGTCATTTTATGCATGAATTTAAAACTAAAATTTTCTTTATTCCAAGAAAACCAGACATTATATTGATGAGTTGTGCACTTATAAAAGTTAAATATTATTTGGAATTTTTTCCCTATGATTGCTAAATAACTTGAGGCCCTTATCAAGGTTTTAATAATTTGAATTTTTTTGTCTTTTAAATCAGTAATATATTTTTTTCATTTCAAGAAAAGCATATGTAAAATTGATGTCCGATCTATTAGTAAATATCAAGAATTAATGAAAGGTCATTTTCAGGCTATTTCAAGATAATTCAAGGTAATTTGTCAGGTTTTGAACCTTCAATTCTAGTTTTCTATAGACTTTTAAACTAATTAAAATTTTATTTCCATAAATTAAAACAACAACGTATGTTATATTGACATTTTATTGGTTTATAGATGTCAAAAATTAATCATCAATAATTTTCCATTGAATTCATTACAATACATGTTCATTTTCATAGTTTATATGGATTGATATTAAATAAATAAAACCCCACATTTGTCATTTAGAGAAAAACACACCTTATTATAATCTGATATCTATTAAAATATATCAAAAATTTATCGGATGGTGTTTTCTTAGGATTTTGAAATAATAAAAGGTCATTATCTATATTTTAAATATTTTAAAAACATTTTTATGAAATGTGTAATATAATAAAAATTAATTTTAAGTCATTCTGACCACACAACCTGACAAATTAACTTGAAGTCTATTTTTATGTCACAGATTAATCATTGATCATTTTCTTATGGTTGCATAATAATTCAAGGTCCTTTTCAAAAATTTTCTTACTAAAACACCATATAGATTGATGTTTGGGATATCTAAACATGTCAACAAACAAACAATTATTAGTTTCTTATTATTTCATGTTTATTCAATGTCAGGTGTTCGATGTAAACCCTAATATGCATGTTTTTATAGACAAAAATCTATTAACACTCCTTTTACAGTCATTATGATGTCACCACACATAGAATTGATGTTTTGTGTATTCATATATGTAAAAAATAAATCAAATACTATTTTCGATTGATTTCAAAAAAATATGAGGTCGTTCTCTCACTTTTAACTATTTAACTACTATTTTTTTAGTTTTAATCAAATTAAAACAAAATTTTGATCATTTCATGCCATCTACGAGTCAAATGGACATGAATTATATTCCTATATGTCATAAATTAATCCATGATTTAAATTTTAATGTGATATATTTTTACCAATCCCAAATTATAAGATGGACATCTTCTGGTGATTATATGATATTCCAAGGTTTATGGCTAGGTTTTAAACCTTTGATGCTTGTTTTTAGTTATTATTAAATCTAATAATTTTATTATGATAATCACTAACACACACTATTAAACTATGGTATATTCATATTTATCACTAATTAATCAATAATAAATATCACACGATTTAAATAATTAACTATTTAGTATATGTTCTGGGAAACTAAGCTACTAAAAACCCACATTTAATCATAATGATAATTCCATGAGTCAAATTAATATGTGATCTATTTGAAAGATTTGTATTGGAGTGTGATATATTTTCAAATATCACAAATTATATGGTATTAATCTTCCTAGGATTTCCTGATAACATTATGTCGTTGGAATGGTTTTGACCCTTCAACGCTCATTTATAATGATTGTTGAATGTAATAAAATTATTTTTCTTGCCATTCTGAGCACAACCTCATTGAATATTTGTCTAGATATACATGTTAATAATTAATCAATAATATATGTCTAATTATTTCATGAAAATATGACTTTGTTTTTCTTGGTTTGGCATCTTATATTATGTTTTGGATTAAATGAAGAATAATTCATATTTACTCATTCCAAGAATGTAAAGACCCTGACCCAAGTAGCATATAACTAGTTATTAAATTATTAAATTTGTACTAGATATAGTAAATTTTATCCCCAAATGACCAAACAGTTTATCAGTATTATTAAACTAAATACATAATTAAATTTCATATTACACTTGAAAAACATTAAATATGAATAAATATTTTATTTGAGTGAATCATTATTTCCTCAAGTATTACCTTATATCAATATTAATAAAAATCATGCCATCATGAGTATTGAATCATTAGAAAGGGATGTGTTCAAAATCTTACTATTTTAATTCCTATAGATGAAGTTATCATGAATGATGTATAATAAATACTTAATGTTACATATCAAAAAACATTTCATTTAATCAATCAATATATTATAATATATAAGTAATAAATGATGTTCAAATAATTCAATAAGATTAATATCATGAGAATGAAACTCATCCATGGATATCAAAAAATATAAAATAATTACATGGAAATAAATTATCAAATTAATAATGATGGAATTTATAATGATGGACATCTGAAACAGACCATCGAGGATTCATTTCAAGATACCTATACAGTCAAAACATCATTCTGAGATAACTTACAAAAATAGGTATGCTTTCATCCAGATACCAGAGTTATGTTATCTCAAGAGAGAATCTTATGCATCAAGGAACTATGTAATTCTAGGCACCACCTAACAAATAATAATTCTAATGTAATCATCTTATGAATAATCAATACAATATAATTAACTTTCCTGAAAACCCAATAACATTCAGTATTAAAATAACTAGTATACTGAATATTAATACCTTATCTGATCAAACTGATTAGAAACCACCTATAGAAATAATAAATATCATATCAATACAATATATCCCCAGTATTATAATATTAAAATAAACATTTTTATGTTTCCTATGAATAGAAATACCATTAAAACATCCTTAAAAACATTATTGAGAAAAAGACCCTTTTCAGTTTTGAAAATTACTTTTAATAAATAAATATTTCTAGAAGATAGGGAACTAAATTTTCATCAAAAATAACATTGTAAATTTGTGTTTAAGATTAAAATAAATTTGTATTCATGATAACAGATAATTTATTATAGACCATATATGGTAAAAAAAATTCCTTTAGAAATTTTTTAATAATTTTACAAAGCACATCATATATAAAATGAAAATAATATTCCTTTCAAACCATTGTGTAAAAAGTAAAACTTGGGTAAAATTTTCATAAATAATTTTTTTTTAATTTTAAAAAAAAATTGGAATATATTTTTAGAATACACAGACATGGAATAACATATTTTTCCGACCAAAGAGTGAAATAATGTAATGTTTTTCATAAACACATTTGATCATTAATTTTAAGTACCGAGAGATGGAAAACAGTACTATAACTTAAAAAGATCAGGAATATCTAGATTAAAAAAACTAAACTGGGTTCAAGAAAGATATTTCAAATAATTCACTTAATGGATACTTAAACATAAGCAATCCAAAATAGTAGAGAGATTCTGAAATAAACCCTCGCATCTTTAGTAACCTTTAAATAATAACCCACATGAAAGAAATAACTTCAAATGAACCATTGAATACCATGAATAAAAATATATTATTGATATATCATATTTAATTTGAATATAATACATCATAATAAGGAATAAGTGGTCCATATAGCATATGTTTCATGGATACTAAAGTGATATGAGAAAACCTTAACTAAAGCATGATTTCATTCAGACATGTTTGAAACTCTTTTATAATAAATAGATATTTATTATAAAAAAATTCAAGACCCATAATCAAATATATCATATCATATATGTCTTACTTATATCCTTTTATTAAAATTTATTAATAATTTTATGTTAATATCAATATTTCTGGTAATAACTGCTTAGTTTTTGAGGTTTTTTTGTTTAATGGTTTCAGTCCTAATGCTATGATCATGATTTAAACATCTCAAGAATTTAAAAAATTATATAAATATCATATATATTAATTATATATGTATTTATAGTATTTTATAATAATTAGCGATAGAAGAATTAATTACACCATTCATGGAGATGATAGTTCGTACGTACGCATTGATGATGATACCATTCTTTTAACAGAAGGAATGAATTAAAGTTAATTAGTTATTAAAAATTCTAGAATAATATAATATCATCTATGTATATTTCATATATATTCATTAAATATATATTTATTACTATCCATGTCAAATTAAAATGAAACAAAATCACAGCCCTTCGTGGAGGTGGTAGTCCGCACATATGAACAAGAAACATTATTATTTTTCAATGGAATGGAATGTAAGAAGGTATAAGTGATATTATGATTCCATAATTATATTATTTTGTTAAATATTATATATATTTTTTAAAATTCATTGTTATATACATATGTGGTATTTTAAAATGGAAAACGAATTACATCAACTATCATGTTCGTAGTCCAACATACAAATTATTTAAGGTTTCATTTCCCATTTGATGATTGTTAAGATAGATATTAGTTATTATATTAACATAGTAACATATAAGTATATATTTGACACTTTTTATTATTTTTACCATTTTTTTGAATATTTTAATGATTTAGGAAAATAAATAAAACAAAAAATCATGGTTAAGAACTTTACCACTTATTGAGACAATCTCTTTATGATTATACATAATGCCTTATGAGATTAACATCCTAATAAAAAAGGCTCTAAAATTTGATTGGGAATGTAAAGGAGGTATTTTTGTAGGTAGTTCCATAAAAAATCCCTCACATTTCATATATTAACATTATATATCTATTGGGGAATATTTAGTACATTATAAAAATAGGCGCCCAAAGATAGCAAGAGTCTAGTGCCTTTGGAAACATGGAGACATAAACATCAGTACATTAATGAGCTAAATTATCTCCCACTAGGTTATTTCTGACAAGATTCCTTCTAATAAAGATCTAACATAATATATATCTTTATAACTTAGGGGAAGGAAACATAAAAAGGGATGACATCTGGTTATCAATAACGGTAAACAGGGGATATGTGCAAGAGTAATCATGGGAATTAGGGTATGAGATCATGATAATGAACATATAATATCATAACCTACATATCAAAGATCATATACATGAATCATGGTATAAATCATGGATGTTTATAAGACAAAAACCATAAAGAAATAACAAACATAAGACTTGAAAGCATAACATGGGAATAAAACATGTAATTGTGGAATACGTATAAGCATGTATAATGAATTTCATAGTAATAAAGTCATCATATACAAGGTTGTATTAGTAGAAAAAGACCATTACTAAATCAGTTTCACACCATGTTCTAGGCTTGTATTGTTGAATCATGTTCACTCCACATTTCATCACTATAATACTACATCGAGTTCATTTATCGTTCCATCCCTATAATACGTAACTCAGTTCATTTCTCATTCCATACATGTAAATATCTTAAGATATAAATATTTACCCACTTTATTGGAAATTGATATAGGTATAACCAATATCATAATGAAATCATACATTTCTGTTCCATAAGATCATAAAAAATTATATCAAAACTCATGAAATGAAATTGGTATTATAAACATGTAACCATATCATAACCTATTGAAAAGTATAGGTTTCATAATAATTCCTTCATAAACATAACCCATGAAAAGAAGTCGATTTCAAAAATCATTTAACCCATGAAATAGAAATGAGATTCATAAAAAACATTCTCTCAAAACATAATCCATTAAGAAAATGAATATCAACAGAAACATTGAATAATTTATTATAAAGGTATAAGTAACTACAATGTATGTTTTCATAGATTGGAAAATATTTGGAAATATATTTTAAAAACATTTCATGATGAAAATAACCTTCTCATTATGATTTTTTTTTTAAAAAAAATAAATCCTTTTGAAAACTACTTAACATAAAAACTTATAAGATAATATTGAAAACGTTTTGAAAACAATTTCATTGAAAATACATTGAATACTTATATAGAAAGATTGATAACGTTTTGAAAAATATTTCACTGAAAATTCATTGAAATATTATAATTAATGCTTGAAATAATTTTGGAAATTATTTCATTGAATATACATTGAATCCATATAAATAAAGCTTGAAATCATTTTTAAACCCTTTAACTTGAAAACTCATGAATGAAGATTGAAGAAATTTTGAAAAAAAATCATTGCAAATAGATTGAAAACATATAAATAAAGCCTTATAAATTTTAAAATACTATTTAAAATAAAATAATAGAAAACAGTTTTTAAAAAAATAGATTTCAAAACATTTAAAGGAATCATTTATATAATAAATATATTAAAATAACATTTTAATTGAAAACCACATTACAAATAATGAATATAAAGAATATTAGAAAAAAAATTAAATTAAAAAAAGATTAAAATTTTATTATTTTAAGGGATATTTCAAGGTAATGTCATTCATAATTGTGGGTAAATACTTAAACATCACATGAGGTAAGAATAACATTTTGTTAAATGGTAAAAGGATGGAAGAAGGAATTATTCGAAACGTGACAAGAATATTCCTTTAAAAATATTTTAAAATTAAAAAATGAACAAAATAATTATTTTAAATATTATAGGATATTATTATAATATTAATAGAAACCCTTTTTAGAAAACATGTTTGTAAAGGAATACATATTTACGACCAATGAGAAGGTAAAGTTGGGATTTCTCGAAAACAAATTCTTGACTATATTATGTACCAAAAAGTAGAAAATGCTACCAATTGTAATATATATTATAAATAACAAGATAGTAATAAAATTCATGAAGTTTATTAATGAATGTATCATAATATTTCATCAAAAGAACCTTAAACAAATAAAATATCGAAAAGTGATGAGTATAATCTTTTACCACTTGGAAAATTTTAACCATAATCCCCATGTAAAGAAAATAAAATTAAATGAGTTTTAAAATATCATGAAAATACAGTGATTCATTATATAACATTTAAAAATAATTATACACACCTCATGGAAAAATATATGTGCATTACAAGGAATGTGTCTATAAGATTCCAGATTGAGACAAAAATAAATTAACGATTTGATATATTTTGAAACAAAAACCAATTAATATATTATAATAGAATGTATATGTAAATAGCAATTATTTTAATTATAATAACCTTATAATTCATCCATGGTTAATTTACATATACCACAAAAATAATGGGTGGTAAATAAAGTTTGTGTCTATTTGAAAAAAATGAGATGAAATCCCCTTACCTTATGTGTTAACTCTAATCATACTCATACAATATTCATGTATAAAAAAATGCACTTTTATAATAAATATTTTATATAATAATATTATTATATATATAATAAAATATATATTTTGTATTATGACCTTATATTTCATTCATGTTTATAATTCTATGTTAAAGTTTCACATCACCTGATATTCGCTTTTTTTCTTCACATGTGTATAAACTTGTTATATCTTTGGTCCTTATACTTGTATCATGTTTTATGTAATTTAATCCATGAAATAAATATCATTAATATTTATTATATTATTATTGTAATAATCTATAGGACATAGAAGTGTGAAGTGGAATACACCATTCATAGAGATAGTAGGTCTTATGTTTGTATAAACGTTTTTATGTTTTATTTTCATATTGAGTGAAGGGGAGTAAATGGAATATTAGTATATATATGAGGATATATATAATTATTCCATTATAATTATAATATCATATATATCATATAATTTTATTAGAATCATCCTTAATACATTTCAGGCAGTGTATGAACGAATCACATCGCTTTGAGGGGGGTAGTAGTCTACACTTCCTGAAATGAAGTAATCATATTTACACCAAATGGAAACTGTAAATTTTCATGTTGAAAAAATGGTAAAAGAATAATGAATTAATAAAAAATATAATATAAAATATATATAAATATATTTTCCATCATATTTTAAACTATGAGAGGATATAAAGGAAAAAATGAATTATAATCATCCTTTGAGGGTGTAGTTCACCGTACACATAAACAGTATGTTTGTTACCCATTTGACGATGTGAATGCAATTTTAGGAATAAAACATTTTATAATAATATCATTTTATATTTTGGATATTTTCTTATTCAATAATTTAATAATAAATGTTTAGGGGTGTATAATTGAAATAAAAAAAAAGAACACGAAGAAGATTGTTACCTCCTACTTGGGTAACTCCTTATGGTTTTCACCAATGTTATTCCTTGGATTTCATTTATCCTAAGTTGAATATTATTGGATTAGGTGAGGTATGTTGAATAGATATTTTGGAAAATCTTCTTCACACCAAAATGGCTTGAGAGGTGTGAGTAAGTGGGAGGAGAGGAGGCCGTTTATAGTTGAGGAGGAGGGTAACTCTTGTAAATTTTATGAAAATGAATTCCACCCACGTTTTTCCTATTTTATTGATAATAAATAAAGAAAGAAATTCAATAAATTATTGGAAAGTGTCTAAATATTTCCATTAAATGGATCTATTACAATTTTATATGCCTTATAGTCATTTAAAATAAATGTTTAGCCCCTTATTAGGCTTAATTTTACCTTAATAATTGTAATTAATTTTAATAACATTCACTAATATTTTTTTTAAAATTATTTTTACCTTATTAGAAATTATAAATTATACTGATTCCAAAAATTGATTCCATTTTTCCATATTAAAATCACATAAGTGTTAGAAACTAAATTAAATTCAATCTTGTAGTCGGGTCCACTGTGTATGTGTTTTTAGTTAAAACATTCAATTAATTGTTGTGTTTTTATATTCACTTTAAAAGTGAAAATGATTCCAATGACCATAATTGGGTTTATTGATAAAAAATTAAGTAATTAATATATTAAACCAAATTCAAATATAATTTAACCTCATAATTAAATTAGATTAAAATGGCGTTTTGAATTAAAATTATATATTTTTCACAATTCATCCAGAAATGATGTTTCTTAGAAAAAATAAATAAATTCACCACAAGATAATTAAGACATTTTGAACTCAAATATAATTATTATTTTATAAAATTCAATTTTTAAAATTTTACAAAAATTAATTTTATTATTTTTTACAGAAGGACATTAAAAATAGATACTCTGAGAATATAATACTTATAAATGTATAAATACCTTATAAAAAATTATATCTTTCATTGTGCATATGTTTTATTTATATAAAATAATTATAAAACATATTTTAAAAGTAGTTATTATAATTAATATTATTATGTTTAACTTTTATTGTATAATTATTTCGTTAAAATGATTATAGAAAATGATGTTTTATAGAAACTGAGTGACGCATGTAATGTCTGTTGAGTCAGTGTTTTGTGAAAATTAGAGGGATGGACACATTATCTCCTGGATCTCCCTATATCACCCTTCACTCAGCCTTGTGATTCCCCCTCAAACCATTCTCTATGGACGAGAAGCGATTCCACTCATCCCGTTCTTCCCATTTTTTCCTCTTTTGCCATCCCACTACTTTGTAAACTGCCTTGTTAGGGGTTCAACACTTTTTCTTCACTTGAGGATACTATTTCCCCAATCTCCATTCCCATTTACCACTATCCTAGTATTTCTCACAAGTGGGATGCTTAATCCTTTCACCTCCTTGATTTCTGTCTTGCCCTTCATATAAAAATTCCAGGTTTGTTCTATGTGCGGGCATCTCATGAGGTTTGGGTCTTCATTAGTGGTGGAATTTAACATTCTTCCTCCCCTATGATCACATCTTCCAATCCATAGAGCTTGAACCTATCTTGGTTGGGCTTGATGTGTGCTTTTGGGACTCCATGGGGTGGTTTTTGAGGTGGGCTAGTGGCAGTTTCAGTGTTTTCTAGGGTGGAGTTTGTTTCATATCATTCAGAATAGGCCTTGATTCTTGTGATCATATCTGGTTTCAAGGTTATTCAATCCCTCTCTAGTCTGTTGGGTATTTTAGAATCCCATGAGGTATTGGGATATGTTTGTGCGAGCTAATGACTATCCATGGGGGTGCGACTAGGGATACCTTTATTGGGTTTCCTTTGAAAATGGGGAGGTTCCTTTTTATTCTATTTGGGTGTTATAAAAATAATAAAGGTGTAATGTATAGATATTTTTTTCCTTAGATGATGTTTGTGGAGAGGAAGTTGATGGTTAAGGGTAATTCTTATGGTAGATGTCGATGAAGTGGACGTCAGTATCGACCAATGAAGACAACAACAACGATGATGGATGCTTCAGTGATGATAGTGGCAATGATGACGATGGTGGTTCAAAGAAGAGATGATGATGGAGGTTATTGGATTATTTATATGATTTCATATTTAATAAATTTAGGTGAGTGAATCAGTGATAACTAGAACACGATCAAAGAAGTACTATTACGTTTTAGAAATTTGAATTTGAAAACTATGTTTCTCGCATGGAACATTGGTTTTGAAGAAGGTGGGATGCGATGATTTTCAAAATGAAATTGGAATTTGGAGCCGTTTTGGTAATTTAGGGAAATTTCTGAATCTTTTGATGTATTTTTATCACTTATCCTTAATGTGGAAATTTGAAAAAAATCAAAAAATGGATTTGTAGAAGTTGTTGTGTGAAATGTATGCCAAGTATATTTTCATAGTTAAAAAACTAAAATTTATGTTTCTTGTATTTCAGTAAAATCATGGTGTTTCATATAACTCAATCTAGACAGAGTTCATTTATTTAATAAACTATTTACAATGTTGTGTGAAATAAAAAATATCAAAAATAATAAATTAATTCCAACAAATAATTCAAAAAATATCAGGGTGTTACATTCTACCCAACATAAAATTAATTTCTCCCTGAAAATTCATATTGGTTATCTGGGGTATAATATATAAAATATTCATTCACAGAAACCCATATCATAAGAATGAATACTAATAATTCCCTTAAAAAGGTGATTTTGAACCAAAAAGGTTACCCAAATTAACATATAACTACCTTTCCACAAGGGAGAACATATATTGGTAGCGGTGATTAGACATAAAGGAAAAAATTAATATTTTAAGAGAGTGATTGAGGCCATAAATACCAAATAAGTTAATGATCATAGAAAATTAGAGGTCCTTAATTTCAAAAATATGTGATGATTTATAAGGCTATCGGTTCAAAAAAATCTTAATGTATTAGACGAAATTTTTCTATCATTATCATATCATTGTGTAATAGTTTTATTGACCAAGAATATATGTTAATATACATCATTGATATATATAAATAAACAACATTACATTCTTTTGTTCTACTATTAACTATTTCTAATTCTTCCATTACCTCAAGAAATGGATATCCAGAAATTAACCTTGATTTCTGAAGCACGAAAATGAACATTTAGAATATGTCAAGGATTATAAAAGAATGAAGAATATAACTATTTATCTCTAAGTATTCTTAAAAATAAATATGGTTTATAAATTAATCTATAAACATAAAATCAACACTTCTATTTTATAATAAATAAGTAGTCATAAAAAATAATTATACATTAACCAGTGCATCACGTAGGCGAGCGGTAGGCATGAAACCCTTATCATCCTTCATCCATGTGTTTAAGACTCATGGACTTGTTATACATGATAGGTTGTTACCAGACATACATTATGTTCTTTTATAATACCACTCTAATTTAATTTTGAAAATAAATATAATGGACATTATTGCAATAAGATTAATAAAAAAACAGCCTTTTAACCATGATTTTTAATACAATATCACAACATAAAAACATCCATTGTTGTATAAATTAAACAATCAGTGAATGGTTAAAATTATAACCCTTCTAAAAATAAAAATAAAAAACATTTGGAATAAATTCCCAAATTCATATTAACATTCATCACCCATATATCACAATGTTGCTATTGGTTTTGATATTTCATACATGTTAATACACTCATGGTAAATTCTAATGGAACATGGTAACAACCTGAATTACCATGAATATTTTTTGAAAACAAGAATTCTTCCTTTTTCCATAGATTACATGATACTTTCCATAAATCTAATATGTTTTAAACTTCATCCATGATAGCATTAAATACTTGTAAACAAGTCCTTAATTAGTTACAAGGTAATCTGTAACATCCAATTTACCTATTCATATCCAACATAGCTTTATCCAAACTAAAATATCTTTGCATAACTAATATATGTGGGGTTACCTTCTCTTAGTCAAAATATCTTCTTTTCATTAAAAATATTTTCTTTTCTGTTGGAAACATTTAGCAGAGTCATTTAAATACTTCGCGAAAATCATAAATAAGACAATCCCAGTTTATTTCACCATTCATATAACGTAATTCTAAAATTGAAAATTCATAAAAACATGGATTATTCTAATTCATCGGTAAGATATAAGAGGGAAACCTTATACTATTACTTAATACCTATTTTATTTCACATTTCATCTATAGTATCATCACCATCAGTAGTATAACCATTACTCACACCACCTTTCTAATTGTCTTTTGGAGATTTCCATTTGGGACATTACGGTTCATAATGACTATTTATTCCGAATATAAAACACTTAAAATTATATGATTCCTTAGGAATTAAAATATGATCATCTATTTTGTTAATAATACTCTTTATTTTTCCTTTTTTTGTCACTTTCTTTGTGTTTTTATTTTCCCCTGAAAAAACATATTCTTTTCTTCTAATAGATTCACTAAGGTAATTAATTCAATATTATTGACAAAAATGAATCAAAATATTGAATCCTCCATGGTCTACATTACTTGAAATCTAAGAAAAATTCTTTCCATCTCTTCCTTGGTGAGTCCAATAGTTGGTTAAGGTACACATTGTCAATCAAGTTTCCAGGAAATTGATTACGCATTATCACAACATATTTCACATGAGTGATTATCCAAATTGGATTCTCAGTAAACAATCACCCATAAAATTCAATATCAATTCAATTTCTTCCAGTTCCCACCATTGAATAAAACTAGAATCATAGTGTGATCATTAGTAATCATAAATTAAAACCACATAGTCATGAAAAAGAATAACTTATATATTTCTTAATCATGACAACTTCATTAATATATGACACCGTTGGTTTATCCTAAGTATTCATAACCAACATATATTTCAATCCCCTATTATGGTTCATGATTATTTTGTGAATTCCCAAAGAATATCCCCCAAGAGTGTCTAACCAAGTTTGTAGTAAGGATCTTGTCATGTACTAGATTACCCTGAGTCAAGACTGAAACATCTTGTTAGAGTTGTTAATCTTAGTTATATATTTTTCATTGCAACATCAACTTTAAGTATTCAGATAGGGATGTACCTCTAGGAAATAACCCACTCAACCCTTTACCATAAATTCCATGACATTTTCTCATACATTCCATTTTCCATAGTCTTATCATTAGACATTTCCTTAGAGTTCTCACTAAAGTTTTATCATCCAAGATTCCCATGAACATCTAAACCTTTTGTCTGATACAAATTATAGTAACCCTTTATTTTCATACATTAACATCACCTAAATTTTAAGGAATGTAGAAAATATTATTCCAATAGACATCCAAAGAACATATTAGACTAGTGCCTTTCGAAACATGGAAACATAAAAACCGGTACGTAATTGAGAAACAACATCTCCCACTTGGTCTTTCTCGACTAGAACCATTCATAGACAAATCAAACTTAAAAAAAATTCTTCATAACATGGGGGAGTATTCATAAAAATGGCTGAGGTTAGATGACTGGTGAGGTTAAACATGGGATATATTTAGGAATAATCATGAGAATAAGGGTATGAGAACATGATCATGAAAGTATAATAGTATAACTTATATATAAATGGCCATAAAAATCATGGCATAAATCTGGGATGTTCATAATACATGAACCATGATGAAATAAAAAACATAATCTATAAAAGCATAACATAGTAATAAAACATGCAATTGGGATTTACATATAAGAATATATAATTGTTTCTATAGTAGTTAATGCATAACCTCCAATTCCATCTTAGTAGATAAATTCCTTTTCTGAATCGATGTCACATCTCGTTTCGGCCAGGCTTTAGTGAACCAATTTAACTCTATGTTCCACCCTAGTAATATTGAACAGAGTACATTTATCATTATAGCTATAAAATACTGAAATAAGTTCATTTCTATTTCCATCCAAGTCCATATCACGAGATATAATTCTTTACCCAATTAATTAGAGAGAGATATAGTTCCCACAGATCTCAAAACGAAATCATATATACATCTTTCACAAGGTCATAAATAATAATATCATAACACATGAAATTTAATAGGTAATATGAACATGTAATCATATCATAAACTATGGAAAGAGACATGTTTCATAATCATTTAATCATAAAAAAATCCTATGAAGAGAAGTGAGTTTAAATAGAATATATACAATGAATGAAAAATAGGACTCATAAAAATCATGCCATAAAAACATAATCCATTAAAAGAAATAATATTAATAAAAACATTAAATAATTTCCCAAAAAGTAATGAGTTACACTAATAGATGTTATATTAGATTAAAAATAGTTTTAAAAGTTGTTTTAAAAACATTTAATTGGGAGAATATAAATTATTTATGAAATAATATTTTTTAAAAAACATAAAACATTTTGAAAATCATATTCTTATAAAACATATAAAAGAAGCATAGAATTTTTTTGAAAACTATTTCATTGAAAATAATATAAAGAAATATAATGAGTTTTTGAAAATGTTTCGATATAAATTTCATTAAAAATAATTTTAAAAAATATAAAGAAATATTGAAATATTTTTTGAATCTATTTCTTTGAAAATATAATCAAAACATATACTGAAATCTGGAAAATTTTTTGAAAATTATTTCTTTGAAACCACATTGAAAATTTATTTATAAACCTTTTAAATGTTTTTGAAAACATTTTAACTGAAAACATATGAAATAATCTAGAAAACATTTTGAAAACCATTTTCATTAAAAATTATTTGAAGTCATATAAATAAAGTATTAAAAAGATTAATTTGGTTATGAAAACATAAAAAAAATTAATACGTTTTTCTTTAAAAATTAATTGGAAAACTAATAAAGGAAAAATTTATGTACATAAAAAAAATTAAAACATGTTTTCCTTTAAAACAACATTAAAAATAATACATATCATAAATAATAAGAACAAATATTATTTTAAAAAAAATTATCTTTTTACACTTTTAAAAGAATATTTAAGGGAATTTTGGTCATGGCAGTGGGTAAATCATTACATGTTGTATAGGTAGGATGATCACTCTTTTTTTGTATTATAAAAGGTTATAAAAATTCATTATTCAGATAGAGACAATAATATTCCTCTGAAAAAAGTGTTAAAATACAAAAATGGAATAAATTTCATTTAACTGTTATAATAGATTGTAGAATATTCATGGAATCCCTTTTTTGAAAACATGGTTTTGAAGGAATGCATATTTTTGACTAATGGGTGTGAAAATCCATGATACCATAAAAACACTTACGTAACTATGTTACGTACCAAAGAGTAGAAAAATGATACCATTACATGAATATATTTTGAATAACTATTGGATAATAAAATTAAAGAATTTTCATGAGATATGTAACATTTGATTTCAACAAAGGAATCATAAGCATAAACAATCATGAAAAGAGTTGAGATTGTTTCAATAAACTCGTACCACATAGTAGCATTGAACCATACTACCCATGAAAGAAAAAAATTAAATGAAGATTTAATAACATTAAAATAATGATAATCATGATATAAAATTTTAAATGTAGTATACAAAACTCATGGAAAAATATAGATGCATAACATGGCATGTGTCTCAAAGAAGCCAGATTAAGCCAAAATTACTTTAAAGATTTTATAACTTTTGAAACATTAAACCCATAAAAGAAATATTATATAAATTATGTGTAAATACCCATAATTGTTCGTATTATAATCATAAAATACATACATATTCAGTATACACACCATGAAAATTGAATTGGTGGGGAATAAATCATGTATCTCATAGAAATAATTTTTTTGAAGAAATACCCTTACCCTGTGTCATGAATCTCTTCGTGATTATAAATGAATCATTTTTAATAAATTAAAGTTTATTATAAATATTATAAAGAATCATATTTTGGTATATAATACCATACATAGTTTGATTATATCCTTATATTACCCTCTTCATGACAGTCGAATGTTATGGTTTACCTTCAACGAATATTTTCTATGTTCTCCATACGTATCTTAATTAGTAATATATTTGGTCCTTATACTTATATAATTATTTCCATAATGCGATCCATAATATAAATTTCATGTATTTTCATTATATTTTTATTTTAATAAGCTATAAAATATATTATTTTAAAATGGAATACAAAATTGATTTAGATGGTAGGACATATTTACGTATGAACGTTGTTTCTGAATTATCATCATATTAAAAGATTGATAGTAAATGGAATATGTGTATATGTATATATATATATATGTATACATATAAATAATCAAATAGAATTTTTATATCATCAATAAATGAACATGAAGAAGAATGTAACCATTTACACTACTATAAAATGCACCAATACCATGGTCTTCTAAAAACTGTGGGTACAAGTATATTATTGAAACCTATACCACTAGTTATTTTAAACTGTGGGTATAGAACACCCTATACCAATGGTTCTAGGTGAACTGTGGGTATAGTTTTTTTTCAAGACATATACCCATAGTTCCTCCTAAACCGTGGGTATAACGTTGTTTTTCAATAACTATACCAACATTTTTTATAAAATATTGTTTATAGGGTTGTTTTAAGGACCTATTCCCAATGTTTTCAAAAAAAGTTTGTATTTTTTTCCTGCATTACGGTGGGGGAAAAATTTGTGATACAAAAATTTTATTTCATGAGAACACATATTCCCCCAGTTTTCTCCCTATGGTCTTTGTTTATATAAATATATATAATTAAATATATATTTATATAATAATAAGTGAAATAGGATAGTGTTTTGGAGTCAGAATAATAAATGGGAGGTCGAGGGATTGAATCTCATGACCACGTCTTTTTTCAATGCTATACCCACATTTTTAAAAACCGTGGGTATAGGTTAATGACACGGTGGAGTGGACATATTCCCATAGTTTGCAAAACTGTGGGTATATCTCAAGGCTATAATGACACCTCAATCTACCACTATTCCTTAAAACTATGGGTATTTAATATACCCACAGTTTCAAGGGCTATACCAATGGTTTCAAAATGTGGGTGAAGTGTAGTTTTCCAGTAGTGTTATTTGGTTAACGCATTTTTATTCACCAAAGGGATTCCCTGAATTGTTTTTTTACCATGGGAAGTATTATATGATGAGGGGTGGATGATTAGAATCATTATTTATAATATTTTTTTAGACAACGTTGATTAATATGTGTGAGAAAGTGGGAGGAGAGGATGCCTTTTTATACAGGAGGAGGAGTGGCACTCTTGCAAATTTCTAGAAAAGAATTACATCCCAATTTTTCCTAGGTAAAGTGGATCAATGAATGAACCAAATTATAACCAATTAATTATAGGGTATAAATATTTCCGTAAAATGGATATTAAAAATATTTCTAGGTTGTTGGGGCCATTGATATTAATGTTTAGTCCGTTGGAATGCTAAATATTACCTAATCATTGTAATAAATTTTAATTACTTTCATTAATATTTAAGTAAAGACCCATATTGAACTTATTAGACATTATAAGTTTTGATGATTAAAAATATGGAATAAATTTTTCCATATTAAATTCACATAAGTGGTAGAAATTAATTCTAAATTTAATCATATTCTCGGGTTAACAATGTAGGTTTTTCACGTAAAAAAAGTTCAAATGTTTTTTATGATTCTATATTCAATTTCAATGTTAAATTGATTCAAATGAACCAAATTGGGTTGATTGATAATAATATGATCTAATTAAATTTTTAAATGAAATTAAAATATAATTTGTCCATATTAATAATTTTTTTTGAAAATGACGTTTTGAATTAAAATTCTGTATTTTTCACTATTCATCCAAAAATGATGCTACTCAAAAAAATCCCATAAATTCACCATATGATGATTTAGACATTATAAATTAAAATATAAGTTTAAATTATAAAATTATGTTACTAAATTTGTTTAAAATTAATATTATTTTTTTCATGGTAGGACATTAAATGAAGTTCCTTTGAGAAAATAGAATTTTAAAACATATAATGAATTTACCAAAAACAATATCCTTCAGTATCAATATTTTATATTTATATAAAACCTTTGTTAAATATATTTTAAAATAATTTATTACTATATATATTACTATGTTTAACAACTAGGTTATAATTATCTTGTTTAAATAAATATAATAATAAAATGATGTTTCGTAGAAACTCAGTGTTTCATGTAACTTATGATAAGTAAATGTTGTGTGTAATGTATTAAAATTTTATGTTATCTGTACAAAAACAAAAGATTATGTAATGGGTAGTGCATCATTTACTTGGTGTTGTGTATAACTCAAGCTAAACTTAATGCTTTTATAAAATAAACGATTTTCATTGTTGCGTGAAATGTACAATATTAAAAGGATTAGATTAATTTGAAAACAAATATTTCACAAAATATTTTGGTATTACATTTCATGGAAAAAATGATTTTTGGAGTTTAGAGTGGAGGTGATAGTGGTGTCCTTTTTTAAGTCGGGGAGATGACACACATAGAAATTGTCAAAATTCTTATTTGTACCAAATTTTTTCATATGACATTAGGATTTAAAAATGGAAAATTATCAATAAATGGTGATATAAGGTCTAAATTTGAAAATAAAATATAATTAATATAAATTATAGGATATTTTATCCCTTTTAAATTTTCATTAACCCCCAGATACCCCTGTTTTAATTTTACCCATAGTAAATAATTTTTAATGTTTATACTATTCATTATGAAGAAAAAGTATGTTGAAATTATTATATAATATTATTTATAATGATTAAAAACATGAAATATATTTTTAATATTTCAATTAATAGAAGTGGTATGAATTTTATTTAAACTATTACCAATAAACATGATGAAAAATTTGTTTTCTAAAGAAACATTTTCGTAATCATGGAAAGTTTTTATATTCAAATGAATCATAAAATTGATCGTGAAAACCTAAATTTGAAAACTTATAATATAATTGAAATAATTATAAATTAAACCCAATTAAAAATATAATTTAACATTGTAAATAAATTACAATAAAAGACAATTTTCAATACAAATTAATATTTTTCACTATTCATATGTAAATTTAAATTTGGAGAAAATTATCAAAAATTAAATAGAAGATAATTTTGAAAAGACTATTTAAAAATATTAGTTTATTTTTTAAAATAATTTGTATTAAATGATTAAAAATTAATTTGATGATATGTGAATTAGACACGAAAAACCCTCTTTTTAGAAAAATACATATTTTTGGAAAGTTATTCATTTTCATTAAAAAAATATTTTTTATTTGAGATAAATATATCACTATTGAATGTATTTAAACATTTTTAATATATATATATATCATATTTAGTTTTGTAAAATTTATAAATTTCAATTTAACAACTAGGAGATAACAA
This sequence comes from Viscum album, assembly GCA_963277665.1. Lineage (NCBI taxonomy): Eukaryota > Viridiplantae > Streptophyta > Magnoliopsida > Santalales > Viscaceae > Viscum > Viscum album. The sequence goes on from OY728164.1 coordinate 1,822,135,544, forward strand.
TATTCTATATTATGGCTTATCTAGACTCGTGTTTTGGTTTACACCATCAATCAAAAAGATTTAATTTTTTAAAAAATAATCATATCATAATTTCAAATGGGGTTACATTTTTATTTCAAAAAAATCAAACTCAATGTTTTCCAAATGTAATCACATGAAAATATTTTGGTAGTTATTCATTATAAATTCATCTTGTTACCATGTCGTCTCTTCTAACTTATGATTGCCACAATGTACTCTTAGAAGTCAAGTCATCTTTTTCCTCAATAATTTTTCTCTAGTATCAATAATTTGGATAGGATCTTCATTTTAACATGGATCTAGTTGAAAATCAATTTATTTTGATGTGAGAAGATGTGTTTTATGTGGAATTTACATCTTTAATACGGATATATGGAACACTTCATATACATAAGAGAGGTTTCAAGGATTTACCAATCAGAAATACACAACTCTAATTCTATCCAGGATTTCAATGGTTTTGATATAGCTAGGGCATAGTTTCTTTTTCTTCCTTGATCTTATAACAACCTTCTATAGAGGAGATTTCAAGAAAACATGATCTCCCACATTAAATCCCAAATCATTCCATCCATTACCTACATATTTTCTCCCTACATTGAGATATTTGGTATGAGTTTGAAATGTTTTAACCTTGGTTATTGTATCATCCACATGTTTTGGGACAACATGCCTCCTTTCACCAACTACAACCTAAATTTTTTGAGTATTACATCTTTCTCCATTTAATTGTTTATATTGTGCCATTTTAATACATAAATGCAATAAAATGTTATAAGAGAACTAAACCATAGTTAAATACTACTCTAAAATAACTTCGTAGTCAATAGAGAATGACCTCAACATATTATCTAATGTCTTAATAGTTCTTTTGAAATATCCATCTATTCAAGAGTGATAAGTAGATCTCAAATGAATCATTAGTTTGAATTTTCTTCTGAATAATGTTCTCTAATTTCTATGAAAATCATGGATCACAATCATAGAAAATTAAAATCGGTGCACCAAGAAGTGTTACAGATTAATTTATATAGATACATTAAAGGAAATTAAGGTGTAAATCATCTCTAATATAGCATAAGTTCATATTGTTCTTAATGTGTTCAATAATAACACAAATTGCATCGTTATTTATAGAATTCCTTGGTAATCTATTGAAAATGGTAGTAGTAATGTCATTCCATTTTCACCTAGAAATATGTTGGGGTTACAAGACACCTTGTGGATGTTGTATATCAATAATCACATATTTTAAATCCCTGAATATTGACACATAATCATAAATATTCAACATCATATTATCTATCCAAAAACGTTCCTTCAAATACCTCTTCAAATTTTTTCTACTATGGTGTGTAGGGAATTGAAGATATGATAATAATAAAAAAATTCCATTTTCAAATCTGGTATAGATAGAACACATAGTCTCTTTCCAAGAACTAGAATTACATCTTCACAAATGAAGTTTGTAAATTTTCAATCAGTCAAGGATTTAATGTTATTTTTCAAATTCTGATCATTAGGCTGAGAAGATTTTTTTAAAAAGTATGGGTCAGAAATAATATTAAAAAGGAGTGATTTCTTCACTTCCTTAATGATTACAATATCTATATTTACTAATTCCCTTCACATAATATCCCTATGTAACCTTAATTGTATCAAGTCTCCATTATATTTTTGGCTCAGTGCGTTTGCTGCATTATTTTAATTCCCAGGTTGGTAGTCTATTGAGAAATCATATTAATTGAAAATCATGATCCATCACCATTCTCATATGTGGATATCTTTCTGTAAAAATATTTATTTGAAAATCTATTGATCTATGTGTATCTCACATCTTTCCACAATGGGGTATTTTCTCCATATCATTAAAAAATATTAGGGACCAAAACTAGAATCAATGGTTGGATATATCTATTCATAAATATTTTACTCCCTTGATGTATAGGTAATCTCTTTATCATTCTACCTAATGACACGACCATGTCTCTTATTTGATGCATCCATATATGTCACAAATACGTCATTTCATAATGGTATAGTTATAATTTCATTATTCAACAATCTCCTCTTCGGGTAATAAAACAATTAACCACATTCTTTTGCACATATGATCTTATCCCCTTTATGAGTAAACCTGATTAGCAGTTTAGTTAATCGAACAATATTTTGAAAAAGTTATTGATACTAATATAAAAAACAATGAAACTATGTACCGTGGTTATGATTATTGGTGTAATAATATTCTAGACTGCCTTTTCCATCACATGATCAACTCATAGCACATCCTTGGAGACATTTTTGACAAGAAAATAATATTCTTTATTCCAAAATTCACTCATTCTGAATTTCTCAAATAACCCTTTTCTTCTAAGAGATACAAGAATTATTCTTAATTGATTCCAATTGTCATCTTCATTCCTGTAGTACACCATGATTTTATTAATAAATAAATAAAAATTATCATGATATTTCTGGAATTCTGTGTTCATTAGAACCATAAAGACATAAAGTTCATTATTCATTCTAATACTGTATTACTGTATACTCATAAAGTACACATCGTATTCAAAATATTGTCTTGGAATGTATTACTTCTTTAATAACAATAAATGATACCCACAATTAAGCTAAAAATTTTAAAATTGTTGTTCCCAATGAAGTTGGTCAAATAAGTTACCATTCTAAGGTTGAGGATATTTATAATTTATTATAATAGCATTTTGGTCCACTATAATAAATGTAAAGCCTCGTAGATCCATATATGTTACTATCTATTCGCACCCATAATTTTGTTCCTGGAACATTTCCATCAATTATCTATGAATTCTAAAGACCGTTAAAAATGCGGATATAATTTATAGGATTCAAAAAAGGAATGCTTGAAGAATATTCTTGGGATTTTATCTATAAGGAATATATTATTAGTCCTTATTACATTCAATTTTATTTATATTATTTTTTAAGTATTTATGGGTTCCCTTAGCCAAAAAAATTTCCATATAAGACAATTAATCATCTAGCTCAACTATGGGAACATGAGGGAGTCACCTCAAACATTCATTGGGATCCAGCCAGCTAACTAACTGAGCAATGACTATGGGTGATTATAGCTCATGTGGTGCACGAAAATGGAATGTTTTGGTTTTTCTAGTTGGGTCATGACATAGGAGGTACTACCTTAGAATCACTTATTAAGCACTATCGGTAATCATGTGAGATTGAATTGGGATAGTCATTGGTTGAATCACTGTCCATCCATAAAAAATGGATAATGGTTTCCATTCAATAAATCCATTCATGGTCATCCAATAACATATCTACATTGAAATCATCCTCTACTCATTAACATCCCCCACTAACACCCCTGGTTTAACACAATTACAAACAAAAAACATCATATGCATGATCTCGGTGCCTGACAACCACTATGTGGGCCTTATGCAATGACCAATTCCAAGATAGAGAAATTCATCCTCGATATCCTAAATCCATGTATGAATATTTTCTTCTCATTAGGAAAATCGAGCAAGCATGTAAGGCCATCACAAGATTCACAATGGATCATGCGATCAAATGGAGACAACATCAAGCCATCATAACAGCATGTGATGTTTTATAAATCCATGTAAATGATCACTAGATTCATTGAATGAACTCTAGGAACTATCACATAATGTTGATCCTATAACCATGTGAAATACATTTTAAAAATTTCTAAATATCACATGTTGTGATAATGAAAATCCAGAAGGGTCATTTTAATATCATTACAGCTTTCCATGAAGGATGACGTTACTCCAATCATGAGAGCCTCATGTCTATAGATGATGTGAGGATCCTATGCATCAACACATTGTATTCAATATAATGATTTCAGGATGTTTATCATGAAAGTACCCTTGAAAATCCATACCATGAATTCTTGATGGTGAAGTAGAGGTTGTGGACAGTTTGAAAATTTCAATTGACTATCACATTAAAGATAATCATGAGAATTTGTCTGATGCTACTTTTAAGTGATCATGTGATCACATGCCTATCCCAGTGTCAAGAGAATATTTTATACGATCATGTGATAATCAAATGATTATCATGTTAATATCTACACCACTTAAATCTAGTGCACATGTAATCTTCCCCATGATGATTGATGACATATTGGGCCACCTCCACCTATATAAAACCTACCTCCCCATAAAAAATAAACATATGAGAGGTGGGGAGAAGGAAGAAAACATGGGGAGTGAAGTGACATGGTGAAATAGAGGATGAGTGGTAGGATTACTCCTTTAGAATAATCACTTCAGGTAATAAGAAAACTATACCACATGATCCCTTGATTATCACATGATCGCATGAAAAACGAAAAATCATATGATTCCTGGTTCATAAGAGTCTTTCAAATGACATCACAATACCTCACAAGTTTTGAGATTCAGACATGTGAACACTCTTCCATGCATGGTACACCAACATGTCACCCCAATATAAGTTCATAGATCCACATACATGATCCCTCAGTGATCCTAAGATCACATGATGATCATGTGGCCTCTATTATGTGATGTACATGCAAGGATTGGACAAACACCTCTTCACTATAATAAGTTAAGAGGAAGAACTCTAGGTCTCGTCATTATTTTTTTGGTCACATAATTTAGACTCTCATACATGGGTTATAATCATACATAAGTTCATATAAATACAATAGTGGACATGTAATTCTTCTATGTAGTCATGCAAAAGGGATCAAAAGAACCCTCGGTCTTGTAATGATGTGAACCCCCAGACTCTAAATGCTTTGTATTAGACCTATAAGTGGCCACCTTAATGTGAAACACCCATATATATCATTGAATATGAATATGAATCATCCTTAATGTGAAACCCATTCATCACAATGGATCAACAATCCTTGGTAGAGCATCACTATACATGTTGTGGTTCCGATGTTCATCCACTATACACATTAAAAAATTCAGTCACAATATCTACTTTGAGTTCATGAAAATTTCATGAGTAATGAAAATTCATGAGAATCCATCATGTAATAACTCCCTGTAATATACATGATCACTTCAAGAATATAAACTCATGTAAAGGCCCTCAGTTTTTTTTAAAAAAATTCAGAGAGGAGGTGTTATGATGTCATCTCATTGAACATGCCACTCAAACACATAGACAACCATGTGATCATTAACAAGATTGTGAGATCCATCCATGTGATTTACATAAGGTAATGTAATTTCTAGATTCCTAACTAGCCTCATGATGCACTTTGGAGGAATTAGACGTGTTAGATTGATCACGAGACAAACCTGGGACACGTCTCTTTGATCAAGTTAAAGGCATTGGAAAATTTAGGTTGATCGTGGGATAGTCTATGGAAAATTAAATTTTATAATGAGAATATATCCTGGGAAGGGTATTTTAATCTTGAGAGGACATTCTGGACATGTCAACATTGTCATTTGAGAGGCATTGGTCATATCAACATTTTCATGAAATATTTAATGGACAATTTTTCATTGGTAGTGTGAATACATCCCAAATAATGAACTTTGAACCTGTGATGAAATCTAATATATTTCAGTATATCTTGAGAAAAACAATTTAAATGTTCACATTGATCATGTGATGATGTCCTGAATAAGTCACATTGGTCATATGAATATATCATGGGAAAGACACTTTAATCCTTTGAATACATCCCAAAAAAGTCACTTTAATCATGAGAATACATTTTGGGACAGTGACTTTAATCATGTGAAGGCATCCCAAATAAGTCAGTTGATTATTTAAGTGATCATGGACACCAAAACATTTATCATGGAAGATATCTGAGACATGTCCAGTGGAAACCCTGGGACATGTCTCTCATGTCATACTGACTCTACAATCATGTTAGATATAAAATCAATACATGTCAAGTATGAAATATATATATTTCGATCATATCCCCTTAGACATGTCCACCTCATCTCATAAATTCACTTTAAATAATACCTTGTGGACCCCCTGGTAAATACGTTTTGCTACATACCCCCTTTATTAGCGGAGTGTTCTTATTGGGATTGGTTTACACAATCATGTGACCCTTTTTATGCCATTGTCTCATATGGTCCCTCTATGTCATACTTAGAATATTAAACAGGCCTTTTATGATCATCGTCTCTCTTTACCGATCATAAGATAAAGAATTAATGTGAATATGGGCATACATAATGGTGTAAGCCCCCAGTTTTCATAAACCATAGGGATAATAAAAATTTCTTGAGTGTAATCCCCACCCCAGTGGGTTAGTGGGTAAATAAACTATGGTAACTATGATTCATATCTAAATAGGATAAATGGGAATCCTTACTAAGGCCAGAGACCCAATGGGAATCCACCGTGGTGTAATTCCCTTTATATTTAAAATATTTCTAACTCGTGGGACTAAACTCTCCCAAAAGTATACCATCCTTCCTCTTCCATCAGCAAGAAAAAAAGAGGACTAATACACGAGCATCCTTGTAAGTGTAATCCATGACCATTATCTCAAGTACCAGAACCCATTACTATGTTAGGTATTGAAAAAACAACGGGAACTCTAATTCCTATCTGAATATGATTTGTAGGATGCCTTTTTAAGACCCGAGATCCAAGGGTAATCTGTTCGGGGGTATGTTCATGGATATCCAAAATATTCATAACTCATGGTACTTAATTCTTCCATAAATCTACATTTCATCATCATTTATTAGTGGATGATAAGAGGGATCACACATGGGAAACCCATTATGTGTAATCCACGACCATGACCTAAGGTACCTTAAACCTATTAGTGGGTTAGTTTCAAATCAAACTATTATGGATATAAATCATGATATAAATATGATATGTAGTATGACATTCTATGGCCGCAGATACATAGCACATCCTCTTTGAGATGTTTAATCATACCTCTGAAAGGGAAACATTTATTTGCAATCCCCATGTAAATATGCTCCCATGTGGTGTGTATGATATTATATTATATCCTATTTCTTACACAAATAATGTCTCATGTGGGATTATTTATTAGTGATGATTGAACCAATATCATGTTGATGATGTTCAATGTGTGGTAATTTCATTAGGATACATGTCTGATGACACCTCATCTTCACATAATGGGTCGTACACATTATAAAGAATTTCATAGTAGACTTATATGAATAACTCTGACCCAAGGCCTCTTTTATAACATGTTTTTCGACATAGACATGAATTAAAAAGACTATAAATCCTTTATTAAATGGATGTGTAGGATTCAACTTTTAGTTCTATGTCCTATATTTGCGTCCTTGCCACATGATGTCAAACTACTTGACATTGTCCTTTCACATGACATTAAACTATATCAGACTAACTATGCATGATTTTATTCATGTTCTCAGTGGATATGTAGGAAACCTCATTGTTGTTCAATCTCATATCAAGAAACCAACATCCCCCCATGATAGAAATAAACTCTAGAGCATTATAAAATGTATATACACTAAAGAATCATAAATAAAAAATAGAATGATGGGGAACCTATGATATACACACAGTTCATCCAATCAACATATGGTATTAATCATGAGATTGAAACAGGTTAAAAATTATAGTATCAGGTACTGATATGGATTTCATGAACACATCCATAATCTATATGAGAGTCCTAAAATAGGCAACCATTCCCCTGATATTTTTGGGATGAGCCCGACCTCCCAACCTCTAGACCCATGTGAGTTCCTAAATTTAATTGGGTCTAAAAACCCAAAGGACTACTTGAATTTATAAAGTAAGTCTATAGTCATTTATATATTTGGTACCCATTGAAATATTATATTAGATACAAACATGGTAAACAACATGAAAACATTTGTGAACCCACCCTCAATCACGCACAACCGATCTTTGGGAAACACCGTTCATGATTTTTTGGGTATCAAAATAGTGAACCCAATAAGAAATATTTTAAATGTCGCATCAGAATAATATGATAGGAAGGATAGACTACCCAATTCATATAAAGACATTATGTTTCACACATTTAACAAAACAAAATATCAAACCTATGATTTTTTTAATTGTGCAAAACCATTCATAAAATAAGGGACATCTCTTTAACCTTTAACTGTGAAATAAATTGTTCGAACACGTAGTCTTATATATGATGCTTCACTAATAATATTACATTCATACACTCCAGGTATTCTCAGATTCCATAAAATCAAAATGAAATCCTCAAATGTGCAAATGGATTTCAAGACCACCATACAAGTTGCTTTGGCCCGAATGCCTTGACGTACAATGTCACAAAAAAACACCTCTTGTGCAAGCTGGTAAAAATATTCATTAGTGGGTACCACATCAACAAATACATCCATAATTTCGAATAAACTCATGAAATAATTTGAGGATAAATCCTCACCATCCATCGATAGTCTGAAAAATACATAGTGTCCCTTGTTTCCACATTTAAACATATTTGGAGGATATCCCAAGATTGCATGAATATATACCTTCCCTTCCTCTAGGAGTTCAATTTGTACAATAAAAACGTCCAATCAGCCACTAAATATTTTTCTAGGAGGTCTCCTACCCATTCTGTTCAACAACATGTAACTGTGATTTCACAAGGAACTGTAAAGGATGTTATTCCTACCAAAACAATCAAAAATTGGGGTATCAAACATGAGAACCCACCAGTGGTATCCAAATAATGATACTCTGGAGTAGAATTATATCCTTATCACTTCCAATCTATTTGAGGATCCCTAGTGTATCCAAACAGTTGATCAAAATCAATCCCAGATATTTGCTAGCAAGGATCCTCTGACAACATCACGTCTAGCCTTGGTGATTATGGAATCCTAGGGAGCACCCCATCCCAAAGGTATGTTGGTATTTTTATCATATCTTACCTTTGGATCATATTAAATATGGTAACTTACCCATCAAACTATATTATGGGAATCTACCCACCGAATAGTTCTATGAGAAATAACCCATGAAATGGTACTACGGGAACTATACCACAAAACGGCATATCAGGAACTGACCCTTCAAAAGAAATATTCCAATAAAGAGGAGAACCAGATCACTAATGTCTTAATGTATATGATATCTACAAAATATGAGTAATTCTCATTCGATATAGACAATCACACTCTTGGAATGAATAATTATATCCTCCTATAGTCATCTGAGTGACAGTAAGATGGACCACTATCAGCCTCTGAAATGAGGAAGGTAAGGGTAAATGGTATCATTAATGCACCTAAAAATGTATTATTGGTTTTGTAGGTTTTTAATTGGATGATTTTAATGGATCTTATAGATAGTGGTAATAAATTATTCTTTCTTCGGGGTCCATGTTGAGACTCCCATCACTATTCACTCACCCTACAATTGACAGTGTAAAGGGGTTTTTCGTGGATCATTCCAGTCATCCCTTCAAGGATGAGAAGGAAATTTCTATAGATGAACAAATAACTCAACTAAAATGAGATAACAAGGATAAATAGGACATAATTGGGTGAATTATCTTGTGAACTCTTCCCTTAAATAATTTACCATCACCCTCCTATAGAGTCACCTTATAATGATGTTCTCAATCCCACAAGACTAGTGGAATTTTCATATTTTTCATCCCCAAATCCATTAAATTATATAAATTGTTCCAACTCACCTTATACTATATGGATGATGGTATTTTTATATTTTTAAAACACCTATCCCATAGGTTTGGGAAAATTTCCATATTTTCCAACCCTTCATTAGGGGTACTCTAGAAACCATATGACCTCAATTACTGCCACAGATCCCCTAAAAGAGTTGGTATACATTAATAATTGGGGAGAATATGCATCATCCAAGAAATATAATGCATCAATTCCTACCCCAAAACTAATTATGAACATGGTTCTATACCCTAAAATCCAAACTCATCTATTTGCCCATGCCAATAAGGGTATAGGTAGAATGTGGGAGAAGTAGTGTTGTCACTAATATCTTAATGAAAAAAATAAAAGGTATATTTATTCCTAAAAAATAATTTTCCAAGGTAATTTAATTATTCCATATAGAAAAATTGGATAAAACTACTCGCAATTAAAAGGTTGGGTGAGGTGTGGTTTATAGGCCATGAAAATTACCACCCCAATCACTAATGTCTTGTGTAAACTATAAATTATTGATTTAGATTTAATAATTTCATATATTTACACATAAATGAAGTCTTTAAAGAGTTATAGGATCTAGAAACTCATAATTTAACACCCCAAGCATCCACAATACGCTTCTCTTTCAATAATGCAATAGCTAGAATTTTACCCAAGTTCGAGATTCTAACACACCACGACTAATCAAAGTAGCTGTTAGGAATAGTAATACCCACTTTTTGAATTATATAAATTTTATATTTCAAAATGGACTTCATTTTTGGATTCAGAATATCGAAATTAGACTTAGTTGAAATTTTAGGTATTTTTCTGAGAACATCCAATTTTTCGATGAAGAGTGAAAAATACTTAAAAACAACTTTTTTAATAAAAATAATTTATACTGATAAATTATATTATTTAGTGGTTTTAAAGTATAATTAGAATATAATTTTACCATTTTATCCAATGGTGGTCATTAGAATTAATTTCACATTGAAATTGGACATAAACAATTGTCATTCTTTTGATTGATATTGTTTCTTAAAAACACGCTATTTGTTTTGACAACGGGAATTAATTATAAAATTAAATAATGCAACTTATATGATTGTAAATTTTTAAAATAGACATCATTTTTGAATTTGGAATACCAATTATAGCTTAGGGTGAATTTTTGGTATTGTTCTGAGAAACTTCAATTTTTGATGAATAGTGAAACCACTAAGTGGTAGTTAAAAAACCCAATTTTTCATTTAAATGAAACATTACCACTTCTGTGAATTTAATTTTAAAAATCTGACATACATTGTTATCATTATTATGTAAAATGTGGTTCAATGAGATGAAAATAATTTTTGGTGAATAGTAACTTTTATGTTTTATTAATAGCGATTAAAGTTAATTAGTGTAATTTAAGGTAAATATAATGTTATAATAATATGAAATTAACATTACACTTGTCCTAACCTTATTGGATGAGTCATGTCCGACCAATACAATCAATGGGTCAACTTGGGGACCCCATGGAGCCAGTTGGGTAAGAAAATGACATTAATAACTTTTTATTTAAAGTAAAATTAAAATTGTCACAAACATGTGTTATTTTACTAAAAAATTATTAAATGGGGTTATATTAGTTAATATTTATACTATAAATTTTAATTGGAAATATAAAAATATTTTCTACATCATGGTAATTTTTTTATAATTTTTAGGCATTAAATAAGTAAATTTATTTATGACACCATGATGATGCAGCGATTACCTCATTAATGAACAATTTAAATAAAATGAAAAGATAAGGTAAAATCAAAAACTTAAACATTTCTAAATCCTATTGTTTGGGTATATTTTGAACACTTATCACCTTATCCTCGAAATATATCATTGTGGGACCTTCAAAATCATAAATGCATTTCATAATAAAGTAACATTTCATGACATTCCAAAAGTGCCCATCCTCTACTCTAATAAAAGGCCCCCACCTCTACCACATTATTCACAACTTAAAATCCATTTGTGTAAGAACCTGGTTTTTGCTACAAAAGAATTTGGAATATTCTTGATAATATTCCTTGGCGGCGCCTTCAGACGGTGTGTGATTCCGGGCCCCGAAGTGGCCGGAATTAAAATTTCAGTGCGTTCACACTGGAAATGCCAAATAAATAGGATAAATCATAAACTGTGATCCGGATCAGAGATCCGAGTGTACGGATGGGTCCAGAATGGGGTTTTTATCCTAGGAACGACATAAAACATGTCGGCGCGGGGCGTTTGGACCCCTCGCCCGCTTCTGGAACGTTAAACGGATTAATTAATTAATTAATTATTTCGTTTAGTGTTGAAAATCGAATATCTCTTAAACGGTGGCTCAGATTAGAAAACCGAGGGCACTGTTGAGTTCATAGCATGCCTTTTACCCTAGGAGGGGTATAAGTTTTGCGGGCGCGGGCAGTTTGTGAGAAATGGCCCCAGGGGCGTTTTTGTAATTTGGCGGCCTCAGGCGCTAAGTTTAATAATTTTTGAACAGGGTCTCGGAATAAAATTCTGAGACCGCCATTGCTCTCAAAGCGTGCTTATTAGCCTAGGGGAGGCTAAATCCCGACCCCATCAGGAGTTTGGGTTCGGGGCTATTGGGCGGGCGTTTAAGTGATTTGTACTTAAACACCCCCACCCCACCCCCCTTCTTCTTCTTCTTCTTCCTCAAACCCTCCTCCCCATCCACCTCTGGCGAGGCAGCTCCGGCAAGGTGAGATCTTTCAAGGAGACTCCGACAAGGTGCAATGGTGCCGGCGGATCGACGTGAAGCTCCGGGCGAAGCCCAGTGAGGTAGGCTGTGTTCGTTTGCGTTTTAAATTCTGAACCCCTCTTTGAATCCTAATTTTAGGATCTAATTGCTGCCTGATCTTTGATCCAAGCCCATATTTGTGTAGGATATGTTCTAAGTTTTCCGACGCTCTTCTCGGATCGAAAATCTGAGTCTCGGGGTGCCCGGGGCAGTCCCGGGAAGTTCCGGCCGGAATTCTAGTTTTCTGGCGGTTTCTGGCAGCGGACGGTGGTTCCGGGACGACGGCTCAGCAGCGGGAGCGGCGGAAGGCGGGCCGGTCATCCGGCCGGCCGGGCGGCATCTCCATTGTGCGGGGCGGCTCGGTTCGCCGGCTGAGGGCGCCGGCTGCGGGAGCCAGCGAGAGGAGACGGCCGGGGTCGCGCTGTGCGACCCCGCGCCTGGACAGAGACCCGCGCGACGCGGGTCTCCGCGTGGAAGGTCGACTGGCATGTAAGCCGGTCGGTGGAAGAGCCGCCCACGCAGCACGGTCGGGGTGACTCGTGGGAGGCGGCTGGGCTGCTGTCCCAGCGAGCCGGCCGGAGCGTGCCGGTTCGAGCGGGGCGGACCGGCCGGACCGGTCCGGTCCGGCCCAAGGGGTCCCCCCCCCCCTTTTGAGTTTCCGACGCCCGTAGATTTCGCTACGGGCGTATATTTTATGCGCTGTCAGTGGTAGTGCGGACCTAGCATCGAGGGGAACGTTTTGAGATGGTTTCGGGAATTATTAATTCCCAAAACGTTAGGCCTCGGAGGCGCGACGCGTCTTTATGTAAATTTGACGTTTTTAGAGAGTTTTTGTTTTGGACGCCGCCGATGCGTTCGACATCCGATTTAAACGCCGTCAGTGGCGTTGGGACCCCAAACCGAGGTCGAGCTTTCCAGGGTGGTTCCATGCATTGAGGCCGATGTTGAGGCGTGGGCCCCACGGCCCGTCTTTTGAGTTGCGTACAGCTTTTTGTGGCATTTTCCTCGGACGTCCTTACGAGGGTTGTGAGCAGTCGATGTTGGGTATTTTTTCGAGGGCATCGCGCTGGTGCAGTCTGTCCGCTGTAATTCTGCATGATGGTGTGGGGCCCACAAGGGTCGTTTGGGCATCGACGGTGATTTTCCATCTTCATCACCGGGCGACCGTTTTGGACAAGTGGATAGTCCATCTTGTGTGCTTTTTCGAGAGGATTGCAACGGTGCGATCCGTTCGTTAAGTTTTGGGACTAGGATACAGGTCCCACGTGGCACCGCTCGTGTGTGATGTGCCGGAATACATCTTTTTCTCCGGATATTCGTTGCACTCGATTGAGTACTTCTTTTGACGTGTTTTCCCGAGGGGGGTCACATTGGTGTGATGCGCCCGACTGTTCTCGGGACCGAGGGTCGGGATCACGGGGTGCCATTCGGGCGTGAGGCGGTGTTGGTGACTTTTCCATCACATGTCCGTTGGAGGCGAGTAAGTAGTCGATCTTGCATGTTTTTCCATGAGTATTACAATGGTGCAATCCGTTTGGTTATGTGGAGCCTCTTGCACGATCTTGTTCAATGTGGAAATGTGGAGGTGCCCCGGTGGCAGTCCTTCTACTATGTTTGTAGCAGACCATTGGCGAGTGATCATGTGCACTCCCGTGTGAGTGATTTAAATGCTTGAGGTGACGTGGTTGGCCATGTCAGGGCCTTTGAGGTGGTGTTGTTACGTCACACCTTCGCGTTGACGTTGGGTGCCGTGTGCACAATAGCCTTAGGGCTGGAGATGCGGTGTACTCTGGGAGTATACGAGAACGCTCGGAGGTACGTGTGGTTTGAACCTGAGACGTCTGTGTGCTTGGTTGGGGTTGACTTGGGGCCACACGTCATGTGGGCCCCACGTGCGTTTCGTGTTATGATTTGTGTACTTGGGCCTCTCGCAGCGTAAAGGGTCCCTTTGTGCTCGTTTGTTGGAAAGCAGGGTAGAGTTTATTTTCCCTGGCATTGTGCTCGTTTCTTTGACCAGCAGGGTTGAGTGGTCTCCTCTTGGTTTCGCTCGCGATGGATTGGCCTGTAGTGGTGCTAGTGACACCCAGTGATGGAGCAAACACGACACCTCTTTTGGGAGAGTTGTTCTGGAGTTGAGAGGTTGCGCGACACCCACTCCATGTTCGGTTGTCCAATGTTGTACCCTCCTATAGAGATGGCCAGAGCAGTTCTGAGTTTTACCCCCCAGTGGGGCTGGGCAGTGGGTTACTCATCGACTTTCTCGGGCTTACCCTCCAGCAGGGCTGGGCAGTGGGTTGCTCACTGACTTTTAGGGTTTACCCTACAGTAGAGACTGGGCAGTTGGTCACCCGACGCTATTAGGGTGTACCGTCCAGCAGAGACCGGGCAGTGGGTCACCCGACGCTATTAGGGTCTACCCTCCAGTAGAGACTGGGCAGTGGGTCACCCGACGACCTCTTAGGGTCTACCCTCCAGCAGGGCTGGGCAGTGGGTCACCCGTCGTCTAGTTCCAGGTCTACCCTCTAGCAACGCTGGGTAGTGGGTCGCCTGTCGACTTATTCCAGGTCTACCCTCCAGCGGGTCTGGGCAGTGGGTCGCCAGATGATGTGTTATAGTTTACCCTCCAGCGGGGCTGGGAAGTGGGTCGCCTGACGATGTATTAGGCTTTACCCACCAGCAGGGCTGGGCAGTGGGTCACCCGATATATGGTTATGAATTACCGTCCAGCAGGGCTGGGTAGTGGGACACCGATTGGCATTCCAGACTCTGTCCTTCCAACTAGGCTAGTCCATGGCTTTCCTTCGTGGTTACTAGAGCAGGACCTTTGGTTATACAGGTCAGTGTTGTGACGACTTGATTTTGAGTAGACCTCTCGAATACGGGGCAGTGACGAGTTGTGGTTTGACGTTCCCCCAGAACTCTCATGTACGAGGGGAACATTCTCCATCGAGACGCGTTCATGTGACGCGATCTAAAACCGCGCGGGCGAGTCAGTGCCGCCCAATGCGGATAGTGTTGAGGTGCGGTGATTGAGCCCCTTGGCTTGCTGTTTGGGGCAGACGTGCGGGATGGTGGTCATCGATGGTGTTACATCTGGGACTGTTGGCTACTCTTTCATAGGCTGAGCTACGGGACGGAGATCCCCTTATGACGTTTTTCGGGATTCTTGATGATTATAAGGATATGTATATACCTTGTTCGAGTACCCACTTCTTGGGCCTGGTTACTCTCCCTCTAGGTGAGGCGCAGACGTGCGGGGTATGCCACGTGCTTTCGGTGTCTAGATTCTCGTGGTTGGAGGAGTCTACCCTCCTGCTATAGGTGGCGAAGACTCGACGATAAGTTCATCTTCTCACCGTTTCCAGCTCCTTGTGCCTGGACGAGTCTACTTCCATTCTCTTGTTGGGTTGAGCTGTACTCTCTATTGTGTTGTTACTCTTTACTGCACCCTCGGTTGTACTCCTCTACTTTTCTGTTCGCTCTACTGCTCACCCTTTGGTACCTCCTTTGCTGCTTCCTCGAGCCTTCGGGGTATCCTACTGAGTATTTTTATACTCACCCCTTCTTGGGCTTTACCCACACTTGGTGTGCCCTTGCAGACGACGGACAAGTTGGTCGTGACCTCAGTGGAGCGTAGGAGCTTGGGATCTTGGACCACGTGTGGTGGTCATGGCCGGGAACTAGGTGGCAGACCCATCAGGTATTCCTTTTTGTTTACCTGTTGCCGGGTTGTGGCACCTTTTCTGGTTGGGAGCGTGTTTTTCTCCTTTTTCCTTTTCATCACTTTACTTGTATCTTGTAGAGGTCGATGCACTCTGTGGTTTATATATAGAAGTAGTTCATTTTACTCTGCTTGTCTTTTCTTTTACTCTGTAGTTTGGCATTGAGTTTGCTGCGTGTGTGTGTACAGGTACTTAGGAAAAGGCCTCCCCGAGTTATTCTGCCTTCGGCGTTGGTCGCCAGCCCCTGGCCTATGGAGGCGGGCTTGGGGTAGTTGCGGCTCGAGCCCGGGTAGGGTCAGGTCGTGAAAAAGTGGTATCATAGGTGGTTCATTCCTTGGGGAGTTGTACGGACATCCCTAAAAGAGGAATTGGTTGGGATTTAGGGAAACAATGTTAACGTGTCTCAGGAGTGGCTCTCAGGCCAGGGAGTCCAGTGATGGTGTGGCGGCTGACGTATCCATTCACCAGGACCTTGATAACCTACTTGTAGACTCAGCATGCTGAGACTTGCAGGGAAATTTGTTTGTACATCACATAGGACTGAGTCTTGACTGTCCTTCTTGAGTCAGCTCCCCATCATTGTTGTTGTTGGTATATACATGTATGCTCATCTGACCGCGACACTCCTTGATTATATTCAGGATGTATCCGCGAAGACGGCCATCAAAGATACCAGCTTGGGTGCATGACGACGACCCTGTGAGCTACGAGACCACAGTCCAGGACCCATCATGCGATCCCTTTCTCCGGGTGGTCCGGTCGTAGCACCCCCACCTGTTGAGCAGCAGATAGTTTCAGCAGAGCAGGCTGAGCTTGAGCGCAGGTTGAGCGCGCTCTGTGAGATCCATCGGCAGAGACCACTGAGGTTCAGTGGTGAGGCTGACCCTCAGGCAGCAAAGGTTTGGCTCGAGGTAGTGGTTCACCTTTTCAGGCTTGTACGGACGCCGACAGATCAGAGAGTGGCTTTGGCAGCCAGCCGTTTCTGTGGAGCAGCTTGGCATTGGTGGAGTTTGGTGACTCAGTTTCTTGACGAGTCATCGCTTTCATGAGTCTACTTTCAGTTTTTTCTCTGTGAGGAGTTTTTCCCCTCCTTCTTGTGCTCCGTTCAGATTCAGGAGCTCCTGCGGTTTCCGCAGGGAGGGATGATGGTGGCCGAGTATGCGGCTAGTTTTGCAGACTGTGCACGCTTTTACCTGGAGTTGGTCCGTGGCGACAACATCCAAGCACGGATGTTTGAGAAGGGTCTCCGCCGAGAGATTCGTGCTGTCAGAGTACCCTTGGGCATTTCCACATATGTCGGGGTGCAAGAGCAGGCGCTGGTGACAGAGGGCTTCCTGTGATGTTTTGCGGTTGGTAGTGGCAGTGGGCGTGACGGAGCCGGGACGTCTGTCGTAGCTAGCAGGCGCCAGAGGACAGGACCTCGATGCAGGTGGCCTTCCCACTGCCGGTTTCAGAGACGTGGTCGTATACCACTATGGTGAAAGGGAGCAGGGTCTCAGCTAAGGATTCCCTTCCGTGAGTGGATCCCGGGCCGTGGTCGTACACGACAGTGGTGCCGAAGGGCACCAGGGCAGCCCAGAGAGCATCGGTGCTATGCTTGTGACGGGCGAGGTCACTTGGCACGAGACTGCCCAACCCGAGTTGCTGGGAGCTTCGGGCAGGCAGCAGGCGCACCACCACGGCAGAGGAAGTGCCGTGATCGGAGTAGTGGCTAGAGAGGTGGTGCTAGCAGAGGAGCGGGAGGAGCTGGAGGTTGGGGACGACATTAAAAGATCTCCCCATCACTACTAGGCGGTCCACGTCAGTCTCAGGGAGCTGAAGGTTGGGACCACGGACAACCGTGAGCTTTGGATGTCTATGATATTGCAGAGCAAGGGATGGTGAGAGGTAACCCTTGTGACTCTTCTACTTTTTTCCGTAGAATTTTTAGGCTCAGCGCGTGAAAGGATTTTCACCCTGCTCCTTGTTTGAGGTGTTACCAGGGTGACGCAGGACGTCGGGTGTAACCCTGTGTTGGTAAGGAAAAAGGTGTGAGACCTTTTTCTTCATTCGATGGTGTTGACTCTCTCGCCTTTTGAGCATGTAAGAGAGCATCGACTGTGTAATCGTGCATGACCAGAAATCCTTGGGTGTTTCACCATATGGATATTCTGAAGGAGGGAATCACCGGGCCTTGTTTCAAGTGCGGGCGGTGATTCCAGTCGCGGCATGCGACGTAGATGCTTGACCGGGGAGGTGAGCTACCCCCGAGGGACTTCGGGCCGTTTGAGACTGTGCAAAGGGATGGTGACGTACCCTACCGCCTTTCCCTATCCAAAAAGTCTAGAGTGGATGCACGACATCGGCGAGGGCCGACCTATTGTGAACAGATCAATCCTTTGGTCTGTGTGCAGTGACGCAGAGCTGTGTGTGGGTTCTTCTGGGTATGGGAAAGCCAGGTGTGGGCTTAGTACTCGGTGTTGCTCCCTAGTTTTTCTTTTTAGGGATGAAAAGCTTGAAATGGGGAATGATGTAAGAACCCGGTTTTTGATACAAAAGACTTTGTAATATTCTTGATAATATTCTAGGGCGGCGCCTTCAGACGGCGTGCGATTCCGAGCCCCGGAGTGGCCGGAATTAAAATTTCAGTGCGTTCACATTGGAAACGTAAAATAAATGGGATAACTCCTAAACGGTGATCCGGATAAGAGATATGAGTGTACGGATGGGTCCATAATGGTGTGTTTATCCTAGGAACGACATAAAACTTGTCGGCGCAGGACGTTTGGACCCCTCTCCCGCTTCTGGAACGTTAAACGGATTAATTAATTAATTAATTAATTCATTTAGTGTTGAAACTCGAATATCTCTTAAACGGTGGCTCGGATTAGAAAACTGAGGGCATTTTTGAGTTGGGAGTGTGCTGTTTACCCTAGGAGGGGTATAATTTTCACGGGCGCGGGCCGTCTGTGAAAAATGGCCCAAGGGGCGTTTTCGTATTTTTGCGGCCTCGAGCGCTAAGTTTAATAACTTTTGAACGGGGTCTCGGAATAAAATTCTGAGACTGCCGCTGCACTCAGAGCGTGTTTCTTAGCCTAGGGGAGGCTAAATCCCTACCCCGTTGGGAGTTCGAGTTCGTGGCTGTTGGGTGGGCGTTTAAGTGATTTGTACTTAAACACCCCCCCCCCCCTTCTTCTTATTCTTCTTCCTCAAACCCTCCTACCCCTCTAACTCCGGCGAGGCAGCTCCGGTGAGGCGAGATCCGGCAAGGTGACTCCGGAAATGTGCGGTGGTGCCGGCGGATCGACGTGAAGCTCCGGGTGAAGCCCAGCGATGTAGGCGGTGTTCATTTGCGTTTTAAATTCTGAACCCCTCTTTGAATACTAAATTTATGGTATAATTTCTGCCCGATCTTCGTTCCAAGACAATAGTTGTGTACTATATGTTCTAAGGTTTCCGACGCTCTTCTTGGATCAAAAACCTGAGTCGCGGGGTGCCCGGGGCAGTCCCGGGAAGTTCCGGCTGGAATTCTAGTTTTCCGGCGGTTTCTGGCGGCTGACGGTGGTTCCAGGATGGCGGTGCGGCAGCGGGCGCGGCGGAAGGCTGGCTGGCCTTCCAGACGACTGGGCGGAACCTCGACGGTGCAGGGCGGCTCGGCTCGCCAGCTGAGGGCGCGGGCTGAGAGAGCCGGCGAGAGGAGACGGCTGGGGTCGTGTTGTGCGACCCCGCGGCAGGACATAGACATGCGCGACGCAGTTCTCCGCGTGGAAGTCCGACCCACCTGTCGGACGGTCGGTGGAAGTGCCGCCCACGGGGCTCAGGCGAGGTGACTCATGGGATGCGGCTGGGCCGCTATCCCAGCAAGCCGTCCAGAGCGGGCTGGTTCGAGTGGGGCAGACCGGCCGGACTGGGCCGGTCCGGCCCAAGGGGTTCCCCCCCCTTGGAATTTCCGACGCTCGTAGCATTCGCTACGTGATTCTATTTTGTGTGTCGTCAGAGGCAGTGCGGACCTGGCGTCGAGGGGAACATTTTGAGATGGTTTTGGGAATTTTTAATTCCCGAATCGTGAGGCCTCAGAGGCACGACGCGTCTTTAAGTAAATTTGACGTTTTCTGGGAGTTATTATTTTGGACGGAGCGGACGCGGCCGACGTCTGATTTAAACGCCGTCAGTGGCATTGGGACCCTAGAACCGAGGCGGATCTTTCTCGGTTGGTTCCAGGAGTTGAGTCCGAAGTTGAGGCTTGGGCCCCACGGCCCATCTTTTGAGCTGCGTACATCTTTTAGCAGCTTTTTCCTCGGACGTTCGTACAGGGCGTGCGTGTAGTTGTTGTTGGGTGTTTTTCTGAGGGCATCGCACTGGTGCAGTCTTCCCGCTGTAATTCCGCATGATGGTATGGGGCCCACGAGGGTCGTTTGGGCGTCGACGGTGATTTTCCATCTTAATCACCGGGCGACCGTTTTGGACAAGTGGATAGTCCATCTTATTTGGTTTTTCGAGAGGATCGCAATGGTACGATCCGTTCGTTGAGTTTCAAGACCGGGATGCAGGTCCCACATGGCACCGCTCGTGTGCGATGCGCCTGAATGCATCTTTTTCTCCGGGTATCCGTTGCACTCGAGTGAGTAGTGCTTTTGATGTGTTTTCCTGAGGGGGTGTCGCATTGGTGTGATGCGCCCGACTATTCTCGGGGCCGAGGCTCGGGATCACGGGGCGCCGTTCGGGCGTGAGGTGGTGTTGGTGACTTTTCTGTCAGATGTCTATTGGAGGCGAGTAAGTAGTCGATCTCGCATGTTTTTCCATGAGGATTACAATGATGTGATCTATTTGGTTGTGTAGATCCTCTTGCACGATCTTGTTAAATGTGGAAATGTGGAGGTGCCCCGGTGGCGGTCCTTCTACCGTGTTTGTAGCGGACCTTTGGCGAGTGATCACGTGCACTCCCGTGTGAGTGATGTAAATGATTGAGGTGACGTGGTTGGCCGTGCCTGGGCCTTTTAGGTGGAGTTGTTACGTCACGCCTTCATGTTGACGTTGGGTGCCGTGTGTACAATAGCCTTAGGCCTGGAGATGCGGTGTACTCTGGGAGAATACGAGAATGCTTAGAGGTACGTGTGGTTTGAACCTGAGATGTTTGTGTGCATGGTTGGGGTTGACTTGGGGCCACACGTGCGTTCAGTGTTCGGCTTTTCGTACTTGGACCTCTCGCGGCGTAAAGGGTCCCTTTGTGCTCATTTGTTTGTCTAGGAGGGTGGAGTTTATTTCCCCTGTCTTTGTGCTCGTTTGTTTGACCAGCAGGGTTGAGTGGTCTCCCCCTGGTTTTGCCCACGATGGATTGGCCGGTAGCGGTGCTAGTGACACCCAGTGTTAGAGCAGACGTGGCACCTCTTTTGGGAGAGTTGATCTGGAGTTGAGTGGTTGCGCGACACCCATTCCGTGTTCAGTTGGCCGGTGTTCTACCCTTCTATAGAGATGGCCAGAGCAGTTCTGAGTTTTACCCTCCAGTGGGGTTGGGCAGTGGGTTACTCATCGACTTCCTTGGGCTTACCCTCCAGTAGGGCTGGGCAGTGGGTTGCTCACTGACTTTTAGGGTTTACCCTCTAGTAGAGACTGGGAAGTGGGTCACCGGACGCTATTAGGGTCTACCCTCTAGCAGATACTGGGCAGTGGGTCACCCGACGCTATTAGGGTCTACCCTCCAGCAGAGACTGAGCAGTGGGTCACCCGACGACCTCTTAGGGTCTACCCTCTAGTAGGGCTGGGCAGTGGGTCGCCCGTCATCTAGTTCCAGGTCTACCCTCCAGCAAGGCTGGGCAGTGGGTCTCCTGTCGACTTATTCCAGGTCTACCCTCCAGCGGGGCTGGGCAGTGGGTCGCCGGATGATGTGTTATGGTTTACCCTCCAGTGGGGCTGGGCAGTGGGTCGCCTGATGATGTATTAGGGTTTACCCACCAGCAGGGATGTGCAGTGGGTCACCCAATATATGCTCATGAATTACCCTCCAGCAGGGCTAGGCAGTGGGACACCAGTTGGCATTCCAGACTCAGTCCTTCCGACTAGGCTAGTCCATGGCTTTCCTCCGTGGTTACCAGAGTGGGAGCCTTGGTTATACGGGTCAGTTTTGTGACGACCTGACTTTGAGGAGACCACTCGACTGCGGGGTAGTGAAGAGTTTTGGTTTGACATTCCCCCAGAACTCTCAAGTACGAGGGGCGCTTTCTCCACCAAGACGCATTCTTGTGACGCGATCTAAAACCGTGCGGGCGAGTCAGTGCCACCCAAAGCGGATAGTGTCGAGGTGTGGTGATTGAGCCCCTTGTCTTGCAGTTCAGGGCAGACGTGCGGGATGGTTGGCATCGATGGTGTTACTTCTGGGACTGTTGGCCACTCTTTATTAGGCTGAGCTACGGGACAGAGATCCCCTTACGACATAGTTCGGGGGTTCTTGCTGAGCATAAGGATATGTATATACATTGTTCGAGTACCCACTTCTTGGGCATGGTTAATCTCCCGCCAGGAGAGACGAATACGCACATGGTATTCCACGTGCTTTCCGTGTCTAGCTTCTCGTGGTTGGAGGAGTCTACTCTCCTGCTATAGGTGGAGAAGACTCGACGGGAAGTTCATCTTCTCACTGTTTCCAGCTCCTTGTTCCTGGACGATTCTACTTCCTTTCTCTTTTTGGGTTGAGCTGTACTCTCTATTGTGCTGTTACTCTTTACTGCACCCTCAGTTGTACTCCTCTACTTTTCTGTTCGCTCTACTGCTCACCCTTCGGCACCTCCTTTGCTGCTCCCTCGAGCCTTCGGGGTATCCTACTGAGTATTTTTATACTCACCCCTGCTTGGGCTTTTCCTGCACTTGGTGTGCCCTTGCAGACGACAGACAGGTTGGTCGTGACCTTAGTGGAGCGTAGGAGCTTGGGAGCTTGGACCACGTGCGGTGGTCATAGAATGGATCCACGTTGGAGACCCATCAGCTATTCCTTTTTTATTACTTGTTGCCGGGTTGTGGCACCTTTTTTGGTTGGGCGCGTGTTTTGCCCCTTTTTCCTTTTCAGCACTTTACTTTTATATTGTAGAGGTCGATTCACTCTGTGGTTTATATATAGCATTTTTTCATTTTACTCTGCTTGTCTTTTCTATTACTCTACAGTTTGGCATTGATTTTGTTGCGTGTGTGTGTACAGGTACTTAGGAAAAGGCCTCCCCGAGTTATTGGGCCTTCGGCGCTGGTCGCCATCCCCTGGCCTATGGAGACGGGCTTGGGGTAGTTGCGGCTGGAGCCCGGGTTGGGTTCGATCGTGAAAATTTGGCTCGGCCAACCTCTGACCAAATACACTCTCAACATCCCTCTCTTACTATTAGAAGCCTCACTTTGGGCAGAAGTCTCCCCAAGGAACCCTTTCCCTCAAATCAAAAACAGTTACCCAATTTTAAGGTAAAGCCCTCTCTTAAGTTATTTTGTTTTATTATTCTTCTCCAACCCCTTAAACTCTTTTTATTCCTTTCTTTTATAAATAACACAGTGTATTAAATATACTAGGATTTTGTTATTAGTAGGA
Source organism: Viscum album (assembly GCA_963277665.1). Classification (NCBI taxonomy): domain Eukaryota; kingdom Viridiplantae; phylum Streptophyta; class Magnoliopsida; order Santalales; family Viscaceae; genus Viscum; species Viscum album. The sequence goes on from OY728164.1 coordinate 1,822,159,298, forward strand.
TTTTATTTATACTTACACACACCTTCGTCTAATGGTTAAAGAACATATTGTTTCTATGGGTGGCGAATTACTGCCTCACGAAAGGATGATTGTTCAATATTCTATTAAAACCACTCATGGTTGCCATGAAGATGTAAATATATATATATATATGATATATATTATGTCTATGTTTTCCTTATGCTTCTGTATTTTTCATTTATGGCATACCTTTATGATTTCCATTATGGGTAAACACGATAATTTCATTTTAGGAAGTGCGGACTACCGCCCCCTCAAAGTGATTTGAATCATTAATGTCTTATGCAGGACGTATAAAGGATGGAGTAAATGATATTACATATGATGTTATACTGAAATTATAATATACCTTTATATAATTATGATTTCATTCCATTAAATATGAAATCGAAATGAAAGTAGCGTTCATGCGTACGTACGGCTTACCGTCTCCATGAACAGTGCATTTCATTTCATACCTCTAAATGTTATGTAATATTATAAATGAATGTATATACTGAATATATATTATTTAAATGATATCTAAATCATGAATATAATTCTGGATATAATGGATATTTTACCACATGAACAACTTGTAATTATAAGAAAATTATTTTTGACTCAAGTACCAATGATCGAAAAAACGACCATTATTAACTAAAATAATTTCATAATGTTCATAACATGGTAATTAGGGATATAAAAGGAATAATGAACTTGAAAAAGGTTCTTATGCTAGTAAAAATTAACTCTAGTTTATTGTTCAGGTGGTTAAAGAATGATCGAGTCAAGTTGGACACGAAGTAAGGGACTTCGTCTCAATCGCCTTTCACTGAGGCATATTTTGTTTCATACACAACTTTCTTTTATACGATGTATAAACCACTTTGAGTTTTATGTTTATTAAAAATTAATCTTTTTATATGAAGTGTTTTACTAAATGACAAAAAGGAATGTTTTTTTTGTTGTACGTATGCGGCGACAATGACTTCTCTGCCGCCATGACCATTATTTGAGTTTCGGCTTCCCCTACAAGACATAACATTTTTTAAATGAAAAATAAATACGAAGTTTTACTTTTATTTTATTTTGGTATTGAAAATGTTTTTGATGTTGTTTATGATTATATTAATGTATTTTATTGATATCTTGTGATTGAAATGTGGAAATGTTATGTTACCTTTATGCATGTATTATGTGACATGATTATGTTATGGTTCTTGGAAATTGTTTATGATATGTTTAAACTGTTTCATATAAGGAATGAATTGGACTTAATAAGTGACGGGTGGAGCCCGCTATTGATCCTTGATGCATCGGTAGGTTTCATGAGACAAACTAGTGTTTTGGAACGAGGCCTTGATGAAATCTAATTTGATGTTTTGGCACGAGGCCTTGGATATGTGGTTATGATGGTCTGGAATTATGCATTCCATCATTATGAAAGTGGTTATTGATATTTCATGTGATTATTCGACTAGTAGAATATCCATGTGAATAAGTAAATGGAATTATTTCATTTTATTTTTTCCATATTCTGCTGAAGTTCAAGTTTATAAGGTCTTTTTAGTTATACATTACCTTAAATGTTTATGCTTATTTATAAATGTTTCTGTGATATTGTTATCCTTACTTAGAATCTATGCTGAACCCTTTCTATGTTTTTTTTTCAGGATGTGAAGAAATATTTTATGACTGACCTACAGGGATTGTCTGAAGGGGATAGGAGTGTGGACTATGGAGACTATGTTATTGTGATTTGTCACTTTATAATGTAATGTAACATTTATGAATGTATCTAGTGTTTCCAAGGATACTAAAATAGTCGGTCTTTCGAGACTTGATCTTTTGTGATCGTGCAAATGTTATGTAATAATGCACCGACTATAGGTAACTAGGGTCGGGGCGTTACAATTGGTATCAGATGGAGTTTAGTACTAACATTGGAAGCTATATTTAGAAAAACTCTGATTAGATCACATAGCCCTATGATAGAATTTGAGGATTACTATAGAAAAACATCCTAGAATTTTGGTATTATAATGATTTTGTGAGTTTTCCGAGCAATGCATCCATGTCTGGATACGAGCAGGTAGAGGCAGCTCTATCACAGATGTACCTAGGGGTAAAACCCGAAAACACCGCTTTGAGTAGGACTCGAACGAGAACTGGTGCATGACAACAGGCCTTATTGCACTCTTGGTTACGACACTCTCAGGGGATATGCTTAGGATAATTCACAATTTCATTAAAAACCATTATGAAGGGTTTATGAGTATATACCTCCTCAAAGAAAACATTTTTATGATTATGTATTATATCCATAAACTGTTAAATTTATTTTAGTTGTTTTTGAAGTTCGTTATTATGTATTTTGTTTCATAAACTAATCTAGTCTATGAAATTGTTTAGAAGTGGATCCTAGTAGAAGGAATGGAGACTGTATTAATGCACACACTCCATTTAGGGATTGAACTACTGCTGAAGATAATTATAATTGAGATGGTGATACAACTGGTGGAGATCATCTTATCACCATACTAGGAAAACTCACCCAGGTTATGAATAATAACCTTACTCGTATAGAGCACCCTGATCCGTAATGTGGAGGATCAATGTTAGACCGCTTCCTGAGGTAACAAAAACCATCATTTAATGGGGGTAAAAATCTATTTGTATCTGAGCAATGGATAAATTCCTTAGAGAAATATAGTCCATTCCTTGGGGAGTATTGAAAGGGAAATGGTTATCATGGCAGTTTACCACCTCACTAGAGATGCAGATCAATGGTGGTCATTGATTCAAAATACAAAGGAAGATGAAGATGTATCATGTATGGAATGGAGAGAGTTCAAATAGATTTTCTTAGAAGAATACTTTCCTCCTGACCATCGAGCAGATATGGAAAGACAATTTCTGATTCTAAGGAAAAATAAGGTTGATAATGTCGCAAAGTATGAGTCTAACTTTACAAGATAAGCGAGGCATGCTGCAGATTATATACGTAACCCATGAAGAAAGATTGATCATTTCATTGATGGGTTGAAACCAATACTCCGTCGAGCTTTAGTATCACAATATTTCTCAACGAATGAAGATATAGTCTCGTGTTCTATCAAGATAGAAAATGAATTCTCTAAATCCTATGACAATAACGTAAATCAAGAGAAGAAGAGAACGGTGGAAGAAGAGACAGATAATGGGAAAAAGGGAAAGAACGATTTTCCATTATGCGATAATTGTTGGAAGAATCACCCTGGTACTTGCCTAAAAGGAATGGGAGTTTGTTATAAATGTGGAGAAAAAGGTCACCAGGCTCATGATTGATAGGGAAAGAAAGAGTCTGTCAATGTTGAATGCTACAATTGTAGAGAAATGGGGAATTATGCAAATTAATTCCATAAGCTCCAAGGAAAATTACCTCAGAATAGGACAAGGGAGCAAGGCCAATCTTATTCTGTTACTAAAGTTGAAGTGGAATAATTATTGTATTTGTGTTTTTGGACTCAACAAGTATATTATTGTTATAAGAATAATGAGATATATAAAAGGATTTTACTGTAGTACTAGTTTTATTCATTAAGGTCTTAATATGATGAAGGTAATCATATTTTTAGTATGTGACAATAAGAGAAACATTACTTTGTTTGGGGAATCTGATGTTACAATTGTTTTTGGAATTTAGAGACCTTTTAGAGAAAGTCTGGACAGAGGTATTTTGGATAACCATAAAGGATGGAATGGATTATATTTTACATTGGATACTATTATTAAGGTTATTTTAGGATATTTATAAAAAGGACAACATGCAGACCGTGTGACAACACGTCGCTTCAGACAATGCTGTGGGAATTAGACCCACAACCATAGCGCGATTGAGATTTATCACCTACCACTAGAATACGTGAAGTCAATGGAGTGTATAATGTAGTTTTGTTAGTTCTTATAGAGGAATTACAAATTTATTTTTGGAACCCTATACAGTTAGGATAAATAGAATATTTTTGAGTTCTATTACCTTTTGGAGTGAAAGATGGGTTTGTGGTAAAACTTTAGTAAGGAATGAATGTCTCGTGACAAGTAAGTATATTTCTTTATGTTCTTATTAAATCTCATAAATAAATTCTTCATCTTTTTGGAAGGTAACTTAAAACAAAAAACTTTTTCGTTTAAAATTTCCTACTGGGGTATCAAAGACCGTTTAACCAATCACAAGTTTGTGATTTTCTTGTAGTTAACTTTTTCCTAATCTTGTTTTTTACAACTCTCCATCAGACCATGATGGTTTGTTTCTCCTCCCTGTCCATTTTTTCATAAAATCCTAGTATGGGCTATCTCAGGTGACATTTGTACTTCTATTTATTTATTTTAAAGTTATATTTTTATTAACCTTATTTCTGATATGGGTTTTCCACAAAGGTATTTTCTATTTTCAAACTTTTATTTTTGAAGAACATTTTCAAATTGTGAGGACGCAATTTATTGATGGAGAGGAGAATGTAACACCTCAAGCTTCCACGATACACTTCTCTTTAAATAATGCAATAGCTTGCAGTGTACACAAGTTCGAGATTCTAACACACCACGACCAATCAAAGTAGCTTTTATGAATAGTTATACCCACTTTTTGAATTATATAAATTCTATATTTCAAAATGGACTTCATTCTTGGATTCATAATATTAGAATTAGCCTATGTTGAATTTTTGGTATTTTCCTAAGAACATCCAATTTTCGATGAATAGTGAAAAATACTTAAATACTAATTTTTTAATAGAAATAATTTATACTGATAAATTATATTATTTAGTGGCATTAGAGTATAATTAGAATATAATTTTACCATTTTATCCAATGGTGTTCATTAGAATTAATATCACTTTGAAATTGGACGTAAACAATTGCCAATCTTTTGATTGATATTGTTTCTTAAAAACACGCTATTTGTTTTGACAATAGGTATTAATTATAAAATTAATTAATGCAACATATATGTTTGTAATTTTATAAAATAGACATCATTTTTGAATTCAGAATATCAATTATATCTTAGGGTGAATTTTTGGTATTGTTCTGAGAAACATCAATTTTTGATGAATAGTGAAACCACTAAGTGGTCGTTAAAAAAACAAATTTTTCGTTTCAATGAAACTTTACCAATTTTGTGAATTGAATTTTCAAAATCCATCATACAGGGTTTTCATTAGTATGTAAAATGTGGTTCAATGAGATGAAAATAATTTTTGGTGAATAGTAATTTTTAAGTTTTATTAATAGCGATTAATGGTAATTGGTGTAATTTAAGGTAAATATAATGTTATAATAAAATGAAATTACCTTTACACTTTTCTTACCCTTATTGGATGATTAATGGCCGACCAATACAATCCATGGGTCAACTTTGAGACCCCATGGAGCCACTTGGGTAAGAAAATGACATTAATAACTTTTTATTTAATGTAAAAATAAAATTGTCACAAACATGTGTTGTTTTACTAAAACAATTAATACATGGGGTTATATAAGATACCTTTTAGACTATAAATATTCTTTGTAAATATGAAAATATTTCACACATCATGAAAATTTTATTATAATTTTTAGGCATTAAATAAATAAATTTATTTATGACGCCATGATGATGTAGCGATTACCTCATTAATGAACAATTTAAATAAAATGAAAATATAAGGTAAAATATAAGACAAAAACTTGTCTAAAACCTATTTTATGGGTATATTTCGAACCCTTATCACCTTATACTCGAAATATATAATTTTGGGTCCTTTAAAATACGAAAATCATTTCATAATAAAGTAACATTTCATGACATTCCAAGAGTGCCCCTCCTCTCCTCTTATAAAAGGCCCCACCTCTACCACATTATTCACACCTTCAAAGCCATTTGGCTCAGACAACCTCTGAAAACAAACTCTCTCAACTTTCCCTCTTTTACTATTAGAAGCCTCACTTTGGGAAGAAATCTTCCCAAGGAAGCCTTTGTCTAAAATCAAAAAGAGTTACCCGGTTTTAAGGTAATGTCCTCTCTTAAGTTCTTTTGTTCTATTTGGATTTTCCAAACCCATAAACTCTTCTTATTCCATTATTTTGTAACAAACCCAGTATATTAAATATACTAGGATGTTTTTATGAGAATTATTTTATTTACACATACACACACATTCGTTCAATGGTTAAAGAACATATTGTTTGTGTGGGTGGCGAATTACTGCCTCACGAAACGATGATTGTTCAATCTTCTTTTAACACATCTAATGGAGGCCACTAAGATTTAACTATATTTATATATTATATATATTATGATTATATTTTCGTCATTCTTCTGTATTTTTCATTTATGGAATACCATTATTATTTCCATTATGGGTAAACGCGATAATTTCATTTTAGGAAGTGCAGACTACCGCCCCCTCAATTTGATTTGAATCATTAATGCCATATGTGGGACGTATAAAGGATGGATTAAATGATATTATATATGATATTATAACTAAATTATAATATACCTTTATATCATTATGATTTCATTCCATTAAATACGAAATAGAAATGAAAGTAGCGTTCATGCGTACGTACGACTTACCGTCTCCACGAACGGTGCAATTCATTTCTTAACTCTAAATGTTATGTAATATTATAAATTAATGTATATACTGGATATATATGATAAATATGATATCTAAATAATGAATATTATTCTGGACATAATGGATATTTTACCTAATGAACAACATGTAATTATAAGAAGTTTATTTTTGACTCAAGTACCAAAGATCGACAAAACGACCGTAATTAACTTAAATAATTACATAATGTTCAAAACATGGTAATAAGTGATATAAAAGGAATAATGAACTTGAAAAAGGTTCATAATCAGGTATAAATTAACTCTAGTTTATTATTCAGGATGTTAAAGAATGATCGTGTCAAGTCGGACACGAGGTAAGGGACTTCGTCTCAATCTCCTTTCATTGAGGCATATTTTGTTTTATACACAACTTTATTTTGTACGGTGTATAAACCCCTTTGACTTTTAATTTTATTAAAAATGAATCTTTTTATATGAATCGATTTAATAAATGAAGAAAAGGAAGGTTTTTCTTTTTTCATACGTATGTGGTGACAACGGCTTCTCTGCCACCGTGACCATTATTTGAGTTTCGGCTTCCTCTACAAGCCATAACATTTTTTGAATGAAAAATAAATATCATGTTTTAATTTTATTTTATTTTGTTATTGAAAATTGTTTTGCTAATGTTTTCATTATATTAATGCGTTGTATTGATATATTGTAACTGAAATGTGTAAATGTTATGTTTTCATTATGCATGTATTATGTGATATGATTATGTTATGGTTCCTGGACAGTGTTTATGATATGTTTAAACCTTTTCATATAAGAAATCCATTTGACTTAATAAGTGACAGTTGGAGCCCTCTATAGATCTTTGATGCATCGGTAGGTCTCATGAGACAAACTAGTGTCTTGGAACGAGGAATTGAAAAAATATTATTTGTTGTCTTTGTATGAGGACTTGTCTACGTGGTTATGATAGTCTAGAATTATGCATTCCATCATTTTGAAAGTGATTATTGATATTTCATGTGATTATTCGACTAGTAGAATATCCATGTGAATATGTAAATGGAATGATTTCTTTTTATTTTTTCCATATTATGCTGAAGATCTAGTATAAAAGGTTTTTTTAGTTATACATTACCTTAAATGTTTATGTTTATTTGTGAAAGATTTCGTTGTATTGTTATCCTTACTGAGCATCCAAGCTCACATTTTTCTATGTTTTATTTTCCCAGGATGTGAAGAAATATTTTATGACTGACCTACAGGGATATTATGAAGGGGATAGGAGTGTGGACTATGGAAACTATGTTATTGTGATTTTTCACTTTATGATGTAATGTAACATTTATGAATGTATCTAGTGTTTCCAAGGATACTAAACTAATCGGTCTTTCGAGACTTGATCTTTTGTGATCATGCCAATGTTAAATAATAAAGCACCAACTCTGGGTAACTGGGGTCAGGGCGTTACAAATAAAATAGTTATAATAGTAATCCAAACTCAGTCAAAAAAATATACCCTCTTGATAGGTTATGACACAACACATCCTAGTTGCATGAGGTTAAATTGCACCATACAACCTAGTATCATGATGATAAAATTCAAGGAACACATCCTAGTCACATACCACAAGATATGTGTAAGTTAAATGAAGATAAACTACATTATAGGATCTATTTACTGGAAATTAAACTATATGAATGTTTCCTAGTCACATGAAATTAAACTATATGAAAACATCCTTACTGTATGATGAGAAACAACATATAATAAATCTCAATCATGGGATATTAAATTATGTGACATATTAATCTTAAGAGATATCATAAACATGAAGTGAAATTTATAAAATAACTGAGGTTTTCCATCATTCAAGATATCACATAGAGTCACTCATTAAGGCCCTCCATAGACCACAATTATTTGATACTGAAATTGTTAGAGTTGATGTTTATCTAGTTGATATTATTGCATCATAATTTCATTTCATCAACTCAATTATAGAGAAGGATCATGATGTGTCCATCTAGGGACATATTATAACCCTATATGATTCAGCTCGGATCAATTATATGAGCATCCAAAGGGATCTTGTTTACAATGGTCTGAGATAAACATCATTCCAACCTAGTGACTCCAAATTTTGGGATATAGAAAGGGGAATTTATCTCCTACAATGGTAAACATTCATGTTTATTATAGGAATGAGAAACGACCTATCATTAAATCCATTCTCAAAGCTCAGTTTTAGAAACAGACACCTAATTTTGAGTTTATGGTTATCCATTAGGACATAATATGAAATGCCATACATGGAAGTCCTTGTCTTTAGATCCACATAACAGTACCTTGAAAATTTCATCAGTACCTGAAAGACACCATTGATGGGATAGTTCGTATGCTACAAGGTGATGGTTCAATTTCGAATCATGTAAATCCATATATATTGTAGCAAGGTTCTATAAAATTTAATGAAATAAGATAATGGTGGATGAAGAAATATATGAAAAAACAATGATGGATGAACATATTCTGATTTCCACCCCTAGTAGAACAAGGACCACCCGTAAAAATCCCTAGAGAATGATTGATAATCACTATGTGTTAACCGTAATCCTGATCTATGAAGTATACTTAATCCATGTTGTTCAAAATCCTATATTCCCTAATGATATAATTAAATAAAATAATCATTTTTAGGATCTATATGTAGTCACTCTTGTAGTAGTGGATGATAATTTCTCTTCCCACGACATATCTCACTCTAAAAATGAAGGAGATTCCATCAAATTACCGACCACACCTAAAAATTACACTATGGAATCATTAGTTGAGTAAGAAATGGTCGGCCTCTGGAAATTCCCTTCAACATTTTATGAAGGAATCTCCAGCCATGTCAATGAGCTCAGGCTGGTGAATCAGGTAACAGAAGAAGACTCGTAGCCTACATTAATCAATGCCATGTTTCCCCTAAAGGAGAAGGATGTGTATATCAAATTACTAAAGAAAAAATTGTATTTTTTCACTTATAATTACATATAAATTCCAAATATAAACCCTGATGTTTTTACACACCATCTAGGAATACCCGTTGACAATCGAGATTTCAAGAAAACAGCTAGAAGTATATTCCCTTATATTGTTATCAAGTCCTAGTAACAGGACTTTAAGCTGCAAAATTTCCCAACATTTTGGGTCCATGAAATTAAACTACAAGATATGTCCTCACGACATGATATTAAACTGGAAGTGAAATTTCATGGTCAAATGATGATAAACTGCATGATTCTCTATAGTCACGTGATATTAAACTGCATTAAATCCATCCTTGTATCATGATGATAAACTATATGAGTGGTATTAGTTATATACCCAAAAAAGATAAATTCCATTCATCCTCACAAAATGACGTTAAAGTGAATGAAAAAATTACATAACAAATTACATGTTTCACATAAGCTAGATCTATACTGAATTACAATGAAGTACCCATATCCCTATGTGTGAGTCATATCCACATAAGGAATCCCACCATTAAATAAATATGTGTCGCTTGTTTCCTAACATTAATGGATAAGTAGTAATTCCATGATCTCCATTATTTTTTCTAGGCACTACATTTTTTCACATCATGTCACCTTCTTACTAGCCTTATGATGATAATCTACATAGCTAACATCCTTAACGCATGAAGTTAAACTTCATGGCTGCCATCCTTACCAAATGATGTTAAACATATTGGATGAGGTCCTTACAACATAACATTAAATTTCATGGATGAAATCCTTTCCCCATTATGTTAAACTAAATGGTTTTTCATAACTACGTACAACATTATTCTCACTTGAATGTGATATGTAAAAAAGAATATATAATTTATCATGGTCCATCCACCATGTTATACGAAATACCCATGTCCTTTCCATTAATCACCTCTATGATTTTAGTGAATCCTTTTTGATTCCATTTTTATTATACTGATCATAGAACATATGGGATTGGGATTGCTGGAAAAGGATTTCCCACATAATTGATTCATATAATTTCATGATATGGTTAAGATGGTATTTGATTCAAGATGTTAAAAGGCACACCATGATTCTTAGCCATGTTATGTTAAAATTCATGGTTGATGTATTTTTTATAACATAATATAGGGCATTACTCAGGGACTCATCTATAAGGAACATTATCCTTGGTGGTGGTCTCTAACTACACCTATGTTCAAAAACATAGTGTGGCTTAATTCCTTTCATCACATGATATGAATCTCTAATCATAGGTCTGACTTCAATAATGAATGGGAACAATGCCCCAATGTATATGGATCAGACCTGTGTAAATAACTTCCCATTCTAGAACTACATGTGGATTCATTCCTTTCATTACAGAATGTATAACGATTCGTGGATCCCCAATCGTGAGACCAACTACACTAATCAATAGGAATATTTCCCCCTATACATATGGGTTAAAATTATATGGAGGGTTATCTATTCATGAACAATGTCTGTATTGATTCCTCTCATCATAGGATATGTAGCCATGCCTGAATATTCAATATTTAGTCTAGTAAACAAATCAATGGGAACAATTCCCCCTCCCTCTATATATGGGTTAGACATATGTGGAGAGTTTTCTGTTCCAGAAATACTTGTGTCTTGATTCCTATCATCAAAGAATTTATAGTGATTCTTGGATCTCCATTAAAATGTTCAACCGCTATAATAATTCAGAACAATTCCCCCCTCTACATATGGATCATACCTAAATGTAGAGTTTCCATTTCATGAACTACATGTGGCTTTATTACTATCATCATAGGATACATATTGATTACCATATAATTAATCCTAGGTCCATCTACAACAATCAAGGGGAAAACTTCCCCCCTATGTGTATGTTTTAAACCTGTATGGAGTTTTTCCCATTAAATAACCATATGTGGCTTGATTCATATATTCAAATGATATATTGAGATTCTTAAATCTCTAGTCTTGGGTTTATATAAAATAATTAATAGGAACAATTCCCTCCCTATAAATGGGTTCAACCTATGTGGAGCTTTTCGCCTTCATGAACTATGTGTGGATCGATTTGTATCACCATATAATATGTAGTGATTCTCAGATATCTAGTCCTAGGTCCATCCATGATAGTCAATGAAAAAATTCCCCACTACCTTTTTATATGGGTTATACCGACATGGAGTGTTTCCCATTCATGAACTATGTCTGGCTTGATTCCATTAATCATGGTATTTTTAGTAACACATGGGTCTCTAATCCATGGTCTAGCAGCATCAATTAATGAGAATAATTCCCCCATCTGTGTATGGGCTACACCTGCGTGGAGTGTTTCATAATCAAAAACAACATGTGGCTTGATTCCTGTCATCATAGGATACATAGTGATGTTGAATCTTTAATTTTATGCCAAGCTACAAAAATCAATGAGAACAATTATACCCTCAATATATGAGTCAGACCTACATGGAGAGTTTAATATTTAGTAAATATGTGTGTCATGATTCTTGTCATCACTGGATACATTTTGAAACATAGATCTCAAATCCTTGGTCTATAAAAAAATCAATGGGGATAAGACCCCCCCCCCCCCACTGCACACGGTCCAGTCATGTGTGGAGAGGTCCCCAAACAAGATATACAAGTGTCATGATTTATATTAGCATATCATACATATTAATGCTCGAATATCCAATCATGGGTCCAACTATAGTATAAAAATGTCCCCTCCCTATGTATGGGATATACCAATGCATGGATATTTCATAAAATAACTAGATGTGGCTTAATTCCTACTATTTTATGATATTTAGTGACATATTGATCCCTAATATTGGGTCCAGTCGCAATTTCAATGTCCAAAATTCACCCCTAACAACATATGGTCTAGACCTATGCAACAATCCTTTTGAGACCCAGTCACACATGAATCAGTTGGCTTCCTAGTTTTCCTTGTTTATCATAATAGTCATAGCTCATCTGAGCTTAGGAAACCTAGAAAGCGGCTCCTGCTAATGGAACTAGGGAATGTCTCAAATCGACAACCATGTACTTGTTGCATGATGCAAAACTGCATGATATAATGTGATCACATTGCACAGATCATCCCCTCTTATGTTTTTTTTATCCATGAATCATGTGTTTTATTTTTCTCCTTGAAGTGTTTTCAATACACACTTATATAAACATTAGGGTGCTCGAACCATTCATGAATATTACATTTTTCAGGAACAAACATCATATCTCTGATGTCAAAGTTGACACAACTAGTTCCACGAGTAGATACCATTTTGGGGAACCCCATAGAGCATGTGATTCCTTTCTATGGGATCATCCAAATAGTAAATTGGTAATAGGGTCTGGTTCCACCAAATACACACTTGGATCCCATGAAGTACCCCCTTCAATCCAAGTGATTATTTCATAGTAGTGTGGAACATTTCAAATCCCCACCATTACCAATGTTGTGCATATACCCATTGGTCCCACCTCTAGTTATCTATGATATTCATGGATTATGATTTACATATTCAGTTACCGAATTATTCAATAATATTTGGTTACCATCAATGTTACACATATTTTTATGGTATCTATTTTAAAAGAAGGATTATGGAATTATATCCTCGTACCCTTCAATTTTGGGGTATGCATCATCTACGAATACACAATCACTCTAAGTTTCCTTTATTATTAAATCCAATCAAGTCTACACGAAGGGATATCCATAAATTATTTAATTAGTTAATGATTCCGTCCATTAGAATATTCATAGGTAATTACATGAAAAATAATCCATATAAGTATCATATAACCTTATTTAACGAGGAATGCATCATACAATCATGCTCTACCTACACATGAGCTAGATCTACATATGGGTCAATTGCGCATGGATAAAATATCTTCTTGAAATTTAAAATTCTTCCCATCGATGAAATGTTTCTCAATGGATATATTGAAAAATTTCACATCAGATCCCATATCCCATCCTTGTAAAGATAATGTACGAGGAAAAATTCATTACCACATGACATAAAAATTCATGGGAAACACTTTGGTCAATGTTTCAAGACCTTAATCATTATACTTTTAGGGTAAGAATCACAAAACCCAAAACTGGTGGTGAAGGTGACATAAATATTTTGAAGATGAAAAACTATAAATGGAGGCTTGAGAAGTAGTCAGGTCTCTACTCTCTAAACACATCATAATTTGAGTTTATATAAAATATATAGCATAAATAATGACTCAAGACGCTCATAAGACTCATTTGGTAGACCTAGTAAAATTCATTCCAGGCATGGTGGACTCTATAGTCCAACAAAATGTTAAAGTAATGATTTTATACATCTCTTCATTGTGATAAAAGGTTCATTAGGTGGTGAAAAAACTTTTAGGGTTCTATTAACCTTCCTGAATCTTACAATTCTCGTAAAACACCTTCATACCTTGAAGCCTAAGTAGTAATAGATTTTTCCATAGGTTGATAACCTAATATAATAACCCCATGGACATTGGGATTTATTATTCTTGGATATTGACCATATAAAACATTTAATATAGAATGGTTCATCCAAACAGCCCCTTTTATCCCATGAAGGCCCCACTTAAATACCTGAGTTATTGTCCTGACCTTGTGGTACATTACATGCTCCTTCATTTCGTGATGTTGGGCCAACAACCACAGTTTCTCATCTCTAGTTAACTCAAATATTCCTTGAACATTATTTAAAAACCCCATTGGTAGACTATTCAAGTTGATTCGACATCCTATATGTTATGTCACTGTGTTTTTTTACCCCTTCTCAAAGTAGAAATGTGACACTCCATTATTGAAACATTTTATAGCTTATGACACATGACTCCAAAATACATTGTATAGGTCCTGAGCTTCAAAAATAAGAGATAAAATTTCCAATGGATCTAGAACCATTCCTTGTACAGCCTTTTCCCCACTTCCATCTTCATATTATAGATGTTTTAGTCTTCATAAATCATACAAAATACATTGAAAAGAGTGGGGATCTCCTTTACATGATTAGGAATATAAAAACCATGGGTTAATTAATAAGGTATTCTAACCTAAAACTATAGTCATCTATTATTTCATATAAGGAACTTTAATCCTCATGAACCCCATCTGTAATGTGGCATAACTCAACAACTTATGGTATTTTGGGTAATATGAATTATGCGTACCCCACTCGTTGTTAATCAATTGATGAGCTGGGAAATGTGACTAACATAACCCATATTAAAATTATCCAAAATGAAAATCCATTCCTATTATTTCACCATAAAATAAGAAGAATCTGAGTCAAGAAGCATGGTGTCGTGACGTGTCATGGTAACTCATCCCTCAGGATTTATACAGGAATGCAGGTGGATATTACCCTTTATGAAAATTAATTATTCAAAAGGTTAATTAAGGATGAAGAGTATCATAACACTTAATTTAATTTCATTCTTCATAATTCCATCACAGTTGCATGGCTCTTGAACCCTTCATGAACATGCATCCTATATTACCTGAAGAAGGTTTGAGCTAGATGACATTAAACTGTAGGAATAGTATTTATGAGTTAAAGAAACATAAAATACAACAATATAATTTTTGACTTATAGTTATAGAAAATACATTAATATAAGTTCAATGAAAAATGAATCTAAACAACCTATAGTATATAGCCCTAGTTAAAATACTCTAAACTAATAACAGTAAGTGGTTCGAGCTAGAAGACTCTAGACTATAAGAAATATAATGTTTTAGATAGAAGTATCGAAACTACCAGCAGTAAGAGATCCAATATGGAATACATTAAACTAAAAAATAACAATGTTATAGTTTTCAAGACCTTAAAATAGCTAACTGAAAGAGAAAAAATCCTTTCTAGGATGAAAACACAAAAAAGAACCCTATAAAAAATAAACTATCTGCTCTGTGGACAAGTACATTGTGTGACCAAAGTAATATTGAGAACTCACAAAATATAGAAGGTATAAAACCTATTATTTAAAAAACCAATAAGGGAGATTCATAAGAAAAATCCAAGTACATAGTCACTATGCTTCCCCTGTATGAATCATAGGGAAAATCTAGGGAAATGTAACAAAGAAGATACAATGCATGTAGGACTATTATTTATCTCAAAAAAAAATTAATCTATGGTTTCTAAATCAACTGTCTTAGGAAAAATTAGAGCATTATCCCTCTTGAATTTATATCTTACACAAATTATCCTTTTAAACCCGGTGATCCGAGGATGATCGAAGTAGATATGCAAATGAGAAATATCATGTTGGGGGAATTCATGTTAAAATCTCAATATAAATCTATTATGATTCAGTAAATTGGGATTACATTGTATTATGTATATTATGGGAGGATTTGATGATCCATATGGTAACAAATAAAATCAAAAAATATTGGGCATAAGTATCCTCTTGGTAGAACTTATAATCCCTCAATTGACATAGTCTAGAACTATACTCTCATAAGGCTTTATATCAAAGCTTGTCATATACTCAATATATGGAAAATTGTGTTTTGATTACCTTATAATAATATTGATTTAATTAAGAATTCATCTTATTCAAAGGTGATACATTTTTTTAACACTCATAATTGTGCTCCTTGCAATTTTCTGATGAACATTTGAGAACTATCAAGACCATGATAAACACTGATATACTTTATTGGATTCAGAAATGACATGTTTGAATAATAGACTTGATATTTTCATTATAGCAAACATATTTTTTCCCCTTATTATATGAACTTTCACAAATATTATTTTATATGTATTTACAGGTTCCCATGGAAAAATGTTTTCTAGCCAATCCAAAGAATTGGGAAGCTCTACAAAGGGATCATGGAGGAGTATCCTCGACCACACACTTGGAGAAAACTGGCCAGCTAGCTGAGTGGTGAGTGTGGGAAATAGTAGCTGACATTGTTGTGAAAAAGGTATGTGATACTTTTCAAAGGAGGGTTGCACAATAGAAGGGAATGGATAATGTGGGAATAGTTCAGGTGTTGTGGGTGCTGACCCTAATGACTTCTTGAGGGGATCTTGTTGCATAATCCCTTTTTAAGGCCCCCTTCCATAGATGAGATAGATGTTGGACGACCAGTTATTTGCACACTATTCATTCATAAAAACCAAATATATAAAATAATGGTTGTCCGATCAATTTGATATCATTCGTTTGATACCTCACATGTGTTGTCCTCAAACTATCCAATCTATTTCCCTCACTAAAACACCTTGTTTGATACAATGAGTCATACCCAAGGTTTTCTGCATGATCTTGGTGACTAAAGACCACCATACTATCATTCTCAAATAATCATGATCAATATAGATGAATCAGCCTCAAAATATCAATGAAATTCATGCATATTCACTTTCCGTAAAACTGGTGATGTTATCATGTGAATCTATTTAAATATGCGCACTGGATCACAAAATCCAATGGGGATGACAACGATCTATCATAGGATCCTGAAAAGTTGTATAAATCCTGATCAATGATCACTAGTGTCCTCACATTAACATAGTATGCTATCACATGAATATGATCCTTCAACCTTGTGAAATCCTTCATGATTGTTCATAAAATATGTGTTGGAATGATGAAAATGAGGTGAGGTAGTTTAAAAATCACTGTGATGTCAAATAAATGAGAATGCAACTCCTACCGAAACATATTACCATCTATAGATCATGTGATGATTCACCATCTAAACACCTTATATTCCTAGAATTGATCGTATGAATTCAATCATGGTAATAATCGTATACAATCATTGCATGAACAAATGATGATGAATAAGAGGTCGTGAATTGTCAGTGGATCCAAATTGACTTTCGTATGAATCAATTCATACAACGTCATGAAGGAAGGTCCTGAGAAGCCATCCATGATCACTGTTAAACAATAATGTGGTAAAAAGGCTATTCTAATGTTAGGAAAATCCTTCACGTGAGGATGTTCATTGCCTCAAGCCAAGGCATGAGGAGACTTACCCTTGAAATGTGGTAATATATCGAGTGGCATCCACCTATATTAAATGTTAATCCCTATAATAATATACAGAAATGAGAGATGGGGAGAAGGGATTACAGATGAGGAGTGAAGTGGTGAGGTGAATGAGAGGAGGAGCAGAAGGCTTCCACCATCATAATATTCTCTTTAGGTGCATGAAAACATCCACTATGTGGTCCTTTAAAGTTCACATGATCACATGGGAAAATAATTATCATGTGATTAATAGTTCATATTGGGTGATCACATGATTTTTTGAGGCATAACTGGTTTAAGGAATCACCCTGTAAATCCCAAATCTATTCATGTGACAGAAATGTATGTCCCCAACGCAAGTCCTTATAACCCCTTGTAAGATTCCATTGTAATCAAGTGATCACATGATGATTGAGAAACCTATACTATGTTATGTATGGGTGAGTATCGAACATGTGCCTCTTTTCCATGCATAGTTATGATGATGAACCCCTGGTCTCATGATGCCTCTATTTTCTTAGGTGTGGTATCCCTTTAGACATGTTGGTCAACCATACTACTGTCTATCGAAACACACTAGTGGATATGTAATACCTCTGTGCAGTCTTGAGGATGTGATCAAATGAACCCTCATTCTCTGGATATCATAAACCCTTGGTCTCATGATTCTTTCATGTATCCCAATAACGGGCTACCACAACATGGATCGCCCATACAAATCCTCAACCATGAAATGGATGCACTTTGACTATAAACCACATGCATGAATATGTGATGAAAATTCTCAGTTGATCACCATTTTCCATTTCACACCTCCAATTTAAATCCTTTTAAAAAATTAATAAAATCCCTACCAACTCCCCCATTGAGGTAATGAAAATTTCCTGAGAAATGGAGTTTAATGTGACTCAGTAATGTGGGATTTCATCAGTACAAATGAGGGCTTTTCATTCATATAAACTCATGGATATGACCTCCATTTTTAATAAAAACTGTATGATGAGTGTCTGTGAATTGACCCCTTTGAACATGAAACTCAATAACCTAGAGATTTTCTTGATCCGGAACATGTTCCTGAGACCTCAACCCATTATTCAATTAAATTCCCACAATCACAAGATTATTAAGTGGTCTTGTAATTCTATTGGGAGGACTCATACATGCCATTATTTATCACGATACATAACATGGAATAGACACATTGATCACTAGATAAGCCTTGGAAATTTTATGTTTATCTGTAACAGTCTATGGAAAATGCACTTTGATCATGAAAAGACATCCTATGTAGGGAAGGTTGATAATGAGAACACACCCTGGACATGTTAGCATTTTATAGTTAATGGAGCTAGATATTTATTCATTTTCATGTGAAATTAATTAGACATATTTACTTTAAAATTTTGAATACATCATGAACACTACACATTGATCAAGTAAATACATCTAGGATAATTTAGTTGATCAGGTGAAAGACCCTTTACATGTCTTATTTGATCATGAGAACTCATCTTGAATATGTCACATTTCCCATTCAAAGACATCTGAGACAAATCACTTTAATCTTGCGAATACATTCTAGAAAAATCAAATTAATATTGAGATTATGTCCTTGATAAGTAACTTTGATCATGAAAATACATCCAATAATATTCAGTTGATCATGTGAAAGATCATGGACACATCAACATCAATCATGTGAAGCGTCTTGGACATGTCCGGAAGACAACATTGGATGTGTATTCCATGTCTTACTAGCACCTCAAACATGTCGGGATGATATTCAAGACATGTATACTAGATGAACAAGATATTTTGGGAATATCCCATTGGACATGTCATCCTCATTCAATAGACGCACTCAAACTTATTCATTCTGCACCCCCAGAAAAAAACCTTCTGCCACATACCACCTTTATAAGGGGAGTGTCATTAATGGGTTATTTTTACACACTCACAAAATCATATTTGTACAAATATCTCATACGAGACCTCTATGTCATACCAAGAATATTCGACAAACCTTTTATGGCCATCGTCTCTATTTATCTATAATAATATAATGAATCAATGTGAGAATAGGAATCCATCCTAGTGTAATCCGCGTGTTTTCTTAAACCTTACTGATAATAATAACGTCTCAGAGTATGATCACCTAGCACAACCCATCCGCAAGTTAGGTGGTAAACGAACTATGAGAACATTAATTCTTATCCAAATAGGATATGTTGGATTCATTACCATGTGTTGAGCTCCAATGGGAATCCACCATGTTTTAAGTCCCTTCATATCACAAATATTCCTGGATTATGGGAATAAACTCTCACACAAGTATTCTATCCTTCCACATTCATCATCAGATGATAACATGGATAATAAACTAGAATCCCTTTAATTCTAATCCATGAAAACACCCTCAGGTACCTTATTAAATGAACTATGGCGAATATGATTCATGTCTGAACATGATATGTAAGACATCGTCCTTAGTCTCAAGATCCAACGGTCATCCTATCTAGTGTAATACGCTCCATATCCCAAATATTATTGAGTCATGGTAAAAAGTTCTCCCATACGACTAATATCCATCCTCATCAATCATTGGATTACAATATGGATAACACAATACAAATTCTTAAAGATTTATCCCTAACCATTCCATCAAGTACCTTAAACCCATCAATTGGTTAGGTGAAAAATGATCTAAAGTGAATTTGATTTCTATTACAAATTAAATAAATAGGATGTCTTACTACAGAATGATCTACATACCATATCATCCATGAGATTAGTAATCATACCTATCAAAGAGAATATTTAATGATTAATCCCCGTGAAAATATACTCTTCTATGTTATGTCCAATTATTAGATATCTCTTATTTCTCACAGCAAGCATGGATTATATGGGCTTAGTGATTGGAAACGATTGTATGAATAGAAAGGAGATAATATTAATAGGTTGGAACGTTAATTAGGATATAAGTCTGATTAAATATAATCTTCACTTAAAGGTACACACACACACCAGATGAGGCAATCTAGGGTAGCCTTAAATTAACAATTCTCACCCATGGCCTCTATTATTTCAGATTTCACAAAATAAACATGAAAAATATATGATTTGGATACTATATTAATAGGAGATTCTGGAATCTTCATCATGTATCGATACCTAAATTTACTTTATTTCCACATGAAATTAAACTAAATTTTATATTCCTTTCACATAACATCGAACGATCTCAATAAAACTCTGTGGGGTTTGATTCATGTTCTCACATGATACGTAGGACACCATGTTAGGGTTCAATCCCAAATCCAAGACACCAACCTCCTCCAAATATGAAAAAAATCCAGATCTCCTATACATTTCTATAAACCAAATCGACATAAATAAACAAGATAATGACGGAGAACCTATGATATACGCACAGTTTTTTCACATCAACACCTGGTATTAACCAGGTTGTTGTCACAATGGTAACCTATCCCGTATTGGGGCCTATGAAGTATTTCATGAACATTTCTTAAACCTATAATAGATTCCAATAATATGACATAATTCCCCCCAAAAGGGTTTGATGATCCAAAACACCCATCCACATAGCCAATTTTATTTCCTACATTTTGTTGGTTCTCAAACCCCAAAGGACTGCATGCCTTTAAAAAGTGGGTATGTACTCATTTTTGGATGTGGGAACCAATGGGAGTTCATTTTAGATACAAAGATGGTCCACCAGATGAAATAAATTTTGAAACAACCCTCAATAACTCCCAATGAAGCATCAGGTGAAGCCATTCCAGATTTATTCAGAAACATTAACAAAAAGTACTTGTTCCCTCTGATGTGAAACACTATGGAATATAAATACCTTATCACCAAACTCAAATAATTGTTTCATTAAAAAAGAAATCCACATTTACTATTCATTAGGTATTCTTCAAAAAAATAATGTTTTACGTATTAAATTAAATGAAAAATCATCTTCACATTTTATTGTATGCTCAGGTAATTCCCTAAGAAATACATCAATGTATTCCTACACAATGGGTACATCCTCAATATAAAGATTATATTCCCATCTTTAGGATGTTTATCGTATTAATCCATAATAATTTCATTCAAAATAGTTAAAATAGGTTGATCTAGGCATGTCTCATATGATGAAGTCTCCCCCTAAAGACAAGGAATAACACATCTTCCTAAAAAAATAGTAATTTCATTTTCCATGTAATATTTTTTTCTCATAATAGATTCAAAACAAGTCTATACCAAATATTATGTAAAAAATAACCATAGGTATTATAATAAAGTCATCAAATATGTCACATTTATGTTTCATAATGATAACTGACTGAATCATCCTTGTTGTGGTGAAACTCTAACTGGGAGTCTTGATTGATAACACACATTTTAAGGTGTTATGGAAATATATAATTGTCATGGAAAACAATGAAGATATAAAAGTGTTGATAGATATATATTAAATAAAAAAATTATAAATTTGATGATATGATTATAGTATTGGCTACTACATAATGGTGTACATCATCCTCAGCTGTATTGGTTGCATAAGATTAGATTTTCCTGACTGATCTTTTCTATGGAAATTCGCAGGACAATTGGGGAATGTGTTATAATAGTTCCTGATATAATTAATATTAAATCCCTACACCTTGATGTATCCATCCTTACCACATTATTCTTGATAACAATGTCATGTTTTCTATACTCAATGAAAAAATCACTTTCTTTTATACATGTACCAAGGTGTTTCATTCTATAAGTATCACCTATTGGAAAACTCCCCTTTATCTTCTCCACTTATCCATTTCTTACACTTCTATTGTATTATTATCTTGATTTAAATTGAGGCCATATGAATTGGATAATTATTTACCTATCTTGATTTTACATGACACTATATCCTTTAATTATGAGAAATATTTGTAGAATAATACCCTTTGATTGATTATCATTAGTCCATCCAATAAAAGCTCAATATTTCTCTTTGGATTACATAAAATTTCTACATTATGAATTTATAACTCTATATTGGTTTCATAATTCATATAAATAATTTACTCTTTATTTTTTCATGAGATAATTAATTACCTTCATATATTTGGTTATTGATCGTGATAAAAATATTTTTCCAATAGGGGTACCTTGAAATCCTTCTACTCCACATTTTCTTTTTATTCTAATCATTTTTGTTTTGAATAAATTACCACTATTTATATTCATTACGTGAGAGATGATAAAATTCCATAAAAACATTCTGAATTTAATTACATCTGAAATAGATAAATATCTTCTCTAATGAACTTATCCATTACTCAACTAAAAATGAATTAGTAGTCCCACTGAATAATGGAGGTTGTTCATGCATAAATTGGTCTAAAATTTTTACACAATGTTATGGATCATTAGGATTCTCTATTGTAGAAATGTTATTTCTAATAACCTGAGTAATTTTCCCAAATATGGTTATAATTTTTTCAGTACTAGATGTAGCTGAAAATCCAACTTCATTTTATTTCCTATGAGGGAAATTCATTCATGGTGTGTGCATGTTGATACATATTCTATTACATACTCTAGGTGATATTTATACAATATATAATAAACTAAATTATATACCAACATTATGAAACATTATGTTTAATCCCAAAATTATTAAAATATTAACATAAATTTAAAAATTTGTACAAAGATACTATCATAATCATAAACATGGTTTATTTGGGAATGTTTTTAAATCATAAAAATATTTTCAAATCCTTTATAATTGTTTTTATAGAAAATATGATTTAACATAAGAATATCCCCCATGAGATTCTATTTTGGGTTATGATAAGTGAACAAACAACGTGCACCAAAGTGATGGTTGATATGTAATCAAACAAACCCCTTTTGTGGATATTATAACTAGATGCATATGGTTCAAAACCAAATATACATATTTTATCAAGAAAGGGATTTATTGCAAATAAATACACATAATCTCTACCTTAACAAATAATTTGGATGTTATCCTATACATTGAATTATCCACACGGTCAGTAATAGGGATATATTCTTGAATCTAAATTTTCCTATATCTAGTTCCCAAAAATTCTGGTAAACTCACTATGATTCTAACTATAATGACCCCGACCCCAGTATCCTAGATCTGTTGGTTAAATTATTATATTATAACTAGTTAAAAGAAAATGAATCCATAAAATAATATATAATTTAGTAGTCTTGGTAAACTAAATACAAACATCAATTTCACATGACACTTGAAAAACATAAAACACAACAGTGTATTTTCTTCGATTGTTTCACCATTTACATTAGTATAACCCTACATATCAATCATAATATACATATTAGAATCATTGAGAAGAAAAAAATAGAAAGTGGTGATCTCGAATTCTTATTAAGGGTATAAATATAGTGGGATCTGTCAAGAATGAAACATAATCAATACGAAAATGTAAATATCTGAAAATACATGAAATTTAATCATTAACATTTGAATAATATTGTATGAATAAATAATGATAAAATTATTCCAAAAAAATAAACAAATGATCTAGAAAATAATGCATGGATATTATAAAAAAATAATCACATGGACATAAATAACTAAATCTATAAGGATGGAATTCATAATGTCGGGTATTTCAAACATAATATTTAGGACTCACGCCATGACATATATATAATCAAGGCAATGTTCCATGACAACTTAAATAAGTATGTAGGGACTCTAATAAATACCCAATCTAGTTGGTGTCTTGATAAATACTGATGCATCTAGGGGAAATGAAACTCTAGTTCCAACCAATTACATAATAATTCCAATGAATTCGTCATATGAATAATCCCTACATCTTAATCAACATGTCTCAAAAATTAATTATATTTTTCTTTATTTAATGAAATATAATGCATAATATTAATAATTTTATCATTCAAAATGATCATAATCCATACCAACAAAGAATATGGATGAAATCAATACAAAATATTCCTAGTGGACCATAATTAAAATAAAGGGTTGTAATAATTGTTGAATATGAATACAATAAAAGGATCCTTAAATCATTCTTAAAGAAAATACAATTTTAACTTTTTTAAATTATATTTAAAAATAAAAAATATATAGAATATTAGTGAATAAATTTTCATTTAAAAGAATCATGAAATCTTATACTAGAATATTATTTGAAATGAGTGGTCATGATAGCATGTGATTTTGTATATACCCTATAGGTTAAAAAAATTCATTTCACATTATTGTAAAAAGGTTACAATCTACCTGATTCATAAAATGAAATGATCATTCCTTTAAAAATATTTTGTATTAATTAAAAAATGAGACAATATTTCATTTAAAATTCCTCGTGAAAATGTCATGAATATTTTTGAATCTATTTTTTTGAAATCATGGATATATAAAAAAATTTATTCCCATCCAAAGAGATAAATGAAGACATCTTTTGTTAAACAAATTCTAAATAACTTTAAGTAAATAAAATGTCAAAAAGGAAATATTACATGAAAATTTCATTTATAACCATAATAGAAGAAACTAAATTTTGTTCATGATAAATAGGTTAAATAATTCTCCCCATGGAGGCTGAAAGATACACAATCCTGAATAATAAATCCATTTTGAAATTAAACCCTTCCCACTTTGATATCATTTTAATCATAACCCACATGAAATAAATCACATAAAATTAATAATTAAATATTAAAAAGAAAAATAGATATATGATATTACATATAAAAGTTTGGTTATATACAACACATAATGGAATAAGTGGAGAATATGGATTATCACTAATTGAAAAAATGTGACACAAGAATTACTTACCTGAGGTCTAACTTCCATCAAACGTGTTAAAATAGGAAGTATAATAAATATAATTTTACTATAAATATATTCCATAACCATTATCCTTTATATAATATCAAATATGATTTAGATATATCATTTTAGCTCCCATTTATTAAAAACTAATTGTTAAAATCATTGTTTCATGTAACCACATCTTATTTTTTCAGGTATGTCTTGGATTATTAATTATGGTACTCATACAATGATCGCGATTAAATAATCTTTAAAATTTTTCACACGATATAAATATAATATTTATTTATTATATAGGTATTTAGAGTTATCTAATTGTGTTATATATAGAAAAATTAATTACACCATTCATGGAGACAATTGGCCATATGTATGCGTGAATGATGCTTCCATTATTCTAATGGATGGAAGGAAAGAAATTTAAGTTGAAATTAAAAATTTTAGTTTCCTTATTATATCATATGTATCACACACACATATATATATATTCACTAAATATATCCATATTCTTATTCATGTTAATATAAAATGTAAAGTATATCACATCGCTATGTAGAGGCGGTAGTCCACACATACGTACAACAAATGTCATTTGCTTCCAATGGATTTGAATGTTAGTAGGTATATGTGATATTATAATTTAATAGTATAAAAATTTCATAAATAGTTTATACATATATTAAATCCTTAATTATATCCATCCATGAGAGGTGGTGATGGAAACGAATTACATTGGTTTGGGAGGTGGTAGTTGTAGTACACATGATTGAAAATATTATTTCCAATTTTATGTGTGTAGATAAGGATATAGGTTAACCAATAAATATAATAACATCTTAGTATATAGGATATACCATTTTTATGATTTTCTCATAGTTTGATGAGATTTGGAGAAGTTATAAAAAGAATTAAAATGAAAATTCATGGTCAAGAACATTTCATCTTCATCGGAAACCCTCTTTAGGTTTATTCCTAAATACCTCATACATTAACTTTATTATAAGGAAATGAAATATAGTATATGGTGATGTATTTAAGGATGTTATTAGGGTAGGTTTTCTCTAGAAAAAAAAATGTTCTGTGAGTTTTTTTCATGACCTGTCCCATGGGACCCGTGTCGTGACTACCCCATGCCCGCCTTCCACTGGCTGAGGGCTAGTCACTAGAACTAGAAAGGAATATCCCAAATAGGGAAGGAATTTCCATTTAAAAACACACACACACACAACCCCATCACAACACACATAATAGTGGAAACAAGTATACCACTCAAACAAGGTTGAGTGCTAGTACAAGTGAATGCAAGTGGGCCAGAATACAAACCCATCAAAAAACT
The DNA here is from genome assembly GCA_963277665.1 of Viscum album. NCBI lineage: Eukaryota > Viridiplantae > Streptophyta > Magnoliopsida > Santalales > Viscaceae > Viscum > Viscum album. The sequence goes on from OY728164.1 coordinate 1,822,186,169, forward strand.
AAAAACAATAATGTAAAAAGGGGAACTATGATGGCCATATGCTAAAAACCCCGCCTGATGATGAGACATGGTAGGATACTAGAAGATAAAGCAGTATGTTCTTCCTACCTAGTCCTACTAGGCCTTACATGGTCCTAGGCCACAATGTCCACCGCCACAGCACCCGTTAGTCCCGTCCTCCTGAGAACCACTGTCAAAATGGAAATCGTCTGCACCAGACACAACATATGCAGTGGAAGCCCATGTAGGTGTGAGTATAACAAGACTCAGTATGGAGCTCGAGACCCCTGAAGGTCTTATAGTAATCAAAGAATTAAAAACACCACAAAAGAAAAACACCCCATAGGTAATGCCACCCTGCCAGATTTCAAACACATAGCACATAGTAAAAGATAATATCACATCATGTATAACATATGTACATAAGTAAAGATGATTAGTCGCCTAAATAGATCATCTTATTCTATTGAGAGGCTTAGCTGCTGACCCGAACGGGTTCACTAGGTTCTGACACACAAAAGATCAATAGGTGATGATCCATGAAGGATCTCTAAGTTCTAACCCTCTGAGGATCGATAGGTGCTAACCCATAGTGGTTCTCTAGGTTCTCACCCATAGAGGATCAATAGGTGACGACCCACACAGGATTGTTATTCATTCATCACATCATAGCCAAACATTGGATTTATACACTTTTAATGCTTGATTTATAGAGGATAAACTCCTCAATACATCAGCCATAACTCAACATCCACGTAACCCCACATAGAATAACCCCAAAAGTCATTTTCTATTAAGGGTCCCAACGCAATAGAAAGTGCGTCGATCGGATGTCTGATCTGTATTTTATGGGTTTTTTAGTAAAAAGGCCCCGATTTGATACGTGTCCGATCCAACCAATCCGTCCTCTATATTCTACCAAAACACATGTATCATATATCTGAAGGCATGCATCCTCGCTAGGGTCACAATGAAACTGACATTGCATCAATCAGATGTGTGGTTACAAGATACATGTGTTTTAGTAAACAGGGGGTTAGTTGTGTCTTGGCCTAGTCCAACCCAATCAGACTGACCCAACCAACTCGACATGGGGGTTCCAGATACCGCTAGTTCAATTAGATGGGATTAACCATTCCCGGTTTGGGTCAGGGTCGGTCTGGTACAGCCTGGCCAGTGGGCCACCCCAATGGGCCTCGCTAGACTGGGCCCGGTTTGGCTGATGGTTCAGCCTGCCGGGTCACCCGGTAACATGAGCTTGTCTGGCCTAGCATGAAGCACCTGTATCCAACTCAGCTTTTGGCATGGGTGTGGCCCTCTTACTAAAGATCAGTTATGCAGTGTGGCCAATGAGGTGCTTCTGGGATGCAACATCATACCGCATTTGGCCTCTGCTGGCCCTGCATGGGGTGGGCCTTCCTCCTTCCGAAGTTGACGGACTTCAGCTTAGTGTGTTTGAGTGGCCCAGACAGAGTCCACCCCCACAATGCAGAGCCAATGGGTGTAATGCCACCCTCAACCCACAGTTTCGGACTCCAGTTCTAGTGCACCAGTGATACCTTTGATGGGCCACCAGAGATGCTCTAGTGGTCCATTTCTTGAACATCTAGTGTTTATTGAATTTTTTGTCCACCAACATCACCATGATGGCCTCAAACTCAATTTTCCACCATCTTGAGAAATAATCCATGAGTAATGGACAACAAATAACTATGGCGGAGGTTCTAGACCCTTCTTGTGTCATCCCAAGACCTTCACATTAGATTTTAGGCATGGGTTAAAGTGTTAACCACATAACAATCGTGAAACCTCAAATAAAAACCACACACATATAACCACCCACAAGAATGAGTGATTCACAGATCAACCCTTAGTCTACAGGCCTGCATTCATCATTAATTTTCTTGAATGAGGAAGAAATTATCAAATACTTAAAACAACGAAACTGTAACACCCTGACACCAGTTACCCAGAGTCAGTGCACTATTACAAAACATTGTCACGATCACAAAAGATCAAGTCTCGAAAGACCGATTAGTTTAGCAGCCTTGGAAACACTAGATACATTCATAAGTATTACATTACATCATAAATTGAAAAACTACAACAATATAGTCTCCATATTCCACACTCATATACCCCCATAATATCCCTGAATGTTATTCAAAAAATACTTATTCACATCCTGGAAAAAAACATATAAATTGGTGAGATCAGATGCTCAGTAAGGATAACAATATAGTGGAATATTTCGTAAATAAGCATAAACATTTAAGGTATTGTATAAATAAAACAAAAGACATTTATCAATGAACATCAACATAATATGGAGAAAATAAAATGAAATAATTCGATTTACTTATTGACATGGATATTCTACTAGTCGTATAATCACATCCAATATCAATAACCACTTTCATAATGATGGAATACATAATGCCAGACTATCATAACCACATAGTCAAGGCCTTGTTCCAAGACTAAAAATAAGATTTTGTCAACGCCTTGTGCCAAGACACTAGTTTGTCTCATTAGACATACTGAAGCATCGAGGAGATATATCGGGCTCCACCCGTCACTTACTATGTCCAATTAATTCTTCATATGAACAGGTTTAAACATAACATAAACATTCATACTAAAACTAGAATATGAAATGTCAATACTTTCTCCATAAACCATGAATGGTATAAAAATAAAACATCCACAGTCAAACATATCACAAAACATTCAATACAATATGGAAGTTTTGTATCATAATAAATCAACATCAAATAAGCATAAAATCCATCAATGGATGTTGACATAGATGAAATCAAAACTATTTGAGAGAAATATCTCTTTTTAATAAATCATATAATTGTCACATAATTATAAAAGAAAACATTTACTTTTAAAATATTCTTATAATCTTGTAAGAGAAGCTTCAACAATTTTATAATGGTGTAAAATAGTCGCACCCTGCGTATAAGTTAATAAATACATTCTTACCTTATTTCTATCAAAAAGGTTAAAAAATACCATGTTTGGAAAATGACAGAAAGATTCTTTTATAAACATCATATAAAAAGTCAAAAAATGGTATAAATGATTTTAAAAAATATTCTATTAAATAGTAATAATGTTTTTAAATACATGATTAAGAAAATAGATGTGGATGATAAAGAGGTCCCATTAGATACTTATGTAAAAACAACCTCAGATAATAAAGAGATTGTGAAATTAACCCTTAATTTGTACATTTCCTTGGTTATGGGTAGGTTAACCTCCTATATAATGGTGAAATAATATTTATTAAATTATACAAGAATCATTTACATTAATATGATATCATATATGATCTTTTAACGTTGTTTTGTAAATAATATCTTAGTATTATCGTCGTTTCAAGTGTTAACATATTCATTTTCCTTTATATTCTTTATTATGTGAGTCATATTTGTAAAGGATGGGATGTATCGTATTCATATCAAGAAATACATTGAGTCTTTAAACATTATTATTAGTCATATAATGAAAATTAGTCTTCAATGGATATGTTGGGGAACAAATCTCATCGTGTTCGTGGATATAGTAATCTGTATGTACGCACGAGCGACTATATCATTCTTTTGATATTAAAATAATATATGATTTGATGGAATATCATATATATACAGAATAAGTATAATGTTATATTTATTATTTACATGAATTACACATCATTGTTATACCCATCCAAATAATAATGTATTGAATAACAATTACACCAAGACGCAAAGACAGTAATCCGCACGTACGCACGTCTGGTGACATGTCATTCAAAGGATGGATAGAATAACGAATATGGTTGTACCATATTTATAATATCATCAAAATATATAGAAGGTAATTTATTTATTATTTTATAATGGAAATATGAAAGAAATAAGAAGTGGTAGAAGAAATGAACTTGAAAGAGGGTGGTGAAATTATTCCCTCTTCATCGGGTTCTTCCTTTTGATTTGATTAAAAGGGCTCCATAGGATGGCTTTATGACTAAAGTTATGACTCTAGGATGAAGTTTTGGATTTTTAGAGGATATTTGGATAGAGGTTGTCTAATCCAAGTTTCTTTGAAGGTGTGAATTAGAGAGAAGGGGGAGTTCCCTTTTAAAAGAGCGGTTAGGGGCACCTTAGGAAAAGATGGAAATATTATTTTATAATAAAATCATTTTTGGTTTCTAAAGGCTCCAAAATGGATTATTTAAAGGATGAGGTGTGTATGGGTTGAAAACCACTCAACCAATAGGTTTTATACAGGCTTGGTTCACTATATTAACTTAATCTTATAGATATAACTCTTAGTTAAATAGATTGACATTTACCATGTCACATTGTATTTTTATATTATATGGTTAATAAACATACTATATACATCCAAGAGAACCCCAAGTTATTCTTTAATCATACAACTATCAATATATAAGTTTTTTGGCCAATACTTATATTTTTAGGAATATAATATAAATTTATAATATAATATTTGTTTAAAAAACTTTTTAAGTGAATTTTGACACTATTTTGAATTTTGTTTTTGATATATTCATAACAGCGTTATTACATAGAAAACAATTAATATAAACACCCTAATATGTAATATTAACCTATAAAATTAGTGTAATTCATACAAAAGTATCAAATTACATTTATTTGGATATTAATAATAAAAATTATTTTCATATTTTATTAATTAGCTAATTACTGCATCACCATTGTGTCATAAATAAATTAAATTATTTAATGTATAAAAATTATAAATAAAATACCGTCATGTAGTAAATCTTTTTATATTTCTAATGAATATTTCTAATTGAATTTATCATATGTATAAAGCTATATGAATAATGTTTTAGTTATTAAACATGGATTTTAACTCTTTAAACTCTTCGTTGAATTAAATAATAATAAATGTCCTAATCTAATAAAAGTGGAAAGATAAGGTACATATTTTATTCATAAGGTATATTTGGTCAAATTTTACATAGCCAATAGAATTAGGACACGTGTTATGGTAATAATAATATAATTTTTACCATTAATTACCCTATTTACGTTTAACGGTGGTAAATAAAAGAATAAAGATATTATTCACCAAAAATTATTTTTATCTTATTGAACCAAATTTTACTCCTTGATATTAATCTTGTTTCTCTGATTTTTTAAATTCCACTCATAAAAGTGGTAAAATTATGTTTTATGTTAATTTGCAAATTCTCCTAGGATATTGGTAAAAGATGGTGAAAAGTTAAATAAAATTTTTATATATCTAAAATCATTATAAACAGACTCTAATGAGTTACATTGAATATATATAGGTACTATGTATATATTTTTACCTAAAATAAATTTAAATAAAATAAAAAATTATTTAAATAAAAATTCGGTTTTAAACTATAACTCAGTGTTTTTTCAATATTCATAAAAAATAAACAATTTTTAGAAAAATACCAAAAATTCACCTTAGGATAATATTTATATTCTGAATCCGAAAATGAAGTCCATTTTGAAGGATAATATTTAAAAAAATTCAATAATTTTGTATTACAATTCATAACCGCTAGTTTGATTGGTTGTGGTGAATTTGAACTCGAAGTTGCGTACAACACACGATACTGTATTTTTCAAATAGAAGCATACCGTGGAAGCATGGGGTGTTTCATTACCCCCTTGTTCAAGTAATGTTTTCCTCAAAATTTCCAAAATATTACTCCATAAAAAGACTCGGGTGGTTATTCATCATATGTTTCTCGGGCTCCCACGTTGCCTCTTCCATCTTATGGTATCTCCATAGAACTTTTACCAGAAGATTCATCCGATTTCTCAGCAGATGTTCTCTAATTTCAGGAATCCTGACGGGCTCTTCACAATATGATGTATTGGGTTCCAGTTCTACTTCTTCATAAGTTATTACATGTGTTGGGCTAGACATATATTTTCTCAACAGTGATACGTGGAACACATCGTGAACTTTGGAGAGACTTGGTGGCATTTCCAATCGGTAAGCTACAACACCATTTCATTATATAATTTAGAAAGGTCCTATGTACCTGGGACTCTATTTACCTTTCTTACAGGAATGTAAAACTCCCTTATATGGATATACCACCAAGAAACCAGGATCTCCTACCTAATATTCCAAATCCTTCATTCGGTTATCAGCATAGCTCTTCTCCCTACATTGAGCTGCTTTGATGGGGTTTTGGATTACCTTCACCTTTTCCATCGTTTCCTCCACCAGTTCTGGGCCTACGAGTTTTCTTTCACCGAAATCATCCCAACAGGTTGGTGTGAGACATCTCTTTCTGTATAAAGCATCATATGTTTCCATCGGATTATATGAATTGAAGCTATTGTTATAGGAAAATTCTACCAGAGGTAAGTATTGATCCCACATACCTTGAAAGTCATGTGAGCATGATCTCAACATGTCTCTTAAGGTTTGAATTGTCCGCTCTGATTGTCCATCAGTTTGGGGGTGGTAGGGAGTGCTCAAATGAAGTTTAGTATCCAAGTATTTTTGAAGACTTTTCTAGAACCGTGATGTAGAATGTGGATCACGATCAGAATCAATCAATATGAGAACACCAAAAAGTCTCACAAATTCTTTATTATATAGTCTTGATAGACATTCATGTGGTAAATCCTCCTTATAGTATGAAAATGTGATGACTTTGTAAGATGAACAACAAAGACACATATTGCATCATTCCTTCTAGGGGACTTTGGTAGTCCCATGACAATGTCCATCATGAAATTATCCCATTTCCACTCATGTATGGAAATAAGTTGCATGACTCCTCCAGGTTGTTACCTTCCAACTTCACTTGTTGACAAACCATACATCTTAACACAAAATCAGCAATCTCCTCATTTATGTTGTCCCACCAAAAATGTTCCTTCAAATCTCTATACATCATGGTGCTCCTAGGGTGTATAGAGAAATTGGAACTATAAGCATCGTCCAACAATTCCCTTTTTAGATCAGGTATATCAGGAACACAAAGTCTCTTCCCAAATTTAGAAATTCCATCTTCAAACACAAAGTCATTCAATCTCCCATCATTCACAACTTTAATCTTTTTTTGAAACTACTCATCATCATCCAGATAACTTTTTATCATTTCTAGTAATGATGTTTTGGAAACCATTTGATAAATCATTAATGTTTCACCATCCATGGTTATTCCTATACACATCTTTTCTAGATCTATGAAAATATGATCCCTTTCAACTCTCATTTTGTTCAAAACCCCATGATCATTTCTTCTCAAAGCATCTGCCATATTATTTTCCTTCCCTGGGTGGTAGTGTATCGTGCAATAATAATTCTTGAGTAGTTCAAGCCATCTCCTTTGCCTCATGTTGAGTACTTTCTATGAGAAAATATACATCAAACTCCAGTGATCAGTATAAATATCATAATTTTCACCATAGAGGTAGTGTCTCCAAATCTTCAATGAAACAATTACAACTGCTAACTCAAGATCATGAGTTGGATTGTTTTTCTGATGAATTTTATGTTTTCGTGATGCATAGGCAATAAACCTATCATTCTGCATAATGACACAACCATGTCCTTCCTTCGACGCATCATAATAAATAACAAACCCATCATTCCCTGATGGTAGAGTCAATATATGAGCATTGACTAATCTTCTCTTTAGTTATTCAAAACATTCTTCACACCCTTTTTTCAAACAAATTTAACCCCTTTACGTGTGAGATTTGTTTATGGGTTAGCCAACCGGGCAGAATTCTGGATGAAACGTCGATAATAACCTGCTAAACCAATAAAATTTCATGCCTCAGTTATAATCGTCGGTGCTGGCCATTCTTGTATTGCTATTGTCTTAGAAGGATCAATATAGATTCCATCCTTAGAGACAATATGGCCAAGAAAAGAAATCCCCAGAAGCCAGAATTCACACTTGATAAACTTACAATATTATTCATGTCTTCTCAGAGTCTTCAGGATAATGCACAACTAATTTTCCTAATATTCGTAGCTTTTTGAAGTAAACCAATATATCATCAATAAATACCACTGCAATGTAATCACGATATGCCTTGAAAATTATATTCATTAGATCTATGATAATAGAGGGTGCATTAGTCAGCCCAAAAGGCATTACTGTAAACTTGTAATGCCTGTGACTTGTTCGAAATATTGTTTTCAGAATGTCTCCCTTCTTCCCACACAACTGATGATATCCAAATCGAAGGTCAATATTTGACAAATATTGACCTCCATGTAGTTGGTCAAATAAATCATCAATGTGAGTTAGGGGATACATGTTCTTTATTATTATAGCATTGATCTCCCTGTAGTCGATATATAACCTCATAGATCCATCTTTCTTCTTAACACAAAAGACATGGGATCCCCATGGAGAAACACAAGTGTGAATAAATCCCTTATTACTCAATTCCTCTAGTTGTTTCTTTAGTTCCACTAATTCCACAGTGACCATTCTATAAGGGGTCTTTGATATGGGCCTTGAACCAGGAATTAAATCAATGGAAAACTGAATTTCTTGTTCTGGAGGATGTCCAAGTAATTCTTTTTGAAACACATAATCATATTCTCTCACAATAGGTACATCCTCTATTTTAACATTCCTTCCCTCACCCAGTGTCATTTAATTCTATTCCTCCCCAATAATTGAATTTAGTTGAGATACTAGGGTGGATCTAGATAAGAATTAGGTGGTGATGATTCTTTTCTAAAGTTATGGTGTTCTTTATCATCGTTATCAAAATTAGTAACCTCCTTCTTCATACAATAAATTTTTGCATCATGGTCTGAAAGCCAATCCATACTGAGGATTATATCAAATTCAATCATGGATATGACGATGAGATCAGTAGAAAAAAGAACATTTATATTTTTTATTGGGAACTGATTCACAGAACTTTATAGAAATGATACTTCCATTAAGAGTTTTGACTGAAAACTCCCTTGTTAAATCAAATTGGAATTATCTAATTTTCATAGCAAACTAGGAAGATATGAAACAATGTGATGATCTAGAATCAAATAAAGCATCTTCTAAACATGAGGAAACCATTGAATTATCTTCCACCATGCCTTTAGGAGCTTCTGCCTCAGTAGTAGTGGTTGCATATGCTTGGACGTGATCCCTTTTCCTTTTTTGAGGTATGTTTCCTTGATACTTATGACTTTTGTTTTCATATTGTCCCATCTCCCCACAATAGTAGCATTTAACATCGACAACTTCCTTCTTCCCCTTTCAATCACGAGCTTTGTGGCCTTTTTCACAACACTTTTAACAGAATCATATTCCCTTCATGAATGTACTAGGGTGTTTCTTCCCCCATTTACTACAGGTTGGCTAATAAACTTTTCCTTTCTTCATCTTATTTTTATTTCCAGAGTGATCACCATATCTCTTCTTCTCTTTCTTCTCTTTAAAGTAGTATGACTTAGAGAACACTTTTTCTTTCCTGATACTGCATCAGACAATATCTTCGTATGATGAGAAGGATTTTGATACTAATGCTCGATAGAGAAATGGTTTTAACCCATCAAAGAAAGAGTCAATATTACTTCATGGGTTACATATATAATCTGTCGCATGCCTAGCTAACCTTGTAAAGTTATCTTCATACTTTGCAACATTCTCATCCTCCTTTTTCCCCAGACTCAAAAATTGTCTTTCCGTATCCTCTTGATGGTCATGAGGAAAGTGTTTTTCTATGAAAATATCATTAAACTCAATCCATTACATATTTTATACTTCACCATCTTCCATCGTGTTTTGAATCAATGACAAACATTTATCAGCATCTCTAGTGAGGCAGTAAACTTCCATGACAACTTTTTCCCTTTCACTACTCCACATGGCTTGGAGTATTTTCTCTAAGTAATTTTTCCATTGCTCAGCTTATAGTGGATTTTTACCCCCATTGAATGTTGGTGGTTGTTTCCTCATGATGCGATCTTACATTAATCCTCTACACTGCGGATTTGGGTGCTCTATACAGGTAAGGTAATTATTTATAACCTGAGTGAGTTTTCCCAGTATGGTGATTAGCTGATCAAAACTAGTTGCATCACCATCTCCACTTTAACTATCTTGATTAGGAGGTAAATCCCTACATGTAGTGTTTTCATTGATACAATTTCCATTCCTTCCACTAGGCGCCATTTCTAAACAATGGCACCCACTAGATTAGTTTATGAATCACAATACATAAATCCAAACATGTAAAACACTTAACATAAATTGAACATTTTATGAATATAATCAATATTCATAAAAATGTTTTCTTTGAGGAAGTATATACTCATAAACCCTTCATAATGGTTTGTAAATAAAATAATAATTATCATATGCATATCCCCCAGGAGTGTCGTAACCAAGAGTGCTGCAAGGCCCATTGTCGTGCACTAGTTCCCGTTCGAGTCTAGTTCAAAGCGGTGTTTTCAGGTTTTACCCCTAGGTACATCTATGCCAGATCCTCCTCTACCTTCTCGTATCCAAACAGGGATGTATTTCTCAAAAAACGCCAAAAATAACTACAATACCAAAATTCTAGGATGTTCTTCTATACTAATCCTCAATGTCCATCTTAGGTATGTGTGCTCTAATCATAGTTTATCTAAATCTATCTTCCAAGGATTGTACTAAACTTCCTCTGATACAAACTGTAACACCCCTACCCCAGATACCCAGAGTCAGTGCATTATTACATAACATTGGCCTGATCATAAAAGATCAAGTCTCAAATGACCGATTAGTTTAGTAGCCTCGGAAACACTAGATACATTCATAAGTCTTGCATTACATCATAAAGTATAAAACTAAAACAACATAGTATCCATATTCCACACTCTTTTCCCCTCATACTATCCCTGCAGGTCATTCATAAAATACTACTTCACATACTGGGAAAAATAATACATAGAACAGGGTGAGCTAGATGGTTTGTAAGGATAACAATATAGCAGAAACATTCATAAATAATCATAAACAATTAATAAAATGTATAACTAAAACAAAATACTTTTAAACATTAACATTAGCATAATATGGAAAGAAATAAAATAAAATAATTCCATTTACATATTCACATGGATATATTACTATTCGAATAATCACTTGCAATTTTAATAACCACTTTCAAAATGATGGAATGCATAATGTCAGACTGTCATAACCACACAGTCAAGGCCTTGTGCCAAGACTAAAAAAATATTTTTTCATGGGTTTGTACCAAGACACTTGTTTGTCTCATGAGACCTACCGATGCATCGAGGAGCTATAGAGGGATCCACCTGTAACATACTAAGTCCAATTAATTCCACATTTGAATAGGTTTAAACATAACAAAAACATTCATATTAAAACTAGAATACAATATGTCAATACTTTCTCCATAAACAATGAATGGAATAAAAATAACACATCCACAGTCAAACATATCAAAAAATATGAAATACAATATGGAAGTTATGTATCATAATAAATCAACTTCAAATAAGCTTAAAATCCATAAAAAGATGTTGACATAGATGAAATCAAAACTTTTTGATAGAAATATCTCTTTTTTGAAATCAATTAAAAGTCAAAAAATTATAAAAGAAAAAATTTACTATGAAAATATTCTTATGATATTTTAAGGGATGCTATGATGATCTTATAATGGTGGAAAATAGCCGCACCTGCCGTAGAAGTTAAAAAGGTCATTTTTCCTTAATTATGTCGAAATGGTTAAAGAGGACCTTTTTTGGAAAATTTCCGAAAGATTACTTTATAAAAGTGTTATAAAAAGTCAAAAAATTTTAAAAATGACTTTAATTAATAGTTTATAAAATTGTAAGAATGTTTTTAAATACAATTTTAAAAAACATGGTTGTGTATGATAAAGTGGTCCCAGTAGATGCTTACATAAAAACAACCTCGGATAATAAAGAGATTGTGAAATTAACCCTTACATTGTAATTTTCCTTGGGTGAGGGTAGGTTAAACTCTGGTATAATGGTGAAATAAAATTTATTAAGTTATACAAGAATCATATAAATTAATATGATATCATATATGATCTTTTAACATTGTTTAGATATTATTATCTTAGTATTATCGTCGTTTTGGGTGTTAACGGATTCATTTCCAATATATTATTTTTTATGTGAGTCATATTTGTTATGTATGGGATGTATCGTATTCATATCCAGAATGATATCAAGTCATTAAACATTATTTTATTCATCTAATGAAAATTAGTCTTGAATGGATACGATGGGGAATGAATCTCATCGCATTCATGTAGACGGTAATCCGTACGTACACATGAGTGACAATGTAATTATTTTGATATTAAAATAATATATAATTTGATGGTATATAATATATAAAGAATTATTATCTTGTAATATTTATTATTTACATGAATTTCACATCATTATTATACCCATCCAAATAATAATGTATTGAATAACAATTACACCACAACTTGGAGACGGTAATCCGTACGTACGTAGGTATGGTGACATGTCATTAAAAGGATGGATAGAATAATGAATATGGATGTACCATAATTATAATAACATCACAATATATATAATATTATGGAGTTATTATTTTATAATGGAAATAACAAATAATGAATAAGTGGAAGAAGAAAAGAACTTGAAAGATGGTGGTGAAATTATTACCACTTCTTCAGGTTCTTCCTTTTGATTTGATTAAAAGGGCTCCATAGGCTGGCTTTTTTACTAAAGGAAGGCCTCTAAGATAAGTTGAGATATGTGTATAGGATATTGGGTAAGATTTTTGCCAATCCAAATAGACTTGAAGGTGTGATTTAGATAGAAGGGGGAGTGCCCTTTTAAAAAAGGGGTGAGGGGCACCTTAGGAAAATCTAGAAATGTTATTTTATAATAAAATAATATTAGGTTTCTAATGGATAAAAATGTATTATTTAAAGGATAAGGTGAGGATTGGTCGAAACCCACTCAACCAATAGGTTTTAGATAGGATTGGGTCACTATATTGACTTTATCATTTAGATTTAACTCTTAGTTAAATAGTTTCACATTACCATGTCACCTTGTATTTTTATATTATATTGTTAATAAACGTCCTATATACATCCAAGATAACACCAAGTGGTTAAATAATGAGACAAATATCATTATATAAGTCCTTTTATTGTTCCTTATATTTTTTGGAATAGAATATCGATTAATAATATAATGTTTTTTTAAAAACTCTTTTATGTGAAATTTGACACTATTTGGTATTATCTTTTATCTAAATTCGTAACAACATTATTACTTCAAAAAAAAATTAATATAAAAAATAATAATATGTCATAATAACCTATAAAAGTATTGGAATTCATAAAAAGACTCAAATTCCATTTATTTGGATATTTATACAGTCAATTATTTTAATATTTTTTTAATTAGGCAATTACTGCATCACCATTGTGTCATAAATAAATTAAATTATTTAATGTCTGAAAATTATAAATAAAATACCACTATGTAGTAAATCTTTATAGATTTCTAATTAATATTTATAATAGAATTTTTCTTATGTATAACCCTATATTAAAAATGTTTTAGTTATTAAACATTGGTTTTAACTCTTTTAGCTCTTCTATGATTTAAATAATAATAAATGTTCTAATCTAATCCTAGTGGAACAAAGGTGTTCATATGTTATTCCTAAGGTTGTTTTTGGTCGAATTATACCTAGGAAATATAATTAGGACATGTGTTAGTGTAATTATAATATCATTTTCACCCTCAATTTCCTTATTTTCTTTTAACTGTGGTAAAGAAAAGTAAAAAAGTTACTATTCAAAAAAATTATTATTATCTTATTGAACCACATTTTACAACTTGATATATTCATGATGTTTCTATGATATTATAAATTCCACTCCCAGAAGCATTAAAATTATGTTTTTTTGTGAATTTGCAAATTCTCCTAGGAGATGGGTAAAAGACGGTGAAAAGTTCAATGAAAATTATATATATTTATATAATTATTATAAACTGACTCCAATGAATTAAATTTAACATATATAGGTATTATGAATCTATTTTTACCTAAACTAAATTTTAATAAAATAAAAAATTATTTAAATAAAAATTCGGTTTTAAACTATAACTAAGTTTTTTATCACTATTCGTCAAAAACTGAATGTTTTCTGAAAAATACAAAAAATTCACCCTAGGCTAATTTCTATATTAATAATCTAAAAAATAAGTCCATTTTTAATGATATTATTTATAAAATTTCAAAAAGTGGGTATTACTATTCATAATAGCTAGTTTTATTGGTTGTGGTGAGTTAGAACTCGAAGTTGTGTACAACACACGCTACTGTATTATTTAATGAGAAGCGTACCGTGGAATCTTGGGGTGTTTCATAAAACCCTACCTTGTTGAAATTTTATTCGAAAGCATTCATCCTTGAGGATTCATGATGGCGACGTCGCTTCCGGCTCTGTTCTTCGAGGCATATCGAAGATGATGAAGTCCCATCGGCATTCGTCGTTCATTATTGGAGAAGAAAACTGAAGTCAAGTCATCAATGAATCTCAGAAGATTATTTACCATTTGTCTCACATGATGGTTTGATAAAAAAACACATCACAATTTTTATGTTACGATGTGACGTTGCGCCATTCCACTATTTCATTTATGAAACACTGTTGTTCATATTCATAAATTCTTGCATCGTGAAAATTTGTGATACAACACATTAATGAGCCTCATTAATGTGCTGCATCACCAACATGTCACTGCACCCCATCATCACAATTATCCACCCATATGCGTGTTAGGAAATAAAATAATTATTTTATATTTATTTATTATTTTTCTCAAAAAGTCCGAAAAAATAACTTTTTTCGCTCAACCCATTCTGGCCAATGTGGTATATTTTATAAGAGAATCCCAGTGTTCTGAATTCAACAGTGCCTTTAGATTTTCGATTTGAGCATTAGTTCCAAGGATTGGAAATCCCACTCACACATTTACAAAACGTACCTTAAAAAGTAAAAAATTCTATTCTGGGCTCTCCTGGCCCCCGAATAACGTGCTACCAGAGCGTGTGGTCTCAAAATAATTCCATTTAATTTAAAAAAAATACCTAAAATATTGGAGATATTATAATATCCCCACATTATGGATTTACGTCCCTGAAATCCAAAACAAAAACTAATCAAATTGATGGTGGTAATAAGAATCCCGCTCCCATGTTCTCTCCCGGAGGTTCTTCTGCTGCCACCAAATGTGCACTAGTGGAATCAACAACTCATACAGGACCCACTATTTTTTATTCTCTATCTCAACTGGTAACTCTTTAAACATCACCCCATATTTAATGTCTAGTTCACCCAAGTCGATGAAATGTGATGGATCATGCACGTATCTCCTCAATTGCAACATGTGGAAAATATTATGCACTCAATGCATCTGTTGGGGACAGTTAGGTGGTACAAAACCTCACTAACTCTGCTCAGGATCTAAAAAGGTATAATGATCTTCAAAGATAGCTTGTCGCCCCATCCAAATATCTGTAATCCTCATTGGGGTGAGACTCGAAGGAAAACATGATCACCCTCCTCAAACTCCAAAGGCCTCCTCTCTTATCATCATAAGACTTCTGCCTGCTCTAAGTAGTCTTAATCTGCTCGTAGATAATCTACACCTTCTCGATTGTATCTTGTACCCACTCTGGACCCATGAGTGTTGACTCCCATAGGTCTTTCCAGCATAGGACTGATCTACAAGGTTGCTCGTACAAGGCTTCAAATGGTTCCATGCCAATGGTGGAGTGATAGCTGTTGTTGTATGTGAACTCCACTAGTGTAAGGTGGGCCTTCCAACTCTGACCAAAATTCTGGACCAATGCACACAGAATTTCCTTCAATGACAATATGGTAGGCTCCGTCTAACCATCTGTCTGGGGTGAAAATGTGTGCTCATGTGCAACTGCATCCAAAATGCCTCATGTAATCCCCTCCACATCCAAGATGTAAAGAGAGCATCACAATCTGATACGATCAGCAATGGTACCCCTATGATCTACAATATCTCCTAGATGTAGAGGCATCCCAAAACCTCTACCAGTCCCAACTCCCAGATTAGTAGAAAGTGAGTTGGAGTGGTGAGTTGGTCAATGATCACTGAGATAGAATCATGGCCCCTGGATGTACGTGGAAACCCCATAAAAAAGTCTATGGAAATATCATCCCACATCACTTTGGTACCACAACGGGTTGGGCTAAGCCTACCAGAACCTAATGATTGGCTTTCACATGCTGACTAGTGAGGCATCATGAAATGAACTTGACCACTACTTTCTTCATCCATGGACACCATTATTGAAATAATAGGTCCGGGTATGTCTTCTCTACTCCATGATAAACCACCAAAGTGGAGGTATGGAACTTCGTCAGAACCTCCTCCTGCAACTTCACTGGTACTACAGTGCACCCTCTAAAAATGATGACATGCTCCAAACCTAATGAAAATCCATCTGAAGTCCATTCTAATAATAACTGATCACGTTAGGGCTCCCATTCAACATCCACCAGCTAGGCCTCCTAAACATGCTGTTAGTGTAGGGAGGGTAAAATTCATCGATTGAAGGTAAGAAGCTTCACTGTAATCCATGAAGGATACTTACATTGAAGCCTAATACTTCATCACCTCACTCAATAATTACAAACCGGTCCTCCTGATGAGCCTGTATGCCACCATGTTCCCCTTTTCAGGATTATAGACTATCTCAAAGTCATAGTCATGGGGGAACTCTATCTATCACCACTCTCTCAGATTCAGTTCCTTTTGGGAGATGATACACATTAGACTATTATTTTCAATGTAAACTGTACACCACTCACCCATCCATTATTGCCAACACATATTCAGGAAAAACACCACTACTGTGAACTCCAAGTTACTGGTTGATTAGTTCTTCTAATGTCTCCTAAACAATCTCTAGTTTTAGGTAATCACAACTTTATAATGCACTAGGACACCACCATGTTAGGTCCCAAATGAGTTGCAGAACACTAAATAACCGACACCCTCCTCTGGTAGTGTCAAGATGGGGAAAATAGTCACTCTCCGCCTTATCTCCTAGACACATAGCTGACATTGTTCCATACACATGAAGGGTTATCTCGTCAGTGTAATAGCCAATAAGGGATCATGTAATCTATAAAATTCAGGTAAAAATCTATAGTATTACCCAGCCAACCCCACAAAACATCAGACCTTATTCATGCTCCTGGGTGGCTCCCATATGATCACTCCCTCTATGTTTTTTGGATCCACTACTACTCCAGCCTCCAGGATGTCGTGTCCAAGAAAATGGACCTCTTGAATCTATAACTTTAACATCAAGAGAATACCATATTTCTAGTTCTCTCAGAGTGTGTCTGGGACTATCTGTAGGTTTGTAGTGTGCACCTCCTCTGACACTGAGTACACCAAGATGTCATTGATGAAGACCACCCTAAAACGATCAAGGTATGATTTGAAGATCCTATTCATGAGTTCCATGAAATCTTTTGTTGAATTTTTTATGATGAAATGCATTAACAGGAACTCATAGTGGATGTAATGACACATAGAAGATATCTTCGGTACATACTCATCCCATAACCGAAGATGGGGATAACATGATCCGAGGTCTATTTTTTATAGCCACCTCTCTCCCTTATGCTGTTGTAAGAGGTAGTTATCCTCGGTAGGGGATACGTGTTTTCCACGGTCACCTGGTTCAGGCACTGAGAGTCCATTCATAGCCTCAATCTCCCTTATTCCTTCTTGGAAAAAACACTATGGATTCCCATGGAGAAACACTAGGCCTTAAAAACTCCTTCCTCTGCAAGCCCTCCAGTAGTACCCTCAAATCATGATGCTCTGTGGGTATCATCCAATATGCATGTGCAGATATTGTAGGTCCCATGTGTAGTGAAATTGTGTGTGTGGATGTGCCCACTTGACCTTTTATCATTAGCAAGGATCAATCTGGGATAAATACGATGATAAACACCAGACTCCACAGATCGAATCACAGTAATAGACAAAGATGAAGAATAGTCCCAAAACCACAAAGGAGGATCACCACAAGTTGATTATTATTAATTTAATTAATTTAAACGATGTACCTTTTATGTTATTATTTCATCGATGATATTTATGATCATGTTCTGATGTAATTTGTCATTGTTTCACAGAAACCATGTGTATACTTCCTCTATTGGTGATCCATACATGCACCACGTATCTCTGGATATCGCCAATGGAATATTTGGGAGATAGTTTAGAGAAACCTTTTCTTGTGTCATCAACCATAGATCACCTTGATCCGATATAGGAGGATCTCTCTTTTTCATGAGAGTGTTCTTGGAGGAAGGAGTTGTTTTGGACATGAAAGAATTCACCAGAATTGTTGTGCACAATGATTAGAGAAAAGTGTTGGGGTTGTGAGGATATTTATAATTGGGTTTGTGGTTATAGATTTATGACAATAAATAAACTTTTTAAGAATTATATTTATTTCATTAACTCTTATTGAAAACCCCAATGTTGAATCAATAATTCCTTGACATGCGTCCACGTTGATTATAATAAATATCATTTAATAAAACGATATTATTTCCTCAAAATCCCGACTGAAAAAACCAGACAACGTGTAATAATTAATACATGTCGTGTACTCGTTTATCATTTATTTTAAAAAATGAAAACTAAATTGAATGTACATTCAATGGACATGGAGTGTATATCTTGTTTTAATTTTCTTTCTAAAATGAAAACTACATGGCATGTACATTCATTGTACATGACGTGTATATCTTGTTTTCATTTTATTCATCCTCCAAAATTAAAATGATTTAGGATTACTTGAATAATTATTAAAACACATAAGGTTATAATATTTATTCTACTTGAGATACATAGATACACTTAGTGTGTGACCCTCTAGGCCTCTTTCTCGTTGGCATTAAGCAGGCTTGCCTAAAGTCCAAGATTATTGTCCAGCAACGGGTCAAGGCACCCAAGCGAAAGAAGTTGACCCCACATTGATGAGTCACATCATACGAATTCTTACCATGTAATTTAATCCATTTGTTTTAATATCCCATCATGTAGGTTTCATGGTAGTGTCATAAACCAATATGCTTGATCCTTCATTCATTGAATTCGAGAAATAAACTCATCGTGACACCATGGCCATGGAATTTGGGTGATAGTTCCATTTCAATCAAAGGGCTCGAGATATCCACATCTATAAATATGGAAGCGAAAAATCCTTCCTCGACTAATCTATTGAAAACATGTAATTCGTGACACACCCAATATACCATAAATCCTGCCAACTATCTATGTGATAGTTTTCGTCAGCAAATCTAAGTGTGTTAGTCATGAAATTCGTTAATGATAATCTTCCAGTCTAAGGATCATTACACACACTCAAAGATAGAAATGTCTAATGACACCAAGACATGTGGAATTACTACTTTCAGGTATGTTCTCATAATCTCCCATATTAAAGATTACTAAGTCTGAACTCCATGAGAGAGAGTCTCATCTTCTTACGAGTACTCGCACATGACGGTCTGTATACTATGTGTTCTGTCATAGTATGTCATCCAACCATATAACTTTTTTTAAGAATATTGTTATAGAATTTAAATGTTCTAATCATAGTGGGGATCTTCCATGACCTTATTAATGCAACAAATATTCGGGAATAATATTATATTATAGTCATACAAAACAATGAACAATATATAATAAGTGTACATTCATGTAATCAATATAAAAATAGTTGGCTTTCAGGACACCAACTCTAACAAACTCCCACATAGACTAGATCCAACATCCTGTGAAATTTAGTCGACTAGACCTCACATGATGATCATGTTTCTAATGTGTCCAGGCTTTAGTAAAGGGGTCCGCCATGTTGTCTTACATGGAATTACTACTCACTAAACTTCACCTCTTTGATAAAAATAACTCAAGAGATGATACTTCAGAAGTATTTGCTATGTCTGCTGAGGTGACCTTGGATCTTTTTAAAGTTCCACCACTACAGTATTATCACAATAGACTATGATAGGATCCTTACTGCTAAGTACTACATCCACATCTTGGATGAAGCTTTGCATCAATACTACTTCTTTAGCTGCCTCAGAAGCTATGATATACTCAGAACCTACTGTAGAATCTGAGACCACACCTTTCTTTGAGCTATTCTAGCTCACTACTCCTCCATTCAAACTGACGATGTATCTTGTATGCAACTTCATGTCATCTTGATCAGTCTAGAAACTAGCATCTAAATGTCCTCTGATGAATACTTCTTTTTCTCTTCTATAATACAAGAACATAACCTTAGTACGCCTCAGATACATAAGGATAATCTTGACTCCCATCCAATGGTGGTCACCTGGATCAACTTGATATTTTCATACTACACTAAATGTGTAAGCAACATCAAACATTGTACATAGAATATCATACATTACTCACCCAATCGCGGATGTGTAAGGAATCCTTTCCATTTTCATTCATTCATCATGTGTATGAGGACACATTTTCATTGAAAGATGAATTCCATGTGGCACTAGAAATAATCCCCTCTTGGACTGTTCCATACTGAATCTCTTCAAAATCTTGTCAATGTAAGTACTTTGACTCCGGGACACCATTATCTTGGATTTATCATGATGGATCCTGATTACAAAAATATAAGTTTCACCTCCCAAGTCTTTCATAGAGAATCATTTATCCAACCATTCCTTAACTAACTTTATGATAGGTACTTTGTTTCCTATTAGTAATATGTCATCAACATATACTATTAGGAAAATGACAACACTTCCTCTAATCCTTATTTAGACACAAGGCTCACATTCATTCTTAACAAAGCCAAATTTTATTACGGCATCATCAAAATGAATGTTCCATGACCATGATGCTTGCTTCAATACATAAATTGATTTCTACGACTTGCATACCCTGTTGGCATAATTTGGAGTCACAAACCCTTCAGGTTGTGTCATGTAGACATCTTCCTAGAGGTTTGCATAACGGAATTCTTTTTGACTTCAATTTTCCAAATTTCATAGTCATATTAACTGGAAATGGCCAATAGGATTCTAATACTTTTTAACATCGCAACCAATGAAAAGGTTTCATCATAGTAATTATATGACTCTGTCTATACCCTTTTGTATCCAATCATGCCTTATAGGTGATTAATTGTCCCTCCATGTCTAGTTTCTTCTTGAATACCCATTTATTACGATGAGGCATTAAATAAACTAAAGGATCTACCAAAATCCAGAATTGGTTTTGTTATATGGAATCCATTTTAAAAATTATGGCTTTTTCCACTTGGCAATGTCTTTTCCTTAAACTACTTCCTAGTAGGTAAGATGTCATCATTTTAAACCAATAATGAGTCACCATCCTCGGTGACATGAAAACAATTTCATTCCAATTCTCTATCCTATCTTATGATCTTACGCAGTTCTTGTGTCTCTAGAACATTGTTCTTCAACGGTGATTTGTGGAATCTATTCTTATACCATCTCATGTGTATCTTGTGCCTCAACTTCATCGAAGTCTATCTCGCTCCAACTATCTCTTTTGGAGATGTGCTCCCTCTCAGGGAATATCGTGTGTGTTGTTACTATATCCTTTTTATCAGAGGGGTTTTATAGGTAATATCACCTTTTTTTCATGGTATATCCTATAAACGAACACATTTTTTCTTGGGATGGATGTTCATTACCAGAAGAGGCTTTAAAATTTTTTTTCTACACCGCACATGTATACTTGATAACACGGCTTTGTGTCCACTCCATAAATCATATAGAATACCATTTATACATTTAGTTGGTACATGATTTCGTATGTCTGTTGTTTTTTGTAATGAATATCCCATATAGGATAAGGGAAGACTTGCATGACTCATCATTGATCTCACCATGTCCAACAGGGTGCGGTTCCCCCTTTCACATACACCATTACACTGAGGCATGTAAGTGGGAGTGAGTTGAGATTGAATCCCAAACTCCAGTAAGAAATAAATGATGTCCTAATCAAGATATTATCCTCTTCTATTTGAGCGATGTTTCTAAATATTCTTACCAATATGGTTCTCAACTTTATTCTTGTATTCTCTGAAATGATCACAAGAATCTGACTTATAAATAATTAAGTAAATATATCCATATCTACTAAAATCATAAGTAAAATTTATGAAGTACAAGAACCCACCCCTTGCATAAATTGGATATGGTCCACACACATCTGTGTGAACTAATTTTAGAAGCACTTTATCCCTTTCACCTTTCCCTCTAAAAGGGGAATTTTTCATTTTTCCTTGTAGACATGCATGACATACACCAAGTGGTTTTAGTTCGAAAGAATCTAACTACCCATCTTGATGTAATTTTGTCAAACGTTTCTCATTGACATGACCAAACCGGTGATTCCAATTGTGGGTGTGGTATGAGTCATGTGAATTATCTTTTTCATCGATTTCCATTACTTGGGTTGTGTAGTCTAACATATAAAGGACGTTATATAAATGTGCCCAACGAAAACAAATGATATCTTTATAAAAGTACCAACATTCGTTTAGAAGCATGAGATGAATCCATCAATATCTAATCTGGATACTGAAATAATGTTTTTGGTTACAAAGGGTATATAATAACATCATCTTAAAACCAAGAACATTGTGGTAGGAAATATGAGGTGGTAGTCTCTGACAGCTACAACGAGGCTGGCTCCATTGGCTGCTCGCAGATCCACCTCACCTCGGTCAGCCAGTATGAATCTAATTTGTTCCTGTATTTGGTTATAGATGTGAGCACCAAAAGCAATATCTAATACCCAATTTATAGAAATATATATATTTAATTCAATAACAAATACATCTGAATCATCCCCTTGCATCTTTGGATGGGAGCAGTTTTTCTTCCAGTGGCCCTTCTTTCCACATGTGAATCAAATTGCCTCCTATTTTCTTTCCTACCCCTTGATCTTAATTTTATTGGAAGGCATTGAAGTAGCTCTGGGATTAATGTTCTTCGCATTCCCTTACCTTTTAATCACTATAAGTAGATAAGGTTTTTCACTCTTTATATCATTGTCCACTTGGTGAATGAGGATAATAATATCAGATAGAGACTTATCAATGTTGCTCATATTGAAATTTAAAAAAATTAAAGAAGCTCTGGGGGAGTGATAAAATAATGAGATCGTTACCAAGATCATCTAGGAGATTAAACCCTAGAACTACCAATCACTCAATGTATCCAATTAGCTTGACTATAAGAGGCCCAAGTGGGTCACCATCTCCATGCCTGCTTTGAAATAGATCCTTGTATTTCTCAAACCTTTCATGTCTTTCTCTCTCCTTGTATAGACCATCGAGGTGCTCAATCTTGCTATGGGCATCCAAGTCTTCATGAGACTTCATGAGCTCAATATACATTGATCACATCAACAAATATTGAACATCGAGTGCATCGTTCAATTGTTGATCATAGACTAGGAAATCTTCATCACTCGCCCCTTGGGCAGGAAAATCCAGAAGTGAGGACTCCAACATGTAAAACCATTGTTCATGGTGTAGGATAACCCGAAGGTGCCTAATCCATTCCTGAATGTTACTGGTGGTTAGGATATTGTCTTAATCCCGAATTGATCATAGATAAATTGTGGTTGACATGTTTTTCATACTGATTTTACAAATTAATAGAATGGAATTATCAGTTCCTTTTGATTAAATTTTATAAAAAATAATAAATGAATTTATTAATTCTCCCACTATTTTGTCATGTCCCAACAGTCCCCACTATTGAACATGCAAAGCCAAGTTGCAATGACATTCTAGTGGCATGTGTCCATATTCCCCTTTGCATAACCTCAACAAGGGTTGGTCATGTTATTTAAAGGTGTTTAGGTGGGAAGGTTTTTTCCAACTATGAGCTTATAGTTACTTGATCTATTGAGTGGACTACCCAGTCATGAAATCCCGACATGGATTTCCTAAAAACATTCCTCCATTTTACAACAATTCTTCCAAGGGATACTTCTCGTGATGTAAAATGTTTAATTCATCCTGAAACCTTCATAATAGCTTACATTATAAAAGTATGTGTCCCAACAAGGGTTTGTCAAACACATAGTTTTATTGAGTCTTACTGTTAATTAAGTAATGGAAGGCTTGGTCTGAATAAATATGGTATTTGGGGGGATTTCAATCTTTTATGCATTTTTTCACATTATCACTTGCTTTTTAATATTATGTGATGATTGCTTAAGTGATTAACCATGTTCTGATAATGTGTACACGTAGTCTGGTTTTTATTTTATTCCATCTTTGCATGCCTGTTAATTTAATTAACTATGTGATCACAACAAAAAATACATAATAAATAGACCATGAAATCATATAGAAACAAAATAAGATAGCTTGATCATGAGAATCTATTGGCTAGCTTATGTAGAGGTTTTGAAAATCAAAAATTGTCATAGGGAAAAATACATTGAACCTGATGGTTTGTGTTTTGCAGCTCCCACCTATCCACCTTTGTATCATCTTGGGTTGGTTTCACCTCAGCATCAGATTTTGAACCGTCTCCTCTAGCTTGGGAGATCCTCCATTACATGGGCTTTACATTAAAGAAGCCATGGGAATCCATGCCATACATTTTATTGGAATAAGGCTCACAGACCAACGAATTTAAATTAAATAAATTTAAATGAAACCATTCACACACAATGTGTCTTTGGTCGAGTTCATGATCATCTATAGCATGCAATGACTTTTATGAATATTTATTATTCAAATTATTTTAATCATCCATTTATTCAAGATATGTCATGCTTGAATTCAATTAATTATGATCTTATAATTAATAAATTCATTATCTTTAATTAATTTATGAATTTCCTTGAGATTATTATCATCCATATTCCTTGTATAGGTCATTGTGATTTGGAGGAAAACAGGTGAAATTCTATTTCTGGAAAGTAGATGGTGTGTAGGATATATTACATGACGTGTATTTTTTGCACCATTTATCCAAAGTACACGTTGGTGATTTGGCGTGTTTTTTGTACTTTGGAAATTTTGGATTACACGGTGCATAGATTAATCGAACATGGCATGTACTTCCTTGTTACGTGGTTACCGGCCATGAAATCTTATTTACGCAGTTACACGACTAATCCTTGTACACAGTTTCACCTGGGCCGAATCGGACTACATAGTGTGTTGATTCAACATACACACCGTGTATTCCAGTTTCCACACACCATTCAGTTCTAGTACACATGGTGTATTAAAATCATTAGTATACTCAATTCCCACAGAATGGTCTGGCAGACAACTATCGGTTCCTTGAAGCTAAGTACAAAGTGTGTAGAATTCACTACACACCATGTATTCTTGTACTGTACAGACATAATAGCGGCTCTTCCAGATGAGTTCCTTGTTTTTATTTTTAATCAAAATTAAAATTAAAAGGTTGTTTCTGTGATGTGAATCTTGAAACAAAGGATGAAGAACAAGTATCATTCATTCAGTTTTATAGGATAATTTAGCATGAATTGAATCAAATATAAATTCTTAAATTATCAATGAAAATTAAATAACTCTAATCAACGTTTTGACCCCTCTGATACCACTTCTAGGTCTCAGGAATAGAAGAAGCTCATGGGTGGATATTCCCCTTGACTTTTAGTCGTTG
This sequence comes from Viscum album, assembly GCA_963277665.1. Classification (NCBI taxonomy): domain Eukaryota; kingdom Viridiplantae; phylum Streptophyta; class Magnoliopsida; order Santalales; family Viscaceae; genus Viscum; species Viscum album. The sequence goes on from OY728164.1 coordinate 1,822,211,968, forward strand.
GCAATGATCAATCTGGGATCAATACGACAATTAACTCCCGACTCCATGGATCGAATCACAAAAATAGACAAAGAAGAAGAATAGTCATTGAACCAAAAAGGAGGATAATCATTGGCTGATTATAATTAATTTAATTAATTGAAAATAAGTATCTTTCATGGAATTCTTTCTTCATTGATATTTCTGATCAAATTCCGATGTGATTCATCAGACTTCCTCTAGTGGTGATCCACACGTGCACCACGTATCTCTTTACGTCACCAAAGGAATCTCTGGGTGCTAGCATGGAGAAGCATTTGCTTGCATTGTCCACCTTATATCACCTTGATCTGATAGAGGAGGATCTCTCTCAGTCTTGAGAGAATTCATAGTGGAATGAGTTCCTTCAGACATGAGATAATTCTACCTATTTTTTTTCACAACGATTAGGGAAAAGTGTTAGGTCTGTGAGGATTTTTATAATCAGGATTGAGGTTAAAGAGTTATGATAATTAATAAACACATTACAAATTTCATTTATTTCATTATATCTTACTGAAAACCCCCATGTTGAATCATTAATTCCATGACATTCACCCACGCTGATTATAATAAATATCATTTAATAAAATGATATTATTTCTTCAAAATCCCGATTGGAAAAACTTCTTGGTGTGTAATCATTAATACAGAGCATGTACTCGTTTTTCATTTCCATTCCAAAATGAAAACTAAACAGTGTTTACATTCAATGTACATGGTTTTTATAACTTCTTTTGATTTTCTTTCTAAAATGAATACTACACGGTGTGTACATTCAATGTACACGACGTGCATATCTTGTTTTCATTTTATTTTTCATCCAAAATTAAAAAAAAAAATAGTCTTCCTTGAATAATTATTAAACCACCTATGGGAATAATCTTTATTCTACTTGAGATACTTGGATACACTTTGTGTGTGACCCTCTATGCCTCTTTCTCGTTGGCATTAAGTGGGCTTGCCTAATGTCCAAGATTACTGTCTAGCTACGGGTCAATGAACCCAAGAGAAAGAAGTTGATGCCGTATTGATGTGTCACCTCATAAAAATTAATACAATGTAATTTAATACATTTTCCTTAATATTTCAGAAACATGTTTTCATGGCAGTGTTATAAAACTATATGCTTGATTCTTTATTCTTTTACATCCATAAATAAACTCGTCATGACACCATGCCCTTGGAATTTGTGCGACAGTTCTATTTCAATCAAAGGGCTCGATATATATACTTCAATAAATATGTGAGGGACAAATCCTTCGTTGACTTATCGATTAACTACACGTCATTCATGATGCATCCAACAGACCCTACTTTCCACCAACTATCTTGGTGATGGTTTTTGTTAGCAAATCTATGTGAGTGATTCATGACATGAGCTAATGATAATCATCATGTCTATGGACCATTACACACGCTCATAGATTACAATGTCCGATGAGAGCAAGACATGCAGAATTTCTACTAGAGAGTCTATTCTCATAATCTCTCATCTTGGAGATTACCAAGTGTGATCTCCATGAGAGAGAGTCTCATCTTTTTATGAGTACTTGCACATGACAGTCTTTATACTATGTGTCATATCATTGTATGTCATCCAAATGTAGAACGTTATTTTAGAATATTGTTATTGCATTTGATGGTTTTCATCATAGCGGGGATCTTCTATTACCATATTAATGCAACAAATATTCTAGGACATTATTATATAATAGTCATGTAGAACAATGAACAATATATAATAAGTGAACATTCATGTAATAAAAGTAAAAATAGTTGGTTCTTAGGACACAAACTCTAACAGTTATTAGTGTCTTCCCTGGGTACAAGTCATTGTTGAACTCTACCTCTCTCCAATGAGGTAGTCCTGAGATATCATTTGGAATGATATCCTCATATACTTCCACCACTAATAGAATTCTCAGACTCCCCTCATACACTACACCGATGTTTTTGCTAGCCAAATGGTGAGTGATTGGTTATACCCTTCACCGATAAAGTACATCCTATGCTACAAAGGTTCCCTTCTCTCCAGTGAAGGAAATCCAAGTTTCATCCTCATAGAAACACCGCCCTTTGCACCTAAAATATTTGATCTGATCATGGACTTTGGATCACCATCACATACCAATGTTGACATCATAAGGCCTAGATGCTTATACTTGTAGATACCAGTTGAAGCTTTTACTTCCTAGAGTAATCTCACACTATAGACACCAGTTTTTAATCGCCAAATCCCATCCTCTAAGAGTATATAATTGTAATGATCGATCTCAAGGCTCCACCAGAATCTACAAGCCTTGAATGAGGTCTATGGAAGAGAAACACTACTAGAATTTGGACTATAGACATTGATCTATAGTCACAAACAATAAAAATTGTGGCTATAGATTACTTATATCTGCGCCTCTTTTTCTATTTGTGGCAATAACGCCCCGCACGACACTTTTCCCCCCACCCCCACATGTTTCCTTTCCCACTACCTCCTCAATCTTCTTCTCTCCTGCGATCCCCCCCCCCACACTCCTCCACTCCCGATGTCTCTGATTCGGCCACCCCACCTCCCCACGACCATCCTTCTCCGAAGGGGCTATGACATGGTTCTGACGCAGCATTGGCAATGTTCCGACGCGACCCTGACTTGGTTCTGATGCAACCACCCACCCCCCGGGATCGTCCTCCTTCGATGCATCCACCCCACCTCTCCGGATACTCATCATATATGTTATGGATCCATGAATATGGTAAATTTATGTTTTTTCCATTTCATTGGAACCCTATATAGGTTTGATCCCACACTTTGAAATGTTTATTAGTACGGTTTACCATGGGAATTAAAATTAGGAATACCCAAAAATTGAAATAGACAACCTAAAATCAGTTCCAATTCATGCATTTCTAAAAAACATCAGTAAAGATCCCACCCAAGGTGTGTTAGTTTGTTGGTGGGGTGGCCTAAATTACTAGAATGAAAACATGTTAGTTCATTTCCACTTCATCCCTAGATTCCCAATCCCTCACATTTACTTTAGGAATGTGAGAATAAACCATGGGTTTATATCAGCATCCCTTGATGAGGATCATAAGATTTTTTATGATAGGATTTATATGATATCTGAATCAGATATCTGTACATTCTCATATTTTACCTTAGTATAATTTAATTCTTTGGAGTTTCACTTTTTATTAAAATAAAACTGGGAGCATGATGACAGGGTGAGGAATTTCTTGTCTAAATAAATACCATTTTAGAGGAACATACAATTCTGGAGGTTCTGCAATAATGGCATACCAACTAAAATTAATATCCATATAAATGTAAAATAGATAACCTAACCATGTATGTGTTGTAAGAGGATAAAATATGAGTTAGTCTATAACACATTTTTGATGTTTATTGGGCCCTCTTTACTTTTTGCCTTATTTGTAAACTTATGGGATTTCAATTTAAGGGGGGATATATCTCTAACATTTTTTCTACATTATTTAAATGTGTTGAGAAACATTCATATATGATTAATCATTATGTAATGGTGTTTTTAGTGTTGTGTTGGGAGATTTAGGTGACACGGAACAAGGGTCGTGAAGGCAATAATTGATCCCTCTATTCATTCAAGTTCATGTGATCTCTCTCATGGAAAAACTAGGTTCCCTTATTCCTATTGATAAGAGAATGGCTACTAGTACAGGGATCATCTCTAGGGATGTGATTACAAATGATAGAGCTCCTCTAGGGTGGTGGATCAAGTGGATACCCCCCCCCAATGTTAGACTAAAAAATAATGTTAATGGGCTGTGTAAATAGGGATGTATGAGGAGGGATTGTGCGCGATTTTAGGGGATCTATGGTTATCAAATAGAGTTCCTTTATGGTTTAGTTTATTCTATCTAGGTGGAGAAAAGATCTTTACTCATTGGTCATTAAATTTGGAGGATAGATAACCTCTATATTTTTATGGTTGAGAAGAACACGATGATTATTTTAAGATTCCTACATATTTAGGAATGTGATATTATTGTTCAGTATATATCATTAGGAAGTCCAGATCCCCCATCGATCAAGGAACAAAATATAATTCATACATGGTGGGAGGGGAACTTTGAAACATAAAATCTATCTAGTAAAGAGATAACTCTTAAGATTATTGTTATCTATCATATTATAGGGGATCTTCTACATTACTATGAAATTATTGTTAGTGGTGAAACACTTAGTATTCACCACTTTAAACTCCAAAAGTGCACGATTTTACAATAAAAGGTTCTTCTTGAGTGACCAATAATTTCCAAACTATTACATTAATCAAGGATGTTCTTTAAGGGATACCATTAATGGTGGAGAATGTTCTGAATACTCAAGATATTTATGAATAAAATATTCTTTAAACATGTACAATGAAAATACCTAATTCAATTTGTTGGATAATCAATTTCCCAATCAACTACATGGTCTAAATCCTAACCATGTAGATACATTTCCAACCCATGACCAATTTTAATCCCAACCATCTCAATATCGAATTCAATATTTTCCATATAATTTATTATAATAATTTTTTTTAAAAAAATTGAAAATTAATTATAAATTTTAATCATTGATATTAAATATATAAAACATTGAAATGGTTATGGAACCCATTCCAACTCAGGTTTACCCATCCTCAATATCTTATAACAATATTTTTACACACAAACCTCTCACGAATAACTGAAATTTGTGACTATTTCCAAGAGTTAAAAAACTATTTTAAAACCTAAACCATTGATTCCTAACCCATTAGAGTCTTCAAAATCATAGGAAAAACTGAATAAACAACATTAGAAACTGGAAAATCATGGCTAGATAAAGACTTAATTGGTAAGGGAATTTTGAAACTCAACCAGAAGAACATGGGGAAATTATTAATGGGTTTTAAAATTTATAGAAAAGTGATATTTTATAATCAAAAGAGTGATATTTTACATCTTTGAAAGATTTTCCAAAATATTACTGTTTTATTTATGGGTTTGTCATAGAAATAAATGAGATTCAAGAGTTCAGATAAAGACATAACAACCATCAAATATAGACACATGTAACCCATCCAATGAATAATAAGAATGATATTTCTTATCGACACTTAAATAATAGGTAGAATATGGCCTTGATGTGTCCATTAGATAAATAACCTCATTTCCACTTTTAAATAGATTGATCTCAAACATAATTATAATATATCATAATGGTTTTTTATTGGTTAATTGTTTTATATGATGATGATGTTTAGACTACTATGGTGTGGGTGAGGATACATTCTCTTATCAAAATATATGGATTTAATTGAATTTGTATTTTCATATCTCTATTTTGAATTTCATGAAATCAAATTGTTTTCATATGAGTAGTAGATTATATTCCATGAACATTTAAATTTTATCATGTTTTTATCTAATAATTCCGTTGACACATCATACAACCACAATTTTCATTCATTATTAATATGATTTAGAGGAGTGAGGGGTGATAAAGGAGTGATTAAGAATTCTTAATTACCATGCGTAGTTGAATGTAGTTTATCGAAAATAATGTCTTCACTACCTAACCTATCACACAAAATAAGGAGTGAATTGATTGAGATATTGGGTCTTTCCAAGGTATTATTTAGGGCATGAATTTATTTTATAAGAAATTATTATATAATTATTGAGATAATTATATAAGGACACCCATAATTATAACCAGCATTTATCCCTTTTATTTTATTTCGTCCAAGCACTTGTGGTTCCACTCCTTCATTATTTCATTATTTTAAAATTTATAGTGTTATAATAGTGTAGTTGTGAGAAGAATTAATTATTATATCCTTCCATTTACTTGTGGTTCGCATTATCTTTTCACCGTAAAATGTATTATTTTTAATATTCTACTATATTACATTTTCTCGATTAGATTGACAAATTAGTGGAAATCATGTTTTGAGGTCTTAATGAGGTTTACCTATTGAACTAGAAATCACCGGTATTTTTCATGATGCACTTTGATCATCCTTTTAGTATCATTCTTTTTCTTAAGGAAATTGTTTTTGAAAACACTCTATAAATGCCTATATGATAGAGTGATTTATATTTCTGTTTCATATTATCTTGCTCAGTTGAATATTCATCTGATTAACATGGACAGAAGGCTATACAGTGCTTATTTACATGATTTTTTGGTTGGTCTGAGAGGAATATGAAGACTTTATTTTGATGAAGTGAAACACTTCTAATTATAGAAGGGATAAAAAAGTGGATGTTGCAATTGGATTTTCTAGATAGAGTTTTTTTGTGCTTTCTGGATTATAAGGTGACCTATTTTTTTACTTATATTATGTTTTGTTATATGTTATGTTTATATATTCCTTCAATAACTTGACGGTGCATGCTCATTGCACCTCATGTTTTTCACTATATCATGAACCTTCAATTTTTTTCCCCGCGTATGGGTTGGAAAACCAAATAAATCTTTTTGAAACTATTTTAGTTCATTCTTTTGTATAGAATATTTACCTGTCATAAATAGTGAGCATAAAATGTGTTTTGTGCAGCCTATGGTCTACAGTTTTAATTACTGGCGTCAAAATGGGAATTTTGACATCTAATTGTCTTCCTTTACAAGTTCAACTTTTTAATTGATTTGTTGTTAAACCTATCCCAGGTTTGATGGAAAATTATGAGTTACCGATGATGAAAAAGAGGCGAATAAGGGTAACTACAACACCACTGAGGGTCCATGAGGTTAACAACTTTTATACTACTGTGTTTGGAAAAACCTGGTTATGGTGATTCTTTCATTCAAATTCAATGAAGCACATACAAAAATAAGTATTATTTTTATGATTTCTTCACTACATTATATTGATTGGATTTATTGGTGATCACTTCTATTTGATATGGTTTTCTCATTGTTATCATTATTTTTTATATTGTGTTATGAAAAATGGTTATTTTAGTTTCTGCCAAGCATGTTAAGCTGCTATAATTTTTTCATGAATCTATTCCTCTTAATTTATTATTCTTGTGAGTTTATTTTTTTAATTAATATGTATTGATTTCTTTTTATTGTAATAAATTTTGGTTTTGGTATTATTTAAGTATTCATGATTCTATCTTCTATTTACAGAATAATACATGTGCTAAACTGTTGTTTTGAAAATTTTAGAAGAACAATTAATGCCACACCTTTCCATTAGTTATTTATTACATTATAAAAATTGGGTCCTTTATCAGTTATAGACCTTTTATGGATTGTGATGTTAATGAAAAATTATTGATACAGTACTATTGAAATATGGATAAAAAAGATGATTATTATAACTACTATCAATTAAGTGGGGCTGGTGCATGCTAGGAGGGTTGGACGTGAGGGGGAGTAAATTGTTGTGGGGGAGGGGATTGGCTGGGGGTGGTTTGCTGGGGAGGGGTGGGGGTTGGGGGTTGGTGCTGGCTAGGGGACTGTGGGTGCATGGGGTTAGGGGATGGTTTTGGGGGAGGGCATGGATTGGGGGGGCTGGTTTGGGGGAGGCTAGTACGTGGGAATGGGTAGGGATGGTGCAGTGAGGATGGGGGCTAGTGCAAGCTAGGGGGGTAGTACAGGCTAGGGGAAGGTTGTCGGGGAGGGGGGTGGTTTGGGGGGTTTGTTTGGGGGAGGCTATTATATAGAAATGGGCGGGGATGGTGTATGAAGATTTGGGGCTGGTGCAGGCTAGGGGATGGGGGTGTATGGATTTAGGGGGGAGGGGGATTTGGGGGTTAGGTGGAGTTGTACTGGAGGGGTGTGAGGGGAGGAGGTGCGGGGGAGGGGTGGGGTTTATGGGGGAGGGGTTTGGTTTATGGGGGAGGGGTGGGGTTTATTGTGGAGGGGGAGGGTGAGGGGATTGGTTTTGGAAGGAGGGGACTAGTTTTTTGGGGGGGATAGTATGGGGGAAGGGGTGCGGGTGGTGTAGGGGGTGTAAGGGGGGATTGTATAGGGGTGGGGGTTGGTGTTGGTTAGGGGGGTTGGAGATGGTGTAGGCTAGGAGGCATGGGGGTTGATGTATAGTTTTGGGGGGGGATTGGTTTGCGGGGAGTCTAGTACAGGGGGGTTAGAAGAGCTTATGTATGGGGGTTTGGGGAGGGGGACTGGTTTTTGGGAGGATAGTACAGGGGGAAGGGTGGGGTGGTGCAGGGGGGTTAGTGGGCCAGTGCAGGGGTGGGTGGGGTGGATGGGGCAGGCTAGGGGGGGTTGGGGGCTAGTTCATGCTAGGGGCTGGTGTATGGTGGGGGTAGGGGAGGGTTGTGGGGGAGGGTACCAGTTTATGGGTGAGGATAGTATAGGGGGTGGTGGGGGTGTAGGGGCTGCTATAGGGGTTAGGGGGCTGGTGCAAGGGTTAGGGTATTGGCCATGCCTAGAAGAGGAAGCACTGCTACATGAGGAGATAAGGAGGAAGTGGTCACTGGGATATGGTCTGGGAGGATGAAATCAGGGTTTTCTAGCCAAAGGTTGCATGAAGCATGCCAGTTTTGGTTTAGTGGATGTCTTGGCTCTAGACAAAGGGATAAGTGTTTTTAATTTTCCATAATAGTATAAAATCAAAGTTAGATTCACAAAACGAATATATAAATTTCTCCCAGTGAAGGTCCAACATGATTGTTCAAACTTTTTATTATTTTCAGAAATATTATGTCCATTTGAAATCTAAGGTCACACTATCCTTTAATTTATTTACATACATTGAGAATTGGGAACTTGTTATCCAACCATATAACCAATGTTGTATACTATCATGAAGAAAATATTAATTTAACGATAGCTCATATAACATTTCATTATATTGATAGAGAAGTTTCCATTAACAGAGCAGGTGTCATTATTTTCTCTTTTAGATTAATAATATGCCTTCTAGGAAATGGATTTGTATGCGTTTCTATTTTCACCATCAATTTAGGGTCCTAATAACTCCTTATTCAACCCAACTTGTGGAGGGTTAGTATGTCTGAAAAGCCCAGCTGTTGTATTTATGCCAGTTCTTCCATCATTACAATGCATTTTACAACAAACCATTATTCAAAATGTATGATAGTTCTTATAATCTATGTCTTCATTAATAATGGCCGTTAGTGATATTTCTTAAATCATATAAAGTACAATTATTCAGGATGAAATAATTAAGATGATCATGTTTTTGGAGAATACTTCAAGTAATTCCTTTGATCTTTTGATCATTATAGTATGAATTTAGAATTTTACTGAATGAAAAATGAAATTAATGACATGGGAGATATCCCATCACACATGGTTTGGAAAATTTAAAATCAAATTGAAAATTTATTGGATTTACTCTTATGCTTGATAATATTAATCAAGTGGAATTTGATGTGGCTAGTAGTGGTGGCCTTCCTATTTTTAATGATAATTAAGTGAAGAAATTTATCATTACTCGATACCTTATTGGTGAAAACTAGCATTATTAGTGCACATGTCCTGAATTTCATAAATAAATTCACATGGAATCTAAGATAATGAAAACAATTTATTTAATTCATTATGTATCCAAAATTGTCCATGACAACAACTACTTATTTATATGCATGGTTCCATAATTATATCCTTTTCATGGATTTTTCTTTCTCTTAGATTCCATTCAGAAAATCCATATAGGTGGGTGCAATAGGGAGGGTGTAGGGGAGTCTTCATGGGAAGGGGGAGAGGAGAGGGTGAGGGGGTCTGAATGTGCGAGTGAAAATGTGAAAGGGGGTGGCCTATAGGGGGGTCCTTAGGTCAGGGGAGGGGGGGTTGTGGGCTGGGGAGGTCTATTGGGAAGTGGGGATGGGGGTGGGTGGAGGGGGCTTGGGGAAGGGGGAGTGGGTGGCCTGTAGGGCAGAGGGGTGGCCTGTATGGGGGAGGGGTGAAGGTGGGATGCTAGGGGGAAAGGGTGGTGGTTTTCCGGGGGTCTTCAAGGTAGGGGGTGGGCAGTGGGGTAGGGGGTGCAAGACGACAGTTGGTGAGGGAAAACTAAAAATTGGGACGGTGTAGGGGGAGGGGGTAGGGGGTCTAGAGTGGGGATCTGCTGGGTAGTGGGGAGGATGCAGTTGGGGTGTAAGGGAGAAGAGGGTATTGGAGGGGTGTAAGGGGTGGGGAAGGGGGCATGGGGTACAAGGGGGTGGGGCAGAGGATGTACTTAATCTCTATAGGTTTATACATTTAGGTAATCTTTTTAGGGAGTTATTCAATGGGGAGAGTGAAGGTGTGGAGAAAGGGGGAGGGTGGGGCTATGGGGTAGGGGTGCTAGGCGGTGGGGATGTGGGGCATAGGGGTGTAGTTAATCTCTACGTGTTTCATTAATCTTAGATAAGGATGAATAACCATTACATCCCATCTCTAACTCCCCCATTTTTTCATGATTACGTATCTCCAAATATTCTCATCTATTTACAACAAATTTCTTTCATTAGGTCATGGGTATTATTTAGGGGAGGGGTGTGCGGGGGGAGGGGTGTGTAGAGGTGTCTGTCTAGGGTGTAGGGGGGTCTGCCGGGGTGTAGGGGGAGGGTCGGCCAAGGGTGAAAGGGGGTCTTTCCAGGGTGCAAGGGGGTCTGTCCAAGGGTATGCAGGGGGTCTGCAGGTGTGCAGGAGGGTTTGAAGGGGTGTAAGGGGGGTCAATCCAGGGGTGTCAAGGGGGTCTTTAGGGGTGTATAGGGGGTCTATCCAAGGGTGTGTTGTGGGTATTTAGGGGGTCTGTAGGGGGTGTGCAAGGGGGTCTGTAGGGGGTGGGGGTCTGTAGGGGAGAATGGGGGATGTCCATGTGTGAAAAGTGGGTTTTTTCGGGGTGTAAGGGGGTATGTATGGGGGTGAAAGTGGCGGAGGGGTCTGTCCGGGGGTGCAAGGGGGTCTTCCTGGGGGTGCAAGGGGGTCAGCATGTGTGCAAGGGATTTTGTCCAAGGTGAAAGGGGGGGTTGTCTGAGGGTATGGGGGTATTTCTATGGGTGAAGGGGGGGGGGGGTATGTTTATGGTGCAAGGGGGTGGGGGTCTATCCAAGGGTTCATGAGGGGTTGTCCCATGTATAGGTGGACTATGGGGGGTGTAGGGGGAGGGGCGGGGGGAAATTCTAGGGAGGGGTGTGTAGGGGGGTCTATCCAAGGTGTGTCTACTGCATGGGCGGTGTTCAAGCGGGGAAAGGGGGTTGTCCCGGGTTGTCTAGAAGGGGGTAAACGGGTGAATCAGTATTAAGGGGGTGTCCAGGAGGGAGGGGTGTCCATGTTTGAGGGGGTATGAGACATGGGGGTGCAGGGGGATATTCAGGGGGCATGGGGGTGCAGGTGGGTGTTCAAGGTGGTGAATGGGGGATATCCAGGGAGGGCATGGGGTGTTGGGGGTGTTCAGGGGGGTTGTTCAGAGGTGATAGGGGATGTCCATGGGGTTCAAGTGGGGAGCAAGGTGGTAATGAAGGGGGTGTTCAAGGGGGCTATCCAGTAGGGGTGCAAGGTGGTTGTCTAGGGAATGCATTTGGGTGCAGGGGGATGTTCAAGAAGGAGTTTCGGGGGTCTTTATTTTTTTAGAAATATGAAGGAATATATCCACAATTTTAAACCATTACTGTAGGCTTGTTTACATGATTTTAAACCGTTGCTAACGCCATATAGCCACTGTTCGGAACCACGGAAACATGAGCTATGTTGCTTAATATTCTACGATGATTTAAAACCATGGTTATATGCCATTAGACATGGTTCTAAACAGTGAATATAGGTCTTGAACTATAGCCAAAATAATACAAGCCATGGTCTATTAAACCATGACTATAACTTATAGCATTGGTCCATTGACCCGTGGAGATAACTTAGAGCCACTGTTTTTTGGCTTATATCCACGATTTAAAACTCTGGTTGTAGCCTAAATTACTAGTATTTGAAGGGTGACTAGCACGTGTGTCTATGAGAACTGCATCAAAGGTGGAGTATGCACAAATCATACCTATAATAATCTCTGGTGCGCCGTGGTCATAGGGCTTCATCGCCTGAAGTTGGCCCCGCCCCAATCCACCTACTCTCGATGCTCATGGAGAACCTCCTAGGGTTGTTGATGGTAGTACCTCGAACCATCTTCCAACACATACCACTCTCCCTGATCCCATGCCACGTCTTCGTCCTACAGACCTCCTCACTCGAACCTCTATTACTATTCTGGCAGTCCCTTGATCGCTTGATGGGCATCCATGCATAGATCTAGAAAATCAGGATCCATGTTCCCATTTCATCCTCAATAGTAACAAATTGTAGTCCTCAGATGAAATCCACTCCCTCACGAGCTCAGCACCTCTGAACCTACATCCTGGGGTCATCTTCCAAAAGGACTGGAAGGTTTGGGCCTCTACATCGTATTCCTACTAGCTATTGCAGTTTACTTATCCACATGTCCTCCTATGGTGGCCCTCACCATCAGTTCTTGCTCAGCTAGGATGCTCTCCTCCAGCAGGGCTCTCTCATGCACTCTATCATGTATCGGGATACTAGGCGAAGTCATCGATGCCATAATCTCCCTTCATAGTCTCTGTTCAATGGTCCATACCCTGAAGAAAGGGTCTCAAACCATGTCAGTGGAGTAGCAAGAGAGGTCAGTAAACCTCGCTAAGTACTGTTCCGTAGTCAAGCTACCATGAGGTAAGTGCAGAAACTCATGAATATGCAATAAGAAAAGTTTCAATGGTATGAATTGTGCCCAGAAGTGGCTCTCAATGTCCACCTAGACAAGGGTTTCCTCCTCATGTTTCTAGAGAATCAAGCTCCACCACCTCCCGACCATACCTTGAAAGAGGCCGGTGGATATAACTACCATCTGGTCTAACATTGTCTCTACTAGGCGAAAAATCTGAGTAACTACCTGCAGCTAATACTCACCTGCTTGGGGATCTAACTCATCTTGAAACCTCAGATACCACAGTCTCTGGAACTTGTGTAGCATGCTCAGTCAACGTGATATGTCCACTAGTGGGGATGGTAGTAACTGTAATTCTCTAGGTGGTAGTATTACTAGTATACCACCCGAAGGTTTTATCTCTATAAGTTGTCCCTCCACCAACGCTTCATCGCTCGATGGACCATCATCATGATCACTCACTAGATTACTAGATTGATTTCAATATGGAGCCAACCTATAGGGAAACAGATGTGTCATGGTCAATAATTGACACCTGGTCAGTTGACATAGAAGAAATCAAGAGAAAAACATTTCCAAAACTCATAAAACTATTGTTTTTTCATAACAAGTTGGAAAACATAATTCAGGGTCTTGGTGTGTGGATATGCCTGTTATTGCACCATAACTGGACTCCCTAGACTGAAATAAGAACACAAGACACTTAACACCATTTCCCCCATTGAAAATATTCACTCATATTTCTTCTGGTAGAACAGACTGCCCTTTCATACAACTTTGTCACGACCTGTTCCCTAGGGCCCATGTAGTGACTACCTCAACATTCCTTCTATAGGCCAGGGGCTGGTGTCAAGAACCAAATAGGAATATCGCAATAAGGGAAGTTATTGCCTTTATATTTTTACTCACACACACCCAACCAAATCCCAACACATTGAAAGGGGGAACCATGTATACTACTAAAACAAGGGTGAAAGTAAGTACAAGTGAAAGTAAGTGGAACAAAATAAAAACCAATCCATAAACAAAAAACACCAATATAATAATAGGAAACTATAATGGATATCTGCGGAAAACTCAAAAAAGTCGTGAGAGTAGTGAAGATACTAGAATTAGAAGTAGTATTTCATGTTCTCTATGTCCTATTGGGCCCCACTTTGTCCTAGTCCACCTTGTCCACAATCGTAGAGTCTGTCAGTCCTATCCCCCTGATCACCACTATCGAAACATCGATAATCTACACCAGACAGAACATGTGTGGGTGAAGCCCATGTAAGAGTGAGTATAATAACACTTAGTAGTGACAATGAGACACCTGAAGGGCTCTTGGTAATCCAAAAAGGAAAATAAAAAAAATGAAAAATACCCCTGAGGTAATTCCTTCAAGAAAGATCTCAAACACATACCATAGAGTAAAATACACATCTCATGATAGTTTTACCATATGTAAAGAAGTAAATATGATTAGTTTTTAAACTAGATCTTCTTATTCTATCGAGAGGATTTCAGGACAAGTCACATAAGGTTTCTAGGTGGTGACCCACAAAAGATCCCTAGGTGATGACCCACTAGGGATTCATAGGTGCTCACCAATAATGGATCTCTTGGTGCTGACCCACATAGGATCACTAGGTGCTGAACCATTATGGATCTCTAGGTGCTGACCCACAGAGGATCACTGGATACTTACCCATACATGATCGCTATTATTTCATGACATCATTGCCATCCAAAAGATTCTTGCACTAATCATTATTGATTTTTAGAGGGATATCTTTTAAATCCATTGGATGTACCATAAAAACAATAATTCTCACATAGAGTAACCCCAATGTACCATATCTTTGTAATGGTGCCAATTTAATAAATGGCGTACCGATCGGACGTCAAGTCTATATGTTTTTGGTTTTTATGTAATAAGTGCACAGTTGGATTTGAGTCTGATCCATCCTATCCATACTATATATATTTCAAAAACTAAAGAGAACTATATCATAAGAACCACCCCATCTCAAGGATCCCAACACCACTGAAAGTGTGTCAATCATATGAGTGGGTTTCAAAATACATGCTTTTTATTAAACAGGCGGACAATTGTGTCTGGGCCCAATCAGACCAACCTGACCAACCTGGCCCTGGGGTTCCAGATCCCCCATGTTCAATTAGATGGACTCGAACCAACCTGATTTGGGTTGGGATCAGTCTGGTTGAGCTTGGCCAATGGGCCAGGTCCAATGGACATTGCTGGACCCTACCCTGTTTGGCTAGGGTCCAGCCAGTCGGGTCGCCCGACGATCCGGTCTCTTCTACGCCGGCCTGGCCGTCGGCTGGGGAATATCCAGTTAACCAAAGACTGGATGCATGGTCTGGAGTGTGGGGTGATCCTGGTACGTGGAATCTAGCTATGTTTGGCCTATTTTGGCCTTGCACGGTGATGGGCCTTCCTCCAGCCGCTGTCGACGGATCGCGGGTCAACGCGTCTGGGTGGCCCAAATACGGGACACCCACTCCACACAGTTCCTATGGATGTTGCCTCTCCTCACTTTCACAGCTTCCTACCACTGCAGCGTGCCGACGGGCGCACCACCCCCATTTTTTGGCGTCAGTGCATCAGCAGTACCTTCGACGGGCCACTGGAGTTGCTCTGGTGGTCTGTTTCTCGAACTGCTTGGGTCTATGGAATCATTAGGTCTTCACCTTCACTACGCCAGCCGCATACATGGTTTTCTGCAATCTCGAGAAATAATACATGAAGGAATGAAAATAAAAATCAAGATTAGAGGTTCCGGACCTTTCTTGTGTTGGCCCACACCCTCTGCATTAGTGATTAAGATTGGGGGAAAGTGTTGACGACACAACAAAAGTGAATCCACAATTCAAAACAATTCAAAAATATATAACCGAAAGAACCAGAAATTTATTTATCAACCCATTAGTCAGTTTTTCCACATTTGTCATTAATTTTCAAGAATGAGGAAGAACTTATCCAATACTTAAAACACATAAATCCCTACCATGTTGATGTTTGAGGCCGAAGTGTTCGTCCCCGTGGTTTCACGATGATGATCTCGAATCTAGATCTATTCATTGAGGAACATGGAAGAATTTGAAGTCAAAACATCATTCGACATTATTCATTGGAGAGGAAAAATGATGGAAGTTCATCAGAGAATCCCAAAAGTTTAATTCCCCATTCTCCCACATGTTGATTTAATAAAAATAAACAATTCGCAATGTTTCTGTTACGCTGCGACATTGTGTCGTTACGTTGTTCCATTTATGAAACAGTAGTGTTGTTATGATTACATTATTGCATCGTTACACTACGTGATACCAACCATTAATGAACCTCATTAATGTGCATCGTTTTCTCTAGGTGGCTACACCCCATCATCGTCGTCCACAACCCAATGGTGAGTAAGGAAATAAAATATATTTTTTAAAAATTATTTTATTATTTTTGTTGAAATGTATGGAAAATAACTTTTCCGAACAGTCATTTCTAGTCAAAGTTAAGTCATTTCAAAATGAATCCCAGCATTCCGAATTCAATGGTCCCCTTAGATTTTCAATTTGAGAAACAGTTCAAAAGATAGAATATCCTGCTTGTACGTTTAGTGAGCATACCTAAAAAAATTTCATGTTTCGTTCTGGGCCCTCCATGCCATGGAATAACGTGTCATCACAGCAAGTCATATCAGAATAATTCTATAAAATTTAAAAAATTACATGGAATTTCCAGTACATTAAAATGTGGATAGGATAGCGTAGTGGGAGGGCTTTTATTAGGGGGGAGATGACACACTTGTAAATTTTGAAAAGAAATATTTATACCCATGTTTATCATTTACCCGAAGGCTCCAAATTTCTCATTATAGAATAGTGGATAATATAATGTCAAAATAGGTCTATTAAATTGAAATTAGACCTGTTTTTATGTCCTTTTAAACATTAAATATTTTTATTGACCCCGGGTAAATATGTTTTAACCATAATAATTTTTATTATTTTTTACTATTTTTACAATTTGTTATTAATATAAATTTAGGTAACCATATTATATAATATACATTTTTATGATTAATAATATGAAATCTATTTTTCTAAATTTTATTCATAGATGTGGAAGAATTTCATTTAAAATAGAACCCACAAACATGATGAAATTTTGGTTTTACAAAGTAATATTTTCATAAGTGTGGAATGTTAATATATTGAAATGGAACATAAAATCAATCCCAATAACCTAAATTAGTGAAGTAATAAAATAATTGAACTGACCTTACATTTAAACCTATTTAAAAAATTATTTAACTTAAAAAAATACGTGAAAATACACTCTTTCATAAAAAATCAGTATTTTCACTATTCATCCAAAAATTAATCGTTTTTGAAAATTATAAAAAATTCACGCTAATATAATTTTAACATGTTGAATTCAAATTATATTTTTATTTTGAATTTTTTTTATTAAATTAGTAAAAAAAATTTAAAATCAGCAAACAATATGTAAAAAAACGCTTCTTAGAAAAATACAGTTTCTCAGAAAACATTTACTTCTCTTTCAAATGATTATTTTTTTTATTTATATTCAATAAATTAATAATGAATTAATTTATTCAAATTTCATATATTTCCTTTTCATAATTTATTTATTCATATTCATACCCTCTAATTTAACAACTATGTTTTAATGATATTTTATATTACAGTTCTTTTAGAATCAGGGATGCATCAATCTCAAGCTATCAAAGAGATTAAATTTATTTTAAAAAATGATTATATCATAAAGTATCATGGTGTTGTAGAGAAAACCAGAATCTATATTGATATATGGTCTTTTTATATTTCAAAAATTAAATAGAGGTAATTGTTTTGTGAAATAATGATAATCAGATGATGTTTGCTGGGGATTGACCGCATAAAATACATTTAATCATTTTTTACCATAAACCTAATGATTCAGTCATTCATACCACAAAGTACATCATAATGATCTGATGATTATGTTTACATTTCACAAATTTAATTCTGGTCATTTTCCTATGATTTCTAGGCAATCTAATGTCACTTTTTATTGGTTTTGACCCTTTGACACATGTTTTTTAAAGACGTAAAATCTTTAAAATAAAAATTTTCAATATTCAAAGCTCACCATAGATTAGAATGATTATAAATTTTTTATTAGAATATAATTTTAGGGTTTCATCTAGATTTATACCCTTTGACGAATCTTTTTTACTCTAAAATTCATAAATAAACTCTTTTGGTCATTAGGGAAAATCCTTGTTTTTAATTAACATGTTTTCTATGATCACATATCATAAATTAAATGGAGGTCGTTTTCATGTGATTTCATGATAATCTAAGACTGTTTCATTGTTTTTTATGCATTAATGAATGTGATTTAAGGACTTTAAAATCTATTAAAATTGTTTTTTCATCCATTAAAACCACAACACACATCGAATTGACTTATGATCTGTTCATACGTAGCATAAATTAATAAAATATTTGTGTTGATGATTTCATGATAATCCAAGCTCAATTTTTATGTTCAATAAAGACACACAATTGGTCAATTTGATAAAACTGAATGTTGGTACATTATGTTATCATTTCATATATATCATAAATTATTTGGAGGCTATTTTCTTATAATTCTATAACATTTCAATTCCATTTTATAAAATTTAGTCATTTAACACACACTTTTAAATAATGTTAATTTTATTAGATTTCATTTTCACTATGGAAAAACCTATCATTTGCAACAATTTATTTGTGACGGGAAAGGGTCCCTTTGTAAATAGTACGTCTGGAGGTACTATTCGCAACGAGACACTCTTCCCATCGCAAGGAGTCATTTCTTTTTGACAGGAATATGTATCTCATCACAAATAGTTTGGTACACACTGCACACTAACCCACGTGATGATTATTTGTGACAGGACCCGCCACAAATATCCTTTCCAACTATTTCCCCATAATTAGTATGGTTATGCTTTTGCAACGGGTCTCATCGCAAGTACATTTTTAACTGACATCTCCATTTAATATGGGGTATGTTTTTGCGATGGGAATCTAATTGTAAAAAATCTATCCAATATATACCGATCTATCTTTCATTCATTCACGTCTCTCTCAACTCATCTCTCTCTGAGATCCCTGATATTTCCTTTTGAAATTTTTTCCAAAGATTAAAATATTATATCGATGCGGTTTTCACGCCATGGAGTGTACAAAATATCTTTTGTTGAGGTATTTATATTTTACTTATTTTTTTTAGATGATTTTTTTAATATTATGTTAGTTATAATTATTGAAAATTAGTAAAAAATAATTTAAATTAGAATTAGATAATTTTATTATCCATTATTTATATTTACAAATATGTTCTTTAATTAGTAATACATACTCATAAATAGTAATAATTAGTTATAATTAGTAATAATTTGGAATAATTAAGAATAACTAGGAATAATTAGAATTAATTAGTAATAACTAATAATTATTATTAATAATTTTGAATAATTATGAATAATTACAAAGAATTATTAATAATTATTAATAAACAGTAATTAGTAGGAATAAATAGGAATAAATAGTGATAGATATCAATCAATGGGAATAAATAAGAATAAATACAAATAACTAAGAATAAATAGTAATAAATAGTAATAAAAAGAAATAATTAGGAAAAACTAGCAATATTTAGAAATATTTAGAAATATTTAAGAATAATTAGTAATAAGTAGTAATAATTGGTAATTATTTGGTATAATTAGGTATAATATGTATAATTAGTAAAAATTAGAAATAATTTGATATGATTAGTGACAAATAAGTATAATTAGTAAAAAATAGGTATAATTCGTAATAAATAGGCATATATAATAATAAATAGTTCAAAATAGTAATAAATAGCTATAATTATTAATAAATAGGTATAATTTGTAATAATTAGTAATAATTAGTAATGGTTTAGTAATTATTAGTAACAATTAATAATAATTAGTAATAATTAGTAATAGTTTTTAATAATTTGTAATAGTTTGTAATAATTAGTAATAATTAGTCACAATTAGTAATAATTTGTCATAATTAGTAATAATTATGAATAATTAGTTTTATTTAGTAAGACTTAGTAATAATTAGTAATAATCAGAAATAATCAAGTATAATTTTTAATAATTAGGTATAAATAGTAATTATTAGCATTAAATGGGTTTAATTATTAATAAATATTAACAATTAGTAATAATTAGTAATATGTTTTAAGAAATATTAATAATTAATAAAAATTAGTAATAATTAGTAATTTTTAGTAACAATTTGTAATATTTAGTAATAATTAGTAATAATTAGTAATCAATTGGTATAATTAGTAATAAATATATATAATTAGTAATAATTACTAATAAATAGTTATAATTAGTAATAATTATACATTAAAAGGTATAATCAGAAATAATTAGTGATAAATATATACAATTAGTAATAAATAGCAATAAATAGTAGTAAATTGTAATAAATTTTAATAAATTGTAAAAAATTGTAATAATTAGTAATAATTAGTAATAAATAACAATAAAAACTAATTATCAATAATTACCAACAATAAAAAATAATTAGTAACAAATAGTAATAATTAGTAATGAATAGTAATAAATAGTAATAGTCATTCATAAATAGATATAATTTGTAATAATTTGTAATAAGTAGGCATAATTAATAATAAATAAGTATTTTTAGTAAAAATTATCAACAAATTGTTATAATTAGTAAAATATATGTATAATTAGTAATACATATGTATAATTAGTAATAAATAGATATAAATTGTAATAAATATGTATAATTCACAATAACTAAGTATAATTGTTAATAAGTATGTATAATTAGTAATAATTAGAAACAATTAGTAATAATTAGTAACAAATTGTTATAATTAGTAATAAATTATAATTAAGAGGTATAATTAATTACAATTAGTAACAGTTTGTAATAATTATTAATAATATGTAATAATTAGTAATAATTAGTAATAATTAGTAATAAATAGTAATAATTTCTAATAATTAGTAATAAATAGGAATAATTAGTTATAATTAATAATAAAGAGGCATAAATATATAAAATTAGTTATAAATATTTATAATTAGTAATAATTGGAAAAAAATGTAGTAATTGGTTATAATTTGTAATAAATATGTATAATTAGTAATAAATAGTAATAAATAGTAATAAATATTAATAAATAGAAATAAATAGTAATAAAAAGTAATAAAGACTAATAAAGACTAATTAGAAGTAATTAGGATTAATTTGAATTAATTATAAAAAATTAGAAAAAATTAGAAATAAATAGTAAAAAATAGTAAAAATAGAAATAAATAGTTGTAATTAGCAGTATTTAGTCATTGATAGTTGTAATATGTAGTAATTAATAATAATTAAAAAATTTTAATATTAATTTTATTATATAAAATTAGTCATATAAAACAATTATTTAATATTTTTTAGAGAAATATAGAACAAGGAATTCGACAACAATCATTATTAGATGATATTACTTGGATAAATCACTGTAGGAATCCAAATAGTTCTGGTATTAAACATATATATATTGATGGTGTTTAAAATTTCATATCATTTTCATCATCAAAAACAATTTTTTCAGAAGGTACAATTAAGTTTCAATGTAAAAAATGTGTTCTTAGGACATTTGACACATTTGAAAATGTTGGGGGTCACCTATTGTATTTAGTTTTTCAAACAAATTATGTTTTTTGGTATCAACAAAGTTAATTAATTTCCATAGAATATACTAATAATTTGGCTTTGAATCCATCACAGTTACAAAATTTAGTATATGATGTGGCAGGTTCATCGTTTCCACAAACCGATATTTTGAATGATATTGATTTAACTCCCAAGTTGAAACCAACTAAATTTTATGAGTTGTTGAGGTTAGTTGAGAATGCATTATATCCTAGTTTTAAAAAAAGAAAATTAGAAGTGGTTTCAAAATTTGTTGCTATTAAATCAAATAATGGAATGTCAAATAGCAATTTTGATGAGATATTCTCTTTGTGCAAAACACTGTTACAAAAAGGAAATGTGTTGCTCATAAATTTCTATGCGAAAAAGAGGTAGGTTCGTAATATGTGTATTGGTTATATGAATATTCACACATGTTCAAATGATTGCATCTTAAATTATTGTGAAAATGTGTCGTGGGATAGTTATCCCAAATGTGGACCATCTAGGAATAAAGAGGCAAAAATAGGGATGTTTGGTTTGATTCCTGTTAAATAGTTGAGGTATGTCCCGCTTACACCTAGATTACAACGTTTATTTATCTTAAAACACATCAACGTTGATTCCATCACAAAAATCCATTATTTTAACAGGTAAATTATTAAATCATCCCTCTGATAGTGATTCATAGAAACATTTTTAGCAAGCACATCAGTCTTTTGATTCAAAATCCTAAAACACATGATTAGTTCTTTCTATTGATGGTTTCCATGAATTTCTTTATTATGGTAGTCAATATTCATGTTGGACTATCAAATAACTCCACACAAATTATCTATTGGATTTTGATGATGGGGATATATTTTTTCTTTACCAAATTAATTAGAAGTCATCTGAAAAATAATATTTTTGTTCAGTTTAAACCACAGATTGAGGAGTTAAATTCATTATGGAGTAATGATGTCAGTACATATGATGTATCTTGGGAAATAAAATTTCCTTTTAAAATATTCATTGATGTGAAATATTCGTGACTTCCTAGTATATGGAATTTTATCTGTATGGAGTAAATAGGGTCCAAAATCTTGTTTGTACTGTATGAGAGTTAGTAAAGCATTTATGCTCATTAATGAAAAAACCCCCTTGTTTTTCATCATTCAATGAAAATTCCATCTAACAATCATCCATTCTAGAGGAACAAATATCATTTCGAAAAATAATCAATTTAAATATATGAATCTCTAAAAATTATCTCATGTATAGATTTAATATCATCGCTCTCTTCCTTACCTCCCACAACATTTGGACCAACTATAAACAAAAAAACAAATGGCTTTGGGATAGAATGAAATTGGATGAAAATAGCATTTTTTGGAATCTACAATAATAGTATGATTTAAAGGTTTGTTTAATTATATGATTTAGGGTACACTAAAAGACATATAATATTTTTCTGGAGACATATTTGCAGAGAAAATAGAATACATTACACAGAGAATAAGATGAGATAATGTTATTTTAATTTTATGTAAACTGGAAAAAATATCCCCACCACCTTTCTTTGAATCAATATAACATTTGATATTACATTTTTCACTTGTCAAAAAATGGTGACATCCAGTAAAGTTTTGATGGATGAATCAATTTGAGAGATGCATGCAGAAATTAATGAAAAATGTATGTAACAAAGAATCGATTGAAGGATCAATTATAGAATATTAATTATAGGATAATTTTTTTCACTAATTATTGTCAATCAAAATATCCCTAAAAACACAACATCATGGAACGTAACTAGAGAAATTATGATGATGAAATGAGAAATAAGTTATCAGTTTTTAGTCATCATGAACATCACTATAGTGGAGTTCATGAATGATTTCTTTCAGAAGATGAACATCACAATGCTAATACATATAATCTTCTCAAATATGAAGATATGACATCATTTGTACTGTGAGTCCTCCAATAACTTATTCTAAAATATTTTTTATATTAAATTAAAATTATTTAGTTATATGTTATATAATAATAATAATATAAAATATATTCATCAATTTACAACAACTACTCTTGATGAAATAGTAGGAAAATAATTTTTCATACAAATTTAAAAAACTGGTAACATAAAATATTTATAGTTTAACATATAAAATCAATTTATTACTTGTTATTTTGATAATTTTTATAAATATTCTCATGTATATACACATGCTAATAAAATTGATAATTTATTATGTGTATTGAGTAACCCACCATCCAAAATGGTTAAATCTTGTAATGCATATATAGTGAATGGTTCTCAATTTTATACACATGATAGAAGGGAATCAAAAAAACAATAAATATTGATATTTTATATGGAGAGTTTAATTTTAGAGAAGTTGAAGTTTAATTTTATGACATACTTGAAGGAATTATTGAATTGTGATATGTCAAACAAAATTACATAATGATGTTTAAATGTCAGTGGTTGGATAATGAGAGAGGCTTGCATGTTCATCAGATCCATGGAATCATTGATATTATATATAAAATACATCATAAAATAAATGAACCATATTTATTTTCTCATAATGTACATCAAATTTATTATGAAAATCATTATGCTACTTTAATAGAGTTGGGTTATTTATAGAGACTAATAAAAATAAAATCTCCGAAAAATCTGTTTATTTAAATTGAACATGGTTTTTATGAAGTGTAAGGAATCAATATTTTTCAAGAGAATACTCTAACTCCATATTTTTAATGAAAAGACTTGAATATCAATCATGACCATCACAGTTAAGGTTCAATAGTGACAATGATGTTAATGATGTTACAAATGAATTTTAAATGACAGTAGATAATGAAACTGAAGCTCATATATAAATTGATGATGCAGAGGAGGAATGTGAAGATATTAAAACCATCATATATAATGATGATGATGAATATAATGATTGACGTAGTTATGTGATTGTATTAATCATATATAATATAGATATATATATATATAGTATTTATTAAACTATTTGAAAACAATAGTCCTTTCTTGTTTCAGATGGACTCAGATATATTTCATGAGTTCGAGGAGGGTGGTTTAACTAATAACGATTATGATGTTGGATCATCTAACCCTGAGAATTTTGGTGATTCATGGTGGACATGGGGGGGGGGTGGTCTTTTTCGAATCATTATTCATGACCCTATCTTCAAATGATTTCCATGTCTTGGATTTGATCCATGCATGTAATGGTATGTTTAAATGTGTATTTTAGATAGTTTTGATTAATTATGAATAATTTATTTATATACTAATTGTTTGATCATGTGTCCTTTTTACATATTTTCTTATATAGATATTCGATAGGGGAGTGCTGTGTTCTGAGATTATTTTTCTCTAGCATGGATGGGATTAGATTCCCACTGATGTTCCGCATCAGATGTTTGATAATTAGCTAGTACGTAAATAAATAATATTTATATTGAAGTTTATTTGATTAATAAATTGATATTATTAATTATTTATAGGGTTAATTGTATCCCATTGATGAGAACATGTTTGACTCTATCTAGAAGGAATGGGAGGGCAGTATGAATGCTCATTTTCATCAATTTTTTCACAATTTGAGTAGGAAAACAATAAATATGGAAGGAGTCGTAGAGTTTGATCAATCTTGTTATGCCCACCGACCTGATTACATTTGATATCAGTTTTGGGGTGGATTATGTTCACACTATGTAACACCCTGATATTTTATGAGAATTATTTTTTAATGTAATATCTTATACGGAAAGGAATCTTCCACTACAAACAACACTAGATTGGCTTGTGTTACACACAATCGCAACCTTCATCGATAGCGTGTGTAGTTCGCAATACCGAGTTTCACTAAACAACGATATATTATAATATTATAATATAGCCGTTATGAATAGTATTAACTGAATTTTTAATTTTATAACATTTATTTCATCTTATACATTTTCTAGAATGAGGTATGAAAATAAAATCAGTTTTTTTGGATAAAAGAAGTATTTTTAAAAAAATGTAGTTTTACCGCCTTTTAATGGCGCACCCACATTAAATCTAGTTTTTTTCAAGTTTATAAGTTCAATTTTACAAAATAAAATTCTTCTTTAAAATCAGGATATAAAAATTTACTTTGGATAAATTTTTTATATTATTCTGATACCTTTCAAATTTTAATGAATAGTAAAAACACGCTATATTTGAATTAAAAACAACTTTTTTCATCGCAATACTTTATATTGATAAATTATAATATTTAATTTTTTTAAAGTATAAATAAAATATATTTTCACCATTTAATATAATGTATGTCATTAGCATTAATTTTACATTTAATTCATAGGTAAAAACATTTCAATCTTTGGCAATGTTTTAACTTTTAAAACCCATTTTCTTAACAACGGGATTAATTTTAAATTAAATACTGAAACTTCTGTGTTTTTAATTTTGAAAAAAGGATTCCATATTTGGAATCAGTGGGTCTAAATTATGTTAATAGGTTACTTTTATTTTTTTGATATTATGAATAGTAACTATGGTAATTTTTATTTACTACGGTTAAAGGTAAATAGTGTAATTCAAGGTTAAAAGAATATTATAATAATTTATAATTACATTGAAACATGACCTAACCTTATTGGATGAGTAGTGTCCGACAATGGACATCCTTGGGTCGATTTTGGGACCCTATTGAGCCACATGGTAGTGACAATGACAATTTGGATTAATTAATTTATTGTAATGACAAAATTGACATTAACAAAAAGCTTTTAGTAATTAATTTTTATAAGGGGATATATAAATTATATTTTAGACAATAAATATTCATTGTAAATATAAAAATATTTCCTACATAATGATATTTTTTAAGTATTTTTAGACACCAAATAAATTATATAATTTATGACACAATAATGATGAAGTATTTACCTCTTTAAGAAATGATTTAAATAAATAAGATTGTAATGATTAAAAAAATTTCCAAAACATGTCCAATTATGATTGGATGATTTCATTTGGACCATGAGTCATCTTATCTTCATCTTTAATGATTTTTGGACCTTTTTAAACCGAATATAAGATTATAATAAAATAATATTTCCACACTTTCCAAAGGGGTCCCTCTCCTCCCTTATAAAAAAGGCATCTCCTCCCTCTCTTCCTCACACCAATTTAAGCCTTCTAGATTGGCCAAACCCTTCCCATTTCACTTCCCCACTTCCTTAGAAACCTACTAGAGGTACGGGTATTCTCCAAAGACCAACTC
This sequence comes from Viscum album, assembly GCA_963277665.1. Taxonomy (NCBI): domain Eukaryota; kingdom Viridiplantae; phylum Streptophyta; class Magnoliopsida; order Santalales; family Viscaceae; genus Viscum; species Viscum album. Next base: position 1,822,238,690 of record OY728164.1, read on the forward strand.
TAGTGCTTAAGAGAAAGTTCAAAGGAGGCAATTCGAGAAAGAGGCAATACCTTCTACCATTTTCTTCAAGTTCCATTCTACTTCTACTCCCTCTTATTTAGTTGTTTCATTAGGAGGTAATAACATCAGTATCCCTCATATACTGATATGTTATTATAAATATTAAACAACCCTATTTCACCTCTTATTCATCCTACGGAAAACGAAATCATCGCGCGTGTGTACGTACGGAATACCGTCTCCACGTCGTGCTGTAATCTGTTTTCCACCACCACCTTACTTGGATGGGTATAATGGTGCAAATAAATAAATATATATGATTATTGTAAAGTGTTATTTATTCTTAAATAGTATACATACACTTCAATACAATTCCACGAACATGGGAATGATATCATCGCTCGTGCGTACGTACGACCTACCGTCTCCACGATGTGATGTGACTCGTTCTATATGATCTTCATTGAATAATGATTATATAAATGAATTGAATGAATTAATATGAAGTAGAAAGGATATTTTCTTCAAGAATGGAGTTCAAGTGTTTTATCAAAATTATTTTCCATATAAGATAATATAGGGTTCTGTTTCTATCCCTATTATTACATTTATTTGATTATGTTGTTATGGAATTATTATTATGAATTCCTTTATCTTATATGAATTGTTTTATGATGTCATGATGTTTAAGAATCCCATTTTTATTACATGGGTTATGCAATGATCTATGTTTTAATATTTTTTGGCACACATAAGAATGGTATCATTATGAGATGGTTGAGACCTATATCTCCCTCCAATGCATTGGGTAAAGATTTATATCTCATGATATAGACATGGATTGAACAACAGGTTAATCCAGTTCAATGAAACATGACTGAAACGAGGAGTGAACTCGGTTTAGAAATGGAATTTGTTCACTAAGATAGTCTTGGCAATGAGTATTGACTTATATGAAATGATTATCCATGATTTTGTTTGTATTCCACAAAGTTTCATGTTTTATGTTATGATTATTGGGATTACATTTCACTTCTATGATTTATCCCATGATATGAAATTATGATTTCTTTTGCAGGTTAAGATTTCCAAAATGTTATGTTTTTATGAATATTATATGATTTATTTTTCTTTTGTTTACCCATACTAAGCATTTTAGATCACCCATTTGTATGTTTTATTTCCCCCAGGTCAGGAAGAAGGTTATTAAGTAGGATATTCCAAAAGGGACTCTAGATATGATGAAATAAATGGGAGACAATGTAGATGCTTTATGAACCAGTTGTTTATGTTTCCCAATTTCTAAAGACACTATACTGATACGGTCCTTTCATGGTTTTGTTATATGTTGTAATAAGTGTGCTTCAATTTTGAAGTATTAACAATGTATGTAATGTATGGGTTGCTATAGTTGGTATCAGAGGAAAGGTATAATCAGCCTTTGGAAACTAGGATGTGAAAGCCTTAGTAAGAAACCTAAGGATATGTCTAAGCATAGAACACAATCATAGTGTTTTAGAAATGGCCATGAACAACCTACGATAAGACCTTAAGTGTGAAATTTTATTCTTAATTATGTGGTTTTCCTATTATAATTAGTGTTTCTCACACTATTCTTCTTGGTTTTAGACAATGGCTGGAACCCGGAGGAACCGTGTTAATGCGGAATGCGATGGGCAATGCAATGATTGTCCCCCTGAGCAACCAAACGTTATGGGAGATGGAATGAAAAATATTGTATCCATTCTCACACAACTTTCTCAACCTCTGAATCATGTACGACTTCCAAACAAGAAAAGGAGCTACATTCTGTTGAATCCTTCATGAGGCAGCATCCACCTTGTTTTAGTGGGTCTTCTGATCCCTTAGTGGCAGAACAATGGATCAGTACCACTGAAATGATATTTTCAGTTCTTCAATGTTCTGAACATGATAAATTCATCTTAGTAGTGTATCGTTTGGAGGGTGATGCTAATAAATGGTGGAGTTTTATTAAGAATATGAGGAAAAGGGATGAAATTGAGTCCATGGAATGGGATGAGTTCAAAAACATATTTTTCAATAAGTATTTTCCTCATATTCTTCGAACAAAGATGGATAAGGAGTTTCTTGAATTGAAGAAAAAGGATGATGAATCCGTTGGTACCTACAAAATTTTTTTTACAAGACTTGCAAGGTACGCTTCTGGAATTATTATCCCACCTCAGAGTAAGATCGATCGATTCTTTAGTGTCTTAAAACCAAGTCTACGAAGGGCGTTATCCATAAGAGACTTAAATAGCTACGAGGAAATTGTTCGATGTGCTCTTATGGTTGAGATGGAGATTGGTGTAACCCATCAGTCACATGGGTTTGATAAGAAGAGGAAAATGGAATTCAATGGAAAATATAAAGACCACACTGTATAGAAGATGAGTTTTCCCTTATGCTTAAAGTGTGGAAAGAAACATGGAAGAAATTGTCTTAAGGGTACAAGAAAATGTTATAATTGTGGAAAAGTAGGTCATCGGGCAATTGAATGTCGAAATAATGGGAAGAAGATGTATAATAATGCAAACAAAGGACGGGATACACAGAATGAACATAATACACTTCAATGTTTCAAGTGCAAGGAGATGGGGAATTATGCCAATCAATTCCCAAATCCAAGGGTTGATGATGATGATCGTCTTCAACAAACTCATAAGGCCAAAGTCAAAGGAAAGTCACATGAAATTACTATCGGCGATGTGGAGTACGACAACGAAGTGGTGGGAGGTACACATACCATCCACTCTAAAGTAGAAAATGTTTTATTTGATTCTGGATCAACCCACTCTTTTATTTCTGAAGAATTTTCTATGGGTATAGCCATATTACCTCAACAATTAGATGTTGAGTTGGCTGTGACCACTCCTAATGGCACAACAGTCGCATCAAAAGTTTACAATTCTTCTCCGATTGAAGCTTGTTGGAAAGTGCTTCCTGCAAATCTTGTGATCCTTACTATAGTGGAATTTTATGTGATTCTTGGCATGTATTGTCTTTCTTTATATGGAGCTCATTTCAATTTAAAAAGAAGGGAAGTCACATTTCATATTCCAGTTCAATCTATGATCGTCTATCGATGTAAGGATGAACATAACGTTCTAGTGGAAATTTATTCTATTTTATGGGTCTTGATTCCACTAAATGAAGGTTATTTATTTCAAATGATTGGAGAGAAACTCACGATTAATAATATTCCCATTTTACGGTAATTTGATGACGTCTTTCCAGAGGAATTACCAGGTCTTCCACCAAATCATGAAGTTGAGTTTTCAATAGAACTCGCACCGGGTGCTTTGCCCATTTCAAAGGCACCTTATAGAATAGCCCCAATTGAGTTGCAGGAATTGAAGAAGTAACTCCAAGAGAATCTTGATAAATGATTCATACGCCCTAGTGCGTCACCTTGGGGAGCACCTGTTCTGTTTGTTAAGAAGAAAGATAGATCAATAAGACTCTGCATTGATTATCGATGACTTAACAAGATCACTATCAAGAACAAATATCCTCTCCCACGTATTGATGAACTATTTGACCAACTACACGGAGCTCAATAATTTTATAAGATTGATCTTCGTTCAGGGTATCATCAATTAATGGTCAAATGGAAGGATATACCAAAGACGGCTTTCCGTACAAGGTATGGACACTATGAATTTATAGTGATGCCATTTGGTCTTACTAGTGCCCCTTCTATCTTCATGGATCTGATGAATAGAGTAATTAGAGACTATCTTGATTAGTTTGTGGTAGTCTTTATAGATGATATTATTTTCTATTCAAAGAGCAAGGAAGATAATGAAGATCACTTGAGAATTTTATTAAAGACCCTGAGAAAGGAGAAGCTTTATGCCAAATTTACCAAGTGTAAATTTTGGCTTCAAAAAGTTGCATTTTTGGGTCACATAATCTCAAAAGAGGGGATATCTGTGGATCCAGAAAAAAGAGAGGTTATCGAAAGATGGTCAAGACCAACAAAAGTAATGAAGATCTTATGTTTTCTTGGTTTGTCTGGATATTATCGACGTTTTGTGAAAGAGTTTTCACGATTATCCAATCCACTCACTAGGTTGACTCGAAAATGAGTTAAATTCGTGTGGACTAAGGAATGTGAAGAGAATTTCTAGGAGTTGAAAAGAAGGTTATCCAGTGCACCTGTGCTCACACTTCCTTGTAGTGGAGAAAGGTTTGTGATCTACAGTGATGCATCCAAGAAGGGGATGGGGAGTGTTCTTATGAAAAACGATATGGTGATAGCTTATGCCTCACGACAGTTGAAAATCTATGAGCAATATTACCCAACTCATGATTTGGAGTAAGCTGTGGTAATCATTGCATTAATGATTTGGAGGCATTATCTTTATAGAGAAAAGTGTAACATTTATACTGATCAAAAAAGCTTAAAGTATATTTTCACACAAAAGGAGCTGAATACGCGCCAAATAAGATGGTTGGAGCTGATTAAGGAATATGACTGCTCAATTCATTACCACCCTGGGAATGAAAACAGGGTGGAAGAGGCATTATGTCGACAAGACCATGCTAGCTAATCCATGATGAGGATCACAAAAGATCCAATATTTATGGATTTACAAAGGATGGATCATGGAATTATAATGAAAGGGGAAAAATTGTATCTTTCTCAAATGAATGTTCAACCATCTATACATGTGAAGATTAAAGAGGTGAAGAAAGAACATGTCGAGTTACAAAAGAAGGTGAGAAATGTTCCTGAATTCAACCTTGATTGTGATGGGATGATACAGTTCAAGAATCAGGTTTGTGTTCCTCCCATCCCAGAATTAAAGAAGGAGCTGCTGGATGAGGCTCATAGTTCTTCATTCTCTATTCATCCTGGAGGCACGAAGATGTATTGGCACCTGAAAGAGTACTTCTGGTGGGATGGCATGAAAAGAGATGTTTCTGAACATGTCTCTCGATGCTTGGTTTGTTAGCAAGTTAAAGCTGAGAGACATAAGTCTAAGGGGATGTTACAACCATTACCCATAACTGAATGGAAATGGGAAAACATCACTGTGGACATTGTCACTGGACATCCTAAAACATCCAAAGGCAATAATTCTATCTGGGTCATAGTTGATCGTCTTACAATGTCTACACACTTCATTTCTATTAGAGAGGATTTCTCTCTAGATCAGCTTACCGAGATATATTTAAAAGAAGTGGTAAGATTGCATGGAGTACCACTTTCTATTATATCTGATCGGGATCCATGGTTTACCTCAAAGTTCTGCTGAAGTCTTCAGGATACTATAGATACAGAGTTGAGTTTCATCACTGCTTATCATCCTCAGATAGACAGTCAGTCTGAGATGAAAATCCAAACTCTAAAAGATATGTTGAGAGCTTGCTCTATAGATTTCAAGGGTGGTTGGGATCAACACATACCTTTGGTGTAATTTCCATATAATAATAGCTTTCACTCCAGTATTTAGATGTCTCCTTATGAAGCTCTCTATGGAAAGAAATTGAGGACTCCAACATGCTGGGATGAAGTTGGGGAATGAAAGCTATTAGGACCCGATCTTGTTGATGAAATGGAAGAAAAGGCAAGATCTATTCAACAACACATAAGAGAAACTCAGAGTCGACAAAAAACGTTATGTCGACAACCGAAGAAAAGACCTAGAGTTTGAAGTGGGTGATAAAGTGTTCTTACGATTATCTCCTTGGAAGATAGTAATGAGATTTGGAAAGAAGGGAAAGTTGAGCCCTAGATATATCGGTCCTTTTGAAATTTTGGATCGTGTTGGGAAGGTAGCTTACCGATTGAAGCTTCCACCAAATTTCTCTAAAGTTCACGATGTGTTCCATGTATCTCTCCTGAGAAAGTACATACCTGATCCTTCACATGTACTCAGCTCATAAGTTATACAGCTAGAACAAGATCTTTCTTATGAAGAATACCCGATAGAGATTCTGGATCGTAGAAAAAAAGTCCTACAGAACAAGACCACTCTCTTGGTGAATGTTTTATGGAGGAACCACCAATTAGAAGAAGCTACATGGTAACGTGAGGATATTATGAGGGAGAGATATCCTCATCTGTTTGTTACGAAGTGACGAATTTCAAGGGAGAAATTCATTTTAAGGGGGGTAGAATGTAACACCCTGATATTTTATGAGAAGTATTTTTTAATATAATCTGTTATACGGAAAGGAATCTTCCACTACACACAACACTAGCTTGGCTTGCGTTACACGCAATCGCGACCTTCCTCGATAGCGTGTGTAGTACGCAATACCGAGTTTCACTAAACAACGATATATTATAATATTATATACTAGCCGTTATGAATAGTATGAACTGAAATTATAATTTTATAACATTTTAATTCATCTTATACGTTTTCTAGAATGAGGTATGAAAACAAAATCAGTTTTTTTTTGGATAAAAGAAGTATTTTTCAAAAATTGCAGTTTTACCGCCTTTTGATGGCGCACCCACATTAAATCTAGTTTATGACAAGTTTATAAGTTCAATTTGACAAAATAAAATTCTTCTTTAGAATCAGGATATAAAAATTTACTTTGAATAAATTTTTCATATTATTCTGATAACATTCATATTTTAATGAATAATAAAAACACGATATATTTTAGTTAAAAACAACTTTTATCATCGCAATACTTTATATGGTTAAATTATAATATTGAATGTTTTTAATGTATAAATATAATATATTTTTACAATTTAATATAATTTATTTCATTAGCATTAATTTTACATGGAATTCATAGGTAAAAACATTTCAATCTTTGGCAATGTTTTAACTTTTAAAACCCGTTTTCTAAACAACGTGATTAATTTTTAATTAATTACTGTAACTTTTTTGTTTTGAATTTTTTAAAAGGGATTCCATATTTGGAATCCGTGGGTCCAAATTATGTTAGTAGGTTATTTTTTTTGTTATTATGAATAGTAACTACGGTAATTTTTATTTACTACGGATAAAGGTAAATAAGGTAATTTAAGGTTAAAAGAATATTATAATAATTCAAAATTACATTGACACTCGTTTTAACCTTATTGGATAGTAGTTCCCGACCATGGGCATCCTTGGGTCAATTTTGGGACCCCATTGATCAACTTGGTAGTGTCAATGACAATTTGGAATAATTAACTTAATATAAACACAACATTGACATTAACAAAAATCTTTTAGTAATAAATTTTTGTAAGGGGTTAAATAAATAATATTTTAGACTATAAATATTCATTGGAAAGATAAAAGTATTTCCTATATAATGATATATATTTTTATAATTTTTAGACACCAAAAAAATTAAATTATTTATGACACAATAATGATGAAGTATTTACCTCATTCATAAACGATTTAAATAATTAAGATTATAATGATTAAAATATTTTCCAAAACATGTACAATTCTGATTTTATGATTTTATTTCGACCATGAGTCATCTTATCTTCATCCTTAATGATTTTTTTGACCTTTTGAAACCGATGATAAATTTATAATAAAATAATATTTCCACACGTTCCAAAGGTGCCCCTCTGCTCCCATACAAAAGGCACCTCCTCCATCTCTTCCTCACACCAATTTGAGCCTTCAATCTCGGCCAACCCCTGACCATTTCACTTCCCCATTTCCATAGAAACCTACTAGAGGTACTCGTCTTCTCAAAAGACCAACTCTAGTGCCTTAAGAGAATGTTTAAAGGAGGCACTTCGAGAAAGAGGTAATAACTTCTACCGTTTTTTTCAAGTTCCATTCTTCTTATACTCCCTCCTATTTAGTTGTTTCATTATTAGGAAATAACATCATTATCCCTCATATACTTATATGTCATTATAAATATAAAACAACCCTATTTCACCCCTTACCCATCCTACGAAATATGAAATCACCGCGCGTGCGTACGTACGGAATACCGTCTCCACGCCGTGGTGTAATCTATTTTCCACCACATCCTTATCTGGAAGGGTATAATGGTGCAAATAAATAACTATATATTATTATTTTAATGTTTTATTTATTCTGAAATAGTATACATACACTCCAATACAATTCCACGATCATGAGAATGATATCATCACTCATGCGTACGTACGGCCTACCGTCTCCACGATGTGATGCGACTCATTCTATATGATCTTCATTGAATAATGATTATATAAATTAATTGAATGAATTACTATGATATATATTACACTAATACCATTATGTAAATGATTTATCTATATCCTATAATGAGGAATAATAATTTTTTCGACAAAACACGCAAAAGAACAAAAAGTAAAAAACACCCGAATAACAAGTATCAATGAAATATTACTAATAAGAAGCTAATAATATGACCATATATGATATCATAATAATAAGTATGATTCTGGAATAAGTAAATGACATTATTTAAATTATTATACAGGAGGTTCGGACACTTACGAAGCAGATCAGACCTAAGGTAAGGGAAAATCTCTTAATCTCATTTTTATCCGAGATTGTTTATACTTTGCTATTTACTTGGGTGTATTTTATCATCCACATCCATGTTTCCTCAATATTTAATATTATTTCCATCCACCTACAGTTTTTTAAATCCACTTTTACCCTTCAGTGTGTTTTTAGTAAAAGATATGAAAGGAATCTTTTGTTGTTTTTCGTACGAGGTACTTTTTGACTTTTCTGACAAATGTATAAGAAGGATGATTTTTTAACTTATACGGCATGAATGGATTTTTAAAAAATTATTTCCAAGAAGATTAATTTACATGTTTTCAAGTTTATTTTTAATCAACATCTTTTAGTTTAAAATTGTATGACATGTTATGAAAGGTAAATGTTTTTGAAGTAGAAAGGATATTTTCCTAAAGAATGGAGCTCAAGTGTTTTATCAAAATTATTTTCCATCTAAGATAATATAGTGTTCTGTTTATATCCTTATTATTACATTGATTTGATTATGTTGTGATGGAATTATTTTTATGAATTCATTTATCTTATATGAATTGTTTTATGATGTCATGATGTTTAAGAATCCCATTTTTATTACATGGGTTATGCAATGATGTATGATTTATGATTTTGTGGCACACATAAGAATGATATCATTATGAGATGAGTGGGACCTTTATCTCCCTCCAATTAATTGGGTAAATATTTATATCTCATGAGATAGACATGGATAGAACGACAGGTTAATGCGGTTCAGTGAAACAGGACTAAAACGAGTAGTGAACTCGGTTCAGAAATGGACTTTGTCTACTAAGATAGTCTTGGCAATGAGTCTTGACTAATAAGAAATGATTCTCTATGATTATGTGTGTGTGCCACAAAGATTCATGGTTTATGTTATGATTATTGGGATTACATTTCACTTCTATGATTTATCCCATGATATGAAATTATGATTTCTTTTGCAGGTTAAGATTTCCAAAATGTTATGTTCTTATGAATATGATGTGATTGATTTTTCTTTTGTTTACCCTTACTGAGCTTTTGAGATCACCCTTTTGTATGATTTCTTTCCCCCAGTTCAGGAAGAAGGTTATTATGCTGGTTACTATTTCACAAATCTGGCTCCAACTTATACCAGTGAAATATGAACTTTATGAAAACATAAAGGCATTAGTCCTGAAAGAATGGGAATTTTATATTGAAAAGAACATTTTACATAACTTGAATCATGTGGCATCAACATTTAATTTAGACAATCATTTGTGTAGCACCAAGGTCCATCCCCAATGTGTCATTTGAAAACATTACCAAGGTCCATACCCAAGGCATCATTAAATTGGTCATCTCTAGAGATTAAGTTTTTATCCAATGCATTGGAACACTATCAGGGTGCACCCTTGACATGTATTTATTATCATGTGATCCACATCATTTATGCTTTACTTAAACAGTTTGTATATTCATTATGTCCCATACCACCATGAATAACTCACTTATTTTCATATTACCCAAGGTGTCCCATACCACTTTGGGTAATCTAATTTATTAGTTCATTTAGTGATATTTCATCAGTATTAATTGTGTACAATAATAACACAAATAAATAATGAACCATTATACATTTTACTAATACATGATATGACTGTTAACATTGTAAAATATGTCAATAACTAATCGAAGGCACCCATAGTTTAGTAAAACATTATTTTCACATAAGCTAATTACTAATGCATATAAAATGATGATATAATACATGATGAACCATTAATATTATTATTATATGGATGTGGGAAGCTTAAAGAAAACTCTTGTCATTAGTTATGGTGATAAACATGCCCAAAAATAAATTAAACCATAACTTGATTAATTAGTATCATTCAGCAAAGTAGGAAAAGTCAGTGAATCAACACACATGATGACATGATCCCTGAAATCTTAAATCCCCAAATACATATTAATCAAGCCAAAATATACACTTTATCGCAAAATATGTCATGGGAAATGTCAAATAAACTCCTTTAATAAATCATGCTCATTTTTGTGTACATACATACAGAATACATGTTGGTTTAGTAACGCCAAAATCATCCTTTGTTAAAATAACATATATATCACAACATAAAGTCACCCTTGGTAATCAATATTAAAAAAATAGGGTTTTGGACTTTATACTTATAATTATATAGACACTTCACCATATATTCACCAAGAATGTACTAAATAAACAAGGCCATTATGATTTCATGAGTTCTGAAAAACTCTAAATTTTATTATAGTTAAGAACCAAAAACATTAAGAGGGTTTAATATTCATGAAACTATAAATACATAAAAATGATCCAAACTTGGGTTAAATACTACACCATAAATATACCTAAGCCAATGGCCTAGATTGGATCCAAAATATCATTAAAGGATAGGCATTCATCCCCTAAAGTAATACGGACTCGTTTTGAAGACATACAAAAATATTTAGTTATATGTATATATAAGGCTTACATAAATAATATATGTCAAGAGTCGATTTAAAATGCAACCTCATTATACATATATTAATTAGTATAACCTTGCTAAATGATCTTGGATACCCTAAACCGAAGGGTTTGGGTTCTATGTATTCACATTTTTATATATATGTAAAACCATATATACACTATGTACGTAAATATATGTTTGGGTTTTTTTGTAAAACTAAATCTTTTTTAAACAAAATTAAAAGGATTCATATTTATAATCCCATTGATAACACAACGGAAAACACCTTTGATGGTATTACAAATCGAAGGGTTTGTGTTATATAAGGCATATACAAACTGTATATATATCACGAGTATAACAGTATGGGTATCTTCAAAGGAAATCAAAATGTGTAAACAATATTATAAATACAGTCTACTGAAAATACAAAAGTAGATTCGTTGAAGGTGATACAATCTGAGGGGTTTATATTAAGTATGTATATAAAAATATAATCTGTATATATATACCGTGATTACAAAAAAAATTCCCAACCAAAAGTAAGAAAACATGCAAGAACCCTTACATAGCTTTGAGGAAGAAGCTCAGATCAATAGGGAGCTCGTTGGCCTTGTTGGAGGGTTCAGAAGGAGTTTCAGAGGAGAAGAATCTGCTCGGGGCTTCATGAAGTAGGGGGTTTATATAGGGCTTTGGTTCCTCGGCCAATGGGTAGGCCGACATGGGGAATATAAAGAAAGATAACCCTTGGAGGGGGTGCTCAGAGGTCAATAGGAGTAGTGCAATGGAGAAGCTGAGGCGTCCTTGGTTTGCATGCCTACTGGTACAGGAGCCCGATGAGAAGAAGAAGACGACGAGGAGGTCGACGCGGTGAGAAATGGACTGCCTGGATCAAAAAGAAAGAGAGATAGCATGGTTGGAGGAGCGCGGGAAGTGTGATGAGCATTTAAAAAGAAAAATAGGGTCTGGATTAGATCTTGGGGGAGATCGGACGGCTATAGAGGCATGCGGGGAAGATCACATGGTTAAAAGGGGTGGAATGACTTGATCGATGTGGAAGTCGATCGGACGGTCCCGATCACACGGAGCGCATCCCACATCGAAACGGTTCGATGGTGAGGTGAGGTTTATAATACAATGCTTTCCGCCTCCGGTGCAATAACACGAACACACACACACACATCGAGGCCTTATTCACGGGCCCCATGCGGGCTTTGGCCCACCCCTATGCGACGCGCACCGCGGGCCTTACACATGGGCCCGTGTGCGACTGGACGAACCCAAAGTCGGCTGGGGCTCAGGCCTGGTTGACACTATGCATAACTGGGACCCTGATGGTCGGTACCTCGGGTCCCTGGGGATCGGTCTCGGCCTAAAGGCCTTGTCCCTAAGGGATGCCCTCGGCTTGGCCGGGCCCCAACATAATTTTTTATTAAAAATTTATTTAGATTTCCAAAATAATTATTTTAAGTATACTTAGTTTAAAATAGTGTTTAATATAAATATTAGTACAAAAATGATTTAGTATACAATAAAAAAATATTTTTCACTTAAAATCAAAATCTCTTTTTTAGATTATGTAAAATATTTCATATATATATCATTTAAAAGGTATACCTTTCATATTTTACATACGAACCCATTATAATTATTTGGATTTTTAAAATACACCACCATCCGTTTCATAAAATTTAAAAGACCAAAAGTTAATTCAAAAATACATAATTTTATAGGTAAAAAGATATAATAATTATAGATACCCTTCAATAATATCTTTTATAAAAAGAATTCTATGTTTTTATCTATATAGGTATCAATCGGGATTTTTGTAGAAAAAAAATGATTTATTTCCAAGAATACACTTTTTATTTTAAAAATACGATTATTTTGTGAAACATATTTTAGACATATTATAATATTTGAAATATTATAAAATTAGAAGAGCATTAAAAACAAGTTTTCATATAAAGATAAACATTATCAATGGAAACCCAAAGGTTGTTTTAAAAACCCAACAACTATATATATTTAACGGTCATAACTTAAAGGACCATTATAAAAGAAGGGGGTGTGTAGGGTGTTTCTCAAAATCAAAACACTTGAACTAGGAAGGGTGGATCTCCTCATACCTTTGGTGTTGAGTATGTGTGTCGTGGCTCTGGCTGTTATATTTTTCACACTGATGGACCCTGAAGACGATGACTATCTGATTACTCGAGTTGTGATTTTTAGTAGTCCTTATGTGGTTGTGTTAGGTCTTGTGCATGGTATTTTCAATTAGTTGGGCCCTGTTGTAATGTAACTTTTAAATATATACCAGTTTACCTTATTCTCCATGTTTTATTTCGTTTCAAATAATTTATTATCACTCAAGGAACACCAAATAAAACCAGAGACATCATTAAAAGCATAACATTGTTCACTTGGACCAGTTCATAAAACCTGGGGCATCACATTATCCCCCCCTTTAGAAAATTTCATCCCCGCAATTTATTTCACAAAACTACAAACTTATTCAATTTTTGCACCACCTTCACCAATGTATAGTGTAAACATGTGCATTTAGCAGAACCCCCATAGCGATGCTCACCTCTTCCAGTTCCCTAACCCAGATACACCTAGGACAGGAGGGGTTGAAGTCATGTTCCGGGCCTTCAGGCTTCCAGAGGGTGGCTCGAACATTACAAAGTTCTAAAATGTCCTTGCAGACCAACGTACGGAGGACTCGCCGAATTATGTCTCGGTTGAGGACATTGAATCCATATAGGTGGTAAAACACGCTAAAACTGAGAAGTTGGAGCATATAAGCCGCATAAAGATTTCCCTCTAACGCAGTCTCCTAAAATTTCACTCTGGTCGTGTAGTTCCGACCTAGGGTGAAACACAAAAAGATCTCTTCAAGGTAACTTTCTCGTCATTCATGTCCGGCCAGCTATGCAGAGCCAATTCAGTAATAGATGGAGGCATTCCCTTGGTTGGTACGGAGAATCTTCGGACTGTTTGTTACCTCAAACCACTGCTTGAACGTTTTTTGAAAATTTGTAAAGGGGTCATACTTTTCCTCAGACGTTTCCATTGCAAAGATTTCCAGAATCTTAGTGGGAAGAGATAACAGGTGGGTTTGTCCTTCTATCTGAATGTTTTTAAGGCAGGAGTTGAATCACCATTCAAAGGTAACTACAAAGTAAAGACAAGGTAGGGGAAAGACAACATTTAAATAAACATAAGTTTATTATTAAACATTAGCACTTGAGTTTTCCTTAACCACCGACTAAACGAACTCCACACAGAGAAGAAAAAATCCCTAACTCCTCGAACCAAACACAGGATGAGCATTCAGGAAAAAACTAATCGGGGAACCTATGACGTCTTATGAGTCTAGAATGAGAGGTATGAAGTTGGGAGACATCCACATACACATTTTTTTTTGCAAGACAGTCGAGTGGACTCATCTTCTAACATTCCGAAGTCCAACAACTGACCACAAAAGCCGTAGTTTAAAACTTTCCATAGATATGCCGCACGGAGGTCACCGGCAGTAGTAGATTCTTGAAAAGGGTTGAGGATCATAGTCCCAAATCCCTCACCCACCATGAAAATTTAGAAAAGTCCCTCATAGTACCGTCCTCGATGTACATAGGAGGGAAATTGGGTCATCATCATAAGGAGGTAATCTATTACTACAACCTGGTGTAACTGAAGCACCCGTGGTGAGTTGGATACGTCGTAAAGGTGTTTTCACGTTATGCAGATATGGGCATAGTTTAGAAAATCATCACGGCTAGCTAAAGACACAATAGTCTCTAGGGCCTCTGTGGGGTGAGATAAAAGATTTGTGCCTTTGTTTTCCATCTGAAATTTAAGAATAATCCATTTTTTAAATAACATTGAAGTATATATACATATATATATATATATATTTGTTTTAGTTTCTGGCTTTCCAAAGTTATCCAAACCGAACCTCTGATACCAACTGTAGTGACCGCGACCCCAGAAACCCAGCAGTCGGTGGCTTCTGATCATGATGTGTTCATTTAAAATAAGACTTTCTCTGGTAAGCTACACATCATGCCCCATACAGAGGATCATGTGTGGTTCGGGTTCTGGGAAACCGGAAACTTCTGAAATGATTCATCTTTTAAAAGCTGATACCAGAAAATTTTAAATCAAAACATAGGGTGAGCATTGAAATACCCAGTAAGGGGTTTTTAAAAAAATTAAAAACAATGTAACTTTTTGAAATCATTCATTTAAAATCATTCTTTTAAGGAAAACTGAAACACATAACATCAAAATGCTCAATCAATAGTTTCAAGAAATATATGAAACCCATGTGACATTTCTCGAAGGAGTAATCATAAACAAGTACAACATGTGATTACATAATCATAAAATCGAACAGTTAAGAGTAATGCATAATTAGTGTTACGCATAAAGGAAACAACTTAATTTTCATATGCTGGTTACTATTTCACAAATTATGCTCCAACTTATACCAGTGAAATATGATCATTACGAAAACATAAAGGCATTAGTAGTGAAAGAATGAGAATATTATGTTGAAAAGAACTTGTTAGATAACTTGAATCATGTGGCATCAACATTCAATTTAGACAATCATTTCAGTATCACCATGGTCCATCCCCAAGGTGTCATTTGAAAACATTATCAAGGTCCATCCCCAAGGTGTCATTAAATAGGTCATCTCTAGAGATTAAGTCTTTACCCAATGCATTGGAGTGCTTTTAGGGAACACCCTTGACATGTCTTTATTATCATGTGATCCACATCGTTCATGCTTTACTTAAACGGTTTGTATATACAAGATGTCCCATACCACCTTGAATAACTCATTTATTTTCATATTACCCAAGGTGTCCCATACCACTTTGGGTAATCTAATTTCTCAGTTCATTTAGTGATATGTCATCAGTATGCATTGTGTACAATAATAAATCAAATAAATATTGAACCATTACACATTTTACTAATACATGATATGACAGTTAACATTGTAAAATATGTCAATAACTAATCAAAGGCACCCATAGTTTTGTAAAACATTTTTTTCACATAATATAATTACTAAATCATATAAAATGATGATATAATACATGATGAACCTTTAATATTATTATTCTATGGAAGTGGGAAGCTTAAAGAAAACTCTTCTCATTGGTTATGTTGATAAACAAGCCCTAAAATACATTAAACCATAATGTGATTAATTAGTAACATTCACCAATGTAGGAAAAGTCAATGAATGAACACACATGATAACATGATCCCCGAAATCTTAAATCCCCAAATACATATTAATAAAGCCAAAATATACACTTTATCACAAAATACTTCATGGGAATTTCAAATAAACTCCTTTAAAAAATCATGATCATTTGTGTGTACATACATACAAAATACATGTTGGTTTAGTAATGCCAAAATCATCCTTTATTAAAATAACATATGTATCACAACATAAAGTCAGTCTTGGTAATAATTATTAAAAAAATAGGGTTTTGGACTTTATAATTATAATTATATACAAATTTCACGATATATTCACTAAGAATGTACTAAATAAACATGGCCATTAAGATTTCATGAGTTCTGAAAAACTCTAAATTTTATTTTAGTTAAGAACCAAAAACATTATGAGGGTTTAATATTCATGAAACTATAAATACATAAACATGTACCAAACGTTGGTTAAATATTACAACATAAATATACCTAAGCCCATGGCCTAGAATACATTCAAATTATCATTCAAGGATTGGTATTCATCCCCTAAAGTCATACTGACTCGTTTTGAAGACATGCAGAAATATTTAGTTATATGTATATATAATGTTTACATAAATAATATATGTTAACAGTAAATTTAAAATGAAACATCATTATACATATATTTCATAGTATAACCTTGCTGAATGACCTTCGATATCCAAAACTGAAGGGTTTGGGTTCTATGTATTTACATTTTTATATATATGTAAAACTGTATATACACTATATACATAAATATAAGTTTGGGTTTTTTTTGTAAAACTAAATCTTTTTAAAACAAAATTAAAACGATTCATATGTATGAACCCTTTGATAATGCAACGGCAAACACCCGTGATGGTATTACAAACTTAAGGGTTCATGTAATATAATGCATATACAAACTGTATATATACCGAGAGTATAAAATTATGGGTTCCTACAAAGGAAATCAAAACCTGTAAACACTCAATATATGCACCCTACTCAAGACATGAAAGAAGATTATTTGAAGGCGTTACAATCCAAGGGGTTTATATTAAGTATGTATATAAAAATATAATTTGTATATATATACCGTGAGTACAAAAAAATCCCAACCAAAAGGAAGAAAACATGCAAGAACCCATATATAGCTTTTAGGAAGAAGCTCAGATCCACAGGGAGCTCGTTGGCCTTACTGGAGGGTTCAGAAGGAGTTCTAGAGGAGAAGAATTTGTCCTGGGCTTCATGAAGCAAGGGGTTTATATAGGGCTTCAGTGCCTCGGCCAAGGGGTAGGCCAACGTGGGGAAGACGAAGAAACAGAGCCCTAGGAGGGGGTGCTCAGAGGTCAAGAGGAGTAGTGCAAAGGAGAACTGAGGTGTCCTCGGTTTTCAGGCCTACTGGTATGGGACCCCGATGCGAGGAAGAAGAAGACGGGGTGGTTGATGCGGTGAGAAATAGACGGCCTGGATCAAAAAGAAAGAGAGATCGCATGGTTGGAGGAGCACAAAAAGTGTGATGAGCATTTAAAAAGACAAAGTGGGTCAGGATTAGATCTTGGGGGAGATCGGACGGCTACGGAGGCACGTGGGGAATATCACTTGGTTAAAAGGGTTGGACAGACGTGATCGACGGGGAAATCGATCTGACGGTCCCGATCGCACGGATCGCGTCCCACATCGAAATGGTTAGAAGGTGAGGCGAGGTTTATAATAAAAAGCTTTCCACCTCCAGTGCAACAACACAAAAACACACACACATCGGTGCCTTATACATGGGCCCCATGGGGGCTTTGGCCCACCCCTACGCAATGCGCACCACATGCCATACACACGGGCCCGCGTGCGACTGGACGAACCCATACTCAGCTCGGGCTCAGGCCTGGTGGATACTATGCATAACTGGGACCCCGATGGTCAGTACCTCGGGTCCCTGGGGCTCGGTCTCGGCCTAGAGGGCTTTTCCCTAAGGGATTCCCTCTGCTTGGCCGGGCCTCAACATAATTTTTTAATAAATATTTATTTAGATTTCAAAAATAATTAGTTTAAGTATACTTTGGTTAAAATAGTGTGTAATATAAATATTTTTACAAAAATGAGTTAATATACAATGAAAACAAATAGTTTTCACTTAAAATCTAAATCCCTTTTTTAACTTATGTAAAATATTTCATATATAAATCTTTTAAAAGGTATACCTTTCATATTTTACATACAAACCCATTATAATTATTAGGATCTTTAAAATACACCACCATCCATTTCATAAAATTTAAGAGACCAAAAGTTTATTCAAAAATACATAATTTTAGAGGTCATAAGATATAATTATTATAGATACCCTTCAAATATATCTTTTATAAAAATAATACTAAGTTTTTAACTATATACGTATTTATCGGGATTTTTGTAGAAATAAAACGATTTATTTCCAAGAATACTCTTTTCATTTTAAAACTATGATTCATTTGTGAAACATATTTTAGACATATTATAATATTTGAAATATTATAAAATTAAAAGAGCATTAAAAACAAGTTTTCATATAACGATAAACTTTATCAACGGAAACCCAAAGGTTGTTTTGAAAACCCAACAGCTATATATATTTAACGATCACAACTTAAAGGACCATTATAAAAGAAGGGGGGTGTGTAGGGTGTTTCTCAAAATCAAAACACTTGAACTAGGAAGGTCGGCTATCCTCATACCTTTGGTGTTGATTATGTGTGTCGTGGCTCTGGCTGTTTTATTTTTCAAACTGATGGACCCTGAAGACGACGACTATCCAATTACTCGAGTTGTGATTCTTAGTAGTCTTGTTGCGGCTAGGTTATGTCTTGTGAATGGTATTTTCAATTAGTTGGGTCATGTTGCAATGTAACTTTTAAATATATACCATTTTACCTTATTCTCTATGTTTTAATTCGTTTCAAATTCTTTATTAGAACACAAGGCACAAAAAATAAAACAAGAGACATTATTAAAAGAATAACATTGTTCACTTGGACCAGTTCATAAAACTTGGGGCATCACATATAATGTCACAAAATCTCAAACACAGTCAGAGATTCAATCTGAGAATGATGATCAGACTAGTGCAACATTATTTGATGAGGTATCATGGATGTAGGCGGCCCAATATGCCTTTTAGAAAGGCTGAGTAATTTGTATCACCTCTCTATTGATGCCTAAGAGATATTATAGTATCATTGCGATGGTGGGGTGCAACTTGAGAGTATCTCATAGAGAGCCATCATCATATGCTGCAAAATATCAAGAGAATCTATGATCTCTATTAGAGCGTATTGAGAGTTTTCATATGGTGTAGGAAGAGCTCTATCGACACCAGCAACAATAATAGGAGGATGATATGCGTCCGTGACAGCAACAACAGTAGGAGAGGACAATGGAGTACATGCGATGTTTTACTCATGGTTTAGGGATGGTGTTTCCTCCACTGTAATGACCAGAAGCCTGACGTACATGGACATTACATTACTTTTGCAGAATACTTAGTACATAACAAACACACACACAAGGATCATAATATTTTAGTGTCTTTGGAAACTCGTAATATAATCTTCTAATCGTGGTGAAAGATCTTCAACATCTCCCATAAAGATCTTCCCTTTTTTTACCTAAAACCATTCTTTATATCCTGGGGAAAAGAAAACATAAAAGGGTGAGCTCAAATGCTCAGTAAGGGTAAACAAAATAAATATCAATCACATCATATTCATAAGAACATAACATTTTGGAAATCTTAACCTGCAAAAGAGAGCATAATTTCATAACATGAGATTAATCATAGTAGTGAAATTAAATCCCAATAATCATAACTTAAAACATGAAAATTTGTGGCATACACACATAATCATAGAGAATCATTTCTTGTTAGTCAAGACTTATTGCCAAGACTATCTTAGTGGACAAAGTCCCTTTCTGAAACGAGTCACCCTTGTTTCAGTCCTATTTCACTGAACCCGTATAACCTACCATTCCAGCCATGTCTATCTCATGAGATATAAAATCATTACCCAATGCATTGGAGGGAGATATAGGTCCCACCCATCTCATAATGATACCATTCTTATGTGTGCCAAAAAATCATAAATCATACATCATTGCATAACCCATGTAATAAAAATGGGAATCTTAAACATCGTGACATCATAAAACAATTCATATAAGATAAAGGAATTCATAAAAATATAATTCCATCACAACATAATCAAATCAATAGGGATAAAAAACAGAACCCTTTATTATATTAGATGGAAAATAATTTTGATAAAACACTTGAACTCCATTCTTGAGGAAAATATCTTGTCTGCTTCAAAAACACTTTTCCTTTCTTAACATGTCGTACAATTATAAACTAAAAGAAGTTGATTAAAAGTAAACATGAAAACCTGTAAAGTATGCTTCTTGGAAATAATGTTTTAAAAATTAATTCATGTTGTATAAGTAAAAAAACATTCCTCTCGTACTTTTGTCGGAAAAGTCAAAAAGTACCTCGTACGAAGAACGACAAAAGATTCCTTTCATATTGTTTACTAAAAACTCACCGAAGGGTAAAATCGGATTTAAAAAATTTTAGGTGGATGGAAATATTATTACATATTGAGGAAACATGGATGTGGATGATAAAATACAACCCAGTAAATTCTGAAGTATAAACAATCTCGAATAAAAATGAGATTGTGATATTTCCCTTACCTTAGGTCCATTTGGCTTCGTAAGTGTCTGAACCTCCTATATAATGATTTAAATAATGTCATGGACTTATTAAAGAATCATATTAATTGTTATTTTAACATATATGTCTCACTTATGACTTTAAATTTCCCGTTCTTTTTTAAATTCTTGTTAAAGTAGCATTTTGGGTAAAATCTTTTCATTTATCATTGGTGTTTGGACTTGTTGTTCTTGACATTATTATTACTTATATCATGATTTAATTACATCCATAATATAAAACATGATTTATATATCATATATATTCATTATAAATATATATATAATAGATAGATAAATGAAATGAAACACACCGTTCATGGAGATGGTAGTCCGTACGTACGCATGAACGCTGTTTTCCTCTCCTTATTGCCTTGAATGGAAGTAAGTAGATGACATACATATATACATAAATCCAGTAGATTTATAATGTCATATATTTCATTATTATTGCTTATATATACTTTATAATCATTCTTAAATGGTTAACATGGAGAATAAATCTCATTGCGTCGTGGAGACGGTATTCCGTACGTACGCACGCGTGGTGATTTCTTTTTTCCGTAGGATGGATATAAGGTTAATTAGAGTTGTTTAATATTTATAATAACATATCATTATATAATAAATACTGATGTTATTACTTTATCATGAAAAAACTAAAGAAGAAGAAGTTGAAGAAGAAATAAATTGAAAAAGATCGGTAATGGATATTACCTCTTTTTGACGCGCCTTCTCTTAACCTCCACTTAAAGAACTAAGGATGGACTTTGAAGAAGACCAGAACCTCTAGGATGATACTAGGGATGTGTAGAAGTGATTTTTACAGGGTTTGGCCGAGCTTGAATGCTCAAATTGGTGTGAGGAGGAGAGGGAGGAGGTTCCCTTTTATAAGGGAGGAGATGGGCACCTTTGGAATAACTAAAAATATTATTTTATTATAAAGTCATGTTCGGTTTTAAATAGCTAAAAATTGATTTATTTTGAGGCTAAGGTGGGGAGGGGTCGAAATACTCTCATCCAATTGAATTTAGACATGTTTAGGTTCCTATTTTAACCTTATCATTTAGATTTAACATTAAGTTAAATAATTTTACTTTTACCGTGTCTTCTTGTGTTCTTACACTATAAGGTTAATAAACTTACTATAACAAGCCAAACGAACACCAAGTTGTTTATTATTAATATATATAACCTTATCTAAGTAATTTGGACGAACCTTAGATTTTTAGGAATAAAATAACAATTAATAATATAATATTTCTTTTTAAAAACTATTTTATGTCAATTTTGACACTATTTAGTAATTGATTTTTGTGAAAATCATAACAGAATGATTAGTTCGAAAAAAGTTAATTAAATCAATACTAACATGTCATATTAACCTAAAAAATTAGTGTAATTCATAAAAAGTCTCAAATTACATTTATTTGGGTATTTATAACATCAATTATGTCAATATTTCATTAATAAGATAATTACTGTATCATCTTTGTGTAATAAATAAATTAAATTATATAATGTCTAAAAATTACAAATAAAATACCATTATGTAGGAAATATTATTAGCTTTCTAATGAGTTTTTATAGTCGAATTTTATTATGTATATGTCTATATTAAAATTGATTTACTTATTAAACTTTGATTTTAACTATTTTAACCCTTCTTTAAATAAATTAATAATAAATGTCCTAATCTAATCCAAGTGGGCCTAAATGATCATATTTTATTACTAAGGTTGTTTTTGGTCGAATTACACTTATCCAATAGAATTAGGACATGTGTTAGGGTAATAATAATAACATTTTTACCCTTAATTACCCTATTTACTTTTAACTGTGGTAAAAAAAGCAAAAAGTTACTATTCACCAAAAAAAACCACATTTTACTAACTAACATCAACCGTGGCTCTCAGGTTTTTGAAATTCCACTCACAGACGCGGTAAAATTAAGTTTTATGAAAAATTCATTTTTTTAACTACCACTTAGTGGTTTCACTATTCATCAAAACATAAAAGTTTCTAGAAAAATACCAAAAATTAGGCCTAAGCTATATTTGATATTATGATCTCAAAAATGATGTCTTTTTTACCAAATTCAAGACATATCAGTTGCATTAATTAATTTAAAAATTAATTCCAGTCGTCAAAACAAATAGCGTGTTCTAAAGAGATAATAACTTTCAAAAGATTGACACTTGTTTATGTCTGGTTTAAATGTGAAATTACATCCAATGAACAAAATTGTATTAAATTGTAAAAATATATTCTAAATATACTTTAAAACCACTCAAATTAATAATTTATCACTATTAATTATTTTGATTGAAAAATTTGTTTTTAATTAAAATTTAGTAATTTTCACTATTCATCAAAATATGAAAGTTATCCGAAAATTACCAAAATTTCACCTTAGGCTAAATTCGATACTTAGAATCCAAAAATGAAGTCCATTTTGAGAGATAAAATTTCTAAAATTTTAAAAGGTGGTTATTACTTTTCATAACGGCTAGTTTTAATAATATTTTAATAGCATATCGTTGTTTAGTGAAACTCGGTATTGCGTACTACACACGATTTCGAAGAAGGTCGTGATTACATGTAATGCAAGGCAAGTCAAGGATGTGTGTTGTGCAAGCTTCTTTTGGTGTAGCGTATAACAAAAGACATTAATGAAATTAAAAAGAATATTTTTCCTAAAATCTTGGGGTGTTACATTCTACCCCCCTTAAAATGAATTTCGCACTCAAAATTCGTCGGGGTTATAAATGGTTTACTATTCGAAAGGTTCTGTAATTAAAACCCACATCGTAAAAAGGATTACCAAAACCAATCATTAAAAACAAAAGTATGAAACGTAACAGTTACCCAAATAAACTAATCACTGGGTTTCCACATAGGTGAAAATATGGATATGGAAGGGAAATCTAACCATCATGTTCTGATGAAGAGTGGTAGAGAACATGGCTATGGAAAAGCCAGAAATCACAAAGCTATTGATTTGTGATGGTCTATGGTACCATCTGATTCATTAGATATAAGGGCACTAGGACAACATTTTTGGTTTTCAAGATCATTTCCCTAAAGTTAAAGAATTTGAATTAGAATAACTACTTACTTTATTTTGGTACAATCTCACTATTGTTCATGCCTTGAACAATTTCCACTTCATCTCTTAAATAAATGAAGTTGAATTTGTTATTAGTGATGTGTTAGCAGATCATGTGATAGAATGAAGGGTCATTCCATCTGTCTCAAACAAAAGGTTAGAAAAAGTTATTAAATATACATAAGTCGATCTATAGTGATATTAATCACACATGGTTCCTAAAATGGACTTATACTTCATATATCATACTGATTAATATAATAGAAATAGTTTCTACTAATCAGGGACTTCCTGTAGGCCAGTGGTAGGCGATAAAGGCCAGTCACACTTTAGTTGTGGGTTCGATTCCCACAGCCTTGTCCGACGCGATGGGTTGTCGCCCGTCCTGCAGGTTGTCATTTTTCTAAAACTACATTACTATAACATCACATAAATAATATCAAAATTTCTATCCTTAAACAATACTAACTTATGTCAAACATAATCCATTCCAATCTTTAGGCTTATCTAAAATACTTCGGTCCAAGCTCATAATATAAAGAAAATTATTACTTGAAATGTCATCAACCAAGAATGTGAATACCATCATTTATCCCCCATATATCTTGTTGGTCACATTCCAATCATGTGAATACCTTAATCATGTATTCTCTTGAAAAATTAATACCCATTAAACCTTAGTGAAACCATGAAGGCTGTCAAAAGTTAACTCATTCCACATACCAAAATCCAAAAATTCTATATACTCAATCCATTACATAACCTTCTCCTTATATCAGTCATGAGCTCATGAATACTATCACACATTTAATTTTCTCCTTATCCCTTTATTATGCGCATATCATCTATATTCCAAAAATATCTCAATCACATTCCATGGTTATCGGTAACATTGAAAACAACAATAGACCAATACATAAATATTCCAATATTCCACGATACTATATACAACATTATTTTGTAATCCCATTACATATACACTTAATCATTCCACCACATCATTATCATATTCAACATCACCAATGGTGATTGCATGTGACTTCCCATTGTCCTTTGCCTTATGTGGTTGCTCATGTCGATCATCACTAACCCTTGGATTAGGGCATTTATTAGCATAATGCCCCATTTCCTTGCACTTGAAGCATTGAAGTGTTGGTGGTGTGTTCTTTGCAGTATTTTCTTTATTCCCATCATTAGAAACCCTTTTTTCATTACTTCGACACTCAGCTACTCGATGACCTTCTTTTCCACACTTAAAACATTTTCTAGTCCGTTTAAGACAATCTCCACCATGCTTCTTTCCACACTTTGAGCATAAGGAAACATTCATCTTCTTTTCACCATTATTATGATATTTCTCCTTGAACTCCATCTTTTTTTTCTTGTCAAAACTATGAGATGGATAAGTAACACCAAGTTCTATTTCTACCTTGATAGCACATCGCACAATTTCTTCATAGCTACTGAAGTCTCTTATAGCTAATTCCCTTCGAAGATTTGGTTTTAAGCCACTGAAGAATCGATCAACATTACTTTCAGGCTGGATGATAAATCTTGATGCATACCTTGCAAGCCTTGTAAAATTCACTTCGTATATACCAAAAAATTCATCATCCTTTTTCATTAGTTCAAGAAACTCCTTCTCCATCTTTGTTTGAAGAATATGAGGGAAGTACTTATTGAAAATTATGTTCTTGAACTCGTCCCATTCCATGGACCAAATTTCATCTCTTGGCCTCGTATTCTTGATAAGATTCCACCATTGATCAGCTTCACCTTCCAAATGATATACTGCTAAGATGACTTTATCATCTTCAGAACATTGAAGAACTGAGAATATCTTTTCAGTAGTACTGATCCACTGTTCAGCAACATGTGGATCAGAAGACCCACTAAAAGAAGGTGGTCGTTGCCTCATGAAGGATTCAATAGAATATTGTTCCCTTCTCTGCTCATTTGGAAGTCCAGAATGATTCATAGCTTGTGTACGTATATCAATAAGATTTTTGCACTCCATCTCCCATAACATTTGTTTGTTCAGGAGGACAATCATTGCATTGTCCATTGCATTGATCAACATGGTTCCTTCGGGTTCCATCCATCTTCTAAAACCCAAAAAGAATAGTGTGAGAGGCAAAAATCATGCTAGGGAAAACAACATAATAAAGGGGGAGTATCCTCAATATCTAACATCTTAGGTTAAATTCTATGATAGTTACCATAGTTCTATGACTGTATCCAATACGTATACTTATCCATAGGGACATCCCTAGACATAACTTAGAAATATCTCTAGGGATCTCACTAACGTTTTCGCATCCTAGTTTCCAAAGGTTGACTAAACCTTTCCTCTGATACCAACTGTAAAGACTCGAAGCCTGATGTACATGGACATTACATTACTTTTGTGGAATACTTAGTACATAACAAACACACACACAAGGATCGTAATAGTTTAGTGTCTTTGGAAACTTGGAATATAATCTTCTAATAGTGGTGAAAGATCTTCAACATCTCCCATAAAGATCTTCCTTTTTTTTACCTAAAACCATTCTTTATATCCTGGGGAAAAGAAAACATAAAAGGGTGAGCTCAAATGCTCAGTAAGGGTAAACAAAATAAATATCAATCACATCATATTCATAAGAACATAACATTTTGGAAATCTTAACCTGCAAAAGAGAGCATAATTTCATAACATGGGATAAATCATAGTAGTGAAGTGAAATCCCAATAATCATAACTTAAAACATGAAACATTGTGGCATACACACATAATAATAGAGAATAATTTCTTGTTAGTAAAGACTTATTCCCAAGACTATCTTAGTGGACAAAGTCCCTTTCTGAACCGAGTCACCCTTATTTCAGTCTTGTTTCACTGAACCGGTATAACCTACCTTTCCAGCCATGTCTATCTAATGAGATATAAAATCTTTACCCAATGCATTGGATAGAGATATATGTCCCACCCATCTCATAATGATACCATTTATATGTGTGCCACAAAATCAAAAATCATACATCAATGCATAACCCATGTAATAAAAATGGGAATCTTAAACATCATGACATCATAAAAAAATTCATATAAGATAAAGGAATTCATAAAAATATAATTCCATCACAACATAATCAAATCAATAGGGATAAAAAAACATAACCCTTTATTATCTTAGATGGAAAATAATTTTGATAAAACAATTGAACTCCATTCTTGTGGAAAATATCCTTTCTGCTTCAAAAACACTTTTCCTTTATTAACATGTCGTACAATTATAAACTAAAAAAAGTTGATTAAAAATAAACATGAAAACTTGTAAAGGATTCTTCTTGGAAATAATGTTTTAAAAATTCATTCATGCCGTATAAGTAAAAAAACATTCTTCTCGTACTTTTGTCAGAAAAGTCAAAAAGTACCTCGTACGAAGAACGAAAAAAGATTCCTTTCATATTATTTACTAAAAACTCACCGAAGGGTAAAATAGGATTTAAAAAAATTTAGGTGGATGTAAATATTATTACATATTGAGGAAACATGGATGTGGATGATAAAATACAACCCAATAAATTCTGAAGTATAAACAATCTCGAATAAAAATGAGATTGTGATATTTCCCTTACCTTAGGTCTGTTTTTCTTTGTAAGTGTCCGAACCTCCTATATAATGATTTAAATAATGTCATTGACTTATTAAAAAATAATATTAATTGTTATTATATCATATATGGTTCACTTATGACTTTATATTACCCGTTCTTTTGTAAATTCATGTTAAAGTAGCTTTTTGGGTAAAATCGTTTCATTTATCGTAGGTGTTTGGAATTGTTGTTCTTGACATTATTATTACTTATATCATGATTTAATTACTTCCAGAATATAAAACGTGATTTATATATCATATATATTCAGTATATATATATATATATATATATAATAGATAGATAAATGAAATGAAACACACCGTTCATGGAGACGGTAGTCCGTACGCACGCATGAATGCTGTTTTCCTTTCCTTATTGTCTTGAATGGAAGTAAGTAGATGACATACATATATAAAAATATCCAGTAGATTTATAATGTCATATATTTCATTATTATTGCTTATATATACTTTATAATCATTCTTAAATGGTTAACATGGAGAATGAATCTCATCGCGTCGTGGAGATGGTATTCCGTACGTACGCATGCGTGGTGATTTCTTTTTTCTATAGGATGGATAGAAGGTTAATTAGGGTTGTTTCATATTTATAATAACATATCAGTATATAATAAATACTGATGTTATTACTTTATCATGAAACAACTAAATAAGAAGAAGTTTAAGAAGAAATAAATTGAAAAATATCGGTAATGAATATTACCTCTTTTTGACGCGCCTTCTCTTAACCTCCACTTAAAGAAATAAGGATGGTCTTTAAAGAAGACCAAGACCTCTAGGATGATACTAGGGAAGTTTAGAAGAGATTTTGGCAGGGTTTGGCCGAGCTTGAATGTTCAAATTGGTGTGAGGAGGAGAGGGAGGAGGTGCCCTTTTATAAGGGAGGAGAGGGGCACCTTTGGAATAAAAAAAATATTATTTTATTATAAAGTCAAGTTCGGTTTTAAATAGCTCAAAATTGATTTATTTTGAGGCTAAGGTGGGTATGGGTCTAAATCCTCTCATAAAATAGAATTTATACAAGTTTAGGTTCCTATTTTAACCTTATCATTTAGATATAAGATTAAGTTAAATAATTTTACTTTTACCGCGTCTTCTTGTGTTCTTACACTATAAGGTTAATAAACTTACAATAACAAGCCAAACGAACCCCAAGTTGTTTATTATTAATATTTATAACCTTATCTAAGTCATTTGGCCGAACCTTATATTTTTAGGAATAATATACCAATTAATAATATAATATTTTGTTTAAAAACTATTTTATGTCAATTTTGACACTATTTAGTAATTGATTTTTGTAAAAATCATAACAGATTGATTAGTTCTAAAAAAGTTAATTAAATCCATAATAACATGTAATATTAACCTAGATAATTAGTGGAATTCCTAAAAAGTCTCAAATTACATTTAGTTGGGTATTTATAACATCAATTATGTCAATATTTAATTAATAAAATAATTACTGTATCATCTTTGTGTCATAAATAAATTAAATTATTTAATGTCTAAAAATTACAAATAAAATACAATTATGTAGGAACTATTTTTATATTTCTAATGAGTATTTATAGTCTAATTTATATTATGTATAACACTATATTAAAAATGATTTACTTATTAAACTTTGATTTTAACTATTTTAACCCTTCTTTAAATAAATTAATAATAAATGTCCTAATCTAATCCAAGTGGGCCTAAGTGATAATATTTTATTCCTAGGGTTGTTTTGGGTCGAATTATACTTATCCAATAGAATTAGGACATGTTTTAGGGTAATAATAATAACATTTTACCCTTAATTTCCCTATTTACTTTTAATCTTGGTAAAAAAAGTAAAAAGTAACTATTCACCAGAAATTATTTTCATCTCATTGAACCACAATTTAGTTACTAACATCAACAATGTCTCTCGTATTTTTGAAATTCCACTCACAGAAGCGGTAAAATTATATTTTATGAAAAATTCATTTTTTAACTACCATTTAGTGGTTTCACTATTAATCAAAAAAATGAAAGTTTCCAGAAAAATACCAAAAATTAGGCCTAAGATATATTTGATATTATGAACTCAAAAATGATGTCTATTTTACCAAATTAAAAACATATCAATTTCATTAATTAATTTAAAAATTAATTCCCGTCGTCAAAACAAATAGCGTGTTCTTAAGAGATGATAACTATCAAAAGATTGACACTTGTTTATGTCTGGTTTAAATGTGAAATTACATCCAATGAACAACATTGTATTAAATTGTAAAAATATATTCTAAATATACATTAAAACCACTCAAATTAATAATTTATCACAATTAATTATTTTGATTGAAAAATTTGTTTTTAATTAAAATTTAGTAATTTTCACTATTCATCAAAATATGAAAGTTATCCGAAAATTACCAAAATTTCACCTTAGGCTTCATTCGATAATCCGAATCCAAAAATGAAGTCCATTTTGAGAGATAAAATTTGTAAAATTTTAAAAGGTGGTTATTACTATTCATAACGGCTAGTTTTAATAATATTTTAATAGCATATCATTGTTTAGTGAAACTCGGTATTGCGTACTACACACGCTATCGAGGAAGGTCGTGATTACATGTAATGCAAGGCATGTCAAGGATGCGTGTTGTGCAAGCTTCTTTTGGTGTACCGTATAACACAAGACATAAATGAAATTAAAAAGAATATTTTTTGTAAAATCTTGGGGTGTTACATCCACCATCTCCTTTGGCTCCTCCACCTCCGTCAAATGACACTCCCCCTCAATAATGTATTTACATTTTATGATAAAACATGTGCATGTAATTTTTTTTGTAATGTTATATATTTAAATTTCTATATACATCATTTTTTATATTGTTTCAAATATTTCATTTCTAATGATTTATTTATTTTATTTATTTTATTACATTATTATTTCATTATTGTTTATTTATTATTTTTTTAATTTTTTATTTTTTATTAATATTTATATATTTCTGAGAATATTGAGGTTTTTATTGTTTTATAATTGTTTATAAATTTATTATTATAATTATTAATTTTATTAATATTTATTTTATTACTAATAATATTATTATAATTATTTAATATTATTTATAAATATTTTTTATTGTTATTATTAATATTATTTTATTCAATTTTATTAATATTTATTTATTTATTAATTTTTAAAGGTATTTGTGATGGTCCCATCATAATAGTGTTGTTAAAAGACTCAGATAAACTCTTTGTGACCGTCGAATTTATAGACATAAATAATACTATTTGTGATGCCATTTTCAACAATAGGGTATTTGTGATGGGGCCCCATCGCAAATAGTTGGTTTTTTTGTAGTGTTTTTATCAGTACAAACTATATAAACATGCATTTTTTCATATTTGTCTCAAGTAAATCATTGTTCATTTTCCTATGATTTCATGACAATACGAGGCTTCATTGCATGTTTTGAATACTTGAAAATGTTTTCTTGAATATTAGATCAATAAAAATACAAATTTGGTAATTTAATGAAAATATTGTGTAGGAATGATGGGTGGTGTACACCAATATTTCAAAATTTAAATATGGGTTTTCATGAATGTTGGAGTTTGTTTGATATATTTTGTTTATATATCATTTTTCATCATTTTTCATTTAAAAAAAAATTCTTTTTATCATTTTAACCCTATTGCTCATTACAATGAAATGTGTGAAACTCCTATAAGTCACAAGATAGTTGGTGAATGTTTTAATGTGATTTTGTGACAATATGATTCTATCATCTATTTCTAAACACCTAGAAACATGTTTTTTAGAATATTTTTAAATCACTAAAATTGAATTATTATTTATTTTATGCTCAACGATGATCATATAGATGGTCCTCTTATTCCTAAATCTCTAAAATTATTCAATAATCATTATCCTATTATTTAATAATAATATAAAATCATCTATAAGATCTTGAATATTTGTTTCAGTTTATTCCTTCTACTAATATTCTATTTATAATGGATTCTATTTCTTCTTTTGGCCTCAACTTCTATATATTCATTTTGATTTCCCCAAAAATATAGGCTAATGATATTAATATGATTTAGGATTTATAGGAATCAAACATGGTCCAATACGATGGAAAAAGTGATTGTTATGATCCAAAGTATCTTTTCACCAAGATATTTTTATTCAAATAACTTGCCACATGTCAAGATGTAAAAAATGAATATGGAATCATGTTTATAGGAAAAATTATGAAAATGGACTTTTGTTCATTTTAATGAAACGTAAAGTCAAATTGGCATTCATTTTGTTACTATATGTCAATCAATAAGAAATGATTATATTTATATGATTTCATGAAAATTTGAGGTCATTTTCCATGTTTTCACTCATTGACACACATTTTCAATTACTTAAAAAAATAAAAAAAATTAATCATTCTAACAACACAACACATTATAATATCTTTTATTCTGTTATTAATGTAATATATTAATCAATTATTATTCTCTAATGACTTCTTAATTATTTGATACATTTTTCAATCATTTGACCATTTAATATATGTTTGATTACATTTAAATCAATAACTAAACATTTTATTGTTCATTTCAAGCAAACTATAAGATGAATTGACATAACATCTCTTTATATAGGTCAAAAATTAAATAATGGTCATTTTTTAATGATTCAAAAATAATAATTATTTTTTTGAGATTTTGATCTTTTGAAGCATTTTTTAGTCACATAAAACTAAAAAATAGATTTTTAGTTAATTTGTAAATGAAACTATCACATTTACATGAGGTTGTTTTCTTAGTTAAAAATAATTAATCAAGGAAAATTTTCCTTTTATTTTACATCAATATGATATCATTTGGTTTGATTTAGAACTTTTAATGTATGCTATTTTTCATTCTAAATATATAAAAACACATTATTGGTCATTCTTAGTAAACCACAAGTCAGATTGATTTGTGGTATATTAATACATCTCAAAAAATAAATTAATGTTATTATCCTTTTATTTCACTTAAATTTGACCTCATTTTCTATATTTTAATCCTTTGCCGTTCTATTTTAAAAACCCCATCTTATAAAACTAATTTTTTGAACATTGTGATTAAACCTCACATTGGATTTGTTTTTGTTGTATTCATACATGTCAAAAATTAATTGATATTAATTTAATGATAGTTTTGATGATTTAATGTATATGTTAATGAGGTAATTATAATAAAATTATAATTTTTATTATTCCATCAACACAACATGTTGAATTAAATTTCCATTCATTCCAACATGATAAAATTTATCCTATTGATATGAGTTTAGTTTTTATACATCAAAATTAAATAGAGAATCATTTCCCTACGATTTCATGACATTCAGAGGCAATTTTCTATGTTTTGAACACATGCATGGTCATTTTTTGACTTTTAAATAAATAAATTCACTTTTAGTCATTTTGAGAAAAATAAAATATGGAATAATATGAGATTTATTATTATACGTAAAAAATTAAAATGCAGTCATTTACTTATGATTTTATTAAAATATATGGCCATTTTGAAGGTTTTGACCATTTGAGACAGGTTTTCTAATGAATTAAATATAATAAAGTTTAATTATCAATACTTATGGCCTTTCGGAAGAAAGGATTGTTGAATGGCATCTCCATACTTTCCAAAAATTAATCAATTATCATTAACTTATTATATCATTTAAAAATGTGGTTATTTGTTGTTTTTTGAACCTTAAATGTTTGTTTATTGAATTTTAAATCAATAAAAACTAACATTGGGCCAATCTGAGAAATCTGAAAGTTGACTTAATATGTGTAATATTCTTATATTGTAAAAATTAAATGGCAGGTTCGTTCCAATGATTTGATGACAATCCAATTGTTTATACAAGATTATGACTATATAGAATATTTTTGGTCATTTTTTATATAAAACTTATTTCGTTTCATTGTAACAACACAATATGTTGTAATAATATGCGGTTTATTCACACATGTCAGAAATTAATTGGTGGGTTTTTAAAATAAGTAATACTCTCCTGTTCATTCTCACAATGATATAATCTAGTGATCTAAACATTGATCCACTACTCAATAAAAAATCATGATCCACTTTTCAAATAAAATACATGTTCTGATACACTAAAAAATATCAACTCCTCATATTAAATACATCATCCAATGCTCAAAGAGAGTACATACACATGATACAATGCTCTAAAAATGAATCACATGTCAAATATAGTTCATGTAAAAGAAACTATTAACTAAAAAAAATACGATTACCTATTGCTCCAATATACACCCTTACATAAGTAATCCATGATGGTCTATTTCTACAAAATATTGTGTTACTCCACTCCATCGCCTTGTATAATCCATGATATTATAATAATTCACATTATCATCAAAATGAATATTCTACAGCAAAAAAACTAGAAAAAAATAAATGGTTTGTCCCAACACCAAGGCTTGGAGAAAGCTTGAGTGATATTACATGAGAATTTTATTATAATCATCCGCGTCATTTTTCTCATAATTCTCATCCTAAATCTCATCATCTCCATCCTCATCCTCACCTTCCTTCTTTTTCCTCGGTCCTTAACACTCATTCCCCAAACCAATAAGAAATTGAAACATGAATGAAGAAAAATAAGATAATGTTGAAAATATCATAATGGAATTATAGTAATTGTTTTATCATGAATATTTATATTTCTCAGTTTGAAAATATAACAAACAATGACATCATCACTTCCTAGATAATTTATGTTCCCATAAAAATCTAGGGTGACTAGATACAAAGTTTGAGAACCTAATTTAGCAGATGATTCCATTCAAGCTACATAAACATATCAAACTATATCAAATATATAACAAAATCACTCTAAGTAGTAAATTTAAATAAAATTTACAAATTTAATCCAAAAATATATTTCAAATTAATAAAAAACGTACACAAATATGTAGCCACATATTAAAATTAAAAAATTAGATGGAAACCTGAATTAAAATTATACTGAACTGGTTTTTTCATTAATGTATAGTGTCTGCCCAAATTTTCAAAACCACGTCAAGATATATAATTAAATAATTTGAAAAAGAAAATTCATAAAACAAAAATAGAATATGAAACATCTAAACTAGTTAGTCAACACCCGATATTCATAAAACCTTTAGATTGAAAATCTAATAGTTCAAGAAGAAAGTCATCCTTACTAAGTTCCAAATAATCCCAATATAAACCATGGAGACTCTTTATCTTCAGCTCATTATTATCTGATAACCTCTCTTTGTCAGCATCTAAGTCATTCGAAGATTTAAGTATATTGTCATATTTAGAGAAAATTTTGGATAATAATAAATATTAAATAAAATAAACAAATATATAATGAAATGTTATAAATTATTATATATATATATACAAATAATCCACCAAAAACTGAACTTTTTAACAATATTCAATGATCATTCATGTTTTTATCACAAATAAGAAAAAACATTAGTGGTACATAATCTAGAAATAATATTGTACTTTTAATATGCTGACAGTTTAGTGAGTGAAATGAATAAATCTTAACAACATTATACCTTTGTATTGAATATTAAACCTCATTATCTTATAAAATAGTCTAGAATTTATTTTCATAACATTTGAAATTACTATAAATATATTGTTTAAACTGTTGATAATTACTAAGGAAATATGAAATAACTAATTATGTAGGACATTTCAGATCTATTAAACATTTATGTATAATTTCTATACAAAATAAAATTAGTAAAGCACCCAAATAGTTGCCCACTATTTTGGGAAAAATTCTATAATTTTCCCATGATCCATGAAAATAACTCTACTATCCAGATGCATTATAATTATTCCAATATGACTAATGTTGGTCCATGATCTACCTGCCTTAACATCCTACTCACCCATATGAACATACTCTTCTCCCCTATGGGATATAACAGAAAATGCTATATTATAGAAATATTTAGATTAAAATTTCATACATGTCATCTATCTTGAATATGACTTAGAATCTCATTATATTAAGAATTAGAGAAAATAATTCTCATATCCTCCTGTCACTATGGTTTTATATGGGAACCCATGAACACAATCCAACAATATAAAATGATATGTATTAGGCACTATCAACTCTGGGGAAAACCATATGCTTAACCCCACACAGATATAACTTTAGAAGAAGAAAATAATTGTATTCTCTTATATCATAAAATGAAGTATAAAGACTAAATTAAATCAAAACCATTCCTTTGAGGATCAATGCTAACTAAACTCTATCTATTGGATAATGGTCCAAAAAATATCCTTCCGACATTATATTTGTGTCCCTCACCCAAGGATCGATATATTTCTTGTGTAACTCACCCTGAGGGTCTCTATAGCTACTACAATCCCAAATAATATCATCTATCTCTATAACATGATGTCCTAGTTAAAGATATCAGGTTATTCTAAGGGACCCTTGACCTACCATAAAAGAATTTGTCTATAATTTCCCCTTTAAATTGTATATGGAGAACAATGAAAAAATAAATTTGGAATGGAAAACATTGAATATATTAAATAAAACTCAATAGTTCTTTAGATAAAGGAGTCAACATGTATGACTCCAGAAAACATATAAAAATTCATTAGAACATATGTGAACACATGTGAACATAACATATGTGAAAATATCCTAAAAATATATCATATAGTACATATGTGAACATATGTAATGTAGATTCCATACTATAGGTTAATTCATAAAACATGGTAAACATATTCAAATAACATTTTTATAAACTGCAAATACTAATACCTTTCTTACTATGAAAATTTATTCAGAAAACAAAAATGATAATAAAAAAATATTTATTTTTTAGTATTGTTACCCAAAATAATTTAAAATTAAAAAAAATTTAAGCAGTAATGGTTTTGGCCTTGTGTGGATAGAATCCTTAAGCATAAAATCTGAATGGATAGTTGACCAAAAATACAATAGAAAAATTTCATTATAATTAAATCTGTTTTAAGTCTGGAACATTACTTAATAGGGTGAAGAGTGGGTCATAAGTGCCTATTCCTAATTTAACTACCCATCATTTTTTATAAAATTTTAACATAATAAACTAGTTTAACCCAAGAAGAAGTCCATAAGAATTAATTGAATAGATATATTATGAATTTTGGAAAGAAAGCATCATAGTGGTTTCTATCGAATTATTATGTAAATTAAAAAAAACCTATTTTAAATTTTAATCCATGACCATTAAAACTTCATAATATGGGTAACCTATTCATGTGACAAATATTTCTCCCCAGTGCATAGATAAAATTGAAATAGAAAATCTGAATGGATAGTTGACAAAAAATACAAAAATGAATATAATAAATCTGCAAATAGTTATGTACAAGAAATATGAAAATAATTTCAATTTCAATACAATTGAAAAGAATAAATTAATAACATGTTTTATTTATCAAAAAATAAAAATCATCACAAAAATGAATAATTTTCAATTATATTTTTTCGATATAAGAAATATTAATTCATGAGTACATATATATACATGAGTTGATGAAACATGTATGATTGATTTTATGAACCCAACATTAGTTATACAACTTGTGTTCAACTCAATTTATTCATCATCATTCATAAAAAATTAAATGATAATGATTCCAATTTAATGTTTAGAAGAAAAAATGTTAATAGAAATTTTAATACTTATTCTACTTTTTTCATTCATAGAAAATGAAATTAGAAAAACATATTTTATAGAACACAACAAGTATGGTATATTGAAATAGAATATTGAATAATTTTTCTGTTGCTACATGAATAAATTTATCATATAAAGAAACTAGTTATTTAGGTTATAACAACACTAAATGAAAATGTAATGTTCTAATCTACAATAAGAAAACAATAAGCAATATGAAATCTAAAAATAACCATGTGTAAGCAATCTAAAAAAATTATGTATAAGAAAACACATATGTATAAGAATTCTGGAAATAGTTTATTATATGAAATATAAAATCTATAATTTTAAAACAATTACATATAATCAATATTTTAAAATGTATGTATGGAAATGGTTGAGACACATCTAGGATCTATATGTTGCAATATATGACCTTTCGCGTGTCAACCAACATGATTCATCTTAGTTATTCTGGTATATTACATTAATGATAATAATAATAGGAATATAACCAAGGCCTGGACATTGAATGTTGAATATGTACCAAATTTTATTCTATCATATATTATGATCTCAATATGGGTGGAAGACAACCTGACATATAGGCCCCAGATTCCACTAGTTCTTGTTTCATCCACAAATAATGACCGCATGTTTGGGTACACTAGGATGCATAGATTTTTTAGACTTTTTATCGTATCATATTCGAGTAGAAAATAAACATCATATCACTATGAATAAATTATGTAACTTAGTCACACCATATGTAGCTGTGATGGTTCAGATAAGATAAATTGGTTATGGCCTAATTGTCAGAACACATCCAGGTAATGCTCTAGTGATGCATTGGTTTCCACAACATATTATATTAGTTTTTTTTGAATTATATTAAAAAATTGATATCTAAAAATAAAAATAAATATTAATAAATGATAAATAAAACCCAACCAAAACTTGGGATAGGTTTATAGGTAGAATTTTTGGGAAACATACACTATTCAAACCAGAAACAATTTCAACGTAAGTTAAGCGACTGATACAATTTCATATGATCTTGTACAATTAGTTTTGAAGCTAGTTCACCAGAAGATTGCAATACATTTTTTGTAATCATTGAAAAAAAAACACATGTGGATGATCCAACCAAAATTTCCTTGATATTTTTTACCTCCAAAAACTGTATATACATGTATGGAATAACAATGAGTAAACTATAGCCATTGCCTATCCGGAATCCCCAGAAAATCAATTTTTTATCTTACAATCATCAAGAATATTTCGATTATTTTTATGTTAAATCACTCCAAATCCTGCCTCATGAAAAATTTATAAATTTAATATGAAAAAATATGGGTTGTTTCCCATACATTTTATCTTTTATCATGTGTGCATAAAAGAACAAACTGAGAAAAATATATATATATATTACACTATCAGTACACGATAATGGAAAATAAACTATATAAAGGATGTGGTACACATAGACCATCTCTTAAGAGATCATTATAATCATATAACATCCCGTTATACGTTGATTTTCCATAGAAACCTCTCCCATGGAGAACCCATAAAGAATTAGGCTCTAGTTGAATCTGGGAATGAGTGAAACAATTTGTTTCTAAGTGGGATGTTCATCAATTCAATTGAAAATATAAATATAAAATGTGGGGGAAGTAAGGGACACAATCTATAAGATATTTTAAATGGAAAATTATAGTGAAGGATACAAATAAGAAGTTGGTGACAATGAAGGACTTCAATTACTAATAAAACATCTAAAAATTAACAGACTAGATCCTTTTAGGAAATTAACATCATCTATGATCATTAATTTAAAACATCCATTTTTTATAAGGGAACGAAAACATGTAATCAAGTGGGTCTTCATCAAAACAGTATATTAGTCATCTTATTGAACCATATAGGGCATGTTTCAGGTAACAATCAGATAAATATGTAACACATGAAAAAGAGAAATTATGTTCATAATGACCCATCACAGAGGAATGTTGTACACAACATACTTTGTATAATAAATTTGAATAGGAGGCTTCAATCCAATGGAAAAAAAGTTTTCCTAGAGTTTTTCCCTAAAAATTTAATGTAATAAAAATACATTGACAATATTGTTTTCAGAGAGTATAATAATTAGTTTATAATTCCTGTGTGTGGAAATTGCAAATCATGGAAGTAAAGTTAGGTCTTGAATATGATTTTGATCAGATCAGAGAGTTAGGTTACATTCCCAGAAACTGTGCCAGTGGTAGAGTTTCCTCAGATGCAGACTAGATGGAGGAGGACCAATCATTGGTAGAGAAATCATATGTGGAGGTTTCAGAGGTGGAGGCGGAGCAATTGGAGTCCTACGATGAGTTTTTATTGGGGAACCCTCGGTGGAGTAGAGGATTTGAAGGTGGAGTAGTGAAAGGAAGAGGAGTGGGTGGATAGGAGATTTGGGAATGGGAGTGGGAGAGAGGATTCACAGAGGGGAGTGGGATAGGGGAGTCGAAGAGAGAAGCAGAAATGCTAGTAGGTTAAATCCCAATCATAGAGGGACTGATTGAAGGTTTATTGGATTTGGATGGAAGACATATTCGTTTTGGGTGATGTAGAATATTGTGGAGGTGACATGTAAGCTAGAATAAATCCATCTTTAACATATATAATCGATTTCACAATAATAAAAGGTCATTTTCATAGTCATAAACATTTGAAGCATGTTTTTAGAGACATAGATGTCACATATTATTCGACAATAAATATTTTATGATTTCATGCCAATCCTAGTTTTTTAGTATATTTTGACCATTTGATACATGGTTTTTAACTTTTAGATTAATTTGAACTCAATTTTAATCATTCTTGTAGAACTACATTTAGGATTGATGTGTTGTTACCTCCAACATGCCAAAAATTAAATTGAGTGAATTATTCGGTAATGTCATGATATCCCATCTACATTTTCTATGTATTAAAACTTTGAAGCATGTCTATAAGGAACTTTAAATAAAATAAAACCATTATATCGATCATTATGACAACAACTAATGTCGGATTTATGTGTAGTTTATTTGTACATGTCAAAAATTTATCATCAATCATTATCTTGCGATTTCATAAAAATTTGAGGTTGTTTTCTAGGTTTTGACTATTTAAAACACATTTTATTTTACATAAATCATTGAAAATCCACCAATTGGTAAATACTATAAAAGTAAAATTAAAATTGGTGTGAAATATATTACTATAGTGAACAAATTAAACAATGATCATGTCCCAGAGGCTTAACAATAATCATATATTGTTTTCTTAGTTTTCTCCCATTGAAGGATGTTTTTAATGACTCTTAAATCTAACAAAGATTTTTTTTTCATTTTGACCACACCACATGGAATTCATGTTGAATTGATATGTGGTTTATTCATACATGTCAAATATTAATCATCAATATTTATCAAGAAATTTTACAACAATATGGGGTTTGAAATGTATGATCATTTGTCATATGTTTTTTAAATTTTAATTCAATACAAACATTTGTACATTTAGATAAAATCACATGATGGACTGAAGGGAGAAACATTCCTATGTGTCACAACCTAAACCAGGGATTATTTATCATAATTTTATGGCAATTCAACGACTTTTCCTTAGTTTTTACCTTCTAATGAATGTTTCCAATGAATATTAAATATATTAATAGTGGTTTTTACTCATTCTTACCACACTGTGTGATGGATTGACACATGATCTATCCATAAAATTCATAAATATCAATGTATTGTTTAGATTTAATTATAATTCAAGGCCATTTCAATTTTTGGTGTGTCTTTGAAATGAATTTTAAATATTAAAAAACATCATTTATTTTTCATTCCAACCACACCACATGCCAAATTGATTTGTGGTGTATTCATACATGTGAAAAAAATCCAAGATAATTTCCTTGTGATATAAGGAATATTTGAGGACCTTTTATAGGTTTTTACCCTTTTGTTCAGGTTTTTTAGTTTTTTACCAATAAAGAAGCACTATTACCCATTATAAGAATTACGAGAGTCAAATTGACATGTGGTCTATTACTATTTTTCAAAAATTAAATAGATAGTTTGACTAAAGTGTGATCTGGTTCTACATATCAAAAAATAAATAGTGAAAATTCTGCTAAAATTTCTTGAATATATGGGAAATATAAGAGTCAAATTTATTCCGGTTTTCTTGATTTCCATTAATTAATAACAATTTAATTTAAATATAAGTGAGTTAAATATTAATAATAATAAATATTAGTTATTATATTTTTATAATAATATACTTATAAACGTTTTTGTATAATAATTTAGTGACATTAATTACATTATATAGACACTATTTGAGTATCGGTAAATGTCGATGAGTGAAAGATGACCATGTTTAATGGTCTAAATGATATAAATGGTATTTATTTATATAACTGATTTGGTACCCATTATAATCAATTATTATTATTATTATTATTATTAGACATGGTATATTCTATGAATATTATAGATGGTTGGGGGCTTGTGTGTAATTTTCTGACCCAAAACTAGATATAATGTATATCAAATTATATCAGTTTCCAAATTTAATATTGTTCTGTGCAGCTGATAGAGTGACAATCGTTGAATACCTAGAGAGATATCAATAAATATATATTTCTCTATTCCCCTACACTCTCAATTCAACTTGGGATCATCAATATTTCTTCCTCTCTTGAGAAGAATTGTTCTATGATCTACTGTGACTAACACAAGCAATCTGAATCAGTAGTGCTTGCACCTGATGATTCTACTACATCATTCAGAAATTGTAGTGCACATTTGGATCCCCACTATAGAGATTATGCACTTGAAAAATGTATTGAAAAGAAAATAAAATGATTTTTATTCTATCGAATCATCACTGAAATAAAAATTACAAGTTGAGGTAATTCTATATAATCTCATAAATTTATTGAGAATTATATGTGAAGATCCTCTCCTAGGGATTATATTTTATTAATATAGTCTATTTATCTATGTTTTCTATTTTACATGATCACATAATAATGTAAATAAATGGTTACACATGATTTACGAGTAAAATATGAATTGTTCATACCTTCAAAGGATGATCCCCCTGCTCCGAAAACCTACAAGTCGCATCAGAGTAAAGACATGATGAATTATTTATTATTTATTATTTTTTGATTGATTTTATGAATTTATGTTTTCTTTTAATTAAAAAAATACTATTTTGAAACATGACATCTTCATCTCTTATATTTTTCGTTATCAATTACTTAAATAGTAATTGGTTATTGATTGCAAATAATAAATCTTATAGAAACTTTCATCTAGAGGTGCGAAAGGCTCTGCCTAGAGAAAAACAAAGTGTATACCTTATACAACTAGAGAAAAAATCGTATAGTCTATCTTTCATGTTTGTATCTTGCTGTATCAGGTCATATATGAAAAAAAAATTGGATGTTAGATTTGAATAGATAGGTTTGTTTTGGAGATCCAGATAAAATGAAAAATGATATATCGTATTACATTTTTCATGGTTTATTTTGGAAGTTTTCTCAAATTTTCATGTAAAGAAGAATCATGTGTAAATTTAAACCTATTTATTATTATTTCTGTATGTGATTAATTTGACAATACACACCATGTAATAGGCTTAACAATTATATATTCATTTAATATTCATGTTAAAATAATGATAGACATGTGTGGTTTCCCTTAAGTTTATTTATAAATAAATTAATTATAAATGATGTTAATTTTGTATAAAATGATTGATGATGGTGAGTTAAGGATGGTTGGATTGAATTAAGATAAATTGAATTAATTGTATTAATTTGTGGCAGATTATATTAATTAAATAACACATAAATGTGATTTACAAAAAGATTTTATAAATATTCACTTGATTTATGTGTGAATGATCAAGAGATTATACCAACCCTTGATTATGACTTATTTTTAAATTTACTATGGTTAAATTATTATGGATGACTTTGGAGTCATCCATTCCTCTTAATTAAGTGAAGGACTTGATGCACATTGTTTATTTTTTGTAAACCCCATTTTATCCAATCCATTGGATCCCCTCATCTGTGTGTGAGTAAAAACATATATAAGGATGGTACTAAAAAGACATTGGAGGTGATTTGATTAAAGGATCCAAGGTGAAACTAATCAAGGTGATTCATATTATCCAATGTCTAAGACTTCCACACAAACTAGGATACTATTAAAATGGTATCCCCTAGGGTTGAGGGTCATTTTACCATCCAATTGGTAAAATAACCATTAGATAATATCATGATCATGCCACTTTTATTTTATTTATATTAGTTTCATGGTTAAATATTTATTCAAATAAATTATGTGTGGTAACATAATAAATGAATTAACAAGAACACAAGATAGAATAAAATATAACTGTATTATTCATAAATGATTTTTCATGAATGGTTAATCACTTAAGAAAAACCCAATTAATATTAACAAGCATATCAAAGGATAAAATGGGGTTCATGAATAAGTATAAAAAACCTAAATTAAAATATTTAGTCATCTTATCTCTCCAAACAATTAGTTAGAATCAACCTCCTATTCTAGAGTGTTCAACAAACCCAGGATTGGGTGAGTCAAAATAATGTAGAACATTTTTCATGATGTTTTGGATTAACTATAGATAGTTCAATCCAAGAATTGATAGCCCATGTAGGAACTGGTGTAACTAATAAAAAAGTTTGATAAAATATTTTAAACATAATTTTAATATTTGGGAGTCCACTCAACTGATCATGGAACTACATGTTAATATAGATGGAAAGATATCCCTACATAAAACCCTTCAAATAATATATTTTGTACAATTATATGTTATCATAATGGTAATATAGATCCTTTATATTAGAACATCTAAATGAAAATATATTCCAAAACTGA
Source organism: Viscum album (assembly GCA_963277665.1). NCBI lineage: Eukaryota > Viridiplantae > Streptophyta > Magnoliopsida > Santalales > Viscaceae > Viscum > Viscum album. The sequence goes on from OY728164.1 coordinate 1,822,283,091, forward strand.
TTAAGAGGGATATTATTTTTTAAAAAACACAGTGTAATATAAATGGAAATTAATTAAATTTGAATTTGTTAGTCTATATTTGTAATGAAAATTTACTAATTTTATTATCTTAATTTTTAGAAATGAAAAATCAAATTAAATTTCCAATAACACAAATATCCATACAATATAGGGATAAAATTCTCACCAAAATGGATTTTTTGGAATGGAATAGTCACTAGAATGTTATACTATGCAGTGAAAGGAAATTTTACATGCTTGTAGCCCGGAGTCTTGAGTCACTTTCCGAAGAGGCTAGTCTAGAAGAAGTATATCTATATTTGATTCATTTAAATAATGATAATGATATTAATTTTTTGATTCTATCCTTCATGTACTGTGATATTTTAATGTAATATAAGTGTATTGATTCTCAAAGCATCCTTTTTCACCATAACATCCTCAATCAAGAAGAGGCGAGATACGATAAATATGATATCTCTAATGGGCATTTAATTTTAAATCATGGATAGAAAGTTCCAACAAGGAAATATGTTTTCAAAATGAATGAATAAATTTTGTGATTAAATATTTTTAGTTTTAATATTCTTGATGTGTTTTTTATAGAACTCATTCAATCCACACACCCTAAAAGAATCTCTAGTATTCTTTTTGTTAAAATGGACTAGTGTGAACCCAATACTTGATATTACTCTTTATGGGATGCCTTTTTGTTTATTTATAATAAATAATAAATATAACATAATACCTAAAATTTGATGAGGGAATCAGATCCACTATCACTCCCCCTAAATATAGGTGTATCTATCTTGGATACCTAAGAAATAAAATATATATTCTTGACACCCCCTCTATATGGACATGCATGAAATGGAATAAAAAATCAAAAAAAAATGAACTAAAAAACAAAATCCAAAACAAATGTTGATAGTTTGGGTAGCCTGAAGAAAATATAGGAAACGTTGAATGGGGCCCAATTAATATCTGATAATCCTAAATGAAATCTAGGTAGTGGTGAAGGGACCCAATGTAGATCTGAGAAGCCTAAAAGAGGTACAGAAAGTGAAAAAGGGTCACAATGAAGATACATGATATAAAGAAATAAGTATGGAGATAATCCAGATAGCTTGATAGTGATACAGTAATTTATTTGGGAGTCTAATGATGTTTTAGAAAACTCATTGACAACTTGATTATTTCTTATGAAGGTTGATAGATATCTAGGAAAACTGAGAGATATCCAGAACATAGTTGATGAGATCGATGGAGATCTAGGAAGATGTGAAAAATGAAAAAGGGCATTGGTAGTAAGGGATAATTTACCTACATATGGAATAGTGGAATTGTATACTAACTCTACAAGAGGGTGGTTACACAAGGAATATGGGGCTACGTATTGGGATATCCTTACCGTGTCAAGAGAATGGTGTGTATCTGTCTAGGGAAATAGGGATCAAAAGAGTAGAAGATGAAGGGAGATAGGTGAGATATTGTATAAGGGGTGGAAGTAGTGGTTGTTGGTTCAATAATAGTACATCTATATTGTTTGGTGAATGGGTCAAATTGGAGATGGCGACACACAACAATGAATAACAATGGAGGCCCACAACATATTGAGGGTATGCGATGTAGGAATGGGGAGTTGGGGGATGTCATGGCCACTACGCAGGCTTTGAGATAGGATGTTAATGATTGATGAGGGGGGAAAATCAACTAAAATTATGCCCTTGGATGGTATCCACCACCCCCTTGGGGGGAAAATCGTTTAGTTTTATGCATGATAAAAAAGAGAGGGTAGAGAATACTAGGGTTAGGAACATCCTTTGATATCATATTAAAGTAGAGGAGTGTGAACATAATAACCAATATTCCACTCTATAGTAGGCCTTGGTTATTATGCATAATGAACAATAAATATAAAATAATACCGAAACATTGATGTGGGACACAAAAACTATAAAATGTTTTAATCATAATATGAGTTATAGTGAGAATTAACTTTTTCTGAATCATACACTTATTTACCAAGTTGATAAATACATGGGTGGTGAAAAATAGTTTTTTCTTATGTGGAATAAGAATAGATGGAAAAGGGTAAATTTTCCAAATGATTATCCAAAGTCTAAATATCCTGAGAACCATCCTTCTAAGATGTTGATTACCCAAAGAAAATGAATGGAACATTTTGCGCTATGTTTTTCATTATGTTACGAAGAACATTAATTCCATTTATTGTCTATATGTATATGGATTTATTTTCAGGTTTAAAAATAAAATTTTATACTTTTTAAAAGATATAATATGTTATGTTGTAGAAAAATTGAATAACAATGTTCATGTATTAAATTACTAATATAAAATTTTTTAAATTGAAAAATAAACAAATATGTGTTACTCATATAAAACCGAGTTGTGGAATCACACACTTGGACACATAAATGGGAAGAATTTGAGAAAGAAATTACAAGATGGTTATTTAAACTCTTTTGATCTTTGTAGACATAAAATATTTTATGATTGTTTCTATGGAAAGATGAACAGACCCCCATTTTGTGATCAAGGATAAAGATCCATTGAGCTCAAGATTTGGTATACTCAATTGTGTGTAGTCCTTTTTCATATAGAGGATATTGATGGATTTTCATACTTTATCACCTTTACCAATGACATTATCAAGAATGGTTATATGTACATAATGTGGAATAAGTATTAATCCTTTGAGTTTAAGAATGAATTTGAGAAAAAAATGTGGTTAGAAGGTGAAAGAACATTGATCAGGTTGATGTGGTGAATATCATAAGTAATACATTATGAATTTCTATGGGTTTGTATAATTTTTTTTCAACTCACTCCATCTTATACACTTAAATGGAATGGTGTCAGTGATAGGAGGAACTTTACTATTTTGGACATGGTATGTTCGATGATGAGTCATGCAAGAATTCCAATATACTTTTGGGGATATGCATTATACAAAAAATTATACTTTCTAAATTGAGTACTAAAAAAAGTAAATAAATCCCATTACCATTGTGGTATAGAGTGTAACGAGACCCATTTTTTCACATGTCCATGAATGGGGTTGTGGGGAATTATTTAAGGCTATATTAAGTAACAAACTAGAACCCTAAGGCATAAATTTCATCTTTCAATGGGTATCCCAGTGAAACAAGGGGAGAATTTATATACAACACATTGTATAAGAAAAAAACTACACCAAAAAAATATTTCTCTCTTGAGATGGAGAAAAACCTAAAGGTGGATAGTGGTAGAAATAATGTCCTTTAGGAAGTGAATTCTCAAGATACAAAATATTCGGTATAAGAATAAATCCCATATGATCCAATAAATGATTTTGTTTTTGAAACAAAAGTATTATACCGAAGCGCATGAGAGGGTAGAGAACCTGAGAGATATGGATTTCTATTCATGAATTACTATGACTATTTATTGGTTGAAAATGATTATTTCATCTCCTATAAGAAGTAATTCAAGAGATCATAGATTGAAAGATGGAGACAAGCAATTAATTTTGAGATAGATTCAATGTTTTGGTTGTGATCAATCCAGAAATTGATGTGAATTTTATTGGGTGTAAATTAGTATGGACGATAAAATTTGATAACGAAGCTAAATAAATATCTAAAAATAATAATTAGTGGTAATGTGGTTTAGAGAAAGGCGTGTCATAAACTATAATGAAATGTTTTCTCTGGGTTCTATTTTTAAATCCATTAGAATCCGACATGTCATTATATTTTACCATGATAATGATATTTTGAAAATTTATTTCAAAACTACCTATATTTATTGGAAACATCAAGAGAATTTGTAATTAAAACAACTAGGAGGGTTTGAGACTCTAAGAAATTCCAAATATTCATGAATTTTTTATTGAATTTGGTTTAATTAAAAATTAATGTGATTATTATGTTTACAAATAGTTTAGTGGGTGTATTACTGTTTTCATACAAGTACAAGTTAAGGAATTATTACAAATTGAAAATTATATACCATCCTTACAAGAGGTTAAGGAATGTTAGATAAAGTGATTCTCCATAAATTACATTGGTTAAGAATAAAATATTCTAGGGAGAAATATCATGCTTGGTAGATTCAATAGGATGCTCAAACTAAGTCATGGTATATATATTGATCAGATATTGAAGAGGTTCATTATGGAATAATCCAAGAAAATATTGGTTCCAGTGTCACATGGTATAAATAATTATAATAAAATGTGTCCTTAGACAAATGAATAGATATATATAATGAGTAATTTACAATATTATTTAGTGATAGAGTATCCTTATATATATGAGGGTAACTAATGATATGTCTGGTGAACATAATTCGAATACTATAAAGAGTATCAATAAATATATAATCCAAATGATGGATGTGTTCCTGGTGTATGGAGGGGATATTGATCTATCCATCAAGGGTTATATATATACTATTTTTTATTTAAATAAGAATGATTTTATTTCATGTTATATATATATTTGTTGTCCCACATGAGGATAAATGAGTTGGAAGATTACAAAGAATCCATTTTTATCTAATTTTATAGTGGATTTCATGTATATTACAGCTTTGTATGTAGCCATGAAAGTATAATGGATTGAAATGTTTTTATGGGAACATGATGTGGTAGCTATTGGTAAGGACTTTTTGTAGTTTTATATGATAATACCACAGTGGTGTATTTCTACATTGAGTCAAGACAACACCAAAGGATAAATAACATACTTCATATGTTTCACCCATGAGGTATTTTTCTCAACCAATCGACGTTATGGTCATAAGAGTATCTATGGATGAAAACATTGTGGACCCCTTGACCAAGGATTTATCTATACAAAGGCTTGAGTATCATTTGAGAGCTCGTGGAATTAATGTTCTTGTAAGTTGTCTCTAGACAAAGAAGAAGTATGTTAGAGTTTGTGGGTAGGAAAAATGTATTTGGTACATGATAACATGTTTGTCAATATTAATAGAGCTTTTTTGTCACATTATTATTGTTTATATCCATGAAATTTGTATTTGATAATGTCTTATGGATATATATCATGATGAAAGGTCATATTAGATATCTTCTATTATGTGAACCTTGAGGTTTCATAACCTTATTCTAGAATATTGATATGTGGCTAGATGATACTATCTGATGGGTTATAGAAAATATAGAATATCTGTGGTAGGAGGCTAATAAGAAATTGAGACACACTCTATTTTTATACTTTATTGGAAATCTACAAGATTGGGGGTTATATGAATAGACTTGTCAAATACAAAATCCACATTTACATGTGTAATTGGATATTCCAATTAGAAGATGTGTGAATTGATATGTTGAATTTAAGATTATAATTAATGTATATCATGAATCATAAAAATGGATGTATAGATGGAACTCATATAGATATATGATCACGAACATGTACTGAAAATTGGGTGTTTCATGAATGATATTCAATTAATTGATAATGCAAGAAAGGATGTATCCCATCTATTCTATAATATATGTTTTTTTCTCTGTCTCGTGGATGGAATAGAACTACTTTCATAAATATATGTCCATCATGCATGGCAGGAGAGTTCATTTCTAGAATGTCAAAGAAATTGAAATCAAGTATATAGGATTATGACAGTATTATGCAACCTGCTTTATTTGAGATATTTTCATAAATGGATTAAATTACATGATAAGTGGTTGTTGTAGGATATATTTCATTTCCTCATTAAATTTATTCTATAAGGGTTCCTTGAAATTTTTCATGATTCTATCATTAGAAAATAGGACGATATGTATAATTAACCTAAGAATAAGTCCTATAGGGTGACACATTATGCGTATTCTATGTCTCTGTTAAATTATAGTATTTAATTTATCAATTTGGAATAAACAACATTTATTCTGGTTTGGTTGATTTCCATGATTTTATAACTTATTTTTTGAAATAATAATCTAGTTAAATAATTTTAATTAATACATGTTTTCCTATTTTTTAAAATATAATATTTATTAAATTTATCATAGAATAATGTAGTGACATTAAATTGATTTAATGGTCATTATTCAAGGATTTGTAAATTTCTATGAGTGAAAGCATAAAGAGTTTAATAGTATGGATGATATAAATGATATTTATTTACATTATTAATTAAATTAACATGTAAATAAATTAAAATTATCATTAATATTATTATTGGACATGAGGTTATATCTGAATAATAATTATGGTTGGGGTCTTCTGTGTGATTTTCCAAACCTAAACTGGATATAATATATATCTGATTATATCAATTTAATAAGTCACAATTTTTTTCCCAACCGATAGAGTGGTAATATATCAATACCTAAAGAGGGATCTAAAACTCTTGGATTCCATTCTCCAATACTCTAGTAAGATAATGATAGATTATTTGTATTTATTCCTCTCTTGATAAGAATTATGATATAATGAAATACAAACTACACAAGTGATCAAGATCTTCTATCTAGCACTTGAAATTTTATGGTGTCATTCTAATATTTTAGTGTACGTGCGGATCAATACTAGAGTGATTTTTCATATAAATATTTCAGAAAAATAAAGTGTGATGATTCCTATTATATTATATCATGAATGAAATGGGAATAATAAGTTGAGGTATTTCTAAATCTTATCATAAAATAATTATAAATTATATGTGAATATATTGTTCTCTAAAGTTCTTATTTATTAATTTAGTCTACTAATCTATGTTTTTTATTGGAAAAGATATCATGATAAAGATAATAAATGATTACAAGTCATTCACTACTAAGATTGGAGTTGTTCATACCATCAAATGAAGCTTACGTTGTTATCAGAACCTACAAGACTGCCAATTTTTCTATTCATATATTTCAAAAATTATCAATCAAAATGATGTATTGATTTCCTGAAAATACAAGTTTTTTTCATAATTTTTTTCTATTTTATGCACTTTTAATAACATAAGTTAAATAGTGGTCAACATGTGTTGGATTAACAGGTCATCTATAATTTTTTCGAATATCTTTTTTTTTGTATTGATAATTTAGATAATGTGTAATGATTATGCAATATTTTGATTATAATATGTATTATTAGAAACTTTTATTATGAAATTTATTTTTCTATTAATTAAAAATTTAAATTATTGTTTTTATTATTCATTCTTGTTTTTTTAATAAAAAATAAATTTGGCATCCACCATTAGTAGCCTCCATTAGGAATTTTCACTTCTAAAAGTTATATTTATATATATATATCAAATTTGGAATCATCTATATACTTGTTCCAAAGGTTATTTTCACAAACTATAAAAAGTGGCCTCCATGTGGTCAGAAATACATTATAGAAATCACTTTTGGAGGTTATGAAAACATGATTTTCTAACAGTGGAAAATCGTATATTCAAAATCACAATAGAATTTGAAGGTCAAAAAATTAAATTTAGGGTGAAATGATTATTTACATTGATTTATTTATATAAAATATTAATAATGATATTAATTATGAAAAATTTTGATTAAAGACTCATTATTTGGTCTGATGTGTATTAGCTTTGAGATGTCAGAAAATATGCAGTGGTCATTTTCCTAGAATTTCATGATAATATAATGGTATTAGTAAGGATTTGACCATTTTTAACCCATTTAATGGATTGATAAATTCAAGAAAACTATTATTTCAGTCATTTTTATCAAATAACAATGAAGTGCAGTCTATTCAAGACTATCTCAAGTCAATCTCAAGGTTTGAGTTTTTTACTAAGGATTGTTTACTTTCAAATAAATAAAAATTTAATTCTATCCATTCATATGTAACCACAAATTATATTGATGTATGATCTTCTTCAACATGTGAAAAATTAAATTATGGTCATTGTTTTTTGAATTCAAAACAATTTGAGAATATTTTCTAGATTTTTTCTATACAAAATTTTTTTAATAATGTTTTTCTATTAAACTATTTTTTATTGTTCTTACTAAACTAAACATTATAATGATTTGAAATCTAGTATTAGAGGTTATAATTTAATTTTTAGTCATCTACATATGATTTCATGACAAACTGATGTTGTTCTTTTTTTTGTTTTGAGCTTTTAGGGCATGTTTAAAAAATTAAAATCTTTATAAATTATTTTTATTATTTTATAATTAATGCACATTGTATAGATGAGACATATATTTTTATTTCTAAAAAATATTTCAAAAATTTATTATAATGATTCCATGATATATCCAGTAAATTTTCTTTTTGAGCCATAAACCCAAGTTTTGGTCATTTTAATCTAAAAAATATACTTTTCTTCTTCATCATCTATCATTACTCATCCCTCATAATCAACTATAACATCACTTATGAATCTAGTACATATATTATACTTATGCTCAAAATTCGACTACATTTTCTAGTATCATTCATAATTCAGAATCAATGACTAATTTTTTATTCTCATATTTTCTTCTCTTGTATTTTGTATTATTTTATTTTCATTTTTATATATTTTTGCATTATTTCTATATTCATTTACCTTTATCATTATGTTTTTATTTCTAATTTTTGTCTATAGTATTTTTTCACATACATATACATATACTTTCATTTCAATATTTTTCTTTTCTACTTATGGATTTTTATTTTGATTTTTATTATTTTTGTTTCTCTTGTTTTTATACTTGAGTTTATGTTAATACATATGTTTTTTACATATATCCATTAATTATATTATTACTAATACACTTATTTCTTATGAATTAATTTCCTAGAATTCACCAACACATTGTTATACCATTAACATCTAGTTACACTTCCCTTTAATGATTTTTCATCTGCTGATTTCATGTTCTACCTTTGAATTTTACTTTTTTATTAATTTCCCCCTATAATTTTTCTTTTGACTAATAACATTTTCTTATTCTTCCCAATAATGTATTTTGAAATCATTAATTTTCATTTAACTCTAGATTTTTTTATAGTTTTTCATTAAATTATTTTTTATATCTATCTTAATGTTTATTAGGATTTTTTTTCTGATTCTGGTCTTTTTTTTCTATTACTGTCTTATAGATTTTTCGTTTACACTTACTCCTATTTCTAATTCTGTATTTTTTTCAATCTTCTAGATTAGTCTTCTTTATCTAAATATGATTCTTACTTTTTCCCATACCATTCCTTTACATATTTCCTTTAACAATCCCTTGTTCTTTAAAATATATTTTCTTAATTTTAAATACACCTTTTATTTTTTATTATCATATCTTGTTAATAAATTTATCTTCTACTTTTAATCCATTATTGAAATTCTTCTTCTAAATTTTTAATTTTTGATATGTCTTTACCTCTTATTTCGACTTTTAGCACTATATTCAAAATTATTATTATTTTATTCTATATCTTTACCGATCTTTATTATGGGCTTATATTTTAAATATGAATGTAGTTCTCCATTTACATTGAGATCAAATATTTCCCCTATTTTTTTCTTTCTACTACAAATTATTCTTCTACTTTTGATCATGTATTTTCACTTATGAATTTATTCCCACTTATATTTTTTTTATATACCTTAATATTATTTTTACATTTTTTCTATTTTAAATATCTATATATCCTTCATGCACATCCTCCTTGTTTATTGATTTTTGATTTAGTTTAATTTGGTTCTTCTATTTTTTTCCTCACTCCCTCTCATGTTTGATCATCACATTCATATTTCACATTTTAGCTTATTCTCAGTTTGGTCATTTGACATTTTATTTTTGATATATTTATTTTTAGTTTAACATTTTCATTTAAATTTTCTACTGTTATTGTTTTTATTCTACATATACTTTGAATTATATTTGTGGCTTTGTTTTTATTTAATCTCTTACATTATCTTTTTTAATGTTTATATTCCTTATTTAAGTTCCCCAACTACATCCACTTCTTATTTCAAACTTTTTTTAATCCTTTTTCGTTTTATCCTTATATATGTAATTTTCAATAAAATTTTCATAAATGTCATATTATGATTCAATATATAATTATTACTTTTTAATTTTATTCCAACTCCCATGTTTTTTTATTTTTTATCTTCTAACTCTTATTATATGACTTATATAATTCATTTTATACTAATTCTATCTATATGTGAATTTACACTTTCATTCCTAGTGTTTCTATTTATTTTTTCTTATAATTGTTTATTATACATATTTTTATTGATAGTAATTATGTCCTGATATGTAAAATATCAACCACAGTATAGAGTGGTTTCTAGTGATTTTGGGTTTTTATATAAATCATTGTTATTTAAATTGGTAAAATATATTTATTTTGACAATTAAGATTATAATGGAAATTGGATTTTTAATGTAAAAAGAAAATATCGTGAAAAAATATGTCATATTTGTGAATCAAATATAAATTATTTTATAGTGAAATGTGTTTCTTATAGAAATAAATTTATAAATAATTAGTTTTGATCCCTTATGAGATCCCCCCACCCTTTCATGGGTAGGTGGTTCCCAATCCACTATATTTAGATAATAATAATCATCTAAGAAATAATTAATAAAAAGCTTAATTTCCATTTTAACATGATTTTTAATATTTTCATTGAGATGATAATATAAATTTTAATTATGTTTTTAATTTAATTTTAATATATTAAATCTTAATTAAGATGAAAATATCATGAAATTGATATATCATATTTGAAAATAATTTAGTTATTATTTCCTATATAAATTTCATTTTTATGGAAATATATTTAGAAATTTTTAATTTCATACTATTCAGAGAATCTTTCACCATTTGCATGCGGAGGTTATTCCATAATCATTATATCAAACAAATAAAAATCATATGGAATATTTTTATTGAATTTATTATATATTCTTCTCATACATTTTAATATTTTATTTTATTTCATAATATAAATTTTAATTATGTTTTTTATTTAATTTTTATAAAATTTATCATAATTAATATTGAATTTAATAATGTTTAAAGAGGTTGGATTGTAGAATCTTTACAATACACCTTCATTGACCTAATGCCCTGATAGATCCATGCTTATTCTAATGAGAGTCATATAACCACCTACAATATTGGTGGGAAATAGTTATTAATTTTTTGGAATAATATGTTTCATATTAATGTTTTGATAAATTTCAATATAATATACGTCAATAAACTTGAAGTGTGTTTTTATTTTAACTTTCCAATCGAAAATTGGGTACTTGATGAGAATTTAATATTTCTTCTTAGTGAAAATTGGTCCAGTGTTAGGGGAACAAATGTTTTCTTATTATGTGGTTATCTAGTAGGTATGTTCATCCGGATATAACCCACATAGATAAAGATAATTTGGAGATGTGTACGGGTTGGGCCACCAGGTGTGGTTTTCACAACTATAACATTAGAGAAATCATTGGGGGATGGTTTAAATCTATAGATCCATGACATGCTATGTAAAATTACATTTGTGTTGAATCCTATGATGATATGATCGATTCATAGTTCTGCTGATTGTAACATCCCTTCCAATTTCACTATGAATTGTAATAAATTCTGACAACCACATTACCTGAAGTGTTTTTCCTCATATTCCAAAGGCTTCAGACTATTAGTGGGGGTCTATAGTGTTAAACATAGGGTAAAGTATCTCTGGTTCATCATGAAATGGTTTTATGGATAACATCACCTCACTACCAAACCTACACCGATCCAAAATCCCAACACATGATGTCATTTCCATCCTTAAAATATTTGATGTTTGATGAAAAACTATATAAAAAACAAAAGTGTGAGACACCTTTGTGGATTCAACAAGTGGTAGAACATGGGGGTCATCTTGGAATGTCCCCTTACTAGAAACCCCATGAGGGTCAAATGATTCCACCATGCACTAATGTCATCAAAAACACATCCCAAATCCAACAACTAAAATTAAAATATGAATAATGGATAAGGATTGAAAAATCCAATGAAGGAATGAATTTATATTATATCATCATAAATGTTTTCTAAAAAAGGGGGACATGGATGGGGGAGAAAGGAGGGGCCAACTTAAAAAATCCAAGGACCAATTTTACAATCATCCGCATAAAAATATTCATATATAGATTCAGTTATCTGATAAATAAAATTAGGAAACTACCCATGCTGAATCACCAGTAGTTGCAAGCTACTAACCCCACCACTGCAGGATATATCTCTGATTCTTCTTAAACTAATTGGGCACCATTACATGTCTAAAATAATTATTTTTAGGGTTCCCATTCTTTAGAATTTAATTTTGACTCTAACTTGAAAATTTGGCCCCACTACTAAATAAAAAAAGAAAATTCACAAGAAATTATGCAATTGTATAGACATAAGATCTTACAAAATCTCCACCACAATTCTTCTGATCCCTAAAAAATAATGATGGTCATTCAACATAACACCCAAGCATAACTCAGTTGTTAGTTATCTCCCAATCATCCATGTTTTACCTCTAAAAACCATTGAAAAATTCCTAGGGAACCTCAAAAAATAAGACCAAAACCAAAGCCACCATCAGCCACCATAATTGATGTACTAATAAAGTCCCTAATCATTTTTTCACATCCTATGGGGTGGTGAAGTTAATATAAATCCACCTACTGATCTATGGCAAGACCCGACATAGGATCTATCTTATAATAGCCTGTTTGGACCCATTTTGTTCCCCTCTATTAGAGTCTCCAGCAAAAACAAATTCTCAGTGGCCCAAAAACATGCTCGATATGGTTCCAAACACTCTGCACATCAACACACATGATAGATTTTGTTAAACATGGGTATGGATTCTCATTTCAATATTCCATGCAAAAATTGAGGCACACCCACCATATAAGGATAAAAAGAACACATCTACATTTCATCAAAATTCATATCCAATTCCTAAAATAGAGTCGTTAGATATAATATGATTGACCCAATGTAGTCTCTTGTACATCGCATCATATTATACACCAATGACAGTTTAGAACTCCAAGGACTGAGCTATTTTGAAAATGATTGACATCCATCACTAGAGTGATAACATATTACCTATAAAAGGTTAACCTACACCCAATGGTACCCCGTGTTCATTTAGACACATCAACCAACGTATGTACCTATCATTCAGTGAAATTCTATGGTTTAATCCTCAATCAGATTAAAATATCCTTTTTGATTTACCTAACCAGAAACACCATTTTCCACGAGTCAAATCAAGTTCATATCTCCTATACTCATCCTGAACCTGATGCCAATGTTTGAATTCCAATCTATTTTATAATCGAGATCACATTCACCATGAAGTCTTGATGGAATCCAACCCATTTACTCTCCAATATACTTAATCCGAGAAAAAACTATTTATCCAGTGGTCTCACTAACCTGTTCTCTCTCCACAGTGAGGGCCATATCATCTGTGATCGATATCACACTTATCTCCATAGGATAACCGTTCCCTTAACACCATCTATTGAAATTAAGGAATCATTAGGACCCATACCCTATTCATCACCACACATAGTCATAAGATGCTTCTGAACCACTTGTAAATGAGTGACACTTGAAATAAAAACATTTCATGCATTCACTTCACATGGAATTGTCCTCCCATGGAATCAATTGAATTCAATTGCATTGAGGGTCACCACCCTCAACTAGACAATGGGAACTCTTATCTATATGAATAACCTTTGTAACAGCCCAAGATTTTATAAAAAAAATATTCTTTTTAATTTTATTAAAGTCTTGTGTTGTACGCTACACCAAAAGGAGCTTGCACAACACGCATCCTTGACTTGCCTTGCATTACACGCAATCGCGACCTTCCTCGATAGCGTGTGTAATACGCAATACCGAGTTTCACTAAACAACGATATGCTATTAAAATATTATTAAAACTAGCCGTTATGAATAGTAATAACCACTTTTTGAAATTTTATAAATTTTATTTTTCAAAATGGACTTCATTTTTGGACTCAGAATATCGAAATTAGCCTAGGGTGAAATTTTGGTATTTTTCTGAAAACTTTCAATTTTTGATGAATAATGAAACCACTAAGTGGTAGGTGAAAAACTGAATTTTGCATAAAACTTAATTTTACAGCTTCTGTGAATGGAATTTCGAAAATCCGAGAGACACGGTTAATATCAAGGACTAAAATGTGGTTCAATGAGATGAAAATAATTTTTGGTGAATAGTAGCTTTTTACTTTTTTTTACCACGGTTAATAGTAAATAGGGTAACTAAGGGTAAATATGATATCACTATTACCCTAACACATGTCCTAATTCTATTGGACAAGTGTAATTCGACCAAAAACAAACTTAGGAATAAAATATGACCATTTAGGCCCACTTGGATTAGATTAGGACATTTATTATTAATTTATTTAAAGAAGGGTTAAAATAGTTAAAATCAAAGTTTAATAAGTAAATCATTTCTAATATCGGGTTATACATAAGATAAATTCGATTGTAAATATTCATTAGAAAGATAAAAAGATTTACTACATGATGGTATTTTATTTGTAATTTTTAGACATCCAATAATTTAATTTATTTATGACACAAAGATGACGCAATAATTATCTTGTTAATGAAATATTGACATAATTGATGTTATAAACACCCAAATAAATGTAATTTGAGACTTTTTATGAATTAAACTAATTTTCTAGGTTACTATGATATATTATTGTTTATTTAATCAACTTGGTTCGAACATATAATTCTGTTATGACTTTCACAAAAATCATATATCAAATAGTGTCAAAATTGACACAAAATAGTTTTTAAATCAAATATTATATTATTAATTGTTATTTTATTCCTAAAAATCTAAAGTTCGGCCAAATGACTTAGATAAGGATATATATATTAATAATAAACAATTTGAGGTTCGTTTGGCATGTTATGTGTATTAACCATATAGTGTAAGAAAACAAAAAGACACGGTAAAAGTTAAATTATTTAACTTAGAGTTAAATCTAATTGATAAGGTTAAAATAATAACCTAAACTTGTCTAATTCCTATTGGTTGATAGGATTTCGACCCATCCCCACTTTAGCTTCGAAATAAGACCCTTTGGAACCATTATAAACCGATTTTGACTTTAATATAAAATAATATTTTGAGATATTCCTAAGGTGCCCCTCTCCTCCCCTATAAAAGGACACCTCCTCCCCCTCCTCCTCACACCAATTTGAGCACTCAAGCTCGGCCAACCCCTGACAATTTCTCCTCTCCACTTCCCTAGCAACATCCTAGAGGTTCTGGTCTTCCTCAAAGACCAATTTTAGTGCCCTAAGAGGAGGTCTCAAAGAGGCACTTCAAAGAAGAGGTAATTACCGTTACCAATTCTTTCATCTTTATTTCTTCTTCCACTTCTTCTTCTTAGGTTGTTTAATTATGAAGTAATAACATCAGTATCACTCATATACTGATATGTTATTATAAGTATGAAACAACCCTATTTCACCATCTATCCATCCTACGGAAAAAGAAATCACTGCGCGTGCGTACGTACGGAATACCGTCTCCACGCCGTGGTGTAATCTATTTTCCACGACCACCTTACACGGATGGGTATAATGGTGTAAAGAATAACTATACATAGTTATTACAACATCATATTGATTCTGATATATTGTATAATCCACTCCACTCCAATTCAATATTTATGGAAATGATATCATCGCTCGTGCGTACGTACGGACTACCGTCTCCACGACGCGATGAGATTCATTCTCCTTGTTAACCATTTAAGAATGATTATAATGTATATATAAGAAATAATAATGAAATATATGAAATTATAAAGCTACTGGATTTATGTATATATATACATATGTATATCATCTACTTACTTCCATTTCAAGACAATAAGGAAAGGAAAACAGCGTTCATGCGTACGTACGGACTACCGTCTCCATGAACGGTGTTTTTCATTTCATTTATCTATCTATTATATATATATATATACTGAATATATATGATATATAAATCATATTTTATATTCTGGAAGTATGTAAATCATGATTTAAGTAATAATAATGTCAAGAACAACAAGTCAAAACACCTACGATAAATGAAACGATTTTACCCAAAACGCTTCTTTAACATGGAATTTATAAAAGAACGGGTAATATAATGTCATAAGTGAACCATATATGATATCATAACAATGAATATGATTCTGTAATAAGTCAATAACATGATTTAAATCATTATACAGGAGGTTCGGACACTTACAAAGCAAGTCGGACCTAAGGTAAGGGAAATATCACAATCTCATTTTTATCCGAGATTGTTTATTCGTAAGTATTTACTGGGGTGTATTTTATCATCCACATCCATTTTTCATCAATATGTAATATTATTTCCATCCACCTACAATTGTTTAAATCCATTTTTACCCTTCGGTGAGTTTTTAGTAAAGAATATGAAAGGAATCTTTTGTCGTTTTTTTATACGAGGTACTTTTTGACTTTTCCAACAAAAGTACGATGAATGTTTTTTTTAACTTATACGGCATGAAAGTATTTTTACGGTTTTATAAAGCCTTATTTTCATGAACCTTCCTCCAAAATATTTCATGACTATTTTCAATAAATTCTTTTTCTTTTAAAATTGCATGATGTTTGTGAAAAGAAATTGATTTTGAAGAAAAAAGGATATTTTCCTCAAGAATTCAATTCAAGTGTTTTATCAAAATTATTTTTCATCTAAGATAATAAAGGGTTCTGTTTCTATCCATATTTTTACATTGATTTGACTATGTTGTGATGGAATTATGTTTATGAATTCCTTTATCTTATATGAATGGTTTTATGATGTCATGTTGTTTAAGAATCCCATTTTTATTACATGGGTTATGCAATGATGTATGATTTAGGATTTTGTGGCACACATAAGAAATGATTCATTAAGAGATGGGTGGGACCTATATCTCCCTCCAATGCATTGGGTAAAGATTTTATATCTCATGATATAGACATCGCTGGAATGGTAGGTTATACCGGTTCAGTGAAACATGACTGAAACGAGGATTACTCGATTCAGAAAGGGACTTTGTCCACTAAGATAGTCTTGGCAATGAGTCTTGACTAACAAGAAATGATTCTCTATGATTATGTGTGTATGACACAAAGAGTAATGTTTTAAGTTATGATCTCATTTTCACTTCTATGATTTATCCCATGTTATGATATTATGAGCTCTTTTGCATGTTAAGATTTCCAAAAGCTATGTTCTTATGTATATGATGTGATTGATATTTCTTTTGTTTACCCTTACTGAGCATTTGAGCTCACCCTTTTATGTTTTCTTTTCCCCAGGATATAAAGAAAGGTTTTAGGTAAAAAAAAGGAAGATCTTTATGGGAGATGTTGAAGATCTTTCCCCACGATTAGAAGATTTTATTCCGAGTTTCCAAAGACACTAAACTATTACGATCCTTGTGTGTGTCTTTCTGTTATGTACTAAGTATTCCGCAAATGTAATGTAATGTCCATGTACGATAAGCTTTGGGTCTCTACAGTTGGTATCAGAGGAAAGGTTTAGTCAACCTTTGGAAACTAGGATGCGAAAACGTTAGTGAGATCCCTAGAGATATTTCTAAGGTATGTCTAGGGATGTCTCTAAGGTTAAGTATACGTATAGGTTATAGTCCTAGAATTGTGCTAACGATATTCGAATTTAACCTAAGATGTTAGATATTGAGGGTACTAACCCTTTATTATGTTGTTTTCCCTAGAATGATTTTTGCCTCTCACACAATTCTTTTGGGGTTTTGGACGATGGCTGGAACCCGAAGGAACCGTGTTAATGCGGAATGTGATGGGCAATGCAATGATTGTACCCCTGAGCAACCAAACGATATAGGAGCTGGAATGCAAACTCTTGTAGCCATGCTCACACAACTTTCTCAAGCTATGAATCATGCAGGACTTCCAAACGAGCAAAGGAAGGAGCAACATTCTATTGAATCCTTCATGAGGCAGCGTCCACCTTCTTTCAGTGGGTCTACTGATCCATTAGTTGCTGAACAATGGATTAGTACTACTGAAAAGATATTTTCAGTTCTTCAATGTTCTGAACATGATAAAGTCATCCTAGCAGTGTATCGTTTGGAAGGAGATGCTGATCAATGGTGGAATCTTATTAAGAATACAAGGCAAAGGGATGAAATTGAGTCTATGGAATGGGACGAGTTCAAGAACTTATTTTTCAATAAGTACTTCCCTCGTATTCTTCAAACAAAGATGGAGAAAGAGTTTCTTGAACTGAAGCAAAGGGACGATGAATCTGTTGGTACCTATGAAGCAAATTTTACAAGACTTGCAAGGTATGCTTCTGGAATTATCATCCAACCTGAAAGTAAAGTTGATCGATTTTTCAGTGGCTTAAAACCAAGTCTTTGAAGGGAATTAGCTATAAGAGACTTCAGTAGCTATGAAAAAATTGTGCGTTGTGCTATCAAGGTAGAAATGGAAGTTGGTGTTACATATCCATCTCATGGTTTTGACAAGAAACGAAAGATGGAGTTCAAGGAGAAATCTCAGAATAATGGTGAAAAGAAGATGAATGTTTCCTTATGCACAAAGTGTGGAAAGAAGCATGGTGGAGATTGTCTAAAAGGGACTAGAAAATGTTTTAAGTGTGGAAAAGAAGGTCATCGAGCAGCTGAGTGTCGAAGTAATGGAAAAAGGGTTTCTAATGATGTGAATAAAGCAAACACTGCAGAGAACTCACCGCCAACACTTCAATGATTCAAGTGCAAGGAAATGGGGCATTATGCTAATAATTGCCCTAATCTAAGGGTTAGTGATGATCAACATGAGAAACCGCTGAAGGCAAAGGACAAAGGGAAATCACATGCGATCACTATTGGCAATGTTGAATATGACAACGATGTGGTGGAATGATTAAGTGTTTATGTAATGGGATTCCAAAATAATGGTGTATGATTGAGTATTGCAATATTTATTGATGTGGTATTCAAAGTGATTGAGATATTTTTTGGAAATAAGATGATATGCGCATAATGAAGACGAGAAAATGAAATGTTTAATAGTATTCATGAGCTCATGATTGATATAAGGACTAAGTGATATCATGGTTTGAGTATATAGAATTTTGAGGATTTTTGTATGTGAAAAGTGTTAACTTTTAACTGCATTCATGTTTTCACTAAGGTATTCAAGAGAATACACGATTAAGGACTTTGAATGTTTGGATATATGGGGATCGACGATGGTGTTAAATCTCTGGTAATCGTTTTCACTATATTATGAGAGTCGACTGCAGTATTATGGATAAGCCTAAAGATTGGAATGGATTATGTTGGACATAAGTTAGTATTGTTTGTTTTTTTGATATTATTGATGGGATGTTATATAGTTTTGGAAAAAGGACAACCTGCAGGACGGGCGACAGCCCATCGCTTCGGACAAGGCTGTGGGAATCGAACCCACAACCGAAGTGCGGCTGGCCTTTATCGCCTACCACTGGCCTACAGGAAGTCCCTGTTTAGTAGAAACCAGTTTTATTACATTAAGCAGTATGATATATGAAGTATAAGTCCATTTTAGGAACCATATATGATTAATCTCACTATAGATCGACTTATGCATATAATTTTTGCTAATCTTTTGTTTGAGACAGATGGAATGACCCGTCATTCTATCACATGATCTGCTAACACTTCATGAATAACAAATTCAACTTCATTTATTTAAGAGATGAAGTGGAAATTGTTCAAGGCACGAACAACAGTGAGATTGTACCAAAATAAAGTAAGTATTTATTCTAATTCAAATTTTCAACTTTAGGGAAATGATCTTGAAAACCAAAAATGTTGTCCTAGTGATCTTATACCTGATGAATAAGATGGAACCTTATATCATCACAAATCTATGGATTTGTGATTACTGGCTTTTCCATAGCCATGTTCTCTACCACTCTCCATCAGAACATGATGGTTAGATTTCTCTTCCATATCCATATGTTCACCTATGTGGAAACCCAATGATTAGTTTATTTGGCTAACCGTTACGTTTCATACTTTTGTTTTTAGAGATTGGTTTTGATATTCCTTTTTACGATGTGGGTTTCTATTAAAGAAACTTTCGAATAGTAAACCATTTATAACCCCGACGAATTTCGAGGGCGAAATTCATTTTAAGGGGGGTAGAATGTAACAGCCCAAGATTTTATAAAAAAAATATTCTTTTTAATTTTAATAATGTCTTGTGTTGTACGCTACACCAAAAGGAGCTTGCACAACACGCATCCTTGACTTGCCTTTCATTACACGCAATCACGACCTTCCTCGATAGCGTGTGTAATACGCAATACCGAGTTTCACTAAACAACGATATGCTATTAAAATATTATTAAAACTAGCCGTTATGAATAGTAATAACCACTTTTTGAAATTTTATAAATTTTATTTTTCAAAATGGACTTCATTTTTGGACTCAGAATATCGAAATTAGCCTAGGGTGAAATTTTGGTATTTTTCTGAAAACATTCAATTTTTGATGAATAATGAAACCACTAAGTGGTAGGTGAAAAACTGAATTTTGCATAAAACTTAATTTTACAGCTTCTGTGAATGGAATTTCGAAAATCCGAGAGACACGGTTAATATCAAGGACTAAAATGTGGTTCAATGAGATGAAAATAATTTTTGGTGAATAGTAACTTTTTACTTTTTTTTACCGCGGTTAATAGTAAATAGGGTAACTAAGGGTAAATATGATATCACTATTACCCTAACACATGTCCTAATTCTATTGGACAAGTGTAATTCGACCAAAAACAAACTTAGGAATAAAATATGACCATTTAGGCCCACTTGGATTAGATTAGGACATTTATTATTAATTTATTTAAAGAAGGGTTAAAATAGTTAAAATCAAAGTTTAATAAGTAAATCATTTCTAATATGGGATTATACATAAGATAAAGTCGATTGTAAATATTAATTAGAAAGCTAAAAAGATTTACTACATGATGGTATTTTATTTGTAATTTTTAGACATCAAATAATTTAATTTATTTAGGACACAAAGATGATGCAATAATTATCTTGTTAATGAAATATTGACATAATTGATGTTATAAACACCCAAATAAATGTAATTTGAGACTTTTTATGAATTAAATTAATTTTATAGGTTACTATTATATATTAGTGTTGATTTAATCAACTTGGTTCGAACATATAATTCTGTTATGACTTTCACAAAAATCATATATCAAATAGTGTCAAAATTGACACAAAATAGTTTTTAAATCAAATATTATATTATTAATTGTTATTTTATTCCTAAAAATCTAAGGTTCTGCCAAATGACTTAGATAAGGATATATATATTAATAATAAACAATTTGGGATTCGTTTGGCATGTTATGTGTATTAACCATATAGTGTAAGAAAACAAAAAGACACGGTAAAAGTTAAATTATTTAACTTAGAGTTAAATCTAATTGATAAGGTTAAAATAATAACTTAAACTTGTCTAAATCCTATTGGTTGATAGGATTTCGACCCATCCTCACATTAGCTTCGAAATAAGACCCTTTGGAACCATTATAAACCGATTTTGACTTTAATATAAAATAATATTTTGAGATATTCCTAAGGTGCCCCTCTCCTCCCCTATAAAAGGACACCTCCTCCCCCTCCTCCTCACACCAATTTGAGCACTCAAGCTCGGCCAACCCCTGCCAATTTCTCCTCTCCACTTCCCTAGCAACATCCTAGAGGTTCTGGTCTTCCTCAAAGACCAATTTTAGTGCCCTAAGAGGAGGTCTCAAAGAGGCACTTCAAAGAAGAGGTAATTACCGTTACCAATTCTTTCATCTTTATTTCTTCTTCCACTTCTTCTTCATAGGTTGTTTCATTATGAAGTAATAACATCAGTATCACTCATATACTGATATGTTATTATAAGTATGAAACAACCCTATTTCACCATCTATCCATCCTACGGAAAAAGATATCACTGCGCGTGCGTACGTACGGAATACCGTCTCCACGCCGTGGTGTAATCTATTTTCCACCACCACCTTACACTGATGGGTATAATGGTGAAAGAATAACTATACATAGTTATTAAAACATAATATTGATTCTGATATATTGTATAATCCACTCCAATTCAATTCAATATTTATGGAAATGATATCATCGCTCGTGCGTACGTACGGACTACCGTCTCCACGACGCGATGAGATTCATTCTCCATGTTAACCATTTAAGAATGATTATAATGTATATATAAGAAATAATAATTAAATATATGACATTATAAAGCTACTGGATTTATGTATATATATACATATGTATATCATCTACTTACTTCCATTTCAAGACAATAAGGAAAGGAAAACAGCGTTCATGCGTACGTACGGACTACCGTCTCCATGAACGGTGTTTTTCATTTCATTTATCTATCTATTATATATATATATATACTGAATATATATGATATATAAATCATATTTTATATTCTGGAAGTAAGTAAATCATGATATAAGTAATAATAATGTCAAGAACAACAAGTCAAAACACCTACGATAAATGAAACGATTTTACCCAAAACGCTTCATTAAAATGGAATTTACAAAAGAACGGGTAATATAATGTCATAAGTGAACCATATATGATATCATAACAATGAATATGAATCTGTAATAAGTAAATAACATGATTTAAATCATTATACAGGAGGTTTGGACACTTACAAAGCAAGTCGGACCTAAGGTAAGGGAAATATCACAATCTCATTTTTATCCGAGATTGTTTATTCGTAAGTATTTACTGGGGTGTATTTTATCATCCACATCCATGTTTCATCAATATGTAATATTATTTCCATCCACCTACAATTGTTTAAATCCATTTTTACCCTTAGGTGAGTTTTTAGTAAAGAATATGAAAGGAATCTTTTGTCGTTTTTTTATACGAGGTACTTTTTGACTTTTCCGACAAAAGTACGAAGAATGTTTTTTTAACTTATACGGCATGAATGGATTTTTACGGTTTTATAAAGCCTTATTTTCATGAACCTTCCTCCAAAATATTTCATGACTATTTTCAATAAAATCTTTTTCTTTTAAAATTGCATGATGTTTGTGAGAAGAAATTGATTTTGAAGAAAAAAGGATATTTTCCTCCAGAATTCAATTCAAGTGTTTTATCAAAATTATTTTTCATCTAAGATAATAAAGGGTTCTGTTTCTATCCATATTTTTACATTGATTTGACTATGTTCTGATGGAATTATGTTTATGAATTCCTTTATCTTATATGAATGGTTTTATGATGTCATGTTGTTTAAGAATCCCATTTTTATTACATGGGTTATGCAATGATGTATGATTTATGATTTTGTGGAACACATAAGAAAGGATTCATTAAGAGATGGGTGGGACCTATATCTCCCTCCAATGCATTGGGTAAAGATTTTATATCTCATGAGATAGACATGGCTGGAATGGTAGGTTATATCGGTTCAGTGAAACAGGACTGAAACGAGGATTACTCGATTCAGAAAGGGACTTTGTCCACTAAGATAGTCTTGGCAATGAGTCTTGACTAACAAGAAATGATTCTCTATGATTATGTGTGTATGCCACAAAGAGTAATGTATTAAGTTATGATCTCATTTTCACTTCTATGATTTATCCCATGTTATGATATTATGAGCTCTTTTGCAGGTTAAGATTTCCAAAAGCTATGTTCTTATGTATATGATGTGATTGATATTTCTTTTGTTTACCCTTAGTGAGCATTTGAGCTCACCCTTTTATGTTTTATTTTCCCCAGGATATAAAGAAAGGTTTTAGGTAAAAAAAAGGAAGATCTTTATGGGAGATGTTGAAGATCTTTCCCCACGATTAGAAGATTTTATTCCGAGTTTCCAAACACACTAAACTATTACGATCCTTGTGTGTGTGTTTTTGTTATGTACTAAGTATTCCGCAAATGTAATGTAATGTCCATGTACGATAAGCTTCGGGTCTCTACAACCTTATACTTCTTTTTTTCTACAATCTCAATAGGCTAAACACATATTAAACAAATGATACTCCTCCTGACCCATTATCATCCTTCATTGACCAATACACAGTGACCCAAAAATTCATAATTCCACAACCTCTATGTGCATCATTATAAAAAATTGGTGCATGCCCTCATTTCACATAGTCCACAATCCATCCGGTGCTGCAGACTACCCACATTCATTATTACTCAAGAAAAATATCATGTGAGTTGACATAAGTGAATCTTAAATAATAAGAAACATGTTCCCATAGTAAGGATAGCTACTTGAAACCATGGAATCAATACTACCTACCCTAGTCATAGCATAATTCACCACTATTTTTATATGTTTAGTTTTACCCTAATACCCCATGGTCTTCCAATATGTAATATGTCATCATTATGTTTCATGGAATATGATCCTGAATTCTATAAAACATTTTCCATTTAAATTCCACATTTCTTCCGTTATTTTAAATCTATATCTTATTTAAAACAATATTTGATAAACATTATCAAACACATCAAGTTTAAAATGTCTAGTTTTCTATGAAACCAATTTATGAAAACACATTTTATTTCCACCAATGATAAATTCCAATATCAATATTACTTTTCATAAATCACAACCAAATGATAGAATCACAAAAATACAATCATGCTAAGGGATAATCTGTATGATAGAGACATCTACCTCAAGAACTATTATACCCTCATTTCCTTTTAATCTAATGAAGAGAGACGAAGATATCATATCCCAGAGATCATAGATCTAATGGAAACTAATCCAGTTATCCATGTTAATTATAGATCCCATGGTCTAGTCTCAAAATGAATCAATCACATGGATAATAATGAAAGAAACCAAATTACAAAGTATCTAACTCACTATATTACAATCGATGGTGATCCAAGATTTCAATAGTTATGATGATCATCCAATTTGAAGATAGAAAGAGAACCAAAATCATCTCAAGGATTCACTATATTAGTGAAAAAATATTAGGGTTGAGTCAGCCTAATACTTATAGACACTCTAGGAAATAAGTATTACAATGTCGACTTTATAAAGTCCATGAATGGGGAGTTGGTTTCTTGAGTATTGTATCATGAAAAGATGAATCATCTATGATATTATTAGTAAATCCAATAATTTCTATTATGGTCATGAATTTCAATATTTTATTTAATATCATAGTGTTATATTATTTATTATTTTAGTTTAATTTTTAAATTAACTTAAAATAAATAAAATTAAATTTAATAATGTTGAGGGACTAGGGATGGGGATTATCCTCTATGCGGTGTTGTTTTCTCTTCCTCTTGGACTAGGTATTTCCTTCACAGTTATTAGGAAGGTGAGGACTTTTTGTATCATCTCTGGTTCCTCTCCCTCCCCCTCCACTTGTATTCATCTATCCTTTCCGTCTTTTTTATCAGTGGTCTCATTTTCTCTCTAGTGAACTATGTTCTGCCTTATGATGACGTCTTCTTATATGTTGTAGGTTAGTGGTCCCAATAATGGTTTCTCTGTCAAAGCCCTTGGCCACACAATCAGGAGAGATATATAAGCATAATCACGAGAATAAGTGTATGAGAACATGATCATGAAAATAAAAGATTATACCCTATATATAAGTTACTATAAACATTAATAATGGCATAATCTTGGATGTTCAAAAGATATAGACCGTGATGAAATAAATAACATAATCCATAAACCATAGAATTGTAATAAAACATGGAATTATGGAATACACATAAGAATATATAATGATTTATATAGTAGTAAATACATCACTTACAATTCCATCTAGGTTGATAAAGTCCTTTACTGATCCAATTTGACACCATGTTTCATCCATGTATTACAAAACCGATTTAACTACTTGTTCCAACCAAGTAATACTGAACTGAGTTTATTTCTTATTCTAGCTCTATAATATGGAAATAAGTTCATTTCTCATTCTATCTATGTATATCTCATGAGATATAAATCATTACCTAATTAATTAGAGTGAGGTATAGTTCCCACAGATCCCATAATGAAATCATATGTACATGATTCACAAGGTAAAACAAAATAATATCATAACACATGAAATTAAAACAGTATTATAAACATGTAATCATATCACAACCTAAGGAAAGATACATGTTCCATAATCATTTAATCATAAACATAACCCATGAAAAGAAGAAATAATCAATATAATATATCCCATGAAAGGGAATCAGGTTTCATAAACATCATTCCATCAAAATATAATCCATTCAAAGAGATAATATTAATGAAAACATTGAATAATATTCCAAAAAGAAATGAGTAACAACAATAGATATTATATTATATGGGAAATAAATTTGAAAGATATTTAAAATACATTTTATGAGGAAAATATCCTTTCTTTATTAAATAATATTTGTTGAGAAACATAAATCCTTTTGAATATTTTTTTCCTTCAAAACATATAAATGAAGCTTGAAAATGTTTAGAAAACTATTTATTTGAAAATAATTTAAAAACGTATAATGAATGATTGAAAACATTCTGAGAACTATTTCTTTTAAAATAATTTTAAAACATATAAATAAATATTGAATACATTTTAGAAACTATTTCTTTGAAAATACATTCAAAACTTATAAATAATGCATGATTTGTTTTTCAAAAATATTTATTTGATAAAAAATTAAAATATTGTAAATAAACATTGAAAATGTTTTGAAATCCTTTACCGAAAATGATATGAATGCAGCATGAAATAATTCTGAAAACCAATTTATTTGAAAACGCTTTGAAGGCATATAATTAATGATTAAAATTGATTAAAAAAAATTTATACAATAAAACATTTTTTTAAAAAATAGATTTTAAACCTTTTAATAAAATAATTGATTATCATAAAACATATTTTTAAAACCATTTCCCTTTGAAAAAAAATCAATAATAATATATAACAAGAATAATAAGAATTTTTATCTAAAAAATAATAAATTTTTAATCCTTTAAATTAAGATTTAACGGAATTTCGGTCATGACTACGGGTAATTTTGTACATGTTGTATGGGGTTTGAAGAGAATTCCTTTTTTCATGGTAACAGGTTAGAAAAATCCATTTTTCAGAAAGTGACAAGAATATTCCTTGGATAAAATTTATAAAATATAAAATGGATGACATTTATTTTAAATATTATTTGAAATTGTATAATATTCTTCGAACCCCTTTTTAGAAAACATGATTTTGAAGGAACACAAATTTCTGACTGAGGAGAGGGTAAATTCATGATCTCTTAAAAAACATTCTTAAATATTTTATGTACAAAAGAGTAGAAAATGGTACCAATACATGAATATATTATGAATAAATATAATATAGAAAAATTCATTATTTTTCTTGAGATATGTAACATAATATTTCATCAATGGAATCATAAACATAAAAAATCTTGAAAAATGATGATATTTTTTCAATAAACTCTTATCAGATAGTATCATTGAACCATACTACCCATATAAGAAAACTGAAATTAAAATATGATATAATATCATTAAAATATCAACAATCATGATATAACATTTTAAAGGTAGTATATACAACACATGGAAAAATAATGACATATAACATTGCATGTGTCTCAAAGAAGTCAAATTAAGAAAAAATTACATTACTGATTTGATTACTTTTGAAACATAATCCCCATAAAATAAATATTATATAATATATGTATAATTAACCATAATTTTAAGTATTATAATCCTATAATACATCCATAGGCAGTATGCACACCATGAAAAAGGAATGGGTGGTGAATAAAGCATGTCACTCACAGAAATAAAAATTTGGATGAAATCCCCTTACCTTCTGTCATGACTCTCTTCATGCTCTTACCAGAATCATGCATAATAAATTTATATTTATTATAAATTTTATTCAGATTCACATTCTTGTATCTAATTCCATATGTTGTATGATTATTTCATTATATTACTTACTTGTTGACAATCAAATATTATGGTTTACCTTCGAGAGATATTTTCTTTTTTCTTCTCATGTTTCTTAATTAGTTATATATATGGTCCTTATACTTATATAATTATTTCCATAATGTGAATCATGATATAAATATCATGTATATTCATTATATGTGTATTATAATAATCTATAGAATATATACGTATTAATTGAATACAAAAATCATTGAGATAATAGGTAATATGTATGCATGAACATTGTTTCGGAATTAATTTTCATATTGAATGAAAGGTAATAAATGGAATATATGTATACATATATATGTATATATATAATTATTCAAATATAATTATTATATTAAAAATAAAATAACTTGATGAATAATGTTACCAGTTACCCTACTATAAAATGGACCTATACCCATGGTTTTCCCAAAACTGTGTGTGTAGGTATATTATGGGAACCAATACCCATGGTTTTTCAAAACCATGGGTATTGGACACATTATATCATTGGTATTATGAGAACTATGGGTACAAGTTGTTTTTCAAGACCTATACCCACAATATTGCTTAAATCGTTTGTATAAGGTGGGTTTTCATGAGATATACCAAAAATTTTTATAAAACCTTGGGTATAAAAATGTTTTTGAGGACCTATACCCAGAATTTTTGAAAAATGTGGGTATAGGTTTCCCGCGTTATGGTGGGAGAAAACTGTGTGGGACACAATTTCTTTTTAACGAGAGCACTTATTCTAATAGTTTTCTCCCTATAGCCATAGTTTATATAAATATATATAAATAAATATATATTTATATACCAATATGTTAAATAGAATAGTGGTTAGGAATTAGAAAATTAAAGGGGTGGTCTAGGGATTTAATCCCATGGCTGCTTATCTTGTCAATGTTATTCCCACCATTTTACAAACTATGGGTATAGGTTAATTACATATTGGAGTAAAAAATTACACAAAGTTTCCAAAACTGTGGGTATATCTCAAGGCTATAATGACTTCTCATTTTTACACTATTCCTTGAACCCATGGGTATAGCGTATTCCCACAGTTTCAAGGGATATACCCAATTTACGAAATTTTGGGTAAAAGGGCATTTTTCCAGTAGTGTTATTTTGTAAACTCGTTGTGTTTTTTACTAAAGGGATTCCTTGAATTTAATTCTTACTAAGGGAAGGAATATATTATGAGGGGAGGGATGTTTAATATCTATTTTTTTTATTTTGGTAGAGTCAATGTTTATTGATTTGTGTGGGGAATTTGGAGGAGATGAGGCATTTTTATACTGGAGGAGGAGTGTCACTCTTGTGAATTTCTGGAAAAGAATTCCACCAACACTTTTTCCAGCTTAAGTGGATCGAATAATGAACCAAATTATAAAAAATGGATGATATGGTCTAAATATTTCCAAAAAATGGATCTTTTAAAAGATTCTAGGTTGTTTGGGCCCTTAAGATTAATGTTTAGTCCCTTGTTAAGTATAATTTTACCTTATCATTGAAATTAATTTTAATTACGTTCAATAAAATATATGGGTAAAACCCATGTTGAAAATATTGGCCATTAAATGTTATACTGATTGAAAATATGGAACCCATTTTTTCAAATTAAAATCACTGAAGTGGTAGAAATTAATTTTAAATTTAATCCCATAGTCAGGTTGACAATGTAGGTTTTTATGCAGAAAAGCTCAAAAGTTTTCTATGCTTATATATTAAATTTCAATGTTAAATTGCATAAAATGACCCAAATTAGGCTGATTAATATAAATATGATCTAATTAAACATTTAAACCAAATAAATAATAATAATTTATCAATGTTAATAAATTTTATGAAAATAAGTTTTGAATTAAAATTATGTATTTCTCACAATTCTTCCAAAAATAGAGTTTCTCAGAAAAATTCTATAAATTCTCCTGATGATTTTTTAGACATTATTTATTCAATAATTAAGTTTATATTATAAAATTAGGTTTATAAATTTGTCTAAAATTAATTTTATAATTTTCCATGGTAAGACTTTTAAAGGAGTTCCTTTGAGAATATAGAATTTTTAAACATACAAGGACTTTACCAAAACAATTATCTTTAATTATAAAACATTTTTATTTATTTAAAACCATTATTATCAATATTTTAAAATAATTTATTATTCTTCATATTACTTTGTTTAATGACTAGGTTTTAATTATCTTATTTAAATAAGGATAATAATAAAACGATGTTTCGTAAAAACTCAGGGTTGTGTGTTACTTATGTTAAGTTAGTGTTTTATATAATGTATTAAAATTCAATATTATGTGTAAAAAAATTATGTTATGTTTAGTGCATGACTTACTTGGTTTTTTTATAACTCATTCTAAACATATAGCTTTTATAAAATAAATTATTTTCATTCATGCGAGAAATGCACAATATTAAAATGATTGGATTAATTCGAAAAAAATATTTCACAAAATATTTTGTTGTTAAATTGTTAGAACTAAACAATTTTTTGGAGTTTATAGGTGAGGGGATAGGGGTGGACATTTATAAGTGGAGGAGAGGACACATGTACAAATTTTCATAACTATTATTTGTACCCACTTTTTTCATAAGACACTAGGATTTAAAAATGAACCCTTATCAATAAATGGTGATATAAGGTTTAAATGTGGTCATAAAATAGAATTAAAATATGTTATATGTTATTTTAAACCATTTCATTTTAGTTTATCCCCCTGATAATCCTGTTTAAACATTAACCATAGTAAATAATTTTCAATGTTTTTAGTATTAATTATGAAAAAATGTATGTTGAAATTATTATATAATATAATTTATGAGGATTAAAAATATGAAATATATTTTTAAATTTTTAATTAATTGAACTGTAATAATTAAATTTAAAATAAAACCCATAAACATGATGAAAAATCTATTTGTTAGTGAAACATTTTCATAAGCATGGAAATTTATTATATTGAAATGAATCATAAAATTGATCCTGAAAATATAAAATTTTAAATTTATAATATAAGTTAAATAATTCTAATTTAAAATCCAATTAAAAATAAAATTTAAAATAGTAAATAATTTAATGTAAATGATAGTTTTCTATAAAAATTATTATATTTCACTATAAATCAGTAAATTTATCTTTTGAGAAAATTTTATAAAATTCACTCAATGTAATTTTTGAAAAGAGTATTTAAAAATAAAAAATAATTTTTAAAAATAATTTTTACTAAATTCATAAAAAGTAATTTTAAATTAAGTTCCTAAGACACAACACAGCCTCCTTTTAGAAAAATACATCTTTTTAGAAATCTATTCATTTTCATTAAATTGTTTTTTGTTTTTTATTTGAGATAAATATATCACCATTGATTATATTTTTAAATTTTTAGTATATATATTTTTCATATTTAGTTCTGTATGATTTAAATTTGTCAATTTAATGATTATGATATAACATTATTCTAAATTATTTTTTATTTAGACCCACGTTTTGTGTATACCTCTAGAAATAAAAAAGATTGAATTTAGTTAAAAATAATTATATCATAATGTCTCATGGTTTTACATTCTTCCTTCCAAAAAATTCACAGTAAATGAATCCTAAAATGTAACCACATTAAAATATTTGGGTAGTTTTTCATTATAAATTATTCATATTCCCATGTGACCCATTTTAAATTATGATTTCTACAAAGTACTATTAGTTGTCATGTCATCTGTTTCCACAACATTTGTTTTATAGTATCGAGAATTAGGATAATCTATTCATTTTAACAGGGATCATGTTTCAATTCTATTTATTTTTTGCTAAGAAAATTTCTTGGATCTAGAATGTACTTATTTAATAAAGATATATAGAACACATCAGGTACATAAGAGGAGTTTTTAGGCTTTACCAATCAGAAATATACATCTCTAATTCTATCCAACATTTCAATGGTTTTGATGTACATGGGGCTTAATTTCCTTTTCTTCCCTAATCTTATTGCACCCTTCCATAGAGGTGCTTTTATGAAAACATGGTCTTCCATATTAAATTCCAAATCATTCCTTCTATTACCTAAATAATTTCCCCCTAAATTGAGCTCTTTGATATGAGTTTAATTTTTTTACCTTGGTTATTGTATGGTCCACTTGTTTTGGGACAAAAAGCTTTATTTCACCAACATCATAAAAAAAAAATTGAGTATAATATATTTTCCCATATTATGGATTATGTTATTCCATATTAATACAAAATTCAAGTATTTTATTTAGAGAACTTGTAACGCCCCGACCCTAGTTGCCTAGAGTCGGTGCATTATTACATAACATTGGCATGATCACAAGAAAGATCAAATCTCGAAAGACTGATTGGTTTAGTAGCCTTGGAAACACTAGATATATTCATAAGTTTTACATTACATCATAAAATGAAAAACTACTACAACAACATAATGTTTCCACAGTCCACACTATAATCCCCTCATAATATCCCTGCAGGTCATTCATAACTTACATCTTCACTTCCTGGGAAAAATAAAACATAGAAAAGGGGTGAGCTCAAATGCCCAGTAAGGATAACAATATAGCGGAAACTTTCATCAATAAGAATAAACATTTAAGGCAATGTATAACTAAAACAAAAGCCTTTTAAACATGAACTTTCAACATGGTATGGAATAAATAAAATGAAATAATGCCATTTACTTATTCACATGGATATTCTAATAATCGAATAATCACATGCAAAAATCAGTAACCACTTTCATAATGTTGGAATGCATAATGCCAGACTATCATAACCACATAGCCACGGCCTCGTGCCAAGACTACAAATACGATTTTTTCAAGGCCTTGTGCCAAGACACTAGTTTGTCTCATGAGACCTACCGATGCATCGAGGATCTATAGCGGGCTCCACCCGTCACTTATTAAGTCCAATGCATTCCCATATGAAATGGTCTAAACATAACATAAACATTCGTATTAAAACTAGCATACGAAATGTCAATAATTTCACCATAAACTATGAATGGTATAAAAATAGCACATCCATAGTCAAACATATCACAAAACCTTCAATACAATATAGAAGTTTTGTATCATAATAAATCAACTTCAAATAATCTTAAAATCCATCAAAGGATGTTGACATAGATGAAATCAAAATTCTTTTTAAAGAAATATCTCCTTTTATTTTGAAATCATTTAAGATCCATATAAAATAAAACATTTTCTTTGAAAATATTCTTATAAGCTTTTAAGGAAAGCTTTGAAGATTTTATAACGTCGTAAAATAACCGCACCCGCCGTATAAGTTAAAAAAAACATTCTTACCTCAATTCTGTCGAAAAGGTTAAAAAGGACCTTGTTTTGAAAATGACGGAAAGATTCCTTTATAAACAACTTATAAAAGTCAAAAAGGGTATAAATGACTTTAACTCATATTTTAGTAAATAGTAAAAATGTTTTGAAATACATTTTTAAGAAACATGGATGTGGATGATAAAGAGATCCCAGTAGATTATTATGTATTAACAACCTCGGATAATGAAGAGATTGTGAAATAACCCTTACCTTGTACTTTTCCTTGGTTGGGGTAGGTTAACCTCCTGTATAATGGTGAATAATTGTTATTAAATTATACAAGAATCATATACATTAATATGATATCATATATGATCTTTTAATATTGATTTGATAATAATATCTTAGTATTACCATTATATCGGGTGTTAACTTACTTGTTTTCTTTTATATGTTTTGTTACGTAAGACATGTTTGTAAAGGATAGGTTGTATATTATTAATATCCAGAATGATATCAAGTCCTTAAACATCATTTTTAAATCATCAAATGATAATTATACTTGAATGGATACGATGGAGAATGAATCTCATCGCGTTCGTGGAGACGGTAGTCCGTACGTACGCACGAACGCTACTTCCATTTAATTTTTATTTTAAAAAAATCGAATACAAATGATACATAGGTATATTACTATTCCAGTATAATATAATATTTTATACATGTTACTTAAGTTCATTAACACCATCCTTTATACGTTCCATGTGTGGTATGAACGAGTCATATCATTTTAAAGGGGCGGTAGTCCGCACTTCCTCAAATGAAATTATCGTATGTATATACAACATGAAACGAATAATTGTATGAAATAAAATGGAATTACAGAAGCTTATATATAAAATATATATCATTAATATTATATTTAATTACAGTGCCATCATAATGGCCACCATGAGAGGTGGTAAGATGTATTTGAACAATCATCATTTAGTGAGGCGTTAGTTTGCCATCCACATAAAAATTATGTTCATCATCCGTTAGATGGAGTTGTGTGTATGTGTAGTTTTAATACTTCTTATAACAACATACTAGTATATTGAGGATACTGGTGTTGTTACAAAAGAAAGGAAATAAAAAGAGTTTGGGGGTTGAAGAAGCAAAATAAATGAAAATAATTTAAGAGAAATCGTTACCTTTAATTTAGGTAACTCACTTTGGTTGGAACCAAAGGACTTCTTGAAATGCTTTCTGCCTAAGGGGAAGCTTCAAGGAGGAGGAGAGGGATGTGGGGAGCTTAGTTGGGCAGAGTTTGGATGAGCCAAGTGGCTTGAGAGGTGTGAGTAATGAGTAGAAGTGGTCTCCTTTTATAAGGGAGAAGAGGGGCTCTTTAGGAAAGAGTGAAAGTATTACTTTATAATATAATTATATTCGGTTTATAATAGTCCAAAAATCATTGAGGTCGAAGATAAGATGACTCATATTCTAAATAACATCAACCAATAAGAATTGGACAGGTTTTAGATAATATTTTAATCATTATAATCTTATTTATTTAAATGATTTATTAATGAGGTAAACATTGCATCATTATTGTGTCATTAATAATTTAAATTATCTGATTTCTAAAAATTATATATAAAATTTCATTATGTAGGAAATCTTTTTATCTTTCTAATGAATATTTATAATCGAATATACAACATGTATAACCCTATGTAAAAATTGTTCTTCTAAAAAATATATGCTTGTGTCATTTTTGTATTCATTTTAACTTAATTAAAATAAAGTGTCATTATCACTTACAAGTGGATCCATGGGGTCCCAAAATAGACCCAAAGATTCCCATGGTCGACCATGTATCAACCAATAGGGTTAAGACACGTTTTAGGGTAATTTAGTATTATTATAATATTATTTTTTAACCCTTATTTACCGGATTTACCCTTAACCATGGTAAATAAAATATTTACCGCAGTAATTATTCAAAATGTCTAAAAATAAAAGTTACCTATTTACACAATTTTAACATCCTGATTCCAAATATGGAATCCATTTTCCTAAATTCAAAACACAGAAGTGGCAGAAATTAATTTAAAATTAATTCCCGCTGTCAAAACAAAAAGCGTGTTTTTAAGAGATAATAACTTTCAAAAGATTGACACTTGTTTATGTTCGGTTTAATTGTAAAATTATGTCCAATGACCAACATTATATTAAATGGTAAAAATATATTCTAAATATACTTTAAAACCACTCAAATTCATAATTTATCACTATTAATTATTTTGATTAAAAAAGTTGTTTTTAATTAAAATTTAGTAATTTTCACTATTCATCAAAATATGAAAGTTATCCGAAATGTACCAAAATTTCACCTTAGGCTAAATTCGATATTCCGAATCCAAAAATGAATTCCATTTTAAAATATAAAATATATATAATTTCAAAAATTAGGTATTACTATTCATAACAGCTAGTTTGATTAGTTATGGTGTGTTAGAACTCAGTGTTGCGTACAACACACTCTATCACATTATTCAAAGAGAAGCGTACCGTAGAAGCTTGGGGTGTTACATTCTCCCCTCCTTCAAATAATTGCGTCCTCGCAATTTCTAGGGTATTACTGCATAAAAAGACTCGGGTGGTTCTTCATCATAAGTTCCTCGGGTTCCCACGTTGCCTCTTCCATCTTATGATTTCTCCACAAAACTTTTACCAGACGCGTCGTCCGGTTTCTCAGCACTTGTTCTCTCGTATCAAGAATCTTGACGGGCTCTTCGCAATAAGACAGATCGGGTTCCAGTTCTAATTCCTCATAGGTGAGTACATGCGTCGGATCAGGCATGTATTTCCTCAATAGAGATACGTGGAACACATCGCGAACTTTGGAGAGACTTGGCGGCATTGCCAATCGGTAAGCTACAACCCCAATTCGTTCTAGAATTTCGAAAGGTCCGATGTACCTGGGACTCAATTTACCTTTCTTACCAAAACGTATGACTCCCTTCCACGGAGATACCTTCAGAAAAACATGATCACCGACTTGAAATTCCAAATCCTTCCTTCGATTATCGGCATAGCTCTTCTGCCTACTTTGAGCTGCTTTGATGTGATTTTGGATTACTTTCACCTTTTCCACCGTTTCCTCCACCAGTTCTGGGCCTACATGTTTTCTTTCACCAACGTCATCCCAACAGGTTGGTGTACGACATCTCTTTCCGTATAACGCTTCATATGGTGCCATCTGAATACTCGAATGGAAGCTATTGTTATAGGAAAATTCTACCAGAGGTAAATATTGACACCACATACCCTGAAAGTCAAGTGAGCAAGATCTCAACATGTCTTCTAAGGTTTGAATAGTCCGTTCTGATTGTCCGTCTGTCTGAGGGTGGTAAGCAGTGCTCAAATTAAGTTCAGTATCCGGGGATTTCTGAAGACTTTTCCAAAATCTTGAAGTAAAACGGGGATCACGATCAGAAACAATCGATAGGGGTACTCCATGAAGTCTCACAACTTCATTAATATATAGTCTTGCTAGGCGTTCCAGGGGTAGATCTTCTCTTATAGCAAGAAAATGTGCTGTCTTGGTAAGACGATCAACAATAACCCATATTGCATCGTTCCTTCTAGGAGTCTTTGGTAGCCCCATAACAAAGTCCATCGTAACATTGTCCCATTTCCACTCCGGTATGGGAAGAGGTTGCATGACTCCTCCAGGCTGTTGCCTTCCAGCTTTCACTTGTTGACAAACCATACATCTTGACACAAAATCAGCAATCTCCCTCTTCATATTGTCCCACCAAAAATGTTCTTTCAAATCTCTATACATTTTGGTGCTCCCAGGGTGTATAGAGAAATTGGAACTATGACCATCATCCAGCAATTCCATTTTTAGATCAGGTAAATCGGGAACACAAAGTCTCTTCCCGAATTTCAAAATTCCATCTTCATACACAAAGTCTCTCAATCTCCCATCATTCACAGCTTTAATCTTCTTCTGAAATTCTTCATCATCGGTCTGAGAACTCTTAATCCTTTCTAGTAAAGATGGTTTGGCAACCATTTGAAAAAGCATTGATGTTTCACCTTCCCTGGTTATTCCCATGTCCATCTTCACTAGATCCATAAAAATTGGATCCCTTTCAATTCTCATATTGTTCAAAACTCCATGGTCTTTTCTACTCAAAGCATCTTCCACCTTGTTTGCCTTCCCTGGGTGGTAGTGTATCATACAATCATAATCCTTGAGTAATTCAAGCCATCTCCTTTGCCTCATGTTGAGTTCTTTTTGTGAGAAAATATACTTCAAACTCTTGTGATCAGTATAAATCTCACATTTTTCACCATAGAGGTAGTGCCTCCATATCTTCAAAGCAAAGATCACTGCTGCTAACTCAAGATCATGAGTAGGATAGTTTTGTTCATGAATTTTCAACTGTCGTGATGCATAGGCAATAACTTTATCATTCTTCATAAGGACACAGCCAAGTCCTTTCTTCGATGCATCACTATAAATAACGAACCCATCATTCCCCGATGGTAGAGTCAATATAAGAGCATTGACTAATCTTCTCTACAGTTCTTCGAAACATTCTTTACACTCTTTTGTCCAAACAAATTTAACCCCTTTACGTGTGAGATTCGTTAATGGGTTAGCCAATCGGGCAAAATTCTGGACGAAACGTCGATAATAACCTGCCAAACCAATAAAACTACGTACCTCAGTTATACTCGTAGGTGCTGGCCATTCTTGGATTGCCTTGGTCTTAGAAGGATCAACAGAGATTCCATCTTTAGAGACAATATGGCCAAGAAAAGAAATCTCCTGAAGCCAGAATTCACACTTGCTAAACTTCCCATATAATTCATGCCTCCTCAGAGTCTTCAAGATAATGAGCAAATGATTTTCATGATCTTCGTAGGTTTTGGAGTATACTATAATATCATCAATAAATACCACCACAAATTCATCGAGATACTCCTTGAAAACTCTATTCATCAGATCCATGAATACAGAGGGTGCATTAGTCAATCCAAACGGCATTACAGTAAACTCGTAATGCCCGTACCTGGTTCGAAATGCTGTCTTCGGAATGTCTTCCTTCTTCACACACAACTGATGGTATCCAGATCGAAGTTCAATCTTTGAAAAGTATTGAGCTCCATGCAGTTGGTCAAATAAATCATCAATACGAGGTAGGGGATACTTGTTCTTTATCGTTATAGCATTGATCTCCCTGTAGTCGATACATAACCTCATAGATCCATCTTTCTTTTTAACAAAAAGAACAGGGGATCCCCATAGAGAAACACTAGGGAGAATAAATCCCTTATTACTCAATTCCTCTAGTTGTTTCTTTTGTTCGACTAACTCTACAGTGGCCATTCTATAAGGGGTCTTCGATATAGGCCTTGATCCAGGAATCAAATCAATGGAAAACTCAACTTCTCGTTCTGGAGGATGTCCAGGTAAATCCTCTGGAAATACATCTACAAATTCTTTCACAACAGGTACGTCCTCTATTTTAACATTTCATTCCTCATCGACAGTTATTTCATTCTCTTCCTCCCCAATAATTGAATTTAGTTGAGCTACTGGGGGTGGATCTAAATAAGAATTAGGTGGTGACGATTCTGCTCTAAAAATAAGGTGCTCCTTATCATTATCATCAAGAATCGTAACCTCTTTCTTCTTACAATAAATCTTCGCATCATAGTCCAAAATCCAGTCCATACCGAGGATTATATCAAACTCAATCATAGGTATGGCGATGAAATCAGCAGATAAAGAAAATTTATGTGCTCTAATGGGGACTGATTCACAAAACTTTGTTGCAACGATACTTCCCTTAGGAGTTTTAACTGACAACTCCCTTATTAAATCAAATTGGAAATATCTAATTTTCTTAGCAAACTGGGAAGATATGAAACAATGCGATGATCCAGAATCAAATAATGCATTTTCTAAAATTGAGGAAACCATTAAATTACCTGCCACCACGTCTTTCGGAGCTTCTACCTCAGCAGTAGTGATAGCATAAGCCTGGCCTTGATCCCTTGGCCTTTTCTGAGGTAAGTTCTCCTGACGCTTAGGACATGCATTTGCATAATGCCCCATCTCCCTGCAATTGTAGCACTGAACGTTGGTAGCTTCCTTCTTCCCCTTGCAATCATGAGCTTG
Source organism: Viscum album (assembly GCA_963277665.1). Classification (NCBI taxonomy): domain Eukaryota; kingdom Viridiplantae; phylum Streptophyta; class Magnoliopsida; order Santalales; family Viscaceae; genus Viscum; species Viscum album. Next base: position 1,822,322,652 of record OY728164.1, read on the forward strand.
GTGGCCTTTTTCACCACACTTGTAACAGACTCCCATTCCCTTCAAGCAAGCACCGAGGTGTTTCTTCCCGCATTTACCACAAGATGGATATTCAACCTTTCCCTTCTTCCCCTTATTTCCATTCCCAGATTGATCAGCAGGTCTCTTCTTCTCTTGCTTTGCTTTAAAGTCATAAGGCTTAGAGAATTCCTTTTCGGTCTTTATAGCACATGAGACAATGTCTTCGTATGATGAAAAGGATTGTGAGACTAACGCTCGACGGAGAAATGGTTTTAACCCATCAAAGAAATGATCAATCTTACTTCTTGGGTTACGAATATAATCACCAGCGTACCTCGCTAACCTTGTAAAGTTAGCCTCATACTTTGTGACATTCTCATCCTCCTTTTGTCTCAGACTCAGAAATTGCCTTTCCATATCTGCTCGATGGTCGCGAGGGAAGTATTTTTCTAAAAACAGATTTTTGAACTCCCTCCATTCCATATTTGATACTTCATCATCTTCCTTCATGTTTTGAATTAATGACCACCATTGATCAGCATCTCCAGTGAGGCGGTAAACTGCCATGATAACTTTTTCCCTTTCACTTCTCCCCAAAGCCTGAAATATTTTCTCTAGGGAAAATATCCATTGCTCAGCTACTAAGGGATTTGTATTCCCATTGAAAGTTGGTGGTTGTTGCCTCATGAATCGATCTAACATTGATCCTCCACGCTGTAGATCAGGGTGCTCCAAACGGGTAAGGTTACTATTCATAACCTGAGTAAGTTGTCCCAGTATGGTGATTAGCTGATCGGCACCAGTTGCATCACCAGCCCCACTATAATTATCTTGAGCAGGAGGGCAATCCCTACATGGAGTACGTGCATTGATACGGTTTCCATTTCTTCCACTAGGCGCCATTTCTAAACAATGGCATAAACTAGATCAGTTTATGAATCAAAATACATAATCCCATACTTATAAAACACTTAACATAAATTGAACTATTTATGGATATAATCCATAATCATAAAAATGTTTTCTTTGAGGAAGTATATACTCATAAACCCTTAATAATGATTTGTAAAGAAAATGAGAGTTATCCTAAGCATATCCCCCGGGAGTGTCGTAACCAATAGTGCAGCAAGGCCCGTTGTCGTGCACCAGTTCCCGTTCGAGTCTAGCTCAAAGCGGTGTTTTCGGGTTTTACCCCTAGGTACATCTATGCCAGAGCCGCCTCTACCTGCTCGTATCCAGACATGGATGTATTGCTCGGAAAACTCACAAAATCTCTACAATACCAAAATTCTAGGAAGTTCTTCGATACTAATCCTCAAAGTTCATCTTAGGTCTACGTGCTCTAATCAGAGTTTATCTAAATCTAGCTTCCAAGGTTTGTACTAAACTTCCTCTGATACCAACTGTAACGCCCCGACCCTAGTTGCCTAGAGTCGGTGCATTATTACATAACATTGGCATGATCACAAGAAAGATCAAATCTCGAAAGACCGATTGGTTTAGTAGCCTTGGAAACACTAGATATATTCATAAGTTTTACATTACATCATAAAATGAAAAACTCCTACAACAACATAATGTTTCCACAGTCCACACTATAATCCCCTCATAATATCCCTGCAGGTCATTCATAACTTACATCTTCACTTCCCGGGAAAAATAAAACATAGAAAAGGGGTGAGCTCAAATGCCCAGTAAGGATAACAATATAGCGGAAACTTTCATCAATAAGAATAAACATTTAAGGCAATGTATAACTAAAACAAAAGCCTTTTAAACATGAACTTTCAACATGGTATGGCATAAATAAAATGAAATAATGCCATTTACTTATTCACATGGATATTCTAATAATCGAATAATCACATGCAAAAATCAATAACCACTTTCATAATGATGGAATGCATAATGCCAGACTATCATAACCACATAGCCAAGGCCTCGTGCCAAGACTAAAAATAAGATTTTGTCAAGGCCTTGTGCCAAGACACTAGTTTGTCTCATGAGACCTACCGATGCATCGAGGAGCTATAGCGGGCTCCACCCGTCACTTATTATGTCCAATGAATTCCCATATGAAAAGGTTTAAACATAACATAAACATTCGTATTAAAACTAGCATACGAAATGTCAATAATTTCACCATAAACTATGAATGGTATAAAAATAGCACATCCATAGTCAAACATATCACAAAACCTTCAATACAATATAGAAGTTTTGTATCATAATAAATCAACTTCAAATAATCTTAAAATCCATCAAAGGATATTGACATAGATGAAATCAAAATTCTTTTTAAAGAAATATCTCCTTTTATTTTGCAATCATTTAAGATCCATATAAAATAAAACATTTTCTTTGAAAATATTCTTATAAGCTTTTAAGGAAAGCTTTGAAGATTTTATAACGGCGTAAAATAACCGCACCCGCCGTATAAGATAAAAAAAACATTCTTACCTCAATTCTGTCGAAAAGGTTAAAAAGGACCTTGTTTTGAAAATGACGGAAAGATTCCTTTATAAACCACTTATAAAAGTCAAAAAGGGTATAAATGACTTTAACTCATATTTTAGTAAATAGTAAAAATGTCTTGAAATACATTTTTAAGAAACATGTATGTGGATGATAAAGAGATCCCAGTAGATTATTAAGTATAAACAACCTCGGATAATGAAGAGATTGTGAAATAACCCTTACCTTGTACTTTTCCTTGGTTGGGGTAGGTTAACCTCCTGTATAATGGTGAAATAATTGTTATTAAATTATACAATAATCATATACATTAATATGATATCATATATGATCTTTTCATATTGATTTGATAATAATATCTTAGTATTATCATTATATCGGGTGTTAACTTACTTGTTTTCTTTTATATGTTTTGTTACGTAAGACATGTTTGTAAAGGATAGGTTGTATATTATTAATATCCAGAATGATACCAAGTCCTTAAACATCATTTTTAAATCATCAAATGATAATTATACTTGAATGGATACGATGGAGAATGAATCTCATCGCGTTCGTGGAGACGGTAGTCCGTACGTACGCACGAACGCTACTTCCATTTAATTTTTATTTTAAAAGAATCGAATACAAATGATACATAGGTATATTACTATTCCAGTATAATATAATATTTTATACATGTTACTTAAGTTCATTAACACCATCCTTTATACGTTCCATGTGTGGTATGAACGCGTCATATCATTTTAAGGGGGCGGTAGTCTGCACTTCCTCAAATGAAATTATCGTATGTATATACAACATGAAACGAATAATGGTATGAAATAAAATGGAATTACAGAAGCTTATATATAAAATATATATCATTAATATCATATTTAATTACAGTGCCATCATAATGGCCACCATGAGAGGCGGTAAGATTTATTTGAACAATCATCGTTTCGTGAGGCGTTAGTTTTCCATCCACAGAAACATTATGTTCATCATCCATTAGATGGAGTTGTGTGTATGTTTAGTTTGAATCCTTCTTATAACAACATCCTAGTATATTGAGGATACTGGTGTTGTTACAAAAGAAAGTAAATAAAAAGAGTTTGGGGGTTGAAGAAGCAAAATAAATGAAAATAATTTAAGAGAAATCGTTACCTTTAATTTAGGTAACTCACTTTGGTTGGAACCAAAGGACTTCTTGAAATGCTTTCTGCCTAAGGGGAAGCTTCCAGGAGGAGGAGAGGGATGTGGGGAGCTTAGTTGGGCAGAGTTTGGACGAGCCAAGTGGCTTGAGAGGTGTGAGGAATGAGTAGAAGTGGTCTCCTTTTATAAGGGAGAAGAGGGGCTCTTTAGGAAAGAGTGAAAGTATTACTTTATAATATAATTATATTCGGTTTATAATAGTCCAAAAATAATTGAGGTCGAAGATAAGATGACTCATATTCTAAATAACATCAACCAATAAGAATTGGACAGGTTTTAGATAATATTTTAATCATTATAATCTTATTTATTTAAATGATTTATTAATGAGGTAAACATTGCATCATTATTGTGTCATTAATAATTTAAATTATTTGATGTCTAAAAATTATAAATAAAATATCATTATGTAGTAAATCTTTTTATCTTTCTAATTAATATTTATAATCGAAAATCCAACATGTATAACCCTATGTAAAAATTGTTCTTCTAAAGAATATATGCTTGTGTCATTTTTGTATTCATTTTAACTTAATTAAAATAAAGTGTCATTATCACTTACAAGTGGATCCATGGGGTCCCAAAATAGACCCAAATATTCCCATGGTCTACCATGTATCAACCAATAGGGTTAAGACACGTTTTAGGGTAATTTAGTATTATTATAATATTATTTTTTAACCCTTATTTACCGGATTTACCCTTAACCATGGTAAATAAAATATTTACCGCAGTAATTATTCAAAATGTCTAAAAATAAAAGTTACCTATTTACACAATTTGAACATCCTGATTCCACATATGGAATCCATTTTCCTAAATTCAAAACACAGAAGTGGCAGAAATTAATTTAAAATTAATTCCCGCTGTCAAAACAAAAAGCGTGTTTTTAAGAGATAATAACTTTCAAAAGATTGACACTTGTTTATGTTCGGTTTAATTGTAAAATTATGTCCAATGACCAATATTATATTAAATGGTAAAAATATATTCTAAATATACTTTAAAACCACTCAAATTCATAATTTATCACTATTAATTATTTTGATTAAAAAAGTTGTTTTCAAATAAAATTTAGTAATTTTCACTATTCATCAAAATATTAAAGTTATACGAAATGTACCAAAATTTCACCTTAGGCTAAATTCGATATTACGAATCCAAAAATGACATCCATTTTCAAATATAAAATATATATAATTTCAAAAAGTAGGTATTACTATTCATAACGGCTAGTTTGATTAGTTATGGTGTGTTAGAACTCGGTGTTGCGTACAACACACGCTATCACATTATTCAAAGAGAATCGTACCGTAGAAGCTTGGGGTGTTACAGAACTACACCAATGTTAAATCGTAATCACATATAACTTCATTGTCAATAGAGAATTATCTCAACATGTTATTCTAATGTCTAAATAGTACTTTTTTACTATCCATCAGTTCGAGTGTGATAAGTAGTTCTCAAAAGAAGCATCAGTATCAATATTATTCTGAATAATTTTCTCGAATTTCTATAGAAATCACGGATCACAATCATACAGAATAGATAGTGGTGCACCATGAATTGTTACGAATTCATTACTATTGGTACATTAAAATAATCGAAGAGGTAAATATTCTCTAATATACCAGAAATTCATAATGTGTTTAAGGTGATAAATAATAACCCATATTGAAAAATATTTATATAAGTCTTGTTAGTCTATTGAAAATTAAAATAGTAATGTCATTCCATTTTAACATTGGAATATGTAGGGGTTACAAGACTCCTCAGATATGTTGTATCTAAACCTTCACATATTATCAAACCAAGAATATCAACACATAATCATAAATTTCCTACATTATATTATCCATCCAAAAATGTTACATCCAATATATATACATATTTTTACAACTATGGTGTATATAGAAATTTATGCTAGGATAACAATAAAAAAATTCCATTTTCAAATCTGTTATAGATCTAACACATAGTCTCTTTCCATGCACCAGATTTCCATCATCACATATGATTACTGTCAATATTCCATCATTCAAGGATTTAATTTTATTTTAAAAATTTTGATCATTAGGTTGAGATCCTTTTATTTTATCCATAAAAATGTTGGTTATAAATTTTTTTTAAAAAGTAGTGATTTTTTTCTTCTTTAATGATTCCCATATCCATATTTTTTAAATCCCTTAACATAAGATCCCTATATAACCTCATTTGTATTAGGTCTCTATGATATTTTTGTCTCATTGTATCTGCAGTAATATTTTCCTTCCTTAGGTGGTAGATTGTTGTGAAATCATATTCATTGAAAACCATCATCCATCACCATTCTCTTATGTTGAGATCTTTTAGTGAAAATATTTATTTTTAAATCTAGCGATATGTGTGTTTCTCGCATATTTTTCCAATGAGTTAGTGTCTCCGTATTAGTAAAAAATATTTTGTATGTAAACTAAATATTACGGGTTGGATATATTTGTTACTAAATATTTAACATCCATGATGTATTTGTAATTTATTTATAATTTTGCATAAGGACACAACTAGTTCTCTTATTTGATGCATCATTATATGTCTCAAAGATATCATTTCATAATTTTATAGTTAATATTTGGGTATTCACCAATCTCCAGATAAATTCTGAAAAAACTATTCACATTATTTTGTTCATTTGATCATAACCCATTCATGAGTAATCCTGATTAACAGGTTAGTTAATCGAGAATTTTTTTGATAAAATCATTGATAGTAACATAAAAAACCAATTAAACTATTACCCTTGGTAATAATTATTGGTTTAATAATTTTCTGGACAACCTTTCCCTTCACAAGATCTACTCATAGCACATCCTTTGATACATTATGTCCACGAAAAGATACATATTTTTTTCAAAATTCACACTTTTTGAATTTCTCATATAATTATTTTTTTTCTAAGAGTCTAAAAAATGATTTTTAATTTATTATAATGGTCATCTTTATTCATATAGTACACCATTGTTTCATTAATATATAACAAAAAAATCATTATATTCCCTAAATTCTGTGATCATTAGATACATTAATATAGATGGTTCATTAGTCACTGAAATATTGTATTTCTGTAAAATAATAAAGTACATACTTTATTAAAAAATGCTCTTATGTTCTGTTTTCCTTATTTACATACAGTTTATGATACCCATAATTATGTTTAATATTTTAAAATTGATGAGCCCCATGGAGTAGGTCAAACAAGTTATCATTCCATGGTAGAGGGTATTTTTTATTTATTATAATAGGATTTTTCTATTATAATCAATGGAAATCCTCATATATACATATTATTTATTAACGATATGCACCCATAATTGAGTTCGAATAAATTTTTCATCAATTATTTGATAATTGGGAAGACTATTGAAAACACTGATATAATTTGATGGAGTCAGAAATGGAATTCCAAATGAATAGGATTCATATTTTATTTATATGGAATATATTTTTAGGCATTATTAAATTTATTTTATGTTATATTATCTTCTATGTATTTATGGGTTCCCTTGGACAAAAAATATTCCATCCAATATAACCATTCATGTCACTCAACCAAGGGAACATGCAAGAGTTGCCTCAAAGTTTCCCTGGGATCGAGCTAGCTAACTAACTAAGAAATGAGTGTGGGTGATTACAACTCATGTGGTGCACACATAGTGTAAGTGTATGTTTTCCTGGTTGGGTCATGACATGGGAAGATGTTTCCATTGTGGGCATGGTGCAGTTGGGATGGGTGATGACCCCACTACCGGCTTAAGGAGATACTACCATAGAATCACCTATTATGTACTCTCTATCATCATGTGAGATCGATTTGGGATAGACATTAGTAGACTCACCATCCATCCAAAAAATATACTTATAATTTTTGTCATTCAAACAATCTAGTATCGATCATCCAATCACTCATCTACATCGTCATCATCCTGACCTCGTTAACTGCCCCCACCAACACCCCTGGTTGAATTGAATTAGAAACCTAAAACATCATATGCCTGATCTTAGTTCCCAATGACCACCCCCTTTTCAAATGACCAATCCCGAGATAGAGAAATCATCCTCGATATCCTAAATCCATCCGTGCATATTTTCTTCACATTTAAAAGATCATGAAATCATGTGAAGCCATAATAATATTTAAAAGAATAAAGTTATCATTTTAGGAAAACATCATGATATCACAAGATCATGGGACATTTAATAAATCCATGACAATGATCAATAGTGTTATCGAATGAACTCTATTCACTATCACATGATTCTAATCCAATAACCGTGGGTAATAAATTGTCACAATTTTTAAATATCACATGTTTTGACAATGAAAATTAGGAGTTGTAATTTTGATATCATTGCATCTTTGGATGAAGGATAATGTAACTTCCATCGTGAGAGCCTCTTGTCTGTAGATCATGTGAGGATCCACCACATCAACACTTTGTATTCCATGAATGATTTAAGGATGTTGATCATGAAAATACCTTTGCAAATCCATCACATGAATGAATGATGTTGATGTAGAGGTTGTGGAAATTTAGAAAATTCCAATTGACTTTCACATTAAGGTAAATCATGATAAGTGTGATGATCCTACTTTGAAGAGATCACGTGGTCACATGCATATAACAGTGTCAAGACAATATTTTATATGATCTTATGAGCATCATATGATTCACATGTGACGCTCTCCACCACCTATATCTAGTGCACATTGAATTTTCACATGAAAATTAATAACATATCGGTCTGCCTTCACCTATATACACCATACCTCTCCATAAAAAATAAATTCATGAGAGTAGGGGAGACCTGAAAATAAATGGGGAGTGAAAAGATATAGAAAAATAGAGTAGGGGTGGAAGGATTAATCTTTTATAATAATCTCAGTAGGTGATAAGAAAAACCAACCACAAGATCCCTTGAATATCACATGATCGCATGGAAAACTACGTATCGGGCAATTCCTGGTTCGTAAGAGGGTTTGACATGAATGAACAATGTGTCACTAGTTTTGTCAATCGACCATGTGGACACTCCTCTTTACATGGGACAACAACATGTGGCCCCAATTTATGTTTTTAGTGCCACTTAAATGATCCCTTAGTGATCATGAGATCTCATGATGACCAAGCGTCCTCTATTATGTGATGTATGGTAAAGGATTAAACAAACACCTCTTCACTATGAGGAATTAAAAGGAAGAACCATAGGTGTCATGATTCCCTTTTTTGGTCACATGATTGAGGCTCTCATACATGTAGGAAACCCATAAAGAAGTTCATAAAAATACATCAGTGGACATGTAATGCCTCCGTGTAGTCTTGAAAAAGGGTTGAAACGATCCCTCGTTCTCAAAATGATGTGAACCCCCAGACTCAAAATGCATGAATTATATGTAAAAATTTCCTCCTAAAAATGAAACACACTCATAGATCATCGAATATGAAAATAAATCATCATGAATCTGAATCCCATTCATCAAAATGGGTCAACAATCCTTGGAAGTGAACCACTCTCCTTGTCTCGGCTCCGTTGTTCAACCACTATACACATTAAAAAATTCAATCGCAATACCTACTTTTTGTTCATGAAAATTTTATGAGCGATGGAGATTGATGAGAATCCATAAATAGATAAATTCATGGAAAATATGATGCCTTTTAATGCATATAAACTCATAGAGCGCCGTCATTTTTTTCATAAAAATGATACTAGGAGTAGTTATGATTCCATCCCTTTGAACTTGCTGCTGAATTAGTTAGACATGCATGTTATCATGAACACGATCATGAGATCCATCCATGTGATTTAATTAAGGTCATGTAGTTTATATACTTCAAACTGGCCTCATGATTCCCTTGGGTGGACGTAGATGTGTCATGTTGATCACAAGTCAAACCTGGTACATGTCCCTTGGATCACGTTAATGGCATTGGACAATTTTGGTTTATTGTGGGATATTCTATGGAAATTTTACTTTTATATTAAGAATACATCTCGGGAAGGGTAGTTCAATCCTCAAAAGACTTGCAGGACATGTCAACATTATCATGTGAAAGTCACTGGACATATCAACGTTGTCATGCTAGAGTTAGTGGACAATTTTTTATTGGTAGTGTGAATAAATCCCAAATAATGGACTTTGAACATGTGAAGAAATCCAATATTATTTAGTAGATCTTGAGAAAACCAATTTACATATCCTCATTAACCATGTGATGATTTTCTAGACAAGTCACTTTGGTCATATGAGTATATCATGGACAATCCACTTTAATAATTTGAATGCATCCCAAACATGTCACTTTAAACAGGAGAGTACATTTTGGGAAAGTCACATTGACCAAGTGAAGGCATCCCAAATGAGTCTGTTGATCATTTAAATTATATAGGAAACCTAATATTTGATCATGTGAGGCGTCCTAGACATTTCAGGTAGAAACCCTTGGACGTGTCTCCCATGTCATACTAACACTCCAAACATGTCAGTTACATAATCAATACATGTAAAGTATAAAATCAAGATATTTCAATCATATTCCCTTTGACATGTCAACATCATCTGGTAAACGAACTTGGAATTATGCCTTCTGGACCCCCTGTTAAGAACCTTTGGCTGAAGCCCCCCATTATTAGAGGAGTGTCCTTATTGGGTTTGGGTTACACAATCATTAACCATATTTGTTCCATTTTCTCAAATGGTCCATGCATGTCATACTATAAATATTCAACATACCTTATATGCTCATCATCTCTTTTTACCGGTCATAAGACAATGAATGAATGTAAAAATAGGTATTCATAGTGGTGTAATCCCTCTTTTTTCATAAAACATAGTGATATAAAAATTATTGAGTGTGATCACCCACCCAAAACCATTAGTGTGTTAGTGGGTAAATAAACTAGGATAACTCAAATTCATAACTAAATAAGATACATGGGATTTCTTCTTAAGGCCTGAGATCCAATGGCAATCTGCCATTGTATAATTTCCTTTACATCCCAAATATTGGTGACTCATGGGACTAAACACACCCATAAGTCTACCAACCTTCCTTGAACATCAGTAAATATTAAGAGGGATCATACATGGGAATCCTCGTAAGTGTAATCCTTGACCATTCCCTTAAGAAACATAAACCCATTAGTAGGTTAGGTATGGTAAAAACAATAGGGACTCTGATTCCTATATAAATAGGATATGTAGGATGCCTATTTACGGCCCATGATCCAATGGTAATCCACACTGGTGTATGTCGCTCAATATCATAAATATTCATAACTCATGGAACTAAATTCTCCCATAATTCCACCTTCCTTCATCATCTATTAGTGGACTAGAAGAGGTATCAGACATCTGAAACCCTTTATGTGTAAGCCCCAACCATGCCCTAAGGTACCTTAAACCCATTAATGGGTAAGTTAAAAATCAGTCTACGGTGGATATAATTCATGATATAAATAGGATACATAGAATGACTTACTAAGTCCAGAGATACATACCACATCTTCTTTGACTAGGTTAATCATACCTCTTAATGGGAAAAAATGATTTGTAATCCCCATGTAAATATGATCTCATGTGGTGTGTATGATATTATATTATATATTGTTTCTCACACCAAGAATGTCTCATGTGGGATTAATGGATTGTGAATATTTAACCAATATCATGTTTATGATGTTCTTAGTGTGGTAATTTGATTAGGATACATGTAAGAATACATCTGATCTTCACCTAAAGGGTCGTACTCCTTATAAATAAATCCATAGTACCCTTATATGAATAAGTCCCACCCAAGGCCTCTATTGTCACATTTTTTACAACAAATTCCTGAACTAAATAGACTATAATTCCTCTATTAAAAGGATATGTAGGATTCTACTTTTAGTTCCAGGACCTATATTTACATCCTTTCCACCTGGGGTTAAAATATATGGCACTCTCCTTTCACTTGACTTTTAACTATATCAGACTAACTATGCATGATTTGATTCATGCTATCACAGGATATATAGGACACCTAGTATTGGTTCAATCTCAACTTCAAGACACCAACAACCGAAAATGACAAAAATAAACTCTAGAGCACCATAAAATGGATATACACTATAGAATCATAAATCAACAATATAATGATGGAGAACCTGTGATATACACACAGTTGTTCCCATCAACATATGGTATTAATCATGATTGTTAAAATAGGGTAAATATTCTTGTATCAGGTCTTAATATGTATTTCATGAACACATCATTACTTAATATGAGATTCGAAAAATAGTACATTATTCCCCCCAAAAGTTTGTGATGAGCCCAAAGTCCCATCATCATGACCAATGTGTGTTCCTAAGTGTCATTGGGTATAAAAATCCAATGTAATGCTTTACTTTAGAAATTATTTCCATAGATAACAATAGATGTGGTAACCACTAAAATATTCCGTTAGATACAAACATGGTAAACAAGATGAAAATAATTGTGAAACCACCCATAATCACACACAACCGATATTTGGGTAAAACATTTCCAGATTTTTTGGGAAACAAAACATTGATCCCGATAAGAAATATTTTAAATGACTCATCCCTATCATAAGATTGGAGGTATTGACTATAAATTTCATATCAATACATTCTTTTCTCACTTATCACAAAACAAAATAGCGAACCGTTGAATTTTTTATTTTGCTAAACCATTCGTAAAAGAAGGGACCGCCTATTTATCCTTTAACTATGAAAGAAATTGATAAAACATATACTCTTATATATGAATCTAAACAAATAATATGTATTTTTTTGACTATAGGAATTCTCAGATTATATTCCATCAAAATGAAATAATCAAATGTGCCGATGTATTTTGTGACCACCGGGCAAGTAGCTTTGGCCCCGAGGCCTTGACGTACAATGTCTCCAACAAAACTAATCTAGTTCAAGATGGTAAAAATATTAATATTTGGGTAACACATCAACATATCCCTCTATACTTTAGAATAATCTCATGAAATACTTCAAGTATCAATCCTCTTTATCCATAGATATGCTACAAAATAGAAAGTGGCTCGTGTTTCAACAGTTAACAACTTTTGAAGGATATCCCTAGATTGTACCAATATATACCTTCCCTACCTCTAGGAGGTAAACATGGACAATAGAAATTTAATCTAAACCACTCAATATCTTACTAGGAGGGCTCCCACCCATTCTGTTCATCGATATCTAACTGTGATTTCACAAGGAACTAGAGAAAAAGTTTTTCCAACCAAAACCATCCAAAATGGGGGTATCCAACATGAGATCCCACTAAGGGTATCCAAATAATGAAAATCAATAGTAGACAGATATTCTTATCACTTCCAATCTATTTTAGGATCACTAGTGTATCCTAATAGTCAATCAGAATAAATCCCAGATCATTACTATCCTGGAGCCTCTCACATCATCACATCCATCCTTTGTGATTATGGAATCCTATGGAGCACCACAACCCAAAAAGATGGCGGTATTATTATCATATATTAAATTGGTATCATCTCTAATATAGTAAATGACTCATAAAACTATAATAAAAAAATCTACCCACCAAATGGTGCTACGGGCACCAACCCCCAAATTGCACTATATGCACTATCCCACAAAATGACATGTCAGGTACTGACTTTTCAAATGAAATATTCCAATAAAGAGTAGAACCAGATCACTTATGTCTTCATCAATATGATATCAACCAAATATGTTTAATTATATTTAGATATAGACAAACACACTCTTTATATGAATTAGTATACCCTCATATAGTCATTAGGGTCATAGCATGATAGCCCACCATCAACCTCTAAAATTGGAAAGGAAGGGCTTAAAGGCATCCTTAATGAACCTAAAAATGTATTATTGACAATGTAGGTATTTTATAGGATTATTAAAATGGATCTTATAGCTATTGGAAACAAAATATTCGGTCTCTTGGGTCCATGTTGAAACTCCCATCACCATACCCTCACCCTACCACTGAGAGAGGAAAGGGGTTTGTCATGGATCCTGCCAGTCATCCCTTTAACAATGACAATGCAATTTTTATTGAGGATTAAATCACGCAACTAAAATTAGAGTGCAATGATATATATGACATACTTGTTTGAATTCTATTAATAACTCTTCCCTTGAATGATGTATGACCACCTTCCTAAAGAATCCCACCTTATTGTAAAGTGCCCCATCCCATAAGACTGGTGGTATTTTCATATTTTTCATCCCCAAATCTGGTAAAATAAATAATTTATTCCAACTCACCTTTTCCTAAAAGGATGATGTAATTTTTTTATTTTCAAAACACCCATCCTATAGGTTTGGGGGATCTTCCATATTTTCAACCCCTTCATTAGAGGTACTCTAAAAACCAATGACCTCAATCACTAACACAAATCCCCTAAAACAGTTGGTATTAATTAATCAATGGGCTTCATATACATCATCAAAGATATATAATGCCTCAAATACTACCCCCAAACTAATGATGAACATGATTATATACCATAAACTCCAAACATAGCCATGTGGCCATTCCTACAGAGGTATAGGTAGAACATGGGAGAAGTAGGGTTGTCACTAACCACTTAATGAAAAAAATAAATGGTATATTTATTCTTATAGAAACTTGTTCCCATGTATTTTAATTATTCCATACAGAATGATTGGAAAAAAATAATCAAAATGAAAAATCTGGGTGAGGTGTGGCTGATAGGCCATGAAAATTACTACCCCTATATCTTATATCATCCGTACACAAGAAAGTGTTCATTTATATTTAATGACCGGTTAGATAAACACACAAAGGATGTCTTTATAAAGTTAGAGGATCTAGAAACTCATATAATAGGTATAAGAGTAATCAACAATTAATCAATGAAAATAAATATACTCTCTTAATAGGTGACGACACAACACATCCTAGGCACATGTTGTCAAATTGCATTATACATCATAGTCTCAATATGATGAACTACAAGGAACACATCCTAGTCACATGATGATAAAACACACGATAACTATATGTTGAATGAAGTTAAACTGAATTATAGAACAAATTTTCATGAAATTAATCAATATGAAAGTTTCCTAGTCACATGTCATTAAACTGAATGACAACGTCCTTACTACATGATGAGAATCTACATATAATAAATCACAATATAAGTATGGTAAACCATGTGACAAATTAATCTCTAGGAGATATCGTCAACATCAAGTGAATTTTATACAATCCTTGAAGCATTCAACCATTAAAGTGAACTTAGAGAGGCACTCATTAAGGCCCTCTATAGACAAAAACTATTTTTATAGTGAAATAATTAGATTCTATATTTATCAAGTTGATATTATTGCATCAGAATTTAATTTCATCATATCATTTATAGAGTAGGATCAGGTAGTGTCTATCAAGAGAAATATCAGACCACAATATGTTTAATGTTGGTTAGATGATATGAACATCCAAAGGGGACTTATTGAGACTAGTCTGAGATTAACCACATTCCAATCTACAGCCTTCGAAATTTGAGATATAGAAAGGGGAAATTATCTTCTGTAAGGATAACCATTCATGTGTGTGATAACAGTGAGAAACGAACTCCCTTTAAAAGTAATCTCAAAGCTCAGTTTTGGAATCACACACCTAATGTCGAGTTTATGGTAATCTAGTAATACATTATATATAATATTGTACTTGGAAGACCTTTTCATCATATCCACAAAGCGAAACCTTCAAAGTTTCATCATTACCAGAAAGACCCCATTGATGGGATTGTTAGTATGGATCAAGGTGATGGTTCCATTTTGAATGTTTTAAATCCCAATATATTGTAGCAGTGTTACATACAATTGAAGGAAAGAATATAACTGTGGATGAATAAATGCAGAAAAAAACCAATGATGGATGAACATAAGTTGATTTCATCCCCCCATTGGTTTGGGGACCACCCCTCCGAATCCCTAGAGAATGATTTGTAATGATTTTTTGATACCCATAAACATGATCAATGATGTTTAATTACTACTAGTTGTTCAAGATCCTACATTCCCTAATGAGAGTATCAAATAAAATAATCATATTTAGAATCTATATGTAGTGACTCCAGTATAAGGGGACGTTAATTTCTCTACCCATGGCCTATCTCACCCAAAAATGATAGATATTCCATCAAACTACCTACCACACATAAATATTTCACCATGGACTCGTAAGTTAAAAAATAAAAGGTTGGCCTATAGAAAGGCCCTCTGACATTTGAGGAAGGGATCTCCAGCCCTGTTGAAGAGATCATGCATGTGAATTAGAGAACATTGAAAGACTCATAGCCTATATTGGTCAATTCCACATTTCCCCTCATAGAGAAGCATGTGTATATAAAATTACTAAAGAAAAAAATGATATTTTTCACTTAAAATTACATAATAATTCCAAATATATACACTAATGTGGATACACAACTTCTAGGATTACCCATTGACCATAAAGCTTTCAAGAAAATGGTAAGAAGAATATACCCTTAAATTGTTATTATGAATTGGTAGAAAGAATTAAAATGGTGAATAACCCAACATTATTGGTCCATGAAATTAAAATACATGATATGTCCTGACCACATGATGTTAAAATAAAAGTAAAATATAGTGGAAACATGATGATAAACTGCATTATTCTATATAGTTGAATGATGTTAAACTATAAGAAATTAATCCTTGTATCATTATGCTAAACATTAAGAGTGGTATTAGATATATAACCTAAAAATACAAAATTCCATTCATCCATACAAAATAAAGTTAAAATGAATGAAAAACATTACCTCACAGATGACCCACTGTATATGACCTAGACCAATACTGACATATAATGAAGTACCCACGACCCTATGTATGAGTCAGATCCACAAAAGGAATCCCACCATTAAATAACTATGTATAACATGATTCCATCCATTAAATTATAAGTAGTTACTCATAGATCATAATTATTTTGTCTAGCTACAATATTTATTTTTTCACCTCGGGTCACCTTCTTTCTTACTGCCTGATGTTGAACTACATGGATGAAATACTTCTTGAATGAAGTTAAAATGCATGGAGGACATCCTTACTACATGACATTATACTTCTTGGATTATGTCTTTACAACATAGCCTTAAATTTCATGGTTTACATATTTGATGCATTATGTAAAACTAAATTGTTTTTCATAACTACATACAATTTTATTCTCACTCCAATGAGATATGTAGAGAATCATATATAATTTATCTTGGTCAATCCACCACATTATACAAAATACACAATTTTTTCCCTTTAATCGCCTCTATGAGTTGAGATAAAATATTTTACTTCGTTGTTTATCACACTGATCATAGCTCACATGGGATTGTGATTTTTGGAAAAATATTTCCCACATGATTGATTCATTTCATTTCATGATAAGTTTAGCATAGTCATTGATGAAATAAGTTAAAAGGCACGCCAATATTCTTAGCCATGTGATATTAAAATTCATGGTTCATGTATTATTTATAACATAAGACTATGAATTACTAAGGGACTCACCTGGAAGTAACATTATCCTTAGTGTTGGCCTCAGACTACACTTATGTTCAATAACATAGTGTGGCTTAATTACTTTCATCATAGAATACGAATCTCTAATCCAATTTTCAGTTGTAATAATGAATTGGAACAATTCCCCCAATTCATATGGGTTAGACCTATGTAATCAATTTCCCATTCAAGAAGTGCATGTGGATTCATTCCTATCATTACTTAATGTATAGCAATGATTGGATCCCCAATCCCAATACCAACTAAACCAATCAATAGTTATAATTCCCCCTATACATGTCAGTTAAAATATATAGAGTGTTTTCTATTCAAGAACTAATTGTGTAATTATTCATATAATCATAGGATAAGTAGTCATGCCGGAATATTGAATACTATGTCTAGCTGAAAAAATAAATGGGAACAATTCCCCCTCCCCTTGTATATGGGTTAGACATATGTGGAGAGTTTTCCATTCCATAACTATGTGTGTCTAGATTCCTATCATCATAGAATATGCAGTGATTCTCGGATCACAAAATTCAATGTTTAACTGCAATAATAAATAAGAATAATTCCCCACTCTATATATAGGTTAGACGTATATAGAGAGTTTCCCTTTGAAAAACTACATGTGGCGTGAATACTATCATCATATAATACACAGTGATTCCCATATATTTAATCCTAGGTCCATCTACAACAATCAATTGGAAATCGTCCCCCCTGTGCATATGTTTCAGACCTGTATGGAGTTTTCTCCATTAAATTAAAACATGTGGATTGGTTACTATCATGAAATGATATATTTTCATTCCAGGATCTCCAGTATTGGGTTCATATAAAATGATAAATAGGAACAATTACCTCTCCATTCATGGGTTCAACCTATGTGGAGTGTTTATCATTCAAGAACTATGTTTGTTTTGATTCCAATCACCACAAAATATGTTGTGATGATCGGATATCCAATCCTAGGTCCATCCTTGATAGTTAATGAAAAACAGTTCCCCACCACCTATGTATATGGGTTTGACCTACATAGAGTGTTTCTCATTCAAGAACTATGACACGCTGGATTCCTTTAATCACGATATTTGTAGTGACACATGGACCTCTAATCTATTCTCTTGTTGCAACAATTAATGAGAATAATTCCCCCTTCTATGTATGGGATACACCTATGTGGAGTTTATCTCTTTTAGGAACTACATGTGTCTTGATTAATGTACCCAATAGATATATATTGATTCTCGAATCTCTAATTTCATTCCAGGATGTGAAAATAAATGGGAACAATTCTCCCCTCTATGTATGGGTCAGATTTGCATGGAGAGTTTACAATTCAATATAAATGTGTGTTTCGATTCTTGTCATGACATGATACATAGTGACACAATGTTCTCAAATCATTGTTCTATCAACAAAAATCATCAAGAATTATACCCCCACCCCACTACATATGTGTCAGTCATGTGTGGAGAGTTTCCAAAACAAGAACTACATTAGTCTTGATTTTTATTGGCACAAGATACATAGTAATTCCCGAATCTCTAATCAAGATTACAACTTTTTTTAAAATGTCCCTCCCTATTCATGGGTTGCAACTATGCATAGAGATTTCATAATGGAACTAGATGTGGCTTAATTCCTTCCATTTCTGGATACATAGTAACATGTTGATCCCCAGTATTGGGTCGAGTTTCAATATCAATGAAAAAAATGCACCTTCACTACAAACGGTCTAGACATATGCAATAAGCAATTTGAGACCCAATATCCCATGAATCGGTTGGCTTCCTAGTTTTCACTTATTTCTCAAACTAACCATGGATCAATTAATCTTTAGAAACCAACAATGTGACTCTGGAAAATGCAAATAGGACATACCTCAAATAAAGAACATTGTACCTATTGAATGATGCAAAACTCCTTGATAAAAGGTGATCAAATTGAACATATCATCCCTTGTTATGGTTTTGTATCAAATAATAAGGTTTTTTATCCCTTATCCTTGAAATTTATTTAATACACTCTTATATAACCATTAGGGTTCTCGAAAAATTCTTTAATCTTACATTTTTAGGAAAAAACTTCATAGATTCAATGTCTACATTGACACAATTTGTTCCACATGTTGATACCCTACTTTCAGAACCCCACGTAGTTTGGGATTCTATTCTATTAGATCTTCCCATAGTAAATTGGTAATAGGGAATGGTTCCTCCAAATAAACCCTTATATCCCATAAAGGACCCCCTTAAATACATGATTTAATTTTTTGATAGTGTGGAACATTACAAACCCCTTCCATTACCAATGGTTGATCAATACCCACTGGTCCCGCCTCTAGTTAGATAAGATATTCATGGATTATAATTTATAACTTCTATAATTGAATTATACAATAGGATTTGGATACCCTCAATATTACACATATTTTCATGATATATATTTTTAGAGAAGGATTATGGCAATATATATTTGTACCCTTCCATTTTTGGGTATGAATCTTCTAGGAATATGCAGTCACTATGAGATAGTTGCACCAATCTCTTTAAAGCGAATCGTGTCTACATGAAGGGATCCCCTTAAATTTTTAATTATTTCATGATTCCTTCCATTAAAATATTCATAGGGAAACCCATGAAAAACTATCCATAGATGTATCATATTCATATATTTTATGAGGGATGCATCATACAATGATGCCCTACCAACACACGAGCCAAATCTATATATGGAACAATTGTGCATGTGTTAGATCTGCACAAGAAGAGATATAAAATATGGAAACCCACTAATATGCCTATGAATGGATAAAATATTTTCCTGACATCTAAATTCTCCCATCCATTGTAAAGACTTTCCATGGATATCATGCACAATTTCACATTGGTTCCCACGTCATTACATTATAATGTTAAAGTACATGGAAAACTTCCTTACTACAGGACATTAATCTTTACGGAAAACACTTTGGTCAATGTTAAAAGACCTTAATAATTATACTTTTATAGTCCAAATCACAATACCCTAAACTAGTAGATAATGTGGCCCAACTATTTTCAAGATGAAAAACTTTAAATGGAGTCTTGATATATAGTTACATCTCTTTTCTCTAAACACTTCATCAATCATGTTTAAGTAAAATATATTGCATAAAAAATGTGTCATGAAGCTCATAAGAAACACTTTGTGTACCTTGTGAAATTTAATCCATGCTCGATGGACCCCCAATTCTAAAAAATATATTAAAATAATGATTTTTATCATCTCTTCATTGTGATAATGTGGTCATTAGGTGGTGACACAACATTTAGGGTTATATGAACCTACTTGAATATTATACTTCTCATAAACCACCTTCATGCCTTGAAGCATAATTGGACATAGTGTTTTCCATAGGTTGATACCCTTATTTTATAACCACATGGACCATGGTATTTTTTATTCATTGACCTTCACCTTATAAAACATTTAATATATAATGGTTCATCCAAGCAGATGCTTTGATACTAGGAAGCCCCCACTTAAATCCCTGAGTAATTGTCCTTACCATGAGGAAGCTTACGACCTCTTTTAATTCTTGATTTTTGACCTACAACAACTGGTTCACACCTCTTGTTAACTCACATATTTCTAGAAAACGATTTAAAATCCCCATAACCATAAAATTCAAGTTGATTCCACATTCTAAATGTTATGTCACTGTGTTTTTACCCCTTCTCAATGTAGAAATGTGTCACTCCAATATTAAACCATTTGATATTTTATACCATATGACTCAAAACTACATAGAATAGGTCTTGATCTTACAAACTAGGAGCTAAACAATCCTATGCTACAAGAACATTACCTTGGAGCGCTTTTTCTCCACTTCCAACATTATATTCAAGATATTTTATTCTTTATAAATCACACAAAACCATTTGAAAAGACCAGGGATTCCATTTATTTGAACATTTATATATATATATTTATTAACCATGGGTTCATGAATAATGGCTTTTATCCTATAACTAAAATCATCTCCTCCTTGCATATATGGAACTATGATCCTCATGAAACCCAACGGTATCGTGGCATACCTCAACACCTAAGGGTGTTTTGTGTTATCCCCATTATGTTTACACCACTCCTTGTTAATCGATTCATGATCATAGAAATGTATAATAAATAACCCATATTCAAAATATCCAAAAGGACCCACCATTACTATTATTTCACTATAAAACTAGGAGAATATTAGTAAATATGTAGGGTGTCATGAAACATCATGAATACTCATCCCTCATGATATATACAAGAATGCGGGGGCTAATAACATTTATGAAAATTCATTTTTTAAATTGTTAATTAAAAATTCAAAGTTTCATAACCATTAAATTTAAATTTATTCTTCAGAATTCAATCATGGTGGCATGGCTTTTGAACCCTTCATGAACATGCATCCTATATTACCAGCAGAATGTTCGAGCTAAATGACATTAAACTTTAAGAATAGAACATATGCGTGAAAAGAACCTAAAATACGACAATACAAGTTTTGAGATATAATTATATAATATAAATTTATATTCGGTCCAATCAAAATTAATCGTAACTACTAGTAGTAAATAGTCCTAGTTAAAAGACTCTAAACTAACAATAGATATAGGTTTGAGCTAGAAGACTCAAAACTATAAAAAATATATGGTCTCGGTTAGAATTATATAAACTACCTGGAATAGAGGTTCCAATATGGATTATATTAAACTAAAAATAGTAATATTCTAGTTTTCAAGACCTTAAAAAGGACAACTAAAAGGGAAATAATGCTCGCTGAGATAAAAAACCAAAAATTGAACCCTAGAAAAAAGTCATGTCCCTACTCCTTTGACAAGTAATTTGTTTGATCAAAGTAAAATTGAGAACTCATAAAATAGAGTAGGTATAAAACACATTAGTTAAAACCCCAAATAATAGGGATGCCTTGGAAATATTTGAGTCCACACTCACTAAGCTTCCCCAATATGAAGTGTTGGATAAATATACGTAAATGTAACATAAAAGATACAATGCATGTTAGGACCATTAACTGTCTCTAGAAAAAATTTAATCTACGGTTGCTGAGACCATTTACTTAGGAAAAATTTTAAGCATTATCCTTATGGAATGAATATCTTACCCAAATTATCCTTTTAAACTAGGTGATCCTTGGATGATCAAAGTAGATATACCAATGAGAAATCAAATTTTCGAGTCATTCATGAGAAAAATATCAAGAGAAATATATTAGGATTCGGACTGTTGGATTTACTTAGTATTATCTATATAATGGGTGGATTTTATGATCCATG
The DNA here is from genome assembly GCA_963277665.1 of Viscum album. Taxonomy (NCBI): domain Eukaryota; kingdom Viridiplantae; phylum Streptophyta; class Magnoliopsida; order Santalales; family Viscaceae; genus Viscum; species Viscum album. The sequence goes on from OY728164.1 coordinate 1,822,345,289, forward strand.
TTATATCACGTAAATTCAAGTAATATTGAGCATAAGTATCCTCATAATAGCACCTAAAATCCCTCAATCAAAAAAGTCTAGAAAAATAATCTTTGAAGGATTTATATCAAAGAATTTCATATAATCAACAAATGGAAATTTGATTTATTATTACCTTAGAATAATAATCATTTCATTATGAATGATTATAATTCTAAGGTGATAATTTTTTATGCACTCATAATTGTGTTCCTTGTAATTTTATATTGAATATTTGAGAACTACGAAGACTGTGAAAAACAGTAATATAATTTTATGGATTCAAAAATGACATTTTTAAAGAATTGACATGAGATTTTCTTTATTGGGAATATATTTTTTCCCTTATTATATCCACTTTCACATAGATTATTTTCTATGTATTTATGGGATCCCTTGGAAAATAATTTAAGTAGTCAATCCATCAAATTGTGAATCTCTGCTAAGGGAATATGTGGGAGTATCCTTTACCACACCCAGGGAGACAACCATTCCACTAGGTGAGTGTAGACTGTGGGGAATCATAGCTCACATTGTGGTTCATAAGGAATGCATAGTTGTTTCTACGAGGTTTGTGCAATTGGAGGGAATGAATGGTGGGGTATAGGTCAAGTGTTGTTGGTGCTGACCCTAATGACATCTTGAGGAGATGATGTCACAGAATCCCGTATTAAGACCCCCTTCCCCAGATGATATAGATGTGGGATGACCAGTGCTATGGTAATTATTCATTCGTAAAAAAAATATAGATAAAACTATGGTTGTCTGATCAATATGATATTATCTGTTTGAACTCTCACATGTGTCATCTTCAAACACCCCCATCTATTTCACTCACAGAAACCCCTCATTTGTAATAATGAGCCACACCCATGGTCGTCTGCAAGATCTTAGTACCTAAATACCACCATTCTATCCTTCTCAAATAATCAACATCAAGGAAAATGAATCATCCTCAAAATATCAAACACATTCTGGCATATTAAATTTCCATAAAACTGATGATGCTATCATGAAAAGCTATAAAATATGTGCACTGGATCACACAATCAAATGGAGACAACACTGATCTATCACAAGAGCATGGAATGTTGAATAAATCTAGATCGATGATCACCAGTGCCAACATGTGAACATAGTATGCTATCGCATGAATTAGATCCATCAACCATGTGAAATCAATCATGATTGTTCCTAAAAATAATTTTATGGGACTATTATAGTGAGGTGAGGTAATTTGAACTTCACCGCAGCTTCAAATGAGGTACAATGTAACTCATGCCACAAGAGCTACCCATCTATAGAGCATGCGAGGTTTCACCACCTCAACCCCATATATTCCATGACATTAGGAAATGATGTAAATCATGGTAAGCATCTTATACCATCAATTCATGAACACATGATGATGAAGAAGAGGTAGAAAATAGTCATTGAATCCCAATCAAATTTTTTATGAAGCAACTCATGCAACCTCTTGGAGGAAAGACATGAGAAGAAATCAAAGATCACATTAAAAAAATAATCTGATAAAAAAGGATATTCCAATATTAGGAAAAAGTATCATGTGAGGATCATCATTTCCACTATCTAGTGCATGTGGAGACTTTCCCATGAAAAGTTGTGATATATGGAGCAACCGATTCCTATATAAAATATGAATTCCTATAAAAATTATCACACACGATTGAGGGGGAGAAGGGATTACAGATGAGGATTGAAGTGATGATGTGAAAGAGAGGAGGAGCGACATGCTTCCACTTTATGAATAATCTCCACAATTGAACACAAAAAACTTATTGGGTGATCCTTTAACGATCACATGACCACAAGGTAAAATAAATAACATGTGATTCCTATTTCATATTAGGTGCTCACATGATTGTGCAATGCCTCACTGGTTTCATGAATCTCCCTGTCAATGAATATTCTATGCATGTGACAAAAATGTGTATCCCCAACGCAAGTACTTATAACCCCATTCTTGATACCTTAAAAATCATGTAATTTCACGATGATTGTGAAACCTATATTATGTTATTTATGTATGAGTATAGAACATGTGCCTCTTTTCTAAGAATAATTTTAAGGATGAACCCTTGATCTCATGTTTCCTCTATTTTCCAATGCGACGTGTGCATGCCGACATGTGGGTTACCCATGATGGTTTCTATTAAAATACACTAGTGGAAATGTAATACCTCTTTGTAGTCTTGATGAAGTGATCACATGAGCCCTCAGTCTCTAGATATCATGAACCCTTAGTCTCATGATTCATTCATGTGGCCCTATAATGGGATACCTCAAATTGAAAAACCACTAAAGATCCTAGATCATGAAAAGGATAAACTGTGAATATAAACCTCATGCATGAAATTGGGATGACAATACTCAGTTGATCACCTTTTTCCATTTCACACCTCCAATATAAAACCTTTGTACACATTAATAGAACTAATCTGAAGACCCCCTTTGAGTTCCTGACAATTTCCTAAGCAATGGAGTTTCATGATACTCCATAATTCGAGAATTCCTTAGTAAACATGAAGACTTTTCAGGCATATAAAATCATGGATACACCCTCTATTTTTAATAAAACCCTATGGGGATTGTCTGTGAAGTAATCCTTCTGAACCTGAAACTCATGGACTTGGAAAAGTTCATGATCATGAACAAGTTCATGAGACCTCACTTCATGATTCAATTAAAATCATAAAATCACTAGATTCTTAAATGGTCTTGTAATTCCATTAGGAGGCCTCATACATGTATTTTTATCACAATACATACTTTGGAAAAGTCACTTTGATCACCTCATAGGCCTTGGAAAATTTAGGTCCATCTATGACAGTATATGGAAAATGTACATTGATCATGAAAAGACAACCTATGTAAGGATGGTCGATCATGAGAAGACACCCTGGATATGTCAGCATCGTCATGTGAATAGAACTGAAAATTTATTCGATTTAATGTAAAAGGCATTGGACATGTCTACTTTGGTCTGTGAATACATCCTGATCAATAAACTTTGATCATGTAAAGACGTCGTGGATTAATTACTTTATCAGGTGAAAGACCCTTGACATGTCTAATTTGATCTTTTGAAGACATCCTAGATTAGTAAAATTTCTCATTTGAAGACATCTAAGACAATTCACATTAATCTTGCAAATACATTATAGAAAATTCACATCAATATTGAGATGATTTCCAAGAAAAGTCACTTTTATCTAGAAAATACATTCTTGAAAAGTCAGTTGATCATGAAAAATATCATGGACACATCAACTTAAATAATGTGAATCAACATTAACATGTCATGAAGACAACCTTGGATGTGTATTCCATGTCTTACTAGCACCAAAAACATGTAGAAAATGTATTCAAGACATGTCTAGTAGCTAAAAAAGATATGTTGGGAATATCCCCTAGGACATGTCAACCTCATTCAATAGACGCACTAAATATTATACCATGTGGACCCTTGGAAAGGAACCTTCCACCACATACCCCCTTTATATTTGTAGTGTCATTAATGGGGTAGGTTTACACACTCCAGCAAACATATTTGTACTACGCTCTCGTATGAGACCTCTATGCCATACCAAGAATATTCAATAGACCTTTTATGGTAATCATCTCTATTTATGTATGATAATATAATGCATCAATGTGTGAATAGGAATCAATCCTAGTGTAAGCCCCTTGTTTTCCTAAAACTTGATGATTACAATAATGTCTCTGAGTGTGATCAACATGCCCAACCCATCAGCAGATTAGGGGGTAAAAAACATTAAGATCATTAATTCCTATCCAAATAGGATATCTAGGATTCAATCTTATGTATTAATCTTTAATGGGAATCAACCTAGTTTTAATTCCCTTCATATCACCAATATTCTAGGATTATGGGACTAAACATTCACATAAGTCTTCCATACTTCCTCATCAATCATCAAACGAGAATATGGATAATACACTGGAATCCCATTAAGTGTAATACCTAAACATACCATCAGGTACATTTTTAAATGAACTATTAGGAATATTATTCATGTCTAGACAGGATATGTAAGACGTCATCATAAGTATCAAGATCCAATGGGCAATCTCTCTAGTGTAATTCCCTAAATATCCCAAATATTATTGAATCATGGGACTGCGTTCTCTAAAAAGTCTACTATACTTTATCATCTATCAGTGGATTATAATAGGGATAACACAAGAATAATGCTTTAGGTCATATCCCTAACAATGCCCCCAAGAACCTTAAACTCATCAGCTTGTTAGGTACAAATTAATCTTTAGTTAATTTGATTCATGTTACAAATAAAATAAATAGTTCACCTTACTAAAGAACAATCTATATACCACATCCTCCATGAGAATAGTAATCATATATATCAAAGAGAAAATTTAATGATTATTCCCCATGCAAATATTCTATCATGTGTTATGTCCAATAGTTTCATGCCTCTTGTTTCTCACAATGATCATATATCGTATGGGATTATAGATTGGAAAATATTGAATGAATAGAATGAAGAGAATATTAATTGTGATGAAAATTAATTATGATATTTGTCTGACTACATATAATCATCATGTAAAGGACCTCACACCGATTAAGCATTCTTGGGTAGCCATATATGCATATTATCACACAAGGCCTCTATTGTTTCATCTTTCAAAAAATATACATGAACAATATGGGCTTTGGTTACACTATTAATAGGATAGGTAGGGATCCTCCTAATTTATTGATACCTACATTTACATCCTTTCCATATGAAAATAAACCACATGGTTCATTCCTTTCAAACAACTTTGAAGGATGTCAAACAAAATCTGTGGGGCTTGATTCATGTTCTCATTGGATACATCGGACACCTCGTAGTGATTCAATCCCATCTCCAAGACACAAACCACCTAAAAATCTAGAAATATACTCCTAGAACATAAAAATTTCGATAAACCATATCATCATAAATAAACAATAGAATGGTGGAGAACATATGATATACACAAAGGTTTCCTCATAAAAGCATGGTATAAATCATGTTGTTGATGCAACTGTAAAATGTCTTGTATCGAGGCCTGTGATGGATTTCATAATAATGTCTCAAATATATAATTTATTCACATAATATGAAATTATTTCCCCCAATAGGTTTTGATTATGCCAAAATCTCATCCACTCGGCCAATTTTATATCATAAATTATGTTGGTTCTGAAACCCCAAAAGACCGCCTTCCATTAGAAAGTGGGTATTTACACATTTATGGATTTGGGAACTAGTGGGAGTTCATGTTAGATAAAAACATGGTCAACATGATGCAATAAATTTTTCATCCACCCTTAATAAATCCCAATGAAGCATTAGGTGAAACCATTCCAAATTTATTGGGAAACATTAACGAAAAGTACCAGTGCCCCCTATTGTAAAACACTAGGGAATATTAATCCCTTATAAAACAACACATATATTTGTCTATTTGAAAACACTAATTCCATTGTTACCATTATTTAGGTATTCTTTAATATTTTTCATGTATTAGGGATTATATTAATAGAAAACCCAACTTCACACTCTAATGGATGCTCAGGTAATTCCCCGGGAAATACATCAATTTATTCTTATATAATATATAAATCCTCAATATAAAGATTATATTCACATATGTAGGTTATTTATTATATTATTACATAATAATTTCATTCAAAATTGGTACTAGGGGTGGATCTAGAAAAGTCTCATATGATGAATTCTCCCCCCCAAAGACAAGGAATACCACTTCTTCATAAAAAATATTAATTTCATTTTCCATGTAATTTGTTTCAACATAGATTGAAAACTAGTTTATTACAAGTATTATGTAAAAAATATCAATAGGTATAATAACAAAGTCATCAAATAAAGAACATTTATGTTTCATAATGTAAAGTGATTGACACTTCCTTGTTGTGGTGAAACTCTAACTGGGAGTCTTTATTGAAAACACCCTTGTTTAGGTGTGAGGGAAATATCTAATTTTCATGGAAACAAGGATGATATAAAAGTGTTAAAATATATAGAATTAATTATATTTGTTAAAAAAATTGATGATATAATTAAAGTACATTGCACTACATAATGGTGTACATCTATCTCACCTATATTGATTGCATAAGAATGGCTTTTCCCAATTGACCTTTTCTGGGGAAATTCCTTTGACATTTAGGGAATGTGTTGGAATAGATCTTGTCTACTTATAGTTTAAAACCTACACCTTGAGAGATTATCCCTTACCAAATTATTCTTGATAAAAAAGGCCTTTATTCTATAGAAAATGGAAATATCACTTTCTTTTATTCATGTACCAAAATGTTTCTTTCCGTAAGTATCATATGTTGGGAAAATCACCTTTCTCGTCCTCCAAATATCCATTTTTTTCACATCCATTATATTCAACTATTGATTTAAATTAAAGCCATATGAATTTGATAATTATTTAACTATCTTGATATATCATGACACGATATCATCATATTGTCATAAATACTAGGATAATAGAAAACTTTGATGGATTATTATTAGTCCATCCAATAAAAGGACAATATTTCTCTTCAGATTACATACATTGTCCACATTATGAATTGCAAACCCTATAATGGTGCCATCGAACATGGAAATATTTTTCCTCTTTCTTTATTCGTGAGATAATGAATTGTCTTTCAATATTTTGTCTTTGATCATGAGAAAATTAATATTCCAATAAGTGTGAATATAAATCCTTCTACTCCACATTATTTATTTGTTCAAATCATTAGTGTTTTGAACTAATGACCACCATTTGTTTCCATCGCTTGAGTGATGATAATATTAAATTAAAACCATCTCAATTTCCTTACTTCCCAAATGGAGAAACATGTTCTCTAAAGAACTTATCCATTGCTCCACTACAAATGAATTAGTAGTACCATTGAATAATTGAGGTTGTTCATGCATAAAATGTTATACAATTATTACACCATGTTATGGATCAGTAGGTAGATCCATTCTATAAAATTTATTTCTAATAACCTGTTTTAGTTTCCCTAACATAGTTATAAATTTTTCAGTTCTAGATGTAGCTATAAATCCAACTTCATTTTCAATCCTATAAGGGAAATTCATGCACGGGGTGTGTATGTTGATACATTTTCCATTACTTACTCTAGGTGATATTTCTAAACTGTAGAATAATATAGAAGATATCACAACATTATGAATCATAATGTGTAAATCAATAATTATTGAAACATTAACATAAATTTAAATTTTTATACATATATAATAGCATAATCATAAACATGGTTTATTTGGGAATGTTTGAAAATAATTCAAATATTTTAAAATCCATTATAATGGTTTGTAATGAAAATGTAAATTATCATATGAATATTCACAAGGAGTTTCAAATTTTTTTTTGGTAAGGGAACACACAACGTGAACCAGAGTGATGGTTGAGATGTACTCAAACAAACTCATTTTGGGGTTATTACAACTAGATCCGTATGTTCTAAAATTGAATACACTTTTTATATCAAGTCTGGAATTTATTGAAAATAAATACATATAATATATACCTTAACAAACCATTTGGATGTTATCCTCTACATTTAATTATCCTCATAGTCAATAATATGGATATATTTCTGAATATATGTTTCCCTAAATATATTTCCCAAAATTTCTTGTAAACTTACTATGATTCCAACTATAATGACCATGATCCTAGTATCATAGATCTTGTAGTTAAATTTTTACATTATAAATTGATACAATAAATTGAATCCCAAAAATACTAAATAATTTAGTAGTCTAGGTAAACAAAATACAAACATAAATTTCACATGACACATGAAAAAAATAAAATACAATAATGTATATTATTTGATTATGTCACCATTTACATTAGTATAACCCTACATATCAATCATTGTATACATCTTGGAATCATGGGGATGGAAAAATTAGAAAGTGGTGATCTCAAATTCTTAGTAAGGGTATGTGTATAGTGGGATCTATCAAGAAAAAATCACAATCAATATGACAATGTAAATATCTGAAAATTCAGTCCATTTAATCCTTAAATTTTTAATAAGATGGTATGAATAAATAATGATCAAATAATTCAATTTAAATAAACTCATGAGCTAGAAACTGATGCATAGATATCATAAAAAAAATTATCACATGGACATCAATAACTATATTTATATGGATGTAATTCATAATGTCAGGTATTTGAAACATAACAATGTGGACTCACACCATGACATCAATGTCATCATGGAATTTTTATAGGACAACTCAAATAAGTGGGTAAGGCCTTTGAAAAATACTGATTCATGTTGGTCTCATGATACATACTAATGCAGAAAGGGGAAATGTAATTCTAGTCCCCACCCATTACATAATAATTCCAATGAAGTCATCTTATGAATAACCTTTATATCTAAATTATCACGACCCGACCCCTACCGAGGCTTGAGCTGCAACTACCCCAAGCCCGCCTCCATAGGCTAGGGGCTGGCGACTAGCGCCGAAGGCACAACAAACTAGGGGGCCTTTGCCTAAGAAACTGTACACACACATGCTTCCAACTCAATGAAAAAGTGCAGAGAAAGGGAAATAAAGATACAACAGTACAATAAAAGGGGAACCAACACACATGCATCTACCTCTAACCAGTACATGAAAAGTGCTGAAAAGTACTAACAAGTAAACTGAATAGTAAAAGGGGAAAAACACACGCCACACCAGAAAGGTGCCACAACCCGGAAACAGGTAAAACAAAGGTAAACCATGGGTGAGTCTCACACCCAATAAGTCCTATTACAGCCAATGAATGTACCCCAAGCTCCAATGTCCTCTACGCTCCTCCGTAGTCTTGATTAACCTGTTTGTCTTTTGCAAGGGCACACCATGTGTGGGAAAACCCCAAGGAGGGGTGAGTATAAAAATAATAAGTAGGATGACCTGAAAGCTCGAGGGAGCAACAAGGGAGGTACAAAAATGGAGAGTAGTAGACAAAGAGAAGAACAGTGTATGAGTGGAAAATATAGAGAGTGCAGCTCAACCCAACAAGAGAAAGTAAGCAGACTCGTCCAGATTAAAGGAGCTAGAGACAGTGAGAAGATGAACTTATCGTCGAGTCGTCGCTGCCTATAGCAGAAGAGTTGACTCGTCCAACCAAGATGAGATAGAAGTAGAAAGCATGTGGAATACCCCGTGCATCTTCACCCCTCCTAGAATAAAAGTAACTGAACCCCAGGAGTGAGAACCACAATAGGTTGTGTAAATATATGCTCAATGGGAAACCCAAATGAGTGTGTAAGGGGATCCCTATCACCATGATCATCCCAAGAAGAGTCACCAACAGTTCAAAGGACATCCAACACTGAACCCAAACGTCCTACACGTAAACCTATGAGGTAAAAGTCAAAGGGGCTCAATCACTGCACCTCGATGATATCCACTTTGGGAGGCAATGACTCACCCGCAGGGATTTTAGGTTGCGTCGCAAGGATGCATCTCAGTGGGAAAAGTGTCCCTTGTCCGCGGATTTCCTAAGGTCACGTCAAATTTGTCACAACACTGACCCAAAAAACAAAGATTCCCACTCCAGTATTCACCAAGAAAAGTCGCTGACTAGACTCATTAGAACGCCTGAGTCTGAAATGCCAATGGGTGACCCACTGCCCAGCCCCTCTAGAGGGTAAACACTAATACATCATCAGGCCACCCAATACCCATCCCTTCTGGAGGGTAGACCCGGAATATGTCAATAGGCGACCCACTGCCCAACCCTGTTGGAGGGTAGACCTGGAATACGTTGAGAGGCAGCCCACTACCCAACCATGCTAGAGGGTAGACCTAGAATACGTCGATAGGTGACCCAATGCCACGCCCTGATGGAGGGTAGACCCGAAATACGTCGACAGGCGACCCACTGCCCCACCCTGCTGGAGGGTAGACCCAGAAGAAGTCGACGAGCAACCCACTGACCAGTCTCAGCTGGAGGGTAAACCCGAAACTGCTCTGTCCATCCCTATTAGATGGTACAACACTGGGCAATAGAACATGAATTGGGTATCTCTCAACCACCCAACTCGAGAATAAATCACATAGTAGAGGTTCAGTGCCCGTGCCATCACCAGGTGTCACTAGCACCCCCACCGTGTGTAGGTTCGGAGTGCGTCAAAGGAACCTCCTGCCATCACCCTTCCACATTTCCATATTTGATAAGACCACCTGAGAGTCTCCGCTCACTTGAAAAGATTAAAACATTGTAATCCTCATGAAAAAAACACGTGACATAGACAACTTACTCTATGGAAACGGGCTTCCGGTGGAAAAGGTAATATTCACCACAGCTAGCCCAGGTGGGGCCCGTACCATGATCCCAAAAAAGGTCGGGCGAACTTCGCCATCATGAAGCTCTCAGAAAACCACGTCAAATCTACTATTCATATGCCAGAATCGGACGCCTGAGGAAAAGTTGCAGTACGCTACACCCAGCTCAAAAGACGGCCTATGGGGCAGACGCCTCAACTGCGGCTTCATCGCCTGAAACCACCCTGGTCAACCTCATCTCGATGCTAGGGTCACAATGCTACTGACGACGCCTAAAACGGACTCCGGATGTAGAAGCTTCAATTGCCCATGTTACACGCAAATGGTGCCCCATGGGGCCCACACATCGGGCCTGAATTTAGGTGGGCGGATTCCACCATTGCAATCCCCTCGAAGAAACACTCATAAATGAGTACTCAAACACCCCAAACGGGTGTCAGGTGAAAAATTGGTGTTTCACCGTAAATGTGTGAACTAGGCCCTATGGGGCCCGCACCGTGTCTCCAACCTGAGCACTTTGAATAGAATCTCAAAAAGTTTGCACAAGGACTGGGGTCACTCTACCTCTAACGGCACATCAATTGGACATCCCAAGCAGTAGTTAGGTCCGACTCCACAATTAATTAATTAATTTACAAATTAATTAATTATTCGCTTTAAGCGTTTCATGCCTCCGAGCAACGAAACCAAACAAAAAATGTTCCGAATGAACTTCTGAAGGTCAGTCTAAACTCCAAGGCCACAGTGCCTCTGACGGTACGTCAAATGGATGTCCGGATCGCGAAGTGCGTCCATCGCGGGCTTTATTTAATAATTTATTATTATTAAATTAATGTTCTTCAAGCCCCCAATCTTCGGGCACAGAATCCAAAAACCCCAAAAACCACTTTTAAATGACCACCTCACCGACACGATCCCACAGCCATGGACGACACGTCAAACAGATGCGTTGTTTAGACGTTACAGCCCCCCGAACAAAAGGGGGCCTATCCAGGCCAGTTCACCCCGGCCGTCCCAGTCCGAACCGCCAGCCCGTGGCCCAGCTGCGGGTCCTGCCTGCACCTCCTCGGCCTGCTCGCCGCGGCCCAACCAGCAGCACCGGACAAGAGTGGGTCCTGGTTTCCCCAACTGAACGTCCAAAAGGACGGCCTTCGTCGCATTCTGCAGGACCTGCGTTCAGTGGGTCCTTGTCCACGCCGCACACCCGAGGCGGTCAACGCCTCGGGTTCCTCCACCGAGCGTGGCCACCGCCCGCGCTGCTTGGATTCGCGCTTTTCCATATCGGTAGTTGCCTGGTGACCCCGGTCCGCCGCTCCGATGCGGCCGGATGAATGCCCCTCCGGCCTCGCCTTCCCGCTGATTCGCACGCCCACCCACCGCCTCGCCTGAGCTCGTTTCACCGGCTGAAGCCGGCTCCTACGCTCGACCACACCCCAACGACACCTACCGCCACAACCTCCTAAGCCCGGCTTTGCCCCTACTGCACTACGCCAAAGCACTGAACCACTCCTCGCCTGAGCGCCGCGCTTCCGGCCGCGACCGCTGCCTCATGCCCGAACCCCCGCTGCACCACCCCGAGCTTCGGCCACCGCCCTCACTGGAACCGGGAGTTTCGATGGTCGTCGCCAGTGCTCCGGTGGCCAGATTTCCAAACCTAACATAGGTTCGGGTTTCTTGGGATGAGGGCTTCGCAGCACTTTCCTCCGTTCGTCGATCCGACGAGATTTGTATCGTTCGATGTTTTGGACGATGAACACTCATGAATGGGTTTTAGAACGGGGCTCGGATGATGGACGTGTTCGTTCGACCATTGTCCCAATTCATGAATTTCCAAGAATAAACAATGAAATTGAATGAATCACCAAAAAATGCTGAGGGTGTGGAAATTTAACAAAAATACTACCTCAGATCGATCGTTCGTCATTGGTGATGCGTCTATGACGCTCCCGCTCCGATCCGCCAAGGCTCCGGTGGAGATCACTCCTCAATCCATCGAATAACGGCGAAGAACGCCGAAGAACATGAGAGAGAGAGAGCGGGAGAGAGAGAGAGAGAAAGAGAAATGGGTTTTCTCCTCTCAAGAGAATTTATAAAAATTCACTGAAAATCTCTCAACGGGCGCAGATTCCGCAGCCTCTACTCCCACCTATTTTATATAACGCCTAGGCAAAACACCCCATTTCGAACTCAACGTAAGTATCAGATTTCCATTTCAAGAAATTGTTTAAATGTTATTTTAATTGAACGTAAGTGATAAAAATCACTAAGTGGTCATTTCTAAATGACCATTTTTCCCCTGGGGGACATCTCTCACAGCAGGCCCATGCCCGAAACTTTTACACCCCACTTAGGGTAAACGACATTCTCCGAACTGAACAATGCCCTCAGTTTTCTCATCTGAGAAAAAAATTTATTAGTTAATTAGGATTGATCTATTAAAAGAATAATTTAATTTAATTTATCCATTTAACATACTGCTAATGAGAGAGGGGTCTGAACGTCCCGTGCCGACTCATTTTATGTGTCACCTAGGGTAAACAATGTGTTCCAGACCCAACCGTGGTCTCGGATTTCTGATCCAATCTACCTTATAAGAGATATCACATTTTCTATAGTTATCCACATGTGCATAATTTAAAAACACTTAAGATTTTTATATAATTAATTATGGGAACACCGAGCCTAGGAATTGCTCGCCGTCTGAACACCCTGCTCTAGAATGACATAACGAAGATTTTCAAATTCTCAGAGTACTAAAACTTGGGTTCTAACATAATTCCCTCTATGATTTTTGTCCCCGAAAATCCAAACTAGGATAAACAACATGGGATACAGAGCTCACACCTAGCACTCCTGCACCCATGAAAACTTGCACTTCACCATTCTAACACAACATGCAAACCTAAGGTAGGGATATTATAAGGTATTCTACTCTCGAGGACATGCGTAGGAATATGCACACACCTCATTAGCTCCAACATGATGAAGACATCATGCACCCACTGCTACTATTGAAAGGATAGGGCAAGATGGTAGGAAACCTCTCAACCGTTTTCACGATTCCCAAACGGCCCAAAAAATCTCTAGGGTCTTTCCCTGCCAAACCTCTACATTCCACGTCATGACTGAAATCACGGTTTTCTCCTAGAACATGGTCTCGCGATTCCCTCCTTCAGAATACCCATCTAGTGAAACACCCAAGGATATCTGGTCACACAAGTTTTCACAGTTGGTGCATCATGACCGAGGCTCTCTTACACGCTCAACCAGCGAAGGAGTCGGCTTCATCAACTACAGAAAAGTTGTACCCTCCTATAAAATCTCCATCCAACACTGTCGGCTCTAGTTCATGTATCTCTGTGTCGGGATACACCAGAGAAACTGGTGGTCTGAGGAAACCACAAAGCGATATTTTTTATGATAGTGTCTCCACATTCTCAAGGAAAAATAACCACCACCAGCACCCACACAGGGTATACCGATGCCCCGTGTCACCCCCGGTAACCCTTCGATCTAGGAGTTAGATGAAAGAGTACCTCACGCATTTTATAACATGTTCTACTGAGAAAAGTATAAAAAGACACATATTGAATCTCTTATCCTCTCTTGCATTGCATGATTGTAAACAACCACAACACATAGCTGCCCGTGGCCCCATCTTTCAGCTCCCTGGGCCTGACATGGGATGCCTAGTTGTGGTGGAAGGACCTCGAAACGTCCTCCGCCAACCACAATTCTTCCTTCTTTCTTCCAACACTGCCTTCCTAGGGACCACCCTTTCCTCAGCTAGGAGTTTTCAAATCACGACACTGCCTCTGTCGTGGCGGTGCATCTACCAACCATTTGGAAGACTTAGTACATTTGGATTATTAGTATCATGCCACATGATATCTCACATCACATACAATGCAATAGACTTCCCTGGGCTATCTCGGTGCTCTATGCTATCCCCAACCACGTGCATGAGTCTCATCAAGGGGAAACCTCCGGCATCAAGGCCCCGCCAATCGATATCCCTCTTCCAGAAACTTTTTTATGCCACCAGTGCCTACCCCAGCACCATGATATGGGTGAGGATACAAAAGGGTACCATGGTGGCATGAATATCCTCTACAGAGATTTCATTCAAACATATGTGCTCAGAAGTTTCCATCATGGACCACATCCAAAGAATACTAATTAAGGTCTGTGAACCCAGTCGCGTTCCCAGCCACTGCCATCACTCCCCGCTGAAGCTCCAGCAGCTCCTGAAACAAAAAAAACATAAGATGGATGGGTAGTAATCCTCACAAAAGAGCTGCTAGAAGTTATCCCATGAGAGTACCAACTCATCATGAATTCAAGTAACCCTGGCTATAATTTGCCGAACTACGTGGTGGAAAACGACTGGTCGTCAAAGCCACCATCTAACCAACTAGTGTTCGAAAAGGCCTGAAGAGGAAGACCACCAACTCTAGCCAACCCTTCATTGTCTGAGGGTATAGCTCACCGTGGAACCTCAACAGTCTCTGAAACTGGAACTCACGTAGCGCGACCAGTCTGCACTCTTCATCTACCCTCGCTACCGGTACTATCCGCTACTCCACAGGTGGAGGTGCTACTACATGTCCTCCTGGATGAAGGGTAATGTTATGATGGATCTTGAACCGAGGCCTCTTTACTCACAGAATCGTTGTCACAAACCAGAGCTTGTATCATGGCTGGCTATCATCACGGAGACATCCTGAACCCGATCAAGGTACACCATAGTCAAATGAGCATATATATATCAACAATGATGGGGAGATGACTCAATAAGGATAGTCAAGGACTCAATCCTATATGATGCATGAATCGAATTCCCTGTAACAAGTGTCTCAGTGTACCGAGTCGACAAGAGGGTTATCAGGGTCCTCGTGAATGGATATGTCGGGCACCGCACAATCCCTAGACTCCCGGGACTGAGAGCCGCTCTCAAGACATGTTGAAACTATTTCCCCAAAACTCAACCAATTCCTTTTTAGGGACGTCCGAACATTTCCCCGAGCAATGAACCACCTTTGATACAACTGTTTCATGACCAGAACTGTACCGGGGCTCGAGCTGCAACTATCCCAAGACCGCCTTTATAGGACAGGGGCTGGAGACTAGCACTGAATGCATAACAAACTCGGGGAGGAATTTTCCTAAGAAACTGTACACGCACACGTAGCCAACTCAATCCAAAAGTGTAGAGAAAGGGAAAGCAAGATACAACACTACTACAAAAGGGGAACAAACATACATTCATCGATCTCTAGCCAATACAATAAAATTATTGAAAATTATTGACAAGTAAACTGAATATTAAAAGGGGAAAAACACGCGCCCAACTAGAAAGTCGCCACTACCTGACAATAGGTAAAACAAAGGCAAACTGCTAGTGAGTCTCACACCCAGAAAGTCCTTATACTGCCACTGAACGCTGCCTAAACACCTATGTTTTCTATGCTCCTCCATTGTCTCGACCGACCTGTATGTCTCCTACAAGGGCACACCAAGTGGGGGCAAAGCCCAAGCAAGGGTGAGTATAAAAATACTTAGTAGGATGCCCTGAAAGCTCTAGGGAGCAATAAGGGAGTTACTAAAATGCTGAGTAGTAGACAAATAAAAGAACAGTGTAAGAGTGAAAAAGAAATAGAGTGCAGCTCAACCCAACAAGAGAAAGGAAGAAGACTCGTCCAGACGCAAGGAGCTAGAGATGGTGAGAAGACAAACTTCTCATCGAGACTTCACTGCCTATAGCTGGAGAGTAGAATCATCCAACCAAGAAGAGATAGACACAGAAATCATGTGGAATACCACATGCATCTTCTCCCCACCTAGAAGGACAGTAACCGAACCGAAGGAGTGGGAACAAAAATAGGATGTGTATATATATGCTCAACGAGAAATACAAATGAGTGTGTAAGGGGATCTCTATATCCAAGCTCAGCCCAAGAAGAGTCACCAAAAGTTCAAAGGACATCCAAAACTGAACCCAAACATCAAGCATGTCAACCTAGGAGGTAAAATTTAATGGTTATCAATCACCGCACCTTGATACTATTCGCTTTGGGCGGCACTAACTCATCCGCACAACATATTGGTCTGTCGCAAGGTCGCGTCTCGGTGGGAAAATCTCCCCTCGTCCTCGTATGTCGTAAGGTCACGTCAAAGTTGTCACAACACTGACCAATACCACCAAGGTTCCCACTCCAGTAGTCACTGAGAATGTCACCGACTAGCCTCATTAGAAGGCCTGAGTCTGAAATAGCAATGGGTGACCCACTGTCCAGCCCTGCTGGAGGGTAGAACCAGAATACGTCGACATGTGACCCACTGCCAAGCCTTGCTGGAGGGTACACCCAGAATACGTTGCCAGGAGACCCACTACCCATCCCTGTTAGAGGGTAGAACTCAAATACGTCGACAGGAGACCCACTGCCCAGCCCTGCTGGAGGGTAGACCTGGAGGAAGTCAACGAGCAACCTACTGCCCAGTCTCTGATGGAGGGTAAACCCATAACTGATCTAGCCATCCCTACTCGATGGCACAAGACTGGGCAACAGAACACATAGTGGATATCGAGAAACCACCCAACTCGAGAACAAATCACATAGTAGAGTTTCAACGCCCGGGCAATCACCGAGTGTCACTAGCACCCCTATCGTGCATAGGATCAGAGTGCATCAATGGAACCTCCGTCCATCGCCCTTCTACATTTCCACATTTAATGAGATAATGTGAGAGGCTCTACTCACCTGAACAGATTACACCATTTTAATCCTCATGAATAAACATGCAAGATAGACTACTTACTCGATGAAAACTGGCTCCCAGCGGAAAATGTAATATTCACCGTAGCCAGCACGGGTAGGGCCCACACCACGATCCCAAAAAAAGTCGGGAAAACTATGACATCACAATGCTCTCATTAAACCACGTCAAATTGAATATTCATATGCCCGAAGTGGATGCCTGACGAAAAGTTGCAGTACACTGCACCGAGCTCAAAAGACGGCATGTGGGGCCCAAACCTCAACTCTGGCTTCATCGCCTGAAACCACCCTAGTCAACCTCGTCTAGATGTCGGGGTCACAATGCTACTGATGGCGCATAAAATGGACCCCGGGTGCAGAATCCGCAATTCCCCGCTTTATACGCAAATGGGGCCCTGTGGGGCCCACACATCGGGCCCGATATTAGGCGGGCAGATTCTACAATTTCAATCCCCTCGGAGAAGCACACCGAAATTAGTACTCAAACACCCCAAAATGGTGTCAGGTGAAAAGTGGTGTTTCACAGTAAAATGTGAGAACTAGGCCTTGTGGGGCCCACACCTTGTCTCTAACCTGAGCACTTTGAAAAGCATCTCAAAAAGTCCGCACGAGGACTGGGGTCGCGCTGTTGCTGACAACGCGTCAATCAGACATCCCAAGAAAGAGTTAGGTCCGACTTAACAATTAATTATTTAATTTACTAATTAATTAATTATTTTCATTAAGCATTTCATGCCTCCGAGCAAAGAAACCAAACCACCAAGGTTCCAATTGATATTCAGAAGGTCTGTCTCAACTCTAAGGCCAAAGTGCCTCTTACGGCATGTCAAACGGAAATTCGGCTCACGAAGTGCGTCCATCGTGGGCTTTATTTAATAATTTATTATTATAAAATTAAAGATCTTCAAGCCACCAGTCTTCGTGCATGGAATCCAAAAACAATGAAACATGCTTTTAAAAATACCACCTCACTGAAACAATCCCATAGTCGTAGATGGCGCATCAAACAAACGTGATGTTTAGAAGTTATGGCCCCCCGAATGCAAGGGGGCCTAACTAGGCCAATTCAACCCAGCCGGCCCGGTTCGAACTACCAGCCCGCGGCCCAGACGCGGGTCTGGCCCAAACAACTGCGGGCTGTGGCCCACCCAGCAGCACTGGACCCAAGAAGGTCTGGTTTTCCCTAGAATACCGGCCAAAAGGCCGGTCTTTGTCGAGTTCCTCAGGACTCTCGTTCGGCAGGTCCTTGTCCACACCGCACACCTGAGGTGGTCAGTGCCTCTGCGTTCCTCCGCCGAGCGCGACAAATGCCCACGCCGCCTGTCTCCGCGCTCCTCCACACCGGCAGCAGCCCGGTGACCCCAGTCCGCCGCTCCGTTGTGGCCCACCGAACGCCCCTCCGGCCTCGCCTTCCCGCTGAGCCGCATGCCCAGCCGCCGCCTCGCCTGATCTCGCCACACCGACTGAAGCCAACTCCTCCGCACGACCACACCCCGGTGACACCTGCTTCCGCCACCTACGAAGCCCAACATCGACCCTGTTGCACTACGCCGAAGCCTCGAACCACTCCTTTCATGAGCATCGTGCATTCATTCGCGACCGCTGCCTCACGCCTAGACCCCCGCTGCGCCACCCTGAGCCCCGACCACCGCCCACGCCAGAGCCGGGACTTTTGATTGTCTTCTCCACTAATCCAGTGGCCTGATTTCAAAACCAAACACGGGTTCAGGTTCCTTTGGACGTGTCCTTCACAGTGATTCCCTCTGTTTGTCGATCCGACGAGATTTGGTGCGTCCGAAGTTTTGGATGAAGAACACTCAAGAATGGGTTTTAGAATGGGGCTCAGACGTTGGTGGTGTTCGTTCGGCCATCGTACCAATTCAAGAATTGCAGAGAATAAACAATGAAAATTAAAGAAACTCCAGAAATTGACAAGGGTGTGGATATTTAGCAGAAATCCTACCTAGTACCGCTCGTTCGTCGTTGGCAATGCGTCCACGACGCTCCCGCTCCGATCGGCCAAGGCTCCGGCGGTGATCGCTCCTCGATCCATTGAAGAACGGATAAGAACGCCGAAGAACATGATAGAAATATATAGAGAGAGAGGGGGGGAGATTTTTTTCTCCCCTCAAGCGAATTAATAAAAATTAATTGAAACTCTCTCAACGGGCACAGATTTATCAACCTCTGTGCCCGCCTATTTTATATCACGCCTAGGAAAAACTCCCCATTTCAAACTCAACGGATGTATCATATTTTCATTCCGTGACTTCATTTAAAAGTTATTTGAAAGGAACTTTAGTGATAAATATCACTAAGTGGTCATTTCAAAATGACCATCTTGCCCTTGGGTGACATCTCTCATAGCAGGCCCGCCCCTGAAACATTTACAACCCTCTTAGGGTAAACGACGCGCTCGGGACTCAATGGTGCCCTCGGTTTTCCCATCATTCAAACCATTTATGAGTTAATTGGGTTAAATGAATAATTTAATATAATTTTTCCATTTAACATACTACTAACGAGTGAGGGGTCTGAACATCTCTCACCGACTGATTTTATGTCGCGCCTAGGGTAAACACCGCGTTCCGGACCCAACAGTGGTCGCGGATTTCCGATCTGATCACACTTCTAAGAGATATCATATTTTCTTTAGTTAACCACGCCTGAATAATATAAAAACACTTAACATTTTTATATAATTAATTCACGGCACACCAGGGCTTGGAATTGCACACCGTCTGAACACCATGCTCTGGAATGACATCAAGAAAATTATCTAAGTCTCAGAGTCCCAAAACCTGGGATCTTACATCAATCAACATGTCTCAAAAATTAAATAATTTCCTTACTGAAAACAATATAATTCATAATTCCATTAATTTTATCTGTCAAAATGATCATAATCCATCCCAACTATGAATTTGGATGATGTCAATAAAAAATAACCCTAGTGGATAATAATTAAAATAAAGGGTTGTTTTAATTGTTGAATAATAATACCATAAAAAGATCCTTAAAACAATTTTGAGGAAAATACCATATTAACAATTGAAAATTATATTAAAAATATAGAATATTAGTAAATAAATTTTCTTTTAAAAGAACCTTTTAATCTTATAATGGAATATTATTTGGAACTAGTTATCGTGATAATAGGTAATTTTTTATATAACCTATAAGTTAAAAAAATTCATTCCACATTATTATAAAAAATTTACAAAGTACCTCATTCAGAAAATGAAATCAAGGTTCCAATAAAAATATTTTTAATAATTAAAACATGTGTAACAATGTCTTTAATAATTCTTCTTGAAAATATTAAAAATACTTTTGAAACAATTTTTTTAAAACATTTATATGGAATAAAAATTATTGTCATCCAAAGAGATAAATGAATCCATATTTTGCTATGAAAAATTTAAATCCTATAAGTATATTTAGATGAAAAATGGTAATACTACATGATAATTTCATTAATAACCAGAGGAGAAGAAAATAAATTGTGTTCAAGATAAATAGGTCAAATAATTCTCCCAATAGTGAATGAAACATAAACAAACCTGAATAATGAAGAGATTGTCAAAATAAACCCTTACCACATTGGTATTTTTTCATCATAGACCACATGAAATATATAACATAAAATGAATCCTTAAATATGAATAAGAAAAACTAGATTCATGATATAACATATCAAAGGATTTTTATATACACCAATTAATGGAATAAGTTGTGAATACGGCTTATCTCTAATGGATGTAAAAGCGACACGAGAAATCCTTACCATAGTTCAGACTTCCTACATACGCGTTCAAATAAATAGTATAATAAATATAAATTTATTATAAATATATTTCATAACCATTATCATTTATATAATAAAAAATATGACTTACTTGTATCCCATTATCACCCAATTGTTAAAAAAATCATTGCTAAAATCATTTTTTCTTGTAACAAATGCTTCTTTTTTCATGCAGGTTTTGGGTTAGTAGTTATGGTACTCATACATTGACCATGATTAAATCATCTTGAAATTTTTTTCACATGATATGAATATAATATTTATTTATTATATATGTATTTATAGTTGTCTATATGTGTTATGGATAAAGAATTAATAACACCGTTCATGGAGATGGTTGGCCATATGTATATGTGAATGATGTTTCCATTTTCATAATGGATGGAACGATGGCAATTTAAGTTGTAATTAAAAATTTTAGAATTATAATTATATAATATGGATAATATATATATATTCACTAAATCTAACCATATTACAATTCATGTTGATATAAAATGAAAAATATATCACATCTACATGTTGAGGTGGTAGTCCACACGTGGGTATAAGAAAAGTTATATGTATAGGATAGATTGGAAGATATGTAGGTATATGTGATATTATAATTAAAAAAGTATATAAATTTTATAAATATTTTATACATATATTAAATCTTTAATTATACCCAACCATGAGTGGTGGTTACGGTAAACAAATTACATTGTTTCGGGAGGTGGTAGTAGCAGAACACATGATTGATGACTCTGTTTCCCATTTGATATGAGCTGGATTGAGGTTACACCATAAAAATAATAACATCTTAGTATATATTATATATCATTTATTTTATATTATCAGAGTTTGAAAAGATGTGGAGTAGTTATAAAAATAAGTAAAATAAAAATTCATTGTCAAGAACATTACATCATTATCGGATTACCTCTTTAGTTTTATACTTATATCCCTCCTACATTATCTTTATGATAAATAAAAGGAATATAGGATATGGGGATGTATATAAGGACTTTATTATGGTAGGTTTTTTCATGAAAATGACATTTTGGGAGTTTATGACATGACCCGTCCCATGGGGCCCATGTCATGACTACCCCAAGCCCGTGTTCCATAGGCTAGAGGCTAGTGACTAGAACCAAAAAGGCATATCCCAAAGAGGGAAGGAATTGATTTTAAACCTTTACACACATGCACATAACCACATCCCAAGAATATGAAAGAGGGAAACATGTATACCACTAAAATAAGTCTGAGCGAAAGTACAAGTGATTGTAAGTGTGATAGAATAAAAACACAACAAGTATTTGAAAACAAAGTAAAAAAGGAATCTCAAATGGTCATCCACCAAAACCCCACCAGATCATGAGAGTAGAGAAGCTACTTGAAGATAATGCATTATGTCAGGACCGCCTAGTTTTACTAGGACCCACCTGGTCCTAGGCCACAATATCCACCGTTGTAGCATATGATAGACTCATCCCCCTAAGCCCCTCTGTTTAAATGTCAATTGTCTGCACCAGACACAACACTTGTGGGATAATCTTGTACAGGGGTGAGTATGACAATACTCAGTAGGGATCTCGAGACTCCCAAAGGTCTCTCAGTTTTCCATGATGTAAAACACCACAAAAGAAAAAATACCCCATCAATAATGACACCAATAATGATATCAAACACATGTCACATAATAAAATACATAGATCACACCAGGTATAACTTATGTACAAAATTAAATATTATTCGTCTTAAAGTTAGATCATATTATTCAATTGAGAGGCTCCATTGCTAACCTACACAGTGTCTCTAGGTGAGGACCCCTAATGTGTCGCTAGGTGCTAACCCACAGTGATTTCTAGGTGTTGACACAATAAGAATCTCTAGGTGTTGACCCAAAGAGGATCACTCAGTGATGACCCACAAAGAATCACTAGGTGATGAACCTCACCGTATTGCTATTATTTCATCACATCATATGCAGCACTGGATTCCTACACATAACACGCTTAATTTAAAGATTATCCTCTCTTCAAGAAATAGTTCATACCTCAAATACTATAAATTCCCACATAGAGTAACCCAAAGAACCATTTCCTCTTAAGGGCCCCAACACAATAGACGGTGCATCGATTGGATGTTTGGTCTGTATGTTATTGGATTTTTAGTTAAAAATGGCATTGTAGGATTCGAGTCAGATCCCACATGACCAACCTCTAACTTTTGACAAAACTAAAGAGAAGTATATAATAATTCCTTCCTCGTCTTAAGGGTCCCAACTCCACAAATGGCGCATCTATCAGACGCGTGATTTGCAAAATACGAGCATTTTAGTAAAAAAGGGGGCCAGTTGTGTCTCGGCCCGGTCGGACCTGATTGGATTGAGCTTACCAACCTGGCATAGGGGTTCCAAATAACCCTGGTTCAATTAGGTAGACTTAACCTAACCCAGTTTGGGTTAGGGTCCATCTCATCCAGCCTAGCCAGTGGGTTAGGGCCAATGGGCCTCGATGGACTCAACCCGATTTGGCCGAGGGTCAAGCCCACCGCGTTGCCAACGTGACCCGGTCTCATCTGGCCCTGCCCAAAGGGAACATGTTCGTCCTAACTACTGGTTGGGCTTCATCTTTCCAACTGATGACCGGTCATGTGGTGCAGCTCGTGGGGTTCTCCTGGGATGCGGCATCCAGCCACGTCTAGCCTCTACTGGCCCCACGCGTTGTAGTTCCTTCCTCTAGCCGTAGTCGACAGATCGTGACTCAGTTCATTCAGGTGGCCCAGACATAAGCCACCCCCATCATGCTGTGCCGATTGGTGGGATGACACTCTACGCCCTTGGCCGCTAACATTGTTCTTTGTCGCTAGTGCTAGCAAGCCAGTGATACCTTCGATGGGACACAAGAGTTTCTCAAGTGGTATGTTTCTCGAACCGCTTGTTTTTTGGGAATTTTTAGGCTACCACCTTCGTCATGACATCCTCAAACTCTCTTTTCCACTATCATGAGAAATTAGTCATGAAGAATTCATATTAAACAAATATGTAGGATGGTCTGAGCCTTGCTCGCGTCGGCTCACGCCCTCTGTGTTAGAGTTTAAGCATGGGGGAATGTGTTACCCACACAGCTTATGTGAAAACCCAATTAAAACCCTGCACAAATATTCACCAACACAAATTAATGATTCACAGATCAAACCGTTAGGCGTTTGTTCCATGTTCATCGTTAATTTTCATGAACTAAGAAGAACATATCAAATAATTAAAACACATAAACCCCTACCTTGTGGACGTTTGATGCCATATGGTTCATCCTCGAGGTTTCACGATGTTGAGGTTGCTTACAACTCTTTTCATCGAGGCATGTTGAAGATGATGAAGTCCCTCCAGTGTTCATTATTATTTGTTTTTGAGGTAAATAGATGTTGGTTCATCAGAGAACACCTGCAATTTAATTCCTTTTCGTCCCACGTGATGGTTTAATAAAAATAAACACATCGCAACGTTTCTATTAAGCCGCAACGTTGTGTTTTTATGTTGTTTAATTTATGAAACAATGTCGCAGTTACAGTTAAATTATTACATCGTTACACTTCATGCTATGGGTCATTAATGAGACTCATTAATGCCCCTTGTCACCTCTTAGTCGCTGAACCACAACATCACCATCCGCCACCCATTAGTGTGTAAATAAATAAAATAATTATTTCAAATTAAATTATTATTTTTCTAGAGATTGAAGGATAAAATTTTCACACAGCCCTTGTCGACCATAGTTAAGTATTTTATAAGAGAATTATGGAGTTCTGAACTCAAATATTCTCTCATAATTTTGATCTGAGAACCAGTTCAAATGATAGAAAATTTCACTAGCACATTTACTAAACGTACATTAAAATCTTCACAATTTTTTCTTGGGCTCTCCAGGTCTTATAATAAAGTGATATCAGAACATCCTGTCTCATAATAATTCCATATAATTAAAAACATTAAATATAATATCTAAGATAATATATTCTCTCTAGTTTAGGGATTTACATCCCTGAAATCTTAAACAGAACCAAAACATATAGATTGGGGTATATAGTACGAACATGAGCATCCAACTCCCATGTTCTCTCTTGGAGGTTCATGTGATTACATTGAACATGCACAAGGGGAATAAACTACTAGTGCATGAACCACTATTTTTGATCATCTATCTCTACCAAGTACTCCGCAAATGTCTCCCCATCATCAATGTACAGCTCTCCCTAGTCGATGACATGTGATGGATCATCCACGTATCCCCTCAACTACGAGACATGGAAAAAATTATATAGTTGGTGCATCTGTGAGAGAAGAGCTATGCATTATGCCACCTTTCCAACTCTGCTCAGGTTTTGAAAAGGTCTGATGAACTTTGGAGGTAGCTTTACGCCCCGGCCAAATCTTTGTAATCCTCATTGGGGTGAGACCTTAAGGAAAACAAGAAATCCCTCCTCAAACTCAAAGGTTCTATGTCTCATATATGTATAAGACTTTTGTATACTATGGGAAATCCTCACCTGCTCCTAGAGGATATACACCTTCTTAGTGGTAGAGTGTACCAAATTTGGACCCAAGAGTGATGACTCCCCTAGGACTGTCCAACATAGGGGTGATATGATAGCCCACCCATACAAGGCCACAAATGGTGCCATGAAAATAGTGAAGTGATATCTATTTTTCTATGAAAACTCAACCAATGGTAGTTGGTCCTACCAAATATGACCAAAATCCTAGACACAACACAAAGCATTTCCTCTAAGGTCTATATGGTCTACTATGTCTAACCATATGTCTGGGGTGAATATATTTGCTCAGTTGCATCTACATCCAGAATTCCACATGTAATCCCCTCCACAGCAGGGATGTAAAGTTAGCATCACAATTTGAGACGATCGCCGAAGGCACACTATGGAGGCAGACAATCTCTTAGATTTAAAGGCGTCCCAAACCCTCTTTGGTCCCTACTTGAGGATGGGTAGAAAGTGAGTCAGCTTGGGGATTCAGTGCACGACCACCTGGATGGAATCAGGGCCCCTATATGTATGTGGTAACATTGTCAAAATGTCCATGGAGATACCATCCATCTTCAACTCTGGTGCCACAAGTGGATGGGCAAGCCTACTGGAACCAAATTCTTGGCATTCAATTACCGACAATGAGGCATCGTGAAATGAACTCGACCACTGTTTTCTTCATCCTTGGCCACCATTACTGACATCAGAGGTCATGGTATATCTTCTACACTCCAGGAAGAACCACCAAAGGGGATGTATAGAACTCCCTCAACACCTCCTCCATCAACGTCCCCGGTACTACAGTGTGCCCTTTAAAAATTATTCCATTCTCCCAACCTATAGAAAATCCATTAAGTGTCCATCCTTAGGATAATTAAACACATTGGGCATCACATCAAAAAACACCAGCTTTTCCTCCTAGAGTATCTGTTAGAGGGGGAAGTAATAGTCATCAGGTGAAGGTACGAAGCTTCACCATCATCCAAAAAGGATACCTGCATTGTGGCCAACTTCTCGGTCACCTCACTTAGCAGGTGAAAACCTATCATCTTGATGAGTGTGTTTTCCACCATGTTCCCCGTTATAGTAGTATAGAACATATAAAAGTCATATTCCTTGAGAAACTCTATCCATCACATCTATATAAGGTTTATTTCCTTCAGGGAGATGATATATATGATACTCTTGTGGTCTATGTAAACTATAAACCACTCACAATCATGTAGTGTCACCACATCTTCAAGGAAAATACAAATGCCTTTAACTCTAGGTCATGGGTTGCATAGTTCTTCTCATGTCTCCAAAACTTTCATTAGTTATTGGTGATCACTACTTTCTCCTACATCAGGAAACATCCCAGTATGGTCCCTGATTTGTTTTAGAAAACTAAATACCTGACTCCCTACTCTTGTTGTCTCAAGATGGGGGAACTAATCAGTATCCGCCTATGCTCCTAGAAACACTTCAGACATCTTGAAATCCCCACGAAGGGTTATACTTTCCATGTGATAGCTGACAAGAGATAATCTACTCTAGAAAATTCAAGTATGAATATTTGGTGGTAACCAACAAACACCATGAAACTCTGTATCTCATTCACGCTCCTAGGTGGCTCTGAAGTGAGAGCTACCATTATCTATTCCTTATCCACTACTACCCCATCCTCTGGGAATACATTGACAAAAAGAGGAACTCTTGAATCTAGAACTAGAATATTCAGAGCATACCATATAGCTGGTTCTTTCAGAGTGCATCTAGTACTATCTAAGGTGTGTAGTGTGTTCCTCCTTTGATTCTGAGTACACCAATATTTCATTAAAGAAGACCACCATGAAGTGATCTAAGTAAGGCTGGAATATCCAATTCATGAGTTCCATGAACACTTATGGGTCATTGGACATGCCTAAAGGCATCAACGGGAACTCATAGTGGTTATAACAGATCTTGAATGCTATCATCTCTAAATCCTAATCTCATACCCAAAGCTGGTGATAGCCTGATCTATGGTCTATTTTTTAATTCCACCATTCTCCTGTCATCTAGACAATGAGGTAGTCTATCGTCTGTAGTTGATACTTGTTCTTTATGGTCAACTCATTCAGGCACCAAAATTCCATGCATATCCTAATTCTCCTATATTCCTTATTGAAAAAAAAACTGGTGATTTTCCTTGATAAACACTAGGCCTTACAAAACCATTCCTCTCCAAGACCACTAGTTGTACCCACAAATCAGGATGTTGTGTGGCCGCCATCCAATATGGAGGTGAAGATATTTGTGTCGTCCCTAGGTAAAAGTATATGCATAAATCTACCTCTCTTCAAAGAGGTTCTCCTGAGAAATCTTCTAAAATGACATCCTCGTATTCATCCACCACTAATAGAAATATCAGACTCCCCTCTTCCACCACACATAGGGTTAGGCTAGCTAAATGGTGAGTGATCATTTGTACCATTCTCTAAGAATGTCAATCCTATGCCTAAAAGGATCCCTTCTCTCCGGTGAAGGAAAACCTTGCCCCATCCTTGTGAAAACACTGCACATTGTGCCTAAAATAGATGATCTGAGCATGGACTGCAGATGAAAAATCCATACATAAATTGAAATCATAAGGCCTCAACGCTGCTACTTGGAGATCCCATCCAAAACACTCAACTCCTAGAGAATTCTCACACTACCGGCACTAGTGTTTAATCATAAAATCACCTCTCGTAGAAGTCTGTAATTGTATGAAATCGATCCCATGGCTCCTTCAGAATAAACATGCCTCAAGTGTGGCTTATAGAATTGAAAGAGTGACTAAAACATGTGTCTATGAGAACTTCTACTAAGGTAGAGTATACACTGATCATACCTCTAATAATCTCTAGAGCAATGTGGTCATAGGATTCCATCACCTGAATCTGGTCCCACACCTATCCACCTACTCTCGGAGCTCATGGTGGAACTCCTATGGGTGGTGGTGGTGGTACCTCAAACCAACATCCACCAAATGACACTCAACATACTCCCCTGCCAAGTCCGACTCCCTGTGGACCTCCTCACATGAACCTCTATCACTGTCTTTTTAGTCCCAAGACCGCATATTGGCCATCCATGTAGGGTGTAAGACAGTCACGAGCCATGTTCCCCTATCCGCCTCATGGGAGCCAAACTCTAGTGCTCAGATGACCTTCACTACATCACAAGCTATGTATCTCAATACCTGCATCCCTAGGTCATACTCCAAAAGGTCTAGCACACTTGGGCCTCTACGTCGTATGCATACTCACTGCTACAGTTGACTCAACCACTTGACATCCTATGGTGGATCTCACCATCAGTGCCTGCTCAGCTAGGAAGCTATCCACATGTTGGTCTCTCTATTTCACTCCATCCTACCTTCGGATTCTGATAGAATTCATAGATTCTCTAATATCCCATCAGAGATCCTACTCAAAGGGTTGGCCCTTCTTGAAAGGGTCTTGTACCAGGTCGTTGGAGTAGTAGGAGAGGTCGGTAAACCTCTCTCAGTACTGGACCACAATCAGGCTACCCTTATGTATGTGTAGTAACTCCTAAACATGCACTGAGCTTAGTGTATCTCGTAAAAACTCTGCCCTGAAGAAGCTCTCAATGTCCACACAGACAAGGGTCGACTACTCGTGTGTATAGATCATCAAGCTCCACCACCTCCCAGTCTTTCCCCGAAGAGGGATAGCATCTTGAACGACCATCTGATCTGTCAGTGTCTCTAATAGGAAAAAACTAAAGTTACTACCTCTGGCCAATCCTCAGCTACCTGAGGATCTTCCTCACCTCAAAACCTTGATGGTCTCTGTCTATGGAACTCGTGCAACACACTTAGTCGACGTGCATTGTCCACTGGGGGGGTTGGTAGCAACTATTATTCTCAAGGTGGTGGTGTAGCTGGTACACCACCTGAAAGTGTTATCACTATAAGTGGCCCCTCCACCAACGCCTCATCAATTGGTGGACCATCATCGTGATCACTCACAGGAATTAGGGATGGCTTTCTTCATGGAGGCATACTGTAGAGAAACAGATGAGTCCGGTAAATATTTTATACCCAGTGAGATGAGAAACATGTGATTTGGAGACAAACATTTTAAAAAAACACATGCAACTAGTGTTTTTTCATACCGAGATAAAAAAATTTAGGGTCTTGGTGTATGGATATGTCGGTCGCTGCACCAACACTGGACTCCTTAGATTGAAATCTGATCTCAAGACACTTAACAACATTCCCCCATTAAAAATTTAGACTCATATTTCATCTGGTAGAATAGACTTCCCTCTCACACCACTTTTTCATGACCCATTCCTCGGGGCTTGTGATGTTACTACCTGAATCCCACCTTCCATAGGCCAGAGGATGGTGACTAGCCTCAGAATGGAATATCCCAAAGAGGGAAGGCATTGCCTTAAAACTAGTACACACACATGCCCAACCACATCCCAACACACTGAATGAGGGAAACAAGTATACTACTAAAACATGGATGAGTGCAAGTACAAGTGAAAGTAAGTGGACCAGAATACAAAACCAACATGGAACTGAAAACAGAAAAGTACAAAAGGAAAATCTAATGGCCATCTGCGGAAAACCCCACCTCATTCTGAGAGTAGTTAAGCTATTGGAAGCCATGTAGTATGTCCAACCCACTATGTCCTACTAAGACCCACATGCTCATAGGCCATCAAGTCCATCATCGTAGTGTCAATCAGTACCGTCCCCATGAGCACCACTATTAAAACAATGATCATCTAGACCAAACACAACATGTGTAGGCGAAGCCCGTGTAAGGGTGAGTATAACAATAATCAATAGGGAACCCAAGACACCTTAATGTCTCTCAGTAATTCAAAAAGGAAAACACCACAACGGAAAAATATCCCTAAGGTAATGCCACCAAGAATGATCTCAAACACATATCCTAAAGTAAAATATGCAGCTCAAAATAAGTTTAACTTATGTAATGAAGTAAATATGACTAGTCATCAATATAAATCATCATATTCTATTTAGAGGCATTCCTGCTTACCCGCATAGGGTTGCTATGTATTGACCCACAAAGGATCTTTAGGTGATGACCCACTAAGGATGGCTAGGTGCTGACGCACTGAGGAACTCTAGGGGCTGGATGACATAATATAATTAGGTTCTAAACCGTGGAGGATCTCTAGGTGCTGAACCACATAGGATCTCTTGGTGGTGACCCACAAGGGATCACTGTTATTTCATCACATCACAGCCTGCCACTAGATTCTCATACTGAGCATTCTTGATTTATAGAGGATTCTCTTCTCAAGACATCAACCATAAATTAACAATCAATAAGTATCACATAGAGTAACCCCAATGTACTATCTCATCTTAAGGGTCCCAACGCAACATATGGCACATTGATCAGATGCATAGTTTGTATGTTATGGGTTTTTAGTAAAAAGGGACATGTTGGATTTGAGTCTGATCCAACCCAGCCATACTCCATCTTCTTCCAAAACTCGGGAGAAATATATCAAAATGACCACCTCATCTCAAGGGTCCCAAAACCACTGATGTAATGCCAATTGGACTCATGGTTTTAATGATACATGTGTTTTAGTAAACACGGGGACGATTGTGTTTGGGCTCGGTCCGACCCGGTTGAACCGACCATTCCAACCTGGCCTAAGGGTTCCAGATACCCCTAGTTCAATTAGTAGGACTTCACCAGACCTGGTTTGGGTTGAGTCTGGTATTGTACAGCTTGGCCAGTAGGCCAGGATACCTTGCCCAATTTGGTTGAGGGTCGAGCTACCTGGGTCGCCCAAAGACCGGGTCTCCTCTGGCCTGGCCCGACCACTGGCTCGGGAACAGATCACCAGCAGAAGACATGGCACATCATGCAGCTAGTGGGATGCCCCTAGGATGTGTAATCCTTCCCTTTATGGCCTCCTATGGCCCTACGATGTGCATGGACTTCTTGTAGCTGCAATCGATGGATCGCAGCTCAACACGTCTAGGTGGCCCAAACGCGGGCCACCACCTCCACACGGTGCCGATGGGTGTTGAGTCTCCCCACCACTATTGTTTCCTGCCATAGCGGAACGCCAACGAGCACACTGCCCCCCTCTGTCAGCATCGGTATGCTGACAGTACGTCTGAAGGGCCCCTAGAGTTGTGCTGGTTGTTTGTTTCTCAAATCGCTTGTGTATACAGAATTTTAGGCCTTCTCCTTCACTACGATGACCTCAAACTCACTTTTTCACCGTCTCAAGAAATTATCCACAAAGAATGCAAAAATGAACATCTATGGTGGAAGGTCTGGGCCTTTCACATGTCATCACATTCCCACCGCAATAGAGATTAAGCATGGGTGAAAGTGTAAACCACACAATAAAAGTGAAATCCCAATTCAAAACCCTGGACAAATATCCACCTTCTAGAACGAGTGATTCATGGATCAACCCGTTATTCAGTTTTTCCGTATTCGTCATTAATTTCCTAGAGCGAGGAAGATCTTATCAAATACTTAAAATGCACAAACCCCTACCTTGTTGATGTTCAATGCCAAATTGGTCTTCCTCAAGGTTTCACGATGTCGATGTCGCTTCTGGCTTCGTTCCTCGAGGCACGTCAAAGATGTTGAAGTCCCTCCAGCATTCATCGTTTTTCATTGGAGAGGAAAACATATAGCGGTTCATCCGAGAATCACCACAGTTTAATTCCCCATTATCCAACATGTTTTTTTAATAAAAAACATGTCCTATCATTTCTGTTGTGTTTACATTATTGTGTCGTTATTATACGTGATCTAGATCATTAATGATCCTCATTAATGTGAATCACCGCAACCTGGTCACTGCATCGTATCATCATCGTCCCCCACCCTCTGTCCAGTAGTGAAATAAAATAATTATTTAAAAATAATTTATTATATTTATTGAAATGTTTAAAAAATAATTTTTCCACTCGGCCCTTTCCAGCTAAAGATAAATCATTTCTAAGCGAATCTCAGCATTCCGAATTCAACGGTGCCCTCATATTTTCAATCCGAGCTATGGTTCAAATGATTGGAAATACTGCTCGCACTTTTACTGAACGTTTCTTGAAAAATGTACACAATTCCATTCCAGGACCTCCAGGACTTGGAATCATATGTAGTTAGAGCGTGTCGTCTCAGAATAATTCCATATAATTAAAAAAATTCCATAGAATTTCTGAAAAATTATAATGTGGAGAGGATGTCATAGTGGGTGGAATTTTATAAGTGGGGGATACGACACACATGAATATTTTTAAAATAAATATTTATACCCAAGTTTATCATTTACCAAAAGGCTCCAAAATGTCTTATTATAGAACCAATGATAATTTAAGGTCAAAATAGGTCCATAAAATTAAATGTAGACATATGTTTATGTCTTTTTGAACCATATATTTTTTTCCTTATATTTTTTTACCACATGTAAATCTATTTTAACCTTAACGATTTTAAATATATATTTTTCTATTTTCAAATTTATTTTTGAATAGAAATTAAGGTTACCTTATTATATAATAGAAATTATTACGATTAAAAATATAAAATATATTTTTCTAAATTTAATTCATTGATGTTGATGAATTTATTTTAATATAAAACACCCATACGTAATGAAAATATGGTTTTAGAATCAGGGTTGCTTGTATCTGAAGCTATCATAGAGATTAAATTTGTTTGAAATATATATATAATAATGTCTCCTGATTTTATAGTGAAAACCAAAATATTTATTTGTATATGGACTTTTCATATGTCGAAAATTAAATAGAGGTCATTGTATTGTGAAATAATGACATTCATATGTTGTTTTCTTGGGTTTGACCGCATAACAAAATTTTAATCATTTTTCACTATTAAACTGATTAGTCAATCATTCTGACCACACATTACATCATATTGATGTGAGGTTTATTCCTTCATGTCACAAATTTAATGGTGGTCATTTTCCTATGATTTTCAAACAATCTCAAGCCATTTTTATAGAATTCGACCCATTGAAACATGTTTTTTTAAATACATTAATTCATTAAAATAAAATTTTATATTATTCAGATCTCCCCACGCATTGGAATAATTATACATTTATGTTTATATGATATTTGTAGAGTTTATTATAGGATTTGACCCTTTGAAGGATCATTTTTTCAATAAAATTCATAAAAACTCCCTATTGGTCCATCTGCAAAAAACATGTCATGGATTTACATGTTCTCTATTCATACATATCATACATTAAACGGATTTCATTTTCATATTATATTATGATAATCCAATGCAGTTACCTTGTCATTTACACTTAAATAAACATTCTTTAAAGACATTAAAATATATTAAAATTGTTTTATCATCCATTACAACAAGAACACACATCAAATTGACATATGATCTGTTTATACATGAAAATACCTAGTAAAATATTTGTGTCTACGGTTTTCTTGAAAATATAGGCTCATTTTCATTTTTCAATAAAGACACACATTTGGTCATTCGGAGAAAACTCAATGTCGGTATTCTATGTTATCTTTTCCTATATATCACAAATTATATGGGGGTTGTTTTCATATAATTTTGTAACATTTCAGATTCATTTTAATGAATTTAATCATTTGACAAACATTTTTAAATACAGTTAAATATAATAAATTGCATTTTCACTATGGAAAAACCTATTATTTGCAATGAGTTTTTGGTGACGGGAAGGGTCCCATCGTAAATAGTACGCCTGGAGGGACTATTTGGGATGAGACCCTCTTCCCATTACAAATAGTCATTTTTGTGATGAGATTAGGTATCTCGTTGAAAATGGTTTGGTACACACTACATGCCAACCCGCTGGAAGATTATTTTTTATGGGACCCATCACAAATACCCTTTTAAACCATTTCCCCCTAATTAATTTGGTTTAGCATTTGTGACAGGTCCCATCGCAAATACATAAATTTAAACCACCATATCTAATTAATAGAGGGTTAGTATTTATGATGGGAATCTAGTCACAAATAATCTAACCTATATACATCCCCATCTGTTTTTTATTCATTCACATCTCTCTCAACTCATCTCTCTCACTCTAGGAACTCTCATATTTCTATCTGAATTTTTTTCCAATGTTTAAAATTTTATATCTATGCGATTTTCAAGCCATGCTGGCAACAAAAAATATGTTTTAATGTTATTAATCTATCTCATTTATTTTTTATTTAGTTTATTTAATTTTATGTTAGTAATAATTGTTGTTAATTAATGATAAATTAAAATAGAATTACACTGTTTTATTTTACATTATTTATTTACAAATACGTTTTTTCACTTGTAAAAAACTCATAAATTGTAATAAATGGTAATATTTTGAAATAAATTTGAATAATTTGGAATAATTAGAAATAACAAGGAATAATTAGTAATAATTAGTAATAATTATTTCTAATTATTACTAATTAGTAAAAATAGTAATAATTAGTAAGAAATAATAATAATTAGTAATGAATAGTAATAATTGGAAATAATTAGTAATAATTAGGAATAATTTTTTATAATTTGGAATACTTGGGACAAATTAAAAAAAAATTAATAATAATTATTAATAACTAGTAATAAATAAGAATAAACATTAATAAATAGGAATAAATATGAATAAATAGGAATAAATAAGAATTAGTAGTCAAAAAATAGGAATAAATAGGAATAAAAAATAATAATTAGGAATAACTGGGAATAAATAGAAATAATTAGGAATAATTTGGTATATTTAAGAATATTTAAGGATAATTAGTAATAATTTGTAATATTTAGTAATATTGAGGTATAATAGGTAAAATTGGGAATAATTAGTACTAAATAAGTATAATTAGTAAAAGAAATACGTATAACTATTAAAAAATGTATAATTAGAAATAAATAGGTATAACTACTTATAAATTGGTATAAATCCAAAAAATAGGTATTATTAATAATAAATAGGTATAATTAGTAATAATTAGTAATAATTAGAATAATTAATAATGCATAGTAATAATTAGTAATGGTTAGAAATAATCAGTAACAATTAGTACTAATAAGTAATAGTTTGAAATAATTTGTAATAATTTTTAATAATTAGTAATAGTTAGTAATAATTCGTAATAATTACGAATAATTACCAATAATTACTATGAATTTGTAAGAATGGCTAATAATTAGTAATAACAAGATATAATTAGTAATAATTACTAATAAATTGGTATAATTAGTAACAAATTGTAATAATTGGTAATAATTAGTAATATTTTTTTATGAATTATTAATAATTTGTAATAATAAGTAATAATTATTAATAATTTGTAATTAATAGGTATAATTAGTAATAAATAGATATAATTAGTAATAATTAGAATCAAATGGGTATAATTCGTAATAACATGTAATGAAAATGTATTATTATTAATGATTAGTGATAAATATGTATAATTTGTAATAAAAAGTAATATATAGTAGTAGATTGTAATAAATTGTAATAAATTGTAAGAAATTGTAAAAAAATGTAATAACTAGTAATAATTAGTATTAATTAGAAATAAGTAGCAATAAAACTAATTAGTTATAATTAGATGTAATTAGAAAAAATTAGTATCAATTAGAAATAATTAGTAATAAATAGAAATAATAATTAATAAACAGATATAATTTGTAATAATTATGAATAAATAGTTATACTTAGTAATAAATTGGAATATTTAGTAAAAATAAGAAATAATTAGGTATACTTAGTAATAAATAGGTATAAATAGTTATAAATAAGCATAATTAGAATTAAATAGGTAAAAATAGTAATATATAGTTATGATTAGTAAAAACTACGTATAATTAATAGTAAATAAGTATAATTAGTAATAATTGTTATTAATTTATAAAAGATAGTAATAATTAGTAAAAAATTGGTATAATTACTAATAAAAAGAAATAAATAGGTTTAATTAGTAATAATTAGTAACAGTTAGTAATAATTATTAATAATCTGTAAAAATTAGTTATAATTAGTAATAATTATTAATAATTAGTTATAATTAGTAGAAAATAAGAATAATTAGAATTAATTGGTAATAAAAAGGAATAATTATTAATAATTAGTAATAAATAGTTTTATTTAGTAATATTTAGTAAAAATACTTATAATTGGTAGTAAATAGTAATAAATAAGTATAATTATTAATAATTAGCATTAAATAGTAAAAAATAGTAAGAAATAATAATAAATAGAAATAAAAATAACAATTAGAAATAAACAGTAATAAAAACTAATTAGAAGTAGTTAGTAGAAATTAGCAGTAATTAGGAGAAATTAGTAATAATTAGTAACTGATTGAAATAAATAGTAATAAATCGTGG
This sequence comes from Viscum album, assembly GCA_963277665.1. Lineage (NCBI taxonomy): Eukaryota > Viridiplantae > Streptophyta > Magnoliopsida > Santalales > Viscaceae > Viscum > Viscum album. Next base: position 1,822,382,205 of record OY728164.1, read on the forward strand.
TAATTAGCGGTATTTAGTAATAAATAGTGGTAATTAGAAGTAATTAAGAAAAAAATTCAATTTTTTTCTTTTATTTAATTGTGTTTTTATTATATAAAATTATTCATAACAATAATTATTTTATATTATTTTGAGAAAAATGGAACAAGGAATTTGACAACAGTCATTATTAGATTCTCACACTTGGTTAAATCAGTGGAGGAATCCAAATAGTTCGGGTATAAATCCTTTATATTTTGATGGTGTTGAAACATTCATATCATTTTCATCGTCAAAACGAATTTTTTTAGAAAGGACATTTAAGTGTCCATCTAAAAATTGTTGTCTTACGACATTTTACACATTTGAAAATATATGGGGAAATCTATTGTTCTATGGTTTTCGAATAGATTATGTTTCTTGGTATCAACCTAGTGAATTTAGTTCCAGGGGATATATTAATAATTTGGCTTTGAATCCATAATAGTTTCCAAATTTAGTATATGATGTGTTATATTTGTCTTGTCCACAAACCGATACTCAGAATGATATTGATTTAACTCATGAGTTGGAACCATCTAAATTTTATGACATGTTTAGGTTTGTTGAGGATGTATTATATCCTGTTTATAAGATAAGAAAATTTAAAATAGTTGCAATATTTTTCACTATTAAATCAGATAATGGAATGTCAAATAGTTATTTTGATCATATATTCTCTTTGGTCAAAACACTGTTACATGAATGAAATGTGTTGCTTATAATTTTTTATGAGAGAAAGAGGTATATTTGTAATCTAGGTATTGGTTATGAGAATATTCATGGATGTTCAAATGATTGCATCTTATATTATGGTGAAAATGATTCTTTGGATCGTTGTACCCCTTGTGGACCATTGAGGTATAAAGAGGAACAACTAGGGATGTCTGGATTGATTCCTGTAAAATAGTTGAGGTATTTTCTAATTACACTGGGATTGCAACATTTATTTATGTGTCAGAACACATAAACATTGATTCCATCGCACAAAACCAATATTTGAACCAGTAAAAGCATAAATCATCAATCTGATGGTGATTCATAGAATAAATTATACCAAGAACATCTTTCTTTTACATCAAAATCATAAAACGTGGAATTGGTACATTCTGGTGTGGGATTCTATTCATATGGTTATTATGGCTGTCCGTTTTAATATTGGACTATCTTTATAACTCCACACAATTTACCTCCTTGGATTTTGATGAATGGGACATATAGTTTCTTTACCTTATTAAATAAATGAAAAATGAAAAGGAATATTTATGTTTTTTTGAAACCATTTATTGTGGAGTTCAATATCTTACAGACTAATTATGTCAGTACGTATGATTTTTATGGGATATAAAATTTCAAACTGAAATTTTCATTTTTGTAAAAAACATTTATGACTTCCGTTTATATGGAATGTTATATGGATGTAGTACACATGGTCCAAAATCATGTTCATACTGTATGAGATTCATCAAAGAATTTATTCTCATTAATGGATGAAAACCTTCTTTTTTTATACTATCATCGCAAATTCTTTCCAACTGAAAAATATCATTTCACAAAATATAAAATTGAATGACATGGATCTCCAATAATTATCTCAGGTATAAATTTAAAATCATATGTCTCTTCATTACCACCCATAATATTTGGACCAACTAAAAAACAAAAAAAACCGATGTCTTTGGGAAAGAATACAATTTTATAAAATAGATCATTTTTTGGGATCTACAATAATGGTCTGATTTTTTGGTCAGTCACATGTTCGATGTAATGAATTTTTAGAAGAACAATTTTGATCATATATTTTATTCAGTTTTGAATACACTTGGTAAGAGAAAAAATAATATAAAGGCATGATTAGATCTTGCCAAATTTTACGGGAAACTAGAACTTGAACTATTTGAAAATGTGACATCATATATGTTAATGATGGAAAAGTATATTAAACAATTTCTGAGGATAATAAACTTTTTTAGTGGATTTTATATTTTAGGATTCAATATGGTTATGTTTCCAATTTGGGGAGATGTGTTTGAAATTGTCATATTACCAGATAAAAATTCATCACTGTCATGTCATAATTGGAATAATTATGCTGATTAGATTAAGAGGATTGATGAAATGTATTATTTGGGGTCTAATAATAGACATATCATATTTTTTGGACACAATTTTCTAGGTAAAATATACTATGATGCCCAAAGAATACTACAAGATGATGTTCTGTTTATTTTATGTAAACTAGAAAAAATCTTCCAACCAGATTTCTTTGATTCAATAGAACATTTGATATTATATTTTTTACATTAAGAAAAATATTTAGGTCTGATAAAGGTCTGATGGATGTATCCATTTGAGAGATGCATGTATAAATTAAAGAATATTGTATGTAACAATGAATCAGTTGATAGATCAATTATAGAAACTTATTTGCAGGAGGAATTTTTTTCTAGTTTCATTACTTTCAATCTGAATATCTATCAAAACAAAACCACATGGGCCTTAACTAGAGAAAAGTAGATGTTAAAATGAGAAATCAATTCTCAGTTTTTAATCTGTTTGAACTTTGCTATGGTGGAGTTCTTGAATGATGGTTTTGAGATGATTAAAATCACAGAGATCGTACATATAATCTTCTCAACTCTGAAGAAATGACACCATTTATACAATGAGTGCTCCTATCACATAATATATAATATTTGTAATAGTTAATTAATATTATTTATTTATAGGTTATATGATAATCATAATAAGATATAGCTACCAAAAATTACACCATCATCTCTTGAAGATACAATTGATAATTAATTTTTCCTACTAGTTTCAAAAACTTGTAGCATAAATTATTTATAGTTTAACATATAAAATCAATTTATAACTTGTTATATTGATATTTTTCCTACAAATTTTTAGGTATCTCTACATGATAATGAAATTGATAATCTTTTGTGTGTATTGAGTAACACACCATTAAAAATGGTTAAAGATGGTAATTTATATATGGTGAATAGTTTTCAATTTCATACACATGATTATGGGGAAACATATAAACAATGAATAATGTTTTTTTCTTTTGTGGGATCTTATCATAGAGAAATTAAAGTTGAATTTTATGACACACAGGATGGAAATATTGAATTGTGATATCTTGGACAAAATTACATAATTGTGTTTAAATGTCAGTGGTTGGATACTAAGAGAGGATTTCATGTTCATCTGAGCCATGGAATCATTGATTTTATATATATAATACTTCATTACATAAATGAACCATTTTTATTCTCTCATAATGAGCATCAAATTTATTATGATCATTATTGTGCTACATCAATAGAGTTGGGTGAATGGTGGAGCATAATAAAAATGAAATCTTGGGAGAATCGGTTTATTCAAAGTGAATGTGGTTTTCCTAAAGTGAAAGGAATAAAAAACATTCAAGAGACTACTCCTACTTCGTATTTTTCATGAAGATACATGAATATAGATTATGACCACACACAGTTAAGGGTAAATGGTGATGATTATGTTAATGATATTAGAAATGAATTTGAAATGACATGAGATAATAAAACCAAATCTCATAGGTAAATTGATGATGATGAATATGAATATGACGATATTAACACAATTAGATATGAATATGAAGATGAATATTAATATTGGTATTGTTATGTGACATTTATAATCATATATAATATATATCTATATATAGTTTTTGTTTCCAACTATTTTCTTACAACATTCCTTTCAAGTTTCAATTGGACTTAGATATATTTCGTATGTTCGAGGAGTCTGTTATATCTAATGATGAGTAGGATGTTGGATCATCTGACCCTCATAATGTTGGTGATTTATCGAGGAGTTTGAGGGGGCTTTGTCTTGTGCGATTGATGATTCATATGCCTATCCCTAAGTAATTTCAATGACTAGGATTTGATCCATGCATGTAATGGTAAGTTTACCTCTGTATTTTATACAGTTTTGATTAATAATAAATAATTTATATATATACTAAATGTTGGATAATTTGGTTTGTTTTCATATATTTTTTTATATATCTATTAGACTTGTGAGTGATATATTGATATATTATTTTTCTGGAGCATGGCTAACATGGGATAAGATTCCCAAAGGTTTTCAACAACAAATGTTTGATAATTTACTAGTACGTAAATAAATAATATGTATATTGAAATTTATGAAATTATTAAATTGATAATATAAATTTTTTATAGGGTTTATGGTATCCCATTGATGAGAGCATGTGTGACTCTTTCTTGCAGGCATGGGAGGGTTGTAAGAATGATCCTTTTAGTCAGTTTATACCCAATTAAAGGATTAAAATAATGAGGAATGTATGAGTCATAGAGTTTGTTCAGTCTTGCTCTTCCCACAAACCTGATTAATTTTGATCTGAGATTTGGGATAGATTATGTACACACTATATGGGTGGTCATTTTTAGAGGAAATTTTTAGTAGGTTGGAAGAACAGAGGGAGACATGATGTGACACATCGATCTAGTAGTAATATATTTATTTCACATAAAAAAAATATGGTATGTACCTTTTTTAAATAATTTTTAAAAAAACAAATATAAATTATTTATATTATATTTATATAGGCAGTTGAACAACATGATATTACGGTGTTTGAAATTTATATGAGGATGTACAATGATATTTTTAGTGGGGATATTAGAGGTGATCGCCATTATTGGATTATGGTCAGTATAATTTAAATATGAGTCTTAAAATTAGCTGCAAAAGCTATTTTAAATATTTACATTTTAAATTGTTATTTAAGGAGTTATATGATTCTACAACATCTCAAACACACACTGGGATTCAAGCTGAGACCGATGATCAGACTAGTGAAACATGATTTTATGACGTAGCATGGATGTAGGTGACCCAGTATGCCTTCGAGAAAGACTGAGCAGTTGGTATCGGCTCTCGATTGATGCGTAATAGTTATTATAGTACCGTTGAGATGGCGGGGTATCACTCGAGAGGAGCTCATGTATAGTCATCATCATATGCTGCATAGTAGAGGAGCTGTTTTGAGCTCAATTAGAGCGTATAAAGAGTTTTCATATCGAGTTGGAAGGGCTCTGTCGATATTGGCAGTAACAATAGGAGGAGGAGATGCATCGATGACAATAACATCAGTATGAGAAGAAAATGTTTTAAATGTGATGTTCAACTCAGGGTTTAGGGATCGAGTTCCCTCCACCATTGCCTTCATCTCCTCCTCCACCTTCAAACGACACTCCCCCTCAGTGATTTATTTACTTTTTATGATAATACAAGTGAATGTAATTAATTTGTAATGTTATATATTTACATTTCTATATAGTTCATTTTTATTGTGTTTTGAATATTTCATTTTTCATTACATATTTAATTTTTTTATTTTATTTCATTTTTATTTATTTAGTATTGTTTTATTATTTATTAGAATTATTATTTTTATTATTTTATTATTTATAGTATTTATATATTTTTTAGAATACGGTGAATTGTATTATTAAATAATTCTTTGTAAATTTATTTTTATTATTATTAAATTTATAAAAACAAATTTTATTAATATTAATTTTATTAATAATAATATTAATATTATTATCATTTTTTAATATTATTTATTAATATAATTTTATTGTTATTATTAATATTATTTTATTCAATTTTTATTTCATTTTTTAATTTATTATTTTTTAAAGGCATTTGCAATGGGCCTATCATAATATTTTTTTTAAAACTCAGAGAAACACTTTACAACGATAGAATTTCATGTTGTAAAAAATACTATTCGTGATACCATTTTAAACAATTGGGAATTTGTTAAAGGGACCCGCCAACAATTGTTTGTTTTTTTAGTGTTTTCATCAATGCATGCTGGATTAATGAGCATATTTTTGTATCTGTCTCAAGTAAATCAATGGTCATTTTTCTGTGATTTCAGGAAAATTTGAGGCTTCTTTCTTGGTTATGCTGAATTGAAAAAAAATTCTTGACTTTCAGATCAATAAAAACAAACTTTTGGTAATCAAAATAAAACCACATATAGGAATGTTGTGTAGTGTGCTCCAATATGTCAAAATCTATATAGCATTTTTTCATGAATGTTTTAATTTCTTCGTTAGATTTTAGTCATATATCTTTTTAAATCATTTTTCATTATAAAACTATTCTTTTTATCATTATCACCACATAACTTATTGGAATGAATTTCTTCCTACTCATATTTTTCAGAAGATATTTGGTGAATGATTTTATGTGATTTGATAATAATATGATGTTATTTTCTATGTCATTACACATAGAATAATGTTTTTTGAATATGTTTAAATCATTAAAAAAAAATTATATGCTCACGGAACATCTGATTGATGGGTTGCATGTTCCTACATCTCTATAATTATTCAATAATAATAGTCCTATTATTTCATAATAATCTAATATCACCTTAGGTCTTCAATATTTTGTGTTAGTTTATTCTTTATACTAATATTCTCATGTTTAAGGATTATATTTTTTTCCCTCAACTTCTATATTTTCATTTTTATTTCCCTAAAAAATATAGGATAATGATATTAAAATGATTTGAAATTTATTGGAATAAAAAAAGGGTCAATACGATGGATAAATTTCTTATTATGATCCAACGTATCTTTTTACCAGGATATTTTTATTTAAATTCCATATCACATGTGAAGTTGTCCAAACTAAAGATAAATTCATGTCTGTAGAAAAAATTAATGAAATGGACTTTTAGTCATTTAATTGAATCCTAAATTCAAATTGGCATTCATTCTGGTACTATATTCCCTTCATTAAGCAATTATTCTATTTATACAATTTCATGAAAATTGGAAATCGTTTTTTATGTTTTGACTCTTTGACACAAATTTTCAATGACTTAAATAAAACTAAAATGTATTTTCAATAATTACGACCACACAACACATGATATTAACTTGTGGTCTATTATTAATATAATTATTTAATAAATTATTTGTCTTCTATTATTTCACTACAATTTTATAACTTTTTCCAACTTTTTACCCTTTAAAAAATATTTTCTTACATTTCAATAATTAAATTCCCATTTTTGTTCATTTCAAGAAAACTTTAAGTTTAATTAACATGATGCCTATTTCTACATGTCAAAAATCAAATAATGGTCATTTCCTTATGATATAATAAAATTTGATTATTTTTGTTCTGTTTTGATCCATTGACTCACGTTTTTAGATACATAAAAAAATATATTTTATTCAATTTGAAATCACTACAATCACATTGACATGAGGTTGGTATATTAGTGAAATGAAATTAATCAAGGAAAATTTTTCTTTTGATTTTACATCAATATGATATCATTTGGTTTAATTTAGAAGTTTTAATGTATGAATTTTTCCTTCTAAATGAATAAACAACAGATTATTGTTTATTATAAGTAATCCAAATTATGATTGATTTTCAGTATATTAATACATGTCAAAAAATAAATTAAAGTTATTGTCCTTTTATTTCACTTAAATTTGACCCTGTTTTCTAGATTTTAAACCTTTTCTGTTCTCTTTTATAAACCTCATCTTATAATACTATTATTTTGGACATTGTGATCACCCCTCATGTTGAATTTATTTTTGGTGTATTTATGAATGTAAAAAATTAATCGATAACAATTTAATGGCATTTTTGAAGATTTAATGTATATTATAATGAGGTAATTACAATAAAACTATATTTTTGGTTATTTTGACCACACAACAAGTTGAATTGATGGTCCATTCATTCCAACATGATAAAAATTTTCCTATTGCTATGAGGCCAGTTCCTACATGTCCAAAATAAATAAAAAATAATCCCCCTACAATTTCAGGACAAACAGTGTCCATTTTCTTGGTATTGACCTCATGGGCGCTTTTTTTTAATGATTAAATAAATAAAAATTCAATTTTAGTAAATTTCAGAAAAATGAAAGATTTAATGACATGAGATATATTCATACATAAAAAAAATTTAAATGGTATTCATTTTCATAAGATTTTATGAAAATATGAGGTCATTTTTAAGGATTGGTTCATTTGAGACATGCTTTAATGTCTTAAATAAAAAAAATCATTTTCAATACATATGGAATTTTTGAAGAAATGGTTGATTTAAGGTCTATCCATATATGTCAAAATTATGAAATTATCATTATCCTATAGTTTCATGGAAATCTGTGGCCATTTTTTTATTTTTGAACCTTAAATGTTTGTTTATTGAATTTCAAATAATAAAAAATTAACTTTTTGTACAATCAGAGAAAACTGAAAGTTGATATAATATGTGGTATATTTTTATATTATAAAAATTAAATGGTGTTTTTTTCTAATGAATTTATTATAATCCAATTCTGTATACAAGGTTTTTACTATATAGAATACTTTTGATCATTTTTAATGTAAAATTTACTTTTTAAATCATTCTAACCACAATGTATATTGTAATAATGGGTGATTTATTCAAATATGTAAAAACTTTAAAAGTGGGGTTTTATATAATTATTACTCTCCCATGAAATTTCATGATGATATAATACAAGGATCTAAAAATTGATAAACTACTCAATAAAAATTAACGAACCACATATAAATTGAAATACATATTCTAATTCTCTAAAAAACATAAACTGTTGAAATTAAATACATGATCCACTGCTCAAAGATAGTACATACACATGATACTATTCTATAAAAATGATTCAAAACTCAAATTTATTTCGTGTAAAAGAAGCTATTAACTGAAACAAAATAAGATTACTTATTGTTCTAATATATTCTCTTTCTCCAGTCTTCCATGATGGTGTATTTCTATAAAATATAGTTTTACTCCACTCTATCCCCTTGTATTATCCATGACATTATAATCATCTTTATAATCATCAAAATAAATATTCTACTAGAAATCAAATGCGAAAACAAATCAAAGGTTTGTCCCAACACCAAGGATTTGATAAAGCACTAATGAAATTCTGTGAGAACCTGATTATAATCATTATCCTGATTATTCTCTTAATTATCATCCTAAATCTCCCCATCTCCATCCTGATCCGCACCTTCCTTCTTTTTCATTAGTCCTTTAGCCCTGTACCCCAACCCAATTGGATTTACAAACTTGAACCAAGAAAAATAAGGTAATATTGAAAATATCATAATGGACTTCCTGTAATTGTTTTATCAAGCATATTGATATGGCCTAGTTTGAAAATATAAAAATCAATGACATAAACACTTCCTAGATAATTTATGGTTAGAAAATAGCCAGGGTGACTAAATACAATATATTTGAACATAATTTACCAGATGCTTCTGTTCCAGCTTCTCAAACAAATCAAACATTATCTAATGTATAAAAAATCACTACAATAAGTAAATATAAATACAATTTATAAATTTAATATAAATGATATTTTTAATGTATCCAAAACATACACAATTTTTTGGCCACATACTATAATTATAAAATTGGAGTGAAACCGAAATCAGGATTCCACTAAACTGGTGTTTTCTTTCATTTTTTTGTTTGCCTAAAATTTCAAAACCAAATCAAGATAGAGAGTTAATGAATTATAAATTGGAAAGAAGCAACCCACAATCAATATATACAACATCTAAACCGTTTAGTGAACTCCAGATATTTTTATAATGTTCATATTACAAATATAATAGTTCAATAGGAATGTTATCCTTAATAAGCCCCAAAGAATCCCAAAGTAATCCTTGGATTTTTTTTCCTTTAGCTCATTTTTATCTAAGAACCTCTCTATATTAGCATCTTGGTCTTTTGAAGAGTCAAGTAGATAGTCATATTTAGGGAACATTTTGGATAAAAATGAACCTGAAATAAAATACACAAACATATAATGAAATGTCATAAAACATTTTATATATATACCAAAAATCCACTATAAAATTAAGATGTTATCAATATGAAAATATCGTTCACGTTTTAAGTACACATAAGCATAAATATTAGTGTTACAGAATCTGGAAATAATATTGGACATTTAATTTACTGACTATTTATAGAGTGGAAAGAATAATGGTTAATAACATTATACCTTTATATTAGATCTTCAACCTAAATATCTTCCAACAACGTCAAAAATTTATATTCATAACAAATGAAAAAAATATAAATATGAAGTTTAGAAATTAGGAAAAATACTAATGAAATATGAAAATAAAAATTTAAGTAGGAAATGTTAGATATATTCAACATTTATGTACAAGTTCTGCACAAAATACATGTAGGAATGCATCCTAAAAATTTTCCACCATTGTGGGAAAAAATCTGGACTTTTCACATGATCCATGGAATGATCTCTACCATCATAATGAATTAAAATTATTACAATATGACTAATTATGGTCCCATAGCTACCTGCCATAACATCCTACTCTCCCATAATAATATACTCCTCTCCCCTATGGGATCTAAAGGAAAATTATATCTTATAGAAATAGTTTCATTTGAAAAACCAACATGTCAATCCATCTTGAATATAAAATAGAAGCTGATTATATCAATAATAAGTTAATGAAGATTTCATATCCTCCAACTACTATGGTTTTATATTGGGAAACATGAACAAAATCCAACCATTTTAAATGATATGTAATAGGAACTATCATCTCTGGTAAAAACTCTATGCTTAACCCCACCTAGATATAACATGAGAAGAAAAAAAATTAATTGGATTCTATTATATCGTAAAATGAAATATAAAGACTCAAAGAAATCAAAATCATACCTTTGATGTTAAAATTAAACTACGCTCCATCTGTTGAAAAATAATTCAAACACATATCCTTCCTACATTATCTTTATGGCCATCACCCAAGAATCCATAGATTTCTTATGTAACGGACCCTGAGGGTCTCTATAGCTACAAAAATCCCAGAGACCCTCATCTATCTCTATAGCCTTATGTCCTAGTTAAAGGTCTCATACCAGTATAAGGTCTCCTTGACCACGACCTAGAGGAATTTGGTTTCAATATCTCCCTTAAACAGTGTATGGAACACATAGAAAACATAAATTTTAAAATAAAAACATGGAATATATTATGGAGCACATAATAGTTTCTATAGATAATGGAGTCAAAACATGTAAATCCAAAAAACATCTAAAAATTACTCAAATTGTGTGTGAACACATGTGAATAGAACATATGTGAACATCCCTAGAAAATATATCATACAGAACATATTTGAACAAATGGGATGCAGATTCCATAATTGACGTTCATTTACAAAATAGGGTAAACATATTCGAAAACCCATTTTATGAACTGCATAGAACAATACCCCTCTTTCTGTGGATATTTATTCATAAAAAAATTTTAATAAAAAAAAGAATAAATTTTCATTATCATTACTTGTAAAAATGCACAATCAGGATAACATGTTTGAAAAATAATTCATTAGGCCTCGTTGAGATAGAATCCTTTAGTAGAAAACCAAAATGGATAGTTGAGCAAAAATACTATAGAAAAATGTCATTATAAGAAAATATATTTAGAGTTAGGACCATTATTTAATTTTGTTCATAGTGGGTTATAATTTCCTCTTCCCAATTTAACTACCAATCAATTTTTGTTAAATGTTATGCGAACAACATAGTTAAACCCAAGAAGAGTTCAATAAGAATCAACCGAAATTGATATAAAATGAATTTGGGAATGAAAAAAATCATAGTGGTAACTATCGAATGTTTATGTAAATTTAATAAAACCAATTTAAATTTGAAATCCATTACTAGTAAGACATAATAATGGGGAAAACATGTTCATGATGAAAACTTTTAGGATCACTTCATAGAGAAACCAGAAGTTGAAAATCTGAATGGATAGTTGACAAAAAATACAAAAATGAATATATGAAATAAGAAAATAGTTATGTATATGAAATCTAAAAATAATTTCAAATACAACAAAATGGAAAAGAATAAATGAGTCATGTTCTGTATTTATCAAAAAATGTAAATGTGAAAAAATGATTTTTTTGAATTATAATGTTGGAATAAAAATAACATTTAATCAAGAGTACAGATATATAAATGAGTGGATGAAACATGTACCGTTGATTTTACGAACCCAATGTTAGTTCTAAAAATTGTGTTCAACTCAATTTATTCATCATAATTCATAAAAAATGAAATTCCAATGATTCCAATGTTATATTTAAAATAAAACAATTACAATAGAAATATGAATTTTTATCCTTCTTTTTTCTTTCATAGAGATTGAAAAAAAATTAGAGAAAAGAAAAATTATTGTATATTCAATCATAATATAGAATAATTTTTCTATTTCTACAAGAAACAATTTATGTTAAATTGAAACTAAAAATTTATGTTATAAAAACACGAACTAAATATGCAATATATTAATCTACAATCAGAAAAAAAAAATATGAAATATGAAATATGAAAATAACTATTTGTAACCAATCTGAAAAAAATTATGTATATGAAAATACATAGGTATAAGTATTCATGAAAAAATTAAGTGTATGAAATATTAGATCTATAAATTGAAAACACTTACATATAATCAATCATTAAAAATGAATGTATGGAATTGGTTGAGACCTCGCTAGGATCCATATGTTGAAATCTATGGCCATTCACCTATCACCCGACATGATTCATCTCAGTTATTTCACCTTATTACAAGAATGCTGATGAAAATAAACTAACCAAGGATTAGATATTTAATGAATAATATGTACCAAATTTTATTCTAGAATATGATATGATCTCCATAGGGGTAGAAGAAAACCAAGAATATATGCCCTAAATGCCACTAGTTCTTGTTTTATCCACAAATGAAGACATCTGGTTTTGGTACACCTGGATACATAGATTTTTTCGTGTTTGTTTCATATCAAGTTTGAGCAGCAAAAACACATCATATATCTATGTATAAATGTTGAATCATAGGCTCAACTTGTTTAACTAAGACAGTTTAGATGAGATCAATAGTGTATGACCTAATGGTAACGACACATCCAGATAATGCTCTACAGATGCATTGGTTTCCTCAACATATTTTATTAGTTTTGTTTTTGAATTAAAAAAAAATTTATATCCAAAAATAAAAATATAGAGAAATTAGCGATTCATCAAACCCAACTACAACTTGGGCTAGTGTTGTAGGTAGAATTATAGCTTAAAAATCTACTCTTCAAATAATATATAATTTTAAAGCGAGTGAATGGACCGATACACTTTCATATGTACTTGTAAAATTAGTTTTGAAGCCAGTTCACTAGAATATTGAAATACATGTTTGATGATCATTGAAAAATAACACACATGTGGACGAGCCAACCAAAATTTCCTTGAGATTTTGTAACACTGAAAACTATATAGCCATTTATAGAATAACTATGAATCAAGCATAGAAATTTCCTATCAAAAAACCGAGAAGAAGAAATTTTCATTCTTATACTCATCATAAAAATTACCATTACTGTTATATGAAATCATTCCAAATCTAGCCAAAAGAAAAATTGAACAATTTTATATGAAAAAATATGGGTGGTTTCTCATACATTTTATCTTTTAGCATGTGATTGTAAATGAAAAAATTGAGGAAAAAATATATATATTTCACTATCAATTCACTATAATGAAAAATAAAGAACATAAAGGAAGACATACAAATTTACCTTATCTAAATAGATCATTGAAATATTATAACATCCCTGTATTATTTGATTTTCCATAGAAACCTATTACAAGGAGAACCCATAAAGATGTAGGATCTAGTTGAACCTTTGAATGAGTGAAACAATTTGTTTTTAAGGGTGATATTAATCAAATAAAATGAAAATATAAATATAAAATATGAGGGAAGGAAGGGACATAATGTAAAATAATTTTTAGAAGAAAATTACAGCCAGTGATCCAAATATGAAGTTGGTTACAATGAAATTCTCGATTACTAATAACACATCACAAAACTAACGGACAAGATCATCTTAATAAATTAACATCATCTTTGATCATTCATTAAAAAAATAATTTTTTATAAGGGATCAAAACAATGTAATCAAGTGGGTCTTAATCAAAATATTATATTAGTCATATTAGTTATCATAGTGGGTTATGTTCCAGGTTACAAACTAATAAATATGTAACACATTAAATAGTGAAATTAAGGGCTGAATGAATAATAAAAGAGGAAACTTGTACACATATTTAATTGTATAAAAAATTACAGTGGAGTTTTCAATCTAATGGGAAAACACAACAGGGTTTGATAGTATTTTTTCACTAAAAAGTAAAGAAATAGAATGACATTGACAATAATGTTTTGATATTATATAAGTAATAGTTTAGAATATACATGTGTGGAAATTGGAAATAATGGATGTAAAGTTAGAGCTGGAATATTTTTTCGATCACATCAGGGGGATAGGTTATGTTCCATGAAATAGTGCAGGAGGCGTAGATTCCTTGGAGGATGACTTGATGAAGGTTGACCAGTCGTGGATGGAGCAACTGGATGTGGTGGTTTTAGATGTGGTGGTGGAGAAATAGGAGGCCTACCATGTGGTATTATGGGGTGACCTTGGATGGAGCAGAGGAGCTGATTGTGGAGTAGGCGGAGGTGGAGGCGCATATGGTGGGGAGATTCTAGAAGGGGAGTGGGAGAGGGGAGTCGTAGATGGGGGTAGGAGAGGGGAATCCAGAAGAGCAGTACGAACCCTGGTAGAGTAAATCCTGATTAGGTGTTGGAATGATCGAGGGTTTTTAGTGTTTGGAAGGAAGAAATATTTGTTTTGGGTGACATGGAATATTTTGGAGGTGACATGTATGCTAGAAGAAATCCATCTTTTAAATATATAAAAAATTTCACAACAATAAAAGGTCGTTTTATAGGTCATAAACATTTGAATCAAGTTTTTAATGACTTACATGTAAAAAATTAATCAACAATCACTATTTTAGGATTTCTTTCAAATCCCAGGTTGTTTAGTATATTTATACCATTTGATACATGGTTTTTAACTTTTAGATCCATAAAATCTCACTATTAATTATTCAGGTAGAAACACAAGTAGGATTGATGTGTAGTTTCATCCAGCATGAAAAAAAATTAATTAAGGGAATTATTCAGTAATATCTTGAAAAACCATGCTCATTTTATATGTTTTGAAACTCTAAAGCCTTTATTTATATAATTTTGATTGTAATAAAACTATTTTTTTGATAATTAAGACCACACCTCATGTTTGATTTCTATGTAGTTTATCTATACATGTCACATATTGATCATCAATCACTATCTTGTGATTTCATAAATATTTTAGGTTTTTTTCTAAATTTTGACCATTGGAAATACATTTTCAGACTTAAATCAATAAAAATACACAGTTGGTCATTCCTAGAAAAGAACAAGTCATATTTATGTGCAATATATTACTACCTAGAAAAAATTAAATGATTACTGGGTCCTAGAGATTTAATGATAATCATATATAGTTTTCTTGGTTTTATCCCATTGAAGGATTTTTTATTGACCCTTAAATCTATCAAAACTATTGTTTTTTCATTCTGACCACACCACATGGAATTCATGTTTAATTGACATGAGGTTTATTCAGACATGTCAAATATTAATCAATAATCTTTTCCTATGACTTTACAAAAATATGGGGTTTGAAATTATCCTACATTTAAAATATGTTTTCTAAACTATAAATTAATACACACATTTTCCATTTAGATAAAATCACATTTTCTACTGAAGGGAGAAACATTCCTATGTTTCAAAAATTAAACTAAGGATTATTTTTTATAATTTCATGACAATTCGAGGACATTTTCATTGTTTTTACCATATGATGCATGTTTTCAATTACTATTAAATCATAATATAGTGTTTTAGTCATTAGGACTACACTATTTGATGGATTAACACATGATCTGTCCATAAATATCATAAATTTCAGTGTACTGTTTAGATTTAATTATAATTCAAGGTCAGTTTATTTTCTGATGTGTGTTTTTAAAGAATTTTAAATCATAAAAAACATATTTTATTTGACATTTCATTCACACCACATATCAAATTTATGTGTTTCTTATTCATACATGTCAAAAAATAATCATATATAATTTCTATGTGATATAATGATGATATGAGGACCTTTGATAGGTTTTAACCCATTAAATAATGTTTTTAGTCTGTAATCTATAAAAAGGAACTATTACCCATTATGAGAAATCCAACAGTCAAATATATGTGAGGTATAATACTATATGTCAAAAATTTGACATACAGTTTCACTAATTTTTGATCTGGTTCTATATATCAAAAATTAAATAGTGGCCATTCTACTATAATTTCATGAAAATATGAGGTCATTGGATAGGTTTTGACTGTTAAGTGATAGTTTTTTTTGGATTAGGAAATCTAATAAGACTATTATTTTATTGTTTATTACTACACCGCATTTATTTGAGTCCTATTAATACCTATAATAATATAACCAATGATTGCAGTCCTATAATTTTACAAAAACCCATGTTCTTCTCAATAGGTTTGTCTTTTTTACTCCTATTTTTTGAATTTTAAATATATAAAATGGTTCTTTTGGTTGCTCTAATAAAACCACATTCTATATTTTTAGGGTTTATTTCTACCTGTAAAAAAATTAAACGATGGTAGTTTTCTTACAGTTTATTTACAATCTGAGTTTTTTCCCTCAGTTTTGACCATAGAAGTAATTTATGAACTTTTTTACCAAAATATAATTTTTTTATCATTCTGGCCACATTATCCATTGGAATGGAATGGGGTATATGCTTAAAGATCATTAACTAGATGGGGGTAATTTTAATTTTATTTAATAGTAATCAAGGGTTTTTTTCCTTGGTTTTATTTTTTTGATGTATGTTTTTAAAGACTTTTAATGATTTAAAAGAAATACATTTTAATATTTTGATTTCACCAGATATTGGATTTATTATAATTCAATTTCTATAAGTCAAAAATTAATTTAAAAATATTTTTTTATGAGTCAATGGCAAATAAATATCATTTTCATATTTTTACCATTTGGCACAAATTGTTTTGGCTTCGAAATCCAAAAACACACTATTTGTTGTTCCTAAAAAATCACATTTCTAATTAATGTAATGTATTATTAAATATATGAACTATTAAATTCAAGTCATTTTCATGTGATTTAATGCTATAATGATACCATTACCAAGTTATTGACCCTTTGAAACATGTTTTTAGAGACATTTAAATCATTAAAAATGAAGATATTTGTTATTATGAAATCCCTGTTTGTCATAATAGAATGTTGATTATTCCAACATGTAAAAAATGATACCACCATCATTTTATTATGATTTTAAAATAATTTGGGAACATTTTTTCTTGTTTTATACATTTTGACGCACAATTTTTTGGATTTTAAATTCAAAGAAACACACTTATGTGGATTTTGAGAAAACCACATGTAGGATTGATGTCCTAATAGAAATAAAAGTGGATAGTTATTTAGATGGAGGGAATACTCTAGAAAGGTAAAAATCATCATTAAATTATGTTCTAATATTAGATTGTTGGGGGAGGGTCTCATCCTAGGCTCTTAAATAGGGCATTGGTTGGTTCGAGAAGGGGGTAATCTGGTTGAGGGAATAAACCTTATGGTATGAAATTATACCATTGAGGCTTGGTAATTTGAACCATGGGACTCTTGAGTTATTCTTATTATTCTCTCATATCTTATTCTTCTTCCCCCTCATGTATGTCTACTAGTGTTTCTCATTAACTTTTCTAAATAAAAATATATTTTTTCTTTATCTCTAACTTGTAAGGTCGATTCCCACGTGGAAAAAATTAAATGATGGTCATTATCCTATGATACCATGATAATATCATGTCTCATGAACGAGTTTAACACTTTTATTCTTGATTTAAAGACATAAATATAATGAAACAATTTTTTTGGTCATTCCTACCCGAGTTCACATCATACATATTGAAATTTGTTCCCTAGAGCCGAAATGTTTTGTACTAGATTACATTTTCATCAATATTATTTATGTTTCCATGTTAAAATATTAATTTTCGTCATCATAAAATTGGAATGTGATAATTTTCTATGCATATAAGTTGCTCTGGGTGGTCATAAATTATATATGCTATAATAAAAACCCTGATTTTCAATGCAATTATTGTTGAATATTGATCCATAGATGGATGATATTACTAGACCATACAATGATGATACAAGATATCAGAGGTAGGAGGCTCATAAGTAATTTAGATAGCCTCTAAAGGTGTTCACCTATATAAATCTCCATTATAGGGGGTTTTTGGTCGACAGAGGTCTCGCTATCGCGCCTGCGACGATGGCCTAGCTCGACAATGCATGCAGATCCGGCCCCTTCCTCCCCAGTGGGGGGAGGGTGGAATCTTTCCCCGGTGGCTCGACCGTTCATCCTCTTCACCATCCCGGCTTTACTTCCTCCCTTTTCAGAGATTTCTCTTAGACCTATAGATCCTGTCCTCCATAAAGGAACTCCTCAACTCGTTATTTCACTTAAGGAGTTCAACGCTACTTCGGATCTACACATTTCAACGTTGGTGGCTTGTTTATGGGGCCATCGTCCCTCGGTCGATTCCTTTGACTGTTTCATCTTCAGAAATTGGGGTCTTCAGAATCTAGCGGTGGTGGGTTATCTTGAACAACGTCAATTGATGATTCGCTTCGCAATAGAGAAGGATTTGGTCATCACCGGGTCTAGCACTCCGCAGGTGTATGAGGGGTGCAGTTTTATCCTCCTACGATGGTCATTCGATTTCAACATGAATCGTGATCCGCCTTCATCCGCGGTTTGTGTTAGTTTTCATGATTTGCCTTTTCCTTTTCAGAATCCCTCTGCCGTATGTATTCTTGGGAATTTGATTGGACGGTATCTATGTTCTTATAATCAAAAGTCTGCGGGTTTTCAGCCCATTTTTTCCCATGCTTGTATTGAGGTTGATGTTTCAAAACCCCCAACTGAGTGGCTGTGGATTTTGGTTGTAGAAGAACTGAGATAGAAGCAGCGGGTGGTGTTTGATTCTTGGCCCGTGTTTTTTTCAGATGTAGCAAGCTCAACCATGTGTCTTCAAGATGGCGCCACATGAATCGTGATAGGTATTCTGAGGATCTGGTGGTTCTAGTGGTGGATGATCAGTCACACGCTAGTGTGGCTTTGGGTGAGCTTGAGGTGGCACGCGGGGAGGTTCCAGGGGCGATGGCGCTGGTTGGGATCCATAATTCTCTTGCAGAAGAGGCCAGTTCCAGAGAGGAGAAAAAGAAGGGGAATCCCATGAGTATGGTGAGGGTTGTGAACTCTGGGAAACAGAAAGAGGCAAGCCCTAGGGTTGATGATGTTTTTGGTATGCAGATACAATTTTTGGGTGCTAAGGGAGATGGCGTGAAGAGGTCCTTAGTAGTGGCTATGAGGAATCCTCCAGTCTCACCCATCCTATACGAGGAAGGTGAGGGCATCGAGGTTCAAGTTCATGGTGGTTCTTTTAGGAGAATCTGGGTGGAAATGAATAATCAACTGCAATTCATGGGTCGTGGATATGAACAATCCACGGGATCATCCTTGGTTCAGGGGAAATCATTCTTGTCTACTGCAACATCTTCCAGCAGACAAGGGAAGTTGGACAATGTAAATATCTTGAGGCCATTAGATCCTAACACCATTAGGAATACTCAAATGAAAGATGGGTCTAGGGGGAAGGAAAATTTCATGAAGAAGAAGGCAGATCAGTAGCATCCACATTGCAAGCCGAAGCGTCGCAATGAAGGCACACAGTTAGATCTGGGGAATCGCTTTGTTGTCTTGGATGTTTATAATCCTCTATTGTATCCAGAGGATGATTCTTTATGGGATGAAAACTACAGTATCCCTTCAATGGATAGCATGGACCGATGTAAAGGAAAAGGCCCTCACATCCCTCAGAGGAAGAAGGGGAAAAAAGTTGCTTGAGATTTGGGGAAATGTATTGTTGTCCAGGGGAAAATGAATAAGGGTCACAAGGATTATTCTCACCTACCAAAACCAATGAAGACTATGTCGTCCAAAAAGGGAAAGAACAAAGTAAGCACATCCCTTCTGGAGGGGGAATGAGAAGAACCAAATAGGCTTACAAGTGACAACGACGAAGAGAATGGAGAGTGATTGAAACTTATCTAGCACTCCAAGGAAGAAATGATCGAGAAAGCCATACGTCCCAATGTTTCAGAAGAGTTGATCAACAAAATTTATGAATGAAGGATGCAAGTTGATTCCACAGAGGAGTAAGAAGTGTGGTTAGATAAACTAGATAGAATTCTGGACGGGGGGTTCAATCAGGATAAAATCAATTCAGAGTAATTTATTCAGACTATGGAGAGGATGATTACCTACCTTGAAGAGCCTATCAGAGTGGATCCTGACATCTAGGTTGTCATACTACACTGGGAGCTCTATAGAGCAGCTGAGTTAAGTAATATTATCCTTGTGTTCAACCATTTTTAAGCTCTTTCAGCACGTAGTGGTATCCTGGTTTTGTACTATGGTTTTTTTCATTTCCCTTAAAATGGCATAATAAAAAATTTAATTTGGAGAAATCTCCATGATAAGATTTTAGGATAATAAGATAAAAAAATTAAAAATCCACATTTCCCTATGTCATTGGATATTTCGATATATAGACATGTGTATTGATCTATGGACTGTAATATTATCAATAATGGATAACATGACTCAAGAACATATAAATATATAGATGGAATCTGTTATGACATATGATAACATCTAGGTATGGTATGTTGGGTGTCCATAGAGTGATGGAAAATATGAGGAAGGATTTATCCCTTCAATTTAATGATGGATATTCATATCTTAAGCCCTTTTATGCAATAGAACTACCTATATAAATCATTTTAGTATTATTTAGTAGGAATGTTCATATCCCAAAAGATAAATAAAGGGAAATCATGTATATATGTTGATAACACTGTCATGGAAATTTATTTATTTGGGATATCATGATAATGAAATTATATTACATAATAATCACTCATAAGGTATTTGCAGTCATTATGAGCTTGAAATATTTCTCGATGGTTTTTTTGGGTCCCAAGATGTTAGCCATTGAATTTAGGAAGTAATGTGTAATTACAATGAGATGGATGCCCAGATAGTACATAATAAGTTTATCCATGCTCAATATTAAAATCAAATATTGTATTTTTCAAATTGGAATGAATAATGTTTATATAGGTTTTCTATATTTCCATAAATTATTAACAAGTTATTTAAAAAATAAGTGAGTAAAATAATAATAATAATAATAATAAATATTAGTTTTTTTGTTTTTAAAATATTCTACTTTTTATAATTTTTGTATAATAATTTAGTGACCATAGTTTCATTAAATAAAAACTCTTTGAGGATCGGTAAATGTCAATGAGTGAATGAAGACCATGATTAATGTTCTAAATGATATTTATGGAATTTATGTATATAACTAATGTGTTACACATTCCACTCAGTTATTATTAATATTATTATTATTATAGGACATGGGATATTTTAATAATATTATAAATAGATTATGGATTGTCTGTAAGTTTTTATCCCAAAACTAGATATAATATATATAATTATATAAGTTTCCTAATTTACTATTGGTGTGCACAAAAGATAGAGTGAGACTATTTGAATCCCTGGAGAGTGATAGAGAGATATATAGTTATTTTCTCCACTACACTCTCAATTAAATGAGGTATCATTAATATTTATTCCTCTCTGGAGAAGATTTATTCTATGATCAACTGTGAATAATACAAGTAATCAGGATTAGTAGTTCCAACACTTGATGATTCTACAACATCATTGATAGACTATGGTGCACATGTGGATCCCCACTAGAGTGATTTTTCACTTGAATATTGTTTTGAAACTAAAAATCAATGATTTATATTATATAAAATCATCAATGGAAGAAAAATTTCATGTTCATGTAATTTTATATCTACTCATAAATTAATTGAGAATTACATATGAAGATTTTCTCCGGGTGACTCCATTATAGTAATGTAGTCTATTAATCTATTTTTTCTATTGTACATGATCTCTTAGTCATGTAAAGAAATTTTTACACATAATTTATGAGAAAAATATGAATTGGTCATACATTTAAAGGATGTGTCCCCTGCTCCCAAAACCTAAAAGTTATATTAGAGTAATATCTTGATTAATTTTTAATTATTCATTATTTGCTGATCTATTTTATGAATTTGAGTATTCTTTTACACAAAAAAATTTAATTTAAAAATATGAATTCTTTGTCTCTTATATTCTTCTTTATCGATTACGTAAGTTGTAATTGGTTAATTATATATAATTAAGAATCATAAGAAGACATTCATTTTGATGTGCCAAAGGATCTGCATAGAGAAAAACAAAGTGTAGACCTTGTACACCTACAAGAAAAACTGTGTAGTTTTTCATTCATGTCTGTATCTTACTCTATCAGGTTAGATATGAAAAAAATGGATCTATGATTCGAATGGATAGCATCGGTGTGAAGATCTAGAAAACATTAAATTTGATATATTGTATTACATTTCATTTATTTTGTGTTGGAAGTGTTCTCAAATTTTCATGTAAAGAAGAATCAAGTGTAAATTTAATATTATTGATTATATGTTCTTGTGTGTCAGTCATATTACAGTACACACCATGCAATAGGCTTAACAATTATATATTCGATTAATATTCATGTTAAAATTTTGTTATGCAAGTGTTATTTACTCTAAGTGTAGTTATATGATACATTAATTAATAATGGTGTTAATTTTGATTAAAATGATAGATGATGGCGAGTTAAGGATGTTTGTATTGAATTAAGATAAATTGATTTAATTAGATTAATTTTGGCACGTTATATTAATTAAATAACTCATCAATTTGATTGACAGAAAGATTGTAAGAATATTTTCATTTAATGATGTTTGAATGATCATGAGATTATACCAACCATTGAGTGTGACTAGTTTCTTTTAATTTACTATGGTGAAATTATTATTTATTTCATGTGAGTCATCCCATCCTATTAATTATGTGATTCCCTTCATTCCCACGGTTTATTTTTTGTAATCCCCATTTTAACAAATCCATCAAATCCCCTCATATGTGTGTGACTAAAATATTATATATCGATGGTGCTACCAAGACAATGGAGGTGATTTGAGTCAAGGATCCGAGGGGAAACTAATCAAGGCAATTCATATGATCCAATTTCAAAGAATTACACATAAAAAAAGATACTTTTCAAAGGGCTTCCCCTAGGGTTGAGGGTCATTTTATCATCATATCGGTAAATTAATAACTAGAGAATCTCAAGATCATGACACTTTTATATTATTTCTATTAGTTTCATGGTTTATTATTTATGTCTTTAAATTATGTGTGGTCACATAAATAATGAATTACCAAGAATAGATGATAGAATTAAATATAACTATATTATGTGTAAATGATTTTTCATGCATGGTTAATCACTTAAGAAAAACCAAATTAATATTAACAATTATATAAAATAAAAAAAAATTGTTCCTGAATAAGGAAAAAATACCTCAATTAAAATAGTCTGACATCGTATACATCCAATAATTTAGTCCGAATCAACATCATAGTCCAGAGTGTTTGAAAAACCCAGGTTTGGGTGAATTAAATAAATGTATAAATTTTTTCTTGAAGCCTTGTATTGACTTAACATAGTTCAGATCAATGTTTGACAGCCCATGTAGAAATTGGTGTAACTAATATGAAAATGTGGATAAAATATTTGAAAAATTATTATAGTTTTTGGGATTCCCCTCACCTGATCATTGAACTACTATTTAGTATAATTGGAAAGATATGCCTACCTAAAACCCTTTAAATAATATATCTGGACCAATTCTAGGATATGAAAAGGGGGATATTAATCCTCTATATTAGGACATATAAATGAAAATATATTCCAAAATAGATTATGAGGGAAATTTGTTTTTGAAAAATATTTGGATATTAATGGAATTTAAGTAAATTTAAATATATTAATCTATTTTGGAAATAAAAAAGTACTAATTATATTCTCTTAATTTATAGAAATCAAAAATCAAATTAAATTTACAATATATCTAATATCCATAAAAGATAGGGATTAAATTCTCACAAAAATGAATTTTCAGGAATGTTATAATCACTTGAACGTTATACAATGCAGTGGAAGGGAATTATACATGATGGAAACCCTAATTATTGATTCAATTTCCCAAGAGGCTTGTGTGGAAGAAGTATAACTACATTTTATGCATTTATATAATGATATGGATATAAAAATTTTCATTCTACACTCCATGGATAATAATATTTTAAAGTAATATTAGGATATGGATTTAAATATCATAGTTTTTTCCCTTAACATCCTCTCTCAAGAGAATGTGGGATCTGATAGATATGATATAACCAATGAACTTTTCATTTTAAATCAGGGAGAGAAAGTTCCAGCTATGGAATATGTTTCCAAAATGATTAGATACATGGAGTTACAGGATATATTTCAGTTTAATATCCTTGATTACTTATGTATAGAAATAATTCAATTCCCACACCCTAAAAAATTATCATGTATTGTTATTGATAAAATGAACTAGTGTGAACCCAAAACATGAGATTCCTCTCTATGGGATGCCTTGGTGTTTATTTTAATGAATACAAAATATTACATAATAATTCTTCCTTTATTATGGAATCAGATATTCCAACCCTCCCACTCAAGATAGTTCTATCTATCTTGGTTACCAATGAAAACAAATTATCCTTGACACCCCCTCTAGATGGACATGCCCGAATTGGAATAAAAATTCAGACAAACAATAATAGAAAAATGGAGTAAAAAACAACATCAAATATGCGTAATGATAGTCTGGGTAGCCTGACAGAAAACTAGGAAATGGTTAATGGGGCCCAAAAAAGATATGACAATCCTAACGGAAATTCAGGTAGTGGTGAAGGGGCCAACATATATCCGAGAATCCTAAAAGAGGTCTAGGACTTAATGAAAATTTATAATGGAGATACATAAAATAAAGAAATATGTCCGGAGATGATTTAGATAGCTTGATAGTGAAAACATAATTTATGTGGGTGTCCAATGGTGTTTCAGACAACTCATCTTTGACCTGAAAATTTATAATGAAGACCGATTGTTATCCAAGAAAACTAAAATAGATCTAGAAAGAATTTGATGAGATCAATGGAGATACTGGATGATGTGAAAATTGAAAAGGGTCCTTGGTCACATGGGATAGTTTACCAACATATGGAATGGTGGAATTTTATACTAACACTACAAGAGGGTGGTTACACAATGCATTGAGAGCTGTGTATTGGGAGATCTCTATCAGGTCAAGAAAATGATGTGTATCCATCTCGGGAAATATGGCTCAATCAACTAGAAGATTAAGGGAGAGAGGTGTGATAATGTATAAGCAGTGGAAATAGTATTTGTTTGGTAAATCATAGTATTGAAATATTTTTTGGGTAACGGGTGAAATTGGAGATGGGGGTACAAAACAGTGACTCATGGTGGAGGCTCGCAACTTAGTGAGGGGAGGCGATGTAAGGAAAAGGAGTTTTTGGATGTCGTGTCCACTATGTAGGACATGAGATAGGATGTAAATGATGGATATGGGGGGAACCAACTAAAATTATACACTTGGATGGGATCCAACACCCACGTGGGGGGGGCATCCTTGATTTTTATGTAGTGTAAAAAATAGAGGGGAGAGAATTATATGGTTATGAACCTCCTTTGACACAGTATTAAAATATAGGAGTGTGAACCTAATAACCAAGATTCCTCTCCAATGTAGGCCATGTTCATATTCTATAATTAATAATAAAATTGAAATAATACATAAACTTTGATGTGGGAATCACATACTATAAATATTTTTAATTATAATATGATTAATAGTGAGAATAAACTTTTGTAGATTATTAAAAATATTTACCATGTTAATAAATACATTGGTTGTGAAAAATAGGTTCTCCTTGTTTGGAATTAGAATAGGAATAAAAGGGTAAGGGTTCTAAATAATTATCTTATGTCTAAGGCTCCTGAGAAACATCCTTCTATGAATCTGATTATCATAAGGAATGTAAAGGAACATGATGCGCTATGTTTTTCCTTGTGTTACTTAGAACATTATTTCTATTTCTTGTCTAAATGACGATGGATTTATTTTCATATTTGGAAATAAAATTTTCTAATTCTTAAAAGATATATTATGTTATGGTGTAGAAAAAATAATAACAATTTTCATGTATTAAATTACTAATATAAATGTTTGTTATTTTATAATAAAACAAAAACATGCGACTCATATAAAACCATGTTGTGGAATCACTGTCTTGGACACATAAATGAGAAGAATTTCAAAAAGATATATTAAGATAGCTAATTAGACTCTTTTGATCTTTGAAAAAATACCATATTTTATGATTATTTCCATGTAAATATGACCAAACCATTATTTTCTTGTCAAGGCTAAAGATCCACTGATATTCAATATTTGGTATACACTATTTTGTGTTGACCTTTTCATGTAGAGGCTAGTGGTGGATTATCATACGTTATAACTTTTACAAATGACATTATCAGGTATGGTTATAAGTACATAATGTTTAATAATTATGATTCCTTTGAGTTTAAGAATTAATTTTAGAATAAATGTGGAAACAGGATGAAATAACATTGATAGGATTGAGATGGTGAATATTATAACTAATACTTTATGATTTTATACGGGATTATATATTTTTTCTAAGTCACTCCTCCTTATACACTGTAATGGAATGGTGTTTGTGAAAAGGGTAAATTTACTTTATCGGACATGGTATGGTCAATGATGAGTCATGAATGCATTAAATTATCCTATTGGGGATATTCATTATAAAAAACATTATACTTGCTAAATTTAGTACTAACTGAAGTAAAAAAATGTCATCCCCTTGGAGTTATAGAGTTCAACGAGACCCATTTTTTCACGTGTTCATTCCTGGGGTTGTGGGTAATTTTTTAAGTCTATCATAAGTAATAAACTAGAAACCCGAGGCATGAATTGCATCATTCAAAGGGTATAACATAGAAACAAGGGGATACTATATATACAATACTTAATATAATAACAAAGCTGCATTAATAACATATATCGTTCTTAATATGGAGAAAAACCTAATGGATGATAGTGGTAGAAAGATTGACCTTCATGAATTGAATTCTCAAGATACGCAATATTTTGTATAGGAATATATCCCATAGGATCCCATAGATGATTTTGTTCTTGAAATAAAAGTATTTTATCAAAGCACATGAGAGGTAAGAGAACCCAGGATATATGGTTTTCTGGTCAATAATTACTATGACTAATAATTGGTTGAAAATGATGATTACATCTCAGATAAGGGGGAGTTAAAGAGATCATAGACATCAAGATGGAGATTAGCCATTAATTTTGATATAGATTCCATGTTTGGGTTCTCATCAATTCACCAATTGATGAGAATCCTATTCGGTGTAAATGAGTATTCAGGAGAATATTTGATATATAAGGTAAATAAATATCAAAATATAATGACTACTGGTAAAAGGGTTTAGAAAATTTTGAGGTATCGACTATAAGGAAATATTTTCTCTCGTTTCTATGTTTAATTAAATCAAAATCCTACATGTCATAAATTCCTACCATGAATATGATATTTTAAATATTGATTTCAAAACTACCTTCCTTTATGAGAAACATCAAGAGAATGTGTACATGTCAAAAATTGGAGGTTTTATGTCTTTAGGAAAATCCATATATTCCTACATGTTGTATAGAATTTTGATCAATTAAAATTAAATTTGATTATTGTTTTTACAAATAGTTTAGTGGGAGTATGACTATTTTCATACTAGTATATGTTAAGGTGTTATTACTAATGAAAAATTATATACCTTCTTTATAAGAGGTTATGGAATGTTTAAGAATGTGTTTCTCCATGAATTACATAGGTTAAGAATTCTATATTTTAGGTATCAATATATTTCTATATAGATCCAATATGATTCTCAAAAAAATTCGTGGTATGTACATTGATCGGATATTGAAGAGGTTCATTATGGAAAAATCCAAGAGAAGATTGGTTCCAGTGTTACGTGGTATAAAATATTATAATAAAATGTGTCCTTAGACACATGAATAGATAGATATAATGAGTAATTTACAATATGATTTATTGATAGAGAATACTTATGTATATGATGTGAACTAATGATATTTCTGGTGAATAGAAATGGGCTATTATTAGGTGTATTATTATGTATATAGCCAAACTAAGGATATGTTCCTGGTGTATGGAGGGTATGTAGAGCTATCCATCCAGGGTTATATAGATAATATTTTCTAGAAAAATAATAATGATTTGATTTCATAGTCTAGATATATCTTTTGTCCCAGTAGAGGAGCTATGAGTTGGAAGTGTACAACGAAGCCAGTTTTATCTAATTCTATAGACGATTTAATGTATATTGCAGCTTCTAATGTAGCCATGGAAACAGAATGGATTGAAAAATTTGTATAGGATCTTGATGTGGTAACTATTATTAAATTCATTATCATCGTTTTCTATGATAATACTATAGTAAAGGATTTTCCCATTTAGTTAATATCACACTAATGGATGAAGAACATACTTCATATGTTTCACACATTAGGTATCATTCTCAACCAGTCAATGTTATGGTGAGAAGAGTATATATGGATGAAAAAATGGAGGAAACCTTGGCCAAAGATTTATCTATACTTAGGTATGAGTATCATGTGAAGCCTAGTGGAATTAATGTTATTTTCAGTTGTCTCTAGTAAAATCGAAAGTCTGTTGGAGTTTGTGCCCCATAGAAAACCTATTTAGTACTTGATTACATGTTTTTCATTATTAATAGTGATTATTTGTCACATTATTATTTTTTATATTCATGAATTGTTATGTGATAATTTATTATGTATATATGTCATGATGAAGGACATATTAGATATCTACTATGATTAGAACCCTGAAGTTTCATGAAATTACTCTTGAATAAGGTTTTGTGGCTGGATGATACTGTCTGATGGGACATAAATGATATTTCATATCTGAAGTAGGAGGCTTATATGAAATTGATACACCATCTATATTTATTCTATATTGGTAATCGTCACTATTTGAGGTTATATGAACTAACCCGTCAAATATGAAATCCACATTTACATGTGTAATTGGATATTCCAATAAGAGGATGTGTGAATTAATCTCTTGAATCTAAGATTGTATTTAATAGATATCATGAATCTAAAACATGGATGTATTGATGAAAAACATTAAAAATAAATTCATTACTAGGTAAAGAACATTGGGTGTGTCATGAATGATATTCAATTAATTTATAATGAATGAAATGATTATCCTTCCTTCTCAATGATGAAAGTTTGTTTCTGTGGCCCTTTGATGGAATAGAATAGATTTCAAAAATATATGGGTGTGGTTTTTGGTGTGGGAGTTCATTTCTATAATGTAAAATAAATTTAAATCAAGTATATATGTTAATGACATAAATATGAAATGTGATGGATTTGAGTTATTGTGATAAATGGATTAAATTACATAATACGTTGTTTTTTAATGTTATATGTAATTGTGTCATTAAATTCATTCTATATGGGTTTATTTGCAATTTTATAGATTCAATCATTAGAAAATAGGCAGTTATTCAAAATCCCACTAATAAGGAGGCCAATAGTTTCACACATTTAGTACATACTAAGTCTTAGTTAAATTATAGTATTTAATTTATAAAGTTGGAATAAATTAAATTTATTCTTGTTTGGTTGACTGCCATAATTTTATCACATGTTTTTTAAATAATAATATACTAATATAATTTTAATTAATAAATGTTTTCATTTTTTTGAAAATATAATATTTTTTTATCATATAATAATGTTGTGACATTAATTTAATTTAGTTGTCATTATTCAAGGATTGGTAAATTTCAATGATAGAAATCATACCGAGTTTAATAGTTTGAATGATATAAATGATAAAATTTATTTTATTAATGCCTTGAACATGTAAATAAATTAATGTTAATATTATTATTATTATAGGACATGGGGTTATATAATAATAATATTGATGTTTGGGGTCTTTTATATGACTTTCCTACCCTAAACTAAATATAGTAGATATCTGATTATATCAATTTTCTGATTCACATTTTTGTGCCCAATAGATAGAGTGGTAATATATCAATCCTAAAAGAGGGATCTGAAACTATAGGGTTCTATTCTGCAATCCCATTTTATGATAATGACATATTATTGAGATTTATTCCCCTCTCAATAATAATTTTGCTACAATAAAACACAAACAACACAAGTAATCAAAATCAGATGTGCTAGCACTTGATTTTTTTATGGTGTCATTCAAATATTTTGGTGCATGTGTGGATAAAAACTACAGTGAATTTTCTATTAAATATTTCATAAAAAAAATAGTGTGATGAGTCTTATTATATTAGATAATGAACAAAATCAGAATAAAAAGATAATGTAATTATATATCTGCTAATAAAATTATTTTAAATTACTTGTGAATATATTTTACAAATAGTTCATGCATATTGATATAGTATATTAATCTATGTTCCTTATTAGACAAGATATCATGATCAAGAAAATAAATGATTACATGTCATTAAAAATTAAAATATGAGTTGTTCATACAATCAAATGATGATTACACTATTCATAGAAACTACAGGACTGGCAATTGGTCTTTTCATATATGTCAACAAATTACCCTCATAATTATACTATGATTCCATGAAAATAAAAGTTTTTTCAACATTTTTTAAATTTCATGCACGTTTAATAACTAATTTAAAATGGAGGTCAACACATGTTAGACTAAATGTTCATCAACAATTTGTTTTGTATATATTATTTTGTATGGAGAATGTAGATTTTTTGTAATTATTTTGCTATATTTTGATTTAAAAATTGATAATGGATACTTTTATTATTTAAATTATGTATTTTTTTATTAGTTAAAATTTAAAATTATTATTATTATTATTATTCATGTTTATTTTTTTAATAAAAAAGATCATTGGAAGCCACCATTAGCTGCCTCTATTGGTGATTTAAAATGATAATATATATATATATATATATACATTGAATCTGGAAACATCTATACACATTTTCCAAAGGTTATTTTCACAAACTATCAAATGTGGCCTCAAGGAAGTCAGAAATACATTTTGGTAATCACTTGTGGATGTTCTAAAAGCTTGACTTTCTGATAGTGGAAACTCATATATTCAAAATCACTATAGAATTTGAAGGTTGAAAACTTAAATTTATGATCAAAAGATTATTTACATTGATTTATTTATCAAGATATAGTAATAATGATAATGTGTATGTGAAATTTTGATTAAAGTATTCTGATTTGGACTGATGTGTATCTCTTTAGAGATTTCATAAATTATGAGGTGGTCATTTACCCAAAATGTCATCATAAAATACGATTATTAGTTAGGTTTTGACTATTTTAAACCCATTTTATGGATTGATAAATGAAATAAAACTATTTTTAGTCATTTTTGACCAAATCACAATGAAGTGCAGCTTATTCATGACAATATCATGTCATTATCTAGGATTGAATTTATGAATGAGGGGTTTTTAGTTTTAA
The DNA here is from genome assembly GCA_963277665.1 of Viscum album. Taxonomy (NCBI): domain Eukaryota; kingdom Viridiplantae; phylum Streptophyta; class Magnoliopsida; order Santalales; family Viscaceae; genus Viscum; species Viscum album. Next base: position 1,822,414,134 of record OY728164.1, read on the forward strand.
ATAAATTAAATTGTACTTAGATCCATTAATTTGGAAGCAGAATTTATATTGATGTATGATCTATTTTTACCTTTGAAAAATTAAATTATTGTCATTGTTTTCTGAATTCATAACAATTTGATATTATTTTCATGAGTTTTACTATATAAACAATTTGTAATCATTTTTTACTATAAAACATTTTTTATCCTTTTCACTATACTTTACATTGGATTGATGTGAGATCTATTTTTACATGTTAGAATTTAATTGTTAGTCATTTCCCTGTGATTTCATGACAACCTGATGTTCTTTTTTCTCGGTTTTGGGCATCTAGGGCATGTTTAAAAAAATTAAAATCTTTATAAATTATGTTTTTTTATTATAAAATGTCCCCACATTCTATTAATGACACATATATTATTAGTTTCCAAAATGTATTTCAAAATTTTATTACTATTATTTTATTCTATGTCAAGTCATTTTCTTATTTTTGATCCTTAGACTCTTATTTTGGAGTTTTAAATCTATAAAAATATACTTTTTTACTTCTTCAATTCTAATTACTTTTTTCCCATCATCAACATTAACTTATAATATGAATCTACTTCATATATTGTACTTATACTCCAAATTCAACTACATTTTCCCAATATCATTCATAACTTATATTCAAATACTACTTATTTCATCTTATATTTTATTCTCTTTGATTTTCTATTATTTTATTTTCATTTTTATTACTATTTTACATTATTTCTATATTTATTTCCTATTCTCATTATGTTTTTATTTCATTTTTTTGGTTTCAACTATTTTTCACATACATATACATCTACCTCCAATTATATATTTTTACAGTGAGCATCTATATTTTAATTTTGATTTTAATTGTTTTGGGTTATCTTTTTTTTATATATCACATTAGGTTATTACTTATGTTTTTTACAAATAACCATTATTTACCCTATTACATATAACCTTATTTCATATGAATTCTTATTCAATATTGCACCTACACATTGTTTTACATTTAATTTCTAGTTACACAATCCTTTAATTCTTTCATATCCGATGATTTCTTATTTTACCATAGAATTTTACTTTTTTATTCATTTCCCCTTAAAATTTTTCTTTTGACTTGTTACTTTTTCATCTGATTCCCAACAATAAGTCATATTTGAGAATCAAAAATTATGTTATTAATTAGTGAAATGTGTTTTTTGTAGAAATAAATTTAGAAATATTTAGTTTTGATCCCTTATGAGACCCTTGCACCCTTTCATGGGTATGTGGTTCCCAAATCACTATAGTGAGAAAATATGAATCATCTAAGCTATAATTAATAAAAATACTAATTTAAATTTTCTCATGAATGTTAATATTAACATTGAGATGATAATATATATTTTAACTGTGTTTTTAAATTAAGTTTATTTTAATATATCTTAATTAAGATGAAAATATATTTCAAATGAGATATCATATTTGGAAATAATTCAGGTTTCATTTCATATATAAATTTCATTTTTATGGAAATATATTTTGAAATTTTCAATTTCATACGGTTAGGATACCCTTTCACCCTTTGCAAAAAGAGGTGGTTCTCAAAGCATTTTATCAATCAAAGAAGAATCATATGGAATAATTTTATATGGGATATTATCTATCATTCTCATGAATTTATACAATTTTTTGAGATCATAATGTAAATTTAAATTATGTTTATAATTTAATTTTTATTAAATTTATCTTAATTAATAATAAATTTAATAATGTTTAAGGAGGATGGATTATTTAAGCTTTACATTATACCCTCTTAGACACAATTCCCTAATAGATTCATGATTATACTATTGACAGTGATATAACCACCACCAATGTTGGTGTTAAATAGATATTAATATTCTAAAATTATATGTTTTGAATTCATGCTTTGATAAATTTCAATACACTATAATTTAGTAAACTAGAAGTCTTTTTTTATGTTAATAATTCAATAGACTATTGTTTAGTCTATGTGAATTTAATATGTGTTCCTAGTGAACTTTTGTCCTAGTGTTGGGGGAACCAAGCATTTCTTATTATAAGGTTTTCTACTGGGTGTGTTCATCCGGATATGACCCACATAGATAAAGGTGATTGAAGATGTGTATGGGTTGGGCCACCTGGGGGCATTATCACAACAATGACATCAGAGGAATATTTGGGGGATGGTTAAAATTTATTGATCCATGCCATGCTATGTAAAATTACATATGTGTCAAATCCTATGATGACTTGATCGATTCTTGGTTTTTCTGATTATAACACCCCTTCGATGTTCCCTAAGAATAGTAATCATATCTGATGACCACATGACCTCAAGGGTAGCTCATTATATTCCAGATGCTTCAGACTATAATCGGGGTTCTATAGTGGTGAACTAAGGATAAAGTACTTCTTGTTCATCACGAAATGGGGTTATAAATAACCTTGATTCAATCTTCAACATACACCGTGCTAAATTTCCAACACACGATGTCACTTCCATCATTAAAATATTTTAATTTTTTCAAACAACTATATTAAAATTCAGAGTGTGAGACATCTCTATTAATTCAACAAGTGGCAACACTTTTGTGTCATCTTGGAATGTCCCCTTAATAGCAACCCCCCGAGTATTGACTGATTCCACCATAAAGTTGTGTAATCGACATCACATCCCTAATCAAACAATTAAAATTAAAATACGAATAAAGGATACAGATTAAAATGGCCAATGATGGAATGAATGTACATTTGATGATCAGAAATGTATTCTAAAACAACCCTTTTAATTTTCTTTAAGTGGTCAAGTTGGGGGGGGGGGAGAAAGGAGGATACACCTTAAAAAAAATCCATGGTTCTATTTGACAATCATCCACATAAAAATAGCCATATAGAGGGTCGGTGATCCCAAAATGGAATCAAGAAAATACCAAGGGCTACTCAACAGAAGTTGAAAGCTTCTAAAACCACTACCTCTCACTACATCTCTTATGCTTCTTAAGCCCCTTGGGCCCCATTACACATATAAAACTCCTATATTGAGGGGGCCCATCGTTTAGAATTTAATTTTGAAACCCACATCAAAATTCGGCCCCTTGACTAAAAAACAAAAAATTCACATGAAATTATACTCTTTTATAGACACAAGATCTTACAAACTCCCAACAATAATTATTTTCATCATAGAAAAATATTGATGGTCACTCAATAGAAGACACGGGCCTTCCTCAGTTTTTAGTTCCCTTATAATCAGCTTTGTTCTACATCTGAACACCATACACAAATCCTTAGATAACCTTAAATAATAAGTCCAAAAAAGAAGCCACCATCAACCACTTCCAATGAAGTACTGTGAAAGTCCCCAATCATGCTCTCTCATCTTACGGTGGGAGATGTTTCTATAAATCCACCTATTGTTCTATAGTGCAACCTGACTCAGGATCTAACTCAAAACGGCCTATTCAGACACATTGTGTTCCCCACTATTAGAATCTCCAACATATAAAAATTCTTAGTGTCCTTGAAACATGCTTGTTATGGTTCCAAAAATTCAGCACAACAACACCCATGATAACTTTTGTTAAACTTGGGTATGGATTATCATTTCATGATTTCATGCAAAAAATGAGGCACACTAACCATACATGGATAATAAGAGCACACCTTTATTTATTCAAAATTCTTATACAAATCCTGAATTGCAGTCATTAGATGTAATATGATTGGACCAATATAGTCTTCTGTATATCGCATCACATTATACTCCAATGATTGGATGGTCCTTGTATGAATAACTTCTTTTGAAAATGATTGATTTTCATTTACAGAGTGCTAACAGATTACCCTATCCCGATAAACCGTCTCATGAAGGTACCCCATGATCATTTAAACACATCCACTAATCTCTGTACCTACCATTCAGGGAAATTACATGGTTCAATCATAAAATGGCTTAAAATATCCTTCATGCATTTCCAAACAAAAAACACCATTGTCCACGAGTCCAATCATTTTCAGATCACCAATACTTATCCTGAATCTAATGCCAATGATTGAATTCCACATTGATTCATAATCGAGACCACATTCACTAAAGAGTCTTGACAGACTCTTACCCATTTACTCTTCAATATCCTTAATCCCAAATTAACTATTTAACCAGTGGTCTCACTAACCCAATCTCTCTCTTGAGAGTTAATTATATAATCTGTTATCATAATCACACTTATCTCCAAAGGATCACCCTTATCTTCTCACAATCGATCCAAATTCATGATTCATTTTGACCCACACCCCATTAATCACCACACATAAGTGATAATATGTGGTTGAAACCACTCATAAATGAGTGAAACTTTAAATAAAATCTTGTCAAGAATTCAACGCACTTGGAAATTTCCACCCATGGAATCAGCTGAATTCAATTGCATTGAGGGACACCACCCTCGACCATAAAATTGTTCTCTCCTCACTATATAGATATAATTATACACCTTTTTGAGTGTAATAAAAATATTCTGAACACATATTAAACGAATTTTAGTCATCCTAATCCATTCTTATTAGTCCTAGACCAAAACACGGTCTCCATTGAATTCATACTTCAACAACCTCCATGTGAATCATCATAAAAAATAGGTTCCTGAACTAATTCCACATAGTCTACAATCCAATTGGCCCCACAGACCACCCACGTTCTTTATTACTCAAGATAAATTTCATGTGAGTTTTCATAAGTGAATATTAAATTAGGAGAAACATGTTCCCCTAGTAAGGATACCTACTATAAAATATGGCATTGCTACTACCAACCCTAGGGATAACATAATTCACCATATTTTGTCTACATTTAGTTTTACCCCAAAACCCATGGTCTTCCAATATTTAATATATCATCATTTTGTTTCATGGAATATAATCCTTCATTCTATAAAACTTTTTTCATTTCAATTCCACATTTATATTGTGATTGAAAATCAATTTCTAATTCAAAACTATATTTGATTCACTTTATCAAACACATAAAGTTTATAATGTCTAATTTTATGAGAAAATCCATTATGAATATAGATTATATTTCAACCAAAGATCAATTCCAATATCCATATTCAATTTCATAAATCACAACAAAATGATAGAATCACAAAAACACAAGCTAACCAAGGTATATACCACATGATAGAAACATATACCTCAAGAACTATTAAACCAACATTGCCTTTTAGTCCAATGATAAGAGATGAAGAGATCATATCATAGAGATCCTAGATCTAATGGAAAAAATTTCTCTTATCCTTGATAATGATAGATCCAGCGGTCTAGTCACAAAAATAATAAAACACATGGAGAATAATAAATGAAACCAAATTAGAAAGTATCTAATTCACCAGATAACAATCAATGGAGATCCCGAATTTCAATAGGCATTATTATATTCCAACGAAAAGATATTTTAATAACCAAAATCATCTCTCAGGATCCACTATATCAATTAAAACAATATTTGGGTTGTGTGGGTCAGATACTTATAGGCAGTCTAGAAAAAAGAATCACAATGTATCCTTTTGGATATCCTTGAATGGGGAGTTGATTTCTAGTGTAATGTATCATGAAAATATGAATCATCTAAGATATGATTAGTAAATACTTTAATTTATATTATGCTCATGATTTTTAATATTTTATTGGATATCATAATATTAGATTATTTATAAATTTAATTACATTTTAAAATCAACTTATATTAATTTAAATTAATGTTAATAATGTTGAAGGAGTATGGATTGGGTTTATCCTCTGAGAGGTTTTGTTTCCTATCCCTCTCTCCCTAGGGATTTACACTAAAATTATTGGGAGGGGGATGATTTCTTAAATCTACTGTAGTGCCTCCCCCACCCCATATGCTCATATTCATCTCTTTTTTCGTCTTTTTTATTACACTACGGGAAAAATGAGCTATTGCGACGGGTTATTTGCGACGGGATTTATTCCCGTCGCAAATAGTCATGTTAAAAACTTATTTGCGACGGGGGTATTTCCCCGTCGCAAATAAGGAGGCTTTTGCGACGGGATTTCTTTCCCCGTCGCAAATAGTTTTCCCGCGATGCGCGCCAAATCGCGGGAAAACTATTTGCGACGGGATTGCTTTCCCCGTCGCAAATAACCGGCGGCGGTAAAAGGTATTTAAGACGGGAATATCCCCCCGTCGCAAATACTATGTCGGCAGGGGTTATTTGCGACGGGTCCCGTCGCAAATAACTATTTACCGGTTGACCGTAATAAATGTTGGCTAAGGTATTTGCGACGGGTACCGTCGCAAATAATAATATTTGCGACGGGAATCCCGTCGCAAATGGTCCCGTCGCAAATAATCTAACCTATAAATACCCCCATCCGTTTTTTTCATTTCATTCTCATTCCTTATCTTCTCCTTCTCTGAAAATTATATTTCTAGAGTTGAGTTTTTCTCCAGTTTAATTTGTTTCTCCGGAGCTGATATTAAAGTTTTCAAGAATGATCAGAACAGATCATTTTTCAAGGTATTTTTAATTTTTTATTTATTTTTAATTTTTTATTAGTTTCAATTATTATTAATTAGTTGTAATTTAATTATGTTTACATTGTTTTATTATTTAATAAATTTAAATTATTAGTATTGTTTGGTAATTAGGAATAATTAGTAATAATTTTTAATAATTAAGAATAAATATTAATAATTAGTTATAAATACCAATAATTAGGAATAAGAACATTATTACATTATTAGTTTATTTTATTATTAATATTAAAATAATATAATTTTTTATATATATACAATTCTTTTTTCATCTGTGTGTTTGCTGTCTTCACATGTATTATTTGTATGTGGAGATAGAAAACGCACAGATGAAAGAAGAATTGTATATAAATTAGAAAATTATATTATTTTAATATTAATAATAAAATATATTAATAATGTTATTATTTATAATTATTGGTAATTATTTCTAATTATTGATAATTATTCATTTAATTACTAATAATTAGAAACAATTATCAATAATTATCAATAATTAAGAATAATTAGTAATAATTAGTAATAATTACAAATAATAAGTATTAATTACCTATAATTAGTATTAATTACCAATAATTAGTATTAATTACCAATAATTAGTATTAATTACCAATAATTAGTATTAATTACCAATAATTTGTATTAATTACCAATAATTAGTATTAATTACCAATGTTTAGTAATAATTAACAATGTTTAGTAATAATTAGTATTAATTAGGAATAATTAGTAATAATTACCAATAATTAGTAATAATGATTATTAATTACCAATAATTAGTATTAATTACCAATAATTAGTATTAATTACCAATAATTAGTATTAATTACCAATAATTAGTATTAATTACCAATAATTAGTATTAATTACCAATAATTAGTATTAATTACCAATAATTAGTATTAATTACCAATAATTAGTATTAATTACCAATAATTAGTATTAATTACCAATAATTACCAATAATTATCAATATTTAGGAATAATTAACAATAATTGCTAATAATTACCAATAATTAGTAATAATTACCAATAATTATCAATAATTAGTAATAATTAGTAATAATTAGCAATAATTAGTAATAATTAGCAATAATTAGTAATAATTAGAAATAATTAGTAATAATTAGCAATAATTAGTAATAATTAGAAATAATTAGAAATAATTAGTAATAATTAGAAATAATTAGTAATAATTGGTAATAATTAGTAATAATTAGAAATAATTAGAAATAATTAGTAATAATTAGAAATAATTTGTAATAATTAGTAATAATTAGTAATAATTAGAAATAATTAGTAATAATTAGAAATAATTAGTAATAATTAGAAATAATTAGTAATAATTAGTAATAATTAGAAATAATTAGTAATAATTAGAAATAATTAACAATAATTAGTAATAATTAACAATAATTAGTATTAATTACCAATAATTAGTATTAATTACCAATAATTAGTATTAATTACCAATAATTAGTATTAATTACCAATAATTAGTATTAATTACCAATAATTAGTATTAATTACCAATAATTAGTATTAATTACCAATAATTAGGAATAATTAACAATAATTGCCAATAATTACCAATAATTAGTAATAATTAACAATAATTGCCAATAATTACCAATAATTAGTAATAATTACCAATAATTAGTAATAATTACGAATAATTATCAATAATTAGGAATAATTAGGAATAATTAGCAATAATTAGCAATAATTAGCAATAATTAGCAATAATTAGCAATAATTATCAATAATTAGCAATAATTAGTAATAATTAGCAATAATTAGTAATAATTAGAAATAATTAGTAATAATTAGAAATAATTAGAAATAATTAGTAATAATTAGAAATAATTAGTAATAATTAGACATAATTAGTAATAATTAGAAATAATTAGTAATAATTAGAAATAATTAGTAATAATTAGAAATAATTAGTAATAATTAGAAATAATTAGTAATAATTAGAAATAATTAACAATAATTAGTAATAATTAACAATAATTAGGAATAATTAGGATTAATTAGGAATAATTAGTATTAATTACCAATAATTAGTAATAATGATTATTAATTACCAATAATGATTATTAATTACCAATAATGATTATTAATTACCAATAATTAGTATTAATTACCAATAATTAGTCTTAATTACCAATAATTAGTATTAATTACCAATAATTAGTATTAATTACCAATAATTAGTATTAATTACCAATAATTAGTATTAATTACTAATAATTAGTATTAATTAACAATAATTGCCAATAATTAACAATAATTAGGAATAATTAGGAATAATTAGGAATAATTAGGAATAATTAGGAATAATTAGGAATAATTAGGAATAATTAGGAATAATTAGGAATAATTAGAAATAATTAGCAATAATTAGCAATAATTAGCAATAATTAGGAATAATGAGCAATAATTAGGAATAATTAGCAATAATTAGCAATAATTAGCAATAATTAGCAATAATTAGGAATAATTAGGAATAATTAGGAATAATTAGGAATAATTAGGAATAATTAGGAATAATTACCAATAATTAGTAATAATTACCAATAATTAGTAATAATTACCAATAATTAGTAATAATTACCAATAATTAGTAATAATTACCAATAATTTGTAATAATTAGAAATAATGACCAATAATTGCCAATAATTACCAATAATTAGGAATAATTAGCAATACTCAGGAATACTCACGAATACTCACGAATACTCACGAATACTCACGAATACTCACGAATACTCACGAATACTCACGAATACTCAGGAATACCTAGCAAAAAAAATTATATTATCAATATTTATGAAAAAAATATTAATATTATTAAAATAATAAAAATTTATAAAATATTAAAATTATCAATATTCACAACAGATTTTTCTCTATTCTTAACATGTTCAAATCTTAAAGGGTCGCTAATTGTCAGGTCATGCGCAATAAAAAGTTTGTGTCAGCCATGTCCAATGTAAACTCTATAATTGTCCTTGCATGGTCGATCACCTCAAAAGTAATGTTGCAATCAGACAAACCAAGTCATTCCCTTCTTATCTATAAGAATCATCTCACATGAACCTTTACATAGACCATTCTTCCTTGAAAATTTAAGGGAAAAATAATGATATCCCCTCAAATTTTTAAGGAAGAATGATCTATGTAAAGGTTCATGTGAGATAATTCTTATAGATAAGAAGGGAATGACTTGATTTGTCTGATTGCAACATTACTTGCGAAGTGATCAACCATGCAAGGACAATTATAGAGTTTACATTAGACATGACTTACACAAACTTTTTATTGCGCATGACCTGACAATTGGCGATCCTTTAAGATTTGAACATGTTAATAATAGAACAAAGTCTGTTATGAATATTGATAATTTTAATATTTTTTAATTTTTGTTATTATTTTAATAATATTGTTTTTCATAAATATTGATAATATTTTTTTTATTACTAATAATTAGTAAACGAAATCTGCTTGGATAATGAAGGGAAAATTTATAATCATCTCCACAACGATGATTACCAAATTTCCTTTCATTATTCAAGCAGTTTTCCTTTTGCTAAGTATTGCTAAGTATTGCTAAATTAGTAATAAATAGTAATAATTAGCAATAAATTGTAATAATTAGTAATAAATTGTAATAATTAGTAACAATTAGTAATAAATTGTAATAGATTGTAATAATTAGGAATAATTAGGAATAATTAGGAATAATTACCGTATTACATGTGGAGACAGAATGTGAAACACACAGATGAAAGGAGAATTGTATATAATATAAAAAATTATATTATTTTAATATTAATAATAAAATATACTAATAATGTAATGATGTTATTATTATATAATTAATATTTATAAAAAAAATTATATTAGTATTATTAAAAAAAATAAAAAATCAATATAATATTAAAATTATCAATATTTGTAACAGGTTTTGCTTTATTCTCAATATATTCAATCCTTGCTTGAGTGTTTTTTCTAACAAATTATTCAAAACCAGTAATGCTTTTATATTTTATAGAAAAATATGGAACAACGAGGTCGTCAACAGTCATTATTAGATGACCGCATATGGATAAATCAACGTAGAAATCCAAATGGTTCTGGTTTAAATCCAGTATATATAGAGGGTGTGGAGATTTTTTTATCATTTGTGGCATCAAATTCAGAATTTGTTTCAGAAGGAAAGATAAAATGCCCTTGTAGAAAATGTGCATTGAGAACGTTTGACACGTTTGACAAAGTGGGGGAACATCTCTTGCGTTTTGGTTTTCAAGCAGATTATGTTTTTTGGTATCAACATGGTGAACGCAGTTTGATGAGGCGGCATGGATGCAGGCCACCCAGTATGCTTTCGAGAAGGGCCGGGTAGTTGGTATCGGCTCTCGACTGACTCCCGGAGATTATTATGGCAGTGCTGCGATGTCAGCGTCCAGCTCGAGGGGAGCTCGTGCATCTTCTTCTACACAGTATGAGGAGCAGTTGCGATCTCAGACTGCACAGATAGAGAGTCTCCGACAGGAGCAGGAGCAGATACGTCAGCAGCATGAGGAGGAGCGTCGACGCCAGCAGCAGCTGTACGAGGAGCAGACGAGTCGGTGGCAGCAGCAGCATCAGGAGCAGATGGAGTACATGCGCCGACTCACTCATGCTTTAGGGATGGAGTTTCCTCCACCACCATCTGCAGATCCCCCACCTCCCCCCCTCCTACAGATTAGAGTTTGTATTTCTGTTATAAAATTTGTGAAATCAAAATATTTTTTTTCTATTCGTAGTTTCTGTCTCATTATAAAATATTAATAATATTATATTTTTAAATAACAATATTAATATGAATAATAATAATATTTATATTTTATAATATTAAATTTTATATATATATTAAAATTTTATTTATATAATAAAATTTTATATATATATTAAAATTTTATAATATTATAATTTAATTATTTTTTTGTAATACTTGAATTATTTTAATATTTGAATGTAAAATAATTCTATTATTTTTATATTAATTAAAATAACTTATTAATATTTTTTTTATTTATGAATTATAATTATAATATTATTATATTAATTAAATTATTTATTAATATTCTATTATTTTTATTTTTGAATTATAATTCTACTATTATTATAGTAATTAAAATAATTTATTATTTTCATTTGTAAATTATAATTCTATTATTATATTAATTAAAATAATTTATTAATAATTTATTTTTTTTATTTTTTTTATAGTATTTGCGACGGGATACTATGCCCGTCGCAAATACTAGTATTATTAATAATTTTTGATTTTTTTTAAAAAGAGTATTTGCGACGGGTCCCGTCGCAATTACTATGAATAGTATTTGCGACGGGTCCCGGTTCCCGTCGCAAATACTAGTATTATTAATTTATTTTTTTTTAAAAAAAAACGTTATTGCGACGGGCCCGTCGCAATAACTGTTTAAAAAGTTTTTTACAAAAATACGGAATACTATTTGCGACGGGGAGAATGCCCGTCGCAAAAACAGGCTTTAGCGACGGTCCCGTCGCAAATAAGTTTAGTTGCGACGGCGTTTTCCGCAACGGGCTATTTGCGACGGGACCCCGTCACAAATGGCTATTTGCGACGGGATCCCGTCGCAAATAGCCCGTCGCAAATACCTGTTTTTCCAGTAGTGTTAGTGGTCTCATCTTCTCTCTGGTTCTCTACATTCTGCCTTCTTATGATGTATTCTTACATGTTTCTGGTTAGTGGTCCCAATAAAGAATTCACTTTTGAAGTCCTTGTCCACCAAAATTATGGATCTGGCCCCCTATTCCTCAAAAAATCTCCATGTTGGATCTATATCAGTGGTTACATAGGGGTTTTGGGTTATGATGTTCGACAGTAATCATCTTTCCAATCCCTCCTATGTCAGATATGGATTTCTCCTATGAGTTTGAGTTCTTTTCTGATATAATACTCAATATTTCGTCCTCAATCCATGTTGATGTTTTTTTGGTTTTTTCCTATGTATGCTCTAAATAATGTTTCGTGAATGTTTATCTTTGTATTTGGTTTTTTGTGTTTTTCATTTCAATAATCGGGGGTGTGTATTGGAATTGCAAGGACATTTCAATGATCACTATTCTAAGGCCTATATCTTTTCCACACTCTTCCCTTGATCTGGGACTCCACCTCTATTCTTCTAGTTGGAATTATGACGTGGTTTTATGTTGTTTTGGGATGTGTGTATGGGTGGTGATGACATTCTAGGCGGTGTATCTTATGATGGATTCATCTTTGTATTTGGGTATAGCTAATATGATATACTCAGTGAGTTCATTTTGTTTTATTTGTGATGGTGGTTTGGTATTTCATTGGTAATGTTGTACTCTAATGGGTGTGGATGTTTCAACCCACTGACAGGAGCTAGATATGTTTATGATGGTTGGTGTGAGCAGTGACAATAATGTTGTGATGATGAAGTGGTATTGTGATGATGATGGTAGTTTTGTGATGAAGAAGTAGTATTGACAATGTAGTATTTCATAGTATAATGCATGATTTGAGGTATTTTTATTTACATGATGGTCATACAGTGAAGCCTTTGTTTTTGAATGTTGTCTTTACGCCGTGATTTTCAATTATGAGTGTATTGTATGGTTTAATTTGATCATGTGTGGTTCCTTAAAACTAGTTTTTACAATAATACCAAAAAATGATTTAGAGGATGGTTTATGGATTGTCAAAGAAATACACTACCATCTATCGACTATGATGAAATTATCGATTATGGGTTATGAAGATGATGGTTAGACAACCTCCCATTGGAAGGATGTTTCAAATCATTCTCCAAAAAGATTTATTTTAGATAGTTTAAATGACCAACCAAAATAATCATTAAATATTAGTGAAGTATACTTGAAGTGTGTTTTTAATCAATTTTCCAATTGCCTATAGGTCAGTTGGTGGCAGTTGTAGAGAACTACGGTTTGAGTGTTGGGTGATTTGAAATTCTACCAATTATGTGGAGGGATAATGGACTTATTACTCCTAATAATAATCACACAATTGAAGCTTTTTTTGTTGATCTATATTGGATGAGACAACTATGGAAATTATCACAACAATTGTGTGAAATACATTGACGAAACATCCCAACCCTAGTTACCCAGATTCAGTGTTTTGATACATAGCATTGGAATGATACAAGGAATCATGTCCCAAAAGGCCAAAAAGTTTAGTATTATTGGAAACAAGATACATACATAACTTTAAAATTACAACTTGAGATGAAAAAACACTAATTTATTCAATTAGAAACATCCAATCATCCTATATTTTCCTTAAAAGTCACTCATAACTAACTTCTTCATATCCTGAAAAAATGAAACATAAAAAAGGGATGAGCTCAAATGCTCAATAACAGTGAGAAGTATAGTGGATGATAACATAAACATTAGGCATGTTGAATAATTGAAACCACATTCCTATAGAAATAATTAACATGAACACCTTATGGATGTAATAAGAGATGAGTAAATAATTCCATAATAAAACATTATCATGGGTATTGAACTAGTTGAATAACCACATGAACCGTCATTATTATTTTCATAATGAGGGATTGTATAATGTTTCACTTTCTGAAACAACTGGTCAAGGCCTCGGCCAAGACATCTAAAAATTATTTAGGTCCTGGCCCAAACCATATATCAAATTGGTAAATGCCTCATCCAATTACACGTCTAATTGTTTCATAAGTCCAATCGATGCACCGAGGAGTTATAGCGGGCTCCACCTGTCACAAACAAAGTCCAATACATTCCTCATATGAAATGTTTGAAACATAACATAATCATTCGTATTAAATCTAGCATACGAAATGTCAATAATTTAACCACAAACCATTAATGGTATAAAAATAACTTATCACTACTGGAATTTAGTGTTTTCCCAACGGTAGTATACCAACGGTTTACTTAAACCGTTGGTATAGTGAGCCTTTGCCAACGGTTTAACAAAACCGTTGGCAAAGGGAATTTCGGTGGACCCTTTCCCAACGGTTCACTGGAACCGTTGGGAAAGGGTGCTAAACTCAGACATTTCCCAACGGTTCACTAGAACCGTTGGGAAAGGGATGCTAAACTCACACATTTCCCAACGGTTCACTTGAACCGTTGGGAAATGTGTGCGTTTGCCAACGGTTTTTATAAACCGTTGGCAATGGTTTCCCCCAAATTCCAGATCGCCATCTCCTCTCCCCATTCGGACAGAGCCCTAATCTATTCGCTCCTCTGCTCCCGCGAACCCCATCCCACTCCACTGCTCTCGCGAATCCGAACACCATCACCCCCCATCCCAACAGGTACACCCCCATACGAATAGGTAAAATTTGATCTCAACCATATTGTTGTAGTTGTTTTAATGAATAGATTTTTTCCAGGTGTTGGTGGTTTAATTTATTATTGAAATTAATATCTAAATAAGATATTGTTTGTGTTTGTGAAGACTTATTTAATGTTTTTTTATTCTATAATTGGAAGGAGAGCGTTCAAAACATGTAAATCAGAGTTTGGGGAGGCTATCGTGAACGTTTACATGTTTTGGATAATGGATTGTGGGAATTATGGATTGTGTTCAAATCAATTTGATATGTTTTGGATAATGGATTGTGGGGGTAGGGGGTGTCCACGGGGGTGGGTGGGTTGTCCACGGGGGTGGGCGGGGGTGTCCACAGGGGTGGGAAAAGTTGTCCACGGGGGTGGGCGGGGCTGTCTAGGGGTGTGGGCTGTCCTGGGGGTCTGGGTGGGGTGTCCTGGTGGGGGAGGGGTGTGTGGGGGTGTCCAGGGGGGTGTTATGTCTAGGTGTTGGTGTTGGGGTTGCATGTGAGAGGGGTGTTGGCTGTTTGGGAGGGTGGGCGGGGCTATCCAGGGGGGGTACGGGGTGTCCAGGGGGGTACGGGGGTGGGCGGGTTGTCCACAAGGGTGGACGGGCTGTCCACGGGGGTGGCCGGGTTGTCAAGGAGGGGTGGGCAGGCTGTCCACGGGGGTGGGTGGGCTAGCCATGGGAGGTAGGGGTGTCCAGGGGGGTGGGCGGGCTATCCAAGGGGGTGGGGGTTGTCCATAGGGAGAAGGGGTGTCGAGGGGGGTGGGTGGGCTGCCCATGGGGGTGGGCGGGGCTGTCCACGGGGGTGGGAAAGGCTATCCACAGGGGTGGGCGGGGCTGTCCAGGGGGTGTTGGCTGTCCTGGGGGTCTGGGTGGGGTGTCCTGGTGGGGGAGGGGTGTGTGGGGTGTCCAGTGGGGTTGGTATGTCTAGGTGGTGGTGGTGGGGTTGCAGGGGAGGGGGGTGTGGGCTGTTTGGGAGGGTGGGCGGGGCTATCCTGGGGGGGGGGGGTACGGGGTGTCCAGGGGGGTACGTGGGTGGGCGGGCTGTCCACAAGGGTGGACGGGCTATCCAAGGGGGTGGTCGGGCTGTCAAGTAGGGGTGGGCGTGCTGTCCAGGGGGGGTGGGTGGGCTGGCCATAGGGGGTAGGGGTGTCCAGGGGGGTGGGCGGGCTATCCAAGGGGGTGGGGGGCTGTCCATAGGGAGAAGGGGTGTCGAGGGGGGTGGGTGGGCTGTCCACGGGGGTGGTTGGGCTGTCTAGGGGGTAGGGGCGTCCACGGGGGTGGGTGGGTTGTCTACGGGGGTGGGCGGGGCTGTCCACGGGGGTGGGAAAGGCTGTCCACGGGGGTGGGCGGGGTTGTCCAGGGGGTGTGGGCTGTCCTGGGGGTCTGGGTGGGGTGTCCTGGTGGGGGAGGGGTGTGTGGGGTGTCCAGGGGGGTTGGTATGTCTAGGTGGTGGTGGTGGGGTTGTAGGGGAGGGGGGTGTGAGCAATTTGGGAGGGTGGGCGGGGCTATCCCGGGGGGGGGTACGGGGTGTCCAGGGGGTACGGGGGTGTGCGGGCTATCCAGGAGGGGTGGGCGGGATGTCCAGGGGGTGGGTGGGCTCGCCACAGGGGGTGGTTGTGCTCTCGTGAACCCCCCGTCCGAACTTCATCGACCCCCGTGGGCAACCCACCTTTTATACCAAATTCCATAGATTAATACATTATTTTATTATATTATGTCTCAACTTATCTAAAATATGTGTTTGATGTTCTTCATGTGACCTATCATAATTCCTTCTCATAATCTATAGTGATCATGGGAAGATCCCATGCATGATTCATGATCACTCAAATTATTTTTCAGATCATACATAATGGAAGCCTTACAGGATGTGAGATGATTATATATATGAAATCTACTCAGGTACCTAGTGAGGAAGTGCATATTAATTCAAAAAGGTAAATCGCATATGAGGATACCCTACTAATATGGTTATGGGATGAGGCATGGTCTGATGTGATAACACATTAAGTTCTTGTTGGTTTTACATTTTTTCAATAACACATTAGTATGTTTTTTTCACATGTGTAGTTGATACCATGATTATTTTCTTCCTTTATCGTTTACTTAAATGTATTTTCTATTAAAGTTCAATCCTATTGAATTGTTTATGGCAAAATGACTTATATGAATTCTTTTTACAGAATGGACAAAAGTTGGATGTATGAAACCGATCGTATCTCAAGCGATTTTCAAAACAATTTGGAGAGATTTATAGATTTTGCATTTCACAATGCTTCAGATAGTGGTCGCATACACTGCCTATGTTCCAATTGTGTTGGTAGACCTTGGTTGAGTCGTGAAGAAATCAGCTACCACATAACCAAATTTTTTTTTCAAGCAAACTACTTTGTGTGGTATCACAATGGGGAGAAAATGAAATCCCAAATTGGTGATGATCGAAATGAAAGGACTGAAATAGAGAATTTGTTAGATGATCGGTTTCTATTTATTCGTAATCATGAAAAAGAAAGGATTTTGACTCAAGAACACGTCGATATGAGGAGAAATGATGCATCTAGTGAAAATGATGATATTGATATGGTGAAAAAATTGAATGATGCTGCCACGACTCCAGTATATCCAAAATGTGATAAAATTAAAAAGCTGGAATTTTTAATCTGATTGTTTCATGGAAAAACTATGTATGGGATTTCTAATACAGCAATCGATTACATTCTTACCCTCTTGAAGGATTTACTTCCATATGATGCAGATATTCCCTCAAACCACTATATGGCATGGAATTTAGTTGAAGAACATGGATTTTCCAGAAACAAAATTCATGCTTGCCCGAAAGATTGCAGTTTATTCTGGGAAGAAACCGCTGAACGAAATGAATGTATAAAATGCGGCACATCCCGCTGGAAGTCAAAATCTGATGGAACACCATCCCGCATTCCACAGAATGTAATGTGGCACTTTCCATTGATCCCCAGACTACAGAATATTTTTATGTCTGATGACATATCAATAAAAATGAGATGGCATGATACCGAGAGAAAGAAGACTAATGATGAGTTGGTTCATCCTGCAGATGGATTTGCATGGCAGAGAATTGATGCTCGACATCCTGATTTTGCAGCTGACGTACGTAATGTGAGGCTGTGTATTTCATGCGACGGTTTTAATCCGTTTGGGCAGATGCTTACTTCGCACAGCACATGGCCAGTTTTTGTACACATTTATAATCTTCCCCCATGGTTGTGTATGAAAAAATCTTTCACTTTCATGAGTATACTCATATCTGGTCCTTCTGATCCCTGCATTGATATTGATGTATACATGAAACCTTTAATAAAAGTGTTGAAACTTCTTTGAGATGTGGGTGTGCGCACGTAGTATGCATGTTCAAAAGACATATTTCAGATGCGTGTTGCGCTTATGTGGATGATCAATGATTTTCTGGCTTATGCAATGATGTCTGGATGGAGCACAAAGGTAAAACTGTCATGTCCTGTTTGTATGAAGAATACATGATCCAAAAGACTGAAACATCGTTGTAGTTTCAGTTTTATGGGACATCGACGATTTTTGCCAAAGGATCATCCATATAGAATGAATCGTCGAAGATTTGATAATACTATAGAGACCGATGATCCACCTCAGCGTATGTCTATAACTGATGTTCTTAATGAATTGAAAGATTTCAGTTTTTCATTCGGGAAGGGTCAAATGAAATCTGGAAAGAGACTGAATGTTTCCACAGAAACCTGTTACGATTGGAGGAAGAGGAGTATCTTTTTGATTTGCCTTATTTGTCAACCAATTTGCTACATAATTGCTTAGACGTAATTCATATTGAAAATAATATATGTTAAATGTTGCTTTCAGTTCATCTAAATTTCAAGGGGAAGAAAAAAGATGATTTATGATCTCGACGTGACTTGGTGGATTGGGGCATCAGACCAGAATTGCATCATGTGCGTATCAGTGATAATAAATGGAAACTTCCATGTGCTTCTTATGTGATGACACCTACTGAAAAAAAAACAATTTCTGGAAGTATTAGAGACTATTAGAGTTCCTGATGGCTATTCAAGCAACATATCTAAACGGGTCAACAGAAGAGAGTTGAAGCTAAAATCTTTGAAGACTCATGATTATCACGTTCTACTGCATGAGTTGCTTCCAATAGCAATCCGTCATCTTTTGTCCAATAATGTAAGGGTGGGTGTTATTCGGTTGTTCCATTTGTTTAGAGATCTTTTTTCTAAGAAGTTGTCCAAGTCTTTCTTGCAAAAAATGTTGACAGATGCCCCATTAATTTTGTGTGAGTTGGAGAAAATATTTCCCCAATCATTTTTCACATGCATGCTGCATCTGAATGTCCATATTCCAACTGAAATACTTCTCGGAGGACCTGTTTCTTTTCGTTGGATGTATCCAACTGAAAGAAATATGTTCACATTAAAGTCTTCTATTCGAAACAAGAATCATCCCGAAGGTTCTATCGTGAACGGTTACTTAGCTCAAGAATGTATGGATTTCTGTTCGATGTATTTGTCTGATCTTGCTACAAGAATGAATAAACCAATGAGAAATGAAGAAGAACAATATGAGAAAATTGAACCCAGTTTTCCATCACTTCCTCAAATAGGAGGAATTCCTGGATCATATACATTGAAGACATTAAGCCATGAAGAGCGGGAGATGGAACATCGCACATTTTTGTTCAATTGTGATTTTTTCGATGACTATATCAGGTAACAAAATTGAATATGTATATCTTACATATATATCTGTTATACTATTCATATTTTTTTATCTACAGGGAACATAAAAGAATGATAAATAGGAAGCATCATTCTTTATCTTTGAGAAGGATAGAGACTTTTCATAGCAAAGAGTTTTCTGCTTGGTTAAAATTGAAGGTAAAAATATTACTGTTTAAATTAATTATTTCAATATTTTCTTAAGTTTAACTGTCATTTATATTGCAGGTATTGAGTTTGTCTGCTGACTCTGTCTCTGTGGAAATAAGAGATTTGGATTTTGGTCCTAATACCGTGGTTCGTGACTGTAAATCCATTTTTATCAATGGGTACAGATTTATTGTCACTGAACGAGCCAAAAACATGAGAACACAACATTATGGTATTATGGTTACTGCCACAACAGATTGTTATGCCAGTGCATCAGATAGTAGACCGCGACTTGAAAATGTGGGTTATTATGGAGTCGTTGAGAAAATAATAATATTGGATTATTACTCTCATGGACGAGTCACAATGATGAAATTCCATTGGTTTGATTCGATGACGAGACATGGCACATTTATTGATGATTGTGGATTTTGAGTAATTAATATGACCCACACTCTTGCTACTGAAGAAGCATATGTGTTGGAATCAAGGGCTAAACATGTTTTTTATGTCAAAGATCAACTTCAACCTGAATTTGGTGTCATAGTTGAAGTAATTCCAAGACATATTTTTGATGATGCTGATGATGGAATTGACACTGTCCCTATTGCCATTGGAACCAATCCATTTATTTCTTTTGATGACTCCAATAGCTCAATTAACAGAGTTGATTGTGAACCTGAAGATGTGGTTGGAAATATATAGAATCATTCATCCATGTTCTCAATTCTTTTGGTTTACCTCGAGTTGGGTTGTTATGGTTGGTAATATTCATATTTATTTAGTATTGATCACAAATATGTTTTAGCTGACTTGACCGTTATGTGAATTTTCAATGTTTATTGGTTGCTGTTTTATTTCAATTGAATTTTATAATTTGGAATTGAACTGTATTCAAACCAAATCTAACAATATTTCTAACTTGGTGAACATTACAACTTGTATGTTTTATTAAATTCATTCAAGATATTATAAAACAATTGATAGCTAAATTACCAATGAATCCCCTCATTCCCTCATATATTTAGTTTTTTGGTTTACACATTAATTTGCTTTTTCTAATTAATTACATATTTGTTTTCAAATGCAGGAAATGCAGCCAATTGAAGAGAGACGAAGAAAAAAAATGGCGGAGAACAATCGTCGGATGGAGGAGCTGGGCGTTCCACTATTAATGCCTACAATGAGTACATTATTTCAAATATATATATATATATATATATATATTTACATAATATATAATGTCATGTGATTAATTTTTTTGTAAACTTTTTTGTAGGATCCACCGTTACGTCGACAATTATTCGACGAGGAGCCTAGTACTGTTCCTAGTACTCAGGCCGGTGGTACGAGGAGGGTTCGTACCAGAGGTGGACGTAGAGCTGCGCGTGCCCGACTAGACCCTGCCCCTCCCACTAACGTTTCAGCCTTCCCACATTCTGATCCCGATGTGTCGTTAGGGAAACACAGGGTATTTAGGCCTCCCATGTTTTCGCTACCTTCTGCATCTTCTGCCCCATCATTTTCACATCCCATGATGATTCCCACTCCCCAGTCAGCATCAGGTCATACAGATGTTCCATCTTCTTTTCCTTCTACTTCTGTCTCTCCGAGCATTTATATTCCATCATCTTCGACTCCTGTTCCACCAAAGGGTGTTCCATCAGGTTCTGTGGATCCGGCGCCAGTCATTGATCAGACTAGCGCAGGTATATTTATAAAACCCTAACAAATTTTTATAGCAATATTTATTTTCATTATAACATGTTTTGATAAAATATTTTTTTTCTTTCATGAAAAATACATCCACTGACAGGAGGTGGGGGCAGGGTCGTACACGCATGTGTTCAGTGTGGAACCGTCGCACACAGGTTATGGTGGAATATAATGAAGACAATCAGATGGTTGAGAAAACAGGGCAGCAATGTCGGAGTTTTCTGGCGACGCTTGCCAAATACTCTGACATCGTTCCCGTCAGCTCGCTGTCGTGGAGACATTTGCCACATGAGGTCAAATATAAAACTTGGGTAGATATATGGGTAAAAAAATCTGTTGTATTTAATGCCTTGAATTATTTTTGTATTTATATGAATTAATATTTTGATTTCAACTTCGATTTAATTTTCCTGATGGTGAGGGTGCACGACTGGAACATCTAAAGGATTTAGGCAAGCTTTGGAGAGCCTACAAGCATGAGCTGTGTATATTGAATGGCATGGTAGAGTTGGCACTGAGTTAGAGGCGGTACCAGTCGTGGATGACTGTCCTATAGAGCAGTATCGTCAGATGATTACTCATTGGACGAGTACCCAGTTTAAGGTATGAATTAAATTTGAGGTATTTAAATAATAAATTTAAATTTTTGCATTAATATTATCCTTTTAATTATGTAATTTTATTTAGGAATCATCTGGAAAAAATAAAAAAAACATTGATGCAAAAAAATACCTCCACACACTAGGACGCACGGCGATGCCGGATCATGAGAGGCAGCAGGTATGACAATTGTTTATAAGTTTTCTTTACGACTTAAATTTTCTTTGGTTTCCTCAATTATTTAATCATTTTCTAAAGTTTTTATATAAATTTTGTTTTCAATTTCATTGTAGAGGCAAGTACAAAATATTGATGGACGTGTGCCTCGAGCAAAACTGTTTTGCTCGAGTAGACGAAAACAGGATGGAAGTGCTGTCAACGAAGCGAATCAGCAGCCGATTGTAAGTTTTAATCTGTTGATTTTATATTTTAATATCTATTTTGTAACATAATAATATATTTATATTTGTAACAGGATGCTTTAGAGGCCCTCGATGCCCAAGAAGCAGACAATTTTGGGTCATCTGATCACTTACATCAGGTGTAGGGAGAGGATCATTCTGGCAGAGTATGCTGTCGACCTAGGATATCCCCGACGAGGTATTGGCCTGCCTCAGGTATGAGTTTTAGTTCCACCGAGCTGCAGCAAGTTATGGCACAGGCAGAACAGGCTGAGAAAAGGGCCACAGAGACGGCAGAACAGTCTGCTAGGGAAAACAGTGCATTTATGAAATTTATTGAAGTTCTACGTCCAACACTTCCAGCAGAGGCCAGCCCAGCGATTGATAAATACATGTCGTCGATACATTCTACATATGGTGCACCAGGTGGCAGTTCCAGTGGTGGTCAGGCCGATGTCCGGCTTGAAGATGATGATGGCGAGGAGTCTGATGCGGAAGAGGAGGGAGATGAGGAGGGCGAAGAGGAGGGCGAAGGCGAGGAGGAGGGCGCTGTGGAGGGTGAGGACGATGAGGAGGACGATGACGAGGGTGATGATGATGATGATGGTGGTGATGGTGATGCTGATGTGGGACATATTGATCCATTACATTTTTGACTTATATTACTGAGATTTGATGTTTAATCTATTCTAGTTGTTGGTTTTATCTAGACTTGTAGTATAGTATTGGAGTTGAGTTATTTTTATATATTGTCTGTTTTTATGGATGTTGTTGTCTTTTAGTGGTTGTGTGTTTGAGAACTCCCTGGACAACCCCCCTTCATTTTTGGACCCTGGACAACCCCCCCCCCTCCCCCTTGGACCCCGAACACCCCTCGAACACCCCCCGGACAGCCCCGTGGATAGCCCCCTGGACAGCCCCCCGTACAGCCCCCCACCCTCCACCCTGGACCCCGGATAGCCCCCCAGACAACCCCCAGACAACCCCCCCACACTCCCCCTTGGACCCCGGACAACCCCCCAAACACCCCCCGGACAGCCCCCCGGACAGCCCCCTGAACAACCTCAGACAACCCCCCCGGACAACCCCTGAACAACCCCTGAACAACCCCTGAACAACCCCCTGAACAACTCTCGGACAGCCCCCTGAACAACCCCAGATAGCCCCCTGAACAACCCCCAAACACCCCCCGGACAGACCCTGCACAGCCCCCCCACCCTCCTCCTTGGTCCCCGGACAGCCCCCCGGACACCCACCGGACAGCCCCCCGCCCCCCGGACAGCCCCTCCACCTTCCTTAATTTTATTAGCTCTGAAATGTTTCACAGCACGATCAACTAAAATCTAATCCATACTAAATATGATATAAAAATATTCTATATAAATTTCTATAAGATTTTAAGTGAAAACAAAAAGCAACATATGAAAAACTGACCAAACGCATTCGAAATGTGTTGATGCTTTAGTACAACGATCCATGGGTCATATGTGACGTGTACGAATCAACCCCGCCTCAATCCGAGGCGCGGTGTGGCCGGAACAACTCAAAGTGTATGTATTTTGTTTCAAAAGGGCATCATTTTACGTGAAAAACATCAACTGGCATACGGAAAACCGGCCAAATGAATTCGGATTGTGTTGATACTTTAAGACAACGATCCATGGGTCATTTGAGACGTAAACGAGTCAACCCCGCCTAAATCCGAGATGTGGTGTGGTCGAGACCACTCTAAGTGACTTTCTTTTGTTTAAAATGGACAGTATTTTAAGTAAATATGGAAAACCAACCAAACGCATTCGGTTTCTGTTGAAACGTTAGGAGAACGATCCATGGGTCATATGTGACGTGTACGAGTCAACGCCACCTCAATCCGAGGCGTGGTGTGACCGACACCACTCAAAGTGTCTCTATTTTGTTTAAAATGGACTTCATTTTTAGTGAAAACAACAAATGACATACGGAAAACCGACCAAACGGATTCTGATTGTGTTGATACTTTAGCACAATGATCCATGGGTCATATGTGACGTGTACTAGTCAACCCCGCCTCAATCCGAGGCGCGGTGTGGCCGGAACAACTCATAGTGTATGTCTTTTGTTTCAAAGGAACATCATTTTAAGTGAAAAATATCAACTCGCACACGGCACGTTGCCGTCTGCTCGACCACTTCATAAATCACTCACCCGTATTTGTCATCTGATTTCTGGCCATTCCGAAATCGTTCGGCCCGTTTGAACCACCCTCACGCACGTTTACGGAGCGCGTGCATCACTTAAGACACGAATATTGAGCTGTACCGCACAAAACGCACATCCGATTGATGTGTCGTTTGCGCGTACACGTCACGAATAATAATTAGAATGTTTCACGGTGGTTTCAGCTCAATCTGAGGTCGTCCGCTATGAATTTGACCGTTTGATGCCCGTTTTGGTCATTTATGACACCAGAACTGCGTTGTCGGTCACCGCGGGCACACGACACGTCCAATTGACATTCCGTGTACTCGAACACTTTAGAAATCACTCACCCGTATTTGTCGTCTGATTTCAGGCCATTCCGAAATCGTTCGACCCGTTTGGACCACCCTCACGCGCGTTTACGAAGCGCGCGCATCACTTAAAACACGAATATTGAGCCGTACCGCGCAAACCGCACGTCCGATTGACGTTCCGTCTACGCGTACACGTCACGAATAATAATTAGAATGTTTCACGGTGGTTTTAGCTCAATCTGAGGTTGTCCTCTATGAATTTGACCGTTGGACGCCGGTTTTGGCCGTTTATGACACCAGAACTGTGTTGTCGGTCACCACGGGCACACGGCACGTCCGATTGACATGCCGTCTGCTCGACCACTTTAGAAATCACTCTCCCGTAGTTTTCGTCTGATTTCAGACCATTACGAAATCGTTCGGCCCGTTTGGACCACCCTCACGCGCGTTTACGAAGCGCGCGCATCACTTAAAACATGATTATTGAGCCGTACCACGCAAACCGCACGTCCGATTGACGTTCCGTCTGCACTTACACGTCGCGAATAATAATTAGAATGTTGCACGGTGGTTTTAGCTCAATATGAGGTCGTCCTCTATGAATTTGACCGTTGGACGCCCGTTTTGGCCGTTTATGACACCAGAACTGCGTTGTCGGTCACCGCGGGCACACGGCATGTCCGATTGACGTGCCGTATACTCGACCACTTCAGAAATCACTCACCCGTATTTTTCGTCTGATTTCAGGCCATTCCGAAATCGTTCGGCCCGTTTGGACCACCCTCACGCGCGTTTACAAAGCGCGCGCATCACTTAAAACACGAATATTGAGCAGTACCGCGCAAACCGCACGTCCGATTGACGTTCCGTCTTCGTCTACACATCACGAATAACAATTAGAATGTTTCACGGTGGTTTCAGCTCAATCTGAGGTCGTACGCTATGAATTTGACCGCTGGACGTCCGTTTTGCCGTTTATGACACCAGAACTGCGTTGTCGGTCACCGCGGGCACACAGCACGTCCGATTGACGTGCCATCTACTCGACCACTTCAGAAATCACTCTCCCGTATTTGTCGTCTGATTTCAGGACATTCCGACTTCGTTTGGCCCGTTTGGACCCCCCTCACGCGCGTTTACGAAGCGCGCGCATCACTTAAAACACGAATATTGAGTCGTGCCGTGCAAACCGCATGTCCGATTAACGTGCCGTCTGCGAGTACACGTCACGAATAATAATTAGAATATTTCACGGTGGTTTCAGCTCAATCTGAGGTCGTCTTCTTTGAATTTGACCGTTTGACGCCCGTTTTGGCTGTTTATGACACCAGAACTGCGTTGTCGGTCACAGCGGGCACACGACACGTCCGATTGACGTGGAGTCTGCTCGACCACTTCAGAAATCACTCACCCGTATTTGTCGTCTGATTTCAGGCCATTCCAAAATCGTTAGGCCCGTTTGGACCACCCACACGTGCGTTTACGAAGCGCGCGCATCACTTAAAACACGAATATTGAGCCGTACCACGCAAACCGCACGTCCGATTGACGTGACGTCTGCGCGTACACGTCACGAATAATACTTAGAATGTTTCACGGTGGTTTCAGCTCAATCTGAGGTTGTCCGCTATGAATTTGACCGTTGGACGCCCATTTTGGCCGTTTATGACACCAGAACTGCGTTGTCGGTCACCGCCGGCACACAGCACGTCCGATTGACGTGACGTCTGCTCGACCACTTCAGAAATCACTCTCCTGTATTTTTCGTCTGATTTCAGGCCATTCCGACTTCGTTTGTCCCGTTTGGACCCCCCTCACTCGCCTTTACGAAGTGCCCGCATCACTTAAAACACGAATATTGAGTCGTACCGCGCACACCACACATCCGATTGACGTGCTGTCTACGCGTACACATCCCGAATAATAATTAGAATGTTTCACGGTGGTTTCAGCTCAATATGAGGTATTCCTCTATGAATTTGACCGTTTGACGCCCGTTTTGGCCGTTTATGACACCAGAACTGCATTGTTGGTCACCGTGGGCACACGGCACGTCAAATTGACGTGCCGTCTACTCGAACAATTCAGAAATCACTCACCCGTATTTTTCGTCTGATTTCAAGCCATTCCGAAATCGTTCGGCCCGTTTGGACCACCCTCACGCGCCTTTACGAAGCGCGCGCATCACTTAAAACACGAATATTGAGTCGTACCGCGCAAACCGCACGTCCGATTCACGTGCTGTCTGCGCGTACACATCACGAATAATAGTTAGAACGTTTCACGGTGGTTTCATCTCAATCTGAGGTCGTCCGCTGTGAATTTGACCGTTGGACGCCCGTTTTGGCCGTTTATGACACCAGAGCTGCATTGTCGGTCACCGCGGGCACACGGCACGTCCGATTTACGTTCCGTCTACTTGACCACTTCAGAAATCACTCTTCCGTATTTGTCGTCTGATTTTAGGCCATTCCGACTTCGTTCGGCCCGTTTGGACCCCCCTCACGCGCGTTTACGTAGCGCGCGCATCACTTAAAACATGAATATTGAGCCGTACCGCGCAGACCGCACATCCGATTCATGTTCCGTCTGCGCATACACGTCAAAAATAATAATTAGAATGTTTCACGGTGGTTTCAGCTCAATCCGAGGTCGTCCGCTATGAATTTGACCATTTGACGCCCGTTTTGGCCGTTTATGACAGCAGAACTGCGTTGTCGGTCACCGCGGGCACACGGCACGTCCGATTGATGTGTCGTCAGCTCGACCACTTCATAAATCACTCACCCGTATTTGTCGTCTGATTTCAGGCCATTCCGAAATCGTTCAGCCCGTTTGGACCACCCTCACGCGCGTTTATGAAGCGCGCACATCACTTAAAACACGAATATTGAGCCGTACCGCGCAAACCGCATGTCCAATTGATGTGCCGTCTGCCAGTACACGTCACGAATAATAATTAGAATGTTTCACGGTGGTTTCAGCTCAATCTGAGGTCGTCCGCTATGAATTTGACCGTTGGACGCCCGTTTTGGCCGTTTATGACACCAGAACTGCGTTGTCGGTCACCACGGGCACACGGCACGTCCGATTGACGTGCCGTCAGCTCGACCACTTCAGAAATCACTCTCCAGTATTTGTCGTCTGATTTCAGGCAATTACGACTTCATTAGGCCCGTTTGGACCCCCCTCACGCGCGTTTACGAAGCGCGCGCATCACTTAAAACACGAATATTGAGCCGTACCGCGCAAACCGCGCGTCCGATTGACGTGTCGTCTGTGCGTACAGGTCACGAATAATAATTAGAATGTTGCACGGTGGTTTCAGATCAAACCGAGGTTGTCCGCTATGAATTTGACCGTTTGATGCCCTTTTTGGCCATTTATGACACCAGAACTGCATTGTCAGTCACCGCGAGCACACGACACGTCCGATTGATGTGCCGTCTGCTCGACCACTTCATAAATCACTAACCCGTATTTTTTGTCTGATTTCAGGCCATTCCGAAATCGGTCGGCCCGTTTGGACCACCCTCACGTGCGTTTACGAAGCGCGCACATCACTTAAAACACGAATATTGAGCCGTACCGTCCAAACCACACATCCGATTGACGTGTCGTCTGCACGTACACGTCACGAATAATAATTAGAATGTTTCACGGTGGTTTCAGCTCAATCTGAGGTCGTCCACTATGAATTTGACTGTTTGACGCCCGTTTTGGCCGTTTATGACACCAGAACTGCGTTGTCGGTCACCGCGGGCACATGGCATGTCCAATTGACGTGTCGTCTACTTGACCACTTCAAAACACACTCACCTGTATTTTTTGTCTGATTTCAGGCCATTCCGACTTCGTTCGGCCCGTTTGGACCCCCCTCACGCGCGTTTACGAAGCGCGCACATCACTTAAAATACGAATATTGAGCCGTACCGTGCAAACCACACATCCGATTGACATGACGTCTGCGCGTACACGTCACGAATAAAAATTAGAATGGTGCACGGTGGTTGTAGCTCAATCTGAGGTCGTCCGCTATGAATTTGATCGTTGGACGCCCGTTTTGGCCGTTTATGACACCAGAACTGCGTTGTCAGTCACCACGGGCACACGGCACGTCCGATTGATGTGTCGTCTGCTCAACCACTTCATAAATCACTCTACCATATTTTTCGTCTGATTTTAGGCCATTCCGACTTCGTTCTCCCCGTATGGACCCCCCTCATGCGCGTTTATGAAGCGCGCACATCACTTAAAACAAAAATATTGAGCCGTACCTCGCAAACCGCACGTCCGATTGACGTGCTGTCTGCGCGTACACGTCACGAATAATAATTAGAATGTCACACGGTGGTTTCAACTCAATCCGAAGACATGGTGTGGCCGGCACCACTCAAAGTGTCCATCTTTTGTTTCAAAAGGACGTCATTTTAAGTTAAATGCATCAACTGGCATACAGAAAACCGACCAAACGCATTCCGAATCTGTTGATAATTTATCCCAACAATCCACGGGTCATATGTTACGTGTATGAGCCAACCCAGGATGAATCGAGTCGCGGTGTGGCCAGGATAAGTATAAGTGTCTCTCTTTTGTTTAAAATGGACACCATTTTAAGTACATACGGAAAAATGACCAAACGGATTCGGTTTCCGTTGAAACTTTTGGAGAATGGTCCATGGGTCATATGTGACGTGTACAAATCAACCCCGCCTCAATCGGAGATGCGGTGTGTCTGGCACCACTCAAAGTGTCTGTCTTTTGTTTAAAAAAGACGTCATTTTAACTGAAAAGCATCAATTGACATACGAAAAACCGAACAAAGGAATTCGTACTGTGTCGATACATTAGAACAAGGATCCATGGGTCGTATGTGATGTGTACGAGTCAATCCCGCCTCAATCCGAGGAGCGGTGTGGCCGACACCGTTCTAACTGTGTCTCTTTTGTTTAAAATGGACAGGATTATAAGTGAAAAGAACAACTGGCATACGCAAAATCAACCAAACGCATTCCAAATCTATTGATAATTTATCACAACGATCCATTGGTCATATGTGACCTGTACGAGCCAACCCGGGCTCAATCCGAGTCGCGTTGTGGCTGAGATCAGTCTAAGTGGCTCTCTTTTGTTTAAAATGGATAGCATTTTAAGTACATACAGAAAACCGACCAAACGCATTCGGTTTCCATTGAAACATTAGGAGAATGATCCATGGGTCATATGTGATGTGTAAGAATCATCCCCGCCTCAATCCGAGGTGCGGTGTGGCCAACACCGCTGTAACTGTGTCTGTTTTGTTTAAAATGGATAGGATTATAAGTGAAAAGAACTGGCATATGCAAAACCGAACAAACGCATTCTGTATCCATTGAAACTTTAGGAGAACGATCCATGGGTCATATGTGACGTGTACGAATCATCCCCATCTCAATTCGAGACGCGGTGTGGCCGACACCGCTCTAACTATGTCTCTTCTGTTTAAAATGGACATGATTATAAGTGAAAAAGAACAACTGGCATACGCAAAACCGACCAAACACATTCCGAATCTTTTGATCATTTATCACAACGATCCATGGGTCATATGTGACTTGTACGAGGAAACCCGGGTTCAATCCGAGTCACGGTGTGGTTGGGGTCAGTCAAAGTGGCTCTCTTTTGTTTAAAATGGACACCATTTTAAGTACATATGGAAAATCGACCAAACGCATTCGGTTTTCATTGAAACTTTAGGAGAACGATCCATGGGTCATATATGACGTGTATGAATCATCCCCACCTCAATCCGAGGCGCGGTGTGGCCAACACCGCTCTAACTGTGTCTGTTTTGTTTAAAATGGACAAGATTATAAGTGAAAAGAACAACTGGCTACGCAAAACCAACCAAACGCATTCAGAATCATTTGATAATTTATCACAATGATCCATGGGTCATATGTGACATGTACGAGCCAACCCGGGTCAATCCGAGTCGCGGTGTGGCCGGGATTAGTCTAAATGGCTCTCTTTTGTTTAAAATGGATACCATTTTAAGTACATACAGAAAACCGACCAAACGCATTCGGTTTCCATTGTAACTTTAGGAGAACGATCCATGGGTCCTATGTGACGTGTACGAATCATCCCCGCATCAATCCGGCATGCGGTGTGGCTGACACCACTCAAAGTGTCCATCTTTTGATTCAAAATGACGTCATTTTAAGTGAAAGGCATCAACTGACATATGGAAGAATGACCAAACGCATTCGGATTCTATCGATACATTAGAACAACGATCCATGGGTCATATGTGACGTGTACAAGTCAACCCCGTCTTAATCCAAGACGTAGTGTGGCTGACACCGCTCTAACTCTGTCTCTTTTGTTTAAAATGGACATGATTATAAATGAAAAGAACAACTGGCATACGCAAAACCGACCAAACGCATTCGGAATCTTTTGATAATTTATCACAACGATCCATGGGTCATACGTGACATGTACGAGCCAACTCGGGATGAATATGAGTCACGGTGTGGTCAGGATTAGTCTAAGTGTCACTCTTTTGTTTAAAATGGACAACATTTTATGTACATACAGAAAACCGACCAAACGCATTCAGTTTCCATTTAATCATTAGAAGAACGATCCATGGGTCATATGTGACGTGTACGAATCAACCCTGCCTCAATTGGAGACGTGGTGTGGTCGGCACCACTCATAGTGTCTGTCTTTTGTTTCAAAAGGACGTTATTTTAAGTGAAAAACATCAACTGGAATACGGAAAACCAACCAAACGCATTCGGATTGTGTCGATACTTTAGCACAACGATCCATGGGTCAAATGTGACGTGTACGAGTCAACCCCGCCTCAATCTGAGGTGCGGTGTGGCCGGTATCTTTTCAGGTGTATGTATTTTGTTTAAAATGGACATCATTTGAGGTAAAAATATATGGTATAGAAAAAACCGATCAAATTATGAATTGAATTTCGGATTCCACATACAATTGTCATCTAAATTTTAAATTGAATTCTATATGAATTATGTACTTTTATAATTACATTATGAATTCTAATTTAATTATGGATGTGTATAGTTTCAGGATCCATTATATGTTAAATGTGTATGAATTTGTTCGTAATTGTATATGTATGTTTTATTTTATTGCAGGTACAATAATTGGATTGAAAATGAGGTCAAAATGAGGCATGATGGAGAGGGGCCGGATGGACAGGGGCTGTGCAAATTGCAGGGTGCTGCAATTTGCAGCATAGGGTATGCCAACGGTTTAAAACCGTTGGCATATAATCCTAAAGAAGTTTTTACCAACGGTTCATTGAACGATTGGAAAATATCTCTTTTCCCAATGGTTCTAAACCGTTGGGAAAGAGTTTGGGATATTGATATTTCCCAATGGTTCTCCGAAACTGTTGGGAAAAACTATCCCAACGGTTTGCCAGAACCGTTGGGATAGGGTGGCTTTTGTGAGCCTATACCAACGGTTTCCAGGAAACCGTTGGGAAAACCTTTTCCCAATGGCTTACTTCCCTACGGTTATCACAACCGTTGGTATATCATATACCAATGGTTAGAGGGGCTTTCCCAACGGTTGTGAACCATTGGGAAATATTATATTTCCAGTAGTGCATCCATAGAAGAACACATCACAAATCCTTAAATACAATTTGGAATATTTGTATCATAATAATTCAACTTCAAACAAGTGTTAATTCTATCAAATGATGTTGACATAGTTGAAATCAAAAACTTTTGAGAGAAATATGTCTTTTTATTTTGAAATCATTTAAAAGTCAAATAATTAGAAAATAAAAAATAATTTTGAGAATATTATTGTGAGCTTGTAACGGAAGCTTTGATGATTTTATAATGGTAGAAAATAGTCACTCCCACTGTATTTGTTAAAAAACATTCATACCGGAATTTTATCGAAAAGCTCATAAAGTACCTTGTTTGAAAAATGATAAAAATATTTATTTTAAAACATATAAGGTAAAATAAGGGTATAAATAACATTAAAACATAGCCTTGTAAATAGTAAAAATGTTTTGAAAAACAGTTTTATGAAAACACGGATGTGGATGATAATGAGGTCCCAGTAGATACTTACGTAAAAACAACCTCGGATAATAAAGAGACTGTGAATTAAACATTACCTTTTACTTTTCCATGGTAGAGGGTACATTATCCTATATTTTAATAGTTATATCATTGTTATTCATTTAGAAAATAATCATATACATAAATATGATATCATATATGATCTTCTATTATTTAATTGTTAATAATATTTTAGTATTATCATCGTTTTGGGTGTTAACTGATTCGTTTTCCTCTATCTGGTTTGTTACACAAGTTGTGCTTGTTATGAATATGATGTATTTGATTAAAATTCAGAATGTTATTAAGTTCCTAAGAGTTATTTTAAATCATAAAATTAAAATTATTATTGAATGGTTATGAAGGAGAAATGAATCTCACCACGTTCATGTAGACGGTAATCCGTGCATACGCATGAGAGACAATATCATTCTATTGATATTTAAATCATATGTAAATATATGTCATATCATATATAAAGAAAAATTAAAATGTTATATTTATTATTTACATCAATTATACATTATTATTATACCCATCTAAAAAAATAATGCATTGAATAACAACTACACCAATACATGGAGATGGTAAGCCGTACGTACGCACATATGGTGACATTGTAATTCATATGATGGATAGAATAATGAATATGGTTGTACCATTTTTATAATAAAATCATATTATATATAAGATACTAGATTTATAATTTTACAATGGAAACAAAAAATAATGAAGATGTGGATGAAGAAAAAGAACATGGAAGAGGTGAGAAATTTTTTCCTCCTTTTCAGGTTATTCTTTTTTCTTTGATAAAAGGGGCTACAAAGGATGAATTTATGATCATACTATGGCCTCTAGGTTGAAGTTATAGAAATTTAGAGGATATTTGGGAAGGGTTTGGGTGATCTAAATTGCTTTGTAGGTTTGATTTTGAGATAAGGGCATGTCCCCTTTTCTAAGAGAGATGAGGGGCATCTTAGGAAAAGATTGAAATATTATTTAATAATAAAATCATTGTCGGTTTCTAATGCCTCCAAAATAATTTATTTCAAAGTTACGGTGAGAATGGGTCTAAAACCTCTCAACCAATAGGTTTTATTTAGGTTTGGGTCACCATATTAACCATATCATTTCTATTTAAGTCTTAGTTAAATAGTTTAACTTTTAGAATGTATTCATGTATTATTATAATAATTGTTTAATAAACATTATATAAAATTCCACTATAACATAAAGTGGTTCATTAATGATATAAATTTCATTATATAAGTTCTTTGGAAGAACATTATATTTTTTGAACAATTATCTAATTTAATAATATATTTGTTTTAAAAAACTCATTATTGTCAATTTTGAAACAATTTAGTATTTAGTTTTTGTGAAAGTCATCACAAAATGATTAATTCAAACCAAATACACTGAATCAATACAAAAATATAATATTATGTTATCAAATTAGATTATTTCATAAAAACATTGAATTTATATTTATTTTAAAATTTATAGTACCGTGTATTTGATTCTTTCATTAATAAGGTAATTAATGCATCAACATTGTGCCATAGATAAATTTAGTTATTTAATGTCTAAAACTTATAAATAAAATAAAAAATGTATGTAATCATTTTATCTTTCAAATGAATATTTATATTTGAAAAAATCGCTTATATAACTCCTTGTAAAATTGTTTTTAATAAAAGATATATGTTTATGTCATTTTTGTCTTTACATTAAATTTATTAATATAAAGTCTCATTATCACTCTCAATTGGCTACATGGGGTCCCGGAATCTACCCAATGATTCCCAGGGTCGGATATGTATCTACCAATAGGAATAGGACACATGTTGGGGTAATTTAAGATTATTATAATATTAATTTTAACTCTTATTTACCAGATTTACCCATTAACCATAGTAAATAAAATATTTACCGAAGTAATTATTCATAATGTCTAAAAATATAAGTTACCTATTAAAATAATTTTGACCTCCTGATTCCAAATATGGAATCAATTTTTCCAAATTTAAAACACAAAAGTGGCAGAAATTAAATTAAAATAAATTCTCATTGTCAAAACAAAAAAGCGTGTTTTTAAGAAATAATAACTATCAAAAGACTGACTGTTGTTTTTGTCCAGTTTAAATGTGAAATTACAAAAAAATGACCTAAATTATATTAAATAATAAAAATATAATCTAATTATACTTTAAAACCAATCAAATGTATAATTTAACACTATAGATTATTTCGATTGAAAAAAATTTTTTAAATAAAATTTTTCATTTTTCACTATTCATCAAAATTGAAAATTTTTAGAATAATACCAAAAATTCATCCTAATACAACATATATATTCATAA
Organism: Viscum album; assembly: GCA_963277665.1. Taxonomy (NCBI): domain Eukaryota; kingdom Viridiplantae; phylum Streptophyta; class Magnoliopsida; order Santalales; family Viscaceae; genus Viscum; species Viscum album. Next base: position 1,822,449,682 of record OY728164.1, read on the forward strand.
TTCAAAAAAGAATTCCATTGTGACGAATAAAATTTATAAAATTTCAAAAAAGTGAGTATTACTATTCATAACGGCTAGTTTTATTGGTCGCGGTGTGTTTGAATCTTAATGTATCGTACAATGCAAGCTATTACATTGTTTAAAGGAAATGTACCATGGAAGGTTGGGGTGTTACATTCCTTCCTTAAAATAATTTCATCCTAGAAATTTATAGAATACTACTGAACAAAATGATTCGGGTGGTTCTTCATCATATGTTACTCGGGTTCCCAGGTTGCATGTCCCATCTAATGGTTTCTCCATAGAACTTTTACCAGAAGAGACGTCTAGATTCTCAACACATGTTCTCTGGTATCAAGAATCTTGATAGGAACTTTACAATAAGAAATATCAGGTTCCTATTAAATTTTTTCAAAGGTCATTACATGTGTTGGGTTAGGCATGAATTTTCTCAACAGTGATACGTGGAACACATCGTGAACATTGGAGAGACTTGGCGGTATTTTCAAATGGTAAGCTACAACCACAATTCATTCTAGAATTTCGAAAGTTCTAATGTACCTGGGACATAATTTACCCTTCTTACCAAATATGATAACTCCCTTCCCTGGAGATACCATCAAGAAAACATGATCTCTTACCTAAAATTCCAAATCCCTCTTTCGGTTATCGGTATAGATCTTTTGCCAACTATGAGCTGCATTGATGTGGTTTTGGATTACCTTCACATTTTCCATCGTTTACGCAAAAATTTCTGGTCTTATGAGTTTTCCTTAACCCATATAATCCCAGTAAGTTATTGTGTGACATCTTTTTCCATTTAACGCTTCATATGGAGCCATCTGAATACTTGAATGGAAACTATTCTTAAAGTGAAGTTCTACCATAGGTAAATACTGATCCCACATACCTTGAAAGACAAGTGAGCATGATCTCAACATACTGAAAACATCAAGTCTGGTCAACTAGCTGTCAAGTAAAGTAGACTTACTATCATACCTCTAAAAGATGTTTGATCTACCGGTTTCCCAACATCATCAAGATCAAGTGTGTTTGAGGTACCAATGGGAGTACTTATACTCTTAGTGTTGTCATATCCATACATTTTAAGAATATATTCTATATACTTACGTTGGGATATGTAGATTCCTTATGGTTTTTGAGAAATTTGATAACCAAGAAAAAATGTTAACTCACCCATCATACTCATTTCAAAAAAAGACTTCATAAGATATGAAAAATAATCGGTTATAGATTGCTGTTTTGATCCAAATATAATGTCATCAACATAAATTTGAACAATGAAAACATCTTTCTTATCCTTCTTTATGAAAGGGGTTGGATCTTCATTTCCCTTAACATAGTTATTTTGAAGAAAAATTCCTTTAAGTCTATCATACCAAGCTCGTGGGGCTTGTTTAAGGCCAAAAAAATATTTGGTAAGTCTAAAAACATGATTACGCTGTTTTGTATCTTCAAAGCCAGGAGGTTGTTCGAAAAAGACTTCCTCTTGAACATAACCATTAAGAAACAAACATTTAAAATCCATTTAGAAAAGTTTGAAATTGAAGAATGCTACAAAGAAAACTAAAATTCGAATAGATTCATGTCTAGCTAATAGAGCATAGGTTCCCTCGTAGTCTATTTATTCTTGTTGATTATAGCCTATAGTAACTAATCTAGCTTTATTTCTAACTATGACTCCATTTTCAACCCACTTATTTCTGAAGACGCATTTTACTCCAATAACAGATGTTTCCTTGCGTCATTCAGCCATGGTCCAAACTGTAAAGACCCCTAAAATTCAAGGAAATTTTTTCTTAATTTTCTTTAGAATTTTACAAGAGCGCGGTTTCAGACGGCACCTGATTCCGAGGCCCGGAGTGCCCGGAATTAATTTCTGAAGTTTGGCTCGGGTACGTTCAGTGAACGAACAAGCGGGTTTTCCTAACTTTTGATTCGGTGCTCGGAATTGAAATCTGAGGGCACCGATGAACTCGCAGCACCGATATTCGCTTAAAGAGACCTTTTCGGAAGTTGCGTTTGTTGCGGGTTGAAAGTTAGTTTTGGGGTTTTTAGTTTGAGTTAAATAAAATTTGTGTAGAACAAATTTTATTATAACTTGATAAAACCTACCAAAGGCGGTTGGAAGTGGGACCCACACCCACTTAACCTCCCTTGGGAGGATTAAGTGTGGTGGGGCCCACACGAACCCCTAAACCTTTCATATTCTCTCAACTCCCTTAACGCCTCATTAAATGACTTAAGTTACTTATTTAATTATGGGAGTTAATACTTTTGAATTCCAAACATTTGAAATTCTAGTGTGTTATGTGATAATAAAATAAGATGTTGTCTTATTTTATTTTGGTTAATTGTTTGTCTTCTTGGGAGGTGGAGAGCTTTTTCTTCTTCTTCTTCATCTCCGACGAAGATCACGAAGAACGCTCATCTTGACGAAGAACGCTCAAGTCCCGACGAAGAACGCCGCTCCGCTCTTCTTCGTCTTCCGTGTCAACGAGTGGGAACGCCGCTTCCTCCTCGGATTTCCTTCGTCGACATAAGACGTTTCGCCAACGACGTGTCTCTTCGGACGCATCCCTTCGTCATCGGATTTGACGAATGGCTATAGCGACGCCCGACCACCGCGACGTCGTCTTCCGCGGAACATTGACAATCTTCGAACCTTATACCCGAGGTAGGGGTTGTTGATTATTGTTTAGTTATTCTATTTTTGATCATGAATTTTAGCAAGTCTAACGTGTGGCTTTGGATTATTTTAAGATGCGTTATTGCTTAACGTGAGGGGCCGGACCGCATGAACACGGCCGAACCCCCTCCATCGTTCTTGTTGTTTATTCTTGCGGGTGGAAGCAAAGTGGCGTGGTGTCGTCGCACCACGCGGATGATCGTGCAATTATTTTACGCGGCGCCGTCGCGCCACGCCGAGGAAGAATCTTCAAGAACGCGACGCCGTCGCGCCGCGTTGAAAGGAATCAAGGCACGTCGAAGGGGCGCGGTGCCGTCGCACCGCGCCAGACGATGAACACCGCGGCCGGTTCCGGGCCGCGGCGGGATGAGGAGACCGCGGCCAGTTCCGGGCCGCGGCGGGAAGAGAAGACCGGCGGCCGGGCCGCCGGCGTCGGAAGCCGAAGGGGGGACCGGAATTTCCGGTCCCGTTGGAGAAAACCGGCCGGCCAGCTGGCCGGCCGGAAGGCATTAAACCGGGGGAATTAATCCCCCGGCCAACACACAAAAACCCCCTCTTAATGAGGGGGGCGGTTCTTTGAAGGGAGGGGGGCAGCCGGCCCCCCCCCGGTTCCGCACAAACAGGCCCCCAACGTGGGGGGGGGGGGGGGGGGCGTTTTAAAAAAATGGGCGCGACATATAGCCGCGCCGCCATTCCAGGAAGCGGGGGCTTAGCCCCCACGTGCAGCCACCCCGCGGCGCCAAGCTGCCGCGGCCCCCGCGCCGCCGCGCCGCCGCGCCGCCCAGGGGGGGGGGGGGGTCGGGCCGGGTCGGCTCGGACCCGGACCCCCCCGTTTCGAACCAGTTCCGGTCTTTTGGACATATCTTGAGCCTCGGACCTCCGAATGACGAACCGTCTGCGGAAACACGATCCTTGGATCGAGACGGTCGTTTCGGTATATCGCACTCAAGGTTTCGGATTACTTTGAGTTCGGCCGGGTTGGTTCGTTCACGAAACCAACCGGGCCTTCGGAGCGGAAACACTCATATCTTGAGCTACGAACGTCCGATTGACGTGCCGTCAGCTGTGTTGTGTTCCTCTTAGTGAGACGGATCTTTTGGCATACTCCGCCCGAGGTTTGGACGCAGGTGGAGTACGGTCGGGTTGGTTTTGCCTTAAAAACCAACCGGGCCCCGGAGACGAAAATGCCAATAACTCTCAGACCGAGCGTCCGATCGACGCGCCGTCTGTTGCGTTGAGTTCCTGTTGACGATACGGAACTTTTGGATACATCAACTCTGGTCTTCGTGACAGTTGATGTATCAGCCTCTCGGCTCGTGGAGCGGACCCTCCGAACGAGCTTGCTGTGTGCGGGAACCCTAGTGCTGGCTGCGACTGTTCTACTGCTACGACTACTACTGCTACTGTGACTGCGACGACGACAGTACAGAGATCCTGTGTGGATTCGACGACGACGACTTCAGCACTCAGCGATCCTACGTGGATCAGTGCTACAGGTCCTGTGTGGGCCCGATCCTGTGTGGGTCCTTGCGCTCAGCGGTTCTGTGTGAGCTAGTGCCTACAGGTCCTGTGTGGGCCCGATCCTGTGTGGGTCATTGCGGGGGTTAGTTACCTATCGATCCTTCGTGGGTCCGACGACATAGATGGATCAGTGATCATCTTTATCGTCCTTGAAGAAGTATACCTGTGTGAGCTGAATCCTGTTGCTTTCCTGTGTGGATTGTGTTGTGCAATCCTGTGTGGATTACGTTTTTCTTTCCTGTGTGGAATACGTTTACTTTCCTGTGTGGACTGAGTTGTACTTGGGCTCGGAGGATAGAGCGTATTTGAATTGATGACTTAGGTATATGTATGGGCATATACCTAAGCAGTGTCAGTTATTACTTCATGATTGTTACTTTTCTTCGTGGTTTATCCTTTGTGGATTTGAGAGACCTTAAGGGGTCTCGGGGTCCCTACTGAGTAGCTTATACTCACCCCTGCACGGGCTTTGCCCGCACTACGTTGTGTTGGTTGCAGACGACGGACAGCGTTGACCTTAGCTGAGGCTTGCAGAGCAGGACGGTACCCGGAGGTGGACCACTGGGCGGGACGTGCTTGGAGCAGACGGCGGGACCCGTGGAGCAGAGGAGCTATCTGTACCCACCCTACAGGTGGGATTTCCCGTGGACAGCTCGAAGTAGCGGCTTTTACTTTTCAGTTGCTGTTTTCCCTTTCGAGTTGTACTTTACTTTCAGTTTGGGTTTGTATTCTGGCCCATTTACGTTTCCGCACTTTCAGTTGTACTCTGCTTTTGTTTAGTGTTTACTTTCCGCTTGTTTACTCTGTGGTGTTTGTTTACTTTACAAAGGCAATGCCTTCCCTTTTTACCGGGATTTACACCTTGGTGCTAGTCGCCAGCCCCTGGCCTATGGAAGGCGGGCTTGGGGTAGTCACGGCACGGACCCCGAGGGTGGGTCGTGACAAATTGGTATCAGAGGAGTTCGGTTCTACCGCGATCTCTGATCTTTCTATGTGAAGCAATAATGTTTAGCGCATTGAGTGTGGTTATCAGTCCATGGAGTCCAGTGTTGGTGCGGCGGCCGACGTATCCGTACACCAGGACCCTGACTTCTGATTTCCGACTTAATGCACGAAAACATTTATTGCGTGTGTGTTTCAAAGTTTTCTTTGTGATTACTTATATCAGCTCACCAGGTATACTGTTCTGATCGTGGCGCACCTGTTTCCTTTTCAGGATGGCCCCACGACGGCAGCCAGCTAGGGTTCCGAGAGTCGAGTGAGACGACAGCCCACCGAGCGACGAGGCCTCGGTACAGGGCCCTTTGCCAGTAGTGGCACCGGCGGTAGCTTTACCTGCCGATCCCTCGATGCTTCCAGCAGCAGCCGCTGACGATGCACGTCGCCTCAGCGCACTGCATGAGTTTCAACGCCAACGACCGCCCAGGTTTCGCGGGGAGACGGATCCCCAGGCAGCAGAGGACTGGCTGGAGGCAGTGGTTCGAGTGTTTAGGCTAGTGAGGACACCAGCAGACCTCATGGTGATCCTCGCTGCGAGCCTACTACACGCAGCAGTAGGACGATGGTGGAGCCTGATGCTCCAGGTGCACGATGAGGCATCTCTACTTTGGACGGACTTTGAGAGCCTCTTCCGCTCGGAGTTCGTCCCAGCCACCCTTCGTGCGGTGCGTATCCAGGAGCTTCTTCAGCTGCGGCAGGGTAGCATGACGGTCACTCAGTACGCGGCGAGGTTCACCGACCTTTCTCGGTACTCGACAGACATAGTACGGGACCCATTCTTCTAGGCCCGGACCTTCGAGCAGGGTTTGAGACACGAGATCAGGGCATCACTAATTTCCCTCAGCATACCGACTCAGACAGGAGTACTGGAGCGGGCCCTTCTGATCGAGAGCTTCCTTGCTGAGTCTACACCAGCACAGAGATCCACTGCAGGGCGGCACGTGGAAGAGTCATCTGCAGCAGGCAGTCGACGGATGGCTCAGGGGTCCAGACAGACCAGACCTTCGGGAAGACGACCTCAGGACACTGGCTCAGCAGTGCGGGGCACACAGCGCGGAGCCAGTCTTACGAGAGGCAGACAGTGCTACTCGTGCGGCGGGCAGGGCCACATGGCTCGTGACTGCCCGACCCGCCGTGCCGAGGAGCAGCAGACGGTTGAGGGACCACCGAGGCAGAGGCAGAGGGTCGACCGTGGCGGTCCGCAGGGAGGAGGCGGACGAGGCAGAGGAGCTGTACGAGCAGCCGGTGGTGGCCGACGCTTTGAGGCTCTACCACCACCACCACCAGGAGGTCCACCCCGACCACAGGGAGCTGGCGGGCAGCGACAGGCACAGCTCCAGGCAGCAGAGGCCTACGACCACGACGCACCCGAGATGATTCGAGGTACTATCTGTGTCTATTCCACCCTTGCTGCAGTTCTTATAGACACAGGAGCGAGTCACTCTTTCATAGCCGCTTCCCTTGTTCGGAGCTCGGAGATTCCGACAGAGCCGTTGGCTCGATCCTTACGGCTAGAGACTCCTACGGGAGAAGACTCGACGATTACGCACTGGTGCCGGCAGTGTGAGCTTACTCTAGGAGGCGAGAGCTTCGGCTGGAATCTTCTTGTAGCAGCGTCGAGGCCTTACGACGTTATCTTGGGCATGGATTGGCTATCTACGGTCCATGCACAGATTGACTGTTTTAGGCGCAAGGTGCGATGTGTACGCACCGACGAGAGCAGGTTCACCTTCACCGGCGAGAAGGGAGCCTTAGCAGCACACGATGGACTTCCGCGGAGGAGAGGACAGCCCATCACTCATCAGTTGGCTAGCCTCATCCTTGGAGCAGTTGACGTGCGGAGTCCTGGTTTTCCTGCAGTGGTGGATCAGTTTGCGGACGTTTTTCCCGACGATGTTCCAGGGCTACCTCCTCGTAGAGAGGTAGACTTTTATATTGACTTGTACCCCGAGACAGCCCCGATATCCACTCCAGCATATCGGATGGCCCCCGCCGAGCTTCGAGAGCTACGGGTACAGTTGGAGGACTTGCAGGGCAAGGGGTTCATCCGACCCAGTGTTTCACCCTGGGCTTCCCCGATTTTGTTCGCCAAGAAGGCGGACGGGAGCTTGTGACTTTGTGTTGACTATCGTCGCCTGAACCAGGTGACAGTGAGGAACAAGTATCCGCTACCGAGGATTGATGACCTCTTTGATCAGCTCAAGGGAGCACGGTGGTTCTCGAAGATAGACCTCAGGTCAGGCTATCATCAGCTCAGAGTCAGAGACGAGGATGTGCAGAAAACGGCCTTCAGATGTCGGTATGGCCACTATGAGTTCTTGGTTTTCCCTTTCGGTGTAACCAATTCTCCAGCAGTGTTCATGGCTCTCATGAACAGGATCTTTCAGCCATACCTCGATTGGTTTGTCGTGGTCTTCATCGACGACATTCTGATTTACTCTACGACAGAGGAGGAGCACGCCTATCACTTGCGAGTTGTTCTTGACACACTCTGAGAGCACCAGCTTTATGGTAAGCTCTCGAAGTGCCAGTTCTGGATACGTGAGATCCACTTTTTGGGACACGTTATCTCTGAGGTGGGAGTTGCAGTGGATCCCGCGAAGATTGAGGCTGTGTTAGCTTGGGAGCCACCCAGGAGCGTGACTGAGGTTCGGAGTTTCTTGGGACTAGCTGGATACTATCGGAGATTCGTGCCAGACTTCTCTAGAGTTGCGGCATCACTCACAGCTTTGACGAAGAAGGGGGAAACCCTTCGTATGGACAGACAGATGTCAGCAGAGCTTCCAGGAGCTGAGACAGAGATTGACCTGCGCACCTATCTTGAGGTTGCCTGGGGAGGGAGTAGGGTACGTAGTCTACTGTGATGCATCAGGGACCGGACTCGGATGTGTTCTGATGCAGGAACGGGCAGTGATCGCCTATGTATCACATCAGTTGAGGCCGCATGAGAAGAACTACACTACCCATGACCTGGAGTTAGCAGCAGTGGTCTTCGCTCTGAAGACATGGCGACACTATCTGATGGGCGAGCGCTTTACAGTCTTTTCCAATCATCAGAGTCTCAGGTATATCTTCTCGCAAAACGACCTGAACCTGAGACAGCGACGATGGCTCGAGTTCCTCCAGGACTATGACTTTGAGATAGTCTATACTCCTGGGATGGGGAACTTAGTAGCCAATGCCCTCAGCAGGAGGACGGGCATTCAGCTACTTGAGGAGGCGACAGAGCAGCTAGCCTCTTTGCAGATAACCTTCGTGGATAGAGATGAAGCAGCCTTTCTTCAGTCTCTCACAGTCACTCCTCCACTACTTCAGCGAGTCAGGGAGGCACAACGCGGGGACACTGACTGTGAGACACAGCGTGCACAGATATCCTCGGGACAGGCACCAGATGGATTCTCCCTTGGAGCAGAGCACGACATCCTTTTCAGAGGACGTACCATGGTACCAGTAGCTTTGCGAGAGGAAGTGCTGAGAGACTTTCACACTTCTCCTTTGGCGGTACATCCTGGAGTGGCGAAGATGTACCAGGACCTCAGACGACAGCACTGGTGGCCGGGCATGAAGAAGGCAGTAGCAGAGTTCGTTTCTCGATGCCTCACCTGCCAGCAGGTGAAGGCAGAGCATCAGGTACCAGCAGGCTTGGTACAGCCCTTGGAGGTTCCGGAGTGGAAGTGGGACGGCATATCTATGGACTTCGTGACTGTACTTCCACGCACTTCCAGAGGTCACGACTCCATCTGGGTGATTGTTGACCGACTCACCAAGTCGGCACACTTCTTACCCATCAGAGAGCAGGGCTCAGTGGAGAGCTTGGGACGTCTCTACGTTCAGGAGATTGTGCGGCTCCATGGCGTGCCATCATCTATCGTCTCCGATCGAGATGCTCGCTTTACTTCCCGGCTTTGGAAGGGGTTGCAGGAGGCGTTCGGGACGCAGCTACGTCTTATCACAGCTTTTCACCCTCAGACGGATGGTCAGACGGAGAGGACCATTCAGACTCTCGAGGACATGCTCCGCGCATGTGTCCTCGACTTTGGTCGTAGCTGGGAGGACCACCTACCCTTGGTGGAGTTCGCGTACAACAACAGATACCACTCCACCATCGGGATGGCACCATACGAGGCATTGTACGGCCGACCATGTAGATCTCCTTTGTGCTGGACAGACCCTGGGGAGTCAGCACTGGTGTGACCGGAGATGGTCCAGGCCACGACAGAGAAGGTTCAGGTCATCCAGGAGAGGATGAGGACAGCTCAGAGCCGGCAGAAGTCATATGCTGACAGGAGGCGGAGGCCACTGGAGTTCGAGGATGGCGACCACGTCTTCTTGCGGGTCTCACCTCGACGTGGTATTCGGAGATTTGGCCGAGGCGGCAAGTTATCTCCGCGCTTCATCGGACCCTTCCAGATTATCAGCAGGATTGGTGAGGTGGCTTATCGTCTGGCTCTACCACCTCAGTTGCCCCGGGTGCACGACGTCTTCCACGTATCTCAGCTGAGGAGATACGTGCACGACCTGACGCACATCATTGATCATGGGGAGCTTGACGTTGACAATGGGGCGACTTTTACGGAGGTCCCGGTGGAGATAGAGGATCGACAGGAGCGGGTCCTGTGTGGGCGATCGATTCCTCTTGTGCGCATCAGATGGCAGCACGAGAATCTCCATGAGAGCACATGGGAGCGGGAGGCTCAGATGTGTGCTCAGTACCCTCATTTGTTTCCCTAGTTTTTGATGTATATTTACGGGGACGTAAAGCCCTGAGGTGGGAGTAATGTAAAGACCCGTAAAATTCATGGAAATTTTCTCTTAATTTTCTTTAGAATTTTACAAGAGCGCGGTTTCAGACGGCACCTGATTCCGAGGCCCGGAGTGCCCGGAATTAATTTCTGAAGTTTGGCTCGGGTACGTTCAGTGAACGAACGAGCGGGTTTTCCTAACTTTTGATTCGGTGCTCGGAATTGAAATTCGAGGGCACCGATAAACTCGCAGCACCGATATTCGCTTAAAGAGACCTTTTCGGAAGTTGCGTTTGTTGCGGGTTGAAAGTTAGTTTTGGGGTTTTTAGTTTGAGTTAAATAAAATTTGTGAAGAACAAATTTTATTATAACTTGATAAAACCTACCAAAGGGGGTTGGAAGTGGGACCCACACCCACTTAACCTCCCTTGGGAGGATTAAGTGTGGTGGGGCCCACACGAACCCCTAAACCTTTCATATTCTCTCAACTCCCTTAACGCCTCATTAAATGACTTAAGTTACTTATTTAATTATGGGAGTTAATCCTTTTGAATTTCAAACATTTGAAATTCTAGTGTGTTATGTGATAATAAAATAAGATGTTGTCTTATTTTATTTTGGTTAATTGTTTGTCTTCTTGAGAGGTGGAGAGATTTTTCTTCTTCTTCTTCATCTCTGACGAAGATCACGGAGAACGCTCATCTTGACGAAGAACGCTCAAGTCCCGACGAAGAACGCCGCTCCGCTCTTCTTCGTCTTCCATGTCAACGAGTGGGAACGCCGCTTCCTCCTCAGATTTCCTTCGTCGACATAAGAAGTTTCGCCAACGACGTGTCTCTTCGGACGCATCCCTTCGTCATCGGATTTGACGAACGGCTACCGCGACGCCCGACCACCGCGACGTCGTCTTCCGCGGAACGTTGACAATCTTCGAACCTTATACCCGAGGTAGGGGTTGTTGATTATTGTTTAGTTATTCTATTTTTGATCATGAATTTTAGCAAGTCTAACGTGTGGCTTTGGATTATTTTAAGATGCGTTATTGCTTAACGTGAGGGGGCCGGACCGCATGAACACGGCCGAACCCCCTCCATCGTTCTTGTTGTTTATTCTTGCGGGTGGAAGCAAAGTGGCGTGGTGGCGTCGCACCACGCGGATGATCGTGCAATTATTTTACGTGGCGCCGTCGCGCCACGCCGAGGAAGAATCTTCAAGAACGCGACGCCGTCGCGCCGCGTTGAAAGGAATCAAGGCACGGTGAAGGGGCGCGGTGCCGTCGCACTGCGCCGGACGACGAACACCGCGGCCGGTTCCGGGCCGCGGTGGGACAAGGAGACCGCGGCCGGTTCCGGGCCGCGGCGGGAAGAGAAGACCGGGGGCCGGGCCGCCGGCGTCGGAAGCCGAAGGGGGGACCGGAATTTCCAGTCCCGTTGGAGAAAACCGGCCGGCCAGCTGGCCGGCCGGAAGGCATTAAACCGGGGGAATTAATCCCCCGGCCAACACACAAAAACCCCCTCTTAATGAGGGGGGCGGTTCTTTGAAGGGAGGGGGGCAGCCGGCCCCCCCGGTTCCGCACAAACAGGCCCCCCACGTGGGGGGGGGGGGCGTTTTAAAAAAATGGGTGCGACATATAGCCGCACCGCCATTCCAGGAAGCGGGGGCTTAGCCCCTGCGTGTAGCCACCCCGCGGCGACAAGCCGCCGCGGCCCCCGTGCCGCCGCGCCGCCGCACCGCCGGCCGGCCGGGCCGCCCAGGGGGGGGGGGGGGTCGGGCCGGGTCGGGCCGGACCCGGACCCCCCCGTTTCGAACCAGTTCCGGTCTTTTGGCCATATCTTGAGCCTCAGACCTCCGAATGACGAACCGTCTACGGAAACGCGATCCTTGGATCAGGACGGTCGTTTCAGTATATCGCACTCAAGGTTTCGGATTACTTTCAGTTCGGCCGGGTTGGTTCGTTCACGAAACCAACCGGGCCTTCGGAGCGGAAACGCTCATATCTTGAGCTACGAACGTCCGATTGACGTGCCGTCAGCTGTGTTGTGTTCCTCTTAGTGAGACGGATCTTTTGGAATACTCCGCCCGAGGTTTGGACGTAGGTGGAGTACGGTCGGGTTGGTTTTGCCTTAAAAACCAACCGGGCCCCGGAGACGAAAATGCCAATAACTCTCAGACCGGGCGTCCGATCGACGCGCCGTCTGTTGCGTTGAGTTCCTGTTGACGATACATAACTTTTGGATACATCAACTCTGGTCTTCGTGACAGTTGATGTATCAGCCTCTCGGCTCGTGGAGCGGACCCTCCGAACGAGCTTGCTGTGTGCGGGAACCCTAGTGCTGGCTGCGACTGTTCTACTGCTACGACTACTACTGCTACTGTGACTGCGACGACGACAGTACAGAGATCCTGTGTGGATTCGACGACGATGACTTCAGCACTCAGCGATCCTACGTGGATCAGTGCTACAGGTCCTGTGTGGGCCCGATCCTGTGTGGGTCCTTGCGCTCAGCGGTTCTGTGTGAGCCAGCGCCTACAGGTCCTGTGTGGGCCCGATCCTGTGTGGGTCATTGCGGGGGTTAGTTACCTATCGATCCTTCGTGGGTCCGACGACTTAGATGGATCAGTGATCATCTTTATCGTCCTTGAAGAAGTATACCTGTGTGAGCTGAATCCTGTTGCTTTCCTGTGTGGATTGTGTTGTGCAATCCTGTGTGGATTACGTTTTTCTTTCCTGTGTGGAATACGTTTACTTTCCTGTGTGGACTGAGTTGTACTTGGGCTCGGAGGATAGAGCATATTTGAATTGATGACTTAGGTATATGTATGGGCATATACCTAAGCAGTGTCAGTTATTACTTCATGATTGTTACTTTTCTTCGTGGTTTATCCTTTGTGGATTTGAGAGACCTTAAGGGGTCTCGGGGTCCCTACTGAGTAGCTTATACTCACCCCTGCACGGGCTTTGCCCGCACTACGTTGTGTTGGTTGCAGACGACGGACATCGTTGACCTTAGCTGAGGCTTGCAGAGCGGGACGGTACCCGGAGGTGGACCACTGGGCGGGACGTGCTTGGAGCAGACGGCGGGACCCGTGGAGCAGAGGAGCTATCTGTACCCACCCTACAGGTGGGATTTCCAGTGGACAGCTCGGAGTAGCGTCTTTTACTTTTCAGTTGCTATTTTCCCTTTCGAGTTGTACTTTACTTTCAGTTTGGGTTTTTATTCTGGCCCATTTACTTTTCCGCACTTTCAGTTGTACTCTGCTTTTGTTTAGTGTTTACTTTCCGCTTGTTTACTCTGTGGTGTTTGTTTACTTTACAAAGGCAATGCCTTCCCTTTTTACCGGGATTTACACCTTGGTGCTGGGTAGTCACGGCACGGACCCCGAGGGCGGGTCGTGACACAGACATTATTCCATTTGAATTCATTTAGTTCTTCATGCATGACTTCTATCAAATCATCATAACCTAAAGCATAATAAGTGCTTTTTAGTTCAAATTAGGAAAAGAATGCTAGATGTTCTATTTCATTTGTTAAGTAACTTATAGTCCTTATAGGTTGATTGACATCACAAATGATTCTATCACTGGGATGATTCTTTAGAAACAACTGATTTGGGTTTTGTAAAACCTGTTCATCAACATAGGGTATAAAATCTTCTGGGGTAAATATTTCAAAATTATCTTCTTGAACATTTTATTTATTAGAAGGATTTTCTATCAAAGGTTGATAATCAGTTTTTGAAAACACATCCTAAGATTTACTTTTAGGTTGTTTCAAATCAGAGGGATTAGTTTCATCAAATTTGGCGTGTATTGTTTCATCAGCAATACAAGTGTTTTTGTTAAAAACTCTATAAGCCTTAGAAGTTGTGGAGCAGCCTAAGAAAATTCCTTCATCAGATTTTGGTGCTAAATTGTGTAAGTTATCTTTTGTATACAGAATGAATTCCTTGGATCCAAAGACCATAATGTAGGAAAGTATAGGTTTTATACCATTCCATAAATCATAAGGAGTTTTATTATGAAAATGGCTAATTAAAAATTGATTTATAGTATAAAAAGTAGTACTTACAGCTTCAGCAAAAAACTGTTTTGCTACGGAATACTCACTCAACATGGTTCTAGTTATCTCTTGAAGAATTAAATTTCTTCATTCAACAAAACCATTCTGTTGAGGTGTTATGGGTGATGAAAAGTTGTGAGTAATAACTTTTCTACTACAAAAAGTTTCAAAATTAGTATTTTGAAACTCTCCTCCATGATCACTATGAATAGTTTTCAATGGATGGTTTTTCTCATTTTTGAATTGGGCTCTAAAACCTTTGAAATAAGAAAAAGCATCAACTTTCTTTGTTAGAAAATAGACCCACGTAAATCATGGGTAATCCTCAACCAAAAAAATACATAGTACAATCCCCCAATGCTTTCGATTTGTGTTGGAACAAAATGATCCATGTGCACTAGCTATAATGAATCAGTAGTTGAGACTTCACCAATTTATTTAAAACATGATTTATGTTTCTTGCCATATTGACAAGGGTCACAAACTTTTGAAGAATCAAATCTAAGACCTGGTAGATCCTTAACTAAACCTCACTTTCAAAGTATTCATAAGTTCCTAATATTACCGTGTCCTAACCTTCTATGCCATAACCAAGAATGATCTTCCATTGCTATAAGGAAAGGTATGTCTTGGATACTAAGGTCATCTAATTTTAGTGTGTAAACATTCTCTTTCCTATTGGTAGAAAGAATAAATTCTTTCTTGGAATTGTGTACTAAGCACTTATCATTCCTAAAATTCACAAGGAAGCCTTTATCAAATAATTGACTTATGCTGATGAGGTTGTGCTTAAGTCCATTTACAAATAACACATTTGAAATCAATGTTTTTCAAAGAAGAACAATGTTACCTATACCAGTAATTTCTCATTGAGCATTATCACCGAAAGTTACTTTTCCTCCTTTCGTTTTGATAAACGTTTCAAAATATTCTTTGTTACCAGTCATATGCCGGGAACATCCACTATCCATGTACCATGTGTAGTTGTTGTTACTTTTCCTATTTTCCTGAAAATTAGAAAAAAGTAAGGTTTTCGGAATCCAGACTATTATGGATCCGAAAATTTTAGAAAGAAAAATTTTGGGTACCCACATCTTCTTAGAGAAATAAGCCTTATGAATTCCTAATGATTGGGTTTTGATTAAGGAAAGATTACTTGCCCAGTGACCACCACATTGAAAATTTGTGCAAAATGGAGCACTTTTAGGTACAACGTAGTTGTTACTAAAAATCGGTTTAGAACTAGTGTAACCAAAACCATAAGTATTCCTTCAAGGTCGGATTTGTGAATACATTTTATCAAAAATTTCCTTACCAAGGGTAAATTTTGACAAACACTTCCTCAAGGAAAATATTACAGATTTGAGTTTAATAACTATGTTCTTATCTTCAAAAACATCTGACTTTGAGCTAGAGATAGGCTTGAAAACATTTTTCTTAGAAATTACTTTTTAAAGATCTTTAGAATGTTTATATTTCTCAGAATTTACTTCCTCAATATTTTTTGAAATACTTTCGAAATCAGCATTTTTGTTATTAAGATCTTTAGAAAGATCTGATATTTCCTTAGTAATGAAATTATTCCTATAATTTTCCTTATCAAGCTTTTTCTTGAGTTTTGAGTTCTCAATCTCAAGTAGTTCAGAAAACCTAGAAACTTCTTCGTAGGTAGGTAATGTATTTTCTCCATAAGAATAAGATTCTTCATCTGAGGAGTTATAATATTTACTATCATTAGAATTTAGAGAAACCTTGGCCATGGATTCAGCATTGTGTACCTTAGCCATAAAACAATGATTTTCAATGGTTAGTCTGGCCATTAGACCATGATTCTTCTATCCTGAAGACTCATAATCTGATGAATCTTCTGAAGTGTCACCACCACTAGCACTCTAGGAGTCATTAGCTTTTAGAACATTCTTAGATTTGGCTCTATAAAACTTCTTCCTCTTCCATTAATAATGACTCTATTTTCTTTCTTTCTTTTTGAGGGAAGGACAATCCGGTTTTATGTGTCCATCTCTCTTGCATTCCTAGAATGTAACCTATGAATCTTTCTTATCTTTTCTTTCCGTCTTCTTATACATGGATTGGAAATTTCTCTATCCAGCTATCTTGTTCATCCTTCGAGCAAGATTAGCTAACTCATTTTTTGAGATTTCACTTTCACTATATTTGGATTGGATAATAACCTTCTTAAACTTGGATCTAGTAACTATCTCAGGAGTCACAGATTTCATGTTATTCTATGTTTTTGTAAAATAAACACTACCATTCCCATTACTCTTCTTTATGTTGTTAGCATCTCTCTTCATTCTAGTCTCGTGCTGAAGAAGAGTTCCAACTAGTTCATCAAGAGAAATTTGAGTAACCTTTCTGTTTTCATCGATATCAGTTTTCTTTGATTCCCACTCATTGGGCATAATATCTATGATCTTGTCAAAAATAGCTTCATCATATAGACCTTTCTCTCCCATAGATTGTAAGCTATTTTCAATAGTCATGAATCTCTGTTTCACCTTACAAATTGGTTCTCCATAAGGAAAATTAAATCCATGATACTCAACTATTAGCATGGCTCTTCTAGTATCAATCACTTTAGATGTACCAAAATGTGTAAATTCATGTTTCTTCCATATATAGTTATCTGTTTCACAAGAAGATATTTGGATATATATGTTCCCAGTCATTGAACAAAGAAAATTATTGTGTACCATATAGTTGAGTTAATATTCATGCTTTTCGTGATTAGTAAAGGCACTAACATCCTTTTCTGGAATTTTATATCTACCGATAATCATAACAAAGTTATCAACCCTAGTGTTACAAATAAATGTCTTCATATGATCTCTCCAATATTCATAATCATTTTCATCAAAAAATGGTGGTCTATTTGGATTTATGTTTTTGAGAGACCCAACATTTAAACCTTCCATCCTTTCGAAAAACATTGGCACACAAACATGTTAGTAGTACAAGTTTGTAAACAAGAGAAAATATTCTAAGGAAGAAAATTGTAACTCTGCAAAAAGTGAATACGAACTATGATTCCAAAAAATATGAATATGGAAATATGAATCCGAAAAATAGATTTTGAGAAAATATGAATCCGGAAAATGTGAATCCGAGACATTCCTTATAAATCTAATTGTGAGATTAATTCAGATTGAACCAATGCACTAATACCAATTTTTAGGATGATATTTATCTGAGTATGATATAATCTACTACACCAAATGTAGGATCGAATTAAGAATGAGATTCTCAGATACAAGAGGTGGGGGTGAAATGTACCTTTTAAAAAATCTCTATAGGAATTTTTGATAATAACAATTCAAAACACCTCTAAGTTCTAAAGACTTTCTTGATTCTGGAAAAGTGATTCCAGAAATGAAACTTAACAAAAGTTTACACAAACTAAGATTCTATCTTAATGTGTATAGAATCTAAATAAATCATAGTACAAGTAAGGAAATATTAGAATGTTATACTTTCCTTAGAAATACAAAATGTAGCAAAAAAACAATGTTGTAAAAACTAAAAGTAACAAATAATAACTCTTTTAACACAATGAGAAGGGTATCCAACAAACCTGGATAATTGGTCCCTTGATTTATACTTTCATGAAAGTCTGTCTTACCCACACCGGGGTATGCACTCAATACGAAGATCGGAGTATGTCTTGCTATCCCCGCAAACCCTCAACTATCAGGTAGTTAACACCTCTGTCTTCCTCAGCAAGGAAGTCCCCAACATCAAGGTGTTGGAACCTTTGTCTTCCTTTCTCCGGAATCCCTCGATTGTAATCCCCAACAATCAGAGCCTCACGAAGCAAGTCTGCGCAAGGCAATGTTTGAACAAGTTGTTCAAACTTTCTGCACGAAGCTTGACAGTTGATAAGAGCCTCGCTCTCTCTAGAAATCACTTCAACAGCACTTGGTCAAAGATCAATGTCACAGTTCTATCAAAGTTGTTCCTTTATTTCAATTGAGCTCCTATATATAGGTGAAGATCCAACGGTCGGATCCCTCCTCCAACGGTCATATTTTTCGTTGAATTTTAGAGGGACCTGTACACATGTTACTCAACCAACAGTTAGTTAATAACTGAAGGCACGACATCATTTTGTAATGAAACTAGTGTAAGAATAAGTAAAACTGAAGTTCTAAATGTAAGAAAATAAATGTTTAGAATGTAAGAAAATTATGAAAGTCCAGAGTCTACTCAAAAAATGAATTTGGAGTCAATAGTATTAAGATATTCCGATTCGGTTTCCCTATGGAATTCGTCATGAGAATTCGTAATCAGAATCCTTCACTAGAATTCGTAATCAGAATTCCTAATCAGAATTCTTCACTAGAATAATTAATGAGAATTTGTAATCAGAATTCTTCACTATAATTCATAATGAGAATTCATAATCCTAATTCTTCACTAGAATTCATAATGAAAATTAGTAATCAGAATTCTTCACTATATTTCATAATGAGAATTCATAATCAGAATTCTTCACTAGAATTTGTAATGAGAATTCATAATCATAATTCGTCATCAGAATTTAGAGTCGAATTACATGAGAGTTCGTATCCAGAATTCTGAGTTGAACTTCATTAATGTTCGTATCCAGAATTCGGAGTGGAACTTTATGAGAGTTCATACTCGGAATTCATAATGGAAATAAAAATACCATATCTCTACGTATTATATGATTTCTAGGATTAGGACTTCAATCCGAATTTTATACATAGAAAAATTTATGGTATGAATAAGAAAATATAGGTAAGGATAAATTTCCATAAGGAATGTTTCCTTATAAAAGTAAAATATAGATTTTCTTAAGTATAAGGTGTTTGTGATTTTTAAAATAAGAAGGAATGGAAAAGACATAAGGAAAACCTTATTGAATCAATAAGAGATGGACTACCCAGCACAGTAGGATGATGAAATGGATAAAAAGGATGGCCTCCCATGTATGGATAAGGTATATTAGTGGGAGGCATGATGGGAGGAAACCATCCCGATCACAGCATAGCCTTGTACTATTAGGCAGTACATGTAGTGGGGCTGAATGTTTGGTCAGTCCTATACTCTGGAGTGCCTGAACCATATTCATTGAATGCAAGTTACCTCCTCGATGATTCATATTTATATTAAAAATTATTTGAGGAAAGTTCATACATTATAAATAAATAAATAAATAAAGTATTCACCAGAACAATCATATTTGTCAGGCCACCTTCTCTAAGACGGCGATCGTTTTCCTCTAGTTTTTTTGAACCTTTTCAAAAGACATAATAATATGTAAATGCCAAAATTCATGTGAAAATTTTAAAAATATAACAATGAATTAAATAACTATAAATATGCCAAGAAAATTCATATTATTTATTAAAACGTTACATATTCCATTCAGTTTTTTTCATTATGTTGTTTAATCAATAAATGGAAAAATTACAAAACAAAACAAGATGATATTGTAATAGTTTAAAAAAAACATGCACCAGGTCATAATAATAGAATCTAAATAAATTGAAACATGTAACGCTAGATATTACCTGTTATAATTTCTGGTTCACAGTACAATCTCATAATTGAATCATCTGTATCATCAATTGATATATTTGGCCGAATATCGACTGGTTCATCCAAAACATAACCATCATCCAATCCATGACCAAAAATGTGTCTGGGAATAACATAAAAAATAACACCAAATTGGGGTTTAATGTTTCATTTACATAAAATACTTTTCTAGCTTGTGATACAAGAATATAAGGCTCATTTGTTCACATCTGGCGTTTTATATCAATCACTCTAAAACTGCAATTATCTATATAAAAGCATTTTCATGTCATTGAATCAAACCACTTTCATTTCATTAAAGACACATGGCCATGTAAATAGTAATATAACAAACAAATTCTCTAAAAAATCCCATAATAAGACATAATTTCGGATCGAGTCTGTCCGTCTAATGTAGTAGCACTTATCGTGACACTGTCATGTTGTGTTTCCATCACTGTTGCACAACTATTTATAATGAATTTAAAACCATTGAAAACCATTTCATTACAATCACGAACCACATTGTTCGGACCAAATGAAAATTCCCTTACTTCAGTAGATACATCATCTATCGGTAAACATTGGACCTGAAATATATCGACAACGAATATTGAACAACTACAAATAATTTGGATTTGTAAACAAAATAATTTTTAATCTTTGACTTCAACCATGTAGGAAATTATTTGCTATGTAATTACTCTCGCCTCTTAATAGATAAAGAGCGATGTTCTCTTTTTATAATTTCACAATGTTCTCTAAAAATAAAAAAAATTAATGATGTCAGGAACTATGAATAAAATAATTAACAAAAAAATATATATTTATAATTATACTTACATGATGTAATCTTCAACCACTCTATAGTTGAATAATACCGTATGATGAGACATTTCCCACTCATCCCAATTCAATGTACACCACCTTATGATCCAGATATCCCTCCAGTTTGAGGCAGTGTTGAAAATGTTTGCTCAATGGGATCATATTTCTCATCTTCATAACCCATGGGACGATTACAACTTGTGGTGACATTATGAAAATACATTGAACAAAAATCCATGCATTCTTGCGCTGAATAACCTTTCACAATAGATCCTTCATGATGATTCTTATTTCTCAAAGAAGATTTAAATGTAAAAAAAATTATTTCTATTGGATACATAAAGCAACTAAAAACGAGACCACCAAAAAGAACATTTTTTGGAAGATGAATAGTCAGATTTTACATACATGTAAAAACAATGGGGGAAATATTTTCTCCATGTCGCAAAGGATGATAGGTGCATCTTTTTGATGTTTTTTCACAACACATTTGTTCAATATTTTAACAAAATTATCTAGATAAAAGAGACATAATCTAATCACAGCAACCCTGAAATTAAGTTATAGTAAATGTTGAATGGAAATAGAAATCAATCCATGCAACATGACATGATAGTCATGGGTTTTAAGGGAGTTTAGTTTCACATCCTGTATATTCACTCATTTTGAAATGTTACTTGAATAACCATTTGGAACCTTTACAATGTCCACAACATTAATAAATTGTTTTTCTTTGCATTTTTCATTGAAGAGGAAGAAAATGGTACTTTTCACTAATTATGACAAATTATCTTTGGATGAAGTCTTGGTTTTATACCCTAATCCATTAAATCATGACGTGAGCTCAAATCATCTTTTGTCTTTCCCTTTACTTTTAAAATCATTGCAAGTATCATTTAACACACATTTTTCTCAATGTGCATTACATCCAAGCAGTGATGCAACAGATTTGATGACCAATATGGCAACTCACAGAATATATTTTTCTTTCTCAAATTATTTTTGGAATTCAAAGAAACATTCTTTCGCTTGTAAGAATTTAACTGACCCTTTCCAAGAACAAAATTCAAACTATCATGTTCTTTAAGGATATCACCCCCGACATTCATTGAGGTATTTCATCTGTCTCCATGGAATTATCAAACTATCTTCAATTTTGCCTATATGGAAGATCCATTTGTAGAAATCGATGATGCCCTATATAGCTAAAAGTTCATTGAAACATTAATCTCCTTGAATGTGTATTTTTCATACATATAGGGAATGATAATAATCCATTGGTACTCCAACAAGAAATCATTCCATATGTAGAGAAATAATTTATTGTCCATAATAATGTAGCATGACACATAAAGTAATCATTTCTAAATGAATTATATGTCTACACCCCAACAGTCCAAAGCTGCTTCAACTCATCTATTAATGGTTATATATATATGTCGATATCATTTCCAGGATCATTTGGTCTAGAAATCAATATACTCATGACAGTAACTGGATTTTTCATACACATAGAAAATTATAAATATGAATGAAAAAAGGCCATGTACTACGTGCAATATGCATCTTCTTAAATGGGTTGAAACCATCACATGAAAATCCCAATGTAACATTCTGTGGGTCGGTTGCAAAATCAAGATGTAACCTATCAATTTTTTTTCATGATAACCCTCCAGAAGGATGAACTATATCATCATTATCATTATTTATTTCATCTCCATGCCATCTCATATTCTTGTCCATTTGTTCTGACATAAAATGTTTTGGAATTCTATGAATATATGGTAAGTGCCACATCACTTTCACTGGTACACAGTATTGAGTTCCATCTTTATTAGTCTTCCATATCAATGTACCACATTATTTTCACTCATTTAACTCGTCATTGCCTTTACAGAATAGACAATCATCATTAGGGCATGCATGGATCATTTGTACTTGAAAATCCAAATTTTTCATCCAACATTGATTCTATATAATAATTTTTAGGAATACATGCATCATCAGGTAGCAAGTACATAAAAATATAAATTAGATAGTTAATCGCAATATTAATAAATCCATACATTGTTTTCCCATGATACAATCACATTAAATACTCTAATTTGGTCAGTTTTCCACATGACTGGTATACTGGTGTATTCGTATCTTCTAACAACTTTCTAAAATGCTCAACGTCATCATTCTGATCATTAGATGAAAACTATGTTCAGGTATTCATTTCATCTACAACTGCTCTACTTGATGTGTTGGATTGAGAATCAAATCGAAACCGACTGAAAATAAAATTTTCCATTCTGATCCTTTCAGTTGAATCAACGTCATTCTCCATTTGAAATTTTTCTCCATTAAGATACCAAACATGCCATCCTTTTAGAAAATCTTTTTTTTGTGCTTTTGTATCTTACTTCCTCACGTGGTAGACATGGTATTCCAATGCAATCAAAACATGGGCATCAAATCAATCCACCGTTAGAACCATTGTTGAATGAAAAATCCAAAAAATATTCCAACTCCTTCTGAAACACATCAGCAATCCTGTCAACAGTATGCATTCAGCTTCTAACCATTCTAATATGAATAAACAAGAAGTTAGTAAAATGTTTGTTTGTAAATATCAACATGAAACTCATTCATGCTTACGAAAAGTAGTATATGGACTCATTCATAGCCTTCTATTCCTTACATGATTCTTGAGATACATAAGTAAATGTTTAAGCTAACTGCATCAAGTATAACATTATCAATTACTAAAGTATATGATATCTCTAAATCAAAATAATATAATAACTATATCCATATCCACTAATTTATAATTTTGTCATGTTAAGAAAATACATAATGAAATCTGTTACTATCAATTATTACACCATGACAGGTCATCCTTGGGTTTCTAGTAAGTTCTATGATATATAGATATTGGTATGTATTCCAAATGAATCAATCATAATCATAAGTGATTAAAATTATCGAAAAATAAGATATTAAAATACATGAGATACTAAAATAAATGAGATACAAGGTTAGGTATCATTTTATATCCTAATGAAAATAAAATTATACGTACAAAGGGTATCATTCCAAGATACTTATATAGTGGAAAATTAATAAAATGTTGGATTCGTGTGTAATGCATCATATTAGAATGACAAAATTAGAGTGGACCATGGGTTTAATATATTATTTACGGGTTTTCTAAAAATATTGGGTTGTAATACTTGTATAAGAGAAGGTCTGGAGCCCCCCACTGCCCCCCCCACCTGCCCCCACTGCCCCTCCCACCCGCACTACCCCACCCCCATCACCACTGCCCACCCCAACCTCACACTACCCCCCACCTGTACACTACCCCCCATCCCCCACTACCCCCACGCCATTGCCCCCTCCCTCCCACTGCCCCCCACCCCCTCTGCCCACCCACCCCACCCACCTCACACTACACCCCCACCCTTCACCCCAACTCATTTGACCTCCCCCATTCAACCCCACTTCCCCACCCCAACTCCTTCAATATAATAACAAATAGTTGTTAAATGGTTATGATGATCTAGAGTGTGAAATTCTAGATCTAGTAATTCAGGGTTTTTTGAATCCAAAATATTCATGTGTTTTAGTGAATGCTGAAAAAGAAGAAATTAGTGCTGGTATATTTGATATATATTCATGAACTTTGAAATAGAGACATGTGAATGTTTGAAACTATTATTCAAGATTAAATAATTTATATGAACTATTTAAAAGAGTGATAATACCCAAAATATTAGACCTATAACATTCATAAAATACCCATATGACCATTCTTTCCATTTGATGGTCTACTTCACATTTCATTATCTTGAAATCTAGCATGAATCCCTCATGATTTGAAGAAGAAACTCTAGATGGGGAATGAACACTTTTCATCATGACTATAACATTGATGAATGAAGTGTTAGGGGACCAATATTATTATATTCATATTACTATAGTGTTATAATAATATCCTAATAATTTCATTTATTCATAACACAACGTCATATGAAAACTAATTATTTTTATATCCACAAAATTTCATATCTTCCACACACACCATTGGACCCTTTATTGACCATTTTTGTAATAGTTAATTCCAGTAAAGGATACAATCAGAACCATGGGCCATCTAATGGTGGAGGAGAAGATATTTTTGACTTTATGTGGAATAGAGAGATGTTTTTGGTGTAAATAATGTGAATTTAAGGCCATATAGGATCCAATTTTGATCTTATGCTCGATGTCTTGGATATCCATTCAAGTGAGTATGCCATAAGGAGAAGGAAATAAATTCATGATATTAAGGATCACGATATGAATATTAATGACGTTATTTCATATATTAATGTTCCCATAACTCTATAGATGTTTTCCGATAACAATAAGTAGTAAGAAATACTTGATCATATATATTCCCACAACTTATTCATTGTGTTTGATGTTTTAATCATGAAATATCTATTATTGTATCTTATATTAATTGATAATATTTCATAAATCATTTTGATAATGTGAAAAAAATTAAACATCATTCTCAAGTGAAGTAAATTACAATCTTAGAATTGTCTCTGGAGACATCCCAACAGCATTCTATACTAATCTCTATGAAAAATTTACTAAGTGTCTCTCATATTTATTTCCGTACTCATGATACTAAAATAGTGATAGAAAGTATCACCTCTAATCATGTTCTTAACCATTTAACAATTAAATATTTTTAACTATATCTATTGTCTCCTTTATCTCTCTATTTATCCTAAACCCATATCAAAAACTTCCTACATTTATCTTTCACTAGCATGGATATGGGTAGCCTGATCAGAGGGGGAGGTATCCATATCCACTCAACCAGTATCTCATAGATACGGTGATGTTACTGCATGTAAAAAATATATGATTCATGTTAGTGTGAATTGATACAGGATTACAATTATCCTTCCAAAAGTTTCATCAAGATGATAAAAGTTCAAATTAGGGTATTCTTGGTTGAGGGTAACCCTTACCAGTTCACCTACTGGAATGGGAGAATCATGACAGAAGGAAGTGAACAGGTTTCGTCCACAAAATCAGGGGTTGGTAGGGTTCATTCGACAAATCTGAAGAGGGTAGGATTTTGTGAGAGCATAGAACTGGTAGACTTACTTTACATGTTCCTATGTCATGAGAGTAGGGAGAGAATCATGAGAGAAGTGGGGGGTTCGATCGTCCAGTCGTTCGAAGGGATTCAATCATCGCTGGCAGGGATATGGCTTCGATCGCGGTAGGCAGGGAGATGGCGCTTCGATCGCACGAGGTAGGCAGAGGCTTCGATTGGGCGAGGCAGGAATAAGCTTCGATCGTGAGAGGATCATGAGAGGTAGGAGAATGATGAGTGGTATGGAGGTTATGTCTATTTACATAGCATAATGTGGCCATAGTTTAGATAAAAAATGTGGGGGAATACTTCTCAATTTCCACGGTTAAATAAACCATGGCAATACAAGTTTGGCTGTATCCATATATTCTAGTTATGCTTTCAAAGTTCTTTTCTTTTTATAATTCCTTATTATTTGTTGTTTCCATACCAAAATAATAACTCCTATACCTTCTAAATACTATGATGTTATTATAAATACGGTATTAACATATTAATTATTCAATCCATTCTATGAATGAAAAAAGTCACCATAAGGGCGTACATACGGCTTACCGTCTCCATGTCATGGTGTAGTATGTTATTCAACACTTTATCATTAGTATGGGTATAATAATTAGTATAATTGTGGTAAATAATAAATATAAAATGATAATGATTCATTTTATATGATATAAAATCCAATTACATACGATTTCACCATCAATAGAATGGAATTTTCGCTCGTGCATATGTACACATTACCGTCTCCACGAACACGATTAGATTCATTCCCCATCATAACCATTAAAGAATAATTTTAATTTTATGTTTAAAAAAATGTTTAAGAACAGATTATCATTCTATATATGAATAAAATACATCCCATCCATATCAAACATGACTTATGTAACAAAATATATAAAGGAAAAAAAATTAGTTTACACCAGAAACAATGATATTACTGAAATATTATTAACCAAGCAATATATGAAGATCATATATGATATATTATTTATGTATGTGGTCATTTTATATTTTGATGACAATTATTTCACCCTTATATAGGAGTTTAACCTACACTAAACTAAATAAATGTACAATGATTGGGGTTTTCATCTCACTTCTTATTCTCATGATATTCATGCTATATTTCCAATATTTCCTTTTATGTGGTGTATGTAATGCCCATTAATGTATTCCTTTTGTAATATACATTAATTTATTGGTATTTAAATCCTTATTTTATGATCCTTCTTTCATGAGGTGTATGTTTCATAAGATACAAAATTGGTAAGGGAATTTCTATTTTCAATTTTCAGTCATTGGTCATCACAAAAACATCATTGATTATTTTACTCAAAGATTATGTGTGAAATAACTATTTATTTATTTATTAATTAATTTACACTCCCCGCTGTGTGGATATGATGTTTATACACAAAATTACTCCACTGATAAATCCTATAGTCATCGATATAAACTTGGTAAGAGTAATCTTTACTGAATTTCCTTACATTGAGTTAAACATCCAAGTCATTGGTGTTTTTGTTACATGAATATGTGTGAATTTCCTATGATTTATTTAAACATAATATCCAATCATATTAAGTGTAATTATATTTGTCACACATAATTATTTCATTTATTAATCCTTGACCTAAGGATACATTCATTATAAGTGATTTCATCTCAATTTACATTCTATTGAGTCTTCATTGTTGTTATGCACCAATTCACTTTTATATGGTGTATATACTCTACTATGAAATATTATATCATTACTCCCATTATTCTCATGATATTATAATGTTTTTTGTACGTAAATTATGTTTAATAAAATGTCTCTCATTTTTTAGGAACTCTAACTAAAATATCATTTTAAATGTTTTATAGATTTATATTTCAAAATCATTCTAACTAATCTCCATATTTTAAAAATGGTATTAATGATATATTTATATGGAAATTAGTGATTTAAAATTAAAATTCCTTTTAAAATATTCAATGTGGTATGGGACACATTGATTCAAAAATAAATTTATAACAGTTTCTGGATAAATACTCTAACTTTTAAATGTTATCAAGAAAAATGGGATATTTCCCTCAAATAGTATTAATGAAGATTTTCATCTATGTCAATATCCTTCATTATTCTTTATAATGGTTGATTTATTATAATAAAATCTTCCATATCGTATTGAATGAGTTATGTACTATGGATGTGCAATTTTTGAAACCATTTATGGGTTAATGTTAAAATATTGATATTCCATATGCTATTTCTAATATGAACGTTTAGATTATGTTTCAACAATTTCATTAAGGAATGAGTTGGACTTAGTATCTAATGGGTGGATCCTGTTATAGATCCTCGATGGATCATTAGGTATATTGAGACAAACTAGTGTCTTGGCACATGGCCTTGACAAAATCTTATTGGTAGTCTTGGCACGAGGCCTGAATATGTGGTTATGAAGTACATAATTACGCATTACATCATTTTTAAATTAGCAATTAATATTACATGTGATCAATATACTGGTAGAATATCTACGGGAATACGTAAAAGGAACTATTTAATTTATCTTTTCCATATTATGCTGATGTTTATGTTTGAAAGGATCATTTTTTATTCTTATAAATTTCCTAATTTATTTATATTTATTTATTATAGTTTATGATATATTGTTATCCTTACTGAGCATATGAGCTCACCCATTTATTATTTTTTCTTTATTCTAGGATGTTATGAAATATATTAGGATTAACCTGTATGGATAGGTTATGGGATATGAGATTGTTCAAAAGGGACAAATTTTATTTGTTTTTTTTATGTAATGTAAAATTTTATTATGTATCTTGTACTTCCAAGGATAATAAACTAATCGGTCTTTTGAGACTTGATCTCTTGTGATCATGAAAATTTTACGTAAAAATGAATCAACTCTAGGTAACTGGGGTCGGGGCATTACCGTTGGTATAAGTTCAATTCTAGTATAAACCATGAAGGAAATATTTTGAACAACTATGTTTAGAGAACATTGCCCAAAGAAAGACATTGAGGATTAGTATTGAATAAATTCATAGAATTTTTGTAATATAGAGATTTTGTGTATTTTATATGCAATACATCCCTATTTGGATACAAGTAGGTAGAGGCGGCTCTGGCACATACGTACCTAGAAGTGAAAACTCCAAAATGGAGTTTTCGGCTAGACACAAGGTATCCTTGTACACGAAAATGGCCCTTGTTGCAGTTTTGGTTACATCAATCTGAGGGGATATTCTTAGGATAATTCACATTTTCATTACAAATTGATTTGTTGGATTTTAATATAAGATCATAATAAATAAAATTGATTTATTCAATAGTGTTTTAGATTTAAAATATAGTACCATTATATTCACTAAATTATTATATGAATACTGTTACTGACGCACTATATTCTGGTTTTAGTCAATGGTTGTATTGCAAGGAATTCATTGTAACATTGAACATGATTTACAATGTGAGAATGGTGGTGGAAATTAGAAATGAAATGGAATGTTGACATGTGTAAATGATATCGTGTTTTTGATGAATCAATTTTCCAAAAAATATGATAAAAAACATATACATTAACCAATTACAGAACTCAATATTAAAGAGAAATGTGGAAAATGATAAGATATCCAGTAGTGGATACCATGGAGAAAAGAAAGATCATTTTCCATCATGCATGAAATGTGGAAGGAAACCCCCAAAAAAGTGTCTCAATGGAATAAAATAAATATTTATGTGTGGGAAATAAGGACATAAGGTAATGAATTGCCGAGAAAAAAGAAGAAGTGTACCTTGGAAGAAAATAAAAATGATCCAAAGAACACATTTACATTCATTTCCCATAAATTGATCAGACATGGGCATTACCCGAGTCAATGTCCCATTCTGTAGGATAACCTCTAGGTCATGGAATAACCTATGTGGAAAAAAATAGAAGAATAAATGTTTAAAATTATTAATTCTATTTGTTTATGGGATTACTTTGTAAGAATTTTCTATTGTATATGTAACCCTGCAGTTTGTTATGTGAAAATTCTATTTGAGGAAGTATTATATTTTATATTTTGGATATAGTTAGAAATAACCATTTGGGTTTATATATCCTTGAATTTGAGTCAATTACAGGTTATTACATTTTGGGAAGAAAATTCATGGAATGTGATAAAATTTGTGGTTAAAATATGTTATGGTTATTTTTGAGGAATTTATCTCATTTTTTGGAATGTTATTAAATTATATTGTTTTAAAAAAAACACACAGACCATGTGACAACCCGTCACATTGGACAACGTGGCAGGAATCGATCCCACAATCAAAGTGCAACTGGGATTTATCATCTTGCACTAGAATACGTGAAGTCCCCTGTTAGTATTACTAATTAATTTTAGTTAAATGATTTTCTGGATCAAGAATATGTTGACTTTTGGAACATATTATTTATCCTTAGTATAGTATAATGATTTTGAGAATAAGTGACAAATGTTATTTTGGAAGATGTTTTCTCTTTTGGGAACACTATATGCCTAAGGAAAATAGAATACTATGAGATTTCATTTGAGGCATAATGGTGGACTTTCATATTAGAATTAATGTATGTTTTTTGTAGACATCTACAGAATTGGGTTATTTATGAAAAATGATTAACCTATCATAGATAATATGTGATTAGGTTAATTACTTTTAAGTATGTGACTTTAAGAGTAGTCAGTGTTATTTAGTGTTAAATGTTTCGATTTATCATGGCAGAATGTGAATAAATACTTATAAATTTTTTGTTTCAAACATTGTTTGTGTTATTTTGATAAATTTTAAGGACAATTATTTTTTAACGGTATTTGTTAAACATTGGGTGTTGTTTGTTTAATTTTGGGGATTAAAGGTAATATTTAATTCTATAAAGGATTATACTTTTGACGGAGAATCTGATCTTGTACTAACCATTTGGGTATTGTTAAATGTTTAAAGACAAGGAAAATATATATTCAATATTTTGTGGATTATTTGATTCTGTATAAGTTGAATCTAGTGCCTTAGGTGTGACCAATTCCACTGGAATACCTATCATTTAGAGTGAAAGATGATTTTCTGATATAAATTAGTTAAAGGATGGAAATGTACTGGTCAAGAACTATTTTTGTTATTCTATGAATAAAAGTATTCATAAACATTAGGGAAATGATCTTAAAACAAAAAATGTGTTATCTTAATACCTTATGTTTTTTTGAAATGACTATATCTTAAATTATCATAGATTTATGCCTTTGAGACCATCAATTCTACATTATTTTGTTTGTGATTGGTGACCTCAGTCACTCTATATAAATATTTACATTCTTCCTCCAATTATAATTTCCACCAATGATCTCTTAATTAAAATCCTAATTTGGTGGTGACTTTTTCATTTTCTTTTCATTCTTATTAAGATTAATTTTTATTAACCCTATTTCTGATGTGGGTTTTCCACAAAGTTATCTTCTATTTTTTTTACATTTTATTCCTAAAGAATAATTTAAATTTTGAGGATTCAATTTATTAAATGGTTGAAGAATGTAACACACCAAGAATCCACAATACGTTTCTCTTTGAATAATATGATAGCTTGTAAAGTACGCAACACCGAGTTCTAGCGCACCACAACTTATCAAGCTAGCTGTTTAAAAAGTGTTTCTGAATAGTAATAACCATATATTGAATTTTATATACTTCATATAATTTTAACATCCATATTATATGTTTCTTAGACATAACAAAGAACAAATTCAAATTTTTAGATATAATAAGTGTTTTTTTTAATGTAATTTTATCACCTTTTAATTGAAAACCCTTTTTAAAACCAATATTTTACACCTCTATATTTTCAATTAGACAAAATAAAATTCTTCTTTAGAAGAGGGACATAAAAATTTATTTTGGATAAATTTTTGGGGCTTTCCTGATAACATTCATATTTCGATTAATAGTCAAAAATACTAAATTTTAATTGAAAACATATTTTTTAATCAAAATATTTTACATTGTTAAATTATAAATTTGAATGGTTTTTAAGAAAAATTAGATTCTATTTTTTCATTTAATCAAATTTTGGTCAGTATAATTAATTTTACATTTAAATCGTAGATAAACACAACTCAATATTTGGATAGTTTTTACTTCACAAAACCCTGCTTTCGGGTTTTGACAATGAGAATATTTTTTAAAATTAATTAATAGAACTTATATGTTTTGAATTTTTTAAAATAGAAATAAATTTTGAATTTAGAAAATCAAAATTAGCTTTGGGTTAATTTTTGGTAATTTTTTATAAACATTAAATTTTTGATGAATCGTGAAAATCATTGCATTATGATTAAGGAAGACAATTTATTTAAATATGTTTTTTATTTAAATATATTTTTATGTAAATATATGTACATAATAAATATATTATTCCAATAAAATTCATTTAATTGTTTTTATAATAAGATTAGATATATAATATTTTATAGAACTTTTTACCATCTGTTACTCACCTTCTAGACACATTAACAAATTTCCATAAAGCATAATTTTACCCCATCATTCAATTGAATGTCAAAAATCTAAGAGACAAGGTTTACATTAGGATGTAAAATGTGATTCAATAGGATGAATATAATTTTTTCTGAATCGTTACTTTGCAATTTTATTAACCACCATTAAAAGTAAATAGAGTAATTAAATGTAAAAATAATGTTATAATTACCGTAAAACATTTCATAATTTTATTGGGAAATAATATTTCGACCAAAATCAAAATTATGAATAAAATATGATCTTTTGGTCCACATAAAATAGATTAGGACATTTAATATTATTTTATTTTACGAAGAGTTAACAGTATTAAATTCAAAGTTTAATAATTGAACCATTTTTTATATATTGTAGTACAAAAGTTAAATTTGAAAATTAATATTCATTAGAAAGATAAAAATATTTCCTATATAATTGTATTTTATTTTCACTATATAGACATTATATAAATAAATTTCTTTAGGACAAAATGATGATGCAGTAATTACCTTAATATTGAATGATTAAAATAATTGATATCATTAATATTAAAATAATTTTAAATTGAGACATTTGATTTATTCCATGAATTTTATAGGTTAATATGAAATTTTATCGTTGATTAAATAATTTTTTTTGATGTGATACTTTTGCATGACTTTCACAATAACCAAATACTAAATAGTGTAAAAATTGACAGAAATGGGATTTTAAAAGAAATAATATATTATTAATTGATATAATATTCCTAAAAATCTATTTTTTGGACAAAGAACATATATAATGATATATATATATCAATAATGAACCACTTGGGTTTTTCTTGGATTTTTATAGTATTTTTATTAACTACTTATTAAAATATTACAAGAATGCATGGAAAAAAGATAAACTATTTAACTAAGAGTTAAATTTAAATGATAAGGTTAATATGGTGACCTAAACCTATCTAAAACCTATTGGTTTAGATATTTTTAACCCATCCTTAATTTAGCCTCGAAATAAATAATTTTGGCTCCATTATAAACCAAATATCATTGTATAATAAAATAAGATTTTAAGCTATTCCTAAAGTGAACATCACCTCTCTTATAAAATGGTACTTTCCATTATCCCAAAATCACACCTCCAAGTCCATTAATCTTAGCCCAAACCAACTCAAATAACCTTCAAACTTCCTTAACTTTATCCAAGAGGCTTTACTTTTCTCAAAATCCAAACGAAAGAACACTTTTGTCAAATCATATGGAATCCACTGAAAAAGAGGTAATAATTTCATCACCTCTTTCAATGTTCTTTTCTTCTTCCAGTTCCTCTTTATTTTTTGTTTTCATACCAAAATAATTAATAAAGTACCTTATACATACTTTTATGTTATTATAAATAAGTTACAACCATAATCATTATTCCATCCATCCTTGTAATTACAAAGTCACCAAACGTTCGTACGTATGGCTTACCGTCTCCACATCGTGGTGTTGTTTTTTATTCAACACTGCATCATTTTAATTAGTATAATAATGAGTATAATTGATGTAAATAATAAATATAACATGTTAATGACTCTATATATATGATATACCGTACCATTACATAGTATTTCACCATTAATATAATGGATTTTTCGCTCGGGGATACGTACAGATTACCGTCTCCACGAAGACAATGATATTCATTCCCCATCGTAACTATGCCAGAATAATTTTCATTTCATGATTAAAAATAATTTTTAAGAACATAATATCATTCTGGATAGGAATAAAATAAATCCTATCCATATAAAACATTACTTACGTAACAAAACATATAAAGGAAAAAAAATTAGTTAACACCCGAAACAATTATACTACTGAAATATTATTAACAATGTAATATTAGTGGATATTATATAATATCATATTTATTAATTTGGTTATTTTATAATATATTCATAAATACTTAACCATTATAAATTAGGTTAAACCACCCTCTACTAAGGAAAAGTACAAGATAATGGGTGTTCATCTCGCATCTTATTCCCGTGAGATTCATGAAATATTGCCACTATTTACTATTGTGTGGTGTATGTACTACACGTGGTGGTAATCCTTGTGTAAAATAATTTAATTATGGGTATTTAAAAGTTAATTTTATGATCCTTCATTCTTGGGGTGTATGTTTCTTAATTTTCCATATCGGTTTGGGAATTTCTAATTTTGATTTCCAATCAATAGATTTCACACAAAAATCATTGATTAATTTAATCCAAGATTATGTGTGAAGTCACTAATTATTTATTTATTTATTAATTTACACTCCCCTTTGTGTTGATATACATTTTATTCACAAAATCACTCTATTGTAAAATTCTCAAGTCATCGATATGAACATGGTAAGAGTAATCTTAACTCAATTTCCATTGATTGAGTTAAACATCCAAGTCATTGGGGGTTGTTGTAACAACAATATGTGTGAATTTCCTTTGATTTATTTACACTTATTATCCCATCATATTGAGTGTATTTATATTTTTCACACATAATTATGTCATTTATTTATCCCTAACATAATGATACAATATTTATAAGGGATTTCAACTCAATTTAGATTATATTGAGACTTCATTGTTGTTATGTACCAATTTACTTTTATATGGTGGATATTCTGTGCATTGATATATAATAAATTGACACCCTATATTCTCATGATATTATAATGTTTTGAGTTCCTCATTTATTTGTATTCAAATGTCTCTCATTTTTTTTATGAATTCTAACAAGAATATCATTTTAAATGTATTAAAGATTTATATTTCAAAATCATTCTAATTAATGTACATGTTTTAAAATGGAATTAAGGATTTATTTATATGGACATTAATGTTTTAAAATAAAAATTACTTTTAAATGATATGAAGTGGTGTGTGGAACATTGATTAAAAATAAATTTTTAACAACTGAAGGATAAATAGTGAGACATTAATATGTATTCAAGAAAAAGTGGATATTTCTCACAAATAGTTTTACCAATTATTTTAATCTATGTTAACATCCATTATTATTATTTATTGTGGTCTATTTATTAAAATAAAATATTCATATTTTATTTAATGAGTTTTGTTTGATTGTGGATGTCCTGTTTTTATACCAGTCTTGGTTTGTGGTGAAAATTTTGATATTCAGTATGCTAGTTCTAATACAAAAATTTATATTTTGTTTCTACCTTTTTATATGAGGAATTAATTTGACTTATTATGTGACAGGTGGAGCCTTTTATGGCTCCTCAAAGCATCGATAAGTCTCATGAGACAAACTAGTGTCTTGGCACAAGGCATTGAAAAAATCTTATTTTTAGTCTTGACATGGGGCATTGATTATGTTGTTATGATTTCTAGTATTATAAATTCCATCATTATGAAATTATCTATTGATATTACATTTGATTATTCGGCTATTTGAGTATCCATGTGAATAATGAAATGACACTATTTGATTTTTCTTGGACATAATATGTTGAAGATTATGTTTAAATGTCTTTTTTATTCTTATACATTTCCTTTAATATTTACGCTTATTTATGAAAGTTTATGCTATATTTTCATCTTTACTGAGTATCTGATCTCACCCCTTTATTAGGTTTTCTTTTTCCTAGGATGTGAAGAAGTATATTATGCTTGACCTGGAGGTATAGGTTAAGAGATATGAATTTTTTCAAAGGGGACACATTATTGTTGTTTTCCAGGATTTAAGGTAAACATTATGTATAGATCTAGTACTTCCAAGGCTACTAAAGTAATCGGTCCTTCGAGACATGATCACTTGTGATCATGACAATGTTATGTAATAATGAATCGATTTTCGATAACTGGGGTTGGGGTATTACACTAATTTAATCATCTCATATATCGCCACTGGTGAAGATGTTGTGAGACATAAAACATCATATAAGGAAATAGGTAAAATTGAAAAAAATTATCAATATTTTTATTTTATATATCCTTAATGGAGCTTGATCAATTTAATAAGAAATTATATAGATGAGAGTTTTCCCCTTTTAGAATTATACATATTGCAGACCTCCTTGAATCAGATGTATTTAATCAAGGATCATCACTTGTTTAGCATTATCCACAAAAAAATCTACAAGGATATATTTTACAAGGATATTGAGTTCCTTCCCACTCCTTTAATATAAGGGGAACTTGGTTAGGTTCATAAAGCCGGAGATTTTCCTGATCTTTATATCATATGTTGAGATCTAACTCAAAAGGGTGTTCCTCATCATGGCATCTGTTTCGAAAATTTTACGATCAGAGATTCTAGGGGGATCAATCACATATCATGATCAATTAATTTGTGAGTGTAATCAACAAATTTTATCATCATTTTTCTTTCTATTTATTATCTCATAATGTCTATAACCAATTTCATTTATCTTTTAGTTCAATAAACATCAGTGGTAGATCATAATGGGGTAGCTTCTTCATTAACTCAACTAATGTTTCATGGAGTGTGTGATGTTACTATAGAAGGAACATTAAAATATGCTTACCTAAGTGATTTTATTCCTTGGTATGTTTCCCATTTTGATTGTGGATTTCAAATGAACATAGTATCCTGTGACAACTTTTTTCATCTCACATCATTTTCTGGTGATACATCTTGAAGAAAGTATTAAAGGCAGCTATTAAATACTTCCCACACTAACTCACCAACTTCATATTATGTTCACCACTATTGGGTATGACTAATTTTATTACTGCCCCATCCATTATTACATGAAGGGGAATCACTAGAACCAGGAGCATGAGAAAAGGTCGTGACAGGATGAGGAAAAACATCATTAAAAATTTGAAATATTTAGAGGTGATGTATCTCATGAGGATCATATACATTTTAAGAATGTATATTATAATTAGTTCCAAATTTAAAAGAATTTACTTCTGATGATATAACTTCAGGTTGATTTGGACATTGTCAATGGAGGTCATGTCTAGCACCACCAATCCTTGAAGAGGGTCCAAGACAAGGGAAGAGATTATAATACTGTGTAAAAGAATAACCTTCATCATACCAAAGAATCCATCACTTTATAATTGAGTGGGATTTGAGATACTATAGACAAGGCTCATGATGTTCTCTAAAAAAACAAATGATTCATGGGTGACATGTTTTAATAATTGATAAAGGAATTGTAGCTTATGGAAAATAATCTAATTTTTTTATCTATATATAAAATGAATTTTGTTTTCAATTAATTTATTATTTGAGTCCTTTTATTCCTTTTAATTGTAACACAACATCGAAGCTGGCCCATTTTATTTAATGTTTTGTTGTTAATGTGTTGTAATTACAATGATATAATTAGCAGGATGCTTTAATTTTGGAAAAGATATTGAGACATAGAAAGCATAATTTTACTGCTTATAGAATCACATAATGGATCGTATGAGCTTTTGTGTCCTTTACATCATATATCTAATTTTTTACTAAGTAAAATATAATGAAGAATTATTTAGTGCGAGCAAACTTTTTCTTAGGCCTCTCATTGAAAATTTTCATCCAAATTTTTTTATACAATTTTTTTTTCAATTTCTCAATTTTTCCATAATCATTCAGATTGCATGTCATTTGAGATAAGACACTTATTTTGACTAGGGATACCATTGTTGGTTTTAAACATGGTGATGATTATGTCTCATTAATTATTTGTTTAGGGTCATCAAAATTTGGACTAATGGAATTGATATTTTTTGTCAAATTAAATTTACCATGAGTTATGGGAATAGTGGAATAGGTGTGTCTAATAGGAAATGAATTTTTTGACACGTCCCTTATATAAGGATTTATTTATTTAATTCATAATCTCGGGATCTTCTGATCTAGAGGAATGATTCAGGTCAAGTATATATGGAATAAATCAAAAAGAGGTCTTTGTTATAATTTTTTTAAATTGTATGAACATAAGGGGGGTTTCTCTTAGGGAAGAATGTTTTGTTGACCAATATGCAATATATTGAGGTTTATTATTGGAATCCATGTTTGAGGTGTATTATTTATAGTAAAATAAAGGAGTCCTTTAGAGTTGGATTTCCTTATTAAATATAGCTATGGAAGGATTTTGATGATATGAGTTTCCCTAAACTATGAAAGGTGTTTTGTAAAAGGAATGTGTTTGGGGATAAAGTAAGCAATTATATTGGAATTGTCCATGAATGGAAATCCACATACATTAATATTAAATTCCCATAATAGAAAATGTTCATTTTTCCCCAATCATGAGATCATTAATGAATGAACACATGCTAGAATTATCAGCATTGAATTGGACGTTATATTGGAAAGAAGGGCACCATATTCATTTTATGGATGCTAGGACTCGAATGAGAGTTATTTTCATAACTATATATCTCATAGAAATAAGAATAAAAAAACATGTTTTTCTAGGATAATGGTATCTTATGCAGGTCTAACTCATATACAAGAAAATACTATAAATAGGAATCCACATTGAACATTTTAAGGTCCTAAAGGATGGACATATATTATGGTGGAAACACCATTAGAGGGACGAAATTTTTTTTTCGAACAAGCCAAATGTACCTTAGTAGGGTCTAGATATATGGGAATTGGGGTATGTCATAAATCTAGCTCCTAGGGATCTTAGATCAAAAGTATTTTGATGGGGAAATTATATGGATATATTAGTTATTTATCTTAGAAAATAATGTTATTTTTATTAAAATACATTTTGAGGCCTATTATGAAAATCCATATTTGAGAAACATTATTCACAGTCATAAAAAGGTGTCCTTTAGATTGCAATGCTATAATTATCCATGAGATGTAATTATATGGGAATATGAGTTTCCAATGACATTAAGTTTTATTTGTTGAAAGAAGATGTCCATATATGATGGGAGAATTTGTGAAAGTACCAAAAATTAAAAAAGGTGAAATACACCCACATAGATCAAGATCATATATAGGATAAAAATGATTGGTTTTATATACAATGATGGGTTAGTGATGAAGGATCCT
Organism: Viscum album; assembly: GCA_963277665.1. Lineage (NCBI taxonomy): Eukaryota > Viridiplantae > Streptophyta > Magnoliopsida > Santalales > Viscaceae > Viscum > Viscum album. The sequence continues at coordinate 1,822,488,823 of OY728164.1, forward strand.
GATGGCACTATATATCTCATTTGTATGAGAATCAAGCCCAATGATATTCATGAAAGAGGGTACGGTAGGAGATTGACATCAAGAGTGGTGGTTCCCTTAGTCAAGTGGAACAAAAAATGCTTAATTTATCATCATACAGTAGGGATGTGAACAATGATGTTTAACATATTATATTGAGGATGTCTAGTGTTACTTTTTTGTTCTTGCATCCAAGACCATACTCTTGTAAAAATCTTCCTCATGAATTAAGGTATTATTCTTGAGATGATGGAATTTTTTCTCATGCGGTGGCTGATCCTAGAATAGAATATTTAGGGATCACTATATAAATCATTGATATGAAAATCCAGAAACAGATAGTTCTGGAATGGTTCCCCCTACATGACTGGCTCTTACACAAGGGTGATGGTTTTTTGTATGGGTTTATGAATTAAAGGTAACCCCATGTCAGAATGTCTTTTTTAGATATGGATTACAAAAATAAGAGTGGGGGGGGGGGGGTTGTTCTATGAATGGTCCAAAGATGAGGTATACTATCATCACAAAGTATCTCATCAAATTGATAATCAAGACCCAGGTAGTTCTCAATGGGAAATTTCCTCTATATGTCTAACCCAAACAAAGGGAGGGGGAATTTTCCCATGTATATTATAGATGGGGCTCATGATTTGAAGTTCGGGCATCACTACATGTACTATTGAAATAAGAACTAGGGCACACATAGATATTATATAATAGAAATTTCCCCATATTATACAAGTTCTTATGTGGGGAAATGTCATTTTTTCTTGTTGGATGTACTAGATAAAATATCTAGGTGTCATTATGTATCTTTTTGGAATTATAATCATTACACATGTCCTTCTATGAACATTTTAACATATATTAAGAGTGTTGTAAACCATGTAGTTTAATTTAATGTTGTAGGGATGGTGGTTACCCGATGTAAAGAGAAGTTATAGGGTCTTGTATAGTACAAAAGACTTCTAAATGGTGTAAAAATTATTTATGTTCATTGTTCCTGTATTGTATAGTGGACAAACAATAAGAGGAGGTCTTTACCAAGATTCCTAATCCCAATTAAGCTATGATCATTATGAGAATTAATTAATATTTAGTGTATACCTTGTTGTATTAGGAAGACTAAAAGAATGTTGGTGAATTGGAATAATAATACCATTATCAGAGGCCCTCTATGTTAAAGTCAATGTATCATTAGATTGTAAAAAATGTAAAAGGGAACATTGACCATGATGTTTAAAATATTATATTGAGGATTGTTGTGTCATATAAGTAGTTAATCCTAGGGATTTTGTGGGACTTATGCATTGATACTGATCATATTTTTGAATTCATATCAAACAAAATGTTCTCTAGGTGTTTGGGAAATCATCTCATGCAAAGCAGTATCTAGGAATTTGAGAAATCATTTCATGTGAAAAATCCCATGCAGGTCGCATGTGGTTTAATAATCTTGTTGCCTAAGGAATCCTATGCATTGTGTATTGTGTAATGCTACATTTAACATAAATTGAAGCAAACTTTTTCCACATAGTTTAACATCATTTGACTAGGAAGACATTGGTTGTGCCTTTTAAGGCCATGCGATAAGGACCCATGTATAGTTTAAAGTCATATAGAAAGGAATAGTTTTATATAGTTTAAAGTCACGCATATTGTACATTGGTGTATTTTAGTTCGAGTTCTTAAGACATGGACCAACTTTCATTAATCACATGAAATATTTTTTGAGAAATATTACATTAGTGGTGTTCTAGCATTCTTGTTTTCCCTGGTAATCAACCAATATGCTCTATTGGAATAGGTCACAAGAATGACGAATGGTCCTTCCCATTTTTGTTCTTTCCTTATAGTCTTCTTTCAGGTTATCATTGGGGTCCTAATAACCAAAAACAATTCTACTTGTATTAATGAATAAAGTAGAAAAATATTGTTAAATGATCATACTATTCTGTCTTTTTGGGACCACCATATGATGCATGGAACAAAATGTTTCCTCACTGAGCTATTATAGAATATCTAATTTCTTTTGATACCATTATTATATGGATCACTAATAACCAAATGCAATTCAGAGTGAAATAAACTAGGCATTGATTCGAAAAACTCAAATATATCATATACCAATGAATACCATGATTCATGTATGGTGGTATGATCATCATAAGGCAGGCCCACATGACATATATAATAATGTTACGCCATAAATTTTATTTGTCCTACATTTTCTATCAAATTTTAAATTGGTTTTTATGGAAAGCGTATATACATCCATTTTCCATGGAATTATAACATGATGAATGGTTGGTATCAATATTGTACTCCTGGTACAACATTTTGAATTTGGATGAATATAAGTTGGTTTAATTTTCTATAAATAATGTGTAAAAAACATCGAACATTGTGACGATAACAAACTTCAGGAAATTGATAATTCTATTCAAAAAAAATTATTTGATTTGAATTTCCCTAGACCACAGGGTAATGAATTGAGTAATGGTAAGTACGTACTTAAATTGCATGATTGTGGCTAAAGGGTATGACCCCATGAAATCCATTCCCAATAAATTGAATGGACATCAGTATTTTGTGGTGTGTAGATACTCTAGTGGGTGATGAATGAAATTGGAATGTACATGACATGAATTCCACTTTTGTGAATTTCATTCAATCCCATGTCATTAATGGCTATAAATTTCCAAGCCTCTAAATTTTGGTGATAATGATTGGAACCTTACAAATGGGTTTCATAGAAAATGGCATATACTTTAACGTAATGGAAATAGTCTCCTCTCTAATAACCCATATGAGGATAAATCTATCAAAGCCTCATTTATGGTAGACCTACTAGAGATATGAACCATTAAGAATGGTGAAGTTGAATTCTATCCATCAGTTATTAAATTTCCTAGATATTTCCAATTGAATAATTCCATATTAATGATAATCAAGGATAAGTGTTGTCCAACCAATTTAGATGTTTTCCAGTTAAGTAGTGGAATTTCCTTTATTGATATCTTACATGGTACTATGAATAAACAAAAATGATATCCAGTTATATAATATATTGATGATTATTTTGTCTTAATTTCGGCCTGCTATAGTTGTAGATACATTTTCCGCTGCGTCTAATTTTGAATTTGTGAGTGCGGGGTGTGAGTCAAAATTAGTTCTCAGGTAAATTCTACCATCAATCCTTTGACATTGTAAATAAGGGCGATCTAATATTCTTTTATAATAGCTTATTAAATGTTCATGTAATTTATTACCTAATATAAATCAACTTTGATCGTCTTATGGTTAAATGGTACATGAAATGCCTATTCTAATCCTTTAATGTGAGCCTGATATTCCTCCTCAATATTGGTATGACCTTCTATTAACAATAAGTAGTAGGGTAAATTTTCCTTCAGAATATAAATAATAATAACTCCCAAAGAAACTATATTATACCTAGAGTCATCTATTATTACTTTTGTTGGGCTTCTGTGGGTAGCAGGTAAATAAATTTCCCATGAATCTTTGGGGTCATAGACACAATAGCTTGCTTCTTCTAAGAACTCAGTGTCTAGAAGTGATGTTTATGTAGAAGGATGATCCAAAATGAAATATGCTAGCACCTAACCTCTTATTGCTTTCAATGATTCAAATTGAATATTAAATTGGTGTAGTATTACAATACATAATGAAAAATGTTGAGTTATCATGCGATGGTTGGGAATATATTTGAGATAGTCATTTTGGTAGTTCAAATAGACCTCATAGTGTTTCCACCATAAAAAACGTCTTATTTGCATGGGATTTTTGAGGATGTATTTGAGAGGGTCATTTCCAGATATCAAATTAACCATATAGTTTGATAGATAGTTTCCTAATATTTAATCCACATAGATCAATGTCTGATAGTTCTTCTCAATATCATAAAAATGAGTCCTAGTATCAATCATAGCATGGGTGAGATAATATTTTTTTTATCAAAGTGTCATTATTCCCGAGGAGGAAAGAACCGAGTGATTTCTCAACATCTATCAAATATAAAATTATTGTTTTTCCATAGATAGGAATCATCAATATTGGAAGGCTCTGGAAATAATTATTAATTCTATTGAATGTGTCTTGATAGTTGTTAGCCCATTGATAAGTGACCCCCTATTTGACCAGCTTAGTGAAAACAAAACACTTCCCCACAAGGTTTTCTATAATGTTTTGAATGTAGGTATGTTTTCCACTCATTCCTATCAACTATTTAATGTTTTGTATAGGTAAAATGTTATGGATACACTTTTTATTATAAGGATTTACATCTATAGCACAATTTTATACTATGAAGCAAATAAAATTTCATATGTTTACACCGGAATCTCATTTCCAAGGGATATCGTTCAATTTGTGTCTTTATAGCTTGTGAAAGTTGATATCAAGGTCAGAAATATGATCAAAACATTATCAAAATTTCACCACTAAATCATCAACAAAACACTTGATATACTTTCCCAGGTAGTTTTTAAATACACAGTGCACGAAGCCCTGGTATATGGTGCCATCATTTTTTAGAAAAAGAAAATCACCTAATAGTAGTAAACTACTTGGGTTCTATTATGAAATAAGATTATTCATCTTCACAAGACTTCCAAATCGGGTGATATCCTAAATAGACACCCATGAAGGAGAGATCATGGAAATAATCCATTACATCAATTAGATTTTCTGTAATTTGAATTGGGAAATAATTTTTTGTACAATTCCATTTGACATCTATAAAATCAATTGAAATTCATATCCACCCATTTTTCATCATGATTAAGACAATATTGGAACATATTTTTGGTATTGGTAATCCTTAATGATTTATTATTTCATGATATTTTCCAGTATTTATTCAAACTTAGAAGCATGAGTCTGATATGTTATTATTTCTTCCAAATTGTAACCATGATAATATTAATGAAGGGCTTGGTGATAAGACTCTACCTCGGGGTTGATGCTTGGAAATTAAATGTAATTCCAAATTTAAAAAATATAAATTCTACAGTATGAAGGATTTTTGTGCTTATTGTTGTCTAATAGGAATATCCGCAATGGTCTGTGTAGTTCTTATATCTTTTTTCATATCCAGATCTACCTATAAAATTTCATCAATAATGGTGTAGACACATTACTCAGACACTAGAGGATTTTCATTGAGGTTATCCTCCTCTTCCTCTTCATGTTCATATTCCTATTCCTCCTACTACATACTTATTCATAGATATATGTGTGATAAAGGGGTTTCATTATAGTTAGAATAATGATAAATATTTTAAGGTTCATAGGTATAGATATCTCTATTATCTATTGGTGGCATGATAAATCCTTCAAATTTAGCTAATGATTTCAGGGTCGGATAAAATTTTAAGGATATAGAGAGAGAATTTTATCATAGAGGATCCCCATCAGTGGGAGGATCAATGACCCTTTCAAAACTATTGGTTTCATCTAACATGATTGATATCATAATATTTTCCAAGTACATGAACAATATTGAACTATTGTTCTCAATTTGGCGGATTAGAAGTACATACTCATCCCCAATAAACTTGAATGGATTGGTTTAGGAAATTTAAAATCCATTTCATGTACTAACATTGGTAACTTCATCATAGGAAATTTCCCTTCACTATGATCAAATATCATATAAATATATTGGGATTCAGAATCATTGAATGATGATTTATCAGTGAAATGTCCCAAATTTCCCATTGATGTAGTATTTGAAAAATTGGTGATATGATGAAGGTATTGTCATATGTTTGTTCAAAAATTCACTCTATATAAGTAAGGTGAATGTACTATCATTTAGGATGATAAATGACTCATATTTGGACACCATATCCCTAAATTATGTTACAATATTTATTTAGTCGATGAGTTTTTTCACAGAATTATTAGACCTTAATAAAATTATTGGATAAGAGTAAAGATCAGCCACAATGTATCAAAAAATATACAGTTTTTGGATCAAGATTTTATTTACTCCTATGACATTTTCATGGAAAGAACAACATATATCAATGTAATCTAGTCTACTGGACACATGAAAAGGTATGTTGTGTCCTTGTATCACAAAATCATTATCCTGTTATGTAAAATAATTTACTGTATGAAATTCCATAGTTCTGATATCTACATGGTATACATTATTAGTGATGAACCCATCTTCCAATTCTTGACGTCTCAATAAGGGGCTTCCTGGATATTGTTTGATAACTTAAGGACACTACGAACATATTGTTTCAAAAGAGATACATCAAAATATTCATGGATTCCATATTTTTGAGTAAATTGTATGTTCTGTACTATGGGATGACTCTCCTAAATGGATGTCATAAGGAATAAAAATCCTAGTTTATATGAGTCATCCAGTGGCATAGATGTTGAGGGAATAAATTCAATTTTTTGTTTGGATCATTTTAGACTTTCGTAAAAAAAAATTTCATGATATTGTTCTACCCTTTCTTGCTGGTATTCTATAATAATCAGGTCTAGAAATATTTTACCAAATGTGGGTGCATTTACATGCTCTCTCTATTCTCTTAGAAGATCCATTAAATGAGTCTGGAAAACATAAAGTTCACTGGCCTGGATTTTTCTAGAATAATGGTTTCAACCATACCTACATCTCCCCAACTTACATGGTTTATATGATCTTTACACATAACTACTTGATTTGGAATATGTATATTAAGCGCGTAATCCTACTAATCATTGGAGAAGTGATTGAATATTTTTAGTTCATTAATGGAACCAGAAAATAATTCTTCTTTTGATGAGGTTTTTTTGTTAGGAAGTTTTGTGGCACCGTTTTGTGGGATGGTTTTGATTATCTAATGACTGTAGGAAAGAATTTTGAGATGGTTACAATTCTCTTTGGCCTATATACTACCTTATTCTCTATCAACCATCTTTTTATCTTCAAACTATTATATTTCATGGATGATTGGTTCTTGGAGGATTTTGGCACTCAGGACATTGATCAAACCATGATTGAAAGAACTAATATAAAATTATGTTGGTTTAACTATGCACTGAGAATAACATCACTTTGGATGATTATTTTCATAGCTATCCAATCACCATAATTATTTTCACCTATTGTTTTCATTATTTTCCTATTAATTTATTACTATTTAGTGGCAGTGGAAACAAATGCCACATTTGATTTCGGATTTCCCTTCTATACCTAGAAAAAATTATCCATATTTTGTAGGATATGATTATAAAAATAGTCCTTGATAATTTAGACTAGTTTTCAACGAAAATGTATGTAATTAAGGTGTTCAACTATACTAAATAGATCAGGTTATTTAGGTTCTTGAAATATTAGGATGTTATTTTTGAAAGATTCTAAAAAATGACGCAAAACATACTCAACCCAGAATGAATAAATATTATTCTAATTATTTTAAAAGTATAAGTGTATCTGCTGCATTATATATTTCTTATTGGGTTACTTCTACTATTTTTAGAATTTGATAGGTGGTCTTGTTTGGGGAGGTGTGGGATTTAATGCTTGAGCTAGTATAGAACCTGATTTTATGGTAAAAATTGTAGTTTCTACTTTACTCATTATCTTTCTCTGATTTATCGACATTGGTCGAGAATTATTTTTGGTCTACAAAATGGATTCTCCAAAAAAATCATCTATAGAATTATCCTGAATGAACCCTAGTTATTTTAATAGGATAAGTATTTTTCATATTTCATCAGGACAAGTCTCAATGAAAAGACTCAATGGATCCTCTTAAAAAAGATCAATGTTTATGGAGTAACTCTATCGTCACCACCTAGTGATAAAATCTATGACCATCTCTTTTTCATTATATCATAACATTGAGAAGTTTATAACAATAATATTTTCTATTGTATATGTTAATTGATAGAGAAACTATTAAAAAATACCTCCCCATCCATTGATTGACTTTTCTAAAAAAACTCTCATACAAAACAATGTTGGCCCTTTTAGGGTCTGAAAGAAACATTTGAGTTTAGATAACACATTTTTCTTGTTGGATACCATCATGAGAATGAAATGAAACACAATTTGTATCTAATGATCGCATGTATTCCCATTTTATTGAATGAGTGTACTGTAGGATTCCCAAAATTTATCGGTGGAAGTGTCTTGTCTACCCATTCAAGAAAAATCTTTCACTCTGTTAGAACTAGTGTTTAAATCAACCCCATAGATTCAAATCAAGTTAAAAATTATTTAATGAAAGTAATAACCTCTAGTGGTATGTTATGATAGTAAGAACTATAAATAGGGGAATAACATGTTGTTTCATTTATTACTACATTACCTATACCTTACTATCATATCCTACAAACTCTGACCATGAGGGTTGTTTTGAAATAATTATAGTTGTTTCACAAAAAAGGGGAAAAATTGATTTCTATCTATCATTTGATCCATTTATATTATATTATTTACCTCACATCATATGGATGTTTCATATCATCTTTCTCTATCTCTCTGAATACTTGTTACTAAGATATGTCAACTTGAAGCATGAGATGAGGTTCTACATGAAGTGCATACCCTAAAGGTATGTAAACTATATGAAACACAACTTTTAGCTTTCTAAAATATTTTATTTATACCTCATACCAATAAAATATTTCATCCATAGTGATAGGTTCTACCTCTGTAGACATTTTGTATGATCTAGGCAGACCTTTACATTTTTTTTTCGTTAGATGCTCATCGAAGGGTGGTATTGAATCATTTGATGGTGTTCCAAATTTCTTGAAGAACATTTGCCTCTATGTATAAAAGAACTCTTTAGTACATTGAGTTTGGATGATATTTTAGATTGAAAGATGCTTGTACTAGTCTTTTGTTTTTGTCTCATATTTTTTGGCATCCTCAATAGTGGTTGTAATGATGTTCACATATTCATAACACAAAACAAGTGTCACATTAGTATAAAAATGATAATAGTGCCTTTTCATGGAGTATCTTATTTGTTCCTTGGGATTTTCATGAGAAATCATACCCCTGATTGGTTGTATTTTATAATGGACATTATAGGGAATAATATTTTCATTCAAGAGCCCTTTTAATGCAATATGGTAAATGGTGATTTGAATGTAATTTTATAGTTGTATCATTGTGTGTATTCTTATTGATGGAATTCGGTTAAAATGAGAAGAACTAGTAGGAATCACATTTTTTATCCCCCTAAATGGTAAAATTATGACTTATATTGATGGAGGTTGAGGTAAAATTTCTCCCTGGAATATGGGATAGGTCTATTTTCCCCCCATTATTTAAACACATCATTCTATTTTTAAAGGCATCATGGAGAAAATATGTGTTAACATTCCCAATCCTACAGGACTAATGCAGCTCTAATATAGTTGTACCTATGAATACTATATTTGTTCTATTGATCTTGTAGATCTTTGTTTGAACAAGGGTCATGTCATTATAATATAATTATGTGAGCCTCGAACATTATAACGAACAAGGGTACTATTATTATTAGCATTCTATAAGAAAGAAAATCTTTATACATTCTCATATTATTTGTGCAGGAGTTATTAAATGGCTCTCTATCATCGGGATTGACACATCTAGGATTTTTAGGGTCCTTTCTTGCTATGTTTTCCATCTTTCACGAGTATATTTTTCTTTTAAAATATGAATAGAAGTAAATATATTTCATAATTTCACTTCTGGTGGGCCCTTCTAATTAGTGAGTGAGATAATGAAAATTTATCTATACATTCCCCATCCCTTCATTCAGACATGGGATGGGGGTTTGGGAAATTAGTTGTTGTAGATTTCATAATGAATTAAGATGTGATCCTTAGAGAACTTCCAATTGTTTCCCCGTTAATAGGCATCAAATTTTTGAGAGGGAATCTATATCAATTTCTGATATTGTTCTTCAATATCCTTTACATGATCTTCATATATGTCTTATGATAAGAATTAATTTTTAGTTAATTGAGATTCATCCATATGATCAAATACTTTAATGAGCACACACTTCTAAAAATGTTCTTGGGACAATACAGTAAGGGCTAGCTAGGGGAAAAATCATGACATGTGTTGTTTCTTCAACCAATTTATTACCAATGATAAATGTGATTGCATTATCTTCTATATAATATTCCTCATCCCAATCTATACAATGTATACATATCTCAAAAGACATGACATAATCGGTGGGGGCATGAGGAACTTTTTCTAGGATGTTTAATGTTATATGATCCAAGGGGGTTCAAAGTGTGACCTTTTTCCTTTGATTTTCTTCCATTTTAAAAAGGATATCACTTGTTTATGACTGGGCACCATGCATGACTAGACTCATATTCTAAAATGCCACATGATTTGAAGGATTTCTCACAATTGATTCTAAAAGGGGAGGACCTACTTTTTGAAATGATAAATTTCCTTGGGGAGGACCATTACATCAAATGTTATCATGGGGTGGAGTACTCTCATAGCTTAACATTTTACCATAGGAATAATTTTTTTGGTGAATACACATAGGAGGACCTTCAGGATGGATGATGGAAAGTGCAGGAAATATTTCCTTTTTGATCTTTTAACCATGAGAAGGTTCTATGTGGTACTCATTTAGAGATGATCTCTCTTTATTTATCAATTCCTGACCATGAAAGAGGATTTCGATGTACATTTTCTGGGGTGTACCTCCTGAGTTTCTAGAAGCAATGTTGAGGGGAGGACATTAAAAAATATTGATATTATTTCTATAATTTAATAACTAACTAGAAGTGGATTAGGAAAAAATTGATATTTGTTTTAGGGATGAAAATACACCATAATTTATTATAGTATTGTCATTGACATACTCTTGGTTTTAATTTTCCTTTTGTAAGACTGTATTTTGGGTGGTATTTTTCAAGTAGGTGGTGTCTCATACTCTAAAAAATGACATTTCAAAACATGATCCTTACTAAGAGACTTGTATAAAACAACCTGGATTTTACAATTCATTTTTTAGAATATGTATAGGGGTATTTTCATACCCCATAGTATCCACTAAAATAGACTGAAGATCTCTATATGTAATAGAGATATACTCATCATTTTGTTGTCTAATTTTTACAGGATTTCACTAATGACTCTCTTAAAGGGTACCAAGGATATGTACCTTCTCCTTAGTTACACTTATATCATGATGATGTGTCCCTACTATTTAGTATGTGGGGATTATTTTCTGACTCCTAGCCACTTTCATTGATATCATTATATCATGGTAGGTTTAAAGAATGTGAGCAAGGATTATTTTATACCCATCCCTAATTTATAGGATAAACTTGATTACTTATTAGCTATGTATAAGGATATATGACCATTTCAAAGTTGGAGTAGGGATGTGAACTTTTCCTTTTCCTTCATTTCTTACAAGAAGGTACTGATAACTTTTATATATGGTTGAAGATATATGGGTATTCCCTCTATTTTTGCCAATATTTTCTAGAGAGTTTCTATAGATTATGTAAAATTATGATGGTAGGAATTATGATCATATCTTGTGTTTGTTTCTTCTCATAGGGTAATATCATGTTTTGATGGCAGTATTATCTACTGAGAACAATTATATATGCATGTTCCTGATTTTTTGATAGCCTCCCTTAGTGGGTTATCGTTGGTTCGACTGTCTAAAAGACCCAAACAAGAGCCCATAGGGAAACATCTCCATTAGGATGAGGACTTTGTGAAACATGGACTTGGTAGAGAAGGTTGATGGAATAATATGCTAGATGTGACTCATTTTTTATTGACATTATTATATTAATAAACACTCTATATTCATTCATAAGACAGGGAAGGTTATGTGTTCCAATAAAAGGCTCTCAAAATTGATCAAGATAGCCATGGGTGTCATATACATCGTGGAAACTGGACACCGGTGAGTAGATGACTAAAAAGAATTCATTTCCTAGAGGGATTTATGTTTGTCTTCCAGTGTCTGGATTGTACCATTTAAGTTGTTCTCCTGAACTACATCATTTTACACTTGATGTTTGATTCTTAAGGTTGGCGTTGGTATCCTCTTGTAATATTAGGACATGTATTATGCAACATCTGACATGTATGTTCATGTTAGTTTCAAAGATTCCATTTATATGAAAATAATTTTTATTAAAACATAAAATGATATATTCATATTTGATAAACACAAAAAATATGACTCATCGAAGTAGCATAACAATAAATGAACACATGCATAATTGATAGTGTTAAAATATCCTTCTCTATCATTCAATAATAATGGTATCCAAATGGATCATGGAATGGGTGAACCATAGTTACATTGATTACTAAATGAATTAATATGGGTTTTTCAATTTTTTATACACATTCATGGTTAGGTAAGTTTCTAAAGGGTTTTTGTTCATGGGACAAAAAAACAACAACTGCCATAAACATGATAGAACAAAGACCTTTTTATAAAAGTGAGGTGATCATTGAGATTTTTTCCCAATAGACGTTCCAACTCGCATTGGTTAACATGATGGATGTTTATGTTCAACACACCCTTTTAAGGGAAATTAATAGCAACTTCAAAACACTCTTATAGATTTTATACATATTCATGAATCACATTTATGTCAAAAATATCAATGAAGTCACCATTTATATTAAAAAACTTCTATAAAAATATTTGGAATGAAAAATTATGATTCTATTCACAGTTCACCATTGATAAAACCATCTATATAAGTCATATTTTCTTCATCTTAGTTATGTTCCTTATTTTTATGCTCATTTTATGCCACACAGTGGGGAACACTGTAATTTATCATCATCCAAGGATATGGGAGTTGCTTTTATTTTTGAAGCAACCCATGATATGTGATTCCTTTATATCCTCAATAGAGGAATCACAACCCACATAGATTGGTTCCACATAATTGGACACATCATACCGTTTAAGGTCTTTTGATAAGGAGAAAGCCATCAGGTAAACAACATGTGATAGGGACATATTGGAGGAATGTTACTAGTAATGTATTTGTGTGGTACATACACCAAAGTGGACCTAGAAAGGTGCTAATTATCATCAATAGATTGGATGATGAGGTGAAAGGGGTCTGGAATAGATATTTCCTCTCATGTGTGGGGAAGATATTATACAGAATATGGCCCAATAGTAATGGTAATGAAAGGTTCCATAAAGAAATATTCACCTTCAATGTGGATTTTACCCTATTGGGAATATGGCACAGAGAATATATGGTTGAGTTTGGAGTATTGGTATTGAAACTCATAGATGTTACCTATGTATACCATTAAGATGGGAATCAAATACAACATAGTTTGGACTTGTTGGGTTATATATGTATGAAGTATCCCCAATAAGATTATTTTTTTATTCAGTGATATGATAACAAAAAACCTCCAAAACCACATATTCCATGCTTGGTGTGAGAAACAAGAGGAAGTGGAAGATGTAGAACCTCACATGATTTACTTTATCTGATGGTGAATGCGGGTGAGGATATAGAAGGCGGGAGGTGTACTACAATAATGTGTAGGGGCTTATTACAAGAGGTATTTAATTTTTTCTTTTCCCAGGAGCATCTATTTTGACTGGTAGATAAAGGTAGATGGTGGAGCTATGGGTAATAGATATTGATTCCTGACCTGAGAAACCCCCTTCCACCATCCCTAAGCTAGAGATCCTTATAACCAAATGAATAAATAATAGAATAAATTATGAGGATGCTACCTATTTGGTATGGTAATATGGGTATATCATTTACCATGGGAAGTATTGATTGAGAATATATTTTTGTGTGTCTTATTATTTGAACCAGCATGTTTAGAGGCTTTATAGGGATTCTTGGCTTATCCCCCATTAGATTAGGGACTTGGATTAGGAGTTACCATTACATTAGATATATGAAATGATATCCCTATGATATGATTCCCATGTGGGGCCTAGGTGATATAAATAACAACATTAACAGTGAAATTCCTAGGAGAATTGAGTTTTACATCACCTAGGTGATACCTGGGAGAGATATATTTTGACTTCACCCTGGAGATGGGTGAGAGAACAGGTGAGTACCTTTCCTTGATGTTAGTTGGATGAAATTTGGCTAGTTTAAAGGTTGATGAACAACATGGGTAACCAAATATGAGAGGGACCATGCTCAAACATCAAAGGATGTCATTAGGTTTTCTTAGAAGTGTCTTGTGAAATTCAAAATTTTTTATGGGGTCTTCGCCAGAGTGCTTTTGGACTAGGCCCAGAGGTTCCTCTCATAGTTCATTGGGGATTAATGTACAATAGGAACACTAATCCCTATGATTTCATGAATTACCTCTTATTTTGAGATTAAGAGGAAAAAATTGGAGGTTTTTAAGGACTTGGGAAAAGAACCAGGGTGAGAACAACATCGATGATTCTTTCAGTCACCCATTCATGTTAAAGGGAGATACCAATGGTCATATTTATTGGTAATATTGAGACCATGGGTGAAGGATGCGGTTCTCACAGGTCCTCATATAGGTCACCAACATAGGTGGTATCTATAATTGGTATTTTACATGTGGGTGATGTTTCATATGTTGGACCTATGCGTGCCTCTCAGGTGTATATATGGGACTTGCATGTGATGCACATGGGAAAATTTATATGGATCTATTTTGCCTTTTCCTCCAATTATAATTTTTAGCAATGTTCCATTAATACTTTTTTTCATCATGCGAGAAAAGGAGTATCATAAAATCCCCATCTACTAAGATTGTGTTTGATCAGAAGAAGAGGATCTAATCTTGAGGTAATTATTGGAATATGGATATTTAGGAATCTTTTATTCATTATCCTATAAATTTTCATATACATTCATGTTCAGTCTTGAAAACCATAGGAATTATGAATTTGGAAAGGGTGGCATGAATTGTAGGGGTTTTAATGTTGATCATTCTCTTTGATTTGCACAATTAGTTAACAAAGGTCATCATCACAGGTCAATCACACGTCTATAAATAGAATCGGATACCTAGTGGTCACACACAATGTTTTTACCATCCCCCCACTCTCATTGCACTACTCATTCTTAACCATCATATTCTCTCATCATGATACACATTCATGTGTCCCTCCATGATTCCTCCTGGTATGTTTCATAAGATGATTTCTTAAACAAATAAACCTAGGCTAGGTTGTTGTGTCAGGTGACCACGGTGAGACACCTAAGTGAGGTGACTTCAGTGAGTCACCAACATGAGGTGACCATAGGAAGGAACATGTGGGAGGTGGCCTTGATGAGGCACCCGTGTCAGGTGACCTCACCGAGGAACCTGTGACATTTTTCATCATTAGAAGGATCCAATCCCATTCACAAAAATCTTAATCATAAAATTAATCCTTTTAATTTTGATAATATATTCAAAATGAATCATCATATCATTTTTCCATATTTTTAATGGCTGCAAGAACGGTCCAAGTCATTGTTGAACAAGTTAGAGAACACATCATAGAGATGTTGGACATCATTAGGCTATAATATTTGGAATTTCTAGACACCAACCAACCATATTTGGATAAGAATTTAAAGATTTATCATTTTAATACCTCGAGAGGGACCATCTTCCACATTATAACCATGAACTACTAAGAGACATACTCGCCCCGAAGGTAAATAATTATTTTACACATTCCTAGTTCTAGGGATATATTAATTTTAATACAACCAAAACATCATCCAGATGTTTATATATCGACATGTTAATGTTTGCCTCATCATGTTTCATGCATCAATATAGAAACACTCTATATTTAACACCTCACACTCCTGAGTTCAATCTAAACTATTTCATGTAAGCTTTCCATGCTTCAAAGATATACAAACTGAATGGTTGGAAGGAATACAAGGATTTCAACTCTAGAGGTTTATTTAAACAATGGTATAGGTGGGAATACTAGGTGTGCCATTTAATTGTTGAATTTGAAGTATAGTTTAATTTGGTCAGCATCTGTGAGGAAATATTGGGGGCTTATACATACATATATAAGAATCTAGATATCATTCCTGATTTTCTAAACAGATAGTTCCCAAAGAAAAATAAATTCCACCTAACACATGGAGATGTTGAAATCTATTTATGGTAATTTTACAAGATCTCAGGAGAAACCATTATGGGAGAGATTTATGAAGATTTTATCCCAGCAAATGCAACATATGATGATGTGGAACAAATTCCATCTCTGGATAAAATTTTTCTAAAAAATACCCATGGATGCTACGATTGAAGATCATCACCTGAGAGGATATTTACTTTATAAGGAATAGGTTAATGATTTCTTTCGGGGGAAAATTAAAAAAATGATAATTTCTAGTACCCAAAAGGATTCCCCTCATTGGAAAGGTGGGCCACTCCCCGTAAGTTTTCGCCTATGTTGGAGCAAGGTCAATATAATAGTTGGGGGAATGTAATATAATCTAAAACCCCCAATATTTTTTTATATTATTATAAATTTAGTTAAGGGGAAACATAATTGTAGTCTGTGAATCAAATAAAAGTTTGAGGTCAAGGGCATTCTTTTAGAGAACAATTTAGCATAGGTTAACAAAATTGGGTATAAAGATCCAATTTTAGAAAGGATACATTAGTGCTTATTGACCATGTATGTGTGGAAGTCCCCTTTATAATTTCATGTTGATTTCTAGATTTTTGGAGGTGCATCATAGCACACATCTGTTATTATGTATAGGTGATGGATGTTTGAGTTCCTAGAGGCCAGTTTAGACCATTTATTTAACATATTTGTAGCATCCAAAACTTGTATTTAATTTAAAACATGTCACACCCCAACCACAGACACCTGTCATTTTATTCTTTTATCGGTCACGCACTGCTTGGGCGAGGTTTAGCTGGGTCCCTATTTGAACTTTTCTGAAGTTTGATGTTTTTGGGGGGTCTTCAACCGTTGTACGGTCACCGCACCATTAGCGGTGACCGTGCATTTGGTCCTGCTGATTGTGTGATGGAGCGACAGTTTAGATAAATAATAAATTAAGTAAATAAATTATG
The DNA here is from genome assembly GCA_963277665.1 of Viscum album. Classification (NCBI taxonomy): domain Eukaryota; kingdom Viridiplantae; phylum Streptophyta; class Magnoliopsida; order Santalales; family Viscaceae; genus Viscum; species Viscum album. The sequence goes on from OY728164.1 coordinate 1,822,505,909, forward strand.
TTAGTCAAAAATGGAATCCAAATAAATATTTTTTACCGAATAAACAAGGATAATGTCTAAATTATATTAATGAGAATAAGTTCACGCAAATGGTTATTTGATTATTTTTTAATCTGGTATCAATACTATTATTATTATGTTTTTATAAATTTTATTTTTATTTAAAATTTAATGTAATAAATATATCATTTATAATCATTATATTTGTAATTAATTTATTTTGTATTTATTGATATTGTTTTTATTATTTCTCTATTTATATTATTACAATTATTATTATTGTATCATTGATATTATTATTATTATTATTATTACATAAAATAAAATGGTAAAGTAATGATATATATTTCTTTTTTTGTTGTATTACTATTTATTTCTTTTATTATTATAATTATAATTTATTATTTTTTTAGAAACCCTATACCAACCCCTCCTAATTCCCGCATTTCTCCCCTCCCTTGGGACCTACGCGAGCCGCCACCCTCCTATGACCTCCCTTCAGTCGCGCCACCCTCCTGCGGCCCCCCATCAGCTGCACCACCCTCATGCGACCTCCCTTCCGTCATGCTGCAGATCGCCTCATGCCGCTCCGTCGTCCGGCGCAGCTCCCCCTCTCAGCCCGAGCTCCATCCTCCTTGCAGCGTTCAACCTCCCCCAGTTTGATGGAACCACGCGTCGCAGCCTCTCTTCACCAGCTCGGCCCACACATGCCACCCCTCCGGCGTTCCATCCATCATGTCGCCCCTCCGGCCTTCGACCCACACCTCCAGTCGGCAACCCCTGCTCTGTCCGGCCAGCAAAACCCCTTTTTTCCCTTCATCGTACGGCCAGCCTGCATGCCCTCCTTCCTTCTGTCAGCACACACTAACTGCTCCCCTAAATGGCGGCCTCCACCTCTCTCTCTCTGGCCAGCGGTGCTGGCCCGAGCTTTAGCCAGCATCAACGGCAGCCCGATCTCCCCTCCCATCCTGGTATAGTTAAACCAACCCCCCTTCTCTGCATTTTTTTTGGCGCGACCCGAACCCCCTACCCTAGTTCTTCCATTTTGCATCAACACCACCGCGTTTCCCATTTCCGACATCACACTTTCTTCTGATCTATGGGTATCCATTTATTTATGGTGTTTTTCTTCAAATTGACCAGTCCCTAATACATTAGTTTTTGATTTGCATATTTTTTATGGTGCCTAGGTTATACAATTAATGTATCTGGACCTGTTGGTCATGGTTCTGACATACGCCACCAAGGGTGAGGCAGATGAACTTGATTTACCTTGAAGCCAATTTTTCGGGTATGGTTAATGCAGCCGCTGTTTTGTTTTTCATCATCCAAATTATTTTCTTATGTTGTTTTTGATTCCCTCATATTTATTTGGTTGTGTGTCGGTCTTCGTCGCACTGCCTTTGGGTTTCGACAGTATTGTTAAGGTGTGGCGATGTTTTTTTCTATTTCATGCACCTTTGTGGGAGTGCGTGTACGTGAACAGGTGGTCGTGTTAGTTTGAAAGTGTAACACCCCGAGCTTCCACGATACGCCTCTCTTTCAAAAATGCAATAGCTTGCATTGTACGCAAGTTCGAGTTCTAAAACACTGCGACTAATCAAAGTAGCTGTTATGAATAGTAGTAACCACATTTTAAAATTATAGAAATTTTATATTTCAAAACAGACTTCATTTTTGTATTTGTAATATCGAAATTATCCTAAGTTGAATTTTTTGTAATTTTCTGAGAACTTTCAAATTTTTATAAATAGTGAAAAATACTTAAAAACAACTTTTTTAATCAAAATAATTTATAGTGACAAATTATACTATTGAGTGGTTTTAAAGTATAATTATAATATATTTATCCCATTTTATCCAATGGTGGTCATTAGAATTAATTTCACATTGAAATTGGACATAAACAATTGTCAATCTTTTGATATATATTGTTTCTTAGCAACACGTTATTTGTTGTGACAGTGGGAATTAATTATGAAATTAATTAATGCAACTTATATGTTTTGAATTTTGTAAAATAGACATCATTTTTGAATTTGTAATATCAAGTATAGCTTAGGGTGAAATTTTGGCATTGTTCTGAAAAACATCAATTTTTGATGAATAGTTAAACCACTAAGTGGTAGTTAAAAAACTGATTATTCGTTTAAATGAAACATCACCACTTCTGTGTTCTGATATTCAAAAATCTGACATACATGGTTGTCATTATGAAGTAAAATGTGGTTCAATGGGATTAAAATAATTTATTTGGTGAATAGTAACTTTTAAGTTTAATTAATCGCGATTAAAGGTAATTAGTGAAATTTAAGTTAAAAATTTTATTATGAAAATATGAGATGACCCTTCCACTTGTCGTACCTCTATTGGATGAGTCATGGCCGACCAAGGCAATCCATGGGTCAACTTGGGGACCCCATGGATCCACATTGGTAGGAAAAGAACATAAATAACTTTTTATTTATTGATAAAATAAAAAGGTCGCAAACAAGAGTTGTTTTACTAAAACAATTTTTAAATGGGGTTATACAAGTAATATTTTTGACTATAAATATTCATTATAAAGACAAAAATATTTCCTACATCATGATATTTATTTTATAGTATTTAGACATTAAATAAATTAAATTATTTATGACACCATGATGATGCAGCGACTACCTCATTGATTAATGATTTAAATAAAATAGAAGGATAATGTAAAATCTAAGAATTAAACTTGTCCAAAGCATATTGTATGAAAATATTTCGAACCCTTATCACCTTATCCTCGAAATAAATAAGTGCAGGACCTTTAGAATCCGAACAATCATTTCATAATAATGTAACATTTCAATCATTCCAAGAGTGCCCCTCCTCTGCTCTTATAAAAGGCCCCCACCTCTACCACCTTATTCACACTTTCAAGCCATTTGGCTCAGCCAAACTCTGCCCAAATACTCTCCCAACATCCCTCCCTTACTCTTAGAAGCCTCACATTGGGCAGAAGTCTTCCCAAGGATGCCTTTGGCTCAAATCAAAAATTTTTTCCCAATTTTAAGGTAATGTCTTCTCTTGTGTTCTTTTATATTATTTTTCTTCTCCAACCCCTTAAATATTTTTTATTAATTTCTTTTGTAACAACACCAGTATACTCAATATACTAGGATGTTGTTATAAGATGTATTCGAGCTACACTTACACACACCTACATCTAATGGTTAAAGAACACATTGTTTATGTGGATGGCGAATTTTTGCCTCACGAAACGATGATTTTTCAACACTCATATAACACCTCAAATGGTGGCCATTATGATGACACTACTATTATATATGATATATATTGTGTTTTTGTTTTCCTTATGATTTTTTATTTTTCATTTATGGCATACCTTTATGGTTTCTGTTATGGGTAAACGCGATATTTTCATTTTAGGAAGTGCGGACTACCGCCACCTCAAAGTGATTTGAATCGTTAATACCATATGTGGGATGTATAAAGGATGGAGTAAATAGTAGTATATACTATATTATACTGGAATTATATTATAAATTTATATCATTATGATTTCATTCCATTAAATACAAAATATAAATGAATGTAGCGTTCATGCGTATGTACGGCTTACCATCTCCATGAATGGTGCATTTCATTTCTTACCTCTAAATGTTACGTAATATTATGAATGAATGTATATACTGGATATATATGATATATATGATATCTACATCATGAATATAATTCTGGATATAATGGATATTTCAACACATGAACAACTTGTAATTATAAGAAGTTTATTTTTGACTCAAGTATCAAAGATCGACAAAACGACCGTTATTAAGTTAAATAATTACATAATGTTCATAAAATGGTGATAAATGATATAAAAGGAATAAAAAACATGAAAAAGGTTCTTATTCAATTATAAATTAACTCTAGTTTATTATTCAAGAGGTTAAAGAACGGTCGATTCAAGACAGGACGCAAGGTAATGGAACTTCTTAACCCAATTTCTATTCATTGGGTTAATCTCCTACTTTCAAATTATTTCATGATATTATTATGTCCTATCATGTATTTGTACTTTATTTATGTGTACTAATAGTGAATACACAAAATAGATCAACTTTATTTAATAAAATGATCTTTTTAAGGGACTTCGTCTCAATCTCCTTTCATTGAGGCATATTTTGTTTTATACACAACTTTCTTTTATACAGTGTATAAACCCCGTTGACTTTGAATTTTATTCAAAAGTAATATTTTTTTTACAAAGCGTTTTACTAAACGACAAAAGGAATGTTTTCTTCTTACGTATGTGGCGACAATGACTTCTCCACCGCTGTGACCATTATTTGTCTTTCAGCTTCCTCTACAAGCCATAACTTTTTTAAATGAAAAATAAATACAATGTTTTAGTTTTCTTTTATTTTGGTATTGAAAATGGTTTTGAAAGTGTTTTTATTATATCAATGTGCTGTATTGATATCTTGTGATTGAAATGTGGACATTTTATGTTTCCTTTATGCATGTTTTATGTGATACGATTATGTTATGGTTTATGATATGTTTAAACCTGTTCATATGAGGAATGCATTGGACTTAATAAGTGACGAGTGGAGACCTCTATAGCTCCTCGATGCATCGGTAGGTCTCATGAGACAAACTAGAGTCTTGGCACGAGGCCTTGACAAAATCTTATTTGTGGTCTTGGCACGAGGCCTTGACTATGTGGTTATGATAGTCTGGCATTATGCATTCCATCATTATGAATGTGGTTATTGATATTGCATGTGATTATTCGAAAAGTAGAATATCCATGTGAATAAGTAAATGGAATTATCTCATTTTAAATTTTCCTTATTATCTTGAAGTTCATGTTTAAAAGGCTTTTGTTTTAGTTATTCATTGCCTTAAATGTTTATGTTTATTTATAAAAGCTTCTGCTATATTTTTATCCTTACTGAGCATCTGAGCTCACCCCTTTCAATGATTTAATTTTTCCAGGATGTAAAGAAGTATACTATGAATGAATTGCAGGGATAAAATAAGGGGATATGAAGAAAAGATGTTGTAGTTTGATTTACTTTATGATGTAATGTAAGACTTATGAATGTATCTGGAGTTTCCAAGGCTATTAAACTAATCGGTCTTTCGAGACTTGGTCTTTTGTGATCATGCCAATGTTACGAAGTAATGCACCGACTCTGGGTAGCTGGGGTTGGGGCGTTACAGTTGGTATCAGAGGCAGTTCAGTACTAACCTTGGAAGCTAGATTTAGATAAACTCTGATTAGAGCACATAGCCCAAAGATATACTTTGAGGATTAGTATAGAAGAATTTCCTAGAATTTTGGTATTATAGAGATTTTGTGAGTTTTCCGAGAAACACATCCCTATCTGGATACGAGCAGGTAGAGGTGGCTCTGGCACAGATGTACCTAGGGGTAAAACCCGAAAACACTGCTTTGAGCTAGACTCGAACGGGAACTGGTGCATGAAAACGGGCCTTGCTGCAATGTTGGTTACGACACTCCCGGGGGATATGATTAGGATAATTCTCATTTTCATTAAAAACCACTATGAAGGGTTATGAGTATATACATCCTCAAAGAAAACTTTTTTAATGATTAGGGATTATATCCATAAATAGTTCAATTAGTGTTAAGTGTTTTACAAGTATGGAATTATGTATTTTGATTCATAAACTAATCTAGTTTATGCCATTTTTTAGAAATGGCACCTAGTGGAAGGAAGGGAAACCATATCAATGCATGCACTCCGTGTAGGGATTGCCCTCCTGCTCAAGATAATTATTATGGAGCTGGAGATACAACTGGTGCTGATCAAATTATTACCATACTGGGACAACTCACTCAGGTTATGAATAATAACCTTACTCGTATGGATGACCCTGATCCGCAACGTGGAGGATCAATGTTAGACTGCTTCATGAGGCAAAAACCACCAACATTTAATGGGGGTACAAATCCATTAGTAGCTGAGCAATGGATAAACTCCTTAGAAAAAATATTTCATGCCTTGGGGAGTAGCGAAAGGGAGAAGGTTATCATGGCAGTTTACCACCTCACTAGATATGCCAATCAATGGTGGTCATTGATTCAAAATACAAAGGAAGATGAAGAAGTATAATGTATGGAATGGAGAGATTTCAAAGATCTTTTCTTAGAAAAATAATTTCCACATGACCATCGAGCAGATATGGAAAGGCAATTTCTGAGTCTATGACAAAAGGAGGATGAGAATGTCGCAAAGTATGAGGCTAACATTACAAGGTTAGCGAGGCATGCATCAGATTATATATGTAACCCAAAAAGTAATATTGATCGTTTCTTTGATGGGTTAAAACCATTTCTCCGTCGAGCTTTAGTATCACAATCCTTCTCATCGTACAAAGATATTGTCTCTTGTGCTATCAAGACAGAAAAGGAATTCTCTAAGTCTTATGACAACAAAGTAAAGCAAGAGAGGAAGAGAACGGTGGAACAAGAGATAGATAAAGGGAAAAAGAGAAAGAAGGATTTTCCATTATGTGATAATTGTGGGAAGAATCACCCTAGTACTTTCTTTAAAGGAATGGGAGTTTGTTATAAATGTGGAGAAAAAGGTCACCAGGCTCGTGATTGCAAGGGAAAGAAAGAGGCTATCAATGTTGAGTGCTAAAATTGTAGGGAAATGGGGCATTATGCAAATTAATTTCCTAAGCGTCAGGGAAACGTACCTCAGAAAAGGCCAAGGGATCAAGGACAATCTTATGCTGTTACTACATTTGAAGCGGAATAATTAATGTATTGGTGCTTTTGGACTCAAGGATTATATTCTCGTTATAAACATAATGTGATATATATAACGATTGTACTGCAGTACTTTTTGTTATCATTAAGTTTTTAATATGATGAAGGAAATCATATTATTATTATTAGACAATAAGAGAAACTTTACTTTGTTTAGGGAATCTAATGTTACAATTGATTTTGGAATTTAAGGACCCTTTAGAGAAAGTCTGGACGGAGGTATTTTGGATAACTATAAAGGTTTTAATAGATTAAGTTGATCTTTGGATAGTATTGTTTAAGGTTAAAACATTTCTGAAGATTACTTTTGGAATATTATAATACTATAGTATAGGAAAAGGATAACCTGCAGGTCGGGGGATAACCCGTTGCGTCGGAAAACACTGCAGGAATTGAACCCACAACCATAGTGCGACATGCCTTTATTACCTACCACTATCCTACAGGAAGTCCCTGGTTATTACAAAATAGTTTTACTAATATAAATGGTATGTGTTAATATTTGGAACCTTATACAATTAGGATAAATAGAATATTTTTGATTTCTATTACCTTTTGGAGAGAAAGATGGGTTTGTGGTAAAAATTTATTAACGAATGAAAGTCTACATGAAAAGTATGTATATTCCCTTACATTATTAGTAAATCTCCTAAATAAATTCTTCAACTTTATAAAAGGTAACTTAAACCAAAAACATTTCCGGTTAACTTTTCCAACTGGGGATTCAATAACCGTTTAACCAATCACAAGTTTCTGATTTTCTTATGGTTAACTTTCTCCAAATCCAGTTTTCTACAACTCTCCATCAGACCTTGATGGTTTGTTTTTCTTCTATATCCATATTTTCATAGAATCCTATTATGGGCTATCTTGGGTGACCTTTGTACTTATCTTTCTTTCTTTTAATGTTATATTCTTATTAACCCTATTTCCGATGTGGGTTTTCCACAAAGGAATTTTCTATTTTCAATCTTTTATTTCCAAAGAAAAATTTCAAATTGGGAGGACACTATTTATTGAAGGAGGGGAGAATGTAACACCCCAAGCTTCCATGATACGCCTCTCTTTCAACAATGCAATAGCTTGCATTGTACGCAAGTTCGAGTTCTAAAACACCGCGACTAATCAAAGTAGCCATTATGAATAGTAATAACCACTTTTTAAAATTATAGAAATTTTATATATCAAAATGGAATTCATTTTTGTATTTGTAATATCGAAATTATCCTAAGTTGAATTTTTTGTAATTTTCTGAGAACTTTCAATTTTTTATGAATAGTGAAAAATACTTAAAAATAACTTTTTTAATCAAAATAATTTATAGTGAAAAATTATTCTATTGATTGGTTTTAAAGTATAGTTATAATATATTTTTACCATTTTATCCAATGGTGGTCATTATAATTAATTTCACTTTGATATTGGACATAAACAATTGTCAATATTTTGATATATATTGTTTCTTAGAAACACACTATTTGTTGTGACAGCGGGAATTAATTATGAAATTAATTAATGAAACTTATATGTTTGGAATTTTGTAAAATAGTCATCATTTTTGAATTTGGAATATCAATTATAGCTAAGGGTTAAATTTTGGCATTGTTCTGAAAAACTTTAATTTTTGATGAATAGTTAAACCACTAAGTGGTTGTTAAAAAACTAATTTTTTGTTTAAATGAAACATTACCACTTCTGTGTTCTGATTTTCAAAAATCCGACATACATGGTTTTCATTAGGAAGTAAAATGTGGTTCAATGGGATTAAATTTTTTTATGAATAGTAACTTTTAAGTTTAATTAATCGTGATTAAAGGTAATTAGTGAAATTTAAGGTAAAAATTGCATTATAAAAATATGAGATGATCCTTACACTTGTCCTACCTCTATTGGATGAGTCTTGGATGACCAAGACAGTCCATGGGTCAACTTGGGGACCCCATGGAGATACTTTAGTAGGAAAAGGACATAAATAACTTTTTATTTAATGTTAAAATAAAAAGGTCACAAACAAGAGTTGTTTTACTAAAACAATTTTTAAATGGGGTTATACAAGTAATATTTTTGACTATAAAGATTAATTAGAGAGATAAATAGATTTCCTACATCATGATATTTTTTTTTATAATTTTTATACATTAAATAAATTCAATTATTTCTGACACCATGATGATGCAGCGATTACCTCATTAATTAACGATTTTAATCAAAGGGAAGGATAATGTAAAATCTAAGCATTAAACTTGTCCAAAGCCTATTGGATGAAAATATTTAGAACCCTTATCACCTTATCCTAGAAATATATATGTTTGGGACCTTTATAATCCGAAAACGCATTTCATAATAATGTAACATTTCAATCATTCCAAGAGTGCCCCTCCTTTCCTCTTATAAAAGGCCCTCACATCTACCACCTTATTCACACTTTCAATCCATTTGGCTCGGCCAAAATCATCCCAAATACTCTCCCAAATTCCCTCCCTTACTCTTAGAAGCCTCACTTTGGGCAGAAGTCTTCCCAAGGAAGCCTTTGGCTCAAATCAAAAAGAGTTACCCGATTTTAAGGTAATGTCTTCTCTTGTGTTCTTTTATTTTATTTTTCTTCTCCAACCCCTTAAAAACTTTTTATTAATTTCTTTTGTAACAAAACCAGTATACTAAATATACTAGGATGTTTTTATAAGAAGGATTCGAGCTACATTTTGACACACCTACATCTAATGGTTAAAGAACATACTGTTTCTGTGGATGGAGAATTTTTGCCTCAGGAAACGATGATTGTTCAACACTCATATAACACCTCTAATGGTGGCCATTATAATGAAAATATTTTTATATATGATATATATTATGATTTTGTTTTACTTATGATTTTTTATTTTTCATTTATGACATACCTTTATGGTTTCCATTATGGGTAAACGTGATATTTTCATTTTTGGAAGTGCGGACTACCGCCCCCTCAAAGTGATTTTAATCGTTAATACCATATGTGGGATGTATAAAGGATGGAATAAATGATATTATACACTATAGTATACTGGAATTATATTATACATTTATATCATTATGATTTCATTCCATTAAATACGAAATAGAAATGAAAGTAGCGTTCATGCGTACGTACGGCTTACCGTCTCCATGAATGGTGCATTTCATTTCTTACCTCTAAATGTTACATAATATAATGAATGAATGTATATACTGGATATATAAGATATATATGATATCTACATCATGAATATAATTATGGATATAATGGATATTTCACCACATGAACAACGTGTAATTATAAGAAGTTTATTTTTGACTCAAGTACCAAGGATCGACAAAACGACCGTTATTATCTTAAATAATTACATAATCTTCATAACATGGTAATAAGTGATATAAAAGGAATAAAAAACTTGAAAATGGTTCTTAAGAAATTATAAATTAACTCTAGTTTATTATTCAGGAGGTTAAAGAATGGTCGATTCAAGACAGGACGCAAGGTAAGGGAACTTCTTATCCCAATTTCTATTCTTTGGGTTAATCTCCTAATTTCAAATTATGTCATGATATTATTATGTCCTATATTGTATTTGTACTTTATTTATGTGTACTAATAGTGAATACACATAATAGATCTACATTATTTAAAAAAATTAACTTTTTAAAGGTCTTCGTCTCAATCTCCTTTCATTGATGCATATTTTGTTTTATACACAACTTTCTTTTATACAGTGTATAAACCCCTTTGACTTTGACTTTTATTCAAAAAGGAATATTTTTTTACAATGCGTTTTACTAAACGACAAAAGGAATGTTTTCGTCTTACGTATGCGGCAACAACGACTTCTCCACCGCCATGACCATTATGTGTGTTTCGGTTTCCTCTACAAGCCATAACTTTTTTTAAATGAAAAATAAATACAATGTTTTAATTTTCTTTTATTTTTTTATTGAAAATGGTTTTGAAAGTGTTTTTATTATATCAATGTGTTGTATTGATATCTTGTGATTGAAATGTGGACATTCTATGTTTCTTTTATGCATGTTTTATGTGATACGATTATGTTATGGTTTATGATATGTTTAAACCTGTTCATATGAGGAATGCATTGGACTTAATAAGTGATGGGTGGAGCCCGCTATAGCTCATCGATGCATCGGTAGGTCTCATGAGACAAACTAGTGTATTGGCACAAGGCCTTGACAAAATCTTATTTGTCATCTTGGCACGAGGCCTTGGCTATGTGGTTATGATAGTCTAGCATTATGCATTCCATCATTATGAAAGTGATTATTGATATTTCATGTGATTATTCGACCAGTAGAATATCAATGTCAATAAGTAAATGGCATTTTCTCATTTTAAATTTGCCATATTATGTTTAAGTTCATGTTTAAAAGGCTTTTTTTAGTTATTCATTGCCTTAAATGATTATGTTTATTTATAAAATCTTCTGCTATATTATTATCCTTACTAAGCATCTGAACTCACCCCTTTCAATGTTTTAATTTTTCCAGGATGTGAAGAAGTATATTATGAATGACCTGCAGGGATAAAATAAGGGGATATGAAGAAAAGATGTTGTAGTTTTGTTTTACTTTATGATGTAATGTAAGACTTATGAATGTATCTAGTGTTTCCAAGGCTACTAAACTAATCAGTCTTTCGAGACATGGCCTTTTGTGATCATGCCAATGTTACGAAGTAATGCACCGACTTTGGGTAGCTGGGGTCGGGGCGTTACAGAAAGCCTTGGTTTGGATAATTCTGTGACGTAGGTGATTCCATGGATTTTCATCCAATTTCATTCCATGCGATTCTTATATTTTAGTATTTAATTATTACACCATGATTTGAAATTTTATTACAAATGTACTTAGTTTATGGAATTGATTTATTTTTAGTTTAACTTTCTAAGTATAGGTTTCGACATGTCCTTAAAATCATGAATTTTTTTTTCCTATGCAGTTGAATGTGGATAAATTGTATTGTTTTAAAAAAATGTTTTCTATGTTAAATGCTTTGAGTGTTATTTATAATTGTTTTATAAGGTTCATCAATGGTTTATTAAATCATGGAAGAAGTGTGAAACTGTTTTTTGAAATTTATTTAGAGTGCGTATTTTTTGAAAGTGGATTTCAATGTGTGTGGTGCACTTTCATCATGTTTCTCATACCACATGTTTTCAATAAATAGACCGATTGGTACTTTAAAAATGATCGGTGAAATCTCGGTTTAATGTCCTGTTTGGATTTTGAAAAATATTTTTGGAAAAACCCTTTTGGGTTGGTATCCCGGCCTAAATGTAGACTCCTATGATGGAAGGGTCCTCGGTATGGGGCTTCTTTGAATGATAATTATTTTGAGGAAAGGGAAAAAACCTTGAGGTTTACGGGCTGGTGCTAGTTTGTATGGTGTGTTTGATTATAGGTATTTTACTTGTTGTTTGAATGATATGGCACACCCCCTTGAGAACATTGAATGGGAACCTAGCATATGAAAAGTGGTTTAATGAGAACGATTGATGCACTAGTTTAGATTACGCGTTGGCTAGTGGACCCATAACAGGGGAATACTGAGTTATTGCTGTTATGGGGATTGGGCCCCTCAGTTAGGCCGTATAGGGATATGCCGAGTGTTAGGGGGTTATGACGTCATCGATTTAGGGCATACCTTCATGATGAGTTACATGTATAGTATGTTCTAGTCTTCCTCTGCGTTGCTAGGATTTCTTGTGTTTTCCCCGTTACGAGTACTATTAGAGCCATTTCCCTCTTTGTGTGGACATTTTTTTATTGCACCTGTATTTGGTATTTATTTAGAAAATTGTGAATTTGTGATTAAATTAAAAAGAATTTCAATTAAATGTTTTGAAATAGAAAGCAAAACTCCCATTTCATTCCCCTTTTATTTTGTTTTAAACATGAAGCATAGTGGATCATGTTTGGTTGTTTTTAAAAAACAAAGCATGTATAAAAACATAATTTTATAATTTAGTTCATAATTGTATTAGTGGTATGTTTTGGGGAAGAAATGACATTTATTATTTGGTGGTTTCCTACTTAGCGATTAGCTCACACCCTACCTTTACCAATCGGTGTCGGTAGACCCGAGATGTTTTGCAGGTTCAATCTTTGTTCATATTTCCCTAGAATGTGCTAGAAGTTGGAGCATAGCTGGTCTTATAGTTGGTGGTGACCAAGAGGTCACCTGGATATCCGGTAGTGGCGCTTTGGTTTGTTCTTTTGGGTGTTAATTTTTTTATTTTTGTTTTCTGTCTTTTGAGTTGCACATTTTATCTGGATTGGTTTATTTTATTTATTTTCAGTTGTTCATGCAGCGACGTCCTTAGTTTAATTCTTTTATTTATCTGGTTCTGGTTGTTTGTTTGTTTTGGACTGAAATCACTCCCAGGTGTATGTTTTGATGCCTGGAACAAGTTGGCATCCCAGGGGGATCAGGAACACCCCTCGGGACATGCCGCTGACTGGCTCAGCTGACCGGCTTAGGGTTGACCACGTGCTAGTTTGTGAAAAAATGGTATCATAAGAGATCATCTCTTAGAGGTACCCACTTTTCAGATCACTCTTTGTTATTTGGGATGTGTGGTAGATGGAGATTAGGACTGTCGGGGCTCAGGAGGTAGGTTACGGGTCGGTGCCTGATCACCACCACTCGTGAAGAGACTCGAGTAACTAGAGGTAGTTCGGGATTTGAGTATTTCATCTATGATTATTTTGGATTGAGGGATTACAATGGGATATAATCAATTCACGTTGCGGCCTCACATGGGGTGGTGACCCATGTGGAGTCCAAGTGCCCGGTTTAAGGACCACATAGTGTTATGTCTTACTTGGGGAATGGCTCCCAACCATGTCATCGGGTAAGGCACATACACTATTTCCAATTTCTTATTGTTTATTGTTTGTTTTGATTTGTTTTGAAATTAGTCAATGTGAGTGTTTGTTGGAAATGAAAGTGATTTCGAAATAAAAAAAGGCATTTCTTCCAAACTGATATTGAAATTAGTAAAGTGGAATTTTTAAAGAGAAAGTGTATCAGTTTGGAAAAACATGGAATGTGTTTGGATTTGGTAAGGAAAAGAAGTGTTTGAACCTTGGCACTCCTTATGGAGGGTCACACGTGCGTGGTTATGTATGGAATGTGTGTAGGGGAACATATTCGCAGATGATGTGAGTGAGATTGTATAAACTCACATGTAACGGTTCATAAGGTTCCATATGTGATTTATTTAAAATTTTTAAGGAAATAACAGTTTTGGAAAATTTATTTCTCCTTGTGTTGTATATGTTTGGCTTACGGGCCTATTGTCCATAGATTTGTTTGTTGCATTGATTTATTTTTGTCTTGGTGATGTTTTCGATGGTGTTTTTCATTTTGTCGTGAGTATGTTACCTAGAAAGCCTCTAGAAGATATTAATGGGTTATGCTCAGTTCTTAGTTCCTTTTGTGTGTTGCTTGCTTTTTGAGGTAATCGAAGTCTGTTAGAGGTAGTTGTATTGTTCTGAAAGATAGTGTGTCTTAGGGTAGTCAGGAACTCCTGGGGTAGTTAAGGTTCTTATAGTCCAAAAATTATTCGAGGGTCCGGTTCTAAACTAGTAAGGATGAGATGTCTCTTTGTCGTTGGAGTTCAGGGTGTATTTGGGGGTGGTCATTTTTTGCGAAGGTTCCACATTTGGAAATGGGGTGTGCCAGAGGAATCTATTTCTTAAGAATATTGTTCATCGGTGACGACTTCCTGTTCGTCAGACCGTTATCTTGCATGCCACTAGTGTATTTGGTTCATCCATTCAAAGCCTCTTTGTCAAATTTATCCAAAGTCTTACTATTGTCCGAATTATCGGGTCATCGGGGAGAGTTCAAAAAGGTGAGACGTTCGGGAGGGAGTTGGATACTAGAGTATGCAAATGTCTGACTGTGAGGCAGGAGATGCTTCAGCCATCAGGGCCCTAGCCACAGGTCTCGGGGTGAAGCTCGCGCACAGTTAGGAGTTGCTGAGGGTGTGTGGAACCTCGGTCCGAGTAATGTTTTTAGCATTGGGAGGGAAATATGAAATTTTTCCTTGTTCTGTTCTGGTCACCGTTTTAAGCTCATCATAGTTGTGGTGATGTGATGAATTTTTTTTATCGAAGACTAAGTGTCCCTATCTGTCCTCAGTGCGTTTTCAAATTGTTTGTATTTCCATGAAGGGTGTTGAGCCCACAAATAAACGGGTTGTTGTATTATTGAGTTGGGTATCAATTGTGTTCGTTAGGGTGATTTTTGGTTTTTTGAAATTAAAGGGTGGTGTTTCAGTGTCATTTATGATTCAAGGATAGGGATTCCATAGTCTCTAGTTGCGGTGAGGATTTTATACGGTCGGTGTGTGAGGTGTTGAGTTAATTTCGTATCCTCGGGGTGTTGGGTTGTTTCGTAGAAAGCTTTCTGTTTATGTCTCTGAGTGTTGTTCTGTCCATGAGGGAAAATTAAATTGGATTAGTTTGGGAGATCCAGTGTTGGCCCCCCTCGGGGGTGGTATGATTGGGTTTCATGGTTTTCATATTACAAAATTCTTGTGGTGTGGAGAACCCACCCATGTTCTCCCCTCACCCTCGAGCTTCGATTTTCTCTTGAATTGGTCGGGTGTGACCTGTGGAGAGTAAGGTCATCCTGGGATTCACAATTTTTCCTCATTTTTTTCTGGTCATGAAGTCGAGTTATGTTATCTATTTACTTGGGGACTTTTTGGGGATAGAATGTGTCTGTGGTGGGGAGAATTGTCACACCTCGACCATGGAAACCTGTTATTTTATTCTTCTATCGGTCCCACGTTGTTTGGACGGGGTTTAGTTGGGTCCCTGTTAGAACTATTCCGATGTTTGAAGTTTTTTTTGGGTCTTCGGTTGGCGTACATTCACTGCACCGTTAGTGGCGACCAGGCATTTTGTCCTGGTGATTGCACGATGGCGCGACACTTCAAATAGATAATAAATTATGTAAAAAAAATATGTTAATCGAAATGGAATCCAAATAAATTTTTTTTACCTAATAAAAAAGGTTAATGTTTAAATTATAATAAGGAGAATATGTTCGTGAAAATGGTTATTTTATTATTATATAATCTGGTAATAATACTATTATTATTATGTATTTATATATAATATTTTTATTTAAAATGTAATGTAATAAAATTATCATTTTATTAACTTTTTGTTTGTTATTAATTTCATTTACTTTTATTGAATTTTTATTATTATTTCTCTATTGATATTATTACCATTAATATTATTTTAGCATTTATATTATAATTATTATTATTATTATTACTTAAAATAAAATGGTTAAGTAATGATTTCTATTTCTATTTTTGTTTTATTAATATTTATTTAATTTATTATTATTATTATAATTTATTATTGTTTTTTAGAAACCCTAAACCTACCCCCATTCCCACATTTCTCCCCCCCCCCCTTTGACCCGCACGAGCCGTCACCCTCCTACAGCCTGCCTTCAGCAATGCCACCATTCTGCAGCCTCCCTTCAACTATGCCATCATCATGCGACCTCCCTTCTGCCGCGCTGCGGATCACCTCCTGCCGCTCTGCCATCCGGCGCAGCTCCTCCTCTAATCCCGAGCTCCCTCCTCCTTACAGCTTACAACATCCCCTCTGTGATAGAACCATGCACCACAGCTTCTCTTCCCCAGCACGGCCCGCAAAAACCTCCCCTCTGGTGTTCCAGTCATCCCGTCACACCTCCGGCCTATGACCCGCACCTCCAGCTGGCAACCCCTAGTTTATCCAGTCGGTGGCACCCCTTGATTCCCTTCCTCAAACCGCCGGCCCACACACTCTCCTCCCTTCCGGCGGCAGTGGCCCAAGCTCCAGCCAGCAGCGACGGTGGCCCGATATCCCCTCCCCTTCTGCTCTAGTGAACCCGACCCCCCTTCTTAGTAGTTTTTTTAGCGCGACTCGAACCCCCTTCCCTAGAACATCTGTTTTCCTCCAACACGACCACATTTCCCGTTACAGGCATCCCAATTTCTTTTTATCTATGGGTATTTCATTTTTTTGGTGTTTTTCATCAAATTGACCAGACCTAATACCTTATTTTTGGATTTGTGTATTTTTCATGGTTCCTAGGTTATGTGATTAATGTATTGGGACCCATTGGTCAAGGTTCCGGCCTCCTCCTCCAATTGCGAGGAAGATAAAATCAATTTTCCTTGCAACCAATTTTTCAGGTAAGGTTAATGCACACGCTGTTTTGTTTTGCGTCATCCAATTTAGTGTCTTATGTTGTTTTTGAGTCCCTGGTATTTATTTGGTTGTGCTTTGGTCTTCGTCGTGCTGACTTTGGGTGTTGACTATATTGTTAAGGTGTGGCGATGTTTTTTCTAGAGCGCCCGCCTTTGTGGGAGTGTGTGTACGTGAAAAAGTGGTCGTGTGGGTTTGAAAGCATTGGCACGACCAATTCTTTTAGCTAGGTTCTTGCATGCATTTTCTTCCAATTTCATTCCATGTGATACTTATATTTTAGTATTTTATTGTTACACACAAATTCACACTTTTATTACAAATGTACTTAGTTTATGGTAATGATTTATTGTTTGTTTAACTTGCTAAGTATAGGATCTGAAATATCCTTCAATTCATGCACATGTTTTTACCTATGCATTTGAATGTGGATAAATGGTATTGTTTTAAAAAAATTATTTTTTTTTGTTAAATGCTTTAAACGTTATTTTTACTTGTTTTATACGATTCTTTAATGGTTTATTAAATTTTGGAAGAAGTGTGAAACTGTTTTTAGAAAATGATTTAGAGTGCGTATGATTCAAAAAGTGAATTTCAATGTGTTTGGCGCATTCTCATCAAGATTCACTTACTACGTGTTTTCTTTAAATGGGCCGATTGACACTTTAAAAATTATTGGAGAATTAACAGTGTGAAGGCCTGTTTGGATTTTGAAATAGATTTTTGGAAAAAAAACATATAGGGTTGGTATCTCTGCCTAAATGTAGAATCGTGAGATGTAAGGGTCCTCGATAAGGGACTTCTTTGAATGAATATTATTTGGAGGCAAGGGACAAACCCTTGAGGTGGCCAGGGCGGTGCCAGTTTGTGTTCTGTGTTTGATTATATGTATGAGTCTTTTTGTTTGAATGATATAGCACACCCCCTTGATAACTTTACATGGGATCCTAGCATAGAAAAGTGTTTTCATGAGAATGATTATTGCACTAGTTTAGATTACACACTGGCTAGTTTCCCCATAGAAGGGGAATACTGAGTTATTGCTGCTATGAGGATTGGGCCCCTAGATTAGGCCATGTAGGGCTATGATGATTATTAGGGTGTTATAATGTCATCGATTTAGGGCATGCCTTCTGAATGAGTTACATGTATAGTATGTTCTAGTCTTCCCCTACGTTCCTAGGGTTTCCCGTGTTTCTCCCATTACGAGGACTATTAGAGCCATTTCCCTCTTTTGTGGAAATTTTTCTTTGCACCTGGTTTTGGTATTTATTTAGAAAACTTTTAATTTGTGATTACATTAAAAATGATTTCAATTAAATGTTTTGAAATAGAACGCACAACTCCCCTTTCTTTCCCCATCTAGTCGGATTAATACATGAAGGGTAGTGGATCTTGTTTTATTTTTTTTCTAAAAAAATTTGTATGAAAACGTAATTTTATAATTTAGTTCAAACTAATATTAAGGGAATGTTTTGGGGAAGAAATGACATGGATTATTTGGTGGTTTCCTACTGAGCGATCAGCTCACACCCTAACTTTACTACTCAGTGTCAGTAGACCCGAGCTGTTTTGAAGGTTCAGTATTCGTTCAGGTTTCACTAGTAGGTGATTGATGTTGGAGCATAGTTTGTCTTATTGTTAGTGGTGACCAATAGGTCTCAAGGAAATTGGGTAGTGGCAGTTTGGTTTGTTTGTTTTAGATTTTAGTTTTTTATTTTAGTTTTCTCTCTTTTGAGTTGCACCTTGTATCTGGATTAGTTTATTTTATTTATTTTTAGTTGTTCATGATGTTTCATCCTTAGTTTATTTCATTTATTTATCTCCTCCTAGTTTATTTTTTATTGGGCTTAACTCATTTCCAGGTGTATGTTTTGATGTCTGGCCCTAGTTTGCATCCCAGGGGGATCAGGAATGCCCCTTGGGACTTTCCACGGACCAGATCAGGTGACCAACTCAGGGTTTACCCCGGGATGGTTCATGACAAAACAAATCTTTAATTAATATAAATTTGTTAATATAATTCAAATTATATCCATATAGATATACACCCACTAGAATGTTCACCAATAATGGGAAATATGATGATTAACTGATATCATATATAATTTTGTTCAGAGATAGCATTATTGAATTTCAGATTTATAGTGGTGTTATTTGTGAAGCATATACTCCATATATATTTATACACCAATTTGATTAAATAGAAAAAAATATATCCCATCCCATGAATTTCTAAATAGAAAAGCACATGAACATGTCTTGAAAAATTTATGTCCTCATGGATTTGGTGGTAAATAAAGTCATAATTAATCTACCTCCATCGGGTGAATCCATTGGGGTGACTTCTTGGAATCATAATGCCAATATCTAATCATATCCTTGGGGGAATTAATAATTAGTTCCCAATTTTTTGGTGTCTTGATGACTTCTGGGTGGTGAAATCATGTTAGTAAGGCCATACCTAAGGATGATGATAATGAGGATGTACCTCAATATTCTAAACAATCTCAGGTGGAGATTGTGTATTAGGATACAATTGTGAACACTGAACATATTGAGAATAGATAATCAAAACATCATCATCAGGGGATATTTAAGTGTTAGTTATTCAATCTCAAATTTATAATGAAGAGTATTCGAAAATTGGTTATATCAAACGATGCCAGAATCTCTTAATCACCATCCATGGTAGAATCAGATTATATGCAACCAAAAGTAGTAAAATTATTGAATGATTTTCTCGTGGATTCCAACGATTTGTGGATATTTCATCAAGATGTTATACACATCCCACAACTCAAAGATCTAAAGGAACCATTGTAACACATTTTTGATACCAACCCTTCCGAGGTGGGTAAGTATATCTGGGATCTAGATATTATCATATACTAAATTGAAAAAAAGGTTCCTACCATAATGATGGTAGCTTATATGATGGATATGGATGATGTTGAAGGTGTTGTTCATCATGAAATTGATAAATGTGATTAACTAATAAATATTTATGATGTAAAAACCTTTCTCTATCATTACTCATTAGATCTCCATTTTTTGGACAAGGGTTTATTGCTAAAGAAACACATAACATGGGTTCATAGAGAGAGAGAAAGAGGAATCAATGGTGGGGTCACCAAAACACAAGATAAATGGCACACACATAGGGGTTTTGCAATCCAACCCGAAGTCATGGGAGTTTTCCAAGAGCTAGAGTATGACAGAGAAGGTGATAGAAGGAGGACATTCCCACCAACCACCTCTATTACACTTGTTTGAGGAGGAAAGTGGTAGTATTCCTCCATTGAATGTGATGGAATGATTGAGAGTGAAGACATTGTCTAAAGAGGTCTTTTCTTTCAAATAATAAATTGAGGCTTCGGCCCCAACCTTTAAATTTTTTTTTATAAAACATAAATTTGATCATGATTTTGGATTTAATTATCCATGCCCTTCTCTTCTCTCAAGAAGCATAGATCCAGTCCTTTGAGAAATGACAAGGATGAGTCATAGACTCTAGATCATGAGCCTATCACTTGGATAGGAGTATCAAGGTATGATAAAACATATGTTCCCACTATATAAGGGGAAAACGATAGTGTTTTTAATGTTAGTTGTGTATCATAATACATTATATAGAAACAAATTAATCTTTCTCCATGTGATATTTTATAACTACCACATATATTGGGGGACCCTGTGACAACCAATGTTAGATTAGATACCTTCTTGGAAGGGGATGATAGGGATCTTATACTATTTCATGAAGGAGATATCACTAGTCCTTATTCCATGATTCCCAAAAAGGTCATTCCATTTGATAAGGTATAGGATGTAGTTGAAGGAAAAGCAAATATGGGTCTTGATCCAAGTGTCTTGGTTATCCATACTGGTGAGGATGTTGTGGGACTTAAATATTCATAAAACGAAATAGTTAAAATGGAAAAAAAAATTCGTATTTTTTTATTTTCACGTATCCCTGAAAGAGTTTGAATAATTTAATAATGAATTGGAATGATGTGATTTTTCAATATTTATGTTTTCACACAGAGTTAAAATAATTGTATCTAATGTATTAAATCAAGGATCTTGAATTTTTTAGATTTATCCACTAAAAACATCACCAATGAAATTCATGAAAAGTATTTCAAGGTACCTTCTAATCCTCTTACTGATGGGGCACTAGCTCAAGGTCTCGATTTGAGATATTTCCATGAACCATAATTCCAATGATCCTAACCAAGTCATGAATATATTTACCATCCATAAATCCATATTCATACTTTTAAGATTTGATAATCTAGGGATGGATCAATCCCATTGGATAATCTATCAATGAGTGAGTGTAATAAACTACTTCGATCTTCCTTTATTCCATTCCCTTAAATTTCATTCATTTCCCATATCCAATTTCATTCTTTTTTTAGTTCAATAAACTTCTATGTTAAATTATAAATGGCTATTACACCCTAACTGAATAGATGGAACAATGTGGGGGTGACATTACACTATAATTATCATCAAAATACACTTCCCTGAGTGAGTTGATTCTCAGATAATTTTCCTATTATGACAATGGCTTCAGGATGGACCTAGAATCCTATGATTTCTTCCATGCCTCACATAATTACATCTAATAAGTCATCTATAATGAA
Source organism: Viscum album (assembly GCA_963277665.1). Taxonomy (NCBI): domain Eukaryota; kingdom Viridiplantae; phylum Streptophyta; class Magnoliopsida; order Santalales; family Viscaceae; genus Viscum; species Viscum album. The sequence continues at coordinate 1,822,527,611 of OY728164.1, forward strand.
TCCTTAGTGAAACTTTATGATGAATTTCCCTCACATCTTCAAAAGCATTAGAGTATTTTCACCACTCTAGGGTTTTATAGATTTAATTCCACACCATCCACCATGTCATGAACAAGATAATATGGCACCAAGTGTTAGATAAAAGGTCTTTATAGGAAGAGGCAAAAATACATGGAATATTTGACAACCATAGAGATTTAATATCGTAGGAGAATCATAATCATGCTAAAGATGTAGGTGATAATCATCCCCATCTTGAGTAGAAATCCATTAAAATTATATTCCTTAATTAAGAGTTAGATTTTATCAAAGGAGAGTTTTTCTATCTTGACCAATCTTTGAAGAGGGTCCAAGATGAACGTTGAGATTCAATTAAGATATAAATGGAGAACCTTCATCATGATGAGGTTTTCACTTCTACATAATTGGATGTATTTATAGAGAATAAAAATAAGGCTCATTTAATGATCTGGAAAATATTTAATTTTATTGATGGCATGATGAAATAATTAAAAGAGATATTCCAACATGAAAACTCTTTCCAAAATTTTTTATGATTAAATGAAAACAATTTTATTCTAAATTGAATTGTTTTTTTGTCCATATCATTATTATAAATTCACCATAACATTGAAATAATCCCATTTGATTTAATTTTATTATGTCAACGTTTTGTAATTGTAATGATAAAAATTTGAGTATTCTCTAATTTTTTCCCTAGATATTAGGACCTAGAATGTGAAGTTCCACAGTTTCTAGAATAACATAATAGATATTGTCAACATTATTATATTTTTCATAATGAACACAATATTTTTCTTAATTTAGATATGAATATGTCTTAGTGAGTGAGAGGTGAATTTTTCATAGGCCTCCCTTTTTGTGATTCCAAACTAAAACATTTTATGCATCTTTTTAAAATTGAAATATTTTTCATAAATCATGTGGGGGTGTTTGTCTAGTGAGTTGATACTCAAATTTTTCCCAGGTATTCCTTTCTGCGTTGTCATCCTTGAATGTGTCGTGATTCTTTAATTGGCATTTTAGTTCCATATAATCATGACTAATAAAATTGATGTTTTAGGTCGAGCAACATAGACCATGAGTTATAGGAACAAGGACAAAGGTTTTCCTTGAAGAACAATATTTAATTGACACTTATAAGATATTTGGAAAGAAATATTTCCCCTTTTATCATGATATTGGGATATTTTGTTCTTGAAGAATGATATAGGAAAATCACATGAGGAATAAACAGGTATTAATGTTTTAAAAAGACGTTTCTATTATGATGTCATCAGGTCGTATGATGATAAGAGGGGTTTATCTTGGGGATGAATGTTCCTTTCATTAAAAGACAATATTTAGTGGTGTATTATGAAAGAAATATTTTTATAATTTTATGTATAGTAAAAATAAATGATTTCATTAATGTTGTACATCCTTATTATCGATATGCATTTAAGGTTTTTAATGATCTATGTTTCCCTAAATTAAGATGTGTCGATTACAAAATTAATGTGTCCAGGGATGAAGGAAGTATACAGATTGGCATTTTATTGGGATGGGAACCTTCCTACATGATTTTTATTTGTACGTTAGATAAAAGTGTCAATTTTCCCCAACTATAAGCTCATAAATGACAGGACATTCCTTTGAATTATGATCATATATTAGGACCACATATATAAATTAGGGGAAATATATTCCTAATTTGGAGTCTTGGTAGTAAATGTGGGACCTAGAATAAATACATATCTCATAGGAATGAGAAGCCAGAAACACATAGTTCTATGATAAAAGTTCCCTATATAGGTATGACTCGTATGTATGATGAGACTACATAGAGAAACCACTTTGTCTATTTTAATGTCCATAATGATGAACAAATATTATGTTGAAAACATCATTCTATAGACAACGTAATTTTGGGTGAATGAGCAAAATGTATCATTGTAGATTCGAGACTTAAGGGACATGATGTTTGTCATAAATCAAGGTCTTTGGGATCGTAGATTCAAATGAGTGGGATCAAAAAATCCTGTGGAGATTGGATGGAATTATCTTGGTGTGAATTTTAATTTGATTGACAAGCCATATATAGAGATGTATTATGAAAATCCATGTTTTTTAAATTATCCATAATAAAAAAATCTGTCATAAGATGGATGATCATAATAATGATTGGATAGAAGCTTATGGGTATCTGTGATTCCTAATACATGAAGTGTGATCTATGGAACGAACAAGTCCAAATATTATTTGGGAATTTGGGCTGGAACCAACCATTACCAAATTGGAATTACCCAACCTATATCCATATTATATGTCAGATAAAAAGGATAGGTATTCTATTTGTGGATAGGACTAAGATAAAGGATCTAGGCATCAATATGTATCTAATTTGGATAAGAATCAATCCAAACATAGTTGTTGGATGTGGACTTGATATGAGACATGAAACAAGAATGGTGGTTCTCTTAGGTGAGGTACACATCAATGTGTAGGTTTATATCATAATATATGGATGTGATCCATGAAGGTTAATATCTTACGGAATGGATGTATAATGTGGCTTTTAAGGTCTACCATCCAATACCATGATCATGTTGAAATATACATCATGAATCGATGTTTTATGTAAGAGGACGAGGGGAATTTTGTATCATGATGTGACTAGTGCTAGAATTAGATATTTTGGTGTAACTACACATCTCATTGAGAAGAGAACCAAGCCACACATAGTTATTGAAGGGTTTCTCACATAGGTATGGCCTGTATGAAGGGAGAATGATGTATTTTTTATTGTTTTATGAATAATAAAGGAAAATGGGTTAGACTCCTTTGTGTAGATGGGCCTTACACACATGTGAGTGGGAGATTTTTTTTCTATGAATGGGCCATGGATAAGGGATTTGAGCATCACAATATATCTCTATAATGATATAATCATGCCACATGTAGATCCATATGGAAAATTATTTATGTAGGTATGACCCATTAACATGGAGGGGGAATTTTCCCTTTTATATTGATATTCAGGTTCAGGATTTTAGGTCTGACTGTCAATACATATATTATGGTATTAAAAATCAAGAAACACATAGTTGTTATATAGAAGAACAGTCATTAATATTTTCATGTTCATATATAGGAACAGGGAATTTATTCATGGGATCTGGGTTAGGAAAAATATACGGGTGTCCCTACATATCAGTTTGGAATGAAAATTAAGGCACCTGTAGTTCTGGGAACATTTTAATGTTTCTAAGAGGGATATTATTCATGTTTTTAACATAATGTGGTGGTAATATCTATTACCAAATGTGATGAGATGTTATGAGGTATACTATCTTAATAAAACAACAAAATTAAATACACACAATTTAAGGTCATGGTTCTTGGACTGGGAAGTGACCCCACAATATGTGGAGGCCCTTACCAAGATCCCAAATCCCATGTGATCTTTTGTTAATGTGAGAAAAATGGAATAGTAAGGGTATCTCATGTTATATTGTGGATATTTAAATAAGGTTAGTGAAGTGGAATACTAAAACAAATATATGAGCTCCTATATGAAAAATACAATGTAGAATAATATTTTAACACATATAAGACCATGATTGAGATGTTTAACATATTATGTTGAGGAAGGTTCTTTCTTGGAATGAATGTCAATAAGAGATTGTGTGGGGATTATGAATTGAGGATGGAATGATATATTAGAATTAATCTCATGCAATATATTGTCTAGGAATTCGGGAAATCATCTCATGAATGAATGATATCCATGCATTCATGAAATCATCTCATGTGAGGCGTACCATGTTGGCCGCATGTGGATTCCTATGATGGTTTCTGTGGGAATCTTACTCTTGGTGCCAAGGCTAAGTCTATGATTTAATTTCATTTTCCTACGAATTTATTCATATAGTTTAATGTCTTGTGACTAGGACAATATGGGTAATCCCTTTTAAGGTCATGCAATAAGGACGTTCATATAAATTAATGTCATGAAGCAAGGAATAGTTTTATGAGGTTTAACATTGTATGTCTAGATGGTTGATATATTATAGATTTAGGTCATACGACTATGAAAAATATTAAATAATCACATGAAATATTTAATTATAAATCATGTATTGTTGGAACGAATAGTATTCATTCCATCCATGGTAATTAATGAATATGAGACATTGGTATTTACCTTTTGAATGATTAAAGTTCATTCCCCTTTTGGCTCAAAATTTATAGGTTTAATTCCATGTAACAAACAAATATTTTATCGACGAAATTTCCCTTCATATAATTATGTCATAAAACACAAACATCACATATAGAAATAAACAAAAACATTATCTTCATAAATGATACTATATTTAGAAAAAAACCTAGAGAATACCAAATATAATATTAAGAAAAATAAAAAATAAGATATTAAGAATACGAAAATTTTAATCTCCTCAAACCACAAGAAATGTCTCATTCACAAACAAATATTAAACAATAATAAATAATGTGAATAAAATTATATTCCTTTTGACGATGAATATTTTTAACCATGATAGAAAATATAATTTAATTATCAATGAATGAAATATGAGGTATTTATAATAATTAAAGAATCTATACCACTAGAATAGTAACATTACCACTAGAATACTAATCAGACAGTTAGGAATAAGAATATAGCCTTTAGAATATTAAACTCTCCTATGAATGAATAGATAAAATTTATTTATTTCATTAATGAGATTATGATGTAATTATATCATAGTATAATTAAATAATTTTTTTTAAAAATGATAAATTAAGTGTTGGAGTTTTAGTGAAACATAAATTTTTATGTAGAATTTTATAATTAATATAATTATTTAAAATAATATTTTTTAATTAAAAAGATTCATAACGTCATATTTTATATTATAATTATAATATAGTTTTATGAGACCTTATATAATTTTTGAAAGGGTCATAAAATAAATTATAATATTAAAATCTGTATTTTTGAAATATATACTTTTTTTATTTAAAAATTATAATTCTCATATTTTTAAAAATATTTTAATAAATGTGTTCTATTTTTTAAATCTACACATTGAATATTTATTATGGTGTATTTTTTGAATTTTTCTAAAATAGTTGTTTTTGTGGATAATGAAACATTGTAATTTATTGTATTTAACATTATAAGCAAAATAAATGAATTTTTGAGTGATATATGACGTAAGAAACCATTGGAAATCACACTAATAAAACATTTTATATATTTATTAATAATAATAACCAGTATTTATATTCTTGAATAAAAATAATAAAATAATGAATATAATAATAATAAACACCGATCTCCCACTATAAATACCACCTCTCACCAACCCTTTTAATAACACCATATACTCCTTTTTATCTTTTCAATGTTATATCAAATTCCCTTCCAAAGACTCTTTTAAACTATAATGTTCTACTAGAATTAGTAAAATACCAAACCCAATTTCCTTATAGAAGTTCTCAAGGTTACAATATTCCAATGGTAAAATCTGCAATCCTCCAATTATAATTTCTTTTTTCTTATCCTATCCTAACCCACCCCATTCCAAAGTGGAATCATAACTTCAGTATAATTGATACACTATAATTTTGTTGTGTTAATGTAAAATCCATTATCAAATCACTTCTCTTCTCATTTTATTCTAAAAATAAAAACATTATCTGTGATAAGTCGGTTCACTGCCTTCATGGACCATGAGTTTTCATTTTCTATTACCGCCTTCATTGATGGTCATAAAACCATTATTATTGTTATAAAATATTATAATATGTATATTATAGGTTGATTAATGTTATGTAACTAATTTATAGATTCAATATTAAATAAAATGGAACTATTTGAGGAAATTCGGAAAAAACGAAAAAAACAAAACATTTATCAGTAAAACTTTATTAAATGAATTATCATCATACAAACAAATGAGTCCATTTAGAATCATTTAAGTGAATCAATACAACCTCATATAGATTATGTATAATTATTCTCATTTTACAAGAACTTCAATAATTATATACCTATAAACCAATCATGAAAACCATGAAAATGAACGCTCTCGACACAACAGAATTGAACCATATAACTCATATAAATGGACATAAACCAACATAATGAAATTATAATAAATAATATACATGTATAAGAGGATCTATATTTAATAATTAATTAATCTAAACATATTTCCTAGGATATTAATTTAAATTTCATAATGTATTCGAACATAAGGTAAGGTGATTCTGGAACCTAACTCCATTTCTTTAGGTTAGACCTCTATTACGAAATCCTAAGTATGATTAATCCTCTAAGGTTACATAAACATAACTTAACTATTATTCCCATTTTTTCAGTGATACAAATTTTTCAATAACATTATTATACGTCAAATATACAGATTCTTCAAAATAACTATTCTTTACCAAACACATCATAATTCATCATGAGTTGTTTCTTCTTCAATCAAGAGTGATGATTTTTATACCAAATATGTTTTCCCATTTTAAATTTTGGAAACCAATGTTTATTCATGAAATCCTGATTTTTGAAATTCTTTTCAAAACCAGTCCCCGCTATTTGTTTATTTATTTTTATTTTTTAAATAATTTATATGTGGGATTCACAATTATGTAAATATTATGATGTGACTGGTGGGACCAAAAATATATATTCCTCCAATGAATTGGTTTATTTTATTTATGACATGACAAAATTTCAAATATGTGTGACCATTATTATATATTTTTTCACAATTATTATTTAATGATTTGTACATATATTATGCATGAACCTGATGTTGGCTTTCTTAATGAATATGTGTTGTATTTGAACACTATGAAATGACGTTTTATTTTTATGAACTACAAAATTCCATACCTTTATAAATTATTTTCTTTATGATGTTTATGATGATCATTTTATTATTTTATGGTGATGATTATAATTCTCAAACATGTTATATTGATTCACGCCCATTATTCGTCCTCTTACTAGGATTTTATCTCACCCCTTTCTTTGACGTATATCTTCATGTGACTACATGTACTAAGGAGAACATGATATTTATAAGGGAAAAGAATATGATTTTAAATAAATAATTATCTTGTTTTTATAATTATTGTTTTATATTCCAAATATCCTCCAGATACTAACCCATTAGATACTAGATTGCATCATTTTTATGGTTTTAATCAAAAAAATGTTGTAATAGACATTTCAAAAAAAGTAGGGTCTCTATAGTAGGTATAAAAGAAATTTTTTGTTAGTTTTTGAATTATTATTTGAGAACGTTAGTGAAAATACTTAATATTAGATGATTTATATGTAAGCATCCAAGATGATTTGATTTAAAAATTCTAAACATAAGGATATGAGAAGACTTACATTTAGAGAGATTTTCACAAAAAAATTAATTATTCAAGATTAATTGACATACACATTACTAAAACCATTTCTATTTTGTAAAATTATATAAACCTAGAGAAACCAGGCCAACAACCCCTATGATGGACAATGCAACAATTTAGTGAATGAAATCCCAAATTCCATGGGAGGGGAGTTATGTACTTTATGTAAATTATTACTCAGTTGTCTCAGGATATGAATAATAACCTGACCCATGCAAAATTTCAACCTTTAACCAGGAATATGCAACTACACATTGTCATGATTTATTGTAAATGACTATTGACATTTACATGATCTTCTGATCCACTTTTTATGGAATAATTGGTTAACTAAATAGAGAATATCTTTTATATCCACCACCACTTTTAGAAGGAGAAGGTGACTATATTCATCTATCATTTAGATAGAGAATATAATGAATGGATCGAATTTATAAAAATTCAATGTTAAAAGATGAAATAAAAGATATAGAGTGAGAAAACATTGAGAAAATAATTCATAACAAATATTTCCATCAAACTATTAATAAAAAGATAGAGAGTGAATTTATTGAGATGAAAAAGGAAGTTAAATAAATTATGAAATGCAATAAAAACATCACCAGTATTTCAAGATATGCATAATTATTTTAACTTCAATGACAGAAAAATAGAGTGATTTTTAGTTGTTTAAAACCACAACTTCAAATGGCGCTATCTATTTTAGATTTCAAGAGTTATTAAGAAGTAGTTTGATTTTCTCTCAAAGAGGTGATGCATTTTGAAAAATGGTCCCATGGATATGAATATATGAAAATAAATATGGTGTTTTAAGATGGAGGATCCAATGAAAATGGTTCAAAAAAGATCAACCATACACATGTAATAAATGTGGGAAGAAGCATCGTGTAATCTACCTCAATGTGATAGGGAAATTTTATAAGTGAGGGAGAGAACACCACCAAAATCAAGAATGTAAAAGATACTTGGTTAAGAAGGCCAATGTGATATAGTATTTGAAAGAAAACCCCATTTTTTAATGCATAAATTGTATGGATACAGGGAACTATGCATGCCAGTGGACAAAACTATGGGTCCTTAAGGGTAATTAGTGTCAGCAGCCACCAAAGAATAGGGATAATGGGAAAGATTATGTCATTAATTCTATTGAATTAGAGAATGAAAATTAAGGAATAAAAGGTAAATTTCCTATTCAATTAATAATGAGAAAATTTTTATATGATTATGTTTCTAGACAATCTTTTATATCATACATTTTATCTAGAGATATTGAATCGAAAACCCAATACCTTAAAGTAGAGATAACTGTAAAAACCCCTAGTGGTTTGATCATTACAACCCAAGTGTTGGAATCTTCTATTATTGGTGTGTGTTGGAAGATCATCCCAGTGAATCTCTTAATCGAACTCATGGTGGAATATGATGCGGTATTATGCCGGGATTAGAACTCATTATATAGAGCACAGATCAATTATCAAGAAAAGAAAATTTATTTTCAAGTTCCACGCCATATCCTTCTCATTTACTAATGCATGAATCATCATGAATTTCCTTTGAAAAATCACTCAACATTGTGGGTTTTGATACCTTATGATTAAGCATACATGGCCCAAATGGTTTCATTGAAGGAAAGCATCGAACATTAGAAATGTCCATTGTGAGGGAATAAATTGATGTTTTTTCTAATGAGTTACCTATAATTCCCCATGATTGTGAGGTATATTTCTCAATATAACCTATACCTAGAGACACTCCAATTTCAAAATTCCCCTATTGGATTCCCCCGATTGAACTAGATTAATCAAAGAAGTGGTTGAATGAGAAATTGGACAAATCGTTCATACAACCTAGTACATCACCATAGGGTGTTCTATTACTCTTCATGAAGAAAAGGATGGATCAATCCATCTATGTATCGACTAATGAGAGCTCAATAAGATCAATATAAAAAAAATCCTACTAAAAAATTAATGACTTGTTCAATCAAGAATGAGTAGCTTGGTACTTCTCAAAGCTGTATCTTCATTTTGGATTTCATTAACTGAGGGTGAATAAAGGCGATATTTAGAATATTACATTTCATACAAGGTACAAGAACTATGAGTTTTTAGTGATGTCCTTAAAACACAATAATTCCCCTGTAATCATCATGTATATAATTAATATAGTTTTCAGAAATTACATTGAAAAAATTAAGGCTATTTTTATAGAAAATATTCTCATTGACTCCATGATCAAGGAGGAACATGAGAATAAAATAAGAATTAGGTTGGTGAAATTAAAGAAGGATAAACTATATTCCAATTTCAGCAAGGGTGACGTTTAGATTTAGATGTTAACATTATTTTGGAACATTTTCATAACTGAGGGAACTTATATGGACCCTTCAATAACAAAGGCAATTGTAGAATGTCACGGACCCACTAGTGTCATTGAAATTTGTATTTTTCATGTCTTAGAATGGTACTCTTGATGTTTTGTGATAAATTTATCATGATTTTATGACCTCATAATTTAGTTATCATGAAAAGTGTTAATGTATATTAGGATGGAAGATTGTGAGAAATTAGTTAAGTATCCCTAGAAGAGGCTAATCACTCCACTTGTACTCACAGTACCAATAATTGATGATTGTTTTGAGATGAAAAATGATACTCCAAAGAAAGGATTAGTTTATGTTCATAGGAAAAATGATAAAGTGATAGCCTATGACTCATGGTAGTTGATTATTCTTGCCAATAAATTCCCAATTCATGATATGGAGCTTGAAAAAATGAAATTATCCTTGAAAATTTGGAAGCATTATCTCTTTGGTGAGATTTATGACATATATACCAATCACAAGAGCCTAATGTATATATTCCGAAAGAATGATCTCAATGTGCCTAAAAGATGATGGTTAGAGCTAATAAAAGACAATAATTTTTCAATTAATGAACATATGGGAATGTTGAACATAGTAGCTAATTATCTTGGCAGAAAATAACATGATATCTTATCCATGATAAAAATTGAGAAGTACCATACCTTCATGGATATACAAAGAATGGATTTGGAAATAACAATGATAGGAAAAATATTCTACTTATACCAAATGATTTCTCAACCATATATCCATGAGAAGATCAAGGATTCTCAAAGGGAAGATCTAAAACTACAAAAAAAGGTGAAATATGTAAATAAAGGGAAGATACATGAGTTCTACATCAATGACGATGGTGTAATTTATTTTGGAATGAGGCCTTGCGTTCCTTCATCAACTGATATAAATATTGATCTATTGGACAATGCACATTGATCAAGTTTATCTATCCACCCTAGAAGTACCAATATGTACTATGATCTTCAAGATCACTTATGGTTGAACAACATTATGAAGGATATTACAGATTATATATCACGGTTTTTTGTATGACAATAATATATAGAAGAATGATAGAAGTCTAAATTGATGATGAAACCATTTCTTATATCCCCCATATAAATAGTATAATATCACTATGGAATATTCCAATTGTATCCTAAAGACATCCATAGGAAATTGAAATATGGGTTGTGGTGGATTGACTCACCGAGACTACCCAAATAATTTCTATTTAGGATGATTTTTCTCATGAACAAATTTCCATGATATATGTAAAGGAAGAGGTGAGGATACATAGGGTTCCACTTTCGATCATATCTGATCTATATCCAAGGTTTAAATCTAAATTATAGAGAATTAGTCAATATTATTTGGGTACTAAATTAAATTTCCGCATGGCCTACCACACCCAACCTGATGGCCAATCTAAAAGAACTATTTAGATGCTCAAGGAAATGATGATACCTTACTCAGTGGAATTTTATGGACGATTGGATCAAAATATTTTAATGGTTTATTTATCATATAAAAATAGTTTCCACTAATGTATTCAGATGGATGAATTTGAATCTATGTGTGGGAAATGATGTAAAACATCAAAATGTTTTGGACGAAGTTGGTGAAAAAAAGACACTAGGACCTGATCTTTTGTAATAGATTACTAAGAAGTTTCGATATATCCTAAATGGTATAAAATAGTTTTATAGATGGAATAAGATCTATGTGTAAAACTGTCTGAGGAACATCAAGTTTGAAGACAGAGAGAATTTTTTCCATCATATATCACCATGGAATTGAGTGGTGTGGTTTTGTAAGAAAGGGATGCTTAGCCCAAGGTACAATGATTCATTTGATACCCATTATCGCATAGGAGTAGTGGCCTATCACCTTGAAATTACAACAACCATGTGTCAAGTGTATTATTTAATCCATGTATATCTACTTAGGAGGCACATACAATATCCATGACACGTACAGAACCCAGAGGTGGTAGAGCTGGAAAATTATCTCTCTTATAATGAGTGGCATGTGAATATTATATATCGTAGACACAATCTTCTATGTAATAATACCACTAACTTAGTCATGTTACTATGGAGAAACCATACATATGATGAGGAGACATGGGAACTAGAAGAAGAAATGAAGGAGAAATACCCTCACATGTTTTCCCCATAGTATGTAAAATGAAATTACAAGGAAAATATTTCATAAGGTGGGGAGAATGTAATGACCCAAAATTGTATCAATGAAATTTACCATATTAAAATTATGTCATAAAACACATACATCACATAGAGAAACCACAAAATATAGTATTCTCAAAAATGATAAATTATTTATGAAACAAAACAATAATAATTAAAAATGTTAATTTGGGATAACAAATAGAAAAAAAGAAAATACAGATAGGAAAATCTAGATTCGCTCAAACCACTAGAATAAATAGCCTCAGAAACAACGATGTAGAAATAATACATGATGCTAATAATATAATATTCATTTTGAGGATTAGTTTATATACATATAACCACGAGATAAAATATAAGTTTATGATTAATGAATGAAATAAAATTTCTTTATAAGAAATTAGGAATCTATAACATTAGAATAGTAAATGTACCACTGGAATAGTAACCTGACCATTAGGAATAGTAATCTTATTTTCAGAATAATAACCCCAAATATAAATGTATAAATAAAATTTAATTATTTTTATAAAAATAATATTATATAATTACATAACAGATTATGTAAATAAATGTTTTAAAATGATAAAATAAATATTGGTATTTTTAGGAATTGTAAATGTTTATTTACAATATTATAATTAATATAAGGATATAAAAAATTATAATCATATATTAAATTCATAAATTAATATTGTGTTTTATTATAATATTAATATAATTTTTTGATAGCTTAATTAAAATTTTAAAGGGTAATAAAATCATTTATAATATTAAAATCAGTATTTTATGAATAAATGATAGTTATAAATAAAAATTAAATTTAGCATAAAAAGATAATATTTTCATAAAATTGAGTTAATTTTTGAAATATACACATTAAAAATGGATTAGGGTGATTTTTTTGGATTTTTCTACAATTGTTAAATTTTTAGTGAAAAGTAAAATATGATAAATTACAGTATTTAACCTTATATAAGAAATACGTGGATTTATTAATCATGTATGAGATATGTGCCCATTTTTTGAATTATCCTAAACCATTTACAATATTTTGTCATAATAATCACATCTTTGATATTAAAATAATAATCTAATTAATATAATAATAATGATAACTAATCTCCCCAATAAATACCACCCATTGTATTCACATCTTAAAAGACTTATAGATTGTAAATATTATTACCAATTCCCTTCACAATCCAATTCCTCACATTCATGATCTACTTTTCTCGAAAAAATATTAAACCCATATCATTAAGAAGTTTCTCAAGGAGACGACATGCAAGATGAAAAATCCATCATCCTCTTATTTTAATTTATTATCTTTTCTTGTCCTATACTCACATCATCAATCCAATGTGACATGATAACTATAGTATCATATATATAGTTTATATTATTGTGTTAATGTAATATCCATCACCCAATCTCTTATCTTCATCTTTTATTCTTAAAATAAAAATATCATCCGTGATATGTCGGTTCACCATCATCGTGGACGATGCGTTTTTTCCATTACCACCTACATGGAAGGTCATAAAATATTCAGTATGATTATATAATATTTTAATATGTATACTATAATTTTTTTCAATATGTATAACTTTTTTATAGACATGATATATAATAAAACGAAACTAGTTCGTGATGGTCGAAAAAAACCCAAAAATAAACTACAAATTTATCATTATTATTTTATGAAATGAATCATCATCATACAAGAAAATAATATGGGACCATTTAGGCTCATGGAATTCAATTTTAACAAAAATTATCTCTTCTAGAGAATTATTCTCTTTTTACAACAACATCCATAATTATATACATGTGAATAAATCATGAAAACCATGAAAATGGATAATCTTTGAATGATGAAATTGAACTCTATAACACATATAAATCGCCACACGCAAACAAAATAGAATTATAAAAAATAAAAAATTTTATAATAAGGTCATTATATAGTAATAAATTAATCTGAAATTTTTATCTTGTATATTAATTGCATGTAACAAAATAATTCAGATATAAGGTAAGGGAATTCTCAAACCATGCTCCTCTTATTTGGTCCATTCCCCTTTTACGACATATTTGATATGAACAGTACTATAATGTTCCTTAAATATTATTTAGTTATTATTTAATTTTATTTTTAGGGTAAAACATGTTTCCAAACATAATTTTATAATAAATATAAAGATTTTCCCAAATAACTATTCATTACAAAAAAAATTGATTCCTCGTGAGTTGTTTCTTCTTCACCCAAGAGTGCCGATTTCAATAACAATTATGTTTTTAAAATTTTCTTTTTATAGCCCTAGGATTATTCATGATATCATTATTGATGAAATACTTGTGAAACCCATTCCCCTCCATGGTTTAATTTATGATTGGGATTGTAATACGTTCTATATGGAATGCAAGATTATGAAAATATTATTATGTGATAGGTGGGATCATAATTATATATCCTCCAGTTCATTGGATATTGTGATGAATCTCATGAGATAATGTGTAATATGCAGGAATATAAAGATACATTTTTTCAAAATTATGATGGTATAATGATGAACATATATTTTGCATAAACATGATGATATATTTGTTCACAACTAAGTGTGGTATATTACCATTATGTCATGATGTTTCATTTTTTGGCACATCCAAATTCCTTTCCCTTATCTATTATTTTCCTTTTAATTTTGAGTATGATTCTGTTCTTATATTATGGTGATTATGATTATTTTCATTGATGTTATATTGATTCATGTCCCTTGTTTGTACTCTTTCCATGATTTTAGATAACCCATTTGATTGATGTATATTCTTAGATGAAAAAATGTATTAAAGATCATGTGAGAATTAGATCGATAAAGAAGAATGTATTATAATAATTTTTAAGATTTTTGATTCATATGCTATGTATGATCCTAATATTACAATGGTACTAAACCTTTGGATCAAGGATTGTAATGATTTTATGTTATTAATAATATAAATGAAGTAATATTCTAATGTGAAAAATCATGGTCGTTATATTCTGGGTGTCATAAATGTCTTGAGAACTATTACTAGTTCTCTATAGAGGAACAAACCACAGAAAAAAAATTTATTGAAGAATCATGTTATTTAATTTTGGTGGACCTCTAGATGATTCAAGGTATGAAATATATTATCATCGAGTTGTTCTAATTTGACTAGTGATTTATCATATTGTTCATCAGTGGATAACTAATCCAAAATTGAAATTCATAGACAAAGAAACACGAAATCAGGGGGAAAATTTGTGTTCCCTCATATACCATTGAATACATGTTCACCTACGTGGTGGTAAATTCCATTATATGGTAGGAATACGAGGAATACAGAATATTTTCAAGCCAAGATTTATTTTATTTTCTATCCATTTTTTATAGTATGTTCACTAGGGTTTTATATGAAGCCTATATCATTCCATTTCCTACTTTATAATAACATTATTAATGATTGGAATTAATATTTTACTCATTTTACAACCATTCCAAATTGGAGGAATAAAAGTTCCGGAAATTTTCTATATATTTTATATGAGGGAATCAAAAAATTATAGTGATGTTAGACTTCAAGTAATTGATAATTCAGTTCATCCTTATTTCATTGAGTTGTATTTCCGTAATCCATTTATAGAAGAAGCCAGTATAAATATGTATGGACTTAAACTACATGGTTGTAGCTGGAGGGTATTTCCCTATAACATTCATTCCCCATAGAATGAATTTACAAGATTATATGGTAGTGTACTATATATCCATGGGATGATGGATGAAATCAGAATGTACCTCAATATAATGATAGATTTCTTTCAATATCATACCCTCCTACATTATTGAAGGTACGAAATATCCAATCCCCCGAATTTTGTGATAAATCGTGGAACATGAATGATAGATTCTATAGTAATCGAAATGAAATTATTTCATAATGGAAATAATATTTTCTCCATCAATTCATTTTAGGGTTACTCCATCAAAACATCATCAACATGGGATCTATCGGTGACTCAATCCTTCATTAATGTAAATGATGATAGAACACAATCATATTTTTTATTTCCTAGATCTTTACAATACAATAATTACCCATTCAATATAATAAAGGATATGTCTTGTTAAATTTTTTTATGGTTTTATGGATTATTGTTGGAATTGAATTCATTGATCTCCATCTTGAAACTTTTAATAAATAGAATTCATATATGTATAGTGACAATGATGATGACTATTTTGTCCCAATATAGGTCTACCAATACAATAGCTACATTGTCTACGTAATCTTCTTGATCATTCTGGGGTCATAGGATGTTATTTAACAATGGAAGTAAGTGGAATTTGTCCATAAACCCTCATAAAAATTACAGTATATGGATTAACTCTTTTTTTGATAGTTTAATCATTGTTATCTTGGTTGATTACTAACTCTAAAACTCCTTTGGCCTTTAGATGGGTTACTGATACATACAATTCCCGTTCTAATCCTACAATGAGAGATTGATATTCTTCCTCATTATTGTTTTAATTGTATTATACCAAGGATTAGTGAACATTTACTTCAAATAAAAAACAATAATGAATTCCATACTAACTCCATTAAAACTGGGGTCTTAATTTATCCTTTTCATCGGTATTCTTGATGAGCCATCATAATTCATCTCTCATGATTGTGATGAGTCTTGGATAGATAAGATCTCTTCATCTAAAAACTCTGTTTTTAACATTATTATTTCAATAGAAGGAATATTTGTAGGTAAATATACTAAGTATATGACTTTTACTGCTTTGTGAGATATAAAGTAAATATTGAACAACTACTGTATTTATTCCCACCATGTAAATCATATAGTCGACATGGGATGGAAGAATATGTATATGAGTTGATCATTTCGAGAGATAAATTGGACATATTGGTGCTAGAGATAATGCCTCCTTATTTTTATATCCATATATCAATGATAAATATATCTTTTCAATATATAGATAAATGGTATCCGCATCAATAATTGTTAAATTAAGATAATTATGGCAGTTTTATTTTCTAGAATCATTTTTTATGTAGGGAAATCACCCAGTGATTTCTCTAAATATATCACGTATAAAATGAATGGTATTCCTAGGATAGGTGTCATTAGCATTGGCAGGCTCAAAAGATATATCATGATAGTAATGAATTCTTATTAAAATTTGTTACCCTATTGATATGTTCCCCATTTATCATCATCGTAGTGAAGGGAAAACAATTTCCCACAACATTTTCTATAAAGCATCAAAAATAAGAAAGTCATCATAGGAGTACTCTAAACTAATTATGGTTTTTAGGATGAGACATATCAATGATAACAATTATATTTTCATGATAGTCTTCGATGTCATGATGGTGTTATACAAAGATGAGAAAATTTCTCATAGTAACACTGATAACACACTTTAAGGGGTTCGTTTTCATATTGTATTATCCTTGATTGTCGAATAGTGTCTCATGATCAGTAAGGTGATTAGAACGTTATCATGATTGAACCAATATATCATCAACATAAAAAAAACAAATATCATTATAAAGAGTTTGATGATATAATACATGGAACACTGGTATGTGGGTCCAGTATTTTTAAGACTTATAGGCATCACCCAATAGTAGTGTACTCCTTAAAGACCGCTGAAGGTAGTGGATCTTTCATTTTCATTGGATATTTATTTATGTTATATCATGAATAGATTTAGATTACATAAAGATCTGGTTATTTTTCTATTTAATTAATTAAATGTTCTGTAATTTTAAAGGTGAATTCATATTTTATACAATTCCAATTGATATCTCTAAAATCAATGAAAACTATGATATTCCCATTTCACTCCTTCAATGGGACCATATATTTCATCAATTTCAATTAATTGACTTACCAAATAATGTTTTTTTGATGATCATATCATCTTTGGTTTCAAACATGGAAGCACGATTCAAATGTGTTCTTCTGGCTTCCATCTTTTAACCATGATTACCTTCCAACATGAACTGGTGATGGGCGAACACATTGGGATTGAGGCCTATCATTTCTATGAACTTTTTGGTGAAAAAAATATCAACACATATTTATTAAAGAGTTTTATGATTATTTTTTTTGTAATTTTCTTATCTCTAATAATCATTACAGGTCGAAGAACAACCTCCATGCCAAGATGTGCCTGTCAAATATCATCGATAGCAGTGAAGGAATATCCTTTGAACATATTAGTAGAGTCTTTTAGGATATATTACTCTTCATATTCCTCTTCCGATTATTATACATCTTCCTTCATGCTACATATAGGTTAGATGTGTGAAAAATTGGAGTCTTTAGGGTAAGAATAATGATTATCATTATGAGGTCTACATGTATATATTTCTTCATAACTAGTATAAAATTGACAAATTTGTCAACTATATCCCATGATATAAGGTTCTTCTAATATTAGGAGGATGTATCATGTGCATTTTCTCACAGGTAATCATTATTAGTGGGTGGATAGATAGCATTTTCATAATATTTTTATTTAGTTGTCATGTAATATGTTATATGAATTATAGATTACATGACCAGTTTTGAACTAATGTTCTCATTCAAGCTAATGGGTAGTACATATTCATCACGAAGATCCATGAATGAATTGGAAAAGGTAATTTCAACTTCATTGTGGAAATAACCTGGGAAAATTTTTCAATCATGGGATAATTCACTTCTCTTAAATAAAATCCTATATCAGTATATTGAGATTCATAATATTAGAATGACGATTTATAACTATAAAATGTCTCACTATTCCTATTAATGTGGTATTAGAGACATTGGTGATATGATGAAGCGATTGATGCCTGTTGGTGAAAAAATACCTCCAAATAAGGTAATTGATGGATATATCTAGCCAGATGACAAGAATTTAGTGTTTAAATTTAGATCACTAAAATTCATTCTGATCTTCAATTAGTCAGTGAGTTGTTTCTCACTTTTATCATCCCCATAATTCATTACAAGAGAATAGGATAGGTCCTCTTTAGTTTATATTAATCAATAGAGTGATCATATTTGAATAAAAATGACTCCAAAGATAATATCAATATAAGTTTAATAGACATCAATTTCATCTAGTCTGATAGACAAATATGTGGGTTTGATATGTCCATCAAACAAGACATCAAAGTTTTGTTATGAAAAAGTGATAAATACATGATATTACAAAGTTTCAATAGCTACAAGGTATACTTCAATGTAGATAACCTTGGATTTAAATTATTTAGGTCTTATTATGGAATCATCAAGGGTTTCCCAGAGATCCTTCATCAAATTAAGGGAATTAAGAACATAATTTTTCATTGGGTTTATTGAAAAGTATTCCCATATTTCTTATTTTTGAGTGAATGTTATGAACATTCCTTTGGGGACCCATTCCATAATAGGTATTATAGGGATTGAATCACCTTGAGTAGATGTGTCTGATAGTGGAACATATGTTAAGGGCACACTTACTATAATTTGGTTATAATTTTTATATATTCCAACCTATATGGATTGATTATACTATTGCATCATTTAATGTCGATATTTTAAAATGACCGGGTCTAGAATTATTTTAGTTCATGTGTTTGAATTTACATTCTCCCCAAATTCACTCTTAAGAGACTATATATATATCTCGATGAGATAAAATATATTGGGGTGTAACTGGATAGAATAATGGATTCGATCATGATTTCATATTCAACAACCTCTTGTTTCCTGAGACCATTATATGTAGTTCCCTGATTTAAAAAAGGGATCTGTTCTTATAATCTTACTTATAATCGGAGAAGGGATCCATTATATGAATGATCTTAAGGGGATAGAAAATTAACTCATCATCTTATTATGATTTTTTTGGACAAGTATGTTCCCATTGTATTATTTGGTGTGGTGGTTCACATTCTCTCGACAATAGATAAATGAAGTTAGGGAGGGTAAATATTAGCCTTCAAATATTTATAGTCTCATTCTATTTCCCTTAATATTTTCCTTATAAGCCTGTCATTTCTTATAATGTTTATTCTTGGTGGAATGTGACACTAATGTAATTGACCACTCCATGATAGAAGGAACTCAGGGCATAGTTGATTGGATTATCCATCCCTTGAGAATAAAATGATTTCATTTTATTTTTTTCTAGTTTATCCAAACAAAGATATTTTTTGATGCCTAACATTTAACTAATTCCCATTTTACTTCTACACCAAGAGTGGTAGAGAAAACACATTCCACTTGTGTTTGTGGATTTCCCCACTTTTCCTACCCATAATCATCCATATTTTTTAGATTACCATTGAAGGAAAAAACTCTTCATGTTGTGCCCGAGTGTTTGATGAAAAATTTAATAATTTAAGTCTTCATGGTCATATAAATTACAAGTTCTCTTAGGTTGTTGCAATGTTACCATGTTATTTTACATAGATTTTAAAAAGTATACTTGAACCGGCTCCTCCTAGAAAGAATAATATATATTCTTATAATAATAAAAAATTTCACTTTTATGGTTCTTTATGTAATTGTGATAGGGTTATTAATTCTGTTTATTTCATTTAAGATGAGGTTTTATGTGAGGATGCGATGGATTTGGAGCTAGATCTGGTGTATAATCTGGATTGAGGTAACTATTACAGTTTCCAATTTACATTTTCTCCTTCCCCAAGATTCTTAAACTCATGTAGAATTAGATTTGGTCCAAAAATAGTAATATTAATAATAATTTTAAACTCTTTAAATATCCTGAAATCCACCTGGGAAATTTAAACGGATAACCGGTGTTCAGAGTTTTTCATGATGATTCTCAGTGTAATGATCCAACAGATCCTCTTGAACAAGCTGTATGTTCATATATTAAGGAAATCCTTTCCTCATTGTGAAAAAATTTGATACCCACTTATTTTATTTACTTCTGCACATTGAGATGTATAGAACCATTTTTTTCAATATGGAGTTAAATTGATATAGAAACTGTCAATGAAGATATTACCACCCTTTTATTGACCTAGCTAAAAAACTAGTATACCAAATAATGGTTTTCTCTTCTAGGGTCTACCCGAAACAATTTATTTTAGTTGTCTCTTGTTTTTTGAACATAAAACCACAAGATTTTGTGAATTAAAATTTCAAATGAATTTAATATTTTTTATATTTATCAATTCACACAACAAATATTTTCTTATATTAATGAACTACGATATGATTTTGTTATATGAAACATCATGTTAATCATACACTATAAAAAAATAACTTTTATCATTATCTATACATAACAATGAGGTTAGCTTACTTTACATGTAAGATTGTCTTTCTTCAATGGCTTACATAACAGGCAAGACCAGGTTTTACCAAACAATATTATATTATATAAAATATTATTATTTAACATAATATGTTATAACCTAGTCATTAAGTTGATATTTATATATAGTATTAAATAACATTTTAAAATATATGATTGAATTCATTGTTTTCTAATTAATTATAATTGAATCTAAGAATAATTTTAATATAAATGGAATGTTTCTAGAAAAAATACTTTTATACTCAGAAAATAATTTCAACCTAATAAATTAAATTAGTTATTATTAGGGAATGATAATAATTAATTATATAATTTAAATATTTCATAATATATTTTTTTATTCATATAATATATTTTATAATCATAATATTAGAAAAATCCCAATATCATATATAAATACCTATATTTTTATAAAATAATGTTTATCATCTTTTTATGGTGAACTGATTTTAAATATAAATTTTTGAGTGGTTATAAATTTTATATGCCAAAATAATTCTACTTTTTTAAATATAAAAATAAAAATTATTTTAGGGATGATTTTTGTTATTTTTCTATAATGTTTCATTTCATTGAATAATAGTATAAAATACTGAATTTTAATTCAATTTTTGTTTATTTTTGATTTATAAAGAAAAAATAATATTTATAATCATTTTGAAGTATAAATAAATTTATTATAAATAAATTAATCCCATTTAGGTAATTGGTATATGTTTCTTTTGAAATTAGAATTATAAACTTATCACACTATTGAACATTTTATACTTTAAAACCCTGCATTGGCATCCTGTATGAGGGATTAATTTTAAAATAATTTCATACACTTATGTTATTGTAATTTTAAAAAATGGATTCAATATTTTTACTCATAATAATTTATATTTTCAAATAACCTCAACTTATTTTTTAAAAAGAAATATTAAAAAATATATTTTAAATTAATTACAATGATTAAGAGGGAAAATAGATTAATAATGCACTAACCCTTAAGCATTAGGGCCAAATGACCAAAAACATCTAAAAATACATTTTATTGAAAAATTAGACCCTATAATACCTTATATATAATTTATTACATTATTGGAGCAACATGACAACGGAAAAATTTGGGTAGAATTCCCTTTTCAAAAAATTTCAAGAATATTACTCCTCCACTATAAAATGAAACCCAACCCTCCCACTTATAAATTCCTCTCAAGACATTTCAATTGACCAATATCATCTCCAATAATCTCAAAAAATATATAAAATAATTCAATAACCATCACATTGTTCCTAAGTGTATCCAAGAGTGTCCTTTTGAGAAAACCAAAAGGAGTAACCCAATAAAGTGGTAACATTATTCAATGATAGCTTTAGTTTTATTCATTTCTAAAATTTTAAAATTTTCATTATTAAATATATATATTATAACACCAATATCATAAATAAAATGATAATTTTTTCAAATTTTTTGATCTACACTTACGCACACTTTCATCTAATCAGAAACGAGCTTACTGTTCTTATGTACGGTGAACTACCACCTCACAAAATGATGTTGTTCATTTTTCCTCTATCGACACTCTTGGTTGAGAATTTTGACCAGAATATATATGTTTATATTATTTTTAATATATTTAAAATTTAATTATTCTTATATAATTTCTATATAACACATTCATTCACTCATTCAATTTTTTTGAAAATAAGACAATTTCATCTGGGAAGTGTGGACTTCTTCCTCCTCAAAGTGATGTGATTCGTTCACACTCTACCTGGAATATACTATGAATGGATTCACTAAATTTATATATTATATATGACATAGTAGTTCTATTGTAATGATATTATATATATACATATATTTCACTTACATTCATTCTATGAATATGATAATAAAATAAAAATAACATTTACACGTATGTATGACCTACCATCTCCATTAACCCTGCATTCCATTTAATATTTATATATTTTATAGATTATTATAAATACATATATACTGATTATATATGATATTTATATAATTATTTAAATTCTTTAAGTAATGAAATCATTATATATGATATTTTATCATGAATAAAAATCTAAAACATATACGAAAAAAATAAGATATTACCTGAGACGTAATATTAAAATTGAGTAGTTAATAAATTGGTAATGTAAAGTCATAAAAAATATGAAATTATATGATTTATAATAAAATGGTTATTCATTAGATTTATAATAATCTTATATTTATTATACATGAGGATTAAACACGTTAAAAAAACTCAAGACCTAAGGTAAGGGGATTTCATCTCACTTTTTATTTCTGTGAGATACATGTCATAATCACCATTAGATTGTTCTATGTGGGGTATATACTTCCTTATGAAATGTTATATAATTAATTCCTTATATCTAATTTAATTATAATATTTAATAGATTTTATTATCTAATCAGGATCGGGATTATAATGTTACTCAAGCATTATGTTTTTTCTCTGTCACTTTTAATTTCTTTGAGGCATAAGCCATGTTCACCTTCTATTTATTATATGTGGTGTGTGTAATGACCATAGATTTATTATATGATAATTATACATAAATTAATGGGTATATATATATATATATTTTATTATATTTCATTCTTGGGATTTATTTTCCAACAGTTACCAAATCTATACAGTGATATTCTCGCAATTTTCAGTCATTGAGACACATTCCATATTACGCACCTATATTTTTATATGATGTGTATATACAAGCATCGAAATTTTATGTCATGAATATATTTATTTTAATGATATTTAAATATTCATTTAATAGTTTTTTCCATTTTATTATGATTCAAAGTTACCAATGTGGTAATGTTTTATATCTATAATCTCATCCTTTAGCGAGATTGTTTGTGAATATTCTTCCATTGATGAAATATTATAATCCACATCTTAGTATCTTTTTTGAATTTTCTTACACTATTTTTATTCATTTTATATCCAATTAATTGTATCATTTTTTCCATATTTTTTACTTAGGATAATTAAGAAAATATTTTTATGAAAATAAGATTTTATTTTTCCATTCAGTCGGAAATATGTGTTCTTTCACAACCATGTTTTCTATAGGATATGATTTGTTTACTATTATCATATGATTTTTAAAGAAAAATTTTACCCTTGAATTACATTTTTAAAAAAGGGTTTTAAAATGAATCTTATTTTGGTTTCCCAATCATGTCAATTTTCTATACTTTTATTGTAAAAAAGGAATGCTCGACATGTATAGACATACCAACTGTCATGTCCATATTTTCCTTTATAAATAATTTATAGGATCACTAGATTATTTTATAAATAAATTTATTTATTATTATTCTATAAGTATTAAAACATTAAAAAAATAAAAGAAATGGTGTTTTCAAAAAAATATTTTTGTTTTAAAAATGATTTAAATTATTTACAAAGCCTCATTTTTATATTTTCAAAGGTTGTTTTCAATGAAAATTATTTCAATTATTTCAATGACCCTTTTATTACTTTTCAAATTATTTTCAATAAAAAAAATTTGAATTTTTTTCTATATTTATTTAAAGTTTTTCAAATAGATTTCAAATAAAATGGTTTTATAATAGTTTTATGTTTATAAAAATATTTTTCAATGAAATGATATATTCCTAAAGAAATGTTTTTAAAAGATATTTGTAAATTATATTACATATTTGATGAAATCCATTGGTGTTACTCATTAAATTTTATAGAAATTATCCAGAGGTTACATTCATATAATTTCCCTGAATGGTTTATGTATTTATGGCATTGTGATTATGAAACCAGTCTCTTTTTCAAAGGGTATAGTATTTTGAAACCCACTTCATTAAAAATTTTATTCTTTGATGATGTGATTATTATACATACCTAAATTCCATAGTTATTTATAAAAATAAATTGTTATGATTCCCATTTTATTTTTCGGGTTATGATATGATATTTATGATATCTATATCTTTTTATGGGTCATCAAATGATGTATGTTTTATTATCTTGTGACTTGTTTTTGAATGATTTTATAATGTGAATGGTGGGACTTATATATTCCTCCAATTAATTGAGTAATGATAAATGGTACATAATGTAAAAGGATTAATGTGTTGTATCCCGTGGCTAAGAAAAATACGGTAGACAAGTTGTGGCCCAAGCCTGAATATAAGTAGGTATATTGGATGTATCCCATGCATAAAAGTAAGAGGGTACATGGTTAATATCCCAAGAATGAAAATAAGAGGTTACATGGGTTGTTATCCAAATCCCAAATAAGGTACCTTGGTGATTATACCAATACTAACATGTTAGGAAGTCATCTGTAGGTATCCTTGACATAAGATTTTCTATGAATATGTGAATTCCACAAATTCAAAGACATAATCCTATGTTATTAATTCTAGGATTATTCTCTTGGTCCCCTTATGATTCATATTTATTAAAAATACAACTTCTATTCCATGATTTATATTTATGATCATTGATATGCAGGATATGATATTTTAGTATTATGATCAGATTATCATACCCCTATACTCATGTTTATTCTTATCTATCTCTATTGTTTTCCCTTAAAGAGAATCTTATCTCTCCCCTTTTTATGTTCCCTTACCCAGGTTATGGATATTTTTATTGAGTATGATATTTCTAAGAAGGTTTCTAGTCTTGGATAACCGAGTGGAATATATTTCAGCTCAGTTGTATTATAGAATTTATGTTTCCATGTTTCCAAAGACACTTATCTAACATTGTCTTTGAGTTCATATTTGTGTAATTTTTTAATTATTCTACAAAAATGATGCAAAATCAAGGTATGTTAATCCTAGTTATTTATAGTTGGTATCATAGTGAAGGGTTTTTCAATAATTGGAATCTATGATTAGAAAACAGTAGTGGGATCTATAATTATAATTTTAAGGATATGTATAGGGTTATATATAATGGTTGGTATAAGGATGAGTTAATGTTTATGAAAATGTCATGGAATTTTGGAAAAGGATAGAAAGATTTGTGACATATAAATAAATCTTTGTCCAGATACTACAAGAAGATGTGATTCTAGCACAAATGTACGAAAATGTAACAACTCTGAAAAGGTGCATCATGCTATATTTGAGCATAACCTGGTGCACATGAACAAGCCTTATTGCACAGATGTTTTGACACTCCCTGGGGATATACATTGGGAATTCACAAACAATTTTTGAGTGATCATGAAGGATTTAAATTGAATATAATTATGAATAACATAGTATGAACCTAAGGTTTCATATCTTAAATATGTATGTATCATTATTTAGACATCCTATAAGTTATTTTCCATGATTATGTGGTTTTATACTATGATATGTCATTCTCATGCTATGCTTTATGGTATTATTAAATGTAAATAACCAAACCTATTTAGTATAAAATTGAATTTTTCATATGCATAAATTATGGGAATGATTAAAATCTATTTCTTAAGTTGAAATATCATGAGGAGAATTAGGAAGGTCCACATTGATTTTTTATTTTTTTGATGATTAAGAGACCACAAATGATAAGTGGAATGCATGTGATGTTCTTCGAATATTATCTAAATTAACCATAAGAAGAATTATTAGATTTAGATTGAGGAATCTTAAGACATTATTCATATTTCATATTATAAAAAATGGGTAATGAGGGATACTATCATCCATCCTGATAAATGGATTAACGATATAGTTATATTATTGAGGTTTATATATTTTGGAATTCAAAGATAATGTTATATAAATCATGAAATATAAATGTATTTTTAGTAAAAGTAATTCATTATGGGTTGAAAAGGATAATTTTAATGGATATGAAGACATAGAATGTGAATTAATAGAAGCTTTATGTTTTAAAATAAGGGAAGTTGACACATAACATGTTAAATAAGTTAGGAAAATTGTGTTTAGCTTGAATAAAGAGATGATTTATTTGGATAATGAAAATTGGATAGAATTTATGTCCTAATAACTGATAAATAATTTGATGAAAAAGTGTTATTTGTTAGCATGGATGAAGTTTAAAGTTTCTTGTAATTACATAATATATATAGTAATCTTTGTAATTAAGTATAATTCAATTTTTCAAAAAGGATTTATGGAAATTCAGGTTATTACCATGTTTCCAGAGAATATACGATTAGCATATTCACATGTTTGGAATGTGACAACCAATATCTACTTTGTGATATATAAGGGATCAATGTTAATAAATTTTCATGACCATTATTAAATGATTTGTATTTTCATCTTTATGAAGGGTTATAAGGTTAACGATTTATGAAAGGTTTAAGTTAAACTTCGTATGAAGTTTGTGAAATTAGAGTATTATCTCACCATATGAAGAATTATGAATATTAGATAAAATGATCGTAAATTGTTATTTTTAATGGTAAATGATTAGATATGGGATGAATTATCATGGAATTCATGTTCTGTTAGTACTCAAGGAACAAAAAATTTATTTTTTATTAATGAAATATGTGAGCTGAAAAATGATCAAGGAACAAAAAAGGGTGATATTTAACTGAATAAAGTAATTATGTCTTCTCATAAAAATTATTCAACTCTAGGGAAAGGATCATGAAACTACTAAGTTTATCCTTGTACCTTCTTTTATGATGAATCAAATGGCCTCATAGATTAAGACAAATTTATGGCTTTTTGATTCTTAACATTCACTTTATAATGTTCTCTTTCAATATCCAGCAGAACATGATAATTTCTTTGTTGATTTAATTAGGTTTCCTTATGAATTTTAAATTTCTCTATGTTTTGAAAATCACAAACACGTAATCTTAAGGTAAATTAATTTTTCCCTAAGGATTGTTTTCATAAGATAATTTTCCCTTCTCTATGGAAATTTTTATCCTTATCATGGTTTTCATTGTTCATTTTATAATATCTCTAATTCTAATTCAATTTATTCTTATGTCTAGAATTTGGATTCCTATGAAAATCATTGAAATATTATAAATTAATTGGAGATCTATTTTCAGACATCAAATTCAACGAAATTCAGATTCCAAATTCTATGAAATTTAGACTATGAATTATCTTAAATTCAGGTTCCAAATTATTAGAAAGGAAAACTCTGAATTCTCTAAAATTCAGACTCTAAATTTTATGAAATTCAGAATCTTAATTCTCTGAAATTCAGACTCTTAATTCAATGAAATTTAAAATTCTAATTCCACAAAATTAAAACATTCAATTCTTTGGAATTCAGATTCCAAATTCATCAGAATTCTGACATCATATTCCTGAGAATTCAGATTCCGAAATCATTGGAATTCGGAATCTGAAATCACTTGAATTCAGATGAAGAATTCTTTGAAAAATAGAATCCAAATTTCCATGTCTTACAGAATATAAACTTTTATATGGTTATATTATTAATTATATATTTCCTTTTAATCTCAAAAATATATTCGGTTAGGTAACATCATTTTCCATACACTTTATGTGAAACATTGTCATACAATCTTTTACTAACTAACTGTTGTTTGAGTGAGATATGTATAGGTCCCTCAGAGATTCAATGAATAATATATCATTTTCAAGAGGGATATGAACTTTTGGAGTTGTTCCTATTAATAAGAGCTCATTTGAATGTGCTCAAAACCATTCCATTACTCATGTGATTGAATTATACTAAAGAAATTTTGAGAGAGAGACTCTCATTCATTGTGTGGTTCTAAACATCTTGTCCAGATTGCATCATGTGATTCTGATTGTTGCTGAGTACAATAGAGGGATTTCAGGGATTGGAAGGTCGAGGTTCCAACAACCTTAAGGATCGAGGGATTGCTGGGATAGAAAAATAGATTCCAATATTCCTATCGAGATCTTACCCTGTTGCGGGTAAGACAGAAATTCTTGAAAGTATAAATCATGGTAACTTTATACAAGGTAGTTGAATACCCTACTCTTTTGGTTAAAAGATTTCATACGTTTTACTTGTTTAGTATCAAGTTTATTTTCTCTATATTTTGATAATAGAAGAAAGAATAAACTTCTTATTCTTTATCATTGTTTTATGAATTCTGATAAATAAGATTCTATACCCTTTATGGTAGAATATTTACCATAGTAATCTTTCCTTATGTTGTATTTCCAGAACCATATTTCCGGAACCTAGAAAGTTTGTCTTATAAAATTATTTTAGGGTTTGTGAATTTACCATGTTTGTCTTTGTTAAACATATTTTTACTTAAGGTTAAAAATGAATGTTTTTAAACATATAATTAACCCAATCCCCCTTGTAATTGAACATCTACATACATAATTTTGATCCTACAATGTGTTTCAAAGGAGATCATTGAAATAATTATATTCACATATATGTTTTCTTGCTCATGTTTTCATTGTTCAAAATTTTTCTTGTTTAACTTTTCTTTCTCAAGTTTTGTTTGAGATATTTATCATTTTTTACAAAAATTTTCTATTATAAAATTTTTGGGGAAATTTATATTCTTATATAATGGTAGGAATGAATGTTATTTCTATTGAAAATATTGACCTTACCAGACCACCAATTATTTATAGTAATGATTATGAGTACTATAGGGACAGAATGAATACATTTGTTATTAATACTGGAGTAGAAAATTTTGTAATGATTACATGAGATTACAAAATTCCAAACAAGGAAGTTATAACCTTCACCAACCAAGAAAAATCAGAATATCAATTAAATTACATGGTATATAATAATTTATTATATTCCATGACCTCGAATATATTTAAGTCGATTTCTTCCTGTGAAGCTGTAAATTGCATTTGGAAGATATTTGAGAAAACTCAATTTGGTACTTAAAATGTGATAGAAACTAGAAGAGCTATGCTAAGAGCTAAATATCATAGATTTCTATATCCCAATGGACCACCACTTTTTAATGTCCAACAAATATTTATAACCATTTTCAATATTATACAAACCTTTGGAGAAAAAGGATTAGATGATGATGTTCTTTTAGATAATATTATATATATTATTCCCAATGGGTGGGAATAAAAAAGAACAAGAATTGATGAGAATAAGAATGTATCTAAAATTACTCTTGATGATCTTTTGGAAACTCTTATTCAACATGAGACCATAATGAAGAGAGATGATGATATGAAAAGTAAGAAGAATGGAAATGGAACAATAGCAATTACTATTACTAAATTCAAAGATCTAGAAAGGGTTACGAGATCCAAGTATATGAAAATCCCTATTCTATCCAATTCTACTGAACCTGAACATTCTAAAAATGAGTTAGATAATATTTGTCGAAGAATAAACATGATACTGGGAAATAAATAAATTCAATATAGTTAAAAGAAGAAATAAAATAAAGACAATAATGACTTAGAAGTCACTTGATATGAATGAAAAGGAGCTAGGTAAAAAAGACTAGATTGTCTCATACTCAAGAGAAATGATAGAACAGATAAATATTCTGAGAGAAATAGGAATAATTATTACACGACTAAGGCTAAGGATGTTTTGAATGAAAATGAGACCTGTAGTGCTAGTTTAGGTGACCCATCTAATGAATCTTCTAGTGTATGAATCTTCTATCCAGAAGATTCTTGGACTACTATCCAAACTAGCTAATGAAAATCAATGTCTTATGGATAAGATACACAATAATAAATCTCTGACCAATATGTAATTAAATGATCATTTTTCTAATGAATATTATTATGAATCATTATATGAAAAATCTTCATCATCATAAAATAATACCTTACCTTCATTCAATTATGTATCTATATTTTCTCAAATTCTTGAGAATGAAAATTGTAAGATAAAAAAGATGTTAGAGAATAAAAATTCTTGAATTTCTGTTTTAACTAAATAAGTATCAGATCTCTCTAAATATCTTGATCAACAATTTTTTGATTTTGAAATTATTTATAAAAACATAAAGAAAGGTAATTCTATGTAGGGTAAACGTTCTAAGGATCTTGAAAATGAATCTTCTAAGAAAAATATATTAAAGGCTAACTCTAGTTCTAAACTAATGTTCATGAGGATAAAAATTTGGTTATTTAACTAATGTTAGAAATAATTTCATTATGGAATTGTATGTCAAATTTTACCCCTATAAAATAAATTTTTTAGAAGATGTATTCCAAAACTCATCCTTAATGAAATCACTATGGGTTGTTTTATACCTATTCAATCCCATTTTTTAGTAATAAGTATTTTTTACACCAAAGGGTGTCATTTGGAAGTAAATTTCAATGTGGCGGACATTAGGATAAAAAGTTTACTTTGAAAAAACCCAATGATTAGGTTTTCATAAATTATATATTTCTATGAAAATGGAAATTCCTAGAATCATACTTTCTGAAATTTTTGGATCCAACAAAGTTTAGATTCCAAATTTTTAATTATTTTATTTTCAAGAAAAAATAGAAACTACCAACAACAATATATGGTACATGGAAAGTGGATTTTCTCAGCATATGACTAGTAAGAAAAACTTCAATGAAAATATTATCAAGATGAATGGTGGTAATGTAACATTCAAAGATAATTCTTAGGGAGAAATTGTTAGTATAGGTAACATTTTATTTTCTTGAAAAAACATTTATTTAAGATTTTTTATTTTCTAAGAGTCTTGATCACAACCTCAATAGCATATGTCAATTATATGATTAAGGTTACCTTGTGAATTTTCTGAATGATAAATGATTAGTACACAATTCCAGGGAAGATTGTGTTCTTTATTCCCATAGGAAAGAGAATGTATAAACACAAAACATAGAGGACCATAGATTCCAAGATATACCTTTACATAGAGAAATAAAAGATCAATATTGGTTATCTAATAAAAGCATAGAACACTAAAATCATAGAAACATCTGAAAACTATAAAAGAAAAGACTTGTTAAAGATCTACCAGATCGTAGATTTGATTCTTCAAAAGTTTTCGATTCTTGTCAATTTGGAAAGAAAAATAAATAAATTTTTAAATCAATGGGTTAAGTATCAACATCTAGGACATTATATTTAATGCATATGGATCTTTTTTCCAACTTAAACTTCAAGAATTGGATGTAAATATTTTATATTTGCCTATGTTAATGATTACAATATATTTACATGGGTCTATATTCATGAAAATAAATATGAATCTTTTTCATAATTCAAAATTTTTAGATCCCATGTTAAAATTGTGAAAAAAAATTCCTTTGATAACTATTCATAGAGATCATAGAGATGAATTTCAAAATAAATATTTTGAATCTTTTTTAGTAAGAACACATTTACTCATAACTTCTCAAAACCAAGATCTCATCAACAGAATAGAGTTGTGGAATGAACAAATAAAATTCTTTAACAGATAAATAGAACCATGTTGAGTGAATATTTTATTTCTAATCACTTTTGGGATGAATCTGTATGTAATACTTGATATACTATAAATCGAGTTGTGATTAGAACTTTTCTATACAAAACCCCTTACGAATTGTGGAATGGTAGAAAACCTAGACTTTCTTACTTCAAGGTATTTGGTAGTAGATTATTCATTATAAATACTAATGATAATTTACATAAATTTTCACCCAAATATGATGAATTAATTTTACTCGACTACTCCATATCTTTTAAGGCTTATATATTCATCAATTAAAAATACATGTACTTGTGAAGAAACAGTGCATGTTAAATTTAATGAAACTGGTCCTCTTGTTTTTATAAAAACCCAACATATATCATCATATGTGTCGTCAAAAATAGATTATCAAAACTTGATAGAATATTATTATGATAAGAACAATGTCCATGAAAATATTTTTGAAGCATTTACCCCAGAATATTTCCTACCATATGTTAGATGAATAGGTTTTGTAAAACACAAATCAATCTTTTCAAAATAATCCTTTCAGTGAAAGTATCATTGGGGATGTAAATCAACCTGTAATTAGTATATGTTCCTTATTAAATTAATTATAAAATTCATTATTCCATTCAAAATTATAAACAAAAATCTATGAGGAATCTTTACATGATGATTATTTGATTAAAGCCATATAAGATGATCTAAATGAACTTGAAAGGAAAAACGTCAATACCGTGGTAAAAGGACCTATTAATATTTTGAAATTGGAGTAAAATTGGTCTTCATAAATAAGTGTGATGAAACTGGAATCATTTTTAGAAATATTGTTAGATTAGTTGCTAAAGGAAATAATTGACAAGAAGGAATAGACTATGAAGAAACCTATTCTCTAGTAACTAGACATGAATCTATTCAAATTTTAATTTCCATTAGTGCAATATTTATGTAATGCTTGATGTACTGTAAATTGATTTTTTTTATTGAACAATATCTTGTTTTTTAAGACACAAAACATCATGAACATGTTTTCAAACTTACCAAAGCTTCATATGGACTTAAACAAGCACCAAGAGACAGTTATGATAGACTTACCTGATTTTTGTTACAAAACAATTATATTATAAGAACTTCTGATCCAACACTTTTTATAAATAATTATAAAAATATTGTTTTTATTGTTCTAATTTTATTTGATGACATTATATTTTGTTCAACTTGACAATCATTAACTAATTTGTTTTCTAATCTAATGAAATATTAGTGTGAAATGAGTATGAAGGTTGAGTAATCTTTTTTCTAGGTTTTAAAATTTCTAAAAAACAAGAGGGAAATTATATATATAAACATAGTTATATTAATGATATTCTTAAAAATTAAGAATTTGACAACAATAAGAGTTTAAGTACACCCATTGGTACCTCAAATTCTCACGATACTTATGAAGCTGGGAAAATAGTATATCATACATTATTTAGTGGTATGATAGAATGTTTAATATATTTGATATCTATTCATACATAATTATTGTTTTTAGTATTCACATGTGAATGATATCAATCCAATCATACAAAATCTCATTTAACAATAGTAATTTTTTTTATATTTAAATGGATCCATGGATTTTAGACTCTTTTATACTTCTAGATATGATTGTGTTTCAAAAGGTTTTTCAGATGATGATTTTGGTGGATGTAAAATGGATGGGAAAAGTAAATATGGAACTAGTCATTTATTACAAGATTCATTAGTTTCTTCATAATTCAAAAAGTAACACTCAATAGCACTTACCACGACAGTATCTGAATATGTAGTACCTAGAAGTTGTTGTGACCAAGTGTGGTGCAGGCAACACAAACTCACATACTATGTCATGAGATTTACCAAAACATAGATATTGTGTGATAACACTAGTGCCATTACCCAAAGAAAAAACGCTACACATCACACTCATTCAAAAAACATAGGTATTAGTCATTTCTTTCTTAGGGATCACACACTAAAAGAATATATAAATCTTTAAATTATTATAGCCCAAGTTCAACTTGCTGATATATTCACAAAATAATTACCATCACCTAGATTTTAATACATTAAATAAACGTAGGAATGATAACTATAAGGTAATCTTCCATATTAATTTTTTTGGTAACCTATCTCCTTAAACGAAGAAACTCATTTTTAGAGGGGGAGTACATTTTGTTTTTTAATCATCTTATTTTCTTAATCAAAATGTTTCATAAATTTTTTTTTGTAATAATTTTTTTAAAGAAAATTTTTGTAACCAATTTTCTTCCTTCCAAAAAATATAGAATCAAAATATTCCTTATTTAAGATAATTTTCTTGAATCTAAAAGTTCATTAAGAATAATTTTTCCTCATTACTGGTAATTTTCAATGAAATCCTGAAGGTATGTTTCTTTAATTAAGTTTTCATCATAAATACTTTACTTGTAGGTATTTTTATCTTTTATTAAAAAAAATTCTTTTGGATTCACTTTATATAAATCCAAATTTTTACCTTAAATTCCTCAAATGATCAGATCCTACCAAAATAATTATTTGGTATTAATCTAGACAGTTAGATCAAATTGATTTTGAATCAACCATCGGATCAATCTAGGAATATAAAACATTGAATCAGAGACTATATAAAGGCCCCCATAATTGTTTTCCCACATTGATTTTCATGTTCTTGCATGTCGAATCACTACAGCTCTACCTAAGGGTAATTCTGAATTTCTTGCTTTGCTCAAATCTAAATGTCTTTGGAAGAATCTCCATAGAAGAAAATGTCGTTAGATTAGAAAATTTCAGAATTGGAGATCTACATAGAGAGGTTAATATAACCTATGTTCTTCACTAAATATGATTCTCTTATTTCAATGAATATCAGGTTGATTGACTGGGGGAGTTTCTTTGTATCCAAACCAATGGGACAGGATCTCCTGTATCCACAGTTGCAAGTTGAATTTTATGAGTCTGTATGTTTTTTTATTCAAGATGTGAAAGATAAGTATTATTTTAAGTGTTATGGGAAAACATTTTCACATTAAATTATCTTTACTTCAAGCATTATATGAATTCCATAAGATGGGGAAGCTGATTTCAGCACCAACAAGCTAATAGATATATCCAGATGTTTTGACATGGAGAGCACCATAGTGTTCTTTGATTTATCATTAGTAATGATACAAAAAATAAACCATATATCTATGAAGCATAGGATCATATAATTATGGGTTCAAGGATTTCTCATTCATTGAAAAGGTGATAAGGATACCCTAAAGAAGAGTGATATCTATATTTTTTATTTTCTAGTAAACTAGTGGAAGATTATTTTTGTTCTAAATATATTGTTTTATATTTCCAACATCATGAATGGGACACTCAAATATCAAATTATCATATATCTATAAATTATTTCCTAAATCATTGTCCATTGCTTAGATTCATTCAAAATCCCATGCAGTTCTATACCATGAAATTTAAAGGTTATGTTGCTGAGGGATGATACCGTTAGGAGAATGAAGATTATATTTAATAGAAAATCTAGAGAGTTTTATGAATTATCTGAAAGTGAAATCCAAGCCTTATTCATGAAACTGCATGTATAAGAGACTTATAAGAAGGGTCAGAGGAAGAGAAATCAGAATGAACTTGAAGTCAAAGAAAAAACTCCTATAGTTCATGAAACCCAATCAGCACCTCCAAAGTCTATGAAGAAAAAGACCAACCTAGATGAAGATTCTCCTATCATTATAGAAGATAAAAAGAATAAGAATGAAGGAGATCCTATATTTGTCTTGGATCCTACTAAGGAAAAAATATTAAAGGTTAAGGCTAGTGAGGATAATGAAAAACAAGAAAAACGAAACCTGAAAAAGAATAAGATGTCTAAGGATGAAATAATTCATGCTCTTCTCAAAGATACAAAGAAATATTCTGAGAAGAATCAGGTATTGGAATCATTTCTCAAAGAACCATTACCAGTAGTGACGCTGGGAATTAAAATGGTCACTCCATAACTTGATGAAGAGGAAGAGATTGTGCAGGAAGAGGATGTGGAATGATAACAAGGGGAGGAAAGGGATGATACTGATGATGTATTATGGAATGTTGAGCTATATCATGAGAAGGAGAGTCCTTCTGATAAATTCTTGATCCAAAAGAACCAGGACGAATCAATTAAAAATGAATAACCATGAATGATGAAGTGGATTATGAAGATGTAAACAAACAATTAGAAGATGAGAGCAGCAACCATGAATTGAATAAACTGGATAATCTAGTGGCAAATGCTGAAAAATATAATTTTGGGGAATATAAGAAAGTCCTACTATAAAATAGAAAACATGAATAATCAAAAGCTAATGAGATCATTCCGAGAGCAGATAAAAGAAAAAAGGATGTTAGCTGATACAACTATGAAAGATTTTGTTGGACCTTATAAATGAAATAATGATAATGTTGAAGAAGAATGTTGAAAAACAACAGAATATGATTCAGAATCATCTTCTTTGGGTCATGATTGTGTCGTTCAATACCTAAAGAAAATGGTTGATATAATTCCTCTATTTATAAGCATTGAATTCAGATGTTATATGCTTCCACATTCATTTAATCAGAAATTAGATTCAGTTTCCATGCATATGGAAATGTTCATTAGGATTTAGTCCAATTCTAAATTTTTCTTCATCAGGTATAATTCTAACATGAGGTCATTCAAGGAAGTCAATATGTTGTCCAAGAATACAATGGAAGATCAAAGAATATTTTATTACTTTCAAGATAATGTGAAGGATACTTTTGATATTGAAGATAATATGATCCAAGATCTTATATCATATTTCAATGAGAAGCTCAATCTTAAACAAATAGTTCGGAAGCTGGAAGAAAAGGATATAAATGGGGAACATAATTCTGTTTCATTGAATATAAAAAATTAATGAGATCATAGAATCTAGTTTTAATAGAATTTCGTTAATCAAGAAGATCTTTTAGAAACTTAGGAAGAAATTATTAAGGCTTAGGAAGAAAAGATCAATGTTCTAGAAAAGAAAAATGAAGATCATGATCAACTGCTTAATGTTTTTGTAGAGGATCAGAATGAGTTTAAAAATCAAAATACCATTTTCAAGAAGCTTATGCTGAAGGAAAAAAGACGATTGAATTTTTTTTTAACTTTGATCCTTTGTTGTATTACCTTCCTTGTAAAAAATTTACCAATCGTAATAAATTTTTTTGTTCTTCATGTGTTTATTTGTATAGTACAAATATTTCAGGTACAATATTTTTTTCCATTATCTATATTCTTTTTTAAAAATCATAAAGGGAGATATAAGGAATGATAAATAATAATTATATGTAAAGAATATAATTCAATAAATAATGGAGAGTCTATCTAAGAGAAAGTTTTATCAAAGAATATTTCCTTATGAAAGAAAAAGAAAAATCTCATTTAAGGAATTCAAGAATAAAATTCGTAGGGATTTCAAAACCTAGGTGTGAGGGCTTAGTTTTATTCACCATGATCCATATGTTATGAGTGATAAAAAAATTTATGTTCTTAATGAAAAATTCTATGTCCTTATATTATTTTTCATAAGGATGATTGTTCATTCCAAAAAGGAGGAGTTTGATGAGTCATTAAGTTTTTTATGAATTTTCAATTTCTGTATATTTTGAAAATCACAAACACTCTATCTTATGTAAAATTATTTTTTATCTAAGGTTTATATTTATATGGAAAATATCCCTTCTCTAAGTAAATTTATATCTTTATCATTTTTTTCATTTTTCTTTTTATAATTCCTCTAAATATATCTAAGTTTATTCTTAAGTCTAAAATTCGGATTCCAATGAAAAACCTTTGAATCTTATAAATTCCTTGGAGATAGAGTGTTCTGTTTTTAGACTCCAAATTTTCTACAATTCAGACTCTAAATTCTATAAAATTCATCCACTGAAATCTATAAAATTTAGGTTCTGAATTCTATGAAATTCAGACACCAAATTCCTTGAAATTTGGAATTCAAATTCACTAAAACTAAAACACTATATTCATTGAAATAAAGACACCAAATTCCTCCTAATTCAGACTCCAAATTTCTCTGAATTCGGACTCTGAATCCTTCAGAATTTTCACTCTAAATTACTATGAATTCAGGAATCAAATTCTTCAGAATTCATACTCCAATTTTTTTTGAATTCATACTCTAAATTTCTCATAATTTATACTCTGAATTTCCCATAATATAGACTCCAAATTTTCAGAATTCAGATTCCAAATTCATTAGAATTTAGACTCAGAAATCATTAGAATTCAGATTCTGAAATTCTTGTTAATAAAAAATCCAAATATCCCTGTCTTATAGACTCTAAATGTTTATTTTTTTAGATTTTGAAATCTAGTTTTCCAATGACTCTAACAAATAGATTTGGTTATGTAACATCATTTTCCTTACAATTGTTATGAAATGATGTCATACTATCTATTTATAACTAACCGTTGTTTGAGTGAAACAAGCATATGTACCTTCGTGATTCAAAGACTAATATGATTGTTGGAGGATAGAGCCATCTATTTGAGTTATTCCTATATATAAGAGCTCATTTGATCTATCTCACAACAATTATTTCACTCTAGATATTTCATTCTGCTAATGTGATTTCTAGAGAGAGATACTATGAGGCATTGTGTGGTTCTAAACATCTTGTTTATATTTCTTAAAGCGACTCCTTTTATTTCTGAGTACAATTGAGGTATTTTGGGGATAAGAAGATAGAGGAGTTACCAACCACAAAGAACAAGGTCTTGAGGGGATAGTAAGACATATTGAGATATTCCTATCGAGGGATTACCTTGGTATGGGTAAGAAAGAAATTCTTGAAAGTATCAATCATGGGACCTTTATCAAGTTAGTTGGATACCTAAATCATTGCATTAAAAGATTTTATACTTGTTACTTGTTTTGTTTCATGTTTATTTCGGATGTATTTTGATAAAGGAATAATGTATAACCTTCTTATACATTCTCATTATTTTATGTAATCTGATTAATAAGATTCTATATGCTTTAAGGTATAATCTTTACCAGTGTATAATTTTCCTAAGATTTATTTTTGGATCCATATTTCAGGGACCAATCATGTTTTCCTTATAGATTTATTTTAGGGTTTGCAAATTTACCTTATTTAAATTTGTTCAAGAATGTTTTCTTAAGGTTAAAAATGAATGTTTTTAAACATACAATTCATCCCATGCAGTCTTGTAATTGTGCATCTACATACACTATTTTGATCCCACATTTATTTCTCTTTGATGTCCATGTTTTCACTTCCCACCTATGATCTACTATATATGAAACTAGTTAAGAGTTACTTCAGGTGACTGTTATGGTTCTGAATTTCACTTTTTAAAGAATGTTTTAGTATACATTTTTACAATGTGGGATTCTATGAAAAGAACATTAATGTATAAATACTTTGGTAACCCAAATAAAATTTAAGGGTGAAATTATATTTAAGGGGGTATAATGTGACACCGTGCTAATTTGAGAATTATTATTATTTTTGAATTAATTGAATTCTTTTGATTTTTAGTTTTTTATGCAACACTAAAAATAGATTTTTTATATTTAAGAACTATGTTTCGATTGTGTTAATTGAAACACCATGTTAATCATACAATACATGAAATATAATGTTTTTTACTCTATATATATCAATAAATTTAAATTTAGTTACCCATAATACTAAATTTATTTGATGGATTGTGTAACACACAAGGGTGAGTTTTACCGAATAATAATATATTTTTAAAAACATTATTATTTAATATATTAATAAATAACTAAGGAATTACATTAATAACTACTTATAGAATTAACTAACATATTAAAATAAATTATTGAATTCATTGGTTAGATATTATTTTGTAATGAACATAAGAACAAATTGAATATAAAGGGATTTTTTTTATAAAAACTACTTTTATGATCACACAAGAATTTTAATCTAATAAATTAAATTAATTACTATTCATGAATGGTATTAATGAAATATATATTTTATCATTACAATAAAATATTTTTTTACATTCATGTAATATATTTTATAGGAATAATATAGGAATAATCATCGTATTACATAAAACCCTATATTTTCATAAAATCTCTTTTACTGCATTTTAATTGAAAAATTATTTTAAACCAAAATTTTATCACATTTAAAAATTTTATAGGTCCAAATAAACATCATTTTTTATAGAATCCTAAAAATTTGGATATGGTAATTTTTTTGGGTATTTTTTTATTAAGGATCATTTTTTATAAATAGTAAAAAATATTGAATTTTTCTTCAATTTTTTTCATCAAATTTATTTATTAATGATAAAATATAATTACAAAATTTTAATGTCTTTTTATATTAATTATTTTCCAATTAATACATTTTTTCTAATTGGGATCAATTTCACTATTAAATTAGATATATAAACATAGTAAACATTTCAACATTTTTTTCATTAAAAACCTTCATTGTCATCCAATCTGTAGGATTAATTTTAAATTAATTTCTTCCATATATATGATTACAAAATGAAAAAATAGATTCAATATTTTAAAGTATCATAATTTATAATTTCTATTCAGTTTAACTTAGGTTTTTACACCAAATGTTAGTGAATATATTTAAAATTAATTACAATTATTAAGATGGAATTTAGATTGACAAGGGACTATACCATAAACATAAGAGAGAAAATGATCAAGAATAATTTATTAAACCCAATGTTGTGCCCTATGTCTACCCTATACACTATTTTCAATAATTTGATCCATTATTTGGGCCACAAGTGAGGGTAAAAATTGTTTTGGAATAACCTTTTCAAAAATTTAAAAGAATTCCACTCCTCATCCACTATAAAAAGAAACTCTCCTCTAAAGCTAGTTGGTTCTCCAAAAATCTACTTGAAAAATATCAAAAAATACCACCCCTTAGACAATAATACCCTCTTTTTTGTGAAATGTATCTATGTAATTCCTTTGGGGAAAACCAAATGTAGTGACACGAAAAATAGGTAACTTTCTTCAACAATCACTTTAGTTTTATTCCTTACTCCACCATTTTAATTATTTTTATTCCATGAAACTATTATATAAAAATTATCCTAAATATACTGATATTTTTTAATTTTAATTATTAGACCTTAACTTAAACACACATTTATCAAATGGATATTAAACGTACCAATCTTTTGTAAGGTGAACTACCACCTTACGACATGATTTTGTTCATTTTTTCATTACCACCACTCATGGTTAGAAATTATGATGAAAATTATATTTTTATATGATATATATAATATTTATAATTTATTTATTCTTTTATAATTATTATAAAATTCATACCTTTCCAATTTCTAGTTTTTGTAATTATTATAATTACTTTTCGAAAGTGTGGATTGTCACCTCCTCAAAGTGAAGTGATTCGTTCACACACTAAATGGAGTGTATTAACGATAGGTATAGTTAAATTATATTATATATATGATATAATAATTATAATTTATTTATATTTTTATATACACACACATATATTTCATTTAATTTCTTTCTTTGAATATGACCATTAAACCAAAACAACGTTCATGCATATGTAAGACCTACCATCTCCATGAACAATCTATTCCATTTCAAATTTCTATACTTTATAAATGGTTGAAAATATATATATATATATACTGAAAATATACTCTATTTATATCATAATTTAAAATCTGGAAATAAGTAAATCATGATCAATGTAAAAATATCATGAATAACAAACCAAAACATACAGGAAAAACAAAGCAGATATTACCTAAAATGTAATATTAACATGGATTTTTTAGTAAATGGGTAATGTAATGTCATAGTAAAATCACATATGTTATGAGATATAATAACATGGTTCGATTTTAGATTTATAATAATCATATATTTATTATATAATAGGTTTTAATGTTTAGTAATAAATTGAAGTCACAGGGAAAGGGGATTTCATCTCAATTTTTATTTCTATGAGATGTATGGAAAAATAAACACTCACTTCTTTTGTGTGGTGTATATACAACCCTATGAAATGTTATAATATTATTTTACTATCACTATTAACATTAAAATATTTAAATTATGTTATTCTCTCATGGGGATCCTGATTTTATTGTAACTAAAGTATGAAGTGTTTTCTCCTCTCGCATTTAATTTCCACGAGGCCCAAGCCATATTCACCTCTTATTTATTATTTATGATGTGTATAATGACCATGGATGTATTATATTATTATTATACCTAAATTAGTGGTCATTTAAATATCCATTATGGATATTTCATTCATGTTATTTATGTTTCAAATGTTTCCAAATTGGTAAAGTATTATTGCCTCAAATTTCTATCATTGAGAGACAATCCAGGTTATGAACCTATATTTTTATATGAGTAGTATATAATAACATTAAAATTATTTATAATGGAAATAATTATTTTCAGGATATTTCAATATTTGTAAAATTTTATTTATTACATTTTATTATAATTTAATGCTTCCAAAGTGGTAATGGTTTATACCTACAATCTCTTATTGAGATTGTATAGAACTATGCTTCCATTGGTGACATATTATGATCCATATCTCAATAACGCTTAGGATAAATCATAACATATACTTATTCATGTCATATCTTGTTAAAAGTACAATTTTATACTCTTTGGTACTTAATATAATTAGCAATATGTTTTAGGAAAATTCAACTTTATTTTTTCCTTTCGGTCAGAAATCTATGTAAATTCAAAAAAAAATTTGAAAAAAAATTTCAATTTTTTTTAAATTATCCTATAAATTTTAAATAAATTTTTTAATAATTAAATACCTTGATGAAATTTGGTTTTAAAATAATAGTCTTATCATCTTCCTATTAAGGAACTATTCTAAACATTTTAGGTGAAAAAAGAATTTTCGATATGTATAGACATACCCAATGTCATGACATCCATTTCATTGAATATTCCATTGTAAGGTGAAAATGTTATTTTTTAATAATAATTTTTCACTAATATTATATAATTTTTTTATTTCGAAATGTGTTTCAAATAAAAATGGTTTTTAAAAAATTTTAAAAACAATTAAATGATTTTCCATGTTTATTTATGTATTTTAAAAATTTTGTTTTCAATGAAAATAATTTCGATACTCACAAATATTATCTTATGAGTTTTATATGCATTTTAAATGAAAATATTTTTAATAAATATTCAATATTTCTTATAACTTTTCAAAATATTTTCAAAAAAAAATATTTTCGAGAAATTTTAATGTTTTTAAAATCATTTTACAAAGAAAATAATATATTTTCTTTATGAAATATTTTTAATTGATATTTCAAAATTATTTTACATATAAGATGACATCTGTTGGTGTTACTCATTCCTTTATGAGTAACTTATCTAATTCTTCCATTCATACTCATTCTTTTAATAGTTTATGTTTTTGATGGTGTAATGTTTATAAAACCATTATATTTTCTTCATAGGATATATGATTTTGAAACCCAGTTCTATTAATATGCTATGATTTTATGAAATGATTATGATACCAATCTCTCTTGCAAAGGTAATTATATGTTGGAATTTTTATGAAACCGATTTAAATTTCTAGGTTATGATAGGATATTTATAAAACCAATCTCATTTTATGGTTCATGATATGATGAATGTTTTATTTTGTTGGGGAACATGTGTGCCTGATTATATAATGTGATGTATGGAACCTACATCTCCCTCCAATGCATTAGTTATGATAAATTTTTTATGAGCTTAATGGATACATGGATTTTATCCCAAGCCCAAGAACAAGAATACATACAGGTTTTAGCATAAGACTAATGATAAGTAGGTACACAGGTTATTGACCAAGCCTGAAAGTAAGTGGGTACACAGGTTGTATCCCAAACCTATAAATAAGAGGTTACATGAGTTATTACCCAAATATCAAAGAAGGTTCATGGGTGATTATCCAATGCCTAACATGTTATAAAGATACTAGTTGGTATCCTTGAAATAATATTTTCTATTCTTATAGGAAGACCATAAATTCTATGTCATA
Organism: Viscum album; assembly: GCA_963277665.1. Taxonomy (NCBI): domain Eukaryota; kingdom Viridiplantae; phylum Streptophyta; class Magnoliopsida; order Santalales; family Viscaceae; genus Viscum; species Viscum album. The sequence goes on from OY728164.1 coordinate 1,822,572,493, forward strand.
CTTCAATGTTATGTTTTCATGGATTATGCTCTTAGTCCCTTTATGATTCATGTATTGAGAACTTCTAATCTCTATGCCATGATTCATGTTTATGATTTTTGATATACTTGTAATGATCATCTAGTATTATGATCACATTTTCATACCCCTATGATCATATTTATGTTTAAATATCTATCTTTTTTTTCTCATAATGAGTATCTTATATCACCCCTTTTTGTGTTTCCTCTCCCATGTTATGAAGATATGTATTATGTATACTATTTAAAATAATGGTTCTAGACTTGTAGAACCTATTGTGAGATAATATAGTTGACCCGGATATTTTCTTTTATATTTCCTTGTCTCCAAATAAAATAAACTAATACGATCTTTTAGATTATATTAGCAAAATGTTTTATGTATTCCAAAAAATTGACGTAATGTCTATGTACATTAATAATTGGTATTTATATTATGGTTTCCCATCATGGGACAACAATGGGACATAATGTGCATCATAGGATGGTCTATATCCCTTTAGCCATTGAATCTTAGGAATGAATGATTCCCAAAATTTGGTGGGGAAAGAGTCGTGTCTACTTATTCAAGGTAATGCACTATCTCTCATTTAAATAGTGCATGTTTTCCCTCCATAACATCAAATCATGCTACTATGTTCTTGAAATTCTCAAAGAGCTCAGGCAGGATGACTATTTGGGTACGAGTTTGAACACGGGGAATAGCGGGTTGTTGTGGTGGATTTTACAATACGTATGATATATAACCTGCATATATTGGATTGTGAGAGATATCATGGTATGATTTAGGATTCTTTCATCCCGTTTAGGGAAATATTAATATCTAGATGTTGTTAGATCCATGAATATTGGATGTCATTACTCAATGTAAGGTGGGTGTTCTGTCATTGATTTAACTATTGCTATGAATCCTATTTATTTTGGTATGCAATATGGAATAATGCGATGAATCTATAAACAAAAAAATACTTATAAGGTATGTTTCCGTAAAGTGAATATATGATGAGATTTAACAAATAATTCACTCTTTATTATACCAAGAAATTCATTCCTCAAGTGTTAGAGGTTCAAAATCATTAGGAAGCGGGTATGTCATGGATGTGCCATTAGATTATTCCTTTTAAGATTCTCAACTTGTTGGTTCTAGTGGATCGTTTTAGGGGGATCCTAAATTCATGTATAGCCTTTATTACCTAGAATGCACACCTTCTTTAACCAATTCAGTGTCGACCATATTTCTGATGGAAGCATCTCTACCCTATTCTTCTATATCTGGTTCATATTCTATAAGAACCAAAATGGTGGTTCTAATGACGTTCACCAATGAATAACACATATCGTGTGTCACATTAGTATGAAAATGATAATAGGTTTTTTTAATTGGGTATCTTCAAAGAGAGATATAATATTCTTGAGGATTTTTACCACTAATCGATCATCTTTTCTTGTGGCCATTTTCCGAATTCAACATTTCAGTCATGTACCCTTCTACAGCCATCTACATAAGGGTGATTTGATTAGAATATATTTATTGCTTCATTATTATTGTTTCTAATGATGGAATTGAGTCATGAGAGGAGATAATTTTGGAGGATTTACATTGTGGTGCTACCACTAAATAGGAAAGCAACAGTATCTGTTGAGGAGGTAGTTGAGGTATAAATGCCTCTAACACGGTTAGATAGAGATATTTTAAACCCAATGTTAGAAAACCCCATGTTGGGTTTGGAGACCTCATGGGGATGGGATGTGTTTAAAATTTCAACATCCTAGTGTTTTCGTGCTTCTTCTATACAACAATGGTAGCTACTATTATAACCCTTCATTTGATCTTTCTGATATTTTTGTGAACACGATATGGTTTCATTATAAGGTCTATATATGAGATTCCACTTTTATGGAATCTTTTTTAACTATAAATTATCTTTACAAAAGTTATAATCCAACTCAAATATCTCGGATTCCCAATGGAATAGACTTTTTATGACTTGATCTCACTAGACTTGATGATTCTGATATTTGTTCTACGATGATTTCTACTAAGTGTTTCATCTTTCAAAATAATATTTGTAATTTGAGATCCTACCAAATTGAAAAAAATTCAAAAAAACACATCTAACGAGCCTTGATAATTAGAGAGTGAGGTAAAATGCAATGTTATGTGGTCTCACCATCCCTTGATTCTAACATCCATTGGGGAATTGATGAACAATTGATGAAGCATTGTTAAACCATTGAGAATTATTCTTTGTACACCGTTATGTTGTTTGCACGTTTTCAGGTATCACATATGTTGGAAGGAAGCTATATCAATTTGGTGATGTTACTCTTTGATCATATATACATGATATGGAAAATTTTCAATGGAAAATAATTATTTTTTATTTTATAAAGATTCATCAATATCTTCAACCGAATTTTCTGAAAATTCACTTCTGAAAATGTTTCTGGTATACTATATTGAGGATTGGATAGGGTCCAAAACGTTAATAGTAAGCTGTTTTCATAATATTGTTTCAATATCAATAATGCATACACATAGTCGTCCATCGAAGATTACACCTCCTTATCTGACTAATGAAGAAATTTCTCAACATACATTCCATAAAAAATATGGTTATGGGGAATCGCATCCATGATGTTTACAGGTAAATGGTCCAAGTGTGGTTCAGAGTGTGATTGTTCCCATGGAATTTATGTTGGTTGATAATGTATGTAAATTTATAATGATAGGGGTCTAGGAATTAATGGCCATATTTTCCTAGATGCATAATGATATGAAGGATTACTCACAATTAAATTTAAAAAGGTATGACCTTCTTTTCGAAACTAGTTATTTCTGTGGGGAAGACCTTTGTAGCGAATTCTATCAAATGGTGGACTACAATCATGTATCAAAATTGAACCACTAGAATAATTTATATGGAACATTTAAGGTGGAATGTGGAAAGGGGAGGTCCTTCTTGATGTATCACCTTTTATCCATATGGAGGGTTTCCATGTTACATGTCAATATATAATCTCCCATTATTGATCATTTCATAACCACTAAGGATACCTTCATGGTAAATTTTTTAGGGAGGACAAATGTACTTACTTGTAGCAGTGTTTTGAGGAGAACCTTCATAACTATGTTTATTATTTCAGTAATTTGATAACATATTATCAATAACATTATCCACCATTGATAGATTTTGTAGGGATACAAGAACACCATTAATAAGCAGTGTAGGATCAATGGACTACTTTATGTTTTTAATTTCCTTTTACTGAGATTTATTTTTTGGTGCTCTCCTTTAGGAGGTAGAAGATGCATGTTGTGGAAAATGACATTACAAGATTTGATAATACCTAAGTTAATATTATAAAGAATATTGAATTTACCATTTATTATTCTTTATTTTGATTATAGTATGTGTCTACCATGGGGTTTCCAATGAAATGGTCCAAAGACCTCTAGTTGGAATAGAGATATATGACCCTTCTATTTGTCCAATTATCATTGGATATCACTGAAAACATTCTTATTAAGAAGAAGTGATATGTTCCTAATGATGGGACAATATTATATCAAGCTGATAAGTTTCCCAAATTGAGGAGATGGGTTTTTTTAATCCAATCCTAGAAACTTCTATTTATGTCATCATATCATGGAAGGTTTGTAGAATGTGTCTAGGTATTGATGTCTATGATTCCATTATTTCCAGGATATGATATTTGAATTCCATACTGGGGATGAGGATATATGATCATTCCATTATTGGAGAAGGTATTTGAACATGATTTTTCTTCTATTCCAATCCAGAAGGTATTGAAAAACATTGTATTTAGGGGCATCTATATGGGTCTTCTCCAGCTTTTTGTTGGGATTTGCCAGCTGGTTTCTCCGGTGCATAACAAATTGTATTGAACGGATTTATATGAGTTAGTAAGTGTATGGGCCCACTTATTGGTTACCAAAATTTCTTGGTGGGGGGATTATCTATAGATAACATAGATATGTTCCTATTCTCAGTTGTTTGTTCACCTCCCTTGGTAGAATGTCATCTATATCTGGGTCAGAGTTCCACGAAATGGATCCCACAAGGCAACATCCATATCTTGTTGAGGACTTGGAACCATTTGATGTCAACAATGATATTTGATCGAAATACCCATTTATGGTTACTCCATTTCTATTGATAGTAGATCTCACTGGACTTTTTATATGATTCCCTAAGAAACGAGATGATCATATTATTGCATTCTATAAAAATGCCTCCGAAATGGTTTGAGACTATGATGAATATCACCTCCATCATGTCCTCCATCCATCGTTCCGTGAATTAATGGTGTGTTATAATTTTACAAGGGTCTTATATTATGTCCTCCAATGATTGGATAGTAATATTGTGGTGGTACTCTCTAACCAGTGCATTTCATACCCCACAATGGAGATTCATGGTTGGTGTGGGTATCCTCTTTTTGCATGAGGATCCATCTTGCACTGATGTTGATGTGTATTTTCATGTTAGTTAGTAGGATACCATTTGTAATGAAGGATATTATATTGAATGGTATAGGGATATACATGTGAAAAATGATAATACCCATCAAATAAGTATCACAATTTATGAAAAGATGTGTAATTGGTTATTTTAAAAATCTATGTCAGACACTCTTTAATAATCGTATATAAAAGGGGCCTGACATATATGAAATAATGAATCTTTGATTATTTGATGTTATCACATTAGAATCTTTATTCCTTCTCATGCCCATTCATAGTTGGTTATGTTTCAATGAGGGTTTTTTTTTCTGGAACTTGAACCACACAATGGTTCCCATATCCATGATGGCTTAGAGACCTGCTTTCCAAAGGTAGGTGATCAGTGGAAACTTTTCCCAAAAACACTTTGGAATTGACATTGGTCAATTGAAACGGATTAAGGGACCATCACACTATTTAGGGGTGAGTTATTTCCCACTTTATAAATCCATTATAGGTCTAAGAAGTATTTTTTGAATCACATATATGTTGAAAACAACAAATAGGTCACACTTTATATTTATAGTCAACCATAAACATGTCTGGAATGAATCCATGTGTATGTATCCAAGGTTCTCCATTGATGAAATCATTTGTATACAAGAAAGTTTTTGAACATGGTTATGTTTATTATTTTGTGATGATGGATTTAATCCAAAAAGTAGAGAACAATATAAATTATCATCATCTAGGGAGATGGTATTTTTTTGTATTGGAATAGGGCCCATGAGAGGGGATTCCAACATATCCTAATGAATGTAATCAGAACCCATATATTTTTGTGATAAATTATGGGAAAACTCATACATTTTATGAACATGTTACAAGGATTGATCCATGAATTTTAACATAGTGTGGTACATAAATTTAGGTGTAATGTGTCTAATTTTTTTTGGGTCTTATGCTGAATTAGCCCTTGGACGGTGCTAATTATAACTGGGAATTTAACGTACGAGGTGAATGATGGATGAAAGTGATATTTCCTCAAAATTGGGGGGGTGATCTTACTTGGAATATGGGTTAATAATTAAGGTAATGTAAGGGACCCAAAATGAATAAATCGCTTTCTGTTGGATTTGACCATACTGAGAATACATACTAGAAAAGATTAGGGAGATTTTTAAACACTAGAAGGCTTCTGATATATCCAACTAGGATGGGAATCATAGCCCCCATATTTTAGAAGGGCTGGGGATTACACGATAGAGGAGGAATAATGAGGATATTTTATTTTTCTAGTGATAAGATAATAATTAACCTCTAATCCTATGTGATTCATTTTTAGTGTGACGAATACGAGGAAGTGAAATATGTGGCGCCTTATATGATTTTGTTCTCCAACTATCCATGAGTATGAGTGTATTGAAAGCAGTAGAGGTCCATTAAAAAATAATTAGGGGATTACTCTATCAGGGATACCATTATATATTACCCTAATCTTATCTTTTGATAGGTTGAAGAGAGGGATAGCGTGTGTCTATGAAAAATGGACGTCATTACCTGGCCTAAGAAACCACCTACCACTATTCAGAAACCAGGATCCTCATTACAATAGGAATATATGATTGAGTAAATTCATAGGATCCTTCTTATAATATAGGTAAACAGTGTGATCTCTTTTAAATTGGGAAGTTATGGTCAATATGACATGCTTGTGTTTCCTATGATTTGATAACACATGTGATGAGACTTTGGAGAGGATCTTGTCTTCTTCCCCATAGTTGATAGATTGGGATAAATTGGTACCCTACCATTGGGGATACAGAAAAAAGACCACAATATACCAATTTTTCTCTTTATTTCACACATAAATATGATTTATTACATAAACTTTAACTTAAAACAAATCTAAGGATCGACAGGTCTAGTGTCTTGGGAAATTAGGAACATTACATAATAACTTAGAACATAAAACACATCATATTTATTGTTATATTTCTTTACATGAACGCAACATTACTTTGTACTTAACATTGCATGGGATAACAAAAAGACATGCATAACAAAAGGGTGAGCTATAAAAATTTTTATGGGAGTAAACATGGATAACAAGAAGAATACAATACATGTTAGGAAATAGTATAATCAATGGAGAATAAGAGAAAAATGAATATAAGGGTATGATATAGCATGATTATCATAACATGGAAATGTGGCAACAACACTAATCAAGGTATTGGCATGAGCCAAGGATAATTTCACATAGAGCATGAGTAACCCTCATTGAAAATGAATTAGAATGTGTATTCCCTTATTGCACCTGATGTATCATGATACTAAACTTTACTCAATTCATTAGAGAGCTATCAGGGACCGCCCTTCTTAATCATTTCATTTCATGCATATGTGTGCCACATTGATCATAAAAAATGGATTCATTAAACGTCGTCATTAATTTCATGACAAAGGAATATGGAATTCATACATTAATCTATTAAATCAATAAGTAAATTTCTATAATGGTTAATACCCTTGATAACGAAATGGGCATGTTTTTACTATATAATGGCTTTGACTTTGGAAAACTGTGGTTCAATTTCAGTAGCACAATAGCGGGACATAAGAATTCATAAAAATGTTTGATGAGAGAGAAAATGAAATATAATAATATGTGCATGAAATGGAATTCAAGGGGGTTCTATAGATACATTTCCCATGATATGTAATGGAATTTAGATTCATCATATAAAAGAATTTCTAGAATGTAAATGAGAAAAGAGAAATTCCTTACGTAATTTAGGCATGGTAACAGATTTACACGGGAGGCATTAATGATAGAGAAAGAGTTCTATCATAATTAAAACATAATCAATAAAGTATGTGGGAGGTTAGAAATCATACACCAACATTTTTATATTGTAATTAAAAGGGTATAAAAATATATAGAAATTTGGACCTAAAATGAGAAATAATGAAACCCCTTACCTTGATGTGTGATCCCATAGGATTCAGAGAGGCTTGAGAGAGGCTTCTTGGGATCTTGGGGAACTTTGGGAGGACAATGGAGAGAGGAGAGCAGAGTAGGGGCGTATTTAAAGGATTTTTAGTGATGAGACGTGTGTTCTTGGGTCAGTTTATATAGAAAAAGTGAGGGGATTTTTTATTATTTACGTTTTGGACACCACACATTAAACTAGTAAAATCTGCAAACCAACCCATGGTTACATTCCCTAGGTTTTTACTAATTGGGAGTGGAAAAAATTATTCTATAATGCCAATGTCATAAATGCTCAAAATATTAGGCTTTCTTATGTGGAGATGAGTCACACACTCATGAAAGTAAATTTAAAAAGTTAAAATGTTTTATAAGTCTTGAAGAGTCCACTAAAGCATTTTAATATAAATCAATCAAACCCAAAATCACATTATTTTAATGTTAATTCATATATTGGAAGAAAATAAGATTTATTTTATTTTATTACATCACTATTTGGTCATTATGATGTCATAAATCACATTATATATTTAAATGTTATTTAATGTTTAACCAAAAATTCGGTTGTCTCCGAAAATTATTAAAAATTGACCCTTGTATAATTTCAATGGAAAAATTCCAAAAATAAAATTTATTTTATCTATATAATTTTCTAAATATTTGAATCTTTTCGTTTAAAATAAAAACTGACATTTATCGAAAATTCATCGGTTTTATCAGAAAAATAGCTTTCAAACCATAATAAAACTCAGATTTTTATTCTTAAAAAATATATGATCATTTATATTTCATAAAAAGTAATTTAGTAATAATATTTGATAAAAATATTATTTAATTAAAAAAATCCCATAAATCATCAAAATATATATCTTATTTAAATATTACCTAAAAAATACTCTTTTTTCTTTAAAAACAATTTACCAAGTTACAATAATAAAAAAATGTATATTATCTATAAAAATAATATACATAATCATAGTGCTAGGGTTTAGTTAGATAAAACCTTATAAAAGATGCATAAGATCGAAGGGTAATGTGAGATATTGTGACAGACTCTTGGGTGTCTTGGAAAACATCGATCGGGTGGTAATCGCTTCTAACTTACACTTCTCCCATATGTGGTTCCGTTCAAACTTAACATATTAATGCACAGCTTGGGATTTGGTAAAAATGGAAACCAATGACGCCACATCCTATCTGAGCTCTGGAAAATGGGCTTCGTATGGAGTAATTCTACTATATGAGGCCATCACTTCATTTTTCTTTGTATATTGGATTTGTTAATGCCCTCTATTTATAATAATCAATTAATCATTGTTCAACAACTATATTAGAAATAGATATAATTCATGTCATTATTTTAAAATCCAAAAACATAAATCCATGTAGGTTCATATCTTATATAACCATTTAACATAACATGACATTTAATTAGATCAAGAAGAATTTACAGTAATGAATATTTTGGGTCATTATAATTTCCCCCATTAAGAAATTTCACACTCAAAATTTCCTTTTTCAGCACTAAAATAGATTCAGGTAACTCTACCTCATCACATCCACTGATTCCCACATGTCTTCTTTAAACACGTGGTTTCTTGACAACACATTGACAAGGGGAATTGTCATATTTTATATGAAATTTTCCCTACGATATACGATATTCACCGACTTCTCTTCATAGGAGAGTTCATTCTACAATGATACTACCTCTGGATTTAGTACCTGTGATGGGGCAGGTATGTACTTCCTCAAGAGTGATACATGGAATACCTCATGTACTTGAGATAGGTTTGGTGGGAATGCTAGTTAATAATTCACTAATTCAATGTGATAAAGGATCTCAAATGGGCCAATGTACCTTGGGCTAAGCTTCCCATTCTTTTAAACTCTTATAACACTCTTCCACAAAGATATGTGGAGGAATACCATGTCTCCGACATCAAACACATTGTCTCACCAATGATCATTAGAATATCTCTTTTTTCGGCTATGAAAAACTATAATGTTATGATGGATGGTTTTAACATTATCCACCATTTCATTGATCACTTTTGGAAGTAGGTTATTCCTCTCCCCAACTTCATCCCTACATACCGATGTTATGCACCTCATCCCATTCAGGGATTCATAAACATCCATTTGGATGCTTTAGTAGAAACTATTATCATAAGAGAACTCAGCTACAGGAATATTTTAATCCCATCCTTTTTTAATGTACATTGAGAATTCTCCCATCATTTCCTCATGTTTTTTGATTTTCTGATCAGATTGGCGATATGTTTCAGGTTGATACGCCATACTAATGTTCATCTTAGTATTCAGATCATATCAGATTCTATTCCAGAACATAGAGGTTAATCTTGGATCTCAATTAGATACAATTTATAGTGGCTCTCCATGATTCCTTAACACGTCTCAAATGTATATATGTGCCATTTGATCGAGTAAGAAATCCTCTCGAATTGTAATGAAGTGTTCAGTCCTTGTATGATGATCCAAAACAACCCTAATAGCATTATTTGTTTTTTATGTATTTGGATGTCTGGTGACAATGTTAAGGGTGATGTTTATCCATATCTATATTGGTATGGGAAATGGTTTCAACATCCACTTAGACTTCGGCCACTCAGCCTTCACTTAATGACATACCAGGAACTTTGATGTATAATCAGCGATCACATTCTTCATTTTATCCACCATTAATGCCCTCATTGATCTGGATACATCTTTGTGATTCCTAGGTAAATGGTTAAATTTGAACTATGTGCATCATCCAAAAGTTCTTTCTTCAACTCAAGATTTTGTTAAACATATATTCTTGACCAAAATCTCACAATTCCTTCTTCATTAACATTGTAATTCGGGATTTCATTTTTTTATAGTTACCACTTTCTTATGAATTCCCACATCATTATTTTGAGCATCCTTTAAAATTTACAAAAGATAATGTTGATCAATCATTTAGAAAAGGATTGATGATGTTCTCTTCTTTATTATTCCAATGTCCATCATCCTCAAATCTAAGAAGATTGGATCCTTTTAAATTCTCATAAATGGTAGAATTGTTGGGTCCTTTCTACAAAGATAATACTCGACCATGTTCACTTTCTCTGGGTGGTAGTGGATTGAGAAGTCAGAATCGTTGATCAGCTCTAACTATCTTTGTTTTTGCATGTTCAGCCCTTTATAATTGAATGTATACTTGAGGCTTTTGTGATCCCTATATATTTCACACTTCTCCCCAAATATGTAATGCCTCGATATTTTCAAATATAAAATTACTGCAGCCAACTCCAGGTCATGTGTTGGAAAGTTTTTCACATGAACTATCAATTTCCTTGAATTATAGCCAATGACTTTTTCATTTTTAATCAACACATATCCCATTCCCTTCTTCAAAGCATCACTGAATACCATAAAAAGTTATCCACTTGGGGGTAGTGTGAGCATCAGTGTAGTTATAAGACACTTTTTCAAATCCTGGAATCTATTTTCATTCATCACTGCATGAAAATTGGGCTCCATTTTCAATTCTCTTGGTATGAGGGTTAGACAATAGTGAGAAATTTCTCAAAAATCAAAGAGAATATCCAGCTAACCACAAGATGCTACGGATATTCGTTTCTGATGTTGTCCTCCTCTATCCCTGTATTGCAGCTGTCATGGAGGGATTTACAGATATCACATTTCATGTGATAATGTGACCCAACAATGAGACATCCTTCAACCCAAAAGCACAATTTTTATACATTTCATAGAGGTTCTCCTTTCGCACAGTCTCTAGTATAGTTCATATATTCTACTCATTATCCCCATGGATTTGGAGTATATTATATATCTTCTATAAAGACTAACACAAATTTGGTGAGTTAATCTCTAAAGACTCTATTCATTATGTCCATGATTATTTCTAGAGAATTAGTGAGTCAAAAATGAAATACTATTAATTCATAGTGCCAATGCCTTCTACAAAAAGATGTATTGGTGATATCCCCCTTCATCACCCATACTTAGTAATATCTGGACTAAAAGTCCACCTTGGAAAAGTATTTTGATCTATGTAGCTGATCAAAAAAGTCATAAATTCATCGCAGATGAAACTTTTTATTTGTCGTCATTTTTTTGAGCTCATGAAAATGAATACATAGGTTCATTGAGCCATCCTTCTTCTAGAGGAAGAGGACTAATGCACCCCATAGCGAAGCTCATGGGCATATAAATCCTTTATCCAGATTCGTCTATATTTTTTTCATCACCTCAAGCTCCGAAATATCCATTTGATAAGGAATCATGGATATTGGAAACTCCCCAGGTATAAGATCAATTGAGAACTCAACATCTCTTCTAGGAGGAAGACCAGGAAATTCCTCAGCAAACACATCTATGAATTCCCTAACAATATGCATGTCTTCATTGATGGTTGATTCCATGGAAGAAATCATATATGAAAGCTACACATGATCATAGGGTAGTAATATCCACACTTGAAAAGGTGGTGCTAATGAATATTCATCCTCCTCCTTGAAATTGTACAAAATTAGGGGTTGATTCACCATATGGAGAGTGATTTCCCTCCCATGACAATTTATATTGTCTCTATATAATGAGAGACAATCCATGACTATAGTTTCATCAAATTTCACCTAAAAGAGTATTATTTGGTTCTCTAGAACGTTCAATCCACATATTATAATATACGAGGAGTTATATTCTTGGGTTGTAATGATTGACCCATTTGTTGCACTCATTGATATCTTTACATTCATGATTTGTGGTGGTGTTGGGATAGTTGAAGTAAACATTCGAGATATAAAGTAATGCACATTACTAGAATCAAAATGTATGTTCACTATTTTTGAATGCATAACTGGCATAACTTTCACCACTTCATTGTTGGGGTTCACTTTGGCGGTAGTGATGGAAAAAGCTTGCCTTTTGGCCTTAGAGTTTGTAGGATTCTACCAAAAACCCAAGGATTAGGGCACTGATTTGAATGGTGTCTTGGTTCTTGGTAGTTAATGAAATGAAAAACTCATTGAGGGTTGAACGGACAATTCTTATCCACTTTAGAGGCGACGAGATTTTCATATCGGTTGTAAATGGTTGGGTTCCCTTCTATTCCACACCAAAAGCATTTCCTATTCCCCTTCAAGCAATTCTTGGGGTTCTTCATTCCAAACCATTGGAAAGTGGGGTGATGGATTTTCGTAGAATCAATGGATTTATCAATTGGAACTCTATAATTAATGTCCACCTTAAACTTATTATCCCTTAGATTCCCCTGATATTCTCCAATATGCATTTCGATCTTGATGGTATATCAGACAATTTCTTCATAGCTATCGAAGTCACAGATCTCTAGGGATTTCCATAGGCTAGGTTTTAGCCACCCAAATAAGCGATCAACCATGAATTCTAGGGAAATGAAAAAGATAGAGGAATATCATGAAAGCCTTATAATGTTTTCCTCGTACACATTGATGGATTCATCACCGTTTTTTCTTGAGGGAAAGGAAGTCCCTTTTCATCTGAATTCGGTGTGTGTGCAGAAAATATTTATCGAAAAACATTTTCTAGAAATCCTTTCATTCCAATGCCTCAATATCCTCCTCCAGATTCATGTTCTTTATCAATGTCCATCATTGATCAGATTATCCCTCTATATGATAATCATCCAAAATAACCGTCTCATGTTCGGAACATTGAAAGATAGAGATGATCTTTTCAATGGAGTTGACCTATTGTTCAACAATTGAGGTATCATATGATCCATTAAAATTAGGTAGCCTTTATCTCAAGAAGATCTTGATAGTGAATTATTCTTTCTTAGGGCGGTTGAGCATTCCTCCTAACACATGTCTCTATTCCAATATTGAGTTAACTGAGAGATTATCATGAAAATGTTAGAGATTCCCACTCTAATTAGATTGGGCATCCCATTAGAATAGTCATCACATTGTTCCTTGCATCAGTTTTTCGCCCAAGTCCTCCTATTACTGGTCATTGGATGGAGTAAAAGGAGAGTTAGGTGTAACACAAAAAGGGTAATCCATAGACAAAAAATTATAACTTATAAATTACTATTATTTCCTTGACATATGAATTTATAGGCTTCAATATATGTTATCCAGGATCTACATCGCATCACATATTCTTAGGGGAATTTTTTTTATTCCCTTAATAATGATTTATTCTAAGATTAAGAATTTACCAATAAATATCCCCTTGGAGTGTCATAACCATGAGTGATGTAGGGCCCATTGTAGTGTACCGGGATACCCTAGGGAAAGCCTAAAACTCCTTGTCGTAGTTTTAACTCCTAATTGCATCGGTGCTAGAGCCACCACAACATACTCGTATCTAGATAGGTATTTTTTTTGATAAACTACTTAATAAATACTCAATAAAATTTCGTGATGTTTTTATTATACATATTCTTATCCTTATGGCTTTCACTAGTATTTTCTAATCATAATCCCCAAAATAACAAAACCTATCATCAGATACCAACAATGAAAACCCTTCTCTTTATTTCCCAAATAAACATGATTTATTACATCAACATGAACATATGGAAACTCCGAGGATAAATTGGTCTAGTGTATTGGGAAATTAGGAACATTTCATAACAGCTTAGAAGATAAAACCCAATATCATCATTTAAAACATCAATTACATGACCACAACATTCGTTCGTACATAACATTGCATGGGATAACCTAAGGGCATGCATAAGAAATGGGTGACCTATAAATCCATGTAATGGAGTAAACATGCCTAAACTGAATATTAAATTACATATTAGACAATATAAATATCAATGGTTCATAAGAGAAACATGAACATAAGTGCATAATTTAGGATGATTATCATAACATGGAAATATTTCTACAACACTTAACATGGTATTAGTTTGAGCCAAGGATTATTACACCTGGAAAATGAGTAAACCCTCATTAAAAATTAATTATATTGTGTAAAAAATCATTTCACTTGATGTTTTATGATACTAATATTTACCAAATGCAATAGAGCACTATCAGGGAACACCATTCTTAATCATTTCATTTCATGATTATTTGTTCCACATAGATCAAACAACATGGATTTATTAAACAACATCATTTATTCCATGATAAAGGAATGTGGGATTCATACATGAAACTCTTTAATCAATAGTTAAATGAAAATAAAGGTGAATACCCTTGATAGAGCAATGGTCTTGGTATTTACTAAACAATTACTTGGGATTAGGAAAATCATGGTGCAATTTCGGCTGCATAACGACATGACATAAAAATTCATAAATATGGTTGAAAAGAGAAAAAGGGGGTATCTCATCATATATACATGAAATGGATAGTAAGGGGGTCATATAGATACATGTACCAACATATTTAATGTAATTTAGATTCATCATATTGAGTAATTTATTGAATTTAAATGAGAAAAGAGCAATGCCTTACAGAATTTCAGCATGGTAACATGTGTACATTGGAGGAATTAATGAGAGAGAAAGAGGTCTCAAATAATTCAAACATAATAAGGAATGTATGGGGGATGTGTGAAATAAAATCCCAATATTTATAATTGGAATTAAAATATTGTAACAATATAAGTCAATTCTGACAAAAAATGAGTATTGAAGAAATCCATTACATAGAAGTGTGATCCTAATCCTTGGAAGAGGCATGATAGAGGTTTCATAGGAAATTGGGGAGCCTTGAGAGGATAATTGAGAATAGAGGGTAGAGTAGAGACATGATCCAAGGGACTTTAGTGAAGGGATGAGGGAGCTTGGGTGGGATTATATAGGAAAAGTGATAGGATTTTTTATTATTTAGGTTTTGGACACCACACATTAAACTAAATAAAACATCAAACCAAACCAGGTCTTTTTAACTTTTTTTAAAAGTGATGTGGAAAAAAATGTTTTATAAGTCCAATGTCCGAAATTATTAAAAAAAGTCTTTCTTATGTGCAGGTGAGTCACACTCTCAATGAAATCAATTTAAAAAGTATAAATTCTTTTTATGTCTTAGAGGGTCCACTAAATCATTTTAAAATATACAAAACAACCCAAAAATCACATTATTTTAATTTTAGAACATAGATTTTTTGAACAACCCATTTATAGTATTTTATTACATCACAATTAGCTCATTATGATGCCATAAAACACATTATATATTTAAATTGTATTTAATTTTTACCCAAAATAATCGACTGTCTCCGAAAATTATGAAAAAAATAACCATTGGATTGTTCTGACATCTTAGGTCCATGAGTTATATTCATTTTATCTATATACTTTTATAAATATGTGAATTTTACCTTTAAAATAAATATGGACATTTATCTAAATTTCATTGGTTTCGTCAAAAACAACTTTCATACATTAATTAAAATCAATATTGTATTCATAAAAATTATACGATACTTTATATTTAATAAAAAGTAATTTATTAATAATATTTCATTAAAATATTATTTAATTTAAAAAAATCATTAATTTATCAAAATATAAATCCTAATTGAATATTAATTAAAAATACTATTTTTTCGTTAAAAACTACTTACCAAGAAACAATAATAAAAATAATGTATATCCTCTATACAAAATTAATGTACATAATCATAGTTCTACGGTGTTGTTAAATAACCTCTTATAATAACTGCATACGAACTATGTTTAAGGTGTTTGATGGTAACAGAATTCTGGGTTGGCTCTGATAACATCACTTGGGTGGTAATCTCTACCAACTTGAACTTCTCCCGTAGGTGGTTCCATCCCTTCTTAACATGTTGAAGCTCGACTTGGGATTGGTCAAGGGAGAATCCCAATGACGCCACCATCTTTTTGAAATCTGAAAAATGGGATTCGTATGGAGAAATTCTATTGGATGAGGCCATAGCTTCTTTTTTATGAGTAAATTGGTTTTTTGAATCCCTATATTTATACTAATCAATTGATCACTGTTCAACAGCTATATTTGCAATGGTTTCAATTATTAATGGTATTTATAATTCCAAGAACATAAATCCAAGGAACTGCATATGTTATATAACCAGTTTACATGAGAATAAATATGATTAGAACAATCATAATTTTCATTAATGAATGTTTTGGTTCATTAATCACAAGGTTCTTTGACCAGGTGGTGGCTGGGTGACTTAAAGAGATGTGTTTCCCAGGTGATACTTGGGAAAATTGAGAGAGACTTTTCCTAGGTGATTCTTTAGAGATTTAGGTTTGAATTATACTAGGGGATGCTTGGGTCAGAAGGTGGGTACCTCACCCAGGTGTTACTCGGGTGAACATGGGATGGTTTCTAGAGAGATGAACAACCTGGGAAACCAATCATTGGTGTGATCTTTCTCAAACATCCAAGGGAATCCTCAGGTTCCCCGTAAAATGCCTTTCATATGTACAAATATTGGGTATGGGTCATCACCCTAGTGATTTTGGACTTGGGTGAAGTGGTTCCTTGCATAGGTGTTTGGTATTTCAAACCTTATAGGAAATCAAATCCATATAATTTCATTTATTCCGTCTTTTTTGTTGTTTAAAGAGATACCTAAGAGGTTTTGAGGACTTGGGAATAGGACTAGAGAGAACATATCATTGAGGATTCTTTTGATCATTTATTCATGTCCAATGGAAATCCCAAGGTTCATATTTATAGGTAATCTTGATTCCCTTGGTGAAGGAGGTGGTTATTAAAAGTCTCTCACGCAGTTGCTACATTTATGACATATTTCTTATAACGACCCCAAGTTTTATCTATAAAAATCCCCTTCTTATAATAATGCCATATAGAATAAAAACACAATAGTACATAATAAAATCTTTTTAAATGATGAATGAATGATATAAGAATTGTTTATTGAAGTTAAGGAACCTATACTAGTAAATAGCAACATGACATATATAATAGTAATTTTAACCCAATGAATAGTAATATTTCCAATTGAGTATTAAAATCACCAATGAAAGTTTAAATAAAATTTATCCATCTTATAAGTGACCTTTTAAAATAATTATATCACTTTATAAGTGTATAAATTTTTTTAAAATTATTAATTAAGTTTTATTTTTTATTGGTCATATATATTTTATAAAAAATTTATGACTAATTATTAATTTAACTGAAAATTTATTCATTAATTATTATTTTTATTTATTATGATTATAAGATACTTTTGAGACCTTGGTTAATTTTACCAAGTGTTATAAATTCAATTATAGTTTTAAAATCATTATTCTTCATTTAAATTATCAATTTATTTTAAAAAATTACTATCTTTTATTTAGAAAATTACTTTATTAAAATTTAGTTAATTTGTGAATTCTACATGTAGAACAATAGTTAGGGTGAATTATTTTGATTTTTCTAATATACATTAATTTTTTGTGAATAGTAATATGCAGTAATTTCTGATATATATAAATCATAATCTAAATACACTATTCTTTGAGTCATGAATGACATAAAATCAATTGGATTAAACTCACATGATCTAATTCCTATATTTAGTATCAAAAATCAACAATTTTTATTGTATTCAGAAAAATAATAAGCTAATGAATTAAATAATGAGAAAACTGCCCTTTCCACGACTATAAATACCACATCTCACCACCTATTCTAATAAAACTTCTGATGTCTTGATCATTATATATATACTACTTACTACTCTTCGCAAACCAATCCCCCACATAAATGTGATTTTGGTCTTATCAAAATACAAAAAACCAATTCCCTAATGAGGTTCTCAAGAAGAAGGGATCAAATGGTAAAACCCTCTTCTATTTTCATTCAATTTCTTTTCAAATTATTTTCTTTTCATTTTTTGTCCTCACATTCCTCATTCAAATGGAATGAAAACTCAATTATCTTAAATATACAATAATTTTATCTTGTTTAATGGAATATTTAAAAATCAAATAACTTCTCCTAGATCTTTTACTTTAAGAATGAAAACATAATCTCTACGATGTTGATTTACCACCTTCATGGATGAAATTCTTTCATATTTCAATTCCATCTTCATGTATAGTCATAAAACTATTTTTATTGTTAAACCATTTTATAATGTATGTATTAAATATTATTTAATTTTCTGGAATCATATTTTACCCAAGATGATAATTTATAAAACATGATGAGTTCGTTATGATAAAAAACTCTAAATTATTCTAAACAATTATCATTAATGATTTATCTAATGAATCATCATCCCTTATGAAAAAGATGGAATATAAAAAATATATATTTTCATTAATAATATATATGTTCAGTTCATTAAAACTATCTTCATCCTACATGATTTTCCAAACACTAATATTTGTAAAATGATCATGACTGAATGGCACGAAGGCCATAATTTTTTATTCTTTTTTGGATAAACACCATTTTATTAGTAAAAGGGGGAAAACTCCCATACTTCAAAGACATAGAAACGTAAAAACCCAAAGGTCATACGGGCCACAATCATCGTGGAACAAGACAACAAAGAAATTCCCCTACCCAGCATCAAAATCATTATGGAAAGCCTGAACCACTACAAGACTACTCAGAAAATTGTTCCATGCAGCAATGCATGGGCTTAGTACTGATGAAAACTCAATACCCAATCAAACATTCAAATCCGAATATCCATACATGGTGAAAGCGACATTCATTGAATCCTCTTCCGAAGAATTTATTTGATGAATGTTTGAATAAAGCAACCTCTTAACCCTTCTAATACAGAATTCAATAAGTGATTATTTCTCAAACCCCTCAAATGATTACTTTATAAAAACCATTCCACAAGATCAAAGATAAACAATATATCAAGACCTTATCCACAAAAATGCATTCATTTTCTTCTCCATAAAAGCCAGTATACCAAATCAGAACTATCACAAATTTCACTGTAATGTAAAAAAATGATGATTCACCTAATACCAATAGTAGAATTATCCAGTACAGATCAGTTATAGTAGAATCAAACTAGACCAGAAGCATAACAAGAATAGATTTAAGAACACATAAATACTAAAAATTACAAAGGAAACAATAACTGATCAAGAATCCATCACTGCATTGATGATGCTTTCTCCTTCACTTACACTTTCAACAATCCACAAATGACAAATCCTCATCGAAAGAACAGAATTGCACAGTAGATCGCAACCAAACCAGAAACCAATCATAAATCAAGGAATGAAAAAACATTACTGAAATGGAAGCCACCAAAACATTTTCCATAAGAATGTTCTCGTTGTATGCTAAAACCTATCATGTTCCTTACTTTAAGACCACACTCAAGGACATAATGGACCACCCAATCACACTCACAAATGACGTCGAAATGAGTCCAAACCCCTCAGACCGTAATAGCGGTGCTCGACCCCTATTCATTCACCACTATATTTTGGGGAAACCTATCCAATTCGGAAGATAGAGAATGAAGAAGGTTGAAACAATGAAAATGTTGATCGAGCCCATGAAGCTGTGACACTATGATTGGATGAGGATGCACACACCACGAACACGATGATCATAAGCACTGAGAGAGAATTTGTCATCGACCTGAGGTGAATAAGAGGAAGGTAGTGAAAAGGAGGAAAACCTAGTGATTATATCCCATTAGGGAAACATCTCGATGGGTATGGGGAGGAAGGAATCAACCATAAACTGATCATTAAAATAATGTAAATCAACACTCCCGAACGATGAAATATAATCTACTAACCCATCTAAAATTATATAAATTATCTTAATGATGTTATAATAAATCAAATACATCTATAAATGGTTTATGAATTTTTAAATAATAAATCTAATATGAATATTCAGCAAATAAAATCAATTTAAGAACACCTTCAGACTTAAGGTAAGGGATTCAACCCAAACCTCCATTATTTCGTCGAGTTATTCTTTCTCTCTTTCTACCTAAATGAAATTCCATTTTTTATATAAATATTATAAATTCTATTTATTTATTACAAAATCATGTATCAAGAACCATTAATCCTTATTGTTTTGGATATACTTTTTTTTAAAAAGGATCCATCCTCAATTTTACCTAATATGTAATCCCGATTATAGGAACATCCTAAATTCATACCCATATTCAAATGAAATCCATAATCTATTTTAAGCCACTATGATTTTAATAAAATCATAAATTTTTTTATGAAGACTGTCTTGGTTCACTTATGGTTTTATAAAAAATATTATGTCATTTTCTATTTTAAATGTTATTTAATGTAATGATTAAACCACACTAAAATGTTTCATTTATAATGTTTCTTAAGTACCATTTTTACAAGTAATCTCTTTGGTTTGAAATTACTTATCATGATCTATGACTAATTCACATAATGAATTTCCATGTATTATTTAATTCATTTCTTTCATTAACACTTTTCTGAAATTGCCATTTATTATTCTCTATGACATAATTATGATAACTATTTATTTTCATGGTTAACCATTATATTTATTTTTGATTACATATGTATGATACATTATATGGAAAACATATTTGTGAACATGTTATGATGGGATTTTCTAGATATTACACCAATGCATTGGGTAATCTTTAGTATCATAAGACGTTAGGCGTAACTATCTTGGTTGTTATCCTTGACTTGTGCTCCTCTTTGTGCAATGCGCCTTGACTCATGCTCCTCTATGTGCAATGAGCCTCAACTTGGACCCCTCTATATGCAGCGAGCCTTAAATCAAGCTCAATTCAAGTTTTATGTTGCTTCCACATTACTATGATTCCATGATTAGACGATCCCATGTTCTATATGTTATGATTTATTATGTTTAATAATGTTCCATGACTTTTTATATCATTATGTTATGCCTTTTAACATATGTGATCATCTTTATTTTTTTACTTATTCCCTAATATGTATTTTTAGCTCATCACTTTTTTCATGTTATCTGAAATTTATCCAATGAATATCTAAGGCTGGAAGAAATCTATGAGCTCATATTGGATGATAAATAGAAAAATTCATTATTAATTTCCATGTTTTAGGTTCCCAATCTTTCATGACACTAGACATTGCAATACTTGTCTTCTAATTTGATGTTTAATTATCATTAATATCATATAATGAAATGATTAAATGACTATAGTCTCTAAAGACTGTATCAAAGGAAAAATTAAGTTATTTTAGGAGACTTGGAATAGATCACATTAGTTGGAATAGTATGGATAAATCTAAGTATGAGAAAAAAATCCTTAATTTTCAGTTAGTACGGTGTAAGTGGTTTATCAAGAAAATAATTCCTTGTTGGGATCATACAAGTGAATGTGGTTTTGGAATAGACGTTCATTGGAGTAACAACTCTGAAAAGTTGTTCCATGCCTAACTCAGGGTAACCTGGTATATGACAATTTCCCATACATCGCACCTAGATTTACAATCTCAGGGGATATGCATTGGTAAATTAATATTGTAATTAAAAACCATTATTATGTGTACAAAAAAGATCCCATAATAATATATGTTAGGAAGTATATCATGGATTACCAAGATTGAACCCTAGGGAATCAAAAGTTATGATATAATTGTCCATTAAGATTATATCCTTATATGTTCAAAGTCTCCCCTTTATTCTTATTAAATAAGTATTCCCACCCCTAATGAAACTTTTAATTTATTATTTAATGGCATGAAATAGAATATAATGTGGAAACAATAAATGTGATAGGAAATGTGATGATTTCCATAATGATATACCAAATATGATGGGAATGTGTGCTCAAAACTTCATGAATGTACATACTCAATTAGATCGGCTTATGAATAACAACATGAATTGTGTGAAACACCAACCTTATCCTAAGAGATAGAAATTTCTCATCAAATCCGTCATATGGAAAATGTATTCCATGTTTAGTGGATCTTCTAATATCCACCTCACAGAACAGTGGATTAACTCTATTGAAATGATTTTAAATGTCTTCCAGTTCCTAGAAGAAGAGAATATTATACTAGCGGTATATATTTTAGATGAGGATGATGATTAGTGATGGAAAATTGAAAAAAAATATAACGTCCAAAGAGGAAATTGATTCCATGGAATGGGAGGAATTCTAGGAAATAATTTCCAATAAATAATTTCCCCAAACCCTCTGTATAAAGATGGAAAGAGAGTTCCTCATATTTAAGCAGAAGGAATATGAGTATATCGAGGAATATGAAGAAAACAATAAAATGCATGCAAGATACACCTCCAACTATGTTATGAACACTAAAATCATGGTTGTTCACTTTTAAGGAGACTAAATACGAGTCTATTAAAATCATTGGTGATTTGAAATTTCAACAGTTATGAAGATATTTTCTATTATTCCCTAAAGGTTGAAATTGAGATATGTTAATCTCAACAGTCTCATGGGCCTAGTAAAAAAAGTGGAAAATTGTTCTGACCCCCTCACCACAATGTGTACCCCTCCTCGGCCTGCAATTTGAGAAAAAATATAATGACCCCCGAGTCCCACCTCTAGTAGGCCTCTGTTTGGCAACTAGCACCGAGCGTATAGTAAACACACAAATGGGAGGCATTACCCTTTATGAGAACTCATGCGGAAGAGAGAGATAATATAGACAACAACGAAATCGAACTCAAAACTGAAATATAAATGAACACCCAAGATCACATATATAATTTCATGTAAATGTACTATAACTGTAAGGGGAAATCTATAAGAACCCAAAAGAATGAAAAAATAGCAGCAACCACAAGACCAAACAGCTCCTGTAATCCCAAGCTAGTAGAAACCAGTTTGATCTCCAAACTGCTCCAAGTGACCTGAAAAATAGTATATATATATATATATATGGTGAGTATAACAGTATACTCAGTAGAATCCTACCTGAAGCCTCTCGCGAAAAAGTAAGTAAAGCATGCTAAATCACATTGAACAAAAAGTGAAACCAACTCGTCACCAAAACATGTATACTATGTTCCCATCCTCACCATGACTACTCTAAAAAATTAATGCATACAATAATATATCATATAATAAATAATATCAAGGGTACCATTCTACTACTTCCCCACTGGTATGCCCCCTTTCCCCAACACCGCACGTCCTAAGCATCTCTCTCCAAAAGGCTTACCCACATACACATGGCTGAAGCACCACAATATGAACCTCGTGTAACAAGCCCACCACATCTACACAAGAATGAACCCAGGTAGTATCTGGGAGCCACCATAGATCAAAAAACGTGTATCATACCTCAGGTATTATACCTCAATACATTACAACCCATACACCATGTAAGGATCCTCAGGCCATCATAGCCTATACACGTTTCACCTATTGTAGTCCATAGGATAATATATCCACATTATATGTGTGTTAACTACCACATGCCATTATAACCCTCTACACACATATATGTGGAAAACTATCCATCGTGCCTACCAGCAAAAGTATCTACCAAGAGAAGAGAGCGGGGCCAAATGGGGTAGTCATCCATCCATCCTCCTACCGGAATGTTGGGTAAATACCCCCCCCCTAGGGCTCAGAATTCCCATGGTGTCATTTCTCTTACCGACAGGGTGGAGTACCATAAAGAAGAACAAAAATTACAGAATATACTCTATCTCACAACCACACTATGGGTATAACCTAGTCTTAGACTCAACTGCAACTAATGTCACTCAAACTTATGGTTTCTACATCTAAGACTAGGCATCCTATTAGTAGACAAACATTTAAATAGCTTTATTAGATTAATTAATTCTTTTTTATCAGATCTAGTTTACGTTAATTAATTCTTTAAACACAAATTAACTATTTACAATTCCATATTAAATTTCGTTAGCATCACACCCAAAGTCCACTGTGCCTTTAAAATTAGAACCTCATCATTATGTTCCAGCAACTCCAACCACAAGGGTTATCATAATTTATTCAATTATTCATTACAGAAATACTTTCTCAAATTCTCAGGCATTCTAGAAAAACATTCTATGCTACTGAACACAAGGGGGCTGAACACGGTGAGTATATATACTACCTGTCTAGTATTTTCCACCTATAGAAAGAGAGTAGACCCATCCTCCCTTTATATGATAAAGACGGAATGCATATGGAACACCCCTTGAATTTTCACATCATTCGAATGAAGGGTAAGCTAGACCAACTGCATTGAGCAGTGGGGAAATATAAAGAAGATAATTAACCAGAAATGAATGAGAAAACATCCAATAATCCCATCCATCTTTTTCTATCATCCTTGGTGTCCTCCCCAACACCCACATGCATAAACCACTGCATCTCACAACTCTAGGCGTCATCTGATTCCACAACTAAAGGTCTTGACGCCCCCGCATACCACAAGAGCCATCTATGCTCACATCACTACAGAAGCATCCTGAAAACAAACATATCAACAATTGGGCTCTTCCCCTTTAAAAATAAAGAGGTTAACTCAAAACCCTACATGGAATTATCTATTTATCAAACAACCAGTTATTTTATCCATTTCTAAATGGATGATCTATTATTTTTAGACTTTGAATATGGGTAACCTAAACCGAAAACTATCAAAAATTTATTAATCATACTTATGAAATCAATTTGATTAACATCAAATTAGATAATGATGAACCAGATTCATTTCATGCCTCTTTATCTTTAGCAAAATAGTTATCAATTTATTCCCGGATTTGCATTCCTGACCAATTTCCATCTTGAAAAAATAGCTAAACGATGCAGGCATAGATATCACACTATTTAGAAAAACAAGAGGCAATAACATACGATCAATATCAATGTATTTATTCTATTCAAATATTTATTTGGTAAATTCCATTGTCATATAGTGGGATAAAACATGATAACTATATTGTTTCATATACAAGAAAAAGTGATGCAATGAATCCCCTACCTCAAATGGTTCTTGGAGTTCTTTATATGAGAAAAATCCACAAAACGGGTCACGATCCTACTTACACGGTTTGACCAAGTAAAAAATCATGAGACTTAGTAATAATTAATATTGGAGTTATGGGATTTGAATTGGACTTAGAGCCTTTAAAATGAGGCTATAAATGCATTTTGTGTCAACGGAAACATCAAAGGGGTAATATAGTAGGAAGCGGGAAACACTGTTCACCGTTGGAACCTCACAACACTGAAAACACTGTTCATGAACCTCACCATTGGAATCTCACCATTCTGAAAACACTGTTTATGGACCTCATCGTTGGAACCTTACTATTGAAACCTCACCATTATGGAAACACAGTTCATTAACCTCACCGTTCGAACCTCACCATTCTGGACACACTGTTCTTGAACCTCACCGTTGGAACCTCACTGTTCTGGAAACACTATTCATGAACCTCACTATTTCATTATTAACCTAAGGTTATCATTTCATAGTTCATAGAAGGTTAATGCTGACATTGTTCTCCTGTGGTTACCATTTCACTTTTCACATCGGTCTACTGTTTGAACTGTTCACAGAATGTTAATGTTGACATTGTTCACCTAAGGTTACTGTTGAACTGTTCAAAGAAGGATAATGTTGAAACTGTTCACTTATGGTTACCGTTGCACTATTTACAAAAGGTTAATGTTGAAACTTTTCACATAAGGTTACCGTTACATTGTTCACAATGATCTACAATTGGTACAATTCACAAAGGTCACTATTACACTGTTCACAATGGTCTACCGTTGAAACTATTCACCTTAGGTTAACGTTGCACTGTTCACAGCGGTCTACCATTGGAACTGTTCACAGAAGGTCACTGTTGCACAGTTCACAACTGTCTACTATTGGAACTGTTCACCGAAAGTCACTATTTCACTATTCACAATGGTCTACCATTGGAACTGTTCACCTATGGTTACCATTGCACTATTCGGAATGGTCTACCATTAGAACTATTCACATAAGGTCATTGTAGACACTATTCACTAATGACTATTGTTGGAATTGTTCACTGAAATAGTGATTTGGAAAAGTGTTAGGGATAACTCACCTTGACCTCCCGGAACACCTCAAACAACATATTTTCAAAAAGGAATGGACTAGAGAGGTTTGGGACATTACATCAGATACCTCTCAAAATATTCTCGTCCTCGAAAATTTGAAACCCCCCGAAAGGGAAAACGAAATCGGGTCCGAACAACCACCCATCGAGATACCTCTCAAAATAGAGCAATCCACAAGTAGCAACAAAATAAATTCATATTATAGACATGAAAAGTCTATCCAAAAAGGGGACATCGTTACATGAAAATAGATAAACATCAAACAACTCTAGGTACTGAGCACGTATCTATAACTCACGTTCCATGGTTGTCTCATTCATGTCACCGTGTAACCAAAAAACATGACCTAAGGTGATAGAATGCACTCACAACACCTTCTCCTTGTGGTAATGGATCTCCACAGGTCACTCCTCAAAGGTCACATGATCATTAACATTGGTCTCTCACCATTCGATGACGTTAGAGTCATTATGAAGATGATGATATAGCTGTGCTACATGGAAAACATCATGTATTCAACTCATCTACGGGAGAAGTGCAACTTGATAAACTACAACTACAACACATGATAACACCTCGAAAGGCCCAACAAACCAGTGAGAAATATTACTTCCACGACTAGACCATCGCTGCCCACAATGGGGAGTCACCTTCATGAAACACGTGATCCCCTACATTAAAATCTAAGGGTATCCTCCTTTGATCAGCATATGATTTCTGACAATCTTCTGCTCTCTTAATCCTCTCACGAATCATCGAAACCATCTATGTTGTAGAGACCCGAAGCTTGACGTACATGGACATTACATTACTTTTGCAGAATACTTAGTACATAACAAAAACACACACACAAGGATCGGAATAGTTTAGTGTCTTTGGAAACTCAGTATATAATCTTCTAATCCTGGTGAATGATCTTCAACATCTCCCATGAAGATCTTCCTTTTTATTAATACCTAAAACCTTTCTTTATATCCTGGGGAAAATAAAACATAAAAGGGTGAGCTCAAATGCTCAGTAAGGGTAAACCAAAGAAATATCAATCACATCATTTTCATAAGAACATAACATTTTAGAAAACAAAACCTACAAAAGAGGGCATAATTTCATAACATGGGATAAATCATAGTAGTGAAATGAAATCACAATAATCATAACTTAAAACATGAAACTTTGTGTCATCCACACATAATCATAGAGAATCATTTCTTGTTAATCAAGACTCATTTCCATGATTATCTTAGTGGACAAAGTCCCTTTCTGAACCGAGTCACCCTCGTTTCAGTCCTGTTTCACTGAACCGGTATAACCTACCATTCCAGCCATGTCTATCTCATGAGATATAAAATCTTTACCCAATGCATTGGAGGGAGATATAGTTCCCACCCATCTCATAATGATACCATTCTTATGTGTGCTACAAAATCATAAACCATACATCATATCATAACCCATGTAATAAAAATGGGAATCTTAAACATCATGACATCATAAAACAATTCATTTAAGATAAAGGAATTCATAAAAATAATTCCATCTCAACATATTCAAATCAATGTAAAAATAGGGATAGAAACAGAACGCTTTATTTTCTTAGATGGAAAATAATTTTGATAAAACACTTGAACTCTATTCTTGAGGAAAATATCCTTTCTACTTCAAAAACACTTTCCTTTTTTAACATGTTATATAATTTTAAACTAAAAGAAGTTGATTAAAAATAAAATTGAAAACTTGTAAGGGAATCTTCTTGGAAATAATGTTTTAAAAATCCATTCATGTTTTATAAGTTAAAAGAAAACATTCTTCTCGTACTTTTGTTGGAAATGTCAAAAAGTACCTCGTACGAAAAACGACAAAAGATTCCTTTCATATTCATTACTAAAAACACACCTAAGGGTAAAATTGTATTTAAACTATTGTAAGTAGATGAAAACAATATTAGATATTGAGGGAACATGGTTGTGTATGATAAAATACACCCCAGTAAATTCCAAAGTAAAAACAATCTCGAATAAAAATGAGATTGTGATATTTTCCCTTACATTAGGTCCGACTTGCTTTGTAAGTGTCCGAACCTCCTGTATAATGATTTAAATAATGTTATTTACTTATTCTGGAATCATAATTATTTTTATGATATCATATATGGTCATATTCTTAGCTTCTTAGTAGTAATATTTCATTGCTACTTGCTATTCGGGTGTTTATAACTTTTTGTTCTTATGCGTGTTTTGTCGAATGAATTCTTATTATTTTCTTTAGGTTATAGATAACTCATTTCCAGAATGTTATTAGTGTAATATATATCATATTCATCCATTCAATTCATTTATTTAATCATTATGAAATGAAGATCATGTAGAACGATTCGCATCACATCGTGGAGACGATATTCCGTACGTACGCACGAGTGATGATATCGTTCCTATGATCATGGAATTGTATTAGAGTATATGTATACTATTTAAGAATCAATATAACTTTATAATAGTCATATATAGTCATTATTTACACCATTATACCCATCCAAGTAAGGTGGTGGTGGAAAATAGATTACACCACAGTGTGGAGACGGTATTCCGTACGTACACATGCGCGGTGATTTCTTTTTCTGTAGGATGGATAGATGGTGAAATAGGGTTGTTTCATACTTATAATAATATATCAGTATATGAGTGATAATGATGTTATTACATCATAATAAAACAACTAAAGAAGAAGAAGTGGAAGAAGAAATAAAGATGAAAGAATCGGTAACGGACATTACCTCTTCTTTGAAGTGCTTCTTTGAGACCTTCTTTTAGGGCACTAAAATTGGTCTTTGAGGAAAACCAGAACCTCTAGGATGTTTCTAGGGAAGTGTAGAGAAGAATTTGGCAGGGTTTGGCCGAGTTTTAAGGCTCAATGATGTGTGAGGAAGAGAGGGAGGAGGTGCCCTTTTATAAGGGAGGAGAGGGGCACCTTTGGAATAACAAAAAATATTATTTTATTATAAAGTCAATTCCTGTAATAAATAGCTCCAAATTGATTTATTTCGTGGATAAAGTGAGTATGGTTATAAACCCTTTCATCCAATATAATTTAGACAAATTTAGGTTCCTATTGTAACCTTATCATTTAGATTTAACATTAATTTAAATAATTTTACTTTTACCGTGTCTTCTTGTGTTCTTACACTATAAGATTAATAAACATACTATATGAAGCAAAACGAACCCCAAGTTGTTTATTATTAATATATATAACCTTATCTAAGTAATTGGAACGAACCTTAGATTTTTAGGAATAAAATAACAATTAATAATATAATATTTGTTTTAAAAACTATTTTATGTCAATTTTGATACTATTTAGTAATTGATTTTTGTGAAACTCATAACAGAATGATAAGTTAGAACAAAGTTAATTAAATCAATAATAAAATGTTATTGTAACCTATAAAATTATTGGAATTCATAAAAAGTCTCAAATTATATTTATTTGATTATTTATAACATCAATTATGTCAATATTTCATTAATAAGTTAATTACTGCATCATCGTTGTGTCATAAATAAATTAAATTATTTAATGTCTAAAAATTACATATAAAATACTATTATGTATGAAATCTCTTTAGCTTTCTAATGAATATTTATAGTCGAATTTAGCTTATGTATAACCCTATATTAAAAATGTTTTATTAAATAAACATTGATTTTAACTCTTTTAACTCTTCTTTGAATTAAATAATAATAAATGTCCTAATCTAATTCATGTGGGCCTAAATGGTCATATTTTATTAATAATCTTGTTTTTGGTCGAAATACTCTTATCCAATAGAATTTGGACATGTGTTAACATAATAATAATATCATTTGTACCCTTAATTACCGTATTTACTTTTAACTGTGGTAAATAAAAGTAAAAAGTTACTATTCACCAAAAATTATTTTCATCTTATTGAACCACATTTTACTTACTGACATCAACCGTGTCTCTCTGATTTTTGAAATTCCACTCACAGAAGCGGTAAAATTAAGTTTTATGAAAAACTCAGTTTTTTAACTACCACTTAGTGGTTTCACTATTCATCAAAAATTGAAAGTTTTCAGAAAAATACAAAAAATTAGGCCTAAGCTATATTTGATATTATGAAATCAAAAATGATTTCTATTTTACCAAATTCAAAACATATCAGTTTCATTAATTAATTTAAAAATTCATTCCCGTCGTCAAAACAAATAGCGTGTTCTTAAGAGATAATAACCATCAAAAGATTGACACTTGTTTATGTCTAGTTTAAATGTGAAATTACATTCAATGACCAACATTGTATTAAATTGTAAAAATTTATTCTAAATATACTTTAAAACCACTCAAATTAATAATTTATCACTATTAATTATTTCGATTGAAAAAGTTGTTTTTAATTAAAATTTAGTAATTTTCACTATTCATCAAAATATGAAAGTTATCCGAAAATCACCAAAATTTCACCCTAAGATAATTTCAATATTCCAAATCCATAAATGATGTCCATTTTGAAAAATAAAATTTAGAAAATTTCAAAAAGTGGTTATTACTATTCATAACGGCTAGTTTTAATAATATCTTAATAGCATATCGTTGTTTAGCGAAACTTGGTGTTGCGTACAACACACGCTATCGTGGGAGGTCATGATTGCGTGTAATTCAAGCCAGGTCAGAGATGTGTGTTCTGAAAGCTCCTTTTGGTGTAGCATATAACACAAGACATTAATGAAATTAAAACGAATATTTTTCATAAAATCTCGGGGTGTTACATTCTACCCCCCTTAAAATGAATTTCACCCTCGAAATTCGTCGGGGTTATAAATGGTTTACTATTCGAAAGTTTCTTTATTCGAAACCCACATCGTAAAAAGGAATACCAAAACCAATATTTAAAAACAAAAGTATGAAACGTAACGGTTACCCAAATAAACTAATCACTGGGTTTCCACATAGGTGAAAATATGGATATGGAAGAGAAATCTAACCATCATGTTCTGATGGAGAGTGGTAGAGAACATTGCTATGGAAAAGCTGAAAATCACAAATCCATAAATTTGTGACGATCTAAGGTACCATCAGATTAATCAGATATAAGAGCACTAGGACAACATTTTTGGTTTTCACGATCGTTTCCCTAAAGTTGAAGAATTTGAATTAGAATAAATACTTACATTATTTTGGTACAATCTCACTGTTGTTCGTGCCTTGAACAGTTTCCACTTCATCTCTTAAATAAATGAAGTTGAATTTGTTATTCGTGAAGTGTTAGCAGATCATGTGATAGAATGATGGGTCATTCCATCTGTCTCAAAAAAAAGGTTAGAAAAAGTTATTAAATATACATAAGTAATTCTATAGTGAGATTAATCATATATGGTTCCTAAAATGGACTTATACTTCATATATCATAATTCTTAATATAATAAAACTAGTTTCTACTAAACAGGGACTTCCTGTAGGCCAGTGGTAGGTGATAAAGGCCAGTCGCACTTTGGTTGTGGGTTCGATTCCCACAGCCTTGTCCAACGCGATGGGCTGTCGCCGGTCCTGCAAGTTGTCCTTTTTCTAAAGCTATATTACTATAACATCCCATCAATAATATCGAAAAACGTTTTATCCTAACTTATGTCCAACATAATCCATTCTAATCTTTAGGCTTATCTAAAATACTTCGGTTCAAGCTCATAGTATAAAGAAAATGATTACTTGAAATGTCATAGAATAATCACGTGAATGCCATCATTTATCCCCCATATATCATAACATATATCTTGTTGGTCAAATTAGAAACATGTGAATACCTTAATCATGTATTCTCTTGAAGAATGAATACCCATTAAACCTTAGTGAAAACATGAATAATGTTAAAAGTTAACACATTCCACATACCAAAATCCTCAAAATTCTATATACTCAAACCATGATATCACTTAGTCCTTATATCAATCATTAGCTAATGAATACAATAAAACATCTCATTATCTTCTTATCCCTTCATTATTCTCATATCATCTGTTTACCAAAAATGTCTCAATCACTTTTCATGGTTACCAGTACCATAAAATTATTGAAAACCACAATAGACCAAAACATAAATATTCCAACACTTCATGATACAACATTATTTTGGAATCCCATTACATAAACATTTAATCATTCCACCACATCATTGTCATATTCAACATCGCCAATAGTGATCGCATGTGACTTCCCTTTGTCCTTTGCCTTAAGCGGTTGCACATGTCGATCATCACTAACCCTTGGATTAGGTCATTTATTAGCATAATTCCCCATTTCCTTGCACTTGAAGCATTGAAGTGTTGGTGGTGTGTTTTCTGCAGTGTTTGCTTTATTCATATCATTAGATTCCCTTTTTCCATTACATCGACACTCAGCTGCTCGATGACCTTATTTTCCACACTTAAAACATTTTCTAGTCCCTTTAATACAATCTCCACCATTCTAATTTCCACACTTTGTGCATAAGGAAACATTCATCTTCTTTTCACCATTATTCTGAGATTTCTCCTTGAACTCCATCATTCGTTTCTTGTCAAAACCATGATATGGATATATAACACCAACTTCCATTTCTACCTTGATATAACAACGCACAATTTCTTCATAGCTACTGAAGTCTCTTATAGCTAATGCCCTTCAAAGACTTGGTTTTAAGCCACTGAAAAATCGATCAACTTTACTTTCAGGTTGGATGATAATGCCAGATGCATACCTTGAAAGTCTTGTAACATTCGCTTCGTATATACCAACAGATTCATCGTCCTTCTGCTTCAGCTAAAGAAACTCCTTTTCCATCTTTGTTCGAAGAATACGAGGGAAGTACTTACTGAAAAACAAGTTCTTGAACTCATCCCATTCCATGGACTCAATTTCATCTCTTGGACTCATATTCGTGATAAGATTCCACCATTGATCAGCTTCACCTTCCAAATGATATACTGCTAAGATGACTTTATCATGTTCAGAACATTGAAGAACTGAAAATATCTTTTCAGTGGTTCTGATCCATTGTTCAGCAACAAGTGGATCAGAAGTCCCACTGAAAGAAGGTGGGCGTTCCCTCATGAAGGACTCAATAGAATATTTTTCCCTTCTCTGCTCATTTGGAAGTCCAGAATGATTCATAGATTGTGTTAGTATACCAATAATATTTTGCACTCCATCTCCCATAACATTTGTTTGTTCAGTAGGGCAATCATTGCATTGTCCATTGCATTGATCAACACGGTTCCTTCGAGTTCGAGTCATCGTCTAAAACCCAAAAAGAATAGCGTGAGAGGCAAAAATCATGATAGGGAAAACAACATTATAAAGGGGGAGTATCCTCAATATCTAACTTCTTAGGATAAATTATATGATCGTTACCATAGTTCTAGGACTGTATCTTATACGTATACTTATCCTAAGGGACATCCCTAGACATACCTCAGAAATATCTATAGGGATATCACTAACGCTTTCGCATCCTAGTTTCCAAAGGTTGACTAAACCTTTCCTATGATACCAACTGTAGAGACCCGAAGCTTGACGTACATGGAAATTACATTACTTTTGCGGAATACGTAGTACATAACAAAAACACACACACAAGGTTCATAATAGTTTAGTGTATTTGGAAACTCGGAATATAATCTTCTAATCCTGGTGAAATATATTCAACATCTCCCATAAAAATCTTCCTTTTTTTAATACCTAAAACCATTATTTATATCCTGGGGAAAAGAAAACATAAAAGGGTGAGCTCAAATGCTCAGTAAGGGTAAACAAAAGAAATATCAATCACATCATTTTCATAAGAACATAACATTTTAGAAAACAAAACCTGCAAAAGAGAGCATAATTTCATAACATGGGATAAATCATAGTAGTGAAATGAAATCACAATAATCATAACATAAAACATGAAACTTTGTGGCATACACACATAATCATAGAGAATCATTTCATGTTAGTCAGGAGTCATTGCCAAGACTATCTTAGTGGACAAAGTCCCTTTCTGAACCGACTCACCCTCGTTTCAGTCCTGTTTCACTGAACCGGTATAACCTACCGTTCCAGCCATTGCTATCTCATGAGATATAAAATCTTTACCCAATGCATTGGAGGGATATATAGGTCCCACCCATCTCATAATGATACCATTCTTATGTGTGCCACACAATCCTAAACCATACATCATAGCATAACCCATGTAATAAAAATGGGAATCTTAAACATCGTGACATCATAAAACAATTCATTTAAGATAAAGTAATTCATAAAAATAATTCCATCACAATATAGTCAAATCAATGTAAAAATATGGATAGAAATAGAACCCTTTATTTTCATAGATGTAAAATAATTTTGATAAAACACTTGAACTCTATTCTTGAGGAAAATATCCTTTCTACTTCAAAAACACTTTCCTTTATTTAACATGTTATAAATTCTTAAACTAAAAGAAGTTGATTAAAAATAAAATGGAAAACTTGTAAGGGATGCTTCTTGGAAATAATGTTTTTAAAATCCATTCATGTCGTATAAGTTAAACGAAAACATTCTTCTCGTACTTTTGTCAGAAAAGTCAAAAAGTACCTCGTACAAAAAATGACAAAAGATTCCTTTCATATTCTTTACTAAAAACTCACCGAAGGGTAAAATTGGATTTAAACTATTGTAAGTAGATGGAAACAATATTACATATTGAGGGAACATGGATGTGGATGATAAAATACACCCCAATAAATTCCAAAGTAAAAACAATCTCGAATAAAAATGAGATTGTGATATTTTCCCTTACCTTAGGTCCAACTTGCTTTGTAAGTGTCCGAACCTCCTGTATAATGATTTAAATAATGTTATTGAATTATTCCCGAATCATACTTATTTTTATGATATCATATATGGTCATATTCCTAGCTTCTTAGTAGTAATATTTCATTGCTACTTGCTATTCGGGTGTTTATTACATTTTGTTCTTATGCGTGTTTTATCGAATAAATTCTTATTCTTTTCTTTAAGTTATAGATAACTCATTTCCAGAATGGTATTAGTGTAATATATATCATATTAACTCATTCAATTCATTTATATAATCATTATGAAATGAAGATCATGTAGAATGAGTCACATCACATCGTGGAGACGATATTCCGTACGTACGCACGAGTGATGATATCGTTCCTATGATCGTGGAATAGTATTGGAGTATATGTATACTATTTAAGAATCAATATCACTTTATAATAGTCATATATAGTAATTATTTACACCATTATACCCATCCAAGTAAGGTGGTGGTGGAAAATAGATTACACCACGTCGTGGAGAGGGTATTCTGTACGTACGCACGCGCGGTGATTTCTTTTTCCGTAGGTTGGATAGATGGTGAAATAGGGTTGTTTCATACTTATAGTAACATATCATTTTTTGAGTGATACTGATGTTATTAGTTCATGATAAAAAACTAACGAAGAATAAGTGGAAGAAGAAATAAAGATGAAAGAATCGGTAACAGATATTACCTCTTCTTTGAAGTGCTTCTTTGAGACCTTCTTTTAGAGCAGTAAAATTGGTCTTTGAGGAAGACCAGAACCTCTAGGATGTTTCTAGGGAATTGGAGAGGAGAATTGGTCAGGGTTTGGACGAACATCAAAGCTCAATTTTGTGTGAGAAAGAGAGGGAGGAGGTTCCCTTTTATAAGGGAGGAGAGGGGCACCTTTGGAATAACTAAAAATATTATTTTATTATAAAGTCATGTTCGGTTTTAAATAGCTTCAAATTGATTTATTTTGTGGCTAAGGTGGGGATGGGTCGGAACCCTTTCATCTAATAGAATTTAGACAAGTTTAGGTTCCTATTTTAACCTTATCATTTAGATTTAACATTATGTTAAATAATTTTACTTTTACCGTGTCTTCTTGTGTTCTTACACTATAAGGTTAATAAACATACTATAAGAAGCCAAACGAACCCCAAGTTGTTTATTATTAATATATATAACCTTATCTAAGTCATTTGGCCGAACCATAGATTTTTAGGAATAAAATAACAATTAATAATATAATATTTGTTTTAAAAACTATTTTATGTCAATTTAGAAACTATTTAGTAATTGATTTTTGTGAAAATTATAACAGAATGATAAGTTCAAAAACAGTTTATTAAATCAATACTAACATGTCATATTAATCTGTAAAATTAGTGGAATTAATAAAATGTCTCAAATTATATTTATTTGAGTATTTATAACATCAATTATGTCAATATTTTAGTAATAAGTTAATTACTCTATCATCGTTGTGTCATAAATAAATTAAATTATTTAATGTCTAAAAATTACAAATAAAATACCATTATGTATGAAATCTTTTTATCTTTCTATGGAATATTTATAGTCGAATTTATCTTATGTATAACCCTATATTAAAAATGTTTTATTAAATAAAATTTGATTTTAACTCTTTTAACTCTTCTTTGAATTAAATAATAATAAATGTCCTAATCTAATTCAAGTGGGCCTAAATGGTCATATTTTATTTATAAGCTTGTTTCTGGTCGAAATAAACTTATCCAATAGAATTTGGACATGTGTTAGGGTAATACTAATATAATTATTACCCTTAATTACCCTATTTACTTTTAACTGTGGTAAATAAAAGAAAAAAGTTACTATTCACCAAAAATTATTTTCATCTTATTGAACCACATTTTACTTACTGACATCAACCGTGTGTCTCGGATTTTTGAAATTCCACTCACAGAAGCGGTAAAATTATGTTTTATGAAAAATTCAGTTTTTTTAACTACCACTTAGTGGTTTCACTATTCATCAAAAATTGAAAGTTTTCAGAAAAATACCAAAAATTAGCCCTAAGCTATATTTGATATTATGAACTCAAAATTGATTTCTATTTTACCAAATTCAAAACATATCAGTTGCATTAATTAATTAAAAAATTAATTTCCGTCATCAAAACAAATAGCATGTTCTTAAGAGATAATAACTATCAAAAGATTGACACTTGTTTATGTCTGGTTTAAATGTGAAATTACATCCAATGACCAACATTGTATTAAATTGTAAAAATATATTATAAATATACTTTAAAACCACTCAAATTAATAATTTATCACTATTAATTATTTCTATTGAAAAAGTTGTTTTTAATTAAAAGTTAGTAATTTTCACTATTCATCAAAATATGAAAGTTATCCGAAAATCACCAAAATTTCACCCTAAGCTAATTTCGATATTCCAAATCCATAAATGAGGTCCATTTCGAAAAATTAAATTTAATAACTTTCAAAAATTGGTTATTACTATTCATAACGGATAGTCTTAATAATATCTTAATAGCATATCATTGTTTAGCGAAACTTGGTGTTGCGTACAACACACGCTATCGTTGAAGGTCGCGATTGCGTGTAATTCAAACCAGGTCAGAGATGTGTGTTGTGAAAGCTCTTTTTGGTGTAGCGTATAACACAAGACATTAATGAAATTAAAATGAATATTTTTCATAAAATCTCGGGCTGTTACATATGTTGTATTCTGTACTAGTTCCGGTGTGAGAATTGCTGACTCTCTGACGCCAGTCCAGCACAACAGATAACGGAATGGTCAGATATACAAGGCTTAAAATGGTGCAATACTGAATGTGGAGTGATAACCATAGTTGTAATTGATCTCCACCAAGGGTAATTGCTTCCTCCATGAACCTCCAAAATCTAGGACACAAGAGCGTAACATGCCATCGAGAGTCTGTATGGTTCACTCTGTCTGGCCATCTGTTTTAGGATGAAAAGTAGTGTAAAATCATAGTTGAGAACTGAAATCATGTTAGAGACCTCTCCACACCCGGGAGGTAAAAATAGGATCTCAATCAAAAATGATTGTCCTTGGGACTCCACGACGTGTCACCACCTCCTCCAGATACTGCCTCAACAAAACATCCACTAAGCTCAACTCCATGATCGCTATTAATTGGGCCAATTTTGTTAAACTATCCACTATAATCCAATTGGCTTCATATCCTCCTAGATCTTGAGGTAAACCAATAACAAATACCATTGATATTTCCTCCCACTTCCACTGAGGAATATCAAATGGCTGGAGACGACCACCAAGAACACTGTGTTTGGCCATCACCTTCGGGTAGACCAAACAGCGAGACACAAACACCACAACCGTACACTTTAGCCATGGCCACAAAAACTGGCTCCTCAAGGCATGGAACATTATTTTCGAGCCAGGATTCACCGATAGAGGTTAACTATGAAACTCTCTGTGAACCATCTCGCACATCGTCAAAGGAACAAAAATCCTTCCGTGATACAAAACTCGGTGTTATTCAACCACTGACCGACAATCAGGGACCTCACCATAAACAACTAGATATATCCATACCTCTACCTCTAGATCCCCCAACTAGGACTCTTCGACCTTCTAAATCCGGGATGACCGTACCATCATATGAAAAAGACAACCTCTACACCCAACTTATCCCATATCAAGATGTAATACTGATAGTTCATTCATAACTCTATAGGAATCACCGGATTCACGCACAACACCATTATGAGACATTAGAATCAACGCATCAAATTTAACATTCCCCTTTCCAGGGGTATATGATATTTCAAAGTCATATTCCTATATGAATCCCACCCATTGAAATTGTTGTATGTTCAAGTCCCGTGGGGAGAAAACATACCTCAAACTCTTATGACCGGAGAAAACATACCACAATCTCTTATGACCAGTGAAAACCAAAAAGCGGACTCCAATGAGGTAATGTCTCCACAAATTCAGAGAAAACACCACAGATGTTAATCAGGATCATGAGTGGCATAGTTATGATCATGGAGATGTAACTGCCGAGACCCATAAGAAAAAACTGATCTTTTCGGCATCATAACACATTCCAATCCCATATGCGATGCATCACAGAAAACATTAAACTAAACTCCCTCAGCTAGAATAAAAAGAACTAGACCACTTAATAACTTCTCCTTTAGATAATCAAAGGCTAACTGGAATAGATCAGTCCATATAAATGCCTAATACTTCCTGGTCAAAGCTGTCAGAGGACTCGCAACTTCTGAGAAATCACCTACGAACCCCAAGTAGTAGCCTGTGAGACCAAGGAAACATTTCACCTCCGACACTGTCTTGGGAGATTCCCAAGAAACTACCGCTTCATTCATCAAAGGAGTCACAACTTCTCTCTAATGGGACACAAAATTCCCCAAGAAACAGAATTCTCGTGCCCAAAAATCACACTTCTATAACTTCCCAAATAGCTGATGTTGACAAAGAACTCCCAAAATAGCATGTTTATGCTCTGCATGCTCCTCCTCAGACATGGATTATACAAGGATGTCACTGATAAAAACCACAACGAACTTGTCCAGGAACTCTCAGAAAATAGTATTCATCAATCCCATGAACATAGCTAGAGAATTCGTCACACCGAACGACATTATAATGATCTCATAATTCCCAAAATGAAAACAGAATGCAGTCTTCGGAATATCCTCATCCTTTACATGAATCTGATGATATCCTGACCGCATTTCGATATTTAAGATACAACTTTCACCCTTCAGTTTCCAAATAAATCATCAATCTGGGTAATAGGATAATGATTCCTTATTGTCATTTTGTTTAAGCGATGATAATCGACACACAACCGCAAACTGTTGTTAGCCTTTTTGATGAACAAAACTGGTTCACCCCACGGAGACACACTTGGCTGAACAAATCCACATTGTATCATACCATCATGATATATATGTAGCTCTCACAACTCATAAGGGGTCATCCTATATTGGTACATGGAGATATGAGATGCTCCTAGTAGTAGCTAGATCCCAAACTCGATCTCTCTTCGACGGGGTAATTCTACAACCACTCCTTGAAAAACATCATGGAACTCTTCTATGACCATAGGAAATTCCAACTGCTGAACCTCTGATGAATACAACATCATATCAGCCATCATGGATGATAGGGATGGAACATGCCTTTGACCCATCTGAGGATCTCACTCGCCAACAAGCACCACCAGCTCTCCATCCACACAAATGAAAATGACGTTCTTCCTGAAGCAATCAATGATATTCGGCACCAAATACAACAAATACATGTCAAGGATGATATCATATGGTTGTATTCATAAATATAGGAACTCTCCAAAAGAGTGGCATTTCCCTAGCTTTTTCTCATAGTCTCAACGTACTTCAATCAAGTCAGCTCGGTCTCTAACTAGCGTAGTCAAAACCAAGGGCACTAGAAGCCTCACTTCCTCATGTCCCAAAGCATGGACAAGGGTAGGTGATATGCAGAAGAGTGTCTCTCCTGAAAAAACAAGGCATATACCAATGTAGAGAACATGAAAAGGGTGCCTCGAATGAAGTCTGTCTCACCTGGAGCTAGCAATGCTAGAGGATGTAGTTGGCCATGTCCTTCTCCACGGCCTCTCTGACTATGATGTCGACCACCACCACACCCGCGCTCTGCTCTTTGAGGAAAAGGAGAGTCACAGGGTTGTTCTCTGCCTTCCCCATCTACCCTATGCTAATATAAAGCTGGTGTAACCTGCTGCTGCTGCATCGTCTGGAACTCCCTTAATGGAGGAACTTGGAGGGGAGCACCTCATGCACGATGACAACTCTGAAAGGTCAGGAACTCCCGTAGCGGATGACTATGTCCACCACAATAAAAACAAGAACCATATCCCATTGAATAGACTTGAGAATTTCTGCCTCTTGAGAAATGAGATGTGAAGTGCTGGGACCTATCCCTGGCTGAACGAAAACTCTTCTACCCTGAAAACCGAGAAACCCTAGACCACAACTCTACTTCATGAGGAATAGTGACAATACCCATCTCATGATGATCCGGTCCTGGACAAAGTCCTCTCTACAACCTCTATCATTGACAACACCTCAAGATATGTTATCAACATAA
The DNA here is from genome assembly GCA_963277665.1 of Viscum album. NCBI lineage: Eukaryota > Viridiplantae > Streptophyta > Magnoliopsida > Santalales > Viscaceae > Viscum > Viscum album. The sequence continues at coordinate 1,822,614,012 of OY728164.1, forward strand.
ATGTGGGTGACATGGTGCTGGATCTTTGGACGGAAAGACTCTTCAAAAGGCCTCTCCCAGTCTTCCTCATCTGGCAGTAGATCCGATGCAAATCATAAAATGTTCCTGAAATGGATTCCAAACACTCGAACACTATAGCTCCCTTGTCGAAGGGTAAGAAGCTCTTAGCAACTGGACTCCTTCACAATCAATGAAAGAATCTTGACTCGAAACTTGTCTCGAAACTCCTCCCATGATATTGCTAACTCCTCATGATCCCCAAGGAACCAGAACCTCCACTGCCTCATTGCTCCTTGCAACATCATCACAACCAAGGACACCCAGTGCTCCATCTAAGCACAGATCAAACTGAAGCCTATCTCGACCACCTATAACCATTATTTTGTGACTGAATCTAAAATGGATCCCTTTTACTTCTGCAGACTCTGGAATTGAAACCCTCCGAGTTTCTTCCTCCAAGTGTTGTCGTCATCACCCTCTACCCTGCAGTGATCTGCTGGAACAACCTACATGACATTTTCTATGCAAACCTGACAAGGACGTTCACATTGAGCTATACCTATAAAAAAACAAAACATTAGATCTCCTAAACCCGGAATATGGAAGACTCTATATAAATTTATTAATTATTTTGATTCATTTATTTTAGTTTAACCTATCCCATGGTCTACCCATTCAAACACAAGCACTAAGACAAATTCTGCATGATCATTTCCTAGGTATCTTTCCTGCAAGTAGTATAACTTGGTTTAGTATCCAATGTAATCTTAAAGACCCATACATTAGATCATATGTGACCCTAAACACCTATGTATTAGTTGAAATCCAATGTTTAAATCAGTTTCTAAACAAGAATGAAAATGTTTCCCTACAAACCCATGAAACCTCACCTGTACCTAACTCCAAACTTCATCCTATCCTACAACCATACCTCAAATACCAATCTGTCATGACCCCCTCCCCCACAAAGAGTACCCCTCCCAGGCCATCAATTTGAGAAGGAAGATAATGACCCTTGAGTCCTGCCTCCAGTAGGCCCCAGGTTGGCGACTAGCACCGAGGGTATAATAAACACATAAATGAGAGGCATTACCCTCTAAGATAAAACATGCCGAAGAGAGAGATAAGATAGACACCAACCAACTACAACTCAGAACTGAAATATAAAAGATCACCAAATTTCACATATGTAATGTCATGAAAAAAGTAATACAACTAGAAGGGGAAAACTGCATGTACCCAAAAGTATGTAAAAACAGTTGCAACCACAAGCCTGAACAGCTTCTAAAACCCCAAGCTTGTAGAAAACAGCTTGATCTCCAACCTCCTCCATGTGACTTGAAAAAAAAGTTTATATATACATAGGATCAGTATAACATTATTCTTAGTTGGATCCTCCCCGAAGCCTCTCGTGAAAAAGTAATGAAAGCATGCTAAAGAACGGTGAACAACAAGTTAAACTAACCCATCACCTAAACATGTATACTATGTTCCCAACCTCACCATGGAAACTCTCACCAAGTAAAAAATACAAGAATATATCATATAATAAAGAATATCAAGGGTACACTACTACTAATTCCCCATTAGTTTTCCACTCATCCCCAACACCGCACGTCCTAAACATCTCTCTCTCAAAAATGCTTTCCCCCATACACATGGGCGAAGCACCACAATTTTCACGGTGTACAACAAAACCACCACATATATGCAAGAAATCAACCAGGTAGTTTTTGGGAGCCACCAAAACTCGCATAAAATGTATCATACATCGAGTATTATACCTCAAGCCATTACAGCCCATACACCGAGTAAGGATCCTCAAGCAAGCACAACCTATAAACCTTAAACCTATAGTAGTCTATAAGATACTATATCTAGAATATATGTGTGTGAACAACCACAAGACATTATAGACCTCTACACACATATATGGGGAAAACTAACCACTATGCCTACCAACACATGTATCTACCAAGAGATGAGAGAAGGTCCAAATAGGGTAGTTATCCATCCATCCTCCCATCGGAATGTTGGGGAAAACACCCCCCAGGGCTCAGAATCGACGGGGTGTCAGTTCCCTTTACCGACAGGGTGGAGTAGCATATGGAAACACAAAAAGTACTAAATATACCATATATCACAACCACACTATGGGCATAACCTATTCTTAGACTCAACTGTAGCTAACATCTCTCAGACTCCAGGAAACCACTTCTAAAACTACGTATCCTATAAGCACACAACCATTTAAAGATATTTATTAGATTACTAAATTCCCTATTTATCAGTTCCACATTATGTTAATTAATTATTTAAACATTAATTAACTATTTACAATTCCACATTAAATGTTGTTAGCATCAAACCCAAGGTCCACTAACCCTTTAATGTTACAACCTCATCATTATGTTCCAACAACTCCAAAACCATGGGATAAAATCATTTATTCAATTATTAATTACATAATTACTTTCCCATATTCCCAGTAATTCTAGAAAAACATTCTATGATACTAAAAACAAGGGGGATCAACATGGTGAGTAGATGTTCCACCCGAGGAGTCTTTTCCACCTATAAAAAGTGAATAGATCAATCCTCCCTTGAGAATCCAAACACAGAACGCATGTGACATACCCCATGCGTCTTTACCTATATCGGAATAAGGGTGAGAAAGACAAGATGACTTAATAAGTGGTGAAATGTAAAGAAGGTAATCAACCAAAAAATGTGGAAGCATCCAACAATCACATTCATCTTGTTCCATTATACCTGGTGTCCTCCCCGACACCCACATGCATAAACTGATGCATCATTCCCCTCTAGGAGTCATCTGCTACCACAAACAGAGGACTTCATGGCCCCACATACCACAACGACCATCAAGGCTCACATCACAATAGAAGCAGGGGGAAAAAACATCTCAACTATTGGGATCATGGCCATTTAAAAATCAAGAGGGTAACTCTGAACGTTATAAGGAATTATCTTTTTATCAAATAGAATGTTCTTTTATCCATGTGTAATTGACTAATCTATAATTTGTATGTTTTAGATATGGGAATACTAAACAGAAAAATATCAGAAATTTATTAAAAATGATTACGACATCAAATTGATTAATGTCAAATTACATCAAGAAGAACCAGATTCATTTCATGCCTCTTTAACTTTATCCAAACAGTTATCAAATTATTCCCAACATTACGTTCCTTACCAATTTCCATCAAGAATGAATAGATAAACAAAGCGAGCATAGATATCACACTATCTATAAAAACAATAGGCAATAACATACGATTAATATCAATTTATTTATCCAGTTCAAATATTTATTATGTCAATTCTATTGTCATCCAGCCAGATAAAACATGATAACTATACAGTTTCACATATAATGAAAAGAGAAGCAACAAATCCCCTACCTCAATTGGTTTTTGATGTTCTTTATAGGAGAATAGTACACAAAATAGGTCATGATCATCCTCTCGTGATAACTGGATCCACCAAAGGATGCCACGGTTTGACCACACAAACCGAACCCAAGATAACTCCATTTGAAGCATGGATATCACATTCTATAATTTGTATTGTAGAAACATGAGAAGATGAACCCCAAAATAATGATGATAAAACATACCTTTTATCAAAGATTGATCGATACATCTCGGTTGAATCAAAACCGAGTGGAACCTATCCGAGGATAACTATTTGATTGTTCAACTATTATGAGAAGGAATGGGATGTTCGAGCATCTCACACCCGAGAGAAATGAGAATGAATTATGGAGGAAGATATCTCATCCCATTAGAAGATTTAACGGTGTGATAGTTTAAGATACCCTTAATTTTCCATTAAAAGTGGATCGCATTAAACCATGCAGTTTGACCAAGTAAAAACCTCCCGAGCCTTAGTAATAATTAATATAAGAGTTATGGCCTTTGAATCGGCATTAGATTCCTTTAAATGAGGCTTCAAATGCATTTTACATCAACGGAAACATCAAAGTGGTGAAATAGAAAGAAGATGGAAACAGTATTCACTATTGGAACATCACCGCTCTAGAAACACTATTCAAGAACCTCATCGTTGGAACCTCAACATTTTGGAAATACTATTCATGAACCTCACCATTCTGGAAACACTATTCATTTACCTCACTGTTGAAACCTCACCGTTGGAACTTCAACGTTCAGGAAACAATGTTCGTGAACCTCACCATTGGAACCTCACTGTTCTAGAAACAATTTTCATGATCCTCACCGTTGCATAGTTCACCTATGGTTACCATTGCACTGTTCATTGAAGGTTATTGCTGACACAGTTCACCTGAGGTTACCGTTGCACTGTTCCCAACAGTCTAACAGTATAACTATTGACAGAAGGTTAATGTTGACACTATTCACCTAAGGTTACCGTTTCACTGTTCACAGAAGGTTCATGTTGACACTATTCACCTAAGGTTAGAGTTGCACTATTAACATAATGTTAATGTTGACACGGTTCCCCTAAGGTTACCATTTCACTATTCACAATGGACTACATATGGAACTATTTAAAGAAGGTCACCATAGAACTATTCACAACAGTCTACCATTGGAACTGTTTGCCAATGGGTACAGTTGAACTATTCACAATGGTCAATCGTTGGAACTATTAACAGAAGGTCACTGTTGCACTGTTCACAACTGTCTACTTTTGGAACTGTTCACTGAATGTCACCGTTTCACTGTTCATAATGGTCCACCATCGGAATAGTTCACCTAAGGTTACCATTGCACTATTCACAATGGTCTACCATTGGAACTATTCACAGAAGGTCACCGTTGCACTGTTCACAACTGTCTACAATTGAAACTATTCACCGAAATGGAAATTTGGAAAAGTGTTGGGGATAAGTCACCATAACCTCTTAGAAGACATAAAACAACATATTTTCATAATGTAATGGATCTAAGAGGTCTGGGACATTACAAAAACGGTGGATAATATGAGTGGAAATACAAATAAATCACATGATGGAAATAAGACAGAATATCCCCCATATAAAAATTGTTGGTAGATGCATTCAGGAAACTCCATAAAGAGAACCATCAAATGCATAAAATAATGAAGAATAGGGCATCTTGATAAGTACTATCAAAGGGATATAAATAATACCACAATCATTTGAGATGAAAGAATGGCTCATATCAATGCTCTACTAGTAGTGTAGTATTTTAACATCAATAAACTTGGTTAATTTTTAAACATATTCCCTTATCCTTTTGATTATAGATGCCATCAACAAAAACCTCCAAAGAAACAAATAGGGGCTTATTCTCTCAATACTATTGATGTGGAGCCGAAAACTGATGTGGGGATAGGTATTGTATATATTCTTTCAAAAATATAGAACTTATTTTTTCATTTGGGTTTTATGAATTCTTTTATATCATGCATGTTTAGTAGAACTATTCTGACACGACATAAAATGTATAGATTTAGTTATACATAAGAATAACTAATGAGTATATCATTGCATGTATTGTACATTACAACTCCCCAGTTAATGTTTTTGAACATTACCCCCATAAAATCTTGTCATGCTCACTTTAGTAGAGTTTGATTCTATTTTGGGTATGGATTGGCTATATTTATACAAAGACAATATCAAATTTTAAGAAAGGCATATCACTCTTCACATCTTGAAGAATCCTAAAATCCTTTACAAGTGTGAGGAGGAAGAAAAATCTCTTTAAAAATCATCTTCACATGTGTGGATATTAATTCCTTATGGAAAATCATTTCTCACTCAAATTATTGTGAAAATGGAGATAACCATTCTTGAATACCTGTCAATTGTGAGGGATTACACTAATGTATTCCCTAAAGAATTTTTTGTTCTTCTGCCTGACTGAGAGGTTGAGTTCTCAATTGAACCTATTCTAGGATCTCTTCTTATATCAATTACACCTTTTTTAATTTCCATCATTGGGATGAAAGTGTTGAAGAAGTAGTTACAGATGAATTTGGACAATGGTTTTATATGCCCGAGTGGTTCACCATGGGGTGCACTAGTCCTCATTATCATGAATAAGGATGGATCAATGAACCTATTCATTTATTATCATGACCATAATAAAACCATGATAAAGAAAAAGTATCTCATTTCATGGATAGATGAATTTTTTGATCATCTATTTGTGGATAGTTATTTATCTCTGGTGGACCTCCGGTTGGGATATTACCAATTAAAAGAGGGGAAGGAAGATATTCCCATGAATCCCTTTCAAATGAGGTATAGACACTGTGATTTCATTGTTATTACCTTTTTACTTAGTAATTATCTAGAAATTTAAATTAACATAGTGAATAGAGTATTTAGATTTTACATTGAAAAATGTTTCGTACAATTTATCAATGATATTATAACATACTCTAAGAGGAAGTAGGAACATGATGATCACTTGAATATTGGGATACAGACTTTAAAAGGGTGTAAATCATTGATAAGTATAGTAAATGTTAGTTCTAAATGCAGGAAGCCTCATTCATAGGGATTTTGATCACTAGAAAAGGAATATATAGGGACCATTCCACAAAAAAGTAAATCAACGAGTGGCCCAAGACAACATCTGTAATGAAGATCCATTGATTTCATGGTATATACGGGTGTTACCAATGATTTGTGAAGAAAATATCATGACTGTAAAACCCAATAACAATGTTGAAATATAATGGAGTGATGTTTTTTGGAAATAATAATGTGAGGAAAGCATTAATGATATCAAAAGGAAGATTATAAATATTTCAGTACTCACACTACGGTCAAGTAGAGAACTATTTTTAGTGTACAATGATGCTTGAAAAAATGCAATAGGTTGTGTAATAATTCAAAATGATAAATTGATATCCTATGCCTCAAGGTATTTGACTATTCATGAGAATAACTATCCCATGCACGATCTGGAGTTAGAAATCGATATCTTTTCATTGAAAATATTGTGGCATTATCTCTATGGGGAGATGTGTGAGATATATATTGATCAAAAGAGTCTCAAAAATATATTCACACAATAAGAGCATAATATGTGCTAGAATATATTGTTAGAGCTCACCAAGGATTACAACTGCTCAATCCACTTCCATCATTGTAAGGAAAATAAGGTAGAAGATGCTCTAAGTAGAAAGAATCATCTATATTTATCAATGATGGGAATTTAGATGGATCCAATATTCTTAGAATTACTAAGGATAAACATGGGGATAATTATGGGAGTAAAATTATCAATCCATTCTAAAATGATTAATCAATAATACCTTGTGGAGAAAATAAAGTATGCTCAAAGAAGTGATAAGGAAATTTTGAAAAGAGTGGAAGCTAATCAAAATGGGAAGTACTATGAGTTCAAGATCAGTGAGGATGGAGTAATAAGATTTCTGTCATGACTATGTGTACCATAAAATCCATTGATAAAGAAGGATATTATGAATTACGTACATGCCTCAACCTTCTCTATTCACCCATGGAGCTCAAATATGTATCGAGCTCTCCAGGGGAACTTTGGTGGGACATTATGAAAATGGGGATCGCTGAATATACATCAATGTGACTAGATTTTTACTAAGTGTGGGTTTAAAGGAAAAAAATCTAAATAAATGATGCAACCATTATACATACCAAAATGGCTATGGGATAACATCACATTGGACTTTATCACTATACTTTCAAAGACATCTAGAGGAAATAATGCTATATGGGTTATTATGTACCATCTAACAAAGATAGCTCACTTTATCACAAGTTGATAGGCCTTATCACTGGATCAACTTGAATGGATATACATCAATGGAATGGTAATTCTGAATGAAGTACCACTGTCTATTGAATTTAATCGATATATGAGATTCAACTCATGTTATAGAAAAGAATACAACATGATATAAGCATTGTGATGAACTTCAGTATGCTCAATCATCCCCAAACTGATGTCCAATATTAGTAGAAAATTCAGAAAATAGAATACATGATGAGAGAATATTATATAGACTTCAAAAAAGGATGGAACCAATATCGACCACCGGTCAAATTCTCCCATAAAAATAGTTTCCAATCGAGCATCCAAATGGTTCCATATAATTCTCTTTATGGGAAGGGGTGTATAACACCATCATGTTGAGATGAATTCAGGTAACGTAAGATTATAAGACATAAAATGGTTGATGAAATGGTAGAGAAGGCGAAATATTTTCAGTATCACATAAATGCAACCCAAATTAAAAAAAACTATACAGACAATCATCAACAAGACCTCATGTTTATGGTTGGAGATATAGAATTCTACCTCATATCTCCATGGAATAAAATCATGAGATTTTCCAAGAAATGAAAGTAGAGCCCCAAGTACATTGTCCCAATCGATATTGTTGATCATGTCATAGTAGTCTAATATCGACTTGAATAACCACTTGAAATTTCTAAAGTACATGATTTTTTACATGTATCCTTATTAAAGAATTACATACCAGATCCTTCACATGGACATAATTTGGATGTGGTACAGTTGGAAAATGATCATTCTAATGAGGAGAAACAGGTGAAGAACATGGATTGTAGAGATAATGTTCTACACAACAAGACTACAAACTTCGTAAAATATGGAGGAACAATAAGTACTAACAGGAAACATGGGAACTGGAGGAATAGATGAAGGAATTTTTCCCACACTTTTTTTCATCTTAGAATGGAAAATTAAATTTTGAGGGAAAAATTTGGGAAGGGGGAAGAATGTAATGACATAAAGTTTTATTTATATAAATTACCTTAATATAATTATTTCATATTGTATAAATACATAATATAACACAATACAATATTTATATATGATGAATGAATTTAATATTATGTGTTTCTAGAATTTAAAGATCCTATACCAATGAAATAGTAACTTGATCTTTAGAATAGTAATGTGACCCTTATGTATAATAACCAACTAATAGAATAGTAAACTTGCCAATGGAAGTATAAATAAACTATATCAATCTTATAAGTGATGATATTATATAATTATATCATAGTACAAGTAAATAAATATTTTAAAAATTATTAATTAAGTGTTGGTATTTTAATTGATCATATCTATTAAGTTACAATTATGTGACTAATTTAATAATATAAATAAAACATTATTTTCTTAAAATTTATTCATAAATTTTTTATTTTATTTATTTTTATTATATGATATTTTTATGATACCATAGTTAATTTTACAATGTTTTTTAAAATCAGTTATAGTTATTAAATATTTATTTTTCAAGTAAATTATGATTTTATTTAACAAAATTAATTTCTCATATTTGGAAAATTATTGACATAAAATGAAGTTAATTTATTAAATTTTCACGTTGAAATATGTTTCAGTTGATTGTATGTGATTTTCTGAAATACACGAATTTTTTGTGAATAGTACAATATAACAATTTATAGTATATATAAATTTTATGTTATATAAAATATTTATTGAGTCATGGATGAATGAATACAATTTATATAGAACTAATATAACCTAATTCATATATTTATTCTTAAATATAAACACAATTTCAGGTCTTGAGAAAAATAATAAACTAATGAATTAAATAGTGAGAAAACACCACTCTTCTCCACTATAAATACCACCCTTCAACACCTCTTCTCAAAAACCTCTCAATCCATGATACTTGTCTATATTCTACCCAATAATCTTCCCAAACCCCTTCCCCACATATAATGTATTTTGGTATTAATAAAAACCAAAACCAATTTCCTAAATTGGTTTTCATGAAGAATGAATAAAGAGGTAAAACCCTCTTCCATTTTCATTCAATTTCTTTTCCGGTTCCTTTCACTTATTTTTCTCTCCTCAACCCCACTAGTAAAAATGGAATGAAAATTCCATTATCATACATATAATATAATTTTGTAATGTTTATGGAATAATTCTTCATCCAATCTCTTATCCATGCTATTTTAATTTAATATTGAACACATCGTTTGTGAGGTGCTGATTTACAACCTTCATGGAATACGTTTTATCATCTTTCCTTTTGTTCTTCATGGATGGTCATGAAACAATTTTTATTGTTGAAATAGATTATAATATATATATATATACACTTATATATATATATTATATCTTTTTTAAATTTCTGGAATAATTTTTTACACATGATATTAATTTATATAACAAGATGAGTTCGTTGTGATGAAAAATTGATAAATTAATCTAAACATGTATCATTAATGATTTATCTAATGAATCATCCTCAATTAGGGAAAAATAGACTTTCAAAATTCTATATGTTCTTAAATTACACATAAGTTCAGTCTTGGATAACTATCCTCATCCTATATTATTCTCCATACACTTATACAAGTAAAACAATCATGAAAACGAAGAAACTCAAAACTCCTAAATGTTAAAATTGAATATATTAACCCATACCAAAATCTATAAATGAACGTAATAAAGATATAATAATTAAGATAAATATATAATTTATTCATTAATTATTTTTTAATGAATCCAATTTGATTTTTCAAGACATTTATATAATTTGACGAACACCTTTGGACTTAATGTAAGGGATTCTACCTGAACCTCCATTATTTCTTCAGATTTATCATTACCTCTTTTTATCCAACTGAAATTCTCTTGTATTTTTATGTAAATCTTCTAAATTCTATGTATATTTTCAAAAATCATGTATCACGATCCATTAATCCTTATTTTCTTGGACATACATGTATTTAAAAGGTCCCCTACTCAATTATCCTTGATAATCAAGCCAGATTTAAGGGAACTTCTCAAATTCATACCTATTTACCAGTGAAATCCATAATTGTTTTTAAGCCATCTTTATTTTTATAAAATCACATATTTTATGATGTAGACCTTTTTGGTTCAGTTTTATTTTTATACACAATTTTCATCCATTTCCTCTTTTAAATTCTCTTAAATATTTTCCATAAACCAGAGTAAAAAATATTAATTTTATAGTTTCTTAAGTACTAATTTCAATATTATCACTTCATTTTAACATAACTTATAAAAATATATTCCCAATTAAATTTATTACCTTTATTGTAATATTTAATTACTTACTTACATGAAATATTTTGTGATACTCCCATTTATTATGCTCTATGACAGTATTATGATTCCCATTTCCTTTAATGGGTAACTCTTCTGTTTATGTTTGATTACTTATGTATGATTATTTATGTGGAAACAATATTAATGGACATGATATTATGGGTGATCCTATATATCTATCCAATTCATTGGGTTATTTTTAGTCTCATGAGACTTTATGTGCAATGGTCTTCATGGTTAGCCTTGACTCAAACTCCTCTAGGTGCAACAAGACTTAACTCATGATCCAGTATGTCCATAAATCCTTAAATATTTATAAATTAATCGTTATTATTATACCAAATTTACTATGATTCTACATTTATATGGTCCCATGTTTTATATGTTATGATTCCTTATGTTTAATCATGTTATATTCCTTTTTATATCATTATGTTAGGCCTTCTAACCCATGAGCTATGATTTATTTTAATTTTTATTATCTTATTGAGATTTTTAGGTCATTCAATTTTTCATGTTATCCCTAGGTTATCCAATATATATATAAGGTCTCAAAGTATGTTTGGATATCATAATGGATGATAAATTAAGAAATATTTTATTTAGTCCAATGTTTCTAGTTTTGTGTACCTAGTCTTCCATGATACTTGTCTTTAATATGCTTTTCATTTAATTTGATGTTTAATAATGATTAAAATAATGTGTAGATATACGTAATATACTAGGGTCTATATACATCACACGCATTTGGGGCCTCATAGGTTATACCTATGCGAGCCTCTAAGGCATTCATTTGCGACGTTCATGAGATATCATATGGCGCTATGATAATTTCCTTAAATTTGCAGACTTCATTTTCAACATGGGGTTTCCCTTTATTAAACTACATGCTCAAATAAAAAATTCATTTTCTTGTAGGATCAACCATAATATTTCCCCAAACTACTATTGAACTATTACCATCATTATGTAGATTGGCTCTATGGATATTCAATTAGAACCTCCCTAGACCGCCCGCATCCATCTTATTTTGTATATATCACAACACATATTGGAAAACCATAAGTGTAGTATTTCTTATAGAATATTTTTCATTGAATGAAATATATAAATTTTTAGTTTTGAACCCTTGAGATCCATGAATGTGGTGGTGGTTCCAAAATCACTATAACATGAAAGGAAGAATCACCTGATATATGATTATTAAAAAACATGATTTATATTTTCATATGAATTATAATATTTTATTTTAGATAATAATATAATGATAAATTATTTTTTAAATTTAATTTATTATACCCCTCTCGACTATGATGATATTATCTATTCATAATTATTCTTATTTTAATTCCCCTCTTTAGTTCATTAAGAACTAGAATGGGACTAGGCTTCCAGATGACTTCAGGCACGCCTCTTTATATTCCAGAGACTTCTGACTAGTAGTGGGGGTCTATTGTGGGGAAATGAGGATATTATACACCATATATTAGAGTTCCTAGTAATAAGAAAATAAATATGAATCTTAAAAAATCTATAACAATTAGAGCACACTATAGTAATAAATCAATTGAACATGCTATAATGAAAATAAAAAAAGTCATACATGCATAAAATTTTATAAACATGTTGGTTATCCATAAGAATTAAAACTCCAAATTATAATTATATTTAATTATGCTATACTAGTTTTATAATATAAATTAAATTAAATAAATGAAGAGAACTAGGTTAAGGGAGAATCATGGGAGAACCTTATCTTCCCCACTCAATTTTTATTTATGTTATGTTCCATGAATATTTTTTTAATTAGATGAACCTAAAAAGATACATTATTTTGATGTATGCTTTCACATTGTCACTATTCCTTTCATAATTGCAATTTTTTTAGTTTTTTATTTTTATTTTTTTATTTTTTATTTTTTTATTTTTCTAAAAACATGAAATAGTTTCCAAATTGATAAAATTCCTTTATTTGATTAGTTTCAGTCTATATGGGTTATAAGTTACATGTTTGTAATGGTGGGTTTTAAGTATACTATGATGACCTTATAATATCTGGGAGGATATATCAGCATTGGGTGGTGTGGAAAGGCCGTGAACACCAAGATCTCGGGTACATTCTAGGATTAAAATAATATCCTATGATATCTGTATCCCAATGAAAAAATAATTCCAAGGATATATCATTAACTTAGTCCGGTGTTGAATTAAATTTTATATAGTATGGTGTTTGGCTGTAGGTATTCTTCACTCATAGTTTTCTATTATATATACAATTTAAATTATCATCTATTTTGTTTCTTTTTTGAAATTAGGTTTATTTAAAAAAAATTAATTGGTCTTTCATATCTGCATATTAGTGTAGTTACATGATTTACAATGAACAAACTGTTATTGGTGTTGGTTTGTGAACATTTTATTGTTATAAAGGATGGATATAGAATTGTGGTCCCTATAGATAAAATGATCAACCAAATGTAAAATTTTATTTGAAATAGATGTGATTCAAGCTTTAAAGGATCCTTATATTTATCTTTGAATTTATTTTTAATAGTTGGTACTCAAATAAACAGCAGTAGTGGTAGTGTTGAATAGATTTTATGATTTTAGAAATTCCAAATCATAAATTATAATTAATGTATATGAACATAAAAATTATAAGTAATTACATTGTTAAAATATATAATGGTCCCAATTCTCACAATAATTAATTTTTTTCTTCTAAAACCACATAATACCATATCTTTATTTAGGTGTTATACTTCAAGTTTTACCTCATAATGGAAATGGATTAGAAAATAAATGCATGTTTGTATAAAAATACATTTTCATGACCATTCACCCACTATAGTGGAAACTATTTCCAATAAAACATGGTATATCTAAATAATATATTTTTTAGTGATCGTGAGTGTCAAATTAAATTGATTTTATTTTTTTATGATTTTTTAATCAGTTATTATCCCATGGGTATAATAAATGAGGAGAACCATTCTTAGAATAATGGGATGAGTGTGAAGGAGCTATAAATTGCACATATATTATCTTTACAATGGGTTATGTGGGAATGGTGTCATTTTATACAACTACGAATCATTTTTTACTATAGTGAGGAGTTCTTATTATGTTTTGGGGCATGAAAAATGAGGTCAAGCGCGCCTCCTTGTGTTTGAGAGGTTTCCCACTAGAAGCGATGCCCTAGTAAGCCAGGTGGGGATACTATACATTCTTTATCAGAAAAACCCACATATTAACACAATATATTTATCTAAAACAATATAAACCAACAAGAACACATAACAAAACATTTTCCAAATCGGGTACAAACACCAATCAAATACAAAAAATGTCATTTCTTACCAGTAGTGAAAAGTGAAATAACCCAAAATAAAAAAATGAAAAAAAACTCCAAACAAGTCCTGACACTATGTTCAGATCCCTCTCCATGTACATCCCAATCTTAAATCAACATTCTAGAGTTGGGCCTTCAGCCTAGTCCCGACATGCTACCACGAAGTCTAATCGGGTGCCCAACGACGACCCGAGAAGGGTGTGAGTACAAAACATAGAAGGCCACCAACAATGGTGTCTAAAAAAATATCCAATCTAATAGATAGTGCATGAAAGTACAAAATAAATTTTCAGTAATAATGTGACAGTTTGGTTTCCATTAGTTATAATGGTTCTTTTAATTCATGACTAGCATTTATCCCAATTCCATTTCTTATACCATCTTCATTACATAATCCAGAATGATCAAATGTTCCATGGGCTTGGCATACTGATCATCTATACAAGGGTCTAACGCCATCAATCACAAAGTATATGAAAATTAAATCATGTCCCTATATCACAATGGATACAGATATCACATCAACAAATTATCCTCACCTCGAAGCCTCAGTCCGGATTAAATGATACTATTAAAGGGAATATATCTTGCATCCCCTTCCCTAACCCATGAATTTTAGGGTGGATTTTAAAGCCTCTATATAACTCTACTTGTAGGTGTAAAACCACAAGTCCATAACCTTGTCTACCAAGGCTTGTGCACATTCTTATTTATCAATTCACCACGACCATACCATTACACAATCAAGAATAATGAATTCCATTTGGTTTTACAATACATAATAGAAATATGGGAATTAATCTAATTCCTTAAACAATTAATAAATTAAAATTTAAAATTCATGTCCATTTTGAAATATGGACATTATCATGCCCTAACCCTATAAGATTATTCAAAAAACCCTATTCATTATCCAAATTCATCATTGACGATACATTTACCAATTTATCCCATTTATCATTTCACAAGAATTCTCCCACTTACGCATTTCTAGTACATTTCTCATATCTCATAACCCAACAACATGTTATATTCAACCATTCAGTGTGCCACAATTCCCACGTATTGACACATGGAATGTATTCATCCATATCCATATTATTACCCTTCAATCATCCACTTAACCCTTGCAGCTCTCTAGGTCCGAAAATATCGGCACACACCATGGGTGGCCCTAAAATGGGGAATTCCTCCTCAAAACCTCCCATGCGGATTGAGGGGGTTTCGATTGGCCCCATAGATACCCAATTTAATCAAACACTTTAACAGAACCAAGAACAGTAAATGGGGAAAACAAGAACACAAACATCCTTGAACAATTCCAAAATAAATATATGGTAAAATACATGTAGACCACCTACATCGAATCAAAAAATGAACACATTCTTCATTGTAGCCTTCGATCCTGATTCAAACACCCATAGAATCAAAAATCAAGATTTCACCATTTAAAGAGGGGTTTTAGATCTTAGTAAAAATATTGAAGAAAGATGAAAACCCTAATCGAAACGAGGATACAATGAGGAGATTCGATATACCTGGGACTTCTATTCACATTAAACAACACTCCAATTAGCCTAGAATTGATGTAGAATTAACTCTTAAAAGACTGTTTAGTCCATGTTCTCCACTTGGGTTGTAGGGGTGGAAATGGAGGACAAACCTAAGTTGGTGTTTAAAATATCTGGATGAAAATATTGTAAATCATATAACTTTTCTAGGCCGCATGGTTCACCCACAAAGTTTGCAAAACTGTGCACAAATTGTAAAGAAGATACTTCCCGAAAATCACTTTCATTGTAGGGTTTCCAATGAATTTCACATGGTTTTTCAAACCATGTGCAAACCGTGTAGATTGCTACCCCCCACATGGTCTCCCCTTGCACGGTTTTCCAAGATGTTCAAACCATTACGATTTCCCAGAGATCCCCTTTCCCCCATTTTCATGTCCCAAATTCCTAGAACACTCTTGAGAATTCTCATGGGCATGGGAAAACACTTTTCTATCCATAAAGGAGAAGTCTAAGAATACACATAAAAATGATACATTAGGAAAATATGGGACCTTAAAAATTCCCCCCCCATATAACAGATCATCCTCAAGCAACTCATCCAAGAATTACTATGCTTATGGAAGTAGAGGTCATTCCACTATGCCTGAATATCCATTTCCAATTTATATGATTCTGATTTCACAAAACAAATCCCATAAAACATGAAAAAATGGCGCAGACATTCCCCACACGCATTCCTCACTACAACCACAACATGAGCTAAAAACACCTCATAGATCATTCAACTTCAACCATACCCATAATGAGAACTTCCTGGGGGAATCATATGTTAAAACACCTAACTCACAACAAATGTAAACATAACACTCCATAACATGTAACAACCCGTGATTTCATAGTATATTATTTCATTAAAATAATTCAATAACATTCACTACACGCAACACCGTGTTCAAGAGAACCACGACTTACCAAACAATCCGTTCAAAAGCTATTATGAATAGTATTAACATAATTTTTAACATTATATAATCCTTCTAGTTTTAGAATCCTTATTATGAGTTTCTTAGACATAACTTAAGAACAAATTCATTTTTTCATATAAATGATGTATTTTTCAAAAAATGCAACTTTAACACATTTTAATGGAAACCCCTTTTTATATAAAATATTTTAAACATTAATATATTCAATTTGAAAAAATATTCTTCTTCTTTAGAATCATGAAATAAGAATTTAGTTTCAATAACTTTTTGTTGTTTTTCTGATAACTTTCATATTTGGTCGAATAGTGAAAAATATTATATTTTAACAACAAACAACATTTTAATCAAAATATTTTATATTTTTAAATTATATATTTTAATGGTCTGGAAGTATAAATAGATTATAAATTTACCATTCAATCAAATTCTGGTCGTTTTATGTAATTTCATATTGAAATTGGACATAAACAATTGTCAATCTTTTGATAGTTATTATTTCATAAAAATACACTTTTGGTTTTGACAACGGGAATTAAATTTAAATTAATTAATGAAACATTAATGTTTTGAAATTGTTAAAATAGATTTCATTTTTTAATTCATAATATCAAAATTATCTTCGGATGAATTTTTTGTATTTTTCTAAAAACATTCAATTTTTTATGAATAGTGAGAAACACTAAGTTATAGTTCAATATAGAATTTTTATATAAATAATTTTTTATTTTATTTAATTTTTTTAGGTAAAAATAGATATATAATACCTATATATGTTCAATGTAATTCATTGGAGTCTGTTTATAATAATTTTAGATATATAAAAATTTTATTGAACTTTTTACCATCTTTTACCTACCTCCTAAGAGCAAGTGCAAATTTACATAAAACTTAATCTTACCGCTTCTGTGAGTTGAATTTCAAAAATACAAGAGACATAGTTGATATTATTAAGTAATATTTGGTTTAATAAGGTGAAAATAATTTTTTGTGAAATGTAACTTTTTACTTTTATTTACCATGGTTAAAAGAAAATAGTGTAATTAATGGTAAAAATGATAGTATTATTACCCTAAAACATGTACTAATTCAATTCGATATGTGTAATTCCACAAAAAAAACCTTAGTAATAAAATATGATCCTTTAGATCAGATTGGATTAGATTAGGACATTTATTATTATTTAATTCAAAGAAGAGTTAAAAGTGTTAAATTCAATGTTTAATAACTAAACAATTTTAATATAGGGATACACATAAGATAAATTATATTATAAATATTTATTAGAAATATAAATCTATTTTCTAAATGATTTTATTTTATTTATATTTTTTAGACATTAAATATTTAAATTTATTTATTACACAATGATGATGTAGTAATTACTGTATTAATGAATGATTAAAATAGTTGATATTATAAATATCAAAATAAATGTAATTTGAGACTTTTTATGAATTTCAATAATTTCACAGGTTAATATGACATATTATTGTTGTTTAGAATAATTTGTTTCGATGTAATAATGATGTTATAAATTTAGCAAAAACAAAATACCAAATATTGTAAAAAATGACATAAAAGAGTTTTGAAAACAAATATTATAAAATTAGTTGATATTCTATTCCTAAAAAACTACGGTTATGCCAAAAGAAATATATAATGATAGGTGTATCATTAATGAACCACATGGGGTACTATTGGAAGTATATAGTATGGTTATTAACAATATAATATAAAAATCCAAAAAGACCTGGAAAATGTCAAACTATTTAACAAATAGTTAAATCCAAAATATAAGGTTAATATAGTGACCCAAACCTATATAAAACCTATAGGATGAGTTTTCTCTGACCCATACCAACATTATCCTTTAAATAATTCATTTTCGAGCCATTAGAAACCTAAAATTATTTTATTATAAAATAATAGTTCTAGATTTTCCTTAGGTTCTCATCACCCCTCTTATAAAATAGCACTCCCCCTTCTCTATAATTAACACCTTCAATGAAATTTGGATCGGCCAAAACCTATCAACATATCCTTTCTACTATCCTCCCTTAATCCTAGAGTCCTTCCATTAATCATAAATCCATCCAATGGAGCCCTTTTGATCAAATCACAAGGAAGAACCCGAAATAGAGGTAAATATTTCATCACATCATTAATGTTCCTTTATTCTACCACTTCTTCTTTATTTGTTGTCTCCACTCTAAAATAATAACTCAAGTATCTTCTATTTACTATTATGTTATTTGTAATATGGTATAACCATATTCATTATTCTATCCATCCATTGAATGACATGTCACCATACGTGCATACGTACAGCATACTGTCTACATGTCATAGTGTAATTGTTATTCAATACAATATTATTTGAATGGGTATAATAATAATTTTTAATTGATGTAAATAATAAATATATCATTATAAATATTCTGTATATATGATATACCATCCAATTATATTTTATTTTATTATCAAAAGAACGATATTGTCACATGTGTGTACGTATGGATTACCATCTCCACGAATGTGATGAGATTCATTCCTCATCGTATCCATTCAAGAATAATTTTCATTAGATTATTAAAAATAAATTTTAATGCCTAAATATAATTTTGAATATGAATAAGATATGTCCTATCCATATCAAACATTACTTATGTAACACTGCATATAAAGGAAAATGAATCAGTTAACACCTGAAAAGATGATAATACTAAAATATTATTACCTATGTAATATTAAAAGATGACATATGATATCATATGAAGTTATATGATTCTTGTGTAATTTAATAACAATTATTTCACCATTATATAGGAGGTTAACCTACCCTTGACCAAGGAAAAGTACAAGGTAAGGGTTAATTTCACAATCTCTTTATTATTCAAGGTTATTTTTACGTAAGTATCTACTGGAACATATTTATTATACATGTCCATGTTTCCGGAAAGTGTTTTACAAATGATTATTTTAATGGATTTTTTTTCTAAAACAATATTTTGAATGTTTTAAATAGTTATTCTTCTAAATCATTCTCATTAATGTCGATGTTTTCAAAATGGTTTTTAAGGATTTATTTATATGGACATGAATGTTTTTAAAATGATAATTCCTTTAAAAAGTTTCAAAGTGTTATTGGACACTGTAATTTAGAAATTTCTTTAAATTTATTCCTTTCTAAATTTTGTGACTTTTAATTTTTTTCATGAAAGAGGTATATTTCTCTCAAATAGTTTTACAAATTATTTTCATCTATTTCACCATCCTTTGATGGATTTTAATCTTGATTGAAGTTGATTTTTTATGATAAACATATTCCATATTGTATTGAAAGTTATTGTGATATATTTAAATGTCGATGAGTTATTTTTATACCATTCATGGTTTATGGATAATGTATTGACATTTCAAATGCTAGTTTTAATATGAATTTATATGTTATGTTTAAACCTTTTCATATGAGGAATGCATTGGGCATAGTAAGTGATGGGTGGAGCCCGTTACATCTCCTCAATGCATCGGTAGGTCTCATTAGACAAAATAGTGTCTTGGCACAAGGCCTTGACAATATCTTATTTTTAGTCTTGGCATAGGGCCTTGACTATGTGGTTATGAAAGTCTGGCATTATGCATTCCATAATTATGAATGTAGCTATTGATATTTCATGTGATTATTCGACTAGTAGAATATCCATGTGAATAAGTAAATAGAAATATTTTTTTTATCTTTGAAATATTATGATGAAGTTTATGTTGAAAAGGCTTTTGTTTTAGTTTTATACATTTCCTTAAACATTTACGATTATTTATTAATGTTTCTGCTATATTGTTATCCTTATTGAGCATTTGAGCTCACGCTTTTCTATGTTTTATTATTCCCTAAATCCCAAATAAGTCTTTTATATATAAGAGGCATAGTTAAGCTAAGGGAACAATGGCATTCTCAAAGGTATTTTTTGTAATATGTTTGAAAGTGTAATTTAACGTTCATGTATGTAATCTATTTTCCAAGGAAGATAAACTGATTCATCTTCCGGGACTAGATTCTTTGTAATCATGCCAATGTAATAGAGCAATGCACCAACTCTAGGAATCTAGGGTCGGGGTGTACAGTTGGTTTCAGAAGAAGTATAGAAATAACCTTGGAAACTAGATTTAGAAAAACATAGATTAGACAAAAATACCCTAAGATAGACATTGTGGATTAGTGTAGAATAACTTCTTAGAATTTTGGTAATGAATAGATTTTTTGAGTTTTCCAAGAAACTACATCCCTTTCTAGATATGAGCTAGAAGAGAAAGATCTGGCACATATACAACTAATGGTAAAAACCGAAAACACCGCTTTGAGATAAACTCGAATGGAAACTGGTGCACAGCAACGGGCCTTGCTACACTCTTGGTTAGGACACTCTCGAGGGATATTATTAGGATAATTATTATTTTATTTACAAATCATTATGAAGTATTTATGAGTATATACCTCATCAATGAAAATATTTTTATGATTACAAATTATATCCATAAACTATTCAATACATGTTAGGTATTTTACAAGTTTGAAATTATTCATAGTAATTAGTAAACTGACTAAGTGTATGCCATTTTATAGAAATGGTTCCCAGTAGAAGGAATGTGAAATCCTGCAAAACGTATGATCCAAAGCGTAAGAATGATCATATCATTCAAGGAATTAAGTCGTCATTTATAAGGGAAATAGTCTGCCATGTATTCTCAACATATAGATAAATAATATCATGTGATAAGTAAATAATTATTTGATTCCTATGGCTTTGAAGCGATGCAAGAGAAGAAAAGTATAGTAGAGGGAAATATGGATAAATTGAAGAGGGGAAATAAGGATTTTCCCATATGTGATTAATTTGGAAATAATCACCTTAGTAAATGATTGAAGGGAATGGGAGTTTGTTATAACTGTGGAGAAAAGGACACTGATTACATGATTTCAAGTTTAATAAAAGGGTCTCAAATTCAAATTGATTCATCTTCAAGGCATTGGGACACTATGCGAATCAATGTACCAGTCATCAGAGTATACTTCAAATGTTTCTATTAGGTAATATTCATTTAATGACACTACCTTAGATGAAGAGGGATGACTAGTGTTCATATGTGTTTGTAATGTAATTATTCCATTTGAGTGTTGTATCTACAATATACATGTTATATGAATTATAATGATAAAAAATGATTGTATTGCAGTACTTTTTTATTGAGAATTTGAGATTATATAGTTCTAATTAAAGCTAAATAAGCGTAAGATACACTTTTGGTAAAATACATGGTTTAAGGAATACTAATCCTTAATATGATCCTGATAATGAGGTAGTGATTTTGGAATAAGAGATCGTTGATTTTGATAAAATATATTGAATATTCTTGACTTCATTGGAAGTGATTAATAGTTTTTTTATTTCCTCATTGTGGGAATATTAAATTTTTTTGGATATAATGAATATATCCAGTATAATATAAAGGATAAGAGAGCATGAATGTAATCAATAAGATTTTATGGGAATTCAGGGTGTTACCAAGATTTAAAATAATACATGATGAAGGTGTTCACATGTTATTACATGGAAAAAATGATCTTCATTGTGTTTAACTTCATTATAAATTTTGGACTATGAGTTTGGATTGAAGTAATTTGGATAATTCAAAAGGATGGAATGGATTTGGTTTGAAATTGGATACTATTGTTAAGCATATTTTATTATTTTTGTAAAACGGACAACATGCAGACGTGTGACAATCTGTCGCGTCGGACAAAGCGGAGGGAGTCGAACCCAGAACCATAGTTCGATTGGGATTTATCACCTACCATGGACTACGTGATGTCCCTGGAATTTATAATCTAGTTATTTGATGGTTTTCATAGGTGAATTAAAAATTCATTATTTTTGGAACCCTATACGATTATGATAGATAGAATATTTTTTTGAAATATTTGGGAGTGAAAGATGAGTTTGTGGTAGGAATTAGTTGAAGGATGATACTCTACTTTTCATGTATATATATATAACATTTTTTCTTATTCTATGGGTAAATTAATTCTTAAACTTTATGGAAGGGATCATAAAACCAAAATTTTTTATCCTAACACCTTATGTTTTGTTGGACCGATGGTATTTTAAATCATCATTGATTGATGGATTTGAGGCCCTCAATTTTACACTAGTTTTTGATTGATGACCTCAATCACTCCCTAAAAATATTTACGATTTCCTCCAATAATGTGTCTCTAATTACCACCAATTTTCTCCTAATCGAGATCATATTTTGGTGGTGACCCTTTCATTTCCCCTTTCCTCTTATTAAGGCTAAATTTTATTAATTGAATCTATGATGGGGGTTTTACCACAATGGTATTTTCTATTTTCAACTTTTTATTTTCGAAGAAAAATTTCAAATTATGAGGATGCATTTTATTAATGGAGGTAATACTATAACACCGCATGATTTCATAGTACATTATTTTTTCAAAGTAATTTAATAACATGCACTACATGAAATACCGAGTTCAAGTGTACCACGACTTACCAAACTAGTCGTTCAAAAGAGTTTATGAATAGTATTCACTGAATTTTGAAATTTATATAATCCTTATAATTTTAGAATCCTTATAATGAGTTTCTCAGACATAATTTATGAAAAATCCATTTTTTTCAGATAAAACAAGTATTTTACAAAAAATGTTGTTTTACCACCTTTTAGTGGAAAACCCTATTTAAATCCAATATTTGGAACATTAATATAATCAATTTGAAAAAAATAAACTTCTACTTTAGAATCAGGAAATAAGAATTTAGTTTCAATAAATATTTGGTGTTTTTCTAATAACTTTCATATTTCGGTGAATAGTGAATAATAATATATTTTAACTAAAAACAACTTTTTAAATCAAAATATTTTATAGTGTTACATTATACATTTTAATGTTTTGGAAGTATAATAGAATATATTATTACCATCTAATACAATTTTGGTCATTGTAAGTAATTTCACTTAGAAATTTGACATAAACAAATATCAATCTTTTGATAGTTATATTATTTCTTAAAAATATGCCTTTTAATTTGAAAACGGGAATTGATATTAAATTATTTAATGAAAAAACTATGTTATTAAATTGGAAAAATATAATTCAATTTTTAATTCAGAATATCAAAATTAGCTTACAGTGAATTTTTTGTATTTTTCTAAAAACATTCAATTATTGATGAATAGTGAAAAACACATAGGTATAGTTTAAAACTAAATTTTTATTAAAATAAATATTTATTTTATATAAATTTGATTTATATAGAAATAGATACATAATACCTTTATGTGTTCAATGTAATTTATTGGATTCCGTCTATAATAATTTTAGATATAAAAAAAATTTATTGAACATTTTACCGTCTTTTACACACCTCCTAGGAGCATTTGAAAATTTATATAAAACATAATTTGACCGCTTCTGTGAGTATAATTTCAAAAAACAATGAGACACAGTTGATATTGGTAAATAAAATTTGGTTCAATAAGATGAAAATAATTTTTGATGGATAGTAACTTTTTACTATTATTTTCCACGTTTAAAAGTAAATAGTGTAATTAAGGGTAAGAATGATATTATTATTACCCTAATACAAGATCTAATTCTATTTGATAAGTGTAAATCGACCGAAAACAATTTTATGAATAAAATATGATTATTTAGGTCCACATGGATTAGATTTGGACATTTATTATTATTTATTTCAATGAAGAGTTAAATATGTTAAATGCAATATTTAATAACTAAACCAAATTTAATATAGCATTACACATAAGATAAATTCGACTATAAATATTAATTATAAAAAAAATTATTTCCTACATAACGGTATTTTTTATATTTTTTATAGACATTAATTAATTAAATTTATTTATGACACAATGATGATGCAGTAATTACCGTATTAATGAATGATTAAAAAAATTGATATTATAAATATCCAAATAAATGTAATTTGAGACTTTTTTTTGAATTCCACTACTTTTCTAGGTAAATATGACATATTAGGGTTGGTTAGATGAATTTTGTTTTATGAAATAATTCTGTTATGAATTTAGCAAAAACAAATGCTAAATTGTGTCAAAATTGACATAAAAGAGTTTTTAAAAGAAATATTATATCATGTATTGATATTCTATTCCTAAAAATATAACATTCTCCAAAAATACTTATATAATGATAGTTGTATCATTAATGAACCATTTTGTGGTCTCCTGGATGTATATAATATGTTTATTAACCATATAATATAAAAATACAAAGAGACATGTTAAATCTTAAACTATTTAACTATGAGTTAAATCTAAAATATAAGGTTAATATAGTGACCCAAACTTTTCTAAACCCTATTAGTTTAGTGGTATTTGAACCAACCCACCCTAGACTTTTAATATTTCATTTCAGATCCATTATAAACCGAATATTATTATATTATAAAATAATATTTCTATCTTTTTTTAAGGTGCCCCTCACCCCTCTGATAAAAGGGAACTCCTCCTTCTATATAATTCACACTTTGAAAGACATTTGGCTCAACCAAAACCTATCCAAATACTCTCTCAATTGTCCTCCATTCATCCTAGAGGCCATACATTAGTCAGAAAGCCATCCTAAGGAGCCCTTTTGATCAAATAAAAAGGAAGAACCCGAAGAAGAGGTAAATATTTCATCACCTCTTTAAAGTTCTTTTCTTATTCCACTTCCTCATTATTTTTTTTTGCATTCTATAATAATAACTCCAGTATCTTTTATATACTAGGATGTTGTTATAAATATGGTACAACCATATTCATAATTCTATCCATCATTTTAATGACATGTCACCATATGTCCGTACGTATGACTTAGCGTCTCCACGTTGTAGTGTAATTGTTATTCAATACATTATTATTTGGATGGGTATAATAATGATGTGTAATTGATTTAAAGAGTAAATATAACAAGATAATTATTCTGTATATACGATATACCATCCAATTATATATTATTTTAATATCAAAATAATGATATTGTCGCTTGTGCGTACGTAAGGATTACCCTCTCCATAAACGTGATTAGATACATTACCCATCGTATCCATTTAAGAAAAAAATTCATTAGAAGATTAAAAATAATTTTTAAAGGCTTAATATCACACTAAATATAAAAAATATACATCTTATCCATAACAAACATTACTTACATAAAAAACCATATAAAGGAAAACAAATCAGTTAACACTGAAAAAGACGATAATACTAAAATATTATTAACAAAGAAATATTAAATGATCATATATGATATCATATTAATGTATATGATTCTTTTAAAATTTAATAACACGTATTTCACCATTATAATTTATTTTAACCTACCCTCGACTAAGGAAAAGTACAAGGTAAAGGTTAAATTCACAATCTCTTTATTATTCGAGGTTGTTTTTATGTAAGTATCTACTGGGACATATTTATTATCCATATCCATGTTTCATGAATGAGTCTTCAAAGGGATTATTTAAAGGGACTTTTTTACTAAAACATCATTTCAAATGTTTTAAATATTTATTCTTCTAAATCATTCACATTAATGTCAGTGTTTTCAAAATGGGTTTTAAGGATTTATTTATATGGAAATTAATGTTTTTAAAATTTTAATTCCATTCAAAAGTGTCAAAGTGGTATGGGAAACATTGATTAAAAATTGCCTGTAAATGTATACCTTTCAAAATTGTGTGACTTTTAAATGTTTTCTTGAAAAATGGATATTTCTCTCAAAAAGTTTTACAAATCATTTTCATCTATGTCCAAATCCTTTCATGGATTTTAAACTTGTCTGAAGAATATTTATTATGATACAAATATTCCATATTTTATTGAAGTTTTTTGGGATATGTTTGATTGTGGATGAGTTATTTTTAAACCATTCATGGTTTATGGATAATGTAATGACATTTTCAATGCTAGTTTTAATACGATTGTTTATGTTACTCTTAAACCTTTTCATATGAGGAATGCATAGGATATAGAAAGTGAAGAATGGAGCCCGCTATAACTCATCAATGCATCGGTAGGTCTAACGATTCAAACTAGTGTCCTGGCACAAGGCTTTGACAAAATATTATTGGTAGTCTTGGCATAAGGCCTTGACTGTGTGGTTATGAAAGTCTGGCATTATGCATTCCATCATTATAAAAGTGGATATAGATATTTCATTTGATTATTCGACTAGTATAATATCCATGTGAATATGTAAATGGCAATATTTGATTTTTATCTTTTCCATATTATGATAATGTTTATGTTGAAAAGGCTTTTGTTTTATTTTTATACATTTCCTTAAATGTTTATTCTTATTTATGAATGTTTCTGCTATATTGTTATGCTTACTAAACATTTGATCTCACCCATTTCTATGATTTATTTTTCCCAGGATCCCAAGAAGTGTTTTATGTTTTAGATGCAGGGTTATGCTAAGGGAACAATGGAATTCTCAAAAGATTTTTTTGTTTTTTATGTTTGGAAAGTGTAATGTAATGTTCATGTATGTAATATATTTTCTAAGATTGCTAAACTGATCGGTCTTTCCAAACATTATTCCTTGTAATCATGCCAATGTATTAAAATAAATCCCCAACTCTAGAAATATTTGGTCGAGGCATCACAAAACACATCATCATGGATGAACAAATCAGCGCCTCATCATCCTGATCCTCAATACAACTCCTGAACCAAATCACATGGTGCCATTTTCCTCTATTTTTCCAACTCTATCGGGGACCACATTTCTTGAAAATTTCATTCCACGACTATACAACCAAATGCCACACATAACTCTCAGGTACCCAACGAGCTAAACTCATGAAAAATCTATCTACCAGGGCCAACTAATGTAAATAGTGACCACTTGATTCCTTCCATCCCGAAACTCTGATAACATCATCAACTTACCATTTATCTGGTATGGTTTTCCACACCATTTACAGTTACATGGAACCTCCTTCATCAACAAATTACCACTGAAACTAATCCCATCTTCCCAATTTCCAAACATGTACCAACTCTCTGCGCCGAAGCATCCATAAGACATTACCATACATTGAAACCTAGATGTACCATCAAAGCCATTGGAAAGAACATTCATACACTATACCTTCAAGGAGTAATATCAACACAAACTCACTCATATAAAAATTCATTTCTAAAAGGCACTTCCCACCCCAACATGAACCAACAGGTGGGCCACTCCAACCATACACATTCATGTTTACCATCTCATGTTGGACCACACCTGGCTGGCTTGGCTGAGAACACCTACCATCCATTAATGGTACGCAAACTCTTTCTCTCAACATCCCAATGTACTTACTGACTTGAAACCTATTATTATTATTTCACATTCCCCCAAAGGTTATTTCAAGAATTCCAGTATAATTCCATCATCACTACATTACCCCCCTCCAGACATTCAACTGGCTTCACCCTTTCCATTGCACCAAATTACCTAGCCATGGTTCTCTTCACATCATGACGTTTCCAATCCACAAATGGAAAAATTACCATAGTCTGATCCCATTATTCATTGGATTTATAGGACCCCCAACTTCTCTTTCCAAAACCTTTTTTCTTATCTAACAACACCCTTTTTCAATTCCATTATTAGCATTTCAAGCTTCACATGGAACCATCATGATCTCGAAGACAACACTTGGATCCCCAGTCACCACATCCATGACACACATGCATCTCCAAGAAAATTGACATGCACCTTACAGGTTCCTCATTGGATCCTTGGTGCCACTATGTCGACTCAATGTTCTCTTCTCCATATCAAAGACTAAGTTATCACTCCCCAACATAGGAGTGTCATTTCCATTTCTCACTATGAGGTATTACAACCACTGCATCTTATGCTCAAACATAAGCTAAAATACAACCATAGACATGACCATCTATTTTGTTTCCAAATAACAAGAAAAAGAACATCACCCAGTTCTCGTTTCCAGCTATCGCGAATGACACCCATAATGTTTATCAACATTTATTTCATCATAATGACCTAGAGACAAGCCATTGAGGGTGTACATCTCACCATAAAACTCCATTCATACCATTTCCTTGAGAGTAAACTCTATGATGTCCCTCATCCATCCAAAAACCATCATGTATCTTGGTGTAATCCAGAGATTCTCAAAATATGTAACACCCTGAGATTTTATAAAAAATATTATTTTTAATTTTATTAATGTCTTCTGTTGTACGCTACACCAAAAGGAGCTTTCACAATATGCATCCCTGACTTGGCTTGAATTACACGCAATTGTGACCTTCCACAATAGTGTGTGTTGTACGCAATACCGAGTTTCGCTAAACAACGATATGTTATATAAACTAGCCATTATGAATAGTAATACCCGCTTTTTATATTTTTATCATTCAAAATGGACTTCATTTTTGGATTCAGAATATCGAAATTAGCCTAGGGTAAATTTTGGTATTTTTATGAAAACTTTCAATTTTTGATAAATAGTGAAAACACTGGTTTACTATTCAAAAACCGACATTTTATTTAAATAATAATTTATTTTATTTAAATTTATTTTATGTAAAAATTGATACATAATACCTATATATGTTCAATTTAAGTCATTGGAGTCATTTTATAATAATTATATATATATATAAATATTATTGAACTTTTCACCGTCTTTTACCTATCTCCTAGGAGAATTTCCAAATTCACATAAAACTTAATTTTACCACTTCTGTGAGTGGAATTTTAAAAATCTGAGAGAGATGGTTAATATCAAGGAATAAAATTTGGTTCAATGAGATGAAAATAACTTTTGGTGAATAGTAACTTTTTACATTTTTTACCGTGGTTAAAAGTTAATAGGGTAATTAAGGGTAAAAAGATATTATTATTACCCTAAAAGATGTCCTAATTCTATTGGATAAGTGTAATTCGACAAAAAACAACGGTAGGAATAAAATATGACCATTTAGTCCCACTTGGATTAGATTAGGACATTTATTATTAATTTATTTAAAGAAGGGTTAAAATAGTTAAAATCAATGTTTAATAACTAAATCATTTTTAATATAGAGTTATACATAAGATCAATTAGACTATAAATATTCATTAGAAAGAAAAAAATATTTCCTACAAAATTGTATTTTATTTATAATTTTTAGACAATAATTTTTTTAATTTATTTATGACACAAAGATGATGCCGTAATTATTTTATTAATGAAATATTGACATAAGTGATGTTATAAATACCCAAATAAATGTAAATTGAGACTTTTTATAAATTTCCCTAATTTTCTATGTTAATATGACATGTTAGGTTTGAATTAATTAATGTTTTTAGAACTAATAATTCTGTTATGGTTATTACAAAAATCAATTAACAAATAGTGTCAAAATTGACATAAAATAGTTTTTAAATAAAAT
Organism: Viscum album; assembly: GCA_963277665.1. Lineage (NCBI taxonomy): Eukaryota > Viridiplantae > Streptophyta > Magnoliopsida > Santalales > Viscaceae > Viscum > Viscum album. The sequence goes on from OY728164.1 coordinate 1,822,644,487, forward strand.
AAAATATTATTAATTTTCATTTTATTCCTAAAAATATAAGGTTCAAACAAATGACTTAGATAACGTTATATATATTAATAATAAAAAACTTGGGGTTATTTTGGCTTGTAATAGGGCGATTATTAACCTTATAGTGTAATGAAACAAGAAGACACGGTAAAATATAAATTATCTAAATTAAAGTTAAATCTAAATTAGAAGGTTAAAATACAAACCCAAACTTGTATAAATTTTTTTTATGAGAGGATTTCGACCCATCCCTACCTTAGATTCGCAATAAATCCATTTGGAGCTATTAATAACCGAATATGACTTTATAATAAAATAACATTTTTCGTTTTTCCAAAGGTGCATCTCTCCTCCCTTATAAAAGGGCACCTCCTCCCTCTCTTCCTCACACCACGTTGAGCCTTCATGCTCGGCCAAACCCTTCAAAATTCTCATCTCCACATCCCTAGAAACATCCTAGAGGTCCTGGTCTTCTTCAAAGACCAATTTTAGTGCCCTAAGTGGAGGTCTTAAAGAGGCGCTTCAAAGAAGAGGTAATGTGTGTTACCGATTCATTCAACTTTATTTCTTCTTCCACTTCTTCTTCTTTAGTTGTTTAATTCTGAAGTAATAACATCAGTATCAATCATATAATTATATGTTATTATAAGTATGAAACAATGATATTTCACTATCTATCCATCCAACAGAAAATAAAATCATCACTCGTGTGTACGTACGAAATACCGTCTCCACGCCATGGTGTAATCTATTTTCCACCAACACCTTACTTGGATGGGTATAATGGTGAAAGTAATGAATATATAGGATTACTGTAAAGAGATATTGATTATGTAATATTATACATACACTTCAATAAAATTCCACAATCATGGGAATGATATTTTCGCTCGTGCGTACGTACGGAATATCGTCTCCACGACGCGATGAGATTCACTCTCCATGATAACCATTCAAGAATGATTATAAAGTATATATAATAAGTAATCATGAAATATATGACATAATAATGCTACTGGATTTATGTATATATATATATATATATTTATGTCATCTACTTAATTCCTTTCAATACAATAAGGAATCGAAAACAACGTTCATGCGTGCATATGGCCTACCATCTCCATGAACGGTGTATTTCATTCCATTTATCGATCCATTATATATATGTATATTATAAATATATATTATATATAAATCATCTTTTACATTCTGGATTTAAGTAATCATGATCTATGTAATCATATGAATAATTACTAGTTAAAACACGAACGACAAATGAAACGATTTTACCCAAAACACTACTTTAACATGAATTTACAAAATAACGGGTAATATAAAGTCATAAATGAACCATATATGATATCATAACAATTAATATGATTCTGTAATAAGTCAAGGAAATTATTTAAATCATTATACAGGAGGTTCGGATATGTACAAAGCATAACGGACCTAAGGTAAGGGATAATTTTGCAAATCTCATTTTTATCCGAGATTGCTTATTCGTAAGTATTTACTGGGGTTATTACTTTCATCAACATCCATGCTTTATAAAAATGTATTCATGTATTTTTAATGTGTTTTTACCCATTTTTATTTTTACCCCTTGGTATGGATGGAATCTTATTTTATTTACCCTACAAGGTACTTTTTTTCATTTCCGACAAAAGTATGCGAAGAATGTTTTTTGTAAATTATACGGAATGAATGGATTTTTACGGTTTTATAAAGCCTTATTTTCATGAAGCTTACTCCAAAATATTTCATGACTATTTTCAACAAAATCCCTTTCTTTTAAAATTGCATGACATTTTGTGAAAGGAAAATGATTTTGAAGAAAAAAGGACATTTTCCTCAAGAATTCATTTCATGTGTTTTATCAAAAACATTTTCCATCTAAAATGAAATTATTTCATATATGTATGTTTCAAGTATAATGTCTCTATGATTTACATGGTTTCACTTTTTTTATTTTTAAATTATATCCATTTCTTTTATATGGATTTTGTGATTATGGGATAATGTTTATGACACCCATTTTATTCGTTGGGTTATTATGAATGATGTATGTTTATTTGTGGGAAAAGTAAGAATGATTTCATTGTGAGATGGGTGGGACCTATATCTCCCTCTAATGCATTGGGTAATGATTTATATCTCATGAGATAGACATGGCTGGAATGGTAAGTTAATCCGGTTTAGTATTACAGGACTGGAACGAGTAGTGAAATCGATTCAGAAAGGGACTTTGTCCACTAAGATGGTCTTTCCAGCAATGCATTGGCTATAATGGAAATCATTACATGTGCTTAATGGATTCCACTGTTACATGTTTTATTCCCATGCTATTTTATCATGATTTATGTTCCATTATGATTTATGCCTTATGTACATCCATGTTTTATGTCGTTGCTCAAGATTTTGATGTTTAAACATTATGTTCACGTTTTTAAGTTAAAATGTATATGGTATGTTTTATTTTTTCCATGCTCACCCTTATTGAGCATTTGAGCTCACCCTTTTTATGATTTATTTTCTCCCAGGATTAAGAGAAAGGTTTTAGGAAAGGAAAAAAAGGTGGAAGATCTTTATGGGAGATGTTGAAGATCATTCACCACAATTAGAAGATTATATTCTGAGTTTCCAAAGACACTAAACTATTATGGTCCTTATGTGTCTGTTTTTGTTATGTACTAAGTATTCCGCAAAAGTAATGTAATGTCTATGTACGTAAGGCTTCTAGACTCTACAGTTGGTATCAGAGGAAAGGTTTAGTCAACCTTTGGAAACTAGGATGCGAAAACTTTAGTGAGATCCCTAGATATATTTCTATGGTATGTCTAGGGATGTCCCTAAGGTTAAGTATATGTATATCTTATAGTCCTATAATTGTGCTAACGATCTTAGAATTAAACCTAATATGTTATATATTGATGTTACTCCCCCTTTATTATGTTGTTTTCCCTAGCATGATTTTTTCCTCTCACACTATTCTTATTGGGTTTTAGACGATGGCTGGAACCCAAAGGAACCGTGTTGATCAATTTAAGGGACAATGCAATGATTTTCCTCCTGAACAAACCAATGTTATTGGAGATGGAGTGAAAAATATTATTTCAAAACATACACAAGCTATGAACCATTCTGGACATCCAAATAAGTAGAGAAGTGAACAATATTCTATTGAGTCCTTCATGAGGCAATGCCCACCTTATTTCAGTGGGTCTTCCGATCCACTTGTTGGTGAAAAATGGATCAGTACCACTGAAAAGATATTTTCAGTTCTTCAATTTTCTGAACATGAAAAAGTCATCTTTTCATTATATCGTTTGGATGGTGAAGCTAATCAATGGTGGAATATTATCAAGAATACAAGTACAAGAGATGAAATTGAGTCCATGGAATGGGACGAGTTCAAGAAATTATTTTTCAATAATTAATTCCCTCGTATTCTTTGTACAATGATGGAGAAAGAGTTTCTTGAACTAAAGAAAAAGGAAAATGAATCTGTTGGTATATACAAAGATAATTTTACAAGGCTTGCAAGGTATGCATCTAGCTTTATCATCCAACCTGAAAGTAATGTTGATCGATTCGTCAGAGGATTAAAACCAATTCTTCTAAGGGCATTATCTATATGAGACTTCAGTATCTATGAAGAAATTGTGCAATGTTCTATCAAGGTAGAAATAGAAGTTGGTGTTACATATCCACCTCATGGTTTTGACAAGAAATGAAAGATGGAGTTCAAGGAGAAATCTCATAATAATGGTGAAAAGAAGATGAATGTTTTATTATGCTCAAAGTGTGGAAAGAAGCATGGTGGAGATTGTCTTAAAGGGACTAGAAAATGTTTTATGTATAGAAAAGAAGGTTATCGATAAGGTGAGTGTTAATGTAATGGAAAAATGGTTTCTAATGATGTGAATAAAGAAAAGACTGCAGAGAACACACCACCAACACATCAATGCTTCAAGTGCGTGGAAATGGGGAATTATGCTAATAAATGCCCTAATCTAAGGGTTATTGATGATAGACATGAGAAACCACTTAAGGAAAAGGACAAAGGGATGTCACATGTGATCAATATTGGCGATGTTGAATATGACAATGATGTGGTGGAATGATTAAGTGTTCATGTAATGGGATTCCAAAATAATGTTGTATATAGTATCGTGGAATATTGGAATATTTTTGTATTGTTATATTGTGGTTTTCAATATTTTTTTGGTACCAGAAACCATGGAAAGTGATTGAGATATTATTGGAAAGAAGCTGATATGCGCATAATGAAGGGATAAGGAGAAAATGAAATGTTTTATAGTATTCATGAGCTCATGACTGATATAAGGAAATAGTTATATCATGGTTTGAGTATAAAGAATTTTGAGATTTTGGTATGTGGAAAGAGTTAACCTTTGACATCACTCATGTTTTCACTAAGGTTCAATGTGTATTCATTTTTCAAGAGAATACTTGATAAAGGCCTTTGAATGTTTGGAAGTGACCAACAAGAGACATCTTATGATATATGGGGATCAATGATGGTATTAACATGCTTGTTATATGAACTCCCTGGTAATCATTTTCACTATAATATGAGATTGGAAAATAGTATTTTGGATAAGCCTAAAGATTGGAATGGATAATAAGTTAGTATTGTTTAAGGCTAGAACTTTTTCGATATTATTTATGGAAAGTTATAATAATTTAGTTTTAGAAAAAGGAAAACCTGCAGGACGGGCGAAACCCCGTCGCATCGGACAAGGCTTTGGGAATCGAACCCACAACTGAAGTGCGGCATCCCTTTATCGCTTACGAATGGTCTACAGGAAGTCCCTGTTTAGTAGAAACCAGTTTTATTATATTAAGTAGTAAGATATATGAAGTATAAGTCCATTTTAGGAACCATATATGATTAATCTCACTATAGATGGACTTCTGTATTTTTGATAACTTTTTCTAAAATTTTCTTTGAGACGGATGGAATGACCCATCATTCTATCACATGATCTGCTAACACTTCACGAATGACAAATTCAACTTTATTTCATTAAGATATGAAGTGTAAATTGTCCAAGGAACAACCAACGGTGAGACTGTACCAAAATCAAGAATGGATTTATTCTAATTCCTATTTCTTCAACATTAGGGAAATGATCTTGAAAACCAAAAATGTTGTCCTAGTGACCTTATTTTCGATGAATCATATGGTACCCTAGATAATCACAAATATATGGCTTTGATATTGTTGGCTTTTTCATAGCCATGTTCCCTACCACTCTCAATCAGAACATGACAGTTAGATTTCTCTTCCAAATCTATATTTTCACCTATGTTATCTTATGCAGAAACCTAGTGATTACTTAATTTGGGTAACCGTTATGTTTCATACTTTAGTTTTTAAAGCCAAGTTTTGGTATTCCTTTTTACTATGTGGGTTTCTATTAAATAAACTTTCGAGTAGTAAACCATTTATAACCCCGACAAATTTTGAGGGAGAAATTCATTTTAAGGGGGGTATAATGTAACACCCCTAGATTTTATAAAAAATATTCTTTTTAATTTCATTAACGTCTTGTGTTGTACGCTACACCAAAAGGAGCTTTCACAACATGCATCCCTAACTTTGGTTGCATTACACGCAATTGCGACCTTCCACGATAGCGTGTGTTGTACGCAATACTGAGTTTCGCTAAACAACGACATGTTATATAAACTAGCCGTTATGAATAGTAATACCCACTTTTTAAAATTCTATCATTAAAAATGGACTTTATTTTGGGACTCCGAATATCAAAATTAACCTAGGGTGAATTTTTGTTATTTTTCTGAAAACATTCAAATTTTGATGAATAGTGAAAACACTAGGTTACTATTCAAAAACCGAATTTTTATTTAAATAATTATTTATTTTATTTAAATTTATTTTAGGTCAAACTTGATACATAATACCTATATAAGTTCAATTTAAGTCATTGGAGTCATTTTATAATAATTTTAGATATAAAAAAATTTTATTGAACTTTTCACCGTCTTTTACCTACCTCCTAGGAGAATTTCCAAATTCACATAAAACTTAATTTTACCGCTTCTATGAGTGGTATTTAAAAAATCCGAGAGACACGGTTAATATCAAGGACTAAAATGTGGTTCAATGAGATGAATTTTTTTTGTTGAATAGTAACTTTTTACTTTTTTTACCACGGTTAAAAGTTAATAGGGTAATTAAGGGTAAAAATGATATTATAATTACCCACACACATGTCCTAATTCTATTAGATAAGTGTAATTCGACCAAAAAATCCTTAGGAATAAAATATGACCATTTAAGCCCACTTGGATTATATTAGGACATTTATTATTAATTTATTTAAAGAAGGGTTAAAATAGTTATAATCAATGTTTAATAACTAAATCATTTTTAATATAGGGTTATACATAATATAAACTAGACTATAAATATTCATTAGAAATATAAATTGATTTCCTACATAATGTATTTTATTTATAATTTTTAGACATTAAATAAGTTAATTTATTTATCTCACAAAGATGATGCGGTAATTATTTAATTAATGAAATATTGACATAATTGATGTTATAAATACCCGAATAAATGTAATTTTAGACTTTTTATGAATTTCAATAATTTTATAGTTTAATATGAAATTTTATTTTTGATTTAATTAACTTTTTTAGAACTAATCATTCTGTTATGATTTTCACAAAAATCAATTACCAAATAGTGTCAAAATTGACATAAAATAGTTTTTAAAAAAATTATTATATTATTAATTGTTATTTTATTTCTAAAAATCTACGGATCTGAAAAATAACATAGATAAGGTTATATATATTAATAATAAACAAATTGGTGTTCGTTTTTCTTTTTTTATTATGGTTATTAACCTTATAATGTAAGAAAACAAGAAGACACGGTAAAAGTTAAATTATCGAACTTAAAGTTAAATCTAAATGATAAGGTTAAAATAAAAACTTAAACTTGTCTAAATTCTATTGGATGAGAGTATTTAGACCCATACCCACCTTATCTTCGAAATAAATAAATTTATAGATATTAAAAACCGAATATGACTTTATAATAAAATAATATTTTTAGTTTTTCCATAGGTGCCCCTCTCCTCCCTTATAAAAGGGAACCTCCTCCCTCTCTTCCTCACACCACTTTGAGCCTTCATGCTCGGAAAAAACCTGACCAATTGACTTCTACACTTCCCTAGAAACATCCTAGAGGACCTGGTCTTCTTCAAAGACCAATTTTAGTTCCCTAAGTGGAGGTCTCAAAGAGGCGCTTCAAAGAAGAGGTAATGTCCGTTACCGATTCTTTCAACTTTATTTTTCTTCCACTTCTTCTTCTTTAGTTGTTTCATTATTAATTAATAACATCAGTATCACTCATATAATGATATGTTATTATAAGTATGAAAAAACAGCATTTCACCATCTATCCATCCTACGGAAAACAAAATCACCGCGCGTTCGTACGTACGGAATACCGTCTCCACGTCGTAGTGTAATCTATTTTCCACCACCACCTTCCATGGATGGGTATAATGGTTAGAGTATTGAATATATATGATTATTGTAAAGTGATATTGATTCTGTAATATTATACATACACTTCAATACAATTCCACGATCATGGGAATGATATCATCGCCCGTGCGTACGAACGGAATACCGTCTCCACGGCGCGATGATATTCACTCTCCATGATAATCATTCAAGAATGATTATAAAGTATATATAATAAGTAATCATGAAATATATGACATAATAATGCTACTGGATTTATGTATATATATATTTATGTCATCAACATAATTCCATTCAATACAATAAATAAAGGAAAACAACGTTCATGCGTACGTACGACCTACCGTCTCCATGAATGGTGTATTTATTTCCATTTATAGATCCATTATATATATGTATATTCTAAAAATATATTATATATAAATCATGTTTTACATTCTGGAAGTAAGTAATCATGATCTAATTAATAATATTAATAATTACAAGTTTAAAAACGAACGACAAATGAAACTATTTTACCCAAAACGCTACTTTAACATGAATTTACAAAAGAACGGGTAATATAAAGTCATAAGTGAACCATATATGATATCATAACAATTAATATGATTCTGCAATAAGTCAAGGACATTATTTAAATCATTATACAGGAGGTTCGGATACGTACAAAGCATAACAGACCTAAGGTAAGGGATAATTTTGCAAATCTCATTTTTATCCGAGATTGCTTATTCGTAAGTATTTACTGGGGTTATTACTTTCATCGACATCCATGATTTATAAAAATGTATTCATGTATGTTTAATGTGTTTTTTACCCATTTGGATTTTTACCCCTTGGTATGGATGGAATCTTATTTTATTTACCCTACAAGGTACTTTTTTGTCATTTCCGACAAAAGTATGCGAAGAATGTTTTTTTAAATTATACGGCATGAATGGATTTTTACGGTTTTATAAAGCCTTATATTCATGAAGCTTACTCCAAAATATTTCATGACTATTTTCAACAAAATCCCTTTCTTTTAAAATTGCATGACATTTTGTGAAAGGAATATGATTTTGAAGAAAAAAGGACACTTTCCTCAAGAATTCATTTCATGTGTTTTATCAAAAACATTTTCCATCTAAAATGAAATTATTTCATATATGTATGTTTCAAGTATAATGTCTCTATGATTTACATGGTTTCACTTTTTTTATTTTTAAATGATATCCATTTCTTTTATATGGATTATGTGATTATGGGATAATGTTTATGACACCCATTTTATTCGTTGGGTTATTATAAATGATGTATGTTTATTTATGGGAAAAGTAAGAATGATTTCATTATGAGATGGGTGGGACCTATATCTCCCTATAATGCATTGGGTAATGATTTATATCTCATGAGATAGACATGGCTGGAACGGTAAGTTAATCCGGTTTAGTATTACAAGACTGGAACGAGGAGTGAACTCGATTCAGAAAGGGACTTTGTCCACTAAGATGGTCTTTCCAGCAATGCATTGGCTATAATGGAAATCATTACATGTGCTTAATGGATGACACCATTACATGTTTTATTCCCAAGCTATTTTATCATGATTTATGTTCCGTTATGATTTATGCCTTATGTACATCCATGGTTTATGTCGTTGCTCAAGATTTTGATGTTTAAACATTATGTTCATGTTTTTAAGTTAAAATGTACATGGTATGTTTTATTTTTTCCATGCTCACCCTTATTGAGCATTTGAGCTCACCCTTTTTATGATTTATTTTCTCCCAGGATTAAAAGAAAGGTTTTACGAAAGGAAAAAAAGTGGAAGATCTTTATGGGAGATGTTGAAGATCATTCACCACAATTAGAAGAATATATTCTGAGTTTCCGAAGACACTAAACTATTATGGTCCTTATGTGTCTGTTTTTGTTATGTACTAAGTATTCCGCAAAAGTAATGTAATGTCCATGTACGTAAGGCTTCTGGACTCTACAGTTGGTATCAGAGGAAAGGTTTAGTCAACCTTTGGAAACTAGGATGTGAGAACATTAGTGAGATCCCTAGATATATTTCTATGGTATGTCTAGGGATGTCCCTAAGGTTAAGTATATGTATAGCTTATAGTCCTATAATTGTGCTAACGATCATAGAATTAAACCTAATATGTTATATATTGAAGTTACTCCCCCTTTATTATGTTGTTTTCCCTAGCATGATTTTTTCCTCTCACACTATTCTTATTGGGTTTTAGAAGATGGCTGGAACCCAAAGGAACTATGTTGATCAATTTAAGGGACAATGCAATGATTTTCCTCTTGAACAAACCAATGTTATTGGAGATGGAGTGAAAAATCTTATTGCAATACATACAAAAGCTATAAACCATTCTGGACTTCCAAATGAGCAGAGAAGTGAACAATATTCTATTGAGTCCTTCATGAGGCAATGCCCACCTTCTTTCAGTGGGTCTTCCGATCCACTTGTTGCTGAAAAATGGATCAGTACCACCGAAAAGATATTTTCAGTTCTTCAATGTTCTGAACATGATAAAGTCATATTTTCATTATATCGTTTGGATGTTGAAGCTAATCAATGGTGGAATATTATCAAGAATACAAGGCCAAGAGATGAAATTGAGTCCATGGAATGGGACGCGTTCAAGAAATTATTTTTCAATAATTAATTCCCTCGTATTCTTTGTACAATGATGGAGAAAGTGTTTCTTGAACTAAAGAAAAAGGAAAATGAATCTGTTGGTATATACGAAGCGAATTTTACAAGGCTTACAAGGTATGCATCTGGCTTTATCATCCAACCTGAATGTAAAGTTGATCGATTCGTCAGAGGCTTAAAACCAAGTCTTCTAAGGGAATTATCTATAAGAGACTTCAGTATCTATGAAGAAATTGTGCAATGTTCTATCAAGGTAGAAATAGAAGTTGGTGTTACATATCCACCTCATGGTTTTGACAAGAAATGAAAGATGGAGTTCAAGGAGAAATCTCATAATAATGGTGAAAAGAAGATGAATGTTTTATTATTCTCAAAGTGTGGAAAGAAGCATGGTGGAGATTGTCTTAAAGGGACTAGAAAATGTTTTATGTAGGGAAAAGAAGGTTATCGAGAAGGTGAGTGTTGAAGTAATGGAAAAATGGTTTCTAGTGATGTGAATAAAGAAAAGACTGCAGAGAACGCACCACCAACACTTTAATGCATCAAGTGCGTGGAAATGGGGAATTATGCTAATAAATGCCCTAATCCAGGGGTTATTGATGATAGACATGAGAAACCACTTAAGGAAAAGGACAATGGGAAGTCACATGCGATCAATATTGGCGATGTTGAATATGACAATGATGTGGTGGAATGATTAAGTGTTCATGTAATGGGATTCCAAAATAATGTTGTATATAGTATCGTGGAATATTGGAATATTTTTGTATTGTTATATTATGGTTTTCAATATTTTTTTGGTACCAGAAACCATGTAAAGTGATTGAGATATTATTGGAAAGAAGCTGATATGCGCATAATGAAGGGATAAGGAGAAAATGAAATGTTTGACAGTATTCATGAGCTCATGACTGATATAAGGAAATAGTTATATCATGGTTTGAGTATAAAGAATTTTGAGATTTTAGTATGTGGGAAGAGTTAACCTTTGACATCACTCATGTTTTCACTAAGGTTCAATGTGTATTCATTTTTGAAGTGAATACATGATTAAGGCCTTCGAATGTTTGGAATGTGACCAACAAGAGACATCTTATGATATATGGGGATCAAGATGGTATTAACATGCTTGTTATATGAACTCCCTGGTAATCGTTTTCACTATAATATGAGATTGGAAAACAGTATTTTGGATAAGCCTAAATATTGGAATGGATAATAAGTTAGTATTGTTTAAGGCTAGAACTTTTTTGATATTATTTATGGAAAGTTATAATAATTTAGTTTTAGAAAAAGGAAAACCTGCAGGACGGGCGAAAACCCGTCGCATCGGACAAGGCTTTGGGAATCGAACCCACAAATGAAGTGCGACATCCCTTTATCGCTTACGAATGGTCTACAGGAAGTCCCTGTTTAGTAGAAACCCGTTTTATTATATTAAGTAGTAAGATATATGAAGTATAAGTCCATTTTAGGAACCATATATGATTAATCTCACTATAGATGGACTTGTGTATTTTTGATAACTTTTTCTAAACTTTTGTTTGAGACGGATGGAATGACTCATCATTCTATCACATGATCTACTAACACTTCACGAATGACAAATTCAACTTTATTTCATTAAGATATGAAGTGTAAATTGTCCAAGGAACAACCAACGGTGAGACTGTACCAAAATCAAGAACGGATTTATTCTAATTCCAATTTCTTTAACATTAGGGAAATGATCTTGAAAACCAAAAATGTTGTCCAAGTGCCCTTATATCTGATGAATCATATGGTACCCTAGATAATCACAAATATATGGCTTTGATATTGTTGGCTTTTTCATAGCCATGTTCCCTACCACTCTCCATCAGAACATGACAGTTAGATTTCTCTTCCAAATCTATATTTTCACCTATGTTTTCTTATGTAGAAACCCAGTGATTAGTTAATTTGGGTAACTGTTATGTTTCATACTTTAGTTTTTAAAGCCAATTTTTGGTATTCCTTTTTAATATTTGGATTTCTATTAAAGAAACTTTCGAGTAGTAAACCATTTATAACCCCGACAAATTTTGAGGGAGAAATTCATGTTAAGGGGCGTAGAATGTAACACCCCTAGATTTTATAAAAAATATTCTTTTTAATTTCATTAATGTATTGTGTTGTACGCTACACCAAAAGGATCATTCACAACATGCATCCCTAACTTTGGTTGCATTACACGCAATTGCGACCTTCCACGATAGCGTGTGTTGTACGCAATACCAAGTTTCGCTAAACAACGATATGTTATATAAACTAGCCGTTATGAATAGTAATACCCAATTTTTAAAATTCTATCATTAAAAATGGACTTTATTTCGAGATTCAGAATATCAAAATTAACCTAGGGTGAATTTTTGGTATTTTTCTGAAAACATTCAATTTTTTATGAATAGTGAAAACACTGGGTTACTATTCAAAAACCGAATTTTTATTTAAATAATTATTTATTTGATTTAAATTTATTTTAGGTCAAACCTGATACATAATACCTATATAAGTTCAATTTAAGTCATTGGAGTCATTTTATAAAAATTTTAGATATATAAAAATTTTATTGAACTTTTCACCGTCTTTTACCTACCTCCTAGGAGAATTTCCAAATTCACATAAAACTTAATTTTACCACTTCTATGAGTGGTATTTATAAAATCTGAGAGACACAGTTAATATCAAGGACTAAAATGTGGTTCAATGAGATGAATTTTTTTTGTTGAATAGTAACTTTTTACTTTTTTTACCACGGTTAAAAGTTAATAGGGTAATTAAGGGTAAAAATGATATTATAATTACCCTAACACATGTCTTAATTCTATTAGATAAGTGTAATTCGACCAAAAACAACCTTAGGAATAAAATATGACCATTTAATCCCACTTGGAATATATTAGGACATTTATTATTAATTTATTGAAAGAAGGGTTAAAATAGTTATAATCAAAGTTTAATAACTAAATCATTTTTAATATAGGGTTATACATAATATAAATTAGACTATAAATATTCATTTGAAATATAAATTGATTTCCCACATAATGTATTTTATTTATAATTTTTAGACATTAAATAAGTTATTTTATTTATGTCACAAAGATGATGTGGTAATTATTTTATTAATGAATTATTGACATAATTGATGTTATAAATACCCGAATAAATGTAATTTGAGACTTTTTATGAATTTCAATAATTTTTTAGTTTAATATAAATGTTAGTTTTGATTTATTTAACTTTTTTAGAACTAATCATTCTATTATAATTTTCACAAAAATCAATTACCAAATAGTGTCAAAATTGACATAAAATATTTTTTTAAAAAATTATTATATTATTAATTGTTATTTTATTTCTAAAAATCTACGGATCTGAGAAATAGCTTAGATAAGGTTATATATATTATTAATAAACAAATTGGTGTTCGTTTGTCTTTTTTTATTATGTTTATTAACCTTATAATGTAAGAAAACAAGAGGACACGGTAAAAGTTAAATTATCTAACTTAATGTTAAATCTAAATGATAAGGTTAAAATACAAACTTAAACTTGTCTAAATTCTATTGGATGAGAGTCTTTCGACCCATACCCACTTTATCTTCGAAATAATTCAATTTATAGATATTAAAAACCGAATATGACTTTATAATAAAATAATATTTTTAGTTTTTCCATAGGTGCCCCTCTCCTCCCTTATAAAAGGGCACCTCCTCCCTCTCTTCCTCACACCACTTTGAGCCTTCATGCTCAGCCAAAACCTGATCAATTCACTTCTACACTTGCCTAGAAACATCCTAGAGGTCCTGGTCTTCTTCAAAGTCCAATTTTAGTTCCCTAAGTGGAGGTCTCAAAGAGGCGCTTCAAAGAAGAGGTAATGTCTGTTACCGATTCTTTCAAATTTATTTTTCTTCCACTTATTCTTATTTAGTTGTTTCATTATGAATTAATAACATCAGTATCACTCATATAATGATATTTTATTATAATTATGAAAAAACAGCATTTCACCATCTATCCATCCTACGGGAAACAAAATCACCGCGCGTTCGTACGTACGAAATACCGTCTCCACGTCGTGGTGTAATCTATTTTCCACCACCACCTTCCATGGATGGGTATAATGGTTAATGTATTGAATATATATGATTATTGTAAAGTGATATTGATTCTGTAATATTATACATACACTTCAATACAATTCCACGATCATTGGAATGATATCATCGCTCGTGCGTACGTACGGAATACCGTCTCCACGGCGCGATGAGATTCACTCTCCATGATAATCATTCAAGAATGATTCTAAAGTATATATAATAAGTAATATGAAATATATGACATAATAATGCTACTGGATTTATGTATATATATATATCTATGTCATCAACTTAATTCCATTCAATACAATAAGTGAAGGAAAACAGCGTTCATGCGTATGTACGACCTACCGACTCCATGAATGGTGTATTTATTTCCATTTATAGATCCATTATATATATTTATATTCTGAAAATATATTATATATAAATCATGTTTTACATTCTTGATGTATGTAATCATGATCTAATTAATAATATAAATAATTACAATTTTAAAAACAAACGACAAATGAAACTATTTTACCCAAAACGCTACTTTAACATGAATTTACAAAAGAACGGGTAATATAAAGTCATAAGTGAACCATATATGATATCATAACAATTAATATGATTCTGTAATAAGTCAAGGAAATTATTTAAATCATTAAATAGGAGGTTTGGATACGTACAAAGCATATCGGACCTAAGGTAAGGGATAATTATGCAAATCTCATTTTTATCCGAGATTGCTATTCATAAGTATTTACTAGGGTTATTCCTATCATCCATGTCCATGTTTTATAAAAATTTATTCATGTATGTTTAAAGTCATTTTTACCCATTTTGACTTTTACCCCTTGGTATGGAAGGAATCTTCTTTTATTTACCCTACAAGTTACTTTTTTGACTTTTCCGACAACAGTAAGAGAAAATTGTTTTTTTAACTTATACGGCATGAAAGGATTTTTACGGTTTTATAAAGCCTTATTTTCATGAAGTTTCCTCAAAAATATTTCATGACTATTTTCAAAAAAATCATTTTCTTTTAAAATTGCATGAAATTTTGTGAATAGAAAATGATTTTGAAGAAAGAAGGATATTTTCCTCAAGAATTCATTTCAAGTATTTTATCAAAACCATTTTCCATCTAAAATGATATTATTTAATATGTGTATGTTTCAAGTATAATGTCTCTATTATTTACATGGTTTCACTTTTCATATTTTGAATTGATATCCGTTTCTTTTATATAGATTCTGTGATTATGGGATGATGTTTATGACACCCATTTTATTCGTTGTGTTATTATGAATGATGTATGTTTATTTGTGGCACAAGTATGAATGATTTCATTATGAGATGGGTGGACCTATATCTCCCTCCAATTCATTGGGTAATGATTTATATCTCATGAGATAGACATGGATGGAACAGTAAGTTAATCCGGTTCAATATTAAAGGACTGGAACAAGGAGTGAACTCGATTTAGAAAGGGACTTTGTCCACTAAGATGGTCTTGGCACAATGCCTTGGCTACTATGGAAATCATTACATGTTCTTAATGGATTCCACAATTACATGTTATATTCCCCTGATATTTTATCAAGATTTATGTTCCATTATGATCTATGCCTTCTGTACTTCCATGTTTTATGTCGTTGCTCAAGATTTCGATGTTTAAACATTATGTTCATATTTTTATGTTCAAATGTATATGGTATGATTTATTTTATCCACGCTCACCCTTACTGAGCATTTGAGCTCACCCTTTTTATGTTTTATTTTCCCCCAGGATTAAAATAAAGGTTTTAGGTAAGGAAACAATAAGTGGAAGATCTTTATGGGAGATGTTGAAGATATTTCACAAGTATTAGAAGATTATATTCTAAGTTTCAAAAGACACTATACTATTACGGTCCTTGTGTGTCTATTTTTGTTATGTACTAAGTATTCCGAAAAAGTAAAGCAATGTCCATATACCTCAGGCTTCTGGTCTCTACAACATACCTTGGACAATATCAATATGTTGGGTAGGATTATCAGATGCTAAGGAATGCTAATAAGTTTTCTATGAACTTCACCATCAACTTATCAATTTTTCATTTCAGGATATGGGACACCGTGACCTGGCAGGGATCTCAGGATCCACTGCTGAATGCATATCATCTTCACTTAACCTCCACCACATGTCTGAGATTAACAAAAAAAATTAACCTTATCTCTATGAACACATCACCAAGATGTCGTAAACCAACATTTCATGTGGATCTACTTCCACCACACTTCCATAATTCTTCCACTGTTTCCATGAAAGCTATCAACCGAAGAACAATAATCTTCCACAACAATCAATCCAACGATCTCTATAAAAATAACATTACATGTGTATAACCATTCATTTTCTTACTTACATAAACATGCCTCTTGATTTTTCAACCTCATCAACCCATAGGCATCATTTGTATCTCATCCAACAACCCAACCATTCATACAACAAGTTTAGCCATGTGAACACCCTTACCTTGAGTGTCACCATTGGAAAAAACATATAACCACACATCAACCACCCTTGTCTATTCCACTCAAAAAAACTTCAAGACCTTCATTAATATCAATTAAAATAGGAAATTCTAGCATCTATATGATATAAACCATTGAAAAAATTCTTACCTCCAACCACAAACACTAGGGTTCCCTTATGAAATAATTGGGGCACAACTATACCGTTTACTAAACCCAATGGTACTCAGCATATGTTGATGCCACCTCAGAAGCATCTCTCATGCTCATATTCCAAGGAACATGTACCATTGGGCTTACCTTCATGAGGCCACCCTTGATTATCTGAATCTATCATCGCGTAACCAATACATGAGTGGAAAAAATCCCCCCTCAACAATCCCACTTATCCCTCAAGGCCAAACATACACCATGAGGCACTCTGAGTCCCACTATCAATGTCATAAACATCTACATATGTGAAACACACCCCAAAATCACTAGAACCCCTGCCGGACCTATCTCATATGTCACCAAGATGGTTGAACTATACCGACTACCTAGTATGGGGTCACAAATAGTAAGAGACACTGGATCTATCTCCAACCATAATTATCATGTCATGAACAAGGCAGTGCTCTTGCAAGGAACTCTCACCCCAGTTCTTATGCACATTTTACCTAGCCCAACAAACAACCATTTACTTTAGCTTCTCTACCAATGTATACACATTCATTAGAACTACATGAAAATTATCATCTCCAATATTCAAGACACAACTCTCAAGGTCACTACTATCAAGGTCACCATGACCTAGGAACCATCCTTATGGTCCATCATGTACTCATAACTATCATTATAAGGCCCCATCATTAAACCTTACTTAATCTTGAGTTATTACAAGATTACACATTGAGGGTCTTTTCAGGTTTAGAGTTTTATAGAATTAGATCATGAAACTTGCATTACATTCCACATTTAAACAAAGTGGTTACATAAAAGACAGTATTTATTCTTCCCATCAACAGAAACATATTTAAAATAAAACATGGGTTCTTTCTTGACACATCCTTGACACTATCATCACATCATGTACCTTTCACTTGACCTGCGAAAAACATTTCAAAAACTTAGGATGAGCATAAAAAGCTCAGTAAGAGTTATAAAAATATGGAAAGGAAACATGAGTTCATATATACATTAGAATGAAATCACACTTTACCCATAAAACATAGGCATATCAAATAATGAATAAATCATAGAAGACAAAAGATATAAAGGTAACTTGTGGAATTCAAAACATTCTTACGTAGGGAGTAACCCTCTTGGTTACGTTTGGAATACCCATCATAGTATATTCCCTAAATCTCTTTGGATAAACCTTAACGTTTCATTCCTTCGCGTTACCCAATGCATTGGAGAGCTATATCGGGCTCACCCGCCCTTAGTTTATCACGGAACCACCCGTTCTTCATAACAATGCCCAAGAACCATAACATAATCGTATCACATAAAACATGAATAAAGGAAACATAACATTTCCACATTTCGATCACAATATAACATTTTAGGATATTGAAATAATGAATCCATTCAAAAAGAAACCATTTCCAAAACCATTTAAAACATTTAATAAAGATATTTTTGAATCAAAGTGTCCCATACCACCTTGCAGCTTAAAATTTTAAACCATTAATATCCATATAAATAAATCCTTAAAACCATTCTGAAAACATGGATATTAATAAGAACAAATAATTAAAACATTTAAAACGATATTCTGGTAAAAGGGGTTTTACCAAAATTAGAGACACTTGAATACAATAATTGAGGAATAAAATTTAGTTAGAACTTTATAATATCATGAGAATAAAAGGATTCATGATATAATACTCCAAAGGACAGTATATACACCATATAAGAGTGAATTGGTGCATAACAATAATGAACCCTCAATAGAAATGTCAAATGTGATGAAATCCCTTATAAAGAAGGTATCCTTAAATTAAGGACAAATCAATCTCAAAATATGTGTGACAAATATAAATACACCCAATATAAGTGGATACTAAGTGTAAAACAATAAAAGGTCATTCACACATATTCAATGGATGACATATTCAATGACTACATGTTGAACCCAAAGAAATCGAAATTGGGTTAAAAAGTTCCCCTGACAGCCTAACAGCATCACATCAAAATGAGTTGATGAGAGATAAAAAGTGTATCTCATCACTTGGACATCAAATTTACATTAATAAGGATATATGAGAATATATCCCAACATAACAATATGTAAATTAAAAGACCCAACAAAAGAAGTCTTTTAAAAAAGAGGAGGGTGAAAGGTCCCCTTACCGACTTGGGTATCTTTCAAAACATACACCCCATGAAAGAAGGACAATAGTCGTTGATGTAAATACTCATAAACGAAATAATATTACACAGAGATTAGAATAATTGTCAGTACATACACCACTCAATGGAATTTGTGGCAAATGCAGCATAAATCTCACGGGAATAAAAGTGAGATGAAAAATCCCTTACGAAAACTCAGCAGCCTAACGGCGCCACTTAAAACTTCCAAAATGGATTGATGAGATCAAATAGAGTATCCCATCATATTACAATATAATTTACAACAAGAGGAATATAAAAGAAAATCCCCCAACATAACAAATAGGAGCTTAGAAGAAGTGACACAAAGGAGAGTACTTAAAAAGAAGGAGAGAGGTTAGATCTCTTACGAAAGTTCGGCAGCCTAACGGCGCCACTCAAAACTCCCGAAATGGATTGATGAGAGAGAATAGGGTCTCTCATTACATGAACATAAAAATTACAGTAAATGTAATATAAAATATCATCCCAATAACAAGAAAGATGAGCTTTAAAAGGAATGACATAAAAGTGTATACTTAAAAAGAAAGAGAGGAGTAGGATCCCTTACCTCGGGTCCGACTTGACTCGATCATTATTTAATCTCCTGAATAATAAACTTGAGTTAATTTCTACTTGATTAAGAACCCTTTTCAAGCTTATTATTCCTTTTATATCACTTATTTCCTTGTTATAAACACTATGTAATCATTAAGTTAATAATGATTGTTTTGTCGATATTTGGTTCTTAAGTCGAAAGTGGACTTCTTACAATTACATGTTGTTCGTGTGGCCAAAAGTTTATTATATCCAGAATTGTATTCATGATTTATAT
The DNA here is from genome assembly GCA_963277665.1 of Viscum album. NCBI lineage: Eukaryota > Viridiplantae > Streptophyta > Magnoliopsida > Santalales > Viscaceae > Viscum > Viscum album. The sequence goes on from OY728164.1 coordinate 1,822,664,537, forward strand.
ATCATATATGTCATATATATCCAGTACATGCATGCATTTATTACATTACATAATCATTTAGAGGTAAGAAATGAAATGCACCGTTCATGGAGACGGTAAGCCGTACGTACGCATGAACGCTACTTTCATTTCTATTTCATATTTTATAGAATGGAATAATACTGATATAAAGGTATATTAAAATTCCAGTATAATATCATATATAATATCATAGTTCCATTCTTTATACGTCCCACATATGGTATATAACGAATCAATTCACTTTGAGGGGGCGGTAGTCCGCACTTCTTTAAAATGACGATATCGCGTATACCCATAATGGAAGCCATAAAGGTAAGACACAAATGAAAAATACAGAAGAATAAGTAAAACATAAACATATTATATATCATATATAAAAATAGTGACATCATAATGGCCACCTTTTAATGTGTTAAAAGAGTATTGAACAATCATCGTTTCGGGAGGCATAATTTCGCCATCCACGGAAATTGTATGTTCTTTAACCATTTGATGTAGTTGTGTGAGTGTAGCTCGAATAAATCTTATAACAACATCATAGTATATTGAAGATACTGGTGTTGTTACAAAAGAAATAAATAAAAAGAGTTTAGGGGGTTGGAGAAGTAAAATAAAACAAATGAACATGAGAGAATGAATTACCTTTAAAAGTGTAACTCCTTTTGATTTGAGCCTAAAGGATTCCTTTGAAAGGATTATGCCCAAAGGGAATCCTTTAGGATGAGGAGAGGGATGTGGATAGAGTAAATGGGTAGGGTTTGGCCGAGCCAAAGGCTTGAGGAGTGTGTGAAATGAGGTAGAGTTGGGGGCCTTTTATAAGAGGAGAGGAGGGTCACTTTTGGAAAGTAAAGATATATTACTTTATTTGAAAATGTGTTTCGGTTTTAAAAGGTACCACATTGATATAATTCGTGGATAAGGTGATAAGGGTTCGAAATCCACTCATCCAATTGGTTTTGGACATGTGTAGATCATAGATTTTACATTATCTTTCCATTTTATTTAAATTTTCAAATAATGATGTCATCGCTGCATCATTATTATGTCATATATAATTTAATTTATTTAATGTCTAAAAATTATAAAAAAAATACTATGATGTAGGAAATCTTTTTTTCTTTCCAATGACTATTTATAATAAAAAATCTGATCTTTATAACCCCATTTAAAAATTGTTTTGGTAAAACATATTATGTTTGTGTCATTTTTACTTTTACATTAAATAAAAAGTTATTATTGTCATTTTCCAACTAAAGTGGCTCCATGGGGTCCCCAAGTTGACCCATGGATTGTCTTGTTCGGCCATTACTCACCCAATAGGTGTGAGACAAGTGTCATGGTGTTTTCACATCCTTATAATATTATTTTTACCTTAAACTACACTAATTACCACTAATCGCGATTAAGAACTTAATAAGTTACTATTTACCAAAAAATTATTATAATCTCATTGAACCACATTTTACTTCTTAATGAAAACCATGTATGTTGGATTTTTGAAATTCAAAACACAATGATTGCAAAATTTCATTTAAACGGAAAATCAGTCTTTATAAGTACCACTTAGTGGTTTCACTATTCATCAAAAATTGAAGTTTTTCAGAAAATTACCAAAAATTCACCCTAAGCTATATTTGATATTCCGAATTCAAAAATGAAGTCTATTTTACAAAATTAATAACATATAAGTCACATTAATTAATTTAATAATTAATTCCCGCTATCAGAGCAAATAGCGTGTTTTTATAAAACAATAAGTATCAAAAGATTGGCACCAGTTTAAGTCTAATTTCAAAGTGAAATTGATTCCAATGACCACCATTGGATTAAATGGTAAAAATATATTCAGATTACACATTAAGACCAATTCAAAAGATAATCCAATCATATAAATAAATTATATTAAAAAGAGATTTTGAATTTAAAATACAACATTTTACACTATTCATTAAAAAAATGAACTTTATCGGAAAAATACCAAAAAATTACACAAAGTAAAATTTGATGTCCCGATTCTTAATAAGAGTTTTATTTGGTCCAAAATAATGTATAAGAGTGATAAAAACTATATTTAATGACGGTTCAACATCAAAAGGTGATAACTGAACCTTTAGTGAAAACTAGGGCATATACGCCTAAAATTGAATTCTTTCCGTATTTTAAGCCATTATCTTTTATTGGATAAATGTAAAAACATTTAAAAACATGTATAATCATATTTTAGTTATTTCTATCCATTCCCGCCATTACAACGGCTACATGTTAACTACCATTTAAAATAATATTATTTTATTATTAGAGTGCAACGTAAGATTCCCAAGAAACTCGTTGTTGCGTGTTAGGTACGCCATCGAGCATAGCGTCCCCTTTAAAGTCATTTAAATATTTTATTCACAAATATGGATAAATATGAAATGTCATATTCTTTATTTACCTGGGGTGTTACATCCTTCCCCCCTTTTGGGAATTGCGTTCTCGCAATTTTAAAATTGCGCTTGGAAACATCCTTGGAAGTCCCACATCGGAACAAAAGTCAGTAAAAAAAACACTTTAAAATAAAGAGAGATAAGTACAAAGGTCACCCGAGTTAACCCATACTAGGATTCCAAGTATGAAAATATGGACATGGAGGAAAAAACGAAGGGTCATGTTCTGATGGAGAGTGATAGAAAACATGTTTAGGACAAAGTTAACCATGAGAAAATCACAAACTTGTGATGGGTTAAACGGTATTCAATTCCCCAGTAAGAAAAGTTAATAGACAACATTTTTGTTTTAAGTTACTTTTTAGTGAGTAATTTATTCATAAGGAAACATAATCACTTATCATGTTGACTTTCAACTTTTACACAAACTCGTATTTTCTCCAAAAGACGAGTATTTAGGAAGACTTGTTCACATTAAGAGTACTGTAATCAACTTCTAGAGAATCACATAATCCACAAAAGAGAACTATATACATCCCATGTCTTTATACTTTAACCAAAACCAAAACCAAAAAGGCTAGTACAAGATCAGATAATCCAGAAAAGGATAACCCCTTATAAAAAGAAAATCTATTCTTAATCTCCAAAATTTGTCCAACAAAACCCAAAGTTCAACGAGGACCATCCGATAAACAATTTGTCCATAAAATTATTCAAAGTAAACCAACATAAGATTGAAACCCAAATATTTGAAGGATTTAGTCACATAGTCTTCCAAGTTAAATCGTAACATTTATCTCCAAAAAACATTAGTCGCTCCTAAAGTCTCGCATTGAAAAGTAATTATCCTAATCACATATCCTCCATGATAGGTTAATCATTTTCATAAATAACCCAAAATCAACTTACTCTTAATTCATAAAATCATATAACTAGAAAGAATTTGTCAAACTAACCAGGGACTTCACGTAGTCCAGTGGTAGGCGATAAATACCAGTCGCACTTTGGTTGTGGGTTCGATTCCCGCAGCTTTGTCCGACGCGACGGGATTTCACACGGTCTGTGTGTTGTCCTTTTTCCAAAACTATATAATTCTTAAAACATTCCCCAAAATGAGATAAAATCTTCAAGAATAATCATAACATATTTTAACCTCAAGTTTATCTCATGCCCTTCATTTTCTATCATATCATATAATAACCCATAATTACCTCAAAAGTAAGGATCATATAAACCCTAATGGTTACCTTAATAATTATTACCTGAATTTCCACATCGAGTTGGCCATCTCGTACATGATGCACTAGAGAACTCACCAAGGTTCAAGTGGTTGATCATGACTCCTTGATATTTGGTTTATAAAAACCACGAGTTTCCTCATTGAATCCTCCATTTTATCTAGTCTCTTAATCAGAGGACCACCACAGTTTCCTTCAAACCTGTTGTCTCTTTGGTTCCTACTAGATCCATCCATTTACTAAAAATAGAAATTTCAGTGTGAGTACATCAACAAAACCATCATGTACTAATGAGGAAGGTAAACACTAAGAAACACTTACTCATTCACTTTATCTAAAACTAGGACTCCTTCTAAACTCCTAACCATTATGGTAATTTCACTTATGCTTAAAGAATACCATAACCTCTAAAGTTATCTAAACCGACCTATGAAACCAACTATAAGGCCCCAGCCTTAAACCTTACTTCATATTCAGTTATTACAAGATTACACATTGAGGATATTTTCAGGTTTAGAGTTTTAGAGAATTAGATCATGAAACATCCATTACATTCCACATTTAAACAAAGTGGTTACATAAAAACAGTATTTATTCTTCCCATCAACGGAAACATATTTAAAATAAAACATGGGTTCTTTCTTGACACATCCTTGACACTATCATCACATCATGTACCTTTCCCTTGACCTGTGAAAAACAATTCAAAAACTTGGGATGAGCATAAAAAGCTCAGTAAGAGTTATAAAAATATGGAAAGGAAACATGAGTACATATATACATTAGAATGAAATCACACTTTACCCATAAAACATAGGCATATCAAATAATGAATAAATCATAGAAGACATAAGACATAAAGGTAACTTGTGGCATTCATAACATTCTTACGTAGGGAGTAACCCTCTTGGTTACGTTTGGAATACCCATCACAGTATATTCCCTAAATCTCTTCGGAGAAACCTTAACGTTTCACTCCTTCGCATTACCCAATGCATTGGAGAGCTATATCGGGCTCACGCGCCCTTAGTTTATCACGGAACCACCCGTTCTTCATAACAATGCCCAAGAACCATAACATAATCGTATCACATAAAACATGAATAAAGGAAACATAACATTTCCACATTTCGATCACAATATAACATTTTAGGATATTGAAATAATGAATCCATTCAAAAAGAAACCATTTCCAAAACCATTGAAAACATTTAATAAAGATATTATTGAATCAAAGTGTCCCATACCACCTTGCAGCTTAAAATTTTAAACCATTAAAATCCATATAAATAAATACTTTTAACCATTCTGAAAACATGGATATTAATAAGAACAAATAATTAAAACATTTAAAATGATATTCTGGTAAAAGGGGTTTTACCAAAATTAGAGACACTTGAATACAATAATTGAGGAATAAAATTTAGTCAGAACTTTATAATATCATGAGAATAAAAGGATTCATGATATAATACTCCAAAGGACAGTATATACACCATATAAGAGTGAATTGGTGCATAACAACAATGAACCCTCAATAGAAATGTCAAATGTGATGAAATCACTTATAAAGAAGGTATCCTTAAATTAAGGACAAATCAATCTCAAAATATGTGTGACAAATATAAATACACCCAATATAAGTGGATATTAAGTGTAAAATAATAAAAGGTCATTCACACATATTCAATGGATGACATATTCAATGACTACATGTTGAACCCAAAGAAATCGAAATTGGGTTAAAAAGTTCCCCAGACAGCCTAACGGCATCACATCAAAATGAGTTGATGAGAGATAAAAAGTGTATCTCATCACTTGGACATCAAATTTAGATTAATAAGGATATTTGAGAACATATCCCAACATAACAATATGTAAATTAAAAGACCCAACAAAAGAAGTCTTTTAAAAAAGAGGAGGGTGAAAGGTCCCCTTACCGACTTGGGTATCTTTCAAAACATACACCACATGAAAGAAGGACAATAGATCATTGATGTAAATACTCATAAACGAAAGTATATTACACAAAGAGTAGAATAATTGGCAGTACATACACCACTCAATGGAATTTTTGGCAAATGTAGCATAAATCTCACGGGAATAAAAGTGAGATGAAAAATCCCTTACGAAAACTCAGCAGCCTAACGGCGCCACTTAAAACTTTCAACATGGATTGAGGAGATCAAATAGAGTATCCCATCATATTACAATAGAATTTAAAGAAAGAGTAATATAAAATAAAATCCCCCAACATAACAAATAGGAGCTTAGAAGAAGTGACACAAAGGAGAGTACTTAAAAAGAAGGAGAGAGGTTAGATCTCTTACGAAAGTTCGGCAGCCTAACGGCGCCACTCAAAACTCCCAAAATGGATTGATGAGAGAGAATAGGGTCTCTCATCACATGAACATAAAAATTACAGTAAATGTAATATAAAATATCATCCCAATAACAAGAAAGATGAGCTTTAAAAGGAATGACATAAAAGTGTATACTTAAAAAGAAAGAGAGGAGTAGGATCCCTTACCTCGGGTCCGACTTGACTCGATCGTTCTTTAATCTTCTGAATAATAAACTTGAGTTAATTTATACTTGATTAAGAACCCTTTTTAAGCTTATTATTCCTTTTATATCACTTATTTCCTTGTTATAAACACTATGTAATCATTAAGATAATAATGATTGTTTTGTCGATATTTGGTTCTTAAGTCGAAAGTGGACTTCTTACAATTACATGTTGTTCGTGTGGCCAAAAGTTTGTTATATCCAGAATTGTATTCATTATTTATATATCATATATGTCATATATATCCAGTACATTCATGCATTTATTACATTACATAATAATTTAGAGGTAAGAAATGAAATGCACCGTTCATGGAGACGGTAAGCCGTACGTACGCATGAACGCTACTTTCATTTTTATTTCATATTTTATAGAATGGAATAATACTGATATAAAGGTATATTATAATTCCAGTATAATATCATATATAATATCATAGTTCCATTCTTTATACGTCCCACATATGGTATATAACGAATCAAATCACTTTGAGGGGGCGGTAGTCCGCACTTCCTTAAAATGAAGATATCGCGTATACCCATAATGGAATCCATAAAGGTAAGACACAAATGAAAAATACAGAAGCATAAGTAAAACATAAACATATTATATATCATATATAAAAATAGTGACATCATAATGGCCACCTTTTAAGGTGTTAAAAGAGTATTGAACAATCATCGTTTCGGGAGGCATAATTTCCCCATCCACAGAAACCGTATGTTCTTTAACCATTTGATGTAGTTGTGTGAGAGTGTAGCTCGAATAAATCTTATAACAACAACCTAGTATATTTAATATACTGTTGTTGTTAAAAAAGAAATAAATAAAAAGAGTTTAGGGGGTTGGAGAAGCAAAATAAAACAAATGAACATGAGAGAATGAATTACCTTTAAAAGTGTAACTCCTTTTGATTTGAGCCTAAAGGCTTCCTTTGAAAGGATTATGCCCAAAGGGAATCCTCTAGGATGAGGAGAGGGATGTGGAGAGAGTAAATGGGAAGGGGTTGGCCGAGCCAAAGGCTTGAGGAGTGTGTGAAATGAGGTAGAGGTGGGGGCCTTTTATAAGAGGAGAGGAGGGGCACTTTTGGAAAGTAAAGATATATTACTTTATTTGAAAATGTGTTTCGGTTTTAAAAGGTCCCACATTGATATAATTCGTGGCTAAGGTGATAAGGGTTCTAAATCCACTCATCCAATTGGTTTTGGACATGTGTAGCGCATAGATTTTACATTATCTTTCCATTTTATTTAAATCTTCAAATAATGATGTCATTGCTGCATCATTATTATGTCATAAATAATTTAATTTATTTAATGTCTAAAAATTATAAAAAAAACACTATGATGTATTAAATCTTTTTAGCTTTCCAATGACTACTTATAATCAAAAATCTGATCTTTATAACCCCATTTAAAAATTGTTTTCGTAAAACATATTATGTTTGTGTCATTTTTACTTTTACATTAAATAAAAAGTTATTATTGTCATTTTCCAACTAAAGTGGCTCCATGGGGTCCCCAAGTTGACCCATGGCTTGTCTTGGTCGTCCATTACTCACCCAATATGAGTGAGACAAGTGTCATGGTGTTTTCACATCCTTATAATATCATTTTTACCTTAAACTACACTAATTACCACTAATCGCGATTAAGAACTTAATAAGTTACTATTCACCAAAAAATTATTATAATCTCATTGAACCACATTTTACTTCTAAATGACAACCATGTATGTCAGATTTTTTAAATTCAAAACACAATGAAGGCAAAATTTCATTTAAACGGAAAATCAGTCTTTATAAGTACCACTTAGTGGTTTCACTATTCATCAAAAATTGAAGTTTTTCAGTAAATTACCAAAAATTCACCCTAAGATATATTTGATATTCCGAATTCAAAAATGAAGTCTATTTTACAAAATTCAAAACATATAAGTCACATTAATTAATTTAATAATTAATTCCTGCTGTCAGAGCAAATAGCGTGTTTTTATAAAACAATAAGTATCAAAAGATTGGCACCAGTTTAAGTCTAATTTCAAAGTGAAATTGATTCCAATGACCACCATTGGATTAAATGGTAAAAATATATTCAGATTACACATTAAGACCAATTCAAAAGATAATCTAATCATATAAATAAATTAGATTAAAAAGAGGTTTTGAATTTAAAATACAACATTTTACACTATTCATTAAAAAAATGAACTTTATCGGAAAAATACCAAAAAATTACACAAAGTAAAATTTGACGTCCCAATTCTTAATAAGAGTTTTATTTGGTCCAAAATAATGTATAAGAGTGATCAAAACTATATTTAATGATGGTTCAACATCAAAAGGTGATAAGTGAACCTTTAGTGAAAACTAGGGCATGTACGCCTAAAATTGAATTCTTTCCGTATTTTAAGTCTTTATCTTTTATTGGATAAATGTAAAAACATTTAAAAACATGTATAATCATATTTTAGTTATTTCTATCCATTCCCGCCATTACAACGGCTACATGTTAACTACCATTTAAAATAATATTATTTTATTATTAGAGTGCAACGTAAGATTCCCAAGAAACTCGTTGTTGCGTGTTAGGTACGCCATCGAGCATAGCGTCCCCTTTAAAGTCATTTAAATATTTTATTCACAAATATGGATAAATATGAAATGTCATATTCTTTATTTACCTGGGGTGTTACAATCATGGACCACAAGAGTTCCCTTACTCACATCACCAAACAATGCCTCACAACCTAGAGGCCCCAATCCTATCAAGGGATCCCTAAACACACCTCCTAGGCCATATCATAACAGGAAAGTCCTCAAAATCCAATCCCAAAGACTCAATTAATGCACTCTCACTTCCACAACCTACACATTCAAGGGTCAAACTGAAAACACAAAGGATACCCCCCTTTTAAGCCAATCATTGTAATTCTAAACATTTTATTCACTCGATACGTCGATGCATAACCGACAGGATTTAACCATAGATTGAAAAAAAGGTCTCACACTATCAACCTTAAACAACCATTTATTCTTAATCTCTCCCAATGGTAATCACCACACTTATAACACCACCCTTTACGATATGTACCGTGGGTCATGGTAAATATGGGGGTAACAAATTCACATAATCAAAAGTCTTACATTAGTACATATTCAATCCAATATTTATTTTATGGCCTGAACCTTTCTTCAAGGGAACATTTCCAATTTCCCAACATGTGGAAGTAATCATTTAAAATCATTCACACCATCCAATATAAAAAATTTACTAACAATTTTACCATCATTTCACAAAACCTTTTCCCTTGGGACACCAAAACAACCATTACAATTTATCACAACACATGATTATAACATGGTCAAAACATTTCATTATACATAATATTGCATAACAACTCATTTGTGTTATTTTCATTCACCCACTTCCATTACCATTATTAAGAATCATTTTCATCATACATATCATTGATGTAACATGAATTCTAACTTCTATGCCCTGCACACCCATCCCGTGTGTGTGCCTATAATAATGCATGCCAGTTATATCCTTAGGTTCTTAAATTGATGAATGAAGGAACAACCTTATGCCCTTCAGAAAGTGATAAAAATATCATAAATCAGTCAAATCACAGAACATGTGAATCCCCAAATGGTGAAATATAATCCAATTGTAAACACACACATCTAAAAAAACCATTCCCACCCAGGGTGACTTGGGTTTTCCCTCATACATGTGTTAGATACTCCCAAGAATGAGATCATTACCAAGGCCTGACACATACTAACCTCATGTCTAATATCTCTAAATTGTTTGGAAGATAAAATACTCCTATGATACCACTTTTTAACATCCCCAACTAAGAAGCCACTAAAATATTTCTTCGAGCTGAGTCATCACATGACCTCAAGGGAGCCTCCCCGTATGCTAGAGGATGCCGACTAGTCACAGGGCCTAGTAAGTCTCATGGGGAGGCTATTCCCTCTTTATCATAGTAAGCCACAACATATCACAATATAAATATTGGAAACTATATGAACCATTAATCATGAATAAACTAGTATTTCTCAAATGGGGTGCAAACACCAATGAAATTAAAAAATGTCCTATTGTACCAGTAGTGAATAGTGACTAGTCTCAAAATAAAAGAAAGAGACAAAACTCTAAACATGTTTCAACTCTATGTCCGTGTCCTTCTCCATGTATATCCCAAGCCCAATTCATCATACGAGAGTATGTCCTTATCCATTTTCCTGACTTGAAACTAAGAAGATAGATTGGGTGCCCATAGGCGGACCATTCCAGGTATGATTACAAAAATCAGTAGGCCACCACCAATGGTGTCTACAAAAATTTCCATTCTAATAGATAGTACATGAAAGTACAAAATTAATCATTAGAATGAAATGGACATTTTGGTTTCCAATGGTTTTTAATGTTCATTTAATTCATGAAAATCATTGATCCCCATTCCATTACTTATAACATAGTCATTACATAATCCGTATGGTTCACATGTTCCATGTGTTTGGCATAATGATCATCTACACAAGGGTTTAAGGAAATAAATCACAATGCATAGGGAAAATAAATCATGTCCTTATCTCACTAGGGATATACATATCACATCAACGCATTTTCCACACCTTGAAGACTTAGTCCTGGTGGAATGAAACTATTAGGGGATTAGAGCCTCTATCCACTTCCCTAACCCATGCATTTTGAGGTGAAGTTTATAGCCTCAGCCTAAATCGTCCAATGGGCGTAGATCCCTAAGTCCATACCCCACTCTACCATGCCATTTGAAGATGAGTATTTATCAAGTCACCACAACCATACCATAAACAAACAAGAAAAATCAATTCCATTAGGTTTCACTATAGATAACAACAAAATTGGAATTATTGCAATGCCATAACTCATTAATACATTTTCCATTTAAAAATCTTGTGCATTTAGCCAAATTCTCATTCTCATTACATCACCCATTAACTGTATTTAACTACCCCCATTCCTTATCCAAATGCATCGTTGACCACACATTTACCCATTTATCCCATTTATCATTTCACAACCATTCATCAAATTATGAATTTTAAGTACAATTCCCATATCTCATAACCCACCCACATAGTATATTCAACCATTTAGTGTTCCAAAATTCTCATGTATTAACCAATTAAACATATTCATCCATTTTATTTATTACAACCAAATAATATACTCCCACATTCCCACTCCATCGTAAAATTATTATATCACCATTTAATATGCCCTAATCTTCTTAGGATATTTAAAAAAAATTCTGTCAAACAAATGAAATAATCCCATTCAACACATTTTTCCCATTTTGACATCCTTCCAAACCACCCCCTTATAAATTATCACCCTAGGAACATATATTATCAACTATTTACAACCTAATAAACGATTTATCAGGTTCTATATGGGCTTTAAATAATTAGTTGAAACTCATTCACTTATTCATTACAACTCTTTAGGTCTGGAAATGTCGGCGCACCCCATGGGTGGCCCTAAAATGGTCAAGTCCTATTCTATGACTCCCATGTGGATCGATAAGGTTTTAATTGGTCCTTTAGATTCCCACATTTGTCAAACACTTTTATGAAACCAAGAACACAAAATTGGTAAAACACAAACACAAACATCCATGCACAAATAAAGAAATAAAACTATGGGATAATACATGTAGACCACTTACCTTGAATCTGACGATGATTACACTCTTAATCATAGCCTTCAATCTGGTTTAAAAAATCCCTTGAATCACCGACCTAGATCTCACCAGAAAAAGGGGATTTTTAGATATTTGGAATGATATGGGAGAATGATGAAAGCCCTAATGGAAAATAGAAATAAAAGAGGATATTAGACTTACCTGGGAATTAGATATGCAACAAATTTCACTCTAAAAATCATATAATCAAAGTAAAATCACCTCTTTATAGCTTGGTTCAACCATGTTTGTCACTTGGGATGCATGGGGGGAAATAGAGGACCAACCAGATTTGGGGTTTAAAATCCCTAGATCATTTTTTTTAATTTTACATCTTTTCTAGGCCTCATGATTTTACCGCACGGTTTTCAAAACCATACAGGTAAACCATGTTGAAAATACTTACAAGAAATCACCTTTTTCATAGCTTCCATGAAATCTAACATGGTTTTCCACATTGTGTCCAAACCATGAAGTTTTCTACTTCTGACAAGGTCTCCCCTCGTACGGTTTTCCAAGTCATGTGAAAATCAGGCGGATTTCCCAAAGATCCCACTTTCCACACTTTTTCATGTCTTAAACCCCTATAAAATCCCAAGACATATCCATTAAATGTAAAAACACTTATCTATCCATAAGGGAGAGGTCAAAGACAACCCTTAAACAAAAACATACTTTAAGAGACTCCAGGACCTTATATTATATCCTAAAAAGGAAACCATAAATATATCATTACTCTAGTCTAATGGGGCATTAAATTATATATAGGTTGGTTTTTTTAGAAGGTATTCCTTTGAATCAAAGCTATATATTATATATGATATTGGAAATTATCATGAATTAGGTTAAACTATTTGATGTAATTTTATTTTAACATCATTTAAATGGGACTTCCATGTCCTCCCACTAGTGTGAGTAGAAATTATAACATAAACATACTTCTATGTGAACTATTTTAAGAACAATTTATTTAGATATACATTGGATATAGAACCATGTAACCCATGTATGAAAGGATCAGTAAGAGATGTGTTTGTCTTTTAAAGGGTATTGATTCATATTATAAGAAATCATTGAATTTATAATTGAATTGGGTGTTAATGGTTGGTAATAAAATAAGTACCACCAGTTTTAGTTTTGAAAATATTTAATCATTATAGATGTTTCAACTCATAATTTTGAGTTTATATTGATGCATATCTTATGTAGAATAAATTTCACATTATAAAAAAATAAATGGTTCTTATTCCAATAATAATTGTTTGTTTGATTTTTGTATTCCTTTTAAAACCTCACAATAAAGTTACCGTTTTTGGTGTTATACTTCTTGTTTATCTTCTCAATAGAAATGTATTGGAATATAAAATAATGGTTATTTTTTAATAATGGTTCAATGGTTGAATATGATGCACGAGGATATTCTACCACCACAATGGAATATAGTTCATATAGAACAAAGTATATTTATGATCTTTTTTAGGGATCGGGAGTGGAGAATACAATTGATTTTCATTTTTAAAAAAAATACACACATATGTTTTCATATGGGTTTAATAAATGAGCATAGAAATTCATGTTAGAATATGATGAAAGTGAAGTATCTATAATGTTAACGTATCATGGCCTTAGAAATGATTATGTGGGGATAGTTTCCCTTGATAAAAATAATAATCATTTCTTGGCTGTTTCTAATGGGTTTTTTTAATGTTTTTTGACATGTGTAAAGTTAATATATTGGAAAATATATATGTAGATAGAATAATACTGGTAATCGTTTTTTAGGGGCTATCCCAGAATAAATTATTTTAAATATTATGTTATTGTTAATATCATTTATACTATCTATAGGCTTACCATCATATTAAATTTTACTGGGGTGTAGAATTGATATCTCTTTCAACCATGGACAATAGATTTAATATACATGAATATGTGAATGGTATTAGGTTTCTACGAACTAATGAGAACCATTCATTTTATCCTTTTATTGATGATTAAAAAACAATTTTTTAGGTGAAATTTAAAAAAATCAATCCAAGTTTTACCATACCTCTTGAGATGATTATAGTATATACAATCCACATCCATGATTGTATTCAGTGCTTCATGCAGAATTGGAGATCAACCTTATAATATAATTTTATTGGAGGGGTTTAATTGATCATTATTTGATCTTATTATATGGTACATTGAGTTCTTCGAGGTATTTATTTAATAATTAACTTATTCAAGATATTATTTAAAATTTTGAAATTAAAATCCTTATTGAGGTATATCTAAATACTATAGACATGTATAGAGATAAGTTAAGGGTTTCAAAACCGATTAAAATAAATGAACAATCTGAGTGTCGCACCTTGATTATTTCTAATATCTTATCATCAACAAATTTGTGTTTGGGATTTTATAAAAATTATTGAAATTACATATTGTAATTTATATCTAATTCACTCCACACACTCATTAAATTCTAGTTAAATAAAGTAGATTTAATAATAACAGTATTAGACACTTCAATTAAAAATGTTATATTTTAGTATTATATTATGTATCTATGTATATAAACACAACCACCATCCCCCACCAGGAAACTAAAAGTCAACCACTACTCCTATGGAATCCTTCATGTAGAATCTTAATGATTGATGACATAGGGGACTTGATCCCTAAAGACAAGGTTCTTTGATTCACCCATTCAATGAATGATTACGTTGTATAGATCAGTTTTGTAACCAGGCTATCTCTATCTAATATGATGGTATTTATGATAAATAATTCCATTCATATTTTTCGATATTATTGGTTTCTGTGAGTCATTAATTGTATATAATGATAAAATTAAAGTCTCCAAAAGAATATAATATCATTTTCATCGGGATATATGACTCATAAATTCTAATAAATAAGTCTCTATTTCTCAGCATTCTATGATTTTGAATTACACATTGGGAAATTGTTCATGTTTTTTCTTTTCATAGTAAAAATGTAATTTTAGTGGACATTATAAACATATAATGGGCCTTTAATTATCAACTAAAATAGAAATTATAGAATCCTCATGATAAGACTATCCAGTTCTCATTAGGATTATGTATGGATGTTATAGGAAGTCTGAAAGACATGTATGGAATCCAAATGAGAATGGTATGCCTAATTTTTTACAATGTCACCATGATAATGTACAATCATAGGAAATTTAGGAAACCCAAATATCCATGAATGAAAAAACTATAACTCATGTTCTATATGAAGGTGTAGTCTTATCCTTCATTGTTTAGATATATAGGATTTTGAAAACATCACATTAATTTAGTTTCTTATAAAAAAAGTGGGATGCTCAGGAATATAGCATCTAAATAGTATATTAAATTTTTATTGTGATAGAATATTCATATAGGTAATATTTTATGATAGGGGGTGGTGACTGCCTCAACATTAAAATTGTGTTTCATAAATCACAATTCATACATGCCACCCAAACCGTGGTTTTTAATCTAATTAAACATTTAAAATATAATTTTTTTTGAATATATAGGGAATATCTTCTTCTAATTTTTTTACATTTACTTGTTTCTATATGTCATGGTCTTTTTTGATAACAATTATCTCCCCGTAAAGTAATTATATAGATCCTAAATTCTTCTAGATTGTTTATCTAAAATTTTATATAGCAATTATAACTTATAAATTGACCCTATTGCATTTGTTTGGGTGTTCTCATTTCCAATGATAGTTATTACATACTTTTTTTTATTTTTAATTGGTAGAACCCAACATAGATACTATTTTGAAGTATCTTGAAATTATATTATCATTTTTAATACATATATATTATGTGTGAATTTTAGATTTTGTTGAAAACTATTTTTTGGTTTCCAAATCGATTAAATTATTTTATTTGATTGGAAAAAATATTCTCTATATGAGATACAATTTTACATATTTTTGGTGGTGGTGATCAAGAATAAAATGATATAAATTTGATATTAGGAACCATAGACTAGTTATGAGTGGTATGGAAATTCCATGTGATGCCTGAAAAGGGAACATTCCAGGATTCTAATTGCTACACCTAGGAAAATTGAGAGAATGATATGTCTTAGTGATTCATTATCCTAGGGGAAAGATTTATAAATCCTTCTTCAATAAGGAGGTGTATTATTCCAATACTAGGATAAAATCAATTTGACCATTTATGTTCACAAATTTCTATAGTTTGATACTCATGTTGTGACTAAAGCATTTTGATTTTTGGAATATGAAATACAATAGTTAGCAGTAGAGAACCCTACAGGTAAATGTTTCATATTCTATTTTAGAATATATTTGATTGGTAAAAATAAATAATCTATGAATTTATCATTATGTTGTGTTTTTTATTATAAATTGGTTAAAATAATTTTTTAACTATAAGAAATATTGATATAGAAATCATTATAACAGGTGTTTACACAAATGAGGAAAGAAGGCATAAAAATTTGTTATTGGCTACCTGCATTGTAATAATACAGAAGATGTAGCTTGGTGGGGATAATTAGATCAATTACATGAAGTCATTTTTCACTGATCGATTTTTTCTATTTGGACCATTATGGAAAAAATATATCCATTCCATCCAGGGTAGGTACATCCCTTCCAAGATGTTGCAAGAAGATCTAATGAAGTAGGTGATAGGTATAGAGTTGTACCACTATGATGTGAATATTCTCTATTATATAGACAACCAAAAACCTACATTAAAAAATGGACCAAGTTAAAAATATTTAAATGATCAAATAATTATAATGAAATCATAAAAATTATAGTGGGCCCTTTCATTAAAGAAGAGATGAATGATAATGTATAATGATGCTACACAGTTGGCTGGTGTTTGGGAGATAAAATTTAAACATAGACACTATGTTTTCCAGAATCATAGTATTTTTTTTATAGAATTTTTAATTTATATTTCTTAATCATTGTGAGTTGTTTTAATTTTCACTTTTACACTTATATGTTAAAATTATATGAATTTTTTTCAAGGACATGCCTATTAATAGATAAAATATATTTATATTAACATATTTAAAATAAAAAAAACTACTTTATATATATTATAATCACTCTCATATTTAACTTTTATATTTCAATAATTAGAAGAAACCTATGTGGTATTTAGTGGTAAAAAAAATAATTAAATCATTTTTTGATAATGAAAATCTGGGTTAATTCTCTTCCATGTTCAACATTAAATATACATATTCTTCTTTTATAATTTTATTCTTATTACATAGAAAAACCCAATGAATAATGGGTTAATTTTATTCTTATTAAATTGATAAAATCACTGAAAATTGGTTCAAAATAGATTATACAATCTCTTATTGATGTGAATACATAGAAAAATAATATTTGAGTCATTTTTTATCTGTACAAACCAACCAAACAACAATATGAAACCCAAATTTGTTGGAATGATAGAAATTTCATTTTTTCCTTCACATTGCTATAATTTCGGTAGTAACATAAAAATTTAGTTGAGATTTCCATTAAAATTTATGACAAGTATTAATAGACCAATTGTCAATCCAACTTATGTTGTCTTCATAATGACTAAACATAGAGTTTCATTAAATTTAGAATATTAAAAAAACAACTATATAGATCATTTCGAAGAAAGAAACCTCAAATTTTTTTTATATTAAATTAAGACAAACTTCATTTAAATTTTGACATGTAGGAACAAATTGTGTGTCAATTTGACTTGATGTTTGTTATAATAAAAGTATACTTTTATTAATTTAAAAGTCAAAAACGTGTTTTAAAGGGTGAAAACCTATCAAAAGCCCTCATATTGTAGATAAATAATTGAAAAATGGTATTATTTAAATTTAAAAATGATTCAATATATCCCACATCAATCTAATTGGTGATTTTAACATAATGAACAAAAAAATGTTTTAATTGATTTAAAAGTCAAATAACATGCATTAAATGGTTAAAATTTATTAAATGAAAAAATATATCATGAAATAATATAATATCAATCATTTTTAATTCTGGTCATGTATGAATAGGCCTCAAATCACTCAAACATGCAGTGTGGCTAGAATGATTGAAAAAATTGTTTTATTTGACATAAATATTTCTAATGACATGTGTCAAAATGTTAAGACCAAATAAATGACTTCAGATTATGAGCCAAAACAAGTAATATTGATGTGGTAATATTTTCTTACATGGGATTAATTATTAAATAATTCATTTCCAATAATTTTATGATAATCCACGATCATTTTCAACTTTTTTCACCATTTTTCATTTTTCTCAATTTCTATGTTTTACATATGAATTATACTTTTACTCATTTTTTTATTTTTTCCTTATGGTAATATGATCATGTTATGGCTTATATTTCATCTTCTTAATTCAACTTGTATATTTTCTTTTTAATTTTTTTATAATTTTATGTGGTCAAATTTGGGTTTGAGTTTGGGATTTGATTTATTTATTTATTTTTTTCCCATTTATTATCTATATAAATTTATATATATATATATATATATAAGTATGTATGTATATATATATATATATTAGTCTATATTTAATGTTTTGTTTAATTTTTTTGTGTTTTTATTTTTTTATGTATTTCTATTTCTATTCTTTGTATTGTTTTTATTTTAGTTTCAATTTTAACTTGATATTCTATTTCTGTTTGTCATTGTGTTTTGCATTTTTTTTGTATTTTTATGTTTTATTTTTTTATGTTTCATCTTTTTTCCCAATTTTAGTATTTTTTTTGGTATTTTTAAATGTATTTATATTTTTTTTTGATTTAATCATTTCTCTATCTTAGTCTTCCATTATTACTATTGTATACTAAAAATAGGTACCCATATCTTCTAGATAGCTTACTTTAGAGAGAAATTTGTTATGATTATTTCAACATCAAGTCACCCTCACTTGAATCATCCAAATACTTGACACTATGATGGTGATTTTCCTAGTATTTAAAAACAGTATTAGGTATTTTTCAAAATTTTCACTCCCTGATGCACATTTTTTAAAACTATTTACTTTAAAAATAATCTTTTGTTCATTTTGAGATAAGTAGAGATTTTTTTATTGACCTGGAGTGCATTTATAGTTATTCATATTTATAAAACATGTTTCAATTGTCAAAACATAGAAAATGACCTTTTATGGTTGTAACATCATAGGGAAATAAAGAATATGACATTTTCATATTTATTAATTTTTTTCAATAAAATGATAATATTAATTTAATGGGAATTCTATGTTCGATGGCATACCCAATGGGGAACAACGAGTTTCTTTGAAATCTTATGTTCTAAACTAATAATATAATAATATTATTTTTAATGGTGGTTAACACCTATCTGTTGTAATGGTGGGAATGAATATAAATAACAAAAATATGATTATATATGTTTATTAAATATTTTTACATTTATGCAATGAATGATAAAGGCATAAAATAAGAAAATAATACAATTTTAGGCATAAAAACTATAATATTCACTAAAATGTCAATTTATCGCCTTTTAATGGTGAAACATCATTAAATATAGTTTTGTTAACTCTTATAATTTCTATTGGACCAAATAAAATTCTTATTTAGAATTGGGACATCAAAATTTACTTGGTGTATTTTTTTTTGTTATTTTTCTGACAAAGATCATTATTAAAGGAATGGTGAAAAGTGTTGTATTCTAATTCAAAAGTACCTTTTAATCTAAATTATTTAGATGGTTAGATTTCCATTTTAATTGGTTTTAAAGTCAAATTATAATATATTTTTACCATTTAATCCAATGGAGAAAATTTTAATTAATTTCACTTTCAAATTTTACTTAAACAAGTGTCAATCTAATGATATATCTTGTTTCATAAAAACTCGCTATTTATTTTGACAACGGGAACTAATTATAAAATTAATGAATGCAACATATATGTTGTGAATTTTTTAAAATAGACATAATTTTTGAATTCCAAATATCAAATATATCTTTGGGTGATGTAATGGAATTTTTCGGAAAGACATCAATTTTTTATGAATAGTGAAACCACTAAGTGGTAGTTAAAAAATAATTAATCATTTAAATGAAATTTTACCACTTCTGTGAATTTAATTTAAAAACTCTGACATACATTATTATAATTTTTATTTAAAATTTGGTTCAATGGGATGAAAATAATTTTTGGCGAATAGTTACATTTATGTTTTATTAACCGCGATTAAAGGTTATTAGTGTAATTAAAGGTAAGAATAATGTTATAATAATATGAAATTATCTTTATAGTTGTCCTACCCATTTTTTATGAGTCATGTCCGACCAAGAAAATCCATTCCTCAATTTTTGGGACCCCATGGAGCCACTTGGGTATGATAATGACATTAATACCATTTATTTAAAGTAAAAATAAAATTGTCACAAACATGTATTGTTTTACTAAAACGATTTTTACATGGGGTTATATAAATTAACTTTTTTTACTATACATATTCATTATAATTATTAAAATATTTCTAACATCATGGTAATGAGTTTTATAATTTTTAGACATCAAATAAATAAAATTATTTATGACACAATGATGATAAAGTGTTTCTGTCATTCTTGAATAAATTAAATAAATAAAAATATAATGTTTATAAAAATATCCAACACTTGTCCAATTCTTATTAGATGATTTTATTTCTAACATGGGATAGCTTATCATCGACTCTAATGAATTTTGGTCCTTTATAATCTGAAAAACAATATATAATAAAATAATATTTTCAATATTTCCAAAAGAGCCCCTCCTCTCCTTTATAAAAAGACCCCACTTCCTAACCATTTCAGACACTTATGAAGCCCTTTGGATCTTCCAAACTCTACTCAAATAACCTCCCAATTTACCTCTATTTATCATATAATCCTTACATTAGGAATAAATCTCTTCAAGAATCCCTTTTGGTTCAATCCAATGGGAGTTAACCGATTTTAACGTAAGGTCTTCTCTTATGTTTGTTTGTTTTATTTTGATTCTCCAGCCCCAAAAACACTATTTTTTATTTTATTTTGTAAAAACTACAGTATCATAAATACACTAGGATGTTTTTATGAGAATTATTTGAGCTACACTTACACACACCTCCATCTGATGGGTGAAGAACATACTGTTTCTGTGGATGGTGAACTATTGCCTCAAAAAATGATGATTGTTCAAATATATCCTACCAGCACTCATGGTGGCCATTAATATGTCACTATATTTATATATGATATATATTATTTGTACATTTTCCTTATGATTATGTTTTTTAAATTTAAGTCATACCATTATGGTTTCCATAATGGATAGACATGATAATTTCATTTCAGGAAGTGCGGACTACCGTCCCCTCAAAGTGATTTGAATCGTTACTGCCACAAGTGGAATGTATAAAGCATGGAATTTATGAACTTATGTAACATATATAAAATATTTATTATACTTTAACTATAATATAATAAGGTATCATGATTTTTTCATTCCATTAAAATATGAAATAGAAATGAAATTTGCGTTCAGGCGTACGTACGACTTATCGTCTCCATAAAGGGTGCATTTCATTTCTTATCTCAAAATGTTATGTACTATTATAAATAAATACATATACTGGGTATAAATGATATATATGACATCTAAATGATGAATATAATTCTGGTGATAATGGAATCTTGACCACATGGACAATTTATAATTATAACAAGTTCATTTTTGACTCAAGTTCCATACATCAATGAAATGTCCGATATGAACTCAAACAATTAAATAATTATTATAGAAAGGTAATATGTTATATAAAAGGAATAATAAACTTGAAAAATAATCTTAATAAAGTATAAATTAACTTATGCTTATCATTCAGGAAGAACAAGGAACAAAAGAGCGAGTCAAGTCAGACACGGGGTAAGGGGATTTCTTATCTCAATTTTAATTCAGTGAGATTTCCATTTTTCACAAATTATTTATTGAATGTAGTGTATGGGGTACTTCCATTTTATATATATTATCAGGATTCTATTTATATTCATGATATTCTGCGATTCATTTGGTTCTTATTATCTTTTGGTCATACGACTTTATTTATTACAATGAGGTAAGGGGTTTTTATCTCACTTTTTATTCCTGTGAGATTCATGCTATATTTTCCACTATCTCATTTGAGAGGTATATGTAAATCCCATTATTCTAATATTGGAGTAATATAAATACATTTATGGGTATTTACATCTACATTGTATGGTCCTTCATTCATGGGGTGTATGTTTCGTAGGTTACCCAATCGGTAAGGAAACCATTCACCGTCTTCTTATTAAAGGACTTATTTTGTTAGGTATTTTAATTTACATTTTCTTAATGTTTGGATATTTTCTTATATATCCTTATTGCTATAAATTTTATGTTCATGTAATGAGATACCCTTATTATCCCTCATCAACTCATTTTCTGAATTTTAAAGTGACGCCTTTAGGCTGCCGAATTTTTGTAATGAACTTCTTTACCCAATTTAAATTCGTTGGGATAAACCTCTACTTCATTATTATGTTGTTCTATGAATAGGTGCGAATTACATATTATTTTGTTACACTTAATATCCACTTATATTGGGTGTATTTATATTTTTCAGACATAATTATGTCATTGATTTATCCTTAATCTAAGTATATCGTCTTTGCAAGGGACTTCATCTCAATCTACATTAATTGGGGCATATTTTGTTTTAATACACGACTTTATTTTATATGCTGTATAAACATCCTGTACTTTTCAAAGGAAATATTTTTCTACAAAGTGTTTTACAAATGACGAAAAGTATGATTCTTTTTAACTTACATGGTGACAACGACCTTTCGACCTCTGCGAATATTATTTTATCTTTGGCTTCCTTAACAAGCCGAAATGATTTTAAAAGGATAATAAATACCCTATATTCTTTTAAATATTTTTTTACTGAATATGGTTTTGATAATGGATTTTTATGTCAATATATTTATGTGATATATTGTGATTGAAATGTGGAAATGTTTTCTTTCCTTTATATTTGTTTTATGTCTTATGATTTTATAATGGTACTCAGTCATTTGACGGGTGGTTACATGATAAACCGAATGAAGGGTGGTGCCATGAATACCAGGATGGGTGGTTACGTTATAACCTCCAATTCATTGGGTATTGAAGTCGGCTGTATGGATATTCCATTTAGTGACATGTGTCGAAGTCGACCGTATGGTTATTCCATTTAAGTATGTTTATGTTCCAAGTTACCTTTATATGTTATGTGTTCTTTATATGGTTTTTATGGTGAAATTTTGGTTACAAAAGGGTAAGACATGATATTTTATTTAGTGAATAGTATATACTACTTAATATAGGTGGAATATACTACGTATGATTAGGGATTCATGTCTTACTTGTTGTTTTGATAAAAACTGACAGTTTCCTTCTATGTGTTTACCTTACTTAGATTTTTATACTTATCCCAAATTTTTGAAATGTTTTTCATACGACATAAAGTGGAATAGGATCAATTATGAGATCATGGAATATCAGGCTATCGAAAACATGGAACTGCACATGGCTTTTTTTCAAGAGTTTTTATTTTATGAAAAAATGGAAACTGAGTAGAAGTGTCTACTTTGTATCTTTTGAGATGTAACAGTTATGGCCTATTTCTCTAAAACTCTAAACCTGAAAAGATCCTCAATTTTTATTTTTCATTTAATTGAATATTATGTAATGTTTTCTAGATGGGTCATTATATTAGGTTTCAAAGGTTGTTTTAGATAAAATTAGAGGTTAGGGTATTTTGTAAGCATATGTGACCCTATAATATTGGATAGGATTTCAGAAACAGATATAGTTTTTTTAGATAAATTGAATGAGATTAATATAACATTAATAATTATATCTTAGTATTATATGACTATTTTAGTAATATACACACACAAACGTTTTTGGCATTAGTAAATGATTGGATATAGCAGGAACCAAAGTAACAATGGATTTGACGAAAACTGTGTCAGTTTTCTGAACGAGCAACTGAATGATATGGGAGCTGCAATGAGAATCATTGTTGTTATTCTCAACCAAAAATATGGAGTTATGTTTAACCACTAGAACCTTAGTGATTTTTATAAGACATCATATATGAGAGAAACAAATCCCTTCAGATGTTCAGGTAATAATCATAAAGGTAAGTAAGTTCAAAAACCCCTGTGTCCAAGATGTGTAAAGAAACACATAGGAAAATGTTTCAAAGGGATAGAAAGATGCTATTGATTTGTAAATTAAGGTCATAAAGCAAGAACCAGACGTGGAAAGAGGAATCATCTAGTTGACTCGAGGAAATGGAATGAAGTTCTTTCTGATGGAACAAATGAATGTTTTAAATGTGGTCAGCATGGTAATTATGCAAACACATGCCCTACAAAGAAGTTTTTGGAATGGGATCACCAGGATCATACATTTATTCATTTACCAATACCTAATACCATTCTGATTGAGGATGAAGAAACTAACAATGAATAAAGAAAGGATGGGATTATTCCTTAACATTTGTTTTCCTATGATTGAAATATTAGGATATGATTCATGATTCTATTTGTGGGAAATATGTATTTCAAAATAATTTAGAATGGAATGGTCAGTAGATCATGACGAATGTTGAATGAGTAAGAAGTCAACATATTAGTGATTCAAGAGTTATAGTATATTTTAGGACGGTGAAATTCTTAAAAGTATTAAGGCTCTTTTGATGATGGGATTACATTAGATGACTTTTTATAGTATGTGTAACCCTGATGTTTGATATATGGAAATTTTATTCATGGAATAATTATCTCTTATTGTGTGGATATAGTTATAAAGAACTATTTTGGTTTATATGATACTTGAATTTGAGGAAATTACTGGTTAATACTTCTTGGGATGAAAAAAAAAGTTATTAGATAACCATTGTGGTTAAAATATGTTATTATTATTTTTGATGAATTTATCTCGTTTTTGGTAATGGTATAAAATTATATAGTTTTTGAAAAGGGACAACACGCAAACCGTGTGACAACCCGTTGCGTCGGATAAAGCTGCGGGAATCAAACTCACAACCAAAGTGTGACTGATATTTATCGCCTACCACTGGACTATGTGAAGTCCCTGGTTAGTATGACTAATTATTTTTAGTTACATGATCTTATGAATCAGGAAAAAGTTTATTTTGGGTTATCTATAAAAATGAGTAACCTATCATGGAGGATATGTGAATTGGTTATTTATTTTTTAGTAAGATACATTAAGAGTAACTGATGTTATTTTGAGATAAATGTTAAGATTTATCTTGGAAGACAATGTGATTAAATCCATTAGTTATTTGGGTTTTCATCATAGTTTGCATTACATAAAATATTTTTTTGGATAAATGTTTATTTAATTGTATTTCTTGATCCTTGAGTTTTATTTGTTAAATTTTTTAGATTAAGAGTAGTATTTATTTTTATAATGGTCCATCCTTTTATGGATTATCTGTTCTTGTACTAACCATTTTAGTTTTCGGTATGGTCTAATGACATGGGAAATATATAGTTCATCATTTGTAGATTATGTTATTCTCTAGAAGATGATTATATTGCTCTTAATGTTAACAAGTCATCCTAAATACTAATCATTTGGAGAAAATATGAGTTTGTGTTGGAAAGATAGTTAGAGGCGAAAGTCTACATGACAAATAAGTATGTTTCCTTATGATTTAGTTATGCTCATAAAAAAATTTCTCAATGAAAAGTAACTTAAAACAAAAACGTTGTCTGTTTACTTTTCCTACTTGGGAATCAAATACTATCTAACCCATCATAAGTATGTAATTTTTTTGTGGTTATCTTTCTCCTAAACATGTTTTCTATTAAACTCCATTAGAACTTAACCCTTTGTTTTTTCCTACTCGGGTGACCTTTGTACTTTTCTTTTGTTCTTTCAAAGTGATAGTTTAATTTATTCATTTTCCGATGTGGGGATTTCAATGATGTTTCTGAGCCCAATTTTAAAATTTAGAGGACACAATTTCCCAAAAGGGGGGAAGGATGTAACATACCAGATAAATAATGAATATGACATTTTCATATTTATTAATATTTGTGAATAAAATTTTAATATTACATTAAATATAATGCTATGTTCTATGGAATACCCAATATGCAACAATGAGTTTCATTGATATCTTACATTGCACACTAATAATATAATAATATTATTTTAAATGGTAGTTAACACCTTTCCATTGTAATGGTGGGAATGAAAAAAAATAACTAAAATATGATTATATATGTTCATTAAATATTTTTATAGTTATCCAATAAATGATAAAGGCTTAAAATAAGGAAAGAATTCAATTTTAGTCATAAATACTCTATTATTCACTAAAAGGACGATTTATCACATTTTGATGGAAAAAAATCTTTAAATATAGTTTTGGTCACTCTTATATGTTTTTTTGGAGCAAATAAGATTCTTATTTAGAATCGAGACATCAATATTTACTTTGTGTATGTATTTGTTATTTTTCTGATAAAGTTCATTTTTAATGAATAGTGAAGATTGTTGTGTTCTAATTCAAAAGAACCTTTTAATATAATTTATTTAGATGGTTGGATTAAATTTTTAATTGGTTTTAAAGATCAATTACAATATATTTTGACCATTTAATCCAGTGGTGTACATTGGAATTGAGTTCACTTTAATGTTGGACATAAACAAATGTCAATCACCTGATATATATTGTTTCTTTAAAACACACTATTTGTTTTGACAATGGGAATTAATTATAAAATTAATTAATGCAACATATATGTTTTTAATTTTTTAAAATAGACATCAATTTTGAATTCGGAATATCAAATATATCTTAGGGTGAGTTTTTTGGTATTTTTCTGAAAAACTTCAATTTTTGATGAATACTGAAACCACTAAGTGGTAGTTAAAAAAAACTGATTTTTCATTTAAATGAAATTTTACCTCTTCTATGAATTGAATTTAAAAAATCTGACATACTTGGTTATCATTATTAAGTAAAATTTTGTTCAATGGGATGAAAATAATATTTAGTGAATAGTAACTTTTAAGTTTTAATAACTGCGATTAAAAGTAATTATTGTAATTAAAGGTATAAATAATATTATAATAATATAAAATTACATTTAAACTTGTCTTACCCAAATTTGATGAGTCATGGACGAACAAGACAATCCATGGGTAAATTTTTGGGACCCCATGGATCCACTTGTGTAAGATAATGACATTAATACCTTTTATTTAAAGTAAAAATAAATATGTCACAAACATGTATTGTTTTACTAAAAAAACATTAAATGGGTTTATATAGATTATATTATTGACTATAAATATTCATTATAAATATAAAAATATTTCCTACATCATGGTAATTTTTTAATAAATTTTTGACATCACATAAATAAAATTATTTATGACACAATGATGATGCAGTGTTTACGTCATTATTGAATAAATTAAATAAATAAGAAGATAAAGTTTAAAACAATACACAACATTTATAAGATTCATATTGGATGATTTTATTTCTAAAATGGGCCACCTTTTCATGGAATTTAATGATTTTTTTACCTTTATAAAAATTAAAACATTATATAATAAAATAATATTTTCAAGCCTTCCAAAAGAGCCCCTCATCTCCCTTATAAAAACACCACACTTCCTACCCATTTCACACACATCTCAAGTTCTTTTCCTCACCCAAAATCTACTCAAAAAATCTCCCAATATCCCTCTCTTCATCTTATATGCCTTACCTTAGATATAATTCTCTTCAAGAAACCCTTTTGGTTAAAACCATGCGGAGTTACCCGATTTAAAGGTAATGTCTTCTTTTATGTTCTTTTTTTTATTTTGCTTCTCCAACCCCCTAAACTCATTTTGTTATTTTCTTTTTTAATAACTCCATTATATTAAATATACTAGGATGTTGTAATGATATGTATTTTAACTACACTTAGACACACCTCCATCTAATAGGTGAAGAACATACAGTTTCTATGGATGACGAACTACTACCTCACGAAACGATTATTGTTCAAATATCTTATACTGCCTCTAATGGTGGACTTTAAGATGTAACTGTATTTATATATGATATATATTATGTCTATGTTTTCCTTATACTTATTTATTTTTCATTTATTTCATAACTTTATTGTTCCGATAATGGATACCCGCGATAATTTTATTTTTGGAAGTGCGGACTACCGCCCACTCAAAGTGATTTGAACCGTTAATGCCATATGTGAAACGTATAAAGGATAGAATTTATGAACATATGTAACATATATAAAATATATATTATAATTTAATTATAATATACATATTTATCATTATGTTTTCATTCCATCAAAGTATGAAGTAGAAATGAAAGGAGCGTTCATGCGTACGTACGGCTTACCGTCTCCATGAATGGTGCATTTCATTTCTTATCTCCAAATGTTTTGTTCTATTATAAATACTTACATATACTGGGTATATATGATATATATGACATATAAATGGTGAATATAATTCTATAGATAATGGAATTTTCACCACATGAATAATTTATAATAATTACAAGTTCATTTTTGACTCATGTTCTGAACATGAATGAAATGTCCTATATGAACTCAAAAAATTAAATAATTGTTATGGAAAAGTAATAAGTGATTTAAAATAAATACTAAACATGAAAAATATTCTTAATAAAGTATAAATTAACTTATTTTTATCATTCAAGACGAAAAAGGAACATACGAGCGAGTTAAGTTGGACACGTTGTAAGTGGATTTCTTTCTCAATTTTAATTCTGTGAGATTTCCATTGTTCGCCAATTATTTATTACATGTGGTGTATTGTGTACTGACATTTGATATATATTATCATGATTCTATTTATATTCATGGTATTCTGTGATTCATTTGGTTCTTATTCTCTTTTGGTCATACGACTTGATTGAATACAACGAGGTAAGGGGGTTTTATCTCCCATTTTATTCCTGTGTGATTCATGCTATATTTTCCACTGTCTCCTTTGAGTGGTGTATTTACTTCCCATTATTCAACTATATGAGTAATAATAATCCATTTATGGGTATTTACATCAAAATTTTATGGTCCTTCTTTCATGGGGTGTTTGTTTCTTAGGTTACCCGATCGGTAAGGGAACCATTCACCCTCTTCTTCTTAAAAGACTTATTTTGTTAGGTCATTTAATTTACATCTTCTTAATGTTGGGATATGTTCTTATATATCCTTATTTTTGTAAATTGTATGTCAAAGTACTGAGATACCATTTTTTGTCTCCCATCAACTCATTTCTAAAATTTTTAAGTGATGTCGTTAGGCTATCAATTTTCTGTAAGGGAACTTTTTTACCCAATTTCAATTCATTGGGATAAACCTCTACTTCTTGATTATTTCATGCTATGAATAGGTGTGGATGACTTATGATTGTTTTACACATAATATCCTCTTATAATGAGTTCATTTATATTTTTCACACATAATTATATCATTGATTTATCCTTACTCTAAGGATACCGTCTTTGTAAGGAACTTCGTCTCAATCTCCTTTCATTGTGGCATATTATGTTTTAATACACGACTTTCTTTTATAGGTTGTATAAACACCCTTGAAATTTCAAAGGGAATATTTTTCTACGAAGCATTTTACTAAATGAAAAAAATTATGTTTCTTTTTAACATACACGATGAGAACGACCTTTCCGCCGCCATGAGTATTATATGATCTTTGGATTCCTGAACAAGACGCAATGATTTTAAAAGAAAAATTAATATCCTATACTCATTTACGTATTTTGGTATTTAAATTTTTTTTTTGATAATGGATTTTTATGTCAATATATTTAAGTGATATATTGTGATTGAAATGTGGAAATTTTTTCATTCCTTTATATTTGTTCTATGTGTTATGAATTTATAATGGTACTTGGACAATTAATGGGTGGTTACATGGTAAAGAAAATGATAGATGGTTCAATTAATACCATGAAAAGTGGTTAAATTATAACCTCCAATTCATTGGGTATGGAAGTCAGCCGTATGGCTATTCCATTTAGTGACATGGGTAAAAGTCGACTGTATGGTTATTGTATTTAAGTAAGTTTATTACCTTTATATGTTATGTGCTCGTTATATGGGATTTATGGTGATATTTTGGTTACAAAAGGGTATGCAATCATATTTTATTCAGTGAAGAGTATGGACTAGATAATATAGGTGTAATGTACTACTTATGATTAGGTATTCATGGATTTTTTTTTTTCAGAAAAACTAAATGTTCCCTTATTTGAGTATTCCTTACTGAGCTTTTTATGCTCATCCCATGTTTTTGAAATGTTTTTCATAGGACATAAAGTGGAATAGGGTCAAGGATGGGATCATGGAATGTCATGTTGTCTAAAACATGGAGATGGACATGTATCTTTTCTTCAAGAGTTTTTATTTTATGAAAAAATGGAAACTGAGTAAAAGGGTCTACTTTGTAACTTTTGAGATCTAATAGTTATGGCCTAGTTCTCTAAAACTCTAAATATGAAAATAACTTCAATGTGAATTATTCATTTAATTCAAGACTATGTAATGTTTTAATGTGGGGCCCTTATAGTTGGTATCAAAGGTCGGTTTAGATAACTTTAGAGGTTAGGGTATTCTTTCAGCATAAGTGACACTACCATAATGGTTAGGATTTTAGAAAGATTCCTAGTTTTTATAGATAAAGTGAATGAGTTTAAGATATTGTGAATAATTATATCTTAGTATTATATGATTGTTTTACTAATAAACTCAGACTGACCTTTTTCATTTTAGTAAATGGCCGGATCTAGCAGGAACCAAAGTAACAGTGGATGTGAAGGAAACTGTGATGGTTTTTTGAACAAAAAAATACATGATATGGGAGCTGTAATGATAACCCTTGTGGATATTCTCAACCAACTATATGGAGTTATTATTGAACACTTGAACAATAGTGATTTTTATAAGGCATCATATATTGGAGAAACAAATCCCTATGGATGTTCAGGCAATAATCATAAGGGTATGTATCTTCAAAAACCTGTGTGTCAAATATATGGAATGAAACACATAAGAAAATGTTTTAATGAGACAGAAAGATGTAATAGATGTGGAAATGAAGGCCATAAATCAAGAAAATTCGATGTCAAAAACAAGCATCTAGTTAACACTAGGAAAGGGAAATATGTTCTTTCGAAAGGATCAATTTAGTGTTATAAATGTGGTGTGTATGGTCATTATGCAAACACATGTCCTATGAAGAAGTTCCGGGAATGGGATCACAAGGATTGTAAAAATATTTGTTTACCAATACCTAATTCCATTTTGATTGAGGTTGAAGAAACTGACAATGACCAATGAAAGGTATGGATAATTCCTTAACATATGTTTTCCTATTATTGAAATCTTAGGATATGATTCATGATTTTTTTTCGAAAGAAGTATTTCAGAATAATTTAGAATGTAATGATTAATGGATCATGAAAAATGTTGAATGAGTAAGAAGTAAACATACATGGGATTCAAGAGTTACGGTAGATTTTAGGATGGTGAAATCATTAAAAGTATTAAGGCTCTTTTGATGTTGGGATTACATTAGAAGAATTTTTATAGTATGTGTACCCCAGATGTTTGATATATAGAAATTTTATTCAAGGAATAATTATCTTTTATTTTTTGGATACAGTTATAAAAAACCATTTTGGTTTATATGATCCTTGAATTTGAGGCAATTACCGGTTATTAAATTTTGGGATGCAAAACGAAATTTATTAGATAACATCTGTGGTTAAAATATGTTATGTTTATTTTTGATGAATTTATATCTTTTTTGGGAATGTTATAAAATTATGTAGTTTTGAAAATGGACGACACACAAACGATTTGACAACCCGTCACATCAGACGAAGCTGTCGGAATCAAACCCACAACCAAAGTGTGACTGGTATTTATCGACTACCACTGGACTGCTTGAAGTTCATGGTTAGTATGAGTAATTCTTTTTAGTTAGATTATCTTATGAATTATGAAAAAGTTTATTTTGGGTTATTTATGGAAATGAATAACCTATCATGGAGGATATGTGATTAGGTTTATTACTTTTCAGTAAAAGACTTTAAGAGTAATTTATGTTATTTGGAGATAAATGTTAAAATTTACATTGGAGACGATGTGATTAAATCCTTCAAGGATTTGGGTTTCAATAATAGTTGGGATTAATTTGAATAATTTTGTGGATATATGTTTATTTAATGATTTTCTATAACCTTTGGTTCTTTTTGTTGAATATTGGAGATTAGGAGTGATATTTCTTTTTTATAAAGGACTATCCTATGATGGATTATCTGATCTTATACTAATAATTTTCATTTTGGTTAAGGGCTAAAGCTAGGGTCAATATATAGTTCATCTTTTTTGGATTATGTGATTCTATAGAAGTTTATTATAGTGCTCTTAATGTGAACAAGTCATCCTGAATACTAATCTTTTGGAGAAAATATAAGGTTGTGTTGGAAATATAATAAGAGATGAAAGTCTACATGGAAAGTAAGTATGTTTCCTTATGTTTTAGTTAAGCTCATAAATAAAATCCTCAATGAAAAGAAACTCAAAACAAAAATGTAGTTTATTAGGTTTTCATACTGGGGAATCAAATACTGTTTAACCCATCACAAGTTTGTGATTTTCTTGTATTTATCTTTTTCTTAATTTTTTTTCTATCACTCTCCTTTAGAAATTGTCCCTTTTTTTCTTCCATAATTATGTTTTCATGGAATCCAAGTACCTGTTGTCTCGAGTGACCTTTGTACTTTTATTTCTTTCATTTAATGTGATAGTTTAATTTATTCCTTTTCTGATGAGGGGCTTTGAATGAAGTTTCTGAGACAAATTTTAAAATTACTAGGGAACAATTTCCCAAAAGGGGGAAAGGATATAACACCCCATGTAAATAAAGAATATTGAATTTTTATATTTATCAATGTTTGTGAATAAAATTTTAATATTACTTTAAATGAAATGTTATGTTTGATGGCGTACTCAATACCCAAAAAAGAGTTTATTTGAAATCTTACATTGCACACTATAAATATAATATATTTATTTCAAATTGTAGTTAACACCTAGATGTTTTAATGGAGGGAATGAATAGAAATTACTAAAATATCATTATATATGTTTGTTAAATATTTATAAATTTATCCAATAAAATATAAAGTCTTAAAATATTAAATGAATTCAATTTTAGGCATAAATACTATAATGTTCACTAAAAGGTCGATTAATCACGTTTTGATGGAGAACCCTCTTTAAATATAGTTTTGGTCACTCTTATACGATGTATTGGACCAAATAAAATTCTTCTTTAGAATCAGGGCATTAAATTTACTTTGTATATGTTTTTGTTATTTTTCCAATGAAGTTCAATTTTTTATGAATATTGAAAAGTGTTGTATTCTAATTCAAAAGCACATTTTAATCTAATTTATTTAGATGGTAAGATTATCATTTTAATTGTGATTAAAGATCAATTAGAATATATTTTTTCTATTTAATCCAATGTTGTACATTGGAATTAATTTCCCATTTTAAATTGGACTTAAACAATTGCCAATCTCTTGATATATTTTGTTTCTCAAAAACACTCTGTTTGTTTTGACAGCGGGAATTAATAACAAAATTAATTAATGAATCTTATATGATTTCAATTTTCTAAAATAGACATCATTTTTGACTTCATAATATCAAATATATCTTAGGCTGAATATTTGGTATTTTTCTAAAAAACTTCAATTTTTTTATGAATAGTGAAACCACTAAGTGATAGTTAAAAACTGCTTTTTTTGTTTAAATGAAATTTTACCACTTCTGTGAATTGAATTTAAAAAATCCAACATAAATGGTTATCATTAGTAAGTATAATGTGGTTCAATGGAATGCAATTTTTTTTTGTGAATAGTAACTTTTAAGTTTTATTAACCGCGATTAAAGGTAATTAATGTAATTAAAGGTAATAATAATGTTATGATAATTTGAAATTACCTTTACAATTGTCTTACCTTTATTGGACGAGTCATGGACAACCAAGACAGTCTATGTGTCAGTTTTTGGGACCCCATGGAGCCCCTTGGGTAAGATATTGACATTAATACCTTTTATTTTAAGTAAAAATAAAAATGTCACCAAAATGTAATGTTTAACTAAAACAATTTTTACATGGGGTTATATAAATTATCCTTTTTACTATAAATTTAATTCTAAATCTAAAATGATTTCGTACATCATGGTAATTTTTTTGTAATTTTTATACATCAAATAAATAAAAATATTTTTGACACTATGATGATGCATTGTTTATGTCATTATTCAATATTTTAAATAAATAAGAAGATAAAGATTAAAACAATGTCCAAAACATGTCCAATTCTAATTGTATGACTTTATTTCCTACATGTTACAACATATATTCTACTTTAATGATTCATTGTCCTTTAGAAACCTAAAAACAATATATAATAAAATAATATTTTCAAGCTTTCCAAAAGAGCCCCTCCTATCCCTTATAAAAAGACACCACTTCCTACCCATTTCACATACTTCTCAAGCCATTTGACTCGTTCAAACTCTACTAAAATAAGCTTAAAATATTCCTCTATTCATCATTGAAGCCTTATCTTAGGTATAAATCTCTTCAAAAATCTCTTTTGGTTCAAACCAAGAGGGGTTACCCGATTTAAAGGTAATGTCTTCTCTCATGTTCTTTTGTTTTCTTTTGATTCTCCAACCCCCTAAACTATTTTTATTTTTTATTTTGTTACAACTCCAGTATATTTAACATACTAGGATGTTGTTATGAGATGTAATTGAGCTACACTTACACACACCTCCATCTAATGGGTGAAGAATATACAG
This sequence comes from Viscum album, assembly GCA_963277665.1. NCBI lineage: Eukaryota > Viridiplantae > Streptophyta > Magnoliopsida > Santalales > Viscaceae > Viscum > Viscum album. The sequence continues at coordinate 1,822,699,560 of OY728164.1, forward strand.
TTTCCGTGGACAACGAACTACCGCCTCACGAAATGATGATTGTTCAAATATCTCCTAACGCCTCTAATGGTGGCCATTAAAATGCCACTGTATTTATATATGATATATATTAGGATTATGTTTTCCTTATGCTTATTTATTTTTTATTTATGGTATACCATTATGGTTTCCATAATGGATAAATGCGATAATTTTATTTTAGGAAGTGGGGACTACCGCCCCCTCAAAGTGATTTGAATCGTTAATTTCAAATGTGGAACCTATAAAGGATAGAATTTCTGAACTTATGTAACATATATAACATATATATTATACTTTATTTATAATATATCTATGTATAATTATGTTTTTATTCCATTAATTTATGAAATTGAAATGAAAGTAGCGTTCAAGCATACATACGGCTTACCGTCTCCATGAACGGTGAATTTAATTTATTATCACCAAATGTTATGTACTACAATAAATACATAAATATACTGGGTATGTTTGATATATATGAAATATAAATGATGAATATAATTTTGGAGATAATGTACTCTTGACCACATGGACAATTTATATTTTTAACAAGTTCATTTTTGACTCAAGTTTCGAACATCACCGAAATGTTTGATATGAACTCAAACAGTTAAATAATTGTTATAGAAAGTTAATAAGTGATATAAAAAGAATAATAAACTTGAAAAATAATATTAATAAATTATAAATTAACTTATTTTTATCATTAGGAAGAACAATGAATATACGAGCGAGTCATGTCGGACACGTGGTAAGGGGATTTCTTATCTCAATTTTAATTCCGTGAGATTTCCATTGTTCACCAATTATTTAATGCATGTGCTGTATTGTGTACTAAAATTTGATAAATATTATCATGATTCTATTTATATTCGTGGTATTCTATGATTCATTTGGTTCTTATTATCTTTTGGTAATATGACTTAATTTATTACAATGAGGTAAGGGGTTTTTATCTCAATTTTTATTCCCATGAGATTCATGCTATATTTGCCACTATATCTTTTGAGTGATATATGTACTGCACATTATTATACTCTTTGAGTTATATACAACCATTTATGGGTATTTACATCAATATTGTTTGGTCCTTCTTTCATGGGGTGTATGTTTCATAGGTTACCCATTCGGTAAGGGAACCTTTCACCCCCTTCTTCTTAAAAGGCTTCTTTTGTTAGGTCTTTTAATTTACTTCTTCTTAATGTTGGGATATGTTCTTATATATATATATATCTTGCTATAAATTTTATTTCAAGTGATTAGATACCCTATTTATCTCTCATCAACTCATTTTCTGAATTTTAATTTTACGCTGTTAGGCTATCGAATTTCTGTAAGGGAACTTTTTGACCCAATTTCAATTATTTGGGTTAAACCTCTGCTTCTTGATTATGTCGTGCTATTAATACTTGTGATTGTTTTACACTTACTATCCTATTATATTGGGTGTATTTATATTTTTCACCCATAATTATGTCATTGATTTATCCTTAATCAAAGGATACCATCTTTGTAAGGGACTTCGTCTCAATCACCTTTCATTGAGGCTTATTTTGTTTTAAAACATGACTTTATTTTATACGTTGTATAAACACCACTGACTTTTAAAAGGGAATATTTTTCTACAAAGCATTTTACTAAACGTAAAAATCTATGTTTCTTTTTAATGCACACAGTGACAATGGCCTTTTCGCCACCACGAGTGTTATTGGATCATTGGATTCCTTAACAATTCGCAATGATATTAAAAATAAAATAAATACCCTATACTCTTTAAAATATTTTGGTATTGAATATGGGGTTGATAATAGATTTTTATGTCAATATATTTAAGTGATATATTTTGAATGAAATTTGGAAATATTTTCTTTCCTTTATATTTGTTTTATGTCTTATGATTTTATAATGGTACTTGGACATTTGACGGGTGGTTACGTGATGAACCAAATGACAGGTGGTGCCATGAATACCAGGATGGGTGGTTACGTTATAACCTCCAATGCATTGGGTATGGAAGTCGGTCGTAAGGCTATTCAATTTAGTGACATCTATGGAAGTCGACTATATGGTTATTCAATTAATGTATGTTTATGTTCCACGTTATCTTTATATGTTATGTGTTCTTTATATGGGGTTTATGGTGATCTTTTGTTTACAAAAGGGTAAGAAATTATATTTTATTCAGTGAATAATATTTAATACTTTATATAGGTGGAAATTACTGCATATGATTAGGAATTCATGGCTTACATGTTATTTTGAAAAAAACTAACAGTTTCCTTCTTTGTGTATTCCTTACTGAGATTTTAATGCTCATCCCATGTTTTTGAAATGTTTTTCACATGTCATAAAGTGGAATAGTGTCAATGATGTGATCAAGGAAAGTCATGCTATCTAAAACATGGAACTGGAAATGACTATTTTTTCAAGTGTTTTTATTTTATGAAAAAATGGAAATTGTGTAGAAGTGTCTACTGTGTAACTTTTGAGATTTAATAGTTATGGCCTAATTCTATAAAACTCTCAACCTGAGAAGATCCTCAAAGTGAATTATTCATTTAATTCATGATTATGTATAGTTTTACAGCCAATTCCTTATAATTCTCATTAAAATCAATGGAATCCAATATATGATTAATTTGTGATATGTATGACGCACTTTAATATGATGTATGGTGTAGTTAGAATGCCAAAAAATCAGTTTTTGAGATTTCAATGACATTAAAAACATGTATCAGAGATCTAAAATCAAGAAAACAACATTTCATTATTGTGAAATCTTAGGAATCTACCCGTTTAATAATTGAAATGATAGAACATACCACACATTAATCAGATCCCAGTTTAATCATAATGACAAAAATGTGTTTTTTTTCATTTAAAAGTGAAAACATACATCCAAAAGTTAAATATATATTACAATTTATGATTATCATAAAATCATATGAATGATCATTCATTAGTTTTTTACAATACATCACACATCAATCCAATGTGGGGTGTCGTCAAAATAAAAAAATATATAATATTTAAAATCCATTAAAACTATGAATCAAATTGTCAAAACCTACAAATGACATCAGATTTACAGGAAAATATAGAAAAGAGATCAGCAATTAATCATTGCCATGTAAAAATAGAATTCTTGTAAATCCAATGCCTCTTGTAGTAGGAATTAGTTTTAATTCATTAAAAAGGGGTTAACAGTTAAATTTTATTGAACAATATCACCTTGTCACTAAATCATTGGAAACAAATGTCATTCAATTCATGAAATATATGAATAATATGCCCTTCAATCTGACTCTATTTTTTTTGAAATGACCAAATGCTCATTTTAATTTGATTTAAATTTAAAAAAACTACATCAAGGGGTACAAATATAAAAAAGACCTTATATTATAGTTACATAATACGGAAAATCATCATTTAATTTTTGAATTTCTTTAATATACATTATTTCTATATATCATGTCTTTTTCTAAAAATGAAAAAGGTGATTTTTGTTATTTAGTAGTCTAAAAAAATCATCAATGTGTCAAGATGAAAAAAATAATGGATTGTCATTAAATCATATAAAAAATATGACATGTATGAATATACTTCATATTAATCCAACATTATGGTGTGATCTAAATAACCACAAAAAAAGTATTATTATACATAATAATTTTAAAAATCATGCATCTTATGCAAGATGTGGACATAAAGATAAAAAATTATTTTTTTTTATTTTAATTTCTTTAAAAATGTCTGAATATTATAAAAACTAGAAAACTGAATCATATTTTATTTAAAATCCTAGGAAAGTTTTGTTTTATTTAATTTTTGGAATATTGAAATATATCACACATCACTTCATTCTACAGGTTACTCAGAATTATTAAAAGTACATTTTAATGATATTAATGTTTTTAAAAACATGACTTAAAGGGTGATAACCAAACAAATAACATCAAATTCTCCAAAAATCAAATGATAACGATCTTTGGTTATTTTTTCATGTGCGTGAAAAGAACACATGTCAAATAGGTGTATGGACCACGATGCAAATGGGAGATAAGGTTCATTGGTAATACAGTCTTTAGTGCACTAAATTGTTCATGTAACTTTTATTTATGGTTCAAATACTATATATAAAAAAATTAAGAATAATTAAAAATGTAAAAAAATTGAAAAATCACATTATTAAATGATAATTTTACATCAAAAAAGAATTACATACTATTAGAATAAGTCTAAATATTAAATATATATATATATATATAAATTAACACAAAATGTATAAAAATAAATATCATAATTATAACCAATAAAATAGAATGATTTTATATATCTAAATTAAATAATATAATTAAAATATAATTTATGAAAAAAATTAAAACACATAAAAAACAAAATAAAAGACAAATGAGAGGAGTAAATAGAAGAAGCCGGTTAAGGTAGTAGAGTAGTGAGAAGGAGGATGGATTCAAGGGTTGTCATCCAATAGTCACGAGTCTCAAATATGTTTAATCAATCATGAAAAAAATCCTAGGGGAATGTTTTCATTGCGTTTGGCAGGTCTAGAAACTAAAAAAATTGTCAAAAAAATTATTAAATAACTAAATGGTGTGTGATAATGCTTTTCATTTCCTTCTTAAAAGGAGAGGTGGCATGTTAATAGAGTATTAAATATTATTTTTACCACCCCAAGGCCTTGGTCTGTCATGACCATCCATGGTGTTATTCCTCATGCCACGGAATGAGATTAATAACTTTTTCACACATCAATCACATGTGTGGTGTGTTCATAATGATAGGAAAATCAATTTTATTAAATTTTATGTTCTTTAAATACATGTCTGAATGGTACAATACATATAAATTTTACATGTATTAGCATTTAACCACATTTTAATGATATTCATCTAATTTTTAAATTGTAGGAAGAAACCACACATCAATCTGATTTGCGGTTTTCTGTGAATGGACAAAATTATATTTTAAATATTTATATAAAAAATGAAAAAATTGGTAAAATAATGTAAATATAATTATCTTGTATTGAAATAATATTAAAATGGTCATTGATCTATTTTTTACATGTATCAATAGACCACCCATCAATCTAACATGTGGAGAATGACTAAAAAGGAAGTTTTATTATATATAAATGTTTTAACACAAGTAAATGTTTCAAAACCAAGATAACAAACATGAACTAAAATTGAAACATATAAAAATTACTACAATTGGATTTTTGAAATTTAATACCAGAAAAAATTTCATTTCTTAATGACGTTTTATCAGAAGGACTAAAACTCAATTCTTTTTGATTTGAAATTATTAATAGTTGAGTAAAAGGATCAAAACCAAGATAATGACCTCAAATTATTGTGAAATCCTAGGAAACTGATCATGTATTAGTTTTTGGTTTTTAAATAGAAAATATTTTAATATAACATGTGCACTGATCAAAATGAATGAAAAATTATTTTTATTATATTTAGTGTTATCTAAAAGTAGGTTTTAATGGGTCAATACTTACTAAAAAACCTTACATTATCATGAAATAATATAACCATAAACATCACTTATTTTTGTGATGTGTAGGAATATATCACATGTCAATCAGGTATGTTGTTTTCTTGGAAAGACAAATTTTTTTATAGATTTAAATGCCATAAGTTTGATTTAAATGGTGAAAACTATGAAAAAAGTTCAGGTTGATGTGAAATTGTATGATAATTGTTTATGATTTATTTATGGAATTTAATAATATGTTCATATAAATTTATAGTGATGTGGGACCATAATGACCAAAAATATTTATTATATTTAAAAGTACATAGAAATTTTCTTTGAGAGTTTGAATCTTGAAAATAGTCTATATTGTAATTAAATCATATGAAAATGAAAACTGTATAATTTTTGACATACTAGAATTGACTACACATCAATCTGAATTGTATTTTTCATGGAATGGTCAACATAGTGTTTTTATTAATATCAATGTCAAAAACAAATTCTAAAAATATATAAAACAACCTTATATTCTCATGAAAACAGTGTAGAATGATATTTGATTAAAATGTGACGTTCATAAAAGCATTAAATTTTAATTCGACATACAGTGTAGATTAAATGCTCAAAAAAATTATTTTAATTTAATTCATTAAATAAATCTATCAAAAGGTCAATAACTAAAAAATAACCACTGTTATTTTACACACTGAGAATTGTTTTAATATTTTTTCTTCAATTAAATATAATTTGTTTGATGACTTGTATTGCGCGTAATTCATATTTTTAACGAACCGCAATATACTATTAATATTATTATTTGTACATTATCATTATAACATAAACAATAAATACGGTTGTATCAAAAAGAAAATTTTAAAATATTTAATTATAAAGGTGTTAGATAAATAAAATTTTCTACAAATAAGTACATATATTTTAGTTATGTTTTTATATGATTAAAAATATTGTTTTCGTCAAAAATTATTTTTATTGAACTTTGTGAGAAAATAATATAATTATGTTTATCCAATTATAGAAAATTATTTTTTAAAAAAATTAATTCATTTCATTAAACATAATTCCAATATTATCAAAGATATTATATTTTTAATATTTTCTAAGAAAATGAAATTTTCAATGAATAGTGAAAATATAGATTTAAATTGAAAAATAAAATTTAATTTTAAATATTTGAAATATTAAATAATATTAAATAATATGTTAAAATAGTTTTAAAGTTTAAATTGGTTCAATAATATTATAATATTCCAATTTAGGAAATCGTAATCTGTTTTATGTTCAATTTTGAATTGAAAACCTCTTACATAGAAGAAAAAAATTTCTTGTGAAAACGTCTTTTTCCAAAATGTATATGGGCCTAATATGAAATTATATTCTTCCAAATATATTAATAGAATTTTTAAAAAAGGATCTAATATTTTAAATCATCATAATTAATGTTACAAAATAATTTCAACTTAATTTTGTTTCGTAAGGAATAGTAAAATAATATAAATTAATTATCACAGTTATGGTGATAATGGGTTTACAAGGATGTTAAAGTATAAAATAAGGGTTAAAATAACCTGTAAACTATTCCAATCCCTACTAAATGAAAAACCATGGACCTTATGACATTTATTTTTCTAAAATGACCCCTTTTGAATCCTTGATTCATTTTTACATTGAGATCATAAAATTTTCTATTAAAAATTTCAATGTGTATCATGTCCCCCTCATATAAAAGGACATATTCTATCATCTCTACTTCACACATGCTAATACTTTTTAATAATTAAATACCATCATAAATTGTATCCCTAAACCCCCACCTCTCACATCTTAGAGGCCTTGGTTCGGTTATAATTCCTTCCAGAGAAATCTATTAGTGAAAACCTAATGAGGTTTTCTATAGAAGATGTATCATTCTTAACCAGTATTTTAGTTTTAAATTCTTATTCCAACACATTTTAAAAAAATTAACTATTATGATATATTATCATCAGTATATACAATATATTTATATGTTATTATGTTAATATTATAACCCATATCCCTCTCCTCTTCTAACAAATGGGAAACCAAACATTCAATCGTTTGTATAGACTACTACCACCTTGCGAACCAATGTATTTTTTTTCATAACGACCTCTCACAATTGAATATAATTATGGTTTTAACATATGTATCTGATATTTATGACATAAATATACTGGTATAATTATATTATCACTTCTTCTTTCCTACCTTCCAATCGTTTGGAAAATTATAGCATTGCTCTTATGTTCGTGTGGACTACCACCTCCATAGTGCGATGAGATACGTTTTTCATTTAATTTTTAAATGGATTATAATAATAATATATTTACTAAATATATATGACATATATGAAATAAAAATAAAAATTTCATGATGAATTTATATTTGCCTTTCGTTCTTTCTATCCATCCAAAAAATGGAACCAATATTCATACACACGTACAACTTATCATCTCCATGAACGATGTGATTAATTATTCAATATATAATATTTATGTTTGATTATAAATAAACATATAATTAAAATATATTATATAAAAAACATGGTTATAATTATGGAAATTATTGAACCATTATCAAATTAAGCGGAATGAAATTACCAAACCAAACCAAACTTGTAAAACGAAGAAATTATAATGTGAAACAAGTTTTTTACAAGAAATTGTTAATAAATGGATGATAAAATGTTATAAGTAAATATTATATGTTATGATATATATTTTTATGGTTATGAAAAAAAATTTATGTTAGACATATATTTATTATATTGGATGTGTAATCATGTACAAATAATTTCAAGACATAAGGTAAGATATTTTCATCTCAATTTTTTTTCATGGGACACATGCCATATTCACCACTTGTTTCATTTTTATTGTGGGAATACTAAAAACGAATTTATTTTATTATTATTATCATGAAAATTATGAGTATATATGTATCTATATGATTTTATTTCATCTTTGGTGCCTGTTATTAAAAAGGGTCCAAAGTGTTTTGGCTTTTATGTTGCAATCTCATCGTTTATCATGAATTTTTTTGAATTTTTATTGATGATGAAATATTATGACATATCTCTCATTAAATTATTTATTTATTTACTCTATGGTTATTAATAGGAAATATATGTTTCCATTTATTTTTGAATCTTTAAATACTCTGGATACTGAAATAATGTTTAAAAATGATTTTTCCCTACTCAGTGAAATGTATTTTTACATTCATATCAATGTTTTTCTAATAATAATTTCAAAATTGTTTTTAATATTATCCAATTGTTTTTTAAATCCATTTCCACTCATGAATGAATTTTATACAACAAATTTTAAAATGAATATTTCTATTATTTTTTAAATGAGGTACTTTTTTTATTATTTTACTAATTGTAAAAGGAAATGTTTCTTTTAAATTGTACTACATTAATGTAATTTCACACCATAATGACAATTATTTTTCTAAAATATTAATTTATAATAATCAACGTTTTTCAAACAAAATTATTTAAAAAATATTTTAAGAATTTTTAGTTATAAATCTGTGATGTTCTAAGTGGAATAGTTATTTTACTAAAGAAGAATTCCAAGTGATTTTTCAAAATCATTTTCACATCTAAGATTACATTATTAGATGTTATATGTAATTCACAACTGATATTATACATTGATACCTTCCTTATTCTTTTTATGGGTGTTTTATGATTATGATGAAAAGATTTTGTTAAAACCATTCCATTTCTTTGGGTTATTCTATGATGAAGTTATGAAATGACTATGAAACCCATTTCATTTCAAAGGATAATAACATGATGAAATGTTTATGAAAATAATTTTTATTCTATTATTTTTGCAATGATGAATGTTTTTTGATCATGTATCACACATCTATATGATATTCATTATATGATTGGTGGGACCTGTATCTCTATCCAATGTATTAAGGGAAGATGGATATATTATGAGATAAAACTAAATATAAAGGTGAGTGAACTGATTTCAATATGGGAACATATACACTATGATAGTATTAAAAGCCAAGCCAAATTATTATGATAGTTTGAGGAGTGAACCTATTCTATTATGATATCCTTTGGAAATGATCATTCACTATAAGGAAATAATTTTTTTTATTACTTGTATAACACAAACTCATGTATTATTACTATGCTATTATATAATGGATTTTGTTATTTTATTCATCTGTAGTTCATTTTTTATAAACTTCCTTGTTTTATTCCATGAAAAGGGATTGAGATCAATGATATGAATGGTATGGTTTTCAAATGTTATGATAATGTTATCATGAACTTATTTTCATGTGATGATTATATGATCAATGATCACTACTGGAAATCGGATCTTTCCCAACACTTATATACACCCTTTCCCAACGGTTCTCACAAACCGTTGGGAAAGGGGGGTCTTTCCCAACGGTTTGGGAGAACCGTTGGGAAAGGGGCCTCAAAAACACCCCTTTCCCAACGGTTTGGGAGAACCGTTGGGAAAGACCCCCCCCCCCCCCTTTCCCAACGGTTTGGGAGAAATGTTGGGAAAGACCCCCCCTTTCCCAACGGTTTGGGATAACCGTTGGGAAAGACCCCCTCAAAACACCCCTTTCCCAACGGTTTGGGAGAACCGTTGGGAAAGACCCCCCCTTTCCCAACGGTTTGGGAGAACCGTTGGGAAAACTCATCCCAAAATCCAGCATCCATCCCTGGAAATTATCACCTATCCAAACGGTTTTGAGAACCGTTGGGATAGATTCTTTGATTTCTTCCAGGTCTACTACCCGAGAACATTATATAAATATAAATTTTAAATAATTTTGATAATACATATATATATTTATGAAGTTATGTTTATAAAAGTTATGTTAGGTTAGTGGTTAAGGCGTTTAATTATAAACGGGGGGTTGTGGGATCAAATCCCACCACATGTATTTTTTTGAAATACATATACCAACAGTTTTATAACCATTGGAATAGATTTTCATATTACTTATACCAACGGTTTTGAAAACCGTTGGGATAGGTCTATACCAACGGTTTCCCCAAAACCGTTGGTATAGACCTATCCCAACGGCTTACTTCGCAACGGTTCTCCAAACCGTTGGTATAGGCTATACCAACGGTTTGGAGGCCTATACCAACGGTTTGGAACCGTTGGTATAGGTTAGTATTCTACTAGTGGATATCTCACTTTTTTACCATTAATAAGGACATGATCTCAATCTTTATTATGTTTCTGTTCCTAATGTAATGACAAAAGTTATTTCATATGATGTGTATAAGATGGGTGTTAGTTCTGAAAGACTGTATGGTTGATGTGGTATAAAAATTATAAACTATATGTTTATGATTATAGTTTTCCAAATTCATTAGACATATATTATTATAGTGTGGATAATTATATTATGTAATCGATTTTCATATATAAATATGTAATATCTATGTATAAAAAGTGTGGATCACTATAGTTGGTCTCAATGTAAGGTTTAGTTAAACATTGGTGACTGGGATGAGAAAATATTAGTTAGAAGAATTATGATAATACTATGTATAGAAGAACATCTAAAATTATGGAAAGAACATGGGTATTTGTTTCTTGGAAAACATATCAATCTATATACTTTAAGTGGATATACATTTGTAATGATTTAAACAAAGTGTAATAACCCTGATAATGGTGAATTATGTTGTACTCAATCGCCACACGATTCACAACAATGGGACTTGTTGAATTCTAAGTTTGAAACTCCCATGGGATATGCTTAGGCTAAATCAAATTTCCATTATGAATTGTTTTGATGTATTGGAAGATATTATGATCATGAATGGCCTCTGATAAATTTATTATTTAAATGATTGAAAAAATGTGACATTATTATGACATCCTATGATTGATGGATCACTTTGTTCAAAGATTCCTAAAATTCATTATTGATAATTGGGTTTTTACATGGGATTGAAGATTGAAAAATAAATATGGGCTGGTGAAAGGTATGAAAAAATATTGAATTATAATATTTGATCTTAGCTATGTAAATTCATTATTATGATGAAAATTATGTAGGAATTTAAATTCCTATCCTCGATGATTTGATATTTAATTAGCATTGAAATCCATTAATGGTATAATGGTATTATCTATGGGATATGATTTATCTCTATTTTTTAATGGTAATGTTTTTCCTAAAAATTTAAGAATTCTCACTATTTTTGAATTTGATGTTACATTAACCACGTGTCACAAGAAATTTTGAGTATTAATGAACCACAATATACAACTAATATTATTATTTAAACATGATCATTCTAACATAAATTTTAGAAATAGAAGTATGAATATGAATAGAAATATTTTTCAAATTATTTATAATGGTTTTATATTAATAAAATATATTTATAAATAAGTACATAATTTTTTTTAAAGTCTATATACGCATCAAAATACATTTTTTGAAAAAAAATTAATTTTTATTTCACATTGTGAGAAAATAATAAAAATAAATATTTCCATGTTTATATTTTATTTTAAAAAATGAAATTAATTTTCTAAGACAACAAGTACTGATTATTTTATAGTGAATTGTTTATAATTTTTAGAATTTTTTTAAATGAATAGTAGAATATATATATATATAATAATACATTTCTTATGTATATATAAAGTTAAATTATGTTTCAAATGAGTTTTTAAAGTGCAATTATTTCAAATATGTTATAATCAATGAAATTAAAGACATTGTAATCAATTATATGTTCTATTTTGATATAAAAACATTGTATACCTTTGAAGACTTTTTCTTAAAAAAAACGATTTTTATTACGTCTATGAGTTTAGTTCTAAATTACATTTAGTCGCTTCAGTGAATTAATTTTCGATAAATGGATTCCATATATTTAATCGTATTAATTAATATTATATAATAATGGAAATATAATTTTTTTGTAATAATGAATAGCAAAATCATTAAAAATAAATTACCATAGTTAATGTTAAAACTGGTTTACTAGGGGATAAACTAAAATGATAGGAGTTAAAATAGACAATTTTTTTATAAAATTCCTATTTATGGCTATATTTTTACTACATCACATCAATGTTTCAATAATGACCCATTTTGGAGATGTTTGTAATGTTTAATATATGGGTATAACTTTTTATTTTATAAAATTCCATGTTTTTCCTCTCCTCCACTTATAAAAGGACATGCCCTCTCATCCTATATTCAATGTTATATAAAACATTGAATCTATAAATACCAATTAAAGTCCCTCCATTAACTACCCACATACTATATTCTATGTTTTGACTAAGAAAACCTCCTATAATATTTTTGCGTGAAAACCTAATGATCTTGTTTGAAGAAGAGGATTCATTCTTAACATTGCTATTTTGTTTATCTAGTTCTTCCACATAATTCAAGTATCATTAATATATATTTATATTATATAATAATTAACTATCATATACTAATTTTTTTCTATTTTAATTGAATAACCTATATCAATCTCCTCTTCCATCAAATGGGTAGCTAAATCATTGATCATGTGTACGACGAATAACCACCTCGGGAACCGATTTAATTCGTTTTCCATCATAGCCTCTCCAACGGCCTGAAGGCCTTTAAATTTTTTATTATTGATAATTCCCCAATTTAAAGGATGAAGGGAGGGAACCCTAAGACATCACATACATAAGACAAATCAACTTCAAGGACAAAATGAGTACAACCAGACAGACAACCGAACGTTCCCCTCCCCAGCCAATGATCTAGTTGATGTATGTCATCGTTGTAAGGCTAATCAGCGAGCATGTGTCCCGTGTCCAAGAACGAGCCCGATCTGATGGATAACGCCATACCCACTCAACAACTGATTCCGAAAAGCACTGTAAAGATGAAACGAATATTATGAATCCATATTTGGGGTGTGTTCTTTTAATCGAGTCTAGGTACACTACCCTCCTTCGAGATCAAACCAGACTCATAAAAACATCCACAAATCTCATACGGACATAACAGAACATCAGATCACTTCATCATCATCAAAATGACAACAGAAATCCATAAATCGATATTTCCAGCCTCAACAAACCATAACAGCATCAGCAAAAAACCCGCCAGATCCCCAATAGAAGTACAAACCTGAGACCAAAATCTGCACCCGTCATCGGAGCCACTTCCAGGAAGTCCCATACCACCATTCACAATAATCTCTAACCATGCCCCTAAGAACTCGAATAGGGGACACCAATGATCATATCTAAGAAAATCTAAACTACATCGTTCAATAATCCAGGAAACAACGAGGAGGAGTAGGGGAACTCGAGCGGTGGTGGCTCTACAAAAACCCTTCAAACCTGAAAAAACAAAAAAGATCCACCCATTCGAATGCCTGATCCATAACAACCAGCACTTGATGTATGCCTTAAATGCCACCTAACTATGATGAATTTAACAGGGGATTCATATCCAATCCGTCTCTTTAAAATCAAAGTCATGCTGATCAATTTTGAGGATGCCGAAGGGGACGGGCTGCATCGAACCGGGCGAGAGGCGGTGTTCTGCCAGGACGCGACGACACCGAGAATGGCTGAAGACCATCACAATATTCCATAACTCCACTACTCAATACACAATGGAAACCCACCATATTTTTATTTCTCCACGTCGCGCCTACATCGAAGCAACCAAGGGAAGCTAGCACAAACCATGCCCTTCTGAAGGGGGAAAGGAAAACAAATCTCGAGAAAAAAATCTAGCCGCCGCGAGGAAGGGGGAGATGCCACTCAGAGGCTCTCATAGACTTAAATTATATATACTATATTTATCAAAAAAAATAATAATTTTGGATTTATAATATAACATATACATTCTTTCATTCCAAACCATTGAAAAACTATAAAATCACTCGGGCGTATGTGCGGACTACCACCTCCATGAGGCAATGTGATATGTTTTCATTTTATATTGACATGAATGGTAAAAAAAGATATATTTAATTATTATATTTCGATATATATGATATTAAAATGATATTTTATGGTTAATTATTTGTTACATTCATTCCTTACACCCATCCAAAGAATGGAGACAACATTAATGTGTTTGTACGACCTACCGTCTCTATGTATGACGTAATTCAATTTTTCATATATAATTTTTATGGATTATTATAAATAAATATATAATGAATATATATGATATGTATAAACTTCATGATGTTATATAAATTAATGCACCATGATCAATTTAAATGGACTGATACTACAAATCCAAAAAATACATGAGAAATTATGAAATTATTACATGTAATGTTTTTATTATAGTGAATTGTTAATAAATAGTTAATATATTGTTATAAGATAATATTATACGTTTTGAGATATATAAGTATGGTTATTTAAATTCTATATAATTTAAATATATTTAATATATATACTTTTCAAACATGTGAATAGAATCTGAAGACATAAGGAATGAGAATTTCATCTCACTTCTATATTCATGGGACACATGTCATATTCCCCACTTAGTTCTTTTGTGTGGTGTATATACTAACCATGAATGTATTTTATGATTTCTCACATGGAAATTATGCAGATATACATATCCAAATAATTTTATTTATTTAATGGGGCATATTATTCAAATACGACCAATGTTATAAGGGTTTTGTGTTACAATCTCATGATTAATTAGGATTGTTTATGATAATGCTTCCAATAATAAAACATTATGATCTATGTATAGAACAAAAATTTTCTAAATATAATTCCCTTTGTGATTGAATTAAATGAACTATTATGTATTATGGTTATGTAAAAATTATGCATTTCTTTGGTATTATTATATCCAATTGGATTTAAAAGATCATAAATAATCATAACCATTGATAAAATTGTAATTGAACTATTATCATATGATAAGTGTAAATCTTTGTATTTTATAAATCCATCTAACATAAGAAGAGATATATTTAGACAATTGGATCATGCTGCAAGAATCTAATTTATCAAATATTCTAAGGTAGAGAGCATCATGGGGATTTTACCTCGACCTATCTCATGTATACATCCACTCACTAATGTAAGAGAGAACCCATTTAAGGGAAAAGTTTAAGTTCATTGAGCTCATGACTCAAACCATCAACACTGAATCACCCCAAAAGAATCTAACCATCATTCACATTACAATTAGGTTGATTGTTGGTGTAGTAAATGAATATTTATCAAGATCCTACTAATAAGAATATGTATATTGAATTATTAAATGAATATTGATTATATTTACTTATTATTGTTGTTACTTTGTAAATAATTTTTCTTTTAATACAATAAAACACAAATTATATGTGTGGGTAATATGAAATTTCAGTTAAGAAATTATTTTGGTTGAATTAAATAATTTTTTTAAATAAATATAATTTTAAAAAATATTTCAATTAACATATATTTATTAATTACAAATGATAAAATATTTTTTTTATGAAGTAAAATTTAATTTTTATATGGATTCAAGAACATTTATTATTAAAAAACTCAATATTTTTCAAAAATATAAATTCTATTTTAAAGAGATAATTAATATAATAATAAAATCATTCTGATTGAATAAATATTTTTTTTGGATCATTATGATGAAATTATCCAATTATTAATTTTTCATAGTTTTCTGAAACAGTCTAATTTTTGGGTAAAAATTAATTAATTTATAAATACAAGTTGCATTTTTTGACATAATAATGACCCAAGAGATGTCTAACAAATGATATAAATGGTATCTTTGACCAAATATACGTTTCCAATTAAAAATAATTTAATTTTCAGTTTATTTTATTAAATTTATAAATTTTTTATGAATCCTCAAATCCTATATTAAATTTTATAGTTTTAAAGTCAGTTTTTTATGAACATGACTCACATCCACATTACCAGGGATCATATTTTAAGGATTTATGCCCTTGGAATTATAAAATAATGAAAAAAACATCTCCTTCATAGAAATTTTTTAAAAAAACCATCGGAAGGTTTGTGGTTTTGATTAATTTATAATATATAATCAAACACCTATTTTTTGGAAAAAATATAGAACTTCCCTCTATTTTCCATTATAATCCTTCCCAATATCTAATTAATATTCACTCAAAACCCCTTGTATAATATCATTAATCAACCCTCCCAATATCATATTCCCATCCAAGGTGCCCCAAATCTCTCAAGTATGTCCTACCAAGCACTTGGAACCACTCCCTCATGTAAAGGGAACTATCTCTCTTTTTTTTCAATTCAAGAACCATCTATCCCTTGAGCCTTTTGATTCTAAAATGGTTACATTTTAATCAAATTAGAAATATCAATATAATAAAAAAAATATGTTTTAATAATGAGATATCATTAAACCCCTCTGATTATATAATTTGACAAAGTCGTTATTGTGTCAATATTTAGTAGGGGATCCTCTCCTTGTCCACATTAATCAAGTATCTTAATAATTTTTGACATTTTATTTAAAATTCCCAATACAAGGATATGATTCCAACATAATGGTTACATTAAATATTATTTCCATATGATTATAGACCCTTATTACTTTCATTAAACCATTAACTGAATCATTAATTATAATTGTTAGGATTCCACAATTTCACTACATTTTTTTAATTCCAAACATTTGTATTGAGAATCCCATGACTATTTAAACTTAAGTGAATTTACCTAAATATAACTATAATTTTTTTATTGGTAAATTACCTGTATTTAGTCAAAACTCTTGATCATTGAGTTACATTTTATGAAATATAATCCTATGTGGAATGATATATGTTAGAAACTTTCATATTTACCTGATATAAAAGGGTCAAGTGTTCCCATAAATATATACCACTTCAACGAATTGGTGAATGATTTATTTTAATTTGTTTTCATGTATGAGATTAGGTGGAAATCCTCATGCATTATGATAATTTTCCATCATGTTATGAAGTCTTGGTAGTTAATTTTGACCTATGTTTATGATTTCATGTTAATGGTTCTTTAACTTTCCCATATTTTTTTATTTTATCATGCTATATCCAGCAACGTTTTTTAATGTCATGATTCTCACCTCTTTTTATCCCATTTGAATTCATATTTTAAAACATATAATACTTTATTCATGTTATAATTTTATTAATTTCATTACTTGTTTTTATATGTCACCCTTTTATTTTGTATGTCCCTAGGTTATCCAAT
This sequence comes from Viscum album, assembly GCA_963277665.1. NCBI lineage: Eukaryota > Viridiplantae > Streptophyta > Magnoliopsida > Santalales > Viscaceae > Viscum > Viscum album. Next base: position 1,822,717,361 of record OY728164.1, read on the forward strand.
TTTGTCTTAATAATGATGGAATATTATGAGCATGTTAATGAATTTTCCAATTATTCTGATGTACCACTTGTTTTTAAGTTGTTGTGTAATATAAATAATTATAAAAAGACACTAAACATATTAATATTATGGGTTTTATTATGTTTGTACTTATTTAATATGTCGTAAATTAATATTAAATTAAGACACGGGTTGTAATAGTTTATATCATAGGGATGTTTGGTTATTTTGGAGATTCTGATTAAGAAACATTAGAGAATGATTTAGGGATAATATAAAACATAACAAAAAATCCCAAAAATTTTGTTATGTATAGAGTAAGTCGTTTTTATGAATGTAAATCCCTATCATGATATTATAAGTGGATGTGGCTCTAGAATTTAGGTACCTAGGGTTCATAATCATAAAATGGGTGATTGAGCTGATCTTGATCGCCACCTTGTGCACATCAATGAGCCCTGCTGCACACCATGTTTGAAAATCCTAAGGTGTATGGTTGGGTAAATTTACAATCTCATTATGAATCATTATTAAGGTAACAAAAAATCTCTTAATATCATATGTTAGAAAGAATATTTTAGATAACATGTATTAAAACTATGAAATTTATAATTTAAGGAAATTCAGGTCATTTATAAATTATAAATTTAATTTTATTGGAATATCATTTATGTGTTTAATAGTTTTTAATTACTCATTCATAATTTTCCATTTATTTAAGAAAATGGACAGAAATAGAAGGAACCAAGTAAAAAACTAATGTAAAGTGAAATGTGATGACTACCCAAATAATGTGCCTAAAATGATGGGAGTTCCATTATGATTTATTGTGATTATACCAAACCAGATATCAAAATTCATTATTAATAACATGAACATATTTTAATTTCTATTGACATAAAAGAATATAAGGAGGAAATCTAAAATGAAATTATTAGATAAAGGTGATAAAGGAAAGAAGACCCAATTTCCATTGTGAAAAAATGTGGAAATATGCAGCAAGGGAAATTTTAAAACGGAACATAGAGATGTTTTAATTTTAGAATGTTAGGAAATAAATTATCCAATATTCATTGAAAAATGAATAAATTAATAGAGGGAAATTAATTTAAAACTTAATTGACATATATAATTATATATCTTAAATGTAGAGATGTTGAGTATTATCCAAAATAATGCTCAATTCCCTTGGTTGAGATGCATGATGAGCATCATAAATCTATAAGTCTTTCGAAATAAGGAAATCCATATGTTGAGATAGATCATGATGCCATAATTACAAGTAACCTCTACTTTAGAATTGTGTATATCATATTTTATTTTGATTCAATCCATATTACCACTTCTTTTATGTTTACTAAGAACACAAAGTACCCACTCTAAATGAATTGATATCATAAGGTAAAACATCTGAAATTATTGTTTTACATGTTGAATTTTGTGGGAATTCAATTCTTGAATGTTATATTAATACCTATTTAGCAGAATTTGATGTTATCCTGTCAATGCACTATTTTTCCATTTATAAATCCCACTTAAATTTCTGGTTGAAGGAATACACCCTCTATACCATGAATAAACCTTTGATTCTATACAAGTGAAATGTGGATGATGATTCTTCTTTAGTATCATCATCTCAATAATGAATACCATTACCCTATAATCCATTTCATCTAGCTCATATGATTTATACTAAGGAGAAGATAATCTTTGAATACATGACTATTGTGAAATAACAAGATGATGGGTTTCTTGTTAAATTTCCTTGTCTCCCTCTTAAATGAGTTGTTGAGTTCACAATCAAACTCATACCTAGAGAACATAACATAACTATGGAATTTCATCACCAGAAATTGGATATCTATAGACCCTTCAATGTCAAAAACAATCGTAGTGTGGATAAGGATATTTTTTTTGATTGTTATCCATAGTTTCCTTATAATGGATTAGAATTATAAATTATTTGTATGAAACTGTTATTATTTATAGAGATTAAAAACATGATAACACAAAAGGGAGTCATGGTTTTTTGGAATAACAAATGTGAAGATAGATTTAAGGTATTAAAAATGTCTTTTTCAACTATAATTATTCTACCCACAAGTGGGGAGCTTTTCATGGTATATAGAAATTCATTGAAGAAGGGATTGGTCAATATACTAATGCATGGTGAAAATGTGATTGACTATTCTTCAAGGTAATTGATAGTTCATAAACATAAGTACCCAACGCATGATCTATAGTTGGTTGTAGTAATTTTCATGTTGAAAATCAAGTGGTAAAATATCTTTAAGGTATTTTGTGAAATATATATGGAATATAATAGAATCAAGAATATATTCACATATAGAGATCTAAATATATTCTAGTGAATATGGTTAATTATGATTAAGGACTATGACTTCTCAATTCACTATCGTACTAGGAAATAAAACAATGTAATATATTCTCTAAGTAGAAAGGATCTGACAATTTTATCATTCATAGGAATTGATAACAATCCTATCTTCTTATAAATGAAATGGATAGACATGAGAATCATAAATAAACAACATCAATACTTTCACAAATTATTGGTCAACAATTCCATCTATAAAAGATAAAGGATTATCAAAGAGACGATGCATAAATTCAGAAGAAGGTGGAAACTATAAGAAATTGGAAACAACTCATGTTCATTATTAATGAATGTGTTGTAATATTTGGGTCATGACTATGTGTACAATAAAATCCTAAATTATAGAAGGAGATATTGGGAGATGCAAATAGAATTACCTTTTCCATCCATATAAGAAGCATATAAATATATAAAGATCTCCAAGAGCACTATTGGTTGAATAATTTGAAGAAGGATATCATGGAATATAATTCAAGGATTCATGATTTTTATAAAGTAAATAATGGATGGAAAAAAATCCAAGGGGATTATGAAATCATTACTCAAACAAAAATAATAATGGGGAAACATAACCATGGACATTATCAATTGTATTTTAGAGAGATCAATAATTAATAATTCTATATGGGGTTTGATGGATCATATTATAAAGTCTATTAACATCATTGTAATTAGATACGACTACTAACTCAATTAACATGCAAAGATAAACATTAGATAAGTTGTGAGGCTACATGGAACACCACTATTATCATTATTTGATAAAGATATAATATTTAACTATATTTAATTGAAGTTTCTCAAAAATTCAATAAATACTAAGTTAAACTTCATCATATATTATCTCCCTCAAACTGATAAAAATTTTCAGTAGACTATCCATAGACTCTAGGGCATGTTTAGATTATGCTCAGTGGATTTCAGAAGTAGTTTGGATCAATATATTCTATATCACGTTCACATACAATTATAATTTCTACTCAATCATCCCAACAGATCCCTATAAATCCATTTATGCAAAGATATGAAAAACATCTTTATACTAGGATAATGTCAGTAAAGAAAAATTGATGGGTCCTGAAATGGTCGTAGAAATAGTTTAAATTGTCTATACCCTTCCGTAGCACATCAGAGTTTCTCAGAGTTCAAAAAAGGACTATGCTAACAATCACCAACAAGACATGGAGTTTAAGGATTGAGATAAGTTAATACTCTGAATATATCCATGGAATAAACTCTTGAGAGTTGGGAAGAAGGGAAATCTTAGTGAAACATATATCAGTCACTTTGAGATCATTGATCACATCGGAGTGGTGGCCTATAAACTAAAACCCCCACCAAACCTATCTGAAGATCATTATATGTTTGATGTATCCAACATGATGAAGAAAATACAAGACCGATTACATGAATTAATTCTGTATGTGATTCCTTTGGATAATTATCTATCATTTGAGGAGGATATGGTTATGATCTTAGATCATAGGGATAATGATCTACAAAATTAGATAATGCATCCCTTCAAAGTAATATTATGTATCAGGGTTATAAAAACATGTTAACTTCCTTGCTTTTATTTTATCCTATCAAATTTGAAATAATGTAAATTATCATTACTAATGATTAAATATCCACTAAAAATGATCATATTATTAGTATATATTTTGGGTTTTGATAAATCCAATTGACGTAGGAAGTGGTGACCTCAGCCAGTAGGATCATACCCTATGAATCCCATTTATCGATTCATCCAAGGGAGATAGCATCACTGAACTTTTCCCTTGACTAATCCAAATCCTAAATATAAAAAATAAAGAATTAGTGAAACCATTCAAGGTAAATGTTCAATCTCATCATGATCACGACCCTAATCATGTAAGACGAACCACCCCATGAAAATATCACTATCACACACCATACACATTGAGATATGTCTTTTGTAATAAAGTTTTATACATCAAGAACCTGATAATATGAATATATTTATATATATTTTCTTATCAATATAATAATGATTATATTTAATTATTAATTTAATTACTTTATAAATGATTTCTAGTTCGATTATGATAAAACGACAATTATATTTTTGGGTAATAAGAAATTTCAATTATGAAATTCCTTTTGATTAATTAATTAATTTTTAAAATAAATGGAATATTAACAAAATATTAAAATTAAATAATAATTGTTAATTATAATTAATAATAAATATTATATGGCTTCAAATGAAATTTTTGTAAGGGTTCAAAAAATGCTATTATCAAAAAATCCCAACATTTCACAATAAAAGTTGATTACCATTTAAATATAAAAATTCCAATATTTAGAAAATTATTAAGTTAAATTAAATATATTTTTATTATAAGTATTCAGAAATTATCCAATGGTTAATTTTTCATAATTTTTTGAGAGATTTTATTTTTTGGGTAAAATTAAAATGTGGTAGAAATATACGGTGTGTATTATGGAATAATAATGACCCAAAGTTATGTAATAAATTCTATAAAGGGTATTTGTGACCAAATATATCTTTTCAATTTATAATAATTGTATTTTAGGTTATTTTTTAAATTTTATATATACTTTATGAATCATCCATAACCTATATTATATTTTGAGGATTGAAATTAATTTTTTATGGGCATGGATCACTTCCAGATAACCAAGGGAAGTATTTTATTGAGTTCTACCCTTGGAAAGATAAAATTATGAAAAAAATATTAATTTGTAGAAATATTGGTAAAAATATAAGGTATGGATTGTGGTTTTGATTACATTCTTATATTGAGTCCAAAACCTATGTTTTGAAAATAATAAAGAACTCCCTACTCTTATTCTATATAAATAACGAAAAACTCAAATTCCCCTTCAATAAAAAAATTGGGATAAAATCATTTATATTACCTCCCATATATAAATTCCTCCCTAGGATCCCCCATTATCTCAATAATCTCCTCCAATGCTTTTGGAATCATCCTCTCTTGGTTAGGGACCTCTTGCTCTTCAATTCAGATCAAGAACCTTATTTGTATTAAGCCTTTTGAATATCAATTGGTTTTGTTTTCATGGATTTATAAAGATCCATATATTATATAAATTATTTCTTAATAATTAGATATCATTTATACCATCTCACTATATTATTTTACCAAGTAGTTTCTATGTTGAAATTTAGTTGGAGATCCTCTCCATATCCTATTTATTCAAGATTTTTATTCATTTAGTGCCTTTTATTTCCAATTACTATTTTTGGGATTTGTTTTTAAACACCCATGATATTGTTTGTTTTATTTTCAAATATTTATGTATCAATTTATATCTCATTAATCCATTTTATTAATCTTAATGTATTTTCATTATGTTTGAAATTTTTCACTGCGATTTTTCCACGCTAAACCTATGTATTGTGAAAACAATTGATATTTAAAATCTAGGGTATTCACCTAGAAATAAATATTTTTATTTCATTAGGTAATTCATTTATTTATTCAAAACCCCTTTATTTTGAAATTAAATTTCATGAAATATGATTCAATGTTAAATGATCAACGTGGCACACGTATACCTGTATGTGATATGAAAGTGACGGGGGCACTGAGAATTATATAGCACTCCAATGAATTGGGTAATGTTTTAGTCACCTGAGATGTAATTTATGGTATTATTGAGTGAACCTAATCCGTTATAATGATTTTACAACGATTTTATGATGTATTTGTGTATAACATTCACCTATGTTTATGATGTCATGTAAAATATATCGTCAATTTCCCATGTTGCCATTATAATATAATTTTATATAGTGCCTCTTTGTTCAGGTTTATGATTCTCACACCTTTATGTCCTATTTATTTTTAATATAACATTTAATATTTTATTTCTATTACGAGTTTTCTATTCCCTTACTGAGCTTTATAGCTCACCCCTTTATTTTGTATGTCACCAGGTTGTCTCATGCATTTTTAAGAATGATGGAAAATTATGAACATGTTAAGGATGTATTAATTAATTTTGTTGCACCATGTATTTGTAAACTGTTTTTTCATGTACCTAATTACTAAAATAATCTATACTTATTAACCAAATTGGTTTTATTATGTGTGTTTTATATAATAAATAATGGATTACTACATAATTAAGAAAAATTTTGTCATAATATATATCTCAAAAAACTCCTGAATATCATTACCCTCTAGATATTTCAGAAGAATACAAGTTTTATTTTCATATTAAAATATTTAAATACTAAATAGGATAAAAGTTTAGAAAAACTACTTTTATTTCTCTCTTTGATAAAAAACATTTTTCTTATATATCAATATTTTTGGAAAAAAAAATTTCAATTCTGTTATTACTATTCTATGATGATTTATTATAGTCATTTCTGAAAATGATTTAATTTTATACAAAATTATTTAAAACTAATCTTGAGGAAATTTTGGGAATGAGGTACTTTTTCACTTTTTACGAAAGTGTGAAAAGAATTTTTTTTACTTATATTACATGAATGGAATTTCCAACCATCATGGACATTACATGAATTCATTATTCCATTATATTTTTCCATAATTGCTTTCAATGAAAAGTTTTTCCATGATATTTTGTGAAATTAATTTTTAAAAAGGTAATTTTCAATGTTTAAATGTTATTTTCCACAAGAAATGTTCCACGTTATATTTTAAAATCATTTTCCTATATCAGATCAAATACTTTGAGGTTAAACAATACATACTATGGAAATAATCCAATTATGCAATGCTTATTTTTATTCTGGGTTGATTATGATTATGATGAAAATATTCTCTTGAACCTTATACCATTTCTATGGGTTATGCTATAATTATTTTAGGAAATGACTATGAAACCCATTTTTATTCTATGTGTTATTCCCTGATGAAATGAATATTCAATCTAATTCCTTTATATGGGTTATGAAATGATTAATGTTTTATGACTTTGTGGAACACATATAATTTATTTTCATTATGTGATGGTGGTACCTATATCTCTCTCTAATGAATTGGTTAAAGATTGATATCTCAGGAGATAAATATGATTGGAATGGGGAGTGAACCTAGTTCAGTAAGTTACTATGTCTATTATGATAGTCAGGGGAGTGAAACTTGGATTCTATGATGGTTTCGGGTGTACAATCATTCCCATATTATGACCTTGGAAATTATTCTTGACTAATATGTAAATTATTTTTTATATTTACATGTATAACACTAACTTGTGGATTATGACTATGTTATGCTCTAATGGATAATGTTAATTGATTCATCTACAAATAATGTCTTATGAACTGCCATGTTTTATACCATGACTCAATATTATAATCAATGATAGGGAGAGTATGGTTTTAAAATTTCATTCTCATGATTTCTAATCCTTGTTATCATTTAATGCTTATTTAATCACTGATATATCCCTTGATTACCATTAATAATAATTAAATCGCATCATATATTATGTTTCCTTTCCCATTTCATTGAATAATTTTATTATTTATGACATGTTTAAGATGGGTTCTAGTTATGAAGTACTATTTGAGAGATGATGTATAACTTCTATAAACCTGTTTGTTGGTCTCCTTGTTTCTAATAGAACTAAACAAATTTGATTTTGGAATATATCATTATTTTATTTAATGAATATTAATTTATTAAGATGCAATATCAATGTTTGAAAAGTGTGGGTCACTGTATTTGTTATTAGAGGAAGGTTTAGTTATCCATTATAAACTAGGAAAAGAACACTTTTTTGATATCCCTTAAGATAATCCTAAGTATAAAAGTACGTATATAGTTATCATATAGATAAGAGAGTGATTTAAGATAAAGAATAATTTTTTTTTGTATAATAAATTGGGAAGTGGTTCTGGAATATTTTTTCATAGGGGTAATATCCTAAAAAATGTCACACTGATCTCGACTCGATGTTCACATGGTGTATGGGAACAAACCTTTTTTACAACTTGTTTTACACTCTTGGTGGATACTCTTAGGTTAAATTTCAGTTCCATTATTAAAAATCACAAAGGATTTAAATATATTACGATCATTAATTACCTAGGTTAATCTTATGTTCTCAATTTTTACAATTAAAGTGTCAAGATTTTATACGCCTTATGAATGAGTGGTCACTTTGATTCATGATTTATGATGGCCATGCTAACAATTTTTTTTTACTATGTGATTGAAGATAGAAAAATGATTTTTGGGTTGTGACATGTATGTTAAAATATTAAAGTATTTTATTTGATATTTGATATGAAAATATTCTTATATCATTTAAATTATTTAGTAATTTTCTTTTCTATCGTCTACAACTAGATATTAAATTATATGTGAAAAACCATAATAATATAATGATTTCACCTCATTTTTATTTTTATTATCCTTTTTTTGTCGTAAGGTTCTTCATATAAATTTTTTTATTTTTTCTTTGGTTGAATTTAATGTTATCGTAGGCCTGGATTGTCAGTCACTACATAAATCCCTCATCAATTTCTAAGGAATGTAAGATACGTTTGATATTCAAGACTAACATATAATCTTATATAAATGTAATGATATATATGAACTTCTGATGGAATTCACATCCATTATATGTGTCTTAATTACTATTGAAATGATGTTTTTATCTCATATTATTTTATGGAAACAAAAAATTGATGATATATATGGTGAAGAATATTTTGGATGTATTTATAGAATAGTTTCATAGAATTCTTTGAATCGTTAAGAAGATTTATCTATAGAATTAAAACTGTTTCCAAACCTACTTCAACCACACCATATAGATTGGATCCAATTTATTTATAAGAATTAAATAAGAACCCTATGATAATCTTGAAAAAGTATTCATTTGGTTATGTGGGTTACATTGAGATACACTAGTACTTTTCATAAAAAAAAAATATTAATCAATATGACTCTCATTGAATATCATGAAATTAAAATTATCAAAATCATCAAAAAGTATCATCTAACTCATATTTATGAATTATTTGATCAACTGCACAGAGCTAAATACATTTCCATGATTTACCTTTGTTCTGGATATCATATATTTAGGATTATTAAATAGGATATATCTAAGATAAAGTTTTTTAAAATCTATGGACAATATTAATATATTGAAATTCGATTTTTTCTTACTAATTACCAAACTATTTTCATGGATTTAATAAATAGAGTCTTTAGATATTAACTTGATCATTTTTTGGTAGTTTTATAGATGAAATTATTTTATATTCAAGCATCAAGGAAGAACATTAATATCACATGATAATCATAATAATGAACCTATGGAATGTGAAAATGTATGAAAAATTTCAAATTTTGAATTTCCGCCACCAAAGTTTTTATGTTTTGTTTTATATAACCTCTAAATATGGTATATTAGTGGATCAGTAAAAGGTATAAGTTATTGACTGTGGGATAAGATCAAACACTATGACTGAGACCTATATATTTCTTGGTTTATATGAATATTATTGATTTATTTATAATTTTTATCAAGCATCTTCAGTCCATGCAAATTGGGAACTAGGAAGGGAGCCAAGTAACTTTGGATAGATGAATGTGAGAATAATTATAAGGAAGTAAATAGAGGGTTAGTATGCGTTTTTATTTATTCATTATCATGTAATGAAGGAGGGTGTGTAATATATGATGATGCATTAAATAAGGGATTAATAATCATTATCCTATTGAATTATATAGTTAAAAATTACGCCTCATGACAATTAATGGTTCATTATAAAAATTTCTCAACTAGTGATTGAGAGTTATTTTTGTAATTTTTTTCATTAAGGATTTGGAAGAATTATCTATCCAATGAATGGTGTTATTTATATATATATATATATAATTACAATAAAATATTAAAGAATATGTTCACTTTGAAGGAGTTGCGTATGTGAAAGAGAAGTTTTTTGGAACTACTTGAATATTGTGACTTCTTAATACATTACCACCCGAAAAATGAGAACAAGGTAGATGGTGTTTTTAGTTGAAAGAATCATGATAGCTTATCCATGATAAGGATTGGAAAATATCCAATATTAATGGATTTTCAAAGGATTCATAAGGAAATATTAAAGTAATGGAAGGAATAATATATTTCTTAAATTAGGGTTTGACCATCTATCCTAGTGAAAATTAAAGTGGCATAGGAGAAAGATATTGATTTAACTAATATGTAAAAAATGTTCATTAATTTATCCTTTAATGTGGTGGAATTATAAGGTTCATAAACCATATTTTTCCCATACATTCAATTTTTGAATAAGGATCTATTAGAGGTGGATCATAGTTTTTCATTATATATTCATCCAACATGTACATAGATGTATACAAATTTTATGAAGTATTTATAGTGGGATGACATGAATAGATATATTTCAAAATTTTATCTCACATCTTGACTTGTTATAAAGTTATGTATTAGGTAAAATAATACTAATATGTTATTACAACTACTAACCACACATGAATGGAAATGGGAAAACATCACTACGCATTTTTTTCATCCGAATCCCCAAATAATATAATGGTTATAATGCTATTTGGGTTGTTTTTTGTCACCTTATTAATTCATCGCACTCTATCACTATCAGAGAATATTTCTATATGGACATAATTTCAAGGATATACATAAAATAATTGGTAAGGTTTCATGTAGTACAACATTCTATAATATCTTATTGGTATTTGAGTTTTACCTCAATGTTCTAGTGATGTATTTAGTAATCCCTTGACACAGAATTGAGTTATAGCACCATGTATCTTCATCATACATATGGAAAATCTATGAGAAATATTAAAACCCTATAGGATATTATGTTATCTTGTTATATGGATCTCAAATTTTGTTGGGATAAACTCCTTCCTAAAGTTTATATTTTTTATAACAATTGCTTTAACTTGAGCATTCAAATGGATCCATATGAAGAACCCAATGGAAATAAGTGTATAGATCTAATATGATGGGATGAATTTGTAGAAAAAATGTTAATAGGACCTAATATAGATATTTATATGTTATATAATGTCATATACACTCATCATAAAATAAGGGCATCACAATGTCATTAGAAATGGTTATGTTGTTCATCATTGGTTTGATCTAAAATTTGAAATTGTGGAGAAGGTATTTTTATGTATTTATCAATGGACTAAGTTATGAGGTATATAAATAAGGTAACTCTAATCCCTATTTATATTGGACCCTCTAAAATTCTTGAATGTATTGTGATAGTAGATAATTGATTGGTATGTCCTCCAAACCACTATTAATTTCATATGGTATTCTATATATCTCTCTTAAAGATGTACTTACCTTTTGCATCACAGGTAAATTAATTAGAGGTCATATAACTAGATCATGAAATTTATTATAATGAATAGGTGTAGGTTTTTGATCAATGAGTGAAATATCTACAGAGGAATACTACTCACATATTCAATGTTTTGTGATGAAGCAACTATATTGAGAAATATTCGTGGTAACTAGAGGATCTAATGAGGTAGAAGTATCCTCAGTTGCATATACGAAAGTGATAAAATTTAAAAATTGGAAATCATGTTAATGGGGGTATAATATAACACTACATGATTTTAAGAAATATGTTTTTCTAATAAATTTAAAATTTTCAATATCCAATGTTATATTGAATGATGGGTTTTAAAAAACTACAATATACTAATATTATTATTATTTAGATCTGACAAATTTTACATTAAAATTAAAAATATAAATTTAAATAGCTCTAAGAAAATTATTAAAATTATTTATATTTTTTATATATGATGAATATATATTTATAAATAAGCACTTAATTTTTAGTTGTCTTTATATGATTCAAAATGCATATTTCAACAAAATTTATTTTTATTACACCTTGTGAGAAAATCATATAATTATTTTTTTCCTATTATTAAACAATTTTCATAAAAAATAAAATTCAATTTAGAAATAATATATTCCAAATTATCTTTGTGTAAATTTTTAATAATTTTCTAAAATTATTACTTTTTCAATCAGTAGTGAAAATTCTGATTTTTATTGAAAACTGTCATTTCATTTAAACAGTTTAAAAAGATAAATTATATTGTAAAAGTATTTATAAATTAAAATTATTAAAATTATATTATAATTAATTCAATTTATCTCCTTTTAATAAATTTTATATTCAATTTTTATATATTTTCAACTTATTCTTATGAAAGAAAGTCTTTGAAAAACTGAATTTTTTACATCTGCGAGTTAATTTTAAATTATATTCGGCCACTTCTATGAATTTAATTTGGAAAAATATTTATCATATCTTTAGTTTGTATAATTAATATTTTTTAATAATTTATACTTGATTTTTGGTGATAATAAATTTTAAAATAAGTAAAAATTAATTTTGACAGTTAAGGTTAAAACCGGTACACTGCGGGAGATACTAAAAAGACACAGGTTAATAAAATGAAATAAAATTCCCCATATAAGATGAAAATATTTATACCTTATCACTTATTATTTGTGGGAAAGATACATTTTGGAACCAATTTGAAAGTGTTAAACAATTATATTACCTTTTCATTTCAAAAACCCTATTTGTGTCCTCCTCCCAATTTATAAAAGGATACCCCCACTTCACTCCTCTTCAAACATAAAATGATTTTTCATCCATTTTTTACCATCCAAAATAAAATACATAATTCCCTCCCTACATCCTAAATTAATTGTTTATAAGGACACCATCATTTGAATTATTTTGGTAAAAACCTAAGGAGGTTATCTAAATAATATGTATCCTTCTTAATCAATGATTATTGTTTTATTTACTCTTCCACATCTATAAAATAATATTCTACTATGATGAATGAATAACATCAGTATCTTATGTATACTTATATTTTATTATGGTAATTTAATAATCTATTTCCATCTCTTCTATGAAAAGGGAAATGAATCCAAAGATAGTGTGTTTGGAGGAACACCGCCTCATGACCTAATGTAATTAGTTTTCAATCCTTGAATCTCGATGATGGACATAATGATGGAATTAATATATTTATATGATATTTATAAAATAATTTATATTTCTGAATTATAAAATCACATATCCTTTCTTACCTTCCAAACCATTGGAAAATGATAAAATCACTAATGAATACATGTGGACTATTACATCCACAATACAATGTGATATTTTTTCCATTTTATATTGAAAAGGAGTTAATAATGATAGATATAATAAATATGTATGCTATATATTTTTTTTAAAAGATTCTATATTGGTAAATTTTTATTTAACCTTCTTTTATTCCATCCATCAAAAAATGGAAATAACTTCCCTGTGTGTGTACAACCTACTCTCTCCATATAAATTATATAATGAATATTTGTTATATTTTTATCATAATTAATATTATAGAGATGATATAACCATGATAAATGTTAATGGATTCAAACTTCCAATCCATAACAAATCTAAAAAAATGAACATATTATTACCTGATATATGATTTTAACAAATAATTCTTAACAAATGGTTGATTAAAGATTATAAGTAAATCATATATAGTATGATATATATTAGAATGGTTCCTGGAATGATTTATAAAAATAATATTTTCATTATTGTAGAGGTTTGAATGAGTATGGCGAAATTCAATACTTATAGTAAGATATTTCTTCCTCCTATTTTTTTCCATTTGACTTATACCATATTCACCACTTGTTTCTTTTCTATGGTGTATACACTAAAAATTAACAATTTTATGATTATTATCCTATATGTTTTGGAGAAATACATATACAACTAATTTTATTTCATTCATTGTTCTTGTTATTCAAATGTTATCGAATTAGTAGCAGTTTTATGTTACAATCTCAACATTTATGAAGATAGTTTATGATTATGCTTCAAATGATGATGTCTTATAATTTATATCTCAAGATAATAATGACATTTAATATCCTTTAGTTTTTTTAGTAGAATACATGTTTTATTTTATTTTACTCTCCTTATGTACTCAACTACCTAAAAAACAATTTAGGAAAGAATAATATTATTTACCTCTTTGGCAGAAAATATGATTTCTTCCATACAAATGTTTTTCTAAAAATGATGTCATGAATATTGACACTATTATATAATTAATGTTTGAATTATTTTTTAACTAATAATACATCGTCTAAAAAAATATAATAGGAATATTATTTTCATTTTCCAAACTCGCTAATTTTATTCAACTTTAAACAAAGTGTAAGTGTTGTGTTTCCTTTTAAATTTTATGGCACGAATGATAATTCCCACTATCATGAACATTATTATTTTTAAATATTCCTTAATATTTTTCTATTAATATATTCATAGAATAATATTCCAATAATATTTTTTAAAATTAGTTTTTAAAAATGTTATATTCAATGAGGGATAGTTATTTTCCTCAAGAAAATTTATAAGTGATCTTTAAAAATCATTTTAACATATATGATAAAATCATTTTATATTAATGCACCACTACTAGGGATATGATCATATTATAAAATCTAAATTATTTATCTAGGTTGCTAGAGATTATGATGAAATGATGTTCGTGAAACCCATTCCTTTTCCATGAGTTATGATATGATGAATTGATGAAATGATTATGATACCTTTTTCTTTACCATGGGTTATGTTATGAATATATGTTAATGAAAAATATTTCTTTTCTATAGTGTATGTTAGGATAAATTTTTTATGATCTTCTATCATACATATATATGATTTTTTTTATATAAAGGGTTTAACCTAAATCTCCCTCTAATTTATTGGGTAAATATTGATATCTTATGAGATAAAGAGGACTAGAATGGAGAGTGAACCTTGTTCTGTAAGGGTCTTTAGACACTATGATAATCTTGGGATTGTACCTTCAATACTATGATGGTGTGGTAAGGTAACTCATTCCACTATTAAATCCTTGTAAATGATCTTTGTCTACTATGGAAATTAATTCTTATGCATATATGTACACCACAAACTCATGTCATATGCATATGTTATGTCATCATTTCTTATGTAGATTGATTTATTTACATTTCATGAATTATAATAATCATTGTTTTAGGTTATTACTCTAAATTATGTTCTAGGATATGTAGGGTTTTGTTTTCATGTTTTATTATTAGGTTATCACACCCTTATTCTTATGTTTTTATTTTGTGATCATTGATATAAAACTTATGTACCCTTACTGAGCATCAGAGATCACCCATTCTTATGTTTCCTTTCCCCAAGTCATAATTAAATGTATTATGAAAGAGATGTCAAATAAAGGTTATAGATATGAAGAAAAAAGGGGTGATGATGTAGAACACTTATGAATTGTTTTTTTATGTACCCATGTTTCTAAAGGCACTAGACCTTTTGTATTTTGCATTGAACATTTTTTTATATAATGAATATTTATCATATAATATGTAATACCTCTATATGAAATGTGTGCGTCACTATAGTTATGAATTCATTTGAAATTGACCACTGTTTACTTTGTGTCATGTATAGCTACTTTCAATCAAATTTATAGTTTTTTAAGAATGGACAAATGTGCATTTTTATTTATTTAAAAGAAAAAAACTTATGTCAAAATTATATATTCTAGAAAACAATATCAGATTATTGTAAAATCCTAGAAGAATATTAGTTTATTTTTTTGATGTTTATTAATTAACCACGCATCAATCTGTTATATGGTGTGGTCTAAATGACTTAAAGAGTAGTTTTGTGTAACTTATGTCTTTAAAACACGTCTTATAGAGTTAAAATATAGGAAATGACCATGTATTATCATGAAATCATAGTAAAATGACAACCATTTAATTTTTTAAATGTATTAACCAAACTCAATTTAATCAGAATCATGATTTTCTCATGATGAACAAAAGTTCATTTTTGTTAATTCTAATGTAAAACAATGTTTCAAATGATTAAAACCAATTAAAAAAATTTGATTTAAAAATAAAAATATGAGTGATAATTGAATAGATTTTAACATGAACGTATACACCATATGTCAATTTGATGTGTCTTATGGTTATAATGACCAAAAACGATGTTTTATTAAATTTTGATTCAATTAAAAACCGATATCTAATGATTAAGACCAAGAAAAAAAATTCAAATGGTCATTATATATATGGAAAATTATATTTTATAATCTTTTCTCATATATGAATAGACTGTAAATAAAAATTATGTTTGGTGTGATCATAAATAACAAAAAATATTCTTTTAATATTTAAAAGTGATTAAAATTGTGTGTTAAAGAGTCAAAACCAAGAAAATAAAATTAAATTTTATTAAAATCATATGAAAATGACTACTATTTAGTTTTTAACATGTATTAATAATAAACTCACCTATATAACATTTTATATTCTCATATTGATAAAACATTCATTTTATTAATATTAAAATCATTAAACATATGTCAATTTATCAAAACCTATAAAATGTTGCCAGATTATCATCGAATCAAAATACAATGATTATTGAATAATTTTGGACATGTATGAATGGAGATCATGTCAATTCAACATGCAGTGTAGTCAAAATGACTAAAAATTATCATTATTGGATTTATCAATTACTAAAAATGTGTATCAAAGGGTAGTGTCTTATAAAATGACTTCCAAGTGTCATGAAATTCCAATAACACATTAATTGTTTAATTTTAGACATGTATGAATATATATACGTTTAAAAACATTTCTAAAAAGGTCAAAATATAGTTAAAAACTCATATAATCATTAAATCATTAGACACTGATTGATGATTAATTTCTTACATGTACAAATTGACTCCATTGTTAATGTGGTCTAAATAATCAAAAACCTATTTTTATTAATTTTTTTTCTTCCAAAACATATTTCAAGGTTTCAAAATATAGAATTTTTTTATGATTAATTCATTTGGTATTATTGTGATAATGGACACTTTGGATAGAAAAATCACACTATTGTTATCACACTTGAGATCCATTAACCCCAATATGCTGAGAAAAACCATGAGTTTAAATGTTTGTGGTTCTTTGGTGATACCCAATCTCTATAGTTGCAGTGTAAGGGATTTAGGGTGAGTTTTCAGTGGTTCGTTTTTAAAAACTATAGGGTCATGGTTCAGTGATTCCGTGTATACTTATTCTTAGTAATAGAGGGATATAGTGTAGAGTACATGGATGTGGTGTAACCTATTCCTAGTGTCGGGGGTCTATGGCATAGTGGTCTGGGATATTCCATGGTAACACAACTATTTTATAGGATTTGTAGCATGTAAATAGACATAGATCTTGTATTATGATTCAATCATCATAGTCGCTATGTGGTTCTCCCAACTATATTTTAGTTTTCTACCTACGTAGTGTTGGGATGTGGGGCTTCATTATGGTGTGGTGATTTTTACAACACCTAAATTTTATTAACAACTCATGATCCCAACTGTTTTTCTGTTCTTCCTCCTATTTCATAGGTGAACCAAGTGCGTCTAAAATATTTTCCCCCATTAATTGATTTCAACCTGAACAATGGAGGATCAATACATGATATTTTTTTGGTAAGCCCCCTCTATGTTTACTCCTTGTTTCTTCATTTATTCATCTAATAATTTTTTTATAGGGCGATTGCTTGGTTTGGAGGTTGTTTTAATAAGTAAGTAATGGTTTTGTTGACTTCTATGTTGGTGAGGGTGTTCTCTATTGTCACAATTATTGGTGGTTGATGTCCTCTAATTCCAAACATGTTTACTGGATCGGTAATTTCCATTTGAAGTTAGTAATCCATCATTTCTAAATAGTTATATCATGTAGGATGGATCACTCATTTGATTATCATTGGAAATGTAGTATGTCTTATCTAATAATGATAAGGAATTGTTTGAACGGAAAATAATGGGGAAGGGGATAAAATTTCATTATTTTATAATTTTTTTCATTATTAGTGATATTGAGAACGAATGGGCATGATGCATTGCTGAAAACCATGTCCATTGTGTAATTTATTTATACTGTTATTATTTTGATAATGGAAACCCTTTTGTGGGGTTTTAATCACAAAAAAATGGGAAATGGATAACCACATATATCTAGATACAAATATGGATTACCCAGGAAATTATTGGATCCTATCAGAATTACTATTAATAAATAATTATAATGTCATGGAAATATAATTTCTCCACAAGCATATCACCGTAAAAGGAGGAATCATCACGAACAAATCTTTTGAAAGATGTAATTTAGGCCTTGGTCACATGGGGATTTTGGGGGAAGCACTCCCCATGAATTTTATTCTCACAAAAGGAATTACAAACCAATATACCCAATCCAAAAGAAGAAATTTCAAATTAGAGGAATCATGGTTAAGAAATGATAAAAGGATGATAGTGAATCCCTAATGTCAATGAGTTAGGGAGCTCCCAATACTATATGTCTAGCATGTTGATTGAGATGATGGATGTAAGAATATTCAGTAATAGCGGTGTTTCCCTTATCATTAGTTCACATCTTGATTCCATTTCGATTTGTTTTGTGATTATTTTTGTTTCCTTTTGATGTGATCAGATGATTCTTTCTATCCTTAATTTCCTCTTCCATTTCAACCATATAATTTACACAAGGACCCATTTTTTTAGTTTTAACTGATCCAATTCATTTTTGGATCATGTAGGTGGCTTCAATGAAGGATGATCTATTGGGGTGATCTTTTGGATTCGTGGCATCATTTGTGGAATCCGGGTTATTCCACTGTTCTTTATTTATGAGCTCTATTGATGAATCCAACTCCATTGATTAACCTCCTTTGAATGTTCTAGTCCATATCTTATTTTCTTTTTATGTGTTTTATGTTCCTTTTGTTGTTCCTAGTGTGGTTTTGTGTCATTGACTTACCCTTTTCATCATTCTTTCATTAGTATTTGGATTTAGTTGAGCAATATACTCATGAAATGGTGATGTGATGTGGGGTTGGTATAGCGGGATGACCTCCTCTTATGGTACTGATCGGCTTGCATGTGGTGATGAAATGTTTCATTCAATTAGTGTAGTCTCTAGGTTTGGTTTAGTTTGTTGAGCGACTTGGATATTATTTTCATTAACATTGTGTGCTGTGTGTGTTTGTTTCCCTATCGACCATTAAAAATGGTTTCATATAAATTCTCAAAAAAAAGTTCTTGGTGATGTATATACAATTATATGATCTAAATATGTTTATTGAAGAAATTATTTTTTACATTTTATGTTAAAAGTGTCATGGTTTGTGGTTGTAATTTGGGGTTGGTGTGTTTTGATGTGGTTTTTGTATGTAGAAGTGTTCTTTGGTTGTGATGTGTTGAGATGTGGTTGGTACAAGGCGGTTGTGATATATAAATTCATTGTATCTATGAATGGGAAATGATGTGGGCTTGTTGTCATGGGTAAGGGGGGGGTTTATTTGGTGTTGTGTTGTGTTTGATGCATGGGTAGTGATATAAAAATTCGATAATAATGAAAGTGAAACAAAATGGTTTGGATGACTAATGAATTAATTGAAATGATAATTATACCTGAAAGGATTGTTGATAATTGAAAATTAAATAGGATAAAATAATGAAATGAATGAGTAGGAAAATGAATAATCTTAATGAATAAGATTGGATGGTAATTCGAAATTCTATAAAATTGATTAATTTGAAAAGGATGGTGGAATACGAATTCAGTCATGTGGTTAGATTTATGTGGCTTTATGTATTTCGTGGTGGCAGTGAAAGTAGTGTTGTTGTTAGGTTGGGGGTGAATGTTTATTATTTGTATACAATATATATCTTGTGGTTTCTATATTCACCCACAAATGTCGATCACTATGTACCTACACCAATATATTTTGGAGTGTTTTCTCTAATATCTTGTTGGTGAGGATGGATGTCTAAATTCCCCCTCTTTTCTAATCACTCTTCCGGATGACATTAGCTTTCAAGGTTTCTGATAACTAAAATTCAATATTACATTATGGTTTTGTTTAATGAGGGGTATTATGGTGTCATTCTTTCATGGTAAGAGGAGGTCATGAGTTTGATGTCCTTCATGATCATAATAGCCTACTATTCTAGTTATGGTTGTGATGTGATGTGATGTTTTGGCCCATTTTTCTTCAAGGGAAATGTTATGTGATGGAACATTTGTCTTTGCGTGAGATTTTAATTGATGTGTTAGATCATGTGTAATTAAGAAGGGTGTGATATCCAATTTTATGTAGTGTTCTTGGTATGATGTGATGACATAGTTGTGCTCATGTAGGTTTACTATACAGAAGATATGGGTTCACCAGGATGTGTGATGTTAGGGGGTAATGATAGAAACCAAGTGGGAATGTGGTTTGACATAACATTTTTTAATTTTCTTCTAATTATTTTACTACACATGAATACATCATTTCATGTGATCTTTATAGTGAGTATGGGATTGTTTATTTGACTATATCTGGTGCAATTTGGAATGACCTAGAATTTTATAAATACAATTCTCTTTTTGATTGAATTAATGGACATATTATGGTCATAGAAAACACCTAAACCTCCTTGGTTTTGTTATATCCCATAATATATTAAATTTACATTATGAATAATTACCATTAATAATATATTCATTTAATAGTGATCTTATTATTAGTATAAATATTGATCTATGATAAATCCAATTGAAAAAAATAAGAAAATGCCTCATCCATTAGGATTATACCCTATGAAGAACTTTTATTGCACCTTCTATGGGAGATAGCATAACAAGGATTTTTCCTTTACCAAACCGAGGCTAATAATTTATAACTAAATCACAAGAGAAACCATTTATAAGAGGAGTTCAAGATCATCAAGACCATGACCCAAACCATGTACACAGAACCACCAGATGAAAATCTAACCATCATGCACCACAATCTTACGGAATTTGTTAGTGTAATAATGGGGTATGTATCTATAATCTAATAATATGAATATTTATATTTTATTTTCATAATAATAGTGGTTATATATGCTTCTTATTGTTGTTACATTACAAATGATTTTGATTTTTATAAGATAAAACTCAAATTCTATTCTTGGGAAAAATACAATTTTAATTAAGAAAATACATTGGTTGAATTAATGGATTATTCAAATAAATAATATTTTAATAAAATATTATTATTAAATAATTTTTGTTAAATATAAATTATAATATAACTTTTATAAACTCAAATGATAATTTTATTAGTGTTTGAAAACTAATATTTTCGGAAAAACAAGAATTTCACAATAAAAGTTGGCTCTATTTTTTTTAGTGAAAATTCACATAATTAGACAATTATTCTAATAAAATAAATATTTATTTACAATAAATATGTCTAAATTATCCCAAACTAATTTTTTCACAATTTTTCGAGATAGCTGAATTTTCTGGTAAAAATTAATACATTATAAATATACAGAACGTATTATGACCTCATAATGACCCAAAAGTAATTTAATAAATTATATAAATGGTATCTCAGACCAAATCTATGTTTCCACTTTAAAATTATTTTTTTAATGTTTTTTTATGAAATTCAAAAATCCATTTTGAAGCCTCAGAATCCTATATTATATTTTATGGTCTTAAAATCATTTCATTAAGAACATGAATCACTTCTACATAACCAAGGGTAATGATTTAATTAGTTAAGACCATGCAATTATAAATTAATTAAAATAAATCTACTATGTAAAAAAAGGGAATAACCATGGGAGGTTTTATGGATTTGATTACATTGTTATATAGATTCAAAACACTATTTTTGGTAAATAATAAAGAAATGTACTCTATTTTCTTATATAAACTCACCCAAGAAACTATTCTTCATCATTAAAAAACCTTGAATAATTTCTTTAATCTAACCTATATATTATAGATTCTTCCAATGTTACCCCCAATATCTCAATAATCTCCTACCAAGTTTTTAGAATCATCCTCTCAAGGTAAGGGATGCTCTCCTTCTTCTCTTTATTTAAGAATCTTATATATTTTATTCGTTTTATTTCCAATCCTTAATATTGGGATATGTATTTCCAGATACCTATTGCAATAAATTTTACATTCAAATTATCAAATACATATTTCTCTATCATTAATCCATTTTATAACCCTTTATGTACTGTCATTATGGTGCTTAAATTTCATAACAATTTTTTCTTTCCAAACCATTGTGTTGTGTATATCATTGTTATTTTGTCTTAGGATTATTCACTTAGATATAGTAATACTTATTTTATTGGGTAATTCCATTTATTTATTCCCACTCATTGAACATGTAATTAAATATGATGAATAACATTCTTAGGATATATGATATATGTGTCACACTTACGAATGTATGTTATATGATTACATTGGGTATGCCCAAATAGCACTCCAATTAATTGGGTAATGTTTTAGTCTCCTGATATTCCATATATAGTGAAAGATAAGATATCCAAATAGAATTATGTTATGATTTATTTTTGTTTAACCTTGAATTATTATTATAATTTCATTTAAAAATTTGTTTTCCACATTTCTGTATAGCCTATATGTTATCATGTTATATCATTCCTCATTGTTCATGTTTATCATTATCACTCATTTATGTCCCATTAAAATTCCTATTATATAACATGTAATACCTTCCATATGTTATTGTTTATATATACCCTTATTGTGATTTATTTCTCACCCCATTTTTATGTATGTCCCCAGGTTTTCTCATGTAGTTTTAAGAATGAAGTAACATTAAAATCTTGTTAACGAGGTATTTAGTAATTTAGATGCACCCCCGATTTTATGTTGTTATGTAATACACTAAATAACTTAAATAAAATATACATACCAACCTTCTATGTTTAATTATGAATAATATTTTGTATAAATCATCAATTTATTTGTAAAAAAGGCAAGGTTTTTCCTAGTTATTTTTAGAAAAGATTTTAATTATATTTGGGATTAAGAAATAGGAAACTCTAGCATTAGATTTAGGGATAACACTAAACCAAATTAGACATCCATAAATTTTGCTAAATTATAGAATACATTTTTCTAATAAAATAAATCCCTATCTAGATACTATATGTGGATTTTTTGTTGGTACATATGTACCAGTTGGTATCACCCAAAAACATTATATTGAGCTAGACTCAATCGGGAACTAGAGCATGAAAATCAGCCATGTTGCCCATCTAGTTTGAAACTCTAAGGATGTATGATTTTATAAATTGATAATACATTTAAGAACCATTATTAAGTGAATAAAAATTTTCATAGAAGTCTATATTTTAAAAGATTACATGTATTTCTTTGACTGAATACAATAAATTCACATGTTAGGGGAATTCATGCCAATTATAAATAATTAATTTAATGTTATTGGATTCCCATTTTTTAATAGTTTTGACTTACTCATCCCAAATTTCCCTTTATTCTATAAAATGGATGAAAATTAGAGGAACTGAGTAAATGACCAGTGTGAATGTCAATATATTGACTTCCCAGTTGAGATTCCCAACCATATTTAATTAGGAATCACAAATTTTGTGTTCATAATCTCTTAGATGACTTGGGTTCTGAATTAAAATATGAATAATGAAGAATTTATAATCCACCTAAGAAATAATAATATACAACTGAGACTATTATTTGAAAAATTCCTTTGACATTCATTGGATCATTAGATCCATTAATCATGGAATAATGTATCGACTTCATTGAAATGATCTTCTACATCCTTCAATGTTCCGAGCGGGAGATGGTTATACTGGGAATTAATCAAATAGAAGGAGAAACTATTTAGTAGTAGACACCGATCAATAATATAAATCCTAAGGAAGATATCTAAGTGATAGGGTGGAAGTAATATTAGAAAAAAAAATTTGATAAATATTTCATGGCACTATCTAACTTAAAATGGAAATGGAATTCCTTTCCGTCGAGTAAAAAAGTATAATTAATCCATCAGGGTGTATGAGGAAAACATCGGAAGACTTACATGATAATCCCCAATATTTTTCATTACCCCTGAATCGAAACTTGGCATCTTCTTTGGTGGGATAAAATCATGACTATGAGAATCCATGGTGATTCGAGACTTTGATATCTATGATGAATTTTTTGATATTCCCTCAAATTAAAAATGGAGATCATTGAATCTCATTAGTCTCATGAGGATAAGATGTAGAGTGTAAAGCTTAATTATTGTAGTGTGATAGATAAATATAATATCGGTATGAAATTTAATCATTCCACATTTTAATGGTGTAGAAAAAATATCACCAGAAATTTCATAAGCGCGAAAAAGAATTATTTAGGTGTAAAAATGATAGGAACCAAGCTAGTGTTTCATGATGGGAGAAACCCTACAATGTAATGAATGATAAAAATGATCTATTTAACCATAATGTTATTTTCTAATGCTTAAACTTGAAGGAATAAGAACACCATGTGAACCACTAACCTAATCCATGGGTTCTTGGATAAATCAACACCATCAACCTACAATGTTTAAAGGTAGAGTATATGACATCACCACACTTTCGGTGGATCCTGGAAACATTGTATCAGCAGGTATGCTAGTTATCCATTCAAGAATAGAAAATGACTTTTTGATTTTGGTTCTATGCATTATTTCATCTGAATATTTTCATTAGAATAATTCTAGAACCACTATAAATCCTGGAAGTAGAAATTTTGGTGAAAATGAAAAATGGGGATATTTTTACGACCTAAGTATTTTACTCCTCCAATGTCAAAATTTGTGGGATGAAATTCCTAAAAAACCTTTTTATTCTCACTTTAGTAAAATATGATTCAATTCTGTGAATGGATTTGATTTTATTCCATGGATCCTATAAAAATTTCCATTATATGGAAAAATCTTTCTGTATCATGAATCATCCTCTGATTCTATAAATGTTCAAGGAGGATAAATATTTTTCAGCATCAAAATCTCCAACATTGATATTATTTCCTTAAGATAAAGTGTGTATATCCAAAATTATTGAGTTTATGGAAAAGTTCATACTTGAATACATTCACATTTTTATGTAATATAGTGATGTGTTTTTTGAAAAATTACCCTATCTTCCTCTTAGCTGAGAAGTTAAATCTTTAATCAATATTATTATTTTGATTTTTCAAATATCTAAAACACCATATAGAATAGATTTTTTGGAACATAAAGAGCTGATGAAAAAACAATAAGATAATATAGGTAAAGGGTTTATATGCCAATGGGCTTCACAATGGTGTGCACCAGTCCTCTTCATCAAGAAGAGGGATAGGTCAATGCGCTTTTCTGTTTATTACCATGAGCTCAAAAAGACCATGATAAAGATAAAGTAACTCCTTCCATGGATTGTTAACTACTTAGATCAGCTATGTGGATCCCAATACGTCCCCAAGGAGGATCTTTAATCATGATATTATCATGTATGGGTGAAGATAGAGGATATTCCCAAGATTGTTTTTCATTCAGGGTACATGAACTATTAGTTCAGAGTAATTCCATTCAGACAAACTATTGCTCCAGAAATTATTATGGATTTTATGAATAAAGCCTTTAGAAATTAACTAAACAAGTTTTTGGTAGAATTTATGGATGATATTTTAATCTACTATAATAAAAAGGCGGAGAATGAGGATCATATAAGTACTGTGAAAAATAAATTTTAAAGGTAGATGCATTAGGGAAAGTACTAAAAATGTGAGTTATTGTTGAAGGAAGTATCATTCATGGGGAATATTATCAAAAGTAATTTGATATTTATGCACCCTTCAATGAACGATCTAGGTGAAGGATGGATAATTAAAATAGCTATGACATAAATCAATAGTATTAATGGATTTAATGATTATTGTCATTAATTTTTGAGAAATTTCTCACAATTTTCAAACCCTCAAACCATGCTAACATGAAGGGGAGTCCTATTTTTTGGAAAATTGAATGTTAATATATCATAAAGGAGTTATGAAATTGTATTACCAATAAAAAAGTATTTATACTAACTATAAATAGAGATCATTTCATGGTATATATGGATTATTTAAAGAATGTCTTAGGATATGTACTAATGTATAATGAAAAAGTGCTAGCATATGCCTCAAGGAAATTGAATGTTCAAGAACAGAACTACCCAATTAAAGATTTAGAGTTATCCCTAGTAATATTGGAATTGAAAATGTTGTGGGATTTTCTCTTTAGAGAGAAGTGTAAAATATTTAGATATTGTAAGTGCATAATGTATATATTCACCCCAAAAGATATGAATATGTTCCCACAAAGATAGTTAGAGATGAATAATGACTATGACTGGTAAATAAACTTCCATCATATGATGAAAATAATGTGTAATTATATCTATGTATAATGAATAATAAAATTCATTTATGAGAATAGATAACGGTAAAATATTCTTAGACATAAAAAGGATGGATATGGAAATCCTAAAGTAAGGAACATAATCACTAATTTCACAAATGATATTCCCAACCATGCCTTTTGTAGAACATAAAGGATGGTCAAATAGATGATGTGGGAATTAAAAATAAGGTGGAAGCTATATGAAAAGGGATATTTATGGAGTCTAAAATTAATTAAGGAGTTTTATGATCCGCACAAAAAAATCATGTGTTAAAAAATTAGCTTTTGGATTACGCACAAAGCTCAACCTTCTCCATTCATCTAGGAACCATGAAATGTCTCAAAATATCTAAAAGCGCTATTGGTGGGACAATATAAAGATGTATATCATGGGTTATACATCCTGGTGTCTATGTATGTCATCTGGTGGAGGATAAAAATAAAATAAACCAAGAGGATGATGGATCCATTACCCATACTAACATGGAAATGGGAAAAATAACCATAGAAATTTTCACTAATATTCTGAAGACATCAAGTGGAAATAATTATATATGGGGTATGGTGGATTGTCTTTTATAGACTACTTACTTAATTTCAAGTCGAGGGGACTTATCCCTTGATCGACCATCAAGGATTTACATTAGGGAAGTGGTGAGGCTACATGGAACACCACTATTGATTGTATTTGATCAAGATCTATAATTTACCTCTAATTTATGTATGTTTCTACAACATACTCTAAATAATGAGTTTAACATCATCACAACTTATCATCTTCAAAATGATGTCCAATCCTAGCGGTCTATCTATACACTTAAGGATGTGATAGGAGCATGCTCAATGGACTTAAAAGGATGATGGGATCAACAAATTATTGTGGTTGAGTCATAACACAATAATAGTTTCCAATCATACAACCAAATGGCTCTATATGAAGCCATTTTTATGAAGAGGTGAAGAAAACCTACATGCATTGATGAGGTTAGTGAACACAAGCTACAATGTCCTAAAATCATCAAGAAAACGTTGAAAACGTCAAGACCATTCTACAACACATCATGGTTACATAGAGTCGATAGAAGAGATATGTTTACAATCATCGATGAGACATGGATTTTGAGATTAGAGATAAGGTATTCCTCCATATATCTCCATGTAATAAATTCATGAGATTTAGGAAGAAGGGAAAGCTTAGTCTAATATAGATTTATCTCTATGAGATCTTAGATCGCATCAGAGTGGTAGATTATCGACTAGAACTCATAGCCAGCTATCTCAAGTACATTATCGGTTCCACGTATCACTCCTATGAAAGTACATACCATACCACTTACATGTAATTAATATATAGGTGGTACTATTGGAAAATAATCTTTTATATGATGAGTAGATGTCAAGGATATTAGGTCATAGGGACAATGTTTTATAAATTATGAAAAACCACCTCGTCAAAGTGTTATAGAGAAACCAAATGATTCAAGAAGCGATGTGGGAACCAGAGGTGCTGAAACAAAATTAACCTCTTCATTTTAGTTTGTGAAATCAAAATTTCAAGGCAAAAAATACTAAAGAGCTTGAATATTATAAGATCCTGAAATTTTATGATTAAAAATCTCTATGTGATTGAACTAAATTCATTATTACGGTTATATAAAACAGATGAACTTCCTGGATTTTATTAGATTCTATTTCATTTTTAATGATTGTTAAGAATATTAACCATTAAAAATATAGTCATTGAAAAATTATTATATGATTTTTAAAAATATAATATTATAATAAATCAAATTGACATAGACTACAAAATCAATAGGCTCAACCAGTAATATCATACCCTGCGAAGTGCATTAATTAGATCTTCCAAGGGAGATTGAATCATTGGTATTTTCCATTAAAAAATAAAAAAAATAGATCTAATAACTAAATCATAATAGAAACTGTTTACAGGATAATTTCAGGCTCATTGAGATGATGGCCCAACCCATGTATGTCGAACCGCCAAATAAAAAACTCACCATCTCACACCTTAAACTAATGGGGTTTACTGGTGTTGTTAATGTAAATGTGCCAATACCATAAAAATATGAATATTTTAATTTTATATTTAATTTAATAATAGTTACATTTACTTTTTTATTTTTGATACTTTAACAAAGATTTTAATTTTCATATGATAATAGTGAAATTGTATTTTAGTGGAATAAACAATTCCAACTAATAGATTATTTTTTAGGAATTAATAGATATTTAAAATAATTTTAATTTTTTTAAAATATTATTATTGAATATTTTTTATTAAATGTAAAATATAATATAATTTATATTAAGTCAAATGTACCTTTAATGAGGGTTTGAAAATTTTTATTGTCAAAATAACCATCATTTCTCAATAAATTTGAATAATATTTAATTATTGAAAATAAAAATATTCATAAAATTAATTTGATAAAAGAAATATTATTTTTGAATAATCATGGTTAAATTATCCAATAATTAATTTTTCATAATTTTATGAGGTAATATAATTTTCAGGTATAAATCTAATATGGTATAAATATATAGTATGTATTATGATATCATAATGGCCGAAAAGTGATGTAATAAATTTTATAAATGGTATCCAATAACAAATATCTATATAATATTTAAAATAATGTTTTTTAGATTATATAATTTATTTTATAAATCCTCTTTGTTTCTTCCAAAACATATATCATATTTTGTGGTTTTGAAACCATTTTAGTAAGAAAATGACTTACTTACACATCAACAAGGGATATATTTTAATGATTTAAGACCTTTTAATTATGAATCAATTAAAATACCTCAATTTTTGGTAAACATGGGAAAACCATGAGAAGGTTTTCCAGTTTGATAAGTTTTTTATATAGAGTCCAAAACCATAGTATGGGTAAACACGAAGAACTCCCCTTTCTTATCTCATATAAACCCACCCAATCTCCCATTTATATTCACACAAAAAAATTTATCACATAAATAATATACCCCACGAAATCTAGTGTCCTCCCAATGTGGTCCAACTTCCCAATAATCTCCTACCAATTTCTTGATTCACCCTCTCGTTGTAATGGATCCTCTCATTCTCCTATTTATTAATGAATATTATCCATTTTATGACATTTATTTCCAATCCCAAATATTAGGATATGTCTCTACACATATCTATTAATTTCCATTTTATTTCCACAAGATTAAATACCACATTATCTCTCATTAATCCATGTTATGTACCTTTATGTTTGATTGTTATGCTGTTGAAATTTGACATTGATTTTTCCATGCCAAGACGTTTTGTTTTGAATACCATTGCTTTTTCCACTCAAGGTTATTGACCTACACATATCTATACATATATTATTGGGTAATTCCATGTATTTATTTACACTCATTGATAATGTTATCAAATTAGATGAAATATGTTATTATGATATATGATCTATGTGGGATATTAATGCATGTACGTGATATGATTATGATGAGTGCACCCAGATAGAACTCCAATGCATAAGGTATTGTTTTAGTCTCACTAGATTTATTGTATGTTGCATGATAGGTCATCCTAAAAAATTATTTTATCATGTCTTGGTTTTTAACATTAACTTATGGTTATGATGCCTTTTTTTAAGTTTCCACATATCCATATTACCTTTATGTTATCTTGAAATATCTTGCTTCATTGTTCATGTTTTTCAATATCACCAATTTAATATCCCATTGAAATTCTTATTGAATAAAATGTAATTATTAATTCATGTTAAAATTTGTTTATTTCCTTACTAGGAATTATAGATAACCCATTTTCTTATATATTTCCTCAGTTTTCCCATTCAGTTTTAAGAGAAATGTAATATTTAGAGTATGTTAAGAATGTTTTCAAAAATGCTGTTATACACATATTTTTTACTGTTATGTAATTTACCTAATTACATAACGTTACAATAATTATATATCTTACATGTTCTATAATGTATGATCTTATATAATAGATCTTGAATTATTTTATAATAAAGGTCACGTTGTCATACGATTGTTTTTGATTTTTGATCATATGTGAATTAATATGCTATTTTAACATGTAAATGAGATATTTTATGACCCAACTATGTATAATTTTATGGTCACCCTATGTTTATAAAAAAAAATTAGGTTTCTATGGGGACATTATTGATTGTATTTGTCATTTCGTGCTCCATCATTGGATATAGTTTTGGACTTATCATTACTTTTAGGAATTTATTTAGATAAATTTATCAATATATTTTTACTTTATACATTAATTATGGGTTTTTTTTTGGTTTGTTTTTTTATTATTTCATAAAGGTGCTTGCAGTTGATTTAACCTCTATCCCAATCCAATTAGTTTAAAGGGTAACACCACTCATTGTTTGAGATTCCTCATATCGTAAGTGCTAGTCTCTAACCTGGGGCCTACTAGATGTGGGAATTAAGGCATATTATTTCTTTTCCTTCATTGTAGACCCTAGAGGTGTTACTTTAGATGGAGGGGTTGAGACACCTTCTATTAATATGATCAGTTTTATGGATTATATTTTTTTCTTTTGGCTTCAAATTCTATATTTTCTTCTACATTTATAATTACTTTATCCCTAATGTCAACTTTAAAATTTTTTATAACTATTTACTATACTTCTATTTATAATATAGATTCGAAAATTACATCATAGTTCATTTCTACTTCTAATTTAACTACTAGTTTTATAGAATTTTTTTCTTTTATTTTTTCTTTATTTATTTTAATATTTATTTCTTTTACCTTAATTTATGAATTTATTTCCAATAATTATAGTTTTATTTTACTAATTATTTTTCAACAATTTCTTCCCAAACTTATTCATCTTCTTCCCTTTACATATTCTAACATCGATCATCAAGATTTTTTATTGTTATTTTAGTTTATTTCATTTTTCTTATGTCTACACCAGAGTTAATGATAATATTTATTTTAGTTGCT
This sequence comes from Viscum album, assembly GCA_963277665.1. Lineage (NCBI taxonomy): Eukaryota > Viridiplantae > Streptophyta > Magnoliopsida > Santalales > Viscaceae > Viscum > Viscum album. Next base: position 1,822,749,182 of record OY728164.1, read on the forward strand.
TCACACATTTCTTAATCTTATTAATTCAATTTCTATTTTTTTATGAATTATTTCCCCATATCATACCTCTGCTCATTATTTTAGATTTCACTTCTAATTATGTTTATATTTAATGTCTTCTTATATGAGGCTTCTCGGTTCTACATTTGACTTTTGTTTTTTCATTTATTTTCTATTCTGTGTTTTCTTTTGACTTCCCTCTTCTTCTACATCCTGGTTTTGGTTTTTGATTTTGAATATTTTCATTAACATTTAGTTTATTATCATTATTTATTCAAATAATTTTTATAAATTTTTTATATTAATATTGTATTTTTTTGATTATTATTATACAATATCTTCTAGATTTATGTTTTTTATTTTTATTTTGAGTAATCCATATTATTTATTAACTCATATTTCAGTTTCATCTTATATCTTATAGATATTTTTTACCTCTAACTCTAGTTCTTCTTTTTTTCATTTATCCCACTTCTTCCTAATGTCATTAATTTCAACATATTATTATACTTCTATATTCTTCTTTTTGTGTATGTATTTGTTTCTTATTATTATATCCAACTGATATATTATTTCTTCTACTTTAAATTAAATTTGAAATTATACTTCCAACTTTTAGATTTTTGAATCTACTTCACCCTATATATCCACTTTTAAAGATTTATTTATAATTTTCTGACTTTTTCCTCTCCATAATGATATTGGATTATGTTCTTTTGATTTGAACCTTGATTCAAGTTCTAATTTTATTTCTACCCCAAATACTTATACTTTTGTTTTTTATTCTACTTAATATTGTTCTCATACTATTGATAATGAGTTTAGCTATTTCATTTAAGCTTAATTCGGAATTTTATTTTTATATTCAACAATATGATTTTATTTTTATATTTTTATTAGTTTTTTCTTCTATTTTCAATCTCTATATTACCTTATAGTACCTCATTCTTGCTTATATATTTTTGATTGTAATATTCAACATCCACTATTTCTCCAACTTTCACATGATAATATGAGGACTGAAATGATTGATATTATCCACTGTATAACTTCACCATGATATTTGTTTTAAATTAAATATAAAAAACTAATGGATCAAAACCCAAAAAACAAATGAGTTGTACATTTAAAATTATGACAATGATCCCTATGATATATTTTATATAATGGAATAATAATGAATTTATATGATGCCCATATTTCCTGGTTTAATGTTGAAATGGATTTCATATTGTTAAGACCAATTAATAAAGGAAAACTCACCCATATGGGTGTCAAAACTTACAAAATGAGATCAGATTTTCCTGAAAACATATGAAAACAATCATAATGTCATTTATGATCTACAAAAGCCAAAAATACATCAATCTAAAACATGAATTACATAGTATTATCAAAACATTTTATTGACATTCATATTTTTATGTAGGTGATAAGTCACCTAAAAGAGGTCAAAATGGGAATTTTTTTTTCAAATTCTATGAAATGTTAAATGAATGATCCTAAAATGATTTGGGATTTATATGAATCAGCTAGGTTGAAATTTATTTCCATGATATATATTTTCTTGATCTAAAGTATCTTTTCTCCTCCAAATTGTTTTTAAAATTCTATATCACCCATAAAGGTCTTAAAACAAAGTAGAAAACTTCGTATGGACTTGTATACATTAAAAAACATCCCCAAAACATTTATTATTTGTAGTAATTAGTCACTCTTCAATTTGATTTCTAGGTTGATTGATATTATTAGAACTATAACTTTATATTGTTGATGCTTGTTAATAAATGCAAACTCACCCATAAATAGATAAAAAATTTGAAAATTATCTTGTATTGGTGTGAAAACATAGGAAAATCATCTTTGAGAGGACCAGTTTGGGATATACCTAACACTGAGAGGGGGGGTGAAACAGTGATGGGTACTTCTTCAATCCAATTCCAAATTTTATCCATGTACCTCTTGACCTGTTAGGATCTTGATTCTCTTATTCTCTTTTCCATGTTTCATGCAATAATAGAAACTAGTAAAAATATTCACACGATATTTTTACAAGGTTCACCACTCAATAAGAGTAGCTACATCCATGCCATGCATGGATATGACTAGTGCATGGATTCTCCATTACTACGTGATATGAAATTATAGTGGAGTGGAAGGAAAACAATCCCTTAGCCAGAGTGAGTCCCTATACTTTATAGGGGGTGAGAAACAATACTCTTCCTTGGACTGGTGATGGCCTAGTCTAACTTGCAGCGTCTAACTGGTTCTTTATTATGCCTATGGAGACAGTCTTCTTCGTTCTTAATAAGTTTGGTTCTACTCTTGATCTATTTCAATAATCCTTACTTGATTACTTGAAAATCATTAGTCAAGAAATTCTATTCTTTCATTCTCTTCTTATCTTGTTCAAAAACATACTGCACTAGTTCTTCTTCTTTCTTCCTCTTAGTGCAACAACTGAGTGCACTAAAACTTCTTCTCTCTTCTTGGCTAGAATCACATACACTGATGTGATTATTCAAACACTGTGGATCCACTCACATAGAATCATCTGAATTAAACTGACCTGAATAAATTTCATCCTTCAGTTGCGAATACTCTATTCTTCTCTTTCTCTACATTCTCTTTGACACAGTATAATTGCAGTGTCTTAATCACTTTCTTCACATTTCAATACCAACACAGTAGTGTATCGGTATACTAACTTCTTCCATTGCGAATATATGAATTCAGTTTCACAACTAGTTCTTCTTCACTTCCAAAAGCACAACATGATAGTTAAAAACCAATCATGTGAGTGTGGTTCTACTTCGCTTTGTGATACTGAATGTTTCACAGTAATTCCTTCTTCGCAAAGTCTCTTCGAGAGTGCTATGTACTTGTCAAATTCCTATGGTACCCTCAAATTTTTTGTGCAACCTTAGAGGCTTCTTGTATGTAGAATTCAATACTTTCACATAAAAACACCTTTTGGCATGCAAATACCTTTTCGTGCAACTCTCATTTTTCACGTAGAACTCCCCGTTTTCGCGTAGCACTTCCTTTTCACGCTGCACTTCTTCTTTTTATGCTGCACATTTTCTTTTTGCGCAATACTCAATATTTAAATTTTTTCATGCTTCAGAGCTCGGTATTTGTCTATGTGTCGACTCTCTTAAAATTAGATGGGTTCACCTCATATTTATAAGCATTTTGACCCTACTCATAAAACCCCTTCCTGCGCGTAAAACTATCTCTCACTTCTTTATATTACGCACACCTTCTTAGATTTTCTGCGCACATCAAGACTTTTCCATTATTCATCATTCTATGTATCAATCCTCTCTTGCACATAAATCATCAAACCCTCATTTTGCGCAGAACCAATTTTTACGTGCACAAGTCGGATGTTCTGCGCACATTGCGCAATCACCTCAAATTTTTCGTGCACCTCTTGCCTTTGTTATTTTTCGACTATCCAATCAAAATACACCAATTTCACGCAAAATTCCACACCACATTCAATATTACGTGCAAACCCAATCTTTCACATGGCATCATAATTCACGCAATTCTCCCATATTTCGCGCATTTTATGCCTTTTCCAATTTTCAAGCTTCTGATCTTGAAACTCCATTTGCGCGAAAAACAATTATTATTCTATTTCGCGCACCACACCAATATTTAATGAATCCTTCATTTTCCATGTAGCAGGTTATGATTTCACGCACATCTATATTTTTTGTGCATCTCATAGATATTTCATACAACATTTTCATTTTGTGCGCATCCCACTGATTTTTCGTGCAACCCACTACTATTTCGCACACCACTTTACTTTTTCACGCAACTTGCCTAAATTTCTACAAACTCCATGAATTTTTCATTTTTCAATTTTCTGACCAAGAATCAGGCCTTATATGCAGAAATATAATCCATATTCAAACTTTCATGAAACATCCATTGCCACCTTAAACTGTGCTTTTATGCCACCCCCAGATTTTCCATTTCATTTTCATTTCTCTCTTCACTTCTTCCCAAAACCATTATTCAGCTTTTATCAAGAATTCCACTATCTTGATATGTATTCTATGATAGAACAGATCTAGCATCTTCATAATTAGAATGGAAAGTACTGAAACTTCCCTATCTTCCAACAACATCACTCCTTCCAATCAAAACTGTATATGAATGGAATCATCATTTCAACCCTTTTCCATCAAAAGGCTTGCATCAGAAGTTCTCCAGACTTATGATATTTGAGAAATACATATCAGGAAAGCATCTTCTGGTTTTATACAATGTGAAATGCATGGATACCTCAAAATGACAAGCCCTTCCACACACTCTCTTTCTCTTCAACCATCATTCTAAAAATCATGCAAATCATGTGATTTTATTCTTCAAGTAATTTCTTGCATGGATTTATATCATGAATAATTTCATGGTCTTCTTCAAATCCGCATTCTTCTTCAATCATACTTAGATGGATGATACTACAACGTTGGTCTTATTCAAATCCTCATTCTTATTCAATCATCCTAATATGGATGATACTTCTCCATTCTGATCCAATCATCCTCAAATGGATGATACTTCACAATTCTTCATTGTTGTAATCAATGTTTCACATTTGACACAAGTTCTTTGAAGATAGGATCATCTCAACAATCATCTGAATTTAATTCACGGAATATTTTCTAATCATGACATTCAATGCTATGATTACATAATAATTCTCCAGGCATACTCACTTCAGTAAATCTCCATTAACATTTGAGTCCTTCTTCATATCCTTCTTAATTTTGATCAGCACTGACAACTATTAACAACAAATACAATATTCATACACAAAGTGGTCCAAACAATCTTAAACTCATTTATCATTTATACGAACCAATTACATTTAAATATATCACCTGAATTTCATTGAATGATTAAATTTATTGTTTTTCCATTTCATTTATAAGTCTCATATAGAATAGCTAAATATATATTAAACACGTTCATATTTCCATGAAAATTTATTAGAACAATCCTAAAGTATTTTTGATATATATAAATCAACCGCTTGTGAATCTAATTATCAGACCAATCATTATGATGCACTATATTTTTACCCTGATATATTTATTCAAATGAAATATAATCCATCTTGAGGTCAAAATTGAGGAGATGACTTTTGATTGATCTGGAATATTTAGATAACTATCTTAATTATTTGTTATCTATAGTAATCATTCCTTCATAAATCAGATGCCCATATGTTTCTATATCATGGGAACTCTGAATATATATTATTAATGGTTATTAATAATTGATAAATCACTCATGTAGTGTTCAAAACTAAGAAAACAAGCTCTCATTGGTGAAAAAAGCATAGGATAATTATCTTCAAGTCGTTTTGGATACGTATAACCCAGCAACACAGTAATCCAACACCTGAATTTATGAGCATAACCAAAAGAGTCATTTAAAATTGATATTATTATTTAAATGAAATGTCATATAAAAAATTTTAAAACTAAAAATATGAGTTCATATTTTCATGAATACTTAGGAGAATGTTACTCAAATAATTTTTGATCGGCAAGAATCGACAACATGTTAATTCATCTTTTGGATTACTCGATATAATTCAATGTATTATTTGTAACACAGTGAGATTTTATGAGAAATATTTTCACTATCTTATGTTATAAGAAACACCCAAGGAATCTTTCACTACATGCAACACTGTCTTGGCTTGCGTTACACAAAAGAGCGATCTTCCTCAATAGCCTGTGTTATACGCAATACCATGTTTCACTAAACAATGATATATTGTTATAAAATTTTTATGAACTAGCCTCTATGAATTGTATTAACCACATTTTTAATTTTATAACAACATCATTCATCTTACACATATTCTAGAACATGGTATGAGAATAAAATAAATTTTTCACGTAATATAAGCATTTTTGAAAAAAAATACAGTTTTTCCTCCTTTTAATGGCTCACCCACTTTAAATATAGTTTTTGACATGTTTACAAGTTAAATATAACAAATTAAACATCTTCCTTTGAATCTAGATATAAAAATTTACTTTTGATAAATTTTTGATATTTTTCTGAAAAGTTTCGTATTTTGATGAATAGTAAAAATAGGCTAAATTTCAATTGAAAACAACATTTTTCCTCAAAATAAATTATATTCAGTAAAATATAGTATTTAATTGTTTTAAATTATAAATAGAATATATTTTTACAACTTAAAATAATATATGTCATTATTATTAATTTTACATTTGAATTATAGGTAAAAACCTGTCAATCTTTGGTAATGTTTTAACTTTTAAAACCTGTTTTCTCAACCGCGAGATAAATTTTAAATTAAATACTGAAAATTATGAGTTTTGAATTTGGAAAAATGGATTTAAATTTTGGAATCATTTGGACCAAATTATGTTAATAGGCTACTTTTCATTTTTGGGCATTATGAATAGTTACTACAGTAAATTTTATTTACCACTGTTAAAGGTATATTTGTTTATTAAGTTTAAATATAATATTATAAAATTACCCTAAAACCGGAAAAAAATTTATTGGATGAAAAAAAGTTGACCCATATCATCTAAGGGTTATAATAGATTCATTTCATGGGCTTTTGACCATGAAAATGATATATTTATTATTAAAACCCAAGAAAGTGACACCATGTAACTCTCTTATATCTTATAAGTGTAATAATTTTAATTTAGAGATAAAATTCATAAAACATCGAACATAAATAGTCACCAAAAATCCAATTAAATTATCTACATCATGTGAATTTATTTATAATTTTTTGGGATTAAATAATTATCATTAATGATAGCACAATAGTGATGTAGAAATTATTTTATTGATTGAAATATCAAATAAATGGTTTTAAAAATAATAAAATATATATTATATGAACAATTAAATGTGATCCAAGAATTTTCTAAATAAATATAAAATTTTATGAATTTATTAAATTTTGTTTTTCGAATATATCCATTCTGTGAATTGTATTTAAATTCAAATAAATGAATAGTTCCAAAATTGACCCTCTTATTATTTTATAAAAAAACATTTTATTAAATTTTTTAAAAATCCCAAAAATATTTAAAAATTATAAATTGAAATTTATATGGTAATAAATGTAATAATTTATCCAATTATGGAAAATCCATAACAAATAAGTAATTATTTTTAACAATTTAAAATTGAGAATATTATTACCACAAATAAAATTAAATAGATTAAGTAAGGATAAAACAAAATGATAAGGATAAATATAAAATAAAAACACGTCTAAATTTTATTTTTTGATGTTATTAAAACCTTATATTACCTCATATCGGAATTTTAGTCACATTGATCGTTATTATGTGGGGTTTGAGTTTATTAAAAATTAATATTTTGGAGGTTTCCAAAAGTTCCACTCTCCTCTCTTATAAAGAGAACCTCCTCCATCTCCTCTTCCCAAAATTTTGATCCTTCATTCATGGAAAAACCCTATATATTTCTCTTCTACACATCCCTAGAAACATTATATAGGTCTTGGTCTTCTTCAAATACCAACATTAGTGCACTATGAAGAGGTTTAGAGGAGGCGCGTCAAATAAGAGGTAATATCCTTTACCGATTCTTTCAAATTTATTTCTCCTTCTACATTCAATTTTTTTTGTTTCATTATAAAGTAATAACATAATAATCACTCATATACTGATATGTTATTATAAATATGAAACAACCCCATTTCACATTCAATCCATCCTATGGAAAATGAAATCACTGCGCATGCGTACGTACGGAATACCGTCTCCACGCCATGGTGTAATATGTTTTTCCACCACCTCCTTACATGGATGGATATAATGGAGTAAAGAATAACTATATATGGTTATTATAACATCATACTAATTCTGAGATATTATATCATACACTCCAATTCCATTCAATAATTATGGGAACGATATAATCGCTCATGCGTACGTACGAATTACCGTCTCCACAACGCGATGAGATTCATTCTCCATGTTAACCACTCAAGAATGATTATAAAGTATATATAATGAATTATAATGAAATATATGACTTAATAATGATACTATATTTATATATATGTTATTTATTAACTTCCATTCATCTTAAAAGGGAAACAAAAACATCGTTAATGCGTACGTAGGGCCTACCATCTCCATGAACAGTGAATTTCATTTCATTTGTTGATATACTATATATATTTTGATGATGAATATATATTATAGATAAATCATGTTTTAAATTCCTGAATTAATTAATCGTGATCTATGTAATCATATAAATAATTACAAGTCAAAACACGTATGACAAATGAAACGATTTTACCCAAAACACAACTTTAACAAGGAATGGACAAAAGAACGGGTAATATAAGTCAGAAGTGAATCATATATTATATCATAAATATTATTATGGTTTTTTACAAGTTAATAATATGTTAAAACACACTATACTAGAGTCTCAGACACATATGGAAGAAATTAGAACTAAGGTAAGGGATAATTATTCCAATCTTGTTCTTATATAGAATTGTTTATTCTTAAGTATTTAATGGGGTTTTTTTCTATCATCCATATCAATGTTTTCATAAAATATTTACTATTCTTCCATGTATGTTTAAAGTCATTTTTACCCTTTTTTTACATTTACCACATGGTATGGAAGGAATCTATCTTTTTTTACCATACGAGGTACTTTTTGACTTTTCCAGCAAAAGTTCAAAAAGACTGTTTATTAACACATACGGCATGAACAGATTTTTACGATTTTATAAATAATTATTTTAATTAATCATTCTCTATAATATTTGATGATTATTTTCAAAAAAATCTATTTCTTTTAAAAGTTCATGGCATTTAGTTAAAAGTATATGATTTTGAAGAAGAAATGATATTTTCCTCAAAAATTTATTTCAAGTGTTTTTTCAAAACTATTTTCCAACTATTATGACATTATTTAGTATGTTTATGTTTCATGTATAATGTCTATTTTCCAACTATTATGACATTCATTAACGATTTGTATCTCAGGAGATATACATGGTAGGAACAAAAAGCGAATCTAGTTCAGTAATACAGGGCTGGAATGGAAAGTAAACCATGTTCAGTAATGGAATTTCTCCACTATGATGGTCTTGGTAGTAATGCCTTGGCTACTATAGAAATCATAACATGTGCTTAATGGTTTCCACAATTACATTTTTTATTCCCATGCTATTAAATCATGATTAATGTTCCTTTATGATCTAAAACTTATGTACTTCCATGATCGATTTCACAACTCACGATTTTGAGTTTTAATCATTATGTTCAAGTTGTTAAGTTAAAATGTATATTCTTGTTGTATTTTATTCATGGATACCCTTAATGAGAATTTGAGCTCACCCTTTTTATTTTTTCTTTTCCCCAGTATATAAAGAATGTTTTTAGGTAATAAAACACAAGGGAAAGATCATTATGGAAGATGTTGAAGATCTTTCACCACGATGAGAAGATTGTGATCAATGTTTTCAAAGACACTAAACTATTATGGTCCATGGGTGTCTATTTTTGTAATGTATTATGTGTTCTGAAAAAGTAATGTAATGTATAAGAACATCAAGCTTGGGACTCAACATTTGGTTTTAAAGGAAATCTTTATTTAACCTTTGGTAACTAGGATGTGAAATCATTAGTGAGATCCATAGAGATATTTCTAAGGTATGTTTAGGGATGTCCATAAGGATAAGTGTAAGTATATGTTATAGTCCTATAATAACAATAAAGACCATATAATTAAACCTAAGTTGTTAGATATTGAAATTAATCCCCCTTTATTATGTTGTTTTCCTAGTATGAGTTTTTCCACTCATACTATTTTTTTTGGGTTTTGGAAAATGGTTCAAAATAGGGAGATTCATGTTAATTGAGAATATGATGGACAATGGAATGATATTCACCAAGAGCAACCAAATGAAATGGGATTTGGAAGGCAAAACATTATTATTGTGCCTAATCAGCCATCTCATAATATGATCAATAATCTAAAATTTGGTATGTTTCCAGACTCATCTAAAAAGAGAAAGATGAAGCTTCATGATGATCATAGAGGAATGAATGTTCAATTTCCCTCATGTAAATAATGTGGGAATAGGCATCTGAGAAAATGTTTCAAAGGAACGGGAAGATTCTTTGGGTGTGGAAAAGAAGGACACAAAGCCAATAATTACAAAGGAAACCCTTCAGTTAACACTATGGAAATGGATAATTGTATTTCTAAGACATCAAAAACGGTTAAATGTCTTAAATGTGGAATGTACAGGCATTATGCAAACCAATTACCTAAGGGAAAATCTCATGAAGAGAATCAGCATGGTCTTATGGGTTGTATTTATGTTGATGATGATGAAGAGACTAAAATTGATATATGAGATAAAATAAGTGTTGAGAAATAAAATTATGACACTCGGTCAATGGTTTTAATGGTAGTTTAATGATTGCATGTTTATCAAGAGTAATTTTGTAATAGTAATTACATGGTACTATAGAATAAATAAACTAATAAGGATTGTTACACTATTGTTTTTCCTTATGTTTTTGAAAGTATATGTTGAATGGTACTGGTAACCAAGAAATGTTATTCATATATTTTTGGAAAGTACCTAATATGTGAAAAATGAAGGGATAAGGAGATAATGAAATGCATGATATTATTAATGAGCTCATGACTGATATAAGTACAATGTGATATCATGGGGTGAGTATATAGAAATTTTGGGATTTTTGTATGTGGGAAGAGTAATCTTTTGACAGCATTCATGTTTTCACTAAGGTTCTATGATAACTCATGTTTCAAGTGAATTTATGATTAATGGATTCACATGTTTGGAATGTGACCAACAAGATATAACTTATGATATATGGGGTATTAATGATGGTGTTCACATACCTATTATATGAAATTTCTAATAATCATTTTCATTACACTATGAGTTTGGAAAGAAGTATTTTAGTTAAGCCTAAAGATTGAATGGATTATGTCGGACATCAGATAGTATTGTTTAAGGATAAAAACTTTTTCTCAATATTATTTCTGGAATGTTATAATAGTGTAGTTTCAGAAATAGGGAAACATGTAGGACGGGAGACAACCCATTTCTTTGAACAAGGTTTCAGTAATCGAACTCACAACATAAGTACAATAGGCCTTTATCAGCTACCACGGGCCAACATGATGTCCTTGGTTAGTATAAATTAGTTTTTTTATTAATCGGTATGATAGATGATGTATAAGTCCATTTTGGAATCATATACAATAATTCTCACCATAGACGAACTTATAAATATTTAATAATTTCTGCTAACATTTTTAATGATTGATGGAATGACCTATCATTATATCGAATGATCTGCTATCACTTCAAGAATGAAAATTTTAACTTCATTTCTTTAAATAAGAGATGAAGTGGAAATTATTCATGGAATGACCAACAATGATATTACACTGAAATCATGTAAGTATTTATCCTTATTAAAAAATTCATCAACTTTTGGGAAATGATATTGGAAAACAAAATTTTTTCCCTAGTACCCTCATATCTAATGAATTATATGGTACTTTAGATCATCACAAATTTATGGCTGTGTGATTGTTGGCTTCTTTATAGCAATGTTCTCTACCAATCTTCATTAGAACATGATGGATAGATTTATCTTCCATATCCAAATTTTCACCTATATTATCTTATATGGAAACCCAACGTTGAGTTACATGGGGTGACCGTTATGTTTCTAAATTTCCTTTTTAAAAGTATGTTTTAGTATTTCTTTTTACGATGTGGGTTTCTATGAATGAAACTTTGAAGAAGTAAATGATTTTTAAGCTCAATGAATTTCAAGGGAGAAATTAATTTTAAGGGGGGTAGATTGTAACACACTAAGATTTGATGAGAAATATTTTTTTGCCTTATGTTACATGCAAAACCAAAGGATGATTTTACAACATGCAACACTGGCTTGTCTTGCGTTACACGCAAGAGTGACCTTCCTCAATAGCGTGTGTTTTACGCAATACTACATTTCACAAAACAACGACATATTGTCATAAAATTATTATGAATTAGCCATTATGAATAGTATTAAAATAGTTTTGAATTTTATTAAAATATAATTCACCATACACATATTCTAGAACATGGTATGAGAACAAAATAAATTTTTCGGTAAAATTAGTATTTAAAAAAAAGTAGTTTTGCCGCCTTTTGATGGAACACCCACATTAAATATAGTTTTTGACCTATTTATAAGTTAAATTTGAAAAATTAATCTTTCTAATTGGAATTAGGATTTAAAATTTCACCTTGGATAAATATTTGATATTTTTTTGATAAGATTCTTATTTTGATGAATAGTAAAAATACGCAAAATTTTAATTGAAAACAACTTTTTTCATCAAAATAATGTATATTGTTAAAATATATTATTGAATTGTTTTAAATTATAAATAGAATATATTTTTACCACTTAATATAATATAAGTAATTAGGATAAATTTTATATTGAATTCATAGGTAAACATATTTAAATCTTTTGCAATGTTTTATCTTTTAAAACCCATTTTCTGAACAGCGTGATTAATTTTAAATTACATACTGAAACTTCTATGTTTTGAATTTAAAAAAATAGATTCTATATTTGGAATCATTAGGTAAAAATTATGTTAATAGGCTACTTTTTATTGTTTGGCATTATGAATAGTTACTACTGTAAATTTTATTTACCACTGTTAAAGGTAAATCAGTTAATTAATGGTAGAAATAATATTATAAAATTACCCTAACACCAACCAAAATTATATTTGATGAATAAAATCCAACCCATATCACCTAAGGGTCGGATTATATTCATTTCATGGACTTTTGACCCTGAACATGATGTAATTATTATAAAAACTAATGAAAGTGACAACATGTGTGACAATCGGGTCCCGGTGACAGCACATACACCCCGCCTTAACATGGCCATCGGGTCCTTGCCCACCAGGTACCCCCAATTGCCCCGCAGACACGTGGGCCACATGCCAACACATGTCCTTTCCAGTGTGCTTTATCCTCACTCACACACATCCTGGAAAACTTCTCAGGAGGTCACCCATCCTGGGAAACTTCCCAGGAGGTCACCCATCCTGATCACTACTCCAGGCCAAGCACGCTTAACTGTGGAGTTCTAACCAGGTAGGCTCCCGAAAAGGAAGGTGCACCTTGTTGACATTAGTCATATCATTTAGTCATTTAAACCTTTATCATTTGGGGATGTTACAACATGTCACTCTCTTATATCTTATAATTGTAATAATGTTAATTTGGTGATAAAATTCAAAAAAATAGAAGTTAAATAGTCCCCATAATTCCAATAAAATTATCTACATAATTTGATTTTATTTAGAATTTTTAGGCATTAAATAATTATCATTAATGATGACACAATACTGATGTAGAAATTATTTTATTGATTGAAATATCAAATAAATGTTTTCAAAAATATTAAAATAAATACTATATGAACTATTTAATGTTCTCCAAGAATTTTATAGATAAATATGGAATTTTATGAATTTATTATATATATTTTTTTGAGTATATCCTTTGTGTGGATTTTATTTAAATTCAAATAAATGAATAGTGTCAAAATTGACACTATTGTTATTTTATAAATATAACATATTATTAAATGGTTTTGAAATCACAAAAAAAATTTAAAAATTATAAATTGAAATTTATATGGTCTAAAATGTCATAAAATATCCAATTATGGAAAATTAAAAACACATAAGTAATTATTTAAAACAATTTAAAAATTAAAATATTATTAACACAAATAAAAATAACTATATTAAATAAGGATAAAACAAAATGATAAGGTTTAAAATAAATTCAAAACATGTCTAAATTTGATTGGATAATTTAATTACAACCCTATCATAACTAATATCCTAATTGTAGTCACATTGGATGTTTTTATCTGGGGTTTGAGTTTATTATAAATTAATATTTTGCTGATTTCTAAAAGCGCCCCTCTCCTATATTATAAAAGGGAACCTCCTCCCTCTCCTTTTCACAACATTTTGATCCTTCATGCTCTTCCAAACCCTAAGAATTTATCTCTTACACTTCTCTGAAAAAATACTTGATTTCCTGGTCTTCTTTGAAGACCATCATTAGTTCCTAAGAGAATGTTTAGTAGAGGCGCGTCAAAGAAGAGGTAATATCCATTTCCGATTATTTCAAATTTATTTCTCCGTCTACATCAACTTCTTTATTTTTTTCATTATAAAGTAATAAAATAATTATCACTAATATACTAATATTTTATCATAAATATGAAACAATCTCATTTCATCTTCTATCTATCCTATGGGAAATGAAATCACTGCGTATGTGTACGTACGGAATATTGTCTCCACGCCATGCTGTAATATATTTTTCCACCACCACCTAACATGGATTGATATAATGGTGTAAGGAATAAATATATGTGGTTATTATAAAATCATACGGATTCTAAGATATTATATCATCCACTCCAATTCCATTCAATAATTATGGGAACGATATCATCGCTCGTGCATACGTATATATTATCGTCACCGCGAAGCGATGAGATTCATTCTCCATGTAAACCATTCAAGATTGATTTTAATGTATATATAATGAATAATAATTAAATATATGACATAATAATGATACTGTATTTATTTATCTATTATTTTCTTACTTCTATTCAATTTAATAAGAAATGAAAACATCGTTCATGCGTACGTACGAGCTACCGTCTCCATGAACGGTGAATTTCATTTAATTTATTAATATACTATATATATTTACATACTGAATATATATTATATATAAATCATGTTTTAAATTCTGGAATTAATTAATCATGATCAATGTAATCATATGAATAATTACATGTCAATACACATACTAGAGATGAAACGATTTTACCAAAAACACTACTTTAACATGGAATTGACAAAAGAAAGGGTAATATAAGTCATAATTGTAACACCTCGAGATTTTAGGAAAAATATTCTCTTTAATTTCATTAATGTCTTGTGTTGTACGCTACACCAAAAGGATCTTGCACAACACGCATCCGTGACTTGCCATTCATTACACGCAATCACGACCTTCCTTGATAGCGTGTGTAGTACGCAATACCGAGTTCCACTAAACAACGATATGCTATTAAAATATTATTAAAACTAGCCCTTATGAATAGTAATAACCACTTTTTGAAATTTTGGAAATTTTATTTTTCAAAATGGACTTCATTTTTGGATTCGGAATATTGAAATTATCTTAGGGTAAAATTTTGGTAATTTTCGGAGAACTTTCATATTTTGATGAATAGTGGAAATTACTAAATTTTAATTAAAAACAACGTTTTCAATCGAAATAATTAATAGTGATAAATTATTAATTTTAGTGGTTTTAAAGTATATTTAGAATATATTTTTACAATTTGATACAATGATGTTCATTGGATGTAATTTCACATTTAAACCACTTATAAACAAGTTTCAATCTTTTGATAGTTATTATCTCTTAAAAACACGCTATTTGTTTTGATGACGGGAATTAATTTTTAAATTAGTTAATGAAACTGATATGTTTTGAATTTGGTAAAATAGGCATCATTTTTTAGTTCATAATATCAAATATAGCTTAGGCTTAATTTTTGTTATTTTCTGAAAATTTTAAATTTTTGATTAATAGTGAAACCACTAAGTGGTAGTTAAAAAAACTGAATTGTTCATAAAACATAATTTTACCGCTTCTGTGAGTGGAATTTCAAAAATCCGAGAGACACGGTTGATGTCAGTAAGTAAAATGTGGTTCAACGAGATGAAAATAATTTTTTGGTGAATAATAACTTTTTTTTATTTACCACGGTTAAAAGTAAATAGGGTAATTAAGGGTAAAAATGATATTATTATTACCTTAACACATGTCCTAATTCTATTGGATAAGTGTAATTCGACCAAAAACAATCTTAGGAATAAAATAGGAACATTTAGGCCCATTTTAATTAGATTAGGACATTTATTATAATTTAATTTAAAGAAGAGTTAAAAGAGTTAAAATCAAAGTATATTTAATAAAACATTTTTAATATAGGGTTTTACATAAGATAAATTCGACTATAAATATTATTTAGAAAGCTAAAACGATTTCCTACATAATGGTATTTTATTTGTAATTTTTAGACATTAAATAATCTAATTTATTTATGACAAAACGATGATGGAGTAATTATCTTATTAATGAAATATTGACGTAATTGATGTTATAAATACCCAAATAAATATAATTTGAGGCTTTTTATGAATGCCACTAATTTTCAAGGTTATTATGACATGTTAGTATTTATTTAATTAACTTTTTTAGAACTTATCATTCTGTTATGAATTTCACAAAAATCAATTACAAAATAGTGTCAAAATTGACATAAAATAGTTTTTAAAACAAATATTATATTATTAATTGTTATTTTATTCATAAAAATCTAAGGATCGGAAAAATGACTTAGCTAAGGTTATATATATTAATAATTAACAACATGGGGTTATTTTGGCTTCTTATAGTAAGTTTATTAACCTTATAGTGTAAGAACATAAGAAGACACGGTAAAAGTAAAATTATTTAACTTAATGTTAAATCTAAATGATAAGGTTAAAATAGGAACCTAAACTTGTCTAAATTCTATTGGATGAGTGGATTTCGACCCATCCCCACCTTATACTCGAATTAAATCAAATTTGAGCTATTTAAAACCGAACATGACTTTATAATAAAATAATATTTTTAGTTTTTCCAAAGGAGCCCCTCTCATCCCTTATAAAAGGGCACCTCCTCCCTCTCTTCCTCACACAACTTTGAGCCTTCAAGCTCGTCCAACCCCTACCAAATTACCTTCTCCACTTCCATAGAAACATCATATAGGTTATGGTCTTCCTTAAATACCAATTTTAGTGCCCTAAGAGCAGGTCTCAAAGAGGCGCTTCAAATAAGAGGTAATTTCTGTTACCGATTCTTTCACCTTTATTTCTTCTTCCACTTCTTCTTCTTAGGTTGTTTCATTATAAAGTAATAATATCAGTATCAATCATATACTGATATGTTATTATAAGTATTAAACAATCCTATTTCACCATCTATCCATCCTACGGAAAATGAAATCACCGCGCGTGCGTACGTACGACATACCGTCTCCACGCCGTGGTGAAATCTATTTTCCACCACCACCTTACTTGGATGGGTATAATGGTGTAAATAATATCTATATATTATTATTTTAATGTGATATTGATTCTGAAATAGTATACATACACTCCAATACAGTCCCACGATCATGAGAACGATATCATCGCTCGTGTGTACGTACAGACTACCGTCTCCACGACGCGATGAGATTCATTCTCCACATTAACCATTCATGAGTGATTATAAAGTATATATAAGAAATAATAATGAAATATATGACACTATAAAGCTACTGTATTTATGTATATATGTATGTCATCTATTTAATTCCATTCAACTCAATAAGGAAACGAAAACAGCGTCCATGCGTACGTACGGCCTACCGTCTCCATGAACGGTGTATTTCATTCCATTTACTAATTTATTATATATATTTATATTCTTAATATATATATAAATCATGTTTTCTTTTCTAGAATTAAGTAATTATGATCTATGCAATCATATGAATAATTACAAGTCAAAATACGGATGACAAATGAAACAATTTTACCCAAAATGCTACTTTAACATGAATTTACAAAAGAACGGGTAATATAAAGTCATAAGTGAACCATATATGATATCATAAAAATGAATATGATTCTGTAATATTTCAATTACATTATTTAAATCATTATACAGGAGGTTCGGACACTTACGAAGCAAATCGCACCTAAGGTAAGGGAAATATCACAATCTCATTTTTATCCGAGATTGTTTTTACTTTGGCATTTACTGGGGTGTACATTATCATCCACATCCATGTTCCCTCAATATGTAATATTGTTTCCATCCACTTAAAAAAGTTTAAATCCAATTTTACCCTTTGGTGAGTTTTTAGTAAAGAATATGAAAGGAATCTTTTGTCGTTTTTCATAAGATGTACGTTTTGACTTTTCCGACAAAAGTACGAGAAGAATGTTTTCTTTTAACTTATAAGACATGAATGGATTTTTAAAACATTATTTCCAAGAAGATTCCTTTACAAGTTTTCAAGTTTATTTTTAATCAACTTCTTTTAGTTTAAAATTGTATGACATGTTATGAAAGGAAAAGTATTTTTGAAGTAGAAAGGATATTTTCCTCAAGAATGAAGTTCAAGTGTTTTATCAAAATTATTTTCCATCTAAGATAATAATGGGTTCTGTTTTTATCTATATTATTTCATTGATTTGATTATGTTGTGATGGAAATATTTTTATGAATTCCATTATCTTATATGAATTGTATTATGATGTCACGATGTTTAAGATTCGCATTTTTATTACATGGGTTATGCAATGATGTATGGTTTATGATTTTGTGGCACACATAAGAATGGTATCATTATGAGATGGGTGGGACCTATTTCTCCCTCCAATGCATTGGGTAAAGATTTTATATCTCATGAGATAGACATGGCTGGAATGGTAGGTTATACCGGTTCAGTGAAACAGGACTGAAACGAGGGTGACTCGGTTCAGAAAGGGACTTTGTCCACTAAGATAGTCTTGGCAATGAGTCTTGACTAATAAGAAATGATTCTCTATGATTATGTGTGTATGCCACAAAGTTTAATGTTTTAAGTTATGATTATTGTGATTACATTTCACTGCCATGAGTTATCCCAGGTTATGAAATTATGATATCTTTTACAGGTTAAGATTTCCAAAAGTTATGTGCTTATGTATATGATGTGATTGATATTTCTTTTGTTTACCCTTACTGAGAATTTGAGCTCACCCTTTTATGTTTTCTTTTCCCCAGGATATAAAGAAAGGTTTTAGGTATAAAAAAAAGGAAGATCTTTATGGGATATGTTGAAGATCTTTCACCAGGATTAGAAGATTATATTCCGAGTTTCCAACGACACTAAACTATTACGATCCTTGTGTGTGTGTTTTTGTTATGTACTAAGTATTCCACAAAAGTAATGTAATATCTATGTAAGTCAAGCTTCGGGTCTCTACAGTTGGTATCAGAGGAAAGGTTTAGTCAACCTTTGGAAACTAGGATGCGAAAACGTTAGTGAGATCCCTATAGATTTTTCTAAGGTATGTCTAGGGATGTCCCTAAGGTTAAGTATACGTATAGGTTATAGTCCTAGAATTGCACTAACGATCTTAGAATTTAACATAAGATGTTAGATATTGAGGATACTCCCCCTTTATAATGTTGTTTTCCCTAGCATGATTTTTTCCTCTCACACTATTCTTTTTGGGGTTTAGACGATGGCTGGAACCTGAAGGAACCGTGTTGATCAATGCAACGGACAATGCAATGATTGTCCTCCTGAACAAACAGATGTTATGGGAGATGGAGTGCAAAATCTTATTGCTATACTTACACAAGCTATGAATCATTCTTAACATCCAAATGAGAAGAGAAGGGAACAATATTCTATTGAGTCCTTCATGAGGCAACGTCCACCTTCTTTCAGTGGGACTTCCGATCCACTTGTTGCCGAACAATGGATCAGTACCAATGAAAGATATTTTCAGTTCTTCAATGTTCTGAACATGATAAAGTCATCTTAGCAGTATATCGTTTGGAAGGTGAAGCTGATCAATGGTGGAATCTTATCAAGAATACAAGGCCAAGAGATGAAATTGAGTTCATGGAATGGGACGTGTTCAAGAACTTGTTTTTCAGTGAGTACTTCCCTCGTATTCTTCGAACAAAGATGGAAAAGGATTTCCTTGAGATGAAGCTCAAGGATGATGAATCTGTTGGTAAATACGAAGCGAATTTTACAAGACTTGCAAGGTATGCATCTTGCATTATCATCCAACCTGAAAGTAAAGTTGATCTATTTTTCAGTGGCTTAAAACCAAGTCTTCGAATGGAATTCACTATAAGATACTTCAGTAGCTATGAAAACATTGTGCGTTGTGCTATCAAGGTAGAAAGGGAAGTTGGTGTTACATATCCATCTCATGGTTTTGACAAGAAACGAAAGATGGAGTTCAAGGAGAAATCTCAGAATAATGGTGAAAAGAAGATGAATGTTTCCTTATGCTCAAAGTGTGGAAAGAAGCATGGTGGAGATTGTCTTAAAGAGACTAGAAAATGTTTTAAGTGTTTAAAAGAAGGTCATCGAGCAGCTGAGTGTCGAAGTAATGGAAAAAGGGTTTCTAATGATGTGAATAAAGCAAAGACTGCAGAGAATGCACCACCAACACTTCAATGCTTCAAGTGCAAGGAAATGGGGGCATTATGCTAATAAATGCCCTAATCCAAGGGTTAGTGATGGTCAACATGAGCAACCACTTAAGGAAAAGGACAAAGGGAAGTCACATGCGATCACTATAGGCGATTCTGAATATGACAACGATGTGGTGGAATGATTAAGTGTTTATGTAATGGGATTCCAAAATAGTGTTGTATATAGTATCGTAGAATATTAGAATATGTCTGTATTGGTCTATTGTGGTTTTCAATAAATTTATGGTACCAGTAACTATGTAATGTGATTGAGATATTTTTGGAAAAAGAATGATACGCGCATAATGAAGGGAAAACGAGAAAATGAAATATTTGACAATATTCATGAACTCATTATTGATATAAGGACTAGGTGATATCATGGTTTGAGTATATAGAATTTTGAGGATTTTGGTATGTGGATGGTGTTAACTTTTAACTGCATTCATGTTTTCACTAAGGTTCAATGGGTATTCAAGAGAATACATGATTAAGGACTTTGAATGTTTGGAATATGACCAACAAAACATATCTTATGACATATGGGGATCAACGATGGTATTAAATCTCTGGTAATCGTTTTCACTATGTTATGAGAGTGGACTGCAGTATTATGGATAAGCCTAAAGATTGGAATGGATTATGTTGGAAATAAGTTATTATTGTTTAAGGATAGAAGTTTTTTCGATATTATTGATGGGATGTTATAGTAATATAGTTTTAGAAAAAGGACAACCTGCAGGACGGGCGACAACCCATCGCGTCGGACAAGGCTGTGGGAATCGAACCCACAACCGAAGTGCGACTGGCCTTTATTGCCTACCACTGGCCTACATGAAGTCCCTGTTTAGTAGAAACTAGTTTTATTATATTAAGCAGTATGATATATGAAGTATAAGTCCATTTTAGGAACCATATATGATTAATCTCACTATAGAATGACTTATGTATATTTAATTACTTTTGTTAACCTTTTGTTTGAGACAGATGGAATGACCCGTCATTCTATCACATGATCTGCTAACACTTCATGAATAACAAATTCAACTTCATTTATTTAATAGATGAAGTGGAAATTGTTCAAGGCATGAGCAACAGTGAGATTGTACCAAAATAAAGTAAGTATTTATTCTAATTCAAATTCTTCAACATTAGGGAAACAATCTTGAAAACCAAAAATGCATTCTTAGTGCTCTTATATCTGATGAATCCGATGGTACCTTATATCGTCACGAATTTATGGCTTTGTGATTGCTAGCTTTTCCATAGGCATGTTCTCTACCACTCTCCATCAGAACATGATGGTTAGATTTCTCTTCCATATCCATATTTTCACCTATGTGGAAACCCAGTGATTAGTTTATTTGGGTAACAGTTACGTTTCATACTTTTGGTTTTTGGTTTTGGTATTCCTTTTTACAATGTGGGTTTCGATTAAATAAACTTTCTAATAGTAAACCATTTATAACCCCAATGAATTTTGAGGGCGAAATTCATTTTAAGGGGGGTAGAATGTAACACCCCAAGATTTTATGAAAAATATTCTTTTTAATTTCATTAATGTCTTGTGTTGTATGCTACACCAAAAGGAGTTTTCACAACACGCATCCTTGACTTGCCTTTCATTACACACAATCGCGGCCTTCCTTGATAGCGTGTGTAGTACGCAATACCGAGTTTCACTAAACAACGATATGCTATTAAAATATTATTAAAACTAGCCGTTATGAATAGTAATAACCACTTTTTGAAATTTTTTAAATTTTATTTTTCAAAATGGACTTCATTTTTGGATTCGGAATATCGAAATTAGCTTAGGGTGAAATTTTGGTAATTTTCGGATAACTTTCATATTTTGATGAATAGTGGAAATTACTAAATTTTAATTAAAAAAACTTTTTCAATCGAAATAATTAATAGTGATACGTTATTAATTTTAGTGGTTTTAAAGTATATTTAGAATATATTTTCACAATTTAATTCAATGATGGTCATTGGATGTAATTTCACATTTAAACCACTTATAAACAAGTTTCAATCTTTTGATAGTTATTATCTCTTAAAAACACGCTATTTGTTTTGACGACGGGAATTAATTATTATATTAGTTAATGCAACTGATATGTTTTGAATTTGGTAAAATAGACATCATTTTTGAGTTCATAATATCAAATATATCTTAGGCCTAATTTTTGGTATTTTTCTGAAAACTTTCAATTTTTGATTAATAGTGAAAGCACTAAGTGGTAGTTAAAAAAACTGAATTGTTCATAAAACATAATTTTACCGCTTCTGTGAGTGGAATTTCAAAAATTCGAGAGACACGGTTGATGTCAGTAAATAAATTGTGGTTCAATGAGATGAAAATAATTTTTTGGTGAATAGTAACTTTTTACTTTTATTTACCACGGTTAAAAGTAAATAGGGTAATTAAGGGTAAAAATGATATTATTATTACCCTAACGCATTTCATAATTCTATTGGATAAGTGTAATTCGACCAAAAAAACTTAGGAATAAAATATAAACATTTAGGCCCACTTGAATTAGATTAGGACATTTATTATAATTTAATTCAAAGAAGAGTTAAAAGAGTTAAAATCAAAGATTATTTAATAAAACATTTTTAATATAGGGTTATACATAAGATAAATTCGACTATAAATATTCATTAGAAAGATAAAAGGATTTACTACATAATGGTATTTTATTTGTAATTTTTAGACATTATATAATTTAATTTAATTATGACACAACGGTGATGCATTAATTATCTTATTAATGAAATATTGACATAATTGATGTTATAAATACCCAAATAAATATAATTTGAGACTTGTTATGAATTCCACTAATTTTATAGGTTAATATGACATGTTAGTATTGATTTAATTAAATTTTTTAGAACTTATCTTTCTGTTATGAGTTTCACAAAAATCAATTACAAAATAGTGTCGAAATTGACATAAAATAGTTTTTTAAACAAATCTTATATTATTAATTGTTATTTTATTCCTAAAAATCTATGGTTCATCCAAATGACTTAGATAATGTCATATATATTAATAATAAACAACTTGGGGTTCTTTTGGCTTCTTATAGTAAGTTTATTAACCTTATAGTGTAAGAACACAAGAAGGCACAGTAAAAGTAAAATTATTTAACTTAATGTTAAATCTAAATGATAAGGTTAAAATAGGAACCTAAACTTGTATAAATTATATTGGATGAGAGGATTTAGACCCATACCCACCTTATCCTCGAAATAAATCAATTTGGAGCTATTTAAAACCAAACATTGCTTTATAATAAAATAATATTTTTATTTTTTCCAAAGGAGCCCCTCTCCTCCCTTATAAAAGGGAACCTCCTCCCTCTCTTCCTCACACAACTTTGAGCCTTCACGCTCGGCCCACCCCTGCGAAATTCTCTTTTAAACTTCCCTAGATACATCCTATAGGTTCTGGTATTCCTCAAAGACCAATTTTAGTGCCCTAAGAGGAGGTCTCAAAGAGGCGTTTCAAAGAAGAGGTAATTTCCGTTACCGATTCTTTCACCTTTATTTCTTCTTCCACTTATTCTTATTAGGTTGTTTAATTATAAAGTAATAAAATCAGTATTGATCATATACTGATATGTTATTATAAGTATGAAACAATCCTATTTCACCATCTATCCATCATACGGAAAATGAAATCACCGCGTGTGCGTACGTACGGAATACCGTCTCCACGCCGTGGTGAAATCTATTTTCCACCACCACCTTACTTGGATGGGTATAATGGTGTAAATAATATCTATATATTATTATTTTAAAGTCATATTGACTCTGAAATAGTATACATACACTCCAATATAGTCCCACGATCATGAGAATGATATCATCGCTCGTGCGTACGTACGGACTACCGTCTCCACGACGCGATGAGATTCATTTTCCACTTTAACCATTCATGAGTGATTATAAAGTATATATAAGAAATAATAATGAAATATATGACATTATAAAGCTACTGGATTTATGTATATATGTATGTCATCTACTTAATTCCATTCAACTCAGTAAGGAAACGAAAACAGCGTCCATGCCTACGTACGGCCTACCGTCTCCATGAACGGTGTATTTCTTTCCATTTACTAATTTATTACATATATGTATATTATGAATATATATATAAATCATGTTTTATATTCTGGAATTAATTAATTATGATCTAAGCAATCATATGAATAATTACAAGTCAAAACACGGACAACAAATGAAACAATTTTACCCAAAATGCTACTTTAACATGAATTTACAAAAGAACAGGAAATATAAAGTCATAAGTGAACCATATATGATATCATAACAATGAATATGATTCTGTAATATGTCAATGACATTATTTAAATCATTACACAGGAGGTTTGGACACTTACGAAGCAAATCGGACCTAAGTTAAGGGAAATATCAAAATCTCATTTTTATCTGAGATTGTTTTTACTTTGGCATTTACTAGGGTGTATTTTAACATCCACATCCATGTTCCCTCAATATGTAATTTCGTTTCCATCCACTTACAATAGTTTAAATCCAATTTTACCCTTCGGTGAGTTTTTAGTAAAGAATATTAACGGAATCTTTTGTCGTTTTTCATACGAGGTACTTTTTGACTTTTCCGACAAAAGTACGAGAAGAATGTTTTATTTTAACTTATACGACATAAATGGATTTTTAAAACATTATTTCCCGGAAGAATCCTTTACATGTTTTCAATTTTATTTTTAATCAACTTATTTTAGTTTAAAATTGAATGACATGTTAAGAAAGGAAAGGTGTTTTTGAAGTAGAAAGGATATTTTCCTCAAGAATGAAGTTCAAGTGTTTTATCAAAATTATTTTCCATATAAGATAATAATGGGTTCTATTTTTATACCTATTATTACATTGATTTGATTTTGTTGGGATGGAAATATTTTTATGAATTCCTTTATCTTATATGAATTATTTTATGATGTCACGATTTTTAATATTCCCATTTTTATTACATGGGTTATGCAATGATGTATGGTTTATGATTTTGTGGCACACATAAGAATGGTATCATTATGAGATGGGTGTGACCTATATCTCCCTCCAATGCATTGGGTAATGATTTTATATCTCATGAGATAGACATGGTTGGAATGGTAGGTTATACGGGTTTAGTGAAACAGGACTGAAATGAGGGTGACTCGGTTCAGAAAGAGACTTTGTCCACTATGATAGTCTTGGCAATGAGTCTTGACTAATAAGAAATGATTCTTTATGATCATGTGTGTATGTCACAAATTTTAATGTCTTAAGTTATGATTATTGTGATTTCATTTAACTGCCATGAGTTATCCTAGGTTATTAAATTATGATCTCTTTTACAGGTTAATATTTCCAAAAGTTATGTGCTTATGTATATGATGTGATTGATATTTCTTTTGCTTACCCTTACTGAGAATTTGAGCTCACCCTTTTATGTTTTCTTTTCCCCAGGATATAAAGAAAGGTTTTATGTATAAAAAAAAGAAATATCTTTATGGGATATATTGAAGATCTTTCACCAGGATTAGAATATTATATTCCGAGTTTCCAAAGACACTAAACTATTACGATCCTTGTGTGTGTGTTTTTGTTATGTACTAAGTATTCCGAAAAAGTAATGTAATATCTATGTACGTCAATTTTCGGGTCTCTACAATAATTGATTCATATATGACATCATAAATATTATTATAGTTCTGATACAAGTTAATAATATGTTTAAACCCACTATACTGAAGTGTCAGACATATGTGGAAGAAATTTGACTTATGGTAAGGGATAATTATTTTAATCTCGTTCTTATCCGGGATTTTTTATTCGTAAGTATGTTCTTGGCTTATGTTTGTCATCCATTTCCATGTTTTCATAAAATTTTTACTATTAATAAATGCATATTTAAAGTCATTTTTACCATTTATTGACTTTTACCACATGGTATGTAAGGAATCATTCTTTTGCTTACCATACAAGGTACTTTTTATCTTTTCCAGCAAAAGTATGAGATGAATTATTTTTTAACTAATACAGCATGAACTAAATTTTTATATATTATAAACCGTTATTTTCATGAATATTACTCTATATGATTTCATGATTATTTTCAAATAAATAATTTTATATTAAAATTACATGAAATTTTTTAAAATGAAAATGATTTTGAAGAAGAAAGCATATTTTCCTCAAGAATTCATTTGAAGTGTTTTATCAAAACTATTTTCCATCTATGATGACATTATTTTGTATGTTTATGTTTCATGAATAATGTCTCTTTTATTTACGTGCTTTGATTTTACTTGTGATGAAATGAAATACATTTGTTTTATATGAATTATGTTATGATGGGATGATGTTTATGAAACCCATTTTATTCTTTAGGTTATGATGAATGATTTCTGTTTATTTTATGGCACACGTAAGAATGATTTAATTACGATATGGGTGGGACCTATATCTTCCTCCAATGCATTGGGTAAAGATTTATATCTCATTAGATTGATGTGGCTGGAATGACAAGTGAATCTGGTTCAGTAATACAGGGTTGGAACATCAAGTACACCCTGTTCAAAAATGGACTTTGTCCACTGTGGTATTCTTGGCACTAATGCCTTGGATACTATGTAAATCATAACATGTTCTGAATGGTTTCCACAATTACATGTTTTATTCACATTCTATTTTATCATGATTAATGTTATTTTATGAATTATGCCTTACGTACTGCCAATATTTATTTCACAAATCAAGATTTTCATGTTAAAACATTATGATCATGTTTTTAAGTTCAAGTGTATATGGTTGTTTTATTTTCATCATGCTTACCCTTACTGAGCATTTGATCTCACCCTTTTAATGTTTCCTTTTCCACACAATATAAAAAAAATGTTTTAGGTATGAAAAAAAGGGAAAGATCATTATGGGAGATTTTGAAGATCTTTCACCCTGATTTGAATAATGTGTTCCAGGTTTCCAAAGACATTTAACTATTACTGTCATTGGGAGTCTATTTTTTTTATTTATTAAGTATTCCACAAAAGTAATGTAATGTACAAGTACATAAAAAATGATTCTCTATATTATTTCACTATAATATTTATACCAAAGTGAAATGTCACATGTCAAGTGATCACAACTGAGTAAATGAGTTCATTTAGAGCATGTTCTCTATATAAATTTAAAATATTTAAATCCATAATTTTTCTTATTATGAGCACACACCTCATTTGACTATTGCCAAATACCTTTCTATAAGTAAAAAAATTATTATGAAAACATTTTCCAATGATTCCACAATAATTCGAGGCCCATTTATAGGTTTTAATCCACTGATTCACGTTTTTGAAATTTTAAATCTATAAAAACACACTTTTTTATTCTAATAAAACAATGTGTTGAAATGATGTCTGACCAATTACTAGATTGATATGTTAAACATATGTTGTTTTCATGTAGTTTCATGATAATTCAAGGCCATTTTATATATTTTACCCTTTTAAGAATTATGTTTAAATACATTTAAATATATTAAAATTTCATATTAGATCATTACAACCACAATGTTAATTGGACTGTGTTTTACATTTTTAAACGTGCCAAAAAATAATAAACAAACATTTTCCTATAATTTCATGAAATGTAAAGATTGTTTCCTTATTTAAATCATTTGATGTTAATTAAATAAAAAATTTATTTGGGTCATTTGGATTAAACCTCATGCCACAAATATGTCATACATATTCCTATATATAAAAAAATGGAGGTTGCTTTATTGAAATATCAAAATAATTCTGGGTTTTTTCCACGATTTTATCCATTTTAGACATGTATTTAAATACTTTTTATTGTAATTAAATATATTTATATGTCATTATAATGACACCACATAAAAAATTAACAAGTGGCCTATTCATATGACACAAATAAATCAATGACAATTTTACTATGATTTCACAATAATCCATGTTCCTTTTCATGGTTATAAAAAAAATTCATGATAGATAGACATGTGATATATCTATACATGTGAAAAATTGATCGATGATAATTTTTTAAATATTTAATAAAAATTCAAGGTCATTTCATTGGTTTTTACTAGTTTATATATGTTTTTAATGATTTTTAAATATAAAAAATCTCCTTTTGTAGTCATTCTAAACTCACCACATGTCAGATTAACATTTAGTGTATTCATACATCTAAAAAATTAATCATCTTGAGTTTTCCACTTATTTAATGACAACATGAGGATTTATTCTTAGTTTTATATATTTAATGAATATTTAGAACTTTTAAACAAATAGAAATGTAGTTCTGATCATTACGATCCAACAATGAGTTTAAATGACAAGAAATCAATTCCTACATGTCAAAAATTAAACCTCCAATTTGATTGGGGTGTTATCTATTTATACCTATACCAAATTAGTTGGTGGTAATTTTTATTGGATTTCTAGATAATATGAGGTTTTTAAATTGGTTTTGAGCCTTCATCATTGGTTTTTACTGATTTTAAAATATAATAATAAAATTCAATCATTTCTATTTCACTGGATTGAAGTACAATTTACGCATATTTGCCATCAAATAATCAAAAATCATTTCCCAATAATTTCTCTTATTAAATATTTTAAAACAAAATATCATTTATATCAATAAAAACGTTTGTAAATTTGTATAAAATTTCATGTTGGACTGATGTTTGATCTATTCGTACATCACATAAATTAAACGAAAGGTGTTTTCTAACAATTTTACAATAATTCAACATTTTTCTATTGTTTTAACCAATTGATACATATTTTTTGAACACTATAAAATATATTAATAGTGTTTTCTCATTAATTTTGATAACACTATATAAAATAATGAGATTTTATATATCAATACATGTCACAAAATTCAGTTATGTCATTGGATTTCATGAAAAATCATGTTCATTGAATATGTTTTGAATTTTGTTTTTTAGGGATTTATGATCATATAAAAAATATTTTTTTGTTCCTTCCAACCATGATACAGGTCAAATAGATGTGTGGTGTATTCATACATATCAAAAATTAATCAAAAATTAATTCCCTCTGATTTAATAATGATCTGATGTCATTTTTAGGTTATAAACTTTCTATGCATTTCATTGACATTATATAAAAAAACACACTTTCAACCATTATGAGCAAACCCAGAGTCAAAATTATGTGAGTTCTATTCTAGTATATCAAAAATTAATCCTTGAGTCAAATGGACATGTGCTATATTTTTATATGTCCAAAATTAAATGGTGGTCATTTTACTATGATTTCTTAAGAATTTGAGGCCATTGGATACGTTTTTCCCATCAAAACATGTTTTTAATGAATATAAAATCTAATAAAACTATTTTTTCTAATGTTTTGGAATACACTAAATATAAGGGATATTTATTCATAAATATAAAAAATTAATAAATGGTCATTTTATTATGATTTCATGAAAATATGAGGTATTTCTACAATGTATTTATTTTTAACTCAAGTTTTTTTACTGTTAAATCAATTAAAAGGTGTTTTGGTAATTACGAGTGAATCACAAGTCATATATTTATGGTCTATTTATAAATTTAATAAGATATATGATTGTTGTTTTCTCTCAATTTCATGAAAGCTTTAGTTTTATATGAATATTTTGATTGTATATACTATTTTTATACATTTTTTTACAGGAAAAATAAATTTTCAAACATTATGAGCACAGAGGAAACTGAAATGGAAAGGGATATATTCTTATAAATCATAATTTGAATTGTGGTCATTTAATTGAAATTTTATGATAATATGGGATCCTTCATTAGGTGTTAATTTTTTATTCATGTATTTAATAATGTTAAAAGAATTAGAAATACGGCTTTTGTTATATTTATGTCAAATCATGTGAGATTCATGATTAGTCATTTTATACAAGTAAAAGAAATTAACTTTTTTTCCATATGATTCAATGATAATTCGAGGTTATTTTCATGTTTTTTACCATTTGACATAGATTCTTTGAATTTTAAATCCAAAAAACATATCTTTGAACATTATTATAATAACTCATGTATAATTAACACAACATCCTTCTATACTTATCAAAAAGTAAATGGAAGTTGTTTTAATGAGGTTTTAGGATAATATGAGACGGTTAGGAAGGTATTTTCTATTCATAACTTGTTTTAAAGACATTTTAATCATTAAAAATAATGATTTCATTATTCTATGCTAAAAACATATCATTTTGAAATGGAGTTCATTTAAATATGTAAAAAATTATTAAACAATAATTTTATTATAGATTCATGATAATTTGATACCATTATTTCATGGTTTTGATCTTTTGGCTAACATTTAGTTGGCATTCAAATTTCTAAAAATACACTTATAAGCATTCTAAGAAATGAAAATTTCTGATTATTGTTATAATATAAATGATATAATAAAGATTTCATAATAGAGAAAATACTCTTGAAAGGGTAATAGTATTTTTTATTTAGGGGTGAATTTTAGTTGGTTTTGGGAGGGTCTCATCCCATGTTGTTAAACATGGGGTAGCCTAGTAATGGAATGTGCAAATCTGGTTGAGGTAATCTGCCCTATGGCTTACAATTAAACTGTTCTAGCTTCATAAATGGATCTGAGGGACTATAAAATTATTATTTTCTTTATCTCCATACATATTCTTCTACTACAACATAAAATTCGTCTAGTGTTACTCATATGCATTTTAAAATAAACAAGAAGGTTTCCCTCAATATCTACCATGTGTAGTGTATTTCAATATCATAAAAATTAAACGAATGTAATTATTCTATTATTTCATGAAAATATAATTCATTTTTATAGGTTTTGGCACATTGAATCATGATTTAATGACTTAAATCAAATGAATATTATTTTTTTCATTCTGAATCCACCACAATTCAGACTAACTTGGGGTTAATTTGAAATTATCATAAATTATCCATTAATTATAATCCTATGATTTTTTGAGAATCCAACGTTTTTTCTAGGTTTTAACCACTTCACACATGTCTTTTCAAATTAGTTAAATTAATACCATTGTAGATTGGTCTAATAGTTAGTCTAAATTTTGTTTCATATAAATTATTTTTAATGGAGAATATAGATTATACATAATGATAATGAAATATTTGGACTATAATATTGACTATTGTATTATTTATTTGAATTTATTGATTTTTTTATTAATGAAATTTTATAAATTTTATAATTTATATTATTATACATATTTTTAAAATAAACCAGAGTATTGGTGGAAACTATTTGAAGCCTCAAATATCAATCACAAATACTAATATATATATATATATATATATATATATCAATTTGAGAAACTAAAATATACATTATATAATGAATATTTTTCCCCCTATCAAGCATCACCTCTAGGAAATAAAAATTTATTTTTGGAAACTAATTTTTGTGGTCACAAAAGCCTAATTTTATACTAGTAGAAAATAAAATATTCCAAGAATTTACAATATTTGAAGCTGGAACCCTTTAATATATGATGAAAATTTTATGATTTTTGATTTATTTATCTAGATAATGTTATAATTATATTATTTTTGTGAAATTTAGTTTAAATATTCTTGATTCGGGATGACGTGTATCGTTTTTTACTTATAAAAAATTATGCAGTGGCCATTTTCATATGATTTCATGATAATCCAAGGTTTTTTGTTATTTTATGACCATATGAAACCCATTTTAAGTTTTATTTAAACAAATAAATCTATTTTTTCAATTGTTCTTACCATAATGAATTGAAGTTTGTTCTACACTTTGTAATAGGATGTCTTTCTCATGGATTGATTTTTCACTTAGGTTATTTTATATTAAAATAAATAAAAATATAATTTTTTCCATTCATTGAAAACCAAAAGTTATATTTTTTTAAGAATAATTTTTGAATGTCAAAAAATAAATAATTCCTATTATTTTTTTATTTCATAACAATTTGATATTGATTGCTAGGTTTTGGCCATATAAACTATTTTTAATCATTTTTAATGTAAAACTATTTTTTCAAATGTTATAACTACAAAATATATTATAGTGATGTGAAATAAGTACATACATGTAAAAACATTATTTTTAATCATTTTAATGTGATTTCATAAACATTTGGAGTCTTTTTTTATGTTTTAACCCTTCAGTAAATGTTTTTTAAAATCATTCAAATACATTAGAAACACAATTATTGATATTATAAGCTCCCCATATGTTGTATTAACAATAATTATACTTTATACATTATATAAAACATTATATATTTTTTTCCTATGATTCCACAATATTTCGTGGTAGTTTTCTTCATTTTGAACCATTTCTTCACATTTTTTAACTTTTAAATCTATAAAAACATATTTTTTACTTCTTTATATATCATTATATTTTCCATAGAACCGACTTTCATATCATTTATAAATATTGTTTGTTTCTTTTCATTATAATTTTAATTAAACTACCACTTATGGATTCGTACCAAATTAATAATCAACTACTACATTCATATTCATACATTTACTATCCATGGAAATTTGATACTGGTTTTTATTTATATTAATATTTGGGTAGAATTTATTTATGGATTATTTCATATTTTTTTACTTCACTTTTTCTATTTTAATATTTATTTCATACTTATATATACTTACATTTCTAGATTCTAATTGTGAGCTTGTGGATTTTTATTTATTTTTACTTATTTTGATTTTTCTAATGTTTATACGTATGTTTATGTTATTATTTTTGTTTCCCATTTCAATATGTTTTCCCATAATTCTTTTAGATCTATTTCTTGTGAATATTTATTTGGGCTTTCAACTCTACTTGTTGTTTCACATTTCACAATTGGTTTTGGATCATTCCTTCTCTTTCTCCATCTAGATTATAGATTTTTTATGTGAGATTTATTTCTAGTTATCATTTTACATTTACATAAAATATTTCTCCAACTTTTTGGTTTCTATTTTAGATTATTCTTATACAATTGATCATTTATTGTTACTTATGTATTTATGACCACTTATTATTTTTCATTAATATTCTACCTTTTAATTTATATTTTTACATTTAATTTTATTTTATTTTCAATCTCTCTATAACCTTCTACAACCTCATTATTATTTATATTTTTTGGATTATATTGTATCTTTTGATTAGTCTTTTCTCCTAATTTCAATTTTTATGATGATATTCATATTTCACATTTTAGCTTCATCTCTGGTTAGTGCTTTGAATTTTTATTTCTAATATTTATGTTTTCTATTTTACCCTTTGTTCAACATTTTCTTGTGTTATTGATTTTCTTATTCCATTAATTTTGAATATGTTTTTGGACTTATTTTTTTATTTTGTTGTTCATCTTTTTCTAATGTTTTGTGTCTGATACAATATCACTTTCTAAATCCACACCTTTTTCCAAAATTTTATAAATCCTTATTCCGTCCCTCATACTCTCTAGCTTGGGAAACATCATTTACATCTTTATATATTCAAATTCTTCATATGTATATAATTATAATTTTTTTTCGAACACTTTTTATTTTTTTACACTCTTTCCTTTCTCACTCTAACCATTTTACTCATCTAATGCATTTTCTACGAACATTATTAGTATGTCCAATTTTATTTTTAGGAATTGTGTTTTCTATTTCATTTATTTTTTTAATTTATTTTCTTTTTCTAAAATTCTCTCTTATTAACACTAATATTCTGATATATAAACAATCACCCTGATAGAATAGTGGCTTTAGGTGATTGTGGTTTTTTTATTTAAATAGTGATTACATAAATTAATAAAATTAATTTATTTTAGGAATTATAATTGAAATAAAAAAGGATTTTTAAAGAAAAAATTAAAATGACATTCATATGATATATAATATTTGAAAAATCATCTGTTGGTCGGAGTGGATACTCAAGAGGGGGGTGAATTGAGTTCCAATTTAAAATTTTTGTTGAAAAGGATTCTCTTAAAATCCCCAAATTTAAAAACAAAAGTTAAACTGTAGTGAATCTATACAGATTGTAAGTGTTCAGTTAGTTTCTCAAAGAGTGACTAGGTCTCAGTTAATTTAATCACAAGATTAAATTAACTTTTGAAACTAAGCTAATGATTTACAACAAGTATAAACACTTGCTAATTTAACTATCAAAGTAACTTTAAAATAGTTTTGAATTTCAATGTAATAAGCAGCGAAATATAAATATATATAGTATACTTTAGACATAATCTAATATGCACAGCAGATTAAACCCAGAGGTTCAGTCTCAAGCCGAGACTTAGTCCTCTCAAAAACTTTATATAAATTTGATCCACACCCTAGATAGGGGTTAACAATAGTACATGACTGTCCAGGCCACACAGAGACATCTACCACAGTTTTTCGTGGCAAACAAAAACAATGACCAGGTTACACAAGATCCTCTTCCACAGTTATCGTGGGTAGACAAGAGTAAACAAATTTAGTTTGAGGATTTTGATATCCTCCAGTTCAACATAGGAGTCCGTGTGTGTGTTTGTGTGTGTATGATATACAGAGTACACACACAACTCAGAAATGTATGTAAAATAATCACTAAGAGAGAATTTTTCAGAGTTTAGAAAGCTCTAGTGATCCGCAGTGAAGCTGTGGACTCATTGGATTTAGCAGAAATTCTTCTAAGTCCTTCTCTGGTTTTTCCCTTGAAAAACAGAGTAACGTTATTCACTTTATTCACTTCAGTGTACGTGTTCAGCTCGAGTATGTGTAGTCATTATATCTCTTGAACTTCTTCTTTGAAATTGGGTTCTTGATGTATATCAATGTTCTTCATGTTCTTCTATTCATGTACATGTATGGAAGATTTATTTTTCTTTTTGTATATCCACACCCTCGCTATGTATCTTTTTGTATATCTGTTTTTCTTTACTGTAGCTCGATCTTCCTTTTATTCCATGAGCTCTGGCAGTAGGAATGATTACCTTTTCAGAGGTACGAGGTACGATCCCCTGACATGCCAACAATCAACATTAAAGAACATTAATTGCCTTAAAATCATCAAATATGACCATTATAATTAAATAAAAATTTATAGAAATTCAAACAGTTTTCATGACTATAGGTGAGTCATGTGATCGGTGAGACATTTTGAATCTGCATTGGTTTCGGTAGCATTAGCATCAGTGACTCAAAATTGGTGTCTCAGCATCAGTGTCTCAGCATTGGTGACTCATCATCGGTGTCTCAGCATCGGTATCTCAGCATCGGTGTCTCAGCAATGGTGTCTCAGCATCGGTGACTCAGCATCGGTGTCTCAGCAGTAGTGACTAATCATCGGTGTCTCATGATCGTCGGTATCAGTGACACATGATCATCGGTATCAGGGACACATTATCATCGGTAGCTCTTTAGATCTTCCGTAGCTATCGGTGCGACCATTCTTCATCAGTGCAACCATTCATCATCGATGCGACCGTTCATCATCGGTGACTCAGGAAAATAACTAACAGTGAGTCAAGACATGGAATTCTCACAAAGTGTTTGTTCAAGCCAGAAAACATCCAGGTCAACTGTAAACATAAATAAACATAAATAAACATATGTAAACATCATTTAAAAATATATAAACATATTTAGAACAATTTTGATCAAATGACTAAATTGATATAAATAATAGTAATATTTGTGATTATTAAAATAACCATTTCATAGAGAGTTCAACAATCTCCCCCTTTTTGATAATCATAAATCAATAGCATAAAAGAAGAGAGAATATAGTATGACATTCAGTATTCTCTCCCTATAGAAAAGAATATATTCCAAAAGATGAAATAAGGTTAGAATAACAATGAGAACATATACAAATGAGGCATTCTCCCCATATACTATAAATCAGATAAAAACAAGAATATATGCCAAAAGATAAAATAAGGATAGAATAACATCCAGAACATATATAAATGAGGAATTCTCCCCATATACTATAAATCAGATAAAAACAATTCATTCTCCCCTTTTAAGCATTGCTTCCACTTAGATATATACATATATAATCACAATTTCTCCCTCTTAGTATAAGTATGCAATTCTCCATGGTAGTTATCCAGTTTTCATTTCTCCATGGTAGTTCTCCATTTTCATGGTAATTCTCCATTTCTCCCACTTTTGGATTATCAAAAAAAAAAGAAGGAAAACAAGAAAGAAGATTTGGATTGAAGAAAATAAGGTTTGAAGATTAGTACAAATATCATATAAAAAAGTTGAAAAATACAGGAAAGAGAAAACCTAAAAAAATTGACAAACACAACTATTTCTCTAGATGCAAGGGAGCCTTTCCTTTAGCAGTGGGAGGAATGGATGGTCCAGAAGATGTTTGGACAGAAGGTTGAATTGGACGGATGGTGAAAGGAGGCAGGATTGCTCGAGCTGGATGAACTGTCGGTTCTAAGGTCACCTGCTGAAGAGTGAAAGATCTGTCTGAAGGAGTCTGTTGAAAGACTGCCCTAATACTGGAAAGGGCTTGAAGGACTGACATATTAGCAGGAGAAACATCTGATGCATTAACGTGCTCAGTAGTAGGAAACACAATTGCCTTAGCTTGTACATGTTAGTAGGGTTTGAGCAAATTGATGACGTCCTGAATGACTTCTTCACCAAACTTCATGGCCTTTTCAAAATCATCCTTATTCTGCATGAAATGTTCCTAAATAGGGGTAAAACCTTTTAACTGCTGAACTTGAGCTTTAAAATATTTAGTAACTAGAGGAAGTCTCAAATTGTTAGCCCGTACATTGAAATGATGATTCAAATCATGCTTTGTGTAAATCTTAGAGAAATAATGATCTACTTTCTCCTTGATCTCCTTTTGAGCCTTTGTAGCATCGTCCGAATACAACTGTACCATTTTATGCACATGATCACTGTGTTCTTTCATATTTTTCAGAGAATCCAAATCTAGGATCTGCCCAAGAGATGCTAATACGTCTCAAATAATATCCTTTAAGGTTTCTAATTCACGACCAGTGATCTTGGTCACCATGGCATTGCCAGCCAGAGCAACAACTTGAGTGATTTTAGCTTTTAACTTCCTCAAATCTGCTTTCTTAAAATGTTCTATCAGATTCCTTAACACTTCCATCATACCAGATATAGTGGTTATGAACACACTTGACAGAGAAAAAATATTGTTTCCTAGCTCCATGAGTGTTTGATTCAAAGAGGTAATATGTCTTCCAATCGACTCACTATAATTGCACAGGTCTGGTTTGATAAGGCTTACCACTCTATGAGCCACTTCACCCATAGCTGCATCAGATAATGTCATAGGAGCAGGAGCAGGGATATGAGATTACTCGTCTATCATAGTTTCCCTAACAACTTCAATCAATTCCACCATGAATCTGTCAAAATATGACTGAGCAACTGCAGGAATAGTTCTAACTTGTGATACTGAAGGATCAGGTCTGACATCTTCTCCTTGGAAAAACTATGCAACTAAATGAGCCTTAATTGAAACATTTACACTTGTAAGATCCACATCTAAACCTTCCTCTTATTTTGAGTAATCTAATCCCAGAACAACAAGACCAAGATGTTCTTCCCAGGCATTTTTGTTTGAAGGATACATCGGTTTAACAAATTGATCTCATCCAAGATTTTCAGTAGGGACTTCATCATATTCATCATTCACCAACTGTTCTATCCTCATAGCCTCAGGAACATGCTCTTGCTAAAGTGGTTGGGGTTGAGGATCTCTTGGATCACATCTTGACCTTCTAAAGGTTGGGCATTAGTACGAGCAGCATCACCACCATCACTATCACTGCTAATACTATCACCATCACTATCATCATCATCATTGACTTCATTTACTGATTTTTCACTTGAACGGTCTGTAATTCAAGATTCATACTCCTCATAAGTTGATTCATCAGACTCACTTTCTTATTCATCATCTAAAAGTGGTTCAATTTTTGGTTATTTGTGGGGAGGTATTGACGACCCAAATTCCACCCTTCTTTTCTTCGGGCTAACAGTGTCAGGATCACTCCTCTCATCATGAGATGATTTATCCTCCTCTTCAATATTCAGATTATCACCAGATTCTTTATTTTCTGTTCCCTTCATACTAGATTCACCAACTTCCTTAGGAACCACAACTTCATCTTCATCATCTGAATAAACCACTTCCTCACCAGGTATTACACTAGGATCTATTGACTCCTTTGGTCTCAATGGATGATCAATAGGATTTAAGGACTCATATAACATTTCATCATCAGCAACCCAATAATTATTCCATGGGTTCCAATTGATATTCATTCTTTTACAAATAACATTGCTGTAACAGAAGCTAGATGATGAGATACACTCTTCTCCATCATCCACACATCCCAAAAACATTAGCATAGTAGAAATTTGCTTAGCATAAAATAGAGTAGTAGCTTTCTTTGATGGTTTTATCATGTCAACAATATGGTCAGAAAAATATCTACATAGATTGATATTTTCACCATTCAACATGAGGAATAACAGAAACACATCATGATACTTAACTGAAGCAAAATCACATTTTCTCGGTCATATTTGATGTTGAATAAACTTGAAGAGAATTTTATTCTCACCATTCAACTCAGTAGTAGTTATCCTTCGTGATTCAGACTTCCCATTCAATAATTCCAGGGCTACCTCATATGAAAAGTAATCAGTTGTAGGAGGAATATTACCAGAATAGTCCTTGTATCTTCTATTATGAGGTACTCCTAGACATTAATCCCACTTCTTCAATGAAAACGTAATCTTTTTCCCTTTTACTATCGAAGATAATCTTGCAGCCTCTACATCGTCCAATACTACATCCAGATTCAAATAAAACTCATGCACCAGCTTCGGGTAAAAGAATCTATAATTATTATAGAACCACTCCTTCCAGCCTTGCGTTTCCAATACTTTCAAAAGAATAGAATTTATGGATAAAACCCATTTAGAACATATTTACTTTTTAGCTATAACTTCTCATTTTTCTAACATTGGATTCACATACCTCTGCATCGTAATACTCGACTCACGTCGAGCATGCTTGACAGGTGAATTTCCTTCAGATTCCTTGCTCTGCCCCTTTTCTTGGACATTTTGAGGTTTGAGACAATCGAGAGGTTTGGAATGATTCAAAAGGATTTGGGTTACATAAGAGAGAAGAGAGAGTTCGGTGGGAAATAGGGAATCAACAATCTTTAGATAATGAAATAGCCGGGTGTCTTTATTTGTATCATTTAGGTTTACAGAAAATAAAATATCGATTAAGTAAAACAACGTCGTTTTAAATAGACAATAAATAAAAACAACAACCCAATTGGTAGCACCAATCAGTTTGACAGATCGGTTTGGTAGATTGGTTTGAAAGATCAGTTTCACAGATCAGTTTGAAAGATTGATTTCACAAATCAGTTTGATAGATCAGTTTCATAGATCGGTTTCATAGATTGGTTTGACAGATCGGTTTTCCAGATCGGTTTGACAGATCGGTTTCACAGATTGGTTTCACAGATCTCTCATACCTAACTATTGTTTAATAAAGTCTAACATTTCAGAACATAATTGCTTGGTGAAAATGTTAGATAATTTCTGTTTGGTACCTATAATCTCAAGAGTAATATCAACTTTTTGGTAATGATCTCTCAAAACGTGATGTTTGAAATCAATTTTTTTGGTTCTAGAGTGAGACACATGGTTCTTTGATATGTTAATCGCACCAGTGTTATCACAATTGATTGACACATGCTTAAAATCATATCCATAGTCCAAAAGAGTCTGTTTCATCCAAAGAATTTGTGCACAACAACTACCAGCAGTAATGTATTCTGCTTCAGTAGTAGATAATGCAACAAAGTTCTATTTCTTACTACACCATGATACTGGGGACTTTTCCAAAAGCTGACATGTTAAAGATGTGCTCTTACTATCTAACTTGCAACCAGCAAAGTCATCATCTGAATAACTGATTAAATCAAAAGATTGTCTTTTTGGATAAAATAAACCTAAATTTGTTGTATGTTTAAGATATTTTAAAATTCTTTTA
This sequence comes from Viscum album, assembly GCA_963277665.1. Lineage (NCBI taxonomy): Eukaryota > Viridiplantae > Streptophyta > Magnoliopsida > Santalales > Viscaceae > Viscum > Viscum album. The sequence goes on from OY728164.1 coordinate 1,822,789,838, forward strand.
ACAGTAAGAAAATGAGATTCCTTAGGATTATCTTGAAATCTTGCACACATACACAAACTAAACATCAAATTGGGTCGACTAGTAGCAGGGTAAAGTAATCTTCCAATCATACCTCTGTATCTTGTTTGATCCACTGGTTTCCCAGTTTCATCTGCATCCATTTGAAATATTGTACACATAGGTGTATCACTCTCCTTAACACTATAGAAACCAATTTTTTTAAAATATCCTTTGTATATTTACTTTGATTCAAAATAATACCATTTTCATTTTGTAAAACATGAAATCCAAAAAAATATTTGAGTTCCCCCATTAAACTCATTTCAAATTCATTTTTCATACTCTTTGAAAAATCAGTACATAAAGAATGTTTAGAAGATCCAAAAATAATATCATCAACATAGATTTGTACAAATTAAAACATATTTAGAAAATATTTTAATAAAAAAAGTTGGATCAGCAATCCCGTTAGTAAAACATTTTGAAATAATAAAACTACTAAGTCTATCATACAAAGCTCTTGGAGCTTGTTTTAAACCATATTAATCTTTAGAAAGTTTGAAAACTCGATTTGGAAAATGAGGGTTAGTAAATCCAGGGGTTGTTAAAAAAACATCTTCAACAATAAAACCATTTAGAAAAGAACTTTTGACATCCATTTGATATAACTTAAATTTCAGATGAGTAGCATAGGCAAGTAGAATCCTAATAGCTTCTAATCTAGCTACAGGTGAAAAGGTTTCCTCACAGTCTATTCCTTACTCTTGACTATATCCTTGTGCAACTAGCATAGCTTTGTTTCTAACTATATTTCCAGACTAATCAACTTTGTTTCTTAAAACCCATTTAGTACCTATGGTCAAAGTGTCCTTAGGCCTGTCAACTAATTCCCAGAATTTGTTTCTTTCAAAACTTTTTAGTTCTTCTTTCATAGCCATTACCCAAAATTTTTCATTGATTTCATCATTGATATTTTTAGGTTATAACTGTGAAATAATTTCTTGATGTTCAACCTGTTTTCTTAGAGAAGCTCTAGTTTTTGTCCCTCTATCAAGATAACCAACAACATCATCTAAAGGATGATTCTTTAGAATCCTTATTGATCTAGTAAAGGTAGGACTAGAAATTTCAGGTTCATCTATAGGTTCGGGTTCAATAGAAGCAGATTCTAGAATATATCCAGAACTAGATGTTTTTATAATAGGTTCTTTAGATTTGTCATTAAGGTCTAGAATACTCAAATATTCTTCAATATTTTCAAGAGAGGTTTTAGGCTCATGTGGATCAGTTTCATCAAACATGATGTGAACAGATTCTTCTACACATTTGGTTCTTTTATTAAAGACCCTATAGGCTTTTCGAGAGATAGAATATCCTAGAAATATTCCTTCATCACTCTTAGATGCAAATTTGTCAAGATTATCCATTGTATTGAGAATAAAGACATTGCAACAAAAGACTCTAAAGTAGCTAACTTTAGGCATCATATTGTTCCGTAGTTCATAAGGGGTCTTCTTAATAATAGGTATAATTAAGAATCTATTGATAATGTTAAAAGTTGTATTTACAGATTCAGCCCAAAAACAAATAAGCAGGTCATACTCATTTAGCATGGTTCTTACAATTTCTTGAAGGGTTCTATTTCTTCTTTCTACTAAACCATTATACTGAGGTGTTATAGGGTCTGAAAAGTTGTGACTATAGCCATTATGTGAGCAATAAGATTCAAATTCTTGATTTTCAAACTCATGGCCATGATAACTTTTCAGGGTTTTAAACTTAAGTCCACTAAGATTTTCTACAGACATGGAGTATTTAACAAAGTATTAACAAGATTCACATTTATGACCTATGAAATATACCCAAGTATATCTAGAAAAGTAATCTTCTAAAACATAGACATAGTGCTTCCCATTCTAACTAGAAACTCTAGAAGGTCCAAACAAATACAGTTGAACCAACTCGAGAGGTTGAGAAGTTGAAACTTCTTTCTTGGATTTAAAAGAACCATTATGTTGTTTTCCCTTCTGACAGGGATTACAATCTTTTTAATTTGGGAATTCATGTTTAGGTAGGTCTCTAACTATGTTTTTCCTAGTTAGTTTTCTAAGTGAAAAGATGTTGGAGTGACCTAATCTTCTGTTCCATAGCCAAGATTCTTTATGAAAAGCATTTAAGCAAGTAACATTTTGTTTAGCTAAAGTGTTTAAATCAACAACATAAACATTTTCGTTTCTCAAAGCAGAGAACACTAATTTTATTTTATAATTAATCAAATTACAATAATCATTTTCAAATTTCACATTAAATCCATCATCACATAATTGAGAAATACTAATCAGATTATATTTAAGTCCATCAACAAATAAAACTATAGAAATTAAAACCGAGTCAGTGTTACCAATCTGGCCTAGGCCGATGATTTTCCTTTTGAATTATCACCAAAGGTGACATGACCTCCATAAACCTTTATCAAGATCTTGAAGCAAGAATAATCTCCAAACATATGTCTTGAAAATCCACTTTCCAAGTACCATATCTTGTTGTGAGAGCTCTTCAAGAAGGTTTCCTACAAAACAGATTTAAATGGAAAATGATTTTGGTCTCCAGATTTTCTTGGGTCCAGACAGGTTAGCAATCAGGGATTTAGGTACCCAAATTTTTCTTATAGGTTTCATATAATTCACAGAATCCATAGACTTTGAAACGTAAAATCTATTTGATGTATAATTGTGTGAATAATTGGATGAGACATATGAATTATCAGAACTAGAACAAGCACACTTTTTTCCAGAATTTGAAATAAATTTAGTCTTAAAAATCTGTCTTTGTCCAGGCCGATAGCCTATACCAGTAGTATACTTTGGTGCAACTTGCTTTCCTAGAATTTGAGTCATAGTATTCTTTACATTTGTGAATTTCTCTAAATCTTTTATCTATTGCTCATTAGACATTTTTAGTTCAGTATTTTCATTTAAAAGTTGAGCATTATTTTTCTTTTCTACATCAATGGCAGATTTAACATTGACAGTGAGAGAATGGTGTTTCTTCAATGATTTGTAATTGTCCTTAAGTTCATTTCATGTCTCTTATAGCATATTAATGTATTCAAACAACTCTTCACATGTCATATTTTCAGATTCAGAATCAGTTCCAGAATAATAATCATTAAGCATAGTGGAAACATGTACATCAATGGTATTTGTCATGAAGCACATATTGGCACAATTCTTCTCAGAATCCGTAGTTTCTGATTCACCTGTGCTGTCTTCGGAAGCACTCCAAGTAGCATTCATAACATTCTTATATTTCTTGTCCTTATAATCATATTTCTTTTTGAACTTTAATTTTGGACAGTCAGACTTGATGTTTCCTTTCCTTTTTCATTCATAGTAGACTACTTCATCACTTTTGTTAGAATTCTTCCAATTTTTATTCCAATGTTCATTTTTGTCATACTTTCCTCTGTAATTCAATATTCTGAACGATTTATTCTTCCTATAGAACTTCTTGAATATCCTTGCTATCTGATTCATTTCAGCATCACTATCAGAGATTGAATCTTCACTTGTTGAACTTTTAGTTGGTATTTGAACTTTCTCAGTGTCCTTGTTGTTTAAAGTATTAAATTTAAAAGCTACAGACTTCTTTTTTGGTTCATCATCTTCTTCCTCGTTCACTTTGATTTCTTCCTCATACATCATAAGTTTACCAATGAGCTCCTTGATAGGAATCTTGTTTATGTCACATGATTCCCTAATTGGAACAAAAGTTTCTCTCATTCGATCTGGTAGACATCTCAATATTCTCATGATTTGTTCTTAGCACTGACATCTCTTCCAAGAGAGATCATTGTATTGACAATGTGATTGAACCTGAGATACAAGTCAGAGATAGGTTCGTCAGTCTTCATTTTAAAATTATCATATTTAAGAGTATATGTGTTCAATATCATTTCTTTAACATTATTTGTTCCTTCATGAGAAACACTTAAAGTATCCCAAATTTCATAAGCAGTTTTACAAGAAGATATTTTATTGAACTCTTTATCTCCAAAAGCACAATATAAAGCATTCATAGCTTTATAATTATTATTGTAAGATGTCTTAGTAGATTCATCCCAAGTTGTTCTAGAAGTTGCTGGAATCTTCTATTCAGTAGCTATAGCAGTCCAGATATCAAAACCCATACTTTCTACATGAATTTTTATTTTAAGCTTCCACTAGCATAGTTTGTACCATTAAAGAAATGTGGCATGTTAGTAGCATCACCTTCTAGTCTATTATCCATAACTAGGGTTTAGAAAATAAATTTAAAAAGATAAAATTTAGAACTAACAAAAATTTAGGATCATTAAATTACCACTACAATTACAGTTGAAAAAACAGAGTGTTTGAATACTTTGATAAACAAAAAAACAAAAAAAACTCCTCTGATACCAAATGTTGGTCGGAGTGGATACTCAAGAGGGGGGTGAATTGAGTTCCAATTTAAAATTTATATTGAAAATATTTCACTTGAAATCCCCCAATTTAAAAAAACAAGTTAAACTATAGTGAATATATATCGATTATAAGTGTTCAGTTAGTTTCTCAAAGAGTGATTAGGTCTCAGTTAATTTAATCACAAGATTAAATTAACTTTTGAAACTAACCTACTAATTTACAACAGGTATAAACACTTTATAATTTAACTATCAAAGTAACATTAAAATAGTTTTGTAATTCAAATTAATAATCAGCGGAATATAAATATATATAGTATACTTTATAAATAATCTAATATGCACAACAGATTAAACCAAGAGGTTCAGTCTCAAGCCGAGACTTAGTCCTCTTAGACAATTTATATAAATTTGATCCACACCCTGGATCAGGGTTAACAACAGTACAAGACTGTCCAGGCCACATAGAGACCTCTACCACAGTTTTTCGTGGGAAACAAAAACAATGACCATGTTACACATGAACCTCTTCCATAGTTGTCGTGGGTAGACAAGAGTAAAAAAATTTGGTTTGAGGATTTTGATATCCCTAGTTCAGCACAGGAGTCAGCGTGTGAGTAAGATATACAAAGTACACACACAACTCAGAAATGTAAGTAAAATAATCACTTGGAGAGAATGTATCAGAGCTTAGAAATCTCTAGTGATCAGCAGTGCAGCTCTGGACTTGTTGGATTCAGCAGAAATGCTTTTTGGTCCTTCTCTGTTTTTTTCCCATGAAAAACAGCGTATCGTGATTCTCTTTCTTAACATCAGTGTAGGTGTCCATCTCGAGTATGTGTAGTCGTTATAGCTCTTGATCATCTTCTTTGAACTTGAGTTCTTGATGTAAATTAATGTTCTTCAAGTTCTTCTATTCATGTACATGTATGGAAGAATTATTTTTCTTTTTGTATATCCACACCCTCACTATGTATCTTTCTGTATATCTGTGTTTCTTTACTGTAGCTCGATCTTCCTTTTATTCAATGAGCTCTAGTAGTAGGAATGATTACCTTTTCAGAGGTATGAGGTACGGTCCCCTAACATGCCAAAAATCAACATTATATAACATTAATTTCATTAAAATCATCAAATATGACCGTTAGAATTAAATAAAACTTTATATAAATTCAAACCGTTTTCATGGATATCGATGAGTTATGTGATCAGTGATACATTTTGAATCTACATTGGTTTTGGTAGTATCAGCATCGGTGTTTCAGCATCGGTGACTTAGCATCGGTGTCTCAGCATGGGTGTCTCAGCATCGGTGACCCAACATCGGTGTCTCAGCAGCGGTGTCTCAGCATCGGTGTCTCAGCATCGGTGTCTCAGCATCGGTGTCTCATCATTGTTGACTCAGCATTGGTTTCTCAGCATCATTGACTCATCATTGGTGTCTCATGATCGTCGATATCGGTGACACATGATCGTCGGTCTCAGTGACACATGATCACCAGTAGCTCTTTAGATCTTCAGTAGCTATCGGTGTGACCGTTTTTCATCGGTGCGACAGTTTATCATAGGTGCAACCATTCATCATCGGTGTGACTGCTTATCATCGGTGACTCTGGAAAATGACTAATGATGAGTCAAGACATGTAATTCTCACAAAGTGTCTTTTCAAGCCAGAATACTTCTAGGTCAACCGTAAACATAAATTAACATAAATAAAAATATGTAAACATTATTTCAACATATATAAAAACATTTAGAACAATTTTTAACAAAAGACTAAATTGATATAAATAAAAGTAAGATTTGTGATTATTAAAATGACCATTTCATAGAGATTTCAACATCATCTATGTAGTAATTCAAAGAGTAATGTATTTTCTAAGAACCTGGATCGTTGTTTCAGGTATGTTTTTCTTTATCTGGTCATTTTTGAGTACAAGAGAAAAATCTATAAATTTTTAGAGTACACACTGAGTACTCTATATATACATACCGTGTACATTAATGCAGTGCCAGGCTGTGTGCTAGCCATGTCTAGGCCACACACACAGTGTGTAGTGGCGATGTGGAGGCCGATTCAAACAGATTATAGAATGGCCAAGAACATGTTGTGAACCCCAGAAGTAAACGCTGTGTAGTTTCTTTTTTTTTCATTAAACGGACTGGGGATGCGTCTAATCGACGAAACCATCTTCTTCTCTAGGTTCTTCGACCGAGAGCGCCCGTATGGCCGCAGACATCCTCTGATCCCCCAAGCCTCTGTCTATTTTCCAAATTGACCATCGTCGATTGCATTGGACCCACATTTGTGAGATCTTCCTTCTTCTTGAGCCTCATTCCAATGTTTTCCCTCTTTCTCAAGTTATCATGGGTTAAGAGTTTTGTGCATTTTTGTAGATCTATGACGTTATAAATAGAATCAAGCCTCGTGGTTCAAGAATATTGATCTCCTAGGATCATGGTATGTGGTTTGTGCATTACCTTTAAAAGTCGTTGAGTTTTATGTGCAAATTCCACCAATACCCATGAACGGGGTATTGCGTGTTTACAATTTTTCCCATTTTGTTTTCCTTCCATGCTATTATTCATGTGTAGTGGTAAATTTGAGCATGTTTGAGGATGATTTTTATGCTTGGATGTTTTTTCCATTTCTTTTACTTGTAACAAACTTTGGGTCTTGTTAGCATTTGGTCGTTATACCTGTTTTCCACGCCTTGTGGCCGTAGGACAGAATGATGTTCTTAACATGCTTGTTTTTTATAGACTAGTTAGCCAAGTAGCTCTGTAGGTGTACTTTGGCCTTATAGAATTATTATGCACTGATGGACATAAGGCTGTGACAACCTTGTTCTATAGACTATAAGGGATAGACCGAGTGTTCTTCCCAGAGTGTCTTGGACATTATCGACTACATGGGATAGACCAGGTGAGCTTCCCAGAGAGTCTTGGATATTATAGACTACAAGAGGGTAGACTGAGTGAGCTTCCTTAGAGAGTCTTTACTTGTTTTAATTTCATTAAACCCTTTTCATACTAGATAATGAATTGACTGAGTGAGATTCCTTAGAGATACTGTGATAGACCTTAGACTATAGGAGAAAATGACCAAGTGTGCTTCCTTAAAGAATTTATAGACATTGGGGCTATAAGAGGGATAGACCACATGATCTTTCTTAGACATTCCCTGACTACCCTAGACTATAAGAGGAATTTACTAAGCAAGCTTCCCCATAGAGTCTTATAATTTTCTGTAGGACCAAACCAGAGGGGTTAGGCTGAGTGCACTCTCCAGAGGGTTGTTGGTATTTATTGGATAAGACTAGAGAGGTTCCTATTGTGGTTAGCTGTTTTCTTCACTACTTTTTGTTGTTCTATGTATTTGATTACTATTACATATTATCCTATCATTGCATATTGATTACATCCTGCTGTTTACTGTTACTGTTTAGTACTTACTGTACTATTACCTGACATATGCTGACTGGCGGTAAGGAACATATCTTCTGGTGGTTGACTACTAGGATTTTAGTATCACACCCTATTTGGGTCACACATTTCGGCCCAAATAGACTATGTTGTTGCAGTTATAGAAAAGGGAAATCCCCCATCGAATTTGGGTACTTGATTGATTTGGAACAGGAGAGCATGGGACCAAGATTAGGCTTGCGATGCTGCATGGCTAGTTATCTTTTCTTTTGTACATGTTTGGTATTTTTTGTACTTCCAGCATTGTGACATGTCTGGGTGCTTTCCAAGATATATATCATGCATAATTTAATATATACATATGTTCTCTAGTTGTTTTTTGTTTTAGTATTGCACTGTTATGGTTGTTGGATGTTTACTGCGTTCACTATTGCATGTTTTGTTTACTTCCTCTATGTACTCTGCCAATGAGGTCATAAGTTCCCAACTATCACACCCAAAGACATCACTTCTAGTCAGCATCCTCTTCCATTTGGGGAAATTCACATGAGTCCATATGACCAACTGGTTATGGGGAACCTCTCGGTGGCTTCTGGAACCAGGATGTTACAAAGTGGTATCAGAGGGTTTCTTTTCTCATGATTTACTCTTCGGATCATTTAGCCCGGGATATGACAGATTCAATACTTGGTAATAAGCTATGCCTATGAGTAGATAACCCGTGTATAGGGAAAAAATAATCTACCTCATTTAATGCAGTTTTAGGGTTTTGGGATTTTACAGTTGATATGATTACACCTTGAGTGATTCACATGACTTGTGTTGTTATTGTTGTGCTATTGCAGTTCTATTTTTGTCGCAACCCGATAAGATGAGGGTATTCCATCTCATGCATCATATAGGAACCTGTTAGAAATCACATTCCATGCATTCTTTCCATTCCATCTATGGTGCATTAGCAATTTCATGTTGTTGTGATAGACGTTTTGTTGATTAATCATGTTTTTGTGATATATGCTTTGATAGCATCCCTACAGTTTGATAGAGAAAGTTTTTTTGTACCTTGCTTAAATGAATCCCAAATTTTGATTCTTCAGATGTTATGGGCCCAAATGAATCGGAGTTGGTGGATCATTGACTTGATTCTCTTGTGATTGATTTGTAGGAGAAGTCAAGCTTTGATTCTTGGGGAGTATGGGCCCTCACTGATCAGAAGTTGGCACCTATATCTTTTTTTTTCAGTGTTTTCTGGGCATTAGTGTAGTTTTTGAGTTACTACCCAGAAAAACCCAGAATACATGGAATTTACTTGACTACGCACCTTGTATTTTTAAACCGTGTCACTGACTATGTGAGAAGAAACGCAGGGTGGTGAAAAAGTTTTCAGGAACACGTCGTGTACGGTCGTTACACGTCGTGTAGTAGTGAGCTGTGTACACGACTATGTCACTAACAACATTGGTCAAGGATGCTCGTGTAGTACACACCGTCTGGTGTATGAACACACTGTGTAGCCTTGTTCTAGGTACCCATCCATGTCACGAACAGCACGGACCGGTGTTATCATCTACTATACACATCGTGTTTGTTTGGAATATGTCGTGTAAGGGGACAACCGTGTAGCCGGCTTGGTAACTAACAACACGGGTTGTCGAAGCCTTGTCTAGTACACTCCATGTCCTTAGTGAACACGCTGTGTAGTCTAGGGTTAAGAAGACCGTGTGGGTTATCCATGTATAGAGTCTTGGGGAGGGGAATGGAGTTCATGTACACACCGTGTGTGAGGACAACACACCGTGTAGTCGAGGGTGTTACACGACCAATGGTGGCAGAAGTACACACCCAAGTGAATGGATTTAATGAACACTCTATGTAGATTTATACATGTCATGTAGTCGTGTTTGGAAAAAATTGAGTTTTTCTTTCTATTGTTCCCATTTTGTAATCTTGTGTTCTCTGTCTTTTATAATCCCGATCTAATGTGCACCTTTGATCGTTTAGAGCTATGCTCCGAGACACTTCCAATAGGGGGTTGGAGGTGATCTCACAATGAGGGCACCCACAGAGTATGACATGGGATGATTTTAGGCATATTTTCTATGATTACATAAATTCAAAGACCTTGAGGGCCGACTAAGCCTGGGAGTTTATGAGTATCAAGAAGGGTACTCTTTCTGTTATGGAGTACTCGTCTCGTTTTACCGAGTTGTAGTGCTTCACGCCGATTCCACCAGGTGGTTATTTGTTCCTTTCTATGAAGTTTGAGGAAAGTATCCGGAAAGAGATCTATTCCCTGGTGAATATCTTCAGGTTGACTTCGATATCCTCTATAGTTAACCAGGAACTTATCACTGAGCATAATCTGAGAGATTATGGAGCAGTGAGCCAGGGCGGTTCAACATCCAGAGTCAGTGTTCCTCCTACTAATAGTAGGAAGCGTCGTAGGGAGTCTTCTTGAGGGGATCATAGTAGGTTAAATTTATCTTCAGGTAGCAATGTTGTATACTACAAGTGTGGTTGGGCTGAGCATACTAGGCCTCAGTGCTAGATGGACCTAATGGAGTGTCGATCTTTCGGAAAGATGGGTCATCTTCATCGTTTTGGTCAGATCTTCTCACCAGAAGCTGGTGGTAGGGGTTCTTCTATGACCCTGCGTACAGGATATGCATCTCTAGTTTCTCACAAGTCTGGGAACTGGAGTTTATCTGACCATTAGGGTCGAGGTGGAGGTCACGACCGTGGTGGTTAGTCACCTGGTTACCAGCGACAGTAGTGTGGATTTTCTCAGAGTGGTCATCCAGGGCCGTAGGGCCGCGGTACAGTCCAGAAATTCACTGTAGAGAAGACCAATCAGGAGCAGGATCTCAGCCCTTCTACAGTTCGAGGTATGATCATAGTATCCTGAATTTAATCTCCATCCCTTTTTGATATTGGTTCTTCACATAGATTTATCTCTGTTGCTGTTTTGGAGAGCCTTGTGCTCTGTATCTTTTCCTCTGTCGACATTTTGACTCTTGATAGACCGTTGGGAATGAGGACGTCTAGCGTTCGTCAGTGCAGAGAGTTCCCTCTTGAGGTTGCAGGGTGTCACTTTTTATGGGACCTCTATGTCCTAGAGATGACAGGCTATGATTATATTCTTGGTATGGACCGGTTAGTTCCCTTCCAGGCAGTCGTCGATTTCTATCTTCACAGGGTGAGTTTTGTATCACCTGAGGGTAGATATTTTCATCATAGAGCTGAGTGGGATGTCCAGGTGGGTAATGCAGGACCAGAGCATCATGGACTAGGGGGAGTTATAGCCCATATTTCCAGTCTTTATCTGGATGACCAGGGAAATTCACAGTTATACTTTTCTCCAGTGGGGGGTCGTTTCAAGGAAGTCTTTATAGAGGACTTTTCAAGTTTTCCTCCAGAACATGAGGTAGACTTCTCGATTGAGCGCATGCCAGGAGCGACACCGGTTTCCATTCATCCTTATAGGATGACTACACATAAGTTGCAGGAGCTCAAGAAGCAGTTGGTGGAGTTGCAAGAAAATGGTTTTATCTGACCAGTACATCTACATGGGGATCATCTGTCCAGTTTGCAAAACCAGATAGATGGCACCCTGAGGCTTTGTGTGGATTATCGGAAGCTAAACCAGTTAATGGTCAAGAACCGAAATCCTTTTCCAAGGATCGATGACCTATTTGATCAGCTTCGAGGAGCCCAAGTGTTATCAAAGATCGATTTGAGGTCCGGTTATCTTCAGTTGTGTGTTAGACCATCATATATTCCTCTTACAGCATCCAGGAGAAGGTATGGTCTATACGAGTATAAAGTCATGCCATTTGGTCTCACGAATGCGCCAATAGTTAATATGGCTCTGATGAAATGATTGTTCCATCCATACTTGGATTCCTTCATTGTGGTTTTCTTGGATGAAATCTTGGTGTACTCTCACACTCGGCACGACCATGCTACCCATCTTCAGATCATTCTGAGTACACTGAGAGAGCATTAGTTATATGCTAAGCTCTCGAAATGCCACTTTTGGATAGACCAGATTCACTTCTTGATAATGTTATCTCATAGACAGGAGTATCAGTAGACCCAAAAAAAGTGAGATATGTAGTTTCCATGGAGCAATTGAATAATGCATTTGAGGTGAAGAGTTTTCTAGGGCTGGCTGGATACTACATGAGTTTCAAACAGAACATTTCATGCCTTGCAGCACCACTGACATGACTGACCAAAAAGGGTGCAGAGTTCTTATGGTGAGATTCCAATGAGTCAGCCTTTAAGGATATGAAGGGGAAGTTGACTTCAACAACCATTCTAGTTTTTATAGAGCCGGGAAAGATCTATACAGTCTACTATGAAGCTTCAGGTGTCAGGTTGGGAGGTGTTCTTATGCAGGGAGATAGTGTCGTTGCGTATGGGCCTCGGTAGCTGAGGACACATGAGAGGAACTACCCGACACACAATCTGGAGTTGGAAACTATAGTTCATGACTTAAGCTATTATATAAATTACATTTTGGGTGAGAACTTTGTGGTTTTCACCGACCACAAGAGTCTCAAGTACATCTTCACTCAGCGAGATCTGAATCTGAGACAACGAAGGTTGGTCGAGTATCTTCAGTCCTTCGATTTTGAGCTTGCCTATATTCCGGGAATGGTCAGTGTTGTGGCTGATGCGTTGAGAAGGTGAACGCAGATTTAGGCAGTTTAGGAGGCCAGCAGTGAGTGGCAGCCTATGGCATTGATATCTAAGATGCATTTGTAGGTGCATGAAAAATAGTGGTAGACTTTTCTATCTTCTGTAGCTGTAACCTCTACACATCTTGATCGTGTGCAGATGAGGCAGCTATCAGACTTAGAAGTCCTAGTCCGGTGGGAGAGCGTGTCAGGAGACGACCCTCTTCCTGGATGGACAATGGGTGAGGATGAGATCTTTCATTTCCTAGGATGTGTATGGGTTCCAGTAGACATACGTGAGGAACTGATGTGGGATTTTCATTCTTAAGTTTGGGCAGTTAATCTTGGCACCACCAGGATGTATCGTGATCTACACCGCCAATACTAGTGGCCAAGTATGAAGACAGATGTTGCAGGTTTCATCCTGAGATGTTCTATTTTGTCAACAAGTGAAATCATAGCATTAGCGACCAACATGTCTTTTACAGAAATTACTCATTCCCAATTGGAAGTGGAATGATGTCATGATGGACTTCGTGATTTGGATATCGAGGTCACCTCGATGGAGTGATGCTATTTGGGTGGTCATCGATAGTCTTACGAAGGTTGCTCACTTCTTTCCGATCAAGGATACCTTCAGTGTTGATGAGATGGGGCGGTTGTACATCCGAGAGATTGTATGTCTGCATGGAGTTCCACACTCAATTGTTTCAGACAGGGATGCACGTTTTACTTCTTGGTTCTGGTATGGACTTCAGAAGGATTTGGGTACATAGGTACTTTTGAGTAAAACATACCATCCCTAGACAGATGGCTAGTCTGAGCGTACAATATAGGTGCTTGAGGATATGCTTCAATCTTGCATTCTAGACATTGGCGGTTCTTAGGAGATGTATATTCCTCTTTTGGATTTTTCCTATAACAACAGGTTTTAAGTGACTATTTAGATGGCACCATACGATGATTTGTACAGTAGTCCATGCTGATCACCTTTATGCTGGCTGGAGACAGGACATACAACTTTGTTGGGACATCCTCTTGTTCAGGAGTCCTTAGAGTAGATAGAGTTGATTAAGAAGAGGATGGATACAGAACAGTCTCAACAGAAGTCTTATGTTGATCAGCGGAGATGACCCTTAGAGTTTGAGGTTGGGGATTAGGTTTTCCTGCGTGTCGTACAGAGGTTGGGACACAAGAGGATTCAGAGATAGGGTAATCTTTCACCATGGTACGTCGGACCTTTTAAGGTTTTGGAGAGAGTTGTCTCGGTTGCCTATCGGTTGAAGTTACCTTAGAGGTACCAGGCCATGCATGATGTCTTCCATATCTCTCAGCTCTGACCTTACTTTTCAGACCCGTCCCATTTCATTTAACCTGAAGAGGTTGAGCTCGAAGAGAATGTGTCATATGAGGAGCATCCTATCCAAATTGTCGATCGCAGTACGAAGGTTCTCCAGGGACGGTCTGTTCCTCTGGTATGGGTGCTATGGTAACATGGACGAGTACATGATGAGACCTAGGAGAGGGAGGCTAATTTATGATCACAGTGGCTAGAGCTGTTCCGGGTTTCTACTTCTACGCCTCGCTAGGGAAATTCGGGGACTAATTTATTTAAGTGAGGACGTTTATAAGAACATGGATCTTAGTTTTAGGCATTTTTTCCTTTTCTGGTAGTTTTTGAGAAAAGGGGTAATATCTTTAAATTTCTAGAGTACATGTCGTGTAATTTATAAGTACACGCCATGTAATTTGATGTAGCGTCAGGCCGTGTGCAGGCCGTGTCCGGGCCACACACACGGTGTGTAGGGGCAATGTGGAGGCCACTTAAAGCGGAGTATGGAAAGGCGAAGTACATGCCGTGTACCCCATAAGTACACACAGTGTAGTTTTTTTTTCATTAAACGGATCGGGGCCACGTCTAATCATCGAAAAAATATTCTTCTCTAGGATCTTCGACCGAGAGCACCCGTATAGCTGCGAACATCCTCCTAGCCCCCGAGCCATCATCTATTTTCTAAATCGACTGTCGTCGATTGCATTGAAACCATAGCGGTGATCTCTTCCTTCTTCTTGGGTCTCATTACATGGTTTTCCCACATTCTCAGGTTATCACGGGTTGATCGTTCTGTGTGTTTTAATAGATCTACGACATCCTAAGGAGAATATAGCTTCATGGTTCAAGTATATTGATCTAATAGCGTCAAGGTAGGTGGTTTGTTACTTACAATTATAAGTCTTATAGTTTTATGTTCAAATTCCACCAATACCCATGAACGGTGTATTGCGTGTTTACCTTTTTGTCTCTATTGTTTTCTTGCCATGATTGTTTGATTGTGTAGAGGTAAATTGGAACAAGTTTGAAGATGATTTCTATACTTGGATGTTTTTCCTGGGCCTTTCTCTTGTTACGAACTTTGGTTCTTGTTAGCCATTGGCTGTTATACCTGTTTTCCCTGCCTTGTGGCCGTAGGATGGAATGATGATCTTGACATGGTTGTTTGTTGTAGACTGGTTAACCAAGTATCTCTATAGGTGTACTTTGTCCTTATAGCATTATTATGCACTGCCGGGCAGAAGGCCGTGATAACCTAGTGCTATAGACTATAAGGCATAGACCGAGTGAGCTTCCCAGAGTGTCTTGGAAATTATATACTACAGGGGATATACCGAGTGAGATTCCCAGAGTGTCTTGGATATTATAGACTACAAGAGTGTAGAATGAGTGAGATTCCTCATATAGTCTTTACATGTTTGAATTTCCTTAAACCCTTTCCAGGATAGGGAATGAATTGACTTAGTGAGCTTCCTTAGAGTGTCTATGATAGACCTAAGAATATAGGAGGAATTGACCGAGTGAGCTTCCTCAAAGAGTTTCTAGACCTTGGGTCTATAAGAGGGTTAGACCATGTGATCTTCCTCAGAGAGTCCCTAACTATACTAGACTATAAGGGGAATTGACCATGAGAGCTTTGTAGAGAGTCTTATAATTTTCTATACAACCAAACCAGAGGGGTTAGGCTGAGTGCACTGCCCAGAGGGTTGTTGGTACTTCGTGGATAGGACCATAGGGGTTTTTATTATGCTTAGCTATTTGCTTCACTGCTGCTTGTCGTTATGTGGATTTGATTACTGTTGCATATCATCTGGTCACTTCTTACTGATTACTACCTAATGTTTACTGTTACTGTTTACTGCTTACTGTACTATTACCTGCCATATGCTCACTGACGGTTAGGCACAGAACTTCTGGTGGTTGCCTACTGTGATTTTAGTCTCACACCCTATTTGGGTCATTCTTTTCAGCACAAACAGACTATTTTGTTGCAAGTATAGACAAGGAAAAGCGCCGTTCGACTTCAGGTACTTGATTGCTTTGGAGCAGGGGAGAATGGGACAAATCTTAGGCTTGCGATGATGCAGAGCTGTTTATCTTTTCTTCTGTACTTGTTTTGTATTGTTTGTACATCCAACATTGTGACATGTTTGGCTGATTTCCTAGATATGTATCATGCATCATTTCATATATATATATATATATACATATGTTCTCTAGTTTTTTTAGTCTTCTAATGTTATTATTGTTGGATGTTCATTGCTTCCACTATTTCATGTTTTGTTTACATCTGTTGTGTACTCTGCTAATGATGGCATAGTTTCCCCACTATTAAACCCAAGGCCCTTACTGCTATTATGTATCCTCTAGAATTTGGGGAAATTTTAATGGGTCCATGTGACCAACCGGTTACAGGGTGCCTCTGTGTGGTTTTCGGAACCGAGATGTTACATATTTTTTATGGAATGAAATTTAGAAATATTTACTTTTAGACCCTTAAGAGACCCTTTCACCCTTGCATGGGATGGTGATTCCTGGAGCATTATAGCGAGGAAAGATGCATCATATAATATATGATTACTAAACCTATTAATTTGAATTTTACTTATTTATTTTATTATTTTATTTGAGATGATAATATAATTCTTAATTATGTTTAAAATTTAATTTATCTTAATTAAGTTAAAATATCATGGAAATGATGTATTAAATTTTTATATCATTAGTGTTGTATTTATTAGAATAAATATTTTTTTTATAGAAACAAAATTATAAATATTTACTTCTATATCCTTAGGATGCACTTCCACCCTTTGCAAAAGGAGGTGGTTCCTAACACACTATTGAAAAAATTATGAATCATCATAGATATGATTACTAAACCTATTAGTTTATAATTTTATAATGTATTTTAATATTTTATTTAATAAAATAAAATAATGTTATTTATTTAAATTTTATTAAAATTTATCTTAATTAATATAAAATTTCATAATATTGAAGGAGGGTAGTTTGTAGATTATTTATACTAGAATATATTGTTTCTAATGCCCTAATAAATTCTTTATTATACTGATGAAGGTAGTACGTAAACCCCCGCTATTAGAGGGTAATAGATATTCATTTTCCTAAATGTTATCATTTGGAATATTTATTTAATGAATCATAGTACAATATATATTTTTTAACATGAATTATTTTTTATGTTAACATTCCAATAGCTTATTGGTCAACTGGTGGTGGTTACCGATGAATTTCAAGTGAACTTAGGTTCGAGTGTTGGGGTCAAGAAATTTTGCCTATTTTGAGGTTGGTCAATGGGTTTATTGATCTTAATATAGACCACATATATGAAACCAATTTTGGTGATCTATACTGGCTAGTCCATCTCAGGGAGTTATCATATCATCAAATTCTAAGGCATCATGTGGGATGGTTAAAATATTCTGATCCTCTCTAGTAAATTCAGAATTATGTCTATGTTGAATAATATCATATAACATGAAATTTTCTATTCTTTTGAATCAGTGTTTATTATTAAGAGATATTGAGATATAGATTTCAAAGTTTATATTATGTATATGGAATTTATTTATAAAACATGTCACTCCCTAAGAGAAACATTGATTTATTTTTCCATAATGGAGTATACATCATTAATAATATCTACTTTTAATCTAAGGGAAGTATTTAGAAATTTTATTCCCAATTGTGGTGTATGTAGAATACACTCACTGATGTTGGAATGAGTTTTAGTCAGGCACTAATTATATATAATAATAGAATTGAATTTTTTTAACATTAAATTTTAATCGTCCTCTTTTCTAATATGATTCTTCTTATATTGAAAATATATTTAAAAATATCATCAAAAATAAGGAAAATGATCTCATTATGACCCAAATATGTTGGAAAATTATATTTGAGTGATTTCAAAATATGTATGAACCAACCAAATAATTTAAACCACCGCCAAAATTTCATGGTATGGCCAAATGTGTTGTTTAGTATTTGTATAATAATTAAATGGGGTCAAAATAAATCTAGTGATATTAGATAATAATTAAAATATTTGACATTTGAAAACATACCGCATGTCAATAAAATTAGTGGTATGTTCATAATGACTAAAAATAAATTTTTATTGAATTTAAAATTATTTTAGAATATGTTTTTGAGGGCTATAGCCAAGAAAATGACCTCATATTATCATTAAGAAAAATAAAAATCTTTTTTTCATAATTTTTCAATTTTAGAAACAAAATAAATGTCATTATAACATATTGTTTATTATAAATGACCAATTGTGAATTTTGATTAATTTTAATACAAAAATCATCAATAAAAAATGAAACACAATGAAATCTCATATAATTTTAGTAATATCATATTAAAATGACCATCATTTAATTTTTAACATGTTGTTATATACCCCACATCAAATCTTATAGGATGTTTCCCTAAAATGAACAATACTGTATTTTTAATAATTTAAAATTAAAAAACACACATCAAAATGATAAACATAGAAAAAGACCTCAAATTGTCATGAAATAACCTTAAATTTAATTTTGGCTAATTTTTGACCTGTATGAAAAGTCTTGAAATCAATAAAACTCCTGATGTGGCCAAAATTCCCAAAATAACAGTCTTATTAGACTTAAAAGTCATAAAAACCATTCGTCAAATAGTTAAGTCCAAACAAATGACCTCAGATTGTAGAATCACTCATAGTGAGATTAATGGTTCGTCTACTCCGACATGAAAAAATTTATTCAAAAATTTATTTAAAAAAATTTCACAAAAATCCATAATCTTCTGTTATTTTTTTATAATTTTTCATTTTATTTTATTTTAAGGAACTTATTATGCCTTCTACTAATATGATTTGGTTTATGTATTATGTTTTTGATTTTCAATTCAATACCTATATTTTACTTTTTCTCTACCATTTCTTATTCCCAAATATCAACTTTAACATCTTTTAGATAGTTATTTTATAACTTATACTTCTATATCACATTCAACTACTTATTTTTTTCAACATTAGATTCTACTATAACTTATGGGTTCTTATCTTTTCTCCTATATGATTTTGGATTTTTTTTCATTTTTATTTCTTTTTAATTTATTAATCTTTGTTTTCCATAATTATGATTTTCATTCCTCTTATTTTTTTTATCTATTTTATTTTTTTACTTGTGTATCAACTATCATTTCAATATTTTGGTGTTAAACTATTTGATATCTTATTTTTATTTTATTTATTTTTATTTTAAATATGATTATAAATGCGATTATGTTATTAGTTATTTTTTTATTATATCATTTGTTTATCCTATTATAATTATATTCCTTATGAATTCTTGTTGTGGCTTGAACCTCTAATAATTGGTTTAGCTTTCACTTTTACCCGAATGGCCCGAAGGCCTATAGTTTTTATTGATTTTTGATAATCCCCCTTTCAAGGGATGAGGGGGAACCCTTACAAGGCCCATAGCCTCAGAGATTACATGGAACGTAGGCTTAAGAGATTACATGACGTGATGGTCGTAGGGATTTCAACCAGACTATATACATGGAACTGCCCCTCCCCAACATCTGCATCGTGATAGTAGCTTTCCACCTTTTCATGGTCATATGGAAAGGCTTCCCATGGAAGCATAGGCTGGTCCCAATGCTATAGCCATACACTCTCATTCTGAAAAATCCATTTGTCTCTACTTTGGTGAGTGCACCTACTCTGAATCCTAACATGTGGTTGTTCCTTTTTTGTAGAGTCTTGTCTGGGACAACAACAAGTGGCCTAAAGGACTTGAGGTGGACCGAAGGCCATAAAGGTGGCCTGAAAGACCTACTGACGTGAAGGACTGGGTGACCTGAAAGACTTAAGTACTCTAAGCCCAAACCAGTGGCCAAAGGTGAATATTTCCATCTGCTACAGTACCAAATAGTACCTACAATAGTAACTGCTACAGTGCCTGCTATAGTAACCTGCACAACGTACAGTTATGGTACAATGCGTGCTACAGTACTACTATAGTACTCCCAAAAATATGCATCTACCTAGTTTTGATCCTAGGTCTCATAGATGCAATTAGAGATTCCTCACCAACTGGGCTAAGGCTCATCTATAAGATTTCACTTATAGCTATGCTTCAGTTTAATTTTTTTTCATCTTATGTTTTGATATGAAACAAGGATATGCCACTTATATATATATAAATTCAGGAATAATTATATGTGGAAAATGATGAATAATATGGAAATAATAAACATCTAGAGGAGGCATAACTCCATCATATAATCCCACTCAGCCAAAACCAAGCCTACAACTGAAGTCCCAAAATATTCATATTTTCTTTCCCTCCTACCCCATTCCATTCTTGTCACAAACCATCCCTCCAATGGTACACCTCATGGTCTAAAAATGAATGAATACATATAATGAAATAAAAATCCTTCCTCTAGAAGGCCGTTTGTTGGTTAATAACACCAAGGGTATAAATAATATCACTAATGGGAGAAATTATTTTCTATAATAATTGGGTTGTGAGATTTGAAAAATCAACCATAAAAAAACTCTATTACATAATATAAAATGGAAACTAGAAACATCCAACAATTCATGTATAAAGTAAATATATAGTTCTATATGTCTCCAAATAAATACACAAAAGAAAAATTATACATTGACATAAAAAAACTGACCATACTAAGATAAAAATGTTCAGCATGATCAACAATTTCCACCTAAAAACCTAAGAACTATTTTTATATGTAGGTTAAACATACAATTATACTCAATAGGGTCATACCAATGTCTCATGTGATAATTTGAAAAAGATACTTATAACGCACCCCTGGGTAAATAGCTAAACTAACAACAAATAAGTAGTTCAACTAACCAATCACATCCTCACGAAGATTCAATACCTAAATAACACATTCCAAGTATAATAACATAATTATAAGAATATCAATAAATGAATACCCTACACTACCTTCCCACTAGGTTTTTTCTCTCACATTGCAACATCATACATCATAAAGCTCTCATCTCTTCCATATAGTAATATTACTTAAACCCACATTGTCCATCACATCATGCCAAAAACCCTGGGTTCCACTGGCCATCACATTTCACCCAAATAAACCTAGGATGATGAATCACATATCATTTAATCTAATATTTCTAGTCCAACACATAACATTTCATCTCACCCAAGGACACTAGATTCATTATATCCCATCACATACATAAGTAGAATAATGTGGTATCCTTAACAAGAAGAAAATTAATCTCATTCCCTCTTCCTAACGAGACCAAACCTCACCATAATACATCTCATAAAGCCTAACCATGATGAACTTTTGAATTCTAGCTTTCACAACCTATGTATGTAATTATCACCATGGAGAGAAAGTGGGTAACAAGCCATCTATCCTCAACAACCTTATGTCCAAGAAATAACACCCATAACATTTTTTTATCATCATAGAGTGCTCGACATGTGTGGGTTATGTATATATATCACAATTAACATACAAGGTACATATATTTATATCCATATAAATCCCAGACTATGGTTTCATAGTACAAGCACCAACAAATTCACAACATCCCCACCCAACCTCACAACACTGCAATTTTCACTACCACTGCAAAATGAAAAAAACCACATAACAGGCCAGAATACACATTTCATATTTCATATTTCATTTCCTATATATAATTAATATGTTTTATAAATTTTACATTATTAACCAATTACTATTATCCAACTCATTTATTTAATTACACATCATGTTTATCAAACAGCATGATAATTTAATTCACTTATTCATAAAATATTTCAACCCATGTCATTTCAATTCATCATTTAAAATTATTTCCCATACTACCAGGAAAATTACCACAAAACAACACCACACACACAAAAAAACATCATCCACATTCCCTTTATCCAATAAAACCCCCAATTTTCCACCATTTTAAAAATAAGACTACATTACACATTACAAACATTATTACACATCACAGCTATATTCCAAATAAAAATTTCCAAATACCACCTCTATTTCTCATAATGTAACCTTCCCATATCACAACCACACATCAACAGCCCACATATTGTAACTACATCACAAAAAATCCACCTCACATCACAAACATGCATTAAAAAACTTTTCTCATCATCTTTTTCAAATATATTAATTGGGTTTTTTTTTCAAATCCACAACTTCATTTTATTTGTGTTGTCACATAATCCATATTTAAAGGGGAATCCATTTTATTAAACAAATATAAGTTGTTATCAAATTTAATTTTTTGGTGATAAAAAACCACACAATTAGGGCTTCAAAAATTAATAAAAAAACTATTTTAAAAATCCTCAAATATAAACACTTTTCAGTAGGGCATCAATCTCATACAATCACAATATTAAATTAATATCGTCAAATGAAAAATAATGTTTTTAAATACACATTCACCTTCAATGTAAATTTAAACCAATTATTAATCCTTAAATAATATGATCAAAATAAAATTCCCAAAAGGAAAAAAGATTATAAGATGACCCATATAATAAACATTATGAGAAACAATGTATCCACTAACTCAAAAGAGGATTTCTAAACTGCTGTAGATGATGGAATAAGTGGGAGGCCACCAAAATATACCATAATTAATGAGAAAACCCTTACCACACTAGAAAATTAAAATTAATTCATTCCCTTAAACATGATAACATTAAAACCATGATTCTCTAAAATTGTACCCTCCCAGATGAAAAAAATGACGAAACTATGATAAAAATAATAGAGAACATACCAAAAATCCCAATATATTGATCATAAAAAACTAAGGTAGAGCTCCACTAAATGGGGGACGAAATACCACCTTTGGATTCACATGTATTTATCAAGAAAAGGGATAAATATTATAAAATTTATTGGGTATGATTGTGTTTGGGAATTTATAAGTATTCTGCAAAATTTAAGAACATTGCACAACCTATGGGACCAAACCATAAAAATAATGAAAAAACAAGGGACCATGGTACAATATTAAGTATCACACTACAGATTGTATAATCAAGTTCCCTAAGAGAACTATGTCTATATTTACTCTGTAGATCCTGTAAAAGGGGTATGATACCATAGTGCAACCATGGGAACTATGTGGAAACCCGTATCGACTAGAAAGCGTCATCAATAAAGCCAAATCCTCTACATTGTGGTCCTAAAAAATTGGATATGGGACCAAAATACCCATGCGAGATCTGTACACCATATCTAACACACCAAAACCACAATTAAAATATGGATATGCCATAGTCCAACTCTATTTAGTAGCTATAAAATAAATTTAAGAATGGATAAAATGCCTCCTCTCTGTCTCCTACTCCATAGCAGACACCTCCAAACTCTAGCCACCATGCATTATGGTGTATCACTAAGTCTCCTCACCACCTAACTATTCATATAATTATAGATCCTTTTTTCCCTTACAAACTCTTTAGGACTTCCCTATGAAAATTTCCACAAAGTAACAGGTCAGGTGGTTTACTCAATTATAATACTTATATCCAATAAACCATATACCGAGTAAAAAATATAATAAAATTATTCTCCCACATCTAAAAACTAATAACCCCAAACAGTGGCCAAATTACTATTGTCTTGGGTTTCTATCACAAGTCACCCCTTGGAATTAGCATTTTACTCATTAATGAATGTGGTTAACTTGTTCAACATTGTTAAAAATTACTTCCAAGGCCAACATGGTTATCCCTTTGTTAGTTTTGACATCTATTTATTCTAATAGAAACTCCCACAAGTGTGGATTGGAACATATATGCATTATATTAAATGAAATTATGCACTTGAAACATAGTATGTTGTGTTATCCAACCTCCCACTCCTGGGACTTCAGGTGGTGAATGCCACACCCATCAGGGGTGGTGTGAGTAGAAGCGTTATGGTATGACCCCTTCGGGATAGCCCCACCATGTCTTACTAGAATGAGAAATATCATGTCCATTTTGTGAGTCCTAAATTGGATTGATAGTTTCCATGGTTCAAACTCACTGACTAGGGGAATTTCCATGATCCTTCTCTATGGAATTGAGAGCACATTCCTCCTAGAAAACAGTTTATTCATGTTGAGAAAATCATATTGTGTGGAGATAGTTATCTGGGTCATGAATGTTAACCCGACATTGATTGTCGTATCATATTCCATGTAGGAAATAACCAATATTTTAGAGTTTCAGGTTCTGGGTAGAAAAGATGTAAGATAGAAAAACATCATATTATATTCCAAGACTAATACATGATACTATAGTGTCATAAGAAGTTATATGAATTATGATTTTCAAATATTCTGATATAGTCAATCAACTATTCTTCAAAAAAATAAAATTTTTAATTGGTTACACATTATGTTGAATTTTAAATCATCTAATCATTATTTCTTCTGTTCTTATCTATACCAAATCCATCATTATATCCATGATGGTATATGGGATTCAAAAATATATCTCATGTCACATGATCCATCCTCATGTGTTTCTTCAATCAAAAATGAGAAGTTCCATATGACAATATTCAATATTGGTATAAGCCCTCATGTAGTGAGGCGGTGAGTCTCGAACTACTGTCCCCTCCTAATTCTCTAGTTTGTCCATCCTATGCTACTGGAATTCACTAACCATGGATGATTGAAAGGAGGAGGTCTCTATGATCGGGGATGGGTGTGCCTCACTATGATGGGTATATGTCTCTAGCTAGCACAATATATTATAATTTTAGCAATTGAACATAGCATGGTCCCATGATATCTCTATTAGGATCCCTTCCTAGTCAGATACTAGTACTTTATAAAAGTTTTATTAGTCCTTAGAATCCTACTCTCAAGCTTACTGTAGTGATTTGAGGATGTACAAGGAGGCCGTTATAACTGAAATAGTATACCCTACACTCCCAAATAATTATTCTACATTATCAGTGTGATTTTAAAGTGGTGTTCCCATTTTCCTGGAATTCCATCATTTCAAGATGTTGGTTCTATTCTAGATGTATCTTGTGAGAAGAACGTCAATAGAATGTTAGCAGGCCGAGTATACCTCAATTAAATAATGTTAGTGTATGTGAAATTGGAGAATTTGTGTAAAGGATTTTAATCGATGACTTATGTCACACCAAAAGAGTTTTCGGCTCCTATGGATAGATACCATCCAAGAATAGCATTAGTTGATGTGATTACTGTTTCACACAAAATAGTGAACAATCTCAACAGAGGGGTTTTAGGTTGATGACTCTCTATCCAAAATGGAATATCTACCCATGTGAGTGAGTAGGCATATAGAGAAGAAGTATCTCTACTAGATATTACCTCTTCTAATGAATATATTAATGTTTGAGGTCAAAACAGACCTAAATGAAATTTTGATAGTGTGAAGTAGATGGACATACCAAATGATATGAAACAAGGATTAGAAACATAAATATAGAATAGAAATAAAATATTTAAATGGGAAAGAGCTGTAATAATATGGAAATAATAGAAACATTTAGGTGGGGTAAAACTATCTCTCCTAATCCCACCTATCGATTCCAGTCATATGAGTAAATTCTCCAAATACTCCACTTTGACTTCCATCTTATACTATACCCTTCTTAAAATTCATCCCCCAAGAACCCAATGAAAAAAATACACCAAAAAAATCTCACTCTTATAATGACAAATATTCCATTTAACAATGACCAAATTTCCCTTGACATGGGTTTGTTTAATTTTTATAGATTTTACCTTTCACCTTTGGTTTTTCATTCATTCTCTCTCCTCTATTTTTCTTTTTATTTCGTTCTTATTTTATATCTCGATTTTATCTTTTGGCTTCTAGTTATATATTTTACTATTAATTTTGTTTTTTGTTTCGCCAATTTTTTAATATTTTTTTTTTATTTTTTATCTTTTTCTTTCCTCTGATTTTTCTTTTAATTTATTTTTTATTTCTCTCTAAATATTTTAGATTTTTCATATACTCCAAATTCTGATTCTAATTTTGTATTAGGTTTCATCTCTTATGGTTTAACATATAACTTTTATTCTTTAGTTTTCATCTATAATTATTCTACCTAATCTTTAACATTTACCTATTTTGTACATATATTTTATTCCATTTGTGTCTTTTATTGATTTGTATTTCTATATCTAACTAATTAATTTTTCAAGATACCTGCAATTCTATTTCTATCTTCCCCTTATGAATTTTGGATTTTTGATTCTTCCCCACATTCTATTTCCACTTTTGGACTGACATTCACATTTAGTTTTGAATTAATTCATCAATTTTTTACTTCTAGATTATGGTTTTTTATTCTAACATTGATTATAGTTTTCCTTTAAATTTTAAATGAAATCCAACTTTTATTATTGTTTTTTTGTTCAATTTCTTCTTTTTCATTTGATAATATATTATGACATTATCATTTATGCCTAATTTTGAATTTTCTTTTATAGTATACCTTTTAATTGTTAAATTTTTTTTATTATATTAGAATTCTCTCTATAGCCTTCTAGTACCTCATTTTTGTTTATAGATATTGGATACTTCATTATCTTAGGCTTTCGATTTTTCCCCAATTTTAAATTTGAATGTCATTTTTAGATTTCAACTTTTAGATTCATCTGTGTTTAGTTATTTTAATTTTTAATTTTAATATATATTTATTGAGTTTTAATTTTTTGTTATCTTTTTCTAGTGTTAATGTATTTATTCTACCACTACTTTTGAATATTATTATGTAGTTTTTTTTATATTTTTGATTCATATTTTTTTAATATTTTTATGTATACTTTGACTTCTCTTTCCACTTGAACATCTTCTTGTAAAAATTTCTTACTAGACTACTATTGATATTACTCGACCATTAGAAACTGTATTTGTATATAATATGATTTTACTTCTGTTTTTGGTTTTATGAATCCAAAATATATTTAAACAGATTTTAAAATCCTAGATAAAGATGATGGAATAAGATTTTTTTTCTATTATGTCCTTACTTAATATTGTTCTAATGTATCTACGTCAACTTCATATTTAACTTATACTTCCACTTCATCTCCCATTTTTTTTATTATTTATGTTCTTTCTACCACTCTAGTTTGACAATTATTTTCTTATCAATTTCATCTCATTTTTATACATATATATATATATATGCTTTTTCAAATGGTTGTTTTCAACTCTACCTTATTTATTCTACTTTTTTTACAAATAAATTGTTTCATTTACCTCATATAAATCCTTTTCTAATAAATATATATTTATGTACATTTCCAATTTCACACATACTGTTATCTATTTATTTTTTTCCTTTTCTTTATTATTATAAATTTCCTTCTTGTTAGCACTAATGTCCTGATATATAAATGATAAGCCTAAGAGGAGAGTGGATTTAGGTGAATGTTATTTTCTTTATTAATTCGTGATTATGAAAAATAATAAAATAATTTAATTTTAATAATTAACATTATTTAAAAAATTAATTTTGAATAAAAAACAAAAACAGATTTAAATTTAGATATCATATTTAGGAATTAGAAATGTAGTATTTCTTAGGAAAATGTTTTCTGTGGATATAAATTTATAATTTTTTATTCTTGAATCCATAATACTCCCAACATAGGGAGGTGGTTCCCCGAGCCCACTAGAAAAAAAGATGAATCATCTGATATATGATTACTAAACCACTTACTTTATATTTTTCTCATAAATTTGAATAATTTCATTGAGGTTATAATATAATGTTTAATTATGTTATTATATCAATTTTTATTAAATTTATCTTAACTAAAATTAAATATTATAAATTTGATGATGGGTGGATTATATAATATTTACACTACCCCCTGTTAGATGTGATGATATGATTTATTCATGGTTACATTAATGATGATGAGATAATTAATATCCATGTTAGAGTGAATTTATTATTCAAATTTTTAAATGATATCTTTAATATTCTGGTTTAGATGAATCATAATACATTTTATATTTTAGATATGTTAACAAAACCTGTGATAATATATTTACATTAAATTATAATTTAGATCTATTGCGGGATGATGAAGATTCGTTCCTAGTGAAATCGAGGTAGAGTGTTGTGGAAACATAGTTTAGATTACTATTGGGATTGCTGGTGGACCTACTGATCCTGATAAGACTCACATAGATTAATTCACTTTTGATGATCCTTACTAGTTAGTCCACTTAAGGTTGTGAAACTATATTGTTAGGGGAATCTTCATGCAGGGGTAAAATTCATTGATCCTCATTACTAATTTTAAAATGATTCCTATGTCGAATCATGTTTTCTTATATAGAATTTTTTTATTCTTATGGATCAAAGTTTTTTATTAAGAGTTATTAAAATATTGATTTCATAGTTTTTAATATGGATAGGAAACTTACTCCCAAAACAGTTCACTTCCTAGCTAAAGATTTAGGTTTGTGGTTTAGTAAGAAATATCGTTCTGTAAAACATTCTTGTATTGATGCTGCTTGTAGAAGTTGGATGTTATTACACATAATTGTTGTTGATACAACACACACTCAATAATTTTAGAATAAATTTAACTTAGACCCTATTTATTTTTGATATCATCATTTCCATTTTTCATCATTAAATTTGAATATTTTTATTCCCTGAAATTATTCTTCTAACATTGATAATTTTTTTGAGAAATGGTGTCAAAAACTGATCATATGATCTCAGGATGACTTGAAAACATAAAAGATGATATAAAAGTCATTTATGACTTGTATGAACCAAACACCCATCAATATAAAAACTCAATTTCTTGGCATGATAAAAATTCTCATTTTACCTTTAAATTAGTTTTAAATTGAACAAAAAATTATGAAATAGGATCACATATCCACAAAACAATTATGACATGTACTAATAGACTGCATCTTCATCTGACAAGTGGTGTTGTCATAATTATTGAACATTCATTTTTATTATATTTAACTCATTAAACAAACATGTATGAGAGTCATAATTGTGAAAACAAACACAAAGCTTCATTATATGCATTGAAATTTTTTAACATATAATTGTTTATATGTAGGACCAAAATACACTTCATTCCAACTTGTGGTTTCCTTTAAATGACCAAATGTTCATTTTTAGTGATTTAAATGTTAAAAAAAATGTGTTGAAGGTTAAAATCCTAGATTTTTTTTTATAATATTTAAATATTTGGAAAATAACTATCATTTAATTTTTTTAATGTTTTAACATAGCCGACATCAATCATAATCGATGAGGCAGTTCACCCAAAATGAATGAAATCCCATTTTTATTAATTCAAATCTCAAAAAACATATTCCAAAAAATTAAAACATAGAAAATGAAAAATAATTTTCATGAATTCAACGAAACAAAATCACTAATAAATTATTAACATGTATGGATAGACTTCATATCAATACAACATAAATTGTGTTCAAAATTTCCAAAAAAATATTTTTATCATACTTAAAATTAATTAATAGCATGTTTCAAATGTTCTATATTGGAAAAACGACCTTGGATTTTGGGCTTACCACACATCATATTGGATGTTCATGTATTTTACATGTCAATATTTATTTAATAATTCTTTTCTAATTATTTCATGACAAATTGATATCATTTACTAATGTTTGGAACTTTCTCATTTGCTTCGCTTTTTCTGTACTACTTATGACTCCCAATTTTACTTCGTTTTCATTGGATTATGCCTTCTTAATATATTCCCATATTTATGATTTATGTTTTTTACGTTTTTCTTTAACTTCTATATTTTAATACGAATCTACCCTTAATATTTCACCAACAAAGGAATTTACTTTTTTTATTATTCTATTTTATAGGTTCTATTTTTAGTTTTTAATCAACTAAAACTTATGGTTTCTACTTTATTAAAATTCCACCACACCTTTTATCTTTTTATGTTTTATTCTATTCTGTTTTGTATTTTTGTTTTTATCTTCATTCTTAATTTTCCCATAATTTTTTATTTTTTTTCTAATTCTTTTTAATTTTTTTATTATACTTATTATGGTTCAAAGATTTATTCTCTTATGTATCATGTCCAATTTCTAGATGACTTTAAGCTTCTAGATTTTTTATTTTGATTTTATTTTTTATATTTGGGTTGTATTTATAATATAGTATACATGATTACCTATTTTTTCTTTTAACTTTTCATTCTTTGAGTACTTCTATTTCTATTTATTATGAATTACTCTTATTGGTTATTCTTATGATCATTTGTTCAACTTTGACATCTTTTTATGATTCCATAAAAATATTTATCATATAATTCTTCCAACTTCTAACATTGACTATTGTTTGTTCATTTAGGTTTCTTCATCTAGGTTTTTGTTTCGATTCATTCTTGTAAATTAACTTTCAGATTTATCCTTTTGACTTATATCATTTTATTTTACTTCAAGT
This sequence comes from Viscum album, assembly GCA_963277665.1. Classification (NCBI taxonomy): domain Eukaryota; kingdom Viridiplantae; phylum Streptophyta; class Magnoliopsida; order Santalales; family Viscaceae; genus Viscum; species Viscum album. The sequence continues at coordinate 1,822,820,244 of OY728164.1, forward strand.
ATTAATATATATTTATTAAGATTATATATATATATATATATTTTGTTTACACTCATTAATTTTGTTTCTAATTTTTTATTTTACTTTTAACTCTATTAGAAATTTTAATTTACTTCTTATGATTTATATTTTTTAATATCTTATCTATTATAGATTATGCATCTACTTCTATCTCTAGTCATTCCGTTTACTTATATCATTATTCTACCTAATGCCTTTAACTTTTAATATTTCTTATACTTCTATTTTCATTTTTTCACTTGTATTTTCATTTTATTTTTAAATCTAAATAATTTTTTTCTTCTAATACTCTTTTGAGATTCTCTATCTAAATTTTTATTTTAGATTGTAATAACAATTCAATCTCAACTTTTGGTACTGTATTCCCAATTGGTTTTACCTATTCCTTCTCTTTATACTTATATATTATGGTTTTTTATTAGAACATATATTCTAGTTCTCCACTTACTTTTACATCAAATAAATCTTATTATTTCATAAATTTCACATTCATTTTCTACATTTGATCATGTATTGTAACATGTGAATTTAATCCAAATTCATATTTTTATTTTTATCCTCAAATATATCTTTTCTTCTAAATGTGTTATTTCATCAATTTTAAATCACTATAGTACATTCTAGAGCCTCTTGTGTATTGATTTTAGATTCTTCTTCATATTATGCTTTTATTTTTTCCGAAAATTAAACATTTGATCATTAATTTTATATTTTATATTTTAGTTTAGTCTATGGTTGGTGATTTATCTTTTGATTTGTGATATATATGTTTTTATTTTCTCTTTGGATTTAACTTTTATAATTGATATTGTTTTTATTCTACCTTTTATTTTCAATATGTTTTTCAATTTGATTTTCTCTTCTTCTTTTAATTCATCTGTATTTAATCTATTTGTATCTGTATTTAATTACCCTTCCACATCCACTAATTTTTTAATAAATTACATATTATGTAAGTTATTTATTCTTCTATATATTTTTAAACTATTCTTGAATCTAGTTAATCTTATTATTCTCCATATCTATATGTTTTTCCAATTTTTTACAAATCATCTTTATTTCCACTTCTCTTTTCATTCAAACTCTTGTAATTTAACTCATATAATATATTTTCTATTGACACTATCCTAATTAACATGTCAATTTTCAAGCCATGTTTTATCTATTACTTTTATTTTTTCCCTTTTATTTTGTAAATTTACAATTTTGTCTCATTGGCTCTGATGACCAGATATATAAATTACATCATAAGAGTAGAGCATTTAGAGGTGATAGTGTTTTTTTATTTAAATCAAGGTTATTTATAATTTTAAAATAAATTTATATTAATAATTTCAATGAAAATGAATAATTGATTTACAATGAAAAATTAAAAAAACAAAAACATTAGATATCATTTTTGAAAATCCTAACTATAGTATTATGATAATTCTATATATATTTTTATTTTTGGAGTTATTTTATAAATCATTATAAAAATTAAATTAGAATCATCTGAGGTATTATTATAAAATTTCTTAATTTCTATTTTTTTCAAGAAATTTTTATATTTTATTTGGGATCATAGTATAATTTATCGTTATGTTTTTAATTTAATTTACAGTACCCCATTTTTTATATGATGAAATGATCGATTCATTGTTATGCTAATTATAACACCTTTCCCCAATTCATAAAGAATTGTAATTGGAATGGACCATAATGTGAATTCAATCATGAGTCCTCATATGCAGGTGGATTTCTAATATAAGTGGGGGTCTATGGTGGTGCAATGATGATACTATAGAAATGGTTCCTTGAGAAATGGGGTTTAAATCATCCTTGACACACTCAAGATGCTACCCCATTCCAAAACCTCAACACAAAACAACATTTCAATCATTATTTGTTTTATTTTTCTGAAATACCATATAAAAATTCAAAACATTGTGAAAATTTGTTGAATCAATGATTTTTGGTACTTCTACATCTTATTAGAATGTCCCCTTCATATAATCCCCTTGAGTATCATCCAATTCCATTATGCCCTACTGTAATTGACATAATATACCAAACCCAAAAATGAAAATTAAATTATAACAAAGTAGAAGGATGAAGGAGACCAACAAAAGAAATAACATACCATTGATCTCCAAAAATGCCTCTAAAATACCACCATTGAATGGATTTTATGGGAAAAAGGTGGGAGGAGGGGGTTCCCCTAATAATAATTTGAATTTTTTTTGATAAAAATCCAATATATATAGAATATCAGTGATCTCATGATCTGAGTATTGTCACCTGGCCACTGCTGACGTCGGCTATATTGTGGCTATGGGATACAACATTTGCACCTCAAGCCACCTCTCAGATGATTTTTTATCCCTATATCATACATCTCAGGCCTCGTAACACATTCAATACATATCTTTTGTTGGGATACAACCTTTTTAATTCAATTTTGAATCATGATTCAAAATATATCAATTAAACTAAATAAAAACTAAAAAATCCTCTAAAACATAAGACATGTATAGATAAGGGATCTTAAAAAAATAATAATAATTCTTCATTTCTAGTTTTTGTTGTCAACCAACTGAATACCACAACCCAAATCAGTTGTTAGTTCTCATACAATTAGCCATTTTCTACCTCTAACAAATATACACACTTCTTATAAACAATTCAAAAATTAAGGGTGAAACTTGAGCCCCCAACTACACAATCAACAAACTGTGAAGATGTTACCATATTGTTCCCTCATATCCTAGGGTTTCAAAATATTACTATACATCCACAAACTTGTGCATGGTTCACCCCACCATAAGATCCAACACATAACGGCCTGTTCTAACCCATGAAATTCAAAAAATTTAGAATCACCCACCAAACCACATTCCTAGTGGACCAATGACACCCTCAATATAGTTCTCAATGTTCCAAAACTCAACACATATCATAACTCTGGTCAAAGGGCAGTACTAATTCTCTTTTAAATATTCTATCCCATAGGGTATGCACACCCACCATCTAAGAATAACATGAGCACACACACTTTACTTGAAATATTATTATAAAATTCCTAAAATGAACTCGTCAGATATAATACGATGGAACAGATGCATCTGAATACTACCACATACCATTAAATGATAATAAGTGATCATGCCTCCTCTAGTTAACCAATTTTACAAAATCTCAATTTCCATCTCAATTGCATTACCAAAATACATGATCCTTGTTCCCCTACTACAATAATAAGCACATTATTTTTATATAACTTTCATCAATGATTCGACCCACCATTCGATTAAATTGTATGGTTCAATCCTCCACTATATAAAACTAATATTAATTACTAACATCACCATAAGAACCTTTGGCCACCAATATAATTATTTTATGATCACTTGAAGTCTACTCGAGCTGATTGTTTTTGCTCGTACTTCTACCTGCATCATAACTGAGGTCACATTTATCATTCACCATGGAGTGTAGATGGACCCTTACCCATTTACTCACTCAAATATCCAGGCCCAAAATAATTGCCTAACCAGTTGCCTCAGTCACCAACAATACCTCTTAAGTGAGACTTGTATTAACCTTAACTAACATCTTGTCTACCTTTGTAAGATAACTCTTTTCATATTTCCACTAATCCAAATTCCTGAATAATTTTGACACATGCCTCATTCATCATAGAAAGTAATTACTATATATGTTAAAACCCACTCATACCTGATATCCTCTTCAAAACATAACTTTTCACAGATTCCCTAGTCCCAAAAATAATTCCCCCACATCTTCCAAATTTAATCACATTGGGGGAAACCACCCTGAATCAACCAACAGTGCACTCCCCATCATATAGATTACCTTATACTACTCTTAGTGTGTAACCTCAATATGAAGAACTAAAATTATACATGTTTTTCTCCTCCCTTTCCATGATGATAATCTCTAATCCCATACAGGGCCCCTCAATATCATAAATATCAGCATACTCTATATGCATAAGTTTTAATAATGGTTTTATTCCCCACAACACCTAGTACACATGACAATTAGCACTGTAAACATCATGTGTGCATGTTTCCTTGGGAATGATGGACTATAAGTTGGTATAATTGAATACTAATAATTATGAACCTCATTCACCCAAAAAGCCTACCCACTATAAACAATGGAATCACATGCACCTTACCTAGTGGTATTTTAACCCACCTGGGTTCTTATACATTCATTTTTACCTCCATATGACAAGGTGTCCTAATGAGATATATATAATCATTATGTTTCAATAAAACCTAGAAATATTTTAATTTTTTTTAAATTTATGAAAAACCTTTTCCATGATTTAAAACCCATCACCAATTTGAAACCATCTTTGATGAAATTTTTCAAACACAACATGTTTATAAAATCATGTTTTCAATATAAAAATATGATGAAAAAAAATTATATTTCCACTAATGATCAAGGGAAATAATGATTTTACATTACAGAAATATAAAAAATGATATAATCACATGAACATAAGAATGATAAGGATAGACTATAGGATAGAAACACAGCCATCATAAATGACGAAAACCCCATCGACATTTAGACTACTGATAAGTAAGGAAGAGATCAGATTATGGGGAGCCTACATTTCAATGGGATCAAATTTAAATCTCTATTTCATCACTGGATCCAGAAATCAATTCTCATAATGAATAAAACTCATGGATATAAATGGAATAAACATAATTAGAAAGGATCTAACACACTAGAATACCATCAATAGAGATACTAACTTTAAATCGGTGTGATGATATACCAAAAAGTGGATTGAGAGAGAAAAAATCATAATCAATATTCATTTAGATCAATGGAAACCTTATTAAGTACAATTAGGTTAGATACATATATAAATTTATGAAAAATTGGTGTTGTAGTAAATCCCTTTGCAAATCCTTGCAAGGTGAACTGGTTCATAGTGCATTTTATTGAGGAAATACAAATCGTCTAAGATATGATTATTGAATATCATAATTTTTATTTTGATCATTTATTATAATAATTTATTTTGGAACATGACATAAGATAAATTATTTATTTTATTTAATTATATTTTAATATATATTGCTGAAAATTAAATTTTATAATGTTTAAGGCTGGTGTATTATTGAATCTTCACACATGCCCCTCTCAGCTATGATGAAATGATAATTTTTTTTATTTTAATGGATAGTACACAACCTTCAATGGGAGGGTGGATTCTATTCATTTTACAAAATTATATCTTTCAAGTTATTTTTTAGATGGTATACAATACACATTATCATTTAGATAAGTTAACATGATGGGTCTTTTTATGTTAAATTTACAATAATATATAGGCCAGTTGGTAGTGGTTATTGATATGTTCCTGGTGAACATAGGTTTATGTGATAGGGAAATTTCATTTTTCATATTATGGGGATGATTTTTGGGATATTGATCTTGACTGGTGATGCATGCATGTAGTAGGGTGTGGAAAAAATAAAATTTAATTTCCTAAAACAGTACATAGGCTATATAGTGTCATCTCACATGGTCATATTGGGCTTAGTGGTCAGAAGCCCGTAAATCTACATGAAAAATGGGGGTTCGAAACAAATTGGGCGTAGGTACTGTAGTGTGTTGTAGCAGTGACAATCCAGTAGCAACGATGGACACTATAGCGGCGGTAGGTCACTGTATCGGCGGTAGGGTACTGTAGCAGCAACGAGTACTGTGTGGCACTGTAGCAGTGCTGGTACAGTAGCAGTACCATTCACAGAAAGGCCCTTGGGCCATAAAAGGGCCTACGGGCCATGAAATGGAATAAATGTCCACCAGGTATTCGGGCTATGTAATGGGTCTCCCTCTACACAATTAATGTTGTATTTTATTTTATTTAATAATAAATTAGGTTTAGGCCCCAACCTTTTAAAAAAATTTCTTATTCAATATCACCTAATTTTTTTAATTTTTTTGATATAATCAATTATTGTAATGGAATTTATATGAAACAAAATATAATACTAACATGAAATGAAAAAAATGTAATTAGTTAAAAAAACAATGCCATACTGGTTTGGTTTTTGGGATCAATCATTCTCATTATTGGTGTTTAAATTTGGATTGGTAATTCAATCCTGATATCTCTGGCATGAATTAAATTTTCTTTATTTAGTGTTGTGAACTATCAAATGCATTTACAAATCGTAATTTCACATCCTCCTATAATCATGGACAATGTCATACCTCGATGGAGATCATCACATCTCCTAGGACATGAATCCATCATATGAAATTTCATCCAATGATTAACTCAAATCCATTTTATGAAGAGCATCTATTTAGTAGAAGGGGTGAGAAATATTTAACAAAACAATAAAAATGAGTTTGAGATCAGTGTCATGGTGGATTATCACCACAACCATGCACATCACTCTTTATCTTCACAGAATTAATAAAACCTTACAATTTAAGCACAAAATAATTGAAATTTTCCAATACCTCATCTGAGATATGCCTTGAGTTATACAATAATTTTTAAGGGTAAGAGGTCTTGGTTGAATGAGAAACAAAGATAATAATTAGATGAAGGGTGAAAGATGAAGAGAGAGGGAATAATATATAAACACATGAATTCAAAATATTCCTATATGTTACATGGGAAAATAAAATAAAATAAAAATAAAAATGAATAAATACTAATTTATCATTATGCCCCTTCTCTTCCTCTCCAACAATGGTGGAAAACTAGATGTATTGAAATGGCTTGAGAATGAGGATCTCTCCGCCTTTTATAGGCTACAATTAAACCTCTAAATTTCTAAAGGTGATACCTATTAAATGGGTGAAAAATGCATGGACCCCATCATAAATGTTGTAGAAAAATACTTTTTGCATATCCCTTAAAAATTTTAAATTTATTCATCAATGTGTTGATACTGTTATTCTCATTTTACTCTGAGAGTTTATTCTTCTATAAAAGAATATTTATATTCTATATCTATGGTTTTCCATTAATTAATGTACTTGAAAAAAATCCAATTCAAGCATGTAAACCTTCATCAATGTTTTTCATCAATGTCTATTTCATCTACCCTAAATATTATAGATTCATTGGGACTTCCAATAACTATATCAGGTCCTAACAAAAAAATTTCTAAATCTATGAATAGATTTCAAGGCCCAAATTTGGAGCTGGTTTGGAGCTTCCAAATTTGGGATTTATCATTGGGTCCATAAGAATGAAATAAATATCAGGATGTATATAATTTTAACAATACATAATTCTATAATTTAAATAAGTATATGAAATTTAATGGCCTTAATAATTAAATAATTAAATATATTTAAAATCAAAAATAGGGTCTTTTATTCGATTAAGCATAAACAACTTCTAAAATAATAAATTGGGATAGTTTCTGTTAAAATAAATCATTTGTGGGATTTAAAAAACTGAAATTATTTGTAAAATTATTGGAAATATTTTATCAATCTATTCCCCCACACATAAACCATACTTTTCCTCAAGCATGAAATATCAACAATGAAAACCAAAGGGAACCAATGTTATCATCATTTATATATCAATTTATTAAAATCAAACATTTATTAATATGAAATAAAATTCTCAAATTCCACATTAAATATCAATTCTATTCCCCATTTTTCAATGAAATAGTCAGTTCATTTATTTTACATTCCCCTTTGAAAAAATGATGTTTCTTCTCCAATAATTGTTTCATGATCATTAATTCATTATTATTAAACATGCCAAACTATGATCTACCTAACTTTTTATATATTTTATCTTATCACTAATGATAAAACTCAATGAGAGTTATGATCGTATCATGATAACATGCACATTATCTATAAAATTGTAAAAGAACTAGTTTCTCTACTTTTTAAAGAAAAAATTCACATAAAATCATGAGATCTTGTTATCAAGGTTGAAATGTATCTGAGGATTAAGTTAGGTTGGACTTGATGATAATAATTTTAGCTCAAGGAGAAGGTTTATCTCTTGAATCATAAAGCATGATATTCAAAGTAAACTTTTAATAATATTATACCCTCCAATTAATATCAAATCTGAATATCCTTCAAATTCAAAAGTAAATATTGTGATTAGATTAAGAGTAATTAATGATTTGTACCCTATCTTATATATATATATATTTGTTATTTATTTTCCATTTCTAATAACCTTCTGCATTGTTTTTTTTCAAAATTTTATCTCTAAAAAAATCACATCCACCACCTAGCCATGTGTGATAAATCTCAAAGTTCTAGTAATAGTGATTTTTGGTTTACCCAGATCACAACCCATTTTTCTCATTTTTTTGGTTCTTTTTTCATTCATTTTTTTATATTTAAGAGGGGAAAACAAAAGAGTAAAATTAATGATTCTACATATTTATATAATTCCCACAATAATCACTTCCACACATCGTCGATACAATGAAATTCATACCATTTACCAAGATTCCCTTTACCGCTATAACTCAATTTGAAATTTTCAAAAAGATACTATGAGTAGGTAAGGATTAGATAAAAATGGATTGAAATATGGATTGTTCCTGTAAACATCATTGATAGTCTCTATGGGCTAAATAATTATTAATGTAAAGGTTTTATTTGTTGACATGGCCTTTAAAAATATGCCTCAATCATATTAATTTTTTTTCAATTGTCCTAGTTTTGAAAAGTTGAAATGCATGATTCATTCAGTGTCATATACCATGACCACTCTGGAAATATGATCATGAGTAAATAGGAAGTACATGGTCCTGAAATAATCATTGTCATGAGATAAAATGATTTGGGACAATCAATCATGGAATTAATTAAAATAAAAAAAAATCAATTCACATTAATTTTAGAAATTCAAATCCTAAAAATGGTAGGGAAATTTCATTTACACTACTTAACTAACTATCTTAAATCCGGAGCCATCATTTCAATATCCATGATTCACTTTTAATATTAAATTATTCATTTTACTCATTAAATTTCTATAACATTGAAACCTAAAACATGTAATCAAAGGATTCATATGAAACAAGTGTCTCATAGATAAGTTATGTAGGTAATAATTCAAGAGTGGGCACAAAATTTCAAATTTAATGCTCAAAAATGGTTTTAGAAAAAAAAATAAGTATTTTAAAAGAAAAAAAATTAAAATATCTTTTTAAATAAATATTATTCCTATAACATAATTTTATTAGGGTCTTCCTTGTTCTATAATGGTCATACAAATGATAATTAATCCATTAAAAAAGGATCATGTCATTAATCCTCAAAATGATAGGAGGGAGTAGGATATATTATAGAATTATCCTAAAAAATAAATTTAGATTTTAAATTCAAATTATTTAGAATGAAATTACTAGAATTAAAGTAAAAAATAAATTTTGGCATGATCCACAATGTGGGACCAAAATTTTTACTACCTCTAGAGGGAAGTACCATCTATTATCAATAATAAAATAGTTGGTGGATATTCTTGGACATAAAACAACACACATGTCATTCCCACATTCTATTTATCCTTTGGTGTTGTTAAGGATAATTCCATGTATATAGTATACTAAATAACCCCCTTGTAAATGTTGTATAGTTGTCATAGAGGGGGTAAGATGAAGTATGGAACCTCTTCCTCTTTCATTTCTACTTGAGAAACATTATTTTTCTCTTTCAGTGCCAGCTCAACCTATGCAATATGAATTGTAATTTAAAATATAGGGTTAGAATTTAATTTTTATTCAAAAGAATTTAATCATTATGAATTTAAATTAGAATTACCTCTTTCTGTGTGAGTAGCCTCTATCTCAGTTTCCTTAGTCTCAGATAATTTTTTTTCTTCTTGGGCTTCCCCAAATATTGTTCATTAAAATTAGGGAGCTCCATGTTTTCCTCAATAGGTGCTGGTGTTTCTGATTCATCTTCCTCTACATAAAAATTATTGAATGACAAAAAAAACATTCAAAAACCAAAATGGGTGATACTCATATAAGATTGAATTAAATCAATAAATACAGAGTTTAAGAAGGTATGATGTCATTGAATTGGGTTTGGATCAATAACTTCTTCAATGATAAGATCCCCTCAATGTTGGATCTCCATTGATGGAGGTAGGTATCTAGGCATCTTCTTCCTTTCAACAAAGTACACCACATGGATTGAATAATTGTATTCTTTGGCTGGAGTGAAATGTAATGTTACTATTTGTTCTATTTTGTACGGACAAAGGAGATCATGTTGTACCTAATAAACATTATAGAAATCATCCAGATCATCTCGGTCTACCACACATAACTCAGCATGAAAATCTTCCTCATTATGTATCTACTCTATATTATCATTGCCACCTTGGATTTGATTCCTCATATGTTCGACCTATGTGTATCCCTTGAAATGGGGCTCAACCCCTTGGATGTCACTAGTGAAATTGGGGGAAATTAGTGGAAATTATTTCTTTACATTGATTTATTATATGTCAATTATGAGGTCATCTACTATGGACACCAAGTCATTATGTGAGATCCATGTTGATATGCCTCTTTTCATCTAATTTACAATTAGCATAAGACAATAATCCCTTCTTTGGAGGGCCTCCTGAGTAAAATTTGATTCTTTTTCATCCACTTGTGAGTGATTCATCCACGAATTAAAAATATTATTCATTTCAAAATAAAATTTCCAATTTTTTTTTAATGTTTTTCAGTTTGATAAATGAAAACTATATCAAATATAAAAATAGAAAAAAATTCAAACACTGATTAACTCCCGAGAAATAACACTAGTTTGATGAACACCCATCGTCAGTCTTGGAAAAAGAAATTTTAATTAGCTAACATGGCACAGAGGATGTCCAAGTTCATCTCACATGAGGAGAATTATTAGTTGTTCACCTATTTATCCTATACCACATAAAATAATTATTATTTTTTGGTTTCATTTAATCTAGTAATGTAATTTAATTTAAATTAAATAAAACATAAAACTAACATGAATTGAAATAAAGTAATTAGTGAAGAATGAATTTGGACTTTGTGGTTTTGTTTCTGGGTTCCATAATTCTCCTTGTTGGTGTTAAAATTATGTATTATAATTAAATTACTAGATCGCATGCATGAATTACTTATATTTAATATAGTGGTTTGAAATCATGCATGCAATTAGAAATTTTCATTTCATATCCACCAATAATCAAGGGTGATGCCACACCTCAATCGAAAGTTTGACATATCCTAGGACCTAGCTCCATCGTATGTATTTTCATCCAATAAATGGATCGAATCCATCATATGCAGATATTTTTTCTAGTATAAGGAAGGTAAAAGATTTAATAAAATAATAGAAATACTTTTGTGACCAATTTCATGGTGGATGATCGCCACACCTACTCACATCACTCTTCGTCATCCCAAACATAATAAAACATAATAATATAAGTTCAGAGTAAATGAAATTTCCAAATACCTCCCATGGTTCAAGAATTGGGTTATCCCATCATATTTAAGGGTAAGAGATCACAATTAAATGAGAATGAATGAGAATAATTATATTGGAGATGAAAGAAAAAGATCGATTGAAGAATATGGAAACACTTGAAATAAAAATATTTATATGGATTACATGGGAAAATAAAAATGATATAAAAATAAATGGATGAAATCATAAATAATAATCATGTCCCTTGTCATCCTCTCCAATGGTGGTCATCTAGGTGTATTGGAATGATTTGGGAAGGATGAGTTGTCATCCTTTTAATGGAAAAAATTTCCCTTTAATTATTCCACATGTTATAACCAATAAATGCATGATTCACACATCTAACCCTTCATGAAATAATATAAAAATGTATTTCTCATCCCCTCTCTAAATTCAAATTTATATGGACAACTGTATAAAATGTTATTTTCATTTTACTCCAAGATGATTTCTATTTAAACAGACCTCTTATATTCAATGTATCTGTTTTCCCATGCATTAATGGCTATGAAAACGGATGATTAACATGTTTAAACATCCATAAAAGTTGTTCATAAATCTATTTTACTTCCACCCTCAAAATTTAAAATTACATGGGACATAAAATAATGATATATGGTCAAAAACCCATAAACATCCCGATCTATGAACAATTTTCATAGACCGACATGTGAGCCGGTTTTGAGCTTCCAAATGGTAGATTTAGCTTTGTATGGTGAAGAATTAATTAAATAAAATGATTTAAATACTACTAAAAATAAATAATTTCAATATTTAGATAAGTATATACAATTTTATGGCCTAAATATAAAAATAATTTAAAATAGTTAGAATCCAAATTTGGTCATTTCCCCTAATTATGCTCAAAATACAACTAAAATCATAATATGTGACAATTTAACATAAAATAACACTTTAGTGGGATTTAAAATAGTGAAATTAGTTGTAAAATTATTGAAAATATTTTATTTATCAATAGGACCCCCACACATATGTACATACATTCACTACTCTTTAATGGATGGGTCACTTAGGTGCATTATCACAACTATTGAGGGAAATTCGTTAATCCATTCCATGCAATATATAAATATGTCTATGTCAAATCCTATAATAAAAATTTAATTTTATATTAATCTAGATTATATTTTATTGTGACGATTTATTCATATGTATAATTCATAGGTTTTTGGATCATGAAAGTACTTTAATAACTTGTCACTTCTTAGGAAATTTTTTTTGCTGGTCTTGGGTGAAGCATCATCCCATTAAAATTACCACTACCAAAAATGATTACCATATTTTTTAGTTATTTTAGACGATTATTGTGGGATCACACACAAATATTGTGAAATTACTTTCACTCAAACCCTAATTTTTTTTGAAGACAGCTCTAATTTCATCATCTTTATTTTTGAATATTTCTCTTTTTAAGGTTATTCTTCCCAAATTTAATATATATTGTTAAAATGTGGTCAAAACCAAACTAAGGATCCATGTTCAATGTAATGAAATAGGTAAATAATTTTTGAGTAAATTCTACTATGTATGAACCAACAAAATATGTCAATATGACACTTGATTTTCTATGTATGATTGAAAGTGTTAATTGGCCTTAAAATTCATAAAAAATGGTGTTAAAACTAAGGAAATGAGGTTTTATTAAAATGTATATTAATTAAATAGATGAATATAATTTATTTCAATGCAACATGCAATGTTTCCATAATGATTATACATATATTTTTATCTGATTTAATACATTAAAAAAGTGTGTATTAGGGATATAATCTAGAACATTGCATCTTATTTTCATTAAATCAAAGGGAACACTTTATTTTTTAATATTAGACATGTAAGAACTGACCACACCTCATCAAACTTATGATCATTTCATAATAAAAAACAGGGATTTCTTATTGAAATATATGTTATAAAATGCATATCGAATGGTGAAGACCAAGAACATCCTTGAATTTCATTTAAGTCTTATAAAAATAAAAATAAAAATTTTAACATGTAAATAACTATTCAATAATCATTTTACAATGAATTAATGAAAATATGATATCATATTCAAGGTTTTGACCCCATTTCATTTGCTTATATTTCTATGTATTGATTATGCATTTTTATAATACGCTCAGGTTTATGTCTTATGATTCTGCTTCTAGATTCATCTTCTATATTTTCTTCTACAAATATCACTACTTTTTACCCAACATCAAATTTCACTTCATATATAACACTAGATTCTACCTTATATATCTATTACACATTCAAATAATACTTCGAGATTCTACCATAATTAAGATTCAAATAATTCTTTTTAAATGTTTTATGTTGGCCTTTTTAGTTTTACTTTTACTTATAATTCCTTTATTTCTACATTATTTATAATTATTATGTTTTTATTAAAAAAAACTATCCTAAATCTTTCATATCTTATTTATTAATCTACTTCAATTTATAGATTCTGAATTCCATATTTTGGAATTTTTATTTTGATTTTACTTTTTTTTTAGTTTTCATATCTTCACACTTGATTTATGTTATTAGTTATGTTGCTTTTCTAAAAAAATGTATTATAATATTTCTATTTCTTATGATTCATCATATTGGAAATAAACTCTACTCTTGGAATCATCTATCACTTCTATTTATGGTTCTCTTTAATGTTTGCGCATATGATGCTTTTAAATGATACCTATTTATTTTACATTTTCAATTATTTCCTATTCATATTTTTTTGAATTATTTTTTCTTTTAATTCATGATTTTAAATTTTTAAATTTTATTTAATTTTATTCATTTTTACTTTTTATATCATTTCATTTTTTTCTTTTATTTTAATTTTAATATTGTATTTATTTCATTTTTTTTAAATTTTCCTTCTGTATTTTTTATCTTACTTTTGACTATTCTATGTTGTTAATTTACCCCTACCTCTAATTTAACTTCAATATTATATTTTCACTCTTCACGATAAACTTCTAGCTCTAGTTCAATTTTTTTAATTTAATAATTATTATGGCTATATCTAACTATTTCATTTAATCTTATATTTCTAATTATATTTTTTAGCTAATTATTCTAACTCTGGAATTTTTTATTTTTCATTACTATATATTTCAACTATTAGAGCTACATTAATAATTGGTTTTGATAATGTCATTTATATCGAATTTTATATTTCTATTATATTCTACCTTCTGCTTTTGACATTACTTTTTTTCCCTTTTTCCATTTTCAATCTATCTAATACCTTCTAGAACCTCCTTCTTATTTATAGATTTTTTATGCTTGATCATCTTCTCCCACTTCTTACATGACTATCAAATTAGATCATCATTATTAGATTTCAAAATTTTAGCATCATCTGTTATTGGTTCATTGAATTTTTATTTATGATTTATAAATTTTAGGTTCCCTTTTTATTCTAATCTATATGATATATCTACAAGGATATATAGATCCCAAATCAATATATCTATCAAAGAAAATGCATATAATATATGATTATTAAGCCTCTTAATTATTATTTTTCATTAGAATATTAATATTTGTTTTGTGATACTCTTGTAATTAATGATTTTTTTATTTAATTTTAAGTTAATTTATCAAAATTAAAATTTAATTTTATAAAGTTGAAGGAGGATGGATTTTCATTTTTTAAACTACTTCCTATCGGTTATAATGACATTATGTATTCATGGTAACACTAATGATGGAGGGATAACCACAACCACCATAAAAGTTTGATTTCTATTAATTTTACAAAATGACATCTTTTGGATGTTGTCTTAATGAATCACAATATTATTTATATTTTAGTTAACTTATCATGAAGTGTTTTTTAATATTAGCTTTAGCTAGTTTGGTTAAAATTTTGTTCCCAACGGACTTGAGTTATAGTGCTGGGGAGAATAAAATTCATCCCATTATGTGGAAGATTGGTTGGTCTTTTAATCCTATAAAGACCCACTCAAATGATTTCTTTTCATTGATATTTACAAGATGGTCCACCTAGGGGTTTTATCACAAATATTAGGTCATAGGAATCTTGGGGGGAGGGTGAAATACTATTATCATCTCAATATAATGTAAAATTAAGTCTATGTCGAATCAATCTTCAAATTGGAATTTTATATTCTTATAGATGAGAGTTTTTTCTTAAGAGGTATATAGTTGTATATTTAATAGGTTTTAGAATCTATTGGAGAATTAATACAAAAAAATATCACATTCTATGTTAAGAATTGGTTTTTGGGTCCATTAAAAAGAATCTCTCTATAAAACATTCCACTATTGATGCTGGTTGTGGTATTTGGGAGTTATTGTGCCCTATTATTGTATATATAATACAAACTCAATTATTTTGGAAGGATATTCATTCAAAAACCAGTTATTTATGATAACATATGTGGCATTTCTTCTATTAAATCTCATTATCTTTATATTTTATTTTTCCTATAATCCAAAAATTATTCTTCTTATATTGAAAAACTACTGGAAAAGGGGTTAAAAAACCTAAGACAAATTAATTTGATTTGGATGAATATTTTGGAAAACATTGTTCAAGAAATTTCTATTTTGTACAAACCAACCACACATCAATATGACACCACAATTAATTAGTCAAATAAAAAATTCCATTTAACCATCAGAATGATATTAAAAGGTTTCAAAGATGAGAAAATAATTATGTATTAGATGAAAATTTATGAAATATATTAATATACTACATCAACCTATCTTGTAGTGTGGTAATAATTACTGAAGGAAATATATTTTTTAGAATTAATAATTTTTTATAACATGTTTCTAATGGTCATTACCTATAAAATGAAGATGGATTATCATTAAATAAAAAATTTATATTGTATAATTTATGATATATATGAATATACCTCACATCAATCCGAAATGTGATTTTTTTAATATAACCAAGATTAAATTTTAATTGATTTAAATGTGATCTAAAGTGTGTGAATGGATGAAATACTAGAAAAATACATCGTATTTTTTTTAATTAATAGTAAAACTACCATTTTTTTGATATATTCAAATATACTTCTATTCAATCCAACATGATGTATTATTGAAATGAAAAAATAATATTTTTATTGATTTCAAAGTTAAAAAACATGGGTTAAAAAGAAGAAACATAGAAAACATACTCAAATTTTCATGAAATCATTAGACACTAATCATGGATTAATTAATAACATGTATTAATAGATCTCATGTCAATCAATTGTCCAAATTGCTTGGTATAATGGAAAATATTATTTCATTTCGATAACACTTATTAATTAAATAAAAAATCACCTGTGTGGGGTGAAAACCAAGAAATTAGAGCTTGGATTGGTGTTAAAACTTATGAAAAATCATCAAGTCATTTCTGATGTATAAAAACCAAACCCACATCAATATGACTCTCAAATTTCCCAGTGGGGTCAAAATTGTCATCTGGCCTTTATAAAGTGACAAGTTGTCTTGAAATAGTAAAAAAAAGAAAACAAGCTCTGATATCCAATAAACCATAGGATAATTATCCTAATGTAATTTCAGATCTATACGAGTCAACTAAGAATAAATAAGATGAACATATTTCGTGGTATTATCAAGAGTATCATTTCATCTTAATATTTTTTTAAAAATAGTATATCACCCATAATGGGTAAAAAGTTAACAGATGACTTAGGGTTTATAAAAAAATATAGGACAATGATATCAATTTCATTTTTAATTTATAATAATTAATTGTGCATGAATATGATGTCTATATTCCTCAATATAATAGAAAGTATGTTTTCAGACTATTAATGCCTACAAATAAATGAAAAATATCCCATATATATGTCAAAACTGCGAAAATGAGTTTGGATTTGTGTGAAAACATATCAAAATGTTCTTCAATTCATTTATAAATTTAATGAACAAACCATACATCAATAAAAATTCTTAATTTCATTTTATGATCAAAAGTTCCAATGAATTTTACATTCTTATTAAATTGAAAATTCACTAGGTAAGGGTATAAAAATAGGAAAAAAGGGTAATATTTACTTAAAATACTCATAAAAACAATCCTAAAATATTTTTTGATTTGTAGGAATCAAATGTGATTCAATCTGAAGCCCAAATTGCTTAGTATGTTACAAAATATGTTTTCATCATGTTATTTTAATTAAAATGAAATATCATCCTTAAAAAGGTCAAAACAGAGGGGAAGTAACCTTTGATTAACATTAAATCATTAGAAAATTATCCCTTACTCATTTTTTGTCTATAAAAATCATTAATACATCAATATAATTCCCAAATTGTTTGATATGATGGGATATATGATTTCATATTGTTAATGTAATGGTATAGATCTTATTAGCACTTCCTTTACTTTTTTGGGTGTTTCCAGTGCCCATGTGAGTATCAAGGAGGAACGATTGAAGTTGAGTTATAATATTAGGTGGAGAGGATTCTAAAACATAGTTCTTAGAGTAGCACATATGGTTAGTTATTGTATTTTAAACAGAATGGATGCGGTGTATGGTCTTGGAAATAATAATTTTAGAGATACTTCTTATTTTGGAATAACTATGGCATGTAATACCTGACTTCAGTGTAGGGGTCATTGGGTTGATATTTTTGGTTTAATAATATCAGTGTAGTTGTGGTGTGGTGGATATAATGCACCATAAACTTCATTTTGGTGAATGGGTTTTATATTATGGTGGTATTTGATGCACCGTAGTCCATCACCAACTTTTATAATATTTTCATTATGGTTCTTTGCTTTGGCTTAGACCAGGAATGTTATTTTTTGGCCCCTTATGCCATGTTTTAGTCATTCTAATGTCAGTCAGATTTGTGTCATGGTTTAGGGGGATGATTTGTGGTCTTTTGTTTTTAAAAATTCATATAAATACCCTAACCCCCACCAAAAACAATTTTATTCCATGTCTCCTTCACAAACACTATGATTCTTGGAGTTCTTTTTTATTTTCATTGAAACCCATTTCAAAAATATTCAACCTTGTCCTTCCAGAGATTAATCTCTGGTGATATGAGGTGAGTTTTTTCTCTTTTCTACCTTTATCTTCTCAGTTTAGTCTTTTTTTACTCCAATTCATCATTCCAGTCTATTATGGTTGATAACCATAATTCTAATGTGTATTTTTTTTAAATTTCTTGTGTTTTTATAATGTGATATTCTTATAGAGACATAAACTATTTTTCAGGAGAGGGAATCATATATCCTTGTGTTGTTCTGTTATCATTTAAATAATGTTGAGAACTTATGGGAGGGGATTTTTTCTTCACCATTTATCATTTACGTGAAATATTAACATTTTCATGATTTATCGTCTTTTGGTGGTGGTGTATTTAACCATATTAAAATGTAAAGTATATAATTAAAATAAATGGGTTATAGTTAGCGATCACATGTCTTTCCAATGTGAAAATAAGACACTAGTTATTTAACTATATAGTGTTTTTATTGTTATTAATTGGTTAACATGTTTTTTATATTTCGGTTAGAATGTGTAATTAAATAAAAATGGTTACATAAGATTAATCCTATAATTATTTATTGGATAAATAATTGAAGAGACGTGTATAATTAATCAATATATATTAATAATTTAATTGAAATCAAATTGATACTTATTGAATTTATAATTAATATTTTTCTTCTATCTGTTAATGGATTTGTCTAATTATCAGGAATTCGGTCCATATTTTTTATAATAATTAATGTCATGTTAATGGAATGTTTTTCCCTATTGATTAATTAATATAGAAGTTATTCTTTGAGCCCTTTTTTAAACAGCTTGATATATTTTATTGTTATTCATTAGGTTACCCTTAGTAGTAACCATTAATAAATAAATTAGTTAATTAAATGTGGAATAATAACTGGATTCTTGATTAATATAAATAGTTAGGGAAAAGTGGCCATGTTTTTTTATGGAATAAATCCTTCTGTTTAGATCTGAGATAGACTGCTTGAATGTAAAGGCCAAATTCCTTATTAGTATAGCCTAATTTTCCTATTGACTATATTTGTTTCATGCTTCCATCAATGTGACCTAGATATGATCTTTTCTAAGAAATCTGATGTGGGCTTAGGGTGGTAGTTCTTTGATGAGATCTGGGTATGGTCGCCCAAGTTTGTGGCAGCATTAAACAATTCTGATGACATAATGCATTTTGATATGCATGAAGGTATTAGATATAGGACCAAAGTTCAAGGATTGAGTTGAATTTTTATTACCCATTTATGTGTTGAATGATGGGTTTCTATATTGATAGTTTTTTTAAAAGCTAGATGGCTGAGTTTATTGTTTATTTTCATTTCTTTATCCAATACTTGAGGTTGATGGATGTTCTCGGTTATGCATCGCTTTGATGGTACCATTGAAAATTTCCTAGAGTGGTTGGATTTTTAGAATGAAAATTAATAATAAATTTTTACCACATGTGATAAGTTATTATTTGAATGAAATGGATGTAAATCCTAATAAAATGTGGACTTGGTTAGATTATTCCTATTTATTCGTGGATAACAAAATATAATTGGTGTAATGTTAACTAATATATCATGAATTAATTTAACATAAAGTGTAATATTAAAAATAAATTATGCAATTTAATGTAATTCCTTGATTTATTTGAGGGTTCGAATGTGGGATTATATGATGGCTGATTCCCTTCCGTGACAGTGATGGTCGATGCCTTGATCCCCCTAGTGGGGGATGGTCCCTAGATAACTTTAGAAGGAGCCACCCATTCTTTCTCCCCATTCCACAACCCGAAATTCCTTCTCTCTATCCCTCAAATATCTCTTAGACCAAAATTATCAAATCTATTAAATAGATTTACTCAACATTCAATTTTTACAATGGAGTTCAATGAGGCCTCAATTATTTTAAATACGATAATTATTTTTTAATTCAAGAAGCTTCGTCCTTCAATGGATACTTTCGATAGGTTAATTTTGGGGTCTTCGAGTTTACAAGACTTAAAAAGGAGGGTATTATTAAAAAAAATGAATTTCATGATTCAATTCTATTTGGGGGAAGGCCTTGTCATGGCTTAGTCTAGTTCACCCTATGGCTATAATTGTATCCTATTTTATCTTTCAGGTGGAAATATGACTTTCATATTAAGCACGACACACCATGAATTGAGATTTGGGTTATTTTACCTGATATTCTATTACAATTTCTAAATCCCTTTATTATTCTAATTCTAAGGAATCTCGTTGGTAGATATTTGTGCTCTGATAGAATAACATGATCAATTTTCCACCCCCTTTAACTAAGAGATTGGTTGGAAGTAAATGTCTCATGATTTCTAGTGAAGTGAATTTAGATTTTATTGGGGTAAGGGTTATGATGCAATAAGTTTGTTCTTTTTGAATCGTGGTTATATTTATAATCTTCCTATAAGAAAATGGGTTAATAAATGACATCCTATAGGAACAAGATCATGAAAATTGATTATAATATGGTTGTGGACCTAGAAGTATGTGGCATGGGATTAGGGCCTGGTGTTTCCAAAGGACTGATGGGGGGCCGATTTAGTTGGGTGATTATACTGACCCATTTAATGAAAAAGTTGTGTAATGAGAGACATTAGAGGCTAAACAATTGGTGGTTGGTATTTTTAGTCAATTGAGGAAGGATTTGTGTGATCCCTTGCATTCTATTAAAATCTCATTGGGGTTAGTGGGTAATTATGTCGTATGTGCTATTGGTGTTTTGGATTCATTGTCCAGAAGATCATTTGAGGGATCTCATAGTGAGAATGTGTGATCTAGTAGTGGAAGAAACCATGATGTGGAGAAACAAGTGGATGATGGGATAAGTTCAACGCCTCTCAAAGATTCATAATTTGTGGATTTAATGATTTTATGTTATGCCACCATTAGAAGGGTGGAATAACAGGAGAATGAGACTCTATAGGTCCTTGTAGTGGTGTCTAATGCCAAAAGGGAGGGTGTTACATTAGGTGGAAATGGTCAAGATCATGCCATATGGTGTGGGACTCTGATAAGGTCAAGCATGAGAAGATAATTTCTAGTTATTTAGCTTGTAATCAACTATGAATAATTGGAGAGTGAAGTGACTGACCATGAGTGGAAGGAAACTCTGGAAGAAAACTCCAATGATGTGAAGGGGGACATTGGGGATGAGTCCAGTGTTGAGTCTTATTGTATGTTCTCAAGAAATAGTGAATAATATTTTTATGGTAGATGGATTCAATGTCCAAGGAGGAAAATGGGACTAAGAGACAATACGAATGGATGAAAGGACTACTACTACTTACCCCTGCCAATTGAACCAATATCCTCAAAAATAATGAAATTTGAGGTGATGAATGGTGATCCCATGGTTTTTTGAATTTCGGATTGGGAAGAGGCAACAGGATATGGTGTAGTTCCCCTCAAGTGTGTTCTAACTAGATATTAGTGGATGAAATTCACAGTTTATAAGGAATGTCTAGAGCTTCTCATGAATTTGATTGAAACAATGGGAGAAGAGATTCTTGTGATTAATTCCACACGATATGAAGTTGATAAGATGATGGGAATATTGATACATGTGAACACTAATTGTGATAAGTGTTCATGGATTGAAAAGTAAGATCTTATACTGATAAAAGGATTCAATAAAGGGAGGATCAACAAAGAGAAGTACATGAAAACATAAAACTAATTGTTGTATCACTTTGAAGTACTTATAAAGGATGATCCAGACATACATGTAACCACTCTCTCTATAAAATTATTTAGGGTGAACATTTCCATTAGGCTTATGCTAACTTTTTATGATTATGTGGTTTCGTCTAGGATTTCTTCTATGTGATCTTTTTGGTTTTTAAAATTCCGATTAAAGTGTTTTAATAATTTAAAAAGATAAAATGCATTTATTCATTGAATTATTGTATGCTTATTTGATATTAAGTCATTATTAGTGTAAAACAAGTGTTCAATTGATGATACCTCCAATTTTTAATATGACTAGGTCAATTCCCATAGCACGGTTATGAGATATTTGGTATCCTATATTTTTTTTCATATTCTACCCCAACCATTTTTGTAGAGATACTAACACTGTAATGGACTCTATAACTGTGTTTTCCCAAACATACAGGTTGGTGAGAAATGAATACCTAATTACAACATTAATCCATTCTCTCTTCTCATGGAAATATTATATATTGGTGTGCACAGTGGTTAGGTTTTATCGTATTTTTTGAAGTGGTATTTAATTTATTTTGGTTATTTCACCCAAAAATATCTCAGTATCCAAATAATTATTATAGATTTGATGAGTATGATTTGCGATGGCTTGAGCTCCATATTCACATTATGGGTTATGATAACTTGAGGTCCAATAGACAATGTATAATACATGATATAAGAAATTTCGTTGATCCTAGAAACTATTTGGGTAATATATAGAGATATGGAGTGAGATGATGAGATGATGTGATGCCGGAGATGAATGTTTTGGTAAATCACCCATGTGATTTTTGGTTGACATAATTTTAGAGAGAGATGGATTGATCTTTATGGTGTTGGGGAAGAGGGAACTACTAGTGGGGATACAGTATCATGGTACCTTAATTTTATGTTATATTATATAACCTATTTTATGTGATACATGGTGAGAGATATCCATTATGTTACTAGTAACATAGTATACTTATTTAGGTGATGTGTTTTCTTCACTTAATATTCATTAAGATTAACTATGATTTATTTTTTTTATGAGAGGATTTAGGGAGGATACTCTTATGAATAACTATTATAATCCCCCTACATATATATATATAAATATTATTTTGGTCAGTATGCGCTGGATGGAGATAGAGCGTGATATTACTAGCTCATGGGTTTACAGGTATTGTTTGGGCCTCATGGTCTCTGTAATGTTTTCATATCATGTACTTACAATTTCCATTTCAAACTTATTTATTCTAAATATAATTACATGTATGTACTTGGGTATTTAAAAATATTTATGATAAGGAGGTTTTTTGTGTAGTTATCTTATATATTTTTTTCATTTTCTCTTTGAGGGTAATTTCTACCATTTGTATGTATAATATATCATCAATTCTTGTTGAATACCCATGCCTTAGTGAAGGCAAGATTCTAGTGTCATTATATCCTTCTCTCATTACTGACTCGGAGGGGTACCATTGGATGGATGGGGTCTTGAAAATTAATTCTTATTAATAAATGAAAATTCACCCATTTAGGGGTTAAAAGTGAGCAAACAATCATGAATTTGAGCGATTATTGGAAAACAAACATCGAGTTATTTTTGATATGTATGAAACAACCACACATCAATCTAATCTCCATATTTCTCAAGAATATAGAATGACTCATTTGAATTTTACATTATTATTTATGTGACAAGTCACCTAAAACATTTAAAAACTTAATAAATGAGTTCAGTTTTGAATAAAAATTTAAAAGAAAGATAATCAAAACATTAGTGATCAATAAGAAACAATAGTGAATTAATTTGATGTTTGGATTTCTTGACATTATTCAATTTATTATTTCACATTCACATTTGTACTAAAATATAATATCACCCATAATGTGGTAAAATATGAGTAGATGGGGTCATTTGATGTGTTTTTTATAAACTATTAAAATATTTAAATACAAACTTTTTATTATTCCAAGTCAATGTATATTGGACCGATGAGAAATTTGATTTTACATACCATAAATTATTTGAAAAAAACAATGCTTCCATGATAAGTATAGGTTTTTTTCCTAGATTCACCCCTTTGACACGTATTTTTTGACTTTTAAGTCTATAAAGTCACACTTCTTTTCATTCCAATAAAATCATTTTTCAAATTGATGTTTGGTCTATTCTTACATATCAAAAATTAAATAAATATCTTTTTCACTTGATTTTATTATAATTTTATGTCATTTTCATGGGTTTGACACTTTTAAGGATGTTTTTAATGACTTTTAAATCTATTAAAACTTACTTTTCAATAATTACAACACCAAAATTTGTTGGTTTTTCATGTGATCTATTTATAGATTTTAAAACTTAATCAAAGAAAATTGTGCTATGATTTTATAATAACTCAGGATTGTTCACCAGGTTTTGACCCATTGATATTAATTATGTAAAAATGCTATTTTTTTCATTCTAAGAAAACCACATGTCAGACTATTGTTCTACATATTCCTATATCAGATAGTAAAAGGAAGTTGTTTAGTTTTATAAAAATTCAAGGTCATTTTCATGATTTTAACAATTTGATACATGTTTTTAAAGGATGTAAAATGTAATAAATCAATTTTTCGGATATATTTTGAGAAAACTACAATATGGATTAACTTTTGATCTATATGATTATTTTACAAATCAATAAATGGTCATTTTTATATAATTTCACAATAATTCGAGATCAATTTTTAGGTCATTACAACTACACAACATGATATATAGACATTTGATCTTTCTATAAATGTCATAAATTAATAAATGATCATTGTCTTCTGATTTCATCATAATTCAATGTTGTTTTCTAGGTCTTTACCCTTTTATGCATGTTTTTTCGATTTTTAAATCTAATAATACTCTTTTTTATCATTAAGACCTCACCACGTGTTGGATTATTGTGTTGTGTATATATACATGTCAAAAATTAATCAACTATTATTTTACTATAATTATAGGACAATATGGGATTATTCTCTAGGTTTTATCTCTTTAATCCATGTTTTTTAATTATAAATCAAGAAAAATTCACTTTTTTCATTACAATATTACCTCAAGTTGAAATTTTGTGTAATATATTCCTACATGTTATAAATTAAACCGTGAGTCAGATTGGAATTCAATGAATTTCTTTATATTGGAAATTAGTCTAAGGACCTTTTCTTGTGATTTATTGATAATTAGGGGTCATTAGCATGTTCTTTACCCTTTGAAAAGAATTTTTAAATACTGTAAGTTTTTTATGTCATTTTTACCACAACACATTGAATATTTTTCTATTCATACTTCTCACAAATTAATCAATGATCAATTCCTATAATATACTTAGAATCCATGATTGATTACAAGTTTTTACATTTTAAAAATTGTTTTTACATTAAAATAAATAATGA
Organism: Viscum album; assembly: GCA_963277665.1. Taxonomy (NCBI): domain Eukaryota; kingdom Viridiplantae; phylum Streptophyta; class Magnoliopsida; order Santalales; family Viscaceae; genus Viscum; species Viscum album. The sequence goes on from OY728164.1 coordinate 1,822,845,940, forward strand.
AACACTATTAGTCATTCCATAAAAATGAAGGATTTATTGATATATGATCTATTTCCAGTTCACATATTAAGTAGCGGTAATTTTATCAATTTCCATACAATTTGATATCATTTTTTGTGTTTTGATGCTTTGGCTCATTTTTTTTATAAATATTATAAAATTTTATTTTTTATTTATTCTAAGATAACCACTTGTTGTATTGATGATATTTTTATTATTATATGATAATTTGAGGATGTTTTATATATTTTTATCCTTTGATTCTTTCTTTTTGGCATTTAAATCCATAAAAACACATTTTTCACCATTCTATGAAAACTACATGTTGATTTGATAAGTGTTCTATTACTATATATCAAGCATTAAATAGAGGTTGTTTCCATGAATATTTATGGTAATATGATGTGATTTTCTATGTTTTAACACTTTTATAGAAAATTTTTATGGAAATTAAAATGTTTTAAAAATGTTTTTTTCAATCATTCCCATCATAAAAAAATTCATATTAACATTCCATATATTCGTGTAAGTCAAAAATTAATCAACAATCATTACAAAATGATTTCATAACAATTTGATATTGTTTGTTATGTTTTGACCCTTTGATGTTAAATCAAGAGAAACAAAATGTTGGTCATTATGACAAAAATGAATGTCATACCAATGCGCTATTTATTCAGATATATCACAAATTAAACATATGTTGTTTTCATATGATTTCACAATAATATGTGGTAATTATCTACGTTTTTACCTTTTGAAACATATTTTTAATGATTATTAAGTCAAATAAAATCGGGTTTTCAAAACAACTAACTAATCAATATGATGGATTATCGTTCAATCTATTTGTATATGTCTAAAATCAATTAATTAATGGTTCTTGTGATTTCATGACAATATCAGGTTATTTTCTACATTTTTAAATTTTGATGCTCATTTTTAGAGTTTTATATAAATAAATGTTCATTTCAAGAAAACTGTATATCGGATTTTCATATGGTCTACTATTACATGTTGAAAATTTAACAATAGTGATTTTTATATGATTTCATGAAAATTAAAGTATGTCTGTTATATTTTGAATATATAAACAATTTTAGAAAATTTATTTATTGGAACATATTTTTTGATTATACTAACCACATAGTACATTGCAATGAAATGCGATTCACATCTACATGAACAAGTTAATTTGGGATTTTTCTATACTATTTCATGATAATATATTGTTATTTTCAAAGTATTGACCCTTTAAAATCAGGCTTTAAAAGACTTCAAAATCAATAAAATTGAAATTTTTGTTATTATAAGAACACCACAAGTCATATTGATGTACCATAGGTTCCAACATGTCAAAATGTATTAAAAAATCATTGTACTATGATTTGATAAAAAACAAAGAACATTTCTTTGGCCTTATCAATTATGTTTTCTTATGTATTCTACTAACATTCTCATGTTTATGGTTGGTTTTCTTCTTTTCCATAAACATCTATATTTTCTTTGGATTAGCATGAAAAGTTAGCATAATGCTATTAAATGATCCATGATATATAGGAAAGAACTGAATATAATTTAAATTCTTGGATTTTTTTGTTTTACGATAATTGTTTTTATTGAAACGACATATCACCCCTCAAATGTTCAAAAATAAATAGATGAATTTTGATTTCATGGAAAATTTAAGAAAATGAACTCTTGGTCATCCTTATCAAATGATATGTTAGGTTATTGGGAATCATATTCCTATGACTAAAAAATGAAATGATGAATCTATTGTTATGATTCATGACAATTAGATAATGTTTTTTCCGTTTTGACTCCATAACACACATTTTTCATGTCTTAAATATAACAAAAAAAAATTCATCATTCTGACCACACTACACCTTGTATTTTCATGTGGTCTATTTTTAATTGCCTAAATTAATCAGATATATTTCCCCATTGATATAAAAAAATTATGATAGCCTCTTCCAAATTTTGACACTTTAACACATGTTTTTTTGAATTTTAAATCAGTAAGTACACATTTTTTTTAATTTCAAAAAAATAACAAGTCAGATTGATGTCATATTTGTTACTACATGTCAAAAAAATAAACAAAAGTCATTGTATTATGATTTAATGATTATTTGATGATGTTTTTAATGTTTAAATCAATTTACATACGTTTTTAAAGACTTTTAAAACTAAAAAAAACTAATTTTAAATTATATTTTCCACATTTCATGTCGCATTAACATGGGGTTGGTCGATGAACATAAAAAATTAAATATTGATCTTTTTTGATGATTTCACATGAATACAGGTTTTTTTCCTTGGATTCCTACCCTTTATAGGATTCTTTTAAACATTTGAATATATATATAAAATATTTTTCCATGTAAAATTCACATTAGATTGATGTGGGGTATTTTCTTACATGTCAAAAATTAAATAGAATTAATTTTCCTATGATTCACTTCAATTAATGGGCATATTCTAGATTCTGAACCTTTTACACATTCTTTAAAAGACATCATCTAATAAAAATAAATTTCTATCATTTCAGTCACACCACAACTAATATTACTATCTGGTATATTTATACATGTCAATAATTAATTATTAAAAATTTTACTACAGTTTCACAATAATAAGAGGTCATTTATTGGGTTTTGACCATTTAATGTCTGTTTTTAATGAATTAAATCAAAAAAAATTATCATTATGACCACATAAGATATTTAATTGATGATATGTTTGTTCTAACTTGTTAAAAAAATTGATTTATATAGGTTATTTTCCTATATTCCAGAAAATAACTACCACAAAAATAGGTTTCCGAAGCACCATCCTTTATCAGTGCTAAAAAAGTGCTATAAAGGGGTCCCCTTTATCAGTGATTTTTTAGTAGCACTGATAAAGGGGGGTTTTATCAGCGTGTATTTTCCTAGCACTGATAAATGTTTATATTTCAAAAAAAATCATAATAAATAATATATTAACACATATTTATATTTATATTGATATAAATATAATAATTATATTTAAAAATATGTTTTATATCGATTTGATATGTCGTAAAACCAAAATGGACACCCCGAAGTAGAAATTATGTCCATTTTAAGGATTAAGGACCTTTTAATACCTTGAAGAATATGATAAGAAGTTACAATAATCATTTTAGTGTAGGTCTAGTCATATGATTCAATTATATAAGTTGTTCAGGCAAAACGGACACCCGTAGCAGAAGTAATGGCAAAACGGACCCCCGGTACCAAACTTATGACCATTCAGAGGGGTTTTGGACATTTTTGTAAGTCAAATAATGTGATAAGGTATTTCAGTGATCAGAGGAGTGTGTAAAGTTTTTCAAGATTCAATTTGATATGTGGAAGAGCCAAAATAGACACTCTGAGCAGAAGTTATCGTCGTTTGAAATTTTGAAAATCTCGTATCTCCTAAAAATAATGAAACCATCAACTCACTAAAACAAGCATAACTTCTATTCCAGTTTTACTTTTGAGCACTGTGACCAGTAATATCGAAACTCGTGAAATGAGTGATGACCACGTCTATTCTAAACTGTTATAATATTAGAGGAACGGAAGATATATCAGTTATAGTACTAGAAAAAAGTCAATATTCAAACGGCCATAACTCTCACTCTGAGTGTCCATTTGGGTTCTACCACATATCAAATCAAAGGAAGCAATGATGTATACACATAAGGCTTATTGGAAGATAATTATGGTCATGTCTAAAACCCTAATATCCCAAAAAACAACCATAATGTATCAAAAACTCAGTTTCCATGTACGGACCCCTATCAAAATTTTCATAAAATAGTCATAACATCTAATCTGTGTGTCTATTTATCCTTCAACACCTTTTTATCATAGTTCGTTCCATGATCTTCGGATTGAAAATTTATTGAGCAGAAATAGAAACCCAGATTAGAAGTTATGCCTTTTTTAGTGATTCTATGATTTGTTAGGTTTTTCGAGACCCCATTTCTAGCACTTTTGTAAATACATATTAATATACAATATTTGTAAATATATATAAATATGAAAAACTATGCCTAAAAATACACATATAATATATATCTGTGGGTTTGTGTGTGTTGTATAAATGTTTGTATGTATGTATGTGTGTATGTATTTATTTATTTATAAAAACACACATAAGAAAAAATATTTTATAAATGTATTCAAAACTGATATTATAAATATATATTAATATATATTAATATACAAATAAATATATAGATAAAAAAATTATAACTATATATATATATGAATAGATATAAATATATATTAATATATGGATATATATATATATTAATATAATTAAATATATGTATTTCTTAATATTACCAAATATATATGTATAATTTAATATGAGTAAATATATACATATATATTAATATCAAAATATATATGTGTGTGTTTCTGTTAATATATATGTATATATATAAATATAAGGAAATATATTTTATTATATGGATATATATTTTATTATACAGATATATATATATTAATATAACTAAATATAAATATATATTAATATATGAGTAAATATAACTAAATGTATATATATAAATAAATAGATATATTAATAAATTAAAAGCAAAGCAATATGGTGGAGTGGGGATGAATTAGGCGCGCAGACTAGAGGACTCGAGTTCGAATCATGGGGGAGGCAGGTCACGCACCCAGGTGTGGTGAATTACCTAACGATGTTAAAGGTGGGTGGGGCTGGGTTCCTATCACTGTTAAAGGGGGGTGGGGCTTGGTGGAGCTGGTATGGGGCGTGCGTGGGCTACCATGGGTGATGGACGCTATTAATGGGGTGATTTAAGTGCTTATTAAGACTAAATAATTGAAAAATATATTTTTTAATATTTTTTCAACTTTTATCAGTGCTTTTTTTATCACTGATAAAAGAGGCCTTCAGTAGCACTTATTTTAGCGTTGATAAAAGGGGCCTTTATAAGCGCTTTTATGAGAAGTGATAAATGAGACCCCCATTATCTTCACCTTGATTAAAAAAAGCTTTTTTAGCTCTGTTAATCGACTTTTCAAGAACTGATAAAGGCCATATTTGTAGTGGTGAATATTTGATATTCATAGTCTTATGAATTCATGAAAGGTGAATGTTTTTATAAGGTTTTAACTCATTCACACTCATTACATGACTTTTAAATCAATAAAAACACACTTTTAATCATTTTTACAAAAATTAATGCTGGACCACCAAATTAACTATTCCTACATATCGTATATTAAACAGAGGTAATTTTCTAATGACTCCCTAACAATATAATGTCATTTGTTTCGTTTGGACCATTTGATTCACTTTTTTAATGATTGGTAAATCAAATACATTTTATTGACCATTTTGAAAGTACCAAAAAATGGATTTACATTTATTCATATATGTCAAAAAATAATCAATAATCATTGTACTATGATTTCTTGAAAATATATGGTCTTTAGTGGAATTTTGAACATTAAACATCAGTTTTTTTACTTTTAAATCAATAAAAGTGTACTTTTTCCATTCTGATAAAAGCACATGATATATTGACATGTGCTCTATTAATATATGATAAATATTAAATTATGGTTGTAATATTATGATTTAATGACAATCCAAGGGTTTTTACTTGGTTTTCACTATTTAGAATTTTTTTTTCATTTTATAATGTAAAGTAGCTTTTTCGATCATTACTACAACATGGTATGTTGGAATGACGTGTGGTATATTTTCACATGTCAAAAATTAAATGGTTGTTGTTTTTCTATGATTTCCCAAAAATAAAAGGTATATTGATGCGTTTTTTTAAAGACTTACTTGTCACAAATTATTAGACAATCATTTTTTGATGATTTCATGACATTATTTGACTAGTTAGAATATTTTGAACATTTAGAACACCATTTTTCACATTTAAATCCATATAGGACTCTTCTAATAATTTTAGAAAACCATATGTATTATTTATTTGTGGTATCTTTCAACATACCAAAAATTCATCATAGGTTATTAACCTATGATGCCCTGATAACCTGAGGCCATTTTTTAACACTTTAAAGCATGTTTTTAATGACATTTAAATATAATAAAACAATTGTTTTGGTTATTCTAACCACACCTCCTATCATATTGTTGTGATTTCTATTCGTACATGTCCAAAATAAATCATTATTTTTTTATTTTCATAAAAATTCGATGTTGTTTACTACGTTTTAATTATATAACACTCATTTTTGACTAAAACGAATAAACACCCACATTTGGTCATTCTAAAAACTATCAAGTGGAATTTATGTTTGGTCGATTAGTGCATGTAAAAAATTAAATTATTATTATGTTATTAAGATTTAACAATAACTGGTGGTAAATTTTAAGGTTATTACATCTAGATGAATGTTTTTAATTACTTTTATATCTTATAAAACTAATTTTTCATACATTTTGACCACAACACACACAATGCCAGTTAGATTGATTTTCAATATATTCAAACATCTAAAATATTAATCAACGATCATATTCATATGATTTCATGATAATACGGGGTCATTTTCAAGGATTGAACCACTATGCATGTTTTTTAAATGTTAAATCAATAAAATCAATCTTTTGACATTCTACGAAAATAAAATATTGGGCTGATGTGTGATCTATTCCTACTTGTAAAAAATTTATCAATGTTCATTTTACTAACCTATTACAATAATTCAAGGTAATTTGTTAGGTTTCAACAATTTGATGCAATTTTCAAATATTGTTTAATATAATAATATTTCTTTTTCATCCATTCTGACCATACTATATGATATATTGATGTGTGATCTATACAAACATGTAATAAATTAATCAAGTATGTATTTAGATTTATTGATAATTTAAGGTTGTTTCTTAGTTTTCACACATGTTTTTATGGAGTTTAAAATCTTATAATACTAATTTTTTATTCAGACCACACCACACATTTTATTAAAATATGGTTTTTAGTACATTTCAAAAATTAATCAAAGATCAATTTCTTATGATTTCATGAAAAACTGTGTTTTTAATATGTTATAACCCTTAAACACATGTTTTTGGGTTTCAGATCAATGAAAAAGACATTTTATCCATTATGATAATACCACAAGTAAAATTTATGTTCATTCTATTCCTAAATATCAGAAAATATAACATGAGTCAAAGATATTTTCAATATATTTCTATATAACATAAATTAAATGGTGTTTTATTTTCTTATGATTTCAGGATATTTTATGTTTGGTGGATTGATTTTATACCTTTTTAACTAAATTTTAATGGTTGATAAATATAATAAAATGATTTTTTGGTCATTTTGATATCAGGTAATTTATGTGTGGTATATTCATAATTTTCACAAATTAATCAATGATCATTGTCCTATAATTTCATGACAATCATAGAAATTTTTCAATAGATTTTCTTTTTTGGATCATTTTTATTACTTTTAAATCAATAAAAGGGAATTTTGTTCATTCTAATAAAACTACATGTTGGATTTATTTATTCACAATTTCTACAAATAAAACATTAAAAAAGTTCATTTTCCATCAATTTTATGACATTTTGAGTTTATTTTGGGTTTTGACTATATAAAGTATTTTATATAATTTCTTTATATAATGCTATTTTTTATCATTATTAATGACATGGGGTATATTCTTACATGTTGTAAATAAAATGGAGGTCATTTTACTGTGATTTCATGACATATCAAAGTTTTTTAATATGTTTTGACTTTTTAATACAAATTTTTAATTTTTTTAAAGTGTTAAAAAAAATTTAGTTATTCTAAGCTCATCTCACCATGGATTGATGATAATTATATTTATATAAGATAAAAAATTTGAAAATAATTTTCTTATAATTCCATGATAATTTGATGTTATTTTCTAAGTTTTTACCTTTGACACACAATTTTTAACATTCAATACAATAAACACTCATTTAGTCATTTCGAGAAAAACATGTGCCTAATTAATGGGGGTTATTTTATTACATAACAAAAATTTTATATAATTCATTTCCATGTAATATAATGATAATATAATGACGTTACTCAGGTCTTGACCCCTTTAATAATGTTTTTAAAGACATTATAATCTTTAAATATTCACTTTTTTTATTCTATTCTCATCACCTATCAAATTGGATTGCCATTTATTCAAACATGGGAAATTTTATTAAAAAATAAATTTCTAATTATTTAGAAATTAATCAAGATAATTTTTTCTAGATTATAGCTTTTAAGTAACATTTATTGACTTTTAAATCCATAAAAACATACTAATTATAATTTCGAGAAAACTATATGTAAGTTTTTTGTGCTAATAGAAATGATTAATTCAGGTTTTCTAGAAGAAGAAAATACTCTGGAAATTGGTAAAACTATCATTATTTTAGGGGCGATATTACTTTTTCAAGGGAGGGTCCCATCTCGAGATGATAAAAAGGGATATGTTGGTTGGGGAAGTGGGGAATTTTGTTGAGGGGATTGATGTCGAGGATTAGAATTTGGTTGTTGTTCCTATGCTGAGAGATCCCTTGGAATCTTGAATTATTCTTATTCTCCTATTTATCTTCTTCTTCACCTCCCAAATGTATTTATGTTCGTGTTTCTCTTATACTTATCTAAATTAAATGAAGTTTTCCCTATATCTCTATACGGTATTGTCTATTCCAACATTCCAAAAATTAATTAAAGGTCATTATCCTCTAGGTTTATGATAATATGAGGTTTTTTTCTAGGTTTTGACACTTTGAACAATGTTTTAATAACATAAATCTACTGAAACTTATTTTTTCATCATTCTAGAGCCATCACACGTTATACTATCCTGTAAATTATAAAAATTGAACATAAATCATTATTCTATAAATTGAAAAGGATCATAAACTTTTCATACAACATGATAGAAAAGTATATGTGATGGAAATACCTATTAGTAAAGTGATTGACAACTGAGAATGTGAGGAAGAGATGTATCTCTATGAGAAATATCTAGACGTTGTGACAGATGTCCGCCAAAAAATCATTGAAAAAAACATAAGGGCTTGGCTTCATATTACATGATGTCTCAACATCAAGATCTATATCAGTATTAGGTGATATGAGAGAGATATGAGATCTCTAATTCACTATTTACATGTTATCATAGAGATTCAGTGTCAGGTGGGCCTCATATATTTAATATTATTGGATAAATAGAATTCTTAGTCATCGTGGACATTAAATTCCCATATGAGTTGGGTGCAGATCTCATCCTTTACAACCAAACCATTTCCACATATTTTATTATTATTTATAACATGAGAAATAATGAGAACAGTCCATTTTAACTTCTTAGTCTATTCACTATTTTTATAAGGATGTGGGGCATGACAATACCATAGTCTTTATTTGAAAATGAAAATTAATAACAAGAAAAAGGGATCCAAGACTAATAAAAATTCTACAACTCATGAAAACCATCCTTACAAGAAGGGGAAGATACAAATGCATCAAAATGAAAAGTAATCAATATGTTTTTCATGTGGAATGAAAGGCCACTATAATAGGAACTATAAAAAAATGCAATGGGATACAAGTGGAGTGTTCATTATTAAGTGTAATATTTATATATCTATAGATTGGTTATTATATATAGCTTATAATTCTAAAATATGTATAAAAACATACGAACCATATAGATTCAAAAATAATTATAGAGGTGATGGGGATTTTAAGGATAATAATGGTGTGAAGCTAGCTTCTCCATCCATTAGATACTACCACCTTTCGTTTCCATGTGGAATGGTCGTTATTTTTTATTGTTGTTATTATATAACTAATGTTATCAAGTGAAAAATTTTATATCCTCCCTAGATACATATGGTTTTTTTCTGTTTGGAAATAAAATCCATTTCATTTATAATGGAAAAATATATTATGGTATGGGAATGTTAAATATTTACCTTCATGTATTAATTTATGAAAACAATGTATTGGAAATTGATAATTAATCATGTAGGGAAAATTCATATAACTCCAAATTCTTGAATCACTATCTTGGTTATGTTATTGATAATAATCTGATAATACACAATCAATATAGATATTGAGACTCCTTTGAGCTAAAACCACATGAAATATTACTTGTTTTTTTATAATAAAAAATTACCAAACCCCAATTATATGGATAGGGTGAATGGACCAAAAATTCCTAGTATTTTTACACAGTATTTTTTGTATACTATTTCCAATAGAAGCTAGAGGTGGGTATTTATACATCATAAATTGTTCTGATTATTAGATTATTTAAGTATATTTATTCTTGATGAGGTATAATTCTAATTCCTTTTTAAAATTACATGAATTAAAGAATAATGTGGAGAATAAACATTGAAACATGTTAAATACGTTTCATTCTGATTGAGGTGGTTAATATCATAACCAAGAGTTTATGGATATTATATGGGAGTTTGGGATTCGTTCCTAACTCACACCAACTTCAACTCTGGTGTCTAATATTGTTAGGGAAATTAGAAATACTAAATTTCTAGACATAAAATGGTCAATTATGAGTCATGTCATTATTCCATTTTCTTATTGGGGATACACATTCCGGACTGTGGGATACACACTAAAATGAGTAATAAATGAAGAAACAAATGGAATTTCCTTTTATTTATGTAGTGTATAGAAACCATGTTTTTTCGCATATACTTGTATAGGGTTGTGATAAATTGTTTAAGGCCATCTTAGGAAACCATCTAGTAACCTTGGGAACAAAATTATCATTATAGGTTATCCAAATGAAACAAGGGGATAATACCTATACAACCCCTCAGATATGAAAGTTAGTATTTCTGGACAATACATCATTCTTGAGAGGTAAAATATACTCAATAACGATAGTGGGAGGAATATTGACTTATATAATGTTTATTTTAATGAAAAAAGTGTTGGTAAAGTAATATATTCCAATATTTTTCATGGAATATATTCTTCTCCAAATAGAAGTACTACGTTGGAGCACCAGAGAGGTAAGGGAACAAGAGAGATATGGGGTTCTAGTCACCAAACATGGTGACTCATAATTTGTGACAAAATTGATCCTCATTCTTAAAATATGTTCTATATAGATCATAATATAATAGATAGAAAGAAAATATGAATTCTAAAATAGATTCCATGTATCATAACCATGTTTATTTTCTATTCAATCCACCAGTTGATGGAAATCCTACTGGGTTATAATGGGTATTAAGGTGAAATATGGACATATAAACTAATATATGTACATATAAATAATGTATTGTGGATAAAAGACTACAATTTAAAAAAATGATTTACTACGAAGACACTATTTCTCTAGTTTCCATGATAAAATCCATAAGATTAAGACTTTTTATTGGAGATTTACATTGTTATAAAATTTAACAGATGAAAAAAACCCCATTCATTTGTGAAAAACATAAATAATATGACTATATAAAACAAAAATAAGGTTATATGACTCTATGTGTTGCCAAAATTTATGCAAGTTATAGAGATCCATTTATAGATTGAAGTTAGGATCCATGTTATGGAACATTAAGTTCAATGAATCTATAAAAGAATTTAATTTCCTTAACAATGAATGTGATCAATAATTAACAATTTTTTCCATTGGGGATGTGGTCATTATACAAGTATTACATGGTTATGAAATATTACTTATTATAAATGACAAAAGAATCATACAATTTGTTAATGACTGGTTGAAAAGTTCTTCTCCAATAAGGAATTAGGCGAAACAACCAACATTCTATGGATTAAGATAATTAATTATAGATCCAATAGGATTCTTGGAATAAGTCAAGGAATATACATTGACCAACTACTAAATAGATTTAGTATGGAACAATCACATATGGGATTGGTTCTAGTGTCACATGGTATATATCATTACATGAAAATTTGTCATCAAATACACCAGGGGAAAGAGATATTGGGAAAGATCACATATTATTATGTTATAGTATCAATCATTTATGCCATGTTATATTTTAAACATAATTTTTCCTATGTATTGATAATGGTAGGCAGATATCAAACTGATCTAGGTGAACATCATTAGTCTGGTGTTAAGTTTATCCTTAAGTATCTGAGAAGAACTATGGTTATGTTCAAGGGGAATAGATGTGATTAGGTGCTAGTAATCAGGGGTTAAAATGACTCTAGTTTTGAAACAGTTTACAATGATCTAAATTCATATTCAATATTTTTATTTTGAATCAAAGGAGGATCTGTTAGTAAGAAGAGTTCAAAGCAGCTGGTTATCGCCGATTCTATAGTGTCTTTTGTGTATATACCATCATCTGATAAAGATAGTTAAATCAATTTGGTATGGAACATTTTCTAGGATTTTGGTTTGGTACCAAGAAATAAATATGCTATCACATTATATGGTGATAATATTGTGATATAGGCTCTTGAAAAAGAGCCAATATTACATCAATGACCAAAAAATATACTCCAAATGTATCTATTAATGAGGTATTTTTCTTAGAGTGGTGAAGTTACAATAAGTATATTTTCTAGGGATTTAAATGTGTATTACTCCTTGAATAAGGAAATATCTCATTAGAATCATGAGTAACATGTTATATATAACAAACTAAAGGGTGTCAGGAGTTGTCACTAGTATAGTGGGATTCTATTGAATTTAGTTCACTAAAAATAACTTATATTTAATTTATGACTACCTATATTCATAGTATTGAATATTAGGTTACTAATTATCACATCATGGTTTTTATTATTCATGAAATATTATGTGATAATGTCTGAAGAGTAGTTATCAAACTGAATGGTCATAGCAGTTATCTGCAATGGTCAGAACCCAGAAGTTCTATTACGGTATCTGTAAATGTTTTTTTATAACTAGATGAAATAAATTTATGGGAAGAAATTACATAGGTTATTAGATTTTTATACTCATTGGACTTTGTGACATCGCCTCAGGTTGTACACTCTCGGTAATTTAAAGTGTAAGAGATTATGATAATGAGGGGAGTAAGTAGGAAATCTAAATTTATATCTGTCATTGGATGTTCATATTTGAGTAACTGTGTATTAGTATTTATAATTTTATATTATTATTAATTAATATTATAAATCACATACTTTTTTTAATTGGTGAAAACTGTGATGGAATATGTTCACAGAGAAATAAGATACAATGGGTGTGTTAAGAGTAATATATCATAGATGAGTAGTGAGAAATGATTTTTTTCTTATGTTCTTTAATTGAATACAATATCTTAGTACTATTTATATAAATGTTACAACCTAAATAAACCAATTTCATGTTGTCCTCTGGGAAAGTTCAATTCCTAAAAATTCAAAGTAGGGGACATCGAGCACATGGGATGATGAAACCAGTATAAAACATACTTGACTAAAGATATAATGATAATGATATTATATTATATAGTTAGAATCCATATGATGTTTTATGTTAATATATATTAAATTATTTCTCTATTTATGAGTGGGCATATTGTTAGATTCTTTCCTTGAATGTTGGACTACATTACCTAGTGTCACTAAGAAAGTGTCCTAAATGGTCACACACTGAGTGTATGTGAAACATTAGTTAAATAATATTATTATTTAAGTAGTTGAAAAAATATTACACTCATGTAGGTTAAATAATTATTCATGTTTTCTTGATTACATATATTCCTTCACTATTTATTCAGTAATATATTTTTTTAGAAAAATATTTAATAAATATTTACTTTCTATTTAGTGAATTAAATATTTAATTATTTTTTAGATAACAATTATTTTATATTTATTTATTAGCTATGCATTCATCATTCATGGACTGCTAAATAACGTGGATGAATCGAACACAAATATTAATGGTCAGATGATAAAAAATTTATATATTAAATACTATTTGAATTAATAATACATACACAATTAACATGTATTCCACATGTCAAGAAATTATAATAATAATATAATTATTATATAAATGGGATCTAGTAGAGATTAAGGAAATAATAAGTTCACACATGCAATTAATATTATCTTACTCTAATGATATTTAAACCCAATTATAATATTTCTATTGTTTGGGTCTGTTTTGTTTGGTTGTGAACAACAATATTAAGAGTTTTATCTGAATTCTATAGATTTATCCCCCTCTAATAACACTCTTGAGAATGGAGGGTAATCCTCCTCCACCACCACTCTCGATTCTCGAGATATCAAATAGAATTGTTTTAGAAGTTCTTCTTGGGGAAATCAATGATGAATAACACTATGCTAGGATCCACCATAGTAGCACCCAAATATTTATAAAATGAAGTGGATTAATGATACACTTAATAATATCATCCATTTAATAAATATACAAAAAATTATACATTCAAAACATATCCCCTATTGGAATTATCAGAAAACATTAAGTAAATGTTCACTTTTGTAATGTACCAAAGAAAGCATAATCTAAACATGTCCAATTCATATTTTATTAGAGTATTTAGACTCATCATCATCCTATATTATAGTTTTATCAATTTTAGATAATTCAATCAATATATGGACAAAAAATTTAACATTTAGAATCAATCTCCTCAAATTCCATAGATGTAATGAGGGTTTTTCTGGGTTTTTATTGATTTTTGGGTTTTTATGGTATTTTAGGATACATATTTTTCTTTATTATTATATATGTTTCTCTACATATGTTATGGGCAATATATTCCTCTTATTTTCTTTTGTTAAACACTTCATTGATTTAAAAATCCTTATATAATCCATCCTATGAATGTTGAAATCTCCATATTCTCCATCACTTTTCGTTTAACTACTTTATGCTTCCAGAATTTCATCCTACAATAAAAAAGATAAAAAAATATAAAATCAATATTGAAAAATTTTATTTTATGAAATAATATAATAAAATGATCTCACAATCTTTTTTTTAATATTATACTAGATAATAATATAGAGGATTTGCTTCACATCTATCGGAGTTATGGTTTGTTGTGAGATCTTCATCTGAAGGTGAACCCTTTGTAGGTTACGATGCGACATGTGTGTGTCCTTTATTACTTTACATGCTTGTATATCTGATCATGACGATATAAATATCATGATTCATAGTAAATCACAATAAAATTTTATTTGGGTTCACATCCAATTTCCTTAAATTATATGTCATTATATATGATAAATACATCCAATTAAAATCCATAAAATCTATACAGCGAATGAATACATTTTTGTTTCGTACTCCCTTTGAAGTGGTTCCCAATTGGTTTTAATTGTGGAACATGAATGACCTAATGGATCCCAATGCCATGATGGGGTCATGAACCAACTTTATAATGGTAGGTGGTCATTGGGATATCAATCCATCAATTCTGAGGAACTCACAATGGTCATGGGGATAGGAGGTCAGACTCATCACACCCATTTGGGTGGAATTATTTCCTAGAAGGAGGATATCTCCTAGAGAGTCCCATTATAGGATATAATTCCCACTAAAAGTGTATGATGATACTGACCTACCTTTTTAAAATTATGAAAAATTCTCTATTGTCAAATTTCAAACATTATCATTTTTATCTTAAAAAAACTTTAAAATTTTGCTTAACATTTCCAAAAAATCCCAAATAGATTAGGGGAACCAATCATGTGGTGCCAAGATTGTCTATTAATCCATAATTTTTTATCTTTATAGTGGAATATTTGAAACCACCATGCTATTTCATAATGAATATATTCAAAAAAATAAATAGGGACGAAATTAATTTTATATGATTCACTCTAGCCATTTAGATTCAATAATTTGGGTGATGCATTTCTCTACAACCACTGTCAAAGTTGTTATTATTCTATAATATATTGAATAATAATTATTAAATGATTATAATTTTTGTTTATTAAATAACATCTTTAACAAATTATGAAACCCTATATATAATAACTATATAATGAAAATTTTAATAAATAATAAACATGAATCCCTAGAAAACAATTCTCACCATAATCATAATTTCATTCCACCATGTTCATAACTCATATGAAATTTCATCATTGGAATACAAAAAATTTAAATTAGTTATTAATAATTTTGTACTTTAGTTAAGGGTTTCTCATCTCAGTCATATATATATGAGTCATATTCCATATTCAACACTTATTTATAGATTGTGAGTATCCTTTGTCTTCTTCTTCTTCTTCTTCAAAATTCAGATATTATAATGATTTTTATTATAGGGTAACCCTGTTATGTATCTACCTATATGATATTATATCATGTATCATAATATTATACATACAACAAAAAATAGATCAAATTAACTCACACAAAGATAATATTGAAGATGTTTAGATAAACGAGGAAAATAATGAAAGAGGAGTTGAGACAATCTTACATTCTGTCATCACAAATATTTTTAAGCCCATTAAGATGAATTTATTATGAGATAAATCCAATCATTCGGAACCATTCTCAAACCATTAATGAGATAAGGTTGATGTATTTATAGATAGTATATTTTAGACATGTTTTTAGGTAATTTTAAGTAAGGGGTTTAGAAAAAATATAAGGTTTAAATTGATATCAAAATCGGTGAAAATTTCATCTGTTTTTTGATGTTTCAATATTAAAACATTTTATTTTATTTCATTAACATTTATTCCACAAAAAATAATTCTAGTGGTTAATAATATAT
This sequence comes from Viscum album, assembly GCA_963277665.1. Lineage (NCBI taxonomy): Eukaryota > Viridiplantae > Streptophyta > Magnoliopsida > Santalales > Viscaceae > Viscum > Viscum album. The sequence continues at coordinate 1,822,862,710 of OY728164.1, forward strand.
ATTTATAAATGAAAGAAATTAAAGATAGGAAAAACCCATACCTCATTATTTTACCATGGTGAAATGCTAATTCTTATAAATCATACAACCTTTTGAGGGTTGGATTTCATTCTGAGTGCTATCTAGATGTAATGATGATTCATGATGTCACATTTGGAGGGTTCTATTGAATGGGTGAAATTCATGTGAAAATAAACATAACATCCTTCACATGAAGATTCCACCTTTTTTGTCCTTTTATTTAATAAAATATATAGAATTATCCCATCTGTGTTTTTAGTTTTTTTATAGTTTTTATGGGTTTTTAGGTGTTTGTGGATATTTATATTTTATTTTGGGTTGTAGGGTGTTTTAGGGTTAAAATGGATTAAAAGGGGGTTAATGTTAAATGATAAATGTTAATATAACATAAAACTCATCAAAATATGATGGTTTCCATAGGTTGATTTAATGATGTCAAAGAACTAGTTTTCAAAGTTCATGTTCTGATATAATCATAAATGGTTGATGAATGATAATCAAGTTTTATTAAAAAAAAAACTCAATTTCAAAAAATGTATTATCGCTGTTTTTTGAATGATGGTTTTAAATTTTTTTTCTAAAAATTATCAATTATTATGTTATTATTATTTTACTTATATGAAATTAATTGGCTCATAAATGGAAAAAATTAATTTTTAATAAAATATAATTAATTTTATTTGTAGAACAATTCATTCAAAAATTTTTCTTTCCATAAAATAACACTTATTTCATCTGGCTAGAAAAAAACAAAAAAATGAGGGTCACGAGGAAAAAATATGAATTAATATGAATTTTTTTATAATTAACTGCATGTATCATTTTAGGTCTATATTTTATAAAAGTAATTTCTAGTGTTTAAAAATTATTTATTAATGAGGATTTTTAGGGTTTTATAGGGGTTTTAGGGAATATTAGGGTGTTTAAAGGTTTTTTATAGTTTCTTAGGGTTTTATGACTTTTTAAGTGTTTAGATGTTTGTGGATAACATGTGGATAACCTCAATATTGAATATACATGTGATTCATAAAACACAATAGAAAAAAATGTAGATACATTTTTACATTCATCAATGATGAAACATATCATAACAAGGTAATTCATAAATTCCATTAAATTAATTATAATTAATTATTTGATAATCCTACATTTTGGTTACAATGTTATCTATTTAATTTATATTTGATTTATTTTCTTTGGTCACAACATTAATCATAAACGTTCATCTAAGATTAATCAACTATTATTAAAAATAGCTGAGTTGGGAATATCTCATGAAACACTTCCTCTTTTCCAAAAAAAATTAGAATTTTCATGAAATCCTAGAACAATGACCATCGATTAATGTATAACATGTATAGAAAAAAATATATTAATTCAATAAGTGGTGTTGTTTGAATAATTAAAAAATATGTTTTATTGTATTCAAGTAATTAAAAAAATATGTCGGATAGTAAAGGATTTGAAAAGGACCTCAGATTTTTGTAAAAATATATTATTTCCATGAAATCATAGGTTAAGGGTTGTAGATTTATTTTTAACATGAAATAATATACCACATGTCAATATTATATATGGTGCCGTTAGAATGATCGAGAGAATAGTTTTTTCAGAATTTAATGTATTTAAATGGTGTGTCAAAGAATCAAAACAATGAAAACATACATATATTTTCATGAAATCAAACAAAAACAACATTTTATAATATTTTTAAATTTCTAATAATTGACTAAATATCAATCCAACTTTTTATTTTCATTGAATTTCTAATAGTGTATATTTATTTCCTTAAAACTCAAAATAATAAACAAGTGTCAAATAGTCAAAACCTAGTAAACAATATTTGATTATCCTGAAATAATAGGAAAATGATGGTTTATAAATTATTGATATGTAAGAATTTACCACGCATCAATTTTATGTGTGATGTGGGATAAATAATAGAGATATTCTTTTCATATGTAATTCTCATTAAAACATATGTCAAATAGTTAAAACCAATCAAACAACTTCATATTTTTATACAATCACATGATAAATATCTCCATTTAATTTGTGACATATGTGAATAGTGTTCATATCAGTCTCCATATTGGTTTGCTATGAATGAGAAAAGATTATTTTTTATTGATTTAATGTCATAAAACCTTTTTCAACACATCAAAACCTATAAACAACTACAAATCTTCAAGAAATCATAAAAAATGATCTTTGGTTAAAAAATGTTTCTTATTGATATACATGTCACACAAATTCCAATTAAATATCTCATACCATCAAAGCACCACCTCACAACCTACTTGATGATTTATGATAAATTCAACTCTTTGTTTCTAGAATGTCTTATTTATTCCATTAGAAATATTCTTTTTTTATATACAAAAATTCAATATTTTATTAATTGAAATTTTAAAATTTCAAACCTTTATATTCTTAATTTTCTAAATAATTACAAAATTTTGGAGGGTGTTATATTAAACATACTAACCATAAAAAAATTTTGTTTATCCAAAATATAATAAATTGTTTTAAACTTAAAAAAATCCTGATCACTCAAGTATAATTAAAGGCATATTTAATATGGAATCAATATAAATATGAATAAAATTTTGATATTAACTACAACTCGGTCAACTATGATGTAATTCCTTTTACCATATAATGACCACCTCTGGTAAAAACATTGAATATGAAAACCATGACCTATAAATCACTTATATCATATAAATCATATCGTTTAAAAATTCAATTATTCAAAATTTTATCGCCATAACAGTAGATTAAATTTCTAAAAAAAGAACAACCCTATTGAATGAAAACACCTTGCAATATAACATGTTCTATAATTGACCATAATTTCAATACATATATAATAAATCTTATTATATGAATATTCATTATATATCATAACAACACAAACCATAATAATATAGTTGTAAAATCATTTGAAACATGGATACATAATAACTAGTATATAATATTCTCCAATTTATTTCACCATAAAGTCAACCCTTCCTATATATATCATCCCTAAAACAATTATTCATAACTAAGGGAAATGAAACATAATATGGGGTAAGCATTGATGATTTGATAGGGTAGGAAAGGGATATATCAATGATCATACATGCATAATATATAAATAATGGTATAAGAACATGAGCATATCATTTGAAAACTATACCTTGCATATAAAAGATAATAATATTGATTAATGGAATAAAGATTTATGTTTCATAAAGAATGAATCAAAAATGAATCAAAACCATCATCTATGAGAGTATAACATTTGAATATGACCATGTATAATGGAAAACACATTACCATAAAAAAATATTTTCCTTAGTATTAAAGGAGTAATGAAAATACTATCAAAGTGGATTATGTTAACTCCCAATACCATTATAGTAGCCATGTATCCCTCCCAATAATATCATAGGGGATAAATTTCAATAAAAATATATGTTAAATCCCCATTCCAATCCTGTTTATCTCATGAGATATCAATCTTTACCCAATGAATTGGAAGTAGATTTAAGTCCAATAAGTCACTTAATTAAATTCATACATATGTTTTCCATGAGATCATAAACCATCAATCATATCACAAACCAAAAAAATAGATGAGGTGTATAAACCCTTCATCATATAATAACTCATAGGAATGAATCAAGATTCATAATAATTTCATCATTTCATCATAACATAACTCATGTAAAAGGAATGAGTTTCATAAATACCATGTCATAATAATTATAATAAAACTAAATAATTAATAAGGATCACATCCCTAGATCGTAAACCATGTAAATAATAAGTGCAATAAAGAGTTTTTATTTTATAAATATAAATATTATCAAAATTTCATTGAATCATTCGGTCAGAAAATAACATTTAAAATTTTAATATAACTTCGTTAAAATATAAAATAATTCCAAAATATTATGGAAATAATTACAAAAAATATCTAAATAATATTCTAAAATAAGATTTATAAAATTTAAACTTTTAAATAAAGATTTATATAATTATGTTCTCATGATGGTTGGATTTCTTTTAATTTTATATAGGTTAAATAATTGATCCTTTTATATTTTATTAAATGTAAAAAAGTACCTCATTTAGAAAATGATATGAAGGTTCCATTGAAACCAACTTTTTTATTGGAAAACCAGGGTAAAAATGACATTATAAAATCATAATATAGTATTAAAAATCATAATTAAAACAATTTTAGAAAACATGAATATGGAATAAAAATGTATTTCTACCAAAAAGGGAAATAAATTTGATTTTCATTAAACCATATTTTTGGACTCTAGAATACATAAGATGATTAATATGAATGTAATTCATATATATTTAATAAATAATCATATTATATGAAAATTAATGCGTATATTGGGATTTATATCCTAATATTTCATCATTAGAGGCATAATAATAAATAATCTCAATAAATAATAATATTGTGGTGTAAAACCCATAACACGAGTTCTCCCTTCATCCGAAGAATTATAAACTCCTTTTTAATAAATTAAAATTTAGTATAATTGTGAAATAGATTCATTTTCATACATAAAATATCATATATTATGCTTTTATAACTTTTTAGAATCCCCTTTTATCAACAATTTCATGTTGAAATTTTCAATTATAGGTGTTGATCATTTCATTTACCATGAGATTTATGTTTAGTATGTCACGACCCATCCCCCGAGGCTCGTGTCATGACTTCCCCAATTCCGCCGTCCATATGCCTTGGGATGTCGATTAGCATTGAAAATGTGTATCCCAAAAACAGGAAGGTCTTTTCTTTAAAACTGTACAACCACTTTGACTTGAATGAAACAAGATACAACCACAAAGTAAAACTTCTATTGTAAATGTGTGTACAAAATTATGGTGCTGGAATACAAGCCCAACTGAAATGATACAACTATAAATAAAAATTGAAAACAACTTCAGAGATTGTCCACTGAGGATCCTACCTGAAGGATAGGTACATGTCATCTCCCCAGATCACCACGTCAACTATCACTGCCATCCAATGACACGTCCTAGCTCCCTGACTCTTAGTCAAGGCTGCCAGTCATCTGCACAAGACAAAAAAATGTTCAGGTGAAGCCCATCCATGGGTGAGTACAACAATACCCAGTAGGGACCACGAGACCCCATAAGGTCACTCCTAATTCCACAATGGAAACCACAATCATGACCTCAATAACAAAGCCCATTGAAAACGATATACCTCAAACTAGAAATATCATATTTATAGTAGTACATATGATTAGTCGTAAGTCTAGATCATCAACCTCTTTAAAGAGGCACTACTGCTGACCCACACAGGATCAATAGGTACTAAAACCCAAAAGACCCACATAGGATCGACAAGTACTATCCCTTGAGAGACACAAACATGATCGATAGTAACTAACCCCCGCAAGACCCACGCTATATCTATAGGTACTAACCCCGACAATACCCACATAGAATCGATTGGTGGTAATTAACATAGAATCACTTTGTGATTATTCAAACATAATTGGTGGGTGTTGATTCACACAGAATACCTTGGTGCTGATTCACACAGAATCACTCGGTGTTGATTCACACATAATCCCTATGTTCTGATTCACATAGAATCGCTGGATGCCGATTCACACAAAATTGCTCGGTGACGATTCACACAGAATTGATGGGTGCTGCTTCACACAAAATCAATGGTTGCTTATTCACACATAATAATTGTGTGCTGATTCAAACAGAATCCCTGGGTGTTGATTCACACAGAATCTCTCGGTGATGATTCACACAAAACCACTTAGTGCTGATTCACACAGAATCGATTAGTGGTAATTCACACATAATCGATGGGTGCTGATTCACATATAATCACTGGGTTCTGATTCACCCAGAATAACTAGGTGCGGTTTCACATAGAATCACTCAAATCTGTTTCAAAAAGAATCACTGGGTGACGATTCACATAGAATCGCTCAGTGTTGATTCACACAGAATATCTCTTCATTCATCTCTTATCAGCAAGAAAGAGGATTATCGCTCATAGAACTCTTGTCTCTGGAAGAAAAAGCCCCTCAATCCATTGGTTGTATTTCAAATAGAAAAAAGTCTCATTTATATGTTACCCCATTGAAATTTCTTGTCATAAAAGTCCCAACGCAATAGAAAGCACCTCAACCAAACGCCATGTCTACATGTTATTGAAATTTTCATGCCGAGGTCCTGATTAGATTCATGGTCGATACAACCCATCCATACTCCTACATTCACCAAAACATGCATGTAGTATCTCAAAATGACCTTCTATATCCAAGGATCCCATTACCAGAGATGGTTCGTCAAACAGACGTTTGATTCGCAAGATACTGTCATTCTAGTGAATCTGGCTCTGAGAGAGGTCTGGGTCCAGTCCATCCCAGTCGAACCATCCTGACCCAAACCATACAGGGGTAACCCACATGGACCAGGCATCAGACCGACCTATCCTACCTCAGAATAGTTTGGCCAGAGAGGGCATGGCCTGCAGGGCAGCGGACCGACCCGACCTACTGGCGGGGCGCAGCCTGACGGGCGGTCTGACATGTTGGCCGGTGCGACCAGTGCGGGGCTGACGTTGTCTGCCAGCCGAATGCCTCAAAGGAGCCATTCGGCTCCATGATTGGTGGTTCTAGAAGGTTCCACCTCTTCACACATGCGAAAAGAATGGAGCGGGTCCCCTTACACCTTTTTCTCGACTTATAAGTCACGACTTGCATCAATGAGGTGCATAACCATGCGCCACCTCACTCCACTACTGTCATCCATGAGTCTACCGCATGTCCATCCCCCATGTCGCTGCCCTATTCCGAGGCTGGTGAGCACTTTACACCAGCTTCTCATCGGTGCCAGTCACCGGTTTTATGTTGTCAAATCTTATATGAGCCACTGGGTGAGCTCCAGGGTTCCGTTCTTCCTTCCGGATGTGCCTACGTCCCTACCTGGATGTCGTCGTCATTTCATGCCTCCTGGTTTCGGATTTCTATCGAGTTCAAAATTGTCCCCACAAATAATGAATCAAGAAACAAAGAGGTGGATGGCTCATTCCTTGTTTGTTTGGCCCACGCCCTCTACGTTAACATCATATCAAGTGGATGAAATTTAAATTCATCAATGATAAATTTAATAATAAACCCCCTACCCTGAGAACCGTTGTACAAGGTTGTAGTTGTGGATCGTGAAGAGTCCTCGCTCATTGAATTCATCAGTGTTCTTCAATAATGGATGGATCCCTCTAATGACATCTATGTTATTGTCCCTCATCAGGGGAAGATGTTGAAGTACTTCACTAGAGGGTCCTCGTTCGATGAAGCTGTGTCAAAAACCCATCCTGAGCAATATTTAAATCGACTAACTATGAGAGTTTAACCCAATGTTACGTTAACGACATTCATTAATAAGTTAATTGTTGCACCTCCCATCTCTCAATAAAGTGGTTACAAAAAAAATAAAGGGTAAACCATTAGATGGCTTGAAAAATCACATGGTCCCGCCACCACCGCTCAACTTTTGGGGGATAATATAAAATAACAATTATATGATTCTTTATTGTTCTTTTCAATGTCTGAAAAAATATATTTTTCTCTTGAACCAATATGGTCTAAGTGAATCCTCACTTATGAAAATCTATGTACTAGGAATTCAACAGTGACCTCATATTTCCATTCATAGTACTTTTTCAAAAGTAAAAAAATTTCACCCACACATTTACTGAATGTACCTTCAATTGAATAAAAAATTTATTAAATTTCACCCTCAAACCACGCCAGTTGTGGTCAGGAAAGCATACACTCACAAGTTAGTATCTTCTTTAGTTAATAATACAATCACAAGTTCAGCGTTTGTCACAGATTTTTAATTCGAGTCACCATTCACCAGTTATAAGCATTTGTAAAATAAAATTATTTTTATTTCATTATTTTATTTATAGTAATTAGATTTTCTATTTTTCTAACCATAGGCATGTGCCGACTAAACTTAAGTCACTGCAAGGGTAAACTCACCATCATAAATTCAAATGTGCCCTCTGATTTATGGTCCAAAAATCTGTTTATTAGTTATTCCACTTTTTCTTGAAAACCACTCACATGCGCTATTTAAAACATAATATTTTATGACGGATCACTATTTGCACTCCATGCCTTGGAATCGCATGCCTTCAGATTTCGTAGTCTCAAGATAATTCCATATATTTAACAAAATACAGAAATTTTGGGACATTACAATCTCTCCGCGTTATGGATCTACAAACCAAAATTCCAAAAAAAGGTAAATCAAACAAATGAGGTTACTGAGCATGAATTTGAGCCTCCTACTCCCATGTGCTCTCCTAAAGGATCTTTTGTTGCCACCAAACTCGCACTAGAGAGATCGACCATCCACGAAGGACTTGCTCCTATAAAACCTCAATCTCTAGTGGGAGCTCCGTAAAAGTTTCCCCATCGTTAAAGTCCAACTCTCCCTAGTCGATAACGTGTGATGGATCATGCATTAATCTTCTCAGCTTTGACACATAGAAATATTTTTTCACCTGGTGCATCTGTAGGGGAAGAGATTGGCAGTACCCTACCTCACCAACTCTAAGGAGAATCTGGAATGTTCTGATAAACCTCAAGGATAGCTTGCCGCCCCAGCCCAATCATCGTAATTTTCATTGGGGTGAGACCCGTAAGAAAACATGGTCTCCCTCCTCGAACTCTAAGGGTATCTGTCTCTATCAGGATAAGACTTATATCTAATCTGTGCAGCATTTGTCTTCTATTGGATGATCTGCAACATCTCAGTGGTAGCTCATACCACCTATGGACCCATAAGTGCTAACATCCATGGGTCTGTCTAGAATTATGGTTACCTTCATGGTCGCTTATAGAGGGACCCAAATAGTGTCATGTTGATGGTAGAGTGATAAATATTGTATTATGTGAACTCCACTAGAGGAATTTGTTCTTCCCAACTATGCCCAAAATCTAGGACACAGGCACGAAGCATGTCCTCCTTGTTATTTATGGTCCGTTTCGTCGGACAATTAGTCTAGGGCTAAAATGTTGGTCTCAAGTGTGATGGAACGTGGTGATCAGCTTTCACTTGCTGAAAAGAGAGGTATCGTGACATGAACACTACCACCTCTTTCTTCATCCCTGGCCACTAGTACTGATGTTGGAGGTCTTGGTACTTCTTCGCCACTCTCGGATGTACTTCAAGAGGGGAAGCATGAAATTACCTCAACACCTCCTATCGTAGTTTCAATGGTACCATAGAGTGTAACCTAAAAAGGAACAAGTGCTCCCCACCTTTAGAAAATCTTTCAGGAGACTGTCGTGAGGATATCAGAGCACATCAGACCTCACCGTCAACATCCCCATGATGTGTCTCCCGAACTCATTTAAGGATTGAGGGATTCATATTCACATAATAGAGGTAAGTTTCTCCATCACTATCCATATAGGATAACTACTACACGACTAGCTGCTCTATCTCCCCACTCAGCAACTATAAACCAGACCACCTACTGAGTGCATCTACCACCGTGTTCCCCATCCCATTATTATAGATTATCTCAATGTCATAGTTCTAGAGGAACTCCAGCCAATGCTACTATCTCAGGTTCAGGGCCTTCTATTTGAAGTTATACCTGAGACTCTTAAGATTAGAGTAAATAGAAAACTGTTCTCCCAACTATACTCTCAACTCTGGAAGATACATGGAATCCATCCATTATGTAGTTGTAGATACTGGTGTCATCCAGGAGTAAAATTCAATGAATATTCCCCTCTCCTTACATGGAAGTAATCAATGAAAAATTGTTTGAAAAGAAGTTCCCTCCCTTTTCAATAACTGTTGGGAACTGAAAACTCAAAACACATGCTGCCACGAGGGTTATTGAGTGAATGAAACTACTCCATTCCCATATCCTACAGCTCGCTGAGCCTGATAGGGACCACATTGGGGTGGTGTTTGTAACATGATGATTGTAGAACACCTCATGCATCTCTCATAGATCCTGTTCCACACCTTCTTCCATGAATATTCATTTATCCCTATCACTTCCTCTTGCTGAAACATTTTATGCACACAAGTCTCTGAGACTGGAATCAGTTTCTAGCTTTCCTAATAATAACATTCACTGGCTATTTCTACATAGAAAAAGAACATTCAACCACAAAGTTTCTCCATGTCAACCTAACATATGTCGGAATGCAAAATAAAAATATTGTCAGATCAGATTTCACAAAAAAAACATCTCGTGCGGAGGTCTGAGCCCTAAAGTACAGTTCATTTCATATTCATAGAGTACTTGGAATGGTCGGTATGCCTCAACGAATACTTAGCTACAAAAATGTCATCATTCCGAATTTGTAGAAGATCTTGGGAGCACATACCCATTATATTTTAATGGAATTGGAACCATTCACATAGGAAGTTTCTCAAGATATGCAAACAGAAATGTCACCTCACCATAAGTTAGGGGAAATATAAACACTACCATCACCCTGATGAGCCATGCAGAATACTCACTACCATGAACACCATTTGATCTAATGATGCCCTGGATAGATGGAAACATGGAAACCACATCATGTCAGTCTTTAACCACTTGGGAGTTGGGCTTTCCTCAGAACCTAAAATGTATCTTCCACTAACACTCGTGTAAGGAAATGAGCCTATATGTGTCCTCTACCAATAGAGATGATAGTAACTACTGGCCAATGGATAGTGTTATCGTTGTCACACCACCCGAATGTACCATCTCATGATATTTTCCTTCTACTAAAGCCTCATCACACTGTGGACCATCATCGTGGTCATGGATTGGAATCGTGGCTGGCTGGATGTGTGGAGCCATCATGAAAGACAATAAAGATGAACCATGGTCAATTAATTATACCTAGTTAGATGACTCATTTAGATAAAAACATTTTCAAAACCCACACAAAAAGTGTTTGTGTACCATGTCAAAAATCATAATTCAGGGTCCTAGTTTATGGATACGTTGGCAGCCACACCAACACTAGACTCCCTGAACTGGAAACCACACTCAAAAAACTTAACAATACTGCACAACTAGAAATATCAGAGTCTTAGTTCTTCTTTCGAACTGACTCCTCTAATACCACATTGTCACAACCCATAACCCGAGGTCGTGATGTGACTACCCCACTTCCACCTTCTATAGGTCAGGGGTTAGCGACTAGCACTGAAAAGGAATACCATCAAACATAAAGGAATTATCTTTAATCCTATACAAACAAAAAGTCTATAATGCAACAAGATGCAATTCCAAGTAAAACATTTGTAGTAAAAGTGTGTACTGAATGCATGGGGCTAGAATACAATACCGGCTGAAAAGATACAACTACAACTAAAAACAGAAAAAAAAACACCTGAGATCGTCCACCATGGATCCTACCTAAATGGTTGGTACAATTCATCTCCACAACTCACCGGATCAACTATCATTGTCGTGCACATTCAGGTCTAATCTCCTCTAGTCTCAGTCTAGGCTTCCCATCCTCTACACAAGACACAACAAGGTGTGTGCGAAGCCCTTGCTATGGTGACTGAACAATATCCAGTAGGGACTCTGAGACCCGTGATGGTCTCTCAGAATTCCATAAAATAAAACCACATGCATGATCTCAATCACAAAGCACAATGTAAAATTCTCATCTCAAACCAGGTATAACATATGTACAATAGTACTGAGGATTAGTCGTAAGGCTATATCATCTTTCACTTTCAAATGTAATCACTTCATACCAACACATGATCAATATATACTAAACCCCACAAGACCCACACATGATCGATAGGTATTAACACCTAAAAAATTCAGACAGGATAGATAGGCACTAACCCCTGTAAGACCCAAAGAGGAATTATATGTACTAACCCCTGAAAGACCCACATTGGATCGATAGGTACTATCCCCTCCAAGAACCACATTGGATAAATAGGAACTAATTCACACAAAATCGTTGGGTGATGATTCACACATAATTATTCAGTGTTGATTCACATAGAATCGTTGGGTTCTGATTCACATTGAATCACTTGTTGATTATTCTCACAAAATTGCTCAGTGCTGATTCCCACAGAATCGATTGGTGATGATTCATATAGAATTACTGGTTCCTAATTCAAATAGATTCAATGGGTGCTGATTGACACATTATCACTAGGTTTTGATTCACACAGAATGGTTGGGTGCTGAATCTCACGGAATCGCTCGGTGTGGATTCACACTGAATCACTCAGTGTAGATTCACATAGAATCTCTCAATTTTGATTCACACAAAATAGTATAGTGCTGATTCACATGGAATCGCTCAGTTCTCATTCACGCAAAATCCCTCAGTGCTAATTCACACAGAATCACTATGTTCTGATTCACAAAAAAAAATTGTTGGGTTCTGATTCACACAGATTAACAAGTTGCTGATTCATACAGAATTGCTTGATGCTGATTGACACAAAATCACTGGGTGCTAATTCACAAAAAATCGCATGGTGATGATTCACACAGAATCACTATTCATTCTTCACATCTCAGCAAGACACGTGATTCTCATTCATAGTACAATTCTCTCATGTAGAAACTACTCTCAAGTCATCAGTTGTATTTCAACTGGAAAGAGGTCAAACATAGAAGTTACCCAATGATCATCCATGTCATAAGGGTAACAACGCAATAGACTTAATGACAACCAGACACCCAGTCTGTAAGTTATTGGAATTTTAGTACTGAGTACCCAGTTGGATTAGAAATCAATCCAACTCTGCCGTACTCTAACATAATACAAAACTCTTGTGGAGTATCTCAAAAAAAATTTCTCGCTCCAAGGAACTTAGCATCATCGACGGTTCATCAAACGGACATTTGGTTCACAAGATACTATCATTTAAGAATATTTGGGCCCAAGAGGGGTCCGGGTCAGGTTTGACCCAGTCTGAGTTTGACCCAACCTAGCATGAACCAGCCATGGTTAGCCTAGTTGGGTTGTTCCACTGCAGGATCAACCTACTGGGCCATGGACTTACCTGGCATGTCGGGCAGTCCGGCCCACAGGGGGGTCATGCTATCCATATTCTGAATGACTCAAAGTAGCCACACAAATCCTTTATTGGGGGCTCAAGGTGGCGCCGCCTCATCACCTGTAGGACCTGTAAGAAGTGTCTCCCCTTTCACCTCCATTGTGGCCTTCAAGTCGAGACCTACATCCCTACAACATGCAACTAAATGTCATCGCCCTCCTCCTCTACTGGCAGTGAGCTGGCTACGTGTCCGTCCTCCATGGTGCTGAGCGGCACCACCATCATCTGTGGGTGTTTAGTGGCATACATTTCTTTTTTCTATAGCGCTAGTATCCAGTGTCGCGCTATTGTATCTTTTGTGGGACACCAATTAAACTTCTGTGGTCTATTATTTCTTCCGGATACACCTACAACCCTCCCAGGATGGCGTCGTTATTGCGTGCCTCCTAGTTTCTGCTTCATGTCGAGTTGAAAATTTTCAACAAAATGAAAGCATTAAGAAACGAAGAGGTAGAGTATTTATGACTTTTTCATTTGGAATGATCCCTCCACGTTAACATCATAATAACCAGGATATATTTTAATTCATAATATATAACTTTAATAATAAACCCCCTACATCGAGAACAGTTGGATGAGGTCACAGTTGTGGACGGTGAAGTGTCCTCGCTTGTTAAATTCATTGGAATTCATCAATCCCATATCAATACCTCCAACGATGTCCCAGATTCCATTCCTCATTGGTGGGAGACATCGTGCTACTTCCCCTGAGGTTCCTCGCATGATGAAGTTGTTTAAAAAACCCTTCTCATTCTCCATTTAAATAGTCATAGGATTAGAGTTTAACACAACGTAACTTTAATGAGGTTTATTAATAAGTTAATTAATTTACCTGTCATCTCTCAATGGAGTGGATATGAAAAAATAAAGGTTCAACCCAATAAATGGCCTAACAACTATGTGTTCACGTTACCGCCACTCAACCATTGGAGAAAAAAATAACAATTACATGTTATTTTATTATTCCTTTAAAAGTATGAAAAACTATCTTTTTTTTATTAACCCACTGTGTTCGATGTGATGTCTCTCTTAAGATAATACTGACACTATGAATTCAAATGTGTTCTCATATTTCTATTCCAAGAGCGGATTCAAAATTAAGAAAATGTCGTCCCCTCGTTTACTGGACATATGTTAAATAAGTACATAAAATATTAACAATCTCCCTAGTCCCATGCCAGCCGAGGTTAGGCTTCGTCTAAGGGGAACACGCCCTCACGAGCTCAATGGTACTCTCATATTTTCAATCTGAGTTACTAATTAGAGGTTAAGGATTTTACCATAAAATTTTTGTTACATAAATATTTTATTTACAGCCAAAAAATAACTTCTATTGGTGGCCCACACTAGCCAAAGATAGTATCTCCTTAAGGAAACCATTCCATCATGTGTTCAGTGGTGGTATCTGATATTTAATTCAAGTCATCATTCATGAGTTATAAGCATTTGAAAAATAAAATATTTTTTATTTTACTAGTGAATTAAATTTATGCCATTTTCCGATTTTCTAACCATAGGCCTGTGCAGACTAAATATAAATCACACCAAGGGTAAACCTGCCATTTTAAATGCATTGTGCCCTTAGATATTTTCTATGGGCACCTATTTGAGAGTTATTTCACATTTCCAGGAAAACCACTGATGTGTGATATTTAAAACATAACATTTTTCAACAAATCATTTTGGGAACTCCGGGCCTCGGAATCACATTCCATTATATTTTCCAATATCAAATAATTCCATATAATTCAAAAGTTATACGGAAATTTCAAAACATTACATAGTAGTTATAGTCCTTGTACATTTCTCATGGTACCATAATATCAAAAACTTAATCATGATATGAATATAATATATATTCATTAAATATGTATTTTTATTCATCGATAAAATCTAGGGATAGAAACATGAATTATTCCACTCATGGAAAGGATTTGTAATATCTATGCATGAACGTTTCTTTCACTTTTCAAAAGATATGAAAAAAGTTAAATATTAAATAACCCCTATATGATCAATATTATATTATATATAATTTATATTTTAAAAAATTTATCTTGTCACGGCCCGTCTCAGTGGGGCCCGCGCTGTGACTCCCCAAGCCCACCTCCAATAGGCCAGGGGCTGGTGACTAGCACTGAGTAGCCATATCACTAACATGGGAGGCATTGCCTAAGTACCTGTACACACACACACATCTCCAAGCCCACAAATTCTGAAATGTAAAACACTAAGGAACAAAAATGTTTGCATACAACTAAACCCAACCAAAAGTGTACGACGAAAGGGAGAGTAATGTAAAAGAAAACTAGGCTAGAATACAAGCCCACCAAAAACAAGAGTCTGAAAAACTGTAAAGTCCAACGTGTAATCACAAAGGTACTGGGACTACCACTCATAGTCGTAGGAACACCTTGGACTATAGGGAACTCAGAAAGCTCGGTCCTGTCCTGGTCCGCCCTAGACTCTATCAAAAGGATTCTCGTCTGCACAAGACACTAGACAGGGGGGCAAAGCCCGTGCAGGGGTGAGTATAACAATACTTAGTAGAGGACCCTGAAAACCACAAATAATTACACAAAGTAAAGGTACAGTCATCTATGCATAGTATATTTTTATAGAACATATAAAACAAACTAGATATACCCAAAACCCAAACCCGTGGTACGGACACAAGTCACGCAACCGCATACCCCCACAAGAGATTCCATTCGAAGATTCTATGATGCACTAATTCCAGGAGAACACACTCCACGAGTCTTATAGATCTTATGAAGTTCGTCTGAGAAGTTCTATTCGTCAGGAACCGTCACGAGGGATGGCTACACTCATTATGGGAGACACACTCATGAGTGGAAGGGTTACGACAGATAGAAGTACTGATTACAGGAGACACACTCATGAATGGGAAAGATCTTGATACACAGATGAGGATCACTGCCAAGGCCATGGAAGATACCGTGACTCATCCAGAATTCACCCTCTAGGAAGAGGATCAATGCCCGATAAAGTTGTTCACGTTGATTCCTGACTCTACCTAGGGTCTGGAATGGATAGAGGATCTCGATCTGGGCCTCTCAGATGGATGTATGACTCTATCATAGAAAGTCCTACTGAAGGGATCATAAACTTGTGTGAGGGAATGATGCTTGGCCTTCAGGGGAACATGAAGAATAGGAACTAACCCAAATGAAAGATTTTAAAGGCACGATGAACAAAAAGGACCAAGCCGTTTTTCCAAAAAGAACATGGCCTGTAGAAATGATACACGCCATGTTGTCCGACCCCGGGTACTTCCCATGTACAACGACCCATGTCATGAGGCTGGTCATGAAGTAAAACATAATACACGGTGTGTAGTACGGAGTACACGCCGTATCTGGGAAACTGGGGTTGGCTCCGTGTACTCTGGCCATGTGCCCGTACACGGTCACTAACCCGTGTACTCCAACCAATGCAATCTACACACGGGGTGACCCACGCTGTTGTCCTCGCCTGGCCAGGTGATGGAGTACATGGTCATGTACTCCATCCCGTGTATGTGTATCCCCAGGATACACGCTGAGCTCTACGTAGCCGCCTCTGCCAATCTGTACACGTCGTGCCGCCTCTACCGATCTGTACACGTCGTGCCGCCTGAAGCCGTTTAGATCATCCTGTGTCCGTGTACTACCCATTGTACACGCTGAGCTTAGGGGAAGGTTCAGCACATTGTGTGACTGGGGTCACACGTCGTGTGATTGTTCTCTGACCCTGAAACCCTAGCCGCCACCGCCAAAACTACACAGCATGTTCTTTGGATGTACACGCAGTGTATTCTAGAAATTTCCAGAAACGGCGCTCTTCGCTAGTACGCCTCCCATGTTGCTCCGATTATCAATTAGGCTGGCCGATCGCCACAAAACATCCATGTCCTGGTAGCCTCAACACCATGAAGCTGCTTTCGTCATATTCGGGCCTCTGATCGGCTCTGAAAACGTGTTCTGATCTTCCCACACGAAGAACATTCAAAGAACGATCTTTCTGATGTAGTCCGATTTTTTTTTCACCAACGTCGTCGCACCTTTGATTTGGGAGTGTTGTGTCGTAGAACGGATGCACAACGATCATTGGTTCATCGCCCCGTGAAGAATGTGAAGAACGCGCTGGGAAAAAGGAGGAAGAAATCCAAATAAACAAATTGTTGAATGAGCCTCCACCATCGTTCGTCACAGTGTTGAACTGATCCCGTTAATAGGCATAAAACGGGGAAAGAATCCACAACAACATATAGCATTGATCAATTCCCCATATTCTTCCCGAAGAAAAATCTCTCCAACAAGAATGTACGAATCCACGGATGAAAATGTTTGTTTTTGATCTACATTCGTCGTTTAAACTCAAATATGGGGAAAAGAAATCGAAATAGAAACCCCTACCTTTCGAAAGGATCGATCGTTGATGAAGGAATCACGCTGTCGTTGTCATCAAGATCCTTCAACGTTGTTGGAATAACGATTCTCGACTTCGATCTGTCGTCGTTCGTCACCGAGTGTTTGATCCAACGCACTGGGGATTCTGCAGAGGTTCCTCTCTCTAAATTTCCAACGACATACAATTGAATAACCCATTAAAAATGGAAACATGATCTCACTTAATTACACGGCAGTATTAATGGCTTTGACTAGCCATTTGGAAGTCATTAAGAGGCCCCATTAATTTAGGAAACAGTTATGTTGTTGTCGTGCTGCAGCGGATGTTTCCTTAATTGAAATAAAATAAACTGGTTAATTTATTTTATTTTATTTTACATAAAACGTCCGAAAATTATCTTTTTCCCTCGACCCACGCCGGTCAAGGTTAGCCTCATTCTTAGGTAAATTCGTCATCATGGACGCAACAGTGCACTCATATTTTTAATTCGGGCATCTATTTGAAAACTGCCACAACCGCGCACAAGTGCCGACTCACATAACTAAAAAAAGTTCAAACCACCATTCTGGGCTCACTTGTCCTCAGAATGATGTGTCTTCATCGCGCCCGGTCTTGAAATAATTCCATATAATATTTAAAAATAATAAATGGAAAAATATGAGATATTACATTCCATCCACCTTGGTGCTTTACGACCCCGAATAGCCAAAACAAAGGAAACTCAAAAGGATGAGGGTACTGGGCACAGATCTGGGCCTCCCACTCCCATGTGCTCTCCTGAAGATTCTCATGCTGCCACCGGACATGCACTAAGGGAATCGATCACCCACGAAGGATCCTCTCCTGCCAATCCTCGATCTCCACTGGGTACTCAGCAAAGTTCCCTCCTTCCTGAATGTCCATCTCGCCCCAGTCGATGATGTGCCATGGGTCATGCACGTACCTCCTCAGCTGCGACATGTGGAAGACATCATGTACCCGATGCAATTGTGGCATTAGAGCCAGGCGGTACGCCGCCTCGACAACTCTGCCCAGGATCTGGAAAGGTCCAATGAACCTCAATGATAGCTTTCCACCTCGACCAAATCTCTACAACCCTCGTCGAGGTGAGACCCAAAGGAAGATGTGGTATCCCTCTCCAAATTCTAGAGGTCTCTGTCACCTATCAGCATAAGACTTCTGCCGGCTCTATGCAGTCTTCATCCACTCTCGGATGATCTGCACCTTCTCTGTGGTAGCTCGCACTAACTCTGGACCCATGAGTGCTGACTCTCTGGGGTCGGTCCAGCAAAGTGGTGACCGACAGGGTCTCCCGTACAAGGCCTCAAATGGTTCCATACCAATGGTTGAGTGGTAGCTGTTGTTTTACGCAAACTCCACCAGTGGTAGGTGGTCCTCCCAACTATGCCCAAAGTCCAAGATGCAGGCTCGCAACATATCCTCCAGAACCTGAATGGTCCTCTCTATCTAACCATCCGTTTGGGGATGAAATGCTATACTCAACCGTATCTGAGTCCCAAAAGCCTCCTAAAATCCATTCCAAAACCGGGATGTGAAGCAGGCGTCTCGGTCTGAGACTATAGTCGATGGGACTCCATGAAGCCGAACTATCTCCTACACGTAGAGGATTCCCAAGCACTCTACGGAACTCTGCTACTTGATAGCTAGGAAGTGGGCCTACTTGGTGAGTCGGTCAATGATCACCCAGATGGATTCATGCCCCTTGGACATCCGTGGTAAGCCCGTCACGACGTCCATCGATATTCCATCCCACTTCCTCTCTGGAACTTCTAGGGGGTGAGCTAACCCTACTAGAACCTAGTTCGTAGCCTTCACCTGCTGGCATGTGAGGCCTCACAAAACAAACTCTTCTACTGCCTTCTTCATGCCTGACCAACAGAACTATCTTCGGAGGTCCTGGTACATATTTGCCTCTCTAGGATGTACCGCCAAAGGGGATGTATGGAACTCCCTCAGGACTTCCTCCTGAAATATCACTGGTACAACAGTGTGTCCTCTGAAAAGGAGTACGTGCTCCCCACCTTGCTAATATCAATCAGGATCATGTCTTGTGGATAACTGAGCACGTAATTCCACACATTCGACATCCCCAAGCTGTGCCTCCCTAACTCGCTGTAAGAGTGGAGGGGTGACAACCATTGACTGTAGGTAAGCTGTGTCCTCTCCATCCACGAAGGATAACTGTAACGCGGCTAATTGTTGTGTCACCTCACTCAACAGTTGTGAGCTCGACCTTCTGCTAACAGCATCTTCCACCTTTTCCACCTTCCCAGGAGTATATATGATCTCTATATCATAGTCCTGGAGAAATCTAGCCAACGTCTCTGCCTCATATTCAGATCCTTCTATGAGAAGATGTACTTGAGGCTCTTGTGGTCAGAGTAGACAATAAACCGCTCGCCCATAAGGTAGTGTCACCACATCTTCAGTGTGGAGACTACCGCTGCCAACATGAGATCATGAGTCGCGTAGTTCTGATCATGTTTCCTAAGCCGACGCGAACCCTAAACAATCACAACATGTCACTGCATCAGGACACAAACGAGCCTGGTCCCTGATGCATCGCCGAAAACTGTGTACTCGACACCCTCCTCCAGTAATCTCATGACTAGGGTGCTAGTCAAAATCTGTCTCAACTTTTCGAAAGCCTACTGGCACTTTTTTGTCCACACGAAGGGTTTCCCCTTCCTGGTCAAGGCTATCATCGGTGCTGATATCTGAGATAAATCAAGGATGAATCTCCAGTAATATCCTTCCAACCCAAGGAAGCTATGCACCTATGTCACTCTCTGAGGTGGCTCCCATGCTAACACAGCCTCCACCTTGGCTGGGTCCACAGCTACTCCATCTGCTGAGATGACATGTCCTAGAAAGTGGACCTCCAGAATCCAGAACTGACACATTGAGAGCTTCTCATAAAGTTGGTTCTCCCGAAGTACGTCCAAAACAATCCGCAGGTGTCTCGCGTGCTCCTCCTATGATGCCGAGTAAACAAGGATGTTGTCGATGAAGACCACCACGAACCGGTCCAAGGACTGATGGAAGATCCAGTTCATCAACCCCATGAACACTGCGGGGGTGTTCGTCATGCCAAAGGGCATCACCAAGTACTCATAGTGACCGTAGCGACATCTGAAAGATGTCTTCGGTATATCCTCATCTTGCACTCGTAGCTGGTGATAGGCTGATCGAAGGTTAACATTCGAGAACCACTGTGCCCCTATTAGATGATCCAAGAGGTCATCAATTCTCGGTAGTGGATACTTGTTCTTCACTGTCTCCTGGTTCAGGAACTGGTAATCCATGCACAACCTCAAACTCCCGTCTACCTTCTTGGAAAAAAAGACTGGGGATGCCCAGGGTGAGACGCTGGGTCTTATGAAACCCTTGATATGAAAATCCACCAACTACACCCTCAGCTCGCGAAGCTGTGAGGGAGACATCCAATAAGCTGATGAGGAAATAAGTGTCGTCCCAAGATGTATGTCGATGCAGAAGTCGATTTCCCAGTGGGGAGGTAGTCCTGGAACTTCTTCGGGAAAGACGTACTCATACTCCACCACCACTGCTGAGAACTGAGATCTCACAACATCTACTACTCCGAGGGTAAGGCTAGCTGACTCATGAGTGTTCGGCTGCAGCCTCCTATGCCTGATCCCATTTTGTGCTGCCTGGGTTTCCTTTTCTCGGACAATGAAAAAACTTGTTCCATCACGGCGGACACACCGCACCCTTCGCCTAAAATAGTCAATCTGGGCATGGACCGAGGATAACCAATCTATACCGATAATGACGTCGTAAGTCCTCGACGATACCACATAGAGGTTCCAACCAAAACTCTCACCTCCAAGGGTAAGATCACACTTTCTGCAAAGGTGTGTGATCGTCCAGTCTCATCCCGTAGGTGTCTCCATGCATAAGGATCGAGTCAATGGTTCTACCAGAATCTCGAGGTTTTGAACAAGACATGTGGCTATAAGGTAATGACTGGAACCTGTGTCTATGAGTACGGAAGCTATGGTAGAAAAGACACACATCGTATCTCGAATCATCCCTGGAAACCCAAGGTCATACGCCTCGACCGCATGCAGCTGTCCCCGTCCCTGTCCCCCAGCTCCCTGAGCCTGGTGCGGACCTCCTGGGGGTGGTGGTGGAAGTAAATCGAAGTGTATGCCACCACCCGCAACTCTCCCTACTCCTCGGCCACATCTGCTGCCTAGCGGATCTTCCTGCTCCGTTCTCTGCCTCTACCTCAGGGGTCCATCCACCACTTCACTGTCAGTAGCTTGACGTGTCGGGAAATCACTAGCGAGATACCCCCTACTATCGCATGGGTAGCACCGCTTCTCCCTAGGGAGACTGGATCTCGCCTGAGAGACATGTACTGTCGATCCCCTATCCTGGGTCCTCTTATGACGTCTCCCACGTCCAGATCCCTGTGCCTGACGTCGGCTCCCTGCTGCCGGTGTCTCTGCACCTGTCTGTCTGCTGCTGACTGCCGGTGGCTATCTCTGCTTCGCCAAGAAGCACTCAATCACCAAGGCCTGCTCAAGCACTCCATTATAAGTCGAAATGCCTAGAGTCACGACACTAGATCAGATGTCACGCCGTATGCCTCTCTCTAAGGTATGAGATTTGAAGTACTGATCCCTGACCATATCCATTGAGTACCTGGTGAGGTTGGTGAACCTCGATGAATAGTCAGCCACTGTCATACTGCCCTGATGAAGCTGAAGAAGCTCTTGGATGCGCAGAACTCTCAGCATAACCGGAGAGAACTACTCCCTGAAGAGTCGCTCAAACTCTGTCCATGAAAGAGTTTCCTCATCGTGAGTCTACGTGGTCATACTACACCATCGTCCCACCGAACCCTGAAGAAGGCTCGCTCCTAGGACCACCATCTGGTCTGCCAGTGTCCTCACTAGACGAAAAAATCTGGTCACCGCCTCAAGCCAGTCCTCAGCCGCCCGAGGGTCGGGCTTGCCTCTGAACAGAGGGGTCTCTATCTCTGAAACTTGTGGAGCGCGCTGAGCCTGCGCTCCTCCCCGGTCGGTACCACGGGTACCACTGCCTGATCCACTGGTGGTGGTATAGCCGGTGCACCACCTGGTGGAAACACCTAGGGAGATGGTCCCTGTATCTAAGCCTCATCACTGAGGGGGTCATCCTCATGATCATGCTGCTGAATCCTAGTGGGTACGCGTCATGGAGGCATCCTGTAAAGAAACAAGATGTGTCACAGCCAATGAGTATATCTGGATAGCTGACACCAAGGACATGGAAAACACAACCCTTTCCTATATGATGCATGTAACTTTTATTTCCTTGTAACTACTGTTCTTATGTGCCGAGTCGAAAATCCGGTTATTAGTGTCCTGGTGTATGGATACGTCAGCCGCTGCACCAACACTGGAGTCTCTGGCCTGAAAGCTGAACCTGAAACACTCAACACTGTTTCCCCAAACCAAACTCACCGAATTTTGGTCCTAAGGTAGAACCGACCACCTCTGATACCACTCTATCACGACCCATCCATGTGGGGCCCACGCCCGGAATCCCCAAGCCCGCCTCCAATAAGCCTGGGGCTGTTGACTAGCACCGAGTAGGCATATCACTATCATTGGAGGCATTTCCTAAGTACCTGTACACAGACACACATCTCCAAACCCACAAATGATGAAATGTAAAACACTAAGGAACAAAAATGCATGCATACAAATAAACCCAACCAATAGAGTATGAAGAAAGGTAGAGTACTGTAAAAGCAAACTAGGCTAGAATACAAGCCCACCAAAAACAAGAGTCTAAAAAACTGCAAACTCCAACGTTTAAGCACAATGGTACTGGGACCGACGCTCATATCTGTAGGAACGCCTCGGCCTATAGGGAACTCAAAAATCTAGGCCATGTCCTGGTCCGCCCTGGACTATGTCAAAAGGCTACTCGTCTGCACGAGATACCAGACGTGCGGGCAAAGCCAGTGCAGGGGTGAGTATAACAATACTCAGTAGAGGACCCCGAAAACCACAAAGCAGTACACAAAGTAAAGGTACAGTCAGTTATGCATAGTATATGTTTACAGAACATATAAAACAAACTGGATATACCAATAACCCAGACATGTGGTCTAGAGACAAGTCACACAACTGCATACCCCTGAAAGGGATTCTGTTTGAAGATTCCATGATGCGCTCGTTCCGGGAGAACACAATCCACGAGTCTTATAGCTCTGATGACGTCCGTACGAGAAGTGATGTTCATTGGGAACCATCACGAGAGATGGCTACACTCATTACAGTAGACACACTCTTGAGTGGAAGGGTTACGATAGATAGAAGCACTCATTACCGAAGACGCACTCCTGAGAGGGAACGATCTCGATACACAGATGAGGATCACTGCCAGGGCCATGGCGGATACTGCGAATCATCTGGAATTCACCTTCTAGGTAGAGGATCAACGCCCAGTAAAGTTGGTCACGCAGATGCCTAACTTTACCTAGGGTGTTGAATGGATAGAGGATCTCGATCTGGGCCTCTTGGATGGATGCCTGACTCTATCACAGAAAGTCCTGCTGAAGGAATCATAATCCTGCATGAGGGAATGATACCAGACCTTCCGGGGAACAAGAAGGAGGGGCACTAACCCAAACGAAAGATGTTCAAGTCATAGTGAAAAAAAGGACCAAGCTGTTCTTCTAAAAGTACACGCCGTGTAGAAATGATACTTGTCGTGATGTCCGACCACAAGTACTTCCCATGTACAACGGCCCGTGTCATGAGGCTAGTCATGTAGAAAATCATAATACACAGCATATAGTATGGAGGACACGCCGTGTCTGGGTTACTAGGGTTGTCTCTGTGTACTCTGGCCATGTGCCCGTACACGGTCACCAAACCGTGTACTCCAACCCTTGCAATCTGCACACGGGGTGACCCGCGCTGTTGACCTCGCCTGACCGGGGATGGAGTACACAGTAGTGTACTTCATCCCATGTCCGTGTATCCCCGGGATACACACTGAGCTCTGCGTAGCCACCTCTGCCAAGCTGTACACGCCGTGCCACCTCTTCCAAGCTGTACATGCCATGCCGCCTGAAGCCGTGTAGATCATCCAGTGTCTGTGTACTACCCAAAGTACACGCCGAGATTCGGGGAAGGTCCAGAACGTCGTGTGACCGGGGTCACATGCCGTGTGATTATTCTCTGACTCCAAACCCCTAGCCACCACCGTCAGAACCACACTGCGTGTTCATAAAAAATACACGCCGTGTATTCTGGAAATTTCCCGAAATGGCGCTCTTCGCCAGCGCGCCTCCCATGCTGCTCCGATCATCAATCCTGCCATTCAATCACTGCAAAACATCCATGTCTTGGTCTCCCCGACACCACTAAGCTGCTTCCATCAAATTTGATCCTCTGATTGGCTCCGAAAATGTGTTCCAATCTTCCCGCATGAAGAACTCTCGAAGAACGCTCTTTCCGATCCGGTCTGATTTGTCGTCCACCATATTCGCCGCACCTTCATATGGACATTGCGATGTAGAACCTTAGATTTTGGATCATTGCATCACAGAAAGAATGCGCAAAGATCCATTGTTCATCGCCCCATGAAGAATGAGAAGAACGCACGGGGAAAAAGGAGGAAGAAATCCAAATAAACAAATTGAGGAACGAACCTCCTCCGTCGTTCGTCACGGCGTTGACCCGCTCCCGTTAATAGGATTAAAACGGGGCAAGAATCAACAAAAACATAGAGCATGGATCAATTACCCATAGTCTTCCCAAAGAAAAATCCCCCCCGCATGAATGTACGAATCTGCGGATCAACTTGTTCGTG
Source organism: Viscum album (assembly GCA_963277665.1). Lineage (NCBI taxonomy): Eukaryota > Viridiplantae > Streptophyta > Magnoliopsida > Santalales > Viscaceae > Viscum > Viscum album. The sequence continues at coordinate 1,822,888,156 of OY728164.1, forward strand.
GTTGATCCGCGTTCGTCGTTTAAACTCAAATACCGGGAAAAGAAATCGAAATAGAAACCCCTACTTTTCGAAAGGATCAATCGTTGATGAAGGCATCATGTTGTTATTTTCATCATGATCCTTAAACTTTGTTGTCATAACGATTCTCGGCATCGATCAGTCGTCATTCGTCGTCGACAGTTTGCTCCAACGCGCCGCAGATTCTGTCGAGGTTTTTCTCTCTACATTGCCAACGACGTATAATTGCTTAACCCATTAAAAAGGGAAACATGTTGTCATTTAATTACGCGAAAGTATTAATGGAATTGACATTTCATTTCTAAGTCATTAATACGCACCATTAATTTAAGAAAAAGTTGCGCCGTTGCTGCGCTGCAGTGGATGCTTCCTTAAATAAAATAAAATAAACTTGTTAATTTATTTTATTTTATTTTACTTAAAACATCCGAAAATTAACTTTTTCCCCCGACCTGTGCCGGTTGAGATTAGCCTCATTCTTAGGTAAAGTCGTCGTCCCGGATGCAACGGTGTGATCAGATTTTTAATTTGGGCATCCGTTTGGAAACTGCCACAACCGCGCACAAGTGTCGCCTCACTTAACTAAAAAAAGTTCAAACCACCATTCCGGGTTCACTAGACCTCAGAATGATGGGCCGTCTTTGCGCCCGGTCTCAAAATAATTCCATATAATATTTAAAAATAATAAACAGAAAAATCCAAGACATTACATATCCTCATTACCATCTAAGTAAAATATAATTGTAAAATTAATCACATTGCTTAATGGAGGTGGTAGTCCACACGTACGCATGAATGGCGTTATCATTTTCCAACACATTTACAGGTTAGAAGGTAGATGTGCTATTATAATTCATTAAATATAATTATGTTATAAATATATCATATATAAAAATTATACCATTTATAAAACCCATCCATAAATTATGGTGATGAAAAATGAATTGTATATCTACGTTGAGACGGTAAGTTGTGCATACGCATGGGCAATAGTTACACATATAATATGAATGGAAATATGTTGTATAATGGGTTTCTAATAATCATAAATAAATTTATGTATATTGATGAAAATTAATTTTTTTATTAATAATATAATCGAGTTTTAAGTGGGGAAAAAATTAAAATAATGTGATCGGTTAAGGCGGTTACCTCTTCTTTCAAATGACTCCTTTAGATCTAGTCTTAAGGTCTATAGGGTGTGTCATTTAAGAAGAAATGTACATAGATAATTTATCAGTGGAAGATGATTATAGAAATTTTTTGAGGGTGGCTAATGTAAAAGGGTCAATGAGGTGTAAATAAGTGAGATAGTTGGAGCCCTCTAATAATTTAGGTTATGAGAAATTTTGGAATTTCTCCAAAGAATAAATTGTAATAAATTCATTATCAATCCAAATGGTTACAAATAACCTATTAATATAAATGGGATGAAATTATAGACTATATATTATTCAATTTTTACCATTTTAAGATTTATATTCTTATCTTGTAATTTAAAAAATATTATTTTGATCATACATAATTATTGTCAATTTTAGAACTATTCATTTCATTGATGTTAAAAAAATCAGGAAAAAATAAATTAAAAACCAATATTTAATAAATACCAAACGTGTAATTAATAACTAAAATCATTTATCACAATAAGTATTTAAAATTATATTTTATTAAAAATTTATAATATAATTTATTTTATGAATATATTAATTGAATAATAACAGCATCAATGTTGTGTAATAATTTAAGATAATTATTTATTCACTAGTTTTTTAAAAAAAATCCTCTCTTTAAATAATTTATATTTTGAATTATTATTTATAATTTTACATATCATTTTTTTATCAAAAATTTTAAGGAATTATATATATTAAAAATAAGAGTGTGACGTTTTTTACATTTCTTAAAATCATATACTGTAATGGCCATAATATCATCCAAATGTTAAAAAAGTTCATATAAATAAATATTTATATGATTACAGATGAAAAAAACATCTATATGATTAAAGAATATTTTAGGATGATTATCTAGTCATTATATAAATTTTTTAGCCTTAATTACAAGATGTACCCTTTCTTTGGTATCAAGAATTACTAATTCTTATATTCATATGATCAAAAGGAAAGGAAATTATTTCAAAAATTTGAACCAGGTTATTAAAAAAAGGTGTTTATTTTTAAAAATTTAAACCACATACATTAAATAATTCAATTTACAATTAAACAATAATAATTCAATGAAAACTATTTTATAGAAAAATTTCCATTAAAATGTAAAATATTTTAATATTAAATTCATGTTTAAAATTCATCTTAAAAAAATTGATTTGTCTTAAATCAGTGGGAGATAATTAAATTTTAAAAACTCAAAAAAATATAACATTTCATTGTACATACTTTAAAATAAAATAATGATTTCTATTAAAATATTAATATATCTTTTTTTGTCAAAAAATAAATATTTTCAAAAAATTCTCAAAAATTAATCTTAAGAAAATTTTGACATGCTATATTTAACTTGGTCTGGGGTGTAACATAAGATATCAAATAAATTAAATTGAAAAAATATATAAATTAAAATATCAAGGTTTTACATAATCCCCACATTAATATATTAAATCCTTTCTATTTTAATTTTTCATTGATAATAAATGGTTCTAAATTTGAAAATTCCTCCATGGAAACCCACATCGAAAAAATAATTAACAAATCTTCCTCATAATAAGAGTGAATAAGAAGTATGAAGGATATCTAAAATAACACCAAACATGGATTTATAATAAATGAACATTAATGGAAAGTGAATAATTGGATATGTTAGAGAAAAATAATTTACAAGGAATGATATAGGGTGATAGAGAACATGGTTAAGATATTGTTAATGACCAAAAAATCAAAAATTAGTTAGGTGTTAAAATACTATCAATTCCATAAAATTTAAGGTTATAGAAAAATATTTTATTTATTAAGATCCATTTCCTTATGATAATAAATTCCATTATCATATAGATAAATAATATATGTAAATATACTTAAATGACAAGATAAATTTCCTCCATTATTATAGTTCCACCATAGTCTCAACTTTTTCTCCAAATGATAATTATTTATGGTGAATATTATATTTTTGATGCACTAAAATCAAATTATTATAGATCACATAACTCCACAAATGGATGGAAATATATTAGTCATATATTTATAAATTTACAAAAACCAAAATTGTTAACAAGAGGTAAGGTAAATCCAAAAAAATTGAATAAACCATCGTACAAAGAAATACTGCTTTAATAAAAATTCTAATGTAATAATAAAAGCTCAAATTAAATCATTCCATAATTATTTATCCCCAAATTTGTTTAAAATTCACCCGACCAAGTTAGAAGCTAGGAATTATAAGAATTTGGTCACATATTCTTCTAATATTAATTTAACATTTAACTCCAATAATCACTATTTACTCATAAAGTCATATTCCTGTAATTTATATTTCTTAATCTCATAGTATTCTAGATTTGATAATTAACTTCAAAAATAATAATCTTATATCACAAATATTCTCAATAACCCAAATATTAATGAATGTATTATCCTGAATGATTATCTTATAACCTTTATCCTACATCTCCAAAATTTTAATAGAATTATTCTAAAATAATTATTCACATTACACAAAATGGTTATATATACCTCAACCAAATCAACCTTTTCCCATAATATCATTAATCACCACAAAATTTTATTACTTAAAACCACATAAGGGTGTTTAATACTTTGATCTCATGATCAACCTTAAACTTGTGAACTCATTATGGTTTACACAACAATTAAGTTAACAACACATAAAAAGTTATATTCTTTCAAAAATTCACCCTATCATTACTCCCCATTTTTTTATATATTATTGTATATATTATATCAATATAAAAATTCAATAAACATCATCAATGATAAATGACCTATTACAAGTATTGATCAAATTACCAACCAATTTCAAGGTGAAAAATATCATCACAATTACTTCATGAATGTTAATCATTAATTTATTCCAAAAACATTTATCCCATTACCACTAAATCACAATTAATGGTTACTAGTACCTTTCAACATATGTTTTCAAATCCATAATGAAAACTACAATGGAAAATTATTTATATTTTTACCTTATCATTGTAATTAAAATAAAATTTATAAAATTGCTAAATCCCAATAAATAAAAACTTAAATCCTTTCACATAAAATATTTTCATATAATTCATCATTAATTGGCATATTAGTTAACCCTTGGGTTAGAAAATTTTCTCAGATGATGGCCATATTCACTACACATGTGACAATAAACTTTCAATGGTAAATTAGGGTGGACTTCATTTTAATCCATATAACTCATTATTTTTTATCATAAATCAAATTCTATATTCCTCTAATTTCCACATATAAAAACATCTCCTTGTTCCTTTGTGAGATTACCTTGAGTGTTTTTATAACATTCACGACATATAAGATGTTGAATTATTTTTCATACATGGTCTTCACGAATCTCCAATTTTCTCTTATTATGTTTGTCTAGACGCTCACAAAAGTTGAGATTTTTAATCACATAATGAGATATCTGATTAGGTATAATCATTAGTTTTCTCCTTCCGGCAAATATTTCATTTGATTCCCCATAAAGACAATATTTCCATTGTCCGTTACATTCAGCATTACCATGATTCATTTGAGATATAACCATTGATTAAAGCAAAAAAAAACATAGTGTGAGGAACAATAATGATTATGGGAATCCAGATAATCATGAAAATCATTTATAGGATGTTTAAATCATGAAACCATGTTATATGACACCTTATATTTAACCTAGTTCATTCAGGATAGTAATCAAAACATTATGATTTTTCCAATACGTTGACTTATCCCCAAGGTTCTCACTAGAATTTTCTCATACTAGTTTACACTGTTTAATTAATCATTTATATGATACCAAATATAAATACCTATAATATTCATACATATATATTACAGATTAATATATGAATGTTAATTATATTACATAATGATCCACTAAAAAATCATATAGGTCCAGTATCAATGGAAACATGGACACATAAAAGATTGGTTCATGAGATTCTACCATTTAATTATTAATAAAGATAAACCATACTAAAAATTTCATTCCCAAAACTATTATTCATATCCTGGTAGAAATAAACATAATAATGGGTCAGATCAGATGCTCAGTAATGTTAAACAATTGAGATATAAATTTTCATATAAGAATAACATGGAAATAAGGGTAGGAGAACAGGATTTTAACATTTAGAAACAATAGAATCTATATAAAAGATCATAATAATTAGTAATGGAAGAAATAATGATATTTTTCAATCCATGAATCAAAAAGTAATCATGAACATGATCCATGAGTGCATAACATTAACATAAGGAATGGAATTGTGGCATTCACATAAGTATAAAAAATCATTTCCATAATATAAAATAATCAATTACATGACTATATTAGTGGATTGGGTACACTCAAAAACCATTTTATTAGTCAATGATCACTCCCAAGACTATCCTAATGGATGGAGTCCCTTATTGAATTGGGTTCACTCCGCATTGAGTCGACTTTTTGTCATGATATTTTGGAGGTAGATTTTTATCCCACCCAACATATGATTAAAATCATAAATATATGTCCATTAGATCATAAAACATTCATAATATCAAAAACCATGAAAATAAATGGGTTTCATATGAATTCCATTATTGAATAACTCATGGAATAGAAACGGGTTTCATAAACATTTCATCATTTCATCATTGCATAAAGCATGGAAAAATAAAATATTTCATAAAAACTATGTTATCACAAACATAAACCATCCAAATTAATTATAAGGATAATATTCATGGATCATATCTACATTATATAATAGTTTAAATCATGTTTTTTTGTCAGTGATAAATATTTTTATCTACAATATAATATTAAATGTTTTTTAATAAAAATAACAATCCCATTTTAATATCACTTATTTAAAATATAAAAATGTTCCAAATTATTATTGAAAATAATTAATTGAAAATATAAATGAAAATATGTAAATTAATATTAAATTCATTTTTTGTTCATGACATAGTGAAATTATGATCATTATATATATGATGAAATATAATTTCCCTTCACACTTTTTCTTTAAAAGTCAAAAAGTACCTTATCTAAGAAACAACATGAATATTACCTACAAATAAATTTTTTTAAACTAAAATAATTTAAAATTTTTATTTAATAAATTATTGGGTAATAGATAAAACCTTTTTAAAAACTATTTTAGAAAAAATATATATGAAATAAAAATGTTTTTCAACCAAAAAGAGAAATCATGTAAATTTTCCTTAAAGATTTTGGTCTTTTGGGTAATTAATATATGGAACATGAAAGGAAAACATGAATTTTAATGAAATAGCCATATTATAAAAAACAATATTGAATTTTTTAGAGTTATATCATAATATTTCATCATTAGAGTCATAATCATAAATAATCCTGATAAACAATGAGATTGTGACATAAAACACACACATCAAGTTTTCCCTACTTAAAAATCAATCTAATATCCAATATAATAAATTTAAATTTATTATTATTATATAATAGATTCATTTTTATACTTATAATATCATATATTATCCTTCTAAATCATTTAATAACTCCATTTTATCAGTAATTATTTATTAAAATTTTCATTTTATGGTGTTATCTATTTCATTTATTGTAATCATTTCAGTTTAGAAGTTCTTGTAATTGTAAATTTATCATAATTACATAGTATCAAGATTATTAGTAATCGTATAAATATCATATATTTTAAATATATATATATTAATGTACATCTATAAATTTTAGGGATAAGAAATGAATTACACCATTAATAGAGACGGTTGGCCATACATATGGATTAACGTTGTTTTCACATTTTGGAAGATGAAAAAAAGGTAAATATTTATTTACCAATATAGGGAAATTATTATATTATATATATCATATTTATTCATAAAATTCATCCTCATTACCATTCATGAAAAATATTAATGAAAATAAAATCGCATCGCTTTTTGGTGGTGGTAGTCCACATATATGTACATGTGTCCTTATTGTTTTCCAATAGATTTGTAGGTAAGAATATTGATGTTATATTATCATTAAAAATATAAAATTATGTCTGAAATTTAATATATAAGCATTAAACCCATCATAATATCCATCCTTAAAAGATAGTTATTAAAAATTAATGGTATCGCTACATGGAGACGGTTAGTCGTACGTGTGCATAAGAAATACTTTCACTTATCATTTGATAGGAAAGAAGGTTCATAATGGTGTTTTAATAATCATAATAACATTTAATTATAATTAGGACAAATTATTAATTATTTTATAATGAATATAACTATTTTATGGTAGTTAAAATGAAATTTTTAATGAAATTGATCGGTTAAGGCGATTACCTCTTTTTTGAAATGGATCCTTTAGATCTCCTCTAGTATGCTTTACTATTAGACTTTGGGGAAGACAATAGCTTATTTTAAGTTTATATTGGATTATAGAACATATAGGTTCAATTTTTTTTAACTACAATGTTAAATATTGTGGAATAAAGTGAGGGAGGATTTATCTTTTATTAATTGAGGTGAGGAGCACATTTAGAATGTTTTGGAATATAAAATTATAATAAATATGTTCTCAATAAAAATCTTTCCCAATGACCTATAAATGAATACATAATGATATTTTAGACCATATATTATACCCTTTAACGTTTTTTATATTTTTATACATTTTATGTTATGGAATATAATACTATGTTGATAAAACACCATTATCATCAATTTTAGTACTATTTAGTAGTTCGACGTTTCTACCAACAGGAAAAAAATTAAAAAAATATTTTAATACATCACTAAATATATATATTGATCTATAATTTTTTTGTATTATGTTACTTATTTTAAAATTTAAAATTTTAAAATTTATAATATACTATATTTTATTTTCAATTGATTGAATAATTACTACATCATCATTGTGTATGAAATTAAAGAAATTATATCTTCACTATAAATTAAAATTATTTTATAATACTGATTATAAATCATTTATCATTAAAATTATTATTTGTAAAAAATAAAATGAAATAATTATCCACTTATTAATAATATTTGATTGATTAAATACAAGTGTGATATTTTTTACTTTTCATAACATAAATTATTATGAAGGCCATATCACATAAAAATGGAAAATCAATGTCCTATAAATGAATATTAGATTATTATAGATGAAATGGAGTCACAAATAACTTACATATAAGTGTTAGTGTCATTTTATAGTCCTTATCTAATTATTTTTAACCATTAATTACTTGATTTACCCTTTATCGTGGTAACAAAAATTACTAAGGTTTCTATTCATATTGATCAAGATAAATGAGACTTATATTGTCACGACCGGTCCTCAGGGCCCGTCCCGTGACTATCCCAAGCCCTCCTTCGATAGGCCAGCAGATGTCGAATATAAACAAAGGTGTAAATCCCTAAGCTGGGATGGAATTTTCCTTTATGAAAGTAAACAAACACAACTGAGTTCACATGTGAAGCAAGAACTAAGTAAATTCTGATTACAAAAAGTAACTGCTGAGAGGAAAGGGGCTGGAAATACAAGACCAACAGTAATTACAGTACAACTGAAATGCTAGTACAACTACAGAAAAGTAAATCAGGAACAACTGAGTCGTCCTTCGGAAATCCAACTTGAAGGGTGGTTACAGATGACCACCTTAGCACCTTGGGTCCGTCCGTCTGCTCCATGTATGTCTCGCTAAGTGGTACACCTTTGGGTTCCATCCAGATCTACAATTCTCCTCCTCATTCTATGTTTCCTATCGTCTACATCCAACACAACGTAGTACAGGCATATCCCATTCTAGGGTGAGTATATGATACTCAGTAGGGACCCCGAGACCCTCGAAGGTCTCCTAAAATCCACGAATGATAAACTACAAAAGAAAGATACAATCATGAAGTATCAACAAACTCTACTTCGGTATATGCCCATACATATACCTGAGTCATCAATCCCAGATCAGCTCCAACTCTCGTCCCTAAGCACAACCCAATCCACACAGGAAAGTATATCAATCACATCAATGATAATGATTGACAAACAATACTCAGCTCACACAGGTATACATCTTTTGTATAGAGATAGAGATGATCATATGTAGTCACTAATTCATCTAAGGTATCAGGCCCACGTAGGATAGTAGACTAAGTAAGCTGTCAGACCCACATTGTATACTAGACCTGCTACTCTGTCGGACCCACTCATCATACAAGTATAGAAGTCATCACTGTCGAAACCAAGGAGGATTCTCATAAAGATGTCATCGCTGTTGAACCCACGGATGATTTCAGTATGGTTTTCGTCGATGTCGAACCCACAAAGAATTCCAGTACAGTTGTCATCTCTGCCAAACCCACGGGGGATTCCAGTAAAGTAGTTGTTGCAGTGGCTCTAGTATTCCCGCACACAGCACGCTCGATTCCGGGAGGGTCAGCTCCTCGAGAAAAGGGGTCGATACATCAACTATCACGATGTCTAGAGTTGATGTATCTCGATGTTCCATTTCATCAAAAGATACCCAACGCAACATACGACACGTCAATCGGATGCACGACCTGAGAGTTATTGCATTTTTTATTCCAGGGGCCCGGTTGGAAATATACTCGTTCCAAACCTAGATATTTTCCATAGTTTTCCAAAACTCACATAGAGTTTTGCAAAAGGACCACCTCGTCGCAAGGGTCCCAGTGCCGCATATGGTGCATCAATCGGACACACAGTCATGAAGTTATTCGCATTTAAGTGAAATGGGCTCGGCCCGTCCAGCCCGGGGGGCTGACGGGTCGCCCCGTCCTGACTCGACGAGTCTGACCCGACTTAGTTGTCGGCCCGGCCCGATAATGCGTGGCCCGGCCCGGTGGGGCACGATCCGGCCTGTGGTAGGCGGCCCAGCCCACAGCCAGGTGAGTCGGTGTGGGGAGGGGGGACTTCTCGAACCGGAAGCGACGAGCGGCACCGCCCTCCTCCCCGGTCGGCTGAAGCCAGCTGGTCTTCCTGGAACGAGCGGCCCGCACGGGCAGGCCGCTGTCTGCCTTTGCGGCACCTGCGTGTGCTGCGGTCTCCTCCAAACTGGCCGACTGACAAGACGACCGGTTCACCCACTGAAACGGCCAACAGAATGCAGTCCACGATCCTCTGTAGTGTGAATCCATTGGGGAGCTGTGGTTATTTTAGCCCAGCTGGCTACGGCCGGCCAGTTCTTCGTCGGCCGAGCAGCCCGCAGTTGCGGGACGCGGTTCTTCTGCATGCGGCCTCCATTATCTCCGATCTTCGTTGCTTCTGGTCACCATCGCCTCTCCCGACACCACTTCCATCGCCAATATAAACGTGGATCAACGAACGGTCGTCGGGCCGTGTTTGTTCGGCCCATGCCCTCCACGTTAGGCGATAACAAGAGGCCAAAACAATCACTTGAATTCAACAATGATAAGAGTATAATTTTATCAAACTAAAATTATACAAACCCCCTACCTTGATTACGATGCTCGCGTGTCTGTGTTGCAGAAAGTGGATTCGAAAATGACATCGAACTGTTAACGTTGGGATGCGTCCGTGGATTAAGCATAGTCGACGTTCCATGCGGGCAGAGTCTTCTCTCTTGACGCGAAGTATGAAGATTGAAGAAGATGACGGTTGCGGGCCTTGAGTTCTTCATCGGTGAGAAAAAAAGATCTTTGTTGGAAGAGAATTCTCTCTATTATCCAATGCCACACCATAGTATAATGGCCAACCAAACTAAAATAAAAACACACAACCTATATAAAAGAATGGATTAAGGCTTTCAAAACTCAAACACTTTAATTATTATTTAATTGTGGATCAATGAATTAATTAAAACATGATGGCAAAATTTAGTAGGTAGAGACGGAGGTGAAGAGATCACAAAAAAGGGGGTGTTGTCAAATTAATTAAGGGGGTGTTAATGGGGAGTTTAAGGGACTTGAAGGGAGGTGAAAGGGTTTGGGTTTGTGTGGGCTCCACCACACTAAATCCTCACAAGGGAGGTTATGTTGTGTGTGGGCCCCACCCCTCAACTTCACCTTGTAGAAAATAACCACCACCAAGCTATAAAATTATGTACAAAAATTTTATTCAATTTAATATAAAACATCAAAAATTAACTTCTCCTCCCAGGAAAACACATTTGTGGTAAAGGTCCCCTTAAGTGAATAACAGTGCAGCGAGTTCATCGGTGCCCTCATATTTCAATTTCATGTACCGGTTCAAAATATAGAAAAACCTGCATGTACGTTTACTGAACTTACCCGAAAAAAACTTCAGAAATAGATTCCTGGCACACAAGACCTCAGAATTAGGCACCGTTAGAAACTACGGACTTCTAATATTCCAAAGAATTTAAGAAAGAAATTTCTTTGAAATTTACCTGTCTTTACATTACCCCCACATCAGGGATTTATGTCTCCATAAAGCGACAACAGACACTAGGACAACAAATGGGGGTACTTATCATGCATCTGAGCCTCCCACTCCCATGTGCTCTCCTGGAGTTTCACGTGTTACCCACGAATGCACACCAGAGTAATCGAACATCCACGTAGGACCTTCTCTGGTCGATCCTCGATCTCCATCGGGGCCTCCATGAATTTCACCCCGTCATCGATGTCCATCTCCCCATGGTCGATGATGTGGGATGGGACATGCACGTATTTCCACAAATGAGATACGTGGAAGATGTCATCCACTTGGTGCAACTGAGGTGGAACAGTCATGCAGTAATCCACCTTTCCTACTCTATTGAGGACATGGAAAGGTCTGATGAAGTGCGGAGATAACTTGTCGCCCCGGCCAAATCTCCATAGACCCCGTCGAGGTGAGACCCATAAGAAGACGTGGTCACCATCCTTGAACTCTAGTGGTCTATGTATCCTATCAGCATATGACTTCTATCTGCTCTATCTTGTCTTAATCCAATCCCAAATGACCTGTACCTTCTTAGTCGCTGACTGAACCATCCCTGTTCCTACAAGGGCAGCCTCCCCTGGGTCAGTCCAGCACACAGGTGATCTGTAAGGTCAGTCGTATAGCGGCTCATAAGGTGCCATCCTGATAGTGGAGTGGTAGGTGTGGTTGTACGCAAACTCCGCCAAGGGTAAGTGGTCCTCCCAGATGCGACAAAAGTCGAGGACACATGCACGGAGCATGCCCTAGAGAGTCTGAATGGTCCTCTCAGTCTGACCGTCCGTATGTGGATGGAAGGCAGCGCTCAAGCAAAGTTCTGTACCAAAAGCCTTTTGTAACCTCTTTCATAGCCGAGAAGTGAAACAATCATCTCGGTCGGAGTTGATAGTCAATGAGACAACATAAATCCATACAATCTCCCTAATGTAGAGGCATCCCAATCTCTCTATTGTGCCCTGCTCTCTGATCGGTAGGAAGTGGTCCGACTTGGTGAGTCATTTGACGATCACCCAGATAGAGTCATATCCCTTGGATGTATGTGGAAGCCCTGTCATAAAATCTATAGATATCCCATACCACTTCCATTATAGGACCTCTAAGGGTTGTACCATGCCTATTGGTACCTGGTGCTCCGGCTTCACTTGCTGACAACTGAGGCATCATGAAACGAACTCTGCTACATCATTCTTCATACCCGTCCACCAGTGTTGTCGTATGCATTCCCGATACATCTTCTCCACTCTTGGATGTACCGCTAGAGGGGAAGTGTGAAACTCCCTCAACACGTCCTCTTGTATGAAACTGGTACCATGGTACATCCCCTGAAGTGAATGGAGTTCTCCCCACTTTTAGAAAATCTATCAGGTGCCTACCCTGTGGTGATCTGAGCACGTCGTTCCTCACAGTCAATGTCCCCACATTGTGCCTCTCTGAGTCACTATAGAAGTGTAGAAGTGACTGTGAGAGAATGAAGAAAGGATGATTTATCTCTATCCACAAAGGATATATGCAACATGGTCAGCTGCTCAATCGCCTCTCCTAGCAGCTGTATGCCCGATCTCATGCTGAGAGAATCTGCTACAACATTCCACTTCATAAGCATATAGACTATATAAAATTCATTATCATGGAGGAACTCAAGACATCACCATTTTCTCAGGTTCATGTCCATCTGCGAGAAGATGTACCTGAGACTATGGTGGCCAGAATAGACTATAAAGCGCTCACCCATCAGATAGTGTTGTCACATCTTCAAGGCGATGACCTCTGCTGCTAATTCCAGGTCACGTGTAGCATAGTTATTCTCATTATTTCTCAACTTCCATGAAACATATATGATCACTGCCCTCTCCTGTATCAAGACACAACATAGTCCGGTGCCTGATGCATCATAGTAAACTACATACCCAACACCCTCCTCTGGTAGCCTCAAGATGGGCGCACTTTTCAATCTTTTTCTCAGCTCATGAAGGATTTGGTGACATATATCTGACCACACAAAGGGTTTTCACTTTTTTTTCCAAGTCAGAAAGTAGTTCTGCAACTCTGGTGAAGCCTGGAAAAAATATCAAACAGTATCCACCCATACCCAGGAAACTCCGAACCTCCATCACACATTGGGGTGGCTACAAAGAAAGTACCGCCTCGATCTTCGCTGGATCCACTACTACTCCAGCCTCCAAAATGATGTGTCCCAAGAAGTGAAAAAGTCAAATCCAGAACTGGAACAGTGAGAGGTTACCATAAAGCTGGTTCTCTCAAAGTGTGTCCAGTACTACCCGCAAATTGTAGGCGTGCTCCTCCTCAGCAGTAGAGTAAATCAGTATTTCATCAATGAAGAATACAACAAAGAGATCGAGGTAAGGCTGGAAGTTCCTGTTCATGAGACTCATAAACACTGCTGGAGCGTTGGTTACGCCGAAGGGCATAACCAATCACTCGTAGTGGCCATACAGACACCTGAAGGCCGTCATCTGCACATCCTTGTCTCGAACTTTGAGCTTGTGATATCCTGGCATGAGGTCTATCTTCGAGAACCATCGTTCTCACTTGAGCTAATCAAAGAGGTCGAAGATCCATGGGAGTGGGTAAATTTTTTTCACGGTCACCTGATTCAGGTGACGATAGTTGATACACAGTCGTAAGATCCCATCCGCCTACTTGGAGAAAAAAATAAGAGAAGCCCCGGGTGAAACACTGGGTCGGATAAATCCCTACCCCTGCAAGTCCTCCTATTGCACCCGCAGCTCACGAAGCTCAGTGGGAGCCATCTGATATGAACGAGTAGATGTCAGTGTTGTCACGAGGTACAAGTCAATGTAGAATTCTACCTCTCTATGAGGAGGTAGTCCTGGAACGTCATCAGGAAAAACGTCTGCATACTGATCCACCACAACAGGAAAACTCGGACTCCGCACATCAACTGCTCCAAGGATGAGACTAGCCAATTGACGTGTGATCGGATACCCTATCCACTACATAAGTCCATCTTATGCTGAAAAGGATCCCTTCTCACCGGTGAAGGTGAACCTGCTCCCATCCGTGTGGACACACTGCACTTTGCACCTAACAGAGTCGATCTGAGCATGGACTGTAGATAACCAATCCACAACCAAGATGACGTTGTAAGACCTCAACACCGCTACAAGAAGATCATAGCCGAAGCTCTCACCTCCTAGAGTAAGCTCACACTGCAGGCACCCATGCGTAATCATCGAGTCTGCTCCCATAGGAGTCTCTAGCTGTAAGGATCGAGGCAACGGCTCCGTCATAATCTCTGAGTTCCGAACAAGGGCAGCATCAATAAAAGAATGAATCGCACCTGTGTCTATAATTACTGCAGTAAGGGTGGAGTAGACACTGATAGAACCTTGAATCATCTCAGGTGCACTGTGGTCAAAGGCCTCGACTGCCTGGAGCTGATCTCTCCTCTATCTGCCAGCTCCTCTGCCTCGTTCGCCCGCTCCTAAATGACCTCCATGGTCGAACCTGTGCCTATTCCTGGGAGGTCCCTCTACTGTTTTCTGCTCATCTACATTGAAGGTTGTATAGTCTTGATCCATGTGACCCTGTCCACCGCTTTCATAGCACTGCGTGCTCCTCATATAGCTATCTTTGTTTCATGTGCCCCGCACAACCAAACCTGTATCTAGAGGTCGTCCAGCTGATGGCCCAGTCCGCCTTGACCTCTACGTCAACTGTCTACTTCTGGCTGCAGAAGACTCCACTAAGTGTCTCCATGTGGTGGGTCCTGCTATTGGTGTCCTCTCAGTGAGAATACTCTTCACTAGAAGGGCTCTCTCCAGCACCCCCGCCTACGTCGGAATGCTGAGGGGAATCGTCAAAGCTCTGATATCAAGCCTAATTCCTAGCTCGAAGGTCCAAGCCTTGAAGAACGGGTCTCGTACCATATCCTTGGAGTAGCGAGAGAGGTCGGTGAACCTCGTTGAGTACTGATCTACTATCATGCTGCCCTGCGGTAGATGAAGTAACTCAAGTATCTGCACCGCACAAAGGGTGGCGGGTACAAACTTCAAGCGGAAGAGACTCTCAACGTTTGTCCAAAGTAAAGATGCCTCGTCGTGCACTTGGAGCATAAATCTCCACCATCTACCTGCTACTGTGTGTAGGAGACTCATATCATGGATCACCATGAGGTCAGCTGGTGTCCCTACCAAATTAAAAACTCTAACGACAGCCTCCATCCATTCCTCGGCTGCCTATGGGCATGTCTCTTCGCGGAACCTGGGCAGCCTCTATCTCTGAAACTTGTGCAATTCACTCAGGCAGCATGCACTCTCTGCTACTGGGGATGGTGGTATCATTGTCATAGCAGGTAGTGGTAACGCTTGTGCCTTCACTGTGATGGAGCCCTGAACCGAGGCCTTGTCTCTTGGTGGGCTACCATCTCGTACGAAACTCAATACCCTAGATGGGTGCCTTTGTGAGGCCATCCTAAAATGAAACTGGTTCCCCACGGTTAAATTGTATACCTTCTGATCTGGAAAAAATTAATCACAATGAAAACTTTTGAAAGACACATGCATTAATTTTTTTCATGCACTCAGTCCGAAATTAGAGGTCATGGTCCTGGTGTATGGATATGTCGGATGCCACACCAGCACAGGACTCCCTAGACTGAAAACCACACTCAATACTCTTAACATTATTGCTTAACTGAAATGAATGATCAGAGTTCTGAGTTTTGTGGAAGAACTGACTCCTCGGGTACCAATTTGTCACGACCCATCCTCGGGGCCGGTGTCTTTACTACCCCAAGATCGCCTTCCATAGTCCAGGGGATGGCCACTAGCACCAAAAGTGTAAATCCATAATATGGGAAGGAATTTTCCTTTATAAATTTAAAAAAACCGAGTACACAGGTGAAGCAAGCACTAAAGAAAAACTGAATACAAAAATTAAGTGCTGAAAGCGAAGGGGTCGGATATTCAAGCCCAACCGTAAGTACAGTAGAACTGAAAAGCTAGTCCAACTACAAAAAAGTGGAACAGAAACTACTGGGTCATCCTCTGGATATCCCACCTAACAGGTGGGTACAGATGGCCCCCACCTCACATCTGTTCCGTCCGTCTGCTCCATGTACGTCTCGCCAAGTGGTCCACCTCCGGGTACCGTCCACCTCTACATGTCTCACCCTCGATCAGTGATGTATATTGTCTTCATCCAACAAAATGTAGTGCCGGAATAGCCCGTGTAGGTGTAACACCCAATAATTTTATGAGAAATATTTTGTTTTTATGTTATATAAATCATCAAAGGAATATTTCACTACACACAACACTAGCTTGGCTTGCTTTACACGTAACCACGACCTTCCTCAATAGCTTGCGTCATACGCAATACTGAGTTTCACTAAACAACGATATGCTATTAAAATATTATTAAAACTAGCCATTATGAATAGTGATAACCACTTTTTGAAATTTTGTAATTTTTATTTTTCAAAATGAACTTCATTTTTGGATTCAAAATATCGAAATTAGTTTAGGGTGATATTTGGGTACTTTTCGGATAACTTTCATATTCTGATGAATATTGAATATTACTAAATTTTAATTAAAAACAACTTTTTTAATCGAAATAATTAATAGTGATAAATTATTAATTTGAGTGGTTCTAAAGTATATTTAGAATATATTTTTACAATTTAATACAATTTTGTTCATTGGATGTAATTTCACATTTAAACCAAACATAAACAAGTGTCAATCTTTTGATAGTTATTATCTTTTAAAAACTAGTTATTGGTTTTGACGACGGGAAATAATTTTTAAATTAGTCAATTTAACTTATATGTTTTGAATTTGGTAAAATAAAAATCATTTTTGAATTCATAATATCAAATATATATTAGGCCTAATCTTTGGTATTTTTCTGAAAACATTCATATTTTGATGAATAGTGAAACCACTAAGTGGTAGTTAAAAAAAACTGAATTTTTCATAAAACATAAATTTACCGCTTCTGTGAGTAGAATTTCAAAAATACGAGATACACGTTTAAAATCAAGGACTAAAATGTGGTTCAATGAGATGAAAATCATTTTTGGTGAATAGAAACTATATACTTTTTTTACCGAGGTTAAAAGTAAATAGGGTAGTTAAGGGTAAAAATGATATTATTATTACCCTAACACATGTCCTAATTCTATTGGATAAGTTTAATTCGACCAAAAACAACCTTAGGAATGAAATATGACCATTTAGGCCCACTTGGATTAGATTAGGACATTTATTATCAATTTATTTAAAGAAGGGTTAAAATAGTTAAAATCAAAGTTTAATAACTAAAGCATTTTTAATATAGGGTTATAATAATATAAATTAGACTATAAATATTAATTAAAAATATAAAAATATTTCATACATAATAATATTTTATTTTTAATTTTTAGACTTTAAATAAGTTAATTTATTTATGACACAATGATGATGCAGTAATTTTCTTATTAATGAAATATTGACATAATTGATTATATAAATACCCAAATAAATTTAATTTGAGACTTTTTATGAATTACACTAATTTTATAGGTTAATATGACATGTTTTTATTGATTAAATTAACGTGGTTTGAACTAATCATTATGTTATGATTTTCACAAAAATCAATTACTAAATAGTGTCAAAATTGACATAAAATTGTTTTAAAAACAAATATTATATTATTAATTGTTATTTTATTCCTAAAAATATAAGGTTCGTCCAAATGACTTAGATAAGGTTATATATATTAATAATAAACAACTTGGGGTTCGTTTTTCTTGTTATAGTAAGTTTATTAACCATATAGTGTAAGAACACAAGAAGACACGGTAAAAGTCAAATTATATAACTTAATGTTAAATCTAAATGATAAGGTTAAAATAGGAACCCAAAATTCTCTAAATTACCTTTTATGAGAGGATTTCTACCCATCACCTCCTTATCTTCTAAATAAATCAATTTGGAGCTATTTAAAACCGAATTTGGCTTTATAATAATATAATATTTTTAGTTTTTCCAAAGGAGCCCCTCTCCTCACTTATAAAAGGGCACCTCCTCCCCCTCTTCCTCACACCACTTTGAGCCTTCAAGCTCGGAAAAACCCTGCAAATTTCTTCTCTACACTTCCCTAGAGACATCCTAGAGGTCCCGGTCTTCTTAAAAGACTAATTTTAGTGCCCTAAAAGGAGGTCTCAAAGAAGCGCTTCAAAGAAGAGGTAATGTCTGTTACCGATTCTTTCATCTTTATTTATTCTTCCACTTCTTATTATTTAGTTGTTTCATTATGAATTAATAACATCAGTATCACTAATATAATGATATGTTATTATATATATGAAACAAACCAATTTCACCATCTATCCATCCTACGGAAAATGAAATCACAGCGCGTGCGTACGTACGGAATACCGTCTCCACGCCGTGGTGTAATCTATTTTCCACCACCACCCTACTTGGATGGGTATAATGGTGTAATGAATGAATATATATGATTATTTTAAAGTGATATTGATTCTGAAATAGTATACATACACTCCAATACAATTCCACGATCATGAGAATGATATCATCACTCGTGCGTATGTACGGACTACCGTCTCCACGACGCAATGAGATTCATTCTCCACGTTAACCATTCATGAATGATTATAAAGTATATATAATAAGTAATCATGAAATATATGACATAATAATGATACTGGATTTATGTGTATATATATGTATGTCATCTAATTAATTCCATTCAACTCAATAAGGAAACGAAAACAGCGTTCATGCGTACGTACAGCCAACCGTCTCCATGAACGGTGTATTTCTTTCCATTTACTGATCTATCATATATATGTATATTCTGAATATATATTATATATAAATCATGTTTTATATTCTGGAACTAAGTAATCATGATCTAAGTAATCATATGAATAATTACAAGTCAAAACACGGACTAAAAATGAAACGATTTTACCCAAAACGCTCTTTAACATGGAATTTACAAAAGAACAGGTAATATAAAGTCATAAGTGAACCATATATGATATCATAACAATAAATATGATTATTTAATAAGTCAATAACATTATTTAAATCATTATACAGGAGGTTCAGACACTTATGAAGCAAATCAGACCTAAGGTAAGGGATAATTTTACAAATCTCATTTTTATCCAAGATTGCTTATTCGTAAATATTTATTAGGGTTATTGTTATCATCATTGTCCATGTTTCCTAAAAATGGTTTCATGTATGTTTAAAGTCATTTTTATCCATTTTTAATTTTACCCAATGGTATGGAAGGAATCTTTCTTTTATTTACCCTATAAGGTACTTTTTGACTTTTTCGACAAAAGTAAGAGAAGAATGTTTTTTTAACGTATACGGAATGAAAGGATTTTTACGGTTTTATAAAGCCTTGTTTTCATGAATCTTTCTCCAAAATATTTCATGACTATTTTCAACAAAATCATTTTCTTTTAAAATTGCACGACATTTTGTGAAAAGAGAATGATTTTGAATAATAAAGGATATTTTCCTCAAGAATTCATTTCAAGTGTTTTATCAAAACCATTTTTCATCTAAGATGACATTATTTTATATGTTTATGTTTCAAGTATCATGTATCTATGATTTACATGGTTTAACTTTTCTTATTATGCAATGATATCCATTTATTTTAAATTGATTATGTGATCATGGGATGATGTTTATGAAACCCATTTTATTTATTGGGTTATGTATGTTTATTTTGTGGCACAAGTAAGAATGATTTCATTATGAGATCGGTGGGACATATATCTCCCTCTAATGCATTGGGTAAAGATTTATATCTCATGAGATAGACATGACTGGAACGGCAAGTTAAACCAGTTCAGTAATACAGGACTGGAACGAGGAGTGAACTCGATTCAGAAAGGGACTTTGTCCACTAAGATGGTCTTGGAAGCAATGCCTTGGCTACTATGGAAATCATATCATGTGATTAATGGTTGCCAAAATTACATGTTTTATTCCCATGCTAGTTTATCATGATTAATGTTCCTTTATGATCTATGCTTTATGTACTTCCATGATTTATGTCTTTGCTCATGATTTTGATGTTTAGATTTTAAGATCATGTTTTTGCACTCAAATGTTTATGGATTATTTTATGCTATATATGCTTAACCTTACTGAGAATTTTAGCTCACCCTTTATATGTTTTTTTCCCCAGGATTTAAAGAAAGTTTTTAGTTAAGAAAACAAAAGGGGAAGATCTTTATGGGAGATGTTGATGATCTTTCACCAAGATTAGAAGATTACGTTCCGAGTTTCCAAAGACACTAAACTATTATGGTCCTTGAGTTTTGATTTTTGTTATGTATTAAGTATTCTGAAAAAGTAATGTAATGTGAATGTATGTCAAGCTTCGGGTCTCTACAGTTGGTATAAGAGGAAAGGTTTAGTCTACCTTTGGAAACTAGGATGTGAAAACATTAGTGAGATCCCTAGAGATATTTCTAAGGTATGTCTAGGGATGTCCCTAAGGATAAGTATACGTATAGGATATAGTCCTAGAACTACGATAATGATCTTAGATTTTAACCTAAGAAATTAGATATTGAGGGTGCTCCCCCATTACTATGTTGTTTTCCCTAGCATGATTTTTTCCACTCACACTATTCTTTTTGGGTTTTAGAAAATGGCTGGAAACAGGAAGATTCATGATAATGGATGATATGACGGAAAATGTAATGATATTCATCATTAGAAACAAAATGAAATGGGATTTGGAAGTCCAAACATCGTTATTATGCCTAATCAGAAATATCATAATATGATTAATAATCCAAACTTTGGTATGTTTCTCGACTCGGATAATAAGTGAAAGATGGAGTTTCATGATGATCATAGAAGAAAGAAAGTTCAATTTCCCTCATGTAAATCGTATGGTAAGAGGCATCGGGGGGATTGTTTCAAAGGAACTAGTAGATGCTTTGGTTGTGGAAAAGAAGGACACAAAGCCAGTAAGTGCAATGGAAAAGGTTCAGTTAACACCATGGATGAGGATAATGGTATTGCTAAGACATCAACAATTGTTAAATGTTTTAAAAGTGGAATGTACGAGCATTATGCAAACCAATTCCCTAAGGGAAGGTCTCGTGAAGAGAATCTGTATGGTCGTATGGGTAGTATTTATGTTGATGATGATAAAGAGACTACAAATGATATGTGAGATGAAAGAATTGTTGATGCTCGGTCAATGGTTTAAGAAGGTAGTGGAATGATTACATTTTTATCAAGTGTAATGTTGTATAAGTAATCGCATGGTACTATGGAATAAAGAGACATCTAAGGATTGTTACACTGTTGTCATTTCTTGAGTTTTGATAGTGTATGATTAATGGTACTAGTATCCATGAAAGGTTATTCAGATATTTTTGGAATGTAGATGACATGTTCATAAGGAAGGGATAAGGAGAAAATTAAATGTTTGATAGTATTCATGATCTCATGACTGATATAAGGAGAAGTTTATATCATGGTTTGAGTATATAGAATTTTTGGATTTTGGTATGAGGAAAGAGTAAACTTTTGACAGCATTCACGTTTTCACTAAGGTTTAATTGGTATTCATTTTTCAAGAGAATACATGAATAAGTTATTCACAGGATTGGAATGTGACGAACAAGATATATGGGAGACAAATGATGGTATTCACATGCTTGGTTGATGACATTTCAAGTAATCATTTTCTTTATACTATGAGCTTGGGCAGAAGTATTTTAGATAAGCCTAAAGATTGGAATGGATTATGTTGGAAATATGTTAGTATTGTTTAAGGATAGAACTTTTTTCGATATTACTGATGGGATTTTATAGTAATGTAGTTTTAGAAAAAGGACAACCTGCAGGACGGGCGATAACCCATCACGTCGGACAAGGCTGTGGGAATCAAACCCACAACCAAAGTGCGACTGGCCTTTATCGCCTACCACTGGCCTATAAAAGTCCCTGTTTAGTAGAAACTAGTTTTATTATATTAAGATGTATGATATACAAAGTATAAGTCCATTTTAAAAACCATATATGATTAATCTCACTATAGATGGACTAATGTATTTTGTGATAACTTTTCTAACCTTTTTTTTTGAGACCAATGGAATGACCCATCATTCTATCACATGATCTTCTAACACATCACGAATGACAAATTCAACTTTATTTCTTTAATAGATGAAGTGGAAATTTTCCAATGAATGACCAACGGTGAGAGTATACCAAAATCACAAAAGTATTTCTTCTAATTCCAATTTCATCAACTTTAAGGAAATGATCTTAAAAACCAAAAATGTTGTCCTAGTGCTCTTATATCTAATAAATCAGATGGTACCTTAGATCGTCACAAATTTATGTCTTTGTGATTGCTGGATTTAACATAGCCATGTTCTCTACCACTCTCCATCAGAACTTGGTGGTTAGATTTCTCTTCCATATCCATATTTTCTCCTATGTGGAAACCCAGTGATTAGTTTATTTGGGTAACCATTACGTTTCATACATTTTTTTTAAAGATTTGTTTTGGTATTCCTTTTTAAGATGTTGGTTTCTATTAAAGAAACGTTCAAGTAGTAAACTATTTATAACCCCGACGAATTTCGAGGGCGAAATTCATTTTAAGGGGGCTAGAATGTAACACCCGAGACTTTTATGAGAAATATTTTGATTTTATGTTATATAAATCATCAAAGGAATCGTTCAATACACACAACACTATCTTGGCTTTCTTTACATGCAACCACGTCCTTCCTCAATAGCTTGCGTCGTACGCAATACCGAGTTTCACTAAACAACGATATGCTATTAAAATAATATTAAAACAAGTCGTTATGAATAGTGATAACCACTTTTTGAAATTTTGTAAATTTTATTTTTCAAAATGAACATCATTTTTGGAATCTGAATATCTAAATTAGCTTAGGGTGAAATTTTGGTACTTTTCGGATACCTTTCATATTCTGATGAATAGTGAAAATTACTAAATTTTAATTAAAAACAACATTTTAAATCGAAATAATTAATATTGATAAATTATTAATTTGAGTGGATTTAATGTATATTTAGAATATATTTTTACAATTTAATACAATGTTGTTCATTGGAGGTAATGTCACATTTAAACCAGACATAAACAAGTGTCAATCTTTTGATAGTTATTATCTTTTAAAAACACGCTATTTGTTTTGACGACGGGAATTAATTTTTAAATTAGTTAATGTAACTGATATTTTTTGAATTTGGTAAAATAAAAATCATTTTTTAGTTCATAATATCAAATATATATTAGGCCTAATTTTTGGTATTTTTCTGGAAACTTTCATTTTTTGATGAATAGTGAAACCACTAAGTGGTAGTTAAAAAAACTGAATTTTTCAGAAAAAATAATTTTACCAATTCTGTGAGTAGAATTTCAAAACTCCGAGAGACGCGGTTAATATCAATTACTAAAATGTGGTTCAATGAGAAGAAAATAATTTTTGGTGCATAGTAACGTTTTACTTTTTTTACCATGGTTAAATGAAAATAGGGTAGTTAAGGGTAAAAATGATATTATTATTACCCTAAAACATGTTCTAATTCTATAGGATAAGTTTAATTCGACCAAAAACAACCTTAGTAATAAAATATGACCATTTAGGAAAACTTGGATTAGATTAGGACATTTATTATCAATTTATATAAAGAAGGGTTAAAATAGTGAAAATCAATGTTTAATAACTAAAGCATTTTTAATATAAGGTTATACCTAAGACAATTTTGACTATAAATATTCATTAGAAAGCTAAAAATATTTCATACATAATGATATTTTATTTGTATTTTTTAGACTTCAAATAAGTTAATTTATTTATGACACAAAGATGATGTAGTAATTATCTTATTAATGAAATATTGACATAATTGATGTTATAAATACCCAAATAAATTTAATTTGAGACTTTTTATAAATTACAAAAATTTCATTGGTTAATATGACTTGTTAGTATTGATTTAATTAACTTGGTTCGAACTAATAATTCTGTTATAAATTTCACAAAAATAATTTACTAAATAGTGTAAAAATTGACACAAAATAGTTTTTAAAAAAATATTATATTATTAATTGTTATTTTATTCCTAAAAATCTATGGTTCAGAAAAATGACTTATTTAAGGTTATATATATTAATAATAAACAACTTGGGGTTCGTTTGTATTGTTATAGTAATTTTATTAACCTTATAGTGTAAGAACACAAGAAGACATGGTAAAAGTAAAATTATTTAACTTAATGTTAAATCTTAATGATAAGGTTAAAATAGGAACCTAAACTTGTCTAAATTCTATTATATGAGAGGATTTCAACCCATCCCAACCTTTTCTTTGAAATAAATCAATTTGGAGCTATTTAAAACAGAATTTGGTTTTATAATAAAATAATTGTTTTAGATTTTCCAAAGGAGCCCCTCTCCTCCTTTATAAAAGAGAACCTCCTCCCCCTCTTCCTCACACCACATTGAGCATTCAAGATCGGCCAACCCCTGAAAATTTATTCTCTACACTTCCCAAGAGACATCCTAGTGTTCCTGGTATTCTTCAATGACCAATTTTATTTCCCTAAAAGGAGGACTCAAAGAAGCGCTTCAAAGAAGAGGTAATGTCCGTTACCGATTCTTTCATCTTTATTTCTTCTTCCACTTCTTCTTCTTTAGTTGTATCATTATGAATTAATAACATCAGTATCACTCGTATAATTATATTTTATTATAAGTATGAAACACCCCTATTTCACTATCTATCTATCCTACAGAAAATGAAATCACCGCGCCTGCGTACGTACGGAATACCGTCTCCACACCTTGGTGTAATCTTTTTTCCACCACCACCCTACTTGGATGGGTATAATGTTGTAAAGAATTAATATATATGATTATTTTAAAGTGATATTGATTCTGAAATAGTATACATACACTCCAATACAATTCCATGATCATGAGAACGATATAATCACCCGTGTGTACGTACGGACTACCGTCTCCATGACGCGATGAAATTCATTCTCCATGTTAACCATTCATGAATGATTATAAAGTATATATAATAAGTAATCATGAAATATATGACATAGTAATGATACTGGATTTATGTGTATATATATGTATGTCATCTACTTAATTCCATTCAACTCAATAAGGAAACGAAAACAACGTTCATGCGTACGTACGACCAACCGTCTCCATGAATGGTGTATTTCTTTTCATTTACTAATCTATTATATATATGTATATTATGAATATATATTATATATAAATCATGTTTTATATTCTGAAATTATGTAATCATGATCTAAGTAATCATATGAATAATTACAAGTCAAAACACGGGCGACAAATGAAACGATTTTACCCAAAATGCTCTTTAACATGGAATTTACAAAAGAACGGGTAATATAATGTCATAAGTGAACCATATATGATATCATAACAATGAATATGATTATTTAATAAGTCAATAACATTATTTAAATCATTATACAGGAGTTTAGTACTCTTACGAAGCAAATCAGACCTAAGGTAAGGGATAATTTTGCAAATCTCATTTTTATCCGAGATTCCTTATTCGTAAGTATTTACTGGGGTTATTGTTATCATCCATGTCCATGTTTCCTAAAAATTGTTTCATGTATGTTTAAAGTCCTTTTTACCCATTTTGACTTTTACCCAATGGTATGGAAGAAATCTTTCTTTTATTTACCCTACTAGGTAGTTTTTGACTTTTTCAACAAAAGTACGAGAAAAATGTTTTTTTAACGTATACGCCATTAAACAATTTTTACGGTTTTATAAAGCCTTGTATTCATGAAGCTTCCTCCAAACGATTTCTTGACTATTTTCAACAAAATCCTTTTCTTTTAAAATTGCATAAAATTTTGTTAAAAGAGAATGATTTTGAAGAATAAAGGATATTTTCCTCAAGAATTCATTTCAAGTGTTTTATCAAAACCATTTTTCATCTAAGATGACATTATTTCATATGTGTATGTTTCAAGTATCATGTATCTATGATTTACATGGTATAACTTTTCATATTATGAAATGATATCCATTTATTTTATATGGATTATGTGATGATGGGATGATGTTTATGAAACACATTTTATTTATTGGGTTATGTATGTTTATTTTGTGGCACAAGTAAGAATGATTTCATTATGAGATGGGTGGGACCTATATCTCCCTCCAATGCATTGGGTAAAGATTTATATCTCATGAGATAGACATGGATGTAATGGCAAGTTAAATATGTTCAGTAATATAGGACTGGAACGGGGAGTGAACTCGATTTAGAAAGGGACTTTGTCCACTGAGATGGTCTTGGCAGCAATGCCTTGGCTACTATGGAAATCATATCATGTTCTTAATGGTTACCACAATTACATGTTTTATTCCAATGCTAGTTTATCATGATTAATGTTCCTTTATGATCTATGCTTTATGTACTTCCATGATTTATGTCTTTGCTCATGATTTTGATGTTTTGATTTTATGATCATGTTTTTGCACTCAAATGTTTATGGATTATTTTAGGCTATCTATGCTTACACTTACTAAGAATTTGAGTTCACCCTTTATATGTTTTCTTTTCCCCAGGATTTAAAGAAAGTTTTTAGTTAAGAATACAAAAGGGGAAGATCTTTATGGGATATGTTGAAGATCTATCACCAAGATTAGAATATTACGTTTCGAGTTTCCCAAGACACTAAACTATTACGGTCCTTGAGTTTTGATTTTTGTTATGTATTATGTATTATGAAAAAGTAATGTAATGTCCATGTATGGCAAGAATCGGGTCTCTACAGTAGGGGTGAGTATACGATACTCAGTGGGGACCCTGAGACCCCTGAAGGTCTTTTATAATCTATGAAGGATTAAATAAAGAAGAAAGATACAATCATAAAGTATCAACCAACTCTACTTAGGTATATTCTTATACATATACCTACGTCAACAATACCAGTTCGGCTCCAACTCTCGTGGCCAAGAACAACCCTATCCACACCTGAAAGTAACACAATCACATCGATGATAATTATTGAAAATAAAGACTCAAATTACATAGGTATACATATTTCGTATAGAAATAGAGATGATCATATGTAGTCACTAATTCATCTAAGCTATCAGACCCACATAGAATACTAGTCCAGCTAAGCTTTTGGACCAACGTAGGATACTTGACGAGCTACTCTGTCAGACCCACTTAGAATACAAGTACAGAAGTAATCGTTATTGAACCCACAGAGGATTCCAGTATAGTTTTCATCGCTGCCAAACCCATGAAGGATTCTAGTACAGTTGTCGTCACTGTCGAACCCATGGAGGATTCCAGTACAGTAGTCGTTGCAGTCGCAGCTAGCTCTAGGGTTCCTGCACACAACACTCTCGATTCTGGAAGGGTCCACTCCTTGAGCAAAGGGGTCAATACATCAACTATCACTAATTCCAGAGGTGATCTATCCCGAAGTTCCATCTTGTCAAAAGAAACCCAACGCGACATAAGGCGTGTCAATTAGATGTCTGATATGAGGGTTATTGACCTTTTCGTTCCAGGGGTCCGGTTGGAAATACGCTCGTTCCAAACCAGGCTATTTTCCATAGTTGTCCAAAAGTCAGTTAGAGTATTGCAAAAGCACCGCCTCGTCGCAAGAGTCCCAGTGCCGCAGATGGTTTGTCGATCGGACACACGGTCATGATGTTATTCTCATTTAAGCGAAATAGGCCTGGCTCATCCATCCCGGTGGGTTGGCGGGCCGGCCCGTCCTCACTCGGCGGGTACAACCCGACTAAGGGGTCGGCCTGACCGGATAATGCGTGGACTGTCCCGGTGGGGCATGATCCAGCCTATGGCCGGTGTCCCGGCCCACGCAATGACAGGTTACATCCCTGCCCGCGGTGGGCCGCGGCACGACCAGCTGGCCGAGTCGGTGCGGGGCGGGGAATTCGGCAACCGGCGGTGTCGATCGGCCCCGTCCTCCGGCCCGGTCCGGCCGAAGCCGATCGGTCATCTTGGCGTGAGCAGCCCGCACTGGCGGGCCGCTGTCTTCACACGTGGCACCTGTGGGTGGAAAAACCTTCTCCAACCCGGCCAGTTGACGATCCAGACGGTTCACCCACCGAATCATCCTGCGGAATGTGGGCCACCTTCCACCACAACATGGCTCCATGGGGCACCGTGGTTCTTTCAGCCCGGCTGACTACGGACGACCGATTCTTCTTTGGCCAAGCGGCCCGCCTTTGCGGTCTGCGGTTCTTCCGCAAGTGGCCGGCACGTGGCCGCCATTTTATCTGGTCGCCGTTGCTTTTGATCTCCGTCGCATGTCCCGACCCCGCTTCCTTCTATAATATAAATGTGGATCAATGAATGGTCATTGGGTTGTGTTTGTTCGGCCCACACCCTCCGCGTTTGGTGATATCAAGGGGCCAAGGCAATCACTTTCATTCAACAATGGCAAGAGTATAATTTTATCAAACTAAAATTATACAAACACCGTAACTAGATTCTGATGCTTGCTTGTCTGTGTCGCAGAGAGAGGATTCTAAAATGACGTAAGTCCTTTGACATCTGGAGTCGTCTGAGGAGGAAGAGTAGTCAAGGTTCCTCGCGGGCAGAGTCTTCTCCCATAACGTAGAGGATCAATATTGAAGAAGATGATGGTCGTGGGACTTGAGTTCTTCATCGGTGAGAAAACAGGTTCTTTGTTGGATGAGAGTTCTCTCTATTAACCAAATCCACCCCACAGTATAATCGCCAACCAAACTAAAATAAAAAAACACCACCTATATAAAATAATGGATTAATGCTTTCAAAATTAAAACACTTTAATTAATTAAATAATTGTGGATCAATCAATTAATTGAAAGGTGTTGGAAAAAATTAATAGGGAGAGAGGGAGGTGAAGAGATCACATAAAATGGGGAGTTGTGAAATTAATTAAGGGGGTGTTAATGGGGAGTATAAGTTAGTTGAGGGGAGGTGAAAGGGTTTGGGTTCATGTGGTCCCCGCCACACTAAATCCTCACATGGGAGGTTATGTGGGTTGTGGGACCCACCCCCCAACTTCCTATTGTAGGAAATAACCACCACCAAGAAATAAAATTGTGAACAAAAAATTTATTTAATATAATATAAAAACCCAAAAATTAACTTCTCCTCCCGAGAAAACTAATTTGTGACAAAGGTCCCCTTAAGCGAATACCAGTGCTGCGTGTTAATCGGTGCCCTCAGATTTCGATTACGAGCACCAGTTCAAAAGATAGAAAAAATCGCATGGATGTTTATTGAACGTACCTGAAAAAAAATCAGAAACTGATTCTGGGAACACCATGCCTCGGAATCAGGCGCTGTCTGAAACCGCAGACTCGTAATATTCCAAATAATTTACGGAGAAAAATCATTGAAATTTCTGGGTCATTACATATATTAAAAGTTTAAACATCTTATTTATAGAAATTGTATCGATTTTTAATTATTCAATTCACATAATTTGTATAATTCAATTTAAAATCAAATCAGCAAAAACCCAATGAAATTGGTCTTTTAAAAAAATTATCTTTTAAAATATAAAGTTTTGTTATATTAAATTAATGTATAAAGTTAATTTCAGTGAAACATAATTGGATTAATAAAATAAATATAAAATAAATAAATTTAAAAAAAATATTCTAAAATAGAATTTTATTTTTTAAATACTTTTAAATAAAATAATATTTTAATAAAAAAATTTACTTTCATTATTCATGAAAAAATATATATTTGAATGAAAGATTCTCAAATAATTTACCAATATATAATTTTCGAACTCTGGATTTAAAATTTGAAATTCATTTTATCAAATAAATTTTCATAATGTTCAATAAATTAATTATAATATTTACCAATATGAATAAAGAAAAAATATTTTTGAAGGAAATGTATTTTTGAATAATAAAATATATCTACAAAAAAATCGATTTCATATTTCCTAATAATTTATAAATAAATTGGTGATGAGAATGGGAATTATATATTTTATAATTTGGATAATAATATTATTTCCGCCAAATTAATGGCATGTTAATAATAGTAATATAATAATATTGTATAGTTCTTATAGACTTGATGTTTAATGTAATGTAAGTTATCAAATAATTAATTTGAAAAAAAATATTTCATCAAAATCCAAGGTGTTACAAGCACTATTTATTATTATCCATTTTAGAATTACATCGAGAAACCAGATAATCTCCATGTATTCTAGTGTGTATAACCTAAACTATATGTTCTTGTTTGTATTATGTGAAGGCTACTATAACTATCTTAACACGAATTTCATCGTAGGAAATCTATATAAAACCACGATCACCTCAATGCCCATTGTGATTCTCAACAACCCATTCTCATTCTTTTCAACTCCTTGATGTAAACTTTGGGTATGATAAATATATTAGTCAAAATTTGACCCCCCCAATTGATATTTTTAATAACTAATACACATCATAATTATAGCATGTTAAATAGGTAATAATATTTCTCATGTTTAATGTGATGTCCATAGTTAAATCAATAACTAAAATCAATATAATTTACATACAAACCAAAATATATTATAAAAATGGATTTATATTAATAAATAACAAATCAGATATTATTAAAATGAATTAATCCCACTATTCTATGAACATCAATAATTTAACTAATAAAACATTTTAAAAATTGATTACATTTATAAAAAATGTTATTTTTATTTTCTTTATATTAAAATTTCAATAAATGCAAGGATTCTAACTATGTATATTCATTTTATTTTCCCTCCACTAATGACAGAGTTATTGTCACCACCTCCTCCACCATATATCCCATTATTCACCCCCCTCTATCACGAAGATTCGAAAGTTTCAATAAAACCCTATACTGTATAGTATGCAATATTGGGCACCAGATACAATTCCATTTTCATTCCACCATCCCACAAATGATTATGAACCCCTCATGTTCCTCCTCCCACTAACTACCCTTATTTTCTCATCCTTCTTGTAACACCCCAATCTTCCACGGTACGTTTCCCTTCGAATAATGCAATAACGTGTGTTGTACGCAACCTCGAGCTATAACACACACCACAACTAATTAAACTAGCCGTTGTGAATAGTAATACCTACTTTTTAAAATTTTATAAATTTTATTTATCAAAATAGACTTCATCTTTGGATTCGGAATATCGAAATTACCCTATGTTGAATTTTTGGTATTTTTCTGAGAACTTCGAATTTTTTATGAATAGTGAAAAATACTTAAAAACAACTTTTTAAATCAAAATAATTTATAGTGAAAAATTATACTATTTAGTGGTTTTAAAGTATAATTAGAATATATTTTTACCATTTTATCCAATGGTGGTCATTAGAATTAATTTAACATTGAAATCGGACATAAACAAATGCCAATCTTTTGATATAAATTGTTTCTTAGAAACACGCCATTTTTTGTAACAGCGGGAATTAATTATAAAATTAATTAATGAAACTTATATGTTTGGAATTTTGTAAAATAGAAATCATTTTTTATTCGGAATATCAATTATAGCTTAGGGTGAAATTTTGGCTTTGTTCTGAAAAACTTCAATTTTTGATGAATAGTGAAACCACTGAGTGGTAGTTAAATAACTGATTTTTCATTTAAATGAAATATTACCACTTCTGTTATTTGATTTTCAAAAATCCGACATACATGGTTGTCATTAAGAAGTAAAATGTGGTTCAATGAGATTAAAATAAATTTTTGGTGAATAGTAACTTTTAAGTTCTTAATCGCGATTAGAGGTAATTAGTGTAGTTTAAGGTACAAATAATGTTTTAATAATATGAGATGAGCATGACACTTGTCCTACTCCTATTGGATGAGTCATGGCCGACCACGAAAACCCATGGGTCAACTTGGGGACCCCATGGAGCCACTTTAGTTGGAAAATGACATTAATATATATTTATTTAATGTTAAAATTAAATTGACACAAACATGAGTTGTTTTACTAAAACAGTTTTTAAGTGGGGTTAAACAAGTCAATATTTTGATTATAAATATTCATTAGAAAGATAAAAAGATTTAATACGTCATAGTATTTTTTTTATAATTTTTAGACATTAAATAAATTAAATTATTTATGACATCATGATGATGCAGTGATGACCTTATTATTTAACGATTAAAATAAAATGGAAAGATAATGTAAACTCCAAAGCGTACACTTGTCAAAAATCAATTGGATGAGTAGATTTAGAACCCTTATCATCTTATCCTCGAATTATATAAGTGTGGGACCTCTAAAATCAGAAACTCATTTTATAATAAAGTGACTTTTCTTTACTTTCCAAGAGTGCCCCTCCTCTCCACTTATAAAAGGCCCCCACCTCTCCCACCTTATTCACACCTTAAAGCCATTTGGCTCGGCCAAACTCTGCCCAAATACTCTCCCAACTTCCCTCCCTTACTCCTAGAAGCCTCACTTTGGGCAGAACTCTTCTCAAGGAAGCCTTTGGATCAAATCAAAAAGAGTTACCCAATTTTGAGGTAATGTCTTCTCTAATGTTGTTTTGTTTTATTTTTCTTCTCCAACCCCCCTAAACTCTTTTTATTAATTTATTTTGTAACAACACCAGTATCCTCAATATACTAGGATGTTGTTATAAGAAGGATTTTAACTACACATACACAAACCTACATCTAATGGTTAATGAACATACGGTTTCTGTGGATGGGGAATTTCTGCCTCACGAAATGATGATTGTTCAACACTCATATAACACCTTCAAAGGTGGCCATTAAGATGTCACTATATTTATATATGATATAAAATATGTTTATGTTTTACTTATGCTTCTGTATTTCTCATTTATGGCATAATTTATGATTTCCATTATGGGTAAAACACGATAATTTCATTTTAGGAAGTGCGGACTACCGCCCCCTCAAACTGATTTGAATCGTTAATGCCATATGTGGGATGTATAAATGATGGATTAAATGGTATTATAAACTATATTATACTGTAATTATATTATAAATTTATATCATTATGATTTCATTCCATTAAATACGAAATAGAAATGAAAGTAGCGTTCATGCGTACGTACGGCTTACCGTCTCCATGAAAGGTGCATTTCATTTCTTACCTCTAAATGTTACGTGACATTATGAATGAATGTATATACTGTATATATGATATATATGATATCTACATCATGAATATAATTCTGGATATAATGGATATTTCACCACATGAACAACTTGTAATTATAAGAAGTTTATTTTTGACTCAAGTACCAAAGATCGACAAAACGACCGTTATTAACTTAAATAATTAAATAATGTTCATAACATGGTAATAAGGGATATAAAAGGAAGAATGAACATGG
Organism: Viscum album; assembly: GCA_963277665.1. Lineage (NCBI taxonomy): Eukaryota > Viridiplantae > Streptophyta > Magnoliopsida > Santalales > Viscaceae > Viscum > Viscum album. Next base: position 1,822,922,257 of record OY728164.1, read on the forward strand.
AAAAGGTTCTTAAGTAAATAGAAATTAACTCTAGTTTATTATTCAGGAGGTTAAAGAACGGTCGAGTCAGGACAAGACGCAAGGTAAGGAAATTTCTTATCCCAACTTCCATTCTTTGGGTTAATCTCCTACTTTCAAATTATGTCATGATATTATTATGTACTATCTTATATTTTTACTTTATTTATGTGTACTTATATTAAATACTCATAATAGATCTATTTTATTTACAAAATAAACTTTGTAAGGGAATTTCATAACCCAACTTCCATTCTTTGGGTTAATCTCCTACTTTCAAATTATGTCATGATATTATTATGTCGTATATTGTATTTATACTTTCATTATGTGTACATATAGTGAATAAACATAATAGATATATTTTATTTAAAAATGATCTTTTTAAGGGACTTTGTCTCAATCTCCATTCATTGAGGCATATTTTGTTTTATACACAAATTTCTTTTGTACAGTGTATAAACCCCTTTGACATTTTACGTTTATTCAAAAGGAATCTTTTTATACGAAGCGTTTTACTAAACGACAAAAAGGGAATGTTTTTTCTTTCCGTACATATGCGGAAACAACGACTACTCCTCCGTCGTGACCATTATTTGAATTTCGGCTTCCTCTATAAGCCATCATTTTTTTAAAAAAATAATTACAATGTTTTAACTTTCTTTTATTTGGGAATTGAAAATGGTTTTGAAAGCGTTTTTATTATAACAATGTTTTGTATTGATATATTGTGATTGAAATGTGGAAATGTTATGTTTCCTTTATGCATGTTTTATGTGATACGATTATGTTATGGTTTATGATATGTTTAAACCTATTCATATGAGGAATGTATTGGACTTAATAAGTGACGGGTGGAGCCCGCTATAGCTCCTCGATGCATCGACCGGTCTCATGAGACAAACTAGTGTCTTGGCACGAGGCCTTGACAAAATCTTATTTGTGGTCTTGGCACGAGGCCTTGACTACGTGGTTATGATAGTCTGGAATTATGCATTCCATCATTATGAAAGTGGTTATTGATATCGCATGTGATTATTCGACCAGTAGAATATCCATGTGAAGAAGTGAATGAAATTGTCTCATTTTAATTTTGCCATATCATGTTGATGTTCAAGTTTAAAAGGCTTTTGTTTTAGTTATACATTGCCTTAAATTTTAATGTTTATTTATGAAAGCTTCTGCAATATTGTTATCCATACTGAGCATCTGAGCTGACCCCTTTCAATGTTTTAATATTTTCCAGGATGTGAAGAAGTATTTTATGAATGACCTGCAGAGATTGTGAGAAGAGGATATGAGTGTGGACTATGGAGACTTTGTTATTGTAGTTTTTCACTTTATGATGTAATGTAACGTTTACGAATGTATCTAGTGTTTCCAAGGCTACTAAACTAATCAGTCTTTCGAGACTTGATCTTTTGTGATCATGCCAATTTTACAAAGTAATGCACCGACTCTGGGTAGTTGGGGTCGGGGCATTACAGTTGGTATCAGAGGAAGTTTAGTACAAACCTTGGAAGATAGATTTAGATAAAATCTGATTAGAGCACGTAGACCTAAGATGAACTTTGAGGATTAGTATAGAAGAACTTCCTAGAATTTTGGTATTATAGAGATGTTATGATTTTTACGAGCAATACATCCCTGTCTGGATTCGAGCAGGTAGAGGCGGCTCTGGCACAGATGTACCTAGGGGTAAAACCCGAAAACACCGCGTTGAGCTAGACTCGAACGGGAACTGGTGCACGACAATGGGCCTTGCTGCACTCTTGGTTACGACACTCCCGGGGGATATGCTTAGGATAATTCTCATTTTCTTTACAGACCACTATGAAGGGTTATGAGTATATACTTCCTCAAAGGAAACATTTCTTTTTATGATTATGGATTATATCCATAAATAGTTCAATTAATGTAAAGTATTTTACAAATATGGAATTATGTATTTTGATTCATAAACTAATCTAGTTTATGACATTGTTTAGAAATGGAGCCTAGTGGAAGGAATGGAAACCGTATCAATGCACGAACTCCGTGTAGGGATTGCCCTCCTGCTCAAGATAATTATTGTGGATCTGCAGATACAACTGGTGCTGATCAACTTATTACCATACTGGGACAACTCACTCAGGTTATGAATAATAACCTTACTCGTATGGAGCACCCTGATTCGCAACGTGGAGGATCAATGTTAGACCGCTTCATGAGGCAACAACCACCAACCTTCAATGGGAGTGAAAATCCTATAGTAGCTGAGAAATGGATAAATTCCTTAGAGAAAATATTCCATGCCTTGGGGAGTAGTGAATGGGAGAAGGTTGTCATGGCAGTTTACCGCCTCACTGGAGATGCCGATCAATGGTGGTCACTAATTCAAAACACAAAGGAAGATGATGAATTAACAAACATGGAATGGCAGGAGTTCAAATAGCTGTTCTTAGAAAAATACTTTCCTCGAGACCATCAAGCGGATATGGAAAGGCAATTTCTGAGTCTGAGGCAGAAGGAGGATGAGAATGTCGCAAAGTATGAGGCTAACTTTACAAGGTTAGCAAGGTATGCTGCAGATTACATACGTAACCCAAGAAGTAAGACTGATCGTTTCTTTTATGGTTTGAAACCATTTCTCCGTCGAGCTTTAGTATCACAAACCTTCTCTTCATACGAAGGAATTGTCTCGTGCGCTACCAAGACGGAAAAGGAATTCTCTAAGTCTTATGACTTTAAAGCGAAGCAAGAGAAGAAGAGACCTGCTGATCAATCTGGGAATGGAAATAAAGGGAAGAAGGGAAAGGTTGAATATCCATCTTGTGGTAAATGTGGGAAGAAACATCCTGGTACTTGATTGAAGGGAATGGGAGTCTGTTACAAGTGTGGTGAAAAAGGCCACCAAGCTCATGATTGCAAGGGGAAGAAGGAAGATACCAACGTTCGGTGCTACAATTGCAGGGAGATGGGGCATTATTCAAATGAATGTCCTAAGCGTCAGGAGAACTTACCTCAGAAAAGGCCAAGGGATCAAGGCCAGGCTTATGCTATCACTACTGCTGAGGTAGAAGTTCCGAAAGACATGGTGGCAGGTAATTTAATGGTTTCCTCAAGATTAGCAAATGCATTATTTGATTCTGGATCATCACATTGTTTCATATCTTCCCAGTTTTCTAAGAAAATTAGATATTTCCAATTTGATTTAACAAGAGAGTTTTCGGTCAAAACCCCTAAGGTAAGTATTATTGCAACAAAGTTTTGTCAATTAGTTCCCATTAGAGCACCTAAATGTTCTTTACCTGCTGATCTCATCGTCATACCCATGATTGAATTTGATATAATCCTCGGTATGGATTGGATTTCGGACCATGATGCAAAAATTTATTGTAAGAGGAAAGAGGTTACGATTCTTGATAATGATGATAAGGAACACCTTATCTTTAGAGCCGAATCCTCGCCACATAATTCTTATCTAGATCCACCCCCAATAGCTCAACTAAATTCAATTATTGCGGAGGAAGAGAAGGAAATTACTGAGGGTGAGGAAAGGAATATTCAAATAGAGGATGTGCCTATTGTGAGAGAATATGTTGATGTGTTTCCGGAATATTTACCTGGACATCCTCCAGAACGAGATGTTGAGTTTTCCATTGATTTAATTCCTGGATCAAGGCCCATATCGAAGACCCCTTATAGAATGGCCACTGTGGAATTAGTTGAACTAAAGAAACAACTAGAGGAATTGAGTAATAAGGGATTTATTCTCCCTAGTGTTTCTCCTTGGTGAGCCCCTGTTCTTTTTTTTAAGAAGAAAGATGGATCTATGAGGTTGTGCGTTGACTATAGGGAGATCAATGCTATAACAATAAAGAACAAGTATCCCCTACCTCGCATTGATGATTTGTTTGACCAATTGCATGGAGCTCAATACTTTTCAAATACTGACCTTCGGTCTGGATACCATCAGTTGTGTGTGATGAAGGAAGATGTTCCAAAGACAGCATTTCGAACAAGGTACATGCATTACGAGTTTTCAGTAATGCCTTTTGGATTGACTAATGCACCCTCTATTTTCATGGATCTGATGAATATAGTTTTCAAGGAATGTCTTGATGACTTTGTAGTGGTATTTATTGATGATATCTTGGTATACTCCAAAAGCCACGAAGATCATGGAAATCACTTACGCATTATCCTGAAGACTCTTAGAAGACATGAATTATATGGGAAATTTAGCAAGTGTGAATTCTGGCTTCATGAGATTTCTTTTCTTGGCCATATTGTCTCTAAGGATGGAATTTCCGTTGATCCTTCTAAAACCAAGGCAATCCAAGAATGGCCAGCACCGACAAGTATAACGGAGGTACGCAATTTTATTGGTTTAGCAGGTTATTATCGACGTTTCGTCCAGAATTTTGCCAGATTGGCTAACCCATTGACAAAGCTCACACGTAAAGGGATTAAATTTGTCTGGACAAAAGAGTGTGAAGAATATTTTGAATAACTAAAGAGAAGATTAGTCAATGCCCCTGTATTGACTCTACCATCGGGGAATGATAGGTTTGTTATTTATAGTGATGCATTGAAGAAAGGACTTGGTTGTGTCCTTATGCAGAATGATAAGGTCATTGCCTATGCATCACGACAGCTAAAAATTAATGAGCAAAACTATCCTACTCATGATCTTGAGTTAGCAGCTGTGATCTTTGCTTTAAAGATATGGATACATTACCTCTATGGTGAAAAATGTGAGATTTATAATGATCACAGGAGTTTGAAGTGTATTTTCACACAAAAATAACTCAACATGAGGCAAAGGCGATGGCTTGAACTACTCAAGGATTATGATTGCACGATACATTACCACCCGGGGAAGGCAAACAAGGTGGCAGATGCTTTGAGTAGAAAAGACCATGGAGTTTTGAATGTGATGAGAATTGAAAGGGATCCAATTTTCTTGGATCTAGTGAAGATGGACATGGGAATAACTAGGGAAGGTGAAACATCAATGCTTTTTCAAATGGTTGCCCAACCATCATTACTAGAAAGGATTAAGAGTTCTCAGACCAATGATGAAGAATTTCAGAAGAAGATTAAAGATGTGAATGATGGAAGATTGAGGGACTTTGTGTATAAGGATGGAATTTTGAAATTCAGGAAGAGACTTTGTGTTCCCGATATAACTGATCTAAAAAGGGAATTGCTGGATGATGCTCATAGTTCCAATTTCTCTATACACCCTGGGAGCACCAAAATGTATAGAGATTTGAAAGAACATTTTTGGTGGGACAATATGAAGAGGGAGATTGCTGATTTTGTGTCGAGGTGTATGGTTTGTCAACAAGTGAAAGCTGGAAGGCAACATCCTGGTGGAGTATTGCAACCTCTTCCCATACCTGAGTGGAAATGGGATAATATTACGATGGACTGTGTCATGGGACTACCAAAGACTCCTAGAAGGAATGATGCAATATGGGTCATTGTTGATCGTCTTACTAAGTCAGCACATTTTCTGGCTATACGGGAGGATCTACCACTTGAACGTCTAGCAAGATTATATATTAATGAAGTTGTAAGACTTCATGGAGTACCCCTATCGATTGTTTCTGATCGTGATCCTCGTTTTACTTCATGATTCTGGAAAAGTCTTCAAAAGCCCTTGGATACTGAACTTTGTTTGAGCACTGCCTATCACCCTCAAACAGATGGAAAATCAGAACGGACTATTCAAACCTTAGAAGACATGTTGAGATCATGCTCTCTTGACTTTCAGGGTATGTGGGATCAATACTTACCACTGGTAGAATTTTCCTATAACAATAGCTTCCATTAAAGCATTCAGATGGAACCTTATGAAGCGTTATACGGAAAGAGATGTCGTACACCAACCTGTTGGGATGACGTTGGTGAAAGAAAACTTGTTGGACCAGAACTGGTGGAAGAAACAATGGAAAAGGTGAAGGTAATCCAAAATCACATCAAATCAGCTCAAAGTAGGCAGAAGAGCTATGCCGATAAAAGAAGAATGGTTTTGGAATTTCAAGTGGGAGATCATGTTTTCCTAAAGGTATCTCCATGGAATGGAGTTATACGTTTTGGTAAGAAGGGTAAGTTGAGTCCCAGGTACATCGGACCTTTCGAAATTCTAGATCGTATTGGGGCTGTAGCTTATCGTTTGGCGATGCCGCCAAATCTCTCCAAAGTTCACGATGTTTCCCACGTATCTCTGTTGAGGAAATACATGCCTGACCCAACGCATGTACTCACCTATGAGGAGTTAGAACTGGAACCCGATCTTTCATATTGTGAAGAGCCCGTTAGGATTCTTGATGTGAGGGAGAAAGTGCTGAGAAACCGGACGACTCGTCTGGTAAAGGTTTTGTGGAGAAATCATAAAATGGAAGAGGCAACGTGGGAACCTGAGGAACTTATGATGAAGAACCACCCAAGTCTTTTTATACCCTAGAAATTGTGAGGACGCAATTATTTGAAGGGGGGGAGAATGTAACACCCCAAGCTTCCATGGTACGTTTCCCTTCGAATAATGCAATAGCGTGTGTTGTACGCAACCTCGAGCTCTAACACACACCATAACTAATTAAACTAGCCGTTGTGAATAGTAATACCTACTTTTGGAAATTTTATAAATTTTATTTATCAAAATAGACTTCATCTTTGGATTCGGAATATCGAAATTAGCCTATGTTGAATTTTTGGTATTTTTCTGAGAACTTCGAATTTTTTATGAATAGTGAAAAATACTTAAAAACAACTTTTTAAATCAAAATAATTTATAGTGAAAAATTATACTATTTAGTGGTTTTAAAGTATAATTAGAATATATTTTTACCATTTTATCCAATGGTGGTCATTATAATTAATTTAACATTGAAATCGGACATAAACAAATGCCAATCTTTTGATATAAATTGTTTCTTAGAAACACTCCATTTTTTGTAACAGCGGGAATTAATTATAAAATTAATTAATGCAACTTATATGTTTGGAATTTTGTAAAATAGACATCATTTTTGAATTCGGAATATCAATTATAGCTTAGGGTGAAATTTTGGCTTTGTTCTGAAAAACTTCAATTTTTGATGAATAGTGAAACCACTAAGTGGTAGTTCAATAACTGATTTTTCATTTAAATGAAATATTACCACTTCTGTGATTTTATTTTCAAAAATCCGACATACATGGTTGTCATTAAGAAGTAAAATGTGGTTCAATGAGATTAAAATAAATTTTTGGTGAATAGTAACTTTTAAGTTCTTAATCGCGATTAGAGGTAATTAATGTAGTTTAAGGTACAAATAATGTTTTAATAATATGAGGTGAGAATGACACTTGTACTACTCCTATTTGATGAGTCATGGCCGACCAAGACAACCCATGGGACAACTTGTGGACCCCATGGAGCCACTTTAGTTGGAAAATGACATTAATATATATTTATTTAATGTTAAAATTAAATTGACATAAACATGAGTTGTTTTACTAAAACAGTTTTTAAGTGGGGTTACACAAGTCCAAATTTTGATTATAAATATTCATTAGAAATCTAAAAAGATTTAATACATCATAGTATTTTTTTTATAATTTTTAGACATTAAATAAATTAAATTATTTATGACATCATGATGATGCAGTGATGACCACATTATTTAACGATTTAAATAAAATGGAAAGATAATGTAAAAATCCAAAGCGTACACTTGTCAAAAATCTATTGGATGAGTAGATTTCGAACACTTAACATCTTATCCTCGAATTATATAAGTGTGGGACCTCTAAAATCCGAATCTCATTTTATAATAAAGTGACTTTTCTTTACTTTCCAAGAGTGCCCCTCATCTCCACTTATAAAAGGCCCCCACCTCTCCCACCATATTCACACCTTCAAGCCATTTGGCTCGGCCAAACTCTGCCCAAATACTCTCACAACTTCCCTCCCTTACTCCTAGAAGCCTCACTTTGGGCAGAACTCTTCTCAAGGAAGCCTTTGGCTCAAATCAAAAAGAGATACCCGATTTTGAGGTAATGTCTTCTCTAATGTTGTTTTGTTTTATTTTTGTTCTCCAACCCCCCTAAACACTTTTTATTAATTTATTTTGTAACAACACCAGTATACTCAATATACTAGGATGTTGTTATAAGAAGGATTCGAACTTCACATACACACACCTACATCTAATGGTTAAAGAACCTACGATTTCTGTGGATGGCGAATTTCTGCCTCACGAAATGATGATTGTTCAACACTAATATAACACCTTCAAAGGTGGCCATTAAGATGTCACTATATTTATATATGATATAAAATATGTTTATGTCTTACTTATGCTTCTGTATTTCTCATTTATGGCATACTTTATGATTTCCATTATGGGTAAAACACGATAATTTCATTTTAGGAAGTGCGGACTACCGCCCCCTCAAAGTGATTTGAATCGTTAATGCCATATGTGGGATGTATAAAGGATGGATTAAATGGTATTATACACTATATTATACTGTAATTATATTATAAATTTATATCATTATGATTTCATTCCATTAAATACGAAATAGAAATGAAAATAGCGTTTATGTGTACGTACGGCTTACCGTCTCCATGAACGGTGCATTTCATTTCATACCTCTAAATGTTACGTGACATTATGAATGAATGTATATACTGTATATATGATATATATGATATCTACATCATGAATATAATTCTGGATATAATGGATATTTCACCACATGAACAACTTGTAATTATAAGAAGTTTATTTTTGACTCAAGTACCAAAGATCGACAAAACAACCGTTATTAACTTAAATAATTAAATAATGTTCGTAACATGGTAATAAGGGATATAAAATGAATAATGAACATGGAAAAGGTTCTTAAGTAAATAGAAATTAACTCTAGTTTATTATTCAGGAGGTTAAAGAACGGTCGAGTCAGGACAAGACGCAAGGTAAGGAAATTTCTTAACCCAACTTCCATTCTTTGGGTTAATCTCCTACTGTCAAATTATGTCATGATATTATTATGTACTATCTTATATTTTTACTTTATTTATGTGTACTTATATTAAATACTCATAATAGATCTATTTTATTTACAAAATGAACTTTGTAAGGGAATTTCATAACCCAACTTCCATTCTTTGGGTTAATCTCCTACTTTCAAATTATGTCATGATATTATTATGTCGTATATTGTATTTATAATTTCTTTATGTGTACATATAGTGAATACACATTATAGATATATTTTATTTAAAAATGATCTTTTTAAGGGACTTCGTCTCAATCTCCATTCATTGAGGAATATTTTGTTTTATTCACAAATTTCTTTTGTACAATGTATAAACCCCTTTGACATTTTACGTTTATTCAAAAGGAATCTTTTTATACGAAGCGTTTTACTAAACGACAAAAAGGGAATGTTTTTTCTTTCCGTACATATGCGGAGACAACGACTACTCCTCCTCCGTGACCATTATTTGAATTTCGGCTTCCTCTATAAGCCATCACTTTTTTTTGAAAAATAAATACAAAGTTTTAACTTTCTCTTATTTTGGTATTGAAAATGGTTTTGACAGCGTTTTTATTATAACAATGTGTTGTATTGATATATTGTGATTGAAATGTGGAAATGTTATGTTTCCTTTATGCATGCTTTATGTGATACGATTATGTTATGGTTTATGATATGTTTAAACCTATTCATATGAGGAATGTATTGGACTTAATAAGTGACGGGTGGAGCCCGCTATAGCTCCTCGATGCATCGACAGGTCTCATGAGACAAACTAGTGTCTTGGCATGAGGCCTTGACAAAATCTTATTTGTGGTCTTGGCACGAGGCCTTGACTACGTGGTTATGATAGTCTGGCATTATGCATTCCATCATTATGAAAGTGGTTATTGATATTGCATGTGATTATTCGACCAGTAGAATATCCATGTGAAGAAGTGAATGGAATTATCTCATTTTACTTTTCCCATATCATGTTGATGTTCAAGTTTAAAAGGCTTTTGTTTTAGTTATACATTGCCTTAAATTTTAATCTTTATTTATGAAAGCTTCCTCAATATTGTTATCCTTACTGACCATCTGAGCTCACCCCTTTCATTGTTTTAATATTTTCCAGGATGTGAAGAAGTATTTTATGAATGACCTGCAGGGATTGTGAGAAGAGGATATGAGTGTGGACTATGGAGACTTTGTTATTGTAGTTTTTCACTTTATGATGTAATGTAACGTTTATGAATGTATCTAGTGTTTCCAAGGCTACTAAACTAATCGGTCTTTCGAGACTTGATCTTTTGTGATCATGCCAATGTTACAAAGTAATGCACCGACTCTGGGTAGCTGGGGTCGGGGAGTTACACTTCTACTACCCTATATCACCTCATCCTTACTCAGTTCTAGGTACCTCACTTCTCCATCTCCTCTTCTTGGTCCACCCTCACCAATAACATCCCAAACACTTGATTTTATCACCCGATCCCTGACCAAAACTGCTCCGTCTCTCACCATGACACTTCACTATCACCACATAAATCTGTTCATCCACCTACCTATTTTCCTCCTCCTCCTCATGGTAATTGTTTTTGAAATCCAAAATCATGGGGATGATGACTGATGCTGCATGGAATATGGAATGCTCGAGGTCCATTACCAGAATACTTGGCCCTAGTCTCTCCCTCCCCTAATATGAATAATCTCGATAAACCCAACCTATGTGTTTCATTGTGAAATTTTTTATTCAGGTTTATCCCAATCTTCATTAATTTTTTTTGTCAATGAATATTTTTATATGTTTTTATGTTAATTTTTAATTTTTTTCAGGTTTATTATATTCAAATTATAACTAAATTTTTGGAATGAAATGGGAAATTTCTCATTTCCCATTTTGTCATAGAGGATGACCTTTTGATTCTAATATACAAGAAATTGATGACTCGTCTTCACCTTTTAATCCCAAATCCACCCTAGCATAATCAAAAATAACATTTACTAGCCTCCCACCTCACTAGGTTTGTATTGTTTCTATATTTCTACAATCCTGATTAAATTTATCAACTCTAAGAACATTTTGTTTATTTTTATTTAGTTTTTATGGGTATTACCAACACTATATTTAATTTTTATTTATAATTCATAACGTGAATGTTTTTTGATTTATGGTTCTAATACCCATAAATGCCACTATCTCATTCAATTCTAATTTATTATATTTCCATGTATATCCAAGTCCACATGTGAACTATATTATGTAAATTATTTTTATTAAATCCAAATTTGAATCAAAACATACACTATTCATTTTACACCTACATTCTCTTCCATAAAATCAGTAAAAATTAATGTCAAATCTTTCACACTATATCAAATTGGAATTAATTAAACATTATCTTCAATTGATAATTAGATGGGAGTTCTTGATCTTACATATGTTATTGAAACCTTTCATAATTACATTTATATTTATTTACAACATTTTGTGAATTATTATCATGATTTTCCCATCATTACCACATGATATCTTGAATCCTTCCATCGAGGTAAATATTTAATTTCCATATAGATTAATTCTTAGTTTCTGATATATTTGGCAAGGTACCTTATTGAGGTCAATATTTTGGACACACATGATATATTAATATTAGAGATTATTGTATATATTTATTTTGATTATATTTAAAGTCATATACTTTTGAAATATTTAGAAGTGTACAATATTGATTCTAGTTTTTTACTAGTGGAATTAAAAAACACTTAATTATATTAATGTTTTGGTGATATTTTTATGAACAATGCTTAATCTTTCGTGAATTAATAACCATAATGTTATTTTCACGAGGGGTTTATATTTTACAAGTTTAATAATATTAATAACATACAATTTTAAAACCATGTGCAAGAAAATATTCATAATTATTATTTTTGGATCATTATAGGTAAGAGAGTCTAAAATAAAAACCAAGGTCGCTTCAAAAAAAAATTAAATCAATGAATGAGATTTATTGTAGCATTATAGATGAAAATTTTCATAGTCAAATTATACTTATCTTAAATACTATTCTTTATCCTTCCCATTTTAGTCATTTTTTAAATAATAAAAGTAATAACTAAAGATATAGAAAATATTAATTTTATGTCATCATTTATGATCTAATTTATACTATACTATTAAATTTATTTCACTAATTATAATATAAATTAACAGTATTTTATATATCATTATAAATATGAAATAATTAAATATAAAGTATGGCTAATATGTGAATTTTTAGAATATATGATAATAGGATGTGAGAGAGAGGATCAGAATAATTTTATATTTATACTATTATGTCAGCATGAAATTACAATAAAATAGAAAAGGGTAATAGAAAATAGATGAAGAAGGCATAATCCTTAGAATTAATCAAGCATGTGGCCTGATCTACCAGAACAACTCATACTTCAGACTCACCAAAGAATATTATTCCCCCACCCTTCTCTCTAACTACCTTACTGATGAAGATTCCCTAGACACCCTACACCCACACAATTGTGAACTAAAAGATTTTTTATACTATTTAAAATTATACCTCCAAGAATTTAAGGGAAAATATCTAAATTACCAGTATACCTATCATTATCCACCCCTTAAATTTCCACTTTTTCTTTAAGGTTGTGATTATAGAACAAAAAGTTGAAGCAACTCAGTTTTATAGCTTTCCCCTTTCTCGTAGATCCACTAGGTCTTCCTTCTCATCATTCCACAACTCCAAATAGTCACACATGAGCATCTAAAGGTCCTTCACTGGACACTTATACCCTGACATCAATTTTTATCCACATTAATAAAACAATCCATTATAAAAATTCCACCTTAGGAAAATTTTGAATTCCCCCTGATCATATTGTACTATCTCCCCACTTTTCCATCTCGAACTCTACCATTACTAATTTGTGTTTATATGTACCAAAACACCAACCCATTTCTTGGATATTTATTACATTCATCATACCCTAGGGTTTAGGCATCTCTATTACTCATTTATCCAATAACATCTACTCTACATTCATAGTTGATGTTAGAAATTGTTCTTTATTCAATGGATAATATATCAAAAAATTCAACCAATTTCTTTTTTTAGTCCTTTTATAAACATACTCTTGTACCACCTCACTGTAATATCAGAGGTTATTAGAACTGCAAGATCAAATTCATAGTTATATGAATCAACTGATTATATTTTCTATATCTCTTTGATGAAAATCACTAAATATTCTATCATTGAACTGTCAATATGTGTGAGAATCTCTTCATAGAGATGCAACCAGGAAAGGTTGATTTTTATCAGTATCAGTGATTTGTTCCAATAATAAATATTCCTTCCAAGCAGAGTTGTTCCATTATCACCTGGTTCTCTTCTCACATAAAATAAATTGAAATGTATATTTGATCTCCAATCATCCAAGTAACCAAATCCCAATACATAAGAATGGGAATATCCATCTATAAGTTAATGAATCACATCTCCTCATATTCTCCTGATCACCAGTTGTGGTCTGCTAGAGATCTTCATCCTCCACTAACATCACCCATTTTCATACAACGCTCACCTTCCTCATCCACTATAGAATTAACCATATTGTACGGTCATTTTGTAATCTCGACATTCACCTTATATAATTGTGATACTTTATCCCTTAACTCGTACATAATTTCTACCTGTCCTTAGAATCAGGACATCAACTCTAAAACCTCTAGCATAAGTCCATTGGTCTTTGTTTCAAGAATTTTGAATCAAACATCCATTATTATTAACATTAGGTAGATTTGTCATTTTTATAGTCTGACAAATAGGTAATATCTTCCTTGGTACCTCTATCTAGAAGTGTACCTCCTCGGAATAGATGTTTTTTTACTATCTCCACTGTGGAAACTTCTTTATAATCTTACATCCTAATCATCTTCATCAACTTTTGTGGCTTTTTTCACACTATGTGTACACTATCAATCGTATATTCACTTTTATTTCATCTGTTTTGAATCATCTATTCTTCTAATAAGTCAAATTCAAACTACATAATAAATAACTTTTATCTTCTTGAAGTTCTCTCTCTCTTGGATCACCATATCAATAAAAGAACCAATTGAAAGGATGTGAGAGAGATTATCAAAATAAATATATTATTTATATAGATATGTTGAAATGTATTTTTCTTAAAATATATAAGTAGAATAAAAATATGAGGAAGAAGGGATAGTTCTAAGAAGTAACTAATACATGAGTCATGTGGCCCAACCCACTGAATTAACAGCTACTATGGACTCACCAAATTCAATCATAACCCAAAATTTCCCTCAAGATATAATATTAATGATTCCTCACATTGATATTATACACCTAGAAAACTATCAAATAGCATATTATTAACACAATTTACAACCATAACCCTTGAATTATAGGCCCCTCACAAAAATACAACTATACCTATCATATGATATAGAAAATGAATGAAATATAAACCATGATAAAATATAGAAATTAATATGAATCAACCTTGGTTTGGGACATTTAATGCCTCTTAAAACGAATGAAAAGTGTCAGTCAAATTATGTGAATGTGGTTACAACGTTAGATAAATGACTGAGTTTTAATGAAAATTTCACTCATGAATCAAATTTACCTACAAACTAGTTCTATTTGATTTAATAGACTCAAAAAATATATTTCAAACTTCCAAAACATATAAACCAACCTCTTATTATAAATGATTCATATAACATTGACCATTATTTAATTTGTGATGTGTAGGAATAGAAAAAACATCAATTTGACACGTGGTTGGCTTAGAATAAATAAAAGTGTATTTTTATTGATTTAAATGACAAAATATGTGCATCAAAGTGGTCAAAAACTAGAATAAAACAAATAATTTTCATGAAATCATATGATATTTTTCCTTTATCAGTTTTGTTATGTCTATAAAAAATGGATGTCAATCCAACGTGTGGTCTGGTCAATAATACTGAAAAAGAATGACTTAATATATTTAATGATTTTCAAAAAGATTTTTTTAAGTCAATATCAGGAATATGACATCTAGTTATCAAGAAATAATAAGAACATTATCATATTTTAATTTGGGGCATTTTGGAATAGCCAACATATACATTAAACTTATGGTTATTTCAGAGCGACTAAAAGTGTTTTTTATAGATTTAAATGTTAAAAAATGCTTTTTAATAACTCAAAATATTAAAAGGATCTCATTTGTTTAAAATGGTTAGAAAATTAACATAGGTTAATTTTTTTCAATTATGAATAAATTCTATCTCAACCAGATGTGTGGTGTCTCATAATGACCATACATAATGTTTTATTATATTTAATCTTTAAAAAAAGTGTGTATTAGGGTTATAACCATGCAAAAAAACTATGATGGTCATTATATAAAACTAAAACTTACTTTTAATTTTTTATATCTACGAATAGAATGCATGTCAATATGACTTGTGGTTTTCTCTAAATGACCAAAAGTTATTTTTTATTAATTTCAAATTTAGAAAAGGTGAGTCAAAATTGAAATGATTAGAAAAATAATTTTGAATAAAATTAAATCATAAGAAATTGGCATGAAGTCTCTTTGAAATGGGTAAGCATGTTCTTGTTGATATTAATGGAGAAAATATGCATCAAAATGTTAAAACATAAAAAATGAACTCGAATTTTTATAAAATCTTACGAAATCAATTATTGAAAAATTTGAGACATGTATTAATATAACTCAATTAAATAAAACATATAGTGTGTTAATATTAAATGATTTTTTTACTTATATTTACATAAAAAATCAAATCAAAGAGTCGAGACCTAAAAAATTAATATAGATTGTGAGCTAACTGCAAGTCATACTGACTGGTCATCTATATCTACCTAAAATATAATTATTTAACAATTGTTGTCAAATTATTTCATGATAAATCAAGTAAATTTTCGTGGGTTTGAATCTTTTTCATTTTAATTTTTATATATATACTAATTATGAATTCTACTTTGATTATTTTCATATAACTTATTCCTTTTGATAATATGTTAATATTAATTTCTTTTGTTTATTATTTTGGATTCAACTTCTATATTTTATTTCGTAACTACCACTATATCTTCTCCAACATTGAAATTCAATTATTTTATGAATCTATACTATGATTTTACCTATTCTTCATATTCAATGTGTACTTACAGTTTTTTACAACTTCATATTCATCTATTACTTTTGGAGAACATTAATTATTTTGAATTTTTTATTTTTTTCTATATTTTTACTTCATTTATATTTCTATTTTCTTTTAATTTATGATTCATATTTTTTTATTCCACATATTTTTAAAATAATTATTATATTAATTATGAATACACATTCATTTAAAGATTCAGATGTTGATCTCATAGATTTTTTTATTTTATACATGATTTATCTTATATTTATATTTGATTTTCTGTTAGTACTTATGTTTTTTGTTCTAAATTTTTTTTATCTTATTAATTATATTTGTATTTATTATAAATAATTCCCATGGATTGAACCTATAATCAATGGTATATCTTTAACTTCAAAATAATCTTTAGTTTAAAGGGTTTCAATCTAATGATTCCAGTATCTATGTTTCACTTTTGATTTTTCATTTATTTTATATTTTTCTTTTTCTTCTGAATTATTTATTAATCTGCTTATTGATTTTAGATTGTGACCTCGAGCCTTTGTGTTTACATAAAACATTTTTTTATTTTCTATTCATAATATTTATAATATTTATTTATTTTTATATTGTATCTTTTTCTATTCTTTTGTATTTTTTATGTTTTTTTCTTTTTTCTTTTGAGCCTTATAGATTTTTCAATTAATCATACTTCTAATTATACTTATATATTTTATCTTCTCTTTTCTAGATTGTCATTTTACTTCTAATAGTGGTTATTATTTTTTCCTCTATAATTACTCTTCCTAATATATTTATCTTTTACTTATTCTTTTACTTCTAATTTATTCGTTTTTTAAGTATTTTCATATTATTTTTATGTTAAACTGTTAAATTGTTTCTTCACCTCTATTCTAATTTTGAGCTTATCATTTGAAATTTTGTATTCTGGATTATTATTGATCATTTATCTCCACTTTTCTCGCTGCATCCATGAAAAATATTGAATTATTCCTTCTCTTTATTCCTTTATATTAATGTTTTTTATTTAAACATTATTTCTATTTCCTATTTTAATTTTACATTATTTCTGTTGAATTATGTTTTGTACTAAATCAAATTTTTCTTCTAATTTTGATCAAGTATTATGACATATTATTTTTATTATAATTGTAATTTTTCATTTATATTTTTACGTGTCATTTTTTTACATTTTTTTGGTTTTTTCTCTAATATTATATAAGGGCATTGCAATTAACATTACATATTCTAGTGATTTTAAACTATAATCCACATTATTGCAATCATGATGATATTTTTGGTTTAGAGTTGTAGAGAAATATAACTAACTTATAGCTGGAAAACCCATACATTGTAAGCATAAACATATCCACCGTATCCATTTTTTACATAAAAATGTATTTAAAAAAAACATGTTTTCTCTTCATGAAAAATCATAACACTTTTCCCCTTGATCCCATCTTTATCACTAGTCCCACATAAATCCTATAAAAGATATATTGAAAAATAGGATTAGAATAAAATATTAGTAAGATATATATAAGAAAAAGAAATTATTCTTCCACTAAAAACCTATAAAATCATTTTATATTAAAAATTCCTTTTTAATTTCCTCAAAAAAGAAATCATCATTTTAAAAATATTCTTATATTACATTGTGAAAATCGAACAATTTTCATGAAAACACAAAATAATGAATATAAGATATAATTAGATAACATGGTTCATCATTTAAAATATTGATCTTATATATAGAATAACTAGTATTGTTAAATAACATCTCTATGGTACCTAGTTCCTTGTATTTTTTAATGTAACCACCCATCATTGGTTTATCATGGAACCACCAGCCATTGGTTAATAATGTAACAACCCATTTTCTATTTATCAAGGAACAACCCATAATTTGTTTATAATGGAACCAACCATCATCATAAACAATTCCCACAAACTATAACATCAATATAAATCAATAATTATAGTATCATAGTGTACTCTTTGAAGAAAATAAACTTTCGTTTTTAAAAATCACTAATTTGGAGAAAACAGCTCACGTATAATAGAATAAATTTTATATTAAAGTAAACATGTAAACATGTAAATTAAGATAAAAATATTAAGATGAAATCAAATCACGAAATTATGATCATTCAATATCTGTAAAAAATATATTGCATTTGACTTTGGAAAAAAAAGAAACTTTAGGAAATGTTTTCTTTAAGGAGATTCCCTTACAAGTGTCATATAGTTGATGTGGGAATTAATAAAATGAATAAATTAGGCATATAAAATGAAAATACACATAAAACATTTAGAAATATATCATAAGAAAATATAATTTCATTTCACGCATATTATTATATATAAATCATTAATGATGTTTAAGATTAACCTAAATAATGGAAATTAGGATAAGAATTTCCTTACCTCTGGGTTGAATTTCTTCAAACATGCTCAAACCTCTTATATAATAGATTAAATAATCATGATAATTTATTGAATAATAATATTCATATTTATAATACCTTTTTTTTGGATATTTCTATAACTTATGGAAACCCATTTATTAAAAATATTTCATTATTTTCATTGATTCAGTTGCGTCATTTCATGGTTAAATAGCTTGTTCATTTGTGTGTAATTATTGATTATCATGTCAAATAGAAATAATACCACATATGTGGGATATAATGGTATTAATTCCCTTATATAACTATAAATTATCTAATATATCATTTTTTCTAACATGAGTATCATTCATTTGGTTAATGTTATTGATAAATGTGTTGTTTATTTTGGCAGTTTTTCAAACCATTACAAATATAATAATTTTATTTAATATTATATCTATATATTATTTTCATAAAATATATTATGTTATAATATAATTATTAAAATTTTATTTTACCACACTAACAATTTTATGGTCATCCTTGAAGGTGGTACTATAAAATTAAAACTCATTATCTAGAGAGATGGTTAACCTCCATAATTTGGATAATGGTTTCATTTCGTTAAATTGGTGGGGATGATAAAAGTAATGTATATGAGAAAGTAGATTTGAAATATTAAAATACATAATAAATATTATATTATATTTATTATTACATGACAGATGAAGTAGGTGAAGAGAACGTAGAATAAGAAAATAAATAATGGCATGTGGTTTGAGAAATTTACCTCTTAAATATCAGCACCGTGAAGGATCCCATAAAGAACACAGAATTGGCCTTTTAAAAAAACCAAATACTATATAATGCTTATTTTTATGTGGAGATGTAAATTTTAGAGAGGATATATGATTTAGAATACTCAAGGCGGGGAAGTGAAGTAGAGGAATGGGTTCCCTTTTATAATTGATGTGAGGGGAAATTTAGGAATTTCTGATAATATTATAATATAATAAGAGTAATCTTGGGACAAATAATTCCAAAAAGACCTTAAATGAATATCAGATGAAATTTTTGACTATATATTATCCCTTATACTCTTATTTATTATTTTTATGATTTTAAATTATTTTAAAAATATTATATTCTAGAAATATCATTATTGCCATATTTAATACTATTAATTAATATGACATTAAAAACATAAAAACAATGATTTAAATTTGGAAAATCGATTTTATTATATCCTATAAATGTCATATTTTTTATAGTGTTTTCATATCACATTTAATATCTCAAATTATAATTATTTTAATACTTTTAATATCATTTTTTTATTTTTACATTAATTTAATAATTAATACAACATTGTTGTGCAAGAATTTTTGGTATTTTTTTCCCCTAAAAAATAATGAATATAAATATTTTATTTTTTAGGAGATTATTTCGGGTATATCATAGCTTATGGATGACCATATATGGAAAATGTAACAGTTTTTAAAACAATAGTGCGATAAGTTTGCATTTTTATAAAATAAAATACCATAAGGGAATTAATGAAAACCATGTGGCCCCAAGAGAACATAAATTAAACCCATCAATTATTTTTTCTAAAAATTACTCATAAAATAAAATTAAGACGTATTTTAGGTTAATTTTATAACACGTAACATTTTATTTTTACACAAAATTACTTCATTTATCCTTAACAGTGGTAGTAGAAATTACTAATTTCACTATTTATATTGTCCCTAAATAGATGTGATATATTTAATATATTTTGACCCTATAATTAAAAATGTTGAAACCATTTTTCATATTTAAAAACACAAATGTTTTCATAATTTACTTTTAAATTTAACCTGACAAATGCACTAATAACTATTTTTTTTTGAAAAAATTCATCTTTTTCTATATTAAAGATTTGAACAATAAATTAAATTATTAAAACCATTAAAATCCATATATGGATTTATATAAATAGATATAATAACTAATGAATATTTAAAACTAATCCAATGCTTAATTTTAACTTGTAAATAGAATATAGTTTTTAATAAAATCAATATTTTTTTCTATTCATTGAAAAATCAATCTTTTTAGAATATTATAAAAAAACATTCTAAGTTAATTTAGACATGTTGATTTAAAAAATTAAATTTAGTTTTTTAATATTAAAATTCTTTAATTTCAAAGATAATTTTTCAAATTTAACCATTTATGAAAATAGTTTAATAAAACTATTTATTACATAATATATTTATTATGAGGTTGACAATTTATTTAAAGATTAATAATAAATATATAATTATTTTATTCTTACATAATTTGTAACATTCCCCCACACCCACTTCTATAAATTACATCCTGGTAATTTGATTAATATAGTTAATATGTTGGGATAATTTTCCCTTATAGAATTTTTAAATTCTAATGTTGGTTCTTCAACTATATGGGTTATAAAAAACATTTACCATGTGAATTAGATTGTTCCAAAATACATGATATTTAATACCATGATTTGGAATAGTTTATTCCCCACAAGAAAGGTTCTCTTCCATCTAAACTACTTCGTGTATAAAAATATGAGATGAATCTGGTGCATACTTTCTAAACATAGAAACATGAAAAACATTGTGTTCCTAGGAAAAATTCTTAGGCAAATCAAATTGGTAGGTAACTGGTTTAAATTTCTCTAAGATATCATATGGTCCAATGAAACATATAATTATATTTACCTTCTACCCAAAATTCATAACACTTTCCCATATAGATACTTTTAGAAAAACACGATCACCTACCTTGAATGAACAATATGTTAGCCAGTTATTCGCACAACTATTCTTCTTGCACTGAGTATTCCTAATATTTTATTGAATTTTTTTTACAACCTGGCCATTTTCTATACTAATTTTGGTCACATCAAATTTTTTTCACATAATTCATCCCAAAATATTGGAGGTTAACACTACATTTCTTTATAATGACTCAAAGGGTTTCATTAGTATACTAGAATGAAACTATTATATGACGAATACTGTATTAATGAATGATGTGGATCTTAAATTCATTGATAATCCATTGAAAAATAATGCATCATGCCTTCAAGGTATGACTTATTTATTATGAATGTCCATTAGACTGAGGATGAAAGGGTAGGCTGTATTTTGTTTAGTGCACAACGAATTCTAAAGGTCTTTCCAAAAGATAGAAGTGTACCTTGGATCATTGTTATATATAATGGAGATAGGAACACCATGTAACATACATATCAATTAATTATATAATTGATAAGTTTGGTCAAAATATAGATTGTCTAGAATAGGAAGTAAGTGTGGATATTTAGTCAGTTAATCAACAATAACACAAATTTCATTATTACCTCAATAATTATTTTGTAGTCACCCCATGAAATACATGGATATATTTTCTCATTTACACTCTATCCAATGAAAATTTTGTAGAATCCCCTTCGGAAATTTTCATTCTCCTTTAACCTCTTGAAAAATCAGACATGACATGGTAAAATTATCAAAAAATATTTTCATTCCACCCCACCAATAATACTCCAAAAGATTTTTGTACATCTTAGTGCAACCAGGAGGAAATGAAAATGGAGAACTATGATCTTTACATTACAAGTATTTCTTAAAATAAGAAACACAAGGAACAGATAATCTTCTTCCAAATATAAAAAAATATCATTTATCATCATTAAATTAAGATTACTTACCCTTCTTCAAAAATACTGCCTTTTTTAATAAATCACAATATATTTTATTAACATTAATAATTCTATATTGATCAAGAATATTTTAGTCACACCTATGAAAAATATAGAAATTTCTTACATCCACAACTTCCAGATCAAAATTCATTAAATCATTAATGAAATGGTAACATTTCAAACGTGACATGATTAATATTGCATTACTTTTTCAACTTAATGAATTGGGAATTATATTTCATTTTATAGGATAACAGTGAATCATGAAATCATAATCCTTAATACGTTCTTTCCATATTCTCAAACTCGTGTTCAAATATTTTTTAGAAAATATATACTATTAAATTTTAGGACCAGTATAGATTTCACACATTGATCCATATAAATGATACCTCCCAATCAACAAAGTAAATGCCATGCTAGATAGTTAGAAATAATGGGTAGGATAATTTAAATCATGAAGTTTTAGTTACCTTGAAGTATATGAAATTTCCCAAACATTTAATATTATAATGAATCCTAGTTCATTCAATTTATCATCACTATAGAAGAAAAAATCATTATTTCATGATGGAAAGTCCAAAACTAGACCATTCACCAATATTATTTTTAATTTTTATTTTAAAATATAATTAAAATATTTTTTATTGATATATTTGACTCCTTTTTGAGTTAACTAACTTATTGGTCTAGACAACCATGATTTTTTTTCAAAAAACCTCTAGCAATACCCTCCTAATCTAATAAAGATCATATCTTAGAATTTTTTTTTGGTTTTTTCCATTCCTCAAACAAATTTTTTTCTAGGAATTTTTTTTGAGACATCTTTATTGACAATGTTCTCAATTAAATAAATTGGTTTTAATTGAAAATATCAATTAATAAATTTCTTGTAAAACTTATTTTAATTAACATTTTATATACAAATCTTTATTTATTTTTCACGATACTTGTAACTTTTTGAATTAACAAAAATTTCATCAATAAATACAAGTGAAAACTTTTCCAAATATTTATAGAAGACTCTATTCATAATATCCATAAATACACCATGGGGATTTTTCAACCAAAATGGAAATAGTACAAATTCATAATTCTCATATCTAGTCTGAAATGTTGTCTTCAGAATATCTTCCTCCATAAAATTCATCTGATAGAACCTAAACTTGAGATGAATCATTTAAAAATATTGATCTCCCTGAATCTGATGAAAAAATCATTAATATGTGGAAATAGTACAATTTCATAACAATGATGTTATTTAATGGGGTATAATCAATGAAAATCCTCATGGAACTATCTTTATTCTTAACAAGAAAAACAGGAAACCCCCATAATGATGTTCTTGGAATGGATCAATCCTTACACAAGAAACATAGGAAACTTTTTTTTCAATTCAATAACTTATATATGACCAATTTGATAAGGGGGTTTTGAAATTGGTTTGTCATTTCGAACTAAGTCAATAGTAAATTTAATTTCTTGATGAGGTATAACACATGTTAATCCAACAAGAAAAATCTCTATGTATTCATTCCCTATTAGAAGTTTACTAATATGAACGTTTCTATTTTTTTCAATGAAATGTGATAAGTAAATTTCAATTCACTTTTTAATAAACTTCTATTATTCTTGGTTGGTTTTTTAGGGTATAAGATCATTGAACAAGACTTTCTAAGCTCTAGAGTCTATATTATCATGATAATATGAAAATAATATGTACCGAAAATAATATAAAACTAATCTTTGGGTACTTAAACAAGATAAATAAGAAATAACATTTCATTCATAATAATTTTATGATTCCTAAAAATCATGGATTCAGTAATACTTTCACCCAGAGTTTTTGCTAAAATTTATATAATTATTTTAAAATGTGATATTACTAGTATTTTTTCATGTTTCTAAAAAATAACAGAATAAGAAGATTCAAAATTAATTATGGTATTGGAATAATTTTAATACATAATAAACATACATGTCACCAATTTATTTGAATTCAAAACATCAATCGTGGTAGTATAACATTTTTTCCCACACACTTATGTTTTCGATATTACTAACCCCCCCACCCTGAGTGACTAAATTTGGACACATTTTATTATAATTTAATATCAAGTTTTCATTATTATTCTTCTTATTTTCCTTATAGGCATGATCCATGTGACCAATATTTATACATTGAAATAATTTCCTAGATTTTTAGGGACATTCCCCATTGTGTTTCTTACCCCACTATTGAAAAGAAAGGAATTTGATTTTCTTACTGAAAAATTTTCAAT
This sequence comes from Viscum album, assembly GCA_963277665.1. NCBI lineage: Eukaryota > Viridiplantae > Streptophyta > Magnoliopsida > Santalales > Viscaceae > Viscum > Viscum album. The sequence goes on from OY728164.1 coordinate 1,822,946,893, forward strand.
AAGGATTTATTACCGAAATCCTACCAAGCACATTTCTTCTTATTTTTATCATCACTATGAATATATGAGTCAAAAAACTCTACCATATGATTTTCAGAAGAGAAAAAAATACTTTTTATCTATTTTAACATCCCATGAATCCAATGCTCTTTAGAAAAATTGTTTCAAACCTGAGTAAAATATATTAATATAAATATCAATGTCCCAAAAAAAATTATGTATGTACGTAGTCGGTATTATAAATTTTTTATCATAGGAAAGTATTGAATCATCATCCTTCCACCATAGTTCTCTTAATTTTTTGTATATCCGTATTTTAACAATATTAGAATTTTTTTTTGAAAAATACTATTTAAAAAAACCAATTCCAAAACAACCATATCATATTTGTCTCTAGTATTCCTATGTAGATACCACTATTTATTGGAATCACTTAAAAAATTATAAATGGATGAAGTTACATTTTATCATTTCGATCATCTTATGACGTCAAATATCTTTTCCTGAGTGTGGATCCATCTTTCAACTACTACTAGGTCTAAGGTTCCACTAAAAGCTAGAGAATGTGGCCTTATAACATGCTCCACTACTGGAATATTCCTTTATAGTTACTCTGTCTACTAGTTTTCATAGATACCACCAAAATTTATACCTTGTTTCAATTCATCCATCACTATAAAAAACCTATTTTGTTCTAATTAAACCCATCTTAAGATACTAATTTTCAAGGATGGTTTCCCTCTTGATGACTTCTAACCATAATTTCCATATTTACTCTATTGAAAAACATTCAGAACAAATATAAAATATATAATGAATCATGGAAATATTCAAATGAAATTTCATTTAACCATAATGTAAAAATACATTAGGCATATTATATTAAAATATTACTAACATCTACATTTATCTAAATTGATCTCTTATGCTAATTATAAAAACCAAGCCATGAACATTATATATTATTATGATTTTAAACTAAAATTCACAATATTACAATCATGGGGGTCTTTTAATTTTATATTTTTAGAGAATTAGGAATAAAAGATACATGGTAAACACATAAATTAAAATACGACTCATATAAATTGTATTTATATTTCCATAAAATAAATTCCATTAAAATAAAACATGTTTTCACTTCATGAAAAATCATCATGATTTTCCCCTTAATATCATCCTTGTCTTTTAACCCAATTAAATAATGTGGATGTTTTTTAAAATTTTGGATAATCATAAAATCTTAGTAAGGGACAGAAAATAATTAAATTAATTAGTCCATTGAAACCCATAAAGTAATTTTCTCTTAAACATAATTTTTACCAAAATAAACGAATCATCTTTTCAAAAAAATCATTACCTTACCTTTTGAAAATCAAAGGATTTTCAGGATAAAATTTAAGAAAGCATATAATATATAATTAGTCAAATTAGGTCATCATTTTCTATATCACACATAAAATATGAATAAAAATATGGTAAAATTTTATCTCTAGCGTACCCAAGGAATTCAAGGTTATAACATAACCATTCATCTTTGGTTTATCACGAAACCACCCATCATTGGTTAATAAAGTAACTACATATCCTAGGTTTATCATCAAAAAAACTGTATTCAGTTTATAAAAGATCCATTTATCATCATAAAAATTACCATAAACCATAAAATCAATATTAATCATAATATATTTAATCTTAAAACATACATTGATGAATATAAACATTCCATTTTAGAAAAAAATCATATTGAAAAAACTGTGCATATGAAGTTGGAAAATTTTTCTCTGAAAGTAACTATGTACACATTTAATGAAATATTTAAAATATTAAGGTGACATGAAATTAATAAATTCAATTTAATCCATATATTAAAAAATATATCTATTGTCATTTTTAAAAAGAAACATTATAATATTTTTTAAATGAAATCCCATTACAAGTATCATTTCATTGAAGTGAGAATTAATCAAATAAATTTATTATGTGTATAAACAATAAATACACATAAAAAAATAGGAAATATATCATAAAAAAATTATTATTATACATAATATTTGTAATACATTATCAATGAAGACGAACATTAAGACAGAAAATGGAAACTCAGTTAAGAATTCTCTTACCTCTAGTTAGACTTGCTTCATACATCTTCAAGACTTTTATATAAGTGTTTAAATCATGTTATTAATTTATTACATTGCTATATTTATATTTATCATACCTTTTATTATATTTTTATAAAATAATACCTCATATTCATTTATAATATTTTATTATTTGCATTGTTTTAGGTTCTTCATTTCAGGGTTTCATGGTCAGTTCATTTTTATATAATTAAGGATTTTCTTATCAAAAGGAAATAATAATCTATAAGTAGAACTAAAGTTTACTAAATCAATTAAATAATTATAAATAGTACCAAATATAAAATTTTTTAAAATGAGGAAGATTAATATGATAAAATTTTATATATAAATATTTAGTTTATTTGGATGGTTTTTCAACCATCATAAAAATGATTCGTTTTAGTTCATATATATATATATATGTATGTATATATGTATTATTTAAAAAACATGAAATAAGTTATAATATACTTATTAAAATATTATTTAACTATAATAAAAATTTTAGAATGAGCCATGAAGGTGGTAAACGAAAATCAAAGCTCATTATCCATGGAGATGGTAATAGATCATAGTTTGGATAATGGATTCATTTATTTGAATAAGAGGGGATGATAAAATGGGTTAATATTAAAAATTATAAATATAACATTAAATTATATAAATTATTATATTGTTATTATTACTTTATGGATGATGGTTTTGAGGATAAGGTAGAGAAAGAAATGAAATTTAGAGAGGTGGTTTGAGAATATTACATCCTGATTATCACCTCCTTAATGGATCCCTTGAAGAACATGGAATTGGTATTATTGTGAGTCTAACACTTCTATAATGAGGATTTAAAATTTTTTAATAAAATTTGGTAGTGGATGGTTTATCTAAAAGTCTCATGGTGGGGAAATGTATTGAAGGAAGATGATACATTTTATAATTGAGGTGAGGGGCAATTTTTGAATATCTCAATGTCTTAAAATATAATAAAACTATCCTGGAGATAAATAATTTAAAGTAGACCCTTAATTCATGGTGTATGTCATTTTAAACCATATATTATCCCTTATAGAATTATTTATTATTTTTAAGATTTTTTTATGAATTTAGTAAAATATTAATCTCATAAAATATCAATATTATCAAATTGCATACTATTCATTATTATGACTTTTTAAAAATAAAAATAAGAGTAAAAATTAAAAAATTATTTAATTATATAACATGAATGTCATAGTTGACTAGAAAATTCATCAATGACCTTTAATATCTCAAATTATATTTTTTTAAATATTTATAATATTATTTATTGGATTTTTGAAGTATTTTAATAATTTATGCATCATCATTGTTAATGATTTTAAAGTAATTATTTATTCCATAAGATTTATAACTAAATTTACATTTTGAAAAAAATATTTTATATTTAAAAAAATATTTATGGTAAACCATATCTTTTAGATGACCATGTATTAACATTGTTATACTTATTAAAAACAACACTGTGATAAGTTTGACTTTTCTTAAAATAAAATGCTATAAGAGACATAATGTCAACCATGTTTCTCCAAGAAGATATAAACTCAGACCATGGACGATTTGGGTCAATAATTACTAATTAAATAAAAGTATAACAATTGTTTAGGCCATTTCATAATCCTTATCATGTTATTTTTACCCTAAAGTAGACTATTAACCATTAACCATTGTAATATAAATTACTATGTTTACAATTTATATTGTCCAAAAATAAAGGGGGAGAATTTAGTAAATTTTGACCTCCTAATTATAATTAATTAATATAATTTTCAGAATTTAAGATAAAAATGTTTCAAAATTTAATAAACAATTAAATAGAAAGAATGCATCGAGAAATGTTTTTCTTAAAAATGCCTCATTTTAAATATAAAATGTTTTTATACTAAATTCATGTGTCAAATCGATACCAAAAACATATATAATTTAATATCAATAAAAAATTGACTAATTAAAATTTTTTAAAAATAGAAATAATTATCTTACCTTTTAAATAAATCATAGTTTTCCATAAATCACAGTTTTCAATAAAAATTATTATTTTTTATTATTCATTGAAAAATCAATATATATAGAAAAGTCTCAAAAATTAATCATAAGATAATTTTTTCATACTTAATTCAAAAATGATGATATTTTTATAATATTAAAAATCTATAGTTTGAAAATTAATCTTCTAAACATAAACATATATGAAATTATTTTAATAAAACTATTTCATACATAATATATTTATATTGAATTTAACTATTTAATTCAAGAATATTAATAAATATATAAAAAAATATCAGTGCCTCTGTTGTTAAATTTTCAATATCTCAACTTCTTTATAGTACCACTTTCTTGTTTATATATTTTTTATTTTTACAATCCACTTCCAAAATTTCTATAACTTTTACAATATATCGTCACTTTTTGATTTCATATTTTAGCTTTATCTATTATTGGTGGTTTGAATTTTGATTTATGATATCAATGTTTTTTGTTTCACTTTTAAAAAAAAATTCTCATATTGTTTTTTTCTTCCAATAATTTTTAATATGTTTACGGATTTATTTTTCTCATTATATTTTTCTAATGTTTTTGTGTCTTTATTGACTTACCCTTCCAAATACACTTCTTCAAAATATTTCTTACTACTTATTCCCTTAATCCCATTCTATTTTTGATAACTGATAATTTTTATCAAGTTCATCTTATTTTCATGTAGATGTGAGTATAGTTGTTTTAGTAATTTTAACATATAAAATATTTTTTTTACCAAAGAGTACAATATCGAGTGCACAGTAGGGTCGATCAATCTAGTGGGCCGCTCTCACACACAATATTTTTTATCATCACTATTTTAAACTAACTAATGCATAAATATTATGATAATATAGATGTGGGAATTGAAACGAATAAAATATAATTAGCATATGTATAATGTAAATGTAAATTTTTTCGAAGGTATATAGAAACAAAGATGAAAAATGATCATAGGGGATCATGGTGATTGAAATAATTATTAAAAAGTGGTCTGAATATGAAACACAATGTAGTGTTCAAAGCCTATCACACAATACCCTCTCATTTGAATTGTGATCACCTTGTATAAAGACCTATACACATAGGGTAATACTCTTCTAAATTATAGTTAAGAGACCACTTCACTGGCCATCACTACCCAAGCCATTCTCCTCCATATGCCTGATATAGATAGTGATGGGAATGATTGAAAATAAACAAGAAAAATAATTCAAACGATATAGACAATAAGGAGAATGCTTATCATAATAAATTTAACCATCACAAAACACTTATATTTTAATAAATTGATATTAAATAAATTATAATAAAAGTCAATCAAATCACCATTCCCTCTCTCAAACTAGTTCCGATCATAGTTTTGTATTTTTATTGGAGATGAGATGGAAAAACGGTCGGAGAACACATAAAATAAAAGAAATAGAATAAGGAGGTATGAAGAAGAATTCTAATGTATTAAAATAAAACGAAAATGACATAATACAAAGCAATACAATGCTACTTTAAAAGGAAAAAAATTCTAGCCATAGGTTTCTGCCCACATTGTGAAGGAGAGGGGAAACATTTTTGTAGGAAAAAGGAGTGAAATATTGTATCTAAAATCTCTATTCAAATATTATTCTCATATTAGAACCAATTAATAGAATAATATGGAACTATTTTCTTCCTGAAATTTTTATCTATATATAGTTTCGGTTTCATACTAATTTTCAGCTTCATCCAACATATATAGAAATAAATTTGTCTATTTAATTTTGAAAATATATTATGGAATATGATTTTTGAACATTTCTACTGATTTTGATCATCAAATGGCCACAATAATGATATAATATCACCACGAAAATAATTTGAATTTTTAACTATTGAATGTTATTTTCAATCTAGTTGATATTGACTTAATTAATGTTGTGCATCCTATTTTATGACTCAATTACTTAGGTGGGGTCCATACTGTATTCTGGAAAAAAATTCAACTTCTTTGAATTTTTAGGGCTTTTGGATGGTTGAATAAGCTCCTATTACTACATAAAAATTTGAATCACATATATTATGAAATCATTAAAAATAAAAAAACTCAGTTTGGATAAATACAGTAAAAGTAATGATTTAAATTCAAAAGTGATTAATATCTTTTAAAATTCCCAAATAACGTAATTTACCAATTTTACCTCAAAACACAAGATAACCACCAAATTGTTTCAAATAATATCAAATTGATTAATTAAAAGGGATTAAATAATTTAATTACGTAATAAAATATGTTAAAATATTATCTTCATCAATCTCATAAAATTAAGCATTTAACATATAGGAAATCATACAACATTCAAATCAAAATCCACACAATGTTAAGAAAATGTGAAAACATCCTTGATTTTACACAAAATATAATTACATCATGCATCTTCCATTAAACAAATATTCATATAATTTTCATTCATCAAATATAAATTTTATTAACCTCAGAAATTCATCCATGGTCCAATCACAACCTACCTCAAATTAAATTTTATGTTGATCTTCACTGGAGAAATTGAATCTAGAATTCTCCTCATATTTGGAAAATGCATGTATCACCATAGTCTTATAAATATTATCATCTATACATTATGTGAAACATGAAAATATTTACAATAATGAGGTATTTTTACAAGTTATTTCATTGGTTTAGGTTTTTTGGGTAAAATAATTTGAGAATTTTAAGGCCAGAAAGAGGAGGTTGTACTCTAATGTACAATGGATGAAAAATTCATGTGAAAAAACATAAAAATACTAACTCAATCCCACATGAAAACGAGAAAAAAACACCACCCCTATTTATGAAAGGAAAAATTAACCAACGAATAATTAAAAAGAATGGTATAATCCATATTCTCCCATTTTTCAATTTTTTAGCTCCATAAAGACATAACATGTTTTCTTATTTTTTTATTTTTTTAATTGACATTGAGCTGAAAGTTTAATAAAATTATTGAGTTAAATGAATGCCCTTTATTTTTGAAAGGTACATTAGTTGTAAAAATGTACAACGAACTATTAAATCTCATCAACCTTTTTTATTTTTATTTTTTATTTTTATTTATTAAAAGAGAACCAGATGAAACAAATAAAGAACAATGAAATGATGACCCAAACATAATTTTCTAATAATACATAGACTGAAATGATGAATCACACCTCAAATCACCCCTAAATTATACACATTCCAAAAAAAACACATGAAGGTACCTTCCCCCCACACTCAAACTCTAAATATCCATGAATAATTACTATGATTGTGGGTAGGTAAGAAAAAAATTTGAATGTAATTTAGATTAATCCGATATGAAAATTCATTGAATCTATGGGATAATGAATTATATATCTAAATTTTATTCTTTTTTAATATTTTTCTACAAAATTATGTGTCTCAATCATGTCAAAAACATTCAATGAATTCAAAGGCTTTGAAAGAGAGAGATAATGATTTATTGAACACATGAAAAATATATGTTTCCATTAAGAAAGTTTGGGTATTACGATGAATGCATCAATGTGGTTCAGAATTCCTCATAGGACCAAAAAAAATTAGACGGTGTTTTATCTGTATGGATTTAAAAAATCATCCAAACTCATAAAAGTGATTAACAATCCAAATAAAGGAAAATCTTTCACATTAAAAATCATTTAAAATCCATTTTTTTCAAAAATCATTTCATTTTTTCTTATAATAAATTGGCATGTAAAAAATGATCAAAATATTTCTTGAATCTCAACGATACTATAAATATTAAAAACCAATATAAAATCATATAAATAGAAAACTAGAAGGTTGATCCTCTCCAAACACATATATTCAATTACCCCTAATTTCATCTCAATAAAATATAAATATTAGGGGGAAAACATCAGAGAAATAAATATATAACATGACATTATTTTCTAATAGAATCCATGAGTTCTACTCCTGAGTTCTATAACTACACGTTGAAATCATGAAATAAAACAAATCATTAGAAAAATAAATAAAAATAAAGTTTAATGGAAAATAATATATATCATAGTTTGAACACCCATTTTGGTGCATGGTTTTTACTACCCCTTGTCAAAATGTTGTAACAGTTTAACACATATTTGATGGTGGGTAAGGTTTCATGATTACAAGCCACCAAATTTTATTTATCCCAAAGTCCTTTAATATATGAGAATAGTGAGACCCCCATTGAAAAGAAAAATATCTCCATCACCCAAAGAGATGAAAAGGAAAATATTTGTTCATAGGGGAGGAAAATGAATATTAGGGTGCTCCTAGTAATGTTTCCTTGGTGGAGTGGTGTCCACTGGTGGTTAATCTAGTATAATACAAATTTTATTCATTCCTATTCAATTTTCAGAAAATGATTCTTCAATTATTTCTTTTTTTATACCCTCATCCTTATTTTTACCAACGTATAACTTGACTAGCTCCTCCATTCCCTTCTCAACACATAGATCTTATTCCTCTTCCTCATCAATGAAATGTAATAATGGTAATGAATAAAAAAAATAAAATTAAGGTATATTATTTTCCAATTCCCAATTTATAATATTTTAATGAAAATAATTCACAGAAATTAAATCTCCCTCATAGTTGTCATTTTTAGACTCTTTTCATCAAGAAGGACTGTTGTGAATGCATTTATTAGAGAGAAAAGTGGATATTCGAATATGGATTCAAACTCACCAATGTCTTCATGATATTTTGGTGTAAAAACAATTTCATTCTGAGTATAATTTCATTATATATTTCCAAACATAAGGCTTCATGTTCTTCAACACCGACATCCAGAAATAAAACCATCCTCATTTCCTTTTCAAGAACATTGAAAATATAATAAAGCATCATGGAATTTCATTCCATTTGGATAATCAATGGAACATCCCTTATATACTCACCAGTAAATTTTTTGATAGAAAAATATTTATTAAAATCACTATAAACATCAATATTGGAAGAAGAAATTAATTATTTGGATTAAACCTCTCTCTATTTTGGTTTTTTGCAATTTTTGATTTTGTTTATATTTTTATGAAAAAGAATGCATGAACGAACCTGGAATCCCAAGAAGAAGATCCAAATTGATGATATTAATTTTTTTCATTTTACCCTAGTAAATATTTTATTTACTAATGTGTGAAATATAGAGTTCTCAACAGGGTTGATCTCTTAAGGAGGATACTAACATGAATTGTACTTTATATAATCAATAATTTAAACTAACTAATATAAAACTATTAAAATAATATATATGGGGGGTTTAAAATGATTATAATATAAATATAATATATATATATATGAAATGTATAATGTAAGGGGGTTATATAGAAAGATAGAAGGAAAATTTTATTTAGAGTTTGTGGGGATAAAAATTATTATTCAAATGGGATCTCAATATTCATCTCAATATAGTGATCATGACTTTCACACTACTCCATCTCATATGAATTGTTATTACCTATTACTGAGACCTCTGAATACAATCTAATACTCTTCAAAATGTCAGCTACTAGGCCTCTTCACTAACCATCACTATCCAAGAAATACTCAACTATATGTCTGATTTGGATAGTGAAGGGAAGGATAATTGATAAACGAGAAGAAAAATTATGATGATATAGAAAACAGGGGTACCACTCATCATAATCAATTAAACTATCTCCAAAATACTTATAGTTTAATAAATACATATAAAATGAATCATTATAAAATTCAATCAAATCACCATTGCTTCCCGTGAAAAAGCGCTGAGGTTAGCTCTAAATTTTAACAAGATTAATGAAGGGAAAATGATGGGAGAACACATAACAAAAACGTAATGCATGAAGAAGTGATGATGAATGAGACTAATATATTAAAATAAATGTTATGTTATAAAATATAAACTAGTGAAAATCTATTGTAAATGGCCAACAAAAGAAATCACCAAGATTACACCCAATGATAAGGATAGGGGACACATTTTTATAGGTAAATGGAGTGAAATAATGGATATAGAATCATTATGCCAAAATATTTAACATATTAGACTCATTTAGTCGAAGAATAAAAAATAGTCTCCTTATTGAACGTTTTCCATCAATATCTTTTATATTTACTTACCAAATTCATTCTTCATCCAATATGTGTTGAAAAGGATATGTCCCATTATTTAGAAACATTTATCATGGGATAATGTTTCCTAAATTTTCCCACAATTGTGATTATCAAATGACCATATTAATCATATAAGATCTCTATTATATTTATTAGAAGATTGAACCATTGAATTTTCATTAAAATACAGTTCCAATCACCTTAATTGGAGGTGGTTATCCTGAGTTATTACTCTGTTACTTAGGTGGTGTCCACACTATCTTCTATAATAAATTGTCAACATGATTAAACTTTTAGGGATTATGGATGTAAAAAAATCAGATTCTTTTCAAGAAGAATAATTTTAATCATATATATCTAGTAATCCTACAAAAATATAATCAATCATTTTAATCAATATTATAAAAGTAATGATTGAAATTTGAAAGATATTAAAATCTATTAAAATTCCAAAATAAGTAAATTTTAAAATTTTCCCCAAATCACACCATAAATTTTAAATTGATTAAAATAATCTCAAATTAATAAATTAAGAGGGTTTAAAAAAATTAATTACAAAATAAAATATTTGAAATTACTAGCTTCATTGTAAGATCCCAGTTCCTCCATAATTTATGAACTTGTTTGTGTTTCAATTTAAGTCCCTTATTTTGGTATAAAATAGTGTTTATCAAGTTCAGGTGAAGACATAGGGGTGTTCTGAGAGGTCGTGACATGAAACTAGATGAAAATTTATTTTTGGGAAATGTTGCACAATTTGTGCACGGTTAGTGGAAACCGTGCGAAGCATCCCATGTATCCGTGCAACCATGAATAGAGACTAGGGAACACTTGGAGCACTATTATGAAAACCATGCTGAATCCCCAGGAAACCGTATGTAGGGGATATTTTTCCGATAGTTTCTCACGCACATTTCGCACATGGTTTGGAAAACCATGTGGGTATACCATGTGGCCTTGAACCATTGAAAAAATTCAAAATATTTTCCATCTTTGGATTTTAAACCCCAACTCAAGTTTATCCTCCATTTCAATCGTGCACCCCAAAGATGAACTTGAATGACCAAAGCTTCCAATATGATATTCTTTTTCGATTATAGGTCATTTAGAGCACCGTGGGTTGTGAATTGAAGCCATGGATAATTTTAATCTTCCTTTTCCTTTCTCTTTTTTATTAGGGTTTTCATCCTTCTCACATCTCTTTATGAAGTTCGAAAACCCACATTCTCTGATGAGATCCAGGTTGGGGCATCAAAGGGTGTTTGAATATAGATCTAAGGCTATGAATAAGAGTGTTTTCATCATCAGATTCTATGTGGGTGGTATATAAGTTAAACCCCATAGTTTAGTTCTATATTTTTGCATGTTTGTTTGAATTTTAGCTTTATCATATTCTTTATTGGATACCTTGGGAATGATTTGGTAAATTGGGTTTCAAAATGATTTCTCAAAGCACTTACAATCATTATAGAATGCTTAGAGGATGAATTAACCAGCTTAGGTCCACCCATGGGGTGCACCGACAAACCCGTACCATGAGTGTGGTAGGGTTAATTGAAGGTTTGTTGAATAATAAGGTATAACCCATGTAGAACGTGTCAAATTGGTTGATTTAGTCATAAATAGAATAATGTCAAATATGCCTCGGGTGATATGGAGTAATGTGTTGTTGGAATGACATGATAATGAGTAATAGAGATGAATTAGATTATTTTAGTTGTTTAAAGAATTTTGGATAGTGATGCCTAAGGGTTTAGTGCATATTAAGTGATGAACTCATAATTTAGTAATACAAGGGTAAATGGGGAAATATGTTAATGTGATGTGATAAGGAAATGAATGCCTATATTGAGTGGGTTAATACATTAGAATTGAGGCACACATAATGGTTCAATGTAATAAATGGTTGGGTTATGAGATGTCAGAAATGTACTCGAAATGCATAAGTTGTTGAATGCTTGTGAAATGATAAATGGGCCATGTGTGTAAATGTTTGGACATTGATGAATATTGACTATGGAATATGGGTTGTTGAATAAACATAAAGGGTTAAGGCACGAGGATGGTAATTTGGATAAAAAATAGGAATTGTAATTGGTAGATGTGTTAATGGGTTATGGGATAGTATTAATTCCCATGTTGTTTTTATGCACATTGATTGATGATTTTCAAAAGAATTAATTATTTAATGTTTTTAGTTATGGTTGTGGTGATTTGGTAAATAAGCATGTGCACGTGGTTTGGTAGAGTGGGGAATTGACTTGAGGTTCTATTCCTAGAGGTCGAGTTAGAATGAGGCTCTAAACTCTACCCCATAATTACATAAGTTAGGGAAGGGGACTAAGGCATTATTCCCCTAATGGTTGCATTCCACCCTATCCGATCCTTCGAAGTGTGGATAATATATTGATGTGATATGTGTATCACTAGTGAGATAGGGAATTTATTTATTTTATCTATGCATTGTGATTGATTACATTAGATCCATGTATAGATGATAAATATTCCTATCATATAGAAATGTGATCAAAATGGGTTAATGGATGAAGATGGTAAAATAAATGAAATTGGGGTAAATTATAGGAGTTCATTAAGTGATATGTTGATACCTAATGTTACTAATTTAGTGATTCATTAACATATCATTTATTTTGTACACGCATGCACTATATATTAGACTGCATATTTTGTAGACCTCATTGGTGGTGGCCAACTATGTTTTGTACTCACACCCTACTCGGGCCACCATTGGGTACCCTAGAAAATCTCTTGGTTGTAATTCAAGATAAGGGAAAAGGCCCAACACTATGATATTGATTTGGCTATGAATGAACATAGAAAAGGATCCGAACATAGTGTTGGAAACCATTTGGAGTTATGGACGTTATTTTTAATTTGGGGTTTTTCACTCTACAGTAATAGTTGTGCATGACATTGTTGTATTTGATTTGTATTTGTACCCCATTTGAGAAAATTTTGGTTATGCATGTTTTTTAGTTCATATTGAGTCAAATATTTATATTTTTTATGGAATGTCTTACTCTAGTAAAGAGGTTATAGTATCCCCATGAGACTCATTGGACCCTCACCACTAGTCTGTAACCTCTGGTATAATGGGAGGCATGCTTTAGGTCAAGTGATCACTCGGATCAGGGAACCATTTTAGTGTCTTTCGTGTCAGGGGTGTTACAATTTGGTATCATATGAGTTATTTTCTATTTCTTACTATTTTATAAAGGTATAAAAGAGACTAGGATGTGTCGGGCTGTGGTAATGAGCTCGTTCTTGAGAGTAGCTAACCCATGTATGAGGGAAAACCAAAGTCACACTAGGTGGGAATTTTTTATTGATGTGTGTTGTTGTAGTTGAATGATATTTCACCATTGGTTGATGCACATGTTGTGTGATTTGACTAATTTTTGATATTTTATCTCATACATGTGGTTGTGCATTCATGCATAATTTTAGGCACCTAAGCATATAGGTGGCATGAATCATTATAGGCACACACATAAGATGGGTGTACAAGACATAAATAGCAGAATGAATTTTACTTCATTGATAAATATGTTAAAAATGATGACTTAAAATGGTAATTCAAGTGGGTGAATTAAAAGATCAAAAATGAATAGTTAAATAATATCATGTATAAATAAATGTTGTGATTAGGTAAAAAAATTATGATAAATTGTAAAGATATAATGGTGTCTAAAAGATAATTTTTTTTGTAGTGATTGTAAAATGGTTAATGAGTTTTCCAAACGAAAAGTTTAAATGAGATAAAAATGGTGGTTAAAATAAGTGGTGAAATGTGGAAATGGTTTTATAAGGGTGTCTAGTGAAAGATTCTGGATATGTAAATTATTTTACCCATGTAGACCATGAATTGAAGAAGGTGTAAAATAGGGTAGCATTATAAGTGTTAGGATGATCATTGGGATAGTGTATGAAGATTGTGTTCTTTATTATAGATGGTGTGAGATCATATCCACTTGTAGATTAATCCATTTAGTCACTCGTCAAAGCATCAGGTGTTCGAGAATTTTATAATTGGAATGATTGAGTTCCAAGGTGGGTATCTTTTTTTTTATTGGTCTGACCCTTGTAGGTGTGGGCTAGTGTAGAAATGGTTTCCTAGTTTAAGACATTGGATTGTGAGGCCATGTCGATAATGATGTAGCCAAGGTGATGTGTTTATGGAACCTTGGGTAGGGTTGTCGCCTTTGGATTATGAGCCATTGTTTAGAAATGTGAGTAAGGAAACTATTATTGTTTGTGACTGTATTGAGTGCATGCTAGACCATAATCATAGTTCTTGGATTTTAGTGACATTGTGAGTAGAGACTAGGAAGGTTTCATTTTCAATCACCGAGAGAATTATTGGGTTTTAATACCAATGAATGAGTATACCATTGGTACAAATGCTAGATTAAATGATTAGTTGGCGTTTTAGGAACAGTGCGCATCAAAATGGGGATGACAGTGCCATTTCTGATCATTTCATTGGTCGTGTCATTATATGTATCATTTGGAGATATGAAAAATGGATTTTATTGTGTGTGACTCTAGTCTAGGGATTTAGTAACATTCGACCTTCACGCTGACCTATCAGAGAGTTCATACGGGGTTTCTAGTTATTTTGGTTGTGTGTCAATCATGTGGACGTTTTGGACTTTGATAGTGGAAATTAGAATATTTCATAGTGTGGGTCTTTCCTAGAAAGATATATGGGATGGTTTATAGCTGCTGGAGCAACTCGAGTTATTGTTTTTCATTTATAGTTTGTAAAAATCAATGGTGACCTCGTAGATGGTTATCCCAACGGTTTAGGTAATTGGAATGTGAGTGTGGGAGATTCTCTGGAGGTGGTATCAATGGATACCTAGCACCACTATGTTTAGTAAAAGGTATAGTGGTGACCCAATTCTTTCATAATGTAACAGTTGTTATTGTTATAAGATGTAAGGTTTTTTTAAATTGTTTTATCATATGGATTAATGAATTGCTTTTTTGTATGATGATTAACGGGGGGCTCAAAGATGATTTTGTGAAGAAGAGACAAGGTTGTATGAAGTGTTTTTATATGAATTCGTTCGATGGTGACACTCTAAGTGAGGGTGGCCACATGGCTGAAACAGTTGTATGAATTGTTTGATTGATATGGTACACCTTTTGGCTTTGGTTGTTATCTGTTAGGAATGCATCAGAATAACTAGAGCAGTGTAGTTGATGGAGTGCCACATGAAATGTTGGTTCATAGCTACCGGGAAATTTATTTGTGACGGGATGGTTAGGCTTGGTTGGAAATCACACATGAGCGTTGGTGGTTAAGTATTGATAAGATGTGTTTGGTGGTGGGGGACACTAAGATCCTATCTAGGTAATTTTATCCCATAGCTTGACATAATAAATGGATAAGTCAGTTGTGGTGTTCTTAGATAAATTATAGTATACCTATACTAGTGAAAATCAATTCCAATATCTTGACATCATCCCATGTCTGTTAAGAAGCACTGGCTACACCAAAATACATGGTGGTGTATGGTTAGATGAGAGACATCATGGAGTTTACGCACATTGGAGTAGTAGGTGTGATTCCTGATGATGGGATGTACACCCTCAATGGATTTGGTTGAGGTCCTCGATATGGGCCGGATGTCGAAAAATATCAGGGGTGTCATTCATGGAATCCTAGAATGGCCACTTGGTGACATTCATTTTCTTTTTTTGGGAAACTCTAGATATAGATGTCTATGTTTTGGGGTTTGGCCTCTAATAGAGTGTAAGAAACAATGGTTTGAATCCCTCATGAGTGTAGTGGTGACAACACTACTATGGTGTGGAGTGATATGTAAGTACTAGATGTGGATTAAATAACTCAGGTTTGTGTAATGTCAATAGGATTCCAATGAGGGACCTGTAAGGTGCTTGTTTGGTCCCTCAGAGAGGCAATATGGGACATGGATATGGTGGATGATGAGGCAAGTGCAGGCTTTGAGCTTCGAGTTTGTCCTTGAGAAGATTGTGATGTCTAGGTTTAATTCCTATAAGGGTGTGGTTGGATATGAAAATAAGTTGTGACAAGAGATGTTGGGTTTTATAACACCAATGAAGATCAGGGTTAGGCTTGGGTAAATTTTACATGGGTTGTTTTCGGAAATATTGATGTTGTGGGAACCATGGCCATGTGATGTGGTGTCCTGGAAAGGGTGGTTCTCGATGATGGTTTAGAGGGCGATAGCACCATAATGATGTAATTATACATGAATTCAAAGAATGACCTTAGTGGGTGTGTGGGATGATAAGGATAGGCTTTAAGTATGTAATCACCTAAGGAAGGTTAAGAAAACGGGTATGATCACACCATAATTAATGCATCAGATCTCATTAGAACTCTATACATAATCGTTTTGGGGAGAGGGTTGTACTATGAATGGGTACCATACTATCAGTGAATGTTGGGTGTTGTAGGACAAACTATTTGTGTCTGGTTCGACTTGAGATGGTAAAATAGAATGGGTTTGGTGAGTGTGACCCACCTCTAGGTAAATAATGCAGTGAAAAGTGTCATTGGAAATGAAGTTGTACCTATGTTAGTTCAAGTTGATCTTATTCCACGATTGAATAGTGCAGGAATATCCTTCTAAATGGTATTGACGGTGCGTCAGGATGCCAAATTATAGTAATGATCCTATTGATGTGGACGGATAGTTAGTTGGGACAAGTTAGGTGATGTGAAACATGTGTCAAGGATTGAGTGGTCTTTCATCGAAATTAGAGGTTCCAATTAACCAATGATGGTAGAAAAAACCGTACTAGTTAAATGGTTGGATGATTATGTTACCGTAGTTTTGTGTTGGAATGAATTGAGTGGTCACAGTTAGGGTGAGTTATCCCAAATAGAGTTCTTTGGTATGAATTCAGTTAGTCAATAAGCACAGGAGTTATGGGTGGAATTTGGTTTACTGGTTTAGAGTGAAATCTTTCGTAAATGTTGATGGAAGGATCCTGTGTTTTACTTTGGGTGATACCGAGTTTGGTCAGTATTAGAGTTGGGAGAACATGAAAATGACACCAAGTGAATTGGATCATGAGTAGTATCAAGGTTGGGCTGATGAGGTGTCAATTAGATCCTCTGTGATGTTGTGATGTTGTGTGCAATGTTTCCATGTGTATTGTGTCCAGAAAATTTGTATATGTTTTCTCTATGATGTTCTAATTTTTTGGTACTGTTGAAGTGGATACATCCTTGAGGATTTTTCTAGTTCATGTGGTGGGTTTGGGTGCAGAAGTCTTCTGAGGGAAGTCTATTCCCTTTATCCATGTTCACTGTCCTTAGATTGTGCAACCAGAAACATTGAATTTGGGAATGGATATGAAGGATTTATGTATTGAACTCTTGTTACATAAGTTTGGTGTTTCTAGGATGAGCTTCTCAAGGACGAGCAGGGTGGAGATTATAATATCCCGGTTCCTTTATAAGGTATTTCCTTGTTTATGTTTCAGTTTATGTCATATATTTTGGGCTAAAAAAGTGTTTCCCTCATTCATGTGAAGAATCATGGATGTTCCAAGTTTATGGGACACATAAGTAGATAAAAAATGAGTTTCTGGAAATGTTCCACGGTTTGTGCATGATTAGTGCAAAATGTGTGAAGCATCCCAGGTAATTGTGCAGGCATGGATAGAGGATTACACACCACTCATGAATGGTTAGGAAAACTATGTGTAAACCCCAGAAACATTGTGAAGAGGTGTTTTTTAGAAAGTGTCTCATATACGGTTTGCATTTCTTGTGAAAAACAATGTCGGTAAATCGTACGACCAAGAACCCGTGATAAAATTAAAAAAAATCAATCTCGTGGTTTTAAGACCTAACTCAACATCTGTCCACCCCATTTCACCAATGCATCCCCTAGTGAAAAAATTAGATGACCCAAGAATCTAAGAGGGGATTATCATTCAATTCTAGGTCATTTGGACCACTGTAGGTTTTGGATCGAAGCCACATGTAAGTCCGCTTCCTTACTTCCTCTTTTGCGAATAAGGTTGTCATCCATCTCCCATCTCCTTTTGATGCATTTAATTCCACTTATTCAAGTGAGATATATGTTTGGGATTCAAGGGGTGTTTGAATATAGATCTAATATTATTATTAAGAGTGTGTTCATCATCGTATTCGATGTGGGATTTCTACAAGTTATACACCAAAGTTGTGTTCTACATTTGTGCATGCATGTTGGTATTTTTCATTTCTCTTATTGTGTATTGGATACCTTGGGTAAAATTTATAAAATTGGGTATCTAAATGATTTCATGAGACCCTCACGATCCCCGTGAGATTCCTAGAGGGAGACTTGAATATTTTAAGGCCACCCATGGGGCGCGCTAGAAATCACAGACCATGAGTGTGGTAGGGTTAAGTGAAGGATTGCTGAAGAATATGGTGGAGTACATGTAGAACATGTATTGATGGATTATTTAGTCATAAATAGAATGATAAAAAAATTCATGGGTGAAAATATCATAAGGTGTTGTTGGAATGACATGAAAATTAGTAATTGGGTTGAATGAGATTATGTCAGTTGTTTAATGAATTTTCGATAGAAATGCCTAAGGGAATTAGAACATATTAAGTGGTGAACTCATAATTTCATAATGGAAGGGGAAATGGGGGAATATGTTAATGAGATGTAATAAAGAAATAGATAAATATTTTGAGTGGGTTAATACATTATAATTGTGTCACACCTAATTGTTCAATGTAATAAGTGGTTGGGTTATGAGATATGAGAATTGCACTTGAAATGCATAAGTGGTTGAATTCTTGTGAAATGATAAATTAGTACCTGGGTAAATGTTTTTTCCATGATTAATATTGACTAAGTCATATGATTTGTTGAATAAACATACATGGTTAAGGCAAAATAATGGGAATTTGGCTAAATGACTATGATTTGTAATGGGTAGATGTGTTAATGGTTTATTGAATTTTATTAATTACCATGTTGTTGTCTTGCATTGTGATTAATGATTTCAAATGGAATTGCTTATGTTATGTCGTGTTATGGTATGGTTTTTTTGATTGATAAATAAGAATATGTGCATGGATTTGTGGAGTGGGGTCTTGAGTTGATGTTCTATGCCCATGGGTCGAGTTAGACTGAGGCTCTATGCTCCACCCCATAAATGAATTTGTAAAGGAAGGGGACAAATACTCTATTCACCTGATAGTTTCATTCCCCTGAGACCGAGGCATTGAGGTGAGGTAAATTTTTCGATGTGATATGTTTATCCCTAGTGATATAGGGACTTGATTTATTTACCCTATGCATTGTTAATGATTTCCTAGACCCTTATATAGATGATAATTATTCCTAACCCCTGGAACATGTGATCAAAATGGATTATGCAATGAAGATATCATAATAAATGAAATTGGGATAAATGATTGGAGATAATTAAGTAGACCATGGATATCTAATGGCACCCGAGTGTTCATTTGTTTATATACTATTTATTTGGTACTTGCATGAACTATCTACTAGACAAAATATTTTGTCGACACTGTTCATGGTAGCCTTTTGAGTTTTTGACTCACACCCCACTTGGTCCACCATTGGGAACCAGATTAGATCTACTGGTTATTGTTTAGGACAACAGCAGAGGCCCTATACTGATATACTGAGTTGGCTCGAAATGTACATGGAAAAGGATTCAGACTTAGAGTTGGGACCCATATGATGTTTTCTCCATTTGTTTTATTCTGGGTTTCTTTCACTCTACACAACTAGTATGACCTGAAATTTTTCTATGTTATTGGTGTTTGTACTTCCTTTGGGAAACATTTGGTATGAATGTTTATTGGTTCATATTGTTTCATCTATTTATATTGTGTTATGTTGTGTCTTACACTGGTATAAAGGGCATAGTCCCCCCATGTGACTCATTGGATCCTTGCCGCTAGTTGGAATCCTCTGTCTTAAAGGGTGTCGTGCTTAAGGTCATGTGATGACTTGGATTGGGGCACCAATTTAGTGGCGTCTCAGTCAAGGATGATTCATTCAACAGGATGTGTGCTTATAATATTTTTGTTTCAAACTCTACATTATTTCCCCTATTTTATTTCCTCTAACTCATATAATTTTTCTCATCTATAATATCATCTCTTAACTATATCTCTTTGTATATTTTCATTTTCAAGCATTTAATTTTCTATTTATTTTATTTTTCTACGTTTATAATTTACTTCAAAATGTGATTCTTGTTAGAACTAATGTCTTGATATTTAAATAATCATCCTGAGAGAGGATTGGTTTTTGTTGAATGTGATTTTTATTTAAATCATAGTTATTTAAATAAATAAAATTAATTTATTGAAAAATATATTTAAAATTATATATCATATTTAAAAATAATAAGTGTATTATTTCATTAATAAATATTTTTTTATGGAATATAATTTAGAAATTTTTAACTTTGTGACCTTAAGGGGCACTGTCTTGGGGCTGTGGTTCCCAAAGAACTACAGGGAGAAATGATTAATCATCTGAGATAGAATTATTAAAATAAATAATTTTTAATTTTACCATGGATTTTAATATTTTATTTGAGATCTTCATTTAATATATTAATATTTTTTTAATTCATTTTTTATTTATATTACCTCAATTAAAATTAATTTTGATAATGTTTAAGGATCATGGATTATGGATGTTATATTCCCCCTATCAACTATGATGACAATATATATTCTTTGTTTTGATAATGATGACTAGAAAACCATCACCGCCATTAGAGGGACCTTTCAATTAAATTTAAAAATTTTATATATTTAGTATATTTGTTTTGATAAATAAAATTACACTTTATAGTTTAGTTTCTTCATCATGAATTTTTAATTCAAATCTGTGTATAATCCTACCATTTGACTTGTAATTTTCTTGTTTTTTTGATCAAATTTTTAAGAGTTTTTCTAATGTATATTTCATATGTTGTATAATGGATAGGAAAATTAATTCCATTACATTTAACATTATAAGAGAATAATTATTTTCATAGTATAGGAGGAAGAATGTTTATTTATTTTTCTACTACAAAAGATGAATATGGTGGTAATTGGAAGTTTTAAGACCATTTTTTTGATCTACACACACTCAAAAATTTTTGAATGTTTTTCACTATAACTCCTATTATTTATGATAATACTAGTGTGGTTTCTTCAACTTTAAATGATCATATTCTAATTTTCTATCATTATTGTCCAAATATTGAAAAACATCTTGGAAAAGGTAATGTATATTTGTTATATGGAATTATGTTTAATCTTCATTTGAGTACAATATATATTCTAGAAGATATTAAAATGAAATATAAATATGTATCAATTACATCTTCCAGAACCAATACATTTATAACCCTTGTACTCTATGTTCACATCATAATATATCTACTCAACCTCATTAATATTAATCATATGGAATCACTCAATATGATAACATCCCCATGTATAAATTTTTCCTTATGTAACATAGTGAAATATAAAGTGTAGTGAGCACACAATAACCAAAAGTTCTTCTTTAATTATTTTAAATTCATTAAAACTTGAATCATTGGGTAATAAAATCAGAGGATAATGATTATTGAATAATTTTTCACATGTAAAAATATATCTCAAATCAATCTGATATGAAGTGTAACTGAAAGTTTAGAGTCCCAAAGCTTGATGAACATGGACATTACATTACTTTCATGGAATACCTAATAACTAACAGATACTGACGCCCGAAGACCGTATTAGTTTAGTGTCTTTGGAAACATGGAAAATAAAATTCTAATCATGGCGAAAGAACATCAAAATCTCCAAATAATATCATCTGCTTTTTTTTCATAACTAAAGGCTTTCTTTATATCCTCGTGAAAAGAAAACATAAAATGAGTGAGCTCAAATGCCCGGTATGGGTAACCATGATGAACATAAAACAATCCATAAACATTTCATTGTAAAAACATTAACATAAAACATCAAAATCATGAGTAATGACATAAATCATGGCAGTGCATAAGGCATATATCATAAAGGAAAACTAAGCACGATAAAATAACATTGGAATAAAACATATATTGATGGAAACCATTAATCACATGTTATGATTTCCATTGTAGACAAGGCATTGCTACCAAGACCATCATAGTGGACAAAGTCCATTACTGAATAGGGTTTACTTGACATTCCAACCATATATTACTGAACAAGATTTTACTTGTCATTCCAGCCATGTCTATCTCATGAGATATAATTCTTTATCCAATACATTGGAGGGATATATAGGTTGAAAAAATCTCATAATGAAATCATTATTTTGTCTGCCAAAAAATAAACATATATCATTCATTATAACCAAATGAATAAAATGGGTTTCTTAAACATCATCACATTATAATATAATCTATATAGAATATATGGATATCATTACATCTTCAGAAAAATGAACCCATCTTAATAATAGAGACATTATACTTGAAACATAAACATATTAAATAATGTCATCTTAGATGGAAAATAGTTTTGATAAAACACTTGAAATGAATTTCTTGAGGAAAATAACCTTTCTTCTTCAAAGTCATTTTTTTCTCAAAATGCCATGAAAAAAAGGATTTTATTGAAGATAATCACGAAATCGTGTAGAAGAAGCTTCATGGAAATAAGGTGTTATGGAACCGTAAAAATCTGTTCATGCCTTATATGTTAAAAAACATTCTTCTCGTACTTTATCTGTAAAAGTCAACAAGTACCTCATATGGTAAACAAAATAAAGATTACTTCAATACCTTTTGATAAATGTCAAAAATGGATAGAAATGACATTAAAAATACATGGAATAATAGTAAAATATTTATGAATTTTTTTAGAAAACATGGACATTGATGATAATTATAACCATAGTTAATACTTAGGAATAAACAATCATAGATAAGAATGATATTGGAAAAATTATCCATTACCTTATGTCCAATTTCTTCTGTATGTGTTTGAGACTCCAATATAGTGGGTTTATACATATTATTAACATGTAACAAAACTATAATAATATTTAAGTTGACAAATATTCTTCACTTATGACTTTATATTACCCATTCATTTTTCAATTCCATGTTAAAGTAGTATTTTGGGTAAAATCAATTCATTTACCCTGTGTGTTTGGAATTTTTGTTCTTGATATCATTACATATATCATGATTTACATACTTCAAAAATGAAAAAAATTATTTATATATAATATATATTCAGAATATAATATATATAATAGATCGATAAATGGAATGAAAAACATCGTTCATGAAGACGGTAGGTCGTACGTACGTATGAACGCTGTTTTCGATTCATTATTAAATTGTATGGAAGTAAGTAAAAAACATATAAATAAATCCAGTATCATTATTATGTCATATATTTCATGATTATTTATTACATATTCTTTATAATCATTCTGTAATGGTTTACATGGGGAATGAATCTCCTCGCGTTATGGAGACGGTAATCCGTACATATGCACGAGTGATGATATAATTCCAAAAATTGCTGAACGTAATTGGAGTGGATAATATCTCATAATCAATATGATGTTATAATAATCAAATATAGTTATTATTTCCATCATTATACCACCCATGTATGGTGGTGGTGGAAAAACAGATTACACTGCGTCGTGGAGACGATAAGCCGTACGTATTCTCCCTCGGCGATTTCGTTTTCTGTATGATGGATAGAATGTGAAATAGGGTTTTTCATATTTATAATAACATATCATTATTTTCTTTATACTGATGTTATTACTTTATAATTAAACAACACATATAGAGGAAGTATAAGAATAAATAAATTTGAATGAATAGGTAGAAGAGATTACATCTTCTTCGATGCACCTACTTTTAACATCCTCACAAGGGACTAGATTTGGTAATTTGAGAAGATAATAATCTCAAAAATATTACTAGGGAAGTTGAGATGAGTAATGGGTGGAGGTTGGCTGAGAATGAAGGCTAAAAATGGTTTGAGAAGGAGAGGGATGAGGTGCCCTTTTATTAGAGAAGAGAGGGGCACTTTCGGAAACCTCCAAAATATTAATTTATAATAAACACATTCCCTACCTAAAAACAACAAAAAATGACTCAAAATCAGATATGAGATGATATAGGATGGTAATATCATCAACCATTATAATTTGGACTTGTTTTGTGTTTATTTTAATCCTTATCTGTTTGATTTATCTTTATTTAATTTTTTTAATTTTATTTGTGTTAATAATATTCTAATTTCCAAATTCTAATAAATACTTACTTATGTGTTGTGAATTTTACATAATTTGATTTATTATTACATTTTAGAGAATATAATATTAAATTTTTAATCTTAAAATAATTTTGGGATTTTTAATGAATTTAATAATATGTTATTTTTATAAAATATCAATAGAGTCAATTTTGACAGTATTAAATTATTTGAATTTAAATTAAATCCACACAAAAGATATATTTGAACTAAAATATTAAATAGATTTATAACGTGTCATATGAATCTAAAAAATTCATGGAGCACATTAATTTGTTTATATATCATTTATTTTAATAATTTTAAAACCATTTATTTGATATTTCCATTAATAAAATAACTACTACAACATTTTTTGTATTTATTTAATATACTAATTTTTTTCAAAAAAAATTAAAATAAAATACTCTGATGTAGATAAATCTAATATATTCCATAATATTACTTTTACATTAATTTATAATCTTAAAATCACAACATTAAATTGTTATATTTCTTAAATTATGAAGGTGACAACTTTGAAATCATTTAAAATAAAATAATATAAGTGTCATAATAGCTTTTATTAGGATCTAAATGGTCAAATTTTAAACATACGGATGATAATGGTTTATATATACACTATGAATAAGATTTGGTCAGGTTTTTGTGCCTTTTGTGGTCACTATTAGTTTAATAAAAAAATGTATTATTTATTTTTCACTAAATAATCAATTTCTATGTCACTATTGTGTCACCAATAATGATAATTATTTAATACCTAAATATTCTAAATAAATTCAAAAGATTTCGATAATTTTATTATCTTTCTAGTGACAATTTATGTTAGATGTTTCATGATGTTTATCACTTTATTAAAATTATTACACCTATAAGATATAAGAGAGTGACATGTTGTCACTTTCATTGGTTTTAATAATAATTACATCATTTTCATGGTCAAAAGTACATGAAATAAATCTATTCCGACTGTTATGTGATATGGGTCGACATTTATTCATCTAATAGAATTTTTCCAGGTGTTAGGGTAATTTTTCAATCTTATTTTTACCCTTAATTGCCTGATTTACCTTTAAAAGTAGTAAATAAAAATTACCGTAGTTACAATTTATAATGTCTAAAAAAAAGTATCCAATTAACAAAATTTAGACCTACTGATTCCAGACATGGAAACCATTTTTCCAAATTCAAAACATAGAAGTTGCAGTATATAATTTATAATTAATCCCATAGTTGAGAAAACATGTTTCAAAAGTTAAAAATTACAAAATATTGAAATGTTTTTACCTATAAATTCAATATAATATTAATGATAATGACATGAATTATATTAAATGGTAAAAATATAATCTATTTATACTTTAAAACAATTCAATATGATAATTTAAAAATATAAATTATCTTGATGAAAAAAATATTTTTTAATTAAAATTTAGCGCATTTTTACTATTTATCAAAATATAAAAAGTTAATAGAAAAATATTAAAAATATATCCAAAGTAAATTTTTTTATAATTATTGAACTGAATAAGTTTATTTTGTCAAATTGAACTCATAAATGTGTGAAAACTATATTTGAAGTGGATGTGCCATCAAAAGGCGGCAAAACAACATTATTTGTAAAATACTTATTTTAGTCGTAGTATTTATTTTGTTCTCATACCATGTTCTAGAATATTTGTAAGATGACTTATTATGTAATAAAATTAAAAATGTAGTTAATACTATTCATAACAGGTAGTTTATAATAATATATCATTGTTTAGTGAAACTCGGTAATGCGTAAAACACACGCTATCAAGGAAGGTCTCTCTTTTGTTCAACACAAGCCACAAATAGTGTTTGCATATACTACTTGCTAATACATTGTTGTGTATAGAGAAAGATAATATTGGTGTAGCATACATCAGAAGAAATCAATTAAATTAAATAGAATATTTCTCATAAAATCTCAGGGTGTTATATTCTACCCCCTTAAAATGAATTTCGCCTTCGAAATTAGTCGGGTTTATAAATCATTTACTACATGAATGTTTCTTTCATAGAAACCCAAATCGTAAAAAGGAATAATAAAACATAATTTTAAAAATTAATGTATGAAATGTAACGGTTACCCAAATTAACTCATCACTGGGTTTCCACATAGGAGAGGTTAGGTGAAATTATAGATATGGAAGAGAAATTTAACCGTCATGTTCTGATGGAGAGTGGTAGAGAACATGGCGATGAAAAATCCAATGATCACAAAGCCATAAATATGTTATAATCTAAGATACCATCTGATTCATCAAATGTGAGGGAACTAGGACAACATTTTTGATTTTCATGATCCCTTCCATACATTTGAAAATACTGAATTTGAAGAAATACTTACTTGATTTTGGTAAAATCTCACTGTTAGTCGTTCCTTGAACAATTTCCACTTCATATCATAAATAAATAAAGTTGAATAAGCCATTCGTGAAGTGTTAGCAGATCATGTGATAGAATGATGGGTCATTCCAATTGTCTTAAACTAAATGTTAACAAAAGTTAATAAATATACATAATTGCATATATGTTGATATTAATCGTAATTGGTTCCAAAAATAGACTTATTCATCAACTATCATACCGCATAATAATATAAAACTAATTTCTACTAACCAGGGACATCCTATAGGCCAGTGGTTGGAGACAAAGGCCTATCACACTTCGGTTCTAGGTTCGATTCCTGCATCCTTGTCCGACGTGACGGGTTCTCACCCATCCTACGGCTTGTTCTTTTTCTAAAAATATACTATTATAAAATTATATAAATAATATCAAAAAGTTATAGCCTTAAACAATAATATCTTATGTAGAACTTAATCCATTCCATTCTTTAAGCTTATCCCAAATACTTCTATCCAATCTCATAGTATAAAGATGATGATTACTAAAAAGTTCCGCTACCAAGAATGTAAATACCATCATTTGTCCCACATATATTATAAGATATATCTTGTTGGTCATATTCCAAACATGTTAAGACCTTAATCATGTATTCATTGGAAACCTGAATTTCCATAGAACCTTATTGAAAACATTAATGCTGTCAAAAGATAATTATTTCCACATAACAAAATCCCAAAATATCTATATACTCACACCACGATGTCACAATGTCCTTATATAAGTCATGAGCTCACTAATACTATCAAACATATTATTTTCTCCATATCCATTCATTATGAACATATCATCTTCTTTCCAAAAATATTTGAAAAACATTTCATGGATACCGGTACCATTCAACATATACTTTCAAATACTTTCGGAAAAACAAAAGTGTAATAATCTGTAGATGTTTCATTATTCCATAATACCATTAAATTAACTATACACCATAAATCTTGATAAATATACAATCATTCCACTACATTATTAAACCATTGACTGATCTTCATCATTTTATTCCTCAAAACTTCTTTCATATCACATATAATAAGTAGTCTCTTTATCATCATCATCATAAATACTACCCATATGACCATGCTGATTACCATAATAAGATTTTCCCTTAGGTAATTGGTTTTCATAACGCCCGTACATTTCAAATTTAAAACATTTAACTATTTTTCATATCTTCGGGATACCATTATCCGTGTCCATAGTTTTAACTGAACAATTTCATTTGCAATTACTGGCTTTGTGTCCTTCTTTTCCACACCCAAAGCATCTTCCAGTTCCTTTGAAACATTATCCATGATGCCTCTTCCAGCATGATTTACTTGAGGAAAATTTAACTTTTTTCCTCTATGATCATCATGAAACTCCATTTTCTCATATTAGATGAGTCAGGAAACTAACCCAAGATAAGATTATGGATCATATTATGAGACTGTTGATTATAAATAATAACGATGCTTTGACTGCCAAATCCAGTTTCATTTCCTTGATCATGAAGAATATCATTCCATTGTCCATTATATTCTCCATTAGCATGAATCTTCATGTTTCCAGCCATTTTATAAAACCACAAACGAATACAGTTATAGGAAAAAATCACACTAGGAAAACAACATAATCATGGGGATTATGTTCAATATATAACATCTTAGGTTTTATCCTAGGTTAGTCATGATTGTTATAATAATTCTATTATTGTAATCTATACCTATACATAACCTTAGGGACATCCCTAGACATACCTTAGAAATATCTCTAGGGATCTCACTAATGTTTTCGCATCGTAATTTCCAAAGGTTATCTTAACTTTTTCTCTAAAACCAACTGTAGAGACCCAAAGATTCATGTACATGGACATTACATTACATTCATGAAATACTTAATACATAACAAAAACAGACACCTGAAGACCGTATTAGTTTAGTGTCTTTGGATACTGGGAACATAATCTTCTAATCATGGTGAAATATCATCAACATATCCCATAAATATCTACCCCTTTTGTCTTATCTAAAACATTTTTTTTATATCTTGGGGAAAAGAAAACATAAAAAGGGTGAGCTCAAATGCTCATTATGGATAAACATGGAGAACATAAAACAATCCATAAACATTTGATCATAAAAACATTAACATAAAACATCAATATCATGAGAAATGACATAAATCATGGATGTTCATATGGTATAGATCATAAAAAAACATTAACAATGATAAAATATCATGGGAATAAAACATGTAATTGTGGAAAACAATTATGAACATGTTATTATTTCTATAGTAGCCAATGCATTTCTTCCAAGGCCAACATAGTGATCAATGTCCATTACTGAACCGGGATTACATGTCGTTCCAACCTTGTATTACTGAAACATATTTAACTTGTCGTTCCATCCATGTCTATCTCCTGAGATATAAATTTTTACCCAATGAATTAGAGGGAGATATAGGTCTAACCCATATCATAATGAAATCATTAAATCATGTGCTACAAAATAAACATAAATCATTAATCATACCCCAATGAATAAAGTGGATTTCATAAACATCATCCCATCATAACATAACCCATATAGAATAAATGGATATCAATTCATCATAATAAAAATGAAACCATTTAAATAATAGATACATTGTACTTGAATCATAAACGTATTAAATATGGTAATCTTAGATGGAAAATTGTTTTGATGAAACACATGAAATTAATTCTTGAGGATAATATCCTTTATTCTTCAAAATTAATTTTTTTCTCAAAATGCCATGAAAAAAAGGATTTTGTAGAAGATAATAATGAAATCATGTAGAGTATGCTTCAGTAAAATAAGGCATTATTAAACCATAAAAATCCATTCATGCCGTATAAGTTAAAAAACATTCTTCTCGTACTATTGTCGGAAATGTCAAAAAGTACCTCGTATGGTAAAAAAATGAAAGATTACTTCCATACCAGGTGGTAAAAGTCAAAAAGGGTAAAAATGAATTTAAACATACATGGAATAATAGTAAAAAATTTTGAAAACATTATTAAAAAACATGTACATGGATAAAAAACATAACCCCTGTTCATACTTTTGAATAAACAATCTCTGATAAAAATGAGATGTGAACAATTATCCCTTACCTTATGTCCAATTCCATTTGTATGTGTCTGAGACTCCAATATAGTGGGTTTAAACATATTATTAACATGTAAAAGAACCAAGAAAATATTTATGATGTCATATATGATTCACTTATGACTTTATATTACCCGTTCATTTGTCAATTCCATGTTAAATCAGTGTTTTGGGTAAAATCATTTCATTTATCCTATGTGTATGGACTTGTTCTTCTTGATATCATTACTTATATAATTATTTACATACTTCCAGAATGTAAAACATGATTTATATATAATATATATTCATAATATAATATTATATATAATAGATCGATAAATGAAATTAAATACACCGTTCATGGAGATGGTAGGCCGTATGGACGCATGAACGCTATTTTCATTTCCCTATTAAATTGAGTGGAAGTATGTAAATAAAATATAAATAAATTAAATCTCATTATTATGTCATATATTTCATGATTATTTATTATATATACTTTAGAATCAATCTGGAATGGTAAACATGGAGAATAAATCTCTCATGTTGTCGAGAAAGTATTCTGTACATAGGCATGAGCAATGATACTGCTCCCATAATTATTGAATGGAATTGGTGTGGTTAATATCTCATAATTAGTATGATGTTATAATAATCATATAGAGATAATATTTATACCATTATACCCATCAAAGTATGGTGGTGGTGGTAAAATAGATAACACCGTGACGTGGAGACAGTAAGCCGTACATACGCACCTCCGGTGATTTCATTTTCCGTAGGATGGATTGAATGTGAAATAGGGTTGTTTCATATTAATAATAACATGTCATTATATTAGTTATGCTGATGTTATTACTTTATAATGAAACAACTAATATAGAGGAAGTAGAATAAAAAAGAAACTTGAAAGAATCGGTAGAAGAGATTACCTCTTCTTCAACTCACCTCCTTTCAACATCCTCTTACGGAACTATTGTTGGTCTTTTTAGAAGACCATAATCACAAAAAATGTTACTAGGGATATTGAGAATAGTAATAGGTAGGGTTTTTTCTGATCATGAAGGCTCAAAATGGTGTGAGGAGGAGAGGGATGAGGTTCCCTTTTATAAAAGAAGAGAGGTGCCCTTTTTGAAACCTCCAAAATACTAAATTAAAATAAACTCAAACCCCACCTAAAAACAACAAAAAATTACTCCAATTAGAATATGAGATGATATTGGGTTGTAATATCACCAACCAATAAAATATAGACATGTTTTGAGTTTATTTTGAACATTATTGGTTTGATTTATCCAAATTTAATCTATTTATTTTTATTTGTGGTAATAATATTCTAATTATTTAATTGGTATAAATACATACTTATGTGTTGTCAATTTTCCATAATTAGATACATTATTACATTTTATACCATATTATTTTTAATATTTAATTTTTAAATATTTTTTTTTATTTTTAAACAATTTAAGAATATGTTATTTTTATAAAATATCAACAGTGTCAATTTTGACACTATCCAGTTATTTAAATTTAAATTAAATCAACAAAAGATTAATATTAGATCAAAAATATTTAATATAATCCTAAAATTTTATATAAATTTAAAAAATTCATGTAGAAAATTAATTTTTTCAGAAAACATTTATTTTAATATTTTTAAAACCATTTATTTGATATTTCACTTAATAAAATAATTACTACAACATTTATGTATAATTCATTAATATACTTATTTTCTTTGCAGAAAAAATAAATTTAAAATAATATGATAAATATCACTCTAATAACATCGATAATAATAATTTTACTCAAATTTATCATCTTAAAATCACAACATTTAAATTGCTATATTTACTAAATTATTAAGGTGACAACTTTGAAATAATTTATAATAAAGTAATCTAAGTGTCATAATCACTTTTATAAGGCTCCAAATGGTAAAATATTAGACCACTGTACGATTATGGTTTATATTTACACAACCAATATGTTTTGGTCAGGTTTTTGTGCCTTTTATGGTCGCTATTAGTTTAATAAAAACTGTATTATTGATTTTTCACTAAATAATCAATTTCTACATCACTATTGGGGAACCATTAATGATAATTATTTAATCCCTAAAAATTATAAATAAATTCACATGATGTATATAATTATATAATATTTCTTGTGACTATTTATATTCTAGTTTTTATGAAGTTTATCACTAAATTAAAATTATTACACTTATAAGATATAAGAGAGTGACATGTTGTCACTTACTTTGGTTTGAATAATAATCACATCATTTTCTTGGTCAAAACTCCATGAAATGAATCTATTCTGACCCTTAGAGGATATGGGTGGAAATTTATTCATCAAATATAATTTTTCAGGTGTTGGGGTAATTTTATAATCTTATTTGTACCCTTAATTACCCGATATACCTTTAACTCTAGTAATTAAAAATTACCGTAGTTACTATTCATAATGTCTAAAAATAAAAAGTAGCCTATTTAACTAATTTTGACCTAATTATTCCAAATATGGAATCCATTTTTCCAAATTCAAATCATTGAAGATTCAGTATTTAATTTAAATTAATCCCACTATTGAGAAACTGAGTTTTTAAAGGTAAAACATTGCAAAAGATTTAAATGTTTTTACTCCTGGATTCAATGTAAAATTAATGATAATGACTTGAATTATATTAAATGGTAAAAAATTATTCAATATATACTTCAAGACCATTAAAAATGATAAATTACCCTTATAAAATATCTTGATGAAAAAAGTTGTTTTTAAATAAAATTTAGCGTATTTTTACTATTCATCAAAACATAAAAGTTAACAGAAAAATATTAAAAAATTATCCAAAGTATATATCAATATAATTATTGAATTGAATAATTATAATTTTTAAAATTTAACTCATAAATGTGTCAAAAACAATATTTCAAATGGTTGTGCAATCAAAAGGCGACAAAACTGCATTTTTTTAAAAATACTTATTTTACCTGAAATATTGATTTTTTTCTAATAAAATGTTCTAGAATATGTGTAAGATAAATTATTATGTAATAAAATTAAAAATTTAGTTAATACTGTTAATAATTTCTAGTTCATAAAAATATATCATTGTTTAGTGAAAATCAGTATTGCGTATAATACACGCTATCGAGGAAGGTCGCACTTGCGTGAAACACAAGCCAATAATAGTGTGTGTGTATACTACCAGATAATACAATGTTACATATATCACAATCAAATATTGGTGTATCATACAACAAAATAATTAAATGAATTTAAAAATAATATTTCTCATAAAATCTAGAGGTGTTACAGAAATGAATATTAATGAAATTCTATTAGATTAAAAAGTCATTAAAATTTTTCCTTAAGGAGTCAAATTATAGAAAAGGGTCTTGGATTATAATGAAATTATTCAGAAACAACCACAGATTAATTTAATATATATAGGAATATATCGTTCATCAACCCAATCATAGATTTCTCATGATAAAAATAATATATTGAACTTAAAGCAAAAAAAACAATCATCAATGGGTTAAAACCTAGTGGAAGACTTCTGATTATAGTAAAATCATATGCATAATAGTTTATAAATTTTTGACATGTACGAATATCCAAAACCTCAATCATATAAATTTTTTCTCATAATGAATGAAAATGATGTTTTATTAGATTTAGGTATTTAAAAACATGCGTTAATGTGTTAAAACCCAACTAACATCCTATAATTACAGATAAATCATTTGATTAAACATGTATTAATTTTTCCATGTATGGGTACATCTATTTTCAATATGATGTATGATGTGAATGACTAAAAAAACATTTTATTAATTTTAAAACTTTTAAAAATGATCATCAAAGTGTAAAAAACCCAATATAAAAAAATTAAATTTTTCTAAAATCATTTGCTATAATCGTAGATAAATTTGCGACATTATAAATTTACCACAAATAAATCTGATATTCTATGTTGTCAAATTTATAAAAAATGGTTTTTTATATTTAAAAGTAATTAAAACAATGTATCAAAGGGCTAAAACCTAATGATATATATCATATTTTCGTTCAATCATTAATTTGTTATATTAAAGAATGAAATGCATGTCGATATAATATGTAATTTACTTGATATGACCCAAAATGTGTTTTCATTTATTTAAATTTCAAAAGGCATGTCTCATATGGTAAATCCATAAAAAATTACCTTATATTGTCATGAATTCATAAGAAAAATATTTTTGATAAAAAATGTATTGATATATGGAATATCAAACTGCCATATGATGTGGTCAAAATGGATGTAAAATAGTTTAATTGTATTTAAAAGTCATTAAAAAAATGTATTAATGGGACAAAACCTAAAAAAAATTAAATTTTCATGAAACCATTGAATAAAAATTTCAATTAATTTGCAACTTTTTCACATAGATATCACATAAATATAATTTTTGGTGTTGTTATAATGACTGAAAAAACATTTTTCTAAGATTTAAAAGTCATTAAAAACATACATCGATGGGTTATAACCTATAAAATAACCATGGATTCTCTTTAAATCTTATGAAAAATTAAATAATCTAATTTTTGGATTGTATGAAAATACCACACATCAATCCGATTTTTGGTCTCCTCAAAATGACCAAAAATGTGTTTTTATTGATGTAAAAGTACAAATCATATGTTAATGTGTACAAACCATAGAAAATTACATATGATTGTTTCTAAATCAAAGAAAAACAACCACCATTTAGTTGTTTATTTTTTGGAACATTCCACAAGTCAATCCTAGTTGTAGTTTATTTAGAATGACCAAAAGTAAATTTAATTGATTTAAAAGTAACAAAACAATCCTCAAAGGTTCTAATCTTATAAAAATGCATCATATTATATTTTCTCCATAAAAAGGAACACCATTTTTTTGGATTTTTGGAATTGAACCCACAACAATCGAAAATTTATTTTGTTTTAAATTAATAAATGGGTGTATTCATTAATTTAAAAGTAAATGAATTTGCATCAATGGTTTAAAACATTGAAATCATCCTCAAATTTCCATGAAATCAAAAGAAATCGATAGATGATTTTTTTATGTGTATAAATTGACATCTGTCCATTCTACATGAATCATGGATAGATTGACTAAAAAAATAGTATTCTTGGATTTAAAAGTCATTTAAAACATGGGTCAATGCATCAAGTCCTAACAAATGACCTCCTATTTTGAGATGACCACGTGTCAGATAAACATGCCATTTATTCCTACATATCAAAAATAACTCAACAATCATAATCCAATGATTTTAAAATAATATATGATTGTATTTTAGGTTTTTAAACATTACAGGTTTATTTTATTTTTAGGTAATACTTTTTCCCTATACTTTTTCGTTCCCTTAATCTTATTCAATCTACTAATATCCCCATGTTTGTGGATTATGTTTGTTTTTTAGCTTCATCATCTTTATTTTATTCTATATTTACAATTACATAGTCCCCAGAATATTATTTCTCTTATTTTATGACTATATTTTCTACATTCTCCTTATAAAACGTATTAAACTACTACTTTTGGATTCTTATCTTTTGTAATTTTGGATTTTAGTTGTTTTTTATTTTACCTTTATTTGTTCTTTTATTTCAAATTCTTATTCAATTTTAATTCCACTTATGTTCATTCAAATATTATTTTCTAAAGAAATCACCTCTATTTATAGACTCAATCATTGAGGTTATATTTATTTAATATATTTTACTTATATTTATTTTTAAATGTTTATACTTGAGTTTATGTTATTACTTTGTTTTCATATAACATTTCATTCCTCTGTTACTTCTATTTCTATTTCTTATGAGTTCTTCTCCTAGAATGCACCTCTTCCAATAAGTTCAACTATCCCTCCAAATTATTCTTCTTTATAAATATTTTTTATATGATTCTTTCAACTTCAACATTTCAAATTTTTAATTTTCATTCATTTCATTTTCATTTTTTAAATCTTCCTTACTTTTTTTCTTCTCAATTTTTTCCATTGAATTTTAGACTTATCTTTTTCTTGAAATTCTATTTAATATTTTTCATTCAATTATTATACTACTTTTATTTTTATTTTTCTATTGGATTATTTTTTTCTTCTTCTAGTTTTTCTTATATTTTTCTATTTAACATGAATGTTATTTAGAATTTTTATTTTTAATTTTATTTTTTTAAAGGCTGGGGCCGAAGCCTCATTTTTATTAATAAAGCAAAGCAAAGACCTCTTTTAACTGGGTAGAGGGAGACCCATTACATAGCCCGAAGGCCCAGTGGGCTTGAAGCCCATTACATAGCCCGTAGGCCCAAAGTTTTGGCCAAATTCCTATTCTGTGAATAGTAACCCGGCTGCTACAGTACCCGCTACAGTAGCGCCACCGCTACAGTACCCTGCCACCGCTACAGTGCCCTGCCGCCGCTACAGTACCCGCTACAGTACTGCTACAGTAACCTGCGCCCAATGGGTTTTGAACCCCCATTTTTCATGTAGTATTACGGGGTGCTTACCACTAAGCCAAACCCCAACTACTAGAGTTTTTATTTATTCCAACTTCTGATCATGTTATCTTAAGCCTTCTCAATTCTAGATTAACTTCTAACTCTGGTTTTTTCTTTTTTATACCTATATTATTGTACCTATTTTATATATATTTTCTCTTTTCTTGTACTTATATTTTATTAAGTTTTCTTAAATATTTTATTTTTAATTTCATTTCCTCCTATTACACTTTTTCTTCATCTTCTAATATTATTTGAATCTTATACTTCTGAATTTTGGTTTTTTGATTCTTCTAGGAATTATAATCAAAATTTATATTATTGTTTTCTATTTTGACTTTAATTATATTTCTCATTTTAATTTTTCATCAAATCCTTCTTCTATAGTTTTTTATGTTTCTACATAAAAATTTTCTTAAACATTTGATCATGGGTTCTCTCATATACATATAGTAAAATTGGGTTCTCTATACCCAAATTGAATAGATCTTTTTGATTATCGTATAATTTATAAAGCGAGTTATTCATTATGTATTCATGCCATAATAGTGTTGATACTTTTGAATCTACTTTTTCTATTATAATTTCATCATATTTGTTTGTCATATTAAATGTTTATAGAATTTCTAGGTGATAATGATAACTATAAGATACTATAATAGTAATCTTAAACATATATCCTATGGTCTATACACATAATAATTATAAGACACATATAATGTCTGACTATCAATTGTTTTGGGATTATAAACATTGAGACTTCTTCTCATGGAATTTCAATTGGGGATATCATGTAGAGGATATCATGGGTATTATCCCACCAATAGAAACACCCCATGTTATAGGTGTTATATGTAGTTCCAAACTACATGTATATTTTTTCATCTCAATAGAGTTCATTATCCATATGTACTATCTTATTATGCACTTATAATAAATATAAATATGATGGAATTTATGTTTTGATGAGGTGGGGTGAGTTGGGTTTGTCATTTGTGGTATGACATTGATTGAAGGATCTATATTTTTTTATCGTCAAAAATGGTGAGATGTCTCGGGGCCAATTGATCGAGATTATATTAAACTTATTAAATCCAGGTCCATGGTGATTTAATGTAAATCGATAATGTAGGGTCAACAAATAATAAGGCACGAAATGATGATGATACAATGTGTGCATCCTACATTAAGAGATATAATGAGATAGTGAGATAAGATTACACAATGTGTTTTTCGTAGGAGGTTATTGTTGTTATGAATAAACTATATCTATGTAGAGGTAATTATGGGTTTCTAGATTTCACATTGAGTCTTTAAATAGTATTCATTACTAATGAGATAATTTTCAAGATGGTCACATAGGAATAATATTTAGAACATTGACCAATTATTGGGAATTATAGTCTATGACAAGGTGTGTCCAGTGAAGGTGTCCTGGAAATGTCTATGTTTATATGATCCAAAATAAATAAATAAAATCAATATTATTTGAGTGTAAAATAATATCCATTGAATTTATTAGATTTTTATATGAATATATTATTTAATAAATATGGTGAAATATATATTTTAGAATTAATATTAAATAAATAATATTCATGTTTTTAAAATTTAATGTAGATCCCAATAGAGTTATTGAATAATATTTTATCACATAACACTATTTATCTGTTAAAAGCATGTGAAAAATCATTTCTTCCATTTTTAGAAAGTTTTATGTGTTTTTGATTTTATTTTTTGGGAATTTTTTTATGTGTTTACTTCTATGGGGCCATTAATGATTTTTCTAAAATTAAAACCTTATTATATAATATATTAGAAGACCCAAAATGACGGGTCCAAGTGATTTCATGAATTATCTCTCTTCTCACCTCCTCATTTAAGTTCATGAGAGAGAAAGTAAAGGGACATTCATGGATATCATGATCCATGTTCAAGGATTGTTAGCTTGATATCCACAAAATGTGATGGTGTCGAGGAATCTCTAATATTTTCCACTAAAAACAATATTTCATAGGCTCATGATCTACCAAGATTCTAGAATTTGTTTGGATGCCCTTGAGGGTTCTAGGATTAGTTCTCTAGAGTAGTAATCACCGACAATGAGTGAAACATGTCTACAATCTAAATCGTAAAAAGAAAAATTTTGATTTAATTTTTACTTTTTAATTTATGATGATTAATTATATTTCACATGATCTATGAATGAATATGGAATTGAGTTTTCTATATTTTTTATTTTCAAACAAATTTTTCCTCTAAAGTTTTAATATACAATATTTCATGATTCTAGCACAACCTGAGATTCTGTTATTGCATTTTTTACAACTATTGATTTTATTTTTATATTCTACATATTTATTTTGTTTGTTTATTTATTTTTTATTATATTTTCAATATCTCTACATCCATCATGTAACACTGCATGATTTTACCGTATATTTATATAAAATAAATTTAATCTCATTGGTATCTTGAAGAATGTGTATCCCTGTAATTTTAAAATAGGATCATTATATTCAATAGGGTATATGACATGAAACACTGATATTTTACAAGAATATAAAACCCCTAATAAATTATGATATATTTATTTTTAAAATCACTTTGGTAGCTTTCGAAACATGTAACTATGAGTCAAAAAAGAATCGTGATACAGAATATCATTATAACATATCTGTTAAATTTGTTGGTATGAATAGGAATAAATATATTATGAAATTTATATGATTTATAGAGAGATAAAATAAACCCCTTGGTTATAAAATTATTTTAAATGAAAATAAATATCATTTTTATGAAAAAGGTGTTTTTTTAAGAACTTTATTTTCCAAAAAGGTTGTTTCATCTCATTTTGAGAGCATACATTAATATTAATTTTTTATAATTTCATAAAATTTATTTTAAAAATTTTAATTTATTTTTAAAATACTTATATTTAAATCTACTTTGTGTGAAATATTGGTATTTTTCAAATAAATATAATTTTTTAATGAATTGTGAAAATAATGATTTTTGTATAACTGTCATTTATATTAATAAATTTAGTAATATTAAATCCCCATTAGACATTTTGTTTAACATCAAAGTAATATAATTATTATTTATTTATTTTTTAATCCAATTAATTACATTTAAATTATCTTTATACTAGGCTTTAGTATCATTTTATTTTGGATTTTGAAAACACATTTTTTCTAAATCCTCTTTTAATGTGCATAATGTTTCCCCATTTTAATTAATTTAAATAACCCATAATGGGAAATTACATAGATGAAATTTATATATTATATATCTAACTATTTTAATTTAAAACTATTTAGTTTTTATATCAATTCATAAAGTTAATATTAGAACATCGTATGGTTAAAAAATGCATTAGTCGAAGAACTATTATTTGACACAGATTACGAGTTTTTATTTAAAAAACCACATATATGAAATGAATTTTAAAAAATGGATTTAATATTTTTTTATAAGAGTAATTATTATTATGTAGAAAGATTAAATTTATTTTTCTCTATAATAAATAGTAAAAAACGTAAAAAAATTATTTACTACAATTAATGTAAACAGGGTTTACTAAGTGTAAAATAAAGAATATAAGGGGTAAGAATGGCTTATCAGCATGTAAAATTATTATTGGATTCCCATATTTAAAACTTATAATATACCAAAATTAAATATCAGTCCATTTTGAATCATATTTTTATGGGAATGAATTTATCATTATTGATTCTTTTTGGAAATTTCCAAGTAATTTCCAAGAACGCCCCCTTTCCCACTTTTAAATGGGAACCACCTCCCTTCATTTATTACTGCTAGTAAATACATATATTTTTTTTATCCCTTGATAAATACCTCCTCAACATCCTTTTATAATTTATAGGTGTGCTATTCCCCCCAAAACACCAAATTTAATGTCCTTAAGAAGAGATCAATTGGTGGTTCCTCTAAGATAACAAAATTGTCATTAATAATCTATTTATATTCATTATTAATTTAAAAAAATTCAATTATATTTATAGACATACAATAAAAAAATATATCGTAGATAATTATATTTAATTATGTTAATGGAATAATTTATATCCTTCTCCACTTACAATAAACAGGAAACAAATTCATCTCTCATGTGTACCGTGGACTACAGCCTCACGAACTGATGTGGTTTGTTTTCCATCACCGAATATTTTTTATTATGTTAATGATGAAAATAAATTAGATATAAGATAAATAATACATGATATATATTATTTTAAATTAATATACTATCCTCTTCCTTCCCCTTTCACGCATTAAGGTAATGATATCGTTG
This sequence comes from Viscum album, assembly GCA_963277665.1. Classification (NCBI taxonomy): domain Eukaryota; kingdom Viridiplantae; phylum Streptophyta; class Magnoliopsida; order Santalales; family Viscaceae; genus Viscum; species Viscum album. The sequence goes on from OY728164.1 coordinate 1,822,987,920, forward strand.
CTCTTGTGTATATATGGTTTACCGTCTAAACAAAGCGATGTGAATCATTTTCACTATCCATATTCCTTGAATGGTTATAAAATATTATTTGATGATAAATATAATATTTATTACATTAATATTATTATGTATAAAATTTATATATATCTTATACAAGGGAGATATAATTTTAATGAAAAAGCACGCAAGAGAAAATAAAGAAATTAACAGTCAAAACAATGATATTAAAGAAATATTATTAACAGGTAGAGAAATGTTATAATATGAACATATATGATAATAAATATACTAATATTGTAATATTATAATTTAAATAAAATCCATATATCCAATATACATAATTTTTAATCATGTTTAATCAAAGGTAAACATGATGTAAGAAATTTCGTCTCAATTTACATTTCATTGAGACATTTTTGTTATTATCCACCAATATAATTTTATGTAGTATATATAGTAAACATTTTATGAATTTGACATCAATAAATATTTATTCATGATTTTTAAAATTTAAATTCATATTTATTCTTTTAGAGGGTAATAATTTGATTGTTATCAAAGTGTTAATGGACTTCATCTCAATTTTCCTTCATCATAGAATATACTTATTTTATTCCCTAGTTTATTTTATATGGTGTATAAAAATCCCATTTTCCAATAATATCATGAATACATGACAAATCATAGAAATTTATCTTATAACTTGAATTATTTCATTTAAAGGGATTTTTCATTATGGTTACCATGTTAGACGGAATTTCTAACTCAATTTATATTCATTGGGTTATATTAAATTTCCATTGTCTTTAATATGATATGTTTTTTGTGTAATGACTTATGATCATACTATGTTTTATTTATACTTATTTTATGTGTATTTTAATTTGATACACTTAATATATTCATTTATTATTTCTCACTTCTATTAGATTGACATTTTAATGGGTTTTCTACATTCACATACTAAATGAAATTGCCTGTTCTTAAATATCCAATTAATGAAATTATGAGAACATTTTATAATAAAAGCATTTAATTTTCTATTTTTTATTCAATAATTTTTAATTTAACAGTACAAATTTTAACTTCTTGGTATATTAAATAATTGAATTTTTTTTAATAAAATCAATATTTTTTATCTCTTCAGTCAAAAATCCATTTTCTTCAAAACCATGTTTTCATGAAATGTTTTCAAGATTTTTTCATTATTTCTATGATATTATTAAATTAAATTTTACCCATTATAGTATTTTTTAGAAAATATTTTAAAAATAATCATTCTTTGAGTTTCCAAAATATTTACTTTTTATACTTTTCATAAAAAAAATTGGGTAAGGAATCTTTATTTTAATATACTAAGTGTCAACGAAATGCCCCCTCCATCATGAACACTCTTTTAAATTAAACATATTTTAAAAAATTTACAATATTAATTTAAACTAAAATAGTTTTCCTAACATTATGGAAATTTTTATAGTGATTTTCAAAGTGAAAACAATAATTTTTTTAAAAAAATTTAATCTTTATTATATGGCCTTTATATTCATTAATGACAACGACCATATATTTAACTTGTGATGAATTTTTGATATGTTTTATTAATACCATAATTTTTCTTTCTCTAGGTGGTAAATGATCATTTTGACCAATTAATGTATTCACAATCGATTCCTTGATACATTATTATTGTCATAAATTTTATTTTGATTCACTCAATTTGTTATGATCATTGGAAATTACATTTCTACAAAATATATATATTCATTGTATAATGAATATTATTTTTCAATAAACCTTCTACATTTTTTATATAAAATGTTTACAATGAATGTTATTTGATTAAATAGATAAATATTGATTAATCTATATCTTTTAATAAATATGTATATTATTTTATTATGGCATAATGTCCATAAATTTAATCGATAAATGGATATATTTAGAATGTTTTGGACTTTATTTAAGAGGTGGCCCTAGAATTAAATTTCCTTATGATAAAAAAATAGATCATAAGGTAATGTAGTAGTTAATAATTATATTGGTTTTTACCCATAGTTTAAAATTGTCTTATAAAAATCTCATGATGGTAAATCTATCGTTTTTTCTGAAATCATTATGTCCAATAATTAAGCATTTCCTTTATTAATAATTTAGTTATTATTATTGTTTATTAGATTATTTTCACTTGTATTATCTATGGATATAGGTTTTGTTCATGTATTGATTAAATATTATGTGTATTTAGTGATTTACATTTTCATATTAATTATGAATTATCAAATAATGATATTCAAGATAATGATTAAATGGAATGTGTTTTATTTATTTATTATTCCATATTTGTTTCTATCCATGATATTTTCAAATTGATATTATTTTTAGATATATTTCATTCTCATTTTATTAATTAAATGGAATATGTGTTCAATTATTTACTTTCATATATTGATTATATCTTATTATTTCAAGATAGATTCTATTGTGTGTAGCCTTTATTGATCATTTGAGCTCACCTATATATTGTTTAATTTCCCCAAAATCAAGAATGTTTGTGATGATATATATGAAAAGTTATATTAGAGGAAATAATGATATTTTTTAGGAACAATTAATGTTTTAATGTGTATTTTAAAATGTAATATGTGAATCATTTATGTATCATGTTTACCAAGACTACTAAAATATGAAGTTCTTTGCGTCACGATCACTAATATATTGTTCGAATGTATTAATGTAACCAATGGGTTCATGATACTGGGGTTAAGTTTATTATAGATGGTATTATAGGGATTTTATTAGAACATGTGGGTACTAGATTAAGAAAACATAGATTAGGGATGGTGTCCCTATGATATAAATTGATGACAGGTCTATAAGAACATCCTTGAGATTTTTAAGGTCTAATTTTATGGTTTTTTCTAGTAATAAATCCATGTCTTAATACTATAATTTTATGTGGGTTTTGAATAGATATACCTACGGCTAATAACATTGAAAAAGGAAAATTGGGCTTGAGTCAAGCATTACCAATTATATAAAACTGAGATTTAATGTGAACCATGATTGACACTCCCAAAGGATATTCTATAAATAATTCACATATTATTTTAAAACAATTATGAAGGATTTGAATAAATGGTGACAATAAATAGACTATGTTATATTTAAAATGTATTAGTTTGAAAATAAGTTGTCATGGGTTTTAAATTATTTAAATGATTAAATGAATTTTTACTATGATTTTTGTTAGTCACAATATGATTTTTGGGTCTGGTAAATGATTTGAATGCAAAAGAATCATGTAAACATTGAATATAACAGAAAATGTAGTGATTTTGAGGAACCAAATGGGATTTTATGTATATGTTTAATCATATAGTTAAAATAATAGATACTCCATTTGATGTATTTTGTTACGAGAGTACATGATGATTAAGGATATTTTGGGAAACATTTATCGGAATACAACCCATTGGTTTAGTATATGTTTAGAGAAAATTTAATTTGAAGAATAATTTCTATACATTTTGTAGATCTGAGATTACTGGTATTGGAAAACATAAAATTTTATCTTATCATTTATGTTGTGTTAATTATAGTTGATTGTAATTTTTTAACATTTTCTGATGTATATTAATAATTTTTTGGAAAATGATAGTATATATGTCATGTGATAACCCATTGCATCTGGCAGGGACACAAGGATTGTACCAACTACCAAAGGGTGATAAGGGTTTAGCAACTACCATGGAACTATGTGATTACATAGTTAGTATTAAATTATTTTTTGAGTTAAATAATTTGATGGATAAATACTAATTTCATTTCAGGAATCGTATTATCACATTTAACATTTTTACAATTTTTATGAATTTGAGGTAAATAATGATATTCTGAGAGATGTTTTATTTGTTATAGGTATATACAATAATCAAAATTATCATAAAGTATTATTTCAAAAGAATGAAATTAAATATCTAGAGATACATGTTAAATGGTATGAGATCACTTTTGTGGAGAAACAAATTCATTAATATTGATAATATTTAAGTTAATTGGGATATAGGGTTAATTAATTTTAAAATAAACTATGATTAACATTTGGTTTAAATTTTGAAATAAAATGTATTATTTCTTTATATGAAGGTCTACAAATTTTTATTATTATCATACTTTGTGGGGACCATTTCAGTTATAGTCTGTATTAAATGATAACAGGAATATATTCTTACTATTTAATGGATATTATGATCTATTACAAGTTTATTTTATTTATTATGAAATAAATTAAATTTATATTGGGAATTCAGTACTTGGAGTGAGAAGTGATGTGTAAATTGATTGAACCACAACAAAATATGAACTATTGAGTCAATAAGGTTTCCTTTTGTCTTTTCCATTCCATCATGTTAGAGGGGAATGTTCAATCAATAAGGTTTCTTTATTACTCTACCATTCCATCATGTTTTGAAAATCATCAACACATTATCTTAAGGAGAATTTCTTTTACCCTATGTTTTACTTTAATAAGGTAATTTTCCATCCCCAAGTATGTTTATCCTTAACATGTTTTCATTTCCCACATTATAATCAAACTCATATTCTTTCTATGTATAAAAATCAGTTTCATAACTAAAACCTCATAATAGTATAAATATTTTGATAAAGAGACTTCTGTTTTCAGGATCTGAATCCAGGTTCTAAAAATTCTCTGAAATCAGACTCCGAACATTCAGAGTTCAGACTCCGAATTCTTATGAATTCAGACTCCACACTTTTTGAGTTTAGACTCCAAATTATATTTCAGACACCAATCATTGTGAGTTCTAACTATGAATTCTTATGAATTTCATCTCCGATCATTCTGAGATCAAACTCCAAATTCTATAAATTCATCCCCGAAAATTATTAGTTCAGACTCTGTATTCTTATGAATTCAGACTTCAGAATTCTATAGAAATCAGGTTCCAAATTTTTCTGATGGTAGAATCCAAATATCCTTGTACTATAAACACAAAATGTTTTTTTTAAGACTCTGAACATTAATTTTTCCTTATACTCCAAAAAAAATTTTGTTTGAGTGACCAGATTTTTAGATAATCTTGTTTGAGTTATAAAATGGAATCGTGCATTCATTTATTAACTAACCGTTGTTTGAGTGACACATGTATAGGTCCCTCCTAAATTCAAGGATTATATGACTGTTGGAGGAGGGATCCGGCCATTGAAGACGCGCCTATAAATAAAAGCTCATTCGAAAGAGCTCATATGTTTTAATGGGATTACCACTGGAAAAAATACATGATGTTGAAGTGACTTCAAGATATAGAGGATATTTAAACTCTCAATGCTTCATGCAGAATTTGTGAACAACATGTTCAAGTGTGAATTTTTTTTGACATTCCTCGTGCATATTCCAATCATTCTGATCATGGGCTTCTAGGTTTGGAAGATTGAGGTTCTGATTTCCTTCTAAATCAAGGTCTTGTAGGGATATCAAGACAGATTCCGATATTTGGACTGAGGGCATACCTAGGTGTGGGTAAGACTGAATTTTTTGAAAGTAAAAATCAAGGTACCTTTATACAAGGTTATTGGAAACCTTTCTATTTGGGTTAAAATATTTACTACTTGTTACTTGTATTATTTCATGTTTTCCACTGCATTTTGGTAGTTAAAGAATGTATAACTTTTTTTATACTTTATTATCTATGTACTCTAATAAATAAGATTCTATACACATTATGGAAGAATCATTATCTTTGTAAACAGTCATTATGTTTCATTTCCATAACCACATTTCCATAATCAAGCAAATTTTTAGTACTAAAAGGTCCTGTGAATTTATCTTATTTAACATTGGTAAACACTACCATATTTAAAAGTTCCAAAGGAATTTCTTAATGTATAAAATTCAACCCTCTCTTGTATATTGAGCATCTACATCATTATTTTGATACTACAATCCATATCATTTCTATCCTATAATTAGTATCAATGTTGGTCTCTGAAATAGTTATATTCACATATAAGTTTTCTTGCTCATTTTTTTCATTGTTCAATATTTTCCAGGCATAGTATATTTTTATCCTTGTTTACAATATTTTTATTACTAACAAGTTTGTGTGGAAAGATTTTCATTAAGATAGAAGGAATTAATATTGGTTCCATAGACATCTTAAATCCTTCTAGACCACCTATTTTAGATGGGAATGATTATGAATATTGGATAGTTCGTATGAAGTCTTCTGTTATTGACACTGGAGTGGTCAACATTGGTATTCTTACTTGAGATTAAAAGATTCATGATAAAGATGTTAGAACATTTACAAATCAAGAGAAGTGAGAATATCAAATTAACTTTAAATCATGCACTAATTTGTTGTGTTCCATGGCTAGGAATATATATATCCATATTTCATCATGTGAATTTGTGAATTGTTTTTGGATGAAACATGAGGTACACATTTTGGTATTTCCAATGTTATTGAAGCTGTTCTTAGAGTTGAGTAACATTGTTTTCTCTTTCTTTATAGAGAATCTATATGTAATATACAACAGTGATTTATGACTATTGTCAACAGCTTACAATCCATGGGTGAAAAAGGTTTGGATGATGTGGCACAAATAGACAAGATCATAAACATCATTCATAATGAGTGGGAATCCAAGAGAACAACTATAGAGGAGAATAGGAAAGTCTCACAGATTACTCATGATGAGATTTTTGGAACTCTTTTTCAACACGAGACTAGAATGAAGATAGATGATGATAATGTAAAGAAGAAGAATCGGAATATAAGTGTTGATTTTACAACTACTTCAAATCATATTAAATCCAAGACACCTGAGAGAGTTACTAGATCTAAGTCTAATAAGGTTACTGTTTTATCTTAATCAAGTGGAAGTGAACATTCTGAGAATGAACTAGCTAATCTTGGTCGAAGGATGAACATGATAGTTGGGAAGAAATAAATTCATTATAGATACTACAAAAAAGATAATAAAGACAATAAAGACTCCTAAGTCACCTATTATGAATGAAAACGAGCTGATCATATAAGGTATGATTGTCCTATGCTTAACTAAAAAGATGAAATGGAAAAGTATTCTGAGAGGAGTAGAAAGAAGTACTACAATGATAAAGCTAATATTTTCTTGAAAGCTAATGACTCCTGGAGTGCAAGTGGTAGAGACTCTTCTGATGAATCCTCAGAATAAGAATCTTCTGGACAGACGAATCTTGGTCTAATTTCCAGACACCTATTGAAAATCGTTGTTTAATGGGTAAGGTACACAATTCTAAATAAATTACCAATGTCTCCTTGAATGAAAACTATTGTGATAGTAAATATTATAAATCCTTGGATGAATATTCTTATTCTGATGAAGATAATATTTTACCTACCTATAATGAAGTGTCTAGGTTTTCTATGGATCTTGAGAATGAAAATTCTAATGTCAAGAGAATACTTGATAAGGAAATTTCTTGGATTTCTATTCTTACTAAGGACATATCAGATTTTACTAATGATCTTTATATGAAAACCAATGAATTTGAAAATATTCCAAAAACCCTTGTGGAAGTTAATTTTGAGAAGGATAATATTTCAATGGATATTAAAAACCTATTTTTAGAGAAAGATGTTTTGGAGAATAAACATAACTCTATGACTATTATTCCATAGGATAGGAATCAGGACTTACAATAATGTCTGAAATCTTTTCTTTGAGAAACGTCCTGGAAATTTTTCTTCTGATAATGAAAATTTTAAGAAGATTAATTCTCAGATTTGACCTCATGGTAATAATCATGGATTTGGTTATTCTCATGAAAAACCTGTTTTTAGAAACAAATTTTTCCTCCAAGAGCCCCTTCTTTACTAAATGTCAAAGCGATGGGAATTGTAATAATAATTGTTCTTTAAATAATATTCAATACTTTGGGATTCATAAGGCTTATTTTTCTAATAAAATATGGAAACCCAAAATTTTATTGTCTAGTAATTCCATATCTAAGAAAGATTAGATTTCAAAATTTATACTCTGTTATTTTCTAGAAAATAAATAATGTACCAACAACAACACATGGTACATGGATAATGGATGTTTCCGACATATGACTGGTAAAAAAAACATATTTGAAAATATTATCAAGACGAAAGGAGGAAAAGTAAATTTTTGAGACAATGATAATGGACAAATTATTGGTATAGTTAACATTGTTCATCTTGGAAAAACATTGATTTCAAATGCTTAAATGGTTAAGGTTCATAATAACAACCTCATTAGCATAATTCAATTATGTGATGAAGGTTTCCTTGTTAATTTTTGGAATGATAAGTTCTTAGTACACAATTCCAAGGAAGATTTTATTTTTTCTACCAATAAGCAAGAGAATGTTTACACACTAAACATAGAAGACCTAAGAGACAAGACCTACCATTCCTTAAATAAATAGAAGATTATACTTGGATGTGGAATAAAAGGTTTGGACATTTTAACCTTAGGAACCTATGATAAATCTATAAGAAATGACTAGTTATATATATACCAAATCATAGATTTGATTATTCAAAAGTTTGTGATCCTTATCAATATGGAAAGTGACATAAATCATGTTTTAAGTCCATTGGGGATGTCACAACCACTGATGCATTACAATTAGTGTGTATGGATCTCTTTGGTCCAACAAAAACTGGAAGCATTGGAGGCCAATATTTTGAGTTGATGATTACACAATATTTACATGAGTCTATTTTCTAGCAAAGAAATCTGAATATTTTTCTTATTCCAAAACAGTTAGAGCATAAGTTAAAAATGTGAAAAACCTTCCTTTGATATCTACTAAGAGTGATCAAGTAGGAGAATTTCAAAATTCTGATTTTGAAAATTTTTGTAGTAAAAAAGGAATTACTCATAACATCTCAGCACCCATAACACCTCAACAAAATGGTGTTGTTGAAATAAAAAATAGAATTCTTCAAGAGATAACATGAACCATGTTGAGTGAATATTTTTTAGCCCATAATTTTGGGTTGAATCTTTATGTACTTCTTGTTATAGTATAAATCATGTTTTTCTTTGACCTTTTCATAATAAAACTCCTTATGAGTTTTGGAATAGTAGGAAACCTAGACTTTATTACTTAATGGTTTTTGGTTTCAAGGTATTCATTCTAAATACTAAAGATAATCTACACAAATTCACACCAGAATCTGATGATGGAATTTTCTTAGGTTACACAACAACATCTAAGGCTTAAATATTTTTTTAATGAAAACAGTTGTACTATTGAAGAAACAGTGCATGTCAAATTTTATGAAACTGATCCTTTTGTTTTTAAACAACCTCAACTGCTATTTTCAGATGTGTTTACAAAAAATGATTTTCAATCATTTTTAGAAGATCCTTCAGATATAAAAAATGATCAAGAAAATATTTCCAAATCATTTACCCCAGAAGAATTCCTAACCTATGTAGATGAACAAGTTTTTCAAAATCCAAATCAGTTGTTTCTAAATAATCATCTCAGTGATAGTATCATTTGTGATGTAAATCAACCTGTAATGACTCGATGTTCCTTAATAAATGAAGTAGTAAAACTATCATTCATTTCACAATTAGAGAAAATAATCACTGATGATGCATTAGGTGATGATGATTGGATAAAATCAATGCAAGATGAGTTAAATGAATTTGAAAGTAATAATACATGGACCTTGGTTGAATGACCTAGGGAATCATCTGTAATTTAAGTAAAATGGGTCTTCAGAAATAAATGTGACGGAAATGGAATCATAGTAAGAAATAATGATAGATTGGTTCTTAAAGGATATAATCAATATAAAGTAATAGACTATGAAGAGACTTTTGCTCTAGTTGCAAGAATTGAATCTATTCGTATTATACATAGCTTGAAAGAATTATTCAATTTTACACTTTTTCAAAAGGATGTCAAATGTGCTTTTCATAATGGTTTGGTTCAAGATGAAGTTTTTTTTGAAAAAACTCATTTTTTTGATGATATAAAACATCCTGAACATTTTTACAAAATTTCCACAGCTTTCATTGGAATTAAGAAATCCACAGGAGTTTGGTATGATAGACTTACATGATTTTTGTTTCAAAATAATTTTGTAAAAGGAAATGATGATCCAACAATTTCTATAATGAAAGATAAGAAAATTGTTTTTATTGTTCAAATTTATTTTGATAAAATTATATTTGGTTCAACTCGCCAATCTTTAACTAATTACATTGCAAATCTAATGAAATCTGAATTTGAAATGAGTATGATGGGTCAGTTAACATTTTTCCATGGTTTTCAAATTTCTCAAAAAAACGGTAGGAATCTATATATTTCAACATATGTATATTAATGATCTTCTTAAAAAAGTATTAATATTACAACAGTAAGAGTATAAGTACTCCCATTGGTACCTAAAATTCAATTGATCTAGATGATGCTGGGAAACCAGTAGATCAAATATCTTTTAGTGGGATGATAGGAAGTTTACTTTATTTGGAAGCTAGTTGTCTAGACATAATGTGTTCAGTATGATTATTTGAAAGATATCAATCCAATCCTATGAAATCCCATTTAAAGGTAGTGAAAATGATTTTTTTCTACATAAATGGAACCATAGATCTTGGAATCTTTTAAAAATCTTTAAATGATTTTGTTTTAAAAAGTTTTTTGGATCCTAATTTTTGTGGATGTAGAATGGATAGGAAGAATACATCTTGTATAATGACCTGATCTTAAACATTACTTAATATTGAATTAAATTAATAATTCACATAGAGGATATTTTCAGGTTTAGTGTTTTAAAGAATTGGGAAGTAACTATTATATCTCAAAATATTACAAAGTAGAGACTTCTACTAAGTTTCCATAAAATAAATAATCTTAAAAAGAACCATATCTAGTTCCATGTTTTAGATAGCATGTGTTTCCTTGATCCCATCCTTGACCATATTCATCTTTATATCCCGTCTAAATCATTTAGAAAAACTTGGGATGAGCATAAAAAGCCCAGTAATTGATACACAAAGAAGGAAAAATGTTAGTTTTTCAAAACAACAAGTAGACCATGAATTCTTTATCAATGAAATACTTTTTACCTTTATGAAGTAGTAAAACTCTTCACTGAATAAAGGATCATTACTTACCCTTTTGTAACCAAAATATTACCATAAAAACCATATAAAGAACACATAACATATAAAGGTAACATGGGACATAAAAATACATAAATGGAATAACCATACGGTCGACTTCCACACATATCACTACATCGAATAGCCATACGGCCGACTTGCATACCCAATGCATTGAAGGTTATCTCGTAACCACCCATCCTGGTATTCACGGAACCACCCATCATATGGTTTATCACGTAACCACCCATCAAATGTCTGAGTACCATCATTACACATTAAATATTTCAAATATAAAAATTTCAATAACAACATTTCATTTGCAATCACAATAAGTAATTTCAAGATATTTAATTAATCAATCCATTTTTAAAAACCATTTAAAGGAGATTTTTGAATCAATGTTTCCCATACCACATTGAATATTTTAATAGAATTATAAATTTAAAACCTTAATGTAAATATAAATTAATACAGAAAACCATTTTGAAACCTTTAACATTAAAGATAAAGATTTAGAATAATAAATCATTAATATATTTTAAACCATATTATTGTTAAAGAGTTTTTAACAAAATGGGAGACTCCTGAATACAAATAATTGTGAAATAACATTTAATCAGAAAATTATAATATCATGAGAATAAAGGGATTCATGATATAATATGTCAAAGGACAGTATATACACCATATAAGAGTAAATGTTTTCATAATAACAATGAAGTCTCAATGTAAATGTAAATTGAGATGAAATCCATTATAAAAATGGTATCCTTAAAATAAGGATAAATCAATCACATAATTATGTGTGAGAAATATAAATACACCCAACATAAGTGGATATTAAGTGTGAAAAAATCATTGGTCATGCACACATATTCATAGGATTACATGTTCAAGAAGTAAAAGTTGAACCCAAAAAATCGAAATTGGGTGAAGACGTTCCCTTGTCAAAATTCGACAGCCTAACGGCGTCACTATAAAATTCAGAAAATGTGTTGATGAGAAACAAATTGTATCTCATCACTTGGAAATAAATTTTACATCAATAAGTATATATAAGAACATATCCCAACATAATAAGATATAAATTAAAACACATAACAAAAAGAAGTATTTTAAAAAAAGAGGGTGAAAGGTTCCCTTAATGATTTGGTAACTTACAAAACATATGCAACATGAAAGATGGATCATATAAAGAAGATATGAATACTCATAAATTAAAGTATATTACAAAAATATTACAATCATTGGAATTACATAGATCACACAAAAGGATATAGTGGCAAATAGAGCATGAATCTCATTGAAATCAAAAGTGAGATGAAACCCTTTTACTACATTGTAATCAACTGAGTCGTATGACCAAAAGTTAAAAACCACCAAATAAATCACATTATACCATTAATATAATGATGATAATTATAATATATATCAAAATTCAGTATATAACACACCACATGAGATAAATAAGTGGCGATCAATGGAAATATCACAGAATTAAAAGTGAGATAAGAAAATCCCTTACAAAAATTTGGCATCCTAATGGTGCCCCTTAAAAATTCTTAAAAATAATTGATGAAAGTAAGAGGGGGTATCTCATCATATGAAAATAAATATTACAAAATGGTGAATATAAAACAACATAATCCAACATAATAACATTGAGCATTAAATAAATGACATAAAAGAGAGTACTTGAAAAGAAAGAGAGAGGATGGATCCCTTACCTCAAGCCCGACTTGTCTTGTTCGTTTCATTATATACCTGAACATTAAACTTTGGTCAATTTATAATTACATAAGGATATCCTTTAAATATTATTATTCAGTTATTATAACATTGTATAATTTTATAATAATTGGTTAATAATGTGAGTTCATAGTAGACATTTTTGTCGATGTTTGGTACATGAGTCAAAAATGAACTTGTTTGAAAAGAATTGTCAATGTAGTTGTAAGTACATCATATCCAGAATAGTATTAATGATTTAAATATCATATATATCAATTATATATTAGATTTATACTTCTTCCATAATATTTGGAGATAAAAAATGAAAAGCACCGTTCATGAAGACGGTAGGGCGTACGTACGCATGAATGCTACTTACAATTCATTGTCATATTAATGGAATTAAAACTAAATAAGAGATATATATATTATAATTCCAGAAAGATATCCATCTTTTATATTTAATATATGACATATATATCCATTATATATATGTACTTTTAATAGTACATATCATTTGGAGATAAGAAATGAAATGTACCGTTCATGGAGATGGTAATCCGTATGTACGCATGAACGCTAATTTCATTTCTATTTCGTATTTAATGGAATAAAATAAAAATTATATAAAGGTATATAATAATTACAGTATAATATCATATATAATATCATTAACTCCATCCTTTATACATCCCACACAAGGCATTAACGAATCAATTCACTTTAAGGGCGCGGTAGTCCGCACTTCAAAAAATGAAATTATCGCGTTTATCCATAATGAAAACCATAACTTTATTCCATAAATGAAAAATACATAATCATTAGGAAAACATAAACATAATAAATATCATATATAAATAGAGTGACATCTTAATTTCCACCATTAAAGGTGTTAAAAATAGATTGAACAATCATCGTTTCACGAGGCAGAAATTAACCAACCACAGAAAAAGTACGTTCTTTAACCATTAGACGGAGGTGTGTGTAAGTGTAAATCAAATAATTCTCATAAAAACATCCTAGTATACTTTAGATACTGGTTTTGTTACAAAATAAAAGAATAAATTTTTTTAAGGGGTTGGAGAATCAAAATAAAACAAAAGAACACAACTGAATAGATTACCTTTAAATAGGGTAACTCCTCTTGGTTTGAGATCACATGCTTCCTTGGAAAGACATCTACCCAAAGTGAAATTTATAGGAGTAATAGAGGGATGTGGGGAGACAATATGAGTAGATTTTGGACAACCCAAGGGATAGAGAGGTGTGGGTAAGGAGGTAGAGTTGGGGGCCTTTTATGAAAGGGAGGAGGGGCACTCTTGGAAAGTCAAGAAATGTTACTTTATATTAAAATGAGTTTCGTATTTTAAAGGTCCCTTATTGACATATTTCAAAGATAAGGTGATAAGTGTTTTAAATATTCTCATCAAATATAATTTGGACAAGTGAAAGTCCTATATTTTACATTATGTTTTCATTTTATTTAAACCGTTCATTAATGAGGTAATCACGACATCATCATGGTGTCATAAATAAATTAATTTATTTAATGTCTAAAAATTATAAAAAAAATACTATGATGTAGGAAATATTTTTATATTCCAAATTAATATTTATAGTCAAAATTATGACTTGTATAACCCCATGTAAAAATTGTTTTAGTAAAACAAATACATGTTTGTGACATTTGTATTTTAACTTTAAATAAAAAAGTAATTAATGTCATTTTCCTACCAAAGTGGCTCCATGGGGTCCCCAAGTTGACCCATGTATTTTCTTGTTCTTCCATGACTCATCCAATAAGGTTAGGACATGTTTCAAGGTCATTTCAGATTATTATAACATTATCTTTACCTTAAATTACACTAATTACCTTTAATCGTGATTAATAAAACTTACAAGTTACTATTTACCAAAAAATATTTTCATCCCATTAAACCACATTTTACATACTTATGATAACCTTGTATGTCATATTTTTCGTAATTAAAATCACAGTGGTTGTAAAATTTCATTTAAACAAAAAATTAGTTTTTTAACTACCACATAGTGGTTTCACTATTAATCAAAAAATTAAAGTTTTTCAGAAAAAATAACAAAAATTAAACCTAAGCTAAATTTGATATTCCGAATTCAAAAATGATGTCTATTTTACAAAATTACAAACATATAGGTTTAATTAATCAATTTAATAATTAATTTAGGTTGTCAAAACAAATAGCGTGTTTTTAAGAAACAAAATATATCAAAAGATTGACACTATTATAAGTCCAATTTCAAAGTAAAATTAATTCTAATGACCACAATTGGATTAAATGGTAAAAATATATTCTATATAAACTTTAAACCCAATTAAAAATATAATCTATCCATATAAATAAATTAGATTAAAAGTAGGTTTTGAATTAAAATACAACATTTTCACTAAGAATGAACTTTATCGAAAAAATATCAAAAATTTACACAAAGTAAATTTTGATGTCCAGATTCTAAATAAGGATTTTATTTGGACCAATATAACATATAAATTTGTAAAAAAGTGGATTTAAATAAGGTTCGCCATCAAAAGGCGATTAATCAACCTTTTAAAGAATATCCGAATATTTATGCTTAGAATTGGATTTATTCGCATTTTAAGCCTCTAACATTTTTTGGAATCAAGTAAAAATATTTGACAAACATATATAATAATTTTGTAGGTAGTTCTATTCATTCCATACATTACAATGGCTAGGAATTATCTACCATTTAAAATAATGTTATTTTATTATTAGAGTGAAACGTAAGATTTTCAAGAAACTCATTGTTGCATATTGGGTACGCCATCGAGAATAGCATTACCTTTAAAGTAATATCAATATTTTATTCTCAAATATTAATAAATATAGAAATTTAATATTCTTTATTTACCTGTGGTGTTACATCCTTCTCCCCTTTTGGGAATTGTGTCCTCGCAATTTTAAAATTGGGCTTGGAAACTTCATTGAAAGCCCAACATCGGAAAATGAGTCTATTAAACTATCACTTTAAAAGAAAGAAAGGGAAGTACAGAGGTCACCCGAGTTAACTCATACTAGGATTCCATGTAGGAAAACATGGACATGGAAGGGAAAACAAAGGGTCGTGTTCTGATGGAGAGTGATAGAAAACATGTTTAGGAGATAGTTAACCACCAGAAAATCTCAAACTTGTGATGGGTTAAACGGTATTTGATTCCCCGGTAGGAAAATTTAACAGCCAACATTTTAGTTTTAAGTTACTTTTCATTGAGAAATTTATTTATGAGATTAACTAATTCATAAGGAAACATACTTTCTTGTCATGTTGACTTTCAACTTTTACTATATTTCTTACACAAACTCATATTTTCTCCAAAAGACAAGTATTTAGGAAGACATTCTCACATTAAGAGTAATATAATCAACTTCTTGAGAATCAACTAATAAAAAAAAGAGAACTATATATTTACCATGTCTTTAAACCATAACCAAAACCAAAACCAGAAAGGATAGTACACGATCATATAATACCCAAAAAGGATAATCCTTTATTAAATGAAAATTGATTCTTAATCTCTAAAATTTGTCCAACAAAACCCAAAGTTGAACGAAGAACATTCTATAAACAATTTGTCTATAAAATTATTCAAATTAAACCAAACTAATATTGAAACGAAAATATTTGAAATATTTAATCACATATTCATCCAAGGTAAAAATTAACATTTATCTTCAAATAACATTAGTTGCTCTTAAAGTCTCATATTGTAAAGAAACTAACCTAATCATATAACCTTTATGATAGGTAAATATTTTCCTAGATAATCCAAAATCAACTTATTCTTGATTCATAAAATTATATAACTAAAAATAATTTTCCAAACTTACTAGGGACTTCACATACTCCAGTGGTTGGAAATAAATACCAATCACATTTTGGGTGTGGTTTTGATTCTCACTGCTTTGTCCGACGCGACGGGTTGTCACACAGTCTGCATGTTGTCCTTTTTCCAAAACTATATAATTCCTAAAAAATTCCCCAAAAAGAGATAAAATCATCAAAAATAACCATAATATAATTTAACCTCAATTGTACCTCATGCCTTTCATCTTCCATCATATAGTAACCCATAATTACCTAGAATGTAAGATCGTATAAACCCTAATGGTTACCTGTATAATTATTACCTGAACTTCCACATCGAGTTGGTCATCTCGTATATGATGCATTATATAAATCCCCATGGTTCAAGTGGTTGATCATGAATCCTTCATAGTTGTTTTAGAATAACCATGAGTTTTTTCATTGAATCCCCCATTTCATCCAGTCTCTTAATCAAAGAACCACCACATTTTCCTTCAAACCCATTGTCAAATTGGTGCCTGCTAGATCCATCCTTTTACTAAAACCAGAAATGTCATGTGAGTATATCAAAAAAACCATCATGTACTAATGAGGAAGATAAACAGTAAGATATACTTACTCATTCACTTTATCTAGAAACTATGACTCTTTTTGAAATCTTAGCTATTATGGTAATGTCACTTATGCTTAGAGAATACACTAACCTCTAAAGTTATCAAAACTGACCTCTGATACCAACTATAAGGACCCAACCTTAAACCTTACTTAATATTGAATTAAATGAATAATTTACATAGAGGATCTTTTCAGGTTTAGATTTTTAGAAAATTAGGACATAACTATTACATCTCAAAAAATTACAAAGTAGACACTTCTAATATGTTTCCATAAAAGAAAAACTCATAAAAAGAAACATGTCTAGATCCATGTTTTAGATAGTATGTCTTTCCTTGATCCCATCCTTGACCCTATTCATCTTTATGTCCTGTGGAAAACACTTAAAAAAACGTGGGATGAGCATAAAAAGCCCAGTAAAGGATACAAAATGGTGGAAAACTGTTAGTTTTTCAAAACAACAAGTAAACCATGAATACTTTATCAAAGTAATACATTTCACCTTTTTGATGTAGTAAAACTCTTCAATGAATAAAAGATCATTACAAACACTTTTGTAACCAAAAGATTACCATAAAACACATATAAAAAACACATAACATATAAATGTAACTTGGGACATAAACATACTTAAATGGAATAACAATACGGTCAAATTACACACATATCACTACATTGAGTATCCATACGGCCGACTTCCATACCCAATGCATTGGAGGTTATAACTTAACCACCCGTTCTGGTATTCACGACACCACCCATCATATGGTTTATCACATAACCACCCATCAAATGTCTAAGTTCCATAATTACACATCAAATATTTCAAATATAAACATTTCAATAACAACATTTCATTTTCAATGATAATAAGTAATTTCAAGATATTGAATTAATCCATCCTTTTTCAAAAACCATTTAAAAAAGATTTTTGAATCAAAGTGTCTCATACCACTTTTAATATTTTAATGAAATTATAATTTTAAAATGTCAATTTACATATAAATAAATACTGATAACTATTTGGAAAACATGGACATTAAATATAAAGATTCAGAATAATAAATCTTTACAACATTTTAAACGATATTTTTGTTAAATATTTTTTAACAAAATGATAGACTCTTGAATAAAAATAATTGTGAAATAGAATTTTATCAGAACATTATAATATCATGAGAATAAAAGGGTTCATGATATAATATGTCAAAGGACTGTATATACACCATTTAATAGTGAATTGGTGCATAACAACAATGAATTCTCAATGTAAATGTAAATTGAGATGAAAACCATTATAAATATGGTGTCCTTAAAATAAGGATAAATCAATCACATATTTTTTTTGTGAGAAATATAAATACACCCAATATAAGTGTATATTAAGTGTGAACCAATCAGAGGTCATTCACACATATTCATAGGATTACATGTTCAAGAATTACAAGTTGAACCCAAAGAAATCGAAATTTGGTTAAGACGTTCCCTTGTAAAAATTTGACAGCATAACGGCGTCACTATAAAATTCATAATATGAGTTGATAAGAAAAAAAATTGTATCTCATCACTTGGAAGTAAATTTTACATAAATATTGAAATGGAAGAACATATCCCAATATAATAATATGTTAATTAAAATACATTACAAAAAGAAATCTTTTAAAAAAAGAGGGTGAAAGGTTCCCTTTATGATTTGGTAAATTACAAAACATATGCCACATGAAAGATGGATCATACAAAGAAGATGTAAATAATCATAAATAAAATTATATTACACAAATATTACAATCATGGGAAGTACCTAGACCACACAAAATAAAATAGTGGAAAATATAGCATGAATCTCACGGAAATCAAAAGTGAGATGAAACCCTTTTACTATGTTGTAATCAACTGAGTCGTATGAACCAAAGTTAATAACCTCCAAATGAATTATATAATACCATTACTATAATGATTATAATGATAATATATATCAATAGTCCATATATAATACACCACATGCAATAAACAAGTGGAGAACAATGGAAATCTCACAGAATTAAAAGTGAGACAAGAAAATCCATTACCAATATTCGGCAACCTAATTGCGCCCCTTAAAAATTATTATAAAGAATTGATGAGAGTATGAGGGGATCTATCATCATATGAAAATAAAAATTAATGTATGATAAATATAAAATAACATCCTCCAATATAAGAACATGTATAATTAATGAAATGACATAAAAGAGAGTACTTGAAAAGGAAGAGAGAGGTCGGATCCCTTCCCTCAAGTCCGACTTGTCTTGTTTGTTTCTTTATATTCCTGAATAATAAACTTTGGTCAATTTATAATTACTTAATTTAGTCCTTTAAAGATTATTTTTCAGTTCGTATAACATATTATAATGTTATAATAATTGGTTAATAATGTGATTTCATATAAGACGTTTTTGTCGATGTTTGGTACATGAGTCAAAAATGAACTTGTTTGAAAAATATTGTCAATGTAGTTGTAAGTAAATCATATCCAGAATATTATTAATGATTAAAATATAATATATATCCCGTATATATTCGTTTTATAATTATTTCATAATATTTGGAAATAAAAAATGAAAAACACCGTTCATGGAGACGGTAGGCCGCACGTACGGATGGACGCTACTTTCATTTATTTGTCATATTAATGGAATTAAAACTAAATGAGAGACATAAATATTATAATTCCAGAATGATATCCATCATTTATATGTAATATATGACATATATATCCATTATATATATGAACTTTTAATAGTACATAACATTTGGAGATAAGAAATGAAATGTACTGTTCATGGAGACGGTAAGCCGTACATACGCATGAACCCTAATTTCATTTATATTTCGTATTTAATGGAATAAAATCATAATTATATAAAGTTATATTATAATTAAAGTATAATATCATATATAATATCATTAACTCCATCCTTTATATGTCCCACACATGGAATTAATGAATCAAATCACTTTGAGGGGGCGGTAGTCCGCACTTCCAAAAAATAAAATTATCACGTTTATCCATAATGGAAACCATAAAGTTATGAAATAAATTAAAAATACATAATCATAAAGAAAAAATAAAATTAATATATGTAATATATAAAGAGAGTGACATCTTAATGGTCACCATGAAATGTGTTAAAAATATATTGAACAATCATCATTTCGCGAGGTAGAAATTTTCCAACCACAGAAAAAGTATGTTCTTTAACCATTAGAAGGAGGTGTTTGTCAGTGTAATTCAAATAATTCTCATAAAAACATCCTAGTATACTGTAGATACTGGTTTTGTTACAAAAGAAAATAACAAAAAGGGTTTAGGGGTTTGGAGAAGCAGTATAAAACAAAAGAACACAAGTGAATATATTACCTTTAAATTGGGTAACTCCTCTTGGTTTGAGCTCAAAGGCTTCCTTGGAAATAATTCTTCCCAAAGTGATGCTTCTAAGAGTAATAGTGGGATGTGGGGAGATAATATGAGGAGAGTTTGGTCAAGAAAATGGCTTGAGAGGTGTGGGTAGGGAGGTAGAGGTGGGGGCCTTTTATAAGAGGGAGGAGGGGCACTCTTGTAAAGTCATGAAATGTTACTTTATATTAAAATGAGTTTCAGATTTTAAAGGTCCATAATTGATATATTTCAAAGCTAAGGTGATAGGGGATCGAAATATTCTCATACAATAGAATTTGGACATGTTCAAGTCTTATATTTTACATTATATTTTCATTTTATTTAAATCGTTCGTTAATGATGTAATCGCTGCATCATCATGGTGTCTTAAATAAATTAATTTATTTAATGAATTAAAATTATAAAAAAATACTACGATTTAGGAAATATTTTTATATTTCCAATTAATATTTATAGTCAAAATTATGACTTGTATAACCCCATGTATAAATTGTTTTAGTAAAAATATACTTATTTGTGGCATTTTTATTTTAACTTTAAATAAAATGTTTTAAATGTCATTTTCCTACCAAAGTGGCTCCATGGGGTCCCAAAGTTTACCCATGGATTTTCTTGTTTTTTCATGACTCATCCAATAATGGTAGGACATCTTACAAGGTCATTTCATATTATTATAACATTATCTTTACCATAAATTAAACTAATTACCTTTAATCGTGATTAATAAAACATAAAAGTTACTATTCACCAAAAAAAACATTCATCCCGTTGAACCACATTTTACATTCTAATGACAAACCTGAATGTCAGATTTTTGAAATTCAAATCACAGAGGTTGTAAAAATTCATTTAAACTAAAATCGGTTTTTTATCTACCACATAGTGGTTTCACTACTCATAAAAAAATTGTTGTTTTTCAGAAAACATACTAAAAATTCACCCTAAGCAATATTTGACATTCCAAATTCAAAAATGAGTTATATTTTACAAAATTAAAAACATATAAGTTGCATTAATCAATTTAATAATTAATTCCCGTTGTCAAAACAAATAGTGTGTTTTAAAGAAACAAAATATATCCAAAGTTTGACACTAGTTTAAGTCCAATTTCAATGTGAAATTAATTCCAATGACCACCATTGGATTAAATGGTAAAAATATATTCTAACTAAACATTAACCCTAATTAAAAATATAATATATCCATATAAATAAATTATATTCAAATGAGGTTTTGAATTAAAATAAAACATTTTCACTAAAAATGATCTTTATCGGAAAAATAACAAAAATTTACAGAAAGTAAATTTCGATGTCCAAATTCTAAAGAAGGATTTTATTTGGTCCAAGATAACATATAAATTTGTCAAAAAGTGTATTTAAAAAACGTTCTCCATCAAAAGTCGGTTAATCGACCTTTTAAAGAATATTCAATTATTTACGCTTAAAATTGAATTCATTGGCATTTTAAGCCTCTAACATTTTTTGGATTCAAGTAAAAATATTTGACAAACGTATATAATCATTTTGTAGTTAGTTCTGTTCATTACAACCATTACAATGGTGAGGCATTAACTACCATTTAAAATAATATTATTTTATTAATAGAGTGCAATGTATGATTTACAAGAAACTCATTGTTGCGTATTGGGTACGCCATCGAGCATAGCGTTTCCTATAAAGTAATATCAATTTTTTATTCACAAATATTAATAAATATAAAAATGTCATTTTCTTTATTTACCTGGGGTGTTACATCCTTCCACCCTTCTGGGAATTGCGTCCTCGCAATTTTAAAATTGTGCTTTGAAACTTCATTGAAAGCCCCACAACGGAAAAGGATTTCATTAAACTGTCACTTTAAAAGATAGAAAGTGAAGTACCGAGGTCACCTGAGTTAACACATACTAGGATTCCATGTAGGAAAACATGGACATGGAATAGAAAACAAAGGGTTATGTTTTGATAGAGAGTGATAGAAAACATGTTTAGGAGAAATTTAACCACCAAAAAATCACAAACTTGTGATGAGTTAAACGGTATTTGATTCCCCAGTAGGAAACGTTAATATAAAACCTTTTAGTTTTAAGTTACTTTTCATTGAGTAATTTATTTATGAGCTTGACTAAATCAGAAGAAAACATACTTAATTGTCATGTTGACTTTCAACTTTTACAAGATTTCTTATACAAACTCATATTTTCTCCAAAAGACGAGTATTTAGGAAGACTTGCTCACATTAAGAGTACTATAATCAACTTCATGAGAATCACCTAATCCAAAAAGGAGTACTATATATTTCCCAGGTCTTTAGACCTTAACCAAAACCAAAACCAAAAAGGTTAGTACAGGATCCGATAATACCCAAAAAGGATAATCCATTATTAAAAGAAAATCTATTCTTAATCTCCAAAATTTATCCAACAAAACCCAATGTTTAGTGAAGACCCTTTGATAAAAAATTTGTCCATAAAATTCTTCAAAGTAACCAAACTAAGATTGAAACCCAAATATTTTTTAGGATTTAATCACATACTCTTCTATGGTAAAAATTAACATTTATCTCCATGTAACATTAGTTTCTCTTAAAGTCTCATTCTGAAAAGTAATTAACCTAATCATATAACCTCCATGATAGGTCAATATTTTCATAGATAACCCAAAATCAACTTATTCTTGATTCGTAAAATTATATAACTAAAAAGAATTTGTCATACTAACCAGGGACTTCACATAGTCCAGTGGTTGGCGATAAATTCCAGTCGCACTTTGGTTGTGAGTTCGATTCCCACAGCTTTGTCCGACGCGATGGGTTGTCACATGGCCTGCTTTTTGTCCTTTTTCCAAAACTATATAATTCATAAAAAATTCCCCAAAAGGGATAAAATCTTCAAAAATAACCACAACATAATTTAACCTTAATTTTACCACATGCCTTTCATCTTCCGTCATATAGTAACCCATAATTACCTCAAAAGTAAGGATCATATAAACCCTAATGGTTACCTTCATAATTATTACCTGAACATCCACATCGAGTTAGTCATCTCATACATGATGCATTAGAGAACTCACTAAGGTTCAAGTGGTTGATCATGACTCCATGATAGTTGGTTTATAATAACCACGAGTTTCCTCATTGAATCCCCCATTTCATCCAGTCCCGTAATCAGTGAACCACCTCAGTTTTCTTCGAAACCATTGTCACTTTGGTGCCTGCTAGATCCATCCATTTACTAAAACCAGAAATTTCAGTGTGAGTATATCAACAAAACTATATACTTACTCATTCACTTTATCTAAAAACAATGACTCTTTCTGAAATCATTTCCATTATGGTAATGT
This sequence comes from Viscum album, assembly GCA_963277665.1. Lineage (NCBI taxonomy): Eukaryota > Viridiplantae > Streptophyta > Magnoliopsida > Santalales > Viscaceae > Viscum > Viscum album. The sequence continues at coordinate 1,823,012,079 of OY728164.1, forward strand.
CACCTATGCATAGAGAATACCCTAACCTCTAATGTCATCTAAACCGACCTCTAATACCATCTATAAGGACCCGGCCTTAAACATTAGTTAACATTGAATTAAATGAATAATTAATATATAGGATCTTTTCAGGTTTAGAGTTTTAGAGAATTATGACCTAGATATTACATCTCAAAAGATTACAAAGTAGACACTTATACTATGTTTCCATAAAAAAAACTCTTAAAAAGAAACATGTCTAGTTCCATATTTTAGATGGCATGTCTTTCCCTGATCCCATCCTGGACCCTATTCATCTTTAAGTCCTATGGAAAACATTTAAAAGACTTGGTATGAGCATAAAAATCCCAGTAAAGGACACAAAAAGAAGAAAACTGTTAGTTTTTCAAAATAATAAGTAAACCACGAATACTTTATCAAATTAATACTTTTCACCTTTATGATGTAGTAAAACACTTCACGGAATAAAAGATCATTACATACCCTTTTGTTACCAAAATATTACCATAAAACCCATATAAATAACACATAACATATTAAGGTAACTTGGGATAGAAACATACTTAAATGTAATAACAATACGGTTTACTTCCAAACATATCACTACATAGAGTAGCCATATGGGCGACTTTCATACCCAATGCATTGGAGTTTATAACGTAACCACCCGTCCTGGTATTCACGACACCACCCATCATATGGTTTATCACATAACCACCCATAAAATATTCCAAGTACCATCATTACACATCAAATATTTCAAATAAAAAAATTTCAATAACAACATTTCATTTGAAATCACAATAAGTAATTTCAAGATATTGAGTTAATCAATCCTTTTTCGAAAACCATTTAAAAGAGTTTTTTGAATCAAAGTGTCCCATACCACTTTGAATATTTTAATGGAATTATAATTTTAAAACTTTAATGTACATATAAATAAATAATGAAAACCATTTTGAAAAAATGGACATCAAAGATAATGTTTTAGAATAATAAATCTTTAAATCATTTTAAACGATATTTTTTCAAATAGTTTTTAACAAAATGAGAGACTCTTGAATACAAATAATTGAAAAATAACATTAAAGAAGAACTTTATAATAACATGAGAATAAAAGGATTCATGATATAATATGATAAAGGATATTATATACACCATATAAGAGTGAATTGGTGCATAACAAAAATTAAGTCTCAATGGAAATGTAAATTGAGATGAAATCCATTATAAAGATGGTATACTTAAAATAAGGATAAATCAGTCACATAATTTTGTTTGAAAAATATAAATACAACCAATATAATAGGATATAAAGTGTGAACCAATCATATGTCATTCAAAGATATTCATAGGATTCCATGATCAAGAAGTACAAGTTGAACCCAATGAAATCAAAATTGGGTTAAGACGTTCCCTTGTAAAAATTCGATAGCCTAACGGCGTCACTATAAAATTCAGAAAATGAGTTGATGAAGAAAAAAATTGTATATCATCACTTGGAAATAAATTTTACGTCAATAAGGATATATAAGAACATATCCCAACATAATAATATGTAAATTAAAATACATAACAAAAATAAGTCTTTTAAAAAAAAGAGGGTTAAAGGTTCCCTTAACGATTTGGTAACTTACAAAACATATGCCACATAAAAGATGGATCATACAAAGAAGATGTAAATACTGATAAATGAAATTATATTACACAAAGAGTACAATAATGGGAAATACCTAGACCATAGAAAAGAAAATAGTGGCGAATATAGCATGAATCTCACGGAAATCAAAAGTGATATGAAACCCTTTTACTACGTTGTAATCAACTGAGTCGAATGACAAAAAGTTAATAACCGCCAAATGAATCACAAAATACCATGAATATAATAAATATCATGATAATATATATCAAAATTCATTATATAATACACCACATGTAATAAATAAGTGGAGAACAATGGAAATCTCACAGAATTAAAAGTGAGAAAAGAAAATCCCTAACAAAAATTCGGCAACCTAACGACGCCCCTTAAAAATTCATAAAAATAACTGATGAGAGTAAGAGGGGGTCTCTCATCATATTAAAATAAAAATTAAATTATGCAGAATATAAAATAACATCCTCCAACATAAGGTCATGGAGCATTAAAGAAATGACCTAGAAGAGAGTACTTGAAAAGAAAGAGAGAGGTCAGATCCCTTACCTCAAGTCCGACTTGTCTTGTTCGTTTCATTATATTCATGAATAATAAACATTGTTAAATTTATAATTTATTAAGGAAATCATGTATTGATTATAATTCAGTTCTTATAACATATTATAATGTTATAATAATTGGTTAATAATGTGAGTTCATATCAGACGTTTATGACGATGTTGGGTACATGAGTCAAAAATGAACTTGTTTGAAAAGCATTGTCAATGTTGTTGTAAGTAAATCATATCCAGAATAGTATTAATGATATAAATATCATATATATCCATTATATATTCGTTTTATACTTATTCCATAATATTTTGAGATAAAAAATTAAAATCACCGTTCATTGAGACAATAGGTCGTACAATCGCATGAACGCTACTTCATTTCATTATCATATTAATAGAATTAAAACTAAATGAGAGATATATATATTAAAATTCCTTAATTATATCCATCGTTTATATGTAATATATTACATATATATCCATTATATATATGTACTTTTAATAGTACATAACATTTGGAGATAAGAAATGAAATGTACCATTCATGGAGACGGTAAGTCGTACGTACGCATGAACACTACATTCATTTAGATTTTGTTTTTAATGGAATGAAATAATAATTATATAAAGTTATATTATATTTACAGTATAATATCATATATAATATCATTAAATCCATCCTTTATATGTCCCACACATGGAATTAATGAATCAAATCACTTTGAGGGGGCGATAGTCTGCACTTCCAAAAAATGAAATTATCACGTTTATCCATAATAGAAACCATAAAGTAATGCCATAAATGAAAAATACAGAATAATAATGAAAACATAAACATAATATATATCATATATAAATAGAGTGAAATATTAATTTCCACCATGAATGGTGATAAAAATAGATTGAGCAATCATCGTTTCACGAGGCAGAAATTCACCAACCATAGAAACAGTATGTTCTTTAACCATTAGACGGATGTGTGTGTATGTGTAAATATAATAATTCTCCTAACAAAATCCTAGAATACTGGAGATACTGGTTTTGTTACAAAAAAATAATAAAAAGGGTTCATGAGGTTGTAGAAGAAAAATAAAACAAAAGAACACAAGTGAATAGATTACCTTTAAATTGGGTAGCTCCTCTTGGTTTGAGCTCAAAGGCTTCCTTGGAAAGACTTCTACCCAATGTGACGCTTCTATAAGTAAATTAGGGATTTGGGGAGACAATATGAGCATATTTTGGAAGATCCAAGGTCTTGAGAGGTGTGGGTAAGGAGGTAGAGGTGGGGGCCTTTTATAAGAGGGAGGTGGGGCACTCTTGGAATTTCCATAAATATTACTTTATATTAAAATGAGTTTCAGATTTTAAAGGTACCTCATTGAAATATTTCAAGTATAAGGTGATAAGGGTTCTAAATATTCTCATAAAATATCATTTGGACAAGTGAATGTCCTATATTTTACATTAACTTTTCATTTTATTTAAATCGTTCATTAATGAGATAATTGCTTCATCATCATGGTGTCATAAATAAATTAATTTATTTAATATCTAAAAAAATAATAAATATACTATGATGTAGGAAATATTTATGTCTTTCCAATGAATATTTATAGTCAAAATTATGACTTGTATAACCCCATGTAAAAATTATTCTAGTAAAACAATACATGTTTGTGACATTTTTATATTAATTTTAAATAAAATGTTATTAATGTCATTTTCCAACCAAAGTGGCCCCATGGGGTCCCCAAGTTGACCCATGGATTCTCTTGGTCGGCCACGACTCATAAAATAAGGGTAGGGAATGTTTCAAGGTCATTTCATATTATTATAACATTATCTTTAACTTAAATTACACTAATTACCTTTAATCGTGATTATTAAAACTTAAAAGTTACTATTCACCAAAAAATATTTTCATACCATTGAACCACATTTTACATCCTAATGACAACCATGTATGTCGGATTTTTAAAAATTCAAATCAAATCGGTTGTAAAATTTCATTTAAATGAAAAATATGTTTTTTAATTACCACTAAGTGGATTCACTATTCATCAAAAAATTAATGTTTTTCAGAAAAAATACCAAAAATTAACCATAAGATATATTTGATATTCCGAATTGAAAAATTATACATGTTTTAAAAAATTAAAATCATATATGTTGAATTAATAAAATTAATAATTAATTCACGTTGTCAAAACAAATATCGTGTTTTTAAGAAACAAAATATATCAAAAGATTGACACTAGTTTAAGTTCAATTTTAAAGTGAAATTAATTCCAATGACCACCATTGGAATAAATGGTAAAAATATATTCTAACTACACTTTAAACAAAATTAAAATGATAATTTATCCATATAAATAAATTATATTAAAAAGGAGGTTTTGAATTAAAATACAACATTTTCACTAAAAATGATCTTTATCGGAAAAATAACAAAAATTTACACAAAGTAAATTTTGATGTCCAGATTCTAAAGAAGGATTTTATTTGGTCCAATATAACATATAAATTTTTCAAAGAGTGGATTTAAAAAAGGTTCGCAATCAAAAGGTGGTTAATCGACATTTTAAAAAATATTCGAATATTTACGATTAAAATTGGATTCATTAGAAATTTAAGCCTCTAATTTTTTTTGGATTCAAGTAAAAATATTTGATAAAATATATATAATCATTTTGTAGTTAGTTCTTTGTATTCCATCCATTACAACGGCTAGGCATTAACTATCATTTAAAATAATATTATTTTATTATTAGAGTGCAACGTAAGATTTCCAAGAAACTCATTGTTGTGTATTGGGTATGCCATAGAGCATAGCGTTCCTTTTAAAGTAATATCAATATTTTATTCACAAATATGAATAAATATAAAAATGACATATTCTTTATTTACCTGGGGTGTTACATCTGGAACTTTTCATTTCATAAGAGATTCATTAGTTTCTTGGTCTTGAAAAAAGAAACACTCAGTAGCAATTTCCACTGCTGAAGATGAATATGTAGCAGTTGAAAGTTGTTGTGCTAATGTGTTGTAGATGCAACACACACTCACAGATTATGGTATGAGTTTTCTCGAAACAATTTTTTTTGGGATAATGATTGTTCCATTGCCTTATGTAAAACCCCTGCACATCACTCTTATGAAAAAAAAAATTGATATTAGGCATCACTTTCTTAGTGATCACACACAAAAGAAGATATCATTATTCAATTTATCAGATCACAAGATCAATATGCTGATATTTTCACAAAATTTTTACCCTCTGATATATTTGAATAGATTTAACATAAGTTAGGACTAATAACCATGTGGTAATCTTCCATGTTAACATCCTGTTGAAACCAATATCCTTATAGTAAGAAACAACATTTCATAGGGGGAGTACATTTGTTTGTAAGATTTCAAAAATTTTCATTTTCTAAATTTTTTTAGTCTAAAATATATCGAAGTCTAAAATTTTTCATAGTCTAAAATATTGCGTAGTCTAATTTTGTTTCAAAGTCAATTTTTTTTGTACTTAAAATATTCATAATGATGATTTTCGTACTTATATTTTTGTAATGAAAATTTTCACACATAACATGTTTGTAATGTGATTTTCTTTAATAATGATTTTAGATGTCAACATTTTCTTTATTAAAATTTTCAGAATCTAAAGCTCTTCAAGAAATTGTTTTATCAATACTAATAGTCATCCTAGCAATCTGAATGGTATGTTTCCTTTCATAAATTTTCATAATCATCTTTTAATTGTTGATATTTTTATCTGTTTTTTAATTTTCCTGTTCATTTTTTTCAAATTCATTTTTTCCTTGAATGAAAATGTTTTTGTTAAAAAACCTCAAAAGATTAGATTCTGTCAAAATTTCCATCCAACAATCATTTAGACCATCAGATCTAATCAGAAGGTTTTTTCTCCATTGGATTGGGTATAGAAGTTGAATCGTCTCCCCAATAGCCTATATAAAGGACCCATGATTGTTTTCCAAAATCCAGATCCAAACCTTCGCATGCTGAAGCACTTCCCTCCTATAAATTCTCGTTCTAGATTATCAAGGAATCCTAAACATTGAATGTGTGTTGAAGTATCTTTCAAGAAAGACATGTCAACTGTCAAGCCGATTTCTGAATGGAAAATTTACTGAGAAAGGTTGGTACATCCAAATTTCAATGCAATGTATTATTCTATCATCTCAGAGAACATCAAGCTGAATATATGAGAGAGTGTTTGTTTATCGAAACCACGAGCTCAAGATCTGGTGTATCTAGAATTTTTAATTGAATTCAATGACTCAGCAAGTTTTTTCAAGGAAGAAGGAAAAGATAAATTCTCCTTCAAGAGATATGGGAAGACTTATGCTCTGTATTACACCAAGGCAGCCAGTTTTGTTGGAGTTTCTTATGACGATGAGGCAGAGTTCTACTCACATAAGCTGCATGATGTTCTTGGAAGTTTCATTAAGGAAAAAGAAATAGCTTGTCTCGTTCTTTCAGATGTAAAGACTCCAAATATTGTTCACCTTTCTATAAATTTTGAAATTCATGAATTGTGGGTTCAAGGATTCATCATTCCGAGAAAATGGGACATCAATAATTTGATGAAGAGTGACATTTATATCCTAGATTTCTTGGTGAATATAAGAAATATTAAATTGGTTAAGAATATTCTTATTACAATTGAGAATATAAATAATGGAAATCGGAAGGCTCAAATCATCATGTATCCATCCATTCACTCAATGATTATTGTACAGTGTTTAGAGTCCTTCAAAATACCTTGTAGTTATAATCCAATAAATTGAAAAGTCATGCAGGTAAGTGATGACACATTGTGAAGGATGAATGTTAGATTTTCTAATAAATCTGAAATTTTTTATGATTTTCCCAAGGAAGAAAATTAAGCTATCTCAATGAAACAGTAGGCTACTGAGACCTCTAAGAAAGGATGAGGGAATAGGATGTCGACGAAAGTATACGATAAGGAAAAAACTCCAGCAACAATGGAAACCCAATCCGTGCCACCAAATCCTAAGAAGAAAACAAATATTTGGATTATTTAGTATCAAAATGGCGGGAATTCAGGGAGAAAAAGAAATCAGGGGAGCCTAGATTTTGTTTGGATCCGGCTAAAGCAAAATATTTAAAAGAAAAGACTACTAATGAGCTTGAAAAAATGAAAAATAAATGAATCAATATAAAGAGTTGTCAGAGGAAGAGTTAGTGCAATCACTTCTGAAGGCTGCTGATAATGTATCTGAGAACATTCTGGAACCCGAATCCTTCCAGATAGAATCATTACCTGAGACATTGAGAAAAATGTTTGTAATTACGAAAACAAATCCATGAAATTTTCTTTGAAGAAGTAGTAGAAGAATAAGAACAAAAATTCAATGGAGATACTGAAGATCTCATTAAACAAGTTGAGGATTTTCAAGATAATGAGATCCCTTCAGAGAAGTTATCATTATAAATATAAGGCCCCAGCCTTAAACCTTACTTAATCTTGAGTTATTACAAGATTACACATTGAGGATCTTTTTGGGTTTAGAGTTTTAGAGAATTAGATCATAAAACATGCAATACATTCCACATATAAAAAAAGTGGTTACATAAAGATAGTATTCATTTTTCCCATCAACGGAAACATATTTAAAATAAAACATGGATTCTTTATTGACACTTCCTTGACACTATCATCATATTATGTACCTTTCCCTTGACCTATGAAAAAAATTTCAAAAAAACATGGGATGAGCATAAAAAGATCAGTAAGGGATATAAAAATATGGAATGGAAACATGGGTACATATATACATAAGAATGAAATCATACTTTACTCATAAAACATAATCACCTTAACATACCTCATCAAGTCATGAATAAATCATAGAAATCATAACACATAAAGGTAACTTGAGGCATTCATAACATTCTTACGTAGGGAGTAACCCTCTTGGTTACGTTTGGAATACCCATCACAGTATATTCCCTAAATCTCTTTGGAGAAACCTTAATATTTCACTCCTTCGCATTACCCAATGCATTGGAGAGCTATATCGGGCTCACCTGCCCTTAGTTTATCACGGAACCACCCATCTTCATAATAATTCCCAAGAACCTCAACATAATCGTATCACATAAAACATGCATAAAGGAAACATAACATTTCCACCTTTCAATCACATGATATCAATACAAGACATTGATATAAAAACATTATGAAAACCATTTTCAATACCAAAATAAGGAAATGTAAAACATGGTATTTATTTTTCTTTTAAAAAAAAGGTATGGCTTGTAGAGGAAGCCGAAACTCAAATAATGGTCACGGCGACGGAGAAGTCGTTGTCGCCGCATACGTACGACAAAAACATCCCCTTTTGTCGTTTAGTAAACGCTTCATATAAAAATATTCCTTTTGAATAAACATAAATGTCAAAGGGGTTTATACACCATATAAAAAAAGGTTGTGTATAAAACAAAATATTCCTTAATGAAAGGAGATTGAGACGAAGTCCCATACCTCGGGTTTGACTTGACTCGATCGTTCTTTAATGTCCTGAATAATAAATTTGAGTTAATTTATACTTGATTAAGAACCTTTTTCATGTTAATTATTCCTTTTATATCAATTATTTCCATGTCATTAACACTATGTAATTATTTAAGTTAATAAAGGTCGTTTTAACGATCATTGGTACTTGAGTCAAAAAGATACCCTTTATAATTACATGTTGTTCATGTATCCATAATATCCATAATTATAATCATGATTTATATATCATATATATCCAGTATATACATGCATTTATAATATTACATAATAATTTAGAGATATGAAATGAAATGCACCGTTCATGGAGACGGTAAGCCGTACGTACGCATTAACGCTACTTTCATTTCTATTTCATATTTTATAGAATGGAATCGTAATGATATAAAGGTATATTATAATTCCAGTATAATATCATATATAATATCATAGTTCCATCCTTTATACGTCCCACATAGGGTATTTAACGAATCAAATCACATTGAGGGGGCGGTCGTCCGCACTTCCTTAAATTAAGATATCGCGTTTACCCATAATAAAAAACATAGAGGTATACCCAAAATGAAAAATACATAAGATTAAGGAAAACATAAACATATTATATATCACATATAAATATAGTGACATCTTAATGGCCACCTTTGTATGTGTTAAAAGAATGTTGAACAATCATCCTTTCGGGAGGCATAAATTCACCATCCACGGAAACAGTATTTCCTTTAACCATTAGATGCAGGTGTGTGTAAGTGTAGCTCAAATACTTCATATAACAACATCCTAGTATATTGAAGATATTTTATTTGTTACAAAAGAAATGAATGAAAAGAGTTTAGGTGGTTGGAGAAGCAAAATAAAACAAAAGGACTCAAGTGAAGACATTACCTTAAAATCGGGTAACTCCTATTGGTTTGAGCTCAAAGGATTCCTTGGGAAGACATCTGCCCAAATTGACGCTTCATGGAGTAAGAGAGGGATGTGGAGAGACAAAATGTGTAGGGTTTGGCCGAGCCAAAGGCTTTGTGAGTTTGGGTAAGGAGGGAGAGGTGGGGGCCTTTTATAAGAGGAGAGGAGGGGCACTCTTGGAAAGTATTGAAATGTTACTTTATTTGAAAATGATTTTTGAATTCAAAAGGTCCCACATTGATATAAATCAATGGTAAGGTGATAAGGGTTCGAAATAAACCCATCCAATAGGTTTTGGAAATGTGTAGGTCATAGATTTTACATTATCATTTAATTTTATTTAAATCCTTTATTTATGAGGTAATCGCTGCATCATCATGATGTCATAAATAATTTAACAAATTTAATGTCTAAAAATTTAAAAAAAAAATCATGATGTAGGAAATCTTTTTAGATTTCTAATGAATATCTATAGTCTAAAATATCATTTATGTAGAAAAAATAAAAAATGTTTTAATCAGGTGATACATTCTTGTTATATTTACTTTCTTTAAAAAAATAAAAAGATAACAAGTCACTTTCCACAAAAGTGAATCCATGGGGCCCCCAATTTTGGCACAAGGCATCCCATGGTCGGAAATGAGACAACCAGTAGCCTTAGGACACATTTTATGGTCTTTTTGTATTATTATGATATCATTTTATTATCCTTAACTACCCGATTACTCATTAATCAAGATAATTAAAGATAATTACAGTCGTTACTATTCATAATGTCAAAAAACAAAAGAGTCTTGATTACATAATTTGGACCTTCTGATTCCAAATATGTAATCCATTTTACCAAATTCCAAACACAGAAATTGCAATAATTGATTTAAAAATAATTCCCGTTGTCAAAACAAATAGCGGGTTTTTTTGAAACAATATCTATGAAAAGCTTGGAATTAGTTTATGCCCAATTCCAAAGTGAAATTAATCCTAATGACCACCATTGGATTAAATGGTAAAAATATATTCTAATTTAACTTTAAAACAAATTAAAAATATAATCTATTCATATAAATAAAGTAGATTAAAATGCAGTTTTGATGTAAAATACAGTATTTTTCACTATTCATAAAAAAATGAACATTGTCAGAAAAATACCAAAAATTCACACAAAGTAAATTTTTATGTCCCAATCATAAAAAATAAGTTTATTTTGACAAACATAGCTTATAAAATTGTCAAAAGATAGATTTAAAAGTGGTTTTCTATCAAAAGGTAGTAAAACAATCCTTTAAAAAATATTAGTGTATTCCATGCTTAAGATTGGATTTATTTTCATTTTAAGACTCTAAAACACTATATAATTCATTAATAGACATAGATAAAAAATATCTATTATTCATTACTTACTTGGGATGTTACATCCTTCCCCCCTTTAGAAAATTGCGTCCCCGCAATTTATTTACTTATCGAATAAATTGGGGTACTTATCCCTCATTGCATTTTCAGATTCCCATGTTGCCTCTTCCATCATGTGGTTTTTCCACAAAACCTTTACCTGATTAATCACCATATTTCGTAACACATTCTCCCTGTGGTCAAGAATCTGGACCTGTTGTTCCTCATAAGATAGGTTCTCTTCCAGCTGAACTACCTCTGTACTCAAAACATGAGATGGATCTGGCATATACTTTCTCAACATCGAAACGTGAAAAACATTGTGTACCTGAGATAAACTCGGAGGTAAAGCCACCCGGTATGCAACTGATCCAACTCTCTCAAGAATTTCATATGGTCTAATGAACCTTGGACTCATCTTTCCTTTATTACCAAATCGCATCACACTTTTCCATGGTGAGACTTTGAGAAAAACATGATCACCTACCTCAAAAGTTAGATCCTTCCTCCTGTTGTCTGCATAACTCTTCTGCCTACTTTGAGATGTTCTCATGTGTTTCTGAATCAGCAGAACTTTTTCTGCCATCTCTTCTACCAATTCTGGTCCCATCAACTTCCTTTCACCCACTTCATCCCAGAATGCTGGAGTTCGACACCGCTTCCCATATAACACCTCAAATGGTGTCATCTGTATACTGGAATGAAAACTATTATTATATGAAAATTCAACCAAAGAAAGATGTTGGTCCCAACATCCCTGATAATCCATCAAACAAGCTCGTAGCATATCCTACAAGGTCTGAATGGTTTGTTCTGACCGCCCATCTGATTGAGGATGAAAAGCTGTACTAAAATTTAATTCAGTACCCAATGACTTCTGAAGGCCTTTCCAAAAGATAGAAGTGAACCTGGGATCACGATCAGATATAATGGAGTGGGGAACTCCATGTAACCTCACTATCTCTTTAATATACAAACAGGAAAGTTGATCTTGGGAAAAAGAATCCCGTATAGCAAGGAAATGAGCAGATTTAGTCAAGCGATCAACAATTACATAGACTGCATTATTACCTCGAGATGTCTTCGGTAATCCCACAACAAAGTCTATGGATATATTCTCCCATTTCCACTCTGGCACAGGTAAAGGCTGAAGCATCCCTTTTTGTAACTGCCTCTCTGCTTTAACATGTTGACATGTCAAACACTTCACAGTAAAATCAACAATATCTCATTTCATTCCATCCCACCAGTAATACTCCCGCAGATCTCTGTACATCTTAGTACTGCCAGGATGAACTGAAAACAGAGAACTATGAGGATCACATAACAACTCTCTCTTCAACTCTGAATCACAAGACACACACAATCTCTTCCAAAATCTCAAAACGCAATCATTATCAATGTTGAATTCAGGAAACTTACCTTTCTGAACTAGCTCTACCTTTTTCTGCAACTCACTGTCTTGCTTCTGTACTTGCTTGATTCTATCTGATAGAGATGATCTCACTGATACCTGAAACAAAACAGAAGAACTTTCTGCACCAACAACTTCTATGCCAAAGTTCATCAAATCCTTAACCAAAGTATCATGTTCCAAACGCAACATTGCTAATGAAGCATTACTTTTTCGACTCAAAGCATCAGCCACTTTATTTGCTCTTCCCGGATGGTAATGAATTGTACAATCATAATCCTTGATTAATTCCAGCCATCTCCTATTTCTCATGTTCAACTCTTTCTGAGTGAATATATACTTTAAACTTTTGTGATCAGAATATATTTCCCACTTTACTCCATACAAATGATGCCTCCAAATTTTTAAAGCGAAAACAACAACAGCTAATTCCAAATAATGTGTAGGGTATCTTACCTCATGAGTTTTCAATTGTCGTCAAGCATAAGCAATTACCTGATCATTCTGCATTAGGATGCAACGAAGCCCTTTCAATGAAGAATCACTGTATATAACAAACTTACCATTCCTGGAAGGTAGTGCCAAAACTGGAGTATTCACCAATCTTCTTTTCAATTCCTGAAAACAATCATCACATTCTTTTGTCCAGATAAACTTAACACCCTTCTGAGTTAGCTTAGTCATTGAACTATATAACCGCGAAAAATTTCTAAAAAAACTTTGCTAATATCCTACCAAACCAAGGAAGCTATGAATCTAAGTTACATTTTTGGGTCCTGGCCAGTCTTCCATAACTTTTGTTTTTGCAGGATCAACAGTTATCCCATCTTTAGAAACAATGTGACTAAGGAAAGAAATTTTTTGCAACCAAAACTCACACTTGCTGAATTTTCCATATAGTTTCTTTTCTTTTAAGGTTTGAAAGATAACCCTTAAATGTCTTTCATGCTCCTCTTTACTTTTAGAAAACACCAAAATATCATCAATGAAAACCACCACAGACTTATCCAAGAACTCATGGAAAATTATATTCATTAAGTCCATGAATACAGCAGTTGCATTGGTTAGCCCAAAAGTCATTACTACAAATTCATAATGGCCATATCTTGTACGGAACGCGGACTTCGGAACATCTGCTTCCTTTACCTTCAGTTGATGGTACCCCGATCTCAACTCAATCTTTGAAAAATGCTGAGCTCCCTGGAGCTCATCAAACAAATCATCGATATGAGGCAAAGGATATTTGTTCTTAACAGTGATTTTATTCAAGGCTCTATAATCTATGCAAAGTCTCATTGAACCATCTTTCTTTTTAAAAAATAAAACAGGACCTCCCCAAGGTTATGTGCTAGGTCGAATGAATCCTTTCTCTAATAAATCCTTCAATTTCTCCTTCGTCTCTAAAAGTTCAATTTGAGCCATTCGATAAGGGGGTTTTGAAATTGGCTTAGCCTCAGGAACTAAGTCAATAGTAAACTCAACATCCCGATCTGGTATTATTCCAGGAAAGTTCTTAGGAAAAACATCAGGACACTCATTTACCACTGGCACATCATTAATCTTAACAGTTCCTTTATTTTCAACGATGTGTGCAAGGTAACATTCATTTCCATCTTTTACAAGTTTCTTGGCCTCTTGATAAGTTATCAACAGTAAGGGTTCATTCTTGTACACAAACTGAAAGTCTTTATGATAAGAAACTTCTTTAGATCTACAGTCAATCGTAGCATGCTAAATAGAGAGCCAATCCATATCCAGGATAACATCAAACTATAATAGAGGTAGAACAATAAGGTTTGCAAGTAGGGAATTTCCACAGATAAGGATAGGAAGATTCTTATAAATTTTTTTTGCCTCAAAATTTCCCCCAGGTGTTTTTACCAAAAGTTCAGGAGTCATTTTTTGAGCTGGTATTCCCATTTTACAAGAAAAGGTTTCAGAGATGAAAGAATGTGTGGACCCCGAATCAAACAACACACTGGAATAATCTGAAAAAACAAACAAAGTACCTGATATAACTTCATTTGATGGCCCGACATCTGCTGAAGTAGTTTCAAAGGATTTCACCACCCCTTTCTGCTTGTAGTCTAACTGCTTCCCATCACTCAAGCTCTTTTTCGGACACTCGTTTGCATAGTGACCCATCTCATTGCACTTAGAACATTTCACTTACTGTAAATAAAATTTGGTGTTACCTTCACCTTAATCTTTTTCAGTGCAATCACGACCCTTATGTCCCATCTTACCACATCGATAGCACTTTCTAGAATTCAGAAGACATTCCCCAGCATGCCTTTTGCCTCATTTATCACAAACTGGAAACTTAGATTTCTTACCATCAGACTTTTTTGAAGAATTCTTCCCTTTGTCCTGCCACCTTGGTCTCTTCTTCTACTGGTTGTTATAGAACACTTGATCATCGGAAAACTCCATTTCCACCTTCTCAGCACATCTAACAAGCTTTTCATAACTTTTAAACTCACGAGAAGCTAATGCCCTTCGATATTTTGGATTTAATCCTGAGTAAAAACGATTTGTTTTACTATCAAGGTCTCAGATAAAATTTGGAGCATACCTTGCCAATCGAGTGAACCTTTCTTCATAGGTAGCCATAGAGTCTTCCTCTTGCTTCAATTCAAAGAATGTTTTTTCCATCCAAATTCAAACAACCTTAGGAAAATACTTTTCAAGAAAAATACCTTTGAATTCATCCCAGTCGAGACCATCAATCTCATCAGTGTCCCTGATATTTTTAACCATCGACCACCACTGATCTGCTTCACCCTCCAAACGGTAAATAGAAAGACTAACCTTTTGATTGTTTGAACACCCCATGACATCGAAAATCTTCTCCAGTGATTTAATCCACCCTTTAGCTCGCACAAGGTCAGATGATCCTCTGAATGATGGGGGATGTTTCCTCATGAAATGTTCCACCACTGACATGTTCCTCTGTGGTTGATATGGCTGATCTCGTGCATGGATACCACCACCATTTATCGCTTGAGTCAACTGCGCCATTATTGCAAAAAACTGTTCAGTTCCAATTCCGACCATCTCAGGATGCTGATTCGGAAGGTTATTTCCTTCTGCATGCCTTCCTAGCACTGCTTCCCTGTTTCCTCTGCGGAAAACCATTCTGAACAAACATGTCTTAGATGAAGCAACATGGTAATCTTCAAATACTATATCACTTCAATTTGACCATAAAAAAAATATTTTTGGATAATCATTTAATAGAATTCAAACTCCTAAAGTTATCTAAACCGACCTCTGATACCAACTATAAGGCCCCAGCCTTAAACATTACAGAATCTTGAGTTATTACAAGATTACACATTGAGGATCTTTTCGGGTTTAGAGTTTTAGAGAAATAGTTCATAAAACATGCATTACATTCCACATATAAACAAAGTGGTAACATAAAGATAGTATTCATTTTTCCCATCAATGGAAACATATTTAAAATAAAACATGGATTCTTTCTTGACACAACCTTGACACTATCATCATATCATGTACCTTTCCCTTGACCTGTGAAAATCATTTCAAAAAAACATGGGATGAGCATAAAAATCTCAGTAAGGGATATAAAAATATGGAAAGGAAACATGGGTACATATATACATAAGAATGAAATCATACTTTACCCATAAAACATAAGCACTTTAACATACCTCATAAAATCATGAATAAATCATAGAAATCATAAGACATAAAGGTAACTTGAGGCATTAATAACATTATTACGTAGGGAGTAACCCTCTTGGTTACGTTTGGAATAACCATCACAGTTTATTCCATAAATATTTTCGGAGAAACCTTAACATTTCACTCCTTTGCATTACCCAATGCCTTGGAGAGCTATATCGGGCTCACCCGCCCTTAGTTTATCATGGAACCACCCGTCTTCAGAATAATTCCCATGAACCTCAACATAATCGTATCACATAAAACATGCATAAAGGAAACATAACATTTTCACCTTTCAATCACAAGATATCAATACAACACATTGATATAAAAACATTATCGAAACCATTTTCAATAACAAAATAAGGTAATTTAAAACATGGTATTTATTTTTCTTTTAAAAAAACTGTATGGCTTGTAGAGGAAGCCGAAACTCAAATAATGGTCACGGCGGCAGAGAAGTCATTGTCGCCGCATACGTACGACAAAAACATTCCCTTTTTTCATTTAGTAAAAGATTCATATAAAAATATTCCTTTTTAATAAACGTTAAAGTCAAAGGGGTTTATACACCATATAAAAGAAGGTTGTGTATAAAACAAAATATGCCTTAATGAAAGGAGATTGAGACGAAGTCCCATACCTCGGGTCCGACTTGACTCGATCGTTCTTTAATGTCCGGAATAATAAACTTGAGTTAATCTTTACTTGCTTAAGAACCTTTTTCAAGTTCATTATTCCTTTTATATCTCTTATTTCATTTTCATGAACACTATGTAATTATTTAAGTTAATAACGGTCGTTTTAACGATCATTGGTAATTGAGTAAAAAATAAACCCTTTATAATTACAAGTTGTTCATGTATCCATTATATCCAGAATTATAATCATGATGTATATATCATATATATCTAGTATATACATGAATTTATAACATTACATAATCATTTAGAGGTATGAAATGAAATGCACCATTCATGGAGACGGTAAGCCGTACGTACGCATGAACGCTACTTTCATTTCTATTTCGTATTTTATAGAATGGAATCATAATGATATAAAGGTATATTATAATTCCTGTATAATATCATATATAATATCATAGTTCCATCCTTTATACGTTCCACATATGGTATTTAACGAATCAAATCACTTTCAGGGGGCGGTAGTCCGTACTTCCTTAAATGAAGATATCGTGTTTACCCATAATGGAAACCATAAAGATATGCCCAAAATGAAAAATACAGAATCTTAAAGAAAACATAAACATATTATATATCATATATAAATATAGTGACATCTTAATGTCCACCTATGAAGGTGTTAAAATAATGTTGAACAATCATCGTTTTGGGGGGCATAAATTCACCATCCACGGAAACAGTATGTCCTTTAACCATTAGATGCAGGTGTGTGTAAGTGTAGGTCGAATCCTTCTTATAAAAACACCCCAGTATATTTAAGATACTGGATTTGTTACAAAAGAAATGAATAAAATTATTTTAGGGGGTTGGAGAAGCAAAATAAAACAAAAGGACTCAAGTGAAGACATTACCTTAAAATCGTGTAACTCCCTTTGGATTGAGCTCAAAGGATTCCTTGGGATGACATCTGCGCAATGTGAGGCTTCAAGGAGTAAGAGAGGGATGTGGAAAGACAAACTGGGAAGGGGTTGTCTGAGCCAAAGGCTTTGGGAGTGTGGGTAAGGAGGTAGAGATGGGGGCCTTTTATAAGAGGAGAGGAGGGGCACTCATGGAAAGTAAAGAAATGTTACTTTATTTGAAAATGATTTTCAGATTCAAAAGGTCCCACATTGATATAATTAGAGGTTAAGGTGATAAGGGTTCTAAATCCACCCATCCAATAGGTTTTGGACATGTGTAGGTCATAGATTTCACATTATCATTTCATTTTATTTAAATCCTTTATTAATGAGGTAATCGCTGCATCATCATGATGTCATAAATAATTTAATAAATTTAATGTCTAAAAATTATAAAACAAATACCATGATGTAGGAAATCTTTTTAGATTTATAATGAATATTTATAGTCTAAAATAGCATTTATGTAGAAAAAATAAAAAATGTTTTAATCAGGTGATACATTCTTGTTATATTTACTTTCTTTAAAAAAATAAAAAGATAACAAGTCACTTTCCACAAAAGTGATTCCATGGGGCCACCAAGATTGGCACAAGGCATCCCATGGTCAGACATGAGACAACAAATAGCCTTAGGACACATTTTTTGGTCTTTTTGTATTATTATTATATCATTTTATTATCCTTAACTACCCGATTACTTATTAATCAAGATAATTAAAGATAATTACCGTCGTTACTATTCATAATGTCCAAAAACAAAAGAGTCATGATTACATAATTTATACCTTCTGATTCCAAATATGTAATCCATTTTACCAAATTCCAAACACATAAATTTAAATAATTGATTTAAAAATAATTCCCTTTGTCAAAACAAATAGCGTGTTTTTTTTTTGAAACAATATCTATGAAAAGTTTGGCATTAGTTTATGCCCAATTCCAAAGTGAAATTAATCCTAATTACCACCATAATATTAAATGGTAAAAATATATTCTAATTTAACTTTAAAACCAATTAATAAGATAATATAATCATATAAATAAAGTATATTAAAAAGCAGTTTTGATGTAAAATACAGTATTTGTCACTATTCATAAAAAAATGAACATTGTCAAAAAAATACCAAAAATTCAAACAAAGTAAATTTGGATGTCCCAATAATAAATAATAAGTTTATTTTGACAAACATAGCTTATAAAATTGTCAAAATATATATTTAAAAATGGTTTTCCATCAAAAGGAAGTAAAACATTCCTTTAAAAAATATTAGTGTATTCCATGCTTAAGATTGGATTTATTTTCATTTTAAGCCTCTAAAACACTATCCAATTCATTAATAGACATAGATAAAAATATAAATTATTCATTACTTACTTGGGATGTTACACTAATCCTCTCAATATATATATTCAAATCTTGTTACTCCGAGGAAGGATGAGGAGAAGGGTGAAGACGAAGTTGAAAAACCATCTGAAGAAGAAAGCGTAAACAGATATTTCATTCATCCATAGGATGATGAGGTAGGATCAGAAAAGGAAGACATAAATAAAGAAAAAATTGTTCAGCTATATGATAGAGATCAAGAATCTCATAACAAAGAGGAACCCATTCTAAAAACTGATTTGGGAAAACATGTGGTTTTTGATACACCTATCAAGGCTGTGATAATGAAGAATTATGTTGGTGGATCTTCAAAGAGGAAAGTTGATGAGATAGAAAATGAATTTTCACCATCAAAAATTTTAGATTTGTAATCATCGTCTCTGGGAGATGATTTCAATGTCCAGCCCATGTAGAAGCTTGTTGAAACTATTCCAATATTTCACCATAGAGACTCGAGATGCCAAATGCTTCAACATTAATTAAATTAGAAATAGGATTTAGTATCCATGGGGATGGAAGAGTGTGTTAAGCTTGAGGTAGATTTCAAAACATTTTTATAAACTATGAAGACCACGAAAGATCTTTTAAGAAGATGACCAACTGTTCAAGAAAAACAATAAAAGACAGGAGAAGTATTGATGAGTTCCAATAACATGTCATGGATGCATTTGACACCGAAAATGTAAAGATCTAGGATATCTCAAATAATATTGAGGAAATGATAACGCTGTAACTGAATTCTCGGATTCATGAAGTTAAAGATCTTAATGGGATGTTGTATTTAGATTCTCAAAGTTGGAAAAGAGAAAGGGGTCTCAGGATTGAGATAGAAGAGAAACTTTCAATGTAGGAAGAATCCATAAAGTCTCATGTTGAATTTCTTATGGCCAGAGAAGAATGAATCAAAGCCTTGGAGAAAAAAATGAAGATCAGGATCAGATTCTTAAACATGCAGAGGAAAACCACAAGGAACTCAAGAAGCTCAAAACAATAGTATAGAATTTCATATTGAAGGATAAATAAGGATAAAATTCTTCAATTCTGATCATTTTTTATATTTAATCCTTGTACAAATTTTTCCAATCGTAATGAAATGTTTTGTTTCCCTTTTGTGGTTGTTTAGTACTAATATTTCAGGTACCATATTTTCTTTTCAATTCCCTTTAATCATATTTTAAAATCAAAAATGAGGAGAAATGAAATAAAAAAAGAAGACAAAGTAAAATAAAATATTTCCCTAAGTAATGGGGAGTTCATCTAATGGGGAGTTCTTATCCAAGAAGATTTTCAAATGCAATAAAATGACCTGCCTCATTCCCAAAATTAATAATATTATACATAGTGTTTCCAAAGAACAAAGTGAACATAGTCATATTAATTTTTACTCATGTGTTAATGGAGATTAGTTTTATTTAAAAGACCATAAAATTTATATGTTCGCATATTCTTTTTTGAAAGGTTGTTTGTGCTTTCAAAAAATGGAGAGATTCTTGAGTCAATAATGATTCCATATAAATTTTTCATTCCTTAATGTTTGGGGAGATTAATTAATAAATGTGGTTTCCTTTTGACTCTATCATTCTTTCATGATTTGAAAATCTCAAACACCTTATATTAAGGAAAATTTCATTTACCCTATGTTTTACATTTATAAGTAAATTTTAATTCCCCAAGGAAATTAATCCTTACCATGTTTCCATTTCCCAAATTATAATCTACCTCATTTTCCTTCTAAGTAAAAAAATCGGTTTCATAACTAAAACCATGGAATATTATAATACTTGATATGGAGCCTTCTGTTTTTAGAATCCAAATTAATGTTCTGAATTCTATGAACACAGACTCCAAACTTTCAGAGTTCAGACTCTGAATTATTATGAATTCACACTCCAAAAATTCTCAGTTCAGAACTCGAATTCTTATTCAGACTCCGAACATTCTGAGTTCAGACTCCGAATTAATATGAATTCAGACTCTGAACATTCTGAGTATAGACTCTTAATTATTTGAATTCAGACTTCTAAATTTATTAGTTCAGACTCTTAATTCTTTCGACATCAGACTATGAATTATTTTGAATTAGACTCTAGAATTTAATAGAATTCAGGATTTGAATTATTCTGAATATAGAATATGAATATCTATGCATTATAGACACTGAATGTGTTTTGGTTATACTCCAAACTTTTATTTTCCCTTAGAATCCAAAAATTTAATTTGGTTGTGCAGACATATTTTTTACTTACTCTTGTTTGAGATATAAAATGATGTCATGCATTCAGTTATTAACTAACCATTATTTGTGTGACACGTGTAAAAGTACCTCCAAATTTTAATTAAAAATATGATCGTTGAAGGAGGGAGCCGACTGTTGATGATGCACCTATAAATATGAAGTCATTTGAAAGAGCTCAGAACTTTTGATGGGTTTACCAATGGAAAACATACATGTTGATGAAGTGATTTCCAGAGAGAGGTACTTTCAACAATTAGTGCTTCATGCATATGTTGTGAAAGACTAGTTCGAGTGTGAGAAACATGTTCAGACTTTCCTTGTGCAGATTTTGATCATGCTGATAATCGGCATTCGGGTTTGGAAGATAGAGGTTCCAATTTCATTCTAAATCTGGGGCCTGTAGGGATAACAAGATAGATACTGATCTTCAGATTAAGGGTTTATCTTGGTGTGGATAACCCATAATTTCTTAAAGAAATAAATCAAGGGACATTTATCCAAGGTTGTTGGATACCCTTCTCGTTGGGTTAAAATATTTACTACATGTTACTTGTATTATTTCTAGTTTTCCATTGTATTTTGGTTGTGTAGGAATGTATAACTTTTTTATACTTTCATATACATTAACACTAATTAATAATATTCAATATTCTTTATGGTTGAATCTTTATCTTTGTAAAATTTACTTATGTTTCATTTCTAGAACCACATTTCTGGAATCAAGAATGTTTGTAGACCTACAAGGTCCTATGAATTTACCTTGTTGAACCTTGTTAAACACTACCATCTTTAAAAGTTCTAAAGGAATTTTTTAAAGTATACAATTCACCACCCACTTGTATATTGAGCATCTAAATTATTATTTTGATACTACAGTCTATATCATTTCAATCCTACATTAAAATGTGCCAATAAAATAGAAACATAAAATGTTATTATATTTTTTAATGCTCATAGAAATTAAAATAATTCCTTAAAAATTAGAAAAATCATTTTCAAATAAAAATGTTATCCAATTACCCTCATATATGATGTATTAATGGTATTTAAATTCATCCTAGATTTATGTTTTTGTGGTTTTTTAAATTATCATGATTAATAACATACATGCGATGAATTATATATATCACTCTCAATAATTATTTATGATTTCCCTCCATGTACATACTTTCAGTTGTTGGGATGATGTTTGATGAACAATGTTTTTGGAAGTTTAAGGAATATTGTTTTACAATGTTGTTGTATTTTTCGTAGCTAAAGAAGATGAATCAACTAAAATTTTAAAAGTTGAAAATCATACTCATAAATTTCTTTTAGAAAAAATCACACTCACTTTGTTTAATATAATCCATCATAAAAATTAGAAGTTTTTTAGTTCTAACCAGACTCACCTCTGGTTTGGAATGGGAGATGATCATAATGGTGTGTCGATTTTAATCTAATTCGGCATGAATCTGATAAAATTGGTAGGATTATTTACTGATCTTGGGGTTCTCCTTAATCATAAGTTGTATGAAAGATTGTGGTGTATGCTTGATTAAAGAAAGGGTAAGTGGAAGAGATGTTTCCAATCATATTCAGATTGATCAGATATAGATAGAAAGGGGTAAGGGTGTCAGAGATCGCATTCAGAATGATTATTATCATAATGATCGTAATCATGTTTTTCTTATTTAGGACAAATGAATTATGGAGAATTATATTTAGGCTGAGTTGGAATGAAAACTGGTTTTTTGAGTTTTGGGGAGTTGAAATATATTTCTTTGTAAATAATTTGATGCTAAAACTGATCTTTAATGTATTAAAATATTTAAAGAAGTCATCATACAAGTAGAAGTTTGTAAAAGAAAAACAAGTTTAAGAGGATCGAGAAGGAAAATATGTTGATGAGGGTATGGAATAAAAATATGTTGATGAGGCTCATGAATTACAAAATGATGATGAGGCTCAGGAAGGAAAATATATTGATGAGGATCGTGAAGGAAAATATGTTGATGAGTCTCTTAAAGGAAAATATGTTGCTGGTCCTCTTAAAAAAATATGTTGATAAGGTATTGGATGATAATTATGTTTCTTTTCATGAAGATGTAAATATAATACATTCAAAAGAAAGAAAACTTAGGAAAAAAATGAAGAATCCAAACTAAATAAATCATACTGAGAAAATATGACATGGATTTCTTAATCACAAATCATACGATTAAATTATAATTAAAAATCAGAATTGTATTGAATCTTGTTAAAGAATTCAGAAGTGATCTGAATTTGTTTTATGTTTTTGAAAATTATCAATAACAGTTAGAATGGTTTTAATATGTCATAAATATATCTAAAATAGAAGGATGTATGAATTAGAGAAATTATTTTGAGTGGGGAACTATATAGAAATCCAACCCAAATCTTTTTGGGCCACCTATAAAAGGTGAAATGTATTGTTTACTTTACTTGATATATTTTCTATTCATGAGAAGAGTGATAAGCTCTGACTTTGTAGGGAGGGAAATATTTTTTTCTTATTGTACTATGTTGTAGATATTTCGACAGATTGAATTGAAAGGAAAAGAGATAATATTGCAACAATATTCAAATGATCGTCATATTATGTGATCATTATATTTAGAAGACTATAATAATCGGTTTTTCATCACATTCATCTAATAATCATATTGGGTATGATAATTATATTATTTTTCACCGGTTGGTATTTCTATACAATGAAAAACTATACCGAGAAAAATCATACTGGGAAGAATCATATTGGAAGAATTTTACTGGGATGAATTGAAGTGGGGGAGATTTTTATCTAACGTATTGTGAAGAATATAAATATTTTTCATTTTGGGAATAACTAGATTAGGGAGAATCATATTGGGAATAATGGTTTTGGGAGAATCATATAGGGAAGAATCAGACTGGGAAAAATGTATTATGAAAATCATACTTTGTTTTCATTAACAAAGATAGAGAAGTTGTTACCATCTTATGGGTAAGAAATTATAGAATTGTTTTTGAAGGAATATATTTGTGGAGGTTTATTAAGAATCACAGGTAACATGTTTCATTTCTCAATTATTATATTACCCCATGTGTGATAGAGGAAGCATACACACTTGTTAGATTATCTTAAAAGTGATACATGAGTGAAAGAGTTTATCCTAGTCATTGTATTCCATCAAAATGATTTATTTCTAGTGGTTCGTGTGGTATTGGATCATTTTCAAACCATAGAAAAGATTTAACTATACTTATCAAATAGTTATCCTTATAAATACATTTCTACTTTCAAATTTTTGTTTGAAATGTTTTTATTAGGGAATGGTTTCCTTAATAGGAAGCAAAGGCGGTTACTATAAAACATAAAATAAAAAGTATCACTAATTCACCCCCTCCATATCTCTGTGATACAATCATTCTATATGAGAACATTCCAGTGGTCTCAGAGTGAATGGTTCCCTTCAATTTTTTTTTCGATGTTTTAGAACAGAATATTTTGAAGAATATGAATAGTGTGAACAACAAAGGTTTTCTGGTCTTCAATGGTATGAATTATCACATATGGAAATATAAAATGTTACCATATCTTATTTTTATTGGATATTATGTTATTGATGCCAGAAAAATTGGGTTTCCACATATAGATGATAACGATCCTATTATATCCATTTATAAGAAGAATCTCGAGAATGATTGAAGGGACAAGAATGCAATATTATAGTCACTTTTTGAAATTGAATCCCTAAGGGTAAAAGAAGTTTCTATATCCAATGTTTTGTAGGAGAAATTTAAAAACATATATGAATTAAATACAAAAGATAATAAGGAAATGTTACGAATCTGAATATTTAAGTATGAAGATTGATGGTGGGTGAGTGTGAATATATTTTGGACTTCTTTACTATAGTGAATGCCATTATTAGAACTATCAGATGTCAAGGTGAAATATTATATGATTTACAGTCATTAATAAGATCTGTATAATCCATCTCAAAATTTCTTTTGAAAAACAATCTTTATTTAAAGATAGATATCCTAAAACATTATCTCTAGATGATTTTCATGGAACTCTCAATACTTAAGAAATAACAAGGATGAGATATATAAAAATAAAAACAAAATTTGATTGATAAATGTATTTCAAGGCTGTTATGAAATAAAAGTTAATGATTATTAAGATTTGAAATT
Source organism: Viscum album (assembly GCA_963277665.1). Taxonomy (NCBI): domain Eukaryota; kingdom Viridiplantae; phylum Streptophyta; class Magnoliopsida; order Santalales; family Viscaceae; genus Viscum; species Viscum album. The sequence goes on from OY728164.1 coordinate 1,823,037,662, forward strand.
AATTTGGTGAACCCAATTCTGAAAATTAGTTGTGTAAAACCTAGATGATATTTTATCATTGTTTTCTAAAAATGTGAAAATAGGAATAGGTAAATACAAAGGGGAAATTCTAATAAGATGTTTTTAATGTGGAGTTGTTAGGAATTTTAAGATAATTATCCTCAATGAAAGAATTAATAGGATAGTGACAAAGAATAAATAAGGCCAAGAAGGTTAGTGATGAAATAAGGTTATAATAGAAAATCACATTCCACATGGAAAGATGTAAATTTTTCAATTCCAAAAGAAGATGTTTCTTATCTAAAGAAGAAAAAAGAAGAAGGATGTGATGTTGAATCACAAAAATCATTTGAGTATGGTTTTGAAAAAAAGTTTATATCAAAAGAAAAGATTAATAGTTTGGAAAAATTAGTTTGGAAGAATAAGAAACTAAACTCCAATTTTATTTGAAAGAAGAATTGAATGAATGTTTGGGAAATATTAGAAGAGTTGATAATGAAAACAATAAGTTGGAATATGTATATAATTTGAGAAATAATTACTAATTTATTTTGATGAGAATAATTGGTTGGTGGAAGATATTGACAATTTTAATAAATCAATTATGGAAGTGAAGAATCATAATTGGAATCCAGAGGAAAATATAAAGGCACAAAAGATGAGTTTGAATATGTCCAACAAAAATGTTCAAAACCATAGTAGAGAAATACATGTTTTGAAAACACTTTTTCCAACATTATTGAAATATATCTATAGGTGAAACTTGGGAATGATAAACCATATATACCTTAAATGATTGAAAAGAAGGAAAAATGGTTTCTAAAAAGAAGAAAGATGAAAAGGTCATATTTGTGGTGAAAACAATTAAAATTGGGAATCCAGAAGTCACCATGATTATTGTGTCTCAAAATGATTTAAAAAATTTGTAATCTAGAAATGTTTCCAATATGTCTAGTGCTGATATGACTAAAATGAAATGGAAGACTCAATTTGAAAAAATAAAGTTTGGCGGCTCAAAAACGAATGAGAAAAAGGAAATTGAGAAACGTACTCACTATTATAGTCCATATGATAGTATCATAAGAAAATAATCCTTCTATAGATATTTCCCATATTGTGGTGGATTCGGACATATGAACATAATGTGTTGGTTGAACCAATAATAATATTATTACAAATGTTATGAAAGGCAACATTTTAGGGGGAGTTAATCCTTGCAAAGAACAAATTCCGAATAGATTTTTTTGAAGGAACCTAAAAATTTTGGAGTAAATATTTTAAATAGGTTCCAATCCCTGGAAACTATTTTTGAAATATTTGAATAAACCAATACACTTTTTAAACATATTTTATTCTATAGGAAAAACTAAAATCTCTCAACAATTATCAGATGCTAAAAGAGAAGAATTAAAAGGAGGAAATAAACTCTTGTTTTTTAATCCACCTTGAAATCTTCAAAAGGAGAACACCATTAAATTATTTATAGTGGGTTTTCATTAAAAATCACGAGAGATTTAAATTTAACATTTTGAATGATTTAAATAAGGAACAGTAACATTAGGAAATGATGAATCCTTAAAAATAATTGCTTTTTAATCAACCATCATTGATAATGAAAATATGAAATCCAAGAAATCATTGTATGAAGATGGGTTAAAACAAAATTTTCTCAGTGTTTCACAATTTTTTGATGAGGAAAACAATGTTATCTTTAGAAAAGATGGTTTTTTGTGAAAATTGTAGAATATAGATTTTTAATTATAAGAGGCCAATGCATAAAATGTAAATTGTTTCAGGATAGTGAAATAAAAAACTCTTGTTACGAGAATATAGTGGGAGACTATTAATTATGGTATAAATTCTAGGACACATGTGTAAATGAAACATGAGTTGGTTTTCAAAGATATATTGTTTTTGATTCATTCATGACATTCTATGAAGAATATATTGTTGTTGTACTACTTTCTAGAAAGGAAATATCATATATTCATTGCATAATAAATGAGATATTTCCTCAAAATAACCACTGGATTTGATTCATTCAGATATTTTTGGGGTAATGTGTAAGAAATCAAAAATTGGAGAAATGTATATCATCACATTCATTGATGAATTTACTGTCATTAGTTTTATTATATACATGAAACATAAATCATGTTCTTTGAAAATGTTTATATGTTTCTGAATGAATGACGAAAAGTAATTGGAGTATTTTGTGGAGAAGTTGAGAATCAACAAAGGTGGTGAATATAGAAGTGCATATTTTGAACATAATCTGGAGAAGCATGGAATTCAAATTGAGTATACATACCCATGCCCTTCTCATCAAAATGGGGTTGCTGAATGAAATAATGGAGGTTTATTGGAAATGGGAAGAACCAAGTGACATGAACATGGACATTCTTATCACTATTAGAAGAAATCCACGAGTACTATTATTTGTATTATGAACTGATGTTTCTATAGGACAAGATCGAGTATGGATCTTTATTAATTGTTACAAGAAAAAAAACCATGTTTAAAAAATTTAATATTTTTAGGAGTATATATATTATAATGAATAATGGCGGAAACCTTCAAATGTTTGTACCGAAAAGTGATGATGTAATTTTTCATGGAAATGCTCTAGAAGGAAGAGGATATAGTTATTTTATCCAAGATACATGAATAAGGGTTGATTCTATTGTTGTAAAATTTAATGAAAGGGATAAAAAATATAGAGATACATAATTATATAAGAAGGTTTAGAAGGACAAGGAAACAGTTCTTTTAAAGAAACAACCAATAGTGATACTACTTAAAAAGAAGAATTAGACTCGTATTTTTCCATTGGTGAGGAAGATAAATAAAAATATCATCCTAGGAAGAGGAATCAAGTGAAAACTCATAATATTTTTGGAGGTCATCATAAGAAGGTTCAAACAAGAAGAATAAATCAAATCTATTACACTACTTATTTTTATTCAAAATATAATCTAGATTATGTAATGGAGGATTTTTAGTATTCATAATTGGTTCAATTCCTGTAGGAGTAGTTGTATCAAAATGAAAAGAATGATACTTGGGAACTCATACCAAATCGATAAAAAAATTATAGGCAGAAATTAGGTTTCTTAGAACTAGAAAAATAAAGATGGTGAAGTGATAATAAACAAAAAAAATGATTAGTTTCCAATGGTTATTCACAAATTAATGGTATTTATTTTGATGAAACATTATCTATGGTGGAAATACTCGAAAAAAACATAATTTTTATTCATATTGTTCCATAATGAGTCAACATGATATTCTAAATTAAGGTTAAATCTACATTCCTGAATGGTTATCTCGGTGAGGATGTTGAAATAGAAACACTTTGTGTATTTACTGTTGGGAAATATGAAATCTATTTTTACTGATTGAAAATCAATTTTTATGGGCTAAAACAAGCTCCAATAGAATGGTATTCCAAATTGGATGCTTGGTTAAGGAAGATGTGTTTCATGAAAGGATAATTTCATAATTATATTTATATATAAGAAATATGAGAGTTTCCCCACATCATAATTGTTTATGTCAATGATATTACCTTTTTTAGTAATGATCCAAGATGTTGTGAAGGATTTGCTGAAGAGATGAAAGAGATGTTTGAAATGTCTATATGGGGGGGGGGAATGAAATACTTTCTTGGGTTACAAATTTTACAAAAGTTGAAATATATATTTCATTCTCAAGACATGAATGATATAAAACATCTTAAGAGGTTCTTCATGGAAAAGAAAAAAAAATTCCTCACTAATTTTATATTGAAGAATGTTTAAAAGGGATGGAGAAGGAAATGAAGTTGATCAGAACGAAATTTGGATGCTGATTGGTAGTTTTTTATTTATGTCTTCCACAAGAACCGAAGTTGTTTATATTTTTACTTTATGTGAAGGATTTCAAAGTGATCCTAAAGAAACACATTAAATATCAAGAAAAGTAACTCTCAGACACATCAAAGGCACACAAAATTTTAGAATCTGGTATAAAAGCTCAGAAATTGTTGATTTTTTTTGGTATTTAGATTTTATTGTGTAAAAAATATTGATAATAGAAGATCCACATTCAGTTGAGTATTATGGTTGGGAAATAATTGTTTTAGTTGGCAATAAATGAAACATAATTTAATCACACTCAGTATGGATAAATCTAAATATGTTTCATCCAATCAAGATACTACTCAACAAATATGGTTGAAAACTCAATTATAAGACTTTTTGATTTAAAGTTACACATTATCTTTGGTTCTGATAATCAAAGTAAAATAAATCTCACCATGAATTCAGTTCAACAATCTCGATTAAAAAATATTGATATCAAATATCTTTCTATGAACGAGTATCTGGAGAAAAATAAATTGAATTCAAGGTAAATACCGGTATTGAAACATGTTTTTGACATTTTCACAAAACCATTAGTGAAGGAATATTTTTATGAATTAATGTTTAACAAGGGCATCCAAACTATTTATCATCATGTTTTTGGAATGTTTTTTTTTCACCTCTCTCTTATTACCTTTGGATAGTGTTATCAATGGGTATAAATGAATTGTTTCATAAATATATTCATAAAAGGCATGTAAACAGGCGTATTTGTGGGTAAAATGTAAATCCATCATTGTATTGTGTGTGAACTATTCTAATTTTAAATTGGATTGGTTGTCGGAAACAATTTTTTTTTGTTTTCCAGGGAAGAAAAAGTTGACAATGAGAACAATGAAGAAGAAAATTGTTCTTAAGAATGATGTGGAAGTTTCATAATCACTAATTTTGTACAGATGGATTTTCTATAAATAATTCATATTTCTTACAATGAGTTAACTCATATAGGCTTATAATTTTTGATAAATAATCCATTTCTTAAGGTTAAAATATTTATTGATTTAAGAATCTTGGTTGACAAAAAAATATAAAGGTGTGAATGTTGAGACCGTGTTGGATGAAGAAGGTTTGGAAATTTTAATGAATGTTTATTATAATGTTTTTTCATTTTTTTTCAATGAAAATAAGTCATCTAACTTTCTAATAGTTGAAAATCTTACTCACAAATTATTTTCAGAAAAATCAAACTCTATTTGTTTAGGAAAGTCCATCGTATTGAGAAGAATCTCTTTGGTTATGATCAGACTCACCTACAGTCTAGAATGGGAGAAGATCATACTAAGGTAATGATTTCAATCTGATTCAGCATGGATCCAATAAAAATTTAATGATTCTTTCCTAATAATGAATTTCTCATAAATCACATGTCTTTGATAAAATTATCTTGTAACCTTGATGAAAGAAGGATGGATCGAAAGGGATTCTACGAATCGTATTCAGGTTGATTGGATGTAAATTTAAATTAAAAAATGTATTGGAGATCATATTCAGCCTAATAGTAATTGTTTTCCTTGAAATCATGTTTATCATATGTAATCCAAATTAATTCTAGAATAACTTTTTCAGGATGATTTGGAATAAATGTTTATTGCTCGAGTTTTAGGAAGTTGCAATACATTCCATTGTAAGTAAGGTGATGAAAAATTAATTCTTAAATCTATTCAAATCATGATGGAAGTCATGAAACGAGTAGAATTTTTATATGAAAAATATTTTGATGAGGATTAGGTTTGAAAATATGTTGATGAGGCCTAGGAAGGAAATGATGTTGATAAGGCTCAGGATGGAAAAGGTTTCAATGAGGCACAAGAAGGAAAATATGTTGATGGGGCTCCGGAAGAAAAAGATGTTGATGAATCTCGGGAAGGAAAAGATATTGTTATGGCTCATGATTAAAATGAGTTTAATGAGGATTAAGAGAGAAAACAGTGTTTATGATCCAGAGGAAGAAAAAAAGAATTCATAATAAAGAAATGGTATGAATGATAATGTAAGGAAGAATTGATACTAATGAAATCATACAGATCAAATTGTATGGGGATATCATAATGAAAAACTAATACTGGTAAAACATGATGGAAAATCATAATCATAAAGAAGATTTTTCAAAAGCTTAGAAGTGAGCTGATGTTGTTAGATGTTTTGAGATGTTTCGGTAATAGTTGAGAAGATTTTTTAAGTCATAAATCCATCCCAAATTGAAGGATGTTTGAATTTAAATGAAATTTGGATGACGAGGAATGTATTTAGGAATCCCACCAATACCTTATTAGGCTACCTAAAAAAGGAAAAAAAGAACTATGCACATTTTCACATGGATTTATTGTTTATGGGAATAGTTATAATCTTTCAATTTATATGGAAATAAATTGGTTTTCTGTATTTTGATAATTTGTATATGTTTTGGTGGAATGAAGTGAAAGGATAAAAGACAAGATCACAAAATTATTCAGCTAATCATCATATTCTGTAATCATTATATTTCGATTATTTTCATATTATTCATTTAATTATATTTAGATGATCATTATATCAGGCTAGATAATCAGATCCGTATTTCAGTATTGGTATTTCAGTATTGGGAAGAATCGTACTGGGAAATATCATAGTAGGAAGAATCGTATTGGGATTATTGTACATAGAAGAAGCAGACTGAGTTTTTAATACTCAGGATAGAAGTGGTGAAAATTTTCATCTATCATATTCGGACAAAGTTATATATATTCCATACTAGGAAGAATCATAGTTGGAATAATTGTACTGGGAGGAATAATATAGGGATAATCATACTGGGAATAATTATACTAGGAAATATACTAGGAAAATCATACTATGAATTCCATAACAAAGTCCAGGATGTTCATACCCATATTTGGTTAAGAAATTTAAGATTTCTATGCTAGGAATAAATTTCTGGAAGTTGATTAAGAAGCATAGAAAAAATAATTTGTTACACGATTATTGTATTAACCGATTTGTGCTAGAGGGAGCACACACGATATTGGATTTTTTTCAAAGTGATACACGAATGAAAGTGAATATCATGCTCAGTATATTTGATCAGAATTATTGATTTATAGTGGTTTGTGTATTATTGTATCATTTCCAAACCATTTGATGGATGTTGTCATTCTTATTTAATAGTTAACCCTATAAATACTTGTGTTCTATTGAATTTTTATTGGAATGTTTTTTAGTAGGGAATAAAATATTTTATATGAGGTGAAGGTTGTTTCAGGGTAACCATGAATAAAAATTATTTCTCATTCACCCACTCCCACAAACAGTGATACAATAATCCTAACTAGGAACTTTTATCATTTCCCACAAATGTTCTCTTATATGGGAACCTCGTACTATGTTATTATAGATGTATTTTTGATTTCCTTTTCCCTCTTATTAAGAAGATGTTTTGTGAACCCTTTTATGATGTTTTTTTCAATGATGTTATTTTTAAATGTAAAACCCTTGATTACAGAGATGAATTATAAATTTTTAGGATCAAATTTATTGAATTTTGGGAGAATGAAACATGTAAATACATCACAATATATCTATATTTAATAAATCTAATCTTTTTAATAGCTTTCGGGACATGCAAACCTAATATTTCAAAAGAAGAAAATAATATTTTATAGCGTATGTGAGGTGAAACACTAAAATTTTATGATAATATAACACCCTCATACATTATAATATATTTATTTTTAATATCTCTTAGATACCTTGTAGAAAACGCAAACCGTGTGCCTAAATGATCTTTGATATCGAATATCGTTATAACATAACCGTTCAATTGTAAGGTATTAAAAACAATAAATATATTATAAAAATTATATTTATTATAAACATATAAAATAATTAATATTTTTTCAATTTATTATAAATTAAAATAAAATAAATTTTTAACAAAAAGTGGTTCTTTTAGTGAATATTAAAAAAACCGAATTTTTGAAAAACTCTCATTTTATTTAATTAATTAAGAAATTTTAAAGTCCTTTTATCATTTCAATTTAATATAAAATTAAAATAATTATTATTCTGTTAAATATAATCTAATAAATCAAATTTTAATCATATTTGTACAATATTTTAGAATATGTTTTTTTAGATTTAAATCACATTTGTTATAAAACAGATTTAAAGTGTGTAATGTTCTCCAATTTTAATTAATTTAAGTTAAAAATAATGAGGAATAATTTAAATTAAATTTATAGTTTATATATCTACAAATATTAATTTAAATCTATCTATTAATGACTAATATCCATATAGTTCGTTGAAGATCATCTTATGTATGAAAAATACAAGTCGTAAAAACCCATTTTATGACACGAATTGTGGGTTTATATTTAAATTATTTTTTCCACATAAATTATATAAATTTTAAGAAATGGATTAAATATTTTTAATAATTATAATTAATATTACCAAATAAGTTCACATAAATTTTTTACCATAATGAATAGTGAAGACATTATAAATTAATTATCATGATTAAGGAAAAAATGTGTTTAATTGGGGTTAAACATAGAAGAGAAGGGATAAAATCACCAAATAACTAGTAAAAGTATTAATAAATTTTCATATTTCAACGATATAATATCTCAAATTTTATCCTATGGTCATTTTGAAGGATTTTTCTTGTGAACGGTTTTATAATTTTTGGTTCTCTGGGGAAATTTCCAAGTGATTTCCAAGAATTTACACTTTCCCAACAAATAAAATGGAACCACCTCCCTTCATTTATTCACAAAAATCAAAGCATATATTTCTTCCAATCTCTATAAAAATCCCTCTCGAAAATAGCTTTACATGTTCTTAAGGTTCTTGTCCTCCAAAAAAACCAACAGTAATTCCCTTAAGAAGATATCCAAAGGTGGTTTCTCTAAGAAAAAGTAATTTTCTTCACTATGAACAATTTTTCGTTATTCTGTTAAAACATTAAAATATATATTAACAACTCAATATAATAACACAAATAAATACTATATTGTGATATTTTATTATATTTATGTCACAATATTTATCTATATCCACTTCCATCAAATGGGAAACATAGTCATTGCTAATGTGTAAGGCGGACTAAAAACTCCCAACCCGATGGGATTTGTTTTACATCACTATCTAATTTGAATAGTCATAATGATAGAAATAATTTTCATATATGATTTATAGGACATGATAAAAATTATTTATTTTTAATATATCATCATGTTCCCTACCCTTTCATCCATTGGAGAAATAATATCATTGAATATGCGTATGTACTTCCTACTGTCTCTACGAAACGATGAGAATAATTTTCCTTCAAAAATATTCATGAATGATCGTAAAACTGTATTTCATATTGAAATAGTATATAGATAAAATTAATATAATTTTTATATTATTCAAATATATCATATACGAGTGAACTAGAATTTTCATGACAAAACATGCTTGAGAAAACAATTCAATTATCACACGAAATAATGAAATTAATGAGCTGTTATTAATAAACGTGTAAAAAAATTTATAATAAGATCATATAATTTAATATTAATATTAATATGGTTCTTTTGTAAAATTAATAACATGATTAAAACCATTATACTAGAGATTAAATAAATTTTAATCAAATGAAATCATGAGGTAATGGATTTCATTTCAATTTACATTAAATTAAGAATTATCTATTATTATAACCCAATTCAATTTTATATTATGCATAAAGATATCCATTAATGATTTTAACATGAATAAATATTTATTCATTATGGTTAATGTTTTAATTTATATTTATTCATTTATGGAGTTATAATTTTAGTGTAACCCAAGTGGTATGGGACTTCATCTCAGTTTCTCCTCATCATGGAATATATTCATTTTATACACCAATTTATTTTATAGTGTATAAAATAACCATTTTTTATATAATTCCATGAGGCCTTAATACATCATGGTATTTTATGTTTCAACATGATTTATTTCATCTAATTGTGTTTTACATGAAAGTTAACATGTGGACAAGAATTTCATAACTCAATTTATTTTCATTTTGTTATATAAAATTTTCATTATATCTGCTATTTTACTTATAAAAACACGGGGTTTTCAAAAATAAATACTACATCATAATATATTAATATTTAATAAATTTTATAAAAAATACCAATGAGGTATGTATATGTTTAGTGTCATTGGAGATTAGATATTAATCATTTTATTTTATATAAGATCTTTAAAATCCCTCATAATGATCTTACTTTATTATACTCTTTATAGGAATACCCTCATAAAAATGTTATTCATTACCATGGGAACGGAAATTCAAGAAATGGTTAGCTCATATTCTCAGCAATGGTAATCATGGGAGATATCAATTTATAATCATATGAAATTTTATAAAAATCATATGGGTGTAAGATCATGATCGTCACATACAATGTTTATACCCAAATTGAAAAAAGATCATAAACATGAGTTAGGGCATAAAACATTGATATTTAAAAATACATTACTCATAAGAATGAAAATTTATCATAACTAAATAATGAACCATATTTTCAAGTCATAAATGTGTGTCGCATCATATAAGTATAGAAACCATTTCATATATAAAGGATAATTATAATGACCATTTGATCAAGAATCAACTTCTGTTTCCAATAGTGGATCAAGAACATTGTATTTTTTTCCTACAATGGATCAAGCTCATAAACTTGTTTACTATAACAGATCAATCACTTCATCATGTCTCTCTTAATGAATCAATCTTATTGTATTTTTTCCCATAACAATCTAATGAGATATAATTCATTAACCAATGCATTGGAGATAGATATAGGCTCCAAACATAACATAATGAAATCCATAGATATGTGTGTAATAGGATCATAAGTCATTAATTATATTATAAATCATGAAAATAAATTGGATTCATAATCATTTTATCATATGATAATCCATGGAAAAGAAATTAGTTTCATAAAAAATTCATATTTTAACAATAAACTGAAACTATCCCTAGAATGAATTTGGATGGTATCCATTAATCATATTCCAAAAAAATTATATATAACATGAAATAATGTCATATTAGATAGAAGTATATTTTTAAGTAACATTTGGTAAAATTGTAAAGGAAAATAACTTCCCATTTTAAGATAAATTCTCGTTAAACTAATGTTCACTTTTATAAAGAAATCAATTTTATTTGAAAATAAACATGAAAACATGTAAATAAAAAATAAAATAATTAGAGAATAATGATGGTGAAAGAATATTCTCATTATTTATATCTAAAAAACACTCCTTCCATACTGTTTTTCAGAAATTTCACAATTAACATCATTAAAAATGATAAAAAGATTCATTTCAAACCATTTTTTAAAAAGTAAAAATCGGTAAAAATGACTTAATTTTTTTTAATATAATAGTAAAAACACTTGAAAATTGTTTAAGGAAACCAAAATAGAGAAGAGTAAAATTCCCTAATGGAGACTTAAATAAAAACAATCTCAAATAATAATGATATTGTGAAATAAACCCTACCACTTTTGTAACTTTCAAGTAATAACCCCCATGAAATAAACAACCTCAAATAAAACATTAAATTCAATGAATTGTTATATATTATGGATATAATATATTAAGGGGGTAGTGTATACACCACAAAAAATAAATAAGTGGTGAATATTTCATATTTATCACAATGTTATTAGTGAGATGTGAAACCCTTATATTTGGTTCGACTTCCTTTGAATGTTCTTGAACATCTTATATAATAAATTTATATTAATGATATATATATATACCAGAATCATTTATAAGGTTATTATATCATATATATTAATTATATTTAAATATATATATGTTTATTTAAATATATCCATAATAAAAGTTATATAAAATTACTTACACCATTCATGGATACAGTAGGTCCTAAGTAAACATGAACACTGTATTCATTTTTTGAAGGATGAAATAAAAAAGGTAAATTATAAATCACATTTATTGAATAATTACTATATCATTTATATCACATATGATTATCATTTCCATACTAAATACCATCTATGTTAAATATAAATTAAAAATGAATCACATTGCTTTATGGAGGTGTTAATCCACACGTATGCACGAGTAACGTTATCATTTTCCAACAGTTTGTAAGGTAAAAGGTAGATATTATATTTCTATTAAATAACAATAATTATGCCATAAATATCATTTATTATCTTTAAATAACATAATTTTATCCATCTATGAATTGTAGTGATGGATAATGAATTTTATCTCTACATGGGGATGGTTAGATGTACGTACGCATGAACCATACATTCACTTCTTATTGGATAGGAAAGAGGATGTATGGTTATGTTTTATTATACATAGTAACATTTAATAATATTGAGGATAAAAATATTATTATTTAATTTTATATATAATATATATTTATTATGTGAATAAGTGTACAAGAAGAATGTGATCGGTTAGGTAGATTGCCTCTTCTTTGAGAGGACCCCCTTAGATCTCTTCTTAAGGGCTCTAGAGTTTGTCATTTGAGATGACTGACACCACTATAATGTAGAAGATAATGTTAATAAGAGATGCATATAGGTAATTTATGATCTAAAAGGCACCAAGTTATGTAAATAAGTGAGGAAAGAGGGACCCTTTTATATGTGAGGTGAGGGGAACTTTTGGATTTTGTCAAAAGATTAAATCATAATAAGACTATGTTAGAGACAAATGATTATACGTGGACTATAAATGCATAGATTATGAAATTTTGGACCATATAATACCACATGATTACTTATTTAATATTTTTATGTTTTATAAATAAATTAATAAAATATTATTTTTATAAAATATCATTATTGTCAATTTTGACAATATTTTTGACTTTGACTTTAATAACATCAATACAACAATATAAACTATATCCAAATATTTTAATACATTCATAAAATTTCATGTTCATTTATAAATTTCTTGGATCATATAAATCATTTAAAATTATAATACATTTAATATTATTAATATAATTTATTGTATTTTTATATTAATTGAATAATTAATGTGTTAACATTGTGTACACATTTTATGTAATTATTTTTCCTTAAAAATTTATTATAAATTAAAATGATTAATATAAATATTTTATATTTCAAAATTAATATTTATATTCAAAAATATACTTTCGATAATACCATATTAAAATGTTATATTTATTAAAAACAAGAGTGTGATATGTATGGTATTTCTTGAATAAAATACAATAAATGTCAGAATCACATCCAAATGGATGTTAAAGGTAATATAATAACATATTGGATTATTATAGACTAAAGTAACACATAAAATAAAATTTATACTATTTTGTGTTATTTAATAGTCCTTATCAATTTTTATTTATCCAAAATTACACGATTTACCCTTATCGTGGTAATAAAATTAATATAGTTACAATTCATAATGACCAAATTTAAAATATTACCTATTTAAATTATTGAGACACACTTATTTTAAATATGTAATCAATTTTTTAGGTTTTATTTAATATAATCGGTATGATTTAATTTAAAATTAATCCTGTAAAATGTAATAAAAATTTTTTTCTTAACAAAATTATTTTTATGCCCAAAAAATGTAGTTCTGCCAAAAGATTGTATAAGAATAATTAAAATATAATTAATTATATGACATATAAATAAATACTACTTAATTTACTTTCAGATCAAATTCAAATCATAATGGTATTTTTTACATATATAAAAACAGGATTCTAAAAATTGATATTTTCATTATTCACTAAAAATTAATATTTTCATAAAGTGTTTTAAAAAATAAACCTAATATAACTTTTAAACGATGAATTAGAAAAATTAAATTGATTATTTAAAACAAACATTCAAAAATAAAATTTAATTTTAATATTCACTCATAAAAAGAATCATTTTTGGAACAAATATATTTTTATAGAATTAAATGACTATAATAAAAATTCAATGATTATTTACTAAGAGTTTATCAATAAAGTTATATTACAAAGGATATTTATATATCTTTCTTAAATTATTTTATCATATTAATACCCATTAAATTAATGGGTAGGTTATAACTATCACATTAAATGATAATATTTTAATAATGTAGAGGAGTTTGTTTAAATTCGGTGTTGCATGTAATAAAATCCATTGATGAAATAATATTATTTAATGATAAATATTTTATAAAATATCATTGTGTTATAATTCAACACACTCCATTTTAATAAATTTTATCCTCATAATTTTTAAAAAGAGTTTTGGCGTTTGAAATTCCATTGTGGAAACTCACATCATAAAAAGGGTTAACAAAAAATTCTCTTTAAAAGATAGAATGTGATGTATGAAATCCATCTAATAATAAAAATACTAGGTTTCCCAATGAAAAAAAATTAATGAGTTGTGAATAAATGTACGTAGATAAAAGTTAATCTCTAGGGTTCACTGAATCATTATAATTTGAATGATGTTGAGAAATTTAACAACCACAAAATCATAAACCACATATGTGGAAAATACCAACAATTTATCTGATTTAAAGATTATATGACATAATTTTTTCCTTAATATACTTTTTATAAAGATGATGAATTTATTTACCATATTGACTACCAAAATAAGGAAATATAATAACATTAATAAATAATTTCATCCTTTAATAAATTTCCACCGTATTATTTTTTTATCAAAATGAGAAATATTGAAGAAATTTATTGCATCAAACACTATGATCAACTTCTAAAGGATAGAATATTCCAAAAAAGGATAACACGCAATTAATACAAAAAAGTAGCAATTAATTTTTCTTGTCATACAATAAATTTTAAAAAGAAAATTTGTTATTAGATATCATATGTGACCCACAACACTGAGCTTAGACATCCCATGACATATATTTCTTTAAAATTAATCTCATAGAAAACTTGAAGAACACGCAACCCCAAATTTAAGAGAACCATAATATAATATAACACTATAATCAATCCATTATATTGTTGTATGTGAATATTACGGAATAAATTATGAAATTTATGGTTATTTATTGATTAAAAATAATATAATAGTCATTTAAAATAAAAAGAAATGTATTCAAAAAAACAATATTTTTCAAAAAGATGGTTGAGTTCCTTTTTTTATAATCTACATAAAACTAATTTTTACCATGTTTAAAAAAATTATTTGACAAAATTAACATCACTTTCTAAATCATCATATAAAAAGTTTCACAGGGTTATTTTTTGTGGTTTTTCAAAAATGTTTTATTTTTTGATTAATAGTGAAAATACTAAATTTTAACTAAAATATCTTCTTCATTTAAATAATTTCTAATGTTAAATTTTATTTTTAATTGGTTTTAATCTAAAATTACTTCAATAATATATTTATTAATCCAATTTATGTCATAATAATCATTTTAATATATAATTTTGATATAAAAACATTGTAAACTTATGAAAATTCTGTCTTTGAAATCCCACTTACTCAGCACCTCTGCAGGATTAATTTTAAAATAAATTTTTTAAATTATATGAATTGATTTTTTAAAAATTTATTCATTATTTTTAATAATAATAATTTCTAATTTTCAAAAATTTAAACTTAATTATTTATAAAAATGGATAATGAAAACAATGAAAATTAATTAATGCCGTAATGGTAAAAATATATTTATTATGGGTTAAAATAAAATCATAAGAGTTGAAATGATCTATAACCTTATACAAATATATTTTATGGAAATATAAATGCCTTATAACTTTTATTATATGTAATTTCACATTATTTTATTATTTTTATATGAAAAAAATTGGTGGAATTCTTTCTTTTCAAAAATTAAAAGTTTGTCACTCACCTCACTTATAAAAGAAAACCTCATCTCCTTCTTATTCACACCAAAAAAACAGCTTATGTCATCCAATTAATATCCAAATACTTTTCAAAATTACATCCTATCATCTAATAATATTTAATTTTGGACCAAATCCAACCTATAAAAGCTTGGTTCAATTCTAATTTTGATACTAGAAAAAGAGGTAATGTTCTTCAACGAGCGTTTATATTTTATTTATTACTCCATATCGTTTATTTATTTTTAAAACATGATGATATAATAACCTAAATATATTACATATAGTAATATATTTTTATTTTGAGTACATGACATACACAAATATCCACTTCATTCAAATGTGTTACAAAATCACTATTTTTCAGTACGACGAATTATCGCCTCTCGAACTGATGTCATTAGTTTTTTCATTACCACCTCTCACTATTGGGTATGATGATCGATATAAATTATATATATATATATATTATATAAAACACAAATAAACCTCTTAATTCATTATATATTACGTACCTATTTATCTTTTATTCCATAGGGGATATGATAACATCACTCATGTGTACAAGGGAATATAACCTCACAAAGATACATGATTTTTATTACAATAACACTTTTCATGGAATGTAATACGGTTAATGTTAATGATTATATGTGATATAAATGAAATAACAATTATTTTAAGGAAATATTTATCATTCTAAAAAGAAAATATATATCATTTTCCATTTTACCTTTTCACGTAATGAAAGATGATGATGTTGTTTGTGTACTTGTGGATTGCCATCTTCAAGAAGCGATGTGACTCTCTTTTAATTATAAAACAACTTGGATGATATATATAAGTATATTGAATAATATAATTTGGTATTTATTATATTATTAAAATTAATTATAGTAAAAATCTTATTTTTAGCCTTTCCGTAATGACCATTTAAAATGGGAAACGTTACTTATGCTTATATATGGCCTACCGTCCCCATGATTGTAACTTAGTTCATTTTTCATAACCATCATCAATTATAGTTTTTAAATGTATAATTGATTTAAAAATATTATAATTGTGTCATGATTTAAATTATAGTGATTATATAACTATATAATATATACAATAACTAAATCTTTCATGATGAAAATTTCATGAGAATAATAAGAAATTAACAAACAAAATAATAAAAATAATGAATGATTATTAATGGATGGGTAAAAAATGTAATAAAAGGATCATATATGATATTATAAATAACAATATGGTTCTTTTATAATTTAATAACATTTTTTAAAACACTATACATGATCTTAAATACTATTTAAACAAATGGAAGTGTAATATAAAATATTTTATCTTAATTTCATTTCATTAAGGTACATCGTAATGATATACACATAATTTTATTTATATGTTGTATATTATTCCCCTTTAACATGTAATCTCATTTATAATATGTTATTCATGGTATTGAATGATTTAATTTTAATTAAAATTTTCAAAGTTGTAAAGAATTTCATAACTCAATTTATTTTCATTTGGGTATATTACTACATCATTATATTTGATATTGTAGGATTATTTGTGTAAATATTTTTGAATAGATATTATTTTATTTTAATTTTTTTTATTTATAGTTTATACACATAATTGATTCATTAAATAATTATCACACTAATTTTATGATCATTTTTATGTATTATTTCATAATCTCATTCTAATTGAAATAGTTTATTCTAAAATTTTTATTAAAGGAAATTATTTGATCATTTTTCTATTAAACACATTTCATTTTATTATAATATTGTTATTCATTATATTTTCAAGTAGTACTACCATTTTTTCACTCATTTATACTTACAAATAGTGAAATGTTTTTTTATGAAAATTCGTCTTCATTTTTCTATTTGTTAAGATATTTTTTTCCTTCCAAAACCGTGTTTTCTAATGATGTTTTTATAAATGTTATTTGAACCTCTTAATAATAAATATTTTAAAGAATTTTAACCCATTTTTAATTTTTTAAATATGTTTTCAAATGAATTATCTTCTCACTTTCAAAATAAAGAACTTTTATAATCTTTTAAAATGAAAAATAAATGTTATTATTAACTTATACTACAAATCCATAATTACCCACAATCATGGTCGTCATTTTACTAAAGATTAATTTTCATGTTTACAAGGATATTTTTTATATAATCATTAATACTATGGAAATTATTAGTTTTTAACAGTGATTTTTAATGAAAAGTATTTTGAAAATGTTTTATGTTAAAAAAAATTATATTCAAAATAAAAAAAGATATTTCCCCAATAATTTTTTTTAAGATATTTTTATGGTATTTCTATTAATAAATGAAAACATATCATTTTTTTACTCTAATGGGTATATATTTTATTTAAAATATCCTTCTTCTTCCTCTATAATTTTTATGATCTTTTTGACCAAGAAATGTATTGGCATTCACTTCCTTGATTCATTTTTTTAGCTATTAAATTTCCCATGATTTATTCACATTGTTATGAAAATTGAATTACCTATAAATATTTATATTATTGTGTTATGTGTATTATTTTTTCCAAAATATCATATAAGTATTACATGTGGTGTTCACACTGAATATTTTTTGATTAACTATGGAAATAATAAAGAATCTATATCCTTACTCAATATAAATAATTAACTATAAGGAAGATTATCTATGAATTAATAGATTATTTATTCTTTGAGGAATTAATTTGATATTAAATACATGGGTGGGGCCCTTTTATAGACATTCCCTCGATGCATCGGTATTGTCATTTGAAAAAATAGTATCATATCCTTAGTTAAATGGGTTTCTACTATTCAGTTTTAAACTATGTTAAGGATAGATATTAACAATAGATGTATCTTCTGCTAGAGACATGATGCCCAATAATTAATAATTTCCTTCAATACAAATTTTGTTATTATTATCCCTAATAATATCACAATAATATTCACTTTAGAAGTATTTAATTCTCAATTATTGATTAAATGGAATGTATTTTTATTTATTTACCATTCCACGTTGATTATAACTTATCCATTTGTGATAGTCATGTTATTGATTAAATAGAATGAATATTTAGTTACATAACTTCCCATATTGATTATTAAACATGATATTTTCATATTGATAATATATTTTGAAGAACATCCTTATCAGTTTATTGATTTCATGACCCGCGTGTTTAGTTACTTACTATGCTATATTTTTCTACTTAATGATTCATGATATCTTACACTGTAGTTAAACATTTTGGGAAATTTGCACTCACACATTTTTTCCTTTCCCAACAATCAATGAAATTTATAATGATTTATATGAAAATATATTCTATATTTATTTAATTTATTCTTGAAAAATAAATAAATTATGAATAATTGGTGTTTTCAAATTCAATATGGGAATCATATATGTATATAGTTTTCCAATATTTTTAAGCTATTTTGTACTTCGTGATTAGATTCCATGTATCTAAACCCAATATATTTACCCAGACACCAGCTTTGGGCTACTGGGGTGGGGGTCGCTACAATATTTATCATATAAGTTTACTATAAACTGTGGAAACTATATTTAGGAAAACATAGATTTTAGAAAATAAAATCCTGATAAAATTTGAGGATAATTATATAATAACATTATAATATTATTTATAAGGAAGAGATTATGTTGTTTTTAGAGCAATATATCCATGTTTGTATACTATTAGTTGTTGTGGTTCTAGCACAGAGGTGACTTGGGGTTTGTACTCTGAATAGGTTTGATTGGGTTGGACCCAATCTTCGCCCTATTAATAATAATAGGAATTAAGGTGCACATGGTTTGACACTCTCATGTTATATTCTTAGGATGATTCAAATATTCATTACCAACCAATATGAAGGATTCAAATAGATGATGAAAATGAATGATCTAGGTTAACCGTAAGGCATATTAGAAAAAAAAATGTTTCATGATTTGGAAATCCTATAAATGATTATATTATTTACTCAATATGTTCATTATTTTCACAACATTCTATTTCGTTTGAGTTAGTTATTGAGGCTCGAGAGAATCATTATAACACTGAACATGAAGGACAATGTGAAGACTATGAGAAACCAAATTGGAGAATGTCTTGAGTGAAAGATATTATGATAATGTGTCATCAATTTTCCTAAAATATTATTAAAAATATATACCTTAACCAACTCTCATACTCTATAATGAAGAGAAGGATGGAGTTATATAAGATATTTAGTGATAGAGACCATGGAAGAAAGAAGGATCGATTTCCATATTGTATGAAATATGGAAGGAAACACCAAGTAAAGTTACTCAATAGAACATGAAAATTCATTATGTGTGGAATGGAAGTGCATAAATCAAAAAAGTATTTTGGGAAAATGAAGATTATAATGCATGGAAATAAATCATTCCTAAGGATCAATTTTGGTTCATTTTTTTAATCCAAGTAACATAAGAGTTATCATAGTAAATTCCATATTCTAATTATTGACCTGTAGATCATGGAAGGTCTTTTTTGAAATAAAATTGATGAAGTTCTTTTTTATTTTAAATAAATAATTAGATTTTTGAATTATATTACTAATGGTATTTTAGTTATATAAATCATGAAACATATAATGATTGTGTAAAATTATAGTAGCATACATGTACTAAATAAATTAAGATTTATAAATACCATCTTCGGTCTATGAGTTTAATATTATTATTGCATTCAAAGTCTTAAACAAACCTTTTATATTTTATGTGTTGGGTGTATACTAAGATTAAGTGTATTTTGTGAGAAATTTATGTAAATACATCCCAATTGTTTATTATATTTTTTAGTGAAAAAAAATATTAGAAAAAAAATTCAATTTTATTTTATACACTTAATTTCAAATGTATTGATATTCTTTAGGTTTAATATGATCATTAGTGACATTATAATAATAGTCAAATAAGATTATTAGACATAGTGAAAAAAATATTTTCTATTGAAATCCTTAGTAAAAAGTTTTGTTAATTATTAATTTCATTTCAAGGATGTCCATCATATTTTTTTGGGAAGATTATAGAAATTATATTAATATTTTTAGAAAAATGAGAACCCAATACTAGGTGAAAACAGTCACATCAGGAAAGGTAGCGGGGTTTTAACTAATAATCAAATGATGATAATGTTTTATTGTCTACCACTATCCTATAAGATATCCTGGTTAATATGTCATTATTTTTAGTTAAAATAATTTAAAAATAATATTAATGATGAATAAATAGTGCTACAATTTAGGTTTAGTGATTAATTTATTATATTATATAACTTATGCTAACCATTTATAGTTTTGGAAAGTATTTAGACATGAAAGGAAATAATTTTCACCCTTTTATGGATATTACGACCCATTTAAAGTGAAATTTAATGCTTAAAGTATAAAAAAATAATTTTAGGATATTCATTTCTTGGAGTAATGGGTGACCAGTAAATTGAAGGAATCACAACAAAAAGATGAATTTATGCTTATGAAATTGAAACATATCATGTATGTATATAGCCATATATTCATAGATAGCAAAAAAAATTTATCAACTATAGGAAAATGATATTGGAAAAAAAATTATACCAATACCTTTATTTATGTTGAATTGACGGCCTTTTAAATCTGCATATCTTTATGGTTTTGAGTTCCATAACTTTCCATTGAACATTCAGTTTCTTGCAATCAATGGCCTCTATCACTATATATAATTATTTACATATTTCTTAAATTTCTATATATTTACGTTCAACCAATGTTATCCTATATTGAATCATGCTTCTGTGTTATTTCATATGAACTTTGTAATTCCATTTCTCTCTATTAATAGTATATTTTATCAAACGTTTTATGATGTGGGTTTTTGAATAAACGGTATTCCCAAATATAAAACCCTCTATTTCTAAGATCATGTTTAAATTGAGAGGATGAAATTTATTTATAGTGTGGAGAATTTGACACCAAAATATTATAAAATAATAAAATTTTATTTGATATCATATGTGACATGAAACAACGATCTTAAATTAACCATGAATAATATTTCATTAAATTTAATCTCATCAACATATTATATAAAATGCAACCCCAAATATAAATGAACCATAAACTAATATATTGGTATAACCCTGACATTAATTTATATAGTATGATTATTTATAAAAGAAAAAGGAATTTTTTTATCTACTAACTTTAAATAAAATAATAGTTATTTAATTGAAAATTAATTTTTTTCTAAAAACACTTTATTTTTCTAAAAGACCATCCAATTGCACTTTTCATACATAATTTAATATTAATTTTTAAAAAAATTAGATAATTTATATGATAAAATGTAATTACAATTTAAATATTCATATTAAAATATTTCGGGAGTGAATTTTTAATTTTTTTTAAAAGTATCGTCTTTGATGAATAGTAAAAAATATTTAATTTCAATTGAATATGGATTTTGATTAATAAT
The DNA here is from genome assembly GCA_963277665.1 of Viscum album. Classification (NCBI taxonomy): domain Eukaryota; kingdom Viridiplantae; phylum Streptophyta; class Magnoliopsida; order Santalales; family Viscaceae; genus Viscum; species Viscum album. The sequence goes on from OY728164.1 coordinate 1,823,059,957, forward strand.
AAATAATGTAAAAGTATATTTTAATCGTATATTATGTAAAATTAGATAAAATATATTTCAATTAATAAAATTTAGGTCATTTTAATCATTTTCATTCTGAATTTTTTTATAAAAACTTTATAAACTTTTGAAAATTGTATATTTCAAACCCAGTTTTCGTGTCGCAACTGTATGATTAATTTTAACTTAAATGATTCCATGTTTTAAAATTTAATTTTTTTAAATGGATAGGTAATTTTAATCATAATTATTTATAAATTGAATATGGTTAACTTAATGTTTTAATTTTTTTTTGAATTAGTAAAAATTAAAAATAGTGGTTAACGTAAAAATGGTTAGGTCTAGTTATTAACTAAAAAGATAAAGGTTAAATTGAAATATTCACATATATAAAATAATTTTTATGGAAATATTTAGACACCATCCCTTATATTATAGAATATTTTCCATTATTTAATCCTTGTGAAGTGAACAATAAATGGTGGAATTATTTCTTTTCAGAAATTACAAGTGTGCCACTCACCTCACTTATAAAAGATGATCCTATCTCGTCTCTTCATCAAACACAGAAAATAATTTTTAAAAAAACATCCTTTAAAAATAACTTCCTAAATTCTATAATATCAGCATATAGGCCTTGTTTTCAGTATAAATACAACCTAGGAATGCTTTTTTAGAAACATAAAGAGGATACCAGAAAAAGAGGTAATGTTTATTAATAGGCGTTTTTATTAAATTTATTCCCTAGAATACAGAAATTATTATTAAAATAATGTGATATAATTACATAAATATCTTCTATATAATAAGGTTTTTTTATTTTAATTTAATTACATACAAAAATCTCTACTTCCATTAAATGGGTTACAGAATCACCGTTAATTTGTATGGTGGACTACCACCAAGTGAACCGATATAATTTTCTTTCCATTAAAACCCATCAGAGTTGGTTATGATGATGAATATAAAGAATATATATATGATATTAATAAAAAAATAATACCTTCTTAATAATTATATCATATATAAATCATTAATTTATTTTCTGTAGGGGATATGATAACATCACTCATGTGTACAGTGGACTACCACCTCGCAAAGTGATGTGATTCTTCTTTCACTAACTATTTTCGTGTAAAGTTAACGGATAAATTTAATGATTATATTCAATATAAATGAAATAATTATTGAATTCATGAAATATTTATCATTCTGAAAAGAAAAATTATTTATCATTTTCATTCTAACCTTTTCACTCAATGAAATAAGATTACGTCGTTTATGTACATGTGGACTACCACCTTCAAGAATTGATGTGACTCTATTTTCATCACCGAACTACATGGTTTAAGTATATATATAATATTTTATATATGATATTATGATAATTATTTTAATATAACATTTTACTCAGTCTATTTCAATAATTATCATTGGAAAATGGAAATGTTACTCATACATACGTACGACCTAGTGTCTCTATGATTTTAACATACCCCATTATTCAAAACCATAATTTATGGATAATTTTAAAATTATAATTGATATAAATATATGATTATTATATCTACATTATTACTAGGGATATGGTATAACTATATAATATGTCAAAGAACCGTATCATTCATAATGACACACACATGAGAAACCAAGGCAATTAACACCGGAAACAATAAACATAATAAAATATTACTAACTAAAGGGTGATAAGATGTAATAAAAGGCCAATATATGATATTATAAATATTAATATGGTTCTTTAATAAGTTAATAAATTGTTTTTAAACACTTCATATGAAATTAAAACGTGTTTTACCTAACGAAAGTGTATGGTATTGGATTTTATTTCAATTTCACAGAATTGAGAAACATTGTAATGGTACGAGCCAAATTTATTTTATATTTAGTATATACTTCCCATTTAAAATATTAAATAATGAATACTACATTATTCATGGTAATTAATTTTGTAATTTTAATTATATTATCTATGGTTTTTTCAATTAAATGTTACCATGTTATAACAAATTTTATAACAAATTTTCTCTTCACTAGGATATGTAAATCATTATTTATCGTTAGAATTATATGATTATGTTATTAATTTTGACTATATGTCATTTTATTTAAAATAATTTTATGTGGATATAAGATTAATAAACATAATATATTCATTAACAAAATATTTCTTCAATTTTATAATGATTTTTTTGGGTTTATTTTACAATCTCATTCTAATCTTGATTTTTTATTCTTGAATTTTAGTTGAAGGAAATTATATGATAATTTCATAATAAAAAAAGATTCATTTTTACACTTTTGGTTACACATAATAATTTCATTTAATAGTTCTTTTTTATCCTCTCTCTTTTACTTAAAATAATTGAGATTTGTTTGAAAAAATTACTTCATTTGTTCCTTCATTCAGAAATTAATTTTCTTATAAAACCAGGTTTTATAAAAATGGTTTCAGATGTGTTTATTACCACTTCTAAATGATTTATTAAATAATTTTTTCCAATTTTTATTGTTTAAAATTTTATTTAAAAACAATATTCTGATTATTTTCTGAATATGGCACATTTCTATCATTTTTACAGTGAAAAAGGAATGTTCTTCTTAACTTTTACATCATGTATGAAATTACCCAAAATCATGACAATAATTTATTTGTACCATTGTTTGTAAGCATACAAAAATCGTTTATAAAGATAATTTTTTCTACAATCCTTGAAATTATTATTTTAAAAATGATAATTTAAAAGAATAGAATTTTCAAAATGTTTTATTTTCTAAAAATATGTGATATTGAAAATGAATATGATATTTTCCTCAAATTTTTTTTTAAATATCATTTTATGATAATTATATTAATAAATTAAAAAACCATTATTCATACTACAATTTGAATATATTGTTTTGATACCATCTATATTCTTCTATGAGATGGTTTATGATCATTTTGACCAAGTAATATATTGAAATTCTCTTCCTAGATTCATTTTTGTAGTCATTAACTTTCCCTTGAATTATTGAATTTCCTATGTACATTAAATTTCTCCTAAATATCTATATTCATGCGAGATAGATATTTCTTTTAAAATTTTTTAGTATCACGACCCCTTTATTGAGGATAAAAATAAAATATAACCAATTTTGAGAGTAGAATATTAGGGATCCCATTACTTGATTGAGACACATATTCCTTAATAAAAACATTAAGGCCTTAACATAGACCTGAATGTCTAAAGGGTTATATACATTAATAAAATAACCATAAAAAGTATCATCATTCCCTTAATAAGACATGAAAGATGAGATTGGTCAATGTAAATGCCTCCCCCACCCGCCCATGATGCTTTCTCATGATGGATCAACACAATGAGTAAGTGAACCCCTCCAACACACACTAACATGCAGAAGGAGGACCAGATGATAGATACCAGCACACATATCTCTCTATCGAGCCACCCACCCAACACTGAATGTAAAGAATCAATCACTATCAATATGATAAAAATAAAAACCAAAAAAACCACTATGTAAATTTTCCATGCATGGTTCTCATTCATCTATAATGAAATATAATGAGGGATAAATGATAGCTTTAATCACACCCATCCCTCTTTTGTGGTATCCCACCCAGCATGAACTAAAAGGTGTAGTAATTCCTTCCAAATGGATCAAGGAAGAATCATTTCTTCACAAAGCCATTAGAAATCAATTAAACAAAAAAATGAAAAATAGAAAAACACTCCTACAAAAATTCCAGATTAGATAATCAATAAGTAAATTCAGTATACCCACAATTGGGACTAGAGACACCTGATGGACACCTGACCACCATCAACACTATCCTATAAATTGAAGAAATATCCACACCCAAACACCACTATGATCACCCCCAATTCCAATCCATAGTTCTCTTATAAGAAATAAGACAAGGCCATGAAAAAAACTCATCTCCCACATGACCTCAATTTGGAATCATCCACCAAGTATTATCTTCCTTAGATCATAGAACAATAATATAGGTTTCAACGGGGAATGAAAATGGAAAAAAATATATCTAATAAACACCAATGTTGACCATCGAAAAATGTTGCATAATACCACGTTTCTCATATCACCATATCAAAATAAAAGAAAAGGAAACATAGAATTGAATGAATAGAAAGGAATGAAATTCTTGACACAGATGTAGCAGGCAAGCTCAAATGTACGTGTGGACCAAATGATTCATTAGAAAAAAGAAAATACCTAATTGAAGTAAAATCATATAAAATTCATTTGATTAAAATAAATCCAAAAAGGAAAAAAATAATGAGAGGTAAGAGATGAGATCACATACTATCATTATGAAAACAAGAAGAAATCATAGGGGAGGTGATTTACGTAGCTGAGATATTTATGAACCATTATCATATGTGATTGAAAATATTATTTCCTAAACCATTAACCATTTTTATGTATGGTTTTTACATTGAAAATTATTTGATTAACTAGGAAAATATTTATAAATTTATATCCTTTACGTAATACAGATACATAATGATAAGGACCAATGTTTATTAATTTAAATGATTATTTTTTATATGATGAATTATTTAGAAAAAAATACATCGGTGGGCCGAGTTATATATAACCCCTCATTTAATTAGTATTATTAAGAGACAAAAAATTGTCTTGCCTTAGTTAAATGGGTTTCTTCCCAACATTTTTTAACTCTCTAGAGGATATATCTGGTTGGTAGTGGTATCATTTTCAGGACACATGAAATATAATAATTAAATATTTCCTTCATTTATAATTTAGTTAATATTATCCATTATATTTTCACAATGATTTTAACATTGGATGCATTTCATTTTCAGATATTGATTAAATGGAATGTGTTTTCATTTATTTAATTATCTATATTGATTATGCCTCATCAATCTATGATATTCATGTTATTGAATAGATGTAATTTTTTTAGTTATTTACCATTCTTTTATTGATTAGTATCCATAATGTTTTGTCATTGGTAATATCTTTGTATGAAAATATATCATAGTTTATATATTTATTTCTATGTGTATTTATTATTATTAATATCTCTAGTTGAGATTACATATAAATTTATTGATTACATGGAATCTGTATTCAATTGTTTACCTTACCATATTATACATGGTTATTAATTCATGATAGCTTCCAATATACTTAAACCTTACATATAATTTGATCTCATGCTTATTTTTTATTATTTCACAAGATTCCATTAAGTTAACTATGATTAATTAGAAAGGATATTCTATATTGAATAAAATAAATCTCAAAAAAGTAAAAAATTATGTTGAAATGTTTTTTCAAAAGTATTATGGGAATCATATATGTTCTTAGTTTACCAGGACAACTAATCTATTCTGTCCTTTTAGTTGCGGTTCCTTGTGTCACATTCTAATTTAATAAAGGATACCCTAATATGTGATCACCGGGGTCATATATTTTCATGAATCATGGTAATAATATAAATTACCATAATGAAATAATGAAAACATGCATGTTTTAAAAAATTTAACATTTTCATTTAATCTAAAATGAAACAACAATTTATTGAATATATTTATTAAATATAATGTGCAATTAACATTATAAAATATGACTTAAATAACATTTTCATCAAATCACTAATCAATTTCCTGGCTACGAATACAAACCCATCAATATGAATAATTTCTTTATCCCTACTAAACATTATTATTTGAAACATATTTAACATATTAAGGGTTTTCATTCCCTCAATATTGTATTTAAAAAAAATTGCTTTCCACTAAATCACATTTCATGGAACAATTAAAAATATTATTCAATTTCTTAAAGAGAATCAAAAGAGTAACAATCCACATATGTTTCATGAATTTTATAGGCCAAAATATTATTTATAAAAACCATTTACAACAGAATTGATAAATCTAAATACATAAAATCATAAATATATCCAATTCCTTCTTAGTATAATAACTATGATTTATCATCATATTCATTAATAGTAATTTACTTTTAAATATAATTCATATAATATTTATCACCAATAGAAAACCTTTACTCATATAACCATACTAATCCTTTTCTCGGGATTTTCCCATAGGATATAGATTTTCACAATTCCCATAATTTCCAAATCTATAACATTCAATCATCGATGATACCTGACTGATACCATTATTCTCATCTATTTTGTTAAATAAACTTGAAAATTTTCATTATAAATTACATTCCCTATATCCTACTTTTCACAACCAAAACATATCCCTATTCCTCTAAAGAATTACCCTCCATGATTCTTCCCACGTTTTTAACAGGATGAAAATGGATCATTATTTCCTTTATGATCATCATGAAAGTATTTTTATTATTTTATTTTGTGTTAAGAAACTAACCAAAGTTTATATTTTTGATCATATTATGAGATTTATTATTCAGAATAAGAACAATGTTCTATCCTCTAGTTCCCTTTTCATTTTCGTTCTCAAAATGAAAATCATTCTTATATCCAACGCATTTACTATTATCCCGAATCCGCATTGTTCTGTTCATTATTCAAACAAAATGCATAGTTTGAGAGACCATAATAATAATGGTAAACCACATAATCAATTATAAGATATCTAAATCAAGAGACCTTATCTTCAATATGTGACACATTACGTTTAACTTAGGTCATACATTATTATCATTTATTCAAATAATTCATAATGGTTTATAAATATAATATGGATTTAACCAAATCATATACCCTAGGAGTGTCATACTATGTGTGCAAGAAATTCTAATTTTTATGTATAATTTTATGATAGTGTCTATCTCCCAACACCCTTTTCCAGGTTATGACCCCTAAGTATAAATTTTATATAAGTAACATCCACTTCAAGTATCCGAACAGGGATGTAGTTTCTAGGAAATTGAAATAATATATTCCTTACCAAAAATTTATGATGTTATCATATTCTTAGAATTATTCCCATTGGTTTTAATAATCTTTTATAACCCTAATATCCAAGGTTTGACTATACTATACTCCAATATCAATTAAAACGACCGAGGATTTTCATACTTAAATATTATATTTTAATATATGAATATCCACTGTAGTGTACAAAAATATAAACTATATGATATTATTATATTAGTGTATTTAGATATTAGATATCTATTTTCTTATTTTATGGGAGATTTTCAGCATCTCCAATAAACATTAAACTTTTTGGTACTCTTTATTGGAATAAGATACTAAAAAATCCTTCTTTACTAGGGAAAGGAAACATAAGAATGGGTAAGCTCATATGCATGGTAATGGTATGAATGGGACATATAAATTTATAATAATATGAAAGTGTATTTTAATTATAAGGGTTTAATTTCCTTAGCATTAACTAAAAAGTTCACACCCTATCTAAAAAACATAATAAAAATGATTAATTACATAAAAGAATAATATTTAAAAATACATGAATCAAATGAATGAATATTCATTATAAATCAACCATGAACCATATTTTCATTTCTAACATGTGTGTACCATAATCATAAATATAGAAAAAATTTAATATATCACGATTGATTAATAAGACCATGGGATTTGGAATCAACACTTATTTACCATTTTTTATCAATCTCATTAACTTTTTTCTCCTAACAGATCAAGCATGTTGAATTTTTTCTTATAATGGATCAAGTACTTCACCTTATTTCCCATAATTAACTAATAACATAGACTTGTTTCCCCTAACAATATCATAAGGTATAATAATTTACCCAATGAATTAGAGGGAGATATAGGTACCACCCATATCATAATAAAGACCATACGTATAACTTCCATTCGATCACAAATCATTCATCATATAAAAATCCATGAAAAAATGGTTTTATAGAAATTTCATTATAACATAACCCATACATAATAAATTGAATTCATAAACATTACATTTTTCCCTAATAAATATAATCCATTTATGGAATGAGTAAGGATAATCTCCTTGAAGTTTATCCCCAGTAAATTATAAGTTACATTAAATCATTTCATCTTATATGGAAAATTATTTTCAATGATCACTTTAAAAATTTATTGAAGAAAATATCTTTTCTATTTTAGAATCACTTTTCATTAAAAAATACACACTTTTAATTGAAAAAAACTCTATTAACATAAATTTATAAACATTTAATGTAAGATTATGATACTTTAGAATCTATGATGGTGGGAAAAGAATCTCATGCTATATATTTAAAAAACAATTCATTCTATTTTTTTGAATATCTCTAAAGAATATCAATAAGAAATTGAAAAAATGGTTCTATTTATCAATTTTTTTTAAAAAGTCAACATGGGAAAAAAAATATTATAAAAAAATTTGGATTCTTTTAAAAACAATTGATTTTTTTTATAAAACATTGATATAAATGAAAAATATTCTCTAGTGGAGACTTAAACAAAAACAATCTTCAACAACGATGAGATTGTGAAATAAACCCATACAACTTTGGTAACATTCGAATCAAAACCACATGAGATAATTAACATCAAATGAATAATTAAATACTATGAATTTAAATATATTTAGGATATAAAATTTAAAATGGGTAGTTTATACACAAAAAAATAGTGTTGAATATGGCATATTTCACAAGTAAGTAAAATTGTGATGGGAAAACCTTACCTTAGGTCTGATTTCCATTAAAATTTCTTAGTCCTCTTTTATGATGAATTAATATTCATAATAAATATATACCCTCATTGATTAGACTATTATATCATATATTTTTATTTTTTATAAAAATATTTATTAAATTTAATTCATCAGGATAGATGTTGAAAATCAATTACAACATTCAAGGAGACGGTATTCCATACATATGCATGAACAATATATACATTTTTTGAAGGATAGAATGAAAATAAGGTAAATAATAATTCATAATTCCTAAATAATTATTGTATCATTTATATTATATATATTAATCGTATTCATAATCCATACTATCCTTGTAAAATTTAAATGAAAAATTAATCACATCGCTTCGTGGAGGTGGCAGTCTACATGTACGCACGATCAATGATATTATTTTCAAATGGATTGTAAAGTAAAAATGTATATATTATACATTAATTATTGAAGAATAATTATTTCATAAAATTCAGTTATAAGATTTAAACCCATTATAATGACCATCAATAAAATATAGTGACTAAAAATGAATTGTATCACTCTGTGGATACTGTAAGTCATATGTACACACAAAAGACACTTTAACTTACTGTTTGATGGTAGAGAGGAATAATAGTGGTGTTTTAATAATCATAATAATATTTTTATAATATTTAGCATAATTAATTAATTAGTTTTTAATAAGTATCATGGATTTAGAAGTTAAATTATATTATAAAAAATTATTTGTTAACGTGACTACCTCTTCTTTGAGATGACTTCATTAGATCTCCTCTAAAGGGCACTAGTGTCAGTCTTTTGAGAATAAAAACAGTTTTCTAATGTGTATAATTAATTTTATAATATAATATGGTAGTTATTGGATGAGATATAAGGATCTAAGTGGTGTAGAAAAGAGAGGAAGGAGGGACCATTTTATAATTGATGGGAGGGGCACTTTTGGAAATTTTCTAAAAAAAGAAATTATTGGGGAGAATGATTCCAAATAGACTTTAAATTCATATGGGATTTCATTTTTTGAAAATATATTATCCCATATATTTTTTATTTAATATTTTTATGAGTTTAAATAATTTGATAAAATATTATTTTCATAAAGTAACATTAAATTCATTTTTAACAATATTCAGTACATTGATTTTAATAACTTCAAGACAATAATATAAATATAAATCATATGTTTTAATAAATAAATATAATTTATTGTAAATATTTTAGATTATTTTATCTTATAAATAATCTCAAATTATAATAATCTTAAAAAATTTAGTATCGTTTATTTGATTTTTCCATTAATTGACTAATTACTACGTTATAGCTATATAAGAATATAAGGCATTTATATTACCCATAAAAATTAAAATTAAATTACCATGATGAAGTGAAACATTTTATATTTCAAATTAATTTTATATTCAAACATATTTTCTGGATAAACCCATATTATAATGTTATATTTATAAAAAACAAGAGTTTTACATGTTTGAATTTTCTTGAAATAAAAACTATAAAGGTCATAATCTCATTCAAATAAACACAAAAGGTCATATGACTAAAAAATTGATGATTATGAATTAAATTAACTCACAAAATAAATATTATGTTATTTTTTTGGTTATTTAATGGTCCTTATCATTTAGTATTTATCCTTAATTACATGATTTACCCATATTGTGGTAATAAAATTACTATAGTTACTATTCATAATGATAAAAAATAAAAGGGAATTATTTATAAAAATTTGATACTCTAATTATAAATATTAAATCAATTTTTTAATATTCAACTTAAATAAGTGATAGAATTTAATTAAAATTAATCTCATAATAGGAAACAAAAAATGATTTTTAAACAAAATGTGGTTTTAAGCCCAAAAATATACATACACCAAAAGAAGGTATACTGATGATTAAAATATAAGTAATTATAAAATAAGTATATAAATAGTTATTATGTTTATTTTTTATCAAATTAATACCACAAAGGTTTTTTTTCAAATAAAATGAGAGTTTTATAAAAATCAGTATTTATAATTATTCATTAAAAATTTAATATTTTCAAAAAATTATCAAAAAAATAATTATAATATAATATTTCAATGATGAATAAAAAAATTGGAATAATTTTATTAAATTCATTTTATTATTATTTTATATATTATTTATAATACTCACTCACTCGAAAAAACAATTTTGAAGAAAATGTATGTTTTGACGAATCAAATGTCTTAAAAAATGAATGATTTTTAATAAGAATTTAGCAATAAATTTATAATGATTATGATATTTATATATATTTCATAAATTATTTAATCATATTCATGCCCATAAAACTAATGTCTTGTTTATAACTATCACATTAAATATTAATATTTTAACAGTGTATTAGGGGTTTGTTTAAACACGGTGTTGCGTGTAACTCAATCCATTGAAGAAATAAATATTTTTTAAGGATAAATATTTTATAAAATATTGGGGTCTTACAATATTATTTTGTTTTTAATTAATTTTGGTTATAATATACTTTATTTTAACGTTTTTATGTGGATTTACATTTGATACACATAATTGATACATTGGTTAATTCTCACATCAATTTTATGATCGTTTTAATTCTTTATTCAACATTATAATTCTAATCAAGATTGTTTATTCACAAATTTCCATTGAAGGAAATAATTTTATAATTTAATAATAAACCCATTTATTTTTATTGTTCTCGGGTTGTTCATAAAATTTTAATGTAATTGTACCATTTTCAATATTTGGTAATTAAAATAATTGAGAAAATATTTTTATGAAAATATGAATTTATTTCTCTCTTTAGTAATAAATCCATTTTACTTTGAAATTATGAATTATATAAATGTTTTCTCAAATGATTTAACATTATTTTATACTTTTTTAAAATTAATTTTAACCATGTTTTGGATTTTAAAGAAAATGTTATAAAATTAAACTTCTTACCCTTTTCTAAACTATTCTTAAAAATAATGTGAAAGGAATCCTCATTTAAATGTAATAGAACAGAACAAAATATTCCAACCGTGATGACCAACAATTTAATTTAATATTTCTTTAATTTTTTTACAAGTTTACATTAAAACATAATGGTTTTCATATTAATAAGGAAACATTTAGTTTTTAATTGGTATTTTCAATTTGAAAAGTGTATTTTTCCTAAACAAATTATTGATATTTTTAAGGTATTTCTTTTCATAAATGAAAAAAATCCTATATTTTAATTGTACTCCACTGGGGATATGTTTTATTGATACCATCATTATTCTTTCTCTAGGTGGTTTATGATAATTTTGACCATGGAAAGTATTTCCATCCACTTCCTTGATCTATTTTTGTAGCAATTGACTTTCCTTCGAATTATTCACTTTATTATGATTATTATGCTTTATAGTTACCCAAAATATATATATTATTTTTATAATGGATTTGATTGTTTCCTAAAAAATATTCTTTTTTTTTCTATAGAGTGTTCATATTTAATTTTATTTGAATAAGTGGGTAAATAATGAAAATTTTGTATCTCTTACTCAATAAGGATATTTATTTGTAAGGAATATTATTCATGAATTAAACAGATTGTTTGATATATGAGGAATGAATTGGAAATACATTTATGGGTGGGACTCAGAATTCGATATCCCCTAGATGCATCAATTTTCTCATGAGTCCAGTCAATAATATAGTATTAAATGTGTTTTTAGCCATAGTTTTAAACATTATTTTGAATGTCCTTGCTGGAAATGGTATCATAATTCTTGAGATCATGACTTTAGCAACCCCAACCCCAATATCCTAGAGCCAATGTCTTATTTATAACATAATCATATATATATGAAATCAAAACATGAATGACTGATAAATTTATTAGTTTTTGATAACAAAATACATACATGACACCCATATTACATTGATAGTACAAAATAAAACATAATACCTAAAAACATTAAATGAACTCCATCCTTGAAAACTAATTCAATGACTTATTCTTCATATTATAGGGAAAGAAAAAAATAAGGGTGACCACAAATGCTTCGTAAGGGTTAATTACTCTGAAATATATCATGAATAAATAAATAAAAATTAATATGAAAAGGATAATAAATGAACATGCATTTTATTTAAATAATTTGACTTCATAAATAGATAAGGCACAATGATCTAGATAGATAAATAACTAAGATCGCATTCCATTTCATCAATAAACTGAGAATTAAATGCATCCAAATATAATATAATTGTTAAAATTTCATGGATAATAATATCTAAATTCTTAATGATGGAAATTATTTATTATTGGATGTCGTACCTAAAACACATGATACCTCTACCACCAATACCTTTCACAAGATAGTATAAACTATATGTATAAACCCACTTAATTTGGCCATATTGATTTGTCTCATGAGACCTACCGATGCATTGAGGGGATATATATTGGTAGGACCCACCAATCAAAATCTGTCCAAATAATTTAAAATAATTTATCATATATTGAATAATCATTTTAAATCTTGAATTAATATGTCTTATCATAAAATAGAAAAATTAAGTAATAGATTTATCAATATTTCCTCGGATGGTCAAAAAACATTCAAAGTAAACATTATATGTGAAAATGGTATATGGTTTGGGAAATAATTATATCCATCATACAATAATTTTGATATTTTATAGATATATAATAAAAAATGAAAAATGATCATAATAAAGTGATTTCTCATGTTAATGTTAACAATCACAAATGAAAATGAGATTGTACAATCTCTTTTACCACTTTGTAATTTTCAATTAAAATACCCATTGATGAAATAATTTAGATTTAAGCATAAAATACCATTGTGTATATAAGGCCCCAGCCTTAAACCTTACTTAATCTTGAGTTATTAAAAGATTACACATTGAGGATCTTTTCAGGTTTAGAGTTTTAGAGAATTAGATCATGAAACATGCATTACATTCCATATTTAAACAAAGTTGTTACATAAAAGACAATATTCATTCTTCCCATCAACGGAAACATATTTAAAATAAAACACGGATTCTTTCTTGACACATTCTTGACACTATCATCACATCATGTACCTTTCCCTTGACCTGTGAAAAACATTTCAAAAACATGGGATGAGCATAAAAAGCTTAGTATGAGTTATAAAAATATTGAAAGGAAACATGAGTTCATATATACATTAGAATGAAATCATACTTTACCCATAAAACATAGGCATATCAAATCAGGAATAAATCATAGAAATCATAAGACATAAAAGGTATTTTGAGGCATTAATAACATTCTTATGTAGGGAGTAACCCTCTTGGTTTCATTTGGGATACCCACCATAGTATATTCCCTAAATCTCTTCGGAGAAACCTTAACGTTTCACTCCTTCGCATTACCCAATGCATTGGAGAGCTATATCGGGCTCACCCACCCTTAGTTTATCAAGGAACCACCCGTTTTCATAACAATGCCCAAGAACCACGACATAAACGTATTACATGAAACATGAATAAAGGAAACATAACATTTCCACATTTCAATCACAATATAACATTTTAGTATATTGAAATAATGAATCCATTCAAAAAGAAACCATTTCCAAAACCATTTAAAACATTTAATAAAGAGATTTTTGAATAAAAGTGTCCCATACCACCTTGAAGCTTTTTGAAATATTAAACCATTAATATCCATATAAATAAATCCTTAAAACCATTTTGAAAACATGGATATTAATAAGAACAAATAATTAAAACATTTAAATCGATATTTTGGTTAAAGGGGTTCTACCAAAATTAGAGAGACTTGAATACAATAATTGAGGAATAACATTTAGTCAGAACTTTATAATATCATGAAAATAAATGGATTCATGATATAATATTCCATAGGACAGTATATAAACCATATAAGAGTGAATTGGTTCATAAAAACAATGAAGTCATAATAGAAATGTCAAATGTGATGAATTCCCTTATAAAGATGGTATCTTTAAATTAAGGATAATTCATTCTCAAAATTATGCGTGACAAATATAAATACACCCAATATAAGTGGATATTAAGTGTAAAACAATAAAAGTTCATTCACACATATTCAAAAGTTGAAATATTCAATAAATACATGTTGAACCCAAAGAAATCGAAATTGGGTTAAAAAGTTCCCTTGGTAAAATTCGACAGCCTAACGGCATCACTTCAAAATTCAGAAATGAGTTGATGAGATATAAAAAGGGAATCTCATCACTTGGACATAAAATATACATCAATAAGGATATAAAATAACATATCCCAACATAATAGTATGTGAATTAAAAGACATAACAAAAGAAGTCTTTTAAAAAAGAGGAGGGTGAATGGTCCCCTTACCGAGTTGGGTAACTTTCGAAACGTACACCCCATGGAAGAAGGGTCATACAATGAAGATGTGAATACCCATAAATGAAATTATACTACAAAAAGTGTATAATAATGGGTAGTACATACAACACTCAATGGAAATTATGGCAAATGTAGCATAAATCTCATGGGAATAAAAGTGAGATGAAAAATCCCTTACGAAAACTCGGCAGCCTAACGGCGCCACATAAAACTTCCAAAATGGATTGATGAGAGGACATATGGTCTCTAATCATATGAAAATAAAAATTACAGTAATATTAATATAAAATAACATCCAAATCACAAGAAATATGAGCTTAAAAGGAATGACATAAAAGGGTGTACTTAAAAAGAAAGAGAGGAGTAGGATCCCTTACCTCGGGTCCGACTTGACTCGATCGTTCTTTAATCTCCTGAATAATAAACATGAGTTAATTTATACTTCCTTAAAAAAATTTAAAGTTCATTATTACTTTTATATCACTTATTACCATGTCATAAACATTATGTAATCAATTAAGTTAATAATATTTGTTTTGCCGATATTTGGTTCTTAAGTCGAAAGTGGACTTCTTACAATTACATGTTGTTCGTGTGGAAAAATGTTCATTATATCCAGAATTGTATTAATGATTTAGATATCATATATATCATATATATCCTGTATATTCATGCATTTATAATATTACATAACATTTAGAGTTAAGAAATGAAATGCACCGTTCATGGAGACGGTAAGCCGTACGTACGCATGAACGCTACTTCCATTTCTATTTCATATTTAATTGAATTAAAACATAATGATACATAATAGTATTTTAATTCCAGTATGGTATCATATATAATATAATTAAATATATCCTTTATACGTACCACATATGGAATTAATGAATCAAATCACTTTGAGGGGGCGATAGTCCGCACTTCCTTAAATGATGATATCGCGTTTACCCATAATGGAAACCATAAAGGTATGCCATAAATGAAAAATACAGAAGATTAAGTAAAAAATAAACATATTAGATATCATATATAAATATATTTTCATCTTAATGGCCACCTTTGAAGGTGTTAGAAGAATGTTGAACAATCATCGTTTCGGGAGGCAGAAATTCGCCATCCACGGAAACAGTATGTTCTTTAACCATTAGATGTAGGTGTGTGTAAGTGTAGCTCGAATACTTCTTATAAAAATATCCTAGTATATTTGAGATACAGGATTTGTTACAAAAAAAAAGAATAAAAAGAGTTTAGGGGGTTGGATAAGTAAAATAAAACAAAAGGACTCAAGTGAAGACATTACCTTAAAACCAGGTAACCTCCTTTGATTTGATCTCAAAGGATTCCTTGAAAAGGATTCTGCCCAAAGTGATGCTTCAAAGAGTTATAAAGGGATGTGGAGAGACAAAATGGACAGGTTTTGTCTAAGCCAAAGGCTTTGGAAGTGTGGGTAAGGAGGTAGAGATGGGGGCCTTTTATAAGAGGAGAGGAGTGGCACTCTTGGAAAGGTATAAAATGTAGCATTATTTCCAAATGAGTTTCTGATTTTAATGGTCCCACATTGATTTTTTTCGAGGATAAGGTGATTAGGGTTCGCAATCCACCCATTCAATTGGTTTTGGACATGTGTAGGTCTTAGAGATTACATTATATTTCCATTTTATTTAAATCGTTAAATAATGAGGTCATCGCTGCATCATCATGATGTCATAAATAATTTAATTTATTTAATGTCTAAAAATTAAAAAAAAATACTATGATGTAGGAAATAGTTTTATCATTACAATGAATATTTATAGTCCAAAATATCATTTATGTAGACAAAATTAAAAATATTTTACATAGGTGATACATTCTTTGTCACATTTAACATTTTTTAAAAATAAATAGATAAAAAGTCACTTTCTCACAAAAGTGATTCCATGGGCCCCCCAAGTTTAGAAAAAGGCATCCCATGGTCGGCCATGAGACAACCAGTAGCCTTAGGACACATTTTGTGGTCATTTTTTATTATTATGATATTATCTTATTATCTTTAACTATCCAATTACTCATTAATCAAAATAATTAAAGATAATTACCGTCGTTACTATTCATAATGTCCAAAAACAAAAGAGTCTTAATTACATAATTTTGACCTTCTGATTCCAAATATGTAATTAATTTTACCAAATTCCAAACACATAAATTTCAATAATTAATTTAAAAAAAACTTCCCGTTGTCAAAACAAATAGCAGGTTTTTTAGAAACAATATTTATGAAATGCTTGGCACTTGTTTATGCCTAATTCCAAAGTGAAATTAATCCCAATGACCATCATTGTATTACATGGTAAAAATATATTCTAATTACACTTTCAAACAAACTAAAAAGATAATATAACCATATAATTAAATTATATGAAAAAGCAGTTTTGATGTAAAATGCAGTATTTTTCACTATTCATTGAAAAATGAACATTGTCAGAAAAATACCAAAAATTAACCCAAGGTAAACTTCAATGTCCCAATCATAAATAATATGTTTATTTTGAAGAATAGAGCTTATAAAATTTTCAAAAAGTGGATTTAAAAGGGGTTCGCCATCAAAAGGCGGTTAATCGACCTTTTAAAGAATATTAGAATGTTTTCGCTTAAAAACTGGATTCATTTGCATTTTCAATCCTCTAAAATTTATTGTAAAGAGTAAAAATATTTGACCAAAATATATAATTATTTTGTAGTTAGTTCTGTTAATTCCCGCCATTACAATGGTTAGGCGTTAACTACCATTTAAAATAATATTATTTTTTTATTAGAGTGCAACGTACGATTCCCAAGAAACTCATTGTTACGTGATGGGTACGCCATCGAGCATAGCATCCCCTTTAAAGTAATATTAATATTTTATTCACAAAAATGGATAAATATAGACATTTCATATTATTTATTTACCTGGGGTGTTACATCCTTCCCACCTTTTGGGAATTGCATCCTCGCAATTTTATAATTGGGCTTGGAAACATCCTTGAAAATCCCACATCGGAACAAGAGTTGGTAAAAAAATCACTTTAAAATAATGAAAGATAAGTACAAATGTCACCTGAGTTAACCCATTCTAGGATTCCAAGTATGAAAATATGGACATGGAGGGATAAAAGGGTCATGTTCTGATGGAGAGTGATAGAAAACATGTTTAGAAGAAAGATAACCATAAGAAAATCACAAATTTGTGATGGGTTAAACGGTATTCGATTCCCCATTAGGAAAAGTTAATAGACAACATTTTTGTTTCAAGATAGTTTTTATTAAGGAATTTATTCATAAGGAAACCTAATCACTTATCATGTTGACTTTCAACTTTTATTAGATTCCTTACACAAACTCATATTTTCTCTAAAAGATGAGTATTTAGGAAGACTTGTTCACATTAAGAGTACTATAATCAACTTCTAGAGAATCACCTAAACCACAAAAGAGAACTATATACTTCCCATGTATTTAGACATTAACGAAAACCAAAACCAAATATTTTAGTACAATATCAGATAATCCAGCAAAGGATAACCCTTTATAAAAAGAAAATCAATGCTTAATCTCCAAAAATTTTCCAACAAAACCCAAAGTACAACAAGGACCATTCGATAAACAATTTTTCCATAACATTATTCAAAGTAAAACAAACTAAGGTTGAAACCCAAATATTTGAAGGATTTAGTCACATAGTCTTCCAAGTTAAATCGTAACATTTATCTCCAAACAACATCAGTTGCTCCTAAAGTATCGTATTGAAAAGTAATTAACCTAATCACATATCCTCCAAGATAGGTTAATAATTTCCATATATAACCCAAAATCTACTCATTCTAGATTCATAAGATCATCTAAATAAATAGAATTAGTTAAACTAACCAGGGACTTCACGTAGTCCAGTGGTAGGCGATAAATACCCGTTGCACTTTGGTTGTGGGTTCGATTCCCGCATCTTTGTCCGACGTGACGGGTTGTCACACGGTCTTCGTGTTTTCCTTTTTCCAAAACTATATAATTCTCAAATCATTCCCCAAAAATAGATAAAATCATCAAAAATAACCATAACATAATTTAACCTCAATTTTATCTCATGCCTTTCACTTCCATCATAACATATAGTAACCCATAATTACCTCAAAAGTAAGGACCATATAAACCCAAATGGTTCTTTATAACTATGTCCACAAAAGAACAGATAATTATTCCTTGAATAAAATTTTCATATTTTAAACATCAGGGTTACACATACTATAAAAAGTCTTTTAATGTAACCACATCCTCAAAAGAGACTTATACTCTTATGAATTTCACCATAACTCTTGAAGCCCTTATATGTTGAATTCTTACTCACTCAACATTCTTCATGATCCATTAACCATTCATTTCCAATTTATTCTGAAATAATTCTTTCCTACAAACAAAATCATGAATCATATCCTAATATTCCCAAATATGAAAACAAAATTTATGAAATAATCCATACCTTTGATTGGTCATTGTCAGCTTCTTCATCCTCAATCGGAATGGGATTAGGTATTGGTAAACGAATATTTGTACGATCTTGGTGATCCCATTCACGAAACATCTACATAGGACATGTGTTTGCATAATGACCATGCACCCCACATTTAAAACATTCAATTGATCCCTCAGAAAGAACTTCTTTCCCTTTCCTCGAGTCAACTGGATTATTCCTTTTTCCATGGAAGGTTCTTGCTTTATGACCTTCATTTCCACATCTATAGCATATTTATGACCCTTTGATACATTTTCCTAGGATTTTCTTTCCACATCATTGACACATAGGTTTTTGAACACACTTACCTTTATAATTATCACCAGTAGTTCTGTAGGGACTTGTTTCTCGCATATATGATGCCTTAGAGAAATCACCAAGGTTTAGGTGGTCAATCATGACTCCAGGTAGTTGGTTGAGGATAATCACAAGAGTTCTCATTACAGCCCCCATATTATTCATTTTCTTGCACAAAAAACTGTCACAGTTTCCTTCACATCCACTGTTACATTGGTGCCTGCTAGATCCATCCATTTACTAAAACCAAAAAGGTCAGTGTGAGTATATCAATAAAACCATCATATACTAATGAAGAAGATAAACACCAAGATATACTTACTCATTCTGTTTATCTAAAACTATGACTCTTTAGGAAATCCTATCCATTATGGTACTGTCACTTATGCTTAGAGAATACCCTAACCTCTAAAGTTATCTAAACTGAGCCTTTGATACCAACTATAAGGCCCCAGCCTTAAAGCTTACTTAATCTTGAGTTATTAAAAGATTACACATTGAGGATCTTTTCTGGTTTAGAGTTTTAGAGTATTAGATCATGAAAAATGCATTACATTCCACATTTAAATAATGTGGATACATAAAAGATAGTATTCATTCTTCCCATCAACAGAAACATATTTAAAATAAAACACGTATTCCTTCTTGACACATCCTTGACGCTATCATCACATCATGTACCTTTCCCTTGACCTATGAAAAGAATTTCAAAAACATGGGATGAGCATAAAAATCTCAGTAAGAGTTATAAAAATATGGAAAGGAAACATGATTTCATATATACATTAGAATAAAATGATACTTTACCCATAAAACATAGGCATATCAAATCATGAATAAATCATAGAAATCATAAGACATAAAAGGTATCTTGAGGCATTCATAACATTCTTACGTAGGGACTAACCCTCTTGGTTACGTTTGGGATACCCACCACAGTATATTCCCTAAATCTCTTTGGATAAACCTTAACGTTTCACTCATTCGCATTACCCAATGCATTAGAGAGCTATATCGGGCTCACCCGCCCTTAGTTTATCACGGAACCACCCGTTTTCATAACAATGCCGAAGAACCACAACATAAACGTATCAAATGAAACATGCATAAAGGAAACATAACATTTCCACATTTCAATCACAATATAACATTTTAGTATATTGAAATAATTAATCCATTCAAAAAGAAACCATTTCCAAAACCATTTTAAACATTTAATAAAGAGATTTTGGAATCAAAGTGTCCCATACCACCATGAATCTTTTAAAATTTTAAACCATTAATATCCATATAAATAAATCATTAAAAACATTTTAAAAACATGGATATTAATAAGAACAAATAATTAAAACATTTAAAGAAATATTTTGGTTAAAGGGGTTCTACCAAAATTAAAGACACTTGAATATAATAATTGAGGAATAATATTTAGTAAGAACTTTATAATATCATGAGAATAAATGGATTCATGATATAATATTCCAAAGGACAGTATATACACCATATAAGAGTGAATTGGGGCATAAAAACAATGAAGTCTCAATAGAAATGTCAAATGTGATGAATTCCCTTATAAAGAAGGTATCTTTAAATTAAGGATAATTCAATCTCAAAATTATGTGTGAAAAATATAAATACACCCAATGTAAGTGGATATTAAGTGTAAACCAATAAAATGTCATTCACACATATTCAAAATAAGACATATTCAATTACTACATGTTGAACCTAAAGAAATCAGAATTGGGTTAAAAAGTCCCCTTGGTAAAATTCGACAGCCTAACGACATCACTTCAAAATTTAGAAAATGAGTTGATGAGAGATAAAAAGGGCATCTCATCACAGGGACATAAGATTTACATCAATAAGGATATAAAATAATATATCCCAACATAATATTATGTTAATTAAAAGACATAACAAAAGAAGTCTTTTAAAAAATAGGAGGGTGAAAGGTCCCCTTACCGAGTTGGGTAACTTTCGAAATGTACACCCCATGGAAGAAGGGTCATACAATGAAGACATGAATACCCATAAATGAAATTATACTACACAAAGTGTACAATAATGGGTAGTACATACAACACTCAGAGGAAATTTTGGAAAATGTAGCATAAATCTCATGGGAATAAAAGTGAGATGAAAAAAATCCCTTACGAAAACTCGGCAGCCTAACGACGCCACTTAAAACTTCTAAAATGGATTGATGAGAGGAAATAGGGTCTCTCATCATATGAACATAAAAATTACAGTAAGAGTAATATAATAGAACATCCCAATCAGAAGAAATATGAGCTTAAAAGGAATGACATAAAAGGGTGTACTTAAAAAGAAAGAGAGGAGTAGGATCCCTTACCTCGGGTCCGACTTGACTCGATCGTTTTTTAATCTTCTATATAATTAACTTGAGTTAATTTCTACATCCTTAAGAACCCTTTTCAAGTTCATTATTCCTTTTATATCACTAATTACCATGTCATAAACATTATGTAATCATTTATGTTAATAATATTTGTTTTGCCGATATTTGGTTCTTAAGTCGAAAGTGGACTTCTTACAATTACATGTTGTTCTGGTGGCCAAATGTTCATTATATCCAGAATTTTATTCATTATTTAGATATCATATATATAATATATATCCATTATATTCATGCATTTATAATATTACATAACATTTAGAGTTAAGAAATGAAATGCACCGTTCATGGAGACGGTAAGCCGTACGTACACATGAACGCTACTTCCATTTCTATTTCATATTTAATTGAATTAAAACATAATTATACATAATAGTATTTTAATTATAGTATGGTATCATATATAATATCATTAAATATATCCTTTATACGTACCACATATGGTATTAACGAATCAAATCACTTTGAGGGGGCGGTAGTCCGCACTTCCTTAAATGAAGATATCGCGTTTACCCCTAATGGAAACCATAATGATATGCCATAAATGAAAAATACAGAAGCTTAAGTATAACATAAACATATTAAATATCATATATAAATATATTTTCATCTTAATGGCCACCTTTTAAGGTGTTAGAAAATGTTGAACAATCATCGTTTCGGGAGGCAGAAATTCACCATCCACGGAAACAGTATGTTCTTTAACCATTAGATGTAGGTTTGTGTAAGTGTAGCTCGAATCCTTCTTATAAAAACATCCTAGTATATTTAATATACTTGAGGTTTTATGAAAGAAAAGAATAAAAATAGTTTAGGGGGTTGGAGAAGTAAAATAAAACAAAAGGACTCAAGTGAAGACATTACCTTAAAATCGGGTAACTTCCTTTGATTTGAGCTCAAAGGCTTCCTTGGAATGGATTCTACCCAATGTGAGGCTTCAAGGAGTTAAAGAGGGATATGGAGAGACAAATTGGGAAGGGTTTGGCCGTTCCAAAGGCTTTGGAAGTGTGGGTAAGGAGGTAGATGTGGGGGCCTTTTATTAGAGGAGAGGAGGGTGCACTCTTGGAATGGTATAAAATGTAACATTATTTCCAAATGATATTCGGATTTTGATAGTCCCACATTGTTTCGTTTCGAGGCTAAGGTGATAAGGGTTGGAAACCCACCCATAAAATAAGTTTTGGACATGTGTAGGTCTTATATTTTACATTATCTTTCCATTCTATTTAAATCGTTAAATAATGAGGTCATCGCTGCATCATCATGATGTCATAAATAATTTAATTTATTTAATGTCTAAAAATTTTAAAACAAATACTATGATGTATTAAATCTTTTTAGCTTTAAAATTAATATTTATAGTCCAAAATATCATTTATGTAGACAAAATTAAACATAATTTACATAGGTGATACATTCTTTGTCACATTTAACATTTTTAAAAATAAATAGAAAAAAAGTCACTTTCTCACAAACGTGATTCCATGGGGCCACCAAGTTTGGCACAAGGCATCCCTTGGTCGGCCATGAAAAAACCAGTAGACTTAGGAAAAATTTTGTGGTCATTTTTTATTATTATGATATTATCTTATTATCTTTAACTACCTGATTACTCATTAATTAAAATAATTAATGATAATTACCGTCATTACTATTCATAATGTCCAAAAACAAAAGACTCTTAATTACATAATATGGACCTTATGATTCCAAATATGTAATTAATTTTACCAAATTCCAAACACAAAAATTGAAATAATTAATTTTAAAAAAAACTTTCCGTTGTCAAAACAAATAGCGGGTTTTTTAGAAACAATATTTATGAAAAGTTTGGCACTTGTTTATGCCTAATTCCAAAGTGAAATTAATTCCAATGACCATAATTGAATTACATGGTAAAAATATATTCTAATTAAACTGTAAAACAAATTAAAAAGATAATATAACCATATAAATAAATTATATGAAAAAACAATTTTGATGTAAAATGCAGTATTTTTCACTATTCATTGAAAAATGAACATTGTCAGAAAAATACCAAAAATTAACCCAAGGTAAATTTCAATGTCACAATCATAAATAATATGTTTATTTTGAAAAATAGAGCTTATAAGTTTTCAAAAAGTGGATTTAAAATGGGTTCTCCATCAAAAGGCGGCTAATCGACCTTTTAAAGAATATTAGAATGTTTTTGCTTAAAAACTGGATTCATTTTCATTTTTAATCCTCTAAAATTTATTGTAAAGAGTAAAAATATTTGACCAACATATATAATTTTTTTTTAGTTAGTTCTATTCATTCTTTCCATTACAACAGCTAGGCGTTAACTACCATTTAAAATAATATTATTTTATTATTAGAGTGCAACATAAGATTACCAAGAAACTCGTAGTTGCGTGTTGGGTATGACATCGAGCATAGCATCCCCTTTAAAGTAATATTAATATTTTATTAAAAAATATGGATAAATATAAATATGTCATATTCTTTATTTACCTGGGGTGTTATAGTGTATAAATGAATCATGATATTACATATCAATGTCGTAGTATATGAACCACATAAAAGTGAATTGTTGTATAATAAAAAAATTAAAACTCCCTGGAATGTAAATTATTGAAAAATACCATGCCACATGATTCATTTTGGGTCCATTAACCACATGTATAGTGGTTTAAAAATGTTATCATTTTGTTAAGAATCTTATTGACATTTATAATATCATATATATTCCTTTTATAACATAATACAACTCATTTGTTAATAATATTTCATTATTTTCATTATTTTAGTCGTTAATTGCCTTGTTTTCTCATGCCGGTTTACCAATGAAAGATCTAATTCTTGATCAAATTATGTTGTTCGATAATCATTAAAATAATAATCATTACATAATTATCATATTTATGCCTCATTTATTGAAATATCTTGTTACTATTTTTAGTTACTTCTTAACCCAATTTTTAATCATGCTTTGGTTGGGTATCATTTAAGGGTGTTTCATTTAAAATTTTTGAAAATTTTTAATCATTTTTGGATAAGCATGGTTGGTGCATGTTTTTTTCCCAATCATGTGTCCAGCTAGGGTAAACTATTCAAACCTAGGTAGTTGGTGTTTTCATTGTTGGTGCATGGTTTGAAAAACTATGTGCCCACCAAGGAGAACCAGTGCACCCCATTGTAGGGTCACATGGTTAGGGGTTTTGTTTTGATAAACCATGTGTCCTTGACCATATAACCATGTGCATAGAATTATTTTTTTCCAATTATTTTTCTAAATTTACTAAACCGCCCATTTGACCCCCCCCCCCCATGCATGAACATATATTGACAAATATCTATTTCGTAGGATTATAGGGATCTCAAGGACCCATTTTGCCACCTCTAAATACTTTCCAAAGTGGATTGATGCTATGAAAACATAATTTGGTCTCTCCTTGGGAGGAGGAATTATTCCATTATTTCTCCCTTTCTAACTTCTTCTATTCTCGTTAGGGTTTGTCAGATATTCTTGTTGTTGATATATCTAAACTCTTTTGTTTTGGAACTTGAATCTAGATCATATTTTTGTATCTCCATCACTGATGTTATTTTTTGGAGTCTATCATTGTGGTTGTTATGTTATGTGATCCTATGATCTATGGTTTTTAGTTCTATATATGTTCAGAAAATTAATATAACCTTCAATTTTCTAGTTATAATTAATTTCAATTATATTTTAAAAACCAAATTTGATGTGATTTTTTTAATTGAAATGGTATAGATTTTTAGGAAAACATGCATTATTAATGAATTGGTCAATGATTTAGATTTTAAGAAAATTATGATATTTTTTTAATTTGATTTTTGATGGCGATTTTTAAAAAATGGCTAAGAATTTTTTGAAGATAAACCATTGGTTTTATCCTATAAAAAGGACATGATTTATTAAAAACCCATGTTTTGGTTTCTAACGATAAATGGGCATATTTAAAAAAATGGGGCAATTGTACTTTGAATAGAATTGAAATATTTTTCCCATTATAGATTGTTTTTTGAGTACATGAAATATAATGTAGCTAGTGAGTTATTTGAGAAATAAATACCAGATTTTAATTTCCCTAAATTTATATTTACACTTTAAAACTATATAATAAACCTAATGATACATCTTATCCCCTGTGTTATGTTGGTTAGTCTTCATTTACTATTTTCGAGGAGATTTGTGCCAACTTTGTTTTTATCACTATATGAGTGTGCGAGGATCCCATAACCTAGAATTATCATACCTCTTATAATATTACCATGTTTCTAATTTTTGAATTATTGTGATATATTTATATGTTATTTTTTTTAAACAAATTTTCACTTTCTTTATGAAATATTCAAATTGGTTTAAATAAAACTTTTATTAATGCATTTTTAAATGTTTTCAATAATTGAAATTAAAATAATGATTTTCTAAAATAGTACCTTAAAATTCCATGCATATTTTATTTAAAAACAAAATAATTGTTTGGTTAATTATTATATAATTTTATTTTTTAACCCTTAGGGAGACGCTAAAGAACTTTTAGGTCACACACTACCTTTTCCTTAGGGTGTTTGTAGATTTTATTCTGATAGGTTTCAGTAAGGGGAACCCCCCACTTGGATGTAATTGATGTTGTTATATTGGTATTATAGTGTTGTGTCTGTTCAGACTTGGTATGACTATTTTTTCCTTTCAATGCGTTGATGATGTATTTTTGGGTTTTTATACCATTTTGACTTCTGGTAATTTCTATTTTTGGAGTTTTCTTAGAGCATATTGATATTAATATGTTTCTTCTGCTATTTTTATGTGGAAAAATGTTCTCACATTACCTTTTATGATGCCAGGTGTTATTATCCAACCCATGGGGACTAGGAATGACATTCGTGATAAGTTAGTGTCATCTCGTGTATATGGGTAATAGGGTATCTGGGAAAATACCTGACAATGTGTTAATAGAGCTCTATATTGAGAATTATTCTTTGATTTCATCATGCAGTAGTGAAATCTTTTGGAGAAATAGGATGTATTTGAAAGTAGTTGTATGGTAATATATCACTATAATGATTCATTAAGTCACCATTGGTAGTTTTTAAAGTAAATATTTATGATTAATTTTATTATTTTACCTATTTTTATTTGGATAGGTTGAAATAAAAATAACATTTATCTATCTGATGGGATTAATTTTCCTTTTTTCTCTTGTTTGTGTGTTAATACGAACAATTTTTTAATCTATTCAATGACGTATATTGATATTGTGTCCAATCATGGTTCTGAGAGTAAATGTGAGTTGGATACGGGAGGAATCATCTACTAAATCAATATGAGAAAATCCTCCCATGGACTAGAATCTTATTGAGTTTATTGTTCATGCTATCCATGTTTTTAGCCAGGAACGATCACCCACTCCCATACAGTCTCTAGTTGTGGACCATAGAGAGATCTTTTCATGAATCGTGATTTGTATTTTCTTTTTTATAATCCAACAGAGTTTCAAGGATCAAAAATTCCCCTACTGGATGAGGATTAGTTGAGAAGGGTTGAACTTTTTTGAGTTCCTAGAGACTCCCAATTAAATCAAGGTGATATTTTATACATATAAAATAGAGAGACATATAATGAGTTGTGGGGACATGATGGTGATGGAGAATAATTATATGTGATTATATTGGAATGACTTCAATTTTGTTTTCCCTAACCAGTTTTATCCATAGTCTATTGTTATTTACAAAGATATAGTGTTTTTCGAACTCAGCCAAGCTGACAAGACAATGACTGAGTATTCAAATCACCTTATTGATCCTGTAAGGTTTATAGTTGATATTTAATCAAATGAGATGATAAAAACTCAATAGTTCAATATGGAACTTAAATATGATATTCATTCTCATGTTTTTTATTAGAGATCTCTTCTTATACTGCTGGGTTGGATAGAGTGTTTGTGGTTGAGATGGACCAAGATGGAATGGTTGGGATGATGGGAGTTCCTTTTTTCTCCCAGTGGTAGTTTTGTGAGTATATATAAGAAAAGATAAATTATGATGAGTACTATAGTGGATCTAAAAATTTCGGTTCTTCTAGATCTCTTATAGTTCCTATAAGAGGCCCTTTGATTTTCTACTAGTGTGGTAAGCCAAGGAACTCAAAACGGATTTGCACTAAGGTTCCAAAGGTTTGTGGTTCCTATGGACACATGGGACACTTAAAGAAGTCATGTCATATATATTCTACTATACATAGTGGAAAAGGATCATCGTCATCAATAAGTAATATGGTATAATTATATTCTTTAAGGACTAGGGGTCTAGCCACATTCATCGAAAATCAATCTTTTTCACATAGTGTACGGGTCTCCAAAGAAAGTAGATATGGGTCTAATGATTATGAGAGGTACCATCACTATTAGTTCATCTTTATTGATTTCTTAATTCAATACTTTTTCATCTCATCCTTTCATTTATATCTTTATTGTGATTCTTATAAATAATTGTATAGATCATTTATCTTATGTGATAGATATTACTACACCTCTAGGAATGAAAAGAGATAAAGAATATTATTTTCTTGATTTTAACTTACCTTTGTCATAGATTAAGCTTGATTGGGAATTTTTTGTTTTTAACATTAATCCTATTGATATTATATTCTAGATGGATTGGCTTGTTCCTCACAAATCCATAATTTATTGTTATCTATGAATGGTTTCCTTTGATGAACCCAATGGTGTGTGTCATGTATTTTAGGGAGAATGTGAACCAAGTTCGAGTAGAGTCAGACCTTCTTAGCTAGAGTTTGAGAAAGTAATATTAGTGTTATCTTTTGACTTTGATCAAGAATATTTGAGTGATGATCTCCCTCTAGTTGTCACCATGATTCCTAACATTTTTTCTTATAACTTTTCTAGTTTTTCATCTGTTGGATAGGTTGATTTTTATATTTATTTTGTACATTGTAATCAACAATTATCTAAACCTTATTAATCAATGTAACCAATTGAAATTATATATTATAAGACTTTGTTGGAAGATATCTTAGAGAAATTAATTATATGACTGAGTGTGTTACCTTGGAGGTTCATATTCTCTTTGATAAAAAATTTTATTGTTCAGTCATTACTTTTTTTTATTATCTTAAACTGAATTGATTTATTATAAAGAATAACTATTTTATTTGATGGATTAATGATATGTTTGACAATATGAAATAGAAAAAGTGGTTCTCAATTCTAGATCATTGATCTAGTTAACATAAGCTTAGAATAAAAGAATCTAACCATAAAAAACTCCTTTTAGTGTAGGTATATGCATTATGAGTATCTTATCATTCTATTTCGTCTAAAAAATACTCTTATAGTCATTATGTATTTAAAGAACTGTATTTTCCATGAGTTTCTTGATACATTCTTAGTATTATTTGTGGATGAAATCCTAGTTAACCCTACGTCTGAGGAGGATCATGTGCATCATATGAGTGAAATTGTGGAATTCATGAGAAATCACTGACTAAAATCCAATCTATTGAAATGTAATTTCTGGATTTGGGAAGTGAATTTCTTGGTACTTTTAGTTTCATAACATGTTATCTTAGTTGATATTGATAATGTGAAACCTTTTAGGACATGGTAATAACTATGAAATGTTTTTGAGATTCAGGGATTCTTGGGTTTGATTGGGTAATATCACTAGTTTATGTAGGATTTCTCAAAGTTGGATTATCTGATGACTACTATAACTCAAAATGGGGTAAATCTTTCTTTGATTGATAAATTTTAGAGCTCGTTTCTTGAGAAGAAAAATTATTTAACTTTTATGCCTCAGTTAACTCTTCTAGAGGCCAGGAATGGCTATGTTGTCTTCTTTGAGGAAACAATTTTAGGATTACGTTATGTTCATAAAGAGGGTGATCACATTGTTTTATATGGAACTCTAAACCTTATGTCATATGAGAATAATTATCCAACCAATGACCTTGAACTCATATCTATTATTAATACAATTAATATTTGGTGACATTACCTTTTTAGAGAAATGTTTACCATGTATTCCGACCTTAAGATAATGAGTAATAACTTCTCCCAAAAATATTTTAATCTCTACCATAGGCATTGATTGGAATAACTATAATATTTTGATTTAAAAATTTATGATACCTTGGAGAAAAATAATGTCATTGTAGATTCTTTGAGTATGAAATATCTAACCCATTCCACAAGAGAATCTTTGGAAAAGTGGAACATGAAGGATATTTTTGCACAGTTTTATATTGGATTCCTTGAAATATGGTCCAAATTCTCCTTGTATAGAGTTAAATTAACATTCACTCTTCTCAAAATGATTCTTTATGAACAACATCTAGATAATTAATTTCACATCATTAGAGACACTCTTTATGTTTTGGAGAATGATAATGAGTGGTCATTTCCCTTAGAGGGGATTAAATGTTTTTTTAACTGGTACATTGTACCTTTTTGTATGAGAAAATATGTTGTGGGATATTTCCAAAATTCATAGTGGGATGTTCACCCCATAACTATGAATATGCATTATGGAATACTGTTATAATTCTGGCAGCTAAGTATGCAACTTGAAATTGTTGTTTTTTTCTCTCGCTGTTATAGGTGCCAATATGTCAAGGATGAGCACCATATACCTTCTTGATTTCATCAACCACTTCTAGTGCCAAGTTATAGGTTGGATGAGATCTATATGAACATTTTGGTTGGGTTCCCAAGAACCCTGAAAAAAATTATGTGATATGGTTTGTGATTTATGGGTTGATTAAATTTTCTCAATTTCAACCAATTCGTGATATAACCAAATATAATGAAATGGAAAATCTCTATGTTAATGGGATTGTTTATTTTTTCATAGTTCTATATGTTATATTCTCTAGTAGGGATCCTTAGTTTTCTCCTCTCTTTTATTGATCCCATTAAGAGTCATCAGGTTCTCAGGTTCGTTTGAGTATGGTACATGATCCGTAGTCAGATGGACAGACTGAGAGAGAAATAAATATTATTGAGGATATGCTTCATGAATGCATCCATGATTTTGGAATCCCTTGGGATAAACATTGGGGTTGTTTTAGTTTTATTATAAAAATAGTTACCAATTCCTGATCGGGATGGCTCCATTTGAGGCCTTGTGTGGCCAGCATTGAAAATAAATATTGTGTTGGTTGGAGATTGATAAAAGTTTTCTAGCTAGATCAAGCTTGGTTTAAGATACAATTTCCAAGATTCATTTGATTTTTTATAGAAGTTTGATAGAAAAAAACTAGTATATGACTTATTATAATCGTCATCATGAGAAAATGGAATTTTTATTTGGTGATCCAGTGTTCATGAAAGAATCACCTCAATTAGGCCATCAAGAACTTGGGAGTAAAATGAATCCTACTCTTCATTTTGTGGTACCTTTTACGTTATTTATGAATTTTGGGAAAGTATCTTATCATTTAGTACATTAACTAAATTTTATGTCTATACATATCATGTCTCAACCATCACATCTATGAAATTATCTTTCTAATCCATATCATGTTATAAGATTGAGTGATCTTGAGTTTGAGACTGATTTATCTACAATTGATCATCTAGTTAGGAATGTTGATTCTGAAATAATAGTACTTTATGGGAGGATGATAACTTTTATATGAGTGTTATGGAAGAATTCTTCGGATACTCATGAGACTCGGGGGAGATCGGCACTGATGAGAGAATAGTGGCCTCATCCTTTTGACATAGAGACTTCATAACAATATTATTAAGGATAGAAGGTTACTATGGTGGGGAGGATGAAACATCCTATTAATATTTCTAGGTATTCATCAAACATATTTTAATCATTTGTTGGTTCGTTCTTGTTTAGGGGTGTTTTGGGTGAAAATTTGGAATTTTTTTGAACATTATGTGTTGTGCATGGTTGTAGCACATTTTTCGAAAATTTTGTTCCCACCTAGGGTAATGTGTTCTCACATAGGTAGTAGTAATTTTCATGGTTGAAACACGGTTTAAAATACCATGCACCCACCAAGGACAAACAATGTAACCAAAAGTAGTGGAAAACGGTTAGGGCGCGCAGTGTGACAACATTTGTGGCATGCCCTGTTACCATGTTCATAGAATTCTTTTATTCCAAAAGTTTTTTTAAAATTTGTAAACCCCCCATTTGACCCACATATTAACCCTAAATTTCTATATATCGATTTCATAGGTTGATATAGAACAAAGTAAGATTTCTTCCTCCTCAATACCATTTATAAAAAATAAAAATTCCAGGAAAACATCATTCAATCTCTCCCCGATAAGAGATAATCTATCATTCTGTCTCTAACACTCTCTTCTTCTTTCTACCATAGGGTTTATAAGATCTTATTATCATTGAGAGATCTAAAACCCGATATTTAATATCTTTAATCTAGTTTTTATTCTTGGATATCTATCAACAAAATTATTCATTTTATTTTCCTATTGCATGTGATATTTTACGTGATCACGTGATCTAAAGTAGGTGGATACATAATAGTTTTTCCAATTAATTTAACCTTGAATGTCATGATTTTTTTTATTAATTTCAATAGTATTATAAAATACCAATTTGATGTGAATTTTGGTTTAAATTTAAATAGTATAGTTTTTGTGGAAAACCCCCAATTCTCGAAAATTGGGGTGTGATTTGGATTTGATGGAAATTGTGGAATTTGATTTGTAAATTGATTTCTAAAATTGATCTTGAAAAAATAGATTAATTTTTTTTTTAATAACCCGTTTTCATTATATTGGGGAAATGAATGAATTGATTAAAAACCTTTTTTAATGATAAATTAGCATATTAAAAACAAAAAATAGGGCGATTGTATTTTAAAGGGTTTTGAAATAATTTTCTAAATATTGATTTTTGTTTGAGAATATGTAATCCTTGGTAGTTAGTGAGTTATATGGATAAAACATGCTAGGTTGGAATTTGTAACTCCCCATGATTTTATGAAAAATATTCATTTAATTAATGTCTTGTGTTGTATGCTACACCAAGATTACCTTGCGCAATACGCAACACCGTATTAGCTTGCAGTATACGCAACACTATTCTTGGATCGTGTTACACACAATTTTGATAATAGTTCTTCTACGCAACATTGAGTATATATATATATTCAATGTATAAATGAAATATGGTTGGATTTTGTTATACGAAATAACGAATGATTCTTTCACAACACGCAACCCTGACTTGGCTTGCATTACACGCAATCATGACCTTCCTCGATAGCATGTGTTGTATGCAATACCAGGTTTTAATAAACAACGATATATTATGATAATATTGTCATCAACTAGCCGTTATGAATAGTATTAACTAAATTTTGAATTTTATAAAATTATTATTCATCTTATACATTTCTAGAACATGGTATAAGAACAAAATAAATTTTTTGGGTAAAATAAATATTTTTCAAAAATTGCAGTTTTGCTGCCTTTTGATGGAGCACCCACTTTAAATCTAGTTTTTTACATGTTTATAAGTTCAATTTGACAAAATAAAATTCTTCTTTTGAATCAGGATATAAAAATTTACATTAGATAAAGTTTTGTATTTTTCCGATAACTTTCATATTTTAATGAATAGTAAAAACATGATATATTTTAATTAAAAACAACTTTTTTCATCGTAATATCATATGTGGTTAAATTATAATATTGAATGGTTTAAAAGTATAAATAGAATATATTTTTACCATTTAATATAATGTATGTCATTAGCATTGATTTTACCTTGAATTCGTAGGTTAAATCAATTCAATCTTTTGTAATGTTTTAAAAAAAACCTGTTTTCTTTCAACAACGCGATTAATTTTAATTTCATTTAAACAACTTTTGTGTATTGAATTTTGAAAAATGGATTCCATATTTGGAATCAGTGGATCCAAATTATGTTAATAATCTACTTTTTATTTTTGGGAATTATGAATAGTAACTACGTTAAATTTTATTTACCATAGTTAAAGGTAAATCTGGTAATTAAGGGTAAATATAATATTTTAAAATTACCCTATAAAATGTCAAAATCCTATTCGATGACTAATGTTCGACCCATATCACCTAAGGGTAAAATTAGATTCATTTAATTAAAATTTTTCAATGAAAATAATTTAATTATTATTAAAACCAAAGAATGTGACAACATGTCACTTTCTTAAATCGTATAAGTATAATAATTTTAATCCAGTGATAAACTTCATGAAATTTCTAACATGAATAGTATATAGAAATATAATACAATTATCTTCATCATAGGAATTTATTTATAATTTTTATGGATTAAATAATTATCATTTATTATGACACAAAGATGATGCAGTAATTGTCTTATTATTGAAATATTGATATAATTGATGTTATAAATGCCCAAATAAATGTAATTTGAGACTTTTAATGACTTACATTAATTTTATAGGTTAATATGACATGTTAGTGTTGATATAAGTAACTTGGTTCGAGCTTATCATTCTGTTATGAATTTCGTAAAAATCATGTACCAAATAGTGTCAAAATTGACATAAATTAGTTTTTTAAACAAATATTATATTATTAAATGTTATTTTATTCCTAAAAATCTAAGGTTCGGAAAAATGACTTAGATAAGAATATATATATTAATAATAAACAAATTGGGGTTCGTTTTGCTTGATATAGTAAGTTTATTAACCATATAGTGTAAGAAAACAAAAAGACACGGTAAAAGTTAAATTATTTAACTTAGAGTTAAATCTAATTGATAAGGTTAAAATAATAACCTAAACTTGTATAAATCCTATTGGATGAGAGGCTTTCGAACCCTCCTCACTTTAGATTAGAAATAAGACCCTTTGGAACCATTATAAACCGAATTTGACCTTAATATAAAATAATATTTTGAGATTTTCCTAAGGTGCCCCTCTCCTCCCTTATAAAAGGGAACCTCCTCCCTCTCCTCCTCACACCAATTTGAGCATTCAAGCTCGACAAAACCCTGCCAAAATCTCTTCTCCACTACTCTAGTATCATCCTAGAGGTACTGGTCTTCTTCAAAGACCATCCTTAGTTCATTAATTGGAGGTTAAGAAAAGGCGCATCAAAAAGAGGTAATATCCATTACCGATCTTTTTCAATTTCTTTCTTCTCCAACTTCTTCTTATATAGTTGTTTCACGATAAAGTAATAACATCAGTATTTATTATATACTGATATGTTATTATAAATACGAAACAACTCTAATTAACCTTCTATCCATCCTACGGAAAAAGGAAATCACCGCGCATGCGTACGTACGGAATACCGTCTCCACGCCATGGTGTAATCTATTTTTCTGCCACCACCTTAATTGGATGGGTATAATGGTGTAATTAGTAACTATATATGATTATTATAAATTTATATTGGTACTTAAATATTATACATACACTTCAACACAAGTTCACGATCATGAGAATGATATCATCGCTCGTGCGTACGTACGGACTACCGTCTCCACGATGCGATAAGATTCATTCTCCACGTTAACCATTCATGAATGATTATAAAGTATATATAATAAGTAGTCATGAAATATATGACATAATAATACAACTATATTTATGTATATATATATTTATGTCATCCACAGAATTCCACTCAATTCAATAAGGAAACGAAAACAGCGTTCATGCGTACGTACGGCCTACCGTCTCCATGAACGGTGTATTTCTTTCCATTTATCGATCCATTATATATATGTATATTCTGTATATATATTATATATAAATCATGTTTTATATTATGCAATTATGTAATCATGATCTATGTAATCATATGAATAATTACAAGTTAAAACACGAACGACAAATGAGACGATTTTACTCAAAACGCTACTTTAACATGAATTTACAAAAGAACGGGTAATATAAAGTCATAAGTGAACCATATATGATATAATAACAATGAATATGATTCTGTAATAAGTCAATGACATTATTTAAATAATTATACAGGATTTTCGACACTTATTAAGCAAATTGGACCTAAGGTAAGGGAAATATCACAATCTCATTTTTGTCCGAGATTGTATATACTTTCGTATTTACTGGGGTGTATTTTATCATCCACATCCATGTTTCCTCAATATGTAATATTTTTTCCATCCACCTAAAATTGTTTAAGTCCAATTTTACCCTTCGGTGAGTTTTTAGTAAAAGATATGAAAGGAATATTTTGTGATTTTTCGTAAGAGGGACTTTTTGACTTTTCCGACAAAAGTACGAGAAGAATGTTTTTTTAACTTATAAGGCATGAATGGATTTTTAAAACATTATTTCCAAGAAGCTTCCTTTACAAGTTTTCAAGTTTATTTTTAATCAACTTCTTTTAGTTTAGAATTATACGACATGTTAAGAAAGGAAAAGTGTTTTTGAAGCAGAAAGGATATTTTCCTCAAGAATGAAGTTCAAGTGTTTTATCAAAATTATATTCCATCTAAGATAATAAAGGGTTTTGTTTCTATCCCTATTATTAAATTGATTTGATTATGTAGTGATGGAATTATATTTTTATGAATTCCTTTATCTTATATGAATTGTTTTATGATGTCATGGTGTTTAAGATTCCCATTTTTACTACATGGGTTATGCAATGATGTATGATTTATAATTTTGTGGCACACATAAGAATGGTATCATTTTGAGATGTGTGGGACCTATATCTCCCTCCAATGCATTGGGTAAAGATTTTATATCTCATTAGATAGACATGGCTGGAACGGTAGGTTATACCGGTTCAGTGAAACAGGACTGAAACGAGGGTGAATCGGTTCACAAATGGACTTTGTCCACTAAGATAGTCTTGGAAATGAGTCTTGACTAATAAAAAATTATTTTCTATGATTATGTGTGTATGACACAAACTTTCATGTTTTAAGTTATTATTATTGGGATTTCATTTCACTACTATGATTTATCCGATGTTATGAAATTATGCTCTCTTTTCCAGGTTAAGATTTTCAAATTGTTATGTTCTTATGAAGATGATGTGATTGATATTTCTTTTTTTTACCCTTACTGAGCATTTGAGCTCACCCTTTTATGTTTTCTTTTACCAAGGATATAAAAAAAATGTTTTAGGTAAAAAAGGAAGATCTTTATGGGAGATGTTGAAGATCTTTCACCACTATTAGAAGATTATATTCTGAGTTTCCAAAGACACTAAACTATTACGATCCTTGTGTGTGTGTTTTTGTTATGTACTAAGCATTCCGCAAAAGTAATGTAATGTCCATGTACGTTAGGATTCGGGTCTTTACAGTTTGTATCAGAGGAATGGTTTATTCAACCTTTGGAAACTAGGATGCGAAAACGTTAGTGAGATCCCTAGAGATATTTCTATGGTATGTCTAGGGATGTCTCTAAGGTTAAGTATACGTATAGGTTACAGTCCTAGAATTGCACTAACGATCTTAGAATTTAACCTCAGATGTTAGATATTAAGGGTACTCCCCCTTTTATTATGTTGTTTTCCCTAGCATGATTTTTGCCTCTCACACTATCCTTTTTGGGTTTTAGACGATGGCTGGAACCCGAAGGAACCGTGTTGATCAATGCAATGGAAATTGCAATGATTGTCCTCCTGAACAAAAAAATTTTATGGGAGATGGAGTGCAAAATCTTATGTCTATACTTACACAAGCTATGAATCATTCTGGACTTCCAAATGAGCAGAGAAGGGAACAATATTCTATTGAGTCCTTCATGAACAACATCCACCTTCATTCAGTGGGTCTTCTGATCCACTTGTTGCTGAACAATGGATCATTACCACTGAAAAGATATTTTCAATTCTTCAATGTTATGAACATGATAAAGTCATCTTAGTAGTATATCGTTTGGATGGTGATGCTGATCAATGGTGGAATCTTATCAAGAATACGAGGCCAAGAGATGAAATTGAGTCCATGGAATGGGACGAGTTCAATAACTTATTTTTCAATAAGTACTTCCCTCGTATTCTTCGAAAAAAGATGGATAAGGAGTTTCTCAAACTAAATCAAAAGGATGATGAATCTGTTGGTATATACGAAGCGGATTTTACAAGTCTTGCAAGGTATGCATCTGGATTTATCATCCAACCTGAAAGTAATGTTGATCGATTCTTCAGTGGCTTAAAACCAAATCTTCGAAGGGCATTAGCTATAAGAGACATCAGTAGCTATGAAGAAATTGTGTGTTGTGCTCTCAAGGTAGAAATGGAAGTTGGTATTACTTATCCATCTCATAGTTTTGACAAGAAATGAAAGATGGAGTTCAAGGAGAAATCTCAGAATAATGGTGAAAAGAATATGAATGTTTCGTTATGCCAAAAGTGCGGAAAGAAGCATGGTGGAGATTGTCTTAAAGGGACTAGAAAATGTTTTAAGTGTGGAAAAGAAGGTCATCGAGCAGCTGAGTGTCGAAGTAATGGAAAAAGGGTTTCTAATGATGGGAATAAAGAAAATACTACAGATAACGCACCACCAACACTTCAATGCTTCAAGTGCAAGGAAATGGGGAATTATGCTAATAAATTCCCTAATCCAAGGGTTAGTGATGATCGACATGAGCAACCACTTAAGGAAAAGGACAATGGGATGTCACATGCGATCACTATTGGCGATGTTGAATATGACAACAATGTGGTGGAATGATTAAGTGTTTATGTAATGGGATTCCAAAATAATGTTGTATATAGTATCGTGGAATATTGGAATATTTATGTATTGGTATATTGTGGTTTTCAATGGTACTCGTAAGCATGGAATGTGATTGAGATATTTTTGTAAAAAAAGATGATATGTACATAATGAAGGGATAAGGAGAAAATAGAATGTTTGACAGTATTCATGAGCTCATGAATGATATAAGGACTAAGTGATATCATGGTTTGAGTATATAGAATTTTGAGGATTTCAGTATGCGGAAGGTGTTAACTTTTAACTGCATTCATGTTTTCACTAAGGTTCAATGGGTATTCAATAGAATACATGATTAAGGCCTTTTAATGTTTGGAATGTGACCAACAGGACATATCTTATGATATATGGGGATCAACGATGGTATTAAATCTCTGGTAATCGTTTTCACTATATTATGAGAGTGGACTGCAGTATTATGGATAATCCTAAAGATTGGAATGGATTATGTTGGACATAAGTTAGTATTGTTTAAGGATAGAATTTTTTTCGATATTATTGATGGGATGTTATAGTAATGTAGTTTTAGAAAAAGGAAAACCTGCAGGATGCACGACAACCCATCTCGTCGGCCAAGGCTGTGGGAATCGAACCCACAACTAAAGTGCGACGAACCTTTATTGCATACCACTAGCCTACAGAAAGTCCCCGGTTAGTAGAAACTAGTTTTATTTTATTAAGCAGTATGATATATGAAGTATAAGTTCATTTTTGGAATCATATATGATTAACCTCACCAAAGACGGACTTATGTATATTTGATAACTATTGCAAAACTTTTGTTTGAAACAGATGGAATGACCCATCATTCTATCACATGATTTGTTATCACTTCACGAATAACAAATTCATCTTCATTTCCTTAAGAGATGAAGTGGAAATTGTTCAAAGCACGAACAATAGTGAGATTGTACCAAAATCAAGTAAGTATTTCTTCTAATTCAATTTTTTCAACTTTAGGTAAATGATATTGAAAACCAAAAATGGTGTCCTAGTGATCTTATATCTGATGAATCAGATGGTACCCTAGATCATCACAAATTTATGGCTTTGCGATTGTTGGCTTTTTCATAGCCATGTTCTCTACCACTCTCCATCATAACTTGATGGTCAGATTTTTCTTCCATATCCATATTCTCACCTATGTTCTCCTACGTGGAAACCTAGTGATGAGTTAATTTGGGTAACCGTTACTTCTCATACTTTAGTTTTTGAAGCCATGTTTTGGTATTCCTTTTTACGATGTGTGTTTCTATTAAACAAACTTTCGAGTAGTAAACCATTTATAACCCCGACGAATTTCGTGGGAGAAATTCATTTTAAGGGGTGTAGAATGTAACACCCCATGATTTTATGAAAAATATTCATTTAATTAATGTTTTGTGTTGTATGCTACACCAAGATTACCTTGCGATATACGCAACACCGTATTAGCTTGCAGTATACGCAACGCTATTCTTGGATCGTGTTACACATAATTTTGATAATAGTTATTCTACGCAACATTGAGTATATATATATATATATATATATATATATATATATATTCAATGTATA
Source organism: Viscum album (assembly GCA_963277665.1). NCBI lineage: Eukaryota > Viridiplantae > Streptophyta > Magnoliopsida > Santalales > Viscaceae > Viscum > Viscum album. Next base: position 1,823,100,622 of record OY728164.1, read on the forward strand.
AATGAAATATGGTTGGATTCTATTATACGAAACAATGAAGGATTCTTTCACAACACGCAACCCTGACATGGCTTTCATTACACGCAATCGCGACCTTCCTCGATAGCATGTGTTGTACGTAATACCTGGTTTTAATAAACAAAGATATCTTATTATAATATTGTCATGAACTAGATGTTATGAATAGTATGAAGTAAATTTTGAAATTTATAACATTATTATTCATCTTACACATTTCTAGAACATTGTATAAGAACAAAATAAATTTTTCGGGTAAAATAAGTATTTTTCAAAAAATGCAGTTTTGCGGCCTTTTGATGGCACACCCACATTAAATCTAGTTTTTGACATGTTTATAAGTTCAATTTGAAAAAATAAAATTATTCTTTTGAATCAGGATATAAAAATTTACATTAGATAATGTTTTGATATTTTTCCGATAACTTTCATATTTTAATGAATAGTAAAAACACGCTATATTTTAATTAAAAACATCTTTTTTCATCATAATGTATTACGTGGTTAAATTATAATATTGAACGGTTTTAAAGTATAAATAGAATATATTTTTACCATTTAATATAATTTATGTCATTATCATTGATTTTACCTTGAATTCGTAGGTTAAATCAATTCAATCTTTTGCAATGTTTTAAAGAAAATCTTGTTTTCTTTCGACAATGGGATTAATTTTAATTTAATTTCTGCAACTTTTTTGTATTGAATTTGGAAAAATGGATTCCATATTTGGAATCATTGGATCCAAATTATGTTAATAATCTAATTTTTATTTTTGGGAATTATGAATAGTAACTACGTTAAATTGTATTTACCATAGTTAAAGGTAAATCGGGTAATTAAGGGTAAATATAATATTTTACAATTACCCTAAAAAATGTAAAAATCCTATTGAATGACTAAAAGTCGACCCATATCACCTAAGGGTCGAATTAGATTCATTAAATTAAATTTTTGCAATGAAAATAATTTAATTATTATTAAAACCAAAGAATGTGACAACATGTCACTTTCTTAAATCTTATAAGTATAATAATTTTATTCTAGTGATAAACTTCATGAAACTTCGAACTTGAATAGTATCCAGAAATCTAATACAATTATATTCATTATAGGAATTTATTTAGAATTTTTAGGGATTAAATAATTATCATTTATTATGACACAAAGATGATGCAGTAATTGTCTTATTAATGAAATATTGACATAATTGATGTTATAATTTCCCAAATAAATGTAATTTGAGACTTTTAATGACTTAAATTAATTTTCTAGGTTAATATTACATGTTATTGTTGATATAAGTAACTTTTTTTGAACTTATCATTCTGTTATGAATTTCATAAAAATCATGTACCAAATATTGTCAAAATTGACATAAATTAGTTTTTAAAACAAATATTATATTATTAATTGTTATTTTATTCCTAAAAATCTAATGTTAGGCCAAATGTCTTAGATAAGATTATATATATTAATAATAAACATCATGGGGTTCGTTTGTCTAGATAAAGTAAGTTTATTAACCATATAGTGTAAGAAAACAAAAAGACACGGTAAAAGTTAAATTATTTAACTTAGAATTAAATCTAATTGATAAGGTTAAAATAATAACCTAAACTTGTCTAAATACTATTGTATGAGAGGATATAGACCCATCCCCACTTTATCTTATAAATAAGACCCTTTGGAACCATTATAAACCGAATTTTTCCTTAATATAAATTAATATTTTGAGATTTTCCTAAGGTGCCCCTCTCCTCCCTTATAAAAGGGAACCTCCTCCCTCTCCTCCTCACACCAACTTGAGCATTCATGCTCGGCCAACCCCTCCCAAAATCTCTTCTCCACTTCCCTAGTATCATCCTAGAGGTCCTGGGCTTCTTCAAAGGACCATCCTTAGTTCTTTAAGTGGAGGTTAAGAAAAGGCGCGTCAAAAAGAGGTAATATCCATTACCGATCTTTTTCAATTTCTTGCTTCTTTAACTTCTTCTTCTTTAGTTGTTTAATGATAAAGTAATAACATCAGTATTTATTATATACTGATATGTTATTATAAATATGAAACAAATCTAATTAACCTTCTATACATCCTACGGAAAAAGGAAATCACCACGCGTGCGTACGTACGGAATATCGTCTCCACGCGGTGGTGTAATCTATTTTTCCGCCACCACCTTAATTGGAAGGGTATAATGGTGTAATGAGTAACTATATATGATTATTATAAAGTGATATTGATACTGAAAAAGTATACATACACTTAAACCCAAGTTCAGGATCATGATAACGATATCATCGCTCGTTCGTACGTACGGACTACCGTCTCCACGATGCGATGAGATTCATTCTCCACATTAACCATTAATGAATGATTATAAAGTATATATAATAAGTAGTAAAGAAATATATGACATAATAATACTACTGTATTTATGTGTATATATATATTTATGTCATCTAATTAATTCCACTCAATTCAATAAGGAAACGAAAACAGCATTCATGCATACGTACGACCTACCGTCTCCATGAACGGTGTATTTCATTCCATTTATCGATCCATTAAATATATATGTATATTCTTAATATATATTATATATAAATAATGTTTTATATTCTGGAATTAATTAATCATGATCTAAGTAATCATATGAATAATTACATGTTAAAACATGAACGACAAATGAGACGATTTTACCCAAAACGCTACTTTAACATGAATTTACAAACGAACGGGTAATATAAAGTCATAAGTGAACCATATATGATATAATAACAATGAATATGATTCTGTAATAAGTCAATGTCATTATTTAAATCATTATACAGGTGGTTCAGACACTTACGAAGCAAATCAGACCTAAGGTAAGGGAAATATCACAATCTCATTTCTATCCGAGATTGTTTATACTTTGGTATTTACTGGGGTGTATTTTATCATCCACATCCATGTTTCCTCAATATGTAATATTATTTCCATCCATAAACAATTTTTTAAATCCAATTTTACCCTTCGTTGTGTTTTCAGTAAAAGATATGAAATGAATATTTTTTCATTTTTCGTATGAGGGACTTTTTGACTTTTCCGACAAAAGTACGAGAAGAATGTTTTTGTAACTTATATGGCATGAATGGATTTTTAAAACATTATTTCCAAGAAGCTTCCTTTACAATTTTTCATGTTTATTTTTAATCAACTTCTTTTAGTTTAGAATTTTACGACATGTTAAGAAAGGAAAAGTGTTTTTGAAGCAGAAAGGATATTTTCCTCAATAATGAAGTTCAAGTGTTTTATCAAAATTATTTTACATCTAAGATAATAAAGGGTTCTGTTTCTATCCCTATTATTACATTGATTTGATTATGTTGTGATGGAATTATATTTTTTTTAATTTCTTTATCTTATATGAATTGTTTTATGATGTCACGATGTTTAAGATTCCCATTTTTACTACACGGGTTATGCAATGATGTATGATTTATAATTTTGTGGCACACATAAGAATGGTATCATTATGAGATGGGTGGGACCTATATCTCCCTCCAATGCATTGGGTAAAGATTTTATATCTCATGAGATAGACATGGCTGGAATGGTAGGTTATACTGGTTCAGTGAAACAGGACTGAAACGAGGGTGACTCGGTTCAGAAATGGACTTTGTCCACTAAGATAGTCTTGGAAATGAGCCTTGACTAACAAGAAATGATTCTCTATGATTATGTGTGTATTCCACAAAGTTTCATTTTTTATGTTATGATTATTGGGATTTCATTTCACTACTATGATTTATCCCATGTTATGAAATTATGCTCTCTTTTGCAAGTTAAGATTTCCAAAATGTTATGTTCTTATGAAGATGATGTGATTGATGTTTCTTTTGTTTACCCTTACTGGGCATTTGAGCTCACCCGTTTATGTTTTATTTTCCCCAGGATATAAATAAAGGTTTTAGGTAAAAAAAGGATGATCTTTATGGGATATGTTGAAGATCTTTCACCACGATTAGAAGATTATATTCTGAGTTTCCAAAGACACTAAACTATTACGATCCTTGTGTGTGTGTTTTTGTTATGTACTAAGTATTCCGCAAAAGTAATGTAATGTCCATGTACGTCAGGCTTCAGGTCTTTACAGAATTTCCCTAGCATCATATTAACACTTTAAAACTATAACATAAACAAATTTTCATATCTTATCCGCTGTGGGATGTTGGTTAGTCATATTGGGCATGTGTCAGAGAGATGTGTGCTCCCATTTTCATTATCACAATGTGAGTGTGGGAGGATCCCATAACCTGGCACTTTCGTACCTATTGGTAGTTTTCCATGTTGCGCATTTGTGAATTATTCTGATATTTGTATATTTATTAGTTGTAAAAATTCATTACCCATGCCTTACAAATTAAATAATTTTTTTATATAAAATGTTTATTAAAATATTTTTTTAAATATTTCATCCTACTGAGATAAAAATCATTTTTTTAATGATCTTGCACTTACATTCTATTTTTATTTGAAACTGGAAGCATTATTTGTTTAACTATATTGGCATCTTATTATGGAATCCTTTGTGAGACTGTACAAGGATTTTATCTCACACCCTAACTATTCCATTAGGTGTTTGTAGATTTCCTTCTTCCATGCTTGATAATGGGGAAAGCAACACATGGAGGTTGTGGTTGTTTATCTTTTGGGCTTACAGTGTTGTGTCTATTGGGACATGGTCTTATTTTTTTTTTCTATTTTGTTCTTTGATGATGTAATTTATGGGTTTTTTATTCCTTTTTGAATTTTGGGATAGAATCCTTTGGGATTTTTTGTAAAGACCTAGACCCAGAGGCCACTCAACTGTGCTCTGAGCCCAATTGGACACATGGCCTCAAGCACATCTACCCAGATGTGAATAGTTTATGACGTGCTATTACGGCCTAGGATTGTTGGTAGGGATTCTATTCCCTCTTCACAAGAGTGTAGCATAGAGGAATAAATATATAAGTTGTGGATGTAGTAATCCTACATACAAAACAAATAATGGAAGACCGATATAAATAAACACTGCATATTTCATCTAATATCCAAAATAATTATACATGTCATATGATTCTATAAAAAACCAACCATAAATACAAGGACTATGTAAAATACTGAAAAAAGTAAAAAAATTATCCAAAATAATCCAAATATCATCGTATGCAACATATTGGTACCTTTATCTCCTGCTCGTAAGAACAAATCAAGTACCTGAAGGAAGGAGATTTTCCTTATTAATAAATATAATCATATAGTCTATTTGGGTCCACAAAATAGACCAAAATATGTTTTGAGATACAATCCTAGTAGGTTTATGTTAATATGTCTCTTTTTGGTTCCAACCATTGAGTAAAACCAAAAAAATATAGTGTGAGAAGAAATAATTACATGTGTAAAACAATATAATCATTTTTAGAATGTATAAATTATGTCACATTATTTTCAATATTATACGTCTGGTTTTTTTAGGTCATTCATTGTCCTTATATATAAAAATCATTCATAATGATTATTAAAAAATATGTGAATAATTCTAAGAGTGTCACTTAAGAGTTTCAAACCAGGTGAATTTTATGGTACATTATCATGCACTATGTGATGATCTTGTCAAGACCATTTCACCCTTTTTGGATTTATTTTCCTAAGGAAACTCTATGTCAGAACAACATACACTTTTAGTATCCCTGAAAAGTCTTATTACTAGGAATAAAAAGAAATCACTCCCTCACATAAACATTTGTATTTTCCTACACTTATCCTCAAAATTTATCATAGGGTTTTGATACCTAATAAATGTTATCCTAAATCTAGTTCGCATGTTTTTTTACTAAATTTCCTGTAATACAAATAGTGGAAACCTAGACCCAAATAGAATGGATTTGGATTCTTCTTTATTAAGTTGGCATCGATACAAGGAATCAAATCCCAAAGGACCGATCAGTTTAGTATTTTTGGAGAACCCGATACATATATGATACATGTTTTACATTGGGTGAATATAATTAAATATAATACAAAACAATATAAAATAAAATGCATCCTTGAAATCCCATTCAAATATTTCATCTTCAGATTCTGGGTAAAGGAAACAAAATAAGGGTAAGCTCAAATTCTTGTTAAGGATTAAGAACAGTGTAATCTATCATGAATTGATAATGAATATTTAATATGGCACGGTCAATAAATAATCACATGTTTTATTTAATTAACGTGAAAAAATTAATAGATAAGGTATAATCAATATGGAATGAATAAAAGGACTTCACAAAAAATTAAATGATTATTTAATAAGAATTTATCAATACATTTATATTGCGGGGGATATTTATATATATTTCATATTATAGTTAATCATATGTATACCCAGAAAATTAAAAGCTAGGTTATTATTTTCATATTAAATAATAATATTTTAATAGTGTATCACGGTTTATATAAACTCAATGATTCATATAATAAAGTCCATGGAAGAAATAAATTTTTTTAAAGATAAATATATTCTAAAATATCATAGTTCTACACTATAATTATGTCTATAATTATAAGGCCCCAGCCTTAAACCTTACTCAATCTTGAGTTATTACAAGATTGCACATTGAGGATCTTCTCAGGTTTCGAGTTTTAGAGAATTAGATCATAAAACTTTAATTACATTCCACATTTAAACAAAGTGGTTACATAAAAGATAGTATTAATTTGTCCAATCAACAGAAACATATTTAAAATAAAACATGAATTCTTTCTTGACACTTCCTTGACACTATCATCATATCATGTACCCTTCCATTGACCTGTGAAAAACATTTCAAGGACTTGGGATGAGCATAAAAATCTCAGTAAGGGATATAAAACTATGGAAAGGAAACATGAGTACATGTATACATAAGAATGAAATCATACTTTTCCCATAAAACATAAGAACTTTAACATACCTCATAAAAATCATGAATAAATCATAGAAATCATAAGTCATAAAGGTAACTTGAGGCATTCATAACATTCTTATGTAGGGAGTAACCCTCTTGGTTACGTTTGGAATACCCATCACAGTATATTCCCTAAATATCTTTGGAGAAACCTTAAAATTTAACCCCTTCATGTTACCCAATGCATTAGAGAGCTATATCGGGCTCACCAGCCCTTAGTTTATCATGGAACCACCCGTCTTCATAATAATGCCCAAGAACCTCAACATAATCATATCACATAAAACATGCATAAAAGAAACATAACATTTCCACCTTTCAATCACATGATATCAATACAACACATTGATATAAAAATATTATGAAAACCATTTTCAATACCAAAATAAAAGAAAAGAAAAACATGGTATTAATTTTTCTTTTAAAAAGAAGGTATGGCTTGTAGAGGAAGCTGAAACTCAAATAATGGTCACTACGGCGGAGAAGTTGTTTTCACCGCATACGTACGACAAAAACATTCCCTTTTGTCGTTTAGTAAAACTCTTCGTACATAATGATTCCTTTTAGATAAACGTAAAATTCAAATGGGTTTATACACCATATAAAATTAGGATGTGTATAAAACAAAATATGCCTCAATGAGAGGAGATTGAGACGAAGTCCCATACAAAGACAGTATTCTTGGATTAAGGATAAATCAATTACATAATTATGTGTGACAAACTAATAAACCAAATATAAGTGGATATTAAGTGTAAAAAAATCAGAGGTTATTCACACATATTCATATAACGACATATTCAAGGAGTACAAGCTTATCCCAAAGAATCAAAATTTGGTTAAGAAGTTCCCTTGCAAAAATTTGACAGCCTAACGGCATCACTACAAAAATTCAGAAAATGAGTTGATGAGCGATAAAAAGGGTATCTCATTAGTTGGACATAAAATTTTTATCAATAAGGATATAAAATAACATATACCAACATAATGTTATGTGAATTAAAAGACATAACAAAATAAGTCTTTTAAAAAGAGGAGGGTGAAAGGTTCCCTTACCGACATGGGTATCTTTCGAATCATACACCCCGTGAAAGAAGGACAATACAACATTGATGTAAATACTCATAAATGAAAGTATATTACACAATGAGTAGAATAATGGGCAGTAAATACACCACTCAAAGGAAATTGTTTCAAATGTAGCATAAATCTCATGGGAATAAAAGTGAGATGAAAAATCCCTTACGAAAACTCAGCAGCCTAACGGAGCCACTTAAAACATCCAAAAATGGATTGATGAGATCAAATAGGGTCTCTCATCATATTACAATAAAATGTATAGAAAGAGGAATATAAAATAACATCCCCCATCATAACAAATAGGAGCTTAAAAGAAGTGACATAAAGGAGAGTACATAAATAGAAAGAGAGAGGTTAGATCTCTTATGAAAATTCGGCAGCCTAACGGCGCCCCTCAAAACTTCCAAAATGGATTGATGAGAGAAAATAGGGTGTCTCACCATATGAACATAAAATTTACAGTAGGAGTAATATAAAAGAACATCCCAATCATAAAAAATATGATCTTAAAAGGAATGACATAAAAGAGTGTACTTAAAAGGAAAGAGAGGAGTAGGCTCCCTTACCTCGGGTCCAACTTGACTCGATCGTTCTTTAACGTCCTAAATAATAAACTTGACTTAATTTACACTATATTAAGAACCTTTTTCAAGTTCATTATTCCTTTTATATCACTTATTTACATGTTATAAATATTATATAATCATTTAAGTTAATAATGTTTGTTTTGTCGATATTTGGTTCGTAAGTCGAAAGTGGACTTCTTACAATTAAATGTTGTTCGTGTGGTCAAAGGTTCATTATATCCAGAATGATATTCATGATTTGGATATCATATATATCATATATATCCAGAATATACATGTATTTATAATATTACATATTCATTAATAGGTAAGAAATCAACTGCACCGTTCATGAAGACGGTAAGCCGTACGTACGCATGAACACTACTTTCATTTCTATGTCATATTAATTGAATTAAAACTAAATGAGAGGTATCTATATTTTAATTCCAGAATTATATTAATAATTTATATGTATCATAAATCATATATAATAAATTTAAATACATCCTTTATACATCCCACATATGGCATTAACGAATCAAATCACTTTGAGGGGGCGGTAGTCCGCACTTCCTAAAATGAAATTATCGTGTTTACCCAAAATGGAAACCATAAAGGTATGCCACAAAACAAAAATAAAGAAGATTAAGTAAAACATAAAAATATTATATATCATATATAAATATAGGGACATCTTAATGTCCACCTTTTAAGGTGTTATATGAGTGTTGAAAAATCATCGTTTCGTGAGGCAGAAATTCACCATCCACAGAAACAGTATGCTCTTTAACCATTTGATGTAGGTGTGTGTAAGTGTAGCTCGAATGATTATTATAAAAACATCATATTATGTTGAATATACTGTATTTGTTACAAAATAAATGAATAAAAAGAGTTTATGGGGATGTAGAAGAAAAATAAAACAAAAGAACATAAGTGAAGACATTATCTTAAAATCGGGTAACTCTTTTTGATTTGAGCTCAAAGGCTTCCTTGGAAAGACTTCTGCCCAAAGTGAGGCTTCTAGGAGTAATAGAGGGATGTGGAGATGCAAAATGAGCAGGGGTTGGCCGAGCCAATGGCTTTGGAAGTGTGGGTAAGGAGGTAGAGGTGGGGGCCTTCTATAAGAGGAGAGGAGGGGCACTCTTGGAAAGTAAAGAAATGTTACTTTATTTGAAAATGAGTTTCGGATTTAAAAGGCCCCACATTAATATAATTCTAGGATAAGGTGATAAGGTTTTGAAATCCACCAATCTAATAGGTTTTGGACATGTATAGGTCATATATGTTACATTATCTTTTCATTTTATTTAGATCATTTATTAATGAGGTAATCGCTGCATCATTATGATGTCATAAATAATTTTATTTATTTAATGTCTAAATATTATATAAAAACCATCATGATGTATGAAATATTTTTATATTTACAATGACTATTTTTACTCAAAATTTGATTTGTAATACCCCATGTAAAAATTGTTTTAGTAAAACAACTCATGTTTGTGTCATTTTTACTTTTACATTAAATAAAACAATATTTTTGTCATTTCCCAACCAAAGTGGCTCCATGGGGTCCCCAAGTTTTCCCATGGATTTTAGTGGTCGGCCATGACACATCAAATAAGGTTAGGACATGTGTCAAGCACATCTCATATTATTAATGCTTTATTTTTACCTTAAACTAAACTAATTACCTCTAATCGCGATTAAAAACATAAAAGTTTCTATTCACCAAAAAATTATTTTAATTCCATTGAACCACATTTTACTTCTTAATGACAACCATGTATGTAGGATTTTTTAAATTCAAAACACAAAGGTGGCAAAGATTCATTTAAACGAAAAATCAGTTTCATTATCTACCACTTAGGGGTTTCACTATTGAACAAAAATTGATGTTTTTCCTAAAAATACCAAAAATTCATCCTAAGCTATATTTGATATTACGAATTCAAAAATGAAGTCTATTTTACAAAATTCAAAACATATAAGTTGCATTAATTAATTTAATAATTAATTCCCGCTGTCAAACCAAATAGCGTGTTTTTAATAAACAATAAGTATCAAAAGATTGACTCTAGTTTAAGTCCAGTTTCAAGATAAAATTAATTCCAACGACCACTATTGGATTAAATGGTAAAAATATATTCTAATTGAACTTTAAAATCAATTCAAATGATAATCTAATCATATAACTAAATTAGATTAAAAATAGGTTTTGAATTAAAATACAACATTTTCACTATTCATTAAAAAAATGAACTTTATCGGAAAAATAGCAAAAATTTACACAAAGTAAATTTTGATGTCCCGATTCTAAATAATAATTTTATTTTGTCAAATATAACACATAAAATTGTTAAAAAGAGGATTTAAAAGAGATTCTCCATCGAAAGGCGGTTAATCGACCTTTTAAAGAATATTATAATGTTTATGCATAAAAATTGGATTCATTCACATTTTTAATCCTCTAACATTTATTGTAAGGAGTAAAAATATTTGACAAACATACATAATCAATTTTTAGTTAGTTCTGTTCATTCCTGCCATTACAACGGCTAGGCGTTAACTATCATTTAAAATAATATAATTTTATTATTAGAGTCCGACGTAAGATTTCCAAGAAACTCGTTGTTGCGTATTGGGTACGCCACGAGCATAGAGTCCCCTTTAAAGTAACATTAATATTTTATTCACAAATATGGATAAATATAAAAATGACATATTCTTTATTTACCTGGGGTGTTACATTCTTCCCCCCTATTGGGAATTGCATCCTCGCAATTTCAAAATTGGGCTCGGAAACATCCTTGAAAGTCCCACATCAGAACAAGAGTCGGTAAAAAATCACTTTAAAATAATGGGAGAGAAGTAAAAATGTCACCCAAGTTAACCCAGACTAGGATTCCAAGTATGAAAATATGGATATGGAGGAGAAAACAAAGGGTCATGTTCTGATGGAGAGTGATAGTAAACATGTCTAGGAGAAAGTTGACCATAAAAAAATCACAAACTTGTGATGGGTTAAAAGGTATTCGATTCCCCGGTTGGAAAAGTTAATAGACAAAATTTTTTTGTTTTTTTTATTTAGGAATTTATTCGTAAGGAAACATAATTACATATCATTTTGACTTTCAACTTTTATTACATTTCTTAAACAAACTCATATTTTCACCAAAAGACGAGTATTTAGGAAGACTTGTACACTATAATCAACTTCTAGAGAATCACCTAATCCAAAAAAAAGAACTATATACTTCCCATGTCTTTAGACTTTAACCAAAACCAAAACCAAAATGGTTAGTACAATATCAGATAATCTAGAAAAGGATAACCCTTTATAAAAAAGAAAATCTATTCTTAATCTCCAAAATTTGTCCAACAAAACCCAAAGTTCAACGAGGACCATTTGATAAAAAATTTGTCCATAAAATTCTCCAAACTAAGATTGAAACCCAAATATTTGAAGGATTTAGTGACATAGTCTTCCAAGGTACAAATTAACTTTTATCTCCAAATAACATCAGTTGAACTTAAATTCTCATATTGAATAGTAATTAACCTAATCACATATCCTCGATGATAGGTTAATCATTTCCATAGATAACCCAAAATAAACTTACTCTTGATTCCTAAAATCATCTAACTAAAAAGAATTAGTCAAACTAACCAGGGACTTCACATTGTCCAGTGGTAGGTGATAAATACCAGTCGCACTTTGGTTGTGGGTTCGATTCCCGCAGCTTTGCCCGACGCGACAGGTTGTCACACGGTCTGCGTGTTGTCCTTTTTCCAAAACTATATAATTCTTAAAACATTCCCCAAAACGAGATAAAATCTTCAAAAATGATCATAACATATTTATCCTCAATTTTATCTCATGCCTTTCATTTTCCATCATAACATATAATAACCAATAATTACCTCAAAAGTAAGGATCATATAAACTCTAATGGTTACCTTTATAATTATTACCTGAACATCCACATAGATTGGTCATCTCGTACATGATGCATTACAGATCATACCAAGGTTCAAGTGGTTGATCATGACTCCTTTATAGTTGGTTTAGAACAACCACGAGTTTCCTCATTTAATCCCCCATTTTATATAGTATCTTAATTAGAGAACCACCAAATTTTCCTTCAAACCTGTTGTCTCTTTGGTGCCTTCTAGATCCATCCATTCACTAAAAATAGAAATGTCAGTGTGAGTATATCATCAAAACCATCATGTACTAATGAGGAAGGTAAACACTAAGATATACTTACTCATTCACTTTATCTAAAACTAGGACTCTTTCTGAAATCCTAACCATTATGGTAATGTCACTTGTGCTTAGAGAATACCCTAACCTATAAAGTTATCTAAACCTACCTTTGATACCAACTATATGGCCCCATCCTTAAACCTTACTTAATATTTAGTTATTACAAGATTACACATTGAGGATCCTTTCAGGTTTAGAGTTTTAGAGAAGTATATCATAAAACATGCATTACATTCCACATTTAAACAAAGTGGTTATATAAAAGGTAGTATTCATTTTTCCCATCAACGGAAACATATTTAAAATAAAACAAGAATTCTTTCTTGACACTTCCTTGACACTATGATCATACCATGTACCCTTCCCTTGACCTATGAAAAACATTTCAAAAACATGGGATGAGCATAAAAAGCTCAGTAAGGGATATAAAAATATGGAAAGGTAACATGAGTACATGTATACATAAGAATGAAATCATACTTTAAAAATAAAACATATGCAATTTAACATACCTCATAAAAATCATGAATAAAGCATAGAAATCATAATACATAAAGGTAACTTGAGGCATTCACAACATTCTTATGTAGGGAGTAACCCTCTTGGTTACGTTTGGAATACCCATCACAGTATATTCCATAAATCTTTTTAGATAAACCTTAACGTTTAACCCCTTCGTGTTACCCAATGCATTGGAGAGCTATATCGGGCTCACCCGCCCTTAGTTTATCACGGAACCACCCGTCTTCATAATAATTCCCAATAACCTCAACATAATCTTATCACATAAAACATGCATAAAGGAAACATAACATTTTCACCTTTCAATCACAAGATATAAATACAAAACATTGATATAAAAACATTATGAAAACCATTTTCAATACCAAAATAAAAGAAAAGCAAAACATGGTATTAATTTTTCTTTTAAAAAGAAGGTATGGCTTGTAGAGTAAGCTGAAACTCAAATAATGGTCACTGCAGCGGAGAAGTCACTTTCGCCGCATACGTACGACAAAAACATTCCCTTTTGTCGTTTAGTAAAAATATTCGTATAAAATAATTCCTTTTCGATAAACGTAAAATTCAAAGGGTTTTATACACCATATAAAATAGGTTGTGTATAAAACAAAATATGCCTCAATGAAAGGAGATTGAGATGAAGTCCCATACAAAGACGGTATCCTTGGATTAAGTATAAATCAATTACATAATTATGTGTGACAAACTAATACACCAAATATAAGTGGATATTAAGTGTAAAACAATCATATTTTATTCACACATATTCATATAACGACATATTAAATGAGTAAAAGCTTATCCCAAAGAATCAACTTTTGGTTTAGAATTTCCCTTGCAAAAATTTGACAGCCTAACAGCGTCACTAAAAAAATTCATAAAATGAGTAGATGAGCGATAAAAAGGGTATCTCATCACTTGGACATAAAATTTATATCAATAAGGATATAAAAGGACATATCCCAAAATAATTTTATGTGAATTAAAAGACATAACAAAAGAAGTCTTTTAAAAAGAGGAGGGTGAAAGGTTCCCTTACCGACATGGGTATCTTTCGAATCATGCACCCCGTGAAAGAAGGACAATACAACATTGATGTAAATACTAATAAATGAAAGTATATTACAGAATGAGTAAAATAATGGGCAGTACATACACCACTCAAAGGAAATTGTTGCAAATTTAGCATAAATCTCACGGGAATAAAAGTGATATGAAAAATCCCTTACGAAAACTCGACAGCCTAACAGAGCCACTTAAAACATCCAAAAATGGATTGATTAGATCAAATAGGGTCTCTCATCATATTAGAATAAAATTTACAGAAAGAGAGATATTAACTAACATCCCCCATAATAACAAATAGGATCTTAAAAGAAGTGACATAAAGGAGGGTACATAAAAAGAATGAGAGAGGTTAGATCTCTTACAAAAATTCAGCAGCCTAACGGCGCCACTCAAAACATCCAAAATGGATTGATGAGAGAAAATAGGGTCTCTCACCATATGAACATAAAATGTAGAGTATGAGTAATATTAAAGAACATCCCAATCACAAAAAAGATGATCTTAAAAGGAATGACATAAAAGAGTGTACTTAAAAGGAAAGAGAGGAGTAGGATCCCTTACCTCGGGTCCGACTTGACTCGATCGTTCTTTAACGTCCTAAATAATAAACTTGAGTTAACTTCCACTATATTTAGAACCTTTTTCAAGTTCATTATTCCTTTTATATCACTTATTTCCATGTTATAAAGATTATGTAATCATTTATGTTAATAATGTTTGTTTTGTCGATATTAGGTTCTTAAGTCGAAAGTGGACTTCTTACAATTACATGTTGTTCGTGTGGTCAAAGGTTCATTATATCCAGAATTATATTCATGATTTGGATATCATATATAACATATATATCCAGAATATACATTTATTTATAATATTACATATTCATTAATAGGTAAGAAATCAAATGCACCGTTCATGGAGATGGTAAGTCGTACGTACGCATGAACTCTACTTTCATTTCTATGTCACATTAATGAAATTAAAACTAAATGAGAGGTATCTATATTTTAATTCCAGATTTATATTCATAATTTTTATGTAACATAAATCATATATATAAATTTTAAATACATCCTTTATACACCCCACATATGGCAGTAACGAATCAAATCACTTTGAGGGGGCGGTAGTCCGCACTTCCTAAAATGAAATTATCGTGTTTACCCATAATGGAAACCATAATGTTATGCCACAAAAGAAAAATACAGACGCTTAAGTAAAACATAATCATATTATATATCATATATAAATATAGTTACATCTTAATGGCCACCATTTAAGGTGTTATATGAGTGTTGAACAATCATCGTTTCGTGAGGCAGAAATTCGCCATCCACAGAAACAGTATGCTCTTTAACTATTTGATGTAGGTGTGTGTAAGTGTAGCTATAATGATTCTTATACCAACATCCTAGTATATTAAAGATACTGTAGTTGTTACAAAATAAAAGAATAAAAAGAGTTTAGGGGGTTGGAGAAGCAAAATAAAACAAAAGAACACAAGTGAAGACATTATCTTAAAATTGGGTAACTCTTTTTGATTTGAGATCAAAGGATTCCTTGGGAAGACTTATGCCCAAAGAGAGGCTTCTAGGAGAAATAGAGGGATTTGGAGAGGAAAAATGAGAAGGGTTTGGCCGAGCCAAAGGATTTGGATGTGTGGGTAAGGAGGTAGAGGTGGGGGACTTTTATAAGAGGAGAGGTGGGGCACTCTTGGACAGTAAAGAAATGTTACTTTATTTGAAAATGTGTTTCGGATTTAAAAGGTCCCACATTGATATAATTATAGGATAAGGTGATAAGGGTTATAAATCCACCAATCCAATAGGTTTTGGACATGTTTAGGTCATAGATGGTACATTATCTTTTCATTTTATATTAATCCTTTATTAATGAGGTAATCGCTGCATCATTATGATGTCATAAATAATTTTATTTATTTAATGTATAAAAATTATAAAAAAAACATCATGATGTATAAAATCGTTTTATCTTTCCAATGAATATTTTTTAGTGAAAAATATTACTTGTATAACCCCATGTAAATATTGTTTTAGTAAAACAACTCATGTTTGTGTCATTTTTACTTTTAAATTAAATAAAACGTTATTTATGTCATTTCCCAACCAAAGTGGCTCCATGGGGTCCCCAAGTTGACCCATGGATTGTCTTGGTCGGCCATGACACATCCAATAAGGGTAGGAAATGTGTCATGCTCATCTCATATTATTAAAACATTATTTTTAACTTAAACTACACTAATTACCTCTAATCGCGATTAAAAACATAAAAGTTATTATTCACCAAAAAATAATTTTAATTCCATTGAACCACATTTTACTTCTTAATGAAAACCATGTATGTAGGATTTTTGAAATTCAAAACACAAAGGTGGAAAAGTTTCATTTAAACGAAAAATCAGTTTCTTTAACTACCACTTAGTGGTTTCACTATTCATCAAAAATTGAAGTTTTTCAGAAAAATACCAAAATTTCACCATAAGCTATATTTGATATTACGAATTCAAAAATGAAGTATATTTTACAAAATTCAAAACATATAAGTTGAATTAATTAATTTAATAATTAATTACCTCTGTCAAAACAAATAGAATGTTTTTAAGAAACAATAAGTATCAAAAGATTGACTCTAGTTTAAGTCCAATTTCAAAATGAAAATAATTCCAATGACCACTATTGGATTAAATTGAAAAAATATATTCTAATTGAACTTTAAAACCAATTAAAAAGATAATCTAATCATATAAATAAATTAGCTTAAAAAGAGGTTTTGAATTAAAATACAACATTTTAACTATTCATTAAAAAAATGAACTTTATGCGAAAAAATACCAAAAATTTACACAAAGTAACTTTTGATGTCCCGATTCAAAAGAAGAATTTTATTTTGTCAAATACAACACATAAAATTGTTAAAAAGTGGATTTAAAAGAGGTTCGCCATTGAAAGGCGGTTAATCGACCATTTAAAGAATATTAGAATGTTTATGCATAAAAATTGTATTCATTCTCATTTTTAATCATCTAACATTTTTTTTAAGGAGTAAAAATATTTGACAAACATATATAATCAGTTTTTAGTTAGTTATGTTCATTCCTGCCATTACAACAGCTAGGTGTTAACTACCATTTAAAATAATATTATTTTATTATTAGAGTGCAACGTAAGATTCCAAAGAAACTCGTTGTTGCGTATTTGGTACACCATCGAGCATAGCATCCCCTTTTTAGTAACATTAGTATTTTATTCACAAATATGGATAAATATAAAAATGTCATATTCTTTATTTACCTGGGGTGTTACAATAATGGTTTCTAGTTGTCATATATTTTATTTCTTCTTTTTTATGTGTATTTACATTTGATACACATAATTGATTCATTAATTAATCCTCAATTCAATTTTATGATCATTTTAAGGGTTTATTAAATAATATCATTCTAATCGATATTGTTTATTATTGAATTTCCTCTGAACAAAATTATTTCATCACTTTATATTAAAACCATTTCATTTAATACTTCTCTAGTTATTCAAGAAATTTGAATGTAATAGTACTATTTTCCACTCTATGGTACTTAATATAATTAAGAAACTATTTTTCGAAAAATATGAATTTATTTATTTCATCGGATGGAAGTTTTTTAATCCAAAACAATGTCTTCCTAGAATGTTTTCAAAAAATATTTAATTTTCTCCTTAGATTTTTCAAAAACCATTTTATCCAATGTTGGGATTTTTTTAAATAAATTAGAAGGAAACTTCTTATCATTTACTAAACTTTTATCTTTTTGAATTTTCATAAGAAAATGTGAATGTAATAATCATTTTAATGTACATGTCTTGAATGAAACTTTACAAAAACCATGACCAAACATTTCCTTGAATATTTTTTTAAATATTTTATAAGTTTATTTTCAAATAAAATAGTCTTCCTGATATTAAGGAAATTTTAATTTTTAATTATTATTTGTAAAATGAAATTCATATTTCTCATTAAAAAAATTTAAAGATATTTTTATGCTATTTATTTTAGTCATTATTAAAAAGAATATATTTTAATTATACTCCACTAGGGATATATTATATTGATAGCATCCTTATCCTTCATTAGGGTATTTTATGATCATTTTGACCATGGAAATTATTAACATTCACGTCCCTGATCCAATTTTGTATTCATTAACCTTTCTTTTAAGAAATCAAATTATTGTAATCATTTTACATAATTTTTCTCAAAAATATCTATATTCATTATATCATGAATTGAATTATTTCTTAAACCATATAAAATTTTTATATATAGTTTTTATGTGGAATTTTATTTGAATATGTGGAGAAATATTATTAAATATGTATCCATTACTCAATAATGATATTTATTGATAAGGCATATTGTTCATGAATTAAATCAGTTATTTGATATATGAGGAATACATTTGACATTCAGGGATGCGTGGGGCCCTGAATTATATACCCCTAGATGCTTCAATAGTCTCATGATTCCAATCAGTAATCATGAATTAAATGGGATTAAACCATTATTTTTAAGCTTTATTATGAAATTGCGTGATAGTAATGGCATGACGATGCAACAGATCATTAATGTAGCAACCCCAATCCAAGTATCCCAAAAGCCAATGTATGTTTTATTAAATTAGCATATATATAAAGGATCAAATCATGATGGAAAGATCCATTTAGTAGTTTTGGATAACTAGATACATACATGATACCGATTTTACATTGAGAGTAAAAAATAAAACATAACACATAACAACAAAAAATTAATTGTATCCTTAAAGAATCATTAAAATATTTCATCTAAATTTCGTTGGGAAAGGAAAAAATTAAGGGTGAGATGAAATGGTCCGAATAATGTACAAAGTAATCTAGAACGAATCAATACATTATAATCAATATTGAATGGTAAAGCAAAAAACGTACATTCCATTTAAATAACTTGACTACATTAATAGATAAGGAATAATCAATATGTCATGGTAATAATTGAGAACAGATACCATTTAATAAATAAATTGATAAATTAATTCATCCATATATAATATCATTTTGATAATATTATGGGTAATATTTAATGAATTCTTAATAAAGGAAATTATTGATTGTTGGATGTTGTATATCAGTACCATGATACCTCTACCATCAATACCTCTCAAAATATTGTTTAAACTATAGCTCTAACTTTATTTTCATCATGAGACCTAAATATGCAATGAAGGGATATATAATGTTACGGACCACCCATCACTATATGTCTAAATCAATTCTCATATATCAAATAATCGAATTAATTCATGATTTAATATTCATTATCATCAAATATCTGTATTGATTAAAGGATACAGTTTTTTTAATATTTCCTTAGTTAATAAAATATCATAAAATGTAAAAAATATATGTAAAAATGGTATACCATTTAAGAAATAATCATAAAAACATTCAAGAATGTGGATATTTTAGAACACATTAATTAAAAATGAAAAAAGATCATAATAATGTGATTGTTTCAATATAATTTTAACAATCACAAAAGAAATTGAGATTGTACTATAACTTTTACTTCTTGTTAATTTTCATGTCACATCAACATCATTGAAATAATCTATATTTAAACTTAAAATACCATGAATTATGAATGAATCAAGATATAATATGTCAAAGGGTTAGTATATACAACTTGTAAAAGTTAATTTATGAATAATAAAGTCTCAATGGAATATAAATTGGGGAAAAATCAATTACCTAACATTGAATTTTGGTTGAACATAATTTATCATTATTTATAGAGGTTCAAAACAGGTTATTAAATTATTAAATATCCATATTATTATTTATAATTTTACATATGGTCCTTTTATAACATAATATGACTTGTTTGTTGATAATCACTTTTTATTTTCCTTCTTTCAGGTGTTAATTGCATTATTTAATGATGTGTGTTTCATCATGAAAAATCTGGTTCCTGCCCATATTATATATTTATACAATATAAATAATAATTACCTTTAAATAATTATCATATTTATATATCATTTTTTTTTAAAAATCATTCATGAAATATGGGTATCAAAAATGAATTATGTTGCGATCATGGAGATGGTAGGTCGTATGTACATAAGAGAAACATTTACATTTTTAACGCTCATTATTCAAAGGTGGTAAGTAGTGTTTTATATTTACATAATGTTAATAATATCAAAATAAAAATATAATATACTTATATATGGCATCCATGTGGTGTTTTTACGAAAATAGAGTCACATCGCTTCGTGATAGTGATAATCCACACGTAAACTAATGGTGTTATCATCATTAAGTGAGTAAAAATGTAAGAAATAAAAGAAATATTGTATTTAAAAAATTATAAACATTTCATGGATAATATAATGTTTTCAGGTATATCAAATAAAATCAATAACTTTATCCTTATCACATTCCATATAAACCGTTAGTGTAAGATAAATCACATTGATTCTCAAGGCAGTAGTTCGTCGTACCCATGAGCGAGGATATTGTATCCAATACCGAATGAAACATAAAAAATTTATATTTGATATAATGACTAAATAGGTATAATTATGTTATAAATGACATATATATACTTTATATACATCATCATACCCAATGAGGGAAGGTTGTAATGGAGAAATTAATGACATCGTTACATGAGACGGTTGTCCGTCGTACACACAAACAATGCTTTTATAACAAATTAGATGGAGATGGTATATTTGGAGGTCGTGAAATTATAAAACAACATATTATTATATTTAATATACATATTTTATTATATCATCCTGTTTTAACAATAATTAATTTATGTGGAAGAAGAAATAAAATAAAAACACTCATTGAAGAACATTACCACGTAGTCACTTATGCTCTTTAAGTTTGAACAAAGGTCTTCCTAGGTTAGATTTATTAAACAAATAAGGATTATAGGATGATATTATGGAATTTTAGAAATGATTTGTGCAGTTTATTGTTTATTAAAATGTTTTTTAATATGTGACGAAAAGAGTAGACTAGTGGACTTTTATAAGTGAGGTGAGTGGAATAATAGTTATTTTTTATAATATCCAATCACACCAATATTTTTATCATAACCATGTTCTCATAAATGGTCCATTATATAATTTATAATAGATAATGTCTAAATATTTCAATAAAATTATTTTTTTAATAATTTAATGTCATTTTCAAACCATATATTCTCAGTCTAACCCTTGGAAAATCTATTTTTACTTAATCCATAATAATTAATTTTTACTGATTTCCCTATTCATTTTAACAAAAAAATTAATTTGAACATAATAGAAATTATAAATTATGTTTATTCCTATTATTGAATACCTTTTTACAAAAATAAATTCATAATAGTGTAAATTTTAATTTAAAATTTTTTCTGCAAACATAACAAGAATGAGGGTTTTTAAAGAGAAAATGTTCAAAAAACATACAAGGTTTTTATATCAAAACTAAATATAAAAGTCACTAATATGTACACAATTAAATTAATTTATATATAATTGAATTAATTTTTATTTAAAACCAATAAATAATATAATTTAACTTTTAAAATAATATAAAAAAATTAGTTTTCATTTAAAATTCATTATTTTTCACAATTCAGCATGAACAGAAATAATTCAAATAAATAAAAAAAATAAACCTAATAAAATTTTTATTTTTTGATATTAATAATTAATTTCAATTTAGAAAATAGATTTTCTAAAATCGGTAAGAATTAATTTTATATTATGTGCCCAAAAGGAGACTGAAGCATCTTTTAGAAAAAATATATTGTTTTCAAAAAATATTTCTTTTTATTTTGAATCAATATAATTTTACTTATAATCAATATATAATAATAATTTTTATAATTTATTTATAACTATTCATAACTTCCATTCTAATGGCATGGTTATCCCTATTATAATAAATAATATTTTTTTAATATTATTTACCATTTCGTTTAAACTTGAAGTTGTGAGTAATGAATCCTAATCTCATTATTGCATGTAATAAAAGCTAAACTGGATCTCATGTATAATGTAACCTAAACTCATTTTTGTGGTTAATTCAAGATACTAATGATATTTAATTTTTTTTAAAAATAAATATATCATAATTTCTCTTGGTTATATATTTACTTATAATATTTGTGTTTTTCTTATAAGTTATCTAATACAATGTTCTTATTTTAGAATTTTTATGTTTTACGGAGATTTACCTTAATTAAGAATTCACTTCATTTGTAATTTAGGTCTTATTTTTTCATTATATTATTTTAATTGATATTATATATGGAGGTAGTTTTTGTTTATTTATATAATAGTTGGTAAGTGTGTTTAGTTATTTAACATTACATATTGGTTATTCCTTATATAATCATGATAGTAAAGCTATAGATTAAATGGAATTTGTTTTACATATTTATCCTGACATATTTATTATTATCCATGATATTTTTAATGTTGATATTATATCTAGATTCATTTCATTAACATTTTATTTATTAAAGGACATGTGTGTTAAGTTATTTAACATAACATATTGATTATGTATTATTGGTTCATGATATATTCCACTGAACATAACCCATACTGGGATTGTTTCATCAACCATATTTTCATTCCTTTCCCAAGAATATAGGATGTGTATTATGAATGATATGCAATAATATTCTATAAGGAATAATGATATTCTCAAAAAAAATTATTGAATTTTTTATTTTTTTAATATAATTTTGGAATCATGTATGTATCTATTTTAATAGGACTACTAAACTATTTGTTATGTTCAGACGTGATCATTTTTATCTAGATCCAATGTATTAAATTAAGAAATATCTTTGAGCTACTGGTGCCAGTGTCTTTACACTTAAAACAACCCCTTCTTGTTTGTAGATTTTGGATTCAACTTTATCAACTTTTTCCATGTTTCCCCTATATTTACATTCAATCATCACTTTCATATATGAAATTTTAATTCCATATCTAGTTAGTGATTTGATTTTGTATTTATGAAATATATTTTTTGAGATTCAATTTCACTACAACATTTACTAGTGTTATTATTTTTTCTTATACCACTGCTTTTGAATATGTTTATGGCGTCATTTTTTTTTCATGTTTTATATTTTGATATCATTTTAATTCTTATTTTGAATTCCCATTCCACTTCTACATTTTTCAATATTTTCTTAATTCTTACAATCTTACTCCAACTCTAGCTTTTACGACTACATTTTCATTTAGTTATTCTAGTGATTATGTATATATATATATATATATTTATATATAATTTTCAATTTTTATTTCCAACTAATCTTTATTATTTAAACTATTTATCTTCAATATAAATAATTATTTGCCTCATCTACTACATACCTATTTTTATGAACCACAATACACATTGTATTTTTGTTTAGTTATCATGAATTGATTTTTATGTTAACATTCCAATATCTTATAGGTATGCTGGTAGGGGTTGAAGATGTAATCATAGTGAAATTAGGTTTGAGTTCTAGGGGTAACACAATTAAACCTAGTATAGGGAGGTATTGTGGGAAAATTGACCCTAATTGTAACCATATAAATAAATTCAAATTTGGTGATATGTACCGGTTGGGAAACATGGGAGCATAATCGCAACTACTAGGTCAGATCTATCATGGGGGGGGGTATAAATCTATTGATCTTATCCATGAAATAAAAAATTAAGCCGGTTTTAAATCCAATATGATGAATTGTACTTTTTTATTATTCTAAATGAGAGTTTATTTTTAATATTTATTCAGATATAAATTTCAAAGGTTGTAGAATAGATAGTAAAATTACATTAGAAATATGTCACTTCCTTGGTGAAGCTTTTATTTCATAGTAAAATAAGAATCATCATTTTGTAAAACATTCCAGTAAAAATTTCAATTTTATTAGTGGGAAGTTATTATTCCCAAGTGTTGTGGATGTAGTTCACAATATCTTATTTTAGAATTATTTTAATTAAAACTATGATTCAGTGTGATAAAACATGTTTGATTTTTCAACATAAATGTGCATATTTTTCTTTAATAACGTTATTATTTTTTTGCAGTGAATGTATCTGAAAAATTAGTTCAAAAACCATAAAAATAAGCTAAACATTTCTTGATAACATAGAAATATGATATTTTATCCATTTTTGATCATAATAGATTAACAATACATCTATATGACCCAATAATCCACCAATATGATTAAAAGTATCATTTAGTATTCACATTATTATTAAATTGGGGTAAAACCATTCAGATGTGTCCAGATTCGCATAAAAAATTATGACCTATTTGAATAGACTGAATGTAAATATGATGTGTGGTTTTTCCATAATGATTTAATAAATAGTTTTATTATATTTAATTCATTAATAATATGGGTCTAAGGGCCTTGTATATCTATTAAATCAAATTAAAATGTTACATATTTAATTCAGGACATGTAAGAATAGATCGCATGTCAATTTGACATGTATTTTGTTCCTAATGACCGAAAGTGTTTATAATAATTTAAATGTTGAAAAAATGCATTAATGCAAAAACCTCGATAAAGACAACATATTATAGTTAAGTCAAAGGAAAATGAAAATCATTTAATTTTTGACCTATTGCAAAATTCCCCACGTAAATCCAATAAACAATTTTCTAGAAATGAATAAAATCACATTTTTTATTTAAGAGTTTAAAAAACTTGTGTTAAAGGGTTAAAACATGGAAAACGACCTCAAATGTTCATGAAATTTCAGAAAATAATTTTTTAGATAATTTTTTCCATGTACGAACAGAAATCATGTCAATCCAACATGTGGAGTGCTCAAAATGATTGTGAAAAACTTTTATAAAACATATAAGTTTGTAATAAGAAGCATCAAAGAGTCAATACCTAACAAATTACCTCTGATTTTGAGCTCATCACATATCAGATTAACCATTCATCTATCACTCATCTCTGAAATTATCTAAACATATTTTTATTGTGATTTCATAACAATACATGATGGTTTTCTACATTTGGAAAACTTTTCAGTTTATTTTATTTATATGTACTACTTATGATTTCTACTGATAAGAATAGTTTAATGTCTTATATTTATTTTTTTCCATCAACATATATATTAGAGTATATATCTACCATTACTATTAACCCAACATTGACTTTCACATCTTTTATGACTCGTTTTTATAGGTTAAAATTCTACATCATATTCAACTACTAATTTGGAATTCTTTCCGACTTCATAATCAAATACTAATTCTGGATTCTTAAATTATATTATTTTGGATGTTGTATTTTTTTTCTTCATTCTTATTTTTTTGAATTTATTTATGATTTTATTTATGATTATTATGTTTTTTCACTTAGTTTTCTTCAATTATTTCTTCTCTCAATTATCTACTTACAATTTAATGTTATGACTTTATGAATATGGATTTTAGATTTTGTTCATACATAATTTGATCTATATTATTTTTATTCTTGATTTTAGGTTATAACCTATGTTTTTTTTGTATCTAAATTTTCTTTTTTCCTTTTAATTCTATCCCTATTTAATATGAATTTTTCTCATGATTTGATAATATGATCATGGGTTCATCTTTCACTTCACGTTATGTTCCCAATTAATGATTTATTATCTCATGATTATTTATTCTAAATTTGTCAATTTTCATTCATTTTTTCTCTTTCATTTTTATTTTAACTTATAACTTCTCTTGCTCCCTGATTTTGGCTTCTGACTTATATATTTTTCAATTACATCTAATTTTATTTTATTTGTTCCTCAAATTATTTTTTTATTTATTTCGATTTTTATAAATGAATTTTTTTATTTGTTTTGTCTTATATTATTTCTAATAATATTTTTTTTAATTAGAGTCTTATAAATATTTCATTTACTCTTTTTTATTCTTTATTTTAACTTCGGTTTTCTATCTTCAATACTCTATATTAATTTGTAACCCTACTTCATATTTTGTTATTGTATTTGTTTTCTGCTTTAGAAACGTCATTTTCATCTAAGATCAACTAATACTTCTACAAATTTATTTTATTTTTAAATTTATGCTTCTAATTGTTTATTTATTCCATATTTGGACATTTGACTCCTATCATTTTCATAATCTATTGCATTTGATACTGACTCTATCTTTTTTATCCATTTCCATTTATGTTCCTTACATTTTTATTACCCTTTTTATCTATTAATTTGTACTTATACATTTGGTTCTTATTAGAACTAATGTCCTGATATATTAATGATAACTCTAATATAATAGTGTTTTTAGGATATTGTTGTTTTTTTATTTAAATTTTGTGTATTAAAATCAATAAAATTATTTTATTTTAATAAATAACATTATATTGAACATTGAATTATAAAATATAAATAAAAATATATTTCAAATGACATGTAATATTTTAATATCATCTATATAGTATTTCTTATATAATATTTTTATTGAAATAAATTTGTAAATTTCTTTTTTCAGATTATTAGGGGACCCTTTCAAGGGGAGATGGTTCCCAAAGATCATTACCGAGAGAAGTTGAATCATATAAAATTTAGATTTTTTTTAATTTTTAATTTCTATTTTTTCATGGATTTTATTATTTGATTTTAGATCATAATATAAAGATTAATTATGATTTTAAATTTAATTTACATTAATTTATCTTAATTAAAAATGAATTTATTAATGTAGACGGAGTATGAATTATCAAAACATTACACTTACCCAACTCTTTTATGATTACATGATATATTCTCGGTTATGTTTATGATGTATGGAAAACCACCACCCCCATAAGTGGGTAGAATCTTCCATCACTATTTTTTATTCTAGTTTTGAGAAATCAAAGTAAACATTATATTTTACTTATGTTGAAGTGTCTTTTTATACTGACTATTCAATATCCTTTTGAACAATATGTGAGGATTATGGAAGTTTTCTTAGTGAACTGGAGTTTGTGTTCTAGGGGATGCACAATTCCACCTATTGTAGGGAGGGAGGTGGCTTTTTGATCATAAAATTTACCACCTATATGAACTCATTTTTGGTGATCTATACTGGTGTGACCACCTAAGGGTTTCATAACTACCAGGTCAAAAGCATCTGGGGGTAGAATCCATTGATCCTCACCGTATAATTTAAAATTAAGTCTATATTGATTAATATATTCCAGCTTGTACATTTCTATTTTTTGGATTAGAGTTTATTCTTAATAGTTTTCCAAATGTATATTTTATAAGATGCAATGTGGATTGGAAAATTACTTCTAGAACATTTCACTTTATATTATAAGATTTATTCTTTCCCAGATAGAAGAATCATTTGGTAAAAGAGGCCACTACTAAAGATGATTTCAGTGGTTGGAATTAATTATTACCTATTTTTGTGGATAGAGAACACACTAATTGATTTTGTAAAGTGTTTCACTCAATATCTGATGCTTTCTAATAATACCAATTTCATTTTATTAACTATAAATTTTCATCTTCTACATTTCTAACATTATCCATCTTACATTGAAAATATCTAATAAAAAATTGATTTAATATTAGAAAACATACTTAGATTGACTTGATGACCTATAAGAACAATATTTGAGTAATATGTTATGAAAAAAGCTAACTGTACCTCAATATGACACTATAGTTGATAGTTATGATAGAAATTTTCATTTTTTATTCGCATTCTTATTAATGGTGTTAAAAACATTGAAAAAATGTTTGGATTAATACAAAAATGTACGGAATGTATTAATAAACATCATGTAAATCTAGCATGTTGTGTGTCCATAATGAACCAACATACGATTTTATTAGATTTAGATATCATTAAAAATCATGTGGTTGAGGCTTATAACCTTTAAAAGACCTCATATTGTTATTAAATCAATAGAAGTTTCTGTATGTTTAATTTTTGACACATAGGAATACAATTCATGTCAATCCGACTTTTGGTTTGTTTGAAATAACCAAAAGTAAATTTTATTAATTTTAAAGTCTAAATTTTCGACAAATGGTGAAAACCTATAAATATAGAATAGATTGAAGTTAAATCCAAGGAATAAACCTATCATTTAATTTTGAAATGTTGGAATTGGTCCCATGTCAATTTGGGGGGTCATTTTTCTGAAATGAACAAAAGATCCATTTTATTTATATAACATTCAAAACATGTGTGTCATATGTTCAAAAATAGAAAACCCTGTGAAATATCATAAAATGATATGAAATTGATTTTTTACATTTTTACATGTTTAAAAATACCTCAACTCAACCCAACATGCGTTTTGTTTTGAATGATAAAAATAATAGTATTATTAGACTCAAAAGTCTTTAAAAACATGCATCAAATAATTAAGTCCACAAAATCGACCCAAGGATATTTTCTCACTAAAAATCAGATTGATGGGACATATGTTACTACATGTGAAAATTTATTCCGCAATCATTGTCTAGTGATTTCATGATAATATGTTATCATCTCATAGGTTTTGATTCTTTTTCATTTTATTCTTTTTCAAGGTGCTATGAATTCTTTTGCTATAATGGTCAGTATTATGTCCTATATTTAGAATTTTGGCTACAACATCTATATTTTATTATGACTCTTCCATTAATTATTCCCTAGCATCAACTTTCAATTCATTCCTGACTCTAGATTATATCTTCTATTTCTACATCACATTTGACTGATACATCATGCTTCATTCCTAATTTAGATATAACCACTACATTTGGATTATTATCTTTGCTTATTTTTTATTTCGGATTTTTTTTATTTAAATGTTATTTATAATTTTATTTCATATTGTTATTTTTTTATTCCACTAATTTTTTCTGGACTATTTTTTCTCTTATGCGTCTAATTCAATTTCTATATTCCCACTTCCAGCTTTGGGATTTTTAATTTTCTTTTTTATTTATTTATTTTTCTATTATTTATACTTGATTTTATGTTATGATCTAATGTTTTACCATCAAAATTTCTTTATACTATTATATTTTTATTTATTATGAACTATTATTCTATATATCAACTATGTTAATTGGTTCAACATTAAAATCTATTAATGATCTCGTTTAATATTTTTTCATATAATGCTTCCATCTTCTACCTTTAAATTTCTTATTTTCATTTATTTTATATTCTTCCTTTTATTTTGAATTCATTATTTTTCTAGTTTTCTATATTAGATTATGGGACCTTCCCTTTTACTTCTAGTTTTTTTATTTATTTATTTTTCAATTTTTTTATTTATTTAAATATTGGAATATTTTTTTGTTTCTGTATCTAATTTTTTATTCTGTTTTTTATTTAATTTTAAACTCTCCTATATTTTTTATTTACTCCTACCACAGATCATTATTCTATTTTTATATTTTTTATATTATATTCTACTTATATTTCTTAATTTATACTCTAGAATTCTTCAACCTAATAACTTGAAAATTTCCTTATCATTGTAAATCTATTTTATTCCCTTTCCTTAGATCATTGTTTTTATTATCATATAATACTAATACATGATTTCATCTACTTCTAATAGTATTATGAGATTACATTTTGAAATTTTTTATTTTGGATACTACTTGGCTCTATAAACACAATTGGTTTTGGCTTATACCTTATCCATATCTTTCTAGAATATGTTTTTTTTATTTTAACTTTGATATTAGTTTTTCTTTTACCTTTACATCAAATAATTTTTCTACTTCTGTTTTTTATTTTTTACTTTAATTTTTGGTTCAACTTTTGATCATGTATTATGACTTATGAATTTATACTGACATTTGATTTATGTTTTATATTTTACCTTCTTTTTTATAATATTATTTTTGGTTTATCACTAAATTTTTTTCTCACTATTATTTTTTATAACCATATTCTTGTTTGTAGACTTTGGATTCATCTTTACCCTTTTATTTCACCATTTAGTCCACTTTCACATTCTATCATCACATTAAAATTTTACATTTCCACGTTTTCTATGGTTAGTTCATGGAATTTTTATTATTTATATCTAGGTTTTGAGTTTCACTTTCACTTTATCTTTTCCAGTGATGGTGATTTTTATTATAACTAAACTTTTGAAAATGATAGTTTCTTTACTATTTTATTATTTTCATGCATCATATATTGATAAATGTTTTATCTCTATATCAACTTCATCTTCCACATTCACTTCATTAAAACATTACTATTTTCTTTATCTCTTGGTCATAGTTTACATTTGGAAACTACATTTACATCTAGTTAATAATAGGATTTTGCTTATATATTCCTTTTCCATTTTTATATCCAACACTTCGTTAGTTCTTATACTTCTTACCTTCAAACTCTTATCATTTTTCTTATCTCTAGAATGCTTATTTTTTTGAATCACAATGCATATTATATTTTATTTAGGATTACCTGAAGTGTGTATTTATGTGACCTTTCCAGTTGACTGTAGGGTAATTTGTGGGGGTTTCATATGTGTTCATAGTGAACTCATGTTAAATTGATGGGGGTAATATAATTATTCCCAGTATGGTGAGGGATGGTGGGTCTACTAATATTGATATTACCCATAATAATGAAGGCAAATAACAATGATCTATAATGTCTAGGGATCCTAGTAGCATTATCACAACTACCAAATCATAGGAATATTTTAGGGAGGGGTAGAATCTATTGACCCTTTCAATGAAATGTAAAATAAATTCTATCCAAAATCATATCTTATCACATATACTTTTCTATTGATATAAATAAAATTGTATCATTAAATTTTTTAAAGATATATATTTCAATTTTTGTAGAAGGTATTGTAAAAAAATTCCATATATTATAACATCCATGGAAAAGTTTTAGTTCCATTGTTTAATAAGAAGCATCATTCTGTAAAACGTTCTCTATTAGAGATGATTGTATCAGTTTATAGTTATTAATCCCAATTTTAGTGGTACCAACAAACATGAAATGATACTTGAATAAGTTTCACTCCATTTTTTATTCTTTATGATAACATCAGTTTTTTTCAATATTAAATATGACTATTTGGATTTCCTAATGTTATTATTTTTATATTGACAATATATATTAATATTGTTGTCATGAAAATAAAATGATCTCAAATTGGATGTGAAACTTAGGAAACCAATAATTGAGTCATCTCTGAAAAATATAAATCCACCACAAATCAATATAACAATTGAATTTGTTAGTGTGGTCGAAAGTTCGGCTTGGCATTCACATTATTATTAAAATAGGTCAAAAACATGCAAACATAGTCAGATTGGCATAAATATTTATGCCTTGTATGAACAGTTTCCGTGTCAATCTGATGTTTGTTGCAGTCATGATGACCAAACATATAGTTTTTATTATATAATAAAAATATTTATAAACATGCACCTAAGCATGATTACATTGAAAAAACCTCATACTTTTGTTATATAAAATGAAAACTTCTATCATTTAATTAATTTAATGTTATAATATTTGTTTAATCTATTCAACTTGTAGATTGTTAAAAATGACCAAAATTGCGTTTTCTTGTTGATTTAAAAGTCAGAAAATGTGCATAAAAGGGTAAAAACATATAAAAAGACTTCTTATTATAGATAATTCATCGGATTTCTTTTTTATTTATGACATTTTTCAAAAGACATTACATCTATCTAACATATGGTTTTCCTAAAATGACCAAAATCATGTTTATATAAATTTATAAAATAAAGGTTTAAAAATTAGAAAATGACCCCATATTTTTATGAAATCACAGGAAAAAATTATCATTGATTAATTTTTGACATATGTTTATAGAAATAACATCAATACAACATGCATTGTGGTTGTAATGATCGAGAAAATGTTTTATAAAAATTATAACTGTAAAAACACGTGTTAAAGAGTCAATACTTAATAATGACCTCAAATTATGATCTCACCACATGTATGATTGACTGGTTGTTTGTTCCATCATTTTTAAATTATTCTAGAATAATTGTAGAATTATTTCATAAAAATCCAAGATCTTATGCTTGGTTTTGAACCTTTTTCATTTGCTTCTATTTCTATGCACTACTAACACCTTATGATAATATGCTCAGGTTTATATATTTTGATTTTTCATTTTTTTTAAACATATGATTTTCTTTTATATTTATTATTACTTCTTATCCATTAAAGACTTTCAAATTTTTTATTACTATTTTTTATAACTTCTACTTCTACTTCATATTCAGATACTAATTCTAACTTGTTGCCTATTTCAAATTTAACAACTACTTTTATATTCAAACATTTTATTCTTCTAGATTTTGAAATTTTTTTATATTTAATGTTTATTTATTTTTTTCCATTATGACTGGTTATTATTTTTTCCACTTATTTTACTTAATCTATTTATTTTCTTACTTATTGATCTATTTCCATTTGAAGATTCAAAATTCAAACTTCTAAATTTTTAATTTTTATTTATATTATTATTGTTTTTATGTTTTTATACTAGAGATTATATTATTAGTTATGTTTATTTATTCTAAAATTTATTTCATATATTTCATATATCTTAATTTATTATGAATTCTTATCCTGGTGTGTGCCTCTACCCGTTGTCTAAGATTTCACTTCTTGTTATGATTCTATTTAATGATTTTTTATATAATGATTCAATATTTTACCATTAACTCAGTTTTTTCTTTAATTGTGTCTTATTCTTTTAATTTTATCCACTTTATTCTTCTTCTTACCAATTTTGGATTATAACTTCTAGCCTTTTCTGTTACATCGACTTTTGTATTATTTTTTCTTATAATGCTTTTTTGAATAATTATTATCTTAATAATGGATTATATTTTTGTTTATTCATCTAAATTTTCTTACAGTTATTTGTTTTATTAATTCAACGGATTCTAGATTTTTTATTTACTACTTTTTAATGTTTCTTATTTCTTATGTATTTGGTGTTAAAGATTAATTTCTACTCTTCTTCATACTTTTTATAATTTTTTTGTGTCTACATTGGAATCCCCTTCCACTTCCACTTGTTCATTCAAACATTGCATAATTTTTATACAATTTCTCCGGTGATATATTTAACAAATGAATTAGCATCTTGATTAACCCATGATTATTTATATTTATAAACTTTTTCATTTATTCCTATTCATTTTTTGTTCTACTTTTTTATTTTTATCGCATATCATTTTCCTCATCCAATTCCTTTTCTGTTATAGTGGTGTTCCCTCCAACATCAATGTAATCATGAATCTATCATTTCATCATAGATGAGATTAGGAAGTGTAAACAATCAAAAATTTACCCTCATTCAAAATTATAAAATTAACTTTTAATGATGATATCTCATTTCAATGAAATTCTAGGAATAATTGAAATTTCCATTTGGTATTATCATACTAATATTAGGAGGTCTAAACCTAAAAAATGAGTTTGGATTGATAATAAAATTTGGGAATGTGCAAATTGATCACATGTCAATCTAATGTGTGATGTGGTTGTAATGATCAAAAAACAATTTTATTTGATTTAATGTAATTAAAACATGATTCAATGGGTCATAACCATGAAAATTACCTCATTTTTTCATTAAATGAAAGAAAAATATTCTTTTATTTTTTGACATGTTGGAACTTGTTGCATGAAAATCCGAATTGCGGTTTTCATGAAATGAACAAAATTCGTTTTTAATGATTTAAAAGTGAGAAAACATACATCAAATATAGAAATCATAGAAAAAGGTTTCATATTGTAATATAATAGGAAAATACATCATTTAATTTTAGATATATTGAAATATATCCCTTTTCAATATGACATGCATTTTTTCTAAAATGAACAAATGGGCATTTTTATTGATTTAAAAGCGAAGCAACAAGCATCAAAAGGTTAAAATATGGAAGATGAAATATAATTTCTATAAAACTATATTACATTTATAATTGATTTATTTGATACATGTGAAGTGATAACTCACATCAATCCAAATTTTATTATGGTCAGAATGGTCCAAAAGAAGTGTTCTTAATAAAATTTATTAAAAACATACGTCTAATATTTAAGGACTAACAAATGAACTCAGAACATGATCTCACCTCATTTAATATTGATGGGTTTTTTATTCCTATGTATCTAAACTAATTTGAGAAAAAAATTCAAATGAATTCATGATAATATATAATTGTTTTCCATCCTTGCTTCTCTTTTGAGTTTAGGGTTTGTATCTTATTCTCCTCTACATCGATGATCTAAAACCCTAATCATTGGGTGAGTTCTTGGTTGAATCTTCACGGTTTTTTTACTTGCATTCTAAGGGATTATTACGATTTTTTTCATTGAAGGAATTTAGTTAGGTGGTCTATAAGTTATATCTCATTGTTTAATTGGGGATTTTTGCATGTTTAGTTTTGTTCTTGGGTGTCTCTTGGTATGTTTTAATCACCCTTGTCAGTTTAGGTAAAATCGATATTAAAAACATAAATGGAGACCGTCACGATCCCCATGGGATGTGCCAAGGGTGATGAGACTAATCTAGGGCCACCCATGGGGTGTGCCGACTTTCGCAGAACAAGGGATTTGTACAGAATAAGTGAGATTGTTGTGTAATTTTGTAGATCCCTTGATAATCATGTTGATGTGATTAATTATAGTGGTATAGAATCTATGTGATGTACCTAGGATTGATAACATCCTATGTAATATTTGTTTAATATGTGGAATTGATTATGAACCATAACAGAGTGGATTATGAGCATGATAATGAAGCATAGTGAGTTAGGTATAATGATATGAGCCTAGTGGGATAGGCACAATGAATGAAGGATTAATGAAATAAGCATACTAAAATGGAATTAGGATAAGTGGATAAATAATGTAACATGTGGTAAATGTGTAAATGGATTAACGAATGTTGTAAACCCACATAGTATAGTTATGGTTTATGTAGGCCTTAGTCAATGGTTGTTATTATGTGTGAATAGTGAAGGACAAATATATGTACAACATGTGACATATCATGGAAGTTTGTGGTATTGACTAAGGTTCGATGCCCATGGGGCGAGTTAGACTAAGGATATAAACTCTACCCCTAATTCACCGGTTAGGGAAGAGGTCTAATGCTCTGTTTCCCAATCGGTTTCATCCACCTAAAATGAGATTCCGAGGTGAGGATATAGTTTACATGAAGATGTTTCTCCTAGTGAGATACGACATTTGTGTGTTTTTCATCATGTATGTGATTTTGTACTTTGATTTGTGTAACTTTTTGTGTTTCATGATCTCATGATAAATTGTTTTGAAAATGGTATGTAATGGGGAATGGGATGAAATGGTAAGATATGGATATGGTAATATATACTTGTAATGAACCTAAAATGGGTAAGGGAACATAATCTTTGCCTTGTAATTTATTATTCATTTCCCTTTTTTCATGCATAATTGTTTTACCAGAAATTTTGTAGACACCGTTGGTGGTGGACTTCTGAGTTGTACTCACACACTACACGGGCCACCATTGGGTTCCCAAGAAGACTTCATGTTTGGAGGTTAGGAAAAGGGAAATGGATCTTTCTAGGGAGGTGGGTTGGCATGTGTAATCACGAGGGAGGACACGTACTTAGTTTCATGTTCATTTTCGGTATTCTATAGTTTTTCATCATTTTGGGCATTGTTCACCCTTTCATTTCTAGCATGACATGGCATATTTACTGTTGGACATGGTTATACCTTATTTTTGGGAATGGTTTTTATTTATTCTCTTGTACTATTGGATATTACACCATTATTTTTTTATCTTATATTGTTGCTTACATTGATAAAATGGTTGTATAGTCTCACTAATTGACTATTTAGACCCCCTCTACTAGTCGGCAACCTTTGGAATATGGGGCGTCATGCATAAGGTTTTGTAACCACCCAGCTAGGAGCACCAGTTTATTGGCTTTCAGGTCAGGGAAATTTCAATGTGGTATCAGAGGATGTATTTCTTCTCATTGTTTGGAATCTGGTAATTTGGGATGGTGTATGAGAGTTAGGATATGTCATTCCTTGGTAAGAGAACGTGATTGGGTGTAGATAACCCATATATGAAGGAACCCCAAGTCACCCAGGGTGGGAATTGTTTTTCAGGATTTTTGCGATGTTATAGTGGATGATATTTCACAATTGGGTGATGCACATATTGTGTGATGTGATTGTTTTTATCATATTTGGCTCATGAACTAAATGGAACGAGGTCTGAATTCATGCATCATTATAGGAACCTAGAGAGACTAGTGACATGCATCATGATAGCCTCAAACTGGTTGGATGTGTGAGGCAGGAAAGATGGATTCCGCCTCATATCTTGATAATTGAAAATGGAAAATGTTTTAAATGAAACAATCCTAGTGGGAAAAGATAAAATAGTGATAAATAATGATTAATTAAATATGTGTAGTTATGTGATTTTAATGAATTAAAAATGTAGGTTGTAACATTTATGTGATCCATGTGGTGGTTTTTGGTTGCTTACCCTTATCAACCTTGGCCCACAATATGGACGGTTGGTGTGATATTTTCGTAATATTAAGGTTTGTTGGGGCTAGTGAAGAGACTTCTTGTTATGAAGTTATGAATTTTTTTTGGTATGTGTTCTAAACATCATGTATGGAAATGTATAAAATTCCACCATGAATTCTATTTCCAGTTGGAAAATAAGAGGAAGTTTATAAGAACACTCCTCCAGTAGTGTATCAAGAGAAAGTGGTGATCTAGGAAAGTGGGGAAGATTAGTTATGAGAGAAAATAGATCATTTTATGCAGATGTTGGATTGAGGCCCATGGCTGGTCACATAGAGTATGTTTGAGCTGACTACAGAGTTTCATTTGCAACACCCTATGACTTTTATCGGATATGGTTGACCAAAGGTAGTAGATTTGTGGATAGAGATTATACAAACGACACCTGATCATCTGAAGACTCCATTTGGGAAGTGAGTTATATTGGATACTTATATTTTATGGGGCCATGCAATGTGTTAGTGGGACATCCTTCCTTATACTTAGTAGGATGAGGGGATGTTGTGGAAAGATTCCCATGAAAAGTTTCTGGGGCATTTTTACCCCGAGCCCTTAAGGTATGAGTAGGATGAAGAGTTCAGGAGCCCGACTGACGGGTCGATGTTGGTGATAAATTATGTTGGATATTTCACTAATTTTTAATGCATTATTACAACATTCGCTTGGGATTAGGTAGAATTTAGAGGTGTTTCTAGGATCAGATGTGTAACGATATCCGGTCTCATGTGAATATATTTCACCTGAAGAGGTTTACAGAGGTTTTGGATCCATTTTTTATCTCATAAGGTAACCTGAAGGGAGGTTCATGTAGTTGGATTTCCATGCCAACTAGGATGACAAGAGGTGCAGCTTCTGAGGTCCAGAATCGTCATATTGGATGTTTTTAGCAAGGTGGGAGTGTTCAAGGTGGTCATAAGAGAGGGTAAGACTCTCAGGGTGGTGATCATGTGTCCTCCTATCAGTACAATAGGCTGGGGCACATGTAGATATAGAGTCCCCGACCTCCAGTTGAGGGTTAGTTGTGCTGCATATTGGGACACATGCAGAGGTTTTCCAGGAACCCTCAATAAGATATTATAAATTTTGGTGACATGGAGATTCCATGTAGAGGAAAGGGATTAGTTTCTCCATATTCAGCTGAAAGTAAGAGATCCACGAGTCGTATAAGTAGGGTAAGTGGACGTGGGACTCCAAGGCCATATCGTTCATATTAGAAGGGTAGTGCAGTGTTGGTCACACAGGTTCGATCCCATGGTAGAAGGGAAGGTCAGATTCATTCATTTTAGTCTTTACCTGGTGATGGCGAGGTTGGTCCATCGACTATTCGAGGTACAATCCTTTTAGATTCTATGATTTCTAGTGTGTTTTTTGATACTAGTTCCACAAAAACATTTATTTTTTTTAGTTTGTTGTAGTTTTGGGTTTTCCTGTGGAGAGTGTGTGTGAGGTTATGTCGATTGACACTCTTTTGGGGGTGTGAATGGAAGATATTAGGATGTGTAAGGGATGTGCTCTGAAAATCAGTGGGTACTGTTTCTTCTGGGACTTGTTCATTCTCATGATATCCTGATTTGATATGATATTGGGTATGTAATATTTTGTGTTGTATTGGTCACCCATAGACTGCTATCATTGAAGGGTATTGTTTAGGTCACTTAGGGGTGACGCTTATGTCCATCGCTAAGAATGGGATGTTTGAGCTAGTCATGCGGGACCATTTTGTCTGTAGTTGGGTAGGAACACATCTCAAGTTGCATGTCTTGTGCTCAATGATGAAATATGGGAACAATATGTATTCCCCCAATAGTGGACTACATTCAAGAAGTGTTTTATGAGGATTTGTTGTGGTTTCCACCCTATAGGAATGCTGAGTTCATGATCATGCTGTTACTGGGTGGAGAGAAAGTTTCTATCCCGCCATACCGAATGGCACTAGCAGAACACAAGGAGTTTAATATTCTGCTGGAAGAGTTGGTGCATAAGGGGATCATACACCCTATTATGTCTCCTTGGGGATCTCCTGTGGTTTATACAAAGAATGTTGATGGGTCTTTAAGGCTGTGTGTTGATTATTGGAAGGTAAAATCAGATAGTGGAGAAAGATTAGTACCCTCTTCCTACAATTGATGACCTATTTGACCAATTGAATAGTGCATCAGTGTTTTCCAGGAATTATCTGAGACCATGTTACCCCCAGTTGAGGGTGAGTCCTTCTAACATACCTATAATATCATTCAGGATTCGGTACGATTTGCTTGAGTTTAAGGTAATGCCTTTCTGCTTGACCAATGCACTAGTGGTGTTTATATCTTTGATGAACCGAATATTTCAGACATATCAGGATCAGTTTGTGGTTGACTTTGGTATAGACATTAGGAGTACTTGAAAACTATAAACGATCATGCCCATCATCTTGACATCATCTTGAGTACACTAAGAGGGCATTGAATTTACGCCAATCTGTCAATGTGTTAGCTCTGGATTGGAGAAGTTCATTTTCTAGGTCACATTATCTCTAAGATTGTCGTGTCGGTAAATCCAAATAAATTTCATGTTTTTTTTTCTTTGGAGAAACCCAAATGTGATTCATATGTTTGGAGTTTTCTGGGTTTGGCTGGATATTAGAGGAGGTTCATCCATGATTTCTCTCACTGGGTAGCACCATGTTCAGGCTTGACTAAGAAGGGGATAAGGTTTACGTAGTCTGGGTCTTGTGGGAATTCCATTCAAGAGTTGAAAAGGTGGATGACAATCACACTGAACATGATCTTACCTGAGCCTAGTAAAAAGTATGTCCTATTTATGATGTGTATGGTATCAAGTGTGGGGTTGTGTTAAGGCGAGATGAATGGGTGGTGGCTTATGGGTCGAGGAAACTGAGACCGCATTAGCAGAATTATACAAATAAAGATTTTGAATTGGCTGCAGTAGTGTATTACTTGTTGTTTTGGGGGAACTACTTGTTGGGGGAATGGTTCACGGTGTATACTGATCACAAGAGTCTAAAGTATATCTTTTAGTAGCGATATTTGACTCTTCGGTAGTGGATATGGGTTGAGAACATCAGGTCTTTTGACATTGACATTGTATATACACCAAGAATAGGGAACAATGTAGCTGATTCATTGAGTAGGAAGGCTCATAACTAGGTGGTTCCTGAATCTAGAATTGAGTGGAAGGTGAGGGCTTTGTTTGTAGAGATACACCTAGAGGTGCGGGAGGAAAACGATTAGGTGACTCTTTCTTTCATGACGGTTGAGTCAACTTTTTTTAGTATAGTTATGGAAAGTCAACTCAACGACCCTGAATGTTTTTCCATGAATGAAAGACAAAATGGTGGGGAGCCACCTTTAGGTTGGGCTGTCGCTATGGACGAGGTTGTTTATGAAAATGGCCAGGTGTTTCTTCTAGTGTACATGCGATAAGATTTTATGTGTGAGTTCCATACCTCAAAATAGGCAGTTCATCCTAGTTTGACCAAGATGTATCGTGATCTCTATAGATAGTTTGGGTGGTCGAGAATAAAGAAAGTTATTATGTGCTTTGTGGAACGGTGTCATACCTATCAAATGTGAATGTTTGGAATTAATGCTTAGGTGGTCTGTTACACCCATGTACCATTTCAGAATTAATTTTGGATGATTTGATGAAGGATTATGTAGTGGGTCTTCTAAGGATGACTTAAAAGAATGATTCAATATGGGTGTTTTTGGATTGGTTAACTAAAGTGGCTCATTTCTTTCCAATTTGGAGATTCACACAATTTACTAGTGGGGTGAGTTGTATTTTCGTGAAATATTATAATGGAAATGTGTATCGCAGACTATAGTTTCAGATTGTGGTCCTCATTTCAAATCACTCTTCTAGCAATGACTTCATAAGGCACATGGTAATTATGTTCTTTTGAGTATGAATTTCCACCCACAGATGGATAGAAATTCAGAGCATATAATCGATGTGTTGGAAGACATTTGAGGGCGTGTGTATTGGATTTTGCTGGTTCCATGGAGAAGTACATATCACATTTTGACCTTTCCTAAAAAAATAGTTTCTAGGCTATGGATAATTTACAATTGTTTGAGGCTATCTATGGGATGTCAGGTAGGTCTCTGCTGTGTTGGTTGGAGGCATGTGAGTCTGAGCTATTGAGAATGAGTCTCGTGTAGTAGATATCAGAGAAAGTTTTTTTGATTTAGAAATGAATATAATTTCCTTGGATTAAGAAGATGTTATATGCATATTGGAGGTGTAGACCCCTTGAGTTCGGGGTGGAGGATAGTGTGTTCTTTTGGTGTTGCCAAGGTTGCTTCCCCAAAAAATTCTGAAGCAGGGCAAGTTGGTGCCCAAGTATATGGGGTCATTCGAGATTGAGGAGAGCATCGGGCCGATGTCATACTGATTGGCTCTTCTAAAGTGGTATAGTGGGATGCATTATGTTTTCCATATGTAACAGCTTCGGAAGTATCCCCCTAATCCAATTCATGTCATGGATGTTGAGGATGTTGGGCTTGAGGTTTATGTATCCTTGTAGGAACAACCGATTTGTTTCGTTGATCGTTGTGAGAAATTATTGTGGGGTAAGGTTGTGCCATAAGTGCAAGTACTATAGAAACATGGGAAGGATCAATAAGAAACATGGGAGTAGGGAATCAGATATGTCGGCTCAGTGGGCCGATCTCTTTTCCTCGTATATGCAATGATTCATGGGAATTCATCTTAAGGATGAGTCGTTATATATTGGGGAGGTTGTAAGATCCCATATCTTGGATAGGTATGTTCTTTTTTATGTTTTTTGATTCAATCTCTTGTTTTGGTTGGTTATGTTCTTACCAAAATCCATAAGGAGGATCAGGGTGTTTCGAGGGTTGGGGAAACAAATAATATAGAAAAGGGGGTTTTCTAGGTAGGTCGCACGGTCTACGCACAATTAGTTATAATCAATCAGACAGACTAGGAAATCATGCTAGAGATGGGATTTGGGATAGTAGCCTCCGCTTGATTTGCGCATGGTTTGGAAAAATGTTAGGAGAATAAAGGTATAAAAAATTTAAAATTTTTCCTTCTCAGATTTTAAACCTCAACTCGAGATTTCCTTCCAATTCACCCTTCTTCACCCTAGGTATGAACCAAATCTCCCAAGAGACCAAAGATATTAATTTCTCTCGTTTATAATGTGTTTTTGGTGTTGTTGTATGTTGAATGAAGCTCTAGGTATGGATAATCCCATCCCTGATTCTCATTTGTGTCTAGGGTTTGTATCTTCTTATCCTCTCCTTTGAAATCTGTAAAAACCTAATCTTTTAGTGAGATCTTGGTTGAAGCTTCAAGGGTTTGTTGGATTGGTTTCTAAGGACTCAATTATTATTTCATTCACCCAACGAATTGAGGTAGGTGATATATAAGGTATATCCCATGATTTATTTGTGGATTTGTGGATGTTTGGTTTTGTTCCTGGGTCTCTCTAGGAATGTTTTGATCACCCTAGTCTTGTTTGGGTAAAATGGTTTTTAAAAAGGTAGATGGAGACCCTCATGATCCCCATGGGATGCGTCGAGGGTGATGAGACTAATCTAGGGACATGCATGGGTTGTTCCAACTTATTCAGAGCTAGGTAATTGTAAAGAACGAGCGAGATTATTGTGTAATAATGTTGATCCCTTGATAATAATGTTATTATGATTTATTGTAGTGGGATAGAAGCTAGGTTATGTTCCTAGGATTGATAATAACCTAAATGATTTTGGGATAATATATGGAGATGATTAAAGACCATAATGGAGTGGATTATGAGAATGGTAATGAAGTCTAGTGAGTTAGGCATAATGAACTATTCTTTGTGAGATAGGTGAAATGAATGAATTATTAGTGAGATGAGCATAATAAATTGTAAATGGGAAAATGGATAAATTATGTAAAATGTGGTAAAATTGTAAATGGGTTAAGGCATGGTCTAAACCCTCTTTTTATTTTTATGTTTTTTGTTGTATTTGGGAAATGGTTGTGATATTGTGTGAATGGTTAATAGATACAAATCTTTATAGCATGATAACATAGCTTGGTAGTGTGGGGTATTGACTGGGGTTCTATGCCCATGGGGTGAGTTGGACTGAGGTTGAAAACTCTACCCCTAATGCATGGGTTTTGGAAGAGGACTAATGCTATGTTTCCCAATTGGATTCATCCACCTGCACTGAGGCTCCGAGGTGAGGATATTTTTCATCTGAGGGAGTTGGTACTAGTGAGATTTTACAACTCTGTGCTTTTTCTAATGAGTGTGATTGTGTTCTTTAAGCCATGTAACATGTTGTGTTTGATGAACTCATGATAAATTTCTTTTGAAAATGGTATGTATTGGGGAATGGGATGAAATAGTAAGATATAGAAATGGTAATAAATATTGGTAATGAACCTAAAATCGCTAAGGGAACATAATATTTTCGTTGTCATCTATTATTCATTTCCCATTTTTCATCCACAATTTTTATACCGAATATTTTTTAGACACCATTGGTGGTGGAATAATTAGTTTTAATCACCATATATGGGCCACCATTGGGTACCTAAGAAGACTTCATTTTTGCAGGTCAGGACAAGGTCAAGGGAACTTTGTAGGGAGTTGGTTTTCCATGTGTATGCAAGGAGGAGGACCTGGACATTGTGCCATGATCATTTTTGTGTATTTTGCACTTTTTCCTCATTTTGGGCTTTGTTTACTTCTGAATTTTT
Source organism: Viscum album (assembly GCA_963277665.1). NCBI lineage: Eukaryota > Viridiplantae > Streptophyta > Magnoliopsida > Santalales > Viscaceae > Viscum > Viscum album. Next base: position 1,823,144,491 of record OY728164.1, read on the forward strand.
AGCATGACATGGAATATATAAAATTTTACATTATTTTACCCCATTTTGGGGAGTGGTTTTTATGAATGCTATTCTATTATTGGTTATTATTCATCTATTTTGATTATATTATGTTCTGTCCTACTCTGAAAAAATGGGGTATAGTCTTCCAAAATGATTATATCGACCCCCGCTGGTAGTCAAAAATCGCTGGCATATGTGGAGGTGTATGTAAGGTCATGTAACCACCCCACTCAGAGCACCAGATTAGAGGATATTAGGTCATGGATGTTACAACATCTTCTTTTGTATTATGGTTTTTTATTTTAAATTTAATTCCTTTTATTATTTTATTTTTACATCAAAATATTCTTACACTTTTTTTGTTTTAACTTTAAATTCTTATTTTACTTTTTTCATGTAATATAATTTATAAATTTATTCATACTTCAAATATTTATGTTACATTATACCATCTAATTTTATTTATACATATTCATGTTTTAGGTTATCATTCCATTTTTAGACACTCTACTTCCTTCTATAACCTATATTCTAATTATACATTTTTTATTCTACTTCATCATATGATTTCACTTTTCCCTCACTTTTACATTGTATTGTCTTTTTTAGATTTTACATTTTAGCTTAATCATTGGTTGGTGCATTGAATTTTTATTTATCATATCTATGTTTTCATATTTACCTTTAATTTTAATTTTTCTAGTGTTATTATTGTTTCTTCTAACTATAATTTTGAGTATGTATATTACATCAATTTTTTCTGATATTCATACATCATGTTTTGCTAAATGTTATTGAGTCTACTTTGAATTCCACTTCCACTTACACTTCTTATTTCAAAAGATTCTTAATATTTGTGATATTTCTCCAATTATAGATAAGGAAACTACATTTTCATCTTGTTCATCTTAGGATTCCGTAAATGTATATATTTTTTCAATGTTTTATTACAAAAAAAATTTATTTCATCTACCTTTTTTCTTCAAACTCTTATCTTTTTCCACATGAACTACATTTTCTACTAACTCTTATCCTTTAATTTTATTTTTTCCCTTTTTATTTTTTTATACATTTACATCTTATGAAACTAATTTCTTAATATAAAAATGATCACCCTGATAGAAGAGTGGTTTTAGGTGATTGTGGTTTTTTACATAAATCATATTTATTTAAATTAAAAGATCAATTTATTTTCAATAAATTAAATTATAATCATGAATGGTTTTAAAATAGAAAAAATAAGATATCTTACAAATGAGATATAATATTCTAAAATCATCGGTGTATTGTTGGTTAAGGAAATGGTTTTATTATATTAAATAAATTTACAATTTTTTATTTTGGGATCCTTAAGAGGCACTCACATGGGGAGGTAGTTCCTAGTGAACTATATAGAAAAAAATAGAATCATCATATATATGATTATTAAGAATATTATGTTTCATTTTTATCATGAATCTTAAAATTTAATTTGAGATAACGATAAAATGAAAATTCATTTTAAAATTTTTTTTTAAATTTTATTTGTATTCATTTAAAGTAATTTTAATAATTTTGAAGGTAGATGGATTTTTTGTATCATTGAACTTCCCCTATTGGATATGATGATATGATAGTGTCTTAGTTATGTTGATGTTGATGGGTACCAACCCACACCATTGGAGGGAGGTTTCTATTCATCATCCATAATGATATATTTTGGATCACTATTTTGATGAATCCAAATGTAGATTATATTTTACGTAAGATAACATGATGTATATTTTTTTGTTAACATAGAAATATCAGGTAGTTAAAATTCTTGAGGATGCATAGGAATTCCTAGTGAACTCATTTTTGGGTAGTTCCATTCATGGTGGTTTTAGATTTGTTTATAGTTGAATCGGGTTTGAGTGTCCGGGACAACACAATTTTTCATTTTATGGGGAAGGTTGGGGGAATACTGATCTAGATAGTTTCCATGAAGACTAAACCACTTTCGTTGATCTATACTAGCTGGGCCACCTAGGGGTTTTATCAAAACAATTAGGTCTATGTTGTCATGGGAGAGCAGTGATGTATTTTGATACTCGTTATGCATTGTAAAATTAAGTCTGTAGAAAATATTATCTTCTTATGTGATATTTTAAATTATTATGGAATCAAATTTATTCTTAAGAGATATTCAAATTATGATTTCGTAGGTTGTAAAATATATTCCAAAACTACTTTAATTACTTTTCTTTTACTATGAGAAACATCAGTATCTTTATCTAGAAAGAAACAACATTCTTTGAAACTTTCCATTGTTGAAGTTCGCTATAGAAGTTGGATGTAATTATGCCCAATTTTTTTGGGTGAAACAAAAACATGTTTTTTTATTTAGATTCACTCAAATCCCGATTCTTTATGATAAAATAAGTTCTATTTCATTAATTTTAAATGTGAATATTTCTTTTTTCTCTTATTATTCTTATTACATTAAAAAAATCCTAGAAAAAGGGGTTAAAACCCAATAAAATAATCTCATATTTTTATGAAAACTATAGAAAATGATATTCGATTCATTTATAATATGTAAAACAGAACCACATGTCAATATAACACTATAATTTCATGGTATGATCGAAATTCACAACTAACCTTAACATTATTATTAAAGGCTGTAACAACCAAGTAAACAAATTAAAATATCCATGAGAATTAATGAAATGTATGAATAGACCACAAGTTATTCCAATGTGTGTTGTTGTCATAATGTCTAAATCTAAAGACTTATTCGATTTAATTATTTAAAATCTTAGGATTGATGATAACAACCTATAAAATGATATATCTAATATTTATGCACAATATATTTCTTCTTGTATATAATTATTGAAAAATTTTAGTCTAGTGTTTTGAAGATAATCTGAGATCTTTTACTTGGTTTTTACCATTTTTAATTTAATTTTTTAGGTATTACATAAGATTTATAATTAATAACTTTTTTTCTTATTTCTTATGATAATATTAAAATTTTTATCGATTATATTTCTTCTTTTTAGTTCAAATTATATAGTTTCCCAATATCATATTTTATTTATTGTAGTACACTAGATTTTAGCTTTTAATTCAAATTTATTTTCAACAACGAATTATAGCTTCTTGGAAGTTAGATATTCAAATCCAGCTTTTGTATACTTTCCTTTTCTTCATTTGGATATTATATTTTTTTCATTTTTTTATTTTTTATTTTTTTAACAATTATTTCCTATTCTAATTATATTCATTATTGAACTTATGTTTCTCAACTAAATATTTTCTTACTTATGTATCAACTTCCATTTGATGAATCCATATCAATATTTTGTATTCTTTATTGGATTTAAATGAAATAGTTTTATTTTGTTTATAATTGATTTTATGTTATTAATTATTTTTAATTTTACATTTTATTTCTCATTCTACTTCAATTTCTATTAATTTTTTATTATTCCCATATATTGGGTCTCTGCTTATTAGTTTAGCCTTCACGTATTTGTATACTACCATTTAATGTTTTCTCATTGAATGGTTCTATATTCTAACTATGACTTTTTTTAGTAATTTTATCTTCTAATATTATATTTTAATTATTTTTTTTCTTATTTATTTTTTCCACTAATTTCTAGACATTTCATTTAGTTCAATTTTTTGTTTTATTTTTTCTTGAAATTATTTTCCAAACTTAATTTTTTACGGGATTTTTTTATTCTTCATCTTTAGCTTCAATTTTTTTTCTTTTGAGTCTTATAGTTTTTTTAATTTACTCTTAATTATTATTATTATTATATCACTTGTTCTCTCTCTTTTAGATTATTATTCTACATCTAAATCTGGTTCTTATTTTTTGTATTTCATTCTTCTACATTGTTTATTTGACTTTTATGTTATCTTGTGCACCTATTCCCTTCTTATTTTTTTTAATATTTTATTTTTCTTGTCATATACTACTAGTAAATATTTTCTTCTACATAAAATCCTATTTTAGCTTCACTATTTGGATTTCAATTTTTTGATTCTTCTTGGCTCTACATTCACAAATGGTTTTATCTCATTCCTTCTACTTTTACTTTAGGATTATGGATTTTTTATTTCAACATTGATTATAATTACCCATAAAATATTACATAAAATATGTCTTCTATATTAGTTTTTTATTGTACTTCAAATCCATATTCTACTTTTAATCATGTATTGTGACTAATACATTTATTCCCACATCTGATTACCATTTTATATTCTACCTTATGATTTTATTTTTACATCTATTTTTTATTTAATTTTCAATATCACAACTACCTTAAATCACCACATTATTATTTATAGATTTTGGATTCTATGGTATCTCTTAGTTACAATTTTCTCCCCCACATTCACATTTGATCATCACTTTCATATATTAAATTTTACCTTCATATCATGGTGGTTATTTGATTTTTCTTTTAGGATCTGTAATATTTTATTTTAACCCTCACATCAACTTTTTATATTGCTGTTGTTGTTTTATATACCTATAATTTTGAATATATTTTTGGATTTTGTTATTACTTATTATTTTATTCATATTTTGAAAACATTTTTATCTCTATTTCAACTACCCCTTCCACTTCCACATCTTTTAAACTTTTCTTATTTCATATACTCTTGATCCTACTCTAGCATTAAAAACTAAATTTTCAAATAATTCATATTATGATTCATTATATTTATATAGGATTTACTTTTTCATTTCATACACTTTATTGTTTATACTGTATTCCTTATATCTCTAATCATTTGACTCATTTGTTTTATTTTCTAATAATCAATCTATATACACATTTCTAATTTTTACCTTGATTTTTATATTGATGTTATTTTTTTCCTATTATTTCTTACTTCTTTATTTTCATCATGTTATCTCTAATTCACTAATATATAAATGATCACCATAAAAGAGGTATGGTGTTTGGTGATTTATTAATTAAATCACAGTTATTTAAATTTTTAAATAATTAACATTACATTGAATAATAGATTTTGAAATAATAATGAATATATTTTAAAAATTAGATATCATAATTGAAATTCATCGGTGTAGTATTATTTAATAAATATGTTTTTTATGAAAATAAATTTCTATATTATTAGTTCAGACACTTTGGATATCCATGCATATTGACATGCTTTTTAGATCACTTTAGAAATCAAAGATGAATCATCTGATATATGCTTAAAAAAACACTTAAATTATATTCTTTCATGTATTTTAGAATTTTATTTTAGACAGTAATATACTGTTTAATTATTATTTTAATTTAATTATAATAATAATTATCTTAATTAAAATTATATTTTATAAATTTAATAGAGGATAGATTTTCAAAGCTTTTCACAACCCTTATATGATATGATTAAATGATCTCTTCTTGGTTAGGATAATCAAAACAACCATCACCATTAGAGGGTGTTTGGTATTCATTTAACAAACAAATATCTTCAATATAGTTCCTTTTATGAATCATAATACATAATTTTTTTAGTTAAGTTTACATGAAGTGAGTTTTTATGTTAACATATTAGTCGACTATAGGTCAGATGGTGGGGGTTGAGGAAGCTTTCCCCATAAACTCATCTTTATGTGTTAAGGGAAACATAATTATACCTAGTATGGTAATGGCTAGTGGTTATTCTTATCATGATATGACCCCTCGAAAAGGAATCCTCTTTATGTGTTGTATATTTTCTTGGCCACCTGGGTTCATAATCCCAACTACTAGGTTTGAGGGATCATATGGGGTGGGGTGAAATCTATTGGTCCTCAATATGCAATATAAAATAAATTTTATAATGAATCCTATCATATAAATTATACTTTTCTATTATTTTAGATAATATTTTAACCTTAATGATTATATATATGTAGATTTCATAGGTTTCATAATAGATAGTAAATATAACTCTTGAACATATCACTTCTTAGGTGAAAATTTATCTTCATTGTATAGTAAGAACAATCATTATATAAAAATTTCCACTTCTGAAGATGTTTGTATCGGTCAGGTGTTATTATTAGAAATTTTGGTGGATGCAACACACACTCACTAATTTTGGATTGAGCTTAACTCCTACTCTAATTCATTGTGATAAACCTAGTTCCATTTTTAATCATTCAATGTACATCTTCTTCTTTTCTAACATTATTATTTTTTCATTGAAAATATCCTGAAAATAAATTATCAGCAATTGAGCAAATGATTTTATAATATCAAGAAATCTTATGAAGTGGATATTCGAATAATTTTCGTTCTATCAGAATTAACCATAGTTCAATATGACACCTGAATTGCCCGGTCTGATCGAAAGTCTTATTTGACCTTCACATTCTTATTAAAGGTAGACAAAACCATGAAAAAGAGTTCATATTTACATGAAAATTTATAACATGTATGAATATATAATATGTCAATCTGACATATAGTGTGATCATGATGGGAAAAAGAAATTTTTTTTATTAGTAATAAATGTCTTTAAAAACAATATCCCAAGGGTCATAACCTAGAAAATGACACTAAATTCTCTTCGAATCAAGGGAAAATGTCTATGATATAATTTATGGAATTTAATAATATATCTCACTTTAATCCAACATGAAGTTTATTAAAAATGATGAAAATTTATTTTTATTGATTTACAAGTCAAAAAATTTGCATCAAATGTCCAAAAACCATTGAAATACCTCAGATTTTAGTTTAATGGTAATAAAATTACTATTGTATTATTTTTTAAATTTTGAAAAATAACTTACATTAAACCAATATATGGTTTTCCTGAAATAGAAAAAATCATTTTTATTGATTAGACGATAAAATAAACATTACTCAAAAAAGGTGAAAACATAAAAAAACATCCATTATTTTTTATAAAATCATAAAATATTGACTTATAATTACTTTTTTACACATATAAATATATATCACATCAATACAATATAATTTGTGGTTGGAATGAACAAATAAAACATCTTATATGATGTAAATGTTTTTAAAAACAGGCATTAATAAGTCAATACCTAAGAAAAAACCTCATAATGTGAGTTCACCAAACATCACATTGATAGTTTTTATGTTCATAAAGGTCAAATATTATTCAACAATAATTGTCCAATTATTTCATGACAATCCAATATTATATTCTTTGTTTCAACTATTTATAATTTGCATCAATTTCTTGGTACTGCTTATGCCTTTGGCTTATATTAAAAACTTTATGCATTATGTTTTCACTTTTTCCATCAATATAAATATTTTATTTTGTATATACCATTTATTATTCATTCCAATTGACATGAAAATCTTCTATGACTCTAGTTTATAACTTCTATTATTACTTCAGATTCAACAACAACTTCTAGATTCTTACCTTTTCTTTATTTGGATTTTGTATTTTTTTTAGTTTCATTTTTATTTCACTTACCTTTATTTAATATTTTCTTTCTTATTATAATGGTTTCTTCACCTATTTAGTTTAAAAAATTTATTTTCATACTTATTCATATACTTTCATTAATTTATTCTCACTTTGGGATTTTAGATTTTTTATTTTGATTTTAATTCATCTATTTTGTATTATGTTTATTCTTCAGTTTATGTTATTACATATGTTCTTTCTTCTAGCATTTCATTCTAATATTACATATATCCAAAATTCTTAAGAATTATTCTACTTGATTACACTACTTCATAATGGTCCAACATTCACTTCTATTTATGATCCCATTTATTGTTTTTTCATCGAATACTTCTAGCTTCTACGCATGACTATTGTTTTTTAATTCATTTTTTTTCTTCCGAATGTTATTTTGACTTTTTTAATCTCCTTCTTCCCAATTTTGGATTTTAAATTCAATCCTTTTCTTTTACTTCAAGTATTATTTTATTTTTTCTTTAATTTGTTTAATTTTTTATATTTTTATATTGGATTCTTTTTTGTTTCTTCTTCTTACATTTTATTATAGTTTTTTATTCCATTACTAATATTATAGATTTTATTAATTACTTATTATGATTTTTCCTTCGTTCTTGAGTAATATAGAATATTTTTTTACCATAATTCATCTTTTAAAAAGGGTTATGTGTCCACTTCTATATCTCCTACCACTTCTATTTCCTCTTTTAAACTTTTCTTACTAATTTTTTATCTTGTTTTTTCTCTAGTGTTGGAAACTATATTGTCATATAGTTCATATTATTCTTTTATATATAGATATGATTTTTAATTTTTTTCATATTAATTATCAATTCATAATTTTTCATTTCAACAATTACCATTTTCCATATCTTGGACAATTTCTACTAAATCTATCTCTCTATGTCTATTTCCATATTCATGCCTCACACATTTCTAATGATTTTATATTTTTTACTATTTATTTTTTTACTTCTATATTTGGATATTATTATAACTAATGTCCTGATATATAAATAATCAACCTAAGAGAAGAGTGGTTTTAGGTGATAGTTGATTTTTATTTAAATAATGAGTATTTAAATCAATAAAATTACCCTATTTCAATTATTAATAATATACAAGAAATATATTTTGAATGAAAAATTAAAATATCTTACTAATGAGATGTCGTATTTGAAAATCATTATTTTTGTATTTATTATAATAATTTGATTTCTATGTAATATATTTTTGAAACTTTTTGTTTGGGTCCATTATAAACCCTTTTGTGGGGAGGTGCTTCCTAGAGCACTATAACAAGAATTGATAAATCATCTACAATTTACCTTTTTTTATTTTTTATATATATTTTTATCATTCATTTTAATATTTTAATTTATATCATAATATAATGTTTAATTAAGATTTTAATATATTTTTAAATTAATTTATCTTTATTAAAATTAAATTTAATAAATTTTAAGGAGGATATATTATCAAATATTTACAATATCCTCTCTCAGATATGATGTCATAAATGAATATTTTTTATTTTTATGATAGTGGGAGGACCTCCACCACCAATATAGGTTATATTTTATAAATTTCCCAAAATAATATCCTTTGGGTGGGTTTTTTATGAATCAAAATACACATTATATTAGATTTAATTTTACATGAATTCTGTTTTTAAGTTAACATTACAATTGAATATAGGTATGTTTGTGGGGTTTATAGATGTTTTCCCTGTAAACTCAAGTTCATCATTTAGAGGTAATATAATTTTGCCTATTATAGGGAGGGACGGTGGGATTACTAATTCTGATAAGACCCACATAGATGAAAACTATTTTTGGAATTGTACTAGCTGGTCCACCTGGGGGAATTAGCACAAATACCATTTTAGACGCATCATATGGGGAGGGGATAAATCTATTGGTCCACACCAAGAAATGTAAAATTAATTTTCTATTGAATCATATCTTCTAGAACATGTAACTTCATAGGTGATTCTTTAGTTTCTCAGTCCTATAAGAAATATATTTTGGTTAACATTTCCTCTTTTTATGTTGATTATAGATGTTTTAAGTTATTAGAATCTATTTTTGTGGATGTAAAACACACTCACAATTTTTAGAATGAGTTTCTCTGACACAAATTTTTTTTCTGGTAATAGATATATCCTTTCTTCATCAATAAATTTGCATCCTCTTCATTTATAAAAATATTATTATTATATATAAATTAATTTAGAACATGGGGTTAAAACCAAGAAAATGAGCTCAGATTAATGTGACTACTTGGGAAAAAAATATTTGATTCATTTTTTATATATATGATCCCACCATAAATATCAATATGACACCTGAATTTCTTGTTATGGTTGAAAGTGTTGTTTGTACTTCAAATTATTAATATAAATTCTCAAAACAGATTAGAAAATTTTATATTTAATTTAAAATTTATGACATGTATTAATATAAATCAGGTTATTCTGACAAGCGATGTGTTTTCAATGCCGAAAAAAACTATTTTATTTGATTTAAAAGTCTTTTGTACAAGTGTCATAACCAAAAAAATAACGTCTAATTTTTTAAAATAAATGGAAACTTTTATTTATTTAATAGTTGATATGTAGGAAATAACTTTTTATTGATTTATCTTTTAGTTTGTTTGAAATTACCAAATGTGAATTTTTATTGATTTAAAAAAAAATGTGTGTTAAAGGGTGAAAACCTAGAAAAATACCACATATTATATTAAAATCATAATAAAAAACAATTATTTAATTATTGAAGTATTTTAATAGACCCTCCATCAACCCACTATGTTGTTTTCCCAAAATGAACTAAAGAATATTTTTATAGTTTTAAAAATAAAAAAACCATGCATAAAAATGTTAAAACATATAAAACAACCTATAATTATTATAAATTAATATAAATTTATTGTTGATAGATTTTTTAAATTTATGAATATTTCAAACATCAATATCACATTCAATGTGGAAGGAATGACCAAAAAATAGTTTTAATTGTTTTTGAAAATATGATTCAATGATCCATGTCGTAACAAATGACTTCAGATAGTGAGATCACTACACATTAGATTAATGGACCGTCTATTATTACATGTTATATATTATTCAAAAATAATTTTCTAATGATTTTATAATAACATGTGATCATCTTCTAGGTTTTTAACCATTTTAAATTGACTCTATTTCTAGGTACTTCTTATTACTTATGCTATAATGATGGGGATTATTTATTATATTCCTTTTTTAACTTCAACATCAATATATTCTTCTTCATCAACCATTACATCTTCATTGACATTGAATTTTACTTATTTTCTTATTTTATATTATTGATTATAATTATACAACACATTCAACTACTACTTTTGGATTCTCCCCTAATTTAGATTCAAATACTACATTTGTGTTCTAATTTTTACTTATTTTCCTTTATTTTGGATTTTATTTCAAATAATATTTTGTTAATATTAGGTTTCAACTATTTATTCTCTTTCTTATGAATGTAATTCCATTTCAGGATTCTGACTTCAAGCTTCAGGATGTTGATGTATATTTTACTTCTTTTGATTTATCTTATGTCTATACTGTATTTTCTATTATTACGTATGTTTTTCAAATAACGTTTCCTTCTCCTGTTTTATTTCAATTTATATTTCTTAAGAATTACCCATTTTACATTCACCTTTAGTCATTGGTTAATCATTCACTTCATGTTATAAATCCTTTTAATTATTTTAATCTACCACTTATAGATTGTACCATTGAGTTTTTCTTTTCAATTATTTTTCTCTTATTATTTTTATTTTGAATTATAATTGTGCTTATTAATTTTTTATATTGAATCATAATAATTAACATCACTTCTATATTTTATTTTTTTCCTAAAATTAATTGTATACATTAATTTTAATTTTATGATTAAATTTTTTTTATTTCTTCTTCTAATTTTTCTTCTAGATTTTATTGTTTATTTAACTTCAGAGTATTCATACATTTCCATTTACTCCTGCCTCTAATTATGCTTTAGTCTTATCTATTCGTGATTGACTTATAACTCTACTTCATCATTTTTCCACCAGAATAATTCTTCATAATGTATTCAACTTATCCTTATTATTATACATTACTTTTATTCTTTTTGCATAATAATTTTTTTTTATTATTATATCAAACTATTAATTTCATTCTTCTGTGTTCAATTTTTATCTAAGGTTATTCTTCTAAATTTTGGATTTAGGATTTTTTTCACCTTTTATTTAGACTTTTGTAGATACATTCAAAATTAGTATCAGCTTATTACCTATCTTTATAATTTTCTATTATGATTTTCTATCTTATATTTTGTTCTAGTTCCCCATTTACATTTATATCAAATTGCTCTTCAAATTTTAATTTTTGTATACATAAACTTTTTATTATACATTTTATCATGTATTTTAAATTATCCCTTTATGATAACATTTATTTTTTCATTAATATTCTACCATATTTTTTTTATTTTTTCATTTATTAGTCTCTCTATTTCCTTCTACAACATCCTTGTTTATAGAATTTGGATGTTGCTTCACCTTTAACTTCATCTTTTTTCCCAACATTCACATTCAATCATCTTTTTCAGATTCTTCATTTTAGCTTCATCTCTTGTTGGTGATTTGACTTTCGAATTATGATATATATGTTTTGAGTTTCACTTTTGCTCCCACTTTTTCGTATTCCATTATTTTTCCATCTTCATCTATATTTTAATATGTATGTGGATTTTATTTTTTTTCTTATGTTCTTGCTTCATATTTGGAAAATAATTTTATATCTACATTGATATTCAATTAAACTTAGATTTCTTCTTTAAAACATTTCATACTAATATGGATTTTTCTCCGACTTTATCTTTGGTAACTGCATTTGCAACAAGTTTAGCTGATGATTCCGTATATTTATAGTCTTTTTAACTTTTTGTAGTGTTATTATTTTTCTTGTTACTAAAATTCTAATTATTCATGTGCCTTTTTCTTTTTTTATTATAATATTTGTTAATATTATTCTAATGTTTATGTGTTTAATTTTACTACACTTTACACCTCCACATTATCATTTACACTTTTCGTACTTGTTCTTATATTTCTCCAAATCTATCTTTGGCAACTGGATTTTCATATAGTTCGTATAATGCTTCAACATATGTATATTATTTTTTTCAACTCTTCTTTATATATTCTACATTTTTTATTCTTACTCTTATCATTCCCCTCATCTATTATGTTTTCTAATAACTCTATCTTAATTTCCATGTCTATTTTCATGCATTGTGTCTTATAATGCTTTTATTTTTTTCATTTCATTTTTTCCTATAAATTTTGTTCATGTTAGCACTAATGTCAAGAAATATAAATGATCACCCAATAATAATTTCAGTTTTAGCTGATTGTATTTTATTATTTAAATCATTGTTATTTTAATTAAAAAAATTTATTAATCCTAATAATTAAAAATATATTTAAAACTGTATTTTGAAATAAAAATGAAAATATATTTAAAATGAGATATAATATTTGAGAGTCATCTATAAAGTATTTCATATAGTAATTTGTTTTTTTTAATTGTTTTTTGAAATATATACATTTTTTATATTAGAACCTTAAAATACACTTTCATGGGGTGATGTTTCCCAGAAAATTATAGAGAGCAATGAAAATTCATCTAAGATATATTTAGTAAACCACTTAATTTATATTTCTATCATGAGTTTTAATTTATCATAATTAAAATTAATTTATTAATGTTGAAGTAATGTGGAATTTCGAATATCTTCACTACCCCTATCAACATTGATGACATGATAACTTCTTGGTCACATTGATGATAATACGGATACCACCACCACCATTGCTTGGAGGATTCTGTTTTCCAAAATGAAATCATTAGGATACATTTTTTGTTGATTTTATTTTTTTATATTTCAGTTATGTTAACCTGAAATATGTTTTTAAATTAACCTTCCAATAGGATATAGGTCATTTTATGGGTGTTGAAAATGTTCTCCCAGTGAAATTGAGTTCCAGTGTTGGGGGAAACATAATTATACCTTTTATGATGAAGGCTGGTGGGCCTCTTGATCCTGATAAGACCCACGTAGATGATGCCTCCTTTAGTAAACTATACTGGATGTTCCACATATGGGTGTTACCAGAACTACTTGTTACAACAGGTGATGAGGTTATATGGACTAACTATATGATGTTAGAAAATTTATGTATTCAAAAACACATGTATAAAGGTCATAAATTAGTAAAGAAATCATACTTCCATTATATCTATGAAAATAATATTTTGTTTAATATTTAACATATAGAGATATACAACATGTCAATCTAACTTTTAGTTTATCTTAAATTAATAAAAATTCATTTTTATTGATTTAAAATTTATAAAACATAGTTTGAAGGGTCAAATCTTAGCAAAAGACCACGAATTGTTATTAATGCATAGTAAAATGAAATTCATTTAATTTATGATAATTTGAAATATATCCCACATAAATCTAATAGATAGTATTCCTAAAATGAAAATAGTAGGGTATTATTGTTTTAAAAGATAAAAAATATTTATCAAAGGGTTAAAACATTGAAAACATCAATAAATTGCCATAAAATTATAGGGAATCAATCATTTATTAATTTTTTTACATTTATGAATTGAATTCACATTAATCTAAAATGTATTGATACACTATACAAGACCCACTAAGAAGTGTCCTAGGAAACTTGTATAATGTTCGTTCATTGAACACCTGGATCACTGCAAGAAAACAAGTGAATGTGGTCTGCGGATAGTGAAAATGAGAAGAAAGGGGGAAATAGTCAAGGTAGAACCCAAATAGAACTTGTCTCTAAGAACCCTAGCCACAAGATGCCACAAAGGATGACCAATCCTTTGATAAGTCAAGAATTAATAAAGAACACAAAGGTTTCATGAAAAACTCACCATAATTACATTAACACCATTCATGATACCTTAATAGTACAAGGGGGTGGATATTTATAGCCAAAAAGAGAAAGAAATCCGAATCACAACATGGGGTGGATTTTACATTAGTCTAACACTGAGTTTCTGTAAGTCAAAATTCCTAAATGATGACTTTGAAAACTTTGGAACTTGCCCATTACTTTAGGAGACAAGTAGCACACCCTTTTTGAAAAGTGAAGAAATGTAGCACACTACCTTTTGACTTTGAAGATTCAAAGTTGGGGTGGGATTGAAAATTCGTAGCACCACTTGGGATGGATTTTTAAAAGCATTTTTTGGCCTTAAATAATGTAATTATATGCCCAGATTCTTCCCCTAAGCAAAGGTGTTAGGCCTCCTCTTGGAATTCCATGATTAATCCATTTAAGGCTTCCTTTGTTCTCTTATACTTCTCCCTTGTCATTGGGCCTCCAATTCCCGGCAATGGGTCTTGTCCACATGTGTTCATTCCACCCTCCTCATCAAGTCTGCCTCCAACCCCGTGATGCCCATGTGTGCCATGATCCTCATCAAGTAGTGTGATTAGACTACCTAAAAAATACTTTTTTTATTCCAAAAAGTCTTTAAAAACATGCAACAAAAAGTAAATTCATAATAAATGTCATTGGATTATGATCTCACCACACAACAAATTGATGGGTCATTAATTCCTAAATTTCAAATATTATTCAAAAATCAATGTTATAAGATTTAAGGATAATCTAAGACAATTTTCTAGTTTTCTAAACCTTTTCATTTGCATCCATTTCTTTTTTGTTCTTATGACCTCTATATTTACCAATTTTTCTTCAGCTTATTCTCTCTTCTAATATTCTCATGTTTGTGGGTTATGTATCTAATTTGGGTTTCAACTTATATATTTCTTTTCTTATTTTACACATTATTTTTGCGAGCATCGACATTCACTTCTTTTTATACTCCACTTTTTATCTTCTTCTTCTAATTTAGAATAAATTACAACATTTGGCATAGTTATTAGTTCGAATCCAACTAATACTTTTGGATCCTTACCTTTTCCTTTTGTTGTATTTATAATTTTTTATTATCATTATTATTTCACTTGAATTTATTTATTATTTAATTTATAATTGGTTTTATTTTTTTATTCTACTTATACCAGTTTGACAATTTTTTCCCTAATGCACCTACTTCCATTTCTAGATTCTAACATTATGATTTTGGTATTTTTATTTTTATTTTAATTTATTGATTTATCTTCATTTAATACGTGTTTTTTTTGTCATTAATTATTTTTTATGCTTCTAACTTTTCTTTCTCCTAATAATTCTATTCATATTTATTAATAATTATTATCATTCACTTATAATATTTGGCTCATCTTTAAATTTAATTATGATCTTATATGATGTTTTCCTACATCATGCTTCAAGAATATACCATTAACTTTTAGATTTTAAATCATTTTATCTTCTTATTTTTTTATTGACTTCATGCTTATTTTGCATATCCATTTTGGATTTTGAATTCTATCATTTTGTTTTACTTATATTTTTATTTCATTTTTTAATTAAAATTATTTTTATTCTAATATTATTATTTATATATTGGATTAATTATTTGTTTCATTTTATACTTTTAATTTCAATATTTGTTTTTTATTTTACTTTAATGTATTATTGTTTTTTATGTATTCTTTCTTTAAATTCTACTTATGTCTCATATTATAAGGACCCGAACTTATTTCATACATAATCTTGAATTTATTCAAGAAAACACTTCATTATACATTTAGGATCTTTTCAAGTTTAGAGCTTTAGAGAATTAAGACAAAACATTCATAACATTACACATTGTTACATAGTGGATACCATAAAATCAGTTTCCATTTTCCTCAGAATATAAAACATTAAAACATAAAACAAGACTCCTTGATAATTCTTCAACATTTAACATGTCTTCCTTCCTTGTATTATTCATCCATTAACCTGTGAAAAATCATTTTAAAACTTGGGATGAGCACAAAAGCTCAGTAAGGTATGAAAAAGAAGGAAAAATCACATTAGTCCATGAATACGCATGACGTATGAAAACATTTTCAAAATACATGCTTTACACCCATAAAATCTTAATTTGTGTAACATGAGATTTACACAAGATCCACACAAACATAATTATAATCATAGAGGTATATTGGGGCATTACTTACATAATCTTGTAACCATCTTGGCTACCTTAAAATTTGTAAACCTCACGACTACCTTACTTTGTGTAACCATCGCAGTTACACTTGGAGTAACCATACGGCCGACCTCCAACTTAATCATACCCAATGCATTGGAGGGAAATATAGGTCCCACCATTAATCATAAACAATGCCCAATAACCAAAACATAATCATACAACATAAACAATAGCATAAAAACATTTCCTTTGAATCTTATAAAACAGAATTTTAAAAAAAGATTTTAGAAGTAAAGTCCCTTATAAACATCATATACTTGAAGTGAGACTTAATTGAGTGGATGGAATGTGTATATACTCTGTAAATACACATAATTAAACATAATATAAACAGAACCCATCACACAAACAATTTAAATAGCACATAAATTATAATGTTGAAGGTTAACCCAAAGAATGGAAATCGGGTTAAGAATTCCCTTACCTTGGGCTTGTCGTACTTAAAAATTGTTTAAACCTACTGTATAATGGTCAAAAGTGTGTTATTAGTATTTTATAGAAACATGTTCATGTTTATAACATCTTATATGTTCATTTCATAACCTCATTTCATCCCTTATTTGTTAGTATTTGGTTCCTTGCATTATTTTGGGTGAGTTCTTTTGTGATTTTCACAATCGGTTCATGATGAATCGTTCTTGTTGATTGGAAGTGAAACTCCAGAATTGGAATGGAGTAGTATTTACATATTTACAGTACCATAAATGATACCATTTATCACTTTGATGCTTTATATGATGATGATTTATAAGTTAAAACATTAATTATGTTCGTTTAGATCATTTAAGTGGATCCTTGATAATTACAACCTCATTTAGTCTAATAAATTTGAATCATGAGTACAAAAGAATTCCAGAACCTTATATGAGTCATAAAACATATATAGGAACCTGGTTCAACCATATAAATGGTTTCATGACCAGACTTGAAATAATTAATGGAAATTGAAAATACATCGTCCACGATATCGGTAATTCGACACAAATGGACAATGATTTTTTGATTCATTAAATAAGTGAGAGAGGAGAGGAATAATGATTTGTAATTTTCCATAAACATGACAACATCCAGAATATACATGATTCTGGAGATTTCATGCCTCTTGGATAAGAGGGGCTGATGAAATAAGAGGAAGGAATCATGAAATAAAGAAAACATGAGAAAATTCTTACAAAAAATTCGGCAGCTTAACGGCGCCACTTAAAATTTCATAAAAACAAGATTGATGAGAGGAATGGAATATCTCATCAATCATACAAAATTTGGACAGTAAGGGGAAATATTTAAGGAAATATCCCAACAAAAGACAAAGGGAATGGAAGAGAATAACATAAAATGGAAGGAAAGAATGAAAATGGAAGAGGATGTTTACCTCTTGATCTCTTCTCCTTGAGATCCTTCTTAAGGGCTTTGATTTTGGTCTTTTGGTGAGACCAGCAGCTCTATGACGTGGGGAAGAAGATTGATGAGGGAATTTGGCAGAAATTAGACAATTCTCAAGGCTTGAGAGGTGTGGGAGGAAGAGGGGAGTGAGGGTGGTATTTATAGAGGAGGAGGGGTGGTATTTTAGATTATTTTAATCATTATTATAATATTTTTATCAAGACTATGAATAATCTCAAATCAAGTGGCCTTAATTAGTGAAAATATCAAGTGAGTTCGAAGCAAGTGGCCTTGCATAACTTATGATGTCATAAATAGTGCATTTTTACTGATAAATTGATTATACGGTATTTTACCGTATTTCACTATTCACCGAAAATTCAAGAGTTTCAGAAAAATACCAAAAATTTACCCCAACCATTTTTCGATGTGTAGAATTCAAAAATGAACTCCATTTTTCAAAAATAATTTTCTAAATATTATTAATTTAATTTTTAAATAAGGTCACAGTTAATTCGAAAAATAACAATATTGAAGTGCAATTAGTTTTATATGACATTGGAAAATTAATTAAGATCCCATTATCCTATTGCCATGGGAAAATAAAATAATATTATTATTTACTATTCATGAGGTCATATTACTATTCATATTACTATTCATAAGGGCATGTTACTATTCACCAAAAAACAAGTTTGTTCCATCAGACTCTAAATAACATACTGAACACAATTGTAGATGACAGTTTCTTGAAATTCAAAACATAGAAGAAATAAAGTTATGTTTAAAGGATCCTTATAAATATATAGCTTAAACAAAATTTCAAGCATTTTAAATTTATTTTTAGAAAACCTTGGGATGTTACATTATCCCCACCTTCTTGAAATTGCATCCTCACAATTTTATTTACTTATTAAACAACTGAGGGTATTTTTCCCTCATAGCATTTTTAGACTCCCATGTTGCTTCTTCAACCATGTGGTTTCTCCACAAAACCTTTACCTGGTAGATTAACTTATTCCGCAATACCTGTTCTCTTCGATCAAGAATCTGAACTGGTTTTTCTTCATAAGAAAGGTTCTCTGCCAGCTGAACTGCTTCCGGCCTCAAGATATGTGATGAATATGGAACATACTTTCTCAACATCGAAACATGAAAAACATTGTGTACCTGAAATAAGCTTGGAGGAAAAGCTACGCGGTATGCAACTGTTCCAACTTTATCCAAGATTTCAAAAGGACCGATGAACCGTGGACTTAGTTTCCCTTTCTTATCGAAATGCATCACACATTTCCAAGGAGATATTTGAAGGAAAACATGGTCACCTACCTTGAAAGAGAAGTCTTTCCTTCTGTTATCTGCATAACTTTTCTGCCTGCTCTGAGCTGTCCTCATGTGTTGCTGGATCATCCTCACTTTCTCAGCCACTTCTTCTACTAATTCTGGCCCCATCAACTTTCTTCCACCGACTTCATCCCAAAATGCAGGAGTCTGACACCGCCTTCCATACAAGGCCTCAAAAGGTGCCATCTAAATACTGGAATGGAAACTGTTATTATAAGAAAACTCAACTAATGAAAGATTCTGATCCCAACTTCCCTTATATTCCATTGAACATGCACGAAGCATATCCTCCAAAGTTTGAATCGTTCGCTCTGACTGCCCATCTGATTGAGGATGAAAAGCTGTACTGAAATTCAACTCTGTGCCCAAAGACTTCTGAAGTACCTTCCAAAATTTAGAAGTGAACCTGGGATCTCGGTCAGACACAATGGAAATAGGAACTCCATGTAACCTGACAATCTCTTTGAGGTACAATCGAGAAAGCTGATCTAATGTCATTGTATCTCGAATAGAAAGAAAATGAGAAGACTTTGATAGCCGATCAACAATAACCCATATCGCATTGTTACCTCGAGAAGTCTTTGGTAGTCCCACCACAAAATCCATGGATATATTCTCCCATTTCCATTCTGGCACTGGCAAAGGCTAAAGCATCCCCTTCGGTAACTGTCGCTCTGCTTTAACCTGCTGACATGTCAAACAATTCATTGTAAAATCAGCAATATCTCTTTTCATCCCATTCCACCAGTAATACACCCGAAGGTCTCTGTACATCTTAGTACTTCCAGGATGAACAGAAAATGGAGAACTATGAGCTTCACACAACAATTCTTTCTTCAGCTGGGAATCACAAGTCACACACAACCTTTTTCCAAATCTTAAAACACAATCTTTATCAAGATTAAATTCTGGAAACTTACCCATTTTAACCAATTCTACCTTTTTCTGTAGCTCACGGTCTTCCCTCTGCGCTTTCATAATTCTGTCTGACAACGAAGACTGTACAGAAACCTGAAACAAAACAGATATATTCCCTGCACCAACAACTTCTAAGCCAAAATTTATCAAATCATTAATCAAGGGATCACATTCCAAATGTAACATGGTTAATGATGCATGATTTTTTCCGACTTAAGGCATCCGATACTTTGTTTGATTTTCCAGGATGGTAATTAATCGTGCAGTCATAATCCTTTATCAGTTCTAGCCATCTTATCTGCCTCATGTTTAATTCCTTCTGAGTGAATATATACTTAAGACTTTTATGGTCAGTATATATTTGGCATTTGGTTCCGTATAGATGATGCCTCCATATTTTCAAAACAAAAACCATAGCTGCCAATTCCAAATCATGTGTGGGATAATTCATATCATGAGGTTTAAGTTGTCTCGAAGCATAGACAATTACCTGACCATTCTGCATCAAAACAAATCCAAGTCCCTTCAAAGAAGCATCACTATAGATGACAAACTCACCATTCCGGGAAGGTAAGGCCAAAACTGGAGCATTCACCAATATCTTCTTTAGTTCCTGAAAACAGACATCACATTCCTATGTCCAAACAAATTTAACCCCTTTCTGTGTTAACTTAGTTATTGGGCTAGATAACCGTGCAAAGTTCTTAACAAAGCGTCGGTAATAACTTGCTAAGCCCAGAAAACTACAAATCTCTGTAACATTTTTGGGTCTTGGCCATTCATCAACTACTTTTGTTTTGGCAGGATCAACTGTTATTCCATCCTTATTTACAATGTGCCCAAGAAAAGAAATCTGTTGCAACCAAAAATCACACTTGCTTAATTTTCCATATAGTTTCTTTTCTTTTAAAGTTTGTAAAACAACCCTTAGATGTTTTTTCATGCTCCTATTTATTTTTAGGAAAACCCATAATGTCATCAATAAATACAACCACAAACTTATCCAAGAACTCATGAAATACTCTATTTATAAGATTCATGAATACAGCAGGTGCATTAGTTAACCCAAATGGCATAACAACAAATTCATAATGCCCATATCTAGTACGAATGCCTGTTTTCGGGATGTCATCCTCCTTCACCTTCAGCGGATGGTATCCGGATCTCAAGTCAATCTTGGAAAAGTACTGAGCTCGCTGGAGCTGATCAAACAAGTCATCAATATGAGGCAAAGGATACTTGTTTTTAACAGTGATTTTATTCAAAGATCTATAATCAATGCAAAGTCTCATGGAACCATCTTTCTTTTTAACAAACAAAACAGGGGCTCCCCATGGTGAAGTACTGGGTCGAATGAAGCCTTTGACAAGCAAATCATGCAACTGATTTTTCAATTCAAGAAGTTCTATTGGAGCCATACGATATGGGGGTTTTGAAATTGGCTTAGCATCAGGAACTAAGTCAACTGTGAATTCGACTTCTCGTTTAGGTATGACACAGGGTAAATCCTCAGGAAAAACATCAAGGTATTCATTTACCACTGGCACATCATTAATTTGAATAGTTCCCTTGTTTTCAACAATATGAGCCAGATAACATTCATTTCCATCTTTCAGTAGTTTCTCAGCTTCTTGATATGTTATCAATTGTATGGGTTCATTCTTGTATACAAACTGAAACTATTTCTGAAAAACAACTTCTTTTTCTCTACAGTCAATCTTAGCATGATAATCAGAAAGCCAGTCCATCCCCAGAATAACATCAAACTCGACTAAGGGTAAAACAACAAGGTTTGCAAGTAAAGTCTTTCCACATACCATAATAGAAATATTCTTATAATTCCTCTTTGCTATAACATTTCCCCTGGTGTTTTAACAACAAGTTCGGGTATCATTTGTTGAGGTGATATTTCCAATTTACTAGAAAATTCCTCAGAGATGAAGGAATTTGTAGACCCCGTATCAAACAAAACTTTAGCAAAATCTGAGAGAACAAACAAAGTACCTGATACAACTTCATTGGATGGCCCAACATCTACTGACATAGTCGCAAAGGATCTCACTACACCTTTCTGCTTGTAGTCTGGCTTCTTTGCATCATTTGGATCCCTCTTTGGATAGGCATTTGCATAGTGACCCATCTCACCACATTTAAAACACTTTACAGTTTGCTTATCAAGATTAGTCTTTGGATCATTTTCATTGCAATCTCGGGCCATATGTCCAAACTTACCACATTTAAAACACTTCCCAGTTTTGATAAGACATTCCCCAGGGTGCTTATTGCCACACTTTTCACAAACTGGAAACTGTATTTTCTTACCATTATATTTCATTGGTTGATTCTTACCCATTGCTTTCCAATTGGACCTCTTCTTTTCTTTGTTTCCAAATTGCATGTGATCGTCAGCAAACTCCATCTCTACCCTCTCAGCACATCGGACAAGATTCTCGTAACTTTTGAATTCACGGGAGGCCAACGCCCTTCGATACCTTGGCTTCAATCCTGAGTAAAAGCAGTTGATTTTTCTATCGAGATCCAGAATAAGATTTGGAGCATACCTCACCAGTTGGGTGAAGATCGCCTCATACATAGCCACTGAATCTTCCTCCTTTTGTTTCAATTCAAGGAATTGTTTCTCCATTCTAAGTCGCACCACCTTAGGAAAATATTTTTCAAGAAAAAGACTTTTAAATTCATACCACACTAAGGAATCAAAATCCACTCTACCCCTGATATTCCTTACCATTGACCACCACTGATCAGCTTCCCCTTCAAAATGATAAATGGAAAGATTTACCTTTTGATTGTCCGAACATCCCATAACATCAAATATCTTTTCAAGGGCTTTAATCCATCCTTCTGCTGCCACTGGGTCAGAAGATCCATTGAATACAGGAGGATGTTGTCTCATAAAATGTTCCACCACTGTCATGTTCTGTTGGGGTACCTCTATTTTTCCTCTTGCATGGACGCCACCACCATTTATTGCCTACGTTAGCTGAGCCATTACTGTCACAAACTGCTCGGTTCCAATCCCTACCATTCCGGGCTGTTGATCAGGAAGGATGTCATTCTGTCGGTGCCTATCCTCTTCAGCATCCATGTTCCTTCTGTGGACAACCATTCTAAACAAACATTTCTTAGATGAAGCAACATGGTAATCTTTAAATGCTATAACAAATTAAACATAGATTGAAAATTATTTATGTTATTCTATTAGCATCACCTTAACCCCTAAAGTTATCTAAACCATCCTTTGATACCAACTATAAGGACCCGAACTTATTTCACACATAATCTTGAATTTATTCAAGAAAACACTTCATTATACATTTAGGATCTTTTCAAGTTTAGATCTTTAGAAAATTAAGACAAAACATTCATAACATTACACATTGTTACATAGTGGATACCATAAAATCAGTTTCCATTTTCCTGAGAATATAAAACATTAAAACATAAAACAAGACTCCTTGACAATTCTTCAACATTTTACATGTCTTCATTCCTTGTATTATTCATCCATTAACCTGTGAAAAATCATTTAAAAACATGGGATGAGCACAAAATCTCAGTAAGGTATGAAAAAGAAGGAAAAATCACATTAGTCCATGAATACACATGACGTATGAAAACATTTTCAAAATACATGCTTTACACCCATAAAATATTACTTTGTGTAACATGAGATTTACACAAGATCCACACAAACAAAATTATAATCATACAGGTATATTGGGGCATTACTTACATAATCTTGTAACCATCTTGGCTACCTTAAAATTTTTAACCCTCACGGCTACCTTACATTGTGTAACCATCGTAGTTACACTTGGAGTAACCATACGGCCGACCTCCAACTTAATCATACCCAATGCATTGGAGGGAAATATAGGTCCCAACCTTAATCATAAACAATTCCCAATAACCAAAACATAATCATACAACATAAAAAATAGCAAAAAAACATTGCCTTTGAATCTTATAAAACAGAATTTTAAAAAAAAGATTTTAGAAGAAAAGTCCCTTATAAACATCATATACTTGAAGTGAGACTTAATTGAGTGGATGGAATATGTATATACTCTGTAAATACACATAATTAAGCATAATATAAACAGAACCCATCACACAACCAATTTAAATAGCACATAAATTATAACGTAGAAGGTTAACCCAAAGAATGGAAATCGGGTTAAGAATTCCCTTAACTTGGGCTTGTCTAACTTCAAAATTGTTTAAACCTTCTGTATAATGGTCAAAAGGGTGTTATTAGTATTTTACAGAAACATGTTCATGTTTATAACATCTTATATGTTCATTTAATAACCTCATTTCATCCCTTATTTGTTAGTATTTGGTTCCTTGCATTATTTTGGGTGAGTTCTTTTGTGATTTTCACAATCGGTTCATGATGAATCGTTCTTGTTGATTGGAAGTGAAACTCCAGAATTGGAATGGAGTAGTATTTAAATATTTACAGTACCATAATTGATACCATTTATCACTTTGATGCTTTATATGATGATGATTTATAAGTTAAAACATTAATTATGTTCGTTTAGATCATTTAAGTGGATCCTTGATAATTACAACCACATTTAGTATAATAAATTTGAATCATGGGTACAAAAGAATTCCAGAACCTTATATGAGTCATAAAACATATATTATAACCTGGTTCAACCATATAAATGGTTTCATGACCAGACTTGAAATAATTAATGGAAATTGAAAATACATCGTCCACGATATCGGTAATTCGACACAAATGGACAATGTTTTTTTGATTCATTAAATAAGTGAGAGAGGAGGGGAATAATGATTTGTAATTTTTCATAAACATGTCAACATCCAGAATATACATGATTCTGGAGATTTCATGCCTCTTGGATAAGAGGGGGTGAAGAAAGAAGAGGAAGGAATCATGAAATAAAGAAAACATGAGAAATTTCTTACAAAAAATTCAGCAGCCTAACGGCGCCTCTTAAAATTTCATAAAAACAAGATTGATGAGAGGAATGGAATATCTCATCAATAATACAAAATTTGTACATAAAGGGGAAATATTTAATGAAATATTCCAACAAAAGGCAAAGGGAAAGGAAGAGAATAACATAAAATGGAAGGAATGAATGAAAATGAAAGAGGATGTTTACCTCTTGATCTCTTCTCCTTGAGATCCTTCTGAAGGGCTTTGATTTTGGTCTTTTGGTGAGACCAGTAGCTCTAGGACGTGGGGAAGAAGATTGAGGAGGGAATTTGGCAGAAATTATACAATGCTCAAGGCTTGAGAGGTGTGGGAGGAGGAGGGGAGTGAGGGTGGTATTTATAGTGGAGGAGGGGAGGTATTTTAGATTATTTTAATCATTATTATAATATTTTTATCAATACTATGAATAATCTCAAATCAAGTGGCCTTAATTAGTGAAAATATCATGTGAGTTCGAAGCATGTGGCCCTGAATCACTTATGATGTCATAAATAGTGCATTTTTACTGATAAATAGATTATACGGTATTTTACCGTGTTTCACTATTCACCGAAAATTCAAGAGTTTCAGAAAAATACCAAAAATTTACCCCAACCATTTTTCGATGTGTAGAATTCAAAAATGAACTCCATTTTTCAAAAATAATTTTCTAAATATTATTAATTTAATTTTTAAATAAGGTCACAGTTAATTCGAAAAATAACAATATTGAAGTGCAATTAGTTTTATGTGACATTGGAAAATTAATTAAGATCCCATTATCCTATTGCCATGGGAAAATAAAATAATATTATTATTTACTATTCATGAGGTCATATAACTATTCATATTACTATTCATAAGGGCATGTTACTATTCACCAAAAAAACAAGTTTGTTCCATCAGACTCTAAATAACATACTGAACACAATTGTAGATGACAGTTTCTTGAAATTCAAAACATAGAAGAAATAAAATTATGTTTAAAGGATACTTATAAATATATACCTTAAACAAAATTTCAAGCATTTTCAATTTATTTTTAGAAAACCTTGGGATGTTACACATATATTTTATATTATATATTATTCTTATACTAATCACTTTAATTCGTTATTTTTTCTTTAGAATTCTGCTACCTAATTTATTAAATCTTTCATTGTTTTTTAACTTATATTTTCTTCCTTCTATTTAGGTCTTCACTTTTTATTGTTATATCCAATTAATTTATATTTTCATCTAGATATATTCTTATTTTAATTTTATCCTTCTGAATTATGGTTATAGGATTTTGCTACACCATCTAAATCCACTTTTAGAGCAACATTCACAACTTATTTGAATTATTCCTTCTCACTCTACTTATAGATTATGGTTTTCTTATTTAATATTTGATTCTAATAATCATTTTACATTAACATAAAATAATTATCTACTTATTTTGTTTCCACTTCATGTTTATCATATACATTTGATCATTTATTATGACTTATTCATTTATTCCTACATAATATTTATCTTTTGTATTTAATTTTTTAGTTTTGATTTTACATTTGGTTTTTTTTGTTTTTATTCTATTTCTAATCACTCAACTTTTTTGTAGAACCTTATTTCGATTTATAAATTTTGGATTATGAATTATATTTTTCATACAGATTTTCCCTCACATTCACATTTTATCATCACTTTAAGATTTCATATTTTAGCTTTATCACTACTTGGTTATATTTTTTTTTGATTTTTGATATATATATTTTGAGATTCACTTTTGCATAAAATTTATTTAGTGTGGTTATTTTTTATTCAACCTCGACTTCAGAATATCTTTGTATCTTTTATTTTTTACTTATCTTCTTAATTAATATTTTTCTAATTTTTTTCTATCTACTTCGACATCCTCATCCACTTTCACTTATTTAAAACATTACTTTCCTCTTATGGTCTTTCTCATCATATATTAGCTTTGGAAACTACATTTTCATATATTTAATTCTATACTTCTACATTTGTATATGACTTTTCAATTTTTATCTATAACTCTTATTTATTTTTTATAATATTTTCCTTCCAACTAAAATCATTTTCTTCATATAATTAATTTTCCAAAACATTCATCTGTGTGTCCATTTTTATTTTCATTCAACTTGTTATGTTATGCTTTTATTTTTTTTCTGTTCTTAATTATAGGTTTTCTACTTACAAGCATTAATGTCTGGATATATGAATGATCTCTATAAGAGAGGAGGGGTTTTAGGTGATTGTTGTTTTTTATTTAAATCATAATTATTATTTTATTTTAATAATTAAAATTATAATTAACAATAGATTTTTAAATAAAAAATAATATACCCAGAAAATGAGATATCATATTTGAAAATTATTTGTATATTATTCCTTAGATAGATGATTTTTAATGGAATAAAATTTATTAATTTTTAGTTTCAAACAGTTATGAGATCCTTGCATAGGGATATGGTTATTACAACACTATAGTGTGAAATGATGAATCATCAGAGATATGATTACAAAACCTCTTAATTTATATTGTTCTCATAAATTTTTATATATATTTTTGACATAATAATATAACGTATAAATGTATTTTAATTTAATTTTAATATAATTTATCATAATTAAAATAAAATTTAATAAATTTGAAGGATTATGGATTATAAAATCAATACATTTCCCCCTCGCATATCTATTGACATTATGGGGAGAAATTGTGGGTCAGATGATCCTGATAAGACCCACATAAAAGAAGCTGATTTCAATTATCTACACTTGTTGGGATAACTAGGGGTGTTATTACAACTACTTGGTTAGTAGTATCTTAGTGGAAGAGGTCAAATTTGTCGATCCTTTCTGTGAAATGTAAAATAGTACCTATATTCAATCCTATCATCTAACATGGAATTTTCAATTCTTATAGATCATTATTCTGTAATATGGATTTGAAATTCACATCTATAACATGTCACTTCCTATGAGAATCATCCGTTTCTATGTTCCATAAGAAGCATCATTATAGTAAAACATACCATAGACAAATTATATTATAGTATTTGGCTGTTTTTATTCCCCATTGTTGTCGAGTCAGCATACACCCACTGATTTTGGAATGATATTTATTCAAATTCTAATTCATAATGATTATAAATGTTCTATTTCATTAACATTAAATGTTCTTGTTCTAATTTTGTGATTTTATTCTTATTAATATGAATTTTTTTTAAAAAAAATAGGGTAAAAAACAAAGAAAACCAAATTAGATTGGTGTTAACACTTTTGAAAATGATATTCAAGCCATTTTAAATCGTTCAAACATCAATATGACACTATAATTACTCGGTATGATTGACATATTCATTTAACCTCCACATTCTTATTAAAAAAGACAAAATAGAGAAAAAAAATATATATATTGAATGAATATTTATGACTTTTACAAATATAACGCAGGTCAATTTGACATGCGGTGTGGTCATATTGAATAAAAATGTAATTTTATAATATTTAATCATTTTTGAAACATGTTTTAGAGGGTAATAACATTGAAAATGACCTCATATTTTATTAAATAAATGTAAAATGTATAAATTTTAATTTTGGAAAATATGAATAGATAACATTTCAATATTAAATTTAGTTTATTAGAAATTACCAAAAGTTTATTGTTGATGATTTTAATGTCAAATAATGTGTATCGACAGTTAAAAACCTATAAAAAGACCTCATATTACAATTAAATAATAGGAAAATGGCCATTATTTAATTTTTGAAATATTTTAATAAACAATCAATAAATCTGATAAGAATTATTTCAGAAATAAATAGTTGTTTATTTTAATTGATTTAAAAATCAAAAAATGACTATTAAAATAATAAAACATTGAAAAAAATGATGGAATGTCGGGAAATCTTTTGAAATTGACCATTTATTATTTTTTGACATGTATTAATAGAACTCACATCAATATAACATTATTTATGTCTTAAATGATTTAAAAATAGTTTTATAATACATAAAAGTCCTTAAAAACATGTTTCAAAGTGTGAAAAGGTAGAAAACAACATCAAATTGTGAGATCACCACACATGAAATTTGATTTTCCATCTATTCCTAGAAATAATACATTATTAAAAAGATTATAGTTATTTCCTCATAATACGAGACCATTTTCAAGATTTCAAACTCTTTTCATTTTATTCTATTTCTTTGTACAAATTATGACTTCTAATTTTACTTATTTTTATTTTTATTATGAATTCTTCTAATATGATCAGCTTTATGTCTTGTGTTTCTGATTTTTTTTCATTATCTTTAATATTTTGTTAAACATATTCCATTAATCAGTACCAATCATTTACTTTCACTTCTTTTAGGACTCTAATATTTAGCATCTACAGTTACTTCACATTACACTATTGTATTCAACTTCTTTCCGACTTCATATACAACTACTAGTTTTGTATTTTTACCATTTCTTCTTTTGGGGTTTGTATTTTTTTCATTTTTTTTTATTTTTTTTATTTTTGATTATCCCTAGATTTTAATTCCAATTATTTTATTTCAACTTTTTCATCTCAGATTTCTGGATCTACTTCTATTTTAATATTTTTAATTCAACCTTTTAGGTTTTTGGTTTTGATTTTACTTATATTGATTTTTCTTGTGATTATAAATGAGTTTATGTTATTATATTAGTTTATTTCTCATATATTTCCTTTCTATTATAACTTATATTTTTATTTCTTATGAATCATTCCCATAGACTTTGTCGTAACTCATGGTTTAATATTATCTTCTTGGTAGGCTTCCATTTATTGTTTGTTCATCTCATACTTCAAGCATCTAGCATTGAGTATTTTCATTTATTTTATTTTCTCATTTAACTTTTATTTTGACATCATGATTCTTCTTTTTTTAATTTATTTTGGATTTTATCTTCCAGCCTTAGATTTTACTTCTTGTAATGTTTTATTTTTTTCTGGAAATTGTCTTTCTAATTATATTTTATTTTTATTAATGGTTTGACTTTTTTATGTTTCTCCTTTTTTATAATGTTTTTTATTTTACTTTTTATTAATATGGATTCTTAATTTACTCATACATTTTTATCACCTCTCTTTTAGATAAACTTATAATGTTGGTTCTTCCCTTTAACTCTAGTATTCTTCTACCATTTATCTAGATTTTCCCTTTTATTATACTTATATTTAATTCCTTTTGTGTGTGTCATGTATATTTATTTTTATATCAGGAAAATATATTGTTTCTTTTACATATAACTTGTGTTTTGTTCATCTCCTTATATATTTTGGATTTTAGATTCTACTACACCTTTTATTTCCACTTTTGGAGCTACATTCATAATTGATTTTGACTTATTCATTATTTTTATACTTCTATGTTATGGATTTTTTATTTGAACATATTTTTATGTTCATATATTACATTTACATAAAATCCTTTTTATACTTTCATTATATTATTACACAAAATTTTTCATCAACTTTTTATTATGTATTAATTAATTTTCATTTATGCCATCTTCTGAATTTTCATTTATATTATTCCTTTTTAATTTCTTTCTACACTTGTTTTTCCCCTATTTTCAACATATATAATTTATTATATAACCTATATCTTATTTAATGATTTTGTATTCTACATCACCTTTGAAATTCTCATTGGATCCTCATTTTCAAATTTCACATTTTAGCTTCATCTCTTTTTGGGTGCTTTGACTTTTGATTTATGATATCTAATATATGAGTATAATTTTTGTTTCAAATGTTTCTAGTATTAATATTTTTTTTATCAACCTCTAATTATGAATACTAGTTCTGAATTCATTTTTTATTATATTCCTGATTCATATTTTTCTATTTTTTGTATCTCATGAAACTTCCACTTCCCCTAACACATCTTCCTTTAAACTATTCTATCAATTTATTCTCTTGCTCTTAAACTGGCTTTGGAAACTGTATTTTTATCTAGTTCAGCTTATGATTCTTCATATGTATATGGGTTTTCAATTTTTTTCCAACTCTCCATTATTTCATCTAATTTTTCTCTAAAAAATCTTATAATGTTTCCCTTATAATGCATTTGTAACTAACATTATCTCCTTATGTCCATTTTTATTTAATTGATTTCATTTTCAATTGATTTTATTTTTTCATTTTGCTTTTTACTTTTAATTTTCATTATTGTTATCACTAATATACACATATATAATTAATCACCCTATTAAAAAGGTAGACTCGGGTTATTAGTTCTTTTATATTAATCACGATTATTTAAATCAATAAAAAATAAGTTTTTTTAATAAATAAACTTATAATAAACATTAGATTTTGAAAGAAAAAATAATATGTCTTTTAAATTTGATATTGAATTTGAAAATCATCGGTGTAATGTTTCATAGAGTAATTTGTTTTTTGTAAATTTAAAAAAAATTAGTTACATACTATTTGGATACCCTTTCATGAGGTGGTGATTCCAAGAGCACTATTAGGAGAAAATGAAAATCATTTGAGGTATGTATAATAAACCTCTTAATTACTATTTTTATCGTGAAATTTAATATTTATTTTAAGATCATAATGTAAAGCTTAATTATGTTTCTAATTTAATTTAAATTTAAATTATCTTAATTAAAATTATATTTTATAAACATAAAGTGAATAAATTATTGAAGCGTTGTGCTTCCCTCTAACAGATTTGATAACATGATATATTATTGGTAACGCTGATGATGACAGGGAAACTACCACCCCCATTAGAGGTTGGTTTTTATTAATTTTTCAAAATAAAATCTTTTAAATACTTGGATTGATGAATCAAAACATGCTAAATGTTTTATTGAAGTTAACATGATATTTGTTTTGATGTTAAATTTCTAGTCCCTTTCAGATCAGATAGTGGTGGCTTTAGATGTGTTCCCAATGAACATGGGTTCATGTATGGAGGTAAATGTGGTTTTTCTATTTTGTGGAGGGATAGTGATCCTACATATCCTGATTAAACCCATGCATATAGAGACACATTCGATGATCTATACTGGTTGGACCACCTGGTAGCATTATCAAAACATCCATATTAGTGGAATATTTTGGGGGAGATATCTATTGATCCTCAATAGGTAATTTCAAATTAAGTACATGTATAATCATATCTTTTGACTTAGACTTTTTTATTCTTTGTTATCAGAGATTATTCGTAGGATATATTTATTTGTAAATTTCTAATGATATATATGGGATTAGAAAATTACTTCTTGGAATTTTCAATTCCACTATCAATGAAAAAAATTATAGCACATTGATTTATTACACATAATTACTGAAGATATATCTCATAATCAATAATTTTGGAATATCTTTCCCTTTGTGGTAACACCGGTGCGATATCTTCAACTTTAAATGATAAACTATCACCTTTATAAATTTATTTTTATTACATTGAATAACTCCTAGAAAAAGAGGGTCAGATCCATGTAGGGTTAAAATAATAAAATTAGCTCAGATTGACATTGGAACTTAAGAAAAAAATCATTTATCAATTTTTCCTATTATACTAACTAACCACATGTCAATTGAATACATTAATTTATCTGTATAATCAAAATTTCTATTTGGATTTCACATTCTTATTAGTGTTAAAAATCAACTATTATGGGTCAGAACCAAGGATATGATTTCATACTGTAATAAAAACAGTGGATAAAGATCCCCTTATTTTTTTTGATATATAGTAATCGACCATTCCTTAATATAATGAAAAAATTGATTGATATTTTCCACTATATAATATAATAAAATGGAATATCACTCATAAATGGGTTAAAATCAAGAATACAACTTATGAGTGGCCTGAAAACATAGTAAAATGATCCAGAGGTTATTTTTGTTCTATATGAATTATCAATGCGTCAACTCAATTCCCATATTAATCAATATGATGGAAACTAGGTTTTTGTATTCCAGATTCTTGATAATAAATGATAAATAACCTATATCAATGTTAAAACCAAGGAAACAAGCAGAAATTGGTGTGAAAATTTTAAATTTTTTTGATCCATTTGTAATCTATAAGAACCAACTACACATCAATATGAAAACATGAATTTCTTGGTAGGATATAAAGTTCTATTTGGATTTCATATTCTTATAAATTTGACGGATCACCTAAACAATGTCAAAAATGATAAAACATGCTTATATTTCCACGAAAATTTTGGGAGTTAGCCTATAATAATATGGGATCTATAGGAATCAACCACATGTCAATCTGATGCTTATTTTTCTATATATAATCCAAATTATCATTTCTCGGAAATATATTTTTATTAAAAGGGCATGTCGCCCATAAAGAGTTCCAAACCATGTAATTAACTTTAGATTAAATAGAAACATAGGAATATGATTCTACTGACATTTATAATATATATAAAATATACAAACATCAATAAGATGTTCATATTTCTTAGTATAATAGGATGTATTATTTTATATTGTTGATTCTTATTAAGAAATAAAAAATCACCCATTTATACGTTAAATCTGAGAAAATGGGCTCATATTGGATTGAAAATTAGGTAAAATAATATTTATGTTATTTCTGGATTTTATTAAGAAACCAATTTTCAATATGAAATTCTAATTTCATGCTATGGTTGAATGTTCTATTTAGACATTATAGTAAAAAGTCTCACCAAAAGGGGTCGAAACTGATCAAACAGGTTTTGATTAACATTATAATAAAGGATAATGATCTCCAAATAATTTTTAAAAGTTAATAATCAATTGTGTATCCAACTTATTCTTGGATTTCATGATTTTATAAGCTATCCTTTTTATATAATATTTTTACTAAAGTTACTTATCATTTGTTGAGGTGTCAAAACCAAGGAGGTAGCATTTCGTTGCTCTAAAGGATTTGGATAACTACCACTGTCAATTATGATCAAAAAGAATTATTCATGTATCAATATGATGAAAGGATTATTTGTTATGATGTTAACTATGATTTCATATTATTAACTCTTATTAATAAATGATAAATCACCCATGTAGTGGTAAGAATTTAGAAAATGAATTCACAATAGTGAAAAAACGTAGAAAAATGAACTACAAGATATTTATGATAGGTAAAAACTAACCATGTGTCAATATAAAAACATAATTTATTGGTATAATCAAATGTGTCACTTCAATTTTATATTATGATTAATTTTAAAAGTCGCCTTAATTTTGTGAAAACCATACATATGAGTTTATATTTCTATGAAAAATTAAGATAAGGATACTCAAATAATTTTTCTTCTATAAGAATTGAAGGCTTGTTAATTCGATGCCTGAATTTTCAATATGATTCAATTTTGTTTCACATTTCTATTTTAACTAAAATGAAATATCAAACATCAAGTGTTCAAAGCTATGTCGATGTGGATTTTTTACACATGTTTTCAAAATATTTTTAAAATAATTGAATGTCCACTTTTCATTGTTTTGATCTCACCATGTGGTGGACTGATGAGATGTCCATTTATAAGAGTCTCAAATTATTTGATAAATATTTTCCAATGATTCTTTAATATGATAAGTCCCTTTTGTAGCTTTAAATCTGTTGACAAATTTTTATTGAATTTTAAATTCGTAAATTTTTTTTTTTCATTCAATGCAATCCCCATGGAAAATTGATCGGCGACCTGTTTTTAAATATGAAATATTAAATGGAGGTAATTATCATGAAATTGCATCATAATTCTAGGCCATTTTCTATGTTTTAAACCATTGAATCATGTTTTTTGAAGACTCTTAAATCTATTGAAATTTCATTTTTGATAATTATAACCACAAATTACATATTATTAACATGTGATCTCGCTATATATATCAAAAATTAGTCAACATGCATTGTTATATGATTTCATGAAAATTTAAGATCATTTATTGCTTTTGAACCTTTGTTGTTAAATAAATAAAAACACATTTTTTATCATTCTGATCAAACTATACATTGTAAAAAAAATTATCTATTCCTAAATTTCGAAAATTAAATTAATGTTGTTTCCTAACAATTTCACAGTAATCCACGGTCATTTTATTTATTCTAACCATCTGAGAAACATTTTTAAAGACTGTTAAATGTAATAAAACTTATTTTTCCATCATTCCAACCACGAAATAACAAATTACAACATGTGACCTATTCATATTTTATGAATAAATCAATGATCATTTTCCTATGATTTCCGGACAATTCGGGTCCCACTTCTTAGTTATTCTAACTAAACTTCCTTATATATTGATGTGTGGTCTATATTTACATGTCACAAATTAATCATTGATTATTTTATTATGATTTAATGAAAAATAAATCTCATTTTTTATGTTTTGACCATTTGAATCATGTTTTTTTAAAAATTTAAATCTAATAAAACTCCTTTTTTCGGGTATTCCTTCTATACTGCATGTTTGATTGATGTGTGATGTATTGAAACATGTCAAAAGGTTATCAAAAATATTTTTATTTTGATTCTAGAGAAATCTGGTGTAGATTTCGTGGTTATCAATATTCATTGTATGTTTTTAACTTTTAAACCAGTAAAAATGCAATGTTTATTATTATGATCCAACCAAGATTTGAATTGACATGAAATCTATTCCTACATGTTAGAATTCATACAATGAGTCATATTAGTCAACAATCTATTTTTATGATATCCCATATTAGATAACAGTTATTTTCCCATCATTTCATGATAATCTGATGTCATTGGCTAGGTTTTGACATTTCAATGCACATTTTTAAATTTAATTAATTTGAATAATTTTTTTCAATCATTCCTACAACATTAAATTGAAGAAAAATAAATCCATAACTTTCACTATTAAATAAATAATCATTGTCCAATGATTTCACTAATTAACTCCTTAACCCATTTTTTGACTTTTAAACCAGTAAAAACATTATTGATCATTACAAGGTAACCACAAGCCAAATTCATATGTGTTCTATTCCAACCTGATAGAAATTAAACCATGATTCATATTTGGTTGTTATCCAATGAAAATTTGACGATGTTTGATAGGTTTTGACCATTTGACCCATGTTTTTTTAAAATTTTAAATCCATAAAAACATACATTTGGTTTTTCTAAGAAAATATCTTGTCAAATTGATGTGTGTTCTATTCCAACATATGATACATTAAATAGATTTTATTGTCATGTGATTTTTATAAAAATTCAAATTCATTTTCTAGGTCTTGAAAATGTAATTCAATATTTAATGAATTTTAAATATATATATAAAAAATTAAGCCACGAAAACCAAAATTCACACCATATGGGCATTTGATCTATTCATATATGTCACAAATTAATCAATAATTATTTTTTTATTCTTCATAAAAATTTAGTCTCATTTACTAAAATTTGATCCTTTGATGTTAAATCAATAAAAACATCCATTTGGTGATTCTAAGAAGACAACATGACTATCGATTCCCTATCTATTAATATATACTATAAATTAAATTGATGGTAATTTATTTTGATTTGGAATCATTTTTAGGTCATTTACTAAATTTTTATCATTTGACGCATGTTTTTAGAGACTATCAAAATTGATAAAACATATTTATCATCCCATCAAAATGTATTGATGTGAGGTTTACTTGTATATGTCTCAAATCAATCAATTATCATTTTCCTATTATTTCTTAAAAATCTGAGCACGTTCTCCTAGTTTTGAACATTTGAAACACATTTTTTGGGGTTTAGATCAATAAAAATTCACTTTTCATCATTTCAGGAAAACCACATATGGTATTGACAAACAGAATACTCCAACATGTCACAAATTTAACAGTGGTTTTGTTATAGTGAATTATTGAAAATTTCAGTTTATTTGTTATATTTTGACTATATAACCTTTTTTTATTCATTTTTAATTGTAAAATATTTTTTAGATTAATTTAACCACATTGTAAATCGAAATGAAAAGAGGTATACCCCTATAGGTTACAAGTTTATTGGTGATTGTTTTACTATGATTTCATGGAAATATAATGGTTTTTTCTTGATCATTACCTATGGAATCACATTTTTAATTATTTATTAATAATTAAAAATCAATTTTGGTTATTCTGAGCTCACTTCACATAAAATTTATTTTTCTTCTATCCATACATGTCAAAATTTATTCAAATGTCATTATCCTATGATTTAAAAATAATCTATGATCGTTTTCTTGTTCTTGAATATATTAATTTTAACTATGCCTTCAGATAATATTATCATATTTATATACAATAATTTTGATTTTGGATTCAACATCTATAATTGTTTTACAATTAAAAATGACATAAATGGCCATAAAATGATTTTTGATCTATTAGAATCAACCACGTGCTAGTTTGATTCCCAAACATCACAGTATTTTCCAGAGTATCTTTTCACCTTAATATTTTTTTTCAAATAACATATCACACATCATGTGGTCAAAACTAAGGACAACATTAGATTAACAGTTAAGTATAAGAAAATTAAATTTTCCACATTTCTATCAAACCTATATTTAGATAAATGTGTTTTCTATTCCTATTTTTCAAAAATTTAATGATTATTGTGTTTTTATGATTTCATGATAATTGGAGGTCATTTTATAGGTTTTAACTCTTTTACACAAATTTATAGTTACATAAATACAATTAAATTATTTCATCAGTATTTATGAACACTCCCTACATAAAAATTTCATGTGTTATATTCATAATGAAAGAAATTAATCAAAGACCATTCTCTAGGATTTCATGACAACTTGATATTTTTTAAACACTTTTCACTCATTAGCTCATGCGGTTTTACATTAAATCAATAAAATCACCTTTTTTTTATAAAATCACTGGCCGAGTTGATGTAATAACAATTTATATATGTCAGAAATTTAACAATTGTCATTTTCATATGATTTAATGGAAATTTCATGTTTTTTTCTTTGGATATATTGAAACACATTTTTAATGAATTTTAAAACTAATAAATGATTTTTGGTTATTTCAAACACACCGTTTCTTCATTGACATGTAGTCAGTTTATAATCGTCAAAAATAAATCATGTATCATTCTATTATGCTTTTACAACAATCATAGATCGTTTTCTTTTATTCAAACCATCTGGTGTAAACTTTTAGACTTTTAAATCTATAAAAATGCATTATTATACATTATAGTAAATTTCTTTTTAGATTGATATTTGGTCTGTTAATATATGTCAAAAATTAATCAATAGTAATGTTTCTATATTTACACCAAAATTAATGTTCCTTCTTCAGTTTTCACCCAGTAATTTATATTTTTATTGAATTATATTTATTAAAACTATTTTTTTATTATTTTGACCAAACAAAATGTTTAAATGAAGGTCGTTTTTTAAAAAATGAAAAAGTTATTCGAACGATATATCTCTACTTCATAAATAAAAAAAATAAATCAAAAATATTTTTTATATGATTTAATGACATTTATATGTCATTTTCTCGGTTTTTACCCCATCGAAGATCACCCTTAAACATGTAAATAAACAAAAATGCATTTGTAGTCATTTTAATATAATGAAAGCCAGTCTGACATGTGATCTATACCTACATATCAAAAAATTAAACGATGGTCATTTTCCTGTGATTTTATGAAAATATGAGATCATATGTAAGGTTTCGACCATTTGACAAATATTTTTAATGAGTGTTGAAAGTAATAAAAAGTTTTTATGATAATTCCAAACATAGAGCACAATAAGTTCTGTCACAGTAAGTTTTTACATGTCACAAATTATTCAATGATATTTTTCAAATTATTTCATGAGACTTTACGGTTTTTTTATGTTTTGAACTTTAAAAAAAAATTAGACATAAATTTATAAAAACACACTTTTGGCCTTTTTTTAGAAAATCACTAGTCGGATTGATATACAGTCTATTTCTATGTTCCAAAAATCAAATAATGGTATTTGTGCTACATTTTAATGATTATCCATGGTCATTTACAAGGTTTGGACTAAATAGAATATTTTTGATCATTTTTAAAAGTAATACATCTTTCTTAGAAATTTTAAAATCATTGTACATTATATTGACATGCAGTATATCATACATATAATGAATTTAATGGTAGTTTTTTCAGTGATTTAATGACAATATGATTTCATTTTCTATGTCATAACCCTTTGAATATCAATTTCAAAGATATACATGTCATAAATTATTCAAAAACTATTTCATCAGATTTCATTCTAATATGAGAACATTTAAAATATTTTGGTCATTTGACTCAAGAGTTTTTTTAGATCCACAAAAAATCAATTTTAGTCATTTTGATAAAACTACATGTAGGATTGCTGTGTAAATTCTTCGAACAATCCTATAATTAAATGAAGGCCATTATTCAAAAATGTCATGGTAACCTGATGTCCTTTCCTATATTTTGAAACATTGAAAACATATTTAAAGAATATTAGATTTAATTAAACAATATTTTAAATCATTTTGACTGAACCTCTAGTTATATTTATGTGACTTCTCTTCGTACATGTCACCGATTGATTATCAATCGTTTTCTTCTGATTTCATAAAAAAATAGGGGTTGTTTTCTATGTTTTGACTATATAATGGAAGTATTTTGACATAAAAAAATGAAACAATATTAGTCATTACATTCTAAATTCAGTTCAGATTGATGTTTAAGATATTTTTATATGTCACCATTTAAATGATGATTTGTTTTATTAAGGTTTATCAATTATTACATATCATTTTCTATTTTTGACACTTTATCTATTATTTTTAATGATTTTTGAATATAATAAAATTGTTGTTCTATTCATTATGACCACATTGCAAGCACTGATTATTGGATTTACATTATATCTGTTAAGACATATCAAATATTAATCAATGATATTTTTCATATGATTTCATGATAATCTAGAGTCATTTTCCAGGTTTCACCCTTTCATGCACATTTTGGATCTTTAAAATTAAAACACACATTTTTACATTCAAATAAAATCACATATTGGATTGATGTGTGGTTTATCCATATTTATCAAAAAGTAAATGAAGGCTATTTTGTTAAAATTTCAGAACATTTCCATGTTGTTTTTATAGTTTTGAACACATTACACGTATTTTTGAAGACTGTTAAATCTATTAATATTGTTTTTCAGTCTTTCAGACCACACTATTTGATAGATTGATATGTGATTTATACTTGTATGTCACAAATTTCGAATATTTCATTGGATTTGATGACAATTCAATATTGTTTTATAGGTTTTGAATCTTGTTTTTAAAGACAATTAAATCTTATATTAATTGTTTTTTGGTTATTCTAAACACACCATAAGACAGTTTGACAAGTGGAGTATTCATTCATGCCAAAATATAATCATATATCATTTCCCTGTAATTTAAATATTATATGAGGTTGTTTTTATGATTTTAACCCTTCAACACATATTTTTTACTTTTAAGTCAACAAAACGCACTTTTAGCCATAATGAGAAAACTACGAATCAAATTGACATGCATTTTATTCCAACATGTGCAGAATTAAACCAGTAGTCTATATGACATGTGATTTATTTCTATATATCAAAATTAATGGAGGGATATTTTCCTATGATTTCATGATAATCTAGGGTCATTGGTGAAATTTTGGACTTGTTGGCATACATTTTTAATGATTTTCAAATCTAATAAAACTATTATTTAGAGATTCTAACCACGCCATATTTATGTTATGTATCTTTTTAGATGTTCCAATTTTATCAAAGATCATTTTCCAAAAAAATTTACGACAACACATTGTCTTTTTCCTTGCATTGACTTTTTTCTCTCAATTTTTTACATTTAAATAAAAAAAATGTTTTTTGGTAATTCCAATCAAACTACATGTCAAATTGTTTTGGCCTATTTCAAAATATAACAAAATAAATATTTTATTTTTCTTTTTATTTTTTGAAAACCCACTTTTTTCATAGTTTTGACTGTATAAATTATTTTTTAATATTTTTTACTGTAATTTATTTTATCATTCTGGCCACCCATGACATTATAATGACAAGATGTCTATTCCTACCGGTCAAAAATTAATTTATGGTCATTTTATTGTGATTTCATGGAAATGAAAGATCATTTAATAAGTTTAAATTTTTTGAAGCATGTTTTTTGAAGGTGTTTAATGCTTTAAACACAAACTTTTCATTATCTCAAGGTCATCATACATTTTATTAATGACACATATATTTCAGTAGGAAGGCAAAATTATTTAAAAAATGTTTTCCAATAATTTGATAATAATTCAAGGTTGAATTCTATTTTTTGACCATTTAATGTAAATGTTTTGACTTTTAAGTCCCAAAAACACAATTTTCATTATTTTGGGAAAATTGGGGGTCCAATTAAAATAATGTTTTTTCATACATATAAAACATTAAACAATAGTAATTTTCAGGTTATTTCACTATAATTTGTTACCGTTACCATACTATTGACCCTTTAAGACACAATTGTAATGCATTTTCATCTTAAAACATGCACTTTTTGTTATTCTGAGATGACTGCTTATAATATTGACTATCTTTTTATTGAAACATGTAAAAATATAATCAAATATTATTTTATGATAACTTTACTATATTTTCATTATCATTCTCATTAGGTTTTTACCTTTAGAAGAATTTTTCCATGGATCATAAATTTTCAAAAACACTCTTATGATACATCCATGAAAAATTCATATCGGATTTCTATTCTAATAGCGATTATAGAGGCCATATATCGATTTGGAGGAAATATAATATAAAAGTGTAAAAGAATCATTTATTTAGGGGTAATATTATTTAATGGGGGTCTTATTTATGGACATTAAATAGGGGTTAGGCTGGTAAGATAAGAGATGTATGAAGTTGAGATAATCGGCCGTAAGTCTTAGAATTTGGCCTATATGTCTTTGATGAGAGATCCTTAGTACTCTTGATTTTTTCTTTTTCTACACACATTTTTTATTCTTCTTCTCTCACATGTTGTTTCTGTAGTGTTTCTCCTATAATTTTCTAAATAAAAAAGAAGGTTTCCCCCAATTTCTTCTATTTTCGATCTATTCAAACATAAAACATATTAAAGGAAG
Source organism: Viscum album (assembly GCA_963277665.1). Lineage (NCBI taxonomy): Eukaryota > Viridiplantae > Streptophyta > Magnoliopsida > Santalales > Viscaceae > Viscum > Viscum album. The sequence continues at coordinate 1,823,187,014 of OY728164.1, forward strand.
TATATTATAATATAATTTCATGACACTATGTGTTTTTTTCTAGGATTTGACACATTGAATCTTTTTTTAAAGACATAATATAATTGAGATTTGTTTTTTATATTTCCTACCCTATCTCTCATCATATTGTTGTGTGATTAATTAATTCATGACATAACTTTACCATGAATCATAATCGTATGATTTCATGAAAATCCACAGATTTTTTCTGCTTTTTGATGATTTGAAGTATGTTTTTTAAATAATTTTATATGAAGTTCATATCGATTTGTATTGATAGGATATCTATTATATGTTTTGTATATCTTATATTTTATTGAGAAGATAGATTATTTTTTATGATTATGCTATATTTTGAATATAATATTGATTATCGAATACATTTTTGGGAATTTATTTATTTTACTATTAATGAGAATTTAAAATTGTTATTTTTATTTTTATTATTCACATTTATTTTATAAAATATATGAGAGAATCAGTGGCCGCCATTGGAAACCTCCAACGGTTATTGAAAATGCTAAAAATTATATATATAAATATATCTCAAATTGGAAAACTACCATATATGGTAGCTAAATTTTATTTGCATTCCCAATCTGTAACTACCACTAGGTAGTCAAAAATAATTTCAATTGATTACTTTTAGCGGCTGAAAATGAAAACATTTAATCTAGTGGAAACTTAGATATTTAAAATATCTATAGAGTTTGAAGGTATAAATCATATATTTATTTTCAAAATATTATGTACTTTGATTAATTTATATAGATATTGTTATAAAGATATTATTTTAATGAAATTTTGATTAAGGATTCATGATTTTCAATAACATGTATCTATTTCTACATATCAAAAATTAGGTGGTGGTTATTTTCCTATGATTTCATGAATAAATGAGGTCATTGGTTAGGTTTTGACCATTTTAAACCTATTATAATGATTTTTAATTAAAATGAAACTTTTTTAGTCATTATTTTTGTAGTTCAATGAATTGTATTCTATTAATGAAAATATGATGTTGTTCTATATGTTTGACTTCTAAACTCGGGTTTTTTATTATTAAATCAAGATAATAGTACTTACGGTCATTCAAAAATTCCCAAAAATTTTATTGATTCTTTATCTCTTTCTATATGACCCAAATTAAACGATGGATGTTAGTTTGTGATTTCTTATTAGTTTCATATTTCTTGTAAGGTTTTTATTTTATGGCCTATTTTAATCATTTTTTACTATAAAAATATTTTTCATTAATTATAATCAAACCGTTAATAGTAATGATGTGAAGGATACTCTTACATGAAAAAACATATTTATTAGTAATTTTAATGTGATTTTAGGATAACCTAATATCATTTTCCATGTCTTGACACTTTGGAACATGTTTTTTAATGTTTAAAATCATTAAAAACACAATTTTTGTAACTCTATGGTCACCGTATGTTTGATTGATGGGGTTTCTATTTTTAAATTTCATAAAATTATTTTAAATTTCATTCCTAATCTTCTATGAGATACTGACACACTTTTCATGGATTTTACACTTTGATGAATGTTTTTAATCATCTAAATATATAAAAACAAACTTTTTTCTTCTACATCTATCATTATATTTTCTCGAAGATAAACATTCATTTTATCTATAACTCTAGTTTTTATCTTAATCATATACTTCAAATTAGACTATAATTTCTTTATTTATTCCAAATTCATATTCCATTACTAATTTTTTATTCTTACATTTTCTTTTTTAGGATTTTATATATTATTTATTTTCATTTTTAATTATCTTTCTTTTATTTAATATTTTATATTATATTCTTCTTATTTATTTTATTACAATTTTATATATATAATATTTATTATATAACATATTCATCTAATTATATTTCATTATTTTGGCATTGATATTATGTAATTTTTTTTTACTATTTATTTTTATATGTTGTATATTTATGCTTATGTTTGTATTATTTCATATGATTTTTTATTCATACTTTTCATTATCCTATTACATCTACTTGTAATTTTTATAAATTATTTTCTTTGATTACCCATATACTTTTTGGTGAAACATTCACTTCTAGTTATTCTAACATTTAATTTTTTGTCACCTAATGCATTCAGGTTCTATAAATGAATTTTAATTTTTCATTCATATTTTATTATACATTTTTTTTCAACTTATTGGTTCTTATGTTGCATCCCAATTCTAGTTTTTGACTTCTAGGATCTTCTTTTACTCAGATTTGAGTTTTATTCTTTCTTCAAAAAAAATTTTACTTTTATTTTTATTTTTAAACCGGATTTTTTCTTATACATTTTCTTCGAGTTTTTTTTCATTTACTATTATCATGATTTTCCATTTACTCCTTTAATTTCAAATTCCATCTTATGATACTCTATTATAGATTGTACATCTACTTGTTACTCTGGTTCTTCCTTTTTCTTATGTAATTCTTCTACATAATGACATAAAATATTACATGTTAATGAAATTATACTAATACATTTATTCATTTACTTCTAATCCTCCTTTTCTCTTTTCCTTAAGAATTTCAGATTTTGGATTATGTTATTCCCACTTTTGGAGGTATATTCAAAATTAATTCGGTCTTATTCTTTCTCATTCTCCATCTAAATTACTGTTTTTTTATTTTAATATTGATTTTATTTATCCTTTTACATTTACATCAATTCTTTATTCTACAGCTGTTTTTGTTACTACATAAAATTATTCTTCAATATTTGATCATGTATAATTACCTATGCATTTATTCCCACTTTTAATTATAATTTTATATTAAACCATCAAATCTCATTTTAAATTTTTTTTGTATTTTATTTTTTTCTTATATTTTCAATATCTATATAGAAATCTAGAACCTATTTATTGATTTTTTATTCTAGATTCAGGTTCATATTTTTCAAAATCGTTTCCTCCATTTTTAAATTTGATCATCAATTTTACATTTTAGCTTCATCTCTGGTTAGTGATTTAACATTTGATTTATTATATCAAGGTTTTTAGTTTTACTTTTTCATTAAAATTTTATAGTCATATTTTTTTGTTCTACCTCTAAATTTAAATATGTTTGTGGATTTATTTCTTTATTATGTTTTTACATCATCTTTCACTAATATTTTTTGTCATCATTGACTTCCCCTTATACATACACATATTATTTCACACATTTATTTAACCATTTAAATCATAATATTAATCTTTTTCATTACTAATTGAATTTTCATCTACATAATATTATGCTTCTACAAAAGTATATTATTTGTCAATTATGGTTCCATGACTTCTTTATTTTTTCAACTTTTTTTCTTCTAACTCATATCATTTGCATCATATACTACCTTTTCAACTGACTCTATTTGTATGTCCATTTCAATATTTATGCCTTGTGTTTTTTATTTCTTATATTTTTTACTTTTTTTTATATTATTACTAATGTCATGATATATACATGATCACCCCGAGAGATGAGTGTTTTTAGGTTATTGTTGTTTTTTAATTAAAACATGGTTATTTAAATTAATAATGTAGATTTACTTTAATAGATTCGAATATAATAAAAAATCAATTTTGAATGAAAAATGATAATATATACTAAATAATGAATCATATTTGAGAATAATCAGTGTAGAATTCATTATAGAAATTTTTTAGGGAAATAAATTTAGAAATTTTTAGTTTCAGACACTTTGGATACTGTTGCACCCTTGCATAGGGAGGTGGGTCCTAGAGCACTATGGTGATAAAAGAATAGTCATCTGATATATAATTACTAATCATCTTAACTTATTTTTTATATGTTTTTTGATAATTTATTTTAGATGGTAATATAATATTTATCTATGTTTTCAATTAAATTTTAATTTAATTTATCTTAATTAAAATGAAAATATATTACAAATGAGGTATCACATTTTAAAGACATCCATGTAGTATTTCATATAGAAATGTTATTTTTATGGAAATAAATTTATGTATTTTTATTATCAAACTATTAGGATATCCTTGCACACTTTTCAAGGAGAGGTGGTTCCTAGAGCACTATAAAAAGAAAAAAAATTCATTTAAGTTATGATTATTTATCATATTAAAAACTATTTTTCTCAAGCATTTTATTATTTGATTTGAGATTATAATAAAAAAATTATTATGTTTTATAATTAATTTTAATTTATTTTTAACCTGATTTATGTCAATTAAAATTAAATTTAAAAAAGCATAATGAGGGTGGAATATAGAATCATTACACAAAACCCTCTTAGAAATAATGGCATGATTGATTCCTGGTTATGATTTTGATAGCTGGACAACCACCACCTCTATTGGGGGGTGATAAATATTGATTTTCTAAAATGATATCTTTTGGATTACTATTTTGATGAATCACAACCCACAATATTTTGGATAACATGACTTCTGTTTTTAACAGAACATTCCAATATCATATTGGTCAGTTGTGGGGGTGAAGATGTGTTCCTAGTAAACTTGAGTTTGATTTCTAGAGGTAATTTTTTTCCTATTATAAGAACAGGGTATGGGGATACTGATCCTCATAGGAGAAACAAATATAAAGCTACTTTTGGTGATCTATATTGGCTGGTCCACCTAGGTGTGTTATTTAATGTACCATATGAGATGCATCTTAGTGTCCAGGTTAAAAACTATTCATCCCTTCCATGTAATGTAAAATTAAGTATGTTTTGAATCTTATATTTTAACTAGTACATTTTTATTTCTCTATATTATATTTTATTCTTATTATTTATTGAGATATAGATTCTATTGGTTGTAGTATAGATTGGAAAAGTACTTCAGTAACTTTTCACTTCCTATGTGAAAATTTAGTTTCATTTCCTAGTAAGAAACATCATTATAAAAAAAATACACCACCAAATGTGATTGTAGTAGTTTTAAATTATTGCACCAAATTGTTGTAAATGTATCACATACTCACTATTTTGGAATGAATTTTACTCAATCATTGATTCTTTGTAATTACAGAAGTGCAATTTCTTAAAAATTAATCATGTATCTTCAAAATCTCTAATGTTATTATTCAAAAATTGAAACCATCTTTAAAAAGGTGTTAAAAACAAAGAAAGTGATCATATATTTATCCAAAATAGTAGGAAAAGGTTATTCAATTTAGTCTATCTCACTCCCAAATTTCTGGGTAGGATCGAAAGAATCATTTGGTATTCACATTATTATTAACGTGGGTCAAAACAAGAAAATAAGATTGAATTATAATGAAATTTTATGAAATATTCAAAAAGAAAATGTGTCAATATAATTTGTGGAGTGGTCTTAAAAAATGAACATACCATTTTATGATATTTAAAAGGCTTCAAAAACATGCTCCTCAGGGTCGTACCCTAGAAAATGTTCACATATTGGCTTTAAATTAATAGAAAATATATTTTATTTAGTTTTTGATATGTATGAAAATATTTCACATCAATCTATCATGTGTATCGTTTAAAATGACAAAAAGTGCATTTTTATTGATTCAAATGTCAGAATACAGGTGTCAAATGATGAAAAACTAGAATAATTCCTCATATTGTATTTAAATCCAAGAAAAATAATTTCTGTTTAATTTTTGACATGTTGCAGTGTACCCCATGTCAATCCGACAAGTGGTTTTCCCAAAATCAACAAGGGAGATTTTATTTATTTATTTTAAAGTAAAAAATAAGCATTGAAAATGATAAAATATAGAAAAAACCCTTGAATTTCATGAAATTATAGAACATTGATTTTTGACTAATTTTTGACATTTATGATTAGATTTTACATCTCTCTAACATGCAGTGTGGTCAGAATGACAAAAAAAGTAGTCTTATAAGACTTAAAAGTCCTTAACAACATGCATTAATGAGTTAAGACCTATCAAAAAACCTCAGATTGTGATCTCTCCACACATTTGATTAACGTGTTGTCTATTCCTACTTGTCTGAAATATTCAGCAATATTTTTCCAAATATTTCATGATAATACATGAACATTTATTATATATTGACACTATATCATTTGCATCAAGTTTTAGGTAGATCTTTTGACTTTTTCTAATATGCTAATGTTTATGTCTTATGTTTATTATTTTGGATTCAGCTTCTCTATTTTCATCTGCATCTACCATTAACTATTTTATATTATAAGCTTTCACTTATCTTATGACTCTAGTATATAAGTTCTTCTTCTACAACAGATTTAACTATTTATGGATTCTTGCTTACATCATATTCAAATATTGTTTCTTGGATTTTATCAATAATTATTTTGAATTTTTAATTTTGGTAATTTCATTTTTATTTATTTTATGCTTATTTATGATTGTTCCAATTCTTATGTTTATTATTCTACATTGTCTGTTTTAACTATATATTCTCTTACTAATGAATAAACTTCCATTTCTATATTCTAAATATGAATTATTGGATTTTTTATTTTTTTTTACTTATATTAATTTTTCTTATGTTTTTAATTGAGATTATGTATTTTGTTGCATTTTTTTCGTTTAATTTTTTTTCTTCTACTCTATTTCTATTGTGTATGAATTTTTATCCTAACTTGTGCCTTTTCATATTGGTTCAGCTTTCAATTATATATATGCTTCCATTAACTATTTCATCATATAATGATTGGATATGAAACACATAAAGGAAACATATATATAAAATAGAACCCATATAATTACTTGTGGAATAGGAGGAAGAATATTTAAATAAAACACTTCAATATGAAGCACAACCCCCTTTCCAAATCCCACTCAGTTGAATCCAAGCCTATGGATAAAGTCCAAAAATATTCCTTTTGGTCATCCCTCTTACCCTATTACCATAATTTTCAGGAACCAATCCCTAAAAAGGTATCCTTATTAGGCTGAAAATGAAGTTAGAGAGATAATACACATAATTCCTACCTTCAATTGGCCACAGTTTGGAAACTAGAATTGATGGTATGAAAAGGCACACAAATGGGAGGCATTGCCCTCTATAATAATAGGATCAAGAGATTGGATTAATTAATATTAAATAACTTCAAAAAATAATACAAAACTATTCCACAATTCATGTTTAATTAAAAAATATTCAAATAAAAATATCCAAATAAATATGTAAAAAATTCATAGGCAGTGACACACCAAAAACTCCCAAACCCAAGCTAGAAATGGCCAGCATGGTCTATGAAGCTCTCTGGGAAACCTGAAAGTATTTTACATACATAGGAATAGAATACAAGTATACATAGTAGGGTCAAACCAAAATATCATAACAATATGTAAAAAATATGATACCAATTAAAAACCAGAACCAATATCACTTAACCAGGTCAGCTAACCAATCACTTTTTCACTAAGTCACACTCACTAAATAATGAATGTAAATTATAATAAATTAATTATAAGAATATCAATAATATGGTACCCCACAAAACATTCCCATAGGTTTTTCATTCTCACGCCCCAAATTTTTAGGTTTTGTTTCTCTCATCTCTTCAATATAGTACCCCTTCTCGACCACACATGGGCTATCATATCATCCCATCAACCTAGAGTGCAATTGGCCATCACATACTGCCTAATGAAACCTAGAATAACGCATCACATCTAGTCTCTTGTAAATACAACTTGGATGACATATAACATCACATATATTTAAAGGATGCATGATTCATCACCTCAAAACATAACCCTAACCAGAATAATAGAGTATCATAAATGTGAAGGACATTATCCTTGTTCTATCCTCCTACTATGTATGACTCTCAACACAACCCATTTCATCAAACATTACCATAGTTTACTAATTAATTCTGTCTATCAAATAATGTGTATGTCATTATAATTAGTAAGAGGGATTAGAGAAGAGTGTCTAACCATCCATATATCTTCACAAGAGGGATGTTGGTAGAAACACCACAAAAATATTTCTTTTTTGGAATGTAGTGCTCATCATTTTGGGGTTGAATATAGAAATTTGAAAGAGCATAAAAGTTGTATATGTATATATCCACACACAGTACTAACTTATGGGTTTACAAATTAGAACAAACCAACTCAAAAGATCACCACCCAACCTCACAACATCTCAACATTCACTACAACCACTAAATACACAATACCTCAAAATTATCCACATACCACATTTTTAATTTCAAATTACATTTTCTTTCTCAACATAATCCATTTTCCATATTTCACCTTACAATATAATTTCAATTATCGTACACATTTATTTCACATTAAACATGAACCATTTTTGCAGCAAAATTAATTCTAATTTATTTACTCATTAACCATTTCAAACAATGTAATTTTAATTTATAATTTACATTTACATCCATTACTAAAAGGGAAACTACCACTAAAACAACCAATAATCATTTTCCCCTTTCAAATACAAATAACCACACATCTCCATCATTTCACAACCACAACCACGTTCCACTTCTCAGCCATTATTCCACAACATAAATGTTTTCTACATCATAATCATCATGTACCACATCCACTTATCATCACATCACCACCCTACATCAAAACCACACTTCACCACCCCACATACCATAACAACTTAATAATCAATATTCCCCTCATCACAACCACATGTCACAAAACATTTCACATCACATTTTTTGTATTTAGTAAATGTGTTTTCTTCTATTCCGCATATTTATTTTGTTATTACTATCATAGAAACCATATTTCCAAGGGGTGAAATTTTTTTAACCATATATAAGTGGTTAAAAATTTAAATTTTAGCTGATAAAAAATAACCATGTAATGAGGTATCCACAAATACATAAACCATAGTGTAAAAAAAGTCCTCAATAAATATAATTTTTAGTGACACATAAATCTCGTACAATCACCATATAAAATTGTGAAAAAGAATATGATTCAAACCCCCTTCCAATTAAATTTAAATTTAATCCAATTATTAATATTTAATTAAGATCATATAATGTTTCTTATAAAAATATAAAAAGATTATAACCCTTTCTTCATGATATAGTGGATGAGAAATGAAGAATTACCTACCTCAAATAGAGAATTCCAATCAGTATCACATGTTCAATCAATAGGGACTCCCCCACTGAGCACTGAAAATAAGAAGAACACCCTCACCATACTAGAATAAAAAAATGATTTATTACATTACCAAAACAAAATTAATAACATGATTCTAAAACAAAATACCATCCTAGATATTTAGTAGGAAGAAACTGGGTGAATAAAATAGGGGACATACAATAAACATCCAAATATCGATCCTCTAAATATATGGTTGAATTCCACTGAAAGGAGGATGAAATACCACCTTAGGAGAAACTTGGGTTACCCAAAAAATGAGATAATTATTGAAAATTTGATTGGTAAGGAGGGTATCTGAATATAATACAATAGTATCGCCTTTGAGACCTTGCTACCAAACTGTTGAAAAAACAAGGCAGTATAGTGCAGCTTAAAGCACCACATCCCAACCTAGATGGCCAAGAACCCTCTAAGAACTGAATATATATCCACACCAAATATCTTATAAAACGTTTGAGGACACCATAGTGTAGCCAAGGTCGCTATTCCACAAACCCGCAATGACCAGAAAGGTGCTTCGATTCATCAAAATCTACTACAATATAGCCATGCTGAAATTAAAAGTGGCATTGAACTCCCCTTGTGGCCTCCCTATCCCAAAGCCAACACCCCCATCTCACAGACCATATGAGGCTACAATGTTGTCCTTCTTTATAACATATCTATGAAAGAAATAGTAGAACCTAAAAAATACCTCCTCTATGTCTCTTACGTCATAGATTTCACCTCAACACTACATCTACCACACATTACATTGAAACCCCAAGGATTTACACTATGGAAATAATCCTCTTATACTAGATCCTCTATTTGTCTTCCAAACTCCTTAGGAATTCCCCTAGACACATCTACCACCAGAATTCATACAAATTGTATGGAAGGTCCATGTAATTTGACTATTTATAACTAATCCCACATAGACCTAGTGAAACAAATATACTAAAATTATTCTCTCTCCTTTACCACATAATATCCTCTAGTAATAACAATATTTAACCTTGAATTCGGTTTCTATCATTGGTCACCACTTTAAATCAACCTTTCCTTCATGGATAAATGTAACGAACTGGTTTCATGGTGTGAATAGTTTCTACCATGCCCTACTCTGTTGTCCCTCCATCAGTGATTCAATATCTGTCTCCTAGTGGAAGCACCCAAAAGTGTGGATCGTAACATGTTTTCATGGGTATAAAGGGAAACTCACACAAAAAACATTTTCCATTTTGATGTTTATCCTCCCACTACTAGGTCATTGTGTGGAAAATGATATTCCCATCAGGGGTGGTGTGAGTATGAACCTCACAGTGAGCTCTCATCCAAGAAGTCACTCCATGTCTTCCAAGTAATAGAAATTTCATATCTAGTCACTATGACCTCAAAGGTTTTGACGATGTCTATTATTTTGACTCGTGTACCTAAGAGAATTTGTGTAACCCACCTCAATGGAATTGAGGATCCTCATCTCCCATGTTAGAAATCTCCACATGTCGAGCTAATTACGTGGTGTGGAGCCAGGTTGTTTGGTTGTGAACAAGAGCCCAATATCTATTTTATTACATACAACATGCTAGAGAATATATATATATATGTTTAGGTTGGTGAGGCTGTAAATATGGTAAATACTCAAGCTACTCAATATATTCCATGATTGATCTATTCTACTAGATTGTTGAAAGATCTTTATATGGATTTAACATTTCAAGCCCTTGAAATGATCAAGCATGTCTTCTTGGAAATATTTCCAGGTTATATATGGGTTCACCTCAACTATAAATTAAAAACAGTTAATCATAATGAATTCCATACTAATATAATCCAGATCTGGATTTTTATAAAATGAAATAACCCAAGTACGTATAATATATATTTTTCATTATGTAATTAAATAGTTAAATTCATTATAAATTTATAATGAAAAAATTTATATTTTTATAATTTAAGGAATTTGTACTGATGAAATAAAAACATGAACATATTAAGAGTAACGTGACCATTAAGAATAGTAATCTTTCAAATAGAATAGCAATCTCACCTATTAATGTATAAAAAAATTTATGTGTCTTATCAATGAAAATATGATATATTTATATCCTAGAATAAATTAATAAATATTTTTTAAATGATAAATTAGTTTTCAGTATTTTTGTGAAACATAAATGTTTATTTATTATTTTATATTTAATTTAATGATTAAAATAAATGTTTTCATTTTAAAATAATAGATTCATAAATTAATATTTTATATTCATATGGTTATAAGTTATTTGATCATACCTTGATTAATTTTTCAAGTGTTATAAAATCAGTTATAGTTTAAAAATTATGATTTTTCGAAAAAATTATTCTTTTAAATAAAAATTAGATTCCTCATATTTAGAAAAAAATTTCAGAAAATGGATTTCATTTTTTAATTATACACATCAAAAAAAGTTTGGGGTAAATTTTTGGGTTTTTTTAATATACATGAATATTTGGTGAATAGTAAATCATAGTAATTTATGGTATATATATATTATATGTTAAATAAACAATTGATAACATCATAAATGATGTAAAGACATAATTTATAACATACCTTGATTATTTTAATATATTTAATGATAATTCTCATACTATTCAAAGTCTATAGAAAAAATAATTAACTAATGAATAAAATAATCAAAAACCCCTCCTTTCCTCCACTATAAATACAACCCCTCACACCCTATTCTCCTCACACCTCTCAATATTTTATCATTGTCCAAATTCAGCCCAATAATCTTCCCAATATTCTTCCCCATGTAAAATAATTTCTGTTATCACCCAATGGCTAAAACCAAGGTCCCTAAAGAAGATCTGAAGAAGAAGATATCAAGCGGTAAAAATCCTCTTTTATTTTCCTTTATTCCATTCAATTCATTTTTTTTCTTATAATATCATCACATAAGATTATAAAAGAGGATTAAAATCATATTATCATATATATTGTAAAATTTTATCATGTTTATGGAAAAATTAATCATCATACTTTTTCTCCTCTTCTGCTTATTCTAAAAATAAAAACATTTTCTATGATGTGTCGATTTACCGACATCGTGGACGATGTGTTTTTAATTTACATTACTGCAATCATTGATGTTCATCAACCATTTTAATGGATCAAATATATTTTAAATTTAATTATATAATCTCTTTTATTTAATTAAATTAACATATATACATAATATAAAATTATATATTGAAACTAGTTCGTTATTATAGAAGAACCACCAAAATGATCTGAATGAATATCATTAATGTTATATCTAGTGATTCATCATAATATCTGAAAAATGAATTATGGTATCATTTAATGTAATAAAAAATATTAATATCATTTCATTCCACTTCTATATTTTCTATTCCATTCATTAAAATATCTATTATGAATCAGCTATGTAGAGAACACTCCTTAAACAGTGGAAATAAAAAAATATAATTAATAAATGGACAGAATAATGTAATAAAATGATCATTTAAGATGTTATAAAAATTAATATTTTTCTATAATATATTAATAAAACTATTTAAATAGTTATATAATAGGTTCAAACACATCTTTTGTAATATGAGCCCAATGTAAGTGAATTCTTAACCCAATTTCTATTTTTTGGTTTACCATCTACATCATTCAATATATTGTACTAATTTTTTTGTAAATTATTTTGATTATATTATCTTTTATTTTCCTTATTTACAATGTATGCGCATATTCCTTTCATTATATTAATTTTCAATTCAATTACATTATATATTTAGGGTAATTATTTTAAAATCCTTTTTTAATCTATTTTTAAATTAATAATGTCTTATGATAATGTTCTGGTTATTGGAAATTTTTTATGATGAATTGTGGGACCAATATCTCTCATTAATTCATTGTTTATGTTTAAATTAGATTTTTTATTTATGGTTACTCCAAGTGTAACAGTGATGGTTATACCATATGGTAGTCCTAAGAGTTACATTGTAAGGTATTCGTGATGGTTACAAATAAAAATGTACCTGCAATTGTTACAATATTAAGTAAATAATGTCCCAAGTAAGATATATGGTTTATTTATGTTTTCAATGTTTTAAGGAAATTTATCATTTCACAAAGTAATTATATGATATGTTATGGGTGAGAATTATGTATTTATGAAATTGATTTCATATGTTTATAAGTATTCATGGAATAATTTTTTATTTCCTTATTTGTATATAACTTACAAGTATTTTCTTCTCTTGCAATGTTTTAAAATGTTTATGTAGGTATTTAAGGATGGGTAAGAGAAAATAAGAAGCCAAACTAAATGTTTTGATCATTTTTCAAAAAAATATTTCTATCCTTTTTAAAATCGTTTTTTATTATGAATGAAATGGAGACTATTTAAGTAGTACCCACTTTGTATTCTTGTGGGTTGATGTGTTTTAAATATTTCCTAATTATCTAAAAAAAATTATAAAGGTATTTGGGAATATATGAATTTATATTCTAGTTTAATTTGATATAATATATAATTTTTAATTTTGGGTCCTCATATAAAAGAAGGTCTACTAAATTTTAAAAAACATCTCAAATCAAGAGATCCAACCTCATGGATCACTGCCATAAAACATATAAAAATTTCTATGTTGAGTTGAAATATTTTTATCAAACCTCATGTAGTGAAGATGAGTTGATCATGAAACATACCCCTTTGGTTTCTCCAAGATTCCCAAACTATGCTAATGAAAAATTCAATCTGTGGCCACCTAGTAATAAGAGTTTTCCATGTATGGGGATGGTTGTGCCTCACCAAGATGAGGATAATTCTCTATATGGTGCTTTAAATCAGTCATAGAATGATTTATCTTAGCCTGGACTTGAACTATATTCTCATAGAGCTCTACCGACTCATATTCTAGTGTTTATCTGTAGTCGGTTGGGTCCTTCCACTACAACTCCCATTCTTTTTATGTTGACATGAGGATGTGCCAAGAGACTGTTATAATTGATAGAGTATAATACAAAAACTCCAATAATTTTTCCTCATTTATGAGGGTATTTTTATTTATTATTTAAATTTTCATGGATACCCATCACTTTATGATGTAGGCAATGTTGTAGACATATCTTATGAGGAGCACCTCGGTCAAAATCCAACTACTCATGATTAAATCTTATGAAGAAAGGCAGTGCATGGGTCATTGGATTCTGAGATGTGGAGTATGTAATTAACAATTTGTGTCACACAAGAAGAGTAGTCATAACTTGTTAATGGACACCAGCCGAGAATATTAGCAATCAACGTGATTGAAGGGGAATGCTTGATATTGAATGATGCTATGGAAGGAGTTACAGGTCGGATAACCACCATCCAAAAAGGTGTCTCTATCAGAATTAGTGCGTTAAAAGATATACAAGGACTATTTTTGATAGAGATTTCTTCCTCAAAAAATATTTCAATTAATAATCAGGGTTCACATCAGATCTAAAAAGAATTTGATGGTTAGTTCCTGCAGGCAAGAACAAAAGATACAAAAAAATGACATGGCACTAGTATATAGTAAAAAATAGAATATGTACATGTGAAATATGGAGAAGAATATGAAAAAAAAGAGACACATTTATGGGAAGAACTACTTCCTCTACCAAACCCACCCTTTTTAATCCATTCCAATGACTGATGTCCTAAAATTTTTCTCTCTTCCTTCCCACTTAACCCCTTCCCAACTTATAACTGATCCCCTAAAAACCCAAAAAAATTATAATTGCAATATTATCCCTCTTATAATAACTAATATTCCCCCCAACAATGATAAAATTTCCCTTCACTTGTGTTTCAATATTTTTTTCATCTTCTTCCTTTCACATTTCGGTTTTCATTAATTTTCTCTTCTATTTTCTCTTTTTAAATCATGCTACTTCCTCTCCATGATTTCATATTTTTACTTCTTTCCATTAATTTTATATTTAGTTGTTTTTTTTTCTAAAATTTATTTTTATACATTTATTTCTATTTTAATATTGTATTTTTTCTTATAATTTTTGTTCTAATTTTTGTTTTCCAATTTAATTTTGAGACATCTCTATTTTTCATTTACTTATATATCATATTCTTCTTATTTCTTATGTTTTACCACCTCTACATTAACTTCTTACTCAGGTTCATACGTTTTCCTCAAGAATTATTTTATATAATGTTTTAAAATTTTTCTAATTTGTTTTTACTTTTATTTTCATAATATTTTTTAAATATTTACATTTTATTTATATAAAAAACTAATACATATTTTCTACTCCATTTAATTATATTTCTTGCTTCTCCTTCAAACTTTTGAATATAGGATTCTTCTTCTGTAACTGCACAAGTATTTAAGGAAAAATAATTTTTTATCTATATTAATACGTATGAATAAGTTATTGATTTTATGTTAAAGGGGACACTTCTTCTGATATTGTACTTGACATGAATCAATGTGTTTCTCTGAAATCATACATTTCACACAACATTGAGTTATACCAAAATATAATACAATAATATTATTATTATATTAAATAGTAGTTAATGTCTAGCCATTGGAATGGATGGAATGAATAGAGTCACCTATATTTTGAAATATGGTTCAGACATGTTTAAATAATGGTTCATTGGTTACAAACATTATTATAAATGGAAATAAAAAACAATTGAATATAAAAGATGTTTTTTTTATAAAAACATATTTTAAATAGAAAATTTGTGTTTTAATATCACTCATTTTGGATTTTAATGAATTGAATATATATTATATATATATTAAATTTAATGTTTTTAAATTCATCTTATATTTTTATAGATATGATATAAGAAAAAATTCAATTTTTTAGATAAAAGCAGTATTTTTCTAAAAATGATGTTTTATAACCTTTTGACGAAGAAACATTTTTAAATTATTATTTTTCACTTATATTTGTTATATTTGAAAATATTAACATCTATTATATTATCATAAAATAAAATTATACTTTTATTAAATATTTTTATATTTGTGATAATGTTCATTTTTAATGAATACTGAAAAAATACTTCATTTTAATTCAAATCATTCATTCCATCTAATTTATTTATATTGATAAATTTATCTTTTAATTTTTATTAAGGTATAATTTGATTATTTTTTTTATAATTTAATCAATTATTTTTCATTATAAGTAATCTCACTTTAAAATTGGACATAAACACATGTCTATCTTTTGATATATATAATTTCATAAAAACTGCTATTTGGTTTTGGCAAAAGAAATTAATTTTAAACTAATTACTGAATCTTCTTTGTTTTGAATTTTGAAAAATATTTTCCATATTTTTAATCAAGAGGTATAAATTATGCAAATATGTACTTGTTATTTTTATACATTATGAATAGTAACTTTGGTAATTATTTTAATTACCAAAGTTAAAAGGTAAATCTAGTAAATAATGGTAAAAAATAATATTATAATAATATTAACCTACCCTTAAATGTGTCCTAGTCTTATTGGATGAGATATGTCCTACCATGGGAATCATTGGGTCAATTTTGGGACCCCATAGATCCATATGGATGTGAAAATGATATTTTATGAAAATAAATTTAAAGTAAAGAAAAATGTAACATAAACTTGTATCTTTTGGTAAAACAATTTTTATATAGGTTATATAAGTTATATTTTCTACTATAAATGGTCATTAGAAAGATAAAAAGATTTCATAAATCATGGTATTTTATTTATATTTTTTAGACATCAAATAATAAATTTATTTATGACGTAGTGATGATGTAGTGATTACCTTATTAATGAACGATTTAAATAAAAGAGATTATAAATACTAAAATAAATTTATTTTAAACATTATATCCCATAAAATAATTTTAGCAATGTTTATTACTTATTTTATTCTAATTAATGATGTTTTTTTTAATTAATCATGTTTTTATGGATTTTTAATAAGTCATGAAATGAATAGTTTAGAAATTGAAATAAATAGGTTAAAAAAATACTATTTTGTTATATGATATAATATTACTAAAATATAAGATTCGGAAAATTATACTCAAATAATTTTTAAAATGACATTAATTAACCAATTGAGCTTTTATTGGAATTTTATAATAATTATATTAACCATATAGTATGAATATACAAGAAGACATGGTAAGAGTTAAATTAGTTAACTGAGTGTTAGTGCTAAAATATAAGTTTAACTTTGTGACATAGACTTGTATAAAACTAATTGGTTGGGATTTTTTTATAATAAATAATAATATCTTTTAAATAAATTAACCTGGGAACATTTTAAAATGAAAATCTTTTTATAATAAATTAATACTTCAAAACATCCCAAGACTGTCCCACCTCCCTCTTATAAAACGACATCACCCATATCCATTTAATCACACATCTCAAGACCATTTACACATCTTAAATCTGCCCAAATAAGATCCCAACATGTATATATTCATCATAGAATCATTACATTGGGAATTAGGCAATTCCATAAATCCTTTTGTCTCAAATAAAAGGGATTTACACGTTTTAAGAGGTAGCATCTTCTCTAAAGATCATTTCCATTATTTTATATCTTCACTCCATATTGTATTATTATTTTTTGATTACATTAAAAAACCAGTATCCTTAATATACTATTATATTTTTATGAGAAATATTAAAACTATTCTTAGACATAACTCCATCTAATGGATATGAGCATACTGTTTCTGTGTACGATGAACTACTGCCTTACAAAAAAATGATTGTTCAATTTTCCCTATCCACCTCTCATGGTGGCCATTATGATGAATCTATATTTATATATGATATATGCTAAATTTATTTTAAATATATTCTTATTTTTTTTTATTTAATTCATACCATTATGCTATCCATATTGTGTAAATATGATAATTTCATTTGAGGATCTGCGGACTATTTCCCCCTCAAAGTGATATGACTCATTCAATCCATACATGGAACATATAAAATATGGAATTAATACAATTATGTAACAAATATCAAATAAGATATTATACTATAATTATAATATACCTATGTATCATTTAATTTTCATTCCGTCAAATATGTAAAAAAAATTGAATGTACCATTAATGTGTACGTATGACTTACTATCTCCATGAACGGTGCATTTCATTTATTATTCCAAATGTTTTGTAGTATTATAAATACACATATATACTTGATATATATGAATATAACGAATTAATATAACTGTAGATATAATTTAATTTTTACCACAATGAAAATTTGTATTTATAACAAGTACATTTTTTACTTAAGTACCGAATATCGATAAAATGATTGATAATAACAAAAATAATTATGTAATGTTTATTACAAGGTAATAAGTGATATAAAACGAATAATAAAAATAAGAAATTTTCTTAATCAAGTAGAAATTTTCTTTGTTTAATTATTTAGGGAAAACAAGGAACATACGTGATGAGCCAGACTCAAGGTAAGAGAACTTCATAACCCAATATCCATTATTTGGGTTAAATTTATACTTCTTGATTATGTAATGCTCTAATTATTTGAGAAATAACATTTCATATCATTTATTTTTTTTATAATTTCATTATTTTATCTTATATTGTTTCTCATAACTGATCTATATTATATAAAAATGATATTTGAAAGGGGCTTTGTCTCAATTCCCGTTCAGTGGGGAAAATTTTTGTTTATACACGGGCTTATTTTATATGATTTATATATATACCTTTTTATTTAAATTTATTTCAACTATTTTCAAAAGGAATCCTTTTCAATGATGAGTTTTACTAGATGACTAAAGGAATGTTTCTTTTTAACACACGTGGCAAAAACAACCTTTCCACCGCTGTGAACATTATTTGATATTTGGCTTCCTTGACAATCAATAATGTTTTTAAAAGTAAAATAAATACCATTTACACTTTTTTTTGAAAATTTGTTTGAGAATGTATTTATTATGTTAGTATATTGAAATTATATATTTGTTATTATAATGTGAAAATGTTATCTTTCTTTTATGCTTGTGTTATGTGTTATGATTATGTTATGGTTCTTGGGAATTATTTATGTATACAGGTTGTTTCATGATAATGCTATGTAGGGTGAGCCTAAGAATGCTTTCCAATTCATTGAGTAATGTGAAAGAGATAAATTTTAATGTTTATCTTAAGGGATCTAGGTTATATACATTGATAGGTATTTAAACGTAAATCTCTATGTAGCTGGGAAAACTACAATGTAAGTATGTTATGGGTGCCAAAAATTACCTTTATGATTTGTGATTTCTATGTGTTATTCATAAATTTTATGATTTCATGTTTTTTGTTAATGATCATAGGTTATACGAGTGAAAACTTTGATTTTGTTGATTTGTATGAATTGATAGACTAATGTTTTCATTACTTATTTTTTAGCCCTTACTGATCTTTTTATTCTCATCCCAAGATTTTGAAATTTCTTTCCCAGGTTACAAGGGTATGAGAAACGAAAAATTAAAGGAGATTTTTATCAAAAATATAATTCCTATTTTATTCCAGATTTTTTTTGGGAAAACATTATTTAGGGTAAAGGTTATTAATTTGTAGTATTTGTGATGTAATCTAATAGTTATGGCCTAATTCTCTAAAACTCAAAACCCGAAAAGATCCTCAATGTGAATTCCTGATTTCACATAAGATTAAGTAATGTTTTAAGGCTGTTAATTATAGATTCGCCTTCTTTTTCTATGTTAGGGGCCATATTCACTATTATTTTTGTCTTATTCCATCCTCTTCTACTTCCAGATTGTGGTGTTTTGACATGAATTTTGATTCTTTTTCTCCTTTTGTTTTAACATAAAATCCTTATTATACTATTTTTTTCTTTCATATTAATTTTTTTCCTAATTTGGATAATTTGTTATGACTTATAAATTATTGAATCCTTGTGATTTATCTTTTATATTCATAATTTTTTTTGTTTTCATTTTTTTCTATTTTAAATCTCTCTGCATCCTTATAGAACCTCTAACTTATTTAAAAATATTGGATTTTGATTTTAATTATGTTTCCACTTTCTCTCCCACATTCTTATTTGATTATCATTTTTATAATTTACATTTTATCTTCATCTTTGGTTGTTTCTTTGATATTTTATTTTTTTTATTTATGTTTTCAGTTTTAATTTTTCATTAACCATTTCTATTGTTGTTGTTTTATCTTCTACCACTACATTGGAATATTTTTGAGGATTTCACTTTCCTTATATTAGTCTTTTTTATATTTATAATGTTTTTGTGTCTACTTTAAATTCTCCTTCTACTTCCACTTATTCATTAAAACTTTTCTTATTGTATCTACTCTTGATCCTACTCTATATTTGAAAACTAAATTTTCATAAAATATAATTTCACTTCGATTTATCATTTTATAAAACCAAAATACATTTGAAAAGTTATGAAATTACTTGATCAAGATTTAAGAATTCTATATAATTTCTTCTTAAGTCCATACTTCATCTTTTACTAATGTTTTTATGTTTACTTCGACTTCTAATTATATATCCAATAATTCAAAGTTTTTCTTACTGCTTTTTCTCTTTCACCCACTCTAGATTTTATATCATCAATTCCATATATTTTTTCCCATTCTTCTTCATATGTATATTTTGTTTCACTTTTTTTAACATATTCTATTTTTCTTCTATTTTTCTTTTTGAAACATATAATTTACCACATCTATTAATGTTTTCCTATACATATATATATATATATATAATTTTCGATTTTTTTACTTCTGTTTTATATTAATTTCATGTTTTTTACTTTTATTTTTTTCTTATAAATTTTATTCTTATTATCATTAATTGTATGATATGTAAATAATCCTTTTGAGATAATTGTGGTTTTAGGTGATTAATTTTTCTTATAATAGTTTTTTATATTTATGAAATTAATTTATATAAATAATTATCATTATTAACAAAATTTTATTTTGAAAGAAACATGAAAATACATTACAATTGGGATATCCTATTTGATAATATTCATTTTAGTATCTCTAATAAAAATGTGTTTTTATGGAATGAAATTTATAAACTTTTAGATTCATACTCATCAGAGTTTCTTGCATGGGAAGTAGGTTATCATAGCCATGTATTATGAAATGAATATTAAACTAAGATACAATTTCTAAAAATACTAATTTATATTTGTATCTACCTTTTTAATATTTTATATGATATAATATTATAAAATTTTAGTTATTATTTTATTTCAATTTTAATTTAAATTATATTAATTATAATTATATTTAAAAAATTTTAATGTGTATGTATTTTCAAATTTTTACCCTTCCCCCTCTCGACTATTATGATATGATTGATTCTTGGTTATGTTGGTGGTGGTGAGTCATCCAACGCCTCTATTGGTAGGTAGTTGTTACACTTTTTCCAAAAATATTTCTTTTGGATGATTTTATTGGTGAATCAAAATGTGATTTATATTTTAGTTAGTTAACTTGAATACTGTTAATATATTAACATTTCAATATCCCAAGGATATGTTAGTAATGGTTGTAATAGTGTTCCTAGTGAACATGGGGTTGAGTGATGTGCAAAAAACAATTCTAGCTATTATAGGGATGGCTGGTGGGCCTGTTGATTATTCTAGGACCCATGCTAATGAAGTATATTTCAATGGTCTATATTGGCTGGGCCACCTATTGATGCACAAAAACAAGGTTAAGGGAATATTTGTGGAGGGGTCAAATCCATTGTTCTTCACTATGCAATATAAAATAGTCTCTGTAATATCCTCTCATCTAGCTTAGAGTTTTCTATTATTCTAGATCAAAGTGTATTATTAAGATTTATTCAGATATATATTTCATAGGTTGTATTATGGATAAGAAATGTACTTCCAAAACATGTTACGTCTTATTTGAAGACATATTTTCTGGTTTCAGCAAGAAGCATTGTTATGTAAAATTTTCCATAACCAAAGTTTATTATAGTAGTAACTTATAGATACCAATTTTTTTGTATACCACACACACTTTCTGATTTTGGAATTCATATCACTCAAATCATGATTCATTAGGATAACATTGCTTCCATTTATTTGAACATTAAAGGTTCATTTTCCCCTTTTCTAATATTAGTCTTATTACACTCAAATACTGTTTGAAAAAGGGGTCAAACCAATAATATAAGCTCAGATTTATATGAAAACATATTAAAACAATATTTGAGTTTTTTATAATTTTCAAAAATTAATAACACATCAATTTGACAACCAAATTTTTTTCAAGATTGAAAGTGTCATTTTTTCATCACATTATTGTTAAAGGTGGTCAAAATTGAGCAAAAGGGTTGCATAACAATTAAATTTTATGAAATGTCTGAATATAATGAAAGTATTCTTGAATTCGGTGTTGTAATGATGAACAAACATACAATTTTATTAGATTTAAGTATTTTAAAAATAAATGTATAAGAGTTGTAACTTAGAAAAAACCCTCAAATAGTCATTATATCAATAGAAAACTTATGTTGTTTAGTTTTCGACATATAGAAGTTGATGAATCGTCAATATGACTTGTTGTTTGTTGGAAATGATCAAAGTGGGTTTTTATTGAGTTAAATGTAAAAAATAGTAAATGGATAAAACATTGAAAAATAGTATCGATCGTAGTTAAATCATAGGAAAATGTCAATCTTATTATTTTTGGCATGTTGTAATATAACCGACATCAATCTTAATCCGAGAGGGGTTTTCCAAAAATGAAAAAAGAATTTTTTTTTCATTTCATCATTGAAAATGTATATAAATGAGTTAAAACATTTAAAACTACATCAAATTGACATAAATCACATTATCTCAATAATTGATTACTTTTTTTATGTATAAATTGGACCCACATCAATTCAACATGTCGAATGGTCAGAATGACTAAAAATAGTTTTATTAAAATTAAAATTCATTAAAACCATGTGAAAAATGTCAAAACCTAGATAAAAGGACATAATGTCAGCTCACCACATGTCAGATTGGAAATCAATATATTCATACTTGTAAAAAATTATTCCAGAATCACTATCCATTGATTTCACAATAATCTACGATCATTATAGTTTTAACCCTTTTTATTTTCTATTATTTTTATGTACTACATATGATATCTACTTTTAATTATTTTGATTCTACATATGGATTATACTAATATCCCTCTATTTTATGAGATATATTTTGGCTTTTGGATTCAACTTCTATATTTTATTTTATGTCTACCCTCACTTTTTCTCCAACATAGACATTCACTTGTTTTATAACTCTAGTTTCTAGGTTCTAGTTCTACTTTAAATTCATCTTCTACTAATAGATTCATGAATAATTTTTTCTACTACTACTATTGGATTTCTAATTTTTCTTGTTTTTATATTTTGATTTTTTATTAAATTTATTTTTTTTGTTTTCTTTTTTTTCCCATGTTTTTTCTTTTATATTTTATTCTTATTATGATTTTATTATAATTATTTTATTAGAATTATTTCTTCACTTACTTATATAACTACTTCTATTTCTATATTTCAACTTCATGATTCTTAATTTTTTATTTTTATTTCACTTATGTTGATTTTATTCTTGTTCATACTTGAGTATACGGTATTACAAAAGTTTTCTCTAATCCTTTTCATTATCCTATTAATTCAATTTATATTTCATATGAATTATTCTTTTATATTCCACCTCTGTTCATTGAAATGACATTCACTTCTAGTAATGCTTTTGATTATTGTTTTTTATCTGGTTATTTAAACTTCTGCCTTTAACTATATATTTTTAATTCATTTTTATTTAATTTTTTCTATTAGATACTTGATTCTTAATCAGCTTCTTAATTTAACCATTTGACCTCTAGAAATTTATTTTATATCCTGTCTTCCTTAATTTTTTATTAAAATTCTTTTTATACATTTATTGTAATTTCTATAAAGGATTATTTTTCCTCTTCTATTTATTTTCTTGTTTTATTATATTAATTTTGACACTTTTATATTTTTCATTAACTCTTAATTATTATTTTTTATTCTGTATTATGCCTTTTATATTAATTTTTTATTCCTATCATTTCTTTATCGTTTTACCTATTTCATTCATGTAACTAATTTATTCATATTTTCCTTATTCATTGAATTCTATTTTATTTTATATTTTTAATTCGTTGATTTTTGTTGTTATCTATGACTAATACATTTTTTAAACTTCTTACAACCCACTTCTGTGCTTATCCTTCTGAATTCTGGATTTTAGATTGAACTTCACCCTATATTTCAACTATTTTTACTATATTCATTATTGGTTTTAACATATACCGTCTTTATCTTCTTGTGGATTCTAGTTTTTTATTTGATCATTTATTTTATTTATCTTTTTACGTTTACATCAAATCATTCTTATACATTTGTTCCTATATCAATTTTAAATACTTTTATAACTTTTGATCACATATTTTTATATATGCATTTATAACTAGTTCTGATTTTACATTTATATTCCACTTTATAATTTTATTCGTTAAATTTGTTCTGTGTTCTATTATCAATCATTTTACTTCTTTTTAGTGTCTCATTATTTGTTGATTTTGGGTTCTGCATCTTCTTTTTAACCCACATTCACATCAGATCATAAGTTTCAGATTTTATATATTATTTTCATCTCTAGTTGGTTCATTGAATATTTATTTATTATATCTATGTTTTCAGTTTTACTTTTTTTTCAACTTATTTATAATGTTATTATTTTTTATTACACCTATAATTTTTAATATTTTTGTGTATTTAATTTTTTATTCATATTTTTCTAATATTTATATGTCTATTAAGATCTCCCCTTCCACTTCCCCTTCATCATTCAAACTACGCTTAATGATTATTCTCTTGTTCCAAATCTAGCTTTGAAAATTGCATTTGCATCTAGTAAATTGTATGCTTCTACATATCTATATGGTTTTCAAATTTTTGTTTTAAACTCTTCTTTATTTATTATTCATTTTTCCTTTTAACACTTATCATTTTCATTATTTTCTCTATTTTCTATTGACTCTATATCTAGGACCACTTCAATTTTCATGACTTGGGTAGTACGATGATTTAATTTTTTTCCTTTTATTTTTTTAGTTACACATTTAATTATTATTAGCACTAATGGTGTGACATATAAATGATCATCCAAAGAGATTCATGGTTTTAATTGATTGTATTTTTTTATATAATGTTTCTTATAATTAATAAAATTTATTTATTTTAATAACAAAAATCTTAATGATGAATGGATTTTAAAAGAAAAAGGAAAACATCGTACAAATGAGATGACATATTTGAAAATTAATAGTGTAGTATTTTGGGAAAAATCAAATTTTTTATTTTAAAACTATATGTAAACCCTTGAAATGGGGAGGTGGTTTCTATTGAACTATAATGAGTAAAGTTAAATCATCTCATATATGATTATTAAACAACTTATTTTCTATTTTTCCCATTAATTTTTAGATTAGATTCAATAACACCATATAATTATTTATTATGTTTTTTATTAAATTTACACATTCACTCTCTGATATGATGACATGATAGATTCTTGGTAATGATGATTGTTACACCTAACTTCAATTCATTATTAATAGAAATCGGATCATAACTTCACATTACCTCTGGAGAACATCCTAATATTTCACAGGTTGTCAACTAGTAGTCACGGTCTATGATGGGCATTAAGGCTAATATATTGTCAATTCTTAGAGAAATAGGGTTTAGGTCATCTTCGACACACTGATAAATGTATGTTGATCCCAAACCCCGACATGAAACTCAATTTCCATCTCTAAACAATATTATGATTGATGATATAACATATAAAATTCATGATTCTACACACCAATATTGAACCAATGAAGGATAGTACTCAAAAATTATCTTAGAATGCCCCGTGACTAGACTCCCCATGAGAATCAACCAATTCTACCATGATCTGGTCGAATCAACATCAAATCCCAACCCTAATACTGTAATTAAACACAAATGATGTTGGATGAATATAGAGACCAAAGAAGGAAATAGTGTAACATGGATTGTTAAAAAAGGCCTCTAAAACAACACCCTTTACGGTATTTAAAGGTATTATAAGGGAGGATAAAGGAGGGGATTTCCCCACTAAAAACCAAGGGGTAATGTTTTATTTAATTCCTCATATTAAATTCCCTCATGAAAAATGATGAGCGCGATAGTGGCATAAGGACACTACCCATGATGAATCACTATTTTCTATAGGTTGCAGCCCTACCACCTTGGTTTGTCTCTCATATGCTTCATAAAACCCTTAGGCTTCCTCTCAGACACTATTACACATACATAACACCTCTTTTGAGGGGTCCCAACATTCAAAATTAAATTCCAAATCCTAATTTTATATTCGTACCCTATAATAAATAAAAAATCAAAATTCACCTGATGTTCTACACCTATATAGATATGGGATATTTCAAAGTCCCCAAAAAAATTTTTCTTGTCCCCAAGAAGCCTTAGTGGTCAACCAACCAAATACCCCGACCTACCTCATTCGTTAATTCACCTAAAACTGTTTTTGTTCTGCCACTAAACTATATACGCAGATCCATAGTACAACTAAAAAAAGATCAAAACCCGAGCCACCACCATTCATTGTTATAAAACTACCAAGATGGTACCTCATACTTCCCACCCATACCAAGGAATCACAATGATTCGAGTAATCCACCTAATAGTCCATGGTGCAACCCACTGTAGGATCAAACTCATAACATCTAATTCTAACCCATGGTGTTCCCCACTATCAGAATCGTGTGCTAAAACATATTACTAGTAGACCAACGACCTGCTCAATATGGTTCCCAACACTTCATACCTCAACACATGCGAGAAATATGGTACCAATTCTCATTTCAAGATTCCATCCCAATATTGACACAAACATCCATCTAATTATAAGATGATCATACCCACATTTCTTTGATATTCCTAGACAAATACACTCGTCATATGTAATACAATGATCCTAATGTAGTCTATAGGCCACCGCATCCCATAACATGATATGATTGGGAAGACCTCCTCTGGTAGACCTATTTTGAACGTGATGAACATTTTTCACTAATACATTACAAAAATACCCGATGTAGATACCTCTACTCCTAGAGGAACCCTATGATTGTTTGAATATATCCACAAAATTTTGTACCCACCCTTCAATAAAATTCCACGGTTGAATCCTCTACCGTTCTAATCAATTCATAATGTCCTACCACATCACAAACACCATCGGCCGCCAATCCAATCAAATTTGAAAAACCACAAATCAAATAGAGCATGTTGTTCAAGCATGAAATCAACCTCTCTCTATAATTTATTTCTTATCTAGTATTCACTATAGAGTATAAAAATACCCCTACCCATTTATTAATAGAAATCCCCATACCTAAAGTAATCGTCTAACCATATGTCTCACTCACCCTCAATACATTATGATCAAGGGTCATATCATCCATGACTGACATAAAGATTACCTTCATTTTAGTCACCTTTTCATCATGTAATTGATTCAAATTCTCAAATCGTAATAACACATGCCCCACTCATCAATATAAAAAATACTAGTCATGGACAAAATCTCCCATAATTTGGTGCCACTCCAAAACATAACATGTCAGACATTCTCTAATCATGGAAATAAAACCTAACACATCTGTTAAATTCAATTACATCAAGGTCCACCACCCATTATTGGCCAATTGTGTACTCGCCACTAAATAGATTTCCTTATATCACTCCTCAGTTGTAACCTCAACTGGCTGAATAAAAATTCAACTTTTGTTGATCCTCTTAAGCTACAATCATCATCCCTCAACCCATACATAGATACTCACCAACTCTGAATTCTATAGGCTCCACATGTATAATCAGACCTAACAGTAATATGCTTTTTTCACTCAATCGACATGCCAACCTGCACCAGACACATCTTGTATGCTTTCCGCCTTGGGAAATATTCCCCACAACTTGGTATAAGTGAATTATAATTTATGGGAACCTCAATATCGTGTTAAGACGTCCCAATAGCAATGATAACATAAAAATAATCTTCCCTTGTGATTTCATACTCTTCTAGGATTCATCTATGTTTAGTTTTCCTCATTACCTCATGGTATCCCAATATATATACCATAATTACATTTCAAGAAAACTAAGTTCACATTTTGTAAATCAAAATCTATAGGGTTGTCACACTAATTCTATTCTTGAAAAAACATTTTCAACTCAAACCCATCATTGAGGAACTTTATCAAACACAGCTCATGCATAAAATCTAGTTTTTAAAGAAATCCCATTATTAAAACAATTTTCACTAACACCAAAATTAAAAGCCAATATCAATAATCATTTTAATAAATCCAAATAAAATTTGAGAAACAAAAGATCAAAATAATGCTAATGGGTAGACAGTAAGATAGATATACCTAACTTAAGAACTAAGAAAACCTTATTTCCTTCTAGACCAGTGATGAGAGAGGAAGATATTAGATCCTTGAGAACCGATATTTTATGAAAACAATGTCAATTATTTATTACAATGATAGATCATATGATATAGTCTCATATGGAATCAAATTAAGAGATAAGAAGAGAATAAACTAGATTATAAATTATCTAACTCACCATTTTACAATCGATATATATCCAAGAATTTAATCTCTATAATAGTCTTCCAATAAGAAGAGAGGGAGAGAAATAATCATCACCAAGGATCTTATAGATCCGTGAAACCTATATTGGGGTCATGTATATCAAATATTTTTAGATAGTGTGGAAAAATAGGAGTCACGACATATCCTTTGGGAAATCCTTACATGGGGAGTTTGTTTCTAGAACATTGTAGCTAGTAATAATGAATAAATTGATATATGATTATTAAATCTATTAATTTATATTATTATCCTGTATTTTTATAGGCTGTAATATATGTTTAATTATGTTAAAAAATAATTTTAGTTTAATTTTTCTTAATAAAAATTTATTTTAATAATGTTGAAGAAGGATGGATTGACTGAGCTTTAAACCACAACCTTCCAACTATGATGACATGATCGATTCTGGGTTACATTTATGAGGTTTGGACAAAAACCCATTGAGGGGAGGTTTCTATTAATATTCCAAAATAATATATTTCATATTATTTTTTTGATGAATTGTAAAACACATTACATTTTAGATAATTTAATATGACGTATGTTTTAAGTCATATTTCTAAAATCAATTAGTTATGGTGGTGGGGTTTGAAGAGGTTTTCTGAGTGAAATTGAGTTTTAATAATGGGGGAAACACTGTTATTCCAACTATGGGTTGGTTTGGTGGTCCTTTTGATGATAATATGACCCATGAACATAATGTAAATCTTGATGATCTATACCAAATTGACCACTGGGGGATGTTATCACAACTATGCAATGAAATCTATTGATCCTTACAATGCATTGTAAAATTATGTTTATGTTGAATCTTATATTAATACATGAATGTTTATATATGTATCGATCATTTCTTATTTTTAATATTTATTCATGACTATATTTTAGGTGTTTTTTGGATAGGAAAATTACTTACATACTTTATCACATCCTAAGAGAAGATTTTGTTTCAATGTCTAATAGGAAAAATCATTCTGTAAAATTTTCCACTATTAAAACTGATTATAGTAGTTGGATGTTATTAAACAAACTTATTTTGGGAACAAATTCATATATTTTTCAATGTGTTTTACTCAAACTATGATTCATTGTGAATACTAGTGCCATTTCCTCAATAATAAATTTTCATCTTCTACTTGACTTATGTTATGCATCTCAAATTGAAAATATCTTGGAAAAGTTATTCAAAACCAAATAAATGATATTAGGTTGATACAAAAACATAGTAAAATGATATTCAAGTCATTTAAGATGTGTATAAAACAACCAAATACATCAATCATAAACTAGAATTAATCAGTATGGTTGAAAGTTTCGTTTGGACATCACATTCTTATAAAAATGGGTCAAAGCTAGAAAAATGGTGTTGGACTGTGAGAAAAAAATTTGACATATATGAATAGAATGTATGTCAATCGAATGTATAGTGTTTTTATAATGAGAAAGCATATAGTTTTATTATATATAAGGCTTTAAAAATGTTTGTTTGAGGGTCATATCTTTTCAAAATGACATTGGATTATCATTAAATTTAATGGAAGAGTATTGAATTCAATTTTTGATATATAGGACTATATTGAATGTCAATTTGAATTTTTTTTGTCTGAAATGACCAAAAGTGTGTTCTTATTGACTTTAATTTCAAAAACTGATCATCTCTGGGTAAAAAGCAAGAAAGGATTCGAATTATAGTTAAATCATACATAAATGTTTTTTTGTCTAAATATTAATAAGTCAAAAATTATTTAAATGTAATTTTCAAATGATTTTATGGTAATCCAATATTGTCTAGTAGGTTTTGACCCTTTTTCATTTTCTTATATTACATGGTTTTTCTTATGCCTTCTACTAATATTTATAGGTATATTTATTATGTTTGTGATTTTGGATTCATATTATATATTTGATTTTATGTATACAATTATTTCTTCCCCCATTATCGACTTTCACTAATTTTATGACATTAGATTCAAGATTTTACTTCCATTTCACATTTAACTACACCTTCAGGCATCTTTCCAACTTTTTATTCATCTATAACTTTTGGATACCTTTTCTTTTGGATTTTGGATTTTTATTTTTAGTTTTATCTTTATAAATTTCATTTATTTATGATTTTATTTCCAATTATTATGTTTTTTATTCCATGTATTTGGATTCATCTATTTCCTTTATTACTAATGTATCTACTTCTATTTCTATATTCTAACATCCAACACTAGGATTTTTTATTTTGATTTTTCATATTTTGTTTTTCATTATATTTATACTTTATTTTATTTTATTACTTATGTTTTCTTCTTCTATATATGTTTCTCTAATTATATTTATATTTATTATAAATGTTTCATTGGGCATGCACCTCTTCTCTTAGGTTCAACTTTCCCATCTAATTAATCTTTCATTTATTTATTTATCATCTAATGATTCTAGGTTATAACATATTTATTATTTTTATTTCTTATCTATTATACTTTATCTTTTTAAGTATTTCATCTTTTTCGTATAAATTTTGAATTTTTAGAATTACTTTTACTTTTTGTTGTTTCTTTTCAAATTCACTTTATAATATTATTTTATTTTAATATTGGAATAATTATTTTGTTTATTATTATATTTTTTATCTATTTTTTATTTTTTAACTTTTTTGTATTCTAGGTGTTTAATTTATTAATACCTCTAATTCTTCTTCTTTCTTCTTTGTTCTCCCTTATATATTAACTTCAAACTTTGGTTCTTATTTTTCGATAGTCTGTGATTTTTATTTTCATATGCAACTAATTCATTTTTTATATATAAATTAAATTCACTGTTGATCCTTTATTTTAACTTTTGGATTTTTTATTTTGGGTTACCTACTATTTAATCGTTTGGAACTATATTCACAATTGGTTTTGATTATGAATTTACAGACACTTGTAATTTTTCTTTTATATTCTTTCTTTTCAATTTTTTTTACATTTGTTTTTTGTTTTTTATTCTATTTTTAATATCTCTATTTCATTTTAGAATATATTTCGTATTTATATATTTTTTATTCTAATTCATCTTCTACTTCCACTTTTTCCACCACATTCACATTCAATCATCATTTTTAGATTTCACATTTTAGTTTTATCTCTAGTTGATGCTTTGATTTTATATTTATAATATCTAAATTTTCAGTCTCAATTTTTATCTCAACCGTTATGAGATACTTGCATGGAGAGACAGTTCCTAGATAACTATAGTGAGAAAAATCAAGTCATATGAGATGTGATTACTAAAATTCTTAATTTCTAATTTTTTCATGCATTTAATTTTTTTTTCTGATATCATAATATAATGTTTAATTACAATTTTAATTTAATTTTAATTTATTTTATCATAATTAAAATAAAATTTAATGAATTTTATAGAGGATATATTCTTGAAGCATTACTCCACCCCCTCCCATCTATAATGAAATGATTGATTTTTAGTTACATTGATGACAGAGAGTCAACCCCCTCCTTTATAGGACGGAGGTTTCTAATAATTTTTCAAAATGATATATTTCATATTATTATTTTTCTTAATTACATTTTAGTTTAAATTTAAGTTATATTAATTTAATGCTTGTTTCTATGTTAATATTACAATAGTATGTAGTATATTCAGTTTGTGTTGAATATGTGTTCCCAGTGAAATTAGGTACAAGTGTTACGTGAAACACAATTCTTCCAATTATGGGGAGTGTTAGTGTGCCTTATAATCTTTATAGGACCATCATATATTATGTTTTTTTCACTGATTTATATTGAATAGGACACCATGGGGTATTATTACAACTACTAGGTCTGAGGAATTTAGGGGGAGTGGTTATATATGTTGATCCTCAACATACAATGTAAAATTATGTATTCTTCAAAGACTATCTTCTAATATGGAATTTTCTATTTTATATATCAAAGTTCATTCTTAATAGTTATTCGGAAGTTGATTTAACGGTTTTTAGTATGGATATAAAATTTACTTTCAGAACATGTCACTTATTAGGTGATGGTTTAGTTTTTTGGTCTAGAAAAAATCACCATTCTGTAAAATTTTCCATTGTTGATGTTAATTGTAGTAGATTTATATTATTACACTCAATTTTGGTCGATGAAATAAAAACTCACTTATTCTATAATTATTTTTACTCAAACATTGATTTTTTTTATAAAACAAGTTTCATTACACTAGTTCTATTTCTTTTACTTTATTTGTGCACTTTTAACTAATCTCAAATTATTATTTTTTGCAATAAAAATATCCTGGAAAATGGGTGTTAAAACCTTAGAAAACAAGTTTTAATTAGCACAAAGACACTTGAAAATGATATTCGATCCATATTTGATATGTACAAACAAAATACACATTAATCTAATTCCAAAATTACAAAGAATGATTTAAAATTCTATTTTAGCTCACTTTATTTTTAAAGAGGTTCAAAATTGAGAAAATGAGTACATATTAAATGAAGATTTATGACACATACAAATATACCTCTTCAATTTGACCTATAGTGTTATCACAAAAACGAGCTGAATATTGTAATAAAATATACTAATTTTTAACAATTTATATATAAGGTTCATAAACTATAAATAAAACTCAAATTATTATTAAATACAATAAAAACAACCATCATTTAATTTTGGACATGTAGGAATATACTACACACCAATCCAATTTGTGGTTTCATCAAAATGACCAAATGTTTATTTTTTTTAATTTAAATTTAATAATTGTGCATAAGTGGATATGAACATATGAAAATATCTCAAACTATATTTAAATTATTTTAAAACAACCATTTAATTTTTGATATATTTCAAAAGAACCCTTGTTAATCAAATATTTTGTTTAAATAAAATGAACCAAAGCACATTTTTATTGATTTAGAAGTCAATAAACATGCATCAAATGGTTAAAACATTTTAAATTAACATTAATTATCATAAAATATCATTAAGTTGATCATTGAAAAATATTTTACTTGTATGAACAATCCTTATGTCAATCCAATGTTGGGACTACATAGTATGATGAAAACTATGATATCATATCATTAAAACATTTTAATTATTTAAAAATCATTTCTATGGGTTTAAAACAAAGAAAATGAGATCATAATGACATGAAAACATAGGAAAACAATAAAAAGTAATTTCTTATCTATATAAAAAATCCCAAGTCAATAGGATGCCGAAATTTCTCATTGGGATCAAAATTTTTGATTGACCTTCATAAAGCAACAAGTCATATTAAAAGGTTCAAAACCAAGACAATACATTTAGAATGTCGTGAAACCTTTAGTGAATTACCCTTAACAAACATGATTTATAGGATTCAATTTCACATTGATCTGATGACATGTTTTCTCAGTATTATCAAATGTATCATTTCAACATTATATTTTAATTTAAATGAAATATCAACTATTATGGGGTAAAAACCATGAATACAACTTTGGATTGACATAGAATCATAGGGAAATTATCTCCATTTCATTTTTGATATGTTGGAATTTTTCATTCCCGAATTTGTTGTTTATATTTCTCATTTTGATAGAAATTATGATTTCCTGTTGTTAATTCTTCTTAACAAATGACAAATCCCCTGTGTAGATGTCAAAATTAATGAAATCTGGTCTAAATACTGTTAAAACATGACATAATGATCTTCAATTCATTTCAAAACAAATTGAACCATCCACACATCAGTACAATAATACAATTGGATGTTATGGTTTAATTTTCCCTAGGATTTAACATTATAATTAAATTAAAAGTCACCTAAAGGGGTAAAAACTGAGAAATTGGGTTTGTATTTCCCTAAATTCTAGAGAATATTATCCGAAATTTATTTTTGATATGTAAGAATCAAATGAATTCCAATCTTATTCATGGATTTATTGTTATGATACATAATATCTATTAACAATGATATTTTAATTAAAATTACATATCATCCATAAAGGGGTCCAAACTATGGTGATATGACTTTAGATTAAAATGGAGTCCTTATAAAATTTTCCCTAAGAAAATTTTGATCTATAATAATCACCCACACAGAAATATGATGCTTAAATTTTTTTTGATACGATAAGAACTATGATTTCATATTGGTTAATGTAATGGATTGGTTCCTTGTGGACCAATAATATTTTTAGGTTTTCAGGGAGATGAGAGGGGTCTTGTGGAGGAAGTATGGAAGCTTAGCTGAGATCTTCACTGTATAGAATTATACTATGTGGATTGTGGAGATGCACCATAAGGATGGTTGTTGTGACATAGAGATCCCAGCTATAACCTAGACTCCTTATATTAAGGATTTCAAAAACACTTCCAATTTTGGAATAAATATGGATTGAAGGACCCGATTATGATGTAGGGGTCTAAGGGTTTATTTATGGTCGTTTTAAATTTCAAGGTAATTGTGGCATTTGGGGTAGACTATGACATATCCTCTATTTTGGAGAGTTGGTTTTTTAGTGTAGTGGCCGTGGAAGATTCATAGTCCCTCTCCCCCTTTTATAGGATCTACACAATGGTTATTATACTTATGTTTTATTCGGAATGCTTTTTCATGGTCCATTAAGATGCATTGAAGTCCTTATTGTGCTAGCCTATTTTGTAACTTGGTCAGGGGGACTACATTGTGGTCTTCTATTTTTCAGACTGCTTGTAAATACCCCAACCCCCTCTAAACACAATTTTCTTCCAAGTTTCTCTCACCAAACCTAGGAATATGGGGCTTATCATTGAATTATTTTAATGTCCCTTTTTATCAAATTAAAGTCCCTCCTTATAGGGATCAATCTATAGTGATATGAGGTGAGTTCTTTCTCGTTTCAATTAGTTTCTTATCTATTCCGTATATTTTTCCTCTCATTATTCTTATCATGATATGATAGTTGATCTCCATAAATTGAATAGGGTTTTTTGACATTTTTAGTGTAGTTATGGTGTGGTGTTCTTGGAGGGACATAATTTTCCTTCTAATATAGGTGATCCGATATCTACATTTTATTCCATTATCTTTTTAAGAACATTAACACCTCAAGGTATGGGTTTCATTGGATCTCATTTTAACTTTTATGTGAAATCATAAATATATAATTATTTAGATTCATTATGTGGTGGTGTAATTAAACTTAATAATGTGTAAAGATGAAAATTAAAATAAATGGTTTATGTTTAGCGAACAAATGTGATTCTTTTATTATAACGATCTACCTCTTGTTTTACAAGATAGTGTTATATCTGTGCTATTATTTTTTTTATATTATTTTATGTTTGGGGTAGAATATTAAATTTAATTAAAATGGTTAATAAATGTAAATTTAGTAATTCTTTTATTTTAAAATATTTTAAGAGACATGTTTAATTAATTTGTAGATTCCAGTAATTTGATGGAAATAAAACTGATTCTAGGTTCAAGATAAATTAATGATTCACTTCTATTTATTAAAATGATAAATTAAGTTGGTAATGATTTTGGATAATAATTAATGGCATGTTAATGAGTTTCCATTCCCTAAAGATTAATGAAACTATAAGTTATTATTGAAAGAATTGTAAAAAATATACGATATCATTTATAGTTGTTGTCATAGGTTACCTATTTTAGTAGCCATAAATAAATGAAATAGTAAACTTAATATTGAATAATAATTTGTTATTTAATAAATGTAAATGTTTAGATATAATTAATTATATTTTATTTTGAAGGCTGAATTTCTTATGTTTGAGGCTAAGAGAGCCCACTTTTAGGTAATGATGGAATACCTTATAGTTAGGGCCTAGTTTCCCAATTTACATTGTTTGATTCTTGTTACGATTAATGTGATCTATATATGAACGTTTCTATATGATGTGATGTGACCTTGGGGTGGATATTAGAAAATTATGTATTG
The DNA here is from genome assembly GCA_963277665.1 of Viscum album. Taxonomy (NCBI): domain Eukaryota; kingdom Viridiplantae; phylum Streptophyta; class Magnoliopsida; order Santalales; family Viscaceae; genus Viscum; species Viscum album. The sequence continues at coordinate 1,823,223,833 of OY728164.1, forward strand.
GTGGGGAGGACCAGGTTTGTGGACGCAGTTGACAACTATGGTAATAAAATGCATTCTAATATGCATTATAGTGTCAGGGATGAAAGCATAATTGATGGAATAGGATAAATTTGGGCTTAAACATTGATTTGATTAAAATCAAGATTCATAATTTATAGTCTTCTTAAATGACTGATAGTAGAGTTTATTTTTTATCTACATTCCTTTCTCCACTATATATGGCTACAGGATGATATTGGGTATGCATCTCATTAATGATAGCTTAGGATGTAACATATATTACCTAGAATAATGAAATATTAGTTATTAAAAAATGTTTTAACCAATGGGGTAAGTTCATAATTGATTGAAAAAGATTTAATTACTTAGAAACCATGAAATCAACTGGATTAAACTTATTAATTTATAGTTAATGAAATGTAATTGTAATAATTTTAACTAATGTCAAAATAATTACTTTTACATAAATTATAATGTTAAAAATGAATGAAGTAATTTAATGTATCTCATTGAATGTTTCTATTCATATAAGATATTTAGACCATAAAAGTGGAAATTGGGTGTTTAAGTGATGATTGTTGTAGTAAATCCTATGACTAGGTTAATTCCCATAGCATGATTTTGAGATATAATATATCTAATATGTTTCATTATTTCATATGATACCCACTCATTTTGGTAGTACGACTGACCCCCAATGGATTCTGGCATGGTGTTTCCCAAACATCCAAGATGGTGAGGAATAGTTGGCTGACTTCCTTATCTAGCCCTGCTCTCTTCTCCTAGTCGTATTATGTGATGGTATGTATAGTGGTTAGATTTTCTCATATATGTGTGTATAGGGATGCAATGTATTGTGGTTATTTCACATACATGTATATCCATATGTAGTGTTCTAATAATTATTAATGGTGTGATGAGTATGGTTTGTGATGGATGAAGGTTCATATTCATGGTATGGGCTATGATGGCTTGAGGTAAAATACCCAAAGTATGATATATGGAATAAGGGATGTGGTGGCTCCATGAAACTATTAGTTAACTATATATAGATATTGAATGGGATGACGAGATGATGTGATACATGATTTACATGTTGTGATAAATAGACCATGTATTTTCTAGCTTGCTTACCGTTTGACCGAGATGGCTCAGGATGCATTATGTTGATAAAATGTTGTGAACCATTAGAGAAGTGGTACTAGGATATGTTAATTTGATATTATATTACAAAATCTCTTGTAAGTGACACTTTGTGATAGATAGCCATGGTGAGGCTATGAACATTGTATACTTGTTTAGTTGACATATTATCTTCACATAATGTTTATTGATATTTATTATAAATTATTTTTTCATGATAATATTCAGGGTGGATCCTAATGAGTATACCTATTATAATCATTCTATGTATATATATATACTATTATTCAGGTCATTTGGAGAATGTGGGAGATCAATTTTCTTATTACTAGCTCGTGTGTTTCTGGAATTTTTTGCGTTTCATGGTCGCTACCTAGTTTGAATTTTTTATACATTTTGATTCATTTTAAGATTTATTAATTATGTATGACATTACTGCTTATGCTTGGGTTTTATTTTAACATTAAGAGCATGATTTTATTTGTGTAATTGTCTTATTTATCTTTCTGCATGTTCTCATTGAGGGATAATATAATCCATTTATATGTATGATATACTGTAAATGCTTCTCACATAGTCATGGCCTATTGGAGGCATGATTCATGGATTATTTTCCCCCTTATCTCACTACATGACTTGGAGGGTTACCTTTGGGGGAGAGGTCATCAAGTCATTTGTTATGTTTCGACCATTTGATGATTGTTTTTATATGATTTTTTAAAAATTTAAAAACACATTTTTCATTATTCTAAGCTCATTAAACATTATATTGATGATAATTTTTTTCTTCATTGGTAATTAATCATTTAATTCTAGGTAATCTTCCATTGATGGTTGTTTTTTGACTTTTAACAACATAAAAATACCTATTTATACATTCTGATAAAACCATGTGTCCAATTGAGGTGTGTTGTATTCCAACTTATCAAAAATTTAACAAAGGACATTGCCATGTTATTTCATAATAATTCAAGGATGTTTATTTGGATTTGATTCTATGATGCTTGTTTTTAATGAAATTTAAATCTATTAAAATTATTTTTCAAGTCATTACAACCAAAAATCATGTTAGGTTATCATATTATCATTTCATACAAGTCCAAAGTTTAGTCAACGGCTGCTTTCTTTTGATTTCATCACAATTCATGATCATTTTCTAGGTTTTGTCCCATTGATGTTAAATGAATAAAAATTAAATATTCTTATTCTAAGAAAACCATACATCATATTGATGTCATACCTATTCCTATCTATCACAAATTAAATAGAGGATTTTTATTACAATTTCACAACAATCCAAGTCCATTTGATAAATTTTGTACATTTGATATACATTTTTAATGACTCTTATATTTAATGAAACTTTTATTTAGATATTTTGACCACATTGATTGATTGATTAACATATGATCTATTCATATATGCCTTAAATAAATCAATGATAATTTTCTTATGATTTAATTAAAATATGAAGTTATTTTATTATATTTTATAATTTGAAACATTCATGTTCACTTTTATATTAATAAAAATAAACTTTTGGTCATTTCTAAAAAATTTTATATATGATTAGAAAGTGGTCTACAACTATATTTCATAAATAATATAGTGTTTTTTCTGTGATTTCATGATATTTAGAGTTTGTTAAATTTTTATCCAATAAGATATTTTTAATCATTTTTGAATATGAAAATGTTTTGTTATCATTCGTCTACATTATACATCAGAATGACATACGGTCCAATCATATATTTCAAAAGTTAATTGGATATTTCTTTTTCCAATATTTTATGACAACATGATGTTGTTTTCTTGGTATTGAACCTTCAAATCATGTTTTTCAAGACTTCAAAATCATTAAAATTACACTTTTGGTTATTATGCACTCACCAGACATCAAATTTATGAGCTATCTAATCCTACATATTACAAATTATACTAAAATATATATTAAAGGATTTCATAATAATATGAAATTCTTTTCTTCGTCTAAAATCTTTCATTGTCATATTCATTCTATTAAGTTTCTCTTTTATAGATGGTGTTTCTTATTTGGGATTCAAATTCTATATTTTCATCAGATTACCATGAAAACATAAAAGATTGATATTAAAATGATCTGTGATACATAGTAATCAACCACATGTCATTCTTATCACTATATTTTTAATTATCATCAAAATTATATTTTAGCATTAATGGTTTTATTAAAATGAGATATCACTTGTTAATGGATAAAAACTAAGTAGATGAGTTATGATTTACTGATAATGGTGGGGAAATTCATTTTTGGTCATTGTGATCAAACAATAAGTAAAATTCATGTGTATAATGACCACATATATAAAATATTAAAGGCTTATACTGTTCTTGTTATTTCATCAAAACATGAAATTTTTTATTATGGCTCGACTCTTTTACACATGTTTTAATTACTTAAATATTATAAAACTATTTTTTTATTCATTTCGACCACACGGCACAATATATTTTCCAAATATATATTATTAATTTAATAACTTAATCAATAATTTTTCTCTTATGATTTCATGACAATCTGATGGTTTATGCTAAATATTTACCCGTAAAAACATTTTTTTGCTTTTAAAACAATAAAAACGCATTTATGATAATTTCATGAAAACCAAAAGTTGGATTTATGTGATGTATATTCTAAAATGTAAAAAATTAAACAAATTAAATTATTATATGATTTAAAATATATAATATTTTTTTGGTTTTAATTCATTGAAATGTGTTTTTATGACTTTTAAATATAAAAAACAATAATTGGTTATTCAGGCAACACTGAATGTCACATTGACATAAGGTCATATCATAAAGGTAAAAAATTAATCAATTCTCATGGTATTATGATTTCACAACAATATGAGAATGATTAGTTTAATATTTACGTTTTTATGCAGTATTTTAGAAATTTAAATATGTAAATATGTAATGTATTTTATTTTTGATTAAACCACAAAATGGATTGATGTGTTTTCTATCCATACAAAAAAAAAGAAATTGAATTCATTTTCTTATGATTTAACATAACTTCATGATTGTTTTATATATTTTGAACTTTTGACATGTACTTTTAAATAAGAAACATAGGTGACGAGTCAGACTCAAGGTAATAGAAATTCTTAACAAAATATCCATTATTTGGGTTAAATTAATACATCTTGATTATTTTATGGTATAATTATTTGAGAAATATCTTTTTATATCATATATTTTATTAATAATTTCATTATTTTTACTTATATTTTTTCTCATAATCAATCTATATATATAAAAATTATCTTTGAAAGGGGCTATGTCTCAATCTCCTTTCACTGGGGAAAATTTTTATTTATACCCGACCTTATTTTATAGAGTATATATTTATAACTTTTTTATTTAAATTTAATTCAACTATTTTTCAAATGAATCATTTTCTATGAAAAATTTAACTAGATGAATAAAGGAATGTTTCTTTTTATTTCACGTAGAAACAACAACTTTTCCACTGTCGTGAACATTATTTGACATTTGGCTTCCTTAACAATCCATAATGTTTTTACAAGTAAAATTAATACCATATACACTTTTTATATATATTGAGATTGAAAAGTGTTATGAGAATGTATTGATTGTGTTAATATATTGAAATTATATATTTGTCATTGTAATGTGAAAATGTTATCTTTCCTTTATTCTTGTGTTTTTTGTTATGATTATGTTATGGTTCATGGGAATTATTTACATATATAGGTTGTTTGATGATATACCTAGGTAGGTTGAGCCCAATAAATCTTTCCAATTCATTGGTTAATTTGATAGATGTAAATGTTAATGTTTTTCCTAAGAGATTTAGGTAATATAAATTGATGGGTAATTAACCGTAACTCCCTATGTAGCTTAGAAAAATACAATGTTTGTATGTTATGGATGCCACAAATTACATTTATGATTTGTTATTTCTATGTGTTATTTATAAATTATATGATTTCAAGAGGTTTGTTAAAGATATTATGTTATATGAGAGAAAAAAAATGATTTCATTGATTTGTATGAATTGATGGACTAATGTGTTCATTAATTATTTTATAATCCTTACTAATCTTTTTATTTTCATCCCAAGGTTTTGATAAGTTTTTCACTGGTTTCAATGGTAAGAGAAAGGAATAATTAAAGAATATTTATATCAAAAATAATTCATGTTTTATTTAAGGTGTTTTTTTGTTGGGAATAAATGTTTATAGTAAAAGTGTCTAATTTGTAATATTTGAGATATAATCTAATAGTTATGGCCTAATTCTCTAAAACTCAAAACCTGAAAAGATGCTCAATGTGAATTCTTTATTTAACACGAGATTAAGTAATTTTTTAAGGCTGGGAATTATAGATTCACCTTTTTTTCTATGTTTGGGCCATATTAACTATTATTCTTGTCTTATTCCATTATCTTCTACATCAAGATTATGGCATTTTGGCTTGATTTTTTATTCTAGTTCTCCTTTTTTTACGTCAAATCCTTATTATACTATTTTTTTTGTTTCATATTACATTTTTTATTCTAATTAGGATAATTTATTATGACTTATAAATTAATTACTGCTTCTGATTTATCTTTAATATTCATCGTTTTTTTCATTTCGTTATTCTATTTTAAATCTCTCTATATCCTTATTGAACCTCCAACTTATTTAAAAAAATGGGATTTTGATTTTAATTATGTTTCCACTTTTTCTCCCACATTCATATTTTATTACCAATTTTATACTCTACATTTTATCTTATTCTTTGGTTTTTTCTTTGACATTTTTTTATTATTATTTATGTTTTGAGTTTCAATTTTTCAATAAACTTTTCTATTGTTGTTGTTATATCTTCTACCACTAGTTTTGAATATTTTTGTGGATTTCATTTTCCTTATATTATTTCTTTTTATTTTTCGAATGATTTATTTTCTACTTTAAACTCTCCATTTACATACACATATTCTTTAAAACTTTTCATATTTTATCTACTCTTGCTTCTACTCTGGATTTGACAACTGCATTCGCATAAAATATGATTTCACTTCTATTTATGGTTTTATAGATCCAAAATACATTTAAAATGTTGGAAAAATCCTAGATCCATATTTTATAATTCTATTTAATTTCTTATTATGTCCATAATTCATCTTTTTTTATGTGTTTATGTCTGCTTCAACTTCTACTTCCATATACACTACTTTAAAGTTTTTCATACTACCTTTTTCTCTTTCTCCCACTCTAGCTTTTATATATACAATTCCATATATTTCTTCTCATTCTTCTCCATATGAATAATTTGAATCAATATTTTTCACCTATTTACTATTTATCCTACTTTTATATTTTGATACTTATAATTTACCTCATCTACAACATTTTTTCCTATATATATATATATAAGATTTTCCATTTTTTCCTTCTGTTTTCTATTAATTTCATATATTTTACTTTAATTTTTTTTCTTATAAATTTTCTTCTTATTGACACTAATTGTATGATATTTAAATAATCCCAATGTGATAATTGTGGTTTTATGTGATTGTGGTTTTTTATAATAGTTATTTAAATATATGAAATCATTTTATATAAATATGTAACATTATTATAAAAATTTTATTTTGAAAGAAAAATGAAAATACATTACAATTTGTATATCCTCTTTGATAATATTCATTAATGAATCTCTAACACAAATTTGTTATTTATGGAATGAAATTTATAAATTTTTAGATTCAAACACATCAGAGGTGGTTGCATAGTGATTAGGTTATCATAGCCTTATAGTGTGAAAAGAATATTAATCTAAGAGACAATTACTAAAAATCCTAATTTCTATTTATATCTAACATTTTAAAATTTTATTTGAGATCATAATATAAAATTTTAGTTATTATTTTATATCAATTTTAATTTAATTTATCTTAATTAAAATTATATTTATTAAATTAGAATGAGTATGGATTTTCAAATTTTTACACTTCTCTCTCTCGACTATTATGATATGATTAATTATTGGTTAAGCTGGTGATGGTGAGTCAACCAACACCTCTATTGGTGGGTAGTTGTCATTATTTTCCCTAAAATATTTTTTTGGATGGTTGTTTTGATGAATCATAATGCAAATTATATTTTAGATATGTTAACTTGATGTGTGTTAATGAATTAACATTTTAATAGCCCAAGAATTTGTTGGTGGATGTTTTAAAAGAGTTCCTAGTGAACTTGGGAATTAGTGATGTGGAAAAAAATTCAACTTATTATAGGGAGGGTTGGTGTGCCTATTGATATTTCTAGGACCCACTCTAATGAAGTATAATTCTATGGTCTATACTATCTAGGACACCTGTGGTAGCACAATAAAAATGTTAAGGGAATCTTGGGGGAGGGGTTAAATCCATTGATCTTCTCTATGCAATATAAAATTAAGTCTCTATAAAATCCTCTCTTCTGGCTTAGACCTTTCCATTCTTCTAGATCAATGTGTATTCCTAAGAGTTATTCAGATATATATTTCATAGGTTGTAGTATGGATAGGAGACGTACTTCCACAACATGTTACTTCCTATTTGAAGCTATAGTTTTCGGTTTCAGCAAGAAGCATTGTTATGTATATTTTTCACAGGCAAAGTTGATTGTAGTAGTAAGTTATAGATCCCAATTTTTTTGTATGCCGCACACACTTGCTGATTTTGTAATGACTTTCACTCAATTCATGATTCATTATGATAGCATTGGTGCCATTTATCTCAACATTAATGGCTCATCTTCTTATTTTCTAATATTATTCATATTACACAGAAATACTAGTTGAAAAAGGGGGTCAAAACCAATCAAATAAGCTCAGAGTAACGTGAAAACATTTTAAAACAGTAGTTGAGTTATTTATAATTTTCAAAAACTAATACCACATCAATCTACAATAATTTTTTGACTAGAAAAAATGTGTCATTTTTTCATCACATTATTGTTAAAGGGGGTAAAAATGAGGAAAAGAGTTGTATAACAATAAATATTAATGAAATTTATGACTATACTGCATGTATTATTGAATGTGGTTTGGTCATAAGTAACAAACATACAATTTTATTAGATATAATTCATTAAAAATACATGTCTAAGAGTCCTAACATTGAAGAAAACCTCAAATAGTCATTATATCAATGGAAAACATTTTTTGTTTAGTTTTGGACATATAAGAGATGAATATTCATCAATATGACTTGGTATTTGTTTGAAATGAACAAAGTGGGTTTTTATTGATTTAAATGTAAAAAAATAGTAAAGGGGTAAAACATATAAAAATACTATGGATTTTAGTTTATTCATAGAAAAATGTATATCATGTTATTTTTGGCATGTTGTAACATAAGACACATCAATCCTAATCAAAGAGGGGGGTTTTTCAAAAATGAAAAAAGAAATGTATTTATTGATTTAAATGTTGAAAATGTATATTAATGAGTTAAAACATTGAAATTAACATCAAATTGACATAAATAACATGACCTCAATAATTTATTTATTTTTGTACATGTATAAATTGGACTCACATCAATTCAAAATGCAGTATGGTCAGAATAACTAAAAACTGGTTTTATAAAAAATAAAATTCATAAAAAAACATGTGAAAAATGTCAAAACCTGGAAAAAAAAGGTCATAATGATAGCTCACCACACGTCAGATTGGAAATCAATATATTCTATCTTGTAAAAAAATTATTCCTAGATCTCTATCCATTGATTTCACAATAATATGAGATCATTATAGTTTTCACCCTTTATTATTTTCCTTTATATTTAAGTACCACATATGATATCTAATTTTACTTATTTTGATTCGACTTATGGATTATTATAATATTCCCTTATTTTAAGAGATATATTTTTTCTTATGGATTTAACTTCTATATCATATTTCACATCTACCATAACTTTTTCCTAATATAGCCATTCACTTGTTTTATGAAACTAGTATCTAGGTTCTAGTTGTACATAAAATTCAACATCAACTTCTAGATTCATACCTACATTATATTCTACTACTACTATCGGCTTTTTATTATTTCTTATTTTTAGATTTTTATTTTTTTTAATTTTTTTAGTTTTTTTGTTCAATATTTTTTCTTTCATTTTTTATTATTATTATGTTTTTATTATAATTAGTTTAATATAATTATTTCTTCACTTACTTATATAACAACTTCTATTTCAATATTTCGACTTCATGATTCTGGATATTTTATTTTTATTTCACGCCTTTTTATTTTTGTGTAGTTTATACTTGAGTTTATGGTATTACATAAGTTTTTAAATTTTAACATTTCTTTATCCTATTATTTCTATTTAAATTTACTATGAATTATTATTTTGGATTCCACCTATGCTAATTTGAATATCGTTCACTTCTATTGTTCCTTCTGTTTAATGTTTTTATCTGATTATTTCAACTTCTGCCTTTGACTATTTATGTTTAATTCATTTTTTCTTTAATTTTTTCAATTGGATTCTTGATTCTTTATCGGCTTCTTGATTTAACCATTTGAATTCATGAAATTTATTTTAAATCTTGTTTTTCATAACTTTTTCTTAAAATGATTTTCATACATTTATTGTAATTTTAATATAGGTTTATTTTTCCTCTAATAAATTATTTTCTAGTTTTATTATTTTACTTTTGAATCTTTTAGATTTTTCATTTACGCATGATTATTATTTTTTCATCTGTATTATTCCTTTTATATTATTTTTACCTATATATTTTTTTCTTCCTTTTGCCTATTGCATCCATGTAACTAATTTCATCAGCTTTTCCTTATTCTTTTACATCTATTTTATTTCATTTGTGTAATTCGTTGAAATTTTGTGTTATCTATGACTGATTCATTTTTTCATCTCTGTACAACATACTTATGGGCATCTCCTTCTGAATTTTGGATTTTAGATTGAAATTCCCCCTCTATTTTAACTATTAGCACTGAATTCACAATTGGTTTAAACATATACTGTTTTTAACTTTTTGTGGATTCTAGTTTTTTATTTTATCATTGATTCTAGTTATATTTTTACGTTTTCATCAAATCATTATTCTATTTTTTTCTATATCTATTTTAAATTCTTTTATAACATTTGATCACATATTTTGATGTATGCATTTATAACTACTTCTGGTTTTACATTTATATTCCACATTATATTTTTAATTTTTACATTTTTTTGTGTTATATTATCAATCATTTTACTTCCTTTTAGTGTCTCCATATTTATTGATTTTGTATTCTGCATCAACTTTTTCCCCCACATTCATATTAGATCATCAGTTTTGGATTCTATGTTTTATTTTCATCCTTAGTTTGTTCATTGAATTTTTTTTATTATATCCATGTTTTGAGTTTTACTTTTTATTTAACTTATTTCTAGTGTTATTATTTTTTATTCCACCTATAAGATGGAATATTTTTGTAGATTTCCTTTTTTATCCATATTTTTATATTGTTTATATGTCTATTAAGACCTCCCATTACACTTCCGCTTCTTTATTCAAACTACACTTATTGATTCACCTCTTGTTCCAACTCTAGATTTGGAAATTTCATTTTCATCTAGTAAATTGTATGCTTCTATAAATCTATATGGTTTAAAAAAATTTGTTTTAAACACTTCATTTTTTATTATTCATTTTTCATTTTAACACTTATCATGTTCATAATTTACTCTTTGTTATATTGATTATATATGAATTACCACTTCAATTTTCATGTCTTGTGTTTTACATTGATTTAATTTTTTTCCTTCTATTTTTTTACTTCTACTTTTATTTATTATCAGCACTAATGTCATGACATATAAATGATCATCTTAAGAGATCTGTGGTTTTAATTTATTGTATTTTTTCTAAATCATGGTTATTTTAATTAATAAAATTCATTTATTTTAATAACATAAATCATAACGATGATTGGATTTTGATAGAAAAAGGAAAACATCATACAAATGAGATGTCATATTTGCAAATTATTATGGTTATTTTTCGGGAATGAATTCAATTTTTTTGTTTTGATACTATTTGTAAACCCTTGAATTTGGATGTGGATAATAGGGAACTATAGTGAGGAAAGTTTAACCATCTCATATATGATTATTAAACAACTTATTTTATATTTTTCCCAAAAAAAATTATATTAGATTAAATAAAATCATATAATGATTAATTATGTTTTTAATTAAATTTACAGTTTCCCATCTATGATATGATGACATGATCTATTCATGGTAATGAATATTGTTACACCCAACCCTAATTCACTATTAATAGAAATAGGATCATACCTACACATGACCTCAAGAGATCCTCCTAATATTTCACAAGTTGTCAACTAGTAGTGGGGGTCTACGATGGACATTGAGGTTACTGTATTGTCAATTCTTCAAGAAATAGGGTTTTAGTCATCTTCAGACACACTCTCAAATGTATGTTGTTCCAAAAACCCAACATGAGACACTATTTACATAACTAAACAATATTATTATTGATGAAAAAATATATAAAATTCATGATGTGACACACCATTGTTGAACCAATGAGGGATAGTACTCAAACATTGTCTTGGAATTCCCCGTCACTAGATTCCCCATGAGCATTGACTGATTCCACCATGCTCTGGTGTACTCAACATCAAATCCCAAACCCTACCACTATAATTAAACACAAATAATATTTAATGAATATGGAGACCAAAGATGGAAATGGTGTAACATAGATTGTAAAAAAAGTCCTCTAAAACAATCCCCGTTATGGTATTAAAGGGGATAAGAAGGGGGGATAAAGGAGGGGAGATTCCCACTAAAAAACTGATGGGAAAATATTATATAATTCCACCTATAATATTCCATCATGCATAATGATGAATACAATAGTGGAATAAGGCCACTATCCCTTCTGACTCACCATTGGCTATAGGTTCCATCCCTACCACCTTCGTCTGTCTCTCAGATGATTCTTAAACCCCTCATGTTTCCTCTCATACACTATGTGACATCCAAAACAACTCTTTTGAGGGGTCCCAACATTAAAAATTCAATTCCAAATCTGAATTTAAAATCCATCCCCTCTAATAAATAGACACAAAATTTACCTGATGTTTAACACCTATATAGATGTGGCATCTTTCAAACATCCCACCAACATTATTCTTGTCCCCAAGAAGCCTTAGTGGTTATCCAACCGAACTCCCCAACCTACCTCAGTCATTAGTTAACCTAAAACTATTTTTTTCTACCTCTAAACTCTATACGTACATCCATAGTACATCTCAAAAAAGACCAAAAACAGAGACACCACCTTTCATCGTTAGAAAACTACAAAGATGTTACTTAATAATTCCCTCCCATAACAATTAATCACAATGATACAAGTAATACACCTTATAGTATATGGTGAAACCTACTATAGGATCCAACTCATAACATCCAATTATGACCCAAAGTGTTCCCCACTATCAGAATCGCATGCCAAAACATATTACTAGTAGACAGACGACCTACTAGATACAGTTTCCAACACTTTACACCTGAACACATATGAGAAATATGGTTTCAATTATCATTTCAAGATTACATCCCAATATTGATAAAATATTCCATCCGTGTATAAGATGATCATACCCACTTTTCAATGAATTTCCTAGACAAATGCACTCGTCATATTTAATACAATGAACCTAATGTAGTCTCTAGGCCATCGCATCCCATAACTTGATAATGACCGGGAAGACCTCCTCTAGTAGACCTATTTGGAATGTGATCCGCATTTATCAAAAATACATTACAAGAATACCTGATCTATATGCATCATCTCTTAGAGGAACCCTATGATTATTTGAATACATCCTCAAAATTTTGTACCCACCCTTCAATAAAATTCCACGGTTGAATCCTCAACTATCTTAAACAAGTCATAATGTCCTACCACAACAAAAACACCATTAGCTGCCAATCCAATCAAATTTTCTAAACCTAAAATCTACTAGAGCATGATGTCGAAGCATGAAATTAACCACACTACATAATTTAGGTCATATCTAGTATTCACTATAGAGTCTAGAAAGACCCCTGCCCATTTACTAATAGAAGTCTCCATACCTAATGTGACCATCTAACCATTTGTCTCACAAACCATCAATACATTATGATCAAGGGTCATATCATCCAAGACTGACATAAATATTACCTCCATTTTAGTATCCTTTTTCATCACACAACTGATCCAAATTCTCAAATCATAATAACCCATTCCCCACTCATCATCAAAAAAAACACTAGGTATAGAAAAAATCATCCGTAACTTGGTGCCACTTGAAATCATAACGTGTCACAAATTCCTTAATCATTTAAATAATACCTAACACATCTGTTAAATTCAATTACTTCAAGGTCCACCGACCATGATTGGCCAACAGTGTAATCCCCCCTAAATAGATTTCCTTATATCACTCCTTAGATGTAACCTCAACTGGATGAATAAAAATTTGACTTGTATTGATCCTCTTAAGGGAAAACTATCATCAATCGACCCATACACGGGTACTAACAAACTCTGAATTCTATAGCTTCCACATGAATCATCGGGCCTAACAATATTATGCTCTTGTTTCACTCTATCCACATTCCAACTAGCACCACACACATCTTGTATGCTTCTGCCTTTGGAAATATGCCCCATGACATGGTATAATTGAATTATAATGTATAAGAACCCCAATACCATGGTAATACTCCCCACTAGAAATGATAACATAAAAGGAATCTTCCCTAGTGATCATTTACTCTTCAAGGATTCATCAACGTTTAATTTTTCTTATTACCTCAATATATCCCAATGTTTATATCATCATTTTGTTGAAAGAAAAATATTTTCACATTTTATAAATCAAAATCTATAGGGCTTTCATGCCACTTCCATGCGTGAAAATACATTTTCAACTCAAACCTATATTTGATTTACTTTATAAAACACATCACGTGGATAAAATCTAGTTTACACAGAAAACCCATTATAAAAACAAATCCTACTAACACTAAAAACAAAGGGCAATATCAGTAATCATTTTAATAAATCCCAATATAATGAGAGAAAAAAAAGAAGAAATTAATTCTAATGGGTAGACCATAAGATAGATACACCTAACTTACAAACTATGAAAACCTCATTGCCTTCTAGACCAGTGATGAGAGACAGAGATATTTGATCCTTGAGAACCTATATTTGACGAAAACAATGTCAATTATTTATTCCAATGCTATATCTTATGATATAGTATCATATGGAACCAAATTAATGGATAATAAGAGAATAAACTAGATTATAAATGATCTAACTCAACATTTTACAATTGATGTAGATCCAAGAATTTAATCTCTATAATGGTCTTTTAATCAAGAGAGGGTGAGAGAAAAAATCACCTCCAATGATCCTATAGATCAGTGAAACCTATATTGAAGTCAAGTATATCAAATAATTTTAGATAGTGTGGAAAAATAAGAGTCATGGAATATCCCTCGGGAAGTCCTTACATGGGGAGTTGGTTCTTAGAACAATGTAGCTAAAAATAATGAATAAATTTATATATGATTATTAAATCTACTAAATTATATTATTATCATGTATTTTATTATTTTTTATAGGTTTTAATATAAGTTTAATTATGTTATAAATATAATTTTAATTTAATTTATCTTAATTAAAATTTATTTTTTAATGTTGAAAAATGATGGATTGTCTGAGTTTTACACCACACCCTTCTAACTATAATGACATGATCGATTCTTGGTTACATATATGAGGGTTTGACAAAAACCCATTAAGGGGAGATTTCTATTAATATTTCATATTATTATTTTCATGAATCGTAATACACATTATATTTTAGATATGTCAATATAAATTGTTTTTAATGTAAAATTTTTAAAACCCTTTAGGTCAGTTAGTGGGGTTTGAAGAGGTTTTTTGAGTGAAATTGAGTTTGAGTAATGGGGGAAACACAATTCTGCCTACTATGGGTTGGTTTGGTGGTCCTGTTGATGCTAATATGACCCCTGAAGATGAAGGAAATCCTGATGATCTTTACCAAATTGACCACTTGGGGATGTTATCAAAACTAAGCGATGAAATCTATTGATCCTTACCATGAATTGTAAAATTAAGATTATGTTAAATTTTATATTCAGACATGAATGTTTATATATGTATTGATGATTGTTTATTTTTAATATTTTTTCAAGTCTATATTTCATGTGTTTTCTGAATAGGAGAAGTACTTACATACCTTATCACTTCCTAAGTGGGGTTTTTGTTTCATCATCCAACAAGAAGTATCATTCTATAAAATATTCAATTATTAAAACAGATTATAGTAGTTGGATGTTATTACACACACTTATTTTGTGAAAAAATTCATATATTTTGGAATGAGTTTCACTCAAACAATGATTCATTGTGAAAACTAGTTTCATTTCATAAACATTAAATTTTAAACTTCTACTTTTCTTATTTTATTCTTCTCAAATTGAAAATATAAAGGAAAAGTGGGTCAAAACCAAATAAATGATCTCAGGTTGATACAAAAAATAGTAAATTGATATTCAAGTCATTTAAGATATTTATAAACCAACAAAATACATCAATCATAATCTATATTTAATCATTATGGTTGAAATTTTCGTTTGGACATCGCATTCTTATTAAAAGTTTTCAAAACTAGGTAAATGGTGTTGGACTGTGAGGAAACATTCAAATATATATGAATATATTGTATGTAAAACCGATGTATGGTGTTTTCATAATGACAAAGTATATAGTTTTATTATATATACGGATTTAAAAAGGTGTGTTTGAGGGTCAAAACCTTTAAAAATTACCTTGGATTATAGTTAAATTGAAGGTAAGAGTATTCTATTCATTTTATGAAATATAGGAATAGAATGAATTTCAATTTGACTTTTTTGTATGAAAGGACCAAAAGTGTGTTTTATTGACTTGAATGTAAAAAAATGATCATCTTTGGGTGGAAACCAAGAAAGGATTCTAATTGTAGTTAAATCATATAAAAATGTTTTTCATCTAAATATTCATATGTTAAAAATTAATATAAATAATTTTCCAATGATTTCATGGTAATCCAATATTTTTTTGTCAATTTTCACCCTTTTTCATGTTCTTATATTCCATTGTATTTTTTATGCCTTCTACTAATATATTAATGTATATATATTATTATTGTGATTTTAGATTCATATTATATATTTGATTTTATATATACCATTATTTCTCCCCTATTATTGACTTTCACTAATTTTATGACATTAGATTCAAGCTTCTACATTCATTTAACATTAAACTAATCCTTCTGGCATCTTTCAAACTTTGGATTTATCTACAACTTTGGTATACCATTTATTTTGGATTTTGGATTTTTATTTTTAGTTTTTTTTAAATTTCCATTATTTATGAATTTATTTCCAATTATTATGTTTTTTATTAAAATTATTTTTATTCTTCTATTTCTTTTATTAATTATTTATCTACTTCAACTTCATGATTCTGACATCCAACATTAGGATTTTTTATTTTCATTTTTATTATTTTTTCATTATATTTATACTTGATTTTATGTTATTATTTATTTTTTCTTATTCTATATTTTTTCTATAATTATATTTATATTTTTTATAAATTTTTCTTATGGAATGTGCCTCTTCTCCGAGGTTTACCTTTCAAAACTAATTAATATTTCCTTTATTTATTTATCATCTAATGCTTCTAGGTTATAACATTATTTTTCCCTTTTTCTTTCATATCTATTATCCTTTTTCTTTTGACATCTTTATTCATCTTCATATAAATTTTTAATTTTTACCTTTACTTTAACATTTTTTTCTTCAACTTTATTTTCAAATATTATTTTATTTTAATATTGGAATTTTGTTTTGTTTATAATTATATTTTTTATCTATTTTTATTTTTTTTACATTTGTGTCTTCTAGGTGTTTAATTTATTACTTCCTCTAATTCATCATCATTCTTCTTTGTTCTCACTTGTATATTAACTTCAAACGTTGGTTCTTCTTTTTCAAAAGTCTGTGATTTTTATTTTCATATACAAATAATACATTTTTTTTTCTTATAAATTAAATTCTCTATTGATCCATTATTTAACCGTTTTAATTTTTTATTTTGGTATACATTATATTTAAAAATTTGGAGCTATATTAAAAAATGGTTTTGATTATAAATTCATGACCACTTCTAATTTTTCGTTTATATTCTTCTTTTTAATTATGTTTAAATTTGTTTTTTGGTTTTTATTCTATTTTAAATATATCTTTTTCATTTTAGATTACATTTTGTATTTATATATTTTGGATTCTAATTCCTCTTCTAATTCCACTTTTTCCACCACATTCACATTCAATCATAATTTTTAGATTTCCCATTTCAGTTTTATCTCATGTTGATGATTTGAATTTATATTTATAATATCTAAATTTTGAATTTCAATTTTTCATTCAACCTTTACAAGAAACTTGAAAAGAAAGATGGTTTCTAAATAACTATAATGTGAAAAATATAATCATCTATGACATGATTAATAAAATGCCTAATTTTTAATTCTTTCATGTATTTAAATATTTCGTCTGATATCATAATATAATGTTTAAATAAATTGTTAGTTTAATTTTAATTTATTTTATCTTAATTAAAAATAATTTAATGAATTTTATAGAGGATTGCTTATTTAACCATTACTCTACCCCCACTCTTCTATAATGATAAGATTGATTCTGGGTTACACTGACGACGGATATCTAACCCCCACCTTTATTGTAGGGTGGTTTCTAATAATTTTCAAAAGGGTATATTTCATATTAATAATTTTATTAATCACAATTTAGTTTAGATTTTAGTTATGTTAATTAAATTATTTTTTTATGTTAACATTCTAATAGCATGTAGGATATTTAAACTCGGTTGAATATGTGTTCTCAGTGAAATTAGGTTCAAGTGTTATAGGAAACAGAATTCTTCCAATTATAGAAAGGGTTAGTGGGTCTTCTGATCTTGATAGGACCATCATAGATTATGTATGTTTCAATGATTTATATTGGATAGGACACCAAGGGGTATTATTAAAACTACTGGGTCTAAGGCATCTAGGGGGAGTTGTTAAATATGTTGATCTTCAATATATAATGTAAAATTATGTCTTCTTGAAAGACTATTTTCTAACCATGAATTTTCTATTCATATAGATCAAAGTTCATTATTAATAATTATTAAGATATATATTTTATGTCTTTATGTATTGATAGTAAATTTACTTCTATAACATGTCACTTATTAAGCGATTCTTTAGTTTTTTTTCTAGAAAAAATCACCATTCTATAATATTATTCATTGTTGATTTTAATTGTGGTGGATTAATATTTTAACACTCAATTTTAGTCGATGAAATACAAACTCACTAATTATAGAATGATTATTACTCAAACATTGATTATTTTTTATAACACCAGTTACATTACTCTAGTATTATTTATTTTAATTTATATGTTAATATTTCACCAATCTGAAGTTATTTTTCTTAAATTGAAAAAATCTTCAAAAATGGGTGTTAAAACCTAAGAAAACAAGTTTCAATTATCACAAAAACACTTGAAAATTATATTCGAGCAATTTTTTGATATGTACGAAAAAACCACAAATTAATCTGATACCAAAATTATTTTGTTTTATTTAAAATTATATTTTAGCTTCTTTTTATTATTAAAGAGCTTCATCATTGAGAAAATGAGTACATATTAAATGAAAATTTATGAAACATAAAAATAGACCACATCAATTATACCTATAGTGTTATCATAATAACCGACCATATAGTGTAATTAGATATAATATTTTTTAACAATTTATATATGAGGTTCATAATCTTGAAATAAAACTAAAATTATTATTAAATAAATTAAGAACAACCATTATTTAATTTTTGACATGTAGGAATAGACTACACACTATTCTGACTTGTGGTTTCTTCGAAATAACCAAATTCTTATTTTTATTAATTTAAAAGTAAAAAATTTTGTGTCAAGGGATATAAACTTATAAAAATAACTTAAATAATATTTAAATTATAGAAAACCAACCATTTAATTTTTGATATATTTCAATAGATCGATTTTTAATCAAATAGGCAGTTTATCTAAAATGAACAAAAGCACATTTTTATTGATTTAGAATTCAAAAAACATGCATCAAATATTTAAAGCATTGAAAATGAACTTTAATTATCATAAAATATCATTATATTTATCATTGATAAGTATTTGACATTTATGAACAATCCTCATGTCAATAAAATTTCAGGACTACTAAATTTGACGAGAACTATGATATCATATCATTAACACTTATTAATTATTTAAAAATCATTTTTGTGGGGTCATAACAATGAAAATGAGACCATATTGACATGAAATCATTGTAAAAAAATCAACAAGTAATTTCTTATCTACATGAAAAAAATACCAAGTCAATTGGATGCCTGAATTTCTCAGTGGGATCAAAACTATTGTTTGACCTTCATAAAGCAACAAGTCATATTAAAAGTTTCAAAACCAAGAAAACACACATAGAATGTCATGAAAACTTTAGTGAATTATCCAAGAAAACATGATTTGTAGGAGTCAATTTCACATTGATCTAATGACATGTTTTCCAAGTACTATCAAAATTATCATTTCACCGTGATATTTTTATTAAAATGACATATCAACTATTAGGGTGTAAAAAAAATGAATACAACTTTGGAAGGATGCATAATCTTAGGTAAATGATCTCTATGTCATTTTTGATATGTTGGAATTCTTTATTCATTAATTTTATGTTTATATTTTCCATTTTGATATAAATTATGATTTCATATTGTTAATTCTTCTTAACAAATGTAAAATCACCTTTTTAGGGTCGAAACTAATGAAATTTGGTCTGAAAGCTATGAAAACATGGCACAATAATCTTCAATTCATTTCAAAACTATTTGAACAATCCAAAAATCAATACAACTCTATAATTGGATGTTATGGTTGAATTTTCCCTTGGATTTCACATTATTATTAAATTAAAAGTCACCTAAAGGGGTCAAAACTATGAAAATGGGTTCGTATTTCCTTGAATTCATAGGAAAATCATCCTAAATTTATTTCTTATATGTAGGAATAAAATGCATGCCAATCTGATTCTGGGATTTATTTTTATGATACAAAATATCTATTTATAATGATATTTTAATTAAAATGAAATATCATCTATAAAGGGGTCAAAACTATGGTGAGATAACTATAGATTAACATGGCGTCTTTGGAAAATTATCCCTAAGACAATTTTTGTCTATAATAATCATCCACACATAAATATGATGCTTAAATTTATTTATATGATAAGAACTATGATTTCATATTGTTAATGTAATGGATTTGTTCCTTGTGGACCATTTATATTTTTAGGTGTTCAGGGTGATGAGATGTGGCATATAAAGGAAGTAGGGAAGCTTAACTGAAATATTCATTGTATAGGATTCTACTATGTAGAGCTTGGGGATTCTTCTTAAGGTTGGTTGTTGCAACATAGAGATCCCAGCTATATCCTAGAGTCGTTAGATGAATGATTTCAAAACCACTTCTAATTTTGGAATTAATATGGTGTGAAGGACATGATTTTGATGTAGGGGTCGAAGGGTTGATTTTTGGTGGGTTTAAATTTCATGGTAGTTGTGGCATATGTGATAGACTATTTTATATATTTTATTTTGGAGAATGGTTTTTTCAGTGTGGTGTTATGGGATGTGACGCAGTCCATCTCCCCCTTTTATAGGATCTACACCATGGTTCTTAGACAGATGTTTTACCTGGAATGTATTATCATGGTCCATTAAGAGGCATTGAAGTCCTTATTGTTCTATCCAATTTTGCATCTTGGTCAAGGGGACTACATTATAGCCTTCAATTTTTCAGACTGCTTATAAATACCCCAACCCACTCTAAGCATACTTTTTTTCCAAGATTCTCTCACTAAACCTAGGAATATGGGGCTTATATTTGAATTAATTTAATGTCCCATTATATCAAATTAATTTTCCCCCTCATAGGGATCAATCTATAGTGATACGAGCTGAGTTCTTTCTCATTTATATTAGATTATTCTCTATTCAATATAGTTTTCCTCCCAATATTCTTATCATGATATGATAGTTGATCTTCATCATTTAAATATATTTTTTGACATTACTGGTGTATTTTTATGCGGTGTTCATAGAGGTACATAATTTTACTTTTGATACTGGTGATCAAAGATCTACATTTTATTCCATTCTCATTTTAAGAACATTAACACCACAAGGTAGGGGTTTCTTTGGATCTCCTTTTAACATTTATATGAAATAATTAAATATAGAATTATTTTGATTCATTATGTGGTGGTTTAATTTACCTTAATAATGTGTAAAGAAGATTATTAAAATAAATGGTTTATGTTTAGCAATCAAAGGTGTTTCCTTTATGATAATGATCTACATCTTTTTTTACAAGATAGTGTTCTATCTATGCTAGTATTTTTGTGCATATTTTTTATGATTGGGGTACAATATTTAATTAAATTAAAATCCTTAATGAATGTAAAATTAGTAATTCTTTGTTTTAAAAATATTTTAAGAGACATGTTTAATTAATTTTTAGATTCTAGTAATTATATGAAAATCAAACTGATTCTGAGTTCATGTTAAAATAATATTTTCCTTCTATTAATTAATGGAACTATATAATGAATAATGAAGTCGGTAATGATTTTTGATAATAATTAAAGGCAAGATAATGAGTTTACATTCCCTAGTGATTAATGAAAATATAAGTTATTATTGGAAGAATTGGAAAAATAATTTGATATCATTTATAGTTGTTTTCTTAGGTTACCCATTTTAGTAACCATAAATAAATGAAATTGTTAACTTAATATTTAATAATGATTTGTTATTTAATAAATTTAATTGTTTTGGTATAATTAATGCTATTTTTTTGAAGGCTGAATTTCTTATGTTTGAGGTTAAAAGAGCCCACTTGAATGTAATGATGGAATACCTTATAGTTAGGTCATAGTTTACCCATTTACTTTGTTTTATTCTTGTTACAATTTATGTGATCTACATATGATGATTTCTATATGATGTGATGTGAGCCTGGGTGGAAATTAGAAATTAATATATAGGTGGGGAGGACAAGGTTTTTTGATGAAGTTGACACCTATGGTAATAGGATGTATTGTAATATGCATGATAGTGTTGGGGATGGAAGCAGAGTTGATGGAACAAGTTAAATTTGGGCTTAACCATTGATGTGATTAAAGTCATGATTCTTAATTTATATTCTTCTCAAAGGACTGATAACTGATTTTATTTATTATCTACTTTATTTTCTCCATTGCATATGGCTACTATATGATATTGGTTATGCATACCATTAATGATAGAATAGGATGTAACCTGGTGTACCTAGAATTATAGAATATTAATTATTAAAAAATGTTTTAACCGATGGGGTTAGTTCATAATCGAATAAAAAAGATGTAAATCCTTAGAAACCATGTAATCAAATGGATTACACCTATTAATTGATGGTTAATGGAATTTAATTGTAATAATTTTAACTAATGTATAAGTAATTAGTTTATCATAAATTATAATGTCAAAAAGTAATGAATTAATTTAATTTAGCTCATTGAATGTTTGTGTTCATATATGATATTTAGACCTTAATAGTGGAAACTATGTGTTTGAGTGATGATTGTTATAGTAGATCCAATGACTTGGTTAATTCCCATAGTATGGTTTTGAGATATAATATATATAATATGTTTCATTATTTAATTTAATACCAAGTCATGTTGGTAGATCGACCGAAACCCCAATGGACTCTGGAAGGGTGTTTCCCACACATCCAAGTCAGTGAGGAATGGTTGGCTGACTTCCTTCTCTAGCTCTGCTCTCTTCTCATAGTAAAATTTTGGTATGGTATGTATAGTGGTTAGATTTTCTCATATTTTCGTGTAGAGGGATGTAATGTATTGTGGTTATTTCACATACATGTATATCCATATGTAGTGTTCTAATAATTATTAATGGTGCGATGAGTATGGTTTGTGATGGATCAAGGTACATATTCAAGGTATTGGTTGTGATGACTTCAGGTACAATACCCAAAGTATGATATATGGAATAAGGGATGTGGTGGCTCCAAGAAATTTTTTTAAACTATATAGAGATATTTAATGGGATGATGAGATGATGTGATGCATGATTTACGTGTTGTGATATATAGACCATGTATTTTCTAGCTTGCGTACTTTTGGGCAGATATGGAGAAGGATGCCTGATGTTGATAAACTGTGGTGAACCAATAGGGAAGGGGTACTAGGATATGTTCATTTGATATTATATTACATGATCTCTTATAATCCATAATTGGTGACAAATATCCATGATGTGGCAGGGAAATTAGTATACTTGTTTAGGTGACATGTTAGCTTTAATTATTGTTTATTGAGATTTAATATAATTTATTTTTTTATCGAAAGATTCAGGGTGGATCCTATGGATAATCCCTATTATGATCACCACATATATATATATATATACTATTATTCAGGTCATTTGGAGCATGTGGGAGATCAATTTACATATTACTAGATCAGGGGTTTCTGGAATTTTTTGGGCTTCGTGGTCACTACAGATTTTGACTTTTGTGTACTTTTTTTCCTTTTTAGATGTTTTAATTCTGAATGACATTACTGCAAATGCTTGGGTTTTTTTAACATTAAGAGCCTGATTTGATTTGTGTACTTGTCTTATTTATCTTTATGCATGTTCTCTTTGAGGGATAATGTCATCCATTTATATGTATGATATATAGTCATTGCTTCTCACATAGTCGTGGCCTATTGGAAGAATGATTCATGGTTTATTATCCCCCTTGTCTCATTACAGGACTATGAGGGTTACCTTTTGGGGAGAGGTCGTCAAGCCATTTTTTATGTTCTGACCATTTTATGCTTGTTTTTAATGATTTTTTAAAAATTTAAAAACACATTTTTCATTATTCTAAACACACTACAAATTATATTGATCATAAATTTTTGATTCATTGGTAATTGATCATTTTTTTTCTTGGTAATCTTCCATTTGTGGTTGTTTTTTGACTTTTAAATCCATAAAAATACCTTTTTGGACTTTCTGAGAAAACCACATGTCCAATTGATGTGTGTTCTATTACCACTTATCATACATTTAACAAAGGATGTTTCCATGTGATGTCATGGTAATTCAAGGATGTTTATTTGGATTTGATTCTATGATGATCATTTGTAATTAAATTTAAATCTATTAAAATTATTTTTCTAGTCATTACAACCACTAATCATGTTAGGTTAACATGTCATCTTTCCATACATGTCAAAAAATTAATCAATGACTGCTTTCATTTGATTTCATGACAATTCAAGATCATTTTCTAGGTGTTGACCCATTGATGTTAAATTAATAAAAAATCCCTCTTCTGATTCTAAGAAAACGACACATCAGATTGATGTGCTACCTATTCTTATCTATGAAAAATTAAATATAGGGTTTTTATAACAATTTCATAGCAATCTAAGGCCATTTGATAAATTTTGTACATTTGATATACATTTTTAATTACTCTTAAATTTAATAAAACTAGATTTTTAGATATTTTTACCAAACTGCATGATTGATTAACATATGCTCTATTCATATATGTCTTAAATAAACCAAGGAAATTTTCTTATGATTTCATTAAAATAAAAACTTATTTTATTCAATTTTATAATTTGAAAAATTAATGTTTACTTTTTTATCAAAAAAATGAACTTTTGGTCATTTCATGAAAATTTTATACATGATTAGAAAGTGGTCTACACATATATTTCATAAATAATATAGTGCTTGCTTTTATGTGATTTCATGATAATTAGATTTTGTTAAATTTTGATCCTAAAAGATATTTTTAATCATTTTTTATTATAATTTTTTTATCATTCGTCCACATAGTACATCAGAATGACATGTGGTCCACTCATACATTTCAAAAGTTAATTAGTGATTGTTTTTCCATTATTTTATGACAACATGATGTCGTTTTCTTGGTATTGACCCCTGGAAACATGTTCTTGAAGACTTAAAAATCATTAAAATTACACTTTTGGTTATTCTTCACTGACCAGTCATCCAATTGATGAGCTATCTATTTCTACATATTAAAAATTTTACTAAAATATATATTCTAGGATTTGATAATAATATGAAATTGTTTTCATGATCTAAAATCATTCTTTGTAAAATTCCTTCTATTAATATGCTCTTTTTGTGGATGATGTATCTTATTTTGGATTCAAATTCTATATTTTCTTCTAATTCCCATGAAAACATAGAAGAATGAGCTCAAACTCATCTAGGATATATAGGAATCAACCATACATCATTCTTATCCCCATATTTTTCATTATCATCCAAATTATATTTTCACATTAATGGTTTTATTAAAATGAGATATCACTTGTGAAAGGATGAATACTAAGCAGATGAGTTTATATTTACTGATAATTTTGGAAAATTCATTTTTGGTCATTGTGATCAAACAATAAGTAAGATTGATGTGTATAAAGTTCATATATTTCAAATATTAAAGGGTCACTTTGTTCTTGTTATTTCATAAAAACATGAAATTTTTTATTCTGGTTTGACTCTTTTACACATGTTTTAATTACATGAATATTATGAAACTATTTTTTTAGTCATTTCTACCACACCACTAGATTTATTTTCTAAAGATATATTCTTAATGTCATAAATTAATAAATATTTTTTCTCTTATGATTTCATGACAATTTGATGGTGTATGCTAAATTTTTACCCATAAATTTTTTTTGTACTTTTAATTCAATAAAAACTCATTTATGATCATTTCATGAAAACCAAAAGTTTGATTGATGTGATGTATATTCATACACTTCAAAAATTAAACAAATTCAATTATAGTATGATTTTAAGAAATATAATATTTTTTTGATTTAATTCATTAAAACACATTTTTAAAGAATTTTAAATATAAAAAAATTATATTTGGTTATTTCGGCAACACTGCATGTCGCATTCACATGGGGTTAGCTCATAAAGGTAAAAAAAACTAATCCATGCTTGTGGTATTATGATTTCTCAACAATCTGAGAATGTTTAATTTAATACTTAAATTTTTATATAGGATTTTAGAATTTTAAATATGTAAATATGTAATGTTTTTCATTTTGAGTAAACCTCAGAATATATTTATGTTTTTTCTATCCATACAAAACAAAAAATAAATAGAAATCATTTTCCTATAGTAGAAATTCAATTCAAGTTTGTTTTAAAAATTTTGAACCTTTGGTGTGTACTTTTAAATACATCATCTAATTAAACTATTTTTTTTATCATTGCGATAAAACTACATGTAGGATTGTTGTGTAGACTATTTATACAAGTCTCTAATTAATCGATACTAATTTTACTACAGTTTACATAAAAGCAATGGTATTTTTTCAGAATTATTCTATTTATTATACGTTTTTAATGAATTAAATCTAATTGAATGGTTTTTTCGGCACTTCCAAATATAAAACATGTTGAATTTGTATGATACCTATTCCAATGTACTAAAATTTATTAGATTTTTATACGTTCAATTCCTACATGTGAAAAGTTAATTGAATATTTGACTAAATTTTTTTTTTCTATTTTTAAATTGTATGCTTTATGGGTGAGTATCAGATTCAAATTTTCGAAACACAGAGTTAAAAATTCAAAATAAAAAATAAAAAGAATCCATGGAGTCCTAAAGTCATTAGTACCCACAACATCATACGTCATGTCTGTTTGCCTTCTATCATCATCACCCTCGACAACATCGTCGTCCTGTCATCACCGTAATCTCTAACAGTACACCATTCTCGGGAGGCATCACCATCAAACTCCAGATCAGACTATTGAACACCAATAGAACTAAAATATATCCCCACACAGTCATTATACACATATCATCACACCTGATAGATAGTGAAAACCATAATTTGGTGTCTATTATTGCCACCAATTAGCACTGTAACATACCATCATAAAAATACTGAACGAACATCATGTCAGGAACATCCCATAATCCAGGACCACCATAATGTGGTAAAAATCAACATCATCGATGATACTAAATAGACCACAAAAGAAGCTTCTTCAACTTCATAGAATATGAATATGAATATCTCACCTCCTAGAGACCAATGACCACTCAAGCACCACATCCCAAAGTTCATGAGAAACACTACACCAGACTAACATAGAGAGGAGAGGTGTAACATGAAACCAGGAAAGAGACAAGCACAAAAAGACCTCTATAGAGGTATGACCCATCTGAAGTCAAAGTCGATCAACAAAATCCATCTCAGTCATTTTGACCAAAATGGAAAACATACTAACATGTAATCTATTATTAGTTATAAAAAATTAAATAGTTGTCATCTTCCTATGATTTTGTGATAATATGATGTAATTTTTACAATTTTGTCTATTTAAAGAATGTTTTTAGTGACTATTAAATAGAATAAAATGGTTTTTTATCTTAATAACCATGCTTAAAAAAATTGACCTTAATTAATACATGTTACAAATTAATCTATGTTCATTTTCATATGATTTCAGAAAAATCTCTGCATGTTTGTTGTGTGTTGACCCTTAAATGAAAATTATATAACCATTAAATGTATAAAAATTTCTTTTATGAATTTCTAGAAAACAACAAGATAGATTGACATTTATTATATTAATATTTTCCAAAAAAATGAATTGTTGTTGTTATTTAATTTAATTACAATCCCAGGTTTTTAACTAGGTTTTGACTGTATATAATATTTTTTATGAATTTTTAATGTAAAGAAACTTCAATCATTCTGAGAAAAAAATACATTCTAATGATGTGTTGTATATTTACAAATGTCACAAATTTAAAAAGTAATTGCCTTTCAATTATTTCATGAAAATATAATGTTGGATGAAGAATTCTTTTGATGAATTATATGTCATAAATTATTCAACAATCATTGGTCTATGATTTAATGATAATCTAACGACATTTAGAATGATTTTACAATTTGGTGAATAGTTTTTTATTATAAGATTCATAAAAACTCAATTTAATCATATTGATAATCCCACAAGTAGTATTGATATGAGGTCCCTTTTAATATGCCACAAAATAAATAATGGTCATTATCTAGATATTTCATGACAACTCGGGGATATTTTCTTTGTTTTTATACTTTGAAGCATGCTTTTAATAATGTTTAAATATAATAAATCTATTTATTGGACTTTCTGACCACAACTCGCATCAGATTGATGTTTCTTGTATCTATACATGTAACAAATTGATCATCAATCGTTGTTTTTTGATTTCTTCAAAATTTGATGTTGTTTGCAAGGTTTGGACTATCTGATGCATTTTTTTTACATAAATTATTAAAAACCAAATTTTGGTCATTATAAGAAATATAAAACTAAAATTGATTTGTGGTTTATTACTACATGTCACTTATTAAAAAATGATTATATTCCTTATATTTAATACTAACCAAAGGTCTTTTCAGTTATTCTGACCACATCGCACACATTTCACATTGAATTGATGTGCGGTCTATTTAGTCATATCCAATTTTAATCAAAAATAATATTCCTTTGATTTCATTATAATTCATGGTTGTTTATAAAGATTTACCCTTTGATACATGTCTAATATCATTTAAATAAATAAATGGTAGTTTTTTTACATTTATATGAAATTGAATTTCATATTTTTTTGTGATCGATTCAAACAGTTATGAAAATAAAATACGTTGGTTTTCAAAAAAAATCATGATAATTAAAGATCTTTTGAATGGTTATGACCATTTGACACATTTTTTGAAAATTATTAAATCTAATAATAGTGATTTTTAGTATTTATAAAAATAATTAATGATGGATTGAGGAGTGTTCAATATATTCATGTCCCAATTTAATCAATAATTTCTTTTAATTTCATAACCATTAAAGGATGTTTTCCTCATTTTAACACATGTTTTTAAAAACTTTTTAAGAATATAAAATAGATTTTTATCATTATAAAAAAATTAAATGAAAATATGATGTTTGGGTTATTCATACAAGTAACAAATTATTCAAATATCGTTTTCCTATTATTTCATAACAATTTTTTTCTTTGTTTTATCCTTTTAACATGTGTTTTTGGTTTCCAAATAAACAAAAATACACTTCTATCCATTATGAGAAAACCATGATCCAAATTTATATGTAGTTTATTCCTACATGTCAGAAATTACACCCCAATTCCGACTCATATATGATATGTTTTTTACATGTCCAAAATTAAATTGTGGCCATATTCTTATGATTTTAATATAATTCAATATTGTTCGCTAGGTTTTTACAATTTCATGCATGTTTTAATGTTTTCTAAATATTATAAAACTATTTTTTCACTAAGTGTCACAGAAAATAATTTATGTTCTATATATTTATTCTTGTTACAAATTAATCAATGATCATTATCATAAAATTTCAAAAAAATACGATGTATTTTTCCTTGGTTTGACTTTTTTGATTGATATTTTTTGAATTTTAAATCAATTAAAAGGAATTTTTTGTCCTTCCAATAAAACTGTATGTCAGATTCATTTATGCTCTATTTATCCATGTAAAAAAACAAATTATGATCATTTTCTTATGATTTCATGAAAATGGGTTTTTTTACTAGGTTTTTACCGTTTAACCTATTTTTAATATATTTTTTTGTAAACCTATTTTTTATAATTTTTAATGACATGGGGCTTATTAATTCATGTTATAAGATAAATGTTGTAATGTTTCTGGGGATTCTATGAAAAATTGAAGTCATTTATTAGGTCTTTATTTGCTTATGCACGTATTTACTGATTTTTAAGGTTTTTATTATAATATTTTTGTTATTATCAGCTCATCACTCAATGGATTGATGAAACTTTTATTTTTATATGTCAAAAATCATTTGACAGACATATTCCTATGAAAGAATCATAATTTGAGTTTGTTTTCTAGTTTTTAACAATTTGACTCTCATTTTTTTACTTTGACATCCAGAAAACACACTTTTGGTCATTCCAAGAAAATTTTGTGTCTAATTAACGTGAGTTATTATCATATATGTCCAACATTAAATGGAAGTAATGTACATTAAATTTGATTTTAATCTGAGGTCCTTACTAGCGACTTGCCCATTTTAAACATTTTTTTAAATACTTTAAATTCATTAAAAATGAACTTTCGCTTATTCTAAGAATAACACCTATCATATTATAAAGTTGTCTATTACAAAATGTCAAAAATTATACAAAAAAGTTATGATATGATTTCATGATAATTTTAGATCATTTTTTCATAGTTTTTACTATTTAACACAACTTTTCACGATTTTAAATCCATAAAAATACATTAATTATCACTCTAAGAAAATCGTATATCATATTTATGTGTTGATAGAAATGATTGACACTAGTTTTCCAGCTAGAGGGAATACTCTATAAAGTGGTAATGTTTTCATTTCTTTAGAAGAGATATTATTTTATTTGGGGAGGGTCCCATCACGAGCTATTATGGGATATATTAGTAAGATAAATGGGGTAATCTAGATCATTTAATTATTTGTTTATGCTTGGGGGAGAGATCCTTGAGACTCTTTAGTTATTCTTATTTACAACTCTTATATTCTTCTTCTCCTCCCACGTGTAGTTCTATTTTTGTTTCTCTTAGACTTCTCTAAATAATAAAGAAGGTTTCCATTTGTCTCTACATTGTGTAGTCTATTACCACATGACAAAAATTAATCATTGTTCATTATCATGCAATCTTCAAATAACATGATATTTTCTTCTAGGTATTGATACCTTATAGAGGGTTGTAAAGACATAAATCCAGTGAAGTTTCTTTTTATCATTCTGACAACATCTTACATTGGATTAATATGTGGTATATTCATACATGTCACAAATTGACCGTCAGTCATTATCCTATGTATCCCTAAAAAATAATGGTTTATTTTGAAGGTTTTGACCATTTCACACATATTGTTTGAATTAAGTTAAATAGAGTCTGTCACAAATCAGACTAACAAGTTTCCTATAAGTTTATTCAAATATAAAATTTGGTATTAAAATGGTAGATTTTTTGGAATGATTATTCGATATTTTGATTATAAAATTTATTATTGGTTACTTAGGTTTTTTTATTTATTTATATTTGTTATTAAATTTTTTAAATTATTATTATCTTTATTATTCACACAATTGTTTTTAAATAAATGAGAGAATTTGAGGCCATCATTGGTATCCTTCATTTGTGATATCTAATTCCAAATGATATATATATATATATGGGTGTATATGTTAGTATGTATATATATATATCAAATAGAGAAACTACCATTATGGTTTCCAAAGGTTATTTTCACCCATATAATCTGCATCCACATGGTGGTTAAAAATTATTTTTGGCAACTGCTTTTGGTAGTTGGGAATCCTCAATTCTCTACTAGTATAAAATTTATATATAAATTATCACATTATAATTTGAAGTTTATAAATAATAATTATGACAAAAATAATATGTTCATTTTTTGATTTACCTATATAAAATTATAATGTTATTATATTTGTAAGATTTTTATTAACAATTCATGAGTTAGGCTGATGTGTGATCTGTTTCTAGGGATTATAAATTTGGTTGTGGTCATTTTCCTTTGATTCCAAAATTATCTAAGGTCATTGGTTAGGTTTGGACTATTTAATGCCCATTTTAAATATAGCTAAATTTGAAAAAAAAAACTAATTTTTAGTCACTTTTTCCATATTTAATTGATGTTTGGTCTATTCATACTTTTCAAAAAATATATTCAATGATCTTTTCCCTATGATTTCACAAAAATCTAATTTATTTCACTATGTATGACTTCTTGACTAAGGTTTCCTATATTTTAAACAAATGAAAATTCACTTTTAAATATTTTGAGAAAATTGTGAATTGAAATGATTTATGATCTATATATACATGTCAAAAATTAAACAATGATTCTTTTCTCTGATTTCATTATAAATTATGATTGTTTTCTAGGTTTTGACCTTATAACATATTTTAATCATTTTTATTATATATATCCATTGTGATCATTCCATACACACTGAACATTGGAATTAAATGTAATGTATTACTACATATCATAGATTAATTGTTTGTCATTTGGACTATGATTTCATGAAAATCTGATTTTGTTTGATAGGTTTTGACCTTTTGACAGAAGTTTTATAAAAACACATAAAATCAATAAAAATGAATTTTTTTAATTCTAAGCTCACGACACACTAGACTAATGAGACACTTGTTTCTATAAGTGAAACAATATTTCAAAAATAATTTTATATGATTCCTCGATATGTCGAGGCACTTTTCTAGGTTTTGACCCGTCCTTTGATATTTTTTGACTTTTAAATCCATAAAAGCTTACTTTTTTATACTGAATATATTAATACATTTTCCCTAGAATTTAATTTCACAAATTTTATTACTATATATTGTAGCTTCTAATTCTACTTCAAATTCAAATTCCACTACTTTAGATTCAACTACTACTTTTGGCTTCTTACATTACTTCTTTTAGATTTTTTATTTTTTATAATTTTTATTTATATTTTCTTATTTTTTTTAGTTTTTATTTGATTCTTCTTATTTATATATCCACTTATTTTATTTGAAATATTTCATATATTACTTATACATATACTTCCATTTCTAGATTATAACATCGAGTTTATGTAATTTTTAATTTTATTTTACTTCTTTTGATTTTTCTTTTTTTACACTTGAGTTTATGTTATTACTTATGAATTTAGATTCTGATATTTTTCTCCTATTAATTATATTTCTATTTATTATTAATTATTTTATGTTCTTTCACCTTTACATGGTTAACATTTTACTTATAGTTATGCTTTCCTTCGATTTTTTTTCATCTGATGCTTTTATCATCTAACCTTGGCCATTTATTTTTCATTCATTTTCTCTAATAAATATTCTATTAACTTCTTACTTATAATTCTTCTACATTGAAATTTTTGAATTTTTAGTTCTATAATTTGATTTTACTTAAAATATTGTTTTATTTTTTTCAAATTAGTTTTCTACTTTGGGTTATATTATTACATAATATTATTTTATTGTTTCTTCTTATAAATTTTCTTTTATTTTTCATTATGTCTTTTTTACTTCAAGACTTTTAGATTTTTCATTTACTCCTTTTGATTCTACATATTTTATTTTTTTCTCTTGTTTGTGCTTCTCTATAAAAATGTAGTTATTCATTTTTTTCACTTACATTTATCTACCTAATGTATTGAACATTTCTTGTACATATATTTTCATTATTTTTCATAATTCATTTCCTTTTCTTTTTATATCAAACTAATACATTTTTTGTATTTCTATCAATACTTTTTTGTCATTTTACTTTTGAATTCTGGATTTTTGATTTTAAAACATTTATATTAATATTTTTTTCATAGATTAAATTTTGTTTTGACTTATTCCTTCACTTTTCTCATCTAGATTATGGTTCTTTGATTTTAAATTTTATTCCTGTTCTTCTTTTACATTTACAAAAAAACTTATTCTATACTATTTTTTATTTTACTTTAAAACATTCTTCAATATTGGATAAATCCATTTATGCCTATTTTTTAAATGATTTTGGATTATACTTTATCTTAAGGATCCAATATTTTCCCACTTTCACATTCGATCGTGACATTTAGATTTCACATTTTAGCTTCATATCTTTTTGGTTCATAGAATTTTAATTAATACATCTAAATTTTTATTTTTACATTTTCTTTAACTTTTTATGGTGTTATTGTTTTCTCATTTACATATTCATTTGAATATTTTTTTGGCTTTCATTTTTTGTATATGTTCTGGCTTCATCTGTCTATAATGTTTCTATGTCTACATGAAATTACCATTCCACATCCATTTCTTATTTCAAATGTTCCATATGTCATCTTCTCTTCCTCCTACTATAGATTTGGAATCTATTATTGAATATAGTTTATCGTATTATTATAAAATAGTTCAGTACCATCAATGTGATTGAAATGTATAGTATACAAGGGGAAACATAGTACAGTCAGGGGGAGGCATTTAGGATTTTTTGGAAGGCATGAATTTTTATTTTATAAGGAATGTGTGGGGTGTGGGGTGGGGGGGATATTTCTATTTTATAACTGTTATTTCAGTTGTGCTCAAGTGGGATACCTAAAGGGTGTTATTGAGGTCCTTCTTTTATTCTCTTTCCTCAACCTCCCCTAATATACTATAATTATAGTATGTTTTTTTATCAATATACATTTTCAAGGATATGATATTCCTATCACTTATTATAAAATTCCACTCCCTTATTCATCCTTCCATGACTAAACATTTAATGGTTACATGAAACCAATATTTGTTTAGGGAATAACTCTTCCACATGGTAGTGTTGGCACCACAATATCTTAATTTCTCGTGAAATTCACTAATCTCCATAAAGGCATCCATGACCTGTGACAAGTTCAGTATCATCAGGATTAAGAAATGATTTCTTGGACAAAATAATATAAAAATATTCTTCCACAACAAGAGAAAAAACCCCTTATATCATTATCCCTCCATCCAAATGTACCCCACCAAGGCTAATAATTATAAAAGAAGGGAAATGAACCCTGTGTCCCACCTCTCATGGGCCCTGAGTTTGCGACAAACACTGAGGGGATAAACAATCATATATGGGAGTAATTATCCTCTATAATATACAGAATAATAAGATAGCATCAATAAACTACCAAAAAACTCCACGTCATAATATAAAATAATTGAAACAAAAATCATCTTCCAATGCATGTATAACATTAAAAATAAAAGATTATTTATATAAATACCAAATAAAAAGTCCTAAAATAGAGGCACGACAACAACCCCAACTTTTGAGCTTGAAATGTCCATCATGGTCTCCATAATCCTCATAGAAACGTGAAAAATAGTTTTTATATAATTATGTTGAGAATACAAGTATACTCGTTATGATCACACATAAAATTTCTCATGCACATGTGAAAAGAACATAGTAACGAACTAGTGAGAAAACAACAGCTCAAATAGTCCCTAAACTTTTCAACTATCCAATCCCATCCACACTAGAGAACACTCAACAAATAACACTTCCATGTGTAAAAATATAATAAGAATAATGTCAATAAAAGGGTTCCCTAAACCAATTTCCTAATATTTTCCGATCTCCCACCCAAACGACGAATGTCCGGCTGATCCCATTTCTTTTGTACATCCCATCCCACCTAAAGACACATGATTTATCCTATAACATCTCATTTGAAGGCACCTAAGTCATCACATCACATATCTCTTGAAGATACCTAGTATATCACATCACATTTATATTCATAATTATGCTGTATTATTGTGAACATGAATGAAATATTCCTCATTTCTTCTTACCATGATTGAACCCCATAAAATCCACTTCATAATCCCATCAAAAAACTACCACTAGTGCACATTTGATTATTTCCATCACATACCATTCATATCAGACTCACCTAGAAGAGATATTGGGGAATAAGGGTGTAGTTAGTCATTCTTCATATCAACTGGGATTTGGAAAAAAGATCCCAAAACCATTTGGGTTTCAGCACGTGATGCTCAACAAAGGTGGGGAGTGTGTGGAAATCACATGGAAATAGAATGTATATATAGACACCCAAAATCCTAACCTATGGATTAGAAAATATAGTACTATTCCAACTCACATGACTAACATAAATCCTTACAACCTCTACCACTTTCATGACCACCTTTAAATGCATAACACCATACATGCAAGCCACACTCCACATTCCGACTTTCATTTCAGGTCAATCCAATTTCTACATTTTCGTATTACCTACAAAATTCATTTATTAAGCCCATTTTTTACATTTAAACATCAAACAATTCTAACCACACTTCCAAATTTAGTTATAGAGTTTAATTTTCCATCTAAGCCATTCCATTTCAGTTTCAACATTAACATTTATTTCCATTGTGACCCTCCAACTAGAACAACACATTAAACACAAACACCAATCCTTCTCAGGCCAATAAGCTCAAAAATGACACAATTTCTCAACCATTACAAACACCTCATAAACAAATATACATACCACACCCACATATTATAAAAGCTTCCCCATAAACCATAACCACACATCACAAACATTTTTCACACAATTAATACCTCTTATTTAAGATTTCTACAAGGGGATTCTCACCAGATTTTACATTATATTTCATGGGAATTATCACGTAATCGATAATATATATTCGAAACCAATTTACTACATGGGTATAAGTGAGTTTAAATTTTTCATTAAAGATTATATCAAAAAATCACAGAAATTATGGGTTCCACTATACATAAAGAACTATAAAAGAAATACCCCCAATGATCATTTTTTTTATTAAGTCATCAAGAATGCATAATCCCAATCAAAATAACATCATAATTTCAAAAATATGTGATTCATTCCCCTTCCCCTTAATTTAAACCAATTCATTATCTTCATAAGGATGGTGTCTATTATCTCCCCAAAGAATAAAAAAATCATGATGTCTCACACATGTAAAAATAGAAGAGAGATAAAGGATCTCATGTCTAAAATAATGGTTTATAATTTTTTTTGCATGTTAAAATAATAGGATGACATCTATTGAGAACCAAAATTATGTAAAATAGATTCATCAACGTAGAACACAACATTACATATCATTTTCTTTACTAATAAATCAGAGAAAAAAATCCTTAATAGTATACTTTATTAGATGAATAATAGAGAGAAAATAGAGGCAATGGAAGAGGGATACTGAAAAAAACACCACATACTTGTCTTTTAAGGTTGGGGATGAAATAAAAAGAAAAGGGGATGAATGGCTACTAAGGGATGCACTTCACTCTCTCAAGAACTGACAGAAAAGATGAATAAATTATGGGGTTCAAAGGTTTTCAATATTTGTTTCCCAATATTGAATACATAATACAATAGTTTAAACTAAATACACACAACACATAACTACGAAAATAGATATTTAATATAGAATAATGTAAGAGAAAACACTATAGTGAGGATGGTCAAATCTGTGTTTGAGAAACACATTGAGGTCCATATCATAAATGCAAAAAAACAATTAAAGAGAACACAACATAGTAAGAACCACGACCCAATATACGACAAACAACGAATAATGAGGACACACCACAACCCAACCTCATAGTGTAACTACCATGAAAAAATAGAACCATGTGATTTAACAATGGTGAAACCACACCACAACCAAGCGATCATTCCACAACCATGATAGATTTTACCGATCTAATTAAATTCCTCCTTGAGGATCCACACCCTTGCCTCTATCTATATTATTAATATAATTTATCAATCCTTATGTCCCATTAATTTTCAATAAATTTGGTGATATAGTTGTCTTGAGAAGTTCAGAAAGTGTTTATAGGTGTTTGGGAGGAGAAGGGAGGTGCGACTTCCATTTATGGATATGTTGCGACATGATGTAGAATATTGCATCGTAAGGTGGACATTGTGTCATAGATCAGAGGCTATATAATAGTGGGTTGGTGGAGTCATTTTTGATTATTCTTCCAATATAGTGGTACCTCCCCCATAGGGTAAGGGTTGTGGAATAAGCTCTTGTTAGCCGGAGATGGATGCAGTGTGGAGGGGATGTTGCGGCATAGGAAGAGGCTTGGGTGATGTTTAAGTCAACTAAATTCCTTCACATAGCTACACCCTTGAGAATGGGTTGTGGAAAAGATCTTCTTGTGTTTTTTAGTATTGTGACATAGAAGTGATGGTTGTGTTATGGTCCTCGATCCTATTTTATAGGATCGGTATTGGGGATATAGCCTCTATGTTCAATGGTGACATAACTCATAGGGAAGTAGTATAGTGAATGTTGTTCCACCGTAGTCCCTTATGTTTCTAGTGGTTTTGTGGGGTGGTTCCCTTGGTTTTGTTGGGGTGTTATATTTTTTAGTATGTGCATAAATTCCAAATAACATTCAAACCAAGTCACTTCTACCTTGTTTCTCTCATTTCATGGGTAATCCAACTGCATCCCCGAGAAGTATTTTGACCGATATGAACTATCCTTTTATTCTAGTCTTGGATATTCAATCCGTTGTGGTTTTAGGGTATCCCTTCCATTCTTCACTTTTCAAGGCAAGAACTGGCTATTTTCTGTGATTTTTTGATAAGGGCTGTTATGGGGTGTTGTGTTAAATTGAAACAAGGTGTTTTTCTTTTTTTTATTATTTATTAGGGGATTTTTTATTGTTCTAAATTTTTACAACAGTTTGGGAAGATCCTAATTAGATCGGATTCCTTTTATCTCTCACCTTATGTATCTCAATGCAGAGGTTTTCTCAAGTTATTCTTGGGAAGATAGCTTTATATATATTAATCATGTTAAATAAACCATGTTTATAAAAATTAAAAATTTATAATGGAATGGGAAGCATGTTTTACTATTTTTATATGACTTTTGATGATAAAAATGTTTTGAGATAAATACTCTCTGAAAATCATTGATCATGGGGGTATTTTATCACACTGATTTGATATTTTTTGTGGACCCTTTTTTGGTTTTCATATTGGTATGACATAAAATGTAATCAAATAATTAAATATTTTAAAATAATGAATCTTACAGGATATTATGTGGATTTTATCAGACATACCTTAAATAATGATGAGAAATTTATAGAAATCCCTTATGTTCAATCTAAAAAATATTATGTATGTTATGTGGAATGATTGTATGAAGGTGTATTTGTGGTGTGGCTTGGTTTTATTGATGTAGTTCATGGGATGTTTCTATGTTTCGATGTGTGTGGGGGAAATGGTTATCAAATTTTTATGTAGTGGGACTATGAAATAAAGTGTGATGTGATAGAAAGTTATGGTGTTATGGATGTGAAAAATGAGGAATTGGATGTTTTTGTAAAATAGTGGTGATGTGTGGGATTATTTATAAGATTAATGGTTGCATGTTTTATTATATGTATTATAGTGCAGTACTTTTGTTTTATTGGATTCCTGGATAATAATGGACTATGAAATAATAATAGACAATGAGGTATAGAATGGGAATAAAATCAATAAATTAAATAATAATGGTTTTGTTGTTTAAATATTTGGTGTTTTATATGAAATAAAGGGGAGGTAAATATGAACCCAGTGGTGTATTATAGTGGTGTTAAACGGTAATGTGAAAACTAAAAATTGGCATAATGTGAATGAAATGAGAAATATGCCTTGTGACTTATGATTTTAGGGTTGGTACTATGCATTTAGTATTGTAAATAATTGTTTAATTATTTTGAGTTTATGTGGTGATGTTTTGTGCTAGTTAGTAATTTTTTTATACTCATATGTTGTTGGATGTGTGCATTGAAACAATACATATACATTGTATACACTTGTGATTTTATATACAAACCCCCACCCACATTGATCACTTAGTTCCAACAACCAAATGTTTTTGTGGTGTTTTCACCAACATCAAATTGGTAAGGATTCAATGTTGGTTACCAATTCATCCCTACTCTCTCTGCCAGAAGACGATGACATGCACGAGCTCTGATGGTCAGAAGTCAAAGTGCACAATCAAGATGTGACATGATATAATGGCTCGGCTGTCTATAGGCGGGATGTGATGTAATGTGATAACCTATGATACTTAAGGAAATGTGAGATGGGATATAATGTGATGGATTATGGTGGTTTCATTCATGTTAGTGGGGAATAGTTGGTTGATGACCTACATTTTCATGATACCGTACTACCCTTGTTATGGGAAGTGGTAGATAGCCTAGGTTTTTATTATAAAATGTGATGTGATGCGATGGGAAATTATGTGATAAAAAAGTTTTGGGAGCACTATGACTTACATTATATGATTATGATGGTGTACAATTGTTTGGAAATTGGTCATTGGTACCCTATCATTGATCATATTATGCTATTACACTTGGACGTGTTATTTTTTGAGGATAAGATCAGTTAGTATACATGTTTATGTTTTGTTTGGTTCTGTTGTTTTCTCATCGGTGCATTATTATATTATTTCACATGTGCATGATATATATTGTTTTTCTTAATTAGTATACTTTTATACTTACTCTATGTATATAAAACCATTTTTTAGGTTTATAGTAGGAATATGTGGACCTTTTTGGACATTACTTGTTTGGATATTTGGGTTATTTCCATGTCGCTGCCATAGTTTTCTTTTGTGTACTTTATTTCGGATATAGTTACCTATATCAATTTTATTTCTAACTGCATTATTGGTTGTTTTTTTAATTCTATATCCATTTCATAAATTTTATTTTAGTTTATTCATACTATATCTATATCGTGTATATATTATAGAAAATAATGCTTTGTATTTATTCAAATTTTATACCATCAATATATGTCACCAATTCAGGGCCAACTGGAGGTGGGAATAAGGGGAAATTATCTCTCACCCTTTATTGAAGCATCATTGGTGAACGGTTCATGAAAAAGTTGTATCATAGATTTTGGTTGGGAGATATGGTGGAGTTTGGATTTAGGTACTGTATGGTTTTCATGGTTTGGAAAGATAACAACATCAGTTGATCATGGTACATGGCATGGGCTAGATAAGACTTTCTAGGAAATAGTATTTTAGGAATATCTAGGATTTTACCGAAGGACTCTAAGACTAGAGAATAACCAATTGTGGTTGATCTACTTGTATGTAACATAACTAATATTATTATATGCATCAATATGACTTGTGTTCTTGATATGAAATGGGTGGTTCTAATGAATAAAAGGAAATAAAATGAATTAAGTAAATGAATCATAATAAAATTACACTACTAATAATATTAGAATATTCTTGTTTTAATTTGAGTGATGAATCATGGTCATCACCTTATGCGTCTTGAAAAGTTAAGGCTTATCAGGTAGATCTGGTTGATCATTAGAGAGACGATTAGGTTGAGGAGGATGATCAATGTTAGAGGATGTTTCATGATTTCTAGCATCAGTATTTGGGGTTGTAAAATGGAATAAAATCCAATTTGGAGACAAATGACTGGATAGAAGATTTGGATATCTCATTTGGTTTGATAAATTCTAGGGTGGACTACTAGGTATTGTTGGCAGTTATCTATATAAGGGGAGCTACCCATCTGTGGTGGAAGTTGAATCAGGGTGAGTGGAAGAAGGAATATGTACGGTGTTTATAAATTCAGAGGGATTTTCTTCTAGATATTATATCATTAAATAAGAAGGAATTGGAGATATAGTAGTATATATCCCTTCATCATGGGAGAATTTCAGTTTGAGATCTCAAGATAAAGTTTACAGAATTTCTTAATTTTTTCCTCGACCTTTTTCCAGATAAGGAGTACCAATCTTGTAATATTAAGGAGGTACTCCATCATTATATCAATTATTCAATTATAAATTTAATTATTTTGATGTATCTAGATGTTTGGAAGAATGTTGATTTTATTTATAGGATTCACTCATGAGGGATTCTATAATGGGAGATGAGCCAATGGGGTTCCTTATGGAGCATGGTTATTAATGTTAGGATTCATCCACAAGGGAATTAGTAGTTTTTACTAGAAAGGATTCATCCTCTAAATATTCCTTTATAGACTCTGGGGATATTTTTTCCAATGCACATCATCCATGGACATCATCCAGTTTTGTTCTTAATGGTTATTGGAGACCAACGTGGTAGTAGTTGTTTGCTTCAGTGGCAGTTTTAGTAGTAGTTTGTAGTAAATCCATTTCAACAGTAGGCTTATTCTCTTTTAGAGGAGATGTAATAGGAAGAGGTTAGACTGAAGATGTTTCTTATGTTAAGGTACATCAGACTAAGCATTGTCATAGATGTTCCCATCATCAGAGCGTGAGGGGAACTGGGTGTCTTTAGTTGTAGGTAGTAGAGGTAGCAGTGCCAGAGGGTATAGAGATCTTCATAGGTATGATTTGTTTGAATTGTACCATTTCTTTCAACTTTTCTATTTCATGAGATTAAAAACACTCTATTTCACCCACTATATTCCATTCCCTGGGACTATATATAGAGACTATTTGTATGCCACAAGTGATTACTATATCCATTGTAGTCCATAATAGTTTGCTTAATATGTGTCGGAGATTTTGGTTAACGATTGGAAGCATCATTCATGCGTAGACCTTTTCTAATACCAGATTCAGCCATAAAATTTCATTATTAGTATCTACTTGTTTTATTTTTTACATAATGTTATATACTTTTTATAAATGAGATCCATGTTATTAGATGTGGATGGACAATGTGTAGTTTTCATTGGTGTGGGGGTTCATCATTTGGGTGGTAGACATTTTGAGCCCAGTTTTTCCTTGTTGGATATTTTTTCTATGGGTATAGTGGATGATAGGACTATGGTGGTTCCTGATGCCATTGGGTAATTTGCAGAAGTTTTCCAATAAGAGGTTATGGTGCTACTTTATTTATGTGAAAAAAAATCGGATATATCGATAGCTTTATTATTCTTTGATATTGATGACACCTTATCGAATGAATCCTTATGATTTGTGGGGGAGGATGATTTAGATAGATGATCTGATATAGAAGGGTTTCATCTAGCCTAGTGAATCACAGTGGAGTGATCTAGTGTTGTTCTCTAATAATTCAAATGGTAGTCTGAGGATATGTATATGCTACTAGATTTTGAATAATGTAATGATCAAGAACATTTTTTCTCTTATAAGGATTGATGATCTTTCAATCCATTTGGGAAGGGAGGTGCTACTGCCATTTTTGGAAGGGAAATTTTGTGGGTATGAAGGTTGAATCGTATGGTAGCCTCTACAGTATAAATGAGTGGATAATTTGTAGTGGGTGGTTGGATTAATTTTTAGAGCTACTATTAATATAGAGGTAGCTACATAGTGTATCATGGGATGCAGTATAGGACCTTAGTAGATGATGGTTGTGGAATGGAGGGGAATTTTTGATTCTAGAGAAATACCAGGTAGTGTTTAATACTACACCATTTTCATCCATAGGAAATCTATGGAGAATGGGCTACAACATGTCCCTTCCCATGTTACTAACTGTTTTGGTGTTGTATAGATGGTTGAACTATATTCCTTGATCGAATTTTATAGGGTTTGGGCTTTGGATATAATAGTGAAGTTTGAAGGAGGTCTTGACCAATAGGGGTGAGATATAGTGAAGGGTGTTGCGCCATAGTCCCTTATGATATTTGTGGCTCTATAGAATGGTCCCCATGGTTGCACCACGGTGTTATGTTTTTCATATTTTGTATAAATTCCAAAACTCATATAAACCCAATCACTTCTCCCTAGTTTCACTTATTTCTTGGGTGACCTAAGTGCATCCCAATGAATTATTTTGACCCCTAATTCTCTATCGATTGATTTTGATCAAATATATTCAACCCTTTGTGCTTACTGGAAAGTCTTATCTTCCTATTTTCATTTTTTCTCCCTGATTCCACTCTTTTTCTTCATCTATTACGGGGATAACTGGCTGTTTTGGTGGTGTTTTTATAATTGGATGTTGTGGGATTATGTTTTAAGTATATCAAAGGCATTTTTATTCATTATGTTGTTTTTTGGTGGATATTTTTTATTCTAATGTGGTGTATTGATTTGGAAATCTCTATGTGAGGAAGGATTTCCCTTGTTTCTCACCTTGTTTATCATGCAGAATAGTTTTTGTCATGTTATTCTTAGGAAAATGGGTGAATCTAGAATAATAAAGATAAATTAATTATTTTTAATGAAATTGAAAAGGGTAATGGGATTAAAAATCATTATTTACTATTATGATAACATTATTGATGTCGATTTTTGTATAGGATATATGCTCGTTGAAAATCATGGTCTTTGGGTTTCTTTTCTTTTACATATTAGACATGTTTTGTGGAATTTTGTTTGGTCTGATAGTTGGTATCACTGAAAATGTTATCAGTAAAAATCTTGTATTTTAATAATGAAATGTTTTCCCAATGAATATATTTTTTTTTAAAAAATCCCCTAATTAATGAAGTGAAATTGATAAAATGACCTTAAGGAAAATCTGAAAAATGATATGTATCTGGTGTGGAATGTTTTTCTGATGGTGGATGTGTGGTGTGGCATGGTTTTGTTCGTGTTATTCATAGGAAGTAGATATGTTTTCATGTGTGTTAGGGAAGTTCTTATGATATGGTTGTGCATAGTTGTTGTGAAATAAGTTTTGATGTGATT
This sequence comes from Viscum album, assembly GCA_963277665.1. NCBI lineage: Eukaryota > Viridiplantae > Streptophyta > Magnoliopsida > Santalales > Viscaceae > Viscum > Viscum album. The sequence continues at coordinate 1,823,268,635 of OY728164.1, forward strand.
CAATATGGTGGTGTTATGGATGTGAAAATGAGAAAGTCAAACTGATTGAGAAATGGTGACGATGTGTGGGATTATTGATAAAAGTAATAATAGGGTGTTGTGTTTTTCTTCTTATTGTATGGTTCTTCTATTAGGTTAGATTCCCGATTAGTAATAGAATGTGAAAAAATGACAATGAATGTGGATTATCATGGGTTTAAATGAATTTTATAATTAATCGTGAGTTGTGTGGCTTTAATTGTTGGTGTTTTATATAAATTAAAGGAGATAGAAATATGAAACAAATTGGAAGTCAAATTTGGATTATGTTATAATGTGAAATATAGAAATATGATCAATTTGAATATAAATTAAAATGTGTCTTATGACTTATGTTTGTGGGAGGAGTTGAGAATATAGTGTTGGCAGAAAAAGTGGCATTGTTGTGATTTCAGGTGGTGATGTTGTTAGTTTGTTAGTGATTTTTTTGTACCCATATGTTTGAGGTTGTGTGATTTGACACTCTATATATTCAATATATATTCTTATGATTTTCAATACGCACCTCACCCATGTCGAGCACCTAGTTCAAACAACTGAACGTTTTCGGGGTGTTTTACCCAACATCTGGATGGTAAGGATAGATGGATGGTTACCTTCTCTTACATTTTATATCTTAAATATGATGATTACATGCACAGTCTATGATGGTTAAATGTAAAAAAGTGAACTATTGAGACGTTACATGATGTGATGTTCCGGGTTTCTGTGGGTGGGATGTGATTTGATGTGAAATTCATTGTGTTTACAGGTAGTATGTGATGTCCTATGTTTCTTCACCATATGTGAGATGGGAAGTGATGAGATATCTTATGGGGGTGTCATCCATGGTATGTGGTGGACACAATGTTTATTTACTACGTGTTCATGATACCCTACTACCATGGTTATGTTATGTGGTATAATACCCCATGTGTATGTGGGAAAATGTGATGTGATGTGATGTGATGTGATGTGATGTGATGTGATGTGATGTGATGTGATGTGATGTGATGTGATGTGATGTGATGTGATTTGATGTCATGTGATGTGGTTTGATGTGGTGTGGTGTGGTGTGGTGTGGTGTGGTGTGGTGTGGTGTGGTGTGGTGTGGTGTGGTGTGGTGTGGTGTGGTGTGGTGTGGTGTGGTGTGGTGTGGTGTGGTGTGGTGTGATGTGATTTGATGTGATGGGTTGTGATGTGATGTTATATGATGTGATGTGTTGTGATGTTATGTTATGTGATGTTATGTGATGTGATGTGATGTGATGTGAAGTGGTGTGATGTGATGTGATGTGATGTGATGTGATGTGTTGTGTTGTGTTGTGATGCGATGTGATGTGATGCAAAGGTATGGGATGTGATGTGATGTGATGTGATGTGATGTGTTATGATGCGATGTGATGTGATGTGATGTGATGTGATGTGATGTGATGTGATGTGATGCTATGTGATGTGATGTCATGTGATGAGATGTGATGTGATGTTATGTTATGTGATGTGTTGTGATATGGAAGAGGTGGGAGCATCAGAACGTACTTTTTGGGGTTTGATGAGGGAAACTCAATGGGAAAGTGGTTCCGGGTACTCAATCATCAAAATGATTTATATTTGTTTTATTACACGAGGATATATTTCAGGGTTAGTGAGTCGTGTTAAGGATGGGAATAGTTTGTATACCAATTTAGGTGTTGTTTTGTTATGTTTTTTACTCATTGGTGCATTAGTATTCTCTATCACATATGCATAAGAGGCTTTGGTTTTTCTTCTGAGTATACATGTATACTCACCCTATGTATATTATCTTTTTTCAGGATTACATGTGGACTATGTGGACCTTTCAAAACATTAAATGTTTGGATATTTGGGAATTTTGTTTGTCACTACTTTAGTTTCCATTTAGTTACTTCACTTTTGTGACTTTTACCATTATCATTTTTATTTATTTAAGAATTTTGTGATGGTTCTACATATATATATATATATCATAGAGTTTTTATGATTGATTCATCATATCTCCAATTCATGTTTATATTATAGAGAGTAATTACTCACATTTATAACATTTTAACACCCTCGATTCTAGTTTCCACTTCATTCCCTACCAAATGGGCACTCGATATTCATTATATCTCTTCAATCATTGTTGTATCTTATGATGGTGGCGGTCGTGACACCACAACTATTACAAAAATGGAAGAATCATAAAAAATAATTTTCTAAGCCTCTATGTTGTAGCTAGAATATCTATATTAATGCTTCTCTCCTCCATGGCATAGTCCAAGCCTCCACATTTGATATTCCTTCTCAAATGGATTTCACAACTAATACTCAACTAGATACTCCCCAACTCCACCAAACATCCCTCAAACACCTCCACGACTAAACTCCCACAAGGTAATGTGTTGGAAGGTTTAGACCATTACACAAGCACTCTGATGCTTTTCAACCTCTTATCTCCATTGATTCTGGTACTTATGTAAATTTCTATACTTTTCCACACATTTCTTATCATTAAGATACTATGTACCACTTGTTTCCCTCAATCGACCCATTTCCCACCAGCCAATGCATCTAGCATCCAATTTTTAATTGTTTGGATACTAAATGTCGGATCACATGAGCGGGATTTTATTTTTACATTTATTATACACTAGATTCCATAAATGATTATCCTTCATAGGTTAGTATTCAAGGTACTTCTGTGAATTAGTTAACTGTTTTGGAAAAAAATCATCCAGGAAAATCTTATCCACGTTATTAAATTAAATTGCTGGAAACATTTAGTGGTCCTGAGGTTCAAAACTCGTATAAAGAACTTTTAACACTCAAACAACAAGAATCTATTTATGAATATATCTAAAATGTTGTTTATTTGGAGTATATACTACATTTTCAACCTAAAAAACAATATATGAGTTATTTTTTATATGAAGAGAGCGATGAGATATTGTATTGGTTTCGTATACACAACCCTGCAACCTAATTATAGGTCATGTACTTGGATTTTCATGTCAAACTCAATATCAACCACTATATGGGTTCTTCAATTTATGGTGTTCGCACTCAATATTTTTTTGGTTGTAATGACCATGAATATGTGTTGCCTCTTCCACATTCATCTTCACTACCATCTCACCCTTACCCTATTTTTCAATATCATAGTGATGCAACATATCGAACAACCAATGATATATTAAAGGAATTATTGTGCCTCTACAGGAGGGTTCTAAACACCTATAGACACTTACTCAAGGTTTTCTTCATCTCTTCATGCAAGAGATGGAAGACCGATTATGTAAGGGGGTCTATTTTTGTTGTTCATTGTGCCATACTTGCTGCCACATGTGCGCTAACCCTAAACAACAGATAATTATTTTTAGTGAATAATATTCTGTTCATGATGATAAGGAATTATTTTATGTTGACTCCCCCAACATGAATCATTACCCGATGTCGCATGTAACATTATGGAGTACCAAAATCATAGAGTTTTTTCTACATGGTTATGAGGTTATCACAAGCTCCCTTACATGAATATTTAAGCCTCTATAATAGGAATTATTATCCTTTTTTCAAATATAGACTAGCATAACTCGTAATTTCATCTCCCCTACATTAATTCACTTCCTTGGATTCCTTATCCACAATTCCCAGAAGATGGTCATACATTTGTGTTATCAGCATACATTATGGTCCCATAGTGTTTATCCTCATTTGGCCTTATATTTGATTAATGTTTTTATTATGTTGTTATTCATATCATATAAATTGGTATATCAGCATCACTTAGTTTCATTCCCTGGGGGACATTGAAACCAATTAGAACACAATGTTCCATAAATTCACTATGTAAAACTAGACATATTGTATTCATGGGACTACTCCTCTAATTTGAAGTATTTTTTCTTTTAATGTTCAGACAATAAGCCTAAATTTTAAGGGATTTCATTTTCTCTTATTGGGTTGAAAAACCATGTCTACTACTTCTTCATTGTGATTTAACCGACACCACAGTCTCTCTCAATGGTTACCAAATCTGGGTCTTGTCTTTTAAGATTCTATAGGACTTCCTCATCAGTGAATGTGGGGCCATGATATTTTTTTAGTTTATTCTTGTACTCTATTATTGGCTTGTCTATACAGGTACAAGCATTTTTAAAAGACTAAAATGAGACATGAGATGTAGGAAATGTTTCAGGATGGTATCATTTGACCATGACATAGTGCTAATTCTAGTTTATTTATACATGTTAAAAATAAGGATGACTTGTGGAATATTAATATTTATTACCACTCTCTCAAAAAATGAAACTATTTTTGATAAATTACCTATTATTTTGGTCTAAGAATTATTTGATTAATTTCATGTCTCTATATATATTTCCAAACAAGTTCTCAAATCTATATATCATCAAATTTATATTAATGAAAAAGATATGGAAAAGACAACTTTTTATACCCACAATAGTCATTAGAGTGTTTATTAATTTCCTATGGGACTACTAATTCTACCATTATATTCCATGATTCCATGAATTATTGATTTCATCCATCCAAAAAAATTACTTTTATTTGATGATATTTTTCATTATAATTCATATTGGATGTAGTGTCTATCCCACCTCATTGTCACCTTATATATTCTCTAGGATAACCAATTATTCACCAAATAATATAAGTTCCACTTCTCCAAACAAAATTTGGAGTATTTAGGACATGTAACTTCACAATATAGAACATTTATAGAACCCAAAAAATATTGATTTGTCCTTGATTGGCCTACTATCCAAATTTGCATAGGGATATTTGGTTTTCTATAACTTATGAGGCACTAATTTTGATTCAACCATGGCTATGATATTATTTCTCAACCCCTTAAATAACTCACTAATACAAATAGTTTTGTGTGGTCCCTCGCTACTAAAATATAATTCCTCCCACTCAAATATCTCATTACCCAAGACCTAGTTCTTCAGTTTCTATATTTTACCCAATAATTTAAACTAGAATACGAGACTTTTGGTTGTGGGATTGGATTAGTCCTTATATAGAACCCCCAACTAGTCACTTTAGAAAAAACATTATCTATTTTTAACATAACAAATTATCGCTACAAAAATAAAATTATGGTTCTTGTTTTAGCCATTCAACATTATAATCCATATCTACTAGGCCAGTCCTTTTCATTTATTATAAATAGTGAATCCTTACATTCATACTTCATCATTTCATTTCTATAGTCTATCATCAATGTTGTATATCCAAATTGATGGGTTGTCATTTTAAAATCAAATTTATGTTAAACTAGGAGAATTCAACACCATAAGCTTTGTATCGCCATGATGATTAGTCTTCATTACAACTGTTCTAGTCTATAATTGTATGGGAGGATGTCCATCACTTAATAAAAACTATTTATGATGATCCCAAACTCTAGAATAACCCTCAGGCCTTGTACTTTGGGTAGTGTTCCAATCCATATTATAATTTACATCATGGTACTCTATAGTACAATGGACATCTTGTTTTACCTACTACATCTCCTTAGATCTGAAATCTCTTAGAGGAGTACCAAGAAAATCCCAATCACGACCATTCATGATTTTACCTGTCCTACAATTTTTTTTCATATGTAATATTCGTCGAGCATGAAATGTTGGGTGCATGAGTTTTTGTGCCAATACTCAATCATTTAATGAAAGAAATACCCCAATCTATCCTGAGATATAATTTTCCAACCTTTTAAATTTCCTCAAACTATGTGGATAATCATATGTATGGATTTCATTATGGGGTTCCCAAAATCTCATGAGTATGTTGTAATTTTTTTGTTGTGGACTTCTTTTCTAAATCTGTTGATTTTTTCCTATTCAAGAAACCATATACCAACACAAAATGTATGCACATTTGTTTCATGAGGTTGTACGTATCCATGGAATATATCAATCAATCATTAATTATAATGAACATATGATTGTCATTAATTTTTAGAAAGAGATATTCAGGTTGTAGGGTACCACATTGTTCTTTATTTTAGCATACAACCCAGAGAAGGATGACCAAACCAAGGTTATTAATCATTTCCTTGAATCATATTTATGATGTTTTATGTAGATCAAATCAAATAAATATCCCTTTTTGATATCATATGATGAATATTAAAACAATACTACTTGTAATTATTTAGTTAACACCACCCAAAATTAATATTCAATGTGAGATGATGTGTTCATCATCAAGAATAAATTTCCTTCTTTCAGTCATGAGGAAAATACTGAATTTTAATGTACGGACCCAAAGAGAGCTTGGGACCTCCTAGGAGAATGGAAGGTTTATTCCAAAATGAGAAAAATGGTCCAATTAGTGGGAGGAATTTTTTATCTGTACAAGGATGGTCTTTTGAATTTATAAGGTGTGTATTGGGTGTTTTGTGGGGGGTGATTCATTATATTTTAGGAAAGTTAGTTTGGTTGGGCATTGGAGGGATACCTGAAGGGTTCTCTTGTGTGTCTAGGTTTATTATCATTCCCCATACTCCCCAACTATTCTATAATTTTTGTGTAGTTTTCCATCAATATACTTACTAAAATATATAATAATCAAACCAGTTTCTATATATATATATATGCTTTCTCAATTTTTGTTTCCAACTCATTGTTATTTCTTTTAATTTTTTTTCTTATAACTCTTTTTATTTTCCTCATCAACTTCATTTTCTAGTATCTGTATGCAATTTCAATTTTCATTACATTATTTTAATATTACATTAATTTTTTTCATTTTATATTTTACTTATACCTTTCTTTCTTGTTATCTTCAATATGCTGATATATAAATTATCATCCAAAGAGAAGAGAGATTTTAGGTGATTGTAATTTTTTAATTTAAATCCTTATTTTATAAATTGATAAAAATAATTTTTCAAATAATTAAAATTATAATGAAAAATTTATTTTGAAATGAAAATAAAAATATTTTTACAATGAGAAATCATATTAGAAAATAATTATTGAAGTATTTATTAGATAAATGTCTTTTTTATGGAAATAAATTTATAATATTTTAGGACAGAGGAGACCCTCGAATGGAGAAGTTGTTCCATAATAACTATAATTTTTATATATTATAATATAATTATTAATTATTTTTTCAATTTAATATACACTTCCCCCACATGTATATTATAAAATTATTGATTCATGGTTACACAGATTGTAACGCCCCACCCAGGTTCACTATGAACTATAATAAGACCGTACTTTCATGGGACCTCAGGTTCTTATCTTCATACACTAGAGGGTACCGACATAAGTGGGAATCTATATTTGTATAATGAGGAGACTATAACTCTTATATTAGAGAGACCTATAATAATAAAATCTCCAAGCATTATACAAAATCCATAACCATCAGAGTATGTAGGAGTAATAAGTCAATTGAACATACTATAATGAAAAATAAAAGCAGTTATACATGAATACCATATTCTGAAAAAATTGTTGAGACACATGAATTCAAATTCCAAAAAATTAATTATATTCTATTATTATATAAAATTATTATATAATAATATTAACAATGAGAATGGAATTTACCTGAACTATAGAGAACATTGGCAGATCCTTAGCTTTTCCAACCAAGATGGTTGGCTACACTAATAGAAAATTATTCTCTCACCTTCTCTCTCCCTTTGTCCCCACTTATATATGTTCTACTAACAAACATCCTGATAGTGTTAACCTATTTCCCCTCAATGTATACATCTTATAGGGTAACACATTAAAAATTACCCATCGGGCCATTCCCATATGTTAAAAAATACAATAAATGAACGAAAATAAAATAAATTGGAGAATTTATCACTATGATTGAGCCTCACCTCCAATCTCATAGTGCCACTCGAGCTACACCAGATCAATCCCATAATATCAGTCCTTGACCCAACCAGAATATTCAATATGTGAGGGATACTTGGGTACCCAATTACAGTGGAAGCCTGAGAAAGGTGTTGGTACAAAACGCAGTAGGGAACCACCAACGATATCTCACACTATAATATTAATTTATTGAATTGTGCATGTGACATGAACATCCATAACCCATAAATAAACTACATAAAATAATTAAATAAAACCACTAATACTATTTGATTTGATTGAATTTAATAATTTCCTTGATCATGTTTTTTGAATTGTGATAGCCTTAGTACTTCAACAACAGAAAAGATGTACAAATTAACCAGGCCAAGTCTAACCATCATTGATCCTTAGGTTTGAGGCTTTGATCAACCATCGTTTATCAGGAAGTATTGAAGTGTTTGTGATCATTATAATTACCTCAAAAAAAACTCTCTCAACTCAGTTGGAATCCTAAGCTCACACCATCACCATGATGAGTGGTAGACCCTGAGGCATCACCAGTCATCTATTATCCTCATTCCCTTATGCTGAACCCCATGGTCATACATTTTCATTCATCACTGTCAGAAAAATATATGATTCTAAATAGGGAAAAACCCTATTCTTTCCTATACATCCCATTTTGAATAATACCTAGGAATCCTAGGAAATAAAAATGAATAACCTCTTGGATATCATGATCACTCATTCGGGCATCCATATCTCTCATCTCCACAATTGAACCAGCATTGGTGCATCCAATTAATCTTAGGGGTATACTAGGAAACAATCTAGGGGATATAAAAGTCTTCCTCAATATAGAAAACATCCATGGTCTGGGAAAGACTCCTACCCACTACCTCATACCTCTATTCAAATCTTTGGGATCCCATACATTTCCAATAGTCTAATGGTATCACTATTTCAATCATGGGTACCTCAGGAATTCAAAATTGTATTAATGGTTACAGAGGAATCCCTAGATTATTGGGTATTCTTGTATAGGATTTATAAAATAATACAATGTTGTATATCAACTACCATTAGACATAAATAAACCACATAAGATAAATAAATAAAACTATCAATAATTCCAACTTAGTCCCAATGATATAATTTCATTGAGAACATCGCATGGACTGTTCCAACCCAAGTACCACAACCACCCCAAGGGAATGTGAATATCCCAGACTAAGTAAGACCCTTCTCAACCCATATGTCTGAGATTCCAATTAATAATTAATTATTCATCCAATGTCAGATTATTTCTAATAATTTGTATCACCGTAGGAAAACCTCTTTCTACTCACTAGGGATCCCATTCTCACACCCACATTATGATGAGTTGGGGACCCTAGGTTGTAATTAGAAATACCTCATTCTAAATACCCTTAAATGAACCCCACGATAGTTCCTTCGAATTCATAACTATCCTGCCAACATTTGATACATAGCAGGGTTAAGTCCCTAGAAAATCCTACATGTCTTGGAATGAATGATTCATTAGAAACCCCAACAATATAAATGAATACTCTCCTATATCCCTTGGGAACCTACCCTAGAATCCATATATCATGTCTCCTAAATCAAATCACCACTATTGAATCCACTCAATCGAAGGTGGTATCTTAAGAATCAACTAAAGGGATCAAATAGTCTCCCTCAAGATTCCCAACATTCGTGCTTGGGTATATATGCCCACTTAACACCTCATACCACCATTCGAATCCCTGGAAAACCAAAAATTTGAAATGGTCTAATGGAATATCAAATTGTATCCTATGTAGCCCTATAATTCTAATTGTAATCACTTGAAATAGAGGAATACCAGGACTCTCAGTAATTCCAATATACATTCTATCAAATAATTTTATCCTTGTTACTTGGAACCACCACTATACATTCATCACTACATTAACCATAATAGATGATAGTCAACTAGGAATATTTGAGTGTCATTATCATCTATAATTAATAACATGGTATCTTGTACAATCAAAAATGAGTTAGGATCAATGGTTGATCCACATGAATAATTGAAGATCCACATACCCCAAACATTAATGAAATAAAACACATCAATGCTTGGTCAAATACCCACAACCACCACCAATTTCCACTAATATTCATGATCACATGTTCATTATGGGTTTTTGGGTGACACACGCTACCATCACCACCCAAACCCCATTCACACCCACTCAATGTTGTTCGATAAAAAAGTCATCCCCAAGGCCCCATAGGTTAGTACAATGTCGGGGGACCACTTTGGATCCCTGAGTTCCAGCTCAACTTCCTAGTCAACTACTAGAACTCATAGGTCATCATGTCCCCCAACATCGCCAAAATCATCTCATAGGACCATATGTGTAATAATTATTCCTTACTAGTGTTAGTTTCGAGAGATGGTCCAAGACCCAGCTCTATGTTCAGGGTTACTCTAGGATGGTCCACTCACCCATCCTGTCTCCAAAATGCCTACGGTTTAACCACCCCTTATTCCAAACATGTCAAATTATGAATTATATCTCTATGATTTGTTCGAGCCAATTATCTTATCAACTCTTGGGTACTTCCATAAGGAACCTTCCTAGGACTACTCAGGTCAGTTTCTCTTAAGCCATGGCACACCTACTCTTGGAGGTGTCCAATTGTTTTTCTATAATTTCTTTTATTCTATATATAATTTATTTTTAGAAATAAACACCAACCATTATAGCACAAGTTTTTAGGGGAACTAGATGAGTTTCTAAATCGTTCTTTGGTACTGAAGGCCTCCCATACAGTGCACCAAGGTCAACATGATTGTAACACCCTGACATTTTGTGAAATAATTTCAAATATTATAAATATTTTTTATATATTAAATTATATGAGCCTCTAATTTTATCATATTTTACTCATAATACTATCTTTTGATTATGTTACACACAATTTCACGTTTACCTTTTGTTGCACACAATAATGAGTTTAAACCAAACAAGACATACTATTTAAATATGGTTATTTGAAATGATAGTTATCAACTAGACATTGGAATGGTAGGTATGGATATGATTAATTAATTCAGAAAATATGGATTAAACATGTTTATATAATTAATTAATTGGTGACCAATTAATTAATCATCACAATAAAACCCTTTTGAAAATAAAAGGATATATTTTTCTAAAAAAACGATTTTCATGTGAAAAAGTTTGTTTTATATTAATAAATTAACAAAATTACATTTGGTTAAAGATTCTTATTAAAATTAAATATTAAATATTATATAATATTTTTAAAACTCACCTTATTTGATTTCAACTCATGATATAAGAATAAATCCAATTTCCTGCTTAAAAATTGTATTTTTCAAAAAAAGTGGTTTTGTCACCTTTTTATGGCATGCTTATTTCAAAAATAAATTTAGATAATTTTAGATAATTAAAAATTATAAAATAAAATATATTTTTTAAATTTGGAATATAAATATTATATTAGGGTGAATTTTTTTTATTTTTATGAAAGGTTTCATTTTTTGATTAATAGTGAAAAATACTGAATTTAAATTAAGAGTAGTCTTTTCGCCAAAATTATTTATAATGATAAATTTGATTTTAATTTTTTTTAAATTAAAATATGTTCAATTTTACATAATTAAATATAATTTTGGTTACTATAATCAATTTATTATTTATATTTTATATAAATACTTTGTAAAATTTTGAAAGTTTTCACTTTAAAACCACTCTCTCTCATCATATATATGGAATAAGCATTAAATTCAATTCAACCACATATGTTAATGGAATTTGGAAAAATTAATTAAATATTTAGAATAAATTATATTTATATTATCTAATATGTTTATCATAATTTTATTCCATACTTATTTGTGAAAAAAATTAAAATTAATAAACACTGTTAAGGTCAAAATGGTGGATTGTGCAATACATTTGTTTGTCTTAAATTAATTTTAAACACACATATTGTTGTTATTTAATAATTTTTATTTAATATTTATAATATTTAAATATAAATTAGCTAATTAATATCATTTTAATTATAGTATAAAATCTTAAACTACTTAGGTAAATAAAAATATTGAAGTTGCCTTGGTAAAAACTGTAAGGATAAAATTGAGTAACCATAAACACTAAGGAATTACTTGCTAAAACGTGTGTTTATTTTGTGTGGTTTTGGTGTTTATAAAAACATTATTCTATAAAATCCATTATTAATCAATTTTTTATCTACATGAGGTATTGGATACCTCCCAATAGTGAATACTTTTGGGTATTTACAATAATGTCACTCCTTGTCAACTTTAAATAGGCACCCACTCTCTCGAATTCTTCACACCTATCAAGACATTTAGATCAACTAAATCCTAAAAAAATAACTAAAAAAATCCACCCTCTCATTTTATAATCCTTAGATTCGATATAAATCCAATGGAGCATGTATTTATTGCAAAGCTACAAATGATACCCAAAGAATAAGTAACGATCTTAAATGAGAATTTTTATTTTATATTTTTATTCACCAATTTAATTATTATTATACCATGATTATATAATAACATCAATATATTAAATATAATAAGATATTTTTTCACATTATGAACTAAAACCACACACACTTCCATCAAATGGGTTATGAAATCATCATTCGTGTGTACAGTGGACTCCCACCGTGCGAACTGATATCCGTTTTTTGATTACAACGTTAAAGGATAAAAATAGTGATGGATTTATAGTTTATTTAAGATATTTAGGATATTAATGATAATATTATGCCTCTATGATTTTTATTTCACGCATATCTTCATGCTTTCTATTTTTTGGAAATATAATAATGTCAATCCTGTGTATGACCAAATACCACCTCATGAAGTGATGTGATTCATTCATGATTTACATAGAATGTATTAATGATATGATTAATAAAAATATGTGATATATATTCCAAAAAAATTATTCTTTAAATATAATATATATATATATATATATTCATTTACCTTTATTTCTTTCAATATGACAAGAATATTGAAACAACATTCAAGTGTATGTATAGCATACCATTTCCATGAAGGACGTTTTATATATCCTATAAAAAAATTTATGGATTTCTATAAATAAATTTATAGAGGATATATGATATATTTATATAAGGGTTTATAATCTTTAGATTATTAAATCATGATCAATGTAAGTGGACCATAAATAAAAAGTCAAAACATGTATGAAAAACAAAGCATTTATTACCAAAAACATGAATTTAACATGAAATTAATAACAAACAAGTAATAAAAGGTCATAAGAAAAGCATATATGGTATGATATATATGAATATAGTTATGTAATAGATATAAAATAAACTTATATTTATTATAAATTTGGTTTAATGTGTATGACAGAAATCAAGACTTATGGAAAAGGATTCCAACCTCACTTTTACATGCCATGAGATAAATTTCATATTCAACATATGTTTCTTTTATGTGTTTTATATACTAACTATTAAAGTATTTTATTATTATTATATATTAAATTATTATTCTTTACATATCCATTTTTTATCTCTCTTACATGGGGTTTATGTTCAAAAGTTATCAAATCAGTAATGTATTTTTGTGTCCATTTTCCTTATTTGAGAAGTTAGTTATGATGTGCACCTATATTATTTAATGAAGTGTATATACATCCCAATTAACATTTTACATAATGAATTTATTTATATTCATGATATTTTAATTTCCATTTTATTTTGTTCCTTCATGAGTCTTATGATTCAATGTTTCCAAACTGGTAAAGATTTTATGTTATAATCTCATCATTTATAGGGATTTTTTTATGATTAATTTTCCAATGAGGAAATATCAGGATCTAACTCTCATTATTTATCATTAATTTTCTTATACTCTGGTTTTTTCTAATATCTTCAAGTAATGGTGCCATTTTCCACTCTTTCAAACTTGAGATAATAATGATTTTTTTTAGATAATCTGAATTTATTTATCTCTTTAGTTGGAAATATATTTTATTACAAAAAAATGATTTCTATAAAAAATTTAATTTTTTTTCATACTCTCTTATTTTTTTTAAATGATATTTTTACCCATGGTTTATTTTTTTACACTGATTTTAAAAGGAATATTCATGTTATTAATTAAAACCATACCCATTTTTCTTTTACCAAAATTCGGAGGGAATCTTTATTTTAAATGTGTATAACATGAAAGTAAATTTCTAAATTCATGAAAAATCATTTATTGAAATATTTTTTTTATAATTTTTCAAAGATATTTTCAAATAAAAAGGATATCAATTTTTATTATTTTAAAAAAATTTCATTGTGGAGAGTATATTTTTTAGAATGAATGTTTTAAATAATATTTCAAATTTATATTCTATCTATGAAAAAAATCATTGATGTTACCTATGCCTTAATTGGGATTTTATCTAAGGATACCATTTATATTATTTCTCTTAATGGTTTTTTTGTATAATTATGTTTATTAAACTCGTTTCTCTTCCACGGGTTATACCAAAGAAAAATTCTTATAAAACCAGCTTCTTTTCATGGGTTTCACTATGATGAAATAATTTTGAAACCTATATATTTTCTATAGGTTATGATATGATGGAATTATTGTGATACCCTTTTCATTTCATGGGTTATGATATGATAAATTTATTTAAACTTTTGGTACATATAAATATGGTTTTCATTATGTGATTGGTGGGAACTATATCTCCATCCAATGCATTGGGTATAGATTTATATCTCATGAGATAGAAATGACATGAATGATATGTGAACATTGTTCAGTAAGGGACTTTTTCCACTATGATGGTTTTGGTAGTGGACCTCGACTACTATCATGGTTTGGTGTGTGAACGCATTCCAATATTATAGTCATATAAGTGACCCTCTAAAAATGTGTATGTGATCTTCTATTATTTTGTATATGCCACAAATTTATGTCATATTCCCATGTTATTCTCTCATGGATCATGTTCTTTGATTATCTCTTCACTCATGTCTTATGAACTTCCAATATATATTCCATAACTCAATTTCATGATATTTGATATGCAGAGTATGGTTTTAAAATGTTATGCTAATGTTTTTATTCCATTATCTTCATTTTATTGTTATGTATATCCTTTGATTATCCTCACTTAGTATTTGAGGTCACCTTTTCTTTTGTTTATTTTCCTTAGGATATGAAGATATGTATTATGTATGATTTTTCTAATTAGGGTACTTGTTATTTAGAACATAGTGGGAGATCACATAGTTTGCATATAGACCTGTGTTTATGTTTCCATGTTTCCAAATACACTAAACTATTAGTGTCCTCTGGTGTCTATTTATATAATGTAATAAATATTCTTCTAAAAAGATGTAATATCTATATATGAGAAACTTCTGTTTTTATAGTCGGTATAAAAGGAAATTTATAGTTTACCTTTAGAAATTAGGATGATAAAACTTTAGTGATATCCCTATGGATATTTCCAATGATGTGTCTAGTGATGTATCTATGGATAAGTCCAAGGATGAGTTAAAGTATAGAAAAAAGTCCTAAAATTTCTGTAAAATTTATAGTGAGTGGTTTCCAGGATATTAAATCCATGTCTATGATACTAGAAGTTAATGTGGCTCTAGAATACTGGTACCTAGGGGTAATAACCCTAAAAATTTTGTATTGATCTGGATTCGATTGGGAATTAGTGGATAATAATGGGTCTTGGAACATACAAGATTTGACACTCCCGTGGGATATGCTTTAGAAATTCACAGACTCTTTATGTACCATCATGAATGATTTAAATAGATCATGACTATGAAAGTCCTTGGATAACCCTACGGTTTCATTGATTAAAGAAGAAAGTGTCTTGATTTAGACATAATATTAGTTTTTTTACTTGTTATCTGATTTCCTATTATGATTAATGTTGCTCAAAATATTCTCACAGGTCTTAATAAATGGAGGGAACTAGAAGGAACTAGAAAAACATTGCATGTGATGAAAAATTTACTGATGTGAATCAAAATGGGATAATGACTGTAGTGAATTATGTTTTTATTATGACTAATCAATTTTTATGGAACATGATTAACAATATGTACCTTAACCAACTCTCAAAAATACTAATAAGAGAAGGAAGTAGTACCATATTAGTGTTCATGTGATGGTAACCATAGAGTAAAGAATATTTTTCCTTTTATATGCCATGAATGTGGGAAAATCACTAATGTGAATATCACAGAGAAATGGCAAGATTTTTAGACTATGGAAAATAAGAACACAAAGAAAGTAACTACAAAATAAAATTGAAGACTTTGGTTAATGAAATGGATGATAATATTGGCCTCTCTAAGGTATTATCAATAATTTAATGGTTTAAATATGGAATTTATGGTAATAAGGAAAATTTATTTCCATGGGGGAAAGCATGTGAAGAGAATTAGTAAGGTTTTATGATTAATGGGTATATTGTGGACGTTCAAGAGAATACAAATGACATGTGAAGGAAAAGAATTGTTTAGGAGTAACATGATGCATTTTAGTTAATTATTTAAGAAAGAAGTGTGATGAATGATGTATTTATTTGATTGAATTAAAATATTGTGTAATATGAGTCTTTAAATATATAATTATTGTTTAGTATAATTTTGTCATTGATGATTTGAAGAAATACATTGAATGATGGTGATAACTCAGAAAATATATTTAATGGTAATGTGATATTAATGGAAAATACATGATTAAGGGAAAAAGAACACTTAATATGCTCCTAATGTGTAGATAATTATTTTAGGATAAAGAGATGATTGATTTGGATAATGAAAATTTGACGGTATTTAAGACCTTAGAAATGATAAAGGATTTATTGACAAAGTGGTTCACATTACCATTGATGGAGTTTAAAACATTTTTGGATTTAAGGAATTTATCCAATAATATATTTTTTATAAGGAGAATGAGGAAGAATGTATGTTTTCTATATGGTTTTATAGTAATTCTAATTTCTATAGAATACAGGATGAAGGTATTCACATGTTTGGTATTCCAAAATTAAGATCTATTTTATAGTATTTGGGGGATTAATGATATGTTCATTTTTAAAATTTTGTGACCTTTTTGGGATTTTAACCATTTTGAATGGTTTAAGGTTAACAATTTATGAAATGGTTTATGTTTAAATTTATAAAAGACATTAAATATTAATGTATTACTTCACAATATGAAGATTTATCCATATTCGATAACCTGTACTAACCATTTCATTGTTATGATAACAAAAAATAGATAAAATGGCTTATCATTTTAGTTATGGATATTATGATCCATTATTTATTCAAGCCCAAAAAATTCACCTTAATTTATTGGAGTAAAAGATAAACTATAAATTGATCAAGACATGACTAAAATGTGGGATTGTGAATAGGACATAGAATGACATCAAGTAAGTACATTTTTGTGAAAATTTGTTAACATTAGAAAATGATCTTGATTAAAAAATGTTATTCTAGTACCTTCATTGCTGATGAATCAAATGACCCCTTAAATCATCATAGATTTATGGTTTTGGGTTTATTAACTTTCTATGGATCACCATATTTCTTATGATTAGTGATCTCTATCACTCTCTAAAATTATTTTCTCTTTGCTTCCTTGACCAAATCATCACTTCCAATCTATGTTCTCCTATGTAGAGACCTAGTTTTGAGATAAATTGGGTTGCCATTATGTTTTCAAATTTCCCTTTTTAAACAAGTTTTATTATTCATTTTTACAATGTGGGTTACTATAAAACATATTTCAAATGTTAAACCTTTGATGCCCGAGAAGAATTTTCAGGGAGAAATTCATTTGAAGTGGGGAAGAATGTAAAAAAATTAGATTTTGTGATTTTTTTCAAATATATTTAATATTTTATATATTTTTTGTTAAATATAATATTTATTTTATATTTTGTTTTATGAAATACTAAATTTTTCTTTTCATACACTCAATTTTGAGTTTATATTGTGTTACATGTTACACCGAGTTTAAACCAAATATGACATACTATTTAAATATAATTATTTAAAATGATAGCTATCAACTAGTTTATGGAATAAAGGGTATGAATATGATTAATTAAATTAGAAAAATATGGTTTTACTTGTTTATATAATGAAATCATTGTTGAATAATTAATTATAAATGAAAATAAAACTCATTTGAATATAAATGGGATTCATTTTCTGGAAAAAAACTACTTTTATGCACACAAATGTGATATATATTAATAAATTAACCCTATAACTTTTTGTAAATGATTTTAATTAAATTTATACATTATATATTCAATCAAATTTTTAACATTCATCTTATATGTTTTTTAGATAATAGATGAGAAAAAAAATCTAATTTTATGTTTATTAATTGTATTTTCTACAAAGTAGTTTTGCCTCCTTTTTATGGTGCACTTATTTTAAAACTATATTTTTCACTTTTATAAAATTAATTTGATAAAATAATCACCAATTTTGAAATTGGGACACCAAAATTACTTTATGGTGATTATTTATTTATTTGTCTGAAAAGTAGTATTTATTTATTAATATTGAAATATTGTGAATTTGAATTGAAAATAATATTTTCACTTAATAATGTTAAAATATAGTTTAAAATTTGTTTTGATGTATAAATAGATCAATTAATCATCTATTAATCCTATTTATTTCATTTTATTACATTTTATATTTGAATTTGATATAAAAACAGGGAAAACTTCTTATCATTTTCACTTTAAAAACCAGCTTTCCAATAACATCTATGAGATTAATTTTAAATTAAATTACACTAATTCGAAAAATTTAATTTGAAAAAATGGATTAAATATTTGGAATCATAATAATATATATTATAAAATAAGGTTAAATTAATTTTTGACTAAAATTATCAGTTAAAATGGTTAAAAGTAGTTAACGCAATTAATGTTAAAATGGGGTTTTACACTTTACATGTATTTGTATTAAAATTAATTTCACACACACATATGATTTTTATTTAATGAAGTTAATTTGATATTTATATTCATGTGGTATATATTATCTAATAAATTTCATTTCAATTATAGTATCAAAGGATAAATTTACAAGGTAAATAAAATGATGTGATTTACCTTGGTAAAAACTATAAGGATGAAATTGAGTAAACATAATGAATACAGAATAACATGATAAAAATGGGTTTATTTTATGTGGTAGAGGATTTTATCTAAAAATTATTCCTTGAAAACCATTATTAATCAGTCTTGCATCCACATAAGATATAGGAGACCTCCTAAAAGTGAATACATTTGGGTATTTATAAGAAGGTCATTGTTCTTCAAATATAATAGGGCACTCACTCTCCCCACTTATTCACACCTCTCAAGCCATTTGCATCACACAATCCCAGCCAGAAACAATTTATTAATTCTATCGCATAGACCTAGAAGCCTTATTTTGGGTATAAATCCAACCAGTCAAATATTTAGTGAAAACCTAAAGAGGATACCTGAAGAAGAGTTAATGATCTTCAATAAGCGTTTTTATCTATCTTCCATCACCTACTTCAATTATTATTTTAACATAATGATATACTAACCTAGGTATCTTTAATATACTTATATTTTTTTAGGTTAATAGTATGTCCTAAAACCGCATAGTCTTCTGTAAAATCGGTTACAAAATCATCATTCATGTGTACGGTTAACTACCTCTTTGTAAACAGATGTCATTAATTTTTCAATTACCACATTTCAATGATTGAAATAATTATTGATTTATAGTTTTTTGTGTGCTATTGATTCTTGTGGATTTTTGCATCAAACATAGTTATATCCATTCATTGAGCTATAGTTGAGTTGTCGAAACCTAGCTCATTGGGTTTGGTAGTGGGTCATGGCTCCCATTTGTGATGTTAAATTGTAGTAGACTACCAAACATGTGATGCCGACAGGTCCATCGCTATGTTCATCCACACTACTTCCTATCGCAGTGCTTTATCCCAGCATTGTGCTAGGCCTACTATGGTTTGGTGATTTTGTTCTAGGTCGTGGGCCCGATCCTTAAAAAATTCATCTTGATTACATCACTCTTGCTCCCAGTGGACACTAAATTAGAAATATATTTTTTCTAATTTCTCAATTTGTTGTTCTAAACTATCTAGTGGTGCCTCCATTTCTAGGGTTTCAATCCAGCATCGCTTGTTTCCTGCAGAACTACCCTCCGCATTGAAGGGTCTCGAATAGCGATGTAGTATATTTTGACAGTGTTAACCTACTACAAATTTCAGTGATATCCTCCTATGGAATTTCATCGCCAGTGCTCAACTCTCCTCCGTCGGGAATTATCTAGAAATGAACACTTCATCAATAAGTGAACTCTTCATCTGGTAGTGTGCCTCCTTTGAGCAACGAGGAGGTAGCGGCAGGTCAGACCAATAGATGAGACACCAATATAATCATCTTTTTATTAGAAAAGTATAACTAGAAATACAAGAGGGGTGATAAAGAAGATAATATAGATGGAGACGAATCACCCCATAAGAGGAACTCTAGACCCTCACCCAAGACTCACAGATGAATTTCCATGTCTTTAGGCCACAAACTAAACATAACCCCCCCCCCCCCACACTCTCTCTCTATAGCCCTAAAAATTTATAATAGCCCCTACTAACCACCTGTAGGCCCCCCAAAATATCCCCCCTTCCATTCCCCAGCATATTCCTCCCTCTGGGACTTTCTATAACAACCTCCTCTAACTGTAGTGGGCCCTAAGTATATTCCCCCAGGATCCTGACATATTTTCTAGAGCCCCCAATGCAATTAAAATATATTTCCTAGTAGTATACCATGTGAATTCTTATTATATATATTCTTGGAATCCTTTTCTATTGTTGTTATAACCTGTTGATGATGAAAAATTGGCGTCTTTCATGTACACAAATGAGGTAATCAATTTTTATCTTCCCATTACATTAAATTTAATGTTATTTCTTACTATGAAACTAAACTATACTGCCTACTCATATTTAAACTTGAAGTGTATTTTAATGGTTGGTAATGAAGTAAGTATCAACAGAAGTGTTAGTGTTGAACTTCTGTACTCTCATCAACCACCATCTTCCAAATGGCTATAATAGGTGTTTTTTTTCCATTTGTTTCAAATTATAATTGTGAATTTTTTTATTGTACTCTATTGATCCGGATTATGTCTAACTATATGTTCCTTGAATACATTTGTAATTTTTAGAACCTGACATAGAATCAATTTCTGTAGTATTTTATCATATTTTTATCATTCTTAAAATAATTCTATTTTGTTTGTGAATTCTATATTTTTCTAAAAACCATTTTCAAGTTTATTAATTAGTGGAATTCCTTTATTTTATATGAATAGATCTATTTGAGTTATAGGTTTACATATTTGTGGTTGTGGTGTTAAGATAAGCCATGATGAACATATAATATTAGGGAGTATAGACCGGATATGGGAGGTACAGAAAGGCAATATGAACACTAACTCGGGGCACATTCTAGGACTATAAGAAGACTTTTTTATCAGTGTATCCCAATGAAAAAAAGAAAGCCATGGATATATTATTAATTTGGTCTGGTGGGGAATTACATTTTTTACAAGAAAGTGTGTGGGAGCTGGTATTCCCTGACTCAAAGGTGCATATCCTGCATGAAATTAAAAATAGCATGTATTGGGTTGAATTTTCTATTGTATGATTATTTCAAAAGGCGTTAAATGTTTCTTCCATGTCCACCCACTACTGCAGGTAGAAAATTTAGCATGAACAGACTGTTATTGGAATTAGTTTGAGAAATTGTTATTTCAATAGTGGTTGTATATGGAACCATGGACCCCAGTGTTGAAAAGATCTACAAGAGGTGTGGTGGTAATGAAATGGGATGTGATTCAAGATGTACAGACTACATGCATTTAGCTTTTAATTGGGTTTTAGAGGATGGTAATCAAATAAGCATCATCAATGGTAGTGTTGACCAAATTTTATGATTGTAGAAGTTCCAACTAAAAATATCTAAGTGATGTTGGTGCAAATCCCACAATAAGAAATTGCATATTAAAAAATTAAAGGGTCCTATACCCATAGTAATTTCACGGTTTTTGTTGTTTTCAATTTGAAACCTCACAATAAAGATTCCTTATTTGGGTTTTATATATCTAGTTTACCTTATAAATGGATATGTACTGGATAATTAATTCATGGTTTTATAAAAACACAGGTTCAAGGCCATTCACCGACAATAATTCCATATTGTGCGGATTGAAGAAGGTATATCTATAAAATCACTTTTTTTAGGGATCATGAGACGAAAATTTAACTAATTTTAATATTGTTTATGAAAATTTTTACGTAGATGTTTTCACAGGGGTCTAACAGACAAAGAGAATTATTCTTGTTTGAATGGGATGAAATGAAATGAGCTTTAAAGTATATATATCTTGGCCTTGTAAAGGGTTCTATGAAGATGGTTCCATTTGATACCACTACGTATTATTTTTTGGGCTATTGGTGATGAGTTTTAATATGTTATGGGACATGAAAAATTTGAACATATTGGAAACTATAGATATAGATCGCGGAATATCGATAATCATTAGTTAGTGTCTATACTAATATATACACTTAAAAATCTTACATTTTATTTAATGCTCTTTGGATTATCTACTGGCATCCCCTCATATTCCTTTTAACAAAGATAGAAAATTTCTAGGTGTTTCAACCATTGAAAATGGTGTTTAAATTATATCATATGTGGATGGAAGGCAGTTTTTAAGAACCAATAAGAACCATATATTAAATCATTCAAGTTCATAATAAAAACATATTGTCAAGGAGAGATTTTAAAAATATTACATATTACATGACCATATCCCTCTAGATGACCGCGGTATATGAAGGCCCCATCCATGAGTTAATTTAGTTCTCCATGTATCTTTAGAGATCAATCATTTTCCATGGTTTGATTTGTGGGTTGGAATTCATCATTATTCGATCATGATATATGATATATTGAGTTCTTCCATGTTTTTTATTAAAATAATTAACTGATTATGAATTTTTTATATGTTTTTTAAAATAAAAGCATAATTGAGGTAAATCCAAGGATAGTAGATGTGTCCAGAGACAAATCAAGGATTTAGAAACAAACAGAAATGAATGAACTATCAGAGTGTTTCCCCATGAATCTCCCAGATAGCTTATCACCACCAAAGACATGTTGATTAATTTATACAAATTTAAGACATTCTGTATTATAATTGGAACTTAATGCAATCCACATGCTCTAAGAATGGAAATGAAATGAAGGAAATTTAATAAAAAAGATGTTGGAAATCTATTAATAAAAATGTTATATGTTAATTCTGTATTATGTATCCATGTATATGAACCACCCCCCCCCCCTCAACTGCCACGAGAAATTGTTTGTTTAACACTACTACTATAGAAACATTCATGTGTAATCTTAATGATTAATGACTTGGGGGACTTGAGCACAGATGACAAGTTCCTTGGTTCATCATCCACCATCATCCCACTACTACAATATGTTTTTCTTTATATTTATTTGAAATTCTATTGATGAATTTTTTATTGTACTATGTTGATCTAGTTTATATTTATTTTTATGTTCATTGTATATATTTGGAATTGATAAAACCTGACTTAGAATCTATTTTGAGGTATTTTTTCACATTTTCATCATTGTTGTAATACTGGCATTTTATTTATAAATTTTGTATTTTTCTGTAAATTTTTTTCCAGTTTCATAATAAATGGGATTCATTTATTTGATTGGAATTGATCTGAGTTAAAATTTTACGTATTTTTTTAGGGGGTGTTCGGGTAATCCATGATGAACTTCTGATATGGGGGATGTTCAGGTAATCCATGACAAAGATGTGATACCAGGGATCATTGACCAGCTATGGGTGGAATGGAAAGGCCTTGTGTATCCTGACCTGGGGAACATTCCAGGATTATTAAAATATCCTATAATCTTTGTAGCATGTAGAAAAAAAATACAACTAAGGATATATCATTAAATTGGTTCCATGGGGCATTAAATTTGGTACACAATGGTGTTTGATAGACGGTTCTTCTTGACTCAAGGTTCTTATTCTGCATGAAATTGAAATTATAATGTATTGGGTTTGGACATAGGCATGTTTCAAAAATCCATAAAATAGGTCTTCCATGTATGAACAATAGTCCAAGTTTGAAATTTATCATGAACAAACATCTATGAGAATTGGTTTGTGAACTTTTTATTTTGATAGTGATTGGATTTGGAACCATGTAACTTAGTGGTAAAAGGATTTGCAAGAGATGGGGTTATATTTGAAAGGGATTTAATTCATGCAACATGGGATCCTTATAATTATATTTGGATTTGGTTATAATGGATTGTATTCAAATAAGTATCATAAGTGGTAGTGTTGAGAAAAAAGTATGAGTGTAGAAGTTTCAAATCATAATTACTAGGTGATGTTGATGCACAACCCATACAGAGGACATTGCACATAGTGAGAAAATAAAGGGGTGTATTCCCACCATAATTTCCTTGTTTTTTTATTTACCTTTTGAAACCGTACAATATAGTGTCTTTGTTTGGGTGTTATACTACCAGTTTATCATCACAATAGAAATGTATTGGAAAATAAAGGCGTGGTTGTATGATAATACGAGATCAGGGGTTGACTATTATTCACCAGACCATTCACCCACCACAATGGTACATAGTATCGGTGGTAAAAGTTATATCTAAAATTGTTACATTTTAGTGATTTTTAGAGGAAAATTCAACTGATCTTATTTTTCATTAAGAATTTTTCTACCCAGCATTTTTCCCATGGGTCTAATAAATGATGAGAATGATTCCCAATAGAATGGTATGAAATAAAAGGAGTTGTAAAGTTCACATATCATGTATTTGGAAAGGGTGTTATGGGGATGGATCAATTTTACACCATTAAGAATGGTTTTTTGGATGCCAATGGTGTGTTTTTATTATGTTTTGGGATATGAAAAATGTGAATATATTGGTAACTATATATGTAGATAATGGAATACTGATAATGATTATTTAGTGGTTATCCCAACATAAATTCATAAAAAACATGATTTAATTTTAATGGTCTTCATATTATCTCTAGGATTACCATCATATTTGGTTTAAGAAGGATGATAAATTACTAGCTATTTCAACCACTGAGAATGGGGTAAGTACTATTTCTAATATGGAAAAAATTATGTTTCTATGAAACTCTATGAACCATACATTTTCTCTTTCATGGAAAGATTCAAAACCTATTTTGATGATGAGATTTTTTTTTAAATTAAAATCTAGTATGATATGAATATCTCTCTCTAAATGCTCATAATATATGCAGGCCCCTTCCATGAAAGTATTTATTGCTTCAAGGTGTATTGTAGATCAACCTTCTACCATGGTTCGACTGGTGGGTTTGAATTCATATTTATTAGATCATGTTATATGGTATATCGAGTTATGCCCAGTATATTTTTGTCATAATCACCCAATTCTATATTCTAAGTAGAATGCTGATAATAAAAGCATTATTGAGGAAAATAAAAGTATTGCTGATGAGTCTAGAGACAAATCATGGGTTTTGAAACTGAAAAATAAATGAACCATCAGAGTCTGACACCTTGATGCTCCCTCAAGTATTCTCATTAAAAATAATTGATGATTTATTTATACAAATTCGAGACATTCAATATTTTCATTGGAATCTATTACACTACACAAACTCTGTAAATTGAAAAGAAATTATGGAAATTTAACAGAAAACATATGAGAACTATTATATTAAAAAATTTGTATTCCAGACTTATATTATGTATCCAAGTATATGAAACCCCTGCCCCCCTTCGGTATGAAAATGCTAGTTCAAAACTGCTCATATAGAAACCTTGACGTGGAATCCTAATGATTAATGATGTAGGGTACTTGATCATGGAAGACACAGTTACTTTATTTTCCCTTTAAATGAATTATTACTATGTTTTGTCAAATTCTCGAGAAAGGATATCCATAATTAATTTGATGACATTCATTTTAAGGAAGTCCTTTCCTATTTTCATTGTTCCTGGTTTCTATGATTCATTATTTTCTTCCAAAATTACAGATCATGACAACATCCATGCCTTCACAAGACAATAATATCAATGTCGTAGGACTAGATGACTTGAATTTTATAATATACATGAAATTTTCTCTCCAAATTCTATAAATTTGAGTTACTCATGGGAAAAATGAGCCTAGTTTGTCTTTTTATAGGTAAAATATAAACACAGATGACATCAAAAACATTTCACAGGCCTCAAAGTCTACCTTGAACTAGATGTGTTTGTGTCCTCAGGATCTGATCCCCATGTTTTCATTTTTTGAATATGGATAGAAGGGATGGGATGTCTGGAAAACTTGTACGGATTCCTAATGGTGATGGTGTGTCTTCCTTTTTACCATTTTGGCATGATTAGATACATTTACTAGACATTCATGAAACCAAGATAGTCTATATGAAGCACATAACCTCAAGTTACATATATTTTTCTAACCTTATTCATCTTTGTTTGGATGTAGAGGCTTTTGACTACAATGCATTAATTTATTTTTTGTACAAACATTGGGCTCCTCTAGAATCTAGCATATGGATAATAGATGTAATGTTTTTTTGATAGCCACTCTATATATGTCATATTTGTTGATAGGGGTGTTGGTGTGGTGACTTCTAGGACTTTCATTTTGAGATGTTTCGTAATGAAATAATGCTTAAATTCCACCCAACCCATCGTTTATAACCTAATTTTACGTTTATTTCATCAAATTACATATTTATGTGAAGAATCACGGAGTATGTTCTTTAAATTTTATAATTTTAACTTGTTTCCTTATGTCTTTTTTCTAAGTGGTAACAATTCTCTCTCTCTGAAATATTTTTATATCACTTTTCTATGTTGTTTATTTAAAACTTTTTATAGAACTTATCACATATAAATGGTCTCTAATGAATTTTCAAGGGTGTCCACATTTCTAATTAAAATCCATGAATTACCAGTGCTATTTAGAATTGGTAGAACCCAACTTTGATACTAATTTTCTACCACATTACACGCTGTTATGATTATTGTAAAACTCCCATTTTATTTGGGAATTTAATATTTGGATGAAAACTATTTATTGGTTTCTTAGTCGATGGAATTATTTTAATTTATTAGAATTGATACTCTCTGTTACATGTTTACATATTTGTGGTGGTTGTTTTCTGGTAAAACATGATGGATATATGATATTATATAGTATAGAAAAGATATGAGTTGTATGGAAAGGCCATGTGAACCCTGACCTAGGACACATTCAAGGATTCTGACTGTAAAACCTTGTAAAAATGAGTGTGTGATATGTCTTAGTGAAGCATTATCTTCGATTCATTTCATGAAATTGGTTTGTGAACTTTCTTCGATAAGAATATGTACCATTTCATTCCCAGGATATCATTAATTAGACCATTTAGGACTTCAGATTCTTCTATTGTTGGCCTAATATGTGACTCAACCATTTTGGTTTCAAGATGTTGTAATGAAATAGTCTGCATAAGACCAATAAATTAGTAAATGTTCCATATTCTGTGATATAATAGCTATATCGGGGAGACACCATCATCTGGACATGGATCATCACATTCATTTTTCTTATAAATAATGGGTCAGACCATTATTTACGTTTAGGAACTAATGACCTAGACCTCATTACGATGGGGTTTCTGTATGTGAGAGAGAGGCGTGAAAATATGTTATCGGCCACCCGTAATGTAATAATGTAGATGTAGCTTAGGGGCCTTCAGTTCTTTTACTTGTGGCCCTTTTTCACTGTCATCTTTTTTCTATAAGGATCAATGTGTGTATTCTTTATAATAAAAGAATCCACAAGGAAGAAAACCAACATTGAAAAAGGACCATGGTAAAAATGTTACAATGATAAACTGATAAAATGATGATAGTTAAGTGGTAAAAAAATATGGTCGGCCATATCATTAAAGAATATATGACTCCACTAAATAAAGACAATGATAAGTGATTGCCAGCTGACTAGGAGTTAAAATTAGAACCTAGAACTCATGTTTGAAGAAATCATAGGGTTATTACTATAGAATATTAAATTTTAATTTGAAGTCATTTTGAGTTAATATGTCATTATCTTCTAAAATTATGTTTTCAAATTATTGGAATTTTTATTTTAACTACATGACTTTTAAGGGGTAATAAAAATGGAAATATAAACATGCTAAAAATTCATGAAAGGGATAAAAAAATTATTTTATATGGCATATTAGAGATATTCTCAATGTTATATATGATATTCTTAGACACCCAATAAAATTATGTGAGTTTCGGTGGTAAACAACAAAATAATTTTGACCTTTTATTTGATAATTAACCCAAATGCGTCATTTTTGTACCATAATGACAAAATAGTGTTTTATTATATTTAAGTCTTAAAAAAATGAGTATGAGGTCCATAACCTATCATGTAGTCCTAAATTATTGTTATATCATAATAAAATGCATATCGTTTAATTTTTGACATGTGGGAATAGATCACGCATCAATCCGACCTGATGTTTTTTTGAAATGGACAAATATTTATTTTTATTGATTAAGATTTTCAAAAAAAATAAAAAGGAAAAAATTTATAAAAGGACCTCATATTATAATTAAATTGTATAAAAATTATTGTTTAATTTTTGACATGTCTAAATAGACTCCCAATTTAATCTGACAGTTTTTCTTGAAATGATCAAAAGCATGTTTTAATTGATTTAAGAGTAAAAAACACATGTTAAATGAAGAAATCAATTTACCATTATATCTCAGAACATCGATCAATGTTTAACTTTTGAAATGTATGAATAGATTTCACATCAATAAAACATGTATTGTGGTTACAATAACAAAAAAAATAGTCTAATTTGACATAAATATAATTAATGACCTGCATCAAAAATGAATACAAAATAAATGACCTTAGAATATGAGCTCACCACATGTCCGATTGATCGATTAATCTGCTCCAACATGTCAAAATTTATTCAATAATTTTTTTCAATTCATTTCTTGATAATTCGAGATCATTTTCTAGTTTGGACCATTTTTCAATTTACTTTTTATTTCTATCTATATCTTATGACTTATACAATTAGTTATTTTTTTCAGTTTTGAAATTATACTAATATGATCATGTTTATGGATTCTATTTCATGTTTTTTACTTCAAATTAAATATTTTCATTTTATTTTTGTTCATACTTTTTTAGTATTATACTTTTTGTTTGTGTTTTTTTGTGCTTTCCTTTTTTATTTTTATTTTTCTATTTGTATATCTATAATTTTTTTGTGATTTTATATTTACATTTTTGTGTGATTTTTTTGTTGGAATTCCATTATGTATTTATATTTCCTTTTTAATAATGTTTCTAATTTAGTATCAATTTCATATTGAGCAATTATTCATTTTCGTTTGATTGTTTTTTTTGTATTTTTTATTATTCTAAATGTTTATTTTGTTTCTATTCTGTCTTTTTTCAATTTTTTTCATTTGTATTTGTTTTCTCATGTTTAAATTTTTTGTTCTGGTTTTTCTCTTTTTTAATAATAGTATTTTTATTTTTAATTTATTTTTTTATAATCACATTTCAATATTAGTCTGCATTTATTACTATTGTATCATGACAATGATAACTTATAGCTTCTAGATTACTTGTCTTGAGTGATAAAATTGTCATGTTTTTTTAAAAATCTGTTCTCCACCACTTCCAGCTACCATATTTGGGACACCAAGATGATTGTTTCGTAGGATTTCATAAAAATCCAATATCATTATCTAAATTTTGACTCAATGGTGCATATTTTTAAAGACTATTACAAATAAAAACACACTTTATGTCAATTTTGAGAAAACCTGAGATTGATTTTGTTGACAAATTGTGTTATTTTATTATTTCATAAGTAAAAAAATGTGTGTCCAAGGTCAAAATCAAGAAATAAACATTGTATTGTCATTAAAATAACAGGAAAGTGATCTTTGAATTATTTGGGATATGTATAATGCACATTAATACAATTTCTGATATAGTCGAAATGATTAAAAAAAGGAGTTTTGTTCAATTTAATTCATTAAAAATCTGTCGAAATGACAAAATCTTGGGAAAAAACTCAAATTGACAAGAAATCAATGGAAAATAGTTGTTTAATTTTTAACATCTAGGAAAGAACCAAAAATTAATTTGATCAGTCATTGATCATAATGACTAGAAAGGTGTTTTTGTTGATTAAAAAGTCAAAAACATCTATCAAAGAGTTAAATCTATTAAACAGTTTTTTATTTTCATCTAATCACATGAATAATCATTGATTAATTTTAGACAATACATCGCATATCAATCCAATCTGTGATGTGGTAAAAATGATCCATAATTAGTTTTGTTATATTTAAAAGTAATGAAAAACATGCACCAAATTCTTTAAACCTATATATGACCTCTTATTATTGTGAAATTATTATAAAATGATCTTCAATTAATTAGTGACATGTACGGATAGATTACAGGTAAATATAATTTGTGATGTGGTCAAATTTTATTTAATTCATAAAAAACATGTGAAGGGTTTAAATATAGTAAATGAAATTACATTTTCATTAAATTATAGGAAAATGAAAGTAATTTTATTCATGAATTTTTGGAATAAACTGCACATCAACCTAATTTTCTATTTGATCGAAATGACTAAAAGTGCATTTTTTTATTTAAGGTTAAGAAAATGTGTTAAAAGGTATTAATATAACAAATACCATAATATAATAGTGGTTATGGGGAGGAATTAAAGGGTCATCATGCCAGATTCACATGTATCAATTAGGGAGAATCAATCCTAAGAAAATATTCATGGGGTGTTTCTCTACTAAACAAGGCTAAAAACTAAAAAATTGGCAAAAACTAAAAGAAAAACTTGATGGTTCTCACCATCGCCATCACAAAATGGTGATGTGGTGCGTGAATGGTGTGCACCAACACATTTTCACCATACTAAGGCAATAATATGGCATAAACATCTGTTGTGTTATTCATCATGCTATTTCACATCATTAATAACTATGTCACAAGTCATTTTGATGTGCGGTGTGTTCAGAATGACCGAAAAAACAATTTTATTATATTTTATGGTCATAAAAAAAATGTGTGAAAGGGTAAATACATATCATATTACCTTTTATTGTCATGGATTAACTTGAACATGATCAATATTTAACTTCTGACATATAGGAACATGCCACACATCAATTTTATTTTTGGTTTCCTTAGAATGACCAAAACGGTGATTTTATAGATTTAAGTCAAAAAAAACATGCAAAAAATTATTAAAACTACTTAATTACCCTCATATTGTCTTATATTCAAAGGAAAATTAACATTGATCACTTTGTGACATGTATAATTAGATCAACCATCAATCAAATATGTGGTTTGATTGGAATAACTAAAATAATTCTTTTATTAGATT
Source organism: Viscum album (assembly GCA_963277665.1). NCBI lineage: Eukaryota > Viridiplantae > Streptophyta > Magnoliopsida > Santalales > Viscaceae > Viscum > Viscum album. Next base: position 1,823,300,206 of record OY728164.1, read on the forward strand.
TTCATTTTTTATAACGTGCTAATACTTCAAAACCTATCAAGTGACCATGAATTGACATTGAATCATAGAACAATATCCATATTTTAATTTTTTACATTTAATAACATAACAAACTTCAATTTGACAAGTGGTTTTCTCAGACTCACTAAAAGTGTGTTTTTTTAATAGTCAAAAAAGGTGAGTCAAAGGGTCAAAACCTAGTGAATGACCATAGATTATTGTTAAATCATAGAGAAATGATAATTATTATTTTTTGGGTTTTTTAATTGACCATATTAAAATATTATTTATAGTGTGATCAGAATGAATTAAAATCTATTTTATTTTATTTAATGGTCATTAAAATTAAGAGTTAAAGGTTCAATACTAAGAAAACAATCTTAGATTATAAATAATTAATATAAATATCATAATTGTTTACTATGTCACATTTATAAATAGAACACATATAAATAAATAATTCTAGTTTCTCAGAATGACTAAAAATTCATTTTTATTGATTAAAATCCAACAATAAGTTTATTTAAATGTTCAAAACCCAGAAAACAAAGTCAGATTATCGTGAAATCAAAAGAAAATTAATAATGATTATTTTATGGCATGTATGAATTTCTTCATATCAATTCAATGTGAGTTATTATTAGAATTAATGAAAACCCCATTTTATTAAATTTAAAAGTATTTAAAGACATGCATTTTAGAGTTTGTGATGTGAGACACACGGGGTGGCCCGATCTTCACGACGTTGGGCGGCGGATGATGGATTCGGTTTGGGGCTAGGTGACGGGTGAAGGGTATGGATAGTGGAAGCAAGTAGTCAACCAACGCTATATGGAGTGTGACCTACTACTTAGACAACGCACTCAAGGGAGGGGTGTGATGGCCAATCCACACAACAACACACTTGGGTTGAGGCACGAAATTGGGGGCTTTGTGAACTTGGATCACCAATCTAACTTGTAGATTGACAAGGCAAGAATGCACAAGAGCATGGAATATTTGGAACAATCCTCACACAACGGAGAGAAAAAAATCATAAGCTCTCAATTAAAATCTTTAATGAGATTACAATGCCATGGGGTGGCTATTTATAGCCAAGGGGTGACATAAAAGGCCAAGGGCCAAATATCATAAAGTCATATAGCCTCTTCTTACCTTCTCCCCTTAAAGTCAAAAAGGTGAAGTCTATCAAATACATTTTGGAAAAGTAGCACACAACTTTCCAACTATAGCCAACCGAAATTGACTTTGAGTGCATAGCCCAACGGATTTGACTTTGGTGCCCAAAGATGCCATTTCTAGAATCCTCCATGTGGATAAGGCTTCCAAATTCGTGAAACCATGTAAGACAACCATTAAACATCAATATCGGGCTTGAATAAGTGAGATAATAGGCCCATTTGCTCCATCCATGTAAGGTAATACCCATTGGGCCTCTAATGAATCATGATGATCACCCATTGAAGCATTCAACCTCTTTAATCTTCCTTGCGTCATTGGGCCTAGAAAATCCAATTCCTCCACCCAAGAAATCGACTCGGTGCCTTCCGCATGGTTCGCATCATCCTCCCCCTCTTGAAAAGGATTCGTCCTCCACTCTTCATCCTCTACACCCAAAAAAGGAGAAAGATCAGAAACATTTAAAGTGGAACTTACACCATACTCACATGGGAGATCTATCTTGTAAGCATTGTTGTTAATCTTTTCAAGCACTCGGAAAGTTTCGTCTCCTCGAGGCATGAGTTTTGATTTCCTCTTTTCGGGGAATCTTTCTTTACACATATGAATCCATACTAAGTCACCGGGTTCGAACAGCACTTGCTTGCGACCCTTGTTTACACAATCAACATATTTCTGGGTCATCCACTCAATATTTTCCCTTGCCTTTTCATGGAGTTTCTTTATGAATTCTACACGCCCTTTCACATCCATATTAGTTGCTTCCTGTAAAGGAAACGACACTAGATCAACAGGGGCAAGGGGGTTAAAGACATAAACAATTTCAAATGGAGAATATTATGTAGTGGAATGCTTGGCCTTGTTATATGTGAATTATACATGGGGTAGACACTCCTCCCAATTCTTAAGATTCTTCTTGAAAATTGTCCTCAAAAGGAATGATAGTGTCTGATTCACCACCTCCGTTTTCCAACAGGTTTGTGGATGAAAAGTAGTAGAAAATAGTAACTTCATGCCCAGTTTTCTCCACAAGGTCTTCCAAAAGTAACTGAGGAATGTTGTGTCATGATCCAACACAATCTTCCTTGGCATCCCATGGAGTTTGACTACTTCCTGAAAGAAAAGTTGTGCAATGTTAGTGGCATCATCTGTTTTGTGATAGGGAATAAAATGGGCCATTTTAGAAAACTGATCCACCACAACAAAAATGGAATCTCTCCCCCTCTTAGTCTATGGTAACCCCACAATAAAGTCCATTGATATGTCCTCCCAAGGGGTGTTGGGGATTGGGAGAGGAAGATATTGTCCACGTGGGTTCAGTTATGATTTGGCTTTATGGGAAACAATGCACTTTCCCACAAATTTTTCAACATCTCTAGATATCCTAGGCCAATGAAAATGTTCACTAAGAACGCTTAAAGATTTTGCAACACCAAAATGTCCCATTAACCCACCAGAATGTGACTGCTTTAGTAAAAGTAAACGAATAGAGAAATTTTGAATGCAAAGCTTATCCATCCGAAATAAGAACCCGTCATGTAAATAGAACGTTTCCCATCTAACTCCAAGTTTACAATGTTCTTAAGTTTCACTAAAATCACTATCGGTGGCAATTAAATCCTTAATGTATTCAAAACAAAGTAGTTTTGAATCCAACAAGGATAAAAAAGAATATCTACGTGAAAGTGAATCGGCCACAATATTTTCTTTACTATTTTTATGCTTGATGACATATATAAATTATTCAATGAATTCCATCCATCTAGCATGTCTCCTATTTAGTTTATGTTGGCTCATAAGGTATTTAAGAGCCTCATGATCAGAATGGATCGCAAATTCTTTAGGCCAAATATAATGTTCCCATGTTTCTAGAACTCTAAACAATGCATACAACTCTTTATCATATGTAGCATAGTTTAGAGTTGGGCCATTTAACTTCTCACTAAAGAAAGCAATAGTTTTACCTCCTTGCATGAGTATTCCTCCTATGCCAATTCCACTTGCATCACATTCAATTTCAAAGGTCTTACCGAAGTCCGGAAGTACAAGTAGAGGGGAGTGGGAGAGTCTCTCCTTAAGAGCATGAAAGACCTTATCTTGAGTTGTTCCCCATTTAAAAGGAACATTCTTCTTGGTCATCTCATTCAATGGCGCTGCTAGTGTGCTGAAGTACTTCATAAATCTCCTGTAAAAACTAGCAAGCCCATGAAAACTTCTTACCTGCCCAGCGGAGGTTAGAGTTGGCCATTCATGAATTTCTTTGATCTTCTCGGTGTCAACTTCTACTCCATTGCTGCTCACAAAAAATCCAAGGAAAAAAATCTTATCGAGGAAAAATTCACACTTATTAATGTTTCCAAAAAAAATTTCTTTCCTTAACACCTCTAGGACTCTTCTTAAGTGATTTACATGTTCATGCAAAGTCCAACTATATACCAGAATATCATCAAAGTAAACTACCACAAATTTCCCAATATAGGAATGTAAGACATGATTCATTAACCTCGTAAATGTTCTAGGGAATTAGTGAGACCAAAGGGCCGAACTAGCCATTCATAAATTCCATGTTTTGTCTTAAATGTTGTTTTCCACTCATCTCCTTCTTTCATCCAAATTTGATGGTAGCCACTTCTTAAATAAATTTTAGAGAAAATTGTAGATCCATTTAACTCATCTATCATGCCATCTAACCTAGGGATGGGATGACGATACCTGATCGTGATGTTATTGATGGCTCTGCAGTCAATTCACATTCTCCATGTTCCATCCTTCTTTGGAACTAAAAGCACCGGTACGACAGAAGGACTAAGTCTCTCTCTGACATATCACACATCCAATAGCTATTGAACATGCCTTTGAATTTCTTTTGTCTCCTCTAGGTTGGTGCGATATGCAGGGCGGTTCGGTAGTGATGCTCCGGGTATGAGGTCAATTTGATGCTCAATACCTCTAATGGTTGGCAAAACCAGTGGCACCTCTTCTGGAAAGACATCATCATACTCCTGCAATAAGGACTCAACATCATTTGGGAAAGGGGATAAGTCGTTAGTATTTAGCAATACCTATTTGTACATGAGTACTATGAGGGTTTGCTGTGAAAACAAAACTTCCTTAACCTCACTCTTTTTTTCCAACATCACTCTTCTCTCTTCACTCAAATTATTTTTCCCTCTTGATTTTTCATTGCTCTCAATTTCTTTTACTCTCTCATTTTCTCTCTTTCCCTCATTCTCACCTTTTTCAATTTCAATCTTTTCTTCTTTATTAGTCATTTTTTTCTTTTCTTCCAAAATGTGATCTTCCAAAATTTTCTTGGGGGACATGGGGTTGAGGGTTATAGGTTCCCCTCGGAGTACAAAAGAGTGATGATTTGAGAAACCATCATGAGTAACATGTCGATCATACTTCCATGGTCGTCCCAACAACAAATGGCAGGCCTTTATAAGAACAATATCACACAAAACCTCATCTTTGTACTTACTGATGGTGAACAATAACTTCACTTGCTTTTTGACCTTCATCTCCCCACATTCATTCAACCACTAAAGTTGGTATGGATTTGGATGCCTTAAATTCGGGAGTCCCAACTTCTCCACCAACTTGGTGCTCGCCACATTGCTACAACTTCCACCATCAACAATAACACTACATACCTTCCCACTGATCATGCATCGTGTATGGAAATGGTTCTCTCACTTCTCTTTTTCTCCAATGGTCATTTCTGCACTTAAAACGCTTCTAGTGACAAGAATCTCACCATCTTCTGCAAATTATCCATTTTCAATTTCTAGAGATTTGTCTTCCTCCTCTTCGGAGCTCTCTCCATCAGTCTCCCATTCTCCATACTTGTTGATGATCATGGTGCGACGGTTTGGGAATTCACTAGAAATGTGACCCCTTCCTTGAAATTTGAAACAATTTATATCCTGATTACTTGCTTGATTATCCTCAAAAGTAGGTTTCTTATGTGGAAGAATTACCTTGACAATTTTGTGATCAACCACCACTTTTGGATTTGACAATTCTCCAATGTCCTTCCTCGGATTTCTCCAGCGTGTGAATGGGGTAGTGGGCTTCCTCGCGTTGCTCCTTCTTTTGATTTTTTGTTCAACCTTGGTGGCTTGGTGGATCATGTCTTGTATCTCCACATGGTGGTACATCTCCACTTGATCCGCAATCTCCCGATTGAGCCCATGTAAAAATTGTGCCATGGTTGTCTCTGGATCCTCCTCGATGTTTGCTCGAATCATGGAAATTTGCATCTCCTTGTAGTAGTCTTCTACACTCCTACTCCCTTGGGTGAGGCATTGAAGTTTGTTGTGGAGATATCTATGGTAATGTGTGGGAACAAACTGTTTCCGTATGGAAAACTTCATGTCCTCCCAAGTATCGATAGGGCGTCCACCATATCTTGCCCTTTCCTTTTTCATTTGATCCCACCAAAATAAAGAATAATCAGAAAATTCAAGGGAAGCAAGTTTGACCTTTTTCTCCTCGGAATATTCATGGCATGAAAACACCTGCTCGATCCGCATCTCCCACTCCAAGTATGCTTCCGGATTGATTTTCCCTTGAAATGAAGGGACCTTCACCTTGATCCCACCAAGTTGTTCATTATCATGTGGTCTTCTTTGTCCTCTTCTTGGTTGTTGGTACAACCTCGTCCTTTGTGGGAAATCCTCAAAATCACCATCAAAGTTTTCTATCTCCTACTCCATGATGTGGGGGCGACGTGGTGCCTGAGCTCACCGCTGGTTGTCATGGATCATCCTCAGGCTTGGTTGATTCTCCAGGTTGTCAATCCTCTCATATAGCACTTCCAACTTTCGATCAAGAAGCCTCTCAAAGTGGCTCACCATAGCTTGCATTTGGAGTTTTGTAACTTCGGGTGCGGGATATCTACATTGACTTCCTTCATCGCTAACATAAGAAATTTTCTTCCCACGGTCTTCTGCCATGATGTGTAACACAAACACAGATACACACACACACGGGGAGAAACACACACAAACTCACACACGTGAAGATGTACACATACACACACACACAAGTTGTACACACTCACGCACACAAGGATACACACTCACGCACACAATATTTATTCACACACACAAGGGTACACACACACACTTACAATGATACTCACACACGCGAGATTTACACACACACACACACACACAATGAAATGTACACACTCACACACACAATACTGTTTTTTTATTTCTCTCCACTCAACACTCAATTCAAATCCCAAACTCTTATGAAATATAATACCTTGTTTGGAGTGATCACGTGCCACCAATCCTTCTCAAACCAAGATTTCATCAGAGGATGGTTTCACACAACCCGTTTGAGTGGTAAAATGTAACAAAATGGTAAAGGGTGTAAAAGGGGGTCGAAATAAGGGTAATAGGTGGAAAATGGGTGGAAAGGTGCGGTGTGTGGGTTTTTCCCGATTGTTCAAGACGATAAAAATTAATAACAATATGATCCAATATTGAAATGGAAAGTTCTAATATTGAAAAGCACGAAGATGGAGTAATTGTATCCACTTTTTCACGCTTTTTTTTGTCAATTCTCCCCAAAAATTGTTGTGCTTGGAGTTTTAAAGCACAAGATGATGAATGGAGAGTAAGACATTTTTTTTAAATCTCTCAAAGATAGGATTTTCTTAATATTGAAAAGCACCAAATGATGAGTTGAGAGAATTTGATTTTTTGTGCTGGATACAAATCACATAATGAGAAAATAAGATTGATGAATAATTAGTTCAATGCAGTAATATTTCAAACTTGCACAATGTAGGAAAATTCTGGAGGTTTTCAAGAAATGGGTTTTTTTAATGGGTGGATGATATGGAAGGATAAGGAGAGGAATGGGTAAAACAAATGTAAAAGAAGGGATAGGTGCCTACCGTGTCAACTGAAGCTCTAATACCAGCTGATGTGAGATGGACGGGGTGGCCCGATCTTCATGGCGTAGGGCGGCGGATGACGGATGCGGTTTGGGGCTAGGTGATGGGTGAAGGGTATGGATAGTGGAAGCAAGTAGTCAACCAATGCTATATGAAGCGTGACCTACTACTTAGACAATGCAGTCAAGGGAGGGGTGTGATGGCCAATCCACACAACAACGCACTTGGGTTGAGTCATGGAACTGGGGGCTTTGTGATCTTGGATCTCCAATCTAACTTGTAGATTGACAAGGAAAAAATGCATAATAGAAAGGGAAATTTGGAACAATCCTCACACAACGGAGAGAAACAAAGCATAATCTCTCAATTAAAATCTTGAATGAGATTACAATGCCATGGGGTGGAAATTTATAGCCAAAGGGTGACATAAAAGGTCAAGGGCCTAGTATCATAAAGTCATAAAGCCTATTCCTACATCGACCCCTTAAAGTCAAAAAGGTAAAGTCAATCAAAGACTTTTTGGAAAAGTAGAACACAACTTTCCAACTATAGCCCACCGAAATTGACTTTGAGTGCATAGCCCACTTGATTTGACTTTGATGACCAAAGATACAATTTCTAGAATCCCCCATGTGGATAAGGCTTCCAAATTCGTGCAACCATGTGGGCCAACCATTAAACATCATGCTTGGGCTTGAATAAGTGAGATAATAGGCCCAATTTCTCTATCCATGCAAGGTAATACCCATTGGGCCTTTAATGAAGAAGGATGAGAACCCTTTAAAGCATTTAACCTCTTTAATCTTCCTTGTGTCATTGGGCCTTGAAAATCCAATTCCTCCACCCGAGCAATCGACTCGGTGCCTTCCGCATGGTTCTCAATAGATTGAATCTTCCAAGAAATCATAGATTGTCATGAAATCCTAATAAAAGGACCAATATTTAATTTTTGACATGTTGGAATAGACCTCAGATCAATTCGACATGTGATTTCATTTTTATGCTCAATAGTGTGTTTTTACTAATTTAAATGTCAAAAAACTTCAAGTCAAAATCTAGAAAATGAACTACAATTATCTTGAAATCATAGGACAACAATATTTTATTCAATTATGTCATTCCTCAATTGACCGCATTTGAATTTGAATATGATGTGGAAAAAATTCATATTTTTTGTTAAAAAAACTAACTATTTAAAAAGATATTTCAAATAGTCAAAACCGAGCAAACAACATTATATTTTCATTGTAACACCTTGATATTTTATGAAATAAATTTATCAAATAAATTTTATCTATTCGATAACTTGTGTTATACACAATTTCAATTTTTAATAAACCACAATATACTACTAATATTATTATTTAAACATGATCGTTATAACCTAACCCTTATGCAAGAGGATATGAAAAGGAATAAATTTTTTTTATAAAATTATGTATAATCGTTTTAGATAATGAAAATATATTAATAAATAATTTCTTCATTTTTAGTAAAGTCTTTATGTGCTTTAAAACACATTTTCCTCATAAATTATTTTTATTCCATTTTGTTATAAAATAACATAACACGTTTCACCAATTTTTAGAATTTTTATTTTGAGAAAATCAACTTCAGTTTTGAATTCATCTGGTCAAAAATATCTTATAATGAATTTTGGTAAATTTTTTGGAAAATTATTTTTTTCAATGAATAATGAAAATACTGTTTTTTATTAAAAACCATCATTTCGATTATAGAAATTAAATAGGGAAATAATATTATAAAGTGGTTTTAAATGTAACATTAGTTAAATTATATTATAATAAATCTAATTAAGGTCATTTTAATCAATTTTATGTTCAAATTAGTTTTTAAAAATACTTATACTTACAAAAACATTTTCTATAGGAAACAATATTTTCATCGTGTCTACGACATTAAATTTGGAGAAATTGATTACATATTTTTTAAATATATAATTATTTTTAAATAATAACATCATCGTAATTTTTTTCACAATTAATATAAATATTAATAAATATTAATTACCACAGTTAATGTTAAAATGAGTTTACTAGGGGAGTTAAATTAAAAAAAATAAGGGTTAAAATAACATAATAAATTTTATGATTAATAATGGATGAATATATTTTTAATTTATCACATCTGTGATTTGGTTATTATTTATTTTGGACCCCTGTGGAATGTGTGAAATGTGGGTGTAACGTTTAGTTTTCAAAAATTTCAAATGTGTCCTCTCTTCATCATATATAAGGACATCACCTCCCCTCTCATATTCACAATTAAGAATAATTTTGACTGATTAAATCCTTACAAAAATTAATTCACCACTCCCTCCACTTATCTTAGAGGACTTGGTTTTATTAGGAAACTATCCTAAGAATGGTTTTGGTTAAAACCTAAGGAGGTTTTCCGAAGAAGAGGTATCATTCTTAACCGAGCGTTTTTGTTTTATTTCTTCTTCCACCTAATTAAAATATTATTCAAATTTATTTATAAAATATAATCATTATCTCTCATATAATTAAATGATATTATATTGAGGTCAAAAACACTATCCTTATATTATTTTATTAAATGGGAAATGAAACTGCCAATAACGCGTACGGCCGACTATCACCTCTCGAACCGATTTAATTCATTTTCAATCACCACCTCTCATAGATAGATATCATTATGGATTTAAGATATGTATATAATATTTTAGGGATAATTATTATATTCGAATTAGAATATCACATCTACCTTCCATCATTCCAATCCGTTGGAAAATGATAACATTGCCCATGTGTACATGTGGACTACTACGTCCATGAAGCGATGTGATACAATTTTCATGTTATCTATACCTAGATGGTAATAAAGAAATATTTAATTAATAAATAGGATAAATATTTTATTAAAATGATTCATCAATGGTGAATTGTAATTTACCTTTCTTTTGTTCCATAAAATTGAAAAATGGAAACCACATTCATACATACGTATAACCTACCATCTCTATGAACAGTGTGATTTTTCAATCTCTAATTTTTATGGATGATTTTAAATAAATATATCAAAAATAATTATGATATTTTTATCATGGTTCTAATTATAGAAGTGGTGGAACCATGATCAAAGTAAATGGAGCAAAACTACCAAACCGAAACATACATAAAAAATAAAATATTTATTACCTAAAACTTGATTTTATCAAATAATCATTAATAAACATGTGTTAAATGGTTATAATTAAATCTTATATGTTATGATATTTAAGATTATAGATTGGGAAAATATGTATATTAAAACATGTATCAACTAATCAAAACCTACAAATGAATTAATATTATCGTGAAATCATAAAAATAGTCTTTGATTAAAAAAATAAGTTTTTATTGACTTAACTACATGACATAGATTTAAATAACTCATAACCTCAAAGAACCACCTCACATCCTAAATGAGGATATTAAGTCTAATTCAACACTCAGTTAATATCCCTTCATTTTTATTTAATTAAAAATATTTTTTTAATATCTATAAATTTTTCATTTCATTAATTAAAGTTGAAAAGTAAAAAGATTATTTTATTTAATAATTAAATAAAAAAATTTCTTGGATTTATATTAAATATAATAATCTTAAAAATATTATGTTGATCCCAAATATGCTCAAATTATTAAATATTTTGAAAAACACAACCGCTCTATTTAAAATAAAATCAAATTTAAACATAGAATCAATATAAATTTGGATAAAATATGGATCATAACAACAAATGGGTATTCCATGATATAATGTCCTTCACAACATCAAAACCTCCTTTGGTCAGCCCTTTTACTCTCTAGACCATGACCTCTAAATCTCTTATATACTCCAAATCTCATCATTTCAAAATTAAATTATTCTAAATTTTATCTCCATCATAGTGAATAAAATTTCTTAACATGGTATAACCCATTTTCAGGCAAAATGCCATGGACTACAATATACACCATGAAAAATTGTCTGTTTTAGAATAAAATCATAAACATTGGTAAACTACATTTAATATTACATGTTTAACCTAAACTCTCTATTCTTGTTATTCTTATGTGAATACTAAACAAACTCAATTAACACTAGTATCGCCTAAGGAGTTATTCATGAGACCCTGATCAAATCTATTCCCCTTTCAGTCTCAACATCTCATTTTCATTCCCTTCACCTCCATGATGTTCACTTTGGGAAAGATAAATAAATTAGTCATCATATAAACAAAAAATTTATATTTTTATCATTTTAGACACTTCATACTCATAAAATATTAAATTGGTAATAATATTGGTCATGTATGATGTGAAATAAACAGTTAAATAAAAAATCTAATTCAATATAATTTGAAACAAAAAATATATATTTTACAAAACGATTAACAATAATATGTAATAAATTATATTTTAATAAAATAAATTTATCCTAATATTCCAGGAACATCAATAATTTAATTAATATCATTTTTATAAAATTGATAAAAAATATAAAATTATTTATTTATTTTCTTTATTTTCAAAGTTTCATATATGAAAATGAGGCTGCCTAATTCTAGTCATTAACATTGTGTTACCCCAATGATAGAGAGACTATCGCTACCTCATCATTTAACATTCCTCTATCTATATGATTTTTGAGTTGAAATAAAACCACCCCCTATGCGAGGAAAATAGTGGGAACTATACACACCTCCATTTTCTTTCCATCTTCTCAAAAGAGATTATGAATCCCTAGTGCACCTGCTCTGACTACACCTCTTTGTTTCCCCAGCCTTCTAATACCCCATCCCTCCATCATGTGTTCTCTTTTACTAGTGTTGGGTACCCCGCTTACCCATATGTTATATATCTTCCCCCTCACTGAAACCCTCTCTGAAACATCATTTTAATATGTGATTCCTATCCGCCATAGCTCTATATCTCACCACACCACATCACTATCACCACCTAAATCTGTTTGGAAACTTTCCACCTCGTCGCCTCATCATCATGGTCACCATTGTAGTGATCAGAATTCATGGGATTTATGATTAATGCTTTAATGGATTATAGAAAGCTCATGGTCCGCAGCGGGCATGTTTGGCCTTTTTCCCTCCCAAATCTACGGCTTATTATCCCATTAACCCCAACCTATGTTTTTGAATGAGAATGTAATTCTTCCGATTTATCTATTTTTTGTATTTCCATTTTTTTATAATTTTTTGGGGAATTTCTCATTATTTTGGGACAACTCAATTGAAATGATAACTTAATATGTTGAAATATATGAATTATGCATTTTTCCACATTTATTCAAATAGGTCAACTTTTTTGAGGATTAGATAAAATACTTTTATGACTCCTCTTCAAGGTTGAATATCTAACCCACTCCTACAACACCGACAACAACCGTTACAAGCCTTCTTCCTAGATAGTTTTTCATTATTTCTCTATTTTCATTAAACTGGTTAATTTTCACAACTCTAAGAACATTTCAATTATTTTTTATTATATTTTTATAGGTATTCCCAATACTATATTTAAAAAAAATTATTTTCAATGCCTAACATACTCTTTTATTTTAGATTTATAATATTAATTCCTATAAATGTATTTATCCTATTCTATTTCACTTTATTTTATTTCCATGTATTTCTAAGTCCCTATAGTATTACTTTTATTTAAATTCATTTGATTAAATACTATTTTGAATCAAATCATTCATTATCCTGTTTACATCTGGAATTCTAATCCATACAATTAGTGAAGATTTATTTCATCACTATCACACTCTAATAAATTGGATGTTATACATCATTCACTTCTATCAATAATCCAATGGATGTTCTTGATCTTTCATAGAGTGACAGAAACCTGAGGGAAATATAGGAAACTTTCCTAAAAAAATTTGGTAAAATATCAAGGGTTTTCCTATCTTTACCACTTGAGATCTGAAATCCAACCATTGTGGTTAGTATTTATTTTCCTTGTAGTCAAAGTTGTAGTTTCTAATATACCTAACATGGTAACTTTTGAGGCTAATAGTATGGAAACACATGATATCTAGAAGTTATCCATTATGGTATGTATTAATTTTCCATAAATTTGATGTCATTGTTTTGGATATATTTAAAAAGTAACCATTTTTATTCTAGTATTTTAACCGATGAAATTAAACAAAATCAAAACTATATAAGTATTTTGGTGAAATTTTTCTTGATAAAACATAATATTTTTAGTCTTAATGCTCATAATTTTATTCTTGATGGAGATTTATTTTTACCAAACTCTATCAAATAAATCCCTTTCCCTTTTAATCATTTTGTAAGAATATATTCTTGTTTATGTTTTATAATCATTTTAGAGGAGGGATTCTAAATTCAAAATCAATGACCCTTATAGTAACAAATTAAATAAAAGACTATGATTTTCAGTTGCACTACCATTGAAAAAATTTATAGATATATTTTACTTATATTAAATACTAAGCATTATCATTCTCATTTTATTCATTTTTGAAATATTAATAATACCAAAAAAAACACATTAAAACTAATAATATAAAGGCATCATTAATGTCCCAATTCCAACTATAATATTAAATTTATTTAACTTATATTGACTTCAAAAAATAAAATTTTATATATAATAATAAATAGAACATGATTGAATGGATATTACATCTAGAATATGAATCTTGAAAATATATGATGATAGGATGTGAGAGAGAGAATCAGAATAATCATTTGTTTATAATACTATGTAGAACTGTAATTATAATAGAATAGAAAAGGATTTGAAGAAATGGATAAAGAAGGGGGAATCCTTAGAATTTGCAAGGCCTATGAATTAACCCACTAAAACAATTATTATTATGGACACAAAAAATACCATTTAATTCTCTCCCTTACCTCAAGCTTGATTATTAATGATGATTCCCTGGACACCCAACACATGTACAACTTTCATCTAACAACTTTTTTATGCAATATAGAATTATTCCCCGTTGAATTTATGCCCCGCTGCTCACTAAACTACTCATATACCTGTCTTTTCTTAGCCATTAAATTGGGGAATAAAAACATATATGTTTAAATAACTCAATTTTATAGATTGTTCCATTCTTATACATACACTAGGTCTTCCTAATCCTTATTGCATGGCCCCAAATACACTCACAACTATTTCCGAGATGAAATTTTTTTCTATAAGCATAGACCAATCCCTTGAACATTCATTCCTCATATTTTTTCATAGATAAATTTCAGATCCCCCTATCATGTTGCACTATCTTCATGCTTTTCCATCTCACCCTCAACCATTGTATGGAAAATTGAAAATGTACCATAACTCCCACTCCCTCCATGTACAATTATTACATTCGCCTTACCCTGCTGTTCAGTAATTTTAATTACTCATTTTTCTAACAACTCAAACTATACATTATTGGTCAGTGTATGTAACCATACCAGTTCTAGTGGATCATACATATAAAATCAATATAGATTTCTAGTTTAAAACATTTGATAACATGCTCATGTACCTTGTCTCTATAATATAATGAATTTATAATAATTAAAGTGAAAATTTGTAGATGTATCCATTCAAATATGTCATTTTCTATAGATCATGGATGAACATCACCAAATATTACTATACAACACATACTAAATATACAAGAAGCACTTCATTGATCTGTTCCTAGGTAAACTCTTCCTTGATCGCCTTTATAACCATGATCTAATGCAATGTCATTCCTTCAATGTTGTGTTGCGCCATTATAACCTTAAACACTTCTCTTTTGACATAAATTGAGAAATATGTTCAGCTCTTAATATCCATGTAATCAGATCCTCACCAAAAAAATATGCATTTATGTCTTATTTGTAATAAATCACATCTTCTCATGATCTCCAAGTGGTTCATCCGAAGCCAAAAGAGCTTTCCATTCTCCACTATCTTCATACAATTTCATATCGTACACACATTCCTTATCCACTTTGGAATTCACCTTATTGTCCATTCATTTTTTATTCTCCACAAGAACCCTGTACAACTACAATAACATATCATGTAACTCCTGTATCATTAAATTTTATTTTTAGGATATATATTTCATCTCTAAAATATATGAAGTAAGTTCATTAGTATTTTTTTCTAGAGTTGTGACTCTACATTCCATTATTGTGGACATCTAGTAACTAAATCTCTATAATATTCTTGAAAATATGGTATACCTTCTTCAATACCTCTATCTATAAGTCTCCATAATAGGAATAGATTTTTTCCACTTTCACAACAGCTGCAACTTCGTTTTCTGCTTATTCCCTATTTATTTTTATCAATTGTTGCAACTTGTTTTCCATTTTGACTATTCTCTAGATCATCGATTAACTTATAGTATGTATGAAGTGATTTTTTTGTCTTCTATTACGTTAACATCGAAAATCCAAATCAAGAACCTCAATCTTCTTGAATTTATCTCACATTAGATTCACCCTCTCAATGAAATCGCAAATTGATAGGATACATGAGAGATGATCTAAATAATACTTTTGATTGTACAACTGTGATGAATGTGGTTTAAAATAGAATATATAATGAGAATGATATATAATAGAAGAAGAAGTGAGAATCATTATAAGTCTATGCTTTATGAGGCTTGTGACCTAACCCATGGAAATAGCTACACTTGTGAACTCACCAAATGCAATCACAGCCACTCCCTTCCCTCAACATCATACACCCATTAAACATTCAACTATCATCTTTTTCGTACAATTTAAAATTCTCCACCCTATCATTTTAGGCCCCCACACTAATCTGCTAGTTTAAATATAATATGATATGGAAAATAATCTAAAATGTAGGAATGAATAATATATATCCAATTGTGTATATATCGACTTTGTTTTGGTCCTTTTAATGCATCACCAGAATAATGAAGCAACTTAGTCGAATGATGTGAATTTTGTTGTGATATTATCTAAATGAATGTTTTTAATGAAAATGCCACATGTGTATCAAATTGATTGAGAACATTGTTGTATTTAAATTAATAGTCACTAAAAACATACATCAATGTTCTAAAACATATAAAATGATCTCAGATTATCATTGAATTATAGAACATTGAACATCATTTAATTTTTGACATAGAGTAACATAAAAAACGTCCAATTGAAATGCATTTTTTTATAATGACTAAAACTGGGTGTTTATTGGTTTTAAAGTTAAAAAACAAGCATCAAAGAGGTAAAAACCTTGAAAATTAACTTATATTTTACTGAAATAATAGGATAATGGTTTTTAATTAATTTTTTATGTGTATGAAGAGATTTCATGTCAATTTAATGTGTGTTTTAGTCAGAATGACAAAAAAATAGTATTATTATATTTAATAGTCATTGAAAAGGGGATTATGGGGTCAATAACTAGTGAATAACCTTTGATTGTAATCTCACTAGTGGGAAAACACTTGGTATAGAATACATTCCAATAAAGTGTATTCTTCCAAATTAGAAAGAGACTTTATGGATGGCCCTGCTTTAGGTCAATGGGACACTATATTCAGCATCACTCTTCATAGACTAAACTCTGATCATCACCCTATCCTGATAAACATTTACTCTAAAGATATGAAACATCATTTACCATTCTGTTTCAACAATGAGTGGCTCTCTGACGACGACTGCAATCATGTCACCCATAACATTTGTTACACAATTTCTCATAGCAATGATGCCTTTTCTTTCATCCTAAAATTAAAACACCTCAAATAGACTATCAAATCATAGTGAAACTCCAAATACAAACAGGTTAACAATGACATTAATCTTCTTGAGAATGAACTCAATGATCATCAAAACCAAAACACGAACTCTGACCTCCACACTGATCCTAGTCAAGAATTAAACATTACAGTCAAACACAATTATTTTCTCACTTTTAAATCCAATATGATAAACCAATATTATAATGATAAATGGTTTACACACGGTGAGAAAAATTCCAATTTCTATAACTCTCTCAAAATAATTAGGAAGGTCTGTAGACCTCTACCATTTCTAAAGGATGGGGATATGATTATTGACAAAGAAGATGACAAAGTTCATCATATAGTCTCCTACTGTGAAACCATCATCAATGTTCCCGATAACTACAAAGTCCACCTTCCTGAGGTCATTCCTTTATTGATCACCTATAAGAACAATACTTTCTTTCAAACCCCTCCACTAGAGAATCAAATCAAAGAAATTATCTTTATTCTGAATTCCAATAGTGCTCTGGGTCCTAATATCTTTAACAATGGTTTATTCTAACATTATTGGGATGTGTTTCATATTGATGTTTGTAATCTTGATAAATCATTTTTCACCAATGGGGTTCTTCCTCATGATATTAATGATCAGTTCCTCACCTTGATCCCTAAAGTGGATAATTCCTCTGAGATTTAACATTTTATACCCATTTATCTTCTCAATAATATTTACAAAATTATAATTAAAATCATTGCTAATATGCTCCCAACTATTTTTAAAAAAATTGTATATTGGAAACAATTTGGATTTTTGAAGGGTAGATCCATTCATGACTATATATGTCTTTCTTCTGAGTATATCATCAACTTGAATAAAACTAATTGATGAGGCTACATATCTGTTAAACATGATATTAGAAAATGTTTTGACTCCATGGATTGTAGTTGTATCTTTGATGTCCATAAATGTTTTGGTTTTAGTTCCCCTTCAGTCACAACTATCATAACTCTCTTCAACTCAGCCACTATCTCCATTTTGATGAATACCTCTCCCAATGGATACTTTAAATACCCCAAAGGTGTAAATCATGGGGAACCCTATCTACCATTCTCTTCCCAATAGTATAAGACTAACTTAGTCATATGATCAATCATATGGAGGTTCAAAATAAGGTGACACTCATTCATGTCTCCAATAATGTAAATTCTCCTAATCACCTATTTTATGTTGAGGACGTCATCCCTTTCCTCCAAGGTGACAAAAGAAACATTCTTAACCTAAAATATTCTCTCTCTCACTATGAGGTGGTTTCTGGATAAACCATATGTTGAAACAAATCTTGCATCTTATTTGGGAAGAACATTCCCCTCAACAGAAAATGTAGCATTATCAGTGAATTAGGTCTAAATAAAGGCTCTCCCCCTTTCACTTACCTTAGTTTCCCCATTTTTTAGAATAGACCCAAGTCATTATACTTTGTAAATATTTTTAATCATGTTCAAAACCAACTTTCCTATTGGATGGTTAAATCTCACTCTATGGAATGTATGAATTGCCTTGTTAAATCTACTATTGTTTCCAAGATAATCTACTCCAGCATGGTCTACAAATGTCCTATTGGTCTTATAAAAAAATGAACACAGCTATTAGAAAGTTCATCTAGGCCAGTATTATTCTAGAATGAAAGCTTGTGAGGGTCCCTTGGTTATCTTTATTAAATCATTTTGAGAATGGTGATAATGGCGTAAAGAATATAGAGTACTTTAATGAATCCATTCATGCCCGGATTACTTGGAATTTTTTTCAAAATTCTTCAAAATCAATATCTTTTCTCAAAAATATATTTCTTGACAAACCAAAGACTGAAAATTTGATCATTATTAATTATTCTATATGGATTGTGATCAAGGACTCCTTCACCGACTTTATGAATAATTCTATATGGATGGTCTCCCGAGATTCCACAATAAAATTATAGCAAGATAACTCGATTAAAATTCATTTAATATCTCTAATTTTTCTTGATCAAACCCCTATAAACACCAACATCTCCATTAACGATACATTAAATTCTCAAAAATATCATCTCCGAGACACTATTTGTAATCTCAGTGAAAACTATCATTTTTCTTACAACAATGATTTTTTAATTTGGGGGCATTTTCACACTAGAATTATTACCTCAAAAATTACTAAAATCGTTTTTTTGTATCCCCGAGAATGATTTCATCTAGATTAAACACTTAAACAATCCATGGATAAAGCTAAAGAGATTAAATCACATCTGTAATCTTACTCAAAATAGAGTTCCAACTAATATTTTCCTTAAATCATGTGTAATTCATCTTTTTTATAAATGTAAAATTTTTAATCAACATCGTAAAGATGGTAACCACCTCTTCCTTTCTTGTTCTACTACTTCTTATATTTGGAACTATATTTTTGACATCTTTGATTGTAGATGGTTGATACCTGAATCTGTCAAAACTCATCTAATGAAATGTGCAAAGATGGAAGGCTCTAAGAAAATCATGAACCATTTCTTTACTGTAGTTGATAAACTTCGACATGTGATGTGGTATGATCAAAATGAAATTATTCGTAACAACTACTCACTCAATCTTAATGCAGGTCGGATCTGGATCCTCATTTCCATACACGAATCTTCTTTGATACAAAATGGACATTGACACAACCCAGTTCATGACTTTGGAATCCAAAAACATCTACATATCGTAGAAAAATTATATCTTCTGCATCGCACGATGGAGGTGTTCTAGAGACCTCCTCTCCCTGGATGGATCTAAATTAACATTGATGCTACCTCCAAGGGAAATCAAGGACCTGTAGGGTGTGGTAAGGTATTTATGAATCACCTTAGTCAGATTCAAGTTTTCTTCATGGGTCATTGTGGCATTTGCCACCTCCCATGAAGCTGGGATGATGGGTTTGATTCATTCCATTAAATTTTCCATGGTATTTGGGTGGAACAACCTATGGATTGAAAGTGTCTCGACAACCGTCGTACAAGAAATTTGGAATGGCATAACTCATCTAGCTTGGTCGATTACCACCCATTAGATGGAATTCATCTGTTCCCTCACCAATTAGAACTACATCATCACACATATTTATCGGAAAGAAAACATGGTTGTAGATGTCTTGGCCAGCATTGGAGTTAATGAAGATAAATCTTGGATTGAAGACCTCCCCGCTACTCTTATTCCCTTTCTGAAAAAATATTGTAATATGATCCCGTAATTTTGAATTTTGTAAACATTATTTTATTAAAAAAAATTCATTGGCCATTTGGGTCAAAGAATCACCTTTAAAAAAACATTTCAATATGAGTTATATTTTTCTTAGAATGACTAAATGTCTATTTGAATTGATTTAAAGGTTAGAAAGTGAGCCTTTAACACTTAAAACCTAGAGAACAACCTCATATTATTGTGATAACACATGACAATTATTATCGATTAATTTTAGACATATATGAATAAGTTCATGTCAGTTTATTATTTTTCATGTCTAAAAACATGCTTCAACTGGTCAATACCTAACAAAAAACGTCATATTATAGTCAAATTGTAAGAAAATAACAAAACATTTGCTCAAAATAAACAAAAGTGTGTTTTTTATTTATTTTATAGGAAAAATAATGAATCAAATGGTTAAAATATTGAAAAAAAATCTAATTGTCATGAAATTTTAGAAAATCTATTATCGATTAATTTTCCACATATATGAATAGACCTCTAGTAAATATTACATGTAGTGTGATCATAGTGAGCAAAAAAATAGTTTTAATATACATAAAAGTCTTTAAAAAACCCCACATCAACGATTTAAGACCCAAAAAAATGCACTTAGATTGTGAGATAAACAATCATCAAAATGATGAGTCATCTATTCCCAAATTTCAAAAATTAATTAAAAATCATTGTCTTATAATACGATAATAATTCATGTTAAACCAATAGTTTTTTACCACTTATCAATTTGTTTTATTTCTTGGTACGGATTATGAATTATAATTTATGTTTTTTTAACTTATATCTTTGGAAAATATACTCATATTTATGGGACATGTTTCTAATTTTGGCTCCAACATCAATATTTTATTCTTCATCAACCATTACTTATTATTCAACATCGAAGTTGACTTCTTTTATGAATCTAGTTTATGATTATAATTATACTTCATATTCAACTAATACTTATGATTTTTTTCCTCCTTAAGACTCAACTACTACATTTGGTGACCTTTTCTTCATTTGGATTTTTAATTTTTTTTCTTTTATTTTTTTTCATTTGCATTTATTTATTATTTAATTTCCAATTCCTTTTCTATTACACTTATTTTTGTTTCAACTATATCTTCTATAAGTTATTCATCTACTTCTATTTATAGATTTTAAATTTGATATACATGATTTTTTATCTATATTTTAGTTTTTATATTTAGTTTGTTTATAAATGATTATATTTTATCACTTATTTTATCCTCTAAATTGTTTCCCATATTGCTTGTATTTCTTTTTCATATAAATTGTTCTCCAAGATTGAACATATTCTAGATGTATTTTCCTTCACATATAATTATGCATATTTTTAATTTTTATTCTTCATGTTATGATTCCATATTATACCTTTGACTTTTTCTTTTCATTAATTTTATCTTCTACATTTTTATTTTCACTTCTTATTTATTCTGATTCATGATTTTATATTTTGACTTCCTACATTTTCTTTTAATTCCTTACTTGTGTTATTTTTTTCAATTTTCTACTTGTTTTATTTTAATTTTTATATTTGATTCATTTATTTTTTATGTTTTTATTATTTATTATATATTTTTATTTTTATTTTACTTTAATAATTATAGTTTTTTCATTTATTCAAAATTCAGATTCTTCTTCTGTCTTCTATCTTCTATCTTCAACATTTTTTTTCTTGTAACTAATATTATTCTTTTCTTATATATCATTATTATACTTAATGTATTTAAAATTTCCTCGATCTATTACTTGAATTTTATTCCTTATGTGTAATACATTTATTTTTATTATTATATCAAACTAATAATTTTTTTTAAATACCTTCTATTTTTTTCGAGATACTCCTTACATCTTTGGGATTTCGGATTTAGTTTCACCTTATATTTTTACTTTTAGAACTGCATTCACAATTGATTTTTACTTATTCCTTCTTCTTCTAATTTCATATTTTGGTGTTTTTGTTCGAAATTTGATTCTATTAATTATTTTACACTTAAATTGAATCCTTTGTATTTATATCGATTCTACCTTAAATTGTTCTTCAATATTTAATCATGTATTATGAATAAGGTATTTATGCCTACTTATGATGTATATTTTATATAATTCCCTTTGATTTTATTTTTAAATCTATTTTTGAATTTTCTCATTTCAATATCTCTACTACCCTATAACACCTCTTTCGTGTTTATAGATTTTGTATTTTGATCATCAGTTTCCACTCCCCCCACACACTTTCACATTCTATAATCATTTTTTTATTAAACATTTTATATTCATCTCTAGTTGGTTCTTTGAAAATTGATTTATGATATCAATGTTTTTATTTTAAAATTTTCATTAATATTTTCCTGTAATTTTTTTATTTTATGCAAGCTATAAATTTTAATATGTTTGGGGATTTCATTTTCTATGTTATTGTTTCATCATTTTATAATATTTTTATGTCTACATTGACTTCTCTTCCAACTTTCACTTCTTCAAAACATTGTTTAATACCTCTTCACTTGCTTTATTTCTAGGTTTTACTACTACATTTTCATCTAGTTCATCTTATTCTTATGAATATGTAAGCCTTTTTATTTTTTGTTTACAACTACTCATTATTTCTTCAACATTTTTATTTCTAACTCATATCATTTTATTTATCTTCTAAATTTTAAATTAGCACTATATCATTATATTTGAAATTTATCAGTGTAGTATATCATTTAGAAATGTATTTTTTATGGAAATTAATTTATAAATTCAAATTTTCAGACCATTAATAGTAAATTTAATGGGTTCGTTGTTCCTAGAGCACGATAGAAAGAAAATAATAAATATTTGGGATATGATTACTAAACCCCTTAATTTATATTTTTTATAATTCGTTTTAATATTTGATCTAAATTCATATTATAATGTTTAATTATGTTTTTAATTTATTTTGAATTAATTTTTTGTGATTAAGATTTAATTTAATAATGATTAAAGGATGATTAATTATTAAATATTTACAATTCCCCCTATGGGATATGATTTTAAGGACCCTATCTTAAATATTACATATTATAGTGAGTTTAAACTAGAATTTACATTATTATCATACTGAAGATATTTTTTATTTGTAGTTTTATATAAATTGGACTAAATAGTACATAAGAACCTATATATTAAAAGTGGGAACTCATAATCATTATCCAATTATTTTAAAAAACAACAGTCTTAAAAAAACAAGGCTTCTTTTCAAGAAAAATATTCATAATTTTCTCCTTGATCTCATTCTTTTCGCTAGTCCTCTTTAAACCCCGTAAAAAAATTAATAATTTGGATGAGCACAAAAGATTTGTAAGGGTCATAAACTAAATGAAACCATTAGTTCAATGACAAGTCATAATAACATTTTATTAGAAACATGCATTTTTTCCTCGATAATGAAATCATCATTTAGAATATCATTATCATTCCTTTGGAAAATCAAAATAATTTCATGAAAACTCATAATAAATAATATATGGTTTAAGAAGAAAACTTATCACATCCTTTCTATATAACTCTTATAAATGGAGTAAATAATTTGTTCATCCTCCAACTACTATGTATTCAATGAATTTTAGGTTATAACAGCACCACCCATCCTTGGTTTATCATAGAACCACCCATCATTGGTTAATAACCAAACCACCCGTACATGGTTTATCATGAAACTGCTCATCATATGCTTATAATGAAATTACCCATCATCATAAATAATTACCAAATATCATAACATCAAAATAAATCATGTAATATTAGATCATAAAAACACTTTTAAGAAAATAAACTTTTCATTTTGAAATCACTTATTTTGAAAAACACTACACATAAAGTGGAAACCATTTTCATGGAAAGTAAAAATATAAAAAATAATTTATGTGGATGAAATAAAAATACATAATACATATTATATGTGAAATAAATTTAAAAAATATAATAGTACATTTAAAACACTTAATTTATTGAAAATAAATGTTTTTTTACAAAAAATCATTATTTTTCACTACTCACTAAAACATTTATCATTAAAAAAATTCTCCAAAAATTATCTAGAAATAATTTTTTTACACACAGAAATAAAAAATGAAATTAATTTTATCAAATTAAAATTCAATAATATGAAAATTAATCTTTTAAATATAGCCTTATAAGAAATGAGTTTAATAAAAATACTTACATAAAATATTTATAATGAATTTAACTATTTAATTCAATAAAACTAATAAATATGAAAACAATTATGCTATATATACCTAGGTTATTACATTCTACCCCTTTTATAAATTGTGACCTTCCAATTTTATCAGTATACAAAATAAGCGGGGATACTTTTTCATCATGGAATTCTTCAACCATATGGGGTTTCCACAAAACCTTAGCCTGGTGAATTGTCATATTCCAAAATACATTCTCTCTATAGTCAAGAATCCTAATATTTTGTTCCTCATAATAAATGATGTCTTCTAATTGAACTATACCAGTGATAGAAACAGGCGATGAATCTGACATACACTTTATAAACATAAAAACATGAAAAACATTATATATCAAGGATAAACTTGGAGGAAAAGCCACACAATAATAAACTAATCAAACTTTTTCTATAATTTCATATGTTCTAATAATCCTTATACTTAACTTACCCTTCTTACCAAAATGAATAATGATTTTACATGGAGATAATTTAATAAACACTTGATCACCTTCCTTGAATGAATGATCTTTTCTCCTATTATCAGTGCATCTTTTTTTCCCTTTTCTAAGCTATCCTCATATATTGCTAAATATTTTTTACGTTTTCAACTATTCCATATACAAATTATGGGCCCATAAAATTTCATTCACCTACATATTCGAAAAATGATGTAGTTTGACATTGCATTCCATATAATGACTCAAAATATGCCATCTCTAAACTATAATAAAAACAATTATTATAATAAAACATAACTAAATAGAGATGCTTATCACAACATCCCAAGTGATCTATTGAACAAGAATCAAGAATGTCTTCCAAGGTATTAATTGTTCATTATGACCGTCTATCTGAATGAGGATGAACAATTGTGCTAAAATTTAATTCAGTTCCAAACATCTTCGGGTGGCCTTTCCAAAAATTAGAAGAGACACTCGGATAATAATCTGATACAATAGGGAGATGAAATCAATGTAACTTTACTATCTCCATAACAAAAACTGATATATTAGATCCAAATATTCAGAATATATAATGGGAAGTAAATGTGAATATTTATTCAGTCGATCAAAAATAACCGAAATTTCATTGGTACCTCAAGGAGTCTTTGGTAGTCCCACTTTAAAATCCAGGGATATATTTTCCCATATCCACTCTAGCACTGGACAATACTGAACATTCCCATTCAGTCGTTATTTTTCTACATTTTCTTATTTTTATATCAATAATTTATAGTACAGAAAATAATATATATTTTTATTCCATCCCATTAGTAATACTATCAAAGGTCTCTATAAATCATAGTACTTCCATTATGAACAGAAAATGGTGAAGTGTGAGATTATTCTTATAAATCCGACATGAATAGATAATCACATGTCCCACAAAATCTATTTCCAAATCTCAAACAACATTTTTTATAAACATTAAATTCCATAAAAATAGCAATTAATCAACTCTACCTATTTCTGTAGCTTAAATTCGTCTTTCTATGCTTTCTTAATTTTTCTTGATAGAGACAATCCCACTGCATCCTAATAAAATAGTGTATGTTCCTACATTCATAATTTCTAATTCTAAATTCATAAAGTCACTAACTAAATGATCATATTCCAAACATAACATGGACAATGATTCATGATGTTTTCAACTCATGGAACCATCCAATTTGTTTTATTTTCCAATATGGTAATTGATCGTGCAATCATAATCCTTTATAAGCTCCAACATTCTTCTATGCCTCGTGTTCAATTCTTTCTCTGTAAATATATACATTAAAATTCCATGCCTCATATGTTGTATAATTTTTCTCATGATGTTTTAATTATTTTGAATCACAAAAAATCACCTTATCATTATTCATCAGAACACAACCATGTCCATTAAATTAATCATCATAATATATAACAAAATCAACATTTCTCAAGGGTTTGGAGAAACATGGATAATTTTCCAATATTATTTTTAGTTTCTAAAAACAATCAACAAATTATTTTCTCCATATATATTTAACTCTAATTCATGTAAACTTAGTTAGGGGGCTAGATAACCATGCATAGTATTCAATAAATCAATAGTAATATCATGCTAATCGAAGAATTATTTTTTTCTCAGTAACATTTCCTGGCCTTGGCCATTCATCACCCACTTTTTTTTGGCAGGATCAACAATAATTCCATATTTAATTATAATATTCCTAATAAAAGATATAATATGTAACCAAAAATAACATTTTCTAAATTTTACAAATAATTTATCTTCTTTAAGGGTATCTAGTACAACCCAAAGAAGTTTTTTTATGGTCCTCAAACTTTTTTTAATAAACGATAAAATCATCAATAAAACAACCAAAAACCTAATATTTATGGAATGTTATATTCATAAGATCCATAAATATAGTAGGGGAATTTTTCAACCCAAAGTGAATTACTACAAACTCATAATCCCCATATCTTGTATGAAATGCAGTCTTCAGAATATTTTCCTCCATTAATTTCAACTGATGGATGCCTGATCGTAGATAAATCATTGAAAAGTACATTAATCCATAATGATGATAAAAAAATCACCGATATGAGTAAATTATTATTTTTTCATAATAGTGATGTTATTCATATCTATGTAATCAATAAAAAGTATAATGGAACTATATTTATTTTTAATAAATAAAATAAGAGAACCTCGTGTTGAATTGAATGTTCTAATAAAACCTTTTTTCTAGAAACACTTGCAATTACATTTTATGTTGCAAAAATTAAACATGTTCTATTCATTATGAGGTGTTGTAATAGGCTTAGAATAAGGGACTAATTCCATAGTAAACTGAATCATTTATTTGGAAATAAAAGTAGAAAATTCATCATAAAAGCATCCATGTATTCATTCCATATTGGAACATCACAAATCATAATAATTCTATTTTATCAAAGACATGTGATAAGTAACATTCACTGACATTTCAAAACAATTTATTTTCTTCTTGGTAGGTTATTATAGGTAGGAAATTATTAAAAAAGACATTATTAGCTCTGTAATATATCTTATAATGATAAATTGAAATCCAATCCATAACTACAAAATATCAAACTCAATGATGGGGAGTTCTATAATATTTTCATGAAAGTCTATTAGATCGATAATAATAGATATATTCTTATAAATATTGGGTTTTTGAAAACATCTACATGGTGTATTAACCAAAATTTCTATCATACTTTAATGATGGGATATTATGAGTGTTCTTGAATGTTTCTAAAAAATGAATGAATCCGAAGATATAGAATCAAATACAATATTGGTATAATTTGAATAAAATGTAACATACCTATCACTAATTCATTAGATATCCCAACATCAAATGTAATAGTAGAAAAGTATTTTACCACACCCTTCTTCTTGCAATCTTACTCATCACTACCCCTATGTGTCTAACATTGGACACGTATTGTTATAATGTCCTAAGTCATTGAAACTAAATAATCTTACCATCATCTTTTCATTATTTATCTGATCATCCTCTTAAAAATCACAAGCCATGTGACCAAAATTTCCACATAAAATGAATTTTCAAGATTTTGAGAGATATTCCCTAGAGTTCTTCCAACCACACATTTCACAAGAAGGTAATTTTATTTTTTTACCTCCAAATTTCATTAATGAATTATTCCCCAATTCCTTCTATCTTGACCGCTT
The DNA here is from genome assembly GCA_963277665.1 of Viscum album. Classification (NCBI taxonomy): domain Eukaryota; kingdom Viridiplantae; phylum Streptophyta; class Magnoliopsida; order Santalales; family Viscaceae; genus Viscum; species Viscum album. The sequence goes on from OY728164.1 coordinate 1,823,328,246, forward strand.
CGTATTCATCTCATCATGGGGGACATACATTTATGTAGACTCTATATTAATTTTTTCATCACAATTAACAAGTTTCTCATATGTTTTAAACTCTCTTGAAGCTAAATCTCATTGTAAAACTGGTTTCAAACTAGTTTAAAATATATTAATTTTACTATCAATATCCTGAAATTAATCTGGTACATACCCATTGAGTATTTTAATATTGGATCCATATGCATCTATAGAAGATTCAACCCACTGCCTCATTTTCATGAATCGTTTCTCCATTCTGAGTTAAATAGACATAGGAAAATATTTTTCCCAAAAAGACTATTAAAATAAACCCATTCTATAACATCCATATCATATTTCACTCAAATAGTATTAACCATAGACTACCATTTATTAGATTCACCATCAAAATGATAAAATTATATTATTAACTATTTGTGTTTTGAACATCCCGGGATTTCAAATATCTTTTCTAGAGCATCCATCCATCCTTTAGTTACCACTATATATGAGGTCATATTGAATGAAGAAGTTTGTTTCCATATAAAATTCTCTCCTACTAACATATTCCTCTATGGTTTGTCTAGATGATCCCTTGAATGGATACCACAAAAAATTATATTTTCTGTATATTGATCCATAAAATTGAGAAACCATTTTGTTATGATTCTAACCATCCTAATATGTTGATTTGAAATGGTGTTTTCCCCTTGATTCCTTCCCACCATAGTTTCCTGGTTTCCACTATGGAAAACAATTTTCATTTGACATATCATAGACAAGGAAGAATGGTAATATTCAAATTCTATATAATTTTGAATTATCTATAATTTAAAAATATGTTATTGTTATTCTATTAACATTATCCCAATCCCTAATTAAATCTAAACCTTTCTCTGATACCAATTGTAAGGACCCAACTGTAAACATATTCTAGTGATTTTTTTATAGAATTTACAATATTATAATACCAAAGATCATTTATGTATAAATTTTTTGAGAATTTGGATCAACAAATATATGTTGAATCCAAACATTATAGGTGTACACTTATACTCGGAATCTATTTCTTCCAAAAAAAGAGAAATCTTAAAAAAATTGTTTCTCTTCATGAAAAACCTCCACAATTTTCTCCTTGATCTATTCCTTATTTCTAATTATCCTTAAACCCTATGAAAATCATTTTAAAACGTGGAATTAGTAAAAAAAAAATATCAGTCAGGTACATTAAATAAAGGACACAATTACTCCATTGAAAATTCACAAAAAATGTTTTTTAAAAACATACCTTTTACCTTGAAAAGGGAATTATATTTTCACAAATATCATTGTATTGCCTTTTTAAAATCAAATGATTTTCATTAAAACTGAAAAGAAAGAATATAAGGGTTAAGTAGGTAACTTGCAACATAATTTACATATCACTCTTACAAATGGAGTAACCAATATATTTAACCTACAACTCTATAGTACACAATGCATTATAGTTTATAACATAACCCTTAGTTTATCATGAAACCACCCATCATTGATTAATAATATATCCACTCATCCATGGTTTATCATAGAACCACCAGTTATTAGTTGATAAAGAAACAAACTATCATCCTAAAAAATTCATAATAACAATAAAATCAATATAAAACATTTATAATTTCATTAAAAAAACTCTTTTAATAGAATAAACTTTCCAGTTTAAAAACACTTATTTTTAGAAACTATGCATGAACAATGGAAAAAATTTTCTTTGAATGTAACCATATAAATAATTAAAGTATGATTCAAAATATTACGTTGAAATGAAGGAAGTAAATTACGTTCATCCCATATATATATAATATATTCTTTTTTTTTCTTAAAAAAACATTAAAAGAAGTTTTTTAATGTAAAATCCATTATTAATATCATATCATTGATGTTAGAGTTAATATAATGAATTGATTATGTTTTTAAAATATAAATATAGATAAATAAAATGGACATAAAACATAATTAAATAAAAATTTAATTTATAGATATTCTTAGCGAGACATTATCAATTAAGTTGAATTTTAACCCAATGAATGTAAATTGGGTTTAGAATTCCCTTACCTTAAGGTTTCACTTCCTTAAAATGTGTTCAAACATCTTATATAATATTTTAAATAATGAAATAAATTTATTCCAAATCTATATTAATATTTATAATACCTTATATGATCATTTAATAACATATTACCACCCATTTATTAGTAATATTTCATTATTTTCACAGTTTCAGGTGTGTTCATTCCATGGTTTCATGGTCAGTTAATTTTGTGTATAATTATGGATTTTCATGTCAAATGGAAATAATTCTAGAGAATTGTAATGAAATGATATTAATTCACTTCCATAAGTATCAATATTCCAATATATTATTTTTATTTCTTGCATAAGGATGGCTAATTTGATAAAATGATCAAATATAGTTTAAGTTTATTTTGGCTATTTTGTCGACTATCACGAACTAGATTCATTTTATTTATCATTTTTTTGATATAATAGTTATAGAACATGAAATAAGTTAAAATATACTTATAAAACAATTAGTTAACCATAATAATATTTTTATAACCAGACTCAAAGGTGATAATGGAAAACAACAAAAATCATTATCCATGGAGATAGTTAACCACCATTGTTTGGAAAATGGTTTCGTTTCTTTGAATAAGAGGAGATAATAAGATGGATTGTTATAAAATATTCCATCATCAATATAAAATTATATTATTACATTATACTATATTTATTATTCCTTTATGGATGAATGAGGTGAGGAGAAAGTATAAAAAGAAAATAAATTAAGAGAGGTTCTTTGAGAAAGTTAAATCTAGAATATCACCTCCATAAAGGACCCCTTAATGACCTTCGAATTGGTATTTTGGTGTGACTAGTAGAACATTGACATAGGGATAGTTTATATGAGAGAGTTTAAAATATATTTTGATATATTCAAGTCTTTCGAGTTGAAAAAGGGTGGTGAGGAGTGATATTTATACTTGAGGGGGTGGTTTTAAGTGACTAAATAATGATTATTGAATATTTAAACCCAAATATATTTTGGTTGCATCAATTTCAATGAATTAAATTAGTAATTAACGTTTTAAAGTATGTTTATGGTAAACAGAAAAATCAATCACCCATTTAATTTTTTAGTTTCAATGTATTTTAGTCGTTTTCCTTTTAATTTAAACCCGCTTCATTTTTTAAAATATATTACGGTAATTTTTTTACCACGATAAATTTTTTATGCCTCATAATTAAATTTAAATTGAAAAATAATTTTGAACTTATGATAATAAATACGGAATCCATTTTTCCTAATTTTACTCACAAAATTTTAATAATTAAATTTAAAAAAGTCCACAGACGTGAAGACAAATTCTTTTTTCAAAAAATGTATTTTTCATGAAAAAGATGATTTTATTGTAACACTACGACTAATAATAATTATTATATGAAAATAAAATAATACTTACTTATATATAAACTATAATTTTAATTTAAAATATTCCCAATCATGGATAATTTTAATTTATTAAAAATGAGAAACATTATGCACTTTAAAATATCTTTTTTAAAAATCTCATTTTAAACCCATAAATAAATATATTCTAAAATAAAATATAATTTTGATTCAAAAAATTTTTAGTTAATGAAGTATAACTAAATAATACTTATGATACTTGAAATAAAATTTAAAAAATTGTAGGACTTTTAAATTTATTAATTTATTTAAAAGAAATAAAATTTCACGTAAATCATCATATTCACTATTCATTAAAAATTAATATTTTCAGAAAATTATAAAAAAAATTCTCAGATAATTTTTTACATTATGAATCCCAAAATGAAATTAGTTTTCTAAAATTAAAATTATATAATTTTAAAATTAATCTTTTAAATATAATCTTGTATTAAATGAGTTTAATAAAACTATTTCTTATATAACATGTTTATAAGGAATTTAAAAATTACATTCAACAATACACAAAAATATGGGGAAAAATATTCTATATATACCAAGTTAGGTATAATGGTGATATGATTTATTCTTGGCTATGTTAAGAATGACTGGACAGACGACACCGCCATTAGAGGGCAGTTGATATTCATTTTGTAAATTAATATATTTCGAATCCATGTTTTGATGAAAAAAAATACACTTTATAATTTTGTTTAGTTAATTGGATGTGTGTCTTTATGTGTATATATAATATTTTATTTTAACATGGAATTTTGTATTTTTGGGTACCAGGTTTATTCTTAAAAGTTTTTCATATGTAAATTACAAAGGTTATAGAATGGTTAATAAAACTACTTTAATAACATATCACATCCTTAGAGAAGATTTAGTTTCTTGGTTTAGAAAGTTGAACCATTCAATATATTTCTTCAACATAAGATAAATATTATATAAATTGGATGTTTTAATACCCAATTGTTGTGGATGTAGTACACACTAACTGATTTTGGAATGAGTTTCAATCTATCTATAATTCTTTATGAAAACCATAGTGCCATATCGCTAACTTTAAATGACCATATTACAATTTCTCCGAACTTATTCTCCTAACATTGAAAGATTATCAAAAAAATGGAGTACATCTGTTATATGTAATTTTGTCTTCCCTTTATGAAAGTACAATATATATTCCGTAAAATCCAAAAATGGAGGATAAAGATGTATCTATTACATATTATGGAACCCCGCCATTCAAAATCCTATTACTCTATGTTCAAATTCAAAGATATATTTAATAAGAAACAATATATATTCAAATTTAATCATATTGATTCACTCAATATAATCACTCAATATAATCACTCCACATTATTTTTTGACATATATAGATAAATCTCACATCAATATTACATGTAGAATGGTCAGAATGGATGAAAAAATAGTATATTATGTTTAGAAGTATCTTAAAACACTCATCAAAGATTCAAGACTTATCAAACAACATCATATTATGAGCTCATCGCATGTTAGATTGGTGAACAATTTAATCCTACATGTCAAAAATTATTCAAAAATATCTTTTTAAAAAATACAGGATAATTAGATATCATTTCCTAGGTTTTGAACATTTATTATTTTTATTTACTTCTAGGTATTTCATAGGACTTCTACTATAAATTTTTTATTCGATGATGGCTTTTTCGCATATTCTCATGTTTATGTCTTATGTTTTTATTTTTGTCTTCAATATATATATCTGTATCAACATCTACAATTATTTGTTACCAAATATTGTCTTTCAATTATTTTTTGACTCTATTTTCTAACTTATACTTCAAATTCATATTCAACTAATACTTTTTCCTTTAAATATCTTTTATAATTTTGGATTTTAGATTTTTTATTTTCATTTTTACTTATTTGGCCATTATTTTTCATTTTCATACAAATTTTAATTATGTATTTTATTCCACATATTCTATTTCAACTAAATATCCTCTTATGAAATCACTTCTATTTTTAGATTCTGACATCGAGCGTATGGATTTTTTTATTTCATTCTAATTATTTTAATTTTCATTATGTTTATACTTGAGTTGTGTTATAATTATGTTTTTTGTTCTAGATTTTATTTCTCATATTAAATATATTTATATATCTTATGAATTATTCTCTCGGCATTCTTCTCTAATCATTGATTCAACTTTCATTTCTATTTATTCTTCTATATATTTATTTTCATTAGATGGTTCATATTCTACCTTTGATTTTTTATTTTTCATTCATTTTCTCTTCTTTTTTCCGTTTGATTTCATCTTCCTTCTACTCCTGCTTCTCAATTTTGGGATTTGACTTCTATACATTTATTTTACATCTATATTATTTTTTTATTTAAATTATTTTTCAAATTTTATTTCTATTTTTAGATCTGATTATTATTTTTTGTTTCCATATCTATTTTTTCTTATAGTTTTTTTCTTTTAATTTTGAGTCTTCTAAATTGTTCATTTGCCCATACATTTGATCCTTCTATCTTATGTGTTCTCTCGTCTAGGTTTACTTCAAACTCTAGTTCATCCATTTTCCTATCACATTCTTCTTCTTAATTTCATTATCTCTAAATTTTTCTTGTACATGTAAATTTTTCCCTTTTAAATGTATTTTCTTTTTTATTTTCATATCATTCTAATAAAAAACAAGGAAAAGAATGTGATATTAAATCCACTTTTTAGATTCTCCATCTAAATTTTGGATTTTGGATTCTTCTTAGAGTTACATTAAAATTCTGTTTCAGATTGTCCCTTCTCCTTATAATTATATATTATTGTTTTTGTATTTGAACATTAATTCTAGTTATCCATTTAATTAACTGTAAAATCCTTCTTCTATTTTTGTTACATTTTATACATCAAATTTTTCATCTAACTTTGTATTTAATATGAATTATGCTTGTTGTAAATGTGGTTTCCTATGAACCAACATAAATAGTATATTATTATTACTTAATCCGGTTGGATTTCTCATAATCACAATCTCTCAATGAATCTGTGTATATTGGTTGGATCATGTTTTTATCTCTTTGTTATTGATTTACAAGTATTCTAGAAGTCCTCTGGATCAAAGGACAACGGTCGCACCGTTCCATATCAAAGGAAAACGGTCGCATCGATCCATATCAAAGGACAATGGTTGCACCGATCCATATAAAAGGACAACGGTCTCACCGATGCTGATCGAATGAGTCACCGAAGATGTCTCACCGATGCTGATCGAATGAGTCACCGAAGATGTCTCACCAATGCTGATCGAATGAGTCACCGAAGATGTCTCACCGATACTGATCGAATGAGTCACCGAAGATGTCTCACCGATGCTGATCGAATGAGTCACCGATGATGTCTCACAGATGCTGATCGAATGAGTCACCGAAGATGTCTCACCGATGCTGATTGAATGAGTCACCAAAGATGTCTCACCGATGCTGGTCGAATGATTCACCGAAGATGTCTCACCGGTGCTGATCGAATGAGTCACCGAAGATGTCTCACCGATGCTGATTGAATGAGTCACCGAAGATGTCTCCCCGATGCTGATCGAATGAGTCACTGAAGATGTCTCACCGATGCGGATCGAATGAGTCACTGAAGATGTATCACCGATGCTGATTGAATTAGTCACCGAAGATGTCTCGCCGATGCTGATCGAATGAGTCACTGAAGATGTCTCACTGATGCTAATGACCCACCGATCACTTGACACACAGATAGTCATAAATAGCTATTTGAATTATTTATCTTTATTTAATCTAACCAATGGTCATATTAGGAATATTTTAAATGCTCTGTCATTTATTTAATGTGTGTTGTTGGATGTCAGGGAATCGTACCTCGTACCTGCAAAAATAAATCGTTTTCTTTTCCAGAGCACGTGCTTTAAATAGAGGAAGGATGTGCTACTGCAAAAAGAGAACAAATACAAGAAGATGTGAGATATACATATAAAAATAGACATACCACAAGGTGTGCTGAAAGAAAAACTGGGTGTGAATGCAAAGAGACGACTGAACATTCATGAGGAACTCTTTCATCAATGCAAACCAGTGAAGAGCTGAGAACAAGATCATAAAACAAGAACTTCATCGACTACTTCTTCTCTATCTCTGAACCTAGAAGTCAAGGAAACAGACGATACTCTGTTTTCCAGACAAAAACCAGAAGAGGACTCAGAGAGAATTCTGATCAATCAAAGGAGTCCAGAACTGCACGACAAATCACTAGAGCCATTTCTAAACTCTAACTATTTGCTCTGTGATTTATCCTTTTACATATTGAGCAGTGTGTGTTATCTGTTCTGTTTTACACACACACTATCTCATGTACTCTAACTGGAGGATTTGTAAATCCTCACTCAATACTCTTACATCTTTTATTTCCCTACTGGGATAGTGGTAGAGGTCGTGTGACCGGGATAGCTAGTTGTTGTGTTTGTTCCCACGAATAACTGTGGTAGAGGTCTTGGACCTGGAAAACTGGTTGCTGTTGTTATCCCCGATCCAGGGTGTGGAACATCTTTTTATAAAAGCTTTTGAGAGGACTAAGTCTCGTCTTGAGACTGAACCTCTTGGTTATATCTGTTGTGTTATATCTTTCAAAGTTATTCTTTTATTCCGCTGCTAATCTATTTAAAACCAAAACTGTTTTAATGTCACTTTTATAATTAAATTCGCAATTGTTTATATCAATTGTAAATCAGTATGTTGGTTTTATAAGTTAATCAACCTTTCTGTTTTGATTAACTGGGAAATAATCAATCCCTTGAGAACCCAACTGAACCCTTACTTTGATATAAATTCACTATAGTTTAATTCCGTATTTTATTTTAGGGTTTTAAGACAAAGTTTTTAAAACAGAAATTTTAATTGGAACTCAATTCACCCCCCTCTTGAGTATCCACTCCGACCAACAATTGGTATCAAAGGATTATTTTAAATATATTCTAAAGTACTCTGTTTTTCAACTGTGATTTTAGTTGTATCTTAAAGGTCCTAAAATTTCTGTTATTTCTAAATTTTTATCTCTTTAAAATATTTTCCTTAAGTAAGCTATCATGTATAATAGAGTTGAAGGTGTTGCTACCAATATACCACCATTTTTTAATGGCACTAACTATGCTCAGTGGAAAATCAAGATGAAAATTCATTTTGAAAGCATGTGTTTTGATATTTGGACTGCTATAGAATCTGAATATAAAATTCCTAATACTGTTTGAACTACTTGGAATAAAGCTACTAAGATAGCCTACAATAATAATTGTAATGTTATGAATGCTTTATACTGTGCTCTAGGAGATAAAGAATTTAATAGAATATCTGCCTGTAAAACTGCATATGAGATTTGGGATAACTTAGCTGTTTCTCATGAAGGAACAACTAATGTTAAGGAGATGAGATTGAACACTTATACTATTAAGTAGGATAATTTTAAGATTAAGCCTGATGAACCCATTTCTGATATGTATCTCAGGTTCAATGAAATTGTCAACACAATGACTTCTCTGGGAAAGGATGTTCCAGCAAAGGAACAAATCATGAGAATTTTGAGATGTCTACCTGAAAGATGGAGAGGAACCTCTATCTCCATTAGATAATCATGTGACATTGGTGAACTACCAGTCAAGGAACTAATTGGAAAGTTGATGTTGTATGAAGAAGAACTCAAAGTGAACAAAGAAGATGATGATGAACCTAGAAGGAAGTCTGTTGCCTTCAAAACTACAACCTCAAAGAATAAGGACAAAGAAAAACTTCAAGCTATCAATGAATGTTCAAGCTGTGAAGACAGTGAGAGTGACTCTGACAGTGATGCTGAGATGGCTCACATTTCTAGAAGGTTTAAGAAATTTTATAGGAAGAAGAAGTTTTTCAGAAAGACAAACTACAAAGGTAAGTATGACAACAAGGGACATTGGAAAAAGGATTGGAAGAAATCTGACAAATCAGATGAAGTTGTCTGTTATGAGCGCAAAAGGAAGGGACACATAAAAGCAGACTGTACAAAGCTGAAATACAAGAAGAAGTATGAATATAGGGATAAAAAGTATAAGAAATCCATGAAGGCTACTTGGAGTGCATCTGAGGATAGTTCTAGTGAATCTGAAGTTTCTGAAACTGAACACAGAAACAAGGCAAACATGTGTTTTATGACAAACGCTTCTGAGGTAACTTCAGAAACTCCTGCTTCTAATTCATATTATTCTGGAGATGATTCTGAATGTGATAACATGTCTAAATATGAACTGTTTGAATATTGTGATATGTTAGAAAAAACCTGTAATGAGCTGAAAGACAAATACAAAGGTGTAAATAAAATAGTATGCTTTAACTGTTAAACATAAATCTGATCTTGATATTGAAATAGAAAATAATGCTCAGTTTCTTAAAGAGAACATTGAACTAAAATTATCCAATGGTCAACTCAATAAATACTTAGAGAAATTTACAAATGGTAAAGATACTCTTACTCAGATGCTAGGTAATCAAATAGCACCTAGATACACTACTGGTATAGGATACCAACCTGGACAAAGGAAGATTACCAGAACTAGATTCATTCTTAAATATGGACAGAATGTAGCTAGCTCTGGAACTTCATATGCTTCAATGAGTTAAATTCATAGTTATGGATCTAATAAGATTTATCTTTCCAAATCTGTTGATTCTAGAATTTCTATGAGACCCATTAGACAAATCTGGGTACCTAACGTATTATTGGCTAACCTGTCTAAACCCAAGAAGATCTGGGTACCAAAATCATTTCCTATCTAAATCTGTTTTGTAGGGAACCTGCTTAAAGAGCTCCTGTAAAAAGACCTGGTACTTGGACAGTGGATGTTTAAGACATATGTCAGGAGACTTCTCATGCTTTAAAATCATAGTCATAGTTGATGGAGGTTTTGTCACCTTTGTTGATAATTCTAAAGGGAAAATCATCGGATTAGGCCAGATTGGTAACACTGACTTAGTACTAATTTCTAAAGTTTTATTTGTTGATGGACTTAAATACAATTCGTTAAGTATTTCTCAGTTATGTGATGATGGTTTTTATGTTAAATTTGAAAATGATTCTTGCAATGTTTTTAATTCTAAAAATCATTTAGTGTTTTTTGCTTTAAGAACTGAAAACGTTTATGCTGTTGATTTAAATTATTTAGCTAAGAAAAATATTACTTGTTTAAATGCTTTTCATAAAGAGTCTTGGATTTGGCATAGAATATTAGGACACTGCAATGTGCATTCACTTAGAAAACTTGCTAGGAAGAACTTAGTTAGAGACCTACCCAAACATGAATTTCCCACAGACAAAGTTTGTAATCCCTGTCAAAAGAAAAAGAAACATAAAGTTTCTTTTAAATCAAAGAAAGAAGTGTCAACTTCTCAACCTCTCGAGTTGGTTCACATGGATTTATTTGGACCTTCTAGAGTTTCTAGTTTAAATAGGAAGCATTATGTCTATGTTCTTGTAGATGACTTTTCTAGATTTACTTGGGTATACTTTCTAGCTCACAAAAGGGAATCTTGTTCTTACTTTTTTAAATATTACAGGTCTGTAGAGAACCCTAGTGGACTTAAGATTAAAACGCTGAGAAGTGATCATGGTCGTGAGTTTGAAAATCATGAGTTTGAATCTTACTGCTCACACAGTGGCTATAGTCACAATTTATCTTCCCCTAGGACACCTCAATAGAATGGTGTAGTAGAAAGGCGGAATAGAACCATGCAAGAAATTTCTAGAACTATGCTTAATGAGTATGACCTACCCGTTTACTTTTGGGTTAAAGCTGTAAATATAGCTTGTTATGTTATTAATAGAGTCTTGATCAGACCTGTTCTTAAGAGGACCCCTTATGAGTTATGGAACCATAGGAAACCTAAGGTTAACTACTTCAAAGTTTTTGGCTGCAAGGTCTTTATTCTTAACACTAAAGATAATCTTGATAAGTTTGCATCCAAGAGTGATGAAGGAATTTTTCTAGGTTACTCAACTTCTAGTAAAACCTATAGATTTTTCAATAATAGAACCAAATGTGTGGAAGAATCTGTTCACATCAAATTTGATGAAACTGATCCACATGAACCTAAGACCTCTCTTGAAAATCTTGAATATGATCTCTCTGGTTTGAACCTTAATGATAAAAACAGTGGACCTGTAGTTAAAACATCCAGTTCTAGAAATTTTCCAGACCCAGCTTCTGTTGAACTTCAACCTGTAGATGAACCTGAAATCTCGAGCCCTACCTTTTCTAAACCAACTAGAATTCTAAAGAATCATCCTTTAGATGTTGTTGTAGGAAATCTTGATAGAGGGACATAGACTAGAGCTTCTCTTAGAAGTCAGGTTGTACATCAAGCCTTCTTGTCACAGCTAGAACCTAAAAATATCAATGATGCTATCAATGATGAATTTTGGGTAATGGTTATGCAAGAGGAACTAAATCAATTTGAAAGAAACAAAGTCTGGAAAGTAGTAGAAAGACCTAAAGACACTATAACCATAGGCACAAAATGGGTGTTTAGAAACAAAGTTGATGAATCAGGAAACATAATTAGAAACAAAGCTAGGCTAGTTGCACAAGGTTACAATCAAGAAGAAGGAATTGACTATGAGGAAACCTTTGCACCTGTAGCTAGATTATAGGCTATTAGGATCTTACTTTCTTATGCATCACATCTGAATTTCAAGTTATATCAAATGGATGTGAAAAGTGATTTTATAAATGGTTTTATTGTTGAAGATGTTTTTGTAGAAAAACCACCTGGTTTTTCAAATCCTCATTTTTAAAATCATGTTTTTAAACTTTCTAAATCTTTATATGATTTAAAACAAGCTCCAAGACGTTGGTACGAAAGACTTTCAAACTTTCTTATTTCAAAATGATTTACAAAAGGAATAGTTGATCCCACTCTTTTTATAAAAAGGATTTCAAAAGATGAGTCAATAGTACAAATCTATGTTGATGATATTATTTTTGGATCTTCTAAAAATTATTTATGTACTGAATTTTCACAGGTTATGCAAAATGAGTTTGAAATGAGCTTAATGGGAGAGATTAAGTATTTTCTTGGTTTTCAAAATTTTCAAACTAAAGATGGAATTATTCTAAATCAAATTAAATATACTAAGGATTTATTAAAAAGTTTTGGTTTGGATAATATTATGGAAAGTGATATACCTATGAGTACCACCTGTAAAGTGGATATAGATGAAACTGGTAAACCAGTAGATCAAACTAATTACAGAGGTATGATTGGGATTTTACTTTATCTTACTTCTAGTCGACTGGATATTATGTTTAGTGTGTTTATGTGTGCTAGATTTCAAGCTAATCCTAAAGAATCACACTTACTGGTTGTTAAAAGGATTTTTAAATATCTTAAGTATACCGTGAATTTATGTTTGTTTTATCCAAAAGGAAAATCATTTGACCTAACTAGTTATTTAGATGCTGACTTTTCTGGATGCAAGTTAGATAGGAATAGCACATCTAGAACATGTCATTTACTTGAAAAATCGCTAGTATCATGGTGTAGTTAGAAACAGAACTCAATTGCATTGTCTACTGCTGAATGAGAATACATCGCTGCTGGTAGTTGCTGTGCACAGATTCTGTGGATGAAACACACCTTATTGGACTATGGATTTGATTTTAAACAAGTTCCAATTAACTGTGACAATACTAGTGCGATCAACAGATCTAAGAACCCTGTGTCTCACTCTAGGACTATGCACATTGATATCAGACATCACTTTCTAAGAGATCATTATCAAAAAGGTTATATTTCTCTAGAATTTATTAGTTCTGAACATCAATTAGCTGATATTTTTACAAAGCCTTTATGCTCTGATAGAATGAATTTTATTAAACAAGAATTGTGTATGATCGATCTGTGAAACCGATCTGTGAAACTGATCTATGAAACCTATCTGTGAAACTGATCTGTGAAACTATCTGTGAAACCGATCTGTAAAACCGATCTGTGAAACTGATCTGTGAAAGTGATCTGTGAAACCGATCTATGAAACCGATCTATGAAACTGGTCTGTGAAACAGATCTGTGAAACCGATCTGTGAAACTGATCTGTGAAACCGATCTGTGAAACTGATCTGTGAAACCGATCTGTGAAACTGATCTGTGAAACCGATCTGTGAAACCGATCTGTCAAACTGATCTGTGAAACCGATCTGTGAAACCGATCTTTCTTTATATTACATTTTATTTTGTGATTAATTAACTACTTTTATCTTTATTATGGGAACCCTAAATGATGAAATAAATGATACGCGACTATTCCTATTCCCCAAACCGTTGACCTTTCATTTCTTTCCCGCCAAACCTTATTTTCTCTCTTCTCCTCCACTTCAAACCTTCAAACTCTTGCTTTCCCCAGAATCATCAAATGGATAAGCAGAAGAGGCCGAGTAAAGGATCAGAAAGTCCTGAACCTTCAAAGAGTGCTCGAGGCGAGTCGAGTAGTACCACTCAAAAATCAGTAAATCCGAACCTGGAAACTCGGATTGTTGCTGTAGAAAAGGAATTCATCTCCACCTGGCTTTTGACAAGTAAGTCGCTATTGTTACAAGTTTTAGATTTGCAAGGATGGAAATCCTGGTTCTCAGACAACACTCGTGTATACTACCCAAATCTAGTGCATGAGTTTTATATAAATCTGCAAGTTACTTTAGATGGTGTCGAGGCTGCCAGAATGTCTTTGGTAGTGAAAGGAAAGAAAATATCTTTTTCATCAAAACAATGGGATGAATGTTTGAATATACCCCATGAGGGTCGGTATGAGGATTATGCTGGAAACATTCCTCCAACCACTGAGTATTTCTCTTATGAGTTAGCATTAGATCTTTTGACTGGAAACAGAGTGTCAAAGAGAATCATAGCATCAGAGCTAGAAGGTGAATGTAGACTTCTCTTTAAGTTTATTCAACACCAAATTTGCTCCAGGAAAGGAGATTTTGCTGCTGTAAGATACTAGGATGTTTTTCTATTGTTTTTACTAAAGACCCATGAGAATATCAATTTGTGTATATATCTAATGGTGCACATAGCTGGAATGGTGAAACCTTCTAAGAAAGCCACTGCCCTGTTCTATCCCAAAATGATCTCTACTATGTTAAAAAGTCTGGAATGTGTTGATGATGCTGATGAGATAGCTGAATCTGATAGTGCTTTTTGTATTACCAATGAAATTTGTAAACGGATGAAAATAAACTGGAACCCATGGAAAAAATGTTAGTTTGTTGATGAGGACAAGTTGTATGAATCCTACAATCCCACTGATCATGGAAAGAGATTGAAGGGTTTGAGAGACCCTGGTTTGAAATCGGATGAGGAACCAATTTATTCTGATGACAAAGAAGAAGTAAATGTTGAAAGGAATAAAGACACTAAAGAGTCTGGTAAACAAGGGATGGAAGACGCTGAAACAGAAGAAGGAAGTATGTCACCTCCTGATTATAGGAGTGATCCTGATACTGTGAGTCCTAAGAGACGAATAGACTTTGGACCTGCTAGTCCACCTTTACCCTTACCTGAATCAGAACCAGTTCTTGGCGATGAAGAAGCTAGTGACACTGAATTATCTGACAGTGACGTTTCTGTGAAGAATGGAAATGAGAATGGAGATGATGATGATGATGATGGTGATAACCAACCGGTGGATGGTATTATTGTACATCCAACAGAAACACATCAAATTGTACCAGAAATAGATGCCAATGGAAAGAGAGAATCTCTTAAAAACAGTGGAAAAGCATGTTATGATAAACCAAAATAAACTCTGTGTGCTGCTGTCTGGGATGATTACCCTGGTTTTGCTGTTTTGGGTTTAGAGTATTCTGAGGAAGAAGAAGAAGAATCAGAATATACTGAGGTTATGATGGAAATCCAACCAGTTGGGGCAAGGTCTGCTCATGTTGTTGATGCTGTTGGTTCTCATCTACCTAGTTCTACTGTCTCTCAGTCTGATTTTGAAAAGTTAAAAAGGGAGCTTCTTACTGCTGTGAGAGACACAATCAGAGAAGAAATTTCAAAGGCTATTACACCAGACCTGGAAAATACTGGTGAGTTTATTGGCAGACACATAGCCTCTCTAAATCAGATTCTAAAGGATCTACAATCTGGGTTAGTTTCTTTATCCAACAAATTTAGATCCACCATCTCTAGTATGATGTAACTGTTGTGAAATCTGATTGAACATCTAAAGAAGTCTGATCTGAGAAAGTTGAAGATTGAGATAACTCAGATAGTTGCTCAAGACAGTACAGCCAAAGTAACCAAGATCACTACTTGTGAGCTAGAGGCTCTAAAGCAGTTTGTGCATGATGAATTGGCCGCCATTAGGCAAGTTCTTGACATAGACTCATTGAGGAAGATGAAGGAGCATAGTGATCACATTCATAAGATGGTAACAGTATATTCAGCATATGCCACTAAAGCTCAGAGAGAAATCAAGGAAAAGGTTGATCACTACTTTTCAAAAATCTATACCAAGCATGAGATGACAGCGAATTTCAAAGTGCTAGCTGAAAATCTGAGACTACCTCCAGTCAGTCAAGCTTTCAAAACTCAAGTTCAATGGTTGCAATATTTTACTCCAACCTTGGAACAGTTCATGGAAAATATGGATGATTTTGAGAAGGCTATGCAGTATGGTGCAGAAGTTATTCAGAATTTCATAAATCTTTTGAATCCTTATTTGAATGCCCAAGCCACTGTCGTTGTGCTTCCTACTACTGACCCTCTCACTGCCTCTGATGTTGCTCCAAATCAGATCTCTTTTGCTCATGCTCTCTCTCATCTTTGACCAGTTCCTTAGCAATCTTCTCAACCAGCTCCTACCGCTCCACAGCAAATTCCTGTGGCATCCTCTCCACCAACCTCCAGAGTTGTTTTACCACCGTTTCAAATTCGCCCAGTTCAACCTTCCTCCAGGCCTTCCAACTTACCCACCATTGATCCGTCCGACAAGGGAAAATCCCCTTTACACCCCCAATAATAGTTGTGTGTTGATGTTGATAGGGTTAACCCTGTTGTGATTATACAATGATGTCTTATGAACTTTATTCTCTTTTCTTTTTATTCTCACTGCTGCCGTCTTTTAATCTCTTCTTTATCTGTTATCCCTCCTTTTTGATTATTCCAAAGGGGGAGAAATCTATATATCTATGGATCCATGGGAGATATGGGGGAGATGATAGAAATCTATATCTCTGTATATCTATGGCTCTATGGGAGATATGGGGGATATTTATATCTTTGTATGGAAATTCTTGCATAAGTATTTAACAGGCCTAATTTCAGGGGGAGATTTATATCTAATTATGTTTTTTATTCTTATTATGCCTTATTATTGATGATATCTTATATTTATTAATGGCTAAGCTTTGTGATTGGCTAAGAGTTTTGATTATCAAAAAGGGGGAGATTGTTGAGCCCTCTAGAAGATTGTTGAATTCTTCCTATGATTGCTGTTTTAATAATCACAAATCATCAATTACTTAATCTGGTTGGATTTCTCATAATCAAAATCTCTCAATGAATCTGTGTATATTGGTTGGATCATGTTTTTATCTCTTTGTTATTGATTTACAAGTATTCTAGAAGTCCTCTGGATCAAAGGACAACGGTTGCACCGATCCATATCAAAGGACAACGGTCGCACCGATCCGTATCAAAGGACAACGGTCGCACCGATCCATATAAAAGGACAACGGTCTCACCGATACTGATCAAATGAGTCACCAAAGATATCTCACCGATGCTGATCGAATGAGTCACCAAAGATGTCTCACCGATGCTGATCGAATGAGTCACCGAAGATGTCTCACTGATGCTGATCGAATGAGTCACCGAAGATGTCTCACCGATGGTGATCGAATGAGTCACCGAAGATGTCTCACCGATGCTGGTCGAATGAGTCGCCAAATATGTCTCACCGATGCTGATCGACTGAGTCACCCAAGATGTCTCACCGATGCTGATCGAATGAGTCACCGAAGATGTCTCACCGATGCTGATCGAATGAGTCACCGAAGATGTCTCACCGATGCTAATCGAATGAGTCACCGAATATGACTCACCGATGCTGATCGAATGAGTCACCGAAGATGTCTCACCGATGCTGATCGAATGAGTCACTGAAGATGTCTCACCGATGCTGATCGAATGAGTCACCGAAGATGTCTCACCGATGATGATCGAATGAGTCACCGAAGATGTCTCACCGATGCTGATCGAATGAGTCACCGAAGATGTCTCACCGATGCTAATGACCCACCGATCACTTGACACACTGATAGTCATAAACAGCTGTTTGAATTTATTTATCTTTATTTAATCTAACCAACGGTCATATTAGGAATATTTTAAATGCTCTGTCATTTATTTAATGTGTGTTGTTGGATGTCAGGGAATCGTACCTCGTACCTATAAAAATAAATCATTTCCTTTTCCGGAGCACGTTATTTAAATAGAGGAAGTATGTGCTACTGCAAAAAGAGAAGAAATACAAGAAGAAGTGAGAAATGCATAGAAAAATAGACAGACCACAAGGTGGGCTGAAAGAACAACCGGGTGTGAATGCAAAGAGACAACTGAACTAACATGAGGAACTCTTTAATCAATGCAAACCAGTGAAGAGATGAGAACGAGATCATAAAACAAGAACTTCATCCACTACTTCTTCTCTATCTCTGAACCTAGAAGTCAGGGAAACAGACGATACTCTGTTTTCCATACAAAAACCAGAAGAGGACTCAGAGAAAATTCTGATCAATCAAAGGAGTCCAGAACTGCACGACAAATCACTAGAGCCATTTCTAAACTCTAAATATTTTCTCTGTGATTTATCCTTTTACATATTGAGCAGTGTGTGTTATCTGTTCTGTTTTACACACACACTTTCTCCTGTACTCTAACTGGAGGATTTTTAAATCCTCACTCAATACTCTTACATCTTTTATTTCCCACTGGGATAGTGGTAGAGGTCGTGTGACCGGAACAACTAGTTGTTGTTGTGTTTGTTCCCACGAATAACTGTGGTAGAGGTCTTGGACCTGGACAGCTGGTTGCTGTTGTTATCCCCGATCCAGGGTGTGGATCATCTTTTTATAAAATCTTTTGAGAGGACTAAGTCTTGGCTTGAGACTGAACCTCTTGGTTATTTCTACTGTGTTATATCTTTCAAAGTTATTCTTTTATTTCGCTGCTAATCTCTTTAAAACCAAAACTATTTTAAAGTCACTTTGATAATTAAATTCGCAAGTGTTTATATGAATTGTAAATCAGTATGTTGGTTTCAAAAGTTATTCAACCTTTCTGTTTTGATTAACTGGGAAATAATCAATCCCTCGAGAACCCACCCGAACCCTTACTTTGATATAAATTCACTACAGTTTAATTCAGTATTTTATTTGGGGGTTTTAAGACAATGTTTTTTAAAACAGAAATTTTAATTGGAACTCAATTTACCCCCCTCTTGAGTATCCACTCCGACCAACACATATGTTCTATGTTCTAGATACATTATAAATATAAGTCACAAATTATTCTTTTCTATCTGGTTTTTGGGGCTTATAGACATTCAAAATTCTTCTCATGAAATTTTTCACTTGGTGATCTCATGTAGGGGAGATCATGATGACTAACCCATGAATAGAAACACCCCATGATTTAGGATTCATTGGTAGTTCCTATCACCGATCATGTGTATTCATATCAAGATATATCATTTTCTATGTGTTCTATTTGATCTTGCACTTGGATTTGAGAAAAAAAATAAAATTTATGTTTTAACAAGGTAACTCATGTTGGGTTCATTGTTTTGGTGTATAACATTGATTGAATGGTCAAGATAGTTTTTCTCACTTCAAAAAGTATGATATGTCCTTGACCTAGTTAAACAATATATTATTACCTTTATTAAATCCATGGAAATGATTATTTAAGGTAAATATATCATGTAAGGTCAAAAAATTATAAATAAAGAAATGTTGATGATATGAATTGCGTGTTCTACTTTAAAAGATATCATGACACAAAGAGAATATATTTCACAACATTTTTTCGTAGGATGTTTTCATTACTATGAATAAACATTATCCCTTTAAGATCTATGATGGGTTGCTAGAATCTACACCTAGTCTGTGAATGGTATTAACTACTATCGAGATAATTGCATAGAGGTGGACAGAAAAAGTGTTTTCAGAATCATGACCAGTTCTTGGGAATTAGTTTTTAGTATGTCCTGGGACCCATGGAGGTGGTTGGGTAATGCTTATGATTATATGATCACATATAAATAACCCAATTCTATGTCAATAATGTTTAAAATAATATCCATTGAATTTATTTAACTATTATATTCACATGTTATAGAGTAAATATAATGAAAAATGTATTTTGAATGAATATTAAATATATAATTTTCAATGAATAATTTAATATTTATGGGAGATCCAATTTGAGTTAACATATCACATTTTATAAAAAAACATAGTTTATGTTTTATAATCACATGTTAATATATTAATTCCATTTTTGGAAATGTCGATGATGTGGTTTTTTGGAACTTTTGAAGGGTTAATTTCTAATCGGACCTAAATAAAATTTATTGACATAAAAACCTAATTATGTAAGACCATTTAAATCCCAGAATGATATGGGGAAGTTTTTTCATGAATTATTTATATTCCCCCGCTATCTCTAAAGTCCTAGAGAGAGAAAGTGAATGGAAGATCAAATATTTCTAGATCCAAGTTCAAGGATCATTTTCTTAATCTCCCATGATTAGGATGACATCGAAGAATATTTGATTCTCAAATATGGCCCTCATAATTCATAGGATAATGATCAATCAAATATAAATAATTCATATGACTAATCTATAGGGTTTCATGTTTTGTTCCCTCAAGTGATGATCGCTGAAAATGATCGAAACGATTTTCCGATTGAAATCAGATGGGGTAAGTTTTTGATAAAAAAATCATTCTTAATTATTCATATTTATTTAATTTTCACATGATATATGGATGAATATAGGATAAGGTATACCAAATTTGTTAACTTGAAATATAACCATCCTCAAAAGTTTTAATATACCATATTTCATTCTTTCTCCATAGCTTGGGTTTCCATTAATTCATTTATTAGCACTTCTAATTTTCCTTCTAATTTTCTTTCTCACATTTGATGTTTTTTTCTTCTATTTCAAATATCACTACTCCATTATAGTACCAGAATATTGTTTATATATTTTGGATTCATCTTTCTCTATTGATTACAGTTTTCCACCACTTTTACATTCAATTATCACTTTTATATATGACATTATATATTTATCAATGGTTGGAGCTTGGAATTTTGATTCATGATATATATGATTCAAGATTCACATTCACATAAACATTTTCTAGTGTTACTGTTTTTCCTTATACCTATAATTTTTTATATTTTTTGGATTTTTTGTTTCTTATTTTCTTTCCTCATATTTTTATAACATTTTTTATCCTATTTTATTGTCCACTTCTCCTTCACCTTCTTTCAAAATTTTATTACTGTTTTCATTCATTCTCCTATATTAGATTAACAGAATCATTTTCATCTATTTCATCTTCTATTTATGTATATGTATATGATTTTTAAATATTTATTTCTATGTTTTCATTATTCCTTCTATAATTTTATTTCCAAATCTTATCACAAGCCTAAAATTTTGGATCCTTAATTTGATGAATCAAAATACACTTTTTATTTTAGCTATTTAAACATGATTTGTTTTTTTAAGTTAATATTTCTATAACTCGTGGGTAAGTTAATGGGGGTTCCATATGCATTCCCAATGAACATGAGTATGACTGAAGGGGTCAACGTAATTCTTCCTGTTGTAGTGAGGGTTAGTGGGCCTATTGTTCTCGATATGACCCACACTAATGAATTCTTTATTAGTGATCTATACTGGCTGGAACACCAAGAAGCATTATCATATTTACCATGTCAGAGTAATCTTGGGGGAGGAGTGAATTTTTTTTCCCTTTTTATGAAATGTAAAATTATTTATGTGTCAAAACATATCTTATGACTTGGAAGTTTTATTTTTCCATATCAGAGTTTTTTTCTAAAGATCTATTCTGGAATAGATTTAATTGGTTATAGAATGGATAATAAAAGTAATTCTACAACATGTCACTTCCCCTATTAAGATTTAGTTTTTTGGTATAGTAATTATAATTATTATTTAAATTATTTCAATACTAACGCTTATAATATTAGTTGGAAGTTATTACGCCCAATTATTGTGTATTCCGAACAAACTCATCGATTTTGAAATGATTTTCTCTCAAAATTTGATTCCTTATGATAACACAAGTTCAATTTTTTATCATTAAATATGAATCTTTCACGTTTCTAATGTAATTCTATTTACATTGAAAATATCCAACAAAAAGGGGATCAGAAACTGAACAAATGATATTTAATAGTCATGAAAACAAATAAAAATGATATTTGATCCATTTTAAATCTGTATGAATTAACCAAATAAAATATGACAATAAAATTAGTCTGTATGAATGAAAGTTTTCTTTAGACATCATATTATTATTAAATAGGTTTAATACCATTTAAAACTGTTCAGATTAGCATATGAAAATATGGATTATATGAATAAACCATATATCAATCTAAAATTCAATGTTTTTATAATGATTAGACATATAGTTTTAATATATTTAAGTCCTTAAAAACACATGTGTGGTGGTCAAAAAATAGAAAATGGCATCAAAATTTTCATTAAATCACTAAAAAATATTATTCGCTTAATTGATGAAATATAATAATTGATCTCATGTCAATATGACTTGTATTTTGTTTGAAATGAGGAAAAGTGCAATTGTAATTATTTAAAATTTAAAAAACATGCGTTAAATGGTCAAATAATATTAAAATACCTCATATTGTAGTTAAGAAATATGAATACTACCATCATTTAATTTTTTACATGATGAAAATAACCACAGATCAATTTGACATATGGGTTTCCTGAAATGAATACAATCACATTTTTATTGATGTAAAAGTTAAAGATGTGTGAAAAATGGTTAAAACATAGAAAAAAACACAAATTTTTGTAAAATCATAGAACATTGATCATTGATAAGTTTTTGAAATTTATGAATGGAACTAACAGCAATACAACTTGATGTGTGGCCAAAATAAAAAAGAAAAGGTTTTATAAGAATTAAAATTCATTAAAACATGCATCAAAGATTCAATACCGAATAAGCAACCTCTGATTGTTAGCTCACTGTATATCAGATTGTCGGCCTGTCTATTCCTATATGTCAAAAATTATTCAAAATTCATTGTCCAGGTATTACAAGAAAATCAAAGGTCATCTTCTTGGTTTTTACCATTATAATTTGATTTTATTTCAAGTTACTACTTCTACCTTCTACTAATATGATCTGGTTGATGTCTTATATTACTAATTTTTCCTTCATATTCTATATTGTTTTTCAGTAACTACCATTACATCTTCCCCAACATCGACTATCAGATCATTTATGACTCTATTTTTTATCTTCTACTTCTACTTTACATTCAAATAATCCTTTTGGATTCATGCCAACATAAGATTCAAATACTATTTTTCGATTCTTTCCTTTTTCTTCATTTGGATTTTTGATCTTCCTTGATTTTTATTTTTTATTTTTCTTCCATTAATTTTTTATTTATTTATTATTCTTAATATTTTTTCAATTATCTATCCTTAACTAATTGTCATTATATTATTCTACTTCCATTCCTAGATTCTTCTTTTGATCATTTGGATTTTTTATTTTTATTTTCTTAGATTTTATACATGAGTTTTTTTAGTACTTATTTTTTCTTCTAAAATTTATTTATCTTTTTATTTCTATCTCTATTTCTTATGAATTTTATCCTTAAATTATGCCTCTTCTCATTAGTTTATGGTTCACTCTTAGTTATGATTCTATTTAATTTTTTTATCCAAGGCTTCCAGATTTGAGCTCTGACTTTTTTCATTAATTTTCTCTTCTAAATTTTATTTATAGTCTTTAATCCCTTGCTTCATGATTTTGTTGACATCAGAAATTTTTTTTCACTTTTACATTTTTTTTATTTTTTCATGAAATTAATTGTCTAATTTTATTTATTACTTTTATATAGTATTATTTTATTTTTTTTCATCTTCAACATTTTCTTATAGTTTTTGTTTTTTATTTTACTTTAGAGTCTTCTGGATATATCTTTTATGCCTTTTTATTTTTTATTGAATATTTTGTCTTCTTTCTTCCGTCTTTTATGTAAATTTATAAATATTCTTCATCTTTTTCTAATTTTTTATATATCTTAATTTAGTAATTGAATTTTCCTCTATTTCAACTTATTCATATCTATATGTATTTTTTAATTCATGTTTACAATTGTTTATTTATTATTATTATTGACATTCAACTCTAATCATTTTCATCATCTTATTAATTTTCATCTAACATTATCTCTCTATGCCTGTATTCATTTTCACTCCTTGCATTTTGAATTGATTTATTTTATAATTTTTACTTCTACATTTGGTTATTTGTTTCACTAATGTCCTGATATATAAATGAGCACCCTATGATAAGAGTTATTTTAGCTTATTGTATTTTTTGTTAAATCAAGTTTATTTAAATAAATAAATTTTATATATTTAAACAAATGACATTATATTTAACATTCTATTTTCTAATAAAAATGAAAAAAATTGGAAAATGAGATGTTATATTTTAAAATCATCAATGCACTAATTCTTAGATCAATTAATTTTTTTTGAAAATAAATTTATAAAATTTTAGTCTCTAACCATTAAGAGAGCCCTACTTAGGGAGGTGGTTCCATGAGAACTATGGCTAGTAATGTTGAATAATATGAAATTTAGTTTTTTTTTTGAATTTCTATTATTTCCATGAATTTTGATATTTTATTTGAGATCTTAATATAATGTTTAAATATGATTTTAATTTATTTTAATTTTAATTTTTATAAATTCAAATTACATTTAATAATGTTTTTTGAGGATGAATTGTCAAAACATTGCACTTCCCCACTTGACTTTCATGATATGATATATTATTGCATATGTTCATGAAAAAAGGACAACCACCACCGCCATTAGTGTTTAGTTTCATTTCATTTTCCAAAATGATATATTTTATAATCTTTTTTTGATTATTCAAAATACACTTTATATTATAGTTAACTTAATGTGTGTTTTTAAGCTTACATTCCAATATTTGTAGGTTAGTTGGTGGGGGTTGAAAATGCATTCCAAGTTAAATTGGGTTCGAGTGCTAGGGGAAACACAATTCTCTCTATTATAGGGTGAGCTAGTGGTATGTTGATCTTGATAGGTACAACACAGATAAATCCTCTATTGGTTATCTATATTGGTTGTTCCACTGATGGGTGTTATCATAACTACAATGTCATAAGAATCTTGGATGAGGGGTGGAATCCATTGATCATATCCATGCAAGTTAAAAAATATGTTTCTGTAAATTAATTTTTCAATCTCAGTATTTTCTATTATTTTGGATCAGAGATTATTCTTATGATTTATTCATATATAGATTACATAATATCTTATATGGATAAGAAAATTACATTAAATAATTTTCAATTTATAGGAGAGGAGTTAGTTTTATTGTCCCATAAGAAGAATCATTCTATAAAAAAATCCAATTATAAAGCTTATTATTGTAGTTATAAATTATTATTCTTAATTATTATTGATGGAGCACAAACTCACTGATTTTTTAATGACTTCAATTAAATATTGGTTCTTTCTGATAACAGTTGTTTCATTATTTAACATTAAATTTACAGCTTATTTTCAGACATTATTCTTCTTATATAGAAAATATACAGGAATAAATTGGTTAAAACACATAAAACATACATTTATTGACACAAAAACATTAGAGAGTGATATTCAAGTTAGTTCTAATATGTACAAACCAACCACACATGTTCAGACACCAGAATTTCTTGGTATGATCAAAAGTGACATTTGGTCTTCAAATTCTTATTAAAGGGGCTCAAAATGAGTATGAAAATTTTGATTGTAATGAATATTTAGGACATGTATAAATAGGACACATGTCAATCCAACATGTAGTGTGGTCATAATGACAGAGCATAAATTTTATTAGATTAAAAATTCTTAAAAAATGTGTTCCAAGGGTCATAACCTAAGAGAAGACCTCATATTATCGTTAAATAATTGTAAAACATCCCTTGAATAAATTTTGAAATATATGAACATATTTTTGGTCAATCATACATGTGTATTGTTTAAAATAAAAATAAGTAAATTTGTATTGATTTAAAAATTAAAAAAACAGAGATTCAAAAGTGAAAACCTATTAAAATACCATGGATTTTAGTTAAATCCTAGTACTATGAGGGTTGATTAATTTTTGACATGTACTAACAGTTCCCTCATCAATCATTTAGCCTATTTTAATAAAATGATCAAAAGTTAATTTTTATGGATTTAGAAATAATAAAATGTGCATCAAAAGGTTAGAACATAGACAATGACCTCTTATTTTCATGAGATCATAGAAAAATGATCATTGATTTATTTGAGAAATTTATAAAGGGACCTTAAGTCAATCCAACATGCAGTGAGGATGGAATTTCTAAACAAATTGTTTTATTAGACTTATAATTGTTTAAAAAGGAGTGTTAAAGATTTAAGGCCTCACTAGTGACATTGGATTATGATCTCAATGCACTTCATATTGATTGTATGTCTATTCCCAAAAGGAAAAAATTATTTATAAATCATTTTACAATGATTTCAGGATAATTTTTGATCATCTTCTAGGTTTTGAACCTTTTTTATTTGATATCATTTCTACCTACTTCATATGAATTCAACTAATATATTCTTTTTTATGTCTTATAATTATACATTTGGATTCACCATATATATTTTATTCATCATATATTGTTGGTAGGAGTTGATACTCAAGAGGGGGGTGAATTGAGTTCCAATTAAGATTTCTGTTCAAAACATTGCAGTTAATAAAACCCCAAATTTAGAAATGGACCAATTAATTAAGGTAATAGAAATATAAATGTTCAATTGGTCAAAAGGTATCTCGATGATTGATTAATCCTCATATGAATTAGTGTAGAATACCAATTAAACTTTTGAAGCAAGTTTACTGAATTAATCAAATATACACACTAACCAAAAAAATCTATCAGAGTGAAATCAAAAATAGTTTTATGTTTTAGGAAATATAAGTAGTGGTTAAAATCAAAATATATTATTTGAGGATTTATATAACAAGGTATGCAAGAGGTTACGTCTCAAGTCCAGACCTAATCATCTCAACATGGTGATCACCTGCAACCAAGAAGCCTATATTAAAACTTGATACACAACCTTTATTGGGCTTTACTACAGTTTTCACAAACTATCCAGGGAACACAGCCTCTACCACTATTCTTCACGGGATAGATAAATAGCACAGACCACACACAGTCTCTTGCATAGTTATACATGGGAAACAAAAAATAGGTAATGTTTGATGTGAAGATATTTAGTATCCTCCAGTTCATGAACACAAGAATGTTTGTTAAATGGACTAACACACATCTCACTGATGCAAATGAAAGAAACGCAATAGAGAAGTTATGATCAGAAAGAGTTTAAAAGGCTCTACATGTTTTCAGTTCAGCTCCTGAATACTTTGAATGAGAAATGTTGAAGTTCGAGTCAATCTCTAGTAGTTGTTTCCAAAACAGAGTGTCGCGACTCTAGGTTCTAGCTTTCAAGGTTCTGCTTCTAGTTCTGATGTTTGATCAATAGTTGATGCACCATAGAAGGAAAGAATGAGTTTATCCCAGAATGATATTCGTAAATCTTATGGGTCTTTTTTTTGGGTTAATGCTGGATGGTTCAACTTTTTGATCTTGGGAGTAAGCTCTATTACACTTCTCATAAAACCCTTTCTTCATGTCCATGTATATGTTTTTCCTCTTGTATCTCTTTTGAGGTATTTTCCTTTTATATTTGAAATCTTACAATAGCAATGATTAGATAACGTGTAATCTTTTGCATACCTCATACAATCCATGGTATTGTCTTTCGAAACGTTTAATATAAGCATTAATTAATGTCATAGCATTTATTTAATCAAATATTACTGTTATAAAAATATTGAAAATGGACAAAGTATGAAAGAATAAGAATATGTAGACTGGTAGTGGCAGCCTTCATATCAGTAAGCTTCAATAGTAGGTGAACATCAGTAATATCCAAATGTATCCTTTAACAGTATGATTACACAGGTGACCATGTAACGGTGACCTTGTAGTGGTGACCTTGTAACTGTAAACTTTTATCAGTGACCTTGTAACGATGACCTTGTATTGATAGCCTTGTAATGGTATCCTCTTTAACGATATCCTTGTAACCGTGACCTTGTATCGGGGGCCTTGTAATGGTATCCTCTATAACAGTGACCTTGTAACTTAGATAAATTTAGATTAATCAATCAAGAAGTGAGATTGAGAGTATATGAATATTACTCTATTGGAATATGAAACATTAATTAAACATAATTAGCATAGAATGAAGATATGGTTATTACTTAAATGAAAAAAATATTTTGTATTATCAAAATATGATTTCTGATTATCAAAACATGATTTGGGATTATCAATATATGATTTTGGATTATCAAAACATGATTTCGGATTTTCAAAACATGATTCGAGATTATCAAAACAGGTCAGTGCAACATATACAATTACTCAATCCCCATTATTGGAATTCAATACTTCATTAAAATAGATTATTTCTTCTATATCTACTTCCAATTCAACTACATCTTTTGGATTTTTTTCTTACTTCATATTTAGCTACTAATTTTGGGTTCTTATCTATTCTAGTTTTTGATTTTAGAATTTTGTTTTGTTTTTTTTCCCTTTATTTATTATTTTTATTTTATATTATTTTGTTTTTATTATAATTATTTTGTTTCATCTCTTTATTCTTTGAATTATGAATCTACATCAATTTCTATATTGTGACATTAGAATTTTGAATTTTGAATTTAGATTTTACTTCTTTTGATTTTTCTCATGAATATACATTTTTTCTATTGCTTATTTTTTTTTCTTTTAACAATTAATTTTTTATATGCTATTTCTTTCTTATAAATTCACCTCTTGGCTTGTGCCACTACTAATTGGTTCATATTTCAATTCAGGTAATTCTTCCTTTTATTTTTTTCTCATTTGATTATTCCAGTTTCTACCATTATCTGTTTCTTACTCATTCATTTTAACATATTTTATTTTTACTTATTATTTCAAATACTTATCGATTTTGGAATTTTAATGTTATTATTTTAGTTCTAGCAATGTTTAATGTTTCACAAAAGTATTTTTAAACATTTATTTTTATTTTAATAATTGATTTTTTTGTCTCTTATTTTTTCTCTTATTTTTTTCTTATTTTAGTTTCTGTTTATTATTTTACATTTGAGTCTCTTATATTTTTCATCTAGTTTTAGTTCTGATCTTTATTTTGTATTATTTCTTATATATGAAATTATTACTATAGTTCTTCATATTTCGTCCAAAATTCTTGTACTTAATTTCATTATCTATTCCTTCTTATTGCACTTATCTTTTCTTTATTTTCTTTATTTATTTACATATTATTGTCATATCCTACTGATACTTTTTTGGATGTACTTTCAATCCACTTTTGAGATTCTCCTTATGAATTTTTTTTGATTCTTCTTGGAACTATATTCACAATTGGAATTATATAATTCCCTCTCCTTCTCCTTCTAGATTATTGTTTTCAAATATTAACATTGAATCTAGTTCTCCTTTTACTTTGAAATAAAATCCTTATCATACTATTTTTTTGTTTATATATCAATTTTTTCTTTTATTTTGACCATAATTTATGAAATATTAATTTATTCCCACTGATGATATTAATTTTATATTCTGTCTTCTAATTTTGTTTTTAATTTTTTTTCACATATTTTGAATCTTGTTGCTACTTAACAAATCCTCATTCTGGTTTATATATTATGGATTATACTTTATCCCTTTATTCCACTTTACCCCCACTTCCAAATTTGATCATCACTTTAAAATATCACATTTTAGTATTATATCTAGTGGTACTTTGAATTTTGAATTACTATATCTATATTTTTTGTTTCACTTTCAGTTCAACTTTTTCTAGTATTATTTGTTTCACATATCTCTAATTTTGAATATATTTATCGATTAAATTTTTTTCTGGTTTTATTAAATCCTATTTTGATTCACTTCTAACTCTATTTTGAATTCCCCTTCTCTTTCAAGTTTTTTAAAACTATTGTTGTTGTTTGTGCTCTTTCTCCAACTATGAAATTGAAAACTGCATTTTCATATAATTCATGTTAGCATTCTTTATATGTATAAATGTTTTCACTTTTTATTTCTAACTCTTATTTATTTCTTCTATTATTTCCCCTCAAAGTAATATCCTTTCTTCATCCCTTGAATCCTTATTTTGATAATTCACAATACACTTTATATTTTAGTTTGGTAACATGAAGTGTGTTTTTATGTTAACATTCCAACAACCTGTAGGTTAGTTTGTGGGGGTTTCACATGCATTCCTTGTGATATCGGTTTTGAGTGTTGTGGGTAAACACAATTTCTCCTAGTATGGGGTGGGATGGTGGGATTTTTAATTTTTATAGGACTTGTGTGAATAAATCAACTTTTGGTGATTTGTACTAGTCGGGCCACCTCGTAGCATTTTTTCAATTACTAGGTCATTAGAATCTTAGGGGGACGGGTGAAATATGATGATCCTCTACATATAACATAATATTTGTTATATTTAGAATCTAATCATATGACTAAAACTTATCTATTTTTCTATATCAAAGTTTATTCTTAAGAGTTAATTAGATATGGATTTCATATTTTTTAGATAGGATAGTAAATGTACATAAAAAACATGTCACTTAATGGATGATATTTAGTTTCATGGTTCATTAAAAAGTACCATTCAATAAATTTTTTTACTACTACAGCTGATTATATCATTTGGAAGATATTATACCCAATTATTGTGGATGTAGCACAAAGTCACTTATTTTTGAATGATTTTGATTCAAAATTTGATTCCTTGTGATAACACTAGTTCTTTTTTTCAACATTAAATGTTAATATTAAATTTTTTTAACTCCATTCTATTTACATTAAATATATTTTCAAAAATAGTGGTCAAAAATTTATCAAATGAGATTATATTTTTATGAAAACATAGGAAAATGATACTCAATTAATTTTGGATATGTACTAATCAAATAGTCATCTATATGGCACTCATATTTGTCATTATAATTAAAACTGTTTCTTCTTATTTCCCATTCATAATAAATTGGGCCAAATCATGAAAATGTTTTTAAATTTTTATGAATTTATTACTTGTATGAATATACCATTTTTCAATCTGACGTGTGGTGTGGTCATAATGACAAAACATATATTTTTATTATATTTGAAAGTCATTAAAAACAATCACTTGAGGGTTATAACATAGATATCAACCTAATATTATATTTTAATTATTTAAAAACATCCATTATTTTATTTATGACATGTACAAATAGATCGCATGTCAATTTGACATTTAGTTTGCTCGAAATGGCCAAAAGTGTGTTGTTATTAATTTAAAAGTCAAAACACGTGCATCATAGGGTAAACCCTATAAAAATACATCATATTGTTGTTAAAACATATAAAAATGATCTTTATTTTATTTTTTACATGTTGTAAAATACCCCACATCAATATGACATAAATCTATCCTAAAATGAAAAAATCACATTTTTATTGATTTAAAAGCTAAAAAAATAGCTTTAAAAAGATAAAACATAGAAAATGACTTTGAATTTTCATGAAATTACAGATCATCAAAAATAAATTAATTTTTGACATGAATGAATAGAAATCACATAAATCTAACAAACAGTGTGGTTATAATTACAAATAAAGTGTTTTATAAGGCTTAAATGTATATAAAAACATGCATCAAATAGTCAAGACCAAACAAATGACCTCAAATTGTAAGATATCCACTCTTTGGATTGATTGAAAAAATGTTCCTCCATGTCAAAAATTATTAAATAATCTTTGTACAATGATTTTATACTAATACAATAATATCATATAGGTTTGACCCTTTTACATTAACATCTATTTCTAGGCTCTACTTTTACCTTATTCTTATATTATTATATTTATGTCTTATTTTAATACTTTTTTCCCATCAGCATCTACATTTTATTCCACAAATACCATTAATTCTTCCTCATAATTAACATTCAAATTAATTATTACTCTAGTTTAGAACTAGCAATTCAATTTTAGATTCAACTCCTACTTCTAACTTTTTTCATAATTAGAATTTAAATATAACTTTTGGATTCATACCTTTTCTTCTTTTGTATTTTGGATTTTTTTTATGTTTCTAATATTATTTATATTACTTTATATTGTTATTTATTTCCACATATTTTGGTTCAACTATTTATTTTTTTATTAATATACTTCCATTTCATGACTATGATTTAGGTCATCTATAATTATGATTTAAATATTACTTATTTGGATTATTCTTATGTTTATGCCTGATTTTATGTCATTAATTATGTTTTTTTCTAACTTGTCATTCTCCCATTACTTATATCTCTATTTCTTATGATCTATTCTCCTAGATTTTTCCTCTACTCATTGGTCCATATTTCACATAATATTATGATTTCATTTTATGTTTTTTATATGAGTCCTAAATCTTCTACCTTTGAATTTTTTATCCTTGATTTCTTTTTATTATTTTTATATTGATTTAATGACTATATTGGTCATTTTCGCCCAAATTTACCCATGTTTTAAGGGTCAAGCGGTCTCTTGTAGTGTAGCTTGGGTTGTCGAATCCTCATAGACCTAAGAAGAACATTTAGACACTCAATAAAAAGAGATGGATTTTGGGCTATGAAGTGGCCAACTTGGGTTGATTTTAGATTTTTTTAAAAGATCACTAAAAGATCTATGTGAATTAAAATTATGAGAAAATGAGTTGATCCTAGGTTAATGCTTGGGGTGGATTGAATGAATTCCTTTTTTTACGATTTTAATTTCATTAACTCGAGAAGGATTCATGAAATGAATTCAAACTAACCTCACCACTTACTGATTAAACACCTTCAAAACACATGATAATCAGCTATACACTTGTAGGATCATTTTCATGAGCACTCCAAGGTAAAGGATGTAATTAGCACATGAAAGTGGGGTGAATAAATTCAATAAGGAAGAGGAAGAATAAAAATAATTGAATGAAAGAAACTCAATTAAAAGAAATTAATGGCATTTAGGGCATGAAAAATAACATTAAATCCATCCCCTTGCTACTCCCTTGGATCAACCCATAAAAGAGCTACCCCTCCATTGATGACAAGTTCTCAACGGAAGCGGAAAATAGACTTGCGAGGGTGGAATTGAAGAAGTAAAAACAACAAAAATAACGATCACTCCACCGTTGTGTGAACAAAATCACAAGGCTTGGTGTGAATAAATTCACACTTGAGGCAACGGTATCAAGGTGATGAGGAGAAGAATATAACAAGAGAAGAAGAAGAACATTTATTGAAGACTAATGTGATTCGAACAACTTACATTAGAAGGAAGAACATTACAAAGGCAAATTGGCATAATAACATTACAATGAAACGAAAGCACCAAGATGCTAAAATACTCCATCCATACTTCCTTAAATAGAAATTTTGGAAGCCTTTGGCCGAGATCCCATCATCCCATGTGCATTTAATTAATTTTGTTGGAGAAGGGTGTGTGGACATTTAATGCATAAGTGACTTTTCAACTCTTGCCTCGAAGTGGGAGACAACTTTCTACACCAAACAGAAGCGCCGAAAGCACCATCTAGAAGAACGAATTGGAGTGGGACATAGAGGACTTAAATGCACCCCCGGATTTCCCCTAATATCCTGTAAAATGTCTGCCCAAAATACTCTGGGGTTCGGGAGATATGATTGAAATAGTGGGCTCTTTGTCTCGGACATAGAATCTGGCCCAGAATTAAATCTTCAACTTGGTCCACCTTAATCACCACCATCTAAGACGAATTAGCATAGGATACAGAAGAATTATTTGATCCTCTATATTTATTATATCCTCCCATGAATTTTGGGCTTTATTAGGCCTGTATTGTGGGACCCACAGTCCGATCAGTGGGGTGATATCCAATCTGCCTTCTCCAGAATTGTTTCCTTTCTTCACCAAAAATCCTCATCATACTTTATGAATCCTCCATTGATCCCTGAATGAAAAATGATCATATTTATGTTTCTATCCATTTGCAAGAATATCAAATTAAAATATTGATAATTACATTCTTTTAAATCAGATGAAACCTTGGGCCTAAATTGGTGCATATTAGGCATGAAGTGCACAAATGATGAGAATGAGTGTTCAAAATGTAAAATGAACTAAAATGGTATTTATGAATAACAAGGTACATTAAAACTAAATATATTAGCAATGAATATTAGCCTATTGATGTGGCTAATCACACCCCCCAACTTGAGTTTTGCTAGTCCCGAGCAAAATATATCTCACAAAAATGGAATTCAAAAGACCTTTTCCAAAAACATTTTAATACACATTTCTCACCCAAAGATCACATACCAAAAAATTATGTAACCAATCCAAATCATTTAAAAAAAGATATTTCCATAAGAATATCTCAAGCCTAAGCCCATTCCTTTATTCAAATTCATTTTCATATTTCATCCAAATTCAATTAAGCATGATGAAGTGTTGTGCGTCACAATAGACATGGGGGTTCACTTCCATTCGAGGGAGAAAAGATGGAAGCGCTAGGAGAAATCAAATTTTAATAATAAGATGAGTAATAATTTTTTTATTTTCTTTTTTTTTTGGGTTTTTTTTGCAATTTTTCCATTGTAATTGAAATTGAACTCAATTGAGTCAACCCATGTAGCAAGACTTTTCTAATGAGTCCCAGGCTCAAAAAACTTAGGGAACCAAGTGAAGCTCACATCCTGAGGCCTCATATCGAGTTAACTCAATCAAAAACAAATTCAAATTACCACAAATAGAGATAAAATGCCCAACTCTAGGCCAAAAAACTATGGAGTCATGATCCCCAAGTGCCGAAAGCCACACATTAGTTCAATTCATTTCTCTACATGGAATAGATTTTTTTTCAATACTCATGTTAAAATTAAAATGATCGCCAATCCTATGCTATTTATTATGGGTCCCCAAGAACTCAAACTAAGACCCCACAATCTAGAGGATATGCATTTTGTTTTTTTGTTTAATGGATGAAAATATAACACTGAAAATTCACATCGGACAACCACACTTTCCAATATCTATGCACATGAATATAAACTTGCATTAAAATCAGAATCAAGGCATGCAAAATTATTTGATATCCAATTTCAGATTTTGGAATGTGTGTTATCATGTTCAAGGTTAATGACATTTTTCCTTCCACACATTTTCATCTCCTCCCCCCCCCCCCAACTTGGAATACACTTTCCCCAGTGTTTAAAGAATTGAAACATAGAAGAGGCAAGATAGAAGTTCAACGAAGACATTGAAAATGAAAATTATGGAATGAAGTCACCCGGTGGTTGATGTTGAAAATGCATTCCCATGTCTCCCTTCAGTTCTGGTTTATCTCCCAATGGTTTGGATGGTTGTTACCAGCTTTTCCCAATGACCTATGACATGCCTTTAAAAAAAATTAATATATATATTTTTTTGTATTTTTTTAACCTAAAAAAGGTATAAATAACATAAATTGATGATACATTGTCTTCTCTTAAATTTCTGGGTAAGGTATTACTCAGAGATCCCACCGCGTGACACAGATGAATACGGTGCTCCCCTTTCATATCCATCCTTACTCATAAAATAAGAATAGGTCAACAATCTATTTTTTTTAAATACCAACAAAAATATAAAATAAAATAAAATAAACTGATTATACATTGTATTCATTATATTTTCTGGGTAAGGTATTACTCAGGGATCACACCGCGTGACACGGATGAATACGGTGCTCCCCTTGGATACCCATCCTTACTCATAAAAGAAGAACAGGTCAAAAATCTATTTTTTTAAATACAAAGAAAAATATAAAATAAAATAAAATAAACTGATGATACATTGTCTTCTTTATATTTTCTGGGTAAGGTATTACTCAGGGATCACACCACATGACACAGATGAATACGGTTCGCCCCTTTCATACCCATACTTACTCATAAAATAAGAACAGGTCAACAGTCTATATATTTTTTTTAAATAAAAAAATGAAGAAGAAGAAAAAAAAGATGATTCAAAAAGATTAGAAACATGAAGACCATGGGTTGCCTCTCGTGCAGCGCTTTTGTTTAACAACGTTAGCCCGACATGGATCCTAAATCTATCAATTTTTTCCTGGTTCATAGGTTGGCTCTGTTAACTCTACTTCTATTTCCTTTTTATTCAATGATTCAATGAATGGTTTTAACCTATGACCATTGACCTTAAAAATGATACCAATTCTGGGATCCGGAATCTCTACTGCCCCATGGGGGTACACATGATGCACTATGAATGGACCTGACCATCTAGACCTTAACTTTCCCGGGTGTAAATGATGTTTTGAACTATAAAAGAGCATAGGTTTTCCCAGTTCAAATTGTTTGAATTTGATATTCCTAGATTGGTAGGCTTGAACTCTAGAATTATTTATCCTTGAATTTTCATAAGCCTCCATCCTATGTTCCTCAAGTTCATTAAGATGTAATTTCCTCTTTTCTACGGCTAAAGAAATGTCGAAATTCATTTTTTTGATCGCCCAAAATGCCTTATTCTCAATTTCAATAGGTGAATGGCTTGATTTTCCATAAACCAACCTATATGGTGACATTCCTAGGATGGTTTTGAATACTGTACGATATGCCCAAAGAGCATCCAAGAGTTTCTCAGACCAATCATTCCTAGAGGGGTTGACAGTTTTTTCAAGAATTTGCTTAATCTCCCTATTTGCAAACTCAGCTTGACCATTGGTTTGAGGATGGTATTCAGTGGAAACTTAATGATAAATTCCATACTTATACATGAGTGAAGAGAATGGGTGATTACAGAAATGGGTTCCATGATCATTGATTATAGCCCTCAGAATTCCAAATCTAGAAAAGATATTCTCTTTTAGAAATCAGATCACAACTTGATGATCATTAGTCTTGATGGGAATGGATTCAACCCATTTTGAGACATAATCAACAGCTAAGAAGGTGTAGAGGTATCCCTTGGAGTTTGGAAAGGGTCCCATGAAATCAATTCCCCAAAATTCAATGATTTCAACGACCAGAATGGGAGTGAGGGGCATTTTATTCCTTTTGGAAATGGATCCTAATTTCTGACACTGAGGACAAGTTCTACAGAATTTGAAGGAATCCTTAGTGAGGTTCGGCCAGTAGAAACCACTTTGGAGGACCTTTGCAGTTGTTTTCTTTGTAGAAAATTGGCCTCCACATGCCTCTCCATGACAAAATTTTAGAATGGACTCTTGTTCAGACTCGGGAACACATCTCCTGATGATTTGATCAGGACATAACGTGAAGAGGTAAGGATCATCAAACACATTGTGTTTGACATCAGAAAGAAATTTCCTCTTAGCTTGGGTCCCCAGGAATTTTAGAATGTCTACTGTCACCAAATGGTTTGCTATGTCAGCATACCGAGGGAAATCACTCATTGAATAGAGGTTCTCATCAGGAAATGAATCAGACACAGAGAGGTGGTGTGAGTTGTCTTTGAATTCCATCCTAGAGAGGTGATCAGCTACAACATTTTCAACACCCTTTTTATCCTTAATGGTTAAATCGAACTCTTGAATAAGAAGGACCCACCTAATCAATATAGCCTTGGAATCTTGTTTTTGGAAAAGGTATTTTAGGGCTGAATGGTCAGTGAAGACAATGATGGGTGATCCTAAGAGATAAGACCTGAATTTCTCTAAGGAAAAGACAACAGCAAGCATCTCTTCTCAGTGGTGGTGTAGTTTATTTGTGCATCATTTAAAGATTTTCTTGCATAAGCAATGACACATGGAGTTTTCTCACACTGTTGTCATAAGACTACCCCTACAGAGAAATCACTTGCATCACACATGAGCTCGAAAGGAAGTTTTCAATTTGGAGATTGCATGATAGGTGGAGATATAAGAGTTGACTTCAG
Organism: Viscum album; assembly: GCA_963277665.1. Taxonomy (NCBI): domain Eukaryota; kingdom Viridiplantae; phylum Streptophyta; class Magnoliopsida; order Santalales; family Viscaceae; genus Viscum; species Viscum album. Next base: position 1,823,366,183 of record OY728164.1, read on the forward strand.
TGTATAGAATGATTCATCACAGCTTTCTATCCATAAAAATGGAGAATCTTTTACCAATAGAGCACAAAGTGGTCGAGAAATAGAGCTGAAATTCCTAATGGACCTTCTATAAAAGCCAACATGTCCTAAGAAAGACCTCACTTCCTTAACAGTTTTAGGAGAGGGAAGGTGACGAATGATGTCAACCTTAGCTTTATCAACTTCAATCCCTCTACCAGATACCAGTTGACCTATAACATGTCCTTCACTTACCATGAAATGGAAGTTTTCCCAATTTCGTATGAGATTCTTATTCTCACACCCTGACAAAACCTTTTCAACATTTAGAGGGCATCCCTCAAAAGTATCCCCAAAGATGGAGAAATCATCCATGATGACCTCTAAACAATCCCCCACCATGTCCGAGAAGATTCCCATCATGCACCGCTGGAAGGTACCAGGGGCATTGCATAACCCAAAGGGCATGCGCTTGAAGGCAAAAGTGCCGAATGGATAGGTGAACGTTGTTTTTCCATGATCCTCTATAGAGACTTTGAATTGATTATACCCTGAGAATCCATCTAGGAAGTAGTATAATTGATGACCCACCACTCACTCGAGGACTTGATCAATAAAGGGCAAGGGGAAATGGTCTTTATTGGTATAAGAGTTGAGCTTCATATAGTCAATACAGACACCCCATCCACTACTAACCCTTGTTGGAAGCATCTCTCCATCATTATTGGTTATTGTTGGGATTCCAGACTTCTTTGGAACCACATGGATTGGGCTTATCCACTCACTCTCAGCTATAGGATAGATGATACCAGTTTTAACAATTTCAAAAGTACTTTTCTCACTACATCCATGAGATTAGGATTGAGTCATCGCTGAGGTTGACGACATGGCTTTGAATCAGATTCTAGAAAAATTCTATAAGTCCGGATAAGTGGGATAATCCTAGGAATATAAGATAGGGTCCATCCAATGGCTTTCTTATGTCTCCTAAGGACATCTAGAGGCATCCTCTCATGATTGGATTCAAGAGAGGAAGAAATGACAATAGGAAAGGATTGATTGTCCCCTAAGAATGCATACTTGAGTGATGAAGGTAAAACATTAAATTCAAGATCAGAGTGGTTATCAATTTCCAAGAAAGGATGAGACTTTGTATTGAACTTAGTTTCTTTGTTCAGATTTCTTGAAAAAATTGGTTCCTTGTGAAAATAATTTTCATCCACTAAATTAGCTAGAGTAGTTTCATGAATGGGTATGGACTCAATGTTATTGATTTCACCCATGTTATCATTGATTGGTGATTCTAGAAAATCATCAATATAGAAATTTGAAAGAGATTCAAGCCAAGGAGGCAAATTTCCCTCATGTGAACAAAGAAAATTAATCTCTTCTTAACTTAAACATCCTTTAGTAATTCCTTGATGTTCCATGAGTTCACTATCAACACTACCTATCCAATTAACCTCATGGATCTCTTCATCATCCCAAATTTGAGAGTTTTCATTATAGATGTTCAAGACTAGACTCATGTTTCCAAAGGTGATGGTCATGTTCCCATTTCGGACTCGGATAACAGAGTTGATTGTTGCAAGGAAGGTACGACCATGGATGATTGGGGTTTTCTCCCTAGGACCTAAGCTTGGGTGATTGTATAGAACAATAATGTCAGCCGGGTAAATGAAATTTGCAACTTTCACCAAAACATCCTTCAAGATATCCTTTGGAACTCGAACACTATGATGAGCAAGTTGAAGAGTGAAAAATGTGGGTTGGAGTTCTTCGAGCCCTAACTGAGAATACATAGAATAAGGAATGAGGTTCGCACTAGCTCCTAGATCACACAAGGCTTTGACAACTTTGTTCTCTCCTAGTTCAACATTTATGTAAGGGCATCCTGGGTCTTTCATCTTTGGAGGAAGGGTTCCTTGGATTGTTGTGCTAACATTTGCTGCTAGAATGACTTGATTCTTATGTGATAATTTCCGTTTAAATGTGCAGAGGTCCTTAATGTATTTTGAGTATGCAAGAATGGTTTGAATGGCATCGAGGAGTGGAATGTTCAAAATGACTTGTGGGAAAATTTCCCTCAATGTTTCACTCAAGTCAGGCTTGGTTTTCCCCCTCATGCGTTGAGGAAATGGAGCAGGTTGTGGGGTTGTTTTTTGAAGAGTTGTTTCTTTCACATTTTTATTAGTATATCCAGTTTTTTCATGTGTTTCATTTGAATTTTCATTAGAGTTTGAATCTTCAGGTGGGTTTTTAACTATTTGTTCAGGTTTCTCAATTGATTTCCCACTTCTCAAAACTATCACAGCCTTTATTTGTTCATGAGTTGTTTGACTTCAACTTGTCTCCCCCCTTGATGTTTGTTATGGAATGGCCTATGTGGGCATGGGTTCCTTTCCAGTTTTGATGGTTTGAAGTTATTGTTTCAGGGAAGAGACTTCTGAGTTCATCCATTCCATTTGTTTGCATAGTTTTTCAATGACTGGGAGAGGGACAGATTGGGAAGGGGATTGTGTTGGTTGGGTTATCCCAGGGGGATACTTTGGTTGATGGATGGGTTTTTGGTATTAGACTGGAGGATGTTGGTATTGGACTGGTTGTGGTTAGAATTGGTTATGGTTTTGATAATTTTGTGTAGGTTAGGGGTTTGGTCCTTGTGGTTGGCTAGGTTGTTGGTTATCTTTCCATCGGAATCCTGGGTGGTCATTATACCTTGGGTTGAATGTGTTTGGGTATTGAGGCTTTTGAAAGTTTAGGGAATTGACTTCAACAGGTGGTCCTCCTAAAAGAACATCCTTGATGGAAGGAATGGTTGGGCAGTTGTCTGTTTTGTGGTCATGTTTTTCACAGATTGTGCCAACAAGTTCTACAGTTGGGATTTTAAAAATAATAGAGTGAGAGGAAAAAATCATTCTAGGAAAACAAAATAATAACGTGGAGTAATTTTAATCTCTAACATCATAGTATTAATTCTATGATCATTTCCATAATTCTAGGTCTATAACCTATACTTATACTTAACCTTAGGGACAACCCTAAACATACCATAGAAATATTTCAAGGTATCTCACTAATGCTTTTCAGATCCTAGTTTCCAAAGGTTAACTAAACCTTCACTCTGATACAAACTATAGATACCCACACTTGACATACATAGAAATTACATTACTTTTTTGGAATACTTAATACATGACAAAAACTGATGCCCAAAGACCGTATTAGTTTAGTGTCTTGGAAACTCAGAACATAATCTCCTAATCATGGTGAAAGATCTTCAACATCTTCCATAAAGATATTCCCCATTGGTTTTCTTACCTAAAATCATTCATTATATCCTGAGGAAAATAAAACATAAAAAGGGTGAGCTCAAATGCTCAGTTAGGGTAAACTTTGAGAAGTTAAAAAAACAATCCATAAATATTTGAACGTAAAGACATGAACAGAAAACATCAAAATCTTGAGCAATGACATAAATATTGGCAGTAAAGAAGTCACGTATCATAAATGAACCTTGACCATGATAAAATAAAAAAATATAATTGTGGCAAACCATTAATCACATTATATGATTTCCATAGTAGCCAATGCATTGCGGCCAAGACCATCATAGTGGACAAAGTCCCTTACTGAATCGAGTTCACTCATCATTCTAGTCTTTTATCATGAAACTGAATTTACTTGTCATTCCTGCCATGTCTATCTCATGAGATATAAATCTTTACCCAATGCATTGGAGGGATATATAGGTACCACCTATCTCATTTTAAATCATTCTTATGTGTGACACAAAAAAAATCATAAATCATTCATCATAACCCAAAGAATAAAATGGGTTTCATAAACCTCGTCCCATCGTGACGTAATCTATATAAAACAAATGGATAACATTTCATTGTAATAAAACTCAAACCGTGTACATAATAGAGACATTATACTTGAAATATAATCATGCAAAATAATGTCATCTTAGATGGAAAAATGTTTTGATAAAACACTTGAAATGAATTCTTGAGGAAAATATACTTTCTTCTTCAAAATAATTTTCTGTTCACAAAATTCCACTCAATTTTAAAAGAAAATGATTTTATTGAAAATAATCATGAAATAATGTACAGTAATATTCATGAATCAAATGCATTATGAAACCGTAAAATTCCATTCATGCCATATATGTTGGGAAAACATTCTCCTTGTACTTTTTCCAGAAAAGTCAAAAAGTTCCTCGTATGGTAAACAAATGAAAGATTCCTTCCATAACACAATGTAAAAGTCAAAGTGGGTAAACATAACTTTAAAAATAGATGGAAGAATATTAAATATTTTATAAAAAAACATTTTTATGGACATGGATGAAAAATATAACCCTAGTAAATACTTACTTATAATCAATCTCAGATAAAATGAGATTGAAAAATTATCCCTTACATTATGTCCAATTTCTTCCGTATGTGTATAAGACTATTATATAGTGGGCTTAGACATATTATTAACTTGAAATAGAACCATAATAATATTTATTACATCATATATTATTCACTTAAGACTTTATATTACCCGTTCATGTGTCAATTCCATGTTAATGCATTGTTTTGGGTAAAATCATTTCATTTGTTGTATGTGTTTCGACTTGTAATTATTCATATGATTAATTGGATAAATATTACATACTTCCCGAATGTAAAACAATATATATATATATATATAATATATTCATAATTTAAATATATATAATAGATTGATAAATGGAACAAAATACACTGTTCATGGGGACGGTAGACCATACGTACGCATGAACGCTGTTTTCGTTTCCTTATTAATTTGAATTGAAGTAAATGACATATATATATACATAAATCTAGTATCATTATTTTTTCATATGTTTCATGATAAATTATTATATATACATGATAATCATTCTTTGATGGTTAACATGGAGAATGAATCTCATCGCATTGTGGAGATGGTAGTCCGTACATACGCAGGAGCGACAATATCATTCTTTTGATATTAAAATCATATATAAGTGGATGGTATATCATATATAATGAATCAAAATAATGTTATATTTATTATTTATATCATATATACTCATTATTATACCCATCTAAATGATGAAATGTTTGAATAACAAACTACACAACGACGTGGAGACGGTAATCCGTACGTACACACATGTGGTGTCTTTTTCATTCATAGGATTGATAAAATACCTAATATGGTTCTAAATTTTTTGAAATAACATCATAGTATAACGAAGATATGGGAGTTATTATTTTTTATTGGAAAAAAATAATAATGATGTGTAAGAAGAAAGGAACTTGAAATATGTGGTTAGATATTTAAATCTTCTTCGGGTCTTCCTTTTGATTTGATCAAAAGGTATCATTATGTTGGCTCTCCGACTAAAGTAATGCCTCTAGGATGAAGGGAGGATAGTTGAGATTGTATTTGGTCAGGTTTTGTCAGATACAAATGGCTTTGGAGGTGTGAATTAGAGATATCGTAGAGTGGCCTTTTATAAGAGGGGGTGAGGGGAACCTTAGAAAAAACTTAAAATATTATTTTATAATAAATTCATATTCGGATTATAATGGCTCTAAAATGACTTTTTTCAAGGATAGAATGGGGATGGGTCGAAATCCTATCAACCAATAGGTTTTAGACAAGTTTAGGTTACTGTTTTAACCTTTTCATTTAGATTTAACTCACAATTAAATAATTTAACTTTTACTGTGTCTTCTTATATTCTTAGACTATATGGTTAATAGACTTACTATAACCTGAAAATCAAACCCTAATGTTTTCATTAATGTCATATATAATATTATATAAGTCTTTTGGCTGAACTGTAGACTTTTAGGACAATTATATTAATTAATAGTATAATCTTTGTTTTAAAAACTCTTTTATGTCAATTTTGACACTATTTGGTATTTTGTTTTTTATAAATTCATACCAACATTATTACTTCGATGAAAAATCATCTAACCAACCCTAATATATTATATTAACCTATTAAATTAGTTTAAATCATTAAAAGTCTCACAATAAATTTATTTGGGTATTTATAATATCAATTATGTTAATATTTCATTACTAAGGTAATTACTGTATCATCATTGTGCCATAAATAAATTAAATTATATAATGTCTATAAATTCTAAATAAAATACCATTATTTATGAAATTTATTTTACTTTCTGATGAATATTTATAGTCGAATTTTTCTTATGTATAACCCTATATTAAAAATTTTTTACTTATTAAACTTTGATTTTAACTCTCTTAACTCTTCTTTGAATTAAATAATAATAAATGACCTAATCTAATCTAAGTGGACCTAATGGGTCATATTTTATTCCTAAGGATGTTTTTGGTATAATTGCACTTATCCAATAGAATTAGGGCATGTTTTAGGGTAATAATAATATCATTTGTATGCTCAATTACCCTATTTACTTTTGACCGTGGAAATAATAGTAAAAAATTATTATTCACCAAAAATTATTTTTATCTTATTGAACCGCATTTTACTTACTGATATCAACCGTGTCTCTCAAATTTTTGAAAGTCCACTCATATAAGCAGTAAAATTATGTTTTATGTAAATTTTCAATTTCTCCTAAGAGGTGGGTAAAAGACGGTAAAAAGTTCAATAAAATTTATATATATATAAATTATTTTAAAATGACCTCAATGAATTACATTGAACATATATATGTTTTATGTATCTATTTTAAACTAAAATAAATTATTATTTAAATAAAAATTCAGTTTTAACCAATAACTCTGTGCTTTCACTATTCATCAAAAGTTAAAAGTATTCAAAAAAATACCAAAAATTCACTCTATGATAATTTCTATATTCTGAATCCAAAAATAAAGTCCATTTTGAAAGATAAAATTTAAAAAATTTCAAAAACTGGGAATTACTATTCATAAAGCCTAGTTTATATACTATTTTAACAACATATCATTGTTTAGTGAAACACTATATTGTGTACTACACACGCTATCGAGGAAGGCCGTGATTGTGTGTAATATAAGACAAGTCAGGGTTTCATGTAGTGGAAGACCCCTTTGGTGTTGCGTATAACATAATCAAAACATATTTCATTAAACATAATCTATACTAAATGTTTTATAGAATAATTCCTGCAAAACGAACTTGAAATTGTGTGTAACACGAGCCATGAATTGTATTTTATATACCGCATACTAATATGGTGAAGTGTATAGTACAAGCTATTCATGGTGTAGTGTACAATAGAAGACATCAATGAAATTAAAAGGAATATATCTCATAAAATCACATGGTGTTACATTCTACCCCACATAAAATGAATTTCTCCCTTGAAATTCATCGGCGTTATAAATCATTTACTACGTGAAAGTATCATTCATAGAAACCCACATCGTAAAAAGGTATAATAAAACATAATTCTAAAAAGTGAAGTAGGAAACATAATGCTTCCCAAATTAACTCATCAACAGGTTTCCACATAGGAGAACATAAGTGAAAATATGGATATAGAAGAGAAATATAACCATCATGTTCTGATGAATAGTGGTAGGGAACATGGCTATGAAAAATCCAACAATCACAAAGACATAAATTTGTGATGATCAAAGGTACCATCTGATTCATCGAATATGAGGGTACTAGGAAAATGTTTTTTGTTTTCAAGATAATTTCCCTAATATAGAATAATTAAAAGAAATACATACTTGATTGTGGTACAATCTCACTGTTGTTTGTGCCTTAAAAAATTTCCACTTCAAATCTTAAAAAAATGAAGTTGAATTTCTCTTCCATGAAGTGTTAGCTGATCATGCGATAGAATGATAGGTCATTCCATCTATCTCAAACATAATGTTATAAGAGGTTATATACATAAGTCCATCTTATGGTGAGATTAACAGTATATGATTCCAAAAATGGACTTATACATCATCTATCATATTGATTAATAAAATAAAACCAATTTCTACTAACCAGGGAATTCCTATAGACCAGTGGTAGGAGATAAAGGCATGTCGCACTTCGGTTGTGGGTTCTATTCCCACAACCTTGTCCGACACGATGAGTTTTCGCTGGTCCTGGTAGTTTTCTTTTTTCTAAAACAACACAATTATAATAATACAGAAATAATACTGAAAAAAAAAAGTTCTAGACTTAAAATTTACTATCTGATGTTTTTCATAATACATTCCAATCCTTAGACTTATCCAAAATACGTCTGTCCAATATCATAGAATAATGAAACCGATTACTAGAATGTTCACATAACAAGCACGTGAATACCATCATTTATCCCCTATATATCATAAGATATATATTTTTGATCAGATTCCAAACATGTGAATATCTTAATCAGGTATTCTCCTAAAACATAAATTACCATAGAACCATAGTGAAAACATTAATGTTGTCAAAAGTAACTCTTTCCACATACCAAAATCCCAAAAATTTTATATACTCAATCCATGATATCACTTTGTCCTTATATCATTCATGAGCTCATTAAACATTCATTATATTCATATCCTTTATTTATGAGATTATTAGGTGCTTTCCAAAAATATATCAATCACTTTTCATGGTTACCAGTACCATTCAACATATACTTTCAAATACTCAAGGAAAATCTACAGTATAACAATCCTTATATTTTTCTTTATTCCATAGTACCATACAATATTCTTGATAAAAATGCAATCATTCCACTAGATTCTTAAACCATTGACTACGCTTCTTCATTTTATTCCTCAACACTTATTTCATCTCATATATCATTTGTAGTCTCTTCATCTTCATAAACATAAATTCTACCCATACGACCATGCTGATTCTATTCTTGAGATTTTCCCTTAGAGCATTGGTTTGTATAATTCCCGTACATTCCACATTTAAAACATTTAACCTTGGTTGATGTTTTATCAGTACCATTATCCATGTCTACTGTGTTAACAGAACCTTTTCCTTTGTAATTAATGTTTTTGGGTCCTTCTTTTCTACACCCAAAGCATCTTCCAGTTCATTCAAAACATTCTCCTTGATGCCTCTTTACACATGATTTACATGAGGGAAATTGAACTTTCTTTCCTCTATGATCATCATGAAACTCCTTATTTCTCTTATTAACTAAGTTATGAAACATACCAAAGTTGATATTATTGATCATATTACGAGATTGCTGATTGGGCATAATAACAATGTTTCACCTTCCAAATACCATTTAATTTGGATGATCAAGAAGAATATCATTCCATTCTCCATCAAATTCTCCATTAACATGATTATTCCTCTTTCCAGCCATTTTCTAAAACCCAAAAAGAATAGTGTGAGAGGCAAAAATCATGATAGGAAAACAACATAATAATGTGGAGTACATTAAATCCCTATCATCTTAGGATTAATTATATGATCATTTCCGTAATTCTAGGTCTATAACCTAAACTTATACTTAACCTTATGGACAACCCTCGACATACCTTAGAAATATCTCTAGGGATCTCACTAAAGTTCATTTGGATCCTACTTTCCAAAGGATAACTAAACCTCCGCTCTGATACCAACTGTAGAGACCCACACTTGATGTACATAGTCATTACATTACTTTTTCGAAATGCTTAATACATGACAAAAACAGATGCCCAAATACCGTATAAGTTTATTGTATTTGCAAACTTGGAACATAATCTCCTAATCATGGTGAAAGATCTTAAACTTCTCCCATAAATATATTCCCATGTGGTTTTCTTACCTAAAATCTTTCTTTAAATCCTGGGGAAAATTAAAACATAAAAATGGTGAGCTCAAATTCTTAGTAATGGTAAACATGTAGAACATATAAAAACAATCCATAAATATTTGAAAGTAAAAACAAGTACATAAAACATAAAAATCTTGAGCGATGACATAAATATTGGAAGTTCATAAGTCATAGATCATAAAGGAAAATTAATCATGATAAAATAAAACATGTAGTTCTGGAATGCCATTAAGAACATGATATGATTTCTATAGAAGCCAAGGCATTTCTTCCAAGACCATCATTGTGGACAAAGTCCCTTACTGAATCGAGTTCACTCCTCCTTCCAGTCCTGTATCACTGAACCAGATTAACTTTCCATTCCATCCATGTCTTTCTCACAAGATATAAATCTTTACCCATTGAATTAAAGGGAGATATCAGTCCCACCCATCTCATATTGAAATCATTCTTACATGTGCCACAAAACAATCATAAATCATTCATCATTACCAAAAGAATCAAATCAGTTTAATAAACATCATCCCATCGTGACAGAATCCTTAAAAAACAAACGGATATAATTTTATCATAATAAAAAGCCATCCATATACATAATAGAGACATTATACATGAAATATAATCATGTTAAATAATGTCATGTTAGATAGAAAAATCTTTTGATAAAACACGTGAAATGAATTCTTGATGAAAATATCCTTTCTTCTTCATTATAATTTTCTTTTCAAAAAATTCAACAAAATTTTAAATGAAAATGATTTTATTGAAAATAATCATGAAATAATATAAGGTATTCTTCATGAAGAAAAAGTGTTATGAAACCATAAAAATCTGTTCATTCCATATAAGTTAAAAAAAAATTCTCCTCGTACTATTGCCGGAAAAGTCAAAAAGTTCCTCATATGGTAAACAAAAGAAAGATTCATTCCATAACACAATGGAAAAGTCAAATAGTAGTAAAAATGACTTTAAACATAAATTTAATAATATTAAACACTTTATGATAAACAGTTTTATGGACATGGATGAAAAATATAATCCCAATAAATACTTACGTATAATCAATCTCGGATAAAAATGAGATTGAAAAAGTATCCCTTACCTTATGTCCAATTTCTTTAGTATGTGTCTGAGACTCATGTATAGTGGGTTTAGAAATATTATTAACATGTAACATAACCATAATAATATTTATCATATCATATATGATACACTTATGACTTTATATTACCCGTGCATTTGTCAATTCCATGTCAATGTATCATTTTGGGTAGAATAATTTCATTTGTTGTACGTGTTTTGACATGTAATTATTCATATAATTAATTATATCATGATTAATTAATTCCATAATGTAAAAAATGATTTATTTTTAATATATTCCAAATATGAATATATATAATAGATCGATAAATGGAACGAAATACACCGATCATGGAGATGGTAGACTGTATGTACGCATTAACGATGCTTTCGTTTCCTTGTTAAATTGAATGGATGTAAATGATAACATATATATATATACATAAATCCAATAGAATTTTTATGTATTATGTTTCATTATTACTTATAATATATAATTTATAATCATTCTTGGATGTCTAACACGGAGAATTAATCTTACCGCATCGTGGAGACAGTAGTCCGTACGTACGCACGAGCGACAATATCATTCTTTTGATATTAAAATCATATATAATTGGATGTTATATCATATATAAAGAATCATCATAAGGTATTACTAATTATTTATATCATTTATACTCATTATTATTCCCATCCAAAAGATGAAATGTTTGAATAACCAACTCCACCACGACGTGGAGACGGTAATCCGTACGTACGCACATGTGGTGACTTTTTCATTCATAGGATGGATAAAATAACTAATATGGTTGTAAAATTTTTATAATAACATCACAGTATATATAAGATACTTTAGTTGTTATTTTATAATGGAAACAATAAAGAAGGAGGAAGTGAAAGAAGAAAGGAACTTGAAATAGGTGGTGAGATATTTACCTCTTCTTCAGGTTCTTCCTTATGATTTGATCAAAAGGCCTCCTTAGGATGGCTTTCTGACTAAATGAATGCTTCTAGGATGAAGGGAGGGTATATTATAGGGTATTTCAGCAGGTTTTGGCCGAGCCAAATGGATTTGGATGTGTGAATTGGATAGAAGCGGAAGTGCCCTTTTATAAGAGGGGGGTGAGGGGCACCTTAGAAAAAAATTAAAATATTATTTTATAATAAATACATATTCAGTTTATAATGGTTCAAAAGTGACTTATTTCGAGGCTAGGGTGAGGATGGGCCAAAATCCTCTCATCTAATCAGTTTTAGACAAGTTTAGGTTACTATTTTTACCTTATCATTTAGATTTAACTCGATGTTAAATAATTTAACTTTTACCATGTCTTCTTGTATTCTTACACTATATGGTTAATAAACAGACTATAAACTACCAGTAGAATCCCAATTGGTTAATTAATGTCATATATATTATTATATAAGTTTTTCGGAAAAACCTTTGATTTTTAGGACCATTATATGAATTAATAATATAATATTTGTTTTAAAAACTCATTTATGTCAATTTTGACACTATATGGTATTTTTTTTATAAATTCATGACAAAATTATTAATTCAAAAAAAAAATTATCTAACCAACCCTAATATGTTATATTAACCTAGAAAATTAGTTTAATTCAAAAAGTCTCAAATTCCATTTATTTGGGTATTTATAATATCAATTATGTTTGTATTTCATTAATAATGTAATTACTTCATCATCATTGTGTCATAAATAAATTAAATTATATAATGTATAAAAATTATAAATAATATAAAATTATTTAGAAAATATTTTTATCTTTCTAATTAATATTTATAGTCGAATTTATCTTAGGTATAACCCTATATTAAATATTTTATACTTATTAAACTTTGATTTTATCTCTATTAACATTTCATTGAATTAAATAATAATAAATGTCCTAATCTAATCCAAGTTGACCTTAAGGGTTAGATTTTATTTCTATGTTTGTTTTTTGGTATAATTAGACTTATAAAATAGAATTATGACTTGTGTTAGGGTAATAATAATATCATTTTTACCCTTAATTTCCTTATTTACTTTTATTCGTGGTAAATAAAAGTAAAAAAGATAATATTCACCAAAAAAAATTTTATCTTATTGAACCACATTTTACTTACTAATATCAACTGTGTCTCTCCGATTTTTGAAATTCCACTCACACAAGTGGTAAAATTATGTTTTTTTGTAAATTTACAAATTCTCCTAGGAGGTGGGTAAAAGACGGTAAAAAGTTCCATCAAATTTTTATATATCTAAAATTATAATAAAATGACCCCAATGAATTACATTGAACTAATATAAGTATTATGTATCAATTTTTTCCTAAAATAAATTAAAATAAAACAAATTATTATTTAAATAAAATATCGGTCTTAACCAATAACTTAGTGTTTTCACTATTCCTCAAAAATTGAATGTTTTCTGAAAAATACCAAAAATTTATCCTATGCTAATTCCGATATTCTGAATCCAAAAATAAAGTCTATTTTGAATGATAAAATTTATAAAATTTCAAAAAGTGGGAATTATTATTCATAACGGCTAGTTTATATAATATTCTAATAACATGTCATTGTTTAGTGAAACTCTGTATTTTGTACAACACACGCAATCGAGGAAGGTCGTGATTGCGTGTAATGCAAGCCAAGTCAGGGATATGTGTAGTGGAAGCTCCCTTTGGTGTTGCGTATAACATAAACAAAACTTATTTCAATAAACAAAATCTATACTTAATGTTGCGTAGAATAATTTCATCAAAACGAACTTGAAATTTTCTGTAACATGAGCCAAGAATAGTGTTGTGTATACGGCAAGCTAATATGGTGTTGCATATAGTACAATCTAATCGTGTTGTACTATACAATAGAAGACATAAAATAAGTTAAATAGAATATATATCCTAAAATCTCGGGGTGTTACACAACCAACAACATCCATGGCAGAAAGGGTGAGCTAATGCAATCACTACTGCCAAAGTGAACCCTGATAATGTACTGGTGATAGGTACGCTAATTATTCATTCAAGAATGGTGAATGTACTTTTTGATTCAGGTTTTACACATTCTTTTATATCTCAAATGTTTAGTAGAACAGTTCGAGCACCACAAAAATCATGGATGTGAAGATTTCAGTGATTACCGTAAAGGGGGAAATCATTTCATCCCATGAATATAACTACTCCCCTGTCATAATTTGTGGATTAATCTTCCTGGTGAACCTCGTTATACTCTCTTGAGTGTAATTTTATGAAATTCTTGGCATGTATTGGCTTTCCTTGGATATAGCCAACATAAATTGCTGTGAGAGGGAAATCACTCTCCATGTGGAGAATCAACCCTCGATTCAATACAAGTGCAAGGAGGAAGATGAATATTATTAATATCCATCATCTCAAGCATGGATAATAATTACCTAGTGCACATATATCTTGCTCAATTTATTGAGTATAAGGAGGAAACCATCATAGAAGACATTCATATTGTGAGGGAATTCACTGAAGTGTTTCTCGAGGAATTGATTGGTCTTCCTCCAAGAAGAGATGTTTAATTCTCAATTGATCTTATACATAGGGCATCGCCAATATCCAAGACACTGTATAGAATGGATGTTGTGGAGCATGATAAGCGGATGAAAAAACTACAGGAGAATATAGAAAAAGGGTTTATATGCCCAAGTGCTTGACCATGGGGAGCACCAGTTCTCTTCGTCAAGAAGAATGATGGGTCAATGCACCTTTTCATTGATTATCATGAGCTCAAAAAAATCATGATAAAGAACAAGTATCCTCTCACAAAAATTGATGACTTTTTTGATCAGCTTTGTGGAGCACAATACTTCTCCAAGGTGGATTTGCGGTTGGGATATTATCATTTAAGGGTGAAGAAGGAAGATATCACCAAGACAGCTTTTTGTACAAGATACGGGAACTATGAATTCATAGTAATTCCTTTCAGACTCACTAATTATCCAAAAATAATCATGGACATGAAGAATAGAGTCTTTAGATATTACCTCGAAAATTTTGTGGTAGTCTTTATAGAGGATATGGTGATATACTCCAGAAAAAGGAGTATCATGAGGAGCATCTAAGAACTGTACTAGATACCATACAGAAGGAGAAGCTCTATGGAAAAGACAGCATTTGTGAGTTCTTGTTGAGGGAGGTCTTAATCTTGTTCCATATCATCACAAGCAATGGCATATCTTTGGATCCCTCCAAATTAGATGCAATTGAGGGGTGGATGAGGCCAACATCAGTAACGGATATCCATAGCATCTTATGGTTAGCTAGATATTGTCGACGATTTGTGAGAAATTTCTCACGATTGTCCAACCCTCTTATCAAGCTAACTCGGAAGGGATTTATGTTTTCATTGTGTGATGAATGTGAAGAAATCTTCATGGAGTTGAAATGGAGGCTCATCACTATGCTCGTACTCATTTTAACCACAAGTGGAGTAACTTTTTTGGTTTTTAGTAATGCTTCGATGAAGGGCTTGGGATGTGTGTTGATGCAAAATGACATAGTAACTACCAATGCTTCAAGGAAATTAAAAGATCATGAAAAGAACTATCCAACACATGACCTTGAGCAGGCTACAATGATCTTCACTTTGAAAATTTGTCGGCATTATCTCTTTTGGGAGAAGTGTGAAATATATACTGACCACAAAAATCTGAATTATATATTCACATAGAAATAGTTGAACATGCGTCAAAGAAGATGGTTAGAGACGATCAAAGACTATAACGGCTCAATCCATTACCACCCTGGCAAAGTAGACAAGGTGGTGGATTCCCTATGTAGGAAGAACCCAATGAATATATCATTGATGATAATTGAAAAGGATCCAATATTCATTTATTTGATGAATATGGACATGAGAATCATAAATAATGGAACATCATCAATACGTTCCCAAATTATTTCTCAACCGTCACTTTTGGAATGGTTAAAATATGCTCACAATGATGATGATGGAATTCAGGAAAAAGTGGAAGCTATCGGAAATGGGAAATCCTTAGAGTTTAATGTTAATGAAGAAGGAATTGTGTGATTCTGGAAAAGTCTATGTGTTCCACCATGTTCAGAGTAGAAGAAGGAACTTTTTGATGAATCACATAGTTATAATTTCTCTATTCACCTAGGAAACACAAAGATGTATCGAGATCTCTGAGAGAATTATTGGTGGGATAATATAAAGAAGGAGGTTGCTGAATATACATCAAAGTTCCTAGTGTGTCAGAAAGTTAAGGTAAAGAAGCGGAAGTATAAATAGATGATGCAACCATTGCCCATACCAGAATGGAAATGGGATAACATCACCATAGACATTGTCATCCGACATCCAAAGACTTCCAAAGGCAACCATGCCATTTGGGTTTTTGTGGATCATCTTAAAAAGGATACACACTTCATTTCTATTCATGAGGATTTTTCATTGGAACAACTGGCACATATATATATCATAGAAGTGGTTATGTAGTATAGAGTACCACTATCTATTGTGTCCGATCGATATCCAGGATTCACCTCTATGCTTTTAAATAATCTTAAACATGCTCTGAATAATGAACAGAACATCAGTATGGCTTATCATCCTCAAACTGATGGCCAATCTGAGCGGACTGTCCAAGCACTTGAGGACATGTCGAGAGCATTCTCAATGGACTTTAAGGGAGGATGGGATCAACATCTTCCTCTAGTTGATTCTCTTATAATAAGAGATTCCACTCGAGCATCCAAATGGCACCATATGAATCCCTTTATGGGAAAAGGTGGAGGACACTGGCGTGTTGGGATGAGTTTGGTGAGCGTAAGGTGATTGGACCAGAAATGGTCGAAGAAATTGTGGAGAAGGTGGAAACCATTCGGTAGCATATCAAGGCAGCCCAGAGTCGATGGAAGAGTTATACAGATAACCGTTAATGATACCTTGAGTTTGAAGTTGGAGACATGGTATTTCTACTCATATCTCCATGGAAGAAGGTCATGAGGATTGGAAAGAAAGGGAAGTTAATTCCATGGTACATCAGACCCTTCGAGATTCTTGATCGTTTCGGGGATGTGGCCTATCGATTAGCACTTCCTCCTACCACGGCCAAAGTACAATATTTCTTTCATGTATCCCTCTTATGGAATTAATTACTAGACCCTTCACATGTACTCTCTTCGTAGGTGGTATAGTTAGAGGATGACTTTTCTTATGAGTAGAAACTTGTGAAGATCTTAGATCATAGAGAAAAAGTTCTACAAAATAAGACTGTGCCCCTTGTCAAGGTGTTGTGGCGAAACCACTAGATTGAAGAAACAACTTGGGAATCAGAGAAAATGATGAAGCAGAGTTACCCACGTCTATTTTAGTGTTGGAAAAGAAAATTTGAAGGGAGAAAGTTTTTAATGGAAAAAGATTGTAATGACCCAAATTTTCATTAATGGAAATCTCGCTTGATCTAATTAAATGTCTCTTTATGTAAAATGTTTATATAAAATGTCAACTTATTTGGTTTTATATTTCGAATTGTGACCATTTCTAATATAGTCGTTGAATATTAATCCCATGATTAATATAAATATAGGCCTTGACAAATCGAATTTACTCAGACAAAGGAAGTGATGGCCTCATCCAGTAGATGTGACCTATACATAGCCCATTATTCAGAGCTCGGAATGGAGGTGGCATCATTGGTCTTCGCTCTTGACCAATCCCAAGCTCATCTTGAATATGTTATGCTCGAGTGGGACTACCTACGAGAGAAATGAATGTTTATAGATATTACTACCTGAGCAATGTTATCTGAGCCACCCCAAGAGTCTGCCACCATCTCACACATTACTCTTCTATGTTATGTGGGTGTTATAAGGGGTTATGTAACAAGACCCTAGTACTATGGTTATGTACATTATTTTTTTATATAATAATGAATATCCTTTAATTTTATAAATTTACATTGTAAATAGTTTTTTGTAACGCACAAATAGTATTTTTAGTTAATGGTCAAATAGGAAATATATTTTGATGAATTAAAGTATTTTTTAATAAAATAATATTTTAATAAAATATTATTATTTTTATTAAATTAGTTTTCATTAAATTTAAATGATCTCATAATTTTATTAATGAAATTGTAATTTTTATTAAAGTTTTAAATCCATTTTTGTCAAAACCCGTGAATTTTTGATAAATGTCAATTTTTATTTTAAAAGTGAAAATTAACATATTTAGATTATTATTTGGATAAAATAAATATTATTTATAGAATCAGGACATCGAAATTACCAATTGGTGAATTTTTTATAATTTTCTGAGACAGAAAAAATTTTTGCGTAAAAATTAAATACCATTTAAATATATAATGTGTTTTATGACATCATAATGACCCAATAGTGATGTAATAAAATACTATAAGCTTTATGTTAGTCCAATATATTTTTTACCATTAAAATAATGTGGTTTTAGTTTTTTTTTGACATATTTTACAAAGCATTAATGGACCCTTCAAGCCTTATTAAACATCTTGTATTTTTAAATTGTTTTCCTTTGCAGTGTGACTCACCTCCACATAAGCAACCACATTATTTTAAGAAGTTAGGACTTTGACCTTATAAAATATTGTTTTCCACTACCCTTTTCCAAAAACCATGGGCAAAAACCATGAGCTGGATTGTAGTTTGGATTAGTTTAATGTGAGGTGTCCCAAACCTATATAATAATGAATTCCCTCACATTTCCTATATAAACCCACCCAATCTCTCACTTCCTCCTCACTCAATGCCTATGGAGTTCTTCAAACCTCTTACCTCCTCTCTCGAGAATCCTCCCAAGGTGCCACAAGCTACTAAGAAGACTCCTTTAGGCCTCTCTCAAGCATTTGGAAGCACATTTCCAAGTGAGGGTTTTTTCTTCCTTTCTCATTTTTGTCCAATTTTCATAATATTGGCATGCCCTTTTAATTTCAATTATAAATGATGGGGTATGGCTTCTAACCTCCCCCATACTTCCCTATTTATGTTTTAATGATGGTCGAACCCTTTCTTTCTCAACAAATGCCTCCCATGTACACCCGTTACTATGTTGAAATTCCGTGAGTGAATTCCCCCTCTTCTTTTACATCCAAGTAATCCTTTTGTATTATGTATATAAATTCCATTAAAATTTATGGGACATGTATCTATATGACCCCCCCCATACTTTCCATTTCATCTACATATGATGAGACACCCCATTCACTCTCATCAACCATTTTTTTGGAATTCTTACGTCATGTCGTTATGCTACCGAAATTACACCAACATTCCAAGCCAATTTCATTGTGTAGTGAATACAATTCCCATATGAATAGAAAATGACATCATAATGTCATGAAAACACGTAAAATTGATTTTTGAATAATTTTTGACACATATGAATAGATATAGAATCAATACAACTTCCAGTGTGGTTGAAATGTTCAAAAAAGTATATCAATTAAAAATAGAAGTCAATAAAATCATTTGCCTAAGAGTTAAAACCTAACAATTGACCACATATTTTGAGGTCAGTACTCATCAAATTTAGTTGTCAAATATTCATATATGAAAAAACTATTCAGAAACTGTTTTTGAATGATTTTGTTATTATTTGATATCATTTTATTAGTTTTGAACCTTTTTATTTATCGTTAAATTCAAGGTACCTTTTATGAAATATGATTTTATTTCCATTTATTTGTCTTATAACTTCTGTTAATATACTCAGATTTGTGTCTTAAATTTTTTCATTTGGACTTAACATCTATATTTTCTTCTTCATCAATTATTATTTTTTCCACAACATCAACTGTCACTTCTTTTATGACTCGAGCTTATGGATATACATCCCCTTCAAATTCAACTACTACTATTGGATTATTGATTACATCATATTCAACTACTAGTTTTGGATTAATACCATTTATTCGTTTATATTTAATTTCATTATTTTTATTTTTTATTTATTTTACCATTTTTTATGTTATTATTTTGAAATACTATAATGATTATTATTCCACATATTTTTTATCAAATATTTTTTATCATGCTTATGCATCTTCTTCTATTTCTAGATTTTAACTTCATAATTTTAGATTTAATTTTATGTTTTCGCTTATTTTGATGTTTCTAATGTTTATACATGGGTATATTTTTGTTTTTTATTCAAACTATTCATTATCTTGTTACATCTATATATATTTCTTATGAATTCCTCTTCTAGTTCATAACTCTACTCATTGGTCAGACTTTCACTTATAATGATGATTCCATTTATTTTTTTTCATTAGATTCTTCTAGATTAGACAATAAAATTTCTATTTTCCCAATCATATTATCTTATTTCATTTCTTTTGGATTCTTATTTCTTCATCTATTTCTCAATTTTGGATTTTTAATTATATATTTTCTTTTATTTATATTGTTTTTATTTTTTATTCAAATTTTTTCTTGATTTTTATTATAATTTTTATAATGGATTATTTCATTAATAATATAAATTTTCTTTTAGTTTCTATTTTTTATTCAAATTTTTAGTAATATAGATTTTTTATCTACTAACTCTACATAAGTATTTAGTCTTTTATATTTCAGATTAACCTTTAACTCTGATTAGTCCCTTTCCCTTTTTCATTCTTCAACCTCGTGTATAAGTTTTCCTAGTTCATGTAATTCAATTTTCTTCCTTTTGTTTAATTATTTTCCTTTTATTGTTACATCTAACTAATATGTTTTTTCTTCTACTTCTAATCTTATTTTTAGTATTCTCCTTCCAAATTTTGGATTTTGGATTTTTCTTCGCCTTCTATTTCCACTTTTGACGCTACATTCACAACTGGTTTTAGCTTATCCAATCTCTTTCTACCTATGGATTAAGGTTTTTTATTTGAAATTTGTTTTTAGTTATACTTTTACCAATATATAAATTCATTTTCCTACTTCTTATTTTGTTTATACATAAAATTATTCTTCTACCATTGATCATTTATTATGACTAAATCATTTTTTCCTAATTTTGAATTCTCTTTTTTATTCTACCTTTTTATTTTTCTATTCATTTTTTTGTTCTTTTTTCTATTTTGAATATCTCTATGGAGTTCTATAACAACCATATTTTTTATATATTTATTATTCTACTTTATCTTACACTTTCACAGTTTTCCATCATTTACAAAATTCAAATTTTAGCATTATATCTTGTTGTTTTTTTAAATTTTGATTTATTATATGCATGTTTTGTGTTTTTCTTCTAATTTTACATTTTCCAGACATATTTTTTCTATATTACTATACCTTTCAATATGATTTTAGATTTTTTTATCTTTTGTTTATTCTTTGTATTTTTCTATTGATTATGTGTCTACTTCGACTTCCCCTTCCACTTCCACTTATTATTTCAAACTTTTCTTATTGTTTATACTATTTCTCCTAATATAAATTTGGAAACATCATTTTATTCTAGTTCATCTTATGCTTATAAATATGTATGTATTTTTTTAAAAAAAATATAACTCTTCATTATTTCTTTTACACCTTCCCTTGAAACTCTTATAATTATTTTCATGTACTGAATTTGTTACTAACTAAATCTCAATATGTCCATTTTCATTTCCATGACATGTATTTTTATTACATTTTTTACCATTTATTTTTTAAATTTACATTTCCTTCATAATAGAACTATTTTCATGATATTTAAATGACCCCCTGAGAGAAAAGTGGTTTTTTATTTAAATCATGTTTATTTAAATAAATATAATTTATTTATTTTAATAATTAACATTAAAATAAACAATTAATTGGTAAATAAAAATGAAAATTTATTGCAATTGAGATATAAAATTTGAAAATCATTAGTGTAAAATTTCTTAGAGACATTTTTTTTGTGGAATGGAATTTAAAAAAATTTATATTTGGACCCTTAGGTGACCCTTTCATGAGGAGGTCATTCCTAGAGAATTTTAGAAAGAAAAGTAGAATCATCAGAGGTAAGAATACTAAACCTATTAATTAGTATTTTTCTCATTCATTTTAATAATTGTTTCGAGATCATACGTAAATATTAATTATGTTTGAAAAATAATTATTAAATTATTTTTTCTTAATTAAAATTATATTTAATACTATTTAAGGGGATATATTTTCAATGAATTACCATGCCCTATCTAAACTATGATTTCATTGTATATTATTGATTGTGATGATGATAGAAGGTCAACCCCCACTACCAATTGAGGGTAGTTTCTATTCATTTTCCAAAATGAAATATTTTCTAACCTTATTTTGATTAATCATAATAAACTTTTTGTTTTAGTTAAGTTAACTTGATGTGTGGTTTCATGTTATCATTCCAATAGTATCTACGTTAATTGGTGGGGGTTTTAGATATGTTTCTAGTGATGTAGATTTCATGTGTTAGGGGAAATGATATTCTACCTATTATAGGTTGAGTTGGTGGCCCTAATGATCCTGATAGGGCCCACACATACGGAATCACTTCTGGTGATTTCTCTTGATTGGTCTACTTTGGGGCATTATTAAAACATCCCAGTCAAAGGCATCATGGTGGGGGATGAAATCTATTGATCCAAATTATGTAATGTAAAATTAATCCTATCCAGAATCCTATCTTCTAACATATACTATTCTGTTCTTCTAGATAAGATTTTATTCTTAAGATTTATTCAAATTTAAATTTAATAGGTTGAATAATAGATAGAAAAAGTTTTTCATAGACATTTCACATATACTACTCAAGCTTAATACTATATAAATTTCAATTATTATGCCCAATTTTTGTGGATGGAGTGCACAATCACTTATTTTGGAACAATTTTCTCTCAAAAATAGATTTATTATGATAAGAATAATTCAATATCTTCAATGTTAAATTAGAATCTTATACTTCTCTAATATTATTACTATCACCTTGAAAAAATCCTGAAAAATGGTGTCAAAACCATGTAGGTTTCAAAAAAGAGTATACATTTTTTGATTGATGTAGAAACATAGAAAACAATATTTAAGTCATTCATGTTCTTGTACCAACTAACTGCACATCAATCAAACATCAAAATATCTCATTTTAATAAAAAGGCCCATTTTTCATTCACATTCGTATTAAAGTCAAACATCATCTAAAATGTTTCAAAACAATGAAAACGTGTTTATATTGTAATAAAAAACATAGGATAATGATCCTAAAAATATTGGTGATATGTAAGAATCAACTACATATTAATATGATGACTGAATTGATTAATATTTTCCACTACATAATTTATTAATATGACATATCACCTCTTAATGGAAAAAAACTAAGTATACAACTTCATATTTACATGGAGTCATAGGAAAACAATCCAAAAGTTATTATTCATCTGTAGGAATCATCCACTCATATATATAATCCATATATCACTTGATATGAATGAAACTATGATTTCATATTGTCACTATTATATATTTCACTTTTTTCCAACAGGATCATATCTGTTGGAAAAATTACATTTTATGTTAGTAAATTGTTTTACCAATATATATGCTCCTTTCACTAATATTTCAGAAAAAAACTCTGACACTAAATGATTTTGAAATATATAAAACAATTCTATTACAATTATAATAATACCAAAAATTAATATATATATATATATATATATATATATATATATATTGATTAAAGTGTTTTGCAACAGGTTCTAATGAAAATATTTTATATTGATAATTATATTACCCACATATAATATATGTTTATAAATTAAATTTTAATAAAAATTATTGACTTTTGTTGTTAGTATTATTTTATATTATATTTATTAATTTATAAAATATAATACATATTCTTTAATTATTAAACCAAAGAAAATTTTAACACGTGTTTAAACATAGAGACAAATAATTATATTATTCATGGAATTAAATACAGTAGGATCCATCACACACCATAACACACTCCTGGACCATTCATGTCCATCCATTCCAGTGTTTCAGGTCCCACACAAGTGACTAATGAGTAGCACTAACAACTCATCCATGACATGATATCAGAACATCAGCCCATCCATGCCAGTGAACCACCTCCATCATTAGCCAATCCATGCCAGTGAGTTAACTCAAGAACCAACCCATCAATGCCAATGAGACAGTAGCAACACTATAGACCAATGAGTATCATCAACCCATCCATTCTAGTGAGTCCTCTCTAGAAGTATCCCATCCATGTAAGTGAGCAAGCTATAGTGACCAGTGACCATCAGTGACCAATCAATTCCCCAGGACCAGTGACTCAACTCCAGCATAAGCAAGAAATATCAAGAAATAGTTATACCAAATTCTGATGCTCCATGATCTACACCATGAACAACCAAATATAATACCCAAAAGTAAAGAATCTCTAATACCAATAAGAAAACAATCAGTTCATCCAATGTATTAGTAAGAAACCTCAAGTAACTAGTATGCCCCAAACTTCTCTTCTAATATTTACATCACAAACAACCAAAAAAATAAAAACCAATAATTAGTGAAAAATATCTTCATGAATTGAAACCAAAATAGAAATAAATGGAATTATAAATAATGATTTTCATAATGATAAATTTTCGTCATCCATGCTGACTTCTCAAGGATTTATAGTCTAAATGACTCAAATCAAGTCATCATTTATCCAAAAAGATTCCAAGAGCATCCCAAACACTATCCTATCTTAAAAATACCTTCTTTGGGGTTTTCATAATCAATACACTTGATGATGATGTGGGAACAATTACAGTGGAACCTTCTTGAAATATGAAACATGAACAAAATCCCCACATCCAAAATAAAAAAGGAGGAACATAAATAAAAACACTAATGAAATGTAAAAAAACTAAATATCAAGGCAAAAGAACCAGTATGTCTAACATATAGAACAATATCTCCATGACCTCTAGGTTTGAATAAAATCTCCCATCAATTAATATCATTACATACCTTCATCCAACAACCTTTTCAACCTTCTAAACATCAAATGATGTTCCTAAGGAAGAGAATTGGAAAACAAATCCATGAATTGGCCTGAAAACCCCCAGAAAAGTAAGAGAAAAACAACAATCCCTGATAATTACCCCACACCCAGTATCCAAATCCACTCATTTGGTGCAACCAATTTTTTTCAGCAAATAAAATTATTCTGTAATAAATTGTATTGACAATAAACAATTAATTTTAAAACTAGTTTCAAATGATGAAAACATTGATGTTATATTGACCATAAATTAGAATTTTTTTTCAACACCAAATAAGGACCAACAATTTCTCTCATATTAATTTATCTAAAAACCAGTTTATTTGTAGATCCACATTCATTCATTGTTTTATAGCCATAATTTTAAAATATTTTCTATTTAATAATAGATCCAACCAGTGAATAACATTACCATTATTGTCAATGTTCGTTGAGTTGAAACCCAAAAATAATAGTTATTTATGACCATTAGAGTCCATGGTTTACTATTATGGGCATTAATATTAGATTTCTTCACAACATGAAACACACATAGAAAAATTAAAATCAATAAATAATTTACAACACAAAAGGTTTCTAAAGAAATAAAAAGTTAAGTCCATCAAAACATGTATAAGAGAAAAAGGACATTATTAACCTTTACACCTTCAAATTTCAAAAATCATTACCTCAGTGATACTTTTCTTCTATCATTGAATTCAAAAACCAGGTTTTGTACCCTCTGTTTACCTCATTTTTTCTTAATTGTCTAATATCATCCACGCCTCATTAGTGTATATAGGATTCCACTTGCGAGTCCATCCCCACCACTGAACAACATCAGTCCTCACATACTTTGGCTAAGCTCAAAAAATTTGAATGAATAACCATATGGTTTCATTAAGATTTCCATTTTATGATTACGTTGTCCAACATGTCTTGAATCATTTCTCTAGTGTTAGTAACCATTCAGTCATCAACTACACACAAAAAAATCAGACTTGGAATAAAAAATATCAACTCTTGGATCAATTTATAGTCAACCAATTAAAAAACAAAAGGTAAAGATAAACATATCCTCACTCATGAGGGGTGATAAATAGTGTAAGACATAGTATAAAAATTCATTAAAACAAGTGAACCCAAATATTAGTTCACACAGAACATGTCATGGATTGGGAAATAAATTATTTACATATATAAAATGGAGAATACCAGGAAAAATTTCCATCCATTCAAATCTTTCCATATACAAGCATATCAATAATTGACCAATTTAAAATAATATCACACTCCAATGACCTGTTTAAAATCACATATCACACCAATAATTGAGTGATCTAGATGACTTGTAAAATATTTTTTTTATAATTCAAACATCTGGTCAATAAAAAATATCGTATATACGTTTGATATGTATATAAAAACCATAATCTACATGAAAAATGTGCTTTTATACTTCTCACTACTCTTAGTTTAACAATCCTGTAAAACTCTAAATGGGATACCACAAACAATAGAAGAATGTTTGAACTCAAAGTAATAGTTATCTTAACCCCTTTCTATTTAACTGGTTGGGTTATCAACATGGAAGCATCTAGTTTATCGTTAATTTCTATTTGGTTATAGCATGGATCATAGATTCACATGGTTCTATGTAATTTCCGATGAACAATTGGACAAAAAATTCAATATTGATATGCTGATAGCATCATAGGACAACCCTATACATGTTTCGAACACAACTCAAGCTCACCAGGAATTGGAAAATATAAGGAAAAGAGAAACTACATGTTGATCAAAAGAAACAATGAAATAAAATATATACACTGGACCAAATTCAAGAAGAATGAAAATATAATCAAAGTATATATAACAAATTGAAACTAAGAAATAAGCATAAATATTTTATGAGGTTGGAATAAATATATGAAATAAACAAGAATAAAAATCAGTGAATACGTTTTCTGAATCCTTGAAAAAACTATTAACCCATTGGTGTTTATCTTAATATTCCCTTGCACAAAAATAGAATAATTGAAATAATGAAAAAAAGGGAAAGGAATAATAAAACCTTAATGTACAAGCAAAAATCTAGAAATTGAAATTCGTCACTTCCATATCCTTGTTGGAGAGGATCATTTTTTGCATGAATGGCAGTGGGTTATGATTTCATGGTTTAATGAGGGTTTCATCCGAGGACTAATTCCTATAACAGGGAGGTGGTCTGTATGACGATGTCATAGGGGGTGCTGGCTAGGAACAGTTAGTGGTTCCTATGATGAGGTATATGAGGAGGTCTGAGAGGAATACCAACTAAGTGGAATAGGGGTGTAGGGTCTGGGGGGGTCGCAGGGAACGTGGGGTGTGTGGGTGGGCGAGGTGCCATAGGGAAGGAGAAATGGGGAGTCAGGATAGGGGCAGGATGAGGGAGGTGGGACGGATATTTGGGGAACTGGAACGGGGGAGGCGACATGATGGAGGTGGGACTAGGGAGGCGGAATGAGGGATGTGGGGAGGCAGAATGTGGGAGGCAGCCTACATCATTAGGGTTAATATCCAGTTTTATTTTTTAGCAATTTATATTATTATTAAAAATATATTTTAATCTTATTCTAAATTCTAATATTTTTATATTTAATTTTACTTATTTATTTCAAATATTATTTTAAAATAATTTTTATGAATTATTTAGAATGGATTAGAAATTAGCTCATATGTATCTTTATGATAGATGATAATATTCAATATATATTTATAATGGGTCTTTTTTACTGACACTCATACCCTTTAATTTTTCCATGATTTGTAATTTTAGTGTTAATGAGGAGTTTCATCCAAAAAAAATCAGGTAACATGTTAATAGATACACAATATATATGTGTGTGTGTGTGTGTTCGTATGTTTGTATATATGTATGTATTCATTTCAAAAAAATATTATTTCATTTAATGGTTACATTAATTTGATTTAGAAATATATATTTTTATTAAAAAAAGATTTTTTTGTAACAAATATATATATATATGTTAATTTTTTTGTATACCATTTAATTACAAAACGATTTTTTGGAACAAATTTTTCAAATGGTAAACTATTTGTTGGTAATAATAGTTGGTAATAACAGATTCACATGTTAATAAAAATATGTTAGTACAAAAATGAAATGATGATAGATTTAACTATTATTAAAAGATGTGTTGGTATTGAACAATTAATACCAACAGATTTACCTATAATAAAATTTAATGTTTTTAATTAAAATTAATACTAAAGAAACCAAACATATGTTGGTATTAATCATTTTCACCAACACATATCCTATTTTTCACTAATTTTATAATGGTAAAATCCAATTTTTCTGTAGTTTGTTAACGCTAACTATTAAATGACAAATCATTTGTGTGGGAATCAAAACAAAGGAAACACTCTTGGATTGGTGTGAAAACTTATAAAAAATAACTTCAAGTTATTTCTAATTTGTATGAAACTAACAACTTTTAATTCTAACAACCAAATTTTATTAAATTATTGAAGGTATCATTTGGATTTCATATTCATATGAATGTGAAAATTCACCTAAAAGGGTTAAAAACTGAGCAAAAGAGTTCAGATCTCCATGCAAACATAAGAGCATGATTTGAAAATTATTTTGGATCTATAGGCATAAAAAAATTTCTAATATAATTCCTGTATTTCAAAATATGATCCAATTTATCATTCCTCATTGATATTCGTATTAAAAAGACCTATCACCTATCAAGGGGTCAAAATAGGCAGATGACTTCATATTGACAAGGAAACATAATACAATGATCCTCAAAATATTTGTACTCTATAGGAATCTATCATTCATTAATCTGACATCCTAATAGCTTAGTATGACTAAAACTGTGATTTCATATTGTTTACATTTACTAATAAATGAAAAATCACCCATGTAAAGGTCAAATGGGAAAATGGGATTATATTCTCATAAAAACATGGTAAAATGATCCTAAATTAATTTCTGATCTGTTTAAAAAAGAACATGTCAATCAGACAATTGAATTTCCTGGTAGGATCGAATGTTCTATTCTTCCATTTCATTTGTATGTATCACCTAAAAGGGGTCAAATCCAATAAAACAGGTTCAAATTTCTATTAAAATTTATGAGAATGGTCCCTAAATGATTTTTGATATGTATAAATCAATAATATGTCAATACAATGCATGGATTTCATTGTATGATGCACTATCATTTCATCTTGATATTATTACTAAAATTAAATATCATCCATTAATGGGTAAAAACTAAAGGGATGAGCTTTGATTGATCAAAAATCATTGGAAAACTATCACAATCATTTATAATCTATAGGAATATGTTATACATCAATTCAATTCTAGAATTATTCAATGTGATGGGAACTATGATTTCATATTCTTAACACTTATTAATAAATTATAAATCACTTTTGTAGTGGTAAAACCTAATTAAACGAGCTTTCATTGGTACAAAAACATAAGAAAATGGTCTTTGAGTAATTTTTGATATGTAAGAACAAACCATACATCAATGTAACACATGAATTTATTGGTAGGATTGAAATTATCATTTTACATTCACAATATTATTAGAGTGAAAATTCACATAAGATATTTCAAAACTAAACAAATGAGTTTATATTTCAGGGAAAACATAAGAGAATGATTATCAACACACTTATGATATTTAAGAATCATCCACATGTCAAATCAATGTCTAGATGGTCTGGAATGATTCCATGTATTATTTTAAATTTATTTTTTTACCCAAATAAAATATCACCCACCATATTTGTCAAAACCGAGTAGACAGGGTTGTTTGATGAATGTTTTTATAGACTTTTCAAATTTCTAAAAACCCAACATTCATTATTATGATCTCACTGTTCATTGTATTGGTTATACATCCATTTCAACAAGGCACAAATTATTTTACAAAAATTCCCTTTTCATTTAAAATAATTTAAATCCCTTTCTTGTTTTTAATCCTTTAATGATGTATTTTTTGTCATTTAAATCCATAAAAACATGGTTTTGGTAATTCCAAGAAAAAAATGATTTGAATTGATGTGCGGTATGTTCCCATATATAATACATTAATTGGATGTTATTATCATGATGTTTCATGATAATTTGAGGTATTTTTATATGTTTTTATCATTCAAAACATGTATTTCAAAGACTTTTGGATCCATAAAAATTTTATTTTCAATCATTACAACCACAACATACATCAAATGTAACATCCTAAACCAGGATCCCCTTAACCAATGTCCTAAGCTAGTTGGTCGTCTCAATCCTGCCTGCTCATATTCTAGAGGCTTCTGACTAGCAGTGAGGGTATAAGGACTGTACAATGGGAAGACAATGCCCCCATGTCAGAGTAAAAGAACAGATACATGTAATATCAAATAGTGTCAAAAGTATAGAATAAAAAATTAGAATCAACAACTACATAATCAAAATATATAACTAAATAATATAACAAAATCCTATAATGCAGTGTAGAAATATGATTCATGGAATATTGGTACAAAAATAGTATATGGGAACTAGAATAAAATCATTCTAAACAAAAGTAAAAAAAAGAAAAAATTTGATCCACTAGCATCCTGAGGGAAAGCTTGATCCTCTTCTCCTAAGATCCATCTAAAGCAATACAAATCAAAAACTTTTCATTGGGTGATTTATCATATCCATTCTAATAGGTAGAAAATATTCATGGGTTCCAAGGGAGGCCTGAGTAGGGTGTGAGATAAAATTCTCAGTAGGGCACCACCAATGGGGTCTATGAGTAATCTGATTTGTGACCATAACTAAATGGTGTGTAGGTATAAGTAGCATAATAAAACAATGCCGAAATAAATAACTAGATCACTCAGGTTCTTATAGGAGACCTAGTGAGTCAACCTTATTCATCCCATGACTGTAATATTTGATATTGTCACAATATATATATATATATATATATATATATATGTTCTATATTAAATCCACCTATAGAAATCAAGTGCATAAAGATATCAAATGGTCATATACCTGAAATACTAGTGTTTTCTAGACAGGGATGTAACTCACGTGTCCATGACCAGTCTAAAGAGCCTAAAATATCTTGCCAAAGGGTACATTCCCTTCAACCTTATAGAGAGAGATATGTGATGCTACATCACTTGAGATGTCTAGTGAGCCATCGTGGAAACACTCTAATCACGGAACATGTAATGTGAAGCCAATCACTCAAATCTAATCACTGGGGCGAGACGCCAAGCTCAACACCCAATGTAAGGAGTGTGATTTACCACCTACCTCAATTCCCAATACCATTGTATATCATCCTTGATAAATGCTTATTATAAATGTATCTATCATGGGTAATTACCTCCCATATATTTTATTTCATATATCCCATATATATATAAGAGGCATAATCATTTATAACATAATTTATAATGAAAAACCTCATGTACTATTCAATTTATACACTATCAAAGGTATGGTCACTATCATAATTTGATACACGAGGAAAGATCCTCTCATAAATTTCATTTCCAATATCATTTAATGAATTCCTTCCATTCAATTAACAAAACAAGGAATTTCAAGTGATATGTCCCATGGAGGCACTTAGGGGGGGTACCAACATTTGTCGGGAAATTTCATACATGGAAAATTCCCATTATAGAGCAAGAAAACAATAATTTTCTCTTATATATAACTAATTCAATTCATTTAATCATGGAAACACATTTTTTTTGCTATATTATTAAGGAAAGGTATCATGGGAAAAAAATAAGCCTACAGGGGCCTTTCAAACAATACCAAGTCCGAACACCTTAGAGGTTCCTTCGGATACGTTACCTACACATTTCTCAATGACAATTACATTTAATGTACATTCCATAATCTAAATAAGAGTTTTGGTAATTCTGGAAAATTGGCCAAAGTGGCCAATTTTCCTTGGCAAACCCATGGGGTGACTTTAACTATGGAAACCAAACTATAAATCACCAAAAAAAAACCAATATGTCATAATTAAGGTTAAACAGTCAATTATAACTGAGTTAATTGATAGAAAGGGATTATTTTTCTGTTTTGACATTTGACATGATGAAAATATTTATGAAATGAAAAAACTCAGTAGGGAAACAATGTGACCACCTACATCAAGGCTATAGAAGATAGCTCACTCGATATCTTCCTTATATTTAAAGTATGGAGGAACATATATGAGAAATGTTCCAATTCACTAAAAACAGAGAAAATGGGCCTATATCTTAAAATATAAATAGATTTCAAGATAATGTGAAATAGGATTAGAGAGACTAGGGGAGCTTACTAAGACAAATGCAATGCTTTAGAAAGGTAAAATAGTGGACTCCAAAAAGAAAATCTAGCTCAAATGCTAGATTAATGTTTTCTTGAGATCAAATTAGAGGAATATGAGAGGTTAATTCTATTAAAAGTAGGTAATGAATGAAATAAGTCTTAAAGATTATGTTTGGTGAAAAATGGTAAATTCACCCCAAAAACTAAAGCATGTGATTTAGGTGCATGGTTAGTCAAACCATGAACCCATTGTGCATAATTTCTTATAGGGAAGAGAACTATACATGGTTTGGAACGTGGTTTGACTATATATATGAAATACATCCATAAAATAACTTTCCAATATCTAAAACAGGTTGTACATGCATGCACCCTAGGATGTACGGTTTCTGAAAAACTATGCATCCCATCTTGTTTTTTCCAATTCAGAGCTTCAGAATCTGAATGAGGCAAATATGCTCCTCGAAACTCCATGGCTTGATTAAACATTGTTATCAGTGTCATTTAAGGTATTAATTTTGGAAAACTAATGATATTTACAATCATTGAACGTACTGGTCATTACACCACCCCACCTTAAAGTAACTCCTCCCTGGGTTGTTCTTCTGATGGTAAAGAGTTACTATCAACAAAAAGTTTCATCCGTTGAGAATTTAAATCAAATTACTGCTTCTAAGTCTCTTTCTTTACTTGGTTGTGATGATATATCATTTTTACTAAAATAATAGACCTTCCTCAGAGTTTCCTCATCCTCCAATCAATAATATGTACAAGATACTCATCGAAGGAATAATCCATATCTAATTCAACCTCATCAGACTGAAATATATGAGATGGGTTTGGATAGTATTGGAAGATCTGAGATTCATTAAACACATCATGAATAGACCATTATCTCATAGGACGTACCAACTAGTAAGCCACTATCCTGATCCATTTCACAACCTCAAAGGATCTAACAAACCTCGGTGAGATCTTAAACTTATTTCTGAATACGTATATACCCCAACCTAGGTGAGAATCATAAGAACCACTAGTCTTTATCATCGAACTCAAGAGGTCATTGGCATCTATTGGAATAAGACTAATATCTAGACTGAGCTATCAATATGTACTTTTTATCAATTAGACCTATTGTGTATTCTCTTGGATGAGACGTCTTCCAATCATTTATAATTCTATTGCTTATATCCCATATAGAGGTTAGTTACAAGGACTACCATATAAGACATCATTGGGATCCATCTTGATGGATGCATGAAATATATTGTTATAAGAATTCTCAATCAGGGGAAAGTGTTTCTCTCAAGAACCCCCAAAGTCAACGACTGTAACACCCTGAGATTTTATGAAAAATATTCTTTTTAATTTCATTAATGTCTTGTGTTATACGCTACACAAAAAGGAGCTTTCACAATATGCAACCCTGACTTGGCTTGCATTACACGCAATCTCGACCTTCCTCAATAGCGTGTGTTGTACGCAATACCGGGTTTTAATAAACAATGATATATTATTATAATATTGTCATGAACTAGCCGTTATGAATAGTATTAACTAAATTTTAAATTTTGGAACGTTATTATTCATCTTACACATTTTCTAGAACATGGTATAAGAACAAAATAAATTTTTCGGGTAAAATAAGTATTTTTCAAAAAATGCAGTTTTGCCGCCTTTTGATGGCGCACCCACTTTAAATCTAGTTTTTGACATGTCTATATGTTAAATTTGACAAAATAAAATTCTTCTTTTGAATCAGGATGTAAAAATTTACATTAGATAAAGTTTTGATATTTTTCTGATAACTTTCATATTTTAATGAATAGTAAAAACATGCTATATTTTAATTAAAAACAACTTTTTTCATCATAAAATCTTATGTAGTTAAATTATAATATTGAATGGTTTTAAAGTATAAATAGAATATATTTTTACCATTTAAAACAATTTATGTCATTAGCATTGATTTTACCTTGAATTCGTAGGTTAAATCAATTCAATCTTTTGCAAAGTTTTAAACAAAAACCCATTTTTATTCGACAATGGGATTAATTTTAATTAAATTTATGCAACTTCTGTGTATTGAATTTTAAAAAATGGATTCCATATTTGGAATCAGTGGGTCCAAATTATGTTAATAGGCTACTTTTTATTTTTGGGAATTATGAATAGTAACTACGGTAAATTTTATTTACCATAGTTAAAGGTAAATCGGGTAATTAAGGGTAAATATAATATTATAAAATTATCCTAACACATTCCAAAATTCTATTTGATGGATAAAAGAAAACCCATATCAACTAAGGGTCGGATTAGATTCATTTTATGGACTTTTGACCATGAAAATAATTTAATTATTATTAAAACCAAAGAAAGTGACAACATGTCACTCTCTTAAATCTTATAAGTATAATAATTTTAACATAGTGATAAACATCATAAAACATCGAACATGAATAGTCTCCAGAAAGATAACAACATTATCTAAATCATGAGAATTTATCTAGAATTTTTTGGGATTAATTAATTATCATTAATTGTGACACAATAGTGATGGAGAAATTATTTATCTAGTGAAAAATCAAGAATATAGTTTTTATTAAACTAATAGTGACAATAAAAGTCCCAAAACCCTGAAAAAAACTTATTGGTCATGTAAATGTAAACTACAATCATCCAATGGTATAATATTTGACTATTTGGAGTCTTATACATGAAATTATGACACTTATATTATTTTATTTTAAATGATGCCAAAGTTGTCACCTTCATAATTTAATAAATATAACAATTTAAATATTGTGATTTTAAGATGATAAATTCTAGTAAAAGTATTATTGTGAAAGGTAATATATTTATATTCATCATAGTATTTTATTTTAAATTTTTATGCAACAAATAAGTATATTAAATAATTATACAAAAATGTTGTAGTAATTATTTTATTAGGAGATAAACCAAATAAATGGTTTTAAAAACAATAAAATAAATACTATATGAACTATTTAATGTGATCCACTTATTTTATAGATACATATGAACTTTTATTAATATATTAAAGCTTTTAGTTCTAACATATCTTCTGTATATATTTTATTTAAATTCAAATAAATGAATAGTGTTAAAATTGACACTATTGTTATTTTATAAAAATAACATATTATAAAATTGTTTAAGAATCACAAAAATATTTAAAAATTATAAATTTAAATTTATATGGTCTATAATGTTATAAAGTAAACAATTATGGAAAATTCACAACAAATAAGTAATTATTTGTTATAATTTAAAATTTAGAATTTTATTACCGCAAATAGACTTAAATAGATTAAACAAGGATAAATAAAAACGATATGTTTTAAAGTAAGATCCAAACATGTCTAAATTTGATTGTTTGATGATATTACAACCCTATCTCCTATAATATTCGAATATGAGTCATTTTTTGAGGTTTTTAGGTGGGGTTAGATTTATTATAAATTAATATTTTTAAGAATTCCAAAGGTGCCCCTCTGCTCCCTTATAAAAGGGCCCCTCCTCCCTCTCCTCCTCACACCAATTTGAGCCTTCAAGCTCGGCCAACCCCTACAAAATTATCTTCTCCACTTCCCTAGAAACATCCTAGAGGTTCGGGTCTTCTTTAAATACCAATATTAGTGCCCTAAGAGGAGGTTTCAAAGAGGCGTATCGAAGAAGAGGTAATTTCTTCTCCCGATTCTTTCAAGCTTCTTTCTTCTTAAACTTATTATTATTTAGTTGTTTCATTATAAAGTAATAACATCAGTGTATCTAATATAATTATTTGTTATTATAAATATTAAACAACCCCTTTTCACCTTCTATCCATCCTACGGAAAACAAAATCACCACGCGTGCGTACATACAGAATACCGTCTCCACACCGTGGTGTAATCTGTTTTTCCACCACCACCTTACATGGATGGGTATAATGGTGTAAAGAATAACTATACATTGTTATTAGAACATCATATTGATTCTGATATATTTTATCATCCACTCCAATTCAATTCAATAATTATGGAAATGATATCATCGCTCGTGCGTACGTACGGACTACCGTCTCCACAACGCGATGAGAACCATTCTCCATGTTAACCATTTAAGAATGATTATAAAGTATATATAATGAATAATAATGGAATATATGACATGGTAAATCTACTGGATTTATGTATATATATATTTATGTCATCTACTTACTTCCATTCAAGACAATAAGGAAAGGAAAACAGCGTTCATGCGTACGTACGGACTACTGTCTCCATGAACGGTGTGTTTCATTTCATTTATCTGTCTATTATATATATATATATACATAATATATATGATATATAAATCATGTTTTATATTCTGGATGTATGTAAATCATGATATAAGTAATTATAATGTCACGAACAACAAGTCCAAACACCTACGATAAATGAAACAATTTTACCCAAAACACGCTTTAACATGGAATTTACAAAGGAACGGGTAATATAAAGTCATAAGTGAACCATATATGATATCATAACAATAAATATGATTCTTTAATAAGTCAATGACATTATTTAAATCATTATACAGGAGGTTTGGACACTTACGAAGCAAATCGGACCTAAGGTAAGGGAAATATCACAATTTCATTTTTATCCGAGATTGTTTATTCGTAAGTATTTACTAGGGTGTATTTTATCATCCACATCCATGTTTCATCAATATGTAATATTGATTCCATCCACCTAAAACTGTTTAAATGCAATTTTACCCTTCGGTGAGTTTTTATTAAAAGATATGAAAGGAATCTTTTGTCATTTTTCGTACGAGGTACTTTTTAACTTTTCCAACAAAAGGATGAGAAAAATGTTGTTTTTAACTTATACGGCATGAATGGATTTTTAAAACATTATTTCCAAGAATCTTACTTTAAATGATTTCAAGTTTATTTTTAATAAACTTCTTTTAGTTTAAAATTGTAAGACATGTTAAGAAAGGAAAATGTTTTTGAGGTAGAAAGGATATTTTCCTCAAGAATGGAGTTCAAGTGTTTTATCAAAATTATTTTCCATCTAAGATAATAAAGGGTTCTGTTTTTATCCCTATTATTACATTGATTTGATTATGTTGTGATTGAATTGTTTTTATGAATTCCTTTATCTTATATGAATTGTTTTATGATGTCACGTTGTTTAAGAATCCCATTTTTATTACATGGGTTATGTAATGATGTATGATTTATGATTTTGTGGCACACATAATAATGTTATAATTATGAGATGGGTGGGACCTATATCTCCCTCCAATGCATTGGGTAAAGATTTTATATCTCATGAGATATACATGGCTGGAACGGTAGGTTATACCGGTTCAGTGAAACAGGACGAAAACAAGGGTGACTCGGATCAGAAAGGGACTTTGTCCACTAAGATAGTCTTGGCAATGAGTCTTGACTAACAAGAAATGATTCTCTATGGTTATGTGTGTATGCCACAAAGTTTCATGTTTTATGTTATGATTATTGTGATTTCATTTCACTACTATGATTTATCCCATGTTATGAAATTATGCTCTCTTTTGCAGGTTATGTTTTCTAAAATGTTATGTTCTTATGAAAATGATGTGATTGATATTTCTTTTGTTTACCCTTAATGAGCATTTGAGCTCACCCTTTTATGTTTTCTTTTCCCCAGGATATAAAGAAAGGTTTTAGGTATTAAAAAAAAGGAAGATCTTTATGGGAGATGTTGAAGATCTTTCACCGGGATTAGAATATTATATTCCGAGTTTCCAAAGACACTAAACTATTACGATCATTGTGTGTGTGTTTTTTTTATATACTAAGTATTCCACAAAAGTAATGTAATGTCCATGTACGTCAAGCTTCGGGTCTCTACAGTTGGTATCAGAGGAAAGTTTTAGTCAACCTTTTGAAACTAGGATGCGAAAGCATTAGTGAGATCCCTAGAGATATTTCTAAGGTATGTCTAGGGATGTCCCTAAGGATAAGTATACGTATAAGATACAGTCTTAGAACTACGGTAACGATCATATAATTTAACCTGAGAAGTTAGATATTGAGGATACTCCCCCTTTATAATGTTGTTTTCCCTAGCATGATTTTTGCCTCTCACACTATTCTTTTTGGGTTTTAGATGATGACTGGAACCCGAAGGAACCGTGTTGATCAATGCAATGGACAATGCAATGATTTCCCTCCTAAACAAACAAATGTTATTTGAGATGGAGTGAAAAATCTTATTTCTATACTTACACAAGCTATGAATCATTCTGGACTTCCAAATGAGCAGAGAAGGGAACAATATTCTATTGAGTCCTTCATGAGGCAACGTCCACCTTCTTTCAGTGGGACTTCTGATCCACTTGTTGCTGAACAATGGATCAGTACCACTAAAAAGGTATTTTCAGTTCTTCAATGTTCTGAACATGATAAAGTCATCTTAGCAGTATATCGTTTGGAAGGTGAAGCTGATCAATGGTGGAATCTTATCAAGAATACGAGGCCAAGAGATGAAATTGAGTCCATGGAATGGGATGAGTTCAAGAACTTGTTTTTCAGTAAGTACTTCCCTCGTATTCTTTGAACAAATATGGAAAAGGAGTTTCTTGAGATGAAGCAGAAGGATGATGAATCTGTTGGTATATATGAAGCGAATTTTACAAGACTTGCAAGGTATGCATCTGGCATTATCATCCAACCTGAAAGTAAAGTTGATCGATTTTTCAGTGGCTTAAAACCAAGTCTTCGAAGGGAACTAGCTATAAGAGACTTCAGTAGCTATAAAGAAATTGTGCGTTGTGCTATCAAGGTAGAAATTGAAGTTGGTGTTACATATACATCTCATGGTTTTGACAAGAAATGAAAGATGGAGTTCAAGGAGAAATCTCATAATAATGGTGAAAAGAAGATGAATGTTTCCTTATGCACAAAGTGTGGAAAGAAGCATGGTGGAGATTGTCTTAAAGGGACTAGAAAATGTTTTAAGTGTGGAAAAGAAAGTCATCGAGAAGCTGAGTGTCGAAGTAATGGAAAAAGGGTTTCTAATGATTTGAATAAAGCAAACACTGCAGAGAATGCACCACCAACACATCAATGCTTCAAGTGCAAGGAAATGGGGTATTATGCTAATAAATTCCCTAATCCAAGGGTTAGTGATGATCGACATGAGAAACCGCTTAAGGCAAAGGACAAAGGGAAGTCACATACGATCACTATTGGCGATGTTGAATATGACAACGACGTGGTGGAATGATTAAATGTTTATGTAATGGGATTCCAAAATAATGTTGTATCATGGAGTATTGGAATATTTATGTTTTGGTCTATTATGGTTTTCAATAATTTTATGGTACCGGTAACCATGAAAAGTGATTGAGACATTTTTGGTAAATAGATGATATGAGCATAATGAAGGGATAAGAAGATAATGAGATGTTTGATTGTATTCATGAGCTCATGATTGATATAAGGACTAAGTGATATCATGGTTTGAGTATATAGAATTTTGAAGATTTTGGTATGTGGAAAGTGTTAACTTTTAACTTTATTCATGTTTTCACTAAGGTTCAATGGGTATTAATTCTTCAATAGAATACATGATTAAGGTATTCACATGTTTGTAATTTGTCCAACAAGATATATCTTATGATATATGTGGGATAAATGATGGCATTCACGTGTTTATTTTGTGACATTTCAAGTAATCATTTTATTTATACTATGAGCTTGGACCGAAGTATTTTAGATAAGCCTAAAGATTGGAATGGATTGTGTTGGACATAAGTTAGGATAAAACGTTTTTCGCTATTATTGATGGGATGTTATAGTAATATAGCTTTAGAAAAAGGACAACCTGCAGGACGGGTGACAGCCCATCGCGTCGGACAAGGCTGTGGGAATCGAACCCACAACCGAAGTGCGACTGGCCTTTATCGCCTACCACTGGCCTACAGGAAGTCCATGTTTAGTAGAAACTAGTTTTATTATATTAAGAAGTATGATATATGAAGTATAAGTCCATTTTAGGAACCATATATGATTAATCTCACTATAGAATGACTTATGTATATTTAATAACTTTTGTTATCCTTTTGTTTGAGACAGATGGAATGACCCATCATTCTATCACATGATCTGCTAACACTTCACGAATAACAAATTCAACTTCATTTATTTAAGATATGAAGTGGATGTTTTTCAAGGCACGAACAATAGTGAGATTGTACCAAAATAATGTAAGTATTTATTCTAATTCAAATTCTTCAACTTTAGGGAAATGATCTTGAAAACCAAAAATGTTGTCCAAGTGCTCTTATATCTGATTAATCAGATGGTACATTAGATCATCACAAATTTATGGATTTGTGATTGTTGGCTTTTCCATAGACATGTTCTCTACCACTCTCCATCAGAACATGATGGTTAGATTTCTCTTCCATATCCATATTTTCACCTATGTGGAAACCCAGTGATTAGTTTATTTGGGTAACCGTTACGTTTCATACATTTGTTTTTAATGATTGGTTTTGGTATTACTTTATACGATGTGGGTTTTCATTAAAGAAAATTTCGAATATTAAACCATTTATAACCCCGACGAATTTCGAGGGCGAAATTCATTTTAAGGGGGGTAGAATGTAACACCCCAATATTTTATGAAAAATATTCTTTTTAATTTCATTAATGTCTTGTGTTATACGATACACCAAAAAGAGATTTCACAACATGCAACCCTGACTTGGCATGCATTACACGCAATCGCGACCTTCCTCGATAGCGTGTGTTGTACGCAATACCGGGTTTTAATAAACAAAGCTATATTATTATAATATTGTCATGAACTAGCCGTTATGAATAGTATTAACTAAATTTTGAATTTTATAACATTATTATTCATCTTACACATTTTCTAGAACATGGTATAAGAACAAAATAAATTTTTCGGGTAAAATAATTATTTTTCAAAAAATGCAGTTTTGCCGCCTTTTGATGGCGCACCCACATTAAATCTAGTTTTTAACATGTTTATATGTTCAATTTGACAAAATAAAATTCTTCTTTTGAATCAGGATGTAAAAATTTACATTAGATAAAGTTTTGATATTTTTCCGATAACTTTCATATTTTAATGAATAGTAAAAACACACTATATTTTAATTAAAAACAACTTTTATCATCATAATATCTTATGTGGTTAAATTATAATATTGAATTGTTTTAATGTATAAATAGAATATATTTTTACCATTTAATATAATGTATGTCATTAGCATTGATTTTACCTTGAATTCGTAGGTTAAATCAATTCAATCTTTTGCAATGTTTTAAACAAAAACTCGTTTTTATTCGACAACAGGATTAATTTTAATTTAATTTCTGAAACTTCTGTGTATTGAATTTTAAAAAATTGATTCCATATTTGGAATCAGTGGGTCCAAATTATGTTAATATGCTACTTTTTATTTTTGGGAATTATGAATAGTAACTATGGTAAATTTTATTTACCATAGTTAAAGGTAAATCGGGTAATTAAGGGTAAATATAATATTATAAAATTATCCTAACACATTCCAAAATTCTATTTGATAGCTAAAAGTAAACCCATATTAACTAAGGGTCTGATTAGATTCATTTTATGGACTTTTGACCATGAAAATAATTTAATTATTATTAAAACCAAAGAAAGTGACAACATGTCACTCTCATAAATCTTATAAGTATAATAATTTTAACTTAGTGATAAACATCATAAAACTTCGAACATGAATAGTCTCCAGAAAGAAAACAAAATTATCTACATCATGAGAATTCATCTAGAATTTCTTGGGATTAAATAATTATCATTAATTGTGACACAATAGTGATGCAGAAATTATTTTTCTAGTGAAAAATCAAGAATATAGTTTTTATTAAACTAATAGTGACCATAAAATGAACAAAACCCTGACCAAAACTTATTGGTCATGTAAATGTAAACTATAATCATCCAATGGTAGAATATTTGACTATTTGGAGTCTGATACAAGCAATTATGACACTTATATTATTTTATTTTAAATGATGCCAAAGTTGTCAACTTCATAATTTAATAAAAATAACAATTTAAATATTGTGATTTTAAGATGATAAATTCGAGTAAAATATTATTGTGAAAGGTAATATAGTTATCTTAATCATAGGATTTTATTTTAAATTTTTGTGCAACAAATAAGTATATTAAATAATTATACAAAAATGTTGTAGTAATTATTTTATTAAGAGATAAACCAAATAAATGGTTTTAAAAATAATAAAATAAATATTATATGAACTATTTAATGTGATCCACTAATTTTATAGATACATATGACCTTTTATTAATATATTAAAGCTTTTAGTTCTAACATATCTTCTGTATATATTTTATTTAAATTCAAATAAATGAATAGTGTCAAAATTGACACTATTGTTATTTTATAAAAATAACATATTATAAAATTGTTTAAAAATCACAAAAATATTTAAAAATTATAAATATAAATTTATATGGTCTATAATGTTATAAAGTAAACAATTATGGAAAATTCAGAACAAATAAGTAATTATTTGTTATAATTTAAAATTTATAATTTTATTACCACAAATAGACTTAAATAGATTAAACAAGGACAAATCAAAATGATAAGGTTTAAAATAAGATCAAAACATGTCTAAATTTAATTGTTTGATGCGATTACAACCCTATCTCATCTAATCTTCTAATATGAGTCATTTTAGGAGGTTTTTAAGT
Source organism: Viscum album (assembly GCA_963277665.1). Classification (NCBI taxonomy): domain Eukaryota; kingdom Viridiplantae; phylum Streptophyta; class Magnoliopsida; order Santalales; family Viscaceae; genus Viscum; species Viscum album. The sequence goes on from OY728164.1 coordinate 1,823,409,203, forward strand.
GGGGTTAGATTTATTATAAATTAATATTTTTAACAATTACAAAGGTGCCCCGCTCCTCCCTTATAAAAGGGCACCTCCTCCCTCTCCTCCTCGCACCAATTTCAGCCTTCAATATCGGCCAACCCCTACCAAATTATCTTCTCCACTTCCCTAGAATCATCCTAGAGGTTCTGGTCTTCTTTAAAGACCAATCTTAGTGCCCTAGAGGAGGTTTCAAAGAGGCGTATCGAAGAAGAGGTAATTTCTTCTCCCGATTCTTTCAAGCTTCTTTCTTCTTCAACTTATTATTCTTTAGTTATTTCATTATAAAGTAATAACATCAGTATCAATAATATACTGATTTTTTATTATAAATATGAAACAACCCCTTTTCACCTTCTATCCATCCTACGGAAAACAAAATCACCGCGCGTGCGTACGTACGGAATACCGTCTCCACGCCGTGGTGTAATCTGTTTTTCCACCACCACCTTACATGGATGGGTATAATGGTGTAAAGAATAACTATACATAGTTATTAGAACATCATATTGATTCTGATATATTTTATCATCCACTCCAATTCAATTCAATAATTATGGAAATGGTATCATCGCTCATGCGTACGTACGGACTACCGTCTCCACAACGCGATGAGAACCATTCTCCATGTTAACCATTTAAGAATGATTATAAAGTATATATAATGAATAATAATGGAATATATGACATGGTAAATCTACTGGATTTATGTATATATATATGTATGTCATCTACTTACTTCCATTCAAGACAATAAGGAAAGGAAAACAGCGTTCATGCGTACGTACGGACTACCGTCTCCATGAACGGTGTGTTTCATTTCATTTATTTGTCTATTATATATATATATATATACTGAATATATATGATATATAAATCATGTTTTATATTCTGGAAGTAATTAAATCAAGATATAAGTAATAATAATGTCAAGAACAACAAGTCCAAACACCTACGATAAATGAAACATTTTTACCCAAAACGCTCTTTAACATGGAATTTACAAAAGAATGGGTAATATAAAGTCATAAGTGAACCATATATGATATCATAACAATAAATATGATTCTGTAATAAGTCAATGACATTATTTAAATCATTATACAGGAGGTTCGGACACTTACGAAGCAAATCGGACCTAAGGTAAGGGAAATATAACAATCTCATTTTTATCTGAGATTGTTTATTCGTAAGTGTTTACTGGGGTGTATTTTATCATCCACATCCATGTTTCATCAATATGTAATATTTTTTCCATCCACCTACAACTTTTTAAATCCAATTTTACCCTTCAGTGAGTTTTTAGTAAAAGATATGAAATGAATCTTTTGTCATTTTTCGTACGAGGTACTTTTTAACTTTTCCGACAAAAGGACGAGAAGAATGTTTTTTAACTTATACGGCATGAATGGATTTTTAAAACATAATTTCCAAGAATATTACTTTACAATTTTTCATGTTTATTTTTAATAAACTTCTTTTAGTTTAAAATTGTAAGACATGTTAAGAAAGGAAAATGTTTTTGAAGTAGAAAGGATATTTTCCTCAAGAATGGAGTTCAAGTGTTTTATCAAAATTATTTTCCATCTAAGATAATAAAGGGTTTTGTTTTTATACCTATTATTACATTGATTTGATTATGTTGTGATGGAATTATTTTTATGAATTCCTTTATCTTATATGAATTGTTTTATGATGTCATGTTGTTTAAGAATCCCATTTTAATTACATGGGTTATGTAATGATGTATGATTTATGATTTTGTGGCACACATAAGAATGGTATAATTATGAGATAGGTGGGACCTATATCTCCCTCCAATGCATTGGGTAAAGATTTTATATCTCATGAGATAGACATGGCTGGAACCGTAGGTTATACCGGTTCAGTGAAACAGGACTGAAACGAGGGTGACTCGGTTCAGAAAGGGACTTTGTCCACTAAGATAGTCTTGGAAATGAGTCTTGACTAATAAGAAATGATTCTCTATGATTATGTGTGTATGCCACAAAGTTTCATTTTTTATGTTATGATTATTGTGATTTCATCTCACTACTAAGATTTATCCCATGTTATGAAATTATGCTCTCTTTTGCAGGTTAAGTTTTCTAAAATGTTATGTTCTTATGAAAATGATGTGATTGATATTTACTTTTTTTACCCTTACTGAGCATTTGAGCTCACCCTTTTATGTTTTCTTTTCCCCAGGATATAAAGAAAGGTTTTAGGTATTAAAAAAAAGGAAGATATTTATGGGAGATGTTGAAGATCTTTCACCAGGATTAGAAGATTATATTCCGAGTTTCCAAAGACACTAAACTATTACGATCCTTGTGTGTGTGTTTTTTGTTATGTACTATGTATTCCGCAAAAGTAATGTAATGTCCATGTACGTCAAGCTTCGGGTCTCTACAAGGACACATGCACAAAACATGCCCTTCTGAACCTGAATTGTATGCTCCATTTGTCTATCATTCTACGAGTGTTATTCCATGCTTTGAAGTATATTTTTACCCAAGTCGTTCTATAACACCTTCTATAATTGTGATGTCAAATTAGTTTCTCCACCAGAAATGATAGGATGAAGAGCACCATGATCGAGTACAACCTATTTGACTTACAACCTTCCCATATATTCTACTAAAAAGGTGTCTCTCATAGGTAATAAATGTGAAACCTTCATCAAATGATCAACGATAACTCACACAAAATCATTTCCATGAGGTGATCTGGGTTAGTTAGTCATGAATTCCATTGAAACGTTATCCCATTTACAATTCGGAATGGGAAATTTGTCTAAAATCCCTAATGGTTGTTGATTTTTTTCCTTCACCTTCAAATTGGTGGAACACTATGTGATGATGTTGGAAATATCAGTTTTTATACAAAGCCATTGATACTGGCATCATAGATCTCGATATATTTTTGTGACACCAGGGTGAACCACCCATGCTGATGCATGGAATTCCCATAACATCTCCTATCTGAGGTCCGTTCGGGAACATTAATATCCATGGAACAAACTGTTATAATCCTTATATATAGTACAACTAATATATTTATTTTCATCGAAGAAACTTTTATACATGTCAAAACCCTTAGGATCATATATTTGTCTCATTCTCACCCATTCTAGAAGAGTATATGTTGCTACTAAGACTGAGATGATAGTCTTACCATGGTCCTCCTAAACCTTAATGTGTATCTCGGAGAATATGCTCATAATATTCCATTCATCACCAAATTCCTTATCCTACCATGTCTGAGTCTTTTGGATCATAACATCATCAATCGAATTACATTTTCTTAAACGTTAGGCGAGCTCAAAATAAAACAATTTTAGGTACTTCACCCACCTATATTTCCTAAGAATTATATCTCACTGTATAAAGATGTACTTGATAAATTTTTGGTTTGTGAATACCAAAATGTTCCCACTAAGTTGATAGTGTCTCCAATAAAAAAAGCATGAAAAATAGTAATAAGATTGAGGTCATGGGTCGGGTAATTCCACACACACGGCCTCAGCTAATGAGACATATATGCAACGACTCGCTCATACTACATCAAAATAGCTCCCAGACTAATACATGATGAGTCACAGTATAAATTTTAGAAAACTCTTGGATTTGGTAGAATTAGTAGCAGCGTTGAATTCAGTCTTCCAAATAACTCTAGAAGTGCTGCTTCACAGGCTTCTGACCTTAGTAATTTAAAACCCTTCATTTTCAAGCCCATAAGTGGTTCAAAAGTTCTGTGAAATCCTGGATGAAGTTTCTTGGAATGCTCCCAAGAGATTACTAATTTCACTTTCTATGGATCTACTAAAAATATTTACTTCAAGATGATAAAACACTGATAATAGAATATTTTGATCCAGAATAGTTGTTGCTCTCTCAGTGTATTCAAAACGATCTAAAGATGGGTAACATGGTCATGAATAATGCACGAATAAACAAATATATCATCAATAGATACTACCACAAATTAATCCAGATACAAGGTGAGAAACTGATTCATAAGATCCTTGATAACTACTTGTACATTTGTTATTTAGAATGACATGACTAGGTAGTTATAGTGACCATACCTACTCTAGAATGTAGTATGAGGTATGTACAAATTTCTAAAATGTACCTGGTGATATCCCAAAAACATATATGTCCCTAAAAGAACATTCTCTTCTCATATATGATCAAATATATATTATATTTTAGGCAGTGGATACCGATTATTTAAGGTTAGCTGATTCAAATGAAGATAATACAGAAAGAGCCTGAGTGTACCATCAACCTTCATGGAAAAAAGAATAGGTGATCCCTAAGGAGTAGTATTGGGGAGTATGAAAACTGTAGACTCAAGATCCTCTGATTTATTCTTGAGCATCATAAGCTCCCTAGGTTCCATCCTATAATTTGGAATGGTCACTAGTGAAACTCTTGGTATGATTTCAATAGTAAAATCTATCTCTCGCACATGAGGGAGAACAAATAATTTTTAGTAAAAGTCTCTGAATTTCTCCACCGTAGGAGGAAATAAACCAAGCTATGACCCTTGATAATCAAGGAAAAGACTAGCAATATGTGTTATAAAACTACCAAGACTTAACTACCCCAGTCCTGATCATGAATCTTAAGCAGATCATTCTCCCTTATGCACATTCTTTTTATCCTCTAGTGATGTAAATGTCACCCTATAATAATAGCCATCGATATGGGATATATAGGAAACTAACCATTTCATTCTGATGATTACATAAAATCCCTTCATATAAAAGATGTAAATATTTCACATGAAAAGGTAACCACCTATCTCAAGCAGAAAATTGTGAAAACAATGAATTCCAACTAACTAGATACCAAACAGTGTATCTAGCATCATGATGTTAGGAAATTACTCGATGTCGAGTCCCAGACTCTTAGTGATGGCCTCAAATATAAATGAGTGAGATACGCATGTATCAGAAAAAGTAAACACTGATGTGGAGGCTTCTGGAATAATTGCTTGAAAAATATATGTTCTGATTCAATGATCTTGTGTCATAGGCTGGACTACATGTAAATGGAATGTACCATGACCTCAAGTCACTGACCACCTTCACTGAGCATGCCCACTCTACTATAGCTGAGAATAATAAGTCTAATTGACTCTACCATAGACACCACCTCAACCAGATCGAATTGTGGTATTCCAGCTACCATCATATCATGAATCTATTGACCCCAGTCCTAACGAAGGAGTAGGTTCAAATCCTAACTAACTAGGAACTAGAGGGAAATTCCTATAGAAGCACTGGTTATGACACATCCTTCCACATCCTTTTCACACAACTAGTCCATGAAGACACTGTGACTAGACGTGTCCTGGATTTTTCACTAGTGATAGATGAGAAACCTATCTCTATGAGGAGCCTGACTACTTCCACCTCCTCTAGAAACCTCAAAACGTTAATTTCTCCCATATGAAGAACCATAATATTCCCTATGCGCCAAATTGTCATGATACACACCTTCAACATTCCTTGTATTTTTCTATTTTATTAGGGACAAGTATATGATAACATAAATGGTTATCAATGTGAACAAATTGACCTATGATCTAATGGCGTAAACTAGCCCATCCTATAATTTTATTTCTCATAAGATCATCAGCATCTAGAGAGAGAGTATTAATACATCTCTATGAAATGATAAGATTATTACATAACTATCATGATCCCTTACAGAAGATTCATAAATTCTATAGGTTTGTCATCCTGCAGTGTCTTGCCAATGTTATAGTAATAAAACATGTTCTGAATGTCAGCGCAGACCATGTAACAGTGTTGATCTACCTAGGTGATTACATCCCCCACCTATTAACCTAATAAAAAATCATATAAGAAAATATATAGACCCTTCAATATGGAGGCATATCATGTTTCCCAAATATAGATATAATTGCTTTGAGCCAAGACTCTGTACCATAAGTTCCACCATCCCCCACCATGTTTGGAGGATTATACTACTACAACGCATGTGTTAACTCTACCATGATCAGGGAAATTTGATGAAACCATTGACAAAAATGAGATATACGAGGAAGCCCTCTCAGAAATAGGAATAAAAACCCATGTCTAGAAATGCAATAGGATCCACAGGTGGCTCTACCAGAGGAATGATGGGAAGATCTCAGCTCGCCACCTTAGGAACATGATCATCACCACCTTCAGGGTGTGCGATTAGAGGTCATAATTGCCGCATAATTTTACAATACTAAACAAATATATTATAATATATTAAATAAATTGAATCTATTGTTGATAAGTTACAAGGAAATGAGTATATTTTTTATCTACATTGGGGTTGTAGTACCCTAGATCACAATATGTTCTGATTTGGTTAAATACAAAATGGGTTTTTTATTTAATAGGGATCACTGGCCACTATGGTGGATCACTACCATCACCCTTCTAAAAAGTCCTTTTGATGAGAGGGGGTGGATGGGGCTTATATATGATTCCCAACACCCCTCTGGTATCTGATGTGGTACAAGGCCCTGCATTAAGAAACCTTGACCCATAGGACTACACTACATTCATTTAGGATTCCAAAAATCTCTCTCAGTGCTTTCGCTACGATTAAAAAATTTGGAAATCCACTTTGATAACAATTTTTAGACCAACTAGTTTAAATAACCTGAGTTGGGGTGAATCAGGGTATGATATATTATAGAAAATACACCTTCTAATCTTGTTTCATTGTAAAAAACAAAAATTTCTCTCCCTTTCCAATTGAAATATATGAACATAAATAAAATAATGCACAAGACAGAACAATTTTACAACGTTCACCCAAATTGGACTAAATCCAAGGAGTATAAAATAGAAATGTTCCTATGTAACAAATCCAATATGGCACACTTCTATCAAAATTTTCGGAATGGACTCACTATAACTCTTGTTTTTGAAACCAATCATAATATAAAAGCTCAATGTTCTCTTCAATAAATTGTTCTCACTATTTATTTAGGAGAATCTCCATTGATTACTTTAATGAATATGTTTTACACCTAATTTAATATATCATTAATTTCCACTTTCATCCATATGAGGAATAAAAATTTACCACATATTTACTGGGAAATCCCTTTTAGTTTACACTTTGTGTTTCGTAAAATATTTGGATGTCTTGTGTGAAACATTAACAACTTGTGAACAACATTTAACTTTTTCATGAAAGTCCAAATTGCATGAAAATTTTATAATCTTCATGAAAATTAATTTTAAATTTAATAGTCATGTTATTTTCTTACACACAAAATAAATTTTACTAGTTTCATCATGCAATCCATCTTGTGCATAACATTATTACCGTTCACATTACTATAATGTGAGTCAAATCATGGATATTATATAAGGGTTTATCTATTTAAATGTGGGGGGTATCATCCAATTTAATAAACTAGTCTTCCCTACATGAAAAACCTTTACCCTCTCTACTATGGGCGTGCAACTTTTTTGTATGCATATAAGTACACAATTGATGTCGCATTGGACACGTAACTCTATTTCAAGAACATTTTAGTCCTCCGTTAACTTCATGCCTTAGATATATTTTGATGAGATGATCCCGAATCTTAACGTTCATGAAAAATGTATATTTACCATTAATCATACATGCAACTTCCTTTTCCAAAAACATGTTTCTCCATTGTATAGATTTTGGACCCTATAAATTTGGGAAACACTTGGAAATGAAATGACCTAGTATTCACATCTTTTTGTACTACCACCAGATCATTAATACTTTTATCCTATTTTTTCTACATTACATGTTAAAAATATCTCTAGAACTCCACAAATAACCATGGAAACCAATATTTTCAATAAATATAATCAACCCAAAAACATTGTAATGTTATACTGAAGGATTTTTCCCCCAAAATCTATCCATTGGGATTTTCTTGAAAAATATTCACAATTTGATAATATGTTAAATCTTATTCTATATTTTACTAACACTCACAAATTTTGTTTCTAATGGTGATCAAATATTTACTCAAGAAACACACTAATCGCATAAGATCCATGCTCGGTGCAAGAAACAATAGTATCATGCAAAGCTCATCATTTGATAAATTCATTCCAAAAACTAGTCAACTGCTTTTATCAATAATTCCATTTATATATATATATATCCTTTGATCAATAAAATTTAGCATCGTTAGATTTGAAACACCCCTACATCACTACATAGTTTCTCATGCTTTGGAATTCTTAAATATGTCAATGCTACACACTAATAGACCTGATTATGAAATGTTTCCTCAAAACATAAAATTATAATGAATCCACAAAGGAAATGCATCCACATACTTCAATAATCCCACTAACATATTATCTCTCTAAATTTTTTAATACATTTCCCCCTGTTTAATATCCATAAATTCTCCCAATTTGAAAATAAACCTAAAAGTTACTTAATTGGGGTCTTTAGAAAGATAAATGAAAAAGATCAACACATTTATGGAAAGGCACACCATAACTCACCGAGAGAGGCCCCCACATCCACAATTTTTCAAGTGTACGGAGTCGAATGAACTTTAAAATTCTGATGATGTTGCTAAAATTATTCTTTGCATACATAATTTGTTAAAATGGACACAACTTGTAGTTTTATAGGAACACACTCCAAATTTATAATCCCATGATCCACATTCTCATTGATAAAATGATATTTGATTGAAATGTATTTTTCCCTTGAGTGATGGAATATATTTTTTCTAAGAATTATAGAACATGAATTATCACAGTGGATTATGATTGGATACATCACTTCAACTACCTTTTCATCAAGTTATTGCTTCATCCATAATAACTATGTGCAGACATGAGTAGTCGTAATATATTCGGCATCTTCGGTGCTCAACAAAATGAAACCTTATTTCTTTATTAGCAATTAAATACAAAGTCCACCAATATAGATTGCACCACCAAACATTGATTTTCTATCCTCTACAGAACCAACCTGATCTGCATCGGTATAACCCAATAACTCTGTTGATATTTTTCATTTTACAGTAATCAAGAATCCATTATACCTTTGATATACTAAAGTATTCGTTTCTCTGTAAGAAAGTGGATTTCCTTGGAATTTATTTGATACCATATTTTTTGGAATGTGATAAAAAAAATATCAGGTCTTGTTAATTTCATGTATAGTAGACTTCCAATTATTTGCATATATTCAATGACATTAAATGCGTTGTCTTCATTATCTCATGATAGTTTTTCCGCGTAGCCACCAGATTCTTCATATCCTATGAATTATGAAATCCACATATTCTCAAAGCCTTCGAGGTATATTTAGATTGAGAGATGATTTTTCATTGTTTCCTTAGTTCACTTGTAAACCAAGGAAAAACATCAGTTTGAACTCACTTTTCATGAATTTTTCAATCTGATCACAATATGCTTCATATGATCCACAAAATATTATGTCATATACACATACTAGCACCATAATCCATTGATTACTATCATTATTAACATATATATTGTAATCAAATCCACCACACGGAAAAATAAATTTCTTAAAAACTAAAATAGTCTTGTATACCATCATCTTGGTGCTTGATTCAATCCATATAGATCCTTCTTCAACCAAAAAACACTATTCATATCTTCATGAATTAGAAAATCATTTGGTTTCTCAATATAAACTTCTTCATCAAAAACTCCATTCAAAAAATATAACATGGCATCTATTTGAAAAATATTAAACCTTCTTTTCACTACTATGGCCATGAATAATCTTATTGTCTCAATTATCGCAATAGGTGAAAATTTATCTTCAACATCCATGCCCTCTAGATAAGAGTATAAATTTTATAATAATCTTGATTTGTTTTGAATTACTCATCCATGTTCATTTATTTTGATAATATATACTGATTTTTTCCTAATGAAATTTTTATTTATTGTCTATGAAACAATATCCCACAAATAATTCTTCTCAATTTGGTCAATCTCTTCATTCATAGCAGGAACCCAGTTCTAATATCCATAGGCTTCATAAAAAACATTTAAAATCTACTTGAGATAACAAAGATATCTATTGTAAAAAACAACATTCGTGTTTGAACTAGCACTTCCTAATTACCAATTATATTTTTCCTGTCAATTTCAGCCTAATTCTTTGTCTTTTGTGAAGATATAGATTTTACTTCCTACTCATCATCATCAGTATGTTCTTCTAAATCAGTATTTTACACTTCTTCTCCCCATGTGTTTCTTATACCCTCATAAACATTTATTATGGAACTTTTCAATGAATTGTTAAAGATTATATTCATTTTCCACTATAGTGACATCATTTCTTTCAACTACTTTTCCAAGTCTCTTATTGAATCATTTATATTATTTTATTTTTACTAAGTATCCATGGAATATACCCTCAAATCCATGGTACTCGATTTTATTTTTTTAATCCTAATTGATAACAAAACACTTAATTTGAAATATTTGAAAGTATTTCAACATTGGATTCTTTCTGTACCACATATCATAGGGAGTATTCAAATCCATGTTACCCAATTTCCTTATGTTTATATTAATTGATAACAAAACCCTTTATTCAAAAAAATTTAATGTATTTCAACATTGGATTCTTTCAGTACCACATATCATATGGATTATTTTCTTCCTTTAAAAACAAAATATTCCAAAAATATATGTAGAATGATGTCAAGACTACTCCTTCTAGAATTTATCTGGTAGCTATTTTTTAATAAGAAATATTCTATAATTTATTTTCATAATCTGATTTCTCCTCTCATCCACTCTATTTTTCTTAGTAGTTCTTACATTTGATACATGATGCCTTATCTTGTCTTTCATGAGATAATCCTCCAACTGGATGTTTTTTAATTTCATGCCATTATCAGTACAAAATTTCAGAATTTTTTTTCATGAATTTTTTTTATTCACTCTGATATTGTTTTATGAAATTGAACACATTAGCCCTGTGGGAATTGATAAATACCCATGCCATCCTGCTGAAATATTAATTAAAAATAATGTAATACCTTTTTCCATCAATGGATCTTGGTGAAATAGGTCCACATTCATATTCATGCACAAATTCAAGAACTCTGGTTACCTTTTGTTATTTTTCCTTAAATATATTTGATGATATAACCTTGTTGAAAAGAATCATACATATGGGTACGATCATGTGATAGCATAGGGATGTCTCTAGGTACATAAAATTTGACCTAATATTTTTGGGATGGTTAGAATAGAGTTCCATGTCATTTATTTACAATTGATGTTCTTCTTCTCTAGATAAAATGAACATTACATATTATACACTTACAAGGTAGATATTATTATTTGTTCTTTTTCCCTATAGAAAATATGTACCATAAATTCCTTTAAATATACATATGTTCCTATAAAATCTTATATCAAGTACCGAGTAACATAATTGGTTGACGTTAATAAAATTGTTACTGAGACCTTCAATGACTAAGACTTCAGCATGTATCATTTATTTTCTTCCAAACATTGATTTTCCTAAGCCAATTATCTTCAAGCCTTAATCATTTACAAATATTAAAAAACCTTCCTTGTCATATTTTATATTTCTTACCTGATCCTTGTTGTTTGTCATATGGGATGTGCATCCACTTTCAATAATCTATACACTATAATGATCTAATGCTTCAAGAGCAATTTCCACAACCACTTCCTTCTCAATTATTTTTTCCTGGTCCATGTTTTTGACTTCATAATCAATATAGATTTATTTTCATTATCATCCATGAAAAATTATGGACCAACATCATCTTGAATATCCTCAAATAGATTTTTTATTTTCATCACACTTTATGATTAATTTACTTGTTTCTTGTAACCAATTTTGTAATTCTTTGGTGCACTCCGCTGCATTTTTTTTGTATGTGTTTGAATCCATCACACCAAAAGAAATGACCCTCAAAATATATCCTTGACTATTGAGCTCTATTTAGAGACCCATATTTTTATTTTTCCCTTCTATATCTCTTCGCTATGGAACACACATTTTGTTATTGTCCCATCATTCCACATCAATAATAGGTAATGCAGTGTGTATTTATACTTGACACATATACACCACTAGTTGTCCCTTGGGTTCTCATCTCATATGTAATAATGTTACTATACAGGCTATCCGATGTCATCCCCTTTATATCTTTATCGTCCATCTTAGAAAAATTCATATTAATGAAGGTAGAATTTTTCTCAAGTTGTGCTTAACAATATTTACATCTCTAATAATTTCTCCAACCCCATGCATGTCTTCCATAAACACATTCACCCTATTTAATAATACATCAATATAATCATTGGTCTTAATTATCGGATCCTCATATTTGTTCCATAGATCATTCAATTTTTCTTCTCTTCCTTGGGAATCACCTTCATAAATATTCAACATCTTTATCACCATGGAATGAGTAGACTTACATGACATCACCTTTTAATAGATACAATTAGATGAGGCTCCACCTCTTACATTTGAATACACTAGAATTAGCATTTAATTCAATTATTTTAGATTCTAACAAAGCTACAATATCCATACTAGGCGTGATTCTATGTGTTGCTACATTATTTGCATCTATATTTAAAGATAAAAAATAGTGATTCATCTTATTCTTCCATAATAGAAATTTTTTTCCATAGAAGATCAGAATTCATTTATGATTAACAAGATCCATGAGAGAAACACTGAAATTAACCTATGGATAATATATTAAAGGTTAGGATATACTTTGGGGCCCTAGAGCCTATATCACAATATTGTACACTTTTCTTCACTGCCTCAGGTTTCTTCTTCAGTAAGGCTCACTTCCTATTGGGGTGGCTCACCTTTATCCCACTTCTAAAAACGCCTTTTGAACGGAGGGAGATCATTAGGGTTTATATATATTTCCTAACACACCTTAAATCCCTGATGTGGAACATTGCCCCTATACCTAGAAACCTTCACTCATAGGACGGAACTATATTTATTTGGGATTCCAAAAATATAACTTCCTATATAAAATACCACGCCTCTGTACGTGCTTCAAAATATAGGTTTATATAATATAAAGAGACCATAATAGGCCATAATTATGCAAAAATAACTCCACTACCCATTACTATGGATGTTTTTTCGTCTAAGTCTTTATTCTAAGTATTTACAAGATGGTTGTTTTTAATTTTTAAGTCAATTAAAAATTATATTATTCTTGTTGAAACACTTAAAAACATTAAAATGGTTGAATTAGATGGTTTTTTTTCTAATCCATATGGTCCCATAAACCATATGAATCAATATAGGGAATCAAATTGACCCACACCATAACACATTGCAGCAAATGCAACCAATGGTCAATAGCACAATGTTCCACATTTGACTTCTTAAGGTGTCTTATTTAATCTATTTTGAAAAAAAACTATTACGTTAAGGTAGTCAGTTTAAGTATCAATCATGTTTTACAATACCTTAAATATGTTACATTAAAATTAAATATAAATCATGGAATAAACAATATGCAATGAGAATTGTTCAGTGTAAATTAAATGTGGCATCACAAGATCCATGAACTATAAATCATATTGTGCCTATTGTGACGCATGTCCAATTACAAAGACCTCATTTCATCATTCCATAATGAAGGAATAAAAATTTCTATCTCACCAATACTGATAACATCAAATTACATGTGCATCACCCAATAATGAGGTGACATCACTAGTAATAGGAAAAATAAAAACAAAAAATTTGATTCGTGAAAATTAGAATTTACCCTGAACATGGGTTCACAAAGCCCAATCATGGATTATGAGTAAGTCCCATGCATTTGAAATCTATAATATATTGTCTCCAAATAGTAAAGAAATAAATTAACCACTATGATACCACTTTGTATCGTTTTGACCCATGATCCACTTAACCCTTGTCCCGAGATAGTGGGTTACATGGCCTCACGTGTGCCTCCCCTTATGTCATAGATTGTTGACTAGTAGTGTGGGTGTAAGGATGGTATAGTGGGGATACTATTCCCTCATTTTAGAGTAGCAGAACAGATACATCCATTAAATAAAAGTAACGTAATCATAATATAACAAATCAGAACCATCAACTATGAAAGCATAATAGATAACTGAATAATGGTAAAAAAGCCTTTAATGTAGTTTCAATATTTGATGCATGGCATACTGGTACCAAAAGGGGAAAAGGGGAACATACATACAGTATTAATAAAGAAAATAGAAAAAGAAAAAAAAATCTCCCCCAGAATCATAATCGCAAGCTTGATCCACTACTCCTAAAATCGATCTAAATCCATGAAAATCAGCAACCTGTAGTAGGGTTATTTCCCTTATCAATACCAGTAGGTAGAGAGTCTTATTAAGTGCCAAGGGAGGCCTAAATAGGATGTGAGATAAAAATATCAGTATGACACCACCAACAGTGTCTATGTGTAATTTGAGTAGTGCTCTTAACTAAATGGTGTGCAGGTATAAGCATAATTTTAAAACAATGTTGAAGTAAATAACCGGCTCACTCAGGTTTCTATAGGAAACTTTGTGATTCTACATCCCTCATCCAAAGGCTAGAATTTATGTTCATGTCATTATATTTATATATATATACAAGGAATACTATATATATATTAGTTATGAATTCCAACCCCTTATATGAAACAAGTGCCTAAGGCTGCCTAATGGTCATATACTTAGAATACAGTTGCTACGTAGACTGGGAAGTAACTCACTTTCCAATGACTATCATAATATGCCTAAAATATCATGCCCAAGAGTACATTAATCTTATCCTAATAGAGTGGAAGACTCCATGCTACATCACTTGGAATGTTGAGTAAGCTGCCATGGAAAAACTCTAATCATGGAACGTAGTGCATAAATCCCATTACCCATGTTGTATCACTAGCGCAAGACAACTTGCTCAACACACGATGTAATTACTATGATTTCCATCCTTGATAAACACCCCTTGCCATCGTATCACAGCCTCTATAAAGCTATATTATAAATATAACTAACATGGTGCATAACCTCCCATCTGTTTCATTAAATATAGCAAACATAAATATATAAGAGGCACAATCATTTATAACATAATCCATAAGGAATAAACATCTCAAACAATTAAAAATAAATGTTATCATATGCATGATCACATTCATAATTTAATACATGAGGTTATAGCCTCGCATGCTTGTAATTTCCAATAAAATTTAATCAATTCATTCCATTCAATTAAAAAAACCTATATGCTCAATTAATATGTCCCATGGAGGCACTTAGTGGGGTACCAACATTGGTGGTGAAATTACCTACCTATCCAATTCCAATTATAAATAAATCCAACAATCATAAGATCATTCATTTAACTAATTCAATTCATTAAAATATGGACAAATATTTTCTAAGGCTCATTTGTCAAGGAAATTTATAATGTAAAAAATTCATACGCCTTCATGGGAAATTAAAACCATACCAATGTAGAACACATTAGAGATGCATTGATCTAAATTAACTACACATATATTAATGTCAATTACATTATAAGTACAAGCCAAAATATAAATTGGAGTTTTAGGAATTTTTTAGCAATTGCCTAAAATTTCCAATTTTCCTTGGCACACCCATGTGGTGGACTTAAGTGTGGAAAAAACACTAAATACCCAAACAAGAACCAATAGTTAATAACTATGTTTAAACAGTCATTAATACATGAGGAAATTAATTAAAAAGGGATACTCGGTGAGAGATACCATATGAAACAATGAATATAGATTGGAAATGATGAAACTCAGTAGGAAAACAATGTTACCATGTACCCTAGGGTCATAGATGAGGCCTCTCTAAATACTCATCCTCAGATTTGTAGCAATTTGGAAGAGATCTGAGAAATAATCCAATGTTATTAAAATAGGGAAAATGTGCCAACATCTAGATGGCACAATAGATTTTGAGATAAACTAAAATAGGATAAGTGATACTAATAGAGATTAGTGAGAAAAATACAATGCCTCATAAAAATCAAAGAATGGAAACCATAGTGAGAATCTTGCTCAAAGACTATATTGATGTGTTGTTGAGCATAAAGAGGATGAAGAGGATAGGTTCTATCTGAATGAAGGAGGAGAAGAAATATATAGGGACTAAAGTTAATGTTGGGGAATGTGGTAAATTCACCCCGAAAAACCAACGTGTATTGTTAGTCTAGCTATGCACAAACCGTTCATGGCTTCATGTTGGGAGGGGAACTCCACCCGATTCTGTGCACAGTTTAACTAACCATGTAAAAATCATGTATAAAGATCTATCCGAGATCAACAACATGCCCATGGTTGTGCGCCCATGGTTCATGGCTTTAGAAAAACCATACAACCCATCCTATTTTTTGTATTTGGAACTATAGACTCTAAATGAGACACAAATGCTCCAGTAACCTCCGTAACATGACTAAAAATCATTATTAGGGATATTTAAAGAATTCCAATTGAAAAACTAATGATCCATACCATTATTGAAAAGATGGGTCATTACATCAGATCATGATCTATTTATATGTGTCACAAAAACAATCAACAAGCATTTTCCTATGATTTCATGTCTACTCAAGGTCATTATCAAGGTTTTATCACTTTAATGTTAAATAAATACAGACAAAATTTTATTCATTTTAATAAAAGAACACATCATAGTGATGTGCTATATATTCCTATATATCAAAAATTAAATGGAGGTTGTTTTCTTGTTATTTCACAACAATACAAGGTTATTTTCAATATTTTAACCATTTAGAGCATGTTTTTAAAGAAATTAAAATGTAATAAATCCACTTTTATAGTTATTTCGTCCAAACTAAATGATATATTAACATGTGATCGATTTATATATCACAAATCAATAAATGATTGTTTTCCTATGATTTCACAGTAATCCGGGGTTCTTTGCTCGGTTATTCCAACTACACAACATGATAAATTCATGTGTGGTTGATATGTACATGTAAAAATTTAGTTAATAATTGTTTTCTTATGATCTCATGACAATTAATGTCCTTTTTTATGTTTTTAACCTTTGAAACGTATTTTAAAATATTTTTAAAGTAAATTAAAATATATTTTCAATCATTATGACATCACCTCATGATATATTGACATGTGATGTATTAATATATGTAATAAATTAATCAAATCTCATTTTTATAGGGTTTTGGGATAGTAAGAGATCATTTTCATGGTTTCAACTCTTTAGTTAATGTTTTTTACTTTTAAACCTAGAAAAAAACACTTTTGATCATCATATGAAAACTGTGAGTCAAATTTAATTGTCATTTATTCCTACATGTAAGGAATTAAAGAATGATTAATTTTAGTATGTGATCTATTTATACCTATACCAAATTAGATGGCGGTCATTGTCCCATGATTTCATGATAATCTAAGGTTATTTGCTAGGTTTTTTCCCCTTGACACATGTTTTTAATGATTGTTAAATATAATAAAAAACTGGTCATTCATACTAGACTGCATCGAAGTGTTGTTTATTCATATATGTCACTAATTAATCAATAATAATTGTCATGTGATTTCCCAAATACAGACATTAATGAATGTTTTTTAATTTTAAACTAGTAAAACTACACTTTTGGTCACTTTGAATAGACCATGTGTTGAATTGACATGAGACCTATTCCTACATGTCTGGAATTAAAATTCAAGTCAGATTGGCATGCAGTTTGTTTTTTTATATCCAAAATTATTTGATGTTTATTCTCCTATACCTTCACAATAATATGATTAATTTTTCAGGGTTTTGACCCTTTAAATCATGTTTTTATTGTTTCTTAAATCTAATAATTTTTAAACCACTCGGACCACATCTGCATTGAAGTGTGGTCAATTCGTACCTTTCACGAACTACTCAATAATGGATGTCGTATAATTTCACAAAAATCCAAGGTTGTTTACTATGATTGAGTTTGTGACTCATGTTTTTTGACTTAAATCATCAAAATGAACTTCTATTCAATCTGATCAAACTGCAAGTTTCATTGATATAAGGTTTATTTTTATGTCACAAATTAAATAGAGTTTATTGTTTGTGATTTAATGAAAATATGAGTTTGTTTTCTAGGATTTGATGATATAACCTATTTTTAATCATTTTTTACATTAGATATACACATTCGATTATTCTGAGAACACAATTACTTTGAATTAAATATGATTTATTTCTACATGTCAAAATTAGATGGTGGTCCTTTCCCTATGATTTTAAGAAAATCCAATGTTTTTTTGGTTTTGACCCTTTGATGCATGTTCTTAAAGATATAAAATCATTAAAATCACATATTTCATTTTATAGAGCTCACCAAAAGTTGTATTTATGAGATGAATATGATTATATAATAATTCAAGGTTATTTTTTAGGTTCTGACCCTTTGAGGCATCTTTTTTTTGAATATGAAATCCAAAAAAATGATATTTTTTCATTCTGAGAAAATTGCATGTTGAATTTATATGTGTTCTATTCCCACATATTAAATATTAAACAGATGTTGTTTTCATGTGATTTTAATTATAATGTGTTGTCATTTTTTAGGTTTTGACTTATTAATGTTTTTTTAAAGACTTTTATATTTATTAATATTGTTGTTTTACTCATTACAGCCACAAAACAAGTTAAATTTACAAGATATTTGTTCAGACATATCAAAAATTAATCCATTATCATTGTCCTGTGATTTCAGAATAATCTAGACTCATCTTCTAGGTTTTGATACATTGATGTTAAATCAATAAAAACATTATTGGTCATTCTGGGAAAACCACCCATTAGAATTATGTGCTATCTATTCATATATGTCAAAAATTAAATGTATGTTGTTTTCTTATGATTTCACAATAATATGGGTTTATTTTCTAAATTTTATTCGTTTGATGTAAGTTTTTAAAGACTATTAAATTAAATTAAATGTGATTTTCTAAACCAAAAAGTAGATTAACATGTGGTTTATTCATATATGTATCAATTCAATCAATGATAATTTTCTTATGATTTCATGACAATTTGAGACTGTTTTCTTGGTTTTGAACTTTTGACACATGATATTTTACTTTTAGAACAATAAAAATACAGTTTTGGTCATTTTTATAAAACCTCATTTCGGATTGTCTTTTGGTCTACTCTTAAATATCAATAAATAAAAATTGATTTTTATTTTATTATTTCATAGAAATTTGAGTTTGTTTGTTATATTTTGATCATATAACCTGTTTTTAATCATTTTTTCTTTGAAACTTTTTTTATCACTCTGACAACATTGTATATGAAAATGACATGTGGTGCACTCTTTCATGTCACAAGTCCGTTTTTATTGTTTTTCTATGATTTCATAACAATATGATATTGTTTTCTTGGTCTTGGCCCTTGTAATCACGTTTTTATAGATTTTTAAATCTATAAATATGAACTTTTGGTTACTATAAGCTTACCACACGTCATATTGATGGGTCTTCTGTTCCTATATGTCAAATATTATTCCATAATCAATGTTATATGACTTAATAATAATATGAGATCTTGTTCTTAGTCTTGAATAATTTTCTTTTGTTTATTTTTTATAATAATATGATCATGATTATGGATTATGTTTCCTCTTTGAGCATTAACTTCTATATTTCTTCTGATTTCTATGAAACTTTGGAAGAATGATCCTAAAATGATTTGGGATCAATATGTATATTCTTTTCATAAATAAGATGACTAAATTTATAATTATTTTCCAAAGTATATTTTCACATTGATGTTTCAATTAAAATAACATATCACATGTCATGTGGTCAAAACTGAAGATGCCATCATATATATAGAAAAATATAAGAAAATGAACTTTTTTTCATTTTGCTAAAACATAACGTAGAATTTCATTGGTATTCTATTATTATATGTCAAAAAGTAAACGGTTATTGGTTTTCCATGATTTTATGAAAAAACGGAAGTCGTTTTCTTTGGTCTGACACTTTGACACATGTTTTTGATGACTTAAATACAAGAAAACAATTTTTTTTAATTTCAACCACACCGCACATTTTATTGTCATGAGGTCTACTCATAATATCATAAATTAATCAAAGATCATTGTCCTCTGTTTTTTTGGAAATTAGATATCATTTTCAAACTATTGACCCTTTAACATATGTTTTAAGACATTTTAATCGATAAAAAATATTTTTAATCATTTTAATCGAACAAAAAGACAATTTGACATGATTAATATTTATAAATGTTAATAATTAAACTATTTTCATTTTATTGGTATTTAAAGAAAATATCTATTGGTTTTTTATGTCTTGATCCATTGATGTATGTTTTTTAAGACTTCTAAATCTAAAAATATCTTTTCATTTATTTTAGAAACATTATTGTTTCATTGACATGAGGATGGTTTATAAATATCAAAAATTAATCAAGAATAATTTTCTTATTATTTTAAATCAATATATGATTTTTTTTTATTTGATTCAAACCTTTTGACATATTCCTTTAGACATCTAAATATATAAAAATGCATTTTTCATCATTTTGAGTAAACTGGACGTCAAATTGATGTTTGGTCTATTCATACATGTAATGAATTAAATGGATTCCATTATATTAATATTTAACTTTATTTTGAGGTTTCTTTATTTTTAACCGTTGATTCATGTTTGTAATGACTCTATCTAATAAAAAAATTCAATAGTTGTGATCACACCACACATCAGATTGGCATGTGGTCTATTTTTACATGTACCAAATTAATTTATTGTAATTAAACAACATTTTCAGCACAATTAATGGTTTAATGTTATGATTTTTCGTTTCATATATGTTTTTAATGACTTAAATATAATAAAACTGTTATTTCGATTGTTCTCACCACACAACATGTTGAATTGGTAGTTTGTTTGTTCCATCAAGCTAACATTTATCTGATTAATATTTTGTTAGTTATAACATGTCAAAAATAAATTTAAATTCATTAAATTACAATTTAATGAAAATTAGAGGTCCTTTTCTTGGTTTTGACCCTATTGATGCTCAATTTTTGACTTTTAAATAAGTGAAAATTCACTTCTAGTCATTTCAAGAAAAATGCATGTCAGGCTAACATGAGATATTTTTCTACATATCAAAAATTAAATTTTTTCATTGTATTGTGATTTTATGAAAATATGTGGTCATTTTTATGTTTTTATAATTTCATGCACATTTTTAATGACTGTTATATATAATAAAAATGATTTCCAATAATTTTGACATTTCCAAAAAAATATATTGACACAGATTCAATTCTTACATGTCATAAATTATTAATTTATAATTGTCCTATGATTTTTTGAAAATTTTTGTTTATTTATTGAGTTTTTTCCCTTACACACATGTTTTTTACATTTAATTTAAAAAAATGAACTTTTGTCCATTCTAAGAAAACCCTTTGTCGAATGGTCTTGTTTTTTATTACAATATGTCAAAAAATTAATAATAGTTGTTGTCATAAAATGTAATGACAATCAATGTTTTTTAACCATGTTTCGACATTATATAATAATTGTGATCATTTTAAATAAAAAATTACATTTTTGATCATTCTAACCACATAGTATGTTTGAAAGACATGCGGAAAATTTTCACGTGTGACAAATGTAATATTGATTGGTTTTTCATTGACTTCAGGACAATCCAAGGTCAATTTCTATTTTATAAACCATCAAAGAACATTTATTGAGACTTACAAGTCACAAAATATTTAAAAAACATTATTTTATGATTTCATGTCAATCTGAGATTTTTTAGTAGGATTTGACCGTTTGACGCATGGTTTTTGACTTTTAGATCCATAGAAACTCACTTTTAATAATTATGAGAAAGTTTAATGTTTGATTGATGTTGGGTTTCTTCTAATATGACATAAATTAAATTATGGTCATTATCTGGTGATGTCATGACGACCTGAGGTTGTTTCCTATGTCTTCACACATTGATTCAAATTTTTAAGGACTTTTAAATCAAATTAAACTATTATTTCAATCATTTTGATTGCACCTCATGTTAGATTGATTTTTTTCCTTATATGTTGATTATTTATCATCGATCATTTTCTTGTGATTTCATTAAAAAAATTCAATTTTTTTACTATCTCACACATATGTTTTTAACTTAAATCAATTAAAATGTACTTTTGGTCATTCAAATAAAACTGCTAGTTGGGTAGACAAGTGGATTATTCCCTACATTTTAAAAATTAAATGATGATAGTGTTACTAATATTTAATGATAACAAACTATCATTTTCCTAGTTTTGAACTATTGGTGCATATTTTTAATGGCATTTAAATATAATTAAACTGTTCTTATGAGGAATAACCAGTCCATATCCTTGACTCAAGAGAGAATGTGTTGTAGAATAAGGTAATTCATCAGGTAAACATTTTGTGGAAAAAAACATATTGTTGAAAAGGAATTGTGGGAATCTGAAAATGCTATGAGGGACAAATACCCCCACTTATTTGACAAGTTAATAGAATTGTGGGGGCACATTTCCCAAAAAGGGGGAAGGATGTAACATCCCATGTAAATAAAGAATATGAAATTTTCATATTTTTTAATATTTGTGAATTAAATATTAATTTTATTTTAAAGGGTATGGTATTTAAAATACTTTACTCAACACGCAACAATGGGTTTTTTCGAAATCTTACGTGGCATAAAACATTGAGTTATAACGAAAAATTATACAACATTATTAAGTAGTAGGTAACACCTTGCTTTTGTATTGGTAGGAATGAACCTAAGTAACGAAAATATTATTATACATGTTTGATAAATGTAATTACATTTATCTAATAAATTTTAGAGGCTTAAAATAATAATGGATTTGATTTTATGGATGAAATACTCTAATATTCATTAAAAGGTTGGTTTACCGCCTTTTTATAGTGAACCCAATTTAAATGTGTTTTTTTCACTTTTATATGTTCTATTTGAAAATATAAAATTCTTCTTTATAATTGGAACATCAAAATTTACTTTGGATGAAATTTTGGTATTTTTCAGATAAAATTCATTTTTAATGAATAGTACAAAATACTGCATTTTAATTAAGAATTGCATTTTTCATCAAATTTATTTATATAGTTATATTATGATTATAATTGGTTTTAAAGTTTAATTGGATTATATTTTTACCATTTAATCCAATTTTTTCATAGTAATTAATCTCACTCTTAAATTGGACATAAACACATGTCAATCTTTTTGGTAGTTTTTACTACTTATAAACACACTTTTTTGTTTTGACTACATGAATTAAATTTCAGTTAATTTTGGAAAATTCAGTGCATTGAATTTGGAAAAATGGATTCCATATTTAGAATCAGGTAGTACAAATTGTGTAAATAGGTTACTTTTATTTTTAAGCATTATGAATAGTAACTTTAGTAAATATTTTCTTTACTATGGTTAAAGGGTAAATTTGGTAAATAAGGGTAAACATAATATTATAATAATATTAAATTAACTATACACATGTAATAACACTATTTTATTAAAAATATATGACCATGGGAATCCTTGAGTCGATTTTAGGACCCCATGGAGCAACTTTTGTTTGAAAATGACATTTAATTATTTTTAATTTAAAGTTATTGAAAATGTAAAATAAACATATATATTTTACTAAAACAACTTTTATATTGGGTTATATAAGTGATATATTCAACTATAAATTTTTATTACAAAGATAATAAGTTTTTCTACATCATGATATTTTATTTATAATTTTTAGACATTAAATAAATAAATTTAATTATGACACAATGATGATGTAGTGATTGCCTCATTAACAAAGGATTCAAATAAATGATATTATACATGTTAAAATATATTTAATTTTGTTATTTATATTTCATTCATTAATTTATTGGATGATATATACATGTTATATTTGTATTAATTATGTTTTTTTGAATTAATCAAGTTGTTATGGATTTTAAAAAAGACATGATATGAATAGTGTCAAAATTTACATAATTCAAATTTTAAAATATAAAATATTTTATTAAATATTATAATGTTCAAAATAATAATATTCTAAGAAATAGTTATCATAAATCTAAAAATATTTATTTACTCCTTAATTGGATATTTTTTATTTTTTGGAAACTATGTTTATTTTCAAAGTGTTAAATTCTTGATTAGACAGTAAGAGTAAAAAAGGATTAAATAAAAAAGATAACAATTAAAAAATATCCAAAACCTATATAATTCTAATAGGATGATTTTATTTATAATTATATTTATCTTATATTATAACTAACTGAATTTGGACTCATTTATAATCTAAATAGAATTTATAAAAAATAATATTCAAGATATTCCTTAAGTGCCACTCCTCCCTCCTATAAAAGGCCACCACATCTAACCCTTACTCACACCTCCCAAGCCCCCTTGAATCATCCAAAATCTACCCAAATAATCTCCCAAAATTCATATATTCCTCCATGAATCCTTACCTTGTGAAGAAGTCAATTCAAGATGGCATTTTATCTTAAATCAAAAGGATTTACCCGATTTGAGGTAATGTCTTCTCTCAAGATTTATTCATTTGTTTTACATCTACAAACCCCTAAACACTATATATTCAATTATTTTATAAAAACCTTGTATATAAAATATACTATGATGTTTTTATTCCAAATATTTTACTGAAACTCACACACACCACCGTCTAATGGATTTCGAACATACTGTTTCTGTGGACGACGAACTACTGCCTCATGAAACAATGATTGTTCAATTATCTCCATCCGCCTCTCATGGAAGACATTATGATGGAAATATATTTATATATGATATATATATAATATTTATTTTATATCTATTCTTTTGTAATTCACATTTTGAACATACCTTTATGCTTTTCATGTAGTATAAATACGATAATTTGATTTGAGGAAGTGTGGACTACTGCCCACTCAAAAGGATATGACTCGTTCATTCTATATATGAAACATATTAAGGATGGAATTAATGTAATTCTGTGACATATATAACATATATATTATACTTTAATTTTAATTTAACTATGTATCATTTAGTTTTCATTCTTTAAAAATTAAAATGAAATGAAAGTGGCGTCCATGGGTACCTACGACTTACCATCTCCATGAACGGTGCATTTCGTTTTTATATATCCAAATGTTATGGACTATTTTAAATACATATATAATGGATAAAAATACATATATAGTGGATATATATGATATTTACATCATGAATACATTTATAAAGATAATGTACTTTGGACCACATGGATAATTTGTAATTATAACAAGTTCATTTTTGAATCAAGTACTGAACATCGGAAAAAATACCAATATGAACTTGAATAATTATATGATTGTTATATCAAGGTAATAAGTGATAAAAAAGGAATAATAAATTTTAAAATGGTTCTAAAAAATTATAATTAATTTAAGTTTATTATTTAGGGAGATAAATAACGAACAAGACAAGTCGGACACAAAGTAAGAGACTTCCACTCAATCTACTTCCATTGAGGTATACTTTGATTTAAACAAAAATTTCATGTATACAGTGTATAAAACCCTTTTACTTTTTATTTCAATCTAATGAAATATTTTTTCTAGGAAGAGCTTTAATAAAATATAAAAATAATATTTCTTTTAAACATATGCAACAACAATGACCTTTCCTCCACCGAGAGAATTATTTGATATTTGGATTCCTTAATAAGCTATAATGTTTTTAAGAAGAAAATAAATACCATATGCTCTTTTAACGTATATTTTTATTATTGAAAATGGTTTTTAAAATAGATTGATTATGTCAATATATTTAAATGTTATATTTTTATTTCAATGTTGAAATGTTACCTTTCCTTTATGCTTGTCTTATGTGATGAGATTAGGTTATTGTTCTTGGTAATTGTTTACGTATACGGGTGGTTCCATGATAAACCAAGGGTTGGTGAGACTGATATATCTCTCCAATTCATTAGGGAATTATCACTACCCGTCTTTACCAAGGTGGGAGAAGGGACAACAGATTTCTAGACCCATCCTTCTTCAAGTTGAAGTCGAGATAATGACCCATGTGACCCGCCTTCAGTAGGTCCCATAGTGGACACTATCACTAAGGTTATAAAATCACACGCGAAATGGAAGGCATTACACTTTTAGTTTAGTAGGATTAGTAGATCAGATTGTGAGTCCCAAAAACACCCAAACTAGAAGTAAAAGCAAAGCAGAAACAATCCCTTTCCCATATGAATGTTTCAAATAATAAGTGTTACAATACAAGCAAACTCCAAAGGAAAATACCAAAGAATGGAAAAACAACAACAACAATTGTACAAAATTCCAAACTAGTATAGTCCCACACGGTCCTTGAAATCCACTTCAAATCCTAAATGTATTTTTATATACATAGGGTGTGTATACAGGTAAACTGAGTAGGGAAACCAAAAGCTCTTGCGCACAAGTGGGGAGGCATTCTAATGCCCCACGAGAAAAGGAGATAACAAAGAACCTAACAAGGAAACTATCCAAACAAACCTAACCAAGGAACAGTCCCCAAATAATGCAAGTCATGTAATGTTATCATAATTACTCATCGATTTTTGGGCACCAAACACCACTTTCCCACTAGTTATTGAAGACATCCTACACATTAGGCCTTCCCCACCATTTTAACTGCATACCCACTGCCATGCACTTCCCGCACACACCTGGGCTACCACCACCACTCACCCTGTCCGAAAACACCTAGGCCACAACTACATGCAACAACACCCGCAGAAACCTGGGCTAGAATAACTACGACTGTGCTCTAAGACACCTAGGCCTGAATAACTACTTCCACTCTCGAAGAACCCTGGGCCTCATCAGAAAGACACATGGCCAAAAACATGTCCGTACACACCTGGGCTAACCACCACAACATTCCCTATCTAAATAACATTGGGATATACTGGACATCAAGTCATCATAGCCTGCCAACGAGTCTTGGGATACTTGGGAAATGGAGTAGAAAATGATCTAATAACCAGACACTCATAGGAGTGTTGGGGAAAAACCCTCCCCCATTGAAATGGGGGTGTTCAGTACGATGTTCTAAACTTGATTGGGGTGTGAATAATAAACATTAGAAATAAATTATAAATATAGGTAAACAAGAACTGATCCAAACATAGGGTTTCTAAAACTAGCCTATACATGAAAAACCCCGTTTCTATTCATTCATAAAAAATCACACCACCCACAACCAAGTCACAAATCATTCCAAAAAAAAATTTCCGATTGAACATATTCTTGTTATCACATTCTAGTTGTTGATTTTTAAATAATTCTTCACTACTGGGCAACTAATATGCAAAGCCACAGTCCAAGGAAGGAAAAACAACCAAGTAGCAATTTAAGCATTCAAACTCAGTTCTCTTGTAAGTCACAATAGTAAAAGGGATCTATGAGATCCCTCAATATACTGGAACCAAACCAAGCCCCACCATATGACCCCACATGACCTTAGATCCACCAACCAACAATGCACCACAATAGAGGATCCCATCCCCATCCATGTCACCGACAAGAATCAAGCAGAACAACCACACATATTTCTAAGATAGAGCAAGGGAGTTTCTAGATTCTATCACACCATTCATTGAGTTTCTTCTTTTTTTTGGCTAACCGAGGTGTTCACAAAGGGATTCTTGTTCACTGGACATTCATTTAATCAACTGAGTTTACATGATTAACCCATTTCCATGTTACATCAATTCAATCATCACAGAAGAAAGGCGTCCATTAGTGTGAAAGGAAAGACCACCAACGACCATGATTTTCAGTGGACACAAGCCCACCCAGATCACAACATAAAAGAAAGGGTAAAAGAGTACACCAACATCATCAAACATCCCCCTTCATTCTTTAAAATTCCTCTTATTATCTTCATTAAGGTTTGGTTTCATTCTTTCCCATAGAAACATTATCATACCCACCTCGCATGATGCACAGTAAAGTGAGACGAAGGAAGATGCCTACATTTATGATCAACGATCATTGTCTTTACACATGTGCTATGAACTGGGGATGCATGACATGCAGGGGAGGAACTATGGGGATTCCAAGACTGAGCTGGAAAGGCTCTGGTACTGGTGCACCACTAGCTTCAGGAAGGGGGACTCTAAAATCAAAATAGAGAAGAAGGAAATGAGACTAGCCCTGAAGAATAAATAATTCTCCTATGATAAAAAGGCGAGATCCTGGAGTTATAGGATATTAAAAGTCTTGAATGGATTTAAAGCTGGATCGTGGTTTCACCACACAGTTGGTTGGTTACACATGATAGAATTAATTTTCATTTAATAATTCTCATCAGAGAGGTAGTAATAATATATGTGCATTAAATGGTTTCCATTATTCAGAGGGAAATGTGCAATAGCGGCAGAACTGGAAGGTACAGTAGATAGTGTGGCACCGAGGGAAAGACAAACATTTTGTTAAGTCAATGGTCGCTCAAATCTTGGGGAATTTTTGATATCCTTTATGGGATTTAAATGGAATTTAAATGGGTATTTAAAACACTCTTACGTCAAAAGATACACTTCGGGCGTGGAACTGGAAAAATAAACAAGGGTGGGACACCATTTGGTGAGACTCTGTAAGTCGTGCCACGGTCACAGTGCCACCCTCATGGGACCATTGAAAGCAGTTCCACCGTTTCGGTGTGCAACCTTGATGGTGTGACCATTACATTGCCACCGTCTATGGTGCCATCATTTTTGTGTGTGCCCATGATGGTCCAACCATTACGGTGCCACCTTCACAGTGCCACCCCCATGGTTCCACTTTCAGAGTGCCACCGTTAGTGGTTCCACCAGTAGCGGTGCCACCATTTCGGTGTGTGACCTTGACCAGCGCAACCGTTTTGGTGGAACCGTTTGATGGAACCGAGTTTTCTTGTAAAAATATTTAATCAGTCATTGTTTGTCCAATTTCATCAAATACCTCTCAATCTATTCTCACCCTCATGAATTAAAACTAGGCCCCATGAAAAGAGAGGGGTCTGAAAAACCACCTCAAAAGATAAATCTCATGAGAAAACCTCCTCATTGTCCAGGAACACCTCTCCCTCAAGTAATCATAGAACAAATAAAGGTGTCACTATCCAGACATATAGATTATGGAGTCTTTCCTCTTTTCAAGATACTATTAGCTTTTGGTGACACTGACATGCATGCATGGGTTTAATCGCATCGACATTAATGCATCTTGATTAGGGATCAGATCCTCCCTTCCCCATAGTTAGGAATCTTCACACACATTCAGAGAATAAGGAAAAAACACATTTCATAGTTAACAAGGTCAAACAATACATCATAGACAATTACAAAATAGAATAGAACAAAATTCAAAATAACTCTGGGTAATGAGTGCACATTTGTTCCACCTATTCCCATGTACTCTACTCGAGGACACCATACCCCACAACACAGGAACCAAGGAAATGGTTCTTCCATGAAGAACATTCTCCTAACGATCCTCAATCATCACTAGTTGCTCAAAAAATGTCACGTCATCCTTGATATTGAGACTTCCCCAGTCGAGGATGTGTGAATTACTGTGTGAATACCAATGGATCTGAGACACATGGAAGATGTCGTGCACTCTTAGTAGCGGTGGTGGTAGTTCCATTTTATTAGACACATCGCTGACCTACCGCAACACCTCGAAGGGCCTAAAAAACTATGAGAAAGCTTACTCCCCCTATCAAACCTCAATTGTCCATGCAGAGAGGAGACCTTCGAGAAAATGTGGTCCCCGAACATGAACTCCAAGGGTCTCCTCATATTATCAGCATACGTAATCTTCCGGTCATGGGCCGACTTCATCCTCTCATGCACAAGCTGATCCTTCTCTGTTGGGCTCCGTACCACCTACAATCCATGAAAACCTGCTTCCCTAGCCTCTATCTAGCACATGGGTGAGAAGAACGACCTCCTATACAAGGCTTCAAATGGAGTCATTCCAATGGTAGAGTGATATATATTGTCGTAAGAAAACTATACTAGAGGAAAGTTTCCCACCCATGATCCCTCAAAGTCCAAAACAAATGATCGTAGAATATCCTCCAATGTCTGGATGGTGCGCTCTTTCTTCCCATCTTTCTGGGGGTTGAAGGTAGTGGTGAGGCATTTCTCGGTGACAATATCATGTTGAAACCCTTTCCAGAGCTGTGAGGTAAACTGGGTTTCCTGATATGGGATTAGGAACCTCGGAACTCCATGAAACCACACCACTTTGTCCAGGTACCGCTGTGAAAGGGCATCCACCACACTCGACTCCTTGATTTCCAGAATGTGGCTGATTTTATCAGCTAGTCCACCACTACCAATATGGCAATGCAGCCCCCCTGGAACTCTGGGTAGTCCTGTGACAAAATGCATCGAGTTGTCATCCCACTTCCACTCGGGGAAATCTAATGGTTATAAACAACACCTGGGATGCAGTGTTCAGCCTTTACCAGTTAACATATGAGGCACTTCACCATAAACTCTTCTACCACCAAATGAAACACGGGCATCAAAACCGAGCCCTCAAGCTCCGATACATCTCAAAAACTATTGGGTGTACCGCCAATGGAGTCTTGTGGAACTCACCAAGAACCCTCTTGTGAATTTCCATCGGAAATAACAACTTCCCATAGAACATCATCTTATTCTACCCATCTTCTGACCATCCTCAGGGAGCATCACCCCATCTAGCTAGATCGCGCATCACTTCATCCTCTAAGTCCACACACTAAGACTCCTCCACCTAATGCAACCGAGAGGACTGTACAGTCATCTAGAATAGACAACCTCTGCCACCCTCTACCCTTGAATCCAGGTGCATGGCAACCAGCTCCTCCATTTCCTTCCAAGCATCTGCCGACTCTAGAACTGCATCTTTGTTCTACTTCATGCTCAAGGCCTCAACCACCACATTCCCCTTATTATCAATAGAACAGATTTCGAAGTTGTAGTCCGGAAGATACTCCATCCACCTATGCTTCCGCAAGTTCAAGTCCTGTTAGGTGATGATATACCACAATCTCTTATGATTTGTGAAGACCATGAAGTGCTCCCTAATTAGAAAATGCTGCAACAATTTTTTTGAGAACACGGATGTTGAATGATCCAGATCGTGGGTTGAATAGTTACACTCATGGTGACATAACTTCCTAGACCCATAAGAGATCATCCCTACGTTTGCATTGGCACACACCCCATGCCTTGGTCTGAAGCATCACATACCACCTCAAACGTCACTCCTTCTTCTGAAAACCACATTACTGGGGCACTATCCAGTATCCCCTTCAGATAACGGAAGGCATCCTGGAACTAATCACTCTATATAAAGCCCTGGTATTTCTTGGTCAAGGATGTCAAAGGTGCTTCAATTCGGGAGAAGTTGGGTACGAACTTCCGGTAGTAACCTTCTAAACCTAGGAAACAATGAACATAAGCCACATTCATGGGTGATGCTCAAGAAACAACTGCTCCAACCTTCAACGGTTCCACTGTTATCCCCTTCTCGAACACCACGTGTCCAAGGAAGTTCACTTCTCATGTACAGAACTTTTACTTGGACAATTTCCCATAGAGCTGGTGCTATCGAAGGACCTCTAAAACCGTCCACATATGCTCAGCCTGATCCTCCTCTGATCTTTTGATGATCAGGATGTCGTCAATAAATACGACTACGAACCCATCCAGATATTCCTAAAAGAAGGATTTCATGAGCCTCATGAACCCGACTGGCGCATTCGTAACGCCGAACAACATGACCACACACTCAATGTGCCCATATCTGCACCAGAAGGAAGTCTTCGAGATGTCACCCTCCTTCACTGTAACACCTGGAGAATTAATGAAAAATATTTTGTTTTATGTATTATGTTATACGCAACACCAAAGTAATCCTTCACTACCCAAAACACTATCTTGGCTTTCATTACACACTATACCAACCTTCCTCAATAGCTTGCGTTGTACGCAATACCGAGATTCACTAAACAATGATATGTTATATTATATAAACTGGCCGTTATGAAAAGTAATGCCCACTTTTTGAAATTATATAAATTTTATCTTTCAAAATGGACTTCATTTTTGGATTCAGAATATCAAAATTAGCAAAGAGTGAATTTTTGGTATTTTTCTGAAAACATTCAATTTTTGATGAATAGTGAAAACACTGAGTTATTGGTTAAAAACCGACTTTTTATTTAAATAATAATTTATTTTATTTAAATTTATTTTAGGTAAAAAAAATATACATAATACCTATATATGTTTAATGTAATTCATTGGAGTCATTTTTAAATAATTTTAGATATATAAAAATTTTATTGAACTTTTCATCGTCTTTTACCCTCCTCCTAGGAGAATTTGAAAATTTACCTAAAACATAATTTTACCGCTTCTGTGAGTGGAATTTCAAAAATCCGAGAGACATGGTTGGTATCAGTAAGTAAAATGTGGTTCAATAAGATAAAAATAATTTTTGTGCATAGTAGCTTTTTTACTTTTATTTACCACGGTTAAAAGTAAATAGGGTAATTAAGGGTAAAAATGATATTATTATTACCCTAACACATGTCCTAATTATATTGGATAAGTATAATTCTACCAAAAACAACCTTAGTAATAGAATACAACCATCAAGGTCCACTTGGATTATATTAGGACATTTATTATTATTTAGTTCAAATAATAGTTAAAAGAAGTAAAATCAATGTTTAATAAGTAAAACATTTTTAATATAGAGTTATATATAAGATACATTTGACTATAAATATTCATTATAATTATAAAAATATTTATTACGTAATGGTATTTTATATATAATTTATAGACATTAAATAATTTATGTTATTGATGACACAATGATGATGCAGTAATTACCTTATTAATGTAATATTAACATAACTGATTTTATAAATACACAAATATATGTAATTTTATACTTTTTATGAATTTCACAAATATTATAGGTTAATATAACATATTTGGGTTAGTTAGATAAATTTTTTCGATGTAATAATGTTTTTATGAATTTAACAATAACAAGATACCAAATAGTGTCAAAATTGAAATAAAAGAGTTTTTAAAACAAATATTATATTATAAATTGTTTTTATATTCATAAAAATAAAAGTTTCGGCCAAAAGACTTATATAATAATATATATGAAATTAAGGAACCAATTGGGGTTTGATTTCCATTTTATAGTATGTTTATTAACCATATGGGGTAAGAATACAAGAAGACGCGCTAAAAGTTAAATTATTTAACTTAGAGTTAAATCTAAATGATAAGGTTAAAATGGTAACCTAAACTTGTATAAAACCTATTTGTTGATATTATTTTGACCAATCCCCGCTCTAGACTCTAAATAAGTCACATTGGAGGCATTATAAACTGACTATGAATTTATTATAAAATAATATTTTATGTTTTTCCTAAGGTGCCCCACTCATCCCTTATAAAAGGGCACCTCCTCCCTCTCCTCCTCACACCACTTTGAGCCTTCAAGATCGTCCAACCCCTGAAAATTTCTCTTCAACACTTCCCTAGAAACATACTATAGGTCTTTTTTTTTAAAGACCCTCTTTAGTGACATAAGTGCAGGTTAAGAAGAGGCGCGTCAAAGAATAGGTAATATCCTTTACCGATCCTTTCCAATTTCTTTCTTCTTCAACTTCTTCTTATTTACTTGTTTCAATATAAAGTAATAACATTAGTATTACTAATATACTGATATGTTATTATAAATATGAAACAACCCTATTTCACCTTCTATCCATCCTATGAAAAATAAAATCACCGTGCGTGCGTACGTACGAAATACCATCTTCATGTCGTGGTGTAATCCTTTTTCCACCACCACCTTACTTGGATGGGTATAATGGAGTAAAGAATAAATATATATGATTATTCTTAAAATTATAATATTTCTGATACATCCCAACTTCCAATCCAATACCATTAAAGAATTATGGGAACGATATCATCGCTCGTACGTATGTACGGCTTACCGTCTCCATGATGTGATGCGACTCGTTCTACATGATCTTCATTGAATAATTCATATATACATGAATTGAATTGATAAAAATGATATATATTACACTAATAACATTCTCTAAATAAGTTTTCTATAACCTAAAAAGAGTAAAAAGAATTTATTCGACAAAACATACATATGAACATAATGCAAAAAAACACCCAAATAACAAGTATAACAAATAAGAAGATAAGAATATGACAATATATGATATAATAACAATGAAAATGATTCTATAATAAGTCAATGACATTATTTAAATGATTTTATAGGAGGTTTGAATACGTACATAGCATATCAGACCTAAGGTAAGGGAAAATCTCACAATCTCATTTTTATCTGAGATTGTATATACTTTAGTATTTACTAGGGTGTATTTATCATCCACATCCATGTTTCCTCAATATGTAATATTATTTCAATACTACTACAATTTTTTAATTCCAATATTAAAATATGGTGAATTTTTTGTAAAATATATGAAAGGAATCTTTTGTCGTCTTCAATATGAGATACTTTTTGACTTTTCGGTCGAAAGTACGAGAAGAATGTTTTTTAACTTATACGGCATGAATGGATATTTATGAATCAATAGAACATTATTTCCATAAAGTTTCCTTTACATGTTTACATGCTTACATGTTTATTTTTAATTATCTTCTTGTAGTTTAATATTTTATTACATGTTAAGAAAGGAAAAATGTTTTTGAAGTAGAAAGGATATTTTCCTCAAGAATGGATTTCAAGTGTTTTATCAAAATTATTCTCCATCTAATATAATATCGGGTTCTATTTCTATCCCTGTTATTAAATTTATTTGATAATGTTATGATGGAATTATTTTTATGAAGTCCTTTATCTTATATGAATTGTTTTATGATGTCATGATGTTTAGGAATAACATTTTTATTACATGTGTTATTCTATGATTTATGATTAATGATTTTTTGGCACACATAAGAATGGTTTCATTATGAGATGGGTGGGACCTATATCTCCCTCCAATTAATTGGGTAATGATTTAGATCTCATGAGATAGACATGGTTGGAATGGAAAGTTAAAACTAGTTCAGTGATACATGACTGGAACGAGGAGTGAACTCGGTTCAGACATGCACTTTGTCCTCTAAGATAGTCTTGGCAATGAGTCTTGACTAATAATAAATTATTTTCTATGATAATGTGTGTATGCCACAAAGTTTCATGTTTTATGTTATGATTATTGGGATTGCATTTTCACTACTATGATTTATCCCATGTTATGATATTATGATCTCTTTTGCAGGTTATGATTTTCAAAATGTTATTTTCTTATGAATATGATATGATTTATATTTTATTTATTTACCCTTACTAAGAAATTGAGCTCACCCTTTTGTATATTTTCTTTTCCCCAGGAGACGAAGAAGGATATTAAGTAGGATATGCTAAAAGGGACTCTAGTTATGATGAAATAAATGGGAGACAATGTAGATGCTTAATGAACCAGTTATTTATGATTCCCAGTTTCTAAAGACACTATACCTATATGGTCCTATCTTGGTTTTGTTATATGTTGTAATAAGTATGCTTAAATTTTTAGTTAATTACAATGTATTTAAAGTATGGGTTGTTATATTTGGTATTAGAGGAAAGGTATAGTCAACCTTTGGAAACTAGGATGTGAAAGCCTTAGTAACAATCCTAAGGATATGTCTAAGCATAGAACACAATATTAGTGTTTTAGAAATAGCCATGAATAACCTATGATAAGACCTTAAGTATGACATTTCTTTATTTATTATGTGGTTTTCCTATTATGATTAGTGTTTCTCACACTATGCTTATTGGTTTTAGTCAATGGCTGGAACCCGAAGGAACCGTGTTAATGCTGAATGCGACGGGAAATGAAATTATTGTCCCCTCGGAGCAACCAAACGTTATGGGAGATGGAATGAAAAATCTTGTAGCCATGCTCACCCAACTTTATCAAGCTATGAATCATGCAGGACTTCCAAATGAGAAAATGAAGGAGCAACATTCTGTTGAATCCTTCATGAGGCAGCGTCCAACCTCATTCAGTGGGTCTACTGACCAATTAGTGGCTGATCAATGGATCAGTACCACTGAAAAGATATTTTCAGTTCTTCAATGTTCTGAACATGATAAATTCATCTTAGAATTATATCTTTTAGAATCTGTAGCTGATCAATGTTGGAATCTTATCAAGAATACAAGGCAAAGAGACGAAATTGAGTCCATTGAATGGGACGAGTTCAAGAACATATTTTTCAATGAGTACTTCCCTCGTATTCTTCAAAGAAATATAGAGAGTGAGTTTCTTGAACTAAGTCAAAAGTATGATGAATTTTTTGGTACCCATGTAGAAAATTTTACAAGACTTCCAAGGTATTCTTCCGGAATTATTATCCAACCTGAGAGTAAGATCGATCGATTCTTTAGTGGCTTAAAACCAATTCTTAGATAGGCGTAAGCCATAAGGGTCTTCAATAGCTATGAGGAAATTGTTCGATGTGCTCTCAAGGTTGAGATGGAGATTAGAGTAATCCATCAGTCATATGGGTCTGATAAGAAGTGGAAAATGGAATTCAAAGGGAAATCTAAAGACCTCACTTAAAAGAAGATGAGTTTTCCCTTATGCTCAGAGTTTTTAAATAAACATGGAGGAAATTATCTTAAAGGGATATGTAAATGTTTCAAATGTGGAAAAGAAGTTCATCAGGCATTTGAATATCACTATAATGGAAAAAATATGTCTAGTGATGCGAACAAAGAAAAGGATACATAGAATGCACCTCCTACACTTCAATGTTACAAGTGCTGGGAAATCTTATTCTAATAAATGCCCTAATCCATGGGGTTTTTATGATGATCGACATCAACAAACTCTTAACGCTAAAGACAAAGGAAAGTCACATGCAATTTCTATCGGTGATGTGAAATACGATAATGAAGTGGTGAAAGGTACACTTAATATCCACTCTAAAGTAGAAAATGTTTTATTTGATTATAGATCCACCAACTCTTTTATTTCTGAATAATTTTCTATTGGTATCACTGTACTACCCCCACAATTAGATGTTTAGATAGTTGTAAAAACTCCTAATGGATCAACAGTTGCATCAGAAGTTTATAATTCTTCTCCAATTGACATTTGTGGGAAAGCGCTTCCTGCATATCTTGTGATCCTTCCTATAGTGGTATTTGATGTGATTCTTGGCATGGATTGGATTTCCTTATATGGAGATCATGTCGATTGCCAATGAAGTAAAGTCACATTTCATTTTCCTGATCAATCTATGATCATCTATCAATGCAAGGATGAATATAACCTTCTAGGAGAAATTTCATCCATCTTATGGGTCTTGATTCCAATAAATGAAGGTTATTTATCTCAAATGGTTGGCGAGAAACTCATGATTAAGATTATGCCCATCGTACGGGAGTTTGATAATGTCTTTCCTGAGGAATTTCCAGGTCTTCCACCAAATCCTAAAGTTGATTTTTCAATAGAACTCATACCGGGTGCTATGCCCATTTCAATGACACCTTATAGAATGGACCCAATTGGTTTTAGGAATTAAAGTAGCAACTCCAAGAGAATCTTGTTTAGGGAATCATACGACCTAATGCATCACCTTGGGGAGAACCTGTTCTATTTGTTAAGAAGAAAGATGGATCAATGAGACTATGCATTGATTATCGAGAACTTATCAAGATCACTATCAAGAACAAATATCCCCTCCCATGAATTGATGACTTATTTGACCAACTATGCGGAGCTCAATACTTTTCCAAGATTGATCTTCGTTCAGGGTATCATCAATTAAGGGTCAAAAGGGAGGATATACCAAAGACTGCTTTCTGTACAACGTATGGACACTATGAATTTATAGTGATGCCATTTGGTTATACTAATTCTCTTACTATCTTTATAGATCTAATGAATAGAGTCTTTAGAGACTATCTTGATCAATTTTTTGTATTTTTTATAGACGACATTATTTTTTATAAAAAGATCAAGGAAGAATATGAATATCACTTGAGAATTGTATTAAAGACCCTAAAAAGGAGAAGGTTTATGACAAATTTACTATGTGTGAATTTTGGCTTCAAAAAGTTTCATATTTGGGTTACATAATCTCAAATGAGGGGATATCTGTGGATGCAGCAAAAACAGAGGTTATCAAAAGATGGTTGAGACCAACAACAGTAACTGAGATCCGATGTTTTCTTGGTTTGGCTGGATATTATCAACGTTTTGTGGAAGATTTTTTCCGATTATCTAATCCAGTCACCAGGTTTACTTCAAAAGGGGTTAAGTTCGTTTGGGCAGAGGAGTGTGAAGAGAATTTCAAGGAGTTAAAAAGAAGGATATCTAGTGAACCTGTGCTCACACTTTCTTATAGTGTAGAATGGTTTGTGACCTACAGTGATGCATCCAAGAAGAGATTGGGGTGTGCTATCATGAAAAACAATTTGGTGATAGCTTATTCCTCACGAAAGTTGGAAATCAATGAGAAATATTACCCAAATCATGATTTGGAATTAGCTGCGGTAATCATTGAATTAATGATTTGGAGGCATTATCATTATGGTGAAATATGTGATATTTATACTGATCATAAAAGTTTAAATTATATTTTCACACAAAAGGAGCTGAATATGCGCCAAAGAAGATGGTTGGAGCTGATTAAAGATTATGACTATTCAATTCATTATCACCCTAGGAAAGCAAACGTGGTGGAAGACACATTAAGTCGACAAGACCATGCTTGCTTATCGATGATGAGGATCACAAAAGATCTAATATTTATGGATTTACAAAGGATGGATCATAGAATTATAATGGAAGGGGAAATCATATCTTTCTAAAATTAATTTTTAACCATCTATACATGTGAAAGATTACATAGGCACAGAAAGAAGATGTGGAGTTACAAAAGAAGGTGAGAAATGTTCCTGAATTCTTCATGGATTGTGATGAAATAATAGGTTCATGAATCAGGTTTCTATTCCTCCCATCCCAGAATTAATGAAGGAAATGTTGGATGATTCACATAGTTCGTCATTCTCTATTCACACTGGAAGCAGGAAGATGTATAGGGACCTGAAGGAGTACATTTGGTGTGATGGAATGAAAAGAGTTTTTGCTGAATATGTCTCTCAATTCTTGGTTTATCAGAAAGTTAAAGATGAGAGACAGAATTCTAAGGGGATGTTACAACCATTACCCATACTAGAATGGAAATGGGAAACCATCATTATGGACTTTGTCACTGGACTTCCTAAAACATCCAAAGGCAATAATGCTATCTAGGTTATAGTTTATCGTCTTACGAAGTCCTCACACTTCATTACTATTAGAGAGGATTTCTCTCTTGATCATCCTTCCAGGATATATGTGAATGATGTGGTAAGATTGAATGGAGTACCACTTTCAATTATATCTTATCGGGATTCGAGGTTTACCTCGATGTTTTCACAAATTCATTAGAATACTCTAGATACAGTGTTGAGTTTCAGAATTGCTTATCATCCTCAGACAGACGGTCTGTCTGAGAGGACAATTCAAACTCTAGAAGACATGTTGAGATATTTATCTATGGATTTAAAAGGAGTTTGGGATCAACGCCTACATTTGATGGAATTTTCATATAATAATATCTTTCACTCCAGTATTCAGACGGATCCTTTTGAAGCACTCTATGTTAAGAAATGCAGAACACCAACTTTTTGGGATGAAATTGGGGAAAGAAATCTTTTAAGACCTCATCATGTTGATGAGAAGGTAGAAAAGTTAATATCCATTCAACAACACTTAAGAGCAGCTCAAAGTCGACAAAAAATTTATGTCGACAACTGAAGAAAATACCTAGTGTTTGAATTGGGTGATAAAGTGTTCTTACAAATATCTCCTTGGAAGAGAGTAATGACATTTGTAAAGAAGGGAAAGCTAAGACCTAGGTATATAGGTCCTTTTGAAATACTTGATCATGTTGGGAATGTAGCTTACCGATTGGCGCTTCCACCGAATCTCTTGAAACCTCATGATGTGTTCCATGTATCTCTACTGAGAAAGTACATACCCGATCCTTCACATGTACTAAGCGCAGAAGTTGTACCGCTAGAGCAAGATCTTTCTTATGAAGAAAATCCAATAGAGAATGTAGATCATAGAAAAAAAGTTCTACGAAACAAGACCACTCACATGGTTAAAGTTTTATGGAGGAACCACCAATTATAAGAAGCTACATGGGATCTTTAGGATATGATGAGGGAAGGTTATCTCATTTTTTTGTTACGAAGTGATGAATATCGAGGTCGAAATTCTTTTTAAAGGGTGTAGAATGCAACATCGAGATATTTTATAAAAAATATTTTTTTATGTATTATGTTATATGTAACACCAAAGGAATCCTTCACTACACACAACATTGTCTTGGTTTGCATTACATGCGAGAGAAACCGTCCTCGATAGCTTGCATTGTACGCAATACCGAAATTCACTAAAAAATAATATGATATATTATATAAACTAGCCGTTATGAATAGTAATACCCACCTTTTGAAATTTTATAAATTTTATCATTAAAAATGGACTTCATTTTTGGATTCGGAATATCAAAATTATCTTGGGTGAATTTTTTGTATTTTTCTGAAAACTTTCAGTTTTTGATGAATAGTGAAAACACTAAGTTGTTGGTTACAAACCGACTTTTTATTTAAATAATAATTTATTTTATTTAAATTTATTTTAGGTCAAAATAGATACATAATACCTATATAAGTTCAATGTAATTCATTGGAGTCATTTTAAAATATTTTTAGATATATAAAAATTTTATTGCACTTTTCACTGTCTTTTACCCACCTCCTAGGAGAATTTGAAAATTTAC
Source organism: Viscum album (assembly GCA_963277665.1). Classification (NCBI taxonomy): domain Eukaryota; kingdom Viridiplantae; phylum Streptophyta; class Magnoliopsida; order Santalales; family Viscaceae; genus Viscum; species Viscum album. The sequence goes on from OY728164.1 coordinate 1,823,450,353, forward strand.
ATAAAACATAATTTTACCGCATCTGTGAGTGGAATTCCAAAAATCCAAGAGACACAATTGATATCAGTAAGTAAAATTTGGTTCAATAAGATAAAAATAATTTTTTTTGAATAGTAATGTTTTACTTTTATTTACCACAGTTAAACGTAAATAGGGTAATTAAGGGTAAAAATGATATTATTATTACCCTATAACATGTCCTAATTGTATTGGATAAGTTTAATTCGACCAAAAACAACCTTCGGAATAAAATATGACCATTTAGGTCCACTTGGATTAGATTAGAACATTTATTATTATTTAATTCAAAGAAGAGTTAAAATAAGTAAAATCCATTTTTAATAAGTAAAACATTTTTAATATAGGGTTATTAATAAGATAAATTTGACTATAAATATTCATTAGAAATCTAAAAAACTATTTCCTAAATAATGGTATTTTATTTATAATTTATAGACATTAAATAATTTAAGTTATTAATGACACAATGATGATGCAGTAATTACCTTATTAATGTAATATTAACATAATTGATTTTATAAATACCCAAATAAATTTAAATTGAGACTTTTTATGAATTACACTAATTGTTTAGCTTAATATAACATATTAGGGTTAGTTAAATGAATTTCGTTCGAAGTAATAATGATGTTATGAATTTAACAAAACAATATACAAAATAGCGTCAAAATTGACATAAAAGCATTTTTAAAACAAATATTATATTATAAATTGTTATTATATTCCAAAAAATATAAGGCTCAGTGAAAAGAATTATATAATAATATATATGACATTAATTAATCAATTGGGGTTTTATTGGCAGTTTATAGTAATTTTATTAACCATATAGTGTACGAATACAAGACGACACAGTAAAACTTAAATTATTTAACTTAGAGTTAAATCTAAATGACAAGGTTAAAATGGTAACCTAAACTTGTCTAAAACCTATTGGTTGAAATTATATCGACCCATACCCACCCTATCCTTGAAATAAGTCACTTTGGAGCCATTATAAATCGAATATAAATTTATTATAAAATAAGATTTTATGTTTTTTCTAAGGTGCCCCTCTCCTCCCTTATAAAAGGGAACATCCTCCCTCTCACATCACACCACTTTGAGCCATCAATATCGGCCAAACCCTACCAATTTATCTTCTCCACTTCCATAGAAACATACTAGATCTCATGGTCTTCTTCAAAGACCATCTTTAGTGCCATAAGCGGAGGTTAAGAAGAGGCGTGTCAAAGAAGATGTAATATCCTTTACTGATCCCTTCCAATTTCGTTCATCACAAAAATAATATTCTTTAGTTGTTTCATTATAAAGTAATAAAATCAGTATCACTAATATATTGATATGTTATTATAAATATAAAATAACCCTATTTTACCTTCTATCCATCCTATGGAAAATGAAATCACCACAAGTGTGTATGTACGGAATACCGTCTCAACGCCGTGTTGTAATCTGTTTTCCACCACTACCTTACATTAATGGGTATAATATTGTAATTAATAACTATATATGATTATTATAATATGATAATAATTCTGATACATTCCATCTTCCACTCCAATACCATTCAAGAATTATGGGAACGATATCATCGCTTGTGCGTACGTACGGCCTACCGTCTCCACGATGTGATGCGACTCGTTCTACATGATCTTCATTGAATAATGATTATATAAATTAATTTAATGAATAAATATGATATATATTACACTAATACCATTCTGTAAATAAGATATCTATAACCTAAAATGTGTAATAAGACTTCATTCGACAAAACATGCATAAGAACATAATGAAAAAAACACCTGAATAACAAGTATTACTAATAATAAGATAAGAATATGACCATATATGATATCATAACAATGAAAATTATTCTGTAATAAGTCAATGACATTATTTAAATGATTATAAATTAGGTTGGGATACGTTCAAATAATATTAGACCTAAGGTAACGTAAAATCTCACAATCTCATTTTTATCCGAGATTGTTTATACTTTGATATTTAATAGGGTATATTTAAAATCCACATCCATGTTTCCTCAATGTGTAATATTATTTATATCCTAATACAATTTTTTAAATCCAATTTTACCTATTGGTTAATTTTTAGTAAAATATATTAAAGGAATCTTTTTCGTCTTGAGTATGAGATAATTGTGGACTTTTCCGGCCAAAGTACAAGAAGAATGTTTTTTATCTTATACGGCATGAATGGAATTTTACGATTTCATAGAACATTATTTTAATAAAGCGTCCTTTACAAGTTTTCATGTTTATTTTTAATTAAGTTCTTTGGGTTTAAATTTGTATGACATTTCAAGAAAGAAAAAAAAATGAAGTAGAAAGGATATTTTCCTCAAGAATGGAGTTCAAGTGTTTTATCAAAATTATTTTCCATCGATGATAATATAGGGTTATATTTATATCCCAATTACTACATTGATTTGATTATTTTATGATGGAATTATTTTTTTGAATTATTTTATATTATATGAATTGTTTTAGGATGTCACAATGTTTAAGAATCCCATTTTTATTACATGGGTTATATTACGATGTTTGATTTATGATTTTGTGGCATACATAAGAAAGGTTTCATTATTATATGGGTGGGACCTATATTTCCCTCAAATTCATTGGATAAAAATTTATCTCTCATGAGATAGACATGGATGGAATGATAAGTTAAAACCTGTTCAGTGATACAGGACTGGAACGAGGAGTGAACTCGGTTCAGAAATGGACTTTGTCTGCTAAGAAAGTCTTGGCAATGAGTATTGACTAATAAGAAATGATTTTCTATGATTATGTGTGTATGACACAATGTATCATGTTTTATGTTATGATTATTGGGATTGCATTTTCAGTACTATGATATATCCCATGTTTATGATATGATGATCGCTTTTGCAGGTTAAGATTTTCAAAATGTTATGTTCTTATGAATATGATATGATTGATAATTCCTTTATTTACCCTTACTGAGCATTTTAGCTCACCCTTTTGATTGTTTTCTTTTCCCTAGGTCAGGAAGAATAATATTAAGTAGGATATCCTAAAAGGGACTCTATATATGAAGAAATAAATGGGAGACAATGTAGATGCTTTATGAACCAGTTGTTTATATTTCCCAGTTTCTAAAGACACTATACCTATATGGTCCTATCTTGGTTTTGTTATATGTTGTAATAAGTATGCATCAATTTTGAAGTAATAACAATGTATGTAAAATATGGGTTGTTATATTCACCCTCAAATAGTGATATCCTGACCACAGTTCTAACTTGGGGAACCATCCTTCCCCCTTCTATTGGTTAAAGAGGTCATCTATTCTCGGGAGAGGGTAATGATTCTTGATTGTTGCCTGATTCAGTCTCTAGCAGTCTATGCACAACCTGTGACTACCATCTACCTTCTTCGCGAACAAGACCAGAGCACCCCCTGGTGACACGCTTAGTCGAAAAAAACCCTTCGTCATTAGATCATAAATCTGAATATGTAACTCCAATAGATTAGAAGGCACCATCTAAGAGGGAGCAATCGAAATAGGATGGTAACCAGGTAGCAAGTCAATCTCGAACTCTATGTCATGTCAAGGGGGTAGAGTCACCACCTACTTAGGGAAGACATCCATGAACTCAATGAAAATACCCAGGACTTCCACCATCTCTGTATTCGCCAACTCCACTGATAGCTTATCTAACAAGTAAATGAGAGGCTCCACTCATCGTCTGTCCTCCTGGAAACCCCACTCACCGACAAAAGCTAAACGTTGTCCACCCATATCTGAAAACATGATCCTTATTCGGGAGAAATATATAATATCACAAACAAAGGACATCTATTAGATGCCTAGAATGGCATCATATGGATTCATCTATAGTAAAAGAAGGTCCCAACTGGACTGATGAGGTCCCAACATCAGTCTACGACCTCGGAAAACACAAGACAAGCTGGTGTGACCTACGACCGGCATACTCAAAACTAGGTGTATGGGAAGTCTCTCTACATATAGTCCCAAAGCATGGGCTAGACTGGGTGAATCAAAGAAGTGTGAAGCTCATGAATCAAACAAGGCGTATGCAAGAGAACTAAACAAACTAATCATACCTCAAATGACTTTTAGCCATGTTAGAACTGATTCCTTTTCAGCATGTAACTGTCCATGTTTTTCTCCTCTTACCCTCGGGTATCGGTAGGCTCCTCGACCACGCCCAGGTCAAGGTCCCTGGGGAATGCCCTAAGGTCGGCCTCCTCCTGCAATGTCTGCTCTCGAAGGAGTGGGAGGTTCCTGTCCCTACTGCGGCAGCTGAAAGGGCCTAGCTGAAAACTGTTGCTGTTAAGGTGGATGTTGAACCGGCCCACCCCCATTGTACTGCATTCAGTCTGAGAAATGATTCTGAAGGTGCCCACAGCAAGAATCTCGATCCTAGGCCCGAATGTAAAGTGTGAGGACCCGGAGATCGAAACTGGAACTATTGGGGCCCACTCCCCACTAGCCAAAACCTAGAAGGCCCTGACGCTGGAGCCTGCTGTTGACGACCTTCCCCTTGGACAAGCCCAACTAGTTCCCCTCTCGCGGCACACCTCCCAGTGTGTGCATCATCTCTACTACATTAGCCTTCTTCTGGACCTCCATGTATATCGGTAGAGTGACGATAGTAACGTAATACTGGAGGGAAGGTCGGAGTGCCTCCTCTAAATGTCTCTCCTAAGACTCTTCATCCAGAAAGAGGTCTTATGAAAAGTGAAGGAGATTCGGGAACATTATCCCCAACTCTCTCAATAACATACCCCTTGTTGAAGGGAGAGTAGCTCCTGCCTCTTCTCATCCTTCCTCATGGAAGAGAGAAAATCTGCCCAGAACTCTCTCTCAAAGCCACTCCATGTAACCTCAACCACCCTCTTCTCCCTAAGATAGAGCTCTCACCACTGGCGCGTTGCACCCCGCATCTAGCTTACAGTAAGAGGGACCAAATACTCTGTGGGAGCTCGAATCAAGCTGAATGCTCTCACCAGCTCCTCGAGCTAGCTCTTTGTCTCTATATCTGGGACTCTTCCCTTGTATTTCTTGAGGGTATGTCACTGAAAGGAACGAAGCCTCCTGACACCTCCTCTTATTCAGCCCTATTCTGATCATCCAAATCAACCTCTTGGGCCTCTATCTCCCTCACTACTCATGCTCATCATCTATGTTTCATTGCTGCATTGTAAAAAATGAATTCCTAAGCCTGAGTAGTGTTGAAGATTGATTTGAATTTTTCTTGACTTCTTACTCATATTAAATCCTCAAAATACCCCAGACACACAAGAACCCAAGTCATTATGATGCATGTACCTTTCTTAGGGTCTCTACCCTGCAATTAGTGTAGCCTCACTTGGTCATTCATTAGGCCTAGAGTGATTGCATCAGATCAAAGGGGGCCCTAAAATCCCGTGTCCTAGCCAGTCTTCCCTGGCCTAATTCATGTTCCAAGATTTCCTAACATGGTTTCCCTACCATCTCATGAAATCCCCACTGTGCTTAACCCCGAGCTCCATCCTATCCCTCAACCTTCCCTCTGATACCATTCTGTCACGACCTTCCTTCACCAAAGTGAGGGAAGAGACAATAGATTGCCAGAACATTCCTTCAACAAGTTGAAGGAGAGATAGTGACCCCCAAGACCTGCCTTCAATAGGTCATTGAGTGGAGACTTGACCAAGGGTAAAGAATCACACAAGAAATGGAATTCATTACCCTTTATGTTTAGTAGGATCGGAATATAAGATAGTAAGTCCCAAACAACACATGGACTAGATGTAAAAGTAAATCCCAAAAAATCCCTTTCCCATATGCATATTTCAAATAATAAGTTCTACAATACAGGAAAACTTCAAAGGTAAATACCAAAGAAAGAAATAATAGAAATAGAAACTGTCCCAATGTCCAAACTAGTATGGTCCTCCACGGTCCTCAATGTCCTCCTGGAAACTTGAAAGTAGTTTTGTATATGTAGGGTGAGTATACAGGTTTACTCAGTAGGGAAAAAAATCTCTCGCGCTCAACTGGAGAGACATTCTAATGCCCCGTGAGAAAAGAAGATAACCATGTGCCAAATAAGGAAACTATCCACCCAAACCTCACCAAGGAACACTCTCCAAATATAAACTGTCATGTAATGTAATGCTAATAACGCATTGAGGTTTGGGAACCCCACACCACTTTACCACTGGTTATTGAAGGCATCCTATACATCATACCTTCCCTGCTGTTTTCACTGCAATCCCACTGCCATACCCCACCCGGACACACCTAGGATACCCCAACCACTCACCCTGCTCGAATACACCAGGGCCACAAACACACATAACCACACTTGTAGCCACCTGGGCCTGAACAACTACCGCCATGCCCAAAGACACTTGGGCCCAAAAAACTACTGACATGCCCGAAGACACATATGCCTCATCCCGAAGACACTTGGGAAACATCATTCCAACACATAACTTGGATAACCACCACAATGTTCCATTCCTGATGAATCATGGTCTATAATAAACCTCAGGCCATCATAGCCTACCCGAAGAGTCTTTGGATACTCCGGAAATGAATCAGAAAAGGAGGTAATAACTAGCCACTCATAGGAGTGTTTGGAAAAACACCCTTCCCCATTGAAATGGGGGTGTTCTGCCTGAATTGATCAAATTGGCTGGGTCACGAATAAGAAACATACGAACTAAATTAGACATATTGGTAAACAAGCACTCTTCCAAACCTAGGGGTTATAAACCCAACTTATACACAAACACCCTCATCACTATTCATTCATAAAAAAGCACAGGACACACTACCAATTCGCAACTCATTTCCCATAAACAATTTCCCATTAAACTCGTTCTTGTTATCACATTTGACTGGTTCTATTTTAAAATAAATCTTCACTACTGGCCAACTAAAAGGCATAGCCAAAAAACAAGGAAGGAAAAACAACCGTGTATCAATTTAAGCACTAACACCCAGTTCTCTTGTAAGTCACAACAACAAAAGGGATCTATGAAATCCCTCAGAGTACTAGAACCAAACCATGCCCCACCATACATCCCCACACGGCCTTAGATCCTGAAACGTACAATGCAACACAATAGGGAATCCCATCCCTATACATTTGACCCCCACAAGAATCAAGCAGTACAACAACACATATTTATAAGATAGAGAAATAGAGTTTCTATATTCTATCACACAATTCATTGAGTTTCTTCTTTTTGTTTGGTTAATCGGGGTGTTCACACAAGGATTCTTGTTCAATGGACATTCATTTAATCAAATGAGTTTAAATGATTAACCCATTTTAATGTTACATCTATTAAATCATCACAGAAGACAGGGGTCCATTAGTGCACAAAGAAAGACCACCAATGACCATGATTTTCACTGGACACAATCCCATATAGTTTACAACATATAAGAAAGTGTAACAGAGTATAGAAACATCATCGAACACACCCCTTCATTATTTAAAATTTCTCTTATTATCTTCAATAATGTTTGGTTTCATCTATTCCCAGAGATAAATTATCATACCCATCCCACAAAATTCATAGTAAAGAGAGGCGAAAGAAGAAGCATGCTTTGATGATCAACGATCGAATTATGTCCCCACGTTCCAAGAATTGGGAATGCGCGACTTGTAGGGGAATAACATCAGGGATTCCAATACTGATTTGGAAAGGCTCTAGCATAGGTGCACCACTAGATATAGGAAGGGGGGACTATAAATACACCATGGAAAAGAAGGAAAAGAGACAATCCCTAAAGAAGAAAGAATTTTGATGTGATAAAAAAGGTGAGATCCTAGAGTTATAAGGTATCAATAATATTGAACAACTTTAAAGGAGGATCATGTTTTCACCACGTAGTTGTGTGGTTACACACGATGAAATTAATTTTCATTTAATAATTCTCATCAGAGAGGTATTCATAATAGTTGTGCGTTAAATGTTTTCCTTCAATCAGAGGAAAATGTATAACAGGGGCGGAACTGGAAAGTATGGGAGAATGTGTGACACCGAGGAAAAGACACATGTTTTGGTATATCAAGGGTCTCTTGTCTCTTGGGGGAATTTTGATATCATTTATGGGCTTTAAATGGCTTTTAAATGTGTATTGAAAACACTTTTATGTCAAATGATATGTTGTAAGAGCATAACATGAAAAAAAACAAGGGTGGGACACCATTTGGGGATACACTGTAAGAGGTGCAATGGTCACGACGCCACCCTCATGGTGCCACCCTAAGCAGTGACACCATTTCAGTGTGAAAACATGATGGTTCGGCCATTATGGTGCCAATGTCACAGTGAAAATTTCACAGTGCCACCATCTGTGGTTCCACTGTTTTGGTGTGCGACAGTGACGGCTTGACCATTACGGTGCCACCATTTCAGTGTGCGACCACGATCGGCGCCACCATTTCAGTGGAACCATTTGATGGTACTGTTTTTTTTTTGAAAACTCTATAATGAGTCATTGTCTGGGCCATTATAGTAATGTGATGGAGGTAAATGTTGATGTTTCTCCTAAGAGATTTAGGGAATATTAATTGATGTGTATTCCAAATATAACTCCATATGTAGTTATAAAGGCTACAATGTAAGTATTATATGGATTCCACAAGTTACCTTTATGATTTATAATTACTATGTGTTATTTATAAATCTTATGATTTAATGACGTATGTTAATGATTTTGTTGTTTTTTTGTATTGATGGACTAATGTTTTCTTTCATTATTTTATAAACCTTACTGATATTTTTATGCTCATCCCATGTTTTGAAATTTTTTCATAGGGTATAAGAAAGGGTAAGAGAAAGTAAGTGTTCAAGAAGATTTATATCACGAAAATAACTCTTGTTTTATTTAAGGTGTTTTATTATTGTGAAAAAATTGATAGTGAGTAGAATTTTCTACTTGTGATATTAAAGATATTATGTATAAGTAATGACCTAATTCTCTAAAGCTCTAAACCTGAAAAGATCCCCAATGAGAATTATTATGTTAATTCATGATTATGAAATGTTTAAGGCCATGGCCTTATATTTAAATAAAATAGAAGATGCTTTCTAGAAATTTTTATCACACCACATTATGGATTAATGTGAAATATTTTCATATATATCTGAAATAAATCAATGATCATTTTCTTAATAATTCTTGAAAATTTTTGGTAATATTATTCATTTTTAAAATTTGAAACAAATTTATGGATTTATTTATCAATAAAAACACATTTTTGGTCATTTTGAGAAAAAAATATCTAGGTTTGACATGTGGTCTAATACTACATGTCAAAAATTATATAGTAGTTTTTTTTCTCAACTTTCACAACATTTTGAGTTTGTCAGATTTTTATTATATAACCAGTTTCTAATAATTTTTTTATAAATCTATTTTTTATCATTCTAACCACATAGTTTATTAGAGTGACTTACAGTCTATTATCACATTTCACAAGTTAATGGGTGATTTTTTATGTTATTTCATGATAATATGATGTTGTTTTCTAGGTCTTGAACCGTTCAAGCATCTTTTAAAAAGACTTATAAATCATTAAAAATGTACTTTTGGTTATTTTGTTCTCAACATATGTTTAATTGATGGGAAATCTATTCATTAATGTAGAAAATTACTCAAAATCATTGTCCTATGATTTGAGAATAATGTAAGATCGTTTATTGGGTCTTAACTCTTTATTAGGCATATTTGTTCTATTAATATGCTCATTTTGATAGATGATATTTCTACTTTTACCTTCAACTTCTATATTTACTTTTAATTTCCTTGAGAAGATATGATAAAGACCCAAAAAAATGAAGTGATATCTATAGAATTAAATCATGCATCAACATGATCCCCTAATCTCTTAGTATGATCCAATGTATCTTTTCACCCCAATATTTTAATTAAAACGAAATCACCCATCCAAGGGTCAAAACTGAGTAGATGAATTAAATTTTTTTACAAAACATAAAAAAATTCACTTTTGTTCATTTTGATCAAACTGTACATTGTTTGTGTATCTTATTCTTATATATGAAAAATTAAATAAATATTTTCTTCTTATTATTTCTTGAAAATTAGATATTATTTTTGACATTTTGACTCTTTGACACATGTTTTTAATGACTTAAATATAATAATATATTATTTTCAAATATTCATAGCACACCACACATAATATTGTTGTTCGGTATATTATTAATGTCATAAATTAATTAAATATCATTTTTCTATTATTTTCCATCAATAAAACAGAGTTTTCTAAATTTTGACCCTTTAACACATGTTTTTTGACTTTTTTTTCATTAAAAACATGATTTTGTTCATTTTGAGTAAACCAAAAGTTCGATTCATGATATTTATATTATTATATGTAAAAAATTAATAAAATGTTATTGTACTATGGTTTAACAACAATTTGAGGGGTTTTTTAGCTTTTGATATTTTGAAAAACAATTTCAAATACTTTTAAATGAAAAAAACCTATTTTCAATTATTTTAGAAACACTGCATGTTACATTAAGATGAGGTCAGCTTATAATGCTAAAAAATTAATCAATGATAATTTTTCAATGATTTAAAACCAATTAGAGACAACTTTCCTTTATTCATACCCCTTGATCTACACTTTCAGAAATTTAAATATATTAAAAACACACTATTGATCATTCTAAGTTAACATAAATTTGGATAGAAGTGAAATCTATTCATTCCTATTATAAATTAAATGTAAGACATTTTACTATGAATAAACATTAATTCAAGGTGATTTTATTGATTTTGAACCTTTGACGCATAGTTTTAAAGACTTCATCTAATAAAATATTTTTTTCAATTATTTCAATCACACTACAATTTGGATTGGTGTTCAGTCTATTAACACATGTAAAAAATTAATGGATAAAATTTATATTATAGTTTCAAAATAATTATAAGCTGTTTGTTATGTTTTTACAATTTAATGTGTGCTTTTAAGGACTTAAATCTATTAGAACAATTTTTTATATTATTCTGACTACATAGCATGTTGAATTGTTAGGTCATTAGTTCCTACATTAAAAAATGTATCCCATTAATATGTGACCAGTTCCTACATTACAAAAATTAACGAACAATCATATTCTTTATATTTCCTGATAATATGATTTTTTTTCTATCTTTTGACACATTGATAAACATTTTTTTCTTTTAAATTAATTAAAAAAAACTTTTAGACATTATGATAAAAATAAAATTTGGAATAAGATAAAATCTATTCCTACAAATCTAAAATTAAACTATGTTCATTTTCCTAAAATTTTATGATAATATTTGTTCATTTCTAATGTTTTCACAATTTGACACACATTTTTAATGACTTCCAAATCTAGTAAAAAAATTGATCATTCCATCAATACTGAAAAACAGATTGGCTTCTATTCATAAATTTTAAAAATTAATCAATTACTTTTTTCCTATGATTTCATGAAAATCCATGTTCATTTGTTTATTTTTGAACCTTAAATGCATTTTTTAAATTTAAAATCATTAAAAACACCTACTGTCATTCAAAGAATACCGCATGATGGAATGACATGCAGTCTATTCATATATTCCACAGAATAAATGATGGTTGATGTCATATGATGTATTGAAAATTAGAGGTCTTTTACTAGTATTTCATATTATAAAATATTTGTAATCAATTTTTAATTTAAAAATTAATTTCAATCATAATATCCACTTATTTTGTTGGAATGATGTGTGTTATATTTTCACATATAACAAAAAAAAAGTGGTGGTTGTTTTTTATGATTTCATGACAATCCAGGTCATTGGAATCATGTTTTAAAATAATTACACGTCACATATTATTAAAAAACATTGTTTTATGATTCCATGATAATATGAGGTTATTTAGTAAGTTTTGACCATTTGGCGCGTAATTGTTTTCATTAAAACCCATAAAATGTAATTTTATTTAATTACGAGAAATCAACATGTTGTATTGATGAGCAGGCTTTCCCGACATGAAAAAAAATTCAACAGAGGTCAATATCTTAAGATTTGATAAATATTTGAGGTTTTTTTCTATGTTTTTTTCACTTTAAAGCATGTTTTTAATGAGTTTTTGATCTAATAAAACTATTTTCAGTAATTCCAACCACACCTCATGTAATATTGATGTCTGGTAAATCCATACATGTTAAAAATATATCATCGGTCATTGTTTTTCTGATTTCATAATAATATTGATTTTTACTATATTTTTACTATTTAAAGAATGTTTTTTGACATGGATCAATAAAAATTTACTTTTGTCCATTCTGAGAAAACTATAAGTTTGATTAATGTGTGGTTAAATCATACTAGTAAAAAATAAAATGATGATTGTGTTCTTAACATTTAAAAATAACTGATGTTTTTTTCATAATTTTGAAACTTCAACGGATATTTTTAATGACTTTTAAATATAAAAAAAATGCTTCCATCCACACCACAAACATTACATGTTAGATTGAAATTCGGCCTATTTAGACACATCAAATATTGATCAATGATCATTGTCCTATGATTTCATGTTAATCCATTTTTGTTTGTAAGGATTAACCCTTTAATGCACATTTTTTTAACATTTAAGTTAATAAAAACACACTTTTGGTCATCTAGAGAAAATCACATATTGGATTGACATAATATATATTCCCAAATTCCACAAATTAAAAAAAATCTCATTTTCCAATGTTTTACGATAAGTCAAGGTTGTTTATTAGGTTTTGACCATTTAGCATATTTTTTTACAATTATTAGATTTAATAATATTACATCTTTAGCCATTCTGACTATACTATATGATGTATGGACATGAAATCTATCTATACATGTCACAAATTAATCAATTATGCCTTTTGATTTCACTGTAATTCAAGGTCATTTTCTAGGCATTGACGCATTTTTTAAAGACATTTTAATCATATAAAACACTTTTTTGTCATCATAACAACATCGTATGTCAATTCAACATGTGGTGTATTATTTTAAGTAAAAATTTAATAAAATATAATTTTCATATTATTTAATTACAATACAAGTTCCATTTCTAGGTTTTAACCCATAAACACAGGTTTTTGGCTTTTCAGTCAATAAAAATGAACTTTTAGCCATTATGAGCAATCCGTGAGTCAAATTAATGTGTGCTATATACATACAGGTATGATATTAAACCTAATATATGATTTATTTTTGATATATTAATACAAATAAAAAATTAAATGGTGGTCATTTTTCTATGATTTCATGTTAATTTGAGGTCATTTGCTAGGTTTTGAACCATATACAGGTGTTTTAAAATATTGTTAAATACATTATAACTATTTTTTTAGTCAATATAAATGCACCAAATTTGTGTGTGTTCTATTCATATATGTCAAAAATTAATCAATAATTATTATCCTATGCTTTCAAAAAAATATGATATCTTTTTGATAGGTTTGACTATTTTGAATCATGTTTTTTTTACTTTTAAATTGATAAAAATGTGCTTTTGGTCATTCCAATAAAAGTGAAACTTAGATTGATGTATGATCTGTTTCTACATATACCAAATTAAATTATGGTAATTTTATTTTGATTTCAAAACAATATTATATTTTTCTGGTTTTTGAGCATATAACTCATTTTTATTCATTTTTTCTGTAAAACTGTTTTTTTATCATTCTGAATGACATGTGGTCTATTATTATAGGTTATATATTTAGTGATGGTAATTTTATTTTTATTACATGAAAAATTGGTTTTTTACACGTTTTTAATTTTTTGATTCATGATTTTAAATTTTATTTAAAGCTTTTAAAATGCATTTTTCATTATTTAGGGCACACCATAAGATGGAATGATGAGGAATCACTTTAAATAAATCAAAAATTATTTTATAAATGTTTTTCAATGATTCCATGATGATTTAAGGTATTTTTCTAGATTTTTATCATTTGAAACAGATTTTTGACTTTAAATATAATTTATTTGGTCATTCTAATAAAACCTCATGTCTAATTAATATGAGGTATTTTCTGTAAGACAAAAAATATACGGAAGTTATTTCAATGTGATTTATTAAAAATACGAGGTCATTCCTAAGGTCTTGACCCTTTAAAACATGTCTTGAAAGAATTTTTATCATTTAAAATTGAACCTTTTGTTATTATGAACTCACCGTCTATCCTATTGACTTTTTTTCTATTCTATCATGTTAAAAATTATACAACAATAATTTTCCTATGGTTTCATGATAATTCAATATCAATTTTTCTATATTTAGATATTTTAATGCACATTTCTTAACTTTTAAATCCATAAAAACACACTGATAAGCATTCTAATAAATTTTATGATAGATTGATTTACTAAAAGAAATGATTAAAATTATATTTCTAGGTGGAGGGAATACTCTCGAAAGGGGTAAAGGCATCATTCACATAGGTGGGACACATTATTTTTTAGGGGATGGTCTCATCCTTGTATATTAAATATTAGATATATTGGTATGAAAAGGGGGAATCTAGTTTAGGGAATTGGATATTGTGTCATGGGAGAGAGCTCCTGGTGACTCATTAGTTATTATTTTTCTATTCTCTTAGATTCTTATTCACCTCCCACATATTGTATTGTTTGTGCTTCTCTTATACTTCTCTAAATTCAATGATGGTTTCCCTCTTTCTCTACCATATGGAGTCTGTTCTAATAGGTAAAAAATTAAACGGATGTCATTATCCTACAACATCATGACATTCTAAGTTCGTTTTGTAGGTTTGGAAACTTTGAATCATGATTACAGACTTAAATACAATTAACCTGACTTATTTAGGCATTCTAACTGCATCTCCCATCAGACTGACATGTAGTTTATTATTATATGTCACAAGTTGACCATCAAACATTATCCTATGATTTCATGAAAGTCAATTTTTATTTTTTATGTTTTGATCATTTCACGCATGTTTTTTTACTCATGTTAAATAGAGGTCATCTTAGATCATACTAGTGGAATGTCTAAATTTTTTTGTATATATTATTTTATATAGAGAAGTTAGATTATTTATAATTATTATACTACATTTTTATTATAATACTTATTATTTGGTACTTTGGTTTTCATATTTATTGATTTTTTATTAATTAATTTTATAATTGTAATTATTGTTAATATTAGTCATGACTATTTTTTAAAAAAATGAGATAATTGGAGTTAACAAATGGAAACCTCAATTAAAGGTATCCTATAAAAACTTCAACAATTATAAGTAAAATTTCCCTTTTTAATTTATTAAATGTATTATTATATAATATCGTTATAGAAAACACATGAAATTATTTTGTTTTATTATATCCATTTATATTTGAATGTTTTTTAAGTATCAATACCATTTATAATATATATGTTTAATAGTGATCACATAATTATTATAAATATAGGGTTTTAACAAATCTAATTGTCACAAACAAATAAATTGATGGCCTCAACTAGTATGACCATAACCTATGAAGTCCATTTATCAAAGCATTCGAGGGAGATATCATTTTGGGGATTTGATGTAGACCAAGATCAAGATTAAATCCATCAATGTAAGAATAAGAGAAAAATTTTATGAGAAAAGTTTAATCTCTTCGATATGAAGGCCCAAACCATGTTTGTTGAATGACCCAATGAAAGACCCACCATCGTGTACCTTAGTCTTACTTCATATGTTAGTTTATTAAAGAGATATGTATCAAGAACCTATAAATAGTAATATAAACATTATTTTCTATATATTAATGAAAATATTTTAATCCTATTATTGATACATTGTAAATTATTTTTAAAGCTAAAATTTAATTACTAGTTAATATTCTAATTAAATTATTGAATTTATGAATTAATGGATTTTTGAAATAAATAATGTTTTAATGGAATATTATTATTAAAAAATATTTATTAAATGTGATGTAATAAGTAATATAAATGCGATCCATGAACAAATATATATTTTCCCATTAAAATAATTTTATTTTATGTTTATTTGATTTATTATGTAAATCCATTATGAATCCTCTAAGACTTATATTATATTTTCTGATTTTAAAATCATTTCATTAAGAGTGTGACTCCGCTCCACATCACCAATGATAATATTTAAATAAGTTCATCCCTTTTCCTTATAAAATAATGTAAAACACTAACTTTGGGTAGAAAACATAGGCAAAAACCATGGGATGGTTTATGGTTTTGGATATTTTATTACATAAATTAAAAAACATAAATAATAAATAAATATCTCTCTCTTACTATATAAACCCACCCAATATCCTATTTATATTTCCTCAAACACTTTATATAATGTCCAAACTCTTCCCTCCACTCCCTAGAGTCATTCCATGGTGCCCTAAAGCTCTCAAGAAGACCATCCCAAGCCTTTTGAGTCACACATTCAAGTAAGGAAACATTATCTTTCTCTATCTGTATTTATAGAGTACTGATTTTCTGAAATTGATTTTACATTTCATTTTATTATGATGTGATATTATATTAAATATTCTACTTAATTACCATTTACTATAAAAATTATGAGAACGTCCATTCACTCTCATCTAGACTCCCATTATACTTTATATACACCTATTACCATACTATATTTTTATAAGAATTATTATCTTGATTCATGTTTCATTATTACCTTATGCCTAATATTTTCAAATTGTTAATGTTGGGATATACTTTTCCTTGTCCTTTATACTTCCAAATTTATGTTCAAATTATTATAAACCCCATTCGCTCTCATCTACTATTTTTATGAATTTTTATGTAATGTCTTTATGCTCCAAAAAATTAACTGGGATTTTCTGTGCCAAAACAATTGGGTAGTGAATACCATACCCTTTATTATAACCTGGGTATTCACCTTTATTCAAATATAATTTTTCATTAGGTACTTACATGTATATATTCCACATTTGATGATCATGGAATAAATGATAATGTTGAATGAATCCATTTTGTATGATCTATGTGGCATACATAAGCCTGAGAATGAAATTATTATGATGGGTGCTCCCATATAGTGCTCTAATGAATTGGGTAATTTTTAGTATCATGATATGTCATGTTGGGATAAGGGTGTACCTGATTCAATTATGTGAATTTTTCACCATGAAGTCGTAGCGGTTTAGCCTTGACTTATTCTTATTGTTCAGTGTTTAAAGTTATTTACACATTTATCTTGTTATGATTATTATAGTATATCATGTAACACTATTAAGGTTTATTATTCCTACTCTTTTTATACCCCATTTATATGCCTATTTTCAAAAATGTATCACTTATTCCATGTTTATTCCCATACTGGTCTTTATAGATGACGTGGTTCTTATGTTTGTCCACAGGTTATCCCATTCAATTTTATGTTCCTTGGAATATTATGATCATGTCAAGGAAGTGTTCTATAATGTTTTTTATCCCAGGTTATAAGTTGTTATGTAATGTACCTAATTCCCAAATAAATTATGCATCTCAATCTTTTGTGTTCTAATAATTGTGATTTTAGGTAATATATCAAGTATTAATGTGTAAAAGAATGTAGGGTTGTTATTTATCCAATAGTAAATACTATACATATATATAATTGGGAAACTTAAATATATGGTCACAAAATGTTATTTTTCCCTCTATCTACCACAACCATTATCCGGTCAGAAATACATTTTATAATAAACTTTTGGTAGTTGGGAAAGCTCAATTTTATACTAATGGAAACTCATATATGTAAAATTTATCTAGAATTTGATGTCAAAACCAACAATTTACAACAAAAGGATTATTTAATTTGATTTGTATATCTAGATATCTATATAATGATATTAATTTTTTTGTAATTTTTTATTAATAATCCACAAGTCAGATATGCGTGTGATATATTTCTATATATCATAAAATAAGTGGTGGTCATATTCCTTATATTTCATGATTTTGTAAGGTCATTAGTAAGGTTTTTACCATTTGAAAGATATTTTTAATAATATTAAATCTAATAAAACAAATTTTTGGATCATTACTACCATAGTACATTAAATAGTAGTTTATTCAAACTTATCAAAAATTAATCATTAATCATTGTCCAAAGATTTCATTATAATATGATGATGATCTATAGGTATTACTTCATAACATAGTTTTTTTCATGTTTGTATAATTAAAATTGATCTTTGATCATTCTGAGAGAAAAATATAGAATAATGTATGATCTATATATACATGTCACAAAACAGACGATGATCATTGTTTTGAAACTTCATGATAATTTGTGTGTTTTTTGAAGGTTTTGACCATATAACCTATTCTTAATATTTTTTACTGTAAAAATATTTTTTAAATCATTCCAAACACATATTATATCAAAATGATATGTAGTATATTATTACATGTCAAAAACTTAATGGTGATTGATTTCATGTGATTTGATGACAATCTAATTTCATTTTATAGGTTTATAACTTTTGATGCATCTTTTATAAGATGTTTTAAAATATTTAAAAATTTAGTTTTTGTAATTCCTAACATATTGCACATTTGATTTATGTGACTCATATATACACAAGTGAAAACATATTTGATAAACATTTTATTGTGATTTCCTAATAAGTCGAGGAACTTTTCAAGGCTTGGACCCTTCCACTGATCTTTTTCATCATTTAAATCCATAAATACATACTTTTTTAACATATGTATCCATCATTAATTTTCCCCCAGTATCTACATTAAATTATTTTATAAATCCGGATTTTATATTCTACTTATATTTAAAATTTTAATACCACTCATGGATTCTTTCTGACATCAGATTCAACTACTACTTTTTGAGTCATACATTTTTTCTTTTATATTTTTCAAGTCTGTATTATTTTTGTTTATTATTTTTTCAAATTATTTATTTTGTTATTTGTAATTATTATTATGTTTTTTCACTTATTTTATTTCAACTATTTGTTCTCTTACTTATACATCATTTGTATAATTTGACTTTGAACTTTTGGATTTTTTTTACATATTTTGTTTTTATTATGTTTATACATGAGTTTTTGTTATAAATTTTTTTTCTTCTAAATTTTATTTCTCCATTTAATTTTATTCATATTTCTTATAAATTATTTCCTCATATTGAACCATTACATTATTCATCTTTCACATATAGTTATTCTTCCCTTTGATATTTTTTCATTGGATGTTTTTTGCATCTACCTTTGACCTTTTTTATTCATTTATCACTTTAATTTTATATTTTTATTTCTAAATTATAAATATAAATTCTTATTTTGGATTTGGATTCTATTTTTTCTTTAATTTTATATTTAATTTTTAATATTTAATTTTACCTTCAAATATTTTGGATATATCATTTATTCCATATGTCTTTACTTTTGTTCTTATTTCAATAGACCATTGAGATTATCTTTCTAACATTTTGATTTTACTCAAAATTATATTAAAATTTTGACACTTTGTCCAGGATTGGTTTTGACTAATTCATTCTCATTCTTCTTCTGGATTATGGTTCTTTTATTTGAACTTTGATTATAGTTATCATTTTTCGTATACATATAATCCTTTTTCTAATTTTTATTTATTACACTATAAATTTTAATCACACATTTGATAATTGTAATTTGGAATACTAGTTTATATATTTTTTAATCTATTTTATCTTCACATTACACTTTTATTCCTAAATTCACATTCGATCATCACATTCAGATTTCACATTTTAGCTTCAACTCTAGTTGGTTATTTTACCTTTAGTATATGATATCTAAATTTTTTAGTTTCACATTTTCTTCATCTTCTTCTAGTGTTATTTTTTATGTCTACCTCTAATTTTAAATATTTTTGTTGATTTTATTTTTTCATATATACATTTTTTATATTTTTATAATTTTTTGTCTTCTTTGACTTACCCACACACTACTTATATCAAATTTTTAATATTTTTATTACTCTGGATTCAACTCTATTTTTTGAAGTTAAATATTCAAATTTTTCATCTTATTATTCTCATAGAGATTGATACCTTCCATGAGAATGGAAGGTCTATTATATAAGGTGTTATATTGTCCAATTATGGGGAGGTATATAGAAATTTTGGAAGGAAGGGATTATTCTGTTATAAGTCATGTGTGGGTGAAATATTTCTATTTATAGTAAGTTAGATTGATTGTTCGTAGAAGGGAGACATGAAGGGTTCTCTTGAGGGTCTTCATTTATTCACATTCCCCAACCTAACCTACTACACTATAATTATAGTTCATCTTACCATCTACATACATACACAATGATAAGATATTTCAATCACTTGGTATGGCTTGTGGATCCCTTCTTCATCCTTCCCTGACTGATCATTTCATAGATATATACAACTAAACTCTTATTTAGGGCATCGAGATTCCTCTTGGTAGCATTGAGACCACACTGCCTCAATTGAATATGAAAATCACCAATCTTCATCATGGCGTCCTTGATTTTCAATAAGGTCAGCATCCTTAGGATCAAGAAATGGATACATGGGTTGAATTTCATAAAATAATGCTTCCAAAACAAGAGAAAAATCCACGGATGTCATGGCCCCCTCCATCCAAATGTATCCCTCATAGACATATAATGAAGGAAGAATCATAATGACCTCCAAGTGTTGCCTCCATTGGGCATGTAGTTGGCGATTAACACCGAGGGTATAAAATCACACATATTAGAGTTATTACCCACTCTAATATATATGATTGTGATATAGGATAAATAAACTACAAAACAACTCCTTGTCATAATATAAAATAAATAACACCAAAAACTTCCCATAATTCATGTATAATATAAACAAATATAGGAGTATCCAAATAATTAATCAAAAGAAAGCATAAATTCATCAGCACAAAAAGATCCCCAAGGTTTGAGCTAGTAATATCCTAGTTAGTCCACATAGTCCTCTCAGAAAAATAAAAATAGTTTACCTATACATAGTGTGAGAATATGAGTATACTCAGTAGGATCACTCCCATAATCACTCATGCACATGTGAAAAGACCATACTAATGAACTGATGAGAAAAAACAGAACCAACCAAACCTAATCATATCAACTAACCAAACTCATACTCACTAGAGAAATCTCACCAAATAAGACATCCAATTGTAAAATAATAATTTGAAGTATATCGATTAAAGAGTACCTTATATCACTTTCAAACCAGTTTTCTTCTCTCACACCCCAACAATGCAAATCATGGCACTCCCATCAGTTTTATACATCACATTCCACTTGAATACATATAAGTAATCACATCACATCTCATCCAAAGACACCTAGTTCATCACACCACATCATTAATAATGAAAAATGATTCATCACATCACATCCAAAATATTATCTAGGGTAGGGTATCATGAAAATGAAGTACATCAACCTTGTCCCCCCTACCATGCACAACCTGCATTACCACCACCTCATCATCTAATCATACAACTACAAATAGTTCAATTTTTAATTTTTTCCATCACATCCCGTGCATGTAAAAAAATTAAAACGGAGAGTTTGTAATAGGGTGAATCCAATCATCCATCCCCACTATTCAGATGTTGAAAAAAGCACCCCCAAAACATTTGTGTGTTCGTGCATTATGCTCAATGCAGGTGGGGGGTGTATAAAAATCACTAGGAAAATAAATGGTATATATAGACAAAATAGAAACCTATGTGTTATAAATAATATTATTATCCCAACTCACATCACTACTATAAATCCTTAAAACCTCTTCCACTTTTTCACCCACCTTTAAATGAAAAACATCATACAAGCAAGCCACAAACCAGAATCCAACTTTCATTTATGGTTAATCCAGTTTAAAAATTTTATCATTAATAAGAAACTTCATTCATTAAGTTCATTGTTTCACATTTAAGC
Source organism: Viscum album (assembly GCA_963277665.1). Taxonomy (NCBI): domain Eukaryota; kingdom Viridiplantae; phylum Streptophyta; class Magnoliopsida; order Santalales; family Viscaceae; genus Viscum; species Viscum album. The sequence continues at coordinate 1,823,472,383 of OY728164.1, forward strand.
ATAAAACACATCTAACTAAGCATCCCATTTTAATTTAGCAGTTAATTTTTCATTCCAAGCCATGCCATTTTAGTTTCAACATTAACATTTAATTCCATAACTAATGGGAAACTAACACAACACATCACAACAACAAAAACCCATCTGTATCATGCCTACAAGCACCACATTTCCACTATTTCACAACCAAAATGAACACCTCATAAAAAACAACATTACACTCTAATATCTCCCCACATTCACCCCATACTCTACAATATCACATCACAACCATTTTTATCACAATTCACATATCTTATTTTAGATTTAATCTAGGAGATTATCATCATACATAACATTTCTTTTCAAAGAAATTATCCCATAAACCATAATTTTTATTTATTATATGGGTATAAGTGATTATCCATTTTCAACCATGGTGGTATCAAAAAATCATACAAATAAAGGGTTTCACATAACAGCAACTACCTTACATGTAAATCCCCCATCAATTGTGATTTTTAGCAAGGAACCAAACATAAATAATATCAGTAAAAATAACATCAAATTATAAGAAACATGATATTAATTTCCATTAATCTTAAATTTCAATTTCAACGAATTATTTATCTTTAATAGGTCAGTGCATAAAATCTCCACAATGATAAAAAAGATGATCACTCTTGCATGTAAAAATAGAATAAATATTAAGGATCACCTCCCTAAAAGAAAGATTTCTGATTTACAATGCATGTTTGGAAGAAGAAGAAGAGAACCACAATGTACCACAAGTTAGGTAAACACTAGATCAACACAGAAAAAAAAAACCCCCATTATTACCTTACCAAAGAATCACCAAAATAAAAAACTCATTGACAGTGGTACTTCCCAAGAAAATAACTAGGTGAAAACTAAGAGAAGGTAATATGGAAACTCTCCCAAAAACACCTCATATTTATTTCTCAAGGAATAAATTAAATAGTGAATAAAAGGTTTTAAAATACCTATAATAAAGGAACTTAGGTCTTCTTAGAACCAAGGGAATATCTGTATGAATGATTGGGTTTCTGGGTCCTTAGGATTTTATACCCAGTTTGGAAAACATAAGACCACATCATAGCCCACATCACCATGATAAAGAACTACTAAAATAGATAACGACCATGATAAATGGTAAGGGACCATATTGAAATGTGGCTGGTCAAATCCATTTCCGAGAAACACAGTATGGTCTAAGTCGTAGATCTGAAAAAAAAAACCAGGAAAGAGACCACAATTCAAGATGAACTACCACACCAAAGATGAAAAAAAATGTCATTCCACAACCCAAATCCATGGTTAATGTTCCTTTAAAACAATATAACCAAAAACTTTACCCTCTCATACTCAACTCCATATGCAGAATACCTCATCTAAACCATGTTAGAAAAGAAAGAACCACCAAAACTCCACCCCACATCTCCCTGTTTTAGCCTCTATCCCTCTCTCAACACATCATGTAATTAACTAATCCATTAATCCCATTAATTTTCAATAAATATGTCAATAGAGTTGTTATGAGGAGGTACCAATGTATTTAAAGGTGATCAGGATGAGAAGGGTGGTTTCACTTCCATTTTTTGGAAAGGCATCAGTGAGGAGTTGAAGTTTGTGTCATTATGTGTCCACTACATAATTGGGGAGTGGCTAAAACGTAGAAGGTAATTGGAGGAATTTTTTGGGAAACTAACAATTTATAGGTAGTTATGCCATGGAACCTGGGTAGTGGAGTAGTTCCTTCTTGGATGTAGATAGCGGCAGCGTGGAGGGAAAGCTGTGATATAGGAGGAGGATCAAGTGGAGTTTTATGCTACTACATTTTTAGGAATATCTATTCTAGGGATAATGGGTTGTGGAATATCCCTTATCTGGTTATTGAGTACTATGGAATAGAATATATGGTGATACATTGGCCCTTGATCTACTGTTTTAGGATCTATAACACAGATCTAGATTTGATATTTGGATACCAGCTTGACTAGTAGGGTTACGACATGTTGAAGGGTGTTTCACTGTAGTCCCTTCAATTTTTAGTGTCTCTATGGTTTGATCCACTTGTAGGCATCATGTTGTTATTTTTTTCATCATAGGTTTAAATTCCCAAATCTAATCAAACACATTCAGTTCTTACTGCATTCTCTCTTTTTTTGGGAGACACAATTCCATATCATGGAAGGATTTTGACCCCCATTTACTATCCTTTTATCTCGATCATGAGGATTCGACCAATGGTGGTTTTTGTTATGTCAGTTCTTCTTATTTTGAGTTTTTATCCCAATTTACCATATCTTTTATCATCTATAATGGGGAAAAATAACTGTTTTGTTTGTGATTTGATAAGTTGTGTTGTGGTGTGTTGTTTAATGTTTAAACAAGGTGTTCTTAATCATTGTGGTGTTCGGTGTTGGCATCATTCTTATTCCAAATATGCACAATGGTTTGGAAAGCTCCATGTGAGGTGATATTTCCTTTTTTTCTCACCATATGTATCAAGAGGTATGATTTTTCTCATATTATTATAGAGATGATGGTATCATGTAGATTAGTAAATATCAATTAACTATTTTTAATGAGATTAAAAAGGATAATGGGGGTGAAAATCATCTTTTACTCTATTGATATTGTTTTTGTTGATGACATTTGTTTTGGCTAAATTTATATTGAAATTCATTATCCATGGGGGTCTTTTATTGTTCTGGTTTGACATGTTTTGGGGATCATTATTTAGTGTGATTATTGGAATCTCTTTAAATTTTTTATGATAATTTATTATATTTGGATAATGAAAAGGTTTCATTGTTATTATTCGGGCTATGTGATAATTACCCTAAATATAGAAGTGAAATTGATAAAAATACCTTATGATCAATGTAAGAAATGATATGTGTGTTGTGTGAAATGTGTTTGTGGTGGTGGCTGTTTCATGTTTCTTGATTGTGTTGTTGTGGTGAATGGGAAGTGGCTATGGTATGATATGTGGTGGGGAGTGGTTGTGGTTTGGTTGTGCAGTGGGGATGCGAAAGAGATTGTGATGCAATGGAAATCAGTGGTGTTTTAGATGTAAATATTAGGATGTAAAAGTGGTTTTGAAAAGGTGATGATGTCTGGGATTTTTGGCGAGATTAATGATGGGTTATTGTGTTGTGATTCTTGTGGTGTAGTTATTTTGTTGCGTTAGATGCCCGATTAGTAATGGAATGTGAACTAAAAATATTGAATGTAGTATGGAATGGGATAAAAAGGAAAGAATTAATTAATAATGGTTTGTATGGTTTAAATAGTTGATGTTTGTATATGAATTACAGGGGATAGAAATATGAAACAAGGGTTACTCTAAATTGATATCAAATATTAATTTGAAATATAGAAATTATCTCAATGTGAATGGAAAGAGAAATGTGGTTTGTAACCTATGTTTGTGTGGTGGTGTTATGCATTAGGTGTTGGTTCCAAAAGCTACATTGTTTTGAGTATGGTTAGTGATATTTTGATTGGGTTAGTGATTTGTTGTAGAACAATAGGTTGCGGTTGTGTTCTTTGAATCTATACATATAAACTATATATTATTGTGATTTTATATACATACCCCACTCACATTGAGCACTTAGTTCTAAATAATAATTTTTTAGGGGGGTGTTTTCCTAATATCCTACTGGTGATGTTGGATGGATAGTAACCCCCTCTTCCCTGCTCCCTCATCCAAGAAACACTGATAAGCATATACTGTGTTGGGAAGAATCCAAAAGTGACCTATTTAGATGTGACCAGAGGTGACGGACCATGTATCTACATACAAGATGTGATTTGTTGTGATGGGCCTGGTGACTGCATGCGTGATGTGATGTGATGCGGTGTCCAAGGTGTCTTTGGGTTAGGGGATATTTGATGAAATGAGATGGCTAATGGTTGGGTTAATTCTTGCTAAGGGGATGAAACAATGTAAATGTTCATGATACCCTAGTACCCTACATTGGTGATGTGTTGAGATAACCCATGTGTATATAGGAAAATGTGATATAATGTAATGTGATGTTATACAAAATATGTTGGATTTCAAGGACATATGTTGTTGGGGTGTGAGGGAAAAAAATCAGTGTGAAAGTGGTGTGGGTATGCTATCATTGATATGATTTATATTATGACATTATATATGGAATCATTATTTGGTGTGTGAGACATTTTTAGGATGAGTTTGGTTAGTATTCATTTTTATGTGCTTCTTGGTTCTACTATTTTCTCTCTTCTGCATTAGTATTGTCTTTCACCTCTGCATGAGATACTAGGGTTTTTATATTGAGTATACGTATCGTATTCTAACAATATGTATAAAAACTATTTTCTACATTTATAGAAGGACTGCATTGACCATTATGTACATTACTAGTTTATATCATTAGGATATTACGCTTTCATTACCTTTGTTTTCTCTTGGGTACATTAATTTAGAGACTTTTACCTATACCTTTTTTATTTATATATTCATAGTGGGTTGGTTTTTTCCTTTTATATATATATATTATGGACTTTCGTTCATTTTATTCATCCTATATCATTATCATATTTATATTATATATGTAAATTCCTCCCATTTATAGAATTCTTATACCCTCTGGGTTTGTCACAAACCTAGGGACTACTGAAGGCAGGACGTGAGGTTCATTATCTCCCTCCCTTTACTATGTATTTTTTTGGTATGATGGGGTCAATATAGAGTGGTATCTAAGTTTATGGTAGATATAGAAAGAGGATTTTGGAGTTAGGAATTGTAAGGTTTTCATGGGTTGTCAAGGAAACGATCTAGGGTGAATTACTGGGACCTGTTGGTAGTTATCCAAATGAGGGGAGCTATGTATTCGTAGTGGATGATATTTTTTTTGTTAGAGAAAGGTGGGAGATGTGATGTGGTTACAATTTAGATGGATTTTTGTTTAGAGTTTCTATGATTGGCCATAAATGTTGAGAAGACGTTGGAGATACTCTCCCTTCAGCATGGGAGTATGTCAATGTGAGAGCATGTGATAAAATTCATGGATCGTTTTAATTTTTCCCTAACTTATATCCTAATGAGGAATCTTGAGTACAACATCTAAAGGAGGAAAACCATCATTTTATCTTGTATAAAGTTACTCCTTTTATTTTTTTACCTTACATGAGTTTCAGAAGAAGGTGGACTTGATCAGGTAGAAGCACTCGTGAGGAGGTTTAACATGAGAGAGTATCCAATATATTTCTTTGAGAAGAATACTTATTAATTGTAAGTTTTTGTATCTTTGGCCTTCTTGGTTTCAACATTTAGGGATTCATCCTAAAAAGCTTCATTTACATCTTCTTAGGAGAATTGGTCTTGTCTTATTCACCTATTGAATCCTTGGACATCATCAACATCAGTTACCATTGGTTTTTGGGGCCCATCTTGTCAATAGTGATCGACTTCAATGATATTTTCAGTATCAGTTTCCAGAGAGGACATTTTAAATTCAGGAGTAGAAATTTTTTTCTTTTTTGAGAGGGGATATATTGGGCTTAGGTCACCCTCAAGATGTTACTATAATTTAGGGATCTCAACCTGATTTTGGTTTGGATGTGGCTATCAGCTAAGAGGTAGGGAAGATGGGCATGGTCTATTTCATGATGTAGAGGCAGTGGTGTTATAGGATCTAGAGAACCTTAGAGGTATGATCAATTCTTCTTATATCCTTGTTTGTACCATGATTGATTCAAGATATTTACACTAAATTGTTTCAACTACACTAGTCTGTGCCCTTGAACTGGATATAGTTAGGCTTTCTGGTCACCATTTTCCAACTATGCCTATTAGTGGTTAGACTAGTTTTTTTGAAGTATGCTAGGGATGTAGGTTGATAATATGGAGACACCACTCAAGTGTTTATCCTTTATTTCTTCACATGTAGTCGTATAATGAAATTATTAGTATCAATTGGTTATATTATATATTATTTTTTGTTGACTGCTTTCAGTGATGATTCATGCTTTCGAATATGGATGGCCAAAATGAATTTTTCATTGGTGAGTGGGTTTTTCAGTGGGGAAGAAGACGTGTGGAGCCCCTTCTATACATGGTGGCTATGTTTTATGAATGGTTAGTGGACACTTGGATGATCAATGTTCCTAGGGTCATTGGTGAGTTTCATGATGTTTTCCTAGAGGTGGTTGTCGAACTACTCCATATACATGACTTCGAGTTTGTGAGAGATCTATAGCCTGATGCTTCTCTAATTTCAATAGTGCCTTATTGGATGAAACCCTATGAGTTGAAGGATGTGTGGATTAAGATAAATTCTTTTATGTAGAAGGCTTTCATCCAGCCATGTGTGTCACTGTGGGGTGCTACATTGTTTTCCAACAATAAGGAATATGGTAGTGTGAGGCTATTTATAGACAACAATAGGATGAATAAGGTGACGATCAAGAACTAGGATCCTCTTCCAAGGATTGAGGATCTTTCCAACCTATTTAGAGGGTATTGTTATTTTGTATGATTGATATGTGTTTTGGGTATCACTAGTTATGGGTGAAAAAGATTGGTGTTCTAAAGACCACCTTTAGAGAAATGTATGAGAACTTCAAGGTTGTAGACATTCCATTCAGTTTCATGGACACACTATATATGATCAGGGGTCTTATCAACTACATGTTCCAAAAATTCTTGGACTAGTTTTGTAGTATTTTTCATCGATATATTGATCTAATTGATGTTGTAAGAGGATCATGTTGACAATCTCATAAATAATTTGTGGGTTCATCCATGCCATCACCTATATGATAATATATCCAAGTGCATGTTCTAGATGAAATGAGTACACTTTATTGGACATGTGGTGTCTCAATAGTGCATGGATATGGACACATTAAAGGTTGAGGAAGTTGTTTCATGGGAAAAAACCAAAGAATGTGGTTGAATTCCATAACTTTTTCATTATTGAAGTATATCATCATAATTTTGTGCCTTATTTATCATTGATTCCACCCATTTTATATCCAAAATTATAAAGTATTGGGGATTTGACTTGACTGATCAATGTTACGTAGCGTTCGACTACCTGAACTGGATATTAGTTAGTGCTCTAGTTCTTCAGTCTCAAAAAGAGGGAATTTTTTTGAGGTGTTTTGTACAAATTCTCATCTAGGAATAGGGTGTGTATTGATTCAATATTATAAAGTTATCTCTTATGGGTCTAGGCTGTTATTTTTTCATTTGTATAGCTATTCCACCCTTTAACTGGAACTTGCAACAATTGTGTTTGTACTGAAGTTGTGAGATTACCCCATTGGGGAGAACTTCATGGTCAAAACATATCATAAGAGAATGAGGTATATATTTTCTCAGCATGATGTAAATATGATGAAATAGAGTTGGATGGATTTTCAATTTAGATTATGATTTTTAGATCTACTACTCTTTAGGAATGGGGAATATTATGGTCGAAACTTTAAGATGGATGCCAAAGAAGGATGTTGTTTAGAAGTCTGAAGATTTTTAGAATGGGATGAAAGAGTTGTAATCCCAAAAAATGGATGTGAGGGAGGCTGTTGGTAGAGTTTTATTATTTCAGATGAATGTACTATCTTTTATGATGTTGCAGGAGGAGGATTCTCAGTGGGGAGACTTGGAGGCATAAGTGATTCATTATCATGTAGGTCATTGGGATACTCCAAAGGGATGGTCAGAAACATATGTTTTTAAGGGAGTTTATTTTTTTATGATGGATATAAATGAGAGGTTTATCCATGATTTTCATAGATCACCATTAGTAGTGACCTCTAGTGTGAAATTTTTTACTGTTTTTTGAGGAGGTAACATTGGTGGTCGGAGATAAAATGCTCAATAGTGGCGTTTTGTGGAAAAGTGTCTAGTTTTCCAACAAATGAATATAGAGCACTATGTTACTAAAGATTTGTTACAACCATTTGATGTTCCTAAGTGGAAATGTAAATATTTCATGATGGACTTATTCATAGGGTTACCGTAATCTTATGTAGGTTATAATTATAATTGGGTGATCGTGGATTGGTTGATTAAATCATCTCACTTACTAGTGAGGGGAGAGAAAAAATTGTGGATATTTTAGAAAAGAGGTATGTAGAAATGGTGGTGCGGTTTCATATAGTTATGAGGTCTATTATATCATATCATGATACACATTTTACCACGTGAATCTAAGTAGGACTGAAACATGATTTTTGAACCCAGTTATACCTCATTGCTACTTTCCACCCTTAGAAAGACAGACAGAAGAAGTTGACTATCAATTCACTGGAGGATATGTTGTGAGAAGGTGTCTTTTAAATTTTTGTATCTTGGACATAAAAATTTACCTTGGTTGAGTTTACATAGAACAATATATATTACTCGTCTATTATCATGGATCTATTTGAGTCATTTTATAGGAGTCCGTGTCGTTCTCTTTTGATCTAGACAGAGGTTGGTTGGTCAGCAGTTCTTGGTCCTGATTTGGTACTTATCATGATAGAGAGGGTTCAACTTGTTCATGATAGGATTAATGTTGTAAAGGAATTTAATAAGTCTTATTTCAATCATAGGAGGGATCCCTTGGAGAATGAAGTGAGAGACAATGTGTTCCTAAGAGTCTATATTCAAAGGGGGAAGAATGGGTTTGGAATGGGATGTAAAATTTTCTCCAATTCATTGGGCCTTTTTAGGTTATTGGATGTGTTGGAAAGGTGGATTATTGGTTGGAATTCCCACTACTAGTGGAGAGGATCCATGAAAACTTCAGTGTTTTTCATCTTCATTAGTATCTTCATGGTGACTCCCACATCACTGAATATGGAGAGTTGGGTGTTGAGGATGATGTGATGTTCATGGAGTGTCTAGAAGAGATCCAATATCATCCCGAGAAAGTGTTGATTTGATATACCATTCATGTGGTTTGTGTTTTTTAGAGGTAGGGTATCATGGAGGAGAATAACTAGCAGCATGAGGTACAAAAGCGATCCCAATACCTAGAGTTGTTTAGAGTTTTTCTTTCATTTTAGTGTTTTCCTATTGATGTGATGTTTGGACATTGTAGTTTTATGAGATGTACTATTTCGTTTTATCTAAGGTATGATAAATTTATGACATATGAAAAAGGGTGGACTTGAAACATAATCAAGAAGCATTATACATTGACTTTATTGAAACCATGTGGGTCTATTAATGACGCCCAAAGTAGATATTATCTTTTAAGGGATGATGGAATTCCCCAATTTTTTCCAGTTAGTAGGATATTGTGGGGTGGTTTTAGTTGGAACTAGATGATCTGAGTCTATACCTGGAGATAGGTGTTGATGTGGTTGTGTGAGATTTTAGGTAGATATTTTCATTTAGTTTTGTGGTTTTTCCTGGTGGTTTCATTTGGTTATAACAAAAACCATGAGTGGTATCTCACTTGGTTGTTGTTAAGACCCCTTTATTTCTTTGGGTAAGGTTTTTATTATCAAGGATGTTAGTCATTTTAGGTGTATCTAAAGTAACGGCTAAGACCATCTAGACCATTTCTCAATGATAAATTGTATAATAGTGGTGCCTAGAACAGGTCTCAAAGTGTTTTGAGGTGTTCAAGAAGACAATGGAAGTGACACATCCTTTTTTTGGAAAGGATGTGCAGTTGATATGAATGATGTTCCATAAGGTGGCTTCTACAGCATAGAGGATCATCTATATCAAATAGGGAGATTATATTTGTTTTTGACCTTGCAAACAATGTGGTGGTTACAAATCCATGGAGCAAGGGCTATGGAATTGGGAATTCATGGAAGGAGATGGATGCAGTATGGAGTGGAAGGAATGGTGTAAGAGGAGGATCATGTGGAGTTTGAGGATACTTCATTTTCATGAATATCAATGCCTTGGATCTAGGTTTTCATCATAGTCCATCTCAGGTTGTTGAGTGCTTATAGTGTAGCAGATATGGATAGTTTGTGGTCCTTGGTCCTATTTTAAATGTTCTATGGCATGAATATAACCACCATTTTTGTAGGTCAGCATGACCAGTAGGTATGTAGAGTGGTAAAGTGTGTTACATTGTAGTCACATCAGTTTTTAGTGGTCCTATGAAGAGGTCACCTTGGTTGTGCCATAGTAATATCTTTTCCAGTCTGGGTATAAATTTCTAGATCTGTTTGAACCTTGTCACTTTTCATTTGTTACTATCATTTCATGGGATTCCCAAGTGCATCATAAGGATGTTTGTTTACACCAATTCCCCAACCTTCAATTCTGATCTTGTAGATTCTTCTTATGGTGGTATTTAGTAAGTCGTCTCATCCTATTTCTAGTTTTTATACATGTTTCCCATTTATTTCTTCATTTTTCAAGTATAGAACCAGATTTTTCTGTGAGGTTTTGATAAGAGCGTGTTATGGGGTGTTTTTTAGGTTAAACCAATTATTTTTTCTTTTTTTGGGTGTTCTTTGGTGGATTTTTTCTTGTTCCAATGTTGTCCATCAGTTTGGAATGCTTCGAGTGAGGTAGTATTTCATTTATTAATCACCATGTGTAGAATGAAAGATAGGTTTTCTCATGTTATTCTTGGTAATATGGTTTCATCTAGATAAATAAAGGTAAATTAATTAGTTTTACTTAAATTGAAAAGGGCCAGGGGAGTGAGAAAAATGATTTACTTTTTTATGTTGTTTTTTTGGTTTAAAATTGTTCGGGATAAATGCATAATGAAAAGTATGGGTAATAGGGTTCTTTTCTTTCACTAATTTGGAATGTTTTATGAAACATTTTTTGCAGTGACTATTGGTACCACTAAAAATATAATCAGTTAATTTCATGTATTTGGATAATGAAAATGCTTCCCCGGTATTATAAGTCTTTTTTAAGAATACCCCTAAATAATGATGTGAAATTGATAAAAATCCATTATTCTAAATCTATAAAATGATACTTTTATGGTGTGTAATGTTTTTGTGAAGGTGGGTGTGTGTCTTGTATTTGTCTTGTTGATGTAGTTCATGGAAAGTGTCTATGTGGTGATGTGTGTGGGTAAAGTGGTTGTATTATGGTCGTGTAGTGGGGCTATGAAAGTGGTTGTGATGTGGTGGAAAGTGATGGTGTTGTGGATATGATAATTAAGAAATGGAAGTGGTTCTGAAATGTTGATTATGTGTGGGATTTTTATCAATAAGAATGATCCATTGTTGTGTTTTTTTCTTGTAGTGTGTTTTTTTGTTCTATTAGATGACCGATTAGTAATTGAACATGAAATAATAATAGTGAAAGCGTAATTCCATAGGATTCAAATGAATGAATGAATTAATAATGGGATGTGTTGTTTAAATTGATTATGGTTTTATATAAATTATAGTGGATATAAATGTGAAGAAATTGGTCTATTAAAGTGGATTTAAATGGTAATGTGAAATATAGAAATATCCTTAATTTGAATGAAAAGTGAAATGTGTCTTCAACATATGTTTATAGGGTGGTGTTATGAATTTATTATCACCAGAGATAGTGGAATTATTTTTATTTTGGGTGGTTATGTTGTGATTTGGTTAGTGATTTTTTATGGACCCATAGGTTGGGGGTTGTATTATTTGACTCTATATATATATACAGAAAATTCTAGTAAATTTATATATAATCCTCACCCATGTTGAGAAGCAAGTTATGATAACCAAATAGTTTGGGTGTGCTTTTCCAAATATCCTGGTGGTGAGGATGGATGGGGATCTAGTTTCCCCTCCCAAATTCCACTTCCTTGTAGTGATTACATGCCTGTGTTATGATAGATAGAAGTCAATCTACAGTATTGATATGTGACATGATGTGATAGGCTGGGTGTCTATGGCTGGGATGTGATGTGAGGTTGTGTACTAGGGGTCTTCGAGCGAAGTGAGATGAGATGTGATGTGATGTATTTTGGTGGAGGTTGTTCATGGTAGGGGGGAGGACACAAGGTAGATTTACTACTTGTTTGTGATACAATACTAACCTCATTATGTGATGTTATGAGATATCCCATGTTTTTTTGGGATATGGGATGTGTTGTGATGTGATGTGAAATAGGTATGATTTTTGAGGTGTATGTTGTTGGGGTGTGAAGGAAGAAAATCAATGAGAAAGTGGTGTAGGGTACCCTATAATTGATATGCTTCATTTTATGTTATTACACTTGGATAATGTTTTTGCTGAGTGATCCATGCCAAGGATGGGATCAGTTAGTATACCCATTTTGGTGATGTTTGGGTGTGATATTTTCTAATGGATGCATTAGAATTCCCGTTCACTTATGCATGAGAAACATGGATTTCTCTAACGAGTATAATTGTATACTCACCCTATATATATAAACTATTTTTCAAATTTTTAGTTGGAATATTTGGACCATATTAGGCATTATTAGTTTGGATATTTGGGATATTTCTATGTCACTACCATTGTTTTCTTTTGGGAACATTACTTTTGAGACATTTACATTTATCAGTTTTATTTACACAATCATTGTGGGATGGTTTGTTTTCCTTTTATATCAATTTTATAGAGATTATTGTAGTTGATTCATCATATCTCCCAATCATGTTTATATTAGAGAGGATATTTTCTACCATTTATGGAATATTTATTTTTTCAGTGCTAGTTTAAATCCCAAGGCTTACTAAAGATAGGACTCAAGAGTCATTATCTCTCTCCATTCATTGTGGAATCATTGTTTGGAGGGGTTCATGACACTGCAATGATTCTAAAAATGTCATAATCATCAAAACTCCTCCTCTAAGACTATATAATATAGTTGATGTCTCCACACTACAACTTCTCTCCTTCATAGTACATTCTAAGAATCCATGTCATAGAATCCTTTTCATTTTAATTTCTCAACTACATCTCTACCACTTAGTCCCTAACTCCTTACAACATTTCCCAGACAAATCCACCACCAAAACTCACACAAAGTAAATGTTCGAACGGTCTAGAACAAACAACTTCACTCAAACTCTCATAAACCTCTTCCCTACACTGATTCTAGTATTCCATAGACATCCATTATCTTCTAAACCTTTCTGAACTATATGTTGTTATGGATGACTCATTTATATCCTTTTTTCATTCCCTATTGACGGATGTGTTGAGATTCTGGTTTTTGATGATTTGGATCCTCATTGTTGGAACACCTAATGAAAATTATAATTATGCATTTATTATACACTAGATTACCTAAAATATCATCTTACACATGTTAGTATGGAAGCTATTTCTGTCCATTGGTTCACTGTTTTCGAAAAAAATTCATTCGATCGTGGACACATTTCAAAATCTAATTCTTGGAATGATTTAGTGGACTTGAGTTAAAAAACACATATGATGATCTTGTGACTCTCTAACAATAATCATTAGTACTAGAATATATCTACACTATTAATATTTATGTTATCTACTACATTTTTAATCTGAACAATAATATGTGGGCTATTTTTATCATGGATTGTGTTAGGATACTTGGTATTGGGTTTATATACCTGACCATACAACATATTTATAGTCCATTTTCATGGATTTTCATGTCAGAATCATTCTCCACCATTATGTTGGTTCTTTAATTTGTAGTGATAGTGCTCTATCTTTTGGTGGAGTGCATGAGCATGATCACATGTCATCTCTTCCTCATTCATCTTCACTATCATGTCACTATCACCATGTTTCTCTACATCATGATGGAACTACATACTGACCCCACCAATAAGATACTAAAGGAATTAGTGCACCTACTAGGAGGGTTCTAAAAACATGAAGGATATCTCTTGCTATGTTCATTATCTCTCTATGCATAATGGATAATTCTAATGATGGAAGGGGCCTTGTTTTCATTGTGTGTTATGCTATACTCCCACCTATATGTGTGTCTACCCTATACTAGAGACACATATTCTAGGGGAAGGTGATTCTAAAAGAGATGTTAAGGAATTCATTTCTACGGACTACTGCCAACATATACAATTACCTGAAGCTACATGTATCACTTGGGTGTACTAAAATCATGGTGTTTATTTTTCTGCTCAAGAATGAGGTACTCATGGAACCCATTCAATGATTTTAAGGTGTCTATTACTATAATTACGATTCTTATTACCATAGATATCAGAACAACACATAATTTTTTCTACCCTATGCTAATATTCTTCTTTGGATTCCCTACACAAAATTCCTAGTATAGGCACATACATGCAGGGAATGGGCATACATGATGGTCCCATTCATATTAGCACAACCCATTCAATATGATATTTTATGTTTCATAGTTGCATACCCTTGGGGGGAATTCAATCTAATTAGAAACAAATGTTCATGATATTAATTATGGGAAACCACACCTATTGTATCTAGTGAACTACTCCTCCAATTAAAATGGTTTTTTTCTTGAAACTATAGATAATAATCCCAATTTATAATGGATGTTAGATTCTATTATTAGGAAGAAAAACCAATGCTTGTGCATCTTCATTGGAGATTCACCAACACCACATTATTTCTTAGTTGTAAATGCTATTTGAGAACATCTTTTGGGATTATATGGGCCCTCCTTGAGAGTAACCAGAGCACCATGTCGTATTATTAATTATTTCCCATAAGCCAACACTTATTTGACAATACAGGTACCCATAGTTTTAAAATACTAAAACCAAACACCAGTTATAGGGAATATTTCAATATAGCATCATCTGACTAAGATTTAGGGATTATTCTATTCAAGTATTACTAATTAAAAAGAAGGATCGGTCATGGTTTATTTTCATTAATTACCACTCTCTCAACAAAAAATCTATTCCTAATAAATTCTTTATTTTAATTGTTGAATAATTATTCGATGAATTTCATGGAGATAGGTATTTTCCCGTACTTGATCTGAAATATATATATCATAAATTTTAGATTCATGAAGAAGATATTGAAAAGATGGATTCACACACCCATAATTTTCATTACAAGTAGTTATTCCTTTCATTACGGATTACTAATTATCCCTCGACTTTCTAGTAAACCATTAATGATTTATTTCTTCTCTTCAAAAAATTTTCTTATTTTTTCACAACAACCTGTAATTTTGTTTGTATTGGATGAAATATCTATCCCACCTCACTTCCACCTTATAGATTCTCCAATAAAACTAGTTTATCATTAATAAATTCAAGTTACACTTCTCCCAACAATAGGTGGAGTTTTAAGGAAAATTAATTTCTCAATATGGAACATAGACAAACCCAAAAAAAATTATGTAGTCCTTGATTGGCATATTCCACAAACTTTCAACATGGATAATGGTTTTATCGGTATTATAGGGTAGTATCATCAATTTTCCATCAATATAGTGATATTTCTCAACCCCTTATGCACCTCACCAAGAAAATTTAGTTTCCATGTACCTCTACTACTCAAACATCATCCCTTCCCCTCAAACAACTCATGAACCAATCCCCAGTCCACATGTGGATATTTTTCACAAATGAAATTGAGCTATAATATGATGTCATAGGATATGGGATTGAAGTATTACTTATAGATAACCTCCATCCCATCACCTACTTCATAAATGATTTATTTGTTTGGAACATGACAAACTCTACCTTCAAAAAATTATGGTTATTGATTCATCCTTTCAACATTATCATCCATATCCACTAGGTCATCCATTTTTCATTTATTCCTATTGATAAATCATTAAATTACTACTTCATCAGCATATCACTCTAGTTTATCAACAATGTTGGATATCCAAATTACTAGTCTATCATATTGAAATTAAATATAACATGGACTGTGAGAATTTTAAGGTATATGCATTGTATTTTTATGATAACCAGATAACATTGAAATTGGTCACATCCATACCTATATGGGAGGATATCTGACACTTAATACAAAATATTTCTAATAATCCTCAACTCCAAAAATGTACCCTAGTCCTTATAGAATGGTTGGTGTGCCTATCATCATTATACTCTACACCCTAGTACTCTACAAAACAAGGGATATCTAATTTTACCCACTACATTTCCTTGGATCTCACAGATATTAGAAGTGTACTATTCTAATCCCCAATCAAGACATTTGAGCTTTTACCAGACCCACATGATGTTGTATAACACACTATATTGGTTTGGATAAAAATTATAGGTGCAAGAGTTTGTGCACCAATGCTCTATCTACCAATGAAACAAATACCTTACTCTACCCCTGGATGGACTTTTGCAAACATGGGAAATTCCTTAAATTAAGTGGAAAAAAATGTGTATGGATTTCATTACAGTGATACCTAAATCTCTCAATTATGATGTTGTGGTGGACTAAATTTATAAACATGATCATTTTATTTTATTGATTCACCCCTATACCATTACCAATGATACATAAATTTTTTTCCTCGATGTTTTCTATCTCAATTTCATAACTCAATCCATCTCCATTGATTATGACCATATTTTTCTCAAAAAAATTTGAAAAGAAAAATTCAGGCTGCAAGGTACTATA
Organism: Viscum album; assembly: GCA_963277665.1. NCBI lineage: Eukaryota > Viridiplantae > Streptophyta > Magnoliopsida > Santalales > Viscaceae > Viscum > Viscum album. The sequence continues at coordinate 1,823,488,899 of OY728164.1, forward strand.
TTTTTCTTTTTTTGGCATACCATCTATAGACAAATGGATAAATAATAAATTTAAACCATTTCTTCCAAACATATTTTTGAGGTTTTATAGTGTACCAACCAAATAACTAGTCCTTTTAGATTTCATGGGATGAGTATTCTTACAAAAAAACATGGGATTCTTTAATTAATACCACCCCTTTTAAAGCCATATATGATTTTCATCCCCAAAATATTCTCAGTTTTCATTCATTAGAATTTGGAGTTGATTTTTTTGATCATGATGTGTTTGATCAAACTTTTGGACTAAAGCATATTACACATCACTAGGCTCACTCCTAAGATGTCTTTCATTGACAAGTTAATTTCCTTTGTAGTTTGGACAGGTTTTTCATCAGGTACCAATCTTATATTGAACTACAATGACACATGTAGCATTCCTTAGCTCAAAAGATCACCAAGAAGCAATCCCCTACTATTATGGACCCTTTAACATAATAAAGTACATTTTCACCATGTCTTATCAATTGGACATTCCCCAAACCATCCACATCCATCGTGTTTCCCATTTCTCCAAACTCAAATGGGTGGTGGGGAAGCATGTCATTTCTGCAAATCATCCCCACACCCTGAAGGGGGTGGAGACAACATGACTAGAAACTATGGTTATCCCCTATGTACAATCTTAGCACATAGATGGATTTATTTAACAATTATCTTTAATCCAATGGAAGGTTCATCCAGTATAATATGTTTCATGGGATGATGAGTTCGTCATCCAAAATTAGTTTCCTTATTTTATTCTTGAGGAAAAGACTGAATTTCATGGGGAGACCAGCAATATATAATCACACATACCAAGAGAATAGAAGGTATATTATAGAAGAGAATATATTATCAAATTAGGGAGAGACTGATAATATTTTTATAAGTAAGTGACTGGGCAATTATAAGGTATGTGTTCAGTGTTCGGTAGGTGGAATATTCATTTTTTAGGAATTTTGTCAGGATATTCATAGGTGGGAGACCTAAAGGGTTCTTTTAAGTGTCTTTATTTCTTCCCTCTCCCCAACCTTCCATTAAATGCTATAATTGTGGTTTAATTTTACATCAATATACATAATTGAGTATTGGGGATACCTATTAGTTTCTACATATATATAATAATTTTAAATTTTTTTTGCAACTAATATTTATTTCTTCTACATTTTTCCTTCTATATATTATTATTATTTTCATTTAATTTATTTTATAGTAACTCTATGCCATTTCCATTTTCATGTCTTTCATTTTATATTGATTTTATTTTTTTCCATAATTTTTGACTTTTACATGTGTCTTTTGTTATCATTAATATCCCAATATATAAATGATATCCTTGCGAGAAGAGTGGTTTTAGGTGATTGTAGTATTTTTATTTAATCAAGGATTATTTAAATAAAAAAATAATTTCTTTTAAAAATTTACTTTATAATGAATAATGGATTTGGAATGAAATATTTTAGTATCCTGCAAATGAGATATCATATTTTAAAATTATCAGTTTAGTATTTCTATAAATAATGATTATTTTACAAAATGGAATTTAGAATTTTTTAGTTTTGAAACCTTCAGACCCTTGAATTTGAAGGTGGTTCGTAGAGAAATGTAGTGATATATGATGAATCATTTGAGATATGATTATTAAACATATTATTATTGTATTTTTCTTCAGCATTTTAATATTTTATTTTAGATAATTATATAAATTTTAATAAGGGTTTTAATTGAATTATCAATTCCTCTTCTCTATTAAGTTGACAGGATCAAATATTGGTTATGTTAACTGTAATACCCCATCCTAGTTCACTATGAAGAGTAACTAGACTAGACACCCATGTGACCTCAGCTGCACCTCTTTATATGTAGGAGGATACCGACTAGTAGTGGGGGGAAATATGGTGCAATGTGGAGAATATAAACCCTTATAATAGAGTCCCTGATAATAAAAAAATAACCATACATTATAAAAACTCTATAACCATCCAAGTATGTATGAGTAATAAATCAACTGAACATTCTATAATGAAAAGAAATGTAGTGACACATCATGCCATATTTTGACAAAATTCTTAATCCACAAGAATTAAAACTCCCAAACATAAGTTTCTTCAAGTATTCTATGTAGGTTTAACTGCATAATAGAATGTATGATAAATAAGAGAACCATAAGAAGATAGAACTTTTGTAGAACATTAATTTTTCCTTACATTCCAATTAGTTTTTGTAATAGAATAATATTTTATAAACATATCTCTCCCCCTGGTCCCCAATAATAGCTAGTCAACTAACAAACTTCCCTACTGTATTGATATTACTTCCCCTTCCAGTATACATCTCCCATGGGAATGCCATAACAGTCTCACACTAGTCCATTCACATATATAGAACAAAAAAATTAACAAAATAAAATAAAATTTGTTGGTCAGAGTTGAAACTCAAGAGGGGGGGAATTGAGTTCCAATTAAAATTTCTGTTAAAATTATTTCTTTTAAAATCCCCAATTTATAAAACAAGTTAAACTGTAGATAATTTGTAAAACTGTAAAAGTTATGTTAGGTTCTCAAAGATTGATTAGTTCTCAGTTAATCTAATCAGAAGATTAAATTAGCTTTTAAAACTAACCTACTGATTTAAAATAGTTACAAAAACTTTCTAGATTAACTATCAAAGTAACTTTAAAATAGATTTTTATTTCAAAGTAATAAGAAGCGGAATACAAATTAGATATTTAATATTTTAAACATAAACTAAAAATGCACAACAGAGATAACCAAGAGGTTCAGTATCAAGCCGAGACTTAGTCCTCTTAAACAATTTATATAAATGTGATCCACACCCTATATCGGAGTTAACAAGAGTACAAGACTTTCTAGGCCACGTAGGGACCTCTACCACTATTCTATATGGGAAACAAAAAAATACTAGGCCACACAAGGACCTCTTCCACAGTTGTCGTGGGTAAACAAGAGTAAGGAGTTTTGGTGTGAGGATTGTGAAATCCTCCAGTTCAGCACAGGAGACAGTGTGTGTTTAAAATAAATAGGATACACACACTACCCGAAAGTAAATAAAGAATCACTTAGAGAGAGAGAGTATATGAAAGTTTAGAAAACTCTAGTGATTGGAAGTGTATCTCTACACTCGTTGGATTCAGCAGAATTGATTCTGAGTGCTTCTCTAGTTTTGTGTGGAAAAACAGAGTGTCGTGGTTCAGCTTGTGTTCTTCACGAGTGAGAATTTTTTCTTGATTCTTTGTGTGTTATTCATTAGAGTTGGATTACACTCATGAGAGTTATTGAAAGATCTTGAAATCTCTTCTTCGTTCTCAGGATTGTTCTTCTGTTCAGTACAGTGCACTCATGTTTCTTGTCGCGTATATGTTCTGCTTTTTTGAGCTTCTGCTAGCTGTGGCTCTTTTCTTCTACTGCAGATCAGACTTATTTATATTCCATAATCTCCGGCAGTAGGAATTATTTCCTTTCCATAGGTAAGAGGTATGGATTCCTGATAGACCAACAACTATCATTAAATAACATTAATTGCAATAAAAACATCAAATATGGCCGTTAGTATTATTTAAATAATATTGACAATAAGGTTAAAAAACAGTGTCACAGTGATTGTGTAAACAGTGTCTCCTTCACGGTATGTCCTTCACGGTATGACCTTCACGGTATATGGCTTACGGTGCCTTGCTCACGGTGTGTCCTTCACGGTGTCTTTATGTCACGGTGTCTGAGTCACGGTTTCTAAGTCATGGTGTCTGACTCACGGTGTCTGACATTCGGTACCTTGATCATAGTATTTTTCTTCATGGTGTCAGGCTTACTGTCATGGTGTGTTCAGGTCACTATGTCTCACTAGTCATGGTGTCTAAGACTTAGGCTTCAAGGTGTCTGCTTCAATGTTTCTGTTCATGGTGTCTGGTTGACTGTCACTGTGTCTTGCACATAGTCTGTCTTACTGTGTCACGCTTCATGGTGTCTTTATACATAAACTAATATCTGTATTTAGACATAAATAGTAATATGTAGAATATTAATTAAGCTTAACCATTATCAAGTAAGTGAACTTGAAACATAAATACAATGGTTTGATAAGATAACTGAGATTTGTCATCATGCATAAGATTTTTAAATAATAATGAGAGTAATTGACAGTAAAAGGATTTGCAATTATGATTGAGATTAATTAACAATAATAATATTTTCAATCATTAAAACATGATGTGTAATTATTACTAAGATTTGTGATCATTAAAACATGATTAATACATAAGGAGTCCAACAATCTCCCCCTTTTTGATGATCACAAATCATATATAGTCAAAGTATAAATGCAATGCAACGTTAGAGAAAATAACTTATAGAAGAATAAAAGATTCTATAATAACATATCACATTAGAATACTAATACAATACTTTTAATTTTTCTACCCCTTTTGGTATTATCAAAATGATAAGCAGAGAGAATGGGGTGAAATAATGAATTTGTCATTACAAACGTTCAGAATGCATGATATAGTAGAAATAAAAAAAACAAAGACATCCCATCAAAAAACAAAGAGTAACTGGGTGGCTTCAAGGATTGTCTTTTTCCATGCCTTTATCAGCAGCAAGAGCTGGTGCTAATGTAGAAGAAGGCATAGATGTGGTAGACCAAGAAGGTAAAGGTAGACCTTCAAAAATAGATGTAGCCAAAGAAGGTGAAGTAGAAGATCTAGTATATGGTTTGTCAAGAATGATTGGTTTGATCTGGGAAAGGTCTTGGCTGACTGACATGGAAGTTGAGGCTAGGGTAGGTAGACTAGGTCTAAGGGGTGCAGTAGCTAGAGCAACGATAGCAGTACTATGCACATGAAGATATAGCTTCAAAAGATTTATGAAATCAGTAATGATTTCTCCACCATATTGCATAGCCATTTCCAAATCGTCCCTATTCTCCATGAATTTTTCCAACAATCTGGTGAACTATGTAAGCTTCTAAACTTGAGATTTAAAATCTTGAGTCACTGGAGGGATTCTAAAATTTTCAACAAGATACATAAAGTGATTTGTCATGTCACTTTTAGAGAAAATCTGGGTGAGATAAAAGTATATCTTCTTGGTGATGTCCTGTTGAGAATCACTGGAAATCTTAGTATGGATATGAACAAGATCAAGTGCTCTATCATTGTACTTCATGACTTCACACAAAGGAGACAGATCTAAACCACTAAGGGCATTCTGAATTTCTTCCTTGATTATGGATCTCAGTAGAGAATCGTCCATAGAAGGTGTGGAGGTCTGACCAGGGGGAGGAGAAGCTTTGACAGCTTCGGTTAGAACATTGATCTATTTCAAACCCTTTTGCAGATAGCCAGTGTACTCATCTGTGAGATTATTCAGATTTTCTACAAGCTCTCTCATGTGTTGCATCATCTTTTTGTGTCTCGCTCCAATCTTCTCATTAAAAGATAACAGATAAGGATGCACTTGAAACACAATCTCTCTAGAAATGTTGGAAAATTTGGTTCAGGAGAAGTAGCAACAGGTGCAGGAGTAGTAATAATAGGAGCAGGCTCTGATCTTGAAGACAGTTCATGCTGGAGGTTTTCAACCAAACCATTCAAGTTTGCAACATCAGCACTAAGAAGTTTGTTTTCAACTTTGACTTCTTGAATTTCACAGATCATTCTGGGTTGAATATGCAGAATAATATTTTCCAGAAGCATCGAGGCATCTTCTCTACTTAGTTGAGTCACTGGACAATGTTGAGAAGTCAAGAGGTTCTCCACTCCAGCTAAGAGAGTCTCCCCAAAGACTTTCAAATCATCCTTAGTTACAAATGACTGTTGATCGGGTAAGAGTACATGTAAAATTAGTGGTACAGGTTCTGTTGCAGATTCTAGTTGAGGTTCATAATTAGTTCCAGTTTCATATTCTGATTCAGGTTGAGGTTGAGGTTGTGGTTCAGGTTTAGGGTGAGCGGCTGACTTCAGTTGAAACAAATAAGAGAGATCTATATCGGTTGTAGTCACATGTTGTGATTCACTCACATCATAAAAGCTTTGAAATTAATACCGAGTGTACACAGAATATGTGACAGTTGGTTGAGAGGTTTCAGCAGATCCAGCTTCATCAATCTCAAGGTTTTTAGGTTCCTCCCCCTCAAAATGTGCTTCCATTTCAGATTCTTGAGGCTCCAGAATTGGGTTATGATCCACAAGATTAGCTCTAATCTCTTCAGTAAATTCTTTCCTTGCTAACTGAAATGAAATTTCCATCCTCTCTTCTGCAGAGGGTATATACTCAGGAACTGACTGTTTCACTAGTTGTGCTTCCAGGATTTCTTCTTTTTCAACAGGGAGATCTTCTTGATTAAAAGTTTCCCTAACGGGTATTTCTACTAGATCAGCTTCTTCCATGACATGGAGTTCTTCTACATCATAAGATTCTTCCAGGGCTTGATGCTCTAAATCCAGGATAATCAAATCTCTTGCAGCCTCAGACAGAATTTCCTGATCAAGATCACCTTTAGAAGGAGGATCTTCTTCCTCTTTAAGAACAACAAGAGATTCTTCTTCTCTAAAAACAACATAAACTTTCTCTCTAAGAGGTATTTCAGCTGGAACATCAGCAGGGACTGTAGTCCTTTCTTTCTCAATAGGAGCTGCTTCCTCTTGAGGTATTTTAGCCTCTTCTTCTTCTTCTTCTGGGTACTCAGCCACTTCATCTGCTTCTAAACCAGGATCAGTAATGTTATTTGGACATCATGGATAATCAAAAGAATTAAACTTCTTATAAAGGTGATCATTATCCTCAACCCACTTCTTCTTCTAGGGGTTTCAATTAATCTTCATCCTTCTGATGATAGGATAGGATAAAGAGAAATCAAAATCCTCTAGATTTTCTTCATTTGGTCCAACCATTCCATTGGCAACTACCATAACTAAAATCATCATTGAGTAAAATAAGGAGGTGGATTTGGAAGTGACCTTAATCAGCTTACATATATGGTTGATGAGATATTTTCAAAGATTGATCTTATGGTCGTTCTTCAACAGATGAATCAGGAACACATCCTGATACTTCATCAGAGCAATGTCACCCTTCCTCGGGCTAATCAAATTCTAAACAAATTTGAACAGGAGCCTTGTCTCCCCATCCAGCTCTGCAGCTATGGCCCTCCGCTTGGTGCCATTTCCAATTAATATTTTCAATGCATTCTCTATGTCAAATATGTCAGTTGAAGGAGGAGGGTCTGTCTAGTAATCACCACAAATCCCTTCATGAGGAATCCTCAGGCATGTAGACCATAGCCTTAAAGAGAATGAACACTTTTGTCCATTGATCCAGCTTTTTACCATAAAACTTTCTCCAACATCAAAGGAAAACATCACATACTGGTAATATTGAGATACCAACCTCGGGTAAATTGGTATATCTTTTCTAGAGAACCATTTGAGCCATCCTTGTTCTCTTAATATTTTCAGGACCAAATACCTTATACTCAACAACCACTCAGGGAAGATCACTTTTTCAGGAACTACAGTACAGCTTACTAAGTTCGGATTCAGGGGTCCTTTGGATGCTTTCCTCGGTGTCCTCTTTTGTTTCTTAGAGCATCGCTTCTCAGATGAGGGTGAAGATGGATGATTTATCCTTGGCCTTCACTGAAGGTTTGGGCGAGAGAGAAGAAAAAGTTTACAAGGTTTAGAAGGTTTAGGAGAAAGCTCGGGTGGGGAATCAAGTGAAAACCCCTTATGTTTTATCATTTTGGAATGCCCACCATCATAATAACAAAAACACGGGAAAGTAAAAAACGGTGAAATAAAAATTACCGCAATACAGATTATAATAAATTCCTAAATAGTCTTCACGGTGAGACCATGAGTAGGCGTTATGGTGATATGAAAAAAAAAATTCACTGTGAAATAGTTGATGGTCGTCAAGGTGAGACAGTGTGTGAACTCTTCTGTCATAGTGAGATAGTTAAGTGACAGACCGTGAACACAAGTTGTTAACTATGAGACAGTAAACATGAAATAGTAACTGGGAAACAGTGAACATGAAATCATAAAGTAAAATATAGTAAAATAGTAAGTAGTAAGATCTGTAAGATGTATATTTATGATTAATCATACCAATATCATGTATGTTGTAGTCTAATATCTCGGAATTTAATGGTTTAGTGAATATATCAGCAAGTTGATATTCAGTACCAATGAATTCCAAAGTGATATCTCCTTTTTTATAATGATCCCTCAAAAAGTGATGTCTTACATCAATATGCTTTCTCCTAGAATATGAAACAGGATTCTTTGAAATATTAATAGCACTTGTGTTGTCACAATTTATTGGTACATGTCTGAATTGATATCCATAGTCTAGTAAAGTGTGTTTCATCCACAAAATTTGTCCACAACAACTGCCAACAACTAAGTATTCATCTTCTGCAGTAGACAATGCAATAGAATATTGTTTCTTATTACACCCCGATACTAGTGACTTGCCTAAAAGGTGACATGTTCCAGTGGTGCTTGTTTCTTTCTAACTTACATCCAACAAAGTCAGAATCATAATAACTAACTAAGTCAAATGATTGTCCATTTGGATAGAACAATTCTAAATTGGGAGTATTCTTGAGGTATTTGACAATTTTCCTTAAAGCATTTAAATGCGACTCTTTAGGTTTTTCTTGAAAATGATCACACATACACACACTAAACATAATATTAGGATGAATAGCAGTCAAGTATAGTAGACCTCCAATCATTCCTCTATAAGTGGCTTGATCAAAAAATATTCCATCCTCATCAAGATCCAACTTATAGGTGGTACTCATGGGAGTTTCCCTACCTTTTGTGTTATCCAATCCAAATATTTTTAAAATATCTCTAGTATATTTACTTTGAGTTAAAATAATTCCATCAATATTTTGAATGATTTGGAATCCAAAAAAGATTTTAAGTTCACCCATTAAACTCATTTCAAATTCATTTTGCATCATTTTAGAAAAATTAGTACATAGTGAATTTTTTGAAGATCCAAAAATAATATCATCTACATAAATTTGTACAACTAAAACATCTTTAGAAATTCATTTTATAAAAAGAGTATAATCAGATATTCCTTTTGTAAAACATTTAGAAATTAGAAAAGTACTTATTCTATCATACCAAGCTCTTGGAGCTTACTTTAAAACATATAAAGCCTTTGATAATTTAAAAATATGATTTGGAAAATATGGGTTTGTAAATCCAGGTGGTTGTTTAAAAAAAACATCCTCAGCTATATACCCATTTAAGAATGCACTCTTGACATCCATTTGATATAGTTTAAAATTCATAAGTGTAGCATAAGCATGTAGAATTATAATGGATTCTAGTTTGGATACAGGAGAAAAAGTCTCCTCATATTCAATTCCTTCCTCTTGACTATAGCCTTGAGTAACTAATCTAGCCTTATTTCTAATGTTATTTCCAGATTCATCTACTTTATTTCTAAACACCCATTTAGTGCCTATGGAGATAGTGTCCTTAGGTATTTATACTAGTTTTCAAACATTATTTCATTCAAACTGATTGAGTTCTTCTTGCATAGCAATTAACCAACATTCATCATTAATAGCATCATCAATGTTTTTTTGTTCAAGCTATGACAAGAAAGCTTGATGTTCAACCTGATTTCTAAGTGAAGCTCTAGTCTGTGTCCCTCTATCCAGATTTACTACTACAACATCTAAAAGATGATTCTTTAGAATCCTAGTTGATCTATTAATAGTAGGACTAGAAATTTCAGGTCCTTTTCTAGGGTCGGGTTCATTAAGAGAAGATTCTGAAATATTTCAAGAATTGGTTGTCTTTACTGCTGGTTCATTGGTTTTATCATTAAGGTTCAGAATAGAAAAACCGTCTTCAAGATTTTCATGAGATCATTTAGGTTCATGTGGATCAGTTTTATCCAATTTGATGCGAACAGATTCTTCCACACACTTAGTTCTTTTATTGAAAATATTATAGGCTTTGCTAGTTATAGAATATCCTAAAAATATTCCTTCATCACTCTTAAAAGAAAATTTTTCTAGATAATCCTTTGTATTGAGAATAATAACATTGCAGCCAAAGACTCTAAAATAATTAACTTTAGGTTTCCTATTATTCCAGAGTTAGTAAGGGGTTTTCTTGAGAACAGGTCTAATTAACACTCTATTGATGATATAACAATCTTTATTTATAGCTTCAACCCAAAAATAAATAGGCAGATCATATTCATTGAGCATAGTTCTAGAAATTTCTTTAAGAGTACTATTTTTTCTCTCAACTACACCATTTTTCTGAGGTTCCCTAGGGGCAGAGAAATTGTGAGTATATCCATTGTTTGAGCAATAAGATTCAAACTCATTATTTTCAAACTCACGGCCATGATCACTTCCCAGGGTCTTAATCTTAAGTCCACTAAGGTTTTCTACAGACTTGGAGTATTTAACAAAATAAGAACAAGCTTCACTTTAGTGAGCTAAGAAATATACATAACTATATCTAGAAAAGTCATCTACTAAAACATAGATGTAGTGCATTCCATTTAAGCTAGAAACTATATAAGGTCTAAACAAGTCCATGTGAACCAACTTGAGAGGTTGAGAAGTTGACACTTGTTTCTTTGGTTTGAAAGAGATTTTGTGTTGCTTTCCCTTTTGATAGGGATTAAAAAACTTTTTATTTAGAAACTCATGTTTGGGTAAGTATCTAACTAAGTTCTTCCTAGTCAGCTTTCTATGAGAATGTATATTATAGTGTCCCAGACTTCTGCGCCAAATCCATGATTCTTTATGAAAAGCATTTAAATAAGTAATATTTTGCTTAGCTAAGGAAGTTAAATCAACTACATAAACATTTTCATTTCTCAATGTAGAAAATACTAAAACATTCGTATAATTAAAAACATTACAAGAATCATTTTCAAATTTAACAGTAAAGCCATCATTACATAATTGAGAAATACTTAACAAATTATATTTCAGTCCATCAACAAATAAAACTTTATAAATTAAAACTGATTTAGTGTTACCAATTTGGCCTAGGCTGATGATCTTTCCTTTAGAATTATCACCAAAGATGACATAGACTCCATCAACCTTTATTAACCTCTTGAAATATGAATAATACCCAGACATATGTCTTGAACATCCACTTTTCAAATACCAAGTCTTCTTATGGGAACTCTTCAAACAGGTTTCCTACAAAACAGTTTTAAATAGAGAATGATTTTGGTACCCATATACTCTTGGGTCCAGACAGGTTATCTAGAAATGCTTTAGGTACCCAAATTTGTCTTATGGGTCTCATATACTCAATAGATTCAACAGATTTTGAAATATAAACTCTATTTGATCTATAAAAATGTGAGTAACTTGGTGAAGCATGTGAATTTCCAAAACTAGAATTAACAGTATTCTGTCCAAATTTAGGAATAAATCTAGTTTTAGTGAACTATCTTTTTCCAGGTTGGTATCCTATTTAAGTAGTGTATTTTTGTGCCACTTGCTTTCCTAGAATTTTAGTAAGAGTATCCTTTCCATTTGTGAACTTTTCTAAGTCCTTTCTATGTTTCTCATATGACATTTTCAGTTCTGTATTTTCCTTTAGCATTTGAGCATTATTTTCTTTTTCTATATCAAGGGTGGATTTAACATTCGAGGTGAGAGCATGTTGTTTCTTTAATGACATATATTTGTCCTTATGTTCATTACATGTTTCTTCCAGCATATTACAATATTCAGATAATTCATCATTAGTCATATCTTCATAATCATAAATAGATTCTGCATCATCCCCAGAATAATAAGAATTTAAAACAAGAGTATCTAAGGTTACATCAGATGTGTTGGTCATGAAACACATGTTGGCATGATTATTTTCAGAATCAGAATCTTCAGATTCACTTGTGCTGTTTTCTGAAGAACTCTATGTAGCTTTCATAGATTTCTTGTACTTACTGTCTGTGTAGTCGTGTTTCTTCTTAAACGTCAGTTTTGGACAGTCTTCTTTTATGTGACCTTTTCTTTTTCATTCATAACAGAAAACTTCATCACTTTTATGAGCTTTCTTCTAGTCCTTCTTCCAATGACCTTTACTTTCATACTTACCTTTTTAATTTGAGTTTCTGAAGAATTTATTTTTCCTATCGAATTTCTTAATCCTTCTGGATATTTGTTCCATTTCAGCATCACTTTGAGAGTCTGAATCTTCACTTGTTGAACTTTCAGTTTATATTTGAACTTTGTATTTGTGCTTGGTCTTAGAAATAGTAGACATAAAAGCTATAGACTTCCTTTTAGGTTCATCATTTTCCTCCTTATTTACCTTGAGTTATCCCTCATACATCATGATCTTACTAATTAGTTCATTGATAGGAAGAGCTCCAATGTCACATGATTCTCTGATTGAAACAAAAGTGCCTCTCCATCGGTCTGGTAGGCATCTCAAGATTCTCATGATTTGTTCCTTTTCTGGAATAGTTTTACCAAGTGAACTCATAGTGTTGACAATCTCATTAAACCTCAAATACATATCCAAAATAGGTTCATCAGTCTTCATTTTAAAATTATCATATTTAATATTATAATTGTTTAAACTTATTTCCTTAACATTGGTTGTTCCTTCATGAGAAACACCCAATGTATCCCATATTTCATAGGCAGTTTTGAAAGCTGATATTCTGTTAAATTCCACATCTACTAAAGCACAGTATAAAGCATTCATATTGTTACAATTATTATTGTAAGTAGTTTTTGTAGGTTCATCCCAAGTTGTTCTTTCAGTTTCTGGAATTTTATATTGAGTCTCTATAGCAGTCCAAGTATCAAAACCCATACATTCTAAGTGAATTTTTATCTTAAGTTTCCACTGGGCATAGTTTGTACCATTAAATAAAGGTGGCTGGTTAGTATCAGCACCCTCTAGTCTATTATCCAAGCTATATTTTAGAAAATAAATTTAAAGAGATAAAATTTAGAACTAACAAAAATTTAAGATCTTTAAAGATGAAACTAAAATCATAGTTGAAAAATAGTGTATTTTGAAAACTTTAACAAAAACAAACCTCTGATACCAAATGTTTATCAAAGTGGACACTCAAGAGGGTGGGTGAATTAAGTTCTAATTAAAATTTCTGTAAAAATTTATTTCTATTAAAATCCCCCATTTATAAAACAAGTTAAACTGTAGAGAATTTGTAAAACTGTAAAAGTTCAGTTAGGTTTTAAATGATTGATTAGATATCATTTAGTCTAATCAGAAGATTAAATTATCTTTTGAAACTATCCTACTGATTTACAATAGTTACAAACACATGATAGATTAACTATCAAAGTAACATTAAAATAGTTTTGTATTTCAATGTAATAAGCAGCAACATATAAATTAGATATTGTATATTTTAAACTTAAACTAAAAAAGCACAGTAGATATAACCAATAGGTTCAGTCTCAAGCCGAGACTTAGTCCTCTTAAACAATTTATATTAAAGTGATCCACACCCTGGATCAGAGTTACCAATAGTACAAGACTGTCCAGGCCACGCAGGGACCTCTACCACTATTCTTCGTGGGAAAAAAATAAAGACAAGGCCACACAAGGACCTCTTCCATAGTTGTCGTGGGTAAACAAGAGTAAAGTGTTTTGGTGTGAGGATTGTGATATCCTCCAGTTCAGCACAAGAGACAGTGTGGGTGTAAAATAAAAAGGATGCACACACTGCTTGAAAGTAAATAATAAATCACTTAGAGAGAGAGTATATGAATGTTTAGAAAGCTCTAATGATTGGTAGTGCAACTCTGGACTCATTGGATTCTGTAGAAATGATTTTGAGTCCTTCTCTGGTTTTGTGTGGAAAAACCGAGTGTTGTGGTTCATCTTGAGTTCTTCACGAGTGAGAACGTTCTCTTGATTCTTCGTGTGTTATTTAGTAGAGTTAGATTACACTAATGAGAGTTCTTGAATGATCTTTCAATGTGTTCTTTGTGTTTAGGATTGTACTTCTGTTCATTACAATGCACTTGTGTTTCTTGTCCTGTATATGTTCTTCTTTTTTGAGCTTGCGCGCCCTGTGTCTCTTTTGTTCTACTGCAGAACAGTCTTCTTTATATTTCATAAGATCCAGTAGTAGGAATGATTTCCTTTCCATAGGTACGAGGTATGGTTTCCTGACAGACCAACAACTATCATTAAATAACATTAATTTCATTAAAAACATCAAATACGACTGTTAGTATTATTTAAATAATATGGACAAAAAGGTTAATAAACGGTGTCACAGTGATTATGTAAACGGTGTCTCCTTCACAGTATGTGCTTCACTATATGACCTTCACGGTATGTGTCTCACGGTGTCTTGCTCTTGGTGTGGCCTTCACGGTGTCTTCATGTCACGGTGTCTGAGTCACAGTTTCTAAGTCACGGTGTCTGACTCAGGGTGTCTGACATCCGATACCTTTCTCATAGTATTTTGCTTCATAGTGTTAGGAATACTGTCACGGTGTGTTGAGGTCACAGTGTCTCACTGGTCACGGTGTCTGAGAGTTAGGCTTCACGGTGTCTGCTTCAACGTTTCTGTTCACAGTGTCTGTTTGACTGAGACTGTGTCTTGCACACAGTCTGTCTTACTGTGTCACACTTCACTGTGTCTTTATACTTAGAAAAAATATCTGTATTTAGAAATAAACAGTAATATGCAGAATATGAATTAATCTTAAACATTATCAAGTAAGAGAACTTGAATCATAAATACAAATGTTTGATAAGATAAGTGATATTTGTGATCATGCATTAGATTTGTAAATAATAATGAGCGTAATTGACTGTAATAATATTTTCAATCATGATTGAGATTAATTAACAGTAATATGATTTTCAATAATTAAAACATGATGTGTAATTATTACTGAGATTTATGATCATTAAAACATGATTATTACATGAGGAGTCCAACAAAATTCATGGTAGGATCTATCATTACACTGGATCCTCAACTCCAATATCCTAGTCCCACTCGAGCTGCACCAGCCTGATCACATTATCCTGATCTTTGGCCCAACATGAACCTATAAAAAGTAAGGTATGATCATTTACCCATGTGAAATGGATGCCCAAGTAGGGTGTGGGTACATAATTCATTAGATAACCACTAAGGAAGTACCATAATATATCGGTAATACATTGATATGTTCATTTGACATTCTCAGCTATTACACATAAATAAATTTCCAAACATAAATAAATAAAACCATCAAGCATAACTTCTTTCATCAAATTCTCTTATGTTTTAGAGCACTTCATGTGGATTTTACTAACCCTATTACTACAACAACCCTATGGACAGACAAGTAAAATAGTCCAAGTACAACTATCATCGATCACTAAGTTCAATACTCTAATTGAATATACGTACTTTAGCTCGTGTCAAAGTGTTTTTGAGCATGAGAATCACCATAGGGAATCTTCTTGTCCACTCACTATGGATCCCAAGATCACACCTATACCCTGATGAGTAGTTGATCTTGGGGCATTACTAGACAAGACTCATCCTCATGCCCTTAGAAATAACCCCACTATAGTACCTGGGAGTTCGTCACTATCCGAATGACATCTCATTCCTAGGAGGGGAAGTCCCCAAGGAAATACAATACATCCAAGCATGAATAATTCCAAATAGAAATAATAAATTGAAAGGAATACCCTACTAGATTCCATGAACATTCACCTGATAATATATATCTTATGTCTCCACATTTGAACTATTCTTGGTCTATCCACCCAATCATAGCGATTGTTTGAGGGGTTCCAACAGTATCCCTTAGGATGGAAAATATCTGTGGTCAGGGATATAGGCCCACTGATCACCTCGTACCTTCATTCAAATCTTGGGGATCCCATAAATTTGAAATTTTCTAATGGAATCTCTATTTTAATTCTATGAACCATGAGAATTAACAATGGTCTCTATAGTAATAGAGGAATATATGGCCTCTAAGGAATTCTTGTATGATTACTATCAAATACTCTAACATTGGAGTCTAGACACTGAAACTTGACATAAGTAAACAATATAACATAAATAAATAAAACCATAATTTTGAACAATGCCATTATGTCTTTGTGCCAGTCACGTGGAATGTTCCAATCCTAGAATCACATACTCCTCATGGGTGTACAAATAACTTAGACCAACTCCATCAGTCATTGATCCTTAGGTCTGAGACTACTATTGACCATACATATTTTTGCAAGTGTCAGAGTGTTCCAAAGCATGATAATCACCTCAATTAAATCTTTTTCCACACACTAGGGATCCCATACTCACACATCCACCATGATTAGTGGTGGAACATAGGTAATCACTAGACATACCCCACCCCCAACCCTCGAGTTAAACACCATGGTAGTACATAGGTATTCATCACATTCAGACCAATATTTGATTCTTTGGAAGAGGATTTCCCTATGAAAACTTATATGTCAAGAATTGAATGATTTCTGGGTGACCTGGACAATCAATGGGAATAATCAACTACATCCCACATTGACGCACTCAGACATACATATATCATGTGTCCTCAACTGAACCATCACTGGTTTATCCACCCAATTCTAGGGGATATCCTAGGAAATGATTTAAAGGATCAAACAATCCCCGAAGAGATTACAAAAATCCATTCATGGGGATATATACCTACCCCGCACCTCGTAATTCCATTATAATTGTGGGGTTCCCAAATATTTTAAATGATCTAATGGTATCACCATTTTATTCCTAGGAACCTCGGGCATTCACATTGGCCTCATTAGTAATAGAGGAATCCCTAAACTCGTAGGAATTAGTATATGCACTCTATCAAATAAACGAATGAATGATCCTAAAAACCACCAGCCAATATCCATCACTACATTAACCATAATGGCTGGTTGTTGAACTAGTCATTGTCAGGTCTCATCCTCATTTATAATTGATTCTTGGATATCACGAGAAATCCCAACAATTTTAAAAACAATGGTCAATCCTCAAGCATCCTATGAAATTCAAATACCATAACTAATAAAAAAATAAAACAAATAAAGTGATTTTAGAATTCCCACACCTGACCCCACTAACCCCACACATCAGGCTCACCTATTCAGTATGTGTTCTTGGGTGACAATCGCTATAGTCACTACCCAAACCTCATCACTTCTGTTCATGGTCAGTTGGTCATCGGGGTATCCACTGGGTTTCCCTTAGCCAAAACAATGTGCAGGACTCACATTAGATCCCCATGTTTTATCTCAACTCCTAGGTCAACACCCAATGATAAGAGGTAACCTCATACATCAACATTACCAAAATAATCAAATGAACTTAAAACCCTTAGGGGTATACCATACTGACATCTATTTCTAGATATGTCTCCTGACCCATCTCTATATCTAGGGTCACTCTAAGAAAATGCACTCACACAACCCATATATAATCTACCTATGTTTTAACCCCCGTGAAAATCATGTTTAAATGGGGAATATCACTCACCATGTTGTTCTGGTCAATGATCATATCAACTCTATGGTACTAAAAAAAGAACCATCAAAGGTCTACTAAGGAAAGTACATATCTACCCACATAACACCTCATCTTGGAGGTATCCAAGGGTTATTATGTAAGGACCTTTATTCCATAACCATTTTATGTTTACCATGTAACACCCCTCATGAGGGTCCAAGTGTTACGTAGAACTATTTGAGTTATGACCTTGACCCTCTGTAGTCGCGGCCTCTCTACTAGTACACCATGGTCGATATGGCTTTAACACTCCATTCATATCAAAACAAACCATATTCAAAACAATAATGGAAATTATTTATCTTAGTCTATACAACACCCTTAGTACCGAGGCCTCACATCACATACCCTGTAAAAAAAATTAAATAATTTGTAGGGCTAGTATCAAGGACCACCTACATCATTTAGATATTTCCCATTAATAAACCACTGACCTCCAACTATGCCAATATAACTTCCTAATATTGATTTACATGAATATTACATAACTATTGAGAAATACTTAAGAAATCATACAAAAAGATTCCTAAATGATATATTAGTGTAGTGCCTTTCAAAACATAGAACACCTTCTTCTAATTTGGTGACAGATGTTCAATATTTCCCATAACGATCTTCCCCTTTTGTACCCCTACTTAAAACCATTATTTATAACCTGGGGAGAATAAAAGATATAAAGAGGTCATATCAAATACTCAGTAAGGGTATAAAAATGAAAAAGTGTAATCATATTATGAGAATAAGGGTATGAGAACATAATTCTGAAAATAAAATATCATACCATTCATATAAAAAATCATGGAATAAATTTTTGACAGTTCATAAGACATGTATCATAAGGGAATCAAAGAACATAATCCATGAGATCATAATATTTAAATAAGGCATGAAATTTGGAATACACATACACATGAAATTTTTTGAACATTTATAAATATTAATAGGTTTAATCATTAAATGAAATCAGGCGCTTGCATAAACAAATAGACATGAAAAACCAGGACCACACATAATATTTTGGACATGAAGTCCAGGTCCAGACCTAGAATTGTGAACATGAAATCGGGTTCACTCATAACCATATATACATAGTGAGTTATCCAACCTTACCCAATTCATTGGAAGGATATATAGGTCCCACCCATCTCATAATTAAATCATTCTTATGTGTTCCCCAAAAACCTAAATCATTATTCACATCATACCCCAAGGATTAAAATGGGTTTGCTTAAATATCATTCCATAATATCATAAACCAGGTAAAAAAATTAATTTTATAAATATAATATACATAATAAATCCATAATAAGATATTATACCTGAAACATAACCCAATTAAATAATTCCATCTTAGATGGAATAAAATTCATAAAACACTTGAAATTAAATCTTCAGGAAAATATACATTCTTCTTTAAAATGATTTATTTTCATAAAATACAATGAAATATTAAAAGAAAATATTTTCTTTTTAGATAACCCTAAAATCATGTAAATAAAAAATCTTTTAAATGAGGCATTATAAACACATAAAATTTTTTTCATGTCGTATAAGTTAAAAAACATTTTTCGTACTTTTGTCAGATAAGTCAAAAGTACATCCTTCCAAAAATGAAAAAAGATTCCTTTCATAAAGTTTAATAAAAATTAACCAAAGGGTAAAATTGACTTTAGACAAATTTAGAATAATATAAATAATATTTTGGAATTCATATTTAGGAGACATGGAAATAGTTGATAAATATAACCCAATAAATACATATGTATAAACAATCTCGGATAAAAATGAGATTTCAAAATTATAAATTACCTTAGGTATGGGTTCCTTCATTCATGTTCGAACCAAATATACAATGGTTTAAATAATTTCATTAACTTGTTTCAAAATTATACTCATTTTTATGATATCATAAGTGATCATATTATTACCCATTGGTTAATAACATTATTACTCATCCTTCATGTAATAAGTGTTGTATTTTCTTATACATGTTTTGTCTGATAAGTTCATGTTCTTATTCATAGATTGTAGTTATATCATTTAAAAAATTACAATAATAAAATATATATCATATTTATTCATTATAAACATTTATATAATCATATTTTAATAAAGATCATGTAGAATGAATCACATCGCATCGTGGAGATGGTAGGTCGTACATATACACGAGCGACGATATCATTCCCTTAATGGTGGAATAGTATGAATGTGGATGGTATATATATTATTAAAAAATAAAAATCTTTTCATAATAATCATATATAGTTATTATTTTCATCATTATACCAATCCGTTTACGGTGGGGGTCAAAAAACAATGTACCCCCATGATTTGGAGATGGTAAGTCGTACGTACGCACAAGTTGTGATTTCGTTTTTCTAGGATGGGTAGAAGGCAGAATATGTTTGTCACATAATCATAAAAACATCTCAGAATATATTTTATGTAGTATATATTACATTATAATGGATACAACTCAGGAAGAGGAAGTATATGAATAAATAATGTCGAAAGAATCAGAAGAGTAGATTACCACTTCTTCGACGAACTTTCTCTAGATCTCCTCTTAAAGGTACAGGAGTTGGTCTTTTGAGAAGAAAAACACCTATAGAAGAAACTAAGTAAGTATAAAAGTGAAATAATTTCGTTATTTCCAAGATTTAAGGATCAATGTGAAGGTAAGTTATGAGGGTGGATGTTCCCTTTTATAATTGAGGTGAGAGAAACATCTGGAATTTCCAAAAATATTATTTTATAATAAAGTAAAAACCCATAAAAACCTCCAAAATTTCTTAGTTTCAAATATTATATAGGAAAATGTTGTAACATCGTTAACCAATAAATTTTTAAAAATTATTTCTATCAATTTAAACATTATCATTTTAATTAACACTTTGTTATTCTATTTAATTTTTAAATAAGGCAATAAAATTTTCAATATTAAAAGGGTCCAATATTTACTTATTAGATTTAAATTAGACCATAAATGAATAATTTAGAACATTTTAAACCATATATTAATAATTATATATATTTTTAAAAATTATCGATTTTTAAATAATTTAATAATACATTATTTTGACTAACAGTCGATAGTGTCAATTTTGACACTTCTACTTATTAATTTTTTTAAATATCAAGATAAGATGTTATCCTCAAAAAAATATTTTATTATATAACTAAGGGGTCAATTACATCTATAAAGTTATTTGGAAATATTAATTTCCCCAAATTAGTTTTTTTAATATTTTTAATATCATTAATTTGATATTTTTATTAATAAAATATTTACTACATTAGTTTTGTGTAATTATTTAATATACATATTTTTTAGGTAAAAAATAAAAAAAATAAAATGAAAAATATAATTCTTCGGTATTACATAATAATGGTTATATTTTAATATAAATCTTTAAAAATCCAATATTAAAAATGTTTTATTTAATAAAACCGGAATGTGACCACTTTAACATCACTTTAAATAAAATATTATAAGTGTCATAATCTCTTCCCTAGGGCTCTAAATGGTCAATCACTCGACCCATGGATCATTATGGTCATTACATATTCCAAAAATAATATATTTTCTAGTTTTTTATTATTTTAATGGTTAGTATATTTTAATAATTATTATTATATTTATTTTTCATCAATTAAATAATTTTTTCATTATTAATGTATAAGCCTTCAAAGTAATTATTTAATTCCAAAATATTACAAATAAATTACTCGAAATAAGAAAAATAATTTTTATTTCAAATGATTATTTATAGACAAATTTATATTCTATATAACTTTATATTAAAAATGATATAATTAATAAAGTTTGAGTAAGACATATTAAATTTTTCATTAAATAAAATAAAATAATTGTCCCAATCTCATCCAAGTGGCTTTAGAACATATTGTTTTGTCTAAAGGATGAATTAGATTGAAAAAACTAATTCAATGATATTATTACTAGTGTTAGGGTAATTTTATCATTCTATTGTCACCCTTAATTACCCAATTTACCCATTTACCGTATTAATAAAAATTACCGAAGATTCTATTCATAATGCCCAAAAATAAAATAAATCTATTTACATAATTTGGACCTACTGATTCCAAATATAGAATCCAATTTTAAGAAATCAAAACACATAAGTGGTAGTAATTACATTAAAATAAATTATTTTCTCGAAATGATAAAACATGTTTTAAAATTTAAAACATTGCAAAAGATTGAATGGTTTTACATCTGAATTAAATGTGAAAATAATGATAATGTCCTAAATGATATTAATTGATAAAAATATAATTTATATAATTTAAAACCATTAAATAACATTACATAACCATATAAATTATTGATATGAAAAAATATTCATTCAATTAAAATTTATTATATTATTCTTTTTTATTAAAAAGTGAAACTTATCAGAAAAATATAAAAATTCTTCTAAATAAATTTTTATATCCCTCTTCCAAATAAAAAGTTTATTTTTTCAAATATAATATAAAAATATGTTAAAAACTTAATCTAAAATAGTTGTTCCATCAATAGGTGGTTAAAAAACTTTCCTTTCAAAATACGTCTTTTATCTGAAAAATTGAATTTATTCTTATATCATGTCTCGAAAACATATAATATGAAGTTTAAAAGTTATATTGAATATATATTACTTATATATATTTTTAATAAAATCCATTAATAGTGGTATCATTATTTTTTAAACTCACTTATTTTCATTTAAATTGTATTTTAAAAAACATTTACATTTATTTAAAAAGTGTTTAAAATTATTTTATAATTAATTAATCACCAAATAATTTTTTATGTAATCATTTTTAAAAAATATTTTCTTAATTATGTTAATATTTTTCATAACCACAATTATAATGTTCAGGTTATAAGGTTACATAATAATATTTAGTTTTTCACTTAAACTCGGTCTTATATGAAAAAACACTATCATAAGAACATGAAATTATGTGTAGCACAAGCCAAATATATTGTTGAATATACCACAAGCTAAGATGATTTTGTGTGTAGAATAAGTTAATCTTGGTGTCTCGTATAACATAGGATATCAAATAATTAAAAAAATAAAATAAAATAAAATAAATTTATGTCATAAAAATCTAGTAGTGTTACATTATACACCGCTTAAAATGAATTTCACCCTTGAAATTCATTTGGGTTATAAAAGGAATAATACATAATAGAGTCTTTAATATATAAACCCATATCAAAAATGAAAATAATAAAAATTCCTTCAAAAAATAGTGAGAGAAACATAACAATTACCAACAGTCACTAATAACTAGGATTCCACATAGAAGAATATAGATGGAAGGTGAAAACATGGATATGAAAGAAAAATTGAACTATGAAGTTCTAATGGAGACTGATAAAGTACATTTACAAGAGAAATTTGACAATCAAAATTGATAAATCCACGATGATATAGGATACCATATGATTCATTAGTAAGAATTCACTCAGATAACATTTTTGGTATCAAGATCATTTCCATAGAGATTAATAATGAGAAGAAATAATTACCTGATAAAGAATAATCTCATACTTTCATTGTGCCATAATCAAGTTCCACTTCATATCTTATTCCATGTAATGAAGGTGGATTTTTCATTCCTTAAGTATTAGCATATCGTGAGATCTATAAATACAATGATAGTTTATTCCTTCTGTGATTATCACAATAAAAAGGATAGAACTAGTTATCAAATATGCATATGTCTACCTATAGATAGATAATACTTTATTCTGAGAAACTTCATCAAAATGTTAACTAAATGTTTCCTTAAATTTAAAACCTTAAAAGCCTTATTAAAACTAAAAAACCAAAACAATAGAATGAGATGAAGTTAATTGTCTTAACATTTATCTCCCATATATCATAATGTATCTCTTATTGGTCACATACCAAACATGTGAATTCCTTTATCATGTCTTTTCATTCCATATACAAAAAATCCAAAACATCTAACACAATCCATGATTTTATCATATTACTTCCAAGGACATTTTTAATATAAATCATCTATTTATTTTTTATCTCAACATTGTGCACGTTTTAAGGTTTTTCCTTACCTTAATCATGTGTTTTACAAAAAAAATCTGAATCTCTTTCCGTGGTTATTAGTACTATTCCATATTTACCCTTAAATACTTATGATAAAACCACAGTGAAACAATTATTCCACTATACCATAAAATTGGTTCGACAACATTATACTAGAATCCCATTACAAAAACACTCAATCATTCCACCAATTCGTTGTCGTACTCTACATCACCCATATTGATCACATGTGATTTTCCATTGTATTTAGCCATAAGAGGTTTATGACGTCGATCATAGTTGATAAATCTTGGGTTTGGTCCTTGGTTATCATAATGCCCCATTTTCTTTCACTTGTATATTTGATGTGTGGGTGGTGCATATTCTTGAGAATTAACTCCATTTAATGGACTCATTAAATCACTTCGACACTGTTTTGTTTGATGTCTAGGCTTCCCACACTTGAAGTATCTTCTTGTTCATTTCAAGAATTCTCCTGAGTGATCTTTTCCTCCTTTTTGTAAAGTAGGAGGTTGAGACTTTTTCTTCAATCATTTTGTAAAACCACTGGTGTTTCCATTAAGCTCGATCTTCTTTTAATTATCATCAAAAATTTGACAGTTACCAACTTCCATTTCATCTTTTATTGGAAAATGAATTAATTAATTATAGCTTCCAAAGTTCCTTTTGGGTAAGGCCTTTAATAGATTCGGTTTTAGGACAGTAAATAATTGGTCAGTTTTTTTTCATGGAAGGTGATTAACACAGAATCATGCCATGCATGTATTATAAATTTTTCCTCATATATTCCAACAGATTCATTATACTTTTTCATAATCTCAATGAATTCCTTCACCCTATTTTTTCATAGAATATGAGGGAAGTAATTACTAATAAATATTCCTTTAAACTCTTCACATTCTATAGATTCAATTTTTTCTTGATCCCTTGTGTTTTTAAGAAGACTACACCACTGATCGTCTTCACCTTCTAGACGATAAACAAACAACAAGACTTTTTCATGTTCAGAACAATGAAGCATATAAAATATCATTTCAGTGCTATTGATCCATTTTTCAACAAAAATTTGACCATAATACCCATTGAAATATGGTGGATGTTTCCTCATGAAGGACCGAGTAAAAAGTATTTCCCTCCCACTCTCATTTGAAAGTCTAATATGATTTATAGCTTGTGTGAGTATAGAGATAATATTTTGAATTACCTCTCCCCTAACAATTGGTTTCTCAAAAGGAAATAATTGAATTTCCCATTAAATTTACATTTAATATGATTCCTTCATGTTCTATCCATTGAATAAAATTGAAAATAATAGTGTGAACTACACTAATTAAGCTCAAAAACAACATAATCAAAGGAAAAATCTTATGTTTAATCCATTTTTAATCCATGATCGTTAATATATTCTAGTATTGTACCTTATACATAGAATTTCATTAGGTACATCCCTAGGAAAATCCTTATAACTATCTCTAGGGATCTCACAAAAGTTTTCTCATCTTAGTTTCTAATGGTTAATTAAACCTTTACTCTCATACCAACTCTAACAACCCAAGCATGACACAGATGAATATTACATTAATTTAATAAAATACTTAATACATTATAAAAACATATTCCCAAAGACCATATTATTTTATCGCCTTTATAAACATGGAACACATTCTTCTAATTGGGTGAATGATCTTCAATATCTCTCACAATGATATTCCCATTTAGTACGCCAACCTAAAACCATTCTTCATAACCCTATAAAAAGAAAACATATAAAGAGGTGATCTCAGATTCATTGTAATGGTATAAAAAGTAAATATTTAGGAATATCATGAGAATTAGGGTGTGAGAACTTTATTTTGAACATAAAAGTTAATAACCTCAATATCAAAAATCAAGGAATAAATTTTTTAATGTTCATAAGACATGAATCATAAGGGAGTCAAATAACATAATCCATGAGTTCATAACACTAAAATAGGACATGAAATTATGGAATACATATTAACTTGTAAATTTTTGAAAATGAATAAATAGAAATAGGTTCACTCATTACATGAAATCATGCCCACGCATAAACATATGGACATGAAAAACTAGGTCCACACATAAAATTAAGGACATGAAAGTCAGGTCCACGCATAGAATTCTGAATATGAAATCAGGTTGATACATAGAATACATACCTAATTAGTTATATATATTTACAAAATGAATTTAAGGGATATATAGGTCCCACACATCTCAAAATTAAATCATTCTCTTGTGTACAACAAAAACATAAATCATTTATCACATCATTAACAATGAAATAAAATGGTTTTCCTTAAATATCATTCCACGAAAACATAATCCATGTAAAATAAATGGATTTCATAAATTGTATATAATTATCAAACCATAATAGGGATACTATACATGAAACAAAAACCTATTAAATAATTAAATCTTAGATGAAAAATATTTTCGATAGAACACTTGATATTAATTCTTGAGGAAAATATCCTTTCTTCTTCAAAAATACTTTCTTTTCATAAAATACCGTTAAAATTTTAAAATAAAAAATTCGTTGTATATAAAAATAAAATATTGTAATGTTTCGTGAAAATGAGTTATGAAAATAGAAAAATCTTTTCATGCCTTATAAGTTAATGGAAAACATTCTTCTCATACTTTTGTCTGATAAGTCAAAACTACCTTGTAATGAAGACAAAAGAATATTCCTTTAATATTGTCAAATAAATACTCACCAAATGGTAAAATTGAATTTAAAAAATTATAGAATAATATATATAATATTTTAGGTTATATATTTAGAAATCATGTACATGGATGATAAATATACCCTAACAAAAACTTACTTATAAACAATCTCAAATAAAAATGTGATTTCCAAATTAACCCTTACCTTAGGCATGGGTTCCTTGATACATGTATGAACATACTATATAATTCATTAAATAATGTCATTAAATTTTCTAGAATCATATTAATTTTTTTGATATCAAAAGTGATCATATTATTACTCATTTTGTAATAACATTATTACTCGTCCTTCATGTATTAAATGTTGTATTTTCTTACGCATGTTTTGTCAGATAAGATCCTATTAATATTCATAGGTTATAGTTATATCATTTCAAAAATGATATTATTATAATATATATCATATTTATTCATTATAAAAATTTATATAATCATGAATTAATTAAGATCATGAAGAATGAATCACACCTCATTGTGGAGACGGTTGGTCATGCGTACGTACGAGCGACGATATCATTCACTTAATTTTGGAATGGTATGGAAGTGAGTATTATATATATTGTTATAGAATCAAAATAATTTTATAATAATCATATATTTTTATTATTTCCATCATTATATCCATCCATGTAAGGTAGTGGTGAAAAACATATTACACCACGGTGTGGAGAAGGTAAGTCGTACGTACATATGTGTCGTGATTTCATTTTCCGTACGATGAGTAGAAGATGGAATATAGTTATACAATAAACATAATAACATATAATAATATATTTTATGCTTTATTTATTATATTATAATTTATAAAACTCATGATGAATATGTAGAATAAGAAATAAGTTTGAAAGAGTCAGTAGAAGAGATTACCCATTCTTCAATGAGAGTTCTCTAGATCTTCACTTAAAGGCCGTAGATTTGGTCTTTTAAAAAGACAAGAATATCTATAATATAACTAAGGGAGTTAATAATTTAAATTTTCATGGTATTGATGATATTTAATGTTCAATGTGAAATGAATTTGTGAGGTATGATGTTCCCTATTATACTTTGGGTGAGGCGCACATTTGAAATTTCCAAAAAAATTAATTTATAATAAAAAACCATAGAAAACCCTACCAAATGTATTATTTTATAATATGAGATGATATAAGGTTGTAATATCATCAATTAATAAATTTTAGACATGTTTTTTGGTCAATTTAAACCTTATCCTTTTATTTATCACTTGCTTATTCTATTTAATTTTTAACTACGGTAATAATTATTTCTACATTGAGCGGGAGAAATATTTACTTGTTTGATGTCAATTATTCTATAAATGAATAATTTATAAAACATTTCACCATATAATACTTATTATATATTTTATTATAAATTTTTTATTATTTTAAATAATTTAAAAATACTTTATTTGGATAAACAGTCAATCGTGTCATATTTGACAGTATTCAATTTATTGACTTTTTACAATATCAATATATAATTTTATCTTTAAAAAATATATTGTATTATATACCTATGGGGTCAAGATAATCTATAAATTTTTTATATATATTAATTTTCACAAATTATATTTATTTTAATGTATTTAATAACTTTAATTTGATATTTTCATTAATAAAATAATTACTACATCAGTTTTGTGTAACTATTTAATATAATTATTTGTTGGGTAAAAATTATAAATAAAATAACTTAATAAATATAATTATTCTATATTTCACAATAATACTTATAGTTGAATATATCTCCAAGATAATTCAACATTAAAAATGTTGTATTTATTAAAACCTGAATGTGATAACTTTAACATCACTTTAAATTAAATATAATAATTGTCATAATCATTTAAATTTGTCTCAAAAAAATAAATAACTAGACCCATGTATGATTATTATAAATATATAATAGACCAATAAGATTTTGTCAATTTTTTTGTTTTTAATTTTTAATATCATTATAATAAATTTTATTGTATTGTTTTTTCATCAATAAAATGATTTTCTGTATCATCAATGTATAAGCCTTTGAAGTAATAATTTATTTTTAAAAAATTTACACATAAATTACCATGATAAATAAAAAATCTTTATCTTTATAATGAGTATATATAGTTTAATTTAGATTCTGTATAACTTAATATTAAAAATGAAATAATTATTAAAATTTAAGTAAGACATATATAACTTTTCATTAAATAAAATAAATTAAATGTCCTAATCTAATCCAAGTTGCTTAAAAATGATACCATTTCAAAGAAAGGATTATTTATCTTAAAAAATCATAAAATAATATTATTAAAAGTGTTAGGGTAATTTTATCATATTATTTTTACCCTTAATTACCGAATTTACCCTTTTACTGTATTAATAAAAATTGACGAAGTTACTATTCGTAACGCCCAAAAATAAAATAAAGTTATTTAAATAATTTGGACCTAATGATTCCAAATATAGAATCTATTTTTCATAATTAAAAACACATAAGTGGAAGTGATTAATTTAAAATAAATCTCATTTCCGGAATAAGAAAACAGGTTTTAAAAGTTAAAACATTGCAAAAAAAATGAAATACTTTTACATCTGAATTCAATTTAAAATTAATTTCAATGAACTAAATTATTTTAACTAATAATAATATAATATATTTAAACTATAAAACCATTCAATAATATAACTTAACCATATAAATTATTTTGATGAAAAAAGTTTTTTAATAAAAATTTAGTATATTTTTACAATTCATTAAAACAAGAAACTTATCAAAAAAATATTAAAAACATCATAAAGGGTAAATTTTTATACCTTTATTAAAAATTATAAGTTCATATTATCTAATATAATATAAAAATATGTAAAAACGTGATTTAATATGGGTGTTCTATCAAAAGGCTGTAAAACTGCATTTTTTTGAAAAATAATTCTTTTATCCAAAAAATTGAATTTGTTCTTATATCATATCACAAAAACATATAAGATGAATCATAAAAATTAGATTTAATATATATAACATCTATATTTCATTATTAAATCCATCAAGAGTGATTCTATTATTTTATAAACATTCTTGTTTTGATTTAAATTGTCTTTCAGAGAAACATTTCAATTTATTTAACAAGTGTTTTATTTTCCTTCATAATTAATAACTCACGAAAGTATTAGTTATATAATATTTTGTAATACATATCTTCATAATTAAGATTATGTGTTTCATACCGACCATTATAATTTCTAGGTTATAAGTTAACAGAATAATATTTAGTTGTTCACTTAAACTCGGTCATGTGTGAAACAAAATCTATCACAAGGACATGAAATTGTGTATAACACCAGCCACCAATAGTGTTTTATATACCTCAAGATAAAACATTGTTTCTTTTAGTGCAATGTTTTATTAGTGTAGCATACAACACAAGACATCAATGAATTAAAAAACAAAAATAACTAAATAAAATAAAATAAAATAAAATAAAATAAAATCAATCTCATAAAAATCATGGGGTGTTAAACTAATGCCTATCCATATCTCGCCTCATCTCATATTAAAATAAATGACCACTTCCCAAAATCCCATACAAATATTCCATGCTAATAAATCACATCCTTTAAAAATATTAGTTTCTAATTAAATAAAACATTTATTCAACAAACTTGTCAAAAACTCACAAAGTGCTCAATGATCACTAGTACATTAAGAAATGTTGTTTTGGTCATCACCTACACACTCTTGAACATGTGATTAGAAAAATACCCAACACACCCATTTATATCATTAATTTTATTTAATTATGATGAATCCCGATATAAAAATCATTATGCATCCCAAATTTTTTGAATCGATGAGAAACAACTCTCAGATGTCGTCATGGGATGTCTTATTGTTAGGTAGAGAACAATCCCAATGGGAATTGGTTGATTCCACCATACACCAGTGGAATCAGCATAAAATCCCTAAAGCCAATAACTTAAATTAATGATGAATTATGGATAAGGAATATAAAGACTAATGAAGGAAATCATATACATTGGATCACCAAAAAACACCAATAAAACAACCTTATTGAAGGGTATGGAAGGGGATAAGGGTTGAGAATCCCCCAAAATTCAGACCAAAAATATGGAGAAAGGTTGGAATTCCCCCTTAAAATAACCCTCTGATAAGAAGGTGGCTCATCCACAGGACGATGAGCCTATGAGTAGCACTATACCACATCCCAAGACACTGGCTCATCTATGGGTGTAGTACGAAGCCACCTCATAGCACCCCCACTACCCTGGGATTCATCAGACCCCTAGGATACCTCTTGAGTCTCACTCCACATCCAAAAAATATCCTTTTAGGGGTCCTTTCATTGAAATTTATTTTCATACCTCTATTCAAAATTCATCACCTATACTAATAAAAACACTAAAAATTCCATTGAAATTCAATACCCATAAATATACAGGATCATAAAACACTAAAATACAAATGTTTTCATCATTAAGAAGTCTTAGTAACCATATTGCCAGAACTTCCTTAGTCTTTAGGTTGTATCTGATCCTAGGGGGTAAAACTAAGATAACTAGAGCACTGCTTCAGTGGAGTTCCCAATAACAAATTCATGAATTCCTTGGTTAATGGTCTTTATTACGAGAAGAAACATTTATATGTCTGAATAAGGTATTTTGAGAAAAAAGTGAGTTAAATATTTCTTTTAATGTATCTTCAAATTCCAGAATCCAAATTGTCCTTTGGAAACAAATCCAAAGTAATCGATTTTGGGTAGAACATCTAAACAACATGTGATAAGCATGAAGAATTGAAGGTAGAAATTAGTTGTACAGAATCATAGCTTCAAAAAGGAAATTGGTAAGTTAAAAACCTAGAAAGAACACTAGGAGATCTAGAAAGCGATGTATTTTTCTTTTAACTGTAAAGTATTCCTAGAAGAGGGTCTGATCTTGGACCAAATATTAAAGATATTTGTTATATTCATGAAGGGAAAGCTTTAAGAGAAGCATACAATCCGCAAAAATCCATTATCTCTAATATGCATCCACACATAGATACAAAAAGTGAAAGTATATCAAAAAAATAGATTCTAGAATATAGCATGTGGAATTAATAAGTAAATATCAATAATATCGTTAAGAATTTTTGGGTATTTCTCAACATATCCAGGAATACCAAAAGCATATACATGATATTATTACTTAGGAGAAATTAGAAGTTGGGGATATTGAACGTATCTCCCAAATCCTAAATAAAAAATTCAAATAAGCAGAAGACCTGCAATCCAAACTCGAAGAGAAGAAGAAAAATAAAGATACTAAGTCATATCCCACTGATGGAATTAGTGTACAACTTTTGGAACCCAAGACATTAATGAAAACAATATATGAAAAACATATCCCTTGGGAATGATATAAAATATCATTCAAGTATTTTTTCAATAAGATGAATAGGGATGTTAATGCCTCATATCGTAGTTATATTGAAGAATAATATATGCCAAATAAGACACATTAATAAGGTGTTCCTCAACATGGGACGATACTAAAGCTATATTGTGAAAAGGATCATATAGAATCCATAGATGAATGGGATCTAGACATTATATATTACATGCTATCAGTCGGTTTACATTCATGGACCACAAATAGTGTACACAATTTTATAGGTGCTTTATTGATAATTAATGTAGGGAAATTTTTGAATATGTTGCTAATTAAGGAACTCAAAAGTAAGTGTAGCTATCTAGGAATAGTTTGCATTCCCAATTGAAGTTATACCAATAGTAGTTGATTTCCTTAAATGTGATTTTACTGGAAATTAACTTATAGATCGTAAAGTAGAATAGGTAGAAAAGGCTAGAATAACATTAACCAGGATCCCAATTTGTGATATGTGTTACTTTGAAGAATTTTATTGTGATTTTCAGTATTGGTATTATCTTTTTGGACCAGTAGATTCGGCATATACTATATATGAATTTGTTCAGAAACTTTTAGGATGTTGACATGAAATTATTCACCAAGAATTGAAGACTCATCATTCTCAAAGTGTTGATTTACATGATACATTGTGAGTTTAAGAAGAAATAATAAGGAAATTTATAAGATTCTGCTGTATACAGGGGAATGTATTTTAGGATGTACGAAATATTCTATATGTTATTAGTTCTTTCTTCCTAAAGGTAAAGGGTTTTATAAGAAGATATGGGTGCAGCTCAACTAGATAAGAGAATGGAAAAACCTAAAAAATATCGTTCAAAACACAGTTTCAGGATCCCTAGTGTCAATGAAATAAATTATTCATGAAAATATACAAACTATTTGGAAAAATAAAATCATTAATTATATTTTTATGCAAAAATATAGAAAAATATAAGCAATTTCTTAGAACAAATAGACTATATAATGGCATGAGATAAACATTTATGGTAAAATATTGGAAGTATCCTAGATTCCCTAAAGGAAAATATCTATGTAGTGGTTATTATTTTTTGGATTTGAAGTAAAAAAGGCCATATATCTGACAGTTTCCTAGATGTAGATAGGAAAAGAGGAAGTATCAAAGCAATAATGATGGTAGATTCATTAAAAATATAGTTTGAGTCTATCCGGGGAGAAGATATAGACTTAGATGATGAAATTTTATATTTATATATTCAGATTTCTTAGAGTAATAAGATTCTTACCTAGATGAGGATGTAATAAATAATCATATTTTAATCTAGCTTTGAATTGCCATGATTTGAACTAGAGCTAGTGCACCTGAAGACTCTCTAGAACTAGTAAACCTGGAGGAGGAACATAACCAGGTTCATTCATTAGAAACTAAATTATCTTCAGAAGGAAGAGATTTACAAGAATTTAAGATGCCTAGAGTTGGTTAGTGTGAGGTATACTAGAAGCATTGGGTACCATATCGAGAAATAAACATGATCATTGAATATGAATAGATAGTTGATGTTTATAAAATGGATATAGTATTATTAATAATTCCATTAATAAAACTAGAAATAGTTCATATATAAATCTTGAAAATTTCTATGTGTGTGCATTTTTTAATAATCCAGATCAAAATAGATCCCCTATTCAGAAAAAGAAAAGATCTACAAATCCTAAATGTAGTAGTGGATGACAGTATGGCCAGTTTCTCAAATGCATTATTAGGAGGAGACTGAGAAAATGTACATGTAGGAGCATCATGGGTAAAGGTGATCCCATAATTGATTGTAGTGCTTATGAACATTATAACTAGTATAAATCTATAAGTAATGATCATCATGAGGAACTTGTAGAATACATTGGAATTTCCACCTGATATGATATGTGTTATGGTAATTACTCTTCTTTATGTAATGTCCAATAGTACTGGAAGACCATATCTAAGGAAGAGTTTGTAAATATTTACAAATATTTTCCATGGTAAATGGAAATTAATTAGAGTAATGAAACCACATGTAGTAAACTCCAAGACACTAAGTGGTCCTATAGAATGGGTTTCACCAAAACAAGAGTAAGAATTAATATAGAAGTTAATTCTTCCTTATGTTATTAAACAAGTCGAAAATAGAATTCTCATCTCTAATGTTAGAGAATATGAAGATGATATTAAATAAGATGGATCAAGACCAGGAAGATTAGATTTGAAGATGGAAGATTTAAAATCATTAAATCTTAAGTACCCTTTAATAAATTCCAAAATCTCAATCGTAATGGAACATGTTACTTTAGTAGACTCACCTAGAACATTAATTTCCAGAAATATAGTCAGAAGAATAATTGTTTTATTTCATATCAATTAGGATAAAGAAACTCATGTAGGATATATGGGATCTTCATTACTCAGTGAAAATATGGATTAGTTGGATACAATAGTAAAATTATGTATTATAAAAATTTCTTATATTTCCCTTGGTGATACCATATGTTTCTTATCTTTCACAAGAATTCAATTTTCAGGAGTAACCTAGGAGTCCACAAAGTTGAAAATTACATTTGGTAACAATGAAACATTTTAGATTCCATAAGTATAAAATCATCTTCAGATTGAACTAAATGGAATAAAATTCTTAGAGCATATGATTTATTTTATTTATCAAGTTATAGATTAATTATTGATAGTAAATATATTCCATGGAGATATTAGCCTATAATGATTTTTTTTAGATGAAATTACCCTTGATATTTATTTGATTCCATATGATTTTGGAAAAAACCCAAGTCGTTCTATATAAGAATGTATCTGTTATTAAAGTGTTAAACTATCCAGATGAAGATAGGGAATACAATTGAAATATTGATTAGTGGAAATTACTAGTTGTATTGATATATTGGAGGATTAATTAGGAGGATTTAGCCAAGATAAATGATTATTTATCAGAAAATTAATCAGAACACCCCACGAAACTATGGAAGAAGGAAATTATATAAGCTATAATCACACTTAAATATCCTAGTACGGTGATCATATTTATGGGAATTTTCTATCAATAAGAGATGTTTTAGTAATTTGAGAAACAAATTCCAAAACTAATTAGTCTTGGATTAACCATAAATAGTTAATTCCTCCAAGGAGTGAAAAATTCATTGTAATGAATCAAGTAAAAAACTTTGTTGTAAGGACTTGATGGCCATTAACTACCATGATCTTAATTGTTCCACAAAGTTTGATGGCTATAACCATTCTAATAAAAAACCCTTAATAATTATAAATAGAAATAAAATTCCAATGATATATTCTATGTTTGAAATCATGTATGGATATAGGTAGATAAAGATCAAGGAGGAGGTTATACCATTAATAGAATTTACAATGCCAGTTGGCTTGTTTTAATGGCTAGTTATTCCATTTGGACTCAAAAATTCCATAGGAACATTCATGAGGATAATGGACAATGCATCTGGTATATTATTACATTTTTTTGGTAGTCTATATTGATTATGTTCTCATATTGAGTAAAAATACATAAGAGCATATAAAACATTTACAATATGTGGAAGAAGTGTTCTGAGAAAAAGGGATGATACCTTCAGAAATAAAGACAATTTTGATGCAACTATTGACATATTTCTTGAGATTTCATATCTAATGAAGTGGAGAAAAGATTCAAGAACATATTAGAAAAAATAGAAACTCTCCCTAATGAGCATATAGATTTTAAAATGATACCAGTGTTTCCTAGCATATTATGTTATGATATAAAATACATTAGATATTTTGAAAAAACCACAGTACCAATAACAATAATGTTTTCCAATACGGAACCCTAGAATTGGACTGAATAATAATCTAAATTAATTATAATTTTGAGGAGAAAATCATATAATCTCCCATAATTGTTGTATCCAAATGAAAGTGAAGATCAACATATCTTAGAAACTAAATCATTGGACATTTCATTGGGATGTATCCTAAATATAAGTAAACCCCATAATGAAAGTATCAGTATATAATGGAGTGAATTATTTAATAAGTTTTAGTATAATTATAATGTCCATTAAAGATAAAATCTTATAGTACTTAATTGAATTAGGGATTATGGTTTTTTCATGGAAAAATATTTTAATATCAGGGTAGATTGATCTTACATAAAGAACATTCAAACAATTAAATTAAAAGGATTTATTTAGGAACAAATTGTATGATGGAGGAATGAATTTCAATATAATAACATTAGAATAGAAAATATTTAAGGGAATGATAATATCATTCTAGATGGACTAGCAAGATAATTTTAATCTTGTAGGTGCAATGGAAGAAGATAGAAAATTAATAAGGTGTCCCATTTACATTAATAATCATTCTATGGAATAATTCCTAGTTATAAAATCAATGAATGTAAATCTCAAGAAAAGAAAAAGGATTCTAGCATAAAATCTCCTTTAAAATAAGGGATCATCATCCAGTAATGTTGAAGGATCAAAATTTTTTAGTTCCTCAACCAAAAAGGGTAAAAAACTATGAAATACGTCAAATAGATCTTTAGATGAAAGTATAAGGATAAAATTCTTATTGAATTCATTGTATGTGGTTAGAATGTCCATTAAAACACTTAATGTGTGGAGAGTTCGAGAAAACGAAAGTACTGGATTAACTAGAAGATTGACATGAATGGAATCTCTAAATAAATAAATAATACCATTTATATGATCTGGGCTAATCAAGTATAAGAAGAACCTGAAAACAAGAAAATGTTCTATAAAGAACTTCATCAAAAAAATGTTTAGTAGGAACAAGATCAAGAGATTTTGGATGATGATCTAGATGAAGATCCCAATCTAGATAAAGTAATATAGAAATATTTCAAATGATTCCAGATATTTCAAGAAAAAAAACCCGCAATAATTTATAATCTCATACATAAAATTAAAGATGATCAGATATTCAAAATAGATCTGATCCATGTCTTAGACATGCTTGAAGAATCTGAAGACGTTATAAGAGATTATAAAAATAATTATCAATACATTATCAGTATCATCATCACTAAAGAGATCCGATTGAAATTCCAATTTTATGGTCATCTGGACAATGTTATAAGGATAAAAGAGATATTTATGGAAGAATATTCTAATTTTGAAATGGTTTTGGAGAATTTTAGGAAATGGGATTCTAAATATCCATATACCAGATATGGAATTTCAACTAGAAGAGTTCATTGAATGCTATTAAGATTTTAAGAGGTAGAAGTACAATTCACAAAATTTAAAAAAATAAATTCCATATTCAATTGGGTACCACAGATTGTGAGAATGGCCCTATACACTTAATATCAATGTTTTTTGTAGTGGGTGTTACATATTAAACATATCATACTAGTAGACAGATTGATCATGTTGTAGAATCTGTACCCACGGCACTGAACTAAATGACATGTCCAGAAAGTGTTCGCCAAATCACAGTTTACTAATGATTATTGGATCAAATTCAGTTTAAATGGGATTTATTATGAACATATACAAATTTCATGGAGTTTCAAATATATTTGAAAAAAATCAACAATTAAATCATGTATATTCTTTATAGCAAACAATGTCCCGGTCTCTTTCAACTCCAGATACATGATGTATGACGAAATAGAATATTTGATGGACTTCATAGAAAATATAGACATAATTCATGAATTAATCAAGATATGGAAGGGACATAATGATGATATATTTATTTATAGTGATAAAATCCAATGCGCGATAAAATATTTGATGAAAATGAAAGATTTGGAAAAATAACTCTCAGTAGGAGAAATGATCGATGCTTTGTATGAGTTGGAGTTATTCTAGGTACTAATACAGACATGAATCATATCCATCATGGGAGACAAGATCAAATAGGACATGTAATTTATGTAATCATTTTTGCAGAATGTTTTTATTGTGAAGTGTGTGGTAGAAGTTTTGTAGTTTTGCATCCCACATATTTCTTTTCCTTTTTATTTTCCATTTTATTTTTCTTTTTCTTTTGTATTTTCCAAAATTGTGCATTGTAAGTCACATCAGCTTCTTGGGAAATCTAATCCTATAGTTTTACATATGGTACCTCTGACCATTAGTTTTGAGAGGTGATTTGAATAGAAATCAAAAAGGATTTTAGACATTCTCTCTCTAAATTATCTCTAAGACTTTGTGTACATTGTGCGGTGTGATCCCAAAAATGATCTTATGATGTTAAAGATAGATAATCCCATTATCCTTTTAATTGATATTGTTTTGATAATGTGCTTGCAAGTGTTTTTGGCAGCCTTTTTGGATTCCCATAGAGGGAATCCCTGGGAGACCTTGTTGGAGACTTCATCCAAAAGTGGTATACGAACTACCACTAAATTCCAAACAAACATTCTTAGTGCTTTTCAAAACACAAAGAAGAAAACAGTACCAAAATTCGAGGCACTGATTGCCAATGTCACCAAAATACCAAGATGGTGACCATTAATTCCTACACATCCCATGGTGTCACAACATTTCCAGTGATCCACAAATTGGTTCATGGTTCACCCCACCATAAGATCCAACTCATTGCATCCTATTCTGATCCATGGTTTCCCTACTATTGTAATTGTCTACCTAAACACTTTCTCAGCAGCCCAACAAAACACTTAATACAGTTTCCAACACCCTGCACCTCAACACAAATTAGAACATCGGTATCTATTCTCATTTCAATATTTCATTCCAAAATAAAATCACTCCCACTACCTAAACATAACAAAAGCATGCCGGGTTTTATATGAAAAGCAGAACAAATTCGAAAATGCGCTCATCAT
Source organism: Viscum album (assembly GCA_963277665.1). Taxonomy (NCBI): domain Eukaryota; kingdom Viridiplantae; phylum Streptophyta; class Magnoliopsida; order Santalales; family Viscaceae; genus Viscum; species Viscum album. Next base: position 1,823,527,597 of record OY728164.1, read on the forward strand.
ATATAGTCTCGTTTCCGCTATATCCCATATCACACCATTGACCGTACAGACCTCCTCGGTATGGCCTGTTTCGAAAAATTTTAGCTTCCATCATTGGTACATTACCAGAATACCCAATACTAATTCCCTTACCCCCTAAGTCACCCTATTTTCATTCGAACACTTCCACCAAATTTCATGGACCCCTAATCTAAATGGATTGGCCACAGTTAAGATGGTATTGAAAAAGGAAGTGATCGACAATTTATGAGCTCTTTGAATTTAGAATTTTTGATGGGTTTTTAATGGTTTGTAATCAACTAAGAAATAATAATAGTGATAGTGTTGAATTATTAAGATGTAATTGGACACCATCATTCAAGTGGATATAATGGGTGTTTCTTTATATTTTCTCCAATTAAGTTTGATATTTGTAAAAATATATGATAGTTGTGCATTGGATTTTTTTCTTGGTTCCATTTCTATAAGCCCAAATGGTAACTAATTATATTTTTAAACTAGAACTAACATTGAAATAGGTAGAAAAGGTATTTTATATTCATTATTCACTAATCTAGAAAAACAAAGATCTAATTTAGGAGTGCCCAAATCAGGAGGGTCATTGTTGAACCACTATTGAAGCTAGGCTACATCCATAAAAGGTGGGTAAGATAGGTCATGTTCAAGATATAATGGTTGTTTATTATTTCATTGGATCTCGATGAAGGAGTGGATCTGGGAACTTCATGTACATCTTGGTGTTTTCACTCACCCAGGAGGGTCATGCGTGTCGGAGGACTCGGTTCATGCAATTTGGCCACTCAAAAATAGAGACATTCTACTGATGAAAAGAGCATGACATCACTGCTTATGTAAGACTAGTGATGAGTCTGTGTACGGGGATTCAATATGGGTTTGATTAGCATTTATTGATGAAAGAAGGATACATTTCATAATATCTCTTGAAAAGAGAACATTATATTTTGGTGTTATTTTTAGATATGTGTATTACTAGTATAGGTGGCTGGTTTGAGCCAAGCTATATGATTCATGAACTAGATATACCAATCATAATCGATGAGACCAATGTACCAGGCCTGCTACACCTCAACCCTAAGGATAACTATGCTCATATAAGACCATGTGAGTTACACATCAATCCTTGTACCAACCCATCCAAAATCCCCAATTTTCCAAATAAAACCAATTTTAGCAGAGCTCCTACCAAAAATGGAGACCCACTTCACCAAACCAGACTTTCACACCACACATAATCCCAAAAAGGGTTTTCCTTGAACCACTCCAGCCCAAAACATCCTATCACTAGTAATAAGTGGAGTAAATGTTTCATCTCACATTGAAGAGAGTGAAAGACAGATTTTAGGAATCAGTGTGTGGAGAGGGAGTCCCAGATACAAGGAGAACTGTAAACCCCAATTTGGACCAAACTTGTTAATTGGATGTAGATGTTGAAAATAAAGAAGCAAAAAAGAATAACATAAAAAATTAATTGAATAATAAGAACATATTATTTAATTTGATTTGGTCATGTGTAGACCTACATCCATGGAAATAACTGTAATGACCCGCCAATTCTCATTGGTTTGAGAACTCAACGAGTCATTACTAGGCCTTAAGCGACTAACCCAAGGCGCCAAAGGTAGGCAATAAATTCCAAAGGTTTTCAAAACACATGGGGAACGATTCCCCCTTTAAATGAAAACAACCAAGAAACAAAGAAAACTAGATAAACATCTCCTAGAAACCACTCTATGATGCATGATTTAAAACCGAAACAACTCAACCACTATTTTCATAATAACCCAACCAAGTGCAACAACGGAATAAAAAACCCAATCAGAGTAAACAATGTAAAGACAACTACAAGACTTCAAGACAACCACCCAACTCCATGCTTCACAAGCTCCAAGCTCCAACATCATGAACCAACCCAAGAGTCACAAAGTAGTGCTATAAATGTGTGACACTTTACCTTTCCCAACATCCCGGTTTATGAAATCTGCAAAAGTACTATTGTTCCAAAGAAGAGTTGAGTAATGAAACTCAGTAGGTTTTCCCCAATTACTTCCCAACCCATGCCTCTAAGATAAAACATGTTAGCACATTTATATAAAATAGTTTATATTAAACAATTCCAAAAAAGTTCACAATATATCACGTCCCATGTCAAAACCATTTTTCAACAAAGACTATCTTTCTCAAGAAAAGAAACCAAGAAAACCTTCCAATTAAGATCCCATTTCTATTTTGGCACATTCCTTCCAGTTCACCTATCCACACAACCAACCATGCATGAAACCAGGACCTCCCTATACTCACGAGTGGTGAGTTATCCTTCCACTAAGTCGTCACATAGTGAACTACCTTGATGGGGGTACTTCACGACCTTATCCATCCCTTTTGATGGGGGTACTTCTCGACCTTATCCATCCCAACCATTTTTATGGGGTACTTATCGCCCTTATCCTTCCCAATGAATATGAACACACACCATAACCCAGGAAATCCATTTCCAAACCATGTGTGTTCAAAACCTTTCAATAAAGCATCAAACCATTTATTGTTTACCATTTCTTTCAAGCGGAAAAACCCTTTTTCCAAATCCAACAGACCCATATTTTTGAAATCACTATTTTAAAAATCACGAAACCAAAACACTTTTCCCAACCACTTCCTTCAATTTTCCACAATTCCAACAAACACATAAATAATCACTAAAGAGGATTTATAACATTATTTGAACCATAATTTCAAAATCAAAACCAATCAATTAAAACAAATTTAACTAATCCTTAATTTTATAGGAAAGAGGAATTGAGAGTGAAGCCACCTACCTCAACAAAACGGCGAAACCAAGCAACAAACGAAGAACGCTCAAGAATACCGGGTCAAAATGACAAGAAACCTTCTTAGATCTCTTCTCCAAACTAAAAAAAGACCAAATCTTATCATATTTGGCATCCACACACTTAGATCTACCCATAACAGGCATAGATCTAAGAAATCTAGATAAGACGATAAGTATATCTAAGTAGATATAAGAAACCATTCAAGAACGAAGGAGAACGATCACATACCTCAAGAATACGGCTTTGATTATCCAAGAGAGGACTTCAGATCGCCTCTGGAATGATGGGAGAACCCACCTTGACCTTAGGAGAACCAAAATCCCGAGTTAGGGCCACTTAAGAGCTTTAATGAGGTAATTAGAGGCAAAACGAGTTAGATCCAAAATTTGGATCTAAATTTAAGTGACAGCATGGTTAGTCCGCACGATTAAGAAAACCATGCACTAACTGTGCATTAGATATTGCCTTGGCCACCCTTCTCGCAGGGTTTGGCCACATGTTTATAAAATCTGTGTGTCAACCATGCGGAAGCCACTGCATCCCATACCGACTCTGCATGGTTTGGCAGCACGGTTTAGACAAACTGTGCACCTCTCGTGCGACTTCCCTTTTTTCCCCAAAACTCATTCCAAGTTCTCCCGACTCTCCCATTTGTCACCCTTATCTTTATAACCATGAAAAGAATCAAGTAAGGTTTACATTCCAGAATCCTAGGGTACTACATTCTCCCCACCATTGGCCATTCCATCCTTGGAAAGAATAAAACCCATGCTGGTCTGAAAGAGTTATGGCCACTGCTCTTTCATTTCTTTCTCATGTTCCCAAGTCTCTTCTTGAATCTGACCATGATGCCACAAAACCTGCACTAGAACAATGCTTTTCCCATGCAATAATTTATCCTACCTATCCAAAATCCCTACTAGGATATGTAACAATGATGCAATTGGCTCTAGGTCAACGTGATCCCATTTCATCATATGGTCAGGATCGCGTTGATACTTCATTAACGGAGATACATGGAACACATTGTGCACCGAACTGAACCGTGGTAGTAATGCCAACCGATCTGCAACCTCTCCAACCCATTCTAGTATCTCAAAAGGGCCTATATATCGAGGGGATAATTTTCCCTGCTTCCCAAAATGATGATGTCCAAGTCTTGGAGAGATCCTCAAGAAGACATGATCACCCACAACGAACGCCAACGGTCTGCGACGATGATCTACATAATATTTCTTAAGACTTTGAGTCATCTTTATCCTCTTTCTAATCATTTAAACCTTATTCATTGTTTCATGGACAAGGCTCGGCCCGACTAGTGAAGTTTCACCAGTTTCCACCCAGCATAGTGGAGAATTACAAGGACACCCATACAATGCTTCAAACAGAGCCATATGTTTTGAGGCTTGATAGTTGTTATTGTATGGGAACTCCACTAAGGGTATATGCTCCTCCCATGAGCCACAAAAGTCCATTAAACAATCCCGGGACATTTCATCCAACATTTTTATCATCCACTCAGATTTCCCATCTATCTGAGGATGATACGCCATACTCATCCTCAACTGAGTCCCCAGGGCTTGCTGTAATGATTTCCAGAAATGAGATGTGAACCTCAAATCTTTGTATGTGACTATAGACATTGGTACACCCTGTATCTATACCAATTCTCAGATATAGATTTTTGAATGATCTTCCACCGTATGATTTTCACGAATTGGGATGAAATGGGATGACTTGGTTAGATGATCCACTATCACAGAAATGGCATCGTGTTTCTGGACCATTCTTGGAAGAGATATAACAAAATTCATTGATATCTGCTCCCATTTCCACACTAGGATAGGTAAATATTGTGACATACCAGCTGGTCTCTGATGCTCTGCTTTAACCTGCTAACAAGTTAAGTATCGTGAGATGAACTCGTCCACCTTCCTTTTCATGCCGCTCCACCAAAACTTCGCCTTTAGCACCTTATAAATATTCTGTGCACCTGGATGTACAGCCCATCTTGAATGGTTGTAAGCATTAAGGAGTTGTTCCTAACAAACTATAGGTACAACCATCTAATCTCTGAAACACAAAACTGGTCCCGCTTCCAGTTTCCAGCCATCAATGGTCTCCCCACCGTTGTGTTTCGAACTCATTACCAGACATTCGGCATCCGATATTTGTGCCTCTTTGACCACTTTTACCAGATCAGTAACAAGCATAGCTGAAAACAAAGCCGCAACATCACCCCGGTTTTCACATTCCACATGCATGTTAGCTAAGACCGACATCAACTGCCATTCGTCTGAAGCTTCCTTTTCCATCTGAGCATATGACTTCCTGCTTATTACATCGGCCACTGAATTTCCCTTACCCGATGTATACATTAAGTCAAATCTGGACATTTGAAGATACTCCATCCGTCTCCTCTGCCTCATATTCAAATCGTGTTGTGATAAAATGTGTTTCAAGCTTTTGTGATCTGTAAACATAGTAAATTTCTCACCAAAGAGATAATGTCTCCATGTTTTCAAAGCATGGACGACTGCAGCTAACACAAAATCATGTGTTGGGTATTTTTTCTCATGCTCCCTCAACTGCGTAGAGACATAAGCAACCACATGGTCTCCATGCATTAGAACACAACCTAACCCTGTCCCGAATCATCACAAAACACTACATATCCTTGTCCTGATTCTGGAAAGATCAAGATAGGTGTTGATGTAAGACGAACATTCAGTTCTTGGAAAGACTTATGACATTCTTCATTCCATTTGAATGGAGCATTCTTCTTTTTCAGAGCTGTCATAGGTGATTCTAGTCATGATATTTCATGCACAAAGCATCGGTAATAACCATCTAGACCAAGAAAACTTTGTATTTCAAACACATTTCTTGGTGGTTGCCAAGAAAGAATAGCTTATATCTTTTCTCGATCCACTGAAACACCTTTCTCAGAAACAACATGGCCCAGAAACTGTACATCTTGTAATGAAAAAACACACATTGATAATTTTTCATACAACTGATGCTCTCTCATGACTTCCAACACTATCGTCAAGTGTTTCTCATGCTCAGCCCTTTTTCTTGAATACACCAATACGTCATCCACAAACACCACAACAAACGAATCTAGATATTGCTGAAATATCTGATTCATCAAAGCCATGAAGTCCACTGCTGCATTCATTAGACCGAAAGGCATGACTACATATTCGTAGTGGCCATATCTGCTTCTGAATTCTATCTTCAGAATATCCTCCTTTGGAGCTCGCAACTGGTGATATCCTGACCGCAAGTTAATCTTGGAGAACCAATGAGCTATCCCCAATTGATAAAATAGGTCATCAATGTGTGGAAGTGGATATCTATTCTTTATCATAACTTGGATAAGCTTACGATAATCAACACATAGACGAAGACTTCCATCTTCCTTCTTCACGAACAAAACCGGTGTTGCCTAGGGACCCATGCTTGGGCGAATTAATCCTTTTCTTTCCAACTCCTCTAAATACACTATTAATTCCTTTAACTTTATTGGTGCCATCATATAAGATTGAAGTGAGATAGGACTGGTCCATGGAAGGTGATCATTCATAAACTCCACTTCTCTCACAGGTGGTAACAATGATATGTTTTCAGAAATAACATCAGAAAATTGATCCACCACAGCTGGAAAACTATTTTCTTCAATTTCTTCCATTGATTCCAAGGTCAATGCTGCCAATTGGTGCGAGATCGTTCCCACCGTTTGTGCCAACATGCTCTTGGCGCCTTCCTTTTCTAACCTTTCTCCTCTAAATATATAGTAGATGTCGTCCTCAGTCGTGAAACTAATCGTTCTCCTATAACAATCGATGTGAGCATTAAACCCTGCCAACTAATCCATACCCAGGATTACATCATAGAAATCGATATCCAACATAGGGAAGTCCCATTTCAGCTCAGCGCCATCAACAGTTATAGCATATTCTCTACACAATAAGGCTTGACATTCTCTTTCACCAAGTGGAGTTTGCAGTTTCAATAGAGAAGGCATCATTTCTCATTTTATGTTCATAAAATCAGCAATGCGAGAATCAAGAAAGGAATGTGATACACCAGTATCGAACAACACATTCCTTTGGGTATAATTCAAAAGAATCGTACCACTTATTTTAGATGGTCCAACCTCATCATCAATAATCATATGCTCAGCTCCATATAATTTCTTCGTTGCTGCACTGACCTCCTTGTTGCCTTGCTGAGATTACCCTGCTTGAGAAGTCATGGTATTTCTGGAATCACCATAACTAGCTCTATTCTGCTAGTGAGACTGATTTTGCTGTCCTTTCCCTATCTAAGCATATGATGCTTGAGACTCCTGGGAAGTGTCACGCACACCTGACCTCAGAGTATTCCTAAAATAGCACTATAGATGCCCCATCTGCTTGCAATTGTGGCATGCTCTCGATGGTGTTGTACATTCTCATTTCATGTGATCAGTTGAACCACATTGAAAGCAACCTGCTTTGCTCTAGGGTCGTGGAGGAAGGTTGATGGATCCCGCCGTATGGTTCTGATTCGCACTCCCACCTTGGAAGTAGGTGTCCCTCTTCTGCTTCTTCCTAGCATTAGAGTTCCCACCCGTTCCTGTGGTTATCATCATACTTCCTCATCCCATAAGTCCTGAGATGTCTCTTCCAGCTACTGTTGCTCTGTTTACCATTTCCGTATTATCCGTAATATGGAGCACAACTATCTTCGAGCGGATCTCCTGTCGCAACCCTGATTCAAAGATGTCTACCTTCAGCGATGCACATGCATCAACTTCCGGTGAAAAGTGCACTAAATTCATGAATTTAGCCACATAATTTGTGCCAGAGAGGCTATACTATTTCAAGCTGATGAAGTCTGTCGTTTTCTGGATCTTGAACGTGTGAGGATAGAATTGTTTGTTAAACAATTCTTCAAAATCCTCCCATGTATGGCCTTCATCCAATTTAGCATGCACCACTAAATCCCACAACTGACGTGCAAGAACCTCGATCATATATGTCTCCAGCTTTACTTTCAGCTCTACTGGTGTTCCGATGAAATCGAAGATACGATTCATCCTACTCAGCCACACCTCCGCCCCTTCTGGTTTAGAATCACCCCGTAAGATGGGTTGATTCTGCTTCTGGAACTGGACGGAATGGTCTACATGAATTGACTCATCCCTCTAATTCCCTGTGTCCATAGTCTGGAATGCTTGAACAATACTCTGAACTAGGACTTTGTTCACATGTGGTTCAGTTGAAAACCCATTCGCCGTAGCCTCTTCTGTTTGGTTTCTAAGTCGCCGAACGGGTTCCATTTTCTATACAAACAATGCACGCCGTTAGTATCACTTCCTAGAAACATTAGTCTTAGCATTTCAAATTATATCACATCAACTATCACCACATTGTTCTCAAAAAAACCTTTTCTCATGTTCAATAATTTTTGAAAACATTCAACATACCTTTTAAAATCAATCTATTTTCAAAATACACCAAATACCCTATTTTCAAAGTCTTTTGGTAGTAAAATATTCCCACATTTTTCAAAATTTCTCACCTTTCGCAAAATTCTTACTCATTCATCACAATGATATTTGCAATCCTAGTGGGAATTCATTCCTCTAAAATTCATTTCATGCTCATCTCATTGGCTAAACCCACTACAATGAGATTTCCAACATTCTAGAAGTGTATCCAAAACACTTATGTACCCAACACCCTGGTAACTTGAAGTTCAGCATAAACAGGTTAGCTACGTCCTTTTATGCTACACATTTCATGTTCTGATAATCCTACTCCTGTCTAATATTCCAACCCAAGGAATAGACGAAAGGGAATTTCAACTCCATGACCGAGAACATCGATGACCACTTGTTAGGCAAGGACCGAACAAGCTGATACCATTTGTAATGACCTGCCAATTCTCATTTTCTTGAGATCTCAATGAGTCATTACTAGGCCTTAATCAACATCCCCAAGGCACCAATGGCTGGCAATAAATTCCAAAGGATTTCAAAACACATGGGGGATGATTTACCCTTTAAATGAAAACAACCAACAAACAAAGATAACTAGATAAACATCTCCAAGAAACCACTATATGATGCATGATTTAAAACCGAAACAACTCAACCACTATTTTCAAAATAACCCAACCAAGTGAAACAACAGAATACAAAACCCAATTAGAGTAAACAGCGGAAAGAAAACTACAAGACTTCAAGATGACCACCCAAATCCATGCTCCACAAGCTCCAAGCTCCAACATCACGAACCATCACATGAGCCACAAAGTAGTGCTATAAATGTGTGACACTTTAAATTGGCCAACAACCTGGTATATGACATCTGCAGAAGCACCATCGTGCCAATGCAGGGGGTGATTAATGAAACTCAGTAGGTTTTCCGCGATGACTTCCCAACCCATGCCTTTATGATAAAACATGTTAGCACATTTATATGAAACAATTTATATGAAACAATTCCAAAACATTTCACAATATAACACGTCCCATATCAAAACCATTTTTCAACAAACACCATCTTTCTCATGAAAATCAAATAAGAAAAGTTTCCAATTAAGTTCCCATTTCCATTTTGGCACATTTATTCCAGTTCACCTATCAACAAAACCAACCATACATGCAACCTGGACCTCCCTATACTCACGACTGGTGAGTTATCCTTCCACTAAGTCGTTACATAGTGAACTACCTTGACGGGGGTACTTTACGACCTTATCTATCCATTTTTATGGGGGTACTTATCGCTCATATCCATCCCAATGCATATGAACACACACCACAACCCATGCAATCCATGCCCAAACCAAGTGTGTTCAAAACCATTCAATAAAGCATCAAACCTTTTATTGGAAACCATTTTTTTCAAGCAGCAAAACCCTTTTTCCAAATCCAGCAAAGCCATATTTTTAAAATCACTATTTTAAAAATCAAGAAACCAAAATACTTTTCCCAACCACTTCCTTCAATTTTCAACAATTCCAACAAACCCCTAAATCATCATTAAAGAGGATTTATAACATGCATTGCACACCAATTTCACAATCAAAACCAAGAAATTAAAATAAATTTAACTAAGCCTTCAAGTTCCAAAAAAGAGGAATTGAGAGTGAAGCCACCTACCTCAAAAAAAAGGCGAAACCAAGCAACAGACGAATAACGCTCAAGAATACCGGGTCAAAACTACAAGAAACCTCGTTAGATATCTTCTCCTAACACAAGAAAGACCAAATATCGTCATATTTGGCATCCAAACACTTAGATCTACCCATAACGAGCATAGATCTAAGAAACTGAGAGAAGAAGAGAAGTATATCTAAGTAGATCTATGAAACCATTCAAGAACGAAGGAGAACAATCACATACCTCAAGAATCCAACTTCAATTTTCCAAGAGAAGCCTTCAGATCACCTCTGGAACGATGGGAGAACCCTCCTTGACCTTAGGGGAACAAAAATACCAAGTTAGGTCCGCTTAGGAGCTTTAATGAGGCAATTAGAGGCAAAACGAGTTAGATCCACAATTTAAGGATCTAAATTTAAGTGACAGCACCGTTTGTCCGCACGGTTTGTCCGCACGGTTTGGAAAACCGTGTGTTAACCTTGCATTAGCTACTTCCTTGGACACCCTTCTTCGCACCGTTTGACCACACGGTTTGAAAAACTGTGTGCCAACTGTGTGGAAGCCACTGCCTCACATACCAACTCCGCACGGTTTGGCAGCACGGTTTAGACAAATCGTGCACCTCCCGTGCGACTTCCCTTTTTTCCCCACACCACATTCCAAGTTCTCCCGACTCTCCCATTTGTCACACATAGCTTTATGACCATGAAAAGCATCAATTAAGGGTTACATACCAGAAACTGGGGGTACTACAATAACACCACCTAGTATGCACATGTTTTATTAATCTCAAAAAACTAAATTGTATTTACTATGTTGAAATGAAGAAACATTAAAAGAAGCATAAAATATACAACTACTACAAACGATATTCAGAAACTAAAATGTAAACAACCTACAGTGTCGGGTCCAAATAGGTATTACCATACTTCTCTCTTCACATCTTCATCTAATTGTTTTGAATCGTCAAATCTTGTTGAAGATGCAAAATATCACCATAAGTATCTCTTAGGACTGTATCATCTTCCTCAACAACTTGTCCTGGTACAAGAACGTTGTCATCAAAGATTCAAGAGTAATGGTACACTAGTAGTGTACTACAGAGTTCACAAGCATGGAGATTCACAACCATATACCGGAAGGCATTCAAATAGGATTTGAGAACCACACATGGGATATTGAGAGAACTATTTAAGGGGGAAATCTAGAATGAATCAAAAAAAATAGACCGAGTGAAGGGTTGATCAATTACCTTGACCCCGGCCTACCCTCCTCAAACAGAACATCCAATGAGAAGAGGCCATGACACCATGTCAAAACTGAAACCTAACAGACACTATGAAGAACCAGTACATTTGTAGGGTGTGTATCAAACAAGAATCGAGTTTAATCAATGTCCAATAATAGATGTCATGGATCACCACGGTGAGAAGGTGTCCACAAGTAGCGGCCCGACCGAAGTTCAAGGACCACACAAAGAACCCAACATGGATGAAACACAACCCAATATATCAATGAGAATAAGAATAAAATAAAATAAAAACATTTAAGAAATATAAAAAAATCCATGCATGGATAATGAAAACATAAATGGGAATAATTGAACATAAAACCTTTTCAATATGAAAATGAATAAATGAATACCATGTTTCACAAATATCCACCATTTTCGTTTTAACATATGATATTTTCTTACACCTACATATATATAATAGGAACAAAGTTTAACCAATATAAAGAGTATTTAAACTTAGACAATACCATGGGTTTAGTTAAACTATCAAAGAGTTTTATGTTAGTGTTTATCTTATTGAAACACACGTTTACTGATTCTATAATATCTCTAATAAAATGTAGTCAAATATCAATATTTTTTTACTTACCATGGAATACTACATTCATAGAAAGATTAATTGTAGAAAGGTTATATAAATAAATATAAATGGTAGAATTTAAAATATTTACCTGAAAATAGAGAACTTTAATCTATAGTTCTTCTTTAACAACATCAGGCAAGGCAATGTACTCATATTCCATGGTTTAAAGAGAAACCATAGATTGCATAATGCATTTCCAGGAAATGGAACCAACACAATCTGTAAACACATAAATAGTTTAAGACTTAGAAGATTCAATATTTCTCGCCTAATTATCATCAACATAACTAGAAATAATTTCTATATTATCCATGTTTCCATCATAACATAAAGAAATATTTAAATTAGAAGATAGGTACCCCAAAATTCACTTAGTAGCCTGAAAATGTGTCTTCCCAGTTGAAGAAATAAATCTTCTAAGAGTACAGACATTATATACAATTTATGGTCTGTTGAGAGTACATAATTCAATTAAAATAAATTTTAGATAGAAATTGATCATCATCCACAATAGTAGGGTCTTATGTTAAATAATGTTTTAAGTACTGTCGTAGAGGTATATTAATAGGTTTGAGATATTCAAACGTATATCTATTGTGAATCATTAAAATATAATCATTATAAGATAAGTAAAGAAATTTATTTGGTCTATCTATAATGATTTCCACACCTACTATTTGATTAGTGGAATCTAATTCATTGATTTCAAGCATTAGTCTTAATTGATATTTTACATCAATGATTAAACTAAGATTTTTAAAAATGATAATCTTTTCATCAACCTAAAGTAGAAGCTAAATTATATAAATATTATTTGACTTAAAATAAACACATTCATCATATTAAATCTTGGAAAATTGGTTATCTAACATAAATGAATCAAATTTCATATACCACTTCCAAGAGGCTTTCTTCTAGCCATACAAATAATTATTCAGCAGGTAGACTTGATTCATTTTAAATTGATTAGAATATCCATCATAAGGTTTCATATATAGTTTAGATTTTAAATCACCGTGTAATAAGGTGTTTTTAAGCTCTATTTTTTCTATATGAAGATAATTATGGGAAAAAATAAAGTAAAATCCTAATGGAGGAATGCTTAACAATAGGAGAAAAAATTTCTGAGTAGTCAATACCTTCTCATTGAATGAAACCCTTAGTAACTAATCTTACTTTATACTTGATTTTATTTCCCTCAATGTTGTATTATTTTATTTTATAAATCCATTTGGACCAAATTATTTTAGCATTGGACGGTTTGTTTACAATAGGATAGGTATGTTTCCTATTCAAAGTATGCATTTCTTCATTTATGGAAGAGACACACTACTTTGAGTGTTTTTCATTTAAGGGTTGCCAATAACTTTTAGGGCCATAATATATATGATCCTAAACAACATTGAAATCATAGGAAGCCATGTAATATTGGATGAATCTAGGAGGAGGTCTTGGGACTCACCTTTCTATATATCAGTTTAACTGGTAATCACAATTAGAGGCAGGAGGTTCAGATTCAAAATTTGAACCAAAAGATGACTCAGAATCAACCCTATTCATGGGATGTGGTATAAGTGGAGTAGGCTGGATAACATCCTTGAAATGAGTCAAAGTCTCATCTTCATCAGCCTAGTCTAAGGAAGGTTCAGTGCTGCCATATGTGGTCGAATTATTTTTAGCATAGGAAGAATTTTAAAAGAAAACATCCCTACTTATTATGAAATTTTGGTATCCCGGTTTATCCACCACGAGTTTATACCCCTTAACACCATTGGGATAGCTAATAAAAATAAATTTTAGATCTATTAGTTCTATTTTATCAGTTTTAACTTGATAAAAAGCTATAAAACATAATACTATTACATAGGTATAGTAAGGGGGATTTCTATTCATCAATTCCTTATGTGTCTTGAAAAGATTAACAGTGGAGAGACACCTATTTATTATGTAAACAACAGTGATGAAAGACTCTTCCCAAAAGAATTTGGGGTGGCCTAGGCATGAAAGCATAATCCAGACTCTTTATAAGATAGTATTATTCATCCTCTCTACATGTCCATTCTGTTGGTGGGATTCCCTAATAGTACTATGTCTTTTAATGCACTCACTTTCACAAAAAAATGATTGAATTCAGTGGACTAGAATTCAAACCTATTATCAGTTCTCATGGTTTTGAAATTATTCCTAATTTTTTTTAAAACAAATATTTCTAGGATTTAAATTTTTGGAAAACCTCATATTTATTTTTAATAATATAAATCCATACATTTCAGAGGAATTCATCTATAATGGTGACAAAGTGTGATCCTCCACCGTGGGAGGTAGTCCAAGATGGTCCCCAAATATCAATATGAATATACTCTCTAAGTATGGGTTCATTAAATATAGACCTACAAAAGGTAACTTTCATGGCATTTCCCATTATAAAATATTCACTAAATGAAATATTCAAAGGTCTGATGTCACTCAAAATCCCATGCATGTTGATTTCTTTAATGCCTTTGAAGATAACAATACCCATCCTACTATTCCAAAGCATAGTATTATCAGTGTTGGTATTCTAGACACTACAAAACATCCATGAATAGGTCATTCCATGAAAAAAATAAAGTCCATTGATTAAAGAACCTATAATAATGGTTCTAGACCCTTTAAATATATTAAGACAATATGTTTTTGACCTAAAAGAAAACCCATTTTAGTCTACGATTCTCTATGGAAACAATAGTTATATATCGTTTGGTAACCCAACATACATCAAGTAAAGTAATGATGTAATTTCTATCTAATTTTATAAAACCACCTATTAACTAAACCATACACCTCTTATTATCACCTAAGAGGAAACATACCTCTACCCATTCAACCAAATGTTTTAAGGAATCTCTTAAAGGACAGATATGGAGGAACAACATAATTCTAAGTCCCACTCATTATTGAGTTCATGGGTGGACACATTAAGAACATAAATAGTGTCATATATAGATTTAACTAAGAGAGACTAGTTAGTGGGATGTTTATACTCTAACTCATGCTTGATTTTTCTACGTTTAGCATTAATATTCCTTGGTTTACCATAATGAAAACATGTTACATTTCATTCTTCAGAATCAAATCTATGTTTAGGGGTTTTATTGTTCTTGATTTTATCTTTAATGAATTTTTACTTTTTCACTTTTGATTTAGTTCTACCCCATGTAAATAAACATTATGCCTCACCTTAAATTCTAGGATTATAATTAAGTTCTTTAGAAAGAAGGGATGACATGACCTCTTCCATAGTCAAGCTGTCATATCCATATATCATTTTCTCTACTAAATTGTTATAAGTATTATCTAGAGAATTTAGATGGATCATTGCCTGATATTCAACATTAATATTAACATCAATGTTGGTTAAATCTAACATAATCTAGGTATATTCATCAAGATGGGATTTAACGGAACTGCAAAGTTTCATTTTAAATGTAAAAATGTGGTGCTTTTTGTAAATACTATGTATAAGTGAAGTTGTCATGTATAATTTATCTATCATAATCCAAATACTAGAAGTAGTAGACTCGTAAAAAATTATCTTATAAATTTATCACCTCATGAAAGAAGTAAAGAGATATTTGATTTAACTAAATAATCAAGAGATACATATCTATATTTAGAAGTGGACTGTCTAGATTAATTTACAATAATAATAGGTTTCTTAGGCCCACATTCTGCATCAATTAGACCCTATTATACAGGAATGGATCTCATCTTAATTCTTTATAGGTTAAAGTCATTATCACTATCAAATTTCATGATTTCATACCTCATTTTTCACATATTTATCTAAATAGTACATTCCAAGTTATTGAAAACAATGTTAAGTATATGCCACAAAAAATGATTGATCTCTTGGATAAAGGATGATTGTCCAAATAAATAAAAAATACTAAAAAATATGGGATAGAATAATAGATTTAAATGAATAAAGTTCCAATGAATTGATAATTTGAGAAGAGAATAAAGTGTGGAAAATTAAACAAAACTAGAAATGTAAAGTAAAAAATAGGAATCAAAAAACAAAAGAAAAATAATGCTAGTAAAGGATCTGATTCCACTTTGTGAGGGGAGAGGGAGTCCCAAATACAAGGAGAACCACAAAACCCAACAAAGACTGAATTTCTCAATTGAAAGAAGGGGTAAAAAAAGAAGAACCAAACAAGAAGAATACTAAAATAATAAATGGAATAACAAGAACTCGAGATTTAACATGTTTTTGTCCCATGGGGACCTACATGCATGAAAAGAATGCCACCTGGTACACACATGATTTATTAATATCAAGAAATAGAATATAATTTATAGTATAGAAATAAAGAAATATATAATAACATAATATAAAAAATATATAAACAAGATTTAGGATAAAAAACTAAATGAACTTATAGTTCCAAACACTAACAGGTCTGACCATCCTGATCTCTTAAGATCTTTTCCTGACTATTCTGAATCGTTGAGGCTTCCTTAAGATCCCAATGCTTGAATGAATATCCTCCCTAGATTGGATAATCTTCCTAAAATGCTCATCTTGGAGTAAGAACACTATCATTAAAGCTCCACTGAGAGTGATACATCAATAGTGTACCACATAGTTCGACAGGTATGAAGATTTTCCACTAGAGATCATAAGGTATATAGAATGGTTTTGGAAAACCAAACATCAGAGGTCAAGAGAACCAGTGAAGGGGGAAAGATAGAATAAATCAAAAAATGATAGGGTCGGGTGATGGGGTGATCAATTCACCTAAAACCAACCTTACCACCTTGAAAAAACATCTAATCAGGATAGGACACCCCACCATTCTTAAATAGAAACCAAACAGTCGTGATGAAGCATTGTTACACATGGATGTTGTAGATAAAACATGAAACATGTTTCATTTATGACCAATAAGAGATGTTGTGGATTACCCAGATGAGTGGGTGTGCACAAGAAGTAGGTTGAAAAGATGCCAAGGCCCATATTAAAAAGCCTAGGCAGATGAAATATGACCTAGTATATCAATGGGAATAATAATAAAATCCAATTAAGACATTTTCAAATTTTTCACAATTAATCATGCATGCATACAATCAACATAAAATGTATGAATTGAACATGAAATATTTTCAATATGAAAATAAATAAATGAATACTATTCTCCACATAATCCATTTCTCAAGTTATAAAAACCAGTGCAAAATGAGAAATTATAGACTTCTATGTGGGAAAATTAGGTAACCAAGTTTTATGTTACCTTTATTTTAAGATACAAATTAATTCTTACTGAAAATTTCAACTATAAGGGATACTCAAATTTAGATTTGAACATGGTTTTAATGGTTTCTAATCATGTAAGTAGCGACATTAGTGATAATGTTGAATAGTTGTACTATCCTCAACCACTCTTTTCTCAGTGTCTACAACTAGAGTTTATTTTAAATTGTTTCTAATTTTATTTGTGATTTTTTTTTATTTTACTATGAAGATACCATTTATTTTTATCTTTATATTCATTGAATATATTTTTAATTAGTATAATATGACATATAATGTATTTTTAATGATATTTACATGTTGTTATTAATTTTTTAATTATCACATTTTATTTTTGTATTCTAATTTTTTCTAAAAGTTGTTTTATAGTTTATTAATCAATGGAATTACTTTATTTGATTTTAAATGATCTATCTGAGTTAAAAGTATTTGTATTCATTGTGTTGGTTCATAGGTTATCCATGATGAACATCTGATATATGGGGGATAGACAAGTTATGGGTAGAATGAAAATGCCATGTGAACCCTGACATGGGGAACATTTAAGAATTTTAATAAGATCCTCTGATATTTGAAGCCTAAAAAAAAGAAAAACAATGATATATAATAAATATGGTCTGGTGGGGAATTAAATTTTATATAAGATGGGGTTTATAAGAAAGTATTTCTAGAGACAAAGGTTCGAATTCTACATAAAACTTTATTCAGTGTGAATTGGGTTCATTTGTTAGAAGTAGGTTTATTTCAAAATCCATTAAATTGGTCCTCCTTGTCCACCCACTAGTGAAGGAATAAAATATTTCATAAAAACCGCAATAAGAGTGGTTTTGTGAACATTTTATTTCAATAGTGGGTGGATATGGAACCATGGACCCATACATGAAAGGATCTACAATAATTTTGCTATTATTGAAAAGAGATGTGATTCATGTTGTACAGACCAATGCATTTCGCTTTGAATTGTGTTTTAATGGTTGGTAATCAAATAATAAAAGTCAGTGGAAGTTTTTAAAAGATTATATTTTTTTATAAGTTCCAACACACAGTTTCTATGTGATATTGATGCACATCCCAGACTCAGAAAATTAAACACATTAAAAAAAGGTCCCCAAGACAACAATAATTTCTTTGTTCTCCCCATTCGAAACCACACAATAATGTGTCCTTGTTTGCGTTCTATACAACTAGTTTATCTTCATGATGGAAATGAACCTGAAAATTAAGGAATGGTTGTATGAAAATATGATTTCGAGGGTATTCATTCACGACAATGGAATAAAGTGTGGATGGAATAATGCCAATGTAAAAACCTTTTTTTCAGATTTTGAGTTAAAAATTCAAATAATTTTATTTTTGTTTATGATATTATCAACCCGGATATTTTCCCATGGGTTCAATAAATGATGAGAATATTTCATGGTAGAATGGGATGAAATTCAAGGTGTTCTAAAGTGAACATATCATGACCTTGGAATTAGTTACGTGGGGGTGGTGTCATTTGATACCACTAAGAATCATTTTTTGGCTACTGGTGTTGTGTTTTTTATTTTGATTTAGGACATGGACATTGTGAACATATTGGAAACTACTGATATAGATGGTGGAATCTAGGTAATAATTGATCAATGTTTATCCCAATATAAATGCTTATAAATTTTACTTTATAGTAAATGTTATTTGGATTATCTATAGGCATTCCCTTGTATTTGGATTAACATGGATGGAAAATTTATAGGGTTTTCAACCATTGAGAATGGAGTTAGAATTCTTGATGATGTGGATAAAATTATGTTCCCACAAACCTTGTATAACAATTCATTATATCCTTCAAGGGAGGATTTAAAACCTATTTTAGTGGTGAATTTTTTTAAAAAATCAATCTCATCAAGATCATATATTTCTAAATGCTTACAATATATAAACACCCCTTCCATGAGTGCATTTAATTATTTAAGTATCATTAAGGATCAACCTTCTTCCATGTTGGACTGGTGTGTTTGAATTAAAATGTATTATGTCATGTTATTTGGTACATTGAGATATTCTAAGTATTTGTTTGTCATAATTTACCAATTCTGTAATTTATATTTTATATTGAAAATCAAATAATTATTAAGGCAAATAAAATGATTTTTTATGATTCTAGTGACAAATAAAGGGTTTGTAAATAGACAGAAATAAATGAACAATCAGAGTATTATTCCTGGAATAACCCTAATGGCTTATAATTAAAAGAGTCCTATTAATTAATTTATAAAACATTGGTGTGATAAAAGTTTAAATTGGAGTCTAATTATCTCTATACACTATAGGGAGGATAGTTAAATGAATGAAATTTATCATAAATGGTATGGGAACTCATCTATTAAAAAAAATTTATTTCATTATTATAATTAGTATATATGCATATGAACATACTCCATTCCAAAAGAAAATTATTATTCAACAGTGATCATAAAGAATCCTTCAAGTGGAATTACAATGATTAAAAACATAAGAGACTTGACCTATAAATCTAAGGTTACTTGATTATCCATTTCAATGAATGTTTACTATGTTTTGTCTGCTTCAAGAGGCAGATTGTCAACAATTAATGTGTTGAAAAACAATTTAACCGAGTCATTTCATATTTTATTTTCTCATGGTTTCTATGAGACAATGTTTTCATTAAATATTGTTGATCATGACAACATTAATGCCTCCGATAGATGAAAATATCATTTTTTTAGTCCTGTATGAGTTGATGATTTTAATATACAAGTCTTCCTATCACTACAGTCCATGATTTTGAGTTACTCGTGTAGAAACTATGCTTGTTGTTTATATTCAAAGGTAAAATATAAGCTCATAGGACACCGTAAATATATCATAGACCACACATTATACATATCACTATATGTTCTTATATCCTTGGGAACAAACTTTGAGGTATTCCTTTGGAATATTGAAAGATATGAGTGGATATCAAGTAGAGTTGTTTGGATTTTTAATTGGAAAGGTGCGGCCACCTGTTTATAGTTTCACCATGTTCAGTTAAATTTACTAGAAATTCAAGAATCATAGACATTCCATTATGAATAAACTGAACTCACATTTTACAATCATGTCTACCATGCTTCTTTAATTGTTAGGATAATGATTTTTTTACTTCAATGAGTTAATTCATTTTAAATTAAAATTGTGGTCTCCTCCAAAATTCAACTTTCAGATAGAAAATTCAATGTTTTCCAATGATATTCAATCCGTATATGTCATATTTGATGATACAGGTGTTGGTGTGGTGAAATCCTTGACTTTCATGTTGAGATGATTCATTAAGAAGAATTCACAAATGCCACCCAACTCATGGCGTGTAATCTAATTATACATTTATTTTATCAAATTATTATTTTTTCATTAAGAAGGGGGAATAAGTTATATTAATCTTTTATGTAACTTCTTTCCTTGTTTAATTTTCTTTATTGATAACAATTCTATCTCTTTGAAATATTTTTATTACACTTAAAATTTTCTATATTTTTTATTTAAAACTCTTAATAGATATTATCACATATAAATGGAGTTTATTTTATTTGTAGTGGTGCTATAATTTCATTTTATAATCCCTGAATTACCAATGCTATTTGGAATTGGTATAACATTACTTTGAAACTATTTTGAAGTATGATGAAACATAGTTATCAGTTTTTTAATACTACCATTTTATTTTTGATTCTCGATATTCTTGAAAATATTTTTTGGTTTTCTAATATAAAGAATTATTTTATTTTATTGGAATTAGTATTTTCTATCTAAGTGACAAGTTTACATATTTTTTGTGGTGGTGTTCAGGTAATACCTGATGGACATCTCATATCATGGAGCATAGTCTAGTTATCATTTTTATGAAAAGTATATGTAAACTCTAACCAAGGGAACATTATAGGATTATAACTATAATAGAAATGAAAATTAAGTGTGTGATACATATTAGTGAATCATTATCTCTAATATTTCACTCAAAATTGGTTTGTGAATATTTCTCTGATAAGGACGTGTATTAGTTCAATCATAAGATACCATCAATTTGACCATTTATGACTGCTAATTTTTATAGTATAAGACACAAGATGTGATAGACTATTTTTTCATATCTAGAATTTGTAATGAAATAGTCCATAACAGATCACTTTATAGGTAAATATTCTATATTCCATGATAGAATTGATATGATTAGTGAAAATCCATAAACTAGTCATGAATCATTTGTTTGAACCTATACAAATTGGGGCGTATAATTATTTAAGTGTAGGAACTATTGACATGGATCTCATTACAACTATGGTTTTTGAAAGTGATAGAATACCGTGCGAAATTTTTTTATCCGCAACCCACAAAGTAATAATACTGCAGTTGTACCTTGGGGTCCATCAGTTCAATTTCTTGATGTCTTTTTTCAGTGTCAATTTTTTTCTATATGGATCTTTTTGTGCATAATTTTTCTGTTCCATAGTTTTTTGTTACTTCCCTAGTGATTAGATACTAGAAGTGATGAAGAAGAAAGTGTCAGGTGGGAAGGTCTACCTCTATAATGTGTGTATTCTATATCATACATGATTCCATATAGAAAAAAACCATCAATGAAAGAAGACTTAGGTAAAAATAATAAAATTATAATACAATGATAATGAAATTGTAAAAATATTGGTGGGTCCTATAATTAAATATGTGATGACTCCACTAAATAAAGATGATTCTCAGTGATTTGATGGTGGCTTAGTGTTTAATTAAGAACATGAACCCTATGTGTAAAAGAATCCATAGCTGTTAAAATTGGAACCTAAACCCTATGTGTTCCATATTCCTAGGGTTATTATTATAGATTTTTAAATTTTGAATCTGCAAATTTGTGAGATATTTTATTTTTAATTTATTCCCTTATGTGGTAAAATTATACGAATTTCTATTTTCGAAAAATTACCTTATAAAAGACAATAATGATTAAAATATAAACATAATAAAATTAATTAAAGATATCAATAATTGTTTTGTAGGAAATATTAGTATCATTAAAATTATTAACTTTGATATTCCAATACTGCTCAGAAAACTACTTTGGTTTTACTGGTGAAAAACATAATAATTTTGACCCTCTTTTCAATAATTTCAATCCATGATACATTATTTCAATTTTTTAAATTTAAATCTTCATATTACTATTTTCTTATATTATTATTATTACATTGAAAAACAACTTTAAAAAGGGTGTCAAATATCGACCAAATAAGACATTGTTTATTTGTACTAACCAACCAAACCTCTATATTCACGAATATTCAATTTTTGTATTCGAACATATAAATTCCTTCTTGTAATTCTTTTATGACTTCCCATAAGATGATGGGTGTCTATTTATTCATTCATTAGAAAAATTAAGTTGTAATCGGGTTATTATTCCCCATTAAAAATCATGTAGTTCACAATGTATCACTTATAGAGGTATAATATTACACTTGGTTTCCTTGGGAATGAACTACTATAAATAATCATTGTGTTCTTTATTTTATTCTACCACTAGTAAACTCTATTAATTAAGTTTTATAATTAATTTAAATCATTAATTGATTCATATAATATTTTTTATTTGGTTTATTCACCCCCTATATACCATATTTCATCTTCCTACAAGACCTAACAATTGGTATCAATGGTTGTTACTTTTAAAATTTTTCTAATATTTTTAATGTATTTTCAAGATATATTTTTTAGAAATATGTCATAATCTATGATAAAATATTCATTGTCCTCTCATTCAAAGGATAATTTTTGTATAATATGGGAGAAAATAATAAAAATGATGGATGGATTCCGTAGCAACCACATCACTTTGATTGTAATGATTACGGTTACTATAAATAAATAATGGAGTCTTATGTCAAACTGATAAGAAAAGAACACTTTTTGATCATGGAAAACCCTTACCAGCTACCAGAATATAACCCTTATAATCATACATGAAAATATTTTTTTAGATATGTTTTGAATTAAAAAGTAGTAAATATATTATATTGTGTTATTTACAGAATTGTGTTTATTCGGGTTTCTACATGTAAGACAACTCTGGATATCTAAATGATTCTAGACGTTACTCAAGTTGGGTCATATAAGATTAATATAACCAAATAAGCAATTCATTCATTAAAGCACCAATAATTTAAGAAGGGTGAATAAGAAATTGTAAATCAAATGATCAAATGATTCACAAGAAATGTGAGTGAAATAAATTCACTTAGAGAAAATTTTAATAACCCTATACATGTTAGCAGGGTCCTAAGAGTTCTACCCAAGAAATTAAATCCAAATATGTTTGTGATTGATTAAATTAAGAATTTCAAAGAGTGCATAGTGGATGAACTCATTAGATCGCAATTACAATACAAACATGATAAGAATAATATAATAGAATAAATGACTTCAAAGAAGAAAGATATTGCTTTAAAATCTAATAAAAATTATTTTTATTACTCTTTTGAATCTAGGGAAAAGGAAATTGACAAAGGGGAAATTAACAACATAGGAAATTTTATTTATAATTTTTTGATTAAAAAGAAATAGTTCAAAAATCAGTGAGGTAAAGAAAAAAAGAATGATCAAAAGGAAAATAAGGTTACACTATATGGACTAGATTTATCCTGTTATTAAAGTAGAATTAATTGTCATAAAAACCCAACTATCCAAATCTAAAGCATGAAGTTAGATATAATAAATAAAAAAGGAAATTAAAGCATTCTTATAATTCTACATAGAGTTTCACCAAAGAATCCAATTCAATTAATGAATCCAAAATTGAGAAAAAACAAATCAGAAAACATATTCTTCATGGAAGTAAATACAAATAAGTAATTTAATGATTCAAAATATAACTATTACTTTGACATTGATGGTCATAAGTTTTATGATTTTTATAAAGAAAATGAAAAACATCTAAAGGATGTTTTATGAGTTTCTGAGTTTTATATATAATTAAAAAAATAAAATAATAGTTGTATCATGAAAAGTAGGAAATTAAATAAGAATAATGATTCTCTTGAGTATGAAATAAGAACTTTTCCCTTATATTATTAATGTATGATATATGTTTATTTTCAACCTAATTAGAAGAAAGAATATAATCTTTGAAAAGAATTTGTATGATTAAAACAAGTTTTATGAAATTTTTTTAAAGAAATTAAAGATATGATAAAATGTTAGCTATGATGAAACAAGATATTGACAAATCATGTTTTGGTTATAATCCATAGATTCCTTTTTTATATAGGAATACATTTGTTAAATGATTTTTCTTGAAATGTTTCTTCTAAAACATGCTTTAAATGATGTATGTAAGAATATTATGCTAAAAATGTTCACTTAAAAATCCAAAATCTTGTGTTTATACCAATAATTCAATGTCAAAGAATTTATCATCTATATTACCATATAATAAATATTTCAAATATATTTGGATACCTAATATTTATATTTATAACCTAGTTATACCCTAAAAAATGGAGTACCAAGAATAACAAGTAATTGTTTTTTGTGGGAGAATTCTGTGGATGTCTCAAGAATAACACATGGTGCATAGATTGTGGTTTTATCTAGTATATGGCTAGTCCTTATTCAATTTTCTCACATACACAAAATGTGATGGAGGATTTTTTTTCCTGCGGAGATAATTATAAACAGAATGTTAAAGGTTTTAGTGAAGTAGGACTTTCTAAATTTATCTTAATTTATAATGTTTTATATATTCAAGGATAGGAAAAAAATAATTAGTGTTGATCAATTAATCAATGAGGGTATGTCTGTTAAATTTGAAGATAATAGATGTTTTGTTTTTAAAAATGAGAATGTTTTATTTTTTAATAGTAGAAAAGATAATATTTATTCTATTAATTTTTCTAATCCATCTAATAAAAATGTTAAGTGTCTCAATATTAAAATAATAAATGATATTATATATCATATAAGTCCTGGACATTCACATTTCCAAATGATACCCATGTTAGTCAAACATAGACATTTACTTGATTTAACCAAGTTAACTGTATGAAAAGATTTTTTTTATGATTCTTACTTAATAGGAAACTAGTACAAGGAATATTTTAAATCTATAAATCAATTTTCTAATTCTAGACCCCTTTAATTATTTCACTATGATTTATTTTGTCCAATTAAAACTACTAGATTAAGTGGTAAGAAATATGTTTGGTCATTTTTGATGATTTCGTTATATTTACATGGTTTTATTTTAAGTCTCATGATTATGAAACATTAGATAGATTTTGTTTTGTAAACTTATTCAAAATATGGAAGGATTTTAATTTTTTCATCATAAGTATTAATGAAGGAGGATTTTTAAACTTTAATTTTGATAATTTTTTTCAGTGAAAATGAATATGATCATAAATTTGTTTCTCCTAGTATATAATAACAAAAAGATTATGTAGAATAAATAATATATCAATTTAAGAATTGGATTGAAAAAATATTAATGATTATAGTTTACCAAATTATTTTTCAAATTAATCTATTAATAATACATAGTATGTTTTTTAATAGAGTTTATATTATACCTTTGTCAATGAAATCTCATTATGATTTTTTTAATTATAAAAAACACATGTTTTGGTTTTTAAGGTTTTTAAATTAAATAAACAGAATATTTAAATAATTTTGATGGTAAAGGTTTTGAATGTATTTTTATAGGTTATGATTATAATAATAATGAATAATGTGATTATAATATTCATACCATGACTATTGGGTAATCTATTCATATAATGTTGGATTAATATTGTAATTCTTAGAAATCTATTTTTTGGAAAATATTTAAGATGACTTCCAGGATTTCAATTTTTGTGATGAAAAACCTATATATAATGTATCTATTGAGGGGTGAATAATTATTCTCAATATAATTCAATATCCTAGAGTATTCCTAATGAGCATCCCCTTGACAGTGTGATTATTAATTTTGGTTTTGTTATGAAAACTAAAGTCTCTATTTAAAATTATTTATATCTCTACTTTTGTTTCTAAACATGTTCCTAATAATGTTGTTTATCCATTAAATGATTATATTTGGATTATTTATATGTAATATGAGCTTAATCAGTTTAATTGAAATATTTTTTGGTCTATTATTGAATTACCTAAGGATAATCACTAAATTGGGACTAAATTAATATCTAAAAAAATTGGTGATTCTTTACAGATTATCAGAAATAAATCCAGATTTATTTCCCAAGTATTCTATAAGGAAGAAGGTATATACATTGAAGATCCATTTTCACCTATTTCTATGTTATAGGATATTAGACTACTATTATATTTTTCTAATTTTCAAGGTTTCAAATTCTATCAAATGGATGTGAAAATTTATTTCTTAACGGTTTTATAAATAATTATTTTTTTCCTAAACCCCCAATTTTTTAGAATTAAAATTTTCCTAGTAATGTTTTTAAATTATAAAAAGAGTTTTATGGTCTCCAAAAATCACCATATGCTTGGTATGATATTATTTATTTGTTTTTTAATTATTGTTTTAAAATATTTATAATGATTCTAATATTTTTATTAAAATAATTTCTAATGATATTATTTATGTGAAAATATATAATGATGATATAATTTTTGGTTCCTCTAGTGAATTGATTTATAATGATTTTTCTACATTGATTCGATTTGAGTTAGAAATGAGCTAAATGGGAGAATTAAAGTTCTTTATAGGACTTAAAATTTTTCTTAGTAAATATGATATCTTTCTCAATAAATATAAGTCTGCTAAATAGAAAATTAAAATGTTTGGTCTCAATTCCTATAAGTCTTTGAAAAATCAGCTGAGTAATAGTTGTAAATTATATGTTGATACATATGGTAAATTCATTAATATTTAATTTTATAGAGAAATTAAAGGTATCACACTTTTTTTAACAACATCGTGACCAGATGTTTTGTTTACTATTTTTTTATGTGAAATATTTCAAGTTGATCCTAAGTAGAGACATATAAAATTTGTTAAAAGGATAATTAGTTATATTAAAAAACAATATACATTTTTTTGATTTATCATAAGAATAAATATTTTGATTTAATTTCTTATTTTGTTTCTGGTTTTGAGGGCTATAGAATTGATAGAAAAATAAACATTGGGTATGTGTAATTTTCAGGGAATTTTTTTGATTTATTGGTATTCTAAGAATTGATTATATGTTTCTCTCTCTAATACAAAAGTTAATTATATATCTACTACTAGTTTTTGTTATAAAATATTATAGATTAAGAAAAAATTAAAATTTATATTTATTTATATTGAAAAATTTCATAATTATTGTGATAACACATTTCTAATTAATATTTCTAAAAATCCTTTATAGTATTCCATAACAAAAAATATAAATTTTGGTATTTATTTGGTTAGTGATCATATGAATAAGAATGATATTATTTTAAAATTTATCCCTACTAAGAATCAACTTGCACACATCATTATTAAGCCTTTAGACGTTTATCTATTAAAAAAAATTAAATTTTAGCTGGGCATGTGGGATTCTTAATTTGTTTATCTTTTTAAATATTTAGGGGGAGTTTATGTTTTTTATCTCTGTGTACCAAGAGATTATTTATTCTTTACATTTCTCAGCTTCTTAATTTGAAAGGTTATATAATTAGTTATCCTGATAATATTTTTTAATGGAATAAATTGATATCTTTTTATTTATTTACAAAACGGGGGAGAGTTTTTTGTTTTACATGTATGATTTTATAACTGAACAAAAAGGGTAAGATTGTTTGTGCATGTTCTAGCAAGTATTTTTTATTACAAATCCTCTCTTGCACGTTTAATATTATAATATTTTTATGTTATTTAATTTGATCATATAAATTTTTATATCACGTGTGTTGATGTTTATTATTTATATTGTATCATATGTTTAACTATTTAGTGTTTTAAATATTTAACATCACTTGTGTTAATATATTATTCTGTTTAAAATATTTAATAAGTTTCAATGTTTTTAACATGTGTTATATTAATATGTTATGATTCATGTTATATGTATACAGACACACACACACACACACATATATTTATATATATTAAATATTTTATTTACATATATATATCATTATATGTAAAATGAAATAGGATTTTTATACATAGATAGTACATATTTTTAGATGAATATTTAATAAATTACATAAACAAAATCCCAAGGATTGTAATAGCTAAGTGTATTTGGAGACATGGTACACAATATCCTAATTTGGTAAAATTTCTTGAGCATCTCTCATAAATATATTCCCCTTTAGTACTCTCCGCAAACATATCCTACTTAAAACCATTCTTCATAATCTGTAGAAAGGAAACATATGAAAGGGAGATATTGGACTCCCAATAAGGGTTTGGAAGGTAGCTATCAGTGACCATATAAGTATTATATGATCATAAGTTTATGATAACATGATCCTAACATTTTAAAACCATACCCCTCATGTCAAAGATCATTATCTTGAGTCGTGTCATGAATATGGATAGTTCATAAGACATAAATCATAAGGAAATAAAATAACAATATTCATAAGAGCATAACATTAGAAAAATACATAGAATTTTTTCATAATCATAATCATAGAAAATAATTTACATAGTAATCAATTATCACTACCAAGGCTATCATAGTGGAATGGGTTAACTACCCAGACTATCATCATAGTCAATGTTCACTCCCAAGACCGTCATTGTGGAAAAACTACATTACATACCTGGGTCCACTTCCCATTCAATTCATATCTATCTCATGAGATATAAATATTTACCCAATGCAATGAAGGGAGATAAAGGTCCCACCCATCACATATTGAAAGTCATGTGTATGTATTACAAAAGATAATAAAAAATTAATCATATCAAACCCTATGAAATAAAATAATTTTCATAAACATTTCATAATATCAAAACATGATTAAAAGAGAAATGTTTTATAATCATATCATCATTTAATCATAGCATAACTTATGAAAAGAGGTTGGTTTTGTAATAATTTTATCATGGTATAACCTATGGATGATAAATGGGCATTGTAAGAATATTTTCATCATAAATATAAGCCATCTAGATAAACTATAAGAATGGTGTCCATGGATCATATCCCTAATAAATCAGAAGTAGTATAAAAGCATATCATCTTAAATGAAATTTTTTTCAAAAGATATATTGGAAAATTTCTTGAGGAAAATAAATTGTATTTAATAATAACTTTTTAA
Source organism: Viscum album (assembly GCA_963277665.1). NCBI lineage: Eukaryota > Viridiplantae > Streptophyta > Magnoliopsida > Santalales > Viscaceae > Viscum > Viscum album. The sequence goes on from OY728164.1 coordinate 1,823,557,069, forward strand.
AACTAAAAACTAATAAAATATATTGGAAATACTTTTTCATTGAGAATAACCAAGAGAAATTATAAATTAAGCTTTAAAAATCATTTAAAACATTTCATGAGGAAAATATTATTTAAACTATGAAAAACAGTTTTTAAATCACCAAAAAAATTCAAAAAAAACATTCTTTGAAATAGCCTTAAAATATAATAAAGGAATTTTCAAAGAAATTATTGGTCATAATGGTAGATAATTTTATTCATGTTGTACATTTTAAAAGGTATATTCATTTCACATTTTTTTTATAAAATATAAACGGACAATATTTTGAAATATATAAGAAGTTAAATTTAAGATGAATTCAAAAAATATATAAATGGGAGAAATTCAATTAATAAATATTTTAAATAAATTTTAAAAAACAGAAATCATTTTTATAAAACATGGTTTTGGATGAAAAAGGGATTTCGACTATAGAGAGAAAAAAAATTATTGAAATTAATATTTTAAACTCTTGATTACATAAAGAGAGGAAAACTAAGGGAAATATGTTATCATGAAAAAAAAATAGTATAATAAAATTAATTAGTTTATTTAGATATAGATCTTAATATTTTATGATCGGAATGATAATCATAAACCATCAGGATAATTGATGAGATTATAACATAAAATATTTACCACTTTGGTATCTTTGAATCATAATCCCCGTGAAGGAATTCCATTAAATGAAACTTAAAATATCATGATAATAAATAAATTAATGATATTTCATGTAAAATAGGTTTTATATACACCTCATAAATAAATATGGGTGCATAATATAGCATATGTCTCAAAGAAGACAAATTCATACAAAACTCCTATACTACTTTGGTAGGTTTTGAACCGTAATCCACATGAAAAAAGAATCCTAAAATTGAAATATAAATCACCATAATTTAAATTATAATAATAACAAAATACATCCATGTGCATTATATAGAACACATAAAATAAATATTTGGTTAATATAGCATGTGTCTCACAGAAGTAAAATGTGATTTGTAAATCTGTTACCTTAAGTCTTGACTTCCATCATATACATTACAACCTATTTTATAATAGATATAATTTTATTATAAATATATTCAATATATTTATTCATATATATAATTCCTTATATGATATAATTATACCCTTTATTTAAATGTTTATTAACAGTTTCTTGTTAAAGTTTTGTTTTGGGTAATAACAGCATTGTTTTTCACGTATGTTTTGGTTTGGTGTTTTCGGTCCATCTACATTTATCATGGGTATATCATTTAAAGAATGATTAAAATGAAATAAATATCTTATATATTCATTATATATGTATTTATAGTAATCCATTAGAGGTATAAAGATAAAATTAATTACATCGTTCATGGAGATGGTAGGTCCTACGTACGCATGATTGTTGTTTCCATTTCCTTAACAGAGGTAACATAAAAAAGGTAAAAAATATACAACCCTTTTAAAATAATTATAATATCATATATATCATACATATATCACATATATATCATATATATTCATTTAATCTATCATTAATAATATCCAAGTAAATTGGGAATGAAAAACACATCACGTCGGTTCGTGAGGCGGTAATCTCTCATACAAATGAGCGACATAGTTTTTTTCTGAATGGTTGGAAGGAACAAATTTAGAGGTAATATTAAATTTACATAACTATTTTTATTTAATAAATATCATATATTTTCATCAAATTTATCCTAATTAACTTCCACATAAAGCATAAGTGAAGATCGAATCACATCACATCATTAGGTGGTAGTCAGCCTTACACACGAGCAATGTTGTCGTATCCCACATGGAATGGAAAGTAAAAAAATGTATATATGAGATATCATAATTTAAATAGTATAATTATGTTAAAAATATCATATATATATATACTTTAAATAAATCATCATAACAGACAATTATAAATGGCGAGGGAAAGTGAACTACGTCAGTTTGCGAGGATGTAGTTCATTATACAGACAATCAATGGTTTATTTTCCAATTTTACGGAATATAAAATGGATTTATGTCCTGAAATTAACATAATAACATCTCATAAAAATATATGTACTGGTTTTATTATATCAATATAGTTTTATAATAATTAAAGGGGTGTAGAAATAAATAAAATAAAATTGCTGGTTAGTGACATTACCTCTTCTTGAGACAATTTTTTTTGGTTTTCAACAAAAGGATTCTTATGATGGATTTATGGAACAAATATGGGTTGTATAAAGAGAATAACAAATTAATGAATCTATTTTTTTAGTTATTGTATGAACCAAATGGTTTTGAAATTGAAATGTGTGGAGGATAATTTTTGGACATTTATAAGTGAGGTGAGTGGTACACTTATAATGTTTGAAAAGAAAAAAGTGTGCCTCATATTTTTACGTGAAAAAAGTCTAATTTATTTTTGTTCTATAAATTAGAATATATAAGGTCTAAATTATTCCATAAAAATAGTTTTTCACAAATTTTGGGTCATTTTTAACCCTTATATATTTAGTTTAACCCCCAGTAAAAATAATTATACCTTAACAACAGTAAATGATTTTAAATGATTTCACTATTCATTATTATTAAAAAATTAATTTTATCATGTGAAATAATATAAATTATTATGATTAAAAATATGGAATCCATTTTCCCAAATTAAATTCATATATTTTGAAAAAAAAATTTAAAACCAAACCCGTAGATGTCATGAAAATTTAGGATTTTTAGAAGTGTATTTTTTAAGAACATTATGATTTTATATTAACTCCATGTCTAATAATAATAATAATTTTATGAATTTTAAATAAAATTTATTTATATTTAATATATAAATTTTATTTAAAACATTCTTTATAAGGTATTATTTTAATTAATTACAATGGGGAAACATTTTGCACATTAAATTAGTTTTCAAAAAACCCCATTTTTTAAACCCAAAAATAATCTTACACTAAAATAAAATATCAATTTTATTCTAAAATAATTATACATATTTAATATAACTAAATTATTATTATTTTACTTTAAAACAAAATAGTTCATTTAAATTACATAATTTATGTAAAAGATATGGTAGTTTTACAAAAAATTTAGTAATTCTCACTATTCACTGAAAAATTAATATTTTCTGAAAAGTAAAAAAAATTCAGCCTGAGTTAATTTAAATATTATGATTCCAAAACTAAATTTAATTTTATAAAATAAATTTTATTAAAACTCTATAAATAAATTGTAATATATTATGATAAAAACCAATAAAAACATTTTTTAAAGAAAACATTCTTTTGATGAATATAATTACTTTACTAAAAAATTATTGATAATTTAAAAACAATATATAAATAAATTTTTATTGAGTTGTAAATTTATATATATGTTATAAAGTATTTAGTATTGTTGATACCATCTTATTAAATGGTTATGTTACAACATTTATATTTAAAATAATATTATTTCATGGTTTGATGAAACTCAGTATTGTGTGCCATGCATGATAACAAAGAAACTCATTGTCACATGAGGTGAAAGATAAACTCAGTTTAGTATGTAATAAAATCTATCGAAAATTTTAAATTAATTTGAATATATATATATATATCATAAAATATTAGAATGTTACACTCTTCCACCTTAAAATCAAATTCTTCCTTGAAATTCATCATAGTCATAAAAAATTTTAAAAATCCTTCATAGAAACCCACATCCTTAAAATGAATTAGAAAACATCCATTAAGAGGGGAAATTTGGAAACATGTAGCTAACTTGATGTAATTCATAACTAGTTTTCCAGATTGAGAGAACATTAGTGGGATGTTAAAATATGGATATAAAAGAGAAAACTAACTCCCAAGGACTAATAAAGAGTGACATTGGACAAGTTCATGAGAAGGTCTACCGCCCCAAAGTCATAAATATATGAGGAGTTAAAAGGTAATTTATCCATCATAAATTAAGGTAACAGAGAAAACATTTGTTTCTCAATATCCTTTTTCTATGTTGATGGAATTTATTACTATCAAGATAGAGAACATGAGAAAATATAATTAAATGATTTATTTCTATTTATTAAATAAAATATCATCCTTTAGTTCTGCCTCAATCAATTTCCACATTATATATTACTCTGAGAAATAAAGATTAATTTTTAATACCCGATGAACCAATGGGTCATAAGATCCATAAAACAATGACAATTCAATACTTATTTCTCTAGTTACCATTAAATAATTATTTTTACAATTTATCTGATACAGATAAATCATTATATAATGAAATTACACATTAATCTCTAAAATAATATCTAGGGTTCAACTAAAACCATTCCAAAAATGGATAATCTTAAGACCTATATAAAATAAAAAAAAATTAAGAAGGTCACTACGTTTCCAAATTCAACTTAACATTAATCCCCAAAATATCCTAAAGAATATCTTATTCATAACATACAAAATATGTGAATACCTTGGTCATATATTATTGAGAAATATGAGAATAACATAAATTATGAAAAAACAATAATGAAAACATGTATTCTTTAAAACATTAATTATCTCATTATTACTTCAATAAAACCATATATTATTAAATATATATAATGAATCCAAACTACATTAAACTCCAACACATTGTTATCAAATCACTAATCAGTTCCAAAAATGTTAATGCTATCAAATTTATTTTATCTAGGTCAATCATCTCTTTATCCAAAATAATATCCATTTTTCAACATCAAGAACATATTAGGGGTTATCTTACCATAATCATGTGTTTTCTATATAATATCACCTAGTTTCTAAAAAAAAATTCATGGTCTTCAGAACTATTCAACATATTACTGAAAATTGTTAGTGAAAAAATTATACAAACAACACTTATATATATATATATATTATGTTTCATATAACATAATTTTATAATTCCAATACATAAATACCTAAATTATTCCACCTCATCCTTAATCCATTAACTAGAACTCATCTTACTATTCCTTAATACCTAATTACTTTAATATGTATTTTGTATTAAAATAATTATTAATAGAAAAACCATTACTCATACAGTAACATCCCCAAATTTGAAACTATCTCCTATGGCTGAATCAGGTTGGTTCTGAAACCTCGATTTCACATCCCCATATTCCTTATGTTTCTAACTAGTAACACGGGTGTGATAAGAATAGTTGTGAGACTATACCCTTGGTATTAGAGATACAAAAAATAGAATATTAATATAAAAATAATTATAAAATTAGAAAAAACAATAGAAACCTTCCCATATATAAAAACCAAACAATAAATTCCAACTGAATGATCTAATAAATGATAAAGTAATAATGTAATGACAAACTGAAATGTATCTAAATTTTATGCTAGTCATGATATAAATTAAATACTAAAATAATCGAATAAACTCATAAGAACTTGGTCCCAAATCCTATGTTGGGATCATCTCCAAACTCCATCCCATCCAGTAAGTAATAGTCAATAGTAAAGTCCATTTCCCTTATCAAATCATACATTAATGTAATCTATTAGGGTACCAAACAGATACCTAAATTGGGTGTGATTATAACTCAAAAGGTCAACACCATCATGTATAAACATAACTTGTCTAATAATATGCGCATTTAGTAATGCAAAAACCAGGTGTATTAATTAATTAAATAATTAAATTAATACCACATCAACCTACATTGGCCCCAAACTAGAATATCTCTTTTCATGTCTCATAAATAGGAAAACCATAAACCTATATAGATGGTATAAATAACAAAAACTAGTTCAAACCCTCTATATAATCATTTTAGTTATAAGTCAGGGTCAATATTTGTGTATAATAATATCTACATGTATCAGGGACAAGCCTGATGTCATGAACCGCCCCAGTGGGGCCCACGCTGAGACTTCTAAACCCCACCTCCAATTGGACAGGGTCTGGTGACTAGCACCATGTAGGAATATTACTAACATGGGATTAATTGCATAAGTTCATGTACAAACGCACACATATCCAAGACCACAAATGTTGAAATGTAAAAAACCACTAAGGAACAAAATGCATGCATACAAATAAACCCAACCAACATAGTACGACGAAAAGTAGAGAACTGAATGTAAATTGGTCCAGAATACAAGCCCGCCAAAAAAAAGAGTCTGAAAATTAAAAAGTCCTACTTTTAAACACAAAGAGGTATTGGGACTGCTGATCATAGCCATAAGAACACCACAGCCTATAGGGAACTCAGAAAGCTCGATCATGTCCTGGTACACCATGGACTCTATCAGAAGGCTTCTCATCTATACAAGAAAAAACACATGCGGGCAAAGATCATGCCGGGGAGAGTATAAAAATTCGTATTAGAGGACCTCGAATACTACAAGGAAATACACAAAGGAAATTTTCAATTATCTCTACACAATATGTGTCTACTAAAGATGTATTAAGAGTAACAAAAACCAGATACACTCAGAATCCAAACCCGCGGTCTAGAGACAACTTACCCTACCGCATACCCCGCTAGGATTCAGTTTGAAGATTCCAAGAAGAACTCATTTGGTAGAACTCACTCCACATTTCTAATAGCTCTGATTATGTATTTCCGAGATGTACTATCCGTGAGGAAATGTACTAAGAGATAGATACACTCATTTTGGGAGAACACACTCCTGAGTGGGGAAGGATCATGATACATAGATGAGGATCACTGCCAGGCCTTAGAGGATATTGCAAATCATCTAGATTCACCTGCTAAGAAGATTATTGGTGCCCTATGGGAATTATCAATTCAATATCTGACTCTACCTAGGGTCAAGAATGGATAGAGGATCTCACTCAAGTCCTCTCGGAGAGATACCTAACTCTATCCCAGAAAGACCTGCTGAAGTGATCATACTCTTGAAAAAGGAAATAATACAATAACTTCATGGGAACAAGAAAAAGGGGAACTAAACCAAACTAAACATGTCCAAAATATAGTTTACAGGAATATCAAGACATTTACTGAGAAGTACACGGCATATAGAAGTGTCACACACCATGTCTTCTGAACCCAGGTACTTCCCATAAGGCTGGTCATGTAGAAGAAGGTATACACATCATGTAAGATTGTGACACACTGTTTTCCTCAATTTGGGGAGGACACTGTGTATGCTGGCCATGTGCCCGTATGCGACTTCAACCCATTTGAATGGTACACGGGGTAACCTATGCAACCCGCCTGGTCTGGCCATGTGGTGGACTAAACTACTGTGTACCCCACCCTGTGTACGTGTATCCCCTGGATACACGCTGAGTCCTATGTAAGAACCCCCAAGATGTGTTATTTGGAGAACATGTCGTGTCATCACTTCATGCACCATAGACCCCTATATTCTACTATGCCAGACATACACGCCATGTTCTTCGGGAAAGACAATGTGTGTTCTTGAAATTACCTGAATCGTGAACCACTATTATCATGCCTCGGGTGGAGCTCTAATCTTCGATCTGGCTATCTTTTTTCCATGAAACATGATGATTATGGTCTCATCGATGTCTCAAATTTGTCTCTGTTGTTTTAGGGCCTCTGATAGGTCCTAAAAATGCGTATCGATCCACCCGCTCGAAGAATTCTCTAAGAACGGTCTCTCCCAAACTGAGCCGATTCGTCGTTCTCCATTGTTGTCTCACATCCTCTAGTTCTTCACGATGTCAAATCCCCAAATTCAGGTCGTTTCATTGTATAACGGATGCCCAATGATCTATTGTTCATCACCCCATGAAGAACATGAAGAACGTGGGGAAAAAAGATGGGGGAGAAATCCAAATCATACAAAAAAGAGGAAAAAACCTCTAACATCATTCGTCATGACATTGATCTTCTCCTGTTAGAATGACTAAACAGTACAAATCAATGCATGTATTTCAACATCGTGGATTAATCACCAAAAAAACCAACAAAAACCCTCTCATAAGAACGTACGATCTGTGGGTCATCCTATTTGTGGGTTGATCCTCATTCTTCGTTTTATTTAATAAATGAGAGAAAAAGAATCAAAATAAAAAACCCTTACCTCTGTTGTCGATGAAGAGGGATATTGGTCATCGGTTGGGATTCGATCTCGCTGCGCAATGATCCATGCATCGTCATTCACCAGCATCCGTCAAAAATCCTCTAAGGATCCATGAGGATCTCTTTCTCTCTCTCTCTCTCAATTCATTGTGTTATGAGGCTAACCATACTAACATTCCATAAGCAGGTATTTAAAATGAAGGTATTAGGTCCCTGCGCAAAAAAAAATTAAATAAAATAAATTATTACTTGATTTTATTTCCATTAAAGTGTCAAAGACTCTCACAGCAGACCTGTGTTGGTAGTTATTAGTCCCTACATAAGGTAAATTTTCTTCTATGAATGCAATGGTGCCCTCAGATTTACAATCCGAACACCTGTTCAAAAGATATTCCACTTTTTTAGGAAAACCGCTCGTGCACACTGTTTAAAGTTTAAATTAATTCAGACATTTATTTAGGGAACTCTAGGCCTTATAATTGTATTTCATTAAAAATTATAGTCTCAAAATATTTCAATATAATATTTTAAAATAATACACGAAAAATATGAGACATTACATTTTCCGCACCTTGGGGCTTTGCCTCCCCGAAAAGCTAAAAAAATAGCTACTCAAAAATATGGGGGTACTAGGCACAGATCTGGGTCTTCTGTTCCCATGTGATCTCTTAAAGATTCCCATTATACCACCATATGCACACCAAGGGAGTCAATTTCCCAATGAAGGACCCTCTCTTGCAGATCCTCGATCTTCACTGGGTACTCAACAATGGTCGCTCAATCCTCAATGTCCATCTCACCCCAGTGGATGACGTGTGATGGGTCATGTACATACCTCATCATCTATGAAACATGGAAGACATCATGTACCCTGTTCAATTGTAGCCATAAATCTAGAGATTACTCCACGTCATCAACTCTGAACAGTATCTGAAAAGGTCTAATGAACCTCAGAGATAGCTTTGCACCTCGTCCAAATCTCTATAACCCCCGCCGAGGTGAGACCCTAATGAAGACATGGTCCCTTTCCTCGAACTCCAGAGGTCTCCATCGTTTTTCAATATAATAATTCAACCGGATTTGTGTAGTCTTCATCTGCTCCTAGATGATCTGTACCTTCTCGGTTTTAGCTCGTACCAAATCTTGACCCATTAGTGCTGACTCTCTGGGGACGGTCCAACAAAGGGGTGACCGGCAGGGTCTCCAATATAAATCCTCGAACGGTGTCATACCAATGGTGGAGTGGTTGTTGTTATTGTAGGAAAACTCTACCAGTGGTAGGTGGTCCTCCCAACTGTGACCAAAGTCAAAGATACAGACCCACAAAAATATCCTCTAGAACCAAAATGGTTCTCTCAGTCTAACCATTGATCTGGGGATGGAACAATGTGCTCAAGCATAGCTGAGTTTTTAAAGCCTCCTGAAATCCCTTCCACAACTGGGATATGAATCGTGTGTATTGATCTGAGACTATTGTCGAAGAAATTCCATGACGACAAAATATCTTCTACATGTAGAGGCGTTCCAATATCTCTATAGAACTCTACTCTCAGATTTATAGGTAGTGGGCCGACATGGTGAGTCGTTCAATGATCACCTAGATGGGATTGTTTCCCTTGTACGTTCATGGTAATCCCATCATAAAATCCATAGATATTCCATCCCACTTCCAGACTGGAACTTCCAGGGGTGAGCTAATCCTGATGGAACCTAGTGCTCAGCCTTCATCTGCTGGCATGTAAGGCATCGAGAAAAGAACTCTGCTAATGCCTTCTTCAGTCTTGACCACCAGAATTTTGATCAGAGATCCTAGTACATCTTCTCCACTCCAGGATGTACCACCAAGGGGGTTGTATAAAACTCCCTCAGGACCTCCTCCTGTGATTCCACTGGTATAAAAATACGTCCTCTAAAAATAACTACATGCTCCCTACCTTGTGAATATCCATCATGACCATGTCCTATTGATAACTGAGCACGTAAATCCTCACAGTCGATATCCCAATGTTATGCCTCCCTAACTTTATGTAATATTGGAGGGGTGAAAACCATCAAATGAAGGTAAGATGCATCCTCTCTGTCCAAGAAGGATAACTACAATGTGTATAACTGCTTTGTCGCCTCACTCAACAATTGTGAGCTCGACAGTCTCCTAAGAGCATCAACCACCTGGTTTCCTTTCAAACGAGTATAGATGATCATGAAATCATAGTCCTGGAAGAACTCTAGCAAGCACCTATATCTCAGATTTAGATCCTTCTACGAGAAGATGTAATTGAGGCTCTTATTGTTAGAGTATATGATGAACCTCTCACCCATAAGGTAGTGTCTCCACATCTTAGACATGAATACTCCCACTACCAACTTGAGATCTTGGGTCTCATAGTTCTGCTCATGTGTCCTAAGCTAGCGCGAACCATAAGCGATCACTGTCTGTCTCTGCATCAGGACATAACCAAGCCCAGTCTATGATGCATCGCAGAAAACTAAATACTCAACACCCTCCTTCGGTAATCTCAATATTGGGCTTCTTGTCAAACTCTACCTTAACCGCTCAAAAGACTACATGAACTTCTCCATCTAAATAAAGGGTTACCCCTTCTTGGTCAAGGCATTCATCAGTTCTTATAATCGGGATAAATCAGGAATGAATCTACGGTAATCTCCTGTCAACCCAAGGAATCTTTTCACCTCCATCACACTCCGAGGTAGCTCCCATGTTAACACTGACTCCACCTTGGCTAGGTCCACAGCTACGCCATTTGATGAAATGACAGGTCCTTGAAAGTGGATCTCTTTAATCATGAAATGGGACTTCAAGAGCTTCCCATAATGTTGGTGCTCTCTAAGTACATCCAGAATCATCTGTAGGTGTCTTGTGTGCTCCTTATCTGACACAGAGTACACAAGGATGTCGTTGATGAAGACCACCACAAATGGGTCCAAATATAGCTGTAAGATCCAGTTCATAATTCCCATGAACACTACGGGGTGTTTTTTACTCTTAAAGGCATCACCAAGTACTCATAGTGACCGTAGCGGCATCTGAAAGTCATCTTCAGTATATACTCATCTCGTACTCATAATTGGTGGTAACCTAACCAAAGATCAACCTTCGAGAAACATTGTTCCCCTCTCAGCTATTTAAAGATGTTGTCGATCCTCATTAGTGATTCTTGTTCTTCACCATTGCCTGGTTCCGGCATCGGTAATCCATGCACAACCTCAAACTCCAATATTCCTTCATGGAAAACAATATTGTGGTTGTATAGGGTGAAACGTTGGGTCGTACAAAACCCTTTCTCTGTAAATCCTCCAACTACAACCTCAGCTTGGGAAGCTCTGTGGGAGCCATCTAATATGATAATGATGAAATTAGTGTCGTCATGGGGTGTAAGTTGATGAAAAATTCAATTTCCCCATGGGGAGGTAATCTTTAAATGACTTTGGGAAAGATGTCCTCATACTCTGCCACTACTACTGGGAAATAGAATCTCACAACATATACTGCACTGAGGGTAAGTCTTTCCAACTCATGAGTGATCGGTTGTACGCTCCTATGCATGAGTCCATTCTATGCTACCTAAGTCTCCCTTTCTTCGAAAAGGAAAACCTCGTCCCATCACTGCGGACACACCACACTCTTCGCATAAAGCAGTCAGTCTGGGCATGTACCAAGGATAACCAATCCATACTGAGAATGACGTCATATGTCCTCAATGCAGCCACCATGAGGTTCCAGTTAGAGTTGGTGCCCTGAGAACCAACTGTTTATACTTTTATTACATGAATGTACACTTATTATATATTTTTCATTGTTCTGCATGACTACAATATAATAATTTCCTAGAATATTTGTTGCATTAATATGGTCATGGAAGATCCCCGATATGATGAGAACCTTGAAATTCTATAACTATATTCTTAAATATATGTTCTATGGTTGGATGACATACTATGATAGGACACATAGTATATAGACCGTCATGTTTGAGTACTCGTAAGATGAAAACACTCTCTTTAATGGAGTTCGTGATTGGTAATCTCCAAGATGGGAGATTATGAGAACAGACTCACTAGTAGTAATTCTTCATGTCTTAGTCTCATCATACAATGTGATCTAAGAGCGTGTGTAATGGACCTTAGACTGTAATATTATCATTAACTCATGTCATGAATCGTGCACTTATATTTGCTAATGAAAACCATCATTAAGATAGTTGGCGGGAAGTAGGGTATGTTGGGTGCATAACGAGTGACATGTTGTTAATGGATATGTCGAGGAAGAATTTTTCCCTTCCACATTTATGGAAGTAGATTTTGTGGGCCCTTTTATTTAAATAGAACTGTCGCCCAAATTCTATGGCCATGGTGTTATGACGAGTTTATTTCTGGAAGACAAAGAAAGACAGATTAAGCATATAGGTTTATGACACTCCCAAAAAACCTTCTTGATGACATATTGAGACAAATGGATTAAATTACATGGTAAGTGTTCGTATGAGGTGACACATCAATGCAGCATCAACTACTTTCTCTTGGGGGACTTGACCCATTACTAGATAGTAATCTAGGACATTAGGCAAGCCTGCCTAATTCCAATGAGAAACAAGCCTAGAGGGTCACACACTAAGTTTATCAAAGTTTCCCAAGTAAAATAATGATTATTCGCACATTTGGTTTAATAATTATTCAGGGACACCTAAATCATTTTAATGTTAGAGGAAGAATAAAATTAAAACAAGATATACACGCCAGGTACATTGAATGTACATGCTGTGATGTTTTCAATTTGGAAAGGAAATGAAAAACAAGTACACATTGACTATTAATGATTACACACCATGTAGTTTTCTAGTTGGGATTTTGACGAGATAATATTGTTTTATTTAATGATATTTATTATAATCAGTGTGGCATCATGGAATGAAATTAATGATTCTACATGGGGGTTTTCAATAGGAGTTAATGAAATAAATAAAATGTTTAATGCATTTATTTATTGTCATAACTCTATAACACATGTAGATGAATTAATGATTTGACATGGGGGTTTTCAAAAAGAGTTAATGAAATAAATAAAATTCATAACGTGTTTATATTTTTTCATAACTCTATACCCACAAATCCAATTATCAATATCCTTACAACTCCAACACTTTTCCATAATCGTTGTGCATAATAATTTTGGAGAATTCTCTCAGGACCAAAATAAATTTGTCCTCCATGAATGATTTCAAGACCGAGAGAGATCCACCACTATTGGATCAAGGCGATCTAAGGCAGACAATGAAAGAAAAGGATTCTCCATGCTAGCACCTGGATATTCCTTTGGTGACGTTCAGAGATACATGGTTCACGTGTGGATCACCACTAGAGGAATTCTACACTTGGATTCTGTGATGCAATGATGAATCACAACGGAACATGATCAGAAATATCTACGAAGAAAGAATTCCCTAAAAGGTACTTCTTTTCAATTAATTAAATTAATTAAAATCAACCTATGATCATCCTCCTTTGTTGTTCTGGGACTATTATTCTTAGTCTATTTCTGTTGTTCAACCTGTGGAGCCTGGCATTTATCGTCGTATTGATCCTGGATTGATCACTGCTAATGAAAAAAATCCAAGTGGGTACATCCACCCACATGCTTCCACTGCACCCGGGACCTTCAATTGGTATCCGAGCCAGATTATAGTTATTTAATTTTCATTGAAAATTTATACATTTATATATGATTCAATTCAAGATAAATTGTTCTATAAAACTGAATGAACGAGATATGTTCTTCCTTCTTCATTTCTCGATTCACATCACAGAAACATCATTTTAATTTTAATATTGATTAAAATAATAATGAGGAACACATCTGGAGGAGGCTCTCATTCTGTCTGTACAACATAGGATTACACGGTGTGTAGTGAAATCTACACACCAGGTACTTAGGTTTGACGAACCAGTACTGGTCCGCCAAACCATGTTGTGTGAATTGAGCATACCTAAGTTTTTTTATTACACCGTGTTGACAAGAACTAAACAGCATGTGGATACCAGAATAAATGGCATGTATGTTGAATCAACATGCCCTATAGTCTGATCTGGCCCAGGTGAAAGCGTGCACAAGGAGAAGAAGTGTACAGTGTACAAGGAATTACCAGTCCGGTAACCGTGTAACAAGGAAGTACACGCTATGTTAGATTAATCTACCCGACGTGCACTCAAAAATTTCAAAAGTATAGAAAACACGTCAAAGCCCCCAGCATGTACTTTGGATAAACGGTGAAAAAAATACACACTGTGTAATATAGCCTACACACCATGTAATTTCCAGAAATGGAATTTCACCAGGTTTCTTCCACAGTACAAAGACTCGTATAAGGAATATGGATAAGAACAATCTCATGGAATTTTAGAAAGGAATATAATATAAATAATTGATTAATTATAAGATCATAATTAAATGAATTCATGAACAACTTATCTAGAATAAAATAACGATTAACATAATTTGAATGCTAAATATGCATAAATTTCATTGCATACTATAGATGATCATGAGCTAGACCAAAGACCCTTTTTGTGTGTATGGTTCCATTTAAATTCATTGGCCTATGAGAATTCTTCAAATAAAATTTAGGGCCTCTGTGCCCATGGTTTCTTTAATGTAAACCCCATGTAATGGAGGATCTCCCATGCTAGAGGAGGTAGTTCAAAATCCAAAGATGAGGCAAAACCAACCCAAGAAGATACAAAGGTGGACAGGTGGGAGCTGCAAAACATGAACCATCGGGTTTAAGGTGTTTTTCCCTAGGTCAGGGTTAGCTTATCCAAACCATTAGATAAACTAACCAATAGAGGATCATGATCATGCCATCTTATTTTATTTATATATAATTGCACGTTTTTTTATTATGTATGTGTTGTCGTGATCACATAGTTAATGAAATAAACAAGCATGTAAAGATGGAATAAAATAAAAACCGGACTATGCGTAAACATTATCATAACAAGGTTAATCACTTAAGCAAGAATCACTTAATACTAACAAGCCTATGATAATGCGAAACTACTCATAAAGGATTAAAATTCCTCAAATACCATATTAAGTCAGACCAAGACTTCTGTTACTTGATTAAGGGAAAGAAATAATAAAACTATGTGTTTGACTGACCCTTGTTGGGACACTTACTTTTATAAAGGTAGCTCTTGTGAAAGTTTCAGATTGGAAAAAACATGTTACATCTTGATGAGTATCCAATGCTAGACTTGTTGTAAAATGGAGGCATGTGTTGAGGAAATCCATGTCAGGATTTCAGGATTGGGGAGTCGAATCAATAGATAATGGAAGTGTAAGCTCACAGTTGTAAAAGTCATGCCTACCTAAATACATTTAAATAGCTTGACAAACCCTTTTGGGGTTATGCGAAGTGGAATATGGATCCTTGCCACTATAATGTCATGGAAACTAGAAATTCTGTGTTCAATGGTGAGGGACATTGGGACTCGATAAAATAGTGGGAGACTTAATAAAATTTATTATTTTTTACAAAATGTAATCATGTAAGTACTGATAAATCTGCGCTTTTCATTTATAGAATAAATTTGAAAAAATCGTCAACCACATTTTTACTGCCATCAATTTTTGATAAATACAATATCCTCACTGGTAGTAACTTTTAGGAATGGTTTAGGTGACTTCGGGTTATCCTATTCCATGAATGAAAGTTTTACGTGCTGGAGTCCTCACTTCCTGATTCGCCTTCCCATGGGGCGAGTGATGAAGATTTCCTAGTCTATGATCAACAATTGACCGATGCACTCGACGTTCAATGTTTAATATTTTATCAATGTATAGTTATCTCTTAAAGTCTCATGAACACATGGATGCCAATAGAATGCTCGATCACGTACATGATCTATACTAGGAAAGAGATAGATAAGAAAGGTTTAAGATATCCAAGGCTCTATTTTAGAGAAATCTTGGAGATGGTGCCCCAACTGGGCGTCATGTAGTCAAGATCATTGGATACATTGAGTAATTGGATGTTCTAGGGTTTAAACTCCACAAATAACTGGGTACCAATCACATTCTTTTATCACTCCCCCCGAGCTTCTCCAACATTGTTGTAAATTTCAATATGAACAACATTGAGAAGTCTCTATCTAATCATCTTATCCTCATTCGCCAAGTGGAAAATGATATGATCCATGAAAAGCCTTATGTCATTATGGTGAATAAATAGAAAGGGAAGGTGAAGAGCTTAAAGCCTAAAGCTTCTTCAAGGCCTTCCACGAAAAGGAAGATCAAAGGGGAGGAAAGAGAATATTAGGTTGTTTGTTTCGCATGTGGCAAGAAGGGCCACTGGAAGAAAAAGTGCAGCCAGCCAAGGAAGTAAGGGGAAGCTTCATGTGCGTTTTTTATCAAATTCAATCTATCTATTTCTACCAATTGGTTATTAAATAATGCTTGTGGTGATCATATCTGTATCCAAATACAATAACCAAGTAGATTCAGAATTATTGACCGAGGTGAGGTGGATCTGCGAGCAGCCAACGGAGCCATACTCGCTATTGTAGCTATCAGAGACTACCAACTCACATTTCCTACTAGGATGGTCTTGTTATTAAAAGGATGTTATTATGCACCATTTTTAACCAAAAAAATTATTTTATTATCCAGATTAGATACTGATAGATTCATCTCCATGTTTGGAAATTAATGTTGCTACTTCTATAAAGATAGCATTTTTTTTGGTAGGGAACATTTATATAACGGCCTTTATGTGTTAGACTACACAAACCATGTAATGGAAATTAATGACAAAGTTAATTCACATGACTCATACCAAACCCAACTTTGGCATCACTGGCTAGGTCATGTCAATGATAAACCTTTGAAAAAATTACATCAAGATGGGTATTTAGATTCTTTCAAACATAAACCACTTGGTGTATGTCATGCATGTCTACAAGGACAAATGACCAAAGAACCATTTAATGGGAAATGTGAAAGGGCTAAAGAGCTTATAGAATTATTTCACACAGATGTTTTTGGACCATTTCCAGTTGAAGAAAGGGGTGGGTTCTTGTACTTCATAACATTTAATAATGATTTAATAGATATGGACATATTTACATAATGTGGTATAAGTCAAATTCTTTTGATCATTTCAAAGAATACAATAATGATGTTGGGAACCGTCTTGCACCATGAGGCACAAAGTGTACCTTTATAGGATATCCCAAGGAAACAAGGGGATATTACCTATACAACCCCTCATATAAAAAGGTTACCGTGGCGAGACACAGCATATTATTTGAGATGGAGCACATCTCCAAAATAGATAGTGGGAGTGAGATAGAATTCGATGATGTCAAGGCTCAAGATACACAGAAGTTGGTACAAGAACATATTCCATAAATCCTCGTGGAATAACATTTTTTTCGAGAGACTCAAGAACTGCGTAGGAGCATGAGAGAGGTGAGAGAACCAGAACAATATGGTTTTCCTTTCACCGAGGATAGGGACTCATTATTGGTTGACAAAGATGATCCTCTTACCTAAAAGGAATCAGTTTAAGGAACAGATGTTTCCAAGTGGCAAGAAGCCATGAATTCTGAAATGGATTCCATGTACCAAAACCAAGTCTGGATTTCGGTAGATCCTACAGTTGATGTAAAGCCTATTGGTAATAAATGGGTATTCAAGAAGAAACTGCACATGGAGGGACAAGTCAGCACCTATAAGGCACGACTGGTTGCAAAATGTTTTAGACCACATCAAGTAATTGACAATGATGAAACCTTTTCATCGGTTGCGATTTTGAAATCCATAAAGAATCCTATTGGCCATAGCCGCTTACCATTACTAAGAAATTTGGAAAATGGATGTCAAAATAGCATTCCTTAATGGGAACCTCCAGGAAGATTTCTACATGACACAACCTGAAGGGTTTTTGACTCCATTGGATTCCAACAAGGTATGCAAGTTGCATAAATCCATTTATGGATTAAAGAAACAATCAAGGTCATGGAACATTCATTTTGATGAATCTGTAACATAATTTGGATTTTTTTAGAATTTATGTGAGCCTTGTGTATAAAAAGGTTTAGAGGAATTGAAATCATTTTCATAATAGTATATAATGATGACATATTACTAATTGGAAACGAAGTACTTGTCTTACATTCAGTTAAGGCATGGTTAGATAAATTCTTCTCTATGAAAGACTTGGCTGAGGCAGCATATATTCTTGGGACCAAGATCCATCATGATAGATCCAAGAGAATGATGGTCCTGAGTCAAAGTATATACATTGACAAGATATTTAAGAGATTCAATATCGAATAGTCCAAGAGGGGATTGTTACCAGTGTCACGTGGCATTAATCTTTCCGAGAAAATGTGTTCTCAAACTCAAGAGGAAAGAATGAAAATGGAAAGGATCCCTTAAGCATCTGCGATTGGGTCAGTCATGTATGTTATGCTATGTATAAGGATAGATGTTACTTGTGAATTAAGTGCAGTATGAAGTTATCAATTTGATCCCGGAGACCTCCATTTGATGGAAGTCAAGACTATCCTTAAGTATCTGAGGTGTACTAAGGATATTTTCCTAGTTTATGGAGGAGATGAGGAACTAGTATTCACTGGACATGTAGATGCTAGTTTTTAGACAGATCAAGTTGACATGAAGTTGCAGACTGGATACATATTCAGTTTTAATTGAGGTATAGTGGGATAGAAGAGATCAAAGCAGGGTGTAGTCTCATTTTCTACTGCTGAGTATGAGTACATTGCATCTTCTAAGGCAGCTAAATAAGCATTATGGATGTGAATATTTTTCCAAAAGCTGGAAGTTGTAACTAGCAGTTAAGATCCTGTCACACTATATTGTGATAATATTGCAGTGGTCGCACTTGAAAAAGATCCATGGTCACATTAGCAGGAAAAGCACATACTTTAGAAGAATCATCTCTTGAGGGATTTTTCTAAGAGAGGTAAATTTTATGTGAGCATTATTTCCATTGAAGACAACATGGTGGACCCCTTGACTAAATCCTTGACTCAGTAGAAACATGATCAACATGTGAGGTAGAGCAGACAAAAAGTTGTAAGCAGTTGTCTCTAGTCCATGTGGGAGTTTGTTAGAGTTGGAGTCTTGAGAACCATTTATTTATACTTTGATTACATGAATGTACACTTATTATATATTTTCCATTGTTCTTCATGACCATAATATAATAATGTCCTGGAATATTTGTTGCCTTAATATGGTCAAGGAAGATCCCCACTATGATGAAAACATTGAAATGATATAAAAATATTCTTAAATAATATTCTACGGTTGGATGAAATACTATGATGGGACACATAGTATACAACTTGTCATGTGCAAGAACTCTTATAAAGATGAGACTCTCTCTCATGGGGTTCGAATTTGGTAATCTCCCAGATGGGAGATTGTAAGAACATACCCACCAGTAGTAATTCTACATGTCTTGGTGTCATCATACATTGTTATCTATGACTGTGTGTAATGGTCTTAGACTAAAAGATTATCATTAACTCATGTCATGACTCTCGCACTTTGATTTGCTAAAGAAATCCATCACGAAGACAGTTGGTGGGAAGTAGGGTATGTTGGGTGCGTAACGAATGATGTGATGTTAATGGATAATTCAAGGAAGAATTTTTCCCTTCCATTTTTATGGAAGTAGATATCTTGGGACCTTTGATTGAAATAGAACAGTGGCCCAAATTCCATGGACATGGTGTTTCGACGAGATTATTTCTCGAAGTCAAAGAATGACAGATCAAGCATATAGGTTTACGACACTTCCATGAAACCTTATTGATGAGATATTGAGACAATTAGATTAAATTATATGGTTATTGTTCTTATGAGGTGACATGACAATTCGGCATCAACTTCTTTCTCTTGGTGCCTTGACCCATTGCTAGACAGTAATCTTGGGCTTTAGGCAAGCCCGCCTAATGCCAACGAGAAAGAGGCCAAGAGGGTCACAAACTAAGTGTATCCAAGTATCTCAAGTAGAATAAAGATTATTCCCACATATGGTTTAATAATTATTAAAGGAAGCCTAACTAATTTTAATGTTGGATGAAAAATAAAATGAAAACAAGAAATACACATCGTGTACATTGAATGTACACGCCGTGTAGTTTTCATTTTGGAAAGGAAATGAAAAACAAATACACGATCAGTATTAATTATTTCACACCGTGTAGTTTTCTTGTCGGGATTTTGAGGGAATAATATTTATTTATTAAATGATATTTATTATAATCAGCGTGGGAGCATGTCAAGGAATTAATAATTTGACATGGGGGGTTTTCAATAATATTTAATGAAATAAATAAAAAGTGTAATGCGTTTATTTATTATCATAACTCTATAATGCATGACAAGGAATTAATGATATGACATGGGGGTTTTCAATACGTGTTAAAGAAATAAATAAAACGTGTAACATGTTTATTTAATGTCATAACTCTATAACTACAAACCCGATTATAAATATCCTCACAACCCCAACACTTTTCCAGAATCATTTTGCACAAAAATTCTGGAGAATTCTCTCAAGATCGAAAGAACTCTGTCCTCCAAAAACGCTCCCAAGACCGAGATAGATTCACCTCTATCGGGTCAAGGTGATCTAAGGAGGACTATGCAAGAAAAGGCTTCTCCATGCTAGCACATAGATATTCCATTGGCGATGTACAGAGATACATGGTGCACGTGTGGATCACCGCTAGAGGAAGTATACACTTGGATTATGCGATGCAATAGAGAATCGCATCAGAACGTGATCCGAAATATCAATTAAGAAAGAATACCACAAAAGGTACTTCTTGTCAAATAATTAAATTAATTATATTCAACCTATGATGATCATCATTTTTGGTTCTAGGACTATTCTTCTTCTTTGACTATTTCTGTGATTCGATTTGTGGAGTCTTGCGTTTATCATCGTATTGATCCCGGATTGATAATTACTAATGAAAAAATAACAAGTGGGTACATCCACCCATGAGCTTTCGCTATGCCTGGGACCTTCAATTCCAACCAAAACTCTCCCCTCAAAGGGTATGATCACACTGTCTACAAAGGTATGTGATCATCGAGTCTTTTCCCGTAGGTGTCTCGAAGCTTCAAGATCGAGTCAATAGCTCTAACAGAATCTCAATGTTTCGCACAAGACATGTGGCGAGGAATGAATAACCTAGAACTCGTGTTTATAAGTATGAAATCTAAGGTAGAGAAGACACATATCATACCTCGGATCATCCCTAGTGTCCCTGGGTCGTACACATCGATTGCATGTAGTTTTCCCGACACCTGTCCCACAACTCCTTGAGCCTGGTGCGGACCTCCTAGGGGTGGTGTTGGAAGTAGATCAAAACGTCTTCCACCACCTCACTCACCAAAATTCTCTTCCACATCCTTCGCCTAGCGGTTATGTCTTCTCCACTCTATACCTCTGCCAAGAATCTCTCGATCACCAAGGCCCGCTCGAGCACTCCAACATAAGTTTGAATGTAAAGAGGCACGACCCTTGCTTGGATGTCCCATCGTAGACCTTTATCAAAGGTCTAAGCTCTAAAGTACTAATCCCAGACAATATCCCTAGAGTACCTAGAGAGTTTGGTGAACCTCGATGTATAGTTAGACTCTATCAAAATGCCCTGCAAGAGCTGAAGAAGCTACTGGATATACACTACTCTTAGTGTGACCAGTGAGATCCCCTCTCTAAAGAGTCTCTCAAACTCTGTCCATCAAAGATTCTCCTCATCGTGAATCTATTTGGTGAGACTCCACCATCGCTCCACTAAACCCTGAAGAAGGCCCACATCTTGGATCACCATCTGGTCCGCTGGTGTCCTCACAAAATGGAAAACTATGGTCACCACCTCAAGCTAGTCCTCAGCCACATAAGGGTATATATCTCCTTGGAACTTGAGGGTCTATGTATGTATAACTCATGGAGTTCCCTCATCATGTGCCCCTCAACAGTTGGTACTGTAGGTACCACATGTCGCTCCCCTTGTGGTTGTATAGTAGGTACACCACCTGAAGGTAACACCTAGGGAACTCGTCCATGTATTGAAGCCTCATCACTGAGGGGGTCATCCTCATGATCACGCTGCTGAATCCAAGCAGATATGCATCGTGGAGGAATCTTGTAAGGAACAAGATGTAATATGGTCAAAGAGTATATCTGGATAGCTGATACAAAGGGCATGGAAAACACAACCCATTCCTATATGATGCATGTACAAATCTCTTATTTCCCCTCAACTAGTGTTTTCATGTACCGAGTTGAAAATCTGGTTATAAGAGTCCTGGTCTATGGATACGTCAGTCGCCCGCACCAACACTGGAGTCTCTAGCCTGAAATCCGAGATCGAAACACTTAACACTATTTCTCCAAACCAAACTCACTGTCTCTTGGTTCTAAGGTAGAACTGACCACCTTTGATACCACTATGTGATGACCTGTCCTACTAGGGCTAGTGTCGTGACTCCCCAAGCCCCCCTCCAGTATGCCAGGGGTTGGTGACTAGCACTGAGTAGGCATATTACTAACATGGGTGGAATTTCCTAAGTATTTATACACATGAACGCATATCAATGCCCAAAAATGCTGAAATGTAAAAAAACCACTACGGAAAAAATTCATGCATACAACTAAACCCAACAAATAGAGTACGACGGAAAGTAGAGTACTGAAAGTAAACTGGGCCAGAATACAAGCCCACCCAAAAAACAAGAGTACGTAAACTAAAAATTCCAACCTGTAAACACAAAGAGGTATTGGGACTATTTCTCGTAGTTGTAGGAACACCTCGGCCTGTAGGGAACTCATAAAGCTTGGTCCTATCCTGGTTCATCCAGGACTTTTTCAAAATGCAGCTCATCTTCACAAGATGCGACACGTGCAGGGAAGGCCTGTGCAGAGGTGAGTATAATAATACTTAGTAGAGGACCTCGAAAACCACAAAGCAATACACAATGGAAAGGTATAGTCATCTCTACACAATATATGTATTCTGAAAAATTATAAAGAGTAACAAAAATTTAGATATACTAAGACCACAAACCAGCCGTCTAGAGACAAGTTACACCACCACATACCCTCGCTAGAGATTTAGTTTGAAGATTCCATGAAGCACTCGTCCAGGAGAACTCACTCCATGAGTCTTATAGCTCTGACGAAGTCCTTCCGACAATTACTATCGGTCAGGAAAAGTCACGAGAGTTAGATACACACATTCTAGGATAATACACTCCTGAGTGGGGCAAGATCACGATACATATATGAGAATCACTTCCACAGCCTTGGTGGATACCGTGACTCACCTGGATTCACATGCAATGTTGAGGATTGGTGCCCTGTGGGGATAGTCATGTCGATACCTGACTCTGTCGAGGGTCAAGAATGGATAGAGGATCTCGCTCTGGGATTATTAGAGGGATACCAAACTCTATCCTGGAATTTCCTTCTAAAGGGATCATACTCATGAAAAAATAAATGATACCTGACCTTTAGGGGAATTAGAAAATGGTGAACTAATCCAAATGAAACATGTCCAAGATGTGGTGTAAATTAATATCAATCCATGTACTGACAAGTAAAAAACATGTAGAAGTGTCACACATCATGTCTTCTGACCTCGGGTACTGCCCATGTACAACAGCCCATGTCGTAAAGCTGGTCGTGTAGAAGATGGTATACATGGTGTGTAAGAGAGTGACACACCATGTTCCTCTATCTAGGGAGGACTCCATATATTCTGTCCATGTGCCCATATGTGGCTGCAAACCATGTGTCACAACCCATGTGACCAGTACACGGGGTAAAAAATACAGCTGACCTGGTCTGTTTGTGTAGTGAAGTGCACATCTGTGTACCCCATGTTGTGTCTGTGTATCCCCTGGATACATACAGATTCTGGTGTAAGGACCCACATGGCGCATTCATTGGAAAACATGTCGTGTCATCACTTCATTCATTGCGGAACCCTATCCGCCACATAGCATGACCAACACACTGTGTTCTTCGGAAAACACGTCATGTGTTCTTGAAATTCCCAAAATCACGAACCTCTGCCATCAACCCTCTAGTGGAGCTCTGATCTTCGATCCAGCTATCCCTTTACATGAAACTAGAATATTATGGTCCCCCAAACGTCCCGAAGTCATCTCCATTGTTTCCAGCCCTCCGATCAGTCCTGAAAATGCGTATCAATCCACCTGCGCAAAGAACACTCAAAGAACGGTCTCTCCCAATCCGAGCAGATTCATCATCCTCTATTTCTGTCACACCTTGGCTTGGTCATCAAGGTTTAGGACCTCCAAATTGGGGTCATTGTATTTCAGAACGAATGTGCAATGATGCATTGTTCTTCACCCAATGAAGAATGCGAAGAACGCGGGGCAAAAAGAGGTGAGAGAAATCCAAATCACAAAAGAAAGGGGAAATAACCTCCACTTTCATTCGTCACAGTGTTGATCCACTCCCATTAGAAGGAATAAACAGTTTGAATCGAAATTTGGATTTCACCATCATGGATTAATCACAAAAAACAACCCAATAAAGAACCCTCCTGCAAGAACGCGTGATTAGTGGGTCAACATGTTTGTGTGTTGATCTGCGTTCGTCGTTTTATTTCAAAAACACAGAAATAATGAATCAAAATAACAAACCCCTACTTTTTTCATCGGGGAAGAGGGATATTGGTCATCGGTCGGGATTCGATCTCGATGTGAAATGATCCATGCATCATCATTCATCGGTGTCCTTCAAAAATCCTCTAAGGTTCCAAGAGGATCTCTCTCTCTATCTCAATTCACAGGGTTATGAGGCTATCCCTATGAAAATTCTGTAAGCAGTTATTTAAAAGGGAAGAATTAGGTCACTATACAAAAAGGAAACTTTTAAATAAAATAAATTATTACATTATTTTATTTCCATTAAAGAATCCAAAAACTAACTCTCGCAGCTGACCCACGCTAGTTGATGATAGGCCCCGCATAAGGTAAATTCACTTCTTTGAATTTAATAGTGCCCTCAGATTTGTGATTTGAGCACTCATTCAAAATTTATTTCACTTTTTCAAGAAAATATCTTGTGCATGCTATTTAAAATTTAAATTAATTCAAACATTTATTTCGGGCACTCTGGGCCTCATAATCGCACGCCATGAAAAGGTATGGTCCCGAAATAATTCCATATATTATTTAAAAATAATACACAGAAAATCATAGACAATAAACCTGATATATAATCATTTCAACATGTATCAGGTCCAAACATGGTATATAATAATTTTATCATGTGCCACTATGCATAGCCTGCTATTTAATAATTTTACCATGTAAACTAGTCTAATTCCAAATATAAACATTTCATAATCAAAATGGTCCAATTCCCTTCATAATAATTACTTCATAGAATTCAAAATATATGTCATACCAGCCAGGATATCACAATATCACATCATAAGTTTCAATGGTTAATTATGAAAATTAACATTTATATTTTAATTACACATTTCATTTTTCTTTGTTCATAAACCATTAACATTATATTCATTTAGAAATCAATCCAAGCCAACATAAATCTATATCAAGAAAACCCAAAAAAACCATTTCATTCTAAACACACTTTAATCCATTCATTAATTGATTTATAATCGAGGATTCACCCACATAATTGTATCCATAATCCAGGTCAATTGTAATATAATCCAAAGTTATTTTAAGGAATAATCCAATCCATCACTTAATTACTTTAGGTGAATTCTATATTAGCACAATTTCAATATTGCACATGTGTTGCAATGAAACAGACCATAGGTTTAAAGTTTATACCCTCTAACTTTAACTGATGGTCAATATAGAACCTATAATGGAAAATGCCAATGATGAAGAAGGTGAAAAAGAGTGTGAGGTGAAAACTAGATCAAATCATATCATGATTAAAATCACAATCAAACATAGTCCTATGATTTCACCTCCCTAAAATAGAACAATAGAATAGGAAGGAAAACAAAGGCTAAATACTTTCTAGAGATTGATCACACAAATGGGATGTTCAAAATGGAGGAATGGCTCAAAAAATCACCCTAGGAAATGGAATAGTGTTAGGATTTGGTTGTTTTAGTGTATTTCATGGACAAAAGTCAACTACACGACACCTTTAAATGTTCTTCTCAGAAAATTACCCAACGCGTAATTACTTGAGATGTCATATATTTATTTTTAGAAGGATATTCTGAAAACAACTTTGAATGGATGAATTTTATTCTACCAAAACATTAAACAATTTAAACCTCTTACACAATGTGTAACCACTTCAAACCTTGTACTGGTTTCATGACATGTGTATGGTAGAATTTTTACATTGTGTAACACCATTATAGAACATGTAAATCCACTATAGAAAACATTCATCCTAGTATCTTATATAAGGATCCGAACACCTACAAAAAATTAAACAAGTATGTAAAACCATCATAAACCCTTTTAACATATTAATTTCCATACTCAATTAATTCCAACAAAACATACAACCCTGAATATTAGGTAATTTTCCCAAAAAAATTCTCTCCATCTCAGAACATGACTCAACCACCAAGGCTCAATGGAAAAGAAAATCCCAATGGAATAAATTTATAAAAAAAAAACTCAAAGAAGGATGTACGTAGATAAATACAGGATCTTACAACCTCCTCACCATATAATATCTCTTCCCTAGGATTCTCCAAGCATAATTTTGGGGTCTTTATGAACACATCTTGAAACTATGCTCACATATTAGACTCCATATTCTAGGTATCCCCTTGAACTCAACAATGTCGCCACTACACTCAAACCAAAGGTATAGACCTTCCCTAGAGATACTTCTCACTATAGTCCAAAATTCGTATTGGATTGTCCTTAAAGGATGCATCAACACTATTCTAAATGTCCTCAAAACCCACTACATGACAAGGGTTGGGATAATATCTATGAATATATTACACATGAAACACATAATGCATAGAAATGTAGTGTTTGGAAGGTCTAATCGGTATTCCACATGACTGACCCTATAGACTACCTCAAATAGCCTGAAAACCCTAGGTTTTATCTTTCCTTGTTTCTTGGTAGGGTTTTCCCCATCATAGGGTACACCCTAAGGAAAACACAATAACCAACCTTGAACTCCATAGGTCGTCTACTTGGGTCATAATGGGATTTTTTTTATCTGATCAGTTGACAAATTCCTCTTAATCAACTGATCCTTCTCAGATGTCTCATGCATTATACTAGACCCAATAAGAATTGAATCACGTACCTCCATCTAACAAAGAGTAGAATGGAATGGCCTTCCATACAGAGCCTCAAAAGGTCCCATATCGATTGATGTATAGAATATATTATTATATGAAAACTCTGTGATTTTCCTAATATGATCCATAAAACCACTGAAATCCAAAGAGTATGATCATAAGAAATAATCCAGAACTAGAAAAGTATACTCATATTGACCGTAAATATATGGATTAATGGTCATACACAGATGAAACTATGAACCTAGATCTGCTAAAGATCCTTTAAGAAGCATGATGTGAAATTAGGATCACATTCTAAAATGATACACCATCGAGGATTGTGTATCTAAACTACCTTTCACACATAAAGACTTCCAAAATCCTAAATATTGAAGGTCTCCTTGATAGGAAAGAAGTGGGATACCTTCAAAAATAGATTGACAATCACCCATAAATCACTGTTCTTATGGGTTTTCTTGAGTAATAATTTCATAAAATCTATAGTTTAATCATCCAATTACCACTCAAGAATGGTAAAATGACTTCAAAATACCTGTTAGCCTCTAATTCTCAGTTTTCAACTACTTGAATGTGAAACATCTCACCATAAATACTACGACCTCTTTCATCGTTCCTAACCACCAACATTATATATAGATATTATGATACATATTTTTTAAATAGGGATGTACCACCAATCTAGAACTATGAAACTCTCTCATCATCTCCCCATATAAGAACATATGAAACCATACATGGAAATGTAATAGAATATAATTTCTACTTCCACGATACCATCCTGATGGTGTCTCAACATCACATAAGATGTCTAATAGAACTAATACCTATGAAAAAAATTACTTCTTGGTTTTTATCCAATCCATATTCAGGGGTATAAAAGATTTTGAAGTCATAGATACTCATCCCTAGGACTCTTGAACATCTAAATGATTGTCAGTAAATAGGTTCATCATCCACCACTCATTGCAAGATTCTTTCACAACCTCTATATATTTCATTCACCTCAAAGAATCAAAAACTATGTTTCCTTTCCATGGTGTATAATCTAACTAGAATTTGAAAGAATACAGATACTAAACTCACCTCATCTACCAAATGTCCGGGTCCTTCTGAGAAAAGATGTACCTAAGTCACTTATGGTTCATGTAATCCAAAAACCTCTCACCCATGGGATAGTGTCTCAGTATATCAGGGAATTTACCAATGTTGTTAACTCCAAATTAGGATTAGGTCAATTCCTCTCATGTAGTCTTAACTATCTGGATCTATAAACAACCACTCAAACCTCCTACACAAGAAATACTACAAGTATAACTCAGAATTCATCATAGTACACGATATATGATTTAATTACCACATTTAAATTGAGGATAGGTGATGAGTTAATCATTATTTTCATTTTTTGAAAATATCTCTCCCTATCATCTGACCATAAAACTTCATCCCTTGGTCAACACTAACATTAGTGCTTCCAGGTAGGAGATGTCATAGATAAAGCATGGATAATATCCTTCTAAACCCATGAAGCTCTAAATCTCAGAAACATTAATGGGTTTCTCCCAGTATACTATGGTTAAAACTTTCCTCAGGTCTACTAACACTTCTACCTCTAATATTACATGACCCAAGAAGTGAAGTTCATCAATCCAGGAATAACATTTAGGTAACATGGCATAATACCAAATCTTTTTAAATTTACTCAAGATTATGTCAAGATATTGGTCAGGATTGGCTACAGATTAGATGTACACTATAATTTCATCAATAAAAACGAAAAAAATTGATCCATAAAAGGATGAAATATCTAATTCAATAAGGCCCTTAATACAACTGATGCATTTTTTAAACCCAATGGTATCACTATGAACTCATTCTAGAAATAACTACTCCTAATATAAATCCAAGGTATATTTGATTGTCTCTACCTCAACTGGTGGTATCCTACCCTCTAATTGTTCTTAGATAGGATCATAACACCTCTCAAATAGTCAAATATATTATTTATAAATTTATGGGGATATCAGTTCTTGACCATCATCTAGTTCATTCTATGATAGTGCAAACATAAGCACTAAGTAACATCACCCTTATTGGTGAAGAGAACTGAATACACCTAAGGTGAAGTATTAGTTTGTATGAAACCTTTAGCATCCATATCATCTATTTGAAATTTAAAATATTGAATATTTGTTGGTTCTATTTTATAAGGTGGACAATAAATTGGCAATTTTCTCAGTACAAACTCGATTATAAACTCGATTATCTCTCACTAGGGATGTAAGTCATGGTTTTCATCTGGAAATAAATCCTAAAATGCTCTACCATTAGAGAAAAATAATCTTGCTTCATTCCATCATCATCTAGAGAAATATTGGCTTTCTAATCCATCATAGAATCTAACCTACATGAGATTGGTTCTGCATAACCATCCTAAAGATCCCACTAACCCCGGTGAGAATAGTTGTCTCCTTCTAGAGAAAGAAAGTTAACTCAAATTTGGTAATAGTTTATATGCTCCCAATATAGGACTAGTCTTTCCATACCAAGAATCAAATAAAAACCTTTCATTTCTAGCACAATTGGTTCCCAAAAGAAATGGTAACCACCAATCACAAAAGAACACAACATGAAATGTTTTATACTCTCTAGTCTCACTACCAATGGTTTAACAATAGTCATAAAACCACCCACACATTCCACATCTAATACCCAACAATTTAAAAGAAGATGAAATAAAAATGAAATGTAATTTCACTCTATTTAACAAACACCAAAAGGGTAGATGATACAAGGATCGTACCTCTGATAGTTGAAGGTTCTATATCCATAATAGATAGAGTAGTCTACATACTATGCAGAAGACCATCCCCTCTTCCTTGGGCTCCAAACTAACTCTCCTAAGAAATTACCATATCCTAGTAATACTTCTCTAACACTAGGGTATGATGTCCCCTTCCATGACCTAAAAAAACTATGGAACTTTAGATACCAGTCTACTGAGGAGTATTTAAATTTTTCCTAGACTTGGTACCTGTCGGATCCCTTACCACTACTCTTCTTTTGTATTCCCTTAAAAAAACCTTTATAGGTGGACCATCCTATAAGAATCTCGACACTCCAACATGGGGTACATACATTTAGGCTTATTGTGACCCATAATTCCACACTAATATCACTACAAAGTAATAATACCTAAGGTGGATTCCCACTTCCTTGAATTCTGTGGACATTAAAACCATGGTGGAAACTGTCATAGCATCAGTTCTTTCCACCCAACGAAGAGATCCTAGTTTTCCCTACTGAAACAACCTGAAAACTACCCTAGGCCTCTCCTAGATACCCTTACATGATGAGTTCTTGATTCAAAACATCCAAAACTGCTCAGACAAAACACATTAACCTATAACCGGGTCTCATAGTGAATCCCAACCTAAAAACATCTCACACTAGAGATCACATCTAAAGTTAAAGATGGTGAAAAGCACTGCAAGCCAGTAAAACATTCAGCATATTCTAACACTGACATTCCCTCAAATCTTAGATGCATGAACTTAAAATCATTCTCATCCCTCAAAGAATTAAGATAGATGTGGCCCATGAGCTTCATATATAATTCATTTAATGATAACTCCTCCTAATTCCCTTATTTCTCAAGAATTACCCCAGCCAACTCTTGGTTGGTCCATGAATTATATATACAAAAATATTTACCCTCATATCTATAGGTGTCTCAATATTCTTAAAGATCATCTAGATTGGATCAATCCAAAACATGTATTCTTGAGGGCCTCCCTCCCAAATGAACATAGGTGGTTGATATAGCTAGAAAATTAACTTAATCTCAGACATCGAAGGCATGGTTTAAATAGTATCTCTTTTTATGTATCAGATAACCCTAAACACAATTTCATTAAGATAAATATCCATCTGATCCTCATGAGATACACGAATCATTGGTGCAATTGTTTTAGGATGATTCTAATTTACACTCTCCTAAAAATCAACAAAAATGTGTGTAGGAGACATTTTCTTTATAAGACATATAGACTCCTTATAACACAGACTATATTAATAAGGGAAACCTCAATTAATGGACACAACAGAGAATCACACATTCAGGTCTCCGTAAAAATGGATTTCAAGTGTTTTATCATAACATAATAGTTCATTTCATTCCATTACAATAGAAATATATAAAAGGTATCATATATAATAGTCTATATAGGTAAAAATATAACACATGCAATAAATATTTTCTTATAATAATCAATGAATGTCCATTTATATATCCCAATGTTCCAATCATGAAGCATTTTTACTCATCTAACGTCATACTAGGCCATTAGTAAACATTTCAAGAACCAATAACTTTATGAAATAATAAGCTTACACAATATGTAAATAAACCTAGGTAAAATAATATTAACTATAACAAGAGAATTGAAAAAACAACAATCCCATCCCTGGGAACATTAATTTCCCCTGTACATGAGTTAGTTTCTCCCATGCACAACCTCATTATAAATTCCTGATATGTCCTAGTCTCCTTTTTTACTTTCAAAAAAAGTAAAAAAAATTGAAAAGAATCATACACTACAACATAAACAGTGTTTAGCGGCGGTTTTGTGGCGGCGGTTCACAAAACCGCCGCTAAACGTTATCCGTGAAAGATTTCGCGGCGGTTTTTAACAAACCGCCGCGAAACCCAACCTATTTTGAAAAGCCGCGACGCTTTCCCCTCCCCTATCGCATACCCGTCTTCCCCGATCCCCCTCACAAACCCTCCCCTCTTCCCCGATCCCCGTCCCGCTACCTCCGGCGACACCCGCGCCCTCCGGCGACACCCGCACCCTCCGACGACACTCGCGCCCTCCGGCGGCCGCCGCGGCCCCCGAGCCCCCCGGCGAACCCTGCACCCCCCCCTCGACCGCCGGTGACACCCGCGCCCCCGCGCCCCTCGCGCCCCCCACGCCCTCCGGCGACCGCCACACCCCCCCGCGGCCTCCGGCAACCCCCGCACCATAATTTCAGTCCTCCCACCATAATTTTCAGGTTTATTTATATATAATTTTTATTTTTTCCACATTTTAATTAGGGATATTGTGATTTTTATATTCCAAATATCGTTGTAGTGTGTTTTGGTCTTTATTTTGGCAGGTTTGAGCTGTCATCATCAAAGGATTACATGTGTATTCATAATTAAGAATCTATATATAAGTTCTCCATTTATATATATTCAACCTTGAAAGTATTAATATATATCATGGGGCTATATGTGCTTATATGTGTATATGAAAATGAATATGTGTATCATTGAAAATGGGTATATGAAAGTATAGTCAAATATGTATAGATCCCTTATACATATTTGTACACCTTAATATGTATATATGGACTAGGTATCATTACATATGAGTTAAGGTGAATATGTGTGCATTTGAAAATATTAAAATTTGAGATTCCATCATCTATTTTAGCATGGCTTGAGTTTTAGGTAGTTTCCATATTCATGTTACCATTATTTGAATTCCATGATAGCATGAATGTTTTTTAATCTGTTATTCATTATTTTATCAATTGAATATTGTATATCTTTTTATATATATTATTGGTTTTATTTCTCGGAATGTATCTCCCAATGTGGTTGATATAAATTATCCTAAACATTTAAAATGTGTTTTAAGGTGTAAAGCGTGATTTCAAAGTGAGTTTTCTATCGTGTGATTTTCTATTTAGAGATAATGTTTTGAAAAAATGGTAAGATGGTGTCAAGCGTTTTGAGTAAT
This sequence comes from Viscum album, assembly GCA_963277665.1. Lineage (NCBI taxonomy): Eukaryota > Viridiplantae > Streptophyta > Magnoliopsida > Santalales > Viscaceae > Viscum > Viscum album. The sequence continues at coordinate 1,823,590,297 of OY728164.1, forward strand.
GTGTTGTGAAGAGGATCGGGCCGATGGGGAATATATTGGATATTCCATGATGGTATGACTTTATGTGAATTATTTCTTTATGTTTCATTTTAGGTGATGTTTCATAGACTTCTCTATAGAGTCCATGTGGCTGAATTTTTGTTGGAGGCCGAATCATCCTTTAAGAGAATCTAGTTCATTTTATGGATCACAATGGGATGGTTTTGCAAGGTAGTATTGTACCTTTTGTTCTAGTTTTATTACTACATAGTTTCATTAAAGAAGAGACATGGGAGGGGAGATGAATATGTAGGCATAGTGGTCCAATCTCTTTTGTAACAAAGCTTTTATTACTATATAGTACCATTAAAGAAGAGACATGGGAGGGGAGATGAATATGTAGGCATAGTGGTTCAATCTCTTTTCTGACAAAGCTTAGTGATACTTTGAAATGTGGCTCAAAGCTAAGACATTTCATGTTAGGGAGGGTATGATATTCTATGATTTTTTCAGGTACTTTCTCATTTCAATTTTACTTTAAATAGATAATTTTGGGATATCAAAATGTTTACTGGATGTATGAACAGTTTTTGGGGTGTCCAGGGTTTTTAGGACACAAAAGGTTGAAAAAGTGCCTATCCAGCTCAAGAAATACGATCAGAGCCCAGTTAGTAGTTATTGTGTTCCCTAACCATGATTTACAAGAGGTGGGGTAAATTCAATGAAAAAATAAGGAAAGGGGGAGAATAAACCAAGTGGAAATGGATAACCCATTCCTCATGGTTATAGCATGACTTAACAAACCATACAGGCTTTATCGAAGATCATGTGACTAGCCCGCATTTCTATCCAACAGTCCAGCATTTCTAAAATATTACTTTTGAATAGCATGATTTGTCTTTAAAGTTTCCACATGATGAACTTTTTCCCAGCAATACTCATACACTGATCCTTTCTTTTCAGCTTCATTCCATCTCTCATAAATCAGATGAAGTGCCAAACAATAACTGTAATCCTTTGCAGAAAATCTAGATTTTACCATTACAGCTAAAGCGCTTTTTATCTTGAGGAAGAACTAAAGTATCCATGATGCTACGTCCGACCACAGTGGTAAGCACAGGATTGTAGCAATGAAAAATGGCACCCATAATTAGTACTTTCCGCAGTTTAGGATCCACCAGAAGGATTGACTGGGCACACCGGCTGGCCGGTGGTGTCTCACCAGCTGGCCGGTGGTCATCCACCGGCTGGCCGGTGACACCAGGCAATGGGAAGGCCTACTGCCTGGCTCCTCCGGCTGGCCGGTGGGTAGGAACCGGCTGGCCGGTGCCCATACCGGCTGGCCGGTGGAAATCCACCGGTTGGCCGGTAGACTTAGTCAATCCATTTTCAGCTTTCTTGGGCGAGCTCCTAGGAAATCTTTTTCCTAACATCAAAAACACTTGAAAACAAGTTAGAACACAAATAGAGTGATTGTGATCATTAAAATCCAAGAGAGAGGGGTACAACAACTATTGTTTGTTTTATATTCATGGACTAGATTATGCATTAGAAACTATTAGTGGTGGACTACTTAATTTACCTCACACACCATATCAAAGTTCCACCTGGCCTTCCCTATGAACCCCCAAACATGTCCCTTATAGGTTTCTATTTGGAACCTTGATTCCTCCACATCCACTCTACAGTTTTCTCCACATTTCCATGACTAACATAATTCTCTCCACCTTAGGAGGGTTATTATCACTAATTTATTCAAGAAATTCAAACACCATGTCTCATGCTTCCATCACAAGATGAACCCCAAAACTTAAATGTGGCCATTTAGATTTCCCTAGAACAATAAAACAAACATTACCCATTGTGAAAATGGTTTCAATGAATGTAGTTAACTTGATTTAAAATGCATTATGATTAGTTTCGATCACACATCAAAGGGGTGTTGTTTGAGGCAACATAAATGTGTGATCGATGGTGTTATGATAAGTGTGTATCCCGATATTCTTATTGCTCCTAAATGAGGTGTTGACGCTGTCTCCTATGGACCAGACTTGTTTAGTTGGTCTGAAATGGTAAATGTGGTCAATGAATCATCTTTATTATATTATGCATACTTTATGGCCAATGGTTCATCTTTATTATATTATGTTTCTGTAATCTTACACTATCGTATATTTTGTGTAGGCACATTGTGATATACATGGATAAAAGCTGGATCACATTACCGAGGAACACATCTCAATATGTTAAGGGTTTGAATGGGTTTTTAGATTTTGCAATTTCTAATCGATCCGTTGAAGGGAGAATAAGATGTCCATGTCCTAAATGTAAATTTAGAACATGGTTGAAGAGAGATGAAGTTTATGAACATTTAATACTGAAGCAATTCCCTGAGCAATATTTGTGTTGGATTTGGCATGGAGAATCAAACAATACAGAAAGATTGAGGACTGATGTTAATCCACAGAATGAGGTCCCAAGTTCTTCGACAATGGAAAATGAAATGGAAAACCTCATAAATGATGCATTCGGCACTGCAAGACACCACTATGAGCATCAAAACATATCAGAACAACCAGAAGAGGGTGCTACAAATTGCAACGTGACAAGTGATGTTTCTGAGACTGTAACACAAGCAGATCAAGATTGTAACATATCATTGGATCCTCTTGATTCTGTGGAGCCAAATGTAAGGGAAAACTTCAGTGAGGAAAATGCATTTCATGATTTAGTTGATTCTGGGGAGAGGATTCAAGTAGACAGAATTGTAAGAAATGTTCTTCTTCTAGATGGCAGTCAAAGGGTGATGTTGGAAGTATGACTGAACATAATTTCACGGAGAAGAAGAAAAGGAACACACCTGCAAAAGTTTTGCGTTACTTTCCTTTGAAGCCTCGATTGCAAAGATTATTCATGTCATCAAAAACCGCCGAACACATGAAGTGGCATGCTGTATATAATAACAATGATGGGTTAATGAGACATCCACGGGATTCCCAATCGTGGAAGACATTTGATTCATTACATCCAAATTTCTCAGCTGATCCTAGGAATGTTCGATTGGGATTGGATGCCGATGGATTCAACCCATTTGGGACTTTGAGTACGAGTTATAGCATTTGGCCAGTTGTTTTGATCCCTTATAATCTGCCTCCGTGGATGTGTATGCAAAAAACATCTTTTATCATTTCGATGATTATTCCTGGAAAACAAATGCCTGGAAATGATATTGATGTATACCTGCAGCCTTTGATTGAAGAATTGCAGGAGTTATGGAGCAACGGTGTTGAGACATTTGATGTTTCTTCTAAAACAATGTTTAAAATGCATGCTGCTTTAATGTGGACCATTAGTGACTTCCCTGGGCTTGGGAATTTATCTGGTTGGAACACTTATACGGGTTTGGCTTGTCCCGTTTGTAACTTTGATTTCGAGCCCAAACGGCTACCTCACAGTAGAAAATGGTGCTTCTTGTGCCATCGAAGATTTCTTGATGCATCTCATAGATTTCGGCTGAACAAATCAAAATTTAATGGTTGCATTGATCGTAGACCACCTCCAAAGTTGTTAACCGGTTCTGAAATATTGACACAGCTTGAAAATGTTAAAACAGAATTTGGGAAGGTTCATCATTTGAATGATAGCGGAAAACGAGTGCGAAGTGCATCGTCAAGTGAAATCAGAACGCAACAATGGAAGAAAAAAAGTATATTCTTCAAACTTTCGTATTGGGAATTTAATTCTTTGCGCCACAATCTTGATGTGATGCATATTGAGAAGAATGTATGTGATAATTTGATTTTCACATTACTTAATGAGCATGGAAAGTCGAAGGATCATCTCAATGCTCGCAAAGACTTACAAGTAATGAACATAAAACGTGATCTCTGGCCAGATGAGAATGAAAAGTATGCTCCGGCCATTTTTTCATTGAAAAATAGGGATAAAGATACGTTCCTTCAAATTTTAAAGAATGTGAAGGTATCTGATGGGTATTCGAGTAACATCTCGAGGTGTGTTGACTTGAAGAATCGTAAGTTATATGGATTGAAAAGTCACGATTCACATGTTTTGTTACAACAGTTACTACCATTGGCATTGCGTACATTATTACCTGAAAAAGTTACTGCTGTTGTACTCCATTTCTGCACATTTTTCAGACAGTTATGTGAGAAAGCTCTACATCCATTTCAGCTGGACAACCTACAGGAGAGGTTTGTATTGAACCTTTGTGCAATGGAGATGATCTTCCCTCCATCGTTTTTTACTGTCATGATGCATTTAACTGTGCATTTGGTTGATGAAGCTAAATTAGGAGGCCCCGTTCATTATCGATGGATGTATCCAATTGAGAGGTATTTTATTTATATGTTTCCAGTTAAGTAAACATTTTTTGGCATTTAAATAAATGCATAATATTATTATTATTTTTTCACAGATATCTTGGGCATTTGAAAGCATACGTGAGAAATAAAGCTCAACCAGAAGGCTCTATTGCTGAAGGATATTTGGCCGAGGAGTGTCTCACCTTTTGTTCCAGATATTTGGATGATATTGAGACAAGATTTACTCGAGTTGGACGTGTTGACGACACATCAACTCAATCTCAAATGCATCAGAAATCAAAAATATTTCCTGCTATTGGCCGATCAGTTGGGAGGACCTCATACGCGACACTAACAGAATTGGAATTATTACAGGCACATAGATATGTGCTGCTGAATAGTGAAATTGCAGATCCATTTATTGAAGAGTTGAGGATACAAACAAAGAGACGAATGAGAAGCCGAACACGAAATGAAAAAGATATAACGAAAGCTGTGAATAAAGAGCTGGTAGAATGGTTTGCACGACGTGTAAGTTTATAAATATTTCAATAAATACGAATATTACTTTGACACATACAATTTGCAAATCTATTAAATTATATTTTTTTTTTCAGATCATGAATACTGATACTCGAGCTGACTTTTCAGAAGATTTGAAGTTTCTTGCTAGAGGTCCTATAAAACAAGTTAGAAAGTTCAACGCTTATAATGTGAATGGTTTTAGATTTCGTACAGTCGATCGAGAAGTGGGTTTGAAAACACAGAATAGTGGTATTTTTACATTTGCTGAAGTGGAATACTATGGAAAGCTGCATGATATTATTGAATTAAACTACCACGGGCATTTTTCTGTTGTTTTATTCAAATGCAAATGGGTCGATTTTATCAGAGGTGTTAAAAGAGATTCATTGCAATTTACTTCTGTAAACTTCTCTCGCTTGATGGATGTTGGTGATCGTGAACTGCATGATCCATATATCTTAGCATCGCAGGCAAAAATGGTATATTATGTGAATGATGTTGTGGATGAAGGGTGGAGTGTAGTTACTCACGTAATACAAAGAGATTTGTATGATATGGGTGATGAAGTGGAAGATTTGACCTCTGCAATTGAATTTCATCAACAACAGGAAGCAGAATTATTTTTCCATCATGATATTGAAAATATTGGTCTAGCAAGGATGAATGAAGTGGATGAAGCAATGGAGCAGGAAACCGACATGATTGAAGGGGAAAATGATTGTATGTACAATTATTTATTCATTCAGCAACTACTTGTTTCATTTCTGTAGTCATTCATTATCATTGTTATATATATATTGTTTGTTAATACTGGGCATCTATTATCATTTTTAATTTTTTTTCTGCATGAATTTTTTGAAATATATATTCTGAACTTAATTTTATTTGATTAAATGACAGGAATGCCAAGGAAGAAGCGGTACACTATTCCTTCTTCTTCTGCGATAGATGACGATCCGTCTGTCCCCACAGCATCATCTCCCCCTGCACCATCTCTGACACCATCAGTGGATGCCTCATTAGAGGATGAGTCATCGCCTCCCCCTACAGGAGCTTCAGCAGCGGGGCAGCGACACGCCCACTCCAGTTCATCACGGACATTCTGGAGGGTCGCAGTCATAGGTACAAATTTTAATTAAATAAATTTATTGCATTTTGTTTATAGTAATTGTTTGCTCATTGCAGATGAAGACAATGAAACCGTGGAAAGAGACATAAAAAGTTCTGATGTTTGGAACATGCATGGCAAGAAGATAGTGGTGCCATTTGATTCTTATGGGGTCCCGACGGATGACACCGCAGGTTTACTTGGTCAGATTATAGGTCAGCTGGCAGCGGAGCCCGTTTCCCTGCCTATTTCGTATGATGATTGGAGGCATATGCCTCCAAACTGGAAAAATGAAGTTTATGATTCTCAGATAAAGGTAATTTTATTACTTTATGGTTTAATTGAATGTCATTTTACTAATATATTCAAAATGAATTTCTGTATACAGATGTTCTTCCACTTTACCATTGCTGATGTGATAGCACGGAAGTGGACATTGAAAAATCTTGGAAAAAAATGGAAAGTTTTCAAATGGAGGTTGTGGTGTGATGTCAACTATTCTTCATTGACCGTGCAGCAGATGTATGAGAAGATACCCAGTGGGGTACCGAAAGAACAGTGGAAGGTTTTTGTCGATAGACATCGTGATGAGAAGCGGATGGTATTGAAATATATATTATTATATTATCCTCATTTTACATTTATAAATGTACATGAAGAGGAGATAGACATTGAATACAATACTATTAAATTGAATTTTATTTATTTCAGGATCTCTCAAGAAAGAATGCTTCAAACCGGGCGAAGCAGGTAATCCCGCACACTGCGGGTTCAAAAAGCTTTTCAAGAAGCCGAATGTCATTGGTAATCTTTTAATTAGTTTAAATATTTATAAGATAATATTATCTATTTAACATATTTGATTGATGATTTATCTTTGTTTAATGCAGTCACAGAGTTTAGGGCATGAAGCTTCCCGAACAGAACTGTGGCTGGATGTTCATAAAAAAACAGATGGAAGTTTTGTTAATGAACCTGCCAGAGAAGTTTGGGTATGAAGTCAATTATTTATTATAATAACTTAATATCAGTTTTTACTATGTTAATATATATTGATATTTGATTTATAGGTAAAAATTAAAGAAAAATGGGATGCCAATCCTGGGCAATCCTACTCAGTCTCCCAGGATGACCCGGTTGGTCAAGTCCTTGGGAAGGAGCATCCTGGTAGAGTGCGCGGGATGGGTTTGGGACCCGTACCATCTGAGGTCTTTTGCATGCCATCAGGGATTTCGGCCTCATCTACTCCTGGTTATAGTCATTTCATACCTGAAGATGCTCAGAGGGAGATGTCTGCTCTACGAAACACAGTTCACCAGCAGGGGAATCAGATATCTGATTTGTAGAAAGAGTTGCTTGAAATACGTCAGCATATGAGCAGATATGCCCCCGATGGTAGTGCATCGGGTAGTGGTGAGCAGGTAAATCACAAAAAAATCAAAATCATTTAGTTTGAAAACTTTTATTGGTTTTAATTTTTATTATAAATATTCAACAATATTTAATTTTCAATATAATGTTCTTACAGGTGGCAGCAGGTGGTAGAGATGAAGGTGGAGAGGGTGACGATGCAGCATCAGATGATGAGTAGTAGTATTGTTGATGTGTTGAACAAGTATGATAACAGTTGGTTTGTAGTAAAGGCATTTCATTTGCTGAAAATTATTTCTTTTTAGAACTCTAGTGTTGTTCTCTATGTATTAAGATGGTATTCTGAGACTATGTTTGGAGTAATTAATGTTTAATTATCATAAAATCAAGAATTATTACCCATTTTAATTGTAGATGATATATTACACCATTTAAAGGAATCTGATAGGTTTTTTATGATTGATATATGGTCTAAAAATCACCCGAGGTGGTTGAATGATGAGGTTATCTTGAATACATCCTTCCCTCATAGGTTTGAATACATCTGGTTTGTGGTTATATCATTCAGTGTTATAATAGAAGAAGATATATAAATGGGGCTCACAATATATATGATCTATGAATTCATATACTAGTTCTTAGATGTGTACATTCATGAAATCATTATATACCAATTAGAAGTGGGTGGAAGTCAAAATTGTGATGGTCACAATGTATCCCCAATATTAGGGAGGATATGTGATCATATATTGAATAATGATTTCATAACATTATATAGAAATCAAGGAGTCGAGTTAAATACATTATATAGAATGATTGTACGTGGATGAGGTTTTAGGACTCCCCATGATACCATAATTAATTGTTTAGAATGTAATTCCTATTTCATATCATCATTATTGGGAGGAATATGGAATCCCTCCATTACCTAAACTCTCTTTAACCCCTAATCGATGGAAATCTGGAATTGAATTTCAATAAGTTGTGGGATTTTTTGGGAACATTAATTTTGACCTAGTTGCATTATGGGTGAATAAAACACCAATTTTTTTTTGTTTTCTGATAAAAATATACATCATTCATCTGTTTTTGTGTATATATTCTATGAGTTGTGTTGGATGTTGTATACTTTTACATTGTGATGTGTTTATGTTTTGTTTTGATTCTCAAGGATGATAATTGTTTAATAGATTTTTGTTTTGAGGGCCCAGAATTCAAAAGTCACTCCCTTTACATTTTTCCATGTCTTGTTTCTACTAAAAGGAATTTTAGAGGTGTTTTAGAGTCTTGGTGAGAGTTATGTGCATTCAAAGGGTCACCATTCCATGTTGTTGGTTGTGGTGATGGTTGTTTTGGCCATTGGTTCTTGTAGGTTGTCTATGGAGATGGTTGTGTGATGTTAGGATACACCACAATGAGTGAAATGGTATGGTTGGTTATGTTGTTGGGAATGGTGAATGGATGTCCACCCTGTGTAACATGGGAAATAGAATATGCACGGTGAAGGGAATTATATTGTTCATTTCACTTTTGGGTACCACCTGTGTAGCACGGGGAGCTAGGTTTAACCATGTCGTGGTCTTGGGTGTGGTGAGGAGAAAACAACCAATCTTTTTATGTTATGTCATAGTGGATGTTCATGGAGGGAATCGAGGGATCCAGCACACCTTGGTCCATTCCATGTTCTAGGATATGGTGGTGGTCAATTTTTTTTAAAAACACATGAAATGCAGGAAAGAGATATGGGTGACTTAGATCTCCTTTAACCAAGGGAGACCACAGCATATTGGGATGTCTCCACACTATGGAGAACCCATTTGGGATTTCCTCTATAAATAGAAGGCACATATGGACTTATTTTGATTTTCTTTCTTCTAATTTGATATTTGGATAACACCAAATCCCATTGATTACCTTTTACCATCTCTCTTAATGTTTTTATCCTCTTGGATTGTGGATAATTGAGTTCCATTTATTCAAGTTTCCTTCTTCTTTCCTTTCTACCTTTTATTATTCCCAATATTTTGGGTGTTTATTGTTGAGAACCCCTATATTTTTGGTTGAGTTATGAGTGTGTTTGGGTGATGGGATTCTGAGGATAGGTTTTGGTGGGTTTCTCTTATATCCTAGTGAAACTTGATCCTTTGTTTCTTCTGTTGCGATTATGGTTCTCCTTAAATCTCTAATTAAGGTAGGATATTTGAGTTCCCTCATTACTATTTTAAATATGTGATATTATAATACTACTATTTCATCTTGGGTGGAAGTTAAGATATTTCCTAATGAAAATAATTAATTGGATATATTAAAATTAATGGGAAGGGGTGATATCAAATGTGCTTTAGGTTTTTCATGATATTGATTTTCTATGAATGTGTGTTGGTTGTTGTTTATTATGAATTGTTTTTACTTCTATGAAATTATTATTGTTTCTAAAATTTAATTTGATAAATCACCTCACATTAAAATGATAATGTCTTTACTTATGGTAATTGAATTTCCTATCTGTAAACAAGGAATCATTGTCTTTTCCCTTTTCTTGTGAGGTTGATTTAATTTGATAGTTTGCATAATAGATGGAATTATGGTTATGGTTACTTTATGAGTTTGGATTATGGATAAGGTGATGATTTGTGATGCAAAAATTGTGGGTTGGATGTGTTTGAATTTTATAACATTGTGTCTTGTCTTGTTAGTTACTCAGTAGTTATGGAATTCTTGAAATGGTAAATCCTAGTAAATGAATGATGATGGATAAATTGGATAATTTTTCTTAAATTAGGTTGAAAAAAATGTAGGTCTTGAATATATAATGGATTGTAATTAAATATATAAATATGGTAAATGATTATGTAGGTGGTTGGTAATTGATGTAGTTAAATTGGAACTATGAAACTGGTGTATGGTTGTGTGCTTGGTAAGTGGGACTGGAAGGGTGGTAAGTGTTATAGTAGAAATTTTGATGTGCAATATTAGTGACGCATAGGTTGTGGTAGTTTATTGGCTTTAGTTGTGTGAACCTATAGGTTGGGATTGTGTGTAACTAATATACAATTTATTTTCCTTATTATTTGTATATACACACATTATGGGTTGTGTGTTTACAATGATTCCCAAAGGATCTAGTTTTCAGGTGTCTACCCCAAATATCCAGGTTAGTGATGGTGGATGTTTAGATATCCCATATACCACACTTTCTCTTCCAGGTGATGTTTTTATGCATGGGTTGTGATGGATTGTGGATATAGCGCACTTAAGGTGATGATTGATTAGATGATGAGGTGTTTTATAGAGGGGGGGTTTCCATGGTAGGAGGATGGAATGATGTTAATATCCTTCATGTTCATGATACCCTCTATCCTATTTATTGAAGTGGTTATAGGATGATGTGTAATTAATGGTTAAGTCACATGGTATGATGATGATGCACCTATAATGCAGTGATTTTCATGGGTTGAGATCTAGGGATTGACTGCTATGATGAGGCTTTTGAGGTATGATTTTGAAGGATATGGAAGGGATATGATCCCTAGGATATATTATGTTGGGATATGAGAGCATAAAATTAGTGGGGCAGTGGTGTAGCAGATGCAACATATTTTTTTTTCCAGTTCAACGTTTAGCGGCGGTTTTAACCGCCGCTAAATGCCATACCTGTGAGCATTTAGCGGCGGTTTTAACCGCCGCTAAATAACCGGGAATCCGTTAGCGGCGGTTTTAACCGCCGCAAAATGATGAACTGGGCAGAATTTAGCGGCGGTTTTAACCGCCGCTAAATATATTATGTTGATATTTAGCGGCGGTTTTCACCGCCGCAGAATAGGCGCATCAAACGACTGAATTTAGCGGCGGTTAAAACCGCCGCTAAATAAGATACCCATATAACCGCCGCGAAATGAAGAAAAACCGCCGCTAAATGACGGACATACGACACATTTCTAAAACCGCCGCGGAATCGAAAAAACCGCCGCTAATAGATTGCCGACGCCAAACTTAGCAGCGGTTTTTGTAAACCGCCGCCACACAATATAGCGGCGGTTTAAACCGCCGCTAAACCGGAAAAAAACCGCCGCTAGGATCGGCATTTGTTGTAGTGATAGTGTTCTCTGATACCACTTTGTAACATCCCTCGATCTGGCACTTTATCTAATTGTTGAAGTAATATGTTTATAGATCCTCAATCACACCTCCATGTACTCCAAGGATTGTTGACTAACAATGAGGGTGTGATAAGTATGTTGGGTATACTATACCTCTTGGTTTTAGAGTTACATAATTATAGAATAATAATACAATAATAAATCTCATAGTATCATAAATAATGAAACCAATTTAATATAATGGAAATACCGAAAAATAACTTCCAACTGAATAATCAAATAAATGATAAAGGGATAATGTAATGACAGTCTGAAATGTAACTAAATTTCATTCTAGGCATGATACAAATAAAATACTAGTAAACTTAAATAAACTCAAAATACCATTTTCCTGAATCCCATGTCGGTCCCATTTGTAAACTCAAGCCCATCCAACAAGAAACAATCAACAATAAGATCCCCTTACCTTGAAAAATCTTGCAACTATGTAATCTGATCAGGTATCAAATGACATCCTGAATAGGGTGTGATTATAACTCATTAGGTTTTCACCATTATGTCTAAACATAACCATTCTGATAATAAGTTCATGAAAAAATAAAAAAAACAATGTCTATTAATTAATTAAACAGTTAAATTATTACCACACAACCTGCTTCGGCACCATGCCAGAATATCCCTGGGCATGAATCACAACCATGCCAACCATAACCATATATCCATTGAATAAATAACACAAAATGGGTCAAAATCTCTATATAATAATTTTAACAATAAATATTGGTCAACCCTGATTTATAATCATTCGATCTTGTATTGAGGCCAAGCCCGGTATATAAGAATTTCAATATGTATCAGAGTCAAGACCAATATATTAACATTAAAACATGTTTCACTAGGAATATCCTAATATATAATCATTTTATCAGGTAAACTATTTCAACACTCTATATAAACATCTCACAAAAAACTAGGTCAGTGACCCATATAAGCATTATAATGTAAAATTCGCAATATATGTCATAGAAGCCAGGATATCACAATATCACATCGTAAGGATCAATGGTTAATTATTCAAATGTCCATTTATATTTAAATTACATGTTTCATTTATTGTTTCATCATAAACCATTCACTTTAAAGTCATTTCAATAATCAACCCATGCTAAGGAGAATACATATCAAGAAAACATCTTTAACTTATGTTAGTCTAAACACAATTTAAGCCCTTCATTAATTCATTTACAATCAATGGTTCTCCCACCTGAATGGAATCCACAGGACATGTAAATCAAAAATTAATCCAAATAGATTTCATGCAATATTCTGATTCATTATTTAATTAATTTTGGTGCATTATATGTTAACAAAATTGTAATATTACACATAATTTTAAATTAAACATACCATAAGGATATGATTTAAACCCCCTATCATTAACCAGTGATTAAATTAGTAATTTCAACGGAAAATTCCAATGACGAAGAAGGTTCAGAAAATAACAAGATGAAAACTTGATTAAATCAGATTAAGATTAACATAAAACCCAAATGTGGTCCCTGGCTTTTACTACCCTAATGTGGAACAATAAAAGAGGAAAGAGAAACCAAGGCCAAATATTTACTAGGGATCGATCCACAAACGGGGTGTCTATAATGGATAAAAGGATCCAAAAATTATCTAGGAAATTTTATAGGGTTAAAATGATAAAGGTTATGGTGGATTGAAAGAAAAAAAATCATCTTTATAGCACCTTCAAATTTATGCTCGAGAAAAAACACGGTGTGTAATTACTTTATATGTCGTGTATTTATTTTTAGATGGATACACAAAAAATCCCTTCATCTCAACTGAATTTTAATCTACCCAAACATTATAAGACATGAATATCTAACAATACGTGTAACCAGTTCACACCATTTATTGGTTTCATGACATGTGTTTAGCTTAATTTACATGTCATGTAATACATTTACACAGTGTGTGAATCCCCTAAAAACAACATTCAACCTAGTTTTCTACATAAGGATCCAAACACATCAAAATCCTTCCAAATCATGGAAAACCTCATAAACCAATTTAAAACATTTATTTTTAGGCACCATAAATTCAAATAAACATACACCCCTAAACATAAATTCATTTTCACCAACAATGTCTTTCTATATCTGAACAAGACTCAACAACCAAAGATCAGGTCAAGGAAAACGCCAACAGAAGACATTTATCACAAAAAAACAAAGAGGTGTGTACCTTTAAAAAGACAAGATCTTACATTTACAACCTTGCTAAATCATTTAACAAGATTTCCCCTCAGTAAATTAATTTTAAGAATGCTCATACCTTCCATGTTTAAAACATTCAATACTAGAAGAAAAATGATATACCCACAGTTTAGGAAAAAACCATGGAAATAGTTCACCCTTATATAAAATGGAAAGTAAATTTGGGGGAAGGACCTATACCCATAGTTCTACAAATTTTGTGGGTATAGGTCACCCCTATACCCATGGTTTTTAGAGAACTACAAGTACCAATTTGATGGGGGAAATTATTTTTTGGAAAGACCTATACCCATGGTTTTTGTAAATCATAGAAATAGGTTTCATTGGGAATAGAAAAATTGACGTAAGAACCTATAGCCATAGATTGACCAAACCGTGGGTATAGAAAATATTTCTGGGAAACTATACCAACTGTTTGGGTGAACTGTTGGTATAGATCACCTATAACCATGGTTTGATGAAATTATGGCGATATGTTGGCCAATTGTTTCCAATAATAATAACAATAATATTAAATAAATTATAAAAATAAATTTATATACATAAAAACATATTTACATTTGAATAAAATAATACAAAAATGTGTTATAAGATAGTGTTAAAGTGGTTTGTGTATAGGTAGAATGTGATAGGATAAATTCCCATCAGATGATTTTTTTAATAAAGAGTCAATACCCACGACTTGAAAAAACCATGGGTATAGGTTATCCCATTTTTTTGTAATGATAATAATAATAATAAATATTATATATATATATATATATTTAAATATAATAATAAAAAATATTTTATAGTATAGTGGTAATGTCGTTGAACTATAGGTGGTGGGTGTTGCGATCAAATCCCAGCCAATGTTTTTTTTTAATAAAGGACATATACCCATGGTTTGGAAAAACTATGGGTATAGGTTTATACCCACGACTTGACAAAACCATGGGTATAGGTATTTTCATTGAAATTTCCTACACCAATGGAGTAAGAACCATGTGTATTGGTGGCCAATACACATAGTTTGGTCAAATCATGGGTATAGGTCTATCCTCATGGATTAAGCACCCACAGTTCATAAAAACATGGTTGTAGCCTGTAACCATATTTTTCTAGGCAATAAATGTGATTTTGAATCATGATAATTGGTAAAGATTCTAGTAGACAGTCAATGATACCTTAAGGGTGACATAATTCTCATCCACTTGGTTAACCAATCTTATCATTTGTTTCCTTTGTAATAAATATCTTTTGTCCTTAATTTCTTCACAAAAAACATATTATCATCCCTATGAGACCATACCTTGAGTGCTTCTTCTCACATTATTAACATATAGGATATTGTTACATCTTTTTTTCCATGGTCTCTAATACCTAAACTATTGGCCAACTCTATCATTCTATTGTTTGGTGATTTTTGAGAGTTGCTTAAGGTGTAAATTGTTAATCATGTACTGTTATTACTGGTTATGAATAATCACAATAAACATCACCCCATTCATCATTTCATTTGTTTTATTATCTTCAATTTTTCCATTACATTTAATGTTAACCCAATTCCTTTTAGTTCCAACTATTGAGTATAAATATAAATCATCATATTAACCACACTAATAATAGTGTAAAACCACATAGTTGAAAAATAAATCATTGGATGTATAAATAAAGAAACCATATTTTAAATCTATGAAACCTTTGGTTTAACCATGGTCATCCATGATCATCATATATTTAAATATTTCAGGGTGGTTTATAATGGAAATCTTATTAACCAATGAATATCCCCTAAGAATTTCAAACTAGGTGTTCAGTAAGGCCCAATATCATGTATCGGGTAATGCTCTAGTCAAGACCAACATATCCTTTTTAGAGTTATTTACACAAGTTACCTGAATTCCTAAACAACATTCACATTTAGTATTCAATTAGGGATGCATTTTTAGAAAAACCACACTACTTTTATTATCTTAACATAGGGTGTTATCTTATAATTAGTATTATCCTAAGGGTTCTTAATACAAATTTTTCTTCCTAATTTAAAAAGGTTAACTAAACCTATAATCTGATAATAACTATATTGACTAAGTATTTCCATAGATAGATATTACATTTTTTATGAATATTCAATAAGTTAAATAAAAACAAACCTGAGGACCATAACCATTTAGTGTCATTGTATACTAAGTTCACAATATTATAATTTGGTGAAATACCATTGAAATATCATATAAAGAACTACTCCTTTACTAATCTTCAAAAATATACCCTGCTTAAAAACTTTCTTTATAACATGGGGAAAGGAAACATTTGAAAGGGTAAGCTCATATTCTCAACAATGTTAAAAGGAGAAATATAGATGGTTACATAAGCATTAAATGGTCATAAGGATATGAGGACATGATCATAATATTTGAAAACCATACCTTGAATGTCGATGATCATAATCTTATATTGTGCAATTAATATGGATAGTTAATAAGAAATTTATAATTAGGAAATAAAATAACATGATATATGAGAGAATAACATTGGCATAAGATATAGAATTTTTCATATACATAATAATAGAAATCATTTCTATAGTATTCAAGGATCCCTATCAAGGATATCATAGTGTTAGGGTTTCACTCCATAAACCATCATATTACCCAGGTTTTACTCCCAATACCATCATAGAATACAAAGCTTCTTACTGAACTGGGTTCACTCCCCATTCCAGTCCTTTTTATCTCATGACATATAGATATTAACCAATAAATTAGAGGGAGATATTGGTCCCACCCATAAAATAATGAAAATCATATATATGTTTTCTAAAAAATCAAAAATTATACATCATATAATAAACCATGAAATGAATGGGTTTCATAGAAATTCAATCATATCCAAACCTATGGAAAATCTACTGGTTTCCTAATAATTTTATCTATTCGTCATAACATAATCCATAAAAAATCAGGTTTTATAAGAATATTATAATGGAATAACCCATGGAATAGAAATTGGTTCTGTAAAAAACATTTCATCACAAAATTAAACCATATAGAGAAAGAATAATAATGGTATCCTTGGATCATATCCCTAGTAAAGAATAGGAAACATAAAAGTATGTGATATTATATAGAAAATGATTTTTAAAGATCACATGGAACATTTATTGAGTAAAAAACCTTTTCTATAAAATAACATTTAAAAAACATAAAATATTTTTTCAATCCTTTTCTGGAATAATAATAATGAAAAATTATAAAGTTATCTTCAAAAATCATTTAAAATATTTATTGAGGAAAATTTCCTTTCTCTTTTTAACGACACATTGGAAAAAATAAGACAAATTTAAAATGATTTTCATTGATAATAAAATTGGAATATTATAAAAGGATATTAAAAGTAAGTATTTATCATGAAGAAGAAGAATTATATTTCTGTTATATACACACACAAAATATTCTGTTCACATTTTCAGGAAGATTGAAATGGTCATTTTTTTTAAAAATTATATGAATATAACTTTAAAAAAATCATAAAAATTTAAAAACTTATAAAATATATTTACCTAATAATTTTATTAATTTTAAAAAATTTGAATGCATTTTTATAAAAAAAATTAGAAGA
Organism: Viscum album; assembly: GCA_963277665.1. Classification (NCBI taxonomy): domain Eukaryota; kingdom Viridiplantae; phylum Streptophyta; class Magnoliopsida; order Santalales; family Viscaceae; genus Viscum; species Viscum album. The sequence continues at coordinate 1,823,607,593 of OY728164.1, forward strand.
AAAATGGTTTTTGACCAAAGTGACAAATACAAATAACATTTACTCAAAATGTTCTTTTGAACTCTTAAGTAAATGAAAAGATTAAAATTAAGGGAAAGGAATTATAATGACATAAATAGAGGATATGAACATTCATCAATTTGTTGAGATATGGATCATAAAATTTTATTATTGGAAACATAATCATAAACAATCTTAATAAATGAAGATACTATAAGATAAAATATTTTCTACTTTTCTAAATTTGAATCATAATTCATATAAAGGAATAAAATTAAATGAAACATAAAATATCATGTGAATAAAAATATTTATGATATTACATGTCAAATGGTCTTTATATACACCAAAAAAATTAGATATGTGCGTAACATAAAATATGTCTCCAAAAAGGAAAATGGAGACTACAATATCTTAACAATTTGGTGACTTTTGAATTGTAAACAACATGAAAGCTAGATAATAAAATGGATATGTGAATAACCCTTATTTTATAAATAAATATCATTAAATACATTCATTTCTTGTTTTTACACAACATAAAATAAAAAGGTGGGGAATATGGATTTTGTATCATAAAAGTAAAAAAGCGAGATGGAAATCCCTTACCTTATGTCTTGAATTCCATTATACATGTTTGACAATCTTGTATAATAGATAAAATTTTATTATAAATATATTATAAAACCATATTAATATATATATCACCATATATTATATACGTATAAACTTTTATTACCCATTTATTAAAATTTTCTTCTTAAATACATGTTTTGGGTAATGACTACTTCATTTTTAACATATGTTTCGGTTTGGTGCTTTCAGTTCTTCTACATTGATCATGGTTCCATTTAATTAATTTCAACCAGGATATAAAGATCATATATATTCATTGTATATGTAATTCTATTAACCCATTATAGTCATATATAGGAAACTAATTAAACTATTCATGGAGATTGTAGGATTTACGTTTGCATTATTTTTATTTCGATTCCTCAACAAACGAAACATAAAAAAGGTAAATAATATATCATCCTAACAGAATCATTATCATGTAATATATATCATAAGTACATAATATATTTTTATAATATATATATATATATATATTCCACATATTTTCATTTAATCTAACTGTATTACTATCCAAGTAAATGGAGATGAAAAACACATCACATCGGTTCACGATGTGGTACTCTTCCAAACAGACGAGTGACATTATTGTATCCCTAAAGTAGGGATGGTAAAAAGAAAGATGTTCTATTACACTTCTATAATTATTTTTAGGTTATAAATATAACATATTTTTATTTACTTTTTCCTTATTTCCTTTCATGGAAAGAGTATTTGAAAAATGAATCACATCACTTCGTGAGGTGGTAGCCCGACGTACACATGATTGACGTTATCCTATCCCTCATAGAATGGAAGGTAAATAATTGAATATGAGATATTATAATTAAAAAATTATAATTATTCAAAAAATATAATATATATATATATACTTTAAATCCTTCATCATAATAATTTGTGAGAAACAGTGATGCAAAATGAACTACATTGGTCCACGAGATGGTAGTCCGCCGTACACATGATCGAGGGATTAGTTTCTTAATTATGGGAAGATGAGATGGATATAGGTCATTAAATTAACATAATAACATCGTATTATAATTTATATATCTTTATTATTATATTATCATCATTTAAGAAGAATTGAATGATGAGGAGGAAGAAATAAAATAAAATGATCTGTTAGGGACGTTACCTCTTCTTTAGAAAACTTCTTTCGGTTTTCAGCAAAAGGATTCGTAGGATGGATTTTGACCAAAATAAGTATTACTGGATGAGAGTATAGAAGTAAATAATTTATTGGTTAGTTTTTTATTAAACAAATGGGTATGGAAAGTGTGAAGATGATAGAAGAGAGGATGGCCTTTTATAAGTTAGGTTAGTTGAACAATTGTAATTTTTTAAAAGAAAAGGTGTACCCAAATTTTTCGCATCCAAACTGATCAAAAATAATCTTTTATAAAACATTTAATATTTAAGGTCTATATATTTCCATAAAGTATGTTTTTGTAAATTTTTTAGTCATTTTTAACCCTAATCATTTTAGTTTAACCCATGGTAAACTCATTTTTACCTTAACTGTGGAAAATAATTTTACTATTTTCACTATTCATTATGGTAGAAAATTAAGTTCAGCTTTTTAGATCATATAAATTTTTATTATTCAAAATACAGAATATATTTTATCAAATTCATTTCACATTATTGTAAAAAATAAATTTAAAATAAAACATGAAGATGGGATGAAAAACAGGTTTTCAAAATGTGTAATTTTCAAGCACAAGATGACTTTATATTAACATTATGTCTAATAATAATCATTATATGAATATAAAATAAAATTTATTGATATATAATCTATAAATTTCGTTAAAAAAATTCATCATTTGGGATTATTTTAATTTATTAAAATGTATAATCATTATGTACATTAAAATATTTTTTTAGAAAAAAACCCATGTATTAAACCCAAAAGTAGATTTATACTAAAATCCAATAAAAAGTTGATTAAAAAGTAAATAAGTAGATTAAATAAAATTAAATAATAATTATATTAATTGAAAAAATAATGGGACATTTTAATTACTTATAATATTTATAAGATATGATACTTTTACAAAAAATAATCAGTATATTTCACCATTCACTAAAATATCAATATGTTCTGAAAAATACCGAAACATTATCATACGTTAATTTTGATAAGATTATTTCCAAAATGATATTTATTTTAAGAAAAAAATTTAATGTCTTTATAAATTAATTATAATATTTTCTCATAAAAAATAAAATCATTTTCTTGAAGAAATCATCTTTTTGATTAATATAATTACATTACTAAAAATTAATTGATTATTTACTAATAATTTATAAATAAATTTATATTGAGTAGGAAAATAATATATAGTTCATAAAGTATTTAATATTATTCATACCCAAATATTTAATTTCTAATTTATAATGGCTATATTTAAAATAATATTATGTCATAGTTTGTTGAAACTCATTTTTGAAAGACATGCACAATATCAAGGAAACTCAATGTTGTTTGTAACACATGCTAAAATAGATGTTTCATATAATGTAATCTCTTCAAAAATATAATATAATTTTAAATATATATATATTTTTTATAAAATCTTCAGATGTTAAAATATGTAAAAACAATATATATATATATATATATATGCATTTTATATTTATTCTCCGCATATTCACAATTAAAATCCCATTCAATGTGATCTAAATATATTAACAATTTCACTATTTAATCATATTAATTCTAGAAACCTATGTCTCTAGAAAATAGAATCCTTTAATATAATATCTTTTTCCTTGGCGGTTCTTCTTCATATACTAGCATCTCTAGATTCATCAGCTATAGGAATATAATTATGTGACATTAATGCCACATTCATGTGGAAGTTTTGATCCCTCAATGATCTACATCTTTGTTGCTTGGGTTTCATGCTTGGCATATAACTATAGTTCACATCCTCCTATATTGGATTTCTTTTTCAGCTCGCTGGATTTTTTCACTGCATGATGTGAGCACTATCATTATTTATCATGTTAGTATTCTTATAAAGACCTTAACCCTAGTATCCCAGAGTTAGTGTTGTTCTTTATTACATCGTCATTGATACAATAGTTGAATTATAAAGGACTGATATGTTTAGTAGTCTTATAAGATATATTACATACAAGAACTTTACATTAAACTTTAAAACAGAAAATAAATCATAGGATATCCTTTGAGAATATCATTATTCCCCTAGCTTTACCCTGGATATCAGTCATCATACACATCATGGAATCCCATGAAAAATAAAATATAATAAAGGGGTGATCATATATGCTATGTAATGATAATCATATTGTGGAATATATTATGTATAAATAATCATAAACCTCAAGGAAATTTGTATAGTTGAAATAAATTCTTTTAAACATAATCCTAAGCATAATAAATACAGAATAAATAACACCATATAAAATAATCACATGATCTAGAAATCATAACCATGGATGTTCTACTAAATAAGGTATATTTTATCATAATAAATAAAAATAATGTTGACAAATATTGAAATAAGGTATATTTTATTATAATAAATAAAAATAAATAAAATATAAGATTCAATAAAGGATGTTGACAAATATTGAAATACTCTAATACAATCATTAGAAATATCATGAGAAAAATTCTCTTTTACTATGAAATCATTTATTTAAAAGTTTTTCATTTATAAATGAAAATATTTTATTTAAAACTAACTCTGTAAACATGTAATGAAATTTAAAAAACATCAAGGTTTCATGATGGTGGTTTTATCCTCTCATGTCTTATAAGTTAAAAAAATCGATTTTTTTTATTTTTGTTGAAAATTTTATAATGTACCTCATTTTGGAAAATGAAAAAAGGATTCCTTTCAAAACATTTTATAAAAACTAAAGAATTGGTAAAAAACATAAAAAATTGGTAGGATGATAGTAAACATATTTTTTAAAATATGTTTAATAAAAATGGATATGGATGATAAATATTCCCCAATAGATACTTACATATAAACAATCTAGAATAATAATGAGATTGTGAAATTAACTCTTATCTTGCTTTTCTTTTTGAGTGAATGTTTTTTATCAACATGTATAGTGGTTTAAATAATATTATATCTTATTCCATAGCTATATTAATATTTATGATATAATTTATTATTTTCTTATATTGTTTTGTTAATAATATTCTATTATTACCCTTGTTTAGGGTGTTAAGTGCTTTATTTTCCTATGCATGTTTTCTCATGTGAGTCATATTTATTAGGTATAGGATATATATATATCATATAATTAATGATATTTCATTCATATATATTATATTTACTCATTATATATATTTTTATAATCATAATTAAATGTTTAAGGTGGAAAATAAATCTCATCACATCGTGGAGATGGTAGATCGTACATATGAACAAGTGACGATATCATTCCATTAATGGTGAAAGAATAAGTAACTTTATTGTATGTTAATTATACTGAATAAATATAATGTCATCTTTATTATTTATATCCATTATATCCATCATTATACAAATCAAAATAAATTAGTGATGAAAAACATATTACACAACACCAGGGAGATGGTTGATTGTATGTACACATGCATGATGTTTTCTCTTTTTTTAGGATATGTAAAAGATCAAATATAGTGTTAAAATAATAATTACGAAATATAATAATTTATATTATAATTTATATTTTACATTAATATAGAAACAAAACATGAAGATGAACTATGAGAATAAATAAACTTGAATAAGTTGGTAAAACAATTACCGCTTCCTCAGTGGACTCCCTTTGATTAACACCTTAACACCTATAAACATGGTGTTATGTCAAAAAAATGCCTCAACAATGTGGAGAGGGATTATATTAAGAAATTTGGATAGATATTTTCTGAACCAAATATTTTTTTAATTGTTTTTAAAGAATAACAATGGGAGGCCTTTTATAGGACCTGGTAGGGTCACATTAGGAAATTCTCAAAATACTAAATTAATATAAATTATTTTTCAATTAAAAATTGATATTTGAGGAAATATTTAATCTTATTATGTCCATTTGAAAAAAAATTTATATTTTATTAATTTTATTTCATTTAATAAAATATTATTTATTTTAAATTATCATTCATGTCAATTTTAAAACTATTCATTATTTTTCTATTTAAAAATATTATAACAACATGATAATGTAGAAAAAACACTTCTAATATATCCCTAACATGTCTAGTTTTCTTTTTAAATTATTTTATTTAATTAATTTTGTCAAATTATATTCATTTTAATATTTTAAATATCATTTATTTAAAATTTCTATTGGTTAAAAAGTTATAACATCATTATTATGAAGGTCTTTAATTAAATTATTTACTCCCTAAAAATTAAAAATAAATTATCCTAATTAAGATAAATTCATTATATATGAGATGATAATTTATTTTATAATTTACCTTATTTATAACTCTATATTAAAAATAATTTATTTATTAAAAATATGATTATGACATTTTTAACATATCTTTAAATAAAATAAAATAAATGTCATAATCTATCCCAAGTAGCATAAAAATGATTATAATTTTGGAATAAGTTAAATTTGGTCATAATCCACTAATCTAATAAAATTAGGACATGTTTAAAGGTAATTTTATAATATTATATTATTTTTTACCTTTAATTACATGATTTACCCTTAATCATGGTAAATAAAACATTACTAAAGTTAATATTCATAATTCCCAAAAATATAATGAAACTATTTTAATAATTTGGAACCTATGATTAAAACTAAGGATTCCATTTTTTAAAATGCAAAACACTTAAGTTGAAGTAATTAGCTTAAACTAAATACTATATATGAAATTAGAATATGAGTTCTTAAAAGTAAAAACATTCAAAACATTGAAATGTTTTAATATAGAAGTTCAATTGAAAAATGATTCCAATGACATACATCATATTAAATTATAGAAATATATTCTAATTATACTTTAAAACAAATAACAATTACAACTTAACTCTATAAAATACTTCAACGAAAAAGGTTATTTTCAATTAAAATTTATTATTTTTTACTATTCATCAAAACATGGAACTTATCATAAAATACCTAAAAGTAAGACAAATAAATTTTTAAATCCTGATTTTAAAGAATATATTTATTTTATAATATATTAAAGTGTGAAAATTGTATTTAAAATGGGTTCTCCATTAAAAGGTGGTAAAATTACATTTTTTAAAAACTACTTATATTGTAACATCCCAAAAAAATAAAGAATAAAACATTTTCATATTTATTAATATTTATGAATTAAATATTAATTTTAGTTTAAATGGGTTGCTATGTTCGATAGCATACCCGATACGCAATAAAGAGTTTCTTTGAAATCTTACGTTGCACACTAGTACTAAAATAATATTATTTTAAATGATAGTTAACACGTAGCCATTGTATTGGCGATAATGAATAGAAATAACTAAAATATGATTATATATGTTTGTTAAATGTTTTTACATTTATCCAATAAAAGATAAAGGCCTAAAATATGAAACGAATTCAATTTTAGGCATATATACTCTAATTTTCACTAAAGGCCCACTTATCGCCTTTTGATGGAGAACCGTCATTAAATATAGTTTTGGACACTCTTATACATTCTATTGGACCAAATAAAATTCTTCTTTAGAACCGGGACATCAAAATTTACATTGTGTAAATTTTTGGTATTTTTTCGATAAAGTTCATTTTTTAATGAATAGTGAAAAATGTTGTATTTTAATTCAAAACCTCTTTTTAATATAATTTATTAATATGATTAGATTATCTTTTTAATTTGTTTTAAATTGAAATTATAATATGTTTTTACCATTTAATCAAATAGTGGTTGTTGGAATTAATTTCATTTTGAAATTGACTTCAATTAGTGTCAATCTTTTGATATATATTGTTTCATAAAAACACGCTATTTGTCATGATAGCGGAAATTAATTATTAAATTAATTAATGTAACTTATATGATTTGAATTTTGTAAAATAGAAATCATTTTTGAAGTCGGGATATCAAATATATCATAGGGTGAAGTTTTGGTATTTTTCTGAAAAACTCCAATTTTTGATGAATAGTGAAACCTCTAAGTGGCACTTAAAAACCTGATTTTTTTTGTTTAAATGAAATTTTACCAACTCTGTGTTTTTAATTTCAATAATATGACATAAATTGTTGTCATTAATAAGTAAAATTTTGTTCAATTGGATTAAAATAATTTTTCATGAATAGTAACTTTTATGTTTGTAATCGCGATTATAGGTAATTAGTGTAATTTAAGGTAAAAATAATGTTTTAATATTATGAAATGACCTTGAAATATGTCCTACCCTTATTCGATGTGTCATGGGCGACCAAGACAATCCATGGGTGAACTTGGGGACCCCGTGGAGCCACTTTGGTAGGAAAATGACATTAATAACTTTTTATTTAATGTTAAAATAAAAATGTCACAAACATGTATTCTTTTACTAAAACAATTTTTAAATGGGGTTATACAACTCAAATTTTTTACTATAAATATTCATTATAAATATAAAACAATTTCCTAAATAATGTTATTTTTTTTATAATTTTTAGACATTAAATAAATTAAATTATTTTTGACACCATGATGATGCAACAATTACCTCATTATTTAACGATTTAAATAAAATGAAAAGATAATGAAAAATATAAGACCTACACCTGTCAAAAACTTATTGGATGGGTGGATTTATAACTCTTATCACTTTATCCTCAAAATATATAATTGTGGGACCTTTAAAAACCTAAACTCATTTTATAATAAAGTAACCTTTTATAACTTTCCAAGAGTGCCCCTCCTCTCCTCTTATAAAAGGACCCCACCTCTACCACCGTACCCACACCTCTCAATCCTTTGTCTCGGACAAATCCTAACCATTTTGTCTCTCCACATCCCTCTCTTACTCCTATAAGCCTCACTTTGGGCAGATGTTATTCCAAGGAAGCCTTCGAGCTCAAATCAAAAAGAGTTACCCGATTTAAAGGTAGTGTCTTCTCTTGTGTTCTTATGTTTTATTTTTCTTCTCCAACACCCTAAACTCTTTTTATTACTTTATTTTGTAACAACACCAGTATCTTCAATATACTAGTATGTTTTTATGATAAGGATTATAGCTACACCTACACACACCTTCGTCTAATGGTTAAAGAACATATTGTTTCTGTGGTTGGCGATTTTATGCCTCACGAAACGATGATTGTTCAATCTTCTTTAAACACATTTTATGGTGGCCATTAATATGTCACACTATTTATATATGATATATATTACATTTATGTTTTCCTTATGATTATTTATTTTTCATTTGTGGCATACCTTTATGGTTTCCATTGTGGGTAAACACGATAATTTCATTTTAGAAAGTGTGGACTACGGCCCCTCAAAGTGATTTGATTCGTTAATTCCATATGTGGGACGTATAAAGGATGGAGTTAATGTTATTATATATGATGTTATACTGGAATTATAATATACCCTTATATCATTATGATTTTACTCCATTAAATATGAAATAGAACTGAAAGTAGCGTTCATGCTTACGTACGACTTACCGTCTCCATGAATGGTGCATTTCATTTCTTACCTCTAAATGTTATGTACTATTATAAATACATGTATATGATAGATATATATGATATATATTATATCCAAATCATGAATATCATTCTGGATATAATGAATCTTTGACCACATAAACAACATGTAATTGTAAGAAGTCCATTTTTGACTTATGAACCAGATATCGACAAAATGAACATTATTAACTTAAATGTTTATATAATGTTTATAACATGGAAATAAGTGATATAAAAGGAATAGTAAGCTTGAAAAAAGTTCTTAAGAAATTAGAAATTAACTTTAGATTATTATTCAAGAGACTAAAGAGCAATCGAGTCACGTCGGACCCAAGGTACGGGACTTCGTCTCAATCTCCTTTCATTGAGGAATATTTTGATCTATTACAAGGATTTATTTTATACGGTGTATAAACCCCTTTGACTTTTAATTTTATACAAAAAGAATCTTTTTCTATGAATCGTTTAACAAAACGACAAAAATGAATGTTTCTTTTAACGTACACGGTGACAATGACCTTTTCCGCTGCCACGAGTATTATTTGGTCTTCAGCTTCCTCAACAAGCCGTAATGTTTTTAAAATGAAATAAATATCATATACTCTTTACTGTATTTTGGTATTGGAAATGGTTTTTATAATGTATTTTTTATGTCTTTATATTTAACTGATATATTGTGATCAAAGTGTGTAAATGTTTTCTTTCCATTATATTTGTTTTATGTCTTATGATTTTATAATGGTACTCGGACATTTGATGAGTGGTTACGTGATAAACTATATGACGGGTGGTGCTGTGAATACCAGGATGGGTGGTTACGTTATAACCTCCAATGCATTGGGTATGGAAGTCGGCTGTATGGCTATTCCATTAAGTGATATGTGTAGAAGTCGACCATATGGTTATTCCATTTAAGTATGTTTATGTCCCAAGTTACCTTTATATGTTATGTGTTCTTTATATGGATTTTATGGTAATATTTTGGTTACAAAAGGGTAAGTAATGATATTTTATTTAGTAAAGAGTAATTACTACTCCATAAAGGTGAAAAGTATTACTTTGATAAAGTCTCCATGGTTTACTTGTTTTCCTTCTTTGTGTATCACTTACTGATCTTTTTATGATCACCCCAAGTTTTTGAAATGTTTTTCACAGGACTTAATGTGGAATAGGGTCAAAGATGGGATCAAGGAATAGTCATTCTATCTAAAACATGGAACTAGACATGTTTATTTTTAAGCATAGTTATTTTATGGAAACTTTGTAGAAGTGTCTACTTTGTATTCTTTTGAGATGTAATAGTTATGTCCTAATTCTATAAAACTCAAAACCTAAAAAGATCCTCGATGTGAATTATTCATTTAATTCAATATTAAGTAAGGTTTAAGTCCAAGGCCTTATAGTTGGTAACAGAGGTCGGTTTAGAAAACTTTAGGAGTTAAAAAATTGTTAAATTATAAATTAATTTATGGTATGATTGAAATGATATAGAATTTAAAGATAACCATGTTGCTTCGCCTAAGATATTTCAATGTTCAGAATGGTTTTCCGTAGAGAAAACAAGGCAGCTATGTTGGGACGACATCAGGAGGAAGACAACCTTCCAAATCAGCAACCTGAGATGGTTGGAATTGGAACTGAATAGTTTTTTGTAGTAATGGAACAGTTGACTCAGGCTATAAATGGTGGTGGTATCCATGCACGAGATCAGCCAGATCAACCACAGAGGAACATGTCAGTGGTGGGACATTTCATGAGGCAACATCCCCCATCATTAAGAGGATCATCTGACCCTGTTCTAGCTGAACGGTGGATTAAAGCACTGGAGAAGATTTTTGATGTCATGGGGTGTTCAGAACATCAAAAGGTTAGTCTTATTATTTACCATTTTGAAGGTGAAATAGATCAGTGGTGGTCGATGATGAAAAATATCAGGGATAGTGATGAGATTGATGATCTTCACTGGGATGAATTCAAGGTATGTTTCTAGAGAAATATTATCCTAAGATAGTTCATCTTAGGATGGAAAAACAATTCCTAGAATTGAGGTAGGAGGATGACTCAGTGGCTGCTCGTGAAGCAAAGTTCACTCGACTGGCAAGGTATGCTCCAAACATCACACGAGATCTTGACAGTAAAGTTAACCATTTTTACTCAGGTTTAAAGCCAAATTATCAAAGGGCTTTAGATTATCGTGAGTTCAAAAGTTATGAAAAACTTTTTTTGATGTGCGGAGAAGGTGGAAATTGAGTTTGTCGATGATCAGGTGTTCTTTGACAAACAACAGAATAAGAGGTCCAGTTGGCAGGAAAAGGGGAAGAATTCATCAAAGAAACAAGGAGGTAAGAAAACCAAATATCCATCCTATGAGAAGTGTGGTAAAATGAATCCTGGAAAATGTTTATCAAAGTTTGTAAAGTTCTTTCGGTGTTGTAAGTCTGGTCATATTGCTCGTAACTATAAGGAAGATGATCGAGAAGGCAATGAAAATCTAGCAGTAATATGTTTTAAGTGTAATGAAATGGGCCATTATGCAAATGAGAGTCTAATGAAGAACTCAACTAAGGGAAAGCATCCAGACTACATGCAGAAAGGGGTGGTGAAATCCTTTGCAACTACTTCAGCAGATGTTGGGTCATCGAATGAAGTAGTATCAGGTACACTGTTTGTTTGTTCAGATTATGCCAATGTGTTGTTTGATTCAGGGTCTACACATTCATTCATTTCTAAGAAGTTTTATACTAAATTGGGAATTTCATATCAAGATATGAATCCTGAAAATATGGTAAAAACACCCAGAAGAAACGTTGAGACAAAAAGAAATTATAAGAACCTTCTTATCCTTGTGTGTGGAAAAAATCTACCTGCAAACCTTATTTTTTTCCTCTAGTAGAGTTTGATGTAATTTTGGGCATGGATTTGCTTTCTGTTTATCATGCTAAGATTGACTGCAGAGCTAAAATGGTTTCTTTTTAAAAGGATTTTTAGTTTTTGTACAAGAATTAACCCTTGCTTTTGATAACATATCAGGAAGTTGAGAAACTGGTAGAAGATGGAAATGAATGTTATCTTTCACATATTGTAGAAAATAAAGGAACTGTTCATATTAAGGACATGCCAGTGGTAAATGAGTATCTTGATGTTTTTATTGATGAGTTTCCTAGTATTGTTCATGATCGGGAAGTTGAATTTACTATTTACTGAGTTCCTAATTCTAAGACAATTTCAAAACCCCCTTACCGAATGGCTCAAGTTGAACTTTTAGAGTTAAAGAAGAAATTGCAGCAGTTATTAGATAAAGGTTTCATTCGACCTAGCACATCACCATGGGGTGCTCCTGTCTTGTTTGTTAAAAATAAAGATGGTTCAATGATACTTTTCATTGATTATAGAGCCTTGAATAATATCACTGTTAAGAATAAGTATCCTTTTCCTCGTACCGATGATTTGTTTCATCAGCTCCAGGGAGCTCAGTATTTTTCGAAGATTGACTTGAGGTCGGGGTACCATCAGTTGAAAGTAAAAGAAGCAGACGTTCCAAAGACTATGTTTCGTACTAGATATGGCCATTATGAATTTGTAGTTATGCCTTTAGGGTTAACCAATTCACCTGCTGTATTCATGGACCTTATGAATAGAATTCTCCATGAGTTGTTGGATAAGTTTGTGGTTGTTTTCATTCATGATATTTTGTTGTTTTCTAAAAGTAAATAGGAGCATGAAAGTCATTTAAGGGTTATCTTGAAAACCTTAAAAGAAAAGAAACTATATGGAAAATTCAGCAACTGTGAGTTTATGTTACAAAAAATTTCTTTCCTTGGTCACATTGTCTAAAAAAATGGCATAATTGTTGATCCTGCTAAAACAAAAGTTGTTGAAGAATGGCCAAGACCCTCAAATGTAACTGAGATCCGTAGTTTTCTTGGTTTGGCAGGTTACTACATAAGGTTTATTGAAACAATTTCACGGTTATCTTATAAGGCCCCAGCCTTAAACCTTACTTAATCTTGAGTTATTACAAGATTACACATTGAGGATCTTTTCAGGTTTAGAGTTTTAGAGAATTAGATCATGAAACTTGCATTACATTCCACATTTAAACAAAGTGGTTACATAAAAGACAGTATTCATTCTTCCCATCAACGGAAACATATTTAAAATAAAACATGGATTCTTTCTTGACACATCCTTGACACTATCATCACATCATGTACCCTTCCCTTGACCTGTGAAAAACATTTCAAAAACTTGGGATGAGCATAAAAAGCTCAGTAAGGGATATATAGATATTGAAAGGAAACATGAGTACATGTATACATAAGAATGAAATCATACTTTACCCATAAAACATAGGCATATCAAATCATGAATAAATCATAGAAATCATAAGACATAGAGGTAGCTTGAGGCATTCATAACATTCTTACGTAGGGAGTAACCCTCTTGGTTACGTTTGGAATACCCATCACAGTATATTCCCTAAAATCTCTTCAGAGAAACCTTAACGTTTCACTCCTTCGCGTTACCCAATGCATTGGAGAGCTATATCGGGCTCACCCGCCCTTAGTTTATCACGGAACCACCCGTTCTTCATAACAATGCCCAAGAACCATAACATAATCGTATCACATAAACATGAATAAAGGAAACATAACATTTCCACATTTCAATCACAATATAACATTTTAGGATATTGAAATAATGAATCCATTCAAAAAGAAACCATTTCCAAAACCATTTAAAACATTTAATAAGGAGATTTTTGAATCAAAGTGTCCCATACCACCTTGAAGCTTTTAACATTTTAAACCATTAATATCCATATAAATAAATCCTTAAAACCATTTTGAAAACATGGATATTAATAAGAACAAATAATTAAAACATTTAAAACGATATTTTGGTTAAAGGGGTTTTACCAAAATTAGAGACACTTGAATACAATAATCGAGGAATAACATTTAGTCAGAACATTATAATATCATGAGAATAAAAGGATTCATGATATAATACTCCAAAGGATAGTATATACACCATATAAGAGTGAATTGGTGCATAACAACAATGAACCCTCAATAGAAAAGTCAAATTTGATGAAATCCCTTATAAAGAAGGTATCCTTAAATTAAGGACAAATCAATCTCAAAAATATGTGTGAAAAATATAAATACACCCAATATAATTGTACATTAAGTGTACAACAATAAAAGGTCATTCACACATATTCAATGGATGACATATTCAATGACTACATGTTGAACCCAAAGAAATCGAAATTGGGTTAAAAAGTTCCCTTGACAGCCTAACGGCATCACATCAAAATGAGTTGATGAGAGACAAAAAGTGTATCTCATCACTTGGACATAAAATTTACATCAATAAGGATGTATGATAACATAACCCAAAATAAAAATATGTAAATTAAAAGACCCAATAAAAGAAGTCTTTTAAAAAAGAGGAGGGTGAAAGGTTCCCTTACCGACTTGGGTATCTTTCAAAACATACACCCCATGAAAGAAAGACAATAGGTCATTGATGTAAATACCCATTAATGAAAGTATATTACACAAAGAGTAGAATAATGGTCTGTACATACACCACTAAATGTAATTTGTGGTGAATGTAGCATAAATCTCACAGGAATAAAAGTGAGATGAAAAATCCCTTACGAAAACTCGGCAGCCTAACGGCGCCACATAAAACGTCCGAATATGGATTTATGAGATCAAATAGAGTATCCCATCATATTAAAATAGAATTTACAGCAAGTGTAATATAAAAGAAAACCCCCAACATTGCAAGGAGGTGTTTAAAATAAGTGACATAAAGGAGAGTACTTAAAAAGAAAGAGAGAGGTTAGATCTCTTACGAAAGTTCGGCAGCCTAACGGCGCCACTCAAAACTTCCAAAATAGATTGATGAGAGAGAATAGGGTCTCTCATCACATGAAAATAAAAATTACAGTAATTTTAATATAAAATATCATCCCAATAACAAGAAATATGAGCTTTAAAAGGAATGACATAAAAGTGTGTACTTAAAAAGAAAGAGAGGTGTAGGATCCCTTACCTCGGGTCCGACTTGACTCGGTCGTTCTTTAATCTCCTGAATAATAAACTTGAGTTAATTTATACTTCCTTAAGAACATTTTTCAAGTTCATTATTCCTTTTATATCACTTATTACGATGTCATAAACATTATGTAATCATTTATGTTAATAATATTTGTTTTGCCGATGTTTGGTTCCTAAGTCGAAAGTGGACTTCTTACAATTACATGTTGTTCGTGTGGCCAAATGTTTATTATATCCAGAATTGTATTCATGATGTATATATCATATATTTCATATATATCCAGTACATTCATTAATTTATAACGTTACATAATCATTTAGAGGTAAGAAATGAAATGCACCGTTCATGGAGACGGTAAGCCGTACGTACGCATGAACGCTACTTTCATTTCTATTTCGTATTTTATAGAATGGAATAATAATGATATAAAGGTATATTATAATTCCAGTATAATATCATATATAATATCATATTTCCATCCTTTATACATCCCACATATGGTATTTAACGAATCAAATCACTTTGAGGGGGCGGTAGTCCGCACTTCCTTAAATGAAGATATCGCGTATACCCATAATGGAAGCCATAAAGGTAAGACAAAAATGAAAAATAAAGAAGCATAAATAAAACATAAACATATTATATATCATATATATAAATAGTGACATCATAATGGCCACCTTTGAAGGTTTTAAATGAGTATTGAACAATCATCGTTTCGGGAGGCAGAATTTCACCATCCACGGAAACCGTATGTTCTTTAACCATTTGATGTAGTTTTGTGAGAGTGTAGCTCGAATAAATCTTATAACAACATCCTAGTATATTGAAGATACTGGTGTTGTTACAAAAGAAGTAAATAAAAAGAGTTTAGGGGGTTGGAGAAGCAAAATAATACAAATGAACATGAGAGAATGAATTACCTTTAAAAGTGTAACTCCTTTTGATTTGAGCCTAAAGGCTTCCTTTGAAAGGATTCTTCCCAAAGGGAATCCTCTAGGATGAGGAGAGGGATGTGGAGAGAGTAAATGGGCAGGGGTTGGCCGAGCCAAAGGCTTGAGGAGTGTGGTAAAAGAGGTAGAGGTGCGGGCCTTTTATAAGAGGAGAGGAGGGGCACTTTTGGAAAGTAAAGAAATATTACTTTATTTGAAACTGAGTTTCGGTTTTAAAAGGTCCCACATTGATATAATTCGTGGATAAGGTGATAAGTCTTAGAAATACACTCATCCAATAAGTTTTGGACATGTTTAGTTCATATATTTTACATTATCTTTCCATTTTATTTAAATCGTCAAATAATGATGTCATCGATGCATCATTATTATGTCATAAATAATATAATTTATTTAATGTCTAAAAATTATACAAAAAATACTATGATGTAGGAAATATATTTATCTTTCCAATTACTATTTATAATCAAAATTTGGACTTGTGTAACCCCACTTAAAAATTGTTTTAGTAGAGCATATCATGTTTGTGTCATTTTTACTTTTACATTAAATAAAAAGTTATTTATGTCATTTCCCAACCAAAGTGGATCCATGGGGTCCCCAAGTTGGCCCATGGCTTGTATTGGTCTTCCATGACTCACCCAATATGTGTATGACAAGTTTCATGGTGTTTTCACATTCTTATAATATCATTTTTACCTTAAATTACACTAATTACCACTAATCGCGATTAAAAACTTAATAAGTTACTATTCACCAAAAAATTATTTTTATCCCATTGAACCACATTTTACTTCTTAATGACAACCATGTATGTCTGATTTTCAAAATTCAATACACATTAGTGGTAAACTTTCATTTAACTGAAAAATCAGTTTTCTTGATTACCACTTAGTGGTTTCACTATTCATCAAAAATTGAAGTTTTTCATAAAATTACCAAAATTTCACCCTAAGCTATATTTGATATTCCGAATTCAAAAATGAAGTCCATTTTACAAAATTCAAAACATATTAGTCACATTAATTAATTTAATAATTAATTCCCGCTGTCAGAGCAAATAGCGTGTTTTTATAAAACAATAAGTACCAAAAGATTGACACTAGTTTAAGTCTGATTTCAAAGTGAAATTAATTCCAACGACCAGTATTGGATGTAATGGTAAAAATATTTTATAATTTCACTTTAAAACCAATTCATAATATTATCTAATCGTATAAATAAATTCGATTAAAAAGAGGTTTTGAATTAAAATACAACATTTTACACTATTCATTAAAAAAATGAACATTATCGGAAAGATACCAAAAATTTACACAAATTAAATTTTGATGTCCCGATTATTAAGAAGAGTTTTATTCGGTCCAATAGAATTTATATGAGTGAACAAAACTATATTTAATGATGGTTCTCCATTAAAAGGCGATAAGAGAACCTTTAGTGAAAACTAGGGCATATACGCCTATAATTGAATTCTTTCCGTATTTTAAGCCTTTAGATTTTATTGGATAAATTTAAAAACATTTAAAAACATTTATAATCATATTTTAGTTATTTATATCCATTCCCTCCATTACAACGGCTATATGTTAACTAACATTTAAAATAATATTATTTTATCATTAGAGTGCAACGTAAGATTCCCAAGAAACTCGTTATTGCGTATTGGGTACGCCATCGAGCATAGCGTCCCCTTTAAAGTCATATTAATGCCTTATTCACAAATATGGATAAATATGAAATGTCATATTCTTTATTTACCTGGGGTGTTACATATCTAGTCCAATGACTAAGCTAACTCTAAACGGTGTTATGTTTATCTGGAAAAAAGAATCTGATGATTGTTTTTAGGAGGTGAAAAGAAGATTGGTGAATGCTCTAGTTTTGGCACTTCCTTCCAAGAATGGTGAGTTTTATATATACAGTGATGCTTCGTTGAAGGAACTTGGATATTTCCTTATGTAGAATGATCAGTTAATTGCATATGCTTCATGTCATGTGAAAACTCATGAGGTAAATTACCCTACACATGACTTGGAATTAGCAGCTGTTGTTTTTGCTCTAAAAATTTGGAGGAATCATTTGTATGGAGTAAAGTGTGAAATATATACTGATCACAAAAGTTTAAAGTCTATATTCACTGAGAAATAATTTAACATGAGATAGAGGAGATGGAAATAATTAATCATGGATTATGATTGTACAATTCATTACCATCCGGGAAAATCAAGTAAACTGGATGATGCTTTGATTCGAAAAAGTAATGCTTCATTAACCATGCTATGTTCAGAATGAGATCCTTTGGTTTTTGATTTTATGGAAATTGGCATAGAAGTTGTTGGTGTAGGAAGTTCTTCTGTTTTGTTTCAGGTATCAGTGAGATCATCTCTATCAGACAAAATTAAGCAAGTGCAGAAGAAAGATAGTGGGTTGCATAAAAAGGTAGAGATGGTTCAGAAGGGTAAGTTGCCTGAATTTAATATTGATAATGATTGTTTTTTGAGGTTTGGGAAGAGATTATGTGTGCCTGGTGATTCACAGTTGAAGAATGAGTTGTTATGTGAGGCTCATAGTTCCCCGTTTTCAGTTCATCCTGGCAGTACTAAGATGTACAGAGATCTGCGGGAGTATTACTGGTGGGATGGAATGAAAAGAGATATTACTGATTTTGATGTGAAGTGTTTGACTTGTCAGTAGGTTAAAGCAGAGTGGAAGTTACCGAAAGGGATGTGTCAGCCTTTACCAATGCCAGAGTGGAAATGGGAAAATATATCTATGGACTTTGTTGTGGGATTACCAAAGACATCTCGAGATAATAATGCAATCTGGGTTATTGTTGATCGCTTGACTAAATCTGCTCATTTTCTTCCTATTCGAGATACTTTCTCTCTAGATCAAATTTCTCGATTGTATCTTAAAGAGATAGTCAGGTTGCATGGAGTTCCCCTATCTATTGTATCTGATCGTGATCCATGGTTTACTTCTAAATTTTTGAAAGGCTTTCAGAAGTCATTGGGTACTGAATTAAATTTTAGTACAGCTTTTCATCCTCAATCAGATGGGTAGTCAGAATGAACAATTCAGACATTGGAGGATATGTTACGTGCTTGTTCGATGTATTATCAGGGAATTTGGGACTAACATCTTTCTTTGGTTGAATTTTCATATAATAACAGTTTTCATTCCAGTATACAGATGGAACCATTTGAGGCATTATATGGGAAGCGGTGTCGAACTCCATCTTTTTGGGATGAAGTGGGTGAAAGGAAGCTGATGGGACCAGAATTGGTAGAAGAGATGGCAGAAAAAGTTCAGTTGATTCGGAAACACGTGAGAACAGCTCGGAGCAAGCAGAAGAGCTATGCGGATAACCGGAGGAAGGATCTATCTGTCGAGGTAGGTTATCAGGTTTTTCTTAAAGTTTCACCATGGAAAAGTGTGATGTGATTCGGTAAGAAAGGAATGTTGAGTCCAAGGTTCATTGGACCATATGAAATTCTGGAGAGAGTTGGATCAGTTGCATTCAGAGTGGCATTACCTCCGAGTTTATCTCAGGTACACAATGTTTTTCATGTTTCGATGATGAGAAAGTATATGCCAGATCCATCTCATGTTTGGAGCCCGGAGGTAGTTCCGTTGGAAGAGAATCTCTCTTATGAAGAACAACCAGTCCAGATTCTTGGCCGAAGAGAGAAAGTGATGCGAAATATGGTAATTCACCAGGTAAAGGATTCGTGGAAAACCTTATGGTTGAAGAGGCAATGTGGGAATCTGAAAATGCTATGAGAGATAAAAACCCCCAATTATTTTGATAAGTGAATAAAATTGTGAGGACGCAATTCCCAAAAGGGGGGAAGGATGTAACATCCCAGGTAAATAAAGAATAAAATATTTTCATATTTATTAATATTTATGAATTAAATATTAATTTTAGTTTAAAGGGATTTCTATGTTCGATAGCGTACCCGATACGCAACAAAGAGTTTCTTTGAAATCTTACATTGCACACTAGTAATAAAATAATATTATTTTAAATGGTAGTTAACACGTAGTCGTTGTATTGGCGGGAATGAATCGAAATAACTAAAATATGATTATATATTTTTGTTTAATTTTTTCACATTTATCCAATAAAAGATAAAGGCTTAAAATACGAAAACAAATTCAATTTTAGGCATATATACTCTAATTTTCACTAAATGTCCACTTATCGCCTTTTGAGGGAGAACCGTCATTAAATATAGTTTTTTTCACTCTTTTACATTCTATTGGACCAAATAAAATTCTTCTTTAGAATCGGGACATCAAAATTTACTTTGTGTAAATTTTTTGTATTTTTTCGATAAAGTTCATTTTTTGATGAATAGTGAAAAATGTTGTATTTTAAATCAAAACCTCTTTTTAATCTAATTTATTAATGTGATTAGATTATCTTTTTAATTGGTTTTAAAGTGAAATTATAATATATTTTTACCACTTAATCCAATAGTGGTCGTTGGAATTAATTTCACTTTGAAATTGGACTTAAACTAGTGTCAATCTTTTGGTATATATTGTTTCATAAAAACATGCTATTTGTCATGACAACGGGAATTAATTATTAAATTAATTAATGTAACTTATGAGATATGAATTTTTTAAAATAGAAATCATTTTTGAATTCGGAATATCAAATATATCTTAGGGTGAAGTTTTGGTATTTTTCTAAAAAACTTCAATTTTTTTATGAATAGTGAAACCACTAATTGGTACTTAAAAACCTGCTTTTTTTTGTTTAAATGACATTTTACCACCATTGTGTTTTGAATTTCAATAATCTGACATACATGGTTGTCATTAAGAAGTAAAACTTTGTTTAATGGGATTAAAATATTTTTTGGTGAATAGTAACTTTTAAGTTTTTAATCGCGATTAGAGGTAATTAGTGTAATTTAAGGTAAAAATATTGTTTTAATAATATGAATGACCTTGAAACATGTCCTACCCTTATTGTTTGTGTCATGGACGACCAATACAATCCATGGGTCAACTTGGGGACCCCATAGAGCCACTTTGGTAGTAAAATGACATTAATAACTTTTTATTTAATGTTAAAATAAAAATGTCACAGACATGTATTGTTTTACTAAAACAATATTTAAATGGGATTATACAAGTCATATTTTTTACTATAAATATTAATTAGAAAGATAAAAATATTTCCTACATAATGATATTTTTTTATACTTTTTAGACATTAAATAAATTAAATTATTTATGACATTATGATGATGCAGCGATTACCTCGTTATTTAACGATTTAAATAAAATGAAAAGATAATGTAAAATCTAAGACCTTAACTTGTAAAAAACCTATTTTATGGGTGTATTTCTTACTTTTATCACCTTATCATATAAATATATAATTGTGGGACCTTTAAAAACCGAAACTCATTTTATAATAATGTAACCTTTTATAACTTTCCAAGAGTGCCCCTCCTCTCCTCTTATAAAAGGCCCCCACCTCTACCACCTTACCCACACCTCTCAAGCCATTTGCCCGGCCAACCCCTGCCAAGATTGTCTCTACACATCACTCTCTTACTCCTAGAAGAATCACTTTGGGAAGAAGTCTTTCCAAGGAATTCTTCGAGCTCAAATCAAAAGAGTTACCCGATTTAAAGGTAGTGTCTTCTCTTGTGTTCTTATGTTTTATTTTGCTTCTCCAACCCCATAAACTATTTTTATTCCTTTCTTTTGTAACAACACCAGTATCTTAAATATACTATGATTTTTTTATGAGAAGTATTATAGCTACACCTACACACACCTTCGTTTAATGGTTATAGAACATACGATTTCTGTGGTTGGATATTTTCTACCTCACGAAACGATGATTTTTCAATATTCTTTTAACACCTTTCATGGTGGCCATTATGATGTCACTATAATTATATATGATATATATAATGTTAATTTTTTCCTTATGCTTATGTATTTTTCATTTTAGGCATACCTTTATGGTTTCCATTGTGGGTAAACATGATAATTTCATTTTAGGAAGTGCGGACTACCCCCCCTCAAAGTGATTTGATTCGTTAATGCCATATGTGGGATGTATAAAGGATTGAGTTAATTTTATTATATATGATGTTATACTGGAATTATAATATACCCTTATATCATTATGATTTCACTCCATTAAATAGGAAATAGAAATGAAAGTAGCGTTCATGCGTACGTACGGCTTACAGTCTCCATGAACGGTGCATTTCATTTCTTACCTCTAAATGTTATGTACTATTATAAATACATGTATATGCTAGATATATATGATATATATGATATCCAAATCATTAATATCATTATGGATATAATTAAACTTTGACCACATAAACAACATGTAATTGTAAGAAGACCATTTTTTACTTCTGAACCAGATATCGACAAAACGAACATTATTAACTTAAATGTTTACATAATGTTTATAACAAGGAAATAAGTGATATAAAAGGAATAGTAAGCTTGAAAAAGGTTCTTAAGGAAGTAGAAATTAACTTTAGTTTATTATTCAGGAGATTAAAGAGCAATCGAGTCACATCGGACATGAGGTAAGGCACTTTGTCTCAATCTTCTTTCATTGAGGCATATTTTGTTCTAATACAAGGCTTTATTTTATACGGTGTATAAACCCATTTGACTTTTAATTTTATAAAAAAGGAATCTTTTTCTATGAATCATTTTACTAAACGAAAAAAAGGAATGTTTCTTTTAACGTACGTGGTGACAATGACTTTTCCGCCGCCGCGAGTATTATTTGGTCTTTGGCTTCCTCAACAAGCCGTAATGTTTTTAAAATGAAATAAATACCGTATACTCTTTTATGTATTTTGGTATTGAAAATGGTTTTTATAATGGATTTGTTATGTCAATATATTTAATTGATATATTGTGATCAAATTTTGGAAATTTTTTCTTTCCATTATATTTGTTTTATGTCTTATGATTTTATAATGGTACTTGAACATTTGATGGGTGGTTACATGATAAACCATATGACGGGTGGTGTCGTGAATACCAGGACGGGTGGTTACGTTATAACATCCAATGCATTGGGTATGGAAGTCAGCCGTATGGCTGTTCTATTATGTGATATGTGTGGAAGTCGACCGTATGGTTATTCCATTTAAGTATGTTTATGTCCCAAGTTACCTGTATATGTTATGTGTTCTTTATATGTGTTTTATGGTAATCTTTTGGTTACAAAAGGGTAAGTAATGATATTTTATTCAGTGAAGAGTAATTACTAGTCCATAAAGGTGAAAATTATTACATTGATAAAGTATTCATGGTTTATTTGTTTTACTTATTTGTGTATCCCTTACTGAGCTTTCTATGCTCACCCAAAGTTTTTGAAATGTTTTTCACAGGACAGAATGTGGAATAGGGTCAAGGATGGGATCAAGGAATAGTCATGCTATCTAAAACATGGAACAAGACATGTTTCTTTTTAATAGATTTTATTTTATAGAAACTTAGTATAAGTGTCTACTTTGTAATATTTTGATATGTAATAGTTATGTCCTAATTCTCTAAAACTCTAAACCTGAAAAGATCCTCAATGTGAATTATTCATTTAATCCAATATTAAGTAAGGTTTAAGGCTGGGACCTTATATATATTATGTGAAAATTTTGATTTGTTTTTATATAATGTATAGAAAACATATAAGATGAATGATGAAATTACATAGAATATATATAAATTTCATAATTTGGTTAATATTATTTATTCATGATATTTTAATGGCTAGGAAATGTTATATTAAATAAAAATATTTAAATAATATATTATTGTTCTGTAAAAATCGGTCGTGCGTGTAACACAAGCTATCGAGGAAAGTATTTATTGAGTGTAACACAATATAACTGAGTGATGAATTCATTAAAATATATAGAATATATTAAATTTATCTAAAAAATAGAAGAAGAAAATGTAAATTCTTTAGGTTTTACATTCATTACAAATTAATTAAAATTCTTCCCCAAAATTTAATCTTGATATCACTAATCAAGAGATTTATATTTGAAAATAATATTGGTGAAGAACCAATATCGTAAATATGGTTATTAATAAATATTCTTAATAAGTATAAAAGGGAAATGTGAAGATCACCACAAAACCAGGATTTCCAAAAGGAGAACAATAGTGGCATGTAGTGATACATATATGGAGGAAAAACATAAATATATTAAGGGAGTTATTAAGGTCGTCAATCATAAAATGGTGAATGATAAATGGGAAATTGAGGGCCTAAAAGATATAAATCTATGATGATGTTAAATTCTATCATTTAAATAAAAATTAACATTTTTTAGATCATTTTCCTAGAGTTTTTGTATTCGTTCACTCTATAAAAATATAAGAAAAAATAATTACATGATACACTTCTATAAACACAATCTTAAACTTTTGTTATTCCTCAATTTATTTTTACCTCATTTCATACACTTGAAGATGGATATTTAAGATAAATTTTTATTCTTGAAGAAACTTTGGTGAATAATAAGGCCTGTAAGTATTTCCTTCATCCTCAAAATATTTATGGAAACCAAAAGGGGTAGAATAAAGTATCCACCAAAAATAATAATATCCCATTTTCAACTTAATTCATTCCAACCATTAGTATCATCCAAAATAATTTTGTCTGAATTCATAATTCAAAATAATAAGGAAGCTAAATAAATTCCCAAAATCAAATTATCCCCAAATTATCCCTAAAAATATAAAGTAGATATTTTATCACATAATAAATACATGGATACAATTATTACTTTTAAAACATTAATGATAAAATGAATTATTTAAAATCCGTAAATTAGTAGAACTATAGTACAATTCTTAAATGACTATTATAACCTTGATATCATAATATAATTATTGAATCTAGAAACATAAATACATTAATTATTTCATTTAGACCATACTAACAACATAAGCATGACCTTGATACCTTTGATTTATCTGATCTATAATTCCTCAATGCTTAGGACATTCATATGCACAATGTCCCATATCCTTAAAACTCTAGCACTAAAAATTAATGGATTATTTCATTCCCTTAAAATCATGTTCCTAGTGACCATTCTCTCTACACAATTAAAAAACTCACATTCCCTTCAGGTAAGTATTGGGGTGTTTCTTCACATAATTATTACATGTTAGAAAATTATTATTTCCATTTTTTGCCTCTTTCTCCATCATTATTTTCTTCTCTTACATTCCCTTAAATTTATAAGATGTAGAGAATTATTTCTATATCCTAATAGCACATGAGACCATATCTTTGTATGATGTGAATGCTTGATAAACCAATACCTTTTATAGGAATGGATTTACCACATCAAAGAAATGATCAATCTTACTCCTTTTGTTATTTATTTAGTAAGTATCATTCCTTATTATCCTTGTAAAGTTGGATTCATATTGAGAATTATTCTCGTACTCCTTTTCCCTTTGACATTGAAATTGTCTCTCCATTTCTACTCTCTGTTCATGAGGAAAATATTTTTCTAATAAAAGTTTCTTAAAATACTTCCCTTCCATATATGTTATTTTCTCATCCTCTTTGAATTTTAAATCTATGACCACCATCATTCCGCAAATCCTGAGAGATGATAAAGTTCCATGAGAACCTTCTCTCTTTAATTATTTCCCAATGAAATAAATATACTCTCTAAAGAACATATCCATTTCTTAGGTATAAATGGACTTATAGTCCCATTGAATGTTAGCTGTTGTTGTCTCATGAAGTGGCTAAACATTTTTCCTCCACATTCCAGATCAAGAAGATCCATATGAGTTAGGTTATTATTCGTAACCAGAGTTAGATATAATAGTATAGATATAAGATGCTCAACACTAGTTACAACTCTATCACCAACATCATTGACTTACATATGATGGAAATACCTCTATGGATTACGTGTGTTGATACAGTTTCCATTCCTTCCACTAGGTTACATTTCAAATCAATTACATACATTATATTAGTTTATGAATAATAATGTGTAGTTTCAAACTGGTAATATACTTTACATAAATTTATAATTTATGCATATCTAATCTAAATAATTATAAACATGGTTTATTTGGGTACATTTTTACTTTTAAATCCTCTATAATGGTTTGTAAAGAAAAGGTGGATTATCCTAAGCATATCCCTCAGGGTTTTCAAACTTGGTGTTATGTAAGGTCAGTTGTCATGTACTAGGTTATCCCGAGTCAGGCTCAGGACACATTGTCATAGTTTTTTCCCCTAATAACATATATATTACAACCACATCAACTTGTAGTATCCAAATAGGGATCAATTTCTTGGAATATCCACATAATCTCCACCTTACTAAAATTATAGGATGTTATTCTATGTTTATCCATAAATTATATCATGGAGTTATATTCCCCAATCAATTTTTTCTGAATCTAGTTTCCAAGGTTTATACTAAACTTCATCTAACACCAACTATAATGACTATGACCCCAATAGCTTAGAGTTAGTGGCTTACATTATTACATTTTAATTGATATAATACTCAAATCCTAATAGAATGGTCAGTTTAGCAGTTTTGGAAGCTATAATACATACATGAACCCTACATTACACTTTAAATCATAAAATAAAATATATAAAATCCATTGAGAACATTATTATTCTTCTATATTAACCCTTTATATCAGTCATAATAAACATCTTTGAATCTCGGGAAAAATAATATATAAAACTAAGTGATCCTAGATGCTCGGTAAGGGTAAGAATACAATGAATCCTATTATGAGTAAATAATAATATACCTTAAGGAATGGTTTATAACTAAAAATTCCCTTTAAACATATTCTTGAACATAATATAGAAAAAATAAATAATATCGTATAAAATAATCAGATGACATAGAAAGTATAACCAGGGATATTCTGTTAGAAGAATAATCACATGGAATATCAATTGATGATCTCAAAATGAGGTAATACATAATTTTGGACCTCATAAACATACCATGAAGGTTTCATACATGTCACCATACATTAATGGGTAAAAACCATAACTACTTTGTCTCATGAGACATACCAATGCATCAAGAGGATATAGTGGGACCCTCCGGACACTTATTATTCCCAAAAATTGATTATATGAAATTGTAGAAACATAAAAAATATAAATATTTTAATTAAAACTAGAAAAAAAATGTTAATACAATAACCATAAACCATGAATGGTGTCAAAATATCACATCTGTAGTCAAATATATCATATAACATTAAATAAAATATGGTACATTGTATCGTAATATATCAACCTCAATAAAACATAAGATTCAACTAGGGATGTTGACATAAATTAAAATATTATAATATAATCATTAGAAATATCTTGAGAAAAATATCCTTTTACTTTAAAATCATTTATTTGAAAGTTTCCCTTTTATAAAAGAAAACATTTTAAATGAAAAGAAAATTAAAAACATATAAAAGATTATTTAAAACAATAAGGTATCATGGTGACAATACTAGCTTATCATGCCATATATGTTAAAAACAATTAACAGTGTTTCCATATTTTTGTCAAAAAGTCATAAAGTACCTCATTTTGGAAAAAGATATAAATATTCCATTCAAACCATTTTTTAAAAAGTAGAAAATTGGTAAAAAAATTAAAACACTGGTAGGATAATAGTAATTTTTTTGGAATATATGTTTAATAAACATGGAAAAGGATAATAAATATTCCCATATAGATACTTATGATTAAACAGTCCCGAGTAAAAATGAGATTGTGAAATTAACCCTTACCTTGTGTTTCCTTTTTGGTGAACATCATGTAAACTAATATTTAATGGTTTAAAGAATGTTACTAACTTATTCCAATACTTTATTATTATTTATTATATCATATATGATTTTAATCTATCTTTTTGTTAATAATATTCTATTATTACCCTTATTTCGGGTGTTAACTACTTCATTTTCCTATGCTTTTTTTATCATGTGATTCTTGTTTATTAGGAGTAATGTATATATATATAATCTACAGAATGATATTAAGTCATAAATACTATAATTACTCATTATATATATTTATATAATCATTCTTAAATGTTTAACACAGAAAATGAATCTCATCGCATTATAGAGATGGTAGGTTGTATGTACGCACGAGCGATAAAATCATTCCCTTAATGGTTAAAGGGTAAGAATGTTTATGGTGTTTTAAATATAAAGAATAAATATAATGTCATATTTATTTTTTATATCATTTATATCTATCATTATACTCATCTAAATAAAGTAGTGATGAAAAACATATTACACCACAGTGTGGAGATGGTAGGTCGTATGTACACATGTGCGTTGTTTTCATTTTATTATGATAGATAAATCCTACAATATTGTTGTCCCATAATCATAATAAAATATTGGAATATATATTATACTGGTTTTATTAGTTTATTATAGAAACAATGCATGAAAAACAAGTAGAAAAATAAATAAAGTTGAATAAGTTGGTAAAAAATATACCTCTTGTTCGTTGGACTTCCTTTTATTAACACCTTAACCACTATAAGAAGGATTTTATTACTAAAATATGGCCTCTTTAATAAAGTTAGGGATTATAATAAGTAATGAAAGATCATATTAGATAAAAATAGGTTTTGAAGTTTTATTAAAGGAAAATAATGGGTGTCCAATTATAGTAGATGGGTGGGTCACTTTTGGAAATTCTCAAAATATTAAACTAATATATATTAATTTTCAATTAAAAATGGAACTATAATTATTTATTTTTAATATAAGATAATTAAGGGTCTAAATACTATCATAAATATAATTTTTAAAAATATTCAGGATATATTGTTACCATTATCTTTTGGATTTTAACCTAATTAAATTCCTTTTACTCTTAGAGTGGTAACAAGTGTGTTTATTTCTTAAGGATTGATATAGTTACTATAAAACTCTAAAAGAACCAAAAATGGATAACTTATGAATTTTTTAACCTTATTATAGTAATTTTACTATATTTTATATTTTTATGAATTTTATATCATTTAGTAAAATATTTTTTATCTAAAGTGTCATTTATGTCAATTTTGATGTTGTTCATTATTTTTCATTTTAAAAATAACATAACAACATGATAACTTCTGAAAAACACTACTCAAATATCTCTTGAATTTATATGTTTTCTGTAAAATTCATTTTATCCATTAATTGTGTAAAATTATATTTATTTTAATATTTTTAATATCATTTATTTGAAATTTATTTTGATTAAACTTTTACTACATCATTATTATGAAATATTTTAATTAAATAACTTATTATTTAAAATTTTGAAATAAATTATAATGATTAATATAAATTTAATATTTTTCAACAGATTATTTATTGTAGAATTTATCTTTGGTATAATCCTATATTAAAAATGATTTAATTATTTGGTCCAAAATAACTTATCCAATTAAATTTGGAAAATTATTAGCGTAAATTTATATTATTATAATATTATTTTCACCATTAATTATCAGATTTACCCTTAACTGTGGTAAATAAAAATTTACTAAAATTATTATTCATAATTTCCAATAATTTAATGAACCTATTTAAATAATTTTAAACATATGATTCTAAATTTGTACTCGATTTTTAAAAATCAAAATACAGAAGTTTCAATAATTAATTTAAAATTAATCTCATTGACAAAATAGGAAAATGGGTCTTAAAAAAGTGAAAATATTCAAACAAAATTAATTTTTTAATTTCAAAATTCAATTTGAAATTGATTCCAATGAAATAAGTTGTATTAAATGATAAAAAATAATCTAATTATACATTAAAACCTATATAAATTACAATTTCACACTGTAAACTATTTTGATGAAGAAAATTGATTTCTATTAAAACTTTTCATTTTTTGTTCTTCCTCAAAACATGAAACTTATTATAAAAATACCAAAAATTGAAACAAATTAAATTTTTATATACCGATTTAAAAGAATAAGTTTATTTTATATTATATAAAAGTTTCAAAAATTGTATTTAAAATGGGTTTACCAATAAAATGTGGTAAAATTACCCTTTTTGAAAAATAATCCTTTTTTATAAAACTTGGATATGTTATTATATCATGTCTAGAAAACATATAATATGAATATTAAAATTATTTAAAACATATATAAATTTCATAATTTGTTTAATACTATTAATTATTTCATTTTTAACTACTAGGTTGTATTATATTAAATAATAATATTTTAATAATATACTCTCATTCGGTAAAACTCAGTTATGTGTATGAATCAAGCTATCGAATATAGTTTATATTTCATGTAACACCTGATAATTCAATGTTTCTTAAATTAAAATCTATAGAATCAATTAAATATCTTTAAAAATAAATAGAAAGTTTTAAATTCATGGGGTATTACAAGTCTGAACACCTTGCAATGCGCCTCCTATATTTTCACATCAATGGAACCACCACTCCATATCAATATACCATCATTAACTGATGAAATAAATGTTACAATGTAATGGTAGAAACATCCTTCCCTATTATGGTAGTATCTTCACCCTTCCATCACAAAACTGGTAACACCCGTAGTGGAAGAAATACACCATGGTTGTAATAGTACTCCCATCCTCCAATTGTATCATACAGGAGTCCAACACTCAATGCTAGTGCCATAAGTTCTTCCCAATGATATCATGAATCTTTCTTAGATTACTTGGATATAAGTGGTTTCTCTCAAGTGGATCACCACTCTCCTATTCTGATGGTATAAATCCCCATCTTTAGTAGTAGTAGTCTTTAGTGGTAGAAGTCCTTCCTTCTAACAGTAGCAATGTGTCTCTTCAGTGATAATAGCATGTGATAGTCTCACAACTACACACTTAAGGTAGCACCATCACCCATTATGATGATAGCATCACTAATCATAGTTAGTGGTAGAAGGAAATTTCTACCTCTAGGTAAAACATAATACTACTAGTTATTTTTTCAAGGCACCATGAGTTATATATTTTTAGTACATACAACTACATTTTTTAAGGTCCATCTAGTTATATTTTATTAATATCACCATTTATTCTTTAAAGGTACATACAAATATAATTTTTACTAACTATAGTTATTTTTCATGTTACATCTAGTTATATTTATTTTATAATAATTGATTCAAACTCTATGATACAATTAGTTCAAAATAAATAGTTTGATACAGTTTTGAATTTGATAAGTCTTTTGTTTATTATATTATATTTTTATCACCATGTTTTAAAGTAACTAAATATTATTTATATTTAATATTAAATAATTCTATAATTAAAATTAATTATTTACTATAATGTCAAAAACATGGATTAATGAAATTTTTCTGTTTGAGACATGTTTTTAAGAAAATATTCATTCTTTCAATATTTATGGAAATATTTGACTAGTTATTAAGGAATCACTCTCAATAATTTATTTATATTCTTTTAACATGATCTATTTATTCAAATGATATATTTGAATTCATTATCCATTCATAGAATCTATTTTATCTTTGCTAAAATATGTTGAATTTGTTATTATTAATTTAAATGGTTATATGCATTTTCATGATCTCTCCTTAGATGTTGTATGATTTGAAGAAATTAAATAGAGGTCTTAGAGGATGTTTGTAAATAGCAGTGATAACATCTTCAATGCTCTAATTTTCTTTGATAAATATCTTGGAACCTTAAAAGTGTAGTAAAATCTATAAATTTATGTGTGATACCATGTTTCATTATCTGGATGATATCTAAAGTGTCTAATTACATATTCATTGAAATATAATACCATAACAAGATGAGTAGGTCCTTTACTCAATAACTAGTACCTATGCTAACTTAATTTTAACTTCTTCTATATCCCAGTTTATAGTGTGTGTAACAATGTTTCCAGTATCTCACTCACAATCAATCATACTATTTGTGATTTTATGTACAAAAATAATTTTCTTTTTTCAGTTTAGGACTCTTAGATTTTAAATCTAGGACTTTTTGGGTTGTCATCCCTAGTATCTAAAGTCATATTTTTAATTGGGTTGTCACTCCCTATAAATATTCATGGGTCAGGTTATTCTTCCACTAGAAAAATTAGGTTATAATTGGGTTATGATTAACCTTTAAAAAATAGGTATTGTGCAATGTATCTCTCTTCGGGTAGAGAGGTATATGTGTATACTACGTCGCCTTTGGACTAAACTACATTAAAAAACAACCTTGTGTATTTTATTTTATACTTATACTAATTAGATCTATTAGTTGACTTTTTTAATTAACTTGAATAATTATTCAATTCCTTTAAGATTTTTTAACTTTTTTCTATTCACACACACCCTTTATAAGCCATCTATCATCTTCATATCCAACCTAACACTATCATGGACTACATGTTAAGACTCCAACATTTAGTATCATTTTAAAGCACTAAATCTGAGTACATTATGGTTATAAAATCATGGAAAGGGTAGTATTGTTGAAGTAAAAATTACATGGAATTAGTTAAATCAAATAAATAGAAACATCTTTCTATAACAACCAAAGTGTAATTAAGTTAGAAAAGAATCTAGGGTTTCACTAAGGGAAGAAAAAATAATTTCTAACATTCTACATAACCAAGAACTTTATAGAATAAGAAACATTGGAACCAAAAAAGTTGAGTGTGAGTCATAATTCAATCAATATGTTGACTTAAGTAAAAACATTAGAATGTTTGGAGCATTGTTTCACTTTAGTGAGGATTGGATGGCATGGTGGTTGTGAGATCATGGAATCTAAAATGGATGGAAATAGATTTTTCAAAACATTATGAATAGTTACTTGGATGAATTTTTTGTGAAGTCTGGAAAATGATTCTCAAGTGATATATTGTTAAGTATGGTGTTAGAAGTCTTTTCCTATTATGTACTATAACTACCAGAAAGTAAAATCATCCCGATGTGTGTTGAGAAGTCAGATTGTGTGGAAAATCAAAAACACAACTCAAAATCAAACCAATAAAATTGGTTTCTTCCAGAAGTGAAGATGTTGAAGTATGAGTTTTGAATTCATTCACTATTCACCGTATGTGGATGTTTAGTTGGATAGATCAATGGGTTGTTGTTCATGTATATGATCAAGTGAATGTTCATCTACAAAAATAAAATGTTTATACAATAAAAAATTTTGTTTCCCTACTATATAACTCATCTATAAATAGATTTGTGGGGTTACTAATAAAATACATGTCATTTTCATGATATAAAATATTTTAGCTTGTTCATTATAGTGACTGTAGAATATAATTTTGATGTGAATAATTGTTTATCTTCTATTATAATTTTTTGGTTTCTCAGGGAGTAGAATTTGTTCTGAAACAAATTATATATTGTGTTCCCTTTTTGAGTGCATTAATTTTTTCCTTCAATTTTAGTTGTGTGTGTTGACTACTTATAAATGTTTTTGGATAATGTGTTCCTATAGTGTAAAGATTCACTATTCTGGATGCACTTATTTACATCATCAAATGTATTAGAACATTCAAATCTCATATTTCCACCATTATGGATTCCAAAATTTTTATCACTCTAGAATGTTGGTTCGAGCTCAACCTACATACACATTTTATATGGGTTATATTATTTTAAATATAACATGTGAATGTATGTAAGTATTTTAAGATAAATTTTTTTTCATTCCTCATGGTTTGGTTAAAATGGTTCCCTTATATTCCACTACTCAGTTTCTAAAATTATATGTAATAAAGGGAAAAGATATATAAAACATAGTCACAGACAAACCTCTAGAAAAAAAATAATATATAAGAAATAAAAGAATTAAAAAAATAACTCATAACCAATTAATATAATTTTAAAATACTCTAAATTTTACTATTTATTAGAACAAAAAAACAATATAGATCAAAAGGTAAAAGAAATAGCATAGATGAAATCAGCTAAAAATAATTATTTAAATAAAAAGGATTAATTAATATATTATTATATAATATTTTGTGTTAGAAATATTTCTAAATATCTATTATATTTTGATAATGATAGATCTTCAAAATTTTGAAATCTCAATGATTATCTCAACCATTTGTAGAAATTACACATTCAATATATTTTTTCTTAATACAAAAACGAAAAATGACATTGCATCACAACCTATAGGGTTTAGAATCATACTAGAAGTTGAAGGATTGTTAAAGGCCAATGTTCAGGCAGCCATGTGGAACTTAGTATTCATCATATTGTTGCATCCCATGCCACTCCACTACTTTTATATGGTGATATCCATCCCTAGTAACACCGCCAAAGTGACTCTGATCACCCATTGTGATACTGGACATTCCTTCCCCTCCAAATCATTCAAATCCCACCCCTTGAGGCCCTCTCCCTGCTCACACACCACTCCTAACGACCTCCTATACACCACCAGCTACTCATGTTCCCAACACCATCACAAGAAGATCACTATTAATATAATTAAAAATGTACTCTAGTAGTCTACCACATCTTCTTATACTTTACATTCATCCTAGGTTTTCTCTTTCTACTGGAATCAATGTTTTAGACTTTTTTCTTGGTGAGGAGCCAACACAATATGTCACTGCAAAAGATAGAGGGATTGTCTCTATGGAAATTAAACACATCCAAATGTCGACACAACTATCCCCTAAGGCACCTCCATTCCCATTTTCAAGATTAAATTAATTCATAGTAGAGCGCATGGAAGAGCACTAGTCCCTATATCTTGAGAGTGTGATGGGGATTTTAAAGACTAGTGATTTTGTAGTGGGGAGGGCTAGAGTAGAGCACCCCTATAACCATTGCTATAGTGGGAGACCACATGATATGGTTTGGATGATTATGTCACTACCATGTGTTAGTATTATAGATGTAAAATTTCTAGATCTTGGGCATCACCACCTCACATATCAATAGCCTTCCATCCACATTCACTATAAACTCTTCTCCCCTCATAGGAAAGTAACCTAGATCAAAAGGGATGGGCATGTCATGTTCTTGATTATGTTCATCACTGAATTTTCCACCAGTGATGTTGTTTCATATAATAATTAATTTAGAAAGATGATGGAAGAGATGTTGTTTCTCTTTTGGTTTTTCCTTTGGGAAAACATGGACTCCCACGTCACACGGTAGTAGTCCGAGTAAAAATTCTAGAATCAGTTGACCATGAGGAGTGGCATCCTCACTAAAATATTCATGAAGGTTTCATTCAAGATATAACATGAATCCATTAATAGAATTATTAAGGAACAAATGGACACCAAAGTTAAAAAAAAAGAAACAAAAATTTAGAAAAATAAAAAATTATAATATTTTAACACTCCCAAAATTTTAAGTTGTCTTGGAATAAAATTGAAACAATACAGTTCAAAATATAACACAACATAAAAAATGAAAATAACATCAATCAAATAAAATATAAAATAAATTATCTAAATAATAAATATTTATTAATAGATTTTTCATAAATATATTAATGTACAAATTTTTCTAAATATTTGTTAAATATCAAGAATGATGGATCTTCAATTTTTCATAATCACAATGATGATCTTGACCTCCAATAGATACTAAACTTAAAATAAATTGTTTTTTAATTATTATAATTATAATTTATTTATGATCTCTCTATATGTGTGTGTTGTATATACAATGGACGAAATTAAAATATTTTAAATTTAAAAAATAAAACTCTAATTTTGAAATGAAATAGTTTAAATTTTAATTTATTAATAAAAAATTTTAAAGTTAAATTTATAACTTATTATATAAAAATATTAATTCTATGAAAATATAATTCCTAATATATATATATATAATATAAATATATAAATATATTAATATATTTATTTTAAATACTGATATATACATATATATTAATATTTTTTACATATATCATGAAAATTTAAATATATAAATTATGTGTGTATGTGTTAATATAATTTTAATTAAATAAATAAATAAGAATTAATTAATATAAAATATTGTTTTTTACAATACACACTTATATAGGGGGATAAAGGCCTATTAATAGGGGCTATAGGGGGTGAATTCCATGATTTTACAGATTATTTAACCATTCCTCAGCTAAGAGAGATGGGTTTTGAACCTCACCGATATCCCCAGAATGGATGAATTTTTTTTGGTGGCCTAATATCAATGAAAAAATTATAGTGTTGATAAATGGGTCATTTTTTTGATTATTTTAATAAATAAATGATATAATTCCTTCAATATAATATAAACTGTGTTGTTTCAACACTTTTACCTCTTCATCAAGCTCCTCTATCAAAATAGTGGACAAATAGTTGAGTTTTATTGGACCATTTGAATCCTAAACATAGAGTATATACTTAAATCTCATTTTCGTTTGTTTTTTATGGGCCAAAATAATTTTTTAAAGTTATGTTCCATTTATAAATCTATGCCAATTTTTGTGTGTCTCAAATTCAAAAAAACACACACATTGTAACACCCTAATATTTTGGTTCATGTTTTTTTAAAGGAATATTATTTTCAATTTCTAGTACAACACACAATACTGAGCTTAAAAATTGGATTTGATACACTGTTGTAATAGATCATTTACATTATAACTACTGTAATCTATAGTTACATGTGGATCTTGTCACCTAAATATATATGATGGGGTTTAAAAGGGGTCACCATTATAGTATTATCATATTTAATAAAATTACTTATTAAATGGTTTATAATACATGATACTCTTCTGATAAATTCTTATTTTATAGATAATATCATCATTATCCTAAAAATAAGCATTAAAATTAATCCTTGAAAAGAATTAGATTAATTTAATCATCTCTTAATGTTGTTAACTAAAAAATAAAAAGCAAGATTTATAATTTATGAATATATCTTTAGGAGTATTCCCTGTGAAAAACTAGTTCCTTCCTCAGTAACCAACTGTTGAAGTTGTCAAAAATGTGAATCTATATGTTTATGGAAGAATATAGTGATTAAATTAAGGTTTCAAAAGAATTAGATTCAAAATGACCAAAGGAATCTCATTCACCACTTATGTAATCAATGTGATGGGATACATCAATCATTTTAGTTTCATATACTCAAAATGATTGGGTACATAAAATGATATTCAATATGATTTATTATTATAAAAAAATTGGTGATGATAAATATTTCATTAAATATTTAACGTATATTGAAATAAATTCTATATTTATGGAAAAATATATTAAATCAACTGTATGATTTACAAGTGTTGTAAATATACAGAAGGTTGGAAAGATAAAAGAATTGAAGTAGGGTTTTTTCAGCTAATGGAGAAATGGAGTTTCTACATTGATAACATTGTCACTTAAATCATGGATAAACGTATCATAGGATGTGTGTTTTATCTCATTTATCTCAGTAAAAGTTAATTTAAGTAATAGTTGTGTGAATAAAATGATATTAGGTGTCTTTAATACACATAGTTTTGATTTTTTTCAATTCTATAACAATAATTAAGGGGATGCTAAAATGGATTTTTCGTATTTGGGTATTCAAAATATTGTTAATTATGAAAATGATTTGACAAACGGAAGGGATTAAAGAAAATATTACCAAATATACTCAGAGTATTGAGAATGGATGAACTAGGCATGTGATGTCTAGATTCATGTATTATATTAATATTATAAGTAGGTATAATTTCAAATCGAAAGAAGAAAACACGGATGAGAATTTCGAAAATGTTTCATAAATATTACGATCAAGGCCATTGAAACCTGTGATTGTTAAAAAGGAAGTGTAATAATTTAATATGGTTCACTAATCCATTATATTCTTGAAGGATCTTGTGAAACACCCTGGAATATCTATGTTAGGTATAAATGTTATAGAAATTAATTATTTTATTTTGAAGGGTAAGTGATACAAAATTTATATTTTACAAAGTGTTATAAATATATAGAAGTTTAAAATAAATGGAATAATTAATTGATCTTTTATTTTTTAATGATTATATGAATTAAATTGTTACTACATCAATCATTTTAATATACAGTATTTTTTATGATCAAGTGAATCTAATTAAAATGTATTTATCTTTATATAATTTCTCTTATGTGATAAGAGAATATGTTTAACAACAAAGTTTTTTTTGAATACGTATGAGATGATTAAATGATTACAATTATTTATGACCCCACAATTTATATACCATGTTTTGAGAAGAATATTAGGATAAAAGTGATTATCGATAAAAAAGTGTTTATATGAATTTTGGATAAAATATTTGGGAAAGTGTTCTTTCAACCCGTATGTGGAATATTTTAATAATTTCTTCTTTTCAAATGAAGATTTTATAAATATATAATACAATATATGATATGGGAATAATAGTTATTTATTAAATATAACTACATAAATAAAATAAATGTTATTTATTAAGATAATTTTAAGATATTCTAAAAATAATATAGCATTTAATAAGATATAGGATGTATGTTTGTACTATAGAAATTCAAAATTATCAAATGAATGATAACACCATGTTCAAGTGTTTTCTACTAAGTTGAATAACCCATGTGCTTTGTTGAAGTTTTAATTGCGCTGATGTTGAATTGTTTTCAATATGTTGAGATGTCTTAAATGTAAATGTGTTTAAATGTAACGATTATTGAACTAGTCCAAATATCAAATACATGTGATGTTGAACATTTTATTATGGAACATTGTTCTTCAGCAGGGACAATGTGAAGTGGCTTTGAGTGAATTAGAATATCATTTGGATAATGTTATGAATAGTTTGATTTGATGAAATGAATTTGAAAAATTGAAAAAAAAATTTATTAAAGGCCATGAAAAATATATTTTCATGAGAAAAATAATAAATAATTTATAAGTAGATTGGAAATATATTTTTAGGAATTGAGATTTATATTATAAGTGTGGTGTAATTTCATACTTGGTTTTCTACTATGTAAGTTTTTTTTATAAGAACAATTGACCATCCATCCAATTCATACGTGTAGAAGGAAGCCTCAATTAGGTAGGGTATCAAGCTCACAAATATTGTAGGAAACATGGGAGAATTGGTTTGGGGGAGGCCTACTCAAGCGGGAATGGTATGCACACAATTCTCCCAAAGTGTGCACAAAGTGTCATACAAGTGGGCAGGTGAGTGCGTCCTTCCCCATATATGATTTTGTGATAGTGTATCTGGGTGTCGAAAACGGTATCTGATTGAGTATTTAGTTAAGCAATATGTTTTATTGAGTGGTAATCAAAAAAAGAAATAATTAATGTGATATTCTATCACTTGGTTATTATTCCTCCACATTAAAAAGTTACCTAAATATCTTATGCCATATGATCTATTATATTTGATATGTCCAATTGAGTTAACGTTATCTTCAACCTCATTCACTAAATAATTTTCAACATTCAATAGAATATACTAATGTTGTTGTTCATATTGATCAGGTTGAATATTCATTTTTTCTGATATACATACAAGATTGAATGCATGGGCACAACTTTTTTCATGAAATAGAACCCACTATTATGATGAAATAATGAGATAGAGGCATGTATAAATGTGATTTTGAATAGAACATGATTCATATGAAAATATGGAGATGTTTCCTAGTTTCGAAGTGAAAGATATATGATGGTTTGTGCAAGAAGAAGTGGCTTATTACGGTAGAAGAGATGAGGTGATGGATTATGTCAGTTAAGATATGGAAATAAATACCACCTTATGAGATCTTTTTTGGTTATATATTGGTACTATATAGAGAGAGGTTTATGAATTTAAAATATGTTCCTGAGGGAGATTTTCATTCATCAGAGGTTTCCATGCATTTATGAAGAGATTTTATAAGCATTCGCAAACGTAGGATGTTTGTTCATTTCTAAAACTCAGGTTTGTTTAAATCATATACATTATTTTTTGTGATGATTTTTTCCATGAGAATGTCACATGAGATAAAAATTTCTTTTTATATAGTTCTATGATCAAATACCAGAGTATCCACGTATAAAACCTTATGACATGTATGAAAATATAATGTTTTTCGAAGACTAATGTGTGAAGTAATTCCCAATAAATACCAAATATTGAATTTCACAAGGATCGCATATGGAGCATGATATTTGACCATGTTTTGTGGTAGTGTCACAAAAATAATGATATCATGATATAGGGATTTATGTGAAGAGGTATTAGTGTAATGTGATACATTTGTGTAAATAAAGTTTTAAACATTATACATGAAGCACATGTATAAAATATTTGTGTTTTAATGAGTTAGAATGTTTAAAAATAAAAATCAATAGTTTTTTTATCTATGAATCAAATTGTGATAATGTTTGTGCATAGAAGATCTGATAAGAACCATATTATATTGTTTTTGGAGAGTCTAGAATTAAATTTACTATACCATTGATATCAGTGAGATATTACAACCAAACTAGAACTAAAATATAATAATCTGAAATGTTATGATAGTTTAATGTGAGAAACACTACTTTTACTAATATTAAAAAAGATCAATGATTTCAAACATGATGAAGAACAAGGCCAATGGATCACTACACAATAAGCTAGTGGAATTTGAAGTCATTTTCACAAAAGGAAGGGAAGACATTGAAGAAATGGTGTAACGATAGTATAATCAACTAAATATTTTTAAAAGATAGCCCAATTTGTGGGATTCTATATAAAGAACACAGGTGGGATGCTAGTATAAATATCCCATTGAGATATGGTCCACTTTAATCATTGGTGATCAGAAATTATAGGTGTTTCTATGTCATGAATTTTGGGAGATTATATGTAATCACGTTTCTTTATTAGTAGAGAATCTATTTAATAGTTTATCCTGAACATAGAAAGGACATATTCACTAAATTTAGTGTTGAAACATAAAAAAAAATACTTCTGTTCCTTTCTTTGATATAATTTTTTTCATATGGGATTAGTGAGGCATTAAATAATGTGGTATTTAGATCTTAATAGGTTATAGATGTTGATTTCGAAAGAAAAAATTGTAAAAATAACATCATTGATTCAACCTCTCCCTTTCTCATTAAAATATTTGAACTAAGTTAATTCATTAGTATCCTAAAATGTTTAGGATATATGATTGTAAAGATAAATTTAATGTGTTACATTTAGTATTAAATTAGAAAGTTAATATTTCTATTATAGTAGATTATGAAAAAGTGTTTTTTACTCAATATTATAACATAATTTTTTATATTTATTGATAAATAACAATTTAAAGAGTTATGTTTATTTATCAGGTAAATGAAATAAATTGTTTCCTAAACGATTGTATGTGTAAAAATGAAATTTGAATTACACTTGATATCCTAAAAGTTTTTAGCATTTGGTCGTAAATAAAAATATAAATATTTAAATTAGTTACTATTAAAAATTGTTATAAATATTCCCTAAAAGTGTTTAGGATGTGGAGGTAAAGATAAATATAATAGTTACATTTAGATACCATATTAAATTGATTGTCACATTATCCAAAAACAATTTATGAGATCTATTAAATAATAATATTGGAGGTTAAATTATTTCAATGAAAATATATTGATGTTATAGGGTTCCTAGGATTATAATGATGAACATAGAAAGAGTTATATGTATAAAATATATGCTAACATCATAACATTTGATATTGTGAAGTTAGGAAGTTTTAATATGTTCCAAAAGTTGAATATTTAGGAATATGATTCCAAAATCTAACTATTATTCATATTGGATTACATTATAGATGTTTCTCAGTCAAGTTTTTAGTGGGAGGGTTTTGTAATATGGTCATATATAGATGTGACTAATATTACATTTTATGTAATGTGATAACAAAACCATGAAAGAATAAAAAACATAAGGCTAATCTGGCGGT
Source organism: Viscum album (assembly GCA_963277665.1). Classification (NCBI taxonomy): domain Eukaryota; kingdom Viridiplantae; phylum Streptophyta; class Magnoliopsida; order Santalales; family Viscaceae; genus Viscum; species Viscum album. Next base: position 1,823,649,876 of record OY728164.1, read on the forward strand.
TTATCATATATGATATGAAAAATTGGTTATTCTATTAGATTAATAAATATTCATAAAGAGTTTAAGAATATTAAAATGTATCATATTAAAAGGAAAACTCCATTTTATCATTTTTTTCATGATGGATTCCTAAATGTATATAAAGATATATATTTTTTTAAGTGTAACAATACATGAACTCTCAATGTAAAACTTTGAGTTTATGAGTAACTAATGTTAATCATGAGGTATTATAGTTTATTAATAAATGATAAGGATATCATGAGTGGTATCTTTCTATAGTGATATAGGATATAATCACGATGCAAAAAACAAAGAATAATATTCTTTTCCATCACCGGTTAACCAACTAGGTATACCACATGGTGCGTCATAAAGATGTATTTGTTATAATAGGTACTAATAGATCATATTTAAGTCCCCAAACATGATTAAAGAGAGAACCCTATCATGGGAACCTTTATACTTTGATACCCTACTTATGAATGTCTATATATTGGAATAGTTAATATGGGGGTTGTTGGGTATATTATTGATCATGTAATTGGTTGGAGCCTATCCAAGATGGAATTTCACCTCTCATATACTGAGAATGACATTTGGTCCCTTGTTTGAGATAAAATGTGGGAGAGTGTGGTCATACATATATTATATATATATATATGGATAAGAGACATTATATGTGATTATACAAAATAATAAATAAAATTTAATGTATTCATTGATCATATCCGTAAATACTCAGAGAATTGAGAACAGATGGGTTGTCTATATGAGATTTACATGATATTTCATTTACCATGGTCACACAATGTCCTGTAAAAATGGAAAATTTGAGAAAGAACATTTTCATATGATTCATAGTACTGGATACATGTATTTACATACATGTGATTGTTGATGATCATAGCATATCACATTATAGATCAAGTAGTATTGAAACTTTGATAGATGGATTTCTTTTTTTTACCTATATGGATTTAGGTATTCGTATTTTTTGTAAAAAATATAAATGCATGTAGGGTCAGACTTTATGGTTTACTGAATAAGGATTTGTTTTTAATCATATAGATACTCTAAAAGTGTTTTATAGCTAAACTAAATGATATTTTCATGGGTGTCCACAATATATCACATATAATGTGATGAAAGGTGAAGTTAATGATATATTTATAAAATTGTTTTTAAATATATCCTAAAGGAATTTTTTGATATGGTTTCATGAGTTATAATATATGAAATAATATAAGATGAAATGGTATAGAGTCTATTAGGTTGTAGTTCGAGTGTAAGGCTGATAGATATATTCCCTAAATCCTTAAATATATATATATATGTGTGTGTGTGTGAAATATATATATTATATAGCTTTCATGGAAATTTTGATTTTCCCATTGAAAGTGGAATATCATTTGTACTACATACAATAATAGTTATCATTGGGACAGTTTGATCTTCAACATGGATATCATTTAATCAATAATTTCATTAGACGATATTCGTTGGAATAAATCCATTCTTGAGATAAATTCATTTATAATCCATGGAATTTATCTGTACATTACAAAACATTAATAAATGAGATAACACCTAAGGAGCACCCTTGGGTGATTATATATATTACTTCCATGTGATATAAGTATGTGTGATTTTTTATGGATGGAAAAAACTCCCAAATATCTATATATAACTTCTTATTCTTCCATTTCATGTTAAAGTTCTAGCACATCATGGGAGAAAGGATAATTTTGTATGTATGAAATGTGATTCTGGCACATCCCATGGATATACTGTGGAGGTTGGACTCTTTTGTTTTCTACTTATTCATTTCTTTCAAACTAATAAGATGGTGTTTGAAGATGTTATGGTGGAAATTTGGTTCATGTTACTCATATTTACCATAGTTATTTATTTCAATTTTATTATGTGGTTTCATATATCATGCATGGACTATCCAGTAAATATGGTGTTAAATCACATCAATGTGTTTTAATAGTTATTATTTGACTCTCAAAAAACTCATCACTCTTTGATGGGGAGATCTTATGAAAAGACTAGTATAAGTCTAAAAATACAGTTGGGAGAAAAACCCACTACATGTTGAGATTAATTTTAACATACCTGAGTGAATCCAGATTTTTCTATGCGCACAGATGTATGATATGTACAATGATGTATCATAACAGAATATGTTCATCTTCAATAAGTACCAAGGTCTGATATAATAGAAAAATAATATAATTTGGAACCTCAGGGATGACTTTCAAAATCATAAGGTCTATAAGGTGTGTAACCTTAAGAAATAAGGAATTCAACCATAGTTAGAAATCTAATGTAATAGTCTTGTTCTAAAAGAAAATATATTCTCCATATAGATGTTAGAGAACCCAAAATATTGAATGAGGAATGTAGTTTGAGAATCTCATTTTATTGATAGTTTTCGGTGACGTAAGAATTAGATTCCTTGTATGTTTTATATACAAGAAATCTAACATAAGTTTCTCAAGGAAATGGGGTAATGTAATGAAATGGGGTTTTCATAAAAAAATGAAGTGGATGGTATGAAATGAGACAGGGCAATATTCATTATGAAGGTCTTTCACTAATTTAATGATGTGTATTTTAGTGAAATTTTCTATACTATTGTTTGGAAAATGATAATTCATATGGTTCTCAACCTGGTTTCCATGGAGTTTCTTTTTCTTTAACAATGTGATGTCAATACCACTTTCCTTTATGGAGATTTATAAAAAGTGATCATCTTGGAGTAATTGGAAGGTTTCATATTGAATGGAATGGATGGTCTAGTTTACAAGATCAAATGGGGTGTGTATGGGATTAAGTAAGAAAAAATATAGTGTAACCTACTGTTTTATGTTTTCATGGTGGAATGGAAGTTTATTCAATGTAATGTGTATAATATTTATAATTGGAAAATTTTTTACAATGGTAAATTCTTTATGATTATTCTGTATATTTATGACATGCACTTAGACAGACTAGTTAAGCAATGATTGGGGAAGTTGAATGATGATTTTTTTAATATTCTAGATAACTGATCTTGTTTCCTCAAAGATGAAATTTTCGATGAGGATAAAAAGAGACTATAGTTTCAAAATATTATTCTTTTCTCTATCAAAGTGCATCTACAGTATGTTATAGAGAATTGGAATGAGAAATTATAAAAAATTTATCACCCTCTGGTTGGAAACATAACATTATCCAAATATAAGGAACCTAAAATGGGTGAGGAGGCTACGTACATGTGGAATTCTCTATTTTCATCAACTTTCGGATGTCTGGTTTACACCATAATTTTTACAAGGCCTAGTATTTCTCATGTGGTTAGTGTAGTTCATAAGTTTATAGTGAATCTAGGAAAGCATCACTGGGAGGATATATGGGGTATTATTTGGTATCTCAAATGAATGGTTGATTTGGAAATATATTTTGATATTTATGACCAATTAAAATGTTTGGTGGATACGAACATTAGAAGATATGCTGACTCAACGAAGAGAACCACTGAATTTTTATTCACTTTTGGAGGCACTATCGTGAACTATATATTGAGTCATTAACCATTTGTATCATTATCCACCACCAATGTTGAGTATGTTGTGGTTACAAAATCTTAGAAAGAGTCGTTTTCATTGAAGGAAAATTTATAAGGAATTAGAATAAGGTAATAAATTGAAATATTTTTCTGTGAAAAAAATTGTGATTTAATGAGATAAGAATATGGTGTTTCAGTAATGAATGAAACACATTTAGCTAAAGTACCACTTCATCTGAAAGCTTATGGATGATAAAATATTATAAATGTATAAGGTTATTGTGAGTCATAGATTAATTAATATGTTATCTTAAGTCATAAAAAAGGAATGTAGAGAGTGGTGATGAACTTCACTGGGGTATAGATGGTTGGTGGTCACAATATCAGGGAAGCAACAATAGATGGAAAGGGATTTTTTTGAACATTGTCACTAGTCACCTGGAAGAATTATTGGTGAATCCTTAAAAATTATTCTTATGATAGATATTATTAATCATGGGGTGAAAATACATTTTCTATCTAAGTACTGTAACCTCTAGACATGAGAAAATTCATGGAGTGTGATGACAATTTAGATGGTGAGAAAATTTTGGACCATAATTTGAAACTAAATCCATAACATCTGTATCTTCCAAAAGTGTAGTGTGCGTTGATGATTTTCAGATGCATTCATTATTTACCACATGCATATCTTTAGTTTGTCTAATATATAAGTTATTCATCATGTCCATGATCGAGAAGGGTATGATCCATAAATATCGCATGGTAAGGGAACCAACTAGACATGAACCATACTATAGAACTCAGTTATAAATATATTGGTGGGGTTATTTTCACAATATATATCATTTTCACGATTAAAATTTTCTTATCTTATTCTTTGGAGTGATTCTAGAATCCTGTTTTTATATAATATTTTTTTTATAATGATGTTATTTAGTTTCTATTGGAATAGAACTTATTCCAAACCAAATTAATTACCATATTCCTTTATTGAGTGATTTACTTTTTATTCATCTATCCATATTTATTGTGTGTTAAAACATTATTTTATCTATGTGTGAATAATGTGTGGATTCAGTGTGATTAATCTATAATTTGGATGCACTGATTAATGAAATCAGACATTTTAGACCTTTTAGATCTCCTATTTCTACTTTATGCCTTCCAAATTTTTTCTAATTCTAGAATGCCAGTTCAGTTCCATATACAGACTAATGTTTTATGTTGTATATTATTTAAAATATAATGCATGAATATGTGTAAAAAAAGTAATGTATTGAAATATTTTTTCCCATGATTTAGTTAAAATGACTCTCATAAATGTAACTGCTAAATTTTGAAAATTATATATAATAGATAATATGAAAATATAAAATCTAGAAAAGAAAAATCATATTGACACCAAAGATAAAAAATAAGAATTACAAAAATAATATATAATATAGTTATAAAATTGTAACACCCCAAAATATTAAAATTCCTTAAAAAACATAGAAATGATATTGTTTATTTCTTAACACAAAAAAAGAACAAAATAAAAAATAATGAAAACAACTAAAAATTAAAAGATCTAAATAAGAAGGATTTATTTATAATTTTTCTATAATATATTTTATTAAAAACTGTTTCAGATACTTGTTAAATAATAAAAAGGATTGATATTCAAATTATAATTATATAAACAATGATCAAGACCATATGTACACAATAAAACATTCAATATTTTATATTTTTAATGCGAAAAAGAAATATTATGATGCATCATAGTCTATAGGGTTCCGAATCAGACTAGAATGTGAAAATGTGTTGGAAGAAAATGTTCATGAGGCCCAGCCTGAGCACCCATCCCTTCTCATTCACAAAATTGTAGAATCCCACATTGATGAACTCCTTGAAGACAATAGACTCAATCCCACAGAACACAACTAGATGAATTCCAATCGACTTCTACATTGTAACACCCTGAGTTCTTATGAAATATAATTTTTAAAATAAATTAAAATTCTTTTTTGTTCTTTGTTTTATGCTACACCATGTTAATCTTGATTTATACGAAACATCAAGTGAGTCTTGTGCTACCCACAACACTAATTTTATTTTTTGGTACACACAACACTATGTTTAGCTTGTATTACACAAAATATTGAATTTTACCTAACTGCAATATATTATTATTATTATTATTATTTAATATGATAGTTATGGCCTACCATTGGAATGATGAGAGTAAAGTGGATTTACTAACTTATGAAAATATATAGTATTCACATGTTTATTGGTTATCTATAGATTATAAATAAACTAAAAATCATTTAAAAGAAAATTCCATGTTTTATAAAAAATAGTATATTTTCGAATAGACGGCTTAATCATGTATAGTGCACATAATTTAAAATTAAATTTTAAAAATTTATTTGAAAAAATAAAATTTATTATTGAAAATTTAATATAAAAATTATATTAGGTGGAACATTTTTTATTTTTCTGAGATGATTCATATTTTTATGAATAATGGAAAATGATGAATATTAATTGAATATTTTCTTTTATTTACATAATTAATAATGTTAAACTATATTTCTAATTTTTTAAAAGTAAAAAGTGTTTAATGTATACAACTATTAGTACAATTTAGATCATTGGACTCAATTTTATATTTAATTTTGATAAAAAAATGTCAAGTTTTGAACATTTCCACTTTAAAAAATCACTTTCTCATCACATCTGTAGGATTAATTTTAAATTAAATTCTACCACATCTGTGAATTTAATTTGGGAAAAAAGATTTCATATTTTGATCATTGTAATTTATAAAATATAGTAATGAAAAATTAATTTTTGATCAAAGTTATTAGTGAAAATACATAATATTATTTACAATGATTAAGGTAAAACCGAGTTCACTTAGTTGTTAAATTTAGAATATAAGGTGTAAAATGACCTACCAAATTTTACAACACCCATTGTCTTGAAATATTTCAACCCTTAACCCCTTGGGATCAATTTTTAAGGGTTATTGGGATAAAATTTTGTAACACCCCAATATTTTAGGGTATGTATCTTTTTAAATTTTTTTTTTGACAGTATATGTTTCACATTACACCCAGCTTAAACGAACAATGATATATAATTAAATATCATATTTTAACATGACCATTTTAAACTATCCATTACATTTTTTAGAATTAATAGTATTAAATAAAATATAAAAATTATATATTATATATTTAATCATATTTTTTGACATTAATCAACATGATTGTTTATGAATAAGTTATGAATAAATCAAATTTTAAACATAAAAGACTCAAATTATTGAAAGGAATTTTTACCGCCTTTTAATGGAAAAATTATTTTGAAAATAAATTTTAACACATTTTTAAATTATACTTGTAACAACCTGAGATTTTATAAGATATATTCTTTTTAATTTCATTCATATCTTCTGTTGTAAGCTACACCAAGATTATCTTGTGGTATACGAAACACTGTATTATCTTGTAGTATACGCAACACTAATCTTGGATCGTGTTACACACAATTTCATGTTTGTTTGAAGTAGTTATTCTATGCAACATTGAGTGTATATATATATATATTAAATTTATAAATGAAATATGGTTGGATTTTTTTATATGCAACAACAAAGGATTCGTTCATTATACGCAACCCTAACTTGGCTTGCATTACACGCAATCATGACCTTCCTCGATAGCATGTGTTGTACGCAATACCGGGTTTTACTAAACTACGATATATTATTATAATATTATTATGAACTAGCTTTAATGAATAGTATTAACTAAATTTTTAATTTTAAAACATTATTATTCATCTTGCACATTTTCTAGAGTATGGTATAAGAACAAAATAAATATTTCAGGTAAAATAAGTATTTTTCAAAAAAAGCAGTTTTGCCGCCTTTTAATGGCGCGCTGAATTTAAATCTAGTTTTTAACATTTTTATAAGTTCAATTTGACAAAATAAAATTCTTCTTTGGAATAAATATATTAAAATTTACTTTGGATAAATTTTTCATATTGTTTAGATAACTTTCATATTTTAATGAATAGTAAAAACACGTATATTTTAATTAAAAACAACTTTTTTCATCGTAATAATTTATATGGTTAGATTATAATATTTAATAGTTTAAAAGTATAAATATAATATATTTTTACCATTTAATATAATTTATGCCATTATAATTTATTTTACATTGAATTCGTAGGTTAAATCAATTCAATCTTTTGCAATGTTTTAAACAAAAACCCATTTTCTTTCGACAATGAGATTAATTTTAATTTAATTTCTACAACTTTTGTGTATTGAATTTGGAAAACTTAATTCCATATTTTGAATCATTGGGTCCAAATTATATTAATAGACTACTTTTTATTTTTGGGCATTATGAATAGTAACTACGGTAAATTTTATTTACCATAATAAAAGGTAAATCGGGTAATTAAGGTTAAATATAATATTATACAATTACCCTAACACTTGTCTTAATACAATTGGATGATTATATTTGGGCATAAGTCATATTTGGGTCTAAATGGAATCCATTAGAACCCACATGGAGGGGATTAAGACCTTTAGTTTATTTTATTTAAAGGAAAGTGAAATATGTCTCACTCAAACTTTAATAATTAAAGTATTTCAAATATAATGTTATATAGAATATAAATTCAGTTATAAATACTCTTTTGAAAGCTAAAATGTTTTTATTTATCATGGTAATTTATTTGTAAGTTTTAAGAGTTATTATTTACCTTATTATGTTATACATTAATGATTTAGAAATTATTTATTTAACAAAAAAATCAATAATATTGTTTTTATTGAAATAGTAATACAAATTAAAGGGCTCAAAAACCTGACCAAAACATATTGGTAGTGTATATATAAACCATAAGCATCCAATGACGGAATATATGACAGTTTGGAGTCTTATAAAAGTGATTATGACACTTATATTATTTTATTTTATATGATGTCAAAGTTTTCACCTTCATAATTTAATAAATATAACATTTTAAAAGTTGGGTGTTTTAGAAGATAAATCCGACTAAATGTATTATTATGAAAGATATAATATTTATATTTATCCTAGTATTTTATTTTTAATATTTATACAATAAATATGTATATTTAATAAATATACAAAAATGTGGTAGTAATTATTTTATTAAGAGAAATATAAAAAAATGGTTTTACAAATAGTAAAATAAAAATTATATAAACTATTTAATGTGCTCCAATAAATTTATAGATTACTATGACATGTTATGAACCTATAAAATATTTTTGTTCGAATATATCCTCTGTGTGGATTTTATTTAAATTCAATTAAATGAATAGTGTCAAAATTGACACTATTGTTATTTTATAAATATAACATATTATTAAATTGCTTAAAATCACAAAAAAAATAAAAATTATAAATTGAAATTTATATAGTCTAAAATTTCATAAATTATCTAATTATGGATAATTCACTGCACATATGTAATTATTTATAACAATTTAAATTTTATAATCTTATTATCACAAATAAAATTTAATAGATTAAATAAGGATAAATCAAGTTGATAATGTTTAGAATAAATTCCCTACATGTCTAAATTTTATTGTTTGATTATATTGCAACCTTATATCTTCTAATCTTCGAATATTAGTTATTTTTTGTGGTTTTTAAGTGGGGTCAGATTTATTATAAATTAATATTTTTAATATTTCCAAAGGTGCCCCTCTCCTCCCTTATAAAAAGGGAACCCCTTCCGACTTCTCTTTACACCCTTTTGAGCCTTGGAGCTCAGAAAACCCCAGACCATTTCCCTTATAAGCCACCTTAGAAAAATACTAGAGGTCCTGGTATTCTTCAAAGACCAATTTTAGTACCCTAAGAGGAGGTTTCAAAGAGGCGTGTCAAAGAAGAGGTAATATTTGTTACCAATTCTTTCAAGTTTCTTTCTTCTTATAATTCTTATTCATTAGATGTTTCATTATAAAGTAATAACATCAGTATTAATTATATACTGATAAGTTATTATATATATGAAACAAACCTATTTCACCTTCTATCCATCCTACGGAAAACGAAATCATCACGCATGCGTACGTACGAAATACCATCTCCACACCGTGGTATAATCTGTTTTTCCACCACCACCTAACTTGGATGGGTATAATGGGGTAAATAATTACTACTTATGATTATTATTACATCATAATGATTATAATTTATTATATCATTCACTCCAATTCCATTCAATAAATATGGGAATGATATAATCACTCGTGCGTACATACAGATTACCGTCTCCACGACGCGATTAGATTCATTCTCCATGTTAACCATACATGAATGGTTATAAAGTATATATAATGAATAATAATGAAATATATGACATAATAATGATACTGGATTTATGTATATATATATGTATGTCATCTACTTAATTCCATTCAATTCTATAAGGAAACGAAAACAGCGTTCATGCGTACATACGGTCTACCGTCTCCATGAAAGGTGTATTTCATTCCATTTATCAATCTATCATATATATGTATATGCTGAGTATTTATTATATATAAATCATGTTTTACATTATGAAATTATGGAAATCATGATATAAGTAATAATATCAAGAACAACAAGTCGAATCATGTAAGATAAGTGAAACGATTTTACCCAAAACTCCGCTTTAACATGGAATTTAAAATAGAACGGGTAATATAAAGTCATAAGTGAACAATATATGATATCATAACATTAAATATGATTATGTAATAAGTCAATGACATTATTTAAATCATCATACAGGAGGTTCGGATACATACGAAGCATATCAGACATAAGTTAAGGGATAATTATTCCAATCTCATTCTTATCTGAGATTGCTTATTCGTAAGTATTTACTGGGGTTGTGTTTATTATCCATGTCCATATGTTCTCAAAATGTTTTCATAAAATGTTTACCTTTTTTCCTTGTATTTATAAAGTCATTATTAACCTTTTTTTTTACTTTTACCACATCTTATAGAAGGAATCTTTCTTTTGTTTATCATACGAGGTACTTATTGACTTTTACGACAAAAGTACGAGAAAAATGTTATTTTTAACTTATATGGCATGAATGGATTTTTACGGTTTCATAACACCTCATTTTCATGAAGATTCCTCTACAATATTGTATGATTATTTTTAACAAAACCCTTTTCTATTAAAATTGCATGGCATTTTGTGAAAAGAAAATGATTCTGAAGAATAAAGGATATTTTCCTCAAGAATTCATTTCAAGTGTTTTATCAAAACTATTTTACACCTAAAATGACATTATTTAATATGTTTATGTTTCAATTAAAATTTCTCCATTACTTTCATGGTTTTATTTTTCATATGATGAAATTATATCCATTTTTTATGGATTATGTTCTGATGGAATGATGTTTAAGAATCTCATTCTATTACATGGGTTATGCTCTGATGTATGATTTATGATTTTGGGGAACATGAAATAATGATTTCATTATGAGATGGGTGGGACCTATATCTCCCTCCAATGCATTGGGTAAAGATTTATATCTGATGAGATATACATGGCTGGAACGGTTAGTTAATATGGTTCAGTGTTACAGGACTGGAACGAGGAGTGAACTCGATTCAGAAAGGGACTTTTTCCACTAAGATGGTCTTGCTAGAAATGCCTTGGCTTCTATGGAAATCATATCATGTGCTTAATGATTACCACAATCACATGTTTTATTCCCATTCTATTTTATCAAGATTGATGTTCCACTATGATACATGCCTTACGTACTTCAAAGATTTATGTCTTTGCTAAAGATTTTGATGTTTAGATTTTATGTTCAAGTTCTTAAGTTCAAATTTATATGCTTTGTTTTATTTTATCCATGCATACCCTTACTGAGAATTTGAGCTCACCGTTTATATGTTTTCTTTTCCCTGGGATTTAAGGAAATGATTTAGGTAAGAAAATTAAAAGGGAAATATCTTTATGGGAGATGTTGAAGATCTTTCACCACGATTAGAAGATTACATTCCGAGTTTCCAAAGACACTAAACTATTACGGTCCTTGTGTGTTTGTGTTTGTTATGTATAAATTATTCCACAAAAGTAATGTAATGTCCATGTACATAAAGCTTTGGGTCTCTATATTTGGTATTAGATGAAAGGTTTAGTTAACCTTTGGAAACTAGGATGTGAAAAACTTTAGTGAAATCAATAGAGATATTTCTAAGGTATGTCTAGGGATATCCCTAAGGTTAAGTATACGTATAGTTTAGAGTCCTAGAATTATGTTGTTGATCATGAATACCCTAGGGTAAACCTAAGGTGTCATGGATTAAATAATTTTTGATATGTTAGACATCCCATAAGTGCCTTTTTATGATTATGTGGTTCCTCCTTATTTTAAATGTTTCTTACACTATGGTTTCTGGTCTTAGTCAATGGAGGGAACGAGAAGGAATTCAATTAACATTGATTCCAATGGACAAATTGGTGACTACGATCAACGAAATTATGTAACGCCTTGAGAGAAAGATATCGTGATTATGCCGAATTAGTCATCTTGATATATGATTAACAAGGTGAACTTTAGTTGTATTCCTATGTCATCAAATAAGAGTAAGATGGAATTTTATGCATGTTCGCATGGTGAGGAGCATAGACAAAGGAATATTGATATTTCTAAAGAAGGGATGAAGAACCTTGAGGAATACCTCAAATGTAGGGGAAGATGTTATCTATGTGGAGAAAAGGGTCATAGAGTGACAGACTGTTATAGAGTCCAATGTCTTATCTGCAGAGAACATGGGAATTACCCAACTCAATGCCCTAACCTAAGAAGTTACTTCTAAATCAAGGAAGGACTTATTCCATGACTATCATTGAAGAGGATGGATTGAAGTGTTTTTGAATTGGTATTCATGAATAATTTTGTTGAGGTACTTTTATGGTATATTGAAATATCTATGTACTGGTCCATTGTGGTTTTCTATAAGAATATGGCATCAGTAACCATAAAAAGTGATTGAAATATTTTTGGAAAGCAGATGATATGCATAATAAAGAGAAAATGAAATGTTTGATAGTATTCATGAGCTCATGACTGATATAAAGACAATGTGATACCATGGTTCGAGTATATCGAAATTTTGGGATTTTGGTATGTGGAAAGAGTTAAATTTTGACAGCATCCATGTTTTCAGTAAGGTTCAATGGGTATTCATTTTTTCCTGAGAATACAAGATTATGGTATTCACATGTTTGGAATGAGATCAAAAAGATATATCTTGTGATATATAAGGGATAAATGATGGTATTGACGTTCTTGTTATATGAACTTTTTAGTAATCATTCTCTTTATACTATAAGATTAGACAGAATTATTGGAATGGATTAAGTTGAACATCAGATAATATTGTTTAAGGATAGAGCTTTTTCATATTATGATAGTATAGTTTTAGAAAAAAGGATAAACTACAGGATGGGCAACAACCCGTCGCGTCGGACAAGGTTGCAGGAATCAAACCCACAACCCAAGTGTGACCAGCCTTTATCACGTACCACTGGCCTACAAGAAGTCCCTGGTTAGTATAAATTAGTTATGTGGTATGATATATTATGTATAAGTCCATTTTAGAAACCATATATGATTAATCTCACTATAGATAGACTTATGTATATTTGATAACTTTTTCTAACTTTTGTTTGAGATATATGGAATGACCCATCATTCTATCACATGATCTACTAAAACTTCATGAATGACAAATTCAACTTCATTTCTTTAAGATATGAAGTGGAAATTGTACAAGGCACGAACAATTGTGAGATTGTTCCGAAATAAAGTAAGTATTTCTTCTAATTCTTCAACATTAGGGAAATGATCTTGAAAACCAAAAATGTTGTCCTAGTGTCCTCATATACGATGAATCAGATGGTACCTTAGATCATCACAAATTTATGGTTTTGTTATTGTTGGCTTTTTCATAGCTATGTTCTCTACCACTCTCCATCAGAACTTGATTGTTAGATTTCTCTTCCATATCCATATTTTTCACATATGTTCTCCTATGTGGAAACCCAGCGATTAGTTAATTTGGGTAACCATTATGTTTTATAATTTATATTATAAAGTTAAGTTTTGGTATTCTTTTTTACAATGTGGGTTTCTATTAAAGAAACTTTCAAGTAGTAGACCATTTATAACCCCGACGAATTTCGAGGGAGAAATTCGTTTTAAGGGCGGTAGAATGTAACAACCCAAGATTTTATAGGATATATTCTTTTTAATTTCTTTAATATCTTCTGTTGTACGCTACACAAAGATTATCTTGCGCTATACGCAACACTGTATTAGCTTGCAGTATATGCAACACTAATCTTGGATCATGTTACACACAATTTCATGTTTGTTTGATAGTAGTTAATCTACGCAACATTGAGTGTATATATATATATATATATTCAATGTATAAATGAAATATGGTTGCATTTTGTTATATGAAACAACAAAGGAGTCATGCACTACATGCAACCCTAACTTGGCCTGCATTACACGCAATCACGACCATCCTCGATAGCGTGTGTTGTACGCAATATCGGGTTTTACTAATCAATGATATATTATTATAATATTATTATGAACTAGCCGTTATGATTAGTATTAACTAAATTTTGAATTTTATAACATTATTATTCATATTACACATTTTCTAGAACATGGTATAAAAACAATATAAATTTTTCAGGTAAAATAAGTATTTTTCAAAAAATGCAGTTTTGCTGCCTTTTGATGGCGCATCCACTTTAAATATAGTTTTTAACATGTTTATAAGTTCAATTTAACAAAATAAAATTCTTCTTTGGAGTCAGGATATTAAAATTTACTTTGGATAAATTATTCATATTGTTCTGATAACTTTCATATTTTAATGAATAGTAAAAACACGCTCTATTTTAATTAAAAACAACTTTTTCATCATAATAATTTATGTGGTAAAATTATAATATTTAACGTTTGTAATGTATAAATAGAATATATTTTTACCATTTAATATAATGTATGTCATTAGCATTGATTTTACAATGAATTCGTAGGTTAAATCAATTCAATCTTTTGCAATGTTTTAAACAAAAACGTGTTTTCTTTCGACAACGGGATTAATTTTTATTTAATTTCTGCAACTTCTGTGTATGGAATTTTAAAAAATTGATTCCATATTTGTAATCGGTGGGTCCAAATTATATTAATATACTACTTTTTATTTTTGGGTATTATGAATAGTAACTACGGTAAATTTTATTTACCATAGTAAAAGGTAAATCAGGTAATTAAGGATAAATATAATATTATAAAATTACCCTAACACTTTTATTAATACAATTGGATGATTATATTTTGTCCTAAGTCATATTTGGGTCGAAATGGAATCCATTAGAAGCCACATAGAGGTGATTAAGACCTTTAGTTTATTTTATTTAAAGGAAAGTGAAATATGTCTCACTCAAACTTTAGTAATTAAAGTATTTCTAATATAAGGTTATATAGAATATAAATTCGGTTATAAATACTAATTTAGAATATAAAATGTTTTTCTTTATCATGGAAATTTATTTGTAATTTTTAAGACTTATTTAATTACTTTATTAGCTTATACATTAATGATGGAGAAATTATTTATTTAGTAAAAAAACAATAATATTGTTTTTATTGAAATAGTAATACAAATTAAAGGGCTCACAAACCTGACCAAAACATATTTTTAGTGTATATATACACCATAAAAATCGAATGACCGAATATATGACTGTTTGGAGTCTTATAAAAGTGATTATGACACTTATTTTATTTTATTTTATATGATGTAAAAGTTGTCACCTTCATAATTTAATAAATATAACATTTTAAAAGTTGGGTGTTTTAGAAGAAAAATCAGACTAAATGTATTATTATGAAATATATATAATTTATATTCATCCTAGTATTTTATTTTTAATTTTTATACAACAAATAAGTATATTTAATAAATATACAAAAATGTTGTAGTAATTATTTTATTAAGAGAAATATCAAACAAATGGTTTTAAAAATAGTAAAATAAATATTATATGAACTATTTAATGTTCTACACTAATTTTCTAGATTACTATAACATTTTATAAACCTATTAAATATTTTATTTTGAATATATACTCTGTGTGTATTTTATTTAAATTCAAATAAATGAGTAGTGTCAAAATTGACACTATTGTTATTTTATAAAAATAACATATTATTAAATTGTTTAAAAATCACAAAAAAAATTATAAATTATAAATTTAAATTTATATAGTCCAAAATTTCATAAATTATCTAATTATGGATAATCCACTACACATATGTAATTATTTATAACAATTTAAAATTTAAAATCTTATTATCACAAAGAAACTTTAATAGATTAAATAAGGATAAATCAAGTTGATAATTTTTAAAATAAATTCCCTACATGTCTAAATTTTATTGGTTGATGAGATTACAACCCTATATCATCTAATATTAGAATATGAGATATTTTTTGTGGTTTTTAAGTGGGGTTAGATTTATTATAAATTAATATTTTTAATATTTCCAAAGGTGCCCCTCTCCTCCCTTATAAAAAAGGAACCTCTTCCCACTTCTCTTCACACCCTTTTGAGCCTTGAATATTAGAAAACCCCTACCCATTTCCCTTATCGACCTCATTATAAATATACTATTTTTCTTGGTCTTCTTCAAAGACAAAGTTTAGTGCCCTAAGAGGAGGATTCAAAGAGGCGTGTCGAAGAAGTGGTAATATCTGTTACCGATTCTTTCAAGTTTCGTTCTTATTCTACTTCCTCTTCATTAGTTGTTTCATTATAAAGTAATAACATCAGTATTACTTATACACTAATATGTTATTATAAATATGAAACAACCCTATTTCACCTTCTATCCATCCTACGGAAAACGAAATCACTACGTGTGCGTACGTACGGAATACCGTCTCCACGCCGTGGTGTAATCTGTTTTTCCACCACCACCTAACTTGGATGGGTATAATGGTGTAAAGAATAAATACTTATGATTATAATAAAATCATACTGATTATAAGATATTATATAATTCACTCCAATTCCATTCAATAAATATGGGAATGATATCATCGCTCGTGCGTACGTACGGATTACCGTCTCCACGACGCGATGAGATTCATTCTCCATGTTAACCATTCATAGATGATTATAAAGTATATATAATGAATAATAATGAAATATATGAAATAATAATGATACTGGATTTATGTGTATATATATGTATGTCATCTACTTAATTCCATTCACTTCAATAAGGAAACGAAAATAGTGTTCATGCGTACGTACGGCATACCGTCTCCATGGACGGTGTATTTCATTCCATTTATTAATCTATCATATATATGTATATGATGAATATTTATTATATATAAATCTTGTTTTACATTCTGAAATTATAGAAATCTGTATATAAGTAATAATATCAAGAATAACAAGTTGAAACACGTACGATAAATGAAAATATTTTACCCAAAACGCTGCTTTAACATGGAATTTACAAAAGAATGGGTAATATAAAGTCATAAGTGAACCATATATGATATCATAACAATAAATATGATTCTATAATAATTAAATGACATTAATTAAATAATTATAGAGGAGTTTCGGATACATACGAAGCATATCAGACATATGGTAAGGGATAATTATTTCAATCTCATTCTTATCTGAGATTGTTTATTCGTAAGTATTTACTGGGGTTATGTTTATTATCCATGTCTATAAGTTCTCAAAATGTTTTCATAAAATGTTTACCTTTCTTAAATGTATTTTTAAAGTCATTATTAACCTTTTTTTACTTTTACCACATCATATGGAAGGAATATTTCTTTTGTTTTACCATACGAGGTACTTTTTTACTTTTCCGACAAAAGTACGAGAAGAATGTTATTTTTAACTTATATGGCGTGAACGGATTTTTACAGTTTCATAACGCCTCATTTTAATGAAACTTCCTCTAAAATATTGTATGATTATTTTCAACAAAACCTTTTTATTTTAAAATTTCCTGGCATTTTGTGAAAAGAAAATGATTTTGAAGAAGAAAGGATATTTTCCTCAAGAATTCATTTCAAGTGTTTTGTCAAATATATTTTCCATCTAAAATGACATTGTTTAATATGTTTATGTTTAAAGTATAATTTCTCCATTATTTTCATGGTTTGATTTTTCATATTATGAAATGATATCCATTTTTTATGGATTATGTTATTATGGAATGATGTTTAAGAATCCCATTATATTACATGGGTTATGCTATGATGTATGATTTATGATTTTGTGGCACATGAAAGAATGATTTAATTATGAGATGGGTGGGACCTATATCTCCCTCCAATTAATTGGGTAAAGATTTATATCTCTTGAGATAGACATGGCTGGAACGGTAAGTTAATTTGGTTCAGTGTTACAGGACTGGAACAAGGAGTGAACTCGATTCGGAAAGGGACTTTGTCCACTAAGATGGTCTTGGCAGCAATGCCTTGGCTACTATGGAAATCATACCATGTGATTAATGGTTTCCACAATCACATGTTTTATTCCCATGATATTTTATCAAGATTTATGTTCCATTATGATACATTCCTTACGTACTTCAAAGATTTATGTCTTTGCTCAAGATTTTGATGTTTAGATTTTATGTTCAAGTTTTTAAGTTCAAATGTATATGCTTTGTTTTATTTTATCAATGCTTACCCTTACTGAGAATTTGAGCTCACCCTTTATATGTTCTCTTTTCCTTAGGATTTAAGGAAAGGATTTAGGTAAGAAAATCAAAAGGGAAAGATCTTTATGGGAGATGTTGAAGATCTTTCACCACGATTAGTAGATTATGTTCTGAGTTTCCAAAGACACTAAACTATTACGGTCCTTGTGTGTCTGTGTTTGTTATGTATAAAATATTCCGCAAAAGTAATATAATGTCCATGTACATCACGCTTAGGGTCTCTAATATACTAGACAAAATAAACATCATTTTTAAAAGTCGTAATTTTATAATTATCATAGGGTGAAATTTTTGAATCTTTTTCTGAAAATATTTATTTTTTAGTGAATAGTAAAAAATACAAATTTTTATTAAACTGATAATTTAATTATATTAAAAGGTAATTTATTATTTGAATTAGATACCACATATGAAATTATATTTTAAATATTGTTATCTTATGATAAAAATATAACATATTTATATCAGGGAATATGTAAGTAAATGTTTTAAAAATGATAAATTAACTATAACTATTTTTGTAAAACATAAATGTTTATTCAAAATTTTATAATTAAAATAACAATTTAAAAAAAATTAAATATATTTATAAGTTAATATTTATTTTATGATTATAAGATAATTTTATCAGACATTGATTAATTTTTTTAATGGTCATAAAATCAGTTATAATTTTAAATTATTTTTTTTATTAAATGATGATTTTATTTTAAAAATAAATTTAAGATATTTAGAAAATTATTTTTATAAAATGGATTACATTTTTTAATTCTAAATATCTAAAATAAATTGCGGTGAATTTTAGGTATTTTAATAAAATAATTGATTTTTTGTGAATAGTGAAATATGACAATTTACATTATTTGACATTATAAGTTACGAAATGAATTATTGAGTCATGTATAATGTATGGATGATGTAATCACCCATTTTTAGAACTCATATTCACTATTTTCTTTATTTAGTCAATATAATATACACGATTCATATTTTTGAGTTAAAATAATAAACAAATGAATAAAATAATAAAAAATCCCTCTCCTCCACTACAAATACCATCTCTAACCACCCATTCTAATAATAACTAAGATGACTTGAATATTTCTTATATTATTCAAATTTCATCTATCAAATCTCTAATTTACATTGTGGCCATTTTGGTCACACCAAAATACCATTTCTAAGCCCCATTATGATGTTCTAAAGGAGGCGATACTCAAGCGGCTCTCTCTCTCTCTCTCTATTTCAATTTCTATCCGTTTCTTATCCTTCCCTCACCTCCACTATTCAGAATGAAATGATAAATTTATTATCTTTTATATAATATAATTTTAAAATGATAATTTTATATCAACCATAAATTATCTTATCTTCTCATTTTTATTCTAAAAATGAAAACATCATCTATTAGTTGCTGACTTACCACCTTCAAGGATGACGAGTATTCATTTTTCAATTACACCTTCAAGGATGGTCATAAAAACTATTTTTTGTTAACATAGACTTTAATATATGTAATAAATTTTATTTAATTTTATTGAACTAGAATATATATATAATATTCATTCATATGGCAAAACTAGTTCGCGACGATCGAAAAAAAAACAAAAATAATATAATTGGTTATCATTGACATTTTATCTAGTGAATCATACTAATATATAAGAAAAAATGAAAGATAATACCATTAATTTTTCTATAAGTTAATTAATAACATATAATTTCACATCTGTATAACTATTTTCATTTTACTTGATCTTTCGTACATGTATACAAGTGAACCAATGTTGAAAACCAAGAAAAAAACACTCCCAAAAGATGTAATTAAATCTTATAACTCATGAAAAGGGCATAAATAAACTTAATACAATTATAATAAATTAAATAAATGTTTAATTAGTTCTGAATTAAGTTATTAATGAATCTAATTTCATTATACAGTATGTTAAGTCCAATTGTAGAAAACGTTCGGACATAAGGAAAGGGTTTCTCCTTGAACATCCATTTTTCAATTGGGTTACGCTTTCTCTCTCTCTCTTTACCCCAAATTAAATTATTAATTATTCTTATTTAAACCTATTAAATTATATTCTCATGTTCTAAATATATTTATCTAGTTTAAATTTTATTTCGTTGTTGTGGAATTACATGTTTTATAAGATTTTTTTTCAAATCTTCCAAATAAGCAAGCCCGATTAAAGAGAATTTCCCAATTTCTTACTCATTTTCAAGTAAACTCCATAATCTATTTTAATTAACCAATATTCTTATAAAATAAATATTTTATTCAATTAAAACTATCATAGTTCATTTTTTTATTAAAACAATTATTCTTTTTCTACTTTAAAGACTCGATTATATTTTCCTTTAAATTACACTAAAGCGCCTCATTCCAAAAGTTTCTTAGACACTATTTTCACACGTTTTTACTTATGTTTCCAAATTTCAGTATGAATATTATATTAATTTTCCTAAAATATAATTTCATACCATTTTATTTTATGGGATATATATTTTTACAATCTAATTTTATAAAAAATAAAAATCATTTTCCAATAGAACGCTTCTTTCCAAAGTAAAAGTGTATTTCTCTCAAACATTTCTCAGTGATTTTATTATAGTATTTTTATCTTTTTAAAGACCCAATTTTTAGTATTATGATTTATTTAATTTGATCTCTTATGTTACTATATACCATATTTTATTGAATGGTTTATGACTATTTTGATTGCATGTGTACTATCTTGATACCATTTGTCGTTTTACTCTGAATGGTTTATGATTAAGTTTATAATTTGGGGAATGTTATAAAAATTTCATATAATAGTTTCAATATTAATTTATATTATGATTATGTTTCAACCCCATCATATGAATAATTCATTGGGCTTATTAAGGGATGGGTGTGTCCCACTATAGCCCCTTGATGCAATGATAGGTCCAATAAGACAAAACACACCAGGTTTTTACCCATTTAGGGTGTATTGGTCGAAGCCTTGAATGTATGTTTATGATTTCTGACTATATGAATTCCAAAATTATGATAAAAATAATTGACACTCAATGTGAATATTTTACTATAAGTGTATACATGGTTAGGTTTTTTTCTCATGTTATTATTTATGGAATTTTGTAATCAACTTTTATTCATTCCATATCATGCTCAATATTATGATTTAATGGAACATGTTTTTATTTATTCACCATACAAATTTGTTTAAGTTAATTGATATATTTTTTAGTATTTCTTACCATTAATAAGAATCTGAGCTCACCCCTTTGTTCTGTTTTATTTTTCCCAAGGATGTAAAGACATATATTATGAATGACATGAAAGGATAATCTAGGATTTTATGGGAATTTCTGATGGAGTATCTATGTTTTTTTTATTTCAAAGTTTTAATGTATAAAAATATTATTGTATCTATTTTTGACAATATATTAAACTATTCAGACCTTTGGAATGTAATATCTTGTTTTTAATACCTACGTAATAAAGTAAGGCATTGGATCTGGGGTATCAGGGTTGCTGTATTTATAGTTTGTATCAGAGAAAGTTTAGTAAAAACCATGGAAAATATATTTAAAAAGAAAATATTAGGGAACATAACCCTGATATATTCATAGAATAACATCCTATAATTTTGGTAAGGTAGAGATTATTTGGTTCTTCATAGAAATACATCTCTATCTGAATACTAAAAGTGGACGTGGTTCTGGAACAGATGTACCAAGGGATTAAAAATATGACTAGATGCGTTAGGCCTGAATAGGCGTAACCTAGTACATAAAAAACATGCCTTACTACACACCTTGATTGACACTCCTGGGAATATACTTATTATAATTCAAATTATCTTTAAAAACTATTATGATGGATTTAAAAGTAAATATGTCCCCAATGAAACCATCTTTATGATGATGAGATTAGATATGCATAAATTTTCAATTTATGTCAAGTACTCTTATAGTTAGAAATTATGAATTTGGATTCAAAACATTATTTAGTGAATTCAATTATTTAGAAATGGAACCTATTTGATGTAATGGAAACCATATAAACTCATGTAATCCATATAGGAATGACACTTGTATGCAAGATAATGATGTAGGAGTAGGAGATGCAAAATGTGCTGAGATACCTATGACTATACTAGGAAAACTGACTCAAGTTATGTGTAATAACCTTACTCACATGGAGTATCCCAATCCACAACGTTGTGTAACAATTTTGGACTGCTTCATCTAACAAAAACATATATTATTCAATGGGACTACAAATCCATTTGTTTCTAATAAATGGATAATTTATTTAGAGAATATATGTATCACATTGGGAAGTAATAAAAGAGAGAAGGTTATCATAATATTTTATCATATCTTAGGAGATAATAATCTATGGTGGTCATTAATTCAAAACACAAATAGGGAAAAATAAATTGAAAATATGAAATTGAATGAATTTATGGAACTTTTCCTGGAAAAATATTTTCCTAGGGAATAGTGAGAATATATCGAGAGACAATTCTTGAGTTTGAAATAGATATAAGATGAAAATATTAGGAATTTTACAAGGTTATCAAGGCATATCTCTGACTACATATGTAGTCCAAGGAGCAAGATTGATCATTTCTTTTATGTACTTTGGACAATTATATGAAGGGCACTAGTTTCCCAAACATTATCATCATATGAGGATATATTTTCATGTGGTATTAAGATAGGGAAATAATACTCTATATATTATGACTTTAAGGTAAAGAAAGAGAATAAGAGAATGTTAGATAATGAGTTATATAAAGGTAAAAGGGAAAGAATAATTTTTTCACATGTGATAATTGTGGGAAGAAACACCCAAGTACTTTCTTAAAGGGAATTGTATTTTGTTACATGTTTGGAGAGAAAGTTCACTAGGCTCATTAATGTAAGGGAAATAAAGATAGTTTAAATGTACAATGTTTCAACTTTAAGGATATGGGAAACTGTGCAAATGAATGTCCCAATAATCAAAGAAATATGGCTCAGAAAAAGCAAAGGGAAAAAATTGAATCTTGTTATGTTACTATATTCAAAGTGGACTATTTATTTTATTTTATTTTTTATTCAAGAATTATGTAACGATATTTTAGTAATTAGAATCATGAGATATATTATGATTGTACTATAATACTTATTTATAGATATGGAAGCATGCATGTTTTTATTAAGGTTTATAGGTGATCAAGGTTTTCATATATTTGGTATGTGGGATTAAAACACAAATTTTATGGGGAATCTTATGTTAAGTTGATTTTGGAAATTTTTTAACCATACTTCTAAATTCTTTGTCATGGTATGTGGACAAACACATTTTAGGTGAGTCTTAAGATTAACTAGTTGTGGAATGTATCAAGTTAAAATTTTGAAATTATTGTTCCTTGGTATCATATTCTAACCTTCTTGGTTTTAGTAAACATTTAAAGCTAGAATGAATGAATTAAGAACCAAATGATTCATTAAAAGTTCTTTAGGCATGAAAACACCATCTTGAACATTAATTTCTAGGTGTAAGGGATTATGTGAAAATACATTGAAGCATAACCAAAGGATGATATTATTCTTATGAAATAGAAAGTAATCAAGTAAGATTACTTTTTGAAGTGATTATATAGATATTAAAAGATTCCTTCAACTCTAGGAAAAATATTTTAGAACAATAACTTTATCCATTTAATTTTATTTTTTAGAAATTAGTTGTCTTTTAACCAATCACAATATTTACATCTTCGTGATAGTTTACTTTCTAATGACCATGTTTTCTACCACTATCAAATAGAACTTGATGGTTATATTTTCCTTCCTTGTCAATGTTATGACCTACCACTAATTATTTCCTACCTGAAATCCTATTGTTTTGTGACCTTCACACTTCTCTTTACCTATTATTAAAAGGATATTATATTAACCCTATTTCTATAGTGGGTTTCCACAAATAAATTTGGAAGTATCAATCATTGATTTTCAAAGTAAAATTTCAAATTATGAAGAAGAACTTTATTGAATATTGGGAGAATGTTATGCCTCATGTTTTTATGGCACGTATTTTTAAAATTTAATTTATTCTTAAACACATTTTTTACATAACCCCAATCTTAAACAAACAATGATACACAATTAAATATCCTTATTTTAACACGACTGTCATAACATAGTCTCTAAATTGGGGATAATGTATATTATTAACAAAAATATAAAATTTATATATTATATATTTAATCAAATGTTTTGAAATTAATCCAAATTATTTTATAGGCATAATATAACAATAAATTAAATTTTACCCATAAAAGACTTCATTTTTCTAAAGGCAATTTTATAGAATTTTAATGGTACGCAAGTTTTAAAATTATATTTTGAATATTTTATAAATTACTTTAAACGAAAAAAATTTTAATTTTAAAATAATATTGTAAAAATTATATTAGGGTGATATTTTTGTATATTTTTCTGAAAATATTTATTCTCCAATAAATAGTGAAAAATACTGATTTTTATTAAACTCTCAAATTCATTATATTATATGTTTATTTATTATTTGAATTAGATATCACCTATGAAAGTATAAATTAAATTTAGTTATATTATTGTGAAAATATAATATATTTATATCACGGAATAAGTATTTAAATATATGAAAAATGAAAAATTAAGTATTAATATATTTGTGAAACATAAATGTTTATTCATAATTTTATAATTAAAATAATTTTTTCTTAAAATATTCATATAATAGGTTCATAAGTTAATATTTTTTATATTTTATGAGTATAATATAATTTTATGTGACCATGATTAATGTTTTAAAGGGTTATAAAATCTGTAATAATTTTAAAATCCATATTTTTTCAGTAAATGATGATTTTATTTAAAAATTAAAATTTCTCATATTTTAAAAATTATTTCCCTAAAATGGTGTCAATTTATTGAATTCTAAAAATTGAAATATGTATAGGGTTAATATTTGGTATTTTTCTAAAATAGATTAATTTTTAGTGAATTGTGAAATACGGTAATTTACGGTATTTAACATTATATGTAAATTAATGAATTATTGAGTCATGTATGATGTATGGATGTGGTAAGAATCCATTGTTTCAAAATAAAATAAACTATTTAATATATTTAGTCACAAAAACCCCACACTCTTTATATTCTTGATCTAAAATAATAAACAATTGAATTAAATAATAAAAAAAACACCACTCTCCACCACTATAAATATCGACCATCTACACCCTTTCTCCTAAAACCTCCAAATCTTGGTGTCTTGCATATATTATAACCATTTTCTCTAAAAATACTCTCTAACACTTTATTTCTTGATGGTCTCACAAAAATACCATTTCCATGTCCCTTAAAGAGGTTCTCAAGGAGGTGACATTCTATAGCTAAAGCCTTCTCTCCCTTTTTCAATTTATTTTCTTTTCTTATCCTTCCCTAACCTCACCTATAAAAATTGACATGATTGCTCCAATATCATTTATATATTTTTATTTTATTATTTTAATGCTACATCATCCATAAATACACTTTTCTTCCCCTTTTTGTTCTAAAAATGAAAACACTATATGTGAGGTGTCGATTTACTGCCTTCATAGACAATAGGTTATCATTTTTCAATTCCTCATTCAAGGTTGGTAATAAAAATAATTGAATAGTTAAAAAAGACTTTAATATATGTTACAAAACTTATTTAATGTTCTATAACTTTTATATATATATAGATATGATATTAATTCATAAGAAAAAATGAGTTCATGATGATCGAAAAAATGAAAAAATAATATGAATGGTTATCAATAATGCTGTATCTAATAAATCATCCCCATATATAGAAAAATGAAATATAAGACCATTAAATGTCCTATAATTTCATTAATATCAAAAAAATTCAATTCTGTATAACTATTTCCATTCTACATGATCATTCGTACATGTATACAAGTGAACCAATCATGAAAACTAAGGAAATAAACACTCTATAATGAAGAAATTGAATCATTTAACTCATAATAAAATGTCAAAAATGAACTTTAGAAAATTATAATAAATTAAATAAATTTTTAATAGTTTCTTAATAAATTTATTAATGATTATAATTTCACTATCAATGAAATTAACTACAAGCACAGAACACTATCGTACATAAGGTATGGGTTTCTCCTCAAACCTCCATTTTTTCATTGGGTTACGCTCTCTCTCTATTTACCCATATGTAATTCTTAATTATACTTATTAAATCCTCCAAAATTCTGTATAAATTTTTAAAATATACTAATATTTCTCAATTATTCTTTATTTAATGTGGAATTACATGTTTTATATGGTGTTTTTTCAATTCCTCCTGATAAGAAAGCTCGATTAATAGGAACTTCCTGATTTCTTACCCATTTTCAAGTACACTTACAAGTCTATTTTATGCCATGAATATTTTTATAATATAAATCTTTTTATCATAAAAAAATATCTTAGTTTATTTATTGTTTTATGAAAACAATAATACATTTTTCTTCTTTAAAGGCTCATTTATATTTTCCTTTAAACCTCAATGAAGTGGCTCATATCTAAGGATTCATGAAAACTCATTTTACATGTTATCACTTAACTATACCTGTTTTGGTATGAATATTATTTTAATATTAATCAAATATACATTCATTCCCATTTAAATTCTTTAAATATACATGTTTACAATTTGATTTTATGAAAAATAAAAATGATTTTCCAAAAAAAACTTCTTTCTAAAGTAAAAGGGTATTTCTCTCAATAATTTCTCAATGATTTTATTAGTTTATGGTTTATTTATTTCAACACCATATATTTTATATTATGATATATTTAAATTTATATCTTATGTTACTATATACAATATTTTATTGAATGTTTTATGATTATTTTAACTGGGGATGGACTATTCTAATACTATTCACTATATTACTTTGGATGGTTTATTATTATGTTAATTTTTTGGGAATGTTATTAAAATTTAATATTATAGTTCAATATGAATTTATATGATGATTATGTTTCACCCATTTAATATGGTAAATTCAATGGACTTAATATGTGATGTGTGGAGCCCGTTATATCCCCTCAATGCATAGGTAGGTCACATCAGAAAAACTAGAATAGGTTTTTAACAATTTATGGTGTCTTGTCCAAAGTCTTTATAGTATGTTTATGATGTCATGAATTATGAATCTCATCATTATGATACAAGTAATTGAATTTCCATGTGATTATTTGACCAGTAGAATATCCATTGTTATGTTTCTTTCTCGTGTAATTATTTATGGCATTATATATTCATCTTTTACTCTAATATTATGCTCAAGATTTTGTTTTAATGGCATGTGGTATTAGTTATTCACCATGAGTTATTTTTTATGTTTATTGATAGCATACATAATATTTCATACCCTTACTAAGAATCTAATCTCACCACTTTCTTATGTTTTATTTTTCCCTAGGATGTGAATATGTTTATGATAAATGAAATGGTGGGATAATCTAAGACGTTATGGGTGTTTCTAATGGAGTTTCATTTTGGATGTTTTTTCTTTCAAATTTATAATGTAAAAAATATATTTGTATATGATTTTCTTAATCTAATAAACTATTTGGTCCATTAGGATGTGATCACTTGTTTATAGTACCATCTTAATTATGTAAGGCACCATATCTGGGCTAATGGGGTCGGGGTCTTTCTGTATTCCATGAATGTGACCTATATAACTAGTTAAGTAACCAAGAAGACAAAAAAATAACCTTCCATGCCTTTAAAATCTATAAAGCTTGGGGATAGAGAAAAACATCATATTTTCAGTTATGAATGTTATTTTTAAATTTAAATGAGTTGTTCTTATCATGATAATTTGTACTAATTTTCTATAGATTAAATGATTTCTTTAAATTATTAATAATCGTTAAATTATGAATTATTTAGATAATAATTAACTAAAATGAATGATACTAAAAATATTAAAAGTAAAGTAAATTGAATAAATTATTTTATTCCATTAATTTATTAGATTAATATGTCATGTTAAATTTTTATGAACTTAATATACTCAAATTTAATTATTATATTTATATTTTTATGTTCAAATTATATTTACAATTTCAAAATTGACATTTATATTATTTTAAAATAAAATATATTTTGTTAAATTATTTAAAATTACTTAAAATTATTTCATTTGTTAAGTTATGTTTTAATTATTAATAAATATTATCTATGTATCATTATTGGACCAATTTATTGTTAAAATGAATATATTGGACCCCTAATAGTAAAAAATATATTAGAGAGCTAAGGGTTAAAGTAATGTTTTTGTGCATTATGTGCACTCTTAAAATTTATTTCCAATAAACATGGAATTTTTATATTTTAAATTAGTTATAAAATTTTAGAATCAGTGAGTATATATTTTATTATAATTCATAACATAATTAATTCTTAATGGGTAAATTACATAGGTTATATAATTATTTTCCTTAATAAAGACCAAAATGATAAAAAAAAGGGAAACATAGAAATTAAGGAAGACAATTATAAAATGCATTTTCTTTTGAGTAGTGGAGGTGTTTATAAACCACATCAACCATACCATCAATTATTATTCAATTTTGGTGTCTAATTAGGTAAGGGATACATCCTAATAGTAAATAATTTGGATTATTTACAATGATGACACTCCTTCTCAACAATAAAAGGGCACACACTCTCCCCCTTCATCACACCTCTCAAGCAATTTGGCTCAGCGAAGCTCTTCCAAAATCACTTATCAACATCCATCCCCACAGTATAGGATCCTTAATTTGGGATGAAATATAACCAATGAAGTTAATTTGTGAAATCCAAAAGGAGAAGCATGAATAATAGGAGGTTCTAATGAGTATGATGGAATTCAATACTTAAGGTAAGGAATTTTCATCTTGTTTTTTTACATTTATGAGACACAAGGCATATTCACCACCCCTTTATTATATGTATTGTGTATAATTACAATTAATGTAATTTATGGTGATTATCCTAAAATTTATTGGTATTTTTATATCCATTTTAGGATCTCTCTTTCATGGGGTTTATGGTTCCAAAGTAACAAAATCAGTAAAGGATTTTCGTCTCAATTTGTCTTTTTTGAGACGTATGTTATGAGATGAACCTATATTATTTAATGAGGTGTATATGAATCCCGTTTGACATTTAATTCCATGAATTTATATATACTCATAATATTTTCGGTTCCATTTTATATTATTCCTTCATGTTAATTATGATTCAATGTTACCAAAGTCATAAATATTTATGTTATAGTATCATCATCGATTGTGATTATTTATTATTAAGTATAAAATTTTGAAATATCTTGATATACCTCTCAATAGTTCTCATCAATTTTCTTGTCCTCTGTAATTCATGATATATTCAATTAATGGTTCAATTTTTCTACAATTTGGTACTTAAGATAATTAAGAAAATTCTTTTGAGAGAATATGATATTATTTCTACATTCGGTCGTAAATATGTTTTCTTCCAGAAAAATGTTTTCAAAATATGTTTTAAATGATTTTTTAAGAAATATTTTAATATTATTTTCAAGGGAATTTTTTTAAATCTTTTATGTTAAAAAATTTAATAATTTTTTTTTCAAATCATTGTTTATAAGTTTTCAAATATTCATTCAAAGATAAATGTTTTCAAAATATTTTACATTTTAAAAAAAATAAATAATAAATAATATTTTTTTCAATAAATTTTTTAATGTATTTTTAAATCCTAATAAATAATATTTCAAAGTAGTTTTCAAATAAAATGATTTTGAAAATTATTTACATTTTATTAGTTGATTTTCAAAGAAATGTTATTTTACATAAGAAATGTTCCAAATGATCTTTCAAAATCCTTCTCCAACTAAGATGACATACTTTGATATAGTTTTTAATTTAATGGGGATATGATCCTTGGAAAACACTCTTATTATTTCATTGAATGATTTATGTTTAAGAATAAAAGTTTTTTATAAAACCTGTTTCTCTTCCATGGGTTATAGCATGAAAAAATTCTTCTGAAATCTCATTCTTTTCACCAGTTATTCTATGATGAAATGTTTAATATTCCAATTTCATTTCATGGTTTATGATATTATAAATGTTTATGATATTTTGGGAAAAAATATTATTTTCATTATGTCATGGGTGAGACCTATATCTACATCCAATTCATTGGGTAACGATAGATAACTCATGAGTATATATGTAATGTGTGAACCAGATTACATGATTACAATGTTTTGTGTTAACCTTATTATATCTTTAAAATGTTAAGTGTTAACCAGAATACATGTTTATAATGCTATTTTTAATCCAAATTAAATGTTCACATTGTTATTCATGAACCTGATTGCATGTTCAAAATTTCATGTGTGAACCCAATTACATGTTCACAATGTTATGCATGAACCTGATTACATATTCACAATGTTATGAATAATCCTAATTAAAAGTTATAAATTTTAAACATAGACCTATATTTCTTGTCCATAATGATACGTATGGACCTGTATGCATGTCAAGAAGTTTATTTGGGAGCCTAATTTCATGTCCTTAACTTAATGGGTGAATTTTTTTCTATTAATACATGTTAAAAATGTTATAAGATGACGTTTATGCCAAAAATATATCTATGATGCCAATGATATGATCTTATTACTCATGTTCTTTGATTATATTAAGATTCTTGTCTTATGAACATCCAATATTTATGCCATGATTTGTGATTATGATCATTGATATATATATAGGGTATGGTTTTCAAATGTTATTCTCATTTTATTATACCTTTATGTTCATGTTATGCTTACATATATCCTTTATTTACCATTACTGGACATATGTGATCACCCTTTACTGTGATTTATTTCCCTATCTTAAGAATTAAGGTTTTAAATAGGAGTATCAAAGGGTAATATCTTATGAGATACACTAAAGATCTGTCACCGTGTTAGAATAATATTTTTTAAGTCTCTGAAGGCACTAAACTTGTACATTACTTAGACATATATTTTTTAAATTTAATTAATATTCATCAAAAATTATGTAATATCCATGTATGTTAAGAGTAGGTATTTATACACATACCTTCAAATTCCTTAAACTCCTGATCTTTTATAATCTGCACCTTGATTCCCTCCCCCTGCTCCCACACCATGCCCAGCCACACCCTGTACTCCCCTAGCTACTCCGGATCCAAAAATCATCGCAAATAGCTCATCATGAATGAATGTTCAATAGTCCTCCAATTTTCTAACACAAATTCTTCCACCTCCCCCTTCATCATGGGTTTCCTACTTATATGATCCTTAAAAGCTAGGACATGTCTTTTGAAGTGGATCTAATATAATACGTCACTGTAAGAGATGGTGGGATAGTCTCATAGGATGATAATAACATATTAATGTAGCCAATACTCACCCCAAGGTGCCTCTATTCCTAATCATGATTGTCATATACTTCACAGTATAGGGCTTGGAAAAAATCTAGTCCCTACTTCTTGATAGTAGGTTGGGGATTTTAGAGTCGAACAATTTTACAGTGAGGTAGGACTAAGTGGAGTACCACCAGGGACATGGCAACAATGGGAAACAACATCATTATGTTTGGAATATTCTTCCACTATCATGTGGTAGGATTATAGTAGTAAGGATTTGGGATATTAGGTCCCACCACCCACCAAATTAGTATAGCTGGATCCACCATCTCTATTAATACCACTCCTCTCATAGTCAATTAACCTTGGTCGGAAGGGTCACTCCCATCATGTTCATAGTTATGCCAGTCACCGAAATTTCAACCTATATTGGAGGTAGAGATGAATGTGTAAGAGGTTTCATGGTTATAGTCATTCTGAATAATGAAGTCGAATACAATTTCCCTCTTTTGGGTAATCCTTTAGGAGAACACCCCACATCACTAAGTTGTAGTATTAGAGGATAAGTCGGGATTAGAAGACTAGGAAGAGCAATGTCTTATCTAGAATCTCAATAATAGTTTCTTTTTGTAGCTAATATAGATCCATTGATAGAATAATGGATATTTTTCTTAGAAGAGTTTTGGTACTCCTGTGAATATAAAATTTTAATCAATCCCTAAAAAATATTGTAAATTATTAGGCAATAAAAATATAGAATGTGGAGTTTAATCTTTATTTTTTCTATATTGAGATTGTAATAAATATATATTCATTAGATATATAAACTAAATATATTTACTACATTTTTAAGTCAAAAAATATAAATATAAATTCTGAATATAAAAATAACTGAAATGTGTAATACTCTAATTCATAGTGTCGAAAATAAAATTTCCTATATACATATAAATTATATTTAAGTATATAATAAAATCTATATAGTTATATTTTAATATATTTGTTATTTTTCAGATATAAAATCAGATTAAATTTAATTTTCAATAGGAAAATTTACCAAAATGAATATTATAATTATAATTCATGTGTGATCTTTTTGTGTGGGTTTGTGTGTGTAGTATGTACAATGGATGAATTTATAATTTTATAAATTAAAAAAATAAAACCCAAATTTTGAAACAATATAATTTATATTTGAAATTATAATACGGATTTTAGAAATTAAAATTTTAAACTTATTATCTACAAATATGAATTATATGAAATTATAATTTATACTATTTCTAATATATATTAATATTTGAATATATTATCCTTAAATAGTTATATATAAATATATTATATTTATCATGGCAATTTAAATATATAATTCGACTGTGTGTGTTAATGTAATTTTAATTAAATATAAAATAATAATTTATTTATATAAAATAATATTTTTAAAATACACACATAAACACAAGAATAAAAAAAATATAGAGAAGCGGGAAGAGGCGTGGATTAATTTATTAATTTGAGAGATTATTTATGAATTACTCAGATAAGAGCGCAGGGGTTCAAACCACATAAACCTCTACAGACCAAATTCATTTTTTCTTTAGGTGACCTATTATGAAAGCTAAAATTTTTAGTATTGATAAAGGGGAGCTTTGTTGATACATTATATAAATAAATTATAGAATACCTTGTGTTTGATAAAAACCCATTTTTTATGAATCTTCTACCTATTCACAACGTACCTCTAAAAAAATATTTGTCAAAGAGTGGGGTTTTATTAGATTATTTTACTCTTAAATATACAATATGTATTTTAATATGATATTTATTATATTTTTGAGGACCAAATATGTTTTTTTAATTATTTTTTCATTTAAGAATCCATTTAAACAATTATGTGATTCAATTGAAAAAAAAATTACACAAACATTGTAACACCCCAATATTTTAGTTTAATTTCTTTTAAAGGAATATTTTGTTCAATGGCATGTACCACATGACATACCGATCTTAAAAATGAATTTAGTTATACAATTGTCATAGATTATTTACCTGATAACCAGTTTAATTCATATTGAAATATGTATATTGGCCCAAAAATGAATATAATGGATTTTTAGAAGGGTTCATCATTTTAGTGGGAGCTCATATAATAAAATTCCCTATTAAGTGTTTTATCATACATGATACTCATTTGATAAAATCTTATGTTTTAGATAATAACATCAACATAATCATGCCAATCCTTGTAATTAATCCCTGAAAAAGAGTATCTTAATGTAAGTATCTCTTAAGACTTATAACTAAAGAAAAGTTATTAATAAATATTGGTAATTTAAGAAATTTTCTTAAGGGAAATTTTATTTGAAAGAACAGCTCCTTCCTCCATAACCAAGTTTTGAAGTTGTTCAACAAGTGAATCAAAATGATGATGGAAACATAGAGAGTTTGATTTATTGTTTCAAATGAATTGTATGAATAATGACCAAATTAGTATTTCTCTCTATCCATGTACAAAATATTATTGGGTTAATTAATGATTTTAGTCTCATATACCAAATATAATTAGGTGCATCCAATTATATTCAATAAGAGTGAATATTCTGAATGACTTGGTGAGACTAAAGTTTTACTTAAATATTTAATTTTTATTTAAATAAATTATATTTTATAAAAATATATATGATATATTGTGTATGATTTAAAATTATTATAAATATAAAAAAAGGTCAAAAAGTAAACAAGAATTGAATCTTGAAATTTTTTCCAAGTAATGGGGAAATACAGTTACTTCATTGATTACATAAATAATTCAATCATGAATAAACTTACCATATGATATGTATTTTATCTCATTTATATCAGGAGAATATAATTTAAAAAATAGATATTTAAATAAAATGTTATGTGGTGTTTTGGATACACATAGTTATGATTTGTTATGTTCTATAACATACATTAAGGGGAAATAGAATTACTTGTTCTTGATACAAAATTCATAAAATTATAATTTACAAAAATTTCTTAAAAAGTGAATGAATTCAGTAAAATTTTACCGAATATTCTATAATTGTTGAGAATAGGTGAACTAGGGATATGATGCCAAGATTTTGGTATTGCAAGGATAATAAATGTGGTTAAAATCTCAATACATGTAAAGAAAAGTTGGTTAAAAAGTTAAAAATTGATTATTAAAGAATCTAATCAAGGACATTGAGGCATAGGTTTGTCAATAAAGAAGTTTAATAATTCAATACTATTGATTTATCAAAGATATACCTAAAGGATTTTGTGAAACTCCATTGAATATCCATGTCATGTATGGATGTGTCGAAATTAATTCTTTGATTTTTAATCCAATTTGATAGTGAATTTATGCTGTTAAAATTTTTATAAATATATATATTTTCAAAATAAAAGGATTAATTGACTAATATTGTAGTATATATTCATTAGATTAAGTAAATAGTTACTACATCAAACATTTGTATATAAAAAATTTTATCCATATAAAATGAATCTAAGTAAAAGATATGAACATTCATCTCATTTTTCTTATGTTATAACATTATATTTTTTATAAAAAATTGTTATTATAAATAAATATGATATGATTAAATTATTATACAAGTTTTATGATTCATCAATTTCTAAAACATATTTTGAGAAAACGATTTGGGTGAAATTGTTTATCCTTGGTAATGTGTTTGGAAAAATATTTGTAAAATTATTTAGGAATAAATTCCTTCTACGTGTCATTTTTATATATTAATAAGGTATTATTTTGACTAAAGATGTTTCAAACACCTACAATGGAATATATGATATGGAAATAATTGTATATTTGTTTAATATTCCCACTAAATAGGAAAAAATGTTATTTCCTAAAAAAAAGTGTTTGTATATCTTAACAAGATATCATGAAAATAATTATTTTTTAATAGTCTAGTTGAGGGATGTATAGACTTATAAAAGTTCAAAAATGAAAAATAAAGTATTAACTCAATCATAAGTTAAATTTCTGTCCTTGTAATATCCTAAAATAATTAGGATATGTGGTGGTAAATAGAAATGTAAAGTTCTGGAACATTTATAAAGTTGATATCATTATTATAATATTTAAATATAATGTGTTTTTCACTAAATATTATAATAGAGTTTTTATATTTAATGATAATTAAAACTATAAGGAGTTACAATTAATTATAATGAAAATTAATGTCATTATTTCTTGAAGAGTTTTACGATTCGAAATAAAAATTGAACTAAACCTGATATTATAAAAGAGTTTAGGGTATGTCTATAAAGATAAATGTAAATAATTATATTATTTACCATAAATATGTTTTATAACATTGTCCAAAATTATTAAAAATATGGTCCTAAATAGAAATTTAACAATTATATTTATTTATCATATTAAAGTGATTGACTCTTTATTCTAAAATAGTATAGGAGGACTGGTAATCAATAATGTTAGTAGTTATATATTTTCAAGTAACATTTTGTTAAATAGGGTTCATAATATGATGATGATTAAATTAGGAAAACCGTTCTAAGTATACAAAATAATTTATCATTATACAATTTAATTATGTAAAGTTAATACATTTGAATATGTTAATGAAGTTGAATGGTTAAGAATATGGTTCTTATGTCTCGCAATTATTCAAACCAGATTACTTCATATATGTTTCTCACTAAAGATGTTAGTGGGATGGTTTTAAATGCTTATATAGAAATGTTATAGGAATTATTTATAATCTAATGTGTTAAGAAACCATAGAAATTTTAGTAAACATAAGGCTGGTCTGGTGGTTTGAAATGTATGATATAATAAAAAGATGCTTATATTTTTTTGTTAAATATTCAAAATTAGTTTAATAATATTAAAATGTATTCAATTAAAATTAAACCTTCGTTTTATCATTTTCCTCACATTGGATGAAAAAATGTGTGTGTGTGTGTGTGTATTGTGAAGAATAATGATAATTGAACCCTAAAAGTATAATAATGAGTTTATCCTCAATCGTTATTCGTCTAAGAATATTTATGTTTTTGAATAAAATTTAATTTTAGTGTGAGTATTATTGTTGTATAGTGATACATAATATTCTCATGATCTACAAAAATAATAATAGGATTCATTGTGTGGATGAATGGCCAATAAGGTATGCCACCTCGTGTGTCATGCAGATGTATTTGATGTACTATGGGTGCATATATCATTTTTTATTCCCCACTATTAGAGGTTGGTGAGATAACTAGAATGATAACCTTTATATATTTATACACTACTTATGAAATTCAATATAATGACTTAGCTAATATAAGGGTGATTGGGTATGTTGTTGATAATTTTAGCAGTTGGAGGAAAACAAAAATGGAATTTTTCAAATCATATGAAAATTATTACATCTAGGACCTCTATTAAGATTGAAACTAGGAGTGTGTAGCCACACCAATATATTATATATATCTATCTGGATATAGGACATGTGAGGTGCTTATCTATAAGGATGAATAAAATGTGATATATTCATCAATGATATTAGTATAAACTCAGAGAATCAAGAACGATAGTGTTAGATATATGGGATTTACATGATTTTCCATTTCCCATAGTGAGTGGATGTCTAAGATAAAGGGAAAATATGAGAATGTCTATTGGTATATGTTGTAGACTGCTGAACAAAGGTATAGATATATATGTGTTTTAGGGAGATCTTTCCAGATCCCTATAACTATTGAGTAGAAATGAGTCTTTCTTTAAATTCACACTTTTCTAATATATATGGATCCAAATGTTCTTATTTTTTCAATTATATAAAGGTCCATTGGGTCGCACTTTTTCATTGACTGGATGGGGATTGAGGTTAACTTAGATAGATACTCTAATTTTTTTTACAATTAATCCAAATGTGTTTTGTATTATTATTCACAAGTTACCACATATTCTGTGATTCAATGTAATTCTAATGATATATTTCCAAAAGTTCATTAAATAAATAAAAAAGGATTTTTAGATATGGTTTCATTATATATTGTATATGAAACAATATAAAGTGAAATGTAACAAAGTCTATTAGGATTTAGTACAAGTGATATATTGATGGATATATTCCCTAAATCCTTATATATATATATAATGATATACTTTATTTTTGAATATAAATTTTTAATTTCGTACTGAAAGGGACATATATTTTATTCTACTTACAATAGTAGTTATTGTTTGGATGGTTTGATATTCTACGTGGCAATAATTTAATCAATATATTGATATGATGAAATGCATATAAAGAAATGAATTCATGAGATTAATTCATTTTCAATCCATGAAATTTTTCCATGTGTTACAATTCATGAATAAATTATTTAACACCCAAGGAGTGTCCTTAGATGATTATATATAATACTATCATGTGATGGTAATATGGGTTCTTTGATTAATCAGGGAAGAAACTCTCACATATCTATAGATCTCTTCCTCTTCTTCCTTTTCATGATGATATTCTTGCACATCATGGGAGAAAGAATAATCTTTCATGTATGACATGTGATTTTGGAATAGCTTGGGGAAACACTACGAAGGTGTGATGCTTTCGTTTTCTAATTAGTTATATCTCTCAAACCCATGTGATGTAATTCCAAGATGTTGTAGTGGATCTTGGGTTGAAGTTACATATATTTATAGGAGTTTAACATTTTATTCATATTATGTAGTTTTCTATATATTCCATGGGAGAAACTGGAAATTGGGGCTTAAATCTATTATTCATGTTATGATAATTGTTATCAAACTCCTAAAAAACACTTCACCCTTAAATGAGAAGATCCTATGGAAGGATTGGAATAAGGATAAATAAGAAATTGGGAGAAAAAAACTATAACATGTAGTAGTTTATTTTAATAGAGGATGAGCGGTTCCAAATTTTTTAGTGAGTATAGAGGATTAAAAGGAAATTTTTATAAATGGGATATATTCAAGTTACATAAGTACTATGGTCTAGTGTACCATAATTCATAAAGAATATGGAATCACGGGGAATATTTTTATGGGAACAGTATCTTGAGTGAGTGAAACATTAAATATTAAGGCATTCAACCATATTTAAAGGACTAATACAATGGTTTTATTCTAGAATGAAATATTTTCTACTTATAGATGGTGTTGAACCCAAAATCTTGAATGAGGAAATTATTTTGAGCTACTCATTATAGTGATAGACAGTAATGATATAAGAATTGGATTCCATGTATGTTTTCTATACAATAATGATAATGGGATTTTCACAAGGAAATAGGGTACTACAGAAAAAACGTGTTTGTTTGAAGAAAAATATAGATTGCAAGAAATGGTGTAAGGAATGTGTGGTTATATAGGGTTTTAAATAATTTAAAGGAGTATATTTTAGTGATATTTTCTATCCTTTTTTTAGGAACATGGTGATTCATATGGTGCTTAACCTAGTTTCCCTGAAGGTTATGTTTCTTGAACAACATGATATCAAGACCTCTATCCTTTATGAAGATTTAGAGGAAGAGATATGCATGGAATAATTGGAAGGTTCATTATTTAATGGAATGAATTTTCTTGTTTTTAATCTCAAATGGGGTATGTATAGGCATAAGCATGCACTATGAAAGTTGAACCTAAAGTTTGATTCCTTCAGAGGAGAATAAAAGTTCATTTAAAGAAATATGAATCATTTATATAATCAATTGGTGCTAAAAAATTGTATTTTATTCATGATTTTTCTTTTTATTGATGACATGTACTTATATATACCAATGAATTAAAGTTTGGGGAAGTTTAAGGATGATTTTTTTAAAAGATTCTAGATGAAGGATGTTGGTTCCTGAAAGTGGATGTTGGGGATGAGTACTGGAAAAGACTCGAGTTTCCAAATATTGTTCTTCTCACAATATTTGTACCTCACAATAGTGTTATAGATATTCATAATAAATGAGTCTAAACTTTTTTAACACTAAGGTTGTACACTTCAAATTATCCCAGGAGAAGTCACTTAAATTGATGAGGAGGATGTGTACATGGTGAAAGTTCTATATGACCCAAATTTTAGATGTCTAATGTACTCCATAGCTTGTATAAGGCTTGGTATTTCTTATGTGGTTGGTATAGATAACAATTTCATATTTAATCTAATATAAGATCATTGGGATCCTATTTAGTGGATTCTCTGATATATTGATGGTTTGTTTGATCTAGAACTCTATTTTGAAATGGTTGATCCCTTATAAAGGTGTTTATATGATAACATTATAAGATCTATAGACTCAAGTAAGAGAGCCAAAATAATTTCATTAATTTTAGAAGAACTATCATGAACTAAATGTTTATACTTCAACCTTTAGTATCATTTTCAATCAGCAAATCTGAGTACATTATGATTATAAAACTTGGAAAAAAAATTTTGTTGTTGAAGGAACAATTATACGGAATTAGAATAAGAAAAAAATGTAGAAACATTTTTCTATGATGACTGAAGTGTGATTTAGTTGGAAAAGAATTCAGTGTTACACTAATAGATGAACCAAATTTTTTATAACTAACCACTTCATCTAAAATATTATAGAAGGTAAAATTTTGTAACTATGGAAGGTGAGTGTGATTCAGAATATAATGGATATACTGCATTAAGTCATAACATAGAAATAATTGGAGTGGAATTGTGCCTCAATGGGGCTTGTATGGAATGGTTATTGTGAGATAATAAAATAAACAATGTACAGTAATATGTGTTTCTATATATTGGGACTAGTGGCTCAGAAGCTGTGTTATTAATGCCTTGTAATTTTAGTTAGTGTTATAAATAGGTTATTATCCATGGAAATGATCTAGTATAGGTTCATTTATATATTTTAGATAGTGAGGGAACCAACTATACATTTTCCCCACTGTTTAAATCATCTATAAATATAATTTTGGGGTCACATGCATGATATGTGTCATTCTCATGACTAGAGTTTTCATAATTTTGTTCTTTGGAGTGACTGTTGAATCTTGTTTTGATGTAACCTCTTGTTTGTATTATGTTAAAGTTGTTTAGTTTCTCATGGAGTAGGAATTGTTTTATACCAAATGAATTATTGTGATCCTTTTTTTGTATTTTAATTTTGTTTTCTTTCTTTTATTTTCATTTTTAGTTCTGACTTCTTCCAATCTAGGTGTGAATAATTCATGGCAGTAGTGTGATGAATCTCTATTTTGGATTCTCTGATTCATGGAATCATACATTTCATACCATTAAAATATCATATTTCTACTTTTATGGATTCTAAAGGTTGTCTTGTATTGTAATACATGTTATGGTACAACAAACATAAGCATATTATATGATTTATGTCATTTTAAATATAATATGTGAATGTATGTTATTATTTTGTGGAAGTAAAATGTTTTACATTCTTGTGGATAAGATAAAATGTTTCCCTTTTGTGTCATTACCTTATTTTCTCAATTATATTTAATAATGGAAATATAATATATATACAAATATGCACCTCTAGACACCAAATTTAAAAATTAAGAAAAAAATTAAAAAATAATGATTAATAAAATTAAAAAAATTAAACCCCTAAAATTTTAAGATTCCTTTGAACAATACTGAAAATATATGGTTGAAAATGTAACACAAATAAATATAAATAAAATAACATCAATGAAATCAACTAAAAAATAAATTATTTAAACATCATGGATTTGTTAATAAATTTGTCCATAATATATAGGTATAGAAATTGTTCTAAATAACTGTTAAATCATGGGTAGGATGGATCTTCAAATTTTCAGAGACTCAAATATGATCTTGACCATATATAAACATTAAAAATTCAATATTTAGTTTTTTTTAAAAATAATGGAAAATGATGCCACATCATAGCCTATACGGTATTGAATTTGATCAGAAGGTGAATACATGTTTGATGTCAATATATAGTCAGTCCGACCTAAGAACTCAAAAAATCCCATTAACTAGATTTTAACACCCCATATTGATGAAATAATAATATATGGGGATATGTGTCCCAATGAATTGCACTAAATGGGGTATAATAACCAGCCACATAGCTTCCAATTGTTTCCCCTTTCTATCTTTCAAAACTCTCTCCTCGATGACCCCCCCCCGGTACTTTAGAAAATTCTCTAGATTAAAACACTATAATAGGGAGTTCATTGGTAATGTAAGTGAAAAGGTCCTCCAGTATCCCACCACATATTATTTCTCTCCCCCTCCCCCTTCATTTCAGGTTTCCTCTATCCGCTGGTGTCAAAGGAAGGACTAGTCTTTTGGTGGGGAGACAATATAACATGGTTTTACATGAGATGACAGGATTGTATCCAAAGACGATAATCATGTCCCATGTCAACCACAACTCACCCCCATGGCACCTCCATGACCAATAATGAGAGTTGAACACTTCACATTGAAGGTCTTGTAAGAACTATGGGCCCTTCTTCTTGAGAGTGTGGTAAGGACTTGAGAGATGGATGTTTTTCTAGTGGGGAAGGCTCGAGTAGAGTATCTCCATATCCATGGATGTAGTGGGAAACTACATCCAGGGGATTTGAATCTTAAACTACTACCATGTGGTTTGATTGTTGATGTAAAATTATAGGATCTAGGGCCCCTTATCCTGATATAGTGGTAGCAAAAGATCTGTCATCGCTACAAATACTTATCCCATATTGGGAATGTTACACAGGTCGAAAGGATTTCCCACATCACATTCATAGTTATGTCTATCATTTTTGTTTCTACTATCATCATAGGTAGATATGAAGGCATATGAGGTTTCAAATAATTATTCATTCTGAAATATGAAGATGGACATAGTGCATCTCTTTCGAGTTATCCTTTTGAAGCACACAGACAACCACGTCGTTGATATACAGACCCACTTTAGAATCCACAATCAACTAACCATATAGAGTAACCTCCTGTCCAGAATCTCTATGATTATTTCCTTTTAGAGGTGACATGAATCAATTTATAGAAGCATGAATCCTTGTTTTTTAAGTGTTATAGTACTTGTGTATATCCATTATATATCATGAAGCCTATAAAATTGTTATAAATTTTTTCTATATAACAATTATGGAATGTGGATTTGATTCTAGATTGATTCTGGATTTAGATTATAATCAATATAAATTCATTAAATATATAATCTAAAGATATTTACTAAATTTTATGTCCAATAAATTTAAATATAAATTTTAAATATATTAATATTATAAATTTTCAATATTAGAATATATAATTTTAGAAAATAAAATTTTCAATAAACATATGAATTATATTCTAATATATACAAATATATATAGTTATATTTTTATATATTTATTATTTATTATATATAAAATAATAGTAAATTAAAATTTTGAAAGGAAAATTTATTGAAATAATTTTTATAATTTTTATTCATGTATTACCTCTATATGGGTGTGTAGTATATGCAAAAGATGAATTTAAAATATTATAATTTCAAAATTTTAAACTCCAATTTT
This sequence comes from Viscum album, assembly GCA_963277665.1. Lineage (NCBI taxonomy): Eukaryota > Viridiplantae > Streptophyta > Magnoliopsida > Santalales > Viscaceae > Viscum > Viscum album. The sequence continues at coordinate 1,823,693,305 of OY728164.1, forward strand.
GAAATGAAATAATTGAAATTTAAAATTATAATATATATTTTAAAAAATAATATTTAGAACTTATTATCTAGAAATATGTATTCAATGAAAATATAATTAATAATATTTTTAATATATATATTAATATTTTAATATATTTTGTGCACATAGTTATTCCTAAATATATTTTAATATATGTTTATATATATATATCTTGACTATTTAAATATAAAAAAAATTGTGTGTAAATGTAATTATAAATAAATAAATAAAAATTTATTCATATATAAAAGTATTTGTAATAATACAAATAGAGGGAGAGGGGGAGAAGGACCTATTGAGAGTGGTGAGGTGGGGGGAGATTTCCATAATCTTAACTACTACTATGAAATTCTTCTGTTAAAAACGTAGGGGATCATACCCCACTAACCTTCCCAAACCGAATGCATCTTAGGTTTTGGACACCTTTCATCAAAGCTAAAATTATTAGTTTTGAAAAAATGTGCCCTTTTTTAATTATTTTTATTAAGAATTGATGGAAGTCCTCATGTTTAATAAAAACATAGTTTTTTCAACTCTTCTTCCACTTTATCAAGATCCTATATTGGTAAAATAGTTGAGTTTTATTGGACTATTAGAAACCAAAACATACAATATGTACTTCAATCTAATTTTTATTGGTTATTAAGGACCAAATAAGTTCTTCAGTAATTATGTTCCACTTAGGAGTCTATTCTAATTTTTGTGTGTCTAATGTAAAACAAACACACAAGCATTGTAACACCCCAATATAATAGTTTGTATTCTTTTAAATGACTATAATGTTTGTTTTTATGTAGCACATGAAATACCAAGCTTAAAAATTAATTTTGATATACTATAGTAATTGATTAATTATTTATTGACTTGTGTAAGTCATGGTGAAATATAGATCATAGCTAAGAAATTTATATAATGTATTTTAGAAGTTTTAATCATTTTAGTTAGAACTAATTAAATAAAATTTCTAATTAAATGGTTTATAATACAATAAAATCATTTGATATAAGTATCTATTATAGACATTATCATCATCATCATCAAGATAAAATTTGTAACTAATCATTGAAAATGTGTAACATAATGTATGTAGATGTTAAGACTGGTAACTTAAAAAAAGTTATTATGTAATATTGGTAATTTATGAAATGTTCATAATGAAAATTCAATGTGATAGAATAGTTCCTTATTTAGTAACCAAGTTTTGAAGTTGTTCAGCAATTCAATGTAGAATCTTATGTTAGTATATAGTGATTCATTTAAGGTTTCAAAGTAATTAGATGAAAAATGACCAAATGAATCATATTATCCACTCATGTACTCAATATGAATGGGTAAATCAATGATTTTAGTCCTATATACTCTATATTATTATATACATCAAATGATATTCAATATGTTTTAATATGTTTAATGAATTGGTGTGACTAAAGATTTATTTAAATATTTAATGGTTACAAAAATAAATTCTATTATTTTGATAGATATATGATATTGGCTGTATGATTTTCATGTTTTGAAAATATATAGAAAGTAATAATGCTAAAATAATTGAAGCTTGATTTTTGTTTTCATGTAATGGGGAAATGGACTTACTACATTGATAACTTTGATACTTCTAGAATGATTAATTTCTCTTAAGATGTCTATTTTATCGCTTTTTTATCATTATCATAGAATTTAATGTTTTTTAATATAAAATGGGATTAAATATTTTTGAAACACATAGTTGTGATTTGTTCAGTTCTATACCATTCATTGAGGGGATGATAAATTGGCATGTTTTGATTAGGTAATTCATACTATTATAATTTAAGAAATTTTCTCTAAAAATGTTTATAAATTAAATAAAATTTTACTTGATATTCACAAAGTTTTGAGAATGGATGAATTGGGAATATGATGTTTATATTCTAGAATTATATAGATAGTACAAGTGAGTAAAATTTCAAAACAGAATAAGAAAAGTTAGTTTAATTGTTCAACAATGTTTCTATAAGAATCCAATATAGATTATTGAAACCTAGGGTTGTCAATAAAAAAGAGTAATAATTAAATATAATAGATTAATCCAAGATATATCAGAAAGAGTTTGTGAAACTCTATGGATTATTCATGCTTGGTATTGTTTAATAGAAATTAATTCATTGATTTTTTAAGCATATGCGACACCAAATATATATTTTATAATGTTTTGTAAATATAAAAAGTTCAAAATAAAAGGAATAGTTGATTGAGATTGAGGTTTGTTTTCATGATATGAATTAAATAGTTTCTACATCAAAGATGTGAATATAAATTTTTTAGTCATGATCAAATGAATCAAAGTAAAAGATGTGGATCTTCATCTCATTTCTCTTATATGATAAGAGAAGATGTTCGATAACAAATTTTTCTTTTTTAATAATTATGAGATGACTAAATTAATACACAAGGTTTATAGATCATCAATTTATATAACATGTTTTTGGAATTATATTTTGGATAAATTGTATATTCAGGATAAAGTCTTTATCCAAATATTTATTAAAATATATGGGAATGAGTTTCAACCACTCATCGATGGTATGTTATTATAAAGAATTTTTTCAAATAAAAATGTTCCAAACACATAGAATACCATATTTGATATGAAAACAATTTTTTATTTGTAAAATATTCCTACTAAAGGGAAATAAATGTTATTTATTGACACAATTGGGTTTTTGGATCTTTGAAAAAATATATTGAAAGGATTATAATGTCTAAGAGGCTAGTGGGAGTGTGTTTAGACTTATAGAAGTTCGTAATTAAAAATTAAAGGATAACACAAATCATAAAATGAAGTGTTTTCCACTTAATATCCTCAATTGTTTATAATTTTTAATGCTAAAGATAAATATAATGTGTTACACTGAGTTACCATTTAGAAAGATGATATTACTATTAAATTAGTTTTAGATAATGGTTTTTTCACTAAATATACAAAAAGAGATTTGGAAATGTAATGATATAGAAAAATGTAATGAGATACATTCTGTTATCATGAAAATGAAATACACTATTTATTGATAGATTGTACCTATCAAAATAAAAATTGAATTACTCTTCTTATCCTAAAAGATATTAGAGTATGGTGGTAAATAAAAATATAAATACTTTTATTAGTTACCATAACATAATGTTAACACTATGTCCTAAAAGATTTTAGGATGCAAAGGGAAATTGAAATATAAGAGTTTTATTTAATTATTGTATTATGGTAATTACAACTTCATTATAAAATAGTTTTGGAGGACTGGAAAACAATAATGTAAGTATCCATAAGTTTTAATATGCTCAAGAAGTTGAACAACTAAGAATATGATTCCTAAGTTCCATTGGTATTCATACTAGATTACATTGTAGATGTTTTCCATAAAAGAGTTTAGTGGGAGGGTTTTATCAGATGTTCACATAGAGATGTGTCAAGGATTACATATAATTTATTATATTAACAAAACCTACAATGTTTAGAAATTATAAGCCTAATATGGATGTTTTGTTGAGTCAAAAGTTTCCTTATGACTTTTTCATTCCTTTATGTTTTGGAAATCACAAACACATTTTCTTTAATAATGTTTCCTTAAATAAAAAATATTATATGAAAATTCGATTCTAATTGAAATAATTCTCTTTTGCCTTTTTATGTTATTTTCCAGCAATGTCTAACAGACTTTTCTTAATACTAAATAGATATTGGAGTAAATGAAATTTAGAATCCTAAACATTCTCATTTTTGATTCACCTAGATATTAGAATATGATTTATAGCCTTTCTTAATTCTGATTCAGTCAAAATTTTAAATTTGATTCTCACTCTACCTCAATTGTGAATATCCTAAAATTTTGAATCTGATTAATTCAGTTGCATAAATCAGTTTCTCTCAAAAATTAGAATCTAATTCTCACAGTTTCTTAAATATAAAATACATCGAATTCATAATACAATTTACTTTATTCCAAAAATATAATTCTCCTAGTTTTCTGAAAACGATTCACATACTATCCTAGAATATGATTCTCAATATTTTCAAGATACAATTATCATTTTTTAGAATCTTATTCTTATTCTAACTATAATCTGATTGTCATTATCTTTAGAATCTGATTACATAAGTTTCTTTAAGATGACTAGTTATTTTATTTCCTTCATACATTCATACATAAAATCAGATTCACATATATCTTTCCTAATAATGTTTATCATGAACTTTTCTCTTATACTAAAAAGTTATAATCCTATCTGTTATTATATGACGGTTGTAAGTGCCATCTGTACAGTTCCTTCCAATTTTTCCAGAAAAATATGACTCATAGAGATCAATATAACCATTGGAATCCATCCCTATAAATACCTAGTCATTTTGATGAGTTCCTAACATTTAGATTTTAGAGACACATGTGATATCTTCCAAAATTTCTTTGTGATATATCCTTGATGTGATTATGTTGTGAGAAACGTTTTCCACATACATGAAATCTTCAATAAGATTTGTTTTTTCTTGTGTGTCACTGATCGTTAGTGATTAATATTGGGGGCTTCCATGCTGAAGAAAGGTAGATGTGGATATTACCTACTTAATATAGGGGTTACAACTGAAGGAAGACAAAGCTATCGATTACCTGCAAAATAGAGTACATGCAAGGCTAAAAAGATAAAAAATGTAACCAATATTTTTTGGATTGAGGGATTTCCCTTGTATTGGTAAGACAGACTTGATTTAAAGTATAATTCAATGTACCTTCATCCAAGCTCTTTGGATACCCTATTATTTGGGTTAAAATAAATCTACTCTTATATGTACTATAAATTTCCACTGTAATTTTTTACAAATAGAAATTTTTTCTTATAATTTCATTTTTGTATTAACTATAATATAATATTCTATACACCTTATAGCATAATATTGTTTAGGAATACATATGTTATTATTTAATTATGATAATCATATTTATCAAACCTAATGTGTTTTTAATTAACCTACAAAAGGGGATTTAGTGAATCTGATTTGTATAACCTTGTTAAACAAATATTTACTTAATGATAAAAAATGAAGGTTTTTAAACCTAAAATTCCCCCCCCCCTCTTTTAACTGATTGTATTCATACTTATTTGGTTCCTAAAATTGTTATCATAGTAGGTCTATGTGATACTGATACCTACACTTGGTATCAAAGGCATATTTTTAATACTCAATTTACTTACTCTTTCTTTACTTCTGCAAGATTCTTATGATTTCTTTTATAAAGTTTTTATATATAAATATTTACTACACTAATTTCTGTTGTAAAAAAAGAATTTTTGTATTGCTATAAAGATGGAAGGAATGAATGTCGGATCCATAGAAAATATGAACCATACAGGACCACCTATATTCAATGGAAATTATTATGAATACTATAGAGATTTAATGAAAACTTTTATTATCAATACTGGTGTGGAAAAAATTTTCATTCTAACTAGAGATTAAGAAATACATAATAAGGAAGTTATAATTTTTTGTAATGAAGACAAGATAGAATATTAGGTAAACTATAAGTTACCCAATGCATTTATTTGTTCTATAACTAGGAATATTTAAATTTGGATATATTCTATTGAAGAAGCTAACAACATATGGAAAAACTTGTAAGTTACGCATTTTGGAACTTATAAAGTTATTAAGATATAAATTACCATGCCCAGAGAAGACTTTCATGGTCTTGATTTTTATTATGGAGAACCTATAGTTATATTTCAATAAATATTGATGACTATCATAAATCGTCTACAGTCAATGGGAGGAAAAGGGATATATGATGTGATTCTTGTTGATAAGATTATTGATATCATGCATAATGAAAGAGAATCAACATGAACTACTATTTATGAGTCAAGGAAAGTCACAACTGTCACTCTGGATGAATTATTTGGAAGTCTCCTACAATATGAGAACATGTTAAAGTGATATACTAATAACATAAAGAAGATGAATAGGAGTTTTTCTTTTACTACTACTTCAAATCAAATGAAATATAAAATTCCTATGAATGTTCTTAAATCAATAAAGTCTAAGAAATTTTTTGTTCAGACAGATTCAAATGATACTGAACACTCAAATAATGAGTTATGAATTCTTTCTTGAAGGATGAAAAAGATTGTTGTCAAGAAGGATTTCTGATATAGATATATGAAAAATGACAATAAAGATAAAAAAATTACCTAAAGTCACATGTTATGAGTGTAAGAAAGAAGGACACATCTGACTTGATTATCCAAAGCTAAAAATAAATGATAGGAAATTTATAAATTCTGAGAGGAATAAGAAAAAATATTATAATTCTAAGTGAATGAATGTTCTGAAATAAAATGAATCATGGATTTATAATGGTGGAAATTCATCTAATGAATCCTCAAAATTTGAAACATCTTGACACAAAAGTATTTGTCTTATTTTTAAAATTACTACAGAGAATAAATGTATTATAGAAAAGGTACACGCTGCTGAATCCTTAACCAACATATCTTTAAGTTATAATTATCTTGATGAAGAAAATTCTAAATCCAAGGATGAATAATCTTCCTCGGTTGAAGATAATTCTTTGAATTCTTTTAAAAAAGTATCTATATTTGAAATGTTGCTTGAAAATAACAATTGAAAGATAAAAATAAAACATGAAAAGGAAAATGATATAATTATAGTTTTAACCAAATAAATATCATATATTTCTAAAGATCTTGATATAAAATCTTGCGAAATAGGTTCTATATCCAAAATCCTTGATGAAGTAAATTTTAAAATGGATGAACCATTCTATGTATTTTTAAATAGTTATTCTTGAGAAAAATCATTTAGAGACTAAAATAAATTCTAAAACTAATGACTACGAGGATTCCAAATTTATTCGTTTGAATAATATCCAAAATATTTTCCAAAAGGTAATTTTTATCACACTCTAATTATGTTAAGGAGGTTTTTGATAAAATGTACAAACAACTTCATCTTTTTAGGAATAGTTCTGGAATTGGTTATTCTCACTCAAAACTAGTTCTCAATCACAACTAGTGTGTTCCTAAAATTTCCCCATTCTGCACTAAGTGTAAATGTGGTGGAAACTGGGAAAAAATTGTAATTTAAATAAAATTTAATCCTTTGGATTTCATATATTCCATTTTTCTAAACAAATGTGGATTCCTAAGATTTTACTTTCTAACATATCTAGATTCAAGACTGTTTTGATTCTGAAAACCTAATGATTTTATTTTCATGAAAATAAAGGAAGTACCAACAAGGTTATGGAATAGAATACTAGTACACTATAACCATAGGAACTTATGCAAGCTAACTAAGAATGGACTTTTTAAGGATCTACTATATCATATATTTGATTCTTCAAAAGTTTTTTATGCTTGTCAATATAGAAATAAACATAAGTCTATCATTAAATATATTAATGAAGTATAAAATTCTTATGGATCATAGTTGGTGAACCTGGACTAGTTTGGTCCAATAAAAAATGTATTTATTGGTGTAAAATACTACATATTTTTTTAGTTGATGATTTCACTGTATTTACAAGGGAATATTTTCTTGAAAAGTAATATGAAGCCTTTTTTTATTTCATATATTTTTCATCCAAAGTTAAAAATAAGAAAAAGCTTCCACTAATAACTATTCTTAGAGATCCTGGTAGAGAATTTGAAATTTTGGATTTTGAATCCCTTTTTTGTAAGAAAGTAATTACTCTCTCATCTCCAAGAACTCCTCAGAAAAATGGTGTTATTAAAAGAATAAATTGAATTCTTCAAGAGATAACAAGAACCATGTTGAGTGAATACTCAATTACTAAACATTTTTTTGGCTGAATCTGTTAGTACTTATTTTTATACTATAAATTGAGTTTTAATAAGACCATTTCTTAATAAAACACCATGTGAATTATGGATATACTAAAAACCAAGAGTTTCATACTTAAGAGTATTTGGATGCAAAGTGTTCATTTTGAATAAAAAAGATAACTTACACAAATTCATGCCAAAATCCAATTAAGGTGTTTTCTTGGGCTTTTCCAATACATATATGTATTATAGATTTTTTAACAAAAACACTTCTACTATTGAAGAAATAGTAAATGTCAAACTTGATGAAATAGATCCTTTGGTTTTTAAATAACCCCTACATACATCCACTGATGTGTTTTCCAAAATAGATCATCAACCTTTGTTGGAAGACTCTTCTAATCAAGAGAGTACTCAAGAAAATGTTTCTAAAGTATTCACTTCAGAAGACATTATACCATATATTGATGAATAGGTTTTAAAAAAACCAATTTATTTGTCACTAAGGAATCATCCCTATGACAGTATAATTTTTTATGTAAATCAACGCGTAAGGAGTAGAAGTTCTTTAAGAAATAAAGTAGATCATCTAGAATTTCTTTCCCAATTTGAACCCAAAAGTCTTGATGAGGCTTTAGGGGATGAAAATTGGATTAAAACAATGCAAGATGAACTAAATGAATTTTAAATGAACCAATTCTGAATGATGGTTGAAACACATAAAGAAACATCTATAACTGGAGTAAAGCAGTTATTCTGAAACAAATGTGATGAAAATGGAATCATAATAAGAAATAAAGAAAGATTAGTTTCGAAAGGATTCAATTCAAAAGAAGCAATAGATTATGAAGAAACCTATGCTCTGGTATCTTGACTTGAATCTATTATAATTTTGTTATCCTTTGAAGAATTCTTTAACATAATACTAATTCAAATGGATGTGAAGTGTAATTTTCTTAATGGTTTGGTTAAATATGAAGAATCTCTTGAATAGAATCCTAGTTTTGAAGACAGAAAACATCATGAATATGTTTCTAAACTAAATAAATCTTTATATTACCTTAAAAACGCCCTAGATACTAGTATGATATATTTATAAAATTCTTAATTCAAAAAAGTTATTTTAAGGGAACATCTAATCCAACCGATTTTAAAAATAATGAAAAAATATATTTGGGTTGTTCAAATTTATGTTGATCAGATTATATTTGGATCAACTCAGAAATCCTTAACTGATTTATTTTTGAATCTTATGAAATTGGAGTTTGAAATGAGTATGATGGGTTAGTTAACATTTCTATTTGGTTTTAAAATTTCTATAAAATCATAAGTAACCTATATATCTCAACATAAGTATATTAAATATCATCTTATAAAGTATGGATATGAAAACAATAAAAGTATAAATACTTCATTTGGTACCTTGAATACCATAAATCATGATGATGCTAGAAAACCAGTGGATCAAAAATTATTTAAATGTTTGATTGGAAGTATATAATAATTCACATTTATTCGTACAGGCTTAATTTTTTATGTATGCTAATCTGCAAGATATCAAGAAAATCCCAAATAATACCATTTCAAAGTACTGAAAATAATTTTTCATTATTGAAATGGAACTATGGATTTAGGAATTTTCTTATCTTCTAGAAATGATTTTTATTTAAAAAAAATCTAATAATGGATTTGGTGGTTGTAGAATGGATAGAAAAATTACATCCATAAATTTTTATTTCTAAGTATATTCTTTATCCTCTTGGTCATGTAAGAAACATCACTCAGTAAAAATTTCCACTACTGAAGCTAAATATGTGTTAGCTGGAATTTGTTGTGCTCAAGTGTTGTGGATGCAACACACACTCCCTAGTTATGGCATGAGTTTTAATAAAACTCAAATACTATGTGATAACACTATTTCCCTAGCCTTGATAAAAAAACATGCACATCAATCTCACTCCAAGAACCAAGTTATTAGGCATCGCTTCTCTAGGAATCACACACTAAAATGAGATATTATTTTATAATTAATTGGAATGAAATAAAAACTTGCTAGTATTTTTACAAAACCATTACCTTCCGATAGATTTGAATACATTAAAAAGTTAGGAATGATAATTATAAGGTAATAATCAATATCCACATTAGGTTTAAACTATCTCCTAACATTATGATACTCATTTTCATAGGGGGTACACTTTTTTTTCTTAATACTTTTTTTGGAACCTAACAAAAAAATTAAAACCTATAAAAAGTTTCAAAAATATAATAAAACTTTTAGAAATATATGTTTTATATGAATAATCTTATCAAATACTAAAAAAAATTAGAGGACACTAAAAGTTACATATTATAACTTATTAAATTTTAATTACATTTCTGTATGTTGATATTTCTATCATGTTTTAAATTTTTTATCAGATTTATCATTCTTAAATATGTTTTGTTTCCTTAAAAAATCAAAAGATCAGAAGCTATAAAACATTATTTGGCTTAATTTAAACTGTGAAATCAAATCTATTTGTTTTAAAACAATCGATTAACCTTGGAAGATGAACTGATACCCAGACACCGATATAAAGGTGGGTACCCCCCCCCCCAATGTCCTATATCGATTTCCTGAGAATTTTTCTTAAGCTGTTGCTACCCTTCAATGTCTCTATTCTGATTTCATCATCCTTCCTTAGTTCTTAATGTCTACATCAATTTCTTCTCAAAGTTCAATGCATGTGCATAACAAATTCAATGATTTTTTCATTTTAAGAGAACGGTTAGTCAATCAGGTTATCTTTCTTATGTATTATTATTTATTAAGAAATATAATAAAGTTAAGAGGATGGGAAAACATTTGTATTGCAAAAAACAAGGGAGAACAAGATCCAATATATCCCAATATAGTAATTTAATTCTATGATTCAGTTGAATTATTCATAGAAGGAGGAATCGATATGTTATAATTCAAGATATATGGGAAAATCTTATTCAATTTCATTTAATAAAGTAGTTGGCATTCTCACAATTCCATTTGATGGAGAAGAAATTATCCCCCTCATAATTTTCTACAATTTTATGGTTCCTTCAATAAGGTAAAAGATACTAAATCTCTATACCTTTAGGGAATAATAAATATGATACATTCCCATATATATTCCAACTATCATATTATAGAATTATTGATGCAATGAATTTTGATACCAAAAAAAGGAGATAAGTATATCCTCTAGATTACAAACATTTCTGTAACGCCCCGACCCCAGTTACCCAGATTCGGTGCATTATTACTTAACATTGGCATGATCACAAGAAAGATCAAATCTCGAAAGACCGATTGGTTTAGTAGCCTTGGAAACACTAGATATATTCATAAGTTTTACATTACATAATAAAGTGAAAAACTACTACAAAAACATAATGTCTCCATAGTACACACTATTATCCCCTCATAATATCCCTGCAGGTCATTCATAACTTACTTCTTCACATCCTGGGAAAAATAAAACATAGAAAAGGGGTGAGCTCAAATGCCCAGTAAGGATAACAATATAGCGGAACATTAAAAAATAATCATAAACATTTAAGGAAATGCATTACTAAAACAAAATCCTTTTAAACTCGAACTTCAACATAGTATGGAAAAATTAAAATGAAATAATGTCATTTACTTATTCACATGGATGTTCTACTAATCGAATAATCACATGCAATATCAATAACCACTTTCATAATGTAGGAATGCATAATGTCAGACTATCAAAACCACATAGCCAAGGCCTCGTACAAAGACTACAAATACAATTTTGCCAAGGCCTTGTGCCAAGACACTATTTTGTCTCATGAGACCTACCGATGAAATTTTTTTAGAAGATACTTATGATTAAAATTGATAAAATATACTCTAGTGTTTTTCTGAAAACAATATTCAAGCTTTTGATAACAAAATAACTAATTCTGAGACTTCTCGATTAATTACAGGCCATGATGGGTCCACTCCCAATCCCTTCCTCTCTACCAAACTCGAGATTTAGGTTTTCTGAAAACATTTTTAAGCTTGTGTTAAATACGTATACATTTGCACTGTATTTTCATATATTTGAGAGAAATATCTCTCTTTTGAAATCATTTAAAAATCACATAATTATAAAAGAAACCTTTTATTTGAAAATATTCTTATAATCTTGTAAGGGAAGCTTCGATGATTTTATAACGACGGTAAATAGCCGCACCCGCCGTATAAGTTAAAACAAACATTCTTACCATAATTCTGTCGAAAAGGTTAAAAAGCACCTTGTTTGGAAAAACGACGGAAATATTCCATTATAAACCTCTTATAAAAAGTCAAACAAGGGTATAAATGACTTTAACCCATATTCTAGTAAATAGTAAAAATGTTTTGAAATTCATTTTTAAGAAACATGGATGTGGATGATAAAGAGATCCCAGTAGATTATTACGTATAAACAACCTCAGATAATGAAGAGTTTGCGAAATAACCCTTACCTTGTACTTTTCCTTGGTTGGGGTAGGATAACCTCTTGTATAATGGTGAAATAATTGTTACTAAAATATACAAGAATCATATACATTAATATGATATCATATATGAACTTTTAACATTGATTTGTTAATAATATCTTTGAATTATCGTCGTTTCGGGTGTTAACTTAGGCGTTTTCTTTTATATGTTTTGTTACATAAGCCATGTTTGTTATGGATAGGTTATATCTTATTCATATCCAGAATGATATAAAGTCCTTAAACATCATTTTTAAATCATCAAATGATAATTATACTTTAATGGATACGATGGAGAATGAATCTCATCGCGTTCGTGGAGATGGTAGTCCGTACGTACGCACGAGTGACAATATCATTCTTTTGATATTAAAATAATATATAAATGGATGGTATATCATATATAAAGAATCATTAACATTTTTATTTTATTATTTACATGAGTTTCACAACATTATTATACCCATCCAATTAATAATATATTGAATAACAATTACACCACGACTTGGAGATGGTAAGCCGTACGTACGCACGTATGGTGACATGTTATTCAAAGGGTGGATAGAATACTGAATATGGTTGTACCATATTTATAATAACATCGCAGTATTTATATGATACTGGAGTTATTATTTTATAATGGTAATAACAAAGAAGGAAGAAGTGGAAGAAGAAAGGAACTTGGAAAAGGGTGGTGAAATCATTACCTCCTTTTCGGTTTCTTCCTTTTGATTTGATCAAAAGGGCTCCTTAGGTTGGCTTTCTGATCAAACTAATGACTCTAGGTTGTAGTGAGGGAAATTGGGAGAGTAATTGGGCAGAGTTTGGCCGAACCAAAAGTCTTTGAAGGTGTGAATAAATGAGAAGGTGGAGTGCCCTTTTATAAGAGGGGTGAGGGGCACCTTTGGAAAAGCTAGAAATATTAATTTATAATAAATTCATATTCGGTTTCTAATGGCTCCAAAGTTGATTATTCAAAGTTTAAGGTGGGGATGGGTCGAATACATCTCAAACAATAGAATTTAGACTGGTTTGGTTCATTATATTAACCTTACCTTTAAGTATTAACTCTTAGTTAATTAGTTTCACTTTTACAATGTCTCTTTGTATTTTTATATAATATGGTTAATAAACGTACTATATACATCCAAGAGACCCCCAAGTGGTCCATTAATTATACACCTATCATGATATAAGTCTCTTAGAAGATCCTTAGATTTTTAGGAATTTAATATCAATTAATAATATAATATTTGTTTTAAAAACTCTTTTATGTCAATTTTGACACTATTCGATAGTTGATTTTTGTGAAACTCATAACAGAATTATTAATTCGAAAAAAATCAATTAACTCCATACTAATATTCCATATTATCCTAGAAAATTAGTTTAATTCATTAAAAGTCTAAAAATATATTTATTTGGGTATTTAAAATATCAATTATTTTAAATTTTCACTATTATGGTAATTACTGCATCATCATGGTGTCATAAATAAATTAAATTATTTAATGTCTAAAAATTATAAATAAAATATAATTATGTAGGAAATCGTTTTATCTTTCTAATGAATATTTATAGTCGAAAATCCAACATATATAACCCTATGTAAAAATTGTTTTGCTAAAAGATATATATGCTTGTGTCATTTTTGTATTCATTTTAACTTAATTAAAATAAAGTTTCCCTATCACCTACAAGTGGCACCATGGGGTCCCAAAATCGACCCAAAGATGACTATGGTCGAACATGTATCAACCAATAAGGCTAGGACACGTTTTAGGGTAATTTAGTATTATTATAATATTATTTTTTAACCCTTATTTACCGGGTTTACCAATAACCATGGTAAATAAAATATTAACCGCAGTAATTATTCAAAATGTCTAAAAATAAAAGTTACCTATTTACACAATTTGAAAATCCTGATCCCAAATATGGAATCCATTTTCCTAAATTAAAAACACATAAGTGGCAGAAATTAATTTAAAATTAATTCCCACTGTCAAAACAAAAAGCGTGTTTTTAAGAGATAATAACTATCAAAATATTGGCACTTGTTTATGTCCGGTTTAATTGTAAAATTATGTCCAATGACCAAAATTATATTAAATGGTAAAAATATATTCTAAATATACTTTAAAACCACTCAAATCCATAATTTATCACTATTAATTATTTTTATTAAAAAAGTTTTTTTTAATTAAAATTTAGTAATTTTCACTATTCATCAAAATATGAAAGTTATCCGAAAAGTACCAAAATTTCACCTTAGGCTAAATTCTATACTCCGAATCCAAAAATGAAGTCCATTTTGAGAGATAAAATTTCTAAAATTTTAAAAGGTAGGTATTACTATTCATAACGGCTAGTTTGATTGGTTGTGGTGTGTTAGAATCTCGAAGTTGCGTACAATGCACGTCGTTGCATTATTCAAAGTAAAGCGTACCGTGGAAGCTTGGGATGTTTCATTTTAAATTTTTTGATGTCCCCATTTAGTCAAAAAGTTTAAAATATTGTATTTAAAAAGGTTTCACTATTAAAAGTTGATAAAAGTGCAATACTAAAAATGAATCTGTTCTTGCATTATGTCTAAGAAACTCATAATATGGATTCTAAAATTATAAGGATTATATAAAGTTTAAAATTTAGTTAATACTATTCATCGCCTCTTTTTAATGGATTTTTTTTGGTAAGTCATGGTGTGATTGAACTCGGTGTTGCGTGTAGTGCAAGTTATTGAATTATTTTGAAGAAATAACACACTATGAAATATTGGGGTGTTACATTCTCCCCTCCTTCAATAAAATGCATCCTCGCAATTTGAAATTTTTCTTCGAAAATAAAAGGTTGAAAATAGAAAATATATTTGTGGGAAAACCCACATCGGAAATTGGGTTACTAAAATTTAGTCTTAATATGAGGAAAAGAGAAATGAAAGGGTCACCACCAAATTATGATCTCGATTAGGAGAACATTGGTGGAAATTAGAGACATATAATTGGAGGAAAAACGTAAATATTTATAGGTAGTGATTGAGGTCATAAATCACAAACAAGTATAAAATTGAGGTCCTTAAACTCATCAATCTATGATGATTTGAAATACCATCGGTTCAACAAAACATAGGGTATTGGGATAACACATTTTTGACATTTCAAAATATCTTAGTTGAAATGCCACATCAAAAAATGAATTAATGAGGCCTCTATTTAAAATAAAGAGTGGAAAGTATGAAGATTACCGATAATAACACATACTAGGGTTCTATGTAGGAAAATATGGATATGGAAGAGAAATCTAACCGTCAATTATCTGATGGATAGTGGTAGAGAACATGGCTATGAAAAGGCCAACAATCCCAAAGCCATAAATTAGTGATGATTTAAGGTACCATCTAGGACAACATTTTTGTTCTAAGTTCCTTTTATTAATGTTGAGGAATTTATTTATGAGATTGACTAAGATCATAAAGAGATATACTTACTTTATAATTAGAGTTTTATCCATTAATAAATTTCTAACACAAACTCATCTTTCACTCTAAAAGATAATAGAACGTAAAAAAATTCTATTTATACTATTCGTACAGGGTTCCAAAATAAATGAATTTTTAATTCATCTACCAGATCTTTAAAAAAAACTACATTATTTAATCCAGGACATCTTGTGGGCCAGTGGTAGGTGATACACCCTTGTCGCCCTTCGGTTGCGGGTTCAAGTCTCGCGGCATTGCCGGACGCGACGGGTTGTCGCCTGACCTCCGGGTTGTCCTTTTATGGAAATCAAAAATAATCCAAACTAGAACTATCCAAAATACTTCTGTCCAAACTCACAGTCCAACATTTATAAGGAAGGTAAACATAATGTAGATCATTTTTACCTCGTAATAGCATATGAATACCTTCATCATGTATTCTTTTATTACACTGAAACATCCTGAATTACCATATTCCTTATTGATTACATTCATGCTCCCTTATTCCATATAGAATGCTGGATATACTTCATCAATCCAAAAATGTTTTAAACCCCAACAATGATGGAATATACAAATAATTAATCAGTTTCAAGGTAGTCAATAATATCCAATATAATTTATCCAAAACAATCATGTATTATTCCAAAATCACTATCTCGGTATCAGAACTATATTATGGTTTATCATTCTCTCAATCATATATTTTCCAAAAATTTATCCTGCTATTGAGTCACTTTTCATTGTACCACACAATCTCAAGTCCTTAATGAAATAGTACTACAGTACAATCCTTATATACTCCATAATTATTATAACAAGTACATTGTTGATACAACACTCAATTGACATAATCAACATAAGAACTCAAATCATTCCTCTTCATCTGTGGTAGTATCATAACTTGATTATTATCCAATAGCATCATTTGCGGCATGGTTTGATGACTGGGAAATAGGTTTGTGTAGTGTCCAAACTCCTTGAAAATGAAGCATTGTACATTTGAAACTATTTTCTTACCCTTGCAGTCACGTACATTGTGCCCTTTTCCTCCACACTTATAACAAACACTCATTCCTTTCAGACAAGTTCCAAGGTGTTTCTTCCCACAGTTATCACATATGGGAAAATTCTTCTTTTCCCTCTTCCCTTTATCCATCTTTCTCTCTTCCATACTTTTCTTCTCTTGCTTCCCTTCAAAGCCATAGGACACAGTAAACTCTTTACTTATCTTATCAACACATGATATTATTTCTTCATATGATGATACTACATGCGAGATTATTTCTCTTATAAATTCTGCCTTAAGACCGTGAAATATATGATCCTTCTTTCTCTTTGTATCATGTGCATTGCTAGAGTTCTCATTCCTTCTACTGGGTGCCATTTCTAAACAATGGCATACATTTGATTAGTTTATGAATAACAATACCTAATCCCAAACTTGTAAAACACATAACATAAATTAAATAGTTTATGTATATAATCCATAATCATAAAAATGTCTCCTTTGAGGAAGTATATACTCATAAACCCTTCATAATGATTTGTAAAGAAAATGAGAGTTATCCTAAGCATATCCCCCGGGAGTGTCGTAACCAAGAGTGAAGCAAGGCCCGTTGTCGTGCACCAGTTCCCGTTTGAGTCTAGCTCAAAGAGGTGTTTTCGGGTTTTACCCCTAGGTACATCTGTGCCAGAGCCGCCTTTACCTGCTCGTATCTAGACAGGGATGTATTACTCGGAAAACTCACAAAATCTCTACAATACCAAAATTCTAGGAAGTTCTTCTATACTAATCCTCAAAATTCATCTTAAATCTATGTGCTCTAATTAGAGTTTATCTAAATCTAGCTTCCAAGGTTTGTACTAAACTTCCTCTGATACCAACTGTAACGCCCCAACCCCAGTTACCCAGATTCGGTGCAATATTACTTAACATTGGCATGATCACAAGAAAGATCAAATCTCGAAAGACCGATTGGTTTAGTAGCCTTGGAAACACTAGATATATTCATAAGTTTTACATTACATCATAAAGTGAAAAACTACTACAAAAACATAATGTATCCATAGTACACACTATTATCCCCTCATAATATCCCTGTAGGTCATTCATAACTTACTTCTTCACATCCTAGGAAAAATAAAACATAGAAAAGGGGTGAGATCAAATGCCCAGTAAGGATAACAATATAGCGGAACATTAAAAAATAATCATAAACATTTAAGGAAATGCATTACTAAAACAAAATCCTTTTAAACTCGAACTTCAACATAGTATGGCAAAATTAAAATGAAATAATGTCATTTACTTATTCACATGGATGTTCTACTAATCGAATAATCACATGCAATATCAATAACCACTTTCATAATGTAGGAATGCATAATGCCAGAATATAATAACCACATAGCCAAGGCCTCGTACCAAGACTACAAATACGATTTTGCCAAGGCCTTGTGCCAAGACACTATTTTGTCTCCTGAGACCTACCGATGCAATTTTTTTAGAAGATACTTATGTTTAAAATTGATAAAATATACTCTAGTGTTTTTCTGAAAACAATATTCAAGATTTTGATAACAAAATAACTAATTCTGAGACTTCTCGATTAATTACAGGCCATGATGGGTCCACTCCCAATCCCTTCCTATCTACCAAACTCGAGATTTAGTTTTTCTGAAAACATTTTTAAGCTTGTGTTAAATACGTATACATTTGCACTGTATTTTCATATATTTGAGAGAAATATCTCTCTTTTGAAATCATTTAAAAATCACATAATTATAAAAGAAACATTTTCTTTGAAAATATTCTTATAATCTTATAAGGGAAGCTTCGACGATTTTATAATGACGGTAAATAGCCGCACCCGCCGTATAAGTTAAAACAAACATTCTTACCTTAATTCTGTCGAAAAGGTTAAAAAGCACCTTGTTTGGAAAAACGACGGAAAGATTCCTTTATAAACCTCTTATAAAAAGTCAAACAAGGGTATAAATTACTTTAACCCATATTCTAGTAAATATTAAAAATGTTTTGAAATTCATTTTTAAGAAACATGGATGTGGATGATAAAGAGATCCCAGTAGATTATTACGTATAAACAACCTCGGATAATGAAGAGTTTGCGAAATAACCCTTACCTTGTAATTTTCCTTTGTTGGGGTAGGTTAAACTCTTGTATAATGGTGAAATAATTGTTATTAAATTATAAAAGAATCATATATATTAATATGATATCATATATGATCTTTTAACATTGATTTGTTAATAATATCTTTGAATTATCGTCGTTTCGGGTGTTAACTTACGCGTTTTATTTTATATGTTTTGTTACATAAGACATGTTTGTTATAGATAGGTTGTATCTTATTCATATACATAATGATATCGAGTCCATAAACAACATTTTTAAATCATCAAATGATAATTATACTTTAATGGATATGATGGAGAATGAATCTCATCGCGTTCGTGGAGACGGTAGTCCGTACGTACGCACGAGCGACAATATCATTCTTTTGATATTAAAATAATATATAAATGAATGTTATATCATATATAAAGAATCATTAACATGTTATATTTATTATTTACATGAGTTTCACAACATTATTATACCCATCCAAATAATAATATATTGAATAACAATTACACCACGACGTGGAGACGGTAAGCCGTACGTACGCACGTATGGTGACATGTTATTCAAAGGGTGGATAGAATACTGAATATGGTTGTACCCTATTTATAATAACGTCACAGTATATATATGATACTGGAGTTATTATTTTATAATGGTAATAACAAATAAAGAAGAAGTGGAAGAAGAAAGGAATTTGGAAAAGGGTGGTGAAATCATTACCTCTTCTTCGGTTTCTTCCTTTTGATTTGATCAAAAGGGCTTCTTAGGTTGGCTTTCTGATCAAAATAATGACTCTATGTTGTAGTGAGGGAAATTGGGATAGTAATTGGGCAGATTTTGGCCGAACCAAAATGCTTTGAAGGTGCGAGGAAATGAGAAGGTGGAGTGCCCTTTTATAAGAGGGGTGAGAGGCACCTTTGGAAAAACTAGAATTATTAATTTATAATAAATTCATATTCGGTTTATAATGGCTCAAAAGTTTATTATTCAAATTTTAAGGTGGGGATGGGTCGAAAACAACTCAACCAATAGAATTTAGACAGGTTTGAGTTATTATATTAACCTTATCTTTAAGTATTAACTCTTAGTTAATTAGTTTCACTTTTACAATGTCTCTTTGTATTTTTATTTAATATGGTTAATAAACTTACTATATACATCCAAGAGACCCCCAAGTGGTCCATTAATGATACACCTATCATTATATAAGTCTCTTGGCCGAGCCTTAGATTTTTATGAATTTAATATCAATTAATAATATAATATTTGTTTTAAAAACTCTTTTATGTCAATTTTGACACTATTCGATAGTTGATTTTTGTGAAACTCATAACAGATTTATTACTTATAAAAAAGTCAATTAACTCCATCCTAATATGCCATATTATCCTATAAAATTATTTTAATTCATTAAAAGTCTCAAATTATATTTATTTGGGTATTTAAAATATCAATTATTTTAAATTTTTACTATTATGGTAATTACTGTATCATCACGGTGTCATAAATAAATTAAATTATTCAATGTATAAAAATTATAAATAAAATATAATTATGTAGAAAATAGTTTTATCTTTCTAATGAATATTTATAGTCGAAAATCCAACATATATAACCCTATGTAAAAATTGTTTTGCTAAAAAATATATGCTTGTGTCATTTTTGTATTCATTTTAACTTAATTAAAATAAAGTGTCCCTATCACCTACAAGTGGCACCATGGGGTCCCAAAATCGACCCAAAGATGCCTATGGTCGAACATGTATCAACCAATAAGTCTAGGACACGTTTTAGGGTAATTTAGTATTATTATAATATTATTTTTTAACCCTTAGTTACCGGATTTACCCATAACCATGGTAAATAAAATATTTACCGCAGTAATTATTCAAAATGTCTAAAAATAAAAGTTACCTATTTACACAATTTTAACATCCTGATTCCAAGTATGGAATCCATTTTTCTAAATTAAAAACTCATAAGTGGCAGAAATTAATTTAAAATTAATTCCCACTGTCAAAACAAAAAGCGTGTTTTTAAGAGATAATAACTATCAAAAGATTGGCACTTGTTTATGTCCGGTTTAATTGTAAAATTATGTCCAATGACCAAAATTATATTAAATGGTAAAAATATATTCTAAATATACTTTAAAACCACTCAAATCCATAATTTATCACTATTAATTATTTTGATTAAAAAAGTTGTTTTTAATTAAAATTTAGTAATTTTCACTATTCATCAAAATATGAAAGTTATCCGAAAAGTACCAAAATTTCACCTTAGGATAAATTCTATACTCCGAATTGAAAAATGAAGTCCATTTTGAGAGATAAAATTTCTAAAATTTTATAAGGTAGGTATTACTATTCATAACGGCTAGTTTGATTGGTTGTGGTGTGTTAGAATCTCGAAGTTGCGTACAATGCACGCCGTTGCATTATTCAAAGAAAAGCGTACCATGGAAGCTTGGGATGTTTCATTTTAAATTTTTCGATGTCCCCATTTAGTCAAAAAGTTTAAAATATTGTATTTAAAAAGGTTTCACTATTAAAAGTTAATAAAAGTGCAATACTGAAAATGAATCTGTTCTTGCATTATGTCTAAGAAACTCATAATATGGATTCTAAAATTATAAGGATTATATAAAGTTTAAAATTTACTTAATACTATTCATAACCTCTTTTGAATGACTTTTTTTTTGGTAAGTCATGGTGTGATTGAACTCGGTGTTGCGTGTAGTTCAAGTTATTGAATTATTTTGAAGAAATAACTCACTATGAAATCTTGGGGTGTTACAATTTCCATTCTAGATTTCCTTGTAATATAAGGAAAATAAATATGATAAGAGATATCATCCTCATAATAAGTAAGATAAAGGATGGGTCAATCAAGTCACAGATCCTCATGTTTCCAGCAACATTGTCCATGATAATTGTAAATTATTTAAACACAATAAATGACTCATATAGGTCAAATCCAACGTTATTTAATATCCTTATCTTAAGTGATGAAACTCTAAAAATAATGAAATATAATTTTGATGAAAATTATAAAGAGTTTTTTGAATTATCCGGAAATGAAGACCAGGTGAGAGAAAGTTCTGAGAAATAAGTAGCTGAGTCAATGAAAAGAAAATCTCGAGCTTCTGAACCGCTAAAATCAAAGAAGCATAAGTATTATCCAGTTGAAATTCATGCAAAGTGGATACAAGATAAAGAGATATGGAAGGAAGGAGATATAGTGTTTCAGATATATCTGGATGAATCTAATGCCTTAAAATTTTATGAATCATAAGAACATGGAAAGAAATCAAAGGAGAATAAACTTATGAAAAATGTTTCTAAGGTTGATATAATTCAATAATTTTTAAAAGTCACTAAAAGATAATTAGAAAACATTCAATTTATGTAATAATTTCTAAGAGAATATGATCTTCCCCCTCAATAGTTGGGTACTTTTGTGGTAGAGACTGCCCTAATAGAAAAATGAATACAAGTTGTTTCAGAAGTAGTTTCGATTGTTGAAGATCAACATCAAGAAGGAGATAAAGTTAATAGAGAAATAGAAAGCAAGGATGAAATAAAATAAATTGGAGAAACTCAAATAGAGATTCAATATAAAAATATATCCATAACAACCCCTCAACATTCCTCATCTAAACATGCCTCAGAAAGTAAATCAGTTAAAACATCAGATATCCAAATCCAAAAATATTCCTTACCTTAAAAAGAAAATGTTGCTGAGAGTAAATTTCTGAAAATTACTTCTGATGAATATAGAGATAGTGATGATGATGATGGTGGAAATCATGAATATGGTGATGATGATGATGAAAAGATTGTTCATATTTCTTATTAAAGACATAGAGTTCAATGAATAGATAAGTCAGACTCTAATAATGGAAAAGGTAAGCCGGTAGATGTTTGGACATCTATGAAAAATGAATCAGAATTAGAAAATTCTTCTTCATCTTTAAGATAATATTTGGTTGTTGAATCCATAAAGATGTTGGAAAACACTATTCCATACTTCCTGAATATTGAATCAAGATTTCAACTTATTGAAGAACCTATAAATCATAAATCAGACCCAATGAATCTTTTCATGGAGTAGTTGATAAATCTTGAAGACAATTTCCAATCCTTTTATAAAAATTATGATTCTCATAGAAAATCATATTGAGAGATGACAAAGTGTTCATAATAGATCAATATTGATCTTAATGTTTTTGATGATATGTTTGAGACATTCAAGAATGATTTCAAAGATTCCAAAGACTATCATAAATAAAATTAAAATGGTTTTTTAGAAAATATAAATGATGAGAAAATATTTTTAATTCACGAAGGTTAAGATTTTTATGGGAAACCTAATTCTCTCATAGTTGATGTTAAAAGGGTGAAATATTACAAAGATGCGGTGGTTGAAAAACTGAATTCCCTAAAAGAAATGATTATGATCTAGGAACAAAATTTTTAGAATCTTGAGAAGAAGAATGAAGATTATTAAATGTTTATTTCAAAGTTTTAGGATGATTATACAGAGTTGAAGAAGTTAAAGGCCATTGTTAGAACATTAATTCTGAAGAATGATTTATTTTTTCGAACTCTGATCTTTTGTAATAATTTTTTCACTATTTAAGTTATATTATCCATATTTTTTGGTATCATTTGTTTACTAATTTTTTAGGTAAATTATATTTCCTCCATTATTTTCTGTAAATCACAAAGGGGGATAATGTTCTAAAAATAATACTTGTCAAAAAAAGAAAATGTTTAATTAAGGGATAGAATTATTAAAAAAGAAATCCATATGAAAGGGGAGATATTTATTAAGAAAGGAAGACAAATACATAGAGAAAAAGAATATGATCGTTATGGGGATTTAATAATATAAGGGGGAGTTGGTCGTATTCATTTTTTATTCATAAACATAGAGGGGGAATAATTATTTCTTTTAAGGGTAAATATATAATATTCTGACCATAATATTATTTTCTAAAAAAATTCAGTGCTTTCCAAAATGGGAAAGATTATTGAGTCAAAAGTTTCCTTATTAATTTTTCATTCCATTATGTTTTGGAAATAAAAAACACATTTTATTTAATGATATTTCCTTCTATAAAGAATTTTATATGAAAAATATCATTATAATTGAAATCATTCTCTTTAACCTTTTTATTCTATTTTCTAGATATGTATAACAAACATTTCTTAATACTGAACAGATACTGAAGTGAACAAAAATTTCAATCCTATACTTTCTCAATTCTGATTCACCAAAAAATATTAATCTAATTTATAGTCCTTAATTCTGATTCATTGAAAATTTTGAATATGATTCTCACGATTCCTCAATTCCAATTCACATAAAATTTGGAATATGATTTGTTCAGTTTATCAAATCTATTTCCCTCAAAAATCAGAATCTAACTCTCATAGTTTCTTAAATCTGAATCACTAAAATTTATGAATAATATTTACTCTATTCCTAATATATGATTTTCCTAGTTTTCCGAATCCAATTCACATAATTTCATTGAATCTAATTCTCTATATTTTCAGAATTCGATTCCCATTTTTTTAGAATCCGATTCTCACTCTTACCAGAATCTAAATTTCATTATATTTATTTTCTAATTACTTAAGTTTCTTAAAGATGATTAGTTATTTTATTTCCTTTATATATTAATACATATAATAAGATTCACATATATGTGTCCAGATAAAGATTCTTATTAATGTTTTCCGTATACTTAAACGATGTCATCCAATATGTTATTATATGACCATTGTAAGTGAAAGTTGTACATGTCCCTATGATTTTTCTGGAAAAATTTGACTGTTGGAGATCAAGATGATTGTTAAAATCCATACCTATAAATACTCATTCAATTATATGAGCTCATAAATTTTGAATTTTTCAGACACACGAGAGCTCTGTCAAAATTTCTTTGTGAAAATTCTTGATGTGATTAAATTGTGAATTGCTTGTTCAACATAAATGAAATCTTCCATAAGATTGTTTTTACTTGTGTGACACATATCATTAGTGATTACAATTGATTTACTCTAATATAAATGAATATGTAGGTGATGTTTACCTTCATAATCATGGGATTCCATCTAAAGGATGGAATAAGCATCAATTACCTGATTAATTGTGAACTTGTGCGGAGACAAAGACAGATGTTCTATCATATATTTTGTGGATTGATGGCCTATCCTGGTGGTGGTAAGATAGACTTTCTTGAAATTATAAATCCAGATACATTTATCCATGTTGGTTGGATACCTCACTCTTTGGGTAAAAATGATTGTACTCTTTTAAATTTACTTTAGATTTATGTTGTAATTTGTTACAAATATAAAGTTTTTCTTATACTTTCATTTTTCTATTTACTCTGATATAATATTATATATACTTTATGGAAGAATATGGTTTATGTAAACCTATGTGCTTATTTTATTATGATAATAATATTTATCAAACCTAATGTGTTTTTTATTAAACTTAAAAAAGAGGGTTTAGTGAATCTGATTTGTTTAATCTTGTTAGGCAAAGAATTCCTTAAGGTTAAAAATTAATGTTTGTAAAAATACAATTCACCCCACACCCTCTTGTAACTGAGGATCATTATACATATTTCAATCCTAAAAGTTTATCATATATGATATGATAAATATGTTATTATGTTGGTTTTTTTAATATTATTAAAGATTTTAAGAACAGTAAGAAGTTTCATATTAAAAGGAAACCTCCATTTTATAATTTATTCATGGTGGATACATATATATATATATGTTGTGAAGTGTAATGAATATTGACCTCTCAAAGTATGACATTGATTTTATCCCTAACATATTTTCATCCTGGAGTATTATAGGTTATGATGAAATGTTAAGGTTATTGTGAGTATGATTCATGTGTAATGATATAGAATATACTCATGAAGCACAAAACCAAGAATAATATTCTTCGTGTAAGTTTGATTACATGCTCGGTATACCACATGTAGCCTCACACTGATACCATTGGTATACTTGGGTTCATGGATCATATTTGAGACCCCAATACCTAAGGTTGGTGAGATACCTTGAATTAGATCCTTCATACTTTTATAACCTACTTAAGCAATTGTACATATTGAATTAGCTAATACAGGGGTGGTTAGGTATGTTTTTTATCATGTATTTGATTTTAGTGTAACCAAGGTTGGATTTTTCCTCTTTTATGTTGAGTATGACATATGGGACCTCTATTGAGATAGATTGTTGGAGTGTGTGGCCACACCTAAATAATATATATATCTATATGGATAAGGGACATGTTATGGGATTATCCAAAATAATGAATGACATGTGATGTATTAATCTATCAGTTCCTTATACAATTAGAGAATCAAGAACATATAAGTTGGGTATATGGGATCGACACGATGTTCTTTGTCCCATAGTCACTCAATGTCTTAGAGAAAGGAAAAATATGAGAATTAAGAATTTAATAAGATATAGATCAGTGGGAATAGGTATCGAGATGCATTTTTTTAGTGATATCATGTTAGATCCCATTACATCTTGAGTAGAAATGAGGCTTTACAAGTGGCATCTCATTACTTACATATATGAATATATATATTCATATTTTTTCCATTCATATAAACTCCTGTAGGGTCACACATTTTTCTTAACTGAATGGGAATTGATTTTGATATAAAGAGATCATTATAAAGTTTTTTAGAGTGAATAGAAATGTGTTTTGGATGGGTATTCATATGGTATCACATATGATGCGCTACAATGTGATGTTAATGATAGGTTTCCAAATGTGTTTTGGAATATATGAAAAATTATTTTCAGATAAGTTTTTATGAGTTATTGTATATGGTAAATATAAGGTAAAATGTCATAAAGCCTAATAGGATTTAGTGTACGTGGATTATTGATGTAAATATTCCCTAAATCCATCTTTAAATATATATATATATATTATGATATATATATATTATGTTTTGAATGAAAATTTTGATCTCTTTATAGAATGGGAAATATTTTTTATTCTACTAACAATAATAGTTATCATTTAGATGGTTCAATCTTATATATTGCTAACATTTAATCAACTATTTCATAAAATGAAACACTTGGAAAGAAATAAATTCTTTTTAGGAATGCATTTACTATCCATGGATTTTATCCATGCATTACAAAAAATTAATAAATGAGATAACACCAAAATAGTGTTCTCGGGTGATTATATATATTACTGTCATGCAATATCAGTATGGGTGCATTGATTTTTCCAAGGAAAAAACTCCCAAATATCAATATATGTCATCATATTCTTCATTTTTCATGTTTAAATTCTAAAATTTCATGGGAGAAAGGAGAATCATTAATTTATGATATGTGATTCTGGTTTAGCACATGGATAGAGTACGGAGGTGGGATACTTTTTTTGAAAATAAGTTATTTCTATCAAACCCATGTAATGGTGTTAAAATATGTTTTAGTGGACCATTGGTGTAAGGTACACGTATTTAAAGTTGTTATTTATTTAGTTTTATTACGCAGTCTCAAATAACATTCATGAGAGATCCTATAAAGATGGATTCAAATTGTTTCTATATATTCTAATAATTATTATTATACTTTTACAAAATCCTTACCTATTCAATGAGGATATCATATGGAAGGGTTGGAAAAGGGATAAAGAAACATTTTTTGAGAAAATATTATAACATGTTGAGGTTTATTTGAATAGATCTTGATAGATTCCATGTTTTTCAGTCAACATATAATTTCAAGAGGTGAAACTAAGTTCTGTAATGTATGGAATTCATGTTTCATAAGTAAGAAGGTCAAATGTACCAGAATTCACAAGAAATGTGGAGTCTTGGGTCAGAGTTTCTAAATCATAGGTTACGAAAGAAGTGTAACCATAAGGATTAGAGCATTCAACCATAATTATAAGACCAATGCAGTGGTTTTATTTAGGAATGATTTTTTTACTTATAGATGGTGGAGAACCCAAAAATCCATATTGTGGAAAGTATTTTGAGAAACATTTTGTAGTTAGAGTTAATAATGAATCATGAATTAGATTAGATGCATATTTTTTATGCAATAAAGCTAATGGTAATTTCTCAAGGTTCTGTGGGGATGATAAAAAATGGGTTTTGTTTGAAGGTGGAAGTGGATATTATGAAAAACCCCCACCTAAGTCAAATAATATTTCATATTACTGTGGTGGGGGAAAATAAAAAAAATGAAACCAGACTCATATAAAACAAAACAAGACAAACAAAAAAATGTATTATAAGGAAGAAAAAGATACAACCAATATCTATAAAATCCAATCCCAGTCATCTAGACTATAAATTATATAAATAAAAGACCCACAAGTCTCCATATGATCACCAATCAACTCTAAACCATAGGAAATGATGAAAAGTGAAGCTGACATACTTCAAGATGCTCTTACCAATAATTAAGTCATTCAAAATAAATGCCTAAAACCCGCCCAAAACAAAAAATAGTGTATAAAAACAAAACCTAGAAGGATTCCACCACATATTCTATACAAATTCTGATATCAATAATGAAATGGTTCTAGATTTAAAAAAATTATAGTTTTACAAATCATTTTTCAGAAATCAACACTATTTGTAAATCATCCCTTGGTTTTTCATAAAATGCATTAATTTTAAAAAAACAAAGATTATGACAAGTATAAGTGATAAATAATGAAAAAATAACCAATATAATCCATTAATAATTCATAAGGTAAACATATAAGAAAATATCCATGACCTGTCCATTATGTGAAAACAAGTGAGGAAATAACCATGAACCATCCTTCATTTGAAAAACTAATCATAAATGAAAAAGCACGCCAATTTGGATCATGTATATGGGTATATATACTAGAAATAATAATAAATACCCAATCAAGGCATATAGTGGATCCAACTGGTATAACCTATAGAATAATTATGCACACTAATGTGAACAAAACTCAAGTGGCATTACACACACTATATACAACATGTCTATTCCCAACACACCGAAGGTTCCCAATGTGCTATGTTCTTTCAAGTCCTTTTAAAAACAATAATCTCAATTTATAAGGAACATTAAAATCCAATACAATCACATTCAGTGTTTAAAACCCCATTTTCAAACCAAAACCACAATTTAATCATTTTATCAAACAATTGGTGTGCATAAACAATGTTTAAAGGATAAAACCTTTAAAACAATATTTATTTACAAAAAATAATTTGAATTAAACATAAACACAATTCAATGAATAAATTAGAGTAATTTAAAAGAAAAATAATAAATTTATAAAATTATCCCTTTGTATAGAAAACCCAACCTCAATAATGGAGGTATAACTAATCACCTATAAAAATAAATACTGGGGAAGAGTATGTCCGGTCCTCATGATGGTAGATCCATATGAAACACTTCAAAACCCCATAAAACCCATTATATCTAAAATCAACATCCAAAAAGGCTTTCAAAGAGAATATTGGGGGAGATTTAGCAAGGATCAAAGAAAGAAAGATGAAACTGCATCTAAACCTGAACATATCATGAGAAATAAATCAATAAAATAGGGAAATAAACAAGAAGTTATAAGACTATATATCATTGTGGAACCATTAGGTTGAGCCTAAATTATATTTTTGGGTATATTAGGAATGAAAAACCAAGGGAAAGGGGTAAAAACTGACTTTTTAAAGGTTCAGAGTGTTGTGAATGATTAAAAAAACCATACAAAATCCTTTCATGGTAATGTATCCTTGAAAAGAAAAGTCATATAGTGTCCTGGGACAAGACACACAGTTTTTTCAGGCCATGTGACCCCATAGTAAAATCCCCTCAACCTTGCATAGTTTCCCTTAGTGAGACACATAGTTTACTTAAAGGTTTCCATACTTTGAAAAACACATCTTTTAAACATATGGACAACTCTCATGGTTTCTTCATGGTTAGTACTAACCTTTCATCAATCGTGGGCATGGTAATTATCCTAAAAATATTAATTTTTGACCCAAGTTTCCCCAAAACCTCTAGAAAAACATTAAAGATAAACCAAGATTAAATTAAATTGTAAATGAGATTGAGTAGGTTCTATAATTGTCCCCAGCATAAAAGATTTATGTCCCCATAAAGTCCACATGATCATGGACCCACGAAAAGAGATGTTGATTGTTGTTTCATCAATGAATCCATCTCCCACATCTCATGGTTATACCATATAAACTAAAATAATACCCATACCAAGGGAATCATTTTACCACATAGTACATTATCCTAGCAATCCATATTCTGAACTGGTAGCTCAAAAAAATGTTATCGAGACAATGATAAAAATCCACATATCTAAGAACATGGTAAGGATTTGGGTGATTCCTCTCCATCTAGGAAATATAAAATACATCCTAAATCGAATTCAAGTGAGAAAGTAATAAAAAATGATATTAAAATCTTCCAAATCACTCCTTGATCTCAAAGGAGCCAATAAACCTCAGTGCCAACTTACCCTGCTTACCCAACTGATGAGGTCCCAAGAGAGGTGTGACTATAAAAAACAATATCACAAACCATGAAACTCTAGAATATGATAATATTATCCTCCATAAGATTTAAAAAATCTTTTTTTCTGTGAATAACCACTTCCAGATAAACTGAACCTTTTCTGTCATCCCCTGAATAAGACTTTTACCGAACAAGGGCCATTCTCCCAACTCTACCTAGTATAAGAAAGATCAACATGTCCACCAATACAACACTTCAAAGGGGTCCATAATTATCTATTAAAATAAATAATTTTATATAAAATTTAGCAGGAGGAAATTTTTTTCCCAAGATCCACCAAAATCAAGTACGCAAGCCTGGAGCATATCCTCAAGAACCAAAATAGATATCTCTATCTATCCATCTACTAATGTATTATAAATGATGATAAATTTTAATTGGGAACCCATCGCCTCTTGAAAATACTTCTAGAATATGGATGTGAACAACGGGTCCTTTTCGGAAACAATCATAGAGGGAGCCCAATGAATTCTGACAATCTCTTGGACATAAAATTCAACAAGATGTTATACTTCCCAGATAGGTAATAAATAAGAAGTTTTTTAAGTAGATAAATGATCAACCCAATTAAATACTTACCACTAAGAGTCCATGTTAAACTAGTGATGAATTACATGGATAAATAATCCCACTTCAATAATAGATTGGGAAAAAGATAGAACAAAATAACATGTATCTGGTATTGTACCTTAATTTTTTGACATCTAAGATGCCTTGAAATAAAATTTTCAATCGATCTCCCCATTCTCAACCACCAATACTAATGTTCTTGGTCATGATATATCTTTGTAAACTCAATGTGTACATGCCAACATGACTAGTGTCTACTATCTATATACTCCATCCTTATAAAAAATTTAACAACCAACCTACTATGAAATTACAAAGCTCCACTGGGAGATATAGATCACTCACCTAAGGTCTCCCCATCATAAAAGGCTTTACCAAATCACTGGCACATGGTGTATGTCACCTTCTCAGCCCAAACATTCTCATTGAGTGAAGAGTCATATTTCATCAAATATAATAAAAAATATCCAGCAACCACTCTCATTCTTAGCCCCATCTCAGAAAAAAAAATACATTATAGAGCACTCTCCAAATGATTCCTTCACAGCTTGTGTTGGTAATTTTCTACTTAATGCATCTAAAACTACTTTACATTTCCCTGGAGTGTATTCAATATCAAAATCAAATTTCAAAATATACTCCACCCAGAATATCTATCACGGGTTTAGAACCCTATAAATAAAAATATATTTAAAGCTCTTATGAACATAATACACTATAAAACACTCCCTAAAGACATAGTGATTCCATGTTTTGAGTGCATGCATAACATCTTCCAACTAGAGATTGTGGGTAGGGTAGTTCTTCTTATGAGTTCATACCTAGTGAGAGAAATAGGAAACAACCAATTTCCCCTACATTAAGAAACATCCCAAACCTATACTAGAATCATCAGAGAAAACATCATTCCCCAAACCTGATTTCATAAGAATAAAAACCGACTCCAATGTCAACCTCACCTTCATCTCCTAAAAATTTAACTGATACATTTCAGTTAATTCAAAATTTAAATCCAGTGTTGGTTAAATATGTCATTAAGGATCTGATCTTAGATAAATATAGAACAATCCATCTATATAAACATGCCAAATTAAATATTCTCCATATCCCAAACACATTTTTGGGATACTCCCAAGATATAATAGTCTATACATTCTTAGGTCCCACTAAGATTCCCCTATTAGATATGAAATTACTTATAAATTTCACTTCATAGATAAAAAACTCACATTTGTAAAGATTACCACAGGTTTAAATAATGATATACAATTGTCCAACATTATCCTATTTTGACTTGGATTAGGATGAAATATCATCCATGAACAAAAAAAAGATTCCACAGATCGATGTAATATTCAATTCATCAAATCCATAAATACATTAAAAGAATTTGTGAGACCGAATGACATAAATAGAAACTAAAATTTCCCATATCAACTCCAAAAAGTTGTCTTAGTTATATCATATTCTTGAACTCTAAACTAGTGGTACAATGATCAAATTCCAATCTTTGAAAACCAACATTATTCCCTAATCTAGTCAAAAAGATCATCAGTCATGAGAAAATTATATATTTTCTTAACAAACATGAGATTCAACTTTCGATAATTCATGAAATGGATGAGGATTCTGTATGCCTTATTAGAAAAGAGCACAGGTGAATCCCATGGTGAAATTCAAGGATGAATAAATCCCTTAGCCTCAAGGTCCCCAAGATGGACCTTTAATTCCACAAAATTATTATGTTCAATTCAATAAGGTGGAATATAAATGACCATTGTACTAAAGAGAATGTCAATAGTTAACTCAAAATATATCTGTAGTGGTAAATAAAAAAATCCTCATGAAAGACCTCGGAGTAAGAATATGCCACCATAGGAAGTGGATTAACCAAACAATGTTCAAAATCCTCTAGAAAAATATTTGCAAACTGGCCTTAGATTACCCTAGAAAATGTTACCATATCCCCCCTCCCTGATATAGAATCCCACTCACCTGGAAAAATAAGTGTGACTCCCTTGAAAGATAAAAACTGAACCTGATGAAAATGACATCTAATCTATCTCGTAAATTTGGTCATCCAATCCATTCCTACTATCAGGAAAAAGATGTCAATATCAAGAACTAAAAAGTCCCATATCACCTCATAGTATACTATCATCACCCAACATGTGGGACACATGAAACCCTGTTCAAATATCTTTACCAAAGGTGTGGAAAGATCCAACAATAAAGAAATAAGTTCTGAATGTAATCCCACCGCCTCAACTAACTTTTATGACATAAAAGGAATGAGTATCACCTAAATAAAATAAATCTACCACCAAAGAAGATGAAATAAAAATCATAACTCAAACAGTATCTAGACCTAATTCATATTCCTCTCACACAAACTCCACTGCATAAATTCATCTAGTATTAGCCACATGAACATTCCCCTTGTTCTTAGGATTAGACCCACCACCCTTTAAAGAATCAATATGAACCTTCAACCCATGGTGATAGTGGATCCATCCTTACTTCCTTGGGATAACCTTTCACAAAAACACCTCATATGTCATGATAATCCACAATAATAACAGTTATTTATAGTCTCTATATAGTTAGGCTAGTTATGAAAATGTCATCCACACTAATAGGAGAAATATTCGTATATTCTAGATGAATACCAAAAAAATAATCCTAAAGAAAACTAGGCACCAGTGTGCTTCCTTTTCTGGCCATAAAACACACCCCAATTAATAAATGCACCAACTAAAGCTCTACCAAAACTTTTAATTACATATATGTTTATCTCAACCAAATATGCTTTGTTGACTACCTCAAGTAAGGCTGGAAGACACATAAGAATCAACATTGACTGACTATCCAGCCTCAATCCTAACTCAAACAATTGAGCCATTAGGTACTCATTAGTAACAATCTTTATTTCAAGATTCATCGGCTCAGTAAAATGGGTGGAATTCCCCAAAATAGTATGATCCTATTTCTCTATGGTCAGAAACTCCCAGGACATTAACATATGTAACACCTTGAGTTAAACCTAATAATTGAATATTTTCTTGAAATAGGTTCAGGTAATATCTTCATGAAACATATTTTTAACATTATTGTCCCACCATATCTTTCTTGATCCCTTAAGCATATATGTGTAAAAACCCACATTAAAATATTCATGAGTCTTCAAAAATTTGAAGATCCTACAAATCCAATCAATCCACTCATCGGATTCTAGGTATCGTTATCACCATAATATATGGGTGGATATTTATTAGTAAATTTAGATCCATGATCCACCACACATCTGGGGATCCCAACACCCACTTAACCTAGAGTCAAAATTGTATAGTTTATGGAATCAAATGAAGATAGGTCCACTGAAGTATTCATATGTGGATCCTATATTGAAACTTCAACTCTCATATTTGGAATACCTCTTCTCAGAGGAATTTATTTTTAATCATAAGAAAATGACCAACCATATTTAAATAATAAACCAAAATATTAGAAAAAACATTAAAAATTCACATTTAAGCTTTAAAAAATTTGGAAATTAAATACATTATGAATTATATGATTGAAAGAAAATTAATTAAAAAGGAACATGTCCATATAAAAAACATACCATCTTTTTCATTCAAATGACCTCAAAATCCAAGTCTTAAACTTGGAAAAAAAATTAACCAGCCATGGAAACTCAAGTTTAGACTTGAAAGTGACTATCTAGGAACCCTCCAACACTTACTACATGAATTCCAATAGTCATATCTTCTTTCTACACAAGACATATAACCGATATTGGGTAGCGTTAACACACTTCCTGTTAATATTCCCATTGATTCAATTCTCTAATAAACTACCCCTCATAAACTATAAAATTTGTCCTATCAAATTGGTGAGGTACAACAAGAAAATTTAAAACATCCTCATATAAACCAAAATAATATAAATAACCATGGTACAAAGAAGAAGTAAAAGATCTAAAAAGATCAATACAATCCAACACCAACAGGCTAAATTAGAAAGTATGTCAAAAGAAGACCCTCATGTCCCTATGTGACTAACAATCACCTCTATAATATCCCTCTAAGAAGGAAATTATGAAAATAGAAGCTTAAATTCCCCAAGATGGCATTCCCTTTACTTGTTTCCTATAAAAAAATAATATAATGACCCAATGAAAAAAGTATGGTGTGAGCGCAATGATCTGTAGGATTCCACATAGTCTATAAAAATTATAATATCAAGAATTAAATAGTTATAGCTTGAAAACAAATAAAATTTTACAAATAATTTTATTAAATAAAAACCATTTGTAAATTTTACCTTTGTTTTTAATAAAATCCTTTAATATTATCAAAATAATTAATATGTAAAGTATAATAGATAAAGTATGAAAGCATTACCAATCCAACCCATGAATACGCCATAAGTGAAAAATATATGAAAATAACCATGATAAATCCATCATCTGAAAATAGGTGAGAAAATAACCATAGCCAATCCATCATGTTAAAACAAGTCTGAAAATAACCATGACCAATCCATCATTTGAAAACCCAATCATAAATGAAAAATCAGACCATTTAGAATCTTTTCTATGGGTATATGTACTTCAAGTAATAAGAAATCCCCAATCAAAACTTATGGTTGATCCAACCAATATAACTTATAGTGTAATTTCACACATTATAGTGAATGAAAACCTCTAGTGGTATTACCCACACTATGTTTGACATGTCTATCCCCAACACATCCAAGGTTACTGATGTGATAATATTGTAATAATCCTTTTAAAAATCGTTATCACAATTTATAATACATTTTCAAATCCAATACAATCTGATTGAGTGTTTAAAAACTCATTTCTTAACCAAAACCTCCATTTAAGCATTTAATCAAACACTTGGTGTGCACAAACCATTTTTAGAGTATAACCCCATTAAAAATTGACTTATTTCCAACAAAAATGAATTGAAATAAAAAATTATAATAACTCAATGAATAATGAAAAGTAATTTACAAGAACAATAATCAATTCATATAATTATCCCTTTTGTATTCAAATTCCTACCTCAATAATGGAGGTAGAACTATTCACATTTGAAAAGGAAGATTGGGCATTAGTAGATCGGGTCCTCATGATCCTAGATCCATATGAAACCATTAAAACTCCATCAAATCTCTTATATCTAACATCCATAGTCTACACGAGTTCTAAAAAGATAAGGGTAGGAGATATCTTGAAAGGATCTGATAAAGGAAGAGGATACCACATTAAAATAATAACATACCATAATAAATCTATCAAGAACAAATGGAAATCTCTAATAATTCTATGTTATGTGCCTCTATATAATTGGGGAAGTATTAGATTAATCCTAAATGAGATTAAGGGGTGATTAGGCCTAAAGTGGTCTATGGAAAAAAGGCTAAAACCCAACATTTTAAAGGTTCTAGGTGTTGTTCATGATTAAGTCACACTATTAGAATAACCATGCACCAACCAATATTATCTCTTTAAAAAGAAGAACTGCACAGTCTCCTGTGATAATCCAAACTATTTTGTCAAGTCATAAGACCCCCTTGATAAATCACACAGACCCCATATGGTTTTCCCTGGTGATCCACATGGTTTACATAACAATGAAAAACCCCCTCTATTTAATCATAGATCCATACCACATGATTTATGTAGAGTTATTAATAACTATACACAATGAATTTTCATGGTATATCTCATCTAGAAATCTCAACTTTTAACCCTTGTTCCCCCCAAACCCTCTAGAAACACTTTAAATACAAACTATGCTTAAAATATAGCATACTACCTATCCAATGGGTGATATATAGTAAAATATGGTATAATAAATGATTGGTTATGAAGGGATTTCAATAATTAAAAATATTTTCTTTTGCTGAGATTTTCCCTCTTGTTTTTGGGCACACAATGATTCATATGGTGCTCATCATATTTCCATTGAGGTTCTATTTCATAAAAAACATGATGTCTAGAATTCTTTATTATATACATATTTATAGTAGGATATCTACATGGAGTAGTTGGAGGGTTTTGTGTTGAATGGAATGAAAGGTGTTTTATGAAATGTCTAATGGGGAATGCATGGTCTTAAGGAAGAACCAAAAAAGTGTAACCTGAATCTTTATTATTTCATGGAAGAATGAATTTTATTTCAATTCAAATCAGATTGTGGTTATAATTATAAGGTGGTTGATAATGTAAGTTTCTTCATGATTCTTATCATTACTCGTGACATCGACATAGTAATACCTATGAAGGAAAGGATGGGGGATTTGAAGGATGATTTCTTCTGAAGATTCTATATGAAGGATCTCGACTCCTCAAAGTGGATATTGTGGATAAGGATCTAGAGAGACTAGAGTCTCAAAATATTGGTCTTATCTAAGTAGTATTAGATTTAGATTATGTTAGAGAGATTTGAAATTTGAAATTTTAAACCTCTTATCACCCACTGTTTAGAAACATCAAATTATCCAATGAGAAGGTACCTAAGAATGAATAGGGTTTTGTGTACATAGTGAAGGTTCTATATGAATTAGTTTTGGGATGTCTTATGTAAGAAATATTTTTCAAAAGGTTTCATATTTCTCATATGGTTAGTATAGTTTTCATGTTTACGGTGAATCCAATAAATGATCACTAAGAGGCTGTTAATTTTATTCTTTTGTATCTCAAATGTTCATTAGATCTAGAGTTCAATTTTAAAATTGATAAACCATTATTAGTATTTTCATATGATAACTTTTTAATATATAAAGACACAATTAAGATAACCATTTGATTTCTGTTTACTTTTAAAGGCACTATCATGAACTCGATGTCGGGAGTTCGACTGTTACTATAATTTTAAACTAAAAAAAGATTAGTATTTTGTTTTTCTTAAAGAAAGAATGATTTTGTGTTTTTTATAAATATATATAAGGAATCATTATAAGTCAGTAAATTGAAAAAAAATTCCAGGAAAACCAAAGTGTGATCCAATTAGACAAGAATCTAATGTTTCATTAATACATGAAGCACATTTACCTAAAGTAAAACTTCATCTAAAATATTCTGGATGATGAAATTTTGGAAAAATTGAATGTGACTATGAGTCTAAATCCAATGGATATAATAACTTAAGTCATAAATCAGAAATTTATAGAGTGGTGTTTCACTTCAATGGAGATTATATTTCTTGTTGGTAATGAGATCATGGAATAAACATGTGATATAGTGATATGTATCAGAATATGGTGACTAGTGTCTTGTAAGACCTATTGGTCATGCCTTGAAAATTATTCCCAAGTTATAAATTTTATTAGTCGATGTCAGAATTAATATTATAACTATATACTATGACTTCTATAAAGAAAAAAACATCTATAAGTGTGATTAGAATTTAGATGGTGTAGAAATTTATGACCACAATTCAGAACTGAACCAATGACATCAGAAGATTCTAGAAGAGTATATGTGGTAGGATGAGTTTTGGATGCATGCACTATTCACTGAATGCAATATTTTAGTTGGTGTGATCAATTAATTCATGGTCATGTCCATGATGAATAATAGGTTCATAGATAAAGATCATGTGGTATTGAAGCCAAATATACCCTCTCCCTATAATGTAACTCCTTTATAAATATATTGGTGGGGTCACCTTCACAATACACAACATTTTTATGTTTAAAATTGTCTTAATGTGTTATTTTGATTGAATATATAATCCTCTTTATATATAACCTCTTGTTTCTCCTCTGTTGAAGTTGTTTGATTTCTAGTGGAGTAGGACATGTTCCAAACTCATTTAATTTTTGTTTTATTTTGTTGATTTCTTTACTTTTGATTTATTTCTTCAATTTTGGTTGTGTGTTGTGACTTATTCTAATCTATGGGTAGATAATTTTTGGATGGAGTGTGGTGATTCTCTGTTTTTGATGCAATGATTCATGGAATTTGACATTTTAAACTTTTTAGATCTCTTATTTCCTTTTTTGTGGATTCAAAATATTATCTCATGCTAAAATGTTGGTTCTAGTGCAACATACATACATATTTTATATAGTTTGAATTATTATAAATATAATTTATTTATACATGTGAATATTTTATTGTTTAGTTATAATATTGTCTATATCTTCCAATACATTATTTAAAAATATATATACAATCATGGAAATAAAAATATAAAATATAGAAAAAATGAACCACTCAACACAAAAGTTAAATAATATAAATTAAAAAAATTACATAAATTAATAATAATAATATTATAAAATTTTAACATTCCAAAAAATTTAAGATGCTTCGAAAAAACACCAAAACTATATGGTTTAAAATGTTTCATAAAAAAGAAATAAAATAATATCAATGAAATTAAAATAAAAAATAAATGATCAAGATAGATTTATTAATATATTTTTATACAATATATTTGGGTGGAAACTTCTCATAATATCCATTAAATAATGAGAAGAAGGGATTGTCAAATTTTCATAATCTCAATGATTATCCTAACCGTGTGTAAAAACTATACATTTAATATTTAGTTTTTTAATAAAAATGAAAAACAATGTTGCATCACTATGAGTAGGCTTTTGAATTAGGCCAGAAGGTGAACACCCACCAGAAACCAATGGTTAGGTGGCTCATCCTGAGAACCCGACACTTATTGTTCACCATATTACATCACCCCACATCAATGAATTCATCATAGATGGAGATATGCATCCCAATTAATTCCATTGAAGGGTATATGATCACACACCATGTCTTTTATCATTCTATCCCCTCCTAATATTTCATAATGCAATCCTCAGAGCCCTCTCATGCTCACACACCACTCCTTGTCAGCCCTCTTACTCGACCAGCTACTCTGGAACCCAACATCATCAAAAGAAACTCATCAGGAATGAAATTTCAAAGTTCCTTCAGTATTCCACCATATATTCTTTTGCCTCCCCCTTCATTATTGGTGTACTCTTTCCACATGCATCAAAGTCCAAGAATTGACTTTAGCTAAGGACACAATATAGTATTCCACTGCAAGAGATGGTGTGCTCATTTCTATGGATGATGAACACATCCCTAGGAAGCTTCCACTCACCCTTAAAATATCTCCATACCCAATCATTAGAGTATATCACTTCATAGAGGAGGTCATGGAAGAACTCTAGGCCATACATCGTGACAGTGTGTTAGGGATTTTAGAGATGAACGATTTTTTAAGGGGGTGGGCTCGAGCAGATCATCAACATGGAAATGGTTACAGTGGGAAACCACATCCAATGTTTTGGAATTTTGGGACACTATCATGTGGTGGAATTTCATATGTAAAACACCAAGATCTGAGGCCCTACCTCTAAACAAAGCACCAGCCTAGGATACACCTTCACTACAAACTCTACTCCCCTTCTGGGTAAGTAACCCAGGTTGGAAGGGTCTCCTACATCATGTTCTTATTTAAATCCATCATTGTTGTTTCTATCACTATCAGAAGTAGAGATGAAGGTGTACGATGTGTCATGGATGGATTTGTTCTAAAAGATGAAGTCGAAGATAGTGTCACTCTTTTGTGATAGCATTTGGGAGAATGCAGACTCCCACATCGCTAAGTTTTATTCCTAATAGAGAATCAAAAATAGACTGACCATATAGAGTGGTGTCCTAGCTAGAATCTCAATGATGGTTTCATTAAATAGCTAACATGAATCCATTGAATAAAAAAGGAGGCTTTTTCTTACAAGGGTTGTTTCACTCATGTGTATAAATCATATATCTAAATCTCTACAAAATCATAACAATTTTTTGGGATATATCAAATAGAGAAATTCAAGTTAAATATAGATTCTTAATATATTGAAATTCATTAAATATATAATCCACATTATTTATTAAGTTAAAAAAATAATTTGAAAATTTTAAAAATATAAATTTTACATATAAAGATAATTGAAATTTAAAATATCATAATGTATATTTTAGAAAATAAAATTTCCAATCTGTATATGAATTATATTTAAATATATACTAATGTTTTTATAGTTATATTATAATATATTTATAATTTACGGTATATAAAATCTGTGTAAATTAAAATTTTAAAACGAAATTTTTTTGAAATAATTATTATAAATATAATTTATATATTATCTATCTTTATTTGTGTGTGTGTAGTATATTGAAGGGATTTATTTAAAAATTCATTAATTCAAAAACATAACCTCCAATTTGGAAGTTAATCGATTGATATTTTAAATGATAATATATATTTTAGAAAATAATATTTATAACGTATTATCTACAAATGCGAGATCTATAAAAATATTTTTAAAAATATTTTTAATATTTAAAAATATTTTTAATATATAAAAATATTTTAATATCTTAATTATAAATATTAATATATAAATATATTTTAATATGTGTTTTTGTATATATAATTATTATTTAAATATATAAATTGTGTGTATTCATGTAATTATAATTAAATAATTAATTAATTATTTACTAAGATAAAATAATATTTTTAAAAATAAACACCCACAGATTGAGGAAGATAACGGCCTTAAGATAGGGTATAGAGGGGGAGATGAGTTCATTAATTTGAGATACTAATCAACCATTCCCTAGCTAGTACTACAATTGTTTGAACCCCACCATCCTCCCCAAACCAGATGCAGTTTTTATGTGACATTTTATTAAAGTTAAAAAAAATTGTGTTGATAAAGAGGTCCCTTTTTGAATTATTTTATAAATGAAATGATATAAGTATAAATTATTAATAAAAAAACTAGTTATTGTGACAAATATACCTCGTCAACATGATCATCTATCAAAATATAAGTCCAATTCTTGATTTTTATTGGACCATTTGACTCCAAAATGTACAATATGTACTTTAATCAAATATTAATTGATTTTTTATGGACTAAATAAGTTTATTATAAATATGTTCCATTTACGAATCCATGAAAATTTATCTGTGTGTAAATGAAAAAACACACACACCTTGGTAACACCCTAAAATTTTAGTTTATATTCTTTTAAAAGAATATTGTGTTTCACTGCATGTACCACATGAAATACCTAGATTAAAATTGAACAACGATATACTATAGTTTGAGATTATTTATGGGATATCCATTGAGATTCATGGTGAAATATAGATCTTATCCCACTGATGGTTATAATTTATTTTAAAATTGGTTATCATTTTAGTGGGATCTAGTCTATTAAAGTTCATTATTAAATGGTTTCTAATACATGATACTCATCTAATTAAATATTATATTTTGGTTATATATTCATCATCATCAAGCTAAAATTTTAATTTAATTATTTATAAGGAATAGATTAATTTAAATAGTTCTTATGATTTTTTAATTTAGAAAAGTTTTTAATAAAGATTGGTAATTTAAGAAAAGTTATTAAGGAAAATTCTACAAAAAATAATTGTGCCTTCCTCAGAAACTGAAGTTTATAAGATCATAGAAAATTTAAGAATGTTGTTGAATCTATTTGTTTCTTTTTATAAATTTCTAAATTTAATATATTAACTCCTATAACATTTTGTAGTTATTTTAATATCACCTTTTAAAAGTGTCATGTGCATATAGAAGTAAAAAAGTAAGCAAAATGTACAATATTTGAAAGTTTTAACCTCAGTGTGAGAACCTACATCCTTTACTAGACCACTCTCATGGGTCTATTAAAATTATCTATTTTCAAGAAGTGAATACAAATTTTTTATCCACTAAAAATGGAAACCATCTATCTTTTGATAAGAAATATTATACTGACACGAATCGGTTTTTAAATTTATATTACAAAGTTTGTGCCCGAATAAAGATAATAAAACATTGGAAATTATTCACTAATAAAGGTGTGTTCGGAATATCTATATGATATTCTCAATCTGAAATTGTTTTGAACAGTATGACTGCATCCAGAATTATCCATTCATTTAACCTCACTAAAATTGTTTCAGATATAAACAATAAATCCTTCCTAATTAGAAAAATTATGAACTTCAAAAAATCTTCATGAAATATCTTTTGACCAATATTTCTCTATCCAAAATTCTGAACTGAAAAGTTTGTCTAATGCTCTAATCAAAATCTCGGCCTATAATTATTCTTCAACTAAAAAACTCACATTAGTTTGGAACTCAACTCTAAAAAAATTTATTCAGTGTCTTAGACTTTTTTTAGTATACAGTGTTAAGTATGTTATACTTTAATTCCCTATTTAAAGTCTATCTAGAAGTGTAAATGGGTGGGGACCTTTTTTCATTTTACCACATACTAAAATTCATAGATCTTAATTTCTTGTACATTGGAATTTCATTTCAATTTTTCACATGTATTCTAGAAAAATATTGAATCATTTTTAATTTTCTCAACAATTCTCAAATCATTCATAATTTTTATCCTTCTTTGGATTTCCATAAACTTGTTTAATAGAATTCATCAAAATTCCATATTTTTCTGGAAATGAAATCCACATAAAAGAATACATCACAAAATCATCAGATTTTAGAACTTCACATAGGTATAAAAATTTCCTAGAAACACACTTTTGGGAAAAAATGTTTTTTTGGAATTACTTAAACAACTTTTCTTCAAGAATCTTTTTCTGGTATTCTCATTTTGGTCTTTTCTACCTCATATTCTATTCATCCAATTATTATTATAAGAGAAAAATTACCAACTAATCATCATCTTCATAAAGATACATTTTCTTTTCTCATACTTTGGTTCTACCTACAAAAAGTTCAATTTGAAACTATCTATTTGGAAACACATCGACGCTCTGACCAAACTACAAAATAGCTAAAACTTCCTTTTTTAGACCCTCTTAATTTTGTAAAGTTGTTCAAATACATTATTAAAAATTATAGATTATTTTATAAATTCCCCACCTAAGTAACTTCAAAACTTCTTGCACCATTTATTTTTATTATTTTCTGTTTTCACAAAACTCAT
Source organism: Viscum album (assembly GCA_963277665.1). NCBI lineage: Eukaryota > Viridiplantae > Streptophyta > Magnoliopsida > Santalales > Viscaceae > Viscum > Viscum album. Next base: position 1,823,737,494 of record OY728164.1, read on the forward strand.
AATTCAAAATATTTCGTCAAAATATCTATACGTGAACTTCCTTACACAAATCTTGGCTGATGTTCTTTTTTCAGAATTCAAATACACTTATTTGGTCTTCCAAAATCGTCAACAATTGGTCCATCTGATCAAGAAAGTATAAGACATCAGTTTTACATAAAAATATCCATCTAGAGAAACATACTAATTTTCTGTGATGGATTGACTATAATATTTGTTCCAAAAATATTCACTTGGTAAATTATTCCCTTAATTTCACCCTTCATAAACCTGATTATTTGATAATCTCTTCATCTTTTTTATATGAAAACGTTTCTAGGAAAATTCTAATTTCAAAATTGCTACATAAAATTTCTTTTTAAAAAATCCTCATAAAATCTATATTTTCAGAAAAAATCCTACAAAATATATTCATCTTGAATATTTCACTATAAAACTATTTAATCATCTACATTAAGTGCTTCTCCCCTTGGACTTATGATACATCGTCTCGATAGGTTTTTCTGGAAATTTCCATCATGAATTTCAACTATTCTTCCATTCAATCAGTTTATATTCTCTTCCGTTTTTACAACATCAGTAATCACCCCTCCCCCCCAGAATTTATTACAAAAACATAGTCTATAAACCTATACATTGGTGAATTCCCTTCTTGTTCACTTTTCTAACCACAATCCCTTATTCAAAAAATTATTCACAAGAGTTCATCTAATAAGTTTTTTTAATTGAAATTTCCCTAAGATAGAGTTGATCTATTTTTTTGTATCCACAACCTTAGTAAAAATTTTGGAGTCACCATATTATATTATTAGGTTTTCATGATGTTAATTACTTTAATTATCAACAAATAAAAGTCTAAATTGATTTGGAAGGTTCTAAAGTTTTCCACCATTTTCACTTTCTCACTTTCTTCTTCAGTAACAACATTGTAAAACATTTTTTCTGCATTTCCACAAAAACATAATGAACTTCACTTAATAAATTATAATGTCTCTCATAATTTTTAAAATGAAATTATTTTTTCAAGAATTTATTTTTCAAAAAAATAATTTTATAAGAAAACATCACAAAGGATATTTAATCACTCCATTTGGATTTGTTGCCAACATTTGTTAATAACTATTAACACTCATTATTTTTTTCATTACTCAGAATTTTTAACAACTCATTATTTTAACATCGTAAATTTTAAAATTTACCAAAACATATCCATTCTCAAAAGAGAGTGTCCTAATAGCACACTACTGTATAATGTAATGTTTTTTAAGGAATTATATCCCTTTAGTACAGGAAAATTTGTAGGCATGTTAAGATAAGATAACATTACCTTTTTCTTCCCTAAAATATTTTTCTCCCCCATTTTTAGAAAACCACAAATTCACATTCAAAATATTTGAGAAAATATGTACTCGCGCCCTTTAAGATTAATATTACCTCTCCCCCTTTTAGGTCAAATTTACTCTCTCTCTTTAAAGTAAATGTTGTATTTTCTCTCCATATCTATCGACATGATCCAAATCCTAATGGGGGACTTTCTTAACTACACTATGAAGTCATTAGTGGAGTATGAACATGAAATTGCATCTTAAAATCCATAAATCTCTCTTTCATCATTGATTTTTTGAAAACATCATAAATTTTATATTTTATAAAAATGTATACCAGAAAAAATTCTACAATATATTGTCATTAATAAATTCATATTTGATATAAATTTCCTTAGATTATTAATGTTTAACATGATTTTTATAAATATCTATGGATATCTTATTATAAAAAAGTATCTACAATGGTATAAGAACTTATACTTTCAATTATTAGAGAAAAATTTTCATCCACAAAGTTTTAGTAAAATCTGGGGTAGCTTCAACATATTATAAATATATTGTGAATAATGTTACTAAAAAATATTTTTTACTATTCTAGCTCACACTACATTATTTCAAGAAAAATGTTCCTCCTACAGTTGATTACATGTCATTGCAATCTCCAGCCCAATCAGCATCAGTAAAATTGTGAAATTTCATATCACAAATTCATTTATACAGTATCCTTTTTGAATATTTTTCATTTAATATATCTTATAATTACATTTTATACAAAAAAATGAGATTATTTCATATCACTCTGATATCTGTCCAATAAATTCACAACATAAAAATATCAGGACCTGATGTTGTGAGATAATGAAAGTTTCCTCTCTATTTTTGGACTTTTTTATTATTCACATTTTAACCAAAATAATTTTTTCTCATCTTCTTCCCAACTGAGATAGAAGTATAAACATATTTTTATTTTTCTATGAAAAAATTTTATATCGATTACCTGGTGTAATTTTATTGAGATTGAATATTTTAATTTTTTTTATTGAACTTTTAAACTCTAGAGAAAAGTTAATTCTCCTAACATGGAAATTTCAAAAGTATTTTTAAATTTTATAGTAAAATAATTATTAGTAAATTCTTGGTCTCTTAAAAAAATTATTTCACCAGCATAAAAAATTACAAATATAGTAAATGAATCTACTTATTTCACATAAAATTTGATATCAACCTAACATTTATAAAAATTAATATTTTTTCAACCAATTGACATGTTTGGAGTACCAAGAAATCATATCTTATTTCAACCTATACAAGTTATTACTAAATATACCAAGATTTATTCTATATTATTCAATTATAAACCCACATGGTTGGTCAATGTACACTTATTCCTTAATATCCCCATTTAAGAAAGAGGACTTTAAATCCATTTGATAAACTTTGTAACAATAGTGTGAATTGACTTCTAATTTTTTTTATTTTTTCAAATATTATTACATGGGAAATGTTTCTTTAAAGTCCAAACCTTCAACATTTGAATAGTATTTTAAACAAGTTGAGACTAGTTTCTTAAAATATTTCAATGCCCATTTAACTTGTTTCTATAAAGCCAATTTTTCATAATAAAATTATTTCCTTCTAGATGTGGAACAAGTTTCCAAGTTTTATTTTTCCCAATTTGATCAGTTTTCACATTTATAGTATCAACCCATTATTTATGTTCAAATTCTTCTGAAACATATTCTATCTCAATCTATAAGATGAGTGATGTTTTAGTTTCTAATATTAGTCTTCTTATTCTCTTTATTGTGGATTTAGGATTCCCAAGAATATTTTCAATTTCAACATGATTCTGTAAAGTATTAAATTTCATAGTTTCTCTCCCAGAATCAGTTTCTCTCTCACATGACTCTTCTGATTCTTCATTCACTTTGTGTGTCATGCTATCATTTTTTAGAATATTTTAATTATATTCGACAACATTTTAAAAAAACATTTTTAAGCAAGTTATAATTTAGATAAATTTCACATCATAAGAATCCATTAACTTTTTTAAATATTTTTTCTAACATTTATAAATTCTTTCATTGGGTTAATATCCCATGAAAATTACTTCTTCATTTTTCTTAAAAAATTTACCATGATTCGGATTATTTATTTCTAGTAAAAAACGAATTCCTAAAACATAAAAATAGTTCAATGGACCTTTTTATTATACCATAGTTATTTGGAAGTCTTGTTGGATTTAGATCTTAAAAAATATCTATTTGATAAATTTACCACAGTATATACTACTTTTCTCCAGTAGAACATTGATTGTTTTTACTCTTCCAACATGTTTCCTCCAATTTCTACTGAATATCTATTTTTACTTTTTTAATATTCCATTTTATTGAGGGATGCATAGGTAATATTATTGATATTTGATTCTATTATTTTTCTATTAATATTAAAAGGCATTGAAATTGAATTATGTATTATTATCAGTTCTCAACATATTTATATAAACCCAGATTTCTCTCTCAACATATGTTTTGAATGATCTAAACACTTATATAACCACATTTTTTTCATAAACATTATGTTGGTTAGGCATTTGAAATAATAAATAAAAGTGATAATATATTGATCTCTTTTTTTATTAATTTATCATCACCCAACATACATCTGAGTGAACAATATCAAGAGGTCTAGTGTATTTAATTTCTACATTCACATAGATTTAACTAACCATATTTACTTTATCACAAGTTATACGTATATCATATTCTTATCTTTTCAACATTTGAAGATTTCATATAGCATAAAATTTCAAAATTTTGTTCATACATTTCTACCTAACATGCTCGAGTCTGCGATTCCATTACTTGTTCTCATATTCAACACTCATGTAACATGGTTTATCATGTTATCCAATCTAAAATTGGTTTCTACAGGTTCTTTCTTATCTTGTAACTCGTTTTCCATCTTCCACATGTTTAATAATGCAATAATAGTTTCTAAATATTACTTATTTTCAATCATCACAAAGCCGAATCACACTGAGAAGGTTGTTCTTGTGCCCATCAACATATAGAAATTCTTAAGACTTTAGATTATGATGTTCTATCTCAGTATTTCCTATTACTTTTATTTTTAAGGAACTACCATTTTTAAAAGTAATTGCTTCTAAATCATTATTTTCAATATCTTTAAATTTTTTTCTATCTCCCATAATGTGTAAAGAACAACCACTATCAAGAATATATAGTTTTTTCTTTTTAATTTCTTCGTGTTTTGTATTAATTATAATATTTATTTCAATAACTTCCATCTTTCCTGCATCATTCTCTTTTTTTAAAAAATAAAATTTTTCTAAAAGAGTTATCATACATTTTTCAGTAATGTGGCTAACCTAGTAACATCTTCCATGAACATTTTCTAGAAACATGAACTGATTTTTTGTCGCAAGTCTTATAACATATTGAGATTTTTTTTCTTCCTAATTCATGTGGCCTAGAAATGTTACTATATTTTCCCCTTACTTCCCTATTCCCTTTTGATAAATATTAGATATAAGAGACATTATTTTTTCATTGAATTCATCATTATCCTTATCTTCATAATCATAAAGATTAACATTTTCAGCATCATGAATTTTATTCCATCTCATAGCTTCAAAATCAATATAATATTTGATATTAATTTTAAATTATAGAGTTTTAATCATTTCATAGGAAAAAATATTATTATAAAACTCATCGCATGATAAATATTCATTACCATCTAAAGATAAAATATTAAATCAATCATATCTAACAAGTTTCTCAAGAGTTTCATAACAATTGTAGAATAATCCAAGATAGATCTTGAACCTATGATGATGCATACGACTTTATTAACTATGTTGAATTATTCATCAATAGTTTCTTAATATCTCATTATTATATTTTTAAAATTTCTTAGACAGATTTGTAACTTTTCTTCCTTCGTGTAAGTCTTCCCTTTGAAAATACTTCCAATTTTACAGAAAGTCTCTGTATCTATTTTGAGATCCACCACCTTCATAAAAACAATTTCTGATAAATACATAAGGATATACTTTATGGATTTGAAATCAACTTAGATATTTATTTTTTTATAAAATGTCCTGAGGGAATTCTTCTCCATGGGTAAGGACTTAATCGTGGCTTCACCTATAACTTCAAGGCTAAGAGACAGAAAATAGGGATTGTTTTTTCAACCCTGATAATTCTTTCTATCAATGGTAGTAATACCTCTACTTTTGATAGAATTTATATTTTCAATGATAAGTAAAAAATAAGGTAAATTTTTCTCGGATACCAATTGAAGTTCCAAAGATCGTAAAACAATTGATAAGGTGGGTTGAATATTTTTTTGTCTTTTCATAAAATTATAACTTTTAGAAACATAACCCCTACAACTCGTTAGATTAATTTCCATATAGGTTTTTAAAAAACTCTCATGCATGTATAACTAGGAAAGTAAAAAATACACATAATATTTACAATGTTTTTCCCTAGTTCCAGAACCAATATGCCTTCCAACTTCACTCACATGGGTCCATTGAAATTCAATATTATCAATAAGTGAATACAACTTTTGTTTCAACTCCCACTATACACATTTTACCTCTTGATAGAAAAGATTATAATGACACTCATCTGTTTATAATTTTTTCCAACAAAATTTTATCCACAAAAAATATAATGAAACTTTGAAATTTACACTCGAATAATGGAATGTGCAATATCTCTACCCAATCATCCTCTCTCCGATCTTCTCTATCATTAATTTTTATGTCTGATACAATTATTCCCATAATTATATGCATGATTCACCTAACTGAAACTATGCTTGATAAAAACACTGAATTCATCCTGAGTAGAAAAATTATACACTTTATAAACTCTTCTTGGAAAATCCTTAGTCTTGTCTTTCTCTATATAGAATTATGAAATGAAATTTATTTCTGAATCTTTGATAAAAAACTAAATCTATAATTCATATTCAACTAAAAAACTCAATTCAGTTTGAAACTAAACTCTGACATAATTATTTTAGTATCTCTACCTTTTTTAGTGAATATTGTTAAGTACGATATACTTTCATCATATATTTTTAGTCTTTCTAGAAATGTAAATTGGTGGGAACTATTTTCATTTTCCCACATACCAAAATTAAAAAATCTAAATCTCATGTATATTATATTTCTAATTTGATATTTCTCAAGTATTCTAAAAATATATATAACCTTATTGATCTTCTTGACTCTTCTATAATTATTACACATTTTCAAACATTCTTAGGATATCCTTAAACTCAATGTTTTAACCAATTATTCAAAATTAATCATTTTTCATGAAAATAAAACCACATAAAAAAACACATATTAGCATCATCATATTTTGGAACTTCACATAGTGATAAAAACCTCATAGAAACACACTTTCTATAAAAAAATTTCATGAATTCCTTAGAAAACATTTCTTTATGAATTTATTCATTAATATTATCATTCTATAATTTCCATCCTCATCTTCTATTCAATTGATTATATTTATATGAAAAAAAATTCCAAGGGATCATAATCTTCATAACGTTATTATTTTCCAACTCATTCTTCAAATATTCTAATAAAAAATTCATCTGAAAACTATCTATCAAGAAAATCATAAAAGACCATTACCCGACTTAAAAATAGATAAATCATCATTTTTTATTCCCTCTTGTTTTTTTGAAAATGATCCACTATATTGTTACAAATTCAAGAGACTTCAGTCTCATGCACCACCTATGTAACTTAAACTCTTCTTGTACCATTTCATTTTATATATTTTTATTTTCACAAGACTTGACACATGAAAAATTTCATCGAGAGATCCGTATGTGAACTTCCATACAAAATGTTTTTCTGATGTTGTTTTTCAAGAATTCAAAAGCACTTATATGGTCACACACAATTTATTTACTAGTTTATCTGATTAAACAAGTTTGAAATGTCATTTTTTACATATAAAATATCCATGTAAAGAAAATTACTGATTGAATGTGTTGGACTATATGATATAATTTTTCTTTAAATATTTAATTGGAAAAGTTTTTTTTAGAATTACAAATTTCATAAACTAGATCAGGTGAACATCTCTTCATCTTTTTCTTATGAAAACTCCATTCAGAAAATTATAATTTGTAAATTTCTACATTATTATTCCCTTTATAAAAACTTAATCAGATATATATTATAAACAATCATTATTACATGGTATTCCATTGAATTTTTTTCCCAAAAAACTATATTATCATATGTGTTTGGAGCTTCTTTCCTGGTCTATTGGATACATCATCTAGAAATGTTTGTCTATAAATTTCAATCATGAATCTCATCCTTTCTTACATCTGATCAGTTTATCTTCTCTTTCCTTTGCAAAAGCTTCTATAGTAACACCCCTAGAATTTCATACAAAAAACTATCTAGAAATATACAATTTATATACTTATTTTTTGATCACTTTTATACTCACAATCCCATCTTCAAAAAATTATTCACATGAGTCTGTTCAAATAGTTTGTCTGGATGCTCTATGTCTAGAACCAGAGTTGATTTCCTCTTTTTTCTTCTCTTAATTTTCAAAACATTTTTACTCACAAGATTAGATCATCTTTTTCTTTGTTTTAAGTACTTGAATGATCAAAAAACATGATCTCACTTGATTTTTAAATTTCTAAAACCTTCCACCTTTCTCAATTTCTTAATTTCTTCTTTAGCAGTGACTTTTTAAAAGATTTTTTCTAGAGTTCCCCCAAATTTATAATAAAAAATTTTCAAAATTTTTTTAAAAACATTCAATTTCTTTAAAAATAGATTATATTATCAAAAAAATTATTTTTCCACAAATACATAACTTTTTTATAAGAACAGCACAAGGGATCTTCAATATCCAACATTAGATTTGTTAAGAACATGTGATAAAAAAATTAATACGCATCTTTTTTCATCTCAAAAGCTTTTTTACAACTCATTATTGTAACATATAAAACTGTAAAATTATTCAAAACCATTTCAATTCTAGAAATATAGTTTCAATACACTACACTATTAGAAAAATTAGTGATTTTGAAGGAATTACACCACTCAGTGACAAGAAAATTTTCACACATATTGAGATAAAATAAATCTTAATTTTTCTTATATCAAATTTCCCCCCCCCCCTTGTGATAAATATAGAATCAGATTCATAATATTTGAGAAAATTTATACTCTTCCCCTTTAGGAAAAACATTTACTCTTCCCCATTTAGTTTAAATTTACTCTCCCTATTTCAGGTTATAGTTGTACATTCACTCCCCCTTTATCAAAATAATTAAAAATTCAGAGGGGGAATTACCTAAAAAAAGGAAGTCATTTGTGGAGAAATAACATGAATTTTCATCCTCAATTTCACAGATCCCTCTTTTATCATTGATTTTTTGAAAACATCAGAAATTTGATATTTCATAAAAATGTATTCTAGAAAAATTCATCCTCCAATAAATTTCTTTTTTATAATGTGATACTTGATATTAATTTTCTTAGATATTGAGTGTTTTATATAATTTTTATAAAAATATATTCCACATTAATTATCACAAAGTGTCTTCAAAGGTTCAAAAACTTTTACTTTCAAATATTTCACCAGAAAAACAATCCACTAGATTTGAGTAAAAAAAATGGTAACTGCAATATATTCTGATTATATTATGATCAATAATACTAAAATTTTTTACTATAGTGTCTCTTAAAACATTACCCAAATAAGAATTTTCCTCCTGAATTTTATTTTATATCATTGAAATCTCTATCCTAATAATTATTAGAAAACCCATGAAAATTCATTCCATAATTTTTTTAATACAACATTCCATGTAAAATCATTCATTTAATATATCTTAGAATTCTATTTACTACAAACATATGAGATTCTTTCCAAAAACTATGATATATAGAACAAAAAAGTCCTATAATAAAAAATATTAAGTCTTGATGCTTTGGGATAAAGAGAACTTGCTATCAGTATTTAGAAATAATCTGATTTACACTTTTCCCAACATTATCTTTACTCATCTCTATATCAACTAAGATAGGATTAGAAACTTATTTGGATTCATTCCTTCCAAACTTTTGTAAAAATTCTCTAGAATACCTTTATTAAGAAAAAAAATGTACATTTTTTAGGTTTAATTTTTAATCCTTGGATGAAATTAATTCTACTAACATTAAAATTTCAAAATGCAATTTCATTTCAATAGGAAAATAATTTAAAGTAATTTATTAGTCACTATAAAAAATTATATCATATCTTTAAACAATGAAAATCAAAATAAATTAATATACTTATTCCATATAAAATTTATCCTCAACCTTACGTTAAAAAATAATCATTATGAAGTAATTATCAAGTTTAGATTAATAAGAATTTGAAAATTGTTTCAACCCAAACAAATCTTTCCTCAACATAAAAACCTTTCTTTCATCATTATCAAGTATAAACCCACATGGTTGAAAAAATTACACTTCATTGTTAGTATCCCTATTTAAGGAAATTGACTATATATTCAATTGATAAAAAATTGTAAAAATTATGTCAATACATTGTAAATAACATTCTGATTATTTCCAATATTTCTATAGGGGAAATTTTTCATCAAAATCCACTCCTTCCATTTTTGAATAGCCTTTTCAAACAAGTTTACACATGTTTCTTGAAAGTTCCCTATGATCATTTAACTTGTTTTTATAATCCCACTTTTTCCTAGTAACATTATTTCTTGATAGACATGGAATAAGTTCCCAAGTTTCATTTTTATCTATTTGATCATGTCATTTATTCATAACATCAACCGAATATTTATGTTCAACTGCTTCTAAAAATAGTTATGGATCAATCTATGAGATAATTGAAGCTTTCTTTTTCTAATCTCAATCTTTTTCTTGTTTGAACTGAGGATTCCTGATTCTCGTGAAAATTTTAGTTATAATCTATTTTTGTAAAGTATGAAATTTTAGAATTACTCTCCTGACATCACATTCTCCACCATATGATTCATTAAATTATTCATTCACTTATTAGTGTACACTATCATTTTTTAAAATCTTTGATTTCTATTACACAATATTTTCCACAAATTTTTTTTAAGGAATATGTATTTTCAATAACTGCTACATCATTGTAATCCAACAACATTTGTAAACTTTTGTTCCAAAATTTATAACTTCTTCTATTGGGTGAATATCCCATTAAAATTGCTTCTTCAGCTTTATTATAAAATTTCTAACAGTATATATTTTTTATTTCTAATAAGAAGGGACTCCCAAAAACATTGAAATATGTTGATTAATGTGTTTTATTATACCACATTTCATAGTATTTCTTTTTGGATTCATACCTTGTAAAAAATTTGTTTTGTACATTTACAATTGTACTTACATATTCTCTTAAGTGGAACTTTGAAATTTTGAACTCTTACAACATGATTCTTCACAATTCCACCAAAGTTATATTTTTTCCTTCATCTAATCCATTCAATTTAGGGGTTTATAGAGGATTATATTGAAGTTTTATTCCTTGATTTTTTATATATTATTTAAAATAATTTCATGTAAATTATGTACCATTATCAATTCTCAACATCTTTATATAAAACTCAATTTATCTCTCAAAATCTCTTCCATATGATTTTAACATTTCTACCACTTATGAATTGTTATTCATAAACATTATGTTTTTCATCCAAGTGAAGTCAAAAATAAATATGATTAATTACAAATATCCTTATTTTGATTGATGTCTCTTCATCCCTCAAATATCTGAGTTAATAAGCTCAAGATCTCTAGTACATTGGATTTCTAATTTCTTATGGATTTTACTAACCATATTTCTTTTTATAAAAGTTATAAAAAAATATTCTCATCTATTAAATGTTTCAATATTTTATACATGATAAAATTAAAAAGTTTCTTCATATTTTTCTACCTAATATTCCTAATTTTGTGATTCCATAACTTACTATCACCTTAATCACTCATGTAATATGAGTTATGAAGTTTTCTAATATGAAATAGATTTATATTGGTTTTTTATCCTATTGTAACAAGTTTTTATTCTTCCAAACTTTTAATGGTATGATAATATTTTAAAAATATTACTTATTTTCTATCATCACAAAGTTGACTCACACTAAGAAGGTTGTTCATGTTCCCATAAACATATATAACAAATTTGGATTTCAGTTTATGAGTACCTATCTTGGTATTTTTTATTCCTCGTTTTTATGTAACTATCTTTTTCAAAAATTACTTCTCCTCTATTATAATTTTCCATATCTTTCAATAATTTTATATCTCCTATCATATGTGAATAACCACCAATATCAAGAATCCATGGTTTGTTATTTTTTACTTTCATTGAATGTTGTCTCAATAAAAACAATATCTTTCAAAAAATCTCAAATTTATTACCTCCTTCTCTTTGCTAGAAAAATACGTTTTACCAGGAAGAGTTTTCATAAATTCATTTGAAAAGAATCCAACCTTGTCACAACATCCACAAACTTCCTCTAAACACTATTTTTTTAAGTTTTGTGACATCATTATATTTTTTTCCAACATCCAATTTATTGTAAATTTTACTACCCTATATTCCACCATTACACCTACTTTTTTATCTCAATTTTAGTGAAAGTACATGTTATTCCAATAGGTGTAGGATTTTTTCCCATAAATTCCACAAACCCAGAAAAATACATAAAATTTTTGTTTCCTATAGAAGTATAATCTTTCTATATATGATGTTTTTTTAGATTACTTACATATTTTTATCTTTATTTATATGGGTGTGGTTAATATTTTTTATAGATGTAATTTTAATAAATTATTGATGTGAAATATTTCTCAAATCCCATTTCCAACCATTTTTTAAAATCATGTTTCCGGACACATAAAATGTTTGTAAAATCCGAAAAACTTTTACATTAAGCGGTTGAACATTTCACTAGATTCTTGCAGTGATATGTTTTGGATCTTTATATGATTCATCTTTTACTTCTAGGTCCTTGAAAAAAAATCATTCATATTTCCTATGTTTCTTTCAACATCAAAAAGTTTTGACTGAACATTGTTAACTTTGACTTCTATATCTTCCAATTTTTAACTGAGATATTAAAATATATTTTTTTTTCATTAGTTATCAATTTTTAGTTTAGAGTGTCCTATATATGCTATTATTCTTTCTTTAGAAAATATTTCATTCCTTAAATAAATATTTAACCTTCTTTATTATTCATTATGATTTGTTTCTTGAGAGTTTTGTTTTACTTAAGACATCCGGAATGTTATAATCTAAGTTGATATTATCTATAATATTATTCACCTCCTTATTCTTCTTCACTATTTTACGATTATTCCTTTTTAAAACATTATCAAAGAAGGTTATGATTCTATATAAAATTTCAATATCTGATGAATGAATGTCATCTAAGTCATATTCAACTTTCTTTTTCAACATACTTCCATTATTTCAGTTAAAATTTTTATTTCTATCTACGTACTTATTTTCATCATTTCAAAAAAAATGGCTTCTACCATTGAGTATTTTCATCAAAATGATCTTTAAATTCACTGAATTTCTACTTGGGTAAATTAATAGAAGATTTTTCAATTCCACCACACTAAAAACATTTGAGAGAATGTTTTTCTTTATACATTCCTCTTCCTTTTTGATAATTCATAGAGATAAGTGATGTGATCTTTTCATTTAATTCACAATATTTCTTATATTCATAATCACAAAGATAAACATCTTCATCATCTTGAATTTTCATATTTCACAAAGCTTCAAAATCCATCCCATATTTTATATTATTATGGAATGATGTAGCTTTTCTTATTTCATTAGAAATAATAATTTTATGAAATTAATCAAAGGATAAATATCCTTTGTATTTAAATTCCAAAATTTTATAATAAAATGATTCTAGCATATTTCTCATGAGTTTGTTAAAAAATTTATAATCATCCAATGCATATCTAAAACCTATAATGTCTCACACCACTTTATTAAATTTAATATCATATTCATCAGAAGCTTCTTCATCGCTCGTTCTTAAATTTTCAATCTTTTTTTACTATATTTTTAACTTCTCTTCTATAACATTAGTATTCCATTATAGAAATACATTAATGTTACTTATCTGTTTTGAGAACCATCATATACATATAAATATTTTTTTTATGAAGTCATAAGGATAGAAGTTATTTTTTTCCCATAGACATATAAATTTGTTTTTTCGAAAATGTAATGGGTGAATTATTCTACATGGTTGGGAACCCAATAGTGGCTACATCTAAAAGTTCAAGGTCAAGTGAAAGCAGATATGGAACCATTCAACTTTTATAACCATTCTAAATTTTTTTCATCGAAGATAGGAATATCACTATTTCTAAACGAATTGATATTTTCAATAGTAAGGATTTTAGAGGGGAAGCTTCACTCAGATACCAATTGTTGTTCCTAATATCATAGGACAACTGGTAATGGGGGTATAATGAGTTGTTATCATTTTAAAAATTTCCAACATTAAAAAACATATCCCCTATAACTTGTTATATTTATTTCCATATCACCTTTAAAAAAATCATTCATGCAATAAGAAGTAATAATTTAAATAAATAACACAATATTTACAAGGTTAGGCAATAGTGTGAAAACCTACAAACTTTATATGTCCACTCCCATGGGTATATAGAAATTCACTATTATAAATAAGTTAATACAACTATCGTATCAATTCCTATTGGAAACAGTGTATCTCCTGAGCGGAAATATTATACTAACTCTCAGTAGTTTAAAATTTTTTCTAACAAAATATGATCCACAACAAATATAATGAATCTTTGAAAATTTTGCTCTAATAATGGTCTATTCATAATTTCTATCTTATCTTCCTATATCCAAAATTATATATTCAAAATTTTTCTATATGGTATAACAGTATAAAAAATTCTTCTTTCATTGGACCCCACTAAAACTACACTAGATATAAACTCTTAATTCTACCTAATTAACAAAACACTGCATTTCAAAAACTCAACATGTAAAATCATCTTTCTAATATACCACTCTCCAGAATTATGAATTTAAATGTTCATTTGATTCTCTAATCGAAATTACTATTTGAAATTCTTCTTAAACTAAGAACCAAAGTTTTATTGGAAACTCATCAATGACTCAATTCATTCAGCATCTCCACCTTTATTAAGTGAAAAGTGTTATATAAGATGTAATTTCTACCTCTATTTATTGTCTCTCATAAATTCTAAATGGGTGGGAATTTTTTTCCCACTCACTAAATTCATAAATTCTAATTTCATGTAAATTTGAAATCCACTTAGATGCCTCTCATGTATTCTAGACTAATATAGAACCTTCTTGAATCTTCCCAACTATTATCGAATTATTAAATATTTTGATCCTTCTTAATATTTCCATAAACTTTATTTTTTAATTAATTATTTAACATTCCTTAATTTTATTGAAAATAAAACTAGTTTGAAGAACAACTCGAAGCTTCATTGAATTTTATAACTTCACATTGTTATAATTTTTTTTAGAAAAACAATCTCTATAAAAAAAATTGTCCAAAATTACATAAACCACCTTTAAATTGGAATTGTTTGTATAATATTATCATTATTTTCTTTTCACCCTCATTTTCCATTTAAATGATTGTATTTATAAGAACAAGTCTTTTTTACTGATCTATATCTCTGTATAGTTAATTTTTCTCAAATATTACTCCAAATCATCTTACAAAATTGTCATCTATAAACTATATATAAAAAACTCATAAATCTCGTGAACCAACTAAAAAACAACTAAAACTTAATTTTTTATTCCCTATTTCTTTTATAAAGATTTTTTACTACATTATTGAATCTTTTAGAGACTTCAGTCACATGCACCACCTTAGTAACTTCAATCTTGAACCATTTCTTTTTATTCATTTTTATTTTCACAAAACTCATTATTCAGAAAATTTCATCCATATATCTATGTGAAATCTTCCATACATAATTTTCATTCAATGTTTTTTATGAAATTAAACTGTAAATATTTAATCTTTCAAAATATTTAGCTACTAGTCCATCAGATTTGAAATGTTTAAATTATTAGTTTTCCTTAAAAAAATCTATGTCCAGTGAAACATAATGATTTTCTATGTTTTATTGTATAGAATTTTTTCTCTAGAATTATTCACCTGGAAATTGTTTTCAATAATTTCAACCTCTATAAACCAAATTAGTTGAAATTATCTTCAACTTTTTTTTACAAAACTTCATACTCAAAATTCTAATTTTTAAATGACTAAATAAAATTTCCCTCTGTACAAACATTGGAAAATATGTATTATCAGCAAATTCTAATAAAATATATTAATCTATACGTCTCGACTAAAAAACTAAATGATCATATGTTTTTGGAGCCTCTCCTCTAGTCCATGTAATATATCATCCAGAAAGATTTTTTCAGAAATTATCATTTGGAATTTCACCCATTCATACATCCAATCGGTTTATCTTCTTTTCCCTATGAAAAAAAATTAAATTTAGCACCTCCATAATTTATTTCAAAAACATTATCTAGAAATATACACTTTAGATGCGTCTTTATTTGATCAAATTTATAACCATAATCCCATCTTCGATAAATTATTCACAGAAGCTCGTACAAATAGTTTTTTGAAAACCTCTATGTCTAAAACAAATTTGATTAATTCTTTTATATCCACTCACTTTATAATAATTTTGTATTATCAATCTTATATCATTAGTTTCTTTGATGTTAAGAACATGAATGATCATAAAAAACATCATCTAACTTGATTTGGAATTTTCTACAACTCCAAACCTTTATTAATTTCTCAATTTCTTATACAACAAGGTCTTTGTAAAATATTTTGTCATTATTTCCATAAAATTAAAAATAATCATCATTTAAGAACTTTCTTCAAAAATAACTATTTTAAAAATTAATTATTTTAAAAACAGATATTTTTCAACAAATACAAAATCTTGTTAGTAAAAAACTATGAAGTATCTTCACTAAAAAAATGTTTAGGTTGTTTAAAAAGTTAATTTTTATGCTTACAAATCATATAGTGATTCATTTAATGTTTCATATAAATTAGATGAAAAATGACCAAAGTAACCTTATTCTCCACTCATATACTCAATATGATTGGGTTCATCATTTATTTTAGTCTCATATAATAATTACTATAGGGTATATCAAATTATATTCAATGTAATTGAATATTCTAAACGAATTGGTGAGACTAAAGGTTTTTTATAGATTTCATGGGTATAGAAATAAATTTTAATGTTATGAGAGATATACGATATCTATTATATGATTTAAAAGTGTTATAAATATAGAGAAAGTCAGAATAAGAAAATAATTGAATTTTGAATTTTTTTTATGAGTAATTGGGAAATATAGTTATTAAATTGATAACATAAATACATCAATTGTTGATAAAATTATCATAATATTTTCATATTATCACATTTATCACTTTTAATTGGGTGTAAAACATAGTTGTTTAAATAAAATGAGATGAGGTGTTTTTGATACACATGGTTTTGATTTTATAGTTCAATAACATTTTTTAACGGGAGACTAAAATGTATTGTTTTGGTTAGGTAATTCATATTATTTTAATTTATAGAAATTCTCTGAAAAATAGAATTATTTCAGGAAATGTATACTCAATATTCTCAAAGTGTTAAGAATTGATAAACTGGGAATATGATGTATGGAATTTGGAACTATATAGATAGTAGAAGTGGTAAAATTTTAAAATGGAATAATAAAATTTGGTTCGAAAGTTCATTATTATTTCATGAAGAATCCAATAAAGTTCATTGAAACCTAGGTCTTTCAAAAAGGTAGAGGAATAATTCATTGTGATTGATTTATGCAAGATATTCCTAAAGTGGTTTGGGAAAATCCATAGAATATCTGTCTTGGGTATGGATGTTATATAAATTAATTGTTTGATTTTGAATGATATATGGTATTGAATTTATATTTTTCAAAGGGTTGAAAATATACAGGAGCTCAAAATTAAAGGAATAATTGTTTGATCTCGTAATTTATATTCATGAGATTAAGTATATAGTTAATACATCAAGTATTTGATTATAAACTATTATATCAATCTCAAATAAATCTAAGTAAATTATGTGTATCTCCATCCCAATTCACATATGTAATCAGACTAGTTATTCAAAGAAAATATTTTTTATAAATAAGTATGATATGATTAAAATAATACACATGGTTTATGATAAATCAATTTCCCTAACATTATTTTTGAATAATATTTGGATAAAATTATCTATTTAGGATAAAGTTTTTGTCCAAATATTTTTAAAATATGTGGGAATTAGTGCCTTCCACCCATAAATAGTATATTTTAATAAAGTCTTGATTTCAAATGAAAATTTTAAAAACACATAGAATACCATATATGATATAGAAATAATAATTTATTTTTTTTTCCTACTAAACGGTAATAAATATTATTTCCTTATAAAAATGGATTTGCGTATCTTATCAAGATATTTTGATATTAATATAGTCTTTATGAGGAAAATGGAAGTATTTTTTAACTTAAATAAGTTCAAAATTAATAAATAAAGGACAAACCCATTATAAGTAAAAGTATTTTCCACATAATATCTAAAAATGTTTAGGATATGTGATGGTAAAGTGAAATGTAAGGTGTTATATTTAGTTTCTGTTTACAATGTGGATATAATTATTATAACAATTTCAAAAAAAAATCGCACAATATTATAAAATAGTTTAGGATATTTAATGATAATGAAAAAATGTAAAGTGTTTCATTTAGTTATCATGAAAATAAAATACATGGTTTCTTGAAGGATTGTACCAGTTAAAATAAAAATTAAATTGCACTTGATATCCTAATAGAGTTTAGGTTTAGTGGTAAATAAAAATTTAAATAGTTACATTAGTTAGTATAACAATGTGTTATCACCTTTCCCAAAAATTGATAGGTATTTTGTATAAAAGTATATGTAAGAGTTACATTTAGTTATTATATTATTGTGATTTTCACATTATCCTAAAATAGTTTTGGAGTATTGGAAAACAATAATGTAAGTGGTAACATTATTTCATGTAAACAATTTGGGTTTTACTAGGTTCCTAGGATTATAATGATGAACATAGATAGTGTTTTAAGTAGACAATAGAATATCACATCATAAAAATTGATATTGTGAAGTTAATAAGTTTTAATATGTTTAAGAAGTTGAATTATTAGGAATATGATTTCTAAGTCTCACCATTATTCATACTAGCTTAATTCATAATTTTTTCTCACTAATGATTTTAGTGGGAATGTTTTATTATATAGTCACATATGGATTTAATAGGTATTTCATATGATGAAATGTGTTAAAAACCCAAGAATGTATAGAAAATGTAAGGTTGATCTGGAAGTGTTATATATATGATATGATAAACTAGTGCTTATATTGGTTTCGTTAAATATTATTAAATAATTTATGAATATTTATATGTATCATATTAAATATAAACCTCCACTTTTCATTTTCTCATGTTGGATACTTAAACGTTTATATAGATATGTCTTTTATGATGATTAATGATAATTAAACCCTTGATGTATAACTTTGATTTCATTCCAAACGGATGTTTTATATGGTGTATTATAGGTTATGATGAAATTTTAGGGTTAGAATGAGTAAGATTATTCTATGGAGAGGAATAATATTCTCAAGAGGAACAAAACAAAGAATAAGATTCTTTATATCCAATTTATAACCTACCCAATATTCCACATGGTCTGATATATAGATTTATTCTATATACTAGAGGTGCATGGATCATATTTGAGTCCCCACTACCTGAGGTTTGTGAGATACATATCATGAGAACATTCATATTTTGAAACAATACTTATAAAAGTCTACGTATAGGTGTGGTTCGGTATGTTTTTGATAATGTCATCGGTGCGATCTTAACCAAGATTGGATTTTACTCTCATAATATGAGTATGATATCTGGGACCTTGGTTGAGATTGAATATGAGATTGTGTGGTCACACAAATTTATTACATATAACTTTCTATATAATGGATATGTGATGTTCTTATCCATAACAATGAATCAAATGTCATGTATTCATCAATTTTATTAATTTACACACATAGAATCATGAACAAGTGATTTGGATATATGGTATTTACATGATGTTTCTTATCCCCATGTTTATTTGTTGACTTTGAAAATGGCAAAATATAGTAATGCATATTTTCAAATAATTCATACTAGTGGACATAGGTATAGAGATACATGTGTTTGATAAAGATCATTCTAAATACCATTATATCTTGAGTAGTAATGATGCTTTACTAGAGGACTAGAGGTTTCTCATTTCTTACATATATAGATTCATAGATTCATATTTTTATTAATGCTATATAGAGCCATAAGGTAACACTTTTTGGTTAATTGAATAGGTATCGATTTTAACTTAGATAGATACTCTGAAAGTGTTTTAGAGTTAATCCAAAATTGATTTGGATGGGTATTCAAAATGTATCACATTTTATGTGATACAAGGTGAAGTTAATTATTTCTTCCAAAAGTGTTTTAGAAGATATCAAAAAGGTGTTTTGGATATGATTTCATGAGTTATTGTACATTATAAAAAAAAAATTGAAATGGAAAAATTATGGTGGGATTTAGTGTAAGTGTAATATTAATGGATATATTCTCTAAAGACTTATATATATATATATGATGGATTGAATGAAAATTTTTCATTGTATGAAGAAATGGGAATATCATTTATACTTATAGAAATTATAGTTATTATTTGTATGGCTTGATTTGCTACATGTATATCATTTAGTAAATAATGTCATAATATGAAATTCTTGGGAATAAATCCATTCATTATATGAATGCATTTAATAACCATAGAATTTATCCATATGTTACAATATATAAAGAAATGAGATAACACCCAATTATTGTCCTTGTATTATTATATATATATATATTAATTTCTTACAATGGAAGTATGGTTTCATTGATTATGCATGTTCAAAACTACCAAATATCCATAGATCTCTTTGTCTTCTTCCTTTTCATTCTGAGTTACCTAAAAATTATGTGGAAAAATAATCTTAAATATATGATATGTGATTTCGGCATATCCTATGGATACAATAAAGATATGGGATAATTTTTTTCCCACATATTTATTTATATCCTACCCATGTGATGGAATTTGAAGGTTTTATAGTGGATCTTTAGTGTAAGGTATGCATATTTACATTTGTTATTCATTTCAATTATATTAAGTAATTAAATATATCATTCATGTGAAATCATATAAATTATAATTTAAATCACTTACACAAGATCTAATAATTATTATTATCATTTTTCAAAACCCTTCACCCTTCAATGAGTATATCATAAGTAATGATTTAAATAAGGATAGAGATATAGTTGGGAGAAAAAAAAACTAACATGTGTTGAGTTTGATTTGAATAGAGGACAAATGGTTTCATATTTTTTAGTGAGAATAGATGTTAGAGAGGTACAACTAATTTCAATAATAAAATATTTTCTGTTTCCATAAGTACTAAGGTATGATTTAGCCAAAATATCAAGTAACGTAGAAGCTCACGGCAGAGTTTCAGAAGAACAGGGTCTGTAAGGAGTGTAAACAAAAGAATTATGGAAGTCCACCAAAGTTAGAAGACCAATGCAATGGTTTTATTATGGGATTAAGAATTTTCAAATTATAGATAGAGGATTACCCCAAATATTAAATGAGTAATTTATTATGAGATACTTATTGGATTGATAGTTAGTAATATAGAAAAAATTGGATTCCTTATATGTTTTTAATATAAGAAATCTAATAGAAATTTCACAAGGAAATAAGAAAACTATATAAAATGGGTTTTTCTGAAGGTTTAAGTAGATGGAATGAAATGTTATAATGAATGGTTGGTAATAAATTTATTTTAAAAAATAAAATTGGTGGATTTTAATGATATTTTACCGCTTGTGTTTACGAACATGGAGATTCATATAGTACTCAACAAGGTTTCCATGGATGTTCTGTTTCTTGAGAAACTTGATATCAAGACCACTTTCCTTTACAAAAGTTTAGAGGAATAAATCTATATGGAGTAATTGGATGGTTTCATAGTGAATGGAATGGATGGTCTAGTGTGAATGTTTAAATAGAGTATGTGTTGTTTGAAGTAGGTGACAAGATAGTGGAACATGATGTTTGACACCATCGTGAGAGAATATCAGTTTTTAGTCAAATAATCATCATTGGTATAATAAGAAGGGGTTTTAAAATTTTAGTTTCATCAAGACACTTATCCATATTGATTATAATTACTTATATGGTAGAGTGAAGGAAAGGATGAGGAAGTTGAAGGGTGATTTTTTTTAACATTTTAGATTGAGGATCATGGTTACTCAAATAGTATGTTATGGATAAGGTTCAAAATTGGATAGAGTTTCAAGATATTATTCTTATACCAGTCAAAGTACATATGAATGGTGTTATAGATACTTATAATACTGTAGCCTAATCCTATTATAACCATCTAATTTAGCACATCAAATTAACCAAGTATAAGGAACTTATAATGGATGAGGAGGTTTCATACATGGTGAAGGTTCTATATGCATCATCTCTAGTATATATGATGTATAACATAGTTTGTATAGGTTGTAGTATTTCTCTTATGGTTGGTATAGTTAGTAGGTTCATGGTGAACCCAAGAAGAATCATTGGGAGTCTATTTAGTAGATTCTATAGTATCTCAAATGTTCAATTGATCTATAATTCTATTTTGAAATGGATTATCCATTACAAAATATTTTTGCATGAAAACATCAGAAGAGATACAGAATCAAGGAAAAGCACCATCTGATCATTGTTTACTTTTATAAGAACTATAATGATCAAGATATCTATAAAATCAATCTTTTGTATCATTATAAACCATTCATTCTAAGTACATTGTAATTTCAAAAGCCAGTAAAGAGTTTATGTTATTGATGGAATAGTTGGATGGTATCATAATAATGAAATTAGTCAATCCTTTTTTCAATGAAAAAAAGTGTGATTAAATTATACATGAATATGAGGTTTCAATATTGGATGAAATGAATTTATCTAAAGTATCAATTCATATGTAATCTTCTGGAAGTTTAAATTTTGGAACTACAGATGGTGAGTGTGAGTTATAATATGATGGATATGAAAACATAAATCATAACATAGGAATGTCATGAGAACTATTGTGCTTCATTAGGGAATAGATGTCATGGTGGTTGTGAGTTCATGGAAGTAACAATGTATAGAAAGAAATGTTTTAGAACATGGTGGAAAGTATCCAAGAGGGAAAATTGTTAAATCCTTTAAAATTGTTCTCAAATTATAGATTTTTTATCTTGGTATGAGAGTTCATTTTTTGGCTATGTACTGTCACTTCTAGAAAAGAGAAACTTCAAGAAGTGTGATGTGAATTATGATGGTACAGAATGTAAGGACAATAATATTTAATTAAACCAACAGTATAAACATCTTCGAGAAGTATAGATGTTCTAGGATGAGTTTTTAATGCATAAACTATTCACTTAATGTGTAATTTTAGTTTTTGGAATCGATGGGTTGCTGGGTGTGGCCAAGATCAAGAAGAGGGTTTTCTATAAATATTGGATGGTGATCGAACAAACTAGAACAATTTATTACTATGGAACTCATCTAAAAATTATATTGTTGGAGTCACTTGGACAACACATGTTATTTTAAAGATTAATATTTTCTTAGCTTGTTCTTTGGAGTGACTTTAGACTCTGGTTTCATTGTGACATATCGTTTCTCTTCTATTGAAGTTTTTCAGTTTCTCGTAGAGTATAAATCATTCCCAACCAAATTATTTATTATTTTATTTTATGTATATTATTACTTTTTTTAAATTCATCCCTTTTGGTGGTGCATTATTACTATTTCCATTATATCTGTGGATAATTCATGAATAATGTCCGATGATTCACTATTCTAAATGAACTACATTATGGAATCTGACATTACAAACCATTTATATCTTTTATTTCAACCTTTGTGGATTCCATAGGTTGTCTCCTTCTAGAATGAGGATTCCGGACCAACATAAATATATATTTTATATGTTTTATTTTTTTAAAATATAATATATAAATATATGTAGATATTTTAATGTAAGAAAGAGTTTTCGTTTCTCATTGTTTAGTTAAAATGTTTTCGTTCTATGTCGCTGCTTGGATTATGAAATTATTTGTAATAGTGGAAAAAAAATATAAAATATTGACCTAGAAAAACCTATAGACCCCAAAGTAAATAAATAAGAAATTACAAAAATAAAAAAAAATTAATAATAATATTTAAAAAATTTAACACTCCCAACATTTTAAGATTAATTGAAACAACACTAAAAACTTAAGATTAAATACATAACAGAACAAAAAAAATCAAAAAAAAACTAAAAAATAAATGATCCAAATAATAAATATTTATTAATAATAATTTAAACAATATGTTAGTGTGGAAATTGTTTTGAATATCCCTAAAATCATAAAAAGGATAGATCATAAAATATTCATAGTCCCAACGACGATCCTGACCAGCTGAACATACTACACATGAAATATATGGATTTTTTAATAAAAAATGTAAAATTATGTCACATCATAGCCTATTGGGTTCTGAATTATATGGGAAGGGGAAAACAGTTCGACACCAATGTTCATGTAACCAGACCTAAACTCTTTAAACATCATGTTCATTGGATTGGAACACCCTACATCAATTTACTCCACATAGATGATGGAATCTATCCCAAATAATTCCACAAGACGGAATTTGACCACCCATTATTATTATTCCCATTTTGTCTCCTCCTAATTATCCTTAACTAACACATCAAAGCCCTCCCCCTCTCACTCACCACACACATCCACCCCCATATACTTCACTAGATACACTTTTTCCCAACACATTCACAAAAACATCCCATGATCTCTTGTGTCCACCTTTTTCTAGCAACAAAATATAGAACTTTTTTGTTTTAGAGGAACAACCACAATGTGTTGTTGCAAGAGATTGTGGGATTGTATTCATGAGCAATAAAAACATCCCAAGGTTTATGAAACAATCCCCTAAATCACCTCCAATACGAATTACAAGATTCTAAGTCTTCATAGTGGAGTTCTTGGAATAACTTAGGGCCCCTGTTATTTAGTGTGAAATGTTTCTTTGAGATTTGAATGATTTTTTTGTGGGCTGATATCAAGCAGAGCACCACTATGGCAATTGATACAGTGGGAAAATACATTATAGGGTTTGGAATCTTATACCATTATAATTTGGTGGGATTATAGATCAAAAAACATTAGGATACAGAGAACCTCTACCTGATAAAGAAGCATCCAGGTCTCCACCATCACTACAAACTCCACCCACCTCTTAGGAAAGTATCTCGTGATGAAAGGGTCGCATGTATCATTTTCTTGGGAACATCCATAACTACATTTTTTACCAGCATTAGAGGAATATGGGAAGATGAAGTATGTGTAATATAAGGATTCATTTTGAAATATGAAGTTATAGTTAGTGTTTCTCATTTGTGTTAGCCTTTGGTAGAACATGGACTCCCACATCACTGAGTTGAATCCATGATAAAGAATTTAGGACTAGACAACCATGTAGAAAAACATTGTGGAAATGATCTCCACGATGGTTTCATTTAAGAGCCATCATGAATCCATTAAAAGAAGAAGGAGTCTTTGTATAAGAATTTTTTTGGTACTCATGTATATATATATATATATATTATATATCTCAAACCCTACAAAATCAGAGTAAATTTTTGGGATATATAAAATACTAAAAGTTGTGATGAATTTAGATTCTTACATCATTGAGAATAGAATCAAAATATATTCATTAATTTTATAATATACATATATTTAATAAATTCAAAATATTATTATGTCTAAAAAATATAACTCCAAATTTTAAATATTATAATAATTGAAATTTGAAATATTAGAATATATATTTTAGAAAATTAATTTACCCGTCTATATAAGAATTATATTTAAATATTTATAAATATATATATTTATAGTTTAATATGTTTATAATTATTGATATATTAAATCAAATAAAATTAAAATTTTAAAAGGAAATTCTATTGAAATAATTATTATAAATATAATTTAGGCATGAACCCTACCTGTATGTGTAATATATGCAATTTATGGATTTAAAATATTATAAATTAAAAAAAAATATCTAATTTGTGAATGGAATAATTAGAATTATAAATAATATATATGTATATATATATTAGAAAATAAAATGTACATTATATTATCTAAAAATATGAGTTATATGATAATATAATTAATAATATTTTTAATATACGATAATATATTAATATATGTATAGTAAATATTTATATATACATATATTAATATATGTTTATATATATATATCATAACTATTTAAATATATAAATTGTGTGTGTGTTAATGAAGTTGTAAATAAATATATGAATGAGAATTAATTAATATTAAATAATATTTGTAATAATACACACACAAAGAGGGGGGAGATGAATACCTACAAAAAGAGTGATAGAGGGGGGATGAGTTCATTGACTTGATAGATTATTCATCTATTCCTCAGCATAAAAGAGTTCATGGGTTCGAACTCCACCAACATCCTTGAAGAATATGCATTTTTTGTTTAGGTGCCCTTTTATTAAAGCCAAAAAAATAGTGTTGTTATAGGGGACCTTTTTTATTCTTTATATAAATAAATGAATGAATTCCTCAAGATTAGTAAAAACCTAGTTTTTTGGACTCTTCTTCTTCTTCATCAAGATCCCCATCCAAAATTGAGGTCAAATAGTTGAGTTTTATTGGACTATTTAACTCTTAAACATACAGTATGTACTTCAATTTGATTTTATTGATTTCCTTAAGGATTAAATATGTTTTTTAAAATTATTTACCGTTTATGAATCCATTAAAATTTGTGTGAGTGTAATATTTTAAACACAAAAACACACACACATTGTAACACCCCATGATTTTAGTTTATATTATTTTAAATGAATGTTATGTTCAATTTCATATACCACACACAATATAGAGCTTAATGAGTTGTGATATACTATAGTCATTACTTATTTAGGTGATACATGATGTAAATCTTAATGAAATATCCATCTTGTCCCACTAATGGTCATGATGCATTTTAAAATGGGTCATAGTTTTAGTGAGATCCCATTTAATTAAAGTCCTTATTAAATGGTTTATAATATATGATACTCATATGATAAAACCTTCTTTTATAGATAATATCATCATAATTATAATGCTAAAAATTTTAATTAATCTATGAAAATGAGTATCTTAATATAATTATCACTTAAGACAAGTAACATTGAAAAAATTATTAATCAATATTGTAAATTTGAGAAAAGTTCTTAAGAAAAATTCTGTGTGAAATAATTTTTCCTTACATGGTAACCAATTCTTGATGTTATTCAACAAGTGATTCAAAGAAGTTTATGAAAATAGAGAGTGGTTAATTTAAATTTTCAAAAGTATTAGATAAAAAATGACTGAAGGAATATTATTCTTCACTCATTGACTCAATATGATTGCGTACATCAGTGATTTTAGTCTCATATGCTCAATATGATTGGGTACGTTAGATTGTATTCAATGTTCTTGAATATGTAAATGATTTGATGAGACTAAGGGTTTCCTTAATGATTTAAGGGTTATAAAAATAAATTATATTGTTTTGATATATATATGATATCCATTATATGATTTACTAGTGTTATAAATATATATAATGTCAAAAAGACAAAATAATAGAAGATTTAATTTTTTTCAAATAATGGAGAAGTAAAGTTTCTGCATTCATAACTTGGATACTTAAATCTTGGATAAACTTATCATAATATGTGAATTTAATCTCGTTTTTTATTTATCAGATAATATAAACAGTATTTGTTTAAATATAATAATATTTTTTATATACATATAGTTATAATTTGTTTAGTTATATAACATTCTTTAAGGGGAGTTGAAATTTAATTGACCTAGTTAGGGATTTAATATTATTTTAAATTATGGAAATGTTCCAAAAAAGTGAATGAATTCAGTATAATTTTACATGATATTCTCAAAGTATTGAGAATATATGAACTGGGCATATGATGTTTGGATTCTAATGATGTTTGGATAGTACAAGTGGGTAAAATTTCAATCTGAAAAAATAAAAGTTAGTTGAAAAGTTATACAATGTTTATTCAAGAATCAAAACAAGGTAATTGAAACCTATGGTTTCCAATAAGGAAAATTAATTATTTTATTTTATTTATTTTTCCTATATATACTTGAAGGAGTTTATGAAAATCCTTGGAATATACATTTATTTTATGGATGTTATGGAAATTAAATCTTCAATTTTAAAGGGAATGTGATACTTAATGTATATTTTAAAAACTTTTGTAAATATACAGGTGTTAAAAATTAGAGTAATAATTGAATGAACTTGTAGTTTATATTCATGAGATGAAGTAGATAATTACTACATCAATGATTGGAATATAAAAGATTTTATCAAGATCAAATGAATCTAGGTAAAATATGTTTATCTTTATCTAATTTCATATATATGATAAGTGCATATGTTTGATAATAAAGAGTTGTTATGAATAATTATGAGATAATTAAATGAATACACCTGGTTTATGATTCATAAATTTTTGTAACATTTTTTAGAAGAATATTTGTATAAAATCTTTTATTAAAATGTTTATTAAAATATATGGGAATGGGATCATACCACACATCAATAGTATATATTAATAAAGAGTTATTTTTAAATGAAATTGTTCAAAACACATATAATACCATATATGGTGTGTGAACAATATTTTATTTATTAAATATTCCTACAAGAATAAAATAACTTTTATTTCCTAACAAAAAAGGGTTTTTGTATCTTAGGAAAGTATTATGAAAATAAAACAGTGTTTAAGAGGCTAGTGAGAGTGTATTTGAACTTAGATATGTTCAAAATTAACAAATAAATGATAACACCAATCATATGTTAAAGTATTTTTTTCATAATTAATGAACTAAAGTGGTATATTGAAGTTGGAATTGTGATGATGTTGAATGTTTTTAATTAATTTAATAATTCAGAAAAGTTAATGTGTTAAAATTTGATGTTTTTTTAACTGTTCATAATGTATAATATATGTTTTGATGAAAATTTAAATATATAACATTGTTCTTCATCATTGAAAATGTGAATTGGATTGGAGTGAATTAAAATAAAAATTTTATATTGTTATGATTAGTTTGAGTTGATGAATTAAATTTGGGTACATGAGAAGTTTTATTTTATTAAAGACAATGAAAAAAAATGTTTTTCATACAAATAAAATAAGAATGAATTGCTAAGTCCAAGGGAAACATATTTTTTAAAATAGTGTTTTTTATTTGAGGTGTAGTGGATATTAATACATTGTTTTTTACTATTTTAGTTCATATTATATGAAAATTTGACTATCCATCCACCCTAAATGTATGGGACGATGCCTCAACCATGATGGGTATCAATATCACATATCTTGTTGGAATTGATAGAGTATGGTTATGGGGGAGGCCTACTCGGTTAGGCATGGTAGGTGTAAATAACTCCCATGATATGTGAATGGTAACACTCAAGGGGGAGGTGATTATGGCTTACCCCATTTGTGTGTGTGTGTGATAGTGAATCTAGGTGTGGACCCTAATTTCAGCTCAAGAATTTACTGAACCGGGATGTTTTTTTTTTGTAGTTATAGGCTAGATAAATATTTGACGTTGGATTCCAACATGCAATTATTCCTCCACAATACAAGATTTTTGTAAATATCCCACACCATATGATCTATTATATTCAAGTCAAATAATCAAAGAGAAATGATTTTAAACCTCATCCACCATAGAGTTTTTATTATTCATTAGAATCACTTAATTCAATGATGTATATTTATCAATTCAAGTATTCAATGCCTATGAGACCCGAATGTGATTGAATTCATACATGAAACTTTTTTTTGCATGCATGAGAAATAAGTATTCCTATTATATAGTTATAAATAGGTTCACATACATGTGAGATCAAATATATAAATCTTTATATTTAAATATGGTGATTTTTTATTCTCCCAAAGGGCATAAGCTATGGTACTGTGCGCAGGAAAAAGTGAGGATGTACACTATAAGAGATGAGGTGGTGGAGTATATCAGTTAAGATGAGGCTATAAATACTACATTATGAGCTCATTTTCTGGTACCAATTGGAATTATATAGATTAATATTTTATAATCTTAAACATGGTCTTGAGGAACCATTGTATTCAAGACAATTTTCTATGTGTTTATGATAATCATTTCTAATCCTTTACAAAAACTTGATGTTTGTAAAGTTCCATGAAAATAATGTTTGTTAAAAGAATATATCTAATTGTCAGGATGATTCTGGGCATCTAACTATTATGTTAGATAATATTTTATCATTTATATAGTTCAATAGTCAAATAATAGAGTATATGGGTGTAAAAACTTATGTGAAGGAAAAAAAGATTCAATTTTGTGAACACTATTGTGAAAAGGAATTCAAAATTAATACCAAATATTGTATTAGATAGTGTTTATATAAATATCATGGTGTTTATACATGTTCATTGGTATTGTTGCGTGAAGAATGATATTGTAAAGTAGTGAGTTACATGAAGAGTAAACAGTGCCAAGATGCATCCCAATATAATCATTTGTGATCATAAATTATAATAGTTTTTCTATTATACATTTTAGAAGAATTCATGTAATAAATTTTCTTTATTATTGGAGAAATTTATCTCAAATCATCCCAACTATAAAGAATGTAGCCTCCAACATTGGCAGATAAAGTTGTAAAAAACATTTTGTGATCTTCTGTTCTTTCATTTGTTTCATACGAGAGAAGTGAGACATTAAATAATGAGGGATCAAGATCTTAACCAATCATAGAAGTTGATTTGAAATTAAAAAATTAAAAAAATCATCATTGATTAACCCCCTCTCCCGATAAATGGTATATCTATAACCGGGTACTTCTCTAATATCCTAAAATGAATATGATATATAATGGTAAATAGAAATGTAAATTTTCATGTTTTGTTACCACTTAAAATGTGGATATAACTATTATACCAGGTTAAGATAAAGTTATTTTCATTCAATATTCTAAAATAATTTATTATATTTAATGACAAATAAAAATGTAAAGAGTTAAATTTATTAATCATGAAAATTAAAGACACTATTTCTTGAAGGATTTAACCAGTCAAAATGTAAAATGAATTAAACTTGATATCCTAAAACAGGTTTGGGTGTGGAAGTAGATAAAAATTTAGACAGTAATATTATCTACCATAAAAAAGTGCTATCAATTTTTCCTAAAATAATATAGGATGTGAAGGAATAGAGAAATATAAGAGTTATATATATTTACCATATTAAATTGATTATCACTTTATCCTAAATTAGTTTAGGGGGACTGGTAAGAAATAAGGAAATTAGTTTCATTAATTCAAGTAAAATTATTGATGTAATAGGGTTCCTTGGATGATAATGACAAACTTAGTAAGAGTTCTAAGTTGACATCTTAAGTTGGCATCGTAGCATTTGATTTTGTGAAATTAAGAAGTTTGAATATGTTCAATAAGTTGAAAAAATTGGAATATGATTCCTAAGTCTTACCATTATTCAAATTGGATTACATCATATATGTTTCTCAATAAAGATATTAATGGGAGGATTTTATCAGATTTTCATATATATATGTGAATAAGATTACATATTATATAATGTGTTAAAAATCCCAAAAAGTGTCGAAAACATAAGGATTGTCTAGCAGTTTATCATAAATGATATGATAATTTGGTGATTATATTAGTTTTTTAAAATATTATTAAATATTTTAAGAATATTAAAATTTATCATGTAAAAATGTAACCTCCATTTTATCATTTTTTTCTCAATGTAAACATAAATGTATATATAGATATACATTTCATGAAGTGGTATGATAATTAACTTCTCAATGTACGGGATTTATTTTTTTCTTAACCAATTTTCATTATGTAGTATTATAGGTTATGATGAAATGTTATGGTTAGCATGAGTAGGATTCTTATATTGAGATACTAAATATGATCTTGAGGAACAAAATAATGAATTGGATTCTTTGTGTGCACTGGATGACCAGCTTGGTATACCACATGGATTGTCATACCAATTTCATTGGTATACTAGGGTTGTATTGATCATATTTGAGTCCCCACAACCTATGGTTGGTGAGATACCAAGCTTGATAACCTTCATACTTTTATACTCTACTTAAGTAATTATCTATATTGACTTAGAAAATACGTGGGTGGTTGGGTATATTGTTCATCCTATTTTTGGTTAGAGCTTAACCAAGAGGTGATTTTTTCTCTCATATGATGAGTATGAAATATAGTCTTATGATTGAGATTTATTATGAGAGTATGATTCCACACCAAGAAATTATATTTATCTATTTAGATAAGGGACATGTGATGTGCATATCAAAATGATGAATTATATGTTAATTATTCATCAATCAGATCATTATATACCCCTATAATCAAAAATAGATAAGTTTTCTATATAAGATTGACATGATATTCCTTATCCCATGTCACATGATAACCTAGAGAAATGGAAAATATGAGATTTTGTGTTTTGATATGATGTTTACTGGGGGGAAAATGCTATAGAGATACATGTGTTTGATAGAGATCATGTTAGATCCCAATATATCCTTTATGGCAATGACTCTTTGATAGAGGCATATCTTTTCTTACATATAAGGATCTAGATATTCATATTTTTTAAATTCTAAAAAGGCTTATAAGTATAACCTTTATGTTTTAATAAATGGGGATTTAGATTGACTTATAGAGCTACTGAAAAGGTGGTTTAGAGTAAATAATTATGTGTTTTAAATGGTTATTAACTAGTTATTTCATATGATGTGATACAAGGTAAAGTTAATGATGGCTTCACAAAAGTGATTTGGAATATATCAGAAATTAGTTTGGGATACAGTTTCATTTGATATTATATAAGATACAATATAATGAAAAATGACACAAAGAGTATTAAGATTTGATGTAAGTGGAAAATTAATGGATATATTCCCTAAAGCCTTATATAAATATATTTTATATATATATATATTTGTTGTCTTTCATAAAAATTTTAATTTACATACAGAAAGGTTAATATCATTTATACTACTTATGATAATATTTATCATTTGAATGGTTTGATATTCTACATGTCTATCATTTAATCAACTATTTCATAATATGAAAGTCTTGGGAAGAAATCCATTACTAAGATGAATCCATTTACTTTCCATGGAATTTATCCATTCCTTACAATGCATTAACAAATTAGATAAAAACCCTGGAGTTTCCTTGGGTGGTTATATATATTATTTAAATGTAATGGTAGTATTAGTGATTTTATTATGTTAGGTGAAAAATCCAAAATATCCATAGATCACTTATTATTCTTCCTTTTCATGCTATGATACGAGCTCATTGTAAGAGAATATATAAACTTTCAAGTACAATGTGTGATTCTAGAATAGCTTGTGCTTAAAATATATAGGTGATATTTTTTCTTCACTAAGTTATTTCTTTCAAATCCATGTGACAACATTCTAATACATTTAATTGGATATTTGGTGTAATGTACACATATTTATAATGGTTCTTCATTTCAAATTTATTATGATCTTTCATATATATTTCATCGGAGATCATATAAATAGGTTAATAAATATCTTTTGTAAATTATAATAATTTTTATTAGACTCTTACAATACCATTAACTGTTTAATGAGGAGATCCTATGGAAGGATTGGAATAAGGAAAATGATATAGTTGGGAGAAAAAAACTGACAAATTTCAAGTTTATTTTGAACAGATTCCAAGAGGTTCTTAATTTTTCAGTGAGTATAGAATTATGAGGGGTAGAAGTTATCTCCATAATGGAATATGTTCAGGTTCCATAAGTGCCAAGATTTTTTATATCAGAATGATCATGGATTGTGGAATATCGGGGAAGAGTTTTAAAATCATAGGGTCTAGAAGAAGTATCACCCTAATGATTAATTCATTAAACCATAGTTAAAAGAACAAATCAGTGGATTATTATTGAATGAAATAGTTTCTAATTATAAATGGTGGAGAGCCTAAAATCTAGAATGAGGAAAGTTGTTTGAGAAACTCATTATAGTGAAAGTTAGTGGAAAAGTATTAAATGGATTCATTTTATATTTTTTAAACAATAATCCAATCATATGTTTTGGAAGTTAAAAGTGTAATAATGAAAAAATAGGGTTATATAAAAGAGTAAGTGGATGGTAAGAAATGTTATAAGGAACACGTGGTTTTAAAGGGATTTAAATAATTGAAAGGAGTGGATTTCGATAAAATTTTATCTACTATTATTAGAAACTTTATGATTCATATGGTTCTCAACCTAATTTACATAGAGGTTTTTTTCATGAAGAACTTGATGTCAATACCACCCTCCATTATGAATATTTAGAGTAAGATATCTACATTGATTAATTGAAGGGTTTCGTATTGAATGGAATAGAATATATGGTGTGCAATCTCAAATGAGGTATCTATCAGCTTAAGCAACCACTAAGATAGTGAAACATAATGTTTTTTCCATTATTGAAGAATGAATTTTTATTTAGTTAATTGGGGATAATTTCTATAATATAAGGTTCATGATACTTGTAGTTTCTTAATTATTCATCTCTATATTGATGACATGCACTTAGTAGTATCGATGAAGGAAATGTTTAGGAATCTGAAGAATGATTTTTTGGGAAGATTTCAAATGAAGGATCTCGGTTCTTCAATGCGGATGTTGGGGATGAGGATCAAAAGAAATTGGGGTTTCAAAATAATATTCTTGTCTCATTCAGGGTATATATAGATGGTGTTGGTGATATCTAGAATTGGTGAGTCTAAAATTATTAGTAAGATTTGGTTGGATAGTAAAAAATTTCAAAGGATAAGGAACCAAAAATGGACGAGGAGGATGTATACATTGTTAACATTCTATATGCTTCATCTTTGGGATGTATAATGTATTCTACAGTTTTTAAATGGGTCGGTATTACACGTGATTTTAGTATAGTTAAAAGTTTCATGGTGAATCTAAGATAGGAACACTGGGATTATATTCAGTAGACTCTCCTGTGTCTCAATCCATTAATTGTTCTATAACTCTATTTTTAAATAGATGATCTAGTACGAATTTTTTTGAATGGCATCTTTAGAATATATAAAAACTCAAGGAATTTCACCACTTTATTTTCTATTACTTTTTGAGGCTCTATCAGGAACATGATATTGATAATCAAACCTTTTGTGTCATTTTCAGCCACTGAATTCGATTATGTTGTGGTTACAAAATTAGTGGAAGAGTTCATATTATCCATGTATTAGTTATAGGGAATCAAAATGAGGCAATAAATCAAAACTTTTTTCTGTGACAACAAATGTGTGATACAATTGGAAAAGAATTAAATATTTTAATAATAGGTGAAACACATTTAGATAAATTATTACTTCATATTAAAGCTTATGGAATAAAAAAATTGGAACTACATGAGGAGATATTGATTCAGAACTTGAAGGATAGTCTGACATAAGTCAAAAATCATGATATTCTGAAGAAGTTATCTACTTTATTAAGGCTTATATGGATTAGTGGACATGATATCATGAAATGGAAAATGGAAGGATTTTGATGTTTCATAACATGGTGAATAGTTTCCTATTAGGCCTATTGGTAAATCCATGAAAATGATTCTCAAGTTAGATATTGTTAATATTTGTCTGAGAATTCATTTTCTGGGTAAGTATTGTAACATCTAGAAATGAGAAATGTCCATAAGTGTGATGAGAATTAAGATGGTGTGTAAATTGAGGGCCATAATTCAAAACTGAACCAATGATATCAGCAGTTTCCAAACATTTAGATGTGGTTGTATTTTTTTTGAAAGAAATCATTTTTCACTGGATGCATAAGTTTTTTAGTGCACTCAATAGGTTATTGGTTGTGTCTATGATCATAAAGTAGGGAATCCACAAAATTGGATAGAGAATGAACCAACTATATTGGTTCCCTACTATAGAACTCACCTATAAATAAAATGGTGGGGTCACATTCACAATAAATTTCATTATCATGATTAAATTTTTCATTTATTATTCTTTAAATTGATTTAAAATTTTTATTTTTGATGAAACCACTTGTTTCAATTATATTCAATATGGTCAGTTTTCATTAGTGTAGGACTTGTTTTGAACCAAATTAATTTTTTTTTTACTTTATTGAGTGCTTCACCTTTGTTTGATTTCGTCTATTTTGGTTATGTATTGTTACTTCTTATGATCTATTTGGGGATAATTTGAGGTTGCAATGTGTTAATTATCTATTCTATATGAACATATTAATGAATTCACACATTTCGGGACTTTCAAATATCTTACTTCAACCTTTTTGGTTTTTATTGGTTGCCTCATTTTAAACTCTAGTTCAGGTGCAACATACACACAAATTTTATATGGTTTATATTACTTTAAATATTATATATGAATATATGTAAATATTTTAAGGAATGAAATTTTTTTCAATTCACATGGTTTACTTACAAAAATTGTTTTATTTCACTACTAGACATCCATAATTACATTTAATAGTGGTCATGAAAATATAAAATCCAGACACAAAAAACCTAAGGACACCAAAAGATAATAGTTAATAAATAATAAAATAAAAAAAATAATGAATAATAAAATTTTAAAATATTAAAACACCTAAATTTTTAAGATGCCTCAAAAAAACACTAAAACTATATAGTTCAAAACAAAACACAAAATAAATAAATAAAATAAAATCATTGAAGTCAATTAAAAAATAAATGTTCTATGCAAGAAGGATTTATTAATAATTTTTTCAAGAATACATTAGGTAATAAATTGTTTTTAATATATGTTAAATCATGAAAATGACGGATCTTCAAATTTTCACATTCGTAATGATGATCTCGGAAAGTTTTAAGAAAAAAACATTCAATATTTTTTTAAGTCAAAAATGGAAAATGATGTCGTATCATAGCCTCAAGGGTTCCATATCAAACCAGAATGTGAAGACACACAGAATGATATTGTTCATGTGGCCCCACCTGAGCACCCAATGCTTCCAAATCACCAGATATAAACACCCCACATCGATGAACTTCTTATATACATTGTTATCCTTCCCTAAGAATGATAATAAAGGGAGTCTGATTAACCTCTATGTAGCTGCCCAATCCCTACCCTTAGGCTCTTTTAGAACCCATGAATTGAAGCCCTCCCCCCACTCGTGCACCATGCCCAGCCGCCACGTTTACTCCACCATCTACTTCAGCACCCAAGATCATTGTATGAATCTCACAAGGAATGGTATTTCAAAGGTCCTCCAGTATCCCACCACATATTCTTATACCTCCCCCTTCATATGGGTTTCCTCTTTCCATAAGTGTAAAAGTTAGGGGCTTATCTATTGGTGATGATCTAATATGGTAAACTATTGTAATAAGTGGCAAGTGGATCTCCACTAATGATAAACACGTCCCATGGAAACTGCAACTCGCCCCCCAAGGATCCCCCATGCTCAATTGTGAGTGTCAAAGGCTCCATAGTGGAGGTATTGGAATAACTCAGGGTCTTTCTTCTTAAGAGTGAAGTAAATATTTGATATATAAATACTTTTGTAATGTGTGGGCTAGAGCAGAGAGCTTCCATGGCCATGGCTATAATGGGAAACTAAATCATAGTTTTTGGAATCTTATTCTGTGACCATTTGCTGGGTTTTTTGGATGTATAACTCTATGATCTGGGGCCCTACCACTCGACGAAGTAGTATTCCAGGTTCCATCACTACTATGAACTTCACTACCCTCTAAGTTAAGTAACTAAGGTCAAAAGGTTCTCATGTGTTGTGTTCTTGGTTATGTCCATCACTATAGTTTCCATCAATGTTAGAGGTAGAGTTGAAGTCATGTGAGATTTCACATAAGAATTCATTCTAAAATAAGATTCCAGAGATAGGGTTCCCCTTTTAGGTTAGAGATTTGGAGAACTTGAACTCCCAATTCCCCGAGTCGAAATCTTGATAGAGAAGTTGGGACCGACTGACCATGTAGGGTGATGTCCTAGATAGAATCTCCATGAAGGTTTCCTTTTGGTGATAAGATGAATCCATTGATATAATCGTTAAGAATTGTCTTTGAAGGGTTGTGGTACTTGTGTATATGTATTATATATCCTAAACACAACAAAATATTTGTAAATTTTAGTGATATAAAAAATATGGAAAGTGGATTCTAATCTAGATTATTACTTGATTGAGATTTTAATCAACAAATATTTATTAAATTTATAATTTATATATTTTTATAAAATTTTATGTCCAAAAAAATAAATATAAATTTAAATATTAAAATAATTGAAATTTGAAATATTAAAATATATATTTTAGAAAAAAAATACAATCTTCATATGAATTATATTTAAATATATACTAATGTCAATATAGTTTTATTTTGATATATTTATAATTTATGATATATAAAATCATAATAAATTAAAATTTCAAAAGGAAAATTAATTGAAATAATTATTGTTAGTATAACTCATGTATGACCTGGGTGTGTATATGGTATATTAAATGGATGAAATTAAAATATTATAAATTCAAAAAATTAAAATCCAATTTTTAAATGAAAAAACTAATATTTAAAAATATAATATATATTTTAGAAAATAAAATTTATAACCTATAATCTATAAATATTAATTCTATGAAAATATAATTAATAATGTTTTTAATATATGTTAATATTTTAATATATTTATTATAAATATTTATATATAAATATATTTATATATATATATAATGACTATTTAAATATATAAATTGGGTGTGTGTTAATGTAATTTAAATTAAATAAATAACTAATATATTATTAAAATAAAATAGGTTTTGTAACAATACACACCAAGAAAGTGAGAGGGGAGAGAAATAACTACATATATGGGTAAAATGGGAGGATGAGTTCATTTATTGGAGAGATTATTCATCTATTCCATAGTTAAGAGTGTAGGGGTTCGATGCCCGCCAACCTCCCCATACCGAATTCATTTTTTATAGGTAGTATTTTATCAAAGATAAATTTTTTAATGTTGATAAAGGGTCCCTTTATTGATTATTTTAATAAATAAATTATATAAGTCATCATGTTTAATAAAAACAGAGTTTTTTTTACTCTTCTCCATCTTTATGAAGTTCCACTGCTAAAATATTATTAAAATATTTGAATTTTTTGGACTATTTGACTCCTAAACATACAGTATTTACATCAATCTAATTTTTTTTTAAGGACCAAATAATATTTTTTACAATTATGTTCAATTTATGAATCCATGCTAATTTTTGTGTGTGTAAAATTAAAAATAAACAAACAAATTATAACACCCAAATATTTTAGTTTATATTATTTTTAACAAAAATTATATTTGATTGCATGTGCCACACACAATATAAACCATAAAAAAATAATTGATATATACGACAGTAATGGATTATTTATGTGATAAATTAGGTAATCCATGGTGAAATGTTGATCATGGTTTTCTAATGGATATGAAGGGTTTTAAAAGGTTCATCATTTTAGTGTGGGCCCATTTAATAAAATTCTTTATTAAATGTTTTATAATTCATGATACTCATATAATAAAATCTCATATTATAGATAATAACACCACCATCACCATTCTAAATTTTTTAATTAATCCTATAAAAGGAGTGTCTCAATTTATATAGATCTTAATATAAGTAACTTAAGAAAATTTCTTAAGTAGGATTGGTAATTTAAAAAAAAGTTCTTAAGGAATATTCTATGTCATATAATTGTTCTTTCCGTATTTACAAAATATTAAAGTCATTGAACATGTGAATCTAGATTATTATAGAATAATGGAGTGATTCATTTAAGGTTTTAAAGGTATTAAATTGATAATGACTAAAGGAATCTTATTCTCCACTCATATACTGAATATGAATGGGTACATCAATTATTTTATATCATAAAATCAATATTATTGGGCATGAAAGATTGTATTTAATATGACTGAAAATGATAAATGATTTAGTGAGAATAATGGTTTAATAAAATCATTAATTTTTATAGAAATAAATTCTATTTTTCTAAAATATATCAGATATCAAATGTATGATATACAAGTGTTAAAAATATACAAAATTTCATAAATATTAAATAATTAAATCTTGAATTTTTCTTTCAAGTAATGGGTAAATAGTGTTTTTTCATTTATAACTTGGATACTTAAAACTTGGATAAACTTATCAAAATATGGGTATTTTATCTAATTTTATATTTTTAGAGGATCATGTAAACAATAGTTGTTTAAATAAAAATAGATGAGGTGTTTTTTATACACATATTTATGATTGGTTTAATTTTATAACATGATTTAAGTGGATACTAAAATGGATTGTTTGGGTAATGGGTTTTATACTATTTTCATTTTTATAATTTTTCCAACAAAATTAATAAATTCAAGAAAATTTTACTCTATATTCTCAAAGTGATGTCAGTGGATGAACTAGGAATATAAAGTTTAGATTTTGGTACTTTCTGGATAGTACAAGTTGGTAAAATTTCAAATTCTAAGAATAAAAGATGGATGAAAATTTGAATAATGTTTCTTCAAGAAGCCAATCAGGGTCATTGAAACCAAGGGATTTCAAGAAGGATGTCTTTAATTCAATATTATTGATTTATTTGACATATAATTGAAGGTGTATGTGAAACTATATGTAATTTCCATGTTAGGTATAGATGTTATATAAATTAATTCTTTAATTTTAAATGTTATGTGATACTGAATGTATATTTTACAATGTGTGGAAAATATAAAAGAGTTTAAAATCAATGGAAGATTTGATTGAGCTTATAGTTTATATAAATTAGACAAATTAAATAGTTACTACATCATGGATTTCAATATAAATGATTTTATCAATATAAAATTATTCTATATAAAATATGTGTATCTTAATGTCATTTATCTTATGTGATAGGAGAACATGTTCCATAAAAAATAGAATTTCCAAATTAAAATCTTCCAAAGAAATAGAATATCTTATATGATATGAAACAAAACTTTATTTTTTGATTATTCGTACAAAAAGTAAATAAATATTACTTCCTAACATAAATTTGTTTTATCTTATCAAGATATTCTGAGAATAATATACTGTTTAAGAAGCTAGTGGGATTATATTTGGACTTAGAGAAGTTTAAAATTAACAAATAATTAATAACATAAATAATAAGATAAATTTATTTCTATTTAATATACTAAAATATTTGGGATTTGTTATGGTAATGAAAGATTTAAAGTGTTTCATTTATTTAAAATTTAGAAACTTGATATCGCTATTATACCATTTTAAGATAATTTTTTTTTCAGGAAATATTCTAAAACAGTTTAGGATATGTAATGATAAAGAAAAAAATAAAAAATTATTTTTAGTTATCATAAAAATGAGATTATTTATTGAAGTATTGTAAAAGTAAAAATGAAAAAATAATTATAATTGATATCCTAAATGAGTTTAGGGTATAGAGGATAAGAAAAATGTAAAAGATTACATTAGTTTTAGTAGCATGGTTTATTCAGTTTTTCCTAAAATATATTAGTTTGTGGTGGTAAATAGAAATTTAAGAGTGACATTTGATTATCATATTAAATTTATTGTCACTATATCCCAAAATAGTTTAGGAGGATTTATAAGCAATGATATAATATTTAAATTATTCTGTGGAAAATTATTGATGTAATAGTGTTCCTTGTAAGATGATGATGAACTTAAAAAGAGTTTTAAGTTTACAATAGATATTGACATCATAACATTTTATCTTGTAAAGTTAAGAAGTTTAAATATTTTTAACAAGTGTAAAAGTTAGGAATATGATTCATAAGTCTCTCTATTATTCAAATTGGATTATTTAGTATATGTTTCTCACTAAAGGTTATAGTGGGAGGGTTTAATTAGATGGTCACATGGAGATGTGATAGGAATTAGATATGACATTATGTGTTAACAAAAAAACAATGTCTTGAAAACATAAGGCCGGTTTGGAATTTTATCATATATGATATGATAAACCAATGATTATTTTGTATTTACTAAATATTATTATAGTTTAATAATATTAAAATGTATAATATTTAAAGGAAAACTCTATTTTATCATTTATCATATTGGCTAATTAACTGTATATATAGATATAAATTTAGTGAAGTGTAATGATAATTGAACTCTCAAAGAATGTCTTTGATTTTATCCCTAAAGGATATTCATCATGAAGTATTATAGGTTATGATGAAATGTTAAGGATAGTGTGAGTGGGATTATTGAAAAGAGATAAAGAATATGATCATTAGGTAGAAAGAAAAAAATATGATTCTTTATGTGCAATGGATGACTTACTAGGTATACCATACGGTGTTTTATATAGACTTATTTGGTATATTATGCTTACATGGTCCATATTAGAGTCCCATATACCTGAGGTTAGCGAGATACCTAGTATGAGAACCTTCATTAATTGAAACCCTACTTACAAAATTCTATATATTGTCTTAGATAATATAAGGTGATTAGGTATTTTATTGATCATTTCATCAGTTATAGAATAACTAAAATGGGATTTTTCCTCTCATATGATGTGTATGACATTTGGAATCTCAATTAATATAGACTATGAGAGTGTAAAACTACACC
Organism: Viscum album; assembly: GCA_963277665.1. Lineage (NCBI taxonomy): Eukaryota > Viridiplantae > Streptophyta > Magnoliopsida > Santalales > Viscaceae > Viscum > Viscum album. Next base: position 1,823,780,047 of record OY728164.1, read on the forward strand.
TATATATATATATTAGTTTAATGGAAATGTGATGTGTTTATACATAAGGTTGAATGACTTGTTATGTATTCAATGATCATATTAATCTATAATCATATAATCATGAATATATGAGTTGGATATATAGGATTGACATAATGTTAAGTGACTCATGGTCTCTTGATGTCTTAAAAAAGGTAAAATATGTGAATTCACATTTTCATATGATGCTAACCAGTAGACACAGGTATAGATATATATGTGTTTGATTGAGATCATAAAAGATCCCTTTATATCTTGACTAGAAATATGGCTTTTCTAGAGAATTTCTTTTTCTTACATATATGGATCCCGAGATTTATAGTTCTTTCAATATTATAAATTCACCTCTGGTAACACATTATGGTTGACTGAATCGGGATTTATTTTGACTCAGAGAACTACTCAAAAATTATATTAGAGTTAATCAAAAAGCATTTTGTATGGTTATTCACAAGGTACCACATGTGATGTGATACATGGTGAAGTTAATGATATCTTTCTAAATTTTTTTGGAAGATATCCAAAAGGAGTTTTGGAAATGATTTCATGAGTTATTTTATACGATACAATATAATGTGAAATGGAACAAAGACTTTTAGGATTTATTTAATTTTGAAATTTAATGGAGATATTCACTAAAGCCTTATATATATATATATATATGATAAATATTTATATTTTATGTATTTCATAAAAATTTTGATATTCATGCAAAAAGGGGAATATCATTTATACTACTTATGATAATAGTTATGGTTTGTAGAGTTCAATATTCAATATAGATATCATTTAATCATTTATTTAATAATATGAGTTAAGAAATTCATTTATGAGATGAATTCACTTATCGACCAAAAACAATATCCCTACATTACAAAGAATCAATAAATAAGATAACACCTAGTGAGTGTCCCCCGGTAATTATATACATTAATATCATATGATGGTAGTATATAGTTATTATTATGCCTAGATGACACTCCCAAAAATATGTATCTCTCTTCTTATTATTCCTTTACAAGATAAGATTCTAACACATTATGGGATAAAGGAGAATAATGCATGTATGACATGTGATTTAGGCATAGCTTGTAGATACACTACAAAGGTGGGATGGTTTTTTTCACATTTTTATTTATCTCAAACCCATGTGATATCCTTAGAAGATAGTGTAGTGGGTCATAAGTCTAAGTTAGATATATATATAAATTGGTTATTAATTTCATTTTTATTAAAGAATTTCATATAACTTTCTTGGGAGATCATGGAAATAATGTTTTAAATATCTTTCATATTTTCTAATAATTTTTGTTTGAATCTTATAAAACTCTTCTCTATTCAATGTTGATATCCAATGGATGAATTTGAATAAGGCTAAATATTCATTTGGGAGAAAAAAAAGTCACATAATTTAAAGTTGGTTTGAACATAATCTGAGTGGTTGTATATTTTTTAGGGAGAAGATATGTTTGAAAGGTTAAACTAAGATTTATAATAGATGATGTTCTAGTTCCATATATACCAAGGTCTAATATACTAAAATTATTAAGGAATGTATAATCTTGGGGAAAATATTTAGAAACACAAGGTATGGAAGGAGTGTAATCTTAAGGATTAGGGTAGTCGACCATAGTTAAGAGACTAATGAACTGGTATTATTCTGGAATAAAATATTTTCTACTTATATATGAGGAGATCCAAAAATATTTAATATGAATATTATATTAAGAAATTTTTTACACTTAGATAAATTAGGGATGAAATAATTTTCGTTATTTCACGTTTTTTGAACAATAAATATAAAAAAAGTTTCACAAGAATAGAGGGAACTATAGAAAAAAGGGGTTTTTTATGTAGGAGGAAGTGAATGATAAGAAATGGAATAAGGAACAGTTGATTGTGAAGGGATTTAAATAATTGAAAGAATTATATTTTAGTCATATTTTTAATCTTTTAGTCAGGAATGTGATGATTCATATATTTCATAACTTGTTTTCTAGGGAGTTTCTCCTTTTTCAACAACTTGTTGTCATGATAGACTTTCACTGTGAAAATTCATAGGAAGAGATCCACATTGAGTAATTGAAAGGTTACATATTTAATGGAATGGAAGGTATGGGGTGTAAGATATAATGACATATGTATGGTCTTAATAAGGAAAAAAGAGAGTGAAACATAATGTTCTTTGCATTCATGGTATAATGGAAGGTCATTTTGTAAAATTCAGATTATTCTATAATCATATAGTGTTCGAAAATAGGAGATTCTTCATGATTATTCATTGTATTAATGATATGAACTCAGTTCAACATATAAAGTAATGTCTATCGTGGTTAATGGATGATTTTATAGAAGATTATAGATGGAGGATCTTGTTCATTAAAGAAGATATTGGGAACAATAATTGTAAGAGACTAGAGTTTCAAAATATTGTTGTTATCTCAGTTGGAGTACATCTAGATGGTATTAGATAGATTTAGAAAGAGTAATTATAAAAATATTATCACCCTCTTTTTGTATGATTCAAATTATCCTATGATTGGGAACCTAAAATGGATAAGGAGGATTCAAACATCGTAAAGGTTCTATATTCATTTTTTTTTGATGTTTAATGTATTCGATAGTTTGTATTAGGCTTGGTATTACTTATTTGATTGGTATAGTTAGTAGGTTCAATGTGAATCCAATAATGGATCACTAGGAGGCTATTTAGTGTAATATCTATCATCTAAAAGGATCTATTTATCTTTAACTCTATTTTCAAATGTATTATCAATTAAAAAGGTTTGTGGATGCTAAATTTGGAAGAGATATAGACTCAAGGAATAGAAATAATGGATTTTTGTTTACTTTTGGAATCACTAATATGAACTAGATGATAATAATTCAACCTACACTATCATTATCAACCAGAAAATCGGATTATATTGGGGTTACAAAATTTGGGAAAGATTTTTTGTTGTTGAAGGAATTGTTAGATGGAATCACAATAAGGTAATAAATCAATACGTTTCTCTATGAAGAGCAATGTGTGATTAAATTGGAAAATAATTCAGTGTTTCACTAAGGGATGAAACACATTTAACTAAAGTTCCTATTCCTTTGAAATATTATATAAGTGAAATTTTGGAACTATAGAAGGTTATTTTAAGTAATAATCTGATGGATATGCTGACTTAAGTTGTATCTCGGGAATGTCTACAATGGTGTTTTGCTTAAATGAAGCATGGATTGATTGGTGGTCATGAGATCACAGAAGACACCATGTATGGAAAGAGATTTTTCAGTACATAATGACTAGTGGCCCTGAAGACCAGTTGGTAAAGCCTTAAAAATTAATCTCAAGTTAGATATTGTTAATCTGGGAGTGGGAAGTAACTTTTTGAATAAGTTCTATAAATTCTAGAATGGAGAAACATTGATAAGTGTTATGAGAAATCAGATGGTGTGGAAAGATAGGACAATAACTTTTAACTAAACCTAGAATATCACTAGATTTCGTAAGTTTTGATGTGGTAGGATGAGTTTTTCACACATACATTATTTACTAGACGTGGAATATTCATTGGTGTGGTCAAAGAGTTGTTTGTTGAGGTCATGATCATGTATAGGGTTGTCCATAAATATTGGATGGTGATGGAACCAACTAAATTGGTCCCCTACTGTAAAAGAATCTTATAAATACATTGTTTGGGTTACATGCAAAATAAATGTCATTTTCATGATTAAAATATTCATAGATTTTTATTTGGAGTGATTGTAGAATCATGTTTTTATGTAACCTCTTATTTCACTAATGTTGAAATTGCTCAGTTTCCTATGGGGTAAGAAGTGTTCTAAACCAAATTAATAATTTTATTCCTTTATTAAATACTTTACTTTTTTAACATTATTCCATTTTGGTAGGGTTTTATGACTACTTCTACTCTATATGTGGATAATGTGTGGAAAGAGAGTGATGATTCTCTATTCTGAATGAACTAATTTATGACATTGGACCTTTAATAACTTTTGAAATTATATTTCCAACTCCATGGCTTCCAACGGTTATCTTGTTCTGAAACATTAGTATTGGCACAACATACATACACATTTTATATGGTTAATATTATTTTAATTTTAATATGTGAATATATATAAATATTTTAAGTTATGGAAAAAAATTCCTTTAATGTGGTTTAGTTAAAAAATTCCCCTTCCATCCACTACTTGATTTTCAAAATTATATGTAATAGTAAGCATGAAAATATAAAATATAGACACGAACAAACCTCAAGAACCCAAACATAAAAAATAAAAAAAATATTGAAAAAAAAAGAATTATAAAATCATAAAATGTAAACAACATCAAAATATTAAGATTACGTAGTAAAACACTAAAACTATATAATTCAAAACAAAACACAAAAAAAACTATATCAATGAGATCAACAAAAAAAATATATAATCTATACAATAATGATTTATTAATGAATTTTTCTATAAGTTATTGGGAATAAAATTGTTCTATATATCATTAAAAATTTTACAATCTCAATAATGATCTCGACCAGTTGTACATTTACACTTGAAATGTATGTATTTTTGTAAGAAAAAAATTAAAAAACAACAACACGTCATTGCATATAGGGTTTCAAATAATACCAGATGGTGAAGACCTACCGGACACAAAAGATTAGGCGGCCCAACCTGAGCACCGGGTGCTTCTAGTTCAACATATTATAGTATTCCGTGTTGAATCACTACTCATGGATGGAGATCATTCTCGCTAAGAATATTACTAGAAAGACTCTGATCACACATTATTTCATTTTCCATTTGTTTCCCTCCTTATATTTATAACCCACCATCAAATCCATCCCTCGCTCATACAAAATGTTGAGTCACCCCCTGTAATCTACCAGCTGCTGCAGTTCCCAACACCTTCATAATTAGCTTATTAGGAATATCCGTTCAAAGGTCCTTGAGAAGTCCAAAACATCTTCTTACACCACCCCCATAATCGAAGATATCCACCTTATTCTACTATTAATGTTTTTAACATCTATTTTAGTGGGGATCCAATACATTATGCCACTACAAGAGATAGTTCACTTGTCTCCATGAATGATAAACACATCCCAAGGTACCTATAAATTTTTTATACCAATTTGTGTATGAGATTTAATTTTTTCAGTGTTTTTTATTGGTTTCCAAAGTTGTTTAATGAAATATAAATATTTCATTGGCTTCAATATGTTAAATAATTATACAATAAATAAGTTTTTGGAAGTTAAGTATCCAAGATATTTAATATTGACATCAATGTGTATATATCTTAGATAAATGAATAGAGAAGATAATCCTCAAGCCTTATTATAATAAAAAACATAATTTGAAGACATTGAGTTTATAACTCTGATTATTTTTTAACTAATATTCATGTTAAAAAATTGTTTCATTGGGGACACATCATTTAAATTAATAACCAAGATATAAATACATAATTTTATTTGATGTTGAATATTTCTATATAATTTTTGTTAAAAAAAGAGAAGGAGAAAAGGAATAAAAGAAGATCATTAAAATATTTATTTATATGAATGTAATTAGAAGAATAATCCCATTACATATAAATTTTGTTGCATGATAAATTATTTGAAGGTGACCATTAATTTTAAAGACGATGTTATGGTGTTTTTTAGTAATGATTTTACAAACTCTTTTTTATAGGATTTATTAAAAAATGGGCCAAACCACAACCTACAGAGGACCCCTATACCAAAAATGTAGGAACTAAAGGGTCAACCACATGGTATAGGTCAAGGAGGTCAGATGCAGGTAGTATGTGAGAGGTTGGCTATGCATAGTTCCCATGGATCACAAATGGGTGTGATACAAGGTCACACATAGCTTGTACGGAGATTACAGTGGGTAAGCATGGTTCGACATAGCCCATGAGTTAGGTGTGTACTATGTGGTTATAGGAGTGTAACCTCTTCTACTCGTCAAGCAATCCATGGAACATCTTTACTTATTGAGTATGTTTTCACCATGTTGGAGATCAGTGTTGGAAATATTTGATACAAGTACTATTCATCCACTTTAAAAACTTGTGGAAATAAGATGGAAATCAAATTCAATCGATCACTATCATCTGATAACTATAGGAATTATTTATGTACATGTGTCCTTCTTTATAGAAATGTATGTTAGAGTTTTCAATCTATGTGATTCCATGGTCGTACTTAGTATTATATTGTTTCATGATTGAAATAATCATAAGATGAAGATGAGTTGACATTCAAAGTATAACAGTAAAATTACTTATTTTAGAATGACGTAGCATTCATTTATCTATTTTTTAAGGCTTTTCCTCTAGGAAATTATTTATTTCTATCAGGTTAAAAAAATAATATTAGTTAACATATATGAAATCTACTTATTCCACGCATGTTGTAATTCATATAACACTGATGAATGAAAATTTAGTTGTATAAGGATAAACATTCTTCCTATCATCATAGAGGAGTTATTAAATATAATATATGATTGAGAATGAGGTTATTGTTGTATGCATGTGATTATTTCTTACACTAACTCACTTATGAAGAGATTACATGAATTTTGGCCTCTTCTGGAAACATCACTCATGTTAGAAGAATTTAAAAATCTAAGATATTTGGGTATTCAAGGCACTAATTTACACAGAATAATTTATGGAATTATAATATGATTATTACATATAGAGAGTTTTTAAACCTCCCTATAAATAGTGATAAATTTAGGATTAATAGGTTTATTCTATTCACATATCTCTTGAGAGATATCATTTTTATAAAAAATAGAGTATCTCTTAGTTTCATATATGCAAAGAATAAAAGAGAACCATAAGCCACCTAGGCTATATAAAGGAGAGTGAATCACAATTTTTTTGGGTGAAGGAGTTCTGTGACTCTCCCTACTTCCATGAATATGTTTTTCATCCTCTTGATATGCCACTCATGCACTCAAGATCATTTGGAATATATTAAGATACTGTACACTTGAGTTTATCATATGTTCATTATTTTTATAAAGAACTGATTATTTGAGCTAGATATTGAGTTAAATACTCTTACTATATTTCTTGAAGGTGTCCCTAATATATAACCTTACTCGAAGAATAAGTGTCACAAATATTCTTAGATTCATGGAAGAAGGAATTATTTGAAGAGACACTGTGTGTAAAGAACTTATGCAATAAATAACAGGAACCTTTCATGAAGGAAATAGAAATAAGTAGGTAAAAAATACTACATGTGTAAATTCATAATACATAATCACTTGTGTGAATAGAACAGATGTATTAAGTGTAGTGTATAACCATGTGAGCATGGTTGTGTGTGCTAAAGTAAAAAGACACCCAATAATCAACAAGAATTTTTGAAACTAAAATCCAAAGGCATCCTTTACTAAAATACTAAGAATAATTTAAATAGCATAATAAATAATAGGAATAAAATATCATATGTACTATGTATCGAAAAACTTGATATTTTCATCCAAAAAAATAGATGTAAGAGATTGAAATACGTTCTTGATTTGTTATAGATCAATCTTTCATGAAATAATATTTAATGTGTGGTGTAATTATCTTTCATTAATATTTTCTACATCATGAACAACAAACTAAAACCAACACAATAACTTTTATTCATATTGTTTATCGAGGAATTTATAGATATTTAGTCCACATTGATATTCATATCTTTGAGACTGGAGAATATAAATATTTTTACAGTTATCAACTGATTCTTATTTAGGGATGAATAATTGTGATGACGATGATATTATTTTTCATTGATTCTAAAATAACAAACGATATTTGTGATTATAGAAAGTATATAACTTTATTGTACTAGAAGGATGAAGAGAGGTTTGAACAAATACCAAACAGAGTTGCGATTAAGATTTGGGTCAAAGAAGTGTTCTAAGATTATAAGTCCACAACATATTCATATTATTGTGAATGAATTTATGCATATAAGAATGTGTAAATTCCAGTTTTCTGATGTAAAGAAATATCACATTTTATTTCCCTTTTCTATAAAAGTAATAAGTAAAGAATAAAGTGGAAGAAAAAAGAAGAACTATGATATCCATAATACGTCCCAAAAAGTATAATACTTTATTTGTGTCAACAAGAACTATAATAGGTGAATACTATCATTAGAGGAAGTATAAAGAACCCATCATGAGATATAAAAATTTCACTTTCAATTTCCAATAGTGAATCACATGTGATAGGATATTACCTACTTCTTGTGAATATGTTTAAAATATTCTTTCTAGTGTTTTTGTGGATGGATTATTTCCAAACCATGATAATAACTATATAATATTATTGAGTTGTGAACCATGTAAAAATATCATGTGTCATCTTTACCTACTTTCATATACTTTCATATGATAAGTAAAAGATAATAAGAAAACAAATATCAGAAAATTTTTAATAGGTAAAAGGGATAAAATTTATAAAAGGTGAAAACATTCCCAAAACTAATTTACCACCCCCCTCCCCCCCAGTGTTATGTATTTCCTGATGTGGACCTCTTAATTGGTATCAGATCCAACGTTCATGTTAGGTCCACTAGGTTAGATACCCTTAGAGGGGGTGAATCAGTGTATGACAGAATAAAATAACTTCCCCTATTGATCATGTCTCACTTTTAAGAAAGACTCTCTTCTCTCTCTTCTTTGTAGCATAGTATAAACAAAAACTAAAGTATGCACAGGAAACAGAAATTTTTACTTTGTTCACCCTCATTGGGCTACATCCAAGGAGAATAAACTGAAGATGTTTTGATGTAACAAATCCACTAAAAGCACACTTCTATTTACAAAGTTCGGTATAGATCACTTCTACTCCAAGTCTTACTACCTTTACAAAGTTTAGGGTTAGCTTACTACTTTCCCAAGGGTCACTCCCTGTTTCTCTCTCTCTGGTCCACTGCCGGTGGAGAGGATCACCTTCTTCCTCCCCCTTTGCTCATTACTCTAGAAAGGACCCACTCACAGTTTATAGACCTGTAGGTCTCTTCATTATCATTAAAGAAAGCATCCTCTATTGTATGTAGATGCTCTGTTGAAGTCCAACATTCACCCATAGATGAATATCACATTGCAACGAAGGTATCAGGAAATCTTCCAACTTTCATGCATCCCTAAAATGACTTGCGTGATTCAACCGTACTTGGAACCCTTCTCTAAGTTGGCATGCAAGTTCACTTCAACCACTAGTGTGACGCTCACTTCTTCAACTCCAAACTTGCATGACTCAAACCCTTCTACACCGAAACTAATTTTGGCTCGCAACTATCAACTATCATGCTTCTTCAAAACTTGGCGTGCAATTGTCACCAAACTACTTGTGAGATGCCCCCTTCTTCAACACTAAACTTGGTCAAATCACAACCTTTCTTGCCCAAACCACTTTGGGCGTGCATCTATCAACTGTCGTGCAACTTCTAAATATCTTTATACATGCGCGACCACACCACCACTTGGGCGACCACTACACATGCGTGATGGGAGCTCTAATTTTTTCAAAGTGTTGAACTCTCATAGAATGAGGAGGCATCAACCTCTATTTATAGGTGTTTTGGACACCCTGAGCGTCGGCACGCAAGTCTCCTCTCGGTCTGCAAGTCCAGCCACCCTAGTCTCTGTCGCGCAAGTCACTTGCGCGACCAAACCCAAAACTTGAGCTCCCCTTTTTCCTTTTCCATATTTTGATTTTATAATCATGAAAAAAATATGGCACGCAAGTTTCCAAGCCTCCAAGACATCGGCATGAAAGTCCCTTTTCCAAACACACTTTACTCCATTTGTCGATTTTGAGGTCCAAAAATTTTGTAAACACTGGAAAACAGTGCCCACTTGTATCTTCTCTTTTTGAACCGCCTCCAGATAGACCATTCCTTTGTCGACGTTCTTGAATCAATCATGGATCGTTAACAACATCTCTTGAACTTGACATGCCACAAAGAAATCACCTCTTTCATCAAATCTATACGTCATGGTTTGCTTTGTCAACAAACACAACACAGAGGCCCACTTTTTCAAAAAACACAATCACCTAAAAAATTCATCAATGATACCTTGAGGGATTTTTTCCCAAAAATATACCCCATTGGGTTTGTTGAAAACTCTTCCATAAAAAGTTACATCATTAATTCTTCAGCCACTATTCACCTATTGCGATTCCGATAGCAATCAAGGATTTACTTAACACATACTCTAAGCCCATAGGAGCAATGCTCCGCATGAGAAACAACAGTAAATGAAAAGTTCATCAATGAATCACCTCAACTCTAACACCCACTATTGACACCAAACTGATACATATTTTTTTAAATATTCTTACTGCATTCCAACACCACTCTTCTGCTTTTATCACGATCCTCAGCTATCATGATATTTACGCTTTGATCGATCTCTTCTAGCATCATCGGATTTGGTATTCTCCCTATTTAGCTACTCCACCTGTCAGCTTCTCCCCATATCTATCCTAGTTTCTCAAATAGACACACTATCTCCACCTAGAACAAATACTATTTTCTCCCCCTTTGTCAACGAACAAAAAGGTCACTCCATTGCAGTCTGTAACAGAGTAGAGAACACATATCAACACCTCAGGTAAAAACACATCATACCTCGGGGAGAGGGGGCCACATCCACACTTTTTCTAGTGCGGGGAGTCGACTGAACTCCCAGATCCAGTCAATGCCTCTCAAAGCTTCCTTGTATAAGGCCTTTTTCAGAATGTCTGCAACCTGTAGCTCTGTAGGAACATACTCTAACTTTTCAATTCCCTTCTCAAATTTCTCCTTGATAAAATGATACTTTATCTCAATGTGATTTTTCCTTGAATGATGGATGGGATTTTTTGTAAGATTTATATCACATTAGTTATCACACTGGATTACAATAAGATACTTCACTTCAACTCCCATATCATCAAGTTGTTGCTTTATCCACAATAACTATGTGCATGCTTGAGTAGCTACAATATACTTAGCCTATGCGGTGCTCAATGAAATGCAATCTTGCTTCTTTCATAGCCAAGAAAAAAACAATCCACCAAGATAGAAAGCACCACCTGATGTTGATTTCCTATCATCCGCTAAACCATCCCAGTCTGCATTAGTATATCCCAATAACTCTGTTTGAGATTTTTCATTATATGTCAAGCCGAAGTCCATTGTGCCCTTGATATACTGAAGTATTCTTTTCACTGAAAGCATGTAGATTTCCTTGGGATTAATTTAATATCTCGCTTCTTGGCATGTGTACAAAATAATATCAGGCCTTCTTACAGTCAATTATAGCAATCTTTGAATAATTTTCATGTATTCTGTGATATTAACTACCTTGCCATCCTCATCTTTGGATAGTTTCATCCGGGTATAAACTGGAGTCTTCTTCTCCTTAGAATTTTCCATTCCAAAAATTTTAAAAACCACCTTTTAATATTTGGATTGAGGAATGAATGTTCCATTACTTCCTTGTGTCACCTGTAAACCAAGGAAAACGTTATCTCTCCAATCATTGACATTTCAAACTCACTTTTCATGAATTCGAAAAACTGTCTGCAATGAGATTCATCTGATCCACCAAATATTATGTCATCGACATAAACAAACACCCTCATCCTTTTATGACTTTCATTGCTAAAATAGAGATTGTAATCAACTCCCCCACGCTGGAAACCGAGCTTTTTCAAGTACTGATCAATCCTTGAGTACCATGCTCTTGGTGCCTGTTTCAACCCATACAACACCTTCTTCAGTCTGAAAACCTTGTTCTAATCCCCATGAATGAGAAAAAAATCTAGCTGCTCAATATACACTTCCTACTCTAGAACCCCATTCATGAATGTAGATTTGACATCCATCTGGAACACTTTGAACTTCCGTTGCACTACAATGGCTAGGAATAATCTGATTATCTCCAGCCTTTCCACTGGTGAAAATTTTTCATCAACATCTATTCCCTCTATCTGTGAGTATACTTGGCACACTAGATGTGCTTTGTTTATAATCATTGCACCATCTTCATTCATCTTGTTGTGATAGAACCATTTAGTCCCAATGACATTTTTATCTACTGGTCTCGAAACAATCTCGCACATCTAGTTCTTCTCAATCTGATCACGCTCTTCATTCATATCCTGAACCTAGTTTTTATCTTCAGCTGCATCAGTAAAGCATTTCGGCTCTACCTAAGATAAGAAAGATGTCATCTATAGTTACTTCATTATAATTGTCTGAATTGGAGCTATTTGATCAACAATTATATTCTTCCTATAAATTTTAGCTCGAATCATTGGCTTCCTTCTAGACATAGACATGACACATTCTTGTTCATCATCAGTGTCTTCTTCTGGGTCAGAATATGACACTTTTTCTCCTCATGTGTTACCATCCTCTTCATCGCCTTTATCAAGAAATTGTCCACTGTGTTGTTGAATATTCTCTACATTTTCCACAATAGTGACGTCATCGCTCTCAACTACTTTTCCCAGCCACTTGTTAAAGCATTTGTAGGCTCTACTTTTGCCTGAGTAGCCAAGAAATATTCCTGCATCTCCATGTGATTCAAACTACCTATGCTTTTCATTGTTGATAATGAAGTACTTAATTCCAAATATATGAAAGTATTTCACTGATGGTTTCTTTCTGTACCGCATTTCATACGGAGTCTTTCCTTCCTTCGGACACAATAGATCCCTATTACAAATATAGACTGATGTCAATACTGCTTATATCAAAAACTTCTCAGGTAGGGCTTTTTCTATAAGCATTGTTATGGCCATGTTGTTGATGATATGATTTCTCCATTCAACCACTACATTCTGTTTAGGATATCTTACTGCATAAACTTTATTCCTTATCCCATGTTTCTTGAGATACTCTTCCACTTGACTATTTGTGAATTCTGTAACATTGTCCTTACGAAGCTTCAGAATTTTCTGTCTATGCATCCTTTCATATTCCCTTTGGTACTTTTTTAAGCAGCTGAATACATCAGACTTATGGGAAATAATATATACTCATTCCATTCTGCTATAGTCATCAATGAAAAGAATGTAATATCTCTTCCCATCAATGGATCTTGGTGAAATAGGTCCACATACATCATCATTCACCAATTCAATCACTCTTGTCGAATTCTTTTCCTTCGCTTTGTACATATTTCTAATGATCTTCCCTTGTTGACAGGTGTCACACATATGTGTATGATCATGTGATAGATTAGGGAGGTATCTTATTGCTTCACACTTTACCAGATCTTCCAGGGATGGTTGGCAAAGATGACCAAGTCATTTATGCCACAACTTAATTTCTTCCTCACTAGACAGAAAACACATATCTTCTTCTCCACTTACCAGGTATAGAATTCCCTTTGTTATTTTTCCCTAAAGAACAACTGCCCAGTCTCTTCCTTTGACAACACACATAATCTTACTAAACCTTATATAATTTCTTGAGCCACATAGTTGACTGACGCTGAGCAAATTGTGACCAAGGCCTTCTACTACTAAGACATCAGCCTGACTTATCTCTTTCCTCCAAACTTGGCCTCTCTTGCACCAATAATCTTCAGGACTTCATCATTTCCAAACTTAAAAACTCCTTCTTTATTATATTTTACCCCAGTAACAAGATCCTTATTACCTTCCATGTGAGATGTGCAACCACTATCAAGGATCCACACACCATAGCGATCTGATGTTTTAAAGGAAATCTTTGCCACCACTACCTTCTCATCCTTCTTCTTTTTGGTCCATATTTTTTCTTTCACACTTGGAATGGATTGAGACTTCTGTTCTTTCTCAGAGTATGATGGACCAACTTCATCTTGCAAATCTGAAAATCTATTCTGCATTTTTAACTCACCGGTTGGTTTATTGATCTGCTGCTTGCGAACATTTTGATTCTGCTTTGGAACATTCCTCTGTATGGTCGATGTGCATTACCTACCCATGTTCCCAAATCCTCCACACCAAAAATAGTTTCCTTCAAAATATGCTTTGGAGAACCATTCTCTATTTGGATTCCACCTTTGTTCTTGTTCCCTTCGATATCTCTTGGATATGGAACACACATACTATGAATTCCCATCTTTCCACAATAATAACACCTAATATAAGGTGAATTCATTCATGTTACTTCTTCACTACATGTTTCCCTTTGGGATCTCTGAATATTCTGATTCTTCTTTGTTCCCAAATCAACATCCAACCTCAGGATGGATGCTTGCGGCCTGACTTCAATTTTTACAAATTTTTGTTTCTGATCAAGCCCTGAATCATCCATAACATCTGAGATCAATTGTTGCTTCTTTCCTAATAAACTAATGGGCTCCTATTTCATCTTTTCAGTCTTCATAATTACCTTGTTTTCCCATTAATGTGTTGGGAATCAATGGTTTTTCCTAGTCTTTAACTTTTCTATGCAGACCGACAACTTCCTCTTCAAGCTCTTTGATACACTTGACGTGATCTTTCCTTGTTTTTTTAAGCCATCTATCTCCCTTTTTTGTTCTTCAATCTTGATTTTATACTCACTAACTGATTCTGAGTTCTCTAGTGTTGATGACTTGAGTTTCTTAATTTCTTCCATCAACTCAGAATTCTCTTCTTCCTGTTGCTAAATATAGTGTTTGGCATCACAAACCACTTTTTTAGCTTTCTTTGTTTTGGATCTCCAAACATCTATCTCCTCAAGATCAGAATCAAACTCAGGTTGAATATATATTCTTCCTTAAAATTCTTCTTCTTCTTCATCACCTTCGGTTTCGTTCTTCTCCTAAGAACTGCCAACAACTGCCACCATAGCATTTTCTCCTTGATATTTGCAGTTCTCTATCTCCTCAACTTCCTCATCTTCATAATCATCTGAACTGTCTATTTGTTGTTAAAGAAGATTCTTCTTCTTGAATAAATTTCTCTTGAAGTACTTATTCTCTTTCACATAGGTTGAATATTTCTTCTTGGGAATTTCAACTTCATCTTCATCATTTTCATCTTGAAACTTTTTGGGGAACCTTGCAGCAAGATGACCAACTTTTCTACATCTAAAGAAAGCAAGTGGAAGTTTCCCTTTGAACTTTATTTTTCCTCTTTGATGATTTGAGTAGAGGAATGAAATTACCTCATATGTCTCTACTTATTCCCGAGAATATTCAGTGGTGAGCTTCTTCATGGCCTTAAATGCCACCTCTTTAGATTCCCCCTTTTCCACAGCCTCATTATCATCGTTCCTCGTTTCATATGCAACCAAGGTACTATGGAGATTGTCCAGTGTCAGCTCTTTTGGATCTTGATCTTCTAGTACTAAATCTTTCGGATTGAATAGAGGTGGATGTTTTCTCAATATTCGCTTTATGATCTTTATATATTCAATGAATTCTCCAAGACCTCGCATATCTTCCACAACAATATTTACCCTGATAAACAATAAATCAACAGAATCATTCGGGTTCATTTTCAGATCTTCATACTTATTCCATAGTACTTGTATCTTTGCCTCTCTGACCTTTGTATCTCCTTCATATATATTAAAAATCTTTTCCCACATGGAATGTGATTTTTTACATGACATCCCCTTCGTAGAGATATAATTGTATAGGGATCCCTCTAAAGAATTTATGCCCTTGGCGTCAGAATCCAATTCCCTTCGCTTAGCTTCCGATAAAGCCCCACTATTGATGTTAGTTGTTATACCATGCGTTGCTTCTATGAACACATCCATTCTCAAAGATCTGAAATAGTGTTGCATCTAATTCTTACGTAGCAGAAAATTGTTCCCGTCAATGATCGGAATCCCTTTATGATTAGTGACCTCCATTTGAAAGAGAATTACAGATATAAACCTTTACCTCTGATACAAATTGTTAGTTCCACTGGGTTAGATACCCTAAGAGGGGGGTGAATCAGGGTATGACAGAATAAAACAACTGCCCCTATTGATCTTGTCTCGCTGTAAATAAATACTCTCTTCTCTCTCTTTCCTATAGAACAGTATAAACAAAAACTAAACCATGCACAGGACACAATGATTTTTACTTGGTTCACCCTCACTGGGCTACATCAAAGGATCATACTCGGGCAATGTGCCAATGTACCAAATACACTAAATGCACATTTTTGTCTACAATGTTCAGTATAGATCACTTATATTCCCAGGCTCACTGTCGTTACAATGATTAGGGTCAGCTCACTGCTTTCCCAAAGGTCACTCCATGTTTCTCTCTCTGGTCCACTGCCGGTGGAGAGGATTACCATATTCCTCCTATTTTTCTCATTAATCTGGAAAAAATCCACTCACAGTTTATAGACCTGTAGGTCTCTTAGTTATCACTAATAAAAGCATCCTCTATTGCATGCAGATGCTCTGTTGAAGTCCAACTTTCACCCGTAGGTGAATCTCACTTTTCACTGATGGTATCGAGTAATCTTCCAGCTTTTGTGCATCCCTAAAATGACTGGGGTGCTTCAAACATACCTAGAGATCTTTTCCAAGCTGGCGTGCAAGTTCACCTCTACCACTTACGCGATGCTCACTTCTTCAACTCCAAAATTGCTCGACTCACACCCTTCTACACTGAAACCAATTTAGGCGTTCAATTATCAAATGTCGCACTTCTTGAACACCAGGCACAAAAGTGTCACCAAACCACTTTCGCAAAACCCCCTTCTTCAACCCTAAATTTGGGAGACTCATAACCTTTCTATCCCAAACCACTTTGGTCACGCAACTATCAACTAGAGCGTAACTTATGAATATATTTATACTTGCGTGACCACACCACCACTTGCGCGACCACTAAACCAGCACGACAGGAGCTCTAATTTTCTCCAGGTGTGGAACTCTCACTGAATTAGGAGGGCTCAACCTCTATTTATAGGCGTTTTGGACACCATGAGCACCGGTGTGCAAGTTTTCTCTCGGCAGGCAAGTCCAGCCGCCCTAGTCTCTGTCGCGCAAGTCACTTGAGCGACCAAACACAAAACTTGAGCGCCCCTTCTTCCTTTTCCATATTTTGATGTTCAGATCTTGAAAAAAATATGGCATGCAAGTTTCCAAGCCTCCAAGACACCAGCGCGCAAAACATCCCATAAACGTGACATGCCACAAATAAATCCCCTTTGTCAACAAATTTGTACGTCATGGTTTGCTTTGTCAACAAAAAAACACAGAGGCCCACTTTGTCAACAAACACAATCACCTCAAAAATGCATCAATGATACCTTGAGGGATTTTTTCCAACATTTCACCTCTACTGGATTCTCTTTTTTTTATATATTTACTTTTGATGATTTGAGTTTATTTCATAAGATAACAATGAAGTGTAGTTTTGGTGAAGATCCAGTTATCTCTGAGAAGAATTTTATTTCTAACAGGACCTTGATAAATATGATAATGAAAGAGGATATAAATTTGAAGAATAAGGACCACTTATAAAAAGATTATGAAGTATTAGTATATCCAAGTGCTTCCAACAATAAAAATATATCTGTATTGGAAAGTGAAGAGAAGGTAGATCAATTTTCCACCATGGATATGGGAAGTTTTTCTACCTTAGATGGATTAATACATTAAACTAATAATTAAGTAGGTGTTACATATTATAATAATATTCCCCAAAGTATATCCAAGTAGTAGTGGATGTGATAACATAGTATTTTACGTATCAATTAGTTCATTAAAGACGATGATGCATGGATATACCAAAAAATTAGTCTCTATACAGGTGGGATATTTTAAATAATTATAGGAAGAGATCACTCATCTTGAGGAGAATTCATAATTAATGGAAAATGTTGTAAAATAAAAATTTATATAATATTTAAATCTCTATAGTCATGTTGGATCCTTTGAAGAAATAAATAGGAATATTCAAACATGTTCCTCAAAATAGATCAAATAAGCTGATGAGATTGAGGGATTCAATAAGGCTCTTGGAGAAAATATCTATGCACATAAAGAGAAATTTGAAAATATCATTGAAGTAAAAGAGTTATAAGTAGAAGAAAAATCTAATAAAATCATAGAACATGATTCTCTTTTATAAAACCAAAAGTTATATTGCATGATGAGGAAGTTGAAATTTTGAAGGAGGTTTATGAAGAGAGGGTGATCATGATTGATATCATAAAAACACATTCTATGTTAAATTTATATAATTGTATGTTTAGTTGACCAACATTTAGAAGACACGTATTGAGACTTCACCAAATAAAAAGACAGTTATTGCTAATACTAAATTCCTACCGGATGATTCTAAGGTAAAAATACCTCCAACATGAGACAAGAAGATCCTGACTTATTTTAGTGATCTCTATCAAAGAATTGTGAATAAAAAGGTAAAATATATAAAATATTGTAATAATTATTCTAAATTTAGTTTTATAAACAATGCTGGTATGAAAAGAAAAATTCATGTATGGATAAAGAAACGTGATGAGAATCCTACCACCATGACTAGGGTGGATTGGTGAACGAGTATGAAAGATAATTCCCCATGAAGGGCCCAAATATTTATGAATAAAACCCAAGAAAACTTATATAATAAATCATAATATCATGTTTTGTGGGTAAATGTTGGTGTAGAAACAAATTCATGCATTATGTATTAGATTTTTGGAACAATCCTTTAAATGAAAAAGAAAAAAGTAAGCCCATGTCAAGGGGTAGAAATCCAAAGATGATGAAGCAGTATCCGTAGGTTAATAAAAATATATACTACAAAACTATTTATAAAACATGAAAATATCTTTGATACATTCAATGGTATTGGTCACAAGGTTGATGCATACTTATTTCAACATGTATCCAAAGATCATGATAAAATAATACCATAAAATTTGGCTAAGAAATAAGAAGAATCCATGGAAGAAGGTAGAATAATTTTGTAAAAAAAATATCGAAACATATTTCAATAAATAAAATTAGGTACTTAAATTCCATGTTCCATATGTTTAAGAAATGATTTTCATCCAAAAGAGTTAATGTGAAGGATGATACGCAAAAGTAGACATGTGGAAAATCCAAACTTATAACTAATGTTCCTAATGATATGTTAGTAATTTGGATATAATATTTGGATAGAATGAGTAAAATTGAAAAACAAATACCCAATTCTATTAAAAAGGGAAAATAAAATATTCCACATGAATAAAATGAAGTTATGTATATGAGGTGCAACATGGATGATCATACATAGAGAAATTGTTTAATAATTATTCCAGTAAAAGGAGAATTTTTCAAGAAGATAAATTTTTCACTATGTGATATAAGTTATTTAAAAAATATTTATGATATAAGGTTCAAAAAGATTTAAATTAATTAATTGATATGATCTTTGATTCCCCAACATAAATCAGAATAAAATTTCAGAAGTGGATGCAAGAAGAGTGGAGGAAATTGAGAAACTTGGTTGATAAAACATTGCCAACATCTCTATTCAATATGATTAATAAAGAATATTCCAAATTATTCTCTTAATATTTGGGTATTTTATTTATAATTATAATGCATGTAATTTAATTTGACACAAATCAGGTGTATAACCTAAGAAGCACTAAGTGTTGTCAATTCTTGATAGCAAAGGTGAAGAAATAAAAATCCTTGAATGATTCCTCAATTAGTATTCAAATACAAATATGAAGTGGAACATCTTTGATTAAGAATATTTTTTTCATATACTCAAAAATAAGGTATAAATAAGAAAAAAACTTTTTTTGATCTTATATTTGGTATCCTGGATAACATGTTTTGAAGAAGATAATCCATGGTGAAGTTTTTGATGTTATAAAATCGGGAAAGACACAAATTGAAGATCTATTTTGGTGTATTATCCACATTTCAACATATTAAAATCAATTATTCAAGAGATTCCCCATTATAAATATGTTGAGTATTCTTTCCCTTTTTGGGGAGGCAAATAAATAAATAAGAAACTATTACTAGAATAATTATTTTAATTGATATCAAGTCTAATTATTCTGGAAATCGCTTGTAGATCATTTAATTAGAAAATGTATTTTTTGTTAATATCTCATTCTTGGTTATCAAAAATAATAAACATAACATAAATGTGGTTAATTTAATTAATGATTTTCATAATAAAAGTTGGAATATGGAAGTTCTATAAGGGAATGTATCATTCTTGTTGCACTAGAATTTTTTTATCTACTTATTGATATGAGTGTTGGATTTTCAGGTAGGCATTTCTTATAAATGTTTCATATCTCATTTAGTATCTTCAGTCTAGAATAAAATGGGATAGGCCATGAAGATAAGTATATGATTTTACATTTCATGGGGTATGAATATTAGTTGGTAAATTATAACTTTTTTTTCTAAATTAAATCCTCTTATTTTATACACTGACTAATTCTCACAGAGAATTATGCAGAAATGATGGATGAAACATTGCTTATGTATGAACTGATTACCATTCCCCATGAACTTTTTTTCTTATAAATAATTTTGGATATAAATTTAAATTAAATTATATAATATTAAGGATGATACATTCAAATATTGACATATTCATTAATAAATAACTTTTATGGTATTAATAATAAATTAAAAAGGAAGATTGTTTATTCCACATTGTGTATGAAATTTATTTATTTCCAATTATTTTTATTGGTTGTAAAAGGTTGTAAATAAAATATAAATATTTCATAAATGTCAATATTTTTCTAAATTAATAGAGAAATGAGTTTATGGAAGTGAAGTATATAGGATATCCAACCTTCACATTAAACTGTACATAGCTTGGATGAATGGATGGAGAATATGGAACTCAAATATTGTATTATTAAGTTATTTTTAATGATTTGAATTTATAACTCTAATTATTTTTGAGAATATATTTTTTTCAAATACTTGTATCAATGATGACTCATTCTTTACGATATTGAATAATATATATAGAATGAAATTGATTTGATGTTGAAGAATTCTTTGGAAATTATATTCAGAAGAACGAGATAAGGGGAAAGGGAATAAAATATGCTCATCCAAATATTTATTTTAATGAAGGTAATTTGAAGAATAATCCCATGAAATATAAATTTTATTGCATGATGATTTATTTGAAAATGTAAATTAATTCTAAAGGGGAGGCTATGGTGTTTTATAGTGACATTTTTCTAGACTCCTTTTCATTGGATTTATTCTAAACTGATTCATCCCATAGCCAAACAAAGACCTCTCTAGCACACATGTTGGACCCATAAAATATACCATGTGGGAGAAATAGAAATTCCCATCCACATGTGGCTGGTGAGAGGTTAAGGATTCATAGTTCCCATGAAGCATGCACAGGTGTGTGCAAGGCACATGTAAAGCACATGAGGATATTCCAATATGAAAGTGTAGGTCGTCGAGGCCCACGAGGTGGGTGTGTGTTGTGTGGGTATAGGATTGAACCCCATGATACTTGATGATACTTCCATGGAATATATTTAATTATTAATCATTTTTTCACTACACAGGAGATCGATGTGGTGTAGCTCATATAGGAGTACTATCCATACACTTTAAAAACATACAGTCCTAATCCAGTCGTCTGATTCGATCGATCGCTATGGGAATTTTCTTATACTTATGGCCTTATTCAAATAAATTTTCATTGGAGTTATTTATGATTAGATATTATATGATCATACTAATATCAATATTGTTGATGACCGAAATCTAAAGAATATGAAAATGATTTGACATGCATGAAATCTACATCTGGTATGAATGTTATTATTCAAAGAAAACTTTTGAATAAAAATGTAGTTGAAGAAGGATGATCCAAAATCATATATTCATAGATGAGTTCATGATTATAAAAGATGATGGAGATCAAGGATATTTATTTATTCATATGAGGAGTTTTTACTCAAACTCGTGTAAGAATACACGCCATGAATTTCAGCATCATTCTAGAAGATACACTGTGTTCAATGAATTTAAAAGTCAAGATCTTTATGAATTAATGGAACATATTTACATAGAATAATTCCTAGGATTATAAGATAGTGTATGAATGAATATATTTAGTGAAACCTCTCTATAAATACCGATGAATTGAGGAGGGATGGGTTACTTCCATTAACAAATATTTTGAGATCTCTTTTTATTTTAAATATTAGAGTATCATTAGGTTTCTTTTAAGTGGAGAGGAAAATAGAACCATAATCCTAATAGGATATATGAATAAGGGGATTGCAGTGAACTTGTGTTTGTCTGAAGGAGTTATGCGATGAAACCTTCTTTCGTGAAAAATGTTTTTACAGCCTCTTGATATGCGAGTAACGCACTGAATAGGTTTGTGAAGAGATTAAGATACTGCACACTTGAGTTTATCATATACTCATCATTTCTGTGAATAAATAACTATGAGATCTAGTTATTCAGTTAACTTCTCTCGCTATGTTTTGTGATGGTATTCCAAATATAAAACTGTACGTGTAGAAGAAGTATTTCCACTGTTTGTAGTTGCACACAAAAATGAATTGCTTGAGGATACATTATTCATGAAGAATTTGAAAAATATATAATGAGAAACTTTCATGAAATAAATAAAAATAACTGAGGAAGAAATAGTGCATGAATACATGAATAATTCATAAGCACTTTTGTGAATAGATCAAAGGTAGTGTGTGTATTGTATAACATTCTGTTCTTGGTTGGGTGTGCTGATAAACAAAGACACCCAATAATCAACATGCATTGTTGAAACTAAAATCCAAAGGTAGACTCAATTCAAATATTAAATGTAATTGACATAGAATAATAAATAATAAGGATAACATGTTACATGTCATAAGGATAATAGACATTATATTATCATGCAAAACATGTGTTATGTTTCTTTGAACTGATTGAAAGAAGTTCTTTAGTTATTTAAAGATCATTATTTCATGAAATAATATTTAATGATTGGTTATTTTCTATTTCATATATATTTGGTTCACCCAGAATAAAAAGGATAAATGATACCATAATCATTTTTTCTATGTGTGTTGAGGAATTCAAATATATTCAATACACTATAATATTAATATCATTGAGACTAAATAGGATAAATATGTTTCCCAGTTATAAACTAATTATTATTTAAGGAAGAATAATTGTGATGATGTTGAGATAATAATTCATTAATTAAATACTCACAAAGGAGGTTTGTGGTTCTAGAAATTATATAAATTTGTTGAACTGTAAGAAAGAAGAGAGGTTCTAGAAGATACTCAATAGATAGAGCATTTTCATTTAGGTTTAAGTATAATTCTAAGATTATTACTCCTCAACAAATTCATAGTATTGGGACATATGTTAGATAAAGATTAATGATAAGATTTTAGTTTCATACTATTATGAAGAATAAGAAGAAGAGTTTCTTTCCTGCTATTTTACAAGTAACAATGGAAGAATAAATTGGAAGCACAAAGATGCACAGTGACATCCATAAGATGTATCAATAAGTGAAATGATTTATTGGGGTTACAAAGATAATCAACAGGTTAATAATATCATTAGAGGAATCATAAAGAACCAACCATGAGATTTAAAACATTACTCCCAATTTAATATACTGAAACTCAATTGATAGGGTATTTCCATATTTTTTTAACAATATTTAAAGGATTATTTTATAGTGGTTGTGTGGTTGGATTATTTCCAAACCACACCAAGGACTAGGTACTCTTATTGAGTAATAAAACTTTTTAAAATATCATGTTCCTATTTTACTGATTTTGTATACTTGCAAAATATATGGAAAATAGAATATAATAATCAAGATCGTAATAGGTATAAGAGGTTAAAGGTATGAATATATATAAAAGGAGAAAAAGTTTCCAACAATTATTCACCCCCACCCCACATAGTTTTGAGTATATCCCAAAGCTATACTCTCACAAATATCCCCCACGGAACATCAACACCCAGTCATGAGAGTCAAATACTTAACATTAGAGGTCTAGGATGAAGTTTGGTCCCTAGTTTTTTAGAGTGTGGTGGGGTTTTGATATACGAATGATTTTATAGTGGATAGGGCATGAACAAAACGTGACCACAACCATGGATGCAGTGGGAAACAGTATTTTAGGGTCTGGAAGCTTGGGACACTATGGTGTGGAGGTATTGAATACAAAAAATTCTAGGATTTTGGGCCCCTCTTCACAATAGAATAATATCTCAGGCTCCTCCTTCACTACAGACTCCACTCCCCTCTGGGGTAAGTGACCCATATTGAAACAGCTACATGGGTCAATTTATTAGTTACTTCTATAACTGTAGTTTTCACCAAGTTCTTAGGTATATATGAAGGCGTATGAGGTTTCATGGAAAGATTCAGCCTAAAATATGAATTCATATATAGTTTCACTATTTTATGTAAGGCTTGTGGAAAACATTGAATCCTACATTATTCAGTTGTGGTCTCAATAGAGAAGTTGGGACTAGCTAACCATGCAGAGCGATGTACTGGATAGAATCTCTTGGATGGTTTCCTCATGGAGATCACATGAATACATTTAAATAAAAAGAAATATTTTTTTTATAATGGTTGTGTTACTCATGTATATAAATTATATATCTTGAACACTACAAAATCTTACCAAATTCTCAGGGTATATAAAATATGAAAATTTGAGTTAAATCTGGATTCATTCTGGATTGGCATTGCAATCAACATATATTCATTAAATTTATTATCTATATATGTTTATTAAATTTAAAATAACCTTATTCCCAAAAAATATAAATAAAAATGTTAAATATTAAAATAATTTAAAGATGAAATATTAGAATATATATTTTAGAAACAAAATTCCAATATACCTATGAGATATTTATAAATATATATTAATATATAGAGATTTATATTTTAATATATATTTTTATATAATTTTGGATATATATATCATAGTAAATTAAAATTTCAAAATGATAATTTATTGAAATAATTATTATAAATATAATTTATGTATGATCTCTATCTTTCCGTGTAGTATATGCTATGGATGAATTTAGAATATTTTAAATTCAAAAAATAAAACTTTAATTTGTAAATGAAATACATGAAATTTGAAATTATAATATATATTTTTGAAAATAAAATTTATAACAAATTATCTAAACACATGAGTTCAAGGAAAATATAATTAATAATATTTTAATATATTTATTATAAATAGTTATATATAAATATATTTTAATATATTTATATATATATATCATGAATATTTAAATATATAAATTTTTTGTATGTGTGTTAATGTAATTGTGAGTAAATAAATAAATAAAAATTATTTTAAATAAAATAATATTGGTAACAATGCATGAAAAAATAAAGAGGTGAGAAAGACCTACTGAGAGAGGGAAGGGGTGAGTTTATTGATTGGAGATATTATTTAACCATTCCATAGTTACGAGAATAGAGGTTCAAACCCCACTGGCCTCCCTAGTATATATGCATTTTTTTCTTAGGTGAAATTTTTATCAAAGCTAAAAAAATTAAGCTGATAAAGGGAAACTATGTTGATGATTTTAAAAAATTAATGAGATAATTCCACATGTTGAACAAAAACCTAGTTGTTGTGGCTCTTCAACCTATTCATCAAGATCCTCTACCAATATATTGGTTGAATAGTTGAGTTTTATTGGATTATTTGAATCTAAAAAAATAGTATATACATAAAAATGATTTTAATTATTTCTTTAAGGAAAAAATAAGATTTATTATAATAATGTACCATTTATTAATAAATTACAATTTTTGTGTTTTTCAACTAAAAACACACAGAGAGAGATATTGTAATCCCCCATGATATTAGTTTATGTGAATTTAAATAAATATAATAAAAAGTGCATGTACCCAATGCAATTCCAAACTTTAAAATTAATTATGATATAGTATATTCATGGATTATTTATGTGAAAACTACTATAAGTAATAGTGAAATATGGATCTAGGCCCACTAATGGGTATGATGGGTTTTAAAAGGGGTCATCATTTTAGTGGGATCTCATTTAATAAGAGTCCTTATAAAATGGTTTATAATATTTGATACTCAACAAATAAAATTTTATATTGTAGGTAATATTATAATCATCATTATGTTAAAATTTTCAATTCATCCATGAAAAGACGTTGCTTAATGTATGTATCTCTTAATAATGGTAACTTATGAAAATTTCATTAACAAGATTGGTAATTTATGAAAAATTATTATGGAAAATTATAAGTTATAGAACAATTCCTTCCACTATAACCAGGAGTTGAGTTATTTAACAAGCGAATCTAAATTACTATAGAATAATATAGTGATTAATTTATGGTTTCAGTGAAATTATATAAAAAAATGACCAAATGAATGTTATTCTCCACTCACATACTCAATATGATTGGGTATATTGATTATTTTAGTCTCATATTCTCAATATGATTGGTTACTCCAAATGATATTCAACATGATTGAATATTCTAAATGACCTAGTGAGAATATAGGTTTCTTTAAAGATTTAAAAAATATGAAAAAATAGATTTATTATTCAAAAAATATATGATATCAACTATATGATTTACGAGTGTTGTAAATATACAACAATAAAGAAAGAGAAAATAATTGAAGGTTGAATTTTAATTTCAAGTAATGGGGAAATGGATTTTAATCATTAATAACTTGGATAATTCCAACATGGAAAAACTTATCATAAAATATGTGTTTTATCTAATTTAGCTCTTGAGAGGAGATTGTAAATAATATTTGTTTAAATAAAATTATATAAGGTGTTTTTGATGCTCATATTTATGATTTTCTTAGTTCTATAATATGTTTTAAGTGGAGACTAAAATGTAATGTTCTAGTTAGGTAATTCATACTATTTTCATTTATGGAAATTTTTTGAAAAAAATTAATTAATTAGATAAAACTATAGATGATATTCTCAAAGTGTTGAGAATTAATGAACTAGTCATGTGATGCCTGGATTCTGGTACTGTATAGAGAGTAAAACTGGATAAAAGTTCAAACCAAAAGAATAAAAGATGGTTCAAAAGTTCAACAATGTTTCTTCAAGAATAAAATCAAGGTTATTAAAATCTATGGTTGTCAATAAGTAAGATTAATAATTCAATATGATTGATTTATACAAGATATATCTAAATGAGTTTATGAAACTCCATGGAATATTCATGTTAGGTATAGATGATATAGAAATTAATTATTCAATTTTAAAGGGTATGTGATATAAAATGTATATTTTATAAATTTATTTAAAATATAAAAGAGTTAAAAATAAATGTAATAATTTAGTAAGATAGTTTTTATATTCACTACTAGAATTTTGAGTATCTGCGCCCCTGTACACGGGCGACCGCCATTGGCGGTCGCTATTAAAACTATTAGCGACCGCCAATGGCGGTCGCTAATCCCGTCTAAAAAACGCGGGATTTTTCCCGCCCTGTCATTCCCAATTGTTTCATCACCCGCCGCTGCAACTTCAGGCCATCTCCCCGCCGCGCGCCGCCACATTCGGTCACCCCTTCCAACACCTATGTTGGCCCTCGCTTCCCCCTTCCCCCTTGTAGGTTAATCCCCGTCATCCCCCACATCAACAACCACCGTCCACATGCGCCATCAACATACCTCACATACCTCCGACCACCGTAGATCCGCCATGACCGGCGGGTGAAGCTTCATCATCCCCCATCTCCACTGCTGTGTCCACTGGTTCCATACAGCGCAAAAAAATGCTGTATTTCGATAGAGGCTTTAGCGACCGCCATTGGCGGTCGCTATTGCTCTTTACCGACGAAGCAACAGCGACCGCCAAAAGCGGTCACTAGGCGGTCTCAATAGGCCTTTAGCGACCGCTTTTGGCGGTCGCTAATGGCCATTAGTGTAGTAGTGATTCATGAGTTAATGTAAATATTTACTACATCAATTATTTGAATATAATGGATTTTATCAAAATAAAATAAATCCAAGTAAAATATGTGAATATTAATCTCATTTCTATTATGTGGTAAGGGAAGATGTTCGATACCAAATTTTATTTATGAATAATTATGAGATGATTAAATTAATACACATGGTTTAGGATTAATCATTTTCTAAATTATGTTTTGAGAAGACTATTAGGATATAAGTGTTCATCTTGGATTAAGTGTTTTCTAAATATTTGTAAAAATATGTGGGAATTATTTCCTTCCACCTATCGGTGGTATATTTTAATAAAGTATTTTTTTAGATAAAAATGTTCCAAACACATAAAATAGAGTATATGATATAGAAACAATAGTTTATTTATGAAATATTCTAACTAAAAGGAAATAAATTTCATTTCCTATCACAAAAGAGAATTTATATCTCAGCAAGACATTATGAAAATAATATAGTGTTTAAGAGGCTAGTGGGACAATTTTTAGGCTTAGGAAAGTTCAAAATTAACAAATAACGGTTAAAAACAATAATAATTTTATGTGTATTCCACTTAATTGAATAACCTAAGTGTTTTATTGAAGTTGGAATTGTGTTGATACTGACTTTTTTGTCAATAATTTTAGAAGTTTTGAAAATTAAATGTGTTTAATTGTGACAATTGTTCTAGTAATTGTTATGTCTAAGACATAAAGTGATGATTGTTTTAATATAGAACATTGTTCTACAACATGGAGAATATAAAGTGGCTTTTAGTGAATTGGAATAAAATTTGGGTAATGTTATGAATAGATTTACTTGTTGAATTGAAGATTAGAACTTGATAAGATTGATTTAATTTAATACCATGAAAAATATATTTCTAATGATGAAAGGAATAAATATTTAATAATTACAAGTGAAATATATTTTGATAAATAGAGATTTATATTCTAGGTGTGGCAGGATTTCATACATAATTTTTCATTTAGTGATTTGGTCTTATCGATGGGATGATCCCGTAAGGGACACAGCTCGTTTGGGTTTCTCCCCCCGACACCGCCTCCTTCATCTCGGGTTGAGGCGGTAACCTCCCTATGCTCATCGAGATCTGGCAGTGTTTTCTCAGCAGTGGCAGTTCTTCGTGGACTCAGCCTTTTCATCGATGCTGGCTTTTTCTTGCACAAATCCCATAAAGATGGATAGGGCACCCATGGCGGTGTGTTGATTTCTGGGTTTGAGTTATGAGTTCCCACATCCTGGGGGATCCTCCTTGACTACGGTGTACACAGTGGGTGATTTGTCATGGGATCTGACTGTATACGGGTTGAAGGTGACATGATCTACATGGTGAGACTTTCTTCTGGTGTCTAGTGATGTCTTCTGATTTCCTCTTTTTTGCAGTTGTATTTGTCTTGGGATATGCGAGTTCATTCTAATCTATTTGTGCGACGGTGATGGTTTCCAATTTATTTTTCCAAGATATGGTGTTGAATTTATGGATCTTCGGATCTGATAATATGTTTTTCTTGAGGTTGATGGATGTTGGGTGTTGGCTTTCTATGCAACCATGGGTGATTTGATGAACATGTGATGTTTGTTCTGTATGGTGTTTTTAAGCTGCGGTGGAGCCGTTTGATGGGTTCTCATCAGCGATGCCTGGTTGTTTTCGTGACCAGGTTGCGGATTTTACTGAGTGTCTGATTCTTCGTCACATTTCATTGGTTTCGTTGCGGATCTCCTGGATTAGGTTTCAGCGTCTGATGAATCATTTTTATGTTGTTCATGTTCTGTTGGTTGATTTTTTTTATTGTTATTGGGTGATTCTGGGTATTACCCTTTGGAGTAGCTTAAGATGGTAGTGATTGGGTTATTGGATGGATCTGCAGTGAATGATGGTGGTGAAAACGGTGAAGATTTCATCGACAATGATTAGGTTTCTGGTGGGTCTCTCCAGTATGGTGATGATGGGGAGGCAATTGGCATGGATTTTCGATGTAATGGGCATGTGACCCGAGGCAGGCGTTGTGTGTGAGGCAGGTGCTCGACTCGAGGTTGATGGGAACCAAGATGGTGATTAGGTTTTTGAAAGTTCTAATTAGAATTGAATGAGCATTTTTGTTTGAATTGTATGGTTTCCTTCTTTCCTTAAATCATCTTTTTTGAAAATGGGGAAAAATGGTTTGCAGTAGATTTGGTCTTATCTAAAAAATGACTAGCCAGCCACCCAGAACATGTGGGAGGAGGTCTCAACCAAGTAGAGGAGTGTTTTATCTCATTGGTAGTGGTAGATAATGTCTATGGATGAAGGAAAACTTGGGTAGGTATAATAGGTGTTTATAGTTCCCGTGATGTGTTCATAGTTGTGCGTTAGGGGGTAGGGGAGTGCATCCCACCCCATATGTGTGTGATATGGTATATTTGAGTTCCAACCCCGGTGTCGGGTAACAAATTTAGTGCAGTTGGATGTGTTATTAAGTGGTGATGTGCTAAATAAATATTTTATGTTGGATTCCAGCACATGTTTGTTATCAATCCACATTAAAAAACTATAAAAATATCCTACACCTATCGATTTGTTATATTTTACCTTTCGAATCAAGTTTATGTCACTTGAGGGTTTTTTATGCATAAAAATCTCTTTATTCAATTGTGTATATTGATTAATATGAGTATTCAATTTTCATGAGTTCTAAACATGATTCAATGTATGAATGATGCTTCATTTTCATTCTTGAGAACTGACTATTATGATGGTATGGTAAGATACAACAAGCCTATGAACGAGTTTGAATATAGAAAAATTCATTGGTGAAGATGGTGATTTTTCTTAGTCGTGAAGTGTGTGATCCATAGAGATTCATTAAATATGATATAACCTGATGTTCTATAATATATGATATGGTGGATTATTTCAATTAAGTTTCAATTATAAATACATTCAGATAAGATCATTTTTGGGTACCAATAAACATTATAGAGAGAGTGATAAAGAGATTAGAGAAGTTAAAATAGAGGCTAGAGGTTTCTTTATATTCTGATATGTTTCCATGAATTTTTGTATAGATTTTCTAAGCCTTGAAACCACATGATTTTTGTGAATTTCCAAGAACTCTTGTTTTTTCAAAGAATACACATGAATTTCATGATGATTTTATGCATGTAAATGTAACATGAGAAAATATTATAACAAATATATAGTTTTGTGAACAAATGAAAAAAAGTAAATTTATATAAAACCTTAACCACACAAACATTGTAATTTTATTGAATGTAGTGGGGAGGGGGTAATAAGAAGAACCAGTTAGGGGGATTTCCATAGTGGAGACCAAGAGCATCCCTGATAACAATATTAAAACATTCAGGAGGAAGATAAGCTATAATAGAGAAAGAAATAATGTGGAAATCCTCAATAGCTTTAGAAGAGAGAAATTTTGAAACCCTATTACCTTTGATCCATGTGTGGAGAAGCTCAATATGGTTGTTAAATAATGTATTTCATTTGTGAATCAGATAAAGAATCTAACAATGAGTGGAAGTGAGACCTCTAATAGATTTCCATGTGATCTTTGAATCGGCCTCCACCTTGTCCAATGAGATGAAAAGAGTTCAGAAAATCGTAAGGCCACTGAAGGGGGAATCTTAATTCACATGAAATGTGTCATTCTTCGCATAAAATGTGATAAAATTAAGGACCACTTACCCATAGTAATGTTGAACAACACCCCCCATCGTATAAAACCATTGTTGTTTGATCCATAAACATTGTGCTTAAGTTTGTAGGTGGGAGGGGTCTAGATGATCTAGTGTCCTTGGGTTGAAGGTCTAGATTAGAGGGTGGATACCTACTCTCCATGATATCCCTAAGTAAGGGTGAATCCGACCATCTTTTTAGCAGGGGGAGATATCCACAATGAGGCATTTGGACCTCACAACAACATCACTATCCAAAATGGGGAATCTATTATGTTGGGACTTTTTCCTATCATCCAAGATAATCCAATACCCAACAATAAGTGGTAGGGACCTTTCCTTCTTATCATGGTTATTATTGATCATGCCATGGAACCAAAGATCAAGGAATTCATCGATATAGGACATGGAGGAAAAAATATGATAAAATCTCCAAGAGAGGCACACATCCTGGTTTCCCATTCACTTTAAAAAAATATATGCAAGAGAGATTCTTCTTTAGGAATCTCTAATCAAGATCACTTTTAAGTAAGATGAACATGTTTTCCTTTGACAACCACATATATAGGTAAGGCATGTGTGGTTTTGCACCAAACCAATAAGTTGAATTTATAAGGGATAACTTTACACCATAAAAGGATACTACAGGAATCCATATTATGAGAAATTTGTAGAGTTTTTCTGGAAGACTTGGCTTAGAATTTACCCATCATTGGTCTGGTGAAGGCACGAGCATTAAGAACATCCTCCAAAAAGATAATGGTATATACCACTTTTTATTGTTGTCCAAGTATCTATGGATGAAAGAGTGATAATTAATTTCATGTCTAAAATACATATCTAGGGTCAAATGTATGGGGTACCCCAACACCATACTCTCCCAATTTTGATTCCAGAAGTAGATATCCTCATGCCCAACCATCCATCGGGATCAGTTCTAAAGACCAAGAATGTGGCCTTGAGTTTTTCTCCATATATAAGAAGTATTACCTTTAGGTGTATTTAGATCCTTACCATATTTGTCAATGATGAATCTTCTACATAGGGAGTGGCCTTCAAGAACCTCCTAATCCATATTTCTTCATAGGAAGTGCATCATTATAGAAATATTTCTCACATTAATTCCCACTTTTTCAATCACCTTTGATAAGTGTTTCAAGGAATCCCAATGGAATCGTCCTTTTTATTGGTCATCCAAAATGAATAAAGTCCTGAGTATCTCAATATCATTAAGGATTTCAGTATTCACTTTGAGGAAAGAAATAATGTTCATGGGGATGGAGGTCAAAACACAATTGATGAGGGTAATCCTTCCTTCGAATGATAAAAATCAGTTTTTCTAATTTATGATGTGGTTGGAGATCTTATCAAAATACCCTCAAAGTGGAAAATACAGATTTTACCAGGTGAAAGAGGATTCCCTAGGTTATCCATGGGAAAGTTCATTATATGGATACCTAGCCTTAAATTAGTGTTTTAGCATGTCTTTATAGATATGAGGTTGGGAAGAAGTTGCAGCTCTTATCACAGTTGATAATTTGACCACTCCACCTGGTATATTCCACCATGATTCTATTAAAACCTATAATTGAGTGGTTTTATCCATTAGTAAAAAACACCATGTTTTTAGAAAAGAGAAGGTGGGAGACTCTATTGAAGTGGGAATTTTAATGGAATAGATGGATCTTTCCAAGATGAATGGAAGATGTAAGAAACCTTCTGAGAATGTCATGCACCCTAATAAAGACATTGGTAGAAATGGGTTGCCTTTACCAAGTCCTCTATCCTATTTGAGGAATGTACATTGTCTTACCATATATAGAATGGAAACTCAAGGTGATCTAAAGTAGTGAAAAAATAATTAAATCATCCAGGATGAGAATCTCATACGATCCATCACAAGGATGATGAAGTTCTACTCAAGTATATCATAGGAATTCTCCAAATCCACCTCAATAATGATATTGGATCCCTTTATATTCTTTTTAATATCCCCAATCATCTCATAAGCTATGAAAATTACTCTTTGAGTAGATATTCCCTTGATGAAACTATGCTGCTCTCCTAAAACCTAGTCATGGAAAATTGAGAAAGCCTTATGTTGATGATAGAAGCCATGATTTTATATGGAAGGTTGAACATGCTTATGGGCATGAAATGTATTAATAAAGAGTGGTTTTTAACATTTGGAATAATCACCATCAAGGTGGAATAAGTCACATGCGGAATAGATCCACCATGAAAGAAGTATCGAATAATACTAACCAGGTCAGTCTTGATAATGTCCCAGGAGGTCACATAAAAAGATCATGGGAAACCATCAGGTCTGAGAGAGATTTCAAGATTGAGGGACCTAGTTTCCTCCCAAACATTACCCCACTACTATAAAACAGGCCTTTAATAATGTTAGTATTTATCAGCACTAGAATAAAATGTAGATAAATGGTATATTTATCAGTGTATTCTTTAGCACTGATAAATTTATCCTTTTATCAGCACTTTCTTTAGTGCTAATAAATTTATCATTTTATCAATGCTTTTATTTTAATGATTATAATGGAAACTATTATCTCACTTCATTTGGAGCACTGATAAAGGGTATCCTTTATCGTCAATTAATTTTTATCATTGATAAAGGGTATGATTTATCAGCGCTTTTATGTTTATCACTCATAAATATTTCTTTCATCAATGAATTTTTAGCACTGATAAAATGAAATAATTAAATAAAAATATGTTTATTAAAAATAATTTACATATTATATTAATTAAATAATTATTGATAAAAATGATTTGATTGATTATACATTATTAAATATTAAACATTTTATTAATTAGATAATTATGATAATTAATTCTATTAAATTTTATATATATAATATGTAGATATATATATTAATGTATATAAATATGTTTTATATATTAAAAAATATTAATTCACTTTAAATTAAATTGTCATATATTTTTTGAATAATGGTATATAATAAAAAATTAATATGAATTAAAAATATTGAATAATTCATAGTACATGACATATAATTGAATGTCGTTTGATTTTTAAATGTAATATAGATCAAATGTGTGTTATATTGATTTCAAATATATGTAATTAATGAATTTTTATATACAATATGGACACACATAGAACTTATCCATTTTTTCAATATTGTTAAAGTGTACCTATATTCTTAATTTATTCTATTTCAATCATTTTGTACATATATGCATGCACTCAAATTTTGATATTCAGTAACAACGTTAAAAATATATTTGTAAAAAAATATTTATAAATAAAAAAATTTATAAATAAATAAATTTATAAATTAACATTCAATATATTTATAAAATTATATATATATAAATATATATATAAATAAATAAATATTTTTTAAAAAGTATTTATATATTTATAAATAAATAATTTCTATATTTAAATAATTATTAAATTTATAATAAATTTACATAAATAATGAATATATTTAATATATTTATATTTATATATATTTATTATATATATGTGCGTGTATAATTATATAAATATATATAATGATATAAATAATATCTTTTAAAAATATTTCACTAATTAAAAAAATTATAAAATTATAATAAATATATTTAAAAAGGAATATATTTACTATATTTATATTTATATTTATTTATTTAGTATTTATAATTATTTACAATTTTTATTTTTAATTATAATTATAAATCTTTTAACATCGCTTTAGTAATAAGCGTTGATAAAATAATATTTATCAACGCTTTTTCGCATTGATAAAGATGAGGATTTATCAATACTAAACAAAGAATAGATAATATGAATATTTATCAACGCTTTTTATGATTTTTTTGTGATATATTGTTTAGGTAACGATTTGTGGTATGTTGCTTGTACTGACTACTAATGTATGATATGTTTTTTATATCTGACACTGAACCTGGGATTTATTCATTGTTTTTTACTGATAAGCTTTATATCTTCTTACTAAATAATTTTTTCATATATGTATAAAAATGTGTATAATTTTTTCTTTATATTCTTATTTATTTAAAATTTATTTGAGGCACATTGGTGGTTTCCTAATGATTATATATGTGCTTATACCTTTCATGGACACCTCAGTGGACTTGTAGCTTCAGATGCTATTTTTTCGAAACCACATTAGTCGAGTGATGTATGTTCCTCTATTGGTTATTTGTATCATAGGGTCTTGTTCTTCTTATAATTAACTATGGCCCTTAGTTTTCTTATGAATAAGATTCAAAGGGGCCATCCCCATTTAATCACATGAGCTTTTATCACATCAATACATTACTTTTTGAATCATTATGAAGCCTTTAATTCATATTGTGTTTAAACATCAAGTTTTTATATATTTGATATTTCTTATAGACAATAAGTCAGTGAGTTTTTATACTGGTGTGACATGTATGTGTGTCTATATAGATATTACATAATTTATTTCAATAGTAGTTTATCTAATAGTTATTCATATATCATTTAATGATGATTTTGGGTCTGTATGTCCATTGAACCCAAGGGTCAAGCTAGATTTTTTTTTGGCCTTTGGTACTAATTTTTTCTATTTGGGGGGGACCACCTACCATTAATGGTTTTTTACAACCAAATTTTAAACCATTATTTATTAATTTTTAGGTCTGTTAGAGGTCATAAGATGGCTTATCCTTGTGTTATTTGGGTAATTCAGACTACGGTCATTACACTATCCATCTTTCGGTTTACAGATATAAAGATTAGT
Organism: Viscum album; assembly: GCA_963277665.1. NCBI lineage: Eukaryota > Viridiplantae > Streptophyta > Magnoliopsida > Santalales > Viscaceae > Viscum > Viscum album. The sequence goes on from OY728164.1 coordinate 1,823,816,482, forward strand.
GATAATATAATTTATTATCTACCTTTTTCTCCGCATATTTTTTTTCAAATTCCAACAGCCATTATTATTGTATTAGGAATATCTAGGCACTCGTATATTCTAGTAGAAATTATCCATATTTACCTAATGAGAATTTTCTATGACATTCACTTTTGATAATGAATATATTAACTGTATTTATTTATATATTGTATAAAATTAATATTTTATGAACCCAATAAGATGGATATGAATTAAAAATGGATGCATGAAAATCATTTGACAAAAAATATGAGGATATAGTTAAAGAGTTCATCAATTTTTCAAGAGATCATGAAAATGACCCCTCTAAAATCATATTCCCATGTTTACATTATTAATATTAAAGAAATATTATTCCATAATAGTTATAAGAACGTTTTATTTGTCACATTAATGGGCTATAAACTATAAAAAACGTAAAAAAGATTAACACTATTTTCGGTAAACCATTTTAGAAAAACCTTACAAAATCATTTTGGAATAAGAGATTAATTTTATTTGAATTACTATATTTGAATTGTTTATATATAAGACATTTTCTTGATGTCATTCATGTCGAAAAAAAATGTATTTGATGGTGTTATTTTCATGTTACTAAATATTCATGGAAAAACATAAGACGGAATCAAGTTTTGGTTGGACTTGACTAAAATGGGGATAAGGGAAGAGTTGGAACTGATGAAGGATAAAAGGTGTGATTTTCTTCCTCTAGTAACTTACACTCTCTCCAGATAAAAAAAATTTTAATTTTTCCTTTTCCTTACGAGTGTACAATTTGGACAGGGGAATTCGTCAAATATTAAGAATTTTGTGTCAATGACTATTTATAAGTCACAAGAACTAAAATCACATGACTTCCATGTTTAGATGTAATATTTAATGCATGTTTCTTTCTGTTGAATTATTCCTCAAAATATACAACAAACATTAACTAGACTTTGCTTCTTTTTCAAAGCCATATGCAGTAATGTTGTAGACCTGGGGAAGTTTCACATCATGATTAAGGATATTTCAATCATATTATTTGAATTAGAAATGTTATTCCCACTATTATTATTTGATATAATGGTTCAATTGATGTCTCACTTGATTAGAGAGGATCAACTATGAGGTATTATCCATTACAGATAGATGTACCCCATTAAAAAGTATACATATATTTTGAAAGGTTATATCAAGAATCGAAGTCATCCAGAAGGTTTTATTGCATAAAGATATATATTATTGAAGAATCTATTGAATTCAGTACTGATTACCTATCAGATGTAGAAATAATCGGTCTCCCAAAGTCTCATCACAATGAATGTCTTATCGGAAAATGGATTTCCAAGAGATATGTTGTTACAATTACCTTAAAAGAGTGGGAGAAAACACATATTTACATATTATGTATGATTGAAGATGTTTATCTGTACGTTGAATCCCAAAAATAAATCCATAAAGATTTTAATCCATCAATGAATGAAATATGGATATTAGATACACATAATAAATAGTTTATATGATGGTTCAAAGATAAAATTTATAAGGAGTTATCTAAAAATCCAAATTCAATTGCCAAACAACAAAAATGGTTGTCCATAGGATGGAATGAAAATGATATATCTTACACTAGGTCTGTAATCAATGCTTACACATTCTATACAAAATATCATAATTACTTCAATATAATAAAAAACAGTGGTGTTATGCTTGTGGCTTAAGTGATTCACATATCTAGTTCTAAGGATAAAAATCCAATTTATGAAAATATGTCATATTTTGGCATTATCGAGAAGATATATGATTTGGATTAAACAATATTTCAAGTGACTCTTATACATTACAAATGGGTTGATAATATCAATGGAGTGAAATTTGATGAAATAGGCTTTCTAAAGGTTAATTTCAGTATATAAGTGGAAAAAGACAATCCATTTATAATGGAATCACAAGTAGGGAAGGTAATTTATGCCTCTGATCCAACAAATAGGATTTGGTCGATTATCCTACTGGCGACTAGATGAAATGTCGATCCATAAAAATAAATTGAGGAAGAACCTTTCATTAAGAAATCACAATCCGTTCATGTCAGTCCCAATGTAGTCAATGTCTTATACGTTATAGGGTACCATAATGAGCGTATTTGGATTCCTGAAAGAGGAAAAAAAATCCTTGAAACCTTTAAAAAAAGAAAGACAGTTCATTGAGAAGGTAAAAAAAATTAAAATATTATGTTTTTTCCCAAATTATTATATGTTCTCTACTACATTAACATAATTTAAATTAAAATTTTGACTACTCAAGAAGACAACATGATGGTGTTACCAATCCCTCATAAGAACAAACTATAATAAATGAAACCCTTTTGATAGATGAAAATGTAATGTAATGATATACTGTCTCTATTTTATTGAAAAATTTATTTAATGGGACATTGATTTAATTATAATTAATCCTTACAGAGTTCATTTATTTTATAAGATTTGTGTCCATGTGTCATTCATTTGCAAGAAGATCAATGAAATTGTCTTTTCTCAATCACAGAGGTAATATTGATTCTTTCATAGTAAAATTATTGTTCATAGAATTAATATATTGTTTCATATTTTTGTTTAATTTATGTTTTCTAGTATTACTCACATAATAATTGTTTTTTTATATAGGTGGATTATTTTTTCCGATTTTGGGTGCGCTACCCAACTTTCATGCTCCTTCTCCCTTAAAATATTTTTCACCCCTATAATGGTTCATTTATCACCATCATACAAGTAACATACATTGCATTTATGGGAAGAGAAATGAAGTTTTATTTTCTCAATCACAGAGATAGTCTTCATGTTTTCATTATAAAATCATTATCCATAGAGTTAATGTATTTTTTCATATATATATATATATATTTCTTTTATTTCTTTTTAGTATTACTCACATAATAATTATTTTTATTATATATGTGGATTCTTTTGTTTGATTTGGGGTGCTCTATTCAAGATTCATGCCCCTTATCCCTTAAAAACTTTTCACCCCTATAATGGGGAATTTATCACTTTCATTCAAGTTACCTCCATTTCCTTTGTAGGAAGAGCAACAAAACTGGCTCTTTATAATAACAGAGATAATCTAGATGTTTTCATAGTGAAATCACTATCCATAGAATTAATTTATTATTTCATATATATTTTTAATTTATTTATTTTTATTATTACTCATATAGTAATTGTTTTTTTATATATGTTGATTATTTTTTTTAAGTTGGGGTGGTCTGTCCAACTTTTATTCTCTTTTTCCCTTATAACCTTTTCACCCCTATAATGGTGATTTTATCAATTTCTTTCAAGTTAACTCCATGGCCTTTTCAAGAAGATAAAAGACGTTGCATATGCTCAATTAAATAGGTAATCTTGATGTTTTCATAGTAAAATAAATATCTATATAATAAATGTATTGTTTTATATATGTGTTTAAATTATTTATTTTTAGTATTACTCAAATAATAATTCTTTTCTTATATAGGTGGATTATTTTGTTCATGCCTAGGTTCTATGTTAATCTTTCATCCCTTTTTTCACCAAAACTTCCACATACTTCTTCTCTTAGAAAACCTTTCACTCCTATAGTGTTGACATTTATGACTTTATTTCAAGTTCCCTACACTACTCAATCACAAGGGTAATATTTATATTTTCGTAGTAAAATAATTATAAAAATAATTATTGTATTATTTGATATTTATGTTTCATTTATTTATATTTAGTATTACTTATAATAATATTTTTCTTATATAGGTGGATTATTCTTTTCAAGTTGAGGTGTTTTATTCATAAATACTCAAGAAATTTTTGCTAATAGACAAATAAAGTCATTAGAAATAGTGGTGACATCGAATATTAGGATTTTTTTGAATGTATACAATAATTTGTATGTTTTAACTGTATAAACCAATTTTTAAAATGTCTATAATATAATGTTTTTTATGGTATTTGTGTTGTGAATTTCATTCCATTTAAATTCTATATTTGGACTTGTTTTTTTATATATGATGTGTTTTTAGTGTGTTTGTGGTGCTGTAGTGTGCTGTAATAGCATACAACACTATGGCCCTTTATCTGTGCTTTTAAATGTGTTGATAAATAGGACTTTTATCTGTGCTTTGAAAAGAACTGATAAAAAACACATTTATCATCCCTTTTCAAAGCACTGATAAAATTTCCTTATCAGTGCTTTTATAAGAACTGATAAATTTTTACTTTATAGGTGCTAAATTAAAGTACTGATAAATAGACCCCCTATCTACAATTTTTCTGTATTGAAAAAAGTCTTGGAATTTTAACGTCACTCACATTGTCAGTGCTTTTCTTGTACTGATAAAATCCATTTCTAGCACTATTAAAGGCCAATTTTTCAATAGTTCTCTCATCAAGATAGTTGGAAAAGAAGGAGTTGCATGAAAAGATACCATATACGATATCAAGTTGAATATATTATAATGTTTAGTTGGGTAACCATTATGTGCGTGTGGGTTTAAGCTACCAAGGATTGGAAGTGGGATTAGACCATACATTCAATCACATCGGGATAATTGGAATAAGATCCATCCTCCATATAGATGATTGGAGTGAATCTATTACATTTTTATTTTAAAAACACATGAAAAAATAATGTATTCTTGTCCCCTTCCTTAAACCAAGTGGATATGGACCTTTCGTGGAGAATCCACTCATACTCCATTGGCATTTTAGAGAGATTAGTTTTCTATGAGTGAGAGTCACGAAGGCCTCATAATTTCATTCCTCTTACAATTTAGTTTCCACCAGCTCTATATAAGCATTAATGACATCCTTGTCATGGATCGGGGTGGGTAGAGAGATAGCCCAATGTAGTGAGGTATCTCTTCAGGAAATAGAGTTTATTGTGGAATTCAGACAAAACAATTCCATGAATTGGATTTTCCTAGGAGTATTAAACCACATGATGATAGTAGAGGGAGTTATACCACAGCATGGAAAAGAAGAAATGGTAATTTCCATCACTTGAATAATTCAAATTAATGATAATGGAAGAATTGTCTAAAAGTGCTTGAATGAGATTAGAAAATGTTGAATTTATAAAGGAAGAGATGGAATGATGGTTGTTGAGGAAACAATCAAAACAAAACCATGTGCGACAAAATCCTTTTTGATTTTTTCACTAGGTGAACTTGTCACTCGAGAACCCCAAATCAAGAATACCATTCCAATAATAAAAAGAGGATAATTATATTCTAAATCTCTGAGTGTGTTGGCCTCAAAAATTATTCTTATAATTATCCATAATATTGTTGAGATCACATACCACTAGCTAGTCCATATCCCCTAAATTAAAGGCTTCAATATCACAACAAAGGATATCCTTTTTCCAAGCATCATACTTAGTATAGACAAAAGATAAGAAGAAAAATAAAAATCCTAAGTCAAATTTAACCAATATTCTATTCTCATAAAAATAAAGCTTCGTCACTGAGATGGAAAATATATATAAAATCCAAATATGGTGGTTGATGGTATCATCATTAATGAAATAATTCCTTCCTAGACATCTTGAGAAATCAAAAAATTTGGATGAGCATTGTTTTGGCTCAAGAATGACAATGAGAGAGTGGTTTTTTAAATCTTCATTACATTGAATATAATACTTATCTTAGTCCCCCAGACCAAAATAATTCTAGATGATGGTGGAGATAATTGAAATTAAGGTCATCTGGTTTTGGAACCCGGTGTTGGGAGGCTCTAATATTGAGAATGGGAGAAGTAATAGATAATAATCGAATGAGATCTGGTGCACACTCCATTCTATGATAGTTCTGTGGATATACGAGTTTAGGCCTCATCCTCCAAATCTTTAGGGTTTCCCAAATCACTTAAAATATCTAACAAAGGGAGAATTGGTATTTTTAGAGTATGAAATAAAAAACTGTTGTTATTTAAAAATGGTATCATGGAGAAGGATGAATGAACAGGATCATAGGGGGAGGAGAAGATAGGGAGAAATTAAAGAGGGTAATATCCATCCATTGAGATTTTGAGCTTTCATTGTGAGGGGACTAGATCTGCAACATGAAGGATGGAGGAACTATATATATCCTTTGTAATAAAGGAACGCGATTCATTTATAGGTTGATTGGGAGAGTTTTTAGCTTCTGAGTCTTGACTGAAGGGGGAGGTGATAACTATAAGAGAACCACAGAGTAATCATAATTTTTTGTACTAGGAACCAAACCCATGGGATTGAATGACGTGTAATCTTCGGTAGATGGGGGAAGAGATCTATCACTAACTGTGGGATCTGGTTGAAAATCTGGTTCTCGATTAGATGACTTCTTTCTATACACAGATAATGTGTGGCTATGGAGGTGACATGTAATGCAGCATTGGGGCGACGATGGATAAAAAATGTGCTACCTCCATTTGAATGAGTCTTCAACCAAAATAAAAAAGCTGAAATGCATGGATAATAGATATATAATGTGATGTAGATCCATTCTACCATATAATCTGGAATATGGAGGTTGTGGTCGTCTACACAAAAAAATCACCTAATAAATATCCTATTTTCTTTAGAAACACAACGTTATGTATGGGGAGATGGAGACCTAGAAGATCCACCCACACCTCCATTAGAGGATACTCCTTAACTCAATGGACCTCCATTGACCAATAAAAAACTCAAAACTCCATGGTTTGATAGATCTAGGGCCTGAGACCAATATTTGGTAAATTCATCATGGGAATCCAAGATGTCATGAAATATATTCTTATTTAGCATTGAGAGACTTTCAAGATGTTCTAACCCCCAAGAGTTCACAAAGTTAGGGAAGATAACCAATGGATACTTTTCTGAGCCAAGGCTAGCCACCAAGGTCCATTTGAGGAACTCTAATGATTCCTCAAAGTTATGGTCTAGAATGTTTAGCAATAGAGATCTATCCTTGGAGCCAACACATGAAGAATTTTTATTGACCATTGTGAACTGGGGAAGAAAAGAGGTCTGAAAGGTAGGGGTTTGAGAAAAATTTATTTCAGCGATAGTCCAGGGGGAGGATCAAGGTACTATAGCTAATGGGTGTCATCCTATGAGGGAATAAGAGGAGTGACTAATGATTGAGAGAGGGGGTAGAGTAATATCCATTTTTCGTTGGGTGGGTAAGCGTCTCCCCCTCTAGTATAGTGAAGAACCCTACAATGGTTAAAGTATTTTGAAAATACAGAGGTGTGTACAGTGAGTTCTTCACTAGAATTTTATCTATCCTTTTCAATATATAAAATCATACACATACAAAGAAAATATATAGTAATAAAAAACTATTTCAAGAACTAATTCATATGAAATACAACATAAAATATTACATAATGTTAACATATATAGTTTGATTTTTGTACATGTTTAGTGGCGGTGTTTCTAGAAGATAAATGATGTGAATTAGTGAGTTACATGAAGAAGTAGTAGTTTCATGTGATGCATTTTTTTGAATTAAATTGAGAACATTCTATATTAATAATATGAATTAAATATTCATGTAAGCAAGATTTGGGAAGTATAAATAAATAAGAGGTAAAAAAATTGTGTGTGTATAAAATTGTGTTTTCAACTGTGCATAGTAGGTCAGAGAAAACCAATATTGCATTGTTTCTAGAGAGTGATATTAGATATTAGGTGTACTATAAATATCAATGAGATATCAAAAGCCGTGTATAAATGAAATATTAGAAGTTGATAGGTTCTTATATTTTAATGTGAAAAGGTTTGACAGTACAGATATTACCTTAGATCGGTGAGTTTATACTTGAAGAAAAACAAGGACCATAGATCACTGCATCAACATCTAGTGCAAGTTGAATCCCTATTCATATAAGTTGGAGAATACATTGAAGAATATTTAGTATTATAGTATAAACAAACTGATCTTTTCCATAGGTAGCTCAACTAGTGGGAGTCCATAAAGACAACATTAGTAGGAACCCAATTTAAAGATCATCTCAGGAGATAGACCACTATAATCATTAGTGATAATAAAATTTGGGATTTTTTCTATCAGAAATTTTTTTAGATTGTATGTATGTATCTGACCATCCTAAACCTAGAAATCATTTATTCACCCACATTGTGGGTGAACCTTGTAAAAATACTTGTGTGTTTTTTATTTCTTTTATTTATTTCAATACAGATGAAGTGAGACATTAAATAATAAGGGATCGATATATTAACTGATCAAAGAGGTTGATTTGAAAATATGAAATTGTAAAAGGAACATCATGAATTCACCCCACTCCCCTCTTCATGATATATCTAGACCTGGTTAATTCATTAATATAATAATATTTTTATGATATGTGATAGTAAATTAAAATGAAAAGTGTTATATATAATTAGAATATAGAAAGAGGATATCACTATTATACTAGTTTAAGATAAAGTACTTTTCACTCAATATTCTAAAAAAATTTAGGATATGTAATGACAATGAAAAATTTAAAGAGTTAAATTTATATATAATAAAAATAAAAGACACCCTTTCTTGAAGGATCATACTAGTCAAAATGAAAATTGATTTACAATTTATATCCTAAGAGAGTTTTGGGTAGGGTGGAAGTGAAAAATGTAAAGAGTTATATTAGTCACCATAAAAAGGTGTTATTACTTTTTCCTAAAATAATTTAAAATGTGTAGGTAAATATAAATTTAATAGTTACATTTAGTTACCATATTAAAGTGTTTTTCACTTTTTCCTAAAATGTTTTAGGAGGATAGGTAAACTATAATGTAAGTAGTAACATTATTTATACTAAAAAAAATTGGAATGGGGTTCCTAGGATAATTATGATGAACATAGAAAGAGAATTAATTAGAAAATAGAAGATGAAATTGTAACATTTTATGATGTGACGTTAAGAAGTTTTAATGTGATCAATAAGTTGAATATATAAGAATAATATTTCTATGTATTATACAAATTAGTTTACGTCATATATATTTGTCAATAATAATTTTAGAGGGGTGGTTTTATCATATGTCCACATAGATATGTGACTAGGATTTCATATAATGTAATGTGTTAACAAAACATAGAAAATCTAGAAAACGTAAGGCTGATTTGGAAGTTTACCATGTGTGATATGAAAAAATGGTGCTTATGTTGGTTTATTTAAATATTATTCAATAGTTTAAGAATATTAAAATGCATACTATTAAAAGGAAATCTATATTTTATTATTTTTTCAGGTTGGATACATAAATGTAAATACAGTTATAAATTTTACTATGTGTAACGATAATTGACCTCCCAGCGTACGACTTTGGGTTTATCCCTAACTAATGTTTATAATGGTGTATTAGTGGTTATGTTGAAATGTTAAGGATGATATGAGTATGATTCTTTCATAGTGATACAAAATATTCTCCTGAGGCTCAAAATAAATAATAGGATTATTTTTGTGTTCTAGATGACCTTCTAGGTATACCACATAGAGTGTCATAGAGATTTCAATGGAAAATAAGGGCATAAGGATCATATTTGAGTCCCCACTACCTAAGGATGGTGATATACAAAGCATGAAAACATTCATTCTTTGATACCCTATATACACAATTCTGCATATTGACTTAGCTAATACATGGGTGTTTGGGTATGTTTTTTAATGTATCATTGGTGTGGGCTTAACTAATATGTAATTTTTCCTCTCATATAAATATTATGACTTATGGGTCCACGATTGTGATAGACTATGGCAGTTTATATACAAAATAATATATATATATATATATATATATATATATATATGGTTAAGGGAAATGTGATGTTCTTATCCCAAAGTATGAATTACATGTGATGTATTAATTGATCAGATCATTCTACACTTAGAAAATTGAGAACATATGAGTTCTATATATGGGATTTTTCTGATGATATGTTATCCATGGTCATTAAATGTCCTGGAAAAAGGTAAAATATGAGAATACAAGTTTTTATATGATTCATACTAGTAGAAATAGGTATAGTGATACCTTTTTTATGGATATAATGTCAGACCCCTTAATATATTATGTAAGAATGATGATTTTCTAGAGACCTTCCTTTTCATACATATATTAATTGAGAAATTTAAATTTGTTTGAAAAATCATAAAATCCTACAAGGAAACATAATTTGGTTTACTAAATATGAATTTAGTTTGACTTAGTGAGATACACTAAAATTTTTTAAGAGTAAATCCAAAATTATTTTGGATGGGTATTCATAAGGTATCACATATGATTTGATATACGGTGAAATTAATAATAGTTTTCCCAATGTTTTTTAGAATATATCCAAAAGTAATATTGGATATGGATACATTAGTTTTTATATATGATACAATATAAGGTGAAATTGAAACACATATATTTAGATTTAGTAAAATTTGAATATTGATGGTAAAATTCCATAAATATTTATATATGTGTGTATGTGTGTGTGTGTTTGATATATATATATATATGTGTGTGTGTGATGGATTTCCTAAAAACTTAAATCTAGATATTGAAAGTGTAATATAGATTATGCTACTTATAATAATAATTATCATTTTTATTTTTCTATCTTCTACATGGGTATCATTTAATCAAGGGTTTTACAAGATGAAGCATTTGGGAAGAAATTCATTCATGATATGAATGAATTTACTATCCATGGCATTTATCCATGTGTTAAAATACATGAATAAATGATATAACACCCAATTAGTGTCCCATAAATGAATATATATATTACTACCATGTGATGTCATTATGGGTAATTTGATTTTACTTTTCTAAAACATCCAAATATCAAAATATCTCTTATTCTTATTCCTTTTCATACTAATATACAAAAACATCATGGGTGAAAGGATAATTTTATATGTATTACATGTGATTTAGCCAAAACCTATAGATACACTATGGACGTGGGATGATTTTATTTTCCACTATGTTATTTATCTCAAACCCATGTGATGGCATTATAATATGTTACATTATATATTTAGTGTGATGTATTAATATTTATAGTGGTTCTTCATTTCAATTTTACTAAATGGTTAAATATATCTTTTATTCTAGATTTAATACATATAGTTTTACATTTCTTTATCATGTTTTAATAATTTTAATATAACTTTTACAAAACCCTTCACTCTTCAATGAGGAAATCCTATGGAAGGATTAGAACAAGGATAAAGATTTAGTTAGAACAAAAAAACTAGAACATGACAAGGATGACTTGAACATATGTCGAGTGGGTCTATATTTTTTAGTGATCATATAATTTTAAGATGTACAACTATGTTCTATAGTATAATACGTTCATGTTCCATAAGTAACAAGTTCATATGTACCAAAATTCTCATGGAATGTGGATTCTCAGGGTAGAGCTTCAGAAGGACGGGGTATGAAAAGAGTGTAACTTTAAATATTAAGGTATTCAACCATAGTTATAAGACCATTGAAATGGTTTTATTATGGAATGAAAAATTTTATACTTATAGATAGTGTAGACCACAAAATCTAGAATGAGGAAAGTATTTTGATCAACTCATTATAGTAAGAGTTATTAATGAAGAAAGAATTGGATTCCTTACATATTTTTGAAATAATAAATCTAACATAAGTTTCTCAAGGCCATAGGGTAATGAAAGAAAAATTATTTTGTATAAAAGTGGATGTGGAAAGTAAGAAATGGTATGATACATGATTGTTTATGAAGGTATTTATGTAATTTAAATGATTGGATTTTATTGATATTTTTCTCCTAATGTTAGGTATATGATGATTCATATAGTTATCAACCTTATTTCCATAGCATTATTGTTTCTTGAACAAATTAATTTCAATACCATATTCCATTATAATGATTTAGAAGAATATATTCTCATAGAGTGTTTGTAATGTTTTGTATTGAATAGAACAAAAGGTATAGGGATCAAACTCGGATGGGGTATGTATGCGTATAATCATGAACCTTGTTAGTGTAATGATAATTTTGATGCCCTCATGGACAAATCTAATTTCATTCAGTGAAATGTGGATCATTGTAATAATTATAAGGTGTTTAAAAATGGGATTTCATTCAAGATCCATCATTGTATTGATGTCATGCACTTATCCAGACCTGTGAACTAATGGTTGTGGATGTTGAAATATGATTTTTTCAGAATACTCTAGATGAAGGATCTTGGTTCTGAAAATAGATGTTTGGGAAGAGGATCATAAAAGACTATATTTTCAATATATTGTTTGTGTCATTATTAGAAAACATCTTAGTGGTGTTCGAGAGATTTGGAATGAGTGATTCTAAACATGTTATCACCATCTGGTTGGACACTTCACATAATCCGAGGAGAAGAAACCTAAAATAGATGATGAGGTTTCATACATGGTAAAGGTTCTATTTGAATCAGTTTTGGGATGTATGATGTATTCCATAGTTTTTACAAGTTTTAGTATTTCTCTTGTAGTTGGTGTCATTAGAAGGTTCATAGTGAATCCAAGAAAGGATCAGTAAGAGTCTATTTGGTGGATTCACTAGTATCTCAATGGTTTGGTTGGTTTGGAACTTTGATTTGAAATAGATCATCCATTACAATGGTATGTTGATGATAACTTTGGAAGAGATAAAAACTCAAGGAAGTGTTCCGCTAGATTTTTTTTACATTTTTAAGAACTATTATGAACTATATTTTGAGACTCTAGCCTTTATTATCATTGTCAACCACCAAATATGATTATTTTGTAGTTAAAGAATATGGGAAAGAGTTGGTGTTGTTAATATAACTGTTAAAGGGAATCCAAATAAGGTAATAAATCTTATTGTTTTCTATGATTACAACAGTTTGATTAAATTGGACAAGAATATGGTGTTTCACTAATGGAGGAAACACCTTTAGCTAAAGTATCACTTCATCTGTAAGCTTATGGAAGATTAAATATTGGAAAAATATAAGGTGAGTGTGAGTTAGAATTAAATTTATATATTGACTTAAGTTATAAATTAGGAAAGTCTAGGGTAGTGTTGCACTTTATGGAGGCTTGGATAGCTTAGTGGTCATACTATCATAGAAGGAAAAATGGAAGGAAATATTTTTTTTCAAACTTGGTGACTAGTGACCCAAAATACTTTTTGGTGAAGCCTCAAAAATGATTCTTAAAGTAGATTTTTTAAGATTGGTATGGGAATTTATTATATGGATAAGTATTATAACATATAGAAATGATAATCTTCCTAAAGTGTGATGATAATCCAAATAATAAAGAAATTCATGACCATAATTCATAACTAAACCAACATCATTGATAGATTCCAAAAGTGCATATGTGGAAGGATGAGTTTCAGACTCGTGCACTATTCACCCGATATAGAATTTTTATTAGTGAGATCAATGGGTTTTTGGTAATGGTCATGATCAAATAGAGGGTTGTCCATAAATGTTATCTGGTGATATAACCAACTAAAATAGTTCTCTAAAATGGAACTCATCTATAAAAATATTGTTGGTTCACTTTCACAATAAAGGTTTTGGTTTAATTTTTTTTATCTTGTGATTTAAAGTGACTATTGAATCTCGTATCGATGTAACCACTTGTTTCTATTATGTTTAATTTGTTTAGTTTCCTATGTATTATGACTTGTTCAGAACCAAATTGATTATTATGTTCCTTTATTGAGTGCATTAATTATGTTTAATTTATTCTATTTTGGTTGGGTTTTGTGACTGATTCCAATCAATGTTTGGATAATTCATGGATAGAGGGTGATTATTCTTATTGTGGATGTTCTGATTCATGTAATTAGATATTATTGACCATTCAGATATCTCATTTCCACCTTTATGGATTCCAATGGTTTTCTTGTATTGGAATGCTGGTTTCGACACAATATATATACACATTTTTCATGGTTTATATTATTTTAAATATAATATATGAATATATTTAAATATTTTAAGGAAGGGAAAAATTTTCATTACTCGTGGTTTAGATAAAATGTTTTACTTCTATGACACTACTAAATTATCACAATTATATGTAATTATGGGAACAAAAATATAAATTCTAGGGAAAAAATCCTTTAACCCCAATGCTAAAAAATAATAAATAAAAAATTTACAAAAATAATGAATAATAAACTATAAATTTTTAACACCCCAAAAATTTTAAGATGTATCCTTAAAAAAATAAAAATATATAGATTATAACATAAAACAACAAGAAATAAATAAAATAAAACCAATAAAATCAACTAAAAATAAATTATCTAAATAATAAAAATTTATTAACAAATTATTATATAGTTTATTTGGTCAAACATTTTACTAAATATCTATTAAATCTTGAGAAGGATAAATCTTCAAATTTTTATAATATCTATGATGATATTGACAATATGTGTACACTAAACTTGAAATAATTGGTTTTTTTCATGATAAAAATGAAAAAAGTTTTCACATAATAACCTATAAGGTTCTAAATCAGATTGGAAGGTGAAGAACTAGCAGACGCTAATGATCCATTGGCCAATCCTGAGTACCCATCACTTCTCATTCATCATATTGCAGCACCCCAATTCAATGCACTCCGCATAAATCGTTATTATTATACATAAAAACTCAACCCGATGGACTCTGATCACTCACCACATGTATCCCCATTTAATCCCCTCTCATTATTTTATATCCCATACCTAGAATCCCTAACACCACTTGAACATAAATACCAGCTGCCGACTATACTCCAACGGCTTCTCCAGTACCCATCACGATTGCATGATTCTCACTGGGAATGGTAGTTTATATTTCCTTCAGTAGTCCACCATATCTTCTTCATCCTCCCACTTTATTATGGGTATTATCCTGTTTTAGGCATCAAATGCAAGAACTTTTCTATTGGTGATGATCTGATATAGTACACCACCACAAGTGATGGTCGGGTTGTCTCTGCAAATGATAAACACATCCCAATGAATCCATAAATGTCCCCTAAGACACCTACATGACTATTCATGAGATTCAAAGACATCATAGAAATGGGATTCGAATAACTCTAGGACATTCCCCATGAGGGCATGGTGGGTCTTTGAGACCTGAATGATTTTGTACTGGGTAATGCTAGAGCAAATCACTTCCATGGCCACGGATAGAGTAGAAAACCATATCCTAGGTTATTTTAGATTTCACCACTACCTAGTGGTGGGCTTGAAAACATAAAAATCCATAATATTGGGGGACACCACTCGATAGAGAAGAATCCCACTATCCACCATCACTATGAAATCCACTCCCCTCCTAAGAAAGTGAACTAGGTTAAAAAGTTCTCTCGCATCACTATCTTGGTTATGTCAATAACTATAGTTTCCACTAGTGTTAGAGGTAGAGATGAAAGAATATGAAGTGTTAGGTAAGGTCTCATTTTAACAGATGAGTCCATAGATGGTGTCTTTCTTCTGGCTTAGCCTTTGGGAGAACATAGACTCCCACGTCGCTAAGCTGAAGTCCCAACAGAGAAGGCGGGACTGGCCAAATGTGAGGACCAACTTCCTAGCCAGAATCTCCGTGACAGTTTCCTTTGGGAGAAAACATAAATCCATTTATATAAGGTGGAATATTTATCTTATAAGGGTTTTTGTACTCATGTGTGCATATATATATATATATGTATATTATATCCTAAACACTACAAATTTTTTTAAACTTTTTGGGATATGAAAAATATGAAAAGTATAGTTGAATATTGATTGTTAATAGAATTAGATTTTGATCAACGTGTATTAAAAAAATTTATAATCTACATATTTCTAAAAGAAATTTGTCACAAAAATATAAATATCAATATAAATTTTAAATTTTAAATATTAAAATATATATATTAGAAAATAAAATTTCCAATCTACGTATGAATTATATTAAAATATATACTAATATATATATAATTATATTTTAATATATTTATATTTTATGATATATAAAATAATATTAAAATAAGATTTCAAAAGGAAAATTTATTGAAATAATTATTATAAATATAATTCATATATGAACTCTAGTTGTGTGTGTGTGTGTGTATGGTATATACAATGGATGGATTCAAAATATTATAAATTTAAAAAGAAAAATATGATTTTGTAATAAAATATTTTAAATTTTAAATTATTATATATATTTTAGAAAATAAAATGTATAACTTATTATCTATAAATATGAATTATATGAAAATATAATTCATAATATTTTTAATATATATTAATTTATATATATATATATATTGTAAATAGTTATATATAAATATATTTTAATATATATTTATATATATATATATCATGAAAATTGAAATATATAAATTTTATGTGTGAATAAATGTAATTATAATAAAAAAAATATGAATTTATTAATATAAAATAATGTTTGTAACAATGCACATAAAGATAGGGAGAGAAAGACCTTATGTGATGGGGCAGAGATGGGGGTGTGTTCATTGATTTTCAAGATTGTTCAAACATTCCTCAATTAATAGTGTGGGGGTTCAAACCCCACTCACCTCCCAAAATGAGATACAATATTTTTTGTGACCTTTCATCAAAGATAAAAAAAATAGTGTTGATAATCGGGCCTTTTATTGATTTTTTTTATTCAAAAATGATATAATTCCTCTTGTTTAATAAAAACATAGTTTTTGAAACTCTTCTACCTATTTAATAAGCTCTTCTTCCAAAATATTGGTCAAATATTTGAGTTTTATTAGACCATTTGACTCCTAAATATACAGTATGTACTGCAATCTGGTTTCTATTTTTTTAGAAAAAAATAATTTTATTATAATTATGTGTCATTTATGAATCTATGAAAATTTGTGTGTGTGTAAAATGAAAAACACACACATTGTAATACCCCAAGATTTTAGTTTATATTCTTTTAAATGAATATTATGTTTGATTTCATGTAACATACATAAAATGAGATTAAAAAAGAACTATGATATACTATAGTCATGGTTTACTTAAATGATAACCAGTATAAGTCATGGTCAAATATAGATCCTATCCTACTAACGGATATGAAGGATTTTAAAAGGAGTCATCATTTTTGTGGGATAGAGTTTTATAAATTTCCTTTTTAAATGATTTATAATATATGATACTCTTCTGATAAAAGCTTCTAATGTATATAATATCATCATTATCATCACATATTTGAATGATCATGTTACCATTCCTTAAATAAAACATTTGAATGACAATGTTACGATTAATTAACTCACACATTTCAATGACTATGTTACCACTTCTTAACTAGCATATTTGAATGACTATGTTACCATTCCATAACTCACATATTCGAATGATCATGTTAATTAACTTTTCAATTAATTAAACATGTATATCCAATTAATTAATTCATCAATTAATTAATCAATATTCACAAACATAAAATCCCACAATTAATTCCACAATTAATTTCCTCATTCATAATTTCAACATATTAATAATTAATTTGACAGTTAATTATTCAAATCATAATTTCATAATCCAAAAAAACCACATTAATTAATGATACAATAAATTAATCAAGTTAAACAATATTAATAACTCCATAATTAATTTAACAATTAATTATTCATGATCTAAAATCCCAACATCCCAATTACAGATTTCTATTTATTAATTTATTGGCCAAATTAAATTAAGTTAATCAAGGATGAAATTTATAAACATCTAATATAAATTATACAATTGCATACACATAATTGTATTCTAGACTATGGGATTTGAATTTTAGACCACATACCTCAAGATTGGTGATGGAAAATGCTCACCAAAAAATATCCCCAAATTGATCATAATCAATCAAGAACGTGTCATAGAATAAGATTTAGATACGACTCCATGAAAGTGGAGGAATCAATGAAAAAATCCTTATGTTTATGATATAAATCGGATTATGGACACCACTCAACAAGAACTAGGTAATCCATTATCAAAGGGTCAAGAAGATGATTAATAACTATAAGAAATACCTTAAAAATATAGGTTCAGACATCCAATATATGATGTGATATCACTTCCAAATCAATGTGGACTCCTAGAAATCAATAGTAGAAGACCCACAACAAGGATGGAGGTGCGTTGAGGGTCTTTCATCGAAGGTGGAGGTGCACATAGAAATTTCAGTCAAAGAAACTGATGTGTGGAGAATCATCAGTCAAATACTATTGTGCTCAAAGTGTATGTGGTGATTAAAAAGGTTTTCAGAGGGTTATGCATTGCTGGATACACATTTTTTAATTCACTGGGTGTAAAAATTACAAGATGTTAACTCCCATTTCATGCTGTGTAACTCATTTCCCCTATTTTTGAGTGAAATCTCATCAAACCCTTTAAAAAAAATTAATAAATATTACACATGGTGAAATATTATTTAATGGGGTTTTATTTTACACATGGTGAAATTTTATTACAAGTGGTGTAATATTACATGTGGTTTAATATTACATGTGGTGAAATTTAATTTCAAGACATGCCGACATGTGGAGAAAGATAGTTACAGGGGCTGTAAATTTTTGAAGTTGGTAATTTATTCTAGACATGCATTAAATAGAAAACAACCCATTTTGACAAAAAAAATTAAAATATTATTACCTCGAAAGAGACGATATTTTATAATATCCCCACCTTGTAACAGCTCGTCCTCAAGATGCACTCTTAAGCCTCTCTAAGTTTATAATTCAAAAAGATTGATCCACTGATACTACATAACTACCCCCCTTTCCCATGTCTCTTCCTATGCATACCCATGTTTCCATAATACACAATGTATTGGCACATTCATTCCCTACAACACTTTCTCACTATGATCCAACACATGAATCAGATGATCCTCAAAGCACGCAACTATCACTAGCTTGATATCATCTACATCGATGACATGAGAAGGTTCGGGGTGATATTTTGGTAGTTTTGATAAATGGAAAAAATCATTCATAGCACTATATTTTTGTGGAAGACCCAATCGGTATGCCACTATCCCAATTCTCTCTATGATTTCAAAAGGTCCAGCAAACCTGGGCACAAACATACAATGCCTTTATATCCTACAGTGACCCAAACTAATAAACACTTGAAGGAATACATTATCACCCTATGTAAACCCTATGATTCATCTCTGTCTATTAGAATATGTCTTCTTCCTACTATGAGTTGTAGTCATACATTTCTGAATCAACTACACATATTCTTACATCTCCTATATGAGACTCAATCCCAAAAACTCTAACTCACCTGGTTTCATCTAGAATAGCAGTGATCTACAAGCCCTACTATAAAGAGACTTTAATGGTACCATATATATAGTTTCCTGATAACTATTGTTATAGGAAAACAACACTAAGGCCAAATGTTTCTCCTGAGACCCAGTGGAGTCTAGAACACATGCCCAAAACATATCCTTATGCACCAGTATAGTACATTCTAACAACCCATTTGTCTATGGGTGGAGAGTTATACTCAATAATACTTGTATACCAAGTGCCTTCTCCAATCCCTACCAAAAGATTAAACTAAAGTGAAAATCACAATCTGATACTACAGTCTATTGAACCCCATGCAGATAGACTATCTACTGAACATACAGTTCTTCTAACTACTCTACTATGAAGGTTTCCATTATAGGAAAGAAATGAACTTCCTTTTTCAGTAAATCCATAATGACCAAATATATAGTAATTATTATTAAGATTCTTTGGAATACCTACCACAAAATCCATGCTAATGTCATCCCACTTCAATTCTATAATGGAAAATTATTGCAGTAAACCTCCAGGTCATTGATGCACTACCTTCACCTACTGACAGGTGAAGCATCGTGTCATGAAACCTATAATCTCCTTCTTCATACACATACTCAAAACCCTTCATCGTAGGTCATGTTACATCGTGTTCACGCCTGGATGAACCATCCACATTGAGGCATGAAATTTCCACATGATCTCCTCTCACATGTTTTTTTGGAATAACCAATTGATCCTTCACATAGATAATCTCATCCACATCTATCATCCAGTCAGAAGGTGTCTCACAACCTTAAAATATTTTCCTCTAGGCCAATCACACTGGGTTCTCATATTGCATGTCCCTGATCCATCTCAAAAGTGTATACTCCACTAAAACTGATACGAGTGTTATTTACTCCAATATCTCAGGAACCACTACATGTATCTTAGCTAGCAACGTCATCATATTCCACTCAATACTAGATTCTTTAACCATCTAAGTTTGAGTTTTCCAACTCAAGGTTTCAGCCACATTTTTTCTTTTCCTCAATTTATATGTCAGCTCAAAGTCAAACGACTACATATATTCAACCCATCTCAGATGTCGAAGATTCAAATATCATTGTGAAAAGATATACCTCAAGCACTTATGATCTGTATAAACTGTAAACTTTTATCCCAAAAGGTACCATCACCAACATGTAAGATCATTAACCACTAATTCCAACTCGACGTCATGAGTAGTGTAATTCCACTCATGTATACCCAACTACCGAGACCCATATGCCACAAATTTATCCCCTTGTATCAACACAGCTTCGAGTTCAATCCCAGAAGCATCAAAATACACCTTGTACTCCGCACCTGAATCATGTTGGATAAAAATTGTTGCTGATGTCAATTGCTTCTTCAACCACTAAAAAGATTTCTCAAAAGACTCCAACCATTCAAACTTCACTCCCTTTTTGGTAAATCCTAAAAGTGGTGTTGCGATATGGTAAAATTCTTGGATGATTCTTCTATAAAATCCAACTAATAACAAAATTCTTTGGATATAGAAAACATTCATGGGATGCTCCCAAGAAACAACTACCTGAACCGTCACTGGGTCCACTGACACACCATACACCAAGATGTTGTTCCCTAAAAAGTGTACCTGGTCAATCCAAAACTAACACTTAGCTATCATGGAGTATATCCGATTCTCTATTTGTTTACTCAAGATGATGTCAAGATGTTGGGAATGATTGTCATGAGTCTAAAAGTACACCAAGATGTCATCCACAAACACCACTACAGACTAATATAGATACAAATGAAAGAACTTGTTCATCAAGTCCATAAACACTATTGGTGTGTTTTTCAATCCAAAAAACATTATGAAAAACCCATAAATCCCCTAACTTCTCCTAAAAGCATTCCTTAGTATATCAGATGTTTGAACTCTCAACTGATGATACCACAATCTCTAGTTGATCTTTGATAACACACAATCTCCCTTTAAATAGTTAAAAATATCATTGATATAAGGAATAGGATAACAGTTATTCAAATTAATCTTATTCAACTTCTAGTAATTGATGCACAAACAAAAACTCCAAAAATCCCTCTTTGAAAACAACACAGTTGATCCCCAAGGCAACAAACTCGGTTTGATAAATCATGTATCCTTCAATTACTCGAGTTGTAGTTTGAAATCAAGAAGCTCGATCGGTACCATTATGTATGGTGGAATAGAAACTGAATCATCCCCTGACATGAGCTCAATAGTGAATTCCACATCTCTCTTAGGTGGAATCCTTGGGATGTCTTCTGGAAAAGATTCCTAAAATAGTATTACTACTGGTGGAAGGAAATCTTTCTGAACACCTTCATCATCCAATGAAAGACTAGAAACATGGGCTATGAGATCTCTCATATGTTGAGTATTTATAACTTCTTAGGCTACCTGGATATCCCACTCCCCATAGTGAATGTAATGGTCACCCACATGAGGCATAATCCTCATCCTCCTACAGTAACAATCTATGTAGGCTTGGTATGTGAATATCTATCCCATACCTATAATTAGATTGAAGCATAACATGTTAAGAATATATAGATCCCATAGAAAAAAGTACTCTATGATCCCAAGAGAACACCCCTTGCACATATATATGCCTCTAGACCATACTCCTAAGGTTGTATCTATTGTCATAACCCCACTAACAAAATCCACCACCAGGCTCAAAACATTTATTTTTTTATGAAAATATAAAGGAATGAGAGGCACTAATATCAAATAAATCACTTTATAAAGTAGATTATACTAGAATAGTACCTCTCATTATCGATGGCCCAACCTCACTATTAATAAGTATAGGTTTCACCAAATGAAACTATTGTTTCCCTCTTCCATGTGATGTTTTCTAACTCCCATGAGTTGCACTACTCTATTTATTTGGGATATCTTGACCAGAACCACCATCTCCTCTACCTCTACCACATCATCTAGTAGAACTCTAGATTCTATACTGATATGGTGCAGAAGACCCTTTCCCACACTCTAGTTTTTTCT
Source organism: Viscum album (assembly GCA_963277665.1). NCBI lineage: Eukaryota > Viridiplantae > Streptophyta > Magnoliopsida > Santalales > Viscaceae > Viscum > Viscum album. The sequence continues at coordinate 1,823,838,848 of OY728164.1, forward strand.
GGATTCTCCATCACTACATTAATACCTCAGGTTCCTACTGATCCTTTATATATTTCCCATATTTCTGCAAGATTTTCACTCAACTATGGTCATGGATAGTGTCTACAATAGCGGCATGTCCAATTGCACTGGTGCAGAAATACTAGAGAAAGTTTATGTATAACTGACCCCTCTCTCTAGTCACTCAAATTCCTACTACCCTGGCTGACATCCTCAGAACGTCGCTTCCTGGTCTCAAATATCATACCACATGATCATCTATTAGGAATCACTTTTCCTCCACTAGAAGAATCCTTCAGGTTCCCCTCATAGATGATAGCTTGATTCACCACCTCTGAAAACTTCTTCAACCTGAATATATTCATGTGGGACTTAATTTCATACATAAGTGCATCTTAAACCTCTTTTTCAATGTAGTCTCATCTCCTGTAAATGTTGGAAAAAATTGCTGAAAATTTTTGAAGCGTCCACCATAGTCCATCATAGACATGCTCCCATGAATCAATCTCATGAACTCATCTAGACTTTCCTACCTAAGATTATCTAGGTAAAAGATATCAAATAACTCATCTAGAATGTTCTTATATTCCATAGCCTCAAGCTATCCATTCCATTTCTGAATGTCCAACCAATGCTTCGCATGACCATGTAACATATAGGCTTCCAAAATTACTCTCTTCTCTACACGTTTCTTTAAATGGTTACGTATAGTTTGGATGGACTCAATTCAGAACTCATATCCCTCAGGTACACCCACTCTAGTAAAATTTGGAGGTTTCTACAACTGAAACTCACTCATTATATCATACATGCTTTTCACAACCCACCCGGGGTCCCTATCCATGAGTTCCATGAAGTGAGAAAAGTACTCTCAAAACATCCCCCCTGCTTCATCCCCTGGTACTATCAGTGCCTTAGGTTCTACTACTAGAGGATCATCATAACCATGTCCTCTGGTCTTCCTCTCAACATGAATTATCATGGAGGCATAAATCTACAATGAAAACAACATGTCTTAGGACTCACAACACAACTTTATAATATTAATGTTCATGGAAATCACAACAAGTCTTTTCCCCAAACCTCATCTCACGGTCAAAACAGGGGCACTATTACTACCCTTCTCCATCCTACACGTAGGTCTAGTTAACAAGGATAAAAGACATCTCAACATTCATGTTTCTCATTTAGACACCCATTTTTTCAAATTATACACAATTTAAAACTCTATATTAGGACAAAATTCAATTAAAATTCATAAGGATAATTAGTCTACGTTCAACAACATACCTATAACCCTTTTTCTCAAGTTCTCCTTAAATGATACATGTAAAAATAATCCTGAGTGCCTAGAATGATGAATGCATATTCAACTCTTGTTCCATTTCAGACCATAAATCAACACTCAAAATTTTCAGAAATAACAATCACATCACACAACAAGTGTGCCACTGAAGGTGAAATAATATTCAAATATAATATAAAATAGTAATAACAACAATCCCACCCTGATTACTTGGAGTTTACCCCATACATGGGTTTGAAACTCCCATGAACAATCTCATTACCAATCCCCTGACTCTTCCTAGTCTCATGTCTACATGTACACAAATAGTAAGATAAAAGAAGAAGAAAAGAAAATTCATTTGATACCAAATTGTGACATCCCAACCCGAGTTCCACACAACGGTGCCCCATGATAGTGTGCCATGTGACCTCATGCGAGCCTCTCCATATTCCAGCGGCTGCAGACTAGCAGCGATGGTCTGGTAAGTAAGTCATGGGGATACTATACCATCTTTTATCAATGTAAAACACCATCTGTAGTAAAAAAACAATATTGGAAGAATAAATAATCATAAAAATACCGATTTCACAAGAATAACCAAGATAGGAAATAGATTACTCAATTAAAAGGGAAACATTCAATGTGAATATAAGTATCAAAAAGGAAAGACTGAAAAATAAAGACACTAATTAATCGCAAGTGGGTCCCTAACCACGTTTGGTTCACTCAACCAAGCTCCATCCCCAATCATCAATCTAATCCATGTCCTTTTCCCTTAGCCTATCCTACAATAATAAATTATATTCAGGTATCGACCAGGCATCCCGATTAAGGTGTGAGTACAATTCAATTGGCCACCAACAATGATGTCTAAAACAAATACAATATACAATATTTTTTTCAATTCAATAATGAATTAAATATAATAAATAAATAAATAGTTTATCAGGTTAATAAATATTATTTATCCATCCACACAATTGAGTGAGCATGTTATCATTCTTTAACTCACACTTTTGAATGACCTTGTTACCAGTCCTTAAATCACACATTTGAATGACCATGATACCATTCCTTAACTCACATATTTGAATGATCATGATACCATTATTTAACTCACACATTTGAATGACCATTTTACCATTCCTTAACTAACACATTTTAATGAACATGTTACAATTCCTGAACTCAGACATTTGAATGAACATGTTACCATTCTTTAACTCACACATTTGTTTGTTCATGTTAATTAACTCATCAATTAATTAACCATGTATATCCAATTAATTAATTAATCAATTAATAAATAAATATTCACAAACTCAAAATCCCATAATTAATTCCACAATTAAGTTCCTCATTCACAATTTCTATATATTAATAATTAAGTTGACAATTAATTATTCAAATCACAATTTCATAATATAAACCATCCACATTGATTAATGATACAATTAATTAATCAAGTTCGAAAATATTAATAACTCTATAATTAATTTAACAATTAATTCTTCATGATCAAAAATCCCAACATCCCAATTCCACATTTAATTTAATTAATTTATTCACAAAATTAATTCAATTTAATCAAGGATGCAATTTCTAAACATCTAATAGATATTATAAAATTAAATACACATAATGGTATTCAAGAAATTGGGAATTGAATTTTAAACCACCTACCTCAAGATCGTTGAAGAAGAACACTCACTAATGAATATCCCAAAATTGATCATAAACAATCAAGAACATGTCGTTGAACATGATTTATATTTGAATCATTAAAATTAGTGGAATTGGTGACAAAAGTCCTAAATTTGTGATAGAAATCGACTTCTAGACACCCCTCGATAAGAACCAGGTAATCTGTTAGCAATGGATATAGAATAATATTAATAATCAGAATGAATACCTTAAAAATCTAGGTACAGAAATCCATGATTTAATGCAAGATCACTTCCGGATTGAGGCAGACTCCGGGAAATGAATGGAAGAAGACACACAGTAGGGAGGGAGGTGCACGGAGGGTCTTCGATCGAAGTAGGAGGTGTGAGTAGGAATTTTGGTCTAAGAAAGTGGTTTGAAGAGGATCTAGAGTCGAATAACATGGTGTGCAGTGTGACTGAAGTTATTTAAAAGGTTTTGGAGAGTCACGCATTGCTGGATACATGTTTTTGTAATTTAGAGGGTGTCAAAATTACATGATGTGAGCTCCCATTTCATTTCATGTAACTCATTTCCCCTATTTCTGAGTGAAATCCCATCAAACCCTTTATAAAACAATTAATACAGATAACTTGTGGTGAAATCTAGTTACACGTGGTGTAATATTACAAATAGTGAAATCTGATTACACATGGTGTAATATTTCACATAGTGAAATATGATTATTTGTGGTGTAAAATTACATGTGGTAAAATTTAATTTCATGGCGTGCTAGAATGTGGTAAAATACAGTTATAAGGGATATAAATTTTTGATATTGTAAATTTAAAATAGACATGTATTAAATTCAAAAAAAATTATTTTGACCTAAAATTTTAAAAGAGTCTTACATATAAAAATATAGGATATTACACTTGGATACTTCAATCATGGATTTAATTATAATAATATGTCTATTTTATCACATTTAGCTCTTGAAAAGAGTACATAAGATATAGTTATTTCAATAAAATGAGATGAGGTATTTTTGATACACATAGTTATGATTTGTTAAATTCTATAACATGATTTAAGGGGAGACTAAAATGGATTGTTCTCGGTAGATAATTTATACTATTATCATTTATAGAAATGTTTTGAAAACTTGAATGGATTAAAAAAATTACCCGATATTCTCAAAGTTTTGAGAATGGATAAAATGGGAATATGATGTCTATATTATAAAGCTATATGGACAAAACAAGTTGGTAAAATTACAAATCAAAAGAAGGAAAATTAGTTTAAAATTTCGACTATGTTTATTCAAAAATATAATAAAGGCTGTTGAAACCTAGGGGTTCCAAGAAGGAAGAGTAATAATTAAATATGATTAATTTATCCATGATATAACTAAAAGATTTTTTGAAACCCCGTGGGATATACACATCATGTATGGATGTTATAGAAATTAATTATTTAAATTTGAAGGATATTTGATGCAAAATTTATATTTTATAATGTGTTTTAAATATATAAGACTTCAAAATAAAAGGAATAATTGATTGAGATCATATTTTATGTTAATGAGAAGAAGTAAATAGTTTCTACATCAAGGATTTGAATATAATGTATTTTATCATGCTCAAATGAATATAAGTAAAAGATGTGTATCTTTATCTCCTTTATCTTATGTGATTAGAGAATATGTTTGAAAACAAAAAAATTTCATGAATAATTATGAGATTATTAAATTAATACACATAGTTTATGATTCATAAATTTTTATAACATGATTAGATAAGAATAATAAGATAAAATTGATTATCCTTGATAATGTGTTTATACAAATATTTGTTAAAATATGTGGGAATGAGTACCTATCACCCATTAGTGGTATATTTTAATAAATATTCTTTTCAAATTAAAATTTTCTAAACACATAAAATATCATATATGGTATGGAGACAATATTGTATTTGTTTAATATTTCTATTAACATGAAATAAATGTTATTTCCTAACACAATAGTGTTTTTGTATATTATAAAGATATTTTTAAAAGAATAATCTATTTAAGTGGCTAGTGGGAGTATTTTTAGACTTAGAGAAGTTCAAAATTAACAAATAAAGGATAACATGAGCCATAAGTTAAAGTGTTTTCCACTTAATATACTAAAATATTTCGAATATTTTATTTTAAAGGGAAATATAAAGTGTTGCATTTAGTTGCCATTTAGAAAGTGGATATAACTATTAAACTAGTTTAATATAAAGTATATTTCACTCAATATTATAAAATATTTTAGAATATACAATGAAAAATAAAACTACAAAAGTGTTACATTTAGTTATCATGAAAATGAATGACACTATTACTTAAAGAATTATACCATCCAAAATGAAAAGTCAATTATTCTTGATATCCTAAAATGTTTTTGGATTTTTCAGTAAACAAAATTTTAAAGTGTAACATTACTTACCATAACAAAGTTTTATATATTTTTCCTAGAAGTTTTTAGGATGTGGTGGTAGAGAAAAATATGATATTTACATTTAGTTATCATATTAAATTGATTATCACTTTATCCTAAAATAGTTTAGGGGGAATATTAAACAATAATGTAAGTAGCTAAATTATTTCATGGAAACTTTTTGATGGAATAGGGTTATTAGGATGATGATAATGTACTTAGAAATAGTACTAAGTAGATAAAAAAAGTTTAAATCATAACATTTTATTTTATGAAGTTACGACGTTTGTATACGTTCAATAAATTGAATATTTACGAATATCATTTCTATGTTTTAGCATTATTTAAATAGTCTCACTTCATAGATGTTTCTCACTAATGTGTTTAGTGAGTGGGTTATATCATAAAGTCACATAGAGATTTGATAGGGATTACATATAATGTAAGGCGTTAACAAAACATAGAATGTGTAGCAAACATAAGGTTGGTCTGGAAATTTATCATATATGGTATGATAAACTAGTGTTAATGCTGGTATATTAAAATATTCTTATAAATTTTAAAAATATAAAAATTTATTATATTAAAATGAAACCACAATTTAATAATTTATTCACATTAGCTACATAAATGTATATATAGATATACATTTTGTGAAGTGTAATGAAAATTGACCTCTCAAAGTATGACTTTGAGTGTATCCTTAACTGATGTTCCTCATGGGTTATTATAGGTTAAGATGAAATTTTAAGGTTAGTGCTAGTATTATTCCTCATATAGAGATTTATAATATGCTCATGAGGCACAAAATAAAGAATGGTATTTTTTCTATGGTAGATGACCTGTTAGGTATAGCACGTGGAGTGTCATATAGAAGTATTTTTTATACTAGATTTGCATGGATCGTATTTAAGTCTCCACAACCTGAGCTTGTAAATATACATATCATGATAAATTTTATACTCTAATTCTATAATAATATAGGTCTACAAATCTAAATAAGTTACATGTAAGGTTCTTATCAAGAAGGATGAATGACATGTGATGTATTCATATATCAGCTCAGTCTATACTTAGAGAATTGAAATATATGAGTTGGATATATGGGATTGACATGATGTTCCATGTCCCATGGTCACTTAATGTCGTGGAAAAGGGACAATATGAGAATTTGTATTTACATATAATGCAGACTTATGGAATCATGTATAGAGATACATGTGTTTGATGGAGATCGTGCTAGATCCATTTATATATTGAGTAGCATTTAATCTTTTCTATTGTCCTCTTTTTGATTACATATAAGGATCCAAAGAATCATATATTTTTTTCAATGCTATCAATTCCCATAGTTTCACACTTTTTGGTTTTTTTAATAGAGATTTAGTTTGACATAGAGACCTACTCTAAATGTATTTTATAGTTAATTCAAAAGGTTCTTTGATGGGTATTCACAAGGTGTCACCTATTATGTGATACATGGTGATGTTAATGATATCTTTCCAAAAAAATTGGAAGATATCCAAAATGAGTTTTGGATATGATTACATGAGTTATTTTAAATGATAAAATATAAGTTGAAATGTTACAGAATCTATTAGGCTTCAGTGTATGTACAACAATTATAGATATATGCCCTAAAGCCTTATATATATATATGATATATATAAATATATATATATATATTATGGTGATAATATGAATTTATATATAACATTTGGATTCATTTAATTAAGGTTTATTCATGATTAATTCCAAAATTCATTTTCTTTTGATGTGTTTTTTTATGGAATAGTAATGCAAGAATCATAGGAGAAGATGCAAGAAAATAATAAAATTCAACATTAAACTTTGTGAATCAGAAGTAAATGATGTATATTTCTGGACCAGAGCACTCGTGTGCTAATGTTCAACCCATGAATCCAAATTACATTACTTGAAATATGTACATGATGTGAATCCATGTTACACATTGTGAAAGGCTTGAATCTAAAACCAGATGAAGATACATGACATTAACAACGTAAATGATGTGAAATGTTTGAAACATAAATCCCATAGAATATTCATGCCATGAAATCTATGATATCCAAGATATTTGCAGAAATATTTTGATATAAAGTACATGATATGAATTCTAGTTACACATCATGTGAATTTTGAAAAAAAATTCACTTCAATCATTTTTATGACATGAATAACTTACACTTTTTGAGATAGTTGGGCTTTTAAATATCTGAGCGATCCATAACAGATAGAAAATATTTGATACTGGCGAAACTTCTTACTTTCATCTTCATTTCTTCTCTGTTTTATTTAAAAATTATATCTATTTATTTCTTTTACTGTTTTAATTATTCTATTTCTACTTCTTTACTTTCTACTGTTGTGTATTTCCTATTTGATGTTCTAAACATCAATTTTCAATTTTGATTGTTGGGAAAATTCAACTATTGTTGTGTTCTTAATTTTTATTTCATTCAAGTTCGTATTTAATTTATTTTTATGGTTTTAATTATGTATTGTTCTATTTTGAGTTTTTCAATTATTATTTCAAGTCTGATACTTGTTTCCTTACATTTTTTAAATATCATCATGAACATAAAATTTTCTTAGGGTTAGGGGTTGAGAGTAAGGGTGGCCTTAAATGAAATGAATCTATGAATTGAAACTTGGTAACCATGGGTCAAGTAAATAGGTTAAAAAATTGTTTATATAATTATATTTAACTAACATAATCATGGTATATGTAATTAAATGTCTCTAACTTCATCAGAGTTAAGAAATCTAGGACCAATACCTTGTGATACTTTCTTCCTTGAATCTAAACTTAATGCACCTATTTTACTGACTATATCTGGACCAAAGAATAGTTGTAGCTTAGGTAGATACAATTGGTTAGAACTAAACAAATTAATGACCTTTACACTACATTGTTTCCTAGGACATAATCCTATCCTAATCTAGTTATAGGATTACTCTTTTTCTTAAACTGTGAAATTGACCCTGGTGCCTTCTTTTTTATCCTAATTAAACCCAAGATATTTTGTTTTGGTAATACAAAACCCAATAAATTTCATGAGGAATCCTACCAAAAGGTTCTTACTACTATATTATTTTCCTACCAACTCTCCATATGGGTTCGACCCCACACGAACACTATGTTATGCTTTTTTATCTAAGTGTAGTTTGGGGAATATAATTTCTAATCTGATCAATACTTGTACATAATCAATAACGTCATGTGGGCCGATCAAATTTTGTTGTCATTACTAGGGACCTTGCTGTGACTTTTCATAGAAACATTTGGTGTGAACCTAGGATTGTATTCCCCCATTTCATTTCTCATTCCTTTTACAAATGTTTTTTCTCAAGGAATTTTAGCTACATCCTCTTTCCTTTAGCCTAGTGCATTTTTTAGGGCCCACTGACATGTTCGATGAGCCTTAATTATCAAGAACCTCTTGATTTAAACCCCAAGATGAAAATATATCTATCTACATGTTGACACTAAATTATGTATAAATGTAACAACCATGCATTTCCACTCCCCCAAAACCTGCAATATGCCCCATGTGAACATCATGGAGAGTGACCAGCATTGTAGGAGCACACCATCATGGTCTACAACTTTATATTCATTAATGTTGTTGTGACCAGAATTATGAACCATCCTATCTAGGAACATACAATCTAAATCAATACTTTATCCATCCATATGATCCATAACATGGATAAATTTAGTAGAGTATGGAGAGAAGATCCCCATGAACATATATACAATTTCTTATAAGTCTGCGACACCTTTTGCAATCGTGGTGTATCCTATGATTCCATCATACTTAATTTTATTCCTTTATCCTTGCATGAAATATCCATGTATTGGCATAAAATCTAAGCTCCTCAGTCTATCACGACATTGTATGATTTAGTAAAAAATTCTTTGATAAATAATTTCTACCAATACAAACCTGGAATCCCATAAATGATGTCACGACCCGTCCCCTAGGGCCCATATCGTGACTACCCCAACCCCTCCTTCCATAGGACAGGGGTTGGAAACTAGCACTAGAAAGGAATATCCCTAAAATAGGAAGAAATTTCCTTTAAACGTACAAACATGCGGGCTAGGTACACAACAAGCGCAAACCACGTAGTATAATTTCTGAAGGTAAAAGTGTGATCTGAAGAAGAATCGACCAGTATACAAACCCAAAAAGGAAGTAAAAAAAGTAAAAACAGCTCCTGAGGTCATCCTCCATGGATCCTACATGAAGGGTAGGTACAAATTCTCACAGCAGCTCTCCATGTCAACTGGTCACCTATGTGCACTGTCTAGTCCTGGCTCCCAAATCTCGGTCAAAGTTGTATGTTTTCTACACAAGACAAAACAAGGTGAGGGAGATACCCATACAGGGTTGAGTATAACAATACCCAGCAGAGACCCTGAGACCCTCGAAGGTCTCCCATAATTCCATAAAAGAAAAAACTAAAAATCATGATCTCTATCACAAAGTACAAAGTAAAAGACAACTCACACTAGGTATATAACTTAAAGAATAGTAATAATGATGATTATTCATAAATCCAAATCATCTTATTCCATTGAAAAGTCCAACTGCTAAACCATGAAGAGGTCGTTCTATTGTACACCCAAAAAGAGTCGTAAGTCACCGATCCACACAGGGCCGTAAGTCGTCGATCCACATAGGGTCGTAAGTCATCTATCCACAGAGGGTTGTATGTCACTGATCTACAACGGGCCTTTCTAAGGCTGGTCCTCATTGGTTCGCGCTACTGTTGATCCACATAGGGTCATAAGTCATCGATCAGCATAGGTTCGTAAGTCATTGATCCATGATGGGACACTCTAACTCTAGTCCTCATCATGTCGTTCTACTGCTGATCTACAGAGGGTCGCTCTGATGCAGATCCACATATGGTTGCTCTTAACTAGACAACCAGCCACATGATTCATGAACTTAGTGCACTTGAGTTCCATAGATTCTATTCCTCAATCCTTCAATTGTACCTAAACTACCAAGAAGTATCATAAAGAATTAACCTAAATAACTGCCATGTCATAAGGGATCTAACGCAATAGATAGCACGTCAATCAAATGTGCGGTCTCTATGTTATAGGAATTTTAGTACCGAGGGCCCGGTTGGATTCGAGTTCGATCCCACCTGGCCATACTCAAACATTATCTCAAACCCAAGTGGGGTATCTCAAAAGTACCACCTCTTCTTATAGGTTCCATCACCATAGAGAGTTTGTCAAATGGACATCTGGTCTAGAAGAAATGCCTGATTTTGCGAAACGGGACTGGTCGGGTCCGGTAGGGGTCCATCTCGGCTCGCAGGTTCGGCCCAGTTCACGAGTTTGGCCTAGCTGGTGGGCCTGGACCAGTTGGAGAGTTTGGACCGGTTCACAGGTTCGGCATGTCCGGTGGTCCGGCCCGCCTGGAAACCCAGCCCGCATCTGGGCTAGTTCTACCAGATGGCGGCGCCAGTGAGGCGCCTCCCATTTCTTCAAAATAGCCGGCAGGAGCCACCTATTTCTCTCCAGCTGAGTGGCCCTAGAGGGTCGTTCACCACCCCCACGTGGATTTGGCACACTACGACTTCCACCGCTTTGGTCCAGCTAGCCATGGCTCAAGCCACCGCGGTGCTTGCGGGAACTGTCATTCCCTCCTGGCTGGCTCGGCTGACTGCCAACGCCTATCATCGGCACTTCCATGTCGGTGGTGCTTCTGCGGGCCATTTGTGAAGCTCTGGTGGTCTTATTTTCTTCTCGGCTACACCTACAAGCCACCTGGGACACCACCTTCACTGCATGGCCCTCAGTTTTTCCTTGACCCTGTGTTTCTTAGTCTCCCATGAAGAACGCAAAAAAAACAAGAACAGTGGGGGGTCCAGGACATTTTTGGATTTTTATGCACCCTCTGCATTAGTATTGTAACATTGGGTGATTACAATAAAAAATTGGGGAAAAAACCCCAAAATTAAACCCCACAACAACCACCCACAATAACAAACGAGGCGCGGATCAACCAGTTAGTCAGTTGATTTGCATTTGTTGTATTTACCATGAACTTTAATAGTGGAAAATCATTTAAATGTATAAAACATTAAAACCCCATAACTTTAACATGTCGGATTTGATGATGATGATGGATTAGAATCCAATGTTCGAAGGTGTTTGTTGGTATTCGTTGATCCTTGATCAAATCCCCCATTCTTCATTGGATAGGGTTTCCACCAATGCTTTGTCAAGATTTCTCCCACTGTTGTCCAATCCTTTTCCCCAACAGTTTGTTTAACATTAGAGTTAAATAGTTTAACTCTCCTCTCATCAAGGTGATTTATTAATGAATTAATTAATGAACCCATTAATTACTCGATGGTGTGGTTACACAGCCAAGTGTAATAGGTTATTAAATGACCTGCTAACCTTTTGGTCCCGCCACAATTTCTCAACGGTTATAAAAAAAGAATAAAATAACTTTTAGTTGTTTTTTTATGAAAAGTCCAAAAAATAACATTTTCATCTGACCCATGCCTGTCAAAGATATGCTTTGCTTAAGAGAATCTTGGTACTATGAATTCAATGGTTCCCTCATATTTTTAATCCAAGCACCAGTTCAAAAGATAGAAATTCTCACCCACATGTTTACTATACGTAACTTAAAAAAGTTCAAATTCTGTTTTGGGCTCTTTGGGCCTCAGAATCACATGTCGTCAGTTTTTTCAATCTTTTAATAATTCTATATAATTAAAAAAATATATACAAAATTCTTGGGTTATTATATTCTCCCCACCTTATGGATTTATGTCTCCAAAAGACACAACAAAGGATAAAAAATGGGGGTACTGAACATAAATATGAGCCTCCTACTCCCATGTTCTCTCATATAGGATTTTGTACTGCCACCGAACTCAAACCAAAGGAATCAACCACCCCTATAGGACTCGCTCCTATCGATCCTCTATCTCCACCAGGAACTCTGCAAATGTCACCCCATCATCAATGTCTAGCTCACCCTAATCGATGACATGTGATGGATCATTCATGTATCTACTTATTTTCGACACATGGAAAATGTTATGCCCCTTGTGCATCAATAGGGGAAGGGCTAGGCAGTACTCCACGTCTTTAACTCTACTAAGAATATGAAAAGTTGTGATTAATCACGAAGATAGCTTGCTACCCTAGCAAAATCTCCAAAATCCTCGTCGAGGTGAGACCTAAAAAACAACATGACCACCATCCTAAAACACCAAAGGTATCCATCCCTGTCATTATAAGACTTATTCCTACTCTTTACAGTCTTCATCTACTCCTAGGTGACTTGCACCTTCTCAGTGGTAACACATACCTACTCTGGACTCATAAGTGTTGACTCCCCTAGGTTTTCCCAGCATAGAGGTGATCTGAATGGTCACCCATACAAAGCCTAAAATGGTTCCATTCTTATGGTGGAGTGATATATATTTTTGTATGATAACTCCACAAAGGGAATGTGATCCTACAAACTACTTCCAAAATCAAGGACTTAAGCACTATGCATGACTTAAAGTGTCTGTATGGTCCACTCCTTACAATCTATCTAAGGATGAAAGGCGGTGCTCAAATGTTTCTGAGTCCCGAACACCTCCTAAAACACCTTCCACAACTGGGTTGTAAAATGAGTATCACGATCTAAGACGATCATCAATGGAACATTGTGAAGATGTATTATCTCCTCTACGTAGAGAAATCCAAAGCCCTATACTGATCACTGCTCCCAGATGGGTAGAAAGTGGGCCGACTTGGTGATTTGGTCAACAATCACCCAGATAGAGTTGTGGCCCCAAGATATATGTTGAAACCCCATGACAAAGTCCATCGATATACCATCCCATTTCCACTCTGGTACCTCGTGTGGATGAGTCAAGACTACCGTAACCTGGTGCTCGACCTTCACTTGCAGAAAAGTGAGGCATCGTGAAACGAACTCTGCCATGACTTTCTTTATCCCTGGACACCCGTACTGACATAGGTGGTCCTGCTACATCTTCACAACACCAGGATGTACCACAAAAGGGGATGAGTGGAACTCCCTCAACACCTCATATCATATCATCACCGTTACCATGGTGCATCATCTAAAAAGGATGATGTGCTCCCCATCTTCATAAAATCCATCAAGAGAATGTCCTTATAATATCTAAGCATGTTGGGTTTCACAGTCAATGTCCCCAAGATGAGCCTCCCTGAATCGCTGAAGGAGTGAGGGAGTGACTGTCATAGACTGGAGGTAAGATGCTCTATCACTATCCACAAAGGATAACTGAAACACGGTTAGCTGATGTGTCACCTCACTCAGCAACTGTAAACCATACCTCTTATTGAGTGCATCTTCAACCATGTTCCCCTTCCCCAGAGTGTATACTATCTCAAAGTCATAATCCTAGAGGAAATCCATCCATCGCCGCTATCTCAGGTTCAGTTCCTTCTGTGAGAAGATATACATGAGACTCTTTTGATCGGAGTAGACAATAAACCATTCTCCCATAAATTATTGTCTCCACATCTTCAATGCAAATACCACTACTGCTAAATCCATGTCATGGTTCTTGTAGTTTTTCTTGTGTTTCTTTAGCTATCAAGAGATGTAGGATATCACAACTCACTTCTGCATCAAGACACATCCCATTCTGGTTCCTGATGCATCGTAGTAGACTACATACCCAACACCCTCTTCTGGTAGCCTCAAGATGAGGGAAATTTTCAATCTCTGCCTCAGCTCCTGGAAACCTTATTGGCATCTCTTCATCCATACGAAGGGGTTCCCTTTCTATTTTTAAAGTTATAAAGGGTGTTGAAACTCTGTAAATTTTGTTTACAAATCTCCAGTAGTACCTAGCCAATCTTAGGAAACTCCACACCTCGGTCACACTCATCGTCGGATCCCAAGAAAGAAATTCATAAATCTTTACCAAATCCACTGTAACTCCATTATCAGAGATAATGTGTCCTAGGAAGTGGACCTCACATATCCATAACTAGAACTTAAAGAGAATACCATAAATCTCGTTCTCTCAAAGTGTATCCAAAAATATCTATAGTTGAGTTGCGTGCTCCTCCTTTGATGCTAAGTACACCAAGATGTCGTCAATAAAGACTACCATGAAGTGATCGAGGTAAGGATGGAAGATCATGTTCATAAGTCTCATGAACACTTAAGAGGTATTGTTCATGCCAAAAGGCATCACCAAGAACTCATAGTTTCCATACCATCATCGGAAGGTTATCTTTGGTACATCCTCATATCATACCCTGAGCTGATGATAGCCTAATATGGGGTCTATCTTCAAAAACCATTGATCTCCCTTCAGCTGATCGAAGAGAACATCAATCCTTGAGAGTGGATACTTATTTTTCTAGGTCACCTAGTTCAGGAACTGATAGTCTAAAAAAAGCCTCAAACTCCCTTCTACCTTCTTGGCGAAAAATATCACGGATTCCCATGGAGAAACACTAGGCCTTATGATCCCCTTCCCTTGAAAGTCCTCCAGCTATACCCTCAACTCATGAAGCTCCTAGGGAGATATCTAATATGATGGGGTATATGTTGGTGTCTTCCTGGGATACAGTTCGATGTATAAGTCTACCTATATGTGAGAAGGTAGTCTAGGAACATCAATAGGAAAGACATCAGCATACTGTTCCACGACTATAGGATAGCTCAGACACCTCTAGTCTACTACTATGAGGGTAAGGCTAGATAACTAATGAGTGATTGGATGCACCCTCCTATGAGAAATTCCATCCTGAGAAAAAAAAGGTTCCCTTCTCACTGGTAATGGAAAATCTAGTCCCATATTCGTGGACACACCGCACATTGCACCTAAAACAGTCGATCTTAGCATGGACTGTGGATAACCAATACATACCCATGATGATGTCGTAATGCCTCAAAGATGCTACTTGGAGATCCCACTCGAATCTCTCGCCTCCTAGAGTAAACTCACACAGCCTGCACTAGTTTTTAATCTTTGATTCCTCTCTTGTAAGAGTCTCTAATCATAAGGATCGAGCAAATGACTCCACCAGAATCTCCGATATCCGAATGAGAGTTGTGGAAATAAAATAGTGACTGGAACTTGTGTGTATAAGAACTAATGCTAGGGTAGAGTATACACAGATAATATCTCAAATCATCTCTAGAGCGTCATGGTCATAGGCCTCAGCTTCCTAAATCTAATCTCGTCCATGTCCACATGCTCCCTGAGGTCCGGGTGGACCACCTGGAGGTGGTGGCTGTAGAACCTCAAATCGCCACACACGGCCTCATGCATGGCTAGCTCCTCTTCCACGTCCTCCACCATACATACCTCCCCACTCTAATCTCTGCATATGCCTCGACGGTCACTAGAGTATCTTCTGATCGTTGGTGTGGTGGGTAAGGTAGTCGCGATCCAAGTGACCATGCCCGCCGTACGTGTAGTACAGTCTGCTCCTCTGCTGACATCCTTTGTCATATGATCTCCGCACCTCTGACCCTACATTCTGGGGTCGTCCATCAGAAAGTCTGGCACGCTTGGACCTCTAAGTAATCTTCCTACTGCCTGCTACAAATGTCTCAGCTGCGTGTCATCTAGTGGTGGCTCTCACCATCAGTGCCTACTCATCGAGGAAGCTCTCCACCAATTTTGCTCGCATTAGCACTCCAACCTATGTCGGAATGTTGGGTGATATCATCGACACTCTGATCTTCTGTTCGATACCCTTATGAAAGGTCCAAGCCCTGAAGAATGGGTCCCATACCATTTCGGTGGAGTAGCCATAGAGGTCAGTGAATCTCGTTGAGTACTGGGCTACTGGTAGGCTACCCTGCTATAGGTGCAGTAGCTCTAGAATATGCATAGAGAAAAGTGTCACTGGTACAAACTTCACCCTGAAGAGGCTCTCGAAGTCCAACTAGGTGAGGGTCACCCCATCATTCAATTGGAGCATCAGGCTACACCATCTCTCAAATATACCTTGGAAGAGACTAGCAGCTAGGATCACCATCTAGTCTTCTAATGTCACAACTACGCGGAAAACTCTATCCACAACCATAATCCAGTCCCCAGCCACCTATGAATCTATCTCACCTCAAAACCTCGTAGGCCTCTTCCGCTAGAACACATTCAGTGCACTAAGTTGGCGTGCATTGTCTACTGTTGGGGATGGTGGAAACTGCTACCCTATAGGTATTGGTGTTATCGGTACACCACCTGAAGGTACAATCTCTATAAGAGGGCCATGTACCTAAGCATCGTCACTCGGTGGGCCGTCATTGTGATCTCTCACTGGAATCCTAGCTGGTTATCTACGCGGTGGCATCCTATAATGAAAGAGGTTTTCTATAGTCAATAATTTATACATGGTAAGCTAACTCAAAAGATATCAAAAGAAAAAAATTCCAAAACACACACAATTAGTGTTTTCATGTACTGAGTTGGAAATCATAATTCTAGGTCCTATTGTATAGATACGTCGTCCACCACACCAACACTGGACTCCCTAAACTAAAAACTGTACTCAAAACACTTAACACAATTGCCCCATTAAAAATATCGGAGTCCTAGTTCTTCAGTGGAATCGACTCCTCTGATGCCACTTTGTCACAACCCATCCCCCGGGGCCCGTTCCATGACTACCCCATGCCCGCCTTCCATAGACTAGGGGTTGGAGACTAGAACCGGAAAGGTATATCCCTAAAATTTAAAGGCATTTCCTTTAAACCTACAAACCCACATACCAAGTACACAATAAGAGCAAACCATGTAGTATAACTACTAAAAGTAAAAGTGTGAACTGAAGCAGAATGGAACAGTATACTAACCCAACTAAAAGAAAGTAAAAAAATAGAAAAACATATCCTGAGGTCATCTTCCAAGGGTCCTACCTCAAGGGAAGGTACAGCTCATCATTGCGGATCTCCACATCAACCGGTCACCTTAGTGCACTGTCTAGTCCTACCTCCCAAATCTCAGTCAAAGCTATCTTTAATCTGCATAAGACACAATAAGGTGTGGTCGATACCCATGTATGTGTGAGTATAAAAATACCTAGTAAGGACCCTGAGACCCTCGAAGGTCTCCAAGAATCCACAAAGGAAAAACCACAAAGCATGATCTTGATCACAAAGCACAAAGTAAAAGATATCTCACACAAGGTATATAAATTAAAGAACATGAATAATGATGAATATTCATAAATATCAATCATCTTATTCCATTGAGAAGTCCCACTACTGAACCAAGAATAAGTCGTTCTATTACCGATCCATATAGGGTCATAATTCACTGATCCACAGAGGGTCGTAAGTCATGGATCCACATAGTGTTGTAAGTCGTTGATCCACGATAGTCCACTCTAAGGCTGGCCCTCGTTGGTTCATGCTACTTCTGATACACATAGGTTTGTAAGTTGTTGATCCACACAGGGTCATAAGTAGTCGATTCACATAGGGTCGTAAGTCGTTGATCAATGATGGGTAGTTCTAAGGCTGGTCCTCATCGTGTCGCGCTACTGTTGATCCACATAGGGTCATAATCCATCGATCCACACAAGGTCGTAAGTCCCTGATCCATAGTGGGCCTCTCTAAGGCTGGTCCTCGCCAGTTTATGCTACTTCTGATCCAAACAGGTTCACCCTGATGAGGATCCATAGAGGGTTTCTCTTCACTAGACATCCTACCACAAGATTCCCACACTATGTGCTCTTGAGTTCTATAGATTCTTATCCTAAAGCCATTGGGCATACCTCAACTACCAGTAATTCACACAAAGAATTACCCTAATGAACATTCATGTCCTAAGGGATCCAAAGCAATAGATGGCTCATCAATTGGAAGCTCGATCTATAAGTTATAGGCATTTTAGTAACAATGGCCCAGTTGGATTCGAGTTTGATCCAACCCATCTACACTCAAACATTCTCCAAAACCTACGTGGAGTATCTCAAAATCAATGCCTCGTCCTAAGGGTTCTATTTCCGTAGACGGTTTATCAAATGGATGTTTGGTCATGAAGATACGCTTGATTTTGTGAAACGGGACTGGTCGGGTCTGGTAGGGTGTCCGGCCTGGCAAGCCTGTTGGGCCCGCGTGGTCCATCCCAGCCCATAGGTCTATCCCAGTTCGCAGATCTTGCCTAGCCAGTGGGCCCAGAATAGTTTGCGGGTTCGAACCAGCTCTCGGGTCCAGCCTGGTCGGCAGTCCAGCCCACTTGGAAAACTGCCCCGCATGCGGGCCGGTTCTCCCAGATGATGGCGCTAGCGAGGCACCGCCAATTTTTCTGAAACATCCAGCTGGAGCCTACAATTTCGCTCCAATAGAGTGGCCCGAACAGGCCAATCACCTCCCCCACATGGCACTGGCGCACTGCATCATCCACCGCCATGATTAGCTGGCCGCGACTCAAGCCGCCGCGGCGCCTGTGGGCACCGTTGTTCCAACACGGCCGGCTCAGCCGGCCGCTGCCACATCGACGGTGCTTCCACGTGCCATTGGTGAAGCTCTGGTGATCAAATTTTCTTCCCACCTGTGCCTAAGGACCTCTTGGGAAACCTCCTTCACTGTGTGGCCCTTGGTTTCACCTTTCCACCGTGTTGCTTGGTCGCCCATGAAGAACGCAACAAAATAAAGAATGGTTTGGGGTTCAGGCCTTGTTAGGGTTGGCCCGCACCATCCACGTTAGTGTTCTAACATGGGGTGATGACAATAAACAATTATAGAAAACAAACCCCATAATTAAACCCCAAAAAACCCACCGCATGAACAAATGAGGTGCGTATCAACCCGTTAATTGGTTGATCTACGTTCATTGTATTTTCGAAGAACCAGAAGAGATAAGATAATTTAAATGCATAAAAAATTAAACCCCCTACCTTGAACACATTGGATTCACTGATGATGAATAAGGATAATTCTTTGTTCAAAGGTGATCACTGGCGTTAGTTGATCATAGATCAAATCCTCATTCTTCGTTAGAGAGGGTTTTCGTGTGCACTTCATCAAGAGTTCTCCCGCAGTTGTCAAATCCTTTTCACTTATGGTTTGTTTAACATTAAAGTTAAATATTTTAACTCTCCTCTCATCAATGTGATTAATTAATGAATTAATTAATGGACCCATTAATTACCTGATTGTGTGGTTACACAACCATGTGTAACAGGTTATTAAATGACCTGTTTACTCTGTGGTCCCTCCACCATCATTCAACGGTTTTAAAGAAATTATAAAATAAGTTTTAGATATTTTATTATTTTATTTCTGAAAATTCCAAAAATAAACTTCTTCATCCGACCATTGCCCGTCAAAGATAATCTTTGTGTAAGATAATCATGATGTTGTGAATTCAACAGTGCCCTTGGATTTTTAATCAAATCACTAGTTTAAAAGATTGAAATTATCACCCGCACGTTTACTAAACATACCTTAAAAAAGTTTAAAATTCCATTCTAGGCTCTCTAGGCCCTGGAATCACGTTATGTCAATTTTCCCAGTCTCGTAATAATTCCATATAATTTAAAAAATTATACAGAATTTCCTAGTCTTTATAAATGAGATCTATAATTTTAACAAGGTGGGTGGATAATTAGCATGGAAATCCTAGGATTTCTTTAAGGATCTAACATATAAGATCCCATTTCGTGGAATTGATGTGTTGATACAAATGAAAACCTTTTATCAATGACTCCAAAGATATTCCCAAATAGTAGTGGACATTTACACTGATGGTGGGCTCATGATCAAGATGCCTGAAGTCGGTAGAGAAATATTAGATGAGATATCCCACAATTCCAGTCAATAGAAGAGCATCCAAGGACTACCCTTGTGTATAATACTTTAAGTGGAAGATAATACCTACCTAGAGGCCTAGTATGAATCCCTCATGATGAATCATAAATGTTTTCAGACCACCACCTCATGCCCCTAATATGGAATTCCAAGCATGTGAAATTGCTTGAGGCCCACACCCATATCTTTATTGTAGGTAAGTGATGGAGGAACCTCAAAGTTAGGGTTATAATTTTGTTAATTACAGTCAATAAAATCAATATTTTTGCAAACCCAATAATACCAGAAACAAAATTATTATTAGAGGCCATATCAATTGTTAAATTAACCCAACCAAGTTTATTATTAAAGGAAGAGTGTTCAAGAACCATAATGGAATTAGGTACCACCTAGGTACCCACCACAAAATTTATTTATTCAACCACACAGAAAATTTCAGGAAAAAAATATTTCCTCCTTGATCTCAACAATTCCCATCCACTTGGAAACAAAATTTGAGCAAGACCCTCCAAGGAATTAATAAAAATCCCTGCCTTTACAATTCAATATTGAGAACCTACTCACTACCTTCATGAAAAAAGTAGTTCATGGGATGACTACCCATGAGATTAAAATGAAAATCCAAAGGGCTTCCCTATGCAACCTTAAGCACCAAGTTGGGAAAATCTATAAAATTCTATCGGATCAATTATTGGGTATGTATATCAGTAATATTGAGACTCATCTAAGAGGATATGCTAAATACATGGTTCTTAGAAGTGGAAAAATGTTGTATTTTTTAAATCCAGGATTAGCTAAAGAAAAGGAGTTAGAATAACCTGAAAATCATGTAAGAATCATCAACAATTATGAAGATTATAACACCAATAAAATTAGTTATCTATAAAATCTAAATTCAAATACAATTGAGAATTCTCAGGTTTAAGATAATATAGAAAAATAATAATTTTATGTTTCACCATCACCATACAAACCCCATATCCCATTTATAGAGAGGATGGTACAAGGAAAATGAGAGGCGTGGTACAAAACAATATAATTTCACATGAAATTACACATCAGCATCCCCTTTCAGAATCTATCGCTCAGATTCCGACATATAAAAATTTATTAAAAGAGTTTCTATCAAACAAAATGAAAAATGGAAGAGATAGCCGCTATCTATTTAATTTAATAATTCTCTATAGTAATTCAATGTAATATTACACAAAATATGTGATTCCTCCAAAAAAATATTCATTCCCTGTACTATAGGGACATTCAATTTCAGAAGAGATTTGTGAAATTTTAATGAATGTTTTAATATCATGCATGTGAGTGTCATTAGAAAGATAAGGATCTAATAATTGAAACCAATGAGAGTTACACTTAAATTGGATAACTGCTCAGTTAAGTACCATCAATGACTTCTCAAGGAAGTCTTGGTAAATGTTGGTAAATTAATCTTTCCTATTGAATTCCTTATCATAAACCTGGAGGAAGAAGGTGATGTCCACATAATTTTAGGGAGACCATTTCTTACCACTATGAAGTAGATGATTGATGTGAACCAAGGATGGTTTATATTCAATTTAGGAAAGGAACAAGTTATGTTTGACTTAGTAAAAGCTACAGAGAAAATCATAGAGTCATTAGATTGTCAAGACATATTTCTTACAAATGATAAATATGATCATATGACTTGTGAGGACAATAGAGAGACCTTATCTCTTGATGAAGATGATTATTGTTATCATAAGGATAGGAATTACACAAAACATCTGACCTAGGATAACTCATTTGAATCAAAGAATTTATATCTCTTAACAATAAAAGAAGCGCCAACTGAGAGAAAACCTAGGATAGGTTTAATGGAACTAGATTAGATTTTATAAATTTTAGTATGTTATGGGAATTCTAGGAATACGTTTAAATTTAATGGTCAAAGGAGGCGTAAATGAACTAAAATATTAAAAAATTTACATTGTGGAAAGAAGTTACATGACGTGAAAATGTCGAGGGTTAAAAAATTTAAATTATAGCATTTTCACATAGTGTGTTAAATACCTGATATGAAATTTAAAAGGAATATTTAAAAACCATGAACCCTAGGTTCTTGGTAAACCCCCCCCCCCCCACTCAACCTCAAACTCCAACCATCAGCCTCCCCTCTCCCACACAACCTATGACCATCAGCCACCCTCTATCTCCTCATTCTACAATTGGACACCCACCTTTTCTCCTCTCGTATACTACTAGTTCACCATTCACATTCCCCTGCTTCTCTTTGATCATTGCCTCCATTTGTTATGGACATAACTAAACCCTTCAAAAGTAAAGCCCAACATGAAGATGATCCTCCATCTCCCAAGCATTCAACCCTTGCACCACTACTGCCACCCACATATCCTACCACCTCACCATCTGCATATACTTATTACACTTCATATTCCTCCATCCACTCTCATTCCTCTTACAGCCCATCCTAGGGTGCAACCCCACACTCGCACCTGCACCCATGCCTCTATTTCTCTATCATCGAGCATCAGCTACGCTTGGTCTACTTATAGGAACTACTGAAAAAACGACCTATACCCATGGTTCAAAATCGTAGGTATAGCCCCCAAAACCATGGGCTGGAACGGCGTCGATATAGGTCCCCATCCTATTCCCACGTTTTAAAACCGTGGGTATATCTTTTTTCCAAATCCTCATGGGAAATAACACGCTATCAAAGCCATCCCCCACGGTTTTAAAAATGTAGGTATAAATATTAGAAAATAAGAGTAGGTAGGTATTGAAACTGTGACCTCCCGGGGCTGTCCAGTTAACGTATTGTGTCTGACCAACAATGCTACGCGACTTATGTTAAATTATATATAACTTCTGTGTAATATATTAATTCGGTTCGTTGTATTAGAAAATAAAAGTCCAACAGGATTTGATCTCGCATCTGTCCAAATAACACAATACATCTTAATAACTATGTTGCGTGGCTTATTCTTAAGTAAATATAAATTATGCATAATATATTAATTCTATTCATTGTATTAAAAAATAAAAGTACAGTGGAATTTGATCCCGCCTCTGCGGTCTGTAGAGAACGGTGCATCACCAACATGCCTAAAAATTTTATATGTTAAATTATTTGTATTTACCTAAATAGATTAATACAAACCGTGGGTATAGGAAGGAAAATCGTGGTTATAGGTTTTCCCGCCAAATATTTTTTTGTGCACCGTGAATTTCTTTTTCCGCCATAGCTCGGGAAAGCAATACCCACGGTTTTACAAAACCGTGGGTATAGGTCTTCAAGTAAAAACTTATACCCATGGTTTGGATCAAAACCGTGGGTATAGGTGTTTCTTTCCCCACGGTTTTAGAAAACTATTTGAATAGGTCATAAAAAAACCTATACCGATAGTTTTTGGGAAAACCGTGGGTATAGGTTCCCATATTATCCCTATACCCATGGTTTTCAAAAACCGTGGGTATAGGGCACCCCTATACCAACAGTTTTTCCTAAAACCATTGGTATAGCAAAATTTTCCACCATTGAGGACAATATGATGAGGTCCAAAAAGACCATAGACCTATCCATTCTCAAGAATATCCACATATGCAAGGATGTTCTTGATCCCATTAGATGAATAAACCTCTCCAGTGTCACCATGGTACATCATAAGAAATGCTAAGAGTTGTTCCTAGAGTTCTTGGCCATGTTAAAGATCAAAATGGTTCATGTCACCATCCTCCTTGGTGGTAGGCCTTGTTATATCACCTTGGGAGACTTAGAATCAGTCTTAGTATCTACATAAATGATTTTATCACTTCCCTTGACTACAGTACCATGCAGCTTGACCCATACAAGATGGATGTGGCTAGGATCTAGGCATTTTTTGCTCGGGATCTAAAAAGCTTCCATGATCCTCATATGATGAATTAAACCAAGATTTAGGGTTTTGATTTATTTATTGTCCATTAGGATATGTCTCATGCCTAGTTAGATAGAGGGAATGCTCATGTAAGAATCATCTAGATCAATGTTCTCATCCTAGCCTTAGCCATGGGAATCCTGGACATCAACAAGGATCGTCATTTGGAATAAAATTACAATAATTAGTTTTATCAGGATCTTGGTACTCTTATGGTAGGCAACCCATATTTTTGGTTTTCCATATTTTCATTGTGTGATTAGGACCTTTGTTTTTTTCGTTTCTCTAAATTTCAATTATTCCGTCATCCAAAATTCATTATAGTCAATTTGTACATTTATTTAATCTTCTTTATCATACTATTTACTATGTGAACCCACCCATTTTTATTCTTACATATTTATTGATCCATATGTATTAATATTCTATCTAATGAAAGAATTTTGTTTTCTAACATTTTTTCAGGTATCACAAATTCATATCACCATCCAGCAATTTCTTATGTGACATGACTTTTACTAAAGGGAGATCTCAATTCCCTATTTTTAATATATAATTTTCCATTTCACTTATATCTATGATTAAAATCCTATATTTTCTATATCTCTTTGTAGAATAGTCTATACACTGTTTTGTTTTTAAGCGTTGGGGGTCTTTATTAAGCTTTATTATCCGCACACCTAGATTTTTAATTATTTTCATTAGTCTAGGAGAAATTTTTCATTGAAATTATGATTTAACTTTAAATCTAATAACATAAATATAAATAAAAGAATTTTTTTTATTAGATATTATTAAATCTATTTTTATTCCGGTTTAGAATTTTAGCATGATTACTGACTTGAGTAATTTAATTCTAATTCAATATTCTTGTAATTACTTCTGATTGACTTATTACTAGATATTATTCATTGAGTGATTGTCATTTATTTTATAATCCCATTACTGAGAGGATTCTAAACCTACATAGTCATATAATTTTTTCAGAATATTTATCGAGAGATACCTAGGGCATGTAAACCTTTCAGAACTTACATTGTAATCTTATCAAGGATATGATTGACCAAATTAACTATTAAAATGATCGAGGTAATATTTTTTTGAGCCAGTTATCTTGAGGCCCATGGGTAAATCTATCCTTTTTATCCCATATTATCCATAAATAAACTCTTTAGTATGGAAAAGATTCAAGACTATTATCCTTTCCTACCATACTCTTGGTACTATGCTGGATTTTCTTTTGAACAATCATGAGGTATTTTTTACCTCTATTTTACATATGATATTGATACTGAGGAGACTTATGATGGTATTTTCACCAAATTTATATGACATGGTTCATGATTACTTTTGGTATTTTCTAATCTTACCCCATTCCTTTGAAAAAAAAATATATATAAGATATATAAAAAATTGATTATGTGATATAAGGGTCAAAAATCACCATTTCCAAATAAATGTTTCTTAATAAAGAACATATGTGATTAGGGGTTGATGTGAAATTTATCCTAAGAATGATTTTTAAAAAATAAATGAAATGAAAAATACAATGAAATAGGGAATATTATTTATGCTTTATTGACAAATTCATGGACCTTCTTTGATCTATTAGGAGTTCAAAGGCATTTTTTCAAGGAGGATTTACTTCATTACACTATTCACAATTGTCATTCATTATAATTGAGATTTTAACCTCTCTTATGAACTTTATTTTTACTATCTACATACCTACCACCAACCTCAATGTCATTTGATCCTTACTGTTGAATCCCTCATGATGAATTTTGTATTTTTTATTATAGAGATAAGATGTTATAACCAATGCAATCATATGGTTAGGAATATGTATTAAAGGCATGAGTATAATTCAATTTACATTTTACCATGGGTAATGAGAGAAAATTTATTGTGAGTTAAATTACAAAATGGGCATAACATCAAAAAAAATATTTGACAAATTTTAATTAAAGGAAGAAATAATATGAATAAAGAACTTGAATATGAGGAATGAAAGATTTTCTATACAAAAGTGATTCAGGAGGACTTTCTTTTTCTTCTTGCATATAGTTATATTTTATTGGTTTTTATACATGTTTCCTGTTTATATAATTGTATTATTTGGAATCCGGGTTGATATGTTTTTTTCTTGGGGATAAGAAATTGTTCGAGTGTTAGTCAATTTGATAAGATGAATTCATATATATATATATATAGTGGAATAATTTTTTAAGGTTTAATCATGATTTATTTGATAATACACATTGTTTTGATTTGTTTTTTTAAAATAATAGGAACTCAATATTCAGAGGAGAAGATGTTAGAAAGTTAGAAAATTCAACATTACACATCATGAATCTGAATTACAAAATGTGTATTCCTCAACCATAGTACATGTGTTACAAAGGATAGAATGTGAATCAGGATTAAAATATGTGAAACAAGTACAAGACATAAATACAAGTTACACATCATAAAATACTATAATATGAAAACTGATAAAGATACATGACATGAACATTTTACATGATATGAGAAGTTTGAAACCTAAATCCCACCAAATATTGATCTTGTGAAATCCAGGAGATCCAAGATCTTTGAAAACATTTTTGGATATGAATTACATGACGTGAATCTTAGTTTCATGTTATGAAAATGTCAAAACAAAAGTAAATTGAAGTATTTTTACAATTTGAATAATTTAAAAAAATTTGATCGGTTAGGATTATAAATATTCGAGTAACCCCTAATGAACATAAAATCTTGGATGCCACCAAATTTCTTTATTTCTTATCCATTTATTCTTTTTTTCTTTCCAAATTATTTATATTGATTTAATTTTACCATTTTAATCATTCTATTCCTAATTCTTTACATTTTGCTACTATAGATTTCCTATTTACTATTTCAAAGGTCATGTTTCAATTCTGATTATCATACAACTTCAACTATTTCTATGTTCATCATTTTTCATTCATTAAAGTTATTATATGAGATATTTTATATGGTAAAAATTTTGGATTTCACTATTTTAAGTTTTTTACTTATTTTCTCAAGCACGTTACCCATTTCCTTGATTTTTTTAATATTTTCATACATGGCCAATTTTCTTAGTGTTAGGGGTTGAGAGTAATATTGGATTTAAATGTAATAAACCGATAAATAAAAACATTGTAACCTTATGATTAGTAATTAAATTAAAAAAAATTATATCATTCATTTGTACCGCCCTTATAATTGGAGATTTATTCGAAGGACCCAGACCTAGTTAGAGTTGAGAAAGCTATTACCAATATCTTTTGATACTTTCTTCCTTAAATATAAGATTACTAAACCTAGGTTTCTAACTATCTATGGAAAAAATAATAGTTTCATCTTAGTTAGATCCAATTGGATGGAATAATACCAATTTGTGACCATTACATTGTTTCACAGCCTAAGCCATAGGTTTATCCCTAGCTAGATTTAGGGTTTCTCTTTTTCCAACAATTAAATTCAACTTGATCCCTTCTTTTTCATCTATTTTAACCGAAGATACTTTTTTTCTATAAAACCAAACTCAATAGAGTTTGTGAGGAACACTAGCACAAGGTTTGTTCCACTATATCTCATGCCTATTAGTTGTCCATGTGGGTTCATCCTTACACTACAACTATTCAATGCCATTTTAGATAATTATGGATAGGGAAATATAAATTACAATCTGATCAATGTGTGTAAATAATCAAAGACTCCATGTGGGTCTGTCAGATGGATTTTGTGAAAAATTTTATTTTCATATATATAGGAGAATATCATATATACTATTTATGATAATAGTTATCATTTTTAAAATTAAATCTACTACATGGATAAAATTTAATCTACCATTTTATTTTATGAAACACATGGGGTGAAATTCATTCATGAGATGAATGTAGTTACTAGACATGGAATTTATCCATGTGTTATAATTAATGAATAAATGAGATAACACCAAAGTATTTTCCTTAGGTGAATATATATATTACTTCAATGTGATGGTCATATGGTTGTTTTTATTATGCTTTACTGGAACAACCAAATATCCATACTCTATTCTTCAAATTCGTTTTCATTTTATGATGTTAGCACAACATGGGGAAAGAAGAATCCTATATGTATGACATGTGATTCAAGCGTAGCCCATGGATACAATATAAAGGTGGGATGATTTTCTTTTCCTCTTAATTATTTCTCTCAAAACCATGTGATGGTGTTAGAAGATGTAGTGGGTCTTTGATGTAATGTACCCATATTTACAGTTGCACTTCATTTCAGTTTTTTTACCCAATTTCATATATCATGCATAGTAGATCTTGGAAATAAGTTATTAAATCACTTCTTCATCTTATAATAATTGTAATTATACTCTTATAATACCCTTCACTTTATAATGAGGTTATCATATAAAAGGATAGAAAAAAGACTAAAGAAGTAGTTGGAAGAAATAAATCATCACATATCGTGGTTAATTTGAAAAGAGGTCGAGTGATTCTAGACTTTCCATTGAGAAAAGAAGTTTGGAAGGTAAAACTAGGTTTCATAATGGATGGAATATATGTTAAATTAGAACCAAGGTCCAATGTACCATAATTCTCTATGAATTTGGAATCATGGGGCATTGTTTTAGAAGCAATGATTCTAAAAGGAGTGTAACACTAAGGATTAATGTAGTTGACCATAGTTAAAAGACCAATGTAATGGTTTTATTATGTAATGTAATATTTTCTACTTATAAATCGTGTATAACTCAAAATATGTAATAAGGAAAGTACATTGAGAAGCTAATTAAAGTGAGAGTTAGTAATAAAGATATAATTAGATTCATTTCATATTTTTTATACAATAAATCTAATGGAAGTTTATCAATTGAATAGGGTATTTAGAAAAAATGGGTTTGTATGAAGGAAGAAGTGGATGGTAAGAAATGGTATAATTAATTATTAGTTATTAAGATATTTTAATAAATTAAAGGATTCTATTTTAGTGAGATTTACTCTCCAGTTATTAGGCACATGATGATACATATGGTCCTTATAAGGTTTCCATGGATGTATATTTTTTAAAAAACTTATTGTTAATACCTCTTTCATTTATAAATATTTAGAGGAATATATCTATATGGATTAATCATAAGGTTTCATATTGAATGGAATGGAAGTTCTGGTGCTCCATATCAAACAGGGTATGTATGGGCTTAATAAGGCACTGAGATAGTGGAACCTAAATTTTTATTCCTTCATGGTATAATGGATGTTCATTACATATAATGTGGATCATTTCTATAATCATAATGTTTTTTACAATGGGTTTTTCTGTATTACTCTTATTTATGTTGATAAAAAAATTTAGATAGACTTGTGAAGGAAAGTCTTGTGGAGTTGAAGGATGATTTATTCAAAATATTCTAGTTGATAGATCTTGGTTCCTCAACGCTGATGTTGGGGATGAGGATTAGAAGAGACTAGATTTTCAAAATAATGTTATGGCCACAGTTAGTGTACATCTATATGGTGTTAGAGAGATTCATAATGGGAAATTATAAACCTATTATCACTCTATGGTTGAAAACATCTAATTATAAAAGGAGAAGGCACAAAAAATATATGACTAGGCTGCATACAAGGTGATTGTTCTATACGCATCATCTTTGAAATGTCTAATGTATACCATAGTTTTTACAAGTTATGGTATTTTTCATGTGGTAGGTATAAATAGGAGGTTCATGGTGATTCCAAAAAAGGATCACTAGGATTTAGTTTAGTGTATTCTCCAATATCTAAATGGTTTGATTGACCTGAACTATTTTTTTAACTAGATGATCCATTACAAATGTTTCTGGATGCTAACATTAGAAGAGGAACAGTCTCAAGGAAGAGAACCATTGTATTTTTGTTTACTCTTATAGGTAATATCATTAACTAGATATTGATACATCAATATTTAGTATCATTGTTAGCCTCTAAACATGAGTATATTGTGGTTAAAAAAGTGGTGAAAGAGATGGTTTTGTTGAGGGAATAGTTAGAGGTAATAAGAATGAGGAAATAAATTGGTACTTTTTTTAGTGACAACCAATGTGTGATTCAATTCGGAAATAATGTGGTGTTTCATTAATGCATGAAACACATTTAGATAAAGAACTACTTTATCTAAAATATTATTAAAGATGAAATGTTGAAACTATGAAAGGTAGTTTTGAGTTAGAATCTGATGGTTATGATGAAATAAATCATAAATACAAAATAACTAGAGTAGTATTGTGCTTCAATGAAGCTTGGATGTCTTGGTGGTCATGAGATCACAAAAGCTACAATGGATGGAAAGAGCCGTTTTGTAACATGGTGACTAGTGGCTTAAAATACCTATTGGTAATGCCTTGGAAATGATTCTCAAGTTAGATATTGTTAATCTTAGTGTAAAAATTCATTCTCTGGATAATTATTGTAACTTATATAAATGAGAAAATTCTAAAAGTGTGATGGTGGGGAAAGTTTGGACAAAAATTCAAAACTGAACCAATAGCATCAATAGATTACAGAAGTGTAGATGTGGTGGGATGAGTTTCGTATGCATTAAATTTTCATTAGATGAGGAAGTTTATTTGGTGTGATTACTGGGTTTTTTGTCATGGAAATAATCAAGAAGAGGTTCATCCAAAATGATCGGATGGAAATGAAACCAACTTGAATGGTTCCCTTATATGAAACATGTCTATAAATAGATTGGTGTGGTCACTTTCACAACCCATGTCATTTTAGTGATTAAACTATTCTTATCTTGTACTTTAGAGTGACTATATAATCTTTTTTCTATGTTTCCTCTTGTTTTACTTCTATGGAACTCATTCATTTTCCCATGAAATATGACCTATTACAAACCAAATTAATTATAGTGTTCCTTTGTTAACTACTTTTGTTTTTTTTATTTCTTCTATTTTGGTTTTGTGTTGTTACTGCTCCTGATATTTTTATAGATAATTCTTGAATAGGATGCGGTGATTAAATGTTCCATATACAATGATTCATATTATAAGAGAATTTAGAACATTCATATCTTCTATTTTCTCCTTTGTGTCTTCAAAATGTTGTATTGTTCCAGAACATCGGTTCCAGCTCAATATTAATACACATTTTATATGGATTATATCATTTTAAATATAATATAAAAATTTATATAAATATTTTATGGAAATAAAAAGAATTTATATCTCATGGTTTAGTTAAAAAAAATTCATTCTATTCTAGTACTTTATTTCCACAATTATATGTAATAGTGTATATGAAAATATACAATATAAACACAAACAAACCTAAGGGAACTAAAGTTAAAAGATAAGAAATAAAAAAATTATAAAAAATACATAATAAAATTATAGAATTTTAACACCCTCAAAATTTAAAGATCCCTCGGAACAACACTGATAATATACGGTTCAAATTGTAACACAACAAAAAATAAATAAAATGACGTCAATAAAATCAACTAAAAGATAAATGATATAAATAATAATTATTTATTAATCAAGTTTTCTTAAATATATTATGGAAAAAAATGTTTGGAATATATGTTAAATCATGAGAATAATGTATCTTTAAATCTTCATAATCTCAACAACGTCCTTGACTAGTTGTATGCACTACACTTTCCATATTAGGTTTTTTATGAAAAAAATGAAAATAATGACGCATAAAATCATTTATGATTTCGAATAATACCAAAATGTGAATTCCTACTATATGTTAATGTTTCAGAATCCCAGTCTGAGGACCAGACAGGTACCATTCACTAGAATTCATCACCCCACATCAATGTACTCCTCATGGGTGGTGATCTCTATCTCTAAAAATAGCATCAAAGGGACTCTAATCACTCATCATACCACTTCTCATTCCTTATCCTCCTTGTATTTAATAACCCCACCCCCCCTCCCCCCCACCCCGGTATCCACCATCTTATTTAGTTCCCAAAACCATAATAAAAAGATAATCGGCAACTGTAGTTCAAATTTCTTCTAGTAGTACACTAAATATTATTTATCCTCCCCCTTTATTGTCAATATCCACCTAACACTAGTATAAAATTCCAAGATTTTTCCATTGATGAGCTGGTGGGATAGTCCTCACAGATGATAAACACGTCCCAAGCCTGCTGCTACTCACCCCTAAAGCGCCACCATAGTCAGTCACGAGATTTGAAGACTTCAGAGTAGAGGTTTCAGAATAACTCCGGGCCCTGCTTCTTGAGAGTGCAGTTTGTATTTGAGATCCAAATAAATAGTGGGAAAGGATGGTGTGGAGCACTAACATTGCGAGGGATATAGTAGAAAACCATGCCCATGGGTTAGGAAGCTTGTACCACCATCATTTGGTGTTATTAAACAAGTCAAACTCCAGGATATGTGGACCCGTCTCAAGATAGAGGTTTATCTGAGGATCCATCATCACTACAAAATACACTCCCCTCCTAGGAATGTAACCCGGGTTGAAAGGGTCGCTTTCATCGCTTTCTTGGTTATGTATATCACATCAGTTTCCACTGGTGTTGGAGGTAGAGATGAAGTAATAGGAGGTTTCATGGAAGGATTATCTCTAACATATGAAGCGTGAGATTTTGTCTCTCTTTTGGGATAGAATTTGGGAGAACATGGACTCCCACGTTACTTTGTTGTAATCCCAACAGAGAAGCTAGTACCAGTCGACCTTATATAGCAATGTCCTAGTCAGAATCTCCCTGATGATTTCCTTTGAGTGATTACATGAATCCAATGAAAGGAGGAAGATTTTTCTTAGAAGGGTTGTGGTACTCGTGTATATATATATATATATATATATATATATATATATAATATCTGAAACAAAAAAAATCTTAATTTTTTAGAATATATCAAATATGAAAAGTTAAGTTCAATAAATATTCTAACTAGATTGATTTGTTAATCAACATATATTCCTTAAACTTATAATCTACATATAGTTACTAAATTTAAAAAAAATTATTATGTCCAAAAAAATAAATATAAATTTTTGATATCAAAATAACTGCAATTTTAAATATGCGAATATATATTTTAGAAAATAAAATTTCCAATCAACATATTTTTTACATTTAAATATATAATAACACCTATATAGTTATATTTTAATATATTTATAATTTATGATATATAAAATTTTAGTAAAATAAAATTTTAAATGAAAATTTTATTGAAATTATTATTATAAATATATTTTATGTATGATACCTCTCGATGTCTGTAGTATATGAAATGGATGAATTTTAAATATTATAAATTCAAAAAATAAAACTCCAATTTGGAAAATAAGTAATTGAAATATGAAATTATAATATATATTGTTGATGAAAAAAATTATAACATGATATCTAGAAATATGATTTCTATGAAGATATAAATAAAAATATTTTTAATATATAATAATATTTTAACATATATATATATAAATAGTTGTATATAAATATATTTTAATATTTGTTTATATATATAGCATGAAAATTTAAATATATAAATTGTGTGTGACTCTATTAATGTAATTGTAATTAAATAAATATATAAGAATTTATTAAAATAAAATAATATTTATAACAATACACATATAGAGAGAGATGAAGATAAATACCTATAAAGAGGGGGTATATGGGGGATGAGTTCATTGTTTTTAGATATTACTCAACCATTCATCAACTAAGAGTACATGGGTTCGAACCCCACCTACCTCCCCAAACAAGATGCAATTTCTGATTAGGTGACCTTTTATAAAAGATAAAAATTTGAGTGTTGATAATGGTTTCTTTTGTTTATGAGTTTTATAAAAAAATTATTGAAGTCCTCATGTTTAACAAAAACATTGTTGTTGAAACTCTTCTACCTCTTAATCAATCTCATATATCCAAATTTTGGTTGAATAGTTCAGTTTTATTAAACCATTTGAATATTAAAAAAATAGTATATACTTTAATATGCTTTTTATTTTATTTTTAAGGACCAAATTGATTTTTTAAAATTAAGTTAGATATATTAATCCATGGTAATTTTTGTGTATGTAAAATAAAAAACACACACACATTGTAACAACCTATTATTTTAGTTTATATTATTTTAAATGGATATTGTGTTTGATTATGTGTATCAAACACAATATCTAGCATAAAATGAACTATGATATACTATAGTCATGCCATATTTATGAGGTAAGTGTAATATGTGGTGAAATATGGATCTTGACCCACTAATGGATTTGATGGATTTTAAAAGGCATCATCATTTTATGGGAGTCCATTTAATAAAATTCATTATTAAATGGTTTATAATTCATGATACTCATCTAATAAAATGTTTTTTATAGATAATATCATCGTAATCATTAATATATACTTTGTAATTAATACTCTAAAAGTATTATCTTAACTTAAATAGCTTGTAAGTCATATAACTTAAAAAATTCATAAGAAATATTTGTAATTTAAGTAAAGTTTTTTTAAGGAAATTTCTATGTCATAGAATAGTTTCTTCCTCAGTAAGCAAGTGTTAAAGTTGTTCAATAAGTTAATATAGTGTTTTATGGATGTATATAGTGGTTCATTTAAGGTTTTAAAGGCAATAGATTCAAAATGACGAAATGAATCTTAGTCTCCACTCACATAGTCAATATGATTGGGTGCATCAATGATTTTATTTTCATGTACTCAAAATGATTGGGTATATCAAATGATATTCAATATGTTGGAATAAGATAATTTAATTTGTGAGAAAAATGGTTTTTTAAAATATTTAATTGTTATAGAAATAAATTCTATTGTTCTGACCAATATATGATATAGACTATTTGGTTTAAAAGTGATATAAATATATAGATGGTCAGAAATAGAAAAGAAATGATGTATTATTTTTTCCTAAACTAATAGGGAAATGGAGTTTCCCCATTAAAAACTCATATACTTCATGCTTGGATAGAATTATCATATTTTATGTATTTTATCTTAATTATCTATTGATAATATCATGTAAATAATAGTTGTTTAAATAAACTTCAATGAGGTTTTTTTTATTACATAGAGTTGTAATCTATTCACTTCTATAGCATCCTATAAGTGTATACTAAAATAGATTTTTCTAGTTAGGGAATTAATATCATTTTAATTTATTGAAATGTTCTAAAAAATGAGTTATTTCAATAAAATATTAATCAATATTATCAAAGTGTATATAATCTATTATCTAGACATATGATGTCTAGATTGTGGTAATATATGGACAATACAAGTGGGTAAAAGATGAAAAAAGAAAAATAAAATTTGGATAAAATGTTCAATAATGTTTCTTCAAAAACCCCAATAAAGGTCATTGAATCCTAGGGTTGTCAAGGAAGAATAGTATTGATTCAATATGATTGATTTATCAAGGTTATTGATAAAAGAGTTTCGAAAACATCATGGAATATCGATGTCAGTTATAAATGTTATAGAAATTAATTATTTGATTTTTATAGTATTGTTATAATGAATGTATATGTTATAAAGTATTTTAAATATATAGGAGTTTAAAATAAAATGATTAATTGATTGGGATTGTATTTTATATTCCTGAGATGAATTAAATAGTTACATCATAATGTATTTAAATATAAAGTATTTTATCAATCTCAAATGAATCTAAGTAAAATATGTGTGTCCTCGTCTCATTTCTCTTATTTGATAAGATAAGGAGTTCAATAAAAAAAGGCTTTCATAAATAAGTATTAGATGATTAAATAAATACATGAGGTTAATAATTCATCAATTTCTATAACATGTTTTGAGAAGAATATTTGGATAAAATTTTATATCTAGGATAATGTGTTTATCAAAATGATTATTAAAATATATGTGATTGTGTTCCCTCCACCCATTGATGGGATAATATAATAAATTATTCTTCTGAAATGAAAATTTTCTAAAAAATATAATAACATATATGATACTGAAACAATAGTTTATGTAACACCCTAAGATTTTATGTTATATTTTTACTAAAATAAATTTTATTTCTTCGATAGCTTATTTTACACATAACACTGAGTTTAAACAAAATGTGATCTACAATTAAAATATTGATTAAATTTTACCATTATAACATAAAAATTAAAATTTTAGGTTTCAAAAAGAATAACTAAATGATAAAATTTTAGGGTTTATGAATTCATTAGTTTTCAATTGATCATAAATGAAAATCATTTCAAGGTAAAAGAGATTTTTTTCTAAAAAATTTATTTTTATGCGCACAATGTCTATTTATCTAAATAAATTTAATTTATCACTATTAGTGAATGAATTTTATGAAATTTATATATTATAAATTAAATAAAATGTTTAAACACCCATCTAATTTTTTTTCTATTTAGGGGATAATAATAATTCCATTTTTATGATTAAAGATTGTATTTTTATAAACAACATTTTTCATAGCATTTTACATACTTATTTAAATTTTAATTTCTAAAACTTATAGAAATTAAATCTTGAATAATGAATTCCATAATTTTAATCAGTGGGATAATATTTTTTAATTAATTGCTATTATTTTTTTCATTATAAATAGTAACCTTGGTAATTTTTGTCGCCTTGGTAAGGTTGAATGGGTAAAATATGTTTAAATATTTGGGATAATGCTTTAAAATTTCTATAATATTTTCATTTATCTTATTGGATGAGTATATTTCATCAATTTCCTTGAAATTATTGAAAATATATCTTTTTTGTTCCATTTTTATTATATATTGATGATTATATTGTTTTTTTAATAAAGAAAATAAAAAATACCACTATCTTGAATTTTAACATCTTCTTTTTGTTCACTTAGGGATAAAAATAAATTTTTGATGAATACTAAAGGGTATTTTATAAATAAGGAAATTGTTTTTTGATTTTAATTAATTTATAATTTTTAGTGATAATATAATTACTCTAAACTATTGAAAAATGTCGACATAGTATTAGTTCAATTAATGGAAAAACAAATAAAAGATTTTTAAAATATTAAAATTATTATAATTTGGAATAATTATTGTGTTAAATAATTATATATGAATATAAAAAATTATGGATGTTGTAAATTTTTATACTTTAATTCCATATCTTTATTGGTGTCATTAAAGTCAGATTAAATGAATTTTACAAATATGATATTAATGATATTTTACGAAAAACAATATTTTATTAAATTATTCAAAAAATATTATAAATATTGAAGGAGGAAAAGTTAGAAGGAAATTTTTTTAAAATGAAAACTCTTGGTCATTTATTAACTGATTTTTACCTTATAATTAAAATTATAACCCTTTAATATTAAAAAATTATTACAATGGTTAAGATTAAAATTGGTTAACCAAGGGGTTAAACCAAAATATATGGATTAAAATGACACCAAGATATATCTAAATTTCATTTGGTTGACGGTATTTCAACATTAAAATTTTTTTATTCAAATATATTACCATTTGGAAGAATTTTTATTGAGAATGACTTAGATATATTTTGATCTTTTAGTAATTCCAAGTGTTTCCTTTCCCTTCCTTATAAAAGGATGCCCCATATATCTTTTTTTACACCACATTGAACCATATCGATCTACCAAATCCTGCAAAATTCTATTCTGAACATCCTTATCCACGTTCTATAGGTTTTTTATCCCCAAAATACCAAACCAAGAGTACTTAAAAGAATATCTAATCTTTTTTCAAAGAAGAGGTAATCACTACTAGAATATTACCATATACCCATGGTTTGGATCTGTGGGTATAGTTAATAAAACCGTGGGTATAGGCTATACCCATGGTAAATAGAACCATGGGAGCTTAAGTTATTGGTATATCTCTAATCTATAGCCACAGTTTGGAAATGTTATACCCACAGTTACGAACAGTGGGAATAGGTGTATGGGAAATGCCCCACCGTGTCAATAACCCTATACCCACAGTTATGAAACCATTGGTATCAGATTTAAAACAATTCCCCCTATTGGATTTGACTGGACCACCTTTATAAAATTGACACACCTAACCAATACACCACATATTTTTATTGGTATATAAATATATATTTTCTTATATATATTTTTCTAAACTGTGGCTATAGGTTGAAAACTTTGGAAATAGGTTTTCCAAAGGAAAATTTTGTATTCCCAAATGATATTTTTTCATGTTCTTGAATAGTAAATATATACCCATGGTTTACTAAAATTTTGGGTATAGTTCATCCTTATACCCATGGTGTTGAAAAAACCATGGGTATAGGGTTTGATTCAATGCCTATACCCATGGTTTTTTGGAGAACTGTGAGTATAAGTCTTGAACCAAACCCTATACCCACAGTTTTTTCCAAAACTATGGGTATAGGTATTAAACCAAACCCTATACCAATTTTTTTAGAAAAAACATGGTTGTATGTATGAACTAAACCCTACAACCACACTTTTTACCAAAACTATGGGTATAGCCTTGTTTTCCAATAGTGAATCGCTTTAACCGATCACTTTCTTTTTACTTCTTTTTTAACTCTTATAAATATATATAATTTATCATAAAATATTAACATAATTATAATAAATATACATAATTTTCATTATGATTATGAAACCACCATTATTCATCCTCTTACATCAACTGGTAAGTGGGAGTATTGATTGTCCGAACGTATGGCTTACCATCTCCACATGGCGATAAAATTCATTTTTTGTCAACATATTTTATGGATGGATATTATGATGGATTTAATTATTATATATTATATTTATGAAATATTTAGGATTCTATAATTATATTTTAATATCTATATTCTTATCTTCCAATCCACTAAAAAATGATAACTTCATTTGTGCGTACATGTGGACTACCACCTCCACAAAGCGATGTGATCCATTTTTTATTACCTCATTACATGGATGGTAATCAAGATATAGTTAATAAATATATAATATTTATATGATGTAAAAATTATCCTTTAAATATGAATTATTATTTACCTTTATTTCATTTTTCCTTCAAAAAGTGAAAACAATATTCATGCATAAGTATGGTATACCATCTCCATGAATGGTATAATTCATTTTTCTATATCTATCTTTTATGAATGATTATAAATAAGTAAATATAAATATATATTGAATTAATATCATATTTATATCATGAATAACATTATGTGGATGATATTACCATGATCAAATTACAATTACCAAAACTACAAAACCATAACATACATGAAAAACTAAGCAATTATCAACTAGAATAGTAATTTTAATAAATAATTGTTAAAGAACTGGTGATAAAAGGTTTTAATTAAATAATAAATTGAATGATATATATTATTATGGTACTATAATATAATTATAATAAATTTATATTTATTATACATAAGTTTTCAACAAATACAAAGGAATTTTGATTTGAGGTAAGCGTTAATTTCACAATCTCATCATTATTCGGGATTTTTTATGATTAAGTTTCTGATAAGGGAATTATTTAATATTTAAATATTAAACCCAATATATTTTCCTATAATATGTTAATTTCTATAAATGAAAATTTTTACTTTCATTTTCCTCTCCTTATATACTCAAAAAACTGAAATAATAATTATTTTTAGGAAAAATGTCATCTTTTCACTCGATCGGGAATCTTTTCCATCCATGTCTATATTTCCATTAAAAAAATTTAAAGTCATTTTTTAATATTAAGAAATTATTTATTAAATAAACTTTGAACAATGTTTTAAATTTTAGAAAATGGTTTAAAATGTATCTTTTTTCATTTTCTTAACAAAGTGCTTTTTGACATTTTTTTAAAAAAGTTTAAAATGAATGTTTTATTTTACCTTATACGGCATGAAAAAAAATTTCTATTATCATGACCACTCAATTATTTAAATAAATGACTAAAAGTTTCAATTATTTTCTTAGAATAAAAAAAATTCCTTAATATTTTAAAAAAATAGATTTTAGATTAGTGATTTCAAAGTGAAAGGGGTGTTTTACTCAAGAATTTTTTGAGTCATCCTTTTAAGGTATTTACATATATTTCAACATCCTTTGTTGAATATTATTATTTAATGAGGATATAATCTTATGATACCAACCACCATATTTATTTGGATGATTTATAACCAGTTTAACTTGGTAAAGTATTGATATTCTATATGCTAGTTCTTCCAATATGGACAATTATCGATTTTTAAGGCATTTTTATTACGTTATATTGTGTACTCATATAATGAATGAATTGGACTTATTATGTTATATTTGGGGACCAAAATTACATATCCCATTGATGCATAAATTTCTATAATGTTAAAAAATATATTAAGTATTTGTCCTATGTATTACCTATTTATGTTGATGTATTAGCACAAGGCCTTAATTATATCTTAAATGTCTTGGAACAAGGATTCAATTGTAACTTTCAGATATATGGAATTATGAAATACATCATTATGAAATTATTTATTATTTTCAATGTGATTATTGGAATAGTTACGATATCCATGTATAAGTTTCAAAATCATATGATTATTTATATGGAATTATGTCATGAACCCCTCCCTCCAAAGATACCCCTCATGGGCTGGAAGTGGAGGAAGTGAGATAATGACCCCCAAGTTCCTCCTCTAGTAGGCCCCATGTTGGTGACTACCACAGAGGATAGAAAA
This sequence comes from Viscum album, assembly GCA_963277665.1. Taxonomy (NCBI): domain Eukaryota; kingdom Viridiplantae; phylum Streptophyta; class Magnoliopsida; order Santalales; family Viscaceae; genus Viscum; species Viscum album. The sequence continues at coordinate 1,823,879,715 of OY728164.1, forward strand.
ATATCAAAAATGGGATGCATTAACCTCTATAATAATAGGAATAATAGATAGGGTCAATCAACTGCAAAAAAATCCATTACATGATATTACAAGGATACCAAAGGAATCTCATAATACATGTAGAAAATGTAAAACTATAAAAATAAAGTCCTCAAATGAAATACACAATGGAAAATATAAGGTAGCGACACAGCAATAGTTCAATGGATTAAGCTGGTAATTTCTATCATGGTCCATGTAGTCCTCTTAGAAACCAAATAAATAGTTTGTATATACATAAGGTGAGCATGCAAGTATACTTAGTTGGGTAACCAAAGTCTATCGTGCACATGTGAAAAGTGAATACGAATGAACTGATAAGAAAATAGTAGAACCAATAGCAAATACATAAGTCAACTAACCAATCCCATCCTCACCATGGCATGATCACAAAAAAAAACTCATCCAATTATAGTAACATAATAAGAAGAATATTGATAAGGTTACCCTGCACTACTTTCCCACTAGGTATCCCCACTCACACCCCACCACCATACATCATGGCACTCACATCTCTTTTATATATCACATCATTCCAATCACCCCATGTGAAACTATTCACTAAATCACATATTTCTTGAAGACACCTAAGCCTTCACTTCACATCTTTCCCAAAGAGACATGGGCCATCACATCACATCTCGCCCAAAGTCACTTGATCCATTATAAAGAAAATATCATCCAAAATTGTAACCATGGTAGTATGGTATATTGAACAAGATTACATCAACCATGGACCATCATCCTACTATACATGACTCCCACTATAATCCACCTCATCGTGACACATCTTACCCACAGTCACCTGGCCCATCACAATCACTTCTATTACACTTTTTACTTGTATCCATCACATCTCGTGTATAAATAACTCACCTTAAAGAGAGTGAGGGAAATAGGGGGTGTCCATCCATCCATCCTTATCACCTGGATGTTGGAAAAAACACCACCCATACATATATGGGTCTCAGTACATGGATCTCGATGTGGGTGTGGTGTATATAAAAATCACATGGAATGTTAATATATATATATATATAATATCCAAAAAAATTACCAACCTATCATTTAAAAAGATAAAAATTACCAACAAACTAACAATATCACCTCAAACCTCAAAACACCACAACTCTAACTTACCCCATTAAATGAACAACACCACACAACATGCTACAAGCTACATTTCACATTCCAAATTCCATTAAAAATTAATCCCTTTTCCATATTATCTTTTACCACCCCATTTAATTTTAATATCCAATTCATTCTATTATTTCCATCCCATTAATTTCTTTATTTCATCCCATTTAATTCCATATTAAGCATCAACCATATTTAACCACACTTCCCATTATAATTCATTTAGCATACATTCTATATCATTTTCCAAACTATCCCTTTACATTTCAATTTAAAATTATCATTTAATTCCATTACTACCCAAGAATATAGTGTAACACAACATATTACCAAAACTATCTTCCTCATGCCAACAGACCACACATCACCTATATTTCATAGCTAGATCCACTTCTTCCTTACCATAACCACATTGTAACCACTTCCCATCACAACCTTCATATAGCACAGACACACAACTCATCACATAATCTCCCCACATCAAAAATTCACATAACTGCCCCATAGTATAGCCACACCATAACCCATTATCCCCAAACTCATCATAACACCTTTCACATCACATCAACGCATTTTTCAGGTTTAAGGAAGGGGGATTTACCTCAATTAATCTTTACTTTTTTGGGTATTCTAACAAAAGAATAATTTTTCAAGGGAAACAATTTAATTAACTAGACATAAGTGGTTATCAAAATTCTATTTTTAGGTAGTAAAAACAACCACACAAAAAATTTTCCATAAAAATATCAAATTAACACAAACAAAGGCTCTCATCGACCATTTTTTCAATGGGGCATCAAGACCATGAAAACACGATATCAATATCTCAAAAATCTATAAAAATGTATTTTCATTCCCCTTACCATTAAATTTTCATATTACTAATTAATTATATTTATTTGGTCAATTCAAACCATCTTTCCATAGATAAACAAGGGTATAACCCCAACCACATGATGCAGCTGTATGAGAAACGAAGGAACCCTGCCTCAAATGGAGGTTTTGGATCTACTACTCTAGGTTGGAACAAGATAAACACCCCCACCAAGAACCAAATGGAATGAAATCACATTTACCAACCTATAAAATGAAAACTACATCATTCGATCATCTAAAAAACACTAAAACCACCTATTTTAATTATATAATCCCCTCCACAATTGAATAAATAAAAAGAATATATGTGTAGGATGGGATGGGAACTCTCTAATACCACCACAAATTGATCCTATGATGTCGGGGTCAAAATCCACTCAAAGGGGGGTTAAAGTGCTCTTTGGGATGCACTTGGGTCACCCAATAAATGATATAAATAGTTGGATAATGATATGTTTTTAGGGTTTTGCTAGAATTTATAATCATCCTAAAAACATTAGACCCCGGCGCATCCCCTAGGTCCATTCAACAGAACTAATGAAAACATAATAGACTACAACATAGCACCTCTCACCATGCTGCAGCCCTGGTGTCCAATTAGGAATCTAGAAAACATGGCTATATTGGTGTTTTATATCCCATAAAAATAGAGAAAGACCACATATTATCGAAGATACAACATTTTGTAGGCCCAATTACTAAGGGAGGTTGTTCTGTAACCTTTATTCACAGCATAGTGTTACCTAAAAAGGCATAACAGTTGGAAACTCAACCTGTACCACTACAAGAAAGAAACCTCTCAAAGACTCAACTACCTCCAAAAAGTAATAATCATAAAAATCATTCTCCTAAGGCTCCAATACACATCAAAGTCTCCATGGTGCATCTAGGGTTAAAATTAAAGTATCTATAAAACACCCCCATAGGGTCCCCACACCTAAGTTGGCCCCTCCATGCTATAGTGGTTACCCCTATAGATCATCCTAATACTCCACACCATAGGACTCCTCCATCTATATTTTCCAACTAAAACCTCTCCTTTACTTACCCTCCAAACTCATATGGTCACCTTCACCACTAGAATTCCCATATAATAAAGGGAAAGAAGGTTCTGTCCGTTACACATTAATTGATCATTATTTTTTCTTAGCATATTATTAATGACTTATTTAATATATTTTAGAATCCATTATAAACATACCCTTAATAAGCATCTAGTATCACCCATTTCTTATGTTTCCTTTCCCTAAGATTCTAATAAGTGATTTATGATTAATATGAAAATATATTCTAAAGAGAATAATGATGTTCTCAAAAGAAAATGCTATGTTTCATTTTATGTTTTCAAATGTAATTTGAAATTCAAGCATGTATCTAGTTTACCAGTACTACTAACTTTATTGGTCCTTTATCAAATTAAAAATTGTATCTGGTACCAATGATATAAATTAACCACCAACTCTGGGTTACCAAAGTTAGGGTCCTTATAGTTGGTATTATAAGAAGTTTTGTAGAAACTTGATAACTAGATTTAGGAAAGCATAGATTAGAGAACATAACCCCATGAATAACATTGAAGATATGTCTTAGTATAGAATTAAATCCTAATGTTTTTTAAGGTATGGATTATGTGGTTTTCCTATAAATATATCCATGTTTGGATATTACAAGTGGATGTAGTTTGGTCTAGATTCATGTAGGGGTAATAACCCCAAAAACAGTTTTTTGAGTATATCTTGGCAGTATTCTGGTGCATTATCAGTGTTCCCTTACTACACAAATAGTTTAATGTTCCCATGGGATATGATCCAATTAATAAACATTTTATTTACAAACCATTATGAATTATTTTAAATTATTTTTATGATTTAAGACAATTCCCAAAGAAACAAGGTTTAATATTTTGATATTATTTAAGCATAAATTTTCAAGTTATATTATGTGTTTCACTAGGTTAAAAATTATACACTATGTTTCATAATTTTATGATCTCATATAGTGTATTCCATTGTTTATAAATGATTCATACTATAAGGAATGTAAATTTTATCAATTCACATAATCCATGTAGGGATTATCCTCCTGGTAAATATAATGAAGGTGGAGCTGGAGATGGAGCTACAACTAGAGATGAAATATTTATAACTATATTGGGGAAGTTGACTCGAGTTGTGGCCAATAAACATTCTCGTATAGTGTGGCATGATGATCAAAAACATAGTGAAACAATTTTATTCCATTTCATGTAATAACAACCTCTATATTTCAATGGAACCAAAAATCTATTTATAGATGAGAAATGGATAAGTTCCATAGAAAAGATATTTTTTGATTTTGGATGTAAGGAAAGGGATAATGTTTTCATGGTATTTTATCATCTAATAAGGTATGAAGATAAATGGTGGTAATTGATTCAAAAAACCATGGATGAGGAGGAAATATAAAAAATGGATTGGGAGGATTTTAAGGAACTTTTCATGGAACAATAATTTCCTCGTGAACAAAAAACAGATACAGAGATACAATTCTTGATTCTAAGAACAAAGGAAGAGGAAAATTTTCTAAGTATGAATATAACCTTATAAGGTTGTAAAAGAATGATATGGACTACGGACATAATCTAAAGTGTAATATTGATCATTTAAATGATGGGATTAAGACAATATTTAGAAGGAAACTAGTCTCCAAAACATTTTCTTCATATAAGGACATAGTATGATGTGCTATCAATATAGAGAAATAATTCTTCATGTCTTATTGATTCAAAGGAATGAAAGAGAATAATAGGATGTTCAAAAAAATAAATAAGGGTAAGAATATAAATAAGTATTTTCTAACATGTGATACTTGTGAAAAGAAACACATAGGTAAATTCATAAAAATAAATTGAATTTTCTTAAAGTGTGGAGAAAAAGGTCATCATTATCATGAATGCAAGGGTAAGAGGGAGTCCATAAAAGTGCAGTTATTTAACTATAAAGATATGGGGCACTATTCCAACCAATTCTACAAAAATCAATGGAACGTTACAAAAAATAATCTAGGGTTGAAATCCCGGATTATACAATTACTAATAAAAAATAGAATATAACAACCCTGGTCTTTATTATGCACTTAAACCTGATTTATTACATAAAATTCACTTGATACAACATACAAGATCGAGATTTGAAGTGTATTTTGGGATTAGAAACATTAAATAACAACTTAGAACATAAAACACAAAACATGTTTATTAAGAATATCCTTTACATGACCACTACATTCCCTCGTACTTAGCATTTCATGGGATAACCTGAGGACACGCATAAGAAAAGGGTGATAAATAAAGCCCGGTAAGGGAATAAACATGTAATAACATGAGAAATAAAATACATGTTAGTCAATAGGCATATTAATGGATAACAAGAGAAACTTGAACATAAAGGCATGATAAATCATGGTAATCATAACATGGAAATGTGGCAACAACACTTAACTTGAAATTAACATGAGCCATGGCTCATTGCACATAGAGCATGATTAAACCCTCACTGAGCACGAAGCACAAGTAAACCCTCATTGAACATTAATTAACATGATTCAACACGCATTTCACATTATGTATCATGATACTATACTTCACACAATGTATTGGAGTGCTATCAGGGTGCATCTTTCTTAATCATTTCATTTCATGCATAAGTGTGCCACATAGATCATACAACATGGATTAATTAACATCATAATTCATTACATGAATAACATATGTGGAATAAATAAATTTAATTCCTCAATAAATAAGTACATTTTCATAAATTTGAATACCCTTGATAGAGGAGTGGGTATGGTATTCACTACACAATGATTTTGGCATAAATATTTTGTTGTAATTTTGGTAGCATAACGACATCAAATAAAAATTCATAAAATGGGTTGATGAGATTGAAAGAGGTCTCTCATAATTTATACATTAAATGGACAATAATGGGATAATGAGACATAATATACAAACATATATAATGTAATTTATATTCATAATATAAAATAATTGCTTGAATGTAAATGAGGATAGAGAAATTCCTTACGGAATGTTGGTATGGTAACAGGTGTACATGGGATGCATTAATGAGAGATAAAGGGGTATCTAATCATTCAAACATAAATAGGGTAGTATTGGGAAGGTATTAAATCATACCCTAACATTTATAATTGAAAATAAAAGGGAACAACAATATTAAGAAACTTGGATAAAAAGAGAAAGGTTGGAATCCCTTCCTTGGAAGTATGATCTGAATGGCTTGGGAGAGGCTTGAGAGAGGCTTCTTGGTAGATTGGGGCACCTTTGGAGGATTATAGAGAGAGGAGGTAAGAATATGTATGAACTTTAAAGGCTTTGAGTGAAGAGGAAGTGGGAGCTTTTGTGGGTTAATATAGGAAAGGAGAAGGAATTATTTATTATTTAGGTTTGGGTCACCTCACATTAATCTTATCAAAACCACAAACCATAAAATGGTTTTTTCCCTAGGTTTTTTCCAAATGGGAGTGTAAAAAATATTTATAATTCCAATTCACAAACTTCTTAAAATAATAGGGTCTCATATGTGGAGGTGAGTCACACTCTCCTGGAAAACAATTTTAAAAGTCAAAATATTTTATAAGTCTTGAAGGGTCCACTAATGATTTTTAAAATAAATAAAACAAATCAAAAATCAAATTATTTTAATTTTAAAACATATATTGGCCGAAAATAATGTTTATAGTAATTTATTACATCACTATTGGGTCATTATGATGTCATAAAACACATTATATATTAAAATAGTATTTAATTTTTACCCAAAAAAATTGATTGTCTTAGAAAATTAAGAAAAACATACTGTTGGATAATTTTGACATCATGATTCCAAAAAAAATATTCATTTTATCTTAATAATTTTCTAAATATTTAAATGTTTACTTTTAAAATAAAAACCAGCATTTATCGAAAATTCATGTGTTTTGACAAAAACATCTTTCAAACATTAATAAAAATTACAAATGCATTCATAAAATTATACGATAATTTATATTTAATTAAAAGTAAGTTAATAGTAATAATATTTTATTAAAACATTATTTAACTCAAAAATATATTAATTCATCAAAATAAATTTTTCTTAGTTGAATATTAACTAAAAATACTATTTGTGATTTAAAAACTATTTACAAAGTAACAATAATAAAAAGAATGTATATTCTCTATACAAGAATAACTTACATAATCTTATTAATAGGTTCTTGTTACATAACCCCTTAAAACCCCCACATAAGGCCTTTGGGTTAGGTGTGTGATGTTGAAAAACTCTTGGGGTGGCTCGAATAACAATGCTCGAGTGGTAATCTCTATCAACTTCCACTTCTCTCATAGGAGGTTTTGCTCGAGCTTAATTTATTCAAGATCGACATGGGATTAGTCCAGAGAGAAGCCTAATGGTGCCACCTCCTTTTTGAGCTCTTAAAAATGGGCTTCGTATGGGGAAAGTCTACTATATTAGGTCATCTCTTACTTTGTTTGAGTAAATTGGATTTGTTAAATCCCCATATGTATACTAATCATGTGATCACTGTTTAACAACTATATTAGCAATGGTCACAATTCTTAATGGTATTTTAAAATCCAAAACATAGAATCAAATAAGTGCATATGTTTTACATAACAATAATACGACATTTAAATAGACCAAGAGTATTTTTCAGTAATGAATTTTTGTGTCATTACAATCACTCCCCTTAAGAAATTTCTCCCTAGAAATTTCCTTTTCCCACACTAAAAATTATGTGGGTAACTCTGCTTCATAACTTCTTTTGATTCCCATGTCACTTCTTCAAACTTGTGGTTTTTTCACAACACCTTGATGAGGGGCATTGTCTTATTTTTTAGAACTTTTTATCTATGATCTAAGATCTTTACTGGATGATCCACATAAGAAAAATCATTCTCTAACTGTACTACCTCTGAAGAGATTACATGTGAATGGTCCGGTTTGTACTTATTTAAGAGGGATACATGAAAGACATCATGTACTTTTTTCATGGTAGGTGGAAGTGCTAGTAAATAGTCCACATCCCCAACATGATCAAGAATCTCGAAGGGACCGATGTACCTAGGATTTAACTTCCCCATCTTTCCAAACCTCATGACCTACTTCCATGAAGATATGCATAGAAATACCAAATCTCCAAATTTAAACTCAAGGATTCATCGACGGTAATCTTCATAATTATTCTGTCAACTCTGGGCTGCCTTGATATGCTGCTGAACGGTTTTCATCTTCTCCACCATTTCTTCGACCAGTTCTGGTCCTATCAGCTTATTCTCACTGAATTCAACCCAACATGTTGGTGTCCTGCACCTCTTCCCATATAGGGCTTCATAAGGTACCATTCAGATGCTTGAGTGGAAACTATTATTATACGAGAATTCAACCATTGGAAGATGTTGATCCCATCCTCCTTTAAATTCCAATTAACATGGTATTAACATATCTTCAAGTGTCTGAATAGTTCACTCAGATTGGCCATTAGTTTGAGGATGATATGTCGTACTAAATTTCAGTTTAATATCCAGAGCATGTTGAAGACTCTTCCAAAACATAGAGGTGAATCTTGGATCTTAATTAGATACAATATATATTGGTACTCCATGCAGCCTTACCACTTCCCTGATATATATCCATGCTAGTTGATCCAATGAGAAATCCTCCTGAATTTCAGTAAAGTGTACAAATTTTGTAAGATGGTCGACAATAACAAAAATTGCATTGTTGCCTTTGGATTTCTTTGGAGGTCTTGTGACAAAGTCCATTGTGATGTTCTCCCATTTCCATGCTGGTACAGGCAGTGGTTGCATCTTCCACTTAGACTTCTACCTATTTTCCTTCACTTGATGACACACCAGGTACATTGATGTATAATCAGTGATCTCCTTATTCATATTATCCCACCAAAAATTCTCTTGGAGATCTTGATACATCTTCGTTTTTCCTGGGTGAATAGAAAAATTTGAACTATGTGCATCATCCAAAAGTTCCTTATTAAGCTTCGGACATGATAGAACACATATTATTTTCCCAAATCTCACAATTCCTTCTTCATTAACATTGAACTCTGAGGATTTCCCTTTTCTGGTAGCTTCCACTTTCTTCTGAATTCCCACATAATCCTTTTGAGCATCCTTTAACCTTTACAAAAGAGACGTTTGAGCAATCATTTATGAAAAGACTGATGATGTTCCCTTCTTTATGATTCCCATGTCCATATTAATCAAATATAATAATATTGGATCCTTCTCAATTCTAAATAATGATAGAATCATTGGGTCCTTTATACATAGAGCATTTTCTTCCTTGTTCAAATTCCCAGGGTGGTAATGGATTGAGAAGTCATAATCCTTGATCAGCTCTAACCATATTCATTGGTTCATGTTCAATTCTTTCTATGTGAATGTATACATGAGACTTTTTTGGTCCATATATATTTCACACTTCTCCCCAAAGACATATTGCCACCAAAATTTTAAAGCGAAGATAACCGCAGCCAACTCCAAATCATGTGTTTGATAATTCTTCTCATGAACTTTCAATTGTATCGAATAATAGATAATGACTTTGTCATTTTGCCTCAACACATAGCCCAGACCCTTCTTTGAATCATCACAGAATACCACAAAAAGTTCTCCACTTGTGGGTAAAGGGATCATGGGCACAGTTGTAAGCCTCCTTTTCAACTCCTTGAAGCTTTCCTCGCATTCCTCACTTCAAGAAAACTATACTCCCTTCCGAGTTAGCTTGGTAAAAGGGTTGTACAATCATGAGAAATTTTCACAAATTGTCGATAATATGCAGCTAATCCCAAGAATCAATAGATATACATTACCAATTTTGTCCTAATCCATCCCTCTATTGATGTTTTCTAGGAGGGATCCATAGATATCCCATTGTTTGTGATGATATGGCCTAAGAATGAGACCTACTTCAACCAGAACTCACACTTGTTGTACTTTTCATAGATCTTATCCTTTCTCAAGGTCTCTAGTATAGTTCTTAGATGCTCTTCATGATCCTCCTTAGTTTTGGAGTATATTAGAATATCATCTAAAAATACTACCACAAATTTGCCTAGGTGATCTCTAAAGACTCTATTCGTCATGTACATGAAGATTGTTGGAGAATTATTGAGTCCAAATGGAATTACTATAAATTCATAGTGAATGTATCTTGTAAAAAAAGCAGCCATGGGGATATCTTCCTTCTTTAACCATACTTGATAATATCCCAACTGCAAATCTACCTTGGAGAAGTATTGTTCTCCACACAACTGATCGAACAAGTCATCAATTCATGGGATAGGATACTTTTTCTTTATTTTGGTTTTGTTAAGATCACAATAATAGATGGAAAGGCACATTGACCCATCTTTCTTATTGGAGAAGAAGACTGGTTCACCCCATGGTGAAGCACTTGGGCGTATAAACCCTTTATCCAGATTCTTCTATAGTTGTTTCTTCAGCTCCTCAATCTCCAAAACATCCATTCTATACCGATTCTTAGATATTGGAAATTCCCCAGGTATAAGATCAATTTAGAATTCAATATATCTTCTAGGAGGAAGATCATAAAATTCCTCAGGAAACACTTCAGTGAATTTCCTCATACTAGGCATGTCTTCAAGGATGGTTGCCTCCTTAGACTCAATCATATGAGTTATATATGCATGCTCATAGGGCAGTAATATCCACTCTTGAGATGATGAAGCTAAAGAAGATTCATCTTTTTCCATGCACTTGTATAGAATCAGTGGTCGATTCACCATATGGAGAGTGATTTCACTCTCACAGCAATTTATTTTGGCTCTATATATGGAAATCCAATACATGCCAATAATAGCATAAAATTCAACCATAGGGAGAATGATGAGGTTCTTCAGGAAGATCAATCCCCCAATTATGATAGGGGAGGAGTTATATTCCGAGGATGTAATGATTTCCCCATTTTCCATACTCACTAACATCTTTACTTTCATTATTTGTGGTGGTGTTGGGATTGTTCTACTAATCTTTCAATATATAGAATAATGCTTAGAACAAGAATAAAAAAGTATTTTCTCTATTCTTGAATGAATAACTAGCATTCCTGTCACCACATCATTTTAGGGGTACACTTCAATGGTAGTGATGGAAAAAATCTCTCCCTTTCTATCTTAGAGGTTGTTGGTTGCCTCTGAAAACCCTTGTATTAGGGCACCGATTTGCAAGGTTCCCTAGTTATTTGCAGTTTAAGAAATGAACAATGTGTTGAGAGTTGAACGGAGTGTTACACTCCTCTATCGCAGCTGCAGGTTCTTCTTTCCAACAGTTAATAGCTAGGTGTGCTTCTCTTACACACCAAATCATTTCCTTGTCCCCTTTAGTCAATTTCTAGGGTGCTTCTTTCTACACCTTTGGCAAGTGGAGTGTTATATTTTCTTAACACCATTTAATTTATCCACCGGACCACCAGAATTGAAATCTACCTTAAGCTTCTTATCCCCATGGTGCCCCTAATATTCTTTGATCTCTATTTCGACCTTGAGGGAACATCAGACAATTTCCTCATAGCTATCAAAGTCATGGATCGCAAGGGCTTTCCACTAGCTAGGTTTCAGCACACCAAATAAGTGGTCAACCGTGCATTCAGGGGTAACGAAAAAGCCATATGTGTATCGTGCAAGACTTGTGATGTTTTCCTCATATTCTCTGATGGATTTGTCGTCTTTTTTCTTGAGGTCAAGGAAGTCCCTTTCCATATTAAGTTAGAGGGTGCGCGGAAAATATTTATCAAAAAAAATCTTCTAAAAATCCTTCCATTCCAATGCCTCGATCTCCTCCTCAAGCTTCATATTTTTTATCAATGTCCACCATTTATCAGATTCACCCTCTATATGATATGTATCCAAGAGAACCTTCTCTTGTTCGGAACATTTAAGGATGGAGAATATATTTTCAATGGATTTGATCCATTGTTCTGTGATTGAGGGATCGAATGATCTATTAAAAGTAGGAGTACTTTGACTCATGAAGCTCTCGATAGAGAATTGTTCTTTCTTTGGGTGGTTGAACATTCCTCTTGACCCATGATTCTATTCAATTCTTGATTTAACAGAGATATTATTGTGACAAAGTTTGTGATTCCCACTCCCATCGGATTAGGGATCTCATTAGAACAGTCATCGCATTGATCTTCACATCAGTTGTTAGCCCAAGTCCTCCTATTATCGATCATTGGATGGAATAAATGTATGGTTAGGTGTAATATATAAAGGGTTATCTAAATACAAAAATGGATGAATTATAAATTACTTTTATTTCCTTAACTTATGAATCTATAAGCTTCAATATATGTTATCCATGATCTACTTTCTAAAATGTATTCTTAGAGGAATTTTTTATTAAATTCCCTTAATAATGGTTCATACTAAAATTGTCAATTTACCAAATCATATCCCCTGGGAGTGTCATAACCAAGAATTCAGAAAGTCCCATTGTTGTGTACCAGGATACCCAGGGTCAAGCCTGAAACTCCTTGTCGTGGTTTTCACCCCTAGGTACATCTATGCTAGAGGCACCTCTACTTGCTCATATCTAGACAGGGATGTATTTTCTAGATAAACAACTTATTCAATACCCACCAAAACATAGGTATGTTTTATTATACTTAGTCTTGTCTCTAAGGATTCACTAGGGATTTCTAATCCTAATCCCTAAAATAACTAAACACATCCTCTGATACCAACTATGACAACCCCACTCTTTATTACACAATTAAACTTGATTTATTATATAAATTTCACTTGATAAAACATAGAATATTGAGAGGTATATTGTCTTTGTAGATTAAGAACATTACATAACTACTTAGAACATAAAACACACAACATCTTTATTAAAAACTTCCTTTACATGACCACTACATTCCCTCGTACATATCATTGTAAGGGATAACCTGAGGACACTCATAATAAAATGGCGAGATATAAAGCCTAGTAAGGGAATTAACATGGAATAACAAGAGGAATACAATACATGTTATTCAATAATCGTATAAATGGATCATAAGAGAAATATGAACATAAATTCATAATTAAGAATGGTAATCATAACATGGAAATGTGGAAACAACACTTAACATGGAATTAGCATCAGCCAAGGCTCATTGCACATAAAGCATGATTAAACCCTCATTTTACTTGAATTACCATGATTCAACACTCATTTCACATGATGTATCATGATACTATACATTACCGAATGCATTGGAGCGCTATTAGGGCACACCCTTCATAATCATTTCATTTCATGCATAAGTGTGCCACATAGATCATACAACATGGATTCATTAACATAATAATTCATTCCAAGAATAATATATGTGGAATAAATAAATGTAAGTCCTCAATCAAAAAGTACATGTGCATAATGGAGAATACCGTTAATAGAGGTGTGGGTATGGTATTCACTAAACAATGATTTTCGCATGGAAATTTTGGTGTAATTTTGGCAGCATAACGATGTCAAATAGAAATTCATAAAATGGGTTGATGAGAGTTAAAGGGGTATCTCTTCATTTATATATTAAAAGGACATTATGGGGATCATGGTACATAATATACCAACATATGGAATGGAATTTAGATGCGTAATATAAAAGAGTTTCTTGATTGTAAATGAGGAGAGAGAAATTCCTTACAGAATTTCGGCATGGAAACCCGTGTACATGGGAGAAATTAATGATAGAGGAAGGGGTATTTCATCATTAAAAAATAAATATGGAAGTTTGGGGGAGGATAAAAATCATACCCTAACATTTATAATTGAAAATAAAATGTAATAACAATATTATGAAACTTGGATAAAAAGAGAAAGGTAGGAATCCCTTACTTAGAAGTATGATCCCAAAGGCTTGGGAGAGGCTTGATAGAGGCTTCTTGAAAGCTTGGGGCACCTTGGGATAATTTTAGAGAGAGGATTTAAGAGTTTTTATGAACTCTAAATGCTTTTAGTGAAGAGTATGTTGGAGCTTTGGTGGGTTTACATATGAAAGGAGAAGGAATTCTTTATTATTTAGGTTTGAGGCACCTCACATTAAACTAATCAAAACCACAAACCAAACCATGGTTTTTGCGGGTGGTTTTTTCCAAAGGGGATTGGAAAACAATATTTTATTAGTCCAATGGCCTAACATCTTAAAATAATAGGGTTACTTATGTGTTGGTGAGTCACACTCTCAAGGAAAACAATTTAAAAAGATGAAATGTTTTATAAGTCTTGAAGGGTATACTAAAGGATTGTATAATAAATAAAACAAACCAAAAATAACATTATTTTAATTTTAAAATATATATTGGCTGAAAATAATGTTTATAGTATTTTATTACATCACTATTGGGTCATTTTAATGTCATAAAAACAATATATATTTAAACTGTATTTAATTTTTACCCAAAAATTCGACTGTCTCAGAAAATTATGAAAAATTCACTGTTGGATAATTTCAATATCCTGGTTCCAAAAATAATATTCATTTTATCTAAATAATTTTATAAATATTTGAATTTTTACTTCTAAAATAATAACCGACATTTATCCAAAATTTATGGGTTTTGACAAAAACAGCTTTCAAACCTTAATAAAAATTACAATTTCATTCATAAAATTATACGATAATTTATATTTAATAAAAATTAATTTAATAATAAAAATAATAATATTTTATTAAATTATTATTTAATTCAAAAATCCATTAATTCATCAAAATAGAATTCTTAGTTTAATATTAACTAAAAAGACTATTTATGCTTTAAAACTATTTACCAAGTAACAATAATAATAAAAATGTATATTCTCTATAAAAGAATAATGTACATAATCGTAGTACTAGTGTATTATTACATAACCCCTTAAAAACTGCAATTGACCTTAGGTTAAGGTGCGCGATGGTGATGGACTCTTGGGGTGGCTTGGATTATATTTCTCGAATGGTAATCTCTATCAACTTCCACTTCTCTCGTAGGCAGTTCCACTCGAGCTTAACATATTCAAGATCAGCTTGGGCTTGGTTAAGAGAGAATCCCAATGGATCCATATCCTTTCCAAGCTTCAAAATATGGGCTTCGTATGGGGAAATTCTACTTGATGAGGCCATCATTTCCATTGTCTGAGTAAATTTGATTTGTTAAAGCCCTATATTTATACTAATCATGTGATCACTGTTCAGTAACTATATTATCAACGGTCACAATTCCTAAAGGTATTTTAAAATCAAAAACATAGAACCAAATAAGTGCATACATATTATATATCCATAAGAATACATTTAAATATACCAAGAGGAATTTTCGTTAATGAATTTTTAGGTTGTTACATGGAAGTTCCTAGTGATATGGTAAAAGGTACACTTATCATCCACTCCAAAATTTCAAATGTTTTTTTTATTCTGGTTTTACACACTCTTTTATATATTAATAATTTAATAAGGGTATCACATCACAACATCAATTACTAGATACTGAGTTAGTGGTGAAAACTCATAATTGTAGGATAACATATTTTTAAGTCTATAGTGCCTCTCTGATAGAATTTTGTTGGGATGTTCTTCCTATGAATATTTTTATTCTTCTTATAGTTTAATTTGAAGTAGTTTTGGTTATGGATTGGATATCTTAGTATATAACCCATATCATTTGTAATGGAATGGAATTTATATTCAATATTCTGAATCATCCTTCAATCATCAATCTGTGTGAAGATGAACCTGAATTCACAATGGAAATTTATTCCATAATATAGGTTTTTCTACTTATTTATGAGGTATATTTAACTCAAATGCTTAGGTTGGAACTCAATATTGAAAGTGTGCATATTATTTGAGAATATAATGATTTATTTCCTATATACTTACCTATTATTCTCCCAAATAATGAAGTTTAGTTTTCAATAAAACTCATACCTATTGATGTGACTATTTCAATGACTCCACATAGAATATCCTCAATTAATTTTTAGGAATTTAATAATCAAATCTTGGAGATTATAGATAATGGATTCATTCTGCCTAATGATTTTCGATGGGGTGCACCTAGTCATTTTGTTAAGCAGAAATATGTGTCAATGTGTCTATTCATTTATTATGAGGAACTTAACTAGATCACTATTAATAATATGTATACTCAACCCTATATCAATGATATATTTGATCAAATATAAGGATTTCTATATTTTTACAAGATTGATCTTCAATATGGATATAATCATCTAAGTGTAAAAAGGAGGAAATACCCAAGACAACTTTGTGTATGAGGTATGGTCATAATTAATTTATATTAATATACCAATGATCCTTATATATTCATGTATTTAATGAATATATTTTTTATATATTAACTTGATCATTTTTTGGTAGTATTTATAAGATATATTCTTATATATTCAAATAGAAAGGAAGATCATGATGAATATTTTATAATTGTACTAAAGTCCCTGAGGAAGAATAATTTATATTCTAAATTTACCAAGTTTGAATTTTGGATTTAGAATGTTTCATTATTGGGTCATATAATATAAATTGATGGTATATCGGTGGATCCTTCAAAGATAGAAGTTATTAAATAATGTCCTAGACTCACCCTGGTAAATAAGATCAGTAGATTTCATGGTTTGGTTGGATACTAATAATGTTTTGTGAGATATTTATCATGACTATCTAATACACCCTCTAAGATGGATCAAAGGGGGGTGAATTCATATAGATATATTAATGTGGAGAGAATTTTAAAGAATGGTAAGGATGTTTGGTTAGTGTGTTTGTACTTACACTAACCTATAGTAAAGAGGGGTTTTTTTATCTATAATGGTTCATCAAAGAAAGGACTAGGATTAATCTTCTTTAATAATAACATGTCTATATCATATGACTCTCACTAGTTAAAAATTCATGATAAAAATTACCCAAATCATGAATTGGAGATGGAAGTAGTAATTTTTTTCATTGAAAATATATAGGCATTATTTTCATAGTTAAATGTGTGATATTTATAGTAATTATAAAATCCTGAATTATATATTTACATATAAGTATTTTAATATATTCCAAAGAATATTTTTATATTTTATCAAATATTATGATTTTTCAATACATTACCAACCTGTGAAGGAGAACAAGGTGGAAGATTCCCTAAGCCAAAAAAACATGATATTTTGTCCATGATGTGGATGGAATGAGATCCAATATTTTTATATTTTAAGAATATATATCTTGAAATAATGAGGGTGGGGATAATATTTTATCATTATCAAATGTATTTTCAAACATCCATCTATGAGGGGATTAATATGGTGCAAAAGGAAGACATGAAATTATTGAAGAAGATGAGGAATGTTCCAATGTTAAACCATAATATTTTTGGAATAATAAGGATTGGGAAAAAAGAATCGGTACCACCAATAAGAAACTTGAATGAGTTATTGGATTAAGATCATAGTTCATCATTATTTATTCATCCTATAAGTACAAAGATGTGTAGAGATCTGAAAGGATATTTATGGTGGGATAAGTTGAAGATATATATTTTAGAGTTTGTATCATGGTGCCTAGTATGTTATAAATTTATAGATTATAGACTAAATTCTAATTCAATGTTACAAACATTACCCATACCAAAATGAAAATGAGAAAACATCACCATGTATTTTATCATCGATCTCTCAAAAACTTCAAAATTCCATAATACTATTTGGGTTGTTGTTTATAGCCTTATGGTGTAAATCCTTTTCATTGCAATCAGATAAGATTTATCTCTTGATCATATTGTTATTATATACATTAATTAAGTGTTAAGGTTTCATTTATTACCATATTCTATTTTATTTTATCTAGATATAAGTTTTACATAGAAGTTCTAGAAAAGTCTTAAGAAATCCTAGGATATAATGTTGAGTTTCTATACTGCAAATAATCCTCATTTAGATAGTCAGTCTGAGAGGACCATTCATACCATATAATGCATTTTGATATCAATCTCTATGAATTTCAATGGTGGATAGTATCAATAGCTTCCTTTTATAGAATTTTATTATAATAATAGATTTCACTCGATCATTTAGATGTCTCCTTATGGGGACCTATATGATAAGAAGTGAATAACTAAATTTTTTATGAGGTTTGAGAAATAAAGCTATTGGGACTTTATCTATTTGAGTAAATATCATTGAAGTTTATATCTATTAAAAACATAAGGCTAGTTTAGAATCAACAAAAAAGTTATGATGACAATGATAAATGAGATCTAGAGTTTGAATTTAGTGACAATTTATTCATATGAATATCTCTATATAATAAGGTTATGAGATTTGTAATGAAGGGAAATATGAGCCTTAGATTTATTAGTCCCTTTAAAATTTTTGACCACATCAAGCTGGTAGATTACCTCTTATCACTTCCACCGAATCTCTCTGAAGTTCATGATGGGATCCATGTATCGCTCATAAAGAAGTACATATATGATCCTTCACATATACTAAACTCATAAGTCATACATCTGTAGAAAGATCTATCATGTGAGTAATAACTAGTGGATATTATATATCTTAGGTAGAATGTTTTATAAAATAATACCACTCACCTTGTCAAAGTTTTGTGGTGAAACCATAAATTTTAGGAAGTTGTGTGGGAACCTAAGGATATGATGAGGATGAAGTATTATTATTTGTTTATATTATAAGGATGTATTTTTTATGCTGAAATTAATTCTAAGGGGGTATAAGGTAATTCCATGAGATTTTATGATATATTTCATTTGAAATAAAATTAATCTCTTAGATATATTGTGTTTCATGCAACGCCAAGTTTACACGAACCATGATATACTATTAAAATATTATTTAAATGTGGGCATTATAACCTTGCCATTAAAATTGGTAGGAATGAATAGGACTAAAAAAATTATGAAAAATTTACTACACATGCATGTAAAAAATGAATTAATTAATCATCAACTATATAGAAATGAAAATCATTTGAAGGAAAATGAGATGTTTTTTTTTTGAAAATCTGTTTTTATGTGCTCAATTTGTTCTTATTTTAATAAATTAAATTGATCATGATTGGGGAATTATTTTAATGAAATTTATATATTATATATTAAATAATATTTTTAAATATTAATCTAATATTTTTTGGGGGAATGGGATAAGAATAAATCCAGTTTTATGCTTAAAATCTATCTTTTTCTAAAAAATGATTTTCATCACATTTTTCACACTTATTTTAAAATAAATTTCATCCAATTTTATAAATTGAATCATGAAAAATATGTTCCATATTTTGAATCAAGTGGATAAAATTTAGTAAAAAATTCCCTTTTATTTTTTTCATACGAATAGAAATACTGGTAAATTTTTGTCACATTGATAATAGTAAAACATATAAAATTGGATTAAAACATTGGGATAAAGCCTAAAAATTTCTAAAACACTTGAATTTATCCTATTTTATAAATAGAATCCAGATATTTCTATACAATTATAGAAAATTTGGAAACTTGGTGCAATTTGTCTTTGATATTTACCATTGTATTATTTTTAAGTAAAGAAGAATAAAAAAAATATCACTCTCATGCCTTTTATCTTCTCTTTTACGTTCACATAGGGATAAAAATAAGTTTTGAATGAATATTGATGTTATTTTTTTTAATAAACAAATTATTTTATGATGTTAGTATATTTAAAAAATATTTATTATATAATTACCTTAAACTCTTTCATAATGTCAATATGATATTAATCCAATTAATGGAAAATATAAAATAAATGATTTTAAAAATATTAAAGGTATTACCTCCTATAAATATGTGGAATTTATCATAAAAAAAATAACTATCTAAAATATAATTAAATTTTATTATTATTATTATTAAATCACCATTTTTCATCCACTTTTTTATCAAATGGGAAGTGAAAGTATCGCTTGTTTGTACGTACAACTTACCGTCTCAACATAGCAATAAAATAAATTTCCCTTCATCATATTTATGGATAGATATTGTGTTGGGTTTAATATTTATATATACTATTTATGAAATAATAATGATTATATAATTATAGTATCATATCTAACCTCTTACCTTCCTATCCATTGTAAAATGATAACATTGCTTGTACATATGTTTGGACTACCACATCTAGGAAGTGATGTGAATCGTTTTTCATTTTTTCTTTACATGGATTGTAATAAGAATGGATTTATGGAATATATAAGATATATATTATATAAAAATTATCCATAAAAATTTCTTTATTATTTATATTTCATTCATTTCATACATCTAAAATTAAAAATATTGTCGATGTGTAAGTATGGCCTACTGTCTCCAAGAACTGTGTAATTCATTTTTATATCTCTATATTTTATGGATGATTATAAATATAAATAAATATATATATATATATTGAATATATATTATATTTTTATGATTAATAAATTTACAAATATGATGTATCCATGATCAAAGTACAAGGATCAAAACTACCAAACCAAAACATACATGAAAAATGAAGTAGTTATCACCTGAAATAGTGATTTTAATAAACAATTGTTAACAAATGCGTGATAAAAGGTTATAAGTAAATAATATATGGTATTATATATATATAAATGGTTCCAAAATATACTTAAAATAAATATATATTCATTATAAAATATTATCGAACACATACAAAAGAATTCAGACATGAAGTGGGGGTTTATTTTTCAATCTCATCATTATTCAAAAATATTTATGTTTAAGTATATTCTAGGTGAATTATATAATATTTTCATATTAAAACCAATATATTTTAATATTATATGTTCATTTATATAAATTAATATTTTTCCTTTCATTTTACTCTCTTTATTTACTCAATATACCAAAATAATGATTTTTAAGGAAAAATAGATTTGTTTTTCTACTCGGTCGTGAATATTTTTCTAAATTGGCCATATTTTTATTAAAATGTTTTAAATAATGTTTTTAATATACTCCAATAATTTAATAACTAATTTTTACCCATTTTTTTAATTTTTAAAAAATGTTTTAAAAAGAATATTTTTTCATTTTCTAAATGAATTTTTGACCTTTTTTATAAAATTGTGAAAGAAATGTTTTCTTTTAAATTATATCAAATGAATGAATTTTACCACCATCATGATCACTAAATTATTTGAATATTTATTTATATGTTATAATTTTAATATTCAAATAAAATTAATTCTTTAATATATGGGAAATTGTAATTTTTATATAAAATATTTCAAAGTGAAATGGTATTTTCCTCAAGAATTTTTCCAGTGATACTTTTAAGGTATTTCAATATATTTCAACATAATTTATTGAATATTATTATTTACAAAGGATATAATCTAATGATACCATTCACAATATTTTTTCGGAAGGTTTATAATCATTTTGACTTGGGTAGGTATTGATATTATCTAAGCTATTTCTTTTAATATGGGTAGTCATTGATTTTTACGGTATAATGATTAAGTTTTATTATTTATTAAAATGATGAATGAATTGAAATTACTAATTAAAAGGAAGTGCCCATAATTTCATAGCTCCTTGATACGTTGGTATGTATAAAGATACAAAATAGATTGGTTATTTTTTTGAGTCCTTACCCATTAATGTAGATGTCTTGGTATAAGGCCTTGATGATATTTTTAGATATCATGGAACAAAGACTCAACATTATGTTTTAGATGTCCCTCATTATGCATTCAATCATTATATAATCAGTTATTGTTTTACATTTTATTATTTTAATATTTATGATATCCATGGTTAAGTCTCAAGATCATGTGATTATATATATGGAATTATTTGATCATTATTTATTCCTACAAAATAATTCATGACTTATTTAATACATGTTAGCTTTTCATATATGCATACCATTCATGGGCATCTAATCTTGCACCTTTCTTGTGTTTTCATTCCCCAAAATTCCTAGAAGTATTTTATGATTGATATACAGGTATATTCTAAATGAAATAATTGTGTTATCAGTGAAAATACTAAATTTTATTTTATGTTTTAAAATTTAATGTGGGATTCAATAATTTATTTAGTTTACCAAGACTAATTAACTATTAGTTCATTTGGGATGGTATTACTTATATCTAGTACCAATGTAATAAATTAACCAGAAAATATGATCTACTAGGGTTGTGATCTTTATAGTTTATTTGTTAAATATTCCTCCTAGAAAAATAAATGTTATTTCATAACACAAAAGGGTTATTATTTCTTAGCACGATATTATGAAAATAATTTAGTGTTTAAGAGGCTAGAGGGAGTATGATTAGACTTAGACAAGTTCAAAGTTGATAAATAAAGAATAATATCAATCATAAGATAAAGTTCTTTCATCTTAATATCCAAAAAAAATTAGGATATTCCATGTTAAAGATAAACTTAAATTTTTACATTTAGTTACCATTTAGAAAGTAGATATTGATATTATAAAAGTTTAAGATAAAGTGTTTTTCAATCAATATTAAAAATTATTGTATTATTTGAAAAGATAAATAAAATGTAAAGAGTTATATTTAGTTATCATGAAAATGAAATACATTATTTCCTAAAGGACTATAATATTAAAAATGATATGTGAATTAAACTTGATATACTAAACTAATTTAGGTTATATTAGTAATGAAATTTTAAAGAGTTATATTAGTTACCATAATAATGTTTTTTCACATTGTCCTAAAAGATTTTTTGATACGGTGGTAAATATAAATGTAAGTGTTACATTTATTTATCACAATAAAGTTATTATCACTTTATCCTAAAATTTTTTAGAAGGACTTGTAAAAAATAATGTAAGTAGTTACATTATATCATGGAAAATTTTAATGGAATAGGGTTCCCAAGATGATGTTGATGAAATTAGAAAGAGTTGTAAGTCGATAACATAAGTTTGCATCATAACATTTTATGTCATGAATTTAATAAGATTGAATATGTTGAATAAGTTGAACAATTAGGAATATAATTCTTATGCCTCACTATTATTCAAATTGGCTTACTTTGTAGGATTTTATCACTAAAGAGGTATGTGGGAGATTTTTATCTAATGGTTATACAGAGATGTGATAGGGATTTCATATGATGTAATATGTTAACAAAACCTAGAAAGTGTAGAAAATAGAAGGTTGATCTGGTATTTTATCATATATTATGTGACAAAACAGTGCTTATATTAGTTTTGTTAAATATTCTTAAAGAGTTTAAGAATAATAAAATGTATCATATTAAAATGAAACCTCGATTTTATCATTTATTTCATATTGGATACAAATATAAATATATATACATAAATATTTTATAAATTGTAATTATAATTGACCTATAAAAGTATGACTATGAGTTTATCACTAACTAATATTCATAATAGAGTATTATAGGTTATGATTAATTTTTAAGGTTAGTGTGAGTATTATTAGTATATGGAGATAGAATAATATCACGAGGAATAAAACAAAGAATATGATTCTTTTCTTTCATTGAATAACCTACTAGGTATACCACATAGTGTGTCATATTGATGTATTTGGTATACTAGGGGTGCATGGATCATACTTGAGTCCCCACAACCTAAGTATAGTGAGATACTAATAATGAGAACATCCATACTTTGAATCCCTACATATGAAATTCTACATATTGACTTAGCTTAAATGGGGGAGGTTGGGTATGTTTTTTACCATGTCATTGGTTGTAGATTGAAAAATATGGGATTTATCCTCTCGTATGATGTGCATGAAATTTGGTCCCACAATTTGGATAGATTGTGGGAGTGTGTGGCCACACCTAAATATTATATATATCTATCTAGATAAGGTACATGTGATGTGCTAATCTAAAAGGATGAATGACGTGTGATTTCCTCATCGATCAAATTATTTTACACTTAGATAATTGATAACAGATGTTTTGGTTATATGGGATTGACATGATGTTCTATGTCTTGTGGTCACTTGATGTCCAAGATGAAGGGAAAATATGATAATTCACATTTTCATATAATGCAGACTGGTAGAAACATGTATATAGATACATGTGTTTGAGGGATATCATACCTAATCCCTTTATATATTGAATATAAATGAATCTTTTCTAGAGGCCACTCTTTTCATACATATATGGATCTAGAGATTCATATTTTTTCAGTACTATAAAAGCCTATATGGTCACACTTTGTGGTTTATTTAATTGGTATTAATCTTGACTCATATAGATACTCTAAAAGTGGTTTAGAGTTGAACCAAAATTGTTTTGGATTGGTATTCACAAGGTAACAGAAATGATGTGATACAAGGTGAAGTTAATGATAGATTTATAAACATTTTTCTTAAGATATCCAAAGGCATATTTAGATATGGTTTCATGAGTTATTATATAAAATGAAATATAATGTGAAATGGAACAAAATATATAATAATTTACTGAATTTATAAGATTGATGAAGATATTCCATAGAGCCTTATATATATATATATGATGGCTTTTATAAAAAAATTGATTTTCATGTAGAAAGGGGAATATATTTTATACTTATTATGAAAATATTTAACATTTGGATGGTTAGATCTTTTATGTGGATATCATTTAATCAACTATTTTATAAGATGAAATGGTTGTGATGAAATGCATTCATGAGATGAATGAATTTACTACCCATGGAATTTACCCATGCATTACAATGTATGAATAAAAAAGATAATACACAAGGAGTGTCCTCAATTGATTATATATATTACTATTATCAGATGGTCATAAGGGGGCTTTGATTATGCCTAGATAAAACACCCAAATATCCATATCTATCTTATTTTTTTTACTTTTCATGATGATACAATAGAATATGGTGGGATAAAGGAGAATCCTACATGTACGACATGAGATTCAGGCGCATCCCTTAGATACACTATGGAGGTGGTATTCTTTTTTGTACTTAGTGGAATCTTTAAAACCCATTTTATGGGGTTTTAAGATAAAATAGTGTCTCTTCAGTATATGGTAAACATATTTACAATATCTCTTCATTTAGTTTTATAATATTGTTTCATATATCTTGCATGGTAGAACTTGGAAATAAGGTTTTAAATAGATTTTATATGTTATAATAATTATTATTATACTCTTAAAAAACCCTTCACTATTTAATGAGGTGATCCTATAGAAGTATTAGAACAAAGATAAAGATGATGTTGGGATAAATAAAGGAGAAAATATTATAGTTTATTTAAAAAAAGGCTGAGTGGGTCCAAATTTTTGAATGACCACAAAATTTTGGGAGCTACAATGAAGTTCTATAATGGAAGACATTCATGTTCCATAAGTCCCAAAGTTTCATGTACTATAATTATTAATAATTTGGAACTTTGGGGTGTATTTTTAGAATAACATTGTCAAGATAGAGTGTAACATTAAGGATTAAGGTAGTTAACCATAATTACAATACCAATGCAATTATTATATTACAGAATGAATTATCTTCTTCTTATAGAATGTGGATACCCAAAAATATAGAATGAGGAAATTAGTTTGAAAAACAATTTGAAGTGAGATTTATAAATAAAGAAATAATTAAATTCCTTATATATTTTTTATACATGAAATCTAGAATATGTTATGAAAGGAAAGAGTGTACAATATAAAAAATGGGTGTGTTTGAAGGAGGGAGTGGATTGTAAGAAATGTTATAGGGAATATTTTTTTATGAAGGGATTTCAATAATTGAAATGATTGGTTTTTTGTGATATTTATTCCCCTATTTTTAGGATCAGGATGATTCATATGCTTCTCAACCTGATTTCCATGGAGGTTCTATTTCTTGAAAAACTTGATGTCGAGACCACTTTATTTTATAATTATTTGGAGAATGATATCTACATAGAGTAATCATAATGTTTCATATTAGATTTAATGGAATATATTTTATTCAAGATGAAATGAGGTATGTATGGGATTAATTAGTCACTAATATAGTGGAACCTAAATTTTTTTCCATCATAGAAGAATAAAAATTCATTCAGTGAAATGTGGATCATTCTTATAATTGGAATGTATTTCTCAATTGGTGTTTATTATTATTATTCTCTGTATTAATAACATGCACATAGCTGGACCAATGAAAGAAATTACGGGGAATTAGTTGGATGATTTTTCTAGAAGATTATAGATGAAGGATCTTGGTTCCTCAAAGCAGATGTTAGGGATAAAGATCAGAAGAGACTAGAGTTTCAAAATAATTTTATTATCTCAGACAGAGTACATATTGATGGTGTTACAGAAATTTGGAATGATTGAGTTAAAAAAAGTTAGCACCTTCTAGTTAGACTCTTTAAATTTAAAGTTTCTAGGTGAAAATTATTTTCCTATGTTGGCATGGTAACTATAAAGGTTTTGTTAATTTGGAGGATCATTATAAAAATTGTACATGATGTGAACACCATAACCAAGGAAATTTTTCCACTGATTTTTGTCATAGACAAAAACTGTAACCCACAGAGGAAATTTTCCTATTAAATTTATAATTAATTTATTTATGATAGAAAAAAATGGTGTACCTGATCGTTGGTTCTTTCGTCAATGTTGATTTTGATCATCCGAAAACCCCAATTTTATATTTCCTTTGTTGTGTTGTAAGGATAAAAGTGTAGAATTCCTCTAGCATTGATCCACGTGCTTCTTTAAGCTTTGAATGATGTCGACTGATTTTCAGGTTATATCACTGTGAATCAATCATCTTGCATTTTTTGTCTTGATCGATATAAGATCCTTCGAGGTTAAAGGAGTTCTTCTTATTCTTGATAAGATGAGTGGAGGAATTTAAGAGTAATGTATCTTGTGTGTGATGATACATAATTCTCAATTTATCGATTAACCATACACAATAGACATATCCATATATTTATCATGTTTTGGTTTATGTAAAATATTATTTAATTGTATAACATTCATTAAATAATAGAATAATTATTAAAAAACAATTTCCCGATAATAATAATAATAATAATATATAGCATGTGTTAAATTATGCAATAAATAAATATTATTATACATTATTACAAATTAATATTTATCATTAGACATAATCTTGGTCTACTCAAACTCCTCAAAATTTATTAAAAGATAATTTCTTTAATCCATAAATGGATTTTCAAAATTTCCACACCTTGTTGGCATCCATTGGAGTCACAAAACCTTTGGGTTGTGTCATATAAGCATCTTTCTAAAGGTTCCCATTAAGAAAAATAATTTTGACATACATTTTCGAAATATAAAAATTAGGTAAATCCACAATGATAAGTAGAAATATAGTGTATTTCATAATAATAACTGGTGAAAAGGTTTCATCAAATTCAATTCCTTGATGTTGTTTATCCCATTTTGTAATCAGTCAATCCTTATAGGTATTGACTTATCCATCCATGTCCAACCTCTTCATGATTACCCATTTACAACCAATGGTATTTACATACACTAGAGGATCAATCAAAATATATACTTGGTTTTGGTACTTGGAATCCATTTCATAATTCACATCTTATTGCCACCTGGAAACATATAAGATAATTAATGATTAATTTTACATTAGAGGATTATTATTATCAACTAATAGTGAGTCACAATCATTAGTGGCTTTAAAACCATACCATTATAGTTCTCTAACCTCTCTTGTACTCCTACACATCACTTGTGTCTTTGGAACATCTTTTTCCATGAGGATTTATGGACTTTTTTCCTATACCAACTCTTTTATATCTTGATCCTAAACTTCATCAAAGTCTATCCCTCTCCCACTATATATTTTAGATATGGTCTCCCTCTCAAAAATATATATAATGACTTACCACTATTTACTTTTTGTATGATGGGTCATATAAGTGATATCCACTTGTTTCCTTGTGTATTATAATGTTACACTTTTATCCATGGGATGCAAGTTTGTTACATGAAAAGGCCTTAAAAAATTCTTCAAAACCCTACACATTTAAGTATGAAAACATATTTTTCTTTCCATTCCATGATTGGTACGGTATACCATCTACCACATTAGTTGGTGCATGGTTTTGTATTTGTATTTTCTTTTGTAACGTTTATCCCCAAAAGGATAATAAAATACTTTCATGAATCATCATTGATCTCACCATGTATAACAAGGTGTAGTTCCATATTTCCCTTACATCATTACACTACGGTGTATTAGGAGGATTTATTTGAGATATTATGTCAAACTCTAATAAATAATCCACGAATTCTTGATTAAGATATTCTCAACCATGGTTTGAGTTAGGTTTCTTAATATTCTTATTAAGATATTTTTCAAATTAATTATTATATTCCTTGAATATATCAAAGGAATTTTACTTATACCTCATAAAATAGACATATCCATGTCTACTAAAATCATTATTAAAAGTTATAATATATGATTACCGGCCCCTTTCTTCAATTGGAAATGGTTTGCAAACATCATTATGAACTAATTAAAGAATGTATTTTTCCCTTTTACCATTTCCAATAAATTCGGATTTGGTTATTTTCCTTATAAACATGCATGACATACACTAAGTGGTTTTAGTTCAAAGGAATATAAATATACATCTTAGTGAAATTTAGTCAAAAAAAGTTATTTACATGACATGTCTAGTGATTTCATAGTTGTGTGTGGTATGAGACATGTGAAGGAGTTTTTTATTAATTTCAATTACTTGCTTTGTGTAATCCATCACATAAAAACTGCTATATAAATGTATCATACCATAAAAAATGTTATCTTTATAAAATAATCAACATTTATTCCCAAAAATGAAAATAAATCTATTTGTATCAATTGTGGATACAAAAATAATGTTTTTGGTAACATATGGCACATAATAAAAATCTTTCAAAACCATTATCATTCTTGTTGACAATGTGAGGTGGTAGTCCCCAATAGCTACAGTAGTAATTTTATCTCCCTTGGCTATAAATAGATATATCTCCCCTCAATCAATCTTTCTGAATCTACTTGTTTCTTATATTTGAATACATATGTGAGCACCACAAGATGTATCTAATACCCAATTAGTAGAAATAAATAAATTTCATTTGATAACAAACACACCTGAAATTTCCCTTTAATTATTTGGCTAGGTGTATTTTCTTCCAATAGACCTTTTTTCCAAATTAAAAACAGATATAATATCACTCTATTTCATTCCCCTTTATCTTTCTCTTCTTGTAAGGTAATTTTAAAGAAGTTTGGGATTTTATATCTTTGGTTAGACTTTATTTTTATTAACCGTAAGGATGAAAGGCTTATTTTTCTTATATCTACATGGTAGAGAAGAGTAAATAGATATGGGAGAGACTTCTAAATATTGTTCATATTAAAATTCACAAAAATTTTGGAGAATATTTGAGGGATTGGTGCAAGAATGAGATATTCATGTAGTTCATCAGGCAGTTTAAACACTAGAACCACTAGGCACTCAATGTAGCCATGAGTTAGACTATGTGAGTCCCAACTTATAAGGACACGACCTTAAAACATTACGTAATCTTGAATTAAATGAATAATTCACATTGAGGATCTTTTCAGGTTTATAGTTTTAGAGAATTAGTACATAACTATTAAATCTCAAAAGATTACAAAGTAGACACTTCTACACAATTTCCATTTTTTCATAAAATAAAAACTCTTTAAAAGAAACTTGTATAGTTCCATGTTTTAAATAGCATGTCTTTATTTGATTCCATCCTTTACCTTATTCATCTTTACGACCTATGGAAAACATTTCAAAAACTTGGGATAGCATAAAAATCTCAGTAAGGGATACACAAAGAATGAAAATTGTTAGTTTTTCAAAACAACAAGTAAATCATGAATAATTCATCATAAGTAATACATTTCACCTTTATGAAGTAGTAAATACTCTTCACTAAATAAAATATAATTGCTTACCCTTTTTTAACCAATTGATCACCATAAAACCCATATAAAGAACACATAAAATATAAAGGTAACTTGGGACATAAACATACTTAAATGGAATAACCATACGATCGACTTCCACACATGTCACTAAATGGTATAGCCATATGGCTGACTTCTATACCCAATGCATTGGAGGTTAAAACATAACCACCCATCCTAGTTTATCACGGAACCACCCATCATTTGGTTTATCATGTAACCATCCGTCAAATGTCCATGTACCATTATAAAATTATAACACATACAACAAATATAATGGAAAGAAAACATTTCCAAATTTCAATCACAGAATATTGACATAACAAATCCATTATCAAAACCATTTTCAATAACAACATACATAAAAGAGTATATGGTATTTATTTTCCTTTTAAAAACATATGGCTTGTTAAGGAATCCAAAGATCAAAAAATACTTGCGGTGGCGGAAAGGTCGTTTTCACCACGTACGTTAAAAAGAAACATACATTTTGTCGTTTAGTAAAACGCTTCATAGAGAAAAGATTCATTTTGAATAAAATTAAAATTCAAAGGGGTTTATACACCGTATAAAATAAAGTTGTGTATAAAACAAAATATTCCTCAATTAAATGAGATTGAGACGAAGTCCCTTACAAAGACGGTATCCTTAGATTAAAGATAAATCAATGACATAATTATGTGTGAAAAATATAAATACACCCAATATAAGTGGATATTAAGTTTAAAACAATCATATTTCATTCACACATATTCATATCAAAACATAATCAAGAATTAGAGGTTTAACCCAAAGAATTGAAATAGGGTAAAGATGTTCCCTTACAGAAATTTGACAGCCTAACGGCGTCACTTTAAAATTATGAAAATGAGTTGATGAGAGAAAAAAAGGGTATCTCATCCCTTGGAAATAAAATTTACAGAAATTAAGATATAAATAACATATCCCAACATTATAAGATGTGAATAAAAATACATAACAAAAATAAACCAATTAAAAAGAGGAGGGTGAAAGGTTCCCTTACCGATTTTGTAACTTACGAAACATACACCCCATAAAAGAAGGACCACACAATGTTGATGTAAATACCCATAAATGAAATTATATTACACAAATAGTATAATATTGGTAAGTACATACACCACTCAAAGGATATAGTGACAAATATATCATTAATCTCACAGGAATAAAAAGTGAGATAAAAACCCCTTACCTCATTGTAATAAATCGAGTCGTATGACCAAAGGATAATAAGCACCAAATGAATAATATAATACCATAAAGATAAATAGAATCATGATAATATATATATCAAATGGTAGTATAAAATACCCCACATGAAATAAATAAGTGTCGAACAATGGAAATCTCACGGAATTAAAATTGAGATAAGAAATCCCTTACCTCGTTGTAATAAATTGAGTCGTATGACCAAAGTATAATAAGCACCAAAAGAATCACAAGAATACCATTAATATAAATAGAATCATGATAATATATATATCAAATGGTAGTAAAAAATACACCACTTGCAATAAATAATTGGTGAACAATGGAAATCTCACAGAATTAAAAGTGAGATAAGAAATCCATTACCATGTGTCCGACTTGACTCACTCGTATATTCATGTTCTTCCTGAATGATATACATAAATTAATTTCTACTTGCTTAATAATATTTTTTAAATTTTATTATTCCTTTTATATCACTTATTAACTATATATAACAATTATTTAATTATTTTAGTTCATAATGGACACTTTTCCGATGTTCAGAACTTGAGTCAAAAATGAACTTGTTGTAATTATAAATTGTCCATGTGGTCAAGATTCCATTATCTACATAATGATATTAATCATTTATATGTCACATATATCATATATATCCAGTATATATATTTATTTATAATGGTAAATAACATTTGAAGATAAGAAATGAAATGCACCGTTCATGGAGACGGTAAGCCGTACTTACGCATGAACGCTACGTTCATTTCAATTTCATATTTTAATGAAATAAAAACATAGTGATTCATAGATATATTATAATTTCATTATAATATATATGTTATATAATTTAAAAAATTCTATCCATTATATGTTTCTTGTATGGCCTTAACGATTCAAATCATTTTTAGGGGGTGGTAGTCCGCACTTCCTAAAATGAAATTATCACGTTTACCTATTATGGAGACCATAAATATATGCCATAAAAGAAAAATACATAATAAGAATTAAAACATAAACATAATATATATATATATACCATATATTAATATAGTGAAATATTAATTTTCACCATGATAGGCGGTAGGACATAATTGAACAATCATCGTTTCATGAGCCAGTAGTTCTCCGTCCACATAAACAGTGTGTTCTTCACCCATTAGATTAAGGTGTGTGTTAGTGTATCTATAATACTTATCATAAAAACATCCTAGTCTATTTATGATACTATTTTTGTTACAAAATAAAAGAATAAAAAGAGTTTATGGGTTTGGAGAAGAAAAATAAAACAAAAGAACATAAGAGAAGACATTACCTTTAAATCAGGTAACTCCCCTTGGTTTGAACCAAAAGGGTTTATTGAAGTGATTTATGCATAAGGTAAGGCTTCTTGGATGAATATAGGGATATTGGGAGCAAATTTGAGTATATTTTGGATGATAAAAATGGCTTGATAAGTGTAATAAAGGGGTAGGAAGTGATGTCTTTTTATAAGGGAGAGGAGGGGCTTTTTAAAAAGCATGAAAATATTATTTTATTATATATTGATTTTCGGTTTATAAAGGTCCAAAAATCATTAAAGTAGAAGATATGGTGTAACATGTTCTAAATAAAATAATCCAATAATAATTGGACAAGTTTTGGATATTATTTTAAACTTTATCTTCTTATTTATTTAAATTATTCATTAATAACGTAAACAATGCATCATCATTGTGTCATAAATAATTTTATTTATTTGATGTCTAAAAATCATAAAAAAATACAATGATGTAGGAAATTTTTTTAGATTTCTAATAAACATTAATAGTCAAAATTATAACTTATATAACCCCATGTAAAAATTGTTTTAGAAAAACAATACATGTTTGTGACATTTTTATTTTAACATTAAATAAAATGTTTTTAATGTCATTATCTTTCCCAAGTGGCTACATGGGGTCCCAAAATTGACCCATGGATTTTCCTGGTTGGCCATGAGTCATTCAATAATGTTAGGACATGTGTCAAGTTAATTTCATATTATTATAACATTATTTTTACATTAAATTACCCTAATTACCTATAATTGCAGTTAATAAAACTCAAAAGTTATTATCCACCAAAAATTATTTTCATCCCATTGAACCAAATTTTACTTACTAATGACAAACATGTATTTTGGATTTTTGAAATTCAATTCACAGAAGTGGTAAAATTTCATTTAAACAAAAAATTCAGTTTTTAACTACTACTTAGTGGTTTCACTATTCATCAAAAATTGATGTTTTTCAGAAAAATACCAAAAATTCACCCTAAGATATATTTGATATTCCAAATTCAAAAATGATGTATATTTTAAAAAATTCAAGACATATAAGTTACATTAATTAATATTATAATTAATTCCCGTTGTCAAAACAAATTGCATGTTTTTAAGAAACAATATCTACCAAAAGTCTGACACTTGTTTATGTCCAATTTCAAAGAAAAATTAATTCCAATGACCACCATTGAATTAAATGGTAAAACTATATTCTAATTACACTTTAAAACCAATAAAAAAGATAATCTATCCATATAAATAAATAAAATTAAAAGGAGTTTTTGAATTAAAATACAACATTTTTCACTATACATTAAAAAATGAACTTTATCAGAAAAATAACAAAAATTTACACAAAATAAATTTTGATGTCCTGATTCAAAAGAAGGATTTTATTTTGTCAAATATAATATATAAAAGTGAAAAAAATTATATTGAAATATGGTTCTCCATCAAAAGGCAGTTAATCAACCTTTTAAAGAATATTAGAATATTTATGCTTAAAATTGGATTCATTCATATTTTAAGCCTCTAACATTTATTGTATAAATGTAAAAATATTTAAAAAACATATATAATAATTTTTTAGTTAGTTATATTTATTCCCACCATTACAATGGCTAGGCGTTAACTACCTTTTAAAATAATATAATTATATTATTAGTGTGCAACGTAAGATTTCAAAAAAACTCATTATTGCGTATTGGGTACGCCATCGAACATAGCATTCCATTTAAAGTAATATTAATATTTTATTCTCAAATATTAATAAAAATTAAATTTTCATTTTCTTTATTTACCCAAGATGTTACACAACTAGTGCTCTTTATCTAAGATTACTATAAAAGTGTTCTTGGGATATCTCAAATCGTACGTGTTTTCTCTCTTCTGGTAAAGAACATGGAGATTCTCAAGCATGCTATAAGAATCTGTGTTTTCATGAGACTTAATGAGTTCACATGACATATATGAAAGCATTAATCATTGAATATTGACCACATTATTCCAATATTTTTTATAAATGGAATAATATTTATCACTCCTATCCTTTATAGGTAGATTAGCCAGAGAAGATTCTAACACATATGATTTCCATTCATGGGTAAACACTACTCAATGGTTTCTAAACCATTATTGGAAATTACTTCCACTAATTAGATATTCTTTCTAAAAAATGGATCATAGCAATAGTGTGGATGATGAACTTGTATTTTATAGACAAATATAAATAGTGGATTATTATTAATTTTCTTGATTAAAAATTATGTGATAAATAATAATAATAAATTTTATTAAGTCTCTAACAATTCTACCAACTTTGAATTTCCCACACCATTATACTTAGAATTTATAGTTTCGCGTACATTCTTGGGGAAAGGATCGATATACCACTTTGCATAACCCCAATGAGGGTTGGTCAAGCTACATGAAGGTATTTAGGTTGGCATGTCTTTACCAACTACAGTCTTATAGTTCTTTGATCCATTGAGTGGACTCTCCAATCTAGAAATCATGTCTAGGATTTCCCCAAAACATTCCTCCAAGTTACATCAAGTCTAGAAACAGAAACGTATCTTGAAATAATATGGTTAAATTAATTCAAAACTTTCATAAGAACTCTTTGATAAAAGTAAGTGTCCTATTGAGTGTTGTTCAAACACTTAGTTCTATGGATTTCATTCTTATTTAAGTAATGGAAGGCTTGGTTTGACTTGATATATAGTTGAGGGAATTTTTTTATTATGCTTAAAATTAATATCATTTTATCCTTTTACAATTATTGTTAATAATAAGTGGATTTTACTTAAGTGATTAACCATGTTTTGATAAAAAAAATTACAGATAATCCATTTATTTATATTCTATCATTACACATTAGTTAAATTATTTATGTGATCATAATCGTTCATCAATAAAATAAATAATGTATAAGATATAAGTGAATAAATAAATTAATGAATTTTTCATGATCAAATCTGATGGTTGATTTATTGAGTAGACAGTAAATCAACATTTGACCAAGGGAAAAACTCATTGTTCTATTCTTGACATGAGTAACCACATTCCACTTTTCCACCTGTGTATCACCCAAGTTTGTGACATCTTGGTTACTTCTTGAACCACCTCTATAAGAATTGAGATACTCCATTTATTTAATATATTTATAAATCACATGTAGGTGAGGTTAATAAAAGGATTAGTTAAAGGGAATTATATAAATCACATTGGGTGTATAGGTCCTGTATAATAATGGAGAGAGGGATAACTCACAGGACATTATTTAATTTAATAATTAATAATTACAATACCATGTATTTCATGACCTGTCCCCCGAGGCCCGTGTTTTGACTACCCCAAGCCCGCCTTTCATAGCCTAGGGGTTTGTGAATAACACCGGAAAGGCATATCCCTAAAATGGGAAGGCATTTCCTTTAAACTTGTAAACACACATACTAGGTACACAATAAGAATAAATCACATAGTGTAACTGCTGAAAGTAAATGTGTGAACTAAAGAAGAATTTTCCAGAATACAAACCCAACTAAAATAAAATATAGAAAAAATGGAAAACAACTCTTGAAGTCATATTCCAAGGATCCTACCTAAAAGGTTGGTATAGCTTGTCACTTTGACTCTCCGCATCAATCGGTCACCTCTATGCACTATCTAGTCCTATATCCCAAACCTTGGTCAAAGTTTTTCATTGTATGCACAAGACACAACAAGGTACGGGTGAGTCCAAGGCAGGGATTAGTATAAAAACACTCTATAGGGATCCCTAGAACCCCGAAGGTCTCCCAAAATTCCAAAAAAGAATAACCACAAAGCATGATCCCAATCACGAAGCACAAATAAAATACTAAACTCAAACCAGGTATATAACTTAAAGAACATGAATAAAATTGATTAGTCATAAATCTATATCATCTTATCATGTATATAGGATTATACTTCTATACCACACAAGGTCTCTATGTTTTGTCCCATAGAGGATCTCTAGGTTCTAACCCACAGAGGATCGCTTAGTGCTAACCCACAAAGGATCTCTAGGTGCTGACCCATATTGGATCGCTAGTTGTTAACCCACTCAGAGGATCACGAGGTGCTAACCCATAGAGGATCACTAGGTGCTGACCCACTCAGAGGATCACTAGGTACTGACCCACTCAGAGTATCTCTATGTGTTGACCCACATAGGATCACTATTCATTCTTCACGTCCCAGCCAGCCACTGGATTCCCACACTATGCACGCTTAATTTATGGAGGATCTACTCCACAAGACATCTTCCATATTTAAACCAACAAGAAGTCCCACGAATAAGTAACCCAAATACCCACCATGTTATAAGGGTCCAACGCAACAGACGGCGCATCATTCAGATGCCCCGGTCTATTAGTTATAGGTATTTTAATGCCGAGGGCCTGGTTGGATTCAAGTCCCATCCAAACCATCTATACTCCAAATTTCTCTAAAACAATTGTGAAGTTTCTCAAAAGGACTGAATAGTCTTAAGGGTTCCAACACCGAAGACGGTTCATCAAACGGACGTCCCGTTTAGAAGATACAGCCCTTTAAGCGAAACTGGGTCATAATGGGTTCGGGTCCAGGACAACCCGATCGGGTAGGCCCGACCCGACCCAGTCTGGGCCGACTCGACCTGATATGGGTTGACCTAACGCAGGTCTGACTTGAACTGGGCCGACCTAGCCCAGACCGGTTGGATCCGGTCCGGACTGGCTAAACCCAGTTTGGACGGCCGGCTAGGCACGGTCCCAGCTCCCCACCGAACAGACTAAAGTCTGTTTGGTCTTCAATAAGCGGTGCTAGCTAGCGTCGCTCCCTCTTACCGGTCCGTGTGGACCGGTCAAAGGCGAGACATGCAGGCCCAATTCTTCCCTCCGTCGCAGCTCAGAACCGCGGTGCTTCCTCTGTGATAGGCCATTGGCTACCGTCATCTCCTTTGTGTTGTACCACCGCACCTATGGTGTGGTGCCAATGGAACTTCCACGGGCCATAGGTGAAGATCTATTGGTTTGATTCTATTTTCTTCTATGCCTATGGACCTCTCGGGATTCCACCTTCACTATGTGTCCCTCGGTTCGATGTTTCCGACAAGTTGATCATTCACCCACGAAGAACACATCAAGAACAAGTTAGGTAGAGGGTCCGAGCCTTGTTCAGATTTTCCCGTGCCCTCCTTATTAGCATTATAACATGTGGGTGAAACAATAATCATAAAAAGATTTAATAAAACCCGAAAATTAATTCCCACAACAACCTCCCACAAAAAATAATGATTCACGGATCAACCCATTAGTTGGTTGATTGGATTTCTTTGTATTATTCAAGAATGGAGGGAGAGAAATCATTTAAACACATAAACAATTTAAACCCCAACCTTGAACTCGTTGGAAGATGCTATGGATGAGGAAGAAGTTTCCGTGTTCGAAGGCGTTCATCGGCGTTCGTCGATCTCCGAATCGAATCCTCAATGGCATCGCCGAATCTCTTTTCTTTGTTTGAAGAAGACATTGCCAACACTTCATCATGATTTCTCCTATGGGTTCCCAAAACCCACACCAACTATTTGATTAAATAAATTAAAAAGAACCACCCACATTGTGTTCATTAATGTGGTTCATTAATAAACCGAAATTAATGTTCTATTTAATCCTATGAGTGTTGAGGTTACGTAACCAATGGGTTGTTCCATTAAATTAATCTCATTCAATTCCTAACGTTACAATTCAGTCCCGCCATCCGCCTCTCAACTTTTTAATAAATAATAAAATAACGTATTTAGTTATTTAATTATTTTTTTGAAAAGTCCAAAAAATAAATTTTTCATCTGACCCTTGCCGGTCGAAGTTAAGCTTTGCCTAAGAAAATCTCAAGGCTGAAAATTCAACGGTGCCCTTGGATTTTTAATCTGACCACTGGTTAAATTTATAGAAATCTCTACTCACATGTTTACTAAATGTACCTTAAAATAGTTCAAAATTATGTTTTAGGCACACCGGGCCTCAGAATCATGTGCTGATAATTTTATCAGTCTCTTAATAATTCTATTTAATTAAATAAATATGTGGAAATTTTGTGTCTTTAAATTCTCCCCACCTTATTTATTTTTGTCACTGAAAGAAACAACAAAGGATATGAAAACAAATGGGGGTACTGAGCATTAATCTGAACCTATCTCTCCCATGTTCTCTCCTGGTGGTTCATGTGCTACCACTAAACTCACCCCAGAGGGGTCTACCTTCACCAAAAGACCCAATATTATCAATCCTCTATCTCTACTGGGAACTCCACAACCATCGTCCCATCTTCAATGTCCAGCTCGCTCCAGTCGATGACATGCGATGGATCATGCATGTATCTCTTCTACTAAGACACATGAAAAACATCATGCACTCTGTGAATTTCTGGGGGAATAGATAGGTAGTACGCCACCTCACCAACTCTGTTGAGAATCTGAAAAGTTCTGATGAACCTCGGAGATATCTTGTCACCCCGGCCAAATATCCACAATCCTTGTTGAGGTGAGACCCGAAGGAAAACATGAGCACCCTCTTAAAACTCCAAGGGTCTCTATCTCTTTTCAGCATAGGACTTTTTCCTACTTTGTGCAATCTTTATCCACTCCTGGATAACCTTCACCTTCTCAGTGGTAGCCCATACTAGCTATATACCCATAAGTGATGACTCCCCTGGGTCTATCTAGTATAGAGTTTATCTTCATGGTCGTTCGTACAAATCCTCAAATGGTTCCATGCCAATGGTGGGATGATAACTGTTGTTGTATGTCAATTCCACTGGTGGCAGGTGGTCCTCCCAACCGCAACCAAAATCAAGGACTCAAGCACGAAGCATGTCCTCAATCATTTGTATGGTCCACTGTGTCTAACCATCTGTATGAGGGTGAAAGGTGGTTCTCAAGCGTAGCTGAGTCCCTAATTGCTCCTGTAATCCCTTCCATGTTTGGGATATAAAACCAGCATCACAATCTGAAATGATCGTTGATGGAACCCCATGAATCTATACTATCTTTTGTACGTAGAGGCATCTCAAACCCTATACTAATCCCTGCTCTTGGATGTGTAGAAAGTGGGTCGACTTAGTGAGTTGCTCAACAATCACCCAGATAGAGTTTTGGTCCTTGGAAGTACGTGGTATCCCTATCACAAAGTCTATGGTGATGCCATCCCAATTCCATTCCAACACCCCAATTGGCTGAGTCAAGCCAACTGAAACCTAGTGCTCATCCTTTACTTTTTAACAAGTCACTATAGGAAAACAGGGGTTTCATGGCGGTTTTTTCATGGTAGTTTTTAAAACAGCCACGAAATAGCATTCAGGCCAGTATTTCGTGGCAGTTTTAAAAACTGCCGTGAAATGTGCAAAAAAAATTTATTTTTTTTTATTTTTTTATTTTTTTGAGGATTAAAGGCAGTTTTTTAAAAAACCGTCGCGAAATAGCAGGGATTTGGGTAAAACCTCCGTGAAATGAAAAGAAAAAAAATAAAAAAAAACATGAGAAACCCTGAAATCACTAAAATGACCATAACTTCTGATCCGGGGGTCCGTTGGAGTGCCACGACCAGTCAAATCGAAGACCATGAAGAGATCTAGAGGGAAGTGTAATAAAAATCGTGAGACAGTCTAAGGTGCGGAATATATGAGAGTTATAAGAAAGTTGAAAAAATTTCTCCAACTTCAAATGA
The DNA here is from genome assembly GCA_963277665.1 of Viscum album. Taxonomy (NCBI): domain Eukaryota; kingdom Viridiplantae; phylum Streptophyta; class Magnoliopsida; order Santalales; family Viscaceae; genus Viscum; species Viscum album. Next base: position 1,823,920,096 of record OY728164.1, read on the forward strand.
CCATAACTTTCGCTCCGGGTGTCCGTTTGGGCTCTACCACATATCAAATCAAAGCTAGTGAAGAGATCTGTGCACTAATTCAACACAATCATGCTTTCGTCATGTTTTTTGACCCCAAAAACCCCTCTTAAGGCCTCTGAAACCCCGTTTATGTCACCGGTGTCCCGTCAAACTTGTCTTCAAATGGACCTAACTTTCGATCCGCGTGTCAGTTCGGACTCCTCCGCCTTCCAGATCGTAGTTCATTCCATGAGCTTCAGTTTGACTAGTCGTGGTGCCCACATGGACTTCTGGATCATATGTTATGGCATTTTTAGTAGGAATTAGGTTTGTTATGTTTTTCGATGCCTCGTTTCTAGCACTTGTTCCCCGTCAGTTTTTTTTAAATGGTCGTAACTTCCGATCCGCCAGTCCATTCAGTCTCTTTCACTTATCAGCTCAAATATCATTTTAGGATCTTTTATTTGACTATTCATGGATCTAGAATGGTCTCTCAGATCATAAGTTATCTTCATTAATGTGAGTCTAATGTTTTGTCACTTTATGACCGTTTTGACGGGTTTTAATAGTTGCTCAATTTATTACTATTTATTTGGGTTTCCATGACTTGTTATCTTTATAAATGGTTTTTTTGTGGGTTATTATGATGACAATGTTGAATTATTAAAGGGTTTTCCAGAGTTTTCATGAGTTTTCATGCATTCTCATGCTTTCTAATGCTTCCTTCTTCATGTTTCTCCATCTGTTTTCATGCGTTTTCATAATTTTTCATCCCTTATCATGCCTTTTCGTACTTTTTCATGTGTTTCATTTATTTTTTATTTTTTATTTTTTATAGTATAATTTAATTTATTTATTATCTATTATTTATTACTGGTTATTTATTATTTATTATTTATATTTATTTATTATTTATTTATTATTTATTATTTATATTTATTTATATTTATTTTTTATTTTTTATTTTTTATTTTTTATTTTTTATTTTTTATTTCTTATTTCTTATTTCTTATTTGTTATTTGTTATTTGTTATTTGTTATTTGTTATTTGTTATTTATTATTTATTATTTATTATTTACTATTTATTATTTATTATTTATTATTTATTATTTATTATTTATTATTTATTATTTATTATTTATTATTATTTATTATATATTATTATTATTAATAATATTTGTTACTCGTTATTTATTATTTATTATATATTATTTATTATATATTATTTATTATTATTAATAATAATATTTTATTTATTATATATTATATATTATATGTTATATATTATATGTTATATATTATATGTTATATATTATATGTTATATATTATATGTTATATATTATATGTTATATATTATATGTTATATATTATATGTTATATATTATATGTTATATATTATATGTTATATATTATATGTTATATATTATATGTTATATATTATATGTTATATATTATATGTTATATATTATATCTTATATATTATATATTATATATTATATATTATATATTATACATTATTATTTAGTTATTATTTTTTATTGTTTATTTTTTATTATTTATTATTTATTATTTATTATTTATATTTATTTATTTATAATTATTAATTATGTGTTATTTATTGTTATTATTATTTATTGTTATTATTATTTATTGTTTATTGTTTATTGTTTATTATTATTATTTATTATTATTATTTATTATTATTATTTATTATTATTATTTATTATTATTATTTCTTATTATTATTTCTTATTATTATTATTTCTTATTTCTTATTTATTAGTTATTACTTATTATTTATTATTTATTATTTATTATTTATTATTTATTATATATGTATTATTATCTATTATTAATTGTTGTTTATTATTTATTATTTATAATTTTTTATTTATTTATTATTATTTATTATTTACTATTTATTATTTAATTAATTATAATTATTAATTATTATGTGTTATTTATTATTATTATTATTATTTCTTATTTCTTATTTATTAGTTATTATTTATTATTATTTATTGTTTCTTATTTATTATTTCTTATTTATTATTATTTATTATTTATTATTTTTATTTATTATTTATTATTTATTATTTATTATTTATTATTTATTCTTTATTCTTTATTATTTATTATTTATTCTTTATTCTTTATTCTTTTAATTTAGTAATTTTATTATTTTATTATTTTATTTTCATAATTTTATAATTTATATAAATATTATTATTTATTATTTACTATTTATTATAATAAATTGGAAATAATAATAAATAACTCAATAAATAACTAATAAATCAATAATTATTAATTATTAATTATTGGTTATTAATTATTGATTATTGCTTATTGTTTATTTTTATTGAGCTTACATCTATTAATTTTGTATTATTTGTTTTTTCAATTAGTATATATAAATAAATAAATAAATAAATAAATAAACAAACAAACAAACTCTGTTGGCTTCTCTCTGTCCATAAGAAAGGTTGTCCCTTATTTTTTAGAGCTGACAAGGGTACTACTACTCTAGAAAAGTCAGGTACAAATCTCCTGTAGTACGTAGCCAACCCCAGAAAACTCAGCACCTCGGTCACACTCCTCGGTGGCTCCCAAGAAAGAGCTGCCTCTATCATTTTTGGATCCACTACAACTCCAACCTTCGAGATAACATGTCCCAGAAAGTGGAACTCCCATATCTAGAACTAGAACTTCAAGAGCTTACTATAAAGCTTGTTCTCTCAAAGTGTATCTAGAACCATCTGCATATGAGTGGAGTGCTCCTCCTCTAACACTAAGTACACCAAGATGTCATCAATGAATACCACCATGAATTAATAAAGGTAAGATTGGAAGATGCTGATCATGAGTCCCATGAACATAGTTAGGGCATTGGTCATGCCAAAAGGCATCACTAAGAACTCATAGTGGCCATACCAGCATCAGAAGGCTATCTTTAGTACGTCATTATCTTGTACATTGAGCAGATGATAGCATGATCTAAGGTTTGTCTTAAAAAACCATTGTACTCCCTTCAGCTGGTCGATGAGATCATCAATCCTTATTAAAGGATACTTGTTCTTCCCGGTCACCTAATTTAGGCACCGATAGTTCATGCAAAGCCTCAAACTTCCATCTGCCTTATTGGAAAATAAAATCAGGGTTTCCCATGGAGAAACACTGAGCCTTATGAACCCCTTACCCTAGAATTCATCCAACTGTACCTTCAACTAATGAATCTCTACGAGATCTATTCGATATTTCTGGTGTAGATAGTAGTGTCTTCCCAGGGTACAGTTCGATGTAGAAGTCTACCTCTCTGTGAGGAGGTATTCCCAGAACATCATCTAGAAAAGACATCAGCATACTGGTCCACCACTATAGGATAACTCGGACTTCTCTCATCAACTTCTCTGAGGCTAAGGCTATCCAGCTGATGATTTATTGGCTTCAACTTCCTACTGGAGATAAAATATTGAGTTTCAATGTTTCCCTTCTCTCCAGTGAAATAAAACATGGTCTCATTCTCACAGTCACATCGCACATTGCACCTAAAACAGTCGATTTGAGAATGGACTGTGGATAGCAAGTCCATACCCAAGATGACATCATAATGCCTCAATCCTACTACTATAAGATCCCTAATTAAGTTCTCTCCACCTATAGTGAGCACAAAATTATTTCACCAGTGCATAATAATCGAATAATCTCCCGTAGGAGTCTATAATTGTAATGATTGAGCCAACGACTCCACTAGAATCTCTGAGCTCCGAAGAAGAGTCCTGAAAATAAAATATTGACTCGCACCTGTGTCTCTAAGAATTACAGCCTGGGTGGAGTATAAATAGATCATACCTCATATCATCTCTAGAGCATCGCGGTCATAGGCTTCAGCTACCTAAAGTTTAGATCGTCCCTGTACACCTGCTCCATGAGGTTGGGGTGGACCACCTAGAGGTGGTGGACGTAGAACCTCAAATTGTCTCCCACCACCTATTGTGTGGCCTGATCCTCTACCACATCCATTGCCATGCGTACCTCCTCACTCAAACCTCTATCACTGACTCAGTAGTCCCTTGACCATTTGCGGATCATCCACGTGGGGAATCAGACAGTCGCGAGCCATGTGCCCCTTTCCACCGCAAGAGTAATAGAATCTAGTCCTAATATGAACTATTATACCTCACAATCTCCACACCTCTAAGCCTACATCATGGGTTCATCCTATGGAATTTCTAGCCCACTTGGATCTCTTCATCCTCTACCTATTGCCTGCTACAGATGACTCGGAAACCTGTCATCCTATGGTAACTCTTGTTGTTGGTGCCTGATCTTTTTGAGTCAGCTCACCAGGTATATCTTATTGACTGTGGAACATATTTTCCTTTATAGGATGTTGTCAAATATATATCCATCTTGGATTCCAGTGAAATATCACAATAATGGCCCACTGAGCAATGAGTCTTTGGTGCAGGTCCCTCTTACGGTGATGGTACCTTCAGGTGGTCTACCAGTAGAACCACTACCTATAGGGTAGCATATTCCATCATCCCCTATAGAAGATTTTGCACGCTAAATGAACATGCTCCACAAGTTCCAAATATAGAGGCCTCTGAGGTTTTGAGGTGAGACAGATCCCCAGGTAGATGAGGACTAGCTGGAGGTTGTGGCACAGGTTTTCAACCGAACCGGGTCCAGTCGGTCCGGGCCGGATCTAGCTGATCTGGGCCAGGCCCAATGGGCCGGGTCAGCTCAGGTTGGATAAATCAAGACCAGGTCAGATTGGTCCATATCGGGTCATCCCAGACCATGTCGGTTCGGGTCGGTCCAACCAAGTTCGACCGGACCCGGACCCATTATGGCTCAATTTCACTTAAAGGGTTGTATCTTCCAAACCGTACGTCCATTTGATGAACCGTCTATGGAGTTAGAACCCTTAGGACAAGGTGGTCCTTTTGAGATACTCCACTTGTGTTTTGAAAAATGTTGGAGTATGTCTGGATTGGATTGGACTCGAATCTAACCGGGCCCTCGGCACTAAAATGACTATAACTAACAAACAGGGCATCTGATTGATGCACCGTCTCTTGCATTGTAAGCATTATGACATGGAGGTTCATTGGGTTACTTCTTCATGGGACATTGTGGTGGTTGAAATATGGTTTATGTCTTTTGGAGTGGATCCTCTGGAAATCAAGCATGCTTAGTGCGGGAATCAAGTGGCTGGCTGTGACGTAGAGAAAGAATAGTGATCCTATGTGGGTCAGCACCTAGAGATCCTATGATTGGGTTTGCACCTAGTGATCCACTAATTGTCACATCACCTAGAGATTCTATGTGGGTCAGCACCTAGTGATCCTCTGTGGGTCAGAACCTAGCGATCCTCTGCGGGTCACCACCTAGAGATCCTCTGTGGGTCAGCACCTAGGGATCTTGTGTGGTCTATCAGCATAAGCCTCTTGACAGAATAAGATGATCTATCATTATGACTAATCATATTTATATGGGTTATTTAAGTTATATACCTGGTTATAGGTGAGTCTTTTACTTGGGATTTGTGATTGGGATCATGCTTTGTAGTTTTTCCTCTGTGGAATTCTAGGGTACCTTCGGGGGTCTTGAGGTCCCTACTAGGTATTGTCCTACTCACCCCTACATGGGCTTCACCCGCACCTTGTTGTGTCTTGTAGAGACGAAAGAAAGCTTTGACCAAGGTTAGGGATTGAGGACTAGACGGTGCATGGAGGTGACCGGTTGGCATGGAGAGCGCCAGTGACAAGCTGTACTTACCATTTAGGTAGGATCCTTTGCGGATGACCTTAAGATCGGTTTTCCCTTTTTGTTGTATTTTCTTTTAGTTGGGTTTGTATTCTTTCCCATTCTGCTTCAGTTCATGCATTTACTTTCAGTTGTTATACTACGTGGTTTGTTCTTTTTGTGTACCTGGTCTGTGTTTTTGCAGGTTTAAAGGTAATGCCTTCCCATTTTTGGGATATGCCTTTTCTAGTGCTAGTCTCCAACCCATGGCCTATTGAAGGTGGACTTGGGGTAGTCACGTCACGGGCCCAGGGGGACGGGTCGTGACAAAGTGGTATCAGATGAGTCAGTTCAACCGAAGAACTAAGACTCTAATCTTTTCAATGGGGAAATTGTGTAATGTGTCTTGAGTTTGGATTTCAGTCCAGGGTGTCCAGTGTTGGTGTAGCGGCCGATGTATCCACACACCAAGACCATGAATTCTGATTTCTGACTCGGTACACGAAAACATTGTTTGCATGTGTTTTGAAAATTTTGTTTTACTTTTGATCTTAAAACACTCATCTAAAACTAGTTATATATCATTATGAACATGAATAAAGATGATTAGTCATAAATCTAGATCATCTTATTCTATTAAAAGTATTATGATTCTAGACCGCTCAAGGTTGATAAGTGCTAACCCACAGAGGATTTCTAGGTGATGAACCACAGAGGATCGTTAGGTGCTGACCCACAGAGGATCGCTTGGTACTGACCCACTCAAAGGATCGCTAGGTGCTGACACATAGAGAATCGCTAGGTGATGACCCACAAAGGATCGCTAGGTGATGACGCACTCATAGTATCACTAGGTTCTGACCCTCTTAGGGGATAACTGGGTGCTGACCCATAGAGGATCACTATTTTTTATTCAGGTCCCAGCCAGCCATTGGATTCCCCTTCTGATCATGCTTGATTTCCAGAGGATCCGCTCCACAAGACATAGGACTTATTTCAACCACCATTAATTCCCATGAATAAGTAAACCGAATAACCTCAATGATATAAGAGTTCCAACACAATAGAAAGCGCGTCAATCGGACGCTCTTTCTGTTAGTTATAGGTATTTTAGTGCTGAGGGCCTCGTTGGATTCGAGTTCGATCCAACCCAGCCATACTCTAACTTTCTCCAAAACCCAAGTGGAGTATATCAAAAGGACCACCTTGTCCTAAGGGTTCCAGCACCGTAGACGGTTCTTCAAACAGATGTTTGGTTTATAATATACGTCCCTTTAAGAAAAACTTGGTCATAATAGGTCCGGGTGAGGTCCAACCTGGTCGCACTGACCAGACCCGACCCAGTCTGGGCTAAACCAACATGGTCTAGGATGAACCAACCCAATCCGGGTTGAACCAACCCAATCCGAGTCACCCTAACCCAGCCCATTGGGCCCGGCCCAAACCAGCTGGACCTAGTTTGGTTTGTCGACTGGGCGCGGCTACCAGCTGAACACGGTCCCATCTCCTCACCAAATGAACTAAATTTAGTTCGGTCTTCAATTAGTTGTTTCAGCTGGCGCTGCTCTCGCTAACCTGTCCACATAAACATGTCAAAGGCAGGACCTATGGGAATGGGCCTGACCTCCACTGTGGCTTAGAGCTACGGTGCTTCCTCTGTGACAACCTGTTGGCCACCGTCGTCTCCTCAACGACACGCTTCCAGCCACCTCCTCGCAGATGGTGAGGGTCGGCCACCGGTGAAGCTCTGATGGTCTGATTCTCTTTCTGTATGTGCCTACGGGCCTCCTGAGACTCCACCTTCACTGCATGTCCCTTGGTTCCACATTTTTGATAAGTTTACCATTTTCCCATGAAGAACACATCAAGAATATGTTTGGAAGAGGGTCTAGTCCTTGTTCGGATTGGCCCGCGCCCTCCACGTTACCATTATAACATGTGGGTTAGACAATAATCATCAAAAGATTTAATAAAACCCCAAAATAAATTCTTGTGACAGCCTCCCGCAAAAACGAATGATTTGTGGATCAACCAGTTAGTTGGTTGATCTGCGTTCTTCATATTAATCAAGAATGGATGGAGAAAATTATTTAAACTCATAAACAATTTAAACCCCCTACCTTGAACTTGCTGGAAGATGCTGCAAATGAGGAATAAAGGTCCGCATTCGAAGGTGTTCATCATCATTTGTCGATTTCTGGATCTAATCCTCAATGGCATCATCGATTCTCCATTCTTCATTGGATAAAGACATTACCAGCACTTCATCATGAGTCCTCCCATGGGTTCCCAAAACTCACGTGAATGAATTGATTAAATAAAAGAAAAATAACCACCCATGTTGCATTCATTAATTTTCTTCATTAATGAACCACAATTAATGTTACATTTAATCCTACAAGCATCGCGGTTACACAACCAATGGGTGGTGCCATTAAATGAATCTCATTCAATGCCTGACATTATGTTGTTGTCCCACCATCTACTGCTCAACTATTGTAGAAAAAATAAAATAACTTTTATAGTTATTTTATTATTTTTTCAAAAAGTCCAAAAATTAACATTTTTGTCTGAACCTTTCTGGTTGAAGTTAAGCTTCTCCTAAGTGAATCTATTCATTTCTAATTCAACGGTTCCCTTGTATTTTTAATCCGAGCACTGGTTCAAAAGATAGAAATCTCATCTCGCACGTTTACTTAAGGTACCTTAAAAAAAATTTTAAAATTATATTCTGGTACACGAGGCCTCAGAATCACATGCCAACAATTTTCACAGTATTGTAATAATTCCATTTAAATAAAATCATTAAATAGAAATTTTGGATCGTTACTATGTAATAAATTCAATTAAATAAATCCAAGACATACACAGGTCTTAGTCAATCTCATGAAGGTTCATACATGAAACAAATATGAAAAAGTATACTAGATCATCATTCATATCTATCTGTTTTTTATTATTAATATAATCACACTTTCATTAATAAATCGATCAATTAATTAATTATATTTTATCTTAATGACCATCCAAATTCTATTGGAAATACATATCATAAATACATTCATGGAAAATAAATGGCATGACCAATAACTACAGATAATTACCATAAATTAATTGAGCATTTTAAATTATTTTAAACATTTATTAAATTTTCAAACACATTATTTGACAATCAATATAATTAGGTTTTATTGTTGAAATTATTAATTCAATGTAACTTAATTATCTTCTTTATTAGGATACTACATAGCATTTTTTATTGAGCTACTTGTCAAGTTCCTCATTTTCCATGTACCAAGGATATATGAATGGGGCTTCTTCTTATACATTCATTGGACTATGTGGTGTGTAATAGCCATCTATAGGCCATGTATTTCTCTTTCCATATGAACACACAACCCACTAAAAGACTCAATGTGTTCTTCAGATACAAGACTACATAGCTGGTACATCAACTATATTTCGTGTGTTCCACTAGTCGTGTGTCTGTTTGACATGTTGAATGGATCGAATTGTACTTTGGTGTGATAAATAATGAACTACACATTGTTTGTCAGCTAAACACCATGTATGTCATTATATCTTTATATTTTCAGTATCATATAGTTTTGACCACATATTTGACCACACGGTTTGCGTGGATTTCACCACAAAACTGTGTAGACTACATAATGTGTAAATCAGTTACATACCATGTAATCTAACAAAACATGTGTTAGGCTATCCTAGTGTACATGTCACACCTGTACGCATGATTGACGTGCAACCAATCAAATAAAGGAGTTATTAATAAAGAAATAAAATTTTAAAATAGGGATAAAATGGAAATAAAATTAAAGAAGAAACGTGATAAAATTTAAGGGTTTGTTTTAATTTTGAGGGATGTTCTTATCATTATTATTGTTAGTTGTAAAGATAATAATTTATTTAGGTTATTATTATTATTATTATTATTATTATTATTTTATTTTGTTTTATTCCATTTTATTTTTTATTTTATTACTAACTTATATCTATTATTATTATTATTATTGTTATTTCTATTTTAGTTTATTAAATTATTATTGTTTTGGCTTTTATTTTTGTTTTATGTTTTTATTTAGTTTTATTTTTAATTGAATTTTGGTTTAAGTTTTTATTTAGTTTTCTTTTTGGGTATTTTTTTTGGGCTTGTGGACCCTCCCTCATTTCTTTACTTTTTATTCCTTTTCTTTTTTTTCTTTTTCTTCCCCCTTGACCCTTTCCCTCCAACCCATCGCGCCCCAACCCCCCAAACCCTACCTCTCTTTTGCGCTGCACTCCCCTCCCTTACACCATGGATCATCCGCCGTCGCACCCCCTACCTAGACATGGTGTGTGCCACTCTCTCAGCTGACCAGCGGGCACCACGCCCCTTCTCCTCCTTGAGCTTTTGATCCTCCTCCCTTATCTCCCGTCGCCCTCCTCCCTCTCTCGGCCCAGACGCCCCATCGTCGACTCCCCATCCGACCTCCCGCTCGCGCCGCTTCCATCCCCCCTGGCATCCCTCGACCCATCGCAGCCCCCTTCCACTGGCTCCCAAGTCCAGTGCTTCCCCCCTGCTCCCGGCCTGCGCTTCCCCCTTGAGCCCTCCTCACCCGCACCGTTCGACGGACAAACCGCCGACCCCCTGTTTCCAGCTCAGAACCACGCCAGATCTCCCCTCTGATGCCCCTTCGAGTGACCGTCGTTGTCCGCCAACCCCCCCCCCCCCCCCCCCACCTCGTGCAGTGCCTTGGGTCGCTGCTATGTTGGTCGCAGCTCCCCTTTTTTCCGGAATCTCCTCCTCTTTGCGGGTGTAACGCTGTTCGGTGGATTTTTTTTCCAAGTGCGATGTTCCTCCGCACCTCTCTAGCGTGCTCAGACAGCCCCTGTATCCATACCGCAGGGTCTGCTTTGAGTTTGTTGTGGTGCGTATTAGGTGCGGATGAAGGTACGCACAAGATTCATGAAAATTCAACACCGAGGTAGGTGTTTCGATGCCTCGACATCACTTGATTAATTTAATATGTTTGTTTAGATGTACTAATGTACTCTTTGGTTTGATTATGTGGTGTTCTTGGTCTGAAAAGGGGGATTTTAAACATGTCTTCAGGTGATGATGGATTTCGCACCATCTTTGCAGAATCTTCTTGGTCCGAGGTAGGTGGTTTCACTCTTAATTATTATCTAATTAAATTAATTTGCAATTAATTAATTGAGTATGTTATTTATTTAATCTTCATTTTGCGAAATTGTTCTTCTTTGAGGTTTGATTTCGTCTTAATTATTTGTTAGCATTTTTATATTTTATGTCTGTGGTTTTTGTTAAGAATTCATATCAAATTGTTCGCGATTTTTTTTATTCTACGATTAGCTTATTATGTTGTGTTATTAGTGTGATTTTCTGGAAACCCATGTCACGTTGGTTTAGTGCTTTATAAATTGTCAAATTTTTAATTAAATGATATTTCTGTGCAAATCATGTTTCGATAATATTATGTCGTGTGTTTGGTTTTAAGGTGACATTTTAAATAAAACCAAATTTATTGTTAGTGAAAACATTATTGCATCGTTTGTTAGCACTTGTGTTAAACCACTCAAACAGTTCCTTTTTTTAAATGGTGTAAGTGGTGTGGATTGAGCTCTTGATGTGGAGTCGTGTGTGTTTGGTTATGAAAGAAGGTTTGGTTGGCTTTGTGTGTAAATTCATGCTCTGCTCTTCAAAATTTGGTTATTAAAAAGCTTAAATGTTTTATTAAATATCTATTAAGGATGAAAGTTGTTTTGATTGGTCGTATAGGAAATGAAAATTGAGTTTTGGGACATTTTAGTGTGCGTATTATTTCAAATGGCTTCTGTGTGTGCGAATGGTGGTTTTTTGTGTGCGTGATGTCATTCTTGGTTTGAGTGTATGATTATGAAATGTGGAATGAACTTTGTATTACTTGAGCACAGACGGGAATCCTGGGTACTAGGTGGGTGGACTAGACTAGCATGCTAGTGATACGGGAGTGGCCTCGGCCCAATTTCACTTAGCGGGATTGATGCTTACAACACTAACTAAACATTGGATGATGACTGGAGACCACTATGGTAGGAGGTTTTTCCCTGCCAGTGGCTCATGCACGGAAATGTATGATATGGTTCACCGAGACGTGAGGTTCTAGGGTCCCACTTCTCGCTAGTATCTTTAGGGTCTCCCATGTATTGTGCTCTTCCTCTGCTTGCTGCTCACCATCGGCACACGGTGTGATGTTGGGGTTACCAAGAAAAGTGTGTGTGCGTGTGTACGTGTGTGTGTGTCTGTCTGTGTGTGTGCGTGTGTACATGTGTGTGTGCGTCTGTGTGTGTGTGTGCATCTGTGTGTGTGCGTGCATGTGTGGGCGTGCGTATGTGTGTGTAAGATAATTTAACGTGTTTTCCTTTTAGAGAAGTTTCCCCTCAAAAACTGTTTTCATTAAAATTCTTTAAACACTTGGTTATTTTTATTCTGTTAAATTGCAAATGTATTTGTCTTTTAATAATTATGCGTGGAACCTTTTCTCGGTGGCATCCTACTGGGATTTTAGCTCACACCCTACATACACCCTTGGGTTTATGTAGTTTCTATTTCTTCTGCTTTCCAGGTTGTGACTTCGTGCTCAGTGATGGTGGTTCGGGTTGCAGTTGGTCTTTTCACGGGGAGTGGTGTCGTGTGGCCTCTCTTTTGCCGGGTGGTTTGAGTAAGAGATTTAGTTTCCGCTGTCGTCTTTTATTTTTAGTTCTTGGTTCGAGTTGTAGACTTTAAAAATGTTCATAGTTTAAAGATTTGTTTGGTTGTTATTTTTTTCCAGTTTCAGTTTATTTATCTAGCTAGTTGTTTTTTTCTATCTTTTATTTTGGGTAAAATTGTTCCCACTTGTTACTTACGATACCCGGGCATTTGTGCCAGCCCGTGGGGATCGGGAACGCCCTTCGGGCCTTGCCGCGGACCGGGTCGGGCGCCGGGTCGGACGGCGACCCGACCTGGTTCGTGACAGTACATGTGGGGTTCATTAAATTCACCACATGTAATTGTTTTTTGGTGCATCATGTGTTTTGTGACATGACCAGATGTGGTGCATATGGTTATACAGCTTTTACTCTAGCTACACACCATGTAACCCAGTCTTACCAGCCAGAATTATTGGAACTTCCAATATCATATTTGTTCATTATTAATTTGTTCATAGTTCATTAATAAAATAAAACATTGAACAATGATGACTAATATAACGAAAATATGTTAATTAAAATCTAATTAAAAAATAAATAATCTAAAAATGAAATATCTAACCACTATTTCACATATAGATCAACAATCAAATAAATTATTATAAATTTGAAATATGACCACGCTGATACCACTTGATGGTTCTGATCATAGTGGAAATTTCTAAGTGAGGCTATTAATCATTATGTTTTTTTCGATTCAATGGATCGTACTCAACACTGTACATGATGTGAATGAAATGACCAATGAAATTTTTCCACCAAATATTGACATAGAGAAAACCCAGAGTGGATCATTTCATGTTAAATTTATAATTAATTTATTTATGATTTAAAAAGAGTATATCTATTCTAAGGTTCTATCTTTTATGTAGATGTTAAACATCCAAAAAACCATTTTCAGATTACTTTCAGTGCATTGTAAGGATCCATGTATAGCATCCCTCTAGAAGTGATCCACAAATTCTCCTTTGACCTCTTAATGTCACTGATTAATTTTTGAGTGATAGTGATATGAATCAATTGTCTTGAATCGTTCATCTTAATCACTTCAATATCCCTTGAGCTTGAAGGAGTTCTTCTCATTCTTGAGAAGTTGATAGGAAGAACTCGAGATAGAAATCGATTGTGTTTAATGATTCTCAATTCTTAATTTCTCGATTAACCCTACATAATAGACATAATATTTTATTTATAGAACTCAGGTTTTGGTTAAAATATTATTTAATTTCATATCAACTCTTAAATAATATAATGATTCTAAACAAATCTCATTCCAAATAATGATAAAATTTTATTATTATTTTATGGTGTGTGTAAACTCACAAAATTGATAAATAATATTTTACCTGCTTATAAATTAATATTTTTCACCAGACATGATCTTGGTCCACTCAAACTCCTTAGTGTTTATTGAATACCCAAATAATAATTTTATTCATAAATAAATATTTTACCCTCAAAACAGTGAATAAATATTTATTAAATATTCAATAAATCAACTAAATATATTTTATTAACATTCTGGTGGATAAATATTTATTTGATTTATGTGACCAATAAAAATTTCATAACATAATTTCTCGATCTAGAGAATAATATTTATTCAATTAATTAAATTCAAAAATAATTTAATCAAAATCAACAAAAACATATAGTGTGTGTCCCTTTAGAATTATTTCTTATTGGAATTAGGCAAACTTTCCTAAAGTATAATATTATTATCTAGCAATGGGTCAAGGAACCCAGGAGAAAGAAAAAATTGTCACAACATCGAGAACCATGTATTATTTCTCATTGTGTAATATAATCTCTTTTTTCACAATATCTCATCAAGCAGGTCACACATCCATGTCATAAACCTATATGTATGATATTTCTTTATTTAACTATCTAAAATGAACTTTTCATTACACCAAGGATAATGAATTTAAGGTGACTCTTATATTCCTATCAAAGGGAAGAGATATCAACTTCCATAAAGTTTGAAGGGACATATCCTTCATAAAATTATCCACTAATAACATATCATTTGTGATGCACCCAATATACTGTACTTCCCACCAATATATGGTGTGGTGGTTTTGGTCAGTAAATCTTAGTGTGCAAGTGTAAGATCCTACATTTTCTATGTGTGCAATAGGAATACATTGTGATTTCTAGAGGCCGAACCGATACACATCGTGATTCTGATTCACAATGTGAATTATTTGTGGAAAACCCTATGAATTTAATTCATGGATTAATTTAATTTAAACCTATAAAATTTACACACCCTATAAATAAATTACACCACATGTAGACATGTCACGAATTTAAATTACACTACATGTAGACATGTCATGAATTTTATTTACACCACATGTAGACATGTCATGAATTTGATTTTAACCACAAGTAGACATGTCACGAATTTGATTTACACCATGTATAGACATGTCAAGAATTGAATTAACAAGACAAGTAAATATGTCATAAAAACAAATTTTACAATGTTTAATTTCTTTTTAATGTTTTTTTAAAGGGAGGTTATGGTATTTTATGGGAAAAATAGAAAAAATTGGAGGCTAGCTCGTATGAACCCTCTAGAGCCAGGTAACTCTAGACACACACCTCCCTCTCCACTATAGATCCTTTGAGGACCTCAATCGCCAATTTATAGCCTCATTACACCACTTCCTTAGACCAAAACTCCTTCATAAACCTCCTCCTAGAACCGAAACTCCTCTGTGCACCTGTACCTTGGACTAAAACTCCTTTGTGCACCTCCACCTTGGACTAAAACCCCTACACGCACCTCTGTCTTCGACCAAAGACCCTCTCTGCACCTTCCTCTTCAATACAGGTCTTCTACTATTGATTTTTGGGAGTCTGCTTCGATTCAAAGGTGAGATCATGTCAGATATTGGATATTTTGACCTAGGATTTTAAGGTATTCATTCTAGTTATTCATTTTCTTCTTGATCCATTGCTAACAGATTATTTGGATCTTATAGAAAGGAATCCAAAAGCTTATTGTTATCACAAACATAAGGTTTTTTCACCTCTTCTTCTACTTTCAAGGTAGGTGGTCTAAAAATAAAATCTCATAGTCAATATTTTTATTATGAATATGCAAGTTGTATAATTTCTAGAGATTATTGGAAATTAAAATCTCTAATTGAATTAATTAATGTGGAAAATTAATTAATTGAGATAATTGAAAAATTGTAATATTTAGGTATTTTTTAATGCGATAATTGATTGAAGAATTAATTATGAGATTTGTGGATTTTTGAATTTAATAATTAATTGTGTGAATTAATTACGAGGGAATTGAGATGGTTGAATTTTGTAATTAAATATGGAATTGGGATAATTAATTGGTGAATTAATTATAAAAGTATTGAATTGGGAAATTGGGGTTAATTAATTATTGAATTACTTATCAAATTGATGAATTTTAAATTGAGAATAACTAATTGTATATTTTTATGATTATTGAATTGATTGAGGTAGAATAGTTAATTGAGGAATTAATAGGGTATATTGAATTGATTAAGATATAATAATTAATTGAGGAATTAATTGGAGATATTGAACTGATTGAGATGGAAAAATTAATTGGTAAATTAATTAGGGTTATTGAATTGTTTAACTGAGATTAATTAATTAATCAATTAATTAATTTGAGCTATGTGATTATTTAATTGTTGAATTAAATAAAGGGATTAATTAATATATGAATTAAATAGGAAAAATGTGATTAATTAATTAATGAATTAAATAATGGGATTATTTAATTTGTGGATTAATTGAAGAGATTGAGTTATATTAATTAATTAGTGAATTAATTAATGGGGTTTGTTTTGTTAATGAAATTTAATGAGTTAGATTAATTAATTGGTGAATCAATTAATGGGGATTGTTGTATTAACGAAATTTAATGAGTTAGATTAATTAATTGGTGAATTAATTAATGGGGATTGTTGTGAGTATACAATTTTATGAATTGGTTTAATTCAATGATGAATTAATTAATGTGGATTGTTTGGATATTTAATTGATAGAATTTGATAATTAATTACTGAATTAATTATGGGAAATGAGATTTTTGATTGGGGATAATTAATTATAGAATTAATTATGTTATATTGAGATTGTTGATTTAGATAATTAATTGTTGAATTAATTATATGACATTGGCTTTGAGGATATTGATTAATTAATTTATGAATTAATTAATTGGATTGATGTAATTAATTAAATAAGGAATTAATTAATGGGATTTATGTGATAAAATTGTTGAACTAGAAATGAAAGTGGTGTGATTATTTAATTATTTAATTAACTAATAAAATTGAATTGATTGATTAATTATTGAATTAATTAATGTAATTGATGTGATTAGTTAAATATCTAATTAAATAATGAAATTGATGTTATTAATTAATTTTTGAATTAATTAATTTTATTAACGTGATTAGTTAACTATTTAATTAACTAATGGAATTGAAGTTAATAATTAATTGTTAAATTAATTAATGTAATTAATGTGATTAGTTAATTGTTGAATTAACTAAGGAAATTGATGTGGTTAATTAATTTTTGAATAAATTAATGTTGTTTATGTGATTAGTTATGTAAGGGTTCATGCCTTCCCGGTCTATTAATTTTCTAGTTTAGATTATTTGAGGCATTCGGGGGAAGTATGGAGGAGTTTGAGTGCTGAGAGCTGGGAGTAGGGGACTTTCACAATGTGAATGTGGGTTTCATGCCATGTAAAAAAATTATACAACGTAAAATTTGGTTTCACTCTATGTAATGTATCAAGGATAGATAAAATAAAATAAAACGAAGAGGGGGAACATTTTTTAGTGAAAATAAATCGCTGGGGATTTCATTATGTGAAATGGGATTTCATGTCATGTAATCACCTGATCTAGTGCACTTTTAAAATTCTTTTCAGACGAACTTTCATTCATTCGATCGTTCTCTATTCTTCCTCTCATTTTGGGAGAACCCTAAGTACCTAGGGGTGTTGTTTGAGCCCTTCTTTATCCCTATTAGATCCATTGATCCCGGTGGATGTTTGTTGGCAATATGTGGTAGATCTTTGGTGAGTTCTCTTCTCCTTACCACACTTCTTCCTTCCATTATTCTCTTTATGATCTTCTATTTTGGTATTTCTTAGGTTTTTGGTGTGACTTGGGTTGATTTTTATTGTCTTGGGATGTAGTGTAGGTTGATTTGTGGTTCCTCATGGTGTGGTTGTGGTTCATGGTCGTTATTATTTTCCATGTGGTGTGCAGTAAGTTAGATAACTTCTTTGAGGTAGGATTTCTCTCATTTCTCTTAATTTGTGAATCATGCGATATGGGTTACATTTTTTTACCTATGGATTTTGGTGGTTCTAGATTAATTAATGATAAATAAATTGGTTAATTTAATTTAAATGGGAAATGTGGTTTGATTCACATGATTTTATAGCCTTGATATTATTTGAGATATTGTGAATTGTTCAAGATTGATTCCCTAATAAAAATTGTGGCTATTAGGGGATTTTTTTCACTAGATATGTGTGTTGTGATTTTGGTTTTGGTTTTGATTTCTTGGTATCACCCTAAAATGGAAATTTTATAACCAGGTATATTTGGCTATAAAATGGTTTCCTTGAGATTTTTGACTTGTGTGATAATTATCCAATGAAATAAAGTGGAATATAATAAAAGACCATTATAAATATACAAAATGATATTAATATGTTGTGGTTTGATTGGTTGGGTCTTGTAAGGATGATGGTTGTTTGTTTGTGCTTGTGGGGTAGTGTGGATGGGGTTTTTTGGTCATGCTTGTGAGGTGGTGTGGTTGTGGTTGTTGGGTTGTTCTTGTGGGAGGTGAGGATGTGGTTTGTTTTTCCATTCATTTAGGGGTGGAAAGTTGATGGGGTGTTTTTATGGTTGTGAATTGTGGTTTTTTTTCTAAATTCCCAATTACTGATGGAATGAATAAATAAATAAATGCTTAATAATTCTTGAAATGGAATGGGTTGGTTTGTTTAATGGGATGATATCTATTAACAAATAATCTAATGATGGTTTGTGTGATTAAATTTGGTTAATGATAAATAAATAAATAAATGGTTGTTAAACATAGAGTAAATGTGAATCCACTTGTCATGGATCTTAACCTTCTGAAATGACTATTATATATACAAATAAATGCATTTAGAGGTGGTAGAGAAAGTGAATGTGATGTGAGTTGGTTTGTTTGTTTGTAAACCCATAGTTTGGGATTGTATACATTTATATATGTGTGTGTGTGTCTTTGTGTGTGTACACTATAAATTCTTGTGATTTCTAAACACACCCCACCCATGTTGAGCACTATGTGTCGAACACCCACATAGTCATGTGGGGGTTTTCTCCAAGCATTCGATGAGAAGTGCAGATGGTTGGGTACCCACTCCTTTCCACTCTCTCTTCCATGATAGGTAGGTATTACATAATATATGATTTTTTATGGTATGTTAGTGCATTAGATGGCGGTTGTGGTGTCCTAGGTGTCTTCGGGGTGAGTTGTGATGTGGTATCCTGGGTGTTTTCAAGATGATATGTGATGTACTTTCCCAAGTGTCTTCAGGGTGAGATGTGATGTGATGTGCTATGTTGTGAGGCTCAGGTGTGTGTAAAAGGTATGTGTTGTGAGGCCCTAGTGTGTGTGGGCAGGAAGTGTTGTGAGGCCCAGGTGTGTATAGGCAGGATTTTTTCTAAGGCCCAAGTGTGTGTTGGATGGATTTGATGTGGTAACAGAAGGGATGGGAGATCCAGGACGTACAACATTGGGAAAGAGCTGAAAACTAGTGAGAAAGTGGTGTTGGGTATCCTATAATCGATGTGCTTTACATTATATTATATTTCTTACCTTGTGTTACTTGGTGAGCATGCCTTGGTGAGTATGGGATGGTTAGTATACCTTGATAGGTGTTGTTTGGTTCTGATGATTTATCACAAGGGAATTATTATGATTCTTTCACATGTTCACGAGAGACTTTGGATTTCCTATTGAGTATAATTGTATTCTCACCCTATGTATATCAAACACTTTTTTCATGTTTTTAGGATGATTTCATAGATTTTGAAAGACCTTATAAGCTCGAATCCTTGACAGTTGTTGCATCGCTGCTTTAGCTTTGCTTTTGGGTATTTAATTTGGACACCTTATTGTATCAATTCTATTTATCCATGCATTTTGGGATGGTTTTTGTGTTCTTATATATATTTAATGGAGTTGATTATGGTTTATTCATCTTATCTCCCAATCCTACATTATTATAGAGGGTAATTCCTCTCATGCTTGAGATTTGTATACCCTCGGTGTTAATCGACAACCCTGGTCCAACTAGAGGCGGGACTCAGGGGGTCATTATCTCCCTTTATTCATTGCCATCTCAGGAGGGGTATCCTTGGGGGGGAGGGTTGTGATAGAGTGGTATCAGAGCGAGCTGATGGTTGATAGATATGATGGAGTTTGGTGTTATTCATGGTGAGGATTTCATGGGTTGGTATGGTAACAGTTCCAGTTGACCTTGGTACATTACATAGGCTAGGGAGAATAGCTAGGAAATAGGATTTTAAGGCCCCCATAATATGATGAAAGGAATATGAGACTACCTAACAACCAAGTGATGTTACACCACTTACAGGGTAGAGACCTAGGAGAGGTACATGCATCATAATGACTTGTGTTTTTGTTAGAATTGGGTTGTTTGGAGAAATTCAAAATGGATAAAATAAATTAAATGGATAAATGTTAATTAAAACATATTATAATGAAAATTATATAATACTCTATCTTTGGAAATTCTTGATTTCCATTCAATTATAGATCTTGGTTATTGTTTTCATGTAGCTAAGGAATTTTAGGTTCTATAGGTTGATCTGGTTGATCGTCAAAGGGTTAATCCAATTGAGGTGGATGATTAGAGGAAGAGGACCTAGGAATGATCAATTTCACACCATGGAGGAAGAAATTCCAAAAGGAACAGAGATCATTAGAGGTATGATCATTTTTTTAGCACTATTTTTGAATCATGTTAGATTCAAGAGATTCTCACTCCTTTGTTGCACCTGCTTTAGCCCATGCTTTGGGACTAGACATAGAGAGGGTTCATGTACCCTAGGTTTTGACTATTCCAATCGAAGGACTGACCATCTTGTTTGATATGTGATGGGGTGTATACTGATGATGGTTTCACATCAGTATCATGGGGGTATTTTCTTTCTACAGATAAAGCCATACAATGTCATCCTCAGTATCAGTTGCCTATATTTTATACATGTTGTTATCAACTGCTTTCAAATGAGAGTCTTATTTTCAGATGTGTATAGTTAGTGTGTGGTTTTCTTTAGTGATTGGAGTTTTCGGGTGGATAGTCAGCCTATGGAGCCCCTTATTTATTTTTTTGGATGAGTTTTTGGTGGAATCAGTGGATACTGAGATGGTAGAGGTTCCCATGGTTGTTAGGGAGTTCATGTTTGTTTTTACCTAGGAGGTTGTGATGATACCCCCTTAGCATGATGTTGAGTTCATAATAGGCTTGCAGCCTAGTGCTTCTCAAATTTATATGGATTCTTATTGGATGTCACCTTATGAGTTGTGGGAGATGAGGATTTAGATAGATGATCTGATAAAAAAAGGTTTTATTAGGCCTAGTGTGTCATCGTGGGGTGCTTGAGTGTTGTTCTCCAAGAAGTTGGAAGATAGTCTATTGTTGTGTATAGACTACCAGAGGTTGAAACAGGTGACTATCAAAAACATTTACCCTCTTTTTTGGATTGAAGATCTTTTTTACTAGCTGGGAGTGGCGAGTTGGTTTTCTATGATATATCTATGATATGGATATCACCAGTTGTAGGTAGAGGAGGGAGATATCATGAAGTCTACCTTCAGATGCTGATATGTGCACTTTGAGTTTTTATTCATTCCATTCAGTGTAATGAATGCACCAACCATGTTCATGGGGATTATTAACTCCATGTTCCAAGAGATCATGGATTGATTCTTTATTATATACATCAATGATATATTGATTTTTTTAAAGTTAGAAGATGAGCATGTTAAGAATATCAGGACAATCTTGCATGTTCTTCGACGCCAACAGCTCTATGGAAAGTTTTCCAAGTGTAAGTTATAGGAACGATATGTGAATTTCCTTGGGAATATGTTGTCTCAGTAGGCTATGGCAGTAGACCCATAGAAGGTTGATGTATTTTTTCTTAGGCATCACCCAAAAACATGGCATAGATTCACATTTTCTTTGGTCTCATCAGATATCATCAGAGGTTTGTACCCTATTTCTCTCAAATTTCAATCCCATTGACATATTTGACAAGAATAGACCAAACTTTTCTATGGATTGATCAGTTTTAGGTAGCGTTCAGTTACTTGAAGGTGAATTTAGTTAGTACTCCAATGATTCAAATACCGAAGGAGGGTGTGTTGTTTGAGGTGTTTTTTGATGCTTCCCATATGGGATTAGTATGCTTGTTGATGCAATAGTGGGTAGTGATCTCTTATGGTTCTAGGCAATTACATCCCCATGATCTTAACTATTCCACCCATGATCTAGATATTGAAGTGGTTGTGTTTATGCCTAAATTGTGGTGGCATTACATCATTGGAGAGCACTTTGTGGTCGTCATGGATCATAATAGCTTGAGGAATGTCTTTTCTCAGTGTGATTTGAACTTGAGGCAGTGGAGGTGGATTTACTTTCTTCAAGATTGTGATTTTGAAATCTAATACACCTTAGGAAATGGGAATTTTTTGGCCAACACTTCGAGAAAGAAGTCGGTTAAGGGTGTTCTTTGAGAGTATGAGGATTCTTAGAGATCAATGAAGTAGTTGGCGGACTTTCACATAGATGCAAGAGTAGATGGTGGTAGAGGCTGTTTCTTTAAAATGAAAGTGTAGACTTCTCTGATGCGGCAGGTGGAGGAGTCTCAGTGTGGAGACTCATAGGTAGAGGTGATGTGTGATTGGGTTGTCCATGGTGATGCTCTGGAGGGATGATTATAGGATTTTCAAAACTATATGTTGTATCATGAAAGGATGTTTGTTCTAATAAAAATGTGCAAGGGGATTCTTCATGAGATCAATAGCTCACCCTTGGTGGTGCACCTAATAATTTATAAGATGTACTATGTCTTGAGATTGCTGTTTTGGAGGCCCAAAAAAATGGGCAGTGGAGGATTTTGTGGAAAAGTGATTGGTTTTCCAGCAGGTAAAAATCAAGCATAGTGTTCCTTGTGGTTTTTTGCAACCCATTGTTGTCCCTGAGTGGAAATGGGATAAAATCTCGAGGGATTTGATCATAGGGTTACCCAGAACTCAAGGATGGTGTAATGTTATATGGGTGATAGTAGATCGGATGATGAAATCTGCACACTCTTAGCAATCAAGGAGTCGGGCATAGTGGATTCCTTGGATAAGAGGTATGTGGATGAGGTGGTGTAATTTCATGGAGTTCCTAGGTCCATTGTCTCATATCGGGAGGCACATTTTACCTCACGAGTCCGTAGGGTATTGTAGCATGCTTTTGTCACTCAGTTACGCCTCAGCACTACTTTCCACCCACATACAGATGAGTAGATAGAATAGACTATCTGGACGCTAGAGGTTATGTTGGGATCATGCATCTTGGACTATCTTGTGTATGACACTTACCCTTGTTATAGTTTTATTATAATAATATCCATCACTCTTCCATTGTCATGGACCCATTTGAGGCCTTTTACGTAATATCGTTTTGTTATCCATTGTGCTGGACAGAGGTTGGGGAGACAACCATTCTTGGTCTCGATGTGGTGTAGAGAACAATAAATAAATTTCATCTTGTTCATGAGAGGATGAAAGCAGCGTAGTACCGACATAAGTCTTATGTCGATTATAGGATGAGGCCCTTGGATTTTGAGGTTGTGAACCACATGTTCTTGAAGGTTTCCCCTCGGCATGGGTAGTAGAGGTTTGGTAGAGGAAGTAATCTTTATCCCAGGTTTTTGGGGCCCTTTGAGGTGTTACAGCAAGTTGGAAAGGTGGTGTACTGGTTGGTGTTTCCATTATGGTTAGAGAGGATCCACGAGGTCTTTTACATCTCTCAACTTTGTAAGTATCTTCATGATGAATCACATGCCATTGACTGGGGATAGTTGGATATTGAGGACAATGCGATGTTTATGGAGTAGATAGTAGAGATCCAGGATCGTCATGAGAAGGAGCTTCATAGACAGACTATTTCCTTGGTTCTTGTGTTTTACAGGCATGGTAGACTAGAGGAGAGTACTTGGGATCAAGAGATGCAGATGCGTACCCAGTACCTAGAGTTTTTTTAGGATTATTGTTTCTCTATTTTGCATTGTAATGTGATGTTTAAACCCTATTTTATGAGATGGGTTTTTTTCCTTGGTTTTTGATGTGTTTGTTGTGATGTGTGATAAATTCTTGACATGTGAAATTTTTAGGAATATATTCCTTATCAATACGCATTAACTATGATGCGATTAAATTTGTGTTGGAAAGTTAGTGCCACCTAGAGTGGATTGTATCCTAACATGGAAGATGGAATTCTTCGATCCATGTGTTTGGGACAGTGTGTTTTTTCGATGTGCAGTGGTTGTGTGGAAGTGTGTTTGTGTGAGAGGATATGGTTTTTAGTTTTGGATTCATATTGATTAGGTTGTGTGGTATGTTTTTGGTTTTTTGGTATGGTGTTCTTATTTGGTTGTAGCATTTGAGATATGATGAGATCTATGAGAGGTATCTCGTAGTTGGTTTTTCGGACCCCTTTTTCTTCTGGGCTTGGTTTTGGATTCTAGAGGGTGAGAATAATTTGATAGGTATATTATGTAATGTTATGTGCCTTCCCAGTCCATTAATTTTCCAATTTTGGTATTTGGAGGCGTTCGGAGGAAGTCTGGAGGAGTTCGGGTGATGATAGATGGGAGCAGGAGACTTTCACAATGTAAAAGTGAGTTTCACACCATGTAGAAAAATTACACGACATGAAATTTGGTGTCATTTAATTTAATGTATCAGGGTTAGAAGAAAAAAAATAAAATGAAGAGGCAGCATGTTTCTCAGTGGAAACTAAAAATTTGGGATTTTATGATGTGAAAGGGGATTACACGTCGTGTAATCCCCTGATCCAGTACAGTTTTAAAATTCTTTTTGTCCAAACATTCATTCATTCATCTATTCTCTCTTATTCCTCTCATTTTGGGAAAACCCTAGGCACCCCAAGGTGTTCTTTGAGCCCTTATTTTTCCTTCTTCGATCCATTGATCCTGGTGGATGTTCATTAGATATCACTGGTAGATCAGTGGTGAGTTCTCTTCTCCTTCTCATTCTTGTTCATTCCATTCTTCTATTGGGAATCTATTGTATAGGTGTTTATTTTTTTTGGGTGTTCCTTGGGTTATGTTTTATGGTCTTGGGATGCAGTGTAGGTGGATTTGTGGTTCCTCATTATGCGGTTGTGGTTCAAAGGAATTATTATTCACCCTGTAGTGTGAAACAAGTTGTAGATCTTATTTGATGTACGATTTCCCTCATTTCTCTTAATTTGTGCATCATGCGGGAGGGGTTTCTTTTTTACGTCTAGATTTTGGTTATTCTAGATTAATTAAATATAAAAAAATGGTTAATTTAATTCAAATGGGAAATGAGGTTTGATTCACGTGATTTTATAGCCTTGATATTAATTGAGATATTGTGAATTGTTCGAGATTTATGCCCTACTGAAAATTGTAACTGTTGGGGGATTTGTTTTCACTGGATATGTGTGATGTGATTGTTTTTTTTGTGTGATATTTTTGTATCACCCTAAAATATAAATTTGCTAACCACTTATATTTGGATAATATGAATATTTCCCCAGGATTTTTACTTTTGTGATAATTCCCCAAAGAAATAAAATAGAACGTGATAGAATCCCTTTTTAAATCCAAAATATGATCTTGATATGTTGTGGTTTGACTGGTTGGGGATTGTAGGGATGAGGGTTGTCTGGTCATTCTTGTAGGGCGGCAAGGATTTCATTGTTTATTCATGCTTGTGGGGTATCAATGATATAGTTGTTTGGTTATGATTGTGGGTGGTGAGGATGTGGTTTGTTGGTTGTTCCTTTAGGAAGGAATGGTGATGGTGTGTTTTTTTGTTGTAAAATGTGGGTTTTTTTGTGATATATTCTTGATTAGTGATGGAATAAATAAATAAATAATTGTTTAATAATGTTTGAAATGGAATGTGTTGGTTTGGTTAATGGGGTGAGATCTATTAACAATTAATCTAATGATAGTTTATGTTATTAAATATGGTTGATTCTAAATAATGAAATCAATGGCTGTTAAATTTATAGGAAATGTGAAGCCACATGTTAGGGAACTTCAACTTCTGAAATGACTATTCTAGATACAAATAAATGCATTTAGAGGTAGCAGTAAAAGTGACGGTGATGTGAGTTGGTTGGTTTTTTTGTAAAACCATAGGGTAGGCTTGTGTGATTTTATATATATATATATATATATACACTATATATTCTTTTGATTTATATATTCACACCACACACATTGAGAACTATGTGATGATCACCAGCATAGTCACGTGGGGGGGTGTTTTTTCCAACATTTGGTGAGAAATACAGATAGATGGGTACCCACTCTTTTCTTCTCTCTCTTTTAGTTGAGGAAGGTATTCCATAAGTTGTGGTGGTCAGAGGACTACTAGTGCATTAGATTGTGGTTTTGGTATCCCAGTTGTCTTTGGGATGACTTGTGATGTAGTGTCTCAGGTGTTTTCAGGATGAGATGTGATTTTCTTTCTCAGGTGTCTTTGGGATAATATGTTAGGTGATGTGCTATGTTCTAAGGCCCAATTGTGTTCGGGTGGGGTGTGTTTTGTGTCCTAGATGTGTGTGGGGGGATGTATTGTGAGGCCCATTTGTGTCTAGTAGGATGTGATGTGGTATACAGAAGGTATGGGAGTGCCAGGACGTACGACGTTGGGCAAGAGCTGCATACCAGAGGGAGAGTGGTGTGGGGAAACCTATAGTTGATGTGCTTTACTTAATATTATATTACTAGGCTTGTGTTACTTGGTTATAATGCCTTGGTGAGGATGGGATGGTTATTATACCTTGATATGTGTTGTTTGGTTCTGATGTTTTCTTACATGGGAATTAGTATGTTTCTTTCAAGTGTGCACGAGAGACTTTGGTTTTCCTACTGAGTAGACTTGTATACTCACCATACGTATATGAAACTATTTTATGAGGTTTTCAAGAGGATTTTATGGATCGTGTTGGACATTAATTTCATGGATCCTTGATAGTTGTTGTGTCACTACTTTAGATTTACTTTTGGGTATTTACTTTAGAGACCTTGTTGTATCAGTTCTATTTATACATGCATTGGGGGATGGTTTTTACTTTTATTATATATATTTTATGGAGTTGATTGTGGTTGATTCATAGTGTCTCCGAATCCTATATTATTATAGAGGTTAATTCCTTTCATACTTGAGGTTTCTATACCCTCTATGTTTTTCATCATCCTAGAGCCTACTAGAGGCGGGACTCGGGGGTCGTTATCTCGCTTTCTTCAATACCATCCTAAGAGGGGTATCCTTGGAGGGAAGGGGTCATGAAAAGTTAATTTTTGAATTAAATAATTTAATTTATGTGATTAATTAATTTTATAGTTAATTAATTTTATTGATTTGATTAGTTAATTGTTGAACTAACTTGTGGATAGACATGATTAATTAATTGTTGAATTAGTTAATGGAATTGGATTAATTAATTTATGAATTAATTAATGGAAGTAATTGTGGTTAATTGTGATAATAGGATTAATCTTGTTTAATAATAGTTGATAAATGGGATGTTATAAATGATGATCTACACCAATGATAATGATATAAATGAATATTTGATAAATGGGGTGCTATACATGATAAACTACGCCAGTGATCTACATGAATAATTGTTAAATGGGTTACTAGATATGATTATCTATGTAAATGATATATCTATCTATATGTTTGAGAAATGGCGTGTTAGACATGATGATCTACACCAATGATATATTCACATGATTGAGAAATGGGGTGTTAGACATGAGGATCTACATTAATGATGTATATGCATGATTGAGAATGAGGTTTCTAGACATTAAATTCTATGCCCATGATATATATATATATATATATACATATATATATATATATGCTTGATTGATAAATGGGTGATAGACATTGTGTTCTATACCTAAAATATTGGCATTAGACTATGGTTCCAATTGGAAAAAATAATGAAATTGAAATGAAATGGATAATTAAATACCATGTATTAAATCAATTTTGAATGATGATGTGAAATAGTTCAGACTCTAAAAAGGGATAAAGTTGGTATTTAGGTTTGGGTTCCCTCAAGAACCCAAGGGTTTATGTGGTTAAATAATGGATGATTGAATAAATGTAAACTGGTTACTTTATTACTTGTATTTTATTTTTTATACAATGTATATTGATTTATAAACCTTTGGTGGTGGCCTACTGAGTTGTACTCAAACCCTATTCAGGATTACTGATTGGTACCTGAAAATATTACATGTTTTCTGGGTGGGATAAGGGAAAAGGACCTATGTTATATGGTGGATTTAGGGATAGAGCATGGATAAGGGAACCATACATGGTTCGGTACCTTCTTGGAGAAGTTTTTAGTGTTTGAATTTATTTTGGGTTTTCCATATTGACACTTAGCACATACTTAGCATGGAATATCTACTATTCATTTTTGACATTAAATTTCCATTCCTGCTCATATTGTGATACAGTATTATTATGAATATTCTATATTATATATGTTATTGATTTATTATTTCTATTGGTGTATTACTATAATAAATAAATAAAATATGGTATAGTCTCCATATGATTGATATTAGACCCGTACTTCTAGTCATTAACCTCTAGCATACACAGAGATGAACCTAAGGTCATGTGGTGATCCGGCTCAGGGCACCAGTGAATAGCACTTGGGATGGGACGTTACAAAGTGATATCAAATGTTGGTTTTATTTTCTTCTTCTTTTGTCTTATTGTTTGAGAAAGGGAAGAGTCGGGGCTTGGTTATGAGATCATGCATGGGAGTGTCTACCTCATATAAGGGGGATAGCCAAAGTACCCCGGGTGGGATTGTTGTTATTGTTGTTTTCTATTATAGTTTAATTTTATTTTGCCTTGGGTGATGCACTTTTTGTGTGATGTGATTATTGTTTATGAGAATTTTTGAGAATTGACTCATGGTCCTGGATTTCATGAGATTTGATTCTGCGTGAATCATTCTAAGAACTCAGTATTATTTTGCCAACATGCATCGTTTTAGGCACGCTTGAGAAAATAGGTTTTGGGTAAGTTATTGAACTTAAACATTTTTCTTGGCTTGTGAAATTGAATTGAAGGATTTGTCTAATATGAAATTGAGAAATATTGTAAAATGATGAAATATGAGAATAAATGGGTTGCTAAATGATAAAATTTAATAATGAGAATATGTTTACCCTTCATAACTATGAACTAGGTGTAGGATGGTTAAGGGTATTTTTAGCGCCTCAGCTTTGACCATGTGGTGGGAAATGGGGGAATTTCTGATTATGGTTTTTTATAAATCACTCTTGTTAACTGTGTTGATGTTGTGAAATGAGAATCCTTTATTTTGATTATTTGTCCCTTGATGTGGGTATTTTGGGTAGTGATAATGCCCTAGTTTGAGAAATCAATAGTAGGTTGTGTGAGGGACCATCTGGTTTTGGATCATATAGTGAGATGTTGGGGGACAAGGAAGCCTGAGACTTGCAGGAGGTAACATCAGTGATGGAGGAATTGTAGTGGTGTTCACTGAAATCTTCTTAGCATACTCTTAATTAAGTGAATATCATTTCCCCTACCATGAAATCATCCTGAATACAATGAGAAAGCTCTGGATTTATGCCTAACTACCAAAATGTTTTTTGTTGGATATGGGTCCCCTTAGAGGTTTCACTTAAAAACTAGTACATGTGTAGCTGGAAAGTGGGAGGTACACCATCGACAGTTTACGAAAGAGGTTCTCGGTATGGAAAGATAGTATATGAATACTGTTGTGGTTGAGTTTCTTGACAAAGTGTTGTTAGAGAATCTCAAAAGGTGGGGAGAAATGTGTCAGTAGTAGATGTGTGGAGTAAGACCATGGGTTAGAAGTGGTGACATCATAATTCAATGAGGAACTAGTACGGTGCATGTTTAAATTCCTCAGAAAAATTCCTGGTGGGCCTTAGAGGTGGTGGACATAATCCCTTTATATATAGTTTTTGATGGCAAGGATGAGAGCCAATGTTGGATATAATTCTTATGGTTGTTGGGCACATTGATTTGGGATGTGTGTCTGGTATGTTGATGAGTTTGATCTTGATAGGTATGTGTCCTTTAAGGAGCATCTGATATGTGTGTTGGATCACAGTGATAAAGTGTTTCAAGGAATGATTGTGTTGATAATTTGTGTATTGTGGAAACATGGTCATGTTCAAGAGGAAACATGGGAGGGAGAAGCTGATGTGAGGGCTTATTGGCCTAATCATTTTGAATTAGAATCATATATGTTCTTGGGAGTACAGATAGAGAACGAGATATTATAAGGTGGGGAAATTTTAAGATCTCATCTTTTCCAGGGGTGCAATAGGAATAAGTGATGAGTTTTTTATGTAGAACAAATACACATCGTGATTCTGATTCACAAAATAAATTGGTTCTGGAAGACCTTGTGAATTTAATTCATGGATTGAATTAATTCACAGCCTCAAAAATTTACACACCTGGTAAATAAATTACACCACACATAGACATGTAACAAATTTAAATTACACCACATGTATACATGTCAAGAATTTAATTTACACCACATGTAGACATGTAACAAATTTGATTTACACCACATGAAGACATGTCATGTATTTGATTTACACCACATGTATACATGTCATGAATTGGATTTACACCACATGTAAACATGTCATGAAAAGAAATTACAAAATGTGTAATTTCTTTTTAATGTTTTTTTTAAAGGGTGGTGATGGGATTTTGGGGGGAAATAGAAAGAAAATATGGGGATCTCTCATATGAACCCTCCAGAGCCACATAATCCTAGAAACATGCCTCTCGCTCCACTATAATGCCTCTGCAGACCTCCCTATCTACTATAGAGCCTATGTACACCACCTCCTAAGAACAAAACTCATTCGTATGCCTCCGTCTTGGACCGAAACTCCTCAGAGCACCTCCACCTTGGACAGAAACTCCTTTGTGCAACTTTGGCTTGGACC
This sequence comes from Viscum album, assembly GCA_963277665.1. Lineage (NCBI taxonomy): Eukaryota > Viridiplantae > Streptophyta > Magnoliopsida > Santalales > Viscaceae > Viscum > Viscum album. The sequence continues at coordinate 1,823,950,997 of OY728164.1, forward strand.
AAAACTCTTCCATGCACCACTTTATTTGAACAAAGACCCTTTGTGCTCCTCCCTCTTCATTGTATATCTTCTTCTATTGATTTTTGGGAGTCTTGTTCGATCCGGAGGTGATCTCATGTCATATCTTGGGTATATAGACCTAGGTTTTTAAGGTATGCCTTCTGATTATTCATCATCTTCTTAATATATTACTAACATATTATCTGGTTATTGTTGAAAGGAATCGAGAAACTGATTTCTATCTCGAATGTAGGGTGTTTTTCACCACATCCTCTACTTTCAAGGTAAATGGTCTAAAATTTAAATCTCATGGTCATTATTTTGATTATATATATTCAATTTGTACAATTTCTAGAGTTGTTTGGAAATTAAAATCCCTAATTGAATTAATTAATGTGATAAATTAATTAATTGAGATAATTGATAAAATGTGAGATTTAGGGATTGTTGAATGAGATAATTAATTAGAGAATTTATTATGAGATTTTTAGATTTTTTAATTTGATAATTAATTATTGGAATTAATTAAGAGGGAATTGAGATGTTTAAGTTGTGTAATTAAATGTGGGATAGGGATAATTAATTAGTCAAATAATTATCAAAGTATTTAATTGGGAAATTGGGGGTAATTAATTGTTGAATTAATTAAAAAATTGTTGAATTGTAAATTGGGAATAATTAATTTGTGGAATAATTATTAGATGTTGAGTTTGTGAAATGGTTAATTAATTTTTGAATTGATTAACAGAGGATATAAGATTAATTAATTGGAAAATTAATTAATGGGATTAGTTAGGAACATGGAATTTTGATTGGGATAATTAACTGTATAATTAAGTATTGGATATTATTATGATTATTGAATTTATTATGATAGAAAAATTAATTGATGGATTAATTGGGAATATTTAATTGATTGAGATATAATAATTAATAGAGGTATTAATTGAAGATATTGAATTGATTGAGAAGGGAAAAATAATTTGTAAATTATTCGGGGTTATTGAATTATTTAATTAATATTAATTAATTGATGAATTAATTAATGGGAGCTATGTGATTATTTAATTATTAAATTAAATAAAGGGATAAATTAATTGATGAATTAATTAATGAGGAGAAGTAAGATTATTTAATTTATGAATTAAATAAAGGGATTATTTAATTGGTGTATTAATTGAAGGGATTGTGTTATATTAATTAATTGGTGAATTAATTAATGGGGTTTTTTTGTTAATGTAATTAAATAAGTTTGATTAATTAATTGGTGAATTAATTAATGGGTATTTTTTATTAATGAAATTGAATGAGTTAGATTAATTAATTTTCAAATTAATTAATGGGGACTGCTGTGAGTATACAATTTTATAAAATAGAATAATTAATTGGTCAATTAATTAATGTGGATTGTTTGGATATTGAATTGATAGAAATCGATAATTAATCGTTGAATTAATTACATGAAAATGAGATTTTTTATTTCGGATAATTAATTGTATAATTAATTATGAGATATTATTATTTTTAATTTGAATAATCAATTGTTTAATTAATTATAGGATATTGGGTTTGAGGATATTGATTAATAAATTGATGAATTAATTAATGGTATTGATATACATAATTAATTAGGGAATTAATTAGGGGGATTTATGTGATAAACTAATTTTTGAATTATTAATTAAAGTGGTGTGATTATTTAATTGTAGAATTGAATAATAGAATTGAAGTGATTAATTAATTATTGAATTAATTAATATAATTGATGTGATTAGTTATTTGTCTAATTAACTAATGAAATTGATGTTATTAATTAATTATTTAATTAATTAATGTTATTGATGTGATTAGTTAATTGTTGAATTAACTAATGGAATTAAAGTGACTAATTAATTGTTAAATTAATTAATGTAATTAATGTTATTATTTAATTAATGAATTAACTAAGGAAATTGATGTGATTAATTAATTATTGAATTAATTAATGTTGTTAAAATGATTAGTTAATTGTTGAATTATCTAATGGAATTGATGTAATTAATTAATTTTCAATTTAATTAATGTTATTCATGTGATTAGTTAATTGTTGAATTAACTGGTGGATGGACATGATTAATTAATTTTTGAATTAATTAATGGACTTGGACTAATTAATTAATCAATTAATTAATGGAAGTAGTGGTGGTTCATTATGATAAGAGGATTATTGTTGTTTAATTATAATTGATAAATTCGGTGTTAGACATGATGATATATGCCCATGATAATGATATAAATGCATAGTTGGTAAATTGGGTACTAGAAATGACGATCTATTCTAGTGATATATATGTATAGTTGTTAAATGGGGTAATAAACATGATGATTTATGCAAATGATAGATCTATCTATATGGTTAATAAATGGGGTGTTAAACATGATGATATACTCTAATGATATATCTGCATGATTGAGAAATGGGGTGTTAGACATGATGATCTACACCAATTATGTATATTCGTGATTGAGAATGAGGGTGATAGACATGAATTTCTATTCCCATGACAAATATATATATATATATATATTCATGATTGATAAATGTGTGATTAACATATTGTTCTATACCCATAAGATTGGCATTGGACTATGGTTCCAATTGGATGAAATAATGAAATTGAAATGAAAGGTTAATTAAATCCCATTTGTTAAATCTACTGTGAATTGATATTGTGAAATGGTTCAGACTCCATCAAGGGCCAAAGTAGGCATTGAGGTTTGGGTATCCTCATGAACCTGGGGGTTTATGTGGTTAAATAAAGGATAATTGAATAAATGTAAACCAGTTACTTTATTACCTATATTTTATTTGTTATAAAATTTTATACACTATTATTGATTGGATATTGTTATAGAAACCATTGTTGGTGGCCTACTAAGTTATACTCACACCCTACTCAGGCTACATGATCATTTCCTGAATAGATTACATGTTTGTAATACAGGATAAGGTAAAAGTCCTTACGTTAGATGGATGAATTGAGGATAGAGCATAAATAAGGGAACCAGACATGGTTTGAGACCCACTTTGAGGAGTTTTTAGTGTCTATTTTTTTTGGGTTTTTCATATTGACACTTGTCACATACTTAGCATGGCATATTCTACTGTTCAGTTTTGACATTATATTTCCAGTCATGGTCATCTTGTGATACATTATTATTCTATGTATGTTATATTATTTCTGTTATTGATTTATTATTTTTGTTGGTGTATTAATTTGATAACTAAAAAATAGGGTATAGTCTCCCCATGAATAATATTAAACCCTCACTACTAGTCGGAAGCCTCTTGCATACGGGGAGGTTCGCCTGAGGTCATTCGACGATCCGAATTGGCGTACCGGTGCATGGTACCTAGGAAGGGATGTTTTAGTGATTCATGACTTGCTTTAATGATAATATTAAAGTCTAAAGACCATTACACATGCCAGTGGATATGAATATATGATGACACCAAGACATTCACAATTCCTACTGGTAGGTATGTTCTCGTAATCTCCCTTATTGGGGATTACAAAGTATGAACTTATTGAGTATAAGAATCATCCTCTTAAGAGTATTATCACTTGATAGTCTATATAAAATGTTCCATATCATAGTACGTTATACGAACATAGAACTATGTTTGATAATCTTATTATGGAACTTCAAGGTTCTCATCATAGAGGGGAACTGCTAAGACTTTATAAATGTGAAAAATAACTTAGGAAATTATTACCTCAAATTCATTTAGAATAATAAAAAGTTTATAAAAATAAGTTATATTAATATTCAAAATTTAGAATATACAAGAAATCCAAAGTAAAAAAAGTTTTTTATAGAACACCAACTCTAAAAAAATCAAGGATAAAACACCTAAAATGGATGAGGAGGTCGCGTATGTAACACCCTAGAATGATAAAGGGTTAAATGGTTAAATGATATGAATAACGTCAATAAGGTGAACCTTTATTTTTGAGATCCTACTTGATTATAACTCCATAGTTAAGAATTATTTTCCTAGAGTAGTGATCGGTATGGTTGAACTTTAGGGATGATTCCCAGGTTGTGTGAGAGCGAGGACAAAGAACACTAAAGAAAAAGTGTTGTCCTGTGGGAATAGTTATTATTCTAATGATCTGTTTAAGCATGTGGGTGGGTCCCAATTAGGGGACCATGTGTCTGTGGGGTAATTGGTGTTGCCTAATGGTCCATGCCCAAATGGTTGTATTAAAATAGCTTGTTTTTTATATCAGTGAGATCTATTTGTTACATTGGTTGTAGTAGAGGAACCTAGCCAGAAGTGTGGTGGCACTACCTAGATTGAGATTTAGGGTCCACAACGAGGAAGTTGTGCTCTAAAAGGGTGGGAAAATGTAACACCCCAGAATGTTAAAGGGTTAAAATGATAAATAATATGACTCATTTCAACACGGTTTACCTTTCTTTTTGAGAGACTACCTGATTAGAACTCCATATTTAAGTGTTTTTTCCTTAGAGTATTGGTCAATATGGGTGACCTCCTATGATGTTTTTGATGGTATGTGTGAATGAGGAAAAGGTACATAGTAAATAACATGTATTGGTATATGGGGATATTTATTAGTTTAATGAACAGTTTGGGCACATGGGAGGTCCCTAGGTCGGGGACCACATTTCTATAAGGAAACTGGTGGTACCTAGAGGTTAAATACCCAATGGACATGTTAAGGCAGGGTGTCTATGTTGTTAGCGAGGACCAGTTGTTATAGAATACATAGTGATGGTTCTATATGCATCATCTTTGTGATATATGAAGTAATACATAGTTTGTATAAGGATAGGTATTTCTCGTGTGGTTGGTATAGTGAATAGGTTCATAATGAATCCATGAATGGTAGGTTTTTCTCAGGTAGTTGGAATAGTGATTATGTTTATGGTGAATCCATGAATAGATCATTGGGAGGCTGTTTAGTAAATTATTTGGTATCTCAAAGGTTTGTTTGATCTCGAACTCTATTTTAAAATGGATAATGCATTAATAAAGTTTGTAGATGCTAAATTTGGAATAGATACTTGCTCAAGATGGATGGACTTATGGGAAGTTTATCAGGGTGTGTTTGAGTGAGGATAAAGCACACTAGAAAGAACATGTGTTGGCCTGTGGATATGGTCATTGGTTTAATGGCCCATTTGTGCACATGGGTGGGCCCTAGGGAGGGGACCACATGTCTATGGAAAAACTAGTGGTACTTGGAGGGATATGACCAATGGATAAGTTAAGGCAGGGTGTTTGTGCTATCAGTGGATCCCAGTTGTTACTACATACATGGTGAAGGTTCTATATGCATCAACTTTGGTATGTATTATGTATTCCATAGTTTGTACAAGGCTAGGTATTTATCATCTTGTTGGTATAGTGAGTAGGTTAAGGTTTTATTCAATAATGGTAGTTTGTAAAAGGTGAGGTATTCATCATACAGTTGGTATAGTAAGTACGTTCATAGTGAATCCAAGAATGGTTTTTTGGGAGGCTGTTTAGAAGATTCACTGGTATCTCAAAGGTTCGGTTAAACTGGAACTCTATTCTGGAATTAATGATCCATTAAAAATGATTATAGATGAAAATTTTTGAAGATATACATAATCAATGAAGAGAACCACTAGATTTTTGTTTACTTTTGTAGGCTATATTATGAACTGGATGTTGATACTTCAACCTTTAGTATTATTTTCAACCACAAAAGTTAAGTATGTTGTGGTTATAAAAGATGGAAAATAGTTGGTGTTGTTGAAGGAACATTTAGATGGAATATTAATAAGGAAATAAATCAAAAAAATCATATGACAACCAATGTGTTGTTTAACTAGACAATAATTATATGTTTCACGGATGAATGAAACACATTTAGCTAAATTATAAATTTATGTGAAAGCTTATGGAAGATGAAATTTTGGAACTATGGAAGGTGAGTGTGAGTAAAAATCCAATGGATATGTTGAGTTATCTCATAACTTAGGAAATTTTGGAGCGGTGTTACACTTAATTGTGGCTTGGATAACTTGGTGATCATGAGATTATGGAATAAAAAATGGATGGAAGGAGATGTTTCAGAACATGGTGATTAGAAGCCAGAAATACCTATTGGTAAATCCTTGAAAATGATTCTCAAGTTTGATATTGTTAATATTGGGGTTAGAAGTCATTTTCTATCTAAGTATTGTTTCTTCTAGAAAGGAGAAAAATCTATAAGTGTGATGAGAAGTTGGATGGTGTGGAAAAATAAAGAGAAAAATTCAAAACTAAACCAATAACATTAGAAGATTCAAGAAGTATAGATGTGGTAGGATATGTTTTGGATTCATGCATTATTCGTTAGATGTGGAAGTTTGGTTTGTGTGATCAATAGATTTTTGGTCATTTCCATGATCAAGAAAATTGTCACCCATAAAGATTGTATAGTGGTGGAACCCAATAAATCAGTTCCTTGTTTCTATTGATATTTTTTTGGTACTTTTTTTACAGTTTTATTTACATTTTTATTATTAAAGTCATATCTGACTGTGTCTGGGTTTTCTTACAATTCATATTTTCATTTGGTGATCCTATAAATCTCATCAATCACTTACCCAATACATGTCATTTCCATTATTAAACATTTCTTAGTTTTTTCTATAGAGTGATTGTAGAATCATTTTTTTATATAAACTCTTGTTTCTCTTTTATTGAAGTTGTTTAGTTTCTCATGGAGTAGTACTTATTCCGAACCGAATTATTTATTGTGTTCCTTTATTGACTTTATTACTTTTTTTCTTTATTTCATTTTGTTTTTCTATTGTGATTCCTTCTAATCTATGTATAGATAATAAATGGTTAGAGTGAAATGATACTCTATTCCAAATGCACTACTTGAAGACATCAGATGTTTTGGACATTTTAGATCTCTTATTTGTTTTCCTTTGTAGCTTCGAAAGGTTTTCTTGTTTCAGAACTCTAGTTTCAGTGCTATATACATACAAATTTTATAGGGTTTATATTATTTTAAATATAATATATTAATATATGTAAATATTTTAAGGTGGAAAATTTTTTCATTTCTCATGGTTTTGTTAAATTTTTTTCCTTTTATACTACTCTATTTCCGCAATTATATGTAATAGTGTACATAGAAACATAAAATCTAGACACATAAAAACCAGTGGACATAAAAGTTAAAAAATAAGAAATAAGAAAATTACAAAAAAGTGAATAATAAAATTATAAAATTTCAACACCCCCAAATTGTTAAGATGCCTCACAATAACATTGAAACTATATAGTTCAAAACCTAACTCACAAAAAAATAACATTAATGAAATCAACTAAAAAATAAATGATCTAAACTAGAAATATTTGATAATATTTTTCTTAAAATATATTGGGGTAAAAATTGTTCTGGATATTTGTTAAATAGTGGGAAGGATTAGTCTTCAAATTTTAACAATCTAAACAATGATCTCTACTTGGTGTGCACACTACACTTGATATCTTTGGTTTTTTTAAGGCAAAAATTAAAAAAACACTACATCATAGATTTTAGGGTTCTGAATTAGACTGAAAGGTGAATACTTGAAAATAGTTTAAAAATTCAAATTTTTTTACTTAAAGTTTAATTTTTATTTTAATAAAAAAAGAGTTATATAAAAATTATTAATTATTATAGAATCTTATGTGATTATATTATTTGATTCAGATTTACATGAGAATAAATATCAAAAAATAGAAAATTATAAGTATCTTAAATAAATTTTTATAAAGAAAAATAAAATTGTATAAAAAGAGAAGAAAAAAATATTCTTTATTGGGAGTAAAATTAAAATTAAACTCTAGGTAATAAATTTAAATTTTTTGAACTACTTTTAGTTAATTTATTCAATGATACATTAGTAATAAATGGAATTTATTATTTATTTTAGTAAAATATATTTTATTCTCAATTATAAAACATAAAAATTATCTTTAATGATATTATTATTCATTTATAAATTTAAGTAATCCATTATATATACTATATTACATCCATCCTTTTCCACGTGTCTCTTCTAGAGTAGTACTCACATACATGTCAGCCTCTCAATCAGTCTATCATCCCCTATTTCCCAATTCTACCCCTTGATCCCACCACAAAATTGACCTCCTTTGTGTTCTAGATTCTTGATACCACACCATTGAACCAAAATCAACCTCCTCTCATTTTACCCTCTATTCTTTCATTGCTACCTATCACCTCCCCCACCCAAAACCATACTGCTTAAAAATGCTTCAAATGTGAAAAATCCTTCCACACTAAATTCCCCTTCACCTCAACCTCCACCTCCAACTTCACCTATGAATCCACCTTCAACTTCACCTCCATATCCATTTCCTAAATTTCCTCCACCTTCAGCTCCTCCTCTACCTCGGTCTCTGCCTCTTCTTCCTCCTCTGCCTCAATTTCTGCCTCCACCTTGGTCTCTACCACCAAATTTTCCACCACCTCTGAATTCACCTCTATATCCTTTTTATCTCCTCTACCTTCATCTCATCCTATGTCTCAATCTCCACCTATGTCTCTCCATCTTCCTCATTATCCTCCTCCTCCTCTACCTTGGTGAAATAACATGCCCTTAAATGTAACTTATTTGTGTTTTTAACTAGAATTCACATTCTAGGATATTTTCAGTTTATATTTTTAGATAATTAGGAAAAATATTACAAAGTAGACCCATACATTACATATGGAAACTTATACTCAATATCCATTTTTTCCACCAAAGGAAAATCCTTAAAATAAAACATGATTCCTTTTTAGACGCATCTTCAATTCATTCATCATGACGTCCTCTTTTCCATTAAAAATATTATGACCTGTGAAAAACATTTCAAAACATGGGATGAGCACAAAAATCTCATTATGGGATATAAAATAAAGAAATAAACTATTATTCCATGAATAATTTAAACCCATGAAAGCATTTTCAAAAAACCATATTTTTCACCCATAAAACATAAACTCTTTAGATTACCTCATGAAATCATAAGATTTCTATAAAAAAAATTTAAATCATAAATAATGCATATAATTGTTGGTATCCATATCATTCATACATTTTACCATTCACATCCACATAGGGAGTAAACTTCATGGTTACATTTGGAATACACATCGTTGTATATTCCTTTAATCTCTTTGGGGAAACCCAATCGGTTAACTTCTTCTCATTACCCAATGCACTGGAGAGATATCAAGGGCTCACCCTCCCATGTTTTATCATAAAACCTCCCATATTCATAATCTATTCCCAAAAACCATAACATAATCATAACATATAAAATATGTATAAAGGAAAAAATAACATTTCCACCTTGAAATCACATTCCATTTTTTCAAAGTTGTGCACTCATAAATGAAAACATATTATTTGAAATAAAATTGTAAAACTATAAAGGAAAAAAAAATAATGTTACATTAAATAAATAAAATATATTCATTTTTTATTAGTTAAAAAACATTCATTTTGAATTTTGTAAAAACTGTAACTTTTAAAGAGGTTTTTAAAAGAAAGTCAGACATTCCATACCAAAAGCATAAAAATATTCCTTTTTAAAAACTATTTAATGAAATTAAAAATAGAAATAAAATGTTCTTTATAATAATTTTATATCTATATAAATAACTATGTAAAAAAATATCAAGAATATTGACATGTTGAAAAGGATTTAATAATTAAATCTTTAAACATTCAAAGCATCTCGTGACACTTTGAACATTTATATCATAAGACACATGAAAGAATAAAAGTTAACAAAACATTAAATAATGTGATGATAGAAAAAATATGGATATAAAATGTCAATATAAGAACCCGGTTTTTGCTACGAAAGACTTTGGAATATTCTTGATGATATTCCAGAGCAGCGCCTTCAGACGGCGTGCGATTCTGAGCCCTAGAGTAGCCGGAATTAAATTTTCAGTGTGTTCACACTGGAAACGCCAAATAAATGAGAAAACTCCTAAACGGTGATCCGGATCAGATATCTGAGTGTACGGATGGGTCCGTAATGGGGTTTTTACCCTAGGAACGACATAAAACTTGTCGGCGCGGGACGTTTGGACCCCTCGCCCGCTTCTGGAGCGTTAAACGGATTAATTAATTAATTAATTAATTCTCTTAATGGTGAAACGCTAGTATCTCTTAAACGGTTGCTCGGATGGGAAAACTGAGGGCACTGTTGAGTTCAGAGCGTGCCGTTTACCCTAGGAGGTGTGTAAGTTTTGTGGGCGCAGTCCGCTTGTGAAAAATGGCCCCAGGGGCGTTTTCGTAATTTAGCAGCTTCAGACGTTAAATTTTATAACTTTTGGACGGGGTCTCGGATTAAAATTCTGATACTTCCGTTGTGCTCGGGAGGTGGTTTTTACCCCAGGGGAGGATTAACCTCGACCCTGCTGAGGGTTCGGGTTCGGGCAGACGGGCGGGTGGTTAAGCATTTCTATTTAAATGCTTAAGTCACCCCCCTCCATATTCCTCTCCCCCACCTAGACAGCAGCAAGGAGGAGCTCCTCTCCCTCTCCTCCTCCTCCTCCAGTGAGGCAGCCCCGGTAAGGCGACGGTTCGGCGGCGAATCTCCGGGCAACGCCCACGAGGTAGGATTATGCGTTTTAATTTCCAAACCCCCCTTTGAGCTAGATTAAATGTATCAAATTGTTGTTTGATCTTCGAACAAATCCCATAATCATGTTGTATAAATTTTGAGCTTTCCATTGCCTTTTTCGGTTTGTAAATCGGAGTTCGGAGGAGTCCGCGGGGGTCCGGCGAAAATTGCGGGTATTTGAGGTGAATCCGGCCGGTTTGGCGGTCTTTGGAGGTGTTTCCCCGGAGGGTTCCGGCAGGTAGGCACAGCGGCCGGCCATCCCAAGCTGTGGCTCCGGTCCGAGGCGGCGGGCGGTGGCGTGGGCAGCGGGGCGGAGGCCGTTCGGCGTAGGTGGCTGCGGGGCGACGCGGTCGAGGGGCTCGGCGGGCTGGCGCTGGCTTCAGGCAGAGCGGAGCACGGCGGTGTGGTGCTTCAGCAGGGCAGACGAGGGCGGTCGGCGGTCGGTTGAGCGCCGTGGAGGTGCGGCGAGCAGGGAAGCCGGTCGGACAGCCGGCGGTGAGCGAACAGGGGTCGCGCGGAGACCCCGTAGGTGACGCGGACCCGCCAATGGTGGGTCTCCACTGGGAAAGGGGCCGACCGGCCAGCGGCCGGTCAGTGGATGTTTAAAAAAAATTTAGTTTAAAATAATAATAATAATAATAAAATTATTATTATTATTAAGGGAGATGATTTATTATTTATAAATCATAGACCGGGTGTCGGATTTGGGCGCCGTCTGCAGTGACGTGCTCTTTAATTTACGACGACCCTTTTGAGATGGTTTCGGGAATTTTTAATTCCCAAAACGAGGGGCCGCGAAGGCGCAATGCGTCTTTTAGTGGTTTGTCGTTTTCCGGGAGAACTTGTCTTGGACGGCGCGGACGCGTCCGATGTCCGATTTAAACGTCGTCAGTGGCGTTGGGACCCTGGCACCGAGGCGGAGCATTCCAAGGTGCTTCCAGGCGTTGAGGCCGAAGTTGAGGCATGGGCCCCACGGCCCGACTTTTGAGCTGCGTGCGGCTTTTAGCAACTTTTTCTCCAGACGCCTGTTCGGGGCATGCGAGCAGTCGTTTCTAGATGTTTTTCTGAGGGGATTGCAGTGGTGCAATCTGCCCGCCCTAATTCGGCACGATGGTGCGTGGTCCATGAGGGTCGTTTGGGCATCGACGGTGATTTTTTCCATCTTTATCATCGGGCGACAGTTTTAGACAAGTGAATAGTCCATTTCGTGTACTTTTTCGAGAGTATCGCAACGGTGTGATCCGTTTGTTGAGTTTCGAGATCGGGATACGGGTCCCACGTGGCATCGCTCGTGTGCGGTGCGCCGGGATGCACCTTTTTTCTGGATATCTGTTTCACTCAAGTGAGTAGTGCTTTTGACGTGTTTTCCCGAGGGGATCACGATGGTGCGATGTGAACGACTGTTTTTGGGGTCGAGGCTCGGGATCACGGGACGTCGTTCGGGCGTGAGGCGGTGTTGGTGACTTTTCCGTTGGATATCCGTTGGAGGCGAGTAAGTAGTCGATTTCGCATGTTTTTTCGCGAGGATTACAACGGTGCAATCCGTTCGGTTGTGCGAATCCTTATACGTGATCTTATTAAATGTGGAAGCATGAAAGGTGCTCTGGTGGTGGTTCGCCCTACCTTGTTTGTAGCGGGGCCTTGGCGTGTGATCGCGTACTCTTGGGAGAGTGATGTAAGTGGTTCACAAGATGTGGTTGGCCATGCCTGGGCCTTTGATTTGGAGATGTTATGTCACGCCTTCGCGTTGACGTTGGGTGCCGAGTGCATGATAGCCTATGGGCTGGAACGAGGTATACTCTGGGAGTATACGGGAGCGCTTGGAGGTACGTGTGGTTTGTACCTGGGATGTTCGTGCGCTTGGTTTGGGTTGACTTGGGGCCACACGTCGTGTGGGCCCCATGTGCGTGTCGTGTTCTGCCTTACGTACTTTGACCTCTCGCGGAATAGAGGGACCCTTTGTGTGTTTGTTTGACCAGTAGGGTGGAGCTCTTCCCCTGGCTCTGTGCTCGTTTGTTGACCAGCAGGGTTGAGTAGTCTCCCCCTGGTTTCGTTCTCGATGGATTGGCCGGTAGCGGTGCAAGTGACACCCAGTGCTGGGGCAGACACTGCACCTCTTTTGGGAGAGCTGTTCTGGAGTTGGGTGGTTGCGCGACACCCACTCCGTGTTCGGTCGGCCAGGGATGTACCCTCTTGTAGAGATGGCAGAGCGGTTCTGAGTTTTACCCTCCGGCGGGGCTGGGCAGTGGGTTACTCATCAACTTCTTTAGTCTTACCCTTCAGCAGGGCTGGGCAGTGGGTTTCTCACTAACTTCTAGGGTTTACCCTCCAGCAGAGACTGGGAAGTGGGTCACCCGACACTATTAGTGTCTACCCTCCAGCAGAGACTGGGCAGTGGGTCACCCGATGCTATTAGGGTCTACCCTTCAGCAGAGACTGGGCAGTGGGTCACCCGACGCTAGTAGGGTCTACCCTCTAGCAGAGGCTGGGAAGTGGGTCACCCGAAGACCTCTTAGGGTCTACCCTCCAACTGGGCTGGGTAGTGGGTCGCCTGTCGTCTAGTTCCAGGCCTACCCTCCAGCACTGTTGGGCAGTGGGTCGTCTGTCGACTTATTCCAGGTCTACCCTCCAGCGGGGCTGGGTAGTGGGTCGTCGGATGATGTGTTATGGTTTACCCTCCAGCGGGGCTGGTCAGTGGGTTGTAGGATGATGTGTTATGGTTTACCCTCCAGCAGGGCTGGGCAATGGGTCACCCAGTATCTTATTATGGTTTACCCTCCAGCGGGGCTGGGCAGTGGGTCGCCTGACGATGTATTAGGGTTTACCCTCCAGCAGGGCTGGGCAGTGGGTCACCCAATATCTGGTTATGAATTACCCTCCAACGGGGCTGGGCAGTGGGTCATTTGTTGGCATTCCAGACTAAGTCCTATCTACTAGGCTAGTCTGTGGCTTTTCCTCCGTGTTTACCGAAGCGGGACCCTTGGTTGTACGGGTCGGTGATGGAACGACTTTGTCTTTGAGGAGACCTCTCGACTGTGGGGCAGTGACGAGTTGTGGTTTGACGTTCCCCCAGAACTCTCAAGTACGAGGGGTGCTTTCCCCACCGAGACATGTTCTTGTGACGCGATCTAAAACCATGCGGGTGAGTCAGTGCCGCCCAAAGCGGATAGTGTCGAAGTGCGGTGATTGAGCCTCTTGGCTTGCGGTTTAGGGCAAACGTGCGGGATGCTGGGCATCGATGGTGTTACTTTTGGGACTGTTGGCGACACTTTTCTTTTGTTGGGCTGAGCTATGGGACGGAGATCCCCTTACAACGTGGTTCGGGCTTCTCGACAGAGCATATGGATTTGTATATACCATGTTCCTGCACCCACTTCTTGGGTTTGGTTTCTCTCCTTCCAGGAGAGGCGAAGACGCGCGGGGTATGCCACGTGATTTCCGTGTCTAGATTCTCGTGGTTGGACGAGTCTACTTCCTTTCTTTTGTTGGGTTGAGCTGGACTCTCTACTGGTATTCTACTTCACTTTCAGTTGTACTCCTCTACTTTTCATGTTCGCTCTACTGCTCACCCTTCAGTACCTCCTTTGTTGCTCCCTTGAGCCTTTGGGGTATCCTACTGAGTATTTTTATACTCACCCCTGTTTGGGCTTTGCCCGCACTTGGTGTGCCCTTGAAGATGACAGATAGGTGGAGCGTGACTTCAGTGGAGCGTAGGAGCTTGGGATCTTGGACCGCGTGCGGTGGTCGTGGCCGGGTTCCAGGTGGGAGACCCGTCAGCTGTTTCTTTTTGTTTACCTGTTGCCGGGTTGTGGCACTTTTGGTTGGGCGCGTGTTTTTCCCCTTTTCTTTTCAGCTTGTACTTTGTACTATTTAGAGGTCGATGCACATATATGGTTTATATATATATAGCATTTTTTCTTTTTACTTTGCTTGTTCTTTCTTTTACTCTGCACTTTTTCATTGAGTTTGCTGCGTGTGTGAGTACAGGTGCTTAGACAAAGGCCTCCCCGAGTTATTGTGCCTTCGGCGCTGGTCGCCAGCCCCTGGCCTATGGAGGCGGGCTTGGGGTAGTTGAGGCTCGAGCCTGGGTAGGGTCGGGTCGTGGCAGTTAAAGGGTCTGAATATACACCTTATAAAATAATAAATGTTCATATCATCAAGAAATGCCTCAATGAAAGGAGATTGAGACAAAATACCATACAACTTGAGTAACTATAGAATTGCGAACCCCATATAATAATAACTTATTTAAAACATTTGAATATAATTAAATAAATTAAATTAATGATATAACATGTCATATTTCAATATATATACCACAAAATGAATGTGAGTGGTGAATATGGCATGTATCACGTGGAAATAAAAAGTGAGATGAAATTTACTTACCTTGAGTCTGACTCATCACGTACAATCTTTATCTTCCTGAATAATAAAATTTGATTAATTATTTAATTTATTTATACCCTTTTAAAATTTTATTATTCATTATATATATATTTTTATCATTCCATTACAATTACTTAATTAGTTAATTTAACGTCGGATGTTTTGACAATATTCAGTACATGAGTCCAAAATGGCTTCGGTAAGTTGAATACAGTCAAAGAGGTCATTAGTCCATCAAGTCCAGAATAATATTAATTAAATAATAATAACTTTTATATATCAATTATGCATTTAAATAAATTCATTAAATATGTATAATACAAATGAACAATGTTGCAATCATGGAGATCGTAAGTCGTACGTACGCATGAGTTACATTTCCATTTTTCAATGATCATTATGAAAAAAAATCAGTATTATATTATCATTAGAGAATGATTATAATATAATATTAATTATATATATATACTTATACATATCATCCATGTGACATGGTCTGAAAAATGAATCACATCGCTTCATAGAGGTGATAATTCACACAAATGCACAAATGGAATCATTTTCATATGCATAGAAAGTAAGAACATAGTTGATATATTATTCTATTATAATGATAAATATGGAATTAGTATCATATATAAATAATAATTATATAATTATAACTATCCTTGAGATATGTAAATGGAAAACAAATTATATCAGTTTGTGGAGGTGATAGTTCATACGTACACATGAACGATTAATTTTTTACCCATTTGATGGAAGTGGAGATGGATTTCGGTGATGATATTAACATAATAAAATCTCATTATTTTGATTATACTATATTCATTCTTTAATCATGGTTTAAAAATATTTGAAGTAAGTGGAAGATGAAATAAAACAAAACACTTAATTACAAATGATACCTTTTCCTCGGACGATCTCCTTTGATTAACACCTTAACACCTCTAAAGAGGGTGTTCTACCTAAAATAAGGCCTCAATAATGTGGAGAGGGATTATAAGAAGGGATTTGGGTAGATATTGGATGAAAAAAAAATATGTTTTATGGTGTGAATAATAGATAATAATAGGTTCCCTTTTTATATAAGTGGATAGGGAAACTCAATGAAATATTTAAAATATTAAATTCATATAAATTCATATCCTATTCCATATGGGTCTATGTTGATTTATTTAAAGTATTGGATTATTTGGGTCGAATCCCGTTCATAAAATAAAAATTAGACATGTTTTTATTATTTTTTAATCCTTATCTTTTTGTTTTAAATCTTAATTAACCCTTTTAACTCAAACCATGATATCATGTAATTTACAATTTTAGGTAAATATAGTTACTATAACAAGAAAAAAACCAATAAATGAGTAATTTAGGAAATTATAAGACTTATCCCAACTATTTTTATGAATCTCATATTTTTTATAAATTCTTTAATATTTAATAATACAATTATATTTTAAAATATCATTAGTGTCAATTTTGATATTATTCAATATTTTACTTTTTAAAAATATAATAAAAACTTCATATAATCAATAAAAAACTCCATTATAACATCCCAAACATTTCAAAGTCATCCATAAAATTATTTTATTACATCAATTATATAAAATTATATTTATTTTAACATTTTTAATGTCATTTATTTGATTCTTCCATTAATGAAGCAATTAATGCATCATCATTGTGTCACTTTTTAATTAAATTATTTATTCCTTAAAAATTATAAATAAATTACCAGGATTTAGGTATAAATTTTATCTTTCTAAATAATATTTATATTCAAATATATCTCTTGTATAACATCATATTAAAAATACATTACTTGATAAAAATATGGGTGTGACTAAATTTACCTTCTCCTTGAATATAATATCATAAATGCATTAAGGTCATCCAAGTGTCTCCATGTGGTCCTAAAAATGATCCAAATATATTTTTGGTCAGAACAGTCTCATAAAATATAATTAGGAAAAGTTTTAGAGTAATCTTACAATGCATATAATATCATTTTTACCCTTAATTACCTGATTTACCCTTAATCGTGGTAAAAAAACTCTAAAGTTACTATTCACCAAAAAATAAGTTACTTCAATTAGACCAAAAATTTCATACTAATTAAAACAATGTTTTTATTTTTTTCAAAATTAAATTCACAGAAGTGTAAATAATTAAATTAAAATTAATCTCATTGACGGATTGAGAAAACGAGTTTTTAAAGTAAAAACATTCAAAAGTTCATAACGTTTTTATATCTAATTTCCATGTGAAATTGATTCCAATGAAATAAATTAGATTAATGATAAAAAAATTGATTTAATTATACTTTAAAATAATTCAAATATATATTTTAATAGTATAAATAAATTTTATGAAAAAGTGGTTTTAAATTAAAATGCAATATTTTTTCATTGTTTATCAAAAAATGATTCTTATCATAAAAATACCAAAAAAACATCCAGAGTAAATTTTGATACTCTGATTTCCAATAAAGATTTTATTTTTTTCCAATATAACTTATAAAAGTATCAAAAACTATATTTAAAATGGGTTCACCATCAAAAGGCGGGAAAATATCCTTTTTTGAAAAAATACCTCTTTTATTCCTAAAATAGGATTCGTTCTTATATGATGTATTGAAAATACATAAGATGAGTGTAAATAATTTAATTAAATATATTTAATATATATTTAATTAATATAATCTAACAAGAGTGATTTATTAACTTATTGGTATAAAAGACACTTGTACACATTTAAATAGTTTTTAGAAAAATATTTCTTTTTCTTTTAAAATTTTTTACATTCATTTATAATTAATTATTCAACAAATAATTAATTATATATACGTGCATAAACCATTTTTCATAATTTAGTTGATAATATTCATTATCGGCATTCTAATTTCTAGGTTATAATGATAACATTTAAATAATAATATTTGGTTGTTTTTTTAAGATCGATGTGGCGGATCATGTATGCTATCAAACAAAGTGTTCTTTTTTTAAAAAATCACATGATGTTACACTTGGTCTCCAACTCCACCTATTCCTCTTTTTCTCCTCCAATACAATCTTGATGTCTATATCTCTACTCCTCTATACCTCAACCTCCCCCTCTTTCTCTAACACCTCTCTTTAAATTATCGAAATATTATCCCCTCTCCTTTAATTAATTTTTTTCGAGTTTCTTGATTTTTTAGCCTTTGAACTATGATAATTAAGTATTCTAGATCTTGTTTTTTAATCAATCCATTGAACTTTTAGGTTTAGTATGTTGATTTTGAAATTTTGAATCATTCATGATCTTTGATCACTTAGGCAAAAATAATGTGTTAGATACAAAAGATTAATTCATATTTTTGATAGTTTTGGTGCTATATTTGAATATATTTGAATCATATTTTTGGTTCTTTGGTCATCTAGTCTGATCTAGTTGTAGGTATGAGCCTATGATTGGGTATATCACGTAGAGTATGTTGTCGAGGTAAAGTAGTGTGACTAAATTAAAACAATGGTGAATTTATTAGATGTTTGTCATTAATTTATATTTATTAATGTCTTTTCTATCATTAATCATTGAAACTTATCATTTTTAATATCCTTTAATAAAATTGATTGTTTTATTGATAATTTTATCATGTTTCTTATGAATTACTTAATAGTGTTCATGTGCAGGTTTCTCCAAACAAATGAAGTCCAAAGATCATTTTTATCCAAGATACAGTTGTGTGCTCTCTTCAATAGACATGTCTGATGTTATTAATGAAAAAATATACCTATATACTTTTAGTGTGATTATCATTATAATTTTCAATAGCTTGTATGATTTAAATATACCTGTTACTTTTTTGTGTGGTGGTGTTTATTTAATTTTTCAAATGTTATATGTACTATTTTTTTAACTCACTTTATTGGATAGTACAATATACCCGTTGTCATTCACTCTTTTTTCATTTTTAAAATTTTCAATTTCTAATAAAAAATATTTTCTATTTTATCCAACATAAGTTTAAACAAAATAAAAATAAAATTTTCTTCGATATGCCATCATTTTTATAGTCAATATCACTCATGAATAAAATATTTTAGATGCTATATTGGATATGTTTATGTATTCAGAATTGATGGTCTGGGAAATGAAGGAATTTAATTTCATGGTTTTTTAGTGATTTTAAATTTCACAGAGTTATGTTCTTGATAATTAATTTCTTATATAAATATTTTTTCTTTTACACGCATTTGATTGATTATTTTATTTGTTTTTTTTTTCTTCATTTTTTTTCAAACAAGTTCATGACATATAGTTGTTCAAATAGAGTTCATTAATGTTATGGTATGATCTCATTATCCCATATAAGAAGATTTTTTTTGGATCAATTTGAGTAGTAATGAACCCAATTTTTTTTACATTCATTATACTACATACACATTTATATTCAATTTTTATCTTTCTTTTTATTTTGGATTTGACATATTTAATACTATTCATTGAGTTATATATTTGAAACTAATCAGTTTAACTATTTGTACAAGTGAAATATATTCTAAAAATGAATTATACATGATTTTATTTTTTATTTTCAAACTTACTTTTCATTTTGAATGTCTATTATGAATGTTTCTTATATAGTTTAGATGATATTTAGTTTTAAATACTAAGGAAAATAAAAGGGTCTTTAATATATTACTAAAAATATTTTATTCCTAATTAAATTTTATTATTTTATAACTTTATTTTAATGTTGAATTCTTGTCACAAATTTTGTTCATGTAGTTTAGTTATTGTATAGTTTTTAATATTAATACAGATAAAATGTTCTTTTGATATTGAATTATTTTTTACAGTAAAACTCACTCATGTACAAAATTTTGGATATGTTTATGTATGAATAATTGATGATATATGAAATAAATTATGTGGATTTTAGGGGTTTGGTGATTCTAAAAGTCACAGAGGTATGTCTTTATAATGAATTTATTCTATAGATATTTTTTATTTGTTACAAAATTTCTTAATTATTTTTGTCATTTTTGTCATTTTTTTTAGTAATTTGATGATGGAGAGATGTTCAAATGGGTTTCATTCATGTCATGTTATGATATAATTATGCCATTTTAGTAATGTTTTATGAATCAATTTTAGTATTAATGAACCAAATGTTGATGTTACATCACTATGGATTTTCCTTGAATTTGTTTTAGTGATCTTAGTGTAATAGTTAGGGGAAATTGGAAAAAAAGATTGAAACATTTGGTATACTATGTACAGATTTAAATTAAATTTTTAAATTTTTCATTTGGGATTTGATATATAAATTTTATTCATTAAGTTTTCTATGTTAAACAAATTAGTTTCACCTACTATACAAATGAAATATATTACTAAAAATAAATTATTAATAAGTTTATTTTATTTAAAAAAAACAATCTTTTTATTTTTAATTTTTTCCAAATTTTATTTATGTATTTTAGACTATGTAAACTTTTGAAGAATAATAATTCAATGAATCATCTGTTTTTATTTTGAATTTTTAATATTCAACTTTTATCACTAAGGTTCAAAATTCTAAACCTATTTAAAGAAATTTTTTTCTCTTCTAAAACATTAAATATATACATGTTTTCATATGTCAGTTTGAAATGATTGTTACAACATTATTTGAATATTTTTATTATATTCTCTTAAATATTTTATTTTTGTTAAGATTATAATTGTTATTTTCAGTTTACTTTCGTTTATTTTTATCTATAATTCAATGTATTTTTTATTTTTTTATTTTTATAACAGTGTTATAAATCTATATTCAGTATACTATTTCTCTGAATTTACAATTCACTTTTAGTTTATTAAATTTTTAAAGAAAATATTTATATTTCTCTTCCTTTGTAACAAAATCGTTATTTTAATGATAATAGAGGTTTGACTAATAAAACTATATTTTTTCACATTTTATTTTGTAATGTAATAACATAATAAACCTCTTAGATTATTTCATCTAGTTGAAGCAATTAAACTCATTCATTCCTTTTATTTTTTTTTCTTTCATATATTTGTCTCTTTTAGGTTATTAGGTTGTGATGAATTAAAGCATAATCAGGAAGGGTCATGAAAGTTTTCTTAGGCATATATTTTTATTTCCTTTTCTTCATTTACTCATAAGTGCTTCAAACTCCCAAATAGTTGTATTTGGAGATAATTTCGAGTCTTAGTTTATTCCATCTAGTGGAATCAATTTAACATACTTATACCTTTTATTATTTTCTTTCATATTATTCTTTTTAATTCTATACATTGATCTAA
This sequence comes from Viscum album, assembly GCA_963277665.1. Classification (NCBI taxonomy): domain Eukaryota; kingdom Viridiplantae; phylum Streptophyta; class Magnoliopsida; order Santalales; family Viscaceae; genus Viscum; species Viscum album. Next base: position 1,823,972,361 of record OY728164.1, read on the forward strand.
AAATAATTTTTTAAATATTTCAATTGTTATTATGCTATGTTTAAATTTTCATTTATGATAATATCTCATAAGTAGTAAAATGAATGGTCATTAAACCATTATTTAGATTCCAAATTGAATAATGATGATCATTCTTTATAATTTTATTATTGTATTTTTATTCAACTAATTTCTTATTTTAGTGAAGAATTATCTTAAGAATCTCAACCTGGAGCACTTGCATTAGGTAATATTGTGTTTCAAGTACAAATTCCCTTTATTATTCATCCCTAAATTATATATGTTATTCTTTTTATTGATATTTTTTCTATCACGTCAATATGCATCCCTATGTTTTTGTTACTAATTTCAATTTCTTCATTTGGAGAAACTCTATGTTTCTCTTAAGGGTTATCAGGTCTGTTGAATTAAATCATAATCATGAAGAGGCAAGAAAGTTTTCTGATGGAGGGTCCTAAAGTAACCATATCTAAGTATCTTCAATCCCCATCTGTCACGAACCAACCTGGGTCAACCCTGGACCGGTCACCCGAGCTGGTCCGCGACATGGCCCGAGAGGCGTTCCCGATCCTCACGGGCTGGCGACAAGCACCAGGGCATCAACAGAGGTTGTGGGAATGATTTCTTCCAATAAAAATAAATAAAGCAGCAGGAATAATACAGAGCAATGCAGAATAGATAAACCCAATAAAGTGACTAAACAGGAACAAAAGAAAAATAAAACTAACCAAACGCGACGTCCAAACTAACTCTGTGTGACCTCGCGGGTCACTCTCTAACTCAACGATCAAGAGTCACCCTAGGTGAGTGCACTCAAGCTATATCCTACACAAACACTAAAAACAGAAAATAACTATAGGCGTGAGTATTAAAACTCATTAGGCTAGCCCGATATCTATTCCCAATGCACTACCTTTAAAATAAAAGAAACATCATTTCAAGTTTGAACTACAATTTATAAAAGTATGTTTTTATAAATATTCTACTTAAAAACAAAGTACGAACCATTTCCCTTAGCCATTTCCAAATTTGTGTTCAATTCATTAGTGTTAATGACATTTTAGGAAAAGGGAAAGTGATGTTTAAATTTTCAAATTTTTACAAAGAGGATTAAACACTTTCATTTGAAAACCATTTTTAGAAACCTAATCAAAAGCAATTTACCACTTTCCAAGGAAAACAATACACCAGAATGCACAAAGTAAAACACACAGCAAGGGAAATGTAGGTATACATGTGAGCATCATAATCATTACTGCAAGCAAAAAAAGCTTAATAGACATGGGTGAACCTAGGAGATCGATAATAAACCAGAATACACCAATACATGAGAAATCATCCTTATCGACATGTCATGATGAAATCAAAACACACAATATGCTCGACCATCCTCTCTCAGGCAGGTCGAGGGAAAATCCCATAGTAATAAACCCAATATATCCACCTATTATGGGCTACTGGTCAGTACCATAACCTACCAGTGCAGCAATCATTCTTAGAATATTCTCTCAATATGCCAGATTCCCATGTCTCAAGTGTTTAAAAAGGGGGTGAGACAACTGATGCCAACCGAGCATCCAATCAGATATATATATATATAAAGCACAACATGCATCACCTTGAGCCACTCTATGGGACAACCTCTTGCCTTTAACTACTCAAGTACCCAGGAGCCTCTAAGCACGGCCTCCCAAACAATCAATTGCAACTAAGGAATGAGAGTCGTCCTAAGAGGGTTTTTATCAAAACATTTTCATCGCTTTCCATAAAGTTCCAAACGGTCATTAAGTACATTTTTACAATCACTACTCTAAAAAAAGTAAAACTTATTTATAAGACCAAACCCAGTTTAAAACCATTTAAAGAACCCCCAAAACACTACTTCACAAGCTGACAATATTTTTATAAACCAAACCAAACCAAAACATTTTATTTTTCCAAATAAACTTTAAGAGCCAACCAGAAAACTTCTCAAAAGAACCAAAGTACTTCTTCACGCTTCAAAAGAAAGCATTTCTCATTAAACCATAACTCTATTTTACATTCTGTGAATTATGTTTAAAATCCAAACGGTCATTCTTTCATTATTGGGTGTCCGCTCATCAAAAATAATATTTCAATCATCCTGTATAAAATAAACGAATCTTTTTACACTAAATAATCATTTAAAGATTAACTATCTTACATTAAAAATTAATTATCGTATATTATCTCACATTATTTATAATTAATAAAATATTTATTTTGAACAATTAGTGTGCGCAAATAGCAGGAAATAATGTAACTTAAATTTTAAAAGCAGTGCAAAGGGAACCTACCTCAGATACATGATGCGATATAACGATGCACGTTTGAAAAATCGCGGTAAAGTCCAGCGCCCTACATAATAAATATCAAGGTCTCAAAACACATCCAAAAACTCATTAGAGCATGTGAAACCAAGTGTCGAGAATAAACACTCACCTTGAAACTAAAGCGCGACGATGACGGAACCTGGGAAACAAGGTACGGCGATGGCGCTCACTCGAAAACGCCATGCGCGGATCCTAAAAATCCTAAACCAACCAAAAAAACAACCATCAACTAAAACCCATAACCCAAAAAGAGTAAGGTGATAACAATAATAATGAAAATAAGAATAATAATAAGAATATGAATAATGATAATAATAATAATTATAATTATAATAATAATAATGATAATAATAACAATAATAATTATTATTATTATTATTATTATAATAACAAAATAATAATAATAATAATAATAATAATAAAATTAATAATAATAACATTAATAATAATAATAATAATAATAATAGTAATAATAATAATAATAATGATGATAATAATAACATTAATAAAATTAATAATAATAACATTAATAATAATAGTAATAATAAATATATGAATAATAATAATATGAAAAAAATAATAATAATAATAATATGAATAATATGAATATTAATAATAATAATAGTAATAAAATTAAAAAAAAGAAAGAAACCTGGCCGGGGGTGTGTGCTGCAAGGGGCCAGGCGGAAGGGAGCTACGTAGGAGGCGGAGCACCAAAGAGGTGTGGGATGCTGGGCACCAGATGCAGGGAACTGGGATAGCGGAGGGTGCCAGTGGGTGTGCGGCGGAGCAACCAGGGCAGGGGAAACGGGAAGCCGAGGGGTGTTGCGGGCTTGAGCAAGGAGTAGATGAGGCCAGACGCTGTAGGCTGGTTGTTGAGGAGGCTGAGGGAGTGGGGGTCTAGCAGGGGTTGTCGTCGCTGCCGAGGGGAAGGAGAGGGAGAGGCCACCGCTGCGGCCCGCTGGAAGAAGGAGCCGCTAAACAGAGAGAAAAGGTTAGGCGCGCCTGGTGTGCAAGGGAAGGTGGTCGGTGGGTTCTGCGACGGGCGTAGGCGTCGGCTCGCTTCAAGGAGTAGGCGGCAATGGGTAGCGGGCGAGCAGGATCTGCGGAGAGGCGCTCCGAGCAATAGGGGAGAGCCGCATTTGGGGGGGTCGCTGGAATCGGTGTCGGCTAGGCAGAGCGGACAGGGAAGGAGGCGCGTGACGGGTGTCCTGCAGTCGGCGTGTGATGGGAAGGGCGGAGGGCCTCGAGCACAGTAAGGGGAAACGCTACCGAAGGTGGCGGCTGGGTGCAAGGCCGCGCGCAGAGGAGAAGAGAAAGACAAGTTCACAGCAAACCCTAAAAGAAATATATATATAAACAAAAAGAAACTAAATCTAAAATAAAATAAAATAAAATAAAAAGAAAGCTAACTATAACTTTAATATCTTAATGATAATAATAACAATAATGTTATTAATTAAAATAATGATAACCTTAATAGTAAAAAAAATAATAAATGAATTAGTATTATTTTAATAGTAATCAAATTAATGATTTTAGTTTTCATTTAAAATAAAAATATTAAAATCCTTAATATCCATAAAAATTTTAAATGATGCAATAAATTAACATTTATATATATATATTTTAATTATTTAAAGATGAAAAGGTCGTGTCGTTTCCTGGGCGAAGCCGCGCGGCGTTGCGCTCAACCCGTGCGTCCAACGACGTCGAACCCATGACACGAACTTTTTATCCAAAACTCACAAATTTAGTCCAGGACTCACCCCGGACCCCAACGAAAATTATCTAATGCCAAATAATAATAAAATAAAATAAATGCATAGGTCGGGGTGTGATACCATCTATAGTTATTTATTTTCTATCTATTTTTATTTCCTTTACTTAATTTACTCAAAAGTGTTTGAAAATGCTAAACATGGATATAAAGACGATTTTTTTGAATTTAGAGATAATTTTAGTCTTAGATAATGCCATATGGTCGAATAAATTAATATTTTTTATTCCTTTTATGATTTGTTTTATATTAGATTTCATTACTATTTAAATTTATTTATTATATTCTCTTAAATAGTTGAATTTGGATCCCATTTCAAGTCTTAGATTATGAAAATGGGACTAAGAAAATAAAATTATTTATGCCTTTTATGATTTTCTTTAATATGTTTTTTCTCTTGTGGGTTATTAGGTTGTGCTAAATTAATTCATAATATTATTCCATTCATTCGAATCAATTAAAATTATTTATTTATTTTATGTTTTTCTTCTATGTATTCTATTCATTGATTTACAAGTAGCTTTTTTACGATTGCAATTGTTATTTTTTTATGTTAATATTTTTATTTAAGATAGGATCCCATCGAAAGTATAATGAATGGTCATTAAACTATATTTTATATGCCAAAAGGTATACTATGATTCTATAAATTCATAATGAACTTTCAAATTATGCATTTATATTCAGCATACTATTTCTCTATAAATTTACAATTCACTTTCAGTTTATTAATATTGTAACAAATATTTATATTTCTCTTCCATTGTAACAAAATCATTTTTGTAATGATAATAGAGGTTTGACTAATAAAAATAGATTTTGTTTTCACATGTAATTGTGTAAATTAATAACATAACAGAATCGTTAAATATTTAAAGTTGGAGCTCGTTTAATGTATTAGATTATGCCATCTGGTCGAGAAAATGAAAATTATTTATTCCTTTTATGCTTTACTATCATATGTTATTTTCTTGTAGGTTATTAGGTTATTTTAGATTAATGCATAATCGTAAAGGGGCTTGAAATTTGTATGAGGGAGGTCTTTAAATGAACCATATCTGGGTATTTTATATCACAATCTATGGTTATTTATTTTCAATCTATTTTTATTTCTTTTTCTTAATTTCCTCATAAGTGTTTCAAACTCTTAAATAGTTGAATTTGGGGTTCAATTAAAGTCTTAGATTATGTCATATGGTCAATGAAATTAAAATTATTTATGCCTTTTATGATTTTCTTTCATATTAATTTTCAAGAATTCAATTCATTGATCTACAACTAACTTTGGGTAGTATATTGAATAGTTGTTAAACCATCATTTATATTCTAAGTGGTATACTAAATTTCTGTGAATTCATAATGTACTTTCAAATTAATGAACTTTCAGTTTCTGTACATGTAAAATTCACTTATAGTAATGAATTTTTAGTTTACATTAGTTTCAATTTATCCATTATTTAATGTATTTTTAATTTTTTTTATTTGTATGATATTGTTATACTTTTATTTAGTATAATTTTTTAAAATGTTGGGGCTGAAGCCTCATTTATTATTAAAGCAAAGAAAAGACCACTTTTAACTTGGTAGAGGGAGACCCATTATATAGCTCTAAGTCCCAGTGGGCATTTAGCCCATTACATGGCCTATAGACCAAAATTTTTTGCCAAAATCTTATTCTGTGAATAGTAGTTCTAGAGTACCCGCCTGCTATAGTACCACACAATACCCACCGCTGTTATAGTGCCATGCCGCCGCTACAGTGACCTTTCGCTGCTACAGTGCCTGTCATTGCTATAGTGTCGCTGCTCCTACAATACACTACAGAGGTTTTACTAATAAAAATATATTTTTGTTTTCAATATCAATTATTCATTAGTAAAGAAATAACAGGTTTTATTTTCATTAGGATCTCTCTATTATGTACTTCCATTTCTCCATCGATATACAATGTTATCACCCCTCAATATACCTCACAGTCACAACTAATATGGGAGTCTACCACATTAGCCTCTCATAATGTGACCATCATAGAGTTGTGAAAATGATTTTCTCCTTAGTGTTATATTACTTCACAATAGGGCTTATCATGGATCTACTTTAGATGGTTTCATATGAGAATGGGTACATTCAAATAGTCTCTCTTTTCACCTTTTTATAAGTTTTGCCTACTTTTAATTTTCCACTATATTTATTGGTGGTGAAAATTAGAAGGCACATAAGAAAATTAGAATAAGAAACCAAAATAAAACTAATTTAAATTTAATATATATTTTTTATCCTTAATTGTTCACTAATAAATTGACTAAAATTGTGAATTATATACCTTTTATTTGTATTTATACTAAATTTTTTTCATGCATTTTCTTTAATCAATTAAATTTCATATGATAGAATCCACTTATGTTTTTTGGTACATATTATAAGGTCCTTCACAAGGAATCCCCCTATGAATATAGCTCTTTATTTTATGCTCACAACATTTTCACATAACCTGAATAACCATATAAAAATATGACCATTTTTACTTTTAACAGAATATCACTACATCTCTACAGTGGAAACACTAATGATAAATCATAGAAATTGTCAATAAATCATCAAAATTTTGGTTCATATCATTAAGGACATTTTGAATGTAGTTGAAAAATCATGTGGTACTCTCTTTTTTCTTTCCCTGGCCTATAAGGGTGTCAGATCATCAACTCTGCATCCTTATTTCCTTCTATAAATATTTTTAGTCCCATCTCACCATTACTCCCAAATATGACTCCTATGAATTATTATTAGGGACTATAACATATGATGATTTTATGTAATTTACCAGGTATTAAATCAATGATTCAATTCAATTACATGATTGCATCCTTTTTCTATTAAATGGACATCCGTCCACAATTTATTAATTTTTGTTTCATGATCAAAATTTTCCAGAATATACCTGAAGTTTTGTTGAAAAATTAAACTCACTATTTTACAAAACATTAGATTGCTTCTTGATGTTCCAAAGAATCGAATAACAATTGAGAAGGGGGTTTAATCAGTTGTTTACTTTTTATATGTTTCAAAACTTTTAGAATATTGACCCTTTAAGCCTATTAAAGTAAATTTCATTATAATATTTTTGTAAATACTCATGAGTGAAAATTTTAGAAATTAAATTAATGTAAACAATATTTAAAAGTTTCAGTCTCAGTGTGAGAACCTAGATCCTTTCCATATCCACTCATGTGGGTCTATGTAAATTCACTGTAATGAATAAGTGAATAAAAATTGTGTCAACTCCTTTTTGACACCTTCTATCCCCCAATATGAAAGATTATACTAACTCCTATTAGTTTACAAAGTTTTCTAAAAAACAATTTAGTCAAAAAAAAGTATAAATACTTTTTTCAATTTACTCCAAAAAATTTCCTAGGTATTATGAACTTGAGTTCGATGACCACAAACTGATTGAATACATCTAATCGAATTAACATGATGATACCTTTCTCAATATTCACTTCTCAAACTCTGCTCAATTTCTCAGTATGATCTTCCTCAGTATGATATTCTAAGTCCAGAAAACAAAACATTAAAAAGTATGACCTTCTTTTTAGATATTTGTCTGTAAAGAAGACTTTGATAAGAATTTCTGAAGTGCTCTAACTTTTACACAAGTTAAAAAGATACAAATTATGGTTGTACTATGCTTATATTTATATGTGCATTGTAATAGAAATGGAAGGAAAATGAAAAAAAATTCCCACTTACTCAAATTCAAAAACTCTGAGATTTATGCATACATGAATTTTAAATTTGGATATTTTAAACCTTCTCAAGAATTCACCGAAAGTAGCAATCTATTCAGTATGATGTAACTTCATTATGATGTAACTTTCTCTATTAGTTATGATGAACTTCCTCAAATCATTATGATGAACTTACTTATCTCACTTTGATCTATCTTTCTTCCTCTACTCATTACAATCTAACTTTCTTCCTCCACATATTACAGTCTGAATTTCTTTACTTATTACGATGAACTTCCTGAATATATTAATTATCAGTTTCATAGTTAATATGATTGAAAACTTGAACTCTACCTTTTTTTCTTCTAAAGTAGACAAAACTCTTTTAAAATATTCACTTATTTTTATAAGTGATCTACCTTTGATGGATTTCCATTAGAAACTTTGATCACTCTTATGTGTTATCAGTGTGAGGAATTTATTTTGATGAAAGGTGCATGTTCATGATATGATGGATAGGTGTGTACTCCTGGTCGGATAGATATTCCTTATCTCCATCTGAAAAATTTTCTTCATTGCAACATATTACTCATTATGATGGAAAACTTATTACGATGTTCTTCATACGATGATAACTCCACTCAAAAACTTTGAAATTCTTATAACTTCATTAGATTTACACATTTAGACTTCAAAAAACTTATTTTACTGAAACTTATGGATTATATATTCTATGTTTAGGTTTTTTGAACCAATAAAAACTATTAAGAGACCTTAAAAACCTTCATTCTTCAAAATATTTTATCATGAGACTTTTTAATGATTTATGGGGACTCCATGACTAGAAAATCATAAACTAATTTAAGTTTATAAAGTGTAAAAACTTTCTAATTCAGGAATTTACTTTCTTAAAACCAACTCTTCAGCATCATTCTTACTTCCTCACTCAATAGCTTCTAGATTTCTTAAAAATTTGTTCAATGGATCTTTAACATCATGTCGATGGCTCTGAGTCCAATGGTACATATGATCAACAACTTTATAAAACTTTCAGATTCCATCTTCCTTACACCTTTTGAGTCTGGTAAGTCTCAGTCCAAAAAAACCTATTTTTGGACACCTTTTTCTAAAAAACAACTTTCTCAAAGATAGAAACAGTTTCCCGCTTTATGTTTGGGTTCAAAACATCAGCAACTTTCACCTATTTTTCAAAAAATTTATATTACAAAAAATTAGTTGTCAAAAAATACAAAACTTTGTTAAAATAGAAATTCACAAAGTTTCTTCAATCTCCTCCTTTGTATTTGTTGAAAACACTTGTTAAAAACTTTTTCAAATCTCAAAAATTTTCACAACTCAACTTTTGAAAACACCTCAATTTTTTGAATTTTACCAAAACATATCCTTTATCATAAGATAATGTCCTAACACCACACTACGGGATAAAGTATTGTTTTTGAAGTAATTTCATTCCTTGGTGGTAAGAAAATTATTTGGCCATGTTAAGATAAAGATTCCTCACTTTTCTTTTTCTACCACTTTTTTTCTATCTACCCCATTTTATGACAACCAAAACTTAAGATTCATAAAATAGTGATAAAAATTTATTATAAAGTTAAAATTTGTTACTTTATCTCCCCCTTTTTCAACATAATCCAAATAAAAATGGGATACTTTCCTTATAAGGTTTAGGAAGTCATGGTAGGAGGATGAACTTGAAGTTTCAACATCAATTCCACAAATTTTTCTTTCGGCATAGAGTTTTTGAAGACTTCGTCAATTTTATACCTTTTGAGATATATTCTAGAATAACATCATTAATATAAAATTTCTCTTTTATAAATTAAAACCTTATATCAATGTGTTTTTATATTGAATGTTATATAGGATTTTTAGAAAGATTAATTACACTCTGATTATCACAAAGTATCTTCAATGGTTTAGAATCTTTCACTTTCAATTCATCGATCTGAACTTTCATCCAAAACATTTGAGTACAAGACTAAGTAGAAAAAACATATTATTATTCTAGTATTCTTAAAGTTACTGAACTTTGTTTCTTACTATACCAACTCATACAACATTTACCCAATAAAAATGTACTTCCGAAGGTTGATTTTCTATCATTACAATGTCCTTCCCAATTAGTATCTGTATAACCATGAAACTTCATATCACTATTTGTTTTATATAAAAACCCATGTTAATTTGTTCCTTTGACATATCTTTGAATTCTCTTCGGTATCAACATATGTGATTTTTACAGATTACTTTGATACATAGAACACAATGTTACAACAAAAATAATGCCAGGCCTTGAGGCTATAAGGTAGAGTAGACTTCCTATTAGCTTCTGAAAGTATTAAAGATACAAACTTTTTATAGACTCATATTTACTCAACTTTTTGCTCAAATATATAGGAGTAGAAACTTATTCGAATTCTTCCATCCCAAACTTCTTCAATAATTCATTAACATACTGTTCTTGAGTTTTTGAACTTATAAGCCACGGAAGAAAGTTAATTATACCAATATTAAAATTTTAAAATTATTGTTCATTTTATTATAAAACTCATTAAAAAAATATCTACCTCCTTAAAAAATTATATAATCCATATAAACAATTAAAATTAGAGTTCTAGAGTCAACATCATTCACATATAAGTTGCTATCAACTTTTCCTTTAGAAAAATTCAAAATTCTCCCACAGATATCAAGTTCTGAATACCAGAAACATGGGGATTGTTTCAACCTATACAAGTATTTATTCAATCAATAAACCTTGTTTTCATCATTATCATGTTAAAAACTACAAGGTTTTTCAATGTAAACTTTTTCCTCAATCTCACCATTTAATAAATATGACATTACTTCCATTTAATAAACATTGTAATTTCGGTGTGCGGCCATGGATAGAAACATTATAAGAGCTTCTAATCTTGAAACTAGGGTAAACTTTTGTACAAAATCTACACATTTCACATGTGCATATCCTTTAAAAACAAGTCTTTATTTGTTTCTTGAAACATATCCATGATCATTCAATTTTTTTCTATAAACCCACTTTGTTTCGATAACATTTTTATTTGATATCTATGGAACAAGTTCCCATGTTTCATTTTTATCAATTTAATCCATCTCATCATTCATAGAATCCACCCATTATTTGTGTTGAATATCTTATGAAACTAATTCCGATTCAACGTTTGAGATAATTGAATTTTTATTTTCTAACCTCAACTTTATTTTAGTCTGAACTAGAGCCTTCTAATTTCTAGTAATGTTTTCAAACTCAATATATTTTTGTAAGGTTGTAAAATTCAAAGTTTATCTTCCATAAAAAATTTCCATATTAAACGATTCTCTTGAATATTGGTAAGTATTTTTCAACTCATTTTTACTATCATTTGAAATCTCAAATTTATCCTCCATATCATTCCTAACAAATATTGTTAAGGAATTTTTATTTTCAATTACATTCACATCATATGAGTCCACCAACCTTTGTAAGCGTTTTTTCCAACATTTGTAACTTCTTCCATTGGTTGAATTAGCCATAAAATTATTCAAGAACATAAACCAAATTAATCCAACATTCTTCATTATGATTATCCTAATGAATGTGGAACTGAATATAATCAGATTCTTATTTTATCAATTTTTTTGTAAGATTTTATTTCCTATATTTCAGACTGACAACCTTTTAATTGAATTAATATCAAAATTGATAAACATTAGATCCCAATTTGGAAAGATCATCATAATGATATATGTAAGTAAATCTATTGAATTGAAATTAGTTTAAATTCTAGATATGGAAAATTATTTCTATCGTAATGGTACATTTTTCTTTTACACTGTGATGGTGTATTAAATGACATTAGATTTTCTATTATAATATAGTCATTGAAGTGCCATATATCTAAGTCATTGTGGAAAACATAGGGAAAATATAAACATTGGAAGATTAATATGACCGTTGGAAGGCATGGCTATAAATACTAGGTCATTTAAAGAGTTTAGAGTGGTTGATTCCATTTCACTCTCAAATTCTATGAAGTGTATAGAGCATGAACAACATGTTCTTAGTCTTTTGTATTGCTTTATAGAGAGTCTTTATTAAGTATGCCTAATCAGGTTGTCTTCTTAAGAAATTATTTTTTTGTAAGAACCCGGATCTTCGTTCAGGTATGTTTTCCCTTTTTCTGGAGTTTTTAAGGAAAATAAATTTTCTGGAAATTTTAGAAGTACATGTCGTGTACTTTCTGAGTACATGTCGTGTACTCATCCCCAGCTCGAAGCCATGTGTTGGCCGTGCCGGGCCACACACACGGTGTGTAAGGATGAGGTGGAGGCCGGTTATTTTGGAGTACGAAAAAATTGAAGTACATGCCGTGTACTCAAGAAGTACACGATGTGTACTTTCTTTTTTTTTAATTAAATGGACCGGGGTTGCACCTAACCCCCAAATACGTCTTCTTATCCAGTTTTCGTCCGTCCGAGAGTAACCATACGGCCGAATCTTCCCCGAGCTCCCGCCTCACCGTCTGTTCTCCGATTCGAGCACGATCGATTGCGTTGGAATCGCAGCGGTGAGTTCTTCCTTCTGCTTGAGCCTTGTTTCTTGATTCCTACTTGTTTTCAAGATATCATGGGATGAACGTTTTGTGCATTTTCTCATATCTACGTTGTTCTAAGAGGAATATTTCATCGTGGTTCATGTATATCGATCTCCTAGGATCAAGGTAGGTGGTTTGTGCCTTTCTATAGAAAGTTGATGAGTATTATGTGCAAATTCTACCAATACCCGTGAACGGGGTATTGCATGTTTCATGTTTTTCCCCTTTTGTTTTCCTACTTTGCTTGTTTTCTTTAGTATAGGTTCTTACTTGTGAGTAGAGTAATTGTTTTTGTGCTTAGGTTGCTTTTCCATGATTGTTTTTTCTTGTTGGGTGTTTTGCAAATTGTCGTGCCTTGTTGTAGGATAGTGGAACTGTTATTTTATTATTGTTGTTGAGCCTCAGTTGATAGACAAGTAGTTGTTGAGGTTTACTTGGACGTTACACGTGCGCTAAGCATGTTTAGTTATACTCAGGATTGTGAGAACCTAGAGTAGTAGACTAAAGGGAGAATTGATGGAAGGGATTATACAGAGTGTCTTTTAATTACGATACGAGACCACATGGGGAATTAACGTTGAGTGCTTCCCCAGAGAGTCTGTAGATCAACGATGCGGTCTGCAGGGGGAATTGACGTTGATTTCTTCCCCAGAGAGTCTTTATCATGATACGAGACTATAGGGGGAATTGACGGTGAGTGCTTCCCCAGAGAGTCTTCTTGATTACGTAGCTAAACCAGATGGGTGAGACTGTGTGTGCCTCCCAGAGGGTTGCTATTACTTATAGGTTGAACCATAGGGGTTAGACTGTGAGAGCTACCCAGAGTTTTACCTGTTTCTTTTTTTGTTGCTGGCTGTTTACTTGTGTACTTTGTTTGCCAGACTGTGGATTGTAGCCGCTTGTGCTTTTCTGTTTACTGCTTCTTGTTTTATTACTGTCATGTATTCATTCACTATTAGGCACAAATCTTTGGTTGATTGCCTACTAGGATAGTATCTCACACCCTGTTCAGGTATAGATAAGGGTAAGTGCCCTTCTACTTCAGGATCTTGATTTCACCAGGAGCTGGGGAGCATGGGACCGAGCCGTGGCTCACGATGCAGAGGAGATTACTTTGTTTTCTTTTGCACTTGGTTTCAGTTGTATTTCAGCACGTTTTTGTGTTTTCTATTTTCCTTAGATACTTGTACCTACTGCATCATTTTCATCATAGTTATGTATCTACATTGCTTCCACTATTTGGTTTCTGTTGTTATGCATGTTGTTTACTACTTCTGTTGTTTATTGTTGTTTTCTTACCTTGTATAACTTACCGAATGAGGGCATAGTTTCCCCACCGACTCACCAAGTCCCTTGATGCTAGTCGGCAGCCTTTGGCATTTGGGGAAACGTTCTTGAGGTCATGTGGAGAACCGGGTACGGGGCACCAGTGGAGGGGCTCCGGACTCGGGACGTTACAAAATGGTATCAGATGAGTTCTTTTCTCTTGCCTTACTGTTTGGAGACTTTAGCTAGGGATAGGATGGATTCGGTACTTGGTATTAAGTTGTTCCTGGGAGTAGCTAACCTGTGTACAGAGAAAAGCCATACTACCTCGTTAATTATAGTTTTCTGGTTTTGAGATTTTATAGTTGATCTGATTTCACCTAGAGTGATTCACATGACTTGTGCAGTTATTGTTTTGATATTTCGGTTCTATTTCTGTCGCAACCCGATGAGATGAGGTTATTCCATCTCATGAATCATATAGGCACTTATATAAATCACATGTCATGCATTCTTGTCATGCCATCTAGGGTGCATTAGCAATTGCATGTTGTTGTGATAGGCTCTGTGTAGATTATGCATTCTTTTGTGATAGATTCTTGATAGATTCTCTTTTGTTATGTTATAAAACTGTTTGTTTTGTTCCTTACTTAAAAATTGACACCGAATTTTTGTTCTTGAGGTGTTATGGGCCCTCACAGATCAGAATTTGGCATCTTTTCCCTTGTTTTTAGTGTTTTGGGAATTATGCGCAGTTTCTGAGCTACTGCCCAGAAAAACCCAAAATACACAGCATGTAATTTTTAGATACACGTCGTGTAGTTTTCAGGCTGTGTCACTGACCGTGTGAGAAAAAAATGGTGTCGTAGGTGTAACTTATGGAACATGATGTGTACCATTGGTACACGCCGTGTGAGTTCGGAGCCGTGTACCTGGCCGTGTCACTAACAACACGGGCCGGGAAAGCTCGGATAGAACACACCGTGACCTTAGGGAACACTTCGTGTAGTCCTGTCCAGGTACCCGGCCGTGTCACGAACAACACGGGCCGGCGTGACCTTCTTTTCCACATGCCGTGTTTGTTCGGAACACGTCGTGTAGTCTTTCCCAGGTACCCGGCCATGTCACGAACAACATGAGATGGTGTCACCTTCGCCTATACACGCTATGTTTGTTCGGAGCACGCCGTGTAGACGATTGTGTGCTTAACAACATGGACCGCCGAAGCCTTTTCTAGTGCACGTCGTGTTTGTTTCGAACATGCCATGTAGTCTCAGGTTGAGTCGTACCGTGTGGGTTAGTCGTGTAAGGAGACTCAGTCAGGGGAATAGTTTTCTAAGTACACGCCATGTGTGGGGGTCAACATGCCATATAGTTTGAAGTGTAAACGACTTGTAGGGTGAAAGTACACGCCCATGTCAGTGGTTTAGGAAGACACGTCGTGTATTTTTATACACGCCGTGTAGTTTTATACACGCCATGTAGTCGTGTTTTTCAATCTTGTGTGTTTTTCTTCCCCTATTCCCATTTTGTGCTCTTGTGTTCTCTGTCCTTGTTTTCCTGATCTAAGGTTTTCTTTTGATCTTTCAAAGCTATGCCTCTGAGATGTCCTTCGGTCGTACGTCTGTTGTTAGGCAGTGATCAGACGCCAGACAGGTCTGATCAGGGACTTCCTGTTGATCCCCCAGCCGAGCCAGCCTTGGCACCGGTTATTGTAACAGTCGCGGGCACTGATGCACAGTTTAGGGAAGGTTTCATGAGGATGATGCAGGCCTTCCAGGGAACACCGCCTCCTGCCTCTTCTATGGAAGACTTGACGCTGGTCTTTCAGCAGCAGCATCCTCCCACGTTCTCGGGGGAGGGAGGACCTCAGGCTGTAGAGTCATGGCTGGAAGCCATGCTGACTATATTCGAGCATCTGGAGATGCCTCCAGAGAGGCGGGTCAAGCTCTCCACCTACATGCTTCGAGACTCCTCCAAGAGGTGGTGGGACGTGATCTCATAGGCGGGTCAGTAGCAGGCTATGACTTGGGAGGAGTTCCAACGCGTGTTCTAGGACTACTTCTACCCGGAGACCTTGAGGGTAGATCAAGCCAGGGACTTCATGAGCTTAGATCAGGGTACTATATCTATCATGGAGTATTCCTCTCATTTCACTGAGTTGTAGCGTTTTACACCCCTTCGGGATGGGAGTGGGGTGTTCTTGGCGAGGAAGTTTGAGGATGGACTCAAACGGGATATTCACTCGAAGGTGAACCTCTTCCAGCTGACTTCCATTACTTCCATTGTCAACCAGGAATTGATTGCGGAGCGCAATCTGAGAGACTCTGGAGCTGCGAGTCAGGGCGATTCTGCTTCCAGAGCTAGCTTTCCTTCAGATGACAGTAAGAAGCATTGTAGGGAGCCTACGCGTGGTGATTCAAGGAAGCGAGACACATCTTCAGGAAGCCAGGTGACATGATACCAGTGTGGCCAGACAGGTCACACGAGGCCGCAGTGCCAGAGGGACCCCGTGGAGTGCCGATCTTGGGGCAAGATGGGTCACCTTCAGCGTTTCTACCAGGTTTTCTCACCAGCAGCAGGTGACTGGGGTTCTTCCATGACTCCTCATTCAGGAGCAGCCCCACCAGTCTCTCACCAGTCAGGGAACTGGAGTTCTTCCGGCCGTTCAGGCCGAGGTGGAGGTCGAGGCCATGGCGGTCAGCCACCAGTTCCTTAGCACTAGCAGGGAGGTTCAGCTCATAGTGGTCAGTCAAGGGTGCAAGGCCGCGGTGCAGGCCAGTCTTTCGTCGTGGAGTAGACTTATCATGAGCAAGATCCCGGCCCTTCTACTGTTTGAGGTACGATTTTAGTAGCCTCAGTTTTATCTTCATCCCTTTTCGATACTGGTGCTACACATAGTTTTATCTCTGTTGCTATTATGGAGAGTCTTGGACTCTGTATCTTTTCTTCGGCCGACTCGTTGACCCTAGACACACCTTTGGGGACGAGGACATCTAGTGTACGGTAGTGTAGAAAGTGACCTCTCGAGGTTGCAGTGTACCACTTCTTATGGGATCTCTATGTCCTATAGATGATAGGCTATGATGTCATTCTCAGCATGGACTGGTTGATTCCCTTCCAGGAATTCGTTGATTGTTATCACCGTAGAGTCAGTTTCATTTCACTAGAGGGTGAATCTTTCCTTCATAGGGGCGAATGGGATGTTCGGCCGAGTCAGGCAGGACTTGAGCATCTTGGGATAGGAGGGGTGACATCCTATATTGCTAGTCTTTATCTAGATGATCAGGGGACTCCATAGTTGGACTTTCCTCCAGTGGTGGATCGCTTCAGGGATGTCTTTCCAGAGGACTTTTCAGGTTTGCCTCTAGAGCATGAGGTAGACTTTTCTATTGAGTTCATGCCAGGAGTGGCACTAGTGTCCATTCCTCGCTATAGGATGTCCACACCTGAGTTGCAGGAGCTCAAGAAGCAGTTGGAGGAGCTACAGGCTAATGGTTTCATCTGACCCAGTACTTCTCCTTGGGATTCGCCTGTTCTGTTTGCGAAAAATGAATACGGTACCCTTCGGCTTTGTGTGGATTATCGGAAGCTGAACCAGTTGACAGTCAAGAACTGATATCCATTGTTGTGGATTGATGACCTTTTCGATCATCTTTGAGGAGCCCGGGTGTTCTCGAAGATAGACTTGAGGTCCGGTTATCATCAGTTGCATGTTAGACCATCATATATACCTCTGACAGCCTTCAAGAGCAGGTATGGTCTATACGAGTATACAGTCATGTCGTTCGGTCTTACAAACGCATCTGCAATTTTCATGGAACTAATGAACCGAGTGTTCCATCCTTAATTGGACTCCTTCGTCGTGGTCTTCATGGATGATATCTTGGTGTACTCTCACACTCGACACGACCATGCCACACATCTTGAGATCATTCTGAGTACACTGAGAGAGCATCAGCATTGTGCTAAACTCTCGAAGTGCCACTTCTGGATGGATCAGATTCACTTCTTGGGTCACGTCATCTCAGAGGTAGGAGTATCTTTGGACCCATAGAAAGTGAGATCTGTAGTTTCCTAGGAGCATCCGAAGAACGTTTTTGAGGTACAGAGCTTCCTAGGGATGGCTGGATACTACATATGCTTCATTCAGGACTTTTCTCATCTAGCATCACCTTTGACAGGTATGACCAAGAAGGGGGCGAAGTTCTTATGGTCAAATTCTTGTGAGTCAGCCTTTCAGAAGCTAAAAGGGAGGTTGACGTCAGCACCGATACTAGTCTTGCCAGATCCAGGCAAGAGCTACACTATTTACTGTGATTCTTCAGGTATCGGGCTGGGAGTTGTGCTTATGCAGGGAGATGGAGTCGTTGCGTACGGGTCTCGGCAGCTGAGGCCACATGAGAGGAACTACCCTACGCGCGATCTGGAGTTGGTAGCTGTTGTTCATGCCTTGCATTTTTTGAGACACTATCTTCTGGGAGAGCACTTTGTGGTGTTCACTGACCACAAGAGTCTCAAGTATATCTTCACTCAGCATGATCTGAATCTGAGGTAGCACAGGTGGGTTGAGTATCTACAGTCTTCTGACTTCGAGCTTGCATATACACCGGGAAAGGGCAACGCCGTGGCAGATGCATTGAGTAGGAGAACTCAGATTCAGGCAGTTTAGGAGGCCAGTAGTGAGTGGCAGCTGATGGCTCTGTTCTCTGAGATGCATCTGGAGGTGCACGATAGACGTGGACAGACCTTTCTATCTTCTGTAGTTGTTACCTCCATGCTACTTGATCGGGTACGGATGAGGCAGCTATCAGACTCAGAAGGCTTAGTCCTGTGGGAGAGTGTGTTAGGAGGGGACCCTCTTCCTGGATGGATAGTGGGCGAGGATGAGATATTGCGTTTCCAAGGACGCGTATGGGTGCCAGCAGACATACGCGAGGAGCTGATGCGGGATTTCCATTCCTCAGTTTGGGAAGTTCATCCTGGCGTCACCAAGATGTATCAGGATCTTCATCTCCAGTACTGGTGGCCAGGTATGAAGAATGATGTTGCTGGTTTTGTCATGAGATGTTCTACTTTTCAGCATGTGAAATCAGAGCATCAGCGACCAGTAGGCCTTTTACATCAGTTACCCATTCTGGAGTGGAAGTGGAACGATGTTGCGATTGACTTCATGATCGGGTTGCCGAGATCACCTCGAGGGAACGATGTTTTTTGGGTTGTCATTGACAGACTTACGAAGGTTACTCACTTCTTGCCGAACAAGGAGACCTTCAGTGTCGATGATATGGGATGACTTTACATCAGAGAGATCATTCGTCTGCATGGAGTTCTGTGCTCTATTGTTTCAGACAGAGATGCACGCTTTACCTCTCGGTTATGGTAGGGACTTCAGAAGGCCTTGGGTACATAGGTACTTTTGAGTACAGCTTACCATCTCCATACTGATGTCCAGTCCGAGCGCACGATCCAAGTGCTTGAGGATATGCTCCGGGCTTGCATCCTTGACTTTGTCGGTTCTTTGGAGAAGCATATTACTCTGGTGGAGTTCGGCTAAAACAACAGTTTTGAGGAAACCATTCAAATGGCACGATATGAGGCCGTGTACGGTAGGCCATGATGATCACCCTTATGCTGGCTGGAGGCAGGATAGGTATCTTTGCTGGGACCTCGTCTTGTTCAGGAGACTTCAGAGCTGATAGAGCTGATTCCGAAGAGGATGGCTACAGCACAGTCTCGACAAAATTCTTATGCTGATCAGTAGAGAGGACCTCTAGAGTTCGAGGTCGGTGATTAGGTTTTCCTAAGTGTCGCACCGAGGTTGGGACACATGAGGATTCGGAGACAGGGTAAGCTTTCGACGCGGTACATCGGGCCGTTTGAGGTCTTGGTGAGAGTGGGTTCGGTCACCTATCGCTTGCAGCAACCTCAGAGGTATCGGGCCATGCACGACGTATTCCACGTCTCTCAGCTCCAACGTTACTTTTCAGACCCATATCAAGTCTTTCATCCCGAGGAAGTTGAACTTGAAGTGGATGCATCGTTCGAGGAGCATCCTATCCGGATTGTCTATCACAGTATGAAGGTTCTCCGTGGACGGTCTGTTCCTCTGGTATGAGTGCTATGGCAGCACGGGCGAGTACAGGACGAGACCTGGGAGAGGGAGACCGATGTACGATCGCAGTGGCCGGAGCTGTTCCGGGATTCTTCTTCTCCACCTCATTAAGGAATTTGGGGATGAATTTATTTAAGGGGGGAAGTTTTTAAGAACCCAGATCTTCGTTCAGGTATGTTTTCTATTTTTCTGGAGTTTTTAAGGAAAATAAATTTTCTGGAAATTTCAGAAGTACATGCCGTTTACTTTTTGAGTCCATGCCATGTACTCTTCCCCGGATCGAAGCCGTGTGCTGGTCGTGCCGGGCCACACACACAGTGTGTAAGGCTGAGGTAGAGGCCGGTTATTTCGGAGTACAGAAAAATTGAAGTACACGCCGTGTACTCAGGAAGTACATGCCGTGTACTTTCTTTTTTTTCATTAAACGTACTAGGGTCACGCCTAACCCCCAAATATGCCTTCTTCTTCAATTTTCGTCCATCTGAGAGTGACCATACGACCGAATATTCCCCAAGATCCCGCCTCGCCGCTCGTTCTCCAATTCGAGCACGGTCGATTTTGTTGGAATCGCAGCGGTGAGTTCTTCCTTCTGTTTGAGCCTTGTTTCTTGATTCCTCCTTGTTTTCAAGATATCGTGGGATGAACTTTTTGTGCGTTTTCTCAGATCTACGTTTTTCTAAGAGGAATCTGTCATCCTGGTTCACGTATATCGATCTCCTAGGATCGAGGTAGGTGGTTTGTGCCTTTTTGTGGAAAGTTGATGAGTATTATGTGCAAATTCCACCAATACCCATGAACAGGGTATTGCGTGTTTCTTGTTTTTCCCCTACTATTTACCTGCTTTGCTTTTTTGCTTTAGTAGAGGTTCTTTCTTGTGAGTAGAGTAATTTTTTTGTGCTCAGGTTGCTTTTCCATTCTTGTTTTTCCTGTTGAGCGTTTTTCCAGTTGTCGTGCCTAGTTTTAGGATAGTGGAACTGTTGTTTTATTATTGCTGTTGAGACTTAGTTGATAGCCAAGTAGTTCTTGAGGTTTACTTGGACGTTACACACGCGTTGAGCATGTTTAGTTATACTTAGGACTGTGAGAACCTAGAGTAGTAGACCAAAGGGATAATTGACGGAAGGGCTTCTCCAGAGTGTCTTTTAATTATGATGCGAGACCACAGGGGGAATTGACATTGAGTGCTTCCCCAGAGAGTCTGTAGATTCACGACGCAGGCCACAGGGGGAATTGATGTTGAGTGCTTCCCCAGAGAGCCTTTATCACGATACGAGACTATAGGGGGAATTGACAGTGAGTGCTTCCCTAGAGAGTCTGCTTGATTACGTAGCTGAACCAGAGGGGTGAGACTGTTTGTGCCTCCCAGAGGGTTGCTAGTACTTATAGGTTGAACCATAGGGGTTAGACTATGAGAGATACCCAGAGGGTTACCAGCTTCTTCTTTTGTTGCTGGCTGTTTACTTGTGTACTTTGTTTGCCAGACTGTGGATTGTAGTCGCTTGTGCTTTTATGTTTACTGCTTCTTGTTTTATTACTGCCATGTATTCATTGACTGTTAGGCACAAATATTTGGTTGATTTCCTACTGGAATTGTATCTCACACCCTGTTTGGGCCATGCTTTTGGTCCCAAGTAGACTATGTTATTGCAGGTATAGATAAGGGCAAGCGCCCTTCTACTTCAGGATCTTGATTGCACCAGGAGCTGGGGAGCATGGGACCGAGCCGTGGCTCGCAATGCTGAGGAGATTACTTTGTTTTCTTTTGCACTTGGTTTCATTTTTATTTCAGCACATTGTTGTGTTTTCTGTTTTCCTTAGATACTTGTACCTGCTGCATCATTTTCATCATAGTTATGTATCTACATTGCTTTCGTTGTTTGGTTTCTGTTGTTATGCATGTTGTTTATTGCTTCTGCTGTTTATTGTTGTTTTCTTACCTTGTATGCCTTACCGAATGATGGCATAGTTTCCCCACCGACTCACCAAGGCCCTCACTGCTAGTCGGCAGCCTCTGGCGTTCGGGGAAACGCGCTTGAGGTCTTGTGGTGAACCGGGTACGGGGCACCAGTGGAGGGGCTCCGGACTCGGGATGTTACATTTTTAATTTATTTATGTGTATGATTGTGTGAATACGATCAAGGGCTTATGAGTTTAGGAAAATAGAGATATTTATCACTGTATTGATCAATGGCTTGAGAGGATAGTAAGGAAAAGTTGATTGATAGTATTGAGTACACATAGGGATTTTGTGACAGAGTCGATCATTGTATTAAGGGTACATGAGGAATGTGTGATAGAGTCAATCATTATATTGAGGTCACATGGGGATAGTATGATAGAACTGATCATTGTATCAAGGTATTTCCTTGATAAGGAAATACATAATTGCTTGTAAGTATATAATAGGGGACCTTTATCCAAGGTTATCATATTCCCTTATCTTTGGGATAAAATAAGCATATCAAAAAAATTACTTTGTATCGTTCAAGTTGTAAATTTCAATTTGCATATTTGTAATTGTTTTATAGTGATGTTCATTGAATATGATAACTACATTACTGTAATTCTATTTATAAATATGATAATTGTGATTATGATTCTCTGTTATATAAATAGAATTGTATCTGTTTACATTTTTCATACTCTGATATAATTATATCCAATCTAAATATGATAAAGTCATATTATTTTGATTAAATTTTTTTTACTCTAATATTATCATAACCAAGTTGATTATGATACTTTGACTTAATCAGACTAAGGTCCAAGTCCAAATCTAATTTTTTATATAAAGAGGTTTGTGAATTGTTTTATCTTAAATTATTTTAAACTATAGTTTTTTAAACTAATATTCACCCACCCTCCTCTGGTAAGTAGTCCATCTAAGATACATTATTTTGATTTTAATTAGTATATTACTAATATAATGATACAACAATCGGTTTTAGAGTAGGATTACATTATTAAAATACTTTCTAAGTCATTATTTATTTACTTTTGAAAGTTAGTCTTAATTTTGTTATAAAATTTTTGTTTATAAATATCAATTACACTGACGTGTATTGTGAAAAATAATGTTTGTATCTATTTTTGAAATATTTAAGGATTAAATGTTAGATCCATTGATACTATCAATCCAAACAGACCACCAATTTTTTATGGTAATGAGTATGAGTATTAGAGAGATGGAATGAAGAATTTTGTAATCAAAACTTGTGTTAATAATTTTGTTATGCTCATTGTTGATTAAAAGATTCCTGAAAAATAGGTTACTGCTTTTAAAAATCAAGAAAAGTAAGAGTATCAATTGAATTACAGAGTTAGAAATAATTTATTATTCTCTATGAATAGAAGAATTTATAGTCAAGTTTATACTTGTGAAGCGGCTAATAGTATATGTAAAAAGTTAGAGATTACACATTTTGGAACTTCAAAGGTTGTTGAAACTAGAAGAGAAATACTTAGACATGACTGGTCATTTGAATTTCTATTTAGTGAACCTATAGTAAAGGTACAATAATGTTTTAGGACAATAGTAAATAGTCTACAATATATTGGAGAGAAAGGACTAGAGGATGAAATCCTTGTTGAAATGATAATTGATATCATTCTCAATTAATGGTAATCTAATAAAATATATGTTGATCAATCAAGGAAGAAAAAAATTCCACTCTTGATGATTTATTTGGAACCCTTTTACAGTATGATGTTAAGTTAAAAAGAGACATATAAAAATTGTAAAGTTTCTTTTACTACTACTTCAAAACCAATAAAATCTCATACTACAAAAAAAAGTTGTTAAGTCTTTCAAAAATAATATTTTTTTATTCAATCAAATTCATGTGATTCTGAACATTCTGATAATGAACTAGATATTCTTTCTCAAATAATGAACATGATTGTTGGTAAGAAGGATTTTCAGTATTGTTACAAGAAAAGTAACAAGGACAAGAATGAAAATAAATATTTTGAATTTACTTGTAATGAGTGAAAAATAGCTAGAAACATCAGTCTAGATTTTCCCAAGTTAAAAATAAAATATAAGAAATTAATAAATTCTGATAGGAATCAAAGAAATTTTATAATTTAAAGAACAAGAAAGTTCTTAAAGGAAATGATTTCTATAGTGCTAGTGGAGGATACTCTTCATACGACTCTTCTTATCAAGAATGTTCTAGATAGAGGAACATAGGTCTTCTTACCAAAATTCCAAATGAATATATTTGTCTCATTTCCAAGGTATGCACTTTTGAAAATATTACAAATTTTTCTCTAAGTGAAAACTATCCTGACTCCAATGATGGAAAATTTTCTAAATTTTTAGATGAAAAATATTCCTCAGTATAAGATAATAATCTTTCTTCTTATGAAGAAGTATCTCATTTTTCAAAACTCATTGAAAATGAAAATTAAAAATTTATAAAAAAAACTTGATAATGAAAATTCAAGGATAAATTTTTTAACAAAAGAAATATCAGATCTTTCTAAATATCTTGATAAAATTATTTTTGAAAAAACATTATTTCTAAATATTTAGATAAAGTAATTTCTAAAAATAATATTTTAATACAATGTTTTGAAATACTAAATTCTAAAACTATTACTCAAGAGGATAAAGATTTAATTATAAAACTAAAATTAGAAATTTTTTCTTTAAGAAAAAATTTATAAAACTTTACCTATGGGAAGGAAGGTTTTTATAAGATGTATAAACAAATTAGCCCTCATGGAACTAGTACCAGAATGGGATATACTGATAGTAAACTAGTTTTTAGTAATAATTTCGTTGTTCTTAAAAATCCTCCCTTTTTCATAAAGTGTAAAAGTGGAGGAAATTGGAAAAAAAATACTCCCTTAATAAAGTTAAATCCTTAGGTTTCCATAAAACCTATTTTTAAAAACAAATGTGGATTCCAAAAGATTTATTTACTGATATTTCTAGACCCAAGAAGGTTTGGGTGTTGAAAACCTAATGTTTTTAATTTTAGGAAAACAAAGGTTGTACCAACAACAAGAATACTTTGTACATGGATAGTGGGTGATCCGAACAAATGACTGGACATAAATATTTATTTGAAAATATTATTATGATGAAAGGTGGAAAAGTTACATTCATAGATAATGATCAAGGTGAGATTATTGGAATAGGTAAAATTTTTCTTCTTGTTAAATATTTAATTTTAAAATTTTTGTTTGTTAAAGGTCTTAAGAAAAAACTTATAAGCATAGGTCAATCATGTGATTAAGGTTTCCTTGTGAATTTTGGGGATGATAAATGTATAGTACAAAATTCCAAGTATAAATTCATTCTTTCTAACTATCAGGATGATATTTTTTATACACTTAAGTTATAAGACCTTAAGAGCTAAGAATTAACTTATCTTAGTGTAATGGAATATCACTCTTGGTTATGGAAAATAAGTTTAGAACACTATAACCTTATAAGCTTATGTATGATAGCTAAGAAAATAGTTGTTAAGGATCTTTCAGAACTTTTCATTTCTTAGAAGATTCATTATTTTCATGGTCTTGTAAGAAACAAAAAATACTAGCACTTTCTATTGATGAATCCAAATATATAGCAACTGTAATTTGTTGTTATGAAGTGTTGTGGATGCAACACACACTCATTTATTATGGCATGAGTTTTACTAAAACTCAAATATGATTTGGTAACACTAGTTTCTTTGCCTTATGTAAAAACTTTTCACATCACTCTAATACTAAACACATAGATATTAGGTGTTGCTTTCTTAGGGATCACATGCATAAAGGCGATAACATTTTACAATTCATTGGTATGCAAGAATAACTTGCTGATATTTTCACAAAACCCTTACCTTCTAATAGATTTAAACACATTAAACAAAAGCTAGGAATGATCACTATAAAGTAATAATTCATATCCACATCTTTTTCTAAATCATATCCTTATATTAAGTTACTCTTTTTCATCCTGGGAGTACATATGATTGTTGTTTTTTAAAATATTTATTTTTTCAAACTTTTGTTTTCAAAAAAACTTAATCTTTATAAAAAAATTTAAATTTTCCAAAAAAAAAATCATACTGAGTTTTTTCAGATCCATTTTCTTTATAATAAGAATCCTAAAAAAGTATTTCTAGACTCAAGAATTGTATAAAATTTTCTAGACTCGAGTTTTCTTCAAAAAAAATTGAAAATTTTCTATATTTGTGTTTTATTTTAAAGAAATTTCATAATCATAATTTTATTTATCTTTCTATTTTTAATTCTAAAATTATTATAATTTCTTATTTTATAAAACCATGAAAAAAATTATAATACCAATGATTCCACTCTGAAAGGTATGATTATTTTCATTTATACTTTAACATTATAACATTATGATTATTTTTATCCTTGTATATTGTTATTATAAAAATATTTCATGTTTTCTTCCTTTTATATCATATTCACCCAATATGATAAAAACATTCTATAAAACCACAAGAGTTAAAATTCATTAAAAATATTTCTTCTGATAATTTCTCAACCGTCATTTTAGCTGGATCGAATCTTAGCTATCAGATTTTTTTGGGAGATTAATTATCACCTCAAATGCTTTTATAAGGAGGACCCCTCCCCCTCATATCCCATATTGGTTATCTCAAGAAATTTTTCTTGAAATTATACCTCATTTAAGTATCCTAGTCTGATTTATTCTTTATGTATGAATCTTCTGTATCAAGTACCAATACAATAGAACCTATTAAAGATATATCAAATGGTATGTTTTGGAAGAAATTTTAGTATAAAAATATTTTAATGAAAATTATGATTCATTCCTATAGATTTTAATATAATTTCAAGGTTGGTAATCGTTATGTGTTGAAAAAAAATATAGATTTCATTTTTTTTACTTGGATATGGTTATATATTTTTGTTCCTTCATTAATTTTTTTAAAGAAGATGGAAAACAGATTTTTTTTTCATTAAAAATCTACGATAAGACTTACAAGATTTAATATAGGTTAGATATATTATTTCTAGTTATTTTAGTATAATCAGATGCCTTCTTTCCATCACATAAACTACCTGATTCCAAGGGTATGTTTATCAAAGAAAGAGCTGAAAATTATTTGATTAAATTATATCAAAAGAGGAACTGGGAAAGAATTATCAACTAATTTTAGATCATAGAGTAATATCCCTTTGGATGTAAGTGTTTATAATTATATTAAACGAAGACAGACACACTTTGAAATTATATGATATCATAATCTTGTATTACTTGGTTAACATGAGAAAGATCAATTTAGAAGGTTTTGTTCTTTTGAAAATAATGAATATCAAATAATGTTCAATTAATTATTAGATTTTAATGTTTCTTTATTTGAAAATAAATATTATTGAAGCATGTATGAAACATTTCAACATAGAAAAAATTACAATGCCCTTAGATAAAATATTACGTTCGTTAGTGATGAAAAAATGAAATGTATGTATTTGATAATGAATCAAAGATATTTTTAAATAATACCCAAAATCCTAAATCAGAAGCAAAACCATATTCAAAATCAAAGAAAGCTAAGAAGATTGAGAAAAATAGAAAGGTTTAATCTCTTCCTCCATTAAAAGAAAAGAAATAAAAGAAATAATCCGATGAAGTAACTAAATAATGGATAAGGAAACAAACGAAAAATAAAGAAGGAGACCCTCAATTCAGACTTAACCCAACTGAATATTTTAGTTTTAGATTACATGGTGATAAAGTAAAAGAAAAATAATCCAAGTAAATGAAATAGAGGAAGAAAACTCAAGGATTTTGTGTTATAAAATCTCTAAGGAAATATGTAGAATCAGTTTTATAAAATATTTATTTCCATTCAGAATATATATTTCTAGATGAAGGATTTTAATTCCTAGAAACCACTCATGTCGATGTTGTTTCTCCTACTGTTATAGATAAAGGAAAAACAATAGAATCCAGTTATGATGAGGAATAAGTATAATAAATATATCAAGAAGAAAAATAGAAAGTAAGTGAATATGATGATGATTATAATGATGGGAATGAAGGTAAAGGTAATGAAAATCAAAATGTTGAAGAAGAAGAAGAAGAAGAGTAAGAGGAATAAAATCAAAATACTAATAAAGAAGATCTCCCATATGATAATATTTATTTAATTACTTCACAATATTCTTCTATATAATTTTATTATTTGGGAAATCAAAAAGAAAAATCCAAAAGTTCAAAGAAAAAATTGTCCCCATCTATTGAAGAAGATCAATCCTCATACAAGAAGGATAAACAAGATCAGAACCAAAATGTAAAAGGTAGTAACGGTATTGATTTCAATGTTAATACCATTGATATTTATGAGGTAAAGAAGGTTGTACAAAGGATTGAGTAATTAGTTTCAAAGAAATACAAAAGTAAAAGAGCTCAAGTTGAAATCAAAACCAGCCACATCATTTTTCTTAGGGATCAAGAAAAAGGTTAATTAGATTCATCTAGAAAAACTTCATCGAAAATAATATATTTTATTGTTTATACTTTTAAAAGGATTGAAGTAAGTTTTTTTATTTCCTAAATCTTGAATTCTAGTGTCAGATGCTTCAAGATTTTTTTAATAAAAAATCAGACTCAAAACATTTGCTGATAGAGAAAGTGATTAACTAGAAGCTAGGTTCAAATATCATCAATATATTTTTTCAAATTCATATAAAATATTCTTTACAAGTGACTAAATGGTTTTAGAAAGATAATACTAATCTTAAGAATTTTGATGATAATTTTGAAGACATAAGGATGGCATTGAAAGAATCTATAGACAATTTCCTCTATTTAACAAAGGATGTGATAGAAAGAGTAAATTTTGTTCAGTCTTTCAAATATAAAACTAAAAATCATACAAAGACTGTAAATGATCTAAATGGAAAGATGAGGTATTTTTAGGATCATATAGAGACTCAAAAAACATAATGAGGAAGTTAGTACCCTAAAAAATAAGCTTTCTCAATGAATTTTAGATCTTAGAAGAAAATATTCAGATGCAAGATGATAAACTTAGGACTTGAGAGGAAATGTTACGGGATATAGAAAAGAAAAATTGGTATCAGGAAGAGTTTATTTCCAAGATGGAAGAAGATGGGAAGGATTTTAATAAATTAAATAATATTGTGAGATCCATGCAAAAGAAAGATTAAAATCTTATTCAGTTTAAACTCTTGTTGTATCTTGTTATTAAAAGTATTTTTCTATGATGAAATTAATAAACTACTCTTATTATTCAAATACTATTTTTTGATTTTTTTTCCAATTCTGATTGGTTTAATATTCATTCATAATTTTTGTGATTGATTATATAGTTCATTATTTTTATTTTGCATAGTTGATTTTCTAACCCTTTTTAGGTTTTCAGTGACTTTTCCCCATTCCTTTTTGAAAATAGAAAAGGTGGATGATTTTTATAAAAAGGGGATTTGTTTAGGTAAGGGGGGGAGAAATATCATTAAAGAAGATAATATTATCCTTAGGGGAGTTTATATCCTAATAGGGAGTTAGTCATATTCATCATTTTAATCAGATGAGTTATAAACTCAGAGATAGATAAGTTTTTATTGTTTAATTATGAATAAGATGTACCTAAAAGATAATGGACTTAAGTTTTTCAAAGTTATTTTTCTATTTTATTTTTTTGATTTGTTCTTTCCAAAAGGGGGAGATTGTTGAGTAAAAATATTCTTTATGAATTTTCCATTCCTTTTGTTTTGGAAATCAAAAATTATTTATCAAATAACTTTACTATTAATTTGTATATCCAAAGTGTTTTTATAATGTTTTATGTAGAAAACATACAATTTTACCATACATTGAAATAGTTATAATGTATTCAAGAAGATAAACCAAATTTATTCATTAAGATTATCATAATGAATATAGAACAGAATATAATATGATTCATCCTTTATCAATTATGTTATAAAATTTTTTGTCTTGTCTTTCATACTAACAGTCTATTGATCGGATTAATATCAAAAACTAATAAACATGTGTGCCACATTCAGAAATATCATCATAATCATATATGAAAGGAAATCCATCGAATTAACTTTAGTTTAAATTATGTATATGGGAATCTACTTTTATCATATTAGAACATTTTTCTTTTAAATTATGATGGTTTATTAAATAACATTGGACTTTCTATTATAATATAGTCATTGAAGTGTCAGCTATCTAAGTTGTTGTAAAAAACTCAGAGAAAATATGAATGTTCGAAGATCAAGATGACCATTGGAAGGATTTCCTATAAATACCTAGTCATTTGAATAGTTTGGAGTGACTTCTTCCATTTCACTCTCAAATTTTATGAAGTGTACAAAGCATGAAAATCTTGTTATTAGTCTTTTTTATTGATTTAGATAGAGTCTCTATTAAGGAAATCTTATCAGGTTGCCTCATTAATAAATTGTTTTTAATTGATTTGTGTTTTTGATTGTGTAAATACAATTGAGGGCTTTTGAGGCTAGGAAGACAAATATATCAATCACAATATTGATCGAGGGCTTGTAGGGATTCAAAGACAGAGTCGAGCATCATATTAAAGGCACATGTGGATAGTGTGATAGATTTGATCATCATATCGAGTGTACATGGGGATAGTGTGATAGAGTTGATCATCGTATCGAGGGAACATAGGGATAGTGTGACAGAACCGATCATTGTATCGAGGGATTACCTTTATAAGGAAAGACAGACTTGATTTTAAGTATAAAATAAGGGACTATAGTCCATGGTTATTGGATACCCTTCTCTTTGGTATAAAAAACCCTATTCTTATAAATTTCATTGTGTAAATTTGTAATTGTTTTATCGTAATTTTATTTGAATAAAATAAATAAATTAGGGTAATTATTTTTGTAAATATGATAAATGTGATTACGATTATATGTTATATAAATAGAATTTCATATATTTATGTTTTTCATTCTCTGATATAATCATATCCAATCTGATTATGATATATCATATTCTTTATGATTAAATTTGTTTTAATCTGATATTATTGTAACTAAACTACTTAAGATACCTTAATTTAATTGGACTATGGGCCAAGTCTGAATCTGGTTCTTTGACATAAAGAGTATTGTAAATTTTTTTGTTTAAATAATTTTAAACTAAAGTTTTTTAAATATATAATTAACCCTCCCCACCCCCCTCTTGTATTTATTCTATCTATGATACATTCTTTAAATCATAAATAGTATATTACTAATATAATAATAAAATATGTCTTAAAAAAACATTGAAGTAATTAAATGAAGGAATTATGTTATACAACATTTCATAGGAAGTCATGTTGGTTTATGGTCTCAATAAGCATCTATTTTCAACATGTATAATAGTACTAATAGCTTATCTCCAATAAAACTTTGAAAGTTTGTATTTTTCTAACATACTCCTTCCCATTTCTACCAAATTTATATTCATTTTTTCTACTGATCCATTTTGTTATAGAGTATAAGGAGCACTATACTGATGTTTGGTACCATGATTTCTTAGATAAGTTTTAAAAGTATTGCTTGTGAATTTGGTACCATTATTTGTTTTCAGGTTCTTTATATAAACCCTCATTTCTTTCTCATCTTATTTTCTAAAAATCCATAACATTTCCACAACATCTTACTTATGTTTCCTAAACAATTTTTTTACCATACAAGTGAAATCATCAATAAAAGTGATAAAGTACAAATCTCCTTTTGTTTATTAATGTCTCATCATCCCAAACAAATCAGAATGAATAAGTTCAGGAGGTTTTGTATATTGAATCTCAACACTCTTATGACTTTTGTTATTCATCTTACCTTTTTTAAAAGTAACCAAAATATCTCTATATCTTCTTTTCAATTACAGAATATAATAGACAACATCAGCTTTAGAATGTTTTTTCATGTTTTCTACCCAAGGTTTCAAAGTCTTTAGTGCCACAATTTTTTTCATATTCAACACTCAAGTAATATGAGTTATAAAACTCTCCAAGTTGAAATATATTACCACTAGTCCTTTCTCCTTTTGTGATAAATTTTTCGTCTTTCATACTTCTAATGATACAAGAATATTTTTGGAAAATAACTTCTTTTCCATCATTACTAAGTTGAATTACACTAAGAAAATTATATTTTATCCCATAAAAAATAAAACTTCCTTATCATCATCATCATCATTAATTTTTTTATTAAAAAGTACCAAAAACAAAAAAGAAACATCCACCCCACCCCTCACCACACTCCGAGCACAAACGTTCAAGGAGGCCTGAAATGGTGGAGCCCAAGGGAATCTCCTTTAATGAGATTAACCCCCTTAGCTTTCAAATTGCCCACTGTATGTATACAAACATCCAAAAAGTAATCAAAATCCAATGACTCCAAGTGGTCCACCACCGTGTTCTCCTCCCTCCAGGTATGTAGGACCTGCATTCTGCTTCTAAGAATTATATTTCATTTTCTGATGACATAGTTTATAGAACAAGGAGATCTTCCATCCCCTTTCAAGGAGTTATGGACAATCAATGAATCCATTTCCACTTCCAAAATCTCCAGACCCTTTTTCTCACACTATCTGAGCCTATTTAGTATTTCCAAATCCTATGCTTGTAGGGAGGAGCCCTAACCCAACCTGATCAAGAATGACAAAAGAACTAACCCCTTGCCATCACGCACAGTGCATCCTCCCCGCATAGCCCCCAGCACACAAGAACCATCCATATTAAATTTCAAACCATACAAATGAGGTCTCCAACAAACCCAATTCCCTTATCTACTAGTGGATGGAAGAGTATCATAGAATCTGACTTTGAAACAAAGAAAATTTTGGGCCTCTTTCTAGTTCCTCACAACCTTAGCCAAGTCAATAAGAAGATTTTGATCCCACACAATAATAACATGAGTTGAAAAAGACGCACCTTCATACCTCACTCTATTCTGCGCCTGTTAGAGAAGCCAACACTCTGGTTGAAGCACCACCGAGCGAGCCAGGCGTTAAGGGCCTCCCCCCTGAGCCGTGATACCATCCTTCAAGAAATGTGAGATTGTCCACAACTTCGGTAGAGACTGCAGTGAATTCCCCAAGAATCCTCTACACTTCGCACACCCATTCACTATCAAAGAACATATGGTTTGTGGTCTCCACACTCAAAGCCTTA
Source organism: Viscum album (assembly GCA_963277665.1). Taxonomy (NCBI): domain Eukaryota; kingdom Viridiplantae; phylum Streptophyta; class Magnoliopsida; order Santalales; family Viscaceae; genus Viscum; species Viscum album. The sequence continues at coordinate 1,824,005,392 of OY728164.1, forward strand.
TAGCACACGCACTTAGAAACATAGGGGATACCACAACATTGGATATTATCATTCATTGGGACAACCCTATTCATGATCCTCCATGTGAAAAAATTGAAGTTGGTGGGAACACTCCGCACCTAGATAATCTCATCCCACACGTGAGGTTGGCCTTTCTCAAAAACAGTGCATCGAAAATCCTGTGACGAGAATAAACCCAAGGGGGCAGGTGAGAAAAAACATTTATCTGGATCCAAATTCAGCTCAATAACTTTAAACATGTTTCAATATTTTTATATCACCTATCATATGTGAATAACAACCACTATTAAGTATCCATGGTTCGTTCCTTTTACTTTCTTTCAATGTTTTCTCTACAACAAAAGATCTTTCCTCAAATGTATTCTTTCCAACTTCTCATTTATTTTCTATCATAAGAAATGTTTTCTAAAAGGAGTGTCATGTATATTTTGGCATTATTACCAGCCTAATGACATCTTCCAAAAACTTCTTATAGACATTCAAATTGATTTTTTGTTGGAAATTTTCTAACATCTTGAGTTTTTTCTTTTATAACTTCCAATGGGTTTGGAAAGTTACTCATCCTTCTTCCAACATTTTTTATCTTTTTTTCAAAACTTCTTCTGGGAAGTGACAAGTTATGAAAACAATTATAATCTCTCTACCCATACATTTCATAACACCAGTAGTAACCATCAATTCTTGATTTTTTTACTAATGTAAGATATTTCTCTATAGAAACTTTGTTGAGGTTGATAACTTCTTTCTATTTTATGATACTCTTGATGTGGACCATACTTCCTACTGAGGAAGTTTTCATATTTTGTAGATGTTATAGGTTTCTCACATTCCTTCTAAATCCAAATTTTCTTATTACTTATCTTATCACCTGAAATGTTAGAAATAATAGATGAATCATTATTTTTTAGGGGGGATAATTTCATCTGATTCTTGATTTTATCTCTCTCAACAATATTAGAATTATTATATTTTACTTATAAGAATTTTTTAAAGTTTCCATTCACATTCCTCAAGGTAATTTTAGACTCAATATGTTTTGATTGAAACTTGTTAACTTCTTCTTCCATAGCTTACATCTTTTTACTAAGATCTTCAACCATCTTTCCCTATTCATAAATTCTTAGTTTGTAACTTAAGATATCTTGGATGTTTTCTTCTTCTTTCTTGTCAACATATTTTTCACCTTCAAAAACATTTCCACTATCTTTATTTATCATTATGACTTATTTATTAAGAGATTTGTTTTGCTCAAGACATGTAAGAAGTTCTATTTTGAACTGATACTCTCTATAAGAATATTCACCATCATCTTCTTCACTATTTGAGGAGAATAATATTTTCTTAATTTTTTCAATGAATGTTCTAAACTTTTCTAAAATTTAAACTTCTTAAAAATTATTTTCAATTGAGTCTGATTTAGCTTTCTTACTCAGCATACTTCTCTTTTTCCTAGTAACCTTATTCTTATATTTTTTGGATGACTTTTCTTCTTTATCAATTTTGTTTCACTTATTCCATTGAGTTTTTTCATCAGATTCATCTTGATATTCACCAACTTTATTATTATAAAAATTCATAGCAATGTGTTTGATTCCACCACACTAAAAATATTTTAGATAAAGTTTACCGCCATACTTTCCTCTTCCTATTCGATAGTTTTTGGATATAAGAGACATGATTTGGTCATTCAAATCTTAATTATATTTATATTTGGAGTCACAAGGAACAACATCCTTATAATATGATATTTTCATTTTTCTCATGGGTTCCAAATCCATTTCATATTTTATCTTCTTTTTGAACATTGTAGTTTTTCTCATTTCATAAGAAATAAGAAAGTTATGTAACTCATCAAGAGATAAATCATCATTATCTTCTAAAGAAGAAATTTCTTAATCAAAATTGTTTGGAAAGTTTTTCATAAGTTTCTTCATAATTTTAAAATCTTACAGGACATCTCTAAATCCCCTAATGTTAAAAAAATTCTTTTACTCTGGTGAAGTATTCATCAATATTTTCTTCATCTCTCATTTTGATGTATTCATACTTACTATGCCATATTTTTATCTTTGCTTAATTTTCATTAGTATTCCCTTCAAAAAAAACTTTCCAACTTTTCCCACATACTCTTTGAGTGTTAAGACCTATAACCTTCATATAAATATTTTCTGATAAGGACATAAGGATATAATTTCTTGATTTTCCATCAACTTTGATATTTCTCTTATCAGTAATAGTCATCAGATCATCCTTATCAATAGGTGGAAAACCAATTGTAGTAGCATAAAAAACATCCAATCCTAGAGATATAAGATAAGTAATAATCTTATTTTTTCATCTATAATAATTTTTTCTGTAAAATATCAGAATTCCTATATTATTGACAGAATTGATATTATCTATGATAAGGATTCAACAAGGTAACCTTTGCTCTGATACCAATTGAAGTTCCAAATGATCGAATAACAATTGAAAAGGGAAGTTAAATTAGTAGTTCACTCTTTATATGTTTCAACACTTTTAGAAAATTAACCTCTGAAACCTATTAAATATCATTTCTTTATCATCTTTTATTAAATATACATGCATGAAAATGGAATGAAAGCAAGTAAAGAAAACAAGATTTGTAAGTTTCATCCTCAATGTGAGAACATACACCATTACCATAGCCATACTCATAGGTATATGGAAATTCATTATAATGATGAAGTGAATAAAAGTTGTGTCAACTCCTGTCAGAAACTTTCTATCTCCTGAGAGAAATGATTATACTGACTACCATCAGTTTACAAATTTTTCTTATAAACAATTTAGCCACAAAAAAATATAAATACTTTTGTCATTTTTCTCAACAAAAGATATTGTGTATGATGACCCTGAGTTTGATGAACACAATTTGATTGAATCAGTCCGATAAAATCAATACAATGCTCCCCTTATCAATTTGAAATTCTCAAACTCTGCTTGATTTCTCAGTATGGTCTTCTTCAGTCTGATCATCTCAGTCCAGTAAACAAAAAATTCAAAACTCTAACCTTCTTCTAAGATCTCATTATGAAAAATACACTTTAACAAGAATTTATACAGTGATCTAACTTTTTCACATGTTAAAAAGATACAATATACTAATGTACTCAACTTTTATTTGAAGGAGACTCATAATAACAAAGGCAGGAAACTGAAAAACATTTCTCGCTTACTCAAATTCAAAAACCCCAAGATTTCAAGATTTCCTTTAAATAAGTCTTCAATCCATTCTAATGTAACTTCATTACAATGGTACTTTATAATCTTATTATAATGAACTTCCTCAGGTCATTATGATGAAATTCATCAACTCATTGCGATGTGTCTTTATTTCTCATCTCATTACCATATGACTTTCTTCCTCAGCTTATTACAATCTAACTTTCTCATCTCATTACAATGAACATCCTCAGCAGATGACCTATCGATGTTACAGTTCATCTGATTGAAAACTTGAACTCTCCCATTTTTTCTTCTCAAGTAGACAAAAATATTTTAGAATCTTCACTTATTTTCCTAACTGATATCCCTTTAATGGATCATCATCAGCAACTCTGATCACTCTAATTTGTTATCGGTGTGAGGCATTCATCTTGATGAATGGTTCATGTTCTTGATCTGATGGATAGGCGTATTCTTCTGGTCTAATAGATCATCTTGAACTATATCTAACTGACTTTCTTCATTACATTATATTTCTCATTATGATGGAAAAATAATTATGATGTTCTGCATCCAATGATAACTCCACTCAGACACTTTTAAATTATTCAAACTTCATCAACTTAAATCATTCATACTTCTAAATACTTATGAGACTAGTACTTCTGGATATGATCTTCTATGTTTGGGTTTTTGGAAATGACGTAAACTATTCAGATACCTTCAACAACTGCCATTATTCAAAAGCTTTTATCATGAGACTTTGTCATGATTTATGATAACTCTGTGATAAGAATAGCATCATCTGATTTAAGGTTATAAAGTATGAAAACTTTCTAACTCCTAACTTCACTTTCTTAAAACATCCTCTTCAGCATAATTCTTACTTCCTTACTTAGTATATTATAACTTTTTAACATAAACTATGATTTATGGATCTTCAACATCATGCTGATGGTTATGAGTTTGATTGTTCATCTGATTAACAACTTTATAGAACTTCCATCTTACTTATTCCTTACAACTTCTGAGTCTAGTACAACTCAGTCCAAATAACCTAAGTCTGGAAAAAAACATTCTAAAAGATAAATAATTTTCTCCTCCTTTATGTTTGAGTCTAAAGCATCAACAACTTTCACTTATTTTTCAAAAATATTTTTTACAAGAGATTAGTTATCGACAAATACTAAACTTTTTTAAACATCACAAAGGTTATTCATTTCTTAATTGATTTATAAGACTTATATATTGTTTTCACCATGGTTATATTTCATGGAGGTCTCACAAATAGTAACGATAATTTTATTGATTTAATTAGTTTAAAAGAAGTTTTACTATTTTATTAGTAGTTGGGAAAAAATCAGGGAGGCCCAAATAAGGTGAGACCCAATTTCAAAAACATGTGAAATAATTATTCCATGATTTTGAATTTTTCCAAATTCATGTGAAATAATTTTTATGAATTCTTTTACATTTGGGTGTACATTTCATTGCTAGACATGATATGTGACACGTCTTCACAGAGCATGACAATAGTGACATCTATGGATCACTACATACTTAGCTATATGTGATTCATATATCACGGATGAAATTATCTTCACATGTGGATGCATCATTCATGTAGTGGTTTCCAAGTTCCTCTAGAGGTAAAAGTTCATTATACAGGATCACCTTCTTAATGAATATGTTTATACTCATATTGTATATCCACTTTTTTGTATACTAATTTTTTGTATATGTATAATGTATATTATTCTATATCATAGTGTATTTTCACATTAAAATTTTTCTAATATTATTTTCATATTGCATATTCATCTTGTATAAAATGCATATTATATATAGGATTATACTCATATTGGGATGGTCTTGCACCTCAGGCAGTTTTTTGAAACCAATTTAAATACATGGGATGTTGACTTTAGTATTCATAGTACATATTAAAAATATTTTTCAATTTTTTTATTTCATAATATGTTTTATATTCTCATTTATTAATATAATAATTGTGTTGTACTCCTTATCAAATAATTATACACCACAATATTCTCCTAGCCTGATATATTTTAGGTTGTTAACATCTAAAGGTTTGTCTCTTTCACTTTGTTTACTATTCGATTCATGAACAATTCTCTATAATTATTTTATTTTATGATTTTATTAATGAAAATTTTAAGGGTTAACTGTGAACCCACACAAAACATTATCCATATTAGACCAGTCCACTTAGAACCAATTAAACTCTAATAGACCAACAGATTACATCTTTGTCTAACAAATTAATGGGTTGTGCTTAGAAATCTCATCCCAAAAAGAGACATGAGCATTTGGAGTCACCATTGATGCCTCGAGAGTAAAAGTGGTCAAAATATTCAGCCACGTACCAAGCAGGTTGTCATCACTACCCATCACCTGCCCTCGTCGCCTCAAACAGCGCTCTGTCGAAGACGAATCCATCGAACATAACAAATATCCACCATAAACCAACTGACGTGTTACATCCTATGAGAAAACCATCGTGGCCTAGATCCTCAATATTCATTGGAATATGGATCAAAACCCAAGAGAGGGAAACGACACCCAAGGAAGCACTCGTGGTGGCTACCAATGAATATTCCCACAAAAAGTGCATGTTGGTTATACTATATAGAAAGGAATTTGTACTGAATTACTTTGAAGATATTTATACTACACCAAATCTTAAATATCTACATTGATTCTATAGATTTGGCTTATTTGGATGGTGTTTGTGAATCATTCATGGTTTATCCATACAATGCCATGTATATGGATAAATCTCAATTACTCTTATGCACTTAACGGATCTTAAATATGTAATATATACATATAGTGAAATTTACATACACTACAATATCATATAAGAATTATACACGTATACTGATACTTTTCTTGTGGTGTGAGCATATTATTATGTTAAAAATCCATATATTAAATATGAAATCTCCATATTATGAGTTGTTGTCTATATAATATTGATATTTTTGGTAAATACACAATAGTAACTTGTTTCAATTGGTTCTTTTACATATCTTTGTTATATTTTAATAGATATATGTTAGGTTTTGACTCTATTAGGACTAATTAACCTATCTGGTACAAATTATAATAGAGATCGATGCGCTGTCTATCCCCGTTCATACATTAGTTTACATTAATTTTTAAATTTAGATTATTTTCCCACTGCATAAATAGAGTTTTTCTATGTTTTATTTTATTATAATTACACATTCATCACATTTTATTAACACTGAAAGCATATTTTCTCCCCATAAATATGAATTTGTATTTTATCAAATGAAGTAGACTCAAATATTTAAAATTTGGGTCGTTAGTTTGTTCATTCAAATAAAACATGTTTTCATAGAATAAATAGTATGTAATATGTTTTTCACAATTTTCATAATACACTAGGAAAAATGATATGTAGTATTAATTATGTATATATATGTACTGCATTAAAAATTCCTAATTATATTTTCTATATGATTATATTATAGTATAAATTCATGTCTCATTTAATAATTGTTGGTTGTTTCATGAAAAAATAATCTATTCCAAAAAATTGATAAAAAACTCAAATTAAACAGCACACTTGACATGGATTTAGGTCAATAATATTCAATTTCAAGTTTCACCTAATTTCATTCATAAGAAAATAAAGGCCAAGATAATGGTGTAACTTTATTTTCTTTTCAAAATTACTTTCAAAGGGTTTCCTTATGTCACTAGTGTGTAGATCTCGTCATAGAATTCAATTTGATATGTGACAGAGCCCAAACAGACACTTGGATCAAAAGTTATGACTATTTGAAGTTCAAGTTACGTTTTCAACTTATTTTAGATCATTTATTGATTTATTGATTTTTTTTATCATCAAATTGTTATTAAATGGATATTACTCAATAATAATTAACAAATTATTAATTAAAAATATTTTAAAAATATTTTATAACTCATTTGCACAAAATATATTATATATTATGTCTAAATGTCTATTTATCCTTAACTAAAACATATTTAAAATATATATATTATATTTATATTAATATAAATATATTTATTTTTAATGAAATATACCTTTTTATAAGTTCTAGAAAAAAATACTGATAAAGACCCCCATTTATTAGCGCAACTAAAAAGCACTGATAAAGGGTGGCGCTGTGTAAAACTGTGTCTGCAGTAGTGGATATGACTAAGAGTGAGAGATATCCGAGAGTGTTGATAAATTGGGGGGTATGAGCGGTAGAAAAAAATAAAAATATTTTTCTAATTATATTTGTGTGATCTTTATCATCATTTTTTGTAACATTGATAAAGAATGTATGTTTTTAGGACATTTTGGTTTACAGTGCTTTTTGTGTGGTTCATGTTTTGGAGATTTGAGCATGCTGGGAGTGACTCGATCATGGGGTTCAATTGATGTTGCAATGTGTTGGATTCCACGGTTGGGAAGGTATTGTGGATCTTTGAGGATTTGGTGTATATATTGTCATGTGAGGCTTATTTTCATTCCTACTATAATGTATTATTAATATACAAGCCCAACACAAATTGATGTGGTGGAGTGGGGATTTGGGGTTTGGGCGGCAATCAGAGAGTTAAAACTACCACAAAACTGGGAAAGGTAAGCACATCGTTTTATCAGCACTAAGAAAAAAGCACTGATAAAGGGGGGGCTTTATTAGTGCTAGCTAAAAGCGCTGATAAATCTACCCTTTATCAGGGCTAAAAAATGTGCCGATAAATGTGTTCCCTTTTTCAGCGCTAGTCTTAGCGCTGATAAAAGTTTTTAATAATAATTTATATATAATTATTATATTTATATTCATAGTGTTTATTTTTATATATTAAATAAAAAACAAATGTTTATAATTAATATATATATTTTAATAATTCAATTATATATATATATATATAATGTTTTAAAAAAAGTATAAGATTATAATTAAATATATGTGTGTTTCCAATGAATTTGGACAATTAATATATTGATCATGTGTGCATATATGTTATGTATCATCATGAATGTTCATTTATACATTACACTCTTCTTATTATTCATGTTGTCTATTGATGGCTCATTTTTTATTATGTATATTTTTCTAGGTGTGTATGATTAATTCATGATACCCATATATATACTATATTATGTAATCAATACTTATAAAATTACATTAAATATATTTAAAGAATAATTATATTTATTATATTTATAATTAATAAGTTTTAAGTATATATAAATATTTTTTAAATATAGTTATTTGTAATTATAATTATAATTATATATATAATTATAAAATTACAATAACTACATATATTATAATTTTATAAATATATATTTATAAATATATACAAATATTTATAAATATATTAATTTATAGTTATAATTATAACTATATATATCTATATATTTAAAAAATTATAAAATTATAATAAATATATTTATTATACTAATTATAAAGTTATAAATATATAATTAAATAAATATATTTCTAAATATATACAAATATTTTTAATTATAATTCCTAAATAAATATAGATATATTTAAATAATTAAAAAATTATAGTAAATATATTATATATATATATATATATTTATTTATTTATATACAAATATCTATATATAAATACAAATAGTTATAAATATAATACTAAATAAATGTAGATATATTTAAATAATAAAATAATTATAATAAATATATTAATTATATATATTTATAAAATTATAAATATATTTTTATAATTTTATAATTACATATATATACTTATAATTACAATAGTAAATAATTTATTTATTATGACTTTTAATTAAAAATAAATATTTATTTATTTATTAGTTATAAATATAAATAAATATTTATTTATATAAATAATTATTAATTCATAAAAATATATATTTATTATTTACATATATAATTTTATATATAATTAAATAAATATATAGAAATATTGAGAAATAAATACAAATACTTATATTTATAGTTATAAATAAATACAAATATATTTCAATAATTATAAAATTATAATAAATATATTAAATATAAATATTAATAAAATTATAAATAATATAAATATAAATTTTTTATAATTTTATAATTATTTAAATATATATATATATTCATTTATAATTAAAATTATAGATATATATATATTCATATAAATAATTATAAAATTAGAAGAAATATAGTTATATTCATCTATAATCTTATAAATATATATAATTAATAAATTTATTATATGTATTTCTAAGATTATAAATGTAATTAGTATATTTCTTATAATTTTATAATTATTTTTAATTATAATTTTGTAATTATAAATAGGTATTTATCATGTATATAAATTTATAAATATATATAATAAAAGAAATAAATTATTAACATTATATCTTTATCAGCTCTTTTTATTTTAGTGCCGATAAAACATACCTTTATCAGCGCTTTTTAGCTAGTGCTGATAAAAGGTTCACCAGGTTCTATAAAAAAACCCTAACTTTCTCCTCCTTCCTTGCACCCCTCGAGCTCTCGCGGAATCCGATCGCTTTCGTCGCGCGTCCTCCTCCTCCTCTCCCGCCACCTCTCCTCTACTGCGAACCACACCACTATCGTGCGCCTCTCCTCCACCACGAACCAACCATTGTGCGTCTCTCCTCCACCATGAACCAATCTATCATGTGCCTCTCCTCCACCTTGTGCCACACCTCTACCATGAGAAAATCAGATCGCCGCATGCCACACCTCCGCCATGCACCACACCTCTGTTGCGCACCACTTCTCTGCTACAAACACACCTCTGTCGCACACTGAACGACACCTCTATGGTGAGATTTCTCCTCTTTCTCTTTGTTTGATGGTGATGTTGTGAATTATACGAGCTAAACACCCCACTGAAAATTGTGGTCATTGGTGGTCTTTATTTTCATACTAAATGAATTATATATTGGTTTATTTTTGAAAAGAAATTGGTGGTCCTCTAGTGAAACGTGATTGTATGCCCTAAATGTGTGTGTGTGAACATGGAAAAGGTTATGCCAAGTATGTGTTGTAATGATCATGTTTAAGGGTTTTTCATATTTTTTTCACTTATACCTTTTTAAAAACTTTTTAAATTTTTTCCAATAATATTTTGGGTTTATCAAAAGATATCCATAATACCAATACATTCTTCACTTCCTCAGATGTTTCTTATCTTCTGAACATTGTTTAGTTAGTTGTTTGTATGAAACTCATTAATTGATATGTCTTGGGTGCATGATTATTTTAAACCCCTTCTTTATCTAAATTATATTTAATTATGCTAGTTTGGATGATGACATAATGATTCCTTATCAAGGTAACCTTCAAGTTAACTTAAATGGGTTTCCCAAAGTTCATTTATCCATATATTGTTATAACCACTTTCTAATTCACTCTATGTGTTTGTGTAAATTCCTTATAGGCCCCTTTCATGCACTTATATTTTTAAACAGTTATTCAAGCCACCTAATGACCTTGAAACATTTTCTATAAGTAATAAATTAAGAATTCAACTTTATTTCCTAATTAAATGTCTCTTTTTGAAGGGAATTTGATTGTTATTTAACACTGGTGTTCTTTTGTTATCATTTTATGAATATTATATATAAATTTGATTTAGTAATATGTAATGATATCTTATATGATTTTTTGGAAACCCCTTTATGTATGTTTGATATATTTATGTTGGAATTTAATTCATTTATTATTTAAAAAAGTTGTTCATTAAGTTTTGAATTGTGTTTGGTCTCAAAAAAATAATTTTATGTGTTCAACTTGGGTGAAATATTAAGGATAGTTTGGAAAATTCATAAAAATAATTTCATGTTTTGGTTATCAATGAATTCTCAAAGTCCTGGTTGGAACTTTATAAAATGAGTTTTTGATTTTGGAACATTTTATCTATAATATATTTTATTTTGATGGTTATATAAAGTGGGTTGATTTTCTTTTGGAATTTGTTATACATGGGTAAAGGGGGTTGTTTTAGTGAAGTTTGTTTAGAGGTGAGATGAATAGTTTTTTATGTCATTTAGATTTTATGTGATTGACTTCATGATTGATTTTGATCTCCTCTATTTCATTTATCATGAGAAACCCAGTTACTTAGGGGGGAATAGGACATGTACTTGATAGAAATTTATTTTATGTCACTAGTATGGAATTTCATCCCCACACTTACTAGGAATCAATATTTTCTCCCTAGATATGAATCAAAACACTTCACTTTCTAGGCATTGATACATTCTCATTGAAAAACACTATTCCACCAAAACCCCAACCAATAATACTCTTTGATCCATCCCTCTAATACACATCCACATTTAATGCTCAACATCATTAAGGCATATCCTTCTACCCTCATGGATCTAGATTTTCTTGGACACACCTTTTAAAAAAATAATGCTTTCATCTCATGGTTTCCTATTCTACTGAACATATCGCATCTGACTAATTCAAAATCAATGTAACTTTTGAACTCTCTAATAGTATGAAGGCCACATTCCCTCAAATTCTGAATACTCCACCATTAAATATAAATCCAATCCTTACCCATTTCAATGGAACCACCACTTTTTTACTTGTGCAATTCCATTAAATATTAGAAAATGACTTCACTAGAGGAAACTCAGTAGTCCTGAAACCAAGACATTCTATCGAGTCTTGATAAAATAATCACCATATGTTATGTAACTAGGCTTTAATACCACTTTTTGGTAACTGATATTAAAACAAGAAAAATATATACCACTAGTTGGATTTGGTAAAAATCAACAATCCTAATGTTAAACCCCAAAAACATAAATTAAACCCCCATAACATGGAGATAATTAAATAAATTCCAGAACATACCTAAATTGAAACAAATCCCCAAACCTGATATACCATTATATAGAAGTAAATCTAAAGCTAAGTCACTACATCAGATCTCTACCTTCTAGTTACAATTACCTCATGGTTTTGAAAATACCTCCCCAAGAGTAAAATGAGCAATAAAGGATGAATGCATGACATAAATGGAATAATCACACCACATGAAATTTATATTGTTTGTATTCCAATCATACTTCATAGATAAATACATTGATATTTTTATTAAGGGATAAATTTATTTATAAAGGAAACATATCTTTTTTTATCCCTACCTATCCACAGCTACCTGAGACACATTCTGGATACCCTAGTCAAATAACCATAACAACACATGTAATTAATCCTTCCACCCGCAAGAACTTTACGGTGAATCCCCTCAAAAGGAAAAATGATATAATTCAAGTGATTATAAAATAATATTTTCTTATTAGCATAATTTTATATCTAAATATATAAATTATTATTTTATTACAACTTTAACAAATTATATGAATGGATTATTAACTATTTATATTCAATGTTATGAAGTGGTCGTGACATTTAGGTTGACGCATCCATCAAAGGTACCAAACCTAGATTTTCTTTATGAAATTTTGTTTAAAAGGTTCTAGAATATTTTGGACTTTATTTTGATAACCTCGTGAATGAGTTTTGGAGAGTTAAGAGTTCTCTTGAGACTTATAATGATACTCTCTTCACTTTGATTCTAGAGGTTACTGATACGAGTTCAGTTAAGAATTTTTGAATGGCTGGTCTTTGTAATGTCATTTATAAATTCTTTTTGAAGATTTTAGAAAATAGACTACGGGAAATCAAACAATCTATTAGTTTAGTACAATAGTTCTTTTCTTATTTTGAATTGATACATGATGTACTTAAAAGGATTGGGAAAGAAACATAGTTTCTTCTAGTGATGAGTGGCATAGGGAAATTCTTTGTGTGAAAGGAATAACACTTGAGAAATTTTTTATTATGTAATGGGTTCACGATTAATTATTTTCTTAGGTGTATTTATAAATGAAGGGCCCAATAGTACTTCATGTGAGAGAAATATACATTTTTCTTGGGGTGTATAACCAATTTATTTGGTGTGATATAAGGATAATTAGGATAATTTAGTGTTTATAGTAAACTGGAACACGAATGATTCATGGTTGTGAGTGTGGTCACTGACTATAGAACATATCCATTAGGACTCTGGTGTTGTGGTGAAGGATAATTGATATAAAAAGACAATGGAATCATGGATAAGAGATATCCAATGGTGGGGATCACTATATCAAATGCTTATAGAAATTATTATTATTACACCTACCATTGGAATAATGTGATGGAATTATAAAAAACTAATTGATTTGTGATGAATCAAGGTGTTTTCTATGTGTCTTTTATAAAGTGTCTCTATTGGGATATATGTATTTATTAAAATTCCTAAGTGGATCTTTTAAAATGATTCAAGTGTTTTGAAATGTTTCTTAGAGGGATGTCACTAATTTTAAATGATTAAGATTATTAGGCCATCAAGTTGTCTTGAATGCTTTGAAAAGGGAATTTTGGTTTTGCGAAAGAGTGTTTGGAACTGATTTATTTATTTTGAAAGGGGCGTGTTATTTTAAAGAGTAATTTTGTAAATGGTTGGTTTTTTAATGGGATTTCAAGTGTACATTTTTAAATAGATTTCAATGGACATTTGAACTGTAGTTTTATAATAATCTTTTAAGTTTAGATTTTTATTTAATTAGGAAAACCATTACATTATATCAATATTTTGTGTATTTATTTTATTAAATACTAATATCACTGAATCAAACAGGATAGATTTGAATAAAGAATAGATGGATTCCAATCATTTGACAAGAGAATATGAAGATGGAGTGAAATAATTCATCAAGTTTGAAAAATACCATGCATATGACCCTTCTAAAATCCTTTAACCATGTTTACGCTGTTTTTATTCCAGACAAGTTAGTACAAATGAGTTGGAAGAACACTTGATCTATCATGGAATAGATCAAAGTTATAAATTTTGCAATAAACACAATGAAAAAAGAAAATGTATCTAGTGGTTGGGATAACAGTGCATTTTATGGATCAGCTGATATGATTACAAGTGTGGACAATGAAGAAGATCGCATCAAGGACAAGATTACAGATGTGAATGATGATGAAGATTGTATTGAGGAAATGACAAGGACATTTGAAGATAAACTTTTTGATTGCCCAAAATTGTTTGATCAGTTAAAGAGTTGTGCAAATATGCCTTTGTATGGTGGTTGCACTAAATATATAGCATTGTCAGTCGTATTGAAGTTATATAATTGGAAAGTAGGAAACAAATGGAGTGATTCCAGTTTTATCGAATTACTTTCTCTCTTGAATGACATGCTCTTAGAAGATAATGATCTCCAAATCCAAACACACAATGCCAAATGAATGATATGTTTGATGGTTATGATCTCTAAATGAATGCACGCCTTCCCAAATGACTATATACTATTTCATAAGGACCAAAAATCACTTATAGAATTCCCAAAGTGTGGTTCTTCTTGATATAAGAAATATGAATCTGGTCCTATGAATGTTGTATGTAAATTTCCAATCATTCTAAGGTTTAGGTGCCTATATAGAAGTGTGGAGACCACAGGGAAATCGACGTGGCATGTAGACATAAGAAATAAATATGGGAAACTGCGTCACCAGGAAAACTCTTCTTAGTGGAAGAGAATTGATCATGAGTATCCTAATTTTGGAAACAAGCTGAGAAACCTTCATCTTGCGTTATCTACAGATGGTGTGACTCCTTTTGGTTTTCAAAGAATCCCAAAGAGTACATGATTGGTTATGTTGGTAAATTATAACTTGCCAATGTGGTTATGAATGAAACAAAAACATATCATGATATCTATGCTTACATCAGGACTGAAAAAACCAGGTAATTATATTGATCTTTATTTGGCTTCATTGATTGAGGATTTGAAATTATTGTGGGATTCTGGTGTTACATTATATGATGCTTTTAGAAATGAAGATTTCACATTGAGGGTCATGTTGTATGAGATGATAAATGACTTTCCTTCTTATGGAAATTTTTTAAGATATAGCATTAAAGGAAGTCATGGGTGTCTTCTCTACGAACAAGGTACAAAATCAATTAGGTTGAAACATTTATTAAAACCCATGTTTCTAGGACATCACAGATTTCTAACCCCAAAACATAAGTATCGATCTTGGACAACATCATTTTATGGAATTTTAGAAGAATGTACAACACAATCTCCACCAACAAGTAATCAAATATTTGAGAACGTAAAATATGTGGACACTTCTTTTGTTAAAGCATTTTCAAAAAACCTTATGAAAAACAGTTGGAAGAAGTGATCAGTTTTTTTTTTGCATTACCATAATGGAATTGTTAGTATTTCAAACACTTTTTTGATGTTATGTATGTTGAGAAAAAATTTATATGACAGTGTCATTGTCACGTTGCTAAATTCACCCGAAAAAACAAAAGATGGAATTAAGGCTAGGTTGGACATGGTTTACATGGAAATACGAGAAGAGTTGGTGCCAATGAAGGGTGAAAATTGAACATTTATTCTTCCACCTACTTACACTCTTTCTAGGTAGGAGAGATATCCGTTTTTCAACTTATTGGATTATGTAAAGGTTCTATAGGGATATTCATCGAATATCATGAACATCGTGTCAATGGAAAATTTAATGTTAAAGGGTATGAAATAACATGACTACCACATTTTTATGAAAGATCTAATTCCTATAGATTTATGATGTATTTTTTAAAATAATTTCCTTTATACATTAACAAAGCTCTATTTCTTCTTCAAAACTTTATGCAGTAAAGTTATAGACCCGACGAAATTGTCGAGTATGGAAAGAGAAATTACTGTCATATTATGTAAATTGGAAATGTTATTCCCACCAAAATTCTTTGATATGATGGTTCATTTTATAGTTTACTTGGTAAGAGAGATTTGACTATGTGGTCATGTACACTATAGATGGATGTACCCCGTTGAACGGTATATAAATATTTTGAAAGGGTGTGTCAAAAAATGAAGTTGGTGAGAGGGTTGTATTGTGGAGAGATATATTGTTGAGGAAGCCCTTGAATTCCATAACAAATACCTATCTGGTGTAGAAATCATTGGTCTAATGAAATCTTTTCACATTGGTCGGCTTGCAGGTGAATAAATTTCTGGAAGAGAGGTTGTCACAACCAATATTACAGATGAGGAATAGTCCCACCATTACATTTTTCATAATATCTTGGATTTTTACCCATATTTCAAAACCCAGGAAGAAATAATTATGAATTTGAATCCATAAAGGGCTGAAAATGGGTATCAAATACACATAATCGACAGTTTATAGGATGGTTTCAGGACCATATATTTAAGGATTCAGATGAAAATACGGACTCAATTTCAGAATTAATTCGATGGCTAGTTGGAGGACCAAATGTGTATGTATTATCTTATAATGCTAATATAATTAATGGTTATACATTCTATACTAATGAACATGATGGAGACAGTACCATGAAGAATAGTGGAGTTACACTTGTAGCTGAAGCGATGCATGTTTTTGGTGCTGAGAATAGAAATATAATTTATGTGAATATGTCATACATTGGCATTATCAAACAAAAATGAAATTTGGATTATATGAACTTCCATGTGCCGATTTTCCAATGAAAGTGGGTTGATAATAGGAGTGTTGTAAAAATAGATGAGGTGGGATTCATGAAAGTTTATTTTACTAAAAAAAGGTCTAAAATGAACCATTTATAATGGCATCAAAGGAAGTACAAGTATTTTATGTAACAGATACCGCAAACCAAAAGTGGTTAATTGTTCTGTTACTAACCAAAACCACTAAAGGTTTAGATGAAAATTCAATAGAGGATGACCCTTTAATTGGGATGTCATAGTTATTTTGTAGCAGTCCCAATGTATATGGAATTTTGTATGTCATAGGAGAGCACAATGAAGGGATTTGGAGAGTTGATATAGGGGTCAAATCCCTTCATCCTTAAAAAATAAAAAAGAGTTCAATAATCAAGTTATATTTTTTGTAATATACATCGTGTTACCTTGTGTTATTATCAGTTCACTGTTGCTTTTATGTAGTCTAAATTAAATATTAAACTGCTTTTACATATAATGACTTCAGCACATGATGATGCTCCCAATCTCGAGGAACAATAGGTATCTCAACTTTCTGTTTCTTGTAGTGTAGAGGAAAAACAGGTCTCTCAACCTATTGTTTCTCGTAGTGTAGAGGACCAACAGGTTTCTCAAACTATTATTGTTATTGCTCCAAGTGTATAGGTACAACCACCATATGTACATGACGATGATAACTCTTCGGAGAAACATATTGATTATGTTGAAACCAAGGAAATGGTAGGCAAAGAAACACTAGAGGCACAAAAAAAATAGGAGCATCGTAGTTTGATGGTGTTAGAAAAAATTCTTAAGGCAAAAGCGAAAGGCATCAAATACAAGATCGGATGGAATAAGCGGGGCTAGCATGTTAACCCCAACAAGGCTATGTTCAATTGTTACATTGGAATCTTCACTTGGAAAGGCAACACATTTTGATTTATGTATAATTGTGTCACCATGTTGTCATTGGGCTTAAGACACTCATGTTGGGAGATATTAATCATTATGATATCATTTATTTAATTTACTAAAAAATAAAATAATGAAACATTGACTTACTCTTCATCATCTGTTATAGAGTTCATTTATAGTGTATGACTCTCACAAGGATTATGTATTAAGGGTTACTAGAAGGATTCATAGAGACTTTCACACTATTTTAATGAGGTGTTATCTTAAAGATGTTGAAGGGAAAAGAAACCCACACCCACCTACTATTTATGCCCACTTGATAACCCAAGGATTCACAGAGGCTTTTATTAGTGTTGTCAATGTAAGTGAAATTCTGGAGTATGATTGGCTAAGAGGCTCAGTTGTAAACGTATAGATGAGGTATGTTTTCATGATTTGGTTTTCCAAAATCTAATATACTATGATTATTATGACTAAATACATTTCATATTTTTCATAGGTGTATATATGAAAACCAATTGAATGGATTTACCCATGAACAAAAATTTGGACTCGTTAGTCCTTAAGTCACCTCTATAGAACAAAGAAAAATATAATCCAAGAAAGAGGGTGAATGAGTGGAAGGTCTGCTCAAATCATTTAATATAAAAATTACAGATGAAAGACTCTTCTTAATACCAACAATACATGGGTAAAACTCTACAATTTAATTATATCAAATATATTTTAATTTCATTCATTAATTTTTTTGTGTGTTCTTAGACAACATTGGATACTCATTATAGTTAATTTGAATAATATGAAGATTTATTTCCTAGCACATGAGCCTCAGCCCAGTTGGTGAGGTATCCTTAAGTGCATCCATGAGACCCAGGTTCAAAACCAACTAGAGGCATATTTCCTGGGTACAGTAGCAGCACTGTAGATGGTACTGTAGCAGGCATTGTAGCAGTGTTGTGGCAGAACTGTACATTGTGCGGGTACTGTAGCAGGCACTATAGCATTTACTGTAGTAGGTATTGTTCGGTACTGTATCAGCTGGAACTATTCACCTTGGTCCATCGGTATGGGCTTGGAGTCCTTAAGGATTTTGGGCCACCCAAGCCTTCGGATCAGTATGGCTTTCGGGCCACCTTTAAGGACTTCAGGCCACCTCAAGGTCTTCGGGCCACATGTTGTTGCCCCAGGCAGACTCTACAAAAAAGGAGCAACCCCAGACTTGGATTCAGAGTATGTGCACTCACCAGAGTAGAGCCAAATGGATTATCAGAATGAGAGGGTATATCTATGCCATTGGGACCATCCTGTGCTTGCATGGGAAACCTAGCTAGACGACCATGCAAAGGTGGAGAGCTACTATTATATTGCAGATACTGGGGAGGGGCAGTTCCTTGTAGATAATCTGGTTGAATTCTCTAAGACCTTCGGGTCATGTAATCTCCTAAGCCTAAGGACCTTGTAATCTCTGAGCCTACGGGTCTTGTAAGGGTCCCCCCTCATCCCTTGAAAGGGAGGTTATCAAAAATAAATAAATAAAAGGCATTTGATCCATTCATATAAAGATTCATTTCCTAGATTCAATGCATGGATATCCAACAAACTAACCACACATGATAGCGTTTTCCAATTTGTAACACACTACATCCAAAATTTTAGAACTAAACATCTAGTTATATAATTTATATTATCTCTTAATGAGGATTATGTTATGATAGGGCGGTGTTTGAATATCATCTACATCATGGAATGAGGCCATAGGAAAAGGACAAGAAACATCACAAGTATTACGACTCGATACAAATCAGGGTATATATAATAAGATTTCGCTAACCAAACACATATAAAAAATAACTTATTTTTCTCAATGTTTCTACTGTGTCCGAAACAAACAAACGATAAAACTGTGGTTATTATGTTTGTAAATTTATGAAAGAGATCATATTCAATGAACAAACCAGCATCTTTGAAGAGGTATTTTCGAAAATAATTACTATTTCATTTAAAATATTTATTAATCCTCTATGTGTTTATATTTTTTCAGTACTACCATTATTGTCGAAAAGAATCATATTCACAAGCAATATAAATTCATTTATAAATGAATATACAACATACCTGATGGAAGAATGTACACAAATAGAATAAAGATGTGATCGGTATGACTCGAAGTGTCTATTTTTATTTAAAATTGATAGTATTTTTAGAAAAAAACAACTGACATACTAAAAATTGTGAAAATTCATTAGGATTGATTTGATACATTAATACAATGATGCATAAGTCATTTGTGACATGTAGGAATCAACTGAACCTAAATATAATGCATGGTATGAGCATTATAACTTTAAGTGTGTATTTTTATATTAAATTAACAATAAATTTATCAAAAAAACACAACAGTCATACTGAAATCTTAGAAAATTCATTTGGATTGTTTTGATTCTATAGAAAAAAAATCCATCAATAATTTGTGACAAGTAGGAATCAACCACATCTCAATCTGACGAATGGTGTGACCGATATGACTTAAAGTGTCCGTTATGAGTTTAAAATTGACATTTTAGTTCAAACATGTCACTCACTGGAAACCAAGAAAACCCGTTCTGATTGTCTTCATAATTTAGGACAACAATTCATAAGTTTGTGATGTGTATGAAGTAGTCTCATGTCAAACTGACGCACAATGTGACCAGTATGACTCAAAATGCGTGTTTCCAGATTGAAATGATATTTTAGTAAAAAACACAACTGACATACTAAAAACTGAGCAAACACATTCAGATTGTTTTGATACTTTATAAAAACAATCTATAAGTCATTTTTGATGTGTGGGAATCAACCACACCTCAATCTGACGCATGGTACGACCGGTGTGACTCAAAGTGTCTCTTTTTATTTAAAATTGACATTAATTTTATTAAAAAAACCCAACTGGAATACTAAAAACTAAGCAAACACATTCGAATTGTTTTGATAATTCATAAAAACGATCCATGAGTCATTTTTTATGTGCAGGAATAAACCTCACCCCAATACAATGCATGATGTGGCCAGTATAAATCAAAATATGTCTTTTTATTTAAAATTGAAATTAATTTAAATAAAAAGAACAAGTGATATAAAAAACCGAGCAAACGCATTCGGAAATTCTTGATACATTAGGACAACGATGCATGAGTCATTTGTGACGTGTAAGAATCAACCACACCACAATATGACGCACGATGTGACCGATATGACTAAAAGTGTATGTTATCAGTTTAAAATTTAAATATTATCTCAAAATGTGTCACTCACTAAAAACCAAGAAAACGCTTTCCAATTGTCTTCATAATTTATGATAGTGATTCTTAAGTCTTTTCTAACATGTATGAAGTAGTCTCACATCAAATCGATGCATGATGTGCCCGGTATGACTCAAAAAGCGTGTTTTCGGTTTGAAATGATATTTTAGTAAAAAAACACAACATACATTCTGAAAATCAAGAAGATGCATTTGGATTGTTTTGATACATTAGAACAACGATCCATGAGTCATTTGTGACGTGTAGGAATCAACCACACCTCAATCCAATGAACGAAATGACAGGTATAAATCCAAATGTGTTTTTATTTAAAATTAACATTAATTTAAGTAAAAAGAACAAGTGGCATACTGAAAACTGAGCAAATGCATTTGAGTTGTTTTGATACTTTAAGACAATGATTCATGAGTCATTTGTGATGTGTAGGAATCAATCGCGCTTCAATCTGATACACGGTGTGACCAGTATGACTAAAAGTGTATGTTATCAGTTTAAAATTGACATTTTAACTCAAAACATCTCACTCGCTGAAAACCAAGCAAACGCCCTTCGATTGTATTTATAATTTATGAGAGTGATTAGTATGTCCTTTGTAACGTGTATGAAGCGGCCTAACCTCAAAACGACACACGATGTGACCAGTATGACTCAAAATGGGTGTTTCCGGTTTGAAATGATATTTTAGTAAAAAAACAAAACTGTCATACTGAAAACCGAGCAAGCTCATTCGGATTGTTTTGATAGTTTAGAACAACGATCCATGAGCCATTTCTGATGTGTAGGAATCAACCATAGCTTAATCGGACAAACTATTGTGAAAATTGTTTATAATAATAGAGAAATCCAAAAATTTCAAGATGAGTAAAATTCTAAAGAAAGATTGAAAAAAATCGAAAAGACTGAAAAAAAATTAACTGAAGAAGAAATGTAGCGTGAAAATTGTTTGTTTACAAAAAAAATAGAGTTTGAGGATAGTAAAAAGAGCAGAAATTCAGAAGACCAATGAGATTAATGAGTTCTCTAGACAAATTTAATGATTATGATAAATATAGAGAAGTGGAGATTAATTTTATATTCATTGAAAATAATTTAAATTAGAAACGTAGATGAAACAAATTAAAAGAAGAAGCGAAGTAAAAAACGAATTACCAAAAAAAGATAAAATACGAAGTTTAAATGAGTAAAAAAATTTAGATATTGAGACTTTTAAAATGGTTTTTAAAAAAAAAGATAGTTAAAAAAGAAAAAATTAAAAATTAAAAACAGAATAAAAAATAATAAATGAGATTAATGACTTCCATGTTTTTGTTCTAAAATCTATATTTAAATAACAAACAACATGTTTTTGTATAAAGAACGCTGAAATAAGCTAATATATATATTAAATGGAAAAGATCTGGAATAATTTTGACTTAATATAGTGGACATAAGGACATGATTTAAAAAAAATTATATATAATGAAAAAGAAATAGAAAATAAGATTTCCATATGAGGAAAACAAATTACAATGTAACTTTTTTTAAAAGATCTGAATAAAAACATTGGATCATTAAAAAGGAAACTGATTTTATGATATGAATTTGATCAAATAATAAATAGAAAAATAGAAATGTAAAACGACGTAGATTTTTATTGGATTCTGAGATTTAGATTTGATTTAAAAAAAAACATAAACACAAACGACCGAGAATCAAAGGCTACAAGGTTCCAAATCAGATGGGAATGTGAAAACCCGTCGGACACCAATGTTCGGGCGGTCCAGACTGAGCACTCGGCGTGCCCCGCTGTCCAGATTGCAGCACCCCATGTCGATGCACTCCACGTACACGACCATCTACATCCCCAAGATCGCCACCGGAGGGACTCCGATCACCCGCACCGGCACACCCCACTCCTTCCCCTCCGCATCTTTCATAACCCACACCTCGAACCCCTCCCCCCGTTCGCACAGATGCTGGGTTGCTTCATTTCCTTCCCTTTTGATGAAAGAGAAGGACCAGGCTGTGAAGCTTTAACTTAGAGACTAGATTTTCCTGATGAGGGAGCCAAAAGATTGGAGCCCACCATCATTAAACCTGATAGCCTTGATGATGGTGAGACAATCTGATTCAATGTGGATAGCTTCCCATCCCAATTCTTTTTCAAAATTCAACCCGACAAGGACAACGAAGGCTTCAGCAACGACGAGCTCCCAGATGGCGTGGTTTGATTCATGTTTGGAAACTATAATATGGCCATGATGGTCCTAGGCCAAGAGTTCAATTCCAATAACTCTATCCTTTGAGATGGACACATCAACACTGATCTTTAAGATCCCTTCTGGGGGAGGGCACCATCGTGAGACAGTTGTGTGAGTGTCAAATAGCCCATGATGATCAGAGTCTCAATTCCACCCCTCGATCCAGGAGTTATCTCATTCATTCCAGACCCCAGAAGGAATTGTAGTGTGATTAAATATGAAGTCATTTCATCAAACCTCGATGATCCAAGCCATGATGCACCATGAGACAACTTTATCAGCAGCGAAAGATGAAGAACACAACACCGGCAGTGTTGGAAGGTCTGGCTCCTTATCCAGTATAAGATCTGCAATAAGCCCCAAGAAGTACATATCTCCTCCACCCCCAGGCACTGGACGATTGCATATAGAGGAGATTCCAGAGCGCTCGACCAGAGGGGACATTGCTTGTCATTCATAACATGAAGGAAAAAGAGGAAGTTTGTGGTGGAGAGAATACCATTACAAACCTGCCACCAGAAGTATCAGATTTTGGGGGGGACATTCTGATGCCTTAGATTTTTCCAAAGCCCCTCCCTTTCCTCAGACTGAGCATCAAGAGCAAGCCTATATCTTGACTTCACCGTATAGGATCCAGAAAAATTGTTGCTCCAACATAAACAATCTTTCCCCACATCCTTCACACAGAGGATGCTAAGAATAATCCTCTTGTCCCTATCGTTGAACCAAGAGTTGATTTTATCCATACACCACCCAATCCCATGATCATCAAACAAGCAACGAACATAGGCAATCTCAAATCCAGGAAAGGCTGGGGAGGTAGCCCGCATACCATCTTTGTCGATCAACCAGGGATCATTCTAAATGTTAACATTCGTACCATCACCAATCCTCCAACCTAACCCTTTATTAAGTAAAAATCTTGATCCCCAAATACATCTCCATATAATTCTAGGGAGAGGGAAAATAGAGTAGTTTTGGAAATCTGAGTGGGGAAAATATTTTACACGAATTGTCCGCGCAAAGAGAGAAGATGGATGGATCATAAGGCACCAGACCTGTTTAGCCAAAAGGGCATCATTAAAGAGACGAAGATCCCGAAATCCCATTCCGTCACCTATTTTAGGGGTGCAGAGCCACTTCCAAACAATCCAGTGTATTTTGTTTCTTCCATTATTGTGACCCCACCGGAAGTTTACAATGCTGGAGTGAATTTGGTCGACAATCGCTCCAGAAAGCTTAAAATGAGACATGATATAACTGGGAATAGACTGCAGAGCGTCTATAATTCCCCGACCCTAGTTACCTAGAGTCAGTGAATTATTTTAATACATTGGCATGATTACAAGGAATCAAGTCCCAAAAGACCGATCTGTTTAGAAGTCTTGGAAAATAGATTACATACATGAACGTTACATTACACGTTAGAAAATAAAAAACAACATAAATGATCCTTTGAGAACACCATTAATCCCATAGTTTAACCCTTCTTATCAATCATAATACACTTCTTGGAATCCTGGGAAAATTAAAATATAAAAAGGGGTGAGCTCACATGCTCAGTAAGGATAACAATATAGTGGAAACTTTCATAAATAAGCATAAAAATTTTAGGCAATGTATAAGACTAAAAAAACCCTTTTAAACTTAAAATTCAACATAATATGGAAAAGATACAATATAATAATTCCATTTAATTATTCACAGGGATATTTTACTAGTCGAATAATCACATGCAATATCAATACCCATTTTCATAATGATGGAATGCATAATGTCAGACTTCATAACCACATAGTCAAGGCCTTGTACCAAGACTACAAATAAGATTTTTTCAAGGTCTTATGCCAAGACACTAGTTTGTCTCATGAGACCTATCGATGCATTGAGGAGATATAGCGGGCTCCACCTATCAGTTATTAAGTCCAATTCATTCCTCATATGAAAAGGTTTAATCATAACATAAACATTTGTATTAAAAATAGCATATGAAATGTCAATACTTTATCCATAACCCATGAATGGTATAAAAATAGCATATCCACAGTCAAACATATCACAAAAGTTTCAATACAATGTGGAAGATTTGTATCATAATAAATCAACTTCAAACAAGTTTAAAACCCATCAAAGGATATTGACATAGATGAAAATGATTTGTAAAACACTTTGACAGAAATATAACTTTTTCAGGAAAACATTTATAAGTCACACAATTTAGAAAGGAAAAAATTTAAAAACATTTTTGAATCAAAGTGCCTCATACCACTTTGAAACTTTTGAAAGGAATTAATATTTTAAAAAAAATTCATGTCCATATAAATAAACCCTTAAAACTATTTTGAAAACATGGACATTAATGAGAATGGTTTATAAGAATAAATATTTAAAACAATTAAATTGATGTTTTAGTAAAAAGTCCCTTAAAAAGAATCCCTTTGAAAAATCTTTTATGAAACATGGACATGGATAATAAATATGTCCCAGTAGATACTTACATAAAAACAACCCCAGATAATAAAGAGATTGTGAAATTAACCATTATCTCGTTGTAAACAATGAAGTCATATGAACAATAGTCAATAACCACCAAATTAATTACATAATATCATGAATATAAAGAGAATCATGATAATATATATAAAATGGCAGTACACAATACACCACATGCAATAAATAAGTGGTGAACAATGGAAATCTCACAGAATTAAAAATGAGATAAGAAACCTCTTACCTTGCACTTTCCTTGGGTCGAGGGTACGTTTAACCTCCTGTATAATGACCATTTTATGTTATTAGATTATTCTGAAACCATATTAATATTTATGATATCATACATGATTCATTTATGACTTTATACTACTCATTTAATAATGATTTTTCATGTTAAATTAACATTTCAGGTAATAATCGCTTTCTTTATCGTACAGATTTTAACTTCCTATTCTTGACCGTATGATTTAGATAATTATTTAAATACTTCCAGTATACAAACCTTGATTCATATATCATATATATTTAGAATATAAATATTTATAATAGATAGATATATGAAATGGAAAACACCATTTATGGAGTCGGTAGGCCGTACATATACATATACATATATATATATATATATCCAGTAGTGTTATTATGTCATATATAACATACTTATTAGTAATATATATTTTTATAATCATCGATGAATGTTGAACGTAGAAATTAATCTCATCACGTAGTGAAGACGGTAATCTGTACGTACGAACGAGCGACAATATCAATTCCTTAAAGGTGTGGAATTGGATGGTATATTAATTTTACAGAGACATTAGCATTTTATTTTCATTATTTATATAAATATTATTCATCATTATATCCATCCAAATAACATATTGTTGAATAACAAATTATACCACGACGGGGAGACGGTAAGTCGTACGTACCCACGCATGGTGACATTATCATTCATATGATTGATAGAATAATGAATATGATTGTTCCATATTTATAATAACATCACAGTATATATAGGGTAATGGAGTTATTATTTTGGTATGGTAATAACAAATAAAGAGTAAGTCAATGAATAAAAGAACTTGAAAGAGGGTGGTGAAATCATTACATCTTATTCAGGTTCTTCCTTTTGATTTGATCAAAAGGGCTACTTAGCTTGGCATTCTGACCAAAGGAAGGCCTCTAGGATGAAGCAAGGATAGTTGTGAGGATATTTGGGTAGGGTTTGGAAGAGCCAAATGGATTTGGAGGTGTTAATTTGAGAAAAGGGGAAGTGCCCTTTTATAAGAGGGATGAGGGGCACCTTAGAAAAAACATAAAATATTAGTTTATAATAAATCAATTTTCGATTTCTAATGGATCCAAAATGAATTATTTAACGTCTAAGGTGGGGATGTGTCAAAAACCACTCATCCAATAGTTTTTAAACAGGTTTGTGTCACTATATTAACCTTATCTTTTAGTTTTAACTCTTAGTTAAATAGTTTGACATTTACCATGTCTCTTTGTTTTTTTATATTATATGGTAATAAACATACTATAAGCTTCCAAGAGATCCCCAAGTGGTTCATTAATGACATATATAATAGTATTTAAGACCTTTTGCCAAACCATAGATTTTTAGGAATATAATTCCAATTAATAATATAATATTTGTTTTAAAAACTCTTTTATGTCAATTTTGATATTATTTGGTATTTTGTTTTTGGTAAATTCATAACAGCATTATTACTTTGAAAAAAATTCATTTAATCCACCCTAATGTGTCATATTAACCTATAAAATTAGTGGAATTCATAAAAAGTTTCAAATTACATTTATTTGGGTATTTATAATATCAATTATTTTAATATTTCATTAATAAGGTAATTACTGCATCATCATTGTGTCATAAATAAATTAAATTATTTAATGTCTAAAATTTATAAATAAAATACCATTATGTAAGAAATATTATTATCTTTCTAATGAATATTTATAGTCAAATTTATTTTTTTGTGTAACCTTATATTAAAAATGGTTTAGTTATTAAACTTTGAATTTAACACTTTTAACTCTTCTTTGAATTAAATAATAATAAATGTCTCAATCTAATCTAAGTGAACCTAAATGATCATATTTTATTCCTAAGGTTGTTTTTTGTTTAATTACACTTATCCAATAGAATTAGGACATGTTTTAGTGTAATAATAATATCATTTTACCTTTAATTACCCTGTATACTTTTAACCGTGGTAAATAAAAGGCAAAAGTAACTATTCAACAAAAAATATTTTTATCTTATTAAACCACATTTTACTTACTGACATCAACCGCGTCTCTCAGATTTTTGAAATTCAATTCACAGAAGCGGTAAAATTATGTTTTATGCAAATTTGCAAATGCTCATAGGAGGTGGGTAAAAGACGGTAAAAAGTTCAATAAAAATTTTATATATTTAAACTTATTATAAAATGACTCCAATGAATTATATTGAACATATATAGGTATTATGTATCTATTTTTACCTAAAATGTATTTAAATTAAATAAATAATTATTTATATAAAAAGTCGGTTTTAACCAATAACTCAGTGTTTTTCACTAATCATCAAAAATTAAATGTTTTCAGAAATATACCAAAATTTCACCCTAAGATAATTTTGATATTCTGAATTCAAAATTAAAGTCTATTTTACTAAATTCAAAACATAGAAGTTGCATTTATTAATTTAAAATTAATTCATGTTGTCCAAACTAAAAGGCGTATTTTTATGAAATAATAACTATCAAAAGATTGATAATTGTTTATGTTCAATTTCAAAGTGAAATTATTTCCAATGAATAAAATTGGATTAAATGGTAAAAATATAATCTATTTATACTTCCAAACCATTAAAATTTATAATTTAAAAGTATATATTATTTTGATTAAAAATGTTTTTTCTAGTAAAAATATAGTATTTTCACTATTCACCCAAATATGAATGTTTTTAGAAAAACACCAAAAATTTATTGAAACTAAATTTTTAAGTCCCAATTCTAAAGAAGAAGTTTATTTTTTCAAATTGAATATATAAAAGTTTCAAATATTGGATTTAAAAAGGGTTCGCCATTAAAAGGTGGTAAAATTGCATTTTTAAAAAAATACTTCTTTTATCTGAAAAAATGATTTTTTTTTCATTAGGTCTAAGAAACTCATAATATGGATTCTAAAATTATAAGGATTATATAATGTTCAAATTTTAGTTAATACTATTCATAACCTCTTTTGAATGGCTAGTTTGGTAAGTCATGTTGCGCTTGAACTCGGTGTTGCGTGTAGTGAAAGTTATTGAATTACTTTGAAGAAATAACGTACTATGAAATCTTGGGGTGTTACAACGGCTTTGATGAGTGTTTCCTTGTCTGGTTTAGAAATTCTTTTTGGCATCCAACCTTGGATTTTTTTCTTTATTCTATCCATCGTAGAAGAGAAAATTTCTTTTTTTTGATCGGTCGACAATCATGGGAAGCCCAGAGTATTTGTTGTGCTTATCAACCATTTGAATACCAGCAGTGAGACAAAGCTCTGCTCTCTTGGTTAGTGGTACTCCAGTACTGAAAGATATTTTTGACTTACCCTGATTGATCACTTGTCCAGAGGCCCTTTCATAAAGGCGGATCACACGACAGATAACAAGACATTAATTATGGGTAGCTCTAGAGAATAATAGGCAGTCTTCTACAAAGTAAAGATGTGACACAGGTGGTATGGACCAACAAATATTTTCCCCATGAATCAAATTAGAGTAAGTTGTCATGGAAATGAGGATAGAAAAAACATCATCCACCAAGATGAAGAGAAATGGGGAGAGGGGATCTCCCTGGCGAAGGCCTCGGGTGGGTGAGAAGCCTTGGGTGAGACCACCATTGTCGTTAATCCGAAAAGAGACAGACAAAACATAGTGCATGATCATATCTTTCCATTTTGAGTAGAAACCCGTTTTTTCATAACGAACCGAAGAAAGGGTCATTCCATTCCATCGTAAGCCTTGGTCATATCCAGTTTCCAGGCCATAGTACCTCTTTTCGCACCAGATCGTGTTTTCATAGAATGAAAAACTTCATGGGACACAATAGCGTTGTCTGTGATAAGCCTTTTTGCTATAAAGACACTTTGATTTTCAAAGATAATATCAGGTAGCCACATGCGCAAACGATTGACCAAAATCTTTGAGAAGATCTTGTAGGAAATTTGAAATGGATAATTGGCATGAAGTCTGAAGCCAAGAGGGGTTTCTTAATCTTTGGGATGAGAGTAAGAATTGTCTCGTTAATAGAGAAGAGATTGATTTCTCCATCCCAAATACCTTTTATCAGAGGGAAAATGTCGGGGTTGAGAATGTGCCAGTATTGCTTGAAGAAAAGAGCATGGACCCCATTAGGACCTGGGGATTTTGTGGAATGGATATGTTTAAGATCGTGATGAATCTCATCATCCAAAAAATCTTTTGTAAGCTGGCGATTCATCTCATCGGTGATCACATGTTTGATGCACGACTCAACCTCAGAAGAAATGGTGGAATTTCTTAAAGTATAGAGTTCCTAAAAATAACATGAAATAATATCGTAGATACCTTCAAGATTGGTCACAATTCTACCATTAGGGTGAGAGAGGCCTAAAATATTGTTCTTGAGACGCCTATCTGAAGCCTTCTAATGAAAGTATCGTGTGTTTGCAACCCCTTCTTTAACGTGGGTTTCACGTGCACGCATTGCCCAGAATCTTTCTTTAATGCGAAGATCCGCATCCAATTCTCTTTGGATAACACCAATTCTGGAGAGGGTAGCATCAGTTGGAGGTCGGGAAAGTAGGGTATTAAGTTGTCTTTCTAAATAGCCACAATGCTTGTTGGGTTGACAAAACATTTTATTGCTCCAAGACCTCAGATTAGTAGCCACTTGCTGGAGGTTAAGACCAATATTTTTGTTTCCACCCTTCCAAAAAGATCAGATGACTTCTTCACATTCACGGTCTCTTTCCCAGAAGCTTTCAAACATGAAGGGTTTCCCAAATCATGGGATGAAACTATTTTGAGACAAATCAATAACAATAGGCTAGTTGTCCGAACAATTTGGTGCCAGGTGGGCAATATGGAACATCTTGAACATGTTGATCCATTCTGTTGATCCAAAATATCTGTCCAGATGCTCTCCAATGTGTGTACATTCTGTTTCCCCCCGAAACCATGTGAAAGGACTACATGCATAGCCCAGATCATCCAAACCCGCCTTAGTGATGGCATCCCTAAAGCCTGACATTGAGGCAAAGGACCGACATGCACCTCCAAGTTTTTCATTCTCGAGCGGAATCTCATTGAAATCACTGCCAAAGAGGATATGGCCAACATTCCTCTTTGTAGTGAACAAAAAAGATCCCAAGATTTCCATTTATCATTTTGTGATGACCATATGTAGAAACCCACAAATGTCCAGGGTGGAGAGAGGTCATAATGGATGGATTCAGCCACATGGTTCGAAGAGTATGAGATTATTCTGACGTCAACACTATATTTCCAATGGAGATAGAATCCCCCTCAGTAGACTTGGCGGGGGACTGAGAAGCAACCTTGAAAGCCACATTTGTATGCAATACAAGTATTGTATTTATTTTTGAGTATGGTTTCAAATAAAAAACCATATCGGGGTGGATTTGTGTGCAATGAAGCTGGAGCATCCGAACTGTTCGTGGGTTTCCAAGCCCCCAACAGTTCCAACATATGGTTTTCATTACTCTAGGTGGGTCTGGGACTTTCCCTCTTCTGCCTCTGTAACTTTGAAGAACTATCCATCACCTGCATCTTTAAACCTTTTTGGAAGGCTTTCAGTCAACTCACAAGTCTCCAATTGCTGTTTAATCTCACCAGACCTCACATTAATATGATCGCCACCACTATCTCTACGATTCATCCTTTTCCATGTCTGATGGTTTAACAAACGAGATGATGTTATCCCAACCATATCAGTTTCATCCTGGGAGGTGGTACCTAGAACAGCAGACTCTGGGCCATGAATAGGTTGTGGTGATTCAATACACAGTTGCTATGACTTTGTTCCTGGGTTTTGTGGTTCCTTATATTTTGACATCGGTCCTAGTGGTGGTATGACACTGTCATTCTTAGATGTTGAAACCCGACTTGAGATGACAATCAGACATGTATTCTGACTCACATGCTTTTCCCCTATTTTGATCACAACCATTGTGCTGCACAAAGGCCCTTTTTCCGATCGCTGGTTTACTTGATTGTCTTTAGAAAAATCCGGTGGTCCAAGCATGATGACCTTATTGTGTTCTAGTTCAGACTGCTTAGAGAAAGCCTTCGCAAGTCAGTCTCGATCCTTTTGATTTTCCACTTTCGAGATGAACGCTGGTCCTGCTATTTTATTGTGAAGAGAAGGGCCGTATTGCAGAATGATATTGCCTTGTTCATTTTGCTTCTTCGAGTCACAAAATTTCTCTAGGTGTCCAATACACCCACAGTAAAAATAGAAAATTGGGAGATTTTCAAACTCAAAAGAAATCCAGGCGTTAGAGTCATCAATTGATACGAACAAACCCCTCATTAGTGA
Organism: Viscum album; assembly: GCA_963277665.1. Classification (NCBI taxonomy): domain Eukaryota; kingdom Viridiplantae; phylum Streptophyta; class Magnoliopsida; order Santalales; family Viscaceae; genus Viscum; species Viscum album. The sequence goes on from OY728164.1 coordinate 1,824,037,745, forward strand.
TTGTGTCACATCGACCAAGGCTCTGATCCGCACCAGAGGTCCCCAAAGAATTGGATCAAATCGATCCTAGTCCATAAATTTACCAATGCTTTTTCCAATTTCCTGCATAACATGTTCTGTTCTACCTTGAAATGAGATTACTTCGATTATTATCCAGAAAGGTGACCAAGTCAGGTTGATCTTCTGAATATTGTCCCTACCTATGAAGTCATCCATGAGAATGAGTAGTTTATCAAACGACCATGGCCTACCATTGAGAAACTTTTCTTTATCTCTATCATTAAAGAATTCTAAGACAAGGAAACCCTCTCCCACTTCCCGTATAGAAACTCCATCCTCCATTATCAATAAATTTTGCAGAGTGTTTTTAAGGGCCTCCTGATTGAATGAATGTTTTTTTAATAAGTTTCCGAATCATCAGAAGCACCATGTGAGGTGATTGAAAGGTGTCTTTATCTTTTCGTGTGGAAATCAATGATTTCTCTTAATCATTTAACGAATGGTTCTTCCATCGATTCGCAAGGTTTGATTCAATGTCATAAAAAACACGGTTCTTCTTTTTTCAAGGGATGGATCTCGTGCGTAGCCCTCCACGATCACTCCCTTTTTGCGAACAAAAGCCCCTCCTTGACCCTTATGCAAGTAAGGCCTTCGCAAAATGTGGCCAAGATCCCCTTCGTGGTTAGCCCCACTATGTACCATACCTCAAGAAACCCTTCGCAGACAGCTGTACCGCGAACCATACAAAAAAAACCCCATGCAAACCTTGCCTCCACAAACTGTTGGAGGTACTCTGTGAACCGTCAGAAGGTCACCGTGAATAGTGGAAATTCCCGTATGCGGGGTCACAACGAACCATGGAAGGTCACCGAAGACTGTCGGGAAGCTTCTCACGTACCACCCTACGCGAGTAGAACCTCCGCCACCGTAGAAGATGGACCAATGAGGTCTTTTGCAGAGTAGAGTTGCCACTGAAACTTCACTCCACAGATCTTGAGAGAAGTCTGCAAAGCACGAACTGAACAGAACAGAAATTCAAAAACACAAACAGACCAGAGACTGCAAATCCCGAGCACGAATAGAAAATGAAGCACCGAAGTTATTGAAGCCGGTTGTGAGCCGACAGAGGTTATGACCTCAATTTCACATTGGATCCTCCGATTTTGAGTGCAAGATGAGGAGGAAAAAGTCAGGTGGCAAGGGTCATGCAAAGACCAAAACCCTAAATCACGGTTTGTTTAATGGTTAGGGAGAAGAGACATTTCTCCTTGTCTGGGCACATCGCGTCGGGGGAGGGGTGGGGGGGGGGGGGGATCGGTCGGTGAGGAAGCAATTCAGGCACTGATCTGAACAAGAGAACCACCGCAGAAAGGACACCGAGGACCATCGCACCCTAAGAAAACCTAGGAGGAGGACTCTCACAGTTGGAGCGACTCTTAGTCGTACATGGTATAAAAAATCATATGTTGAACATACCTGTAGTTCTTTGCAGAAGGAGCGCGTAAATATAGGTATTAAATGAAGAATATCTGAAATAATTTTGGATTTAATACTGGAGAGAAGGACGTGATTTTAAAAAATATATATATACTGAAAAAGGAATAGAAAATAAGATTTCTATATGGACGTGAATATATAAAAATAAAAAGGGGAAAACATTAAGATGTAGAAAATTTTAAAAGATCTGAATAAAACCTCTGGATTGTTAAAAAGGGAATTGATTTATGATATAAATTTGATCAACGAATAAATAGAAAAATATAAATGTAACACAATGTCATTTATCATTGGATTTTGAAATTTCGATTTGATTAAAAGAATTTTTTAACAAAATAATTTTAAAATGATTCAGAATATTTATTTTTAAGAAAATAAAAATAGAAGTTTTTTACTTTTAGTTTTTATTTTATTAAAAAACATCATTTTTATATTAAAATTAATCAAATCTTTAAAATCAATAGAAAATTTAAATTGGGCTTTTTTAAGACAAAAAACAATAACAACGCCACATCACAGCTTTTATGGTTTCAAATCAGCACTCCTACAAAACACGCAATAAAAAGCGGCAACCTCTATCAATGCAAGATAAAAGCACAAATAATGGTACCTTTTATCATAGCTAAAACAAGCATCGTTAAAGAGTGGACTTTATCATCACTTAAAAAAATGATGACAAATGATAACCTTTATTAGAGATTTTTTAGGCACCGAAATAGATCATCCTTTATCATCAATTTTTTTAATGATGCTAAACAACGCACATTATCATCAATTTTATGTTGTGATGATAAATGTTACTTTTATCAATGTTAAAAAGTGTTGATAAAGCGTATATTCTATTAAAAAAATTATATCATTAAAAGTTATATATTAATATATAAATATAAATATTTTAAGGAAAATATATTATATTTTATTAAATATGATTTATATTTGACTAAATATACATTTTCACTTGATATATAACATATTTAGTTAAAAATGTCATATAAAATAATATATATATTCAAATATATAATTCTATTAAATATTATTTATATATTACCAAATATGTATTATAAATCATATAAATTTACATGTCATATATTTCGTGAAAAACCATTCATAATTTAATTAAAAATATTTAATATCAATTAAACAAATTTACTAATTAAGACATTTTGTTTTATCAGTGTGATTTTGTTTTATTAATTTGACATATATATCAAATAATAAATATTTAATTATTAATTAATTTTTTTGATAAAATGTGTTACACTTAATATTTCATACAATAATTTCACATGTATACATATATGAAATTAATTCAATTCTATAGAGACAAACATACACAAATAATACAGATTGTTAATATTATCATTTTATATTTTTATTTAATAATATTTAATATTTAATGTCTAATATAATATGTTTTTAATTATTATATTTAATTCATTTTCTATATTTATATTTAATATATAATCTTATTACTATTTATAATATATATACATATTAAATTTATTCATTTTTATGAATAATTATTTCATTAATAATTTTTTAATATTTCTGAAATTTAGTCATTTTTAATTTTTAATTGTTTAATATTTGTGTAAATTTTATTTATTTTTAATATTTATTTATATTTATTGATTAACATTTAATGTTTTTAATACAACTCTAAGTGACATAATTAATATATATTCATTTTCATTTGAACATATATTCATTTTTGTTTAAATTTATATAATTAATCTCTTATTAAATTTTTAAATAACTTTTCAATCTATTCATATTTTAATTAAATTTCACTATTTTTTAACATGCATTCATTGAATATTATTTATTCATAAATAATGTTAAGTTTTTTTTTACTTTAATAATTTATAGATTTTAAATATTTATTTGTTTAATATTTTTATAATTTATTCATTTTTAATGTTTTTATACATAATTATTCATTATCATATTTAATATTTTTAGTATAGAAAAATATTCATATATATATATATATCAATATATATAATATTTCCTTAAATATGAAATATATAATATAAAATATGTATTTTTACATTAAATACCACAATTTTATAGTGGGGCGGGCTGAAGCGGAGCACCACCATGGCCATGGCTACCGTTGGAAACCGCGTCTGAGGGTTTGGTAGCTTGTGCCACTCCCATGTAGTGGGCTTGCAAATGTAAATAGCAGGATCCATGGCCTCGCCATTTGATAGAGCAACATCTCAGGATCCGTCGTCGCTACAAACTCCACTCCCCTCCTGGGCTAGTAATCCAGGTCGAAAGGGTCGCCTTCTTGGTTACGTGCATTGCCACAACCGGTGTCAGATGCAGAGACGAAGTCACAGGAGGTGTCATGGAAGGAGTCATTCTAAAATATCAACCCCGATACATTGTCTTAGAAGCAGCTTTGTCTTAGAAGAGTTGTGGTACTGTGTATATATATTATATCTCTTGAACCCTACAAAATCGTTGTAAATCTTTGGGAAATATGGAAATATTTTCGAAATTGAAAATATGGGAAGTGAAGTTGAATCTATTTTTTTGTAATAACATATATTTATTATAATTATAATCTAGATTGTTTTAATAGTTGTAATTGTAATTTGAAATACGAGAATATATATTTTAGAAAATAAATTCCCCAATATACATATGAATTATATTTGAATATATACTTATATCTATATAGTTATATTTTAATATATTTATAATTTAGGATATATAAAAGAATAGTAAAATAAAAAAATTTAACTTATAAATGCATAAAAACAGATTAAAATAATAAGCGAAGGAAAAATGAATTACAAAAAAAATGATAAAATAGGAAAGTTTAAATTAACTAAAAAATTTTGATATTGGGAAATTTAAATAAGAAAAAAAAGATAGTTTGGAAAGGAAAAATAAAAAATAAAAAATTGAATATATAAGAATAAATGATTTGATGAGATTTATTTTTTAAATAAGATTAATTTATACATAAGAATAAGAAAGACTAATGATTTAAAATTTCAGAAATGTTTGAAATTTGGAACTTTTTTTAAATGGAATTTATTAAATATTTTAAATGTGATGAGAATACTTGAAAATATATTTAACAAGTTAAACATACCATAGTTCCTTGCAAAAGGAACACGTAAATACCCTACTATATATATGAATTAAATATAGAAGATCTAGAAGTATTTTGGATTTAATAGTGGAGAGAAGGACATTATTTCAAAAAATTTATATATACCGAACAATGAAATAGTGAATAAGATTTCCATATGGATGTGAATATAAATATAAAAAAGGAAAAAAATTAAGATGTTGAATGTTTCAAAAGATCTGAATAAAAACTATGGATCATTAGAAAGAAAATTGATTTATGATATAAATTTGATCAAAGAATAAACAGAAAAATAGAAACATAACACAACATCATTTTTCATTGGATTTTGAAATTTCAATTTGATTAAAATAAAATTTTAAAATGATTATTTTCTAACAAAATAATTTTCAAAATATTCACAACATTAATTTTTTAAAAAATAAAAATAGATGTTTTTTACTTTTATTTTTTTTTATTTTCAAAAAAAATTATTACTTTTTTATATTTATAAATTTAACTATTTAAATTAATCAAACCATTAAATTTAAAAAAAATTAAAATTATTTTTTAAAGACAAAAAAGAATAAAAATGCCTTATCACTATAAGATCCCAGATCTTGGAAAGGTATGTGCTCATTGAAGTTTTGGTTTGAATCCCTTTTCTTAATTAATTAAGTTCTTTCTCAAGTCCTAGAGGAGGATTAGGGGTGTTTTTAGGGTTCAAGACATGAAAAGTGGAGAAAAGGGGTTTTCTGGGTAGGTCACACGGTCTGCGCACGATTAGTGCTAACCGTGCGGACATCCCAGGGAACCATGCAAGAAGTGTGTTTTGGGACGTTGGCTTCTGCACAGTTTGCACACGGTTTGGAAAACCGTGTGGGTAAACCATACAAGGGGGCCTTTTTGGGACAGAATCATCTACACGGTTTGTGCATGATTTAGAAAACCATGTGGGAAAACCGTGCGGCCCATAAACCTTTTAAAAATTACAAATTTTCCACTCCGGGTTTTTTAACCCCAACTCAGGATTTCCTCTCATTTCACCCCTCCTCACCCTAGGAACGAACCTAATCTCCCAAGAGCTCCATGAGATAAATCTCCCTTATTTCTGAGGCATTTTTGGTGCTGTTGGTTGTGGATCTAAGCTCTAGGTAATGCTAATCCCATCCTTGCTTCTCTTTATATTTTAGGGTTTTTATCTTCTTCTCCTCTCTTTATAAAGCTCTAAAACCCTACTCATTGGGTGATATTTTGGTTTAAGCTTCAACAGTTGGTTGAAGTGGAATCTAAGGGCTTGATTAAGAGTGTGTTCAACCATGGAATCGAGGTAGGTGGTCTACAATTTACATCCCACTATTTATTTGTGTATTTGTGCATGTGTGTCTTTGTTCTTGGGTGTCTCTTGGTATGTTTTTATCACCCATGGAATGTTTAGGTGAAATAGTTATTTAAAAGGTAAATGGAGACCCTCACTATCCCCATGGGATGTGTCGAGGGTAATGACATTAATCTAGGGCCACCCATGGGGTGTGCCAACTCCCCCAAACCTAGGGATTTGGGAAGAATAAGTGAGATTGTTGTGTAATCATGTAGAGCCCTTGATAAACAAGTTTGGGTGACTATTAGTGTTGGGTTAGAAGCTAGGTGGTGCACCTATGCTTGGTAGTAACCTAAGGGATATTGGGTTAATATGTGGAAGTGATTAATGACCATAAATAAATGGGTTGTGAGCATGGTAATGAAGCCTAGTGAGTTAGGAATAATGAACAAGCCTAGTGAGATGGGCATGGTGAATGAATTCTTAGTGAGATAAGAATAATAAAATGAAATTGGGATAAATGGATAAATGATGTTAAATGTGGTAAATGTGTTAATGGGTTATGGCATGGTGTTAACTCTCATGTTGTTGTTATGGTTTATGTTTTCCTTGGGAAATGGTTGTGATGTTGTGTGAATGGTTAATAGAAACATATATGTATAGCATGTGCACATAGCTTGGTAGTGTGAGGTATTGACTGAAGTTCTACACCCACTGGTCGAGTTGGACTGCGGATCTAAACTCCTCCCCTAATGCACAGGGTAGGGATATGACTGATGCTTTGTTTCCCTATTGGTTTCATCCACCCTGACTGATGCTATGAGGTGAGGACATGGTTGACATCCACCTAAACTGATGCTTCGAGGTGAAGTTATGGTTTACATGAGGAATTTGTTTCTAGTGAGATAGGAAAACTGTGCGTTTTTTCCTGAAGTATGTGTTTATGTACTTTGAGCCCATGTAACTTGTTGTATGATGAAACCATGATAAATGTGTTGGAAATTGCAGGTAATAGGAAATGGGATGAGATGGTAAGTTATGGAAATGGTAATAAATGTTGGTAATAGACCTAAACTGGCTAATGGAACTTAATCTTTACCTTTTTATTTATTATTCTTTTCCCTTTTTTCATGCACAATTTTTTATACAGGATATTTTGTAGACACCGTTGGTGGTGGCCTACTGAGTTGTACTCACACCCTGCTCGGGCCGCTGTTGGGTACCCGAGCAGACTTCATTCATACAGGTCAGGAAAATGGAAAGGGCTCTTGCTAAACAGTTGGGTTGGCACGAGTGTACATGGAGGAGGACCTGGACTTGGTGTCGGGAACCTTTTGGGGATTCCGCAGTTTGTCTTTATTTTGGGTTTTATTCACTTTATCACTTGTAGCAAAACATGGAATATTTATTGTTGGACATAGTTGTATTTCATTTTGGGAATGGTTGTTTATGCAAGATCTTGTATTATTGGATAATATTCCGCTATTTTGTTTATCTTCTGTTGTGGATTACTCTGATAAAAAGGGGGTATAGTCACCCCAATTGACTATTTTGGACCCCGCTACTAGTCAGAAACCATTGGCATATGGGGAGGCACGCCTAAGGTCATGTAACAACCCAGCTCGGAGCATCGGTTTAGTGGCTCCTGGGTCGAGGATGTTACAAAGTGGTATTAAAGGAGGTCTTTCTTATCATTCTCTGAAATATTGTTATTTGGGATGGTAGATGGGAGTTAGGGTGTGTCGGGTCTTGGTAATGAGCTTGTGCATGGGAGTACCTAACCCATGTACGGGGGAAACCCCAAGTCACCCAGGGTGGGAATTTTTGATCTTGATTGTGTGATGTTACAGTTGATGATATTTCACCATTGGGTGATGCACATGTGGTGTGATGTGATTGTTTTATGATATTTGGATTGTGGCCTAAATAGTACGAGGTTGTGCATTCATGCATCATTGTATGCACCTAGATAGATAGGTGGCATGCATCATGGTAGGCACACATGGGTTGGGTGTGTGAGGCATGAAAAGATAGAATACACCTTACATCTTGATAATTGAAAATGGAAAATGTTGCAAATGAAACAATGAAAGGGGGTAAAGATAAAATAATTATAAGTTATTATTAATAAAATATGTGTAATTAAATGTTTGTAATGAATTAAAAATGTTATTTGTAACATGTTGTGTGAGCCTTGTTGCAGTGTATAGTTGTTTACTCCTTGTGGACCCTGGCCCATAGTAGGGATGGTTGGGGTGATGTTTTTGGAATTCTAAGGTTGTTTGGATGGTGCATGTATGGTGGGTTGTTGTGGTTGGAAAAGAGCCTTCTTGTTATGAATTGGGAAAGTTATTTGGTATGTGTTCTAACCCTCATGTTTGGAAATGTAGAGAATTGCCACCACGACGTTGAGCGTCAGTTGGGAAATAATAGGATGTTGCTGAGAACAATCCTCCAGTAGAGGATCAAGAGAACATGGTGATCCAGGAAAGTGGGGAAGAGAGGTTCCAAGAGAACTTGGCTTGTTTTATGCTGATGATGGATCAAGACCCAAGGCTGGTCGAACCGAGTATGTTTGAGCTGACCATAGAGTTTCAGCTGCAGCATCCTCCGACCTTTACACTAGAGAGTAGGCCAGAGGCAACAAAGTTCTAGATAGAGTATGTCCAGAAGATAATTGATCATCTGAAGACTCTTGATGGGAAGCGAGTCAATTTGGCAACCTATATGCTGCAGGTTCAGGAAAAACGTTGGTGGGATATCATGGCTCAGACTGAGCAGGCTGAGGGAATGCTGGGGAAGAATTTCCAGGAAAAGTTTCTGGATCATTTTAACCCAGAGATTTTGAGGCAAGAGCGGGCTGAAAAGTTCATGAGCCTAACTCATGAGTCGATGTCGGTGATGGAGTATGTTGGCTGCTTCACTGACCTATGATGCTTTGTTCCAGCTTTGACGGGGGATGAGGCAACAATTATGAGGCATTTCTAGGATGGGATAAGACACGAGATCAGCTCTTAGGTGAATATATTTCACTTGAAGAGGTCTACAGAGGTAGTGGACCAAGTGTTGATCTCAGAGGGGAACCTAAAGGGAGATTTCGGTGGTGGGATTGTCATGCCAAATGGACAGAAAAGTGGTGCATCTTATGAGGGTCGGAAGCGTCGTTTTGGAAATTTTCATCAAGGCGGAAGTGTGCAAGGTGGTTAGAAGAGAGGGCCAACCTCTCAGGGTGGTGATCAGGTGTTATTCTATCAGTGCGGCAGGTCGGGGAAAATTCGTGGCCAGTGTCCTCGACCTCTAGTTGAGTGTCGGTCATGCATCTGATTGGGACACGTGTAGAGGTTCTGAAGGAACACTCAGGAGGAGAGTATGAATGTTGGTGACAGACAGATACCAAGAGGAGAAAAGGGATCAGTTTCACCATATCAGGAAGAAAGTTGGAGCTCCATGGGCCCTACTGGCAGGGTGGTGGACATGGAACTCCAGGTCAGGATTTCCCACGTCAGCAGGGTAGTGCAGTGCAGGGCACACATGTTGGAGCCCAGGGTAGATGGGCAGGTTAGCTTCACACAGTTCACTCTACACCTGGTGATGGTGAAGCTGGGCCATCAACTATCTGAGGTATGATCCTTGTAGCTTATATGCTTTCTATTGCATTGTTTGATACTAGTGACACACAAACTTTTATTTCTGATTGGTTTGTGGTAGCGTTGGGTTTTCCTATGGAGATTGTGTGTGGGGTTATGTTGATTTACAATACATTAGGGGTGTGAAAGAAAGATATCAGGAAGTGTAAGGGATATGCTCTGGAAGTTGGTGGGTATCGTTTCCTGTGGGACTTGTTCTTTTTCAAGATGTTGAGCTTTGACCTAATCTTTGGTATAGACTAGTTGGTGTTGTATTGGGCGCACATAGACTGTTACTGTCATAGGGTATCATTCAGGTCACTTGAGGGTGCTGCTTATATCCATCCCAGGGAGTGGGATGTTTGAGCAGGTCGTGCAGGACCGTTTTCTCAGCAGTTGTGTAGGCTCACGACACAAGTAGCTTGTCTTGTACTTGATGATGAAAGATGAGAATAGTCTATCTTTCCTCTAGTATTTGATCAGTTTCAAGATGTGTTTCCTGAGGATTTCTGGGGTTGCGACCTGAGAGGGAAGTTGAGTTCACGATTGAGTTGCTGCCAGGAGTAGATCCAGTATCTATTCCTCCATACCGAATGACACCAGTATAAATCTAGGAGTTAAAGGTTCAAATTGAAGATTTGGTGTTTAAGGGGTTCATACACCCAAGTACGTCTCCTTGGGTATCTCCTGCGCTTTTTGAAAAGATGTTTGACGAGTCGTTAAGGTTGTGTGTTTATTATCAGAAGTTCAATTAGATGATGAAGAAAAATTAGTACCCACTTCCTAGAATTTATGATCTGTTTGACCAGATGAGGGGTGTATCAGTGTTTTCTTAGATTGATCTGAGATAAATTTATCACTAGTTAAGGGTGAGGCCTTTGGACGTACAACTAACAACTTTTAGGAGTTGGTACGGGTTGATTGAGTTTGTGGTGATGCCTTTCGGCATGACCAATGCACCGGTAGAGTTCATGGCTTTGATGAAACGAATCTTTCACCCTTAGCTGGACCAGTTTGTGGTTCTATTTTTTGATGACATCTTGGTGTACTAGAAAAATCATGACGTTCATGGCCAACATCTTGACGTCGTCTTGAGTACACTAAGAGGGCACCAACTTTATGCCAAGCTGTCAATGTGTCAGTTATGGATTGGAGAAGTTCATTTTCTGGGTCACATCATCTCTGAGGCAAGTGTATCAGTGGATCCAAATAAAGTGCAGGTTATTGGGTCTTGGGAGCATCCCGAGAGTGTCTTAGATGTTCTATGTTTTCTGGGTTTGGCTGGTTATTACCAGAGGTTCATCCAAGATTTCTCTCATATGGAAGCACCACTATCGGGCTTGACCAAGAAGGGAATCAGGTTTTAATGGTATGAGTCTAGTGATAATTCCTTTTAGGAGTTGAAAAAGCTATTAACGACCGCACCGATCATGATCTTACCTTATCTTGGCAGGAAGTACATCTTGTTTTATGATACGTCTGGTATCGGGCTTGGGGATGTGTTGATGCAAGATGAGCGGGTTGTGGCTTATGGGTCGTGGAAATTGAGACCCCATGAGTGAAATTATCCCACTCATGATCTTGAGTTGGTTGCAGTAGTGTATGCCTTAAATTTCTGTAGGCACTACTTATTGGGGGATAGGTTAACGATGTATACGGATCACAAGAGTCTAAAGTATATCTTTTCATAGTGGGATTTGAATCTTCGACAGTGAAGATGGGTTGAGTATCACCAGTCCTTAGACATTGAGATGGTTTATACACTAGGGAAAGGGAATAGTGTTTCTGATTCTCTGAGAAGAAAGGCTCAGAACCAGGTGGTTCAGGAAGCTAACACCAAGTGGAAGGTGATGGACTTGTTCGTGGAGATGCACATGGAGGTTCGGGATGAAAACAACTAGGTGATTCTTGATTAAATGATGGTTGAGTCGACGCTTTTGATTCGAGTTAGGGATAGTTAGCTCGAGAATACTGAATGAATGTTTGGCCATGAAGGAAATACTTAAAGGTGGAGAGCCACCTTCCGGTTGGGCTGTCGGTGTGGATGAGGTTGTTTGTGTTCATGGTTGTGTGGTTGTACCGTCAAGCATGCAGGAAGAGTTGGTGTGTGAGTTCCATGCATTGAAATGGATAGTACATCCTGGTTTGACCAAGAAGCATCGTGATCTCCATAGACAGTTTTGGTGTCTGGGGATGAAAAAGCAAGTTGTAAGCTTTTTAGAATGGTGCCTTACCTGTCAGCAGGTGAAGGCCGTGTATCAATTCCCAGGTGGTTTGTTACATCCATTTCCCATTCCGGGATGGAAGTGGGATGATGTGATGATGTATTTTATGGTGGGTCTTCCTAGTATGCCTCGAAAGAATGATGCAATCTGGGTGGTTGTGGATCGGTTAATGAAAGTGGATCATTTCTTACTGATTTAGGAGACTTACACAGTTGACCACTTGGGTGAGTTGTATGTTTGGGAAGTATTATGGTTTCATGGTGTACCACAAACTATATTTTTGGATTGTGATCCTCATCTCACATCATGCTTCTTGAAAGGGTTGCAGAAGGCGCTGGGTACACAGGTTCTTTTGAGTACGACTTTCCACTTGAAAATGGACGGTTAGTCAAAGCATACAATCCAAGTGTTGGAAGACATGTTGAGGGATTGCGTCTTGGATTTCAAAAATTCCTGGGAAAAGCACCTATCACCTGTTGAATTTTCCTACAACAATAGTTTACTGGCTACGGTTCATATGGAACTATTTTAGGATCTCTATGGGAGGCTGTGTAGATCTCCTCTGTGTTGATTGGATGCTGGTAAAACTGAGCTGTTGGGATTGAGTCTCATGCAGGAGACTTTGGATAAAGTTGAGTTGATTCAGAAGTGGATGGAAATGGATCAGAGTAGGTAGAAGTCATATGAGGATCGAAGATATAGACCCCTTGAGTTCGGGGTGGGTGATAGTGTGTTCTTTCGGGTGTCGCCAAGGTTGGGTCACTGTTGGATTCGGAAGCAGGTCAAGTTGGCGCCCAAGTATGTGGGGGATATTTGAGATAGTGGAGAGGACCGAGCTGGTGGCGTACCGATTGGCTATTCCACAGTGGTATAACATGATGCGTGATTTATTTCATGTGTTTCAGCATCAGTGGTATCACCCTGACCCAACTCACATGGTGGATGTTGATAATGTTTAGATTGATCCTGATGCATCCTTTCAGGAGCATCCAGTTCGTGTCGTGGATCGTAGTGAGAAAGTATTGCGGGGCAAGGTTGTGCCATTGGTGCGAGTACTATGGAGGCATGGAAATGTTCAAGAAGAAACTTGGGAGTGGGAATCAGACATGTGGGCTCAGTGGCCCAATCCATTTTACTTGGAGGAGTAATGGAGTTTGGGAGCTTGGTTCAAGGATGATCCGTTATAAGGTGGAGAGGTTGTAAGATCCCGGATCTTGGAAAGGTATGTTCTTGTTTATGTTTTGTTTTGAATCCATTATTTTGGTTAATTAAGTGCTTAACCAAGTACTAGAGGGAGCTCGAGGGTGTTTCGATGGTTCAAGACAATAAAAGTGGAGAAAATGGGTTTTCTGGGTCGGCCGCAAGGTCTGCACACGGTTAGTGCTAACCGTGCGGACAACCCAAGAAACCGTGCAAGAAGTGTGTTTTTGGATAGTGTCTTCTGCATGGTTTGGAAAAACGTGTGGTTAAAATGTGCGAGGGGTCCTTTTTGGACAAAAGCATCCGAAAAGTTTGCCCATGGTTTGGAAAACTGTGAGGGTAAACCGTGGTTCCCATAAAACTTTTAAAAATTACAATTTTCCCACTCCGAGATTTTTAACCCCAACTTGAGATTTCCTCCCATTTCAACCCTCATCACCCTAGGGATGTACCACATATCCCATGATCTAAAAGAGATAAATCTCCCTCATTTATTAGGAATTTTTGTGCCGTTGGTTGCATATCGAAGATCCAGGTAAGGCTAATCCCATCCTTGCTTCTCTTTTGAGTCTAGGGATGGTATCTTCTTCTCCTATCTTTCCGAAGCTCTAAAACCATACTATTTGGGTGAAATTTAGGTTGAATATTAAATGGTTGGTTGATGTGGAATCTAAGGGCTTGATTAAGAGTGCGTTAAACCACGTAATTGAGGTAGGTGGTCTATAAGTTATATCCCATGGTTTATTTGTGGATTTGTGCATGTGTGGATTTGTTCTTGGGTGTCTCTTGGTATGTTTTGATCACTTTTGGAATTTTTAGGTGAAATGGTTATTTAAAAGGTAAATTGAGACCGTCATGATCCCCAAGGTGTGCTTCAAGGGTAATGACATCTAGGGCCACCCATGGGGTGTGCTGACTCCCCTGGACCTAGGGATTTGGGAAGAATAAGTGAGATTGTTGTGTAATCATGTAGATCCCATGATAAAAATGTCGGAGTGACTATTAATATTGGGTTAGAAGCTATGTGGTGCACATAAGATTGTTAATAACCTAAGGGATATTGGGATAATATGTGGAAGTGATTAAATACCATAAATGAATTGGTTATGAGCATGGTAATAAAGCCTAGTGAGTTAGGCATAATGAACAAGCCTAGTGAGATAAGCACGGTGAATGAATTCTTAGTGAGATAAGCATAATAAAATGGAATTGGGACAAATGGATAAATGATGTGAAATGTGGTAAATGTGTTAATGGGTTATGGAATGGTGTTAACTCTCATGTTGTTGTTATGGTTTATGTTTTCCTTGGGAAATGGTTGTGATGTTGCGTAAATGGTTAATGGAAACATATATGTATAACATGTGCACATAGCTTGGTAGTGTGGGGTATTGACTGAGGTTTTACACCCATGGGTCAAGTTGGAATGAGGCTCTAAACTCCTCCCCAAATGCACGGGGTAGGGATAGGACTGATGCTCTATTTCTCTATCGGTTGCATCCACCAGACAGATGCTTCGAGGTGAGAAAATGGTTGACATCCACTTGAACTGATGCTTCGAGGTGAGGTTATGGTTTACATGAGGAAGTTTTTCCTAGTGAGTTAACTCAACTGTGTGTTTTTTCCTCATGTATGTGTGTGTACTTTGAGCCTGTATAACATGTTGTGTGATGTACCCATGGTAAATGTGTTGGAAATGGTAGGTAATGGGAAATGGGATGAAATGGTACGTTATGGAAATGGTAATAAATGTTGGTAATGGACCTAAAATGGAAAATGGAACTTAATATTTACTTTTCCATTTATTATTATTTTCCCTATTTTCATATATAGTTTTTTATATCGGATATTTTGTAGACACAATTGGTGGTGGCCTACTGAGTTGTACTCACACCCTGCTCGGGCCGCTGTTGGGTACCCAAGAAGACTTCATGCTTGCAGGTCAGGACAAGGGCAAGGGCTCTTTCTAAACAGTTGGGTTGGCATGAGTATATGTGGAGGAGGACCCGGACTTGGTGTCAGGACCCTTTTGGGGATTATTTAGATTGTCTTTATTTTGGGTTTTGTTCACCTTCTCACATGCAGCAAAACATGGCAAATTTACTATTTGACTTAGTTTTATTTCGTTTTTGGAATGGTTGTTTATGCATGCTCTTGTATTATTTGTTAATATTCCGCTATTTTGTGTATCTTCTTTTGTGGCTTACACTGATAAAAAAGGGATATAGTCTCCCCAATTGACTATTTTGGACCCCCGCTACTAGTCAGCAACCTTTGGCATATAGGGAGGCATGCCTAAGGTCATGTAACAACCCATCTTGGAGCATCGGTTTAGTGGCTCCCGGGTCGGGGACGTTACAATCACAGCTTGTAGGGTTCTAAATCAAAATGGTTTATTAATTTGATTGAAAATATTCAATATTAATTAAAAAATATATACTAATTAAGATATTTTGGTTTATCAATGTCATTTTTTTATCAATTTGACATATATATCAAATAATAAAAATTTATTTTTAATTTAAAAAATTGGAAAAACATTTTACACTTAATACATCGTACAATAATTTCACACGTATACATATACAAAATTAATTCATTTTTATAGAGAAAAACATATATTAATAATATAAATTATTAATATTATCATTTTATATATTTATTTTTTAATATTTAGTGTTTTAATATCTAATATAATATGTTTTTAATTATCACATTTTATTTATTTTCTATATTTATATTTAATATATAATATTTATTAATATTTATAATATATATATATATATATTAAATTTATTCATTTTTATTAATAATTATTTCAGTAATATTTTTTTAATAATTTTGTAATTTTGTACTTTTTTATTTTTATTTTTTTATTATTTGTTTAATTTTATTATTTTTTTATATTTAATTATATTTATTAATTTAAATTTAAATTTTTTTTAATTCAAATCTAATTTAAATAATTACTATATATTCATTTTCATTTGAACATTTATTCAATTTTTTTAAAATTTATATAATTTATTGCTTATTTATTTTTTAAATACCTTTTCAATATCTTCGTATTTTTATTAAATTTCACTAATATTTAACATGTATTCATCTAATACTATTTATTCATTAACAATGTTACGTGTTTTTTTAGTTTTTTTAATAATTTATAGATTTTAAATATTCATTCATTTAATATTTGTTGCAATTTATTCATTTTTATTGTTTTTATACCTTATTATTCACTAACGTTTTTAATATTTTTAGTAAATAAATATATTCACACACACACATATCAATATATATAATATTTATTTAAATATGAATTATATAATACAAAATATGTATATTTACATTAAATAAGTCATATATTTTGTGAAAAATGGGTTATAATAAAAAAAATAATATTAATTAAAAATAGTTACTATTTGTATCGAGTAATAGACATTTAATTAAATGTTTTTTTCAATTTAACATAAATCAATTATGTGTTACATTAATTCCACTCATACATATGCATAATTAATGCATTTTTATATAGAACACACAAACACATAATATTTTTGTAATTTATTCAATTTTTAATATTCATTTTAGAATTATATTTATTAACATAATATATTTAATATATATTATGTATCTAATAAATAAATTTTATTCATTTTTATAGTTTTATTCAATAAATACTATTTATTACTTTTATTTTTTTCAAATCTATTCATTTTTAACATTATTTATTCATTAATAATCTTTATTTTTTTTTTGATATTTTTGTAATTTATTTACTTTTAATTTTTCATTATTTTTTTTGTAATTTTACACATTTCTAATATTTATTTATACATGTTTATTTGTTAACATTTAATGTTTTTAATATGGTTGTAATTTATTTAATTAATATGTATTTACTTCCATTATAAAATATATTCATTTTTAATTTTTTAATAATCTATATAATTAAAAATAATTTTTTATCTTTGTAACATTTTTTCAATCTACTTATTTTTTTAATTATTAAATTTCACTATTTTTTAACATTCATTCATTTAATATTATTTATGATTATTTATTCACTAATAATGTTACTTATTTTTTACTTTTTTTATAATTTATTCAGTTTTAACATTTATTCTTTTAATAATTTTGTAATTTCTTCAGTTTTAAAATTTATTTATACATATTTATTTACTAAAATTTATGATTTTTAATATGGTTGTAATGTACACATTTAATATGTATTAATTTTAATTTTTTTTAATAATTTACATAATCAATAATACTTATTCATTTTTCAAATATTTTTTAAGTCTATTCATTTTTAGTTATTAAATTTCACTGATTTATAACATTCATGCATTTAAGATTATCTATTCATTAGTAACGATTATTGTTTTTTATATTTTTTATTATTTATTCATTTTTAATATATATTCATTCAATATTTTTTAATTTATTTTATATAGTTTTTATCTGCACTTTCCAAAAGTTGAAAATAAATATAAGTTTTGTGAGTGCTAAAATTAAAGCGGTGATAAAGACACATCTTTATCAGTGCTAAGAGGTAGCCCTAACAAAACCAATCTTTATTAGTGTGTTTTGATCGATGCTGATAAATACATGTCTTTATCAGCGCTTTTTGGCTAGTGCTGAGAAAGACTCTTCTTTATCAATGCTAAGAGATAGCGCAGATAATGAGTGACCTTTATAAGCATTTTCTATTTTAGCACTAATAAATATGAGTCTTTATTTGCGATTTTTAAAAAGCACTGATAAAACTTTTAAAATCTTATAAATAGAACCCTAACAAAGGATCCAATCTCTCTCACCATTCAAGCTCTCACGAAACTTAAACTTCACTGCAGCTCTCCTCGGACGATTACCCTCCTCGGATGATCGCTCTCACTACTTCTCTCCTTGAATGATCGCTCACCTCCAACGACTGCTCTCCTAAAACGATTGACACTTTCAAAACCCACAATTTGTTAATTCTGATCTTCCATTCAATCTCTTTCATTGTTATATCTTTTTTAGTTCTTTGGGTGTTTTTAATTTCCCAAAAGGATTTTAACGACACACGTGAGTGATTTTATCTCGATCTACCTCCTCGATTCTCCACCCAATCTCCCTCACCTTGAGACATTATTGCTTCACCCTCTCTTCCACCCTCACATCTATTGACTGTTAATCTGAATTGAAGCTAAGTTTTGTTTCAATCCATTATTGTACATGTTTTTGATCTATCTAATTTGGATGTGCATAAACCTGTCATTATTTGATGTTACTAGCATTTTTTCTAAAAGTGTAATTACATTCTATATTAAGAAATAGTTGTGTTGTTATCCATTAAATTTTTTTAGTTCAAAATTTTCAATTAATCAATTGAAGTTGCATGAGGAGTACATGTATATTTTTTGAAATCTGGTTGTGCTGAATTTAAAATGAAAATCGAAAATCAATAATTTTTTTGAGAGTTTGATGAAATTTTCACAGAATGTATCCATTGAAGTTAAATTGAACTGTATTTCATATAAACTGATTTTATAATTTTTTTTTGAAAAATTGAGTGGGTTGCTTAAATATGCCTTATAAAAAATAGTTTTAAATTGTAATTTTCCAATTTATATAGAGTGCACCTTTAAATAGTATGAATATTATTTTTTAAAATCATGTTGATTAATTTCATAATAACTGTATATGATCTTATTTTATAATTTAATTCATTTTTTAAAAATACCCCATTACAAAAAAATATTTAGAGATTTTATTTTTTACCAATTTATTGGAATTCCATTTGTAAATATTTTATTATTAGATTTTTTATAACTTCATGTAAATTAATTTATGTTGATGTATATAATTTTTTTAAAAATGTTAATATTTATTTGACATCACCTATTATTATTTATCAATGTCATTATCCATGTGATACTTTTCTTAACACGCGTCACCTCACTCACACATACCTGATATGAAACCACCATCACACACTACTTCCTAGAGTCCCGACAATGTCCTCATTAAATGGGGCTATCATTCGGTTCACCACCAAACTCACACTTCTGCAGATCCACTCGATTCTTCTCATCCATGTTGTTTTATTTTTATTTAATGTTCGGGTGAAAGATACTTGTCAATTCCCAAATGTTGAATTAATCATATGTGACATGTGGCCACTAACAAGTGTTGGTCACCCAAACTTAACCACTCCTTCCACATTCTGAGGTAATTTTAGAGAAAGGGCTTGAATCAAACTTCATACATGAGGGATAAGAATCCAAGTTCCAGGTATGATTCTTTCTCTCATGGATTAAAATCAATCATTTTTTATATTTTCTTCAATTAAAAGGAATAATAACCTCAATGCTTTTAATATTTTCATTGTTGTGAACATATATGATTGACATTTTTCAATACAAACTGCTGACCTCATGTTATGTTAAGAATTCCTTCTTGTAAGAATGATACAAAAAGTGATCATACACAGTTTAAAGTTTCAAATAATTATTAAGTAGTTTAATTCAAATTCTTTTTCATTTTTAGTGCCCCACCTCTATACATTTTCACTCGTAGTATTTTCTTAACCTTACTAACCCCATTGAGGATTTCTTCCACATTCATTCATAGTGACACATGAATTATTTAAATTTGAATCATTTGTAAAATCCTAATTAAATTGTTCTTAAATTTTTATAGTATCTCGAGAACCCCAAATTGAGACTTCAGGTTCATTGGATTTAAATTCAAGAGCTTCTTCAAATATTGGGTACTCAAGACCATGTTATTGAGCTCTATCAATGTTTTCATCATCTGAAAAATGATCATCTTCAGTTCCTAAGCATCCTATCACCAAAAAACCACCTGATCCACCACGTATCAAGTGATGAAATTAAAAAATATCAAATCCTACCTCTTATTGGACTCTAAACTATCAATTTTATAGAAACTATCTTAGAATTACCCCCTTTTTATCTCACAAAACATCAAATTGAGAACCTAGACAAACAATTACATGTTTACCCCAAGTTGTTTATTTTCATGCCACCCTTTTGTAAAATGATAAATTGTTAGGAATTGTTGGAGTTGGTTCCCTAAAACCAACTTCTGTATAATTTATGATAACTTGTATTCATTTTTTTGAATATTAATAAATTGTTCATCATATCATGATTGTTCTTCTACGTCACATAGTATGTGATAATGTCTTAAGGGTAGTTATCGCACTGAAAGGTCATAACAGTTCCCCTCTATGATGAGAATCCATAAGTTCTGTGATAGTATTCTTAAATATGTGTTCTATATCTATATTAAAACATTTTAGGGACACAAATGATTGAATCCATCAGGGGTGGAGACTCATAGGAATTTTAAGTAACTTCTCATGGTGTACACCCTTGATAATATCCTGTGTAGGATATTATGAGAATGAGACCCACCGATAGAAAATCCACATTTATATGTGTCATTGGATGTTCCTATATTTGGATTTGTGTATTTATCCTTATACTTTAAGATTATTATTAAAGAGTATTATAAGCCACATACTTTGATGCATTAATGAAAACCATGATGACATATGTTTGCGGTGAGGTAGGATACGTTGGGTGCATCATGAAAAATATTTTATTAATGAATAATGAAAGAATGAATTTGAACCTTATATTATTTATCATAAGTTGATATCTCAAGACCTTTGATAGAAATGATATAGCCTAAATAAATTTATGGCCGTGCTGTTTTATAAGCAAGTTCAATTTCCGTAAATTCAATGAAAGATACATTGAGCACATAGGTTGATGGAACAAGTATGAAAACTGTTTTATTAGAGATATCTTCATAAAAGGAATTATATTACATAATAAGAATTTGTATGAGGTATTATGTCATTGTAGCATTAACTTATTTTTATATGGGTGCCTTTACATTTTTTAGATGCTAAAATTGGACTTTATACTTCTTCACCTAATACCACTTATACAGGAGCTTAAAGGGCCACACACTAAGGGTATCCAGAATCTTAATTAAATAATATATTATCATTTATTATTTAATAAGTTGAATAAATATTATTTACGTATGGGGTTAAATAATTATTCATGTTTTATTGACCACATGTATTCCATCACCAGTTATTCAAGAGAAATTATGTGAGAATATTTATTTTCTATTTAGTGAATATAATATTTATTTATTTATTAGAGAATAATGTAGTGATATTTATTTATTAAATATAGTCATTATTCAAGGATTGATAAATATTATGGAGGAATGGCAGACTGAGTTTATAGGTCCCTTGATAAATAATATATATTGAATATTATTTTATTAAATAATATTTAGATTAATTTGTGATTTAGAGAATTTTAAGAAATTATAATAATAATAATATAGACATGAGGTTCTGTAGTGATTAAATAAATAATAAAGGGAAATTATGAAATTATTTATTTCGAACCCTCATTGTATATAAATCCAATTATATTATTTTTCAAGAGATCCAATTCATTTATTTTATTGTGACCTTCCACTCTAATGTTTAGAGAGATCAAAGAGAATCCTTTGGAAGTGATTCTGATGAATATCAAAGGAAAATGATGCAAGTGATAGGATCTACCATGCTTGCACCCAGATATTCCTACGATGATGTTTGCAGAATTGTGGACCATGTGTGGATCACCGACAGATGGAATCTAATCTTGATTCTTGAAATTAAACAACGATACTATGTAGATCTGTTGTCAAATCCATCAATAAAAAAATAATTTCATGAAAGGTGGGTTTTTAATTACTTAAATTAATTATAAATAATATTTGACAATCCTACACTTTGGTTTCGATGTTTATCCATTGTCTGTATTCTTTGATTCAAATATGTTGATCATGTTGTTTCACCCAGAAACTATAAGTGGTATCAAAGGGGCTCACATAACTATTTATAATTATTTAAATACCACTTATTAATTTACACATTTATTATTGGTTTTCAATTCTATTTTAATCACTATTTAATCTGAATTGTGATATCAACCTTCTTTCTCTTTTTTTTTCTGATAAATATAATCAAATAAATTAATTTTATGAATGAAATAAATTAAAATATCTCATCTAGAGGTTCTAAGGAGTCTATCCGAATAACCCAAGATTACACTCCATGTAACCCGTAGGTACATGTCGTGTACTGGTGTTTAATGTAACAAGAATTAATTCAAAATTAATTCAAGTTGTGTGAATTTATTATATGTGGTAAATTTAATTATACATCACGTGTTACCAGGCCAACCTGGTGCATGGTCAACTGGTGTACATGTCGTGTAACTTTTGTACACAACATGTAGTCCTTTAGTAACAAACGGGTCGTGTATATTCTTACACAACCTCTATGAATGGAATATGTGTAAATTGGTGACCACACACTATGTAGACCATGTACACGCTGTGTACTCCAAAATTTTCCATGGAAGGATTACACACCATGTCCCTAAGTGTGTTCTGGGGATAGATGGTGGAATAATATAAGCTGTGTAACTTAAATGTAAACACAGTGTACTTTTAGAAAAGTACACAAAATTAAAATTTATTTATCATACTATGCAAACCTTATCAATAGGCACTTGTATGTGGTCATTAAGTTGATAGGACACGCCATACGATGGTTTTTTTATATATAAATGTTTAATTAATTTCTGTTTAATATTCATATCTACATATCATGTATTTGTCGTATTATAGTTATTACTCTATGCACATTGAAGCATTAAACTTAACATAAAAAATAAAATAAACCGTGTGATCATTAATTTTATAGTACTTTTCATGATATTAGGTGATAAGTCATGTATGCTTCATGCCGTAAGAGTAAACAATATATGAATATAACACATGTTGGGTAGTTCAGATGGGTACTTACCATGTTACCTCCTAAATTTTTTTTGTACATATTTAATTTAAAATAAATTTATTTAATTTGTTTAAAATTATCATGGATGAAAATATCAATAAAAATCTGATAATATTTAAGATAAAAGAATTGATTAATTAAATAAGATAATTAATTGATTTGGGCATGATTTATTTTAAATAAGAACGATTAGAATTGAATGCTAATTTTATTAAATTTATAATTTCTTGCATGCATGTGGATGATCATCAACCTATACTATAACATTGTATGTAATTAGTTTAATTTAATTTATTATTAAATTAAATTACTGTCTTGTGTGTCATCTCTCAACTCATTATGTATGGGCCTGCGTACCTATGGCTTCTTTTATGTAAACCCCTTAACCAAGCTTTTGGTTCCCCTCACCTGTGTGTGAGTAAAAGTATATGTAATGGATGGATCTCCCAAGAGAGTGTAGGTAGTTCAAGTTTTCATTCTAGGAAAAACCAATACAATATAGATACATAGGTGGATAGGTGGAAAACTGCAACATGAACCATAACTAGTAAAAGGTGTGTCCCATAGGCTAATGATTAGTTTATCATTCTCAAGATAAATAACCATTCATAAAATATCATGATCATACTAATTTAGTATTTTATTTATATAAAGTTTCATAGTTATTTCATTATATATGTTTTTCATGATCACTTGAATTAATGAATTAACAAGAATTCAAGACAAAACTAAAATAAATTGTCTTATACGTAAATATTATCTAAGACATGGTTAATTACTTATGTAAATCCAATTAATATTAACAAGAATATAATAAAGATAATAATCGGAAATTTATGCATAAAAAATAAAATTCCTCAATTATATATATATTAAGTTTGTATAACCTTCCACCACTTTAGTTAAAATCAAACCATAGTTCAAAGTACTTGACCATCAAAAGTTGGGGTGATTTCAATTATCGATGAATTTTAACTTGATGTTTTGGGATGACTTAACTTAGTTCACATCAATGGTTTACTTCCAATGTAGGACTTGGTGTAACTGAGAGACAAGAGTTCATTAAATCCAATATAATAATTTCAGGATTGGAGATTCCACTCAATCGGTCAAGGAACCATGAGTCAATGCAATTGGAATTTGGAAAGCCTAGCTAAAACCCTTAAAATTACTTGACTAAACAATGTTGGAGTGATGAGAAGGGGAATATGAATCCTTACCACTAGAATGTCCAAGAAACAGGATATTCCAAAGCTAATGGTGAGGGATATTAGGGTTCCATAAAACAGTGAGAGATTAATAAATATAATATTTATTTATCCATATAAATTTTATTAGATAAGGTACTAAAACTCTGTTCATATTATTTTTAGAAATAACAATAAAATGGATTCAAACATATCACTGTGATACATACTTGATAAGGATAAACTTATCATCTGAAAAAATTTCCATGAATGAAAAAGGTGCTTACGCATTATCCTATGCCATGATATGAAATTGTATATGATGGAAGAACCTGTTCTTGATGCACTTGGTAATGAGGATGGTGAGTATGAGTTATCTTTCTATGAGAAAAATTTGAATGATACTATATATGTTCTGTGTTTCATGATATTATCCATGACAAATGGGATTTCTAAGCAACACGAGTATATGGATGCATATAGCATGATGTCTCACATTTGGGATATTTATCAAGAGAAGGTGAGATGAGAGAGATATGTGATCTATAATAATTTATTTACAACTAATCTTGGAGAGTCCGCACCAGCCGAGCATCATGTAGTCAATCTTATTGTCATCAACAAATGCTTATAAATCTTATGGATTAAATTCTTGGATGAGTTGCACACAAATATCATACTTTACTCACTACCTATGACCTTATCTGGTTTTGTTATTAATTATAAGATGTTCAATAATGAGAAGATTCTTTCAGAACTTTTTAATCTAATTCCTCAAGTGTACAAGGACATGAGGCATGACAAACTCGCAATCCTTATGGTGAATAAGAAAAGGAAGAACAAGGAGAAGGGTCCCAAGATTTGTAAAAAGTCTAAATATCCTAAGTACTGTCCCTCCAAGAAGAGGAATATCTAAAGGTAGTGCAAATAAAAGGAGGCAGTATGTTTTTCATGTTGCAAGTATGTACATTGGAAGAAGAACTGCACCAAAAAATAAGGGAAATCTAAAGGTGAATTTTTTATCAAGTGTAATCTTTCAATATATACACATTAGGCATTAGAAAATGCTTGTGGTGCTCACATCTATATCCAAATAAAGAACTAGGTAGATCCCAAAATATTTCTAAAGGATATGTAGATTTTCAAGCTTCCAACGGTGTGAGACTGAATGCTCTAGCCATTGGTGACTACCACCTTTCATTTCCAACAAAAATGATATTGGTTTTAAGGGATTATTACTATGTAAAAACTATTACTAAGAACATAATTTATATATTATTCCTAGATACAGATGGTTTTATTTTCATGTTTTTAAATAAAAGTAGTTTATTTTATAAAGACAACATATGTTATGGTATGACACATTTAAATAGCGATCTTTATGTATTAAATTATGAAAACTAAGTATTGAAAATAGATAATGAAACATGTTCACAAGAATTATATAACACAAAAATATGATATCACCATATTGGTCATGTAAACAAGAATCATTTGAAAAATCTCTATTAAGGTGGTTATTTAGACTCTTTTGAGCTAAAACCACTTGAAAGATATAATGCTTGTTTATAAGGAAAAATGACCAAACCACTATTTAGTAGATAGTGTGAAAGGTCCACAAATATTTTAGGATTAGTATACACTAATGTGTATGGAAAATTTACATTAGAATATAGAGGTAGGTATTCTTACTTTATAACTTTTATTGATGAATTAAGTAGATATGGATATGTATAATTAATGAGGTATAATTCTGATTCCTTTGAAAAATTAAAATAATTCACGAATGACGTAGAGAATTAACTTGGAAAGAAGATAAATAATATTTGATCAGATAGAGGTGGAAAATATCTTATCCAAGAGTTCATCAAATTTCTATGAGAGTTTAGGATTCCATCTCAACTCACTCCACCTTACACACCACAATGGAATGGTTTTAGTGAAAGGAGGAAACGTACCTTGTTAGACATGGTAAGGTTGATGATGAATCATGTAGATCTTCCATTATCCTTTTGGGGATATGAATTATAAATTGTGATAGACACATTAAATCAAGTACCAACTAAAGAGGAAAATATAATTCCATTCGAGTTATAGAGTATAAAGAAACCTGTTTTGTCTCATACATGTGTATGGGGTCTCAAGGAATTTGTTAAGGCCCTATAAGGAAACAAAATAGCACCCTAGGTCAAAAAGTGTATCTTTATAGGGTATCCTAAGGAAACAAAGGGATACTATCTATACAACCCCTCAAACAAGAATGTGACTGTCACCAGACATGATGTCTTTCTTGAGAGGGAGAACATCCTCAAAAAGGATAGTGGGAGCAGTATTGAATTTTATGAAGTTGATGATCAAGATACATAAGATTTGATACAAGAATAGATTCCATAGGTCCCCACAGAAGAAGAAGTTCCCAAAACACAAGTACTACATTGGATCACTAGATAGGTAAGATAACTAAATAGATATGGTTTTCTAGTAACCAAATATAGAGACTCATTATTAGTTGAAAATGATGTTCCTACCTCCTAAAAATAGGTAGTAGAGAGATCATAAGCTGTAATATGGAAATAAGAAAATAATTATAAAATGGATTCCATGTATCAAAACAATTTTTGGGTTCTGGTTAATGCACCAGTTTATGTAAATCCTGTAGGGTTAAAATTTGTAATCAAGAGAAAACTGGACATGGAAGGTAAAGTAAATCCCTATAAATCAAGTTTATTGGAAAAGGGTTTAAACAATGCCAATTAATTCACTATGATGAAACCTTTTCTCTAGTTTCCATGTTTAAATCCAACAAAATTATACTTACTATAATAGCTTACCATGACTATGAAATTTTGAATATGGATATGAAAATAGCTTTCCTTAATGGGAAACTTCAGGAAGATGTATACATGACACAACCAAAAGGGTTTGTAACTCTAAATGATGACAAAAAGATATTCAAGTTACAGAGATCCATTTATGGATTAAAGCAAGCATCCAGGTCATGGAATATTTGATTCGATAAAGCTATAACAGAATTTGGTTTCATTAACAATAAATGTGTTTTGTGTGTTTATCAGAGGTTTAGTGGGAATGTGGTTATTATACTAGTAGTATATGTTGATGAAATATTATTGATTGAAAAAAATATACCAATATTATAGTCTATTAAATATTGGTTGAACAAGTGTTTCTCTATGAAGACTTAAGTGAAGAAGTCTATTTTCTAGGGATCAAGATCATTCGTGATTAATCCAAGAGGCTTCTTGGACTAAGTCAAAGTACATACATCAACTAAATACAAAAGTGATTTAGTACTAAACAATCCAAGAAGGAATTGGTTCTAGTGTCACATGGTATATATATTTCTAAGAAAATGTGTCATCAGACATAAGAAGAGAAAGAGAGAATCAGTAATATACATAAAATTTAGTGATAGGATCAATCATGCATGACATGTTATGTACTATAATTGTTATTTCCAATGCATTGATCATGGTAAGAAGATATCAAGAAGATCTAGGATAAAATCATTGGTTTACTATTAAGGCTATCATCAGGTATCTGAGAAGAACTAAGGATATGTTCCTGGTGTATGGAGGAAATGAAGAGTTGGTCATAAGGGGTTATACTTGTAATGTCTTGGATTTTTCCGTGTATTTATTTTTAAATATTATATGGAATTATTATGATACCATACTTTTTTACGACATGCTATTATGAGGCATAGTGATCCCGGAATAGTGGTTTGAACTTTTTTTTAAGTTAAGTGAGTTGGTGGGTGTGCGCGGTTGTGGCAGTTTTCAAATGGATACTGGATTAAAAATTTGAGGGCACTGTTGCGTCTGAAACGACAACTTTACCTAAGAACGGGCCTATCCTCGACTGGCGCAGTTCAAGGGAAAAAGTCAATTTTCAGACGTTTTAAGTTAAATAAAATAAAATAAAATAAAATTATTTGAAAAGTTTATTTTATTTTATTTGGAAACATTCACTACAACACAACAATGAGGCAATTGTTTTGATAATTAATGCCACACCATAATGACTCAGAAACATCAATGCTGACTCATTAATGTCACAGTGTGATGGAACGCTGAAATTCATTCCATCTACTTAATGGGTTAATCGAATGAAGGTCGTTGGATAAAAATTTTCAGGAACTCTGGAGAATTATTGGATCCTTGGAGAGAACCCTCAATGTAACAACTCGGACCCGAATAACCATCCGAACAGAGCTAAATGGTTCGGGTGTTACTACCTTAGGCACACCTCCCCGAACGCCAAAGGCTACCGACTAGCAGCGAGGGTCTTTTTAGGTATAGTGGGGAGGCTATACCCTCTCGGAGGAAAATAATGGTACTGGTTCGAGTATAATAATAAAGATTCAGCGGAATAAATGACTCAGTAGACTCGAACCAGACCCGCAGAGTGGAAACATATTCAATATCGATAAACAATGGAAGCAATAAATATAAACAACGGTAGCGGAAATTAAACACAACAACATGTTGAAAACTTGTAACTAACACTGAACAACAAAACATGCATCCAAAGAAGGTCATACATATCCATATATAAAAAGGGCTCCAATGGATTACTAACTGAAGCTAAAAAACAAGTAATCAAGCAGATATAGTAAATAATGAAAAATAAGGTAAACTCCAGCTAGACAGGACCTCAAGGTCCATAACATCTCCATGTAACAGCTAATACAACCCAACTCCTGAAGCTGGACTCTTTCCTGCACATAAATCCATAAAGTCTGCATGCATTCGGAAGGGCCCGTGCAGGGTGTGAGACAAATCTCAGCAGGATACCAACCAATAGTGCGTACCTAATATAAGTGTTTAAGCAGGTATGAATTTATAATGAAAATAGTAAACAATACAATGCACAAATAAATACAAACTCCACTGGTGCTCATTAGCCACCATGGAGTGTCACCTGCTTTGGCCAATAACGAAATCTCTATCATGTAACCTAGAACCATGTGCCCCCTGACAGCACATGTCTCAAGTACTGACGTACCAAAGGCATGCCCGCAAAATATTAACTTAGAGGAACAATGATTCATGTCCTCAATAAGTAACCGGAGGTACAGCGATGCCTTCCCTCATAATAAAGTAACCGAAGGGACAGCGATGTCTTCCCTCAAATAAAGTAACTCTAGGGACAACGATGTATGCCCTCAAATAAAGTAACCGAAGGGACAATGATGTCTACCCTCAAATAACGGCGAGCCTCTTCCCCCAACCCAATAGACTCAATGCTATCCCCTGAATGCTCCTCACCTCCCACGTGGCTTCATACAACAAGCACCCCCAAACCAATAGTACCTAAAACAAAAACTAATGGGGGAATTTACCCACATGAGTGGTCAAAACCACCTCATCATAGAGACTCTCTGTGTACACACTACTCATAGTTTCGGGTGAGCGGTAATCACTAAAATAGTACCCAAGCCACAACACCTCTGACACCTCATGTGCCAAAAACCATGTCTCTCAAGTCTGATGGCCTCACCATCCTAGTAACGCGGGCCATGCCCAACTTGACAGTCATCTTCCCTCAAGCCGACGCCCATGACGCAAAATCCCGTGTTCAAAACCACCCAAAGTAACCTGGTCCAAGCCCAACCTATGATCAACATCACTCAAGAATATTTGGGCCATTCCCAACACAACCCAAAGGTTCCAGCATATGAAATTCTACAATTACATTTAAACAAAAAACATAAAAATGAAAAACAATCTAAACGGTTGTATGTGATAACCAATTTTTTTCCCATACCAGTACTAGGGTCTTTGAGGTCTCCAACAATTCATATCACGGTTCAATACACTAAACTCAATAGTATAAAACAATACTAAACAATTATAACCATTTTGGAATCCCCGACCAAAATTCCTTGATGGGAAATAGCCCCTCACCTAGCCTTTCTCAAGCAAAATAGGTAACGGGGCACACCCAAAGGCATCCCATAGGTCAGATAACAATTAAATACGCAATAAAAGGTAAATTAGGGTCTCACTCAAAATACCTAAAAACACACCATAGGTCGTGCCACCCAAAAGTTTGTGAAAACACAATAAGAGGTATGGACCACCTACCTGAGACTCATATACGTAGGCACTTCTGATATCGAGATCCAATTCGAAGACGATTTTTGTAGATCTACGTTTCCATCAAATCTAGACAATTCCACTCGGATGGAAACTGCGATGCGTGAGGCAAGGAATCAAGAAGGGAATAGGCTGCGTGGGTTTAGTCTCGCTGTTGCGATCCCATGACCACCGATGGATTGAAGAATGGATGACATATAAAGAATCTAGGGCTATGTATGTTCTTCAAGCATTCGAAATGGAGATTTCCCAAAGCTAGGGAAGAAGAAGATGTTTTACAAAATAAGATGTGACACTCTATCATTTAAGTGAATAAAAAAAGTACACGGTGTGTATTTAGGAACTACATGACATGTAGTAGCCTTTTCTGTACTCCAACTTAATAAAAGATAGCAACACAGATTAGACGCTCCACACGGGTTGACACATGGCTTGAACCCAGCTAGTACACAGAGAAAGAATACACGGCCTGTACCAATGGTACACGGCGTGTACCTCTTTACCTTGCTGACATCCCCAACACGCCATGTATATCCCAATACACGACCCATCTACACTGCGGGTACAAATCGTACACGATGTGTACTTTCTAAAAACATTCTACCCAGCCAACAGGCCTATACACCATGTATGGACTCTACATGATCAAGGGTACACTGTGTGTCTTTAACTACATGCCGTGTAGTAAGAAATTCCTACACGGTCATCACACTGCATGTAATCGACGAGCACAAGACCAGTACTCACCCAACCCATACACAGTGTGTACTCCAGAGTACATGGCGTATAGTCTAGAAATTTCTAAAACATCCCATATTTTCCCAGTTTTTTCAGGGACTAGTAAAAAATTCAAAAAGGGTCGTGATTTTGACCCGTTCTAAAAAATCGGGTTCTTACAATCTCCCCACCTTAACATAGATCATCCCTAAGCTATCAAACGCAACTTGGAGATGGCACCAAACATGCCACCCGGATCAAAGTAACCCAGAATTCCCTAGTCTCAAAGGTTCTGACTAAATTACTCATGGGGCTCCCCACCGTAGGAATCGCCTAACTCGGTCTCATCCCGACAAAACTCAAAACAAGCAAAGGTTCACTAACCTATTTTCTGGACGCATGGTCCTCTCGGGACACATCGTCACCCCTGTGCCACATTGGTTATCTTACATCATTTTCGACACCAAAACATATCCCACACCGCATCGGTGTCCGCCTCCATGAGGTCCTGCATCCCATGGATGCTCAAAATAAAACTTGATGCCTTGCACCTCAAGTAACCCACATCCTTGATGCCCTGATGCCCACAAAACCTCAAGTAACTCGCATCCTCGATGCCCTGATTCCCACAACACCTCATGTAACCCGAATCCTTGATGCCTCGATGCTACACATCTCATACATATATATAAATATATCACGCACACAATATGGATCCAATCACATTGACTAGTATCTAGTTATCCCACAAATATACTGTGCATCACATGCACTCAAAACAGACATATATCTACAGGTCATGCCCAAAAGAAAACATGGAAATCACGGCCACACCCATGGTGTACCTCCAACCATCGTCGGCTCACCAGCCTAATCAGCCTCTAGAAACTCCATGGCATGCACCTAACCAGAAGTATGCCTGCATGATGCCTGACCTTTCTATGATGCTGCTCTAGCCACCAGCCACTGAACCCTTAGCTGGATCCCACTATCTCTATCACGTCCCCCTGTGTGCAGTTGAAACCTGGCTACCCTCTACTGGTACCGAACCTGAACCAATCCCAGATGCCACCGTCTGTCCTGGTCCCTTCTTTTTGGATGTCTGAGAAGGCTGCCTGCAAAACCTCTCAAGATTCATGACCTGTCCACATGCCCAGAACTCCTTTGGAGGCCTATCACACTAAGTCCAAACATGTAATGGCTATCTAAATTGAAAGAAAACCACTGAAGAACTACCATGATGTGGTCTAGATGAGTCCTTGGCCTGACTGCACTACTGGAACACATCCCGTCCTTGCTTCCTGTTGTCCGATCCATCATCTGAAGCCATTGCCCGGCCAACCTGGGGCCTATCCCTCTAGTTTCCCTCTATAATGAGCACATGATTTACCACCTCTGAATAAGAACCTAGCCTGGAGATATTCATCTGGATCCGAATGGAATTTCATAAGCTATTCTCAAAGTGCCTCACCCTAGTCGCATATTCGCTTACCATACTAGGTGCAAAGAGGGACAACTCAGTGAAAATAGCTACATAGTCCATAACGCACATGTCTCCCTACTGGAGGCTCAAGAAATCCTGATCCATCTTTTCCCTCAATGTTTCTGTGTAAAAGTCCTCAAAGAACCTTTCCTCAAAGTCCTTCCATGCTAGTACCTCATGCTTGCGAGCCTGAACCTTCACATCCCACCAACGCTTAGCTGGTCCTCGCAGCATGTACGTCGCCAGCTTGACCCTCCACCCTGGAGGTATCTCGAGCTGCTAGAAGATCATCTGCATGCTCTCTATCTAGTTCTCTGATACCTGTGGACCACCCTCACCCTAAAAAAGCGACGGGTGTTGCGACTAGAACTCCCAAGTCAGATATTCCATATATGGCTCTATACCCTGTACACCACTGTCGATCCCCTGCAAGACACGTACCGGGCTAGCTTGGAGCTGCTCGTCGAGCCATGGTCTAAATGCTGCCAAACCCTACTATTGTACTACTTGCACTGGATCCTAGACCTGATCCTATCCCTAAGCCTATACATGCGGCTCCTACTCTACCTGCACCGGATCCTGAACTTGATCCCACACCTACGGCATCCTGAACTTGATCCCACACCTACGGCACCGTACCATCACCCGCCTGACGCTCCATCGAGATGTATAAGAGGAACCCGCTGAATACCATAAATGGTCAGACAACCTATATATATATATATAAATATATATTCAACGTAGATAAGGAATGAAGTAAAAGGAAGTGTGTAACTACTACCCTTACTCTCCCCCACTACAACTATTCCCCATGGAATCCTGGCCTCATGGTCTCCTTACCCGCCCCAATAGAGCCAAGTATCAAAAGTACCATGGGCCATACCCATCCTGACAAACAACATTGACTCAAACTAACGACCTAGTCACCCAATCCTGGTGATCAAAATCACCTCAACCATAGTACCTTACTGTCACATGCAATTCTACAAAAGTATAAAGCATGGAATAACACATTGCAACAAAAAAGAAATTCTATCAGGAATTTTCACCTTTTCACATTTCAAATAATACAAAGCATGGTAACTGATATCATTCACATGGAATTATCACTTCAAAAAGTATATGTGAAGTTAGGAAATTGAAATACCCTAAAAATGTTCCTATCAAAATCCAATCAAACAAGCCTTTCCATACCGAGACAAGGTCTAATTCTCCCTTATCGCACCAGGTCAAGGTTTACATATCACAATCATTAACATCAAACACCAAGTGAGCCACATAGTTGTAAATCATATAAACTATATTCAGAGAAAAAAGAAAATAGAAATTCCCACCCATGGCAACATGGTCCATCCCTCGTACCTGGGGCTGCAAGCACCCAAGCACAAGCTAGAAACCCAGTTCCAGTAACAACCTATCTCTAGTCTAACATATCCCAAATAGTAAACTAGAAGAAATAAAAAGAGAATCCTCAATATCATTAGTATCCAACAAAACATTGCTAATAAATCCTTGTCAAGAACTCCTATGATACCACTTTGTAACGACCCAGACTCGAACAACCACATGAACATTGCTAAATGGGTCGGGTGTTACTAACATAGGCGCACCTCCCCAAATGCCAAAGGATTACCACTAGCTATGAGAGTCTTTTTAGGTATAGTGGGGAGGCTATACCCTCTCGGAGGATAATAATGGTACTGGTCTGAGTATAATAATAAAGATGCAATGGAATAAATGACTCAGCAGACTTGAACCAGACCCGCAGAGCGGAAACACATTCAATATCAATAAACTGCGGAATAAATAAATATAAAAAATGGAAGTAGAAAGTAAACACAATATCATGATGAACACTTGTAACTACCACTGAACAAAAAAAAATTCATCCAAAACAGGTCATACATATCCATATATAAAAAGTGCACCAATGGATAACCAATTGTAGCTACAAAATAATTAATAATGAAGATATAGTAAATAAAGAAAAAAAAGGTAAACTCTAGCTAGGAAGGACCTTATGGTCCTTACCATATCCATGTAACATCTAATACAGCCCAAATCCTGAAGCTGGACTCTTTCCTGCATGTAAATCCATAAAGTCTGCATGCATCTCAAAGGGCCTGTGTAGGGTGTGCGACGAATCTCAGTAGGATACCATCCAACGGTGTATACCTAATATAAGAATTTAAGAAGGTCTGCATTTATAAGGAAAATAGTAAATCGTATGACGCACAAATAAATAAAAACTCCACTGGTGTTCAATAGCCACCATGGAGTGTCACCTGCTTCGGCCAACACTAGAATCTCTGTCATGTAACCTGACACCATGTTCCCCCTGGCACCGCATGTCTCAAGTACCGACATCCCTAAGGCAATCCTGAGAAATAGTAACTCAGAGGAACAACGATTCCTGTCCTCAATAAGAAACCATAGGGAAAACAAAGTTTTCCCTCAAAATAAAGTAACCGGAGGGACAATGATGTCTTCCCTAAAAGAAAGTAACCGGAGGAACAACGATGTATGCCCTAAAATAAAGTAACCGGAGGGACAACATTGTCTTCCCTCAAATAACGATGATCCTCTGCCCCTAACCCGATAGCCTCAATACTATCCCCTGATGGATCCTCACCTCCAACGTGGCTTCCTATAGCAAGCACCCCCAAACCAATAGTTCCTAAACCGAAAACTAACGGGGTCCTCTACCCACACAAGTGGTCAAAACCACCTCATCATGGAGTCTCTCTATGTGCACAATACTCATAGTTCTGGGTGAGTGGTAATCACCAAAATATTACCCAAGCCAAAAAACCTCTGACACCTCGTGTCCTTGAAACCATGCCGCTCAAGTCTGATGGCCTTGCCATCCCAGTAACTCGGGCCATGCCCAACCTGACAGTCATCTTGCCTCAAGGTGACTCCCATGACGCCCAATCCCATGGTCAAAACCACCCAAAGTAACTCGGGCCAAGCCTAACCTATTCTCATCATCACTCAAGAATATCTGGGCCATGCCAAACACAACCCAATGGTTCTAGCATATGCAATTTAACAATTACATTTAAACAAAAAACATAAATAGGAAAAACAATATAAATAGTTGTATGTGCTAACAAAGTGCTATCCTATACCATTACTGGGGTCTTCAAGGTCTCCAACAATTCATATCAAGGTTCAATACACTAAACTCAACAGTTTAAAACAATACAAAACAATTATAACCATTTTGGAATCCCCCGGCCAAAATTCCCCAATGAAAAACAACCCCTCGCCCGGCCTTGCTAAAAAAAAGGTAACAGGGAATACCCAAAGACATCACATAGGTTAGATAACAATTAAACAGGCAATAGAAGGTAAATTAGGGTCTCACTCAAAATACTCAAAAACGCTCTATAGGACACACCACCCAAAAGTCCTCAAAAACAAAAAAAGAGGTATGCACCACCTACCTGAGACTCGTAGACATAAGCATGTCCGATATCGAGATCCAATTTGAAGACGATCTTCATAGATCTATGTTTCCATCAAATCCTGAAAATTCTACTCAGAGGGAAACTGTGACGCATGAGGCATGGAATCAAGAACAGAACAGGGTGCATGGGTTTATTCTCGTTGTTGCGATCCCGTAGCCACTGGCAGATTGAAGAATGGATGACAGATGAAGAATCTATGGCTAGGTATGTTCATATGGCTTTCGAAATGGAGTGGTCCTGGAGTTGGGGAAGAAGAATATGTTTTACGAAATAAGATGCGACACTCTTCCATTTAAGTGAATAAATATAGTACACTGCATGTATTTAGTAACTACATGCCGTGTAGTGGCCTTTTTTGTACTACAACTTATGCGGAGATAGCTACATGGATTGGACGCTTCACACGAGTTGACACATGGCTTGAACCCAGCCGGTACACAGAGAAAGAATACACAGCGTGTACCTATGGTACATGGCGTATACCACTTTACCTTGCCAACATCGCCAAAACGCCATGTATATCCCCATACATGGCCCCTCTACACGACGTGTACAAATCATACATGACGTGTACTTTCTAAAAACATTCTACCCAGCAAACAAGACTACACGCCATGTATGGCCTCCACATGATCAAGGGTACACGAAATGTCTATAACTACACATCGTGTAGTAAGAAATTCCTAAACGTTCATCACACGACATGTACTCGGCGGGTACATGGCCTGTACTCGCCCAACCCATATACGGAGTGTACTCTAGAGTACACGATGTGTAGTCTTGAAATTTCCCCAAGAGCCCATATTTTCCCAGTTTTCTCAGGGAAAAGTCAAAAATTCAAACAGGGTCGGGATTTTGACTCATTCAAAAAACCCAAGTTCTTACAGTCAACAACGAATGATGATGAATAAAAGACAAAAATTTGCTATGCCAATAGAATTAAAGGATCACGACGGTGATGGAAGCATGATTCCTTCGTCGGAAATCGAATCTTTATCAAGGTAGGGGTTGTGTTTTAATTTTTTTCCTCCCCGTTCATGAATTAAACCACAAATGTGGATCAACCCACGAACTGGTTGATCTGTGGATCGTGCGTTCTTGCGGGTGGTTTTTTATTGGGTTAATTTTGGAGATTAATCCATGATGTTAAAGTATACATTTTGATTTGCTCTATTTAATCCTTCTAATTGGAGCAGATCAATGCTAGGATGAACGATGGCGGAGGTTCGTTCCTCTTTTTGTGGTTTGGATTCCTTCCTCCTCTTTTACCCTTCATTCTTTGTGTTCTTCATGGGGTGATGAAAAACGGATCATTGTACATTCATTCTGAAATGCAACGATCCCAAATCCTAGATCGAGCACCGTGATGACCTAGCGGAGGTGCGAAGATGATTGTGGACGATGAGTCTGCTCGGATCAAGAGGAATCGTTCTTTGATATTTCATCAGGTGGATGAATCAAATCTTTTTTTCAGGGAAATCAAAGGTTCTTAACCATCAGAATCATCTTTGTGGTTCCAGTGCGACCTCAAACTTCAAGTTTTGCGATTATCAGCAACCAGATTCTAGAAATTTCTAGAACACACAACATGTATCCCAAAGAACACGCCATGTGGTACTGGTGATGGCATCTAGGGTTTGTGTGCTTCACACGATTAAGAACACGGTGTGCCTCTAGGGTGACATGTTGTGTGGGCCCCACCCAGTGGCGTCTGGAGTTCTGGGTGACGGGAAGCACTAACATGGCATGTGACCATTTTCACATGACACGTAGGCCCTTACGCAGACTCGACATGTATCTCGGAAGATACACGAACACGGGGTGGGTACACAGTCGTGTACTCCACCACATGACCAGACTAGGATGGCTATGTGGGTTACCCAGTGTATCAGTTACATGGGATTAAACACATGGTTTAAAACCATGTATGGGCACATGACCACGTTCATGGAGGGAACCTCCGTTACTCAGACACGACATGTGGTCCATACTACATGTCGTGTACTTACGTTTCTATATGGCATGTTCTTCTGACTCGGGATGGTTCACATGAGTAGTACCCAGAGTTGAGACACATGGTGTGTGACCCTTATACATGCTGTGTATATAATAGAACATGGCTTAATACTCTTGTCCACTATATATTGGATGTGTTTCATTCAGGTTAGTGCCCACTTTTTCTAATTCCTATGAAGGTCAAGTATCGTTTCCATTCATAAGAGTATGATCTCTTCAGTTGGAATTTCTGAGATAGAGCCAGGTATCCCTCAGAGAGGCCTAGAGCGAGATCCTATATCCATTATTGACACTAGGTAGAGTCAGGTATCAACTGGACTATTCCCAATGGACACAGATCTTATACTTATCAGGTGAATCCAGATGAGTCACGGTATCCGCCAAGGCCCTAGATGTGATCCTCATCTGTGTATCGTGATCTTTTCCCACTCAGGAGTGTGTTCTCCCAGAATGAGTGTATTTATCTCTCATGACCTTTCCTAACGAAAAATACTTCTTGGACAGACGTCATCAGGACTATCAGACTCATGGAGTGAGTTCTCCTAGACAAGTGCTTCGTGGAACATTCAAACTGAATCCCTAGTAGTGGTATGCGGTGGTGTGGCTTGTCTCTAGACTACGGGTCTGAGTTTTCAGTATATCTGGATTGTGTTTCTATTTCTATATGTTCAGTAGACATATAATATGTAGAGATGACTGTAAATTTAATTTTTGTATTGCTTTGTGGTTTTCAGGGTCCTCTACTGAGTATTGTTATACTCACCCCTGTACAGGCTTTGCCCGCACGTGTCGTGTATTGTGTAGATGAGTGGATTTTTGACGGAGTTTAGGGCGGTCTAGGAATAGATCAAGTTTTCTGAGTTCCCTATAGGCCGAGGTGTTCATATGGATATGAGCATCAGTCCAAATACCTCTTTGTGTTTACAGGTTGGACTTGTAGTTTTCAAACACACTTGTTTTTGGTGGGCTTGTATTCAGGCCTAGTTTTTCTTCCAGCATTTTACCTTGTACTCTATTGGTTGGGTTTAGTTTTATGAATTCATTTTATTACTTAGTGGTTTTTACATTTCAGCATTTGTGGTCTTGGATATGTGTGTGTGTGTACATGTACTTAGGATATTCCTCCCATGTTAGTGATATGCCTACTCGGTGCTAGTCACCAGCCCCTGTCCTCTTGGAGCTAGGCTTGGGGAGTCACGACATGGGCCCCACTGGGACGGGTTATGATAGAGTGGTATCAGATCTGGTCAGTTCTAACTTTGGACCAAGATTCTATGAGATTTGTTTGGGGAAACAGTGTTAAGTGTTTCGAGCTCGACTTTTAGGCTAGATAATTCAGTGTTGGTTCAGGCGACTGAAGTATCCATACACCAGGACTCTGATAACCAGATTTTTTACTCGGTACATGAAAAAACTAGTTACAGGGAAGTAAAAGAATGGTACATGCATCATATAAGAGTGGGTTGTATTTTTCATGTCCTTTTTTCAGTTATCCAGAAATAATCATTGACCATGGTATGTCTTGTTTCCTTAAAGGATACCTCCGCAATGCATACATGCTAGGATTCAGTAGATCGATCAAGAGGATGACCCCCTCAGTGAAGAGGCTTTAATACCGAGACTAGTTCCCCAGGCGTTACCTCCAGGTGTTGCACCTGCTATCCCACCTCCAGTGGAGCAGCCTATGTTACCTACAGTACCGAATAATGAGGGGTGTAGGATGAGCAAGCTACATGAGTTCCAGAGACAGAGAACCCTCAAGTTTTGAGGTGAGCCCAACCCTCAGGATGTTGAGGACTGGATTGTGGCTGTGACCAGAGTTTTCTGTCTTGTGCGGACACTATCAGATTAGATGGTGATCCTAGTAGTGAGCCACCTTTAGGGTTCAACGGGATAATGGTGGAGTCTAATCACATATACACACGACGAGGAGACTATTTCCTGGATGGAGTTTGATCTACTCTTTAGGGAGGATTTCTCTCTAGTTAAGCTGAGAGCATTACATATCCAGGAGCTTCTTCAGCTCTAGCTAGGCAGTCTGACAGTAGCAGACTATTTATCGAGGTTCACCAACCTTGCTAGGTACTCGATGGATATGGTCAGGGATTATTACTTCAAAGCTCGGACCTTCGATTGAGGTCTACGAAAGGACATCCAAGCTAGTGTTGTTCCCCTATGCATTTCAACTTATACAGGAGTGCTCGAGCAGGCCTTAGTGATTGAGAGCATCCTGGCGGAGCAGAGACAGCTGATGACAGTCATCAGCATGTAGATAGGTGCGAAGACCTCGATAGTAGAGAGACAAAGTCAGGCATAGGGATCAGGACATGGGTGACGTCACAGGTGGACCCAGGACAAGGATCGATTGTCTAGGGAACTCAGGATGGATTTAGTCAGCCTAGGGGGAGGCGATGCTACTCGTGAGACGGTAGGAGACATCTCTCTAGAGACTATCCGACCCATCGAGATGCTGATAGAGAGGAAGTGGATGGACCACCAAGGGATAGGAATAGAGTGGAATAGATATACCCACCAGGAGGCGGATGTGGCAGAGGAGTAGGGACAGCTGCAGGTGTTGGAAGATGCTTCGATCTACTTCCACCACCACACCTAGGAGGTCCGCACCAGGATCAGGGAGCTGGGGGACTTGGGCGGGGATAGATGTATGCAGTTGAGGCATATGAATTAGGGAATCCAGGGATGATCCTAGGTACAATATGTGTCTTCTATACCATAGTTGTCGTACTTATAGACACAGGTTCCAGTCATTCCTTCCCTGCCACATGTCTTGTGCGAAACCTTGAGATTTCAGTAGAGCCTTTTACTTGACCCTTATGCTTGGAGAAATATATGAGAGGAGAATCAATGATCAAATACCTTTGCAGATAGTGTGATTTTACCCTCGAAGGTGAGAGTTTTAGTTTGAACCTCTTGGTGGCAGTGTCGAGGCCTTACGATGTCATTATCGGTATGAATGGATATTATCGGTACATGCCCAGATTGAATGCTTTAGGTGAAGAGTTCGGTGTGTCCACAATGATGGGGTGATGTTTTCCTTTTTCAGTGAAAAGGATACCGAGGCAACACAGGATGGGCTGATTCACAGGAAGGTATATCCAATCACTCATGAGTAGGCTAGCCTTACCCATGGAGTAGTAGATGTTGTAAGCTTCCAATTTCTAGTAGTTGTGGGGGATTATGAGATCGTATTTCCAAAATATGTTCCAGGACTACCTCCCTATTAGGATATCAACTTATACATCGACTTACAGCCCAAGATGACACATATATCCTCACCAGCATATCAGATGTCTCCCGCAGAGCTACGTAAGATGAGGGTGAAGTGAAAGTATTTGCAGAGGAAGGGGTTCGTGAGACCTATTGTTTCACCCTGGGCAGCCCCAGTTTTGTTTTCCAAGATGGTATATGGGAGTTTGAGTTTTTTTGGATTACCAGCACTTGAACTAGGTGATGGTGAAGAACAAGTATCCACTTCTGAGGATCGTCGACCTCTTCATTCAGTTGAGAGGATGTAGCTTACCTTCAGTCGATGGTTGTCACCCATACACTCTTATAGTGACTTAGGTAAAAAAATCTAGGGGATGTCAACTATGAGGCTTTATCTGATCATTTATCCATAGGACATACTCCTGATTGATATTCGCAAGGTGGGGAGCACATTGTTCTCTTCAGAGGACGCACTATTGTACCAGTGGTGTTGCAGGAGGAGGTCTTGAGGGAGTTTCATAAATTCCACTTAGAGGTACATCCGGGATTGTAAAAAGTGTATCAAAACCTCCGGTGTCAGTTCTGGTGGTAAGGTATTAAGAAGAAAGTAGTGGAGTTCTTTTCTCAATGCCTCACATGCCAACAGGTGAAGGCTGAGTACCGGGTTCTAGCAGGGTTAGTTCACCCCCCTAGAAGTTCAAGAGTGGAAGTGGGATGGAATATTAATGGAATTCATGATATCATTACCACAGAAATATAAGGGGCATGATTTCATCTGGGTGTTCATTGACCGACTCACCAAGTCGTCCCACTTCCTAGCCATTAAGGATCAGATTTCCGTAGAGAGATTGGGATGCCTCCACGTGCAGAAGATAGTTCAGATTCATGGATTCCCTTAAAAAATAGTCTCAGATTGAGATACTAGATTCACATCCCTTTTGTGGAAGGGATTTCAGGAGGCTTTTGGGACTCAGAAACTCTTGAGCACAACATTCCATCCCCAGATAGTCTGTCAGACAGAGAGGATCATTCAAGTTCTAGAGGATATGTTGAGGGCATGTATCTTGGACAATGGTCACATTTGTTAGGACCACCTACCACTTGTGGAATTTGAGTACAATAATATGTACGACTCCATCATTGGTATGACACCATTTGAGGCCTTATAAGGGAGACCCTGTCGGTCTCTGCTTTGTTGGACTGACCCTGGAGAGTCAGTACTCTTGGGTCCAGAGTTGGTGCGAGCTACCACCGAGAAGGTGCAGATCATCTAGGAGAATATGAAGACTGCACAAAGTCGGTATGAGTCTTATGCTGACAAGCAAAGAAGACCTCTAGAGTTCGAGGATGGAGACCACGTCTTCCTTCGGGCCTCACCTCGGTGAGGGTTACAGAGATTTGGCTGGGGCAGCAAGCTGTCTCCGAGGTTCATTGGACCGTTCCAGATACTACATAGAGTTGGACAGGTGGCGTGCCACCTAGATCTAGTGACATAGTTGTACCGGGTACATGATGTATTCCACGTGTTTCAGCTGAGGAGGTATGAGCATGACCCATCATACATCATCAACTGGGGCGAGCTGGACATCGAGGATAGAGTGACCTTTGTGGAGTACCCAGTGGAGATCGAGGATTGGTAGGAGATGATCCTTCATGGGTGATGGATTCCCTTGGTGCGTGTCTAATGGTAATACGAGAATCTTCAGGAGAGCACGTGGGAGTAGGGGGCTTAGATCCGTGCCCAGTACCAACAACTTTTTGAGTAGCTCTTGTTTTAGCTTTTCGAGGGTGAAAATACCTAAGGTGGTGAGAATGTAATGTCTTGTATTTTTCCAATTATTATTTTTAAATATTATATGAAATTATTACGAGACTATAATTTTAGACGGTGTGCGATTCTGAGGCCCGGTGAGCTCAGAATGGTGGTTTGAACTTTTTTTTAAGTTAAGTGAGTTGGCAGGTGTGTGTGGTTGTGGAAGTTTCCAAATGGATGCCTGGATTAAAAATACGAGGGCACCATTGTATCTGGGATGACGAATTTACCTATGAATGAGCCTAACCTCGACCAACACAGGTAGAGGGAAAAAGTTAATTTTTGGTAGTTTTTTGTTAAATAAAATAAAATAAAATAAAATAATTCGAAAAGTTTATTTTATTTTATTCGGAAACATTCACTGCAGCAAAATGGGGAATCTGTTTTGATAATTAATGCCACACCATAAGGACTCAGAAATAAAAACGATGACTCATTAATATTGTAGAATGAAGAAATGCTGAAACACATTCCATCCTTTTAATGGGTTAATCAAATGTTGGTCTTTGGAAGAAAATTGAGAGGAAATTTGGAGAATTCTCGAATACTTGGAGATAACCCTAAAAAACGAACAATGAAAAATCAATGACATGAATTTGCTGCGCCAACGGAATTGAAGGATCATGGCGGTGACAACAGTGTGATTCCTTCGTCAGCTGTCACGACCCGAACCGTACCGGGGCTCGAGCCGCAACTACCCCAAGCATGCCTCCATAGGCCAGGGGCTGACAACTAGTGCCGAAGGCACAACAAACCATAGGAGGAATTTTCCTAAGAAACTGTACACACACACACACATAGCTAAATCAATGCAAAAGTGCAAGTAAATGAAAGAAAGATACAACACTTCTAAAAAAGGGAAACCAACATACATGAATCGACCTATAACCAGTACAAGTAAAGTGTTGAAAAGTATACAGACAAGTACTAAACATTAAAAAGGGAAAAACACACGCCCAACTAAAAAGGTTCCAAAACCTGACAACAGGTAAAATGAAAGTAAACTGCTGGTGAGTCTCGCACCTGAAGGTCCTACTATGGCCACTAAACGCAGCCCAAGCTCATATGTCCTCTACGCTCCTTCGTAGTCTCGACCGACCTGTCCGTCATCTGAAATAGACCACAAGTGTGGGAAAATCCCAATCATGGGTGAGCATAAAGATACTCAGTAGGATGCCCTGAAAGCTCGAGGTAGCAACAAATGAGGTAGTAAAACGGTGAGTAGTGGACGAAATAAAGAATAGTGTAAGAGTACAATAGTGAGAGTACAACTAAACCCAAGAAAATAAAGGAAGTGTAATTATCCAATCCAAGAGAATATAAACATGGAAATCACGTGGCATAACCCATGCATCTTCACCCCTCCGTGAAGGAGAGTAACTGAACTGAAGGACTGGGAACAAAAGCAGGGTTTATATATATACTTAACAAGAAGCCCGAATGAGTGTGTAAGGGGATCTATATCTCCAAGATCAGCCCAAGGTTAGTCTCCAACATTTCAAAGGATATCCATCACTAATTCCCAACAATCCCATACGTCAAGCGGCCTCATCACGAACCGTACAACCAAAGGTCCTGCTCCGGTAATCATAGAGAAAAGTCATTGACTAGCCTCATAGAAGGGCCGAGTCTGAAAGAAGTCATCGGGTAACCCACTGCCTAGCACCAATGGAGGCTAAACCATGAGAGGTCGTCAGGTAACCCACTACCTAGCCCCGCTAGAGGGTAACCTACAAGATTTCATCAGGTAACCCACTGCCCAGCCCCGTTGGAGGGTAAACCATAAGAAGTCATCAGGTAACCCA
The DNA here is from genome assembly GCA_963277665.1 of Viscum album. Lineage (NCBI taxonomy): Eukaryota > Viridiplantae > Streptophyta > Magnoliopsida > Santalales > Viscaceae > Viscum > Viscum album. Next base: position 1,824,082,432 of record OY728164.1, read on the forward strand.
CTGCCCAACCCTGCTAGAGGGTAAACCACAAGAGGTCGTCAGGTAACCCACTCCCCACCACACTGGAGGGTAAACCACAAGAGGTCATCAGGTAACCCACTTCCCAACCCTGTTGGAGGGTAAACCACAAGAGGTCGTCAGGTAACCCACTGCCCAGCCCCGCTGGAGGGTAAAACAAAAAAGGTCATCAGGTAACCCACTGCCCAGCCCCGCTGAAGGGTAAACCAAAATAGGTCGTCAGGTAAACCACTGCCCATCCCTGCTGGAGGGTAAACCCTAAAGTCAATGGGTAACCCACTACCCAGCCCCGCTAGAGGGAAAACCCAGAACTGGTCCGATAACTCTGCACTACCCATGCCATCAATGGGTATCACTAACACTACTACCGTGCGTAGGTTAGGAATGCGCCAAAGGAACCTCCGACCAACACCCATTCATGTTTCCACATTTAATGAGATCTCGAAAGAGGCTCCACTCTCCCAAAAAGATTACACCATTGTAATCCTCACGACAAAACATGCGAGATAGACTATTCACTCGCTGGAAACTGGCTCCTGATGGAAAAGTTATTCAAAACCGCTTTAGGACCATATGAAATCTCATGGGGACCATACCTCGGCCCTAAAAGAGGTTGGAAAAAATGCTCCATCACAATACTCTCGAAAAAACATGCCGAAACGACTACTCATACGCCCCGAATAGACATCTAATGAAAAAGGGCGCAGTACGCTACACACAGCTTAAGAGACGGCCAATGGTGCCCACACCTCAACTCTGGCTTCAACACCCGAAACCAACCTGGTCAACTTCGCCTCGATGGTAGGGTCAGAACGCCGCTGACGGAACCTAAAACGGACTCCGAATGCAGAAGCTGCAACTCCCCACGTTATATGCAAACGGGGCCCTATGGGGCCCACACCTCGATCCCAAAACAAGTCATGTAGATCATACCATTGTGTTCCTTGCATATAACCATGCAACATATGCTATTCATTTGACCTAAACGAATGTATGTAGTCATAAAAACGATGCATATGTTCGAAAGCCATCTCGTGGGGCCCACCCCTCGGGCCTGAATTTAGGCAGGTGAATTGAGCAGTCGCAACCCCCTTGGAAAAACACACAGAAACGAGTTCTCAAACACCCAAAACAGATGTCGGGTGAAAAACTAGCGTTTTACCTTAAACATACGTAAACCTGGACCTGTGGGGACCACACCTTATCTCCAACCCAAACGCTTCGAAAAGCATCTCAAAAAGTCCATACGAGGACTTGGATCACGCTGCCGCTGACGATGCATCAATCGGACATCCCAAGCAGGAGTTAGGTCCGACACAAGATTAATTAATTAATTAATTAATTAATTAATTAATTATTCATATCAAGCGTTTCATGCCACCGAGCAACGAAACCAAACTGAAATGGTTCCGAACCAACTTTGGAAGGATCATCTCAACTCCAGGGCCACAGCTCCTCTGACGGCGCGTCAAACGGACGGCTGACTCATGATCCACGTCCGTCGCAACTTTAATAACAATTTAATATTATTAAAATTAAAGCGTTACAGGTCACCTGTATTCAGGTACCGAACCCCAAATCCCTAAAACCGACGTCAAATAGTCTGCCTCACCGACACAAACCCACATCCACAGACAGCGCGTCAAACGAATGCGCCGTTTAGAAGATACGACCCCCCGAACGCAATGGGGCCCAACCAGGCCGGTTCTCCCCGGCCGGCCCGGACCGAACCGCTAGCCCAAGGCCCAGCCGTGGGTCTGGCCTGACCCACCATGGCCAGCCGGCCGCGGCCCGCTCCGGCAACACCGGACCCCCTCTCTCGGGTCTGGTTCTCCCCAGCAGACCGACCTTTGGCCAGTGTCAGCGTCGCGCCAGCAGGACCCGCGGATCACGGGTCCTGGTCTCCTCCACAACCCCGAAGTCATCGCCTTGGGTTCCCCCACTGATCGCGAAAGGCTGGAGCCCTTGGAACCTCCACCTCCCATGGTGCAACACCGCGCTCCCTCCACGACACCTCCGCGGCTGCCTCCTCCGGCCTGCACTGCGATCGGCCGACGCCGTCGCCACCGCCTGCGGACGCACCACCACGACACCTCCACGACCACATCCTTCAGCCTGCACCGCGACCAGCTGATGCCGTATCCACTGCTACACCACCTAGTCTAAACCCCCGGCTACACCCGCAGCTTGACGCCACCGCCTCGTCTGAACCCCCTGGCGCTCCACCGGTCCCTGTTGCGCCACCCCGACCTCCGGCCACCGCCCTTGCCAGAGCCGGGGCTTCCGACGACCGCCACCACCACTCCAGTGGCCCAATTTCAAAACCAAATGTGGGTTCAGGATCCTTGGGACGAGGCCTTCACAGAGCCTACCCATGATCATCGATCCGACAAGATTTGGTGCTTTAGAAAATTTAGGCGCAGAACGCCCAAGAATGACAATTAAAAAGGGGCTCGGGCATTGGATGTGTTTGTTCGACCAACACCCCAATTCAAAAATTATAGAATTCAATCGATGAAATTTGATGAAAAAAATTCATGAAATCAACGAAGGTGTGAAATTTAACAAGAATCCTACCTCGATCCGCCCGTTTTCCTCTAGTGATGCGTCCACGACGCCCCCGATTCGATCCGCCAAGGTTCCGACGGGGGTCGCTCCTCGATTCGGTGAAGAACGGTGAAGAACACCGAAGAATGATCGAGGGAGGGAGAGAGATATAGAGAGAGAAGGGAAAATAGAGATTCCTCTAATTACATATATGAATTTATAAACTCTCTCTAAAACTCTACCGACGGGAGAGGATTCGAAAACCTCCACGCCCGCCTATTTTATATCGCACCTAGGAAAAACGCCCCATTTCAAACTCAACGGAAGTCTCAGATTTCCATTATGAGACTCTGTTTGAATGTTATTTGAAAGGAACTTCAGTGATAAAAATCGCGAAGTCATTATTTTAAAAATGACGATTTTTACCCTGGGTGACATCTCTCACAGCAGGCCTGCGCCCGAAACTTTTATACCCCGCCTAGGGTAAAAGACATGCTCCGGATGCAACCATGCCAGTGGATTTCCGATCCAAGATACCGTTTAGGAGAAAAAACAACCCCACCACATGAATAGTATAAAAAAACATAATATTTTTATAAAATTTATTGCGGGCACACCGGGCCTCGGATTCGCACATTGTCTCAACTCCTAGCTCTGGAAATATATGTAGAAATATTAGAAAGTCTTACAGGGAAAAAACTGGGTCTCTACATCATTATCTCCTTCAATATTTTTTCCCCAAAAAGCAAAACCAGGAAAAAAAACTTGGGATACAGAGCTCACCCCTAGCTCTCCCACTCCCAAGAAAACTTACACAACACCATGCTGGAACAACACACGAACCAAAGGGATTGTTTGTAGTTATAAGGTCTGCTATTCTCGAGGACATGCGTAGGAATATGCACGGACCTCATCAGCTGTGACACGTGGAAGACGCCGTGCACCCACCCCTTCTTTTTGGAGGATAGGGAAAGACGGTAGGCAACCTCTTAATCAGTTGCACGACCCAAACAAAATTGTGGGACTTTCTCGGCTGAACCTCCACTTTCCATGTCGCGACTGAAATCATGGTTTGTTCTTGGAACAAGATCTCGTGATTCCCTTCTTTAGAATACCCATTGGGTGCATCGCCCGTGGATATCTGATCACGCAGTACCTCGCTGTCGAAATCCCCTAGATGCGACTCTCTCACACGCTCAAGGAGCGAAGGAGTCAACACCATCGACTGTAAGAAATCTGTCCCCTCCTGCTCCACCAAGGATAGCTACATGGAAGCTAACTACTATGAAACTTCCCATGCCTGACGAGTCTGGGACTTCCTGTTAAGGGAACCTACTACAACACTTCCATTTTTCTGAACATAGACTACCTTGAAGTCATAGTCCGATAGAAATTTCAACCAGCACCATCATATCAGGTTCAAGTCTCTCTGGGTGAGGGTGCACCTGAGACACTGGTGGTCTATGTAACCCACAAAGCATTCTCCCAGAAGATAGTGTCTCCACATTCTCAGGGCAAGGACCACCACCACCAGCACCAAATAGTGAAACATGTAGTTCTGTTTATGGGGTTTCCATCACCTTGAACTGTACTTGATAACAGTATTAAGATTGATGTTGAGAATGCAAGGTACCAACTAGCAGAGCAGGCGAGAAAACTCATCCAACCGCTAGAGGCTAGAAACAAAAAGTATGTGGAATACCCCACGTGTATTTTCACCTCTCGTAAGAAGAGTAATCCCCAAAATAGGCACTCTGCCAAACCTACTAGTGGCACCTCAAGCAAAGGAAGGTCAAGTAGAAAATCCCCACTGGAAAATCCAGAACCTGCTCTGACACTCCACCGCACCACCCCGCCATGAATGTATATTTCAAAGGGACTCATCCACCGCACCTCAATACTATCCACTTTGGGTGGTACTGAGTATCCCTCATGGTTTTGTTCACGTCACAAAAACACATCTCAGTGGGGGAAGAACCCCTCTTTATCGTGAATTCAAAGCTACGTCGGACAACACTAACACATGTTACACTGACACCCCGCATCACCCTCAGTAACCCCTCGAACAAGGAGTTAGACAAAAAGAGTACCACGCGTAGTGTCTAACATGTTCTACTGAGAAATGTAGAAAAAGACACAGAGCGTACCTCTTATCATCTCATACTTTGCAGGATTGTAGACATCCATAGCACACATCCGCCTACGACCCTGTCCGTCAGCTCCCTGAGCCTGACATGGGCTGCCTAGTGGTGGTGAAAGGACCTCGAAACATCGTCCTACCACAATAGTTATTCCTACTTTTCTACCAACACCGCCTCCCTGGGGACCACCCTATCCTCACCTAGGAGTTCTCTGATCACGACACTGCCTCTGTCATGGCGGTGCATCTACCAACTATCTGGAAAACTCCGCACATTTGGTCGGGTAGTCTCAGACCACATGACCTCGCACATCACAACCATAACACTAGTACTCCCTGGGATGTCTCGGTGCTCTATGTTGTCCCTGACCATGTACCTGATTCTCGTCAAGGGGAGACCTCTGGCGGCAAGGTCCTTCCAATCGATGTCCCTCTGATATAAATTTCTCTATCACCAGTGCCTACTCCATCACCCTGAGATGGGTGAGGATGCACAAGGGCACTACGCTGGAACAAATGTTTTCTACAGAAACCTCACCCAAACTTCTGTGATTGGAAGTTTCCATCATGGACCACATCAAAAGAGTACGGAGTAAGGTCTGCCAACCTAGTCGCGTACTCAGCCATTTCCATCACTCCCCGCTAAAGCTCAAGCAGATCTAGAAACTGTATAAAATGTAAGTAGGAGGGGTAGTAATCCTCACGAAACAGCTGCTAGAAGTCATCCCACGAGAGTACCGACTCATCGTGCATCTGAGTAACTCAGGCTCTACTACGCCAAACTGCATGGTGGAAAAAGACTGGCTGTCAAAGCCACCACCTAACCTGCTAGTGTCTGAACAAGACTAAAGCGGCAAACCACTGACTCTAGCCAACCCTTCACTATATGAGGGTATGGTTCACTGTGGAACCTCAGTATTCTCTAACACTGGCACTCATGTAGCGCGCCCAGCCTGCGCTCGTCTTCGGCCTTCGCTGCCGGTGCTATCTACTACTCCACAGGTGGAGGTGCTACTGCCTGTCCTCTTGGAGAAAGGGTAATCATATGATGGATCATGAACTGAGGCCTCATCGCTCACGGAGTCATCGTCACGATCCAGAGCAAGTATCCTGGATGGCTATCATCGTAGATACATCCTGAATCCATTAAAGGAGTACCACAGTAAAATGAGAATATACATATCAACAACGATGGGGATCTGACTCAAGAAGGACAGTCAAAGACTCAATACTATATGATGCACAATCCAAATACCCTGCAATAAGTGTCTCAGTGTGCCGAGTCGACAGGCGGGTTATCAAGGTCCTGGTGAATGGATACGTCGACCGCCACACCACCACTGGACTCCCTGGCCTGAGAGCCGCTCTCGAGACACGTTGACACTATTTCCCCAAAACTCAACCAATTATTTTTTAGGGACGTCTGAACAACACCCCCAGGAATGAACCACCTCTGATACCACTTTGTCACGTCCTGACCCATACCGGGGCTTGAGCCGCAACTACCCCAAGCCCGCCACGAAAGGCCAAGGGCTGGTGACTAGCGCCGAAGGTACATCAAACTAGGGGAGGCCTTTTCCTAAGAAACTATACACACACACATCTAACTCAATGCAAAAGTGAAGATAAAAAGAAAGAAAGATACAAAACTGCTACAAAAGGGAAACCAACATACATGCATCAACCTCTAATGAGTACAAGTAAAGTGCTGAAATGTAAACTGACAAGTACTGAACAGTAAAATGGTGGAAAAATGCACCCAACCAGAAAGGTGCTACAACCTGACAATAGGTAAAAAGAAAGTAAAACTATGGGGAGTCACACACTTGAAAGTACTACTATGGCCACTGAAAACATCCCAAGCTCATGTTTCCTCTATGATCGTTCGTAGTCTTGACTGACCTGTCCATCGTCTGCAAGGGCACAACAAGTGTGAGCAATGACCAAGCATGGGTGAGTATAAAGATACTATGTAGGATGCCCCGAAAGCTCGAGGGAGAAACAAAGGAGGTACTAAAATGGTGAGCAATGGACAGAACAAAGAACATTGTAAGAGTACAATAATGAGATTACAACTCAACCCAACAAAAGAAAGGAAGTGGACTCGTCCAATCCAAGAGGAGATAGACACGGAAATCATGTGGCATACCCCGAGCATCTTCAACCCTCCTAGAAGGAGAGTAACTGAACCCAAAGAGTGGGAACAAATGTAGGGTGTATATATATTCTGAAAAAAGATCGAACGAGTGTGTAAGGGGATCTCTATCTCCAAGCTCAGCCCAAGGAGAGTCGCCAACAGTTCAAAGGATATCCATCACTGATGCCCAACAATTCCGTACGTCAATAAGCCTCATCACTAAACCATACAACAAAAGGTCCCGCTCCTGTAATCATAGAGAAAAGTCATTTAATAGACAAATAGAAGGGCCGAGTCTGAAAGAAGTCATTGGGTAACCCACTGCCCAGCCACGCTGGAGGGTAAACCATGAGAGGTTTTCAGGAAACCCACTGCCCAGCCCCACTGGAGGGTAACTCACAAGAGGTCATCAGGTAACCCACTGCCCAACCCCACTGGAGGGTAAACCACAAGAAGTCATCTGGTAACCCACTGCCCAACCCCGCTAGAGGGTAAACCACAAGAGGTCGTCAGGTAACCCACTACCCAGCCCCGCTGAAGTGTAAACCAAAAGAGGTCGTTAGGTAACCCACTACCCATCCCCACTAAAGGGTAAACCACAAGAGGTCATCAGGTAACCCACTGCCTAGCCCCGCTGGAGGGTAAACCACAAGAGGTTGTTAGGTAATCCATTGGCAAGCCCCGCTGGAGGGTAAACCCTAAAGTAAACGGGTAACCAACAACCCAGTCCTGCTGGAGGAAAAATCTAGAACTGGTACGATAACTCTACACTGCCCATGCCATCACTGGGTATCACTAACACTGCTAACGTGCATAGGTTCAGAGTGCGCCAAAGGAACCTCCGACCAACGCCCTTTCAAATTTCCACAATTAATGAGATCTTGAAAAAGGCTCTGATCTCCCAAATAGATTACAACGTTTCAATACTTACAAAAAAAAACATGTGAGATAGATTATTTACTCACTGAAAACTAGATCCTGATGAAAAAGTTATTCAACACCGCTTTAAGCCAATAGGATGTCTTCTAGGGCCCGCACCTCGGTCCCGAAAGAGGATGGGCAAACTGTGCCATCACGATGCTATCGAAAAAACATGCCGAAACGACTACTCATACACCCCAAAAAGATGTCTGAAGAAAAGGGGTGCAGTACACTGCACACAACTTATGAGACGGCCCATGGGGCCTACACCTCAACTCCGGCTTTAATGCCTAAGACCACCCTGATCAACTTCACCTCGATGGCAGGGTCACAACGCTGCTGATGGCGCCTAAAAGAGACTCCGAATGTAGAAGCTGCAACTCCCCGCGTTATATGAAAACGGGCCCCTATGGGGCCCACACCTTGATACCGAAACACATCACGCAGATCGTACCATTGAGTTCCTTGCAGATAACCAGACGGCGTAGGATATTCATTTTCCCTGAACGAAATTATGTATCATAAGTCATAAAAACACAGTATACGTTCGAAAGACGCCTCGTGGGGCCCACGCCTCAGGCCAAAATTTATGCGGGCAGACTGCGCCATCACAATCCCCTCAGAAAAACACATAGAAACGAGTTCCCAAACTCCAAAAATGGATGTCAAGAAAAAAAGTGGTGTTTTACCATAAAATGTGTAAACCAGGACCTATGGGGCCCACACCTTATCTCCAACCCAAATGCTTCGAAATTCATCTCAAAAAGACCGCACGAGGACTGGGGTCATGCTGCCGCTGGCGACGCGTCAATCGGACATCCCAAGAAGGAGTTAAGTTTGACACAAGATTAATTAATTAAATAAATAAATAAATAATTATTTGCATCAAGCATTTCATGCTACAAAGCAACGAAACCAAACCGCAAGGGTTCCAAACCAACTTTGGAAGGAGCGTCTCAACTCCAGGGCCACAAGGCCTCTGACGGCGTGTCAAACGGACGTCCGGCTCGCGAACCACGTCCGGTGCAACTTTAATAACAATTTAATATTATTAAAATTAAAGCATTCCAGGTCACTCGTCTTCGGGTTTAGAGCCCAAAATCCCTGAAACCCACGTCAAATAGTCTGCCTCGCCGACACAAACCCACATCTATAGAAGACGCATCAAATGGAAGTGCCGTTTAGAAGATATGGCCCCCCGAACGCAAGGGGGCCCAACTGGGCCGGTTCACCCCGGCCGGCCTGGACCGAACCATTGGCCCACGCCCCAACCGCAGGTCCAGCCTGACATGCCACGGCCCGCCGGTCGCGGCTTGCTCCAGCAACACTGGAATCCCTCCCTTAGGTCCAGTTCTACAAATCAGACCATCCATTGGCCGGTCTCTGCGTCGCGCCAGCAGGACCCGCTGATCGCGGGTCCTGGTCTCCTCCGCACCCTCGAGGTCGCCACCTCGGGTTTCCCCTCTTACCGTGATAGGACGACACCCTCAGTGCCTCCACCTCCTGAAGCACTTCCTCTACAGCACCTCTGCGACCACCTCCTCCAGCCTGCACCACGACCGGCCGACGCCGTCGCCACTACCTGCAGAGCGCACCGCCGCGACACCTCCACGGCCGCCTCCTCCGGCCTGCACTGCAACCAGCCAATGTCATCGCCACCAACACACCACCTCGTCTGAACCCCCGACCGCACCCACATCCTGACACCACCACCTCTTCCGAACCCCCTGGTGCTCCACTGGTCCCTGCTGTGCCACCCCGACCTCCGGCCACCGCCCTTGCCGGAGCTGGGGCTTCTGATGGCCGCTGCCACCGCTCCGGTGGCCTGATTTCAAAACCAAACGCGGGTTCGGGATCCTTAGGGAGATGCCATCACAACGCCTTCCCCAGATTGTTAATCCAATAAAATTTGGCGCGTATGAAAATTTGGATGAATAATGCCCAAGAACAACATTTAAAACGGGGCTCGGGCGTTGGCCGTGTTCATTCGGCCAATGACCCAATTATAAAATTATATAATTCTATCAATGAAATTCAATGGAAAAAATTCAATAAATCAACAAAGGTATGAAATTTAATAAGAATCCTACCTCGATCTGCTCGTATTCCGCTAGCGACGCATCCACGACGCCCCCGCTTCGATCCACCAAGGTTCCGGCGGGGGTCACTCCTCGATTCAGTGAAGAATGGAAAAGAATGCCGAAGAATGATCGAGGGGGGGGGGGAAGGGAGAGATAAGGGAAATTAGGTCTTTCTTCTAATTCCACAAACGAATATATAAACTCTCTCTGAAACTCTACCGATGGGAAAGGATTACAAAACCTCCGCGCACACCTATTTTATATCGCACATAGGAAAAACGCCCCATTTTGAACTCAAAAGAAGTCTCAGATTTCCATTTCAAGACTTCGTTTAAATGTTATTTGAAACGACCATTAGTGATAAAAATCACTAAGTCATTATTTTAAAAATAACGATTTTCCCCTGGGTGACATCTCTCATAGAAGGCCCGCGCCCGAAACTTTTATACCTCACCTAGGGTAAACGTCACGCTCCGGACGCAACCGTGCCCTCATATTTCCTATCCAAGCTACTGTTTAGGAGAAAACACAACCCCACCACGTGCATAGTATAAAAACACTTAATATTTTTATAAAATTTATTCCAGGAAAACCGGGCCTCAGATTCTCATGCAGTCTCATCTACTAGCTCTGGAAATATATGTAGAAATATTCCAATGTCTTAAAGTAAAAAAACTGGGTCTCTACATCAGCAATCTAACCATTCCCGAGGTAACGGTTTTGTTTTAATTTTGTTTTCTCCCCATTATTGAATTAAACGACGAAAGCTGATCAACCCACGAATTGATTGATCTGCGGATCGTGCATTTTTATGGGAGGGTTTTTATTGGGTTGATTTTGGGGATTAATCCACGATGTTAAAATCCTCACTTTGATTTTCTCTATTTAGTCCTTCTAACGGGAGAAGATCAATGCTATGAAGAAAAAAGGAGGAGGTTCATTCCATGTTTGGTGGTTTGGATTCCTTCCTCCTCTTTTACCCTGCATTCTTCACATTCTTTGTGGGGTGAAAAAACAATGGATCATTGCAAATCCGTTCGGCAATGCAACGATCCCCAATTGTTTATCAGGCCCCATGATGACCTAGAAGAGGTGTGACGACAATGGCGGATGACGAATCAGCTCTGATCGAGAGGAATCCTTCTTTGAGAATTATTTTGGAGGATGAATCAAATCTTGTTTTCGAGGCCAATCAGAGGTCCTTAACCATAAAAATTAGCTTCGTGGTGCCGGAACAACCTCAAATTTAGAGTTTCGTGATGATTGGGTTGCCAGATCGATGGATTTCTGAATCCCCAAAGCACATAATGAAGAACCTATGATTCTAGAAATTTCTAGAACACATAGTCTGTATCCCAAAGAACATGCCATGTGATACCGGCAGCGACAACTAGGGTTTGTGTGCTGTATGGGATGAATAATACGGTGTTCCTCTAGGGAGACACAGCGTGTGGGCCTTACCCAATGAAGGTTGGAGTTCTGGGTGATGGGAAGCACTAACATGGCCTGTGACCATTGTCACATGACGTGTAGGTACTTACACAGTCACGGGGTGGGTACACAATCGTGTAATTCACCACATGACCATTCCAGGATGCCTATGCGGGTTACCTCATGTACCAGTTACACGGGATGAACCACACGTTTTGAAACTGTGTATGGGAACATGACCACGTACACGGAGGGAACCCCGGTTACTCGGAAAAGGCGTGTGGTCCGTACTACACACTGTGTACTTAATTTTCTACACGACATGTTCTTATGACTCGGGCCGATACACACGGGTAGTACCCAGAGTCGAGAGACTTGGCGTGTGACCCTTATACATGCCATATATATATAATAAAACATGGATTGATCCTCTTGTCCACCATATTTTGGACAGGTTTTGTTTGGGCTAGTGCACACTTTTTCTCATTCCTCTGAAGGTCATGTATCATTTCCATTCATAGGAGTATGATCCTTTTAGCAGGAATTTCTGAGATAGAGTCAGGTATCCCTATGAGAGGCCCAAAGTGAGATCCTATATCCATTATTGACCCTAGGTAGAGTCAGCTATCGACGTGGCTATTCCCACATGATGTTGATCCTCTACTTAGAAATTAAATCCGGATGAGTCGTGGTATCTTCCAAGGCCTGGGCAGTGATTCTCATCTTTATATCATGATCTTTTCCCACTTAGGAGTGTGTTTTCCCAGAATGGGTGTATCTATCTCTTGTGACCTTTCTCGATGAATAGTAATTCTTTGACAGAATTCATCAGGACCATCAGACTCATGAAGTTAGTTCTCCCAGATGAGTGCTTCTTGTAATCTTCAAACTGAATCCCAAGCAGCGGTATATGGTGGTGTGACTTGTCTCTAGTATACGGGAATGAGTTTTGAGTATATCTAGATTATGTTTCTATTAATATATGTTCATTAGACATATACTGTGTAGAGATGACTGTACCTTTACATTGTGTATTGATTTGTGGTTTTAGGGCTCCTCTACTGAGTATTGTTATACTCACCTCTGCATGGGCTTTTCCCACATGTGTCATGTCTTGTGAAGACGAGGGGCCTTTTGACGGAGTCCAGGGCGGTCTAGGACCATAACAAGTTTTCTGAGTTCCCTAAAGGCTGAGGTGTTCCTACAACTACAAGTTGCAGTCCCAATACCTCTTTGTGTTTATAAGATGCACTTGTAGTTTGCAGACTCTCTTATTTTTGGTGGGATTGTCTTCTGGGACAGTTTTACTTCCTACACTTTACTTCTGTTGCACTCTGTTGATTGGGTTTAGTTGTATGCATGAATTTGGTTCCTTATTGGTTTTTTAAATTTCAGCTTTTGTGGGCTTGGAGATGTGCGCGTGTGTACAAGTACATAGGAAATGCCTCCCATGTTAGTGATATGCTTACTTGGTGCTAGTCACCAACCCCTGGCCTATTGGAGGTGGACTTGGGGAGTCATGACATGGGCCCCACTGGGACGGGTCATGGAAATACTGATGCTTGTTTTAAAATAGATCAAAATGATCTGATGTCATAGTCAAGATATATTTTTTTTCTCAACATAGGATCCACGAGTAAGAAAAGTTCAAAGTATCTAGTTGTTGCTGATTCTAGAGTGGAGTCTGAGTATATTGCATCTTATGATGAATCCAAAGAATTAGTTTGGATATAATTTTTTTCCCAATATCTTGATGTGGTACCTAGTAGTAAATACTCTATCACATTTTATTGTGATAATACTACAATGGTGGATATTGAAAAATAGATAAGTTCACACCAATAGATGAAGCACATACTTTGGATGTATCACCTCATGAGGCAATTTTATCAAAAGGGTGAAGTTATAGTTTGTGGAGTTCCCACAGAAGAAAATGTGGTGGACCCCTTGACTAAAGGCCTATCTTAGTAGAATAATGAGTATCAAGTGAGAGCTATTAGAATGAAGGTTTTTAATAGTTGGCTTTAGTGAAATTGGGTGTCTACTAGATTTGGTCCCCTAAAACCAACTTATGTGTACTTTATTATAACCTATATTAATTTTTTTGAATATTAATAAACTTTTTATCATAACATGATTGTTCATCTATGTGTCATAGTATGTGATAATGTCTTAAGGGTAACTGTCGTACTTAAAGGTCATAATAGTTCCCTACTATGATGAGAACCCTGAAGTTCCATGAAATTATTCTTAAATATATGTTCGATATCTATATAAAATAATTTTAGGAACAAAAATTATTCAATATATTAGGGGGGGGGGAGACTCATAGGAATAGGAGGCACCTTCTCATGGTGTATTCCCTTGGTAAAATTCAGTGTAGTATATTATGAGAACAAGAACCACCAGTAGGAAATCTACATTTATATATGTCGATGGATTTTCCTATCAATGGACATGTGCATTGATCCTTATAATTTAGTATTATTATTAATGAGTATTATTAGTCTCGTACTTTGATGTATTGATGAAATCCATGATGACATATATTCGCGGTGAGTTAGGATACGTTGCGTGCTCCATGAGTAATATTTCATTAATGAATAATGTGAGAAAGGATTTTCCCTTATGTTCCTTAGAAAAAGTTTCTATCTTATTCCCTTTGATGGAAATGATATAGCCTAAATAAATCCATGAACAAGGTGTTCTATAGGTAATATTGATTTCCAAAATTTCATATAAAGAGACATCAAACACATTGGTTGATGGCACTGACATGCAACCTGCTTGATTAAAGATATTGTAATAAAGGGATTATGTTACACATTAATTATCTTTATGAGGTATTATTTCATTGTGATATTAACTTATTTATCTATGGGTTCCTTGTTATGTTTTTAGATTCTAACCTTGGAATTTAGGTTTCTTTGCTTAATACCACTGAGAAAGAGGCCTAGAGAGTTACACACTAAGTGTCTCTAAAATCACAGTTAAATAATATATTATTTTTAATTATTTAAAAAGTTGAATAAATATTATTCTTGTATGTGGTTTAATAATTATTCATTATTTCTTGATTTCATATATTCTGTAATGAGTTATTTGAGAAAATATTATGTGAGCGGAATATTTAATAAATACTCATTTGTTATTTAGTGAATATAATATTTATTTATGTATTGGTGAATAATACAGTGATATTTATTTATTAAATAAATACTCATTTTCAAGTCCTTATAGTTATTGTGGAGGAATTTCACACCGAGTTTATAGGTCCTGTGAGAAATAATATATATTGAATATTATTTAATTAAATAATATTTAATTTTATTTACGAGTTTAGTGCATGTCAAGAAATAATAATAATAACATTATTATATACACGGGGTTCTAAAAGGATTAAATAAATACTAAAGGCCATTTTTTCTATTATTTATTTCTAACCATAGGGATATATAAACCCAAATATATTATTTTTCAAGAGATCCAATTCATTTATTTTGTTGTGTACATTAAAATATAGAGAATCATCTCGAAGCCCTAGAGTTATCCCTTTTATAAGAACTCTTCCAAGAACCAAGATTGATCTTCCACCACCCTCCACTATCGAGTCTATAGAGATCATGGATAATTCTTTAGAAGTGATTCTTGGGGTGATCAAAGGAGAACAACACAAGTGATAGGACCTACCGTGCTATCACCTGAATATTCCTATGATGAAGTTTGGCGATTAATGGACCATGTGTGGATCAACACTAGATGGAATATAATATTTATTCCTATAATTTAATGACTTTATGACATGGATCCATAGTCATAATGATCAAAAATAAATAATTTTATGCAAGTTAAATCATTACTTTCTTAAATTAATTATTAATAATATGCGATGATAATATGATTTGGTTTCAGTGTTTATCCATTGTATGTATTATTTTATTAAATTTTTTTGATCAATACATTTATCATCATGTAAATATTGGATTAATCATCGATCATGACAAAAGGGAAAGTTGGGAATAACCCATTTGACGGTTCTGCTATGCTTGGAACATAAAGGAATCATCACTAGTAACATTCAAATGTTAGGTTCCCCATTTTATAAGTATCTATAAATTTATCCTTTGATTATGAATATCTTATGTATATTTTTTTAAAATTAATATTTTATGAACCTAATAGGATGGATATGAATCATAAATGGATGGATGATAATAATATGACAAAGGAGTATGAGGATGGAGTTAAAGAGTTATCAAGTTTTCAACTGAGCATGCATACAACCCTTCTCAAACCCTTTGTCCATGTTTACATTATTTTTATTCCATAAAACTTCTTCCAGAAGAGTTGAAAGAACATTTAATTTGTCATTAAATAGATCAGATCTATAAATATTATACTAATCTTGGGGATAAACTAAATGTACATACATATTGGGATGATACTACAATTTATGGATCATTTGAAATGAACACTAGTGAAAATGATGATATATATTGTATGGAATAAATGATAATAGGAATTGAATACGACCTTCATGATTATCCAATTTTTTTTGAGAAGTTAAATAGGGATGCTAAGGGACCATTATATACTGTTTTTACTAAATATAAAACCTTTCAGCTATATTGAATTTATATAATTTGAAATCTAGTAGTGTATGTAGTGACACAAGATTTACATAACTACTTGGTCTCCTGAATGATATTTTAGCATAAGAAAATGAGATTCCTGGTCGAACATATGATGATAAATTAATACTACATTCAATGGGAATGATCTCTAAAATATACATTCCTATCCAAATTATTATATTTTTTTTTTCAAAAATACCATGAATAAATCAAAAAATTCCCTAAGTGTGGTGTGAATCGATACAAGAAAGATGAATCAAGTCCTCCAAAAGATGTATGGTACTTTCTTATCATTCAAAGGTTTGTATAACTATATATATGCTAGAAAACTACTAGACAATTGACATGGTATACAAATATATCAATTTAATATGGGAAGCCACGTCATCCAATAAACTCTCCTCAGTGGAAGAAAATATATTATGAGTATCCTAAATTTTAAAATTATCTGAGAAACTTCCATCGTATGTTATCTATATATAGAATAAATCCTTTTGGAGTATAAATTAGTACTTACAATACACAAAAGGTTATATTGGTAAATTATAGCTTGACACCATGGTTATATATGAAGCACAAATACATTATGTTGTATCTACTTATCTCTATAAAAAAACAACCTAGTAATGATATTGATGTATATTTAGATTTATTGATTGAAATTATGAAATTGATATGGGATATACGTGTTACATTTTATGATTCTCATAGAATTGAATAATTCACATTGAGATCCATGTTGCATGATATAATAAATGACTTTTCTACTTATGGAAACTTATTAGGATATATCATTAAAGGAATGTTGGGGGGGGGTCTCATTTTTGAAGAATAAACACACTCAGTTAAATTAATACATTCTTCGAAGATTTTTTTAGAACATCAATTTTTTTACTGAAATGACATGAATACCAGTCCTAGATGACATCATTCGATGGGGGAATAGAATAAGGTGAAACACAATATCCAATAATGGGTGATCAACCATTAAAGAAATTAAAAGATATTGACACTATTTTGGGAAAACCTTTTTATAAAAACCATACAAAATTAGGTTTGAAAAAATATCAATTTTCATTAAAATAATGTATTGGATTTTTTTTATATGTTATACATTTTATTGATGTTATGCATATAGAAAAAAAGTATTTGATAATATTTTTGGCACGTTACTAAATGTTCCTAAAAAATCAAAAGAAGGCGTCAAGGCTAGTTTGGACATGATTGACATGGGGATAGGAGAAGAGTTGGCACTAATGAAGGGTGAAAGATGGAATTTTCTCCCTCCAATAGCTTACACTTTATCCAGACAAGAAAAATTACATTTTTGAAATTTTCTTAATGGTGTATAAATTTTAGAGGGTTATTCATAAAATATAAATAATGTTTTTCAATGAATAATTTAAAGTTACAGGGTTTAATATCACATGACTGTCCTGTTTTGATGAAAGATTTGATGCCTGTCACATTTCATTCTAGCTAAAAATTTATGACATAAATTAACAAGAATATACTTTTTTTTCAAAGACATATGTAGTAAAGTAATAGCCCTGAGGAAGTTTCCAATAACGAATAAAGATATTGCAGTCATATTATGTGAATTAGAGATGTTCCTACCAACATAATTATTTGATATAATGGTCTAATTAATGGTTCAATTGGTTATATAAGTTCAAATATGTTGTCCTATCCATTATAGATAGATGTATCTCATTTAACAGTATATAATGATTTTGAAAGGGTATGTCAAGAATCAAAGTCATACAAAAGGTTATCTTACAGAATGATATATTATAGAAGAAGAAATTTAATTCTATACCGATTACCTATCAGATATTGATATCATCAGTCTCTCAAAATCTCATCACATTGGACACCCTATGGGTGAATGTATTTCTAAAAGATATGTTATTACAATTACCATCATAGATAGGGAGTAATCTCACCTTTACATTTTACATAATAGTATAGAGGTTTCTCTATATGATGAGGCTCACAAAGTAAATATTATACTTTTTAATCCATCTTGTACTGAAATATGGATATCATATAAACATAATCAATAATTTATAAAATGATTCTGAGATCATATTTATAAGGAGTTATCTGAAAATCTGCATTCAATTTATAAATGACTTCGATGAAATGCTAGGGGACCAAATTTAAATGTTTTATCATACACTATATTTGTAATATATGGTTATACATTCTATATAAAGGAATAATATGAAAATATTATGATAAAAAATAGTATATTTTTGATTTTGGTGGAAGCAATGCACATATCTTGTTCAAAGGATAGAAATCCAATTTCTAAAAATAAGTCATATTTCAGCATGATCGAAAAGATATATAAGTTAGATTATTCAACATTTTAAGTGATGATTTTCCATTACAAATGGGTTTACAATAGAAGTGTATTGAAATTCACTGAATTAGGATTCATGATGGTGAATTTCAGTGTGGAAGGGTATAAGGATGATCCGTTCATAATGACTTCATAAGTAGTGCATGTATTTTATGTAACACCCCAGGTAAATAAAGAATATGACATTTTTCTATTTATCCCTATTTTTGAATAAAATGTTAATATTAATTTAAAGGGAATGCTATTCTTGATGGCTTACCCAGTATGCAACAACGAGTTCCTTTGAAATCTTACGTTGCACTGTAATAATAAAATAATATTATCTTAAATGGTAGTTAACGCCTAGCCGTTGTAATGGAGGGAATGAAAATAACTAACTAAAAAATGATTATATATGTTTGTCAAATATTTTTACTTTTTAAAATAAATGTTAGAGGATTAAAAATGTGAATGAATTCAATTTTTAAGCGTAAACATTCTAATATTCTTTAGAAGGTCGATTAACCGCCTTTTGATGGTGAACCTCTTTTAAATCCACTTTTTGACAATTTTATATGTTATATTTGACAAAATAAAATTATTCTTTAGAATCGAGACCTCAAAATTTACTTTTTGTAAATTTTTGGTATCTTTCCGATAAAGTTTATTTTTTTTATGAATAGTAAAAAATGTTGTATTTTAATTCAAAACCTCTTTTTAATCTAATTTATTTATATGATTAGATTATATTTTGAATTGTTTTTAAAGTAAAATTAGAATATATTCTTACCATTTAATCCAATAGTGGTCATTGGAATTAATTTCACTTTGAAATTGGACTTAAACTAGTGTCAATCTTTTAATAGATATTGTTTCTTAAAAACACGCTATTTGTTTTGACAGCGGGAATTAATTATTAAATTAATTAATGCAACATATATGTTTTGAATTTTTTAAAATAGAAATCATTTTTGAGTTCGGAATATCAAATATATCTTAGGGTGAATTCTTGGTATTTTTCTGAAAAACTTCAATTTTTGATGAATAGTGAAACCACTAAGTAGTAGTTAATGAAACTGATTTTTTGTTTAAATGAAACTTTTCCACCTCTGTGTTTTGAATTTAAAAAATCCTATATACATGGTTGTCATTAATAAGTAAAATGTGGTTCAATGGGATTAAAATAATTTTTCGGTGAATAGTAACTTTTATGTTTTTAATCGCGATTAGAGGTAATTAGTGTAGTTTAAGGTAAAAATAATATTTTAATAATATGAGATGAGATTGAAACATGGACTACTCTCATTTTATGTGTCATGGAAGACCAAGACAATCCATGGGTCAACTTGGGGACCCCATGGAGCCACTTTGGTAGGAAAATGACATTAATACCTTTTTATTTAATGTTAAAATTAAAATGTCACAAACATGTGTTGTTTTACTAAAACAATTTTTATATGGGGTTATACAAGTCATATTTTTTACTATAAATATTCATTGGAAAGACAAAACTATTTACTACATCATAGTATTTTTTTTATAATTTTTAGACATTAAATAAATTAAATTATTTATGACATCATGATGATGCAGCGATTACCTCATTATTTAACGATTTAAATAAAATGAAAATATAATGTAAAATCTAAGACCTAAACTTGTAAAAAACCTATTTTAAGGGTATATTTCGAACCCTTATCACCTTATAATTTAATTATATCAATTTGGGACCTTTTAAATCCGAAAATCATTTTAAAATAAAGTAACATTTCTTTACTTTCCAAGAGTGCCCCTCCTCTCCTCTTATAAAAGGCCCCCACCACTATCCCCACACCCACACCTCTCAAGCCTTTGGTTCGGCCATGATCTGCCCATTTTGTCTCTACACATCCCTATATTACTCCTAGAAGCCTCACTTTGGGCAGAAGTATTCCCAATGAAGCCTTTGAGCTCAAATCAAAAAGAGTTACCCGATTTAAAGGTAGTGTCTTCTCTTGTGTTCTTTTGTTTTATTTTGCTTCTCCAACCCCCTAAACTCTTTTTATTATTTTATTATGTAACAACTATAGTATCTTCAATATACTAGGATGTTTTTATAAGAATCATTCGATCTACACTTACACACACCTATATCTAATGGTTAAAGAACATACTGTTTCTGTGGATGGTGAATTTCTGCCTCACGAAATGATGATAGTTCAACACTCATATAACACCTTCAAAGGTGGCCATTAAGATGTCACTATATTTATATATGATATATAATATGTTTATGTTTTACTTAAGCTTATGTATTTTCTTTTGAGTCATACCTTTATGGTTTCCATTGTGGGTAAACACGATAATTTCATTTTAGGAAGTGCAGACTACCGCCCCCTCAAAGTGATTTGATTCATTAATTCCATATGTGGGATGTATAAAGGATGGATTTAAAGTTATTATATATGATTTATGTTACATATAAATTAAGAATATAATTCTGGAATTAAAATATACATACCTCTCATTTGGTTTTAACTCCATTAATATGACATAGAAATGAAAGTAGCGTTCATGCGTACGTACGGCTTACCGTCTCCATGAACGGTGCATTTCATTTCTTACCTCTAAATGATTATGTAATATTATAAATACTTGTATATTCTGGATATATATGATATATATGATATCCAAATCATGAATATCATTCTGGATATAATGAACCTTTGACCACACAAACAACATGTAATTGTAAGAAGTCCACTTTCGACTTAAGAACCAAATATCGACAAAACAAACATTATTAACTTAAATGATTACATAATGATTATAACATGGAAATAAGTGATATAAAAGGAATAATGAACTTTAAAAAGGTTCTTAAGAAAGTTTAAATTAACTCAATTTTATTATTCAGGACGTTAAATAACGATCGAGTCAAGTCGGACCCGAGGTAAGGGATCCAACCTCTCTCTTTCTTTTTAAGTACCCTCTTTTATGTCATTTCTTTTAAGCCCATATTTCTTATGTTTTGGGATGTTCTTTTATATTCCTAATACTTTACTTTTTATTTTAATATTTTGAGAGACCCTATTTGATCTCATAAATCCATTTTTGGAAGTTTTAAGTGGCGCCGTTAGGCTGCCGAGTTTTCGTAAGGGATTTTTCATCTCACTTTTATTCTCGTGACATTTATGCTACGTTTGCCACTATTTCACTTGAGTGGTGTATTTACTTCCAATTATTATACAATTTGTGTTGTATAATTTCATTTATGGGTATTTAAATCTTCATTGTATGACCCTTCTTCCATGGGGTGTACTTTTCGAGAGTTACCCAACTCGGTAAGGGGACCTTTCACCCTCCTATTTTTAAAAGACTTCTTTTGTTATGTCTTTTAATTCACATACTATTATGTTGGGATATGTTATTCTATATACTTATTTATGTAAATTTTATGTCCAAGTGATGAGATACCCTTTATCTCTCTCATCAACCCTTTTTGTAAAATTTTATGTGACGCCGTTAGGCTGTCAAATTTTACCAAGGGAACTTCTTAACCCAATTTCGATTTATTTGGGTTCAACATGTAGTTATTGAATATGTCATCCTTTGAATATGTGTGAATGAAATTTGATTGTTTTACACTTAATATCCACTTATATTGGGTTTATTTATATTTGTCACACATAATTATGAGATTGATTTATCCTTAATTTAAGGATACCTTCTTTATAATGGATTTCATCTCATTTTACATTTCTTTTGAGACTTCATTGTTGTTATGCACCAATTCACTCTTATATGGTGTGTATACTATCCTTTGAAATATTATATCATGAATCCCTTTATTCTCATGATATTATAAAGTTCGGATTAAATGTTATTCCACAATTATTTGTATTCAAGAGTCTCTCATTTTGTTAAAAACTCTTTAACAAAAATATCGTTTTAAATGTTTTAAATATTTATTATTCTAAATATTTATCTTTAATGTCCATGTTTTCAAAATGGTTTTCAGTATTTATTTATATGGACATTAATGTTTTAAAATTTTAATTCCATTAAAAGCTTCAATGTGGTATGGGACACTTGGATTCAAAAATCTCTTTTAAATGGTTTTTGAAAATGGATTGATTAATTCAATATCTTGGAATTACTTATTGTGATTGAAAATGAAATTTTGTTATTGAAATGTTTATATTTTCAATATTTTATGTGTAATGATGGTACTTGGACATTTTACGGGTGGTTACGTGATAAACCATATGACGAGTGGTGCTGTGAATACCAGGACGGGTGGTTACGTTATAACCTCCAATGCATTGGGTATGGAAGTCGGTCGTATGACTATTCCATTAAGTATGTGTGGAAGTTGACCGTATGGTTATTCCATTTAAGTATGTTTATGTCCCAAGTTACCTTTATATGTTATGTGTTCTTTATATGGGTTTTATGGTAATCTTTTGGTTACAAAAGGGTAAGTAATGGTCTTTTATTCAGTGAAGAGTTTTTACTACTTCATAAAGGTGAAAAGTATTACTTTGGTAAAGTATTCAAGGTTTACTTGTTGTTTTGAAAAACTAACAGTTTTCCTTCTTTGTGTATCCCTTACTGAGCTTTTTATGCTCACCCCAAGTTTTTGAAATGTTTTTCACAGGACTTAAAGTGGAATAGGGTCAAGGATGGGATCAAGGAAAAGTCATGATATCTAAAACATGGAACTAGACATGTTTCTTTTTAAGAGTTTTTATTTTATGGAAACTCAGTAGAAGTGTCTACTTTGTAATCTTTTGAGATGTAATAGTTATGTCCTAATTCTCTAAAACTCTAGACCTGAAAAGATCCTCGATGTGAATTATTCATTTAATTCAATATTAAGTAAGGTTTAAGGTCGGGGCCTTATATTTTATGTATCATATCTATCAATCAATAATTGATCAATTATACTATTGGTGACTAAAACAAATAAAATGATAGATGAAAATTCAATTGAGGATGAACTTTTCATTGTGATATCACAATCATTTCATGGTGGACCCAATGTAGACAATGCCTTGTATGTTATAAAGGGTCACAAAGTAGGGATTTGGATACTCGATAAAGGATCCAAATCCATTAAATCTTTAAAGAAAAAAAGTGAGTTAAATGAGAAGGTTAAAGTGTTTTTTACTAGACTATGCTTTTCTTTATAATATTATGTTTTCTCTACTAAATTTACATAATATAACTTAAATGTTTGACTAATCATGCAGATAATGACTTCGGCACACGGTGATGCTACCAATCCTGAGGATGAACATATAGTTAATGATGAAATTATAGAATTATTAGGGGATAAAAACATGCTGATGTAAGAAAAAAAGGATGTATAATCACTATGCTAACAAAAATTATTAATGCAAGTATAAAGGGTATAATATTTGAGGTTGTTAGGAATCAATGTGACCAAATTGTTAAACCCAACAAGTCAATGTTCATTAGTTATGTTGGGATTAAAATGTGAATTCATGTTCCAATTGACATAGATATGTGTCACCATGTCATTATTGCATTAAATTAAACCCTTTGAGAATATATTTGGGTAATGTTATGATATAGTTTACCTAGGTTATAAAAAAATTATATAATGAAACATTGATTTAATTTTCATTATACCTTAAAGAGTTCATTTATTTTATGCGATTTCTATAAGAAACATGTGTTAATGGTTTCTAAAAAATAACATAGAGGCTTCCATAAACTTCTTAAAAATAATTATCATAGGGATTTTGAGGGGAAAGTATACCCCCACCCACCAGTTACATATGAACATATTATAATGTAGGAAACATGGACATATTTCATTAGTTTTCATGATAAGAAACCATTTCAGGTGCATTTTAGTTGATAATATTTTATTTTACATAATTTATTTTATCCAATTCGATTAAAAATTGATAATTTATGAAACAAGAAATGTATACTAAAAATAAACAACGTGTAACAAAATCAATGTACCCCTACTACAATATAAGGATGGGGTATACTTCACTTGAAAAGAAAATGTATTTAAAATATAAAATAAAATTTTTATGTGATATGAAACAACATATGTTCCTTTGTTTATATGAATACTAATGAATCAAAATATAAATCCACTTCCATCCCACATCATGTGCTATGGGAGGAGGCCTATGTAAATAAAGAGGGTAAATTAGTTGGCGAAAATAAATAAGAAATATGAGAATTATATATAATTATGAAATAATATAAATTCATTATTCTTTATAATATAATTAAAAAAAATATCTATTTATGTTTATATTTTTTATATGTTTTATACAAAATAATTAGCATTGAGTGCACTAGAAGAAAAACTACTTTTAGTTGCTTTGAAGAGACCGAAAACATATGTTTGATTTAGAGGTATAGATTTTGGAGTGTCACCTCAAACATATTTTCAATAGACAAAGATATAAGGATATAAATATAATATGATGAAAGGAATTAAAGAAAAGATATATTATTTGAAATATATTATTTTTTATTCTGGTTTGGCCGACCAATATATGAAAAAGGATCAAAGTGAACTTGTAGTGGAACAACATATACTAATGAAGAAAAAAATAACCACACTAGCTTTTAGGATATCGATTTACATCAACCACTTACCATACCCAAGTTAATAAATTTTTTCATTACTCTTTCTTCTAAATGTGAGTCAAACAACTTCTGATAACTTTAAATTACTAAATTTTGGTTGGATGATGTTGTATTTGATTTATATATATCAACACCCACACATCACCATGTTGTGAGGGGGTACAATTTATAATATCCTAGGAGACATGCAATACAAAAATAAACTCCCAAAATATCACATGAGAGTGGGGATTGAACTATCTCACAATCAGAGTGCTGATTTTTCTATTTCGCTTGATGATCGGGATGTTACCATGGTCAATGATGATATTTAAACTTTTATATCATGGATGTATAATATTATAATGATACATGAGGAATATAACTAACAATTTTTTCAAATGAAAAACCATTAATAGTGGATAAAAAATGTCTGAAATGAGGTATGGTATTACAGATAGATAAAAAATGGGGAAACAGAAGATCTAATCAAGATAATCTAGTGAATCGCCCAAGAAATCCAAAGGACCTTTCAAGAGTAACTTCTCCCCACCAGTTCCAATGCTAATTTTATTGACATTACATGTTTATATAGACACAACATTCCAAGAGGTAAATTTGTCCAACATTCAATATAAAGAAGAAATATTTGGAGATTTCATTACAAATATGGTTGTTATTGAAAGTATAAATGAGATTATCCAGTTATAATGGCTGGGAGTCTCAGTATTTAATACATTCATGATATACATTTTTATAATACCTATATACAAAAAATGATCTAATATTTTAATTAAAGTTAATAACTATTCATATTTTTTATAGGCATATATATTACTACCATATAAAGAGAAAACCTTATGAAGCATGATTTAGACTTGTTAATCCCTTTATCATTTCTATGCATGAAATTTCTTTGTAATTGGAAGAAATTAAAGAAAAATATTCACTGAGAAAGGATATTAAGAATTAAATAATAGAAGAAAAACTATTCTTGATTCCAACAATGTAGGGATAAAACTATATAATCTAATCATATAAAAAATATATATATTTTTTCATTACTTATTTGTTTTTTTAAGAATCACTGGATTCTCATCTCAATCAATTTGGATATACTAAATGTTTATTTTTTAGATAAAATGCATCTATTTCTATACAAATAAAAAGGCAGGATGTCTATTTTGAATTTTTAGTGACCTTTAATGAATATTATATATATAAAATTTGAATTTTATGTTTTATTTTATGTTTTAAATAGAATTTTGTTATGATAGTATGATTTAGAAATATAAGCTAAATCATGGTATGAGGTTGGTGACTAGACGTAAGAAAACTATGGATTCATTCAAATGGAAATAGACCAGGGTATATATAGTAATATTTAAATATAAAAATATATTTCAAAATAATTTACCTATTTTTTTCAATGTTTTTGCAGTGTTCGAAGAAAAATAATGGCCATAATTTCCGATATTATGTTTGAAAAATTATGAATGATATCATATACTATCAAAATACTAGCATCCCCGAATAGGTAATTTCAAAAGGTAATTACAATTTCATTAAAAATATTTGTTAATCATTTCTTTGTCTATATTTTCTCAGTACTACCAATATTTCAAACAATCTTTTTACTCAAAATAATAAGTAAATTAGTTTAAATATGAGTGGGTAGAGTACATGGTGTTATAATTTTTACCATCATCATAATTAGGCGAATACTTGATATATTTCTGATCTAGTACATGCTATTTGAGATACAATTGGGATGTGAAGCTTTAATATCATAATGATTATATATTATTTTCACCTGTTTTTCAAGGAGAAGTATAATGGTGGGTTATGCTCTATGGATTCTGGTAGATCTAGTCACATGTCCTAAGATACTCATTCTCATGAGATATTGGACTTTGAGACTACAATTGAGATAATTATGATAGGGAAATGGGTCAAGAATTCTTAAAAACATCATAAAAATGTGAATTTATACAACTTATTTAGCTAATTTTCTCATCATTTTATAGAATATTTGTTAGTTGATTTCCTAATAATTTTTATGATAATTATTTAGTTCAAAACACACATCATATACTTAAAACAAACATCACATTAAGGAAAAAACAATTAGAAAATGAGATTGTATTGTTTTCAAACTTTAGAAAAATATTCCATAATTAATTTGTGATGTGTTGGTATTGACCACACATCAATATGACACATGAAGTGTTTGGTATGAATCTATGTGTGTGTTTTTAATATAAAAGTTTCATTTTAGTTTCAAACATGCACCACGTATCCAAAACTAGGAAAAAAAGATTGTATTATTTTCAAACTTTAGGAAATGATCCATAATTCATTTGTGATGTGTAAGAAATTACCACCCATAAATCTAACATATGATGTGTTCGGTATGACTCTAAGTGTGTGTTTTCAATAATAAAGTGTATTTTATTTTAAAATGTGTTCCATATAGAAAAAACCAAGAAAAAAAGATCATATTATTTTTAAAAATTAGGAAAATTTTCTATAATTCATTAGTGACATTTAGAAATATACCATAAATCAATTCAAAACACAATGTGGTTGGTATGACTCAAATTTCATGTTTTCAATATAAAAGTGTTATTTTATTTTAAAACATGTATAACATGTCCAAAACTAATAAAATGAGATCATATTGATTTAAAAATATATAAAAATGATCCGTAATTCATTTGTGACATGTCAGAATCGACCGAATGTCAATATGACACATGACGTGGTTAGTGTGAAGCTAAGTGTGCGTTTTCAATATAAAATGTCAATTTAGTTTAAAAAACACATCATGTAGAAAAAACTGATAAAATAAGAATGTATTTTATTTAAAATTTAGGAAAATGAACAACAATTTATTTATGTCTTGAAGGAATCAACCACAAATAAATCTAATTCATGATGTGAACAGTTTGACTCAATGTGCATTTCTTTAACATAAAAATGTAATTTTAGTTTAAAACGCATCTCACTAGTAAAAAATGATAAAATGAGCTAAAATTGTTTTCAAAATTTTGGATAATGATCTATAATTTATTTGTGGTATGGATGAATTTACTTCACATAAATTCAACATATGATGTAGTCGCTATGACTCAAGGTGAGTATTTTCAATATAAAAGTGCCATTTTAGTTTAAAACATGCACCACATATCCAAAACAAAGAAAAAAGCTCATATTATTCTCAAAATTTAGTAAAATGAGCCATAATAATTTATAATGAGTATTAATTTTCCATATGTTAATATAGCACATGATGTGGTTGGTATGTCTTGAAGTGTGTGTTTTCAATATAAAAGTGTCATTTATGTTTAAAACACACATCACCTAGAAAATACTAAAAAATTGAGCTCATATTGTTTTTATTTTTTTTAAATGATCCAAAATTCATTTTTTATGTGTATGAATTGACCTCACATAAATTTGATGCATTATGTGGGTAATTTGATTCAGAATGCATCCTTTCAATATAAAAGTGTCATTTTAGTTATAATGCCTATCACCAGTAAAAAATGATAAAATGAGATCATATGGTTTTAAAACATTAAGAAAACAATCCATAATTCATTGGTGAAAAGTAGGAATTGAATACACATCAATCCAACACATGAAGTGGCATGGATGAATCGAAGTGGATGCTTTCAATAGAAAAGTTCCATTTTAATTTAAAACGCGTGCCACATATCCAAAACTAAGAAAATTATATAGGATTGTTTTAAAAATTTAGGAAAATAATTCATAATTAATTTGAATTATATAAGAATTGACCGCATGTCAATCTGACACATGATGTGGTTGGTATGACTCAAAGTTCATGTTTTCAATATAAAAGTGCCATTTTATATTGAAATGAGAGTCACAAATAAAAAACCTAGAAAATGATCTCATATTGTGATAAAAGTTTATAAAAATTATCAATAATTAATTTTTTACATGTAGTAATTGACTGAACATAAATCTGACACATGATGTGCCCAGTTTGACTCAAATTGTGTGTTTTCAATATAAAAGTTCCATTTTGATTTAAAATTTACATCACTAGACAAAAATGATAAAATGATTTTGAATTGTTTTCATTATTTATTACAATAATTCATAATTAATTTGTGACATGTATGAATTTAATGCACATCAATCTGGCACATGATGTGGTCAATATAACTCAAAGTGCATGTTTTCAATATAAATGTGCCATTTTGGTTTAAAACTCATGTCATATAGCCAAAATGAGAAAATAAGATCATATTGTTTTCAAAATTTATGAAAAAAATCCATAATTAATTTTTCAAGTGTATGAATTGAGAACAATTCATTCCGACACATGATGTGGTCAGTATGACTTGAAGTGTGTGTTTTCAATATAAAAGTGCCATTTTAGTTTAAAATAAGGTCCACATAGCCAAAAATTGAGAAAATGAGATAATATCATTTTCAAACTTTAGTAAAATGATATATAAATCATTTTAATAGGTATGAATCAATTTCATGTCAATACGATGTATGATGTAGAAATGTTGACTCAAAGTACACGCTTTCAATATAAAAAATGTTATTTTAGTTTAAAACACATGTCACTAGACAAAAATGAGAAAATGTGCTCATATTGTTTTCAAACTTTAAGTTAATAATCCATAAATTATTTTTTCCATGTATGAATCAACCACATGTCAATCGGTCACACGATGTGTTCAGTATGACTCAAAGTGTGTGTTTTCAATATAAAAGTGCCATTTTAGTTTAAAACACAGGTCACATAGACAAAACTATGAAAAATATATCAGATAGTTTTAAAAATTTGGTAAAAATATCCATAATTAATTTTTGATGTATAGGAATTGACTTCACATCAATCAGGCACACGATGTGGTTGTTATGACTCAAAGTACATGTTTTCAATACAAAAGTTCCATTTCAGTTAAAAACATGCATCAAATAGCTATAACTAATAAAAATAGAGTATATTGTTTTTAAAATTTATAAAAATGACCCATAATTCATTTTTTATGTGTAGGAATCAACTTCATGTCAATCCGAAACACAATTTGACCGATATGACTCAAAATGCGTGTTTTCAATATGAATGTGTCATTTCAGTTTAAAACACGTATCTCTAGCTAAAAATGAGAAAATGAATATATACTATTGTCAAAGTTTAAGAAAATGATCCATAATTCATTTTTGACATATAGTAATTGTCCACAAATACATTTTACACATGATGCAGTCGGTATGACTCGATGTTTGTGTTTTTAATATACAAGTACCATTTTCGTTTAAAATTCTCACCACATATCCAAAACTATGAAAATAAGTTCGAATTTTTTTCTCATCATTTTACTTGAATTTTTTTAGTTAATTTTCTTATCATTTTTATCTGATACTTATTTAGTTAATTTTTATAGTCATAATGCTTGAAGACGGTCACGAAATGGTGTGACAGTTGAATGCTTATTGTTATCAAAAGCACGTGCTCTTGAATTTGATCACATCCATGGTGTGAGTTTCTTATCACCACAAATGTGACCCAATTAAAGTGAACCTTATTTTTAGAACAAAAATAAGTTTTGTGATGTGTAGGAATCGAACACACCTCAATCTGATACATGTTTTTTCCTGGTATGAATCAAAGTATATGTTTTCAATTTAATATTATCACTTTATTTTTCATTTATTTCATTATAGTATTACTAATGTAAGAATTGTTTTATTATATAGTTGAAATATTTTTCTCAATATAAGGTGGTTTTTTTTGAAAATTTATATCATTTCTAATCTCTCTTGAGTGTGGGTTGGGGGCCTAAAATAATGGAACACTAATGTTTTTTAATGTTTGTGATAAATTGTACTTAATAATGTAATTATACAAACCAATGTTTGAAATTTCTATAATATAGTGTTTTTTTATTTTATTTGTGATGTAAATTTTATTTCAATTAAATTTTGTATTTGCTCCCAGTATTTACTGCTACAGTGTGATGTAATTTTAATAGCACAATGTTGATGTATTCCCCTATATTAGCACTTTTCTATCCCTAATAAAGGACTAGGTATTTTAACAATTCTTTTATTGTCAGTGTATTTTTACACTAAAAAATACCTTTTATATAGCTATTATAGGCCTTATATATATTAGTTTCAATAGGTGAAGAACCATCCAACACCAATGTTCAGGTGGCTCAGTCTGAGCACCCGACGCTTCTCGTTCACCAGATTGTAGCAGCCCACATCGATGCAATCCTCATAGATGATGATATCCATCCATAAGAACATCACCATATAGACTATGATCACCCACTATGCTACTTCTCATTCCTTCCATTATTTATCTTTCATAACCCACACCTTGAATCCATCCCCCTCTCACACGCCACTCCTAGACACCCCCATATCCCACCAGCTACTCCAACACCCAACATTGTCACAAGAAACTCATTGGGAACGACAATTAAAAGGCCCTATAATTTTCTAGAAAATATTATTATTCCCACCCCTTCATTTATGGTGTCCACCTACTACTGGAATCAAAGGGAAGGACTTGTCTATCGATGAGGATTCAGTACAGTATGCCATTCCAAGAGACAGTGACCTCATATCTGCGGATGATAAAAACATCCCAAGTAAGATAAAAATAACCCCCAAGGTTCCCCCCACCTATTCAATGGAGTTAAATAATTCAAATAATAGGGCATGGAATAACTTTTCACCTTTCTTCTTGAGAGTGTGGTTGGGATTTGATATTTGGAGGATTTTTAGTTGGGTTGGTTAGAGCGAAGCACAACCATGGCCATGACTACAGTGGGGAACCACTTCCTAGGGTTTGGAAGCTTATGAAACTACTTTGTGGTGGGATTTTATATGTAAAACTTCATGATTAAGGGAAACACCACCTAACAAAGTAATGGAACATGATCTATCATCAATATGAACTCCACTCTCCTCTTGGGAAAGTTAACTAGGTTGAAAAGATCGCCCAGGTCACGTTCTTGGTTACATCCATCACTGTAGTTTCCCCTGGTGTCATAGGTAAAGATGAAATCATAGGAGGTGTCACAAAAGGATTCGTTCTAAAAGATAAAGTTGGAGATAATGTCACTCTTTTGGGTTATCCTTTGGGAGATCAAGGACTCCCATGCCGCAAAGTTATAGTCCCAACAGAGAATCCAGGACTGGCCAACTATGAGAAGTGACACCCTGGATAGAATATCCATGATAGTTTCCTTAGGGATGTGACATGAATCCATTGATATAAGTAGGAAGATATATCATTGAAGGGGTGTGTTACTCTTGTATATGTAATATATATCTCTAACCCTACAAAATCTTTGAAATTTTTGGGATATAACAAATTTAGAAAGTGAATTTGAATTTAGATTGTTACCAGATTAAGATTGTAATCAACATATATTCAATAAATTTATAATCTATAAATATTTACTAAGTTATATGTCAAAAAATATAAATATGACTTTTAAATATAAAAATAATTTAAATTTCAAATATTAGAATGTATATTTCAGAAAATAAAATTTCTAATCTACATATGAATAATATTTGATGATATACTAATATCTATATAGTTATATTTTAATATATTTATAATTTATGATATAAAAATCATTGTAAATTAAAATTCCAAAAGAAAATTTATTGAAATAATTATTGTAAGTATAATTCATGTATGATCTGTGTGTGTGTATTATATGCAATGGATGAATTTAAAATATTAGAAATTCAAAAAATATAAATCCATTTTTTAAATGAAATAATTTAAATTTTAAATCCCAATATGTATTTTAGAGAATAAAATTTACAACTTATTATCTATGGATATGAATTCTATGAATATATAATTAATATTTTTTAATATATAATAATAATTTAATATATTTATTTTAAATATTTATATATAAATATATTTTATTATATGATTATATAAATCATGACTATTTAAATATTTAAATTGCTTGTGTTTGTTAATGTAATTGTTATTAAATAAATAAATAAGAACATATAAATATAAAATAATATTTGTAATAGTAGACATAGAGAGAGATGGAGAGAAAGACCTACAGAGAGGGGGACAAAGTTGGTTGGGGATGAGTTTATTTACTTGAGAGATTATTAAACCATTCCTCAGTTAAGAGAATAGGGGTCTAAACCCCAATGACATGCCCATATCATATGCATTTTTAGGTGAACTTTTATCAAAGATAATAATTTTAGTGTTGATAAAGATTCCCTTTATTGATGATTTTTATAAAGAAATGATAAAATTATTCATTTTTAATAAAAATCTATATATTGAGACTCTTCTACCTCTTCATCAAGCTCATATACCAAAATATTAGTCAAATAGTTGAGTTTTATTGAACCATTTGACTCTTAAATATACAATATGTACTTTAATCTGATTTTTATTGTTATTTTAAGGACCAAATTAGTTTTTTTATAATTTTATTCCTTTTATCAATATATTCCAATTTTTATCTGTTTCAAATTCAAAACACACACACACGCACACATATATATATATTGTAACACCCCAAGATTTTAGTTTATATTATTTTAAATGAATATTATATCCTATTGAATGTACCAAAAATAATAATATGATTAAAAATAAATTGTGATAAACTATAGTCATTTCATATTTATGTGATAACCAATGTATGTCATGGTGAAATATGGATCTTGGAACTTTAATGGATATGGTGTATTTTAAACCAGGTCATCATTTTAACAGGAGCCCATTTAATAAAATTACTTTGTAAATGATTTATAATACATGATACACATGTGATAAAAGCTTTTGTTGTGGATAATATAATAATCATCATAAAAAACATTGTAAATAACCCTTGAAAATGGTTATCTCAATGTAAGTATCTATTAATACTGGTAACTTAAAAAAATTTATTAAGCAAGATTAGTAATTTAAGAAATTTTTTTAAGGAAAATTATTTGCGACAGAACAATTCCTTCCCAAGTAACCAAGTGCTTAAGTTTTTAAAAAAGTGAATCTAGATGCTTATAAAATCATACAATGATTCATTTAATATTTCAAAACCATGATATGAGAAAAGAACAAAGTAATTTTAGTATCCCCTCATGTACTCAATATTATTGGGTACATCAATGATTTTAGTCTCATATTATAAATAGGATTGGGTACGACCAATGATATTCAATATGATTGAATATTCTTAATGAATTTGTGATACTAAATGTTTCTTTAAAACTTTAATGGTTATATAAATCAATTATACTTTTCTGAAAGATATATGAAATGGACTGCATGATTTACAAGTGTTTTAAATGTACATAAGGTCAGAAAGAGAAAAGAATTAAATATTGACTTTTTTTTTCAAGTAATATGATAATGAAGTTGTTTTATTGATAACATGGATAATTAAAATTTTGATAAACTTATCATAAGTTTTTTATTTTAACTCAATTATCTCTTTATAAGAGTATGTAAAAAAAATTTGTTTAAATAATATTATATGAGGTATTTTTGATACACATAATTATGATTTTTTCAATTATATAATGTTCCTTAAGGGGAGATGGAAATATATTATTTTGGTTATGGAATTAATACTATTTTCATTTATGTAAATGTTCTGAAAAAGTTAATTAATTCAAGAAATGTTTAAGAGATATTCTCAATGTTTTGAGAATGGATGAACTAGGCATACGATGTCTATATTCGGGCACTGTATGAACATTAAAATGGATAAAAGTTCAAAAAAAGAAGAAAAGTTGGTTGAAAAGTACAACAATATTTCTTTAAGAATCCTATAAAGTTCATTGAATCCTCAGGATTTTAATAAGGAAGAGTAATAATTCAAAATTATTGATTTATCCAAGATATACCTGATGAAGTTTGTGAAAATCTATGTAATATCCATGTTAGGTATAAATGTTATAGAAATAAATTATTTTATTTTTAAAGGCATGTCACACCGAATGTATATTTTACAAATTGTTGTAAATATACAAGAGTTCAAAATAAAAGGAATAATTTATTGAGTTTATATTCATGAGATGAAGTAAATAGTTACTATATAAAGGATTTGAATATAATGGATTTTATCAAGCTCAAATGAATATAAGTAAAATATGTGTATCTTTATCTCATTTCTCTTAGGTGATAAGATAAGATGTTCAATTACAAATAGTTGTTATGAATAATTATGATATGATTAAATGAATATACATGGTTTATGATTTTTCAATTTCCATATCATGTTTTGAGAATTATATTTAAATGAAAGTATTTATCCAAGATAATGTTTTTATCCAAACATTTTTTAAGACGTGGGAATGAGTTCCTACCACCCATTAGTGGTATATTTTAATAATGTATTATTTTCAAATGAAAATTCTCAAAACACATAGAATTATATATATGATATGGAAATAATAGTTTATTTATTAAATATTCCTACTAAAAGGAAATAAATGTTATTCCCAAAAAATGGGTTTGTGTATCATAATAATATATTATTAAAATAATATAGTGTTTAAGAGGATAGTGGGAGTATGCTTGGTCTTAGAGAAGTTCAATATTTAAAAATATAGGATAATACCAATAATAAGTTAAATTGTTTTACACTTAATATCCTAAAATGTTTATGATATGTGATAATAAAGAGAAATTTAAAGTGATAAATTTAGTTATAATTTATAAAGTGGTTATCATTATTATACAAGTTTAAGATAAAGTATTTTTAACTCAATATTCAAAAATATTTTAGGATATGCAATGATAAAGAAAAATTTAAAGAGTTACATTTTGTTATCATGAAAATGAAAGACAAAATTTCTTGAAGGATTTTACATGCTAAAATAAAAAGTGAATTATACTTGATATCCTAAAAGAGTTTAGGGCATGGAGATAAATAAAATTGTAAAGAGTTATGTAAGTTGTAGTAACAGTGTTTTATCACTTTAACCTAAAAAAGTTTATGATTTTAAAATAAAGGTAAATGTAATACTTAAATTTTGTTATCATGTTAGAGTGACTATCACTTTATCAAAAAAAAGTTTTAGAGGATTTTTAAATAATAATGTAAGTAGTTACATTATTTCAAGGAAAAATTATAATTCAATAGGGTTCCTAGGATGATGATGATGAACTTAGAAAGAGTTCTAAGTATTCAATAGAAGTTGACATAAAAACATTTGATGTTGTAAAGGTAAGAAGTTTGAATTTGTTCAATATGTTTAACAGTCAGGAATATGATTCCTAAGACTCAAAATTATTCAAACTCTATTACTTTTTATATTATTATCACTAAATATTTTAGATAGAGGGTTTTATCAGATGGTTACATAGATATTTGGTAAGGATTACATATGATGAAATGTGTTAACAAAACTCAAAAAGTGTATCAAACCCAAGGTTGGTATGGAAATTTATCAGATATTATATGGTAAACCAATGATTTTATTAGTTCTATTAAATATTATTAAAGAGTTTAATAATATTAAAATTTTCCATATTAAAAGTAAACCTCCATTTTATCATTGTTTCATGCTGGCTACATAAATGTATATAGAGATATACATTTCGTGAAGTGTAATGATAATTGACATCTTAAAGTATGACTTTCATTTTAACTTTAACTAATGTTTTTCATGGAGAATTATATGTTATGATGAAATTTTAAGGTTATAATGAGTAGGATTATTGTATAGAGATACTAGATATGCAAATGAGGAGAAAAAAAGAATATGATTCTTTTTTTTCATTGTATTACCTACTAGGTATACCACATGAAGTGTAATAATGATGTTTTTAGTATACTAGGGTACATGGATCATATCTAAGTCCCCACTACCTGAGGATGGTGAGATAAATTTCATGAGAACCTTGATAATTTGATACCCGACTTACACAAGTCTATATATTGACATAGCTAATACAAGGGATGTTGGGTGTGTTGTTGACTATATTGTTGGTTGGAGCTTAACCTAGATGGGAATTTTCCTCTTATGTGATCATTATGACACCTGGGTCATTGATTGAGATAGACTGTGGGAGTTTATATCCTCTTATATATATATATATGTATATATATCTAGATAGGGGAAATGTGATGTGCCTATCCAGATGGATTAATAAAATATGATGTTTTCATCAATCAGATCAGTCTACAACTATATAATCAAGAATATATGAGTTAACTATATTGGATTGACATGATATACCATGTCCCATGGTCACTCGATGTCTTGAAAAAAGGGAAAATATGAGAATTAATGTTTGCATATTATCTAGGCTAGTGGGAAGAGGTATAGATATACATGTGTTTAATGGAGATCACTCTAGACCCCTTTATAGATTGAGTAGAAATGTGGATTTTTTAGAGGCTTCTCTTTTCTTACATATATTGGTCTATAGATTTGTATTTTTGTTCAATTCTATAAAACACCATAGGGTCACAATTTGTGATTGACTAAATGTGGATTAATTTTGAATAAGAGGTCCACTCTAAAAGAGTTTTATAGTGAATCCAAAAGTGTTTTGGATGGGTATTCACAATATGT
This sequence comes from Viscum album, assembly GCA_963277665.1. Lineage (NCBI taxonomy): Eukaryota > Viridiplantae > Streptophyta > Magnoliopsida > Santalales > Viscaceae > Viscum > Viscum album. The sequence continues at coordinate 1,824,119,882 of OY728164.1, forward strand.
CACATATTATGTGACACAAGGTGAAGTTAATGACATATTTCCAAAATTATTTCTAAGGATATCTAAAATGTGTTTTGGATATGATTTCATTAGTTATTTTATACAATACAATATTAGGTGAAATGAAATATAGTTTATTAGGATTTAGTGTGAGTGTGAGATTGATAGAGATATTCCCTAAAGACATATATATATTTGATAGATTGTATGAAAATTTTGATTTTCATGAAGAAAGGGGGATATCATTTATACCTTTTACAATAATAGTTATAATTTTTATGGTTTGGTATTCTACATGATTGTCATTTAATCAGCCATTTAATAATATGAAACGTTGGGGAATAAATTCATTCCTGAGATAAATGCGTTTACAGGACATGACATTTATCAATTTGTTATAATGCATGAATAAATGAGATAACACCTAAAGAGTGTACTTGGGTGATTATATATATTACTGTCATGAAATGGATGTATGGTTTCTTTGATTATTCCTAGAAGAAACTCCCAAATATCCATATCTCTATTCTTATTCTTTTTCTTCTTCTTTTTCGTGAGAAGATTCTAGCACATCGTGGGAGAATAAAGAATCTTACATCTACGACATGTGATTTAATCGCATCCTATGGATATACTAAAAAAGGTGTATAATTTTTTTCCACTTAGTTATTTCTCTTAAAACCATGTGATGGAGTTTAAAAAAGTTTCATTGCTCTTTGGTGTAAGGTGCAAAAATTTACAACACTTATTCATTTTAGATTTATTACACCGTTTCATATATCTTTCATGGAAGATCTTGGAAATAGGGTTTTAAATTTCATCCTAATGTTTTAATAATTTTTATTATAATCCTACAAAACCCTTAACTCTTTAATGAGGGTATCCTTGGAAGGATTGAAGTAAGGATAAAGATAAAATTGGGAGGAGAAACTCAGCACATGTCGAGGTTGATTTGAATAGAGGCCGAGAAATTATAGTTTCATTAGTGATCACATAAGTTTGATAGGTATAAATTAGTTCTATAATAGAAGATGTTCAACTTAAAAAATTACCAAGGTATGATGTACAATAATTCGCATGGAATGTGGAAGCTCATGTCATAGTTTCAAAAGAATAGGTTTTGGATGGAGTGTAACCTTAAGGATTATGGTATCCAACCATAGTTAAAAGAAAAATGAAATGGTTTTATTATGGAATGAAATATTGTTTACTTTTAGATGGTGGATAACCCAAAATATGGTATAAGTAATGTTTTTTGAGAGACTCATTACAATGAGAGTTACTAATTATGCAAAAATTGGGTTCCTTGAATGTTTTTTGGTACAATAAAGCTAATAGAATCTTTGTAAGGCAATTGGGTTCTATAGAAAAAATGGAATTGTTTGAAGGAGGAAGTGGATGGTATGAAATGGTATAGTCATAATTTTTTATGAAGGGATTTAAATAATTTAAAGGAGTGGATTTCAGTGATATTTTTATCCTATTGTTAGGCACATTATGATTCATACGGTGCTTAACCTGGTTTCTATAGATGATCTATTTATGTAATAACATAATGTTAAAACCAATTTACTTTAAAAAAATTTAGAGGAAGAGATATATATTGAGTAATCATAAAGTTTTATATTGCATGGAATATAATTTCTGGTGTGCAATCTCAAATGGGGTATGTATGGGCTTAAGCAGGCACCAAGATAGTGGAACATGAAGTTTGATGCCTTCATGGTAGAATGAAAGTTCATTAAATGAAATGTAGATCATTTCTATAATCATAAGGTGTTTGAAAATGGGAGTTTCTTCATGATTCTTATCTATATTAATTAAATTCACTTAACTGGACCAGTGAAGAAATGTTTGGGGATGTTAAAGGTTTAATTTTTGGATGATTCTAATTAAAGGATCTTGGTTCCTTAAATAATATGTGAGGGATAATGATTAGAGGATACTAGAGTTTCAAAATATTATTCTTGTATTAGTAAAATTACATTGGTATGGTGTTAGAGATATTTATAATAATAGAGTCTAAACCTATTATCACCCTCTATTTTAATAGTTCCAATTATCTAAGGTGAAGGCACCTAAAATGGATTAAGAGGCTTCATAAAGGGTGAAGGTTCTATACACATCATCTTTGGGATGTGCGATGTAAACCATAGTTTGTAAAAGTCCTATTATTTCTCATGAAATTGGTGTAGTTAGAAGATTCATGGTGAATATAATAAATGATCACTGGGAGGATGTTTAGTGGATCATATAGTATCTCAAAGGATTGCATGATCTGAAACTCTATTTTGAAATGGATGAACCATTATAATGGTTTTCATATGCTAACTTTGGAATAGATATAGACTCAAGGATGAGCACCAATGGATTTTTGTTTACTTTTGGAGGCACTATCATGAACTATATGTTGATACATAAACCTTTAGTATCATTTTCAACCACCAATGCTTATTATATTATGGTTAAAAATCTAGGAAAGAGTTGGTTTTTTGGAAGGCATAGTAAGAGAGAATTATAATAAGGAAATAAATTCAAACAATTTTCTATGAAATCTAAATTTTGATTCAATTGGAAAAGAATACATTGTTTCTCTAATGGACAAAACACATTTTTCTAAAGCACCACTTCATCTTAAAGCTTATGGAAGATGAAATGTTGGAACCCTAGAAGGTGACTGTAAGTCAAAATCAAATGTATATGATTACATGATTCATGACTCAAGAAAGTCTAGAGTGGTTATACATTAGAGTGGGGTCTTGGATGGCTTAGCTGTCATGATATCATGGAAGTAATAATGTAAAGAAAGATATATTTTAGAACATGGTGACTAGTGGCCCCAAATAACCATTGGTAAAGACTTGAAATGATTCTAAATTTATATATTGTTTATATTGGTGTGATAATCCATTTTATGGCTAAGTATTGAAACTTATATAAAGGGAAAAATTACATAAATTTGGTGAGAACTCAGATGGATAGAAAATATAGTAACACAATTCAGAACTGAAAAAAGGAAAATAAAAACTTCAAGAACTGTAGGTATGGTAGGATGAGTTTTAGGCACATGAACAGTTCAATAGATGTAGATATTTAGTTGGTGTGATCAACAGGTTATTGGTTATGGATATGATTGAGTAGTAGGTTATACATAAAGTTTGGATGAAGATGAAACCATCTAGACATGTTACCTACCACAAAATTATTCTATAAATAGATTGATGGTTTCAATTTCAAAATAAATATCATTTTCAGGATTAAAATTTTATTATATTGTGCTTTGGAGTGACTATAGAACCCTTTTTTGATGTAAACTCTCATTTCTATTATATTGATGTTTTTTAGTTTCCTATAGATTAGGACTTATTTAAAACAAAATTAATTACTCTATTCCTTTTTTATGACCTTAATTTTGTTTACTTTCATCCATTTTGATTGTGTGTTGTGACTTCTTTCGATCTATGTGAGGATAATGCATGGCTAGAGTGTGATGATTCTCTATCGCTAATGCACTGATTCATGGAATCATACATTTTGGACCTTTCAGATCTTATATTTTTTTTCCTTTATGGCTTCCAAATGTTTTCAAATTCTTGAACTCTTGTTCTAGTGAAACACAAACACACATTTTATATGATTTATATTAGTTTAAATATAATATATGAATATATGTAAATATTTTAAGGATGGGAAAAGTTTTCATTTATCATTGTTTAGTTAAAACATTTCCATTCTATAACACTACTCGATTTCTGAAATTATATTTAATAATGGATATTAAAATATAAGAGCTAGACATAGATGAACCTCTGGACACCAAGTTAAGAAATAATAAATTAAAAAATCAAAAAAAATAATTAATAATAAAATTATAAAATGTTGACACCCCCAAAATTTTAAGATGCCTCTAAAAAAAATTAAAAATATATGGTTCAAAATGTAACACAACAAAAAAGAAATAAAATAAGCTCAATTAAATAAAAAATATAAATTTTATAATTAATAATGATTTATTAATTTTTTTTACTAAAATATACTGGGGTATAAATTGCTCTGAATATCTCAATGGTGATCTCTACATGTTGTACACACTACCCTATTAATATTTAGTTTTTTTAGAAAAAATGAAAACTAATGCTGCATCACAACCTATAGGGTTCCAAATCGGACCATAAGGCGAAGAACCATCAGATGCCAGTGTTTAGGAGGCCCATCCTTAGCATCTGACATGCTCTGTTTACTATATTGTAGGGGCCCATGTTGATTCAATCCTCATATACAGTGATATCCATAACTAAAAACACTACTAAAGGTACTTTGAATACCCACCACATCACTGTCTATTCCTTACCCTTCTGATCTTTTAGAACCCACACCTTGATGCCCACCCCCACTCGCACACCAAGCCCAACCACACCCTATATACCACCAACAACTCCAACACCCAACACCATAGCAAGAAGCTCACTGAGAATGGATGTTCAAAGGACCTCTAGTAGTCCATCACATATTCTTATACCTCCCTCTATATTTCTAGTTTCCACCTTCCATTAACAACAAAGGCCATGGATTTTTTTTTGGTGAGGATACAATACAATATTCCCCCATAAGAGATGGTGGGATCATCTCTGCAGATGATAAACACATACCAAGTTATCCACAAATTTCTAATGAGGCACCTTTATAACTAATTGTGAAATATGAGTACTTCACAACAGAGGGCTTGAAAGATCCCTAGTCCCTGCTTCTTGAGATCATAATGGGTCTTTAAGATCTGAACAATTTTTTAGTGGGGGTTGGATGGATTAGAGAACCACCATGGCCATGTCTATGGAGGGAAATCTCATCCTAGGTTTTTCAATTTTGCACCAATACCGTATAGTAGGATTACAGAAATAAAACTATAGGATCCTAGGCCCCTACACCCAATCGTGTAGTATCCAAAGATCTATCACCATGATGAACTTAACTCCCCTTCTAGGTAAGTAACACAGGTCGAAATGGTCACCCACATCATGTTCATGGTTATGTCCATCACTGCATTTTCCATCAGCTATAGAGGAAAAGATGATGGACTATGAGGTGTAATATAAGGATTCTCTCTAGAATATGAAGAAAGATATAGTGTCACTCTTTTGGGTTACCCTTTTGGAGAACAAGGACTCCCACATTACTGAGTTGTATTCCAAACAGAGAAACCGAGACTCGACGACCGTGAAAAGCGATGTGATGGATAGAATCTCCCTAATGGTTTCCTTCAAGAGATGACATGAATACTTTAAAGGAAAGAGGAATCCTTTTATTATAAGGGTTTTTGTACTCACATATATATATATATGTATATATATTATTTCTTGAACCCTATAAAATCTTAGTAAATTTTGGGATATATCAAATAACAAAAGTTGATTTGAATCTAGATTCTTACTGGATTGATATTGTAATCAATATTAACTCATTAAATTTATAATTTAAATATATTTACTAAATTTAAAATATTATTATTTCCAAAAAATAAAAATATAAATTTTAAATATAAAAATAATTGAAATTTGAAATATTAAAATATAAATTTTTGAAAATAAAATTTTCCATATACATATGAATTATATTTAAATATACAGTAATATCAATATATTCATATTTTAATATATTTATAATTTATGATATATAAAATCATAGTAAATTATAATTTTAAATGGAAATTTATGTAAATAATTATTATAAATATAATTTTTGTACGATCCCTCTTTATGTGTGTAGTATATGCAATGGATGAATACTAAATATTATAAATTCAAAATATAAAACTATAATTTGGGAAATAAATAATTTAAATTGGAAATTATAATTCATATTTTAGAAAATAAAATTTATAATATATTATCTACAAATATGAGTTTTATGAAAATATAATTAATAATATTTTTAATATATAATAATATTTAAATATATTTATTCTAAATATTCATTGATAAATACATTTTAATATATATTTATATATATATCATGATTATTTAAAAAAATAAATTGTGTGTGTGTTAATGTAATTGTAATTAAATATATAAAGAAGAATTTATTAATATAAAATAATATTTTTAACAATACACAGAAAGATAAGGGGAGAGAAAGACCTATAGGGAGGTGGGAATGGTGAGGGAGGATGAGTTAACTGATTTGATATATTATTCAACCATTCATCAACTAATATCACTGGGGTAAGAACCCCACTGAACTCCCCAGAATAGATTCATTTCTTATTTAGGTGATTTATTATTAAAGATAAGATTTTTAGTGTTGATAAAGGGGCCCTTTATTGTTGATGTTTATAAAGAAATGATATAATTACTATTTTTTTAAAAAAACCTTGTTGTTGCAACTATTTTACCTCTTCATAAAGCTCCTTTACCAAAATATTGGTAGAATAGTTGAGTTTTATTGGACCATTTGAATCCTAAACATACAATATATAATTCTATTTGATTTTATTTGGTTTTTAAGGACTAAATAATTTTTTTACAAATATATTCCATTTATAAATGTATAAAATGTTTTTTGTGTGTCAAATGAAAAACAAACACACAAATATTATAACACCCCAAGATTTTAGTTTATATTATTTTAAATAGATATTATATTCAATTATGTGTACCAAACATGATAAAAATATTAAGAATGAAATGAAATATACTATTTCAATGGATTATTTACATGATAACTGTTGTATGTCATGGTGAAATATTGATCTTATCCTACTAATAGATATGAAGTATTTTAGAAGGGGTCCTTATTTTAGTGGGAGCCCATTTAGTAAAATTTCTTATTAAATGTTTTATAAAACACGATACTCATATGATAAATGATTCTGTGGTATATAGTATCATAATCATCAATAATATAAATTTTTTAATTAATTATTTAAAAGGATTATCTTAATGTAATTAGTAATAAAGACTGGTAACTTAAATAAAAGTTCTTAATAAAGATTGGAAATTTAATAAACTTTATTAAGGAAAATTATACATGGAAGAACAGTTCCTTCCTTAGAAACCAAGTGTTGAAGTTGTTTAACAAGTAAATATAGTTGCTTATAGAATTATAGAGTGATTCATTTAAGTTTTAAAAGGAATTATAATGAAAGTGACTGAAGAAATATTAGTCCCCACTCATGTACTCAAAATGATTAAGTACATCAATGATTTTAGTCTCATATACTATATATGATTGTGTATGTAAAATGATATTCAATATGATTGAATATGCTAAGTTACATGTTGAGAATAAATGTTTACTTAATTATTTAATAGTTATAGAAATCAATTCTATTATTCTAATAGACATATGATATCAACTACATGATTTAAAAGTGTTTTAAATATACATTAGGTCATAAAGGGAATAGAATTGATGCTTTAATTTTTTCATCAAGTAATGGGGAAATAGAGTTACTTCATTGATAACTTGGATACTTTAATCTTTGATTAAATTATCATAATATGTGTATTTTATCTCATTTAACTCTTGATAAGAGAATTTAAACAATAATTGTTTAAATAAAATTAGATGAGGTATTTTTGATACACATAGTTATAATTTATTATGTTATATAACATGCTTTAAGGGGAGACTAAACTAGCTTATTCTATTTAGGTAATTAACACTATATTAATTTATGGAAATGTTTTTACAAAGTGAATGAATTCAAGAAAATTTTACCTAATATTATAAAAGTGTATAGAAAAGATGAACTAGGCATATTATGTTTGTATTTTGGTATTGTATGGATAATACATGTGGGTAAAATTTTAAACAAGAAGAAGAAACTTTAGATGAAAATTTCAACAAAGTTTATTTAATATTAATATCAAGGTAATTCAAACATCTTTTTTTCATTAAGGAAGAGTAATAATTCAATATTATTGATTTATCCAAGATATTAATGAAGGATGTTTTGAAACTACATGAAATATCCATGTCAAGAATGAATTTTATAAAAATTAATTATTTAATTTTGAAGGGTATATGATACTGAATGTATATTTTAAAAATATTTTTAAATATATATGAGTTCAGAATAAAAGTAATAATTGATTCAGATTATAGTTTATATTAATGAGATGAAATAAATAGTTATGACCCCAAGGATTTGAATATAAAATATTTTATCAAGCTTAAATGAATCTAAGTAAAAATGTGCATATTCAACTCATTTCTATTATGTGAAAAGACAACTTGTTTAGGGGGTCTGACCCCCAGCATTCTTGAAAAAAAATGTGGAATGAGTTCTTACCACCCATTAGTAGTATATTTTAATAAAGTCATATTTTTAAATGAAAATTTTCCCAATAAATAGAATACCATATGTGATATGGAAAAATATTTTAATTGTTAAATATTCCCATCAAAAGGAAATAGATTTTATTTCATAATACAAAAGCGTTTTTGTATATTAGTAAGATATAATAAAAATATTTTAATGTTTAAGAGGATAATGGGAGTATGTATATACTTATATAAATTCACAATTAACAAATAAAGGTAAAAAATATCATAAGTTAAAGTTTTTTCTACTTAATATCCAAAACTATTTAAGATATGTGATGATAAATGGAAGTGTAAAGTCTTAAATTTAGTTACCATTTAGAATGTGTATATCTCTATTATACTAGTTAGTGATAAAATGCTTTCACTAAACACTATAAAAGAGTTTAGGATATGTAATGTTAGAGAAATATTTAAAGAGTAATATTTAGTAACCATGAAAATGAAAGACAAAATTTCTTGAAGTATTGTTCCTATCAAAATAATAATTCAATTACACTTGATATCCTAAAAGATTTTAAGGTTTAGATGTAAAGAAAAATGTAAAGAGTTACATTAGTTACTATAAATTTTTATCATTTTATTTGAAAAGATTTTAGGATTTGGTAGTAAAGGTAAATGTAAGAGTTACAATTAGTTACTATATTAATGTTATTGTTACTTTATACTAAAATAGTTTAGGAGGATTAATAAAAATGTAAGTTGATACACTATTTCAAGGAAAACTTTTGGTACATAGAAAGAGTTATAAGTCGAAAACATAAGTTGAAATCATAACATTTGATGTTGTGAAGTTAATAACTTTGAATATGTTCAAGAATTTTAACAATTATAAATATGATTCATATGTTTCACAATTATTCGCACTAGCTTACTTGAAAGATGTTTCTCAATAAACAGTTTAGTGTTAGGGTTTTAACATATAGTAACATAGAAATATGAGAAGTATTACATATGATGTAATGTGTTAACCAATAATAGAAAGTGTATCAAACATAAGGTTGATCTGGCAGTTTATCATATATGATATGATAAATTGGTTCTTATATTGGTTTTATTAAATATTCTTAAAGAGTTGAAGAATATTAAAATGTATCACATTAAAAGGTAACATATATTTTACCATTTTTTCATATTGGATATATAAATTTATATATATATATACATTATTGTGAAGTTTAATGATAATTTATCCCTCAAAGTATTGCTTTTATTTATCCCTAACCAATTTTCATTAGAGTGTTATAGGTTATGATGAAATGTTAAGATTAACATGAGTAAGATTATTGTATATAGATACAAAATATGCTCATGAGGAACAAAAAAAAGAGAATATGATTATTTGTGCATGATATATGTATAACACCCCAAGATTTTATGAAATACATATATTTTAATAAATTTAATTTCTTCAATACCTTGCGCTACACGCAACACCGAGTTTTAGTGACCCACGAAATACTATTAATATTATAATTTAAACAAGAACGATATATCATATTTTTTAAAATTGGAAGTATGAATAAGAATGACCACAATTTTAATATTAATTATATTGGTTTTATATAAATAAAATATATTGATAAATAAGTGCATATGTTTTGGTAAAGTCTTTATTTGCTTCAAAAAAATACATTTTTCTTAAAAAATGTTTTTTTGCTATTTTTTTTGTGTACAAATAATATTTTTTTTGAAACTATTATAATTTTTATTATAAATCAATAAATTCATTTTTATAATAATAATTTTAAAACTATATTAGGATGAATTTTTGGGATTTTTCTGAAAAGATTAATTTTTTTGATGAATAGTGAAAAATATTGGTTTTTATTGAAAAATGCCTTTTCATTTAAAGAATATATAAGGGTAAATTTTGTTTTAAAATGGTTTTATAAGTAAAATTAGTTCAATTATATTTTTGTTAATCTAATTTAGTTTATTTTAACCAATTTCATATTTAATTTTGATATAAAAACTTTTTAAACTTTTGAAGGTTTTCTCTTTGGAAAACTGTTTTTTCACCACGTCTGCATATTTAATTTAAAATTAAAATTATCTACTATTGTGATTTAAATTTTTAAAAATTGATTCTATATTTTTAATAATACTCTAATTAATAGTGAATATAGTAAAAATTAATTACCGTGGTTAAGGTAAAAATGTGTTTATTGTGGTGTTAATCTATAAAGATATGGGTAAGATTACCAATTAAACATGTGAAAATATTATATTCTGGACATATTTAGACCTTATCAATACAAAATTATAATCTAAGGCTATTTTAATTATTTTTTATTGGGAATGACTATCATTTTAGAATCTTTTGGGAAATTTCCATGTGGTTTCCAAGAAGGTCCCCTTTCCCCACTTATAAAAGGCCACCCCTCTCCTCCCATATACACACTTTCAAAACCCACTGATTTAGAAAATAACGGCATAAATAACATCCTTACTTCCCTAAATACTTCATATTTGACATATTTGTATTAATAAACCATATTAATAAGGATTTAGGTATAATTCTAAAGGGGTTCTCCGAAGAAGAGGTAAAATCCTTAACATGCATTTTTTATTTTATTTATTCTTCCTCCACCTTAAAATCTTCTTAAATTATGATAATATAATAACAATATTATATATTTTATATGTATATGTTATTATTTTAATGTAATAAACTATATATATATATCCACTTACATCAAATGGGAAACAAAACCATCGATCATGTGTACGATGGACTACCGCCTCACAAACCGATATAATTTATTTTTCATCACCACATTTTGAGGTTGTGTATAATTATGGATATAACACACAAATATATATATATATATATATATCATATTTCTGGAATTAATATTATCTTTTATTTTTAATATCACATATACCTTCTTTCTGTACATTTCTTGGGGATACAATAACATCGCTTATGTGTACGACAGACTACTACCTCATAGAAAGATGTGATTTTTTTCACTTATAATTTACATGAAAGGTAATAAGGATATATGTAAAGAATATATTTGATATATATTTCATAATAATTAATCTATAAATTTTATATATTATTTAACTTCCTTTATTTCTATCCTTTGAGAACATGGAAACAACATTCATACATACATACGATTTACCATCTCCCTGAATGATGTATTTCATTTTCTACCTCTAACTTTTATGGATTGATAAAAATAAATATATAATGAATATATATGATATTTTTATCATGGTAAATGTTCTATATATTATTAAACCATGGTCAAAGTAAGAGGACCGAAATTCCAAATCAAAACGTACATGGAAAACAAAGCATATATTACCTAAAATGTGATTTTAACAAGTAATTATTAATAAAAGGGTAATAAAAATCCACAAATAAATAAAATTTGGTTTGATATATATAATTATGGTCTTTAATTAGATTTATAATAGACCTATATTTATTATATAGGAGTTTATAATGTGTTTTAAGGAAGTCAATACTTAAGGTAAGGGATTTCTAGTCTCTCTTTTATTTTTGGGAGACATATGACCTATCCATCACTTATTTATATTTTTAGTGTATATACTGAAAATTTTAAATGTTATATCTTGATCATAATTTTTTTAATTATATTTAATTTTTATTTTTATGTTATTATTTAATGAGGATTATGATTCAAGAGTTACCAAAGTGGTAAGTGTTTTATGTTACAATCTCATTGTTTATCAAGATTGTATGTGGTTATGATTTTGATGTGATAATATTATAATCTACCTCTAAATAAACAAATTATTTTTATTATCCTATGGTTATTTAATGGTAATACAACTTTCTTTTAATTTAAATATCTTTATGTACTAAATACACCAAAGTTTTTTATGGAAAATAGACTTTATTTCTCTCTTTGGTCAAAAACCATTTTTCTTCCATGTATATGTTTTATAAAAATGTTTTAAATAAAGTTATTAATGTTCTTTAATTATTTTTAAAATGAAATTTTACCCATGTATAACTTTTTATATTTTTTTAAAAGGAATCTTCTTATCATTTTTTTGTAACACCCCAAGATTTCATAGTGTGTTATTTCTTCAAAATAATTCAATAACTTGCACTACACGCAACACCGAGTTCAATCACACCATGACTTACAAAAAAAAAGCCATTCAAAAGAGGTTATGAATAGTATTATCTAAATTTTAAACTTTATATAATCCTTATAATTTTAGAATCCATATTATGAGTTTCTTAGATATAATGCAAGAACAAATTCATTTTCAGTATTGCACTTTTATCAACTTTTAATAGTGAACCCTTTTTAAATACAATATTTTAAACTTTTTGACTAAATGGGGACATCAAAAATTTAAAATGAAACATCCCAAGCTTCCACGGTACGCTTTCTTTGAATAATACAGTAGCGTGTGTTGTACGCAACCTTGAGTTTTAACACACACCACAACCAATCAAACTAGCCATTATGAATAGTAATACCTACTTTTAAAAATTATATATATTTTATATTTTAAAATGGACTTCATTTCTGGATTCGTAATATCGAATTTAGCCTAAGGTGAAATTTTGGTACTTTTCGGATAACTTTCATATTTTGATGAATAGTGAAAATTACTAAATTTTAATTAAAAACAACTTTTTTAATCAAAATAATTAATAGTGATAAATTATGAATTTGAGTGGTTTTAAAGTATATTTATAATATATTTTTACCATTTAATATAATGTTGGTCATTGGACATAATTTTACAATTAAACCAAACATAAACAAGTTTCAATCTTTTGATAGTTATTATCTCTTAAAAACACGTTTTTTGTTTTGACAGCGGGAATTAATTTTAAATTAATTTCTGCCACTTCTGTGTTTTGAATTTAGGAAAATGGATTCCATATTTGGAATCAGGATGTTCAAATTGTGTAAATAGGTAACTTTTATTTTTAGACATTTTGAATAATTACTGCGGTAAATATTTTATTTACCATGGTTAAGGGTAAATCCGGTAAATAAGGGTTAAAAAATAATATTATAATAATACTAAATTACCCTAAAACGTGTCTTTACCCTATTTGTTGATACATGGTCGACCATGGACATCTTTGGTCGATTTTGGGACCCCATGGATCCACTTGTAAGTGAAAATGACACTTTATTTTAATTAAGATAAAATGAATACAAAAATGACACAAGCATATATATTTTAGAAAAACAATTGTTACATAGGGTTATATATGTTGGATTTTAGATTATAAATATTCATTAGAAATATAAAAAGATTTCCTACATAATGATATTTTATTTATAATTTTTAGACATTAAATAATTTATTTTATTTATGACACAATGATGATGCAGTAATTACTATAATAGTGAAACATTAAAATAAATGATATTATAAATACCCAAATAAATATAATATGAAACTTTTAATGAATTAAACTAATTTTATAGGATAATATGATATATTAGTATTGATTTAATTGACTTTTGTCGAAGTAATCAATGTGTTATGAGTTTCACAAAAATCAACTATTGAATAGTGTCAAAATTGACATAAAAGAGTTCTTAAAACAAATACTATATTATTAATTGATATTAAATTCCTAAAAATCTAAGGTTCGGCCAAGAGACTTATATAATGATAGGTTCATCATTAATGGACCACTTGGGGGTCTCTTGGATGTATGTAGTAAGTTTATTAACCATATTATATAAAAATACAAAGAGACATTGTAAAAGTGAAACTAATTAACTTAGAGTTAATACCTAAAGATAAGGTTAATATAAGTACCCAAACCTGTCTAAATTCTATTGGTTGAGTTGTTTTCGACCCATCCCCACATTAACCTTTGAATAATAAACTTTTTATCCATTAGAAACCGAATATGAATTTATTATAAATTAATTTTCTAGCTTTTCCAAAGGTTCCCCTCACCCCTCTTATAAAAGGGCACTCCTCCTTCTCATTTCTTCACAACTTCAAAGCCTTTTGGTTCGGCCAAACTCTACCCAAATACTCTCCCAACTTCCCTAACTACAACCTAGGGGCCTTAGTTTGATCATAAAGCCAACCTAAGGAGCCCTTTTGATCAAATCAAAAGGAAGAACCCGAAGAAGAGGTAATGATTTCACCACCCTTTTCTAAGTTCATTTCTTCTTCCACTTCTTCTTCCTTTGTTGTTACCATTCTAAAATAATAAATCCAGTATCATATATATACTGTGATGTTATTATAAATATGGTACAACCATATTCAGTATTCTATCCACCCTTTGAATAACATGTCACCATACGTGCGTACGTACGGCTTACCGTCTCCACGTCGTGGTGTAATTGTTATTCAATATAATATTATTTGGATGGGTATAATAATGATGTGTAACTCATGTAAATAATAAATATAACATGTTAAGGATTCTGTATATATGATATACCATCCATTTATATATTATTTTAATATGAAAAGAATGATATTGTCACTCGTGCGTACGTACGGACTACCGTCTCCACGAACGCGATGAGATTCATTCTCCATCGTATCCATTCAAGTATAATTATCATTTGATGATTTAAAAAATGATGTTTAAGGACTTGATATCATTATGGATATGAATAATAAAAAACCTATCCTTTACAAACATGTTCTTACGTAACAAAACATATAAAAGAAAACAAGTAAGTTAACACCCGAAACAACGATAATACTAAGATATTATTATCAAATCAATATTAAAATATCATATATGATATCATATTAATGTATATGATTATTGTATAATTTAATAACAATTATTTCACCATTATACAGGAGGTTAACCTACCCCAACCAAGGAAAAGTACAAGGTAAGGGTTATTTCACAATCTCTTCATTATCCGAGGTTGTTTATACGTAATAATCTACTGGGATTTCTTTATCATCCACATCCATGTTTCTTCGAAATGTATTTCAAAACATATTTATTATTTACAAGAAAATGGGTTAAAGTCATTTATACCCTTGTTTGACTTTTTATAAAGGGTTTATAAAGGAATCTTTCCGTCGTTTTCAAAACAAGGTCCTTTTTAACCTTTTTGACAGAATTATGGTAAGAATGTTTTTTTAACTTATACGGCGGGTGCGGCTATTTTCCGCCGTTATAAAATCTTCAAAGCTTCCCTTACAAGCTTATAAGAATATTTTCAAAGAAAATGTTTTATTTTATATGGATCTTAAATGATTTCAAAATAAAAGGAGATATTTCTTTTAAAAGAATTTTGATTTCATCTATGTCAACATCTTTTGATGGATTTTAAGATTAATTGAAGTTGATTTATTATGATACAAAACTTCTATATTGTATTGAAGGTTTTGTGATATGTTTGACTGTGGATGTGCAATTTTTATACCATTCATAGTTTATGGTGAAAGTATTGACATTTCGTATGCTAGTTTTAATACGAATGTTTATGTTATGTTTAAACCTTTTCATATGGGAATGCATTGGACTTAATATGTGACGGGTGGAGCCCGCTATAGCTCCTCGATGCATCGGTAGGTCTCATGAGACAAACTAGTGTCTTGGCACAAGGCCTTGAAAAAATATTATTTGTAGTCTTGGCACGAGGCCTTGACTATGTGGTTATGATAGTCTGGCATTATGCATTCCAACATTATGAAAGTGGTTATTGATTTTTGCATGTGATTATTCGATTAGTAGAATATCCATGTGAATAAGTAAATGGAATTATTTCATTTTATTTATGCCGTACCATGTTGAAAGTTCATGTTTGAAAGGATTTTGTTTTAGTTATACATTGCCTTAAATGTTTATTCTTATTTATGAAAGTTTCCGCTATATTGTTATCCTTACTGGGCATTTGAGCTCACCCCTTTTCTATGTTTTATTTTTCCCAGGAAGCGAAGAAGTAAATTATGAATGACCTGCAGGGATATTATGTGGGGATATGAGTGTGGATTATGGAGACATTATGTTGTTGTAGTAGTTTTTCATTTTATGATGTAATGTAAAACTTATTAATATATCTAGTGTTTCCAAGGCTACTAAACCAATCGGTCTTTCGAGATTTGATCTTTCTTGTGATCATCCCAATGTTATGTAATAATGCACCGACTCTGGGTAACTAGGGTCGGGGCATTACAGTTGGTATCAAAGGAAGTTTAGTACAAACCTTGGAAGCTAGATTTAGATAAACTCTGATTAGAGCACGTAGACCTAAGATGAACTTTGAGGATTAGTATAGAAGAACTTCCTAGAATTTTGGTATTGTAGAGATTTTGTGAGTTTTCCGAGAAATACATCCCTGTCTGGATATGAGCAGGTAGAGTCGGCTCTGGCACAGATGTACCTAGGGGTAAAACCCGAAAACACCGCTTTGAGCTAGACTCGAACGGGAACTGGTGCACGACAACGGGCCTTGCTGCACTCTTGGTTACGACACTCCCGGGGGATATGCTTAGGATAATTCTCATTTTCATTACAAACCATTATGAAGGGTTTATGAGTATATACATCCTCAAAGGAGACATTTTTATGATTATGGATTATATCCATAAATAGTTCAATTTATGTTAAGTGTTTTATAAGTATGGGATTATGTATTTTGATTCATAAACTGATCTAGTGTATGCCATTGTTTAGAAATGGCGCCCAGTAGAAGGAATGAGAACTCCAGAAATGCACATGATCCAAAGAGTAGGAAGGATCATATATTTCATGGTCTTAAGCTAGAATTTATAAGAGAAATAGTCTCCCATGTATTATCATCATATGAAGAAATAATATCATGTGTTGATAAGATAAGTAAAGAGTTTACTGAGTCCTATGGCTTTGAAGGGTAGCAAGAGAAGAAAAGGATGGAAGAGAGAAAGATGGATAAAGGGAAGAGGGAAAAGAATAATTTTCCCATATGTGGTAACTATGGAAAGAAACACCCTGGAACTTGCCTGAAGGGAATGGGAGTTTGTTATAAGTGTGGAGGAAAAGGGCACAAAGTACGTGACTGCAAGGGTAAGAAAATGGTTTTAAATGTACAATGCTTCATTTGCAAGGACTTTGGACACTACGCGAACCTATGTCCCAGTCATCAGACTATGCCGCAAATGATGTTATTGGATAATAATCAAGTTATGATACTACCACAGATGAAGAGGAATGATTAGAGTTCTTATGTTGATTATGTCAATTGAGTGTTGTATCAACAATGTACTTGTTATAATAATTATGGAGTATATAAGGATTGTACTGCAGTACTATTTCATTAAGGACTTGAGATTGTGTGGAACAAAGAAAAGTGACTCAATAGCAGGATAAATTTTTGGAAAATATATGGTTGAGAGAATGATAAATCATAATATAGTTCTGATACTGAGGTAGTGATTTTGGAATAATATGTGATTGTTTTGGATAAATTATATTGGATATTCTTGAATACCTTGGAACTGATTAATGATTTGTATATTCCATCATTGTTGGGGGTTTAAAACATTTTTGGATTAATGAAGTATATCCAGCATTCTATATGGAATAAGGGAGCATGAATGTAATCAATAAGGAATATGGTAATACATGATGAGGGTATTCATATGCTATTACGGGGTAAAAAGGATCTATATTGTGTTTACCTTCCTTATAAATGTTAGACTGTGAGTTTGGACAGAAGTATTTTGGATAGTTCTAGTTTGGATTATTTTGGATTGCCATAAAAGGACAACCCAGAGGTCGGGCGGCAACCCGTCGCGTCCGGCAAGGCTGCGAGACTTGAACCCGCAACCGAAGGGTGACAAGGGTGTATCACCTACCACTGGCCCATGAGATGTCCTGGATTAAATAATGTAGTTTTTATTAAAAGATCATGTAGATTAATTATAAATTCGTTTATTTTGGAACCCTATACGAATAGTGTAAATAGAATTTTTTTACATTCTATTATCTTTTAGAGTGAAAGATCAGTTTGTGGTAGAAATTTATTAATGGACAAATCTCTAATTATAAAGTAAGTATATCTCCTTATGATCTTAGCCAATCTCATAAATAAATTCCTCAATATTAAGAAAAGCAACTTAGAAAAAAAATGTTTTCCCAGATGGTACCTTAAATCATCACTAATTTATGGCTTTGGGATTGTTGGCCTTTTCATAGCCATGTTCTCTACCACTCTCCATCAGATAATTGATGGTTAGATTTTTCTTCCATATCCATATTTTCCTACATGGAACCCTAGTATGTGTTATTTTCGGTAATCTTCATACTTTCGACTCTTTATTTTAAATAGAGGCCTCATTAATTCATTTTTCGATGTGGGATTTCAACTAAGATATTTTGAAACATCAAAAATGTGTTATCCTAATACCCTATGTTTTTTTGAACCGATGGTATTTCAAATCATCATAGATTGATGAATTTAAGGACCTCAATTTTATACTTGTTTGTGATTGATGACCTCAATCACTACCTATAAATATTTACATTTTTCCTCCAATTATATGTCTCTAAATGCCACCAATGTTCTCCTAATCGAGATCATAATTTGGTGGTGACCCTTTCATTTCTCTTTTCCTCATATTAAGACTAAATTTTAGTAACCCAATTTCCGATGTGGGTTTTCCCACAAATATATTTTCTTTTTTCAACCTTTTATTTTTGAAGAACAATTTCAAATTGCGAGGACGCAATTTATTAAAGGAGGGGAGAATGTAACACCCCAAGATTTCATAGTGTGTTATTTCTTCAAAATAATTCAATAACTTGCACTACACGCAACACCGAGTTCAATCACACCATGACTTACAAAAAAAAATCCATTCAAAAGAGTTTATGAATAGTATTATCTAAATTTTAAACTTTATATAATCCTTATAATTTTAGAATCCATATTATGAGTTTCTTAGATATAATGCAAGAACAAATTCATTTTCAGTATTGCACTTTTATCAACTTTTAATAGTGAACCCTTTTTAAATACAATATTTTAAACTTTTTGACTAAATGGGGACATCAAAAATTTAAAATGAAACATCCCAAGCTTCCACGGTACGCTTTCTTTGAATAATACAGTAGCGTGTGTTGTACGCAACCTTGAGTTTTAACACACACCACAACCAATCAAACTAGCCGTTATGAATAGTAATACCTACTTTTCGAAATTATATATATTTTATATTTTAAAATGGACTTAATTTCTGGATTTGGAATATCGAATTTAGCCTAAGGTGAAATTTTGGTACTTTTTGGATAACTTTCATATTTTGATGAATAGTGAAAATTACTAAATTTTAATTAAAAACAACTTTTTTAATCAAAATAATTAATAGTGATAAATTATGAATTTGAGTGGTTTTAAAGTATATTTATAATATATTTTTACCATTTAATATAATGTTGGTCATTGGACATAATTTTACAATTAAACCGAACATAAACAAGTGTCAATCTTTTGATAGTTATTATATCTTAAAAACACGCTTTTTGTTTTGACAGCGGGAATTAATTTTAAATTAATTTTTGCCACTTCTGTGTTTTGAATTTAGGAAAATGGATTCCATATTTGGAATCAGGATGTTCAAATTGTTTAAATAGGTAACTTTTATTTTTAGACATTTTGAATAATTACTGCGGTAAATATTTTATTTACCATGGTTAAGGGTAAATCCGGTAAATAAGGGTTAAAAAATAAAATTATAATAATACTAAATTACCCTAAAACGTGTCTTAACCCTATTTGTTGATACATGGTCGACCATGGACATCTTTGGGTCTATTTGGGGACCCCATGGATCCACTTGTAAGTGATAATGACACTTTATTTTAATTAAGTTAAAATGAATACAAAAATGACACAAGCATATATCTTTTAGAAAAACAATTGTTACATAGGGTTATATATGTTGGATTTTAGATTATAAATATTCATTAGAAAGATAAAAAGATTTCTTACATAATGATATTTTATTTATAATTTTTAGACATTAAATAATTTATTTTATTTATGACACAATGATGATGCAGTAATTACTATAATAGTGAAACATTAAAATAAATGATATTATAAATACCCAAATAAATATAATATTAAACTTTTAATGAATTAAACTAATTTTCTAGGATAATATGATATATTAGTATTGATTTAATTGACTTTTTTCGAAGTAATCAATCTGTTATGAGTTTCACAAAAATCAACTATTGAATAGTGTAAAAATTGACATAAAAGAGTTCTTAAAACAAATACTATATTATTAATTGATATTAAATTCCTAAAAATCTAAGGTTCGGCCAAGAGACTTATATCATGATAGGTTAATCATTAATGGACCACTTGGGGGTCTCTTGGATGTATGTAGTAAGTTTATTAACCATATTATATAAAAATACAAAGAGACATTGTAAAAGTGAAACTAATTAACTTAGAGTTAATACTTAAAGATAAGGTTAATATAAGTACCCAAACCTGTCTAAATTCTATTGGTTGAGTTGTTTTCGACCCATCCCCACCTTAACCTTTGAATAATAAACTTTGGATCTATTATAAACCGAATATGAATTTATTATAAATTAATATTTCTAGATTTTCCAAAGGTGCCCCTCACCCCTCTTATAAAAGGGCACTCCTCCTTCTCATTTCTTCACAACTTCAAAGCCTTTTAGTTCGGACAAACTCTGCCCAAATACTCTCCCAACTTCCCTCACTACAACATAGGGGCCTTAGTTTGATCAGAAAGCCAACCTATGGAGCCCTTTTGATCAAATCAAAAGGAAGAACCCGAAGAAGAGGTAATGATTTCACCACCCTTTTCTAAGTTCATTTCTTCTTCCACTTCTTCTTCCTTTGTTGTTAACATTCTAAATTAATAAATCCAGTATCATATATATACTGTGATGTTATTATAAATATGGTACAACCATATTCAGTATTCTATCCACCCTTTGAATAACATGTCACCATACGTGCGTACGTACGGCTTACCGTCTCCACGTCGTGGTGTAATTGTTATTCAATATAATATTATTTGGATGGGTATAATAATTATGTGTAACTCATGTAAATAATAAATATAGCATGTTAAGGATTATTTATATATAATATACCATCCATTTATATATTATTTTAATATCAAAAGAATGATATTGTCGCTCGTGCGTACGTACGGACTGTCGTCTCCACGAACGCGATGAGATTCATTCTCCATCGTATCCCTTCAAGTATAATTATCATTTGATGATTTAAAAAATGATGTTTAAGGACTTGATATCATTCTGGATATGAATAATATAAAACCTATCCTTTACAAACATGTTCTTACGTAACAAAACATATAAAAGAAAACAAGTAAGTTAACACCCGAAACAACGATAATACTAAGATATTATTATCAAATAAATATTAAAAGATCATATATGATATCATATTAATGTATATGATTATTGTATAATTTAATAACAATTATTTCACCATTATACAGGAGGTTAACCTACCCCAACCAAGGAAAAGTACAAGGTAAGGGTTATTTCACAATCTCTTCATTATCCGAGGTTGTTTATACGTAATAATCTACTGGGATTTCTTTATCATCCACATCCATGTTTCTTCGAAATGTATTTCAAAACATATTTATTATTTACAATAATATGGGTTAAAGTCATTTATACCCTTGTTTGACTTTTTATAAGAGGTTTATAAAGGAATCTTTCCGTCGTTTTCAAAATAAGGTCCTTTTAAACCTTTTCGACAGAATTATGGTAAAAATGTTTTTTTAACTTATACGGCGGGTGCGGCTATTTTCCACCGTTATAAAATCTTCAAAGCTTCCCTTAAAAGCTTATAAGAATATTTTCAAAGAAAATGTTTTATTTTATATGGATCTTAAATGATTTCAAAATAAAATGAGATATTTCTTTTAAAAGAATTTTAATTTCATCTATGTCAACATCCTTTGATGGATTTTAAGATTAATTGAAGTTGATTTATTATGATACAAAACTTCTATATTGTATTGAAGGTTTTGTGATATGTTTGACTGTGGATGTGCTATTTTTATACCATTCATAGTTTATGGTGAAAGTATTGACATTTCGTATGCTAGTTTTAATACGAATGTTTATGTTATGTTTAAACCTTTTCATATGGGAATGCATTGGACTTAATATGTGACGGGTGGAGCCCGCTATAGCTCCTCGATGCATCGGTAGGTCTCATGAGACAAACTAGTGTCTTGGCACAAGGCCTTGAAAAAATATTATTTGTAGTCTTGGCACGAGGCCTTGACTATGTGGTTATGATAGTCTGGCATTATGCATTCCAACATTATGAAAGTGGTTATTGATTTTTGCATGTGATTATTCGATTAGTAGAATATCCATGTGAATAAGTAAATGGAATTATTTCATTTTATTTGTGCTGTACCATGTTGAAAGTTCATGTTTTAAAGGATTTTGTTATAGTTATACATTGCCTTAAATGTTTATTCTTATTTATGAAAGTTTCCACTATATTGTTATCCTTACTGGGCATTTGAGCTCACCCCTTTTCTATGTTTTATTTTTCCCAGGAAGCGAAGAAGTAAATTATGAATGACCTGCAGGGATATTATGTGGGGATATGATTGTGTATTATGGAGACATTATGTTGTTGTAGTAGTTTTTCATTTTATGATGTAATGTAAAACTTATGAATATATCTAGTGTTTCCAAGGATACTAAACCAATCGGTCTTTCGAGATTTGATCTTTCTTGTGATCATGCCAATGTTATGTAATAATGCACCGACTCTGGGTAACTTGGGTCGGGGCGTTACATTTTTGAACAAGATCCTATTGTATTTTACCAAAAATGTAAAAGGAAAGTTTTCTTTTAACTTACACAACATGAATAGAATACTCCACTATTATGACCATTATTTTCTTGGAAGATTAATTTAAAAGTATACAAGGTTATTTTCAAATAATTTTTTTTATAATTTTTTTATATGAATTTCTAGTTTTAAAAAGTATTTTTCAAATAAAGGATATTTTCCTCATAACATTTTCCAAGTGATATTTTAAAATCATTTTCCATTTAAGATGAAATCCTTTTATACTACATAATACTTACTTGGGATACGATCCAATGATACCATATTTATTCTTTCTCTATATGGTAAATGATTATGATGAAAATATGTTTATGAAATACATTTCCTTTCTATGGGTTATGATATGATTAATATTTTATGATCTTGTGGAACACAATTGTATTGATTATGTGTTGGTTGACACATATATCTCCCTACAATTCATTGGGTAATGATTAATGTTCTATAATTTCAAAAGGTTTATGAGAGGTTATCCTAAGACCAAAATAATAGTATATATTATAGGTTATTTCAAGCCTAAAAGGGGTATATTGGAGGTTATCTTATACTAAAAGCAGGTACATGGGTGGTTATCCCAAGCCTAACATGTTATGAATTTCTTGGTAGATATCCATGACATAATATTTTATATACTTATGTGTATTTCAAAAATTGATGTCTTATGAAAATTTTATTCTCTTATGTCTCATGTTCATTGATTATTTTATGATTCATGTATTATGAAATGCCAAGATTTATATCATGAATTATGTTTATGATCCATGTTATGCAAGGCATGTTTTTAAAATGTTGTCCTCTTATTATCACACCCTTACTCCAAAGTTATATTGATATATACCTTATTTAAACTTAAGGAGCCTCTAAGGTCACCTTTTATTATGTTTCCGTTCCCTAGGTTATGTAAAAAGGTATTAAGTATGATATTTCTAAGAATGATGCTAGTTATGAGGAATAAAGTGGAAGAGAATTTAGAATCATTATGAAACAATTGTTTATGATTCTATGTTTCCAAAATCACTAGGCCTAAATGGTTCTAGCATGGATCATTATGTTATGTAATGAATATTATTCTATTAAGATTTAATATTTATTTATGAAAATTGTGTGTCGCTATAGTTGGTATCATAAAAGGTTTAGTCAATCTTTAGTAACTAGGATGAGAAAAATTTAGTGAGAAACCTTAGGATAATCCTAATTATCTGATAACATTCCAAGGTTTTGGTAATGAATACATTATGTGGTTTATCTAGAAATTCATCCATGTTTGGATACTACTAGTGGATGTAATTCAGATACAGATATATTTAGGTGTAATAACTTTGAAAAAGGTACATAAGTCTTGACTTGAGAGTTACCAAGTATATTATAACGTGCCTCATTATGAACCTAGATTAACACACTCGATGGATATTATTTGTTTAATTGATATTTTATTTATGAACCATCATGAAGTATTTGAATATATTATGGCCATTAATGAAATATTTTAAACCTAAGGTGGCACATATGGAAAATAATGTGTCATGATTTAGACATCCTAGAAATGATTTTTTATGATCACGTGGTTTACCCACTAAGATTAGTATTTCTAAAATGACGATTTTTGGTATCAGTTAATGGATGGAACCTAAAGGAGTAGTGTTAATACTGAATGAAATAGAAAATTTTATGATCATACTATAGATAAACTAAATGTTATGGGACATGGAATGAAAAATCTCATTTCTATGTTCACATAAATTTCTCAAGCTATGAATCATAATGAACATAAAAATGATCAAAGGAAGGAATAATATTCTATTAAGTCCTTCATGAAGAAACATCCACCTTCTTTTAGTCATTCTGTTGATCAATTTTTTTCTAAGAAATGTATTAGTACCTCTAAAATGATATTTTATTTTATCCAGTGTTTGGAACATGAAAAGTCATTTTGGTTGTCTATCATTTGGAAGGAGAAGAATATCAATGGTGTAATCTCATCAGGAATATGAGGAAACACAATGAAATTGAATTCATGGATTGGGATGAGTTTAAGATATTATTTTTAAATAAGTACTTTCCCTATAACATTCTTAAAAAAATGGATAAGGAATTACTTATGCTAAAGATAAAGTATGATGAATTTGTTAGTACCTATGAGGAAAATTTTACATGGCTTATGAGGTACACTTCTAGAATCATCATCCATCCTGAAATTAAGTTTGATTGATTATTCAATGTCTTAAAATGAAGTATCCATTGGAAATTAACCATAAGGGACTTCAGTAGCTATGAATAAAAAATTCATTATGATATCATGGTGTAAATGGAGATCAGAGTTACCCATAAATCTCATGGTTTTGATAAGAAAAGTAAGA
Source organism: Viscum album (assembly GCA_963277665.1). Taxonomy (NCBI): domain Eukaryota; kingdom Viridiplantae; phylum Streptophyta; class Magnoliopsida; order Santalales; family Viscaceae; genus Viscum; species Viscum album. The sequence goes on from OY728164.1 coordinate 1,824,145,401, forward strand.
TGGAATTCAAATGAAATTCTAAAAACCAGAGATAGAAGAAGATGGTATTTTCATTATTCTCAATGTGTGGAAGGAAACATTGAGTAAATTGACTTAAGGGATCTATTAAAGGTATTAAGTTTGTAAAGGAAGTCCATCAAGTGAATAAATGTTGATTTGATGGGAATAAGTTAGATAATAATGAAAATAAATATAAATATCCATGAAATCACCCACCCACCCTATCATGATTCAAATACATGGAGTATGGGAATTACACCAACCAATACATAAATTTTAAGGTTAATGAAAATGATAAACATAAATAACCTATTAATCCAAGGGAAAAAGGGAAATATCATGCAATCACTATTTATGATGAGGGGCATGAAATTAATGTGGTGAAAGGTACAATTACTATCCACTGTTAATTTCTTAATTGATTCTAGATCTACCCACTCTTTTATATGTTAAGATTTTGATAATAGAATAAATATTCCACCCCAATGATTATATATTTAATTATAATTTTAAAACCATAATGGTATGATTATATCATCAAGTGTCTCTGATTCATATTTTTTTGATGTTTTTGGGAATCTGCTTCCTACATATCTTGTAATTCATCCTTTGGTTGAATTTGATGTCCTCTCTTAAGAATATATTGGATTTATTTACATAAATTCCACATTAATTTCAAATAAAGGGAATTCACATTTGATATTACAAACCAATATATGAAATTCTGTAAGTTCGATGATAAGTATGAACTTTAGATTTAATTCACATCCATTTAATGGGTTTTTATTCCTATTCAACATGGGAGTTTATCTTAGATGTTTGGGGAGAAACTCATCATTTATGATATGCCTATTGAAAGATAGTTTTTCAATGAATTTATCAAACAGTTTCCAAGTATTACACTGATTCATGAAGTTGAGTTCTCAATATAACTCATACATCATACCACACCCATTTCAAAAACTTCACATAGAATGACCCTAATTGAGTTGTAATAATTGAAGAAGAAACTCCATGAGAATCATTACAAGGGATTCGTTTGCCCAATTATGTCAATTGGGGGTGAAACTGTTCTCTTTTTTAATAATAAATATGGGTCAATGAGGCTCTACATTGATTATTGAGAGTTGAACAAGATCACAATCAAGAACAAGTATCCTATACCCCATATTGATGACTTTTTTGATCAACTCTTTGGATATCAATACTTTTCCAAGATTGACCTTCATTCTGGATATCATCAATTGAGGGCTAAGAAGGAGAATATACCCAAGAAAAAATTCATTACAAGGTATGAAAACTATGAATATATAGTGATTCCATTTTATTTTACTAATTCCATTACCATTTTCATATATTTAATGAATAGAGTCCTTACATATTACCTTGATATGTTTGTGGTAGTATTTATAGATGATACTCTTATCTATTTAAAGATAAATAAAGAGAATTAAAATCACTTTATAATTGTGTTGAAGACCCTAATAATGGATACATTTTTTGAGAACATTACAAATTGTGAATTTTGGCAACAAAAATATTCACTTTTGGGTTATAAAATCTTAAGAGAGGGTATATCTGTGGATCTATCAAAGACGAAAGCTATTGAACATTGGTCTAGAATGACCATAGTAACAAATATATGAATTTTTCTTAGTTTTGATGGATATTATCAATGGTTTGTGTAGAACTTGTTAAGACTATCTAATTCACTCATCAAATTAAATTAGAAGGGTGATATGTTCTTCTAGATGGGTGAGTGAGAGGAAAATTTAAAGGATATGAAGAGAAGATTATTCATCACACCTGTACTTATTTTACCTTGTAGTGAAGAAGGGTTTTCAATATATAGTGATTCATACAATAAGGTATTTGGATGAATTATCATGTATAATGAAATGGTAATACATTATGCCTTATGACAATTGTAGGTTCATGAGAAAAATTACCCAACTCATATTTGGAGTTAGCTATAGTAATTTTTTTATTAATGATATAGTGGAATTACATTTATAGTTAAATGTGTGATATATATATATATATAATAATCATAATTTTTTAAATTATATATTTATATATAATTAGTTGAACACATGCTAGAGAATATGGTTTGACCTGATTAAGGATTATGAATAGTCAATACACTTCCACCCTAAGAAAGTAAATAAGGTGGATGATGCTTTAAGTCAAAATGATCATGTGAGAATATACATGATTAAGATAAAAAAAGATTCAATAATTCTAGATTTTAAATGGATGTATATGGAAATCCTGATGAAATGAGAAAAATCTTTTTCAATTGAGTGTTAAACCATCTATAGAAGTAAATATTAATGAGGCATAAAATAAATATATGAAGATGAAAAAAAAGGTGAGAAATTTTATTGAGTTTAACCTTGATTATGATGGAATGATAAGGTTAATGATCCATTTATGTGTTTCCTCTATAGCAGATTTGATTGAACTATAATAGAAATCTCATAGTTCTTCATTCTCTATTCATCATGGAAGTAATGATAAGTATAGATATTTGGAAGAGTATTTATAGTGGGAATAAATGAAAAGATATATCTTAGAGTTTGTTTCTTATTTCATAGTATGTTAATAAGTTAAGGATGAGAGTAAAAAGTGTACGGTGATGTTACAACCATTACCCATACTTGAATGGAAATGAGAAAACATCACCATATACTTTGTTGTCATACTCCCCAAAACATCTAAAGGGAATAATGATATATGGGTTGTAGTTGACCGCCTTACAAAATAAGAACAATTAATTTCTATAAGATAATTTTATTATTTAGATTAGACTTGTAGGATATACATTAAGAATGTGGTATTGTTGTATGGAGTACCATATTCTCTTATATCTGATCAGGATTTGGGGTTTACCATGAAGTTTTGGTAAATTCTTCAGTAGGCCCTAGATACAGATTTATGTTTCAACATTGCGTATCATCTTTAGAATTACGGTTAGTCTGAGTGAAAAATTAAAATGGCAAAGGATATTCTGAGATCTCATTCTATGGATTTCAAAGGTTGTTGGGATAAACACCATCCCCTAGTTGATGGTTTTTTCAATAATTTATTTCACTTGATTATTTAGATAGATCCTTATGATGATCTCTATGTAAATAAGTGAAGAACTTCTAAAAATTATGATAATGTTGGATAAATAAAGGGATTGGTACCTAAGATATCTAAATAAATTTAAGAGAAGGTTTGATCCATTCAGAAACACATAAGGTTGACAGAAAGATTCCAACAATGTTATTATGATAATCATTGATGTGATCTATAAATTGATGTTGGTGAGAAGGTCTTTCTAGGAATTTATCTAGGAAATAAGGTTATGATATTTAGAAATAAGGGAAAACTAGGACCAAGGTATAATGATCCCTTTTAAATTCATGATCGCATCATGATGGTAGATTATCGATTTGCGCTTCCATCAAACCTCAGTCAATTTCATTATGTGTTCCATGTATCTCTCTTGAGGAAGTACATAATGAATCTATCACTTGTACTTAACTCAGAGTTTGTATCACTAGATCATGATATTTATGATGAGAAACAGCTAGAGGAGATTCCTAATCATATAGTGAAATTTCTATGAAACAAGACCACTCGTCGAGTTATTTTTTTTTGAAAAAACCACTAATTTAAAGAAGCTACATGAGAACATGATGATGTAATGAGGAAGAATTATCCTTAGTTATTTATACCAAAGCGACCGAATTTTGAGGATTTAATCAATGTTAAGGGGGGTTTGAATTTAAAACCCATATATTTTATGAAATATATGTTTTCTAAATAAATTTAATTTCTTTTATATCATATGCCATATGATTCACTGAGTTTTAACAAACTATGAAATACTATTATATTACTATTTAAACATGACTATTATAACATATCCATTAATCTTGGAGGTATTAATAGGAATAATTTTATTTAAAATTAATTATAATGTTTATATATATATAATATATTGATAAATAAGTACTTATTTTATGGTAAAGACTTTATATGCTTCGAAAATACTTTTTCGAAAAAAATTATTTTTACTGCCTTTTCTGTACAAATAATATAATAAAATTTTCCAATTTTATAAAATTTATTTAAAAAAATGTACTTAATTTTTGGATTCAACATTTAAAAACCAACTTAGGATATTTTTTTTGGATTTTTATGAGAATATTATTTTTTCAATAAATATTGAAAAGTATTAGTTTTTTTTGAAAAGTGCCTTTTATTTTAAAAAATTATATGGTTCCATTTTGTTAAAAAAAATTTAAAAGTAAAATTAGATAAATTATATATTTATTTATCAAATTTATTTCATTTAAATGTATTTCATATTGAATTTTTATATAAAAACTTTTTACACTTTTGATGGTTTTCTCTTTGGTAAATCATTTTTTTTTCACCACGTTTTCTGGTTTATTTTTAAATTAAAATTTCCCACTTATGTGAGTTTAAATTAAAAAAATGGATTCCATATTTATAATAGTAATAATTAATATTATATAATAATATAAACTCAATTTTTTACAATAATTAATATTGAAAATAATATAAACTGATTAACATGGTTATGGTAAAAAAGGGTTTATAGGGGGGCTAATATATAAATATAAGGGTAATTTTCCAATAAAAATTATAAAAATATTATAAGATGCCCATATTATGACCATATACATCCCAAATTTTAATATAAGGTAATTTTGAACCTTTTTTCTTTGAAATGAATTTATAATTTTGGATTCTTTTTGGGAATTTCCAAGTTGTTTCCAAGATGGTCCCCTTTTCCCACTCAACCACTCTCCTTTCCTATTTACACATTAAAAACCCATTGGTTTAGACTAAACATACCAAAATTAATTACCTAATCCCATACCCATATCCTATCTTCCTTATTTTTATCATGAAACCCTCCTAAGAAGGCTTTATGAATAATCCTATAGGGGTTCTTCGAAGAAGAGGAAAAATCCTTAACGTGTATTTTTGTTTTATTTTTCATTCCACCTCATTAAAATATTATTTAATTATTATAATATAACAAAAACTATATCACATATATAATTTCTTGTTATTATGTTAATTTAACTACCTTTATCCATCTCCACTTTCATAAAATGGGAAACGAAACCGTTGATCGTGTGTACGGAGGACTACCGCTTCGCGATCCGATGTAATTTGTTTTCCATCGTCACCTTTAAAGGATGGATATGATGATTGATTTAATATATATATATATATATATTATATTTATGATATTAATATTCTAATTTAATTTTAATATTATATATACCTTCTTACATTCCATTTCATGGGGATATGATAACAACACTCGTGTGTACGACGGACTACCGCCTCACGAAACGATGTGATTTGTTTTTAACTTATGCTTTACATAGAAGGTAATATGGATAAATATAATGATTATAAGTGATATATATTACATTATAATGAATATTTAAAGTGAATATATTATTTACCTTCCTTTCATTACATCCTTCAAGAAAATGGAAACAACGTTCATGCGTACGAACGACTTACCATCTCCCTAAATGATGTATTTAATTTTCCATATCTAACTTTTATAGATTACTATAACTAAATATATACTGAATATATATGTTTTTTTTATCATGGTTAATTTTTTTTAGATTATTTAACCATGATAAAAGTAAAAGGGCCAAAAATACTAAATCAAAATGTATATCAAAAACAAAGAAGATATAACCTGAAACATTATTTTAACAAGAAATTGTTAATAAATGGGTAATTAAAAGTCATAAGTAAATCAAATATGGTTTGATATATATAATTACAGTTATATAATAGATTTATAATAAAAATATATTTATTATATAGGAGGTTCAAACATGTATGAAGGAAGCTGAGATTTAAGGTAAGGGATTTCTATTCTCTCTTTTATTTCTTAGAGACATGCCATATTCACCACTTATTTATTTTTTGTTGTGTATATACTGCTCCTTTGAAATATTATATCATTAATATCCTTATTTTCATGATATTTATTGTTTCATTTGATGTTATTCTGTAATGGGTCTTATGATTCCAAAGTTACCAAAGTTATAAGGGTTTTTTGTTATGATCTCATTATTTATAGTTATGCTTCCTATGTTGAAATCTTATGATCCACCTATGAAGAAACTCATGAATTTTCTTATAATATGTTTATTTTTTGAGAATACATGTTTTAATTTCATTTTCCTCGGTTTATTTACTTAATATACCAGAAGTATATTTTTAATGAAAATCTAATTTATTTCTCTCTTCGATAGAAAACCCTTTTTCTTCTATGTACACTTTTTATAATTTTTTGATAGAATGTTTTTACTATTATTCAATGATTTTTTAAATAAATTTTACCCATGTTTTAATTATTTATATTTTTTAATTAAATATTCTTGTTATTTTCTGAACAAGGCCCTATTTTCTTTTACCAAAAAATTGAAAATAATGTTCTCTTTTTTAACTTATTTGGCATGAAAAAAATATTCCATCATCATGACCATTATTTTCATGGATGATTAATTTATAAGTTTTCAAGTTTTTTTCAAAAGAAAAGTATTTCCATAATATTTTTTGTATTTATAGTTTTAAAAACAATTTAATCAAAGAAAGCATATTTTCCTCAATAAATGTTTCATGTGATATTTCAAAGTCATTTTACATCTAAGATGAAATCCTTTAAAGTTAAATAAGATTTACTAGGGATATAATCCAATGATAACATATTTATCATTTCTCTGGATGATTTATGATCATGATGAATTTTTTTAACAAAACCCATTTCCTTTTTATGAGTTATGTTATGATGAATGTTTTATGATCTTGTATCACACAAATGTAAGTATTATGTAACAGGTGGTACCTATATCTCACACTAAATTTATTAGGTAATGATTAATGTTCTATGACCTTAAAGGATACATGGAAGGTTATCCAAAGACTAAAACAATAGGGAAGATGAAAGGCTATATCAATCCACAAAATGGGTACATAGGAGGTTATCTAGAGCCCAAAGTAGATACATGGGTGGTTATACCAAGCCTAACATGTTACGAATGTCTTGGTAGATATCCAAGATAGAATATTTTATATAATTATGTGTCTGCCATAAATATATTTCTTATTCCAATCTTATGCTCTCATGACTCATGTTATTTGATTCCTTTATGATTAATGTCTTATGAACAACCAAATTTTATGTCATGTCACATGTTTAGGATCTATGTTATGCAGGGTATGGTTTTCAAATTTCATCCTCATGGTCTCATACCATTACAATCATGTTATATTGATATATACCCTATCTAACCTTATTGATCATCTCAGATCACCCATTATTATATTTCCTTTCCCTAGGTTATGAATAAAGGTATTATGTATGATAGGTCTAATAAGGGTGCTAGTTATGAAGAACTAAGTTGGAGATGACGTAGATCCCTTATAAACTAGTTTTTTATGTTTTCATATTTCCAAAGGAACTATACCTAAACATTTATGGTGTGGATTGCTATTTTATGTAATAAATATTCAAATATTAAGATGTAATATATATGTATGAAAATTGTGGGTCTCTATAGGATAACCTATTCGGTATACCATATGAAGTGACATACATGTGTATTTAGTATACTTGGGGTGAATGGATTATATTTTAATCCCCAATACCTTTTTATGGTGAGATACCTAGTATAAGAAAATTCATACTTTGATATTCTACATTTGAAAGTCTATATATTTAATTTTCTAATATGGTGGTGTTTAGGTATATTTTTGAACATGTTATTGGTTTGGGCTTAACCAAGATGATATTTTTCCTCTTATATGATGAGTATGAAATATAGGACCTCGATTAATATATACTGTCAGAGTGTTTGGAAAATATTATATATTATATACATCTATTTTGATAAGGGACATGCGATGTGATAATCGAGTAAAATGAATGATATGAAATGTATTCATCAATCAGATTAGTCTACACTAATATAATAAAGAATAGATGAGTTTTCTATATGGGATAAACATGATGTTCTATGTCCCATATCTAATCAGTGTCTTGGACAAAGGGAAAATATGAGAATTCAAGTTTTCATATGATACAGGCTGGTTGACATAGTTATAGAGATACATGTCTTTAATGGAGATCACACCGGATCCATTTATAGCTTGAGTATCAATAAACCTTTGCTGAAGGCTAATCTTTTCTTACATATATTGATCCATATACTCGTATTTGTTTTTAATGATATAAAGTACTATAGGATCACACTTTTTTTTACTGAATATGGATTTATTTTGACTCAAAGAGACACTCAAAAAGTGTAATATATTTAATCAAAAAATGTTTTGGATTGGTATTCACAAGGTATCATATATGAAATGATACAAAATAAAGTTAATGAAAGCTTTAAAAAAGTGTTTTAGAAGATTTAAAAAAGTAGATATATTTTCATGAGTCATTGTATATGATACAATATAAGGTAAAATGGAACAACGTCTATTAGGATTTAGTGTAAGTGGAAGATTGATGGAGATATTTCCTAAATAATTATATATATATATATATATGATATACATATATATATATATTTGATTTATTTCTTGAAAATTTTGATTTACATAACGAAATAGAAATACTTTTATACATCTTATGATAATTTTGATCATTTAGATGGTTCAATATTCTATTTGGATATCATTTGATAAATTTATTCATAAGATGAAATGCTTGGGAAGAAATAATTTCATTAGATGAATTCATTTACTATCCATGGAATTTATCCATAAATTATAGTGCATGACTAAATTATACAACACCAAAAGGTTATCCTCAAGCAATTATATATATTAATAACATGTGATGGTAGTATGGGTGATTTGATTATGCCTGTCCAAAACTCCCAAATATCCATAGCTCTCTACTTCTTCTTTAATTTCATGTTGATATTCTATCAAATTATGGGAGAAAAGATAATTAAAAATGTATGACATGATATTTAGATGAATATATTGGATACTCTATAGAGGTGAGATGACTTTTTTCCCACTTAGTAATTTCTCTGAAACCCATGCGATGGAGTTTGAATATATTGAAGTGGCTATTTGGTGTAAGGTTCACATATTTATAGTAGTTCTTCATTTTAGTCTTATTAAAAAGTATCATATATCATGCATGGGAGTTCCTGTATATAGTGTTTTAAATTTCTTCCTCATTTTCTAATAATAATTATTATTCTATTAAAAAATCATTTACTAATCAATGAGGAGATACTATGGAAGGATAAAAATAAAGATAAAGATGCAGTTGGGAGAAAAAAACTAGAAAATGTCGAGGTTGATTTGAATATAGGATAAGAAGTTCTAGATTTTTCAATGAGAATAGAATCTCAAGAGCCAAAAATAATTTCTATAATTGAATATGTTCAAGTTCTATAAGAACCAAGGTGTGATATAATAGAATTACCAAGGAATGTGGAATCTCAAGGTAGAGTTTCAGAAGCACATGGTCTGAAAGGAGTGTAACCTTAAAGATTAAGGAATTTAAACATAGATAAAAGACCAATGCAATGGTTTTATTTTGGAATAAAATATTTTATACTTATAGATGGTAAAGAACCCAAAATCCAGAATGAGTCAAGTGGTTTGAGCATGTAGTTTCAATGAGAGTTAGTAATTAATCAATAATTAGATTCCGTGAATGTTTCTTATACAATAAATCCAACAAAAGTTTCACAAGGTAAGAGGGTAAAATATAAAAAATGGGTTTTTTCAAAAGGAGGAAGTGGATGGTAAGAAATGGAATAAGGCATAGTTGGTTATGGATAGATTTCAATAATTAAAGGAGTGTATTTTAGTTTTATTTTACCTCCTTTTTTTAGGAATGCAATTATTCATATGGTACTCAACCTGGTTTCCATAGAGGTTCTATTTCTCAAAAAACTTGATTTTAAGATCACTTTCCTTTATGAAGATTTATAGGAAGAGATCAAAATGAAGTAATCATAAGGTTTTATTTTTAATGGAATGTAAGGTATGGTTTTTAAGATCAAATGGGTTATGTATGGGTTTAATCAAGTACCAAGATAGTAGAACTTGAATATTGATTCCTTCATGGCAGAATGGAAGTTCATTCAGTGAAATTAGGACCATTTCTATATTTATAAGGTGTTTGAAAATAGCATTTTCTTTATGATTATTATCTCTATTGATGACATGAAATTACATGGGCCATTTAAGAAAATGTTGGGGAATTTAAAGGATGATTTTTTATAATTATTTTAGATTAAGTATCTTGGTTCCTCAAAGAAGACATTAGGGATGAGGATCGGAAGAGACTAGAGTTTCAAAATATTTTTCTTATATCAGTGAGAGTATATCAAGATGGTATTAGAGAGATTCAAAATTAGTGAGTATAAACCTATTATCACCCTTTGATTGGACACTTCAAATTATCCAAGGATAAGGCACCTAAAATGGATGATAAGGATATGTATATGTTGAAGGTTCTATATGAAATTTCTTTGGTATGAATAATGTACACCAAAGTTTGTACAAGGCCTAGTATTTATCAAGTGGTAGGTACAATTAGTAGGTTTAGGGTGAATCCAAGAAAGGAAAACTGAGACTAGATTTTTTGGATTCTTCAGTATCTAAAAGGTTATGTTGACCTAGAACTATATTTTTAAAGGGATGAATCATTACAAAGGTTTTTAGATGCTATCCTTGGGAGAGATACAAAGTCAAGGAAGAGAACCACTATATTTATGATTAATTTTTGAGGCTATATCACGATCTAGATATCAATACTTCAACCATTAGTATCATTTTCAACCATATAAGTTGAGTATATTTTGGTTACAAAATCTAGGAAAGATATGGTGTTGTTGGAGGAATAGTTATAGGGAATCATAATAAGAAAATAAATTGAAACATTTTTCTATGAAAATCAAAGTGTGATTCAATTGAAAAATAATTAGATGTTTCACTAATTGATGAAAAACATTTAACTAAAGTACCACTTCTTCTAAAATCTTATATAAGATTAAATTTTAGTATTAAAAATGTTAATGTGAGTTATAATTAGATGGATTTTCGTAATTAAGTAAATTTTTTTGGAAATCATAGAGAAGTTCTTATCTTTAGTGGGGGTTGGATGAATTATTGTTTCTGAGATCAAAAAATAAGCAATGAAAAAAAATATTTCTGAACATGGTGATTAGTGTCCTAAAAAAAATGTTGGTAAAGCCTTGAAAATAATTATCAAGTTATAGATTGTTTATCTTAGTGTGAGATGTAATTTTCTAGATAAGTACTATAACATCCAAAAAAGATAAACTTACAGAAGTATAACGAGAATTTGAATATTGCAACAATTCCAGACCTCAATTTATAACTACAAAATGGAATTAGAATATTCCTGAAGAGTAGATGAGGTAGGATGAGTTTTGAATTCATGAAATGTTCATCGGATGTGGAAATTTAGTTGGTGAAATCAATGTGTTGTTGTTTGAGGACATGATAATGTAGTGGATCATCCAAAAAGATTGTACGGTGATATAACTAGATAGATGGGTTCCATATTGTGGAGATCATTTATAAATATATAGGTGGGGTCACTTGCACAATACATGTCATTTTCATGCTTAAATTTTCTTAGATTTTGCTTCGAAGTGACTGTACAAATCCTATTTTAATGCAACCTATTATTTTTCTTCTATTGAAGTTGTTTAGTTTTCTATGGAGCATGACTTTTTTTGAACCAAATTAATTACTCTATTACTCTATTTACCGCCTTACTTTTATTTTCTATTTTCCATTTTGGTTGTGTGTTGCAACTAATTCTGATCTATATGTGGATAATGTATGGATTTAGTGTGGTGATTCTGTATTCTAGATGAACTACTTCATGACATCAGATGTTTTGTATATTTTAGATATCTTATTTCTTCCTTTTTGGCTCCCAAAGGCTGTCTTGTTCTAGAATGTTAGTTTCAGCACAATATGCATACACATTTTATACATTTTATATCATTTTAAATATTATATATGAATATATGTAAATATTTTAAGGTAGGAACATGTTTTAATTTCTTATGGTTTAGTTAAAATATTTACCTTCTTTTACACTAATCTATTTCCACAATTATATATAACAATGGACATGAAAATATAAAATATTAACACATATGAACCTTCAGACATAAAAGTTAAAAAATTTAGAAATTAAAATTTACAAGAATAATGAATAATAAAATTATAAAATTTTAACAGCCCCAAAATTTTAAGATGAATTGAAAATAAATTGAAACTATATTGTTTAAAACTTAACACAATAAAAAAAGAAATAAAATAATATCAGTGAAATGAACTAAATAAAATAAATGATCTAAATTAGAAATATTTATTAATAAATTTATCCATAATATATTAGGGTAGAAATTGTTCTAAATATCTATTAAATCTTAGAAGGATAGATCTTTAAATTTTCATAACATGAAAGATGATATTGAACAACTATACACACTAAATTTTCTATCTTTTTTTAAGATTAAAATGAAAAAACATGGAGTCACAACATATACATTTATGAATCTAACTGGAAGGTGAAGACCTTCCAGATGCTAATGTTTAGATGGCCAAAACCAAGCACTCGACATGTCCCATTCCTACTTGAATGGCCCAAAGGCCTTCAATTTTTATTTATTTTTTATAATAAACCTTTCAAGGGATGACGGAGAACCCCTATAGGTCCCAAAGGCTTATGTGACATTACATGACCCATAGGTATTAGGAAATAAACCCAAACAAGAAAGCTTAGAACTTCCCTTCCCTAGAAAATTTCTTGATGTCACCTCTCCACCTTCACCTGGCCGGTCGGCTAACTATCCAATGCAGAGGTGCATAGGCCCGAAACCGATGGTAATGCCATATCCTGCAATTCACAAGATTTAAGCACCCAATGTCAATGCACGCCTTGTAGATGACAATATTTATCCTGAATAACACCCCTATAGGGACTCTAATCACCCATCGTGATACGTACCATTCCTTCCCCTCATGATCTTTCATAACCCACACCTTGAAGCCCTCTTCCCACCCATACGTCATGCCCCCCCGTACTCCACCATATGATTTTTCACCCAACACCATTGTTTGAATCTCATCAAAAATGAAAATTAAAAGGTCCTCTAGTAGTCCACCAAATATTCTTACCCCCACTTTATTGCCGGTATCCACCATCCAATGGAATCAAAGTTCTATACTTTTCTGTTGGTGAGGAACCAATATAGTACACCACCACAAGATATAGCAGTATATTCTCTATAAATGATAAAAACATCCCAAGTAATCCTCAAATCGCCCCTAAGGCGCCTCCGTGCCTATTCGTGAGAGTCGACAACTTCAATTTAAAAGGGATTGGAATAATTATAGTCCCTGCTTCTTGAGAGTGTGGTCAATATTTGAGAGAAGAATGATTTTTTAGTGGGGTAGTATTGAGCGGAGCACCACTATGTCCATTGATATAGTGGGAAACAATGTCCTAGGGTTTTGAAGCATATGCTACAACCATGTGGTGGGATTGAAGATATAAAAATATAGGATTTGGGTGGCCACAAATTGAAAGAGGAGCAGCCCATGATCCACTGTCATTATGAAATCCACTCCCCTACTAGGCAAGTAACCCACGTTAAAAGGGTTTCCCAATTTTTTATGTCCATTAACTCCATTTCTACTACTGTGAATAGTTGATATTAATTCATATGAGGTTTCAAAGGAGTCATCATAAAATATGAAGCTTATTATGGCGTTTCTTTTGGGTTATCCTTTAGGATAACATGGAATCGAACGTCACTACGTAACAAATCTACTAGTGAAGCCGCGAATGACTAATCATGTTAAGTGATGTCTTGGACAAAATCTAAATGATGGTTTCCTTTTAAGGCTGACATGAATCCATTGATAGAAGTCAGAATATTTTTCCTATAAGTTTTATAGTACTCATGTATATATATTATATATCATGAACCCTACAAAATCTTTGTAAATTTTTGGGATATAACAAATATGAAATTTGGAGTTGAATCTAGATTGTTATTGGATTGAGGTTGTAATAAACATATATTCATTAAATTTACAATCTACATATATTTAGTAAATTTTATGTCCAAAAAATATAAATGTAAAATTTAAATATAAAAATAATAGTAATTTTAAATATTAAAATATATATTTTTAAAAATAAAATTTCTGATATACATATGAAGTATATTTAAATATATACCAATTCATATAGTTATACATTAATATATTTATAATTTATGATATATAAAATCATAGTAAATTAAAATTTCAATAGGAAAATTTATTGAGAGGTTAACCTCTCAGGCCTATGCTACGGGACCAGACACTTGTGTTTCTTGTGGAGGCCATGGTCATTAGTGGAATGAGTGCCCAACATTTTTGAGCAGTCAACATGTGGAAGGTGTTTTGCTTCAGGTTCCACCATTATGGTAGTTCGGGCTGATCCAACAACTATAGTTTACACCATTTTTGGATCATTAGAGAGAAGATGGGACAAACAGAGCACATCCCCAAGATTCTCTCTATCCTTAGAGAGTAGAGCACGACCGTGGATGTGATTTTCAGTCGGGTTAGAGAGGTTGTGGTCAACATCATGCATTATCGTTTCCAGCACCAGGAGATCCAGACATAGTTTTATGTACCCATTACTTGTTTTCTACTTGTGTGCATGCCTTGTTTTATTAAGGAGTTATGAACTCCTTCATATCACCATCCCTTGTCCATGCCTTGAGACTTGAGGTAGAGAGGCTTCCAGTTCCATTGGTGTTGACTACATCAGTTGGAGGTCGAGATGACTTCTTTGAAGTATGTAGAGACTGTGTGCTAGTGTTGGCGTAGCACAAATCTTGGGGATATTTCTTATGTTTACGAATACAACCATATGATTTCATCCTCATCATGAATAAGTTGTATTCAGTGCAGGCTATCTTGGATTTCTACTAGAGGTAGGTGATGTTCTTCGATGCTAATGGATATCCAATATGATTTATTGGAGAGAGAAACCCTCAGACGGGTCATAGGAATGTTCAATAATTTTCTTCCTTGATGGCTAAGCTAATGTTGATTTCATCAAAGGTTAAATAGTCATCATTTCCCAGGTAGTGGAAGAGTTCCCAGATGTCTTTCTATAAGAGATTGTAGTGTTACCCCCTCAATGAGATATTGAGTTTGGGGTCAAACTATAACCAGGATTATCTCCTATCTCGATGTCTCCATATATAATAGTACCATATAAGTTGTGAGAGAGGAATATACAACATGTTGGTCTATCCTGGTGTGGTTTTGATCAGCGAAGCATGTCACTATGGGGCACACTAGTTTTATTTGTGAAGAAGGCTGGTGATACTTTGCAGTTGTGTGTTGATTATCGTCCCCTAAAATGAGTTACAGTGAAGAATTGCTATCATATCCCATGGATTAATTATTTATTAAATCAACTAAAGGGTGAAAGTTGGTTCTCGATATCTATTTACAGTCAAGATATCATCAGATGCGTGTGAAGGATGATGATACCCTTAAGACTGTTTGTCGTTGTTGTCATGGGAATTATGTGTTAATTGTTATACCGTTCGGTGAGATGAATGTTCCAGAAATGATCATGGAGGATAATGAAAAATATGTATCATGAGTTCTAGGATATGTTCATGGTGGTTTTTATCAACAACATCCTTGTGTTCTCTATGTCCGAGTAGGATCATTCAAGGCATATGCATGATGTTTTGGGAGTTCTTCACCGCGAGAAGCTATTTTGGAATATGGTGAATTTGTTTTTTTGTTTGGAGAATTCCTTTTATTAGGGAAATGTGTATCTTAGTAGGGATTATCTTTTGATCCATAAAATATAGAATCAGTTTGTCTTGGGAAGCCTCCAAGATAGTGGTAGAGGTGAAAATTTTCCTCAGTCTTGCTGGCTATTATAGGAGGTTTGTAGCCAATTTCTCTTAGGTTAAGACTCCTATAACAACATTTACTAGGAAGGAATAGTTGTTAATATATATTGATCAGTTTTAGGAAGATATAGTGTATCTAAAAGAGAAGTTGCTCAGTGATCCAGTTATATGTCTGCCAACAGAGGTAGTTCAGTTTGAGGGTTTCTTTGATGCTTCATGTCTGGGGTTAGGTTGTGTTCTGATTCAGTAGAGATCAATAGATTATTATGGGTCTCGACAATTTCTTCACGATGAACATAACTATGCCACTCATGACCTCAAGTTGGAGGAAGTGGTGTTTGCCTTGAATTTGTGGAGACATTACATCATTGGTGAGCATTTTGTGGTCTTCACCAATCCTAAGATCTTGAGGTATGTTTCCACCAAATGTGACATGAAATTGAGACAATGTTGGTGTATGGATTTATTATTGGATGACGACTTCAAAATTTCATATACACCTATAAAGGGGCATGTTGTAGCCGATGCACTGAGCAAGAAATCACATATTGATGTAGTGCACGAATCAGGTGATTCTTGGAGAGTGATGGATGAACTTTTAGCATTAAATATGGATATAAGAGAGGTTGGGGGAAGAAGTTTTCTTTATCAGATGAAGGTGAAATCATCTCTAATGCAATAAGTAGATGATTCCTAGCTGAGGGATCTTTAGGTTGAGGTCTAGAGATACCAGGTTGTTTGTGGTGAGTCCCCTAATGGTAGGTCTGAGGATGAACAACACCAGGTGTTGTTTCAAGGATGCCTTTTCTTTACATTGTCATAATGTGATGTGGTTCTCAGAGAGTTCCATAGTTCACCATTAGTGGTATCTTCAAGCATGAAAAATATGTACCGAGATTTGGTAGGTCAGTTTTGTTGTCTTGGGTGGAGGCGTACAATTGTAGAGTTTGTGTATCAATGTTTGGTCTGGAAGAAGGTGAATATCAAGCACTACATTCCTTGTGGTTTTATCCAGCCGTTAGATGTTCCTTAGTGGAAGTGGGAGGAAATCTCTATGGACTTTTTTACCAGCCTACCTCGATCTCAGGGAGGCTATTATGCTATATGAATGGTAGTGGATCATTTGAAGAAATCATCCCACTTCACAGAAATCAAGGATTCAAGATCAGTGGAGGGTTTTCAGAGGAAATATATGGAGGGGATGGTTTGACTCCATGGGTTCCCGAGGACAATAATTTCTAATCAAGATCCATGTTTTACCTCTAGGGTGTGAAGAGGTCTCCAACAAGATTTTGGTTCTCAATAATGCCTTAGAACAGGTTTTCATCTATAGATGGACGGTCAGACAGAACAGTCCATCTAGACCCTTGAAGACATGATGCGCTCTTCTTGCCTAGATTTTGGAGGTTTGGGTATATGGAACGTACCCTTGGTAGAGTTTGCTTACAATAACATTTTTCATTACACCATCGGTATGGAGCCGTTTGAAGCCTTCAATGGTCGACCTTTTCATTCTCTCATGTGATGCACTGAGTTTAGAGAGTCATTAATTCTCAGGCCGGAATTAGTGCAGAGTATGACAGAGATGGTTCGAGTGATATTTGAGCAGATGAAGGAAGCACAAGATTTTCATAAGTCCTATGCTGATCATAGGAGGAAACCTCTAGAGTTTGACATTGTGGACTAGGTGTTTTTGAAGGTGAATCCCTTTCATAGACAACATAGGTTTGGTCGTGGGAGTAAGATTTCTCCCTAGTTTGTTGGGCCTTTCAAAGAGTTAGCTCATGTTGGAGCCAAGGACTATCTGGTAGCACTTCCCACAAAGATGAACCAGATACACGATGTTTTCCATGTGTCTCAGCTCCATCATTATCTTCATGACAACTCACATTTCATCGATTGGGCGAGATCGATGTTGATGATGATGAGACCTTCGAGGAGAGGCATGTGGAGATCCAGGACCGCCAGGATTGTGTTATCCCCTTGGTTCAGGTATTATAGTAGCACAATTTCATGAGGGAGAGTACTTGGGAACATGATTCGCTGATATGTTCTTAGTACCTCAATCTATTTTATGTTTATCCCTTCTCTTGTAATGTTGTTCGTTTTGTGGTTGTAGACTCTTTCAGTTTATGATATGAATCTCTCTTGTTTCTTATTGTGGATTTAGCTCTTTTAAGAGGTATCTCTCCCAAGAGAGTGTTTAGGAGCTAGTTTTGGTTGTCATGTGGTTTTACGTTGTTCATTATAAAGCGGTTGAGCTCCTATGGTGGAACGAGCTTTGAGAGGTATCTCGGAGAGTGGTTGTTCTGTCCCTTTTATTATTTCCTCTCTATGTTGGTTTTGGATTCTTGAGGGCGATAATAGTTTGATACGTATCTGTTGAAATATCCCAAACCAATTTTGTCCATTCTGTTGTTGAAATATGGTGTTTGATGTGTTTTGGGAGGTCAAGGAGACTTATTTCAACACTTTTCCACAAATTCCAATTTTCCAACGGTAGGTCATTTTAGAGGTGGGTCTTGAACACCGAGTAAGGAGCAGTTAGCCAGAATGGTGAGTCAACAATGGTGATTCACAATGGTGACTCATGATGGTATATCATTGAAAAGTGACTTGTGAAGGGTTTCTCGCTTTCATGAACAAACCCGGGTCAACCCTGAACTAGTCACTCGAGTCAGCCTACGACAAGGCCTGAAGGGAATCCCCAATCCCCACGAGCTAGAAACTAGTTTCATATGTCAATATAAACTATTTGAGATTGATTAGGACCTTAAAAAAGATTGATAAACAAACATAAAATGAACAAAAAAGCTAAATAAAATAATATGAACTAAAGAAACTGGTTGTGGAAAAAGCAATAAACTATGTAACAAGACAAACCTCAAGTGACTTCATGGGTCACCACAGAACATACACCACATGCGCTACAAGAGAGATCCAAAACGAGACCTTGAAATTGAAAATATAAATTAGGTGTGTGCACTGAGATGCTTAATAGGAATGCCATAGTATAACAATGCCCTATTCCATTACCATTAAAAAGAAACAAAAAACATGCTAGTTTGAAAACAAGACATAATAAAATAATGTTTTTCATTCTTTTCAAATTCAAGTAACAAGCTAACATTTTCAATAAAATAATTTCTCTTCCACTTCATTTTTAAAATATTTTCCAAGCATGCATTAAATTTTCTAAATGAAATGAGACCAATTTAGATTAAATATATGGTTTTCACAAAATATGGAACAAGAATGAAATAACTGAATTGAAAATCATGTCACAAGAACCATGAGAAATCCCTAAGAAACTAGTGTTAGTTAGGGACCTAGGATACTCATATATCAATGAAAAGTGTTATAGCAACCACAATGAAATATGATCTTGTGAACGTGCCACTAGTTGGGAACACACCTATAACCAAGTGGTCTTTAATCAATTATAATTATGGTTTGTTAGTGTCATAAGCATCAATCCTGCTAGATGAAACTGAGATGAACTGGTTATCTATCTTCTAGCATACTAGTCCTAGTCCTCCCACCTAGATACCCTTGTATCCCATGTTCTTCATTTCATGTGGTGGTGATTTTTTTCAAGCAAACATATATGAACTTATCATTTTTTTACTAAAAAATACACCCAACCTCTAACCACCAATCTCCCTCCTTGAGAACATACCCCTTTATAAGTCACACAACAAAGCATAAGTATCATCACTAGGAACATATCACAAATCACAAATTTAACATACACATAACTTTTCAAAAACAATGGGGCATGCCTCAAGATGTATTTTACACTTTCGCAAATCATTTTCAAGGAACCAAACGAGCTTCATTACTTCACAAAGAACATCTTAGATTTAGAAAACCCACTGACCCAACAATTTAATGTTCTAAATAGATTTAAAATTACAATTAATAACAATAGATTCACACATTTTAAAACAACTTGAAACCATGCTTAAATCCATGCAATCCATTTAAGAAATGTAAATCACTATTTAACCATGAATTCACATCAAATCCCATACACTTTTCTGGACTTAACAAATTGTGGAATTTCCCCTTTTTAAAATTAAAAAATAATCTATATTCATTTAAATCAACTTTACAGACTAATATACACACCAACATTATGAAAAATACCTGCCACACACCCAAAACCATTTTAGAAACTACTTTTGAGAATTTAAAATGTTAAGCATTCTAAAACAATATTTGGATAATATTTTAATGAAAAATACACATATCAACACATAAATAAAAATTGAAAAATGAATGAAAGACCAACATCAAGCATAACTATCACTTTTTAGAGTATGTATATAATATTGAATATTAAAAAAATTATTTCAAAACACTCAAGAAATTAAATAATTCAATTTAAAGGTATATGTATAGGGTACCTACCTCAAGGTGGAACAAAACAAAACATTCAACCCTTGGATATTTCTAACTACATGTTACTACTCCCCCACTGAGCATATGCACCTTCACATACATATAATAACACCTAGATCCTATGCACACATCTTCATGGCCATGAACATGTGCAAGGGAATCATTACATATTTACTTATATGAAAATACTAGTATCCCCTCACCTACGCATTCATTTTTCATATATGTACATAGGAAAACCTTTCCCCATACAAGAATTTCACTTCCATGGGTGAATTGATAAGTAAAAAAGGGATCCTATATATATATATATACATACCTATGCATATCTAGTAGAGTTTCCCTAGACTCCAGTGACTCGAACTTTCCTCAAGGATAATTCAAAAAACTAAACAAAACTCTAGGGTCTAAAAAACAATGTAAATGTTAAACACACTCAAATAATAATAAAAGGAACCTATAAACCAAAAAAATACTTAATTTAAAATTTAGAGAAAACAAGAAAAAAAGAAAATAATTACCCTAAAACACTGGTGGTGAACCAAATCTCCATGAACTACCTTGACTTCAGTGGCGGTATCTGGAATACACACAAAGGAGTCCCAGTGGGCCATCTGCACCAACTTAAAATTGAAGAAACAAAGGAAATTGGAGTTAGTCCATAGATAGGGTTCGATCAAATTTCACAGGTCAATAGAGAGGATGAAATTTCTCTAGAAATATGGAGGAGGGGGATTAGAGAACCATACATCAAATATTCGGACTAGATTCAAAAAAATGGTGGTAGAAAACAATGTATGGAGGAGGCCGAAGGGTGGTGCATCATGCGGACAATGAGGGGATTTAGTCGAGGGGTGAATAGGGTGCCTCCATGAGAGTTTTCTAGAAGGGGAAGGGGGTGATAGCGAAGGGAGTTGAGAATCTCACTACTTGGAGAGGGAAAGAGGCACCACAAGACACATAGGGGGAGGAGGAGATAAATGAGGGAGAAGGAAAGAAGAAAGAAAGAAAAAAGGAACAAAAATAAGGAAAAAAGAAAACCCCCTAAAAATCATAAATATAATAATAATAATAATAAAAATAATAATATTATCATTATTGTTATTAATATTAAAACATTTTTTTATTTTATTTCATTTTTTCATAATATTTTATTTTTAAAAATCTTTGAAACCACGCACGATTTGGGAACATAGTTTTCAAACGCTGCGTCAGTCATGTGCCTCTACTAGAGAACAAAAAAATTTAAAATTTATAACCAGTTCAACCCAAAACTCAAAAGAGAAACTAGATATAACTAATTAATTATTAAATCATTGTTGAGGTGTGACAATCACTGAATGGTAGCTCACTAAATGGTGACTCGCTGAATGGTAGCTCACAGAAAATTCACTTGTCGAATGGTGAGTTGTCTAATGGTTAGTCATCTAATGGTGAATCATCCAACAATGAGTCATACAACAGTGACTTTTCCAAGGACTAGTAATCCAATGCTGACTCTTCCAATGGTGAGTCATCCAACAGTGACTCGTCCAATGGTGAGTCAAAAAAAAAATGTTTCCAGTTTTCTACAGTTTTCCCCATTGATGTTATCTTTGATGTAAAACACATTAAAATCCTAGTTTTATTGGATTTAAGGCACATTAAAAGCCCATAACTCCTATGTAAATTTTCCCAAGGTTCTTTGTGCCTATCCTCAGTCAATACATGCAATCCTGACCAGATCTTCCATTAATGGAAAATATAAATTGTATCTAAACCGCTCATCCGTTTATATTTTCAAAAGGGTTGAGATACCTTACTCTCATGTTCATCCTAATTTTTATACATAATATGTGACTGTAACGACCTGAAATTTTGAATAAATCTTGTTTCCTAATTTCATGTGTTATTTTATTTTTTATACTCACCAAAAATGTTTTATTTGAAAACATGAGTATAATTAAAATGAGACAGTTGGGTTTAGACGGTTATATGACCATTGGTCAATATGACCGCTGGAAACTAAATGTTTTGATTATTGCCTATAAATACAAGTAATCTTGGTTAATATTTATAGAAAGAAGATTCGATGGCCTCACCCAGTAGTCTTGGACCGATCGAAGCCCATCTAACAGAACTTGGGAAGGAGGTAGCACCAATGGGCTCTGATCTGGATCAAACCCAAGCCGAACTCCATCGTGTGAAGCTAGAACGGAATCGCCTTTGCGAGAAGTTCAAACTAATAAAAATTACTACTCGTGCGATGTTGGCCGAGCCTCCCTCGGATTCTCTCACCTTATCACACCTTACACTTAGGTCCTATGCTGGTGTGATAAGGGGCTATGTAAGGAGACCGTAACTGCTTTGTGTAATCCTTTGTTTTAAATAAAAATTGGGATTTCTTCTTATGATGAAGTTTATGAATTTTCAAATGACCGGATAAATATAGTATGCATATTTTTGATTAATTTTAGAAAAAAGATATTTTAAAAATGGTTGTGTAAACCTTAAATAATTAAAAATATATAATGATTTTCGAAAAATGGTCTTCTACAATTATGTTCAGTACGAAATTTAGAGTCTAATAAGATCAACATAATTTTTGATGAATAGTAAATTATGAATAGTGATTTTATGATTAGGATTAGTAATGTGTCCAAATGGATTAGTAATCTCACTTAAAGAAAGTATTAATATAATCTAGGCACCTTGATTAAGTAATGTGATTCAATAAAATGGTTAAATAACGGTTTCATAAATCATTATTCAAGTATTAGTTTTTTTTCGGGTGAATAGTGTTTTTTAATTAAAAATTTAATTAAAATTATTTATAAAATTATTTTTATAAAACGGATTTCATTTTTGAACTCAGAGCACCAATATTATTCTATGGTAATTTTTGGGGTTTTTTCTGAAAAAAATAAATTTTCTGTGAATAGTGTTTTTATTTAAAAATTAAATTAAAAATATTTAGAAAATTATTTTTATAAAATGGAGTTCATATTTGTAATCAGAGTGTTGATATTTTGTTAAGGTGAAATTTTGGGATTATTCTGAGAAAGTTGAATTTTCGATGAATAGTGAAAATACAGTTTTTAAGTTACGGGTGTTTAATGACATCATTAAATGATGTATTAAGTTTTTAATCAATATGTTCGAATTATGAATAGTGAGATAAGGTATGAGGTGTCCCAAGTGTCCAATACCATGGGCAAATACCATGGGCAAGCCCATGGTTTTTCCAAAACCACTAATGAGGTGTCCCTTTGCCATTAATGCCTTGTCCCCTCACTTTCCCTATAAATACCAAGCCATCCTCTCATCCATTCGACTCCCCACTCTCCCCCAACTAAGTTCTGGTCTCATTACCTCCCAAGGAGTCCTCCCATGGTCCCCCCAAGCCCTCAAGGTCCCAACCTTTGAGTTTTAAGAGTTATGTTTTAAGGTAAGGGATCCGATCTCTCTCTTTCTTTCCAAGAAATCTCTTTTATGTAATTTCTTTTATGATCCATGTTCTTATGTTAAAGGGTGTTATTTTATACTCCTCTTACTTCCCTTTTCATGTTCACATAATGAGAGATCCCCTCTTACTCTCATTATTTGGTTATATGAAGTTTTAAGTGGCGCCATTAGGCTGCCGAAAGTTTTGTAACAGATTCTTTCTCCCTTCTCATTTTTTAAGATCTATTTTCATGTAAAGTATTTCAAGTTCCTTATTATTATTTGGGGGTATGATCTCTAAAGTTATCATACTGATCTTTTATGATCATATGATGAGATACCCCATTTGATTTCTTCAATTCAGTATTTTGAAGTTTTAAGTGGCGCCGTTAGGCAACCGAATTTTTAAGTGGTTCTTCACCCTTCTCGTTTTGACGTTCTACTTTCATGTCAATTATTTAAAGTTCCTTTTTATTATGTTGGGGTATGATCTCTAAATCTATCATAATGATCATTTATGTTCATATGATGAGATACCCTATTTGATCTCTTCAATCCATTTTTGGATGTTTTAAGTGACGCCGTTAGGCTGCCGAATTCTCATAAGAGAAATCTTATTTTTGTCTTCCTTTCAAGTTCTTCGTTTCATATGGTATATCATTCAAATTTCATTACCATGTTCTTAAATACTATATATTCTGTTCCCCTAATGTTTTATGTATCATTTTTGAGTGGGTGACCCATGTCCCCTCACTTCTCAATGTTTTCTAAAACCATGTATCATAGACGTTATACTGCATAGTTTTCATCTCAAAATGCCTCTCTCTTTTCTCAAAATTATTTTATGTTATAAAGTTAATACTCACAGATCTTATTTCTACAAGGGTATTCACATATATATCAAAATGTTCCATTTTAAATTCTGGGATTTACATACATGAGACCCGCTTTCCCTTTCCATGGGTTTAAAGTGACGTAAAGATCATGTCATTAAAGCAGTTTTTAAAACGTTATGATTATGAAATGAAACCCATTTCTTTGATGCTACATGGGTTATTTATGAAATGTTTGATGATGATATATGTGTCTCACATGATAATAAAGGCAAATTTAAGGGTGCGCCCTGATAGCGCTCAATGCATTGGGTAATGATGTAACCACTAGAGATTACAATTTTCACGATACCTTGGTGAATAACCTCGGTAATTTTAAAATGACACCTTGGGGATGGAACTTGGTGATATGTTCATGATTGTCTATGTTAAATGATGTAGCCACATATTCAAGTTATGAAAATGTTATTTTTATTATGATATGCCTCATGATTTCATTTTCATGCCTCAAAGTTATTTTCATGGCCTTATTGAAGTATCCCAAGTTCACATGTAAAATGTTTCTCTTGTTTCCCTTACTGGGCTTTTTGCTCACCCTTTCTTTTGATGTATGCTCCCAGGTTATGTGATGTAGTAATGAACCTAGGATGAACATGAGGAGAAGCCTTTCAAGTGTTTTAGAATAATTTTTTATGTTTTCATGTTTAAAGTTCCTCGTTTCCAAGACACTAAACCTTAAAGATCCTCGGTTTTGTAAAATGTAATGAAAGTTTATGTGATAAAGAGGCAGGATGCTATAGTTGGTATCAAAGGATGGTTTAGTTATTTGTGGAAATTAGGATATGAAAAATCTAGAAAGAACTCTATAGAAAAGTTTAAATATAGGAAATCTTCCTTGTATTTTGGTGAGTATTGAGTAAGGGGTTTCCAAGCAAATACATCCCTGTCTGGATACGAGCAGGTAGAGGTGGATCTGGCACAGATGTACATAGGGGTAAAACCTGAAAACACCGCTTTGAGCTAGACTCGAACGGGAACTGGTACACGACAACGGGCCTTGCTGCACTCTTGGTTACGACACTCCCGGGGGATATGCTTTGGTAAATTCACAAGCTTAGTATGAACCATTATTAAAGGGACAAGGATAAAACAAAATAAAGATTCACATAAGAATATATGATCATGGATAACCTAGATTGGAACCTAGGGGATCACAAGTTAGGATATACTTTTATTCTACATTTTTATCCTTTTATGCTTAATGTTTCCTTTTCATGATTATTAGCTAAGTAAATAAGCCCCTAATTATAGTTTCTTTTCTTAGTTAATGGCAGGAAATGGAAGAATATGTCCCAAAAACCAATGTGATAGGAAATGAGACAATTGTCGTATTAATACGACAGAGGTGATTATGGGATTAAAAGATGATTATTATTTTGGAATACATTCACTATTTTAGGGACCCTATATGATCGAGGTAAATATATTACTACGGTATTTTCATTGAGGAGTAAGGTTGACTTATATTTTGAAGAATCGATGTATTTATGGTTGACTTATAGCAATTTAGGTTACTTATGGGAATGATTAACCTATCTTTGGTAAAATATGTTTAGTTTAGATAATTTTGTTATAAGATGTTATGAGTGGTTGATGTTGTTTGGAGATGAACAATGAAGTTTATTTTGGAAGACTATGTTATCAAATACTTCTTGTATTTGGGTTTCAATCTTAGTTTGGTTTATTTTGAGGAATTTTAAAGACCGTTATTTATGGGATGGTCTATGATGAACTTTGGGTATTACCATGGAACATTGAAGATTTAAAATTAGTTTCCATTCCTATGGGATTCTTCCTTTTTTAAGAGTTGTTTAACCTTACCCTTTCTGTTTTTGGGATAATGTTTAAAGATAGAAGAAATAGATAGTTATTCTTTTTTGGATTATGTGATTCTCTAGAAGATGATTCTTGTGTTTTGATGAGACCAAGTAGTTTTGAATGCTCATCGTTTGGGAGAAAAGATTAGTTTTGGTAGAAACTTATTAAAGGGTGAAACTCTACATGAAGGTAGATATATTTCCTTATGTTTTTGTTTTATGTTGTAAATGAATTCCTCAAAATTATGATAAGGAACGTAAAACAAAAACATTGTTGGTTTAAGTTTCCTACTAGGTAATCAATGATCATTTACACACATCATAAGTTTGGGATTTTTTTATGGTTAACTTTCTCCTAATCATGTTCTCTGTCACTCTCCTTTAGAACGTGACCCTTTGTTTTCTCCTCCATGTCCATGTTTCCTACATGGAATCCTAGTATGCGTAAACTCAGGTGGCCTTTGTACTTCCTTTTCTTTCTTTTAAAGTAATAGTGTTACTGACTCTTTTTCTGATGTGGGACTTTCAATGAAATTTCAAAACCCAATTTTTTAAAAATTGTGAGGACGCAATTTCTTAAGGGGGGAAGATTGTAACGACCCGAAATTTTGAATAAATCTTGTTTCCTAATTTCATGTGTTATTTTATTTTTTATACTCAACAAAAATGTTTTATTTGATAACATGAGTATAATTAAAATGAGACAGTTGGGTTTAGACGGTTATATGACCATTGGTCAATATGACCGCTGGAAACTAAATGTTTTGATTATTGCCTCTAAATACAAGTAATCTTGGTTATTATTTATAGAAAGAAGATTCGATGGCCTCACCCAGTAGTCTTGGACCGATCGAAGCCCATCTAACAGAACTTGGGAAGGAAGTAGCACCACTGGGCTTTGCTCTGGACCAAACCCAAGCCGAACTCCATCGTGTAAAGCTAGAACGTAATCGCCTTTGCGAGAAGTTCAAACTAATAAAAATTACTACTCGTGCGATGTTGGCCGAGCCTCCCTCGGATTCTCTCACCTTATCACACCTTACACTTAGGTCCTATGCTGGTGTGATAAGGGGCTATGTAAGGAGACCGTAACTGCCTTGTGTAATCCTTTTTTTAAATAAAAATTGGGATTTCTTCTTATGATGAAGTTTATGAATTTTCAAATGACGGGATAAATATAGTATGCATATTTTTGATGAATTTTAGAAAAAGGATATTTTAAAAATGGTTGTGTAAACCTTAAATAATTAAAAATGGGTAATGATTTTCGAAAAATGGTCTTCTACAATTATGTTCAGTACGAAATTTAGAGTCTAATAAGATCAACTTAATTTTTGATGAATAGTAAATTATGAATAGTGATTTTATGATTAGGATTAGTAATGTGTCCAAATGGATTAGTAATCTCACTTAAAGAATGTATTAATATAATCTAGGCACCTTGATTAAGTAATGTGATTCAATAAAATGGTTAAATAACGATTTCATAAATCATTATTCAAGTATTAGTTTTTTTCAGGTGAATAGTGTTTTTTAATTAAAAATTTAATTAAAATTATTTATAAAATTATTTTTATAAAACGGATTTAATTTTTGAACTCAGAGCACCGATATTATGCTATGGTAATTTTTGGGGTTTTTTCTGAAAAAAATGAATTTTCGGTGAATAGTGTTTTTATTTAAAAATTAAATTAAAAATATTTAGAAAATTATTTTTATAAAATGGAGTTCATATTTGTAATCAGAGCATTGATATTTGGTTAAGGTGAAATTTTGGGATTATTCTGAGAAAGTTGAATTTTCGATGAATAGTGAAAATACAGTTTTTAAGTTACGGGTGTTTAATGACATCATTAAATGATGTATTAAGTTTGTAATCAATATGTTCGAATTATGAATAGTGAGATAAAGTATGAGGTGTCCCAAGTGTCCAATACCATGGGAAAATACCATGGGCAAGCCCATGGTTTTGCCAAAACCACTAATGAGGTGTCCCTTTGCCATTAATGCCTTGTCCCCTCACTTTCCCTATAAATACCAAGCCATCCTCTAATCCATTCGGCTCCCCACTCTCCCCCAATGAAGTTCTGGTCTCATTACCTCCCAAGTAGTCCTCCCATGGTGCCTCCAAGCCCTCAAGGTCCCAACCTTTGAGTTTTAAGAGTTATGTTTTAAGGTAAGGGATCTGATCTCTCTCTTTCTTTCCAAGAAATCCCTTTTATGTAATTTCTTTTATGATCCATGTTATTATGTTAAAGGGTGTTCTTTTATACTCCTCTTACTGCCCTTTTCATGTTCACATAATGAGAGATCCCCTATTACTCTCATTATTTCGTTATATGAAGTTTTAAGTGGCACCGTTAGGCTGCCGAAAGTTTTGTAACAGATTCTTTCTCCCTTCTCATTTTTCAAGATCTATTTTCATGTAAAGTATTTCAAGTTCCTTTTTATTATTTGGGGGTATGATCTCTAAAGTTATCATACTGATCTTTTATGATCATATGATGAGAGACCCCATTTTATTTCTTCAATTCAGTATTTTGAAGTTTTAAGTGGCGCCGTTAGGCTGTCGAATTTTTAAGTGGTTCTTCACCCTTCTCGTTTTGAAGTTCTACTTTCATGTCAATTATATCAAGTTCCTTTTTATTATGTTGGGGTATAATCTCTAAATCTATCAAACTTATCATTTATGTTCATATTATGAGAGACCCTATTTGATCTCTTCAATCCATTTTTGGAAGTTTTAAGTGACGCCGTTAGGCTGCCGAATTCTCATAAGAGAAATCTTATTTTTGTCTTCCTTTCAAGTTCTTAGTTTCATATGGTATATCATTCAAATTTCATTACCATGTTCTTAAATACTATATATTCTGTTCCCCTACCGTTTTATGTATCATTTTTGAGTGGGTGACCCATGTCCCCTCTCTTTTCAATGTTTTCTAAAACCATGTATCGTAGACGTTATACTGTATAGTTTTTGTCTCAAAATGCCTCTCTCTTTTCTCAAAATTATTTCATGTTATAAAGTTAATACTCAAAGATCTTATTTCTACAATGGTATTAACATATATATCAAAATGTTCCATTTTAAATTCTGGTATTTACATACATGAGACCCGCTTTCCCTTTCCGTGGGTTTAAAGTGACGTAAAGATCATGTCATTAAAGAAGTTTTTAAAACGTTATGATTATGAAATGAAACCCATTTATTTGATTCTACATGGGTTATTTATGAAATGTTTGATTATGATATATGTGGCTCACATGATAATAAAGGCAAATTTAAGGGTGCGCCCTGATAGCGCTCTAATTCATTGGGTAATGATGTAACCACTAGAGATTACAATTTTCAAGATACCTTGGTGAATAACCTTGGTAATTATAAAATGACACCTTGGGGATGGACCTTGGTGATATGTTAATGATTGTCTATGTTAAATGATGTAGCCACATATTCAAGTTATGAAAATTTTATTTTTATTATGATATGCCTCATGATTTCATTCTCATGCCTTAAAGTTCTTTTCATGTCCTTATTGAAGTATCTCAAGTTCACATGTAAAATGTTTCTCTTGTTTCCCTTACTGGGCTTTTTTCTCACCCTTTCTTTTGATGTATGCTCCCAGGTTATGTGATGGAGTAATTAACCTAGGATGAACATGAGGAGAAGCCTTTCAAGTGTTTTAGAAGAATGTTTTATGTTTTCATGTTTAAAGTTCCTCGTTTCCAAGACACTATACCATAAAGATCCTCGGTTTTGTAAAATGTAATGAAAGTTTATGTGATAAAGAGGCAGGATGCTATAGTGACACTAAGAGTTCTTCCTCCCATATTTTTTTGTGTAATCAAAATAAAATCCATAGATCTTTTTCCCCTTGGAGTTTTCCTGCTACATGCACACCCCCTATTTGCGTGCAACCAAGAATTGTCGATCCATCTTCAATATAAGTTATGTTATAAATCCATTATTCTGGGTTCCTTGATATGTTTCATCATGTTTCTCCTTACCATGTGATGGAATTTGATCTCCATGTTTCTAATAGAGCTTTCTCAGTTGTTCGTTGGTGTGGTGGTGTCGCGGTGTCCTCAGGTGGATTCAATCGTTATGTGAGAGGTGATCATGATCCGTTACATGGTCTGTTATAGTACGAAGAACGTCGATGACCTTTTGAGGTAGGGGATTCATTGATTCTAATTGTTTTTTGTGCAATAATAGAGCTATCATGATTTAACCTCATGGATCACAATGAAATTGACATAATAAATATTTGAACCAGATTAAAGAATTGGTATCGATCGTATATTTCTTTATACCATGATAACAGTTTGCCTCTTGATTTTCTAGATAGTTTAACATATATACCTTTATTGGTTAGAATGTTTTTATTGATGTAAATTGGAAAATGACGTAAAGTTAGAATTAATTGACAATTAATTGGATAAAGGTTTAAAGGGGTATGTTTAATGAATCTGGTTGTTGTTGTTTCTTAGGTTTCCCATTGTTGGAACCTCTAAATAATTAATCAGTTAATTCAAGATGGAATAAAATAATTATTTTTGTGATTAAATATAATACCTATTTAGGATTTTAGTTTCCCATTTTCTTGTAAGGACGAGTGCATTGTTCTTTAGAGCTATGAGATATCATAGTGTGAAGGCCGGATACATTGTTTTTTGCCAAGTGACCAGTTGCCTTGTTTGTTTACTACTGATTGTGATGTGATGTGAGTTTGGGATGGCTGAGCCTAAATGGATATTGTGGTACATGGGGATGAGAGTCCTGGTTTTTGTGATAACAGTTGATTCCTAGAGTGGAAAGATGCATCAGTTTATGCATGTGGGTGTCAGGGAGGACACCAGAGTTGATGGAATGAGTTGAAGTTTGGCTTACCCATTTATATGAAATTTTGATTCTTATTGAATATGTTGTTTGTTTATCTACTTTACTCTCCCAACCTCTTGAGGTGGCTTGTTTTTCTTACTCTCCTTCCAAAAAAGGAAAAGATGTGTGGGGTATTCCATGTGATTTCCATGTTTAGCTTCTCGAGGATAGATGGGTCTATGATATTTCTATAGGTAACAAAGACTGGATGGGATACTCACCGTGTTGATCCCCTTATGTTTGGTAGATTAGAATGATTTCCCAAAATACCTAGAAATATAGAAATATTGAAGCTGGTGATGTTTTTAATAAATGAATAAATGTTTATCCCATGGAGTTGGAGCTTGCTGGGATGCAATTCTAGGGTTATATTATAGAGAAACCATGGGCTCAGTTTACTTATGATTGGAGGACATGGATATTTGCTATAATTCTAATGAAATGTAATATGGAATTGTGAATATTAAATTAATGGTTAAAGAATTAATGAATGTAATGTAAAATTGATGAAAAGGGTTAAAGTAACTTAAGAAATTATTTAAAATGGTTGTGTTCTTATATGATATCTAGTATTATTAGTTGCAGCCAGAAGTCTGAGAGAAATGAGGTGCAGTTGAGTCTAAGACTAGGCTATGACCATTGTGTGGTTGTGAGCTATAATATATCTTGTACTTTTTTTTGTTTCTATACACTAATCCACCCTATCATTTAGAGAAATTAACACCCCAGGCATTTTGAGCCTTGGGGGTGTTTTCCCAAACATCTTAGTGGGAGGACGGATGATTGACTACCCTCTTTGACCCCACCCTCTTCTCCTGGTAGTTACTTGTAGAAGTATGCATACCATTTATTTTTACCAATATTTTTGTGTAGATGGATATACTAGATTGTGGTTATTTCACAGAATTATATTCTGGATATAGATTATTATGGACTACTATATGTGTATCGTGTATAGGCTGTGATGGCATAAGGATCCTTACTCAGTGTATGGGATGTAATGGATTGAGGTATAATACCTGATGTGTGATACATGCTATGTGATATGGGGTAGATCCCAGAAACTATGTGGTTACTTTTGGTTACATAGACGTGGTGGCGAGTTGCACGAGGTGCATGTTGTGGTGCTTTCCCTAAGTGTCTTCGAGATAGCCGTTTCGGATAGAGATGATAAGGACGTTCAGCATTGGGGAAATGTGAAGAACTAGTGAGTAAGTGGTAGTAGGATACCCTTCATATTATTTATTATATTATATACTCCTATATGCAATACTTGGTGAGAGTATCTATGTTGAGGATGAGTACTTGGTATACCTATTTAGGAGATTATTTAGTTTCCCTTGTAGTTCAGTAGGTTTTAGAATGCGTTTCTTTACTTTTGGACAAGAGGCTCTAGGGAGGATCCAATTGAGTATACTTTTATACACAACCTATGTTATATAATCTAATTTTTAGGTCAGTTAGAGCATGTTGGAGATTATTATGGTTACTACTATATTTGGGTTTTATAGGAGGTGTTTGGGCTTCGTGGTCACTTCCATTTTATTTATTTTTCTATTTGCGTTTTTAATTTTAGTAGTTCTTTCATTAAATTACATATGTGAACATGGGTTTCATTTAAATTGTATTCTGAGTAGGAGATGGTTGGTTTCAATCTTATCTATCTCTTTCTCATGAATTATCTTAGAGGGTAATGCCTGCCATTCGTGTGTTTACTATACCCTCAGTGCTAGCCACCAACCCAGAGCCCAGTAGAGGTGGGACTCGAGTTTCATTATCTCTCTTCACCCATTACTAGCGCGGGATGGGTACACATTGTGGGGAGGGGGTCATGATAGATTTTAATGATAATAATGAATGTATAATTCATAAAAATAATATTTTTGGATGAAAACTGAGTAGGGGTAATATTTTTTAAGACCAAATTTTGTGAAATATATGATTTTTGTATTTCATGGTACCATATAATTTCTTTGAACATATTTCTTGTTCATTTATTGATGAATAATGTTTATTATTCAAATATTTAATAAAAAATTATAGTATTTTATGCCCTCATTATTTTATATTTTCTATACCATGTCATTGTTTCTCTAGGTTAAAGCATGGTCCCATACATGATTCCTTATGAACCACATATGCTGTTAATGTAGTGATAATTTATATTACATATTTTCTTATTAGATTTACTTATAAATGGTAATTTTTAAAAATTATAAATTGAAATATTTCTTTTTTAATATTACAAGAAATAATTAAATATCAATTAAATTACTCTAAAACATTCAAATAGTATGAGTGCTTGAACTTGATAGCATTAATATTTTTTGTTTCAAGATGGAAAAGTGAATGAATTCCACAATGCTGTCCACCACATCGAAACCCTTGTCTTTTTAAGTTCACAAAGTCCCTATTCTAATGTTTTTGTAGTCATTAGTATCCTTGAGAATATATGATTGTTTTAAATGGGTATTTATAGGTCTATTTTGATAGATAAATAAATGGATTATTTGGATTAAGATTTTAGTGGAGGGTTTAATAGAGTAAATCATGGAGATTTAAATTAATGTTTGATTATAAATATTTGGAGACAATGACTTCAGGATGAAAATAGTCCACCGGTAGTGACACACACCTATTCTAGGGTGTTGAAGAAGAAAATTTATATTCTTAACATAGCACAAAGGCTGATCAGGGTCATCTCACGTGATGGGAATCACAATTGGTTCAATCATTAATTATAATTCACCTTATATAATTGTTATTCTTTTTTATATTATTTATGAAAATGTCAGTTTGGGGGTTTTGGAAAATCGTGAAATTAAAACAATGAAATGATGAATTTAAATCTTAATGTAGATGGGAAAAAAATAAAAATATGGAAGAATGGTCTTGATCCTAGGGTTGGATAACATGGGTTCATTCATTATTTATCTATTTTTTTAATTCAATTTGATAATTAATTTAGTAAAACCTCACTAATGAATTAACTTTCTTTGATTTATTGAGTGTATTCTTTTAGCATGTCTTTAGCGCACTAAACCAAACCTCACCAAATAGTCATATAGGATAACATCTCAAATGATGATGTTATTCGTAAAAGACTTGGATCCACCATATGTCATTTCATCGCATCAAGAAACATAATCTCCACCACATGAAGGGTTTTTATGAGAGAATAAAGGGGAAACGAATTTAATGAAAAAAATTTAATTCAAAATAATCTCATGGTGGATGACCACCTCACTCATGCAATACTCATTCATCCAACACAAATATAATGAAAACATTTTTGAATTAAATCATAATAACAAATAACACCATGAAACCTACTCCAGGGCCAAGTCTAAGGTTAGTCACTTTCTAATGAATAGTGAAAATTGATCATGATGAGAAGATGGAAGAGAGAAAGATAATTAGAGTTGGAAGAGAAATAAGGATGGAATAACAAAAGGAAATACTTGAATTAAAAATATTAATATGTGTTACATGAGAAAATAAAATCTAAATTAAGAAAAAAAGATGGAAATCTTAAATAATCAGCATGAATCTTGGTCTCTTATCCAATGGTGGTTTTTTGGATGGATTGAAATCATCTGGGAAAGTGGAGTTCTCCTCCTTTTATAGGGAAAATTATCCCTTGGAATGTCTCCCCATGATATCCACATTAAATGGTCAATTCATGCATGGAATCCTTTATGAACGTTGTTCCTTTGTTTCTTTCTCATCCCCCCCAAATTTTATCATATGTGGCCATGTGGATAGATATTTATTCACTCAGTGGTAAGTTAATCTTATAGTATATTCTCTACGGATGGAGGTAGGTAGTAAGGCTCCCCCATTTTCACTTCAAATTCCACCACATGGGTGGTATCTTCCTTCAATAATACTGGATATTCTTATTTACATGGTTTGGGGAGATCAAGAAGTTCCTCACATTCATTACATAATCCATCCCATTTTTTTGATCCCCCAGACGTATCTCAATAGTCAAGTCTTCCTCTTTGGCCTCTTCAAGAAATAAAAGTGACTCATCTTATAGTTTAGGTTCATACCCAGGTTTAGGATCTTCTGTTGATTCTTAGAAGTATGTAGTTATCTTATCCTATTTTATTTGGAGACCCTGAAACTTTTAATCAAACTCTTGGATATTGTACTTGAGTTTGTGTTTTTGTACTTTCTCCTAGAAATATTCTGTTGGAACATATTTAGAACTTTTTGGATTAATCTAGGAGTACTCTTCTTGTGTCTTGGCCTATTCTTGATAGAAATCAGGGAATTACTCCTAGAATTCAATGAGCTCTCTGGCTAATACATCAACAAATAGATGCTCAAAGGTCGCCTTGAGATCTGGGATGAGGTCCATGAATTCATTATCTTTGAAAATTTGTTTTTTTTCTCCTCTAAATTGCTTAGCCTATATGTAACACAATCTTGTGTAGACAAGGGGGATTTAGCTACTGGATATTTCACCTAAGAGTATTTTTTGTTCAACGAATTGAAAAAAAAATTATATGAAAATTTCATGAAATTTGTTTTTTTAGTTTTTTTTATTTTTATAAAAAGAAATGAAATCTATCTAAGATGTGAAAATAGAAAAAGTAAATGAATAACTAACTGGCTCCCCAGAAACACTGCTAGTTTGACGGATGCTTTTTGTAGGGCGTGGAAAAAGTAAATTTATATTCCTAATACAATGAAATCCTCACCCATACCATAATCTTTCATCCACCATAAATAGAATAAAAACATTTTTGAATTAAAGAAAAATAGAAAAGAACAACGTGAAAATTTCACCCGGACCACACCTGGGGTTAGTCAATTTCCATTAACATGTGAAAAGGGGTCATGATATAAAGATGGAAGAGAGAACAGTAATTAGAGTTGCAAGAGAATGAAGTATGGAAGAAGAAAAGGAAAAAATTGAATTAAAAATATGAATATGTGTTACATGGGAAAAGAAAACAAAAAGAAAAGAAAAGAATAAAGTCCTAAATAATCAGTATGGACCATAGCCTCCTCTCCAACAATGCTCGACTAGGTGGATTGGAATGGTTTTGGAAGGTGGTGATCTCCTCCTTTTATAGTACAGATTATCCATTCAAAAGTCTCCACATGATACCACATTAAATGGTTGATTCATGCATGAACACCTTTATGAATTTTTTTCTTTTGTGTATTCCTCACCCCCCAAATTTTAGTTTATTTGGCCGTTTAAAGAGATATTTATTCTCTTTTTCACACCGAGAATTTAATATGCATAGGAAAACTCTCCAAATTCCATATCTTTGATTTCCCATGCATTAATGGATTTGTAAACGACCGATTCATGCATGAATTATTTATGAAACATGTTAATATATTCATTATATAGATCGATGTAGAATTTTAGCTTCATTTGGAAGTAAAACATTGAGATATAAGCTCATATTTAAACCATTTGATATCTTTGAACAGTTTTATAGGCCATTATTCGAGTGGATTTTGGGCCTCTAATTAAATGATTAAGATTTTGGTCTAGAAAGAATAAATGTGGCCTAAGATGTCTGGGATCCTAAGAAAAGAAATTTAACAATCTTAATTAGTTTAAAAAAAAGTTGTGGAAAAAATAAAGAATAAAAATAAAATAGTTAAATCACAATTTTTTTTCATTTTTATAATTAAGCTCAAAACCCCCCAAAACATAAAAATGTGACAATTTCTAATAAAATAACAATGTGGTGGGTATAAATACAATGAAATTAAATGTAAAATTATGGAAAATATGATTTTTTCAGGTAGAAATTGTTTTTCGCCCAGGATGTTAAAGACAATATGCTCGACTAAAGTACAAGGTCACCTACATGACTCATGGAGATCTAAAAGGACCACAACAACCTTCACACTTGCAACATTAAATATATCCCATTGGAAATTTCAACATCAAATGCCATCCCAAAAAGAGTATTCTCAGCCCATCAATATCCATTTAGCCTAATCATTTCTAAATTAACATCAAAATTACTGCCCATTATAGAACACCAAAAGGGTGGACACATGGTAGACTATCGAGGAAATATGTATTGGATGATAATTTTGTTAAATGTTTGTTGCTGAGGAAATTGAAAGGGAATAATAAGTTGTTTCCACCTCTCCTAAGAGGCACCCAAATTAATTTTCTTTCTTTTCTATAAATTTTGTAGTCATAGATGGTAAAAATATCAACCTCTATGGCACTCCTTTACTGCTTCTATGTTTCCTCGATTTCTTTGAATAAAATCCCACTTTGTGAGGTGATTTCTAAATAATTTCATTCTTTGTTTCTTTCTCTTATTCCACTTATTTCCTATTCTTTATTTCGGTTGTTAACATTTTTAGTTTATTATTATTTTTTAAGAATGTTGGGTTCAACTATTTCTATGGGATATTTAGTAAATGATGTCGGTTTCTATATAGATAAATTCATTAATTCTTTAGATGATATTTACAAATAAAACTATTGAATTTATTTAAGAAATGTTCAATCATCCCAATAAATCTTATGATTATTGTGTTGTCCTGTATGATTTATTATCTTAGATGATTATCATAAAATTCATCTTATTCTCAATAGGGTTAGAATTTGGGAGGAGTAGTCCCATCCTATTGACCATCAACTAAACTCATATTCATCAATTTAGTTGAACATGATACATTGTAGAAATATATTAGAAAAAATTCATTGGTTAATCATTACAATGATTATGATAATAAAGTGAGTCCAAATTTTGTGATCTTGAAACAATTATAATTTTATAGTTTGATAAATTATTTTTAAACTATGAATATATCAATTTCCCATTTCCCCTATGTGCACCTCATTCATTTTGTTTGATTTCCAGACTTGTTTTATTTTGAAAAAAGTAAATAATTAGAATATACTCTATTTGAGAATAAAATCTCAATTTACCCCTTCTTTTAATATGTATGGGTAGTAGGGATGTATAGTATAAAGGAGGGATAAAAAACCCCATAAATGAAGAACATGCGAGGATGTAATGCCTTGAGTTTTTAAAAGAGAAAACTAAGTTTTATAGCATATGCAATACACAACACCCAACCCAAACAAACAATGATTTTTAAAATATGATCATTTTAACCTTGCCATTATGTTTATAGAAATTAATCATATTAACCAGTTTATGAAATATATATTTCCTAAATATATTGATAAATTATTAATAATTAATCAATCAATTTTCGGTAACGTCTTTCTGTTATTCAAAATACGTTTTCATTAAAAATAATTTTTATTCCTTTATTATAGTTATTTTATAAATAATTTATACAATTTATTTTATAGAATTTTCTCCACTTTTTATATCATAAAATCATGATTAATATAGGGGGAAATTTGATTTTTTTTAATTTTTTTCAATGAAGAGTGAAAATACCGTTTGTATAAAATTTTCATTTATTCTGATAAATTAACTAATATAAGTGTCAGTATTATATTAATTTTATTTAAATGTAAGAAAATAATTCTTTATTTATATTTATTTCAATTAATTACTTTTTAATCAACATCATATCATATTTTAATAAAAGATTATTTTAAGGATTAAAAACCAATTTTTCCTGAAAATTGTTTTGAAATTCATAATGTTTGTCAATTATAATTATTTAAAATAACCACTAATGAGACATTATTTAAATTAAATTATTATAATATATATCTATATTTATGATTCTAAATTCATAAAATGAATATTACCAGTTATATAATTAATGAGAAATCATCTTTTCCAAAAAAATGGATTTTTTGGAAAACTGATTTCAGTATTATTTGCAGGTTTTCAATTAAATTAAATTATTACACCTCTATGAATAGATTTTGATAAAATGGATTCCATATTTTTAATCATTATAATTAATATTAAGTAATAAGGTCAACTTACTTTTTTAAAATATGGATAATAACAGTGGATAAAATTTATTACCACATTAAAAAGAAAATAGGTTAATTTAGGTTAAAAATAATTAAAAAAAGACTAGAAACAAAGTACCCTAACAGTATTAATATTTATATTTCATTGAAATGATGATTACATTTATTCCTTATTTTTTACATGTGAAATTATAAAGTAATCAGTCTGAAAAATAAATTATATTTTTATACAATAAAATACAATTATAATTTTTAATTAATATTCAATTTAAATCAATATTTTTTTAATAAATTAATAAAATAAATAATACTTTAATAAAATATTTTTATTAAATAAAAAATATCATATATTTTTTATGAAGTTAAATGTAATTTGTATAATGGTTTGAAAACTTTTACTGTCAAAAAATTCTTTATTTCTCAATAAATGTCGATTATTATTTTAAAGTGAAAATATACATATTTACAAAATTATTTTTATAAAATGAATATTATTTTTGGAACTACAATGCTGAAATTATGCAATGGTTAATTTTTCCTAATTTTCTGAGACATCCAATTTTCAGGTAGAAATTAAATACCGTATAAATATACGGTGTGTATTATGACATCATAATGATAAAAAAGTGATGTAATAAATGCAATAGAGGGAATCCATGTTCATATCTATGATTTTACTTCAAAAAAATCTTATTTTATGTTTATTGGTTAATTTTATAAATCATTTATGAATCCTCCAAAACTATCAATATATTTTATGGTTTTAAAATCATTTCATTAAGAATACGACTCACATTCACTTCACCAAGGGTAATATTATATTTAGGTAGGCCCTTGAACATATAAAATAATGGAAATAACTCCACTTTGGAATAAACCATAATAAAAAACCAAGATATGATTTGTGGTTTTGGTTATTTTGTTATATAGAGTCCAAAACCTATGTTTGAGAATTATAAAAAAATTCCCCACTCTTTTCCTATATAAACCAACCCAAAATATCATTTACATTCACTCAAAAATCCTTGTAATATGTACTTAAACTACCCTCCCTTATCTAGAGTCCTATCAAGGTATCCTAAAGCTCTCAAGTAACTCTTAACAAGAGTTTGGTGCCACACACTCAAGTAGCGGATCATCACCTTTTTTTCTTTATTCAAATTTCATTATTATCTTATACCTTATATTTCCAATTCCTAATGTTTGAATATTTATTTACATGTCCCTATTACTACCCATTTTATGTAAAAATTATGAGAGGCCCCTTTCACTCTCATAAACCCATTTTATGAATTTTTAAGGGACTCTGTTATGCTGCAAAAATTTCACTGGGATTTTCTATGACAAAATAACTGTGTAGTGAATACCCATACTCATTTTCTATCAAAGGTGTTATAATTTATGAACTTATACTTTTTTATTTGGGACATACATGTTTCTATTATTCACTCCATTATCGGTGAATAAAATATGATCATAAATGAATCCATGTTTTATGATCTATGTGACACACTAACGCATGAGAATGAAATGAAAGTGATAGGTGCACCCAGAGTTATATAGTGATCAATACATTGATTAATGTTTAGTCTCTTGAGACATCATGTTAGGAAATGGAGTAAACCTGATTCATTTTTGGGACTTTTAATATCATTAGGTCTTGGAAGTTATCCTTGAAATATGTTTATGTTTTTTATTTTATGTTATTTCACATTTGTCATGTTTCCTTCATGAAATCATGATATATCATGCATCATTT
Organism: Viscum album; assembly: GCA_963277665.1. Classification (NCBI taxonomy): domain Eukaryota; kingdom Viridiplantae; phylum Streptophyta; class Magnoliopsida; order Santalales; family Viscaceae; genus Viscum; species Viscum album. Next base: position 1,824,186,501 of record OY728164.1, read on the forward strand.
TCAGGTTTATGGTCCTCACCACTTTTATGTCCCATTGATATGTCTATTATCTAACATGTATTAATTTTTCATGTTATACCTTGTTTATTATCTTACTGGTCTTTATAACTCACCCTTTTCATATCTATGCCCCAGGTTATCCCATGAATTTTTATGTATGAAGGAATATTATGAACATGTTATCAAGGATTTCAATAATGATGATGTATTCCTTGTTTTATGTTGTTATGTAATATACATAATTCTTAAATATAATATAATAAATAATATTTTTATTTTTATTAAGTGTAATATTCTGTAATAAATCTTATATTAATGTAAAATAAAGAGTATTGTTTTTATAGAGGGGCCATCCTATCTCACCTAAGTCCTTAGAATGATGCTAGAAATAAACACTTGAGAAGTCTTATTCTCATAAGCCCATTCCACCAGGATTCCACCAATAATCTCCCCTATTCTCACTTATTTACCTCCCACTTTTAACAACCTATTTCCAAATATTTTTTATATGGGATCTATTAAAAACAACTACGGGGTCCATAAAAAACAACCCAACTATATTTGTTGATTTCAAGGATATAGTTTATACTATAATGTCCCTTCGGTCCACTTCTATTTTATGTTTTCAATTATGTAGTGGTGCCACCATTTTGAAATGTGATTTATAGACTATTGTGGCCCACATTCTCTATCTCTTTACCCATCATGAGAAATAGTCATATTCTCAAAAATGAGAAATGAAAACTGATTATGGTTAATGAATTGCTCTATCAATGTATAATCTTTCTTGGGACACAAAATACAAAAAATAAATCCCATGAACAGAAGAATGAGCCATTAAAAATTATCTAAAAAGGGTTAAGTAAACTATTTATGTAATACGAAATATGTTAAGGGAGTAGATACATAAATAGTTGAAGTCTTTTAGGATTAAATCCAATAATATTGGAACGCGGACTACCCTGACAAAAGAGGCATGTCTAGAAAAAGTATGATGATTTAGAATCTAAAAACCATGCAATGGGGATGATAAAATAGAACCCCACTCCAAAGTGGATGTTCTTGGACATCACATAACATTCTATTGGTGAAGGAAGAACCTTGTTATGTACCCGAACAATGTGTAAAATCCCAGCCTGGGTGCCACACACAAGTGCCCTGAACTGGTTGGTCACAGGACCTCAAACATGCATCCCTATATCCCAAAGGCTTGCGACAGAAAGTGAGGTTTTATTATCTGTCATTGGGAGACTATAACCTATTTTCTCATCTAATTAATTCACAAATGGAAATAAATAACAATAATCAATTTAATAACCAAATAATATAACATATCCAGAATAGTACCAATATCATAAGATAACTAAAACTAGAAATACAATATCAAAACAAAATAGTAGATATGTCATTCTAATGTACATTCCAAGTGTAAATTTTTTAATCAAAAGTAAATACAATTATAACTCCAATGTGGGTCACAAAACACATTTGGTTCCCTAATCTATGGTCCATCCCCAAAACAACCATCTAATATAGGTAACTTTCCCTTTTTCCTATCCAAAAAACACAATACTGTTCAAGTACTGATGAGGGAGTCTGAGTAGGGTGTGAGTACAACTCAATAGGCCACCACCAATGACATATAAAATATTATCTAGTCAAAATAGTGTATGATGTTGTATAAATAAATAATTATAATGCATAAGTATACAATTATCACATTATAATTTATTCTTTACTTAACCACATTAACTCTTGAGTTCTTGAGGAATTCCATTCCTTAATTCCTGCTTCATATCACACAGGATCCTGAAGTGTTCCTAGGTAATATCATTTATTAATACCTACTTATACTCATGATGGAGTCTAAAGTATTCAAAGGGGATATCATATCTCAATACCTACTTCAAATCATGCCAGAGCTTGAAGTATTCCCAAGTGAGGTCATATCTAAGAGTGCTTTTGTTATCATTCTTAAATTCATACTGTAATTCCCATGTTACCATTCATACTACACACAATATACTGACCATGTTCTTGTCCTTTAATTCATACCAGAACAACCATGTTACAATTCATACATCACCCATTATAATGACCATGTTTTTATTCTTTAATTCATACTTGAATGATAATGTTACCATTCATACATCACTCATTATAATGAACATGTTTCACTTCTTTCATCACACATTAGAATGACCATGTTACTATTATTTAATTCACATTTTAATGACCTTGTTACCATTAATACATCAGACATTAATTTAATAATTAATTATCCACACAATTTATATTACTTATTAAACAACAAGTTAAACAAAAAAATTCCCTAGTTAATTTAGAAATTAACAAGTCACATCAATAAAATTAATTAATTCAACAATTAATTAATCACACCAATTCATCTAGTTAATTAAACAATCAACTGATCAAACTAAAAAAATTAATTAAATAAATAATAAATCAATCAAATCAATTTTTCTAGTTAATTCAACATTTAACTAATCACAAAATTCCTCTAGTTATTAATTAATAACATCAAATACATTGATTAATCCTACAATTAATTGATTGATTCATTTATACTAGTCAATTCAATAATTAACTAATCACATCAATAACATTAATCAATTCAAAAATTAACTAATCACATCAATTATAAGTCCCCGACCTTAAACATTACTTAATATTGAATTAAATGAATAATTCACATTGAGGATCTTTTCAGGTTTAGAGTTTTATAGAATTAGGACATAACTATTACATCTCAAAAGTTTACAAAGTAGACACTTCTACATAGTTTCTTTTTTTTACAAAACATGAACTCTTGGAAAAAAGAGTCATGTATAGTTCCATGTATAAGACAACATGAATTTTACTTGATCCCATCGTTGACCCTACTCCACATTATGTCCTGTGAAAAACATTTCAAAAAAACTTGGGGAGAGTATAAATAGCTCAGTAAAGGATACACAAATAAGGGAAACTGTTAGTTTTTCAAAACAACAAGTAAACCATGAATACTTTATCAAAGTAATAATTTTTACCTTTTAGAAGTAGTAAATACTCTTTACTGAATAAAATATCACCACTTATCCTAAGTAACCAAAAGATTACCATAAACCCATATAAAGAACACATAACATATAAAGGTAACTTGGGACATAAACATACTTAAATGGAATAACCATACGGTCGACTTCCACACATATCAATTAATGGAATAGCCATACGACCGACTTCCATACCCAATGCATTGGACGTTATAATGTAACCACCCATCCTGGTATTCACGACACCACCCATCATATGGTTTATCACGTAACCACCCGTCAAATGTCCAAGTAAAATTATAAAATCATAACACATAAAACAATTATAAAGGAAAGAAAAAATTTCCACATTTCAAGCACAATATATCACTTAAATATATTGAAATAACAAATACATTATCAAAACCATTTTCAATAACAAAATACATAGAAGAGTATATGTTATTTATTTACTTTTAAAAACATATGACTTGTTGAGGAAGCCAAAGATCAAATAATACTCCCGGCGTCGGAAAGGTCGTTGTCACTGCGTACATTAAAAAGAAACATAATTTTTGTCACTTAGTAAAATGCTTCGTATAAAAAAAGATCCATTTTGAATAAAAGTAAAATTCAAAGGGGTTTATACACCATATAAAAGAAAGTTGTGTATAAAACAAAATATGCCTCAATTAAAGGAGATTGAGACCAAGTCCCTTACAAAGTCGTTATCCTTATATTAAGGATAAATCAATTACATAATTATGTGTGAAAAATATAAATACACCCAATATAAGAGGATATTAAGTGTATAAAAATCATAGGTCATCCAAACATATTCATATTATAACATAATCAAGAATTTTAGGTTTAACACAAAGAATTGTAATCGGGTAAAGAAGTTCCCTTACAGAAATTCGACAGCCTAACGATGTCACTTTAAAATTCAGAAAATGAGATGATGAGAGATAAAAAGGGTGTCTCATAACTTGGGCATATCATTTATAGAAATAAGGATATATAAGAATATATACCAACATAAGAAGATGTAAATTAAAAGACCTAACAAAAATAAGTCTTTTAAAAAGAAGAGGGTGAAAGGCTCCCTTACCGATTTGGGTAACTTTCAAAACGTACACCCCATGAAAGAAGGGTCATACAATGAAGATGTAAATACACATAAATTAAACTATATTACACAAATAATACAATCATGGGAATTACATACACCACACAAAAGGAAATATTGGAAAATGTAGCATGAATCTCACAGGAACAAAAAGTGAGATAAAAAAATCCCTTACGAAAACTCGGCAGCCTAACAACGCCACTTAAAACTTCCAAAAATGGATTTATGAGATCAAATATGGTCTCTCATAATATGAAAATTAAAATTACAGTATGAGGAATATAAAATAACATCCCAAAACATAAGAAATATGATCTTAAAAGAAATGACATAAAACAGAGTACTTAAAAGGAAAGAGAGAGGTAGGATCCCTTACCTCAAGTCCGACTTGTCTAGTTCGTTTCATTATATTCCTGAATAATAAACTTTGGTCAATTTATAATTTATTAAGGACATTCTTTAAATATTATTATTCAGTTCATATCACATATTATAATTCTATAATAATTGGTTAATAATGTGAGTTTATATCAGACGTTTTTGTTGATGTTCGGTACATGAGTAAAAATTGAACTTGTTGGAAAAGAATTTTCCATGTAGTTATAAGTACATCATATACAGAATAGTATTAATGATTTAAATATCATATATGTCCAGAATATATTCATTTTATACTATCCCATAACATTTGGAGATAAAAAAAATGAAACACACCGTTCATGGAGACGGTAGGCCGTACGTACGCGTGAACGCTTCTTTCATTTTTTTGGCATATTAATGGAATTAATGCTAAAAGAGAGATATATATATATTATAATTCCAGAATGATATCCATCATTTAGATTTAATATATGAAATGTATATCCATTATATATTTGTACTTATAATAGTACATAACATTTGGAGATAAGAAATGAAATGTACCGTTCATGGAGACGGTAAGCCGTACGTACGCATGAACGCTACTTTTATTTCTTTGGCACATTAATGGAATTAAAAATAGATGAGATATATATATATTATAATTCCAGTATAATATATATATTATATAGATCACATAATTTCATCAATTTAATTATTTATACATTCCATGTATTGCATGAACAAGTCACATCACTTGAGGGGGCGGTAGTCCACACTTCCTCAAATGAAATTATTGCATTTTCACAACATGAAAAGCATAAAGGTATGTATTAAATATATAATAAAGAAGAATAGAGAGTAAATAAATATAATATATATCATAAATAAATATAGTTCCATCATAATGGCCACTATGAGAGGTGGTAGGAGAAGATAGAACAATCATCGTTTCGTGAGGCAGTAATTCGCCATCCACAGAAACAGTATGTTCTTTAACCATTAGACGGAGGTGTGTGTAAGTGTAGCTCGAATACTCATCATAAAAACATCCTAGTATGTTTAAGATACTTGTTTTGTTACAAAAGAAAGTAATAAAAAGAGTTTAGGGGGTTAGAAAAGCAAAATAAAACAAAAGAACATTAGGGAAGACTTTACCTTTAAATCGGGTAACTCTTTTTGATTTGAGCTCAAAGGCTTCCTTGGAAAGACTTCTGGAAAAATTGAGGCTTCTAGGATTAAGTTAGGGATGTGGAGAGACAAAAATGAGCAGAGATATTCCGTGCCAATGGCTTGAGAGGTGTGGGTAAGGTGGTAGAGGTGGGGGCCTTTTATAAGGGGAGAGGAGGGGAACTCTTGGAAAGTAATAAAATGTTACTTTATTATAAAATGATTTTCGGATTTTAAAGGTCCCAAAATTATATATTTCGAGGATAAGGTGATAATAGTTTTAAATACACACATCCAATAGGTTTTTTACAAGTTTAGGTCTTAGATATTACATTATATTTTCATTTTTTTTTAAATCGTGAAATAATGAGGTAATCGCTGCATCATCATGGTGTCATAAATAATTTATTTTATTTAATGTCTAAAAATTAAAAAAAACCATGATTTAGGAAATATTTTTAGATTTACAATGACTATTTATAGTAAAAAATATGACTTGAATAACCCCATGTAAAAATTGTTTTAGTAAAACAATATAGGTTTGTGACTTTTTTATTTTAACTTTAAATAAAAAGTTATTACTGTCATTTTCTTACCCAAGTGTCTCCATGGGGTCCCCAAGTTGACCCATGGATTGTCTTGGTCGGACATGACTCATAAAATAAACGTAGGACATGTGTCAAGGTCATTTCATATTATTATAACATTATCTTTACCTTAAATTACACTAATTACCTTTAATCGCGATTAATAAAACTTAAAAGTTACTATTCACCAAAAAATTATTTTAATCCCATTGAACCAAATTTTACATCCTAATGACAACCATATATGTTGAATTTTTGAAAATACAATAAAAAAAGTGGTAAAGTTTCATTTAAATGAAAAATCAGTTTCTTAACTACCACTTAGTGGTTTCCCTATTCATCAAAAATTGAAGTATTTCAGAAAAAGACCAAAAATTCACCCTAAGATATATTTGATATTCCAAATTAAAAAATTATGTATGTTTTAAAAAACTCAAAACAAATAATTTTCATTAATTAATTTAATAATTAATTCCCGTTGTCAAAACAAATAACGTGTTTTTAAGAAACACTATCTATTAAAAGATTAACACTAGTTTAAGTGAAATTTAAAAGTGAAATTAATTCCAATGAACACCATTGGATTAAATGGTAAAAATATATTCTAAATAAAATTTACTCTCAATTAAAAATATAATCTATCCATATAAATAAATCATATTAAAAGGAGTTTTTGAATTAAAACACAACATTTTCACTAAAAATGATCTTTATCAGAAAAATAACAAAAATTTACCCAAAGTAAATTTTGATGTCCAGATTCTAAAGAAGGATTTTTTTGTCAAATAAAACATATAAAATTGTCAAAATTATATTTAAAAAGGGTTTTCCATCAAAAGGCGGTTAATCGACCTTTTAAAGAATATTACAATATTTACGCTTAAAATTGGATTCATTCGAATTCTATGCCTCTAACATTTTTTGGATACAAGTAAAAATATTTGACAAACATATATAATAATTTTGTAGTTAGTTCTATTCATTCCCACCATTACAATGGTTAGGCATTAACTACTATTTAAAATAATATTATTTTATTATTAGAGTGCAACGTAAGATTTCCAAGAAACTCGTTGTTGCATATTGGGTACGCCATCGAGCATAGCGTTCCCTTTAAATTAATATTAATATATTATTCACAAATATGGATAAATATGAAAATTCCATATTTTTTATTTACCTGGGGTGTTACATCCTCCCCCCTTTGGGGAATTGTGTCCTCACAATTTTAAAATTGGGCTTGGAAACTTCATTGAAAGCCCCACATCGAAAAAGAGTCAGCAAAACTATCACTTTAAAAGAAAGAAAGAGAAGTATAGAGGTCACCTGAGTTAAGCCATACTAGAATTACATTTAAGAAAACATGGATATGGAAGAAAAAACAAAGGGTCATGTTCTGAGGGAGAGTGATAGAATACATGTTCAGGAGAAAGTTAACCACTAGAAAATCACAAACATGTGATGGGTTAAACAATATTTGATTCCCCAGTAGGAAACGTTATCATACAACATTTTAGTTTTAAGTTACTTTTCATTGAGGAATTTATTTATGAGCTTAACTAAATCATAATGAAACATACTTACTTATCATTTCGACTTTCAACTTTTACCAGATTTCTTACACGAACTCTTATTTTCTCCAAAAGACGAGTATTTAGGATGACTTGTTCACATTAAGAGCGCTATAATCAAATTCTAGAGAATCACCTAATCCACAAAAGAGAACTATATATTTCCCATGTGTTTAGACCAAAACCAAAACCAAAATTATTAGCACGAGATCAGATAATCCACAAAAGGATAATACTTTATAAAAAGAAAATCTATTCTTAATCTACCAAATTTGTCCAACAAAACCCAAAGTTCAACGAAGACCATTCGATAAAAAATTGTCCATAAAATTATTCAAAGTAAACCAAACTAAGATTGAAACCAAAATATTTGAAGGATTTAATCACATAGTCTTCCAAGGTACAAATTAACATTTATCTCTAAATAACATCAGTTTCTATTAAAGTCTTATATTGAAAAGTAATTAACTTAATCACATATCCTCCATGATAGGTTAATAATTTCCATAGATAACTTAAAATAAACTTATTCTAGATTCATAAGATCATCTAACTAAAAAGAATTAGTCAGACTAACCAGCGAATTCACATAGTCTAGTGGTTGGTGATAAATACCAGTCGCACTTTGGTTGTGGGTTTGGTTCCCACAGCTTTTTCCGACGCGACGGGTTGTCACACGGTCTGCGTGTTTTCCTTTTTTCTAAAACTATATAATTCTTAAAAAATTCCCCAAAAAGAGATAAAATCTTCCAAAATAACCATAACATAATTTAACCTCAATTTTACCTCATTCATTTCATCTTACATCATATAGTAACCCATAATTACCTCAAAAGTAAGGATCATATAAACCCGAATGGTTACCATTATAATTATTACCGGAACTTCCACATCGAGTTGTTTATCTCGTACATGATGCATCAGAGAAGTCACCAAGGTTAAAGTGGTTAATCATGACTCCTTGATAGTTGGTTCAGAATAACCACGAGATTACTCATTGAATCCCCCATTTCATACAGTCTCTTAATCAGGGAACAACCACAGTTTCCTTCAAACACATTTTCACTTTGGCGCCGACTAGATCCATCCATTTACTAAAACCAAAAATGTCAGTGTGAGTATATCAACAAAATCATCATGTACTAAAGAGGAAGATAAATACTAAGACATACTTATCCAAGTTATCTCAAAATCATTCTAACTTTCAAAAAATAACAATGACTCTATCTAATATACTACCCATTGTGGTTATTTAGAACTTGTGACTTATGCTTAAAGAATACCCTAACCTCTAAAGTTATCTAAACCGACCTTTGATATCAACTATAAGCCCCTGACCTTAAACATTACTTAGTATTTAATTAAATGAATAATTTACATTGAGGATATTTTCAGGTTTAGAGTTTTAGAGAATTAGGAAATAACTATTACATCTCAAAAGTTTACAAATTAGACACTTCTACATATTTTCTTTTTTTTACAAAACATGAACTCTTGAAAAAAAGAGTCATGTCTAGTTCCATGTTTAAGACAGCATGAATTTTCCTTAATCCCATCCTTGACCCTATTCTACATTATGTCCTGTGAAAAACATTTCAAAAAAGCTTGGGGTGAGCATAAAAATCTCAGTAAAGGATACACAAAGAATGGAAACTATTAGTTTTTCAAAACAACAAGTAATCCATGAATACTTTATCAAAGTAATGCTTTTTACCTTTACGAAGTATTAAATACTCTTCACTAAATAAAATATCACCACTTATCCTTTGTAACCAAAAGATTACCATAAACCCATATAAAGAACACATAACATATAAAGGTAACATGGGACATAAACATACTTAAATGGAATAACCATACGGTCGACTTCCACACATATCACTTAATGGAATATCCACACGACCGACTTAAATAAACAATGCATTGGAGGTTATAACGTAACCACCTGTCCTAGTATTCACGGCACCACCCATCATATGGTTTATCACGTAACCACCCGTCAAATGTCCATGTACCATTATAAAATCATAACACATAAAACAATTATAAAGGAAAGAAAACATTTCCACATTTCAAGCACACCATATCACTTAAATATATTGACATAACAAATCCATTATCAAAACCATTTTCAATACCAAAATATATATAAGAGTATATGATATTTATTTACTTTTAAAAACATACGGCTTGTTGAGGAAGCCAAAGATCGAATAATACTCGCGGCAACGGAAAGGTCGTTGTCACTGCGTACGTTAAAAAGAAACATACTTTTTGTCATTTAGTAAAATGATTCATATAAAAAAAGATTCATTTTGAATAAAAGTAAAAGTCAAAGGGGTTTATACACCATATAAAATAAATTTGTGTATAAAACAAAATATGCCTTAATGAAAGGGGATTGAGACGAAGTCCCTTACAAAGTCGTTATCCTTAGATTAAGGATAAATCAATTACATAATTATGTTTGACAAATATAAATACACCCAATATAAGAGGATATTAAGTGTATAAAAATCAGAGTTCATCCATACATATTCATAGTATGACATAATCAAGAAGTATAGGTTTAACACAAAGAATTGTAATTGGGTTAAGAAGTTCCCTTACAGAAAGTTGATAGCCTAACAGCGTCACTTTAAAATTTAGAAAATGAGATTATGGGAGATAAAAAGGGTATCTCATCACTTGGACATATCATTTACAGAAATAAGGATATATAAGAACATATACCAACATAAGAAGATGTAAATTAAAAGACCTAACAAAAAGAAGTCTTAAAAAGAGGAGGGTGAAAGGTTCCCTTACCGATTTGGGTAACTTTCGAAACGTACACCCCATGAAAGAAGGGTCATACAATGAAGATGTTAATACCCATAAATTAATGTATATTACAAAAATAATACAATAATGGGCAGTACATACACCACAAAAAAGAAATAGTTGCAAATGTAGCATGAATATCATAGGAACAAAAAGTGAGATAAAAAAAATCCCTTACGAAAACTAGGCAGCCTAACGACGCCACTTAAAACTTCCAAAAATGGATTTATGAGATAAAATAGGGTATCTAATAATATGAACATAAAAATTACAGTATTATGAATATAAAAGAACATCCCCAACTATAATAAATATGAGCTTAAAAGAAATTACATAAAACAGAGTACTTAAATGGAAAGAGAGAGGTAGGATCCCTTACCTCAAGTCCGACTTGTCTTGTTCGTTTCTTTATATTCATGAATAATAAACTTTGGTCAATTTATAACTGCTTAAAGAAATCCTTTAAATATTATTATTCAGTTCATATCACATATTATAATCTTATAATAATTGGTTAATAATGTGAGTTCATATCAGACGTTTTGGTCGATGTTCAGTACATGAGTAAAAATTGAACTTGTTGGAAAAGAATTTTCCATGTAGTTATAAGTAAATCATATCCAGAATAGTATTAATGATTTAAATATCATATATATCCAGAATATATTCATTTTATACTATCCCATAACATTTGGAGATAAAAAAATGAAACGCACCGTTCATGGAGACGGTAGGCCGTACGTACGTACGAATGAACGCTACTTTCATTTTTTTGTCATATTAATGGAATTAAAGCTAAAAGAGATATATATATATTATAATTCCAGAATTATATCCATAATTTTTATGTAATATATGACATATATATCCATTATATATATGTACTTATAATAGTACATAACATTTAATGATAAGAAATGAAATGTACTGTTCATGGAGATGGTAAGCCGTACGTACGCATGAACGCTACTTTCATTTGTTTGGCACATTAATGGAATTAAAACTAGATGAGATATATATATATATATATATATATTATAATTCAATTATAATATATTTGTTATGTAGATCACATAATTTCATAAATTACATTATTTATACATTCCATGTATTGCATGAACGAGTCACATCACTTGAGGGGGCGGCAGTCCACACTTCCTCAAATGAAATTATCGCATTTGCACAACATGGAAAGCATAAAGGTATGTATTAAATATAAAATACAGAAGCATAGAGAGGAAATAAATATAATATATATCATAAATAAAAATAGTTCCATCATAATTTCCACCATGAGATGTGGTAGGAGAAGATAGAACAATCATCGTTTCGTGAGGCAGTAATTCACCATCCACGGAAATAGTATGTTCTTTAACCATTAGACGGAGGTGTGTGTAAGTGTAGCTAGAATCATTCTTAAAACAACATCCTATTAGGTTTAATATACTGGTTTTGTTACAAAAGAAAGTAATAAATAGAGTTTATGGGGTTGGATAAGCAAAATAAAACAAAAGAACATTAGGGAAGACTTTACCTTTAAATCGGGTAACTCTTTTTGATTTGAGATCAAAGGCTTCCTTGGAAATACTTCTGCCCAAAGTGAGGCTTCTAGGAGTAATAGAGGGATGTGGAGAGACAAAATTAGCAGAGCTTGGACTAGCCAATTACTTTAGAGGTGTGGGTAAGGTGGTAGAGGTGGGAGCCTTTTATAAGGGGAGAGGTGGGGCACTCTTGGAATGTTATAAAATGTTACTTTAGTATAAAATGATTTTCGGATTATAAAGGTCCCAAAATAATATATTTCAAGGATAAGGTGATAATAGTTCTAAATACACCCATACAATAGGTTTTTTACAAGTTTAGGTCTTATATTTTACATTATCGTTTCACTTTATTTAAATCGTTAAATAATGAGGTAATCGCTGCATCATCATGGTGTCATAAATAATTTATTTTATTTAATGTCTAAAAATTATAAAAAAAACTATAATTTAGGAAATATTTTTATATTTCCAATGAATATTTATAGTCAAAAATACAACTTGTATAACCCCATGTAAAAATTGTTTTAGTAAAACAATACTGGTTTGTGACATTTTTATTTTAACTTTAAATAAAAAGTTATTAATGTCATTTTCTTACCCAAGTGGATCCATGGGGTCCCCAAGTTGTCCCATGGATTTTCTTGATTTCCCATGACTCATAAAATAAGGGTAGTACATGTTTCAAGGTCATTTAATATTATTATAACATTATCTTTACCTTAAATTACACTAATTACCTTTAATCGCGATTAATAAAACATAAAAGTTACTATTCACCAAAAAATTATTTTAAAGCCATTGAACCACATTTTACATACTAATGACAACCATGTATTTCGGATTTTTGAAAATCCAATCAAAATAGTGGTAAAGTTTCATTTAAACGAAAAATGAGTTTTTTAACTACCACTTAGTGGTTTCACTATTCATAAAAAATTGAAGTATTTCAGAAAAATACCAAAAACTCACCCTAAGATATATTTGATATTCCGAATTCAAAAATGATGTCTATTTTAGAAAATTCAAAACATATAAGTTTCATTAATTAATTTAATAATTAATTCCCGCTGTCAAAACAAATAGCGTGTTTTTAAGAAACAATATCTATTAAAAGATTGACACTAGTTTACATCCAATTTCAAAGTGAAATTAATTCCAATGACCACAATTGGATTAAATGGTAAAAATATATTCTAAATACACTTTAATATCAATTAAAAATATAATCTATCCATATAAATAAATCAGATTAAAAAGAGGTTTTGAGTTAAAAGGCAACATTTTCACTAAAAATGATCTTTATCAGAAAAATAACAAAAATTTACACAAAGTAAATTTTGATATTCAGATTCTAAATAAGGATTTTATTTTGTCAAATGAAACATATAAAATTTTCAAAAGTATATTTAAAAAGGGTTTTCCATCAAAAGGCGGTTAATCGACCTTTTAAATAATATTTGGATATTTACGCTTAAAATTGGATTCATTCGCATTTTAAGCCTCTAACATTTTTTGGATACAAGTAAAAATATTTTACAAACATATATAATCATTTTGTAGTTATTAATGTTCATTCTGGCCATTACAATGTCTAGGCATTAACTACCATTTAAAATAATATTATTTTATTATTAGAGTGGAACATAAGATTTCCAAGAAATTCGTTGTTGCGTATTGGGTACGCCATCGAGCATAGCGTTCCCTTTAAATTAATATTTACATTTTATTCACAAATATGGATAAATATGAAAATGCGATATTCTTTATTTACCTGGGTTGTTACATAAATTACTCCAACTACTTCTATAATTAACTAATACAATCAATAATATTAATTATTTCAATAATTAACTAATCACGTCAATTACTCTAGTTAATTATATAATTAAATAATCACATAAATAATATTAATTAATTCAAGAAATATCTTATTAAATCAATTACTATTGTTAATTCAATAATAAAGAATCCACATCAATAATATTAATTAATTCATTAATTAACAAATCACTTCGATTACTCTAGTGAATTGAACAATTAACTTATCACATCAATTGCTCTAGTTAATTCAACAATCACCTAATCACATCAATTATAATAATTAATTAAACAATTAAATAATCACATCAAATTCATTTCTAATTCAAAAAATCAGTTTATCACATAAATAACCTTAATTAATTACCTAATTAATTAATTTTGTCAATCCCATTAATTAAGAAATTAATTAATTTATCAATATCCACAACTCAAAATCCCACAACTAATTCCACAATTTATTATCACATTCACAATATCAATATTTCACAATTAACAACCCGATTAATTATCTAAATTATGAAATATCAATATATCATAATTAATTCATTAATTAATTATCTCAACTCAATAATCTCGATATATCATAATTAATTCAACAATTAGTTGTCTAATTAACTTAAATGAAAATACACAATAATCCCCATTAATTAATTTTCCATTTAATTAATCCAACTCATTAAATTTCATCAACACACAATCCCCATTAATTAATTCAAAAATTAATTGATCATGTAAAATCAATTCATTAAACTTAAAATTATTTAATCACACTCAATCCCATAAATTAACTCTCTAATTAATTGTACATGCCAGAACTATTTGTTAATTCAAAATTAATTAATCACATTCGATCTCTTCAATTAATTAACCAATTTATTGTACAAAACAACTCCATTAATTAATTCACAAATTAATTAACAACATTTAATCCCTTAAAATAATTCCCAAATTAAGTGTACATGCCAACACCATTAATTAGTTCCTCAATTAATTGGACATAATACTTCCATTAATTAATTCATCGACTAATTAAACCCATCTATCCCATTATTTAATTCCACAATTAAATAATCACACAACTCCATTAATTTATTCATCAATTAGTTATTCCAAATAAAACAATTCAATAACCCTAATTTGTTCATAAATTAATTGTTTCATCTCAATCAATTAGATATCCTCAATTAATCTTTCAATTGATTATTCTATATCATAATTCAATATTTTGATAATTAATTTAAAAATTAATTATCCCTATAAAGAAATCAACATTCCAAAAATTAATTTAACAAATAATTTTTCATGGTATAAAATACCAATATCATAATTTCACATTTCCTTAATTAATTAATTCACTAAATTATTTAATTTAATCAATAAAGTAGTTTCAATAACACAATTGATATACATCTAATAGAAATTCTATAATTACATTCACATAATTGTAATAAAGCATGTGTGATTTGAATTTTAGATAACCTACATCAATTTTTTGACCAAAGATCGCCTAATGGAAATCTCGAAAATTGAAAAGTACAACGTTGTAGAATGGTATCCAGATCTAAAACCCCGAGTCGAGATTAAAAAATTCAAGATATCCTAGATATAGATCTATATGAACAATCCTAGATATAGATACATAAAATCTAGATCTGGATCTAGAGAAAAAGATAATATCTTCTCCCCAAAAGAATGAGAGAATAAAGGAGGATGAATGGTAAAGAAATGAGATATAATCCACATAATGGTATGGGTGAAGATCTTTGATCTGGAATATTAGTTGAAAATAATAAAGGTTGGGAAGGATTGGAATTCATCCAGAGAGATCCAAAATTTTGAAAAGAACCTAGGGTCGAATGGGGGAAGATCTGGGGTTAATTAGGGGGTCCAGGTAATTAAAAAAACTAAATTTAGGGTGAACTAAATTCATGTACATTGTTTACTAGGTAGGGGAACACGATTTTCCCTTACCGTGTGTCCACAATGTGTGTCTCTTTTATAGGGGAGTATGTTTACTTCTAAGAGGACACACAGTTTGAAAAATAGTGCACCAACCATGTGAATTCCATTTATTTTGGTTCACATGGTTAGCTAGTTTGGGGTGCATAGTTTTCTCTAACATTGTGCCAACCCTGCACAATCCATTATTTTGGAAATTTTGTTAAATTTTCACCCAAACACACCCCAAGGTAAAACCGAAATGAAAATTACTCAACACTAAACAAAAAGTACCTTTAAATGGTCCTGAGAAAACTCTAGAAAGGTTTTTGTTCTTACACCCTCCCTACTTTATAGAAACTCATCCTCAAGATGCTATATCAAGATTCTACAATATTCTGAGTAGAAAATATTGGCCATTGAGCCCTCACATCAATTTCTCTCTCCTGAGTTTCTTCTTATTCACATCCATGTTTCCACAATACAAGAACTAACAACACATTATTTCCCCACAACACTTTTTCACAACTATTAAACACACGTATCAGATTCTCCTCAAAGGACACATCAGTATCAACCTCAACATATACAACTTAACAAACATGTTTTTCCAACTCATCTTGCCCAACAACACTAATAACACCATAAAACATTAGTAATTAGATATTCCATCAAAAAATATCTAGAAATGACGTACATCCACCACATCCAAATCCCACCAAGCCTTTCCCCAAGTAATCTAAACATGCACCTAATAGGTTTCTCATTGGAATTATGATTCCACCACTTCCAACCCATGGTATTTATCCATGCACCTACTTTTGACACATCACTCTCCACCATTAAAGCTTTTTTAGCACCAATTTTTCACGAAACTCATCCACCATGGTATTCATTGACCTCTAGTCTATCCTGAGAACCTCATCCATAAACTTTCAATGAATTAACTTCCACCATCCATCTCCACATATTCTTCTTCTTAAGAGAATACTCTAAGAGGTTCCATATCCAACCAAAACACATTTATGTAGCTATCTGTAATGAAAAATATTTCTCAGAGTACTCAAGATGATTTCAAGGTAGGGGACATGTTCATCAATTATTAAAACCACACTAATAATTTGTTGATGAATACCACCACAAATATTCCTTCATTGATGCTAACTCCCATTATAGAAACATATTAAATTTATTAAAGTGAAAGGATTCCCTACCCGCCTAGATCTCAGCACACTGATCCATAACCAGACTAACTCTCGCACAACTAATAATCAAGTTCTCAAACTAGGGCATTCTCTCTACCCAAACTACCAACATCAAGGGACAAATAAAAAAAAGGGATTCATAATTCACAACATTAACATAGTTTACAAGAGGTATTTACAAAAAATAATATCAATTTTATAGTTGGTGTCTCAGAACCAACTTTTTTTACATTGATTACATGAATATTTGATCTATTAAATATTAAATTAAACAGCATATTAATTATTGTTTACTATTTTGCATGAGTTTAATTTAATAATGTCATAGAGTATTTTTCACATTGATATGGTCATAGTATTTTCCCTATATGATGAGAACCTTGAAGTGCTATGACAATATTATTAATATAGTTTTGTATTTGGATAACATACTATGATGAGATACATAGTATATACACCATCAGGTTTGAATACTTATAAGTAGATGAGACTTCTTCTCCTGAAGTTTGAACATGGTAGTCTCCAATAAGAGAGATTATGAGAATAAACCCACCAATAGGAATTCCACATGTTTTTTAACCATATATTCCTATCAACGAGATTGTGTATTGGTCTTTAGAATTTAATATTATCATTAATGAATGTCACAACTCGCAAATGTAGATTTTCTAATGAAAACTGTCACCCAATATGTTGGTGGTATGTAGGTTACGTTTGGAGTGTCCCAAATGACTTTTTATTAATGGATAATTCAAGGAATGGTTTTTCCATTCCATCTTTATCGAAGTTGATATCTCATCCCATTGATTGAAATAGAACTGTCACCCTAAATTACATGTACATGGATTAATGATGAGTTTATTTTAGATAGTAAAATAATGATATGTCGAGAATATAGGTTTTTGACACCATCACACAACCTGCATCATGAGATATTGTAATAATGCGATTATATTACACAATCAGCGTTCTTATGTGGTTATCATCATTGAAAATTTATGTTTTTTCTATTGGGTGACTTGACCCATTTCTAGACAGTAATCTTGGACATTAGGTAAGCCCGCCTAATGCCAACAGGAAAGAATCCTAGAGGGTTATGTACTATGTGTTTTTGTTGGTCCGCATTAAATTCTATTTTAATTTAATTAAAGGAATAAATATTATTCTCAAGACTTAGGAATAATCTTATTCATGTTATATTGATCTCATATATTAAACAAATATTTATTCACCTGATTGTGAATGAAATGTATTTATTTATTTTAATGAATATTTAATGAATATTTATTTAATAATTTGTGATTAAAATGTTTATTTAATAGAATAAAATATTTTATAGGGTGTTCAATAAATGCAAGAGGAGTTGGAAAGGACCAAGACTATGTCCAGTGATAAAATAATTATTTACCAGTTGATAAATATTATTTATCCATTTTACACAAGTTGGAACACCACAAAATAATATTAATAATCATATTATTATGTGGCATGAGATTTCATTAATTTTTATAATTATATTTAATGGATGTTATGAAATTAAATTTTGTAACTGAAATCCAAGCTCTATAAATAGACACCTATGTCTATTGTGTAAATCATTTGAAACCAATTCCATGTTTGGGAAGAGAGAATAGTTGCATACAAAAAATTATATCTCGACTCCTCTTCCTATATCCCTCTCAAGAACAAGAAACCCAAGAGATAATTTATTCAAGACCGAAGAATTGTAAACCAAGAACAAATAATGCAATACATTTGATTCACCATACTAGCACCTGGAGAATGAGTTCCATTTCTTGGAGTCCATTAGAGAACATGTGGATCACCGCTTGAGGGATTATATCCTTGGATCCTCACAACAAAAATGAAAGTAATCTAGAAGGGATTTTTGAAAGAGAAATAATCATTAGAGAAGACTTTTCCAAATCCAAGGTATTTATTTATTTAGATATCAAATAAATTAATTGTAAATTTGATGTGTAAGTTCATAGCTATTGGTTTCAGGAAATGATTGTTAAAATAAATTTTAATATATCACCCTCCACTACAACACTCCCACTATGTTCGAAACTATAAAGTTGTATCATATCTAAGTAACATTTAAATATATAATTATTTATTTGATTGTTGATCTATGCACAATCACGGTTCGATTTTCATTTCATATAAATTTTTATTTAATAAAATATGAATTAAAATGTTATTGTTATATTAACCATGTTTGTCAAGTGTTTCATTTTCTTTGATATTTAAGAACAAATAATGATTGATCATAGATTTCATTGGGAAGTGCCAAAGATTTGGCTAGTAAATTTCGGTTACATGGATTGCAGCCAGAGCAAATGTTGTATACCCATGTACATTGTATCAATATGCACTGAGCAATTAAAAACTTGTTGTGATTTTATTGTATACCACATGCTGATCGGGCCAACCTGGAATATGACATGTAGATATAGGGTGTGTAACTAAAATGTATACACCGTGTAGTGTGGTCGAGTGAACACGCTGAAGCCCCAGTAATGTGACTTGGATATACGACAATCGAGGTACATGGAATGTAGTTGGATGTACATGCCATGTTGTCTCCTATTAATGGAAATTTTTTTAAATTACATTAAATTTGAAAAATTGATGTATTAAAACCATATTTTATTGATTCAAACCCCAATATGTGTTTAAAAATTTAATAATAGTTTTAAAGAATTTTAAATTCTCATTAATTTACTGTAATAAATATGTTATTAATGATTCTAAAATTTATTTTCCATGAATACCAAATTTATAGGTATCTCCAATCAATATCAGATGATTATTAATATGAAAAAAAATTAATTAATTTATTAACAAATTAATACAACAACATTCATCTTATTAATAAATAAAAAATAATGAAATGAATTATAGCTAGTTATTTTTTGTGTATTCATTACAAGTATGACTGATCATGAGCATGTACAAGACCTATGAATATTTTTCCATTTATATAATTATATTTATTACAAGGTTTTGAAATTATTTAATATTAAATTAAAAGATGGCCTACAAGTTATCCCTCAATTATAATGTAGGACATAAAAGTCCAAGGATATTTAGGGAATTACTTTTAACCAATACTCTGGTTCCCTAAACCTACATGTGATTAATAAATATTTTAATTAATGGAGACTCCCATTGTGCATGGATAAGGTTAAAGACAAAACCATCATGAAACCAACTTGGTAATACATAGGTGGAGATGTGGAATTCTATATCTCATCCCAAGTTTAGCTTAAGGAGTTATTTACCATAGGATATATGTTAATTTAATGTTCGTTCATTAAATCATCCATTAGATAAGCACATGATTGGGTCATTTAATTAATTAATTAATTTCTGTCTAATGTAATAAAATTATATTTATTGATGCAATACCACAATCAAATAAATTAATGAATTAATATGAGAAGATTGAACTTAAATTATATTGATTATTCATTAATTTTTTATCCAAAAATGGTTAATTAATTAAGTAAAAATCCTCTTAAATATTAAAAATACATGTAAAGGATAAAACAAGATACAAATTTATGTATAATAAAATAAAATCCTTCAATCTAATATTAAGTCATAATAATCCTTCTGTTACATGATTAGGATCAAAACACAACAGAACTATGTGTTTGTACAACCCTTGTTGGGACACTTAATTTATAAGGGTAGTTATTACAAATGTTTTAGGTTGAAATAAAAATTTTACATATTGATGATTAGGCCTTTATAGACTTGGTGTAATTTGGAATCAAGTGTTGTGAAAATCCATGTCCGGATTTTTGGATTGGGGAGTCCACTCAATGGATCAAGGATCTGCAAGCCCATAGTTGGTAAATAATTTCCTACATAAATACCTTCAAAATAGCTTGACCAACCCTTTTTGGGGTTATGCGAAGGGGAATATGGATCCTTACCACTATAATGTCTTGGAAAGTTGACATTATAAGTTCAATGTTGTGGGCTATTGGTACTAGATTAAATAGTGAGAGATTTAATAAAATCAATTAATTTGTTATTTATCACAAAAATGTAATCAAGAAAAGTACTAAAAATCTAGCCTTTTAAATTCTTGAAAAAATGAAAATATCACCATCCACACTATCCCTATAATCAATATTGGATAAATACAATCACCTCACTCACAGTAACTTCCAGGAGTTGTTTAGATTCCTTCGAGTTGTTCTACACAATGAACATAAATCTTAATGCTATAATCCTCAATGCCTGATATTCCTACTCAAGAAGCGAGAGATGAAATGTTCATAGTTTATGAAAAACATATGAATGAAGTAGTAGACATTAAATGTTTGATGCTTTAATTTATGTCTAGTGAACTCATGAAGTCTCACAAAAACAGGGATGCATATATCATGCTTGAGAACCTCTATGGTCTTTACTAGTAGATAGATAGACCAGCAACAGTTTGAGATTTACAAGGATCTCTTTCAGAGTATTCTTGGAGAGGGTTCCCCATCTGGGCCTCACATAGTCAATCTCATTGGAAACATTGAGCACCTATAGGTTCTAGGGCTAAAAATCCCCAAAGACCAAGGAACCGTTTTCATTATGGAATCTCTCCCTCAAAGATTCTCTAGTTTTGTTGTGAATTTTAATATGAACATCACTGAGAAGTCTCTTCTTGATCTTCTTATACTCCTTATCCAAGTAGATAAATATATGAAGTGCGAAAATCCTTCTGTCCTTATTGTGAAAACCAATTAAGGGAAAGCAAAGAGATTTATGCCCAATGCTTCTTCATGCCTTACCATTAAGAAGAAGATCAAAGGGGAAACAATGGAACAAGATTATATCTATTTTGAATGTGGAAAGAATGGCCAGTAGATTAAAAAAAACACCCAGCTAAAGAAGTAAGGGGAATATTTAGGTGCATATGTTATGTAGAGAAATTTATCTATTTCTAAAAATTTGGTTTTAGATATATCTTGTGGTGATCAAATATGTATTCAAATACAAGAACCAGGTATATTCAAAAAAATTTACCGAGCGGAGGAAGAACAATGGGTAGCCAACATATGTAAACTTGTTACTATAGTTATTGGGGACTAGCACCTCACATTTCCAACCAAAATGATCTTAGTTTTAAAGGGTTTTTATTATGTGACTTCAGTTACCAAAAACATTATTTCTATATCTAGACTAGATACAAATGGATTAATTTTAAAATTTGGAAATAAATGATTCTTATTTTATAAAGATAGCATTTTTATGGTGAGACACATTTACATAACATTCTTTACATGTTTCATTACATGAACCAAGCAATGAAAGTCTATAACAAAATTACTTCACATGATGCATACAACTCCCATCTTTGGCACCAATGGCAAGGTCATGTAAATGAAAAATTATTTAAAAAATTAAATCAAGATGAATATTTATATTCATTTGAACTAAAAATACAGGGTGTATGTCACACATGTTTACAAGGAAAATTGACCAAATCCCCATTTAGTGGGAAATGTGAAAGTGCTAAAGTGTTTCTTGAATTAGTTTATAACAATGAGAGTGGAACATTTCCTATTGAATAAAGGGGTGGGTACACATTCATAATAACTTTTACTAATTATTTTAGTTAATATGGATATAATTAATTAATTAGGAATAAGTCAATGTATTTTGATAAATTCAAGGTATAAGAGAATGATGTTGAGAACCAGCTAGGTATGAAGATTAAAGAAAATCCACACAGATCATTTGGAGAATATCATAATCACGAATTCATTGATTACTCATAGGGTTTTGGGATCCTATCCCAACTCACTCCTCCATAAATTCCTTGGGGGAATGGTGTAAGTGGAAGGAGGAACCACACTGTGATGTCTCGACCTGGGTGCCACTAAATTGTGCCTAGAGCTAGTTGGTCACAAGCCCTCAAGTGTGCCTCCTCATATGCTAGAGGGTTCTGAATACCGGTGATGGTTTGTTAAGTCAATCATGGGGAGACTATACATTATTTTTATCATAATAAAATAACAATGGAAGAAAAAACAATAACCAAGTGTATAATAATATAAATAACCAGAACAATACCAAGTCATATGATAATCATTACAGAAAATACAATACTCAACTAAAAGGGAAAACATTATATGATAATTAAGGTTCCAAGTGTCTATAATGTAACTGAAATTAAAAATAGGTAGACTCTTAATAGGGTCCTGAACCACATCTGGTTCCCACACCCATGCCACATTCCAAAATAGTAACCTATCCTAGGACCTTTCCCTTATCTTGTCCTACAACAACATTGTATACTCGGGTTCCAATCAGAAGGCCTGAGAAGGGTGTGAGTATAACTTAGTAGGCCACCACCGACAGTTTCTAAAACATGTCCAGTCAAAAGATATGTATGCATTTCTATGAATCAATAATTATAATGCATAATTAAATAGGTATCACATTATCATCCATTATTTAATCATCACATTAGACCCTATTTCAATTCATGTCTTACATTTAGATCCAAATTCATTATTTTCATTAATTTGGTGTTGAATGCCATGTCAAGAACTCTAAATCTCATTCGGTGTAGATCAGCATGTCTAACACCCCACATCACAAACTTGGATAACTTTTGTGGAGGAACGCCATGTCCATGTCACAACTTCTAAATCAGTCTACATTTCCATGTATAATACCCACATTCCCAATCATTTAATCATTCATTAATTATCAAAAATTAACAACATCATACCCTTACTAATCCCATGATTAGTTAAACATATCAAATCCTATTAGTTAACTCAACAATTAACTAAGAACATTACCCATTAATTAATTCATCAATTAATTTTTCAATCAAAAAAAATCTTATTCCATAATTAATTATTAATAATTAATTACCCCAATCAAATATCAACTTTTCAAAATTAATTCTCAAAATTAATTATCTTTAATAAACATCATGACACATTATTAATTCACCATAAATTATCTTACATATCCAAACATCATCTCATAATTAATTTCCCCCAATTAATTATCTTAACACAACCAATTAAATATCTCGAGACTTTGACAAAATATCCAAATCAAATGTCTATTTGGGAACCCCCCTTTGTTCCATGATTAAATCATCAATTAATCATCTATATCTCCAAGGTATAAACAATTCAAATTAACATTAATAATTTCTTCAAATTAGGAAATAAATTATCATTAGAATCTATCAAATCAATTATCTCAAATACACATATCAAATATATGAATATGGGAGTTAGATTTGGACAACTTACCTAGGTTCATTGATGGATATTTTCTAAGTGGAAATCCATGAAATCTGAGTGGAACAATGACATTGATCATGATCCAGATCTAAATACCTAATCAAAAATTAAGATCGAAAGCATCATGATCTTGAAATAAAGGTCTAGATCCACAATCCTAGATCTAGATCTCAACTAATAGGTTTTGATATATGAATATGGTGGAGATATTAGAAGAAAATATCAAATAACAATAGAGGAAAAAACGGGAGAAGCATCGGGATAAAATCAACTCACTGGGAAGAGAGTAGATCTTCAATCCGGTCATTAGATCTCGAATAATGGTGTTAGAATTGCCTTGGAATCCCTCTAAATGTTATAGGATCACCTAGAATTCATCAAAACTAATCCTAGGTTAAAATATAGGAGTTTTGGGGGTTCAAGTGATTTAAAAACCAATTTTTGGATAATTATAACCCACACATATGGTCCCTAGGCTGGGGTGCATAGTTAGGATAAATTGTGCACCAACCATGAAGACCTCTCTATCTAGGTCTGTATTTTTTTCATGGTTTAGGCACACATTTTCTAAAAATATGCGCAAACAATACACAACCTTATTTCAATTATTTTTTCATAAAAAATCACCCAAATTCACCCAAGCCAAAACTCCAAAGCAAAGGCACTTAAAACCCTCAAATATACTTGAAAAACTCCCCTCATATGACTCCATAAAAAGGTCGGGATCTTACAATCTCCCTACCTTATTGAAATTATTTATCAAGATGCAGTCCTGGAAATCTTTGAGATTCTATACCAAAAATATTGTGCCATTGAGACCTAATGACTTATTTCTTTTCCCATTTTTCCTCTAGTACAGATCCATGTTTCTATAACACCCAAACTATTGGTATGGTCATTCCCCACAACAATTTCTCACTGTGATCCAGAACAGGTATCAGATTCTCCTCAAAGGACACATCTATCTCAAGGTCAACCTCATCTACATAGATCACATTAGAATGGCTGGGGTGATACCACTACAGTTTTGACACATGGAAAACAACACACATAACATTGAATTTATGTGGAAGGGCCAATCAGTATGCCACCACCTCGATTCTCTTCACTACTTCAAATAGTCCTACAAACCTAGGCAATAAATTTCCCTGCCTCCATATCATGTGGCGACCCAACCTTGGTGACAACTGAAGGAATACATGATCACCATATGTAAACTCTAGGGGCCATCTCTATCTATTAGAATACGACTTCTTCCCACTCTAAACCATAGCCACATATTTTCAAATCAACTACACCAGCTCTGACGTCACCTAAAAAAGACTCGGTCCCAATAACTCTGACTCACCTGCATCTAACCAGCATAGTCATCATCTGAAATGTATATCATAAAGTGCTTCATATGGTTCCATCTCTATAGTTTCATGATAACTATTTTTTTAGGAAAACTATATTAATCCAAGTGCTTATTCCAAGAACCACCAAATTCAAGAACACATTCCCAAAAAAATCCTCTAATACATGTATGGTAAGTTATGACTTCCAATCAGTTTGTGGGTAGAAAGATGTACACAACAAAAACTGTGTGCCTTGTTCCTTCTATAAGACATTCTTGAAGCCTAAAGTAAAGTGGAAATTGAAATCTAAAACTCTAGTGTTCGGAACCCCATGAAAATGGACTATCTTATAAACATACAGTTCTCCCAACTATTCTACTGTGAAGGTTTCCCTATTAGGAAATAAATGTTCTAACTTTTTCATTCAATCCACAATGACCCAAATAGAACTATTCTTATTATGTGTCCTTGGAATACCTACCACAAAATATATGGTTACGTCATCCCACTTCCATTTTGGAATATTTAATGACTACAATAGACCTCTAGGTCATTAATGCTCTGCCTTCACCTACTGACATGTGAAAACACTTTTTATGAACCCTGCTATCTCCTTTTTCATGGTTGTCCACCAAAATGATCACCATAGTTCAGAATACATTTTTTCACCCTAGGATGTCCTGCCCACTTCAAGGCATAAAATTATTGCATGAGCTCCCCTTGAATTCTCATAGGCACAAAAACTACATTCCTCACATATATAATCTCATCCTCATCTGTTAAATAGTATGAAGGTGTCTCCCCACCTTCAAGGATTTACCTTAATGCTAAATACTCCATATCCTCGTATATCCTATCCCTGATCTGTCTTAAGAGAGTTAACTCTACTGCTACAGAAATAAGAGTCATCTTCTCCTAACTCTACTGAACCAACACATGCATTTCATCTAGAAAAGTCATCATATTCTAATCTCCAATCGACTCAAGTACCAACTGAGTTTGACTTTTTCTGTTCAAGGCATCAACCACACTATTCCCCATTCCAGGTGTATATGATAATTCAAAATCAATGGATTTCATATACTCTACCCATCTTTGTTGCGGAAGATTCATTCCACGCTGCGAAAAGATATACTTCAAGATTTTATGGTCTATAAAAACTATAATATTTTCACCCAAAAGATATAGGTACAAAAACTTAAGAGCGTAAACCACCTTTACCAACTTGAGGTTGTGTGAGGGGAAATTCTATTCATGCGTCCACTTCTAGAGAGCCCCATATGAAACAAAATTATCCACATGCATCAATACGACTCCACGTCCTATCCCAGGAGTGTCGTAATACTCAGTGTACTTTTCACCTGACTCAGGTATGATCAAAATTTTTATTGATGTCAAGTGCTTCTTCAACTCATGGAAAGAATTCTCAAATGCTTCTATCCATTCAATCATTTTCCCTTTCTTCATAAAACATGAAATTACTACTTCCAATAGAGAAAATTTTTGGATGAACCTCTTGTAATATCCAGATAATCCCAAAAATCATCAGATAAAAAAAAATATTGTGATGCTCCCAAGAAACCACTTCATGCACCTATTTTGTCTACTACCACAACTTCTTCCAAGATGATGTTCCCCCAAAAGCATTCCATGTCAATCTGAAACTGACATTTTGATAGCTTGGTGTATAGATAATCCTCTCTCAGTGTACTCAAGATGATGTCAAGATGATGGGAATGATCATCATGAGACTTGTAGTACACCAATATGTCATCCACAAAACCCCAACAAACTGATCCAGGTACGGATGAAAGATCCTTTTCATCAAGGCCATAAACATAACTATAGAATTTCTCAACCCAAATGGAATTATGAAAAACCCATAATGACTATACCTTCTTCTGAAAGCAGTTCTCGATATATCCAAAGTCCAAACTATAACTTGATGATACCTTGATCTCAAATTGAAATTTGAGAAACATAATCCCCCTTCAGCTGGTCAAATAGATCATCAATACACAGAAGAGGATATTGGTTCTTCACGGTCATTTTTTTAACTTTTGATAACTGACACACATCTGTAAACCCCTGGAAAACATCTTCACAAAAAAGATAGGTGATCCCCAAGGAAACGTTCTTGGATGGATAAACCCTTTATCCTCTAAGTCCTACAATTGTGTCTTGAGATCTTGAAGCCCAGCCGAGGTCATTCTGTTTGGTGGAGTAGACATTGGATTAGTCCCCGAGATGATCTAAATAGTGACTTCTACATATCTCTTATATGTAATCCATGAGAATTATTTAGGATTAACATCATGGAATAGTTCTACTACTGGTGGAATGATATCTTACCTACCACTCCGGTCATCATGTAAAAGACTAGAAACATTGGTAGTGATCTCTCACAGTTTCTGAGTAAGTGGCTCATATTGGCATACATGGATATCCCATTCGCCATGATGAACATACTGTCCACCCATGGGAGACACAAAGTTCACTCTCCTGTGGTAACAATCGATGTGGGCTAGATATGTGACTAACTAGTCCATACCCGTAATCAGGTCAAAGCCCATAAAATCAATGACATAAAGATCCCAAAGGAAAAAATACTCTTTGATATCTAGTGAACAACCCTTGCACAAACAGATATATCTAGACCAACTTCCCAACGATGTATCGATATTCATCACTCCGCTTATGAACACCACTTCAAGGATCAAACCATTATGAATATTTGAGTATATAATGGAATTCGAGGCACAAATAGCAAACAAGGAACTTGTTAAAGTATAATCTACACGAATTGTACCTCTCACTATTGATGACCCATCCTTTCTTTCCACTAGTGTAGGCTGCACTACATGTAATTGTCCTACCCCTCTCCCTTGTGGCATCATCTGACAGCCTTGAGTAAAACCACTCTACTGATACAGCCACTCATACCCTAATGCACCACATCCACTAACTTTATCACCTCATCTAGTATAACTCTAGTTACTAGACCAATAAGGTGTAGAAGACAATATTCCCACACTCTTACTCAACATAACTGCTTCCTCAGCCCCAAGCTACCACTACTTCCCGCAAAACTTCGGTTGGTGCCCCATCTTTCCAAAAAAATGGCACTCCATTGGTGGTTGAGTAAAATGAGTGTGATAGTGTCTTGGCCTACCAGATTGGTGAAAAAGTACATGATAAAGGTCCTATCCAACTGTTCCTCCTAATTGACCACATTTATTTCCACTATCCTTACTATGGTTCTCGCAATTACGCTTCCTACTCTCGGAATAAGCACTCCATAATCATCCAGTGATAACCACCTGTATAGTACTGGAAGCTTCCTTTAGGTTCCCCTTTGAAATGAGATATTGATTCACCAATTTTTAGAACTTTTTTAGCCTAAAGATATTCACATAAGACTTAATTTTACACTTAATTCTGTCCTGAAATCATTTTTCCAATGAAACCTCATCTATTTCCAAAGATGGAGAAAAATGGTTACATCTATGAAACGTTCAGCGTAATCCATTATAAAATGGCCTCCCTGGGTCAGATGCATAAACTCTGAAGTATTCTCTTGTATCAATGTCTCTAGATAGAAGTGTTCTAATAACTTCTCCAAAAAGTCCTTCCATAATATATCATCAGTCTGTCTAGATAAAACCTGAATGTCCCACTAATGCTTCGTTGACCCCCATAATATATAAGAAGCTAACACGACCCTCCTCTTAGCCAATGTCTCCAAATGGTCATGTATCATCTCTATATAGTCAATCAGAATTCAGCTCCCTCAGGTCCACCCAATACAGTAAAAGATAGAGGGTGGTAAGCTGAAACTCACTTGTCAACTCAGAAATGATTTTCAAAACCCACCATGGGTCTCACTCCACGAGTTGCATTAAACGAGCAAGGTTCTCTCAGAACATATCCCCTTCCTCCTGAAATGGAACTAACGGTGCCTCATGTTCTTGGTTAGGAAGTTAATTTTGGTCCATACCCCTTATTTTTCCTCTCAACAAGTGTCATGGAGGCATATCTATATAAGTCCAAACACAATTCTTTGGTCTGTTAATGCAGCCTCATAACATTAGTGTAAGAAGAGAAAAAAACGCAACAAGTATCAACATGACCTTCCTTGTTTTTTGACACACGGTCAACACTGAGGCCTTGTCACTACCCTTTACCATCATAATCATAGGTTTTGGTTAACAAGGATACACACATTGTCAATAATTAATTAAACCATTTATTAATCACATTATCTCATATTAATTAATTCCATATTTAATTTATTTATTATACACATTTCATCAATCAATATTCTTATTTAGACACCCAATTATTTCAAATTTTCATCATTTTTCATTCTCACAAAATGAAAAAATAGTTCAAGTTCATCAACATACCGATAACCCATTTTCTCGGGAGTGCCAAGAATGATGTGTGTCACAATAAACCTACATGCATATAATGATGCATGAAGACTCCACTCTCGTGGATTTTAAGGCGATGAGTGAAAGTTCAACCATTTTCAAAAAAAAATATCACATCACACCACAAGTGCATCACCCAAGGTGAAATAATATCCAACTGTAACAATAAACAAAAATCACAACAATCCCACCCTGAGTACCAAAATTTCTACTGGTACATGGGTTTACAACTCCCACGAATGTGCTCATTACCAAGCCTCAACTCTTCCTAGTCTCCTATATACATTTCCCAAAATAGTATGTCAAAATATGAAGAAGTAATGAAAAATTATTTGATAACACATTGTGACATCCTGACCTGGGTGCCACTAAACAGTTTCCCATGCTGCTTGGTCACATGCCCTCAAGCGCGCCTCCTCATACACTAGAGGGTTCTGACTAGTAGCAGCGGTCTAGTAAGGTAAGTCATGGGGTAAATATACACTCTTTTTATCAGAGTAAAATACCAATAGAAGCAAACAAAAATAACCAAGTGTAGAAGCATATAATTAACCAGAAAAATAACAAGTCACATGATAATCAAAACAGAAAATTCAATATTCAGATGAAATATAAAACATTCTATGAAAACGAATGTTCCAATTTTCTAGAATTAATCAAGAAATAAATACACGACGACTCCTAAGAGGGTCCCGTACCACATCCATTTCCCTCCAACATTCTCCATTCCCAAACATCAATAAATCTCAAGGCCTTTCCCTTCATCTGATCCTACAACAACAAAGTCTACTCAGGTTCCAATCAGGTGGCCCGATTAGGGTGTGAGTATACCTTAGTACGCCACCACTAACAGTGTCTAAAAGAAGTCTAGTCAAAAGATAGTGTACACAATTCCATGAAGCAATAATTACAATTCATAATTAAACAATTATCAGATTCTCACCCATTACTTAATCATCAAATTAGACCCCATTTTAATTCGTGTCAAACATTATGATCATAATTCATTATTTTAATTAATTTGTTATTGAACTCCATATCAAGCACCCCAAATCTCATTCAGTGTTTAAGGCCATGTTAAGCACCCCAAATATCATTCTGTGTAGATATCTATGTATAAGAACCCACATCAATAGCTTGCATAATTATTGGGGAGGAATGCCATGTTGAAGTCCCATCTTTTAAATCGGTCTAGAACTCCATGTCTAGAACCCTTATTCTCAATCATTTAAAAATTATTTAATTCTCAACAATTAACCACATTATTACCTTACCAATAAAAATATTAGTTAAACCTATCAAATCCTATTAGTTAACTCAACAATTAACTAAGCACATAACCCATTAATAAACTCATTTATTAATTAATCAATCAATAAAAATATTATTCCTTAATTAATTATTCAAAATTAATTATCAAAATCAAATCTCAAAATATCATAATTAATTATCACAATTAATTAACTTTAATCAACACCATGACACATAATTAAGTCACTGTTAATTAATACACATAGTTAAACATCATCTCATAATTAATTTCCCCAAATTAATTATCTTAACAAAACCAATTCAATATATTAACCCATAAACAAAATATTCAAATCAAATATCTATTTGGGAATCCCCTTTGTTCCATGAGTAAATCAATAATTAATCATCTATATCTCTAATGAATCATTAAGTCAAATTAACATTCCTAATTAATCTAATTTAGGAAACCAATTATCAAGGGAAGCTATCAAATAAATGTTATAAAATAAACATATCAAATGCACGACGATTGGAGTTTTATTTAGACCACCTACCTCAATTAGTTAATGGATGTATGCCCATCAAGAATCCCCAAAATACGAGTGACACAATGACGTTGATCAAGATCTGGATCTAAATCCCAAACCCAAAATTAAGATAAAAAAATCAATATATTTTAAATTTAAATCTAGATCCACAATCATAGATCTAGATCTCAACTTGAAGGATTAGATACATGGAAACAATGGAGATATTCTAGGAGAAGATCAAATAAAGAGAGAGGAATGAATGCGATAAGTATCGAGATGAAATCCTGTTACAAAAAAGAGAGGGGATCTTAAATTTAGGAATTAGATCTCGAATAATGGTGTTCAAATTACATTGGAATCCCTCTGGAAGGCTCTATGATCAGCAATAATTCATGAAGCCCAAGACCTGGTTGAAATATACGATTTTTGGGAGTTCTAGTGATTTAATAACCAATTTAAAAATAATTAAAACCCACTTGCATTGTTTCCTAGGAAGGGTCACACTTTTATGGTAAACCGTGCAAAAACATTGTGGACATCTCTATCCAGGTTTTCATGGTTCACATGGTTTAGGCGCACAGTTTTTCAAAACATGTACAAACCATGCACAACCCTCAGTCTATTAATTTTTCTTAAAAACTCACCCAAATGTATTCCAAGCCAAAAATCCAAAGAAAAGGTACTTAAAACCCTCTAAATTACCAACAAAATGTTCCTAAGATGTCTCTGTAAAAAGGTCAGGATCTTACAAATATTTTATTGGGAATGGTGAGATCAATTATGAGTCATGTTAGTCTTCCATTATCATTTTGGGGATGTTCATTACACACTGCGGCACACATACTAAACCAAGTACCATATAAATTGATAAATGGTATTACATACTAATTATGGAGTGTAATATAAACCATTTTATCAAATTTACATGTGTTGGGAAGGGAAACGTTTGTTAAGTCCTCTTTAGGTATCAAACTTTCACCCCAAGGCACAAAGTGTACCTTTATAGGATAACCCAAGAAAACAAGGTGATATAACCTATACGAAACCTTAGAAAAAATGTTATAGTGGAAATACATGCCATATTACTTGAGAGGGATCACAAATCAACAATTGATAGTGAGAGTGAGATAAAATTTGATAATGTCTCAGCTCAAAGAAATAAAGAGTTGGTACATGATCGAATTCCACAAAGATCCATGGAATAAGAAATTGTTTGAGAGATATAAGAACTATGTAGGAGTAGAAGAGATGATAGATAACCCAATGGTATGGTTTTCTAGTTAACAAGGATGATGAATAATTATTATTAAATAATAATAATCCTCTAACCTATAAGGAATTAGTAAGTGGCATAGATGTTACTGAGTGGCAAGAAGCTATGAATTATGAAATGGATTATATGTACCAAAACTAATGTTGGATTTTGGTAGATCCTCTAGTGGATTTAAATCCATTTTGTTGAAAATGGGTATTCAAGAAGAAACTGCACATGGATGGAAATGACGGTACCTATAAGGTACGAATGGATGAAAAAGGGGTTAAATAACATCAAGGCATTGACTGTGAAAAAACCTTTTCACTGGTTGCAATGCTAAAACCCATCAGAATTATACATTCCATTATGGATTACCATGAAAATGAGAATCGGAAAATGTATATCAAAATAACCTTCCTTAATGGTAACCATTAGGAATATGTATACATGAGACAACTTGAATGGTTTGTGACTAAAAAATGAAAATAAGATATTAAAGTTGCAAAAATCCATTTAGGGATTAAAGAATGAATCCAGATCATGGAACATTCATTTTAATTACTCTAGAAAAAAATTTGTTTTATAAATAATGAATGTGATCCTTGTGTCTAAAAACGGTTTAGTTGGAGCACAATCATTTTCTTAATAGTATATGTTGATGACATATTACATAATGGAAATGAAATACGTGTATTACAATTTGTTAAGGAGTGGTTGAATAAATGATTTTCGTTGAAATAATTGGGAATGGAAACATATATTATTAGGATTAGAATACATTAGGATATATCCAAGAGTTTGATCATCCTATATAAAATTACATACATTGAAAAGACAATGAAGATATTCTATATGGAACAATCAATGAGGGGATTGTTTCCAACAACACATGGAATTTGTCTTTTTAAGAAAATGTGTCCTCTGACCCATGGGGAATGAAATATAATGAAACTTATTCCATATGGATCAGTGATTCATTCATTCATGTACGATATTTTATGTACTAGGATAGATGTCTCCTACACATTAAGTGTGATAAAAAGATAAAATGCTGATTCAGGTGACTCCCATTTGATAGAAATCAAGACTATCCTTAATTATCTGATGCATACTAAGGATATTTTCCTAGTTTGTAGAGGTTATGAGGAACTAGTAATCATAGGATATGAAGATTCAAGTTTTTAAACTGATCAATATGACATGAAGTCACAAACAAGTCACATCATCACTCTAAATAGAGGTACATTGAGCTGGAAGAGCTCAAAAAAGGCTATGTTTGTAGATTCTACAGTATATTATAAGTACATTTTATCTTCTGAGGTAGCTAAAGAAGCCGTTTGGAATAAAAATTTCATCCAAGATCTTGATGTGGTACCTTGAATTAAAGATCACATCACTCTATTTTATGAATATACTACAGTGGTGGCTCTCACAAAAATCCAAGGTCACATCAATAGATGAAGTACATACTTCAGAAGTATAACCTTTTGAGGGATATCTTTCAGAGAGGTGAAGTTATAGTGACCAGTATTTCCAAATAAGACAATTTGGAATATCCCTTAACAAAAGAATTGACTCAGTTTAAACATGATAATCATGTAAAGTCTAGCATACTAAAACACGTAGGTAGTTAGCTGTATTATATTTTAGAGTATGTTAGAGTTTCTATACTAGAGCCAAAAATTTGTACTTTTATTACATGAATATATGATTTATTAAAAATTAAATTAAACATCTTATTGCATATTTCTTATTGTTCTCCCTAGATTTAATGTAATAATTCCCTAGGGTATATTTTTTATTGATAAGTTCATAGTAGTTCCCAACTATGATGAGAACTGTAAAGTGATATGAAAATATTCTTAATATAGTTCCATTTTTTGATAATATACTATGATGTGACACATAGTATATAGATCATCTGGTGCGATTACATGTAAGCAGATGAGATTTATTCTCATGAAGTCTACAAGTGGTAGTCTCAAATATAGGATATTATGAGAATAGAACCTCTAGTGGGAATTCCACATGTTTTGGTGTCCTCATATATTCTTATATACGAGAATGTGTAATGGTCTTTAGGCTTTGTGATTATCATTAATTCATTTCATGAGTCACATACATAGATTTGCTGACAAAAACCGTCGCACCATATGTTGGTGAGAATTAGGGTATGTTGGGTGATTCACAAACGACATGTTATTAATGGATAAGCTAAGGAATAACTTTTC
Source organism: Viscum album (assembly GCA_963277665.1). Taxonomy (NCBI): domain Eukaryota; kingdom Viridiplantae; phylum Streptophyta; class Magnoliopsida; order Santalales; family Viscaceae; genus Viscum; species Viscum album. The sequence goes on from OY728164.1 coordinate 1,824,222,004, forward strand.
CATTCCATATTTATAGAGGTTGATATCTCATCCCTTTGATTAAAATATAACTATGACACTAAATTCCATGGACATGGTGTAATGACGAGTTTATTTCAGATAGTCAATGAATGATGTATCGAGCATATAGGTTGAGGACACCTTCATGCAACCTTCATGATGAGATATTTTGATAAAGGTATTATATTACATAGTGAGTGTTCATATTTGGTTGTCATAATTACGAATTTAATTTATTTCTCTTGGGTGCCTTGACACATTGCTAGATAGTAATTTGGACTTTAGGAAAGCCCGCCTAATGCCAATGAGAAATAATCCCACAGGGTCAAAAACTAAGTGTTTCTGTTGTTCTTGATTAAATTATTTTTTAATTTTATTAATGAAAGAAATATTATTCTAAATACCAAGGAATAATATTATTCAATTTATATTGATCACATAAATTAAATAAATATTTATTCACCAGATTGTGAATAATGTTTTTATTTATTTTATTGAATACTTAACAAATATTTATTTACTAGTTTGCGAAAAAAAATTTATTTAAGAGAATAAAATATTTATTCTGGTGTTTAATAAATTCATGAGGAGTTTGAATTGACCAAGACCATGTTCAATGATAAAATATTTATGTACGATTCGTTAAATATTAGTTATACATTTATAGTAAGTCAAATCACCGCAAATTATTATTATTATTATTATTATTATTATTATGTGGAATGGGATTTCATTAATGGTTATAATTATATTTAATGGTTGTTATTCATTTAAATTTCGTAACAGAAATCCCAACTCTATAAATAGACAACTATGTCTATTGTGAAAAACATTCCAAAAAATTCCATGTTTGGGAATAGATAATTATTGCAAAGAACGAATTATCTATCGACTGATCCTCCTCACTTACTTTCAAGTATAAGAAACCAAAGGGATAATTTCTTCAATACCGAAGAATAATTAATCAAGAATGAACAATGCAAAAAATTCGATTCACCACACTAGAACCCAGAGAATGAGTGTCATTACTTCAAGACCATTGGAGCATGTGTGGATCACTTCTAGAGATATTATACCCTCGATCCTCACAAGTGTGATAAAGGAAATATAGAAATTCCTTTTTGGATGGTCAAAAATCATTAGTGAAGAATGTTTATAAGACCATGTGTTTATTTCTTCAGATATCAAATAAATTAATTATAAATTTTATGTTAAAGATCATAACTCGTTATTTAGGGAAATTATTATTAAAATAAATTTTAATATATCCCCTCCACCTCAATTATTGTTTTGAACATGGAACCATTAATCAAGTCTCCCCCTTTCTCCCACAACATGGTAAAAACTAAGGCACTATCTCTACCCTTAACCATCATACAATAAAGTATTTTTTAAAAATGGTAAACACATTCTCATTATTCATGTTTTCATTTAATCAACCATTTATTATCATCTTGCATCATTTTAAAATATTTTTCAATTTCATATTTGGCATAATTTTCAATTTAATTTCCAAAGAAAGGAAAAATAGTTCAATTTAAACAAGTTACCCATGAACCATTTTCTCATGCATTCAAAAAATGATTCATTTCATAGTAACCCTGAGTGCCAGGAAAGATGCGTGAAAACTCAACTTTAATGCCATAGTAGTCCAGCAGTCAAATATCAAAAAATCTGAAAATCAATAATCATAGCACACAACAAGTGCATCACACAAGGTGAAATAATATTCAATTGTAACATAAAAAAAATAAAAAAAATTCCCACCTTGGGTACTTTGTTTTCCCCCTGCACATATGGTAGATACTCTCATGCACGAGCTCATAACCAAGGGCCGACTCTTCCTAGAAATCCCGAGTAGTGTGTGAGTACAAGTCAGTAGGCCACCTCCAATGGAGTCTAAAACAATATCCATTAAAAAATGTGTATGAAATTGTATAAATAAATAAGTACAATGCATAATTAAACATTTATCTAATTATCATTTATTCTTTACTTAACCATATTGAATCATGGGTTCCCTAGGAAACCCATACCACAATGCATGCTTCATCACACGTTGGAGTCTGATGTGTTCCTAGTTAATATCATATCTTAATACCTACTTCGGTTCATGATGTAACCTAAAGTATTCAAAGGTGATATCATATCTCAATACCTGCTTCGGCTCATTATGAAGCTCAAAGTATTCCCAAGTGACGTCATATCTCGATGTTCCTTTGTTACCATTCCTAAATTCATATTTTAATTCCCCTATTACCATTCATACTACACACAATAGAATGACCATGTTCCCATCCTTTAATTCATACGTGAATTACTATGATTCCATTCATACATCACACATTAGAATGACCATGTTCCCATTCTTTAATTCATACTTGAATGATCATGTTACCATTCAGACATCACACATTAGAATGACCATGTTTCTATTCTTACACCACACATTAGAATGACCATGTTCCCATTCATACATCAATCTTTAGAATGACTAGGTTCCCATTATTTAATTATCATTTGATTGACCATGTTACCATTTATAAATCACACATTAATTCAACAATTAATTAACCACACAATTTCCATTACTAATTCAACAATTAATTTAACACAACAATTTCCTTAATTAATTTAAAAATTAACTAATCACATCAACAATATTAATTAATTAAAAAACTAATTAATCACATCGATTTCACTAGTTAATTCAAACATTAACTAATTAAATCGATAACATTAATTAATCTGACAATTAATTAATAACATCTGATATTTTAGTTAATTAAATAATAAACTAATAAAACCAATTCCTCAAGTTAATTCATCAATTAACAAATTATATCAATAATGTTAATTAACTTGAAAATTAATTAATCACATAAAAAATTAATTAATTCAATAATCAATCAATCACATAAATTATATTATTTAATTCAATGATTAAATAATCACATCAATAAAATTAATTAATTCAATAATTAACTAATCACACCTATTACTCCAGTTAATTAAAAAATTAACGAATCACCTAAATAATAATAATAATAATAATTAATTCAATAATTAAAAATTCACATCAATTATTCTAGTTAATCCAAAAGTTAACTAATCACATCAATAATATTAATTTATTCAATAATAACCTAATTAAATCAATTACTCTAGTTAATTCAACAATCAACTAATCACATCAATAATATTAATTAATACAATAATTAACTAATCACATCAATTACTCTAGTTATTTCAACTATTAACTAATCACATAAATAATATTTATTAATTTAACAATTAATTAATCACAAAAATTACTCTATTTAATTCAAAAATCATCTAATCACATCAATAATAATAATTAATTCAACAATAAACTAATCACACAAATTAATCTAGAAAATTCAACAATTAACTAGTCACATCAATTTCATTTCTAAATCAATAATTTGTTAATAAAATAAACCACATTAATTAATTCCACAATTAATTAAGTATATAAATACCATTAATTAATTCATCAATTAATTAATTGATATCTAAAACTCAATAATTATGTATTTCAGTAATTAATTTAACAATTAATTATTCCTGATCTAAAATCCCAATATCCCAATTTCACATTTCCCTTAATTAATTAATTTACTAAATTAATTAATTTAATCTAGAACACAATTGATAAACATCTAATAGAAATTCTATAATTACATACACAAAATTGAAATCAAGAATATATGATTTTTAATTTTAGGCCACCTATATTAATTTATTGAATAATGATCACCCAATGGAAATCCCCAAAATTGAACAGCATAATGATGTAGATCGTGATCAAAATCTAAAACCCCAAATCATGATTAAATAATCCAAGATCTATTAAATCTAGATCTAGATCCAGAAAAATAGAGAATAACTACTCTCCAAAAGAATGAGGGAAGAAAGGAGGATGACTGTAAAAGTAATGGGATATAATCCACTTACCAGGAGGGATAAAGATCTTTGATCCATGATTTTAAAAGTGAATAATAGAGGTCATGAAGTCTTTAAATTCTTCTAAATGTCTCCAAAATCATGAAATAGGATCTAGGATCGAATGATTGTTTATTTTCGGTTAATGAAGGGGTTTGGGTATTTAAACAAACTAAAATTCAGGTCAACATAATTCTTAGGAATGGCTTGCTAGGTAAGGGTGTGCAGTTTTCTCTAACTATGCACCTAAATTCTATGCCTCTTTTATAGGGGTGAAAAATTACACCTAAGAGGGCGAACAATTACTCTTAAGAGGGAACCAAACTTGATAAACCATGTGCTAACCATGAAAATACCCTCTATTTGGGTACGCATGATTAGCTCGGTTGGGGAACATGGTTCACTCTAACTATGAACCTACCATTCACAACCCCTTATTCTTCCATTTTTCTCAAGACATCATCCAAACACACCCCAAGGTAAAACCCAAATGAAAATTACTCAAAACTAAAAAAAGAGTTCCTAATAATGAGATCGATAAAACTCTAGGGAATTTTAGGGTCTTACACAATGGGAGTGGAAATACCTTTTCTCGATCCATTAACAAAGCCAAGGATCACAAGGATTCAGTGAAGATAATGGTAGATAAAACTACATGCATTGTAATTATATTAAAATAATGTTTCTGTTGCTTCTAATAAACTGAATCGAACTCATGTTGAACTTACTATTAACTGAATTTAGCTACCTTATAGCAACCCAAATGTTAAACGCACTTTAATTCATGAATTGTAACATAATTTCCTAAAAATACCAGATATGAATTTAGAGGTCTAGTGTCTTTGGATGATTAGATACAAAAATAAATCATCTTATACAAAAAAAAATCTTATTTAAAACTCCACATAGTTCTTTTAACTCCCATAGACCTCATAAAACTACATAGGATAACCTGAGGAGAATACCTAAAGGGTGATCTAGAAATACAACTAAAGGAATAAACATGAAAATAAATAAAAACATGAGAGTAAATAAGCATAACATTATATCACAAAGAGAATGATCATAAGAAAGAAAACATGGAATAAGTTAATGAAATAATATAATCATGGATTAATAATATAAGGCCCCAGCCTTAAACCTTACTTAATCTTGAGTTATTACAAGATTATACATTGAGGATCTTTTCGGGTTTAGAGTTTTCGAGAATTAGATCATAAAACTTGCATTACATTCCACATATAAACAAAGTGGTTACATAGAGATAGTATTCTTCATTCCCATCAATAGAAACACATTTAAAATAAAACATGGATTAATTCTTGACACATCCTTGACTCTATCATCTTATCATGTACCTTTCCCTTGACCTGTGAAAAACATTTCAAAAACATGGGATGAGCATAAAAACTCAGTATGGGTTATAAAAAAAACATATAAAGGAAACATGAGTTCATATATACATAAGAATGAAATCATACTTTACCCATAAAACATAGGCACTTTAACATACCTCATAAAATCATGAATAAATCATAGAAATCATAAGACATAAAGGTAACTTGAGGCATTCATAACATTCTTACATAGGGAGTAACCCTCTTGGTTACGTTTGGAATACCCATCACAGTATATTCCCTAAAATCTCTTCGGAGAAACCTTAACGTTTCACTCCTTCGCGTTACCCAATGCATTGGAGAGCTATAACGGGCTCACCCACCCTTAGTTTATCACGGAACCACCCGTCTTCATAATAATGCCCAAGAACATGCATAAAGGAAACATAAAATTTCCACATTTCAATCACGAGATATCAATACAACAAATTGATATAAAAACATTATGAAAACCATTTTCAATACTAAAATAAAATAAAAGTAAAACATGGTATTTATTTTTCTTTCAAAAATAAGGTATGGCTTGTAGAGGAAGTCGAAACTCAAATAACGGTTACGACGGCGGAGAAGTTGTTGTCGCCGCATACGTACGACAAAAACATTCCCTTTTGTCGTTTAGTAAACTCTTCATATAAAAAATATTCCTTTTGAATAAACGTAAAAGTCAAAGGGGTTGATACACCGTATAAAATAAAGTTGTGTATAAAATAAAATATGCCTCAACGAAAGGAGATTGAGACGAAGTCCCATACCTCGTATCCGACTTGACCCGACCGTTCTTTAATCTCCTGAATAATAAACTTGAGTTAATCTCTACTTTCTTATGAATCTTTTTCAAGTTAATTATTCCTTTTATACCATGTTATGAACATCATGTAATCAGTTAATTTAATAATGTTCATTTTGTCGGTATTTGGTTCTTAAGTCAAAAATAGACTTCTTACACTTACATGTTGTTAATTTGGTCATGGGTTCGTTATATCCAGAATGATATTAATGATTTGGATAACATATATATAATATATATTCATCATATACATGTATTTATAATATTACATCACATTTAGAGGTAAGAAATGAAATGCACCGTTCATGGAGACGGTAAGCCGTACGTACGCATGAACGCTACTTCCATTTCTATTTCGTATTTTCTGGAATGGAATCATAATGATATAAAGGTATATTATAATTCCAGTATAATATCATATATAATATCATAGTTCCATCCTTTATATGTCCCACATATGGTATTTAACAAATCAAATCACTTTGAGGGGGCGGTAGTCCGCACTTCCTAAAATGAAGATATCGTGTTTACCCATAATGGAAACCATAAAGGTATGCCCATAATTAAAAAAAAACAGAAGCTTAAGGAAAAAATAAACATATTATATATCATATATAAAAATAGTGACATCATAATGGCCACCTTGGAAGGTGTTAAATGAGTATTGAACAATCATCGTTTCGGGAGGCAGAATTTCGCCATCCACGGAAACCGTATGTTCTTTAACCATTTGATGTAGTTGTGTGAGAGTGTAGCTCAAATATATCTTATAACAATATCCTAGTATATTGAAGATACTGGTGTTGTTACAAAATAAGTAAATAAAAAGATTTTAGGGGGTTGGAGAAGCAAAATAAAACAAATGAACATGAGAGAATGAATTACATTAAAAAGTGTAACTCCTTTTGATTTGAGCCTAAAGGCTTCCTTTGAAAGGATTATTCCCAATGGGAATCCTCTAGGATGAGGCGAGGGATGTGGAAAGAGTAAATGGGCAGGTTTTGGCCGAGCCAAAGGCTTGAGAAGTGTGTGAAATGAGGTAGAGGTGGGGGCCTTTTATAAGAGGAGAGGAGGGGCACTTTTGGAAAGTAAAGAAATATTACTTTACTTGAAAATGTGTTTCGGTTTTAAAAGGTCCCACATTGATAGAATTAGTGGATAAGGTGATAATTTTCGAAATAAACTCATCCAATTGGTTTTGGAAATGTTTAGTTCATAGATTTTACATTATCTTTCTATTTTATTTAAATCGTCAAATAATGATGTCATCGCTGCATCATTATTATGTCATAAATAATTAAATTTATTTAATGTCTAAAAATTATTAAAAAAATACTATGATATAGGAAATCGTTTTATCTTTCCAATGACTATTTATAATCAAAATTTGGACTTGTATAACCCCACTTAAAAATTGTTTTCGTAAAACATATTATGTTTGTGTCATTTTCACTTTAACATTAAATAAAAAGTAATTTATGTCATTTCCCAACAAAAGTGGATCCATGGGGTCCCCAAGTTGACCCATGGCATGTCATGGTCGGCCATGACACAACCAATGAGGTTGGGACATGTGTCTAGGTCATTTCATTTTATTAAAGTATTATTTATACCTTAAACTACACTAATTACCACTAATCGCGATTAAGAACTTAATAAGTTACTATTCACCAAAAAATTTATTTTAATCTCATTGAACCACATTTTACTTCTTAATGACAACCATGTATGTCGGATTTTCAAAATTCAATACACATTAGTGGTAAACTTTCATTTAACTGAAAAATCAGTTTGCTTGATTATCACTTAGTGGTTTCACTATTCATCAAAAATTGGAGTTTTTCAGAAAATTACAAAAAATTCACCCTAAGCTATATTTGATATTCCGAATTCAAAAATGAAGTCTATTTTACAAATTCAAATCATATAATTCACATTAATTAATTTAATAATTAATTCCCGCTGCCAGAGCAAATAGCGTGTTTTTACAAAACAATAAGTATCAAAAGATTGACACCAGTTTAAGTCTAATTTCAAAGTGAAATTGATTCCAATGATCACCATTGGATAAAATGGTAAAAATATATTATAATTTCACTTCAAAACCAATTCAAAACATAATCTAATCATATAAATAAATTAGATTAAAAAGCAGTTTTGATGTAAAATGCAGTATTTTTCACTATTCATTAAAAAATGAACATTGTCAGAAAAATACCAAAAATTCACACAAGGTAAATTTGATGTCGCAATCATAAAGGATAAGTTTATTTTGACAAACATAGTTTATAAAATTGTCAAAATATAGATTCAAAAATGGTTTTCCATCAAAAGGAGGTAAAACAATCTTTTAAGAATATTAGTGTATTCCATGCATAAGATTGTATTTATTTTCATTTTAAGCCTCTATAACACTATCTTAATCATTAATAGAAATAGATAAAAATATCTATTATTCATTACTTACTTGGGATGTTACATCCTTCCCCCCTTTAGAAAATTGCGTCCCCACAATTTATTTATTTATCGAATAAATGGGGGTACTTATCCCTCATTGCATTTTCAGATTCCCATGTTGCCTCTTCAATCATGTGGTTTTTCCACAAAACCTTTACCTGGTGAATCACTTTATTCCATAACACTTGCTCCCTGTGGTCAAGAATCTAGACCGGTTGTTCCTCATAAGATAGGTTCTCTTCTAGCTGAACTACCTCTGGACTCAAAACATAAGATGGATCTGGCATGTACTTTCTCAACATCGAAACATGAAAAACATTGTGTACCTGAGATAAACTCGGAGGTAAAGCCACTCGGTATGCAACTGATCCAACTCTCTCCAGAATTTCGTATGGTCCAATGAACCTTGGACTCAACTTTCCTTTCTTACCAAATCTCATCACGCTTTTCGAAGGAGAAACCTTGAGAAAAACATGATCACCTACCTCGAAAGATAGATCCTTCCTTCGGTTATCCGCATAACTCTTCTGCCTGCTCTGAGCTGTTCTCATGTGTTTCTGAATCAGCTGAACTTTTTCTGCCATCTCTTCTACCAATTCTGGTCCCATCAACTTCCTTTCACACACTTCATCCCATAAAGCTGGAGTTTGACACCGCTTCCCATATAATGCCTGAAATGGTGCCATCTGTATACTGGAATGAAAACTGTTATTATATGAAAACTCAACCAAAGAAAGATGTTGGTCCCAACTTCCCTGATAATCCATAGAACAAGCTCGTAGCATATCCTCCAATGTCTGAATTGTTCGTTCTGACTGCCCATCTGATTGAGGATGAAAAGCTGTAATAAAATTTAATTCAGTACCCAACGACTTCTGAAGGCCTTTCCAAAAGTTAGAAGTAAACCTGGGATCACGATCCGATACAATGGAGAGAGGAACTCCATGTAACCTGACTATCTCTTTAAGATAGAAACGGGAAAGTTGATCAAGAGAGAAAGTATCTCGTATAGCAAGGAAATGAGTAGATTTGGTCAAGCGATCAACAATAACCCAGATTGCATTATTACCTCGAGATTTCTTCGGTAATCCAACAACAAAGTCCATTGATATATTCTCCCATTTCCACTCTGGCACTGGTAAAGGCTGAAGCATCCATTTCGGTAACTGCCGCTCTGCTTTAACCTGCTGACAAGTCAAACACTTCATAGTAAAATCAGCAATATCTCTTTTCATTCCATCCCACCAGTAATACTCCCGCAGATCTCTATACATCTTAGTACTGCCCAGATGAACTGAAAACGGAGAACTATGAGCTTCACATAACAACTCTCTCTTCAACTGTGAATCACAAGGCACACACAATCTCTTCCCAAATCTCAAAACGCAATCATTATCAATGTTGAATTCAGGAAACTTACCTTTCTGAACCAGCTCTACCCTTTTCTGCAACTCACTGTCTTGCTTCTGTTCTTGCTTGATTCTATCTGATAGAGATGATCTCACTGATACCTGAAACAAAACAGAAGGACTTCCTACACCAACAACTTCTATGCCAAATTTCATCAAATCGTTAACCAAAGGATCACGTTCCAACCGCAACATTGTTAATGAAGCATTACTTTTTCGACTCAAAGCATCTGCCACTTTATTTGGTTTTCCCAGATGGTAATGAATTGTACAATCATAATCCTTGATTAATTCCAGCCATCTCCTCTGTCTCATGTTTAACTCTTTCTGAGTGAATATATACTTTAAACTTTTGTGATCAGTATATATTTCACACTTTACTCCATACAAATGATGCCTCCAAATTTTTAAAGCAAAAACAACAGCAGCTAATTCCAAATCATGTGTAGGGTAATTTACCTCATGAGTTTTCAACTGTCGTGAAGCATAAGCAATTACCTGATCATTCTGCATTAGGACGCAACCAAGTCCTTTCAATGAAGCATCACTGTATATAACAAACTCACCATTCCTGGAAGGTAGTGCCAAAACTGGAGCATTCACCAATCTTCTTTTCAATTCCTGAAAACAATCATCACATTCTTTTGTCCAGATAAACTTAACACCCTTCCGAGTTAGCTTAGTCATTGGACTAGATAACCGTGAAAAATTTCTAACAAACCTTCGGTAATAGCCCGCCAAACCAAGGAAGCTACGAATCTCGGTTACATTTGTGGGTCTTGGCCATTCTTCCACAACTTTTGTTTTTGCATGATCAACAATTATTCCATCTTTAGAAACAATGTGACCAAGGAAAGAAATTTGTTGCAACCAAAACTCACACTTTCTGAATTTCCCATACAATTTCTTTTCTTTTAAGGTTTGCAAGATAACCCTTAAATGTTTTTCATGCTCCTCTTTACTTTTAGAAAACACCAAAATATCATCAATGAAAACCACCACAAACTTATCCAAGAACTCATGGAAAATTCTATTCATTAAGTCCATGAATACAGCAGGTGCATTGGTTAGCCCAAAAGGCATTACTACAAATTCATAATGGCCATATCTTGTACGGAACGCGGTCTTCAGAATATCTGCCTCCTTTACCTTCAGCTGATGGTATCCCGATCTCAAGTCAATCTTTGAAAAAAACTGAGCTCCCTGGAGCTGATCAAACAAATCATCGATATGAGGCAAAGGATATTTGTTCTTAACAGTGATATTATTCAAGGCTCTATAATCAATGCAAAGTCTCATAGAACCATCTTTCTTTTTAACAAATAAAACAGGAGCACCCCATGGTGATGTGCTAGGTCTAATGAAACCTTTCTCTAATAAATCTTGCAATTGCTCCTTCAACTCTAAAAGTTCAATTTGTGCCATTCGATAAGGGGGTTTTGAAATTGGCTTAGCATCAGGAACTAAGTCAACAGTAAACTCAACTTCCCGATCTGGTATTATTCCAGGCAACTCATCAGGAAAAACATCAGGATACTCATTTACCACTGGCACATCATTAATCTGAATAGTTCCTTTATTTTCAACGACGTGTGCAAGGTAACATTCATTTCCATCTTTTACAAGTTTCTCGGCCTCTTGATATGTTATCAAAAGTAAGGGTTCATTCTGGTAAACAAACTGAAAGTCTTTCTGAAAAGAAACTTCTTTAGCTCTACAGTCAATCTTAGCATGGTAAATAGAGAGCCAATCCATACCCAAGATAACATCAAACTCTTCTAGAGGTAGAAAAATAAGGTTTGCAAGTAGGTTCTTTCCACATATAAGGATAGGAAGATTCTTATAAATTCTTTTTTCCTTGACACTTCCCCAAGGTGTTTTTAACAAAAGTTCAGGAGTCATTTCTTGAGATGGTATTCCCATTTTACTAGAAAAGGTTTCAGAGATGAAAGAATGTGTAGACCCCGAATCAAACAACACACTGGCATAATCTGAATAAACAAACAAAGTACCTGATACAACTTCATTTGATGGCCCGACATCTGCTGAAGTAGTTGCAAAGGATTTCACCACCCCTTTCTGCTTGTAGTCTAACTGCTTCCCATCACTCAAGCTCATTGTCGGACACTCGTTTGCATAGTGACCCATCTCATTGCACTTATAACATTTCACTAACTGTAAATCAAATTTGTTCTTACCTTCACCTTGATCCTTTTCAGTGCAATCACGAGCCTTATGTCCCATCTTAACACATCGGTAGCACTTCCCAGAATTCAGAAGACATTCCTCAGCATGCCTTTTGCCACATTTATCACAAACTGGAAAATTAGTTATCTTACCATCAAACTTTTTTGAAGAATTCTTACCTTTCTCCTGCCACCTCGGTCTCTTCTTCTACTGGTTGTTATAGAACACTTGGTCATCGGAAAACTCCATTTCCACCTTCTCAGCACATCGAACAAGCTTTTCATAACTTTTAAACTCACGAGAAGCTAATGCCCTTCGATATTTTGGCTTTAATCCTGAGTAAAAACGATTTATTTTACTATCAAGGTCCCGGATAAAATTTGGAGCATACCTTGCCAATCGAGGGAACCTTTCTTCATCGGCAGCCACTGAGTCTTCCTCTTGCCTCAATTCCAAGAATTTATTTTCCATCCTAAGTCGAACAGCCTTAGGAAAATACTTCTCAAGAAACATACCTTTGAATTCATCCCAGTCAAGAGCATCAATCTCATCGGCATCCCTGATATTTTTAACCATAGACCACCACTGATCTGCTTCACCCTCCAAACGGTAAATAGCAAGACTAACCTTTTGATTGTCTGAACACCCCATGACATCAAAAATCTTCTCCAGTGCTTTAATCCACCCTTCAGCTAGCACATGGTCAGATGATCCTCTGAATGATGGTGGATGTTGCCTCATGAAATGTTACACCACTGACATGTTCCTCTGCGGTTGATCTGGCTGATCTCGTGCATGGATACCACCGCCATTTATCGCTTGAGTCAACTGCGCCATTACTGCAACAAACTGTTCAGTTCCAATTCCGACCATTTCTGGATGCTGATTTGGAAGGTTATTTCCTTCTGTATGCCTTCCTAGCACTCCTTCCATGTTTCCTCTGCGGAAAACCATTCTGAACAAACATGTCTTAGATGAAGCAACATGGTAATCTTTAAATGCTATATCATTTCAAAAAAAATATTTTTGGATAATCATTTAATAGAATTCTAACTCTTAAAGTTATCTAAACTGACCTCTGATACCAACTATAAGGCCCCAGCCTTAAACCTTACATAATCTTGAGTTATTACAAGATTACACATTGAGGATCTTTTCGGGTTTAGAGTTTTAGAGAATTAGATCATAAAACATTCATTACATTCCACATATAAACAAAGTGGTTACATAAAGATAGTATTCTTCATTCCCATCAATGGAAACACATTTAAAATAAAACATGGATTAATTCTTGACGCATCCTTGACTCTATCATCTTATCATGTAGCTTTCCCTTGACCTGTGAAAAACATTTCAAAAACTTGGGATGAGCATAAAAACTCAGTATGGGTTATAAAAAAAACATGGAAAGGAAACATGAGTTCATATATACATAAGAATGAAATCATACTTTACCCATAAAACATAGGCACTTTAACATACCTCATAAAATCATGAATAAATCATAGAAATCATAAGACATAAAGGTAACTTGAGGCATTCATAACATTCTTACGTAGCGAGTAACCCTCTTGGTTACGTTTGGAATACCCATCACAGTATATTCCCTAAAATCTCTTCGGAGAAACCTTAACGTTTCACTCCTTCGCGTTACCCAATGCATTGGAGAGCTATAACGGGCTCACCCGCCCTTAGTTTATCACGGAACCACCCGTCTTCATAATAATGCCCAAGAACATGCATAAAGGAAACATAAAATTTCCACATTTCAATCACGAGATATCAATACAACACATTGATATAAAAACATTATGAAAACCATTTTCAATACTAAAATAAAATAAAAGTAAAACATGGTATTTATTTTTCTTTCAAAAAGAAGGTATGGCTTGTAGAGGAAGCCGAAACTCAAATAACGGTTACGACGGCGGAGAAGTCGTTGTCGCCGCATACGTACAACAAAAACATTCCCTTTTGTCATTTAGTAAACGCTTCATATAAAAAAGATTCCTTTTGAATAAACGTAAAAGTCAAAGGGGTTTATACACCGTATAAAATAAAGTTGTGTATAAAATAAAATATGCCTCAACGAAAGGAGATTGAGACGAAGTCCCATACCTCGTATCCGACTTGACCCGACCATTCTTTAATCTCCTGAATAATAAACTTGAGTTAATCTCTACTTGCTTATGAATCTTTTTCAAGTTAATTATTCCTTTTATACCATGTTATGAACATCATGTAATCAGTTAATTTAATAATGTTCATTTTGTCGGTATTTGGTTCTTAAGTCAAAAATAGACTTCTTACACTTACATGTTGTTAATTTGGTCATGGTTTCGTTATATCCAGAATAATATTAATGATTTGGATAACATATATATCATATATATTCATCATATACATGTATTTATAATATTACATCACATTTAGAGGTAAGAAATGAAATGCACCATTCATGGAGACGGTAAGCCGTACGTACGCATGAACGCTACTTCCATTTCTATTTCGTATTTTCTGGAATGGAATCATAATGATATAAAGTTATATTATAATTCCAGTATAATATCATATATAATATCATAGTTCCATCTTTTATATGTCCCACATATGGTATTTAACGAATCAAATCACTTTGAGGGGGCGGTAGTCCGCACTTCCTAAAATGAAGATATTGTGTTTACCCATAATGGAAACCATAAAGGTATGCCCAAAATTAAAAAAAACAGAATCTTAAGGAAAACATAAACATATTATATATCATATATAAAAATAGTGACATCATAATGGCCACCTTGGAAGGTGTTAAATGAGTATTGAACAATCATCGTTTCGGGAGGCAGAATTTCACCATCCACGGAAACCGTATGTTCTTTAACCATTTGATGTAGTTGTGTGAGAGTGTAGCTCAAATATATCTTATAAAAATATCCTAGTATATTTAAGATACTGGTATTTTTACAAAATAAGTAAATAAAAAGAGTTTAGGGAGTTGGAGAAGCAAAATAAAACAAATGAACATGAGAGAATGAATTACCTTAAAAAGTGTAACTCCTTTTGATTTGAGCCTAAAGGATTCCTTTGAAAGGATTCTTCCCAGAGGGAATCCTCTAGGATGATGAGAGGGATTTGGAGAGAGTAAATGGTCAGGGTTTGGCCGAGACAAAGGCTTGAGAAGTGTGTGAAATGAGGTAGAGGTGGGGGCCTTTTTTAAGAGGAGAGGAGGGGCACTTTTGGAAAGTAAAGAAATATTACTTTACTTGAAAATGTGATTCGGTTTTAAAAGGTCCCAAATTGATATAATTCGTGGATAAGGTGATAAGGGTTCGAAATCCACTCATCTAATTGGTTTTGGACATGTGTAGTTCATAGATTTTACATTATCTTTCTATTTTATTTAAATCGTCAAATAATGATGTCATCGCTGCATCATTATTATGTCATACATAATTAAATTTATTTAATGTCTAAAAATTATACAAAAAATACTATGATATATGAAATCTTTTTATCTTTCCAATTAATATTTATAATCAAAATTTGGACTTGTATAACCCCACTTAAAAATTGTTTTCGTAAAACATATTATGTTTGTGTCATTTTCACTTTAACATTAAATAAAAAGTAATTTATGTCATTTCCCAACAAAAGTGGATCCATGGGGTCCCCAAGTTGACCCATGGCATGTCATGGTAGGCCATGACACAACCAATGAGGTTGGGACATGTGTCTAGGTAATTTCATTTTATTAAAGTATTATTTATACCTTAAACTACACTAATTACCACTAATCGCGATTAAGAACTTAATAAGTTACTATTCACCAAAAAAATTATTTTAATCTCATTGAACCACATTTTACTTCTTAATGACAACCATGTATGTCGGATTTTCAAAATTCAATACACATTAGTAGTAAACTTTCATTTAACTGAAAAATCAGTTTGCTTGATTATCACTTAGTGGTTTCACTATTCATCAAAAATTGGAGTTTTTCAGAAAATTACCAAAAATTCACCCTAAGCTATATTTGATATTCTGAATTCAAAAATGAAGTCTATTTTACAAAATTCAAATCATATAATTCAAATTAATTAATTTAATAATTAATTCCCGCTGCCAGAGCAAATAGCGTGTTTTTACAAAACAATAAGTATCAAAAGATTGACACCAGTTTAAGTCTAATTTCAAAGTGAAATTGATTCCAATGACCACCATTGGATAAAATGGTAAAAATATATTCTAATTTCACTTCAAAACCAATTCAAAACATAATCTAATCATATAAATAAATTAGATTAAAAATCAGTTTAGATGTAAAATGCAGTATTTTTCACTATTCATTAAAAAATGAACATTGTCAGAAAAATACCAAAAATTCACACAAGGTAAATTTGATGTCGCAATCATAAAGGATAAGTTTATTTTGACAAACATAGTTTATAAAATTGTCAAAATATAGATTCAAAAATTGTTTTCCATCAAAAGGCAGTAAAACAATCTTTTAAGAATATTAGTGTATTCCATGCATAAGATTGTATTTATTTTCATTTTAAGCCTCTATAACACTATCTTAATCATTAATAGACATAGATAAAAATATCTATTATTCATTACTTACTTGGGATGTTACAAATAAGCAATTAGTGACATCATAAATCATTAAATCATAATCATATGAAAAGTCCAATAACCATGAAAAATTAGAATAGACTAACTATTATCATAATCATCGTATTCTCATACTAACCATCATCATAACATAGTTTTATTAGGATAACCAAACATGAACCATTCATGGTATATAATGAGACATTAACTTACTCAATGAAATGAAGGTCTTTAACAAACACAACCATCACATTATTATATGTACACGCATTTGAGTGCCAAGAAATAAAATAAATCAAAGATAAATCATAAGCATGATGAAACCCATGATAAGGGAGTGAGTTTCATAATTGTGATTTAAATCATAACTAATAAATTTATTTTTAGGTTTCAGTTTATATAAATATTGTACAGCAGGGGGTGAATAGCCCTTTTAATGTATGATCAAATAAATTTAATTGAATATTATTATCAGAGTTATATCAGTCTTAATTTACATCAGAAATAAAGAAATAACACATGATGTTTTATAGTGGTCTATATCACTAAGATCATACTCCACTCTTCATTCTTATCTACTTGGTGATGAGATCAGTATTCACTAATATGTCACTTTTTTTATGGAGTGATAACCTGATTATCGACATACATACCATTTTCTTACATGGTTGTATAACCCCAACCTGAATTTTGAATGAGTGCCAACCCACCTAACTTTTTTCAAGGAGTCACAACTTGAACATAATTTTAAATGGGAGGAATAAAACTTTTTTAAATATTTTGGATGGGAAAGGAGTAAACCAAACTCTATATTACAAAAAAAGGGAAGGAAGAAATACAACAATGAAATCCAAAAAGAAATTATAAAAATAGTGGAGTTTATGATGTTGAAATTTAATGCAGCTCAAGATCTTCAACCACTTTAGTAATGGATGATGAAAATCAAAAATTTACTCATGATTGATGCAATAGAATATTGGTTGTAGTATAGTTTCAATACGCTTCAAATGTTATATAATGTATTTATTTTTTTATGTTTAATTGTTTCAATATATATTATCAATCCTTGTTCAAAAAATTTATCACGTTTTTTTACCTTGCATTAAAATATATTGATTTGTGTCAATAACTTCAATTATCATATAGATTATCAAAGGATAATCATAGAAAAACTTGTTTTAAAAATAACGAGCATTTAAAATAATATCCTTACAAAAAATTTGAATTAACGCGGAAAGTATTCTTGCTCATTTAATTCAACCTAAAAAAACATCAAAGCACATAAAAAAATGATCGTTAAGATAAATGATAATTATTTATATGGATAAAACATTAAAAACATCTTTATAATATTGCAACATTATGTTATTTTAAAATATACAAAAATGGGTATAGAATATGTGTTATGAAAATAATTATTCCCACAATATTTTCTAAAAAAAATTTCACAGACACAATATAATTTAAAACAATTTTAATATAATTATATAAAAGAAAATTTTAATGATGTTATAGTAAAAAAATATATAAAATAACACTATAATAGAGACTTTGGAATATATGAGTTTTAGTAAAAAATGAAAAGGTCAAAAGTGACCATGTGACAAACTGACCATATGTTATTGTGAAGTCAGTATAATTATGATGCATAGTCAGTATAATGATCATGCACTTCTATGTGGTCACTTGAAAAGTAAATTCATGGTTAGAAGTTACCTCATTCCGTAGGGTGGATAGAAGCTTTACGGTATATATAAATTCAAAAAACAGCAACTTGTTACCCACAAAGATGGAAAAATGGAATCTCCATGGTAATTTCAACTATATGTTTATATAAGAATTCACAATAAGAAACTTTCCATGTAGAAAATACAAAATCTAGTTCATGGTTGGTTTAGTGATTATATACCTAGCATGAATGTTTGAGGTGAGAAATAGTTAAATAGTGGTTGGAGCTAAAATCCTTCAATATAAATTTTTTACATGGTTATCTTTTAAAAGTGAATACATAGCACCAAAAAATGGATACATAGTTTTCTTCTGAAAATTGCTACTTAGAAAATAGATATGTTGTTTTCTTCTACACATAGATACGTAGAAAACGACTACATCAATTCTATTTTTCACCCAACTACATTGAAACTCACTTCTCACAAACTAGTTATATCAATAATTCTTTTAGAAACTATGCAATGTAAATATCAATTTATTAAAACAACATAAAAAAATTAGAATATTTTAAAATAAGTATTTCAATTTTAAAAAACAATAATAATAATAATATACACTAATAGATAAAAAAATCCCCCCTTTTGTAAATTGAAAAACCAAAACAACTCCTCAAATTTCTCCCCATTTTTTAAATTTATTAAAATTCAAAAGGAAAGAAAAAAAATTAAGAATAGAATTATTAAGTACATGATTTTGTATAGTTTTAATAATGAAATAACTGTAATAAATAGAATTATCAAGCGAGGGATAACTCCCCATGTGTTTATGAAGTTATAACAATAGAAAAGTAAAAAATCAATAAATAAAATATTAGCATGCTTCCAAAAATCTAAATATCCATTAATACTAATTCAATAATTAAATTTTCAAACCTCACCAAATTCAGTGATTTAGTAAATATATCTATTATCTGGGTTTTTATAGGAATGTATTCCAAGAGAATGTCCCCTTTTATTAACACGATCTCTTAATAAATTTAATATAACGTATATATGATTTGTCCATGAATGATATAAGGTGTTTTTATAAATAGAAATGGTATAAGAATGATCACAAATGTAATAATTTTATCTAAGTAAACATTAAAATCACAAAGAATTTTTTTTACTCAGAGGCTTTGAGAATCAAAATTTGCAGCATTAATGTGGTAAGCCTAATTTGTGGACAATACAACTGAAAATTTATTTTTGGAACTCCTTGAAAATTTTCTTTTATCTATTATATGAAACATACCTAATGTACACTTCCTATAACATGGGTATCCTCCAATGTCAGAATCATAAAATGATAAAAAATCAAAATAGTTCTGATTAGAAGAAAAAAACCAGTTCTGAATGATCTTTTATCATATCTAATTATTATTTTAAAATCCTTTAAATGGTTTTCTTTTGGATTATACGGATATCTATAACACATGAAAACAAAAAAAATAATGTTAGGCCCTAATGAAGTAAGATACAATAGGCTTCTTATCATTCAATTGTACAATTTTTCTCAAACTAATTTTCCATATTCATCTACATCCAGTTTAGAATTTGTTCTCACTGGGGTTCTCATAGTTTTTCAAGAATCAAGAGTGTTTTTTCTAACTGAATCATTAAAATATTTTATTTTATTTATAAAAATACCATCTCTTCTTTTTAAAATTGGAATACCAATGAAAAGTTTTATTTCCCCCTTTAGGCTCATATCAAATTATTTATTCATTAATTTCGAAAACTTATTACTAAGTTTATTATTTGAACTTATAAATACAATATCATCAACATATATTTATACCATTAATATATGACTAGAAACATTATTTATAAATAAGGTTGGATCAACCTTCCCTTTATAAAAATCATTTTGCAATAGAAATATTGTTAGTCTATTATAAAAATCTCTTAGATATTTCATTATAAAAAATAATGCTTTAGATAGTGTGAAAACATGATGTGGAAAATCATAATTTTTGAAACCAGGTGGTTAGATAGCATATACCTCTTCTGAAATCACATTAATCAAAAAGAAAATTTTATATCCATTTGAATAAGTTTATTTTTTTAAAAAAAATTTCGAAAGACCGTAAAATCTAAATAGATTCTAATATAAAATTAGTGAAAATGAATCTTCAAATTAATTTTTTTTCTTCTAAATAACCTTGGGAAACTAATATAGTCTTATTTATAACTATATTACCAGAATCATAATTTTTTTTTGAAAAATACATTTGGTTCCTATAGATAGTTTATCCTTAGATAAATCAACTAGATTCTATACTTTATTCCTACCAAGCTGGTTACGTTCATCATGCATAGAATTTATCCAATTTTATTAGTTCAATGCTTCTTTAATATTAAAAACTAAAAATTAACCTAAAAATGAATAATTAAAAAAAATTCAAAACTAATTTTATAGTTTTAATTCTAGACTCAATATTTCCATTTATGTATACTAAATAATGATCTTTGTGAGTTTTCAAATTCATAGGATCATGTTGAGAAGAGATATGCTACCCCTCAATTTATGCATTATTTTTTTTCGGTTTTCCTTCATAGAAATTAAATTCATTAAATACTTCAAGAGAGTCAACATAAAGTATAATATATTTTTCATTATTTTCAATAAACTTTACATGTATATATTCCTCCATTTATATGGCTCTATTGTTATATACCCGATAATATTTACTGTTATTTTAATATCCTTCAAATATTCCCTCATTACTTTTACCTTCAAATGTTTCCAGATTATCTTCATTATTTAAAATAAAAACTCTACAACCAAATAGTTTAATGTAACCAATATTAGGTTTATTTTCATTAAATAGTTTATAAAGGTGTTTTTAATAAGGGTCTAATATAAACCCCATTTAATATATAATATGAAGTTACAACTAATTTATCCACAAAATATTTTGGTAGGTTGAATTTATTAAGAATTATGCTTGTCATTTATTGAATAGTTCTATTTTTCCTCTCCACAACACCATTTTTTTGCGGTGTTATAGGGGTATAAAAATTATCTAAATATCCATTATTTCACAAAAATTCTGAAAGTATGAGTTAAAAAAATTATCCACCATTTTCAATTATAATTGATGATATTTAATGTACTTTTATATTTTGAATTTGTTAACATAATATAATTAACATGTTTAACGTTTCACTTTTATGGGATAAGAATAGATTCCTAGTGAATCTACTTAAATCATCTAAATTTAAAAACACATATTCTTCATACCTAAACTGGAAGTTCTCATGGGTCAAAATAAATAGATATGATGCATTTATATGTATCTTTCTGTATTAACCATATTATCAGATCTAAATGACTCTTTGAGTTTCTTACCTTTTAGCCAATAATCACATACAAAAAACATACTATCTTTAAATTTATGAAGTTCCAAACATGTATATGTTTTTATAACTTGTATAGTTTTCAATGATTAAGATGTCCCAACCTTATGTTCAAGAGAATATGATATGTTTCATATAATTTAACCACTATACATTTTTATGGGTTAGTTCTGCAAAATATATTGAGTAGATGTTTTATTTATTATTTTCATAAAATAATATTGTGTTATGTTTAAAAAAAATGCATTCATTACATTCAATCTTTGAACTCAAACCATTATAAAAATGTTGTGATATGCTAATTAAATTGTATTTTAATCCTTTTAAAAATAGTAATTTATAAATTATAATAGATTTTACTACACATATATCTCTATAACATTTTACCATACCTTTAAAGTTTTCATCGAATGTGATAGTACCTCCAATACAATAATTAAAGGATATAATGATAAAGATTTCCCCAATTATGTTCCAGGACCGCTTTATATCCATGTTCTATATATCTTTATATCTACATAGTCATGATTCCTATAAAATAGATAAAATATATATTTTTTTGTATCCAATCTATTTTGGGTCAAAATAAAATAGTAATAGAACTCTTAGGAACCTTTACAGATTTAAGACATTTATTATAGGGTAGCATAGAGGTTATATTATTAGATATAAAAGTACTGGTTTGTCCAAGTGATTTAGTAAATCTTAAAGAATATTAAATTTCATATTTCCTTTTGATATTACATATTTAACACGTATCATTCGAAACATTTCCTTTACCAGATTTAATAAAAATATTTCTATACAAATTGGGAATTTTTTTATTATATCCAAATTCAATTTTTCCTTTATTACTTTTATTCAAATACATTATATTATAAAAATTTGATATTTTTTGAACAAAAACAGAGAGTTTATTTTAATTTAATTATTAACATTTTAGTATTTTCTTTATCTTTATGAGAAACTTCCACATCATCACATTTTTTCATAGTTGAACATGATCCTATATTTTTCAGTTTCTTATTTTCTTGATTAGGCTTCATAGATTCATTTTAAAGTTTTTCTAAATCATAAAAAACTAATTTAATTCTCTTATATTTACCTTCATCAATTTTTGAAATTAAATATTTCATTATTTCATTTTTCCCATTAAGCATAATTAGTTTAGAATCCATACCATTTTTCTCTTCTATAATCCTCTTATAATCTCTTTACAGTTATTTATTAAGTTCATTCATTCTCAAAATATCACTTTGAAACTTTTAATTTAGTATAGTTAACTCCATAAAATCTTTTCAATATTAGACTCATAACCAAAACATTAATCAGAATTAGTGTTTACCTCCTTTATTGTTTCAATAATGAAAAGATTGAATGATCCCTTATCACTCTCAAAACCATCACTACCGGTGTCTGACTCTTCTATACAGCTCCTCCAAAAATGATATTCTCATTTAATTTCTTTCATATATTGTTTTTCTTTTCATTATTATTTCAATTTTGGATGGTCTGAATTTATTTGCTTATTTTTCCTACAGTCATAAAAAATTAATTTAGAAAAATAATATTTAAAACTTTTACTTTTATTACTTCCCATTTGGCCATTATTTTAATCTCCATTATAGGAATGTTCTTAAAGCCTATATTTTCTTTCATGTACTTATAGTATCATTTGTTGAATCTTTTAATTTAATACTTCTCAGATTGTGGTATCTTAGAGTAAGAGTAATTTTCAATAAAATTTATATTATAATGGAAGGAGATACCTTTAATTTTATTATGATCATCATTTTTTTCATTATTCATTTCCAAATCATACTTAAGAAGTGATCACATCATCTCATACATTGAATACATAGTAAAATCCTTAATCTATTTGATTGCATCTTTCTTTGAATGCCATCTTTTGGGTAGAGATCGAATAAATATTTTGATATGAGATTCATTCATCATTTTCTATTCAAGTGAAATCATGTTGGTCACTATATTAGTCAATAAATTGTACATCTCATTGATCCTCTCTTGGTCAATCATTCCAAATTTTTGAAATTCAACTATGTGAATACCTAGATTGGTTCTCTATAACTTTTTAGTTCCTTAACGAGTGACTTTTAACACCACGAAGATGTTATAATTAGTTAAACATGATGAAATATGACTATGAATGTGTAAATATAAATAAAAATACAAATAATTCCTAAATTTTTAATTTTGAATACATTTTGTTCTGTCATTACCGATTAGAGTTTCAAAATCAAAATCAAAAAAATTATAAGGCTTGGAATTTAAAGCCCAATAATCAATACCTATATTTTTTATTAATACATCCATCTAATACTCTTAGTATACATAGTCACTTCCATTGATGTGCAGTGGTTTGATGTGATTTCACACCTCAAATTCTCAACATTCCATAACAAATAAGTGGATATTTTCCTTAGACTTTAAATTATAGGATAAATAGATAAACCAAATACTTAGAAGTAAAATTTATCTAATACCAATTATTAGGTCATAGAGTGTGGAAATATTTATTGGGGGGGTGAATAGTCCATAAAAGATTAATCAGTAAAATTTATTCAAATATGATTATCAGAGTTATAACAGTGTCAATTGTGCAGTAGAAAAAAAAGATATTTTAATTGTGGTTCAGATCACTAAGTTCCTAGTCCACTATTTTATCTTCTCTAATTACGGAGAAAATCTCTATTAACTAATAACTCACTTTTGATAGGTACTGATAACATGATTACAGATTTACATACATTTTTTCATCTATTGGTATAAATCCAACCTGACTTCTGAAAGAGTGACAATCCACTTGACTTTTGTCTAGGATTCACAAAAAATCCTTCCTTTTATATGGTATGAATAAACCACATATATAGATTTTGGATGGGAAAATCATAAACCAAAATCTAGAGTACAAATAGAGGGAAGGAATAAATACAACAATTTTATCCAGAAAGAAATTAAAAAAACAATGTAATTGTTGATGTTGAAATTCAATGCACCTCAAGATATTTGATCATTTAAATAATATATGATTAATATGATGAAGTATTTCTTGATCCAATAAATGGAAATTTGGTCATATTCTAGATGTATTACTTCACAATTATTATACGAGGGTTGTATTTTTTCAGTATCTCTAATTGTGTCAATCTCTATTACCAATCCTCATTGAAAAACATTTATCATATTTGTTGGTTTGTATTAAAATGTCTATATGTGTGTCATTAACTACAAAGATCTTGGAGGGTCTCAATGCCTAATCATAGAAAGACATGCTATAAAAAATTACTTAAAATAATACCGTTACCTTAAAATTGAATTAACACAACGATTATTTATGCTCATTTAATTATGCATCCAATAAAATAAAATCACATAGAAAAATTATCATTAAGATAAATTATAATCATTCAAATGAATAAAACAATAAAAAATATTTTTAAAATCTTGCACCACTTTTTTGTTTCAAAATATACATAACATAAAGTATGAAATAATTATTATAAAAATGATTATTTCCCCAATTATTTCCACAATATTTTCTATGAAAAATAATTTCCACATACTTATTATATGGATAACCATTTTTAAAATCATTAGAATGATAAAAATAATTTTAATTCAATTATAGTAAATTAATATATAAAAATAATAATAAAATAGAGCCTTTGGAATATATGAGTTTTATCAAAAGAGACAACGAAAAAAAGTGAAAACATAATATAATGTCCATGGAATTGTGTGAAATCAGTATACATACTGTGCTTGGTTGGTATGATGACCATACACTTACATATGATCACTTAAAATATAAATCCATGGTTATAAGGTACCTCTTGCAGTAATGTGGCTTGAAGATTTATAGTAAGTTTAAATTAAACTCTTGGTAATCTGTTAGTAACATGGTTGGAAGAATGAATGATCTATGGTATGTTCATACAAGATTTCATGATAAGGAACTTTCCATATAGAAAATAAAAATATGGTTCATGGCTCATTTTCTTCTGTAGGATCTAGCATGAATGATTGAGGAGAGCTACAATTGAACTATGGTTGGAACTAAAATCCTTCGATAGAAATTGGATACATAGTTCTATTTTGAGAATGAATACAAAGAACCAAACACAAAGCAACTACATCCTTTTCTTCTCAAAACGAATATATATGAAAGGGATATGTGAAACCCATTTAGCATTTAGCTACATAAAAACTCACTTATCAAAAACAAGTTATGTGGGTTATTATATTAAAAATTATAAAATTTAAACATCATGCAATTAAAATAATATTAAAAAATTAAGGGATTTTAAAATAAGGATAGAAATTTAATAAAACAATATAACCAATGATAATATAAACTAACAGATACAGAATAAATCATAAGGATTCTCAAGATAAAAAGGAGTTAAATCATTTTTAACATTCATAATTGAAAAATAAACATATGAATTTAACATGAAGTTCAAATGATTAACCTTAATTATAAGGATCCAATATAAGAAATAATAAAATAACATCACTTCGGTAAAGATTTAAGAAATAAGTAAAGATTTATTAAAGAAGGAAATATAATATTTATTCCATAAAACTAGAATTTAACCAATATTTTTATTCATAAAATAATGATGGTTTCCCAAAGCTATACATGGATTAAAACATTTTATCGAGGTGGTTCTTGACATGAGATACAAAATTGGAATGTTCTCTAAAACCGTGTTTACTTAAAAGTGAAACTTTTTGAAGGTAACTAAAAAATATTGTAACCACAACAATGAAAATGATATTAAACTAGATATATATGTAAGAGAACATATATGAAAAAATAATAATAGGTGTTTGAGATAAATATGTCATAAAATGGATAAAATGAAAGGGAAACAAAAAGTCACGATTGAAGTATGAAAGATCCCTTTTTACATTTTAAAACACCTTTATTGAAATACTATTTTATAAAATAAGATAATAATACAATATTTTGAAAATGGGAGAATTTAAATATGACTTTAACATGATATAAAATTTAATTAGGTTTCCAATTAAAATGGATAACATTGGCATGAATGGAAATTGTGGACAAGGAGTGAAATCCATCACTTAAATGGATGAGAGTTATTTTTAGCATAGTTTAATTTTTGTCAAAAGGGATTATAACTCATTGAAAATGAATACATGAATTAAAAGTGATCTCTCAAGGTATAAATAAGATATACAAAATTAAATTACAGAATAAATTCATGAAAAAAATTATAACTCAAGAAATCATATTAATGTATGAAAGACACTTGTATTTTAGGGAGGACATAAATTGTAGGCCACATCAATGAAAATCATTAACATAAGTGAATTTTACTAGTTCCAAAATAATTTATCATATCATAAGTCATTTGGGAAGTATATACACCAAAAAAATTATGATTGATGAATAATATAAAATCATTCCTTAATGAATGGTGATTGAGATGGAACCCTCACGACTTCCTAAAAATTTTAAGAAAAACACCTTAATAGAGAGAGATTGGATTTGAAATAAAAATATCATGAATAATAATAATACATGATAATAAATATCAAATTTTATGTATACACACCATTTTAAATAAATAAGGTAAATAAAAGAACACGTGTCTCAAAGAAATATGTTTTCAGATGAAACCCTTACCTCATGTATGAAAGTGTTTTACACTTGAACATTAATTTCTGAATAATTAAATTAATTTCATATATATATTACAAAAAACATTATTCATCTATATATTATTTTATAATGTCCATCTTTTCTCTTTAGGTAATTATTTTTAACATAGTTTTTTCTTATTTTGGTAACTCGATGTTGTTCAGTTAATTTCTTTGTAACACTTTTAGTTTGCTGACTGTGGTCAATGGTGTTGTAGAATAACTTTATGATCTATATAATTGTAGAAGTTTGTGTCATTTATTATTCCATTAGGACAATAATAATATAGTTTCTAGGGTTGTCCCCACATAGATCCCAATTATGAAAGGTACCTTGATAAGTCCATTTGAGGTGTTTAAGGTATAATGATTATTTCTTATCAATCAAAAATATATAATGACCAATATTTTTCATCAATAATATTAATGGTGTAAAAATATCTTATTAGTCAATTAAATAATATTTTAATCCTACCATTTATAGTGGTGATGGAAAATTTAACACGTCATTCATAGAAGTAGTAGTCTGTACACTCATAGGATGGCATTTTCCTTTTTCTTAATTATTATAGAGGAAATGATACAACAAATATTTCATTCGTATAATAAAAATTCAGAAAATTAAAAATTATATTGTTATCATACTGTTATGTATAGAGTGGATTTTTGGGGTGTTGAAGAAGAAACGGTCTAGGGAAGTCGAGTTGAGAGTATTACCTCTCCCTTGGAAGTTCTCCCTTAGGTAACTCATTAAGACTCCTTAGCTTGGAATTTTAGTAAGACCAAAGATTAAAAGGTGTATGGAAGGTTTTTATGAGAGTATAGCGTAGTTTTGTTTCATAAGATAATATTTGTAATGAGTGGATAAATATGGAGGAGGTGGTGTCCTTTTATAAGTTAAAAAATAGAAATTTTGTAAAAACTAATTATTTCTCAATAACATCACTCTATTATTTTATAAAGGAAGAAAAGTATCTAATTAATGGAATGTGGTAAAGAGATAAGGATTATACTCCCTCCACCATCCAATAGTACATAGGTTTTTCATGTGTTGTAACCACTTTCACTACGTTAAACCGATTTTATCCTAATTTATCTTTACCAAAGTAACTCTACTTTCACCCTTGGAAACTAATGTCAATGGAAAAAATTTAAATTGAAATTATTTAATAATTTAATTATTTTGATTTTAAATATTTAAATAATTTCATAAAATAAAATTCCCAGGTTTTGTAGAAAATAATTTTAGTATTAGCACATAAAATACTAAAAACCCTGTTTTTAGAAAAATGTGTATTTTAAGACTATGATTTATGATTAGGATAAAATTATCAAAGTTATTTATAATATTGAAATTTAAAAGTTTATTAATATTTAAATAAGATTTAATTAACATTAAATAAATTAAAAACCCAATTCCATGATGTGATAAATTTATTAAAAGAAATATACAAAAAACACTTTCTTTAAAACATTACCTATATTTTCTAAAATGTTAAGCATGAATTTTATATATAAATACAAAATTTTAAAATAATAATTTTAACATTATAAAATATTTTTTTATTAAATTTTTTTTAAGAATAATTCATTTTTATTACCCCTCCCCCCAAAATAGAACCCCTATAGGGTCGACAATGAGAGAAGGGAGATGGTGACCACACGAGTCTTGCCTCTAGGCGGCACTGGGTTCACGACTAACACTGAGAGTATATCATACATATAAATGGGAAGCATTTCCCTCTAAGTGAAACCTGATGAAGAGAAAGATAATATAGATACACCAATCAACACCTACTCTTAAGGGTAAAATAAATACTAAGTGTATACATGTGATGTTCTAGAGTACTAAAACAATTAAAAGGAAAACTACATGTACTAAATATGTAAACTTGACAATGACCACAGAGACCAAAGTGATCCTATTAAACTGTGACCTAGTAATATCCAACCTAATCTCCAACCTACTTCTACTGACATGAAAATAGATTATATATACATATGGTGAGAAAAACAATATACTCACCTAGAGCCTCCCTGGATCCTCTCATGCAAAAGATAATGAAATAATTCTATAACACAATTAAAAAAAGTGAAACTAACTCATCACCTAAACATATATACTATGTTCTTAGAATCACAATGGTTATATATCATTACATATCCTATAAAAGATATTATCTATTATACAATTAAAACATCACGGGAACCTGGCTACCGCTTCCCCACTGGTTTGCCTCTCTGCACCAATGACACTCATCCTGAGTCATCTATCTCTAATATAGGCAAGACCGAAGACACCTAGGTTAACTATCACAACATGATCCTTGTGCATTACATCATCCCATTAACATCTCCATATATATTTTAACCGTGTAGTTTTTGGGAGCCACCATATCCCATATGACTTGTATCATACATCGAGTATTACACCTCAAGCCATTAAAACTTATACACTGATTAAGGTAACTCAAGGAATAAAAACCTATAACCCTCATACTTATAATAACCAATTGGAAACTATATATAGAGATACATGTTTGTGAAATTACCACAAGTAATTACATCAATCTACACACTTAAACATGGAAACTAACCGTCATGCATATCATCAATTAGTACTTACAGGAGAAGAGAGTAGAGCTAGAGGGGGTAGTCGACCATCCATCCCCACATAGGGATATTGGGGAAAACACCCTTCTAGAGTCCACTAGGTTTCAGTCTCCCTAAATGACATGGGTGGGGTATCATATAAAATCACAAAACATGCATAATATAATATAGATCACAACCAAACTATGGGGTTAATCTAGTCATAGGATCAACTAAAAATACCATCACTCAGAAACCTGACTACCACAACTAGGGACTGGAAATCTAATAGGCACACAAGAATTTAAGGAGATAAATTAAATTAATTCATTTTTTCATTTCATATCTCATTCATTAATTCATTCAACATGAATTAACTTTATTCATATTACATTACATCAACCACAAAGACATGTTCATGCCCTCTAGGGTAAAACCATATAGAATCTATGATTTCTCAAGATCATCTAATATGAATTCCATCAACACTAACCCCATGTGTATAGTTAATTATTAAACATAGTAAAAATTTATATGATTCTAGGTATTCCAGGAAAACATCATAATCTACCATTAAAGAGATACAATTAATAACATCTATCTCCCTTAGGCAATGGGGAATGGAATTTAGATAAAAAAAGATACTTGACCATCAATCATTAAATAGATTCATTAACAATAATAATCCAACTTAAGCACAATAATAGGTAATCCCAAATTCATCCGATTCCATCATATCCAGTGTCATCCCTAACACCCTCATGCTTATCACTTTGCATCTCACCATCATAGGCATCAATTACTTCCACAACCTTAGGTGTCCCCACTTATATCTCATCATCCATCCCGGGATCACATCACAAAACATAACAAGGCTTGCATCTAGAGAACATAGATGGTAGAAAACAACAAGCATAGTCAGTAGGGAAATCTGTGCCATAAATCATGTCATTATGCCTTCATATGAAAATGGGCTCTCACGACCCTTAAAACAAGGTATGTGAACATTATAAACAAGTTGATACTCATGATCCAAAATAATTATCCTTATCAAACAACTGATTATTAATCCATATTGAATTAATCGAATCATTATTTATTGGTTACAACTATGTGAATCCTAAGACATCAAATACCTCAATCTTTATCATTTATGTAATCATGCTCTTATAATTAATCAAGATTCATAAAACTATGATATGTAAAACTCTTTATTAATATGCATTTTTTTTGTTTTTATAATTTAAAATCACTATTGATTAATGTTCTTAATCAATTCCAATATCTCATGGAATAAAATATTCAATTAAACATGCATACATGCATCAATTTTATTACCATATAATTACATGTAACATTTTTTTACAAATGTTCCTCTTCATTAAATTTTAACCCAGTTAAATAATTAATTCCAGAATTACATCATTTATACAATTTCATTAAATTTAACATGATAAACAAAACATAATATCATTATAACAATCATAAGATTGATAACACACTATTTGTAAAATCAAGAAGAAAATCGATATCATGGTATAAAACATTGACATGAGATCACCATCCAATTTTTTTTAATTTACTTTTGTCATTATTTGGTTAATTTACTTACATACAACGGGATAAAACATAATAAATTTATGATTGAAAGTAAATAAATAGGATAATCAGCGAATAACATAACTAAAAATCTTCAACATTATTTACACAATAATGAATCAACATTACATATCTTCAATCACCTCTTCCATATAAATAGTATCTCTATATGTATTTTGTTCAATTACTATCAAAACAACAACCCATAAGACTCCATTAAGATGAAGGAGAGAAACCACCATATCATGAAAAAAAAGAATGAAATGAGATTGGATAGAGAGAAATCACTTGAAAAATGAGTTGGATCTTACCCTTTATCACAATGGATTTCTCTCTAGAAGTTGGGGATCAATCCCTATCGAGAGGGGAATAAAAGACTTCAAATGACTATATTGGGTTGTATAGGGTTTGAGAGGAAAATGTGTGGGAGAAAACTGAGTTCAAATGGGATTAGGGTATTTATTGACATGATGTTTTTTAGAAGAAAATAGTGCAACCCTTAAGACCACACCAAAACTAAGTGAAAAATAGTAATATTACGGCGTAATACCCATAGACCATGTTGTAGCCCCTATTGAAACTGCCTATAAACCCCTACTGAGGATTATGTTGTATGGTTGTATCTATAAACATAATAAGTCTCCTCTAGAGATGTACTACCCCAAAACAAGATCACAGTCTCTATATACTTCATATATGTTAGCTTGTCCTCCAACTATTGAAGTCAATTCCAAGGGAATTGGAAGCCTCTCTATCTCATTTGATAAAGCATAGAAAATGGTAGGTGATATGATGGAGTGTGTAACCTACAAATCAAACAAAGCATGAACCCATGTAGAAAATAAGAAAATTGTACCTCGTATGAACTCCAGCTCACTTGACACTAGAAATTCTAAAGAATGATGTTGACCGAAACCTTCCCCATGGTCTCTTTGGCCGTGATTTTGACAACCTCCATGGATGAACTATGCTCTCTAAGGGTGAGGAGCATTTGGGGATACCCTCTTCCTACCCCATCTCCTCTACACTGATCCTAGGCTAGAACACTATACTTCCGATGCCTTATATGAAACTGCCTCAAGGGAGGAACCTGAAGCGAGACACTATGCACATGATTAATGCTTAGAAAGGTTGGGAACTATCACCATGAACTACCTTAGCCTCCTCATGATAAACATGTTCATGATCCCTTGGAATAACTCTAATATCCTCCAACCCTAATGAAATGAGATGATGAGTGCTAGGAACTACCCCCTGATGACTAAAAACACTTGTATTAGAGAAACTATGAATCCCAAAACACATCTATGATTAATGTGTATTCCCGACGACTCCCCTCTCATGATGATTCATTGATGACTAATTTCCTCTCAACAACATTTCCTATTTACTGTACCTTGATACATGTTGAAATCATAAATTGGGTGACTTGGAGTTGGATCTATAAATGAAAATATTCCTAAAAATGTCTCACCCTATCCTCCTCATCTAGAAATAGGCCTGAATTATATTATAGATGGGTCCTAAAATGGATTCTGAACTCCTATATGCTAGAAATCCCTAGTTGAATTGTAAGAAGATCTCGGGGACTTTCCTCCTTCATGGTCTAAGAAATAAAATATTTTTGAAACTGCTCTATGATTTTTTCCCATGAGGCCGTTGACTCCTACTGATCTCTAAGGAACAAAATACACCACTTCTTATATGCTCAATGCGGAATTGTCATAGCCAATGAAACCCAGTTCTCCATAAATACATAGATCGAAATGAAATATATCTCAACCTACACCAACTATTCCTCTATGATTGAGATAGAATCCAAACCCTCATACTTCTCCAAGCTCTGGTGCTGAATCTATCAGAGTGTCCTCCAATAAGTGTATTCATCATCGAACTCTACTCTATGGTGATCTACTAGAAAATCCCATTGAACATATTTGGCGAGAAACTGATGTATACATTGACCTAAAATCATGCCTAAAATAATAATAGATTGTTAGAGACTCCTAAATATGGAATATATAATAATTAACATTAATTAATTATTTTGTCACATTTTTAAGCTTTTAACCTATAAAAAGGTCTACCCATTTAAAACATAGGTTCAAAAAATAACGATGCCTGATCCTTTCCTAGGTCAATAACTTGCAACCATTATCCGATTATTTAGCTGGCTTAGCAATTTAAAGTTATGTGCATCAGATCAGTGGGGGGGATTGAATACCACTATTTCATTTGGTCTCTCATGTTTACATCACTTACTATAATTAAGATGTCACTATTTTCCTACCCACCCATGAAATATCACTTGAGTCTAACTTCAAACTCCATATTATCCAACAAAATGAACCTCTGATACAATAATGTAATGAAACCCTACCCCCAAAAGAGTACCCCTCCTGGACCAACATTGAGAGATGGAAGATAGTGACCACTTGATTCTCGCTCAAGTAAGGCCAAGGTTGGTGACTAGCACCGAGGGTATATTATACATATAAATGATAGTCATTACCCTCTAAGAGAAAAATGTATAGAAGAGAGGTAAAATAGACACACAAATCAACACCTGCTCATAAGGGTAA
Organism: Viscum album; assembly: GCA_963277665.1. Classification (NCBI taxonomy): domain Eukaryota; kingdom Viridiplantae; phylum Streptophyta; class Magnoliopsida; order Santalales; family Viscaceae; genus Viscum; species Viscum album. Next base: position 1,824,256,354 of record OY728164.1, read on the forward strand.
AATAAATATCATGTCCATGCATGTAATTTCATATAGTACTAAAAAAATTGAAATAAAACCAATAATTACCATAAAGGTAAGCTCGATAGTGACCATGAACCCAAATAACTCCTAAAAAACCATAATATATTAATATTCACATTGATCTCAAACCCAATCCTTCATAACTGAAAACAATTTACATATATGTGGGGTGAACATAGAAGTATACTAAATAGGATCCTCCATATAGCCACTCATGTAAAAGATAAATAAAGAAATCTAATGCGTGATGAACAATAGTGAAACTAACTCGTCGCCTTAATAAGTATACTATGTTCTCATCCTAATTGTGGATAACTCTCACTAAGTATTGTATACAATATATCATTTATTATAGTAATAATAAACCAAGTGTACCCTGGTACTACTTCCCAAATGGTCTAAAGCTCTACCCCAATGTCTCACAAGTTTACCCATCTCTCTCCAAAATAGCCATTTCCAAAGACACCCGAGAAATATATCACAACATGAAATTCTGGAATCAGATCATCCCATCCACATCTCTATATATATAGTAACGAAGTTGTTTTTTGGTTCCACCATAGGCCATATGATGTGTATCATACATCAGATATTATACCTCAATCCATTACGGCTCATACATCAAGTAAGGTACCACAAGACATCACATCCTATACCAATGATGCCTATAATAGCCAATTGGATACTATATTTATAGATATATGTGTGTGAAACAACCATAAGACATTATATCCCTCTACACACATATCTGGGGAAACTAACTATCGTACATATCAGCATATAATACCACCAAAATAAGAGTGGGGTACAAGGGGGTAGTCATCCATCTATACTCCCATGGGATATTGGGTAAAACACCCTCCCAAAGTCCACAGGTTTCATCTGCTACAACAAACGTGGGCCCCACCACCCATATCTTATAAGGCACCCTAGAATCATCCATCCCAAACTCACATAAAAACACATAATATGTCTCACATATATATCGCATAGAATTAAAAACACCATAAGAATATTCATTATAGAAATCTAAGCCTTGAAAAAGGAATCCATCTTTCACACGAAAATGGGCTTTCAAGACCCTAAACACAAGGCATCCAACCGTTATAAATAAATGGGAACTCTTATCCCTAAAGAATTATATTTATCAAGAAACTAATTTTTAATCAATCTTGAATAAATGAATTCTTTTTTCACAGGTTCCAACAATGGGAAACCCATGGAATCACTTATCTCAATCCAGCTCAATTATGTATACATACACATAGCATAAACCCACTTTTATCAAACTATGAGAATGAATACTCACAATTAACATGCATTTTTAAACTTTTGTTCATTTCCAATCACTATAGATTAACATTCTCAAATGATTCCAATATTTCATGAAATAAAATATTTAATTAAAAATGAATATTTTCATTAATTTTATAACCATAAAATTACAAGGAACACTAGATTTTAAACAAGCTTATTCTTTAAATATTAATCTAAATATTCAATTAATTATTGATTTAAATTATTTATAAAATTTTACAAATTTCAACATTCTAAACCAATCATAACAACATTTTAACAAGCTTGAAATAGATAACACTATCTATAAAATCAATATGCAAACTGTTATCATAGTATATAACATTGACATGAAACTGATATGTAATTAATTTATTAATATATTACAATCATTAGTAGGTTAATTAAATTTTCCTATAAAGGGTTAAAATAGTCTATCTTTATGATTTTATGTAAAAATATTGGAGAATCAGTGAATCCTCTATATCAAAAGAGACAATTTTCTTCACACAAGATCATATCAAGGTTGTGGATCTTTGATCACCTCTCCCATAAGAAACTGTATCCCTCCATGGATGGAATGCCATAAACATGTCAAAAAATATCCCAGAAGAATCCATTATAATGATTTAGAGAAACCCCCATAACATGGATATAGGAAATAGAAGGAAACAAGATCAGAAAGAGGGAAATTGCTAGAAAAATGAGGTAGATCTACCTTAGAACACTATAGATTGATCTCTAGAAGTTGAGGATTAATCCAAATCGATATGGGATTAAACGCCTTAAAAAAAATATGTATGGGAACCTAGTGTTAGAAATGATTGAGTGGGATAAAATAGAGTTTGAATGGGCTCTAGTTATTTATAGATTGTGTGTTTTTTAGAAGACCACGACACAACCCCCTAAGACCACACCACAACCTGTTAAAAAACAAGAATACTATGGTGTAAAACACCTAGACCACATCATAACCCCCCTTGGGGGGGGGGGTCTAAATGTGTTTCATAGGAACATGGGAAGATACTATAAAATTGGATTTGATACCATGATTCAACCTTATGCACTGTGGTACAACCCACATTTTCTAACAGGGAGGTTATGCCACAGCTGAACCACCCTGGAACAACTACCCCTAAAAGGAAGTAGCCCTGGAATACACCCTCAAACCCTATACCATATCATTGAGTCCATGTCACTAGCATGATTTATTTAATAGTGAATCCTCAAGGCACTATGAAATTGCCCCTAGCTCCATGCAGCAACCACCTACGCTTCAACATAACCTAGGGCGCCACCGCAAAACCTTTCCATTTTTGGAAGTGGTATAAGAATCCTTCCTTATACATTACATATTCTATTGACTTTAAATTATAATTCACTTTATTACCTTCCTAAATATATTTTAGGCTTATAGTTTTAGAGATTTTGTTCACAACTATTGCATTATAAACCCATATATTACAATGTAGATACTTCTATTCAGTATCCATTTTTCCCATAAAACAAGAGTTTTAAAAAAGAAATCACGTATCTTTTAATGGAAAATTTTCAAAAAATTTCATCTTGACCTCATCATTGTACATAATAATAACATTAAAACCATTTTAAAATGTGTTGTGATCATGAAAAACTCATTAAGTTATATAAAAATGAAATAAACTCAAATACCTATATAATTTTATCTTTTTCAAAATAAATATTGGGATCAAAATAAATATTTTTTATCTTTGAAATAAACTTCTCTACCCAAATATTTTAATAATACATTTAATAATAAATATTAAAGGAAAAATAAAAATCATATATGTTTCTTTGAAATCATTACATTTTCACAATGAAATACTTTTCAACCTTACATGGTAGCATATAATTTCTTTTACATTGTTAAATTATTTTATTTCCAAAAAAACTATTACAAGTATAGATAAATCATGTAGGTAGCTATGGGAACAATTTTTATATCACCGATACAAGTATAATAACATTTATGGTAATACATAGAATAACCATCATAGTTAAAAGTAAAGTAATCATAAACAATTCCTATGAACTAAAACAAAATACATAAAACCTTTCATAATAAAAACATTCTTCTCACCCACAAGAAAACATTTTTAGATATAGATATATACATTCCCTTCAAAACACCATTTTTAAAAATTAAAATTAAAAAAAAAGAAATAAGATTTTTCTTTAAATAAAACAAGAATTGTTTTAAATTAAAAAACAACAAATAACAAATATATTAGATGGAAAAAACATTTTTGTATATGTTAAAATAGAATATTCCTTTTGGCTTTTGTAAAGAAAGTAAAAAAATTCCATAAAAAGATTACCTCTGAAAACTTTTTAATGAATGTCATAAGTGATATAAAATAACTTTCATAATTATTTTATTTCAATATAAATACGTCCCTAAAATAATTTAAAAAATATAGACATGAAAGAAAATGTTTATTAAGGGAAACTTTTAAAAAACATTTTTGAAATAAAGTCTCTGACATTGATCCCAGATCCCTATTTACATTCTTATCTTCCTAAATAATAAAATTATGTTAATAGTTCAGTTTTTTGAGAAATTTGTTTTTGTTTTTTATTCATTTTAGATAACTTTTTACCATGTTATAAACAAAATCAGATATATTCATATCATATTTTTTGACGATATTCGATACATAAGACAAAAATGAATTCGGTAGGTTGACTATGGTTAAAGAGGTAATTAACCTGTAATATCCTGAATAATAATAATGAAATAATTAATATTTTTACACATCAATTATAATATTTAAACCATTATTGAAAAATTATTATGACAAATAAACTACATTACAATCATGTAGACGATGGGCTATATGTACGCATGAGTGACATATCCATTTTTCAATAATCCTTATAGAAATAAGGTAAGTATCATATTATATTTTGATAATTATTATCATATTATAAATATCATATTATTTATTTATTTATACTTATATATATAATCCATGTGAGGTGGTGATGAGTAAGAAATCACATCGCTTCATGGAGGTGGTAGTCAACACATATTCACAAAAGATGTTTTCATTATTCAATGAATGGAAATGTAAGAAATTTTATGATATTTTTTCATTAAAAAATGATAATTATGTCATGAATATAATACATACACATTTAATCCATCATTATAACTATATGTGATCGGTGGTGATGGAAAATGAATTACATTTCACGAGTTGGTAGTTTGTCATACACAAGAATGATGAATTCCTTTCCCATTTGATGAAGGTTAGATATAGATATAGGTAATGAAATTAAAATAATAAAATATAATTATGTTTAGGATACTTGTATTATTATTTTATAATGGTTGAATAGTATTTGAAGGAGGTGGAAGACAAAATAAAACTGAAACATGCGGTTAAAAACTATACCTCTTCTTTGGAAAGTTTTTGTTTATTACATTAAGCCCTAAAAGGTTGGTATTTTCCTTAAACATAGAAACACAAAAGGAGGAAATGTATTTTAGGAAGTAAACTGGGTAAGTAGTGTATAAATAAAATTGTTCTTGATTTGTGAATAAATTAGAAAAAGTTCTTATTTATAAGATATAGGAGGGGCACTCTTGATTTTATATATCCTTAAATTAATATAAGTTAATTTAATGTAAAAATTGTTCCAAATTGATAATATTAGAATATAATACGTGGATATATCTAAATAAACTCATATAATAAGATTTGGACATGTTTTTATTACATTTTTACCCTTATCTTTTAGTTTTAATCCCCCGTTAATCATTTTCACACTTACAATGACAATAATATTTTTTACTCTTTTCAGGTCAAGATAATTACTATAAATGAAAAAACAGACCATAAGTAGAATATATTTGGTATTTTAAACAATATTATAGTTACTTGACCCAAGATATTATTTTTAGTAAATATAAACCATTTAATAAATTATTATTTTCATAAGATACCAATAATGTCAATTTTAGATATATTCCTTTACATTGATATTAACAACATCAAGGAAACCACATAAATTTGAAAAAAATATTTTAATACATCTATAATATGTTATATTTATCTATAAAATTAATTAATAAAATTAATTTTATCAAATTATATTACTTTTAATATTTTTAACATGATTTATTTTATTTTTCCCTTAAATAGAATAATTACCGCATCAGTGTGGTGTAATCATTTGAGGTAATTATTTCTTCAAAAAAATTTAAAAATATATTTTTATTATGAAGATAAATCTTTTATATTTGAAAATAATATTTAGAAATTAATATATCCTTTATTTATCCACATGTTAAAAATATTATAGTTATTAAAAACTAAAGTGTTCCAATTTTTACTTTTCTTTACATAGAATATTATAAAAGTCGTAATAATATCCAAATTGAAACAAAAGATCATATAAAAAAAATTGGATTATTATGGGTGAAATGAACTCATAAAATAAAATTAATTCATGTGTTATGGTATTTTTATTGACCTTATCATATTATTTTTAACACTTAATTACCTGATTAATTCATTATCATGGTAACAAAAATTAATAAGGTTACTATTTATAATGTACAAAAAATAAAAGGGGCCTATTTAATAAATTTGAACCCTATTTTTTAAAATATGGAATTTAAATTTCAAAATTTAAGACATATGAGGGGTATAATTTAAAATAATATTAAAATGATAATGTGTGATGAAAAATAGTTTTTCAGAAAATGTATTTTTGGTAAAAAAGTATTATTTTATACCAAATTAATGTATAAAATTAATTAAAAATACTACAATATGATTATTATTGATAAAAATAAACAAATTGAACAATAAAAATAAACTATAATATAATTTTAATTTTTAAATACCTTAAGAGAAAATACAATCTTCAATAAAAATAAGCATTTTTAACTATTCATTGAAAAATTAATCTTTTCATAAAAATAGAAAAAATTTACCCTAAGATTATTTTTACATGATAATTTTCAAAATGATGATAATTTTATCAAATATGAATTATAAATTTTATAGAAATTAATAACAATATTTACACACAAAATGCAATAATAATCATTTTTTAAGAAAAAGTATTTCTGACACATAAAATGAATTTTCGAAAAATTGTGTGATTATTTCTGAATAATTAATCAATAAATTTTCATTTATTCATAACATTAAATTTATTTCATAATTCATCAAATCCTATTCATACCCAAAAATTCAAAATTTATTTTTTAACGATCACATCTAAATAATAATATTACGTGGTTCATTTGTTCTCGGTGTTGAATATTTTACATGTTATTGAACATAATCATTCTTATAAAATCATGTGATATTATATTATCTCCCATTAAAAAAAAATTCTTCTGAATTTGATCCTGATCTTGGTAATCAATAGTTTACCATCTGAAATTACATTTTTTGAAGTCTCACATCATAAAAAGGGTTAATAAAACATCCTCATAAAAAGAGGGAAGGAAGATATGAAGGTTATCTGGAATAAAACATAATGATGGTTACAAATTGGAAAAAATTAGTTTGATGTGAATATATAGACATGGAAGAGAAAACTAACACCCAAGGAATTTAAGAGAGTGATAGAGAACATGGTCAAGATAAAGTTAACAACCACAAAATCATTAATTTGAGATGGGTGAAGAGACTATAAATTCATTGTAAATGATCTCAATAAGATATTTTTTTTGTTTCAAGATCATTTTCTATAGTTTATGAATTACATTACCATATAGACTATTTACATTAGAAAATATACTTAATTTAAAAGTATAATTTCACCATTAATCAATTTACACTACTATATAAACTTTCTTCTCCAAATGGTGAGTATTGAAGATGACTTTTTTATACCTAAATCACTAAAATCAAACTATATTGGAACATATTCTTCCACCAAAAAATAAAAATATATTAAACAAAAACAAAATGTTTAGAAAAATATAATATAATTCACAAATTAAATAATACATTATATGAATAAATAATATATTAATCTTTAAATTTCAATAGTAAAACCCAAATTTCAATCTAAATAACTTTGTAAGTAACTGTACTTGAAATTATTAAATATTTCCCCCACTAAGATTAAAACACAATTATTATAATTATTTAATAAAATATTCTTCAAACATTTATCTTCAAATAACATCAATCGATCTAAATATAAAATACCCAAAATGCATATTCCTTAATTATATAATCTCTATAATATTCTAATAATTTCAATTAATAACATGTTTCACCCTAAAGACACATTAAAATCATATATGCTTCCAAAAAGATAATTCAACATTAAATAAAATATCGAAATATTTTATTTACCTTAATCATATAATGTTCCAAAAAATATAGTGATCTTATTTCTAAATTCAATTAATCACAAAATCAATTTACAATGTCATGGTTATCTATAAAATATACTATATTTTCCAAAATAAAAAAAATAATTTTCGATCAAATTATTCATAAAAAACAATGTCATACTAACCAGGATATCACATAGGCTAGTGGTAGGCATTTCAATCTTATCATCCTTCGATTGTGGGTTTAATCCCAGTGTCTTTTCAAGAAGTGACGAGTTTTCTCCCTACCAACGGATCATCCCTTTACCTAAACAATACTAATGATCCCAAAAATATGGTGTAAATACAAAAAAATGACCTTATTCATAAAAGATCACATAATCCAAAATGATTATAAATATCTTTAAACTGATGTTCACAAAAATAAATGATAATTTTTCCTAAAGTAACTTTTTTCATATGTAAAACATATGGGTTAAATTTACCTCAAGCATCTACAAAAAACATAATAAAAGTTTCCAAAAGTATTATAATCACATAAAACCTCAAAAGGGGTGTCTATGCCTTTGAGATTGTGATCAAACTTAAATATACCACTACATCATATCTCTTGAATCCAAATATGAAGATACATTAATAATTAAGATTTCTTCATTAACAATGATTTTCCATCTTATTCCTTAATAATTACTTATTATATAAAAAATATGAATAATGAAATAATATTCAAAAATATCAAAACATAAGACAAGATATGACCCATACCTTTCATATATCATTTTTAGTTTCTTTAACTTCTCCGATAGTGAAATTAGGCATTTTTAAACATTAATTTGTACAGTCTTGATGATCCTACCATTTAGATTCCCCCCTAGGACATATATTTTCATAATTAGAATATTATACACATTTAAAACATTCAATGGATTCCTTATAAATAACATTATTCATATTCATATCATCAACTAAATGATTCCTTTTTTTACCTCTCAGATTATTGCTTTATTCCCTCCTTTACCATAGAAAAAACTTATTGCTATTATTTTAAGACATTTTCCTAGGGTATTCTTCCCACATTCTTGACATAGGTCATCAAATATTTTTACCTTTATGACTTTTATCACCTAAACTTATGCAGATCTTCGTTTATCTCTTATTTGATTATTGCAAAACTCAGATAGGTTCAAGTTGTTAATCATAAGTCTTGATAGCTGGTTAAGAATAAAAAAAGAGTTTTTATTACAACTCCCATCCCATTTGGTTTCTCATTTAGAAAACCACCCTATTTTCCTTTACATCTATTTTTTACATTCATTCCTACTGAATCAATCCATTTACTAAAACCAAAAATATTACTTTGAGCATATCAATAAAATTTCAATAAACCATCCTATGAGAATGATAAACATTATTATATTCTTAATCATTGCATATTAAAATCATTTATATTTATATAAAACAAACATAATTATTCCTAACATACAATCATTTTTTGTTATAGAGGGATTTTAACTTTTGATTAAATGATATCCTAACCTATATAATAATCTATAACTTTTCTCTGATACCGACTATAAGTACCCAACCTTATACATTACATATTATATCGACTTCAAACTAGAATTCACATTCTCACATTTATAAATATATTTTAGGATTATAGTTTTATATAGGTAGGTAATAAGTATTACATAAAATCCCTATATATTATAAATTGAGCACTACTATTCAGTAATTATTATTCCTCTAAAACTAAGTTTTAAAAATAGAAACATGTATTATTTTCATGACACATATTAAAAATTCTCATCTTGGACTAATCCTAGAACCTAATCCAGATATGGAAAAAATTAAAATGTGGGAAGGGCACAAAAATATCATTTTGGGACATATAAATAAAGAATAAATAGTTATTCCATGAATACTAATAAAAATTTTCATTTTTAAAACATAAATTTGGGCTCAATAAAAACCTTTTCTAACTTAAGAAATCAAATTATCTTCCAAAATATTTTCATAAAACATTTCATAAGAAATATTTAATGTAAAAAAAACTCATAAAGGATTATTTAAATTTAGGAAAAACTTATAATATATTTTTCACAAAGTTTTACATTTAAATATTATGAAGTATCATATATTTTTCATTACCTTGGGAAATCATAATATTTCCATATAAACACAAAGAAATCATAGATAAATCATATCGGTAAATTGAGGAATCATTTTCATATAACACTTAAAAATAGAATAAACTTCATGGTTACACATAGAATAAACATCACAGTTACACATAAATAACTATCATGGTTACAATTAGAATAACTACCATAGTATATTCCCATAATCCCTTCGGAGAAACCTAATTAGTTAACTCCATCCCCTTAACCAATACTTTAGAGAGATATAACTGGATCAACCACCCTTGGATTATAAAAAACGCACCCATTTTCATAAACAATTCCTAAAAACCATAACATAATACATATAATATTACATCATAAAAATGTTCTTGTCACCCATAAGAAAATATTTTCAGATATTGATATATCCCATTCATTTAAAACCCATTTTGAAAAAAAAATTCCTTGAACAAAGAGAAAGAGGGTTTTTATTTGAATAAAACTTGATTTTTTTAAATAAATCCAAACATAAAATAATGTTTACAGTGGAGGGAAAACTCATTTTATTTGAATACATTAAAATTGAAAATTATTTTTCATTTTGTAAACAATGTCAAAACATTCTCCAAAAATAATCATTTTAAAAACATTTTAAATAAAGTAAAACGATACATAAAATGTACTTTATAATTATTTTATGTCCATATAATTACATCAATAAATAATATAAAAAATATGGATGTGAAATAATATTTTTTAAGGGAAACTTTTAATAAAATATTTTTAAAATAATGTCCTTCACCTTATGTATGAAACGTCAAAAACATTTTTTTATCTTTTAGAATAATAAAATAATGTTAATTATTTAATTTATTAAGTAAACTTTTCAAGATTATTATTCCTCTTATATTAATTATTACCATGTAATTATCAATTACTTTATTATATATTTTCATGTTGTACTTTTTGATGATATTCAATATATAAGCTCAAAATGACTTCGGTTGGTTGACAATGGTCAAAGTGGTCATTATTATATCATTAATAAAATAGTAATCATGAAAAAATTATTATTTTTATAAATAAATTATAATTTTGAAACTAATCCTAAAATATGATCATGAAAAATGAACTACATTACAATCTTAGAGATAGTAGGACACACATAAGAATGAGTAATGTTTTCATTTTTCAAGGATCATTATAAAAAAAGGTAAGTACCATTTTATCTTTACAGAATTACCATCAAATGATAAATATAATTTTATTTATTTAATCACACAAACACAAACACACACACACATATCATCCATGTGATGTGGTGATGAAAAACTAATAAAATTTCTTCATGGAGGGGATAGTCCATACGTACGCATGAACAACGCTATCCTTTTTCAATGATTGGAAAGGTAATGAATTATATGTTATTTAATCATTTATTAATTATAAATTTGTCATGAATATTATATATAAACATTAAAAACATCATTATAATGAGCTATGAAAGGTGGGGATGAAAAACGAATTAAACCAGTTCACGACGTGGTTGTCTTCCATACACACTAATGATGAATTCCATTCACGTTTGATGAGGTTAGAGATGGATATTGGTTATGAAATAAACATAATAGTATCCTATTATATGTGGGATACTAGTTTTATTATTTTATCATGGTAGAAAAATATATTAAAGAGGTGGAATAAGAAATAAGACTAAGAAATATTATAAAAAACAATACATCTTCTTTGCAAAGTCTCCTTTGGTTAATACCTTATTCCCTAAAAGGTTAGTATTATACCTAATAAAATTCCTCTAGAAAGAAGAGAAGGATTCATGAAATTGATTTGGGTAGGTATTTGATGAACCAAATGGTTTTTTATATTTGAATAAATGTGAATAGAATGAGACCATTTATAAGAGAGGGTTGGGACACTATTGGAATTTCATAAATCATTAAATAATATAAATTAATTTTTATGTTTAAATAGATCCAAATTAAAATCATTTAATTATTTTTCTATTAATTTAATAATTACTACATTTTCATTCTTCAAGCATTCGAGGTAATTATTTCTTCACTAAAAATTTTATATAAATTACCATGATGAATTAATACCATTTATATTTTAAATTAATATTTATAACAAAACATATCCTTTTATTATTACCTTGTTAAAAATATTATATTTATTAAAATCAAGAGTGTTATATTTTTTACTTCTCTTGACATAAAGTTTATAAAAGTCATAATCACATCTAAATAATAATAAAAGTTCATATAAAAAAATATTTTATGATAATTTATGAGATTCACTAATGAAATAAAATTATGATAGGTTTTTGGGTCATTTTATAGTCCTTATAATATTATTTTTATCCCTTAATTACCTAATTTATCCATTACCATGGTAACAAAATTTACTGAGGTTAGAATTCAAAATGACCAAGAATAAAAGGAGTTTATTTACCATATTTAGACTCTATGATTCAAAACATGAAATAAATTTTTCCAAGTTAAAAACACATTAGTTGAAATTTTTTATTTAACATTAAATCGAAAAAACGCAATGATGAATAGTTTTTCAGAAAATTCCTTTCTTGTAAAAAATGTTTTTATACAAAATTTAAGTATTAAATTAATTAAAAACACCATAATTGGATTATGATTATTATAATAAAATAAATTTATTAAAACTAATAAAAAATATAGTTTTACATTATAAATAATTTAAAAGAAAATATAGTTTTTATTAAAAATTAGTAATTTTCAATATTTATTGAAAATCAATCTTTTCATAAAAATACTAAAATCTCCCGTAAAAGTTAATAAAAATCATATTATTTATGAAAACATATTTTTTATGAATAAACTTACAATTCTAAAAATTGAGTGCTTATTTATAAAGCATCAATAAATAAATTTTCATTGATTTTTAGATTTAAATATATTTCATAGTTCTTTAAATGCTATTCATACCCACTAATTAAATTACTAGGTAATAATATATATATTTAAATAATAATATTTGATTGTTCATTTAGGCATGGTGTTTCATATTTTATATGCTATCGAACATAGTCATTATTATAAAATATTGGGTTATTACAAGTGTCCCCAATCCACATTTTCCCTCCTTAATCCTTGGGACCTCCTCTGAGTGGCTCCATTACCCAAAAATATCAAGCAGAAGGTTTATTGTGATTTGATCCCTTACATTGGTTGAATAATTTCATAAAAGTTACAATATTAGTAAATTTTTTATATTTCATTATTCACCAAATAAATTAATTATTTTCAAAAAATATAAATAATTCATTTTAATATGATGTTATTATTCTAATTATAAAAATTTTGTTCACTTTTTTAAAATCAAATTCTTAATTTAATAAATTCATTTTTTAATTAAAAACATAAAATATAGTGAAAAATGTTTTTATAGGAATTTTTTTTATATATTAAGTATTTTTTTCATATAAATTTATAATTACTATATTATTAACTTATTATTAATGAAATATATATAAATTATTATTATCCAGTCATAATAAACTTAGTTTCTTGAAAAAAACTATTTTTGGAAAATATTTTTTTAAGCATTGTGTAAAAAATGATTTTTCAAAATGTTTAAAAATTAATTATATATATATATATAATTTATTACATTTTTATATAATCCTAATTTATAATTAAATAAATCCTTATGGTCATTTCATAATACCTGAGAATTAGGTAAGCTATGGTTATAGTTTCAGGTGGCGGTTCAGGTAGCATGGATCTTATGGAAATCTATCCATGCTTGAGATTCTCCCGAATATGGTTTCTCTCAAACCATAATTTCTTGAGTCCATCATCGGATTGTTCCAAGGAAAACCCTAGTGAAGATACCTCACTTATAAGATCAGAAAAATGGGCTTCTTATGGGAGACTTCTACTTTCAATTATCATTTCTTCCTACTTCTATTATTGATTTTTCAATAGGGTAACTTTAATTTTATACTAGATAATTTTACATATATGTTTTAATGATCATATTCAATATTAAAAATAAATGAATGTTTAGTATTTATTTTTTATATTTTTTCAAAATTGATATTATATATATTATTTATTTAATAAGATTATACAGTTAAATCTCATGTCATTACATGCCTAAACACAGACTTCCATGGTACTGCTTCATTTCAGCCATTCTGATTCCATTGTTATCACTGATTAAACATTCATCTCTTTGACACATAACCTAGAACGTTTTTTTTCACACAAAACCTAAAAATCTCTCACTTGATAATTATTTTCCTAAACTAAGTCCAACAACTTCCCACTCTAAGACCTTTCTCATTTTCAGACCAAAGTCCCATCTATCATCATATGTTCGCCATCATTCTACAATATTTACATGGTTTTACACACCAGGATTCCATCTGATCATTGATGATCCTAATAAAATAAATCCTCCTACAACCATCAAAACCACAATCTTCCATTCTACTGCCTCTGAGAAAATCATCTAAATGAATCCACGAACTTTCTCTAAAGAAAGTAGGAAACCAAGTGTTTATCCTAAAACTTGGTTGAATCTCCATCAATAAGTTGAACCATGCATCGAGACCATGTTGTTGGGATTATAAATGTATTATTCTTAATCATTGATCATGTACCTATAACCTGTGTGATTTTGAGGGGTCTAGGTTCCATTATGATCATTGAGGTTTTAGATCTGATATTTGATGATCAGTTTTTGGGGCCTTTCAAGCTAGGATGAAACCATGGTGTTTCAAGTACTACTTTAAATTTTAGAGGAGATATTGAATTTGGAATTTGAGACCCATTAGGGATCCCCTATGGGTGAAATAATTAATTATGATGGGTTGAATTCTTGAGAGGCCATTTAAGGATTTCTTATGATGATTTTTCCCAATATTTTTATTATGTAGGAGGAGCCCCTTATGGGGTATATTATTCTTGGTAAGGTCATAATGAAAAAAAAATTCCATTGTGGGCATGTTGATGATTTTGGATACCCTTGAAAACACGCTATTGATCGAGGATATGTGGTTTGGCTATTGAGGGTCGCATGGAGTAGTTTCACATGTTTGGTTGCTATCATGTTTTAGATGGTATATAACAGCCCCTCATAGGATTTCATGTCCTATATTTATGGATGTGCTTGTGGGTGAGTTAATGATAATTGTTGGGTCGGGGTTGAGTCATTATTTGAGGTTTCATATATCAGGTGTGGCATGGTCATTGAGATGGTTATGATCAAGGAGACCGTGGGAGCACCATGTTTTGGCTGACTCAATGAGGGGTTGATACTTTCTCAGTGTTAGTGATGAAAAATATCCCCTTATAACCCAAATATTTATGGTGAGATCCCATAGTTTCTATCTTTGTGTTTTGTGGTATCATGGGATCCAAAATATATTTTGACCATGAGGTGGTTTGTGGTGATGTTTTAGAAGTTGTATAATGGGTTCAAGAGTTGGGTGACACTTACATATGTGGCCTTTGAACTAGTCATTACCATGAAGATTTTTTTGGTTCTCACCGTAGTTGGTTGGTTGTGGTTAGTGTTATGGAAAATAAAGGATAAATATATATAAAAGGATTCAAAAAAGAGTAAAAGGTAAAAAATTAATGAGAATAAGATCATAGGATAGAGTGATTTTCATGGTTTGGGAAATGATCCATGAATCCATGGAGAGGTAAAAATGTTACTATGATTGGGATCAAAATTACAATGAAATTTTAGAGTTTTAGACACTCATAAAAACCCAAAATCAAATCAGATAAAAAAGAATATAATATAACTATGTCACCAACATCACTGTAAGTCTGCTATGCTATAGAAACTAATGGATGGAATTTTATGGAGTTATATTACCGATTAATCCAATGTTTGAGATGAATCATTAACCATGTAAAAATTCATCACTATTATAGTGCCCTATCGAACCACAGGAGTGGAGTTTTGGTGTGATGTTTGGGTCAATAGAATTATACCCAAATTCATACAAATAAATCCATATAAATCATTCAAACAGTTATATGGGTATTGAGATCTAATGGGTGATAATGAGGAGAGTGACCATCCCATAAGCCATTAGATGCATACCCAGCTGGGGTTTGGGTGTCTTTGTTTCTATAATTTTTGATGAACCAAGATTATGGGCTATTTATTTCCCCAAATATACATTTTATAGAGTTGATTTGTTTTGTAGGACTAGTGTGCTCTAGATAAGTTCTATTGGTGTTATTAGAGTTTATGTTTCCAGTTTATATCAAGTCATTAGAGTCATAGAGCTAGGTATAATTGCCTATTAATATATTAAACGCTTAGGGTTATTCCCTAGGGTCTGACATTAATTCCTGATATATTTTTAGAAATCTTAGAGTTGTAGTGATGATCTATTGGAAGCACATGATTTCATACAGTTAGGCTATCCATGTGTTGTAGGTCCTCTAGTGTGGACCAAATCAGTGGTAGATTTACCTCAGATATAAAAGTAGATATTGGGGTTGGATTCTATTTTTTTAGGCAACATAATTTATTCAATTTTTTTTATTTTCTTCCAACTATTATTAGTTTTTGATTATTTTGTTTATATCACATGTGCATGCACTGGTGTTTGATAGTAGATTATACATTTACAATTGGTGGAGACCTATTGAGATTTATTTCTCACCCCCTATATATGCATATTGATTTGAATGAATTCCCTTATGTATCAAGTTCTTATGGAGAGTAATAGAGAAAATAGTCATTTTAAATTATACCATCACAAAACCATAAATTTATGATTACCTAAATACCGTTTATTTCTTAGTAAGAAAAGTAAATAGATAACATTTTTTTATAAAATATTTTTCCTAGCGTTGAGGGTTTCATATACTATCTAAGGAATCACTTGAGAAAATAATATTAATTTATTTCATTCATTATTATAATCTTATACTTTATTTGTTCTTAGATCTATCCCCAAGTCAATTCTTAAATCAAGATATGGAGATTCAAGAAAACAATTTATTCCTGAAGAATATTTATGAATCATAAGATCCACGAGTAATTCCTTAAACCATTATAGGTTTAATGAAACAAAATTTCTTATCACATGATATACAATATGATAAATAATAATTTAACCTAAAAAAATAATATCCTATGTTAAACTTTATCCATTCTATTAGTAACTAATCTTAATAATCATCAAAAATATTTCTATCTAAATTGAAAGGCCAAAAATTTGAGAAAGAAGTTCATGAAATTTTCAAAATTAACATAAAATAATATTAACCTAATTAATTTAGCTCTTTTTATCACATATTAAATATATTAATATATTGATATCATTTAAAACATTATGAAAAACATGGACGCATACACGTGTAAATTCTTTGGTTTTTTAATATATTCCTTAAGTCTAAAATGTCTATAAAAACATCAAATCACTAACCACCTTCATGGTCCCCAATACTATCCCACAAACATGTATATATTATTATCTGAACATAAATCACATAATTAGGGTTATCATTACCAGATAATATGTTTTCCAAATAATCAAGTTATAATTGAATAACATCTCTTTGTTACTAGTGGTATTCATTACATTCTTTCAATTTACTAATGAATAAGTACTGTAGTAAAATCATTATTTATTCCATAACTCTTATGGCTAGTAATTTATTGATAAAATAATCCAATGAAATAATTATTTAATCCAAACAAAAAGAGATTAATAATTCCTTTTGATGTTTGATAGTTTCATAATCATGACCACGATCCATTATCCTTTTTTGGGATATATTCCTTTGACTCTTGGGACATTGATATGTGTAGTGTATCATCTTATTATAGTTTAATAATTTCACATTGGAATCCTTTTTCTTACCATTGAAATCAAAATAATGATGGCCTTTCTCTCTTAACTTATAGTAAACTATCATTCTTTTTATGCAAGTACTAGGGTGTTTCTTTACACAATTATCACATGTGGGAAAATAATTCTTTCTCTTACTTCTTTTATCATTATTTTTCATATTTGCACTCATGTTACCATTCTTACCTAGGAGTTCATAATACATTGGTAATTCTTTCATTGACTTTTTATCATATGATACTATGTCATTATAGGATGAGATGATTGGATGACTCTTTTCCTTTGAAATATTGGCATAAGAACATAAAATATATTATCCTTCATACTCTTTGGATCATGTTCATTGGAGAGGTTCCTATTCCTTATATGAGGTATCATTTCTAAATTATTAAATATACTATATTAGACCATATCTTTATAAATCATAATGTATAATCTGGAAACTAGTTAAATACATAGCATAAATTGAAAATTTTATTTCTAGCTAATATCATAAATATGGTTTGTTTGGGATGTTATTATATTGTTATCATCAAAGTATATCATAGGGTCATATTCAATAATCTATGTTTTTATAAATCTAGTTTCCAAGGATTATACTAAAATCGCTCTAATAATAACTATTAATACCAAGACCACAATTGCCTAAAACCAGTGCCTTACATTATTACATTGGTATCGGGTACAAGAGATTGAATCCCAAAGGACCGAAAAGTTTATAAGTCTTATTAAACTAGATATATAATTGAAATTCACATTATATTTTTAAAAATTAAAACACAGAGAATATACTTCAGGAAATCAATTTTTTCCCTTAGTATATCCCTACATAACAATCATAAAAGACATCCTCATATTTTGGGGAAAATAAAACATAAGAAAGGGGTGTGCTCAAATTCTCAGTATGGGTATACATACTGTGAAATATATTATCAATAGTTAGATATAAATAATATGGTAGTATGATAACTAAAAAACATTCCACTTAATTAATAACATGAGAAAAATATATAAGGAATAAATGATAATCAAATAATTCAATATATATAATTAAATGATAATGAAACTTAACCATGGATATTTTAGTAGTTGAATAATCACATATAATATCTATAACTATTCTCATAATGAGGTAATACATAATTTGGGACATCATAAACATATCCTGAAGGCCTCAATAAAGAATTCTACATAACTAGGTAAAGCCTCAGTCAAAACCCAATCAAGTTTGTCTCATGAGTCCTACCGATGTATGGAAGGGATATAACAAGCACCACTAGACACTTACTAAGTCCAATGTATTCCTAATTTGAAAGGGGTGAAACATAATCAATATATACATTGATATTTAAAGTATCATAGGAAATGTAAATACGTTTTCCATACAATAAACATAATCATAAACCTTCTAGAGGAATATAATTAATGGTTTCAAATTAGTACATCCCGTGTAAATTTGACCATATAAAATTCAATAAAATATAGTAAATAGTATCATAAGATATAATCTTCACTTATTCATAGGATTCAACAAATGTATTTTTAGATATATAAGATCACTGAAAAATTCTTGAGAAAAATACCCATTTTAACTTTGAAATCACTTATTCTTAAAAAGATGTGAAATCATAAGAGATATAATTTTCATTAAAAATTTCCTTTAAATATTCTAAAGGAAGCTTCAAAAAATTAAGTCATCATGAAAGTGGGATAATCTGCTCAAATTTTATAAGTAAAAAAAACATGCGTTTAAATTTTAAAAAACATTCCATATAAAACACATATAAAGTATCTTTTAAAAAAACATTGAATGAAAATAAAAATAAAATTTCCTATATAATCATAACCATATAAATAAATATTTAAAATAATATCAAAGATATTTACATGGATTAAAATATTTTGAAATTAAATCTTTAAATATAAAAGGTGTCTTATACTACTCTGAACATTTATATCATAAGCACCATGAAAGAATAAAATATAAAAAATCATTTAATAACCTGAGAATAAATAAATTCATTATACGGAAATTTAATGGTTCAATGTATAAACCTAATAAAATAAGTTTGGTGTATAACATCAAAATGTGCCTTAATGAAAGGAGATTGAGATGAAATCCCTTACCCCTTTGTAATCAGTCTAGCCGTATGCCCCATAAAATTTATGATAATAAAATGAGATATTAAATACCATGAATATAAATATATTAATTATATTATATATTATATTTAATCATTCATACATCAAAAAAAAAAATTAATATGGGATGAATAAAGAATATATCTCAAAGAAGTAAAAGTGAGACGAGCAACCCTTACCTTAGGTTTGATTTCCACCGTATCTGTCTGAACCTCATGTAAAATGGTTTTAAACATATTAATAACTTATAATAGAATCATATTAATATTTATAATATCATATAATATCCCCTTATAATGTTTTACCAATCTTTTGTTAATAATAGTTATTCACTTATCTATTTCGGGTATTAATTGCATTTGTTCTGATGCTTATTTTTCCATAAAATTCCCAGTTATTTGGCACAAGGTATAGATTCTAAAATTTTAAGAATATTTTTAATTTCATAAATATCATATTTGATCATTGAATACATTTTTATAACCATTTTTAAAGGTTTAACATAGAAAATGAATTATACCGCTATGTGGAGATAGTAAACTGTACATATGCACGTGCAGTGATTTCATTTTTTGTGGGATGGATAAAATATAAAATATGGTTGTTTCATAATAATAACATATAATTATATATATCATAAAATATTTATTATTTTATAATGAAAACAACACATTAATAGTAAGTATAAGAATAAATGAATTTGTATGAGGTGGTATAAAAAATTATCTCTTATTCGGTAGACTTTTTTTAGATCTCTTATAAAAGGATCTAGAGTTGGTATTTTTGGAGTACCAGGACCTCAATAACATGGATAAAGATGTTATTAAAATAAATTTATAGATTTTTGTTGATATATAATGCTCATGGTGGTGAAATGAAATGAATTATGGATTTCCCCTTTATAATTGATGTGAGGGGTACCGTGGGAAAACCTCAAAATATTAATTTATAATAATTTAATTTTGTATCCAAATACAACCAAAAGGATAAGGATTAGTATATAAGATGAGATAATGTTTTAATATTATCAAAAAATAAAAATTATACATGTTTTTTCATTATTTTTAACCTTATCAATTTGATTGAATTTAGTTGACATATTTTAATTTTAAATATAGTAACAATTTATTTAATATTAAGTGGAGGTAATTTTTACTTATAAATTGTCAATTGTACTATTAAACAATAATTTATGACATTTTAGATCAAATAATAACCATTTTTACATTTTAAAATTTTTATTATTATTTTTAAATAATTTAATAAAATTTTATTTTCATAAAATATCTTTAGTGTCAATTTTGACACTATTTATTACTTTGGCCTTACGAAAAACATGCCAGCAAGATAAATTCAAAGTAAAATATTTAATACAACCTAATTATGTCATATTCATCATATAAAATTTGTATAACCTTAATCAATTCAAAATTTATATATTTTAATATTTTTAATATCAGTTATTTTAATTTTTCATTAATAAAGTAATTATTTCATCATCACTGTATAATTATTTACATTTTTTATTTTTTTCACTAAAAATTAATAATAAAATAAAATAATTTATAAATATATTTTTTTTTTGAAAATATTATCTATAGTCAAAGATATATTCTGAATAAAAAAATGTTAAAAATAATATAGTTACTAAAATATGAACGTGACATATTTAACTTTTGTTTAAATAACATATTACAAATATCATAACCTCATCTAAATGGTTCCCAACAATCATAAATAAATTAATATCATGAATATATCTTCATTAATTTAAAAATAGATACTTTTATTCATACACAACCTACCTTTTTCAACATGTGGACACATAAGAGTAATTTAACACAAAGAAAGTGACATTTGGGATTTTCATTAGTTTAAATAATATAAAAGTCATTCTCATGGTAAAGTGTCCATTAAATAACTAAAATTAGAATCTTAGGTGTTACAAGTTGAATATAAATCATTAAATTAAATTTTGGAATGTTTTATGGAAATTTTATAATCATTATCCTTTTATTTTTATCTTAAATTACCCAATTTACCCTTTACTATGGTAATAAGAATTTACCAAAGTTACTACTTATATTGATAAAAAATAAAAGGAGTCGATTTACTAAATTTGGAAATTATGAATCCAAATATAACAACCCTTTTTAAATATTGTAAAAATATAAGTTTTATAATTTAATTTAATATTAATCTCATAAATCGCAAATAAAAGAAGTTTTGTTAAAAAATGTATTTTATGCCAAAAAATGTACTTATAACAAAATAATATATAAGGAGGATTACAAAAAATGGATTATAATATTTCTAAATAAATAGTCCATAAGTTCTATTTATATCAAATTCAAATAATAATGAGGCTTTAATTCAATGAAATATACAATTTTATAAAAACAAAATCCATATATTTCACTATTAAATAGAAAAGAAATATTTTTTAAAAAATACCAAAAAATCAAACTTTGTTAATTTTAACATTACAATTTAAAAAATTATATTTTTTTCATGGAGAGTTTATAAAAGTGTGAAAATTTAGATTCAAAACAAGTGTACCATTAAAAGGCGGTGAAACTACCTTTAGAAAAATATTCAATTTTATCTGTAAAATTGGATATATTCGTATCTTATGCCTCTAAAAATATTTTGGATGAATGTAAAATATATTTGACTAAATATATAATATATAAATTTCATAATTTTATTAATACTATTTATTCTCGCCAATATAACAACTAGGTTATAATGGACACATTTTAAATAGAATATCATGGTTTTAAACTTGATGTTGAGTTCTATATAAGCTATCAAATATGTTAAATTTAAAAAGAGACATTCCATAAAATCATGATGTGTTACACTCTTCCCTACTTTAATAATTTTTTTCTATACAAATTTAAATTATACTTAAAAATTCAAAATTTGATACTTGAAAATTCCTTTGTTGGAAATCCCACAATGTAAAAACTGTTTATAAAACATCTTATTAAAAAGAGGTAAAGGGAAATGTGAAGGTCACTAAAAAAATAAAATTCCAAAATAGAAGAATATTCAAAAATATATGGTATTATAAGAAAAATATAACATTCATGTTATGATGTAGAGTGATAAACAACATGATCTCTAACAATTCTACAGCCAAAAAACTAAAAAATTTGCGATCATTTAAAAAGCCATTGATTTCTTAGTAAGAAAAGTAAATGGATAACGTTTTGTTCCAAAATCCTTTTCCACAGGTTGAAGGTTTATTTTACTATCTAGAGAATCACTTGAGAAAATAAAATTACTTTATTCCTTTCCATGTCATAATCTCATCATTTGGTTGTGCTTCAATCTATCTCCACTTCATTTCTAAAATATAGAGATGGATATTTAGTAAAACAAATTATTTCTGATACACTTTTATGAATCATAAGATCCACAAGTAATTCATTATTCATTTAATGGTTTATTGAAACCAAAATGGTTAACACATGATATTAAAAATAGTAAATAATAATTTAACCTCAAATAATAATATCTAATGTTTAACCTAATCTATTCTGAAAGTAACTAATCATAAGAATCGTCCAAAAGTTTCCTATCTAAATTCCAAGGAATTTTTTTTGAAGAATGATCAAAAAATTTCCAAAATCAACATAACATAAGATTTCTCCAAATAATTTATCACTTATTATCACATGTCAAATATATGAATCCCTTATTCTCCATTAAAACATTATGAAAAACAACCATGCTTTCTAGAGTAAATTTTTTTGGTTGTGGAATATATTATTTAAATCTAAAACAAATAGTAAACCATCAATATCACTAACCACCATCATGGTCACCAATACTATCCCATAAATATATATTTATTATTATCTCAACATCAATCACATAATTTGATTTGTATTTCCTATATCATGTGTTTTCCAAAACATCAACTTATAATAGAATCACTTCCCTTAGTTTCTGATGTTATTCATCAAAATATTCCAATTCCTTAAATAATAATTACTATAATAATATCCTTATTTATTCCATAAAACTTATGACTAGTAAATTATTGATAAAATACTATAAATTCATAATTCATGAATACAAACATAGGCATATTAATCATTCATCTCAGTTTTTATTATTAGCATAAGCTTGAACTAGATCCATTATCCTCTTTTGTGGGTATATTCCTTTGAAATTTGATACATTGATTTGTGTAGTGTCTCATATACTTTTAGTTGAATCATTTAACAATAGAAACTTTTTTATTTGCCTTTAAGTCACAATAACTATGGAATTTCTCTATACACTTGTAGTAAACTCCTATTCCTTTTAAGCAAGTAAATTGGTGCTTCTTTCCAACATTATCATACGTGGGAAAATAATTATTTCTCTTATTTCATTTTTCCTTATTTTCCTAGCTGTTCTCCTTTTATATTTCTTCTCTTTGAAGCCATAATACCATGAGAATTATTTTTCTCTCTCTTTAGAATATGATCCTATGGCCTCATATGATGATAATGATTGGGAGACCATTTCCCTTTAAAAGATTGATATAATAATGTAAAATATATGATTTTTATTACTATTTGGATCATGTGAATTAGTGAGGTTCCCATTCCTTCTGTGATGTTCCATTTATAAATGAAAAAATACACTAGATTATATCACATCATTATGGAACATAATTTATAATCCCAAAACTAGTGAAATACTTTAATTAAAATAATTATGCATAGATATTCTCATAACCATGGTTTTTTGGGATTTTCATTTATATGTATCCTAAATGTCTATCATAGGGTTATATTATATAATCTATGTTTTCATAAATCTACTTCCCAAAGTTTATATTAAACATTCTCAGATACCAACTACAAAGTCCTAGACCCTAGTAGTGCAGATCTGGCATCTTACATTATTACATTGGTACTGAGTATAAGAGATCACATCCCAAAGGAAAGAGTAGTTTAGTAGTCTTCATAAAATAGATAGATAATTTTAATTCACAATTCATTTTAAAAAAAATAAATCACAAATAATTTAATTTAATAATTCCATTTCCCTTTAATATATCCCTACATAACAACCACCAAATTCTTCCTTTTATCCTGAGATAAATAAAACATAAAAAGGGGTGAGATCAAACGCTTATTATAGATATAGATATAGTGGAAGATATAATCAATAATTGGAAATAAAAAATATGGTAATATTAATAATATAAACAAAGGCCATTTAATAAAAAACTTCAGATAAATATGGATGGAAAAAAATATGATCAAATAATTCCATTTAAATAAATACATGAGAATAAATCTTAACCATAGATATTATACTAGTCTAATAATCACATGGAATATCATTAATTAGTCTCATAATGAGGGAATGCATAATTCAGGACATCATAAAAATATCATCAAGGCCTCGACCAAGAAGTCTATATAATTGGTTAAGGCTTTATTAAAATCTCATTCTAGTTTGTCTCATGAGAAATACTGATGGATCGATGGGCTATAGTGGGCCCTGAGAAACACATACTAATTCCAATTCATTCCTCAGATTAAAGGGGAAAAACATAATCACTTATAAAATCATATTTAAACCATCTTACAAACTATAAATTCTTTTCCCATACAATAAACTTAATCATAAACCATTTATAGAAATAAGGGTAATGATGTAAAAATAGTACATCCCAAGTCAATATTATCATAAACTAGAAAATAAAATATATTAAATTTTATCATAATAGAAAAAACTTAATGAAGTATATGATTCAACAATGGATGTTGAAATTGATAAGATCACTGAAAAATTCTTGAGGAAATTTCCATTTTATATTTTGATATCACTTATTCTTAAAATGTTGTGAAATCATAAGAGAAAAAATATCCTAAAAAAAATATATAATATTATAAAAAATCATCAAAAAAATTTAAACCATCATGAAAGTGGTAAAAGCCACTCATTCCTTTATATGTTTTAAAAAATTATTCCTTTTAAATTTTGAAAAACGTTCCGTATAAAACTCATAAAAATAATATTTTCAAAACAAATTTAATTAAATTAAAAATAGACATAAAAATAAATTTATAATTTTTATTATTCATATAAATAAATATAAAAAAAATATTATAAATACTAACTTAGTGAAAAATATTTTTAAATTAAATCTTTAAATATTCAAAGTGTTGGATACGACTTTAAACATTTAAATCACAAGCCCCATGAAGGAATAAAATTTAATAAAACATTGAATAAAATGAGAACAAATAAATTCTTGACGTTATAAGTCAAAGGGTCTATATATAAAACTTATAAAATAAGGTTACTGTATAACATGAAAATATGCCTCTATGAAAGGAGATTGAGACGAAATTCTTTACCACTTTGTAATAATCGAATCGTATTCCCCATAAAATTAATGATCATCAAATGAAACATTGAAGTCAATGAATATAAATAGATTCATAATATTATATATAAAATTGAAATATACATACACATAACACAATAAATCATGGTTTAATAAAGTATATATCTCAAATAAATAATAGTGATACGAAAAACATTTACCTTAGTCTGATTTCCACCATATGATTATGTACCACATGTATAATGGTTTAAAATATATTATTAACTTATACTAGATTCATATTAATATTTATGGTATCATATATTATCCCTTAATAATAGTTTAACACACTTATATTTATAATATTTATTTATTTCGCTATTTCAGGTGTTAATTACACTGTTCATCATGCTTGTTTTTTCATAAAAGTCTCATTTCCCTTGAATAGGGTATAGATAAAAAAATTTATAGAATATATTTAATGAATAAATATCATATTTATCTATTTAATACATTTTTATAACCATTTTGTGAGTTTTTAACATATAATGTTAATGACACTGCTACGAAGAGATAGTAAGTCGTACATACGTAGCTTTCGTGCTTTCACTTTTCACAGGGTGGAAAAAAGGAAGAATATGGTTGTATCATAATCAAAATAAAATCTCAGTATATATATTATAATATATATATATATATATATAATGTAAAAAACACATGATGAGATATTAAAATAATAAATGAGTTTGAATTAGATGGTAAAATGGTTACCACTTCTTCGACAGACTACTTTTAGATCTCTTATAAAATGATATAGAGTTGTTCTTTTTGGAGTACCAGGACCCACAGAACATGGTGAAGTTTGTTAATAGATAAGTTAATAAATTATTAGGTATAAATGGCTCATGGTGGTGAAATTAACGGAATGAATGAGTGCACTTTTATAATTGAGGTGACTAGTACCCTTGGAAGGCCGCAAAATATTAAATTATAATATATTAATTTCTTATCCAAATAAAACCAAATGGACATGGATTTTAATATAAAACTAGATATGGTTTTAATATCATCATAAAATAAAATTTACATATTTTTGTCATTATTTTAACCTTATCACTTTGATTGAATTTGGTTAACATTTTTTAATTAAATTATCGTAATAATATTTTTAATATTAAAAAGTGGTAATTTTTTTATATAAAATATCAATTTGAACATTAATGATCAATAAATGAAATTTTAGACCAAATAAAATTCAATGTTTAATTTTAGTTTTTTTTAAATAATTTAATAGAGAATTATTTTGATAAAATTTCATTAATGATAATTTTGACATTATTCATTACTTTAGCCTTATGGAAAACATGAAAATAAGATAACTTCAATAAAATTATTTAATACACACCTGATATATCATAATCATCTAATGTTTTTGTATTGCCTTAATTAATTCAAATTTTATTTATTTCATTATTTTTAATATCATTTATTTGAGTGTTTCATTAATACAGTAATTTCTGCACCAACATTTTAAAATTAATTAAAGTAGTAATTTATTAATAAAAAAATTAAAAATAAGATTCCTTCATATAGATAAATATATTATATTTATAAATAATAAATATAGTATAATATATATTCTAAATAACACAATGTTAAAAAAATATAGTTATTTAAATATGAAAGTTACATCTTTGTCTTTTCTTTAAATAAAATATTATAAATACCATAACCTCATACAAGTGCTTTCCAAAAATTATAAATAAATTTAAATGAAAAAATAAATTTTATTAAGTTCAAAATTGATACTTATATTCGTTCAAAACCTACATTTTTATCCATGTGGACACATAAGTGATATATAAGACAAAGAAAGTGACATCTTGGGTTTTCTTTAATTTAAATAATAGAAGTAATTATCATGAGAAATTTTCCATAAAATGACTAAAATTCGAACAATAGGTGTTAATGGTATAATATAAATCATTAAATAAAATGTTGGAATGTTTAGGGTAATTTTTTTAATCCTAGTCATTTTATTTTTAACGTAAATCACCCAATAATCCATTTACCATGGTTATAAAAAAGTATCAATGTAACTATTCATATTGATAAAAAAAATAGAGGATTATATTTACTAAATTTTTAAATTATAAATCCAAATATGAAATCCATTTTTAAATATTCTAATTATAACGTCCCGGTTCTGGAAGCCACCCAGAGGCGCCCCGTACCTGGTTTGTCACATGGCCTCAAGCGCATTTCCCCAAACACCAGAGGCTGCTTACTAGCAGCGAGGGCCTTGGGTGTGATAGTGGGGAAACTATGCCCTCATTGGCAGAGTACACAGCGGAAGAAAAATAAACATGCAATAGCCGAAGCAGTAATAACCAACAATATAACAACGTAAGACTAAATCAACAACTGAAGCACATATGTATATATGAAATGATGTAGGATACATAACTCGGAAAGTAGTCAAACAAGTCACAATGCTGGAAAAAACTACAGTACCAAAACAAGTACAAAAGAAAAGCAAACAGCTCCTCAGCATTGTAAGCCAAAGCTTGGTCCCATGCTCCCCTGCTCCAAGCAATCAAGTTCTAGTAGTCTAAGGGCTCTTACCCTTGTCTATACTTGCAACAACATAGTCTGCTTGGGCCCAAAGGCATGACCCAAACATGGCGTGAGATAAAATCCTTGTAGGAATTCACCCGAAGATCTGTGCCTAACAGTCAGTGAGTAAATGGAAGGTAAAAGTACGATAAGCAGTAAACAACAACAACAAGCAATAGAAAATAACAGTAATAAGTGAAAGAGGATGATACATAGCAGAAACAATCCACAACCAATCAACAGTAGTGAAACAAACAATTAAGAAGTTAGAAACCCTCTGGGAAGTACTTTCACCCATCCCCTCTGGTCCTATCCAAGAAGTACCACAACCCTCTAGGAAGTGCGCTCATCCTAACCCCTCTGGCTTGGTCAAACACATTTATGATACTCTCTAGGGAAGCTCACTCGGTAAATTCTGCTTATAGTCTAGGGTAGTTAGATACTCTCTTGAGGAAGATCACGCGGTCTAACCCTCTTAGCCCCAAGGTCTAGAGACTCTCTAAGGAAGCTATCTTGGTGAATTCCTCCCATAGCCTCAGGTATACCACAGACTCTCCGAGGAGGCTCACTTGGTCAATTCCTCCTCTAGCCTGGGAAAGTTCTTAAAGAGATTCAAACAAGGTAAGACTCTCCGAGGAATCTCACTCAGTCTACCCTCCTGTAGTATATAATATCCAAGACTCTCTGATAGCTCACTCGGTCCATACCCTTTGTAGTCTGTAATATCTAAGACTCTCTGGGAACCTCACTCGATCTATCCCTTACAGTCTACAGCACCAGGTTCACTCAACCTCGTGCCAGTCAGTGCATAATAATTCTATAAGGACAAAGTAAACCTATAGAGCTACTTGGATAACCAAAGTAAACCTATAGAGTTAATTAGATAAACAATCTACAAGGCAATAAGCAAGTCATTAAATTCACTTCAAACTATAACTACAAGGCATGAAATAGGTGTAGCAGCCAAAGGCAAACGAGACCCAAAGGTCGTAAACAGAACAAGCAAGGGAAAAATACATCCATAAAACAAAAAAATATCCTCTAACAAAATCAATTTACCTCTACACAAGAATACAATCAAGGCAGGAAAACAACGAGGGAAAAAAGGTAAACACACAATACCCCGTTCACGGGTATTGGTGGAATTTGAAAATAAAGCTCAGAGACTTTGAATGGTAAGGCACAAACCACCTAGCTCGATCCTAAGAGATTGATATACTTGAACCATGATGACTGATTCTCCCTAGAACGTTGTAGATCTGAGAAAATTCACAAAACGTTCAACCTTAGATAACTTGAGAAGGAGGATGAATTGGAAAACAAGGCTCAAGAATAAGTAAGAACTCATCGCTTCACTTCCAACGCAATCGATAGAGCTCGAATCGGAGAATGGACGAAGTGGCGGGAGCTCGGGGAAGATCCGGCCATACGGGTCGCTCTCGGACGAAGAACCTGGAGAAGGGGTGTGTTCTATCCATCCGTCGTGACCCCGATGCGTTTAGTAAAAAAAGAAAAGTAAAGGACGTGTAATTTTGGAGTACACAACATGTACCAGGTTTTTCCGTACTCTGCCAAAATCGGCCTCCACGTCACCCCTACACACCGTGTGTGTGGCCCGAGCACGGCTAGCACACGGCTTCGAGCCGGAGAAGAGTACACAATGTGTTCTCAGAATGTACATGGTGTGACCTTCAAAATTTTCTAGAAACTCCATTTTTTCTTAAAAACTCTAGAAAAATGAAATTTTTACCTAAAACGAAGATCCGGGTTCTTAAAAAATTCCCCCCTTAAAGAAATTCATCCCCGAATTTCCTTAGATGGGTGTAGAAGAAGGATCCTTGAACAGTTCTGGCCACTGCGATTGAACCTCGACCTCCCTATCCCAAGTCTCATTCTTTACCCGCCCGTGCTGCCATAGCACTCGTACCAGAGGAACAGACCGGCCTCAGAGAACCTTCGTACTACGATCGACAATCTGGATGGGATGCTCTTCAAACGACGCATCCTCTTTGAGCTCAACCTCCTCAGGCTGAATGACATGAGACGAGTCTGAAAAGTATCTTCAAAGCTGAGAGACGTGGAAGATGTCATGCATGGCCTGGTACCTCTGAGGTAGCTGCAACCGATATGTAACCGTCCCAACTCTCTCCAAAAACTCAAACAGCTTGACGTACAATGGTGAAAGTTTACCCTATCCCCGAATCCTCTTGTGTCCCAACTTTGGTGCGACACACAGGAAAACCTGATCCCCGACCTCGAACTCCAGAGGTCGTCTTCACTGATCAACATAAGACTTCTATTGAGACTGTGTTGTAGCCATCCTCTTCCAAATCAACTCTATATGCTCCAAAGTCTCCTGAATAGGACGAGGTCCCAGCAAAACTGCCTCTCCTGCCTCCAGCCAGCATAAGGGTGATCGACATGGACTACCGTACAAAGCCTCATATGGCACCATCTGAATGGTCTACTAGAAACTGTTATTGTAGGCGAACTCCACCAGAGGAATATTCTTCTCCCAGGAACCACCAAATTCTAGGATGCAAGCTCAAAGCATATCCTCAAGCACATGGATCGTGCACTCGGACTAGCCATCAGTATGGGGATGGTATGCTATACTCAAAAGTACCTGTGTACCCAAGGCCTTCTGAAGTCCCTGCCAGAACCGAGAGGTAAAGCACACATCCCTGTATGAAACAATGGAATGTGGAACTCCATGTAGATGTAAAATCTCTCGTATGTATAGTCATCGCAGATCATCAACACTGAAGGTTTCCTTGATCGACAAGAAGTGTGTAACCTTCGTAAGCCTGTTGACAACGACCCAAACAACATCACTTCCCCGAGGTGACCTCAGTAACCCGGTCATGAAGTCCATCGCGACATCATTCCAATTCCACTCCAGAATGGGTAACTACTATAAAAGCCCTGCTAGTCGCTGATGCTATGCTTTCACCTACTGACAAGTAGAACATCTCATGAAAAAACCAGTAACATCTCTCTTTATACCTGGCCACCAGTACTGGCAGTGTAGATCACGATAAATCTTGGTGATGCCAGGTTGAACTACCCAAAGTGAGGAATAGAAATCCCACAATAGCTCCTCGCGTATGTCTGCTGGAACCCATACGCATACCTGGAAATGCAAGATCTCATCCTCACCCACTGTCTATCCAGGAAGAGGGTCCCCTCCTGACACACTCTCCCGCAGGACCAAGGCCTATGAGTCTGATAACTACCTCATTCGTACCCAATCAAGAATTGTAGAGGTAACAAATACAGAAGATAAGAAAGTCTGTCCCGGCCTGTCATGCACCTCCAGATGCATCTTAGAGAATAGAGCCATAAGCTTCCACTCACTGCTGGTCTCCTGAACTGCATCAATCTGAGTTCGTCTGCTCAACGCATCTGCCACTGCATTACCCTTTCCTGGCATATAGGCGAGCTCTAAGTCAAAGGACTAAAGATACTCGACCCACCTGCGCTGTCTCAGATTCAGATCATGCTGAGTGAAGATATACTTAAGACTCTTGTGGTCGGTGAAAACCACAAAGTGCTCTCCCAGAAGATAGTGTCTCAAACAGTGTAAGGCAAGAACAACTATTTCCAACTCCAGATCGTGCGTCGGGTAGTTCCTCTCGTGTGGCCTCAACTGCCGAGACCCATAAGCAATGACCCCATCTCCCTACATAAGAATGGATCCTAGCCCGAAACCCGAATAATCATAGTAAACAGTGTATCCCTTGCCCGACTCCGACAAGACTAGTATCAGTGCTGATGTCAAACTCCCTTTCAGCTCATGAAAGGATGAATCACAAGAATATGACTACAAAAACATTGCCCCCTTCTTGGTCAAACCTTTCAACAGTGCTTCTAGGTGTGAGAAGTCCTGAATGAAGCGTCTGTAGTATCCGGCCAGCCCTAGGAAACTCCGCAACTCAAAGACGTTCTTCGGCTGCTCCCAGGAAACTACAAATCTCACTTTCTCTGGGTCCACTGACACTCCTATCTCTGAGATAACATGACCCAGGAAGTGAATCTGATCCATCCAAAAGTTGCACTTCGAGAGTTTAGCATACAGCCGATGCTCTCTCAGTTTACTCAGAATGATCTCAAGATGTGTGGCATGGTCATGTCGAGTGTGAGAGTACACCAAGATATCGTCCACGAAGACCACGACAAAGGAGTCCAAGCACGGATGGAACACTCGGTTCATCAGTGCCATGAAGACTACAGGCGCGTTCTTAAGACCGAACGGCATGACTGTATACTCTTAAAGACCATACCTGCTTCTGAAAGCTGTCAGAGGTATATCTAATGGTCTAATGTGAAACTGATGATAACCAGACCTCAAGTCAAACTTCAAGAACACCCGGGCTCCTCGAATCTAATCAAAGAGGTCATCGATCCTTGGAAAGGGATATCGGTTCTTGATTGTCAACTGGTTTATCTTTCTATAATCCACACAAAGCCAAAGGGTACCGTCTGACTTCTTTGCAAACAGGACAGGCGAACCCCAAGGAGATGTACTGGGTCAGATGAAACCCTTTGCCTACAAATCCTCCAACTACTTCTTGAGCTCCTGCAAATCAGGTGTAGTCATCCTATAAGGATGAATAGACACCGGTTCCACTCCTTGAATGAGATCAATTGAGAAATATACCTCACGCTTCAGAGGTAAACCTGAAAAGTCTTCTGGAAAGACATCCCTGAAATGATCCACCACTGGAGGAAAGTCTAACTGTGAAGTCCCCTGGTCATCCAGATAAATACTGGAAATCTAGGCTATAACTTTCCCTAGAACATGATGCTCTGGTCCAGCTCTACCCGCCTGGGCATCCCACTCACCTCTATCAAGGAAGGATCCACCCTCTGGTGATATGAAACTCACCCTATGGTGATAGCAATCAACGACTGCCTGGAAGGGAACCAACCAGTCCATACCAAGAATGACGTCATAGCCCGTCATCTCTAGGACATAGAGGTCCCATAAGAAATGACACCCCGAAACCTCAAGAGGGCACTCTCTGCACTGACGTATCCTAGATGTCCTCATTCCCAAAGGTATGTCAAGAGTCAAAAAGTTGGCAGACAAAATGATACAGAGCCCAAGGCTCTCCACGACATCAACAGAGATAAAGCTATGGGAAGCACCAGTATCGAAAAGAGCTAAAGATAAAAATGAGGCTAGTAGGATCATACCTCAAATTGTAGAAGGGATGGGATCTTGCTCCTGATAGGTCCGCTCCACGATGAAAAAACTGGCCTGCACCATGGCCCTGCGCCCCTGGATAATCGCTTTGAGAAGATCATCTTTTCTGTCGCTGATGACCTGGTGACTAACCACCATGGCCACGACCTCCACCTCGGCCTGAACTACCGGAATAACTCCAGTTCCTTGACTGGTGGAAAACTGGTGAAGTATCTCCAGAACGCGGGGTCATAGAGGAACCCATAACACCAGTTGAAGGTGATAAGATATGACAGAAGTGCGGGAGATGGCCAATCTTGCCGTAAGATCGGCACTCCATCGGATCTCTCTGGCACTGAGGCCTAGTGTGTCCACTTCTACCACACTGGTAGCATACAACCTGGATTCCAGAATACACATCCCGCAAAACTCGATATCCTCGAGAAGACTCTCTATGACACTTCCTACTGTCCATAGGAGGAACACCAGCTCTGGATATTGAACCACCCTGGCTCACTTCTCCAGAATCTCTCAGATTGTGCTCAGTGATCAGCACCTGGTTGACGATGGAGGATATCAAAGTCAACTGGAAGATATTCACCTGGGAACAGATCTTCTGCCTGAGACCATCCTCGAACTTCCTAGCAAGGAACAACTAATCACCTACTGGGATTAGTGTGAAACTTTGCAGCTCAGGGAAATGAGATGAGTACTCCATAACAGAGAGAGTACCCTGCTGCAGACTCATAAAATCCTAGGCTCGATTGGCCCTGAGGGTCTCCGGATTGATGTAGTCATATAAGGTGCATCAAAACTCATCCGAAGACATATCCTGCTGACGCCCTAACCATGAGATCCCCTCCCACAACCTCTTGGCAGTGTCCCGGAGCATATAAGTAGCCAACATTACCCTTTTCTCTTGAGGGATCTCTAGGTGCTCAAAGATAGTCAGTGTGGCCTCTATCCACGACTCTACAGCATGAGTTCCTCCATACCCTGAAAAAGTAGAAGGATGATGATGCTAGAAAACTGGAATCAACTCATCCATTGATGGGGCAAGAGGCGGCGCTCCCTGGAAGGTAAGCATCATCCTCAGGAAGTCCTCCCTGAACTACGCCTCAGCGCCTACAACGGGTATGACAGCTAGTGCCAAGGCTGTCTCGACTGGAAGATTGACAGGAAGTCCCTGATCAGCCATATCTGGTGTCTGATCACTTCTTGACGACATACGTACAACCGGAGGACGTCTCGGATGCATAGCTCTAAAAGATCAAAAGTAAACCTTAGATCAGAAAACAAGGACAGATAACACAAGAGTACAAAACAAGAACATGGGAAGAAAAACACACAAGTTTACAAAACACGACTACACGGCGTGTATAAAAACCACATGACATATCTTCTTATGCCACTGACATGGGTGTGTACCCCTGCCCTACAGGTCACGTAACACCTCAAACTACACAGCGTGTACTTGAAGACTATTCCCCTGCCCGAGTCTATTTACATGGCTAACTCACACGGTTCAAACTAACCTCAGAATACATGGAGTGTTCCTTAGGGACACAGCATGTACTAGACAATGAATCAGCGGCCCGTGTTGTTAGTTACACGGCCATCCACACAGCTGGACCTTACAAGGCGTGTTCCGAAAAAAAAATGTCATGTATAGGAGAAGGTGACATTGTCCCGTGTTGTTCGTGACACGACCGGGTACCTGAGAAAGACTACACGATGTGTTCCAAAAGTAACATGGCATGTCTAAGAGAAGGTCACACCGACCAGTGTTGTTCGTGACACGGCCAGGTTCCTGGACAGAACTACACGACATGTTCCTTTACAACATGGCGTGTTCTACTCGATCTTCCCCGACTCGTGTTGTTAGTGACACTGCCAGGTACAAGGTTCTACACTAATCGGCGTGTACCTGGAATTATTTTTACAACACCGTGTTTCTGTTCACACGGTCAAGGACACAGCCTAAAAACTACACGACGTGTATCCAGAAAGTACACACCGTGTATTCTGGGTTTTTCTGGGCAGTAGCTCAGAAACTGCACATAGACCCAGAAACCCGGAAAACAAGGCAAAGAGGTGCCAAATTCCGATCCGTGAGGGCCCATACTCCTCGTTAATCAAATCTTGGCATCCCCTACAGTCATGTACAAGAGAGAATATGATCATGATCCTCCAATTTTTGATTCAAGAGGGCCCATAACACCTCAAGAATCAAAATTTGGCATTCATTTAATAAAGTAATATACAAACAATTCTCTAACAAGCAGCAGAGATTCTATCAAGCATCTATCACAACAACATGCATAATCTACACAACGTTTATCACAACAACATGAAATCGCTAATGCACCCTAAATGGCATGGAAAGAATACATGGAATGTGATTTCTACAAGTGACTATTTGTTCAATGAGATGGAATACCCTCATCTCATCAGGTTGTGACAGAAATAGAACCATAATATTAGAACAATAATAGTACAAAGCATGT
This sequence comes from Viscum album, assembly GCA_963277665.1. NCBI lineage: Eukaryota > Viridiplantae > Streptophyta > Magnoliopsida > Santalales > Viscaceae > Viscum > Viscum album. Next base: position 1,824,292,806 of record OY728164.1, read on the forward strand.
GAATCACTCTAGGTGAAATCGTTTCAACTGTAAAATCTCAAAACCAGAAAACTGCAATAAACGAGGTAGTAGGGATTTTCCCTGTACAAGGGTTAGCTACTCCCTAGAAAAACTTATTACCAAGTACCGAATCCGTCCTATCCATAACTAATGTCTCTAAATAGTAAAGAAAGAGAAAAGAATTCCTTTGATACCACTTTGTAACGTCCCAGTTCCGGAAGCCACCCAGAGGTGCCCCATACCCGGTTGGTCACATGGCCTCAAGCACATTTCCCCAAATGCCAGAGGCTGCCGAATAGCAGCAAGGGAATTGAGTGCGATAGTGGGGAAACTATTCCCTCATTGGCAGAGTACACAACAGAAGAAAAATAAACATACAATAGCGGAAGAAGAAATAACCAACAATATAAAAGCAGAAGACTAAATCAACAACTGGAGCACATATGTATATAAGAAATGATGCAGGATACATAACTAGGAAAGCAGTCAAGAAAGTCACAATGCTGGAAAACACTACAGTACCAAAACAAGTACAAAAGAAAAGTAAACAGCTCCCCAGCATCGCAAGCCAAATCTTGGTCCCATGCTCCCATGCTCCAAGTAATCAAGTTCCAGATGTCGAAGGGCGCTTGACCTTGTCTATACCTGCAACAACATAGTCTGATTGGGCCCAAAGGCATGGCCCAAATAGGGTGTGAGATAAAATCCCAGTAGGCATTCACCCGAAGATCTCTTCCTAACAGTCAGTGAGTAAATGGAAGGTAAAAGTACGATAAGTAGTAAATAGCAATAGCAAGCAATAGGCAGTAACAGTAACCAGTGAAATAGGATGATACATAGCAGAAACAATCCACAACCAATCAACAGTAGTGAAACAAATATCTAAGAATCCGGAAACCCTCTGGGAATTACTCAAAACCATCCCGTCTAGTCCTATCCAAGATGTAACACAACCCTCTTGGTAGTGCGCTCAGCCTAACCCCTATGGCTTGGTCATACGCATTTATGAGACTCTCTAGGGAAGCTCACCCGGTCAATTCCCCTTATAGTCTAGGGTATTCAGGGACTCTCTTGAGGAAGGTCACACGGTCTAACCCTCTTATCCCCAAGGTCTAGAGACTCTCTGAGGAAGCTATCTCGGTTAATTCCTCCCATAGCCTCAGGTATACCACAGACTCTCTGAGGAAGCTCACTCAGTCAATTCCTCCTATAGTCTGGGAATGTTCTTAAAGAGATTCAAACAAGGTGAGACTCTCTGAGGAAGCTCACTCGGTCTACCATCATGTAGTCTATAATATCTAAGACTCTCTGAGATCTCACTCGGTTCATCCCCTTTGTAGTCTGTAATATCTAAGACTCTCTGGGAAGCTCACTCAGCTATCCATTATAGTCTACAGCACCAGGTTTTCTTAGCCCCGTGCCAGTCGGTGCATAATAATTCTATAAGGAAAAAGTACAACTACAGAGATACTTGGCTAACTAAATTACACCTATAGAGCTACTTAGCTAAATAGTATACAAGGCAACAAGCATGTCATTAAATTCACTTCTTCCTATAGCTGCAAGGCATGAAATAGGTGTAGCAGCCAAAGGAAAACGAGACCCAAAGGTCATAAAAACAACAAGGAACAGAAAAATACATCCAAGAACAACAAAACATCCTCTAATAAGGTCAATTTACCACTAAACAAGCATACAAGCAAGGCATGAAAACAATGAGGGAAAAAAGGTAAACACACAATACCCTGTTCACGGGTATTGGTGGAATTTTCACATAAAACTCAGAGACATTGAACAGTAAGGCACAAACCACCTACCTCAATCCTAGGAGATCGATATAATTGAACCACAATGACTAATTCTCCCTAGAAAGTCATAGATCCGAGAAAACCCACAAAACGTTCAACCTTAGATAACTTGAGAAGGATGAAGAATTGGAAAACAGGGCTCAAACAGAAGGAAGAACTCATCGTTGTGCTTTGAACGCAATAAACAGAGCTCGAATCGGAGAACAGACATAGAGGCGGGAGCTTGGGGAAGATTCAGCCATATGAGTCACTCTCGGATGAAGAACCTGGAGAAGGGGTGTGTTCTGTCCGTCAGGCGCGACCCCGGTGTGTTTAGTACAAAAAAGAAAAGTACACGGCGTGTACTTTTTGAGTACACGACATGTACTAGGTTTTTCTATACTCCACCAAAATCGGCCTCCACATCACCCCTACACACCGTCTGTGTGGCCCGGGCATGACCAGCACACGACTACGAGCCGGAGAAGAGTACACGACGTGTACTCAGAAAGTACACGGCGTGTACTTCGGAATTTTCCAGAAACACTATTTTTCTTAAAAACTCTAGAAAAAGGAGAAGCTTACCTGAAATGAAGATCCATGTTCTTAAACTAATCATATAATTTTCATAATTTAATCTAAAACTAATCTCTCAAAATGCAATGAGAAACTATTTTATTGAAAAATATTTTTTAAGGTAAAAACTATACTTGTACCAAAATAATATATAAGCATGATTAAAATAAAATAGATTATATTATTTATAACTAATTTTTTTTATGTTACATTTATATAAAATTTAAATCATAATGATTATTTAATACAATGAAATTGTCAATTGTATAAAAAAATCAGTATTTTTCACTATTCACTAGAATGTAAATATAATTTTAAAAATACCAAAACTTCACCCTATGATAATTTTTTTAAATTAAAATTTTAAAAAATAATATTAATTTTTTAAAAATAATTTATAAAACCATCAAAACATAGATTTAAAATAATTATGCCAGTAAAAGGAGGTAAAATTGCTTTTATAAAAATATATCCTTTTGGTGTAAAATTGGATTTATTCTTATCCCATGCCTTTAAAACATTTTGGTTGAATGTAAATATATTTTACTAAATATATAATATATAAATTTCATAATTTCATTTATACTATTCATTCCCATCAATTTAACAGATAGGTTATAGTAGTCACATTTTAAAAAGCATATCGTAGTTTTAAAATTAGTGTTGCATGCAACAAAAGCTATTGAAGTTGTTAAATTTAAAAAGAGACATTCCATAAAATCTTAGGTTGTTATAGTGTATGACTTTTTAGGTTTTGTGCGACCTTATGATAGGGGTGGGTGATTTATTGAGGGTTGTGACCTATGTGAGAGATGGTTTGGTGTGGGGGCTAAGTGGGAAAGTTTGGTAACCCTTTCTTAAGGGTGACTCAATGTTTTAGAGTTATTGATTTGTGATATTTAGGGGAAACCAATGGGAGGCTTTGATCAAGTTCGTATGTACTTCTAGGTGCATGAGGCATAGGTGAAATTTTTGGCAAGTGAAATGGTGCATATTAAGAGCTACCTAGTTTATGGTTTGGGAACATTAGATGGTATTGGGTTTATGGGATAAGCATTCATGTGTTGGTTATTGTGTTTTTTAGTCTCGTAAGGGTATGATTTTTTGAATACATATCCCAGGTAACGTTAGTACATGTGGGGTAGAACTGATGAAATAAGATAGGTCATATGTGAGTTTCCTTTGGTCCTGAAAAGTACCATGGGCACCCTTTGTTTGGTAATGTTTGAATAGAGAATTTTTTAAACCTATGTTTTTAAAATATTTATTTAAATGAGTCTAGGATAAAATTATTTTGGAAACTAATATGGAAAGGATTCATCGCCGATGACACCTTTAAAAAAACTTATTTTAAATAGACATGTTTGTATATTTATTTTTTTTAATTTTTTTGTTTATATGTATATATATAATTAATAGAATTTAACTTTTATTTAATATCCAGAATTACTACCAATAAATCAGTCTAGAATTATAACAAAAAACCTCATCGAGGGTGCCCTTTTATAAGAGGGGTTTCCCTAAAACCATTCTGGATTTTCGGTGTGGGATTCATGCTCTCTGTTTCCTATGCTGAATTAATAATATATTTTTATTAATAATTTTTAATCATTAAATAATAAATACTAATTCGTTATAAATAATAATAATAATAAATAAATAATAAATAATTGTTAATTTTTACTACTAAATATTAATAATTAACGAATATATATTAATAATATTTAAACAATAATAATTAAATCTATTAAATACCATTTACAAACTAATAAATTTTTATATTTAATATTAATTAATTAATTAGTAATTAAGAATTGTTTAATTATATCTGAATAATAGTAACAACTAATTAGAAAATTAATTATTAATTAATTATTAAATAATTACGAACAAATATTTAAATTTTTTAGCTACAAAATATTTATATTATTTATTAATTTATTAAATTATGAAATTATTAATTGTTAATTAATTTCAATTATATTAAAATTAGTTAATTCATATTTTTCTAGAAAATATTAATTACTTTTTTTGACAATAACAATATTAATTACTAATAAAAATTAATTAAATAATATGATCTATAATTTAATAATATTAATTTATAATAAATATTAATGTTTAGTTAATATTAATTACTAATTAATATTTAAAAATATTATTTAGTAAAAAATTTTAAAAATAATAATATAATTATTATTTATTAATTAATAATTAATTAAGTAATATTTAAATACTTATTAAAAATAATACTTACTAATTAAATAATTAATTATAAATTTTATAATTTATATTAAAAATCATTATTAACCAATTACTAAAAAATATTTAAAATTTTTATTTATTTGCTAAACAATGATAATAATGATTAAATGATTAAATTACCAATTTTTAAATAATTTTTTTGTATCAGTATTAATTAATTAATTAATTGTTGCTAATAAATATTAATTACTAATAAATATTAATACGACAATATGATTTAATATTTACTAATATTAGTTTATAATAAATATTAATTACTACCTAATGTTAATTAATAATAAATATTTAAATTTATAATTTAGAAACTATTTATTAAATATAATAATATAATTATTAGTTATTAATTAATTTATAATTATACAATACATAATTATTTATTAATAACATTCAGTAAAAAATTAGTATTTATTATTATTATAAAAATTCTAATAAAATTGTAAAAATGTTATATATTTATTAAATATTATTAATAATGATTAGATTATTAAAATAACAAAAACTAATCAATTATTATTAAATTAATATAATTAAGTTAAGTAATTGTTTCTAATTGATATTAATTACTATGAAGATTAATTAATTAATATTATTTAGTAATTATAAACATCAATTACTAATAAAAATTAATTACTTATAAATATTTAAAATTATTCTTTAGTCACTAATTAAAAATAATAATTACGATATATTATATATATTTATTACTAATATTATTTAATATTAATTATATATTATTTAATTTATAATTAATTAAAACCTATTAATTATTATTAACTATTTAGAAATTAATTACTTGTTATTTAATATTATTAAATCGTAATTTACAGTATTAATTGACATTGTTTAAAATATTATTATTATAAATTATTTAATTATTAATATTTAGTAATAAACATTAATAGATAATTACGATTTTGAAATTAAAGAAGTGGCATGATGTGGTCTATGGTCGGGAGCCTCCTCATTATGATTCTGGTGTCTTCTAGGTTTACTCAGTAGCCATTGTTCTTCCGCACTATTTGGGATTCGATCTCATTTCATGAGGATCTTCGGCTTGGGATGCTTTGACTCCAATTCTCAAACCGTTGCTTGATTCTTTTAATTAGGGTGGCGTAACAGCAAATTCTAGCCGGATTCAGAAGAATGGAAACGATCTCATTTTTGGAGGGTCATCGGGTCAGATCGATTTAGTCGTGATTCTCGAACCCTTTCCTGATTCATTTGATCAGGGTGGCGTAGCGGAAGATTCTAATTGGATTCAGAATAAGGCTACAATATTTTTTTGGAGGGTCTTTACCTAAGACTGCATTGATTGTGATTCTCGATCCCTTGAATGAATCTTTTGATCAGGGTGGCATAAGGATATGAAAGGATGCTCCGACTATGATCTTTATCCCCTAAATTGATTTCCATGGTGGCCTTGCTACAAGAAAGGATGCTACGGTCCCCATCCCCTTAATTGACGTCCAGGGGGACCTTGCTATAGGCATGGGATATGATATTTCTTGTTTATAATTCTATCAATTTAAGGATACAGATTCCAGCAGAATTTAGAAGAAGGTAAATGTCGCTCATTTTATTATGGATGAGGATGCCATCATAGACAAGATGAAATTAGGTAAACATTCTATTAATGACTGATTTATTCTTTTTCCAATTTCTAATCCAAGCATGATAGATGACGTTGTTCGTTGTTTATCCTATGTTTGGGGTTTTATGTCTTAGATATGTATCTCGATGGGACGTGGTTACTTTCATATGATCATTCGTTATATGGAGTTTAAGGAGGAGGCTTGGGGGTTTTAATCCATTTCATTCAAAATGGGATATCTACACATTCAAGAATGGGATTTCAGTTTCAATCATTTTGATGAAATGAAATATTCTGTTCAAGTCTGGGTAAGAATTTATAGTCTTATTTGAATCTTATATTACCTAATAATACTTTATGACATTAGGGTTTCTCTTGATGTCCTGATTAAAATTGATAAATAAACTAATAACATCATATTTTGGCCACTATGCATGTCTTTCATTATAAGTTGAACTCTCTTGTACAATTATTGACAATGGCTACCTCTCATCTCTTAAGGATTAATTATCGTTGAGAATTGTGTATAAAAATTTCTTAGGTATTGGTTATGACTGTACGGTGATTGGCCATAAGAGGTCCGACTATGGGAGGAATATTTTCTGTGACCCCTGTCATTTGAGTGTACATATGGAAAATGATTGCCTCAAGAAGGGAAGGAGGGTTTAACCCGATGATATAGGGAGAGAGAGTCTGTGTCATGATTTAATAAAGGCTTTGCATTCCTCTCAACCAAATGACACTAATGAAGTATGTTCTTTCAAATGAAAAGATTTGGGTCATGGTCACCATTCTGGATAGTATTCAGGTCTTGTCCATGCTTCAAGATAGGCCCAGGGTATTGATCATTATGGTGTTAATAGTCTTCAACATGTCTTGAAGATTCCTCATGATACTCCTGATTCTTTAATACAACCTCATGATGTGAAGATTCATGGTTCTAGGGATGTTTTACATGTACTTCTGTGTACCTTTTAATCTGGTGTAACAAATGAAAATAGACATCAAGTTGTTTCACAATGTATTGTGATGATGGTTGGTCCTTCACAGCCTATTGAGCAACGTTTTATTGGGTAGCCTCTGGTCCTGGACTTCATAAGAAATTTCTCACAGGAATATGGTGTTCTATAGAGCATGAATTATTATCAATAGATTCAGAATGTATTCAGGTCTTTAGAACTGCCTTGAAAATGGAGTAATATCTTGTATGATGGAAGTGAAAAAGAGAATATGATAGTTCTACTACACACCACTCATCTCTGATCTATAGACAATGATAAACATATTTCTTTTAAGGATGATGTGTTAACTGGCAAGGGGAAATGTTCATCAATGAAAGGTTGACTCCGACTCCTCCAAAAAGAAGGCTATGAATGGATTATTCCAATATTCCAAGAAATATTTCCTCTATATCTTCTAATACATCAATGATAAATATCACTCCTGAGCAAGAAAGGTACAAGGATATGATTCATTCAATTCATAGTAAATTTAACTCACAATTGGAGTAGAAAACTTATGATGATTCTGATGACTCTGACTATGATCCAGAAAATGATCCTCCTTTTTTATCAATAATCTAATTTATTAGATGAGTGTATTTCTCTTTGTGTGACCATGTCCACTCTTTTTCTTGAATGCATTTTTTTTCTTTCACTTTTAATATAAGTTCCATGGATTTTAATTCTAGCTTAACCTTTTTCATAATTATTAGTTATTATTTATGTATTATTATTATTTACTAGTAATTAATAATTATTAATAATTTAATAAAAAGGATTAATAATAATATATTATCAATTATGTGTAGGAAAAGGTGAACCTAAATCCCACATTGAAAATCTAGAATTATTTCATGGGTAAGCCCTCTTATAAAATGGATAACTAGGTGAAAGTTTCTTTAAAAGTTCTAAACTAATTTAATGGCAGTAATGCAAGATATTAAATAGAAATTAAATTTTGCTGAAATTTTTTGTTATATATATATAATCAAAAAACAAAAGAAATAAAAAATTTAAATATAAAAACATGTATATTTAAAATATTTTTTTACTCAAAGGAAGCCTCTCTGATTCCCCTTTTCTATATTAGTTTTAAAAATATTTTTAATATAAAATTATTTATATAAAAAAATAAAAAAACACGTGAAATGTACGAGGTCCTCATTAATCGAGTTACATTAGAGCATGAAACTATTGGTCTATGAAGGAATAATCAGAGGTAGGTATGTGGAAATAGTGCATTGTGTCACATGGATAATAAATGGATGGTATGGGAGCATACACATGTTTTTATTAAAAAAATCAACAAAATAGTTTGGGAGATGAGAAACAAGGTAGTTTTAATAAAATGATTGCATCCATATCGTCATGGGGCCTTTTGGTATGAATTGTGAGGTTTCAGGTGGTAATGAGAACATGGACGGATTGGGTATGATGAAATGAAAAATCCAAGGTTGAACCTCTACATAACTTATGTGGATTCATGGATTAGGAGATATTCAAGATTCTATTTTTAAGGAGACCCATTTGGGTTGATTATCTAGGAGCAGTAAGGGATGAACCCAATGGTGTAGGGTATGGAATCAATCATTTATAGTGTGGTTATAATTGTCATTAGACCTATCAGTAATTAATTGGTAAAATTTCTCATGATCCAAGAATTGGTAATGAGTTACCGTTCAAATCGATGCTTAGGGGTGAGTAGTTTTTGGCCACGTCTAGCCATCGTTTTAGGTGATGGGTGGAACACAAGTCTTTAGGTTCAAAGAGGAATCTGGGACATGATGAAAAGTATGATCTTAAGTTGGGGAGTATGATGTCAGTCATAGTGAATGTCTGTTAAGGTGTTTGATATAGTGTTTGATGGGGTATGATCTTTAACTTCAGCCTCCAGTTGGTATTGGAGCACTCATAAGTTCTTTGACATGGAGGTGTATTGGTGATTGTTGTATGGAACAACAATGGATGTAACGGATTGAGGATTTAGCGACATGAGTTTCAATAGAAGTTTGGTTAAGAATTTAGTGGGTGTACCAAGATGATCATAGGGTGCCTTTGATATTTAAGGCACTAAGGATAGAACTATTCATAATGCATCATCCTGGGCAGAAGAGTGTTTTGAGATAGATTGGCCTATGGAGGTTTGACTTGTTTTCTTGGGTGAAGTTGGATGTGGTGAGTTGACAATCACAGTGTGAATTTCATACATGATAATGTTGTTACATTAATTGTGTTGGATTAGGGTGTGGTATATTGATGTGAATCTTTAGGCAAGTCCTCATGTCAATAAGGATCTTAGGAGAAAGTCTATGAGTTCTGGAGAAGCAATAAGATGTAATTGGACTCATGTAAACTATTTGTATCAACCAGAATGGTAAGGTGTTTTCAATTTTTGGAGATTTTGAATGAAACTAGATGTATGATTTCAGGTTAGAGTGTTTAATGTGATTTGTGTAGTGATTCATGAGATGATGAGGTTTTAAGGTTGGAGTAGGTTTTGGGTTGCTTAGTATGGAAATAACTAGTAGAAAGTCAGTAAATCAGTGTTGTTTGGAATAATCCTCATCTAGAAAACATCAAAGTGTTATCCATTGGTCTCAAAATTAATTATGGGTATATATTACTAATTCTTTGTTATAATGTGGGGATATTTTAGGGCCCCATGTTCTATATAGGTGCTTGAATTTTTTAGAGTTTTGAGTTTCTGTTTAGTGGACATACCTAATTATGAATCTGGGTATTAAATAGAATTTTGGTAGTCTATACATAAAAAATGGCGTTCTTGGATGTTTCTTAGGACCAAAGGGGTGACTTAGAAGATCAGATAATTCTTGAGAGCTTTGGGGTTGGAAATTCTAGTTTCGGTGGAAACAAAATAGGGTGTATAGTAAATTCTAACCTTGCACCCCAACATCGCAATATGCTTTTACAGGAACATTGTTTTTTTATAATATGTAATAATAAGGGGAAATTATGAACCTAGTTATAGAGGGTTTCAGAGATGAAGATCACAATTGGTGCATGATTTTCAAATTGTGCAGTAAAAAGGTGAGGGGTGGATGTTTTGGGATAGTGATGAAAACATAGTAAGCACATTGTTTGGAAAACCGTGTGGCCAAACAATATTCTTCTTAGAAATTTATCTTTGATAAATTTTCCATTATGGGTTTTTAAATCAAACCCATCCCTTTATCATCCCTTATTATCATAGTAACCTTCAATTCACCATCATTCTCCTCCCTCTACTCCATGGAAAATATGTCTCTTTCCCTCTAACTTGTTGTCTGATTTTACATCCATCGATGAATTTGGAAAGTTAGAGTTTAGGCTATGATTTTGTTTACTATACTCTTCATTTTTCCATAAATTATTAGTTTTTACAATTAGGTTTATGAGAAACTATTACAACTAATAAAGGTGGAATCATCTTGAGATAATGGGGATTATGTGTTTGTTAGCAAGAGAGTGTCCCATTACTATATTTTCACATCATCAACCAAAATTTCAGTAGAGGTATATGGTGAGGTATTTTTCCTATTTTTTTGGGGATTTTTTGTGTCATATCTTATATTTTCAGTTATAGTTGACTGATATTTAACCTGGATAATTTATCGATGGTTAGCATAGACCTTTAGAGGGTCGTTGGTCTTGGCTTGGGTATGATGGGAGTATATGATGAGTGGTTTTTCATTTTTGACTAAGTTTTTCAGCATGATTATTTCATTTTATTTTGATAATTAATTACCATGGTATTATAATTAATTAATATAGTTTTTTTTGGTTGTGATCTATGGTTGTGGATTGTTTGGGTGTTAACTAACTGTATTGGATGAGCTTTGGTAGTAGGTTGTCTTGCTAAGAGTTAAAGTAGAAGTGATTATTTGAGGTAAGTGGTCCCTATTTTAACCCATAGTATTATTTTATTTTCAAATTTCATGTTTTTTGTTGTTGTTTTTACATATTGAGTGTTGATCATAGAATTATGATTAGAACATTAAAAATAAATTTTCTTCTTATTCCCTTAGGCATAATGCCAAATGGTTTCTTTAATAGTGAACTGCTTTGGATGCCTCATTGAGATTTAGGCCTGATGAAATAGTTATGTAAAAGTGGAAAATATAATTGTTATAATTAAAGTATATATTTTATAAGTGTTTTGAGAGATTATATACTTGGAACTTGTTTATAAAATTATTTTTTTTATAATTAAAACTGATTTTACCTTATTTAAGAATTTTGTGACATGTTCTTTGTTTAAAAAAGAAGACTTGTCTCATTTAAAAATTATCAATCATCCTTCCAAAAGTGATTTATAATTAATATTCCTTAGGTGTTAATGAACCTATTTAAATGGAAATTCCAATGGAATTCTATATATTAGATGTGAAACCACAAAGTGGAGAATAAATTGCGAAAATTTAGATAGCCTTTCAGGACATGAAAGGAGAGATCACTAGATGAACAATAATTGTTAAATGGGAAAACCTTGATTTATTATATGGAAATTAAATTTTATATTTTGAATTGATGGTTTTTTGGAATAGAGTTGAACTGTAAAATGATTAAGCTAATTTTAAAGTGTGAGATTGGGTGAGCACAGTGAATTGTAAATAGTGTAGTGGTAAATTTTTTTTGAAATAGATAATTGATATGGAATCATAAATATTAATTATGTGAAATGTAAATTCATTTAGCTAGTTATGGAAAATTATGTAGGGAATGTGGGTATGAGATCATGGATTCTATATGATGCTTGATGAGTAAAAATTCTAAGATGAGAAGCCAAATTCTATTGTGTACATGAGTTAGTAATTCAATGATGTGATATGTGGATTCCACATGATACCTAATGTTTGGGAATACTGGGATAAATATAAGAATTTTGTACAAAAGATTATTATAGTAATTCTGACATGGGTATCAGATTCTTGGGAATGGCGATATGGGTACCCGAATTTCATATGATACATTGATGATACAAGGGAATGCCAGGATGAGTGGTAAGATTCCATGTGGTTACTTGTGGCAGTGTGGTCATCAAGGATTGAAAAGGACAACCAATAAATGTTTGATGTAGGTAGGACCCAACCCTATGTATCACCATGGATATTGGGACATTATGTGTTTTTTTATTTATTTTTTGTTTTTTCCACGTCATTCTGGTGTACCTCACAAACACTTGATTATCAGACTAGATATTTAGGGACACCATTGGTGGCAGCCTACTCGTGCATGGGCCACCATGACACTTGGGTGCCTGAGAATATGTAACCTATTTGTAGGACTATTCTAGGGTAAAGGCCTAATGGTGTGGTATTCTAGTTAAGCTACAAGGATAGATCTTGGGAGATTAAGACTGGGCTAGGACTAGGAACCATTTTTTCATGTTTCTTCCAGTTTTCTCTTTTGGTTTTATTTGTGGTTGATGTACGTATGAACCATCATGAATTTATGACTAATTGTTGCGCTGTATTCTATTTATGTTAGAGTAGTATGTTTTTATCTTCTTACCATTTGTGCTTGCCTTCATGATGTTTCTTTGGGATATTTATCTAGATGTTTATGTTTTCCTTTATTTTTTTCACTATCATTTTACTCTAATAATCAGGTATAGTTTCCCCATTATCATACCTTAGACCCATTCTACTAGTTTGTAGCCTCTAGAATACAGAGAGGTGTTCCTGAGTTCTTACCATGCTTCTCAGTCGGGGTGTTATGATACGTGTATACTCATACCTAGAGAAACAATTACATACACGTGCATTCACTTACATACTCATACAGATGCATACATACACATACTACATAAAAATACACATTCCACAAAAATATAAACATATGTACACGTATGCACATGTCATATACATACATACACATTCATATACACACATACGCATACACATACACATACACATACACATATACATACATATACACACACACAAGCATGCACGTACATCCACATTCATACACGTACACATATTAATACACATACACATATGCATACACATACATACATATCTATACACATACATACATCTATGTACACATACATACATGTACATATGCACATACATACACACACAAAAAAACATACATGTACACATAAACACACACACACACAAAACAGAAACACACACAACAAATATATACCAATACAACAAATACATACATGCAGATAAAAACATACGTGTGTATCCACATACATACACATGCATGAACATAGATAAATATATATATATATATATATATTTTAAATTATTTAATATTAATATAAATATATAAATTCAAATACAAGATATTTAATCTAATATATTCATTTATATATTTTTATAATTTTTTAAATAAAATATTAATATATTATATTTATATTCATATATAATTTTTGTAATTAATGTATATAACCATTCTATTAAAAAAATTAATTCTTAATATGAAATTGACAATTTTTTATATATGAAATTATGAAAATAAGACTGATAATAATTTGGTATTACAATATTGTTATATACATCATTTTTATATATTATATTTACATACATATATATATAATTATTGTTATATAGATATTTATTTTAAATATATAGTTACGTATATATAAATTAAATTAATCATTTTACCATTCATCAACACTTTATTCTCACTATTAAAGGTGAAAAATTTACTAGTGCTAAGAAAACCATTAATAAAGGGTGCCTTTATTAGTGTTAAAAAACATTGATAAAATCCACCCTTTTATCAGTGCTTTATGTTAGCTCCAACAAACATCCCCCACTACCGACACTTATTATTTAGCATTGATAAATCGTAGTGTTGATTATCACATGATCTATAGATAGAACTGATAAAAACCCACCCTTTTATCAATTATTTTTCGATATTTGTTCATGAATATATGTTTTATTCATATATAAATTAATAATAATAAATATTTAGGGTATAAATCCTTATTTTGAAAAGTTTTTATAAATAAAAAAATAAAAAAAATTCTTAGTGAGATCAATGTGTAATATTAATGGACTGAGGATGATGAAGGAAATTGAATATATGTTTTTATTATGTGTGTTTTTTGTTTTCATTGGTGTGTGATTATTCTAGATCTAGGTGAGATCTGGCCTGCCTTTGACTTTTGAGAGTGATTCTTAACCTCAATGTTGGAAACCATCATCACACACCAATCTTGGGTGATTTCAATGCATGTGAAGTTTATGATCTTTCATTCGGATGAAGAGATATTCAGATCTAGATCTAGTCCAATTGGTGTGAGATTTCTAGATCAAATAAGGAAGGGTGAACACTTGTTTTCAAGAAAGAGATCTAGCAGACTGTTCATGATCCATTATTGTGGGTTTTCAAATCCATGTATAGTGATCTTTATTCATAATATGTAGGGGAATCTTTGTTCTTCTATGTTTCAAGATCTATGGATGTTTCAGTATAATCATAGATTCAAATTCCAATCATTGATCTCGTACATGATTCTAGAACCAGGAGAAATTAAATCACCATAAGAATGCATGTGGAGGAGAACCACTAGACAGTGGTAATCTATCCATTTTTGTAAGTGTTTCCCCTCTTCTTTTCTTACATTCCAATTTAGCTTGTGATTTTGTTCTTTATCTATATTTTTTCATGGATTATATATTATTAATTTTTCATTTTAGCTTGATAAAACTAGTGGGTCTGGTAGTGTTCTAGCACATAGGACCAAAAGAAGTATAAAACACATTAAATCCACGAGTTATTTCTTGGTTTACATTTATGTTTTATTAACCTTGTAAATTGGTGAATGCAACTTTT
This sequence comes from Viscum album, assembly GCA_963277665.1. Taxonomy (NCBI): domain Eukaryota; kingdom Viridiplantae; phylum Streptophyta; class Magnoliopsida; order Santalales; family Viscaceae; genus Viscum; species Viscum album. Next base: position 1,824,307,826 of record OY728164.1, read on the forward strand.
CTTCTTGTATTAATTCAAAGAATGGTTTGAATTTTTTAGTTTATATTAAGTTATTGATTATTCTAATTATGGTTGAATAATCATTGTTGTTTATGATTTTATTCTAGCTCATAGTTTGGGATTATTTATGTGTAGGAATTGGTTTGACAATTCTTGAACTGCATTTATGAATCAATAATTTTAATTCTTATATTTTGTTTCATTCTAGATTGTTGAATCTTTAAAGAAAAATCATTATATTTTGATTATGATAATTCTTCCACGCTTTTGAATTGATCTAATTTCCACTTATAAATTTTTACCTACCATTTTTTTGTGGAATGGCCACATTCGATATCGTTATATGTTTCATTTATTATCGTACAATTATTTTAATTTTTTCCTTATTGTTGGAATGCAATAAAGACTTCTATTTTTAATTTATCATTTTTATTAAATAAACTGTAAATAAAAATCATTTTCATATTTTTGAATTATAGAAAACCAAAATAACAAATAGTAATGGGCTATTTCAATGGAACCGTCTCTCATGTAGGTGCATCCCCAAAACTAATGAAATGAATTGGATTATACTATATCAAATATCATTTAGGAATTATACCACATAGGATGGTTTACCTAAAGAAATTAGAAATGGTATTTGAACTAAAAAAACATGAATATCAGAAACATAAAAATGTAAAATTTTAGTACATGGATACTGGTGATTTGAAATTATTTTATTTGAATGTATTAGTGTAATTTAATTGATATTAATGATTTATTTTTATCCTTGAATAAGTAATATTTTAGTTTATAATGTTATAAAATTAACTTTCTGAAGTTAACCATATATTGAAATATGTAATGTAAAATTTTCATGAAAGTCAGAGGATATATGGTTCATAGGAAAACCTATTTGGACCCTTGTTCTCACTTTGAAGAACAATAAAATTTTATAAAGAATATAAAATATTGAGGGAATGTAAAAATATATTGTTTTATTGAATATTTTAATAATTAAAATTCAATATCAAAAAAATGAAAACAAATATAATCAAAAAAATTACACGGTAACATGAAATATAAACATCAAATCCAGAGAATAATTAGGATTTAAAAAACATTACCCATAATTGGTTTTCACCTATAGAAATTACTTTTATACATTATACATTTTTTATTTTTATTAAATTCTATCATTAAAATATGGATATATAAAAAATTAATGTCTTGATTAAATTAATTTACCAATGAGATTAATGTCTTGATTACTATAGTATCCCCAAGTTATCAATAAAATTGTACTATAAAAACATGGGGATGCTATAAAAATTAATTTACCAATGATATTAATGTCTTGATTACATAAAATATGGATATAGTCCATGTATATAATTTATTTTGACTCATTTAATTCACAATTTGTTTTAATTTAGAAAATAAAAATGAAAAAGGGTAAAATAGTGAATGTTATACAAATAAAAAATATTTATGGGACAAAAAAATGGATGGTATATAATTAAATATTTAAAAAACAATGAAATGGGATGAAAAAATAAATTCTTTTATAAATTAAATGAATAATCTTTAATTTGGTATGAGTTATTTTCACAAACATGATTTTCATGATCACGACTCCATATAGAAAATATATTGAAAGTCGCATTCATGCCTTTCCATTACAATTATTTTCTAGGACTGTATTTTTCTTTTAATGAATGGGATGTTTTTAATTGACATTATCTAATTAGAAAGTGTAAATTTTTTTACACAATGATTAAAAGGTTATGTTTTTTAATTGAACAATTTTTATTTGTTTATTTCAATTTGAGGTGTTCAACTGGTTATTTTAATATATATTTCATTATTATTCAATTATTGTTTTCACTTTTAATTGTTTTCAATTCTATTTTTCGTAATATTTTGTTATTTTTAGATTGAGTGCATGTGCGTGCATAATTTAGTGGCATGTTGTTCATTAGTAATATGTATAAGATTATCAAAATAGAGATAATATTTTTTTCTAACAAAATTTATATATTTTTTAATATAAAAAATTATTATTCTAGAAAATCAGGATTTAATCTACTGGTATAATTTTTCAATGGAAGTCACAAATCAATACATTCTATGAATATTTCAGAATGATAATAATTAGAATAGAACTGAATTACAACTTGTCTATAAATCTTTTGATTGCACCCATATAGAATTATTTCAAAAGTATAAAATATTATTTGATGATAATTATTCATGTGGTCTTCTATGTGAAAAATTAGTAATGATTTTTTAGTGATTGTTTTTCTAATTATTCACGTATAAGACCACTTAATTATCATTATATAATATTTTATTTTTTGTAAAACACCAAGTAGGAATGAAATATAAAATTTTGAAGACAAGATTCAATTTAGTGCTATTAGGATTATCAACCTTTCAAAAAATTATTAGAATGTATTGATTTGTAACTAACATAGAAAACTTATGACAGTATATTGAATCTTTATTTTTTGGTAGTATAAAAGTTTTTATATTTACACATCCATCAATTATGTTTGAAAAAATATTATCCCCCATTCAGATATACTTGTACATATGGAGTTAGAACAATATTTCCCTACATTACACACACATGAAATCAATCTAAAAATACTAAAAAATTATGAAAATTAGAATTCTAAACAGATAGAAATATTATTTTTTTCGATTAATAGAGAAATATATAGTAAAATAAAAAGTTTTACACATAAAGGTTCAATAATTAAATAAAAATAGTGAAATTAAAAAAATAAATCTTCTAATAATTGAGTAATAAATGTTAAATTTTTCAATCATTACACGTCGATTGAAAAAATCTCATTTGTGATAATAAGAACAATGTTCTTGAAAAAAATTGGAAGGGAAAGGAATAATGGTGTCTTTCAATATATTTGACAAATGGAGTTGTATTTATGAATATCGCATATGTGATACAAACTCATATCCAATGAGAGTGAATTAATTTTTTTTATAAAATAATTTATTTTTCATCCTTTTTATTGTTTTTTTCTAAATATTTAATTATTTAAAATACAATATTTTTTCTAAATATTTATTATTGTTTAATTTACTTTTATTTTAACCCTTTGCATATTTATATTCTAAATTTAATTAAATTGTTGATAAAATTACTAAAAAATAAATTATATATATGGATTATATTCATTTTAAAATTAATCTAGAAATGAACTGAATTATAAAATTAATCTGTTCATAGTATTCCCATGATTTTTATAGTACAATTTTATTATTTGACAACCTTTTAAATATGAGGGAACATATTTATAGTTAGTAATGTCACATGGATTGAGATTCAATTAAATGGATTAGATATTATTGAAATATTCTTGAATGATATATTTTAATGATAGAAATGAATGTATAATGAATAAAAATCATTTTTTGGACAAAAACCAAGTAGGGGAAATGTTTTTAAGACCAAATGTTTTTCAAGATATGATGTTTGTATTTCATGGTACCAAGTAATTTCTTTAAACAAATTTATTGTTCATTTTTTGATGTTTGATGTTAATTATTGAATTATTTAATAAAAAATATAGTCTTGTATGCAATCATTATTTTATATTTTCCACACCTTGTCATTATTCTTCATGATAAAATCTTGGGATCAAATGTTTTTTCCTATGAACCATATATCCTATTAATTTTATGATAAATTTATATTATATATTTCCATTTGATGCTACATTATAATAGTTAATTGTTAAACATCATAAATTGAAATATTTCTTTTTAAACGATATATAAAATCATTAAATATCATTTAAATTTTACTAAAACATTCAAATATAACGAGTGATTGAACTCGGTAGCGTTAATCATTGATGTTTCAAGCTATAAAAGTTTGTGAACTCTTTAATGGTGTCCACCACATATAATTCATTATCATTTCAATCTCAAAATGTCCCTATTCTCATATAGTAGCGGTCTCCAACATCATCGAGTATGTATGCATATTTTAAATCGGTATTGATAATTTGATTTAATGGAAAAGTAAATGGATGATTTAGATTTTGATTTTAGAGGGGAATTTAAAAGAGGAAGTCATTGAGATTTATGTTAATTCTTGACCATAAATATTTTGTGACAATGAATTAAGGATGGAACTTCTCAACCAATATCCATTGTTTGTGTCCCAAGATGTCATAGATAACATACTCGATCTAATTCCAAGGTCAATTGCATTACTCATGGAGATCTAAAAAGACTACATCAACCTTCCCACTTACAACATTAACTATATTCCATTGGAATGTCCAACATAAAATACCAACCCTACATGAATATTTCTATGCCGTCAATATCCATTTATCCCATGAATGGATACATTAACATCAAAATTGTTTCCCATCATCGATAAAAAAAAGCATGGAAACATTGAAGAATATAGAGGAAAGAGGCATGGGATGTCAATTTTGTTATAAGTTTGTTGTTAAGGGCATTTAAAAGGAATAATAATTTTCTTACACCTTATCTAAGAGTCACCTTTACTATTTTTCTTTATATTCTATAAATATTGTAGTAATGATGGAAACAAATTCACCTCCATGGGACTCCTTTACTACTTCTATGTTTCCTATATTTCTTTAAATAAAATATCACTTTGTGGGATGATTTCTATATAATTTCATTCTATACTGCTTTCTCTTCCCCTAATTATTTTCCCTTCTTCAATTCTTCTTGTTATTTTGTTTTAGTTTTTTTATAATCATACTTGGTTGTTTTATTTGTAAGGGGACTTTGGTAAATGATGTTAATTTCTAATTAGATAAATTCATTAATTCATTAGAAGGTATTGACAAATAAAACTATTGAATTCATACAAGAATAATGAAATTGGACCAATACATCTTTTTATTGTTAAGTTGTATTATATACTTTTTTATCAAACATGATTATCCAAAAAATTGATCTTATTTTAGATAGGTTTAGTGCTTGGAGTGAGTACTCCCATCCATCTGATCATCTTGAAAAATAGATTTTTTTGGAATACTAATATCCATATTTCTTGTAAGTATTATATTAAATAAAATTATTCTACCTCTGTGAATATATTTTAATAAAATTGATTTCATTTTTTGAATCATCATAATTAAAATTATGTAATAAGTTCAACTTAATTTTTGAACAATATGATTTGTAATTATAGAAAATATTTATTACCACGTTAAAATGATGTTTTGATAATTAAGGGTAATAATAATTTAAAAAATTCTAGAAACCATGTAACCCTAATAGTATGAAAATTTATATTTCATTGAAACGATGATTATATTTATTCCTTTTTTTACATTATAAATTTATAATTATTTATTTTGATAAAAAATTATATTTGAATACAATAAATCAAAAATTTAATTTTAAATTATTAATAATTTCAATCAAGATGTTTATTTTGATGAATTATGGGATTTTTGAAATAAATATTATATTAAAAAAATATTTTTAATAAATATTTTTATTAAATATAAATGATCATATAATTTTTATGAAGTTTAATGTAATTTTTATAAGGGTACAAAAACCATTTTTGTCAAAAAAATCAATAATTTATTAATAAATGTCGATTGTTATTTTAAAAGTGAAAATAAACATATTTAAAAACTTATTTTGATAAAATAAATATTATTATTTGGATCATAATGTTGGATTTATCCAATGGATAATTTTACATAATTTTCTGATACCGTCGAATTTTTGGGTTAAAATTAAATACTATAGAAATATAAAATATGTATTATGACATCATAATGAATAAAAAGTTATCTAGTAAAAAAATTAATGGGTGAAAAATTTAAAATATATGTTTTCCATTTATAATAATAATATTTTTTGTTTATTAGTTAATTTTATAAAGCCTTTTTGAATCTTCTAAAACCATTAATATATTTTTTGGTTTTAAAATCATTTCCTTAAGAGTATGACTCACCTCCACATCACAAAATACAATAATTTAATAATTTAAGCTTGGACTTATAAATAATTTACACCAATATTCTCTGTAAAAAACTAGGGGCAACAACCATGAGAATATTTATAGTTTGGTTATTTTTTTATAATGTGTCTAAAACATAATTTTGAGAAATAATAAATAATTCTCCAATATTTTCCTGTATAAGCCCACAAAGAGTCTCATTTATCATCCCTAAAAATTCTTGGATCATGTAATTATTCTTCCATAACCTCTCTAGGGTCCTCCCAAGGTTTTCTAAAGCTATCAAGATACTCCAACCAAGTTTTTGGTATCACACACTCAAGTAAGGGATCCTCACCTTCTCTTCTTAATTAAAATTTCCTTATTATATTATCCCTTATATTTCTAATTATTAATTTTGAGATATGTATTTACATGTCCCTATTAATTCCAATTTTATGTAAAAATTATTATAAAACCATTTATATCTTATCAACACATTTTTTTAATTTTAAGTGACACTGTTATGTTACTGAAATTTCACCATGATTTTCAATGCTAAAACAATTGTGTAGTGAATACGCATACCCATTTACTATCAAATGTGTTAAATTTTATGCAGTGATACTTATTGATTTGGGATATACAAGTATTTATTCCACACTATAGGACTATGGAATAATATTTGATAATAAATGATTCCATTTTTATGATCTATGTGACACACATAAACATTAGAATGAAGTAAAGGTCAAAGGTGCACCCATGATTATATAGAGCTCCAATGCATTGGGTAATGTTTAGTCCCCTGAGATGTCATGTTGTGACATGGATTAAAGATGATTGTTTTATGGGAATTTTCATATCATTATGTCTACGTAGTTAGCCTTGGCCTATGTTTATGATGTAGTGTTTTAGGTTTTTTCCACATTCTCATGTTGCCTTCATGTTATCATGCATATCATGCCCCATTTTTCATGTTTATGACTCTCACCCATTTTATGTTCCATTGATATGTCTATTGTATGACATATATTATTTTCTTCATTTTATACCATGTTTATTCTCTTACAGGGCTTTATAGCTCACCCCTTTTTTATGTATATCCCCTGATTATCAAATGCAGTTTTAAGTACAAAGTAATATTATGAACATGCTAATGTGGTTTTCAATAAGGATGATATATTCCTTGTTTTATGTTGTTATATAATGTACCAAATTCCCAAATACAGTGGACATATTGATCTTATGAGTTGTATAATTAGTAAATTTATATAATAAATCATGTGTTAATGTGAAATAAATAGAATGGTTGTCACGACCCATCCCCCGGGGCCCATGTCGTGACTACCCCAAGCTCGCCTTCCATAGGATAGGGGCTAGCATCTAGCACCAAAGGAATAATTCCCTAAAATAGGGAAGACATTTCCTTTATAACCTGAACACACACACACAAGCAAGCACACATCTGGACGAAACACCCAGTAAACTGTATCACAGAAGAGTTCAGAAAGTAAAAGGGGCTAGAATACAAGCCCAGCTGGAAAGTACAATTACAACTAACATTCAATAAAACCAAAGAAAAAGAAAGACAACTAGTGGATCATCCTCCAGGTTCATACCTAAAGGGTAGGTACAGATCAGCTCCACAGCACACCACATATGTCTATCTCCTCTGTGTACTGACTCGCCGTATGGTCTGACTCTGGGTACCATTTGGTTCTGGTACTCTCAGCCTCAGTCATCACTATACCTCATCTGCATCCAACTCATCATGGTGCTGGCATGGCCCGTGAAGGGGTGAGTATAACGATACTCAATAGGGACCCCGAGACCCCCAAGGTATCAAAAAATCCAGAAAGGAAAACAAAAAACAATGAAATCAACATATAAACCTACTACGGTATATGCCCATATATATACCTATGTTATCAAATAATCCATCTCAAACATGAGAAAAAACACAAAGGTACCGACTCATCTCAAACCAAGATTTGTTTTAGGTGTAATAACATTTCGAACCCTCAGCTGCTGGATAACTCCTCCTCTATCAAGTACAGTGGTCCAACCACGTCACACACAGGCACTTACCACTAACCTTGGACTGCTGAGTTACTACTCCTATCGAGTACCATGGGTCTGCCACGTCACACAAAGGCACTCCCCACTGTGGGTCTGCTACGTCACATAGAGGTGCTCCCCCTCATAGCCAGCTAAGGTACTCCTCCTGTCGAGTACTGTGGGTCTACCGCAACACCAAGGCTCTCCCCACTGTGGGTCTTCCATGACACTATGTCACTCCACACTGGGCCAGTTGAGTCACTTCGACTCAAACGGTTAGCAGTCGTCTGGTCTCATCCAGCTACTAGGTTCCCGCACAAATGCTCACTCGTCTCCAAAAGATTTGATCCAAAAGCTAATGTTTGATTCTTAACTTCCATGAAGTCTTACGAAGAAGTATCTCAAAGGTTTATTACTCCATTGGGGTCTCAAAGAAATTGACGACGCGTCAATCGGACACCCGATCTGTGAGTTATTAGACTTTTAGTCCGAGCGGCCTGGTTGGATTCGTGTTCGATCCAACCTAAACGTTTCCCATTTAAAACCAAAAGTACAGTAGAGTATACTTAAATAGACCATCTCGCTCTATGATTTCCAGTATCACTGACTATTCATCAAACAGAAGTCCAGTGCCAAAGATATGGTCGAAGGAGAGTAAATGGGTCATAGTGGGCCCATGTCTAGTCCGAACCGGTCAGCCCGACCCATTGGGTTCAGTTCGGAATGCCGTGAGGGGCTTCAGAGATCTTCATGGGTGGCTCAGCTGTGGAGGGTTTCGCGAGGGCATGAGGCTGCGGGGCGACTCGGAGGGCCGTGGGCAGGGTGAGCTGGGGCAACTCGGGGGGCCGTGGGCGGCTCGACCGGCGGGTGGCATTACCGGTTAGGGTGGCATGACTGGGGTGTCTTAGCCAGTGGGTGGCACTTCCAGGGGTAGCTCAGCTAATGGGTGGCACGAGCCGGGGAGTGGGGCACGACCGGGGGTGGCTCGGCCAGCGGGAGGCGTGTTCTAGGTGGCTCGGCTGGCGGGAGCCGCGAGCTGGGGCGCAGGGAACAGCAGGGGTGGCTCGCCTAGTGGGAGACACAAGCCATGGCATGCGCCGGTGGTTAGCATGGACGACGGGAAGCGCGGCCGGCGGGACAGTGTGGCCAGGGTGGCTTAGCTGGCAGGTGGCGCGGGTGGTCAGGGCGGCACGACTGGCGGGAGGCGCGACTGGGACGGCTCGGCCGGCGGGTGGCATGAGCCGGGGCACGGGGCCAGTTCAGCCCGGGGCAGCACGATGCGGCAAGGGTGGACAATGTGAAAAGTGAAAACGGAGCGCTGAAGGGACGACATGGGTCGCGGTGGCCGTGGGTGGCGGCGCCGTTGCCTTCGTCGCCTTCGTCATCATCCTCCTTTTCGAAGTGTACACCAAAGAAGAATGATAGAGGGGTCGGGCCATGTTGGTTTGGCCTGCACCACCCGCATTTAGGTTGGCATCATTTGGCTTAACAAGAAAGAAGAAGGAAGAACTTCAAATTTTTCAACCTCCACAACGATTCTTTCCCAAACTGCAAAAGGAAACAAGGAAATTATTAGCTTGCAAATGAACCCCCTACCTCAGGTAGATACATTGACAGAGTTTTGGGGAAGTAGAAAAGTCGTTGGGAAAAAACGGACATCTGTTCATCATAGTCGAAGACGTCCTACATCAGAGGAAGTCTCGAGGAAGAAGGTCGATGTCGGGGTCAGCATTCTTCGTTGGCGTTATTAGTTGGAATACTGCATTTTTCGTTGGAGAGATTTTCTCCCAAGGCTACACAAAAATGAAAAGTTTTCCAAAATAATATATTATGCAATATATTATTTTGTTGGAAGAATTCAAAAGGTTTCATTAATTAAGGTGGGTGGAATAATTAATGCATGAGGGATGGCATGATTAAATGTATGTGCGTTCGCACAATTAATGTGGAGGAATTCAAGAGGATCCTCCACATTAATGAGGGGGTTTGAGATTTTCTCTCAAATAAAGGGGGATTTAGTACTGGGTAGTCCCCAACACCATAACCTCTCATGGGAGGTTATCGTTTGGGTGGTCCCCACCACCATAACCTCTTATGAGAGGTTAAGGTATTGTGGTCCCCATACCTCAACTTCCACATGGAGGTTTAGTTCCGGTGGACCCCACCTCCCAACACCCACATGGGTAATGAAAATAAAAATAAAAATTTCATACACTTTTATTTTTTTATTTTTTTTTTTACACGAAAAACCCAAAAACTAACTTTCACCCTCGACCAAGTACCGTCGGGGTGAAAGACCTCTTAAGAGAATATCAACAATGTGAGTTCAACGGTGCCCTCAGATTTCAATTCTGATCACCAGTTCAAATGTTAGAAAAACCTGCATGCAAGTTTACTTAATGTACTTGAAAAAAGTTTAGAAATTCATTTCGGGCTCTCTGGTCCTCAAAATAACGCGCCGTAAATTTCTGTGGACTCATAAAATTCCATTTAAAAAAATTACATAAAAAAGTCTGAGACTTTATATTCTCTCCACCCCAGGGCTCTACATCCCCGTAAGCCACAACTCAAACTAAGGAAACATGCAGGGGTACTGAGCACACATTTGAGCCTTCCTCTCCCATGTGCTTTCCTGGAGGTTCCCATGATGCCAGCGTACGTGCACCAGAGGTATCAATCATCCTCAAAAGACTCGATTCTGTCGATCCTCAATCTCTACTGCAACGTCCACAAATTTGTCCCACCATCGACGTCTAGCTCTCCATGGTCAGTGATGTGACAAGGGTCGTGCATGTATCTCCTCAGCTGAGATACTTGGATGACGTCATTAACCCCGTGGAACTGAGGTGGAAGACCTAAATGGTATGCCACCCCACCAACTCTGCTGAGGACTTGAAAAGGTCCGATAAACCTATGAGATAACTTGTCACCTCAGCCGAATCTCCATAGACCTCATCGGGGTGAGACACTTAGAACGACATGGTCTCCATCCTCGAACTCCAGAGGTCTCTGTCTCCTATCGTCATATGAATTCTTCCTTCTCTATGCAGTCTTCATCCGCTCCTGGATGATCTACACCTTCTCTATGGTATCCCGTACCATCTCTGGTCCCACGTGTGCTGACTCCCCTGGTCCAGTCCAGCACAAAGGTGATCTACAAGGTCGCCTGTACAATGCCTCAAAATGTGCCACCCCAATGGTAGAGTGATAGCTGTTATTGTATGTAAACTCCACCAAAGGTATGTGATCCCACCATCTACGACCGAAGTCGAGGACACAAGTGCGGAGCATTACCTCAAGGGTCTGAATTGTCCTCTTAGTCTGACCAGCCTTCTGAGGATGGAAGGCGGTGCACAAACAAAGTTGTGTCCTGAAAGCCTCTTACAACCCCTTCCATTGTTGGGAAGTAAAACCTACATCATGATCAGAGATAATCATCAAGGGTAATCCATGTAGACATACAATCTCTTACACATAGAGGCTTCCCAATCTCTCTACTGAACTCTGCTCTCTGATCGGTAGAAAGTGGGCCTACTTGGAGAGTCGGTCAATGATCACCAAAATCGAGTCATGAAATTTGGATGTACATGGAAGTCTGGTCATGAAGTTCATGGAAATCCCATCCCACTTCCACTCTTGGACCTCTAATGGCTGAACCAAGACTACTAGAACCTGATTCTCCACCATCACTTGCTAATAAGTGAGGCACAAATAAACAAACTCTGCAACTGTATACTTCATTCCCAGCCACCAGTGCTATCGTTGGAGATCCTGGTATGTCTTCACCACTCCTAGATGTACTGCTAGAGGAGATGTGTGGAACTACCTCAACACTTCCTCCTATAGTGACACTAGTACCATGGTACGTCCTCTGAAGAGGATGATGTGCTCTCCACCTTCAGAAAATCCATCAGGTGCTTACCCTATGGATATCTGAGCACATCCTGTCTCGGAGTCAGCATCCCCATGCTGTGCCTCCCTGACTCTCTAAAGAAGTGGGGGATTGACTGTAAGAGACTGAAGACAATATTCTCCATGATGTTCCATGAATGATATCTTCAAAGCGGCTTGCTACTCCGTCACCTCACCAAGTAGATGTATACCAGTCCTCCTACTGAGTGTATCTGCTACAACATTCCCCTTCCCAGGAGTATAGACTATCTCGAAGTCATTTTTTGGGAGGAACTCAAGCCAATGTCGTTGTCTTAGGTTCAAGTTCTTCTAAGAGAATATATACCTGAGACTATTGTGATCAGAGTACACTGTAAAGCGTTCTCCCATCAGATAGTGTCACCAAACCTTCAAGGCGAAGACCACTGCTGAAAACTCCAAGTCATGGGTAGTGTAGTTATTCTCATCCCATCTTAGATAATAAGAATCATATGAGATCACCGCTTTCTCCAGCATCAGGACACATTCGATCCCAATCCCTGACGTGTCACAGTAAACTACATACCCTACATCCTCCCCTAGAAGCCTCGGGATGGGGGAACTAGTCATACTCTACCTCAGCTCCTTAAAACTCTGCTGGCATTTCTCTGACCAAACTAAGGGTTTCCCATTCTTTGTCAAGGTAGATAGTGGTGCTGAAACTCTGGAGAAATCTTGCACAAATATCTGATAATATCTAGCCAAACCCAGGAAAATTGGTACCTCCATCACACTCCTGGGTGGCTACAATGAAAGTACCGCCTAAATATTCATTGGATCTACTGAAACTCTAGCCTCTGATATGAAATGTATCAGAAATTGAACCTCTCAGATCAAGAAGTGGCACTTCGAGATCTTACCATAAAGATGGTGCTCTCGGAGTGCATCGAGTACTACCTACTAATGATAGGGATGCTCCTCCTTAGTAGCCAAGTAGATCAGAATGTCGTTGATGAAGACTACTTCAAAGCGATCAAGGTATGATTGAAAGATCCCATTCATGAGTCCCATGAACACTGCTGGAGCGTTGGTCATGCTGAATGGCATAAACAAGAACTCATAATGGCCGTACTGACACCTGAAGGCCATCTTCTGCACATCATCATCTCGAACTAAGAGCTGGTGATAGCCTAATCTGAGGTCTATCTTTGAGAACCACTGTACTCCCTTTAGCTGATCAAATAGGTCTTCAATCCTCGGGAGTAAGTACTTGTTCTTCATTGTCACCTGGTTCAGGAACTGATAGTCAACACAAAGCCTCAAGCTCCTATCCACCTTCTTGGTGAATAGAATCGGGGATGACCAAGGAGAATCATTGGGCCTAATGAATCCCTTCCCTTAAAAGTCCTCTAACTGTACCTACAACTCTCGAAGATCCCCAGGAGCCATCCGATATGCTGGTGTAGATATCAGTGTTGTCTTGGGATACATGTCAATGTAAAATTACACCTCTCTGTGAGGAGGTAGACCTGTAACATCATCAGGGAAAACATCTGCGTACTGGTCCACCACTACAGGATAGCTTAGACTCTCCACATCAACTACTTCGAGGGTAAGGCTAGCCAACTAATTAGTGATCGGCTGTACTCCCCTCTGGGTAAGTCCATCCTGCACTGCAAAGGTTCCCTTCTCACCGGTGAAAGTAATGCTAGTCCCATCCATGCGAAAAAACCACACCATGTGCCTAATATAGTAAATCTAAGAATGGAATGTAGATAACCAGTCCATACCCAAGATGACATCATATGTCCTCGACGCCGCTACTAGGAGATCCCAACTGAAGCTCTCTCCTCCTAGAGTAATCTCACACTAATGGTACCATTGCGTAATTGTCGAATCTTCTCCCGTAGAAATCTCTATCCATAAGGATTGAGCATACGGATCCGTTGGAATCTCCGAGCTCCAAATGGGGGCAGTGACAATAAAATAATGACTAGAACCTGTGTTTATAAGTACTGTAGATAAGGTGGAGTAGACACAGATCGTACCTCGTATCATCTCTAGAGTGCTATGATCGTAAGCCTCAGCTGCCTGGAGCTAAGATCTCCCCTATCCACATGCTCCCTATAGTTGGGGTGGACCTCCTGGTGGTGGTGGTGGTTAAACCTCAAATCGTCACCCACAGCCAGCTACATGACCACCTCCTCTTCCACATCCGCCTACTCCCTACGAACCTCCTCGGTCGATACAAAATCTCTTCCTGGGCGTTCCTTCGATTGTCTGCTGATCATCCGAACATTGGTTCAGACAGTCAAAGCCATGTGACCCTGCCCACCGCATGTGTAACTCTTCCCTCTCCTAGCATGACCAGATCCTCTTCAGGTACCCCACATAACCGATCCTGAGTCATGAAGTCGTCCACCTGTAGGTATGGTCCTCTTGGACCTCTGTGACATCTGTCTGCTGCCAGCTGCATAAGACTCTGTTATGTGATGTATTGTATTGGGTCTCGCCACTAGTGATTACTCAACAAGGAAACTCTCCACCAAGAGGGCTCTGTTTAACACCCCTGCCTGCGTTGGGAAGCTGAGTGAGATCACTGAAGCCCTGATCTCCCGCTTGAGTCCCTACTCATAAGTCCTGGACCGGAAAAATGGATCCCACACCATATCCGTGGAGTAGCATGAGAGGTCAGTGAACCTTGATGAATACTGAGATACAGTCATGCTGACCTATTTTAGATGAAGAAACTAATGTATGCGCACTGCACAAAGAGTAGCTGGGGAAACTCTTCCCGAAAAAGGTTCTTGAAGTCTTCCCAGAGAAGCATCACCTCATCATGGACCACGAGCATCAAGCTCCACTATCTGCTTGCTGCTTATTATAGAAGGCTGGTGGAAATGATCACCATAAAATTAGCTGGTGTGCCTACCAATTAGAAAACTCTCACCATGGCCTCAAGACAATCCTCAGCCACATGCAGGTCTGTCTCTCCCCTAAACCTGGGTGGCCTCTGGCTCTGGAACTCAAGCAATGTGCTCAAGCGGTGTTCACTGTCTGCTACTGGGGATGGTGGAATCAGTGGCCCAATGGGGAGTGGTACTACTGGTGCCTCCCCGGGTACCTCTACTGGAAAAGGGCCCTACACCGAGGCCTCATCACTTGGTGGGCTATCAGTGCTTACAACTCTCAGAACTCTAGCTATCTGTGTATGTGGAGGCATCCTAAAAAGATACATGTGTGCCATAGTTAAAAGGTTATACCTGTTGAGTTGACCTGGTGATCTGACATAAAGAAAAACCTTTTAAAATGCACACGCAATATGTGTTTTCATGCACTGAGTCAGAAATTAGATGTCAGGGTCCTGGTGTATGGATACGTCAGTGGCCGCACCAACACTGGACTCCTTGAACTGAAAACCAAACCCACTAACCTTATCACTATTTCTTCATAGAGAATATCATAGTCCTAGTTCTATGGTAGAACCGACTCCTTTAATACCAATTTGTCACGACCTGTCACCTAGGGCCCGTGCCGTGACTACCCCAAGCCCGCATTCCATAGGCTAGGGGCTGGCAACTAGCACAAAAGGCATAATTCCATAAAACTGATAAGGAATCGCCTTTATAACCTATAAACACACACACAATCAATCACATAGATGGACGAAATACCAAATAAAATGTATAAAAAAAGAGTGCTTAAAGTAAAAGGGGCCAAAATACAAGCCCAACTGGAAAGTACAAGTACAACTGAAATGCAATACAACTAAAGACAAATAAATACAGCTACTGGGTAGTCCTCCAGGTTCCTACCTGAAGGGTAGGTACAGATCGGCTCCTCAGCACATCACGTTCATCCGTCACCACCATGTACCCACTCATCATATGGTCTGCCTCAGGGTTCCATCCAGCCCTGGTACTCTCAACCTCAGTTAGCGTTGTCCGTTGTTTGCATCCAACACAACATGGTGCGGGAATAGCCCGTGCAGGTTTGAGTATAACGATACTTATTAGGGACCCCAAGACCCTTAAGGTCTCACAAAATCCACCAAAGATAAACCACAAAGAATTAAATAAACAGATAACCTGTTAGGTCCACAGGGCTGAATACCCTGAGAGGGGGGGTGAATCAGGGTATGACTGATTAAAAATAAATTCCCGTTCTGATCTTGTTTCATTGTTAAGCAAACCACTCTTCTCTCTCTTTCCTGTTGCACAAAGTAAACCGAAAGTAAAGTATGCACAGGACACAAAAATTTTACTTGGTTCACCACAAAGGGCTACATCCAAGGAGCATACACTGACATGTTTCCGGTCGTACCAATTCCACTAAACATCACTAGATGTGGATTACAAAGTTCGGGCTAGATCACTTCTATAACCATGCTCACTGCCTATACAAGGTTTAGGGTCAGCTCACTACTTTCCCAAGGGTCACTCACTGTTTCTCTCTCTCTGGATCACTACCGGTGGAGATGATCACCTTTTTCCTCTTCCTAAGATCACTGCTCTGTGAAGGGATTCACTCACAGTTTATAGACCTGTGGGTCTCTTCATTTCCATTAAGGAATGCATCTTTCTCTGTATTTAGATGCTCTTTTGAAGTTCAACTTTCATCCACTGATGAATAGCACTTTGCCTCTGACCACTGGGAAACAACCTTTGGAAACACCTTCGCAAAGCACCCTACTTTGCGAAGCTCCCAATTTCGCGAAGCTCAACAAGCCTTCGCGAAGCTCCTGCCTTTTCGTGAAGCTCACTCACGAAGCTCTCTCGCGAAGAACTCCCCCGAAGCTCAACTTGTTGCAAAGAAACTTCTCTCGCGAAGCTCACTGAGCCAACGAAGAGCACACAACTTTCACGGAGCTACAATAGCCGCCACGAAGCTCCTCTTTCACGAAGCACACTACCTTTGCGAACCACCTCTGCGAACCGAGAGCAATGGATTTTAGCTGAAAATTATCTCTACTTCTCTCAAGGGGGTCGTCCTCTATTTATAGGCTATTCCACCGACCCTCGAACTTTCTGCGCGAAGTCAACGCCATGTCATTTCAAATCGCGATGCTCCAAAGTTTCAGCCGGAATTCTGTCCAAATCGCGAAGCACCACGGCAATTTTCCATTCGCGAAGCTTGACGTAGTCGTGAAGAATCACCGTCAACATACCTTCGAAACTTCACCGCGAATCTCCCTCGCGAAGCCCAACATTCATTCGCGCCTTTGCTGCGAAGATTCCTCGCAAATCCCTTCACCGTCGTGATGCGCTTCAGCCTCTGCCATTCGCGAAGCTTGACATAATCGTGAAGCATCACCGCCTCCATTCTTCTGGTCTTTGCGATTTCCAAACCATGCATCCTATATTTGAAAAATTAATTCCATTGCCATATTAAGTTATGCTGTTTATGGAAATCCACTTTTCGCGATGCTCACCAAACTCCAAATTTTGGACCCCAAAAATTTGGCAAACACTGGGAAACGACGCCACCTTGTACTGCTCTTTTGTACCGCCTCCAGATCATCCTTTCCTTTGTCATCGTTCTTTGTCAACATGGAATGTCAACAACTTATCGAGAACTCGACAATTATCCATGGAAACCTGCTTTGTCAACAAACACAATCAACCCAAAAAATGCTGCAATGTTACCTTGAGGGATTTTTTCCCAATAATCTCCCCTTTGGGTTTGTTGACAACTCTTCACAACTCTTCTCAGGATGATTTTCTGCACTTTGATACCTCACTGAGTCTTCTTCCAGGTGCTACCACCATTCGCGTCTTGCGATTCTGATAGCGTTCAAGGATTCACTTAACACGTACTCTAAGACCACATGAGCAATGCTCGGCGTGAGAAACAAGAGTAGTATGAAAAGTTCATCAATTAATCACTTCATGTCAGACCCCAATTGTCGATTCCAACCTGATACCAATTCTTAAATTGATACCAATTGTTGAAACACACTGATACCAATTGGTGAATAGTTGAACACCGTCTCACACCATTCCAACACCACTGTTCTGCTTTTATCACGATCCTCAACTGTCGTGATTTCTATGCTTTGATCGATCACTTCTAGCGTCGTCAGATTTAATACTCTCCCCCTTTCTCATTGCTCCCCCTTTCTGGCTGCTCCACTGGTCATCTTCTCCCCGTATCATTCATGATTTTTCAAATCTCCACACTGTCTCCCCCTTTAACAATCACTATTTTCTCCCCCTTTGTCAATGAACCCAAAAGACACTCCTTTGTAGTCGGTACCATAGTAGAGAACACATATCAGCACATTAGGGAAAAAAAGATCATACCTTGGGGAGTGGGGGATCCCACATCCACACTATTTCATGTGCGGGGAAGCGACTGGACTCCTAGAGCCAGTCGATGCCTTTCAAATGCTTCCGTGGGTAAGACCTTTGTCAGAATGCCGGCAACCTGTAGCTCTATAGGCACGTACTCCAACTTCACGATTCCATGCTCAACCTTCTCCTTGATAAAATGATACTTAATCTCAATGTGCTTTGTCCTTGAATGATGGACGGGATTTTTTCTAAGATTTATTGCACTTGAGTTGTCGCACTGGATTCCAATCGGAGACTTCACTTCAACTCCCATATCTTCAAGCTACTGCTTCATCCACAATAACTGTGTGCATTCTTGAGTGGCCACAATATACTCAGCTTCTACGGTGCTCAATGAAATGCAATCTTGCTTCTTGCTTAGCCAAGAAATACACAATCCACCAAGATATAATGCACCACCTGACGATGATTTCCTATCATCCGCTGAACCGGCCCAGTCTGCATCAGTATAGCCCAATAACTCTGTCTGAGATTTATCAGTATATGTCAAGCCGAAATCCACTGTGCCCTAGATATACCGAAGTATTCTTTTCACTTCAAGCATGTGGATTTCCTTGGGATTGCGCTGATATCTCGCTGCTTGGCATGTGGCGAAAACAATATCAGGCCTTGTTGCAGTCAAGTACAACAAACTTCCAATAATTTGCCTGTATTCTGTGATATTAACTACCTTTCCATCTTCATCATTCGATAATTTCATCAGGGTGGCAACCAGAGTCTTCATCTCCTTGGAATTTTCCATTCCAAACCTTCTCAGGACCTCCTTGGAATATTTAGATTGAGAAATGAACGTTCCATTCCTTCCTTGAGTCACCTGTAGACCAAGGAAAAACGTTAGATCTCCAATCATTGACATTTAAAACTCATTTTTCATGAATTCTTAAAACTGTCTGCACTGAGCTTCATCTGATCCGCCAAATATTATGTCATCGACATAAACCAACACCATCATCCTTTGATTACTGTCATTACTGAAGTAGAGATTGTAATCAACTCCTCCACGCTGAAAACCAAGCTTCTTTAAGTACTGATCAAGCCTTGAGTACCATGCCCTTGGTGCTTGTTTCAGCCCATACAATGCCTTCTTCAGCCTGCAAACT
Organism: Viscum album; assembly: GCA_963277665.1. NCBI lineage: Eukaryota > Viridiplantae > Streptophyta > Magnoliopsida > Santalales > Viscaceae > Viscum > Viscum album. The sequence continues at coordinate 1,824,327,166 of OY728164.1, forward strand.
TTGTTCTCATCCTCAAGAATGAGAAAACCATCTGGCTGCTCAATATACACCTCCTCTTCCAGAACCCCATTCAAGAATGCGGATTTGACATCCATCTGGAACACTTTGAACTTTCGTTGCACTGCTATGGCAAAAAATAATCTGATTGTCTCCAGCCTAGAAACCGGTGCAAATGTCTCATCGACATCTATTCCCTCGATCTGGGAGTACCCCTTGCACACTAGTCGTGCTTTGTTCCGAATCACTGTGCCATATTCATTCATCTTTTTGCGATAGACCCATTTATTCCCGATGACATTCTTGTCTGCTGGCCTCGAAACAATCTCCCATGTCTGGTTCTTCTCAATTTGATCAAGCTCTTCATTCATAGCCTAAACCCAGTTTTCATCCTCAGCTACATCGGAAAAACATTTCGCCTCCACTTGAGATAAAAACGATGTTTGCTCTAATGATTTCATTATTTGAGTCTGAACTGGAGCTGTCTGATCACCAATGATATTTTTCCTATCAATTTCAGCTCGACTCTTTGGCTTCCTCGTAGATACAGACTTGAAACTTTCTTGTTCATCATCAGTATCTTCTTCTGAGTCAGCCTCTGCCACTTCTACTCCCCCTGTGTTGCTTACCTCATCACCACTTTCATTCAAAAACTGTTCACTGGGTCGTTGAGAAGTCTATTCATTTTCGACTATAGTGACATCATTGCTCTCAACAATTTTCCAGCCTCTTGTTGAAGCATTTATATGCTTTTCTTTTCCATGAATAGCCAAGGAATAACCCTTCATCTCCTCGTGCCTCAAACTTCCTATGATGTTCTTTGTTGAGAATTAAACACTTACTTCCAAATATTTGAAAGTATTTCAACGTTGGCTTCTTTCCGTACCACAGTTCATACATAGTCTTCCCTTGCTTCGGACATAACATGGACCTGTTTGAAACATAGACCGATGTCAAAACTGCTTCCTTCCAAAATTTCTCTGGTAGGTCCTTATCAATAAGCATTGTTCTGGCCATGTTGTTGATGATCCGATTTCTCCTTTCAACCACTCCATTCTTTTGGGGAGTTCTTACTGATGAAAATTGATGCCGTATCCTATGTTTCTCGAGATAGTTTTCAACCTGACTGTTTGTAAATTCCGTACCGTTATCAGTATGAAACTTCATAATTTTCTTCCCAAGCATCTTTTCTGATTCCCTCCTATACTGCTTTATGCAACTGAACACCTCTGTCTTATGGGTAATGATGAATACCCAGGCCATTCTGCTATAGTCATCAATGAAAAGAACATAGTACCTTTGCCCATCTATAGCTCGTGGTGAGATAGGTCCACATACATCAGCATGCACCAATTCGAGCACTCTAGTTGCTTTTTGTTCCTTTGGCCTGTATGTCTTCCTGATGATCTTCCCTTGTTGAAATGCATCACACGTATGAGTGCGATCACGTGATAGTTTGAGAAGGTCTCTAGCAGCATAACACTTTACTAGATCTTCCATATATGGTTGACCTAGATGACAAAGTCGCTTATGCCACAACTGATTTTCTTCTTCTCTGGATAAAAGGCATGAATCTTCTTCTCCACCTACCAGGTAATGATTCCACTTTGTTCGTTTTCCCTGTAGAATGACTATTCTATCTTTTCCTTTAACAATACCCATCTTCTTGGTAAATAGGATAGAGTGCCCAGAGTCGCATAGTTGACTGACACTAAGCAAATTATGACTGAGACCCTCTACCACCAAGACATCAGCATGTCTCATTTCTTTTCCCCCAAACATGGCTTTTCCTGAGCCAACAATCTTCAGGCCTTCATCATTTCCAAATTTGACAACTTCTTCTTTGTCATATTTTATGACTGTTACCAGATCCTTGTTTCCTGTCATGTGGGATGTGCACCCAATATCAAGGATCAACACACCAGAACGATCTGATGCTTTAAGGGAAATTTCAGCAACTACGGCCTTCTCAATTTTCTTCTTCCTGGTCCATACTTTTTCTTTCATACTCGGCATGGATTGAGGCTTCTGTTCTTTCTCAGAGTATGATGGACCAGCTTCATCTTGCAAAACTGCAAATCTGTTCTAAACTTTTAACTCACTTGTCGGTTTACTGATCTGCTGCTTGCGAACATTTTGATTCTGCTTTGGGACATTTTTCTAAATGGTCGAAGTGCAGTACCTAGCCATGTGTCCAAATCCTCCTCACCAAAAATAGTGTCCTTCAAAATACGTTCTGGAAAACCGTTCTCTGTTTGGCTGCCATATCTGTTCTTGTTCCCTTCGATATCTTTTGGCTATAGAACACACATACTGTGAATGTCCCATCTTTCCAAAACAATAACACCTGATATAAGGTGCATTCCTTCGTGTTAATTCAGCATTACGAGTTTCCCCTTGGGATCTCTGAGTGTTGTGATTCTGCTTTGTGCTCAAATCCACTTTCAATCGCAGGACAGGTGCTTGCGGTCTAACTTCAACTGCAACAGATTTTTGTTTCTGATTAAGCCATGAATCAGCCTTAACTTCTGAGTTCAATTGCTGCTTCTTTCCTACTGAACTACTAGGCTCTTCTTTCTTCTTTTCAGTCTTCGTAACGACCTGATTTCCCAATAATGTGTTGGGATTCAAAGGTTTTTCCTGGTCTGTAACTTTTATCCGCAGACCGACAACTTCCTCTTCAAGCTCTTCAATATTATTGACGTGATTTTCACTTTTCGACTCAAGCAATCGATCTCCCTTTTCTGATCTTCAATATTGAGCTTATTCTCATCAACCTTTTCTGTGCGCTCTGGCCTGGAAGACTTAAGATTTTCAATTTCTTTCTCAAGCTCAGACTTCTCTTCTTCTTGTTGTTGCATGTAGAGTTTGGCATCACGTACTATCTTATTGGATTTCTTTGTTTTTGCTCTCCAAACATCTATCTCTTCAAGAGCTTCTTATAATTCAGCTTCCATGTCAACTCTCCCTTCAATTTCTTCTTCTTCTTCATCAGTTTCGGTTTCTTTCTTTTCAAAAGCACTACTAGCAACAGTCACCATCGCATTTTGTCCATGATCTTTGCAGTTTTCTATCTCTTCAACTTCTTCACCCTCAGACTCAACTGAACTGTCTATTTCTTGTGAAAGAAGATTCTTATTTTTAAAGAAATTTCTCTTGAACTGCTTCTTCCCTTTCACATAGGCTGAATATTTTTTTCATGGGAATCTCAACTTCATCTTTACCGCTTTCTTCTTGAAACTTTTTGGGGCATCTTGCAGCAAGATGACCAACCTTTCCACATCGGAAGCATGCTAGTGGAAGTTTCCCTTTAAACTTTCCTTTTCCTCTTTGCAAATTTGAATAAAGGAACGACATCACCTCATCTGACTCTTCTTCCTCCTGAGAATCTTCAATAGTGAGCCTCTTCATGACCTTAAATGCCACCTCTTTGTATTTCCCCTTTTCCATAGCATCGTTGTCATCATTTCTCATTTCATATGCAACGAGAGTGCTGTGTAGGTTATCCAATGTCAGCTCTTTCGGATCTTTATCTTCCAAAATAGAAACTTTCAGATTGAACCAAGGTGGAAGCTTTCTCAAGATGCGCTTCACAATTTTTATATCTTCGATAATTTCTCCAAGACCCCGCATGTCTTCTACCACAGCATTTACCCTGTCAAAGAATGCATCAACAGACTCATTCGGGTCCATTCTCAGATCCTCATACTTGTTCTACAACACTTGCAGCTTTGCCTCTTTGACTTTTGTATCCCCTTCATAGATATTCAAAAGCTTTTCCCACATAGAATGTGATGTTTTGCATGACATCACCTTTGTATATATGGGATTGGAAAGCGCTCCCCCTAAGGCATTGATTTCTTTGGGATCAACATCCAACTCTTTATGCTCCGCTTCTGATAATGCACCACTAGTAATATCAGCTATGATACCATGCATAGCTGCTGAAAACACATCCATTCCCAAAGATCGGAAATAGTGTTGCATTCGATTCTTCCATATCTAAAAATTACATCCGTTGAAGATCGGAATCCCTATATGATTAGTAACCTCCATTGAGAGAAGAACTAAAATCATCCTTCCCTCTGATACCAATTGTTAGGTCTACAGGGCTGAATACCCTGAGAGGGGGGGTGAATCGGGGTATGACTGATTAAAAATAAATGCCCGTTCTGATCTTGTTTCGCTATTAAGAAAACCACTCTTCTCTCTCTTTCCTATCTCACAAAGTAAACCTAAAGTAAAGCATGCACAGGACACAACAATTTTACTTAGTTCACCGCAAAGGGCTAAGTCCAAGGAGCATACGCCGACAAGTTTCCAGTCGTACCAATTCCACTAAACTTCACTAGCTGTGGATTACAAAGTTTGGGTTAGATCACTTCTATGCCCAGACTCACTGCCTATACAAGGTTTAGGGTCAAATCACTACTTTCCCAAGGGTCACTCCCTGTTTCTCTCTCTCTGGCTCACTGCCGGTGGAGAGGATCACCTTTTTCCTCTTCCTAAGCTCACTGCTCTGTGAAGGGATTCACTCACAGTTTATAGACCTGTGGGTCTCTTCATTTCCATTAAGGAATGCATCTTTCTCTGTATTTAGATGCTTTTTTGAAGTTCAACTTTCATCCACTGATGAATATCACTTTGCCTCTGACCACTGGGAAACAACCTTTGGAAACACCTTCGCAAAGCACCCTACTTCGCGAAGCTCCCAATTTCGCAAATCCCAACAAGCCTTCGCGAAGCTTCTGCCTTTTTGTGAAGCTCACTCATGAAGCTCTCTTGCGAAGAACTCCCGCGAAGCTCAACTCATTGCAAATCAACTTCTCTTGCGAAGCTCACTGAGCCAACGTGGAGCACACAACTTTCGCGGAGCTACCATAGCCGCCACGAAGCTCCTCTTTCGCGAAGCACACTACCTTCGCGAACCACCTCTGCGAACCGAGAGCAATGGATTTTCTATGAAAATTCTCTCTACTTCTCTCGAGGGGGTCGGCCTCTATTTATAGGCGATTCCACCGACCCTCTAACATTACGCGCAAAGTCAACACCACGTCATTTCAAATCGCGATGCTCCAAAGTTTCAGCCGGAATTCTGTCCAAATCGCGAAGCACCACGACAATTTTCCATTCGCGAAGCTTGAAGTAGTTGCAAAGAATCACCGTCAACATACCTTCGTGACTTCGCCGCGAAGCTCCCTCGCGAAGCCCAACATTCCTTCACGCCTTCGCCGCGAAGATCCCTCGCAAAGCCCTTCACCGCCGCGATGCGCTTCAGCCTCTGCCGTTCGCGAAGCTTGACGTAATCGTGAAGCATCACCACCTCCATTCTTCTGGTCTTCGCGATTTCCAAACCATGCATTCTATCTTCACGAAATTCATGCCATTTCCATATTAAATTATGCTATTCATGGAAATCCACTTTTCACGATGCTCACCAAACTCCAAATTTTTGACCCCAAAAATTTGGCAAACACTGGGAAACGACGCCACCTTGTACTGCTCTTTTGTACTGCCTCCAGATTGTCCTTTCCTTTGTCATCATTCTTTGTCAACAAGGAATTTCAATAACTTCTCGAGAACTCGAAAATTATCCATGGAAACCAGCTTTGTCAACAAACACAATCAACCCAAAAAATGCTGCAATGTTACCTTGAGGGATTTTTTCCCAACATAACCCTACATAGGTACATGCTCATACATATACCAAAGTTATCAAGTAATACATCACAAACATGGGAAAAAACATAAAGGTACTTACTCAGCTCAAAATAGGATTTATTCTAGGGGTAATAACATTTCGAACCCTCGGCTGATGGATAACTCCTCCTCTATCGAGTACAGTTGGTCTACCACATCAAACAGAGGCGCTTCTCACTAACCTTGGACTATTGAGGTACTCCTCCTGTCGAGTACCATGGGTGTTCCGTGTCACACAGAGGCGCTCCCCACCGTGGGTCTGCCACGTCACACAGAGGCACTGTAGAGACCGGAAGCATAACGTACATGGAAATTACATTACTTTTTTTGGAATACTTAGTACATAAGAAAAACACACACACAAGGACCGTAATAGTTTAGAGTCTTTGGAAACTCGGAATATAATCTTCTAATTGTGGTGAAAGATCTTTAACATCTGCCATAAAGAAGTTCCCTTTTTTTACCTAAAACCTTTCTTTATATCCTGGGGAAAAGAAAACATAAAAGGGTGAGCTCAAATGCTCAGTAATGGTAATCAAAAGCAATATCAATCACATCATATTCATAAGAACATAACATTTTGGAAATCTTAACCTGAAAAAGAGATCATAAAATCATAACATGGGATAAATCATAGTAGTGAAATGCAATCCCAATAATCATAACATAAAACATGAAACTTTGTGGAATACACACATAATCATAGAGAATCATTTCTTATTATTCAATACTCATTGCCAAGACTATCATAGTGGACAATGTCCATTTCTGAACCGAGTTCATTCCTCGTTTCAGTCATGTTTCACTGAATCGGTTTAACCTTCCATTCCAGCCATGTCTATCTCATGAGATATAAAATCTTTACCCTATGCATTGGAGGGAGATATAGGTCCCACCCAACTCATAATTACACCATTATTATGTGTGCCACAAAATCATAAACCATACATCATAGCATAACCCATGAAATAAAAATGGGATTCTTAAACAACATGACATCAAAAAACAATTCATATAAGATAAAAGAATTCATAAAAATATTTCCATCACAACATAATCAAATAAATGTAATAATAGGGATAGAAACATAACCCTTTATTATCTTAGATGGAAAAATAATTTTGATAAAACACTTGAACTCCATTCTTGAGGAAAATGTCCTTTCTACTTAAAAAAAGAGTTTTTCCTTTCTTAACATGTCATACAATTTTAAATTAAAATAAGTTGATTAAAAATAAACTTGAAAACTTGTAAAGGAATATTCTTGGAAATAATGTTTTCAAAATCCATTCATGCAGTATAAGTTAAAAAAAACATTCTTCTCCTACTTTTTTCGGAAAAGTCAAAAAGTACCTCGTACGAAAAATGACAAAAGATTCCTTTCATATCTTTTACTAAAAACTCACCGAAGGGTAAAATTGGATATAAAATATTGTGTAAGGATATAAATATTACATATTGAGGAAACATGGATGTGGATGATAAATATTCCCTAGTAAATTCTGAAGTATAAACAATCTCGAATAAAAATTGAGATTGCGAGATTTTCCCTTACCTTAGGTCTGATTTGCTTCGTAAGTGTCCGAAACTCCTGTATAATGATTTAAATAATGTTATTGACTTATTCCAGAATCATACTTATTTTTATGATATCATATATGGTCATATTCTTAGCTTCTTATTAGTAATATTTCATTACTACTTGTTATTCGGGTGTTTATTACTTTTTGTTCTTATGCGTGTTTTTTCGAATAAATTCTTATTCTTATTTTTAGGTTATAGATACCTCATTTACATATTGGTATTAGTGTAATATATTCATTCATTCAATTCATTTATATAATCATTTTGCAATGAAGATCATGTAGAACGAGTCGCATCACATCATGGAGACGGTATTCCGTACGTACGCACGAGCGATGATATCATTCCAATGATCGTGAAATTGTAATGGAGTGTATATATACAATTTCAGAATAAATATCATTTTAAAATGATCATATATAGTTATTATTTACACCATTATACCCATCCAAGTAAGATGGTGGTGGAAAATAGATTACACCACGGTGTGGAGACGGTATTCCGTATGTACGCACGCGTGGTGATTTCATTTTCCGTAGGATGGATAGATGGTGAAATAGGGTTGTTTAATACTTATAATAACATATCAGTATATGAGTGATACTGATGTTATTACTTTATAATGAAACAACTAAAGAAGAAGAAGTGGAAGAAGAAATAAAGATGAAAGAATTGGTAACGGACATTACCTCTTCTTTGAAGTGATTCTTTGAGACCTCCTTTTAGGACACTAAAATTGGTCTTTGAAGAAGACCAGGATTTCTAGGATGTCTCTAGGGAAGTGGAGAGAAGAAATTGTCAGGGGTTGGCCGAGCTTGAAGGCTCAAAGTGGTGTGAGGAAGAGGGGGAGGAGGTTTCCTTTTATAAGGGAGGAGAGGGGCACCTTTGGAAAATCTAAAAATATTATTTTATTATAAAGCCATATTCGGTTTTAAATAGCTCAAAATTGATTTATTTCAAAGCTAAGGTGGGGATGGGTCTAAATCCTCTCATCTAATAGAATTTAGACAAGTTTGGGTTCCTATTTCAACCTTATCATTTATATTTAACATTAAGTTAGATAATTTTACTTTTACCGTGTCTTTTTGTGTTCTTACACTATAAGGTTAATAAACTTACTATAACAAGCCAAAATAACCCCAAGTTGTTTATTATTAATATATATAACCTTATATAAGTCATTTGTCCGAACCTTAGATTTTTAGGAATAAAATAACAATTAATAATATAATATTTGTTTAAAAAACTATTTTATGTCAATTTTGACACTATTTAGTAATTTATTTTTGTGAAAATAATAACAGAATGATTAGTTCGAAATCAGTTACTTAAATTAATACTAACATGTCATATTAACATATAAAATTAGTTTAATTCATAAAAAGTCTCAAATTACATTTATTTGGGTATTTATAACATCAATTATGTCAATATTTCATTAATAAGATAATTACTGCATCATCTTTGTGTCATAAATAAATTAACTTATTTAGTGTCTAAAAATTACAAATAAAATATCATTATGTAGGAAATATTTTTATATTTCTAATGAATATTTATAGTCGAATTTATATTTTTTATAACCCTATATTAAAAATGCTTTAGTTATTAAACTTTGATTTTAACTATTTTAACCCTTCTTTAAATAAATTGATAATAAATGTCCTAATCTAATCCAAGTGGGCCTAAATGGTCATATTTTATTCCTAAGGTTGTTTTTGGTCGAATTACACTTATCCAATAGAATTAGGACATGTGTTAGGGTAATGATAATATCATTTTTACCCTTAACTACCCTATTTACTTTTAACTGTGGTAAAAAAAAGTAAAAAGTTACTATTCACCAAAAATTATTTTCATCTCATTGAACCACATATTAGTCCTTGATATTAACCGTGTCTCTCGGATTTTCGAAATTCTACTCACAGAAGCGGTAAAATTATGTTTTATGAAAAATTCATTTTTTTAACTACCACTTAGTGGTTTCACTATTCTTCAAAAAATGAATGTTTCCAGAAAAATACCAAAAATTAGGCCTAAGATATATTTGATATTATGAACTCAAAAATAATGTCTATTTTACCAAATTCAAAACATATTAGTTGCATTAATTAATTTAAAAATTAATTCCCGTCGTCAAAACAAATAGCGTGTTCTTAAGAGATAATAACTATCAAAAGATTGACACTTGTTTATGTCTGGTTTAAATGTTAAATTACATCCAATTACCAAAATTGTATTAAATTGTAAAAATATATTCTAAATATACTTTAAAACCACTCAAATTAATAATTTATCACTATTAATTATTTCGATTAAAAAGGTTGTTTTTAATTAAAATTTAGTAATTTTCACTATTCATCAGAAAATGAAAGTTATCCGAAAAGTACCAAAATTTCACCCTAAACTAATTTTGATATTACGAATCCAAAAATGAAGTACATTTTCAAAAATAAAATTCTTAAATTTTCAAAAAGTGGTTATTACTATTCATAATGGCTAGTTTTAATAATATTTTAATAGCATATTGTTGTTTAGTGAAACTCGGTATTGTGAATGATGCAAGCTATCGAGGAAGGTCGCGATTGCGTGTAATGCAAGGCAATTCAAGGATGCGTGTTGTGCAAGCTCCTTTTGGTGTAGCGTACACCACAAGATATTAAAAGAATATTTTTCATAAAATCTCAGGGTGTTACATTCTACCCCCCTTAAAATGAATTTCTCCCTCGAAATTCGTCGGGGTTATAAATGGTTTACTACTCGAAAGATTGTTTAATAGAAACCCACATCATAAAAAGGAATACCAAAACAAATATTTAAAAACAAAAGTATGAAACGTAACAGTTACCCAAATAAACTAATAACTGGGTTTCCACATAGGTGAAAATATGGATATGGAAGAGAAATCTAACCATCATGTTCTGATGGAGAGTGGTAGAGAACATGGCTATGGAAAAGCCAGCAATCACAAAGCCATAAATTTGTGACGATCTAAGGTACCATCTGATTCATCAGATATAAGAGCACTAGGACAACATTTTTGGTTTTCAGGATCATTTCTCTAGTGTTGATGAATTTTCGAATCAAAAGAAATACTTACTTGATTTTTGTACAATCTCACCGTTGTTCATGCCTTGAACAATTTCCACTTCATCTCTTAATGAAATTAAGTTGAATTTGCCATTCATGATGTGTTAGCAGATCATGTGATAGAATGATGGGTCATTCCATCTGTCTCAAACAAAAGGTTAGAAAAGTTATCAAAAAATACATAAGTCCATCTATAGTGAGATTAATCATATATGGTTCCTAGAATGAACTTATACTTCTTATATCATATTTATTAATATAATAAAACTAGTTTCTACTAAACAGGGACTTCCTGTAGGGCAGTGGTAAGCGATAAAGGCCAGTCGCACTTCAGTTGTGGGTTTGATTCTCACAGCCTTGTCCGACGCGATGGGCTATCGCCCATCCTGCAGGTTTTCCTTTTTCTAAAACTAAATTACTATAACATCCCATAAATAATATCAAAAAAACTTCTATCCTTAAACAATACTAACTTATGTCCAACATAATCCATTCCAATATTTAGGCTTATCTAAAATATACTTTGGTCCAAGTTCATAGTATAAAGAAAACGATTACTTGAAATGTTATCAACCAAGAATGTGAATACCATCATTTATCCCCCATATATCTTGTTGGTCAAATTCCAATCATGTGAATACCTTAATCATGTATTCTCTTGAAAAATGAATACCCATTAAACCTCAGTGAAAACCTGAATGCTGTCAAAAGTTAACTCTTTCCACATACCAAAATACAAAAATTCTAAATACTCAAACCATGATATAACATTCTCCTTATATCAGTCATGAGCTCATGAATACTATCAAACATTTAATTTTCCCCTTATCCCTTAATTTTTGTGCATATCATCTACTTTCCAAAAATATCTGAATCACTTTTCATGGTTACCGATACCATAAAATTTTTGAAATCCACAATAGACTAATACAGAAATATTCTAATACACCATAAAAGTACATCAACAACATTATTCTTGAAAACCAATACATAAACACTTCAATCCATCCTCTTCAATGATTGTCCTGGAATAAGTACTTCCTTGATTTAGAATTAACTTTTTAGATCAGGGCATTGAGTTGGGTAATGACCATGTTCTCTGTAAATAAGACATTGAACTCCATAACAGTCGGTCACTCTATGTCCCTTTTCTCCACACAGATAACATCTGTCCCTCCATTTGAGGTATTCCTCAAGGTTCTTCTTACCTTCTTTAGAAATCTCAATGTTTCTTTCTCTATGCTCCTCACTATGCGAACATGCATAAAATTCCATCTTCCTCTTATTTTATGACTTAGGAATACCACAAAATTTCACCTTGTTAATAATATATCAAGATTATTGATTCGGAATAATCACAATATCTTTCTCCCTAGGCATTACGTAATTTCATTGCTCATAGTCACCAATTTTTCCATTGGATTAAATTTTAACCGAATTCCTTATAGTTCCCTCCATTGACTAAAACATAAAAAGAATTATGTGAAAGGCAAAAATCATGCTTGGGAAAACAACATAGTAAAGGTGGAGTATGTTCAATATCTAACATCTTAGGTTAAATTCTAATATCCTTACCATAGTTCTAGGACTATATCCTATACGTATACTTATCCTTAGGGACATCCCTAGACATACCTTAGAAATATCTATATGGATCTCACTAACGTTTTCGCATCCTAGTTTCCAATGGTTGACTAAACCTTTCCTCTGATACCAACTGTAGAGACCCGAAGCTTAACGTACATGGACATTACATTACTTTTTCTGAATACTTACATAAAAAAACACACACACAATGACTTTAATAGTTTAGTGTCTTTGGAAACTCGGAATATAATCTTCTAATCATGGTGAAAGATCTTCAACATCTCCCATAAATAAGTTCCCTTTTTTTACCTAAAACCTTTATTTATATCCTGGGGAAAAGAAAACATAAAAGGGTGATCTCAAATTCTCAGTAATGGTAAACAAAATAAATATCAATCACATCATATTCATAATAACATAACATTTTGGAAATCTTAACCTGCAAAAGAGATCATAAAATCATAATATGGGATAAATCATAGTAGTGAAATGCAATCCAAATAATCATAACTTAAAACATGAAACTTTTTTGCATACACACATAATCATAGAGAATCATTTCTTATTAGCCAAGACTCATTGACAAGACTATCTTAGTGGACAAAGTCCATTTCTGAACTGAGTTCATTCCTCATTTCAGTCCTGTTTCACTGAACCGGTTTAACCTGCCGTTCCAGCCATATCTATCTCATGAGATATAAAATCTTTACCCAATGCATTGGAGGGAGATATAGGTCCCACCCATCTCATAATGATACCATTATTATGTGTGCGACAAAATCATAAACCATACATCATAACATAACCCATGTAATAAAAATGGGATTCTTAAACAACATGACATCAAAAAAAATTCATATAAGATAAAGGAATTCATAAAAATATTTCCATCACAACATAATCAAATCAATGTAATAATAGGGATAGAAACGTAACCCTATATTATCTTAGATGGAAAATAATTTTGATAAAACACTTGAACTCCATTCTTGAGGAAAATGTCCTTTCTACTTCAAAAAAAAAAACTTTTTTCCTTTATTAACATGTCATACAATTTTAAACTAAAAGAAGTTGATTAAAAATAAACTTTAAAACTTGTAAAGAAAGATTCTTGGAAATAATTTTTTCAAAATCCATTCACGCCGTATAAGTTAAAAAAAACATTCTACTCATACTTTTGTCGGAAAAGTCAAAAAGTACCTCGTATAAAAAATGACAAAAGATTCCTTTCATATCTTTTACTAAAAACTCACCGAAGGGTAAAATTGGATATAAAATAATGTGTAAGGATATAAATATTACATATTGAGGAAACATGGATGTGGATGATAAATATTCCCCAGTAAATTCTGAAGTATAAACAATCTCGGATAAAAATTGAGATTGCGAGATTTTCCCTTACCTTAGGTCTGATTTGCTTCGTAAGTGTCTGAACCTCCTGTATAATGATTTAAATAATGTTATTGACTTATTCCAGAATCATAATTATTTTTATGATATCATATATGGTCATATTCTTAGCTTCTTATTAGTAATATTTCATTACTACTTGTTATTCGGGTGTTTATTACTTTTTGTTCTTATGCGTGTTTTGTCGAATAAATTCTTATTCTTCTTTTTAGGTTATAGATACCTCATTTCCAGATTGGTATTAGTGTAATATATTCATTCATTCAATTAATTTATATAATCATTATGCAATGAATATCATGTAGAATGAGTCGCGTCACATCGTGGAGACGGTATTCCGTACGTACGCACGAGCGATGATATCGTTCCCATGATCGTGAAATTGTAATGGAGTGTATATATACAATTTCATAATAAATATAACTTTACAATAATAATATATAGTTATTATTTACACCATTATACCCATCCAAGTAAGGTGGTGGTGGAAAATAGATTACACCACGGCGTGGAGACGGTATTCCGTACGTACGCACGCGTGGTGATTTCATTTTCCGTAGGATGGATAGATGGTAAAATAGGGTTGTTTAATACTTATAATAACATATCAGTATATGAGTGATACTTATTTTATTACTTTATAATTAAAAAACTAAAGAAGAAGAAGTGGAAGAAGAAATAAAGATGAAATAATCGGTAATAGACATTACCTCTTCTTTGAAGTGCTTCTTTGAGACCTCCTTTTAGGACACTAAAATTGGTCTTTGAAGAAGACCAGGACCTCTAGGATGTCTCTAGGGAAGTGGAGAGAATAAATTGGCAGGGGTTGGCCGAGCTTGAAGGCTCAAAGTGGTGTGAGGAAGCGGGGGAGGAGGTGCCCTTTTATAAGGGAGGAGAGGGGCACCTTTGAAAAAACTAAAAATATTATTTTATTATAAAGCCATATTCAGTTTTAAATAGCTCCAAATTGATTTATTTGGAAGATAAGGCGGGGATGGGTCGACATCCTCTAATCAAATAGAATTTATACAAGTTTGGGTTCCTATTTTGACCTTATCATTTATATTTAACTTTATGTTAGATAATTTTACTTTTACCGTGTCTTTTTTTGTTCTTACACTATATGGTTTATAAACTTACTATAACAAGCCAAACGAACCCCAAGTTATTTATTATTAATATATATAACCTTATCTAAGTCATTTGGGCGAATATTATATTTTTATGAATAAAATAACAATTAATAATATAATATTTGTTTTAAAAACTATTTTATGTCAATTTTGACAATATTTAGTAATTGATTTTTGTGAAAATCATAACAGAATGATTAGTTCTAAAAAAGTTACTTAAATTAATACTAACATGTCCTAGTAACATATAAAATAATTTTAATTCATAAAAAGTCTCAAATTACATTTATTTGGGTATTTAAACATCAATTATGTAAATATTTCATTAATAAGATAATTACTGCATCATCTTTGTGTCATTATATAAATTAACTTATTTAAAGTCTAAAAATTACAAATAAAATATAATTATGTAGGAAATATTTTTAGATTTCTAATGAATATTTATAGTCGAATTTATCTTATGTATAACCCTATATTAAAAATGATTTAGTTATTAAACTTTGATTTTAACTATTTTAACCCTTCTTTAAATAAATTGATAATAAATGTCCTAATCTAATCCAAGTGGGCCTAAATGGTCATATTTTATTCCTAAGGTTGTTTTTGGTCGAATTATACTTATCCAATAGAATTAGGACATGTGTTAGGGTAATAATAATATCCTTTTTACCCTTAACTACCGTATTTACTTTTAACCATGGTAAAAAAAGTAAAAAGTTACTATTCACCAAAAATTATTTTCATCTCATTGAACCACATATTAGTCCTCGATATTAATCATTTCTCTCGGATTTTTGAAATTCTACTCACAGAAGCGGTAAAATTAAGTTTTATGAAAAATTCATTTTCTAACTACCACTTATTGGTTTCACTATTCATCAAAAAATGAAAGTTTCCATAAATATACCAAAAATTAGGCCTAAGCTATATTTGATATAATGAACTCAAAAATGATGTCTATTTTACCAAATTCAAAACATATTAGTTGCATTGATTAATTTAAAAATTAATTCCTATCGTCAAAACAAATAGCGTGTTCTTAAGAGATAATAACTATCAAAAGATTGACACTTGTTTATGTCTGGTTTAAATGTGAAATTATATCCAATGACCAACATTGTATTAAATTGTAAAAATATATATTTTAAATATACTTTAAAACCACTCAAATTAATAATTTATCACTATTAATTATTTCGATTAAAAAGGTTGTTTTTAATTAAAATTTAGTAATTTTCACTATTCATCAGAAAATTAAAGTTATCCGAAAAGTACCAAAATTTCAACCTAAGCTAATTTCGATATTCCGAATCCAAAAATGAAGTCCATTTTGAAAAAAAAATTCATAAATTTTCAAAAAGTGGTTATTACTATTCATAACGGCTATTTTTAATAATATTTTAATAGCATATTGTAGTTTAGTGAAACTCGGTATTGTGTACGATGCAAGCTATCGAGGAAGGTAGCGATTGCGTGTAATGCAAGGCAAGTCAAAGATGCGTGTTGTGAAAGATCCTTTTGGTGTAGCGTATAACACAAGATATTAAAACAATATTTTTCATAAAATCTCAGGGTGTTACAGGCACTCCCCCTCATAGCCTGCTGAGGTACTCCTCTTGTCGAGTACCATGGGTCTGCCTTCTCACCAAGGCACTACCCAGTGCGGGTCTTCTGTGACACCAAGGCACTCCCCACTAGGCCAGTCGAGTCACTCCGAGTCAAACAGTCAGCAGTCATCAGGTGTTATCCAGCTACAAGGATCCCACAAAAATGCTCACTCGTATCCGGAAGATCTGCTCCACAATCTATTGGTCGATTATCTAACTACGACTAAGTCCCTCGAAGAATTATCTCAAAGGTCCACCAATTCATAGGGGTCTCAATGCAACTGACATCATGTCAATCAGACGCCTGGTCTGTGAGTTATTAAACTTTTATTTCCATGGGCACTGTCGAATTTGTGCTCAATCCAACCTGACCATTTCCAATTTAAAACCATAAATCTAGTGGAGTAAACTCATATGGACTGTCTCACTCCAATATTTCTAGCACCGCTGACGGTTTGTGAAACAGACGTCCAGTGCCAAAGATATGGCCGAAGGAGCGTAAATGGGTCGTAGCGGGCCCAGGTCTGGTCTGACCTAGTCGGACCGACCCGACCTACTGGGTGCAACCCAACAGGCTATGATGGGCCATAGAGAGCCCCAAGGGTGGCTCGACCAAATAGGGTTCCATGAGGGAATGATGCCATGAAGAGGCTCGGAGGGCCACAGGCAGCGTGGGCCGGGGTGACTCGGAGGGCCGCGGGCAGCGCGACCGGCGGGTGGCATAATCGGCCAGGGCAGCGAGCCCGGGCGTGGCTCGGCTGTTGGGGGCACGATCTAGGGAATGAGGGTGTAGCCGGGGGTGGCTCAACCAGTGGGTGGCACGATCGGGGTGGTTCGGCCAGCAGGGGGCTCGAGCCGGGTCGCAGGGCATAGCCGGGGGGGGCTCTGCCAGCGGGTGGTGTGACCTGCAAGGGCAGCGCAGCGGGCGGGCGGCATGGCCAGGGGGCTCGTGTAGTGGGCGGCACGACCGGATAGGGAGGTGCGGCCGACGGGCGGCACAGTTGGGGTGGCTCAGCCAGCAGGTGGCGCGAGCCGAGCGCGGGGCCGGTTCAGCCCAGGGTGGCACGACACAATAAGGGTGCGCGACCAGTGGGCAGCATGACCAGTGATACCGGAGCGCTGTGGGTGTGGCGTGAGTAGTGGTGGCCGCTGGGGGCGGCGTTGTTCCTTCGTCGCCTTCATCGTCTTCCTCCATTTCGAAGTGTACACCAAATAAGAATGACGGAAGGTTCAGGCCATGTTGGTTTAGCCCCCACCCTGCTCGTTTGGGTTGGTAACATTTGGCTCAACAAGAAATAAAAACAATGAATATAAAATTTTACACCCTCTACAATGATTCTTTCCCTAACCACAAAAGAAAACAAGGAAAGTATTATCTCGAAAATAAACCCCAAACCTCGGGTTGATACATCGATGGTGTCGCGGGGAAGAAGACGAATCGATGGGAAAAGATGGAAGTTGGTTCGTCGTAGTCGAATATGTCCTACTTCGGAGGATGTCTTGAGGAAGAA
The DNA here is from genome assembly GCA_963277665.1 of Viscum album. Taxonomy (NCBI): domain Eukaryota; kingdom Viridiplantae; phylum Streptophyta; class Magnoliopsida; order Santalales; family Viscaceae; genus Viscum; species Viscum album. The sequence continues at coordinate 1,824,344,788 of OY728164.1, forward strand.
GGTCGAAGTCAAGGTCGACGTTCTTCGTTGGCTTTCTTTATTAGAAGAACACATTCTTCATCGGAGAGTTTTTCTCCCAAGGCTCCACCAAAATGAACAGTTTTCCAAAATAATTGATTATACAATCTATTATTTTGTTGGCAGAATTAAAAATGTTTCGTTAATTATGGTGGGTTGAATAATTATTGCATGAGGGTTGGCACAATTAAAGGTATGTGTTTTGGCACAATTAATGTGGGGGATGTCAAAAGGCTCCTCCACATTAATGAAGGGGGTTGAGAGTTTCTCTCAAATAAAGGGGGGTTTAGTCCCAGGTGGTCTCGACCACCATAACCTCTCATGGGAGGTTTTGGTTCAGGTGGTCCCCACCCCCATAACTTCTCATGAGAGGTTAAGGTCTGGTTGTCCCCACACCTCAACATCTACATGGAGGTTTAGTTCTGGTGGACCCCACCTCCCCACACCCACATGGGAGATGCATATAAAATTAAAAATGTCATGCACTTTTTTTTATTTTTTTTTTTACACGAAAAAACCCAAAAACTATATTTTAGCCTCAACAAAATGTCATCGATGTGAATGTATTCTTAAGTGAATACCTGCACTGCGAGTTCAACAGTGCCCTCAGATTTCAATTTCGAGCACCAGATCAAAAGTTAGAAAAAACTGCTCGCACATTTTCTGAATGTACCCAAAAAAAGTTCAAGAATTCTTTCAAGGCACTCAGGGCCTCAAAATCAAGCACAGTCAATTTTCACAGACTTGTAAAATTCCCATTAAAAAAAAATTTCATGGAAAATTTTGGGTCTTTACAATGGTTGTTATAGAGAGGGCTTCCTATCTTGCATAATTATTTAGGTCAATGCCAGAAATGAACACTGAAGAAGACTTATTCTCCTATGCCTCATCTACTAGGACACTACCAGTATTCTCCCCTATTCTCTCTCACTTCATTCAAACTTTTAAAAATATCCTTCCTTGTATTCTTTGTGTGGGATCCCTAAAAAACAACTACGTGGTCAGGGAAAACAACCCAACTATAGTTGTTTATTTCAAGGCTATAGTTTATACTATAATGACCGATAAGTCCACTTATAGTTTTTATTTTAAAATTTTTAGTGGTTCTTCACTTTTGAAATGTTATTTATAGCTTATAGTTGTGACACATGCTCTTTCACTTTCCCCATATTGAGAAACAATCATTTCACAATATCAAGGAATGAAAACTGATTATGTTTGATGAATTCCTCTCTCAATGAGGCACCTTTCATGGGACACAAAAAACAAAATCAAAACCCATTCCCAAAATAATGAGCCATTTAAAAGTATCTAAAAAGGGTTAACTAAACTATTTCTATAATATTCAATATGTGAATTTGAGTGGGTACATAAATAGATGATGTTTGTTCGGATTAAATCTAATAAGATTGGAAAGAGGACTACCCTAACCAAGAGGCATGTCTAGAAAAATTCTATGATTTTAGGCTCTAAATATTATGATGTGGGAATGATAAAATAGAACCCCACACCAATGTGGAGGTTCATAACCATTATATAACTTCCAAATTTTGACAGAAGAACCTTTTTGGAATCTCTACAAATGTGTAATGTCCCGAACTGGGTGCCACACACTGGTTCCGAGAACTGGTCAGTCACATGAACCAAATTACTCCTCCATATATTCCAGAGGCTACAGACTAGAAGTGTGGGTCTATTATCAGTCAGGTGGATACTGTACTCTTTTTTTTCATTATAGTAATAAAATAACGGAAATAAATAATAATTGTCAACTAAATAAAAAAATAATATAACATATCCATAACACTACTAGTATCACAAGATGAACAAAAATATAAATACTATATCAAAACTAAATATTAGAAATTCTATGTTAATGTATGTGCCAAGTTTCAAAATTCATCTCAAAAGTAAAGAGAATGAAAACTCTAAAGCGGTTCGTGAACCATGTAGAGTTACCTCATCTATACTAGATCCCCAAAACAGACATCTAACATAGGGATCTTGCACTTTTTTCTATCTAGAAAACACCAGAATATTTGGGTAACAATTAGGAATCTTTAGTAGGGTGTGATTAAAATTTATTAAGCCACCAAAAATGACATATAAGTCAAAATCTAGTCCAAATATTGTATGAAGTTGTGTAAATAAATTAGTACAATTCATAAGTAAACAGATATCACAACATCATTTATTCTTTACTTCATCACATTAGCACCCCGGTTCCTGAAGACACCTGTACCTCAATGCCTACTTTGGTTCATACTAGATACTGAAGTATTCCTAGGTAATATAATATCATAAAACCTACTTCCGATCATGTTAGAGCTCGATGTATTCAAAGGTGATATCATATCTCAATACCTGCTTCAGCTTATGTTGGAGCCCAAAGTATTCCCAAGTGATGTCATTTCATGGAGTTCCTTTGTTACCATTCTTAAATCAATACTTGGATTCCAATGTTACCATTCATACTAAACACAATAGAATAACCATGATCACATAATTTAATTCATACGTAAATGAACCTGTTACTATTCATTCATCACACATTATAATGAACATGTTCCCAATAGTTAATTCATACTTGAATAATCATGTTACCATTCATACACCACACATTATAATGACCATGTTCCCATTATTACCTCACAAAATATAATGACCATTTTCCCATTCTATAATTCTCATTCGAATTTCCGTTCTACCCTTCATACATCACATATTAATTCAACAATTAATTATCCACACAATTTCCATTACTATTTCAACAAATAGTTAAACTCAATGATTTCCTTAGTTAATTCAACAATTAACTAATCATTCCAGTAACATTATTTAATTCAATAAATAATTAATCACATCAATTACTATATTTAATTTAATAATTAACTAATTCAACCAATAAAATTAATTAATTGAATAATTAGTTAACCATATCAATCCCTTTAGTTAATTCAATAATTTACTAGTCACACTAATTCCTCTATTTGATTAAAAAATTAAAAAATTACATCATTAATGTAAATTAATTAAAAAATTAATAAATCACATCAAATAAAATAATTAATTAATTAATAACTTCAACTCTATTAGTCAATTCAACTTCTAACTAATCACATCAATAACATTAATTAATTCAGCAATTAACTAATCACATCCATTAATCTAGTTAATTCAAAAATTAACTAATCACATCAATAATATTAATCAATTCAACAATTAGTTATTCACATCAATGACTCTAGATAATTCAACAATTAACTAATCACATCAATAATATTAATTAACTCAACTATTACTCTAATTAACTACATTAATTACTCTAGTTAATTCATCAATTAACTAATCACATTAATTACTCTAGTTAATTAAAAAATATCTAATCACATCAATAAAATCAACTAATAATATCAATTACTATAGTTAATTAATCAATCAATTAATCACATAAACAATATTAATTAATTCAACAATTAACTAATCACATCAATTACCTTAGTTTATTCAACTATTAAATAATCCCATCAATAACATTAATTAATTAAACAGTTAACTAATCACATCTGTTACTTTGGTTAATTCAAAAATCTACTAATCTCATAAATAATATTAATTAATTCAATAATTAAATAATCACATCCATTACTCTAGTGAATTCAATAATTAACGAATCACATTAATTTCATTTTTAATTCAACAATTAGTTTATCACATAAACACCATTAATTAATTTCCCAATTAATTAAGTACATCAATCCCATTAATTAATTAATCAATTAATTAATCAACACCTAAAACTCAAAATAGCATAATTAATTCCACAATTAATTATCTCATTCATGATATTAATATTTTATTTAACTCAACAATTAATTATCTAAATTCTCACATCTCAGTATATCATAATTAATTCATCAATTAATTATCTCAACTCAAGAATATCAATATATAATAATTAATTCAACAATTAATTATCTAATTCACTTAAACGTATCTATACAATAATACCCATTAATCAATTGACCAATTAATTGATCCAACCCATTCGATTGCATCAATGTAACAATCCCCATTAATTAGTTCACCAATTAATTATTCATGACAAATCCATTAATTAACCCTATAATTAATTAATAGAATTCAATACCCTCAATTAATCTGATAAATATCATTATTTAATTCAATAATTAAATAATCACATTACTCCATTATGTAATTCATCAATTAATTATTTCATCTTAAACAATTCAATAACCCTAATTAATTCATCAATTAATAGTTCTACCTTAGTCAATTAAATATCCTTAATTAATCATTCAATTAATTGTTATCTCATAATTCATTATTTAACTCTATAATTAATTATACATAATCAAAAATTCAATATTCTCATTATTAATTTAACCATTAATTATTCATGATCTAAAATCAAAATATCCCAATTTCATATTTCCCTTAATTAATTAATTCACCAAATTAATTAATTTAATCAAGAATGCAATTTCAAGATTTAAATTTCTAAACATCTAATAGAAATTATAAAATTTAAATACACATAATTTCAATGAAAAATTTGGGATATGAATTTTTGATCACCCGCCACAATATTTTAACCAAAGGCCGCCTAATGGAAATCCCAAAAATTGAACAACATAATGATGTATATTGGGATCCAGATCTAAAACCCTAAATCAAGATTAAAAAATTCAAGATCTCTTAGTTCTTTATCTTGATCCAAAATCCTAGATATATATTCCTCAAATATATATCTACAACTAGAGATTTAGATAATAACTTCTCACCAACCAAATGATAGAATAAATGAGGATGAAAAAAAAAGAAACGGGACATAATTCACGTACTAGGATGGGTGATAATTATTGACCCAGACATAGAATAATGAATAACAGAGGTCAGGAAGGCATGATATTTTTTGGAGAGCTCCAAAATCATAAAATATAACCTAGGATAGAATTGGGGTCAATTTAGGGTTAATTAAAGAGTCTAGGTAATTTAAAAACTAAATTTTAGGTCAACTTAATTTTTGCGCATAGTTTGCAAGATAGGGTATAATATGTTTCCCTAAATATGCGCATAAAATGTGTTCCGCTTTAATATGGGTGAACTATTTCTCCAAAAAGGGTGAACTATTTGAAAAACTATGCATAATTCGTGAGAATCCACTCTATTTGGTTGTTCAGGGTTAGCTGGGTTGGGGCTCATAGTTTGCTCAAACTATGTGCCAACCATGCAAAACCACTTATTTTTACTTTTTGTCAAAATTTCACCCAAACACACCCCAAGGTAAAATCCAAACAAATAAACAATTAAAAAAAAGAGTACCATTAAATTGTCACAAGGGAACTCCATGAAATATTGGGTTCTTACACGCTCCCCACCTAATAGAAGCTCATCCTCACGCTACTCTCTCATGATTCTCTAATATTCTGATTCAAAAAGATCATCCACTGAGCCCTTAAATCTTTTCCTCTCTCTCGTGATTCTTCCTTCTGACGTCCATGTGGCCACAATATATTAACTAAAAACAACGTATTTTCCAAAAAACACTTTTTATAATGATCTAACACATGTATCAGATGATCATCAAAGGACACATCCATATTAAGTTAAACCTTGATAACATACCTGGAATTTTTCCCAACCCATCCTTCCCAACCACTATAATAACCCAATCCAACATTGTCACTTAGCATTGAAATTAAAAACTACCTGGAAAGTATATACATCTACCACTTCTAAGGTCCACCTGTCCTTTCCCTAATGATTTTAAACATGCACCTTATAGGTTCCTCATTGGAATTCTAATTACATTACTTTCAACCCATGGTATTTCACTATTAACCTACTTTTAACACATCACTCCCCACCATTGGAGCTTCGTTAACACCACATTTTCAAGAAACTCATCCACCACAACTTTATTTAAACTCCATTCAATCCTGAGAACCACATCTATAAACTGTCAATGGCGTACATTCCATAATAAAATTACGCATATTCTTTTTCATAAGTTCAACCTCTAAGAGGTTTCATATCCAACATAAACACATTTAGGTAGCTAGGTGTAAATACATATCATTCTTAGAGCACCAAGGATGATGTCAAGGTATAGGACATGATCATAAATAATAAAAAGTACACTAATAATTAGTTGATGAATACCACCACAAATATCCCATCATTGATGTTACCTCCCATTATGGAAACACCTTAACCTGTCGAAAGTATCAGGCTTCCCTACCCACCAACATATCAACAAACTGATCTATAACAAGAAAGTCCCTCACACAACTCACAATGGAGTTCTCAAACTAGGGAAATCTCACTACCAGAACTACCCACATCAAGGGAAAAAAACAAAGGATTCCTAGTTTACAAAATTAAAATAGTTAACAAGAGATATTTATACAAAAACCATATCATGTCATTCCCCTTTCCCCACCACACAGTCAAAACCGAGGCACTATCTCTAACCTTAACCATCGTAAAACTAGGTTCTGGTTAACAAGGGTAAAAACATTTTCATTATTCAAGTTTCTCATTTATACACCCATTAATTCTCCTCTTTCATCATTTTAAAAATATTTCTCAATTTTATATTAGGCACCATTTTCAATTTAATTTCATAAGAAAGGAAAATTAGTTCATGTCCAACAACTTACCCATAACATGTTTACCTGTGTGCGCCTAAAATGATTAATGTCATAATAAACATGAGGGTCTAGAATGATGCATGACAAATCAAATCTCATTCCATACCGGTCCATGTGTCAAATCTCAGAAAATGTAGACTTAAATAATCACAACACACAAGTGGGTCACCCATGGTTAAATAATATTCAATTGTAACAGCAAAAAAAACAAAAATTCCCACCATGGGTACTTGGAGTTTCTCCCATACACGGGGTAGCTACTCCTATGTATCGGCTAATAACCAAGGACCCAAACTTCCTGGTATATTGTATACCATTATGAACTAGTGAAACAAAATGAAAAGAAAAGAAAATTGGGCTCTCAAACTACTTCGTAACATCTGGACATGGGTTCAAAACATCGGTGCCCCAAACTGGTTAGCCAGATTACCACAAGCACACCTCTTCATATTCTAGAGGCTGCCGGCAAGCAATGAGGGTCTATTGTTAGTCATGGAGATAATAAGACCTTTTATTTATTTCATCAGATTAATACACTAGTGGAAATATATAACAATAATAAACTGAATAACCACATGATATAACGTAGCCCGAAATGTACTAGTATCACAAGATGTCCAAAACAAGAAATACAATATCAAAACCAAACAATAGATATACCATGCTAATGTACATACAAGAGTAAGAAATTCAATTGAAAAATAAAGTCACTAAAAACTTGAAATTGGGTCCTGAACTATGTCTGGTACCCTTATTCATGATCCATCCCCAAAATAGCCATCGGACACACGTCCCTTTCCCTTTTCTAGTACATAATACACAAGACTATTTGGGCACCGATCACGAATCCTTAATAGGGCGTGAGTACAATTTATTAGGTTACCACCAATTACATCTAAAACAATATCTTTTCAAAAAAGTGTATGAAGTGGTATAATGAAATAAGTATAATGCATAAGTAAATAGTTATCTCATTATCATTTATTCTTTACTTAACGACATTAAATCATGGGTTATCAAGGACACCCATACCTCAAGGCCTTATTTGGCTCATGTGAGATCCCAATGTGTTCCTAGGTAATACTATATATTAATAATTGTTTTGGATTATTCTAGAACCTGGGGTATTTAATGGTGATATCATATCTCAACACCTACTTCGGCTCATGCCGGAGCTCGATGTATTCCCAATTGATGTCATATATTGGAGTGCCTTCATTACCATTCTTAAAATCATACATGAATGAATATGTTACCATTCATATTATACACAATAGAATGACCATGTATATATCATTTAATTCATACTTGGATGACTATTCTTCCATTCATACAACACACACTACAATGACCATGTTAACATTCATTAATTCATACTTGAATGATCATGTTACAATTCATACATCACACATTATAATGATCATGTTACCATTATTACACCATGAATTACAATGACCATGTTCCCATTCTGTAATTCATGTTTGAATGACCATGTTACCATTTATACATTGCACAATAATTCAACAATTAATTATCCCCAAAATTTCTATTACTAATTCAACAATTAGATAAATGCAATGACTTATTTAGTTAATTCAAAAATTAGCTAATTTCATTAATAGGATTAATTAATTCAAAAAGCAATTAATAACATAAATTCCTCTAGTTAACTAAACAATTAACTAATTACACCAATAACATTAATTAATTTGAAAATTGATTAATCACAACAATTCCTTTAGATAATTCATCAATTAACTAATAACAACAATTCCTATAGTCAATTCAATAGTTAAATAATCATGTTAATAATTTTAATTAATTCAATAATTAATTAATCACATCAAATAAAATAATTAATTCAACAATTAATTAATCATATCAATTAAACAATTAACTAATGAAATAAAAAAAGTTAATTATTTTAACAATTAACTATTCACATCAGTTACTATATTTTATTAATCTATTAATTAATCACATGAATAATATTAATTAATTAAATAATTAAATAATAAAATCAATTACTCTATTTCACTCAACAGTCAACTAATCAAATCAATAATATTAATTAATTCAATAATTAATTATTCACATCAATTACACTAGTTAATTATACTATTATCTAATCACATCAATAATATTAATTAATTCCACAATTAACTAATCACATCAATTACTCTAGTTAATTTAACAATCAACCAATCATATAACTAAACTTTATTAATAAAACAATTGCTGATTCACACCAATTAATTCAACAATTAACTAGTCGCGTCTATTTCATTTCTAATTAGAATTTTTTAATCACTTAAATCCCCTTAATTAATTCCCCAATTAATTAAATACATAAATCCAATTAATTAATTCAGGAATTAATTAATAAATATCCATAATTAAAAAATAAAATAATTAATTTCACAATTAATTATCTAATTCACAATATCAATATTTCATTACTAACTCCATGAATAATTATCAAAATTCTCATATCTCAATATTTCGTAATTAATTCATCAATTAATTATCTCAATTCTGTAATCTCAATATCTCATAATAAATTATCTAATTAATTAATCCAACTCATTCTACTAGATTAATGAAACAATACCCATTAATTAATTCACTAATTAATTGATCTTGTCAAATCAATTAATTAGAACCACAATTAATTAATCTAAATCCCATAAAATAATTCACCAATTAATTTTACATGTCAAATCCATTAAATAGCTCACAATTAATTAATCACATTTAATATCTTCAATTAATTCACCAATTATTTGTACACATTAACTCCATTATTTAATTCCCCAATTAATTAACCACATTTAATCCCTTCAATTAATTCACTAATTAATTGTACTTTCAACTCAATTAATTATTTAGTCACAATACATCCATTAATTAATTAATAAATTAATTAATCCCATCAATACCATTATTTAATTCAACAATTAAATAATCACGTTACTCAAATAATTAATTAATTAATTATTTATTTCTAATTAACTAATTCAATTACCTCAATTAATTCATTAAATAATTGTCAAATATTAATCTATTCAATATCCCTAATTGATTCCCCAAATAATTGTTCTATCTAATGATTTAATATTTTGATTATTAAATTAATAATTAATTATCAATAATCAATAATTTAAAATTATGATAACTAATTATACAATTAATTATTCATGATCTAAAATCACAATATCGCAATTTAACATTCTCTTGAATTTATTAATTCACCAAATTTATTAATTAATCTAGAAAGGAATTTCAAGAATGAAATTTATAAAAATTTAACAGAAGTTATATAATTATATGTATATAATTTTAATCCAAACTATTGGATTTGAATTTTATATCACCTACCTGAATTTGTTGACAAAAGGTCTACAAATGGAAATACTCAAAGTTGAATAGCACGACAACGTATATTGAGATCCAAATCTAAAACCCTAAATTAATATTATATAATTCAAGATCTATTAAATCTATATCTAGATGTACAAGACTAGATACATATTAATAAAATATAGATATATATCTATCAAAATATAGAATTAATTCGCACTGAAAGAATCAAAGAAGAAAGGAGGATGCACATGAAAGAAACATGATATAATCCACATACCGAGATGGATGAAGATTATCTATCTAGGCTTAGAATAATGAAGAATGAAAGCCAGAAAGTCTCAAAATTCATCTGGAGAGCTCCAAAATTGTAAAGGAGGACCTAGGGTCATATGGGGGTTGATTTTCTGTTAACCAGGGGGTTCAGGTAATTAAAAAACTAAATTTCAGGCCATTTTAATTCCAGTGAATGGTTTTTTGGGAAGTAACACAAGTTTTTCCCTAATCGTGCACCTAAATCAGGCACAATTTTAATTATGGTACACAGTTACTCTGAAAAGGTAATAAAGTTCAAAAAATAGTTCACCATCCATGCGAATAACCTATGTCTAGGTTTGAATAGTTAGCTTGGTTGGGGTACACTTCTTTATCTAACCATTTGACAACTGTTCACAAACCCTTCTTCATCCACATTTATCAAAATTTAACAAAAACACACCCCAATGTAATAAACAAATGAAAATTACACAATAGTAAACAAAATAGTACCTGTAAACGAGCTCGAGAAAACAACAAAAAATTTCAGGTTCTTACACAATTGTAGTGGAAATACCTTTTCTCAATCTATTAATAAAGACAAGGATTTGGAGGTTACAATGATAAGAATGGTAGATACAGCTAATATTATTGGACTTATGTTCAACTATAATTGATATTCATACAAATTTTCTAACCCTTCCTTCTGCTTAACTTCCTATTAACTAATATTAGATACCTTATAGCAACCCAAACCGTAAACACACTTTAATTCATGAATTATAACATACTTTTACAACAATACAAGCTAAGGATCAAGACATATAGTGTATTCTTAAAATTTGATACAAAAATAAATCATCATAAATGTAAAAGAATGTTATTTAAAACTCCACATAGTTCTTCTAACTCTCATTGATTTTCAAAAACTGTATATAATACCCTAAGGAAAATACTTGAAGGGTGAGATACAAATCCCACTAAAAGAATAAACAGTAAAATAAGAATAATGTGACAGTAAATAAGCATAAAATGATATCATAAATAGAATGATCATTAGCATGAAAACATGGGAAAATTAAATGAAAGAATAAAATCATTGAATCATAAGTTAGAGGTATCATCATAAATCTTGAAATGATAATCATATGTCAAGGATAATAACCATGAAAAAAATAATAGGCTAACTGTAACACCCCGACCCCAGCTACCCAGAGTCAGTGCATTACTTCGTAACATTGGCATGATCACAAAAGATCAAGTCTCGAAAGACCGATTAGTTTAGTAGCCTTGGAAACACTAGATACATCCATAAATGTTACATTACAACATAAGGTGAAAAACTAGAATAACAAAGTCTCCATAGTCCACAATCATATCCTCTTCTGACTATCCCTGTAGGTCATTCATAAAATACTTCTTCACATCCTGGAAAATATTAAAACATTGAAAGGGGTGAGCTCAGATGCTCAGTAAGGATAACAATATTGCGGAAGCTTTCATAAATAAACATAAAAATTTAAGGCAATGTATAACTAAAACAAAAGCCTTTTAAACTTGAACATCAACATAATATGACAAAAATAAAACGAGATAATTCCATTTACTTCTTCACATGGATATTCTACTGGTCGAATAATCACATGCAATATCAATAACCACTTTCATAATGATGGAATGCATAATGCCAGACTATCATAACCACGTAGCCAAGGCCTCGTGCCAAGACCACAAATAAGATTTTTTCAAGGCCTTGTGCCAAGACACTAGTTTGTCTCATGAGACCTACCGATGCATCGAGGAGATATAGCGGGCTCCACCCGTCACTTATTAAGTCCAATGCATTCCTCATATGAATAGGTTTAAACATATCATAAACCATAAGATAATCGTATCACATAAAACATGCATAAAGGAAACGTAAAATTTCCACATTTCAATCACAAGATATCAATACAACACATTGATATAGTAAAAATACTTTCGAAACCATTTTCAATACCAAAATAAATGAATGTTAAAAATTTGTATTTATTTTTCATTAAAAAAAGTGTTGGCTTGTAGAGGAATCCAAAACCCAAATAATGGTCACGGTGGCGGAGAAGTCGTTGTCGCCACATATGTACGGAAAGAAAACATTCCCTTTTTGTCATTTAGTAAAACTCTTCGTATAAAAAATATTCCTTTTGAATAAACGTAAAATTCAAAGGGGTTTATACACCGTATAAAAGAAAGTTGTGTATAAAACCAAATATGCCTCAATGAAAGGAGATTGAGACGAAGTCCTTAAAAAGATCATTTTTAAAATAAGATATATCTGTTATGTGTATTCACTATAGGTACACATAAAGAAAGTAAAAATACAAAATAAGATATAATAATATCATGACATAATTTGAAAGTAGGAGATTAACCCAAAGAATGGAAGTTGGGTTAAGAAATTCCCTTACCTCGTGTCCGACTTGACTCGATCATTATTTAACCTCCTGAATAACAAACTATAGTTAATTTCTAATTTCATAAGAACCTTTTAAAGTTTTTTATTCCTTTTATATCTCTTATAACCATGTTATTAACATTATGTAATTATTTAAGTTAATAACGGTCATTTTGTCGATCTTTGGTACTTGAGTCAACAATAAACTTCTTATAATTACAAGTTGTTTATGTGGTAGAATATCCATTATCTACAGAATTATATTCATGATTTAGATGTCATATATATCATATATATCTAGTATATACATTCATTCATAATATTACGTAACATTTAGAGGTAAGAAATGAAATGCACCGTTCATGGAGATGGTAAGCCGTACGTACGCATGAATGCTACTTTCATTTCTATTTCGTATTTAATGGAATGAAATCATAATTATATAATGGTATAATATAGTTCCAGTATAATATCATATATAATATCATTTACTCCATCCTTTATATATCCCACATGTGGAATTAATGATTGACATCACTTTGAGGGGGCGGTAGTCCGCACTTCCTAAAATGAAATTATCGCGTTTACCCATAATGGAAATCATAAAGTATTCCATAAATGAGAAATACAAAAGTATAATGAAAACATAAACATATTATATATAATATATAAATATAGTGACATCTTAATGGCCACCTTTGAAGGTGTTATATGAGTGTTGAACAATCATCGTTTCATGAGGCAGAAATTCGCCATCCACAAAAACAGTATGTTCTTTAACCATTAGATGTAGGTGTGTGTAAGTGTAGCTCTAATAATTGTTATAACAACATCCTAGTATATTTAGGATACTGGTGTTGTTACAAAAGAAATGAATAAAAAGAGTTTATGGGGTTGGAGAAGAAAAATAAAAAAAATAACATAAGAGAAGACATTACCTTAAAATCGGGTAACTCTTTTTGATTTGAGCCAAAGACATCCTTGGGAAGACTTCTGCCCAAGGTGAGGCTTCTAGGAGTAAGGGAGCAAATTTGGGAGAGTATTTGGGAAGAGTTTGGCCGAGCCAAATGGCTTGAAAGTGTGAATAAGATGGTAGAGGTGGGGGCCTTTTATAAGTGGAGAGGAGGGGCACTCTTGGAAAGTAAAGAAAAGTCACTTTATTATAAAATGAGTTTTGGAGTTTAGAGGTCCCACACTTATATAATTCGAGGATAAGGTAATAAGGGTTCTAAATATACTCATCCAATATTTTTTTTACAAGTTTAAGCCTTGGATTTTACATTATCTTTTCATTTTATTTAAATCGTTAATTAATGAGGTAATCACTGCATCATCATGGTGTCATAAATAATTTAATTTATTTAATGTATAAAAATTATAAAAAAACTTCTATGATGTAGGAAATCTTTTTATCTTTCCAATGACTATTTATAGTCAAAAATATGACTTTTATAACCCCATGTAATTGTTTTAGTAAAACATGTCATGTTTGTGTCATTTTTTACTTTAACATTAAATAAAAGGTATTTATGTCATTTTCCAACTAAAGTGGCTCCATGGGGTCCCCAAGTTGACCCATGGATTGTCTTGGTCGGCCATGGCACATCCAATTAGGGTAGGACATGTGTGAAGCTCATCTCATATTATTAAAACATTATTTTTACCTTAAACTACACTAATTACCTCTAATCGTGATTAAGAACTTAAAAGTTACTATTCACCAAAAAATTATTTTAATCTCATTGAACCACATTTTACTTCTTAATGACAACCATTTATGTTGGATTTTTGAAATTCAGAACACAGAAGTGGGAAAATTTCATTTAAACGAATAATCAGTTTTTATAAGTACCACTTAGTGGTTTCACTATTCATCAAAAATTGAAGTTTTTCAGAACAATGCCAAAATTTCACCCTAAGATATAATTGATATTCTGAATTCAAAAATGATGTCTATTTTACAAAATTCCAAACATATATGTTTCATTAATTAATTTTATAATTAATTCCCGCTGTCACAACAAATAACGTGTTTTTTAGAAACAATATATATCAAAAGATTGACAATTGTTTATATCCAATTTCAAAGTGAAATTAATTATAATGACCACCATTGGATATAATGGTAAAAATATATTATAATTATACTTTAAAACCACTAAAAAGTATAATTTATCACAATAAATTATTTTGCTTAAAAAAGTTGTTTTAAGTATTTTTCACTATTCATAAAAAATTGGAAGTTCTCAGAAAGTTACAAAAAATTCAACATAGGCTAATTTCGATATTAAGAATACAAAAATGAAGTCCATTTTGAAATATAAAATTTCTATAAATTTAAAAAGTGGTTATTACTATTCATAATGGCTACTTTGATTAGTCGCGGAGTGTTAGAATTCGAAGTTGCGTACAACACACGCTACTGTATTATTGAATGAGAAGTGTATCGTGGAAGCTCGGGGTGTTACATTATCCCCTCCTTCAATAAATTGCGTCCTCTTAATTTGATATTTTTCTTTGAAAATAAAAGGTTGAAAATAGAAAATACCTTTGTGGAAAACCCACATCGGAAATAAGGTTATTAAAAATATAACATGAAAAGAAAGAAAGAGAAGTACAAAGGTCACTCGAGATAGCCCATACTAGGATTATATGAAAATATGGATATGGAGGAGAAACAAACCATCAAGGTCTGATAGAGAGTTGTAGAAATCAGGATTAGGAGAAAGTTAACCATAAGAAAATCACAAACTTGTGATTGGTTAAATAGTCATTGAATCCCCAGTTGGAAAAGTTAACCGGCAAAGTTTTTGTTTTAAGTTACCTTTTATAAAGTTGTGGAATTTATTTAGGAGATTTACTAAGAATGTAAGGGAATATACATACTTGTTATTTAGACTTTCATTCTTTAATAAATTTTTACCACAAACCCATCTTTCACTCTAAAAGGTAATAGAACTCAAAAATATTCTATTTATCCTAATTGTATATGGTTCCAAATATTAACACATACCATTTAGATTAGTAAAACTATTTTGTAATAACCAGGGACTTCCTGTAGGCTTGTGGTAGGTAATAAAGACCTGTCGCACTATGGTTGTGGGTTCGATTCCTGCAGCTTTGTCTGACGCGACGGTTTATGCCCCACCCTGCAGGTTGTCCTTTTCCTAAAACTATAGTATTATAATATTCCAAAAATAATCTTCATAAATGTTTTAACCTTAAACAATACTATCCAAAGTTCAACTTAATCCATTCCAACCTTTATAGTTATCCAAAATACCTCCATCCAGACTTTCTCTAAAAGGTCTCTAAATTCCAAAATCAATTGTATCATCAGATTCCTCAAACAAGGTAAAGTTTCTCTTATTGTCACATACAAAAATATTATTACCTTAATCATATTAAAACCTTAATGAAATCAACAAGTACTGTAGTACAATCCTTATATATATATCACATTATTCTAATAACCAGATTATAATCCATGAGTCCAAAAGCACCAATACATTAATTATTCTGCTTCATCTGTAGTAACAGCATAAGATTGTCCTTGATCCCTTGGCATTTTTTGAGGTAAGTTTCCCTGACGCTTAGGAAATTCATTTGCATAATGACCCATTTACCTACAATTGTAGCATTCAACATTGATAGCCTCTTTCTTTCCCTTACAATCACGAGCCTGGTGACCTTTTTCTCCACATTTGTAACAAACTCCCATTCCTTTTAGGCAAGTACCAGGGTGATTCTTCCCACAATTATCACATAATGGAAAATCCTTCTTTCCCCCTTTCCCTTTATCTGTCTCTTGTTCCACCGTTCTCTTCTTCTCTTGCTTTACTTTGTTGTCATAAGACTAAGAGAATTTCTTTTCTATCTTGATAGAACACGAGACAATATCTTCACATGACGAGAAGGTTTGTGAGACTAATGCTCAATGGAGAAATGGTTTTAACCCAACAAAGAAACGATCAATCTTACTTCTTGGGTTACGTATATAATCTGCAGCATACCTCACTAACCTTGTAAAGTTGGCCTCATACTTTGCGACATTCTCATCCTCCTTTTGTCTCAGACTCAAAAATTTCCTTTCCATATCTGCTCGATTGTCATGTGGAAAGTATTTTTCTAAGAAAAGATCTTTGAACTCTCTCCATTCCATACTTGATACTTCTTCATCCTCCTTTGTGTTTTGAATCAGCTACCACCACTGATCGGCATCTCCAGTGAGGCGGTAAACTGCCATGACAACCTTCTCCCTTTCGATACTCCCCAAGGCATGGAATATTTTCTCTAAGGATTTTATCCATTGCTCAGCTACTAATGGATTTGTACCCCCATTAAATGTTGGCGGTTGTTTCTTCATGAAGCGGTCTAACATTGATCCTCCACATTGTGGATCAGGGTGATCCATACGAGTAAGGTTATTATTCATAACATAAGTGAGTTGTCCCAGTATGGTAATAAGTTGATCAGCACCAGTTGTATCTCCAGATCCACAATAATTATCTTGATTAGGAGGGAAATCCCTACACGGAGTGCGTGCATTGATACGGTTTCCATTCCTTCCACTAGGCACCATTTCTAAACAATGTCATAAACTAGATTAGTTTATGAATCAAAATACATAATTCCATACTTCTAAAATACTTAACATAAATTGAACTATTTATGGATATAATCCATAATCATAAAAAGAAATGTTTTCTTGGAGGAAGTATATACTCATAACCCTTCATAGTGGTTTGTAAAGAAAATAAGAATTATCCTAAGAATTTCCCCCAGGAGTGTCATAACCAAGAGTGGAGCAAGGCCCGTTGTCATGCACCAGTTCCCGTTCGAGTCTAGCTCAAAGCGGTGTTTTCGGGTTTTACCCCTAGGTACATTTGTGCCAGAGCTGCCTCTACCTGCTCGTATCCAGACAGGGATGTATTTCTCAGAAAACTCACAAAATCTCTATAATACAAAAATTATAGGAAGTTCTTCTATAATAATCCTCAAAGTCTATCTTTGGGCTATGTCCTCTAATCAGAGTTTATCTAAATCTAGCTTCCAAGGTTAGTACTAAACTGCCTCTGATACCAACTGTAACGCCCTGACCCCAGCTACCTAGAGTCAGTGCATTACTTCGTAACATTGGCATGATCACAAAAGATAATGTCTCGAAAGACCGATTAGTTTAGTAGCCTTGGAAACACTAGATACATTCATAAATGTTACATTACAACATAAGGTGAAAAACTACAATAACAAAGTCTTCATAGTCCACACTCATATCCTCTTCTGACTATCCCTGCAGGTCATTCATAAAATACTTCTTCACATCCTGGAAAATATTAAAACATTGAAAGGGGTGAGCTCAGATGCTCAGTAAGGATAACAATATTGCGAAAGCTTTCATAAATAAACATAAAAATTTAAGGCAATGTATAACTAAAACAAAAGCCTTTTAAACTTGAACATCAACATAATATGGAAAAAGTAAAATGAGATAATGCCATTTACTTCTTCACATGGATATTCTACTGGTCAAATATTCACATGCAATATCAATAACCACTTTCATAATGATGGAATGCATAATGCCAGACTATCATAACCACGTAGCCAAGGCCTCGTGCCAAGACCACAAATAAGATTTTGTCAAGGCCTCGTGCCAAGACACTAGTTTGTCTCATGATACCTACCGATGCATCGAGGAGCTATAGTGGGCTCCACCCGTCACTTATTAAGTCCAATGCATTCCTCATATGAATAGGTTTAAACATATCATAAACCATAACATAATCGTATCATATAAAACATGCATAAAGGAAACATAAAATTTCCACATTTCAATCACAAGATATCAATACAACACATTGATATAGTAAAAACACTTTCAAAACCATTTTCAATACCAAAATAAAAGAATGTTAAAACTTTGTATTTATTTTTCATTAAAAAAAGTGATGGCTTGTAGAGGAAGCCGAAACCCAAATAATGGTCACGACGGTGGAGAAGTCGTTGTCGCCGCATATGTATGGAAAGAAAAACATTCCCTTTTTTTCATTTAGTAAAACGCTTCGTATAAAAAATATTTCTTTTGAATAAACGTAAAATTCAAAGGGGTTTATACACCGTATAAAAGAAAGTTGTGTATAAAACCAAATATTCCTCAATGATTGGAGATTGAGACGAAGTCCTTAAAAAGATAATTTTTAAAATAAAATAGATCTATTATGTTTATTCACTATAGGTACACATAAATAAAGTAAAAATACAGAATAATACATAATAATATCATGACATAATTTGAAAGTAGGAGATTAACCCAAAGAATGGAAGTTGGGTTAAGAAATTCCCTTACCTCGTGTCCGACTTGACTCGATCATTCTTTAACCTCCTGAATAAGAAACTAGAGTTAATTTCTAATTTCTAATGAACCTTTTTCAAGTTTTTTATTCCTTTTATATCTCTTATTACCATGTTATGAACATTATGTAATTATTTAAGTTAATAACGGTCATTTTGTCGATCTTTGGTACTTGAGTCAACAATAAACTTCTTATAATTACAATTTGTTTATGTGGTAGAATATCTATTATCTCCAGAATTATATTCATGATTTAGATGTCATATATATCATATATATCCAGTATATACATTCATTCATAATATTACGTAACATTTAGAGGTAAGAAATGAAATGCACCGTTCATGGAGACGGTAAGCCGTACATACGCATGAACGCTACTTTCATTTCTATTTCATATTTAATGGAATGAAATCATAATTATATAAAGGTATAATATAGTTCCAGTATAATATCATATATAATATCATTTACTCCAACCTCTATACATCCCACATATGGCATTAACGATTCACATCACTTTGAGGGGGCGGTAGTCCGCACTTCCTAAAATGAAATTATCGCGTTTACCCATAATGGAAGTCATAAAGTATGCCATAAATGAGAAATACAGAAGAATAATGAAAACATAAACATATTATATATCATATATAAATATAGTGACATCTTAATGGCCACCTTTGAAGGTGTTATATGAGTGTTGAACAATCATCGTTTCGTGAGGTAGAAATTCACCATCCACAGAAACAGTATGTTCTTTAACCATTAGATGTAGGTGTGTGTAAGTGTAGCTCGAATACTTCTTATAACAACATCCTAGTATATTGAAGATACTGGTTTTGTTACAAAAGAAATGAATAAAAAGAGTTTATGGGGTTGGAGAAGAAAAATAAAACAAAATAACATAAGAGAAGACATTATCTTAAAATCGGGTAACTCTTTTTGATTTGAGCCAAAGGCTTCCTTGAGAAGACTTCTGCCCAAGGTGAGGCTTCTAGGAGTAAGGGAGGGAAGTTGGGAGAGTATTCGGGAAGAGGTTGGCCGAGCCAAATGGCTTGAAAGTGTGAATAAGGTGGTAGAGGTGGGGGCCTTTTATAAGGGGAGAGGAGGGGCACTCTTGGAAAGTAAAGAAAAGTCACTTTATTATAAAACGCGTTTCGGATTTTAGAGGTCCCAAACTTATATAATTAGAGGCTAAGGTGATAAGGATTCGAAATCTACTCATCCAATAGCTTTTTGACAAGTTTATGCCTTAGATTTTACATTATCTTTTCATTTTATTTAAATCGTTAATTAATGAGGTAATCACTGCATCATCATGGTGTCATAAATAATTTAATTTATTTAATGTCTAAAAATTATAAAAAAAATACTATAATGTAGGAAATCTTTTTATCTTTCCAATTATTATTTATAGTCAAAAATATGACTTGTATAATCCCATGTAAATTTTTTTTTATTAAAACATTTCATGTTTGTGTCATTTTTTACTTTAACATTAAATAAAAGGTATTTATGTCATTTTCCAACTAAAGTGGCTCCATGGGGTCCCAAAGTTGACCCATGGATTTTATTGGTCGGCCATGACACATCCAATGAGGGTAGGACATGTGTCAAGCTCATCTCATATTATTAAGACATTATTTTTATCTTAAACTACACTAATTACCTCTAATCGCGATTAAGAACTTAAAGGTTACTATTCACCAAAAAATTATTTTAATCTCATTGAACCACATTTTACTTATTAATGAAAACCATTTATGTCGGATTTTTGAAATTCAGAACACAGAAGTGGTAAAATTTCATTTAAACGAAAAATCAGTTTTTATAAGTACCACTTAGTGGTTTCACTATTCTTCAAAAATTGAAGTTTTTCAGAACAATGCCAAAATTTCACCCAAAGCTATAATTGATATTACTAATTAAAAAATGATGTCTATTTTAAAAAATTACAAACATATATGTTGCATTAATTAATTTTATAATTAATTCCCGCTGTCACAACAAATAGCGTGTTTTTTAGAAACAATATATATCAAAAGATTGACAATTGTTTATGTCCAATTTCAAAGTGAAATTAATTCTAATGACCACCATTGGATATAATGGTAAAAATATATTCTAATTATACTTTAAAACCACTAAATAGTATATTTTATCACAATAAATTATTTTTATTAAAAAAGTTGTTTTAAGTATTTTTCACTATTCATAAAAAATTGGAAGTTCTCAGAATGTTACAAAATATTCAACATAGGATAATTTCGATATTACGAATACAAAAATGAAGTCCATTTTTAAATATAAAATTTATATAAATTTAAAAAGTGGTTATTACTATTCATAATGGCTACTTTGATTAGTCGCGGAGAGTTAGAATTCGAAGTTGCGTACAACACACGCTACTGTATTATTGAATGAGAAGCGTATCGTGGAAGCTCGGGGCGTTACACTAACCATCATCATAATCATCATATGATCATGACAACATCCATCATAACATACTTTTATTAGGCTAAACACCCATTCTTCATTCATGGTATCTCATAATAACATAACTTACTCAATGAAATGATGGTCTTAAATAAACCCCCCATCAAATTATTATATGTACATGCACTTGTGTGCTAGAAAACAAATGAAATCATACAAAAATAAAAGGAATGATCAAACCCATGATAAGGGAGTGAGTTTCATAATTGTGATTTAAAGTATAATTGATGAATAACTTTTTAGTTTCTAGCGTATGGAAGGATTGTACAGTAGGTTTGATTAGTAATTTTAAAGTATGATCAATTAAATTAAATTTCATTTGATTATTAGAGTTATAACATTTTTAATTGTGTAGTGGAAAAAATAACACAAGATGTTTTTACCATGGTCTAGATCAATAGGATTGTAATTCACTCTTCAATATTCTATACACAGTGAGAATACAATTATTCACTAACAACTAAATTTTGATAGGGAGTGATGACCCGATTAAAGACATAAACACCTTTTTTTCACTTTTTGGTATAACCCCAACCTGAGTTTTGAAGGTGTCACAACCCACATGACTTTTTTTAGGGATTCACAACTGGACATTCCTTTTTAATGGGAATAATAACTTATTTAGATATCTTTTTGATGAGAATATTGTAAACCAAAATCTAGTACATAAATAGAGGTATGGGAGAAATATAACAATGATATCCAGAAAGAAATTGGAAATATAGTGGAGAAGATGATGTTGAAATTCAATGCAGGTCATGATCATTGACCAATTTAGTAATGGATGATAAAAATGATAAAGGCTTTCATGATCAAGTAAATGGAACATTAGTCATAGTCTTGACTCAGTACGTTGGAAATGTCATATGAATTCTGTATTTCTTTTCTATATATAATTGTGTCAATCTCTACTGTCAATCCTCAGTCAATAAATTTATAACATTTTTGGTTCTCATTAAAATGGTTATATTTGTGTCATTAAATCCAATGATCCTAGAGATTCTCATTGGCTAAACATAGAATGACACCTTCAGGAAATAACAAGTATTTAAAATAATACGGTTTCCCCAAATTTGAATTAACATGCTGACTCATCATGCTAATTTAATTCTTCATCACAAAACATCAAATTACTTTGAAAAATGATCATTAAAATAAATTATAATTATTCAAATAGATAAAACATTGTAAAATTATTTACAATATTTCTACATTTTGTTATTTTAGAAGATATATTAAACATGTTCTGAAATAATTATTATGAGAAAAATTATTTTCTGAATTTTTTTAATAATAAATAATTTTCACATACTTATTATAATATATAAACATTTTAAAAATAATTAGAATAATAAAAATAATTTCAATGTAGTTTTAGTAAATAAATATTTAAAAATAATTCTTAAATAGAGAGATTGAAAAATATGAGTTTTAGTAAAAATGGAAAAGTGAAAAATGATCACATGATAAACTGACTGTGAAATATCATTCAATTAGTATAGTTATCTTGAACAACTATTATATTTATTGTTGATATATGCATGGTAACTTGAAAAATAAATTCATGGGTAGAAGGTTCCTCAGGTGGTATGGTGGTTGGAAGATTTACTGTAAGTATAAATTGAACTCACAGTAACCTGTTAGTCATATGGTGGGATGAATGGAAGCTCCATTGTATGCTCATATAAGAATTGACAACCAGGTACATTCTATATACCCACTACAAAATCTGTTCAATGGTTGGTTAAATGTTGTTGGAACAAGAATGAATGGTGAGGCATCCTATAGTTGAAAAATGGTTGGAGATAACATCCTTCAATATAAATTTTCTTTGTGGTTCTATTCTGAAGATGAATATGTAGCAATAGTCAAAAAATAGATATGTTGTTTTCTTCTACAAATGGATATGTAGAAAAGAGCTATATCATTTTCTTCAACAAATAAATACCTAGAAAATGACTACATGGATTTCATTTAGCATCCGACTATGTTAAAACTCACTTCTAACAAACTAATTATGCCGATTATTCTTTCAGCAATTAGGAAATCGAAATATAATTTAATTAAAATAAAATTGAAAAATAAAATTATTTTAAAATAAATATTTCAAATAAATAAAAAAATAAAAAAATAATAATATAAACCGATAGATCAAACAATCTCCCCCTTTTGTAAATTGAAAAACCAAAACAACTCTTTAAATTTCTGTCCATTTTTGAAATTTATCAGACAATAGAAATAAAGAAAAAAAATATTAAGAACATAATTATTCATAACATGATTATATACAACTATAAATAAATAATAGTTGCAATAATCCGAATTATCAAGAAAGGGATGGCTCACCATGAGTTTATACAGTTCTAACAATGGAAAAGTAAAAAACCAATAAAAAATATTTGCAAGCTTCCAATAAATTAAATCTCTATTAATCCCAATTCAATCATTTATTTTTCAAACCACATAGAATTTAAAACATTAGTAAATGTATATGCTAGATGATTTTTTTCAAGAATTTATATGAAGACAATGTCCCCTTTTTAACATAATCTCTTAAAAAATGAATTATAACATCTATATGATTAGTCTATGAATTCTGTAATGGGGTTTAGAAACAGAAATGATAGAAGTATTATCAACTAATATGGCATTTTGACTGTGTAAACATTAAAATCACAAAGAATTTGTTTTAAATAGAGGCCATGAGAAATATAATTAGGAGAAGTAATGTAATCATCCTCATTTATGGACAATACATTTGACAATTTCATTTTCTAACTCCATGAAAATTTTCATTTATATATTCTGTGATAGATACCCTATGTACTCTTCCTATCAAGTTTGTAGCCTCATAAGTTAAAATCAAAAAATTATAAAAGAAATAAAAATAGTTCTAATTGGACAAAAATAAACCAGTGCTGATAGTTCCTTTAACATATATAATTATTCTTTTAACATCATTTAAATGAATTTATTTTGGATTAGACTGATATCTATCATACATAAGAACCCCAAACATAATATTAGGCCTTTATGGAATTTGATACAGTAGGATTCTTATCATTCATATATAAAGTTAATCACTAACTAATTTTACATATTCATCAACATCCAGTTTTGAATTAGTGATCATTGGGGTTATCATAGTTTTACAAGAAGAATTATTGATTTTTTAACAAAATATTTAGATTATTTTCATTTATTTAGAAAAATAACATATCTTCTTTTTAAAATTTGATGACCAAGGAAGGAATTTAATTCCACCATTAGGATCATATCAAATTCATTAGTAATTAATTTTGAAAACTCATTAATAAGTATATAATTTTCATATACAAATACAATATCATCAATATATATTTATACAATTATAATATCTATAGAAAAAATCATTATAAATAAGTCTGGATCAAACTTATATTTATTAAAATCATTTTACAATAAAATTATTTTTCGTTTTTCATACCAAGCTCTTGATGGTTACTTTATACTATATAATGATTTAGACAATTTTAAGACATGATTTTTCAATTTATAATTTTTTTAAAATAGGTGGATGACAAAAATATACCTATGCTAAAATGAAATGATTTAAAATGTAACTTTTTTATATCCATTTTAATTAGTTTAATTTTCTGAAAAATTAAAAAAAATTAAAAATCTTAAAATTTAGAAATTTGTGCAAATGAAGGTAAAAATTATTCATTTTTTCTTATAAATAACCTTTGGAAAATAATCCAAATTATTTTTAACTATAATACCAAAATCATTAAGGTTATTTTGAAAAATTCATTTGGTTCCTATAGATATTTTCTCTTTAGATAACTCAACTGGATTATAGACTTTATTCCTATCAAATTGTTTAAGTTCATCATGCATTGAATTTTCTAGTTTGATTCTTTAAAATCATCATTAATATTAACAAGTAAAAAATCACCAATAAATGTAGAAATAACAAAAAAAATAAAAACTGATTTTATAGTTATTATTCTAGACTCAACATTTCCAATTATATATTATAATGAATGGCCAATGTGGGATTTCAATTTATAGGATCATATTGAGAAGAGATATTCTCCCCCCAATTAATGTATTATATTTTTCAGGTTTTTCATCATAAAAATTGAATTATTTAAATTCTTGAAGGGAGTCAATAGAAGATATAACATATATTTCATTATTTTAAATGAAATTTACATGTATATATTCCTCCATTTATATGGATCTATTTTTATATACCCTATAAGATTTACTATTATCTGAATATCCTATAACAAATCCAAAATTAATTTTAGCTTAAAATTTCCCTATGTTATTATTATTTAAAATATAAATTCAATAACCAAATATTTAAATGTAACCAATCTTAGTTTTTTTATTTAAACAATTTACAACGGGTTTTTAACAGGGAAATAATGTAAACTATATTTAATATATAAGAAGCAGTGTCAACTGATTTAGTCCAAAAATATTTTTGTAGGTTGAATTCATTAAGCATTGTCCTTTTCATTCTTGAGTAGTTCATTTTTTCCACTCTACAACACCATTTGGTTGAGGTGTTCTTGGGGCATAACTTTTTTTAAAATATCCATTATCTTCACAAAATTAATCAAAGACTATGTTAAAAAATTATCTGCATTTTTCAATTGTAATTGATGATATTAAATGAACTTTTTTATTTTGAATTTATTATCTAATGTAATAAAATTGTTTAAGGTTTCACTTTTATAGGATTATACTAGAGTCCAAGTGAATCTAATGTAATCATCTTGAATTTCAAACACATATCTCTATAAACCTAAAATGGTAGTTCTCATGGTTCAAAAACATTAATATGAAGTAGTTTAAAACTTCTTTAAGTATTAACCATATTAATAGATCTAAATGACTTTTGTGTTGCATACATTTTAGGAAATAATTACATATGAAAAAAAACTAGCTTTAAATTATTGGATCTTTTCCGTATACTTTGTAGTATAAGATATAATCTATTTCAAAATAGGCGATGAAATAGGTAAAAAAAATTACATAAAAGGAACCTCTCTCTGATTCAAATTTTTACGTCAAAATGTATGAAAATATTTACTAGATATGGGGGTGAATAGTGCCTTTAATGTGTAATCAATTAAATTTAATCGATTATGATTATAAGAGTTATAAGAGTGTCAGTTGTGAAGGAGAAATAAAAAAAATAACATTTGATATTTTTTTAGTGGTTCAGATCACCAATATCCTAGTCCAATCTTCAATATTCTCTACCTAGTGGTAAAATCACTATTAAATAATAACCCACTTTTTATATGGGGTGATAAACCCATTAAAAACGTACGTACCCATTTCTCATCTGGTGGTGTTACCCCAACCTGACTTCTGAAGGAGTCACACCCCCCTGAATTTTATAGAGGAGTCACAACCCGACCTTCCTTTTTGATGTTATGAACAAACCATTTAAAAAAATTTTGTATTGGAAAACCATAAACTAAACTCTAGAGTAAAAATAATGGGACGGAATAAATACAACAATTATATTCAAAAAGAAATTAGAAACGTAGTAGATACTGTGATGTTAAAATTAAATTATCCTCAATATATTTGATCATTTAAATAATTGATGATGAAAATAATGATGTCTTTCATGATCGAGGTAATGGAACATTGGTTATAGTCCATATGCAGTATGTCAAAAATCTTATATGAGTGTTTTAATTTTCTCCGTCTCTCTAATTGTGTTAATATCTATTTCCAATCCCAATTGAAATGTTTTTATCACATTTTTGTTATCATTACAATGGCTATATGTGTGTCCTGAACTCTAAAGATCTTGGAGCTTCACAATGGCTAATCATAGGAAGAAATTCTTTTAAAAATAACAAGTGCTAAAACTAATATTGTAACATGAAATTCGAATTAATGCACTGAGCCTTTGTTCTCATTTAATTCTACATCAAATAACATCAAACCACTTAGAAAATTGATCATTAAGATAAATGATAATTATTCAAATGAATAAAACATTAAAAAAATTAATAGTTTTCCCCAATTTATTATATTAAAAGATACATAAAATAAGGTGTGAAATAATTATTATAAAAATGATTATTTCCACAATTATTTCCATAATATTTTTTACAAAAAATAATTTTCATGTAATTATTATAAATATAACCATTTTATAAATCATTATGAGGAAAAAAATAATTTTAATTCACTTATAGTAAATTAATATAAAAAAATAATTCTAAAATAGAGCATTTGTAAAAAATGAGTTTTAACAAAAAAAAGTCAATGGAAATAAGTGACTGTGTGACATACTGACCATGCAATAGCATGTAGTCAGTATATTTACCATGTGTGGTTGGTATATTGACCGTACACTTACATGAGATTAAATAATAAATAGATTCATGGTTAGAATGTACATATTGTGGTAGGGTGGATAAAAGCATTATGGTAAGTATAAATTGAACTCACAGTAACCTATTACCCAAATGGTTTGCATGACAGATGCTCTACAACAAGTACACGTAATAATTCATTATAAGAAACTTTCCATGGGAAACCTACAAAAGACGGTTCATGGATCATTTAGTGCTATTAGACCTAGAATGAATGTTTGAGGTGAGCTATAGTTGATCTGTGGTTGGAACTACCATCCTTAGGTAGAAATTTGAAATATGGTGCTATTCTGTGAATGAATACGTAGCACCAAACACGAAATTTCAATGACCATTTCTTCTCCAAATGGATATGTATAAAATATCTATGTGAATCCCATTTAGTATTGAACTACGTCGAAACTCAATTCTCAAAAACCAGCTAATTGAATCATTACTTCGAAAATTAGTCATCTTAAATATCATTTGATTAAAATAATATAAAAAATTAAGGGATCTTAAAATAAATATTGAAATTTAAAAAAACAATAAAAAATGATAATATAAACTTACATATCAAACATAAATCATATATATTCTCAATATAAAAAGGAGTTAAATAATTTTGATCATTAGTAATTTTAAAAGTAACATTGGTATTGAACATGGAGTTAAAATGATGAAAATTCACGAGAATAATCTAAGATGAGAAATAATAAAAACACACAACTTCGGTAAATCTTAATGAAATAAGTCATAATTTTTTAAATGACAGAAATATAATATTATTTTCCCAAAAACAAGAAATTAACCACAATTTTTATATGTAAAATATTAATAGTTTTTTGAATCTATACAGGTTTTAAAACATTTTATGGAGTTGATGCTTGACATGAGGCACAAAATAGGAAAGCTATCTTAAATCAGGATAACTTAAAAAATAAAATTTTAAAGGGAACTAATAACCTGTTTAACCCCAACAATGAAAAATATATTCAACTAGGTATATATGTAAGTGAATGTATATAAAAAAATGGAGTAGGTTCATGAGAAACATATGACATAAAAATGGAGAAAAGGAAAGGGAATGCATAAACAAAATGTCATGAATGAAGTATAGAAGATAATTTTTTATGTTTTAAAACAACTTCATTAATATCATTCATAATAAAATAACATAACAAAACATTAATTTAAAAATTATATAATTTAAAAATTATTTTATCATGATATAACATTTAATTAGGTTTCTAATTAAAAGGAAGAAAATGGGAAGGAATGGAAGTTATGTACAAGAAGTAGAAACCAATGCTTTAACAGATGAGATTAATTATTAACATAGTTTCATTTTTTTAAAAGGGATTAAATCCCATTTTCAAGTAATACATGAAAAAAATTAATCTCCTATGATATAAATATGATATACCAAAGGAAATGAAAGAAACAAATTCATGAAAAAACACTGTAACTTAAGAAATCAGATTGAGGTATGAAAGACCCTTATATTTTAGAGAAGACAGAAATTATTGACCACATAAAGGGAGTTAATGAATGGAGGTTAATTTTCCAAGATAAAAAATAATTTATGATATTATAAGTCATTTGGTTAGTAGATATACCACAAAAATTATGATTGGTTCATAATATCAAATCATTCCGTAATGAAGGGTGACTGAGATGGAACCCTTACGACTTAATAAAAATTCTATAAAAAATTCCTTAAAACAGAGAGAGAGAGAGATTGAATTTGACATTAAAATATAATGAATAAAAATAATATATGATATTAAATATCAAATTGGTAGTATAAAAACCATTTATAATAAATTATATGCATAAAAGATAATGTTTCTAAAATAAATATGTTTTGGGAGGAAACCATTACATAATTTTTGAAAGCGTTCTAAACATGCAGTTAAGTTATTGAATAATAAAATTAAGTTCATTGTCTATATGAAAAAAATTTATTCATCTATATTTAATTTTATAAGGTTCATCTATTTTCTTTTAGTAATTATTTTTTATATTTTTTCTTATCTCATTTACTTGATGCTATTTGGTTACTTTTTTTATAAACCTTTTGGTTTATTGAATATAGTCAATGGTGTTGTAGAATAAATCATGATCTCTATAATTGTGGAAGATTTATTAATTTATTATTCCACTAGGAAAATAATTATACAATTTCAATGGATATCTAAAAATAGATCCAAATTAAGAAAGGTACCTTGATAAGTCTATTTAAGGTTGTTCAAGGTACTACGACTAATTCATGAAAATCACACATATAGAATGACAAATATTATTCTTCAAAAAAATTAATTGTGTAAAAAATATCATATTAATTAATTAAAAAATATTTTAATAATAATATTTATATTAGTGATGTAAAATAAAATACTTTATTCTTGGTGGAAGTAGTTTGTACATACACATGACGACGATTTCCTTTTTCTTAATGATTCTAGTGGAAATGATACAATGAATATTTCATTAATATAATAAAATATAATAATATTACCAATTATTGTGTTATCATACCTTCATGGATAGAGGGGGTTTGTGGGGTTCTCAATAAGAAAAGATCTAGGGAAGTAGAGTTGAGATTATTGTCTCTCCCTTGGAAGTTCTCCCTTGGGTAACTCATTAATAATCCTTAGCATGGTCTTTTTCTAAAAATAAGAATTCAATGGTGTGGGTAGAATGTTTATAACAAACTAGAATATGTTTTTTTGTTAAACTAAATCTTTATAATCAATTGAGATATTTAGAGGAGGTGGTGTCCTTTTATAAGTAAAGAAAAGATCATTTTTTGTAAAAATAGTTATTTCTCAATAATATCACTCTTTTGTTTTATAAAGGCACAAAAAATGTCCAATTAATGGAAAGGAGGAATAATATAAGGTTGATACTCCCTCCACCATACAATAGTACATATGTTTTCACGTGTTGTAACTACTTTCAGTATGTTAAACAACTTTTTCCTAATTTATCCTTACTGAGGTAACTCTACTTTCACCTAAGGAAACTAATTCAAATAGAAACAATTGAAATTGAAATTATTTAATAATTTAATCCTTTTTATTTTAAATATGTAAATTACTTCATAAAAATAAATTCCCATGAGTTATAGAAATTAATTTTAGTATTAGCTCATATAACGCCTAAAATATTGTTTTTAGAAAAAAGGTGTATTTTAAGAATAAGATTTATGATTACGATAAAATTATCAATATTATTAATTATGTTGAAATTAATATGTTAATTATTATTCTAATAATATTTAATAATAATTAAATTAATTCAAAACCCCAATTCCACCATGTGATAATTTTATTAAATGAAACAAACAACAAATGGGTTTTGTTAAAGCATTATCTAAATTTTCTAAAATATTGAGCTCAACTTTTATATATAAATATAGCATTTTAAAAAATAAGTTTAAATTTATAAAATATATTTTTTATAGTAAAATGGTTTTAAAAAACATTCATCTTCATGACCCCTCCCATCAAATAGAACCCTTCATTGGTCGACAATGAGGTAAGGGAGATGGTGACCACTCGAGTCCTTCCTCTAGGCAGCTCTCGGATGACAACTAGCACTGAGGGTATATCATACATATAAATGGGAGGAATTACCCTCTAAGAGAAACATGAATTAGAGAGTGATAAGATATATATACCAATAAACACATTCTCATTAGGGTAAAATAAATCCCCAGTGTATATATGTGATGTCAAAGAGTACTAAAATAATTAAAAGGAAAACAACAAGTATGGAATAGGTAAACTTGGAAATGACCATGGAGCCCAAAAATCGTTTGTAAAACTATGAACTAGTAATATCCAGTGCAATCAACAACCTATTATTTCTGATGTAGAAACATTTTATATATACAAATCGTGGTCATAGCAATATACTCATATAGATCTTCCAAGGAGCCTCTCATAAAAATGATAAAGAAATCATTCTATAACACAATTAACCAAAGTGAAACTAACTCGTCATGTAAATAGGTATACTATGTTCCTATCAACACCATAGTTGTCTCTTATGAAGTATCATATATAATAGATCATATACTATAGTAATAAAACATCAATGGAATCCAGCTACCACTTCCCCACTGGTTTTTTTCTCTTCCCTAATGACTCATGTCTTGAGTCATCTCTTTTCAAAACTGTTCATTATGAAGTCACTTGGTCTAACTATCACAACATGAACCTTGTGCATCACATCATCCCATAAACATATATATATATATATATATCTCTCTCTCTCTATATATATATTAACCGAGTACTTTTTTGGAGACACCATTTCCTGTATGATGTGTATCACACATTGAGTTTTATAACTCATGCTATTACAGCTTATACACTAATTAAGGTACCTCAAGGCATCACAACCAATACCCATCATTCCTATAAAAACCAATTCTATACTATATCTGGAGATACATGTGTGTGAAATTTCCAAAAGTCATTATGGCTATCTACACAAATATATGGGGAAACTAACCATCGTGTATATCATTACATAATACTACTATGAGAAGAGAGAAAAGCCATAAGGTGTATTCGGTCATCCATCCTCCCATTGGATATAGGGGAAAACACCCTTCTAGAGTCCACTAGGTTTCAGTCATCCTAAATGACATGGGTGTGGTAGAATATGAAATCACAAAACATAATGTATATAATATAGATCACTACAAAACTATGGGCTTAACCTTGTCCTAGGCTCGAATATAGCTATCCTCAGTCAGAAACCCGACTACAACTATTAGGGACTAAACATCTAACAAGCACAAAATAATTTAAGGAGATACATTAAATTAATTCCTTTTTTCATTTAATACCTCATTCATTAATTCATTCACCATTAATTTACATTATTTTTATTACATTAGTTTAACCATCAACCCAAGTTCATGACCTTTAAGGTTAATACATATTGTGTCCATGATTTCTCAAGATCATCTGATTTTCATTCAATCAAGAGTAAACCCATGGGTTATATATTTTATTTAACATTATTAAACGTTCCATTATTATGGGTAATCCAGGGAAATATCCTAATCTAGCATCGAAGAGATATAACCAAGAACATCTAGCTACCTTTGGAATTAGAGAAAGGAATGTGGACTAAATAATAAGCCTAACCATAAACCATTAAAAAGATTCATTAACATCGACAATCCCTAATAATAATAACAATGGGTAATCCCAACATAAACCTATTCCATCATATCTCGTGTCATCTCCAACACCTTCATGCATATCAATTTTCATATCACCATCATAGACATCAATTGATGCCACAACCTCAGGCATCCCCACCTATATCTCATCTAACTTCATAGTCTTATATCATAACACATAGAGAGGATCACATCATAATCATACAAAATGAAGAAAACACCAAGAATATTCAATTGGGAAATATATTCCCTAAAACATGTCATTCAACATTCACATGAAAATGGGCTCTCAAGACCCTAAAAACGTGGCATCTAGACTTTATAAACAAGTTATCACACTCGATACTAAAGAAATATCTTTATAAAAAAAGTAGTTTTTAATGCTTCTTGAATTGACTAACTTATTATATACAGGTTCCAAGTATAGGAAACCCAAGGAATCAACTCTCTGAATCTATCTCAATTATGTAAACATTTTCCTAACATAAATCCAGTTTCATCAAACTATGAGAAGGAAAACTACTAATTAACTTTCCATTTTATTATTTTAATCATTTATAATCATTATAAAATCATGTTCTTAAACAATTCTAATATCTCAAGGAATACCATATTTAATTAACCATTCATACTTGCATTATTTTTATTAACATAAAATTACAAGAAACATTGTGTTAAAAATGATCATATTCTATAATTTTTAGTCCAATTAATAAATTTATTCTAACATTATATTATTTATCAAATTTTATCAATTTAAACATGCTAAACCAAATACAAAATCATTCTAGAGAATAAAATTGATAAAAAACTATCTATCAAATCAAGAAGAAAACCATTATCATGGTATACAATATTTACATGAGATCACTATCCAATTTTTCAATTAATTTAGTTCAATATTATTTTGGTTAATTAACATCCATCCAAAGGTCCAAAACTGTATAACATTATGATTGAACATAAATAAATATGAGAATCAATGAATACCCAACCTCAAAAGCAACAATTATCTTCACATAAGAACGAATCAATATTATCTTTGTACGATCACCTCTCCTATAAGAAACTCTATCCTTTAAAGGATTTTGTGCCACAACCATTTAAAAAAACAACCAATAAGACTCCATTAAGATGGTAGTGAGAAACCACCATAACTTGTAATGTGTAAATAAAAGGAAATGAGATAGGATAGAGATAAATCAATTGATAAATGATGTGTATCATACCTTGGATCTCCATGGATTGATCTCTAGAATTTGGGGATCAATACCTATCAATATAGAATTAAAATCCTATAAAAGTCTACATTTGGATGTCTAGGGTTTGAGAAGAAAGTGTGGGATAAAAACAAGTTCAATTGGGATGGGTGTATTTATAGATAGGGTTATTTTTACAATACCATAACATAGACCATAAGACTACACCACAACCTGTTGAAAAATAGTAATACTATGATGTAGTACCCCTAAACCATGTAGGAGCCCCCCATTAAAACCACCAGTCAAACTATGTCGAGGATGATGTTGTATGAATGTATCTTCAAACCTAAGATGTCTCTTTAAGAGTGGTGTTACCCCATCACTAGCTCATAGTCTCTACGTGCTTCATATAGGTTATCTCGACCTCTAACTGGAGTAGTATTTTCCCTGGTCATTAGAAGCCTCTCTACCTCAATTTTGAAATCATAGACAAGGGGAGGTGATATGATGGTGTGTCTAACTATCGAATCAAACAAAGCATGCAACCATGAAGAAAAAAAGATAATAGTACCTCGTATGACATATAGCTTTCCTAACACTGGAAATGCTAGAGAATTATGTTGACCACGGACTTCCACATGGGTTACTTGGAATTGATGGATAAAACCTTCGCGGATGAACTCTACTCTCTATGGGTGAGGAGCATCTTGTGGATTCCCTCTACCAACACCATCTCCACTCTACGGATACAAAGATAGAACACACTACAACTACTTCCTCAGATAAAACTACATCAATGAAGGAACATGAAGTTGGACACCAAGTCCTCATTGACATCAAAGGATGGTTGGGAACTCTCGACACTAATGACATCAACCTCTTAAAAAAACATGCATATGATACATTGAAATAACTCTAAGAGACATCACATTCATGGAAATGAGATTATGTGGGTTGGGACCTACCCCCAGATGACTAAAAATACTTATGTCCTAGAAACTCGGAATTTAGAAACACATTTATGATTTTTGAGGAATCCTGATGACCCCTCTCATGAAAATTTAGTTCTAGACAATGTCCTCTCAAAAACCTATCCTCTTTCTAGTATCTCAAGATTTTTTGTGAACATAGACTGGGGGGCCTGGAATGAGATATCTAAATAAAAAGTGTCCTCAAAATGCCTCACCCTACCTCCTCATTTGGAAACAGGTCTAAAGAATGTCATCGAAGGGTAATAAAATTGATCCAAAAATCCCTCACGTTGGAACTACCCAGTTAAAGTAAAACCAATTCCTAGACACTTTAATCCTTCATGATCAATGAAAAAAACTCTTCTTGAAATTATTCTATTAATTTTTTCCATGATACCGTCAACTCCTCACAATCTCCGCAGAGAAAAATCCACCACTGCCTGAATGCCCAATGCAACATTGTCAAAGACAAAGAAACTCAGTGCTCCTTGCAAGTATAAATTGAAATGAAATATATCTCAACCTAATCTAACAAGTAATCTATTACTAACTCTAAAACAGAAACCTCATACTTTTATGAACATTGATGTTGAATCTATCTGAGTGTCCTCCTCCAAGTGTAATCATATTCGTTCTCTACTCCGTGATGATCTACTGGAACATCCCATTGAAAAGCATTGGTGAGAACCTAACATGGGCAAGGACCTATAGCCTTACCTATATGAATAATAAAAGGTTAGAGACTCGTAAATATGGAATATGGAATAAATAACATTAATTAATTATTCTGTTATCTTGTTTATGTCTTTAACCTATAACAATGTCTAACAATTTCAAATATATATGAAAAAAAGAACGATGCATGGTCCTTTCCTAGGCCTCAACCATACAACCAGTATCACTTTTTTTAATTGGGTCATCAATTTAATGGTCTATGCATCAGATCATAGGGGGATAAAATTATCATTATTTCATCTGGTCTCTCATGTTTACATAACTTACTATACTTAAGCTGACAATGTTTCCCTATCCACCCATGAAATGTCACATATTTCTAACTCTAATCTCCATCATATCGCTCAAAATGAACCTATAATACCACTCAATAATTACCCCCTAAGAGTACCCTTTAAGGGTACCTTCTAACACTTCTTTAATTTTTTTTCATATCTGCCTCAATGGCTTAATGTTTTATTCTCCTCTCTCTAAAATAGTCCAGCCTAAGGACACCTAGTTTATATATCACAACATTCACATCTTGCATCACATCATCACATCAACATATCTATGGGTTCAGTAATCGAGTAGTTTTTGGTTTCCAAAATAGGCCAATTTTTTTTTATCATACGTCATATAAAATACCTCAATCCATTACGGCTCACAAACTGACTAAGGTAACTCAAGCCATCACAGTGTATACCTACGATGCTTATAATAACCAATTGAATAATATATCCAGAGATACATGTGTATGAAATAACCCTAATCCATTTTATCACTCTACATACATATATGGGGAAGAAAAACATTAGGAATGCCATCATATAAAACTACCAAAAGAATATAGGAGGGTAAAATGGGGTAGTTATCCATCCATCCTCCTATTAGGATATTGGGGAAAATACCCTCGTAGAGTCCAAAGGTGTCAACTGCTACCAAAACCTCAGGCCACCATGCCCATATGTCATCTATCACCCCAGAGTCATCCATCCCAAACTCACATCACAACACATAATAAGGATCACATATAGATCACACATATGGAAATAAACCACAATTATATTCATTATAACAATATAATCATAAAAAATGAATTCATCCTTCACACGCAAATGGGATCTCAGGACCCTAAACACAAGGCATCCATCCTTTATAAATAAATGGGAACTCTCATCTCAAAATAATTATATTTATCAAACAACCTATTTTTAATCCATTTTCAGTTAATTAATTAATTATTCATAGGTTCCAACTAAGACATCATCTATCTAACGATATCTCAATTATGTAAACATGCTCTTTGCATAAATCCAGTTTCATTAAATCGTGAGAAGGAAAACTCCCAGTTTACATGAATTATTAATATTTTATTTATCTATAATAACTATAGATTCATTCTCTTAACTGATTCCAATATCTCATGAAACAAAATATTCAATTAAACATGCATACTAGAATTAATTTTATTACCATCTAATTACAATGATCACCAGATTATAAACTTGCCTATTTTAGAATTTTAATTCTAGTAAAAAATTTAATTCCATCATTATTTTCTTTATAAAATTTCACTAATTTCAAAATGCTAAACCAATCATAATAACATTATTAAAAGAATAACATTGATATAAAACTATCATGAAAATCAATTGGCAAACCTTTATCACAGTATAAAACATTGGCATGCAATCACATTCCAATTTATTTATTAATATAGTTCAATAATTATTAGGTTAATTATATCATTGTACAAAGGGATAAAACAAGATAACATTATTATTTCATGTAAATTAATAGGAGAAGCAGTGAGTCCCCTATATCAATAGCACCAATGTTCTTCCCATAGAAATGTATCAGTGTTTTGGATCTCCAATCACCTCTCTTATAAAAACTATTTCCCTCCAAGGATGTTGTGCCACAACCGTGTAAAAAAACCCAGAAGAATCCATTATAATGATTGAGAGAAATGACCATAATATGGAAATATGAATTAGAAGGAAATAATATTGGATAGAGATAAACAACTAGAATAATGACAGTACTGGAAAATAGGGTTATACCCATAGTTTTGCAAAAAAACCGTGGGTATACTGTACCCCTATACCCATGGTTTTCCAAAACCGTGGGTATAGGACACCTATACCTATGGTTGTGCCAAAAACCATAATTATAGTTTTCTTTTAAGACCTATACCCACGGTTTTGGAGAAAACCTTGGGTATAGGGTATTTTCCGAAGACCTATACCAACAGATCTTCAAAATCATGGGTATTGGGGTTTTTTTGGAAGACCTATACCCACGGTTCTGGAGAACTGTGGGTATACATTTCACACATTATAGTGGGGAAAGAAAATTAGGTGGTACATGAAATAAATTTGGCGGGAAGAAATTTATTCACAGTTTAGATTAATATATTTAAATAAATATAAATATATATTTTGAAAAATTCCATAGCTCGGTTGGTAAATACTTCTCTGTGGCTGCAGTAGGTCACGGGTTCAATTTCCGTTGTTAAAAATTTTCAAAACATGGATCATATTAATATATATACTTGGATGTATGTACATATATAAAATAAAAATTATAGCTCGGTTGGTTCCTTAGGGTGGAACGGCCGTAAGGCGCCTCGTGCGACGCGGGTTCGAATCCCCCTACCTGCATTTTTTGAATTTAAATACCACACATGGATCATATTAATATATATATGTAGATATATGTTTATAATACAATTAAAAATCATAGCTTGGTCTGTACCTTGGTGGGGAGCGGCCGTGAGGCGCAGCGTGAGGTGCGGGTTCGAATCCCCCCTGTGCGATATTTTTGAATTTAAATACCCCACAGTTTGAAAACCGTTGGGTTGGTTGCGTGCCATGCTGGAACAGAGGTTTTACACACTTTGAAGCCCTTATACCCACGGTTCTCCAAAACCTTGGGTATAGGTTGATACCCCTATTGCGATGCCTTTACAGCCCATGGTTCCCAAAACTGTGGGTATAGGCTATACCCACGGTTTTGGGGGACGATTTTGAACTGGGGGAATAGGTCATTTTTTTAGTAGTGTGAGGTAGATCTTACCATGTATCACTATGGATTGATATCTAGAAGTCGGTGACGAATACCTATGGACAAGGGATTCAAATAATTCTAAAAACTATATTAGGGAACCTAGGGTTTGAAAGAAATGAGTGGGAGAAAACCAAGTTCAATTTGTATTGGAGTATTTATAGAGAGGGTATTTTTTAGAATACCATGACACAACTCTCTAATACAAAACCACAACCTATTGAAAAACTAGAATACTATAGTGTAAAACCCCTAGTCTACAACGCAACCCACCTGGGGGTGGGGGTGGTGGTAAAACTGTGTGTTCAAGGAACATGGGAAGAACCCATAATAGTGGATTTTAGACCATGATATAACCTTAAGATATATGCCTTAGTCCCCTACTTGAAATAGAGAGGTTACACGATAGCCTAACCAAAATGGAACAACTACCCTAAAAGAATGTTTCTCTAGAATCCACCCTAGGCTCCCCTATACTGAAACATGGAGGCCATGTCACAAAAATGCTTGATTGGGAAGTGGATTCTCAAGGCACCATTACAAATCCATAAGATCCACACCACAACCACCTATGACACAGTTAAACCCTGGAAACCACACCACAACCACGCAATATTTTGATGTGGTGTAAGGATCCCCCCTTATACATTAAATATTTTATTGAATTTAAATTATAATTCACTTTCTTATATTCCCAAATGAACTTTAGGTTTATTTTTTAGGGATTTTATTTCATAACTCTTATATTAAAAAATCATATATTAAAAAGAAGATATTTCTATTCAGTGTCAATTTTTCCCATAAAAGAAAATTTTTAAAAAAGAATCATGTTTTCTTTTCATGAAACATCTCCAAATTTTTTACCTTGACCTCATACTTGTACCAACTAATCCCATAAAAACATTTTAAAATGTGGGATGAGAATAAAAACTCAGTAAGAGACATAAAAACAAATAATGAAACCACTAGTCGATGAATACATATAGAAATTTACCATTTTCAAAATAAAAATTAAACTTATAATAAACATTTTCTTACCTAAGAAATCAACTACAAAGCTGAAAAATTTTCATAAAACATTTAATAATAAATATTAAAGAAAAAAATAAAACCCAGAAATGTTTCTTTGAAATCATAATTTTTTTAAAAAGTTATAATTTTCAACCTTATAGAGTAACATATACTTTCTTTTACCCTATAAAATTATAATATTTCCATAAAAGCTCTTAACAAGTATAGATAAATCATGTAGCTAACTTTGGGAACCATTTTATATCTCCATTACAAGTATAATAACATTTATGGTTATATATAGAATAACCATCATGGTTAAAAATAAAATGATCTTAAATAATTCCCAATAATGATAAAAAAATACATAAAATCATGCATTATAAAAACATTCTTTAAACCCACTAGAAAACATTTTCAGATATTTATATATCCCTTTCAATTAAAACCCATTTTTAAAAACCAATATTTTCAAAAAAAAAGAAATATGGTTTTTATTTAAATAAAAAATAATTCATATAAATTAAAAAATAAAAAATAACGATTATAGTGGATGAAAAATCCATTGTCTTATATGTTAAAATAGAACATTCGTTGTGTCTTTTGTAAAGAAAGTCAAAACATTCCATAAAAATATTCATCTTAATTTTTTTTGAATGGACATAAAAAGTGAAATAATATTTCTTTTATATTTATTTTATGATCATATAAATACATTCATAAAATAATTTTAAAAATATAAAAATGAATGAAAATTTGTTTTAAGGGGAAATATAAAAAAATATTTTTAAATAAAAGTCTCCTTCCATGAGTCCAGGTCGTCATGTACATTCTAATTTTACAAAATAACAACATTATGTAAATTTTTTACGTTATTAAAAATCTTTTTCAAGTTTTTTATTCCTTTTATATCACTTATTAACATTTTTTAGATAAAATATTTTATGTTATCATCATATGTTTTGACGATAAGTACATAAGTCCAAAATGACATTTGTAAGTTCACTATGCTCAAAGAGTTCATTATTACTTCATTTCTAGAATAATAATCATGACATAATTATTATTCTTATACATGAATTATAATTTTGAAACCAATCTGAAATATGATTATGTAAAATGAATTATGTTACTATAATGGAGACAAAAGCACTATTGAAAGGTGGATTGTGATCATACCCATGGACACCTGTTTCAAACCTTTAGAGAAAGGTGGTTTTGGAAGAAAAAACCTTAAAATCATTAATGATTCCCTTCAAGCCAAACTCACCTTGTGGTTGATTCATAAAAACTCTGACTCAATTGATTTCCATAAAAATAGATTCCGTATGAAGATAATGAAGGAAAATTTTAAGTACATTAACTCTTCGATCTGGAATTCCATCAGACAATCCTTTACTAATATTGTGAATAATTATCGATGGATGGTTAACACGAATTCTTCCTGGAATTTTTGGATGGATAACTGGACTGGTTCCCCCTTATCTCTATGGTGTCTCATAATTCTCTTCCAAATAATAAAAACTGATCTATAAAAGAGGTAAGGCAATCTCATAATTTCAATTTTTTTATAACATCATTCATGTTATTGATAATTACCCCTTCTTTAAATCTAATTAGTTCCTTATTTGGGAGCCTGCTTACAATGGTGTCCTTGATTCAAAATGTTTTTAAAATCACAATTTTTCAAAGTCTGATAAAATAATTTGTTGGTTGAAATATTTTGATAAACTCTGGATTAACCACTTGAG
Organism: Viscum album; assembly: GCA_963277665.1. NCBI lineage: Eukaryota > Viridiplantae > Streptophyta > Magnoliopsida > Santalales > Viscaceae > Viscum > Viscum album. The sequence continues at coordinate 1,824,386,684 of OY728164.1, forward strand.
ACGTGCTCTTTTTGGATTATTGATCACAATAGTGTACCTACCGACGTTTGTCTCTAGTCATATAGTGTACAACAATTCTACATGTGTCCTTTTTGTCACCAACAAAGAGAAGATATTTTCCATTTGTTCTTTTCTTGTGCTATAGATTCTGCCCGTTGGAATTATATTTCTGACATTTCTGACTGCATATGGTTACTCCATGACTCTATCATCTCTCAATTGAAATGTTGTGAGGATCTTTATACCTCTCAAAATATCAATAACTTTTTCTTAAATGTTGTTTCTGAACTTCTCCATGTGATATAGTATGATAGAAATGCTATTATCCACAAAAATTACTCATTCAATCTTAATGCATGTCAGAAGCAAATACTCATTGCTATTAGGGATGTTGTTGCGACTCAGAAATCACAAAGTGATAACTCTATTGGAGTCTTTGAGATCCTTCGTCGACTTCGGATTGATGGGATCTACAAAAAAACAGTGACACACTTTTGAGATCCTCTGGCAAGACCCACTCCTAGGATGGATCAATGTGAATGTTGATAGTGCTTCTAAAGGAAACCCAGGTTCTACTGGTTGTGTAGATATTTTTAGAGACCACCTTGGTCTGTGTCCTGGATTCTTAATTGGCAGTTGTGGAGTTTCCTCATCTTTGGAGGCTAAAATGATTGGTCTGACCCACACTATTATTTTTTCCACGGAAAAGGGATGGAAAAATATTTGGATTGAAAGTGAATCCACCAATGTCATCCATGCTGTTTGGTAGGGGCTGGTTCATCTCTCATGGACTTTGACTACCCATTGGATGAGATGCTTACATTGATTCTGGAGACCAACTACATGTCACTCATGCCATCTGTGAAGTGAACATGGTTGCCGACGGTCTTTCCAACATGAAAGTCAACCCTGGCATGGAATTGATGGATAACTTTCCTGTCGACCTTATCCCTTTTTTATAAGGATTTTAATAAGATTCCATACATCAGACTCATGTAGTTTTTTATTTCCTTTAATTTTAATAAATTTTTTCTCAGGCTTTGTCTTAGGCGCTACCTTTCAAAAAAAAGGTGATAGTATGTCATAGAATGAATGAGTAACATTTCCATTTTCAAAAATCATTATAGAAATAAGGTCAGTATAATTTTACCGTTACATAATTATCATCATATTATAAATATCATATTTTTTCTTTTAATTATACATATATATATATATCATATATGTGATGTGGTGATGAGAAACGAATCACATCGCTTCATAGAGGTAGTAGTCCACACATATTCACAAATAACGTTATCATTTTTTAATGAATGGAAATGTAAGAAAAAATATAATATTTCATAATTAAAAAATGATAATAATGTCATGAATATAATAAATATACAACATATTTATCATTATAACCTTATGTGATCAGAAGTGATGGAAAACTAATTATATTGGTTCGCGAGATGGAAGTATGTCGTACACATGAACGATCAATTCCTTTGACATTTAATAGAGGTTGGATATGGATATAGGTTATGACCATAAGATAATAAATTCTCAGTATGTTGAGTATACTTGTGTTATTATACCATTATCTTGAAGAATATTTGAAGGAGGTGGAAGAATAAATTAAACTAAAACATGCAGTAAAAAACCATAAAACTTCTTTGGAAAGTATTGTTTTAATAAATTAATCCCTATAAGGTTGGTATTATCAATAAAACTAGATCTATAGAATGAGGTTATGTATTCTAGGATAGGATCTAGTTGGGTATTGTTTGAAACAAATGGTTATTTATTTGTGAATAAATTGTAAGAATATGTTCCCATTTATAAGAGATGGGAGGGACACTCTTGAAATGTTTTATAATAATGATTTATTATAAGTTAATTTAATGTCAAAATGGATACATTTAGATTATATTATAATATAAGATGTGGATAAGTCTAGATAACCTCATATAATATATTTTTGACATGTTTTTATTACATTTTACATTTATGTTTTAGTATTAACACTATATTAACTTGTTTCACACTTACAATGACAATAAGGTTTTTTACTCTTTTCGCATCAAGATGAAAACTATAAATGGAAAAACTGATAATAAATAGAATTTGGTTGATATTTTAAACCATATCAAAATCCCTTAAGAAAATATATTATTTTTAGAAATTTTAAATCATTAAATAAAATATCATTTTCATAAAATACGAGTAATGCCAATTTTATAACTATTAATTTACATGGACATTAACACCATTAAGAGAAAAATAAATTTGAATAATATATTATAATGCATCTATAATATTTTATATTTATACTTGAAATTAATTTATATCATTAATTATTTCAAATAATATTAATTTTAAAATTTTTATCATCATTTATTTTATTTTCCTTTAATTGAATAATTACCGCATCAGCGTGGTGTAAGCATTTGAGGAAATTATTTATTCGCTAAAAATTAAATGTAAATTACCATGATTAATATAAATCATTTATATTTAAAATTAATATTTATAACTAAAAATATTATCTGTTTATCCCCATGTTAAAAATATTATAGTTATTAAAAATAACATTATAGATTTTTTTCTTTTCTTTACATAAAACACTATAAAGGTCATAATCATATACAAATTGAAAAAAGGTATTATAACCAAATAATGGATGATTATTGATGAAATGTACTCATCCAATAAAATTAATTCATATGTTATAGACTTTTTTTGGACCTTATCATATTATATATAGCACATAATTACCTGATTAACCCATTATCGTGGTAACAAAAATTTTTAAGGTTACTATTCATAAAGTCCAAAAAAGGGTCTATTTACCAAATTTTAACCCAGTGATTAAAATTAGGAAAATAATTTTTGAAGATTTAATAAATAGAAGTTGTATAATTTAATTCAATATTAAACTGATATAGCGCAATAAAATATAGTTTTTTAGAAAATGCATTTTTTTTGTAAAAAAATGATTTTATACGAAATTCAATTATAAAATTTATTTAAAATATCATAATTGGATTATTATTAATAAAATAAAACCTTAAAACTAAAATAAAATAATATTTTTATTTTTAAATACTTTCAATGAAAATATAGTTTTCAATAAAAATTAATATTTTAAATAGTCCAATGATTAGTTAATCTTTTTAATACTCTACTAAAATATTACCCTAAGATTATTTGAAAGTGATAATTTTTAAAATGATTATAATTTTATCAAATATATTTAAAAAAATTTTGATTTTAATTTAAATATTTACACATAAAAATTAATAAAAATCATTTTTTTTTGATGAAACAATATTCTTGATGCATAAAATGACATTAACAAAAATTGAGTGATTATTTATAAAGAATTAATCAATGAATTTTTGTTGATTTGGAAATTTAAATATATTTCAGAATTCATCCAATCCTATTCATACCTCTTAATTCAACGTGTAGTTTATAATGATCATATTTAAATAATAATTTTATGTGGTTCATTTATGCTGAATGTTACATACTATGTACATTATTGAACATAACCATTATTTTAATATCATAGGATATTATATTCTACATAATTGTTAAAAAAAATGTCCTCACAATTTTATCTTGATCTCATTAATCATTATTTTCCCATATGAAATTACTTTTGTTGATATCTCAAATCATAAAAAGTGTTAATACAACTTCCTCTTAAAATGAGTGAAGGGAAACATGAATGTTATATATAATAAAACAAAAATTGGTTTAAAAATTTCCAAAAATTAGTGTGAGTTGATTATAAAGACAAGAAAGAGAAAACTATATCCTAAGGACTAAAATTGAGTGATAGGGAACATGATCATGAGAATGTTAACAGACACGAAATCATAAATATGAGATGGGTGGGGAGACCATCGATTCATTGGAAATGATCATAATAAGATAAAACTTTTGTTTCAAAATAATTTTATTCGATTTTATGAATTACTTTACCATGTAGATTGAGTACATTGGGAAATATTCTTACATTACCAGTATAATTTCATCATTCAATCAATTTCCACTACAATATCATTTTTTGATCCAAATGATGAGTATTTAAGATGGCTTCTTTTATACCTGAATTACTAAAATAAACTTCTATTGGATCATATACTTCCACCATTGTATAAAAATAAATTAAAAATGTTTAGTATAAGATAATATAATTCCCATAATTAATAAACCGTTATATGAAAAAGTAATATAGTAATATCCAAATTTCAATAGTAATACAAAAATTTCAAACTACATCACATTATAAGTATCTATCCTTAAAATTATTCAATATATCCCTCTGTAAAATGAAAACATGATGATTAGAATTATTGGAACATATTCTTCAAACATTTATCTCAAAATAACATCAAAACCTCTTATAGTAAGATACCCAAAATGCATAATACCTAATTATATAATCTTTAAAATATGCTAATCATTTACATAAATAACATGTTTCACCATAAAGCCAAATTAAATTGATATATTCTTCCAATAGATAACTCAACCTTAAATAAAAACTCATAATATTCTATTTAACATAATAATATAATGATCAAAATAAATATTACGATCTTCTTACAAAATTAACTTAATCACCAAATCCCCTTTCAATTTCATGGTTATCTATAAAATATATTATATGTTACAAAAAATAATCCTAATAATTATAAATCAAATTTTTCATAAAAAAAAATTTCATACCAACTGGTATATCACATAGTCTAGTGGTATGATCATAAACCTTATCATCCTTCAATAGTGGGTTCAATCCCAATGGCCTTGACAAAAGTGGCAGGTTATCACCCAGCCTGCGGGTTATACCATTTATTAAACTATACTAATGTTCCTAGAAATATGATGAACATCCTAAAAAATAACCTTAATCATCAAAGATCATATAAACCTAAAAGAGTATAATTATATTTAATCTAATTTTTTCAAAAATAAATTTTCATTCTACCCCAAATAAATTTTATCACATGTTAAACTTACGGTTTAAATTTACATAAAACATTTATAAAACTCAATAATATTCTCCCAAAGTATAATCATCACATAAATCCATAAAAATGGGTGTTTGGGCCTTTGAAATTATGATAAAACTTAAATATACCCCTACGTCATATCTCTTGAATCCCAATACGAAGATACCTTAAACATTTAATGCTCTTCATTAACCAAGATTTCCATATTATTCCTTAATACATCCTTATTATTAAAAAAATATGAATCCTGAAATAATATTAAACAATATCAAAACATAATCCATGATATGACCCATACCTTTCATATTTCATTTTTTAGTTTCCTCATTTTCTTTGATAGTAGAATTTGGAATTTTTCAACATTCATTTGTATGAACATAATGATCTCGTTCTTGAGATAACCAGCTAGGACATCGAATTTTATAATTCCCATATTATCTACATTTAAATCATTCAATGGATTCCATAGAAATAACTTTAATCATATTTATAGCGTAATATAATTTACTCCTTTTTTACTTCGATGATTATTTCTTTATTACCTCATTTATGAAACAAAAAAACACATTCCCATTATTCAAAGTCATTTTCCCATAAGGTTCTTCCCACATTCTTGACATAGGTCATCAAATATTTTTTCCTTCATAACCTTTATCACCAAAACAAATACAAATCTTCATTTCTCCCTTATTTTATTATTGGGAAACTCACATAGGGTCAAGTTGTTAATCATAACTCCTGATTGCTGGTTAAGAATTACCAAAAGAGTTTATATAATATCTCACATCACATTTAGATTCCCATTCAGACAAAGATAAAATTACATCACATCTAAATGAGTGGAAAAAATTGTGGAACCTGAAAAACAGAGGTAAAACAAACCTTATAAGAAAGACTAATTGACATCTCCTGGTGGTACCAAAACAGGGGGTGCACATGCAGCAGGAAGAACTCCATGAAAAACATGATCTGAAGCTACTCCCCAAATCATGACTCCTATTAGAATGAAGGAAAAGTTAAATCATATCACAATAGGGAAAAAGATAGAAAAATAAGAGAGGAATATATCTTGGATCTTTAGAAGATTTAACAGAGGAGAAATTTAAGATACTGCTTAGATTTGACATTAAAGTAAGACCTAGTCAGATTCATGTGTTTTGACCAAGTAAAGTCACTCAGTCACTTAATAAAATTAAGGTAGGTGTTAGGGAATTTGAATCACCCTTAAATCCCATAAAAAATGTCCTTGAATTTGGTTTACATCAAAGAAAATATCAAAGGAGAGAAATTTTGGAAGTTGGAAGCACTGTTCATGAGTCACAGTCATCATTGGAATTAGCTACTATCACTGTTGGATGAGGCGCCATTGATGTTGGGATGAGCTATCGTCACCATTAGATGAGTCACCTCCACTGTTTGAACAAACTATCATCATTTTTGGATGATTCACCACCACCATTGGATGAGCTACTGTCACCGTCGGAAGAGCTATATCCACTGTTGGACAAGCTACCACCACCATTGGATGAGATAACACCACTGTTGGATGAGATACCACCACCGTTGGATGAGATACTACCATCGTTGGATGAGCTACTTCCACCATTGGATGAGCTACTGTCCTTGAAACATTGTTCAAAAAAATGGATTTTTTTGGCAAAGTGTTAGAATAAGCCTCCTTGACCATCCATAACACCCAAAATACCATATTTCTACAAGGAATATCCTAGAGAGGTCAATTACATTACATTAGATACCTCTAAAAACATTATCATCATTGATAGTTCAAAACCTACCTAGATAGGAAACTGAAAAATTGGTTTGAACAACCACCCTTTGAGATACCTCTCAAAGCTCTAGCCACTAAAAGAGCTCAACCACTTCCTCTATGGATCAATGTGAAACCATGTGGCAACCAAAACCATCTCCTAAACACTTTCCTATGGGATATAGCTCTAAAAAAAGAAAAAATCTAAAAAATAAAAAAATAAATACATCTCGTAACGAGGAAAGGGTCTATGAACAATAAAAAAAATTGTTACAAGAAATTTGATAAACATAAAAAAAATCAAGGTACTGAGTTTGTATATGTGACTCATGTTATCAAGTACTCTCCTCCATGCCACTATGCCACCAAATGACACGAAATAAAGGGATAAAATTCCTGTGAAACACCATCTCCTTGTGATCATAATCTCTAAAGGCCACTCCTCGAAGGTTTCATCATAAACAACATCTATCTCCACCCAATCGATGACATGGAGGTCATCATGAAGATAATGAAAGAGCTTAGACATGTGAAAAATAGTGTGTATTTTTCTCATCTATGGGGGATGTTTACCTGATAAACCACAGATCCAACATAAGACAACACTAAAAAAGTCCCATCAAACCATGTTGAAAGCTTACTCCCACAACCAATCCATCACTTCCCATGATGTGGAGTCACCCTCAGAAACATGTGATACCCAATATCAAACTTTGGAGGTCTCCTCCTATGATTTTAATAGGATTTCTGATCATCCAGTGCAACGTTCATCCTATCATGAATTAGCTGAACCATATCTGTCGTATTCAGTACTAGTTCCAGCCTGATAATTTCAAACTCTCTAATCCTAGTGCATCACAATAGAGAATGGAAAGGTTTTCCATTCAAGGCATTAAAAATATCAATATCAATGGTGGAGTGGAAACTATTGTTGTAAGAGAATTCTGCAAAGGGTAAGTACCTCACCAATGAACCTCCAAAATCCATGAAATAAGAGAGAAAAATGTATTAAAGAGTCCAGATGGTCTACTCTATCTGACCATCCATATATAGATGAAAATCAGTGCTAATACATATTTATGAATTGAATTAATGTTGGAGACCTCTCTACACCTTGGAGGAAAAATGTGTATCTCGATTGGAAATGGCCATCATCAAGAATATTTGAAGTCTCACCACCTCCTCTAGATACTTCCTCAACATAATATCCCCTGATCTCAACTCCTTGATAACAATAATGTGGGAAGGCATCATAAAATGTTCCATAACTATCTATATAGAATAATAGACTCCTTGAGATCGAGGTAAACCAGTATCAAATTCCATCAAGATGTCCTCCAACCTCTAGTGAGGAACATCTAACATATAGAGAAAACCACTGGGAACATGGTTCTCGACATTCAACTTATGGATGACCAAGAATTGACACACAAACTCTACAACTACAGGCTTCAACCCAAGCCACCAAAGTTGACGCCTCAAAGATCATTACAACTTGTTCACACCAGGATGTACTGTTTAGGGTGAGCTATGGAACACTCTGAGAACCATCTCACACAATAAAAAAGGAATGAAAAGCCTTCCCTGAAATAACACTCAGTGTTGTTCATCATCAAACCAACAATTAGGGGCCTCACCACATATAACTCATTCTTTCTAGACCTCCACCTCAAGATCCCCCAACTAAGACTTTTCTACCTGCTGCACCAAAGATAATGACACCGTCATCTTGAAATATGACCTCTACCCCCAACATAATATCATGGGTGGCATATTTATGTTTGTTGGGACACAACTACTAATACCCATAAGAAATTACTGATTTCTACTGTATCAGTACATATCCTATCCCCAGACACGAACAATTACAGAAAGACTCGAACAAAACTCCCTCTACTGGAAAAAAAGAACAATATAAGTGACCAACATCTCCTTTAGATACCCAAAAGATACCTAACAATGATAAATCTATACAAACTTCTGATCCATTTTGGACAATTCCATCATAGGAGTTGCGAAACATGTGAAAATAACTACTAATATCTTGTAATATCCTATAAGAAAAAGAAATATTTGCACCTATGCCACTATATTGAGGTTTTACTAATGCTGAACTACTTCTATCATTTTTATATCGACAAATATTTCTTCCTAGGATACAAAATGCCTCAAGAAATGGATTCTAGATCCCAAAAATCATTCTTCGACAATGTCCCTAACAGTTATTGTCGATGATGAAATCCCAAAACTGAAAAAATATTCTCTGCATTCTCCTCCTCATATGTGGAGTACACAATTATGTCATCGGTCAAAACCACCATGAACCTATCCAGGAACACAAAAAACACAATGTTCATCAACCCCTTGAACACATCAGGAGCATATGTCACACTGAACGACATCTGCAAGAACTCATAATTCCCATGACAACAACAGAAAGTGGTATTCAGGATATCCTCATCCTTTTTAGACATCTAATGAAATCTTGACCACAAATAATTCTCTGAGAACAAACTTGAACCCTTCAGTTGATTGAATAAGTCATCAATCCATGTAAGAGGATAGCAGTTCTTCGCTGTCTCTTTGTTTAATTGAGGATATTCGACACGCAACTGCAAACTTCCATTAGACATCTTTATGAAGAAAACGGATGCACCACACAGTGATAAAATCATCCAAAAAAAACTACACTACAAAAGATAATTGGGATGTATACATAGTTCTCACATCTTGGAAGGCACCATCTTATACAGAGACATTAAGATAGGATATGTTCTTAGATATATCTTGATCCCAAACTCGATTTATCATTGAGGGGGTTACTCTACAACCACTTATATTTGGACATCAGGGTACTCTTCAATAACCCTAGGAAACAATGACTACTAAACCTCTTATGACATCAACATCAATTCAGCCATCACGGATGACACAGAAAAAATACACCTCTAACCCATATGAGGGTATCACTCATCAGAAAACACTACTGGATCCCTATCAGTATTGAAGAACACCACCTACCTTCTGAAAAAATACACAATAGCCTCAACCGAATACAACCAATACATGCCAAGGATGAAATAATATTGTTTTATTCATAAACATAGTAAATCTCCCAAAGATGGTGCTTCCCCAGCACTAGCTCGTAGTCTCTACATACTTCAAATAGGTTAGATCGCCCTCCAACTAGCATAGTCACTGCCATGGTCAATGGAAGCATCTCTACCTCAAATCCCAAAGCATTGACAAGGGAAGGATATATAAAGGGGTGTGTTGCTCACGAATCAAGCAAGGCATAAATCTAATTAGAAAACAAGAAAAGGGTACCTCAAACTACATTTGGCTCGCCCGGAATTGGCAACACTAAAGCATTAAGTTGACCACAACCTACTCCACATACTCTCTAGCCCAGATGACAACCACCACCATGTATGTGCTCTGCTCTCTGATGATGGGGAGCATCCCATGGTAGTCCTCTTCCTACCTTATCTACTCTCTAATGATCCATAGATTGTGAAAATTGTTAATTCTACCTTGGCTTGAACTGCCTCAATGGAGGAACCTAGATTACATTACATGGAACACACTGATTGATTAGAAAGGTCAAGAAATATCATTTCTAATGACCTAATCCTCAATAAGAAAAAAAGCGATTGATCCCTTTGAATATGTCTAAGAGATGAAACCCTCGGATTAACAATGTACTAAGTGCTGGGACCTACCTTCGGCTGAATAGAAACTATTCAACCGTTAAAAATGGGAAACCCCGACCATAGATCTACTTCATGAGGAATTCTAACAACTCCACTCTCATGATGATCTAGTTACAACTAACATCCTCTTGATTACCTATTCCCTGACTAGCACCTCTAGATATATCTTCATCATAAACAAGCTGACCTTGAGTTAGAACTCTAGATGCAAAGACTCATCGATATGCCTCACCCTGACCTCCTCATTAGGAAAGGGGTTTGAAGCATATCACAAAAGGTTCCTAAAATGGATACTGAACTCTAGCACACTAGTTCTCCCCTACCGATGGGTAAACAACTCCTAGAGACTAGCCACCTTCGTGGCCAAAGAAAGAAACTCAGCTCTAAAGTTCTCTTCCAAAATCTCCCACGATATCACCAACTCCCTGCAATACCTAAGAAATAGAAACCACAACTTCCTCATTGCCCCCACAAAACATCATTACAACCAACAAAACCTAATGCTCCTTCCGAGCGTGGATCCAACCTAATGCTATCCCAACCTCCTCCAACTGCTCTTCTATGACTACATTTAAAACGGATCACTCATACTTATGCTGACTTTAGAACTTAAATTCTTAGAGTTTCCTCCACTATGTGTCATTTTTTTCAACCTCTACTCAATGGTGGTTGGCTAGAATAGCCTACTAAATATATTCTATGTGAACCTAACTAGGACATCGACCTAGATCCATACCTACAGAATTAAAAATAGTTAGAGATCCTATACCTGGAATATGGAAGAATTAATATTAATTAATTATTTTCATTTATTTATTTTTGGATAACCTATCCCAAAGTCTACCCATTAAGACAAATGTGAAAAGATGAATGATATATGATCCTTTCCTTGGTCTCTACCCTGTAATGAGTATCACCTTGTTTAGTATTCACTGTAAACTTAATGTTACATGTTTTACATCATAGGGGGCCCTAAATTATTCTGCTTCATCTGGTCTCCAGTGTTTAAAACACTTGATAATATTAACGGACACCATTTCCCTACCAACCCATGGAAACTCACTTGTTCCTAACTCTAAAATACATCCTATCCTTCATCCAGACATCTAATACTACTCTTTCTAGGCCCCCTCCCCACAAAGGGTTCCCCTCCAAGGCCAACAATGTGAAAGGAGTGATAATGACCCTCGAGTCCCGCCTCCATTAGGCTCTGTGATAGTGAATAGCACTGAGGGTATATTAGACATAAAAATGGGAGGCATTACTCTATAAGAGAACATATGTGGAAGGGAGGGATAATATATACAAAAAACAACTCCTACTCAAACTATAATAAAAAAACCCAAGTACACACATTTAATGTCATACAAGAACTACTAAAACTGAAATGGAAAATTTCAAGTACAAAAAGAAAGTAAAAAATGGCAGTGAACACAAAGCCTCAACAACTCCTGCATACCCTAGTAAGTAGTAACCATCCTGATCTCCAACATACTCTAGGTGACCTGAAAAATATTTTATATAAAATAGGGTGAGTACAACATTATACTTAGTAGGATCCTCCCTAGACCCCTTCATGCAAAATTAATGAATGTATGCTAAATCACAGCAAAAAACTCAGGAAACCAACTAATAACCTAAATAGAAATACTATGTTCCCATCCTCACTAGTGAAAATCTCACCATGTATCACATATAAGAGTTTATAATATAATAGAGAATCTTAAGGGTACCCCACTACCACTTCCCCACTGGTTTTCCACTTTTCCCCAACATTGCACGTCCTATGAATATCTCTTCAAAAAGGTTGGCCCAAAGACACCAAAGCAAGTACCACAACATGCACCTCATGCAACACAAAGGGTTTCCCATAGAGACCTAGGTGAAGCACCACCCCATCCACCAAACCAGAAGTTACCAACTAGTTTATGAGATCCACCACAACCTACATAATGTGTATCCAACGTCACGTATTATACCTCAAGACACTACAACCCATACATAGAGTAAGGATACTAAATCCGACACAACTTATACATGTTATACCTATAGTATCACATAAAATACTATATCTATAATATATGTGTTCAAATTAACCACAAGCCATTACAACCCTCTAGACACATATATGGGGAAAACTAACCATTGTGTATACCAGCATAAGAAACTACCAAGCAAATAGAGCATGGCCAAAAGGGGAATTCAGACATCCATACTCCCACAGGGATGTTTGGTAAACCACCCACAGTGCTCAGAATCCCTGGGGTGTTAGTCTACGTAACTAAAAGGGTGGGTTAATTTAGAGAAACATAAAAAGTATATGATATATTATATCCCAGAACCACACTATGGGAAAAACCTAGTCTTAGACACAACTACAGCTGATGACTCTCAAACTCGTAGCTACCAATGTTAATAATAGATGTCCTATAAACACACCACCATTTAAATATTTTTATTAAATTATATTACCCCTTTTAATTATAAGAACATTAAGCTAATTAATTCCTTAACCATTTATTAACCATGACTTTTACCGCATTACATTTCAATTGCATCACTCCAAAGGTCCATGCCCACCAGAAAAAAATAACCTGAGTCCAGGGTTTCTCAGAATCATAACATCAGCACTGCTCTCTGGTAGCTCTATCCCCATGGGTTCAACATAATTTATTCTATAATTTCTCTACAACATTATCATTTTCCATATTTATAAAAAATCATGAAAAATAAATTCTATGCTTCTAAACACTTGGGGATCAACAAGATGAGTAGATGAACTACCCCTCGAGTCTTTTCCACCTATTTCAAGAGATTAGACCCATCCTTACCCATGAATATAAACATGGAAATCATGTGGAAAACCTTGTACGTCTTCATTTCTTCTGGAAGGAGGGTAAGAAAGACCATATTCACCAAGCACTGGGGAATGTAAAGTAGATAAACTAATAATATATTCAACATCAACAACTTTTACATCAATGGGAATGCCTGAAATTACCACATTCCATCATCCTCAGTGCCCTCACCGACACCAACATGCATAAACCGGTGCATCTCACCACTATAAGAATAAAATGATTCCATAACCACTAGGCCTCCCTTCCCCCAAATACCACAACAACCCTCCAGAATCATCCATCTCAGTCTCACACCATAACATAAGCAGTAGGAAACAAACAACATAGCAACTGTGATCTTATCCTTAAGCAAGGTATTCAGCCTTCACACACAATGAGAAATCACAACTCCAAAGAATAAGGCACTTGGACTTTATGAGAATGTGGCTTACTCAGAACCCAACAAGGAATTATATTTATTACAAAATCAGATCGTTATTCCATCATGAATAAACCAATTCATTATCACAGGTCCCAACTATAAGAAACCGAAAAAAGTAGATATATCAAAGCACAAATAATTAATTAAAAAATTAATTTTATGTTCTTTTAAATAAAAAGATTTAACAAGATTCGGGTTTATCAGTCAATTCAATTAAACATGCTTACAAAATAAATTTGGTTATCATAAATTCAAAACAACAACAACCAGATTCATTAACATGCATCTATATCTTTATCCAATTAGTTTACAATTAATTTAAGCTTTATATTCTTTAGCAAATTCTATTAAGAACAATAATTTAAATAGGAAGGCATATATATCACACTATCTAGAAAAAAATATGCAATAATATATAGTCGATACCAAAAATTTAATCCAGTTCAAATTTTTATTATGTCAATTTTATTGTGATCCAGTGGGATAAATCATACATACTATAAAATTTCATGTGAATAGAATAGATAATCCATGAATCTTCTACCTTAAAAGGACCTTGACGTTATTTACATGAGAATAGGTCAAATCAACTAATCACTATCACCTCTCTCACAACAACTGCATCCACCTGAGGACACCATAACACTACCATACCAAACGATAACCTTGAAAGGTCCATTAGAAACCTGGAGATCACATTCTATCACATGGAAATGATAAATAGGGGGAAATATATTGAGGAACGCAGAAATCAGTGCTTGATGATAGCTTATATCAATGACTGATCGACACCTCCAAGTTGCATGAAAATAGCGGGTGCACATATAATAAGAAGAACTCCAAGGAAAACATGATCTATTGATATATCCCAATGCATGAATCCTACAGGAAAAAAGTAATGGTTCTATCATCTATCAATAGGGAAAAATATAAAAAACGAGGGAGGAATATATCTTGGCCATTGAGAAAATTTAACTGAGCAGCGGTGTAAGATACTCCGTAGATTTTCCATTAAAGGCAGATCTGGTAAAGCTCAGGCGTTTTTACTGAGTAAATTCACCCAGACCCTTTAGAAAAGTAATATAGGCGTTATGGGGTTTGAATATACCTTAAATACATTAAAACAAGGACTTGAATACATTTTATGTCCAAGAAAATGTCAAAGGAGAAAAATTGTAGGAAGCTGGAAACATTGTTCACAAGTCACCACCACTATTGGAACAATCTAGCGTCACCATTGGACGAGTCTCTATTTTTGTTGGGATGATCTATCATTACCTTTGGATGAGTCACTTCCACTATTAGAATGAGTCACTACCACCGTTGGACGAGTCACCTCCACTATTGGATGAGTCACTACCACTTTTGGAATGAGCTCCCATCACCGTGAAGACCCTTATGTATCCTATTCTAATGGAGAGTGATAGAGAACATGGTAATCAGAAATTCTAACATAAAAAAAATCATATATTTGAGATCATTAAAATAACCATTGATTTTTTGTTAGAAAAGAAAAAGGATAATGTTTTGTTCCAAAATCCTTTTCCTCATGTTGAGAGTTTCTTTTACTATCTGGAGAAGAATATGAGAAAATAAATGTACTTGATTCCTTTCCATGTCATAATATCATCCTCTGGTTGTTCTTTGATCTATATCCACTTCATTTCTTAAATCTGTACATGGATATTCATGAATGAAATTTATTCTTTGATCACATCTATTAATCTAAATATCTATATGAAATTCCTTCGACTATAAATGGATTACAGAAACCAAAATGATAAGAAGATGATATCCAATGTAATAAATAAAAATTTAACATCAAACAATAATATCCAATTTTCAAATTAATCCATTCGATAACTAACTATTCTGATTAATCTCCCAAAATATGTATGTCTAAATTGAAAGGCCAATGTAAGAACCTGTATCTTCCTTTGAGGAATGGATCTTTCCTTTTTGATTTTTACTTAAGAAAATAGAGGAAAATAGGTCAAGGGGATGGCTTTAGGCCTATTATATGATGTGTCTAGGAACTACACACTATGTACATATAGGTACATGCCGTGTATGTTCGGCTACATGCCTTGTAATCCTGATACACGACCAGGTAATAATAAGGCGCTATTTTTCACAGAAGTGACATTTAGTCTCAAGTACATTACATGTAATTTTTATTGATTATATCGTGTAGTAGCCTCATGATTCATCAGACAGATATAGATCTTTCCCTGTTACATGAACAATACCACCGAACGAGATTTTTCCTCCCGATTCTCCATTGAAACTCTAATTCTACTTCCATCAGATGCATTAAAACCTAGTTGGTAAGATCTCGATTACTATGGATCCTTTTAACCTAAATTATTCTCTCGAGGTAGTTATTTAAGGTTGAAATTTTATCAATTGTTTGTATATCTACTTCATTTTGGTCGAATGAAAGCCTGATGCTGGACGAGGAGAGTCATACTACAACAGGGTTGGTGGTCTCGGATCTGTCTCTCAATGTCGAGTTGTTTATATGCTCCATATTTATATTATCCCATGTTTAGGTTGTAACATTGAATAAAAATTAACCCTTTCTGTTGCCTAGTAATTATTATGTCATGAATTAATTTAAATTGAGCAATGTTGAGCTTGTTGGTTTGATTAAGGGTCACCCCGTGGGTGCGTTCCCATGGAATGACCATTTATGTCTATTTGGATGAGGTTACCTATGAGGAATGACTTATTTTACCCAATCAAGATGTTAAGTAAAAATTTAATTATAAGGGAATTTAAATTGTGGTAGATTTTGATTTATTTGATTAATGGGTTTGGGATTATTGATTTCTCCATTTCCCCATGGTATTCCAATTATAATTCCAGGCATATGATAGTTTAGTTCACTTGTTAATAAACATGTGTGAAGTCTACTTGAGTTGTTATATGTGAAAAATCTAATAGTGTAACTTACATGTGTTGTTAATATGATGAAATGGTGATGTACTCGGCTTGACCCTAATTGATTTTTTATGCCTGTGGGAGAGAATTTTTTATACCGGAGAGAATGGATATGTTTTACCTATGGGCATAGATTTATTACGCCTATGGGGGAGGAGTTGTTATGCCTATGGGTGAGTATTAGTTAGGCCTTAGGGAAAGGGTTTTTTTATTCATGTTGGAAGGGATTTTCTAGGCTTATGGAAAAGTTGTTGAATTGAATATTTAAATTTAAAAACTTATGATGTGTCTGTGAAGCTAAAACACAAATATGAATTCATTCTTCACTTTATTTGTTTAGATAGTCTTATGAGGTATCTATTCAGTATTCTGTTTATGGAGGATTGAAGGGCTGAGGCTAGATCTTCAGTCTTATGTAATTAAATGTAATCGAATGAAAAAATTGAATATAATGAATGAAAAAGGGAAAATAGGACTTTTAGGATTGTTTACATTTGGTAATATCCTAGTTTACTTATTTTCCATTTTGTACACTACCTATTGCATATACTCATTGATAGATAGGAACAGATATTTGGTCATTTCATACAAGTATTTATTTCTCACTCCCTGTTTGGGTCATGATTATGGGACCAATCTGAATATATTGTTTTAGGTGTCGATAAGGGCATGATCCCTTCTACAGGCACTTGAGGTGTTGTTTAGTAGATAAAGAGAATGGTACCCAGATGAGGCTTGCATTGATTATTAATTTTCATTAATTCTTTTTTTATTTGGAACATATGTTGTGAATTCCAACAGTGTATTTGTTTGGATGATTTCCTAGTACATGTGACATGTAGAATCCTTTTTTATTTAATGATGCTTGGTTATTTATCGTAGTTGTATTCCACTGTTTATTTCAGTTGTATGATGTTTACTACTTCTACTATTGAAATATTATTTATTCTTCTATTTTATAATATTCCAATGTTGGAATAGTTTCCCCACTATCACAATATAGTCCCCCACTTCTATTCGGTAGCCTTTGGTGTTTGGGGAAATGTTCTTGAGGCCATGTGTCCAACTAGGTACGAGGCACCAGTTGAGTGGCATCTAGATCAAGGGCATTAAAAAGTGGTATCAGAGGAGTTTTCATTCAAGTTTGTCTTACAATATGGTGATATTAGAAGGGTTTATGAAGGAAATGGGGTTTGGTAATTACTTGTTCCTTGGAAAACATACCCCATGTACGTAGAAAAGCCAAATTACCTCGAAATGAATTATGATTTTTGGATTTTGAGCTATTATAGATGATTCGATTTCACCGATGGGTTAAAAAAATGATTAGTGATGTTATTATTGGTATCATTGTGGTTATATTTTTTTCAACCTGATGAAATGAGGGTATACCATCTCATTCATCATATAGTCACTTGATAGAAACCACATGACATGCATTTTTTCATACCGTTTAAAGATCATGACTGATGGGTTGTTATTTTGATAGATGTTGTGATATATATTCATGTTTTTGTGATAGATAATGTGACATATTGTGTTTTTATGTGATATATTTTGATTCAAAGATTTGTTTCGGGGGAGAGTATGGCCCCCATAGACTAGAATTTGGCACATCATTGCCTAATTTTGTAAAAATAGGGGGTTTGGGGAAGTTTTTGAGGCTTACTATCTAGAAACCAAGAAAACATGATGTGTGGTTCCATTAACACATGCTATGTGATCTTCTGTTTAGGAAGGAAATAACTTTTCAATTTACACATAGTGTACTCTAAATACATTCCATATGATAGATGATCGTGTCATCGACCATGTGAGAGAAAACAAGGGTTGTTGAGTTTTGATCAGAACATGTCGTGTACCATAAGAACACCCCGTATAGTTTTGCATAGGTAGACCCATGTGGCTCTGTCCGTGTAAAATTACTTGACCAAGAAGGATGACTTGAGTATATTCATGTGTAATCCTGAAATTCCATGTACCTAAGAAGTTTACATGGTATAGGAAGACGATGTTACACGCCCATGTGAGAGTTTGAGGGGACATGCCATCTATAGTCTTTACAGGCTGTGTAACCGGGGTGTTTACAATCCCAGGATGGTAGGATTACCCAAACATGTAATGGATTAAGTGTACACATTGTGTATGGTTCCTACAACCCGTGTACTCATCTTTTGTGAACATTGAAGACTTTTCCTCTCCATTTTAGTTCTCGGATTCTTTAATTTCTTACCATGATGAATAAGCTTATACCAAGCCATATGTATTGGACAATAGATAACAATTCCACCATGAATAACTCCTCTTCAATGCCATGATAGTGGAAATGAACACACACTAGAGGTGTTAGGCCATGGGATACCATGGGATCCTCCATATGTTCCAGCTGTGGCACCAACTGTTACATCAGACACAAGTCAAAATGCACAATTCCGTGAAGGCTTTAGGAGGTTTATACAGACCTTCCAGGGAGTACCTCAACCTACAATGTTTATGGAAGAAGTGATAATAGTATTAAAGTAGTAGCATCCACCTATATTTTTAGGGGATGGTGGACCATAGGCTACAGAATCTTGGCTGGATTGAATTATTATGATATACGAGCATCTAGAGATGCTACTTGAGAGGAGGGTCATGATCGTAACTTATATAAAGTGTGGTACTGCCAAGAGGTGGTGGGATGTTATCAATCAGATTGAGCATCATCAAGAGATGACGTTGGGATATTTTTAGACATTCTTCTATGACTACTATTTTCCTGAGATGCTAATGGCCAATAGGGCCCGAGGGTTCATGCATCTAGAGTATGGAGCTATTTCAGTGATGGAATACTCTTCCCATTTCACTATGTTCAAAGATTTGCACCTATTCTAATGGGTGACAAGACATAGAGGGCTATGTGATTAGAGAATAGTATTAAAAATAACATCGAATCGTAGGTAAACGTTTTCAGGTTTCCTTCTATATATTCCATTGTGAATCAGGCACTGATTACCAACCATAATCTTTAAGAATCTAGGCTCAACACCATGATCTTGTACTATATCGATCATGAGAAAGAAGCATCATATAGAGTTTTCTTGTAGTGATATGAGAAGTCAGAATGTTTCTTTTTGTATTCATGTGAGATGATATCAGTGTGGAAGAGTTGGGCATATGATACCATAGTTCATGATGGACCCAATTGAGTGGTAAGATTCTAGAAATATGGTCCATTTATAGATCTACTGCAGGTCATTTTCACCATCATCTAGTGATAATGGTTCTTCACCGACCCAAATTTCTAGAGTAGGGTCAATTGATTTTCACCCGTTGGGGAACTGGAATACATCGAGCTTTTCAGGACAAGGTGGTGGTCATGACTGAGGTATCCAGACTACATGTTTTTAGAGATAATAGTGGATCATCTCATGGAAGCCAGTCAGTGTAATAGGGCCGTTATACTGACCATATATTTGTAGTGTAATATAACTAGTAGAAGAATGATCTTGGACCTTCTACTATCAAGGGTATCATTCTAGTCACCTCTATTTTATATTTTCCACTATTGGATATAGGCGCTTCACATAGTCTTATATCTATTCCCATTATATAGAGCCTTAGGATCTGTGTTTTCTCTTCTGATGATGTTATGATGCTAGAAAATCCATTATGGATTAGGAGGATAGGTGTGTGTTTGTGTAAGGAGTTCCCTTTTGAGGTTGGTGGGTTCTACTTATTTTGGGATCACTATGTATTAGAGATCACAAGATTTCATGTCACACTCATAATGGACTTGCTAGCCTCATTTCTAGATTTTGTCGATTTCTATCATCGTAGTTTGTGTATTATATCACTAGAAAAAAATTGTTTCTATACAAAGGAGAGTGGGATGTCCAGGCAAGCTGAGCTGTACCTAAGTATTGTCGGTTGAGTGGGATGACAGAACAGATTGCCAGTTTATATTTGGATTAACAAGGAACTAATCAGATATATTTTCTTCTAGTCGTTGATCGTTTCAGTGATGTTTTCCTAAATAACATTTCATGATTACCTATAGTAAGATAGGGGGAGTTTTTTGTCAAGCTAGTGCCCAAATATGCACTGTTATCCATTACTCCATATAGGATGACTAAAAAAGAGCTAAATGATATCTAGAGGAAGATAAATGATTTAAAGGAAAACAGGTTTATTCAACCCAATACTTCTCTACGGGGTTAGCCGGTCCTTTTTGCGAAGAATCTAGATGGTACCCACAAGCAATGCATGGGCTATCAGAAATTGAACCAGCTGGTGGTTGAAAACTGATATCCCTTACCACATATAGATATCATGTTTGATCATCATTGAGGAGCATGAGTGTTCTTGAATATCAACTTGAGATCAAGATATCACAAGGTACCTGTTCAATCTTCAGAAATACCTCATACCACGTCTCATATAAGGTATGGTCTATATGAGTATCTTGTTATGTTGTTCTGTCTCATGAACACGCCAGCAGTTTTCATGGAACTAATGAACCGAGTGATCCATCCTTACTTGGATTCTTTTGTGGTAGTTTTCCTGGATAATATATTGGTTTATTATCATACCCAACACGTGCATGCCACCCATTATGAGATTGTTTCTAACACACTGAGATAGAATCAACTATATGATATGCTCTCAATGTTCCACTTCTAGATGGATCAGATTCACTTCCTGGGTCAAATCATCTCAAATATAGAAGTATATGTGGACCTAGAAATGGAGAGAGAAGTAGTTACCTAGGAGCAGTCAAAGAACTTCTTTAAGGTGCATAATTTTATAGGGATGGCTGGTTACTATAGATGTTTAATACAGGAATTTCCAAGCATAGAAGCACCAATAAAGGGATTTACAAAGAAGGGTGTGAATCATGTATTATTAGATTATTGCGAGATGGCCGTTCAGGTGCTGAAAGGGAGATTAACATTAGCACTGATGCTGATTTTTCCAGAGCCAGGCAAGAGTTATGCTGTGTACTTTGAAGAATCAAGTATCAGGCTGGGATCATTACTTATTCAAGGGGAATAAGTATTTGTGTATAGGCACTGGAAATTAGGGCAACATGTGGGGAACTATATGACATATGATCTTGAGTTAGCAAAAAAAATTTATGCCTTACACTGTTACACATATTACTTATTGGGGGAGTAGTTTGTGGTGTAAACTGACCAAAAAACGATTCAAGTAAATCTTTACTTAGTGTGATCTAAATATGAGGTAGGAATGGTGATTGGCATACCTCTATTATTTTTACATCGAACATGCCTACATTTCTGGAAAAATAAATGCAGTGGCTAATGCATTAAGTATGAGGACATAGAGGTAGGCATTGTAGTAGGCCCGTAGCAAGTGAAAGATTATGGAATTTTTCTCTGTGATACACATGGAGGTGCATGAAAGTTAGGGATAGACTTTCCTTACTTCTTTAGATATGACTTATACCCTACTGGAAAGATTGAGGATGAGAAAAATATTATATTTTGAGGGACTAGTCCCATGGGAAACTGTAACAGGTAAGGATCCACCTCCTTAATGGACAATGGGTGATGATGAGATCTTGAAAAACAATGGATGTGTTTGGGTTTTAGTGGACATATGTGTGGAGTTGATATCAGAGTTTTGTGCTTCATCTTGGACAGTGCATCTTAGAGTTTCCAACATGTACCATGACTTGTACGGTTAGTACTGGTGATTGGGTACGAAGGTAGATGTTGTTTGTTTTGTTACGAGGTGTTCCACCTGTCAGTAGGTAAAGGCATAGCATCAGTGGCCAGCCAGGATTTTATAATAGTTACCTATTCTAGAGTGGAAATGGGTTGATTTCTCAAGGGATTTCATGATGTGATTACTGAGGTCTCCCCGGGGAAATGATTCAGTGTGTGTGGTTGTAGATAGACTTACAAAAGTCACTCACTTCTTGCCGATCAAGGAGACATTCGGTGTAGATGAGTTTGGGAAGTTGTATATTCATGAGGTGGTACATATTTATGGGGTCCCTTGTTCTGTAATTTTTGATAGGGAACCCCTCTTTACATCTCATTTCGAGTAGATTTTTTAGAGGTTGTTTGGTACATAGGTTTCTCTGAGCACAACATATATCATCAGACTGATGGCCAATCAGAGCAAACTATACAAGTTCTAGAGAACATACTACGAGAATAAATTATAGACATTGGGGGATCTTGAGAGAATCATATTCCCCTGGATGAATTTTCTTACAATAATACTTTCCAAGAGACTATAGAGATGGAACCTTATCAAGTTTTTTATGGTAGTCCATGATGATCACCCATGTGCATGCTTTAGGTGGGTGACACAACTATACTGGGACAATATTTCGTGCATGAGACTTCTAAGAAGGTCTAGTTCATTCCAAAGAATATGGATACAATGTAGTCTCATATGAAATTATACACTGTTCGCTGAAGACAACCTCTGGAGTGCGAGTTCAGGGATCGAGTTTTCTTTCATGTTGCACCGAGGATGGGACCCAAGAGAATCAGGAGACGAGGTGTGCTTTCGCTAATATACATTGATCTGTTTGAGATTTTGTAGAGGGTAAGGCTGGTTGCCTATAAATTTATGTTTCCTTAAAGGAATGGGGATATGAAAGACATTCTCTATGTTTCATAGTGGAAATGTTACTTTTCAGACCCATCAGGAATCTTTTTGACTAAGGAAGTAGATTTATAGGAATATGTGTCCTTTGAGGAGAATCCCATTCGTATTGTGGATCATAGCATGAAGGTTTTCCATGGCTGGTCTGATAAATTGGTATGGATGCTATGGAAGTAGGACTATGTGTGGGAAGACACTTGGGAATCGGTTTCTGATATATGATCACAGTGGCCATAGTTGTTCTTAGATTTTTCTTCATCTCCCATGGAAGGTAAATTCAGGGATGAATTGTATTATGGGGGAATTTTGTAAGAACATGGTTCTTCCATTAAGGTATGGACCTTTTCATATCAATTTTTTATATAAGGAAATGGATGAAAAGGGGTCTAGGGGATAACTATAGGCTTATTAAATGAAATGAATGAGAACTACACACCATGTATTTATAAGTACATGCCATTTATGTTCGGCTACACTTCATGTAATCCCGATACACGACAACGAAATAATAGGGATAGATTTTGTACGGACATGGTGTGTAATCCCAAGTACATGACCTATACTTTTTTATTGAATAAATTTGGCAGTATCCACGTGTTTCATCAGATGGATAGAGGGCTCAACCAATTATGTGAACAACATCACCAAATAGGAATTTTTTTCGATTATCCAACCGAACTCTGATTTGATCATCGTTGGATGAATTGAAACCCAATCAGTGAGATATTGATCTATTTTTTTCATTTGTTCCTAATTTATTCTCTTGATGGAGTTATTTGAGGTTGTAATATTACAGTTTTTTTGTAGATCGACTCCATTATAAGTTTAATCAAATCCTGATGCGAGAAGAGGAGAGTCGTACTATGATGAGGTAGGTGGTCATGGGTATTTCTATCAATTTCAAGTTGTTCATATGTGATGTATTGGCATTGACCTATGTTTAGGGTGTAACCTAGAATGGAAATTGACACTTTTTGTTTCTTAAGGATGATTAGTTCATGAATAAAATTATATTGAGCATGGTTGAGATTGTTGGTTTGATTAAGGGCCACCCCATGGGTCTGTTCCCATAGAGTGACCTTTTATGGTGGTTTGGTCGCGATTTCTGATGAGGTATCCATTTTTCCATTATTGGGTTGTTAAGTATGAATTTAATTATAAGGGTATTTTTTATTATAGTATATTTTTATTTATTTGATTAATAAGTTTTGGATTAGGGATTTATACTTTTTCCCTATGATATGTCAATTATTGTTCAAGCCTTTGGACTGTTTAATTCACTTTTTTTCTTAAAATTTGAGATGTCCGCTTGATTTGTTATATGTTAACCATGTAATAGTATAATTTACATGTGTTGTTTAATATGATGAAATGTTGATATACTGGGCTTGATCCTGCTAGATTTGCAATGCCTGTGGGTAAGAATTTGTTATGCATATGGGCAAGGATCTGTTATTCTTGTTGACAAATATTTGTTATGCATGTGGGTGAGGAGTTGGTATGACCATGGATGAGGATTCATTAGGCCTGAGGAATAATATTAGGTTGTGCCTATGGGTAATAATTTTCTAGGCATGTGGGAAAAGAGTTGAGTTGAATATTGAAATGTAACGACTTATGACGCAGCTTCAAAGCCAAAACACAAGCCTGGATTCGGTCTTCACATTATTTTTTAGATAGTCTTATGAGGTATCTATTGAGTATTCTATATACGGGGAATTTATGGGCAGAAAACCGATCTCAAACATCTGTAATTAAATGTAATTTAATGGTTAAACTGAACATAATGAATGAAAATGGAAAATAGGACTTATAATATTGCTTATTTTTGTGTACTTCCTATTTTACTAATTTTCCTTTTTGTACAATACCTGTTACATATATTCATTTAAAGATAGGCATAGATATTTGGTGGTTTCCTACTAAGATTTATTTCTCAAACACGTTTTGGGGCATGATTTAAGGCCAAAACAAGTTACATTGTTTTTGGTGTCGATAAGGGAAAGTTCCCCTCTAAAAGTACTTGAGATGTTGTTTAGGAGACGAAGAGCATGGGACAGAGCCAAGGCTTGCGATACTTCTTAGTTTCTGTTCATTATTATTTCTTTGTAACATATATTTTCAATTCCTATAGTGTACATGTTTGGATTCTTTCCTATAACATGTGACATGATGCATCATTTTTGTATTGAATTATGCTTTGTTATTTATCTTAGTTATCTACAACTATTGATTTCAATTGTATACTATTTACTAATACCACTATGGTACTATTATTTATTCCACTATGTTATATTCTAAAAATGAAAGTATAGTTTCTCCACTATCACACCCTAGGATATCACTGCTAGCCGACAACCTTTGGCAATTGGGGAAATTTTCTTTGGGCCATGTGGTAAACTATGAACGGGGAATTAGTTGAGTGGAATCTAAATCTAGGACTATACAACCAATTTTTTTGAATTAAGTTCACTAAATTTACACAATAAAAATAAAATAATATTTACATGAATAATGTACCTATTGTTTTGACATACCAAATATACGGATACATTGATCCCCTTTGAACCATTATAAAATCATTCACGCTTCCCAGAATAAAATCTGAGGTGGTTGAATGTATTCATTAAATAAATAGCATATAGTAAACCATAAAATTACTAACCACCTTCTTGGCCACAAATATTTTCCCAAAACCATCAATTTATTATTATCTCAACATTGATCAGATATTTAGGGTTATGTTTCCTAGATCATGTTTTTTATAAAGTATTAAATTATAATATAATCACTTATATTGGATACTAGTGTTATTCATCACATGCTTCCAATTCCTTAAAGATGAAGTAATATAGTTTAACCCTTATTTATTCCATAACTATTATCACCAGTAAATCATTGATATAATTCTATAATCCTATAATTATTCAATCCAAACAAAGGAATGTAAATCATTCAACTTTGTCTGTGGTAGTAGGATAAGCTTGACCATGATCCATTATCATCTTTTTATATATATTCCTTTGACGCTGGAGAAATTGATTTGTGTATTGTATCATATACATTGAGTTGAATCATTTCACATTGGAAACCATTTTCTTACCCTTTTAATCATAATAATTATTTCCTTTCTCCCCACACTTTTAGTAAACTCTCATTCCTTTTAAGAAAGTACTAGTTTATTTCAATCCAAAATTATCACATGTGGGAAAATCACTCATTATATTCTTTCATTTATAATTATTTTTCATAGTTTTACTCGTGTTCTTGTGACTCCCTCTAAATCAATAATACATTGATAATTATTATTTTTGACTCATTAGCATGTGATATTATGTCCTCATATAGTGAGATTTTTTTGGGAGACCTATTCCTTTTGAAATATTGGTATAAGACCATAAATGATATGATCCATCTTACCCTTTGGATCATGTACATTGGTGAGGTTCTAGTTCCTTCTATGAGGTGTCATTTCTAAATGTTTACATACACTATATTAGATCATATTAATATGATACATAATGTTTAATATCAAAATTAGAGAAATACTTAACATAAATAGAAAAATTTATGTGTAGCTAATCTCACAATCATGGTTTGTTTGGGATGTTCTTCTATAGTTATCCTAAAAGTATATCATAGGGTCATATTCCCTAATATATTTTTTTCTAAAAAAATTTCCCAGGATTCTACTAAACATTATCTAATAACAACTATAAAGACCCTGACCCCAATAGGCCAAAGCCGATGTCTTACTTTATTACATTGGTACTCAGTAAAAGAGATCGCAACCCAAAGGAACAAATAGTTTAGTAGTAGTGGTAAAAACGATATATAATATAAATTCAAATTACATTTAAAAATATTAAAACACAAATAATTTACTTCAAAAATTCTATTTCCCTTAGTTTATCACTGTATAACAACCAAAAAAGGCTTCCACGTATCCTGGGGAAAATAAAACATAAAAAAGGGTGAGCTCAAATGCTCAGTAAGGTTATAAATACTGTGGATGATATCATTAATAATTTGGAATAAAAAATATGGTAATCTAAAAAACTAAAACACATTCCATTTAATAAATTACTTTAGCATAATATAGAAGGAATTAATGATGATAAAAAAATGCCATATAAATAATAAAATGAGAATGAAACATAACCATGAATATTATAGTAGTCAAATAATCACATATAATATCAGTAACTAGTCTCATAATGATGGAATTAATAATGAAGGACATAAAAAATATATAAATAAGGCCTCAATCAAGAAGCATACATAATTGGGTAATCCCTTAGTCAAAACCCAGTCTAGTTTGTCTCAGGAGACCTAAAGATGCATCAAGGGGATATAGTGGGCACTGTTCGACACATTCTAATTCCAATGCATTCATAAAATGAATGGGAAGAAACATAATTAACATATTCATTCATATTTAAAGTAGCATACAAAATGTAAAATCTTTTCTTGTATAATAAATATAATCTTAAACCATCAAGAGGAATATATTGAATAGTTTCAAAATAGTATACCCCCAGTCAAGATGAAAAATTCAAAAAATTATGGTATATAGAATCATAAGAGATTAACCACAATAAATCATTAGATTCAATAGAGGATTTTGACATAGATAAGATCTCTGAAAAAATCTTGAGGAAAATAACCCTTTTAACGTTGAAATGAATAATTCTTAAAGAGTTGTAAAATCATAAGAGGAAGAATTTTATTTGAAAATGTCCTTGAATTATTATAAAAGAAGCTTCACAAAAAAAATTAAGGCATCATGAAATTGGGAAAATCCTCTCGTTTTGTTATATATTTAAACAAACATTCCTTTTATGATTTGAGAAAAGATCCATATAAAACACATAAAATACTCTTTTCAAAATCCATTGAATAAAATTTAAAAAATAGATAAAATTTCATTTATAATTATTTTATATAAATTTCAAAGGATCTTTATATACAAATCATAAAATACATCGTCTGTATAAAATAGAAATACACCTCAATGAAATTTTATTGAGATAAAACCCCTTACCAATTTGTAATAAGTCGAGCCATATGCCCCATAAAAATAATGATCATCATATGAGACATTTAATAACATAAATATAAAAAGATTCATTATATTATATATCAAATGGAAGTATATATACATCAAACACAAGAAATCAGGGATAAATAAATCATATATCTTATAGTAGTAAAAATGAGATGAGAAATCCTTACATTAGGTTTGATTTCCACCATAAATATCTAAAACTCATGTATAACGGATTTAAACATATTATTAACTTCTAGTAAAATCATAGTAATATTTATTGTATCATATATTATGCTCTTATAATGTTTTACTACTCGTTTATTTTTAAAATTCATTCAATTCACTATTTTGTGTGTTCATTGCATTTTTTTCTCATGCTTGTTTTGTCCTAAAATTCCTAGTTCTCTTGCATAGGGTATAGATCAAAAATCATCTAGAATATTTTTAATTTCATAAATATCATATTTATTCATTAAATACAACTTTATAACAATTTTATAATTTTGAAAATAGAAAATTAATTAGACCTCTATGTTGATATGGTTAATCATATCTATGCACGTGTGATGCTTTCATTTTAATAGGACATATAAAATATAGAAAATGATATTTTCATAATCATAATGAAATATCAAGATGTATATTTTACTAGATTTATTATTTTGGAATGAAGGAAACACATGAAGAGTTTGTAAAAGAAGAAATGAATTAGAATGAGTTGGTAAAAATGATTTCCTATTCTTCATCAAACATATTTTAGAGGTCTTATTAAAAGATGTAGAGTTGGTATTTTTGTAGTATAAGGAACTCCAGAACATGGATAAAGATTTTATTGGGTTAAATCTAAAGATATTGGTTGAGGTATAAGGCTCCTGTTGGTGAAATGAAATGAATGAAGGACCTACCCTTTATAATTGAGGTGAGGGGCACCATGGGAAAAGCTAAAAATATTTAATTATAATAAAATAATTTTAAATCCAAATTGTAGGGTCATGTGTTTTTTAACTAGACTAAAATATAAAGGTTTTTTAACATTTTAAATTACTGATTGGGTCATTTTTAAAACTGAGCCTCAGAATGGAATTTCGAGAGTTGGAAACTTTGAAACTAATGTTTTTTGACTTGGGTGAAGTCCTGAGTACTTTCTCAGGTTTCTTGAAGAGTTTTGGGATCACCAGATCAAGAAAGGTAGGTTTTAAAGGACTAGTAGAGGGTGCATGATTTATTTGAAAACTGTGCATCCCATAGTAGTAACTATGAATCTAGTTTTAGGTGGATAGAGGTCGTCGTATAGTCTTTACATGGTTAGGAAAACCATGTGACTTAAACTGTGCGAGGGGAACCTCTTAGGAAGTGGGGTGCCGCAAGGTCACCACACGGTTTGGCTAACCATGTGGTGTATTAATTTTTTTTAAATTATTTAAATTAAATTCAATTAAAAATAAAATAAAAAATTAAACACTCTCCCTAACCCCTATCTTGCTCGACCCATATCATGCGACACCCTATAGGGGGTTCCCCTTCGACGCATTACTCCCATCCATGAATCCTCCTCATATCTTCGTTTTTGGAGAGATATCTCACAATTTCTCATGTGATCCTTCACGTTAAGAAATAAAATCCCTTATCCTTACTTTTCCTGCTTTGTTTCAGCCTATCTTTTGCCCAAAAGGGTTCAGAAGAACCCTGGGTCTTTTGGGTTGACCTGATTTTGGTTTTCCTTGAATGTTAGATTATACAGGAGGTCTCTCAAGACGTGTTTCTGTGTGTTCTGAAAGCCTCCACCAAAGGCGAAGCGGTTCTAATCGATTTGTTTCACTGACGCCATCCTAGGTAATATTTTTTTCTTTCGGTTTAGATTTTCAACATCTAAATTGGGCTTTTTAGATGTTTTAAGGTTTCTTGTAATTAATGTTTAGTGTGTCTGTCCCTGTTGGGTTATTTCGGTTCACTGGGTCTATGGTTACTCTCCTGCATATGCATAGGTAAGTATAAATTTATATTGGTTCCCCCCTTTGTGTGTATATTCATCAATGGAAGTGAATACACATGTATGGGGCTAGGTGTGACCTTATATATAAATTTAAGACACAAATGTAGGCGAGTGGAGATGGGTATATGCATATAATCATATATGTAAGGATCCTATTGTGCATGCTCATTTCCATTAAGGTGTGTGTATAGGGGTTATGTGTCCTTACATGTATTTCAATGTGCATATTCTCAGCATGGCAGTATAAAATTATTGTTAGAGAGCTCCAAGAGCCGAGTGTTCATCTTGGATCCACCCTAAGGTAGGGTCCCTTTCCATATCTTCAAATTTTATAAATTATTAAAAAAAATAGTTATTCACTTTTGATAGAATTTAATTTATGTAGTGATTTATTTTGATTAAATGACTCTTAAATGTGAATTTAGCATGTTTCATGGTCTAAAATTAGAAATTTAATAAATGATTGGTGTGATAAGCAATATCATGATATTATAATAAAACCATTCCAACGAAGGTGCGCAGTTTCAAGATAAAATTGGTTAATAAACTTTTATGATTTATTGTCTTGTTGTATTGATGTTTCTTTATTTACTTAATGTTATTTTTGAAATTTGAAATGTTTAATAAATGACCCCTAATGTCATTAGAAGAAGAAAAAATTTCTTTTTTAAATGATTTAGCAGACAAGGTATTTTCTAAATTATTAATCATGTTTTTTGATTGGAATTACCCATGTAGATGATTACCTTATTCCATTGATTCCTCCGAAGTGACCCATGGAGACATATGATTACAATTAACATGATTCGGTAAATTGAATTAATTTCATTCAGTTAAATGGTTATTTCATGATGATTAAACTTCAAATGACATTATTAAATTATTTTGAATATATTAAATATTATTAACACCTTGGGGGACATATGAATTCCCATGTTTGAATTCTATGGATGGAATCAATGGTTTATCATAATTATACCATGGGTGATAAATGGATTCCCATGTAGGAATTGCATGGAAAGACTCATGTCCATAAATTAATAATAGGTTGCATGTCTATATCAAACCTTACCATGTTAGTGGAAGGTAGTGGAGTGAACCTTAATTATTGAATATATCTTTAATAGATTTAATAAATGTTTTCATGATACTTAGACTTATCAGACTAATAAAAGGAATTTCTTCAAAAAAAATTAAATATTAAGTGACCTCATTATCAAACAGGAATGTCCTGACTCAAGCTCCCCTTGGATTTTTAATAGGTAATTCCTTGTACACTCAAGAACCCCATTTCGATTCAAGAATGCAACTTTCATAGGTTTAGACAAACCTAGATCAGGATCTATGTATAGTACTATATTTTTAATATGACATATTATGATACCTCACACAATATTAAAGGATTCCTTGGGTACACTCCTTGGATCCATCATTGAAAAGTAGGTTCCATTGTTAATGCCCATAGGGCCCAGTCACTCCTTCCCCATGTCTTACCTTGGATGATCACTCGGGATTTAGTATGCATATTATTGTTGAATGAAGTGAAATATGCTCCATGGATTACACTCTTACCCTTAACCAGGATAAAATTATTACTAATTTGGAGACCCTTGAGATCTTTGTCACCTTGGTTGTTACCTTGGGACATCACTTGTAGATATCATTATAGGATTCCTTGTTACATCTTAAAAATATTTCTATTGTTAACAAGTGACTTATTTAAATACTATTCACAATAAATTAATGAATTGGTTACATGTTCAATCACCATCTAAGGGTTGAAGGAGGTATAGTCGTCAGGTGTCTGATAAGAACCAAGACGAGTAATGTTATTTATTTCATTTGTTATTATTCTGCATACCCACACACTATCTAATTTATATTACACTACTGGGATTGTGATAGACATCAGTGGGTATCGACCTACTATATTTTATTTCTCACACCCTGGACAGTTACCCTTCGTACCTGAGTAGACCTTATATGATTAGGAACTATTTTTTTGATGTGTTTCTCGTACTTGGAGTTATGAGCAAAGGACTGATCTAGAGCTCAGGATGCTTAAAGAGATCACCCATGGGGGTTTTTGGTATTATCCATATTTTTATATTGTATTTGAAACTATATTGTACTGTTTTTTTCATTTATATATGTATCATCAATGTGTCTTGCATTCATCTATTGTGTAAACTAGCACTGAACACTTTTATTAAATCGAATATTATAATTTATCTTCTACTGCTTTATCATTTCTACATACTACTTCCATTTTTTATTGTTATTTAATATGTTATACCACTTTACAACTCTGATAAGAGGTTATAGACTCCCCACTATCACCTCCTAAGACCATCACTACTAGTCGATAGCCTTTGGTGTGTGAGGAGGAACACTTGAGGCATTGTGGAGACCAATCCGGCCACCGTCTTAGTAGTGAGCCATGTCAGGATGTTACAAAGTGGTATTAGAGTAGGTTAAATTTTTTCCTTTGATTATTATTTGGGTCTATATATAGGAGACTGGGAATGTGCCAGTGCTTGGTTAATAGTTGTTCCTGGGATGATCACCCCACATACGAGAAATGACCAAGTGGCTAGGGTTGTGGTTATTGCTTATTTTCCTCACAGTTACATTTGATTTTATTTCACTTCTAGTTATTGGTTTACATTATATTGTTTATGATTTATAAACATTATGGAATTTTCCCTTTGTATTGATATGGAAAGGATTAAAAATAGAATGCATCATATTAGGCACATAAAAATTCACATGCCATTTATAGTGCAATGTCATGTAGTTGCATATGTATGTCGCATGATGTTCTGGATTGTGTGCCTTGAATGTATTTCATGAATTGTATTTAGATATCATGTTTCAGTAATATATATTACTTAATTGGGTGATAATATTCCATGCCTATTTGATAAATAGAATTCGATATTTTTTAGTGTTTATGATTACATGCCTTTCCCTGTTGATATTTTTTTTTATTTTCTAAATTAAATGGTTGTAATTATGTCTGGAGCCAGTTTTCAGCTGTAATATTTATGGGAACCTTATAAGTGGGAAAAAGTAACTCATGTATTCGAACCCTTATAAAAGGTTGATAAATATAAATTGTAAAGTGAAATTTCTTGGTAAACGATAACCAAATGCAAAAATATAAAGTATATGTGCACTTTATAGGATGGTAGATGTCCACCCATTTGTTTGGACCATTTTTTTTAGCATGTCAAATTTGGAAATGTAATTTTTTAGAATTAATGGGAGCCAATTTTCAATCTATTTAGTGTGTGAGAGCATTGTGAATTGGGAAATGGAGACCGATTTTAAATGCAATGACCTGCATTACCTTGAGATGTTTTTAAATCCGAAAGCTATTTAGTTTAAACTAGAATTTAATAGGCTAAATTTTTAAATGTCCAAATGGACCCTAGTAGGTATGTTGGGTATTTTTTGTATCATATGACCTGATATTGATGTATGAAGTGTTAATTAACTGATAATTGATATTGGAGTTTCATTTTGATGAATCGAGTTTGGTAAAAATGGGACCCTTGTAGGTTTCTTTGTCTGTTAAAAATTAATTTATATGCTAAATTTTTTATTTATAATGGGATGTTAATAAATTATTAATGGATAAAAATGGGTTTTATAAAACAATCATGGGTTTTATGAAACATTCATGTACCTTGTGATTTATTTTAAAAAATGGTACTTTATTTTTTGATTAAATCTTTTGATGGTTAAATATTAACATTGATTAAATATAAATGGATTAGAAATAGAACCTGTAGTGGTTTCCCCTATTTAAAAACCCTTGTGTAAGGTTATTTAAAGAATATTCAAGTTTTGTTGTAGTGGAACCTTTAATAATGGCTTAGATGATCATCTATTGAGCCTAATGACTTTTTTTTGGAATTACCTAGTGTTAGTGTTGATGCTTGTACTTCTTAAGGGGCTATCCCATGGTAGGTAGAACTATTATAATTTAATTTCTTTTTTAGTTATATGAGATTTCTTATGTTTGGTGTCATTTTCCCCAGTATGACTTTGATCTTTAAGGTGACACCCTTGTTCGGATGGGTGGTCATGTCTTTCTTGACCTTGTTATGGGTTTGAGCATTGGGTAATGATCATTTTGCATAGTTCAAACATGCCTCGGTCATGGTCGTTTACTTCATACGTCATTTGATAATTTTTATTATTATTAGTAATGGACTACTAGTCATGGTGTCTTCTGGAATAATTGTCGTATGAGGAGATGAAACTATAAAATAAATCTCTTGCAGTGTTGAGTATGGTCTTAGGTCATCTCCAAGTAGAGTGACATGAGCATTAATGAATCAGTTTCGTACAAATGGTCGAGATGGATTTCAAAAGACTCAGGAATTTTGACATGACAACCTCATTTCTTCCACTTTCTTTGCTTGTTTTGAAATTGTGATAGTGGGTCAAGGAAGCATAACACATTTTTTATGTGGTTCTGATCTAGCATGCTAATGAGTGGCTGGTTTTCGTAGTTTTTTTGACTAAGAAACTCATAAGGTTGGGATTGTCATTTTAATCCTTTTATATGTTTCATTACATAAAGAAGGATTAAAAATTTTTTAAGACCTTTTGTAAATGGTTAATCTTGCGAGATTTACCTTGAGTCATTCATGTTTTAATTACATGTCGATTCTTGCTCGACAGCACGATGATTATGAGGTTTATTGGGTATGAAACCTTGGGAAAACACCTTGGGTCACGGGAGACTTTAGTGGTTATATATAAAGGAATCATGGAATTCCTTGTGTAGTAAAGTCATGTGTTTGGTTATGTGTTGGTGAGTTTGAAGGTGAAGCCGAGATTCTTCTTTGAGGTTAATCAGTTGTGGTTTGGTCATTTTTGCTTCTAGTAGTTTGGTGTGTTTGAATAGAAACTATTTCAACCCTCCTAGAGTATTCTAGTATGAGACGATCAGCTACCCTATCTTGATGTCATCCTAGATTAACTAAGAGAGTGTATGTCTTATGCTGTGATAAATCTCTAAAATCGGTTAGGCTAGTTGTGTGTGGTTTATCAGTGTTACATAGAAATATGTGGTTCTTATCAAGGAATGATAATTCCTCAGCGATTCTTGGTTTCTCAATTAGGAATTCCTTGGTCCGACTCATGGAATTTAACCATTCAATTTTAATTTTATCATCTTTCTAAGCTATACATCTTCAATATAAGTTGTCTAAGTGGATCAACTCATTCTCTCTCTCTCTCTTGATCAATGTTTTTGGTCATAAGAAACCTTTTTAATGAATGTTGCTAGGTTAAGATGAGTATGGTTTAAAGTTCAGGTGTGTCTTATAAGAAAGCTTGCATGACCATTTTGTTCAAGTGAAATGTTGATCCAACTGTTCCTTTTTAATGAAATAGTTCTATTATCATTGTTTTGATTCTCAGAGGTATTCTTTTTATGGAAATTCTGATAGTGGAGGTACCGTGGCATGGATTTAAAAACTATCTTATGTTAAGACCTATGGTTGGGAGGACCATCACGAATATGTTTATTTAGATGGTAATGTTGTCATGTCACTATCTTAACAGGCTTGAGTAAGTTCTATTTCTGTGTTCGAGTTGGAAAGTGAGCATCAACTAGAATTTTATGGATTATGTGTGGAATACTAAAGATGTGCTTCAAGTTCTATTGGGCATTGGAAACGCAACAAAAGCATTTGAATGAAAAATCACAAACCTTATAGGTTGGGTGATATTTTAAGTATTTCATAAGGCTTATAGGGGATGAGAAGTTTTATGTTGGGGGGATTTTAGAGTCCCGTGTTTTTGAGCCAGTCTAAAATGAAAATATTTTTTGAACTTTGTTAATAACAAAATGTTTCATTTTTTAAACTGAAACCCAGAATGGAATTTTTAGAGTTGTAACAATTCAAACTGATATTTTTTGACTTGGTTCAAGTCCTAAGAACTTTACCAGGTTTCTCAGTGAGTTTTGGGAGTGCCAGACCAGAAATGGTAGGTTTTAGAGGACCTGTAGAGGGCACACATTTTTCTTAAAATCCTTGCATCCCATAGAAGTAGTTGTGTGGACATTTTCAGGTGGAATGATGTTATTTTATGGTATGTTCATGGTTAGGCTAACCATGTAGCTTAAACTATGCGAGGGGGGTCTCTTTGGTAGAGGGGTGTCGCATGGTCGGTGCACCATTTTGCTAACTGTATTGACCAAATTGTACAGTGTATTAATTTTTTTTGAAATTAATTTAATTAAATAAATTAAAAATAAAAAAACATTAAACACACTTCCAAAACCCTCTCTCTATTAACCGAAATCATGCATCACACAAATGGGGTTCCCTTACAATGCACGTCACCCCTACATCTCACCTCCTCAAATCATCATTTTTGGCCACATCTCACACGATTTCTCACATGATCCTTCATGGTAAGACCTCTCTTCCCATCTCCTCCACTTTACTAGCTTCATTTTGGCCTATCCATTAACCCATAGGGTTAGTTATAACCCTAGGACTTTTGGGGTGACCTGATTTTAATTTTCCTTCAATGTTATGTTGTTCAAGAAGATTTTTGGGAGGTGTTCATGTGTGTTCTGACTACAGCCAATGAAGGCGAAGCAGTTTGGCTCGATTCAGTTCATCACTTCCATACAAGGAAAGATATTATTCTCATTTCATGGATTTTCACCATCTAAATTAGAGTCTTTTTTATGTATTATGATTCCCTATAATTATTGTTTAGTGTTCTGGTCACTACCGCGTGATTTCGGGTCACCGGGTC
Organism: Viscum album; assembly: GCA_963277665.1. Lineage (NCBI taxonomy): Eukaryota > Viridiplantae > Streptophyta > Magnoliopsida > Santalales > Viscaceae > Viscum > Viscum album. The sequence goes on from OY728164.1 coordinate 1,824,423,858, forward strand.
TAAAGTGACTCTCCTATATATGAATAGATAAGTGTATATATATATATATCTCCCTGTATGTGTCTGTGTGTGAGTTCCCATGTTATTTTTATATTCTTCCATGTTATTGAATACATATGTATGTGTATTGGTGTTCCTCATTATATATATATATATGAAAAATGCATATGAAGGTTAGTGGAGATAGGTATATGCATATTAGCATATATTTAAGGATCCTATTGCGCATGTTCAGGGCCTTGCGGGTGTGTGCATAGGGGATAGGTGACTTTATATGTGTGTTAAAGGGCATATAATCAGTGGGGAAGAAACAACTGATAGTTAGAGAGTAGAAAGAGCTTAGGGTTCTACTTGGTTCCACCCTGAAGTAGGGTTCCTTTTCAAGCCCTCAATTTTTACAAATGCTTTAATAAATTGCTTCTAAACTTTTTTTAGAATTTAATTCATGTAATAACATATTGAGATTAAATTTCTATTTATTGGAAATTTATCATATTTCATGATTTAAAATTATAAATTTAATAAATGATTTCTGTGATAATAAATATCATGATTTTATAATAAAACCCCTCTAATGAAGGTTCACTATCTTCAAGATAAATGTAGTGAATAAAATTTTATTCTTTCTTGTCTTATTGTATTGATATTTCATTATTGCCATGATTTTACGTTTGAAATATTAAATGTTAATTAAATGAATCTTAATGATATTACTAGAACAAAGTTTTATTTTTTAATTGGTTAAAGATCAAAAAAACCAATTTAGTGCTTGGTACAATTATTTGATTGGATTTACCTGTATAGGTGATTTCCTTTTTCTATTGACACCTCCAAAGTGACACATAGATCCATATGATTACAGTTGACATGATTTAGTAAATTGAATGAGTTTAATTAAGTGAAATGGTTAATGCATGATGATTATTTTTGAAATTATATTATTAAATTATTTTGAAAGTATTGAATGCAATTAACACCTTGGGTGACACATGGATTCCGAAGTAGGAATGCCATGGATGGACTCAAGAGATTATCATACTTATACCTTGGGTGATACATGGATTCCCATGTGGAAATTCCATGGGTGGACTCATGTTCATAAATTAATAATAGGTTTCATGTCTGTAGTGCCCGTTACCATGTTCATGGAAGGTATAAGAGTAAAAATTAATTATTGAATATATCTTAAATTGATTAAACGGGTGGGTTCATGGTACTTTTACTTATCAGACTAATTAAAGGAATGTTTTGAACCAAATGAAATATTAAGTTACCTCATTATCAAACATGAATGTCCTTCCTCAATCTCACCTTGGATTCTTATCATGGAATTTCAGGACACTGTAAGATCTCTCACCTAGTATTAATATATGCCTTGGATACACTCTTTAGATTAAGCATTGTAAACTAGGGGCCATGGTTAAAGCCCACAGGGTCCAGCCACTACTTATCTCTTTTTCACCTTGCACGATCACCTTGGATTAAGTAGGTTTTATTTGCCGAATTACTTAGACTATGATCCTTGGATTACACTCTTACCATTAAGTAGGATATAGTTATTACTGATTTGGCGACCCCTGAGGTCTACATTGCCTTGGTTGTTACCTTCAGACATCACTAGTAGATATCATTAGAAGATGTCTTGTTACATATTGGAACCTTTTCTATTGTTAATTGGTAAATTATCTATAATTTAGTCATAATAAATTAACGAACTAGTTATATGTTCAGGTACTAGTCATGGGCCGAAGTAGGTATATCCATCAGGTGTCCCATAAGAACCAGGATGGGTGATTTTATTTATTTCATTTATTATTATTCTACACACCTAGAAACTATTTAAAATATATTAAACTATCAGGATTGATCTAGACATCGGTGGGTTCCAGAATACTGAGATTAATATCTCACACCCTACTCGGGTACCCATGGTACCCGAGTAAACCTTATATAGGTAGTACCAAGGTTGTTTATTGTGTTCCTGATACCTGGAGTTTGGAGCAGAGGACTGAGCTAGAGCTCGTGATGCTCAAGGAGATATCCCGTGGTGATTTTCGATCTTTTACAAGTTTTTGAATTACATTGGGAAGCATGATGCACTATTTGCTGCTTTCGTATATATATCATAACCATTTCATGATTTCATCAGTTATGTAAACTAGTGTTGGCCACTTCTATTAAATTCAAGATAAGAATCAGTCTTGTGTAGCTTTATCATTTCTACATAATGATTTAATTTTTGATTGTTATTTACTCTATTATACTACTACCCAACTCTGATAGTAGTGCATAGTCTCCCTGCTATCACCTCATGAGACCCACGTTGTTAGTCGATAGCCTTTGGATTATGGGAAGGTGTGCTTGAGGTCATGTGGCGATAGGTCCGGCCACCACCTTAGTGGTGAGATGGGTCATAATGTTCAAAAAATTAAAAAAATGGATAAGGATTAAAATATAAGATGATATAAAGACATAATATCATTAGAAAATAAAAATTAGACAGGTTTTTTTAGTATTTTCAACATTATCACTTTGATTGATTTTAGATAACATGTTTCAATTTTCATTATGGTAGATTTTTATTTAGTATGAAAAGGTGATAATTCATTACATATAAAATGTAAATTTGACTAAAAAAGAATAATTTATGACATTCTAGACCAAGTCATAATCTTTTTAAAATTTTAATATTTTCATGATTTTTAAATAATTTAATAAATTTTTTTTTTGATAAAATATCATTGCTGTCAATTTGGACACTAATCATTACTTTGGCCAAAATAAAAACAGAACAGCAAGATAAAATTGAACCCAAACATTTAATACACCTAGAAAATTTCATAATCAACCAAAAAAAATGGATCACCTTAATTAATTCAAATTTTATTTATTTTAACATTCATAATATCATTTATTTGATTGTTTCATTAATAAATTAATTAATGAACCATTATTTAATGTAGTTATTTATTCACTAAATATTAAAAAAATATAAATATTTTATATTTAAAAATAATATCAATAGTAGAATATATCTTCTGAATAATATCATATAAAAACTAATATATTTATTAAAATGTGATCATTACATATTTGTGTTTTCATTAAAAAAATATTATAAATATCATAACCTTATCCAAATGGTTCCCAATAGTCATAATTAAATTTATATCATGAAAATAATTTTATTAAATTCACAATGGATACTTATATTCATTCACAACCTACCTTATTTCAATCTAGACACAATAGAGATATATGAGACCAAAAAGTGGCATTTGTGATTTTATTTAATTGTATTAATATAAAAGTCATTCTCCAAGGAAAGTGTCCCTTGAATAAATCAAATTAAAACATTAGGTGTTAAGGGTCTAAAATAAATCATTAAATACAATTTTTTAATTTTTTAGTGTAATTTTATAATCAATATAATTTTATTGATAACCTAAATTACCCAGCTTTCCCTTTAACATGGTATTAAAAATTTACCCAAGTTAATATTCATATTGACCAAAAATAAATGGAATATATTTAATAAATTTTGAAATTATAAATCTAAAAAATAAATCCTATTTTAAATTTTCTAAACATATATTTTTCATAATTTAATTTAAAATTAATCCTGTAAAAAAATGAAAAACATTTTTTTTAAAAACTATTATTTATGGCAAAATTTTTACTTATACCAAAATAATATATAAGGATGAATAAAATGAAATTGATTATATAATTTATTACTAAATTTTTCTTAAGATCCATTTATATTAAATTCAAATCAAAATGAGGCATTAATATAATGAAATAGACAATTTTATTAAAAAACTCAGTATTTTACACTATTCACTTGAAAATAAATATTTTTTGAAAAAAAAACATAAAATTCACCCTAAGATAATTTATACCATACTATTTGAAAAATTATGTTTATTTTTTTCATGATAATTTATAAAAATTTCAACATTTAGATTTAAATAAGTGTGCCATTAAAATGTTGTAAAACTACCTTTAGAAAAAATATAGCCTTTTATGTGTAAAATTTGATTTTTTGTATATTATGCCTCTAAAAATATTTTGGATGAATGTAAAAATATTTTATTTAATATATATAATATATCTTTTATAAAATGATTAATATTATTAATTATTTCCAATTTTACAACTAAGGTTATATCTGTCTCATTTTAAATATTTTATCACGGTTTTAAAATTAATGTTGCATGCAACATAAGCTATCGAATGTGTTAAATTTAGAAAGAGACATGTCATAAAATCATGAGGTGTTACACTCTCCCATAAATAAATAAATTTTTTCCTCTCAATTTAAAATTTTACTTCAATATTCCAAGGTTGATACTTGAAAATTACTTTGTGGGAAGTCTTACTTTGTAAACAGGGTTTATAATACTTTCTCTCCAAAACAGGTAAGGAGAAATGTGAAGATCACCACAAAAATAGGATTCTAAAATATCAAAAAATTCATGGAATAGAAATATAACTATCCTGTTCTTATAGATAGTAATAGAGAACATGGTTTCTAGAATTTCTACCCTCACAAAACAGTAAATTTTTTATTAGTTAAAAGAGAATTAATTTCATAGTAAAAATATTTAATGAATACTGTTTTTTTCTGAAATCATTTTCCATGATTTTAGGGTTTCATTTACTATACATATAATAACTTGTGAAAATAGTCTTACTTTATTCCATTCCATTTTGTAATCTCATCCGTTGGTTGTGCTTCGATCTATCATCACTTCATTTCTTAAATCCGGTGATGAACATTCATGCAAATATCTTAAACCTGAAGCACTTTTGTGATTCATAATATTTAAAAATCATTCCTTCAAAATTTATATTTTTGTTGAAAAAAAATTCTTATCACATGATATCCAATATAATATATAATAGTTTAACATCAAACAATAATATTCAATGTTCTACATAATTAATTCCATAAGTGACTAATCTAAAGAATCGTACAAAATTTGATTATGAAAATTCAAAGGAAAATAATATAGAAGCATTGTCACTAATTTTTCAAAATAAAATTCATATAAAATTTCTTGAAACAATGTAGCTCTTATTTTCACATACAAAATATATGAATACATTAATCTCGTTTAAACCTTTATGAAAACATGCATGCTTCCTATAGTAAAATATCAAGTTATTGAATATATTCCCTATATCCAAAACATCTAGTAAACCGTAAAATCACCCACCACCATCATGGTCACCAATTCTATCCCATAAACATCAGTTTATTATTATATCAACATCAATCACATATTTAGGGTTATTTTTCCTAGATCAATTGTCTTCCAAAAGATCAACTTACAATGGAATAACTTATCTTGATTACTCGTGTTATTGATCACATGATTCCAAATCCTTAAAGAATAATCACTATAGTACAATCATTATTTATTCTATAACTCTTATGACCAATACATCATTGATGAAATACTCCAAATACCTAATTTTAGAATCCATTAATTGCCAAATTAAACATTTCTTTTCATATTTGGTAATAGCATAAGTTTGACCACGATCCATTATACTTTTTTGGGGTATATTCCATTGACTCTTGAGATATTTATTTGTGTAGTGTGTCATCTCTATAGAGTTGAATCATTTCACAATGTAAACCTTTTTCTTACCCTTTATATCAAAATAATTATGGCCTTTATATCCAAACTTGTAGTAAACTCCCATTATTTTTAAGCATGTATTTGGGTGTTTCTTTCACCAATTATCACCTGTGGAAAAATAATTCTTTCTCTTATTTAATTTATCCTTATTTCTCCTAGTTGCACTCTCTATATAATGATTCACTATGAAGCTATAATGCATTTATAATTACTTCTTTATCTCATTAGAATATGATACCATGTCCTCACCTGATGAGAATATTTGCGACACGTTTTCCCTTTGAAATATTGACATAAGACCATAAACTATATAATCAGTTTTACTCATTGGATCATGTGAATTGATGAGGATCCCATTCCTTCTATGAGGTGCCATTTATAAATTATGAAATTCACTATATTAGATTATATAACTATGAAGCATAATGTATAATCCTAAAACTAGTTAAATACTTAACATAAATTAAAACATGTATGAGTAGATAATCTCATAAGAATGGTTTTTTGGATGTTATTGTATTGTTATCCTCAAATTATATCATGGGATTATATTCCCAAATATGTGATTTCATAAATCTAGTTCCTAATATTTCTTCTAAACCAACAATGATACTAACTATATAAACACCAACCGAAGTAGGCTAGAGTCAGTGCCATAATGTATTACACTGGTATAATGTACAAAAGATCACACTCCAAAGGACTGAATTGTTTAGTAGTATTGGTGAAATAGATACACAATTTATATTCACATTTCATTTAAAAACATTAAATCCTAATGAATTTAATTCAAGAATTCCATTTTTTTCATGTAGTATATCCCAAAATGACAACCACAATAGACCTCCTTATATCGTGGAAAAAATAAAACATAAGAAAGGGGTGTGATAAAACACTCAGTAAGGATATAGATACAATTGAATCTATCATCCACAATTGGCCATAAAAAATATGTGAATATGAGTAACTGAAACACATGTAATTTAATAAATAACATGATAATAACATGGAAGGAATAAAATATGATCAAATAATTCCAAATAAATAATTACATAAGAATGGAACTTAACCATAGATATTATAATAGTATAATAATAACACGTAATATAAATAAGTAGTCACATAATGATGGAATACATAATTCAAAACATCATAAAAATATCATCAACTCCTCGACCAAGAAGTCATTAAAATTGGGTAAGACCGAGGTCAAAAAGTGGTCAATATGATCATAAAATATATAGTAAAATATGGTGAATATTATGATAATATATAAACCTAAAAGAAGCATATGATTCAATAAAGGTTGATGAAATAGATAATATCACCGATAAATTGTTGAGGAAAATACTATTTTAATCTTGGAAATCACTTATTATTAAAAAGTTTTGCGATAAAAAGAGAAAAACCTTTCATTGAAAATTTAATTGTAATACTATAATGGAATCTCAAAAAAATTAAGGCATCATGAATTTGGGAAAATCTACTCATTCCATTATATGTTTAAAAAAACATTCCTTTTAAATTTTTGTAAAACGTTCATTATAAAACACATAAAAAGTCTCATTTCAAAAACCATTGAATGAAATTCAAAATAGACATAAAATATTAATTATAATACTTTTATGTCTATCAATATAAATATGTAAAATAATATAATAAATATTGACTTGTAGAAAAATCTTGTGAAATTAAATCACTAAATATTCGATGTGTTTGATACAAATTTATACATTTAAATCAAAAGCCCCATGAAAGAATAAAATTTATGAAAAAGTTAAATAACATGATAATAAATAAATTCAGGAAATTTTATTTCAATGGGTATTTATACACACCTAATAAAATAAGTTGTGTGTATTACATCAAAATACGCCACAATGAAATAATATTGAAGTGAAATTCTTTACTCCTTTGTAATCAATCGAACCGTATGCCCCATAAAATTAATGGACAAAAAATAAAAAATATAATACCATGAAGATAAATAGATTCATAACATTATATATCAAATGGAAGTATAAATACAACACATACAATAAACTAGGGTTGAATAAAAATATATCTCACAAAAGTAAAAGTGAGATGAAAAACCATTACCTTAGGCCTGATTTCCACCATACTTATTTGAACCTAATGTATAATGGTTTTAAACATATTAATAACGTATTATAGAACCATATTAATATTTATGGTATCATATATTATACCCTAATATTGTTTTAAAACTTGTTTATTAATAATATTTATTCATATCACTATTTCGGGCGTTAATTGCATTATTCTTCATGCTTGTTTTGTCGTAAAAGTCCCAATTATATTACATAGAGTATAAGTATGAAATATTACATATTAGTGTTAATTTAATAAATATAATATTTAATCATTTAATACATTTTTATATTCATTTTTTAAATTTGAACATATAAAATGAATTACATCCCAATGTGGAGACAATAAGTCATACGTACGCACATGCAATGCCTTTGTTTTTCATGGGAGGGATAATAGGTAGAATATGGATGTATCATAATCATAATAACATTTCAGAATATATAATATACTTGATTTTTTACTTTATAAGGTAAAAACACTAGAATATGAAGTTAAACATGAAATGAATTTAAATGAGTTAGAGAAAATGATTTCCTCTTCTTCAGCAATCTTTTTATAGATCTTTTGTAAAAGGATATAGAGTTGGTATTTTTAAAGTACCAGGACCATCAGAACATGGATAAAGATGTTATGAGGATAAATGGATATATTTCGGTTGATTTATAATGCTCACATTTGTAAAATTAAATGAATGAAGGAGTTCGCCTTTATAATTTAGGTGAGGGGAACCCTTGGGAAACCACAAAATATTAAATTATGATAAATTTATTATCTATCCAAATAAAAAAATGTATAAGAATTCTAATATAATATGAGATAATGTTCTAATTCATCATAAAATAGAATTTATACATGTTTTTTCATTATTTTAAACCTTATCACTCTGATTGAATTTGTTTAACATATTTTAATTAAATTATGGTAACAATTTATTTAATATTAAAATAGGATAATTTTTTACATATAAAAGGAAAATTTGACAGTAATTGAATAATTTTTGAAATTTTAGACCAAATAAAAATATTTTTTTAATTTTAAATATTTTTTATGAATTTTTAATAAATTAATATATTATTATTTTGATAAAATATCATTAGTGTCAATATAGACACGATTCATTGTTTTTTCCTTAAGGAAAGCAAGACAGTAAAATAACATCAAAAAAACATTAATACACCCCCAATATGCCATAATTATTTTAATATTTTGAGGAGAACCTCAATTAATTGAAATATTATATAATTTATTATTTTTAATATCATTTATTTAATTTTTTTCATTAATAATGTAACTATTGCATCATCATTGTATAGTTATTTAAGGTAGATATTTCTTAACAAAAAACTAAAAAAATACCATGAAATTGATGGATATTTTAGATTTAAATATAATATATATATAGTCGATGATAGATTCCAAATAACTAATTTTTTTAAAAAATATATATTTATTAAAACATGAATGTGAAGTCATTTTCTTTTCTTTTAATAAAATATTATAAATATTGTATCCTAATCCAAATGGTTCCCAAAAATCATAAATAAATTTATAGCATGAAAATAATTTTATTAAGTTAAAAATGGATACTTATATTCATTCACATCAAACCTTTTTCTACATATGGACACATAAGAGATATAGAAGACAAAGAAAGTGACATTTGTGATTTTCTTTAATTTAAATTATATTATAGTCATTCTCATGGGAATGTGTACATTAAATAACTCAAATTTGAATAATGGGTTCTAAGGGTCGAATAAAGACCATTAAATAAAATTTTGGACTGTTTTAGGGTATTTTTTTTAATAATTTTTCTTTTATTTTAACGTAAATTACATAATTTTGCCTTTTCCTTGGTAATAAAAATGTACCAAAGTTACTATTCATATTGAAAAAAAATAAATGGGTCATATTAAAATAATTTGGAAATTATTAATAAAAATTTGAATTCAATTTTTAATTATTATAAAATATTTAGTTTCAAAGTTTATTTTAAAATTAATCTCGCAAAATGCAATGAAAACAGTTTTATTAAAAAATATATTTTTAAGCCAAAAACTGTACTGAAACCAAAATAATATATAAGGATGAATTAATGAAATTTATTATATTAATTATAAATAAATAGTTCTTAATGTCCATATATATCAAATTCAAATCATTATGAGGGTTTAATATAATGAAATTGAAATTTTTTAAAAAAATGGTATTTCTCACTTTTTATTAGAAAATATATATTTTTTGAAAAATAAAAAAAAATAACCTTAAAATATTTTTTACACTCATATTTTAAGAATTATGTTTATTTTTTCAAATAGAATTTATAAAACATCAAAATTTATATTTAAAACAAGTATTACATTAGAAGGCGATAAAAGTGCCTTTAAAAAATAATACCTTTGTTATGTGTAAAATTTGATTTATTCTTATCTCGTGCCTCTAAAAATACTATGGTTGAATGTAAAAATATTTGATTGAATATAAAATATATATTATTCTTAATTTAGTTAATACAATTAATTAACACCAATTTAATGGCTATGTTATATTGGTCACATTTTAAATAGTATATTAGAGTTTTAAACTTTGTGTTGTGTGAAACCTAGGCTATTGAAGATGATAAAATTTAAAAGAGACATACCATAATATCATGGGTGTTATAGTGTACGAAACGTTAGGTTTTATGTGACCTTGGGATATAGGTGAGTTATTTCCTAAGGGTTGTGACCTATTCGAGATGTAGATTGGTGTGTGGGCTAAGGGGGAGAGTATTGTAACCCTTTATTAAGTGTGACTCTATGTTTTGGTGTTGGTTCTTTGTGAAATTTTGGGAAAACCCATGGAAGAGTTTGATCATGTTTTTGGTACATCTAGGTGTGTGAGGTAGGGCTGGAGGTTGTTTCTTTTGAAATGGTTTATGTTTAGTGCTACCAAGTTTATAGTATGGGCACATAAGACGGTCTTGGGTTTAAGGGATATGCACTCATGTTTTGGTTCCTATGCTTCTTTTGTTAGTATCATAAGGTTAGGATTATTTGAATGCCCAACCTATGAAATGTTAGTACAAGTGGGGTAGATCAGTTTAAATGAGATAGGTCATACGTGAGATGCCTTTGGTCATAAAAATCACTAAGGGCGCCCATTGATTGGTAATGTTGGAATGTAGACTTTTTTACATGTATGTTTTTTAAAATAAATATTTAAATGAGTTTAGGATTTAAATATTTTGGAAAATAATATGGAAATGATGCATCACTGATGCTACCTTCAATTAAAAATACATATTTTAAATATAAATGTCTGTAATTTTTTTTATTTTTAATTGGTTTTTTATGTTTACATATATATAAAAAAATTAACAGAGTTTAACATTATTTTAATATCATGTATTAATGATATTAAACAAGTATATAATTCTGATATAATCCCTCAATGAGGGTGCCCTTTTATAAGATGGGTATCCCTAGAAATCATTCTAGATTTTCAATGTGGGATTCAGGCCATCCCTTTCCTACACTAAATTAATAATATATTATTATTAATAATTTTTAATCAATTAATAATAAATATAAATTTTGAATGAATAATAATAATAATAATAATAATACATAAATAATGATTAACTATTATATTTTACTACTAATTATTCATAATTTACTAATTTATATTAAGAAAAAAATTAAACAATAAAAATTAAATCTATTAATTAATATTTAATTACAAATAAATTTTCAATTTTTAATATTTGTTAACAAATTAGTAATTAATAATTATTTAATTACTTATGTATAATAATAATTACTAATTGAACTTTTAATTATCGATTAATTATTAATAATAATCAATTATTATTAATTAGTCTCAAATAATAAATAAAAAATATTTAAAATTATTATTTAATTACTAAATATTAATAATAAATATTAAATTATTGAATTTCTTATTGTTAATTAATTTTTATTATATTTGTATAAATTAATTTACTTATTTTTTCTAGTTAGTGTCAATTATTAATCCATATTAATTACTTTTTTTGAAAATATCAATATTAACTACTAAAAAATATTTATTAAACAATTTGATTTACAATTTAGTAATATTAATTTCTAATAAATATTAATAACTTGTTATTATAAATTACTAATAAATACTTAAAAATTATTATTTAGTAACAAATTATTAAAACTAATAATATAATTGTTATTTATTAATTAATTATTAATAAAGACATATTTAACTAGTTATTAAAAATAATATTTACTAATTAACTAATTAATTATTAATTTATTAATTAATATTGTTAATCATTGTTAACCAATTACTAAAAAATATTTAAAATTATTATTTCATTACTAAATATTAATAATAATGATTAAATGATTAAATTACTAATTATTAATCAGTCTTTATTATATTAGTAGTAATTAATTAACTAATATTTTCTAAAAAATATTAATTAAATTATATGATTTAATATTTAGTAATATCAATTTATAATAAATACTAATTACTACATAATTTTAATTACTAATATGTTTTTAAAATTATTATTTGAAACTAATTATTAAAAATAATAATTTAATTGTTAGTTATTGACAAATTTTTAACTGTACAATATGTAATTTCTTATTAATAACATTAGGTAAACATTAACTTATAATTATTATTAGTATACAAATACTAATAAATATGTAATAATATTATTCAGTTACTAAATATTTTTAATAATGATTAAATTACTAAAATATAAATAAATAATTAATTATTATTAAATTATTAATATTAAATTAAATAATTTTTTTGATTAATAATAAATACTAAAAATATTAATTATGAAATATTATTAACTATTTAAAAAAATCAATTTTTAATAAAATTTTATTACTAATAAATACATAAAATTATTCTTATTTACTTATTAATAGAAGTAATTATGATACATTATATCGTATTAAATAATAATTAATTGTATTAATATTTAGAATTTAGTAGTTTATTAAATTTTTTAAATATTAATTAATATAATTAATTAATATTTCTCAAAATATTGTTAATATAAATTATTTAATTTTTAATATTTTGTATTAAACATTAATAGTTAATTATGATACTAATATTAAAGGAGTGGCACGATGTGATTTTTGTCTCGGGAGCCTTCTCATTATGATTCATGCATCTTTTAGGTTTACTCAACAACCATGGTTCTTCCACACTATTTGGGATTCGATCTCATTTTTGGAGGGTCATCATCTCAAGCTGCATCAACTCTGATTCTCAAACCCTTGCTTGATTGCATTAATGAGGGTAGTGTGGTGGCAGATTCTATCCAGATTCATAAGAAGAGCAATGATCTCGTTTGTGGATGGTCTTTAGCTCGAGTTGATTCGACAGTGATTCTCAAACCCTATCCTAATTCCTTTAATTGGGATAGCATAGAATCTAATTCTTGTTTAATTTAGAAGAAGGGATATAATCTCATTTTTCCACAGTCACTGGCTCGTCTTCTTTGACAATGATTCTCAAACCCTCTCTTGACTCCATTGATCAGGGTGGAATAGTGATAGTCCAAGATGTTTTAGTTATGATAACTTCCCCCTTGATTGATGTCCATGAAGGCCTTACTATGAGAAAGGATGTAATTAACCTCGTCCCCTTATCTGATGTCTAGGTAGGCCTTGCAATGGGCAAGGGATATGCTGTTTCAGGTTGCATATTCTATCAATTTAAGGATACAAATTCCAATGGAATTTGGAAGAAGGGAAATGTTTATCATGTAATTTTTTATGAGGATTCCATCACGGAGAGGATAAAATTAGGTATAAATTCCATTATTGTTCAATTTATTCTTTTGTTGGGTTATAAGCCAGGGAGTATGGAGGAACTTGTTCTCTTTTATCCTATGTTTGGGGTTTTATGTCTTGGAGATGTATATCGAAGGGGCATGTCATCTTTTAACTTCTCTTCCCTTCTGAGGAGTTTAAGGTGAAGGCTTGGGGGTTTTGATCCATTTCTTTCAAGATGGGATATCTACTCATTGATTAATGGGATTAAAATTTCAACCCTTTTGATCATAAAATTTATTCTATTCAAGTCTGGGTAATAATTATGGTCTTAATTGGATCTTTTAGAATCCAATAATCTTTCATGATATTAAGATTTCTATTTGCATCTTTATTAAAATTGATAAAGAAACTAATAACATCATTTTTTCCATTACGCGTGTTTTATAGTGGAAGTTGACCTCTCCACAACTCTTGATGAAATTGTCTTCCTCTTATCTTTTAAGGTTGAATTCCATTTGAGAATTATATATGAAAAGGGCCCGGTTTTTTGTTTTGACTTTATGTTGATGGGTTATAAGAGGTTCAACTTCAAGAGGAATATTTCTTATGACCTCTATCATTTGAGTGTAAATTTGGAAAAGGATTTTTGCAAGAAGGGAAAGGGGTTCAACCCAATGATGCAAGGAGATAGGGTCAGGGTCATGCTTCTAGAAAGTCTACCCAAGCCTATTAACCCGATTATGCCAATGAAGTAGGTTATTTCACATGAAAAGCTCTAGGTCATGGTCACCCTTCTATAAAGTATTTATGTATTGACCATCCTTCTTGATAGGATTATAGTGTTGAACATCCTTGTGTTAATGGTCATCAAAATTTCAAGAAGATTCCTCTTCATATACATGAATCTTCAATGTGGCCTCATGTTGTGTAAGTGCATTGTTCTAGGGATGGTTCGCATGTACTTTCGAGTGGATCTCAATATGTTTTAGAAATGTGGCTGGACATCAGGTTGTTTCCCAATGTGTTGTGATGATGGTTTCTCCTTCAAAACTATCTAACTAAGGTTGTATTGTGAAACCTCTGGTTTTTTAAATTCTTAGAACATGTTCCAATGGAATATGGTGTTCATTATAGAGTGGATTATTAACAAGAGATTCCAAATGTATTCAGACCATCATAATTTCCAGGTAAATGGAGTAATGTCTCGAAAGATTGAATAGAAAAAGTGAAGATGAATGTTTTATTGGACACCGCTCATCTCTAATCTACTGGAAACTAATACCTTATTTATTTTATGTATGTTGTATTAAATGGAAATGGGAAAATGGGCAGTAATGAAGGGTTGAATCTGAATCCTTCAAAAAGAAGGCTGTAGAAGGATTATTCCAATCTTCCAAGGAATTTTCCAACCAGATATTCCAATGCATCAATGATCAAGATCACTCTGGAAAAGGAAAGGTCCAAGATAGAAATTTTTGGGATTCTTAATCAATTTAGCTCACAATTAGAGTAGAAAAATTCTTATGATGCTGATGATTCTGATTATGATTATGAAAATGATCCTTCTTTTTTATTAGTAATGTGATTTTTTGGATGAGGCCATGTCTCTGTGTGTCCCCATCCACTCTCTTTCTTTCATATTTTTTTCATTCACTTTTAATATAAGGTTAGGTGCTTTTACTTATAGATTGACCTTTTTCATAATATTTAATTATAATTTATGTATTATTATTATTATTTATTAGTAATTAATATTTTTTATTAATTAAATAAAAATTATGAATAATAATATATTATCAATTCCTTCCAGAAAAGGGAGAACCCCAATCCCACATCAAAAATCTTAAATGATTTATAACGAAATATATCTTATAAAAGGGAACTCGTGTGAGTGTTTCTATCATAATTATAGACTAAAATAATTTTAGTAATTTTAGATATTAAATAAAAATTAAATTCTACTATTTTTTTAGGTATATATATTAAAAAAATATTTCTAAATATACAAACATGTATATTTAACAAAATATTTTTTTTGAAAGGAGGCATCACCAATTCATCCTTTCTGAATTAGTTTTAAAAATATTTTTAACATTACCTTATTTAAAAGAATATCTTATTTTTCAAAAAACAAATAAAACCCTTGGAATGCGTGATGTCCTGAGGAATCAAGTTGCATTGGAGTGTGCAACCATTGATCTATGATGGAATCATTAGAGGAAGGAATGTAGAAATAATGCGCTATTTATCATGGATTATGAATGTGTTGTATGGGAACATACACCCATGTTTCATTAATAAATCAATAGAAGTTTCTTGGGGATGAGAACCCTAGATGTTTTAATACATAGATTATAGCCAAGTCGGCTTGAGACCTTTGGGTGAGAATTGTAATGTTTCAGGTGGGAATGAAAAAATGGAAAAAGTGAGTATGATGACATGACCAATCCTTGGTTGTAACTCGACATAAACATTATTGAAGTGTGGCTTTGGAGGAGATTCCAACTTGATATTTCGAGGAGATCCGTTTGGGTTAATTCTCCATGAGGAGTAAAGGATGAGCCGTATGATTTGGTATATGCCATAATTTATTTAAGGTGTGATACTCATTATTAGTAGACCATTGAATTCATCCTTTTGTAATGTTATCATGATCTATGAAAGGGTTATGAGTTAAATTTTGAAATGATTCTTAGGGGAGAGTAGTTTCGGCCCCATCTATCAATCGTTTTAGCTGATGGGTGGAACAAAAGTCATTGAGATCAAAGAAGAAGATGGGAAAAGATGAAAAGTATGATCCTAAGGTGGGGAGTAGGATTTTTGTTATAGTGAACTCTTATTAAGTTGTTTTATAAAGTGTTTTATGGGATATTATTCTTGAATTCAACCTATGGTTTGTATTGGAGTTGTTATATGTGATTTGGCATGGTGGTCCATTGATGCACATTTTATGGAATGACGGTGGATGTGGCAGATTGAGGATTTAGAAAAAATAGTTTCATTAGATTTTTGGTCAGGATTTCAGTTGGAGTACCATGAAGATCATAGAGAACCATTTAAATTTAAGTAACTATGTTTGGGAAAACTCATGATACATCAATAAGGGTAGATGAGTGTTTTGAGATAGATCGATCGGTGGAGGTTCAACTTGTGTTCTTGGGTGAAGTTGGATGTGGTGAGTTGAAAACCACGGTGGGAATGTAATACTAAATAAATAAAGTACATTAAGAGTTTTGGAATAGTATGTGGTATGTTTATGTGAAGGTTGAGGAAAGGCCTCATGTCACAAAGGATCTTTGGAGGGATACAATGAGTTCTAGAGAAGCGACATGATGAAATTGGAATTGTGTAATCCTATGGAATGAACCAAAAAGGTTTGGTGTTGTCAATTTTGGGAGCTTGTGAATGCCAATAGATGTATGATTTCAGGTTAGAGTGTTTAAATTTATTGGCATAGTGATGCATGGGATAATGAAGTTTTATGTGGTTGAGTTATTTTAGGTGTCTGGTTTTTCAATAACAAACGGAAGGTTACTAAATAAGTGTTTCTTAGAATGATCCTCATGTAGGAAACATAAATGGTTGATCTATTGGACTTATAATTTCTTAGGGTTACATCTTGGGGAAGAGTTTTTATAAGGTAGGGAGATTGTAAGACCCGTGTTCTATGTATATGCATGAATTTTCATAGGAGTGTTGAGTTTTTGTTAGCTGGACATGTCTAATTTTGAATCGGGGTCAAAAATGGAATTTTAGATGTCTGTACATCAAAAGGGATGTTTATCGATTTGTCTTGAGGCCCTAGGGTTGACATAGGTTCTTGGATATGTCTTAAGAGATTTAGGGTTTCAAATTTTAGTTTCAGTGGAAATATCACAAGGAGCACAATAAATTTTAACCGTGCACCCAAACATCACAATATGTTATTTTATAGTCGCAAAAAAATTTTAAACAGTGCATGAAAAATGGGAAAACATGAACCTAGTCATAGAGGTTCCAAAAATGAATATCATGGTTGGGTCAGGATTTTCAAACTGTGTGGTACAACCATGAGGGGTGGATGTTTTGGGACAATGCTGAAAACATGATTAGCACAATGTTTGTAAAATTGTGTAACCAAACAACTTCCCCCTTAATTAGTGGGTTTTTATAAATTTTTCACTTATTGGGTTTTAACGAAAACCCTCCCCTTTATCCTCCAATTCATGGCCCAATAACCTCCTATGTACCCTCATTATCCTCCCTCTACTCCATGGAAAAAATCTCTCTCTCTATTCTTATCTAATTTTAATTTGGTTTGTGACATTGGAAATCTAGTGGTTAAGCTATGATTATATTTCCTATACTTCTAGTTTTTAACAAAATTAATGATAGTCAAAATTATTTTTATGAGAAACAATTTCATCTAATGAAAGTGGAATCATCCTAAGATAATAAGGATTATATGTTTCTTATAAAGTGGATGTACAAAGACTATATCTACCTGTCATCAACAATAATTTTGTTAGAGTTATGTGGTCGAGTGATTTTTAATTGGGGTTTAGGAAATTTGTTTGTATTATATTATAGTATCAATTCCAGTTGATCATGATTTATCCTGGGTAATTTCCCAATGATTGGCATGGATCTCTAAAGGGTCATTAGTCATGGATAGGGTACAAGAAAAGTATATGATGAGTGGATTTTCATTTTTGTCTATGTTGTTCAAGTTGATTATTTTATTTTTCATTTTTAATTAATTAATATGATATTATAATTAATTAATACTATTTTTTTGGGTGTGATCCAGGGTTGTGTTTTTTTGGGTATTGGCAGACGAAATTGGATGATATTGGGTTGTGGGTTGTTGAGCTAAGAGTTAATGTGGAAGCGATTATTTTAGGTAAGTGGTCCATGTTGTATCCCATTGTATTATTTTATTTTCAAAGTGCATGGTATTCTGGTTGTGTTTAAATATTGAGTGTTGACCATATAATTAATAATAGAATATTAGATATGAATTTCATTTTTATTCTATTAGGAATAATGCCAAATGGTTCCTTTATTGGTGAACCCATTTAAATGCCTCATTGAGACATAGACCCTATTAAATAGCTTTGTAAAATTGGAAAATATACTGGTTGTAATTATAGTTAAGAATTTAGAATTGGATTGAGTTATTATAGACTTGGAACTTATTTATAAAATAAATTCTTTTATAAATAAAAATAATTTTTCCTTATTTAAGACTTTTGTAACCATGTTTTTGTTTAAAAAAGAAGACTTGTCTTCATAGGAAATTTGGATTCATTCATTCAAAAAGTGATTTTGAATTAATATTCCTCTCATGTTAATGAACCAATTTAATGAAAAATTCTAATGTAATGCATTAGATTATATGTGAAACCTAAATGTGGATAATAAATAGGGAAAATTGAGATAGACTTTCATGAAATGAAAGGTGAGTTCATGGGATGGTCCTGAATTGTTAATTAGGTAAACATTGATTTATAAAAAGGGAATTAAATTTTATATTTTTAATTTATGGTTTTTTTAAATGAAGTTGAATTGTGAAACTAATTGGATAATGTTAAAATGTGTGGTGGGTTGAGTGTAGGGAATGATAAATAATGTTGTGGTAAATAACTTTGGAAATGGTAAATTGAGATTTCCTTATAAAATATTAAATATATAAAATGAAAATTTCTTTTCTAAAGTTATGGAATGTGAGGTAGGGAATGTCGGGATGAGAACCTAGATTCTATGTGATTTTTAATTATTTTGAATGCAATGATAAGAACCTGGATTCTATTCA
The DNA here is from genome assembly GCA_963277665.1 of Viscum album. Taxonomy (NCBI): domain Eukaryota; kingdom Viridiplantae; phylum Streptophyta; class Magnoliopsida; order Santalales; family Viscaceae; genus Viscum; species Viscum album. Next base: position 1,824,443,201 of record OY728164.1, read on the forward strand.
GTAGAATAGTTCGGAATTCCATGAAGTGCTACGTGGATTCCACATGATACTTCATGTTTGGGATAGCCAGGATGAGTGCAATGATATTTTATAACAAATTATTATAGGGAATGCCGACATGGGTGTCAAATTACTTGGGAATGTCGAGATAATTTCTCAAATTCCATGTGATACTTTGATAATAACTAGGAATTATAGGATGAGTTCCTAGATTCCAATTGGTTACTTATGGAGGTGTAGTTATCGTGACATACACAAAGACACCTTAGCAATGTTCAAAGAAGGGGGACCTGATCCTATGCATCACTGTGAATCATAGGACATCATGAGATTTTTATTATTTATTTATTTCATTATTTATTTATTTTTTATCACCAGCTTCATTTGGTGTACCTCACATGAACTTGATTATCAGACTGAATATATAGGGACACCATTCATGGTAGCCTACTCTTACATGGGACATCATGGAACTTGTGTGCCTGAGTAGATGTAACCTATTTTCAAGACTAGTCTAGGGTAAAGGCCTGATGGCATGATATTTTGGATAGGCTGCTAGGATAGAGCTTAGGAGCACGGGATTAGGCTAGGATCAAGGACTGTTTTTCAGGTTTATTCCAATTTTGTGTTTTAGTTTTATTTGGGGATGATGTATGTATGACCCATCATGAATGTATGAATTCTTGATGCACTATATTCTATTTATTTTAGCATGGTATATTTTTATCTTCTTACCATTGGTGTTTCCCTTTATGATGTTCCTTTGGGATATTTATCTAGGTGTTTAAGTTTGCCTTTACTTTTTATCTATTGTTTTACTCTAATAAGCGGGTGTAGTATCCCCTTTATCCCACACTAGAACCTCACTGCTAGTTTGTAGCCCCTGAAATATGGGTAGGCGTTCCTGATGTCTTATAGTGCTTTCAGGTCGGGGCATTACAATACATGTATACACATACACAAACATACAATTACTTATAGATGCATTCACTTACATACTCATTCATATGCACACATACACATACTACATATACATACACATTAAACATAATCATAAATAAACATACACATATACACGTGTCATATACATGTATACACACACATACACATAGACATGTACATAGAAATATACATACACACACATACACACGTACATGCACGTACTTTCACATGAGTACAGATACCCATATGAATACACATACACATATGCCTACAAATAAATAAATATACATACACATACATGTTTATATATACATACATAAATACATAAATACATGAACACACACACACACTCACAACACATATATATCAGTAAAATAAATAGGTACACTTAGATACAAATGTGCACGTATATTGAAACGTTTTTATAAATTAATGTAATGAAAAAAATTCCCAGTGAGATCAATGAGTAATATTCATGGATTAAGGATGATCAAAGAAATTGAATATATATTTTTATTATGTGGATTTGTTGTTTCCATATTAAAAATTGATTGTCATGGAATAATGAAATAATTATAGAAGTTTGAGAAATGAATGTAATTGGATAAAAATAATGAATTACGATTTATTTAAATTGGATATGATTTTATTTATGATATTATTTATAACTGGCGAGTTTAGTGCACATTTGATTTTAATTTTATTGAAAACATCCGATTATTTCATGTTTAAATGCATGTCAAATAATATTTCTCTTGATTTTTTTTATTTTTAGATGAATAAGTACTATTTGATAATTTTTTTCCCTCAATGTGTAAATAAAATTTAAATTTAAATGTGCCAAATAGAATTTATTTTTTGGATTTAATTTTGTATTTTTTTCTAGAAAATTGAATTTAAATGTTTGACTGAGATTTTATGTGTGAAAAATACAAGCATCAATTTATTTTTTTTATATTAAATTTAAAAATTCATGTGTGGTGATCATAAAATTCAATTGGAATGTCATGAAATATATTTTTTTTTCCTTTTGATACTAAATTAAAAAAATAAAAGCATTTAAATAAAATCAGTAACAATAATTGTATTTAAATATTTTTAATAATTTTTTAAAATGTTCATTAACTAATTAAATGAATAAACATTTAAATTTATAAAAAATATGTTTAAATATTATTAGATATATTATGTAAAAATATTATTAACTATATAAATGAATAAATATTTTATAGTAAAAAACACATTGTTATATTTATGAGTTGTATAACTGTTTTTATTTAATTAATAAAATTAAGTAAAATTTACTAATAAAAATATAAATTTTAAATTCACTATCTATTCATGAGCTATATTTGGGTGTTTTCTGATCCAGGTATAGCATTGTTCTTGTGCAATAATCATGCGGAATCTTTGTTCTTCTGTGTTTCTAGATCTGTGGACATTGAAGTCCAATCATTGATTCACATTCTAGGCTTGGCATTTGTACATGATTCTAGAACCAGGAGCAATCATATCTTCATCAGAACGTGTGCAGAGGAGTGCCCCCCGATAGTGGTAATCTATCCGTATTTCGAAGATTTCAATTCTTTTATTATTGATTTCCAATTTATTTTGTACAGTTGTTATTGATCTATCTTCATTGTATTATATATGGTTCTTGTTTCTATTTGATCATGTTAAACCATGTGAGTCCTTTATTTTTGTTGAAACTAGGACAAAAAAACAGTCCTAAACAGATTGAATTTGTGTGTATTTTCTTGATTTCCTTTTATGATTTATTGATCATTGAAATTGTGAACGACACTCTGATTCTTGAATTAATTCAAAATATGTAATTGAATTTTGTAGTTTATATTGATGTTGTTGATTATTATGATTATTCTAAATTAATCATTCATATTTATACTTTCAATCTAGCGTTTAGTTTGATATTCATTATGAGTAATAATTGGTTTAACAATTTTTTTATCTATATTTATGAATCTCTAATTTTAAGACCTATTTGATGTTTGATTCTGGTATCATTAATATTCCAGAACAGATCATTGTATTTAGTTTATGAGAATTTTTAAAAACATTAGAATTGATGTCATTCCCATGTATGCAATTTTCACCTTCCACTATTTTTTGGTGTAATAACCATTGTGGGAATGTGTTTAATTTGTAACTATAAAATTATTTTAATGTGTTCGTTATTTTTAGAATGAATGTATATATTTTTTTCAATATATCATTTTTATGTAATAAAATCTAAATAAACATCATTTTCATATTTTTGAATTTTAGCATAAAAAACTAAAAAGATCATGGGCTGTTGCATGGGGGCTATCTCTCACCTAGGGGAATCCCCAAAACTGGTGACATACATTGAAGTATACTGTATACCATTTAAAAATTATAAAATATTTTATGGTTTATCTGAAGATATTGGATATGATATTTGAATTAAAAAAACAAAACAACCAAAATCATAAAAGGATATGTTTTAGTACAAGGCTACAGAAGAGTTGCAATTATTTTATTTGAATATATTATTTCAATTTAATTGATAGTAATGATTCAATTTATCTTTCTAAATTGTATATCTCACTTTATGATGTTAAACAACCCCCTTTCATAAGGAAGACTAATATTGAAATTTGTAATGTAAAATTTTCATGACAATAAAAGGATGTATTGTTCATAAGAAAACATATGTGGGCCCTCGTTACCTTGAATAAAAATGAATTTATATAAAGAATATAAAATATCAAGGGTATTTCAAACTTTATTGTATTATTAAATAATTGAATAATTAAAATTAAATCATTAAAAATGGAAAATAAATATGTTCAAAAAAATTACAGGGTACCATGAAATAAAATAAACATAACTTGCAACAAATAGGCTTTAAAAAACATTACCCATAATTGGTTTTCATCCAAAAAAAAGATTTTTATACATTATACATTTGATATTATTATTAAAATGTATCATTAAAATTTATCATTTAAGAAGGATTTCAACAATTCTAACACTTGATCTGTTAATCTCAAGCCATGTGGGATTAATAACTACCAATATGCCTTACCATAATTAAGAGGCTATTATATAATAAAATTATACCATAAAAACATGGGAATACTATAAAAATTTAATTTACTTGTTAGATTCATGTCTAGATTATTTTAATAATAGATATAATCCTTGTATATAATTTATTTTAATCCATTTCATTAAAAATTTGTTTAAATTTAGAAAATAAAAATGCAAACATGTTAACTATATATAAATTATACAAATTAAAAATATTTAGGGGACATAAATATTGGATATAAAATAATTAAATATTCAAAAAACAATAAAAAGTGAAGAAAGAATATATTTTTTATAAATTACATTAATGTGTTATCATTTGGTATCAGTTTGTTTTACATTGAAGATTTTCATGACCACAAATATTCTATAAAATATATTGAAAGGAAAATTCATTCCTTTACCTTTATATTATTTTCGAGAACTATGTTTTTATTATCAGGTATAATACATTTTAATCGAAATGATCTGATTAAAATCTGTAACATTTTTTTACTAAATGATTAGTATGTGATGTTTTTTAATTTCATCATTTTTATGAGTTGATTTGAATTTTATGTGTTCAACTAGTTATTTTACTATATGTTTCTTTTTTAATCGATTATTTTTTGTACATATAGTTTACTAGAATTATATTTTTATTACTTTTCTTCTATTTCGTGATTGATTTCATGTGCATGCATAATTAAGGGGAATATTATTGGATAATAATATGCACATGATCATGAAAATGGAGATAATAATTTTTGTTATAACAAAATTGATATATGTGTAAATATAAAAACTTTTATACTACTAAAAAATCAAGATTCAAACTATTATTATCTGTTTTCAATGGATATCACAAATCAATTCATTCTATGAATATTTGGTAATGTTGATGATCAAAATATCCCTGAATTTCATATTGTCTCTGAATCTTCTGATTTCACTCTTACAAAGTGATTTGATAAGAATAAATTATTATATGATAATTATTCATGTGAAATTCTATGTGAAGAATTAATAACAATTATTCTATGTATATTTTACTAATTCCTCACAAAAAAGTCCACTTAATAATCATCACATAATATTTTATTTTCCTTGAATATTATTTGTAAGAGTATAATCAAAATACTTAGAGATAAGATGCAATTAAGTGCTATTCAGATCATCAAAATTACAAAAAATTCATAAAATTTTTAGATTCATGAATTCCATTGAAAATTTATACTAGTATATTGAATCTTGATTTTTTTGTAGTATAATTTTTTTTTATATTTACACATCCATAAATTCTGTTTAAAAAAATATTATCCTCAATTATGATGATATTGTACATATGAAATTGGAAAATTATACCCCTACATTACATGCACACACAAGCAATCAATCTAAAAATACTGAAAAATTAAGAAAATTAGAAGTCTAAAAAACCTTAAATACAAAAAATTATTGATTAATAGAGAAATATATAGTAATATTACAAGTTAAACACATAACATAAAAAACATTAAATAAAAATAAGGTAATTAAAAATGTACATGTTCTAATTATTGAGTAATAAATGTTACATTTTTAAATCAGAACATGTCGATTAAGAACATCACATTTCAAACAATAAAAATGTGGTCCATGAAAAAAAAATTGGGAGGGAAAGGCATGATTGTGCCTTTTAATATATTTGATAAATGAAGTCGCAATTATGAACATCAACTTAGTGATATAAACTTAGATCTAATGATAATACATTCATTTTATTACAAAATAATTTATTTTTTCATCCATTTTATTTGTTTTTTGTAAATATTTAATTATTTACCATATAATATTTGAGTTTTCTAAAACAATTATGGTGTATTATACTCATATTTTACCCCTTGGAAATTTTATTTCCTATATTAACATAAATTATGCATAAATTTACGTAAAAATAAATTATATATATGGATAATACTAATTTTTTAATTAATCATGTAATGACTTAAATTTTTAAATAAATCAATTTATAGTATCCCAAATATTTTTATAGAAAAAATTTATTGTTTAACTTCCTTTTAAATATATGTGAATATATTTGTAACTAGTAATTTCATATGGATTGAGATTAATTGATATGAGTAAGGTATTGTTGAAAATATTCCTAAATTATTGATTTTAATGATAAAAACGAATGTATAATGCATAAAAATAATTTTTGTGGATGAAAACTGAGAAGGGGTATTGTTTTTAATACCAAATTTTGTGCAAGATATGATGTTTTTATTAAATGGTACCAAAAAATTTATTTGAACATGTTTCTTGTTCATTTTTTCATGTTTGATATTAATTATTGAAATATTTAATAAAGCAATATAGTCTTGTATTCCCTTATTATTTTATATTTTCTATACCATGTCATTTTTTTCAAGGTGAAAACATGAGTCCATACTTGTTTTCCTATGAACCATATATCCTATTAATGTTGTGATAATTTTATATTAAATATTTCCATATCAGAATTACTTATAAAAGGTAATTAACAAACATCATAAATTGAAATATTTCCCTTTAAATTATAAAAAATCATTAAATATCAATTAAATTTCACAAATACATTCAGATACAATGAGTGACTGAATTTGATAGCATTAATCTTTACTATTTGAAGTCCAAAAATACATGAACTTCTAAATGGTGTCTACCACCTAGAAAAACTTGTTATTTTAGGCTCAAAAAATCCCTCTTCTCACATTGTAATAGTGGATAATATCCTCGAGTATGTATGCTAGTTTTAAATGGGTAATCGTAGGTTGATTTTGATGGATACTTAAATGTACCTTTGGGATAGAGATTTTATTGGAGGGTTTAATATGGTAAATCCAAGATATTTAAATTAATGAATGACCTTAAATATTTAGAGATAATGACATTAGGGACGTACTTCTCAACCAGTAGCCATTGTTTGCTGCCCATGATGTCATGAAATACATGATTGATCAAATTTCAGGTTCAACTAAATGAATGATGGAGATCTATAAAGAATATGACAACCTTCACACTTGGAATAATAAATATATCCCATTGGGAAGCCCAAAATCAAATTCCAATCCAACAAGAGTATTTCCAAACCATCAATATCCATTTATCCCAAGCATACCTACAATGAGATCAAAATTAATTCCCATTATCTAAGATGCACTCTGATTATTTTTCATTCATTTCAATAAATTTTTTAGTCACGGCTGGAAAAAAATAATAACCTCCATGGAACTCCTTTAATACTGCTATATTTCCTCTCTTTATTTGAATAAACTTCTACTTTGTGGGATGATTTCTATCTAATTTTATTCAGTGATGCATCCTATTCCTCCACTTATTTCATCTTCTTCAATTTTTCTTCTTAATTTTGTTTTGTTATTTTTATTTTATAAGAATGCTAGGTTGAGATATTTCTATGGGGGATTTAGTAAATAACTTTAGTTTAAATTTATAAAACTTCATTAATTCTTTTCATATTGACAAATAAAACTATTTAATTCATGAAAGAAAATTTTAATCAACAAAATACATCTTATGGTTGTTAAGTTGTCCTATATTTTTTTTTATCTTAGATGATTATCAGCAAACACATATTAGGCTTGATAGAGATAGCATTTGGAATGAGTATGAATATCATTTTGATCATCTATTAAACTCTTATTCTTCAGTTTAATTTGACAAGATAAATTGTTGAAAAGTTTAGTAATAATATCATTGTTAAATCATGAAAATGATTATGCTAATGATGCGAGTCCCAATTAAGTGATCATGAAATAGTTATAATTTTATAGATTAAATATTTTTTTAAAATATGTGAATTAATAATGTTTTTATTTTCCCCATGTGCAACTCATTCATTTGGTTTCATTTCCATGCTTGTTTTATTTTGGAAAAAATTTAAAAAATAATTTGAATATACTCTGAGAGAGCATACAATTTTGAGTGACCCATTTGCATAATATTGATGGGTAGTAGAGAAATATAATATAATGGAGGGAAGAAAAACCCAGAAATGAAGAACATGAGAGGATGTAATGCCCTAGGTTTTTAAAATGGAAAACTATATTCTATTACATAATGATATGCCACACCAAACCAAAACGAACAATGATTTTTTAAATAAGATCATTTTCACCTATCCATTAAGTGTGCAGATATGAATCATATTAAATACATTACGAAATATGTATATATATATATAATTGTGTGTGTGTCCTAAATATATTGATAAATAATTACTAATTAATCAAACATTTTTTTGGTAATGTCCTTTTGTTCTAAAAAATTTGTTTTCTTTAAAAATGGTTTATATTCTTTTTTATAGTTATTTTATAGCTCGAAGGATGGGAGATGGATTTTTTCATGAAAGAGATCTAACAGACTATTCATGAGCCATTATTGGGGGTTTTTGTTCCTGGTATAGCACAATTCATGCACAATCTCTAACATGAAGCCTTTCTCTTCTTTGTTTCCTTATCTGTGGATGTTTGTGTAATCATTGATTCATATTCCAAGCATGGTAACTTTTACAAGATTCGATAACCAGGAGAAATCAGATCATCATTAGAATGTTCATAGGGGAGCACCCCTAGATATGGGTAATCTATCCGGCATTGTAGGTGTTTTCGTTCATTTATTGCTTTTCAATTTATATTGTGTTGTTTTACTTGACCTATATTTCTTCTTGGATTATATGTTGTCCTTGTTTACTTTTGAGCAGGATAGAATATGTGATCCCATTAGTGTTCTTGCACGTAGGATCAAAAGTAGTCTGAAAGATATTAAGTCTGTGTGTTATTTTCTACTTTCCACATATGTTTTATTAACTTTGTAAATTGTTGAATGTTTCATTTATTCTTTAATTAATTAAAAAATGGGGTATTGAATTTTTTAATTTATATTCATGTTGTGGATTATTATATTTATTCTTGATTTATCATTGGTACTATTTCTTTTATTTTATCTTGTAGATTTGGATTATTTATATGTAGGAATTGCTTTGACAATTCTGGAACTACATTTATAAATCTAGAATTTTAAATATAATTTTTTATTATGGTTTATTTGATCTTCAAGAACCAATAATTGTATTTTGTTTATAATAATTTTTCTAAGCTTTTGATTTGATGTAATTGGAATATATGCAATTTTTTCTTACCACTGTTTTTTGGTGTAATGGATATTGTCAGTATGTATGTTATTTTTTTCTGTAAAATAATTTTATTTTTTCCTTATTTTTGGAATAAAAATAAGATTGTTATTTTCAATTTATCATTATTATGCAATAAAATATAAATAAACAACGTTTTTGTAATAGTAAATCATTGAAAACCAAAATACCCAATACATCAGGGGTTGTTTCACGGGGACTGTCTCTCACATAGGGGAATCTCCGCAACTAATGACATGCGTTGGAGTATACTGTATCAAATATAATTTCCGAATTATACGATAATTGATGTTTTATCTAATGAAATTTGATATGATATTGAAACATAAAAATATGAATTTTAGAAACCTAAAAATAAAAAAAGTATAGTACATGGCTATAGGTGAGTTGCAATTATTGTATTTTAAGTTATTAGTGTAATTAAATTGATGTTAATGATTTATTATATCCTTCAAAATATAATATTTCCATTTATTATGTTAAAAAATTACTTTTCTGAAGGAAACCTAATATGGAAATATGTACTGTAAAATTTTCATGATAGTAATTGGATGATTGGTTCATAGGAAAACATATATGGACCCTTGTTGTTACCGTGAAGAACAATAACATTGTATAAAGAATATAGAATATTGAGGTAATATCAAGATATATATTATTTATAAAATATTTGAATAATTAAAATCAAATATCAAAAAATTGAAAAGAAAATAGTTCCAAAAAAGTACACAGTACCATGAAATAAATACATCATACCTTGAAAAAAAATTAGCTTTAAAAAACATTACCCATAATAGGTTTTCATCCTTAAAAATTATTTTTATGAATTATACATTCATTATTAGTATTAAAATCTATTATTCAAATTTATCATTTAAGATGGGTTTCAATAATACCATCCCTTCATTCTTGAATCTTAGGCCATCTGGCATTACAAACCAAAAATATGTCTTCCCATAATTAAAAGGTTTTTATGAAATATAATTGTACTATAAATATTTGGGGATACTAGAAAAATTTAATTTACTAATGCGAGTAATGTATATATTACAAAAAAATGGATATGATCCATGTATATAATTTATTGAATGCCATTTCATCCATAATTATTTTAAATTTAGAAAATAAAAAAGCAAACATATAAAATATGTGTAAATTATACAAATAAAAAATATTTAGGGGACATGAATATTTGATGGTAAATAATTAAATCCTTAAAAAACTTAGAAAAGGGATGAAAAATGTATTATTTTATAAATTACCTGAATGTACTATCATTTTGTTTTATTTTGTTTCGAAAAATATATTTTCACAATCGTGACTCCATCTGTCAAATATATTGAATGGCACATTCATGCCTTTACCTTCCAATTATTTTGGAGGACTATGTTTTTCTTGTTAGGAATGAGATGTTTTTAATCAACATTCTCTAATTAAAAATTGTAACTTTATTTTACTCAATGATTAAAAGATGATGTTTTTTATTGAAACATTTTTATTTGTTGATTTGAATTTTATGTTTTCTAATGGTTATTTTACTTTATATTTCTTTATTAGTTGATTATATTTTGAACTTGTGCTATTTAGAATTATTTATTATTAATTTTTTTGTATTTTTAGATTGATTTCATGTGCGTGAACAATGCAGGGGAATATTGTTTTGTAGAAATATTTTATAGATCATCAAAATGGAGAAGCATTTTTTTTCTAAAAGAATTAATAGCTGTATAAATATAAAAACTTTTATACTACTAAAAAATCTAGATTAAATCTATTGGTATAAACATTCAATGGAAGTAACAAATCAATAAATTCAATGAATATTTTATAATGTTGAAATTCATAATAGCTCCGAATTCTATCTTTCTCCAAATATTTTAATTTCACTTATATAGAGTGAGTTCAAAAGAATAAAATATTATATAATGACAATTATTCAGGTGGTCTTTTATGTGAATAAATAGTAATGATTTTTAGTCAGATTTTTAGTAATTCATCACTTAGAATACCACTTAATAATCATCATATAATATTTTATTATTTTGAAAACACTCTGTAAGAGTGAAATAAAAAGATTTTAGATAAGATTCAATTTAGGGTTATTCGGTTCAACAATATTTTCAAACATTATTCAAATGTTTTGATTTTTGATGTCCATTTAAAACTTGTTCCGGTATGTTGAATCTTTATTCTTGGGTAGTATAAATGTTTTTATATTTACACATACAACAATTCCATTCGAAAAAATAATGTCCCCCATTTTGACGGTCTTGTACATATGACAGTGGAATAATATTACCCTACATTACACACACACACAATCAATCTAAAAATACTAAATAATTATGAAAATTAGAATTATAAACAACTGTAAATACAAATAATTATCGATTAATAGAGAAAAATATAGTAAAATAAAAATTTGAACACATAAAGTTAGAATAATTAAATGAAATTGGGGTTATTAAAAAACATAATCCTCTAATAATTATGTAATAAATTTTACATTTTAAAATCAGATCATGTGGATTAGAAATATAAAATTTTTGATAATAAAAACACTAATCATGAAAAAAATTGAATGAAAGTCCTGACCGTGCCTTCAAATATATTTGATAAATGAAGTTGTTGTTTTGAACATCACTATTAGGATAAAAATTCAGATCCATTGATAGTGAATACATTTTTTTATAATTGAATCTATTTCTTCACCCCTTTCATTTTTTTGTAAATATTTAATTATTTAGTATAATTTATTTGTGTTTTCTAAATATTTTTTTCTTGTACGATTTAGTCAAATTTTACAACTTTTCATTTTTATTTTCAAAATTTCAATAAATTATAGATAAAATGAATTATAAATAAAATATATATGGATTATATTCAATTTTTAATTAACTAGGGCATGACTTCAATTATTAGATTATTATGTTAAAAGTATCCCTAATATTTTTATAGTATAATTTTATTGTTTAACTCCCTTTTAAATATTATGAACCATATTTGTAGTTAGTAATGTCACATGACATGATATTAAATGATATGAGTTAGTTATTGTTGAAGTTCTTCTTGAATGATAGATTTTTTAATGGCCTAGACCTCTTCACTTCATTCCATTTTGAAAATCTGGGTTTTGAGGTATTATAGGAGTTCAAGGTGACTTATTTCCTCATTTTTCCAATATTTTTAGTTTTCCAATGGTATATCATTTCATCAGTGGGTTAGAAAATATCATTCAAGTGAAATGAGGGAGAAACACTGACTCACAATGGTAGCTTACCGTATGGTGACTTGCGAATGATAGCTCACTGAATGGTCAATCACTAAATGGTGACTCTCTGAATGTTAGCTCATCAAAATCTCTATTGTTTAATAGTGAGTCATCAAATGGTGAGTCATATGACGATGAATTTTCTAATGGTGATTCATTCAAAATTGACTCATCCAACTGTGAGTCATCCAATGGTGACTCGTCCAATGGGGAGTCATGAACAGTGTTTCTAGTTTCCAACAGTTTAACCCCTTTGACATTAACATGGATGTAAATCTAATCCATGGAATTATTTTAAGGTATTTAAGGTCAATTCAAATCCGATAAATCATATAAAAATATTCCTAATGGTTTGGTTTCCTTTACTTAGTAAAAATGCATAATCTTGATTATATTTCCTTTATTAGAAAAAACAAACTGTATCTAAACTGCCTCTCTATATAAAATTTTAAAAAGGCTGTGATACATTCTTCCCTTTTTATATCTTCTTGTTTTATCCATAATATGGGATTCCCAGAATTATTTATCCCATAGGATTTGTGTGATCTAACTTCAATCCTTGTATCATTTTCCAATTCGAGTTTTACTGCTACATGTGCCACCCTTTTTTGGTGGAATGAGGAAACATTGATCCTTCTTCGATATAAGGTTTGTTAAACCTTCATTATTCTAGGTTCCTCTATCTCTTGCCTCATGTTTCCCCTTACCATGTGATGGAATGGGATATCCATGTTTCTAATGGAGCTTTCTCGAATGTTGGTTAGTGTGGTACTGTCGCGACATCATGGGTTGGATGCAGTTATTGAAAGAGAGGTGACAGTGACCATTATGTGGTCTGTTATTGTGAAACGATTTTTAGTGACTTTTTGAGGTAGGGGATTCATTGATTCTCTATTTATTTATGTGGAATCATAGAGGTATAATGATTTATCCCCTTAGTTTGCAACAAAATTGAGATAAAAAGAATTTGAACCAAATTAAAGAATTTGTATTGATTTTATATTATTGCTTTATACAATAATAATAGTATTACACTTGATTTACTAGATAGTGTGATATATATTCCTTGTTTGGTGATCATGTTGTTCTTGATGGAAATTGGTAAAGAACATAAAGCCGATGCAAATTGATAATTAATTTTCTAATGGTTTAAAGATGAATGTTTAATGAATCCACTTGTTGGTGTTGCTTTGGTTTCCTTTATATGGAATATGTGAATAATGAATTACTTAATTAAAGATGGAATAAAATAAACGGTTTTGTGATTAAATATAATGCCTTTGTGGGACCAAATTTACCAATTTTCTTGTTAGTCTGGGTGACTTATGCTATGGATCCATAGGTCCTCATGGTGTAAAGGATAGATTCATTGTTTAGGTCCAAGAGCCCTATTTATTTGTTTCATTCCTGCTTCTTGTGATCTAACATGAGCCTAAAGTGGCTGAACCAGGACTGTTGCTGTTTTACCTTGGGGCAGGAAGGCCTGGTTATTCTAGGAGCAGTTCATTTCTTGAGTGGCAAGATGCATTGGTTTATGCTTGACGTTGTTGTGGAGGACATATGAAATGAAGGAATGTGTTGAAGCTGGGTTTAACTTTTGATATTAAATTTGTATTCTTGTTGAATCTATTGTGTTTTCTTCTTTACTCTCCCCACTACTTGATGCAACTAGTTTTTCTTACTCTCATTCCAAAATAGGTGAACACATGAAATGTGCACCATGTGATTTTCATGTTTAGATTCTCAAGGATGTATGGGTCTATGCTCCTACTATAGAAGGAAAAGATTTGATGGCTATCTCATCTACTCATTGTGTTTATCCATTTATGTTTGGTATCATAGTGTTTTTTCCAAAAATACCTGGAAATATGGAAATATGGAAAGTATTAATGCTGTTAATAAATAAATATATGTTTAAACCGCAGGGTTGGAGCTTTCTGGGATGCACAGATGGGGTTATATTTTGGTGAAACTATGGACTCATATAGATTATACCCATAGGGAATGGATCATTACTGGAATGCTAATGAAATGTAATGTTTAATTGGTAACAGTTAATTAATTGTTAATGAATTAATAAATGCAATGTAAAATTGATGAAAATAGATAAATTAACTAAATGAAGCTCATTAATTTTTTCTACTTATAGGATATCTATACCTAGAGTGGTGAGATGCATTAGTTTATGAATGTGGGTGTTAGATAGGATACAAGAGATGATGTAATGGGTTGAATCTAGGCTTACCCATTGATAAGAAAGTTGGATGCTTGTTGAAAATTTTGTCTATTTATCTATTTTACTCTCCCAACTGCTTGAGGAAACTAATTTTTCTTACTATCCTTCCAAAATAGGTGATGTTGTGTAGGGTATATGATGTTCTGTCCATGTTTAGGTTCTTGAGGACGGATGAGTCTATGCTCCTATTATAGGCGGAAAAGAATCGATGGGTATCTCATCTACACAACGTGTTGAGCCCCTTGTGTTTGGTAGCATAGAATATTTTCCTAAAATATTGAGAAATATGGAAATATGGAATGTGGTAATGTTTTCAATAAATGAATAAATGTTTAACCCATGGGGTAGGAGCTCTCTGAGATTTAATGTTGGGGTTGTATTTCTGAGAAACCGTGGACTCAGTTTGCTTATACTAGGAGGGAATGAATTGTTGTTGGAATGCTAATGAAATTTAATGTGGAATTGATAATGGTTAACTAATGGTTAATGTGTTAATTAACGTAATGGAAAATTGATTAAAAGGGATAAAGTAACGAAATGAAGCTCTTTAAAATTATTGTCTGCTTATAGGATATCTATTTTAAGTAGTGGCAGCTAGGATTTTGGGAGATGTGAGCTAAAATTGGTTCTAATAAATGGTTATGACCATAGTTTAGTTTAAATATATATTATATCCTGGAATATTTGTGTTTCTATGGGATACTCTACCCTGAAATTTAGGGAAACTGACACCGTGGTGATTCTGAGCCTAGGGGTTCATTTTCTCCGACATCTCGGTGGGAGGATGGATGGCCGACTACCCTCTTTGACCCCACACTCTTATCATGGTAGTTACTTGTTCTGGTATGCACAATGGTTAGTTTTACTCATATTTGTGTGTAGAGAGCTACAATGGATTGTGGTTATCCCACAAACATATATTCTGGATATAGTTTCCTATAGACTAATATGGGTGTTGTAACGTGTATAAGCTATGATGGATCAAGGATCCTTACACATTGTATGAGATTTAATTTCTTGAGGTATAATACCTGATGTATGATACATGCTATGAGAGCTTTGGTGGCTCCAAGAATCTACCTGGTAAAATTTGGTTACAAGGATGTGGTGGTGATTTACATGAGATACATTTTTTGGTTCTTCACCTAGGTGTCTTTGGGCTAGCCTTTTTGGAGAGAGATGCTCAAGATGTGTGACCTTGAGGAAATGTGAAAATACAAGTGGGAATTGGTAGTTGGATACCCAAGATATTCTTTATTATATTTCATACTCCTGTATGAGATACTTGGTGAGTGTATCTATGGTGAGTCTTGGAACATAGTATACCTTTTTAGGTGACGAGTTAGTTTTTCTTGTTGTTCATTGTGCTTTAGCTTATTTTCATTACTTTTTCATGAGAGGCTCTGTGGAGGATCCTACTAAGTATACATTTATAGTCACCCTATGTTGTATGAACTATTTTTCAGGTTAGTTGGATAAGGATTCCGGTTAGGCTGGTTACTACTAGCTTGGTGTTTTGTAGGAGCTGTTTAGGCTTCATGGTCACTAATGTTTTACTTCTTTTGGTATTTGTAGTTTTCTTTTTTAGTTGTATTAGATCATACATGACATTACATATGTAAAAAATGGGTTTATTTTACTTTGTAGTCTAATTAGGATTTGTTTGGTATCTTTCTCATCTCTCTCATTATCATGTGTTCTCTTAAAGGGTAATGCCTCCCATTTTTTTGTTTACTATAGTCTCGATGCTAGTTTCCAACCTGAGGCCTATTGGATGTGGGACTTGAATGTCATTTTCTCATTTCTCCAATTTCTGCCCCAGGAGGGGTATAAATTGTGGGAGAGGGGGTTGTGATAGAATGGTATCAAAGGTCTGTTTGAGGGATTGGATTGAATTTGGAGTTAGGAACATGTGAGGTTACATGGGATAGTTGGGCAACAATGTCAGCTAATTTTAGCAAGAGCTGAAAACACGAGAGACCGGATGAGACAAAAGTATTTAGGTCCCCTTTTTATCTCATGTATGAACCTTCATGTTTATAGTAGTTACTAAACTAGGTCATACTTATTGAAGGATAAATACTAAGGAAAGTATCATGCATCATTCTTCATTGTGCCTATGTTTGAATTGGTAGACCTTGGGATTGGTTAACCTAAAATGAATTAGATAAAAATATTAATTAATGTTAAACTCATACATTTCCGAGGTTTAGGAGCTATAAATGTTTTCCCATTTCACGTATGGCTTTAGGTTCACGTCCTCATTAGGTTCACACTGAAGATGTCCAGCTGGTTGGGCCTGCAGATCGCCTTAGTGTAGAGGTCAATGACGACGACACATGGAGGATGAAACAATAAAAATTTCAACATCAGGATCTATAGAAGTACGTGGGCTCCATTTCAGATTCAGTCATAGAAAATTGGTTGGAGGAGGTTTAGATAACCTTTAGTTTGATTCAAACTAAGAATATGATCTAGGTATCATTGGTTGTGATAATGCTACGTGGGGAAGAAAGGTAGTGGTGGAACATTTTCCTCGGGGATTGTTAGTAGTTGACAGTCTCCTTGGAGAAGTTATGAGAGTAGTTCGAGTTGAGTTTCTTTCTTTGACAGAAAAGGCGACTAGTCTCCATGAGCTGCTTACCCTTTTTAAGGGGAGCTCCAATTTACATGTTTTCTGGATCTGTTTTAGGAACCTTTTTCAATTTTCTTTAGAACCATAGCAATATGGGGAGGACCGGGAGATGCCTTTTGAGGAGTCTATTCATCCTTATATCTAGCTTCAGGTCACTCTGTTTATGCTGAATAAATATCTGGAGGTGTTGGCGAAGGTAGAGGTCGTCAAGAGGATGTTATCTGGAACACGATCTTCATGAGAGGGGAGTCATCATGATTCCTCACAAAATAGAGTTGTGGTCCGAGCTTCCCTATTTTTAAGGAAGAAGAGTTTCTGTTTAGCCGAGGGTAAGTTCTTACCCTCAATTTCTCCTTTCTCTAGGGGAAACAGCTCAAAGGAATATTCTATGGGATCAAAAAAATATTCTTTTGTGGAGGATAAGGTCATTAATGGCATGAGTGTCCGAGCTTTTTGAGCAGTCTGCATGTGCTTGGTGTTTCACATTAGGTTCCTCCACTAAGGAAGATTTAGCTGTACCAACAATAGCAGTTAATACTAGAATTGGATCAAGAGGGATTAGATGAGGTAGTCAAAACACAACCTATGGATGGGCCCCTTCCTGAGAGAGCAGATCATTTCCATTGTGGTGGCCACTAGCAGGGTCAGAGAGGTCATGGAGTAGGTCGTGGTCAACTTCTTTCATTAGAGTTTCATGTTCCAGGCACTCCAGACAGCGTTAGAGGTACCATTTTACTGTTTTCTACTTGGGTTCATTCCTTTTTTGATTCACAATTGACACACACCATCATATCATGTTCCCTTGTCCATTCCTTGAGACATGAGGTAGAGTGGCATCCAGCAACATTGGAATTGACTACATCAGTTGGAGGTCGAGCTGACTTGTTTGTTGTATGTAGAGACTGTGAGGTAGTGTTAGGGAAGCACCACCCTTGAAGAGATTTCCTAGGTTTATGAATACAACCATATAATTTCATTCCCAACATGAATTGGTTTTATTTTCTATAGGATATTGGGGATTTCATCCGGAAGCAGGTGATGTTCTTCGATGCTGAAGGAGGGCCAACAGTGTTTATTGTCGAGAAAGACCCTCAGATGGGTCAGAGGCATTTTCCATACTTTTCATCCTTTATGGCTAAGATAATGTTGAGTTCATATAAGGTTCAGTATTCAGCGTTTCTAAAGTCATGGAAGTGTTCACTAATGTCTTTCCGTAAGAATTCTTAGCATTACCCACTCGAATGGAGATTGAGTTTGGGATTGAAATATATACATGAATATCCCCTATATTGATGTATCTTTATAGGAGGGAGCCTTATGAGTTGCGAGAGGTGCCTATATAGCTTTATGGTCTATTTCAGTGCGGTTTCATTCAGCCAAGTGTGTCATCATGGGGCACACCGATTTTGTTTTTGAAGAAGGTATATGTTAGTTTGCAGTTGTGTGTTGATTATCATCCCTTAAACCATGTAACAGTGAATAATCACTACCATTTTCCATGGATTGATGATTTATTAGATCAACTAAATTGTGAAAGTTGGTTCTCTAAGATTGATCTGAATTCAAGATATCATTAGATGCATGTGAAGGATGATGATATCCTAAAGGAAAATTTCCATTGACTTCATGGGAATTACAAGTTTGTTGTGAATTAATTTGGTGTACCGAATGATCTATCTATGTTCATGGTATTAATGAACACTGTTTTGAATGAGTTCCTAGATAATAATTTCGTGATTTTTATCGACAAAATCCTTTCATACTTGATGTATTATGAGGATCATTCAAGGTATATACCTACTATTTCTTAGAGTTCTTCACCATGATAAGTTGTTTGGGTAGTTGTTGAAGTGTGAGTTTTGGGATTTAGAAGTCTGTTTCTTGAGTCATGCTATATCATAACAGGGAGTAGTTGTGGATCCATCAAATATAGAAGTAGTTGTGTCTTGGGAAGCCCCCAAGATAGCGGTAGAGGTTCAAAGATTCCTTGTTCGCTCATGCTATTAAAGGAGGTTTGTAGACTATTTCAATCGGTTTGAAACTCCTCTGATAGGGTTGAATAGGAAGGATCAGGCATTCATGTTGAATGATCAATGTTATGTAAGTTTCTAGTATCTAAAAGGGAATTTAGTAGTGCTCCAGTTTTTTGTATTCCAATAAAATGATTTCAGTTGGTGGTTCTCTATGAGGCTTTGTGTCTGGGGTTAGGTTTTGTTCTGATTCAGTAGAGATCAGTAATTTCATTTGGTTCTCAGCAGTTGCTTCCACACAAACGTAACTATTCCACCCACTATATTGATTTGGCAGTAGTGGTGTTTGCCCTGAATTTGTGGATAAATTACCTCATTGGTGAGAATTTTTTGGTCTTCACCGATCATAATGTCCTTAGGCATGTTTTCTCCATGATTTACTTGAACATGCGGCAATGTTAGTGGATGGAGTTCATATAAGATTACAACTTCAAAATTTAGAACTCTCCCAGAAAAGGGAATGGTATAGCCAATTCCCAATGTATACATTCACGTAGTGATGCAGTGCTTGAATCTGGTCATTCTTGGAGAGTGGTATTTTTGGGTGAAGAGGTTTTCTTTTTCTGATGATGGTGCAATCATCTCAGGTAAAACAGGTAGAAGAGTCCCACCTAGGGGATCCTTAGGTGTACGTCTGAAGAGACTAAGTTGTGTGAAACAAGTCCCCTGATTGTTTGTCTGAGGATGAAAAACACCAGGTGTTGTTTTAGGGAAGGAATTTCATTCCATTGTTGCCACGTGAGATAGTTATTAGGGAGTTCTATAGTTCACCATTATTAGTACATCCTAGAATGAGAAAGATGTAATGAGATTTGAGAGGTTAGTTTTGGTGGCCTGAGTTGAAGTATATAGTTATAGAGTTTTTGTCTCGATGTCTGGACTGCTAGAAGGTGAAGGTTGAGCACCACATTCCCAGTGGTTTTCTCCAGCTGTTAGATGTTTCTTAGTGGATATGGGAGGAAATAATGATAGAATTTGTTACCAATCTACCTAAATCTTTTAGAGGATATGTCTCTATAAGATTGGTAGTGGATCGTTTTAATAAATCTTTCCACTTCGTAGCAATAAATGAGTTGATCTTAGTGGAGGTTTTTCCGAGGAAATATCTAGAGGGTGTGGTGAGACTCCACGGGGTCTTGAGGACGATCATTTCTGATCGAGATCCTCATTTTACCTCCATGTTTTGGATAGGTATCCCTCATTCTTTTGGTTATCAACTATGCCTTATCACTTCTTTTCATTTGCAAACTGATGGTCAGACCGAACATACCATTAAAACTCTGGAATACATGTTGCACTCATGTCCTGGAATTTGGAGCTTCGTGGATGAGGCACTTTACCTTGGGAGAGTTCGATTACCACAATTTTTTTCATTCCACAATTTGTATGACACTATTTGAAGCCTTGTATGGATGACCCTTCCATTATCTATTGTTCTTGACTGGGGTCAGAGAGTTGGAAACTCATGGGTCATAACTGGTACAATGTATGAAAAAGATGGTTTAGGTGTTTCATTAGAAGATTAAGGTAGTGCAATATCATCAGAACTCTGATACTGATCATTGGAGGAGACCTCTGGAGTTTGAAATTAGGGATAAAGAGTTTCTAAAGGTGACTCCCTATTGTGGGAAGCGATAGTTTGGTCATGGTAGTAAGCTTTATCCCATGTTTGTTGGTCATTTCTAAGTGTTGGCTCATGCTGGAGTCGTGGCGTATCGGGTAACACTTACCCCATAGATGGGCCAGATACATGATGTTTTCCATGTGTCACAGATCCATCGTTATCTTTATAATGACTCTCATGTCAATTATTGGGTGAGATCGATGTTGACGATGATGTGATATTTGAGTATTGGCCTATAGAGATACAAGACCTTGAGTATAAGGTGATGTGTTAGTGTTTTAGCCCCTTGGTTCATGTATTATAGTGGAATAGTGGCGTGGAGGAGAGTACTTGGGAACATGAGTCAAAGATACATGCTATGTACCCCTATATTTTGATGATTAGATATTCACTTGTAATGTTTTTAGATTTGTTATTGTAGAATATTTACATTTATGAGATGACTCTCTATTATTTATTGGTGTGGCTTTATCTCTTTTGAGAGTTATCTCCCCTGGGAGAGTTTTTAGGAGTTGGTAGTGGTTATCTCATGGTTTTTCGTTGTTCATTATAAACCAGTTGAGCTCCTATGGTAGAAAGTGCTTTGAGAGGTATCTCCAAGGGAGGTTGTTTGGATTATTTTTTATGTTTCCTCGCTATGTTGGTTTTTTATTCTCAAGGGTGATAATAGTTTTATAGAAATCTGATGTAAAGGCCCAAAAATCTTCGGTCCATTCCATTGTGAAAATGTGATGTTTGAGGTGTTTTGGGAGGTCAAAGAGACTTATTTCAACACTTTTCTAAAATTTCATGTTTTCCAATGGTAGCTCATTTCACCAGTGGGTCAGGAATGGTGATTTAGGAGATACGAGTCAGAACAGTGAGTTAGAAACGATGATTCTAAATGGTGACTCATGAAGGTAGATCACAAAAAAGTGACTCACGAATAGTGGATCGATGTCACGAAACAACCATGGACAACCCTAAACCTGTCTCTTCAATCGGCCCGTGACAAGGTCCCAAGGGAATTCCCGATACCCATAGGATGGAAAATAGTTCCTGGTATCAATATAAATTAATTGAGAATAATTTTTCCCACAAAAATGATGGATAAAAAACATAAACTAAATAAAACTACTAAATAAATGAATATGAGCTCAACAAACTGGAAATGGAAATAGGAATAATCTATGTACTGAGACATACCTCCAGTGAACTTGTGCGTCACCATAGAACATACACCACACTCGCTGCAAGAGAGATCCAAAACTAGACCCTAAAACCAAAAAGATAATGTAGGCATGATCACTGAGATGCTCAGTAGGAATGCCATAGTACAATAATGCCCAATGGCCATACCATTAAAAAGAAACCCAAAACATGCTAGTTTTAAAATAAGACATAATAAAATATAGTTTTTCATCATTTTAAAATTCAAGAAACAAGCTTTCATTTTCACTACAAGCATTTCTCTTTAATTTAATTTTCTATATTGGTTCTAAGCGTGAATTAACATTTCAAAATGAAAGGAGATCAATTTAGATTAAAAATATAGGTTTTACAAAATAGGGAAAAAGAATGAATCAACTGAATTGAAAATCATATCTCAAGCACAATGGAAAATCTCTAAGTGGATAGTGTTAGTTGGGGACCTAGGATCCTCATTCCTTAGTGAAACATGGTATAAAAACCATAGTGAACTACATTCTTGAGCGCGAGCCACTAGTAGGGATCACACCCACAACAAATTGGTCTCCAATCAGTCATCATTATGTTTAGTTAGTGTTGTAAGTATCAATACTGATAGACAAAACTAGGACGAACCACTTTTGTGTCATCTAGCATACTAGTCCGAGTCTGCTAACCTAGATACCCTAGATTCCCATGTGATTCATTTCAAGTGGTGGTGAGTTGTTATGAAGAAAACATATATGAACATCTCATTTTATTTACTCAAAAACACATCCAACATCTCACCACATATCTCCCACATTGAGTGTGTCCCCCTTTATATGTCACACAACAAAGAATAATCCTCATCACTACGAAAATTTCATAAATCACATATTTAACATTAACATTGTGTTTCAAAAACAATAGGGTATGCTTTAAGATGGACTTTCCACTTTTGTAAACCATTTTCAAGGTGCCAAACGGGACTCATTACATCAAAAAGAATAACTTCACTTTAGAAAACATGCTCACCCAACACTTTCATGTTCTAAGTCCATTTGAAATTCCAATTAACAATAAAGGATTCACACATTTTAAAACAACTGGAAACCATGTTTAAATCCAAGAAACCCATTTATGAATGGTAAATCACTATTTATCATTGAATTCACATCAAATCCCATACACTTTTCCTAACTTTCCAAATAGTGGAATTTCCCATTTTTAGATTCCCACATGAACTCATATTCTTTTAAATCATCTTACACAACTAATATACACAACAACATTTCAATAAATACTCGCTACAAACGCAAAACCAGTTTGGAAACTAATTTTGGAAATTTAAAATGTTAAGCATTCTAAAACAAGCATGGGATCATATTTTAATGAAAAATGAACATGTCAACACATAAAGAGAACCTGAAAAATGAAGGAAAGTCCAACATCAAGAATCACCATCACTTTTCATAACATGCATATACTATTAAATATTCAAAAAATATGTTTCAAAACACTCAAGAAATTAAGGAATTCAATTTAAAGGTATAGGAATTGGGACCTACATCAAAGTGGAACCTAACCAAACATTTTTCCCTTGGTTCTTTCTTACTAAAAATTGTTTCTCCCCTACTGAGCATATGCCACTTCACATAAATATAAGCACACCTAGACACTATCCACACATCTTCATGGCCATGAAAACAAGCAAGGGGATCCTTAAATATATTTTAAAATGAATATACTGGCATTCACACAACTACGCATTCATTTTTTACATATATACATAAGAATACCTTTCCGAATACATATATTTAACTTCCATTGGTAAATTTACACATAAATAGGTAACACACACACACACATATATATATACTTTTCTATGCATACACAGGTGATTTTCTTTAGTCTCCAGCGACTCAAACCCGCCTCAAGGACAATCCATGAAACTACAAACAACACTAGGGTCTCAAGAAAATAGTGGAAAGGGTCAACACACTCAGTGAATAATACTAGGAACCCATAAACTATAAAATACAAAAAATTAAAATTGTGTAACAATTAGAAGAGAAGGAAAACCTTACCCCAAAACAAAGGGGGAAAATAAAAACACCTCAAACCACCTCACCATTAGTGTTTGACTCCAAAAAACACACAAGGGATTACCAATGGACCTTCCACACCTCCTTTTAATAGAAGAAACACAAGGAATTGGACTTAGTCAATACAAATTATTTAGTCAAATTTTATAAGTCAATGGAGAGGCTAAAATTCGACCGGAAATAGGGAGCATGAGGAGCATGGAACCATTCCTCGAATCATCAGACAACATTCTTGAAGAAAGAGAGGAGGAAAATGAATGATCTTGGAGTCCAAAGGGTGGTGCAGAACACTTCCAATGTGGGGCTTCGGCTGGGGGTGTTTCGCACTGTAGGGAAGTCGCACCGAGGGGTAAACGGGGCAACGAGCAATGTATTTTCTAGATGGGGAAGGGGTTCTAGCCAAGAGTGTATAGTATCATGCTACTTAGTGAGATATGGAGGCTCCACACAACCCATAGGGGGTAGGAGGAGAGAAATGTGGGAGAAGTAAAGAAGAAATAAAGAAATAAATATCTAAAAAGAAAAGAAAAAACCCTAAAAACCATAAATATAATAATAATAATAATAACAATAAAAATAATAATATTATCAATATTAATAATAATAAAAAAAATTCGTTTTACTTTGTTTCATTCTTTTCATATTATATTATTTTTAAAAAGCCTTGAAACTGCGCACGATTTGGGCGCACATTTGTGAAACCATGCGCCAGCCACGCACCTCTATTATAGACCCCCATAATTTAAAAATTAAAAATAGTTTTACCCGAAACTCATAATAAAAACCATATAAAATTAAATAATTATTTTATTATGGTTGAGGTGTGACACTCGATAAATGTTAGCTCACCAAATGGTGACTTTCCGAACAGAACCTAAATGAACATTAACTCATCTAATTATGAGTCATCCAATTGTGTTTCATTTAATGGTGACTCATAAAATTGTGAGTCATCCAATGGTTAATTTTCCAATGGATATTCATCCAATGGTGACTCATCCAATGACGAGTCATCAAATGATGACTCGTCCAATGGTGAGTAATGAACAATGTTTCCAGTTTCCTATAGTTTCACCCGTTTGATGATATATTTGATATAAAACTGGATCAAACCCTTGTTTTATGGTATTTAAGTCCCATTAAAATCCCTTAAATCCTAACTAAATTTTACTTAGGGTCCTAGTTTCTTTTCTAAAAATGCATAATCTTGACCAAATCCACTTTTATGAGAAAATATAATCTGTATCTAAACCGCTATTCCATTTAGATTTTCAAAAGGACTGAGATATATTATTCCCTTATTCATATTCCTTTTTTCCCTTAATATGGGACACCAAGATTTCATCCACCCATAGGAGTAGTGTGATCAAACTTCAATAAATAGATCATTTTTCCCTTGATGTTTTCCAATTATATGCACACCCCCTGTTTTGTTAACACTCAGAATTGTTGATCCATCTTCGATATAAGGTATATAATACCTCCATTATTATATTTTCATTAGTATATTTCCTTTTATTTCTTCTTTCCTTGTGATGGCATGTGATCTCCATGCTTCTAATGGTGCATTCTCAGTTGTTTATTGGTGTAGTGGTGTCACGACATCCTCGGGTGGATTCAGTCGTTGTGTGAGATGTGATCATGATCTGTTGCATGGTCTATTCAGGTGTACAAAATTTCAGTGAGATTTTGAGGTAGGGGATTCATTGCTTCTATATTAATTTACATGAAATTGTAGAGATATCATGATTTGAAATCATGGATCGTAATAAAATTGAAATAATAAATATTTGAAACAGATTAAAGAATTGGTATCAATAGTACGTATCATTATACCATGATAACGGTTTGGATCTTGATTTTATAGAAAGTGTGATATATATTCCATGATTAGTTAGTATGTTTTTCTTGATGTAAATTTTGAAAGAACATAAATTCAGAATTAATTTATAATTAATTGGATAAAATATTAAATAGGCATGTTTAAGGAATCTATTTTTTGTGTTTCTTCGGTTTACTATTATTGGACCATATGAATAGTGAATCTATTAATTTAATATTGAATAAAAGAACTAATTGTGGGATTAAAAATAATTCCTTTGTGGAACTTGATTTTCCTGTTTTATTGTAAGGTGTGTGCCTTGTGTTCTAGAGCCGCAAGAGCTCATGGTGTGAAGGCAGGATGCCTTGTTTAGGGCCAAGTGCCTGGCTGTTTTGTTTGTTTACTACTGCATGTGATGTGATTCCAGTCTACGATAGCTGATCCTGGATGGATGTTGGGGTACATGGGGATAAGGGTCCCAGTTTTTTAGGCAATATTTGATTCCTAGATTGGATTGATACATCATCTTATGCATGAGTATGTGGGGGAGGACACCTGAGACGATGAAATGGGTTGAAGCTAGGCTTACCTGTTGATATGATATCTAGATGCTTATTGAATTTTTTGTTCATTTAGCTTCTTTACACTCACCACTTATTGAGGTATCTATTTTTTATAATCTTCTTCCAAAATAGGTGAAGACACACGAGGTATTCCATGTGCTTTCCATGTTTATATTCTCAAGGATGGATGTTTCTATGCTCCTGCTATAGGTGAAAAAGACTCAATGGGATACACACTGTGTTGATCCCCTTATGATTGGTAGCTTATAATGCTTCCCAAAATACCTAAATATCAAAATATGGAATGTATTAATGTTTTTATTACATTAATAAATGTTAACCCATGGGGTTGGAGAGTACTGGGATTCAATGTCGGGTATATATTTTTGAGAAACTGTGGACTCAGTTTGCTTATGCTTGGAGGGAATGGATCCTTGTTGGAATGCTAATTAAATGTAATCTGGAATTGATAAGGTTTACTTAATGGTTAAATAATTAATTAACTTAAATTAGATTGATGAAAAGGATAATGTAACTTAATGAATCTTTTTAAAATGGTTGTGTGCATATAAGATATCATGTCTTAGTAGTGGGAGTCGGGAGTCCGAGAGACGTGAGGTGTAGTTGAGTCTAAGACTAAGTTATGAACATAGTTTTTTTGAGCTATATTATATCATTTACCTTTTTGGTTTCTATATGATATTCCAAAATATCGGTTAATTAATGTAACACCTCGAGGATTCTGAGCCCTAGGGGTGTTTTCTCAAACATCTTAGTGGGAGGATGGATGGCTATCTACCCTCTTTGACCCTGCACTCTTCTCTTGTTAGTTACTTTTGTTGGTATGAATGGTGGTAAATTTTACCCATATATGTGTGTAGATGTATATAATGGATTGTGGTTATTTTATACACATATATTCTATATATAGTTTCCTATGGACTACTATAGGTGTGATGTGTATAAGATGTGATGGATTGAGGATCCTTACTTGGTGTATGTACTATAATGGATTGAGGTATAATACCTAATGTATGATACATTCTATGAAAGCTTTTATGACTCCTAGAAAATACCTGGTTACTTTTTGTTATGTGTACATGGTTGTGAGTTATATGAGGTTCTTGTTGTGGGTTTTCACCCAGGTGTCTTCGAGATAGCCTTTTTTGAGAGAGATTCTTAGGACGTGTGACATTGGGGTAAAGAAGAAAACCAATAATGAAGTGGTAGAGGAATACCCCATATTTTTTTATATAATATACTCCTGTATGTTAAATGTGGTGAGAGTAGCCATGGTGAGGTTGGGGACTTAGTATACCTGTTTAGGTGATGAGTTAGTTTCACTTGTTGTACACTATGTTTTAGCAAGTTTTATTTACTATTACACAAGAGTCTTTCGGGAGGATCCTACTGATTACACTGTTATTCTCACCCTATATTATATAAAATCTTTTTTAGGTCAGTTGAAGCAGGTTGGAGATTAGGCTAGTTACTACTAGCTTGAGATTTTCCAAGAGCTATTTGGGCCTCAGGTTCAC
Organism: Viscum album; assembly: GCA_963277665.1. Classification (NCBI taxonomy): domain Eukaryota; kingdom Viridiplantae; phylum Streptophyta; class Magnoliopsida; order Santalales; family Viscaceae; genus Viscum; species Viscum album. The sequence goes on from OY728164.1 coordinate 1,824,471,364, forward strand.
TACTGTTTTATATATTTTGGTACTTGCATTTTTTATTTTCAGTTTAATTATTTCTAACATGAAATTACATATGTTCACATAGGTTTCATTCACATTGTAGTCTGATCAAGAGTTAGTTGGTTTCAATATTATCTTTCTCTTTCGCATGCATTCTCTTTGTGGCCATTTCCTTTGATTTATGTGGTTACTATACATTTGGAGCTAGAAACCAACCCAAGGCCTATAGGAGGTGGTACTCAGGTGTCATTATCTCTCTTCTACCATTGTTGGCACAAAAGGGGAACACATTGTGGAGAGGGGTTCATGGTAGTTTTTATTGATCACAATGAATGCGTAAGGAATAAAAATAATTTTGGTGGTGAAAACTAATTAGGAGTAATGTTTTTTAAGACCAATTTTTTTGCAAGATATGCTGTTTGTGTTTCATGGTACCATGTAATTTTTTGAACATATTTCTTGTTTATTTTTTGATGTTTGATGTTAATTATTCAAATATTTAATAAAATAATATAGTATTTTGTGACCCTATTATTTTATATTTTTGATACCATGTCTTTTTTTATGGTAACATCATGGGATGATACATGTTTTCCTTTAAACCATATATCCAATTAATGATGTGATAATTTCATATTACATATTTTTATTTTAGGATTCCTTATAAAATGTAATTGTTAAACATAAAAAATTGAAATATTTCCTTTTAAATGTTACAATAAATCATTAAATATTAATTAAATTTCACTAATACATTCAAATATAAAGAATGATTGAAAATGATAACATTAATAATTGTTTTTTCTATATGAAAAAGTGCATGAACTCCACAACAGTGTCCACCACATAAAAACCATTATAATTTTATACTCTTAAAGACTCTAATATAATGTTGTCGTAGTCTCTAGTATCCTTGAGTATGTACGCTTGTTTTAAATGGGTATCCATATGTCGATTTTGATCTAGAATTAAAGGAATGATTTGGATTGAGATTTTAGCATAGGGTTTTGATAGAGGAAATCATAGAGATTTACATTAATGTTTGATATTAAATATTTGGAGGCAATGACTTCAGGTTGAAAATGGACAACTGGTAGTGACACACACCTATTTTAGGGCATGGAAAAAGAAAATATATATTCTTAATGTAGCACAGGGTCTATCTAGGGTCTTCTCACTTTATGAGTGTCATAGTTGGTTTAATCACTAATTATAATTAACATAATTGAATTGTTATTATTTTTTATATTATATATGAAAGTTTCAATTTTGGGGGTTTTGGAAAATTGAGAAATTAAAATAATAAAATGAAGGATTTAATTCTAAATACAGATGTGATCAAAATGAAATTAAGGAGGAAATGTTTTGATCCTAGGTTTCGATAACACAGGTTAATTTGATATATTTTTTTTCAAATTCAATTTTATAATTCATTTGTTAAAGCCTCACTAATGAATTACTTTTCATTGATTTATTGAGTGTGTGATTTTAGCATGCCTTTGCTGCACTAAACCACAACTTCTCCAACAATCAAATAGGATAACATCTCAACCAATAACATTATTCCTGATATACATGGCCCTAATGTATGTCATTTAATCTCTTCCGAAAACCTACACTCCACCATATGAATGGTTTTCCCATGAGAAGAAAGGAAAAATGAATTTATCAATGAAAAAATGGAATTAAAAATGATGTTGTGGTGGATAATTGCGACACTCATGAAAAATGATTTCATCCACCACAAATAGAATAAATACATTTTTTAATTGAAGCAGAATATCAAAAAAACAACATTTAACCTCTTTCAGGGAAAATCCTAAGGGTAGTAACTTTCCATTGATGAGAAAAAAGAGATCACGATGAAAAGATTGAAGATAGAAAGATAATTATAGTTGGAAGAGTAAGAAGCATGAAATAAAAAATGCAAACACTTGAATTAAAAATAATAATATGTGTTACATGAGAAAATAAAACTAAAATAATAATAGAAGAAATAAATCATAAATAATTAGCATGACCCTTGATTTCCTGTCTAATAGTGGTCGACTGGAGGGATTAGAATGGTTTGGGAAGGAGGAGTTCTCCTTATTTTGTAGGATAGATTATCAATTCGAAAGTCTCCACATGATAGCCACATTCAACGGTCGATTCATGCATGAACTCCTTTGTGATAGTTGTTTCATTGTTCATTCTCATCTCCCACCAATATAAGTATATGTGGCTATATGAAGCGAGATTTATTCCATTTTTTTACTTTGTGAATTTAATTTTTGTAGGGAGACCCTCCAAATTATATATCATTGATTTATTATGAATTAATGGTCTTGTAAAACTTTTATTCATGTATGTAATTTTTCATGAAACATGTCGATAAATTCCTTATCTAGCAGTATATTTAATTGTGGCTCCATTAGAATGTCCATCGTCGAGATATGAAATCATATTTAAAACATTACTAAACTATGAATAGTTTTCTAGCCTTGTGTTATGAGAAGATTTTGGGCCTCCAATTGAAGGATAGAACTCTTAGTATAGAAGGAATAAATTTAGCTCAAGATTTATGATATCCGAGAAAAAAGAATTTTATAATTTAAATTAGTTTAGAAAAATTTATATATGAAATACATAAAAAATAAAATAGTTAAATTCCAAAATTAGGCCATTTTTACAATTATGGTCAAAACTCCACAAAAACATAAATATGTTACAATTACTAAACAAATAACACTATTTTGAGTTTAAAACCATTTATATTAAATGAAAAATTATATAAAATATTTGTTCTATCAATTCCACCATAATTAAACCATTATTTTCCTCAAGCCTAAAATATCAACATTCAAAATCAGAGGGCACCAATGTTAGGAATATTCAAATTTCAATGCAATATAATCAAACAATATTCAATTTCAAATAAATAATTAAAATAGACACATAAAATATCAATTTAATTGATGATTCTTCCTTGAAATAATTATTTCACGTATTTTACTTTTCCCCTTTGAAAAATTATGGATCATCTTCTTTCATCCATTCACGCTCCTCAATTATTTATTATTAAATATTTCCTATCCTGATCTACCTCACCTAAATATTTTCTCTCATCCATCATGATACAATACAGGTGGTGTTATTCACATATCAGGAAAAAATCCTTATCCATAATCATTTCAAGGAACTACTTTATCCACTTTGTAAAGATAAAAGTCACATAAAATCATGAGGGATTTAATTAATAGTACAAATGAATTTGAGGATTAAGGTTGGTAGTAATTGATGTATGAAAATTTAATGACCAAAGAAGGATCCTTATATCTTATGTGAAATTCATGATATGAAAAATAAATGTTTAATGAAATTAAAATCCATTTTTATCATTTTTTGGTTCTTTTTTCTATTTCATTTTTTATTTAAGAGGGTGAAAATAACAGTGTAAAATTAATGTATATAAAACCTTAATTTAATACAATAATCACATCCAGACTTTCTCTTTAAAATGTTTTTAATCCCTTACACCATTACTTCATTAACCCCCACACTTCAATTTTTAAATATCATGAAAATACTAACAGGAGGGTAGGAATGGATAAAATTGGCTTGAAACGTGTCTAATTACTATAAATGTCATTCATGGTATCTATGGGATAAATAAGGTTTGATGTATAGATGATTTTTTTAGGATATCTGGTTTATAAAAATATACCTCAATCATTTTAAATGTGTTTTTTTACATTCATAGCATTGACAAGTTCAAATTCATGTTCTAGTAGGCAGATTTTCCCCAGACCACTCAAGAAATATGCTCATGATAAAATAGGAAGTACATGGCCTATAAATCCTCTCAGGAATGAGACATATGATTTGAGATAATTACTCAAGGCATGATTAATAATAAAAAAATAAATTAACATGAAATTCATAAAATCAAATCATGAAAAATGGTTTAGAAATTCTCATTAACATGAATGAAATATTTTTATCAAATTGAGAGCCCTCATTTTAATATTCATGGTTCAATTTAAAATTTTAGTTCTCCATTTTACTTAATTAATCATATCAACCTTGAAAAAATGGAATCATATGATTTATAAGAAACTCATTTATCCTTGGATTTTCAAATAAAACATAATTCAAGTGTGGGAATTCCATTACATATTAAAAGATCTAAACCTGTTTTTTGAAAAAAATGTATAAAGTTTAAAAGATAAATACAAAAAGTGAAATCCCTTTTGAAATGAATCTCATTCCTCTTACATCACTGTTTGGTATTGGTTGTTACCATCAAGAATCTATAAAATAAAACAACTGAATTAATAAGAATGATAATATGTCATTAAAGATCAAAAAATATAGAAGGGACTTAACTATATGATGAGTTAATTACTATGAAATGAAATTGAAATATAAATTCCAAGAAATATTGTAATGATAAATCTTGGTATGATCCCCCAAGTGGGCCCCGAATTTAGACATCCTCTAGAGGGTAGTTCCATCTATTATCCAAAGTTTTATGGTGGTTGAGGATTCTTGGATTTGAAAAACCACATATAGATTTTCCAAGAATCTAATTCTTTATTCGTGAGGAATAATCCATGAATAGAGTATACTAGATCCTCCACCCCTCACAATTAGTTATATCTTTCATGGTTGGGGTAGGATGTAGTATGAATCATCCACATTCTTGGTTTCTATGTGTGAAACATATTTCTAAACGAGATTCACATGGGATGCATGAGATGAATGATAAAAGGGGAAATAAACAGGTTATTTAAATGAATAAATTTGGAATTTTTAAAAACTAATCCCTCTCCATTCAAAAAAGAAGCCTCTTTTCTAACTTCCTTAGACGCAAAAACCTGGATTTATTCATGATAGGTCTTCTAAAATATATTTTCATCAAAATCAAGGATCTTCATGTGTTCCTCAACAGGTGCACATCCCAGTTCTTCTTTTTCCTCCAAGGCATAATAAAGACAATAGGATTATGTATAATCAAAACAAAAATGAGTGATACCCAATTCAGATTCTATAAACCAAAAGAGATTGAGTCAATGAAAGGTTCAACTCCCTGTGTTTTTTTAGTTTCAATAAATGCCTCTGTGGTAGGTGCATCTTAGAGCATATTATCTAAGCATGGAGCCCGGTAGTCAGGCTCCTCCATTTTAACTTCAAATTCCACCACATGGGTTGTATCTTCCTTCATTGATGTTTGATATTATTATTTTTATGGTTTGGGGAGATCAATAAGTTCCTTACATTAATTCCATAATCTATCCCGTTTTTGTTGATCCCCCACAAATAGTTCAGCAGGAAAGTCTTCTTCTTTACCACTTTAGGTAAGAAAGAGGATCATCTTATGGTTCAGGTTCATACTCAGGTTTAGGTTTTTCTATTGATGTTTGGAATTATGTATTTATCCAATCTAGTTTTCTACAGAGACCTTGAACAATTTCATCAACCTCTTGAATATCATACGTCAGTTTGTGTTTTTTCACTTTCTCATAGAACTTTTATGGTGGAACTTCTTTAAAATAGTTGGGAGGAATCGAGAAGTACTCTTCTTCTGTCTTGGACACTTCTTGAAAGAATTTAGGGAAGTACTCCTAGAATTTAGTGAGATATCTAGCCAATCCATTAACTAATGACATAAATAATATTAATTAATTCAATAATATTCTAATCACATCAATTACTCTAGTTAATTCAACAATTATCTAATCACATTAATTACTCTAGTTAATTAAAAAAATAACTAATCACATCAATTATATTAATTAATTAAACAATTAAGTAATCACAACAATTTAATTTCTAATTCATCAATTAGTTTATGAAATAAATATCCCTAATTATTAATCCAATTAATTAAGTACATCCATCCAATTAATTAATTCATCAAATAATTAACCAATATCCACAACTAAAAATCCCATAATTAATTCCACAATTTATTATCCCATTAAAAATATCAATATTTAATAATTATCCAAAAAATTAATTATATAAATTCTCATATATCAATATATCATAATTGATTCAGTAATTAATTATCTCAACTAAATAATCTCAATATCTCATTATTAATTAAAAAATTAATTATCCAATTCACTTAAATGCATCGACACAACAATCCCAATTAATTAATTTTACAATTAATTAATCCAACTATTTCAATTTAATGAACAGAAAAATCCCAATTAATTAATTCACCAATTAATTCTTCATGTCAAATCCATTAATTAACCCTAAAATTAATTAATCACATTAAATAACAAAAATTAATTGTCTAATTAATTATACATGACAAATTAATTAGCTAATTAAAAATTAATTAATCCTATTTAATCGATTCAATTAATTAATAAATTTATTGTACACAATAACTCAATTAATTAATTACCAAATTAAATAAAAAAATTTAGTATTGACAATTAATTCACAAAATGACTTCACACATCAACTCCATTAATTAGTTCCTCAATTAATAAGACATAATACTTTCATTAATTAATTCAGTGATTAATTAATCCAATATAACCCAATATTTAATAAAAAATTAAATAGTCACATTAATCCATCAATTAATTCATCAATTAATTATTCCAACATAAACAATTCAATAACCCTAATCAATTCATCAATTAATTATTCCATCTCAACAAATTCAATATCCTCAATTAATACCTCAATTTATTTTTCTATCTCATAATTCAATATTATGATAATTAACTCAATAATTAATTATCACTAATAAAAAATTTAATATTCCAATAATTAATTTAACAAATAATTATTCATGTTCTAAAATCCCAATATCCAAATTTCACATTTCCCTTAATTAATTACATGACTAAATTAATTAATTTAATCAAGAACACAGTTTCAAGAATGAATTTTCTAAACATCTATTAGAAATTATATAATTGCATACACATAATTTTAATAAATACTACGAGATTTGAATTTTTTATCACCTGCATCAATTTTTGATGAATGATTTCCCAATGGAGACCCCCAAAATTGAACATCACAACGATGTAGAATGTTTCTTAGATCTAAAACCTTAACTCAAGAATAAAAAATTAATGATCTCTAAGATATAGATCGATATTCAAAATCCTAGATATAGATTCATCAAATCAAGATATATATCTAGAGAAAAAGACAATAATTTCACAAAAATAATGAGATAATAAAAGAGGATTAATAGGAAAGCAACAAGATATAATCCTCTTACTGGTAGGGGTGAATTTAATGGCACGATCCCATACGCCTGGTTCTAGTGCCTTATTTGATTACATTGGCATAAAAACGTGGAATAATCATCCCAAGGGACTGATTAGTTTAGAATTATTGGAAACAAGATACATAAACAAGTTAAACGTTACAACATGAAATGAAAAACAACATAGAAACTCCGTAGACACATCCATAACTCTTAGGATATTTCTTCTTGTGATTTATAATAAAATTATTCAAGTCCTGAGAAATTGAAACATAATGAAGGGGTGAGATTTAATGATCAGTAATGGTAAAAAATAGAGAAGAAAATAACATAAACATTATAAATGGTGATGAATTGAAAACACATGACTTTAAAAATAAACATGAACATAATATAGTAGAAATATGAGTTGAGTAAATATTTCCATAACATAACATAATCATGGGTATTCAAGTATTCAAAAAACCACATGAACCATTTATACTATTTTCATAACGATGTAATACCTAATGCAGGACAACATAACCATACCATCAAAGCCCCGTGCCAAGAACATAAATAATCATTTTGTCAAGGCCTTGTGCCAAGACCGTAGTTTGTCTCATGAGACTTACCGATGCACTGAGGGGATATAGTTGGCTCCAACAAAAACACAATATGTCTAATTAATTCTTAATATTACTGGGGATATACATAAACAACATACACGTTCATATTGAAACTAATATATGAAATGTAAATAGATTTCCCCGAATATTAAGCATAAACGCTAACCATTCGAAGTAAACTGATGAATTTTTTTAAGATAGAACATACCTAGATAAAATAATAATTAACCATTAAATAAAATATTTTATATAATAAAATGAATTATTAATCCCAATAATAAAAAATAATCAACATGAGTGTTGAAATAAATGAATATACTCTTATAAAATCATCGAGTAATTCTTGAGATAAATACCCCTTTTACTTTGAATAAAAGTGTTTTTTTGGAAAAATATTTTTATAAAAATAAAAGTGAATTTATATATTAATTTAATAATAAAATGATTAATTTTACAAATCTTATTTATTCCAAAAACATATTATATAATTACTTTGAAAATATGTAAGAATTTGAGAAAATCCCTTGAATCGGGCTTGTATTACAGAAATAATTTTGAATGTTCCTTTTTAAAAGTGTAACTATAAAAAAAAATAAGGAAAATTTCTGGTTGGTAAACATATATAGAATACTCAATAAAATTATATGAGGATTACATAATAATATACAAGAATTCCATTCAGGTAATTGGAAAATAAAAGTAACAAGAATGAAATTGGAGGTTTGGGTGTGAAAACTGTTACCTTAAGTTTGAAGGTGTTCCATTATTGAACATATTCTCCTGGAATATGAAATTATACTTATTAAAAACATATTTCAGAACCTAGTAGGAAAATATTTAGTTTATCATTCTTATTTTTAGTTCATTTATTCCCTTAGTGATAAGTTATTATATTTAATTTCATCATTCTGGAGTGTTCATTTTCTACTATTTTCATAATCGATTCATTTGTTCTTAAGTAATGGAGAGGAATAGATGTAAATATAAAGAATTTAAATTTAGTATTTTTTATGAACATAGAGAAGTTTTAATATTCATTTCAATCATTTGGTTACATAAAAATAGGATGAATCATTAGATGAAATATTTATGACATTAACTAGGATTATTTAACAGTATTATTAGGAACTAGTTTGGTCATTCAATTTAATAATATGTATGTATATGGGTTCATGAATATTAATTAGGTTATAATACACATATTAAAATATTTTTCAACCATCAAAATGGTTTTATGATCATTAATGAAGGATAAATTGATGAACGAAACTTTGTCATCCATGAAGGTTATAATTTGGAACCTCATGGGTGTTGATTTCGTTTATAATATAAAACGGATATTGTAAGAATATTGATGATGGTTCTCCCATTATCATGATATATTTCTAGTATATATATGATAGTGTATTTATCATGTTCATTTTTAAAGAGGAGGTGGGAGAGGATTACAAATGAAAGGAACTTCAAATGAAACTAAACTAAAAAGAAAGGTGCTTTACCTCTTGATATAACCTCCTTGGGAACCACTTTAGGGGAAGATGTTTTTGTATTTTGGAAAGAACAATAGATTTTTGGACGTGGAGAGTGACTAGGGAAGGGTATTTAGCCAGAAAATTGAGGTGCTACAAGGCTTAGCTAACGGAAGAGAAGAGGGAGTGGTGGGGAGTTTTATAGTGGAGGAGAGGAGTAAATTTTGTATATTTAATTCATTATTTTATTATTTCCCTCAAGACAGCCAATAGTGTTGTTTCATGGGATCCATAATAGTAATTAGTGTATTAGAGTCCAAACTATGTGTCTATACATCACTTATGATATCTTAAATATTGTATTTAACTGATAATTTGTATATACGGTATTTTATCGTGTTGCACTATTCATAAACAATTCATGAATTTCATAAAAATAACAATAACTCACCCCTACCACTATTAGATGTGTTGAATTCAAAAATTATCTTCATTTTTCAAAAATAAATTTATAAATTTTATAAATTTAATTTTTAAATAAAATCACTGTTAATTCAAAAAATAACAATTTTAAAGGTATAAATAGTTTTATATCACATTGAAAAATTAGTTAAGATCTAATTTTCTTATTACCATATGAAAATAAAATAATACAATTATTTACTATTCATAGGGGTCATATTACTAATCATATTACTAATGATAATGGTATGTTACTAATCACCAAAAATCATGTTTGTTATATTTGACTCCAAATGACTTACTGATCACAACTCTAGATGACTATTTTTCAAAAATCAAAACATAGTAGAGGAAACATTGTGTTTAATGGATAGATTATAAAATTAATTTATTTTCAAAACCCATGGGAGTTACATTATCCCCTCCATACAAAAAGTTTTTCCTTGAAATTCACAAAATGTTACCTAAAATGATTCAAGTATGTCTTAAACATAAGCTACTTAGGCTCCCATGTTGCTTCCTCCATCTTATGGTTCCTCCAAGGAACCGTTACCAGAAAAGTCCCCAGATTTCTCAATACTTATTCTTTGGTATCATGAATCTTGATAAGATTTTCACTATAATATATATTGGGTTCAAGTTCTATTTCTTCATTGGTGAGTACATGTGTTGGGTCTAGAATTTATTTCCTTAACATTGATACGTGTAACACATTGGGAAATTTGGAGAGACTGAGTGGAATTGACAAATGGTAAGCTACAGCTCCAATTTGATCCAAAATTTCAAAAGGTCTGATGTACCTCATACTTAATTTTATCTTCTTACCAAATTGCATAATACCCTTACATGAAGATACCTTTAAGAAAACATGATCTCCTTCTTGAAATTTCAAATCCTTCATTCAGTTATCAGCATAGCTCTTCTGCCTTCTTTGAGCTATTTTGATATGGGTTTGTATAATAATCACATTTTTTGTTTATTCTTCAACATGTTCTGGGCCTACAAGCTTTCCTTGACCAACATCATCCCAGAAAGTTAGAGTATGACATCTCTTTCCATACAACACTTTCATATAGTGCCATCTGAATACTCGAATGGAAGGTGTTGTTATAGGAAAATTATATGAGAGGTAATTACTGATCCCAAAAGCCATTAAAGTCGTGTGAGAAAGACCTCAACATGCCTTCCAATGTTTTAATATTTAATTATGATTGTCCATCAGTTTGTGGTGGTAGGCAGTGCGGAAACAAAGATCGGTATCTAGGGCCTTCTAATGACTTTTCCAGAATTGTAATGTAAAACAGGGACCATGAAAAAAATTTGATAAGGGTACTACCTGAAGTCTTAGAACTTCATTAATATATATTCTTTCTAAACGTTCAATTGTTAAATCTTCTCTTATTGCAGGAAAATGTGGTGATTTATTAAGAAGATCTACAATGACCCATATCCCACCATTCTTTCGTGAAGTCCTTGGTAGCCCCATGATAATATCTATCACAATATCATACTATTTCCACAAAGGAATAGGAAGGGGTGGCATGACTATTTTAGGAAATTGTCTTCCAGCATTCACCTATTGACACACAAAACATCTTGACACATAATCAGCAATCTCCATCTTAATAATTTCCCACCAAAAATATTCCTTTATATATCTATACATCTTTGTGATATCAGTGTGTATATAGATATTAGATCTATGAGAATCATCCAATAGTTCCCTCTTTAGCTCAATAATAACAGGAACAAAAAGCCTATTTCCAAATTTCAAAATGCCACCTTCATATACGGAGTTAGTTAACATCCCATCATCTGTAGCTTCAATTTTCTTTTGAAACTCCTCATAAAAAACCTAAGGAAATTTTATCCTTTTTAGTAAAGATGGTTTGGAAACCATTTGAAAAATTAGTGATGTGTTACATTCCATGATAATTCCCATATCCATATTTACTATATCCATGAACATAGGATCTCTTTCAACTCTCATATTATTCAAAATTGTGTGGTCCTCTCTTCTCAAATCATCTGCAACCTTATTTTCCTTCCACATATGGTACAATATTGTGAAATCAAAGTCTTTGAGTAGCTCAATCCTCCTCTATTTTCTCATGTTGAGTTCCTTCTATGAGAATATATATTTCAAACTCTTATGATCTGTATATATCTCACATATTTCACCATAGAGGTAATGTCTCCAAATCATTAGAGAAACGATTACTGTCACAAACTCAAGATCATGAGTTGGATAGTTTTGTTCATAATTTGTATCTGCCTAGATGAATAGGCAATCACTTGATCATTCTTCATAAATATATAACCAAGTCATTTCATTGATGCATCGCTATAGATATGAAAACCATCAGTCTCCAATGGTAGGGCTAGGATCATAGAATTCACTAAAAAATTCTTCAATTCTTCAAAACATTCTTCACATTCTTTTTTCCATATGAACTTAACCCCTTTTAATGTGATCTTGGTCATTGGGTTGGCTAAACAGGTGAAGTTCTATATGAAATTCCGATAATAACCTTCTAAAAAAATAAAACTAAGTACCATATTTATGTTCGTTTGAGTAGGCCATTATTGAAAAACCTATTTCGTGAAATGATCTTATGATATTCCATCCTTAGGGACAATGTGGCTCAGAAAGGAAACTTGTTGGAGCCAAAAACCACACTTGCTAAACTTCCCATAAGATTCCTTTATTATCAGAGTTTTCAGAATTGTGTGCATGTGATTTTCATAGTCTTTATATATTTTAGAGTATACTAGGATGTCATCAATAAACACCACCACAAAGTCATCAATAAATTCCTTGAAAAAACAATTAATTAGATTCCTGAAAAATAGATGGTGCATTAGTTAGTTAAAAAGGCATTACTGTACATATTTAATGCTCGAACCTAGTTCATAATTCTATTTTTGGAATGTCTTTCTTCCCCAAAAGAAACTAATGATATCCAGATCAAAGATCAATCATAGAAAAATATTGGGCTCTATGAATTTGAACAAATAAATCATCAATTCGTGGTATATGATACCTTTTAATTATTATAATATCATTGATTTCCCTGTAATCAACGCATAGCCTCAGCGATCCACATTTCTTCTTGACAAAAAGGACAAGGGATCCCCATAGAGAAACACTAGGTCAAATAAATACTTTATAAATAAATTACTCTAGTTGTTTCTTTAGTTACACTAACTCCAAATTGGCCATTCTATAATGGACCTTTGATTTGGGCTTTGAACTAGAAATTAAGTCAATGGAATACTCAATTTTCCACTTTGGATGTTATCCAGGTAAATCCTCTCGAAAGACTTCAAAATATTCTTGTACTACATGAACATATTCAATTTGAATATTTCTTTCATAACCCATAGATATTGATTTCTCTTCCTATTCAATAATTGAATTTAGTAGCGCTATTAGGGGTGGACTAAGATGATAATTAGATGGCGATTTTTCTACCCTAAAGACAAGGTATTCCACACCATTCCCATAATTGTAACATTATTCTTCTTGCAATAGATCTTTGCATCATAATTTGACAGCCAATTCATACTGAGAAGTATATCAAATTCAATCATTGGTATGATGATAATGTCAGCAACTAAATCATGTTTATGAGTAATGAGGGGTAATAACTAACACTCATTTGTTGCAATGATATATCAACTTGGGTTTTTGACTGATAAATCCGATATTAAATCAAATTTGAGATATCTAATTTTCATAGAAAACTGGGAAAATATAAATTAATGCGATGATCTAGAATCAAAAAATCATTGGCTATGTTTTATGAAATGATCAATATACCTGCCACTACTTCATTAGGAACCTTCAACCTCTGCAGTTGTGACCGCATGATATTTTCCTTTCTCCCTTGGCCTTCATTGGGGAATGTTCCAATGAAGATTAGGACATTCATGTGCATAATGTCCAACCTCTATAAAATTTTAGCACAGATCATTGGTTGCCTTTTTCTTCCCCTTACAATCCTGAGTTAGGTGGCCTTTTTCTCCACACATGTAACAGACTCCCATTCCCTTCAAAAATGTGCCAGGGTGTTTCTTCCCACAATTATTGTAGGATTTATTTTCAACTATTACCTTCTTCCACATTTCCTTATTTCATTTCCTAGAGTTTTTTTGCAACCCTCATCTTCTTTTTCTTTCCCTTAAATTCATAAAACATATAAAATTTCTTTTCTGTCTTCATAGCACATGAAACTGTATCATCATATGATGAGAAATTTTGGGAGACTAGATCCCTTCAGAAGAATGGTTTCAAACCATCATATAATCGATCAAATTTTCTCCTTAGATTTCATATATAGTATACAACATTCCTTGATAACCTTGTTATGTTAGCTTCATACTTTGGAACATTATCATCTTCCTTTTGCTTCAAATTTAAGAAACTTCCTTTCCATATCCTCTTACTAATCACAAGGAATGTATTTCACTAGGAATATTTCATTAAAGTCCCTCCATTACATATCTTCTATCTCTTCCTCCTCCTTTTTTTGTTTGGGATAAACGATCACCACTGATACGCATCTCTCGATTGAAGATAAACTGCCACGACAACCTTCCCTCTTTCATTACATCTCAAAGCATGAAATATATCCTCTAGGAAACTTATCCACTACTCAAATAAAAATGGGTATATAGTCCAATTGAATGATGGAAATTTTTTAGTATAAAGAGATCTAACATATATCCTCAACATGGTGATTCCAGATGCTCTATATGGGTATGTTTATTATTCATAACCTGAGTAAGTTGTTCTGATATATTTATATGTTTCTCCGCACCAGTCACAACACCAGATCCAACATTATTATATTTCATCGTTGGGAAATCCCTATAGGGGACACACTCATTTTTTCAATTTCCATTCATTCCACTAGGTTCTATTTACAAAAAATGGCATACACAAGTTTAGGTTATGAAACATAATGAATAATATGAATGTAGAAAAATACTTAGCATAAATCGAATTTCTATGCATAGCTTATTTATTAAATCATAAACATGGTGTCTTTGAAGAAAAATTTACATTTAAATCATTCATAATTGAATTAAAAAAATGTATATTATCCAAAGCATATCCCCCAGGAGTGACATAACCAAGAGTGCATCAAGACCCGCTGCCATGTACTAGGATACCCTTGGTCAAGACTGAAACTTCTTGTCGGAGCTTTCACTCCTAGGTAAATCTGTTCCAGTGCCACCTCTACCAGCTCATATCCAGATAGAGATGTATAATTTGAATGATCCAAATTATCTATTCTTTACCAAAATACTAGGATGTTCTTTTATGTTTATCCTAAAAGACTATCATTGAGACTCTTCCCTAATCTACGTTTTCTAAATCTAGTTTCCATGTTTTCTACCAAACTTCCTC
The DNA here is from genome assembly GCA_963277665.1 of Viscum album. Taxonomy (NCBI): domain Eukaryota; kingdom Viridiplantae; phylum Streptophyta; class Magnoliopsida; order Santalales; family Viscaceae; genus Viscum; species Viscum album. The sequence continues at coordinate 1,824,486,544 of OY728164.1, forward strand.
TAATACCAACTGTAAGAACCCCATCTCAGCTGCCCAGATCTAGTGCCTTATTTAATAACATTAACATAAAAACAAGGAATAATAATCTTGAATGACCTATTTGTTTAGTATTATTGGAAACAAGATACATACACAAGTTCAATGTTACAACATGAAATGAAAAACTACATTGAAACTCCTTAAACACGTCCATAACTCCAAAGATATTTCAGAATGTCTTTCATACTATAATTATTCATGTTCTGAGAAATTGAAACATAAGAAAGGGGTGATATTAAACACTTTGTATGAGAAATAAATAATGCAGAGGATAACATAAACATTAGACATGGTGAATAATTGAAAACACATTCCTTTAAAAATAAACTTTAACATAATATGGTAGAAATATGAGACGAGTAAATATTGACATAACATAACATAATAATGGGTATTCTATAAGTCAAATAACCACATGAACCATCAATACTATTTTCATATTGATGGAATGCATAATGTGGGACAACATAACCATACTTTCAATGCCTCATTCCAAGAATATAAACAATCATTTTCTCAAGGCCTTATGCCAAGACCGTAGTTTGTCTCATGAGACCTACCTATGAACTGAGGGGCTCTAGAGGCCCCCAAACAAAACTTACAATGTTCAATGAATTCCTCATATGAATGGGGATAAACTTAAACAACATACACTTTCATATTGAAACTAATATAAGAAATTTAAATAGCTTTCCTCGAACAGTAAACATAAACACTGACCATTCGAAGTAAACAGATGAATGGATTTCATATAGTACATACATTGATAAAATAAACATAAACCATTAAATTAAATTTGGTAGATGATACCATGAAATATTAATCCCAATAATATATAATAATAAAAAAGAGTGTTAAAATAGGTGAAGATACTCTTACAAAATCTTCGAGTATTTCTTGAGATAAATACCACTTTTACTTTGAAAAGAAGAGTTATTTTAGAAAAATATTTGTATAAAACATGAAGTGAAGTAGTAGATTATTTTAATAATAAATAGGAGTTATTTAATAATGGTTATGGTTTCCATAAAAATATTATAAAATTCCCTTGAAAATATGTAATAATTTGAGAAACACCCTTGAAAAGGGATTGTATTTCTGAAATAATTTTTATAGTTCCTTTTAAAACGTGTAAATATCAAAAAAATGAAGAAGGTTTCGGGTTTGTAACCATATATAGATCACAAAAATAGATATTATGAGGATTAAATAATAATATTATAAAATTACCTTGAGGTAATTAGACAATAAGAGTAACCCTAATGAAAATGGAGGTTCGGGTGAGAAAACCCATACCTTAAGTCTGAACATCTTCTGCTCTTGAACTTGATCTCATGAAATATGAAATTAGAGTTATCAATAAATTATTTCAGAAACTATTAGACCTTTATTTAGTTTATCATAATTATGTTTAGTTTATTTATGCCTTTAGTGATAAGTTATTATATTGAATTTCATCATTCTAGAGTGTTCATTCTCTACAATTTTCATAATCGGTTCACTTGTTCTAATGTAATGTAGTTCAATGGATGTAAATCTTCATAATTAAAATTTAATATTATTTATTAACATTTAGATGTTTTAATGGTCATTTCTATCATTTGGTTACATAAATAGAGGATGAATCATTAGATGAAATATTTATAACATTCACTTAGATTATTTAGTGGTATTATTAAGAACTAGTTTGGTCTTACGATTTAATAATATGTACATATTTTAGTTCATGAATCTTAAATAGGTTATAATACATAAATTATTGTCTGGTTAAACCATAAAAATGGTTTCATGACTAGTAATGGAATATAAATTGAAGAACAAAACTTCTTCGTCCCTGATGGTTATAATTTGGAACCTCATGGACGGTGATTTTGTTTATAAAATAAAAGAGAGAGTGTAAGAATATTTATGATTGTTCTTTCATTCAAATGATATAATTATAGTATATAGATGATATTGGATTTATCAGGATCATTTGTATAGAGAAGGTGGGGATAGGATTACAAAATAAAGGAACTTGAAATGAAACTAAACGGAAAAAGAAAGGTGCTTCACCTATTGATATAACCTCCTTTGGAACCTTCTTAAGAGATAGGGTTTTGGTCTGTTGGAATGACCAAGAGCGTCCTGAAAATTCAGAGTGACTAGTTAAGGGTTTTTGGGAATAACTTTGAGGATTATCAAGGCTTAATGGAGTAATGAGGAGAGGGAGTGGTGGGGGGTTTTTATAGTGGAGGAGAGGAGTGAATTTTGAATAATTAATTAATTATTTTATTATTTCCATCAAGAAAACCAATAATGTCATTTAATGTGACCCATAATAGTAATAAGTGCATGAGAGTTAATACAAAGTTGACTTATTTCAATTACGATGTCATAAATAGTTTATTTAATTGATAATTTCTATATACGATATTTTACTATATTTCACTATTCATAAAAAATTCAAGAATTTATGAAAAATGCAAAAAAATTACCCATACCATTTTTCGACGTGTAGAATTTAAAAGTAAACTCCATTTTTCAAAAATAATTTTCTAAATATTTTAAAATTAATTTTTAAAAATAATCACAGTTAATTCAAAAAATAACAATTTTAAAGGTATAATTAGTTTTATATCACATTTAAAAATTAATTAATATCTCATTATATTTTTACATTAATAAAATAAAATAATAAAATAATTTTATATTCATAAGGGTAATATTACTATTTAAATTAATATTCATAAGGGTAAGTTACTATTCACCAAAAATCATGTTTGTTCTATCAGACTCCAAATGACATACTGATAAAAACTCTTGATGACCATTTTTCAAAACTCAAAACATAGTAGAGGAAAAGTTGTGTTTCATGGATATATTATAAAATGCATTTATTTTGAATAACATGGGGTGTTACAAGGAAAATCATCAATCTGGACTTCAAATTGTGAATAACAGAGTTCAGGAAGGCCTGTAATTCAACTGGAGAGCTCCAAAATTGTGAAAGCGGACCTAGGATCAAATGGGGGATAATTTGAGGTTAATTTGGGGGTCCAAGTAATTAAAAAACTAAATTTAGGGTCAACTAATTCCAACACAAGGTTTGTTGTGTAGGGGAACATTGTTTTACATTAACATGGTTCTAAACCATGAACCTCTTTTATAGGGGTTCAGGATTACTCCTAAGAGGACGCACAGATTGAAAAATTGTGCAACAACCACGTGAATCCCATCTATTAGGGTTTACATGGTTAGCTGGGTTGGGGTGCACAGTTTTAACTAACCATGGGCCAACCCTTCACAACCCATTCTTTTTCCATTTTTTTCTAAAATTTCACCCAAACACACCCCAAGGTAAAATCCAAATGAAAATTAAACCACACTAAAAAAGAGTACCTTTAAAAAATCATGATAAAAATATAGAAAGGTTTTTGTTATTACACTCTCCCCACCTTATAGTTTCTCTTCCCCATGGTGCTCTAATATTCCAAAAATATTGGCCTTTGAGCCCTCACATCCATTTCTCTCTCCCAAGTTTCTTACTATTCACATACAGGATGCCACAATATAAGAACTGACAACACATTCTTTACCCACAACACTTTTTCACCTAGATATAACACACATATAAAATTATACTAAAAAAGGGAACATCAGTCTCGAACTCAACTTCAAAAACATACCCGACGTGTTTCCCAACTCATCATGTCCAACAACTGCAAGAACCCCATACAACATTGGGACTTATCCTTTCCATCAAAAAAATATGGAATGGAAATACATCCACCACTTCAAAATCCCACTTGGACTCTCCCCAAGGAATTTAAACAGGCACCATATCAGTTCCACATTGGAATTTTGATGCCCCCACTTCCAAACCATGGAATTTCTCTATACACCTACTTTCTACACATCACTCTCCACCTTTGGAGCTTTGTTAATACTGATTTTTCAAGAAACTCACCCACTACAGTATTCATTGACCTCTAGTCCATCCTGAGAACTACATCCATAAACTATTGATGGAAAACCTTACACAATCAATTTATACATATTCTGCTTCAATAAGTGAAACCTCTAAGAGGTTCCATATCCAACCAAAACACATTTAGGTAGCTATGTGTAAATTAAAATATTTCATAGAGTACTTGGGATGATTTCACTATAGGGGAAATGATCATCAATAATTTAAAGAACACTAAGAATTCATTGATAAATACCACAACAAATCATCCATCACTAATGTTACCTCCCATTATGGAAACAAATTAACTTGTTGAAATAACCAAGATTCTATGACTACCTACAAACCATCACACTGATCCAAAACCAGATGACCCCTTAAACAACTCACAACAGAGTTCTCCAACTAGGGCATTCTCACTACAAATTTCCCACATCAAGGGACAAATACCAAAAAAAAAAGGATTCTTAATTCAACATTAACACAGTTTACAAGAGGGTTTTACACAAAACCCTATCAATGTAAGAATTGGTGTCCTAGAACCAACTTTTTTTTACATTGATTACATTTAATATTTTATGTAATAATTATTAAATTAAATATATTATTACATTTTGTTCATTATTTTTCATGAGTTTAAAGTAATAATGTTACAGAGTATTTATCACATAGATAAGGTCATAGTACATTCCCTCAATGATGAAAACATTGAAGTTGTATGAAATTAATCTTAATATAGTTCTATATTTAGATAATATACTATGATTGGACACATAGTATATACATCGTCTGGTGTGAATACTTATACAATGATGAGACTTCTTCTCTAGAAGACCGCACATGGTAATATCCAAGAAAGGATATTATGAGAATATACATGCTAATAGAAATTCTACATGTTCTAGTGTAATCATATATTCTTACCTATGAGCATGTGTAATGGTGCTTAGACTTTAATATTATCATTGAAGCATGTCACGAGTCGCATAAAAATATTTTATGATGACAATTGTCATGACATATGTTGGTGGGAAGTTGGTTAATTTGGGTGTTTCACAAATGAAATGTTATTAATGGATAAGTCAAGGAACGAATTTTCCATTCCATCTTTATAGAAGTTGATATCTAAATCCATTGATTGAAATAGAATCTTCACCATAAATTCCATCTCCACTGTGTATTGATGAGTTTATTTTTCAAATAAAAAGAATGATATAGCGAGAATATAGGTTGCTGACACCATCACACAACCTTCATGATGAGATATTATACTAAATGGATTATATTACATAGTGATCATTCTTATGTGGTTATCGTCATTCCAAATTTATGTTCTTTCTCTTGGGTTCCATGATGCATTTCTAGATAGTAATCTTGTACATTTGGTAAGACCACCTAATGCCAATAAGAAAAAATCCCAGAGGGTCATGCACTAGGTTTTTTTGTTGGTACCAATTAAATTCTATTTGAATTTAATTAATGGAAAAAATATTATTCTCAAGACTGAAGAATAATATTATTCAATTTATATTGATCGCATAAATTAAATAAATATTTACTCAACATATTGTGAATAAAATATATTCATTTGTATTATTGAATATTTAATAACTATTAATTTACAAGTTTGTGTAAAAATAGTTCTTTATGAGAATAAAATATTTATTAGGGTGTTTAATAAAATAAAGAGGAGTTAGAACTGACCAATACAATGTCCAATGATAAAATAAATAATTACAAGAAGATAAATATTATTTATCCATTTTGCGCATGTTGGAACACAAAATAATAATAATAATAATAATATTGTTATTATGTGTCATGGGAATTCATTAATGGTTATAAATATGTTTAATGGATGTTAAGAAATTATATTTTGTAACTGAAATACCAGATTCATAAATAGACACCTATATCTATTGTGTAAAACATTTCAAACCAATTCCATGTTTGGGAATAGAGAATTGTTGCACATAATAAATTCACTCTCATCTCCTCCTCCTCTCTCCCTCTCATGATCAAGAAACCCAAGACAGAATTTCATCAAGACTGAAGAATGATAAACAAAGAACAAACAATTCAATACATTTGATTTTCCAAGCTAGAACCTAGATAATGAGTGGCATTTGTTAGAGACCATTCAAGAAAATGTTGATCACCACTAGATGGATTATACCTTTGGATCTTCACAAGGGAAATGAAGGTAATCTAGAAGGGCCTTTTTTGAATGATTAACTATCACCATAGAAGAAATTTTCTAATCCTAGGTATTTATTTCATCAGATATAAAATAAATTAATTTTAAATATAATGTAAAGGTTATTATCTTCTGGTTTCAAGAAATTATTATTAAAATAAATATTAATATATCACCTTCCACTACAACACTCCCACTATGATCAGAACCATCAAGTGGAATCAAAGTCAGGTAAAATTTTAATTTATAATTATTTATTTGATTTTTGATCTATGTGCTATCATGGTCTTATTTTTCTTTCATGTTATTTGTTATTTAATCTAATTTGATTTAAAATGTTATTCATATATTAACCATATTCATCCAGTTTTTCATTTTCATGGATATTTAAGAACAAATGAATAACGATCATTGATACGATCAGGGAGTGGCAATGATTTGAATGATAAATCTGTGTATCATGGCATGATGCTGGAGCACAAGTTGTATACCCATTCATATTGTATCTAGATGCAATAAGAAATTAAATACATGTTTTTCATTTATTAAACACCATGTGTTGGTTGGGCCAACCTGAAACATGACAAGAAGATACGGGGATTGTAGATAGCATTTACACACTGCGTAGTCTGGCCAAGTCAACACACTGAAACCCCAGGCATGTGACATTGATATATGTCAATCAAGGAACATGGTGTCTAGATGGATGTACATGCCATGCAGTCTCTCATTAATGGAAAAAATTTAACTTATATTAAATATGAAAATTTGTATCACTAAAATCATATTTTATTGATTGTCACACAATTATGTGTCTAAAAATTTAATAATGTCATCAAATAATTTTAAATAATAAATAATTTATATTAATAAATATGTTATTAATGGTTATGATGTTTATTTTCCATGAATTCCAAATTTATGGGTATCTCCAATTATGATCGGATGATCATTAAGATGAAACAAAATTAATTAATTTATAAATTAATTAGTACAAGAACATTCATCTTAATAATAATGAACAAATATTGAAATGAATTCTATGTAGTTTATTTTTGTGTATTCATTACATGTATGACTGATAATGAGCGTGAACATGACCTATGTATATGTTGTTATTTATTTAATTATATTTATTGAATGGCTTTTCAATTTTTTTAATATTAAATTAAAAGATGGCCTACAAGTCATCTTTCTATTCATTATTATGTAAGACCTACATGTACAAGGATATTTATGTAATTCTCTTTAACCAATCCTTCGGTTCCTCTCACCTACATTTGAGTAATAAATATTTTTAATTAACAGAGCATCCCAAGGCACTTAGAGAGGGTTTAGAAAAATCCATAATGACACCAACCTGGTGATACATAGGTGGACCTATGGAATATTGTAGTTCATGCCAATTCCACCATAAGAAGTAATTTATCTTAGTATATAGGTTGATTTAATGATTGTTCATTAAATAAACCATTAGATAAGCCCATGATTGAGTCATTTAATTAAATACTTATTTTCTATCTAATGTATTAAAATTATATTTATTGATGCAATACTGCGATCAATTATATGATTGAATTAATATGAAAAGATGGAATTTTAATAATATTGATTATGTGTGAATGTTTTATCCAAATATGGTTAAATAATTTAATAAACCTACACTTAAATATTAAAAAGATATTTAATGTATAAAACAATATAAAACATTATATATCTCAAAATAAAATCCTTCAATCTAAAATAAAGTCATAATAACCATTTTGTTACATGATTTGGAACGAAACACAATAGAACTATGTGTTTGACCAACCCTTATTGGGACACAAAATTTTATAATGGGAGTTCTTATTAATGTTTCGATTTGACTTAACTAGTTTACATAAAGAGGAGTATCCCTTTCATGACATGGAGTAATTTGGAGGAATTTTTTGAGAAAATCCATGTCAGGATTTTTGGATTGGGGAGTCCACTCAACGGATCAAGGATCTGTAAGCCCATAGTTGGAAAAGACTTTCCTACCTAAATACATTGAAAACAGCTTGACCAAACCTTGTTGGAGTTATGTTAAGGGGAATATGGATCCTTACCACTATAATGTCTTATAAACTAGAAATTTCTTGTTAAATAGTGAGGGATATTGGGACTTGATAAAATAGTGGGAGATTTAATGAAATGAATTAATTTTTTATTTTTCACAAAATAATTTAATCATGATAAGTACTAATAAAATGGAATTTTTAATTTTATAAAAAAAGCACAAGATCATCATCCACAAAATCCTTACAATCATTGTTGGATAAATACAATCACTTCACTAGAAGTAACTTATATGCATGTTTTAGATACCTTTGTGGTATTCTATGCCATGAATGGAAATATAATATGCCTGAATCCTCAATGCCTCATCCGCCTACTCAGAAGGTGAGTGATGAAAAGTTCTTAGTCTATGAAAAAATTATTAACGAAGTTGTTGACATTGAATTTTTGATGATTTAATCTATGTCTAGTGATCTCATGAAGTCTCACAAAAACATGTATGCATATAGAATGATTGAGAACCACTGTGGTATTTACCAATAGAGAGAATGATAAGAACAATTTTTGATTTCCAAGGATCTATTTAAGAGTAATCTTGGAGTGGGTTCCCCAGCTGGGCCTCAGGTAGTCAAGCTCATTGGATACATTTAGAACATATAGGTTATAGATTTTAAACACCCCACACAATTAGGAACCATTCACATTCTGGACTCACTCCCTTAATTATTCTCTAGTTTTTTTGTGAATTTTAATATAAACAACATTGAGAAGACTCTTCCAGATCCTCTTATCCTTCTTCTCTATGTAGATAAATATATAAAGTGAAAAAAAATCTTTCTGTCCTTATTATGAACATCCATGAATGTAAAGAAATGATATTTAAGTCCAATACTGTTTCACTCCCTTCCAATAAGAAGAATATAAAATGGGAAACAATGGAACCAGATTCTATCTATTTTTCATGTGGAAATAAGGTGAACTGGATGAAAAGATACACCCAGCTAAAGAAGTAAAGGGATGCTTAAGGTTCACTTGTTATCGTGCGTAGTTCAACTATTTCTATAAATTGGGTGTTAGATGTAGCATGTGGTGATCACATATGTATTCCAATAAAATAACTAGGTATATTCAAGAAAAATTTACTAAGGGGAGGGAGATCTATGAGAGGAAAAAAGAGCTAAAATTGTTTCTATAGTTTTTGGGGACTACCACCTCACATTTCCAACCATAATGATATTGGGTTTAAAGGGTTTTTATTATGCGACTTATGTTACCAAAACATTATTTTTGTATCAAGAATAGATACGAATGGATTCATTTTCAAATGTGGACATATATTTTTCTTGTTTTGTAAGGATAGAATTTTTATGGTAATAAACATTTACATAATGGTCATTATGTGTTGGATTACATGAAAAGAGTAATAGAAATAGACAACAAAGTTACATTACATGACTCATAACACACCTATCTTTGGAATCACCAACAAGGTCATGTAAATAAAAAATTCCTGAATAAATTACATCAAGGTGAATATTTATATTCTTTTAAACAAAAAAAACTTGCTGAATGTCACATGTTTTATAAGAAAAAATGACCAAATCCACATTTAGTGTGAAAGGAGAAAGGATAATGAGTTTCTTGAATTAGTTTATTACGATGTGTGTGGACAATTTCCTATTGATGCACGGGGTGGGTAAACATACATCATAACTTTTACTAATGATTTTATTTGATGTGGGAATATTTACATAAAGAAGTATAAGTCTGATTATTTGGATAAATTCAAGGAATAAAAGAATAAATTTGTAAACTCGATGGGTACAAATATTAAGAAACTCCACTTAGATCATGTGAATAATATCCTAATCAATAATTCATTGATTAAATATAAGATTTTGGGATCTTATCCTCACTCACTTCTCATTATATTCCTTGGTAGAATTGTTTAAGAAAAAGGAGGGACCACCCCTTTTTTGGGCATGGCAAGATCAATTGTGAGTCATTCTAATATTCAATTATTCTTTTGGGGATATGCGTTACAGACAAAGACACACATACTAAATAAAGTTCCAAATAAATCAATTAATAGTTTTCCATAAAAGATTTTGAGTGGAATAAAAACCATGTTATCAAATTTACATGTGCGGGGAAGTGAAGATTTTGGGAAGGACTCTTTAGGTAAAATAATTGTACGTCGAGGAACAACATGTACCTTTTTTAGATACCCCAAGAAAACAGGGGAATGTTACCTATATGACCCATCGAAAAAAAGTTTATAGTCGAAAGAAACACCATATTTCTTGAGAAGGAGCACATATCAAAAATTGATTGTGGGAGTGGGATAAAAATCGTTAAAGTCATGACACAAATCATAGAAGAGTTGGTACATGATCAGATTCCACAAAGCCCCATGGTATAAGAAATTACTTCAGAGAAATAAGAACTGTGTAGAATTACAAGTGAGGTTAGAGAACCAGAACCATCTGGTTTTCTAGTAAACGAGGATTATGAATCATTATTAGTAAATTATAATAATCCTCTAACTTATAATGATGCAGTAAGTGGCACAAATGTTTCCAAGTGGCATGAAGTTACGAATTCTAAAATGGATTACATATGCGAAACAAATTATAGATTTAGGTTGATCCTCATGTGGGTTTAAATAGTGTTGGTTGGAAATGGGTATCCAAGAAGAAACTGTACATGGAAGGATAAGTAAGTACCAAAAGGCACGACTAGTGGAAAAAGTGTTTAAACAACATCAAGGAATTGACTACGACAAAACATTTTTACCACTTGAAATTTTGAAATGCATCAGAAATATAATTTCCATTATTTCATAAAATGACAATGAGATTTGGAAAATGGATATCAAAACAATCATCCTTAATAGGAACCTTTATAAAGATGTATAAATGACATAATATAAAGGGTTTGTGACTCAAACAATTCTAATAATATATTCTTGTTGAAAAATAATCCATTTATGGATTAAACCAAGTTTATACGTCATGGAACATTCATTTTAATTAATTCGTAATGGAATTTGTTTTTATAAATAATGAATGTGATACTTGTGTCTAAAATCAATTTAGTGGGAGCACAATCGTTTTCTCAATAGTATATGTTGATGACATATTACTTATTGGAAATGAAATATCAGTCTTATAGTTTGTTAAAGAGTGGTTGAAAAAATGATTTTCATGAATGGATTGGGAAAGGAAACATATATTCCTTAGATAAGATCCATCAAGATAGATCACTGAATTTTTTCATCCTATGTCAAAGTACATACATTGACAAGATATTGAAGTGATTTTGTAAAGAATAATCTAAGAGGGGATTGTTTCTAGCATCAAATGGCATTCATATTTCCCAGAAAATGTGTCCTCAGACCCATGGAGAATGAAATGTAATGGCAAGGATTCCATTTAAAGAAGCGATTGGGATAATCATGTATGATAAGCTATGTACTATCCTAGATGTCACCAACACATTAATTGTGATAGAAAGATATCAAGATGATCCAGGTTACCACCAATGGATGGAAATAAAGTCTATCCTTAAGTAGTTGAGGCATACTAAGGATATGTTCATAGTTTGTGGAGGAAAAGAGAAACAAGTCATCTGAGGATATGAAGATTCTAGTTTCAAAACTAATCAAGATGACATGAAGTCACAAAACAGGCACATCGTCACATTGAATGGAGGTACTATGAGCTATAAGGGCTCAAAAAAGGATATGGTTGAAAATTCTATTGTAGATTCGGAGTACATTTCATCTTCTAAGGCAACTAAAGAAATGTTGGGAAGAAAAATTTCATCATAGAGCTTGAAGTGGTACCTAGAAGTAAATATTCCATCACACTCCATTGTGATAATACTATAGTGGTGGCTCTCACAAAAGATCCAATGGCACAATAATAGATAAAGCACAAACTTTAGAAGTATCATCTTTTGAGGGATCTTTTTCAGAGAGGTGAAGTTTTAGTGAGAAGCATTTCCACATAAGATAATGTGGAACACCACTTGACTAAAGCCTTAACTCTGTAAAAACATGATTATCATGTGAGGTCGAGAGGAATACAACTCATAAAAAGTTTTCTCTAGTCAAAGTGGGAGTTTGTAAGAGTTGGTATCCTAGAACCAACTATTTTTACATTTATTACATAAATATTAAATTTATTAAATATTAAATTTATCATCTTATTGAAAATTTCTCATCGTTCTATAAGAATTTAATGTAATATTTCCCAATGGTATTTTTTTCCTTGATAAGGTCATAATAGTACCTACTGTTAGGAAAACCATGGAGTGATATGAAAATATTATTAATATAGTTATGTGGTTTTATAACATACTATGATGCGACATATAGTTTATAGACCATCTGGTCTGAGTACATTTAATTAGATGAGACTTATTCTCATAAAGTCCGCAAGTGGTAATCAACAAGATAGGAGATTATGAGAACATACCCACTAGTGGGAATTATGCATGTATTGGTGTCATCAGATATTCCGATCTAAGAGAATGTAAAGTAGTCCTTAGACTTTAAGAATATCATTTATTCATTGCACGAATCATGTACTTATATTTTCTGATGAAACAGCCACACCATATGTTTTGGGATGTAGGGTATGTTGGTTGTGCCACGAATGAAAAGTTATTAATGGATAAGTTAAGGAATAATTTCTCCACTCCTTCTTTATGGAAGATGATATCTCATCCGTTTGATTGAAAAATAAATATCTCCATAAATTATCAGACTATGGTGTAACAATGAGTTTATTTCAGATAATCCAAGAATGATGTATCGATCATATAGGTTGATGACACCATCATGCAACCTTCTTTAAGTGATATTGTGATAAAAGGATTATATTACATAGTGAGTGTTCATATGTAGTTGTTTTCATTATGACTTTAATTTATGTTTCTTGTGTGCCATGATCTTCTTCTAGACAGTAATCTTGGACTTTAGGAAATAACACATAATTCCAATGAGAAATCATCCCAACGGGTCACATGCTTAGTGTTTCTGGGGTTGTCTATGAAAATCTATTTTAATTTAATTAATGGAAGAAATATTATTCACAAGACTGAGGAGTAATATTTTTCATGTTATATTGATCACATAAATTAAATAAATATTTATTCACCATATTATGCATAAAATATATTTATTAATTGTATTGAATACTTAATAAATATTTATTTACTAGTTTGTGAATAAAATATTTATTTAAGAGAATAAAATATTTATTCGGGTGTTCAATAAAAGAAAGAGGAGTTCAAACGGAACAAGACAATGTACAGTGATAAAATAATTATTTACGAGCAAGTAAATATTATTTATCTATTTGGTGCATGTCGACACACCACAAATTATTATTATTATTATTATTATAATTATAATTATTATTATTTTTTGTAATGGGATTTCATTAATGGTTATAATTATATTTAATGGTTTTTATAAAATTAAATTTTGTAACCAAAATACTATCTCTATAGATAGACACCTATGTATTGTGTAAAACATACGGAAAAATTCCATTTTTGGGAATAATGAATCGTTGAATAGAATGGATTCTCTCTCGACTCCTTCTCCTCTCTCCCTCTCAAAAATGAGAAAACTGAGAGAGAATTTCTTCAATACCAAAAAATATTCAATCATTAATGAAAAATGTAAGACATTTTATTCACAACGCTAGCACCAGGATAATGAGTGGAATTACTCGAAGACCGTATGTGTGGATCACAGCTAGAAGGATTATACCTCTGAATCAACACAAGTATAACAAAGAAAATATAGAAGGTGATTTTTATACAATCAAAAATCATTAGTAAAGAATGTTCCTAAACCCTGGTATTTATTTCTTTAGATATAAAATAAATTAATTATAAATATGATGTGAAAGATATTCACTCTTGGTTTTGGGAAAAGATTATTAATAGAAATTTTAATATATCCTCCTACAACATAATTCTTCTATTGCACCTAGAACAATCAATAATGTCTTACCCCTATCTCCCAAAACATGGTTAAAACTGAAGAACTATCTGTACCCTTTACCATTATACAACAAGGTCCTAGTTAACAAGGGTTAACACATTCTCGTTATTCATGTTTTTATTTAGACACCCATTTATTCTCATCTTGAATCGTTTTAAAATATTTCTCAACTTCATATTAGGCACCATTTTCAATTTAAATTCAAAAGAATGGTAAAAATATTTCATGTTCAACAACTTACCCATAACCCATTTTAAATTGCATGTCAAAAATGATGCATGTCACAATAACCTAGCGTGCCTTGAATGATGCATGAAAACTCAAATCTAATTCTATAGCGTTCTAGGTGTAAAATATATGAAAATATCAAAATAAATAATCCCATAACACAACAAGTCCATCACCCAAGATGAAATAATTTTCAACTGTAATAGAAAAAAAATAAAATAAATTCCACCCCGGGTATATGGGTTTTCCCCCATATATGTGGTATATACTCTCATTCATGAGCTTATAACCAAGGACTGACTCTTCCTACTCTGATGTCTACCTTTCCCAAATAGTATGAAAAGAGGAAAATAAAACAAAATGGGACTCGGATTCAACTTTCTAACCTCCCGAACCCTGTAAAACACACTGATTCCTTGAACTAGTCAATCAAATGACCTCAACTGTGCCTCCTCATATGCCAGAGGATGCTGACTAGTATTGAGAGTCTATTATTAGTCTAGGGAGAGTATACCCTATTTTTTTCATTCATTGTAGTAATAAAAAAGTCGAAATAAATAATAATAATAAACAAAATAACCAAATGATATAACATATCCAGAATTGTAATAGTATCACAAGAAGTCCAAAACTGAAAAAAAAATCAAAAATAAACAATAGATATGCCATTCAATGTACTTGCTTAGTGTAACACTGCAACTAAAAAGTAATGAAAATGAAAACTCCAATGTGGGTCCCAAATGGAATCTGGTTCCCTCATCTATGATCCAACCCCAAAACAGCCATCTAAAATAGGGTCCTTTCCCATTTTCCAATCCATAAAACACAAGACTGTTCAGGTACCGATAAGGAAGCCCGAGTAGTGCGTTAGTACAACTCAGTAGCCCACCACCAATGGCGTCTAAAACAATATCCTTTAAAAAATATGTATGCAGTTGTATAAAGATGTATTTACAATGTATAAGTAAACAAGTATCTCATTATGATTTATTCCTTACTTAACCATATTGACTCTTGGGTTCCCTAGGACACCCATACCTCAACCCCTGCTCCAACTCATGTTAGAGCCTAAATTGTTCCTAGTTAATATCATATCTTAATACCTACTTCGGCTCATGTTGAAACCTGATGTATTCAAAGGGGATATCATATATCAACACCTACTTTGGCTCATTCCATGTCCTGGAGTATTCCCATGTGAGGTCATATCTTAGAGTTCCTTTGTTACTTGAATTCCCATGATAGCTTTCATACTACACACAATAAAATGACCATGTTACCATCGTTTAATTAATACATGAATTACTATGTTCCCATTAATACATGATAAATTATAATGACCTTGTTGCCACTTTTTTATTCATACATGAATGATCATATTACCATTAATACATCACACATTAGAATGACCGTGTTCTAATTCATACATCACACATCATAATGACCATGTTTCCTTTATTACGTCAAAATTTAGAATGCCTATGTTCCCATTCATTGACTAAAATTCAAATGAACATGTTAACATTCATATATCACACATTAATTCAACAATTAATTATCCACAAAATTTCCATTACTAATTCAAAAATTAGTTAAACAGAACAATTTATTTAATTTATTTAACAATTAAGAAATCATATCAATAAGATAAATTAATTAAAAAATTAACTAATCACATCAATTACTCTATATAATTCAACAATTAACTTATTACACCAATAAAATCAATTAATTCAACTATTAATTAATCTCATCAATTCATTTTGTTAATTCAAAAACTAAGTAGTCAAACCAATTACTCTAGTTAATTCAACAGTTAACTAATCAAATAAATAATGTTAATTAATTAAACAATTAATTATTCACTTAAATTACTCTAATTAATTCAATAATCAATTAATGAATTCAATTCTATTATTCAATTCAATAATTAACTATTCACATCAATAACATTAATTAATTCAAAAATTAACTAATAACATCAATTACTCTAGTTAATTAAATAGTTAAATAATTACCTCAATAATATTAATTAATTAAACAATTAACAATTAATGTCAATTACTCTAGTTAATTTAAAAATTTACTTATCAAATCAATAATATTATTTAATTCAAAAATTAAATAATTACATCAATTTCTATAGTTAATTCAACAATCAACTATTCACAACAATAATATTAATTAATTCAACAATTACCTAATCACATCAATTACTATTATTAATTCAACTATTAACTAATCACATAAATAATATGAACTAATTTAACAATTAACTAATCTCATAAATTACACTAGTTAATTCAACAATAAACTAATCACATCAATAAAATTAATTAATTCAATAATTAAATAATCACACCAATTACTCTAGTAATATCATTAATTAAATCATTACATCAATTTCATATCAAATTCAAAAATTAGTTTATCACATAAATCACCTTAACCAATTCCCCAATTAATTAAGTATTTAAATCCAATTATTAATTCAACATTTAATTAATTAATACCCACAACTCAAAATACCATAATTAATTCCACAAATAATCATCTCATTAATAATATCAATATTTCAAAATTAATTCAGAAATTAATTATATCAATTATCAAATCTCAATGTATAAAAATTAATTCATCAATTAATTATCTCAATTCAAGAATCTCAATATATCAAGATTTATTATCCAATTTATTAATCCAACTCAATCAATTTCATCAATGAAATAATACCCATTAATTAATTAACCAATTAACTGATCTGGTCAAATACATTAATTAACCCCACTATTAATTAATCACATTAAATCACATAAATTAATTAACTAATTTATTACACACATCGACTCCATTTATTAATTGACAATTAATTAATCATATTTAATCACTTCAGTTAATTCACCAATTAATTGTACTCATCAAACCCATTAATTAATTCCCCAATTAAGTAATCGCATTTATACTATTCAATTAATTCACTAATTAATTGTACACATATACTATATTAATTAGTTCTTCAATTAATTAGTTAAAATACTTCCTTTAATAAATTCATTAATTAATTAATACAATCAATCAAATTATTTAATTAAATAACTAAAAAACTACACTAATCTATTAATTAATTCATCAATTAATTATTTGAAATTAAACAATCCTATTACTATAAGTAATTCATCAATTAAATCATCCATCTCAATCAATATAATATCCCCAATTAATTCCACAATTAATTGTTCTATCTCATAAATAAATATTTTTATAATTAAGTAAACAATTAATCATACCTACCCAACAAATATATATTCTGATAAATAATTTAACCATTAATTATCCATGATCTAAATTCCCAATATCCCAATTTCACATTTCCCTTATTTAATTAATTCCCCAAATTAAATAATTTAACCAAGAACACAATTGGTAAACATATTATAGAAATTATAAAATTAAATACACATAATTTAAATCAAGACTATAATATCTAAATTTCAAACCACCAACCTTAATTTGTTAATAAATGATCTCCCTACTAAAATACCCAAAATTGAACATCATAATGATGTAGATCAGGATCCGAATCAAAAACCCTAAATCAAGATTAAATAATTCCAGATCTGTTAAATATAGAACTAGATCAACATGCCTTGATTTAGATTCATTAAATCATGATCTAGATCTAGAAAAATAGGGAACATCATCTCACCAAAAGAATGAGAGAAGAAAAAAGGATGAACGAGAATGAAATGGTATATAATCCACTTACCGAGAGGGATGAAGAGCTTCGATTCGGGCTTCTAATCATGAATAAAAAATATTTGTAAGTCTTGTAATTTTTCTAGAGCTCCAAAATCTTGAAAGAGTACCTAGGGTTGAATTGGTGTATTTGCAGTCAATCAGGGGGTCTGAGTATTTAAAAAAATAAATTTCAGGTCAACATAATTCTCGTGCATGGTTTTTTGGGTAGCGATGCATGGTTTTCCCTAACCATGAAACTAAATCCTATGCCTATATTATAGGGGTGAATTATTACACAAAATAGGGTGAATGGTTTCTCCTAATAGGGAACATGATTTTACAAACCATGCCCCAACTATGAAAATCCACTCTATCTGGGTTCACATAGTTTGTTGGGTTGGGGCACAAGACTTGCTCTAACTATGAGCCAACCATTCACAACCCCCTATTCCTAAAATTTTCTAAAAATTTCATCCAAACACACCCCATGGTAAATCCCAAAAAAAATTACTCAACACTAAACAAATGAGTACCTATAAATAAGCCCAAGAAAACGCTAAAAAAGTTTGGGTTCTTACGAAATGGGAGTGGATAAATTATTTAACAGTCCATTAACAAATACAAGGATCTAAATTATATAGTTAATAGATTGGTAGATGCAACTAATTGAATTGGAATTCTATTCAACTAATGTTGATGAAACTATTGATTAACCGACTCAGCCTTCTACTGAACTTCCTATGAACTGACATTAGCTACCTTATAGCAAACCAAATCTTAAACACACATTAATTCATGAATTATAACATAATTTCCAAACAATAAAATCTAAGGATTTATAGGTCTATTTTCTATTGATGATTAGTTAAATAATACATAATCTTAAACCTAAAAATATATTATTCAAAACTCCACAAAGATCTTCTAACTCTCATAATTCTTTTAAAACTGCATAAGATAACCTGAAGAAAATATATAAATGGTGATATAATAATAACATGAGAGTAAATGAGAATAACATTTTATCATAAAGAGAATTATCCTAAGCAAGAAATCATTGAATAGGTCAATAAAAGAATAAAATCATGGAATTATAACCATGTGGTAACATCATAAATCATGACATCATAATCATATGACAATGATAATATCCATTAAAAAATTTAGTATTCTAACCATTATCAAAACCATTATATGCTCATACTAACCACCTTTATAACAGATCTTTTTTAGGATAACCACCCATGCACCATTCATGGAATATCAGGAGACATTAACTTACTCAATGCAATTAAGTTCTTTTCCAAACCCACACATCAAATTATTATATGTACAATCATTTAAGTTCCACAAAAGAAAATAAATCATACATAAATCATATGCATGATCAAACCCATGATAAGGATGTGAGTTTCTATGATTGTAATTTAAATCATAATTGATTGAAAAATAATTATAATTCATTGTATGGAAATATTGAACAGAGGCGGTGAATTTTCCTTTTAAGGTATAATAAATTATTATTAATTAAATATCATTATCATAGTTATAATAGTGTCAATTGTGTATCAGAAATAAAAAAATAACACAAGATGTTTTTACAGTGTCTAGATCAGCAATATCCTAGTCCACTCTTCAATCTTATATATATGGTGAGAAGATTGGTATTCAGTAATACATAAATTTTGATAAGGAGTGATAACTTAATTATAGACATACACACCATTTTCTCACTTGGTGGTATAACCTCAACCTGAATTTTGAAGGTGTCACAACCCACCTGACTTCTGTCAAGGAGTCACAACTCCAAAATCCTTTTAAATGGTAGGAACAACACTTTTAGACATATTTTGGTTGATAATAACAAAAAAAAATCTAGATTACAAATAGAGTGAAGTAAGAAATACAACAATGAAATTAAAAAAGAAATTACCCAAATAGTGGAGTAGGAGATGCTGAAATTCAATGATGCTCAAGATCTTTAACCAATTCAGTAATTAATGATGAAAATGATGGATTTCTCATGATCAATGAAATAAAACATTGGTTATCGTCTAGATGAAATACACAACAAATTTTTTATAAATGTTGTATTTTTTCTGTCTCTAATTGTGTCAACTTCTATTTACAATCCTTCTTCAAAAATATTATCACATTTTTTGTTCGCAATACAATATCTAGATGTGTTTCTTTATCTAAAATATTCGTGGGGCTTCTCCATGGATAATCATAAAAAATAGGTTATAAAAATAAAAATCATTTAAAAATAATACCATTACTAAAATTTGAATTAACATGTAATGTCTTTGTACTCATTTAACTATACATATAACAAATTCAAAGAAAATCAATAAATTATCATTATGATAAATGATAATTAATGAAATTGATAAAACATTAAAAAAATACAATTGTGCATCAATTTTTATTTCAAAAGATACAAAAAATGGAATGAAATAATTATTATCAAAATTATTATAATATATATCCATTTTAAAAATCAAACAAATAATAAAAATAATTTTAATGTCGTTATAGTAAATAAATATATAAAAATAACACAAAAATAGATAATTTAGAAAATATGAGTTTCTGTAAAAAAGGAAAATGTCAAAAGTGACCATGTCACAAGCTAATCATGTGATTTTGTGTGGTCTGTATACCTATCTTGCATGATTGTTATACTAATCATGCAGTTATGCATGGTCAATTAAAAAATAAATTCACGGTAAGATTTTAACTCATTTGGTCGGGTGGCAAGAAGAATTATGGTAATTATAAATTGAAAAATAAATAACGTGTTACCCACATGTTAAAAAATGGAAGCTCCATAGTAAGTTCCACTATAAGTTCATATTAGAATTCCTGATAAGGAACATTCCATGTAACAACAAAAAAATATTGTTCATGGTTGGTTCAGTGATGTAATAACTATAATGAATGTTTGAGGGAAACTATAGTTGAACTGTGGTTTGAGATTCCATCTTTCATTATAAATTTTCTACATGGTGATCTTCTAAAAACGAATACGTTGCACCAAACACCCAATTGATACATCATTTTCTTTTCAAATGGATACGTATCAAACAACTATGTTATTTTCTTCTTCAGTCAAATATGTAGAAAATGACTACATGAATTTCATTTAGCATATGACGACATTGAATCCCACTTCTCACAATATAGTTATGTCAGTTATTCTTTCAGAAATTAGGAAATGTAAATATAATTTAATTAAAATAACATCGAAAAATTAATGTAGTTTAAAACAATAATTTCAATTAAAAACCTACAAAAAAACAATAATAATATAAAATAATAGATCAAACAATATTCGTTTTTTTAAATTGGAAAACCAAAACAACTCCTCAAATTTCCACTAAATTTTTCAAATTTATCAAAAAGAATAAAGAAAGAAAAAAATATTAAGCATTGAATTATTAAGTACATGAGTTTGTATAGTTTTAACAAATAAATACCTGTAATAATGAGAATTATAAAGCAAGGTATAACTCCCCGCGAGTTTATGCAGTTCCAAAAATAGGGAAATAAAAACCCAAAAAACCAAATTTTAGAATGCTTCCAAAAATCTAAATGTCCGTTAATCCCAATTCAAAATAAATTTTTTCAAACCTTATAAAATTTAGAGATTTAGTAAATACATATTATAGTTTATTTTTTACAGGAATGTATTCCAAGTCAATGTACCCTTTATTAAAATGATCTCTTATGAAATTAAATCTATCGTCTATATGATAATTCCTTAAATGATGTAAGGGGTTTTTATATATTGAAATTGTAGAAGCATTATCACATAATATATGAATAGTTTTTATTTAATCATTAAAATCACAATGAATTTTTATTATTTAGAGGTATTGAGATAAAAAATTAGTAGCATCAATGTACTCACCCTCATTTGTGGACAATACAAGTAGTAATTTTTTTTGAACTCTAAAAAAAATTCATTTATATATTAATTGACACATACCTAATGTACGCTTCTAGTTAAGTACGTAGCATCTAAATTCAAAATCAAAAAATGATAGAAAAATTAAAAATAGTTTTGATAGGATTAAAATAATCAAGTGGTGAGAGTTCGTTTTATATTTTTAATTATTTTTTAACATAATATAAGTGGATTTATTTTTTATTAGACTAATATGTAGAACACATGAAAACAAATAAAATAATGTTAGTACTTGATGATGTAAGATACAGAAGGCTTCTTATCATTCATCTGTATAGTTTATCACAAACTTATTTTCCATATTCATATACAACCAATTTAGAATTGGTGATCATTGGTGTTCTCATAGTTTTATAAGAATAAGGATTTATTTTTTAACCATATAATTTGAATATATTCACTAATTTATAAAAATACCTTCTATTCTTTATAAAATTTGATGACCAATGAGAATGTATAATCCCCTTCCAATAGGATCATATCAAATTTATTAGTCATTAATTTTAAAAACTCATTAATAAGTATATAATTTATGATATAAGTACAATATCATCAACACATATTTATAAAATTAATATATCATTATATATATTAATTTTAAATAAGGTTGAATCAACCTTCCCTTTATTAAAAACATTTTCTATAAAAAAAAATTTACTACGTCATACCAAGCTCTTAGATCTTTGTTTCGACCATATCATTCTTTAGATGGTTTTAAAACATGAATTTAAAATTCATAAGTTTCAAAACCAGTTGGTTGAATAGAATATACCACTTCTGAAACTGCACTAATTTAAAAAGAAATTTATATATCCATTTCAATCAGTATAAATTTTTGAAAACATAAAAAATAGAAAAAAATATATGAATGGATTCTAATTTAAAAATTGGTGAAAATTAATTTTTAAAGTTAATTTTTTTTAAATAACCATGGGAAAATAATCTATACTTTTTTATAACTCCATTACCACAATCATATATTTTATTCTAAAAAATACAATTGGTTCCGATATATAGTTTATCTTCAGACAACTCAACTAGATTCTAGATGATATAATATTTTATTATTAGTATTTTTTGATTTGAGACATCCATTTTAAACTTAAACTAGTATATTCAATATTTATTTTTTTGTAGTATAAAAGTTTTTATCTTTACAAATCCATCAATTTTTTCGGAAAAATTATATCCCCCATTATTACGGTCATGTGCATATAACACTGGAACAACATGACCCTACATTACACACCCACACACAATCAATCTAAAAATAATAAAAAATTAAGAAAATTATAATTCTAAAAAACAATAAATAAAAAAAATTCTTGACTAATAGATAAAAATATAGTAAAATAAAAATTTGAACACATAAATGTCAAATAATTAAATGAAAATGGGGAAATTAAAAAAATAATCTTCTAATCATTGAGTAATAAATGTTACATTTTCAAATCAGATCATGTCGAATAAAAATATCCCTTTTTTGATAATAGAAACACAAATCTTGGGGAAAAATGAAGGCAAAGGCATGACTGTTCCTTTCAATATATTTGATTAAGTAAGCCACATATATGAACATCACCATTGAGATACAATGCCATATCTAATGACAGTTTATTCATTTTTTTATAAAAGAATCTATTTTTCATCCATTTTATTTGATGTAAATATTTAAATATTTACCATAAAATATTTTTTTTCTCAAAATATTTTTTATTGTGTGATTTACTCATATTTTACCACGTTGAATTTTTATTTTCTAAATTCAAATAATATTTTGATAAAATGACTTAAAAATAAATTATATATATGGATTATATTCTATTTTTAATTAATCTAGTCACGACTTCAATTATTAAATTAATTTGTTCATAGCATCCCCAAGATTTTTATAGTATAATTTTATTATTTAATTGCCTTTTAATTATGAAGGAACATATTTTTAGTTAGTAATATAAAATGTATTGAGATTCAATGGTATATGTTAGGTATTTTTTAAACTCTTCATGAATTATCTATTTTGTAATGGTCCGAACCTATTTGGTTCATTCTGTTGTAAAAATCCGGTGGTTGAGGAGATTTTGGAGGTCAAAAAGAATTATTTCATCATTTTCAAAAATTTATAGTTTTCCAATGGTGGATAATTTCACCAGTGGGTCAGGAATAGTGATTCATGAGTGATGAGTCAGTAATGGTGGCTTTCAATGGTGACTCATGATGGTAGCTCCTCAAATAGTGACCCGCGAATAATGACCCTCCAAACGGTACTTCACCAAACAGTGACTCACCAAATAGTAGATCACCAAATGGCCACCCATTTAACGGTGAGTCTTCCAATATCGATTCATATGACATTGACTCTTCCAACGATGAGGTATCCAATGGAGACCTGTCCAATGGAGAGCCATCCTACGTCGACCTGTCCAATGGTGATTCATGAATAATGTTTCCTGTTTCCTATAGTTTCACCACTTTGACATTATATTTGATTTAAAACACATTAAAATCCTTTTCTAAGGGATTTTAGTATGATTCAAAGCCCATAACTCATATCTAAATTTTCCTAAGGTTCTGAGTGCCTTTACTCAGTCAAAACGTATAATCTTTAAAATATTTTCCTTTAATGGGAAAGCTAAACCGTATCTAAACCACTTCTCAATTTAAATTTTCAAAAGGGCCAAGATGCCTTTCTCCGTTGTTCTTTCATCTTGTTATTTCCTTTGTATGTGATGTCTAGAGTTCTTACTCCCACACGATTCATGTGATTGAACTTCAATCCTTGGATCTTGTTCCCCTTGGAGTTTTCCTGCTACGTGAGCACACCCTGTTTTAGCACAACTAGGAAATGTGGATACATCTTTGTTATAAGGTTTGTTCTACCTAATCTATTGTAGGTTACTAGATCCATTTCCTCATGGTTCTTCTTACCATGTTATGGAATGTGATCTCCATGTTTCAAATAGATATTTCTCAGTTGTTGGTTGGTGTAGTTGTGTCGCGACGTCATCGGGTGGATGCAATCATTACTGGAGAGGTGATCGAGATCTATTGCGTGGTCTATTATTGTGAGAAGAACAATGGTGACCTTTTGAGGTAGGGGATTTATTTATTATCTAGTTATTTACTTGAATTCATAGAGGTACTATGATTTCCCCCCTTATATTACAAGGAAATTGAAATAATAAACATTGGAACCATATTAAAGAATTGGTATTGATCATATGTTGTTGCTTTATACTGTATAACAATTTGCCTATTGGTTTATTAGATTGTGTGATATCTATTCCTCGATTGGTTAACATGTTGTACATTACAGAAATGGATAAAGAATATAAAGACCAAATTAATTAATAATTAATTGGATAATGATTAAAAGATGCATGTTTAATGAATATGTCATCTTCATTTGGTTAACATGTTGTGGCAGCAGTTGAGGCATAGAGTGGATAGATGCATCAATTTATGCATGTCGATGTTAGAGAGGACACCAGAAATGATATAACATGTTCAATCTAGGCTTATCTATTGATATTAAAGCTGTATTATTATTGAATATGTTAATTTTTATCTTCTTTACTCTACTCACTACTTGATGCAACTGGTTTTTCTTACTATCCTTCCAAAAGATTTTAAGATGTGCAAGGTATGCCACATAATTTTAATTTTTTTACCATCTCAAGGTTGGATGGGTCTACACTCCTACTATAGGTGGAAAAGAATAGATGGGAATCTCATCTACTCTCTATTTTGATCCCTTTATGTTTGGAATCGTAGAATGTTTTCCTAAAATACCAAGAAATATAGAAATATGGAAAGTTGTTATGTTGTTAATAAATTAATAAATGTTTAACCCATGGGGTTGGAGCTTACTGGGATGCAATGCTGGGGTTGTATATTTTAAGAAACCATGGGCTTAGTTTTCTTGTACCCAGAGGATATGGATCTTTTCTGGAATGCTAATGTAATGTAATGTGGATATAATAACAGTTAAATAATGGTTAATGAATTAATTAAGAAAATGTAAAATTGATTAAAAGGGATAATGTAACTAAATTAATCTTATAAAAATTGTCACATTCATATAAGATTTTAAGGCTTAGAGTAGAGAGATACATTAGTTTATGCATGTATGTGTCAGGGAGGACACTATAGATGATAGAACAGGTTGAAGCTGGGCTTACCCGTTGATATGAATGTTTGATTCATGTTGAATATGTTTTCTGTTTATCTATTTTACTCTCCCCACTGCTTGAGGTAACTGGTTTTTATTACCATCCTTCCAAAATAGGTGAAGATGTGAGGGGTATTTGACGTTCTTTCCATGTTTATCTTCTCGTAGATGGATGAGTCTACGCTCCTGTTATAGGTAGAAAAGACTCGATGGGTAGCTCATCTAATCACCATGTTTAGCCCATTGTGTTTTGTATCATATACTTTTTTTCCTAAAATATATAGAAATATGGAAATATGAAAAGTGATAATAATATAAATAAATTAATAAATGTTCAACCCATGGGGTTTGATATTTCATATATGTAATGTTGGTGTTTTATTTTGAGAATCCATGGACTCAGTTTTCTTATTTCTAGAGGGCATGGCTATTTGTTGAAATGCTAATGAAATGTAATGTGTAATTTATAATGGTTAATTAATGTTTAAAGAGTTAATTAATGTAAATTAAAATTGATGAAAAGTGATAAAGTGACTAATAAATATCTTTAAAATGGTTGTCTGGTTATAGGATATCTATTTTTAGTTGTGGAAGGCGGGAGTCTGAGAGATGTGAGCTGCAATTGAGACTAAAACTAGTTTAGGCCGCTATTATTGTTGAAAGATATATTATATCTTGTATTTTTTGTGTTTCTATACGCTACATCAGCCTGTCAAATTTGAAACTGACACCTCGGGGATTCAGAGCCCTAGGGGTGTTGTCTCCATCATCTCGGTTGAAGGATGAATGACTAACTACCCTCTTTGACCACATACTCTTTTCTTGGTAGTTACTTGTATTTATATGCATGAAGGTCATTTTTTCCCATATTTTTGTGTAGAGGGTTGTAATGACTTGTGTTTATCTCAAACCCATAAATTCTAGATATAGTTTTCTATAGACTACTATAGGTGTTGTAATGTTTATAAGCTATTATGGCTGGAGGATCCTTAAACGTTGTATGATCATTAATGGAATTGGTATAATACCTGATGTATGATATAGGCTATGCGAGATATGATGGATCTCAAAAACTACATGGTTACTGTTGCTTATATGGACATGGTGGTGAGTTTCATGTGGTTCATGTTATGGTGCTTCACCCATGTGTCTTCAGGAGAGCCTTTTTAGATAGATATGCACAAGACGTGTGACATTGGGGAAAAGTAAAAAACTAGCGGGGAAGTGGTAGCTGGATACCCTTGATATTCAATATTATATTACGTACTCTTGTATATGATACTTGGTGAGAGTATCCATGGTGAGGATATGAATGTAGTATACCAATTTACATGATGATTTTTTTTCACATGTTGATCACTATGCTTTAGCATGTTTTCTTTACTTTTGCATGAGAGGCTCCGAGGAGGATCCAAATAAGTATACTATTATTCTCACCCCACATTATATAAATTGTTTTCAAGTTAGTTAGAGATGTTGAGAGATCAGTATGATCTCTAGGAGCTACTTACCCTTCATCAGAGGAGCTTCAGTCTGCAAGAGTTCATGATCAGTATTAGGAACATTCTGCAATATTCTTCGAACCAGTTTCCAGATGTGGAGGCTAGGGATAGGAATTTATAGGAGGCTTTGCATCCTGAGATTTAGCATCCGTTCACTCATTTTATGATGAAGACATATCTTGAGGTGATGGAGAGGGAAGAGGACGCCCAAAGGGCATTATCCAGACCCAGATCATCACGGGAGGGGAGTCATTAAGATTATTCACAAAGCAGAGCTACGGTCCAAGATTCCCCATTTTTATGGAAGAAGAGTTTCAATTCAGCCATGGGCAGGTCCTAGACCTCAATGTATTGTTTCTCTATGGTAAGTAGATCTTAGGCCTATGCTAAGGGATCTGACACTTGTTTTTATTATGGTGGTCAAGGTCATCAGTGGCATGAGAGCCCAAAAATTCTGAGCAGTCAGCATGTGCCGGTTGTTTTGCTTCAGGTTCTTCCATTGAGGCAGCACTGGCTGAGCCAACAAAATCAGTTTACACAAGCTTTAGATCAGCATAGAGTATATAGGGTAGGTATATCATATCCCTAGGATACTCCCTATTCTCTGAGATAAGAGAGAAACCATGGAGGTGGTCGTCAGTAGGGTCAGAGAGGTCATAGAGAAGGTCATGGATAGCTTCATGCATTAGCATTGCAAGCACCAAGCGATTCAGACATTGTTCAAGGTACAATTGTCCTTTTTTCTTCTTGGGTGCATGACTTGTTTGATTTAAGAGCGAAACAATCTTTAATATCACCTGCCTTTGTCCTTTCCTTGAGACTTGGGGTGGAGAGGATTCCAGTGCCACTAGCGTTGACTATATCCGTTGGAGGTCGAGTTGAATTTTATGATGTATATAGATACAATGAGGTAGTTTGGGGTAAGCACTGATCTTGAGGTGATTTTCTACATATAAGAATACAACCATATGATTTCATCCTCAAAATTAATTGGTTGTATTTAGTGTAGTCTATCGTGGATTTCTTATGGAGGTAGGTGATGTTCTTCGATGCTAATAGAGAGCCAACAATGTTTGCTGGAAGCAATGACCTGTAGATGGGTTAGAGGCATGTTCCATCCTTAATATCATTGATAACTAAGCTGATGTTGAGTTTGTTGGAGGATAAGTAGTTTTAATTTCTTATTTCATGGAAGAGTACCCATATGTCTTTCCATAGGAGGTTTTAGAGTTACCGCCATGATGGGAGAATGATTTTGGGATCGAACTAAATCTAGGATTATCTTCTATCTCATTCTCTCCATATAGTATAAAACCTTATAAGTTGTGAGATATATGTATATATATTGATGTTATGTTGTAGTTTGGTTTCATTTATCCAAGAATGTCTCCATGGGGGACACTAGTTTTGTTCATGAAGAAGGATGATGAGAGTTTGCTATTGTGTGTTGATTATCAACTCTTAAAGAAAGTGATAGTGAGGAATATATATCGTATTCTGTGGATTGATGATTTATTCAATTATCTAAAGGGTGAATGTTGGTTCTCAATGATCTATTTTCAGTCAATATATCATCAGTTACATGTGAAGGATGATTATATCCTGAAGATTTCTTTCCATTATCATCATGGAAATTACGAGTTAGTTGTGATGTCGGTTGGTGGGAGTAAGATTTCTCCCCAGTTTTTGGGCCTTTTGAAGTGTTGGCCTATTTTAGAGTCATGGAATATCGGGTAGAACTTCCCCTACAGATTATATGGATACACAATGTTTACAATGTGTCACAGCTTCATCGTTATCTTCAGGATGAATATCTTGTCATTGATTGGGTGAGATCGATGTTGACGATGATGCGACATTCGAGGAGCGGCCTGTGGAGATCTAGGACCACCAGGAGAAGGTGATGTGTTGGTGTGTTATCCCCTTCGTTCGTGTCTCTGGGAAGCATAGTGTCATGGAGGTGAGTACTTGGAAACATGAGTCATAGATACATGCTCAGTAACCCGAGCTATTTGATGATTAGATCTTCTCTTGTAATGTTGTTCGTTTGGTGGTTCAAGAACCTTTACATTAACGAGATGACTCTCTCTTGTTTCTTTTTGTGGCATGTTCTCTTTTAAGAGTTATCTCTCCTAGGATAGTGTTTTGGAGCTTATTGTGGTTATCACATGGTCTTGTGTTTTTCTTTATAAAGCGGTTGAGCTCATGTGGTGGTAAGAGATTTGAGAGGTATCTCAGAGGTTGTTTTTTTAGGAACCTTCTTTTTTTTCCTCTATATGTTGGTTTGGTATTTTAAGGAAGATAATAGTTTGAGAGTTATCTGATGTAATGGATGAAACAACTTCAGTCTATTACATTGTGAAAATATTGTGTTTGAGGTGTTCTGGGAGGTTAAGGTGACTTATTTCAACACGTTTAAAAAATTTCCAGTTTTTCAATGGTATATCGTTTCACTTGTGGGTCAGAAATGGTGATTTTGGAGCAGTGAGTTGGAATGATGAGTCAGAAATGGTGATTCCCAATGGTGATTCATTACGGTATCTCATAGAAAAGTGACTCACAAATGGTGGATCAATGTCATAAACCAAGCTAGGTCGACCCTGAACTAGTCACCTGATTTGGCCCATGACAAGTCACGAAGGGCATTCCCAATCCCCACGGGCTAGAAACTAATGTCAAGCATCAATATAAACTAGTTGAGAATGTTTTTTCCCATAACAAATGATGTATAAACAAACATAAACTGAAAAATTCAGATAAATAAAAGAAGAATAACTGAAAAACAATTGGGAGCAAAAAAAGGAATAAACAAAGTAATGATACATACTTAAAGTGGCCTCATGGGTAACCACTAAACATACACCTCACTTTCTGAAATATAGATACAAAACTAGACCCTGATACTGAAAATTTAATGTTGACATGAGCACTAAGATTCTCAGTATGAATTCCAAAGTACAACAATTTCCTATGCCCTTACCTTTAAAAATAAACCCAAAATGTGCTAGTTTGAAAGGAAGACATAATAAAATATTGTTTTTTCATTATTTTCAAATTCATGTAACGTGATTGCACTTTAATGAAAATAATTTCTCTTCTACTTGATTTTCAAAATAGTATCTAAGCATTCATTAACATTTCAGAATGAATGGAGCCCAATTTAGATTAAAAATATGGTTTACACAAAACAGGGAAGAAGCATGAAACAACTTTATTGAAAATTATATCACATGAACCATAGGAAATCCATATGTAGCTAGTGTTAGTTGGGGTCCTAGGATCATCAAACCCCAATGAAATGTGTTATAGCAACCACTATGAACTATGTTCTCATGCACGAGCCACTAGTAGGGAAAAAACGCATAACCTAGTGGTCTCCAATCAGTCATAATTATGTTTTGTTAGTTTTCTAACAATTAATCCTACTATAATAAACCAAGATTAACCAATTCTATATCATCTAGCGTACTATTACTAGTCTTCCCGCCTAGATACCTAGATTTTACATGTTCTCTATTTCATGTTTTGGTGAGTCTTTATCATGAAAAAATATTTTTAATTCTAATTTTCATTACTAAAAAACACATCCAACCTATCACCACTGATCTCTCTCCTTGAGCACATCCCCCTTTATAAGTCACAGTACAATGCATTTTCCTATTCACTAGGAATATATCAAAAATCACACAATTAATATACACACCATGTTTCTAAAACAATGGGCAATTCATAAAGATGGATTTTCCCCTTTTGCAAACCATTTTCTAGGTTACCAATGGGCCTCATTACTTCACAAAGAATAATGTTGTTTTAGAAAACACACTCACCCAACAATTTAATGTTCTAAATCCTTTTAAAATTATAATTAACAACAAAGGCTTCACACATTTTAAAACAACTTAAAACCATGATTCAATCTAAAAAATCAATTTAAGAAAGGTAAATCACTATTTATCATTGAATTCACATCAAATCCCATTCACATTTCCTAACATACCAAATAAAAGAAAATTTCCCCTTTTTAAAATCACAGAAGCATCCATATTCATTTAAATCAACTTTCACAATTAATATACACACCAAAATTTTGTGAAATACCCTCCACACACCCAAAAACGTTTTTGAAACTACATTTGAGCATTTAAAATGTTATGCATTATAAAACAATATTCGGATCATATTTTAATTTAAAATATACCTGTCAACAAGTGATCCTGAAAAATGAAGGAATGTACAAGATCAAGCATTACCATCACTTTTCATACCATGCATATACCCTTTAATATAAAAAATTAATTTTTAAACACTCATGAAATTATGGAATTCAATTTAATGGTATAGGCCTAGTGGACATACTTCAAGGTGGAACAAAACCAAACATTTGACCATTGGTGCTTTCTAACTAAATGTTTCTACTCTCCCACAGATCATATGCACCTTCACATACATATAAAAACACATAGACCCAATGAACACATATTTATGGCCATGGACATGTGCAAGGGGATCCTTATATATATATATATATATATATATCCTTATATGAATATACTATTCTCCGCTCACTTAGGCATGAATATTTCATATATATATATAGGAACACCTTCCCCAATATATATATTTCACTACCATGGTTGAAACCACACATGATTTGGCCATATATTTGTCAAACCATGCGCCATCCGTGCACCTCTACTGCAAACCCCAAAAATTTAATATTTGAAATCAGTTCAACCCGAAACTCAAAAGAAAACATAGAAATAAATATATAAATACTAAATCATGGTTGAGGTGTGACACTCACCGAATGGTATCTCACCAAATGGTTACACACTGAATGGTTTCTCACTGAACTTTCAGTCATCTAATGGTGATTCATCCAATAGTGAGTCATCTAATGGTGACTCATCCAATGGTGCTTCATCCAACAGTGATTCGTCAAACAATGAGTAATCCTATGGTGAATTGTCCAACAGTGAATCATCTAATGGCGACTCTTATAAACCTTAGTAATGAACAGTGTTTCCAGTTTTCTGTAGCTTCTACTCTCGATGTTATCTTTGACATAAAATTCATTTAAAGCCTTGTTTTAAGGGATGTAGGTACCATTAATTTCCCATAACTCCAATATAAATTTTCATCAGGGTCCAGCTGCCTTTACATGGTCAAAACCTATAATCTTGATCAGATCTGCCTTTCATGGAAAATGTAAAATGTATCTAAGCTGTTGCACAAATTAGATAATCAAAAGGGTCGATATACCTTACGCCCTTCTTCATCCTTCTTGATTTTCCTTAACATGGGAAACCAAGAGTTCTTCCTCCCATAAGAGTCATGAAATCAAACTAAAATCCCTAGATATTGTTCCCCTTGGTTTTTTCCTGCTACATGCACACCCCCAATTTTGTTGCAACCAAGAAGTGTCGATCCGTCTTTGATATAAGTTATGTTTTAAGCTCATTTTTTGGGTCCTCTAATACATTTCCTCTCATATCTCCATTCCATGAGATGAAATTTGATCTCAATGTTTCTAATGGATCTTTATCATTTTTTCATTAGTTTGATAGGGTCATGAAATCCTTGGGTGGATTCAGTCATTGTGTGAGAGGTGATCATGATATATTGCATGGTCAGTTCGGGAGCGAAGAATGTTTGTGACATTTCGAGGTAGTGAATTTTTGGATTCTCAAGTTATTTACATGAAATCATAAATCTAGCATGATTTAACCTCTTTTATCACAATGAATTTTATATAATAAATATTTTATCTAAATTAAAGAATTGGTATCGATTGTATGTGGCATTATACCAAGATAATGGTTTTCCACTTCATTTGAAAAATACTATGATATTTATTCAATTCTTCATTATCATGTTGTTCTTGATGGAAATATGTAAATAATGTAAATTTGAATTAATTGATAATTAATTGGCCCAAGGGTTAAAGAGAAATGTATACTAAATCTAGCTGTTTTTTGCTGCTTAGGTTTCCTGTGGTTGGTACATCTGAATAATGAATCAGTTAATTCAAGATAAAAAAATAACTAGTTGTGTGATTAAATATAATTTCTTATTGGGAACTGAGTATTCTATTTTCTTGTAAGGTCGAGTGACTTGTGATCTAGAGCTATGAGATCTAATGGTGTGTGGGATGGAAGTCTGGTTTAGGGCCAGGTGTCCAATTGATTTGTTTGTTAACCACTGATTGTGATGTGATGTGAGTCTAGGATTACTAAGGCTTGATGGAAATTATGCTACATTAGGATTAGAGGCACATTTATTGTGGAAAAAATTTATGCTTTGAGTGTCAAGATGCATCAGTTTTTGCATGTTATTGTTGGGGAGGATACTAGAGATGATTGAATGGTTTGAAGCTAGGCTACCTATTGATAGGAAATTTGGATGCTTATTGAATCAATTTTTTGTTTATCTGATTTACCCTCCCCACTTCTTGGGGTAACTAGTTTTTGTCACTATCCTTCTAAAATAGGTGAATACGTGTGGGTTATTCTAGGTTATTTCCTTGATTAGCTTCTCGAGAATGAATGGTTCTATGCTCCTGCTATTGGTGAAAACGACTCAATGGGATACTCAGAGTGTTGATCCCCTTGTGTTTGGTAGCATAGAATGTTTTCATAAAATAACTATAAATATGGAAATTTGTAAAGTGGTAATGTTGTTAATAAATGAATAAATGTTTAACCCATGGGGTTAGAGCTTGTTTGGATGCAATACTGTGGTTATATTTTTGAGAAACTATGTACTTAGTTTTAATTTTGATGGACGGGATGAATCTTTACTAGAATGATAAAGAAATGTAATATAGAATTGATAACGGTTAATTCATGGTTAATTAATTAATTAATGTAAATTAAAAATGATTAAAAGAGATAAATTTACTAAATGAATCTCTTTAAAATGGTTTTGTGTTTATAGGATATATCGTTTTAGCAGTGGCATCCAGTAGTCTGAGATACGTGAGTTGCGGTTGAGTCTAAGACTAGGTTATGGACATAGTGTGGTTATAAGATATATTATATCATGTAATTTTTGTGTTTCTATATGCTACTCTACCCTATCGATTATGGGAACTAACACCCCAGGGATTTAGAGCTCTAGGAATGTTTTCCCCAACTTCTTGGTGGGAGGATGGATGACTGACTACCCACTTTGACCCCAAACTATTCTCTTGGTAATTACTTGTACTGGTATGCACGACATTTAGTTTTCCCCATATATTTTTGTTGGATGATGTAATGGATTGTGGTTATTTCACAGACATATATTATGTATATTCTTTCCTATGGACTACTATATGTGTAATGTGTATAGGCTATGATAAATTGAGGATTATTACTCGGTGTATGGGTTATAATGGATTGCGGTATATTACCTGATGTATGATATATGCTATGTGAGCTATGGTGGCTCCCAGAAACTACCTGGTTACTATTGGTTAGGTGGATGTGGTGGGGATTTGCACGAGGTGCATGTTGTGGTGCTTCACCCTAGTGTCTTCAGGCTAGCCATTTTAACGAGAGATTCTCAAGACATTTAACAATGGGGTAAACTGATAAACCAGCGAGGAAGTAGTAGTGGGATACCATTTATATTATTTATTATATTATATACTCTTGTATGCAATACTTTGTGAGAGTTTCCGTAGTGATGTTTGGAACTTATCATACTTATTTAGGTGATGAGTTTGTTTCACTTGTTTTCCAATATGTTGTACCATGTTTCCATTAGTTTTTCATGAGAGGATCCAGTGAGGATCCTACAGTGTATACTTTTATACTCATTCTAGGTTATATAATGTATTTTCAGGTCAGTTGGAGTAGGTTTGATAATAGGATTGTTACTACTAGATTGTGGTTTTTTAAATGATATTTCAACTTCGTGGTTGCTTTTATTTTACTTATTTTGGGTATTTTCATTTTTCATTTTCAGTTGTAGTAGTTATTTCATGACATTAAATTTATGCTCTTGGGTTTAATTTGCATTGTATTTTGGGAATGAGTTAGTTGGTTTCTGTCTTATATCTCTCTTTCAAAATCATTCTCTTCAATGTTAAGGGCTCCCATCTGTGAGTTTATTACACCCTCAGTGATTTTCAGAAACCCAAGTCCTATTGAAAGTGGGACACGGGTATCATTATCTATCCTCTCCCATTTCGAGCACAGGATGGGTACACTTTGTGGGGCAGGATATCATTATATATTTTTATGATAACAATGAAATTATAAGGAATAAAAATATTTTTTGTGGATGAAAACTGAGTAGGGGTAATTTTTTAATGACCAAATTTTGTGCAAGATATGATGTTTCTATTTCATGGTGCTGTGTAATTTCTTTTAACATATTTCTCCTTAATTTTTTGACGTTTGATTTTAATTATTCAAATATTAGAAAAAAAATATAGCCTTATATGCCCTCATTATTTTATATTTTCTGTACCATGACATTGTTTTTCAATGTAACAGCATGGTCCAATACATGTTTTCCTATAACCAGATATCCTACTCAAGTTGTGAAAATCTTATATTACATACTTACATTTCAGGATTCCTTATAAAAGGTAATTTTGAAACATCATAAATTGAATTATTTCCTTTTAAATGTTACATAGAGTAATTAAATATCAATTAAATTGAACTAATACATTCAAATAAAATGTGTTCTTGAACTTCATAGCATTATTCATTATTGTTTCAGGATGGAAAAGTGAATGAACTCCACAACAGTGTCCACCACATCAAAACCCTTATCATTATAAGCTCACAATGTTACTCTTCTAATTTTGTAGTAGTCTCTAGTATCCTTGAGTATGTATGCCTATTTTATATGGTTATTTATAAGTCTAATTATTATTCACAAAATCTAAATGTTCTTGTTTGTTATATTCTTTTTTAAAATTTTAGTTTTGGGGGTTTTGGAAAATTGTGAAATTAAAATAAGGAAATGATGAATTTATATCTAAAAGTAGATGCAAAAAAAGGAAATTAGTGATGTATGGTCATTATTATAGTGATGGATAACATGTGTTAAATCATTATTATTTGTTATTTAAATTCAATTGGGTAATTCATTTGTTAATGCCTCACTAATGAATTAATTTTCTTTTATTTATTGATTGGGGGATTTTAGCAAGTCTTTGGTGTACTAAACCAAAACTCCACCAATAGTCAAATCGGATAACATGTCAACTGATAATGTTATTCCAAAAAGACATGGATCCATTTTATGCCATTTAATCTCTTTAAGAATCCTCAGATCCACTGTATGAAGGGTTTTCTTGAGATAACTAAGGGAAAAAAATTAATAAATAAATAAATGGAATTTAAAATTAATTCTGTGGTGGATGACCGCCTCACTTGTGAAATACTATTTCATCCACCACAAATAGAATAAAATAATTTTTGAATTGTATCATAAGAAAAAAGAACACCATGAAATATCCTTCAAATCCATGGCTCTGGTTAGTCACATTCTATTGATATGTGAAAAGATATCACAATGAAAATATTGAAGAGAGAATGATAATTGGAGTTTGAAGAGAAAGAAGGATGAAAGAAGATAAGGAAATAGTTGAATTAAAAATATGAATTTGAGTTTCATGAGAAAAGAAAACTAAAATTAGAAGAAAAGAAAGAAATCATAAATAATCAGAATGACTCTTGGTCTCATATCAAATGGTGGTTGACTGGATGGATTGGAATGATTTGGGAAGGAGGAGCTCTCCTTATTTTATATTCCAGATCATCCCTTTGAATGTCTCCATGTGATATCCACATTAAATTCTCGATTCATGCATGTAATCCTTCATGAATGTTTTTAAATTGTGTCTTTCTCTTCTCCCCCAAAAATTTAAGCATACGTGTCGATGTGAAGAGTTATTTATTCCCTTTTTTACTTTGAGAATTTAATCTTCAAAGGGAGACTCTCCAAATTCCATTTCTTCAGTTTCTCATGCATTAATTGTCTTGTAAAAAACTGATTCATGTTTGGAATTATTCATGAAACATGTTAATAAATTCTTTATCCAGCTCCATTTATAATTTTAGTTTCAGTAGGCCTCCCATATTCTAGATATGAACTCATATTTTAAAATTTTCAGATATTTGAACAATTTTCTCAGCTTGTGTTATGAGATGATTTTGGGCCTCCAAATAATGGATTGAGAATGTGGTCTAGAATGATGAAATGTATCCCAATATGTTTAAAATCCTAAAAAATATTAATTTAACAATTTCAATTATCTTTGAAAATTTTATTGTTCAAATAAATAAGAAAAATAAAATAGTTGAATCCAATAATTAATCTATTTTTCATTTAAGTTCCAATTTCTACAAAACCATAAAATTGTGTCAATGTCCAATAAAATAAATTTATTTTGAAATTAAAAACATTGAAATTAATTGTAAAATTATAGAAGATATTAGCTGTGTCAATTCCACCACACTTAAACAATTTTGTCTTCAAGCATAAAACCTCAACATTGAAAATCACAGGGAACCAATGTTAAGAATATTAAAATTTCAATGCAATATAATCAATCAATTTTCAATTTCAAATAAAAATTAAATAAATCAAAAAAATATTAATGTAATTTAACATTTTTTAAAGAAAAAATTATTTCATATATTTTACATTTCCCCTTTGAAAAATTATAGATCTTCTCCTTTCATTCATTAAAGATCTTCATTTTATTATTATTAAATATTCCATGTCATGATTTTCCTCCCTTGAATATTTTCTCTCACCTATCATGATAAAATTCAGGTTTATTTATTCCCATATTAGGAAAACATTCTACTTACCCATAATATTATAAAGGAACTAATTTCTCCACTTTGTAATGAAAAAAGTGACATACAATCATCAGGGATTTCATTAAAGGTTTAAATGGCTCTGAAGCTTAAGATTGGTAGTAATTGTGGTTTAAAAATTTAAGGATCAAAGGAAGAGGATAATATCTTATGTGAAATGAATGATATCAAAAATAAAATTATAATGATATTTTCCTCTTCAAGGTAGCAACTCCCACTTCCCAACAATTCAAAGTAATTTGCTATGATCAATTGAAGCATAGTTAATGATTTTTTCCGCCTCTTGAATTTTTTTTTTCATATATACTTTTTTTTATTTTTCAAAGGACCTTTTAATTTGTTTTATTTTTCGAAATTTATTATTTACAATAAACCTCACATCTACCACCTAATGATTTATGATAAAAAAATATAGGTCTAGTAATGGTGATTTTTGGTTTTCCAAAATCACAATTTATTTTTATAATCTTTTGTGTTCTCTTGTCCTATTAATTTTTTATTTAAGAGGGGAAACAATAAATTATAATAAATGAATCTAAAACATTAATATTCTAAAATATGTACCTCAACACCATTTCCATACAATTTCTTTCATCCCTTCAACTATGACTCCCTTCACCCCCACACTTCAATTATTAAATATCATGAAAATATTAAGAGTAGGGTAGGAATGGTAAAACTGGATTGAAACCTATCTCATTCCTATAAAGGCCATTCTTGGTCTCTACGATCTAAATAAGTATTGATGTGAATGTGGGGTTTTAAGG
Source organism: Viscum album (assembly GCA_963277665.1). Taxonomy (NCBI): domain Eukaryota; kingdom Viridiplantae; phylum Streptophyta; class Magnoliopsida; order Santalales; family Viscaceae; genus Viscum; species Viscum album. Next base: position 1,824,525,996 of record OY728164.1, read on the forward strand.
ATAATAGTTTTATGAAAATATAAATCAATCATTTTAAATGTTTCAGTGTACATTCATTGCTTTGACAAGTTCAAATTCAAGTTCTAGCAGGTGGATTGTCCCAAGATCATTCCAAAAATTTTCTCAAGATAAAATAGGAAGTACAAAGTCTTGAAATACTCTTGGGAATGAGAGATATGACTTGAGATAATTACCCAAGTGATGATTAATAATAAAATCAATTCACATTCTTTTAAAAAAATTAACGTAATAAAAATGGATTAGAAATTTCATTTACATGAATCGATTAATTCTTTCAAATCATGAGCCCTCATGTTAAAATCCATGATTAACATTAAAATTTTAATTATCCATTTTACTCATTTAATAATATCAACCTTGAAATCATGGAATCATAGGATTTCTTAGAAAGTCATGTCTCTTTGGTTGTTCATGTAAAGCATAATTCGTGTTTGGGCGTGCAATTTTATCTTTAATGATCTGAACATGTTTTTGAACAAAAAATAAATAAGTTTAATAGAAAAATAATAAAAAAATATACCTTTTGAAATGATTCTTAGTAATCTTATTTCACTATTTGGCACTGCCTTTTACCATCACGTAACTATAAATGAAAAAACCCAATTGAGCACAAGGATCATATGTCATTAATGCTCAAAAATAGATAGGAGGGACTGAGCTGCATGTTGAGCTAATTCTTGTGAAATGAGATTGAAATATAAATTCATAAAAATCATTTAAAGAAAATATTGGTATGATCCCATAGGTTGGGTCATGAATTTTTACTTCCTCTAGAGGGAAGTACCATCTATTATCCAAAGATTGATAGTGGTTTAGACTTCTTGTATTTGAAACACCATAGGTGGATTTTCCTACAATACAGTTCATTGTTATTGAGGAATGGTCCATGAAAATAGTATACCAGATCCCCCCTCACAATTAGGTATAGCTTTCATGGAGGGGTATAATGAATTAGGGATCATCCTTATTTAATTATACTTGAAAAAACCTATTTAGGCACTGGAACATATGGGATAAATGAGATGAATGATAAAAGAGGATGTAAATAGGTTATTTACATGAATAAAATTTGGATTTTTTAAAATTTGCCTCTCTTCATTCATCAATATAGTCTATTTTATGGTTTTCGTAGGCTCAACAACATGGATATCTTCATTATGGGGATTTTTAAATGTATGTTCATGAAAGTCAAGGATCATCATATGTTCCTTAATAGGTTCACAAATAGATTATTATTTTTCCGCTAAGGCATTAAAAATATTGTACGATTATGTATAATCAAATTAATACAAAGTGATTCACAATTCATATTCTATACAATTTGAAGAGATAGATTAAAATTAAAGTCCAAACCCAATATTTTGTTTAGTTGAAATTAATTCCTCAATGGTAAGTGAATCTTTGAGTAGATTATCTAAGGATTGACATAGGTAGTCAGGCTTTTCATTTTCACTTCAAATTCCACCATTAGGGTTGTATCTTCCATCACTGATGTTATATATTCTTATTTGAATGGGTTTGGAGATTAATTATTTCCTCACATTCATTCCATAATCCATAAATTTCTTATTGATTCCCCTCAAATTGCTCACTAGTATATTCTTACTCCTTTTCCTCTTTATTTAAGACAAGTGCCTCATCTTCTGGTTCGGGTTCATACTCTGGTTTAGGTTATTCTATTGATGCTTGGATGTATGTAGTTATCTAATCCAGTTTTCTTTGGATACGATAAATATTTTCACTATTCTCTTGAATATCTTAATGAGTTTGTGTTTTTTCACTTTCTATTAGAAATATTTTGGTGTAACTTCTTTAAAAGTGTTGGAAGGAATCATGATGTACTATTCTTCTATCATGGCCTATTATTGATAGAATTTGGGGATGTAATCCCACAATTCCATGAGTTTTCTGGACAATATTTCCACAACTGATTGCTTGAGGGTCTCTGTGATATCCTTGATAAGGTCCTTGAATTCCTCCACATTGAAAATTTGGTTTCATGCTCCCCTAATCTATCTAGACAACAATGTAACACCATATTTTGTAGACTAGGGGGCTTTGGCTATAGACACTTTCACCTGAGAGTGTTTTTTGTTCCATGAATTGAAAAAATTGTCATATGAAAACATCAGGAATTTATTTTTACAGTTTTTTTATAAAATGAAATGAAATATATCTAAGATGTGATAATATAAAAAATAAATTAATTACTATTTGGATCCCTAAAAGTGGAACTAGTTTGATGGATTCCTGTCAATGGGTGTGGAAAAAAGAAAATATATATTCTTAATGCAACACATAGGCGGACCAGGGTCATCTCACGTGACGAGCATCACAGTTCGTTCAATCACTAATTTTAATTCACCTAATCTAATTGTTCTTATTATTTATATTATTTATAAAAATTTCTGTTTTGGTGTTTTGGAAAATCATGAAATTAAAATAATGAAATGGAAAATTTTAATCTAAATGCAGTTTTGAAAAATTGAAATTAGGGAAGAAAGGACTTTATCTTAGGGTTGGATAACACAGGTTCATTCATTATTTATTTGTTTTTTAATTTCAATTTCATACTTCATTTGGTGAAACCTCACTAATGAATTTATTTTCTTTTATTTAGTGAGTGTATGATTTTATCATGCCTTCGGTGCACCAATCCACACCTCATAAAACAATTAAATATAATAACACCTCATCCAAAATTGTTCTTTCTATAAGACCCAACTCCACCATATGTTGTTTAAACTTTTTTGGAAACCCCAACTCCACCGTATAAATGGGTTTCCCAATAGAAGGGAGGAAAAAAGAGTTAATCAATAAAAAAATGGAAATAAAAATAATGTCGTAGTGGGAAAACACCTCACATGTGGAATACACTTTCATCAAAGAAAAATAGAATAAAAACATTTTTGAATTATTCACAATAACAAAGAAAATCATGAGAACTCATTCAGGGCCAAGCCTTGCTTTAGTCACATTATATTAAAAAGTTAAAAGATATTATGATGGAAAGATGGAATATAAAAAGATAAATAGAGTTTGAAGGGAAATAATGATGGAAAAGGAAAAGCAAACAAGTGAATTAAAAATATGAATATGTGTTACACCATACCAAAATTTCTTAAGACACTGTTTTCCCGTTCTTTGTTTTCACTATGATACCAATTTTCATCCTGAATGATATTCGATATCATATTTTCCTCATACAAAGAATTCAATCATTTCAGTTTTAAGACAGATTTGTCATATAGTTTTTATGCCATACTGAAAATTTCTATACCGACTTTCTCATACTAAGATATTCTATACTAGATATTTTATTTTCATACATCTTTCAATACCAACGCTTTCAATGCAAGAATTTCTATACCAAAAATTTTCTATTACACATTTCTGAAGAATATTTTCATAACACTGTTTATATTGGAGACAGTGATACCGTTTTTTATGATACCGATTCCAGAGAATAATAAACCAGTACTAAGAATTTCCATACACACTGTATTCTATAATTTGATACCAGTTATTTTTTTCATTCATGCCACAAATCATGATAGCAGTACTAGAATTCGTAAAAACGGTGTCTTCAAAAAATATTTTCCTACACTTCACTCATACAAATTTTATGAAGAGCCATTCATAAATTTACAATTCTGGATTTTATTTTTCAACGCTTTAATTCCTTATAATTCTGAATCATATATTTTTTATATCATTCCAATTTTATCAGATTACAAATTCCTTACACTCGAGGTTTAATATCATTATACCCATGGTTAGTTATATAAAACAATGTCATTTTTTCCATTATAAACTAACCGTTGTATGTTTTCCACATGTACAGGTCCCTCCAAAAATTAAGGAAATATGACCGTTGGAGTAGAACAGACTGGTAGAATTTTGAAAGCTATAAATAGGAAATCAAATGATGATATCCAAATATAGTGAACAAGAGAAGAAGTTCTCTAGGTCACAAATTCACATGCTTTCATATTAGAGATCATCTCTCTAAAAGTGAATTTCTGTAGAGTGAGAGGCTCTTATAAACTCTTAGGGTTCGTGCAGAAATTTTGAATGGATTGTCCAAACATTTCTTCATGCAGAGTGGCTTCGTGCAGAGGTTTGATTTACTTAAAATCAGAGACTTCAGGTTGTGAAGTCAGAGTTGCCAATTTCTTTACAAATCGAGGGCTTGTAGGGATATCAAGACAGATACCGATCATAGGATTGAGGGATTACCCGAGGTTTGGGTAAGACTGACTTTCTTGTAAGTATAAAACAAGGGACCTTTATCCAAGGTTGTTGGATACCCTCCTCTTTGGGATAAAAGAAGATTGTATATTTCTGTTGCTTTGTAAGAGTAAGGATGTTTTCTTTTTTTTATAAACTTTTTAACTTGTATCTCTGATTGTATGATATTCCATATGCCTTGTGGTATAATTTCTTTGTAAGAATGGATTATTAAGCATTAGAATTAAGAACATTATATTTTATCTAATAATGTGATTTCTTATTAGACGAGTTGTTATTTTTTTTAAAAAAATTTCCTTAAGAAATGTTTAATGTATACAATTCACCCCTTCTTGTGTAATGTGCTTTTCAGCACTATTTCAATCCTAATATTGGTATAGAGTAGAATATCATACTCCCTACCTTCCTAAAAATCTGTATCAGAGGTTGAATACCTCATACTCTTAATCAATAAAATAATTGGTATTAGAGGAGGTCTCTAAAATACTTATATTCACATATTAGTTTTCTTGCACAGGTTTTTCATTGTTCTCCTTTTTACATGCTGAGAAATATTACCTCATATTCCAAAACAATCTAACAATTGGTATCAGAGGATGGATACCTCATACTCGAAACCAATTCAACAATTAGTATCAGAGTATTGGTTCAATCTGAATTAATCTCATGATTTGATTCAGAAGAGAAATAATCTTCTTAATTTTTTCAGAATCAGATTTTCAGACTCATAAAGTTTGGATTCATATTTTTCTTATAGGTACACTAGTTATATTTTCTTTTATTAGGATATTTTTCTTTGTTTAAATTTTTTTATTACTAATAAGTTTGTGTGGAAAGAATTTCCTTAAGAATGGAAGGTTTAAATGTTGGCACTATCGATAAACTAAATCCTACCAGACCTCCTATTTTTGATGGAACTGATTATGATACTAGAGAGATAGGATGAATAATTTCATTATTAACACTGGAGTTGATAACTACCTGATGATAATAAGATTCTTTTAGATTCCTGATAAAGAATTGAGAAATTTTATGAATTATGAGAACTCACAATATCAAACAAATTTTAGAGTCAGAAATACTATGTTATGTTGCATGAATAGGAACATCTGTAGTTAAATATCCTCTTGTGAATCTACTAATAGTATCTGGATGAAACTTGAAGTTACACATTTTGGTATTTCAAAAGTTATAGAGATGAGAAGAGCTATGTTGAGAGCTGAATACAGTGGATTTATCTTCCCTTATGGATAAACCATAAGAAAAGTTCATAAAAGGTTTATAAAAATTGTGAATAGCTTAATATATATGAGAGAAAAAGGTTTGGATGATGAGGACTTTGTAGATAATATCATAGACATCATGCCAAATGAGTGGGAGTCGAATAGGACAGAAATTGATGAGAACATGAAAGTCACCCATATTATTTTAGATGAGCTATTTGGAACTCTTCTTCAACACGAAAATAGAATTAAGAGAGATGCTAAACATTTTAAAAAGAAGAATGTGAATGGAGGGGTAGCTTTCAAAACTACTTCTAAACATATTAATGCCAAGACTATGGAAAGATTTACTAGATCAAAGTCAAAAAAATGTTACTATTCAGTTAGAATCTAGCGATACAGAAAAATTTGAGAATTAATTATGTAATCTTTCTGGAACAATGACCAAGATAGTAGCTCAGAAGAACTATCAAAATAAATTCAAGAAGAGAGACTATAGTGAAAATAAATATGGGGAAGTTACTTTCTACAAATGTAGAAGAACAAGCCATATCAGACATGATTGCCCTCTTTTCAAAAATAAGGATAAGAATGAAAGGAATTTAGACAAAAATAAGACAAATTTATACCATTCTATGAATAAGAAAAGTCTTAAAGAAAACGACACTTGGAGAGCTAGATGTGGAGACTCTTCTGAAAGTGAATCTTCTTGAATATGAATCATCAGCACAAAAAAATATCAGATTCATTGATACTACTTCTTTCCCAAATACTTGTCTTATGGCCAAGGTACTCTCTACGGAGGTTTTAAAAAATTTATCTCTTGATAAGAATTATGGTGCTAAAGATATTTCATCTGATGAAGATACGTCATCTTCAGATAATTAAGAAATACCTTCTTATGAAGAAGTATCTAGATTTTCCAAGTTGTTAGATGAAAAAAATTGTATAATTTCTAAGAAACTAGAGAAGACAAATACTAGAGAAAAAGTTCTTAAAAAAGAGATTTCAGACCTCACTAGAGATATTGAAGATAAGGATAAGCATCTAGAAAAACTTTATAAAGACCTTATGGATGTAAATTCTGAAAAGGAAAAACTATCTAAAGATCTTAAGAATGCTATTTCAAAAATAAATGTTTCTAAGGAAAAATATAACTCTAAGGAAATAATTCCTGGGGATAGGAATTTAGCCATAAGACAAAAATCCAAAATATATTCCCTTATGAAACTTCTTGCAAACATTACTAATGGTAAAGACAAATTTGACAAAATTTATTCTCAATTTACACCTCATGGAAATACTACTAAAGTAGGTTATACTCACCAAAAACCCATTTTCAAAAACAACTGTTTCATTCCATCCACAACCCCTTTTTGTAATAAATATCAAAGTGGTGGGCATTGGAAGAAAAAAATTTCTTTAAATAATGTTCAATCTCTTGGATTTCATAAAGATTATTTTTCCAAACAAATGTGGGTTCTTAAAATTTTATTGTCTAACCAATGATCCATACAAGTTTGGATTCCGAAAAACTAATTTTTGTTTTTGTAGGAAAATAAAGAATGTACCAACAATATCTGGTATATTTATAGTGGATGTTCCAGTCATATGATTGGTAACAAAAGTTATTTTCATAAGACTGTCAAAACAAAAGGTGGAAAAGTAACCTTTGGGGATAATTCTCAAGGAGAGATTGTCGGTATAGGAAATATCATTCTTCTTGAAAAAGTTCAAATTTAAAATGTGTTATTTGTAAATGGTCTTAAACAAAACCTTATAATCATTAGTCAATTATGTGATGAAGCTTACCTTGTGAATTTTAGGAATGATAAGTGTTTAGTTCACAATTCCAAGGAAGAATATATTCTTACTTCCCATAGGCATGAGAATGACTACACTCTGATCATAAACGACTTAATAATTCAAGATCTTCATTCATTTAGTGGTATTGAAGATAAAAATTGTCTTTTGCATAGAAGGTTAGGACACTGAAACATTAAGAACCTTAGTATTCTTTCAAATAAAGGATTAGTTAAGGATCTACAAATTCTATGTTTTGATTGTTCAAAAATTTGTGACCCTTGTCAGTGTGTCAAGAAACACAAATCTAGATTTAAATCTTTTAGTGAATTTTCAACATATAATACCCTACAGTTAGTTCATATGGATCTATTTGGTCCTACACAAACTGGATGTATCAGAGGCAAATACTATGTTTTTGTTCTTTTTGATGACCACACTAGACATACTTGGGTCTATTTTTTAGCAAGAAAATATGATTCCTTTTCCTATTTAAAAACTTTTTGAGATCAAGTAAAAAATGTGAAAAATCAACCATTGATAAATATTCAGAGTGATCAGGGTGGTGTGTCTGTAAATTCAGATTTTGAAACTTTTAGTAGTAAGAAAGGTATTACTCACAATTTCTCAGCTCCTAGAACTTCTCCTCAAAATGGTGTTGTTGAATGAAGGAACTAAATCCTCAAAGAGATAACTAAAAACATGTTTAGGGAATATTCTATAGAAAAAAACTTTTTGATTGAAGCAATAAGTACTACCTGTTATACTATAAATCGAGTTTTGATAAGACCTTTTCTTAATAAAAATCATTATGAGCTATGGACTGGTCGAAAACCAAATGTTTCTTAATTCATGGTTTTTGGTTGTAATCATTTTATACATAATATGATGGATAACTTACACAAATTTTCACCTAAATCCAATGATGGAATTTTTATAGGCCAATTCACCAACTCTATGTCTTATAGGGTTTAAAAAAAACACATGTACTGTGAAGTAAACAGTACATGATAAATTTGATGAAACTGATCCTTTTGTTTTCAAACAACCTGATTTAAATCCACCAGACATATTTTCTAAAAATGATCAACAACATAAATATGAAGATTCTTCTAAGAAAAATGTTCATGAAAATACTCCTAAAACATTTATCCCTGATTATTTTCTACCTTATGTTGCTGATCATATTTTAAAAAATCCAAATCAGTTGTTACATAGAAATCATCCTACTGATAATATCATAGGAGTTGTCAATAAACATGTAAGGACTAAAAGTTCCATAAGAAATGAAGTTGAACTTGTTTCTTTTCTTTCCCAATTCGAGCCAATGAATTTTAAGGAAGCCTTATGTGATGAAGATTTGATAAAGGCTATGCAAGAATAACTCAATGATTTTGTGAGGAATCAAGTCTGGGCCTTTGTTGAAAAAACTAAGGAAACTTTTGTTGTTGGATTAAAATGGATCTTCAGAAATAAATGTGAAGAAAATGGAATCATTGTTAAAAATAAATCCATATTTGTTGCTAAAGTTTATAACAAACAAGAATGAATAGACTATGAGGAAACCTATTAACCGATATCAAGACTTGAATCCATATGAATTCTTCAAGAATTCACAACATTCTATAATTTTGAACTTTATCAAATGGATGTGAAGTGTGCTTTCCATAATGGATATGTATAGGAAGAAGTCTATTTAGATCAACTTATTAGTTTTGAAGATGTAAAACATTCTAATCATGTATATAAACATAACAAAGTTTTATACGGCCTTTACCAAGCCCCTATAGCTTGGTACGATAGAGTTATAGGGATTTTACTACAAAATAACTAATATAGGGGAACCACAGATCCAACACTTTTTATAAAGAAAGATTAGAAAGAAATTTTATTTATACAAATATTTGTTGACGATATTACATTTGGATCAACTCAACAATCCTTAACAGATTCCTTTGCAGGACTTATGAAGTCAGAGTTTGAGATGAGTATGATGGGTGAGTTAACATTCTTTCCTGGTTTTCAAATTTCTCAAAAACCAGAAATAACTTATATACCTCCACATAAGTACATCAAATATCTTCTTAAAAATATTGGGCATGATAACACTAAGAGTATAAGTACTCATATTAGAACTTATAATACTCTTGATATTGATGAAATAGGGAAACTTGTGGATCAAACATCTTATAGAGGAATGATAGGAAGTTTACATTATGTGATAGTAAGGCGAACCAACTTAATGTTTTCTATTTGCTTGTGTGCAAGATATCAAGAAAATCGTAAGGAATACCCTCTTAAGGAAGTGAAAAGAATATTTCAGTACTTAAATGGAACCTTGGATTTAGGACATTTTTACTCTTCTGGAAGTGTTTTTGAACTAAAAAGATTTTTGGATGCTGATTTTTCTGGTTTTAAAATGGATAGAAAAAGTACATCTGGAACTTTTCATTTCCTATGAGATTACATATTTTCTTGGTCTTGAAAAAAACAACATTCTTTAGCACTTTCCACTGATGAAGAAAAATATGTATCAGTTGGAAGTTGTTTTGCCCAAGTGTTGTGGATGAAAAAAACACTCATTGATTATGGAATGAGTTTTACCAAAACTCAAATCTTGTGTGATAATACTAGTGCCATACCCCTATGTAAAAACCCATCACATCATTCACGTGGTAAGAACATAGATATTAGCCATCTGTTTCTTAGGGATCACACACTGAAAGGAGATATAATTCTTTAATTCATTAGAACGCTAGAACAACATGCTAATATATTTACCAAACCATTACCATCTGAGAGATTTGAATACATTAAACAGGAGCAAGTAATGATATCTGTCTAATAATCATTCATTTCTAATTTATATTCAATCATCTCCTAAAATTAAATTACTTTTAAATTCATGGGGAGTATATATGTTTGAAAATTTCAAAATATTTGTTTTCCATAAAATTTTATTTTTCCAGAATCAGTGAGTCTCGGAATTGAGATTTTTTCAGTATCTGTTTTACTAACAAATCTAAAATTATTTCTTAAGTTAAACTATCTTTAAGAATTTTTTTTCTTCCTTTAAACATTCTGTCTATTTTGAAAATCCTGGAATTAAAATTTTCAGAATTAATATTTCCAGAGTTGAAATTCTCGAAGTAAAATTTCTAGTGCTGAGTTTTTCAAACCCCAATAATTATTTTTACTGACAATTTCTTCATAGATTCCTTAAATGTACATTTTCTTACCTCTTAGTTATTTTCTTATAGTTATATTTATTGGTATTTATTTCTTTTATGACATTTTTATTCGGATTCATATTTCCTAATAATCTGACTTTGAATTATCTAAAACCTCAAAATTTTGGTATGGATATATCTTTTCAACCATCTTTAACAGTTAGATCATATTGGACAAATCTCAACCATTTTATTTTCTTATGGAAGATAAAAGGTCTTAGTTTGTCTATATAAGGCCTACATCACTTCATATGGACCCCACTGGTTCTTTAAGCCATTAAGTCGACGTTATGATCCTTCAGATTTTGTCATTCCAGACTTATTCAGAGATTTCTTATAGATTCGAATGTGAGGAAGTTCCGACCAGATGGTAGTCAAGGAGAATAAAGACAAGATGATATTTCTTGAGAGACTTGTATGTTCAAGATTTTTCAACCAGTATGATTCTCTAATCTCTCGTATTATTATATGTAATAATTGAGATAATATTTGTATAGAAAAGGAGATGGTTGAAGATCCTGTATATCCAGAAATAGTCATAAAATTTTATGACTCTATCAATTTCGTTGAAAAGGATGGTAAGGAATATTTATGATTTAAGGCTTATGAAAATTCTTACACAGCTCCATGTCGAAAAGCATCCAAATTCTTACAGATTCCCTATGAAAGAGAAGCCTTCATAGGTTCCTACAAAATTCCTGATAAGGAAGGTTCTTTCGAGAAGAATCGTGCTTTATAAAGTCTCAACATCAAGGGAGTTAAGACTCCAAAGCTAGAAAATTAATCAGTAGACCATAGATTGGTAGAATTATGGATGCAAGGTTTTTTTATTCCAAGGAAAGGGGATACAAATTCCTTAAATAAGTATGAAATTATTTTGTTAGACTTTATCATCAACAACAAGAAGGTTAATTTTGTAAATTATATTTTTCATATGATAAATGTTGTGAAAGATGGTACCATCAAATCTCAAATCCTCATGTACCCATCCACTATCTCAAGGATAGTTGTTATGGTTTTAGCTGAAATAAAAATTGAGTACAAGTATGCATTGAAATCCTGTAAGATTATCTTACTAAGTGAAGATACATTGAAGAGAATGAAGCATTCTTAAAATCTGGACTCCAAGAAGTTTGAAGAAATCGTGACTCTGGAAGTTCAGAAACTGGCATTAAAAGAACCTATTCCGGAATCATCCAAAGCAACACCTAAAAAGTTAGTACCCGAATCTTCAAAAAGTGTTCAAAAGAAGACAATGTCGGATGAGGCCTCTCATGCCGATCCTACCTCAGTAGCTCCAGATTTAACACCACCAGTCGTAAGGAAACCAAATTCTTAATCTGATGATATTGTAGCTGGCTGGAGGAAATTAGCTGAATCCAGGATGAAAGGAATCAAATATTTGGGTTAAATCTGGCAGAGGAAAAAGGACATAAAGATTCAAACCATGAATGTGTTATAGAAACAAGATATGAAGAAGAAATATAAAAGGAAAAGAACTAAGATAGAGATTATAAAATCCCAGCTAAAAGAAATAGAAAAATACACTAAAAAGCTACCAATACAGGATGTCACTCCGGAACCTATGAAGTTGAAGAAATATATATTTATACCATAAACTGTTTTGGAACCACAAGAAAAAGTACAGGAAGAGGATGAAATTATTCAACAAGAGGAAGAAGATGTTATTAGACAAATTTATGAGTATGTTTCAACACTGAGAGTTTCTACTGAGGAAGAATAAGAAGAAGTAGAAGAACATTAGATTGAAGTTGAAGAAATAGAAGAGCTAGAAGAAGAGGTTGGTGTAACCAGAAATGAAGATGAAATTCATGATTCAGAAAATAGTGATACATGAAGTGAAGCAGAGAAAGAAGAGGAATATGAAGTGAATGAATGTGAAGATGATAAGACTATAGAAATTGAGGAAGTCCCTCAGGGTTCCAAACCCTTTGAGGTGCTGAAAATTGATAAAGGGAAGGCCATTATGGTTTCCCCATCTAATACCGACTCCCCCAAAACCTTGAGAGTATAGAAACCTCTGCTCTAAAGGTCAAGCATAAAGAATCTGACTACGAGTCCTCATCATCCATGGGTGATGACTTTGTTAAAAATTATTTAAGGAAATTTGTAAGTACCATTCCGGTACTCGCTAACCTAGATTCTCAAAGCCAAATGATGCATGAAACCTTAAATCAAAAGATGGATTCAACATCTATTCTGATGGACATAGGGGGGAAATGAGAATCCAATCATAATAATATTATAATTGATTAAAAATATCAAAAATATTCATGTTAGAAAGTGATGATTCAGATTCGAACCTTATCAGACAAAGCTCTATAATTCTCATATATCATGGAATCAACAAAGGGAGTGCTCAATGATGTAGAAAATGAGATTTCCAAAGTCTGGACTTCTTTTTCACTAAAATTCTCAAGTGAGTTAGATGTGAGGCAAAATGAAGGAAAAAAATATTCTTGATCAAAAGAATACCATACCTGATGTTGTTAATTTTCAGAAAGGGATATCTCCTAGTCTTGAGATGAAATCAGATTCACAAGAAGAAGTGTTCGATGTTCTTAATGATAAGAATAGGTCCCAAGAATTCTGAATTGAAGCTTTGGAGAAGAAGGCAGCTGAGAAAGATTCCAAAATATAGATGCATCAAGAAGATCACAAGGAGGTGAAAATGATTAAGTCCATGGTGAAAATAATTCTTTCAGAGAAGAATAAGGTGGGTTAAATTTTTTTCCATGCCGATGTTTTGTTATACTCTCATAAGACATATAATGAAAATTCCCTACATTTATTTAATATGTATTTTAACTCGTGTATATTTCTTTCTAACCTTACAGGTCCCTATCCATTCCATTTTGAAAATCACAAAGGGGGATAATTTTATCAAATGGAGAAGATAAATGAAGAAAAAATTATAAAAGAAATTCCTTAGGGTATAATCTAAGGAAAAATACATTTTTTAAGTTTTTATCCGGAAGATTTATACATCTAAGAGGGATTTTCTCTATATAGAATCACATATACTTAAGGGGGAGAATTCCATATTTTAAGATCTTCTAAAAATGGGATGAATAATTTACCATAAGTCATAGACTTAAGGGGAGCTATGTATTTCTAACTTTGAGCATCAATTTCATTTCCTTTTCCAATTTTTTCGAGGTTATTTGTGCTTTCCAAAAAGGGGGAGATTGTTAGGTCTATAAGACCTCTACATTCCATAAACATTTATTTTGAAAATCACAAACACCATCTTCATAAATATATTCTCTTTACTCTTTCATGTATTTGCTTACACGTTCATAAATATTATTATAACCAAATTATTATTAGACTTTTGAGTTAAATATATTTTTATTAACGTTTTTAGTAATCTATTTTTCCATTCTAGAAAATTTCTTAAGGTTTTGAATTAAGGTTCATGGTTATACCATACCATAATTTCTTAAGACTCTGTTTTCTCATTCTTTTTTTTCACTAAAATTCTGATTATCATCTTGAATGAAATCCGGTATCATATTTTTCTTATAAATAGAATTCCAGCATTGCAGTTTTAAAAAAGAATTTTCATACAATTTTTATGCCATACCGAAAATTTCTATACTGAATTTTTCATACCAAGATATTCTATACCGGAAATTTTATTTTCATACATCTTTAAATACCGACATTTTCAAAGCCGGGATTTCTATCCCGGAAATTTTTCATTTTCCATTTCTAATGAATATTTTCTTAACACTGTTTATGTTAGAGGCAGTGATATCGTTTCTTATGATACCGATATTGGAGAATAAGAAACAAGTACCATGAATTTTTTTATGCACTATATTCTATAATCTGATATTGGTTATTTTTTTCTGTCATGTCGCAAATCATGATAGCAATACCAGAATTTTTAAAATCTGAGTCTTCATAAAATATTTTACTACTCATCACTCATATCGATTTTATGAAAAACCATTCCAAAATCTATAATACTAGAATTTATTTTTCAATTATTTAATTCCATAAAATTCTGAATCTTATATTTTTAATATCATTACAATTTTATCGGATTCCAAATTCTATACACTCAAGGTGTAAGATCTTTATATATATGTATAGTTATATAAAATGATGTCATTTTTTATGTTATAAACTAACCATTTTATGTTTTCTATGTGTCCAGGTCCCTCAAAAAATTAAGGAAATATGATCGTTGGGGCAGAACTGACTGGTTGAATTTTGAAAGCTATAAATAGGACATCAAATGATGTGACCCAAACAGAGAAAACAAGAGGAAAAGTTCACAAGTTCACAAGTTTACATGATTGTATTTTAGATTTTATCTCTTTAAATGTGAATTTATCTAGAGTGAGAGGTTCTTATAAATTCTAAGGCTTCCTGCAAAATGTTTGAACAGCTTGTTCAAACGTTTCTTCGTGCAGAGTTTCTTCGTAGATAGGTGAGAATTCATTAAAATCAGAGACTTTGGGTTGTAAAGTCAGAGGTGGATATTTCCTTACAAATCTAGGGCTTTTGGGGATAACAAAACAGATACTGATCATAGGATTGAGGGATTACTTGGGGTTTGGGTAAGACAGACTTTCATGTAAGTATAAAACAAGGTACCTTTACCCATGTTTGTTGGATACCCTCCTATTTGGGATAAAAAAAGATTGTATATATCTGCTACTTTTTAAGAGTTATGAAGTTGTATTTTTTTATAAAATTTCTAATGTGTATCTCTGATTGTAAGAAATTTTATAAGCCTTATGGTAGAATTTTTTGGTAAGAAAAGCTTCTTAAGATTTAGACATAAGAACTTTATATTTTCTCTAAGAATGTTATTTCTTATTAGATGTGTTGTGAATTTCGTTTATACAAAATTTCCATAATAAATTTTTAAAGTATACAATTATCCCCCTCTAGTATATTGTGCTTTTCAGCACTATTGTGTTCCTAATATTGGTAATTATTAGAATATCATACTTCATACCTTGCTAACATTATATAGGAGAAAAACATAAAAATGAAAAGGATGAAATCCTAAATAATCAGTATGAACCTTGGCCGCCTCTCCAATGGTGTTTTACTGGATAGATTGGAATGGCTTGGGAAGGAGGATCTCCCTTCCTTTATAGGCTTTTTTATCCCTTCGAAAGCACCACATGATACCCACATTAAATGTTTGATTAAAAAATGGACACCTTTATGAATGTTATTCTGTTGTTTCTTTCCCATCTCCCTCTCCCACCCCCCCAATTAAAGTGTATTTGGCTAGGGGAAGAGTGATTTATTCCCTTTTTAATCCGATAATTTAATCTTCATGGGGAGGCTCTCCAAATATCATATAATTGATTTCCCATGCCTTAATGGTCTTGTAAACAGTCGATTAATGTGTGGGATTCTACATGAAACATTAATTTCCTTATCTAGTTCCTTGTATAATTTCAGCTTCATTGTACAGTAAAACATCAATATATAAGATGATATTTAAACCATTCTATATCTATGACTAGTTTTATTAGCCTTTGTTAGATTTTATTTTTGGCCTCCAATTAATGGATTTTGTTTTTGGTACAAAAGGAAGAAATTTGGCATAAGATTTCTGTAATCCTAAGAAAAGGAATTTAATAATTTCAATTAGTTTATAAAAAAAGATATGTCTGAATTACATAACAAAAATAAAATATATAAATCCAAAAATTGGTCATTTTTACAATTTATATAAAAAAACCACTAAAAAAACAATTACTAATAAAATAACACTATAGTGGGTCTAAAAACATTGAAAATAAATATAAAATTATGGAAAACATTATTTTTGTCAGGTATCCATTTTTTCTGCACATGATGTCTTACAAAACATGCTTGATGAAAGTTCAGGTATCCATTTTTAGCATTTGTAATGAGGTTTCTATTGTATTGATCATCTAAAAAACTCATATTCTTCACTTTAGATTGATAGGATAACTTGTTGAAAAGTATGGGAATAAACTCATTAGTAAATCATGAAAATGATTATGCTAATGATGTGTGTCCCAATTTAGTGATTAAGAAACAATTATAATTTTATAGATTGGAGAATTAATTTTGATCTATGAATCAATCAAGTTCCAATTTCCCTATGTGCACCTCATTCATTTTATTTTATTCCCATACTTGTTTTATTTTTATTTTGAAAAGAAAAAAAAATACTTTAAGTATACTCTATGTGATAACACAATCTTGAGTGACCCCTCTATATAATATGTGTGACACCCCAAGATTTTATGAGATAGATTATTTTTAATTTCATTGATATATTTTGTTGTATGTTACAGAAATATTAGCTTTTTCTATATCCAAGACCATATTATCATGCAATATATGCAACACAATTTTTGGTTTTTATTACAAACAAGAGCGACCTTCATCGATAACTTACACTTTAAAAAGTAAAGAGTTTTACTAAACAGAAATATATTATTAGAATATTTTTATTTAATTGGATATAAACTAGCCGTTATGAATAGAGTTAACCACATATTTAATTTTATTTAACATAAAAATTCATCTTATTTATTTTCTAGAATTGATATGAGAACAAATTCAATTTTTCTGATAAAAGAAGTATTTTTCAAAAAATGTTGTTTTGATGCCTTTTGATGGCACACCCATTTTATATTTAATTTTTAACACTTTTATATATTATATTCGATAAAAAAAAATTTATTTGAAAGAGAAACATAAAAATTTACTTTTTTCGTTATTTTTTTGATAAAATTCAATTTTTAATGAAGAGTGAAATATACAGAATTTTAAATCAAAACCGATTTTTATCTAATTCATTTATATAGTTAAAATATCTTTTTTATTTATTTTAATGTGTAATTGTATTATGTTATTATCATTTAATTCAATGATGGTCATTGGATGCAATTTTCACATTTAAATTGGATATAAACACATTACAATCTTTTGATAAGTATATATTTCTTTCAAACCCACTTTTTTATTTTAATAATGGTAAATAATTTTAAATTAATTTCTATGAACTATATGTATTTAATTATGAATTATGGAGTCCATATTAGGAATCACTGGTTAAAAATTATGTTAATAGGATACCTTTTTGGAATTATGAATACTAACTTTAGTAATTATTTTTTTTACCAAGGTTAAAGGTAAGTCAGGTAATTAAAGGTAAAAATAACATTATAAATTAACTAAAAACCAGTAAAAATTCAATTGGATGAATAAATTGAACCCATATCATCTATGGTTGTAAATGGGATCACATAATGGCCAATTTTCCAGGAATATGACATGAATATAACAAAATTAATAAATGTGAGAAAATGTCACACTCTCATTTTATATAAGTATATTGATATTAATTTAGGGATTACCAAGGAATAAAATCATCTCTAGACAGTATCTAGAAAAAAATTCCTACATCATAGAAATTTATTTATAATTTTTATCGAATAAATAATTATCTTCAATGATGACTCAATAGTGATGCAGAAATTATTTTATTAATAGATATATCAAATAAACGAGATTTAAAATATGAAAATAAATATAATTTAAGTGAGTTAGGGTAATAAAAAAAATTATGAATGACTTTTACATGTTATTTATTGTTTAAAGGATTCTTTTTCATACATATCTCTATGTTATGATATTTCTAAAAAGTCAACTAATGAATAGTGTCAAAATTGACACTTTTGATATTTTAAATAAATAATATTTTATTAAATCATATAAAACTCATAAAAATGTAATCTTTGGAAAAATAATTGGTATGAAGTTAAAAATTTCACCAATAATCCTTTTATGGCTCCTTTGGCATTTTAGAGTGACTATATTAACCGTTAGTAAATAAAAAACATGTTTCCATGGAAAGAGTTAAAGGAATTAATTAACGGAAAAAAATATTTATTAGGTTTAAAATAAAACTGAAACATGTAAAAAAATAATTGGATGAATAATATTCAATAATTAACATGATATGATCAATTTTGAGTTGTTTAATATGCACTTGTACATGAAAATAAATAATATATTATTTAAATCAATGATTGTTACAAAATATCACTATCTTGTATTTTAATATAATTTATGTGTCCACATAGGTCCAAAATCAAGATATGAATGAATATAAATGTATATTTTGATGAAAATGAAGCAATTTTCATTATATATATATATATTTTTTATTTTTAGATGTTATATAATTACCTTAACAGTCTCATCAATTCTAGAACTATATTTATTAAATTTACAAAAAAAATACAATAAATGGTTTTATTAATATTAATTTTGTTATATTTTGGATATGATAATTTGTATAAAAAATTTCAAATATCTATAATATATATTATAGATGTATTAAAGCATTATATTCGAATTCCCACTAAGTATTATTGTATTTTACGTCCAATTAAATGAATAGTTATAAATTTGGAAATAATAATATATTATGTAATTAATTTATTGTTAAATTATTTAAAAATCAAAATACAGTAAAATAATAACAAGGGGATAATATATGGTCGAACATGTATTATAAATTTGATTTATGGGATATTTTTAATTATTTAGATCTATAATAGTCTTACTATATTTTAATATTTTGAGAGTTTCCTATAGTTCCCCTCTCCTTTCTTATAAAAGGCATCTTCTCGCACATTTTCTCACACCTCCACGAGCCTTCTACCTCGACCAATCCATGACCAATTATCCAATAAACATTATTATTTAACATATTTAGTTCATGGTTTTACAAAAAGTCTACCCCTAGTGTCCCTAATAAGAGATCCAATGGAAGTACAATGAAGAAGAGGTAATTGCTATACCAATTCAATTCAATTCGATTTCTTTTATACTTTTACTTCATCATTCTATTATGATACCATAATAAAGTAATTTATCTAGTATATTATACATTATGATATGTTATTATAAGAATGGTACAACCTTATACATCCTTTTATTCATCTTATGAATAACAATATCACCATGCATGCGTATATATGACTTACCATCTCCACGACGTGGAGTAATTTGTTATTCAAACAATACTTCATTGGGATGGTTATAAGGATGAGTATAGTGGATTTAAATAATGAAACTAAAATTAGAAATATTATTTGTAATTAATATACCATACAATTATATACCATTTAACCACCAATAGAATGATATTGTCGCTTGTGCGTACGTACGTCCTTCCGTCTCCATGGCGCGGTGAGATTCATTCTCCACATTACAATTCAATAATGATTATAAAATTTATATGATGAGTAAAAAATAATAATTATGAACATAATTTCATGATTAAAATACATCTTATTAATATCAAACATTACTTACAAGGGAAAAAAGAATGGGAAAACGAGGAAGTTATCACCCAAAATAATGGTAATATTGAAATACTATTAAGAAAATGATATAATATGATCATATATGATATAAAAAATATGAATATGGTCTTGGTATAATTTAATAACATGATTTAAAAATTATACAGGAGTTCAAAACACCCTCTTCTTGAAAAGTACAGGGTAAGGGATAATTTTGCAATCTCATTTTTATCCGAGATTGTTTATACGTAAGTATTTATAGGGGATATATTTATCATCCATGTCAATGTTTTCTAAAAAAAATTTCAGAATTTTTTTAATATTTTTATATTTTTGGTTAAAGTCATTTTTACCCATTTTTACTTTTACTACATGGTATGGAAGGAATCTTTCATTCGTTTACCATAGATGGTACTTTTTGACTTTTTGGAAAAAATGCATGGAGAATGTTTTTTAACATATATGGTATGAATGGATTTTTATGGTTTCATGAAACATTATTTACATGAATATTAATATACATGATTTCAAGAATATTTTAAACTGAATACTTTTCTTTGCAAATTTTGTCTCATTTTGAGAAAAGAAAACATTTTTGAAAAAGAAAGTATATTTTTCCCACGAATGATGTTCCTGCATTTTATCAAAATTATTCTCCATATATGATGACATAGGGTTATGTTTCTATCCATATTGTTACTTTTATTTAATTGTTTTTATACAAAATCCATTTAATTTATATGTATTATGAAGGAATTATGTTTAAGAAACCCATTTTATTTCATGGGTTATGCAATGATTAACGATTTATGTTTTTTGGGAGAATATAAGAATGATTTAATTATGATATCAGTGGAACATATATATCTCTACAATGACTTCCGTAATGATTTATATGTCATGATATAGATATTATTGTAATATCAAGTAAATTTTGTTCAATAATATAGGGTTGGAATGATAAATAAATCTATTTTAGTAATACATGGATAGAACGACATGTAAACCCGGTTCAGTAATGGACTTTGTCCACTATGATGGTCTTGGAAACAATGCCTTGGCTAATATGGAAATAATTTTACGTGATTAAATTTTGGCAGAATTCCATGTTTTATTCCAATGTTATTTTACCATGTTTAATGTTTATTTATGATCTACGTCTTACGAATTGCCAATATTTATTTCATGACACATGTTTGGGATATTTAATAATTATATTCATGTTTTTACATTCTTATGTGTAAGGTTTTGTTTATGTTCTTCAATTTAACCATTACAGATCATTTGAGCTCACCCTTTTTATGTTTTCATTTCCCAAGGATATAAAGAAATGTTTTAGGAAGGAAAAAGGGAAGATCTCTGTGGGAGATGTTGAAGATCTTTCACCAAGTTAGAAGACTATGTTCCATGTTTCCGAAGGAACTAAACTAATATGGTCATAGGAGTTTGTTTGTATCATGTATTAAATATTATGAATAATAAATGTAAAATCCATTTATGTCATGCTTGGGTAGTTATATTTGGTATCCGAGCAAAGGTTTAGTTAAACATTGGAAACTAGGATGTGAAAAATTTAGTGATATCTCTAGATATTTTTCTAAGGTATGACTAGGGATGTACCTAAGGTTATGTCTAACTATAGGTTACAATCCTATATTATGTTAACAATCATGAATAACTTGGGATTAAAACTAATATTTTAGAGATTTAATGTAATTCTATTAGATTATATTGTTTTCGTAGAATGATTTTTGCTTCTCACACTATTATTTTAGAGTTTTAGACGATGGATAGAACTCGAAGGAATCATGTTAATGATCAATGCACTAGGAAATAAAATGATTTTTCTCTTGAACAACGAAATGTTGTGGGAGATGGAATGAAAAATATTATTTCTATACGTAAAATATCTATGATTCATTCTTTACATCCAATGAGTAAAGAATGGAACAAATCTATTAAGTCCTTCGTGAGGAAACTTACACCTTCTTTCAGTGTGTCTGTTGATCCACTTATTTTTGAACAATGGATAAGTCCCATTGAAAAGATATTTTCCATCCTACATTGTTCAGAACATGAAAAATCCATTTTTGTTGTTTATCTTTTAGAAGGTGAAGCAGACTAGTGGTGGACTCTTATCAAGAATACAAGGCAGTAAGATGAAATTGAATCCACGAAATGGGATGAGTTCATTGATTTTTTTTTCAATAAGTAATTCCTTTATATTCTTCAAACTATGATGGAAAAAGAGTCCCTTGAGATTAATAAAATGATGTTGAATCTATTAGTACATACAAGTCCATTTTTACATGACTTGCAAGGTATGCTTATGGATTTATCATTCAACCTGAAAGTAATGTTGGTTGATTATTATGTGGCTTAAAACCAAGTCTTCAAAGGGAATAAGCTATAAAGACTTCAGTAGAAGTGATGATAATTTTTATGATTCTATCAAGGTAGAAATGGAATTTTGTGTTACATATCAATCTTAGGTTTTTGATAAGAAATAAAATATGGAGTTCAAGGGAAAATCTCAAGACAATGGTGAAAAGAAGATAAATATTTACTTATGATCAAAGTGTCAAAGGGAGAATGGTAGAGATTGTCTTAAAGGGACTAGAAAATTTTTTATGTGTTGAAAATATTGTCATATAGAAGTTTAGTGCTGAAGTAATGGGAAAATGATGCTAATTATATTAATAGAGAAACGACTACATGGAATTCACCACCCACACTTCAAGGATACAAGTGAAAGGGAACAGGGCATTATGCTAGCCAATTCCCTAATCCAATGGTTAATAATGATTGAAGTCTGCAACCTCTTTGGGACAAAGTCAAAGGAAAATCACATGGGATCAGTATTGATGATGTTGAGTATTACAATAAAGTGGTGAAATGATTTTGTGTTTATGTAATGGGATTCAAAAATAGTGAAGTAGGATCTCTTTTATAGAATTATGGAATATTTGAATCTCTATTTATTTGTCCACTATGTTTTTCCATAATTATATGGTATTGGTTACCATGCAAAGTGATTGAAATATTTTTGGAGACATAATGATATGCCCATAATGAAGGGATTAGAAGATATTGAGATGTTTGATAGTGATATCATGGTTTGAATATATAGAATGTTTGCTATTTTTAGTGTGTGGAAAGAGTAAATTTTGATAGAATTCATGTTTTTACTAAGGTTTAATAGTAATTCTTGTCATTACCATGTTTCAAGAGAATGCATTAATAAAGAATTCACATGTTTGGAATGTGATAACCATGAACTGCCAAATGTGATATGGGAGAAAAAAGTTAAGTGAATTTCATTCAACTCTTTCTAAATTTTTAGATTTATAGTTTTTAGAAGGATTGTATTTTTATCCATTTATAGATAATATAAGTGATATTATGGTTGATGTTTGTTATATTAATGTAATATCTCAATATTGGTGACTTATGCATATTTGATAACCTGTTCTAGCCTTTTTGTTTAGACAGATGGAATGACCTATCATTTTATAGCGTGATCTGCTAACACTTCAAGAATGAAAAATTCAACTTCATTTCATTAAATAAGATATGAATTGGAAATTTTTCAGTTAATTATCAATTGTGAGATTGAACTAAAATCAAGTATGTATTTCTTCTCATGAAAAAATTTATCCACATTAGGAAAAGGAACTTGAAACAAAAAATTTTATCCTGGTACCTTCTAATCTGATGAATCAGATGGTCTCTTAAATCATCATAGATTTATGGATTTATAGTATTTAACTATCTCTAAACCATATTCTCTATCACTATCCATCAGAACATGACAGTTATATTTCTCTTTCATATCCATGTTTTCACTTCTTACCTATGTTCGCCTCTGTTAAAACACAGTGATGAGTTAATTTGGGTAACTATTGTGTTTCTAACATTCCATTTTAAATTAAGTTTCAGAAATATTTTTATGATGTGGGATTCTAGGAAAGAACCCTTAGAGTAGTAAATCATTTATAACCCCAATGAATTTCTATGGCCAAATTTATTTTAAGGGGGTAGAATGTGACACCCTACGATTTTATGAGATAGATTCTTTTTAATTTCTTTGATGTATTGTGTTGTAAAATAAACAAATATTATCTTGAGCTATATGAAATACCGTATTAGATTGCAGTATATACAACACAACTCTTGGCTTGCGGTTCATGTAAGAGAGACCTTCCTCGAAATCTTGCATTGTATGGAATACTGAGATTCACTATACAATGATATATTATTAAAATATTTTTATTTAATGGGATAAAAACTAGAATTTATGAATAGTATTAACCACATTATGAATTTTATATAACATTAAAATTCATCTTATGTATTTTCTAGATATTATATAAGAAAAAATTCAATTTTTCTGATAGGAGAAGTATTTTTCAAAAAATAATGTTTTTTTTGCCATTTGATGGTGCACCCATATTAAATTTATTTTTCACACTAATATATATTCTATTTAAAAAAATAAAATTCTTATTTTGTAGCATCACATTGTTTTTTGAATTTTTTGTATTTTTCTAATAAAAACAATATTTTAATGAATAGTGAAATATACTGCATTTTAATTCAAAACTCCCTTTTCATCTTATTTATTTATATATTTAGATTCTGGTTTTCATGGGTTTTATAGTTTAATTTTATTATGTTTTAATTATATAATTCAATTTTGGTCATTTGATGTAATTTCACATTTAAATTGGACATAAACACACAACAATCTTTTGATATGTTTTTATTTATTTAAAACACACTTTTTTGTTTAAACAAGATGAATAAATTTTAAATTAATTTATGTGAATTCAATATTTTGAATTATGAATAACGGATTCCATATTTGGAATCTTTTTCTCTGAATTATGTTAATAGATTACATTTTTTTTCCATTATAAATAGCAACTTTACTAATAATTTTCATTGCCATGGTTAGAGTTATATTGGGTAATTCAATGTAAAAATAATAATATAAAATTACCATAATACTTGTCGAAATCCAATTGGATGAATAACTTAGACCATTATCATCTGTGGTTTGAAATGGAATCATTTTATGGCCACTTTCTTATGAATATGACATGAATATAAAAAAACATAATGAATGTGTCACAATATCACACACTCATTTTATTTAAGTATATTAATTTTAATTTAGGGATTTCCAATGAATAAATTTGACTATAGGTGGTCTCATAATATCTAATATAATTAACTACATATTATAAATTTATTTATAATTTTTAGATAATAAATAATTATCATTAATGATGACTTAATAGTGATGTATAAATGATTTTATTAAAATAAATATCAAATAAATTATATTAAAAAAATTAAAATAAATATATTTTGAGGGAATTAATTTCATATACTATTTTAATGGATGTATTTGACTGGTTATTTTTAGTTTAAAGGAGTTTTTTCTAACATATCTCTTTGTTATTATATTTCTATAAATCGAACTAATTAATATTGTAGAAATTTACAGTATATATATTTTAAACAAATACTATTTTATTAAATTATATAAAATTCATAAACATATAAACATTGGAAAAATAATTGGTATGATGTTAAATATGTCACCAAGGGTCTATTTATGCCCCATTTCTAATTTTATAGCGAATATATTACGCCTTAGTATATAAAAAAGACATGTTTCCATAGTAAATGTTAAATGAATTAATTAAGGGTAAATCAAAATTAAAAGAATTAAAATAAAACCAAAACATGTAAAAAAATTATTTGATGAATAATATTAAATAATTATCACTATATGATCTATTTAGAGTTGTTTAATAGACACTTGTAATTGAAAATAAATTATATATTACTTAAAACAATGACGGTTACAAAATATCCCTATATGGTATTTTAATATCTTTTATGTGTATACATAGGTCCAAAATAAGGAAATGAATGAATCTAAATGTCTATTTTGATATAAATAAAACCATTTTCATTATATGAAATTATTTTTAATTTTTAGAAATTATATAATTACCCTAATAGTCTCTTCAATTCTAAAACAATATTTATTCAATTTACATAAAATTAGAATAAATTATTTTAATAATATTAATTTTAAAATATCTTGGATTAGTTAATGTCTCTAAAAAATTTACAAGATCTATATGATATATTTTATAATTTTGAAAGAATTTTATTATAATTCCCACTTTTTATTATTGTATTTTAAGTAAAAATAAGTGAATAGAATTAAATTTGGAAAAAATAATATCTTATTGAATTAATTTATTATTAAATTATTTAAAAATCACAAAAATTTTAAATAATCACTAGGGGATAATATATGTTCAAACCTGTATTATAAATTAAATTTATGGTCCATTTTTAATTACTTATATCTTGAATAGTCTTATTATATTTTACTATTTTCAAAGTTTCCTAAAGTACCCCTCTACTCTCATATGAAAAGACATCTCCGCCCACATTTCCTCACACCTCTATGAGGATTATAGCTCAACAAGCCTCTACCCAATTCTCCCATAAAAATATTTTGTTTACTTCTGTAGGAACTTTTTTTCCAAAATGTCCACCTCTAGTGTCCATAACAAGAGATTCTTAGGAAGTCCAACGAAGAAGAGGTAATTGATTTACCAATTCAATTAAATTTCATTTCTTCTTATACTCCCTATTTCTATGTTGATTCCATACAAAATTAATGTGTCTAGTATATTCAACAAACTGATATTTTATTTTATTTACGGTAAAACCTTATACATCTTTTTATCTATTCTACAAATAACTATATCACTTGCATGCGTGCATAGGACTTATTGTCCTCACTTTGTGGTGTAATTGGTTTTTCAAATAAATTACTAGGATGGGTTTGTTGATGAGTATAAGGTATTTAAATAATAAAAATAACATTATAATTATTCTTTATAATTAATATACCATTAAATTATATACCATTTGACTATCAAGAGAGTGATATTGTTGCTCGTGCGTACAAACGACCTACCGTCTCCACAATGTATTGAGATTCATTATCCGCATTAACAATTAAAAAATGATTAAAACAATTATATGATGTGTGAAAATAATAATTATGAATATAATTTAGTGAATAAAATACATCCTATGCATAACAAATATGACTGACACAACAAAACAGGAATGGTAAAATAAATAAGTTAACACTCAAAATAATGGTAATATAGAAATACTATTATCAAAATGATATAATAGAATCATATATGATATCATAAATATGAATATGTTCTAGGTATAATTTAATTACCTGATATGAAAATTATGCACGGATGGAACACATGCTTGACTAACAAAAATTACAAGGTAAGGGATAATTTTTCAATCTCATGTTTATCTGAGATTGTTTATATGTATGTATTTACAGGTGATATATTTACCATCCATGTATCTATTTTCTAAAAATGTTTTCATAAAATGTTTAATATTCATATATGTATTTTTAATGTAATTTTTATCATTTTTTTACTTTTATTACATGGTAAGGAAGGAATCTTTCTTTTTTTACCATACGAGGTATATTTTGACTATTCTGATAATAGTATAAGGAAAATGTTTTTTAAACTTATATAACTTGGATGGATTATTAAAGTTTCATGAAACCTTATATCCCTAAATATTCATCTACGAGGTTTCGTGATTATTTTCATATGAATTATTTTCTATTAAAATTGTGTTTTATTTTGAGAAAATAAATCAATTTTAATAAATAAAGGATTTTTCCACAAAAATTAAGTTCAAGGGTTTTACCAAAACTATTTTACATCTATGATGACATAGGTATATATTTATATCCCCGTTATTACTTTGATTTTATTCTGTTTATGATATAATTTGTAAAGACCCGTAAATTTCAAGGGAAAGTTTTTCTTAATTTTTTTGAAATTTTACGAGTCCGTAGTTTCTGACGGAGCATGATTCCGAGGACCGGTGAGCCCAGAATCAATTTCTGAAGTTTTGTTTGGGTACGTTCAGTAAAAGTACGTGCGGGTTTTTATATCTTTTGAACCAGTGCTTGGAATTGAAATCTGAGGACACAGATGAACTCATAGAGCCGGTAATTTCTTAAGGAGACCTTTACCACATTTTTGTTTGGTATAAAGTGGAAGTTATAATTTGGGGATTCTAAAAAAAGTAAAAATATGTGAGACATATTTTTATTTTAAAGGTGGTTAGTTATACCAAAGGGAAGTTGGAGGTGGGGCCCACCCCCACATAACCTCCCTTGGGAGGATATCGTGTGGAAAGGCCCACACAAACACCAAACTCTTCACCTCCCCTTTAAACTCCCTTGAACTCCTTTTAACTCTTGGACTTCCATTAATGTGCCAACACAACCATGTTAATGAGACCTTTGATATTCTTGCCAAATCCATGGAAATTAATTAAGTCAATCAATTGAATTAATTAATTGTGAGTTTGAATTATTTCTAGTTGATTATCACATCATAATAATATGTGATATATTATTATGGTAGGGGTTGGCATACTTTTGGCTTGTGTTGGGAGGAGATTTTTTGGTGTTATATTACCTCTATATAGAATGCCGAATCCACCGAAGAAAGGCGATGCGTCTGCCTGCTTTTGAACCGAGGCTAGGAAGGCAGGAAACCACCCATGAAGAACGTCACCAACGACAATGACTCTCCCTCATACGTTGATGGAATGACGTCCGTCATCCGCGACACCGTCTTCCGTGACTCATCAACGTTCAACGTCAAGATACGAGTTAGGAAGGATTTGGATTATTTATTTTTATACATGTGAATTATGCCTCATGCTATTGTGATTATATGATGGATTACTGCTTGAGGCACTAAAGCGGAGGGCATGGGCTAATGAACAAGTACGAACCCTCCGCCAATTCATTCTTGATGCGTGGTTTTTTGGGCTTGGGGTAGTCACAGAAGGGGCCCTGAGGACGGTTCGTGACAAATTGGTATCAGAGGAGTCGGTTCTACCGTAGAACGTAGACTCTGATTCTTTTAACAACAATAGTGTTATGTGTTTTGGGTGTGGTTATCAGTTTAGGGAAACCGGTGTTGGTGCGGCGACAGACGTATCCATACACTAGGACTCTAACTTCTGATCTCTGACTTAGTGCATGAAAACACTGATTGCATTTGTGTTTCCATTGAAAATGTTTTATTCATGATTACTTTCTGTCAGCTCACCAGGTATACCATTTTCACCATGGAACACCCATTTATTTTCAGGATGGCCCCACAAAGGCAGCCAGCTAGGGTTCTGAGTTACGTATGAGATGGTATCCCACCGAGCGACGAGGCCTTAGTGCAGGGCCCCATCACAGAAGAGGCACCAGTGGTACCACTACCCACAAGTCCATTGATACCACCATCCCCAGTAGTAGAGAGTGAAAGCCACCTGAGTGCATTGCACAAGTTACACTGACTGAGGCCGCACAGGTTCCAGGGAGAGATGGACCCACAGGCTGGTGAGGATTGGCTGGAGGCTATCGTGAGAGTTTTCAAATTTGTAGGGACACCAGACAACCTTATGGTGATCCTTTCCGCGAGTCTCCTGCACACAGAAGTAGGTAGATGGTAAAGCCTGATGCTACAGGTGCATGATGATGCATCACTACTTTGGAAAGACTATGAGAGTCTCTTCCGCTCAGAGTTTATTCCAGCCACCCTTTTTGCTGTGCGGATTCAAGAGTTACTTCATCTGTAGCAGGGAAACATGACAGTAGCTCAATACTCAGCGAGGTTCAACGACCTCCAATGCTACTCCACAGATATGGCACAAGACCTGTTCTTCAGGGCCCAGACTTTCGAGCAGGGACTCAGGCGTGAGATCTGGGATTCGACGATCCCCCTCAGCATTCCAAAACAGGCAGGGGTACTGGAGCGAGCCCTTCAAGTGAAGTGCTTTCTCGATGAGAAGTCAACAGTAGCGAGACCCACCACAGGGTGACACGTAGAAGAGTCTTCTGCAGCTGGCAGTAGAAAGATGTCGCAGAGGTCCAAGATGACCATGCTATCTGGTGGGTGATCCCGTGATATAAGTTCTGTTGTGCGGGGCACACAAGACAGAGTCAGCTATACGTGAAGCAGGCAATGCTATGCATGCGGCGGGCAGGGCCAAATAGCTCATGACTGCCCGCCCAACATGCAGATGAGCATCATAATGTAGAGGTAACTCCATGGTAGAGGTAGAGTTTCGACCGTGGTGGTCCGCCGGGAGAAGGCGGATGTGGCAGAGGAGCTAGCCGAGCATCGGGTGGTGGACGACGTTTCGAGGCTCTACCAGCACCACCACAAGGAGGTCCACCCCGACCATAGGGAGCAGGCGGACAGAGGTAGGCTCATCTTCAGTTAGTCGAGGACTACAACCACGGCACACCTTAGATGATTCGAGGTACTATATGTGTCTACTCCACCATTATTGTAGTACTTATAGATACATGTGAGAGTCATTCTTTTATTGCCGCTGTCCTTGTTCGGAGCTCGGAGATTTCAATGGAGCTGTTGGCTCGATTCTTATGGCTAGAGAAACCTATGGGAGTAGACTCGATGATTAAGCACTGGTGCTGAAAGTGTCAGCTTACTCTAGGAGGAGAGAGCTTCGGCTTTGATCTTTTTTGTAGTGGTGTCGAGGCCTTACGACATCATCTTGGGTATGGACTGGTTATCTATAGTCCATGCTCAGATCGACTGTATTAGGCGAAAACTGCGGTGTACCTACACAGATGGGAGTAGGTTCACCTTCACCGGTGAGAAGGGAGCCTTTGCAGCGGAGGATGGACTTACGCAGAGGAGGGGGCTGCCGATCACATATCAGTTGTCTAGTCTCATCCTTGGATCAGATGATGTGTGGAGTCTGAGTATTCCTGTTGTGGTGGATTAGTTGGCGTATGTTTTTCTGGATGATGTTCCTGGACTACCTCCTCATAGAGAGGTAGACTTCTACATTGACCTGTACCCGAGGATGACACCTATATCAACTCCAGCATATCGGATGGCTCCCGTTGTGCTTCGTGAGCTACAGGTACAACAGGAGGACTTGTAGGGAATGGGATTTATCAGACCCAGTATTTCATCCTGGGTATCTCCGATTTTGTTCGCCAAGATGCCGCATGGGAGCTTGTGATGGTGTGTCGACTACCGTCGCTTGAATCAGGCGACCGCGAAGAACAAGTACCCACTCCCGAGGATTGAAGACCTATTTGATCAAATCAAGGGAGCATGATGGTTCTCGAAGATAGACCTCTGGTCAGGCTATCACCAGCTCAGAGTTCGAGAGGAGGATTTGCAGAAGATGGCCTTTAGGTGTCTATATGGCCACTACAAGTTCATGGTTATGCCCTTCGGCGTAACCAAAGCTCCAAAAGTGTTCATGAGTCTCATGAATAGGATCTTCCAGCCTTACCTCGATCTCTTTATCATAGTTTTCATCGAGGACATACTGATTTACTCGACTACTGATGAGGAGCACACCTACCATTTGTGGGTAGTACTGGATAAAATCTGAGAGCACCATATTTATGGTAAGATCTCAAAGGTCTACTTCTAGATTCAAAAGGGTTACTTCATGGGACACGTCATCTCGGAGGATGGAGTTACAGCGGATCCAGGGAAGATTGAGGCAATGCTTGATTGGGAGCTACCTAGGAGTGTGAGGGAGGTACAGAGTTTCCTGGGACTCGCTGGGTACTATCAGAGATTTGTGCCAGATTTCTCTAGTGTTGCAGCACCACTTTCAGCATTGACGAAGAAGGGGCAACCCTTCGTGTGGTTGACCAGTATGCCCATCTTGAGGCTAACAGAAGAGGGAATAGGGTACGTTTTTTACTACAACACGTCATGGGCCGGACTCGAGTGTGTCCTGATGCAGAAGCAGGTAGTGATCGTGTATGGTTCACAGTAGTTGTGACAGCACGAGCAAAATTACGATACATATGACATGGAGTTAGTAGTAGTGGTATTCGCCTTGAAGATGTGGTGGCACTATCTGATGGGCGACGAGTGAACGGAAGGGAAACTATGATTTGAGGCCATCTTTGTGAAGAGAAGGACCCGAGAAGGTTGTAGGCATAGAAGGGAGATAAAACAGACCACCAGAACGAATCTGGTGGCCCGACACGGTCGGCCGCCTGGCAGCAGCAGCCCCCCTCACACGCCACCGGTGGAAGGCCTCCACGGCACCGTCCATGGCGGTGGAGCGGAACCCGAATCCGCAGGTTCCGGGATGAACGGTCGTGGCCATCTGGCACCGCCGGTACCAAGTACCCCCCCCCCCACTCCGCGCTCAGCCAGCTGACCGAGCCGCGCGGACCGGGTCACCCTTGCGCAGGTTGGGCCGCCCTTGCACTAGCCGGGCCACAACCGATGGGCTGGGGCCCACCCTACCAGGATGATCCCGGACCGAGGTCGGGTCGACCCGATTTGGGCCGACCCAGGGCGGGTTGGGCCGGGTCGGACCGGACCGAGACCCCCCTCTTCAGACCACTTTTGGTTTCTCTCTTATAACGTGAGATACAGACCTCTGATCGATGCACCATAAGTTGCATAATATTACTTGGATCTAGAAGGTCATTTCAGTACATCACACTCATGGTTTTGGAAAAGTTTGGGTATGGCCAGGTTGGTTTGATCCCAAAACCAACTAGGCCCTCGGAGCGGAAGCGATTATAACTCTCATACCAGACATCCGGTTGATGCACCATCTATCGTATTGGGTTTATATTGATGAGACGGAGCATTATCATATATAAACTCAGGACCTCATGATAGTTGATGTATCGACCCCATTTTCCTCGATGAGCGGACCCTCTCGGAATCAAGCATGTTGTCTGCAGGAACCCTAGATCTGGCTGCGACTGCGATGATGACTACCATACTGGAATCCTCAATTAGTTTGACGATGATGAAAACTGTACTAGAATCCTATGTGGGTTCGACATTTATGACAAAGTAGATGGTCCTGTATCCTGTGTGGGTCCGACATCTTAGATGAATCATTAACTACATCTGACCGTCTCTATTACTCTAGAATAGATGGAATGTATCCTGTGTGGGTCTGATAGCTTAGCTGGACTGTATCCTGTGTGGGTTTGACAACTTAGATGAGACAGATGGACTGTATTCAGTGTGGGTCTGACATCTTAGATGAGATAGCTGGACCGTATCCTGTGTGGTTCCGATAACATAGTTGGCCCTGTATCCTGTGTGGTTCTGACAGCTTAGATGATATAGTGGCTACATCTGATCATCTATATCTCTATACTATTGTAGAATACCTGTGTGAGCTGAGTCATGTCTTTCAACCATTGTCATCATGGTGATTGAAATTACATCCTGTGTGGACTGGGTTGTGCTTGGGCTCTAGAGTTGGAGCTGAACTGTGATTGGTAACTTAGGTATATGTATGGGCATATATCTAAGTAGGGTTGATTGATACTTAATGTTCGTATCTTTATTATTTTGGTTATCCTTAGTGGATCTTGTGAGAGCATGCATGGCTCGGGGTCCCTACTGAGTATCGTTATACTCACGCCTACACGGGCTATGCCCGCACCTCGTTGTGTTGGATGCAGACGACAGACAATGATGAAAGAGGCCAAGAGCGCCATGACAGGACGGTACCCAGAGGTGGACCTTGCGACGAGTTGGAATACGGAAGATACTGACGGACGTGAGTGTTGAGGTGGCCATCTCTACCTACCCTTCAGGTAGGAACCCTGAGGATGATCAATGAGTTGTTCCTTGATTCTAGCTGTTTGTCCCTTTTACCTGTACTTGTTGTTCACACTACTAAAAACGGCCTATATTAGTGATAAAAATGGGATTTAATAGCGCTAAAAAAGCGTTGTAAATCTCATCTCTATTATAGGGGGGGGGTCCCTTTTATCAGTGCTCTAAAAAGCGCCGATAAAAGGTTCCTTTATCAGTTCTTTTTTTAGCGCTCATAAAGGTCAAAAAAAATTAATAAAATAAAAAAAATTAAAAATAATGCAGTGAGTGCTTTTATCAGCGCTAGGATGTCTCCCACGCGCTTCCTTTCATGCGCTTCCTCATACGCGCGCACCCCATTCGTTTCCACCCGAACTCGAACCATGGACCTCCCCCCTTTCGCAACTGCACCTTTACCACTAGGCCATTTCGTTTTGTTCTCTATTTAAGGATAAATATATATATATAGTTATATTTATTCATATATTGATATATATTAATATTAAAATAAATATATTTATTCATATATTAGTATATATTTATTAATTCGTATATTAATATATTTATATATATATTTTTAGTTATAATTTTTATACGTATATTTATTTGTATATTAATATATACATATGAGATTAGTTTAAAATAAATTTATGAAAAAATATGTTTTTTATGTGTGTTTATAAATAAATAAATAAATAAATACATACATAGATATATACAACACACAGACACACACAGAGACATAGACACACACAAACACATATACATTTACGAATAAATACATATATTTGTGTATTTGAAAATCCATAGAATGTACTTATAAGATTATTTTTAAATACATTTATGAAAAAATATGTTTTTGATGTGTGTTTATAAGTAAATAATTAATGAAATACATATATATATATACAACACATAGACACACACATAGACACTCACACACAGAAACACATATATATTTATGAATAAATACATATATATATGTAATTGAAAAGCCATAGAATGTTAAAATGACCATAACATATAATCTAGAATCCCATTCCAACACCACAACCAGTCAAATCGAAGAAAATGAAACAATTTTCGATATGATATGTGGTACAGGCCTAACGAAAATCAGGATCAGAAGTTTTACCTATTTGAATGTTAAAAAATCCGGGTAACCCGACTAAAAACTCAGTTTTGGAGGACTTCTGGGCCTATTTTGGCCTCTAAAAAATCTTGACCAGGTTTTCCCCGGTCAAAGAGATGTAGATCTCATCACAGGCTTCAATTTTATATCTGGTATAGCTCCAATGGGCACCCGGATCAAAATTTATGGCCGTTTGAAGATTGAATTACATTTTCAACATATTTTAGATCATTTATTAATTGTTTTAATTTTCTGTGTCCTAAAATTGTTATTAAATGATTTTTAATCGATAATAATTAGAAAATTAATAATTATTAATATTTGTTAAAAACAAATTGAAGCCATTTTCACTAAAATTATTATATATTAAATGTAATAGTATATTTATACATATCTATAACATATTTAAAAAATATATATTGTATTAATATCAATATAAATTTACTTATATAACAAAATTTTATTTTTCATGAAAAAATATTTTTTTTTTGAAACTTAACATTTATCAACGCTACTAAAAGAAGCGCTAATAAAGGGGTCCCATTTATCAGCTCTAAAAAAAGCGCTGATATAGGGGGGGCCTTTATCAGTGCTAAAAAAGCACTGATAAAGGGGGCCTTCATCGGACATTTTTTTTAGCACTAATAAAAGCGACCATTTATCAGGGATTGTCTTAGCTCTGATAAAGGCCCCCTTAATCAGCACTTTTTTTAGCACTGATAAAAGTGCAGTGCATCCCTAGCTCGTTTTTGTAGTTGTGTCGGTTGGGTTTGTATACTGGCCCATTTACTTTCCATTACACTTTATTGTATTCAGTTTTACTTAGTGTTTACTTCCTGTTGCATACTCTATTGTGTTTGTTTACTTTTATGAAGGAAATGCCTTCCCAGCATAGGGATTTATGCCTTTAGAGCTAGTCGGAAACCCCTGGCTTATGAAATGCAGGCTTGGGGTAATCACGGCACGTGCCCTGAGGACGGGCTGTGAAAAAGACACGATTCTATCTGGTTGATCGTAGACCGACTCACCAAGATGGCCCACTTCATACTGATCAGAGAGCAGGGCTCAGTAGAGAGCTTGTGATGCATCTACGTTCAAGAGATTGTATGGTTTCATGGTGTGCCATCGACTATCGTCTCCGATCGAGATGCTCGTTTCAGTTACCGGCTATGGAAGGGGTTACAGGAGGCTTTTGGGACACAGCTTCGCTTGAGCACCACCTTCCATCCTCAGATGGATAGTCAGACTAAGAGGACCATTCAGACTCTTGAGGACATGCTCTATACATGTTTCATCGACTTTGGTCATAGCTGGGAGGATCACTTACCCTTGGTGGAGTTTGCATACAACAACAGCTACCACTCCACCATCGGGATGGCCCCTTACGAGGCACTATACGGCCGACCATACAAATCACCTCTATGCTAGACTGACCTAGGGGAGTCAGCACTTGTAGGACCAGAGATGGTGCAGGCTACGATGGAGAAGGTTCAGATCATCCAGGAGTGGATGAAGACAGCATAGAGAAATCAAAAGTCCTATGCTGATAGGATACAGAGACCACTAGAGATCAAGGATGGCAACCACGTCTTCTTACGGGTCCCACCTCAACGAGGTCTATGGATATTTGGACAAGGCAGAAAGATATCTCCACATTTTATCATGATGTTCCCAGTCTTTAGCAGAGTAGGCGAGGTGGCTTACCGCCTGGTCATTCCACCTCAATTACACCAAGTGCACGACGTCTTCCACGTATCTCAGCTGAGGAGATATGTTCATGACCCGTCCCACATCATCGACCATAGGGAACTGGAAATTGATTATGGGGCAACTTTCACAGAGGTTCCAGTTGAGATTGAGGACTGATAGGTGCATGTTCTGCATGGACGATCTATTCCTCTAGTGCGCGTTCGCTGGCAGCACAAGAACCTCTAGGAGAGCACGTGGGAGCGGGAGGCTCAGATGCGTGCTCAGTACCTCCATTTGTTTCCCTAGTGTGTGTTGTAGTTTTATGGGGACATAAATCCCAGGTGTGGGGGTAATGTAATGATCCAGAAGTTTTAACAAAATATTTTTCTTAATTTCTTAGGAATTTTACGAGTCCGCAGTTTCTAACGGCACCTGATTCCGAGGCCCTGTGTGCCCGAAATCAATTTATGATGTTTTTTTTGGTATGTTCAGTAAACCTACGTGAAATTTTTTCTATCTTTTAAACTGGTTCTTGGAATTGAAATCTGAGGACACTGATGAACTTGAATCACCGGTAATCGCTTAAGGAGACCTTTACCATAGTTGTGTTTGGTCGAAATTGGAAGCTATAATTTGGGGTTTCTAAAAAATTATTAAAAATATCTAGGACATATTTTTATTTTCATGATGGGTAACTCCACCAAAAATAAGTTGGAGGTTGGGCCCACCCCCACATAACCTCCCTATAGAGAATATTGTGTGGTGGGGCCCACACAAACACCAAACTCTTCACCTCCACTTTAAACTCACTTGAACTCCTTTTAACTCTTGGAATTCCATTAAAGTGCCAACACACCCATGTTAATGAGACCTTTGATATTCTTGAAAACTCCATAGAAATTAATTAAGTGGATCAACTTAATTAATTATTAGTGAGTTTGAATTATTTCGAATTGATTATGCCAACATAATAATATGTGATGAATTATTATGGTGGGTGTTGGCATAATTTTTTGTTGGGTTGGGAGGAGCTATTGTTTGAGTTATTTTAACTCGATGAAGAATGCCGACTCCACCAAAGAACGATGACGCGACTACCTCCTTTTGAACTGGGGATATCAAGGGAGGACACTGCCCGCAAAGAACGTCGCCAACGACAACGACTCTCCTTCTGACGATGACGAAACGACGTACATCCTCCGTGACACCGTCTTTCACGACTCGTCAACATTCAACATCAAGATACGAGGTAGGGAGGATTTGGATTATTTACTTTTATACATATGAATTATGCCTCGTGTTTTGGTGATTATATGTTGGATTACTACTTGAGCCTCTGACGTGGAGGGCACCGGCTAACGAACAAGTTCGAACCTCCACAAATTTGTTCTTGATGCGCAGCTTGTTGGGCTTGGGGTAGTCATGACACGGGCCCTGAGGACGGGTCATGACATAATTATTGTTATGAAATACATTTATTTTACAGGTATTATGATGGAATGATGTTTATGGAAGCCATTTTATTTCATGGGTAATGTTATGATGAAGGATTTATGTTTTTGTGGAACATGTAAGAATGACTTCATTATGATATTGGTGGGACCTATATCTCCCTCCAATTAATTGGGTAATGATTTATATCTCAGGAGATAGACCAGGATGGAACAAAAAGTAAATCTAGTTTTTTAATACTGGGCTAGAATGGTAATTAAATAATTTTCAGTAATACATGGCTGGAACGACATGTAATCCCATTTTTTTAATGGACTTTTTACACTATAATGGTCTTGGAAACAATTACCTGGGTACTATGGAAATCATATTATGTGTTTAATTGTTTTTCACAATTCAATGTTTTATCCAATTTCTAATTTTTCTTGGTTAATGTTCCTTTATGATCTATGTCTTACAAATTTCCATGATTTATTCCATGACTCATTATTTTGATATTTAAACTTCATGTTCATGTTTTTACATTCTTATGTTTATGATTTTTTTAGTTCTTTATGTTTACCCTCACTGAGCATTCGAGCTCTCCCTTTTTATATTTTATTTTCTACATGATATAAAAAAAATTTATGTCGAAAAAAAAGAAAGTTCTTTATGGGAGATGTTGAAGACCATTAACCAAGTTAGAAGACTATGTTCCAAGTTTTCAAAGGCACTAAACAAAAACTATCTTGGGAGTTAGTTTTTGTCATGTATTTAGTATTCTGAAAAAGAAATGTAATTTATTTTAATGTCATTATTATTTCGTTATAATATGGATGGGTAGTAGATAAGTATAATATATATGAGGGAAGACAAACCAAAAAAATGAAGAAAATGGGTTGATGTAACACCCAGAGTTTTTAAAAGATAAAACTATGTTTGATAGCATAGGCCACACACAACACCCAACCCAAACAAACAATGGTTATTTAAATACGATCATTTTTACATATCAATTTTGTTTTTATATATCAATCATATTAACCAGTTTATGAATGTAGAACCCCAAGCACATATGGTATGCTTCTCTTTGAATAATACAATAGCTTGCGTTGTACGCGACTGCGAGTTCTAGCACACCACGACCAATCAAAATAGCCCTTTAGAAAAACAATTATGAATACTAATACCCCTTTTTAAAATTTCATAATTTTTATTTTTCAATATGGAATTCATTTTTGGATTTGGATTATCATAATTAGGTTAGGGTGAATTTTATGTATTTTTCTGAAAACTTTCTATTTTATGATGAATAATGAAAAAAACTACGTTATTGTTTAAAACTGAAATTTATTTAAATAATTAATATTATTTAAATTTATTTTAAATTAAAAAATAAATTCCTAATACCTATATTTTTTCAATGTAATTCATTTTAGTCATTTTATAATAATAATAAGTATATAAAATTTTATTAAACTATTTAACACCTTATACCCACCTTTTAGGAACATTTTGAAAATTTTTATAAAACATAATTTTATAATTTCTTTGAATTGAATTTCAAAAATATGAGGGACACAGTTTAAATCCATAAGTAAAATTTGGTTCAATAGTATTAAAATAATTTTTGGTGAATAGTAACTTTTGAATTTAATTTACCACGGTTAAAAGTAAATAGGGTAATTAAAGGTAAAAATGATTTATAATTATCCTAACATGTGTCCTAATTCTATTCGATAAGTGTATTTCAACCTAAATCAACCTTTGGAATAAAATATGATACTTTTTTATCTACTAGGATTTGATTAGGACATTTATTATTATTTTATTTGAAGAAGAGTTAAAAGTTTTAAATTAGAATTTTATTAACTAACCAATGTTTAGAATAGGGTTATAATAAGATAAATTCGACAATAAATATTAATTAAAAAGCTAAAATATATCCTACATCATGATATTTTATTTAGAATTTTTATACATTAAATAATTAAATTATATTAAGACACCATGATGATGTTTTACGTTATTAATAAAATATTAATATAATTGATATTATAAATATATACATAAATCTAAATAGATACATTTTATGAATTACACTAATTTACTAGGTTAATATGGCATGTTATGATTGATTTAATGTATTTTTTTATACAATAATATTTTGTCTACTTTCACAAAAACAAAGTACAAAATGCTGTCAAAATTGACATAAATGAGTTTTTAAAAGAAATACTATATTATTAAATGATATAATATTCCTAAAAATATATGTATTATAAAAATTACTTATATAATTATAGATATGTTATTAATCAACCACTTTTAGTTTTATTGGAATTTTATTGTATGTTTATAAACCATGTAATATACAAATACAACAAGACATAGTAAAAGTTAAACTATTTAACTACGAGTTAAATATAAAAGATAAGGTTAATATGGTGACCTAAACATGTCTAAAACCTATTATTTGAGGCAATATCGACCTATCCCTACCTCTTCCTCGAAATAAATCCATTTTGAGCCATTATAAAATGAAAATGATTTTATAATAAAATATTATTTCATGTTTTTTCTAAAGTGACCATCACCCCTCTTAAAAAAGGGTACTTCCACTTCTCTAAATTTACACCTCCAAAGCCATTTGTATCGGACAAAAACTGATCAAATATCCTCTTGACTACCCTTACTTCATCCCAGAGTCCTTATTTTTTTCAAAAATCCATCCGAAGAATCCCATTTGTTAAAATTAAATAGAAACACCTGAAGAATAGGTAATTATTTCATCACATCTTTCAATGTACTTTTCTTCTTCCACTTCCTATTTCATTGTTGTTTCATAGAAAAATAATATATCCAGTACATTATACATAATTTTATGTTATTATAAATATGTTTCAATCATATTCATTATTCTATCTATACTTTGAATTATAAAGTCACCATATGTGCGTACGTACGGCTTACAGTCTCCACATCGTGGTGTAGTTTGGTATTCAACGCCTTAATTGGATGGGTATAATTACAAGTATAATTGTTTTAAATAAAAAATATATCATGTTAATGATTCTGCATCTATAATATACCATCCAGTTACATACAATTTCACTATCAATAGAATGATATTGTCGCTCGTGCGTATGTACAGATTACCATCTCCACGAACGCGATGAGTTTCATTCCCCATCAAAAATATTCAATAATAATTTTCATTTTATAATTATTAAAAACTTAATATCATTATGTATATGAATAAAATACATCATTTCCATAAAAAACATGACTTATGTAACAAAACATATAAAGGAAAACAAATCAGTTCACTCCCAAAACAATGATAATATTGAAATATTATTAAAAATGAAATATTAGTAGATCATATATGATATTATATTTATCTATGTGGTTATTTTATAATTTAATATCAATTATTTTTGTATTATATAGTATGTTAATGTACCCTCTGATATGGAAAAGTAATAGGTAAGGGTTAATTCTACAATCTCTTCATTATCCGAGGTTATTTATACATAAGTATCTACTGGGACTTCTTTATCATCCACATCCATGTTTCATAAAAATTTATTTCAAAACATATTTACTATTTCCTATAATATGTGTTAAATTCATTTATAGCCTTGTTTTACTTATTAAAAAAAATTGATAAGCTTTTTTTCCCATTTTCCAAACTGGGTACTTTATGACCTTTTCGAAAAATTAATGTAAGAATATTTTTTAACTTATATGGAGGGTGAACCTATCTTCCGCCGTTATAACACCTTCGAAGATTCCCTTAAAATGTTATAAGAATATTTTTAAAACAATTTTTTTCTTTTATAATTATTTGACTTTTAAATTATTTCAAAATAGAATGATATATTTCATTCAAATAGTTTTGATTTTATCTATGTCAACATCCTTTGATTGATTTTACATTGCAGTTGATTTATTATGATAAAATATTCCATATTTTATTGATGGTTTGGTGATATGTTTGACTATGGATGTGTTATTTTTCACCATTCATGGTTTATGGTAAAATTATTGACATTTCGTATGCTAGTTTAAATATGAATGTTTGTATTATGTTTGAACAATACCCTAAGATAGACATTGAGAATTAATATAGAAGAACTTCTTCGAATTTTGGTAATGTAGTGGTTTTGTGAGTTTTCCAATAAATACATCTATATCTGAATATGAGAAGGTCGGGGTAGCTCTGTGATAGATGTGTCTAGTGGTAAAAGCCAAAAACCCCACATTGAGCTAGTCTTGATCGTGAACTTCTGCACAACAACGGGCCATACTGCACACTTGGTTACGTCTCTCCTCAGAGAAATTTTTAGGATAATTCACAACTTTTTTATAATCCATTATGAAGGATTTATGAGAAATTACTTCCTCAATGAAATTTTATTATGATTATGGATTATATGCATTAACTGTTCAATTTATGTTAGGTAGTTTACTAGTTTGGAATTTGGTATTTCCATTCATAAACTAATATAGTGAATGCCGTTGTTTAGAAATGGAATCTAGTGGATGGAATGGAAACCATATAAATTCACGTAATCCATGTAGGGATTTTCCTCCTACTCAAGATCATTTTAGTGGAGATGGTGAGGCAATTGGTGCTAAATATCTTATAACCATACTGGGACAACTCAATCAAGTTATGAATAAAACCTTACCCATATATGGAACCCTAATCCAAAACATGGAGTATCAATGGTAGAAAACTTCATGAGGAAACATACAACAATATTAAATGTTACTACATATCCATTGGTAGATGAAAAATGGATAAGTTCCTTAGAAAAAATATTTCATGCTTTGGAGAGTAGCGAAAGGGAAAAACTTTCATGACAGTTTATCACCTCACAGAATTTTCAGATCAATGGTGGCCATTAATTCAAAACAAAAAGGAGGATGAAGAAGTATATAATATTTTATGGGGGGATTTAAAAGATATTTTCATTGAAAAATAAATTCCTTGTGACCATCAAACGTATATAGAAATACAATTCCCGAGTCTAAGGAAAAATGAGGATGAGAATGTCGCAAAGTATGATGTTAACTTTACAAGGTTATCATGGCATGATGTATATAATATACGTAAAGCACAGAGTGAGATCGATCAATTATTTTATGGGTTAAAACCATTTCTCCATCAATCAATAGTCTCAAAAACCTTCTCATCATAAGAAGATATTGTCTCATGTGATAATAAGATAGAAATGGAATTCTATAAGTGTTACATCATTAAATAAAAGAAAGATAAGAAGAGATCAACTAAACACTCTAGAAATAAAAATAATGGGATGAAGGGAAAAGTTGAATTTCTATCCTACAGTAAATGTGGGAAGAAAAACCATAGTACTTTCCAGAATGGAATGGGTGTATGTTACAAGTGTAGAGAAAAATGACACCAAACTCGTGATTGAAAATAGAAGAATGAGACTATCAATGTTGAATTCATAAATAGTAACGAAATGGGGAATTATGAAAATTAATGTCATAAGCATCAAAAAACAAACCTCAGAAAAGGACAATAGATAAAGGACAAGCTTATACGATCACAACTACAAAGTTTGAAGTTCCGAATGATGTGGTGGATGGTACATTAATAGTTTCCTCAAATTTAGCCAATGAATTTTTTGATTCTGGATCATCACATTCATTCTTATCTTCCCAGTTTTCCAAGAAAATTAGATAATTACAATTTTATTGAACAAGGGATTTTTCTGCCAAAACTCTTATGGGAGGATCATTGCAACAATATTTTGCGAATCAGTTACCATTTTGGTATATAAACGTTCATTATCTGATGATCTCATCATCATACCAATGATTTAATTTGATATAATCCTTTGTATGGATTTTCTTTTGGACCATGAAGTGAAAATTTATTTTAATAAGAAGGAGGTTACAATTTTTTATGAAGATAAGGTATACCTTATCTTTAGAGTAGAAACATCA
Source organism: Viscum album (assembly GCA_963277665.1). Taxonomy (NCBI): domain Eukaryota; kingdom Viridiplantae; phylum Streptophyta; class Magnoliopsida; order Santalales; family Viscaceae; genus Viscum; species Viscum album. Next base: position 1,824,569,847 of record OY728164.1, read on the forward strand.
CCATCTGATTCTCATCTATTTCAAACCCCAGTAGGTCTACTAAATTAAATTATTAGGGAGAAAGAGAGTGAAATAAAAATGGTTGAGGAAAGGAATATTCAAATAGAGGACACGCCTATTGTTCAAGAATATGTTGATGTGTTTCCTAAAGATTTTCCTTAACATCCACCAAAATGAGAAATTGAGTTTTCCATTGATTTAATTCAGGGTACAAGGCCCATATCGAGGACCCCTTATAGAATGACCACTGTGGAATTAGTGGAACTAAAGAAACAACTAGAGGAATTGAGTAATAATGGATTTATTCTTCCTTGTGTTTTCCCATGGGCATCCCGTGTTCTTTTTGATAAGAAGAAAGATGGATCAATGAGCATGTACATTTAATACAGGGAGATCAATTATTTAACAATAAAGAACAAGTATCCCTTACTTTCCATTGATGATTTACTTGATTAACATCATGGAGCTCAATATTTATCAATGATTGGAATTCGATCTGGATATCATCATTTGTGTGTAAATAAGGAAGACATTCCAAAGACTTTATTTTGTACTTGGTACAAGTATTACGAGTTTATAGTAAGGAATTTTGGACTGGAAAATGCACCCTCTGCTTTCATGGATCTAATAAATAATGTTTTCCAGAATATCTTGATGACTTTTTAGTGGTATTTTTTGATGATATCTTTGTATACTACAAAAGATAATAAGATCATGAAAATAAATTACGCACTATTCTAAAGACTCTTAGAAGAAATTAATTTTATGTGAGGTTTAGAAAGAGTGAATTCTTGCTTTAGGAGACTTCCTTTCATGGCCATATTATCTCTACGGATGGAATATCAGATGATTATTCTAACACAAGAGAAATACAAGACTTCACAGCACCAACATGTATAACTGAGGTACACAATTTTATTGGTTTATTATATTATTATCGGCATTTCGTCCATAATTTTTCCTGATTGACTGACCCATTACCAAGATCACACGTAAAGGGGTGAACTTTTTTTTGGACAAAAGTGTGTGATGGAGGTTATGATGAACTGAAGAGAAGATTAGTCAATGCTCATATCTTAGTTCTACCATCATGGAATGATGGATTTGTTATTTATAGTGATGATTCAAAAATTGTATTGGTTGTGTCTTTATGTAGAATGATAGAGTTATTTCCTATGCATCATTAATGCTAAAAATTAATGAACAAGGTTATATTACTCATGACCTTGATTTAGTAGCTATACTCATTTCTTTGAAGATATGGAGACACTATCTCAATGGTGAAAAATGTGTGATGTATACTAATCACAAGATTTTGAAGTATATTTTCTCATAGATTGAATTATACATGAGGCAAAGATGATGGCATGAACTACTCAAGGATTATGATTTCACTATACACTACCATCGGGGGAGGAAAATAAATTGGAAGCTGCTTTGAGTAGAAAGGATCATGGAGTATTGAACAAAATGAGAGTTGAAAGGGATACTATGTTCATGGATCTATTAAAGATCGATATTAGAATAATCATGGAAGGTGAAAAAATAAAAAAAATTTCAAATGGGTTCTAAATCATATTTTCTTGAAAGGATAAAAAAATCTCAGACTGATAAATATGAGTATTTAAAAGAAAATTAATGGTGTGGATGATGGGAGATAGATTGAATTTGTATATGAAGATGTAATTTTAAAATTTGGGAAGATACATAGTTTTTTGGACATACCTGATCTAAAAAGGGAATTGTTGGATGATGCTCATAGCTCCAATTTTTTTATACACCCTAGTAACACTAAGATGTATAAAGATTCGAAGGAAAATTTTTTGGGGGACGACATGAAGAGGGAGATTGCTGATTGTGTGTCAAGAGGTATAGGTTTTAAATAGGTTAGGGCTGGAAGACAACATTTGGGAGGAGTCATGCAACCTCTTCCCATACCTGAGTGGAAATTATATGATATTACGATAGACTTTTTCATGGGGCTACCAAAGACACCTAGAAGGAATTATGCAATTGGGCCACTGTTGGTCATTTTACCAAGTCATCAAATTTCCGTGGTATAAGGTAGTATGTACCACTTGAATGTTAATAAGACTATATATTAATGATGTTGTAAGACTTCATGGAGTACCCATATCAATATTTTCTAATCATGATCCCCGTTTTACATCAAGATTATTGAATTGTCTAGAGAAGGCCATGGATACTGAACTTCATTTGAGCACTACCGACCACCCTCAAAGTGATGGATAGTCATAATGGCCTTTTCAAACCCAATAATTCAAGTTGAAATATTAATCAATTGACTTTCATGGTATGTGGGATCAATATTTAACTCTGCTAGAATTTTAATATAATAATAGCTTCCATTCAAGTATTCAGATGGAACCATATGAAGTGTTATATGGAAAGATATGTCTCACACCAACTTGTTGGGATGATATTAGTTAAAAGAAAACTCTTAGGCCCTCAAATTGTGGAGGAAACCATGGAAAATGTGAATATTATCGAAACCCACATCAAAGAATCTCAAATTATGAAAAAGAAATATGCTGATAACCGAAGGAAGGATTTCGAATTTCAAGTAGGAGATCAAGTTTTCTTGATGGTATCTCCATGGAATGGTGTTATAGGATTACGTAAGAAGGGTAAATTATGTCCTAGGTACATAGGACCTTTTGAAATTATAGAATTAATTGGAGCTGTAGCTTACTGTTTCGCAATGCCTCCATGTCTCTCTAAAGTTCATTATGTGTTCCACGTATCACTATTGAGAAAATACATGCCTGACTTAAGGAATGTAATAACATATGAAGAAATGAAAATGGAACTCAATATGTCTTATTGTGAATATCCTGTCAATATTCTTAACACTAGTGAAAAAGTGTTGAGAAACCGGCGAATCATCTGGTAAAAGTTCTATTGAGAAACCATAAGATGGAAGAGGCAACATGGGTACCTGAAAAACTTATGGTGAAGAACCACTTGAATATTTTTATACAGTTATATTACAGAAATTTTGAGGATGAAATTAGTTGAAAGAGGAAGAAATGTAACACTCTAATCTTCCACGATATGCCTCTCTTTGAATAATACAACAGCTTGTGTTGTACACAACTTTGAGTTCTAGCACACCGTGACCAATCAAACTAGCCATTTAAAAAACAATTATGAATAGTTATACCAAATGTTTGAAATTTTATAAATTTTATTATTCAAAATGTACTCAATTTTTTGATTCATAATATAAAAATTAGCATACGGTGAATTTTTGGTATTTTTCTGAAAACATTCAACTTTTAATGAATAGTAAAAAACACTGCGTTATTTTTTAAAACTGGATTTTATTTAAATAATAATTATTATTATTTAAATTTATTTCAATGTCAAAATTGATACATAATACCTATATCAATTCAATTTAATTCATTGGAGTCATTTTTTTATTTGATGAGATATATGAAATATTATAGAACTATTTAACGCCTTTTACCCACCATCTAGTCACAATTGAAAATTTTCATAAAATATAATTTTACAGGCTTCATTGAATTGAATTTAAAAAATTAGATAGATAGAGTTAAAATTAGTAAGTAAAATCTGGTTCAATATGATGAAAATAATAATTGGTGAATCGTAACTTTTGAATTTTATTTACCATGGTTAAAAGTAAATAGGATAATTAAAGGTAAAAATGATATTATAATTCCCTTAAAACATGTCATACTTCAATTGGATAAGTGTATTTAGACCTAATTCGAACATAGTAAAAAATATGATCCTTTTTGAAATACTTGGATTAGATTATGACATTTATTATTATTTCACTTAGATAAGAGTTAAGAGTGTTAAATTTTAATTTTAATAACTAATCCGTTTTTAATACCAGGTTAAACATACGATAAATTCGACTATAAATATTCATTAGAAATATAAAACGATTTCCTACATAATTATATTTTATTTATAATTTTTAAACATTAAATAATTCAATTTATTTATGACAAAATGATGATGCAGTGATTGCCATATTAATTAATGATTAAAATAATTGATATTATAAATATCTAAATAAATTCAAATTCGGGCTATTGAGGCATTAAAAAAATTTTATAGGCTAATATGAAATTTTACTTTTTATTTAATGTATTTTTTTTGTAGTAATAAAGTTTTTTTGACTTTCACAAAAAACAAATACTAAATAGTGCCAAAAGTGAAATAAATGATTTTTTAAAACAAATACTATATTATTTAATAATATAATATTTCTAAAAATCTATGGATCTGTAAAATGACTTATATAATTATATATATGTCATTAATGAACCACTTTATGTTTTTTGGCATTTTATTGTATGTTTATTAATCATACAATAACAAAATACAAGAAGACATTATAAAGGTTAAACTATTTAAATAAGAGTTAAATCTAAATGATAAGGATAATATGGTGACCTACACTTTCCAAAAACCTATTGGGAAATAGAATTTATACCCATAATCCCTTTATCCTAGAAATAAATCCATTTGGAACCACAACAAACAGAAAATGATTTTATAATAAAATAATATTTTAAGCTTTTCTTAAAGTGACTCTCACATCTCTTATAAAAGGGTACTTACCCTTATCTTAATTTCACACTTCCAAAGAAATTTTTCTCGGCCAACCACTGATAAAATATCCTCCCAACTACACTAAATTCATCATATAGGACATAATTTTATCAGAAAGAAAACCTATGGAGCCCTTTGTTTCAAATCAAAAGGAAACTCCCAGAGAATAAGTAATTATTTCATCACCTCTTTCAATGTTATTTTCTTCTTACACTACCTCTTTCTTTGTTGTTTCCATACCAAAATAAAAAATCCATAACCTTATACATACTATGATGTTATTATAAATATGATACAACCATATTCATTATTCATCCATCCTATGAATGAAGAACTCACCATACGTTTGTACATACGACTTACCGTCTCCATGCCGTGGTGTAGTTTGTTATTCAATGCTTTATTATTTGGTTGGGTATAATATTGAGTATAATTATTGTGAATCATAAATATAACATATTATTTATTATGTATATGTAATATAACATCCAATTATATACTATTTCATCATCAATAGAATGATATTGTCACTTGGGCATACGTACAGATTACCATCTCCACAAAAACGATGAGATTCATTCCCCATCGTAACCATTCCAGAATAATTATCATTTTATAATGTTTAATAATGTAATATCATTCAAGTTATGAATCATATACATCCTATACATGAAAAAAATGACTTACATAACAAAACATATAATGGAAAATGAATCCGTTAACACCCGAAACAATGCTACTACTGAAATATTATTAACAAAGCAATATTAGAAGATCATATATGATATCATAATAATGTATTATATTATTTTAAAATTTTGTAACAATGAGTTAACTATTATATATTAGGTTAATATACCCTCTAATAAGGAAAAGTACGAGTTAGGGGTTAACTCTAAAATCTCTTCATTATCTGAGGTTGTTTATACGTAAGTATCAACAAGGACTTCTTTATCATCCACATCCATATTTCTTAAAAATGAATTTCAAAACATTTTTACTATTTCCTAGAATATGGGTTAAGGTACTTTATACAAATTTTTTCTACTTTTTATTAATTTTTTTATTGTTATCCTTCCATTTTTTCCAAACAAGGTACTTAATGACATTTTCGACCAATTAAGTTCGGAATATTTTTTTATCTTATACGGCGGGTGCAACTATTTTCCACCGTTATAACACCATCGAAGCATCCATTACAAGAATATAAGAGTATTTTCAAAATAAAACATCTCTTTTATAATTATGTGTCTTTTAAATGATTTCAAAATAGAAAGAGATATTTCTTCCAAATATTTTTTATTTAATCTATGTCAACATCTTTTGATGGATTTTACACTTGTCTGAAGTTGATTTATTCTGATAAAATATTCAATATTATTTTAAAGGTTTTGGGATATGATTTACTTTGTATGTGTTTTTTATACCATTCATGGTTTATGGTTAATGTATAGGCATTTTCTATGCTATTTTTAATACAAATGTTTGTATTAGGTTTCATCCTTTTAATATGAGGAATGCATTGGAATTAATAAGTGATGGGTGGAGCCCTCTATAGCTCTTTGTTGCATCAGTAGGTCTCATGAGACAAACTAGTGTCTTGGCACAAGGCCTTGAATAAATCTTTTTTATAGTCTTGGCACGAAGCCTTGATTATGTGGTTATGATGTCTGACATTATGCATTCTATCAATATGAAATTAACTATTTTTATTACATGTGATTTTTTGACTATTAGAATATCAATGTGAATAAGTAAATGAAATTATTTTATTTATATTTTTTTATATTATGCTGATGTTTATGTTTAAAAGTTTTGGGTTTTATTCTTATACATTTCCTTATTTTTTTTCTTATTTATGAATGTTTCTGTTATATTGTTATCTTTAATGAGTATTTGAGCTCACTCATTTATATGTTCTATATTTCCCAAGATGTGAAAAAGTATATTATAATTAACCTATAGAGAAAGGACATTGGATATGAGTGTGTTCAAATGGGACACAATTATGTTTTTTTATTTCATGATGTAAAGTAAAACTTATGTATGTATCTAGTACTTCCAAGGATACTATACTAATCGATATTTTGAGACTTGATATCTGGAGATCATGCCAATGCTATTTAATAATTCACCAAATCTGGGTAACTAGGGTTGGGGTTTTATAATGAAATATATATTTTCTAAATATATTGATTAATTCTAAATAATTAATCAATCAATTATTGGTAATTTCTTTCTATTCTAAAGAATATGTTTTCTTTAAAAACAATTTTTATTCCATTATAATTGTTAGTGTATAGATAATTTATAAAATTTATTTTATAAAATTATATCCACTTTTTATATCTTCAAATCAAGATTAACAAAGTGATAAATTTTATATATTATTAAAAATATAAATTTTTTTTCAAGCGAATAGTGAAAAATATGTTTTTTATATACAATTGTAACTTATTTTGATAAATTAACTAATATAAGACTCAATATTATATTAATTTTATTTTAATGTAAAAAAAATAATACATTAGTAATATTGAGTTCAATTAATTACATTTAAATAATCTATATATCAGATTTCAATAAAAGATTTATCATAAGATTAAAAACTCATTTTCCAGAATTTTTTTTGAAATTCATAATGTTTCAACATTGTAATTAATTAAAATAACCACAGATGAGAAATTATTTAAACTAAATTTTTGGACTACATATCAATATTTATGAATCTAAATTCATAAAATAAATATTAATATTTATATAGTTAAAGAGAAATAATCTTTTCCTTGAATATGGATTTTTTAGAAAAATAATTTCCATCATTATTATAGGATTTATATTAAATTAAGTTCTTCCCCATATGTGAATTTATTTTTATAAAATCGATTCCATATTTTGAATCATAGTAATTAATATTAAGTAATAAGGTCAACTTAATTTTTTAACAATATTAATAGTAACTGTATTAAATATTTATCACCATATTAAAAGAAAATAGGTTAATTAAGGGTAATTTATTTTTAACAAAGTCAAGAAACAAGGCAACCCTAATATTTGAAATATTTATATTTCATTTAAATAATGACTATTTTTATTTCTTATCTTTGACATTATAAATGATTAAGTAGGCAGTCTAATAAACAAATTATATTTGTATAGAATAAGACACAAATAAAATTTCTAATTAGTATTCAATTTCAATAAACACATTTATTTTGATAAATTAATGTATTTATGAAATAAATAATATTTTAATAAAATATTTTTGATAAATAATTTTTATTAAATATAAATTATCATATAATTTTTATGATGTCAAATGTAATTTGTATAATGGTTCGAAAACTGTTATTGTCAAAAAATCTATCATTTCTCAATAAATGTCAATACATATCATAAAATTGAAAATATAAATATTTAGAATTATTTTTTGATAAAAATTATATTATTTTTGAAATTATAATGTTGAAATTATCCAATGGTTAATTTTTCATATTTTTTTGAGACAACTGAATTTTCGTGTAGAAATTAAATATGGTATAAATATATGGTGTGTATTATGACATCATAATGACCAAAAGTGATGTAATAAACACAATAAATCATATCCATGTTAAAATAATTGTTTTTAATTTAAAATAATGTGATTTTTTGTTTATTGGTTAATTTTATAAATCCTTTATGAATCCTCTAAAATAATTAATAAATTTTTTGGTTTAAAAACAATTTGTTTAAAAGTATAACTCACCTCCACATCACCAAGGGTAATAATTTATTCAGTTAGGCCCTTGGAAATATAAAATAATGGAAAAAAATTTCCTTTGGTAGAAACCATGATAGAAAAACTTGATAATATTTGGTTTTTTAGTTATTATTTAATATAGAGTCTAAAACCTATGTTTGAGAAATAATAATAAATTCCCCACTATTTTCCAATATTAACCCACCAAAAATATAATTTTATTTATCTCAAAATCCTTGTAAAATGTACTTACTCTACCCTCCCCTCTTGAGAGTACCCCCAGGGTGCCCTAATGCTCTCAAGAATCTCCTCACATGTGTTTGATGACACACACTCGAGTAGTGGATCCTCACATTCTCTTATTTGTTCATGTTTCTTTATTATCTTATACCTTATATTTACAATTCCTAATTTTTGGATATATATTTACATGTCCAAATTACTGCCCATTTGATTTCTTAATTATGATAGACCCCTTTCACTCCCATAAACCCATTTCATTAATTTTTAAGGGACACTATTTTGCTGTCGAAATTTCACTATGATTTCCAACCTAATATTATTGTGTAGTGAATAAACATAATCATTTCCTATCATAGGTGTTCAAATTTATGCACTTATAATTATTTATTAGGGATATACATGTTTCTATTCTATACACCATGACCATGGGATACAATTTGATAATAAATGATTCCATGTTTTGTTATCTGTGTGACACACTTGAGCATGAAAATGGAATGAAAGTGATAGGTGTGCCAAGAATTATATAGATCTAAATGAATTGAGTAATGTTTACTCTCATGATACAACATGTTAGAAAATTTAGTAAACCTGATTCCTTTAGGGGGCATTTCCGATCATGATGTCATGGTTGTTAGAATTGACATATGTGTATGTTTTTTCATTTTATGTTCTTGCGACATTTTTCATGCTTCTTTCATGTTATCATGTTATATCATTCATCATTGTTCATTTTTATGATTCTAACAATATTTATGACCCATTAATATGTATATTTTCTAACAATTATTATTTTCATTTGGTTATACCATGATTATTATCTTACTGGAATTTATTTTTCATGTTTTTGTTATGTATGGCCCAAAGTTATCCCATTATGTTTTAAGTACGAAGGAATATTATGATCTTGTTATTGAGGTTTTTAATAAAGATCATGTATTCATTGTTTTACGTTTAAATATAATAAAACTCATTTCTAAATATAAGATAATTATCAATCTTTTAAATTTTTATTAATTGTAATGTTATGTAATAAATAATGTATTAATTTGAAATAAAGTGTATGGTTGTCAAAGAGGGGGATTACTATCTTGCCTAAGTCATTAAGGTGAGTATATAAATTTACACTGGATAAGTCTTATTCTCATAAACCCATTCCACTAGGCTACTACTAATACTCTCCCTTATTTTCTCTAATTTCCCATGAACTTTTAACAACCTCATGCCCAATATTCTTTGTGTATGATCCCTAAAAACAACTATGGGGTCCCTGAAAAACAACCCAACTATAGTTGTTGCTTTCAAGGATATAGTTCTACTCTAATGACCCTTAGGTCCCCTTTCTATTTTATTTTTTTAAATTTGGAGTGGTTCCCCCATTTTGAAATATTATTTTAAGCATACAGTTGTGAAAAAGTTTCTATCACATGCTCCATCTTGAGAAATTGTATTGTTATCAAGATCGAGGAATGAATACTAAATACATTTAAATAATTCCTCTCTCAATGCTACATCTTTCACGAAACAAAAAATATAAAAACATAGACCATCCCAAGAATAATGATCCATTGAAAAGTATCTATAAAGGGTTAACTAATATATTTCTGTAATATTTCTTATGTTATAGCGAGTGGAGACATAAATATATGATGTTTGTTGAGATTAAATCCCAAAAATATTTTAAAGAGGACTACCCTGATGAAGAGGTATGTCAAGAAATGGTTTGGTAATGTAGACTCTGAAAAGTATGTCATGGGGTTAATAAACCATATCCACACTCAAAAGTGGAGGTGCATATCCATTACATAACTCAAAACCAGTGAAGGAAGAACATTGATTCATTCCCTACCAATGTGTAACATCCCGGTCGAGGTGCCACACACTAGTTCCCTAAACTAGTCGGTCAAATGACATCAATTGTGCCTCCCTGTATGCCTGAGGCTGCCGACTAGTAGTGGGGGTCTATTATCAGTCATAGGGTGACTATACCCTCTCTTTTCATTAGAGTAATACACCGGTGGAATTAAATAATAATAATTATCTATATAACCAAATGATATAACATATCTATAACAGTTCCGGTATTTTAAGTTAACCAAAACTGAAAATACAATATCAAAACAAAATAGTAGATATGTCAGGCTAATTTACATTCCATGTGTCAAAATAAAACTCAAAAGTAAATACATTGAAAACTCCAAAGAGGTTCTCAAACCACATTTGGTTCCCTCATCCATGATCCACCCACAAAACTACCTTCTAATATAGGGATATTTCCCTTTTTCTTATCAAGAAAACAACAGACTATTTGAGTATTGATCAAGTAGTATGAGTAGGGTCTGAGGAAAATTTAGTAGACAACCACCAACGATGTCTAATATAATATCTCTTCAAAACACCGTATGATTTTTTATAAATAAATAATTACAATGCATAAGTTTACATTTATCACATTATAATTTATTATTTAATTAACCACATTAACTCTCGGGTTCCCGAGGACACCCAGACCTCAATGCATGCTTTAGATCAAACCAAAACCCAATGTGTTCCTAGGTAATATCATATTTTAATACATGATTCATCACATGATGGAGCCCGAAGTATTCAAATGTGATATCATATCTCAATACCTACTTCATCTCATGCCAGAGTTCGAGGTATTCCCAAGTGAGGTCATATATCAGAGTGATTTTGTTACCAATCTTAAATTTGTACTCGAATGCCCATATTTTCATTCATACTACACACAATAGAATGACCATGTCCTTATCGTTTAATTTATACTAGATTGACTATGTTAGCATTCATAAATCACACATTGGAATGACCATGTTTCTATTCTTTAATTCATACTTGAATTATCAGGTTATCATTCATACATCACTCATTAGAATGACCATGTTCATATTCTTACATCACACATTAGAATGTCCATGTTACCATCCATTCATCACACAACAATTCAACAATTAATTATTCACCCAATTTCCATTACTAATTCAAAAACTAGTTGGACACCTAAATTTCTTTAGTTAATTATGTAATTAACTCATTATATAAATAAATTTAATTAGTTCAACAATTAATTAATCAAATAAATTCATCTAGTTAATTCAAAAATCAAATTATTACAGTAATAACATTAATTATTTAAATAATTAATCAATTACATCAATTCCTCTATTTAATCAAAATGTTAACTAATCACACTAATTCATCTAGTTAATTCAACAATTGACAAATCCTGTCAATAATGTTAATTAATTTGACAATTAACTAATCAAATGAAATACAATAATTAATTTTTCAATTAATTAATCACATTAATTCTATTAGTCAATTCAATAATTAACTATTCACATCAATAACATTAATTAATTAAAAAATTCATTAATCACATCAATTAATCTATCTAATTAAACAATTAACTAATCACATCAATAATATTAATTAATTATTAATTAACTAATCACATAAATTATTCTAGTAAATTCATAAATAAAATAATTACATCAATAAAATTAATTAATTCAATAATTAGATAATCACATCATTTACTATTTTATATTAAATAATCAACTAATCACATCAATAATATTAGTTAAAGCAATAATTAGCTAATCACTTCAATTACTATAGTTAATTCAAAAATTAACTAATCACATCAATTACTGTAGTTAATTTAAAAAACAAACTAATCACATCAATTATATTATTTATTTCAACAATTAACTAATCAAATCAATTTCATTTCCAGTCCCACAATTAGTTTATCACATAAATCTAATTAATTAATTCCCTAATTTATTAGGTACGTCAATACCATTAGTTAATTCATATATTAATTAATCAATATCCATAACGCAAAATCCCAAAATTAATTCCATAATTCATCATCTCTTTCAAAATATCTATATTCCATAATTAACCCCACAATTAATAATCTAAAATCTCAAATATCAATATATCATAATTATTTCATCAATTTATTATCTCAACTCAATATCTCAAAATTAATTTAACAATTTGTTGCCTAATTCATATAAATGCATCTACACAACAACCCCCATTAATTAATTTTCCAATAAATTAATTCAACTCATTCAATTGAATTTTTTTTAATAATCCCCAATAGTTAATTCACTAATTATTTGATCATGTAAAATCCATTAATTAACCCTACAATTAATTAATCATATTCAATGCCATCAAATAATTTTCTAATTAATAGTACACGCCAAATCCATTAGTTAATTAAAAATTAATTAATCAAATTCAATATTTTAAATTAATTTACATATTTATTGTACATAACAACTCCATTAATTAATTCCCTGATTAATTAACCATGTTTAATACCTTCAATTAATTCACCACTTAATTAAACACATCAACACCATTAATTAGTACCTCAATTAATTAGACACAATAATTCCATTAATTAATTCATCGATTAATTAATCCCTTCTATCACATTACGTAATTCAACAATTAAATAATCACATTACTCAATTAATTAATTAATCAATTAAATATTATAACTTAAAAAATTTAATAAACCCAATTAATTCTTCATTTTATTATTCTATCCTAATCATTACAATATCATTAGTTAATCGCTCACTTAATTATTCTATCTCGTAATTCCATATTCTGATAATTAAAAAAATGTATTATCCCTAATAAAAAAAACAATATTAAAATAATTAATTTAACAATTAATTATTCATGATCTAAAATACAAATAATGTAACTTCATATTTCCCTTAATTAATTAATTCACTAAATTAAAAAATTTAATCATGAACGCAGTTTTAGGAATGCATTTTATAAACATGTAATATAAATTCTATAATTACATACACATAATTATAATAAAGACTATGTGATTTTAATTTCATATCACTTAAATCATTTTTTTACCAAATACCTCACACTATAAATTCCAAAAATTTAAAAGCACAATGATGTAGAATGAGAACCGGATCTAAAACCCTAGGTTAGGATTACAAAATTTAAGATCTCTTAGATATAGATATAGATGAACAATCCCAGATATAGATTCATTAAATAATGATTTAGATCTACAAAAACAGATAACAAATTCTCACAAAAAGAATGAGAGAATAAAGGAATAAGAATAATAATGAAATGGGATATGATCCACATACCATTAGGGGTGAATATCATCAATCTGGTCTTCGAATTGTGAAGAAAAGAGGTTGAGAAGGCTTGGAATTCATCCAAAGAGCTCCAAAATATTGAAATAGGACCTAGGAATGAATTGGGGCTGATTTTGTGTTAATTAAGGGGTCCAGGAAATTAAAAAACTAAATTTTGGGTCAATATAATTCATGCACATGGTTTTCTGGGTAGGGGAACAGAGGTTTCTATTACTGTGCATGTAAATTGTGCGCCTCTTTTATAGGGATGCACCATTAATCCGAAGAGGAAATATGGTTGGAAAAAACTTTCACTAACCATTTATATACCCTCTTTTTGGGTTCATACAATTAGATGGGTTGGGGTGCACAGTTTGATCTAACTATGTGCCTACCCTGCACAACCTAATATATTTCCATTTTTGTCAAAAGTTCACGCAAACACACCCCATGGTAATACCTAAATGAAAATTACACAACACTAAACACGTGATTACCTTTAAACAGGCATGAGAAAACTATAGAAAATTTTTAATTCTTACACACTACCCACCTTATACTAGCTCATACTTAAGATGCTCACTCAATATTCTCTAATATTCTATGTAAAAAAATTGTCCACTGAGCCCTAACATTCATTTCTCTCTCCCGATTTTCTTCATATTCACATTCATGTTGCCACAATACATGAAATAACAACACATTCTTTCCCCCACGCTACATTTTCACCATGATCTAACACACGTATCAGATTCTCCTCAAAGGAATCATCAGTCTCAAGATAAAATTTTACAACATACCCTATGTGTTTTCCAACTCATCCTTCCCAACAAATGTAAAGACACCATACTACAATAGCACATAGAATTTCCATAAAAAACTATCTATGAAGGACATGCAACCACCACCTCCAAATCCCACCTAGCCTTTCCCCAAGGAATTTAAAAATGCACCTTACAGGTTACTCATTGGAATTATGATGCCACCACTTCCAACATGCGGTCTTGCTACACACACCAACATTTTACACATCAATCCCCACCTTTAGAGCTTTATTAATAATTATTTTTCATGAAACAAATACACCATGGTATTCCTTGACATCTAGTCAATCCTAAGTACCTTATCCATAATCTTTTGATGGTATACCATTCATCGTCTATTTCTACAAATTCTTCTTCATAAGAACAATCTCTAAGAGGTTCCATATCCCACCAAAGCAAATTTATGTTTCTATGGGTAAATCCAAATATTCATGAGAGTACTCGGAATGATTTCAAGGTATAGGACATGATTGTAACTAATTAAAAGCACACCAGGAATTCATTAATGAATTATATCACAAATAATCCATCACTGATGTTACCTCCCATTATTGAAGAACATCAGCTTATTAAAAGTTTGAGGATTCCCTTCCCACTAACATATCAACACACTGATCTAGTACCATAAGACCCCTCGAACAACTTACAACCGATTTCTCAAACTAGGCTATTCTCACTACCCAAACATCCTACATCAAGGGAAAAATAACAAAACAATGGATTCATAATTCAAAATATTAACATAGTTTACAAGGGGTATTTACAAAAAACCATAGGAAAATTAGAGTTTGTGTCCTAGAACCAATTATTTTCTACTTTGATTACCTGAATATTAGATGTATTAAATATTAAATTAAACACATTATTGCATATTGTTCATTATTATCAATGAGTTGAATGTTATAATGTCATTGATTATTTATCACATTGATAAGGTCACAATAGTTTCACTCTATGATGGGAACATTTAAGTGCTATGAAAATATTATTAATATCATTCTATGGTCGGATAACATTCTATTATGGGACACATAGTTTATACACTATCGAGTTTGAATACTTGTAAGCAGATGAGTCTACTTCTCATTAAGTCTGCATATGGTAATCTCCAAGATGGGAGAATATGAGAATAGACCCTATAATAGGAATTCCATATGTTTCTATGTCATCATATATTCTTATCTATACGCATGTTTAATGGTCCTAAGACATTAATATTATCATTAATGGATGTCATAACTCTCACACATAGATTTTCTGAAATAAATTTCACTCCAAATTTTTTCTAGAAGTAGGTTACGTTGGGTGTGTCCAAAGGAAATGATATTAATGGATAAGCCAGTGAAGGATTTTTCCATTCCAAATTTATAGAAGCTGATATCTCATCCCATTGATTGAAATTAAACCATCACCCTAAATTCTATGACCATGTTGTAATGACGTGTTTATTTTAGACAGTAAAAGAATGATATATCGAGAATATAGGGTTCTAACACCATCACACAACCAGCATGATGAGATATTCTGGTAAAGTGATTATATTACATAGTGAGAATTTTTATTTGGTTATCATCATTTCAACATTAAATTCTTTTTCTTGGGAACCTTTACCCACTACTAGAGAGTAATATTGGTAAGTAGGCAATCCCACCTAATGCCAACAAGAAAGAATCAAATAGGGTTACACACAACGTGTTTTTTTTGGTCCCCATTAAATTCTATTTGAATTAAATTAATGGAATAAATATTATTCTCAAGACTGAGGAATAATCTTATTCAAGTTATATTGATCATATAAATTAAATAAATATTTATTCACTAGATTGTGAATAAAATATATATATTTATTTTATTTAATATTTATTCAATATTTATTTACAAATTTGTGAATTAAATGTTTACTTAAGAGAATAAAATATTTATTAGGGTGTTAAATAAATGAAAGAGGAGTTTTAAAAGACCTAGACTATGTCTAGTGATAATATAATGATTTTCGATAGAATAAATTTTATTTTACCATTTCTCCCAAGTTGGCACACCAAATAATAATAATATTATCATTATTTTGTGGAACAATATTTAATTAATGGTTATAATTATATTCAATATATGTTATGAAATTAAATTTTGTAACTGAAATCATAGCTCTAAAAATAGGAATTTATGTCTATTGTGTAAAACATTCGAAACCAATTCTCTATTTGGAAATGATGAATTTTTACACACAAATAATTATCTCTCGACTCCCCCTCTTATCTCAATATCAATAACAATAACCCCAAAATATAATCTCTTCTTGATGGAAGAATGATAAACTCGTAAAAAATAATAAAATACATTCGATTCACTACGCTAGCACCCAGAGAATGAGTTGCATTTCTTGAAGACCATGATAGCACAAGTGTATCACCACTAGAGGGATTCTACCATTGGATCTTCACAAGAACAAAGAAAGTCATCTAGAAGGGCCTTCTTGGATGATAAATAATCATTAGTGAAAATTTCTCTTATGCCTTGGTATTTATTTCTTTATATATCGAATACAGTAATTGTAAATTTGATTTCCATGTTCATCACTCTTTGATGCATTAAATGATTATTAAAAAGAGTTTTAATATATCACCCTCCACTACAACACTAACACTACAATTATAACCATCAAGTGGTATCTGAGCCAGCTAATAATTAAATTTATTATTATTTATTTTATTTTTGATCTATACGCAATCGTGGTTTGAATATCATTTTAGGATTTTTTATTCAATCCAATTTGAATTAATATGTTTTTATTATATTAACCATGTTAGTTAATTGTTTCATTTTATTAGATATTTAAGAAAAAATTAAGAATGATTGGGGATGTAATTGGGAAGTGCCAAAGATTTGTCTAGAAAATATGGTTTTCCTGGAGTCCGGCTGGAGAACATGTTGTATACCGATGTAAATTGTATCTAAATGCACCGTAAAATTAAAAACATTTAGTTCCCCTCACCTTCATGTGATTAATATAAAAAATTTAATTAATTGAGAATCCCAAGGAGTGTGGAGATGGATCAAGAAAGAACCATAATGATTCCAACATGGTGATATATAGGTGGACCTATGGATTGTCATAGATCATACCAAGTCTAGTATAAGGAGTTATTTACCCTATGAAATATGTTTATTTAATGTTCATTCATCAAATCAACCATTAGATAAGTTATCATCATGTAATGTAATCGATTAGTTATTTTTTTCTAATGAATTAAAGTTATATTTATTTTATACAATACCACTGTCACATAAATGAAGGAATTAATATGAAATGATGGAATTTAAATAATATTTATTATTCTTAAATGTTTTATCCAAAAATTGTTAATTAATTAAGTAAACATCCACCTAAATATTATAAATACATTTAAAGGATAAATCAAGATAATAATTTATGAAAAATAAAATAAAATCCTTCAATATAATGTTATTTCAGACTAAGACTACCATTACCTGATTAGGAACAAAACACAATTAAACTATGTATTTGGCCAAAAAAAATTTAAGACACATACTTTTTAAAGTGTAGTTCTTCTCAATGTTTCAGTTTGAATGAACCATTTTAAATAATGATGAGTATCCCTTTATAGACATGGTGTAATTTGGCGGCATGTGTTGAAAAAATCCAAGTTAGGATTTGCTAATGAAAACTGTCACACTATATGTTGACAAAACCTATCACACCATGTGATGGATGGGAGTAGGGTATGTTGGGTGCATCACGAATGACATGTTATTTATGGATAATTCAAGGAAGAATTTTCCCATTTCATATTTATGAAAGTTGATATCTCATCCCTTTTATTGAAATAAAACTGTCACCCAAAATTCAATTGACATGGTCTAATGATGAGTTTATTTCAGATAGTCAATGAATGATGCATTGAGAATATAGGTTGGTGATCCAAACATGAAAACTTCTTGATGAGATAATTTGATAAAGGGATTATATTATATAGCGAGTGTTCGTATGTGGTTGTTGAATTATGAAATTAATTTATTTCTCTGGGTTTCCATGATCCATGAAAGACAGTAGTATTGGACATCAGGGAAACTAGCCTAATGACATTGAGAAAAAACCCTAGAGGGTTAGTCAGTAAGTGTTTCATTTGGTCTCAATTATATTCTATTTGAATTTAATTGATGGAGGAAATATTTTTCTCGTGACCAAGGAATAATATTATTCAATTTATATTTATCACATAAATTAAATAAATATTTATTCAATAGATTGTGAATACAAAATATAATTTTACTTTATGGAATTCTTAATAAATATTTATTTACTAGTTTATGAATAAAATATTTATTTAAGAGAATAAAATATTTATTCGGGAAATAAATAAATTAAAGAGGAGTTCGAGTGGACTAAGGGTATGTTTCATGATAAAATAATTATTTACAAGTTGATAAATATTATTGATTCATTTGTATTATGTTAGAACACCACACAATATTATTATTATTAATTTTATTATTATTATGTGGAATGGGTTTTCATTAGTGGTTATAATTTTATTTAATGGATGTTATGAAATTAAATTTTGTCACGAAAATCCCAGATCTATAAATAGATTGTTATGTCTATTGCGTAAAACAATTGAAAAAATTAATGTTTGAGAATAGATAATTGATGTGCAGAACAAATTATATCTATACTCCTCCTCCTCTCTCTCCCTCTCATGAATGAGAAACCAAAGAGGCAATTTCTTCAAGTCTGGATATTAAGCTATCAAGATTGAAAAATACAAGAAATTTGAATCTCTGTTCTAGCACCTGGATAATGAGTGCATTACATAAAGACCATTGGAGCACAAGTGGATCATCGCTTGAGGGATTCTACCTTTGGATCCTCCCAAATGTGATGATGGAAATCCCGAAGGTCATTTTTGTTTGATCAACAATAATCAGTGAAAAAAGTTTCTAAGCCCTGATATTTATTTATTCAGATATCAAATTAATTAATTATAAATTTGACATGAAATATATTCTCTCTTGGTTTTAAGAAATAATTATTAATTTTTTTTAATATATCCCCCTCTACCGTAATGATTCCACTGCTCCTGGAACCATCAATCATGTCTTCTCCCATTTCTCCCACAACATGGATAAAACTAATACACTGTATATAAACTTAAACATTCAACAAAAAGGTCCTTATTAATAAGGTAAGCACATTCTAATTATTCAATTTTTCATTTAGACACCCAATTATTCCTATATTGCATCATTTTAAAAATATTTCTCATATTCATATAAAGAAACCATTTTCAATTTAATTTCAACAAGAAGGACAAATAATTCACTTTCAACAACATACCCATAACCCATATTCCCATGAATGTATAAAATGATTCACATCACAATAACCCTGATTTCATAGTATGATGCATAAAAACTCAACTCTAATTCCATAGTGGTCCAAGAGATAAATCTCAGAAAATCTTGACATCAATAATCACAACTCAAAAATAAGTGCATCATCCAAGTTAAATTAACATTCAATTGTAACAGAAAACAAAAAATAATAAAATTTCCCACTCTGGGTACTTGGGTTTTACCTCATACATGTGTTAGATACTGTCATGCATGAGATCATAACCAAGGCCCAAATATTTCTAGTGTTATGGAAACCATTACCAAACAGTAAAACAAAAGGAAAAGAAAAGAAAATGGGGCTCCAATACCACTTGGTAACTTCATGAACCATGATCCACACATCATTTCCCTAATCCAGTTTGTGACATGACCTCAAGCGTGCCCCCTCATACAACAAAGGCTGCCGACTAGTTTTGAGTGTCAATTATTTGTCAGGGGGAGAATGTACCGATTTTTTCATTAATCATAGTGATAGACTATTGAAAATAATTACCAATAATAAATTGAATAGACCAATGATATAAAATAGATAGAATAATACTAGTATCACAATATGTAAAAAACTAGAAATACAATATCAAAATCGAACAATAGATATTCCATGTTAATGTACGTTCCAAGTGTCAAAATGCATGTCAAATTTAAAGACACTGAAAACTCCATAGCAGGTCCCAAACCACGTCTTGTTCCCTCATACATGCTATATCCCCAAAATAACCATCTAATATAGGGACCATTCCATTTTTCATATATAGAAAACACAATACTATTTTGGAACTGATTATGAAGCCTGAGTAGTGCGTGAGTGAAACTCAGTAGGCCGTCACCAATGGAATCTAAAACAATATCAATTCAAAAAAATTTATGCAGTTATATAAATAAATAAGTACAATGCATAAATAAGAAGTTAACTCATTATAATTTATTCTTTACATAATCACATTGAATCCTTGGTTCCCAAGGACACCCATACCTCAACACCTACTCCAGCTCATGTAGGGTCCTAATGTATTCCTAGTTAATATCATATCATAATACCTAATTTGGATCACGCTATAAGCCAACATATTCAATGTTGATATCATATCTCAACACCCACTTTGGATCATTTTGAAGCATGATGTATTCCCAAGTGAGGTCATATCATGGAGTGCCTTTGTTACCATACTTAAATTCAAACCGGAATTCCCATGTTTCCACTCATATTACACATAATAAAATAACCACGTTCATATACTATAATTCATACATGAAATACTATGATTCCATTCATACATAATATATTAGAATGAATATGCTCGCATTCTTTAATTTATACATGAATGATCATGTTACCATTCATATATCACACATTAAAATGGCCATGTTTCCATTCTTACATCACACGTTAGAATGGCCATGTTCCCATTCATACATAAAACTTTAGAATGACTATGTTCCCATTATTTAATTGAAATTTTAATGACCATGAAGCCATTCATACAATACATATTAATTCAATAATTAATTATCCACAAAATTTCCCTTACTAATTCAAAAATTAGTTAAACAAAACAATTTCCTTAATTAATTCAATAATTAACAAATCACAAAAATAACATTAATTAATTAAATAATTAATTAATCACATCAATTCCTCTAGTAAATTCAAAAATTAAGTAATTATACCAAAAATTTTTATTAAATTCGCAATTAATTAATCACACCAATTAGTTTAGTGAATTAAACAATATACTAATCAAACCAATTACTCTAGTTTATTCAACAATTAACTAATCACAACATTAATGTTAATTAATTCAACAATTAATTAATCATATCAAATAAATTAATTAATTGAATAATCAATTAATAAATTAAATTCTATTAGTCAATTGATCAATTTAGTAATCACATTAATAACAATAATTAATTCATCAATAAACTAATCACATCAATTATTCTAGTTAATTAAACAATTAATTAATCACTTGAATCACATTAATTAATTCAAAAATTAACTATGCACGTCAATTACTATAGTTAATTTAAAAAATATCTAATCACATAAATAATGTTAATTAATTCAACAATTAACTAATTAAAAAAATTAATCTAGGTAATTCAACAATAATCTAATCAAATCCATAATATTAATTTATTCAATAATTAACTAATCACATCAGTTACTCTTGTTAATTAAACTATTAAATAATCACGTAAATAATATTATTTAATTAGAAAATTTACTAATCACATAAATTACTCTCACTAATTCAATAATCAACTAATTACATCAATAATATTAAAAAATTCAATAATTAAACAATCACACCAATTACTCTAGTAAATTCCGCAATTAACTAGTCACATATATTCCATTTCTAATTCAACAATTAATTTGTCACATAAATTCCCTTTCATTAATTCTCTAATTAATTAAGTACATCAATCCCATTAATTAATTCATCAATTAATTAATTAATATCTAGAACTCAAAATATCATAGTTAATTCCACAGTTAAACATCTCATACACAATATCAATATTTCCTAATTAACTCCACAATTACTTATCTCAATTAAAAAATATAAATACATCATAATTAATTCATCAATTAATTGTCTAAATTCAATAATCTCAATTTCTCATATTTAATTAAACTTTTAATTAATCTAACTCATTCAATTGAATCAATGAAACAATCCCTATTAATTAATTCACAAATTAATTGATATTGTCAAATCCATTAATTAACCCAACAATTAATTAATCACATTAAATCCCATCAATTAACAAAAAAGTTTATTGTACACATCAAATCCATTTATTATTTCAAAATTAATTTATCACATTAATTCTCTTAAATTAATTAACCAATTAATTGCACACATCAACTCCATTAATTAATTCCTCAATTAGTTAATCACATTTAATCTCTTAAATTAATAAACAAATTAATTGTACACATCAAGTCCATTAATTATTTCCTTAATTAATTAGTCACAATTCTTCCATTGATTAATTCTTAAATTAATTAATACCATCAATCAAATTTTTTAATTAAACAATTACATAATCAAATTACTCCATTAAGTAATTCATAAATTAATTATTTCAACATAAATAGTCCAATTATGATAATTAATTTATAAATTAATTATTCAATCTCAATCAATTTAATATCCCAAAATAATTTCTCAATTAATTGATATATATCATAATTCAATATTCAGATAATTATCTTAATAATTAATCATCCCTAACCAAAAATTAAATATTCCATTAATTTATTTAACAGTTAATTATTCATGATCTAAAATCACAACATCCCAATTTCACATTTCCCTTAATTAATTAAGTCACAAAATTATTTAATTTAATAAAGAACACAATTTCTAAACATCTAATATAAATTGTATAAATACATAAATATAATTGAAATAAATACTATTGGATAAGAATTTTAGACCACCTGCCTTAGTTGGTTGACAAAAGATCACCCAATGGAAATCCCTGAAATTGAAGAGCATAATGATGTAGAATGAGATCTGAATCCTAAACACTAAATCAATATTAAATAATTCACTATCTATTAAATATAGATGTAATTCTACACGCCTAGATCTATATTCCTCAAGTATTATCTAGATCTATCAAAATAGAGAATAACTTCTCACAAAAATAAAGAGAGAAGAAATGAGGATGAATGAGAAAGTAATGGGATATAATCCACTTACCAGGAGGGATGAAGATATTCATTCTAAGATTTTAATTATGATTAATATATTTCAAGATGTCTAAGAATTTTTCTATAGAGATCTAAGTCCATGAAAGAGGACCTTAGGATGAATGGAGGTAAATTTTTGGATAATTATGTGGTCCAGATATTTAAAAAACTAATTTTGAGGTCAACTTACTTCTCATTCATGGTTTTCTAGGTAGGGGTGCACAATTTTTCTTAACTGTTCACCTAAATATTGTTCCTCTATTATAGTGGTGCATGATTACTCTTAATTGGGAACATGGTTACTCTTATGAGGGTGTATGATTTGAAAAACCATGTTCCTTTCGTGTGAATCCCCTCTGTTTGGGTTCGCACAATTTGTTGGGTTGGGGAACACTACTACAAATCTGGCCTATAGCCACAGACCTATAGCGACGGATTTATAGATCCTTGGCTATAGCATTTATATTACCACGGATAAAAATATTATCCGTGGCTATATCACTCACCCCGTTTTTTTGCCAATCTCCATCAGGCTCCTCCTGCCCTCGCGACCCTTCTCCTCCCCGATGCCTCCTCACCGCGCCCTCCTCCTCCCCGACGCCTCCTAGTCGTGCCCTCCTCTCCGGTCCTCCTCCCCGATGCCTCCTCCTCGCCGCGCCCTCCTCCTCCCCGACGCCTCTTAGTCGTGCCCTCCTCGCCGGTCCTCCTCCCCGAAGCCTCCTCCTCGCCGCGCCCTCCTCGCCGCGCCCTCCTCGCCGCGCCCTCCTCACCGCGCCCTCCTCGCCATGCCCTCCTCGCTGTTCCCTCCTCCTCACCGCGCCCTCCTCTCGGATGCTTGGGCGGTATGCTCTCGATTGTAATTGTTTCCATCATCCTCAGAATACTTCCTTGACGACATGCTGAAAATTTTCAGCGGCCGGAAGCCACGATTCAAACACGGCAGCAATCCCCAAGGCTTCTGTTCTCTCTGATTCAACTCCCCTTATACAATGCATCTTTTTTAAAATCTATGATCTTGCTGTTTAAAATTAACCACTGATGTAGGCCATTGTGTACTTGGTGAAGGGTTTTGACCATTGAAATTAATTACTTTTTCAAAAATCTACTTGACACATTTTCTTTTCCCATGTTTTGTTGGCAATCATTGTGCACACTATTGAAATGAGTTTATGAATCAATCTGATCTTCAGATTGATATTTAGATTCCACTCGAGGCTTCATTCCCAATCTCTTGTTGTTCTATATAAAACTACTATAAAATATTTCTGAATAATGTAGTCTTTATCATTTCCCCAAACTCTAGTTATGGATTAGTCATCATCTTTGTACGAATTGGGAAAATTTTGACTTTTTGGAACTCAAGTTGTTAGTGCTAGGTTTGATGAAGTGGATTTGTGTTGAATTATGTTTGCAATTAATTAGGGATGAGCCTTTGTTTTTAAATGTATTTCTTATGACACTAGTGTATTAAAAGTTGAATTTATTAATAATTTCATGCCTAATAAAATTTATTTCATATTAGATCAGGGATTTTTTTCATGATTGGAATACTATTAAATATTTAGCACTAAGAGGTGCCATCAGCTCAGCCGCACATGGAGCTGGATTTGTACTTGGAACTGCTGTCATGGATCCATTGAAAAGTGTTTTCCTTGGATCCTGCAAGTAAAAATATGAATCATTCTGTCAACTATGCTCCCTTTTTATGCCTTTTGTCTTAACCAGTTTTAACTTATTTTTCATTTTTCCTTTGCATTCTATGTATATTATGCATATGGTTCTCTCTGTTGTATGCTTTAATTTTCACGAACTATCAAGAAACATTTCTAAATTAACACTGTTTTATTTTCCTACAAAAGAAGCTGGTTGCATTGAAGAGCATCATTTCTAAATTAACATTGTTTGATTTGCTTACAAAAGAAGCTGGTGGAATTAAAGGGAACCTTTTCTATGACTGGGAATAGATAGACAACCCACCAACATGGGACTAAATGTGCACTCTAGGGCCATCCTGTTTATTTATTTATATTTTAAAAACCCATAACCCAGCCCATATAAACTTTTGTTGGTTAAAAAACCCAAAATCTAGCCCATATAAAATTTTGTTGGTTGAGGCTCAACTAGGACCATTGATCGAAACATGTTTCTTGTTTATTGGAATGATTTTTTATTTTTTTCATCATTATCTGTTTTCAGTTATGGATTTTGTGAACCAAAATTAAACCAAAAAGGATCATAGGTATTTAATATAGACTACCTCCACAATACAACCCACAATAGAAATGATTTATAAGCCTAAATTCAGTCCAAATTAAGATTTAATAACACATAAAAATCACTAAAAACATATTATTTTTAATCCTGAGACATGAAACAGATTCAAGAAATCTAGTTAATATCTTATTTTTATCTCCCTACAAAATCTGGGAGGATCCTTTAATCATTAGTGACTCGAAGTCTTTCTCTGGTAATAATTTCTTCCTCCATGGTGTGATGTGTACATGGATAGAAACACTATAATTTTTCTATATCCTACTTCACAGCATGTAAGATAGACAACAACATGACCTATAATCCCTTTAATATCCATCACGGTGCATCAATAACTTCAGAGTGCAGGCACCTTCTAAATGATAGTACTACTAAATCTTCATCAACCTTGATTCATGGAATCACATGTGACTTCATAGTGTGGGTTCATGATCCCTCAAAATCATCATTCTTTATATCAAGTCTTCATGGTTTAACACCCTCATCTCATGATATTGCTTCCTGTGGTGAGTGACACTGAATTCTAGCAATAATCCCTTCATGACACGGTAATTATCCTCACAGCTTGATGCAATCCTTCAAAACATTCCATAGTGTATAAACTACATAAAAAATTTAGTATCCCTTAGGAAAATTCAGTTAACCTTACAGAGTAGGGAAATTTTTTTTTTGAATCATGTATTCCCAATTTAAGGAATAACAGTCTACCTAGATAATACTTGTGGTATCCTATCCAAAAAGTGGTTCCCCTTGGCCTTCCACTATAGATAGGATCATGTACCTTGGTAAGGTTGTGAAGTGACCATTGTCATCACAATGAAACTTCTATGTGTTATACAAAGCTGGGAAAACATTTCCAAAACCCATTCATTCCTTTCTAATGGCATTGTTTCTTCTTTTGAGACCTCTCTAACATACTATTCAAAAAACACAACCCAGAAATGGATAAATGTGATCATTACTAAAAATATGCCCCTTTTTGGATTGTTCACAATCCATTACATCTCCACAAATAAAATCAATCACAACATTAGGGGAAAACTTCTGGACTGACTAGATCTAAACTTATTACCTTATAGAGTTTATTATTGATTCACTAATGACTAACTCTAAGATAACTTCATTAATGATTGGTGTGAGAATCAAGATGTAAGTAAAATTATCCTCATGAAAGTACTTTAATTTCCATGTTTTGGTGGGGGGGGGGGGGGCAGGACTGGCATTGGGGGAGAGGGAACTGGTAGGGGGAGGGGGGGGAACTCGCAGGGGGAGGGGACTGGTAGGGGGGCTGGTAGGGGGGAGGGGACTGGAAGGGGGTCCCGGGGGGTGCAAGGGGTGGGGTGTCTAGGTCCTGGGGGTCTGTCCAGGGGGTTTGGGGGGTCTATCCAGGGGTGTCTAGCAGGGGGTGTCTTGATAGGGGGTGTCCATTAGGGGGGTGTCCAGATAGGGGGGTGTCCAGTAGGGGGAGGGGTGTCCAGCAGGGGGGAGGGGTGTCCAGTAGGGGGGATGGGTGTCCAGTAGGGGGTCGGCGTGTCTAGGCAGGGGAGGGGTGTCCAGTAGATGGGAGGGGTGTCCAGGTAGGGGGGGGTGTCTGGAGGGGGCGAAGGGGGGTGTCCAGGCATGGGGGAGGGGTGTCCAGCAGGGGGGAGGGGTGTCCAGGCAGGGGGGTGTCCAGCAGGGGGAAGGGGTGTCCAGTAGGGGGGAGGGTGTCCAGTAGGGGGAGGGGTGTCCAGCAGGGGGAAGGGGTGTCCAGGCAAGGGGTCTCTAGCAGGGGTGGGATGTCTAGGCAGGGGGGTGTCCAGGCAGGGGGGAGAGTAGAAGTGGTGGGGGGAAGGCTTGGAACTATGTTTTTTTTGTGAGAGAATGGTTTTGGAGAACTTTTCTCCAAATTTTCAGGGTGATTCTGATTCTTTTATTTTATATTTTAATGAACTATATTAGAATTTTTAGTATGTTTCTTATACTTTTAATCATGAGTAGATAAAGCCCCCCTCCCCTTATGTTTGTGCTGGAAAAAATGTTGGTTCGTTAGAACCCGTTTCTCTATTCCTGGGTTTGGTCATCTTTTCTCAACTAATTATCACAATTACCATGTATTATTTAATTGGAAACCCCATATCTGACCA
Source organism: Viscum album (assembly GCA_963277665.1). Classification (NCBI taxonomy): domain Eukaryota; kingdom Viridiplantae; phylum Streptophyta; class Magnoliopsida; order Santalales; family Viscaceae; genus Viscum; species Viscum album. The sequence continues at coordinate 1,824,597,956 of OY728164.1, forward strand.
TGAATGGAGTTTCCATAGATCGTAGGGAGAATTAAAACAAGGATATCCTTGAACATTGGATATACATGTCATTTCTAGAGGGAAATTCCAAAATTAATAGTTAGTAGAAGTAAATTTCCCGACCAAAGGATTAATTCCAGCCTCCTCCATCTCCCTTCGCTCCTGGTCCGAAGATGTTGCTCCGCGGATGTCACTGGATCGGGCCAACACGCTGCGGTCACGCCGCGGTCACTTCGCGGTCACGCCGCGGTCAGGCCGCGGTCACGCCGCGGTCACGCCGCAGTCACGCCGTGATTTGGCCCTGCTCCAGCCACTTCCAGCCCACACCAGCCCCCTTCCACCTTCATTTCATCCCGCTGCCACCAGCATTGCAGCCTGCAACACCCCCCCTACCACCTTCGAATCAGCCCGCACCATCCCCCCAACACCTGCAACCAGCCCCCTTCCACCCGCATTCCAGCCTCCTCCCGCTCCCTTCGCTCCTGACCGGAAGATGCTGCCCCGCGGATGTCATTGGATCGGGCCAACACGCTGCGGTCACGCTGCGGTCAGGCCGCGGTCACGCCGCGGTCACGCCGCGGTCACGCCGCGGTCACGCCGCGGTCACGCCGCGGTCACGCCGCGGTCACGCCGCGGTCACGCCGCGGTCACGCCGCGGTCACGCCGCGGTCACGCCGTAGTCATGCCGTGATTTGGCCCTGCTCCAGCCACATCCAGCCCACAACAGCCCCCTTCCACCTTCATTTCAGCCCGCCGCTGTCGGCATTCCAGCCCGCAACAGCCCCCCTGCCACCTTCGAATCTGCCCGCACCATCCCCCCAACACCTGTAACCACTTCCACCAGCATTCCAGCCTCCCCCCGCTTCCTTCGCTCCTAGCCAGAAGATGCTGCCCCGGCGGATGTCACTGGATCGGGTCAACACGATGTGCTCATGCTGCGGTCACGCCGCGGTCACGCTGCGGTCACGCCGTGGTAATGCCGTGATTTGGCCCTGTTCCAGCCACATCCAGCCCACACCAGTCCCCTTCCACCTTCATTTCTGCCCGTTGCCACCGGCATTCTAGCCCGCAACAGCCCCCCCCTGCCACCTTCTAATCAGCCCGCACCATCCTCCCAAAACCCACAACCAGCCCCCTTCCACCAGCATTCCAGCCTCCTTCTGATCCATTCGCTTCGGGCCGAAAGATTCTGCCCCGCGGATGTCGCTGGATTGGGCCAACACGCTGCGGTAACGCCGCGGTCACGCCGTGGTCACGCCGTGATTTGGCCCTGCTCCAGCCACATCCATCCCACACCAGCCCCCTTCCACCTTCATTTCAGCCCGCTGCCACCAGTATTCCATCCCCCAACAGCCCCCCTGGAACCTTCGAATCAGCCCGCACCATCCCCCCAACACCTGCAACCATCCCCCTTCCACCAGCATTGGAATCTCCCATTATAACTGAGGTATCTAATATAACTCTTGAAATATCATTCATGTGTTTCCAATGAGTTCTTCGACTGATGTAACAGTAGAAAGCATAAACCATTTAACAAAAAGATATCTGACCCTCGTTAAGGAAGGTGCAAGTGATAAGCTTGCAAGTCGGGTTTCATGTCCTCAAAGCACACAAAATTTAAAAAAGTTCTTGAACCGTCCCTACTGTTTTGTTTACATCCACATTGCCCAAAACTAATTCCCTGATCACCATAAGCCTGACAAGGATAAGCTCTCTCTTTTATCCGGTTCCGATACCGCCATCACTAGCTGGTCCATTATGGAAACTTAATGAGTAGGTTTTCACTGAAGGTAACCTTACACCCTATGCTACAACTCTATTCTGCTATGACAATAATGAGGAAATTTCATTTGGCCAATAGGGGGGGCTATCCAGCAGGGGGGGCTGGCAGGGGTGGCAGGGGGGTCCAGGTGGTGGTGTCCAGGGGTGTCTAGTGGGTGGTGACCAGGGGTGTCTAGTGGGGGGATGGTGTGATTGCATTTCTGATAAAAAGTTCTGGAATTTGAAATCGATGAATTATTCATGTGTAAAAGCTTTTTGAGTTTCAATGGCAATCTCTACCTTAGCTACTAGTAATGTTTGTGTTTTCCTGTAGGGTCTCAAGCAGGAAGATATTGTTGATTCAGTGTAACAATGCCATGCATACAAGAGAAGAGTGGTACACTTTTTTCATTTGATATATCGAATTTGGTTTTCCTGCACTTAGAATGTTATGTGTTATCTTGTTCTATTTTTAATCATGGATGCTACTAGAATCTATTCAGACTTACTAGTTTGGTTCTTTATATAGGAATCTATATCCCCTGGGAATGTATATCTTGAATATGGTATTTTATTCTCATGATTTTATTCTATGTAATTGAATCGTTTCTATACAGAATTTCATTTTTGTTGTTATGAGAATATTGTAATCCTGAATTGATGTGTAATTCCTTTGTTTAATTCTTGTTTCTATTTTTCATAGATCATGTGTGTCCAGGGGGAAGGTTTCCAGGCAGGGGGGGAGGTGTCTAGGAGGGGGGGGGGGGCTGTCCAGGCAGGGGGTGCTGCGGGGCAGGGGAGTGCTGCGGGGAAGGGGGAGGGTGCAGGTGCGGTGAAAAGGGGGGTGTCCAGGTTGGGGAGTGGGAGCGGGGGGGGGGGGGGGCTGTCCAGACAGGGAGGGTGTCCAGACAGGGGGGGGGTGTCCAGACAGGGGGGTGTCCAGACAGGGAGGGTGTCTAGACAGGGGGGGAGGTGTGTCTAGAAAGGGGGGGGGTGTCCTGACAGGGGTGGTGTCCAGACAAGGGGGGGTGTCCAGACAGGGGGGAGGTGTGTCCAGACAGGGTGGGGGGTGTCCAGACAAGGGGGGGGGTGTCCAGACAGGGGGGCGTCCAGACATGGGGGAGGGGATTGGTAGTCTACACATACCCATATCATCCTATTTAAAACTAAGTGGAAGATATTGCCCCGCAGATGTCGCTGGACCAGGAGAACACGTTGTGGTCACGCTGCGGTCACGCCATGGTCACGCCGTGGTCACGCCGCAGTCACGCAGCGGTCACGCCGCGGTCACACCGTGGTCACGCCGCGTTCACCGCCGCGGTCACGCCGCGGTCACGCCGCGGTCACGTCGTGATTTGGCCCTGGTCCAGGACGACATCCTACGGCGGTTACTCCTCCTTAGAGAAACATTGAATGGTTAGCTCTATATTTTTTCTTATTTCCTCATTCTTAAACTATATCTCCTCTCAGCGCTTCCTCTCATCCATCTTTCCACAAAACGTGCATAGAAGGTGGTACAAAGGATCAATTCAACACATTGGTTTGGAATTGTTTGGCATATTTTATTGTACATGCATCACATAATATTTGTTCGGTAATTCTTCTTTTTCCTCATCCTCTTCACATGTTGTCTGAACCAGATCATCCTCATCCTCTACACATGTCGTCTGAACCGGATCATCCTGTTGTGATAGAAATTTAATGTCTGCTTTTGGCTGTTTTAGATGAAATTCCTTCCATAATTCCCTCATCTCATGTAGCACTCATTGGAGGAGGATGATCACTGCCAAGTTGAGGGGGTGGGTGCGGGGGGGGGGGGTGTCCAGACAGGGATGGGGGGTGTCCAAACAGGGAGGGTATCCAGATAGAGGGGAGGTGTGTCCAGACAGGGGGGGGGGTGTCCAGACAGGGTGGTGTCCAGACAAGGGGGGTGTCCAGACAGGGGTGAGGTGTGTCCAGATAGGGGGGGTGTCCAGACAGGGGGGGGGGGGGGGGTGTCCAGACAGGCGGGGTGTCCAGACATGGGGGAGGGGACTAGTAGTCTACACATACCCATATCATCCTATTTGAAACTAAGTGGAAGATGTTACCCCGCAGATATCTCTGGACTGGGCCAACACGTTGTGGTCACGCTGCGGTCATGCCGCGGTCACACCGCGGTCACGCCGTGATTTGGCCCTGCTCCAGGATGACACCCTGTGGCGGTTACTCCTCCTTAGAGAAACATTGAATGGTTAGCTCTATAATTTTTTGTATTTCCTCATTCATAAACTGTATCTCCTCTCAGCACTGCCTCTCATCCATATTTCCACAAAACGTGCATAGCTGGTGGTACAAAGGCTCAATTCAACTGAAAACATTGGTTTGGAATTGTCGGGAATATTTTATTCCTCTTGGTATTCCTACACATTTCTAGATCTCCAAACCTCATCGAATTAGGTATATCAGGGGTCATCCAATCCTCTAGTCATCACAGATTAGCATTCATTTCTTTAAATCTTCTGAGAAAACATCCTCTCATGCCATCCATATCATCCTATTTGAAACTAAGTGGAAGATGTTGCCCCGCAGATGTCGCTGGACCGGGACAACACGTTGTGGTCACGCCGCGGTCACGTCGTGGTCACGGTGGTGTTCAGGGAGTAGGGGGACTAGCAGGGGACTGGCAGGGTGTCTGGCAGGGTGCAGGGGGGGGGGGACTGGCAGGGGGCAGGGGGACTAGCAGAGCCTCTTTATCTTACTATGGCCTTTTCTTTTTTTTAATTACTGAATCCAACATTTTTAATTCAGGTTTTATTACTTATTTCTCTCATTTATATCTCTGTTTAATTTGTATACATTTAATTCATTTCTACTTGTTATTGAAATATTTCCATTCAGGGGGGCGGGGTGTCCAGCAGGGGGGGTGTCCTGCAGGGGGGAGGGGTGTCCAGCAGGGGGGAGGGGCTATCCAACAGGTGGAGGGATGTCCCACAGGGGGGGAGGGCTGTCCAGTATGGGGGGAGGGCTGTCCAGTAGGGGGGAGGGCTGTCCAGCAGGGGGAGGGGTGTCCAGCACGGGGGAGGGGTGTCCAGGCAGGGGGGGGAAGGCTGTCCAGGCAGGGGGAGGGGATGTCCAGTAGGGGGGAGGGGTGTCCAGGTAGGGGGAGGGGTTGTCCAGCAGGGGGGAGGGCTGTCCAGCAGGGGGGAGGGGTGACCAGGCAGGGGGAGGGGCAGTCCAGCAGAGGGGGAGGGGCTGTCCTTGAGGAATGTCTATCTGAGAACGAGCATGAATAGGTGTAACAGCAGGTAGAGTAAAATGTGGCAGCCCTATTAGTATATGTCATGTGTAACCTATAGGTTGAGGTCTGTAATGATGCTCCTAGGCATGTTCTGGTTGTGTAAAAAATGTTGGGAACTCTCTATTTTCTATTTCTTTATTCATGTATGTTGGTTGTTGGTAGCCCATATTGATAGGATGTTTCATCTTAATTCTAGTTGCGGTAGAGAACCCTCTTTGATAAGGTGCTAAAGTTGGGAGTACGAGTTGACGATCTACTTATAGAATATATCCAGCAGAATTGTGATTTACCAGTTTCAGCATGAACACATCCTTGGGATTCTTATTCCTCTAAGAAGTCTTCCTAGGATTTACTAGTAGCTGAATTGTTATACCAGGTGACCTCTTTTTAACCTTCATTGTATTTTTTTTCTAACATAGTGTTTTATATTAAAATTTTTCCCTTTCAGATCATCTTTCAACGAAGTATTAATAGAGGATGGATTGCAGAATTTCTGTACCATTCTGCACTTATTAGTGGCATGGCCTATCATCCTGCAATGCTCATTGTACTTTGGTTAGTTTTCTAATACAAAACACACCTCAATAATATGATCATTTATATCAATAGAAACACATTCCAGGGGGTGTAGAAAGGGGCAGGGGGAGGGGTGTCCGTCAGGGGGGGTGTCCAGCAGGGGGGAGGGGTGCCCGGGGGGTGCAGTGGGTGTCCAGTGGGGCTATCCAGTTGGGGCATGGGGGCTGTCCAGTGGGGTGTAGGGGGCAGGGGGCAGGGGTAAGGGTGTCCAGCAGGGGGAGGGGTGTTCAGCAGGGGGAGGGGCTATCCAAGAAGGGGGTAGGGGTGTCAGGAAGGGTGGGGAGGGCTGTCCAGGGGGTGCAGGGGGTGTCCAGTGGGGCTGTCCAGTTGGGGCATGGGGGCAGTCTAATGGGTTGCAGGGGGGGCATGGGGGACTAAGGGGGGAATGAGGGGTGCAGGGGGGTGTTTTGTTTCATGTGTATTTGTGGCCTCACCATATTGGTTGTTCCATTTTGAGGTACTGTAGTGTAAGTGTAGTGATAACCCATATGACCCAAGTATCTTCAAAATCTTGATCATTTGTATTTCTCATCCTCTAAGATATTTCTATAGGTTTCCTCTAGTGAAAACACTGATCGCCATTGCGGCTTTGTTTCATCAGAGCTCTTTCCATACCTATCTATCCTTGAAATCATATCATTTCTTGTTTTATAGTGGAGATGACGTCCTTCCTTCAAAGAAGAAGTAAAAACCCTTCTTGGTGATAGTTCCACAAGTACAGAAATGAGAATATGAACTTTTGGATCCTGGTGCATCGTGCATCATGATTTCAGCATGAAGAGAATGGGAATGTTGGACTACTACCCACTCTAGTACTGTGATTTCCATTTTTGTTTCATTTATTTTGAAGCCTGTGAATCTTTTATACTTATGTTATTATCACTCATATTGTGATTCTTTCTAGTTTACAGTTGTAGGGTTTTTGTTTTCTTTGACCACAATAAAATGTGTGAGTTAGGCTTTGTTATTTTTATGCACGTAGGTCCCCATGGGACTAAAGCATGTTAAATAATAGTGTATGTTATATTTATTTTACTTTCTTGAATCTTGTTCTTATAGTTCTATAAAATTCAACTTCAATTTCAGGGGACTGGGGGGCTGGCAGGGGGACTAGCAGGGGGGACTGGGAGGGGGTGGCAGGGGGGACTGGCAGGGGGCAGGGGGGCTGGCTGCCAGGGGGAAAGCACGGGGTGGCAGGGGGGGAACTAGCAGGGGGCAGGGGGCAGGGGGCTGGCAGGGGGTGGCAGGGGGGGCTGGCTGGCAGGGGGCAAGCAGGGGGTGGCAGGGGGGACTAGCAGGGGGTAGGGGGATGGCAGGGGGTGGTAGGGGGGACTAGCATGGGGTAGGGGGACAAGCAGGGGGTGGCAGGGGGGGCTGGCTGGCAGGGGCAAGTAGGGGGTGGGAGGGGGGGAACTAGCAGGGGCAAGGTGTGTCCAGTGGAAGGTGTCCAAGGGTGGGGGTGTCCAGTGGAAGGTGTCCAGGGGGGTCTAGGGGGTGTCCAGGGGGGTCTATGGGGTGTTTAGGGGGTCTAGTGGGTGTCATAGGGCACAACAATATGAGATTTTTTACTTTTATATCACTTCACACCAAGATTTCACTTATTTGCAGTTTACTATTCTAGTTATGTTTTATCTTGTTTCACCCCCTAATGTGTAACGTGAATACGTAGATCAGAAGTGGTAAGACTTACACAATGTTGGGAGACATTGAGAGATGCAGTAAAAGATACAATGTACTAAAAAAATTCTGGTCACAGTGTGCTAGTTCGATTTTCCTTTGCATCTCTTTTCCTTTGTCTCTAGTTTTGACCAAGGAAATTCTAGGAGGAAAATTAGCATGGCGGGGAGTTTATGATAGCCCCTATGTCACTGCATAGTTCTTTTATTGGTATTTGGTTAAGTAGAGTTTTGGTTTTTATCTCCATGGAGTTCCAGGTCAGAACATGGAAATTTTTGAGGTTTCCATACTCTTCTTGGTTAAGGTGCATGGTTTGAGGAAAATAGTATGACCTCCCTTCGTGAGGATAATTTTAAGTTCATTTTCAATTGCACACAATTTTTTAGCATGAGTTGCGCATAGCCAAGTCTAAACCATGTATCACCTTGGTGAAACAATGTAGGATCCTTGGGCCAATGCAGGGGGGCTAGGGAGAGGGGATAGGTGCAGGTGGGCTGGGGTAGTAGGGGGATGGGGGGGGAGGCTGGGGGTGGCAGGGGGCTTGGGGGGGGGGGGTTGGTGCAGCTAGAGGTTGGGGTTGGGGGCTGGTGCAGGTGGGCTGCGGGGGGGGGGGGGGTGGAGCTGGGTTGGGGGTAGCAGGTGGCTGGGGGGGGGTGCAGGGGGCTGGGGAGGGTGGGGAGATTGGTGCAGCTGGGCTGGGGGTGGACTAGTGCAGCTGGGGGATGGGGTTGGGGGCTGGTGCACATGGGTTGCGAGGGGGGCGGGGGGCTGGTGCAGGTGGGTTGGGGGGTTGCAGTGGGCCGGGGGGACTGGCAGGGGGTGGCAGGGGGGACTAGCAGGGGGCTGGGGGGCTAGGGGGACTGGCAGGGGCAGGTGGGTGGGCTGGCAGGGGGACAAGCAGGGGGGGCTGGCAGGGTGGGTGGCAGTGGGCAGGGGGCAGGGGGGACAAGCAGGGGAGTGGTAGGGGGGACTAGCAGGGGCAGGGGGCAGGGGGGGGGGGGGCTGGCAGGGGGTGGCAGGGGGAGACTAGCAAGGGGAAGTGGGGGGACTAGCAGGGGGCTGGCAGGGGGACAAGCAGGGGGACAAGCATGTGGGTGGCAGGGGGCAGGGGGGGACTGGCAGGGGGTGGCAGAGGGGGACTAGCAGGGGGTGTGGCAGGGGACAGGGGGGACTGGCAGGGGGCAGAGGGACAAGCAGGGGGGCTGGCAGGGGGGGGGGGGCAGGGGCAGGGGGCAGGGGGGACTGGCAGGGGGTGTCTGCAAGGCAGTGGGGAGGAGGGCAGGGGGGGGGGGGGTCTGCAAGGCATAGGGGAGGGGTGTTCAGGGGGGTGTCTAGGGGGTGTCTAGGGGGTGTCCAGGGGGTGTCCAGGGGGTGTCCAGGGGGTTTCCAGGGGGTGTCTGGGGGGTGTCCAGGGGGGTGTCCAGGGGGTGTCTAGGGGGTGTTAGGGGGGTGTCCAAGGGGTGTCAGGGGGTGTCCAGGGGGGTTTCCAAGGGGGTGTCCAGTGGGGTGTCCCGGGGGTGTCCAGGGGGTTGGGGGTATTTTTTTATGTATGTGCACACCCGATAGCCATGGGTTTAAACCGTGGCTATTGGTTTATTGCCACGGTTTTTAACCATGGATATAGACCTAACTCCACGGTTTCCAACCGTGGATATAAAGCCTGTCCGGCGTCTAATATAGCCACGGTTGAAACCGTGACATTAAGTATACAGTCACGGGTTGAATCGTGGCTATAGGTCTGGGCCTATAGCCACACCAAACTTATCCACGGTTCCTCAAACCATGGATATTACCTATAGCCACGGTTTGAGGTCCTATAGCCACATTTTAGAACCGTGGCTATAGCCCTAATTTCCAGTAGTGGAACACAACATTCTCTAACTATGCGACAACCATTCACAACCACTTTTTCATCCATTTTTCTCAAAATTTCATCCATATATACCCAAAGGTAAAAAACAAACAAAAATTACTCAACACTAAAGAACAGAGTACCTGTAATCGATCTAGATAAAAATCTAGAAAATTTTGGGTTCTTTCACAATGGTAGTGGAAATGGATTTTCACAATCCATTAATAATTCCAAGGATCTGAATGATGTAGTGAGAATAATTATAGAGTCAACCACTTTCAATGTAATTTCTTTTAACTAATGTGGTTTTGGTTACAGATATAATGACTCAGCCTCCTGCAAAACATCTGATGATATGTTAATAACTACCTTATAGAATCCCAAATCTTGAACACACTTTAATTCATGAATTATAACATACTTTCCAAAAAATAAATGAAATGAATTTATAGTTATAGTGGATTTGGAATATTAGATACAAAAATTCATCATCTTAAATATAAAAACATTATATTTAAAACTCCACATAGTGCTTTTAACTCTCATAGTTCTTATGAAACTGCATATGATAACCTGTTGAAAATACCTAAAGGGTGATCTTGAAATCCCACTAAAGAAATAAACATAAAAATAATGAATAACATGAGAGTAAATAAAAATAAAAAGATATCATAAAAAATGATCATAATAAAGAAAATATGGACTAATTCAATGAAAACATAAAATCAAAGAATCATAAGCATTTGGTAACATCATAATGCAAGACATCATAATCATATGTCATGGCCAATAACCCTGAAAAAAGAGGATTGGCTAACCATCATCATAATCATCTTATTCTCATAATAAACACCATGATAACATAGTATTATTAGGATAACCACCCATACACCATTCATGGAATCTCATGAGACATTAACATACTCAATGTAATGATGGAATTTAACAAACCCACCCATCACATTATTATATGTACACACATTTGTGTGCCAAAAAATAAAAGAAATCATACATAAATAAAAATCACTGTCAATCCTAGGAGAAATAAGAAAGTTCCATGATTTTGATTTAAATCATAATTGATGGATAAAATTTTAGGTTCTAGGGTATGGAAATATTGAATTTAGGGGTGTAAATAGTCCTTATAATGTTCGAGCAATTAACCTTAATTGAATATGATTATCAGAGTTGTAAAATTGTTAATTGTGTAGCATAAATAAAAAAAATAACACATGATGTTTTTATAGTGGTCCAGATCCCCAAGATCCCGGTCCACTCTACAATCTTATGTAATCGGTGAGAAGATCAGTACTAAGGAATACCTCACTTTTGATAGGGAGAGATAACCTGATTATAGACATACATACCACTTTCTAACATGGTGGTATAACCCCAACCACACATTTAAAGGAGTAAAAACCCACCAAACGTTTTTCTAGGAGTCACAACTCTAACTTCCTTTTAAATGGGTGAAATAAAACATTTAAACCTCTTTTGGATGTGAAAAGGGTAAACCAAACTCTAGATTAAAAATAGATGGATTTAAGAAAAACAACGATGAAATCCAAAAATAAATTATAAAAATATTGGAGTATATGATGTTGAATTTCAATGTAGTTAAATATTTTAAACCGCTTAAATAATTGATCATGAAAATGACAAAGTTTCTTATGATTTATGAAATAGATCATTTTTGGTAGTGTAGATGCAATACGCTACAAATTTCATATAATGGTGGTATTTTTTCTGTATCAAATTATTTTAAAATCTACTTTCAATCATTTGTCAACAAAATTATAACATTTTTTGGTTATCATTATAATAACTAGATGTGTGTCATTAAATCTAATTATCTTGGTGTATATTAATGGATAATCATAGAAAAAATTGTTAAAAAATAACAAGAATATAAAATAATAACATTACCTAAAAATTTAATTAACATGGTAAGTATTCATTCTCATTTAATTCTACATCAAGAAACTTAAAAGAACATAAAGAATGATCATCAAGATAAATGATAATTAGTCAAATGGATAAAACATTAAAAAATATTTTTACAGGCTTGCATTATTTTGTTATTTCAAAAGATACAAAAAAGGGTATGAAAACATTATTATGAATAAAATTTTGTGCACAATATTTTCAAAAAAAATAATGTTCTTATACTTATTATAATATATATCAATTTTAAAAATTATTATAATAATAGAAATAATTTTAATAGAGTTATAGTAAATAAATATATAAAAATAACCCTAAAATATAAACCTCGAAAAATATGACTTTTAGTAAAAAAACTAAAAGGTCAAAAGTGACCATGTGACAAACTAACCATGTGATATTGTGAAGTCAGTATACATTTCATGTATGGTCAATATAGTGATCGTGCACTTACACATGGTCACATGAAAAATAAATTCACATTTAGAAGTTATCTCATGTGGTTGGGTGGCTAGAATCATTACAGTAAGTATAAATTGAAATAATAGTAACTTGTTACCCACTAGGTGGAAAAATGGATGCTCCACGATAAGTTACACTATAAATTGATAAAATAATTCATTGTAAGGAACCTTTCATGAATAAACTACAAAAGTTGTTTCATGGTTTGTTCAATGATTCTATAATGGGAATGGATGTTTGTGGTGAGATATAGTGGAACTGTGGTTGGATCTACCATCCTTTAGTATACATTTTGTACATGGTTCTCTTATAAAAAATACATAACACCAAGCACTAAATGGATACATTATTTTCTTCTAAAAATAGCTATATAGAAAATAGCTATTTAGTATTCTTCTACAAACTGATACATAGAAAAAGACTACGTGAATTCCATTTATCATCTGACTACATTGAAGCTCACTTCTCAAAAACCAGTAATGTTGTTTATTATTTTAGAAATTAAGAAATTTAAATATCATGTAATAAAAATAACATAAAAAATTTACTATTTTTTTGAAAAGGATTTCAATTTATAAAAATAATAATAATAATAATATAATCTAAGGGATCAAACAATATCCCCTTTTGAAAATTTCAAAAACCAAACACAACTCCCCATATTTCTCCCAATTTTTGACATTTATCAAAATGCAGAAATAAAGGAAAAAATATTAAGCATAGAATTATTATATATAGTATTTAGTAGAGTTTTACCAAATAAATAACTCTAATAATCAGAATTATCATGAAAGGGATAAATCGCCTTTAGTTTATGTAGTTCAAACAATAGATAATAAAAACCAATAAATAAATTAGTATGATTTCAAAAATATAAATCATCATTAATCCCAATTCAATCATTGATTTTTCAAACATCACAAAATCTAGAGCATTAGTAAATATATCTACTAGTTCATTTTTTATAGGAATGTATTCCAAGACAATGTCCCCTTTATTAACATGATATATTGTAAAATGAAATCTTATTTCTATATGATTATTCCTTTAATGATGTAATGGGTTTTTTATAAATAGAAATGGTAGAAGCATTATCACATGAAATATGAATTTTTTCTAAGTAAACAGTAAAATCACAAATAATTTTTTTTACTCGAAGACATTGAGAACAAAAATTAGCACCATCAATGTACTCAGCCTCATTTGTGGACAACACAATTGGCAATTTCTTTTTGTAAATCCATGATGTTTTTCATTTATCTATTATATCACACATACCGGATGTAGACTTATGGTCAGGTTTGTAGCCTCTAATGTCAGAATCCAAAAATGATAAAAAAAATCAGATAGGATTGGAATAAAATAGTATAGTACTGAAAATTATTTTAACATATCTAATAATATTTATAACATCGTTTAAATGTATTTATTTTGGATTAGACTGATATCTAGAACACATGAAAACAAATAACATAGTGTCAGTCCTTGATGAACTAAGATACAATAGGCTTCTTATCATTCATCGATATAGTTTATCTCAATCTAATTTTCTGTATTCATCTATATCTAGTTTATAATTTGCGATCATTGGGGTTCTCACTGTTTTACAAGAATCAATATTGATTATTCTAACCAACTATTTAGAATATTTTCTCAAATTTATAAAAATACAATCACTTCTTTATAAAAATTGATCACTAATGAAATATTTTAATTCCCCCATTAGTTTTATATCATATTCATTAGTCATTAATTTTGAAAACTCATTACTAAGTATATATTTTGATGATCTAATTACAATATCATCAACATATATTTATATAATTAAAATATAAGTATAAAACTTATTTATAAATAAGGTTGGATCAACCTTACCTTTATTAAAATAATTTTGCAATAAAAATATTATTAGTCTGTCATTAAAAGATCTTAGATAATTCTTTAAACCATATATTGCTTTAGACAGTTTGAAACATGATTTGGAGATTCATAATTATCGAATCCAGGTGGTTAATTAGAATATACCTCTTCTAAAATTTCACTAATTAATAAGGAACTTTTTACATCCAATTGAACCAGTTTAATATTTTAGAAAACATGGAAAAGACAATAAAATATGAATGGATTATAATATAGAAATCGGTACAAATGAATCTTCAACGTCAATTCCTTTATCTTGTATTTAACCTTGGGAAACTAATCTTGAATTATTTATATCTGTATTACCATAATCATAAATTAAATTTTGAATTATCCATATGGTTCCTAAAGATAGTTTATCATTAGATAACACAACTATATTCTGGTAGTCTATGATTGATGAAATAGAACATTTTTGGTAGTCTAGATGAAATACGCTACAAATTTCATATAAAGGTGGTATTTTTTCTGTATCAAATTATTTTAAAATCTATTTTCAATCATTTCTCAACAAATTTATCACATTTTTGGTTATCATTATAATAACTATATGTGTGTCTTTAAATCTAATTATCTTGGTGTATATTAATGGATAATCAATGAAACAAATTTTAAAAAATAACAAGAATATAAAATAATACCATTACCTAAAAATTTAATTAACATGGTAAGTCTTCATTATCATTTAATTCTACATCCAGAAACCTAAAAGAACATAAAGAATTATCATCAAGATAAATGATAATTATTCAAATGGATAAAACTTTAAAAAATCTTTTTATAGGCTTGCATTATTTTGTTATTTCAAAAGATACAAAAAAGGGTATGAAAAAATTATTATGAATAAAATTTCTTGCACAATATTTTCAGAAAGAATAATGTTTCCATACTTATTATAATATATATCAATTTTAAAAATTATTAGAATAATAGAAATAATTTTAATAGAGTTATGGTAAATAAATATATAATAATAATACTAAAATATAAACATCGAAAAATATGACTTTTAATAAAAAAACTAAATGGTCAAAAGTGAACATGTGACAAACTAACCATGTGATATTGTGCAGTCAATATACAATTCATGTATGGTCAGTATAGTGATCATGCACTTACAGATGGTCACATGAAAAATAAATTCACATTTGGAAGTTATCTCATGTGGATGGGTGGCTAGAATCTTTACAGTAAGTATAAATTGAAATAAAAGTAACTTGTTACCCACTAGGTGGAAAATTGATGCTCCACGATAAGTTCCACTATAAATTGATAAAATAATTCATTGTAAGGAACCTTCCATGAATAAACAACAAAAGCTGGTTCATGGTTTGTTCAATGTTTCTATAACGGGCATGAATGTTTGTGGTGAGCTATAGTTGAACTGTGGTTGGATCTACCATCCTTTTGTACACATTTTCTACATGTTTCTCTTCTAAAAAAATACATAACACCGAGCACTAAATGGATACATTGTTTTTTTAAAAAAATAGCTATATAGAAAATAGCTATTTAGTATTCTTCTACAAACTGATACGTAGAAAAAGACTACATGAATTCTATTTAGCATCTGACTACATTGAGGCTCACTTCTCAAATTAAATTTTGAATGATCCATATGGTTCCTAAAGATAGTTTACCCTTAGATAAAAAAACTATATTATGGTAGTCTATGATTGATTAAATAGAACATTTTTGGTAGTCTAGATGCAATACGCTACAAATTTCATATAAAGGTGGTATTTTTTTCAATTCTTCTTTAATATGAACAACTAAAAAATCTCCAACAAATGTATAATTAAAAAAAATTCAGAAAAGATTTTATATTTCTAATTCTAGACTCAACACATCTATTTATATATTCCTAAGAATGATCGTTGTAAGTTTTGCAATTCATTGGATCATATTGAAAAGAGATATTCTCCTTCAATTGATGCATTATTTTTTCAGGTTTTTCTTTATCGAAATTGAATTCTCTAAATTATTCAAGAGATTCAAAAGAATCTATAATTTATTTTTCATTTTTAATGAAATTTACATGTTCATATTCCTCCACTAACATGGTTCCCATGTTATATACCCTATAATAATTACTATTATTTTAATATCCTAGAAATATTCCCATGTTACTTTTAACTTCAAATTTTTCCAGATTATATTTAGTATTTAAAATATAAAATATTAAACCAAACATTATAGAGTAACCAATCAAAGGTTTATATTATTTAAATAGTTTATAAAGGGGGTTTTTAATAAGGGTAAAGTATATAATTTATTTAGTATATAACTATTAGTGTCCTCTAATTCAAGCCAAAAATTGGTAGTTTGAATTCATTAATCATTTTCCACGTCATTTATTGAATAGTTATAATTTTTAACTCCATAATAGCATTTTGCTGTGGTGTTCTAGGGCCATATGAATTATCTAAAAACACAATTTTTATACAAAATTTCTCATATTATAAGTTAAAAATTTTATCCTCCTCTTTCACTTCAAATTGAAGATATTAAACGAACATTTTTATTTTGAATTTGTTAAAATAATAATTAACTTATTTAAGGTTTCACTTTTGTGGGATAAGAATAGAGTCCAATTGAATCTATATAAATCATCAAAAACTAAAAAAACATAACTCTTTCTTCCTAAACTAGCCGTTCTCATGGGTCAAAAAAATCAATATGGAGCCGATATAAGTATCTTTATATATTTACCATATTAGAAGATCAAAATGACTCGTTGGGTTTCATACCTTTAAGGCAATAATAACATACAAAAAACATACTAGCTTTAAAATTAGGAGTTTCAAAAACATTTCTAGGTATTTCTAACTTATATAGTTTTTGAATATGAACATGTGCCAACCTTATGTTATAGATATTGTGATATGTTTCATTGAATTTTATCACATTAAATTTTTTTGGGTTAGTTCTAAAAAATAGATAGAGTTTATGTTGACTTTTTTATTGTCACAAAATAAGATATTATTATACTATTAAAAAATATATTCAAAATCTAAAAACATTTGACTCATACCATCATTAAAAAAATTATATTCTAATTAAATTTTATTTTAATTTATTTTAATATAGTAATTTTAAATTATAATAGATTTTTCTACACCTACTTCTTAAAAATCATTTACTACGCCTTTAGAGTTTTCATCGAAAGTGATAGTACCACCATTATAAAAATTAAAAGATATAATGTTGTAGATATCACCATTCATGTTCCCATAGAACTTGATATCCATGTACTATATATAATTATAAGTCTTTATTCATGTTTCCAATAAAATAGATAAAGTACATTTTTTGGCACCCCATCTATTTTGGGTCCAATTAAATTAGTAATAAAAATATTAGGAACCTATACAGGTTTAAGAGATTTATTATAGGGTAATATAAATGATAGATTATTATATATAAAATTCATTATTTTCTCTAGTGATTCAGTAAGTCATAAATAATATTCATTTTTTAATGCCTTTTGAGATTATATATATAACTTGTAACATTTAAAACTTTTCATTTACCACTTTTAACAAAAGTAGATCTGTACATATTGGGAATTTTACAATTATATCGAATGTCAGTTTTTTCATTATTTTTTTATTCAAATCCATCATATTAGAAAAATTTTATTTTCAATAACAAAAATAGATAGACTTTATTTTAATTTAGTTGTTTCATTTTTAATATTTTCATTAACTTTCTTAGAACATTTCACATAATCACATTTTTCCATAATTGAAGATGATCCTATATTTTCTAGTTTCATAGTCTCATGTTAAAGCTTCATAAATTCATTTATAATTTGGTCTAAATCATCAAAAACTAATTTTAATTTGTTGTATTAAACGTCAAATTTTTTTGTAATTAAATATTTCTTTTTTAATTTTTATCTTTAATCTTAATTAGTTCAAAATCTATAAAGTTTTTCTCTTATATAATCATCTTATTTTATATTTATAGTTCTCTAAATAGTTCATTCATTCTCAAAATTTGACTTTCAGAAATTTCATTTTTTAGTTATTTCCTTAGTATACTTTCAATATCTGTCTCATAACCAGAACTATAATCAGAATCAGTGTTTACCTCTTTTATTGTTTCCATAAAGAAAATATTTTATGATCCATTCTCACTCTCATAACCATCATAACTAGTGATTGAATCTTCTGTACAGGTCCATCCAACATGATATGCTCGTTTTAGTTCATTCATGTAAATTTTGTCTTTTCATTCTAATTTATATTTTGGAATGTCTGACATAATATTCCTCTTTTTCCAGCCTTCATAGAAAATTATTTCATAAAAATCATATTTACAACTTTTACCTTTCTTATGACAACCCTAATCTATTATTACACAACTAAACATAATTTATTATATGAACTTCACTTGATACAACATAGAAGATCAGGATGCCTTGTGTCTCTTGGGATTAGGATCATTACATAACAACATAAAACATTAAAACATGCAACATCTTTATGGAAAACATCCTTTACATGACCACTACGTTCCCTTGTACTTAGCATTGCATGGGATAACCTGAGGACGTGCATAAAAAATGGGTGAGATATAAATCCCAGTAATGGAATAAACATGGAATAACATGAGGATTACAATAAATTTTATACAATAGGGATATCAATAGAGAACAAGAGAATCATAAACATAAAGGAATGATAAAGCATGATAATCATAACATGGAAATGTGGCAGCAACTCTTAACATGGAATTAGTATGAGACAAATCTCATTGCACTTAGATCATGAGTAAACCCTCATTGCACATGGAGCACAAGTCAACCCTCGATGCACTTGAATCAGCATGATTCAACATCCATTGCACATGAGGTATCATGATACTATACTTTACCCAATTCATTGGACCACTATCAGGTCATACCCTTCTTAAACATTTTATTTAATGCATAAGTGTACCATATAGAACATTGAATCGTTCAACATAATCATTTATTCCATGATAAAGGAATGAAGAATACATAAATAAAAGTCTTTAAAAAATATTTAAATGTGTATAAAGGTGAATACCTATGATGGATAAATGGGCATGGTATTCACTACATAATGACTTTGGCTTGAATAACGCAGTGCAATTTCGGCTGCATATCAGTGTGCCATAAGAACTCATAAAAATGGGCGATGAGTGAGAAATGGGTGTCTCATCATATTTACATGACATTGAAATTAAGGGGGGGGGGGTCATATAGATACATGCCGCAATAAATTTAATGGAATTTTGATTCATGATTCAAAATAATTGCTTGAATGTAAATAAGGAGAGAGAAATTCCTTTCGAAATTTCGGCAAAGTAACAGGTGTACATTGGAGGCTTTTAATGCGAGAGAAATGGGGCTCCCATCATTAAAAATTAAAGAGGTAAGTATGGCGAAGGTGTGAAACCATAACTCAAAATTTATAATTAAAATTAAAATGGCATAACAACTTAATGAATATTGGACAAAAATGAAAAAGGAAGAAAACCCCTTACTTGGAAGTGTGCTTCCAAAGGCTTCAGAGTGGCTTGAGAGAGAATTATTGGGAGCTTGGGGCACCTTGGTAGGATTCTAGGGAGATTAGGTCAGAGTTTGGACTAACTCCAAAGGCTTTTATTGAGGAGAAAGTGGGAGAATGGGTGGGTTTATATAGGAAAGGTGAGGGAATTCTTTATTATTTAGGGTTGGGACACCTCACATTAAACTAATTCAACCCACAAACTAGTGCATGGTTTTTTCACATGGTTTTTTCCAAAAGGTAGTGGATAAAATATTTTATAATTACAAAATTCAAACTTCTTAAAATAATGGGTTTACTTATGTGTAGTTGAGTCACACTTCGAAGGAAAACGATTTAAAACGACAAGATTTATAATAAGCCTTGAAGGGTCCATTAATTATTTGTAAAATAAGTCAAAGAAACCAAAAATCACATTATTTTAATGGTAAAACATATATTGGATGATAATAGGGCTTATAGTATTTTATTACATCACTATTGGGTCATTATGATGTAATAAAAAACATTATATATTTAAACAGTATTTAATTTTTATCCAAAAATTTGATTGTCTCAGAAAATTATGAAAAATTCACCATTTGATAATTTCGATGTCCTCATTCCAGAAAAAATATTTATTTTATCTAAATAATTTTCTAAATATGTTAATTTCTAGTTTTTAAATAGAAACTGACATTTATCGAAAATTCATGGGTTTTGAGAAAAATGACTTTAAAACCTTAATAAATATTACAATTGCATTAAATTATACGATAATTTATATTTAATAAAAATTAATTTAATAATAATATTAATAATAATAGTAATAATTTATTAAAATATTTTTTAATACAAAAATCTATTATTTCATCAAAATTGACTTCTTAGTTGAATATTAACTAAAAACACTATTTGTGCTTTAACAACCATTTACAAGGTAACAATTATAAAATTAAAGTATACTCATTATTATACACCAAAAAATAATGAATATAGCCATAGTTATAGGGTATTGTTAAATAACCCCTTAAAACACCCGCATAAGACGAAAGGGTGAGGTGTCCGATGGTGACAGACTCTTGGGGTGGCTCAGATAACATTGCTCGTGTTGTTATCTCTATCAACATCCACTTATCCAATAGGTGGTTCTGTTCGAGCATAACCTATTGAAGCTCAAATTGGGCTTGGTCAACAGTGAATCCCAATGACGCCACCTCTTTTCCACACTCTGAAAAATGGGCTTTGTATGGAGCAATTCTACTGGATGAAGTTGTCGCTTCCTTTGTCAGAGTAAATTGGATCTGTTAAAACCCACATTTAAACTAATCATGTGATCACTGTTCAATGGCTACGAATGAAAAGTCACATTTCTTAATGGTATTTTAAAATCCAAAAAAAAAATAAGTGCATATGTTGTATAATCATTTCACATATTAAAACATTTAATTAGATCAAGAGGGATTTTCATTAACAAAGGACTGGGTCGTTACAATATCCACCCTTATGAAATTTTTCCCACGAAATTTCATTTTACATTCTAGTAAACAAACAGATGTGGGTACTTTTACTTCATTTCTTCCTTCATTTCCCATGTTTCCTCATCGTACTTATGGTTTTTCCCTATTACCTTGACTAGATGAGTAGTCTAGTTGCGTAGAACTTTGTCTCTACGATCCAAGATCTTCACTGGATACTCCTCATAGGAAATATCATCCTCCACCTGTACCACCTTGGAAAAGTGTACATGTGAAGGGTCTGGTATGTACTTCCTTAAGAGGGATATATGAAATACCTCATGTACTTTGGCCATGGTAGGTGGAAGTGCTATTCTATAGGCTACAGCTCCGACATGATCAAGAATCTCGAAGGGGCCGATGTACCTAGGACTTAACTTCCCTTTCTTTCCAATCCTCATGACCTTCTTCCATGAAGATATGTGTAGAAATACCATGTACCCTACTTTAAAATCAAGGTCTCGTCAGCGGTTATCTGCATAATTTTTCTGTTCACTTTGGACTACCTTGATAAGCTTCTGAATGGTTTTCACATTCTCCACCATTACTTCGATAAGTTCAGGTCCCAACAGCTTTCAATTGCCGACATCATCCCAACATGCCATTGTTCTGCACCTCTTCCCATACCGGGCTTCATAAGATGCCATTTGGATGCTCGAGTGGAAACTGTTATTATATGAGAACTCAACCAAAGGAAGATGTTGATCCCACCCTCCTTTGAATTCCATTGAGCATGCTCTCAACATTTCCTCAAGTGAATGGATGGCCTGCTTGGATTGGAAATCAATTTGAGGATGATAAGACATACTGATGTTCATCTTTGGACCTAGAGCATGTTGAAGACTCTCCCAAAACTTCGAGGTGAATCTAGGATCACAATTGGATGCAATAGCTAGTGGTACTCCATGCAGCCTTACCACTTCCATGACATAAATCCGTGCAAGTTGATCCAATGAGATGTCCTCTAGAATCACAATAAAGTGAGCTGTCTTTGTAAGATGATCCACAACGACCCATATAGCATTAATTCCTCTGGATGTTCTTGGAAGTCTAGTGACAAAGTCCATGGTAATTTTCTCCCACTTATATGATGGTATAGGTAGTGGTTGCCTCATCCCCTTATATTTTTGTCTCTCATCCACAACTTTTTGACATACACGACACTTTGATGTATATTCGGCAATCTCTCTTTTCATATTGTCCCACCAAATGTTTTCTCAGATATCTCGATACATCTTTCTTCTCCCTGGGTGGATAGAGAAGTTTGAGATATGTGTATCATTCAATAGCCCTTTCTTTATCTTTGGATTAGATGGTACACAAATTCTCATCCCAAATCATAAAAATCCTTCCTCATCATATTTGAAATAAGTGGATTTCCCATTTCTAACAGCTTCCACCGTTTTCTAAATTTCCACATCATTTATTTGAGCATCCTTCATTCTCTCGAATATGGATGGTTGAGAAATAATTTTAGAAAGGATTGATGATGTTCCTCCCTTAATGATTCCCATGTCCATCCATTTCAAATTTTATAAGACCAGATCCTTTTTAATTCTCATCATTGATAAAGATGCATTATCCTTTCTACTTAGAGAATCTGCCACCTTTTTTCCTTACTAGGATGGTAGTGGATTGAGCAGTCATAATCCTTGATAAGCTTTATCCATCTTCCTTGGTGAATATTAAGCTATTTCTATATGAATATATATTTGAGACTCTTGTGGTCAGTATATATCTCACATTTCTCCCTATAGTGATAATGCAGCCAGATTTTCAAGGAAAAGATCACAGCTGCGAACTCCATATCATGTGTTGGATAGTTTTTCTCATGGATTTTCAACTGCCTCAAGGAATAAGATATTAATTTATCATTTTGCATCAGAACACAACCTAATCCCTTCTTAGAAGCATCAATATACACCACAAAGAGTTCTCCGCTTATGATGCGAACCATGTTGAAGTCACTGAGCTGATTACCCGAGTGGAGGAGTTGGATTTGCAAGGCCCGATGACTCGTGGGAGATTAAAGAGGCTGAATGCACCAATGGGTGCCCATCTCGCTTCATTAAAGGCCCAATGGAACTTTCCATGCATGGATGGAGAAAATGGGCCTATTATCTCACATATTCAAGCCCAAACATGATGTTTAAAGCTTGGCCCACATGGTTTCACGAATTTGGATGCCTTTCCGACATGAAGAATTCTAGATATGGCATCTTTGGACACCAAAGTCAAATCTGGTGGGCTATGCACTCAAATTCAAGTCCGGTGGGATATATTTGGAATGTTGTGTGCTACTTTTTCAAAAGTCTTTGTTATAATTTATCTTTTTGAATTTTAAGGGCACAAAGTAGGTTTAGAATTTATGACTTTAGGGTATTAGACCCTTGACTATTATATCACCCCCTTGGCTATAAATAGTCACCCCATGGAACTGTATTTTCATTCAAGACTTAATTGAGAGATTATGCTGTGTTTCTCGCCATTGTGTGAGGATTGTCCTGGTTTTTCTCCTAGATCTTGTGCATTCTTATCTTATCAATCTACAAGTTAGATTGGTGATCCAAGATCACAAATCCCCCAATTTCATGCCTCAACCCAAGTGCGATGTAGTGTGGATTAGACATCACATCCCTCCCTTGAGTGTGTTGTCTAAGTAGTAGGCAGCGCTCCATATAGTGTTAATTGACTACTTGCGTCCACTATCTGTACCCATCATCCGCCACTTAGCCCCGAACCGCATCTTTCATCCTCTGCCCTATGCCGTGAAGATCAGGCCACCCCGTGCATCTTACATCAGTTGGTATCAGAGCTCCGGTTGACACGGTAGGCGTCTATCCCTTCATTTACATTAATTATGTCCATTACCCTCCTTATCTATCCATATTATTCACCCATTCACCAATAAAAATCCATTTTTTTGAAAGCCTCACAAATTGTCCTAGTTTGTGCAAGCTTGGTTTATTATAAATTGGGCCAAATTTTCATTCATTTTTTTCTGCATTTAATTCTCTATTTGTGATTTGTATCCGGAAAAAAAAAACAAATTCTCTCAATTCATAATTTTGTGATTCTCAAAATTAAGCACATCCTTTCCTTTGGAAGATTTCAAAAACAAAAATTGTCTTACTCCCTATTCATCATCTTGTGCTTTAAAACTCCAAGCACAACACTTTTTGGGGAGATTTGACCAGAAAAAAGAAAAAAAGAGAAAAAAACGGATACAATTACTTCATCATCGTGATTTACATTATTATCACTTTACATTTCCATACATCACCTTCTCCATCATTTTTCTTCATCCCCATATTATATTTGGCTCATATTGTTGTTAATTTTTCTTATCTTGCACAATCGGGAAAAACCCAAATACCACATTTCTACCCCCTTTTCCATCCACCATTTATCCATTTTCTACCCTCTTTTTACCCTTTACCCTTTACCACTCAAGAGGGTTGTGTTAAACTAGCCCCCAACACAATCTTTATTGGGGAAATATTAGTGGCAAGTGATCACCCAAAACTAATGTATTATATTTCATAAGATCTTGGAATTTTAATTGAGTGTTGAGAGTGGAGAGAAATAAGGAAAAAAAATATCTTGAGTGTGTGAGTGTGTGCATTTTGTTTTGTGCGTGTGTGTGTACATATTGTGTGTGTGAGTGTGTATATCTTGCGTGCGTGAGTGTGTATCCTTGTGTGTGTGTGTGTGTACATCTTGTGTGTGTGAGTGTGTATATCTTGCATGCGTGAGTGTGTATCCTTGTGTGTGTCAGTGTGTACATCTTTTGTGTGTGTGTGTACATTTCCCGTGTGTGATTGAGTGCATATCATTGTGTGTGTCCCCCCGGTGTGTGTTTGTTCTTGCATAACATATCATGGCAGAAGATTGTAGGAAGAAAATTTCTCATGTTAGCGATGAAGGAAGTTGAAGTAGATCTCCCGCACCCGATGCTACGCAATTCCAAATGCAAGCTTTGGTGAGACACTTAGAGAAGATTCTTGATCAAAAGTTGGAGGTGTTACATGAGGGGATTGATGAATTGGAGAATAAACCAAGCCCAAGGATGTTCCATGAAAACCCACGACGCGCTCCGGCACCACGTCGTCCCCACTTCATGGTGGAGGAAATAATGAACTTTGATGATGATCTTGATGATGTCCCACAAAGGAGGAGGATGAACCAAAAACTAAGAGGAGGAAAAAGGAGACAACATGATGATTACCTAATTGGTGGAATCAAGGTGAAGGTCCCCTCTTTTCAAGGGAAAAGCGACCCGGAAGCATACTTGGAGTGGGAGATGCGGATCGAGCAAGTATTTTCATGCCATGCGTAATCCAAGGAGAAAAAGGTCAAACATTCTTCCCTTGAATTTTATGATTATGCATTAATATGGTGGGATCATGTTAAAAATGAGAGGGCTTGATATGGTGGACGTCCCATCAACACTTGGGAATAGATGAAGTTCGCCATGCAGAAGCGATTTGTTCCAACACATTACCATAGAGATCTCCACAAGAAAATTCAACGCCCCACCCAAGGGAGTAAGAGTGTAGAAGACTACTACAAGGAGATCAAAATTTTCATGATTCATGCAAACATTTAGGAGGATCCGAAGGAAACCATGGCACGGTTTTTACATGGGCTCAATCAGGAGAGTACAGATCAAGTGGAGATGTCACACCATGTAGAGATACAAGATATGATCCACCAAGCCACCAAGATCGAGCAACAAATAAAAAGGATGAGAAATATGAGAAAACCCACTACCCCTTTCACACAATGGAGAAATATGAGGAAGGATCTTGGAGAATCATCAAATCCAAAAGAGGTGGTTAATCGAAAAAGTGACAAGGTAATTATTCCACCTAAGAAATCTACATTTGAGGCTAACCAAACTAGGAATCAGGATATTCGGTGTTTCAAATATCAAGGAAGGGGTCACATTGCTAGTGAGTGCCCAAATCGGTGCACCATAAACATCAACAAGTATGGAGAATGGGGGACCGATGGAGAGAGCTCAGAAGAGGAGGAGGAAGAATATCCTGAAATTGATAGTGGGGAGTTTGCAGAAGATGGTGAGATTCTTGTCACTAGGAGAGTTCTAAGCGCACAAACGACTATGGGAGAGAAGGAGCAGCGGGAGAACCTTTTCCATACACGGTGCAAGATCCTTCGGAAGGTATGTAGTGTTATTATTGATAGCGGAAGCTGTAGTAATGTTTCGAGCACAGAGTTAGTAGAGAAGTTGGGACTTCTTACATTGAAGAATCAACATCCATA
Organism: Viscum album; assembly: GCA_963277665.1. Lineage (NCBI taxonomy): Eukaryota > Viridiplantae > Streptophyta > Magnoliopsida > Santalales > Viscaceae > Viscum > Viscum album. The sequence goes on from OY728164.1 coordinate 1,824,623,750, forward strand.
TCGGCTTTAGTGGTTGAATGATTGTAGGGAGATGTAGGTCACCATGTAATTGAAGGTACGTTTCACCATCGGGAAGTACACAGATGACATCTTGTATGATGTTGTTCCTATAAAGGATTTCCATTTGTTGTTGGGATGACCATGGCAGTATGATCGGTGTGTTACCCATGATGGTTATTTGAATCGTCATTCTTTTCTACTCCGAGGAGAACCTATAACCCTCAACCCCTTGTCCCCCAAACAAATTCTAGAAGATCACATTTTTAGAGAAAAGAAAAAAATGAGTGATGATGAAAAAAAGAGTGAAAATGAAAGAGGAGAGAATAAGGTAATGAGAGAAAATGAGAGAAGAAAAGAAATGGAGAGAAAAGAAAAATCAATTGGGAAAAAGAAATTGAGAGAAGAGAAAAGTGTGATGTTGTTAAAAAAGAGTGAGGTTAAGGAACCTTTGTTTTCACAGCAAACCCTAGTAGTAGTCATGTACAAATAGGTGTTTCTAAATACTAACGACTTACCCCATTTCCCAAATGTTGTTGATTCCTTGTTGTAGGAGTATGATGATGTCTTTCCTGAAGAGGTGCCACCAGGTTTGCCACCCATTAAAGGTATTGAGCATCAAATTGGTCTCATACTTGGAGCATCACTACCGAACCGCCCTGCATATCGCACCAACCTCGAAGAGACAAATGAAATTCAAAGCCAAGTTCAAGAGCTATTGGATGTGGAATATTTCAGAGAGAGCCTTATTCCTTATGCCGTACCGTTGATTCTAGTACCAAAGAAGGATAGAACATGGAGAATGTGCATTGCCTGTAGAGACATCAACAACATCACGGTCAGGTATCGTCATCATATCCCGAGGTCAGATGATATGGTAGATGAATTAAATGGTTCAACTGTTTTATAAAAAATTGATCTATGAAGTGGATACCATCAAATTAGGATGAAAGAAGGAGGTGAGTGGATAACTACATTTAAGACAAAACTTGGACTTTATGAATGGCCAGTCATTCCCTTTGGTCTCCCCAATTCACCTAGCACATTTATGAGGTTAATGAATCATGTCTTACGTACATATATTGGAAAATTTTTGGTAGTGTACATTGATGATATTATGGTGTATAGTAGGACTTTTCATGAACATGTAGATAAATTAAGAAACGTCTTAGAGGTGTTAAGGAAAGAAAACCTATTTGGAAACATAAATAAGTGTGAACTTTGTCTCGATAAGATTGTTTTCCGTGGATTTTTTGTGAGCAGCAATGGAGTTGAAGTGGATACTGAGAAGATCAAAGCAATACAAGAATGTCCAACTCCAACCTCCGTTGGATAGGTAAGAAGTTTTCATGGGCTTTCTAGTTTTTACAAGAGATTTGTGAAGGACTTCAGCACACTAGCAGCGCCATTGAACGAGCTGACAAAGAAGAATGTTCCTTTCAAATTGGGGACAAATCAAGAGAAGGCCTTCCCTGAACTTAAGGAGAGACTCACCCACAACCCTCTACTTGCACTTCCGGAATTTGGTATAAACTTTGAAATTGAATGTGATGCAAGTGGAATAGGCATAGGAGGAGTAATCATGTAGGAAGGTAAGCCTATTACTTATTTTAGTGAGAAGTTAAATGGCCCAACTCTAAACTATGCTACATATGATAAAGAGTAGTATGCATTGTTTAGAGTACTAGAGACATGGCAATACTATCTTTGGCCTAAAGAATTTGTGATCCATTATGATCATGAGGCTCTTAAATACATTATGATCTAACATAAACTAAATAATAGAATGATAGATGGCTGGAATTCATTGAATCATTTCCATATGTCATCAAGCATAAAAAGGGTAAAGAAAATACTGTGGTCGATGCACTTTCACATAGATATTCTCATTTATCTTTGTTGGTTCAATTTTTTTTTGTTTTGAATACATTAAGGATTTATATGCCACTGATAGTGATTTTAGAGAACCTTATGAACATTGTAAACCTGGAGTTAGTTGGGAAAAGTTCTATTTACAATATGGATTCTTATTCCGGATTGATAAGCTTTGCATCCCCAATTTCTCTATCTGTTTACTTTTACTAAAGGAATCACATTCAGGTGGGTTAATGGGATATTTTGGTGTTTCAAAAACTCTATGTGTTCTTAGTGAGCATTTTTATTGGCCTAGGATATCTAGAGATGTTGAGAAATTTGTGGGAAAGTGCATTGTTTGCCATAAAGCCAAATCGAAACTGAACCCACATGGACTATATCTTCCTCTCCCAATTCCCAACACCCCTTGGGAGGATATATCAATGGACTTTATTGTGGGGTTACCACAGACCAAGAAGGGGAGAGATTCCATTTTTGTTGTGGTGGATTGGTTTTAAAAAATGGAACATTTTATTCCTTGTCACAAAATAGATGATGCCACTAACATTGCAACACTTTTCTTTTAGGAAGTAGTCAAACATCATGGAATTCCAAGGACCATTGTGTAGGATCGAGACACAAAATTTCTTAGTTACTTTTGAAGACCTTGTAGAGCAAACTGGGTACAAAGTTACCATTTTCCACTACTTTTCATCCACAAACCGATGGGAAAACGGAGGAGGTAAATCGAACACTATCATCCCTTCTGCGAACAATTGTCAAAAAGAATATCAAGAATTGGGAGGAATTTCCGCCACATATGGAATTCGCATATAATAGGGCCAAGCATTCCACTACTCAATATTCTCCATTTGAAATAGTTTACATCTTTAACCCCCTTGCATCTATTGATCTAGTTCCTTTTCCTTTATAGGAAGCAGTTAATATGGATGTGAAAGGGCGTGCAGAATTCATCAAGAAAATCCATTAAAAGGCAAGGATAAATATCGAGTGGATGACCCAAAAATATATGGATCAGGAAAACAAGGGTCGCAAGAAAATGTTGTTCGATCCTGATGACTTGGTTTTGATTCATATGCGGAAGGAAAGATTTACCGACAAGAGGAAATCATAACTCATTCCACGAGGAGATGGACCATTCCTAGTGCTTGAGAAGATTAACAACAATGCTTACAAGATAGCTTTTCTAGGTGAGTATGGTGTAAGTGACACTTTCAATGTTTCGGATCTTTCTCCTTTATTGGGTGTAGAGGATAAAGAGTCGAGGACGACTCTTTTTCAAGAGGGGGAGGATGATGCAAACCATGTTAAAGGCACCGAGCCGATTACCCGAGTGGAGGAGTTGGATTTTCTAGGCCCGATGACGCGTGGGAGATTAAAGAGGATGAATGCAACAATGGGCACCCATCTCACTTCATTAAAGGCCCAATGGATCTTTCCATGCATGGATAGAGAAAATGGGCCTATTATCTCACTTATTCAAGCCCAAACATGATGTTTAAAGCTTGGCCCACATGGTTCCCCGAATTTGGATGCCTTGTCCACATGGAGAATTCTAGAAATGGCATCTTTGGACACCAAAGTAAAATCCGGTGGGCTATGCACTCAAAGTCATGTCTGGTGGGCTATAGTTTGAAAGTTGTGTGCTACTTTTCCTAAAGACTTTTTTAGAATTTATCTTTTTGAATTTTAAGGGGACAAGGTAGGTTTAGCCTTTATGACTTTAGGGTATTAGACCCTTGACCATTGTATCACCCCCTTGGCTATAAATAGTCACCCCATGGCATTGTATTTTCATTCAAGACATAATTGAGAGCTTATGCTTTGTTTCTCTCCATTGTGCAAGGATTGTCCCAATTTTTCTCCTAGCTCTTGTGAATTCTTGTCTTGTCAATCTATAAGTTAGATTTGTGATCCAAGATCACAAAGCCCCCAATTTCATGCCTCAACCCAAGTGCGTTGTTGTGTGGATTAGCCATCACATCCCTCCCTTGAGTGTATTGTCTATGTAGTAGGTCGCGATCCATATAGCGTTGATTGACTACTTGCATCCACTATCCATACCCATCATCCTCCACTTAGCCCCGAACCACATCTTTCATCGCCGCCCTACGCCGTGAAGATCGGGCCACCCCGTGCGTCTCACGTTAGCTTATAGCGAGTGTCAGTACTAGCGCAGTAATAAGCCTATTTTTTAACTCCTTGAATCAATCTTCACATTACTGTTTCCAGATAAACATTACTCCCTTCTTTGTCAGCATGGTAATGGTGCTTGACAATCCTGAAAATTTCATCACAAATTGTTGATAATACCCAGCTTGACCCAAAAAGTTTCCATTCTCCGTTACATAAGTTGGCCTGGGCCACTATTCAATTGCCTTCATCTTTTTAGGGTCCTTAGATATCCCTTTGGTGGTGATAACATTCGCCAATAATGACACTTCCTCCATCCTAAACTCACATTTACTATACATTGCATACAAATTCTCCCTTCGCAATGTCTTTAACAGAGTTTTCAAATGCTTCCCATTTTCCTCCTTTATTTGAAGTATATTAGAATATCATTAATAAAGACTACCAAAAATTTGTCATGGTAATCTATAAATACTCTATTCATTAAATCCATGAAAATTCCAGGAGCATTACTGAGTCCGAAGGGAATCCCTATGAACTCAAATTGCCCAAACCTCATTGAAAAGGCAGTCTTGGGAATATCTTCTTTCCTCACCTTTAATTGGCGATATCCCGACTGAAGGTCTAACTTAGAGAAATAACTAGCCCCAAGAAGCTGATCAAAAAATTCATCTATCTGTGGTAGGGGATACTTTTTCATTTCCATGACTTTATTGAGCTCACAATAATCAATGCAGAGGCACATTGATCCATCCTTCTTATTGAAGATGAGGGATGACGTACTCCACAGTGAAGCACTTGGGCGTATAAAACCCTTCTCCATATTCTCTTGTAACTACTTCTTCAACTCTTCCAGCTCTACAGTGGTCATTCTGTAAGGTTTCATTGAGATTGGTAGAGATCCATGGATATGTTCAACTGAGAACTCAACTTCTCTATCCAGAGGAATACTTGGTTACTCTTCAAGGAATACATCAGTGTAATCCCTCACAATGGGCATGTATTTAAGCATGATTCTCTCCTTTGTCTTAATCATTTGAGCTAGATATGCTTTATCATAAGGCAACAATATCCACACTTGAGACGATGATTCACAAGGAAACGCATCTCCCTCCTTTCACTTGTAATGAATTGGAGGATGCTTCAGGATGTGAAGAGTGATATCCCTTTTCCTGGCAGTTAATAGTGTCTTTGTATGAAGACATCCAATCCATGCCAAAGATAGAGTCAAACTCCACTAAAGGAAGTTTGACGAGATTTTATAGGAGGTTCAGTCCACAAATGTTAACCGGGGAGGAGTTATAAACCATGGATGCAATGATTTTCCCATTCGCTGTTCTCATAGATAACTTTTCATCCAAATTTTGAGGTGTAGTTTGAATTGTTCTACTGAACATGCAAGATATGAATGAATTTATAGAACCAGAATCAAAAAGTGTGTTCACTATTCTTGAGTGAATAACTAGCGTACCTGTCACCACATCATTTTCTGACTCCACCTCAGCAGTAGTGATAGCATAGGCCCTTCGTTGTTGCCTCAGAGGTTGTTTTTGATTGCCTCCGATAACCCTCAGCTTAGGGAAATGGTTTTCATAATGCCCAAGCTCCTAGAAGTTGTAACACTACACTGTTGGCTGAGTGTTGATCTAAACATTTATTTCTTCTTCAACATTAGCAGGATTTCTTATATCGCCTCGGTAGTTCTTGGCCAGATGACCAAACTCATTACATTTGAAGCAATTCCTAGTTCCCATGAGACAGTTACTAGGATGTTTCATCCCACAATTTTTTTCAAGGGGAAAAGTCAGGATTCATTTAATCATGGAATTTTTTTGATGGACCACCCATGTTGTTCTCCATTTTCCACTTCTTGTCACTTGGCCCAATAGACCATTGAGAGTCTCCAATCTCTATTTAAAACTTGAGGTCACAACAGACAATATCCTCATAACTTTTGAAATCTTGAATTTCCAAATCATTTCATTGACTCAGCTTTAATCTGCTAAAGAAGCGATCCACTTGATTTCGGTGTTCATGACAATGCCAGATGCGTACCTTGCAACCTTGTAAATTTTTCTTCATATTCTCCAATGGAATCATATTCCTTCTTCTTTATTTGGAGGATCTCTCTTTCTATCTTGAGACAGAGGGTTCGAGGAAAATATTTGTTGAAAAACATCCTCTTGAATTCCTCCAAATTCATGGAATCAATTTCCTCTTGGGACTTTGTATTCATGATCAATGTCCACCACTAATCAGCATCCCCATCAAATTGATAGACCGCCAGTACAACTTTTTCCTCTTCCAAACACTGGTGGATGGAAAATATATTTTCAATAGAGTTAATACAATGTTCCGCAAGGAGGGGATCATAAGATCCACTAAACATGGTAGGCCTTTGCCGCATGATGGATTATATGACATCTTGGTCCTTATGTGGAGGAGGAGCGTGTTCTACCAGATTCAATTTATTATTCATAACTCGAGCCATCTGAGAAAGAACTGTCATGATGTTTTGGGAACCAACTCCAGTCATATCAGGAATATCATTAGGGAAATCTTTGAATTTCTTATCACATTGGTTGTTTGAATGTGTTCTTCTATTTAATGACATTAACAATGAAAACGAATGTATAATTAGAGGTCTTAAATCTAGGTTATGCTCAATCTATTTCTTAACATATATTCTTATGGGGTTTTTGTTTTTCCATTAATAACATTTTGTACTAAGCTCGTGAATCTAGAAAATCATATCCCGTGGGAGTGTCATAACCAATAGTGTAGCAAGGCCCGTTATCGTAAACCATTTCCCATTCAAGTCTTTCTCAAAGCGCTATTTTTGTGTTTTACCCCTAGGATCATCTGTGCCAGAGCCGCCTCTACCTGCTCATATCTAGACATGGATATATTTTTTCTCAATAAACAACTTACTCAATACTAACCCAAACTTAGGGATGTTTTTATTATACATAGTATTGTCTTTAAGTATTGACTAGGGTTTTCTAATCCTAATCCCAAAAATAACTAAACCTATCCTCTGATACCACCTATGACAACCCTAATCTTTTATTACACAATTAAACATAATTTATTATATGAACTTCACTTGATACAATATTGAAGATCAAGAGGCATAGTGTCTTTGGGTATTAGGATCATTACATAGAAACTTAAAACATGAAACATGAAACATATTTATTTAAAACTTCCTTAACATTACCACTATGTTTCCTTATACTTAGCATTGCATGGGATAACCTAAGGACATGCATAAGAAAAGGGTGAGCTATAAAGAAATGTAAATAACTAAACATGGAATAACATGAGGAATAAAATACATGTTATAGAATAGGAATATCAAAAGAGAAAAAGAGAATCATAAACATTAAGGCATGATAAATCATGATAATCATAACATGGAAATGTGGCACGAACACTTAACATGGAATTAGCATGAGCCAAGGCTCATTGTAGATAGAGCTTGAGTAAACCCCCATTGCAAATGGAGTACGAGTAAACCCTCATTGAACATGAATTAGAATGATTCAAAACCCATTACACATGGCGTATCATGATAATATACTTTACCCAATGCATTGGAGCGCTATCAAGGTGCACACTTCTTAAACATTTCATTCCATGCATAAGTGTGCCACATAGAACATTGAATCATTCAACATAATCATATATTACATGATAAAAGAATGTGGAATTAAAAAATAAAACTCATTATACAATAATTAAATATGAATAAAGTTTAATACCCTTGAAAGAGAAATGGGCATGGTATTCATTACACAATGACTTTGGCTTAAAAAACGCGGTGCAATTTTAGCAGCATAACGACATGACATAAGAACTCATAAAAATGGTTGATGAGTGAGAAATGGGTGTCTCATCATATTTACATGACATGTAAAGTAAGGGATGGGGGTCAAATAGATACATGTCCCAATAAATATAATTGAGTTTATATTTATGATACAAAATAATTTCTTGAATGTAAATGAGGAGAGAGAAATTCCTTTCAGAATTTCAGCATAGTAACGGGTGTACATGGGAGGATTTTAATGAGGATAAAGGGGTCTACCATCATTAAAATATAAAGAGGGAATTATGGGGGAGGTTATAAACCATACCCCAACATTTATAATTAATACTAAAAGGTCATAACAACTTAAAGAATATTGGACAAAAATGAAAATGGATGAAAAACGCATACTTGGATGTGTGCTTACAAAGGCTTGAGAGAGGATTAAGAGAGGCTTAATGGGAGCTTGGGGAACATTGGGAGGATTATAGGGAGAGTATGGAATAGGTTGGATGAACACCAAATGCTTTGAGTGAGGAGAAAGTGGGAGCTTGGGATGGTTTATATAGGAAAGGTGAGGGAATTATTTATTATTTAGGGTTGGGACACCTCACATTAAACTAATTCAACCCATAAACCAACACTATGTTTTTGCCAATTGTTTTTTCCAAAGGGGAATGGAAATAAATATTTTATAAGGCCAAAGTCCGAAATTCTTAAAATATTTGGGTTTTTTTTGTAGGTGAGTCACACTCCCAAGGAAAACAATTTAAAAAGAAAAGTTGTTTAATAATCCATGAAGGGTCCATTAATGCTTTGTAAAATAAGTCAAAAAAACCCAAAATCACATTATTTTAATGGAAAAACAAATATTGTCAGAATATAGGGCTAATAGTATTTTATTACATCACTATTGGGTCATTATGATGTCATAAAACACATTATATATTTAAACTATATTTAATTTTTACCCAAACATTTGACTGTCTCAGAAAATTATGAAAAATTCACCATTTGATAATTTCGACGTCCTGATTCCAGAAATAATATTCATTTTATTTAAATAATTTTCTAAATATTTTAATTTCGACTTTAAAAAAACCCGACATTTATCGAAAATTCATGGGTTTTGACAAAAATGGATTTCAAACCTTCATAAAAATTACAATTGCATAAAATTGTACAATCATTTATATTTAATAAAAATACATTTAATAATACTAATAATATTTTATTAAAATATTATTTAATACAAAAATACATTAATTCATCAAAATAGAATTCTTACTTGAATATTAACTAAAAACACTATTTGTGCTTTAAAACTATTTACAAGGTAAAAATAATAAAATAAAATTATATTCATTATTATATACCAAAAAAATAATTTTCATTTCCATAGTGCTAGGTTATTTTTAAATAACCCCTTAAAACAACCACATAAGACCGAAATGTGAGGTGTGCAATGATGAAAATTTTTTGGGGTGGATCGGATAACATTGCTCACGTAATGATCTCTATCAACTTCCACTTCACTCGTAGGCGGTTCAGTTCGAGCTTAACCTGTTGGAGCTCAGCTTGGGCTTTGTCAAGAGAAAAACCCAATGATTCCACCTCTTTTATGAGCTCCGAAAATTGGGCTTCATGTGGAGAAATTTTAATGGATGAACTCATCTCTTCCTTTGTCTGAGTAAATTGGATTTGTTAAGACCCATATTTATACTAATAATGTGATCAATGTTCAATGGATACAAAAGTAATGGTCAAATCTATTAATGGTATTTTAAAATCAAAAAACAAAATAAGTGCATATGTTGTATAATCATTTCACATATTAATACATTTAATTAGATCAAGAGGGATTTTCATTAACAAAGGTTTGGGTCATTAAATTTCTTTCTTCCCTTTTGGTCATCCTTTTAATTATCTCTTATGGGAATATTCTTTAATCTTGATGTTCCTTTCCTATACATACAGAATACAATGGGTAAATTTGTAATTTAATCCATCTCACATTGATGTAACTTAGAATAAGGGAAATTTTCAATGAAATTTATATTATAACTAAAGGATATACTTTTACAGTTATCATGATCATCATTTTTTAATCTTCATTTCTAAATTATACTGAAGAAGTGATCACATCATCTCATCCATTGAATACATAGTAAAATCCTTTCACTTTTCACTTGCATATTTCTTTGAATGATAAATTTTGGGTAGAGCTCGAATAAATCAATCGATAAGTTATTCATTCATCATCGTATCTTTGAGAGAAACCATGTTTTTCACTATCTTAATCAATAAATTGTACATATTATTGATGCTCTCTTGGTTAGTCATTCAAAATTCATAAAACTCAACACTGTCAATAAATTGATTGGTACATTGAAACTTGTCTGGTTCTTATCGAGTGACTTTTAATGTCATCCTAGTGTTAGATGTATTTTTACATGAATAAATATTATTATACATATATCTATATAATAAAAAATACAAACAATTCATAAATTTGTAATTCTGAAAAAATTTTGTTGCATCATTACCGATTAGGGTTTTAAAATCATCATTAGGCAATTTATAAGGTTTTGAAAAGATAGGCCAATAATACAGAACTAAATTTTTTATTCTTTCGTCCATATAATCCTTATAGTAGAAATAGTCACTTATATTGAAGTGCGGTGGTTTTATGGGATATAGCACCTTGAGTTCTAAACATTCTATAAAAAAGTACCAAAACTTTTCCATAGACTTTTATGATTAGGATAAATAGATAAACCAATTAATTTAATTGAGCCTCACTCTAATACACATTTTTAGTTCCTAATGTATGGAATTATTGACTAGAGGTGGGGGGTGAATACTCTTTTAATGTGTAATTAGTTTAATTTATTCATTCATGATTATCAGAGTTATAACAGTTTTTGTTGTGTGGTAGACATAAAAACATATAACACATGATATTTTTACTGTGTTTAAAATCACCATGATCCTATTACACTCATCAATATTTTCTATTTTTTATGAAAATATATATAAACTAATTACAAACTTTTGATAAGGAGTGATAACAAGATTACACACAAACATACCATTAGTTCATCTAGTGGTATAAACCCAACCTGACTTATATAGGCGTAACAACCCACATGAATTTTGTATAGGAGTCACAACCCAACCATCCTTTTATATGGTATTAATAACCCATTTAGAAATATTTTTGATGGTAAAAGCATATAACAAACTATATAGTACAAATAGAGGAATGAATAAATACCACACTGATATTTAGAAATAAATTAGAAAAATAGTGGAACAAGTGATGTTGAAATTCAACGAACCTCATGATCATTGATAATTTATATAATATATCCTGAAAATGATGATTTATTTCATGAAAGAGGAAATGGAATGGTGGTCATATTCAAGATGAAGTACGTCACAAAGATCTTCTGAGTGTTTTATTTTCTTCAATCTCTCTAATTATGTTAATCATTATTTCACATCCTCATTGCAAAACTGTTATCATATTTTTTCAGTTTTCATTACAACAGCTAGATGTAATTCAATAACTCCAAAGATCTTGGAGTGTCTCAATGGATAATCATTGAAAGACATGCTATAAATATAACAAGTTCTGAAAATAATATTGTTACCTAAAACTTTAATTAATACACCGAGTCGTTGTGCTCATTTAATTCTACATCCAATAAATTCAAGGCACTTCGAAAAATGATCATTCAGATAAATTATGATTATTCAAATGAATAAAAAATTATAAAATATTTTTACAAGCTTGCCCCACTTTTTTCTTTCAAAATATACATAAATTAAGTTATTAAATAAATATTATAAAAATTATTATTCCCAAGATTATTTCCAAAATATTTTCTATAAAAAATAATTTTCACTTAATTATTATAAATATAAAAATTTTACAAGTCATTAGAACGATCAAAATAATTTTAATTATCTTTCAGTAAATTAATATATAAATAAAATTATAAAATAGAGGCTTTGGAGAATATGATTTTTTGAAAAAAAATGATAACAGACAAAAGTGACCATGTGACATATTGACCATGGAATAATGTGTGTTTAGTATAATTATTTTGCATGGTTGGTATGCTGACCGTACACTTATTCACTATAACATAAGAAATAAATCCACAGTTATAAGGCACCTCATACATTAGGGTGGCAATAAGCTTTATGGGAATTGTAAATTGAACCCATGGTCACCTGTGACCCATATGGTTTGAATAATGGATGCTCTATAGTAAGTTCCTACAATACTTCCGAATTTTGAACTTTTCATAAGGATAATATAAAAGCATGGTCATGGTTTTCTTGGTGATTTTAGAGCTAACATGAATGTTTGAGGTGAGCTATAGTTGAACTGTGGTTGGAACTACCATCCTTCTATATAATTTTGATACATTGTTCTATTATGAGAATGAATACGTAGCACAACAAACAAAAAAACAATATACTTTTCCTCTCCAAATATATATGTAGAAAATGAATATGGGAAACCAATTTAGTAATTAGCTACATCAAAACATGCTTCTTGAAAACTAGTTATATGGGTTATTCTGGAAACAATTAGTAAATGAAAATATCATTTAATTAAAAAAATATAAAAATTAATGGAATTCAAAATAAGGATCTCAATTAACAAAAAAATACAACAAATGAAAATATAAACCTATAAATAAATCATATATACTAAGGATTATCAAGAGAAAAATGAGTTAAATCTTTTTTAACATTCATAATTTCAAAAGGAATATAGGTCTTGAAGATGATGTTCTAATGATGAAAATTCATGAGAAGGATCTAATATAAGAAATAATCAAAACACACCACTTTTGTAACAATTCATGAAATATGTAATGATTTTTTAAAGAAAGAAATGTCATATTATATTCCATAAAACTAGAATTTTACCAATATGTTTATCCATTAAATAATGATGGGGTTTCAAAGATATAAATGGTTTAAAACATTAGATGGAGGTGATTCTTGACTTGAGACAAAAAATTGGAATGTTCTCTTAAATCTTGTTTAGTTAAATGTGAGAATTTTGAAGGGGAATAAAAATTTGTTTAACCAGAAAAATGAAAAATTTATTCAACTAGATATATATGTAAGATAATATATATGAAAAAATAGAAAAGTTTCATGAAACAAATTTGTCATAAAAATAGAGAAAATAAATGGAACCAAAATGTCATGAATGAAGTATGAAAGATACCTTATTACATTTAAAAACACATTTATTGAAATCCTATATCATAAAAATAGATAATAAAGCAATATTTTTAAAATGGGTGAAATTAAATATTATTTTATCTTGAGAAAACATTTAATTAGGTATCCAATTGAAAAGGAGATCGTTGGCAGGAATAAAAAATTATGGACAAGGAGTGGAAACCATCGCATAATTGGATACAAGTTATTTTTAAAATAGTTGAATTTTTTAAAAGGGATTAGAACTCATTGGAAATGAATACTTGAATAAAAATTGATCTCCCAAGATATAAATAAGATATACTAAATAAAATGATAGAATAAATTCAAGAAAAAACATTATAACTTAAGAAATCAGATTGAGGTATTAAAAAAACATTTATTTTTTGGAAGAAATAAATTTCAGACCACATCAAGTAAGATCATCAAAAGAAGTGAATTTTACATTTTAAATAATAATTTATGATATTATAATTTATTTAAGAATTAGATAAACCATAAAAATGATGATGTGTGTATTCTATCAAAGAATTCTTTAATGATTGGTGATTGAGATGGAACCCTCTCTATCTAATAAATATTCTATGAAAAATCCCTTAAGAGAGAGGTAGATTGAACATGAAGTAAAAATATCATGAATAAAAACAATACATTTTATTAAATATAAAATTGGTAGCATAAACACCATTTAAAATAAATTAGGTTTATAAAATAACATGTGTCTAAAAAAACGATTTGAGATGAAACTCTTACCTCGTTTCAAAAAGTGTCCATCACTTCCACATAAATTACTGAATAATTAAATTATGTTCATTATATATATGACCTAAAACCTTTTTCATCAATATTTAATTTTATACGGTTTATATATTCTTTTTTGGTGATTTTTTTAAAATATTTTTTGCTTATCTTAGATACTCAGTGTTGTTCAGTTAATTTCATTGTAACACAATTGGTTAGTTAACTGTGGTCAATAGTGTTGTAGAATAAATTAACAATCTCTATAATTTTGGAATTTTGTGCATTTATTTTTCCATTAAGACAATAATTATATAGTTTCCATGGTTTCCACAAAATAGATCCAAATTAAGAAATGTACCTTGATAAGTTCATTTTACTTGTTCAAGGATCAATGACAATTTCTTATCCATCACACATATAAAATGTCCAATATTATTCTTACATAATATTAATGATGTAAAAAAATATATTATTAGTTAATTAAATAATATCCTTAATCATACAAATTATAGTGGTGATGGAAAATTGGTCACGTCCTTCGTGGAGGTAGTAGTTCGTACACTCACATGATGAAATTTCGATTTTTCATAATGATTCTAGAGGAAAGGATAAGATGAATACTTCTTTATTAAAAAAACATCAGTATATTAGTAATTCTAGTGTCATCATACCTTTATGAATAGAGGGTATTTGAGGGGTTTTGAAGAATAAAAGATCTTGGGAAGTCAAGTTGAGAGTATTACCTCTCCCTCGGAAGTTATCCCTTAAGTAACTCATTAAGATTATATAGATTTTCTTTTAGTAAGACCAAGGATTCCAAGCCATATAGAGGGTGATGATGAGAAACTAGGATAGCATTTAGGTTAAGATATACTTTGTAATGAGTTTATAAATGAGTGGGAGGTGGTGTCCTTTTATAAGTTAAGAAAAGTGAATTTTTGAAAAACTAATTATTTCTCAATAATATCAGTCTATTATTTTCTAACGAAACAAAAAAAGCCAACTAATGGCGTGGGGGAATAGATAAGGTGGATACACTCTCCACCATTCAATAGTACATATGTTTTCCATGTGTTTTAACCACTTACACTATGTTAAACCACGTTTATCCTAATTTATCTTTACCACAATAACTCTACATTCATCCTTGGAAACTTATTTCAATGGAAAAAATTTAAGTTGAAAATATTTATTAATTTAACTTTATTGAATTTGAATATATAAATATTTTCATAAAATGAAATTCCCATGATTTTTAGTAATTAATTTTATTATTAGTGCATATAATTCTCAAAACCTCGTTCTTAGAAAAAATGTGTATTTTAAGCATATGATTTTTGATTTAGACCAAATTCTCAACATTATTAATTATATTGAAATTAAAATGTTTATTATTATTCATGGAATATTTATTTAACATTATATGAATTAAAAAACTCAATTCCACCATGTTATAATTTTATTAAAGGAATTAGACAGAAAAATAGTTTCGTTAAAACATTGCCAAATTTTTCTAAAATGGTAACCATGAATTTTATATATAAATATAGTATTTTAAAATTATTATTTCAACATTATAAAATATATTTTTTATTGAAAATGGTTGTAAAAATATTTCATTGTTATGACTTCCTCCCCCCAAATAGAACCCCTTTTGGGTCGACAATGAGAGAAGGGAGATGGTGACCACCTGAGTCCTATCTCTAGGCGGAACCGAGTTGGTGACTAGTACTGCGGGTATATAATACATATAAATGGGAGGAATTACACTAGAAGAAAAACATGCTGAAGAGATAGATAATATAGATACACCAATCAACAACTAATCATAAGGGTAAAATAAATCCCAGGTGAATACATGTGATGCCATAGAGTACTAAAACAACTGAAAAGAAAACAAGAAGTACCAAATAAGTAAACTCATCAATGACCATAGATCCCAAAGAGGTCCTATTAAGCTATGACCTATTAATATCCATCCTTATAACTATCCTACTCCTCCTAAACAGAAAATATTTTATATATAAATATGGTGATTGTAACAGTATACCAAGCTATATCCTATCGAGAGCCTCTCATGATAAATATAAATAAAGCATTCTATAAAAAAAAATTAAAAACATTGAAACTAAATCCACACCTAAACCAGTATAATATGTTCTTATCATCCCAATGATTATCTATCATGAATTATCATATAAAATATATTATCTATTATAGTAATAAAACATCAAGGGAAACCAACTACCCCTTCCTTACCGGTTATCCACTTTTCCAAAATGGTGCTCGTCCTATGTCATCTCTCTCCATAATAGGATGGCCCGATGAAACCTACGCTAACTACCACAACATGCACATTGGAAATCACATAATCCGATGAAAATATCCATTTTTATTATAACTGAGTAGTTTTTGGTATCCACCACATCCAATATGAATTTTATCATAAATCAAGTATTATATCTCTAGCCATTAAAACTCACACACCGAGTAAGGTACCTCAAAGAATCACATCCTTTACCGATCGAACCTATAATAACCAATTAGAAAATATATCTAGAGATACATGTGTGTGAAATTATCACAAGTTATTACATCTATCTATACACATATATAGTGAAACTAACCGTCATGTATATCTTCACTTAATGCTACCAATAGAAGAGAGTGTGGCTAGAGGGGGTAGTAAGCCATCCATCCTCCCATCATGATTTTGGGGAAAACACCCTTCCAGAGTCTACTAGGTGTTAGTCTCCCTGAACTACATGGGTGGGGTAGCATATGGTAACAAAAAACATAATATAATATAGATAACAACCACACAATGAGATAATCATTGTCCTAGGATAACCTATATCTATCATCACTTTGAAACCTAACTTCCACAGTTAGGTACTAGAAATCTAATATGTCACATGAATTTAAGTATCTAAATTTAATTGATTCATTTATTAATTTAATCTATCATTCAATAATTAATTCAACATTAATTAACATTATTTATATTACATTACTTTAACCGTCAAGACAAGTTCATGCCCTCCAGGGTTAATCCATACAGATTCCATGATTTCTCAAGATCATCTCATCTGCTTTCCATCAACACTAACTCCATGGGTTGCGTCCTTTATTAAAAGTAATAAAATTTTCCCTAATTACATGTACTATTGGAAAACATCCTAAGATACCATCAAAGAGATATAACGAAGAACATCCATCTGCCTCATGCAATGGGGTAATAAATTTAGATAAACCACTCAACCTGACCTTCGACCACTAAGTATCCAACATACACAAAATTATGGGTAAGCCCAACTTCATCCTATTCCATCATATCCAAGGTCATCCCTAACACCATCATGTGTATCACATTGAATCTTTCCATCACAAACATCAATTACTACAACACCATTAGGCGTCCCCACCCATATCTCATCATCCATCTCAGGATACCATATCAACACATAACAAGGTTGACATCCAGATCACAATGAAGGCATCAAACAACTAGAATTGTCAATACGGACATCTATGACCGAAACCATGTCATTCAGCCTTCATATGAAAATGGGCTCTCACTACCCTAAGAACAAGGCATCTAGACTTTATAAACAAGTTGTCACTCCTAATCCCAAATAATTATATTTATCAAACAATATTTTTAATACATATTTAAATAATAAAATCATTATTTATATGTTACAACTATGGGAAACCTAAGACATCAACTATCTCAATATATCTCAATTATGTTTTCATGCTCTTAGCATTAATCCAATTTCGTCAAACTATGAGAAGGAAAAATCTTAATTAACATTCCTTTTTGATCTTTTATTTATTTATAGTAACTATATATTATTTTTATTAATAAATTACAATATCTCATGGAATAACAAATTAAATTAAATATTCATACTTGCCTAAATTTGATTACTGTAAAATTACATGTAACATTGTATTACAAAAGTTCTTCTTCTTAAATTTTTAATCCAATTAAATAGTTAATTCTATATTTACATTATTTACCATATTTCATCAATTTTAACATGTTAAAACAAACATAAAATCATTATAAAAATAATAAAATTGATAACACACTATAAAATGAAATATCAAACCATTAGCATAATATAAAACATTGACATGAGATCGGTATAAATTTTTTATTAATTTATTTCTATCTTTATTTGGATAATTCAATTCCATCTAAATGGATACAACATGACAACTTTATGATTGAATGTAAATAAATAGGAGAATCAGTGAATACCCTACATCAAAAGCATCAATGTTCTCTACACAAGAATGAATCATCATTATGGATATTCGATCACCTCTCCCATAATAAATTGTATCCTGCATGGATTTTTCACCACATATATGAAATAAAAAAATAAGAACCCATTAAGATGATGGAGAGAAACCACCATAACATGGAAATAAAAATAGAAGGAAATGATATTGGATAGAGTGGAGTCACATGAGAAATGTGATTGATCTTACCTTAGATCGAAATTTATTAACCTCTAGAAGCTGGGGATCAATCCCTATTGATAGTGGCATAAAAACCTTCAAATGACTATATTGTGGTGTGTAGAGTTTGAGTATAATGTATTGGAGAAAACCAAGTTCAAATGGGATTGTGGTATTTATTGACATGGTTATTTTTAGAAGACTATAGCGCAACCCTTAAGACCACACCACAACATATTGAAAATTATTAATACTATGATGTAATACCCCTACACCATGTTTCATACCCCATTCATACAACCATTTAACCCATGTTGAGGATAATGTTGTATTTTTGTATCTATAAACATAATAATCTCATCAAGGGAGGTGTTTCCCCAACACCAAGTCACATTTTATACATACTTCATACAAGTCAGCTCGACCTCTATCTAGCGAAGTCAATTCCAAGGGAACTGAAAGCCTATCTACCTCATGTCCCAAAGAATATACAAGGGTAGTTGATATGATGGAGAGTGTAACATCCGAATCAAACAAAGAATGAACCCATGTAGAAAATAAGAAAAGAGTGGTTTATATGAAGTCTAGATTGCTTGAAACTAGAAACTCTAGAGCATGAAGTAAACGACGACCTTTCTTAGGGGTTCTTTAGCCCTGATGGGGACAAACTCCATGGATGAAATATGCTCTATAAGGGTAAGGGGAATCTTGGGGATGCTCACTACCTACTTCATCTCCTCCCAATAGTTCCCAAGCTTGAACACTATTCTTCCGCTGCCTCATACGAAACTACCTCAAGAGAGTAACGTGAAGGGAGAAACTAGGCACATGTTAAATGCTTAGAATGTTTGGAACTCCAACCAGCAACCACCTTAGCCTCCTCAAGAAAAAATTCATATGATCCCTTGGTATAAATCTAAGATCCACCACCCCTAAGAAAATGAGATGATGAGGGTTGGGACCTGCCCTTTTATTACTAAAAAAATTATTATTTTAGGAATTAAGAATCCAAAAACACATATATTATTTATGAGGAATTATGACGAATCCCATCTTATGATGATTCAGTTCTGGCTAATGTACTCTCAATAACCTCCACTTTTTACAGTACATTGTGATAAGATGAAACCAAAAATTAGGAAACCTAAAACTGGATCTCTAAAGGAAAAGAGTCTTCAAAAGGTCTCATCCTAGACTCCCCGTCTATAAATAGGTATGATGTATATTTTATAAGGGTCATAAAAGGGATCCCAAACTCTTGTACAGTAGAAATACCTAGTTCAATGGTAAGCAGTTCTTGGGTACTTTCCGCTTTCGTGAATGAAGAAAGAAACACTTCTTGAAACTTCTCAATGAATCTTTTCCATGAGACCATCAACTACTACCGATATTCTAAAAAATACACCACTTATATGATGCTCCAGGCGCCCTTGTCATAGACATTAAACCCAGATCCACATAAGAGAAAAGATTGAAACGAAATCTATCTCACCCTCCTCTAACTAATTCTATATGACTGAGACTCAAATTGAACCCCCATACTTCTTCAAACATTCGTGCTAAATCTATTAGAGTGTCCTCCTCCAGGTGTAATCATCTCCGACCTCTACTCTATGGTGATCTACTTGAACAACATGCTGAACTTATTTTGTGAGAACTATACGTGGACATTGAACTGAAGCCATGCCTACAAGAAGAATAAAATGGTAGAGACCCCCAAATATGGAATATGGAATAATAATTATTAATTATTTTTTATATATTTCTTAATTCTTTATCCTATTCCAATGTCTACCCATTTCAATCATAGACACAAAAAAACAATGTATGATCCTTTCGTAGGTCAATACCTTACAACCAGTATCACATCGTTTAGTTGGCTCAATAATTTAATATTTTATGCATAATATCATAAGAGGGCCTAAATATAATTGTTTCAGCCAGTATCTCATGTTTACATTTCTTATTATACATTAGATGACACTATTTTCCTACCCACACATGAAATATCATATTTGTTTAACTTAAAAGTCCATCATATCCCTCAAAATGAATATCAGATACAACTCTTTCATGACCCCCTCTTCTAAAGAGTACCCCTATTGGACCGGCATTTAGTGATGGAAGATGGTGACCACCTGAGTCCCTCTCCAGTAGGTTCTATGGTAGTTGTCTAGCAGCGAGGGTACATCATATATATAAATGATATCCATTAACCTCTAAGTGAAACATATATAAGAGAGAGATAAAATAGATAAACCAATAAAAACTTTCTCATAAGTGTAAAATAAATACCATGTGAATACATATAAATTCATATAGTACTAAAAAAACTAAAATAAAAACTAAAAGTACTAAAAAGATAAGCTCGACAGTGACCATAAACCCCAAAAAATCATGAAAAACCCTGAGCTGGTAATATGAATCTTCATCTCCAACCTTCTTCTTATGAATAGAAATTAATTTATATATATGTGGGGTGAACATAATAGTGTACTCAACCAGATCCTCCCTAGAGATCTCATGTAAAACATAAATAAATCATACTAAAGTATGATGAACAATAGTAAAACAAACTCGTCGCCTTAATAGGTATACTACATTCTCAATCAAATTGTGGCTATCTCTGACTAAGTATCATATAAAATATATCATGCATTATAGTAATAAATCATCATGGTTACTTTGCAACTACTTCCCCACTGCTCGGTAGCTATGCCCCAATGTCTCACATCTTTATTCATCTCTCTCCAAAATAGGAAATACCAAAGACACCCAGTCAATGTATCACAACATGCACTTATTTAATCACATTATCCCATCCACATCTCCATATATATAGTTACCAAGTAGTTTTTGGGTTCCACCATAGGCCAAATTATGTGTATCATACATCAAATATTATAACTCATTCATTACGGACCATACATCGAGTAAGGTAACTCCATCAATCAAATTCTATACCTATGATGCATATAATAACCAATTGGATACTATATCCAGAGATATAGGTGTGTGAAATAAAAATAAATCTATTATATCCCTCTACACACATATATAGGGAAAAAACTGTCATGCATATTAGTATATAATACCTCTAAAATAAGAGAGTGGGGTTAAGAGGGGGTAGTCAATGATTTATTCTCCCATTGAATATTTGGGAAAAAACCCTCCCATTGTCCACAACATTCAACTGCAACGACAACCTTGGGCCTCCTTGCCCATATCTCATCAGTCACCCTAGACACATCAATCCCAAATTCACATCAAATCACATAATAAACCCCACATATATATCACATAGAAATAAATACACTCGAACCATATTAATTGTAGAAATCTAATACCTGAAAAAGGCATTCATCCTTCACATGAAAATGTTATTTCAAGACCCTAAACACAAGGCATCCATTCTTTATAAAAAAATGGGAACTCTCATCCAAAAAGAATTATATTTATCAAACAACCGTTTTTTAATATGTCATGAATTAATTAATTCATTATTCACAATTTCTATCTATGGGAAACGTAGGTAATCACTTATCTCAAGAAATCACAATTATGTATACATTTTCTTAGCATAGAGCATTTTTCATCAAACCATGAGACGGAAAACTCCCAATTAACATGAATTATTAATCTTTTCATCATTTGTAGTCAATGTAGATTCATGTTCTTAAAGGATTCCAATATATCGTGAAATAAAATATTCCATTCAACATAAATACTTGAATTAATTTTATAACCAACAAATTAAAAGGAACACTAGATTATAAACATGACACTTCTTTAAATCATGAGTTTATTAATAAATTAATTATATATTTACATTCCTTATCAAATTTCACAAAATTTCTACATACTAAAACAATAATAACAATATAATAACAACCATAACATATATAGAACACAATTTATAAAATAAATAGTCAAAACATTTGCACAGTATAAAACATTGAAATGTGATAGATATCCAATATCATTATTAATCTAGATAAATTATTATCTGGTAAATTTAATTGTCATGCATAGAGACAAAACATGATAATTTATTTATTTCATTTAAATAAATTGTTGTATCAAAAAATTCCATACATCAAACGCGTCAATGTTCGTCACACAAGAACAGATCAATGTTGTGGATCTCTAATCACCTCTCCCATAAGAAACGGTAACCCTCAAAGGATGGAGTTCCATAACAATATCAAAAAATAACCAAGAAAAATATATTAGAATTATTTAGATAAACCTAAAAAATATGGAAATAGAAAATTTATGGAAATAGGATCATATAGGGAGAAACCACTTGAAATAGAATGTAGATATTACCTAGGATCACCATGGATTGATCTCTAGAATATGAGGATTAACCCCAATAGATGTGGGATTAAATTCCTTCAAAAAAATATGTTAGGGAACCTAGGGTTATATAGTAGTGAGTGGGATAAAACTGAGTTTGAAAGGACTTAGGTATTTATAGATTGTGTTTTTTTAGAAGATCACAACACAACCACCTTGGACAACACCACAACATATTGAAAAACAAGGATACTATGGTGTCAAACCCCTAGACCATGTCTTATCCCCCCTTGTGGGGGGGGGGGGGGGTTAAAATGATTATATGAGGAACATAGGATGATCCTATATAAGTGTATTTGATACCATGATCCAACATTAAGAACCATTCGACGACCCCAATTTTCCAACAGGGAGATTGCGCCGCAGCCTAACCAATATGGCACAACTACCCCTAAAAAGTATCCCTAGAATACACCATGAGGTCCGCCTATTCCATAGCTTGGAGGCCATGTCATGACCATGCTTTATTTGATAGTGGATCATCAAGGTGTTATGGCATAGCCATTATACCCAAGCCATAACCACCTACACTACAACATAGCCTAGGGAACCACACAACAACTATTACATTTTTGGATGTGTTGTAAGCATCCTATATTCTACATTACATATTCTATTGAATTTAAATTAGAATTCAATTTATTACATTCTTAAAATAATTTTGTATTTTAGTTTTAGAGTGTTTTTTCATAACATAGACATTACAAACCAATATATTACAAAGTAGATACTTCTATTCAGTATCCATTTTCCTATAAAACAAAACTTTTAAGATAGAAACATATTTTATTTTCTTGGAAAATCTTCAGAATTTCGATATTGACTTCATCATTGTACATAAGAATAACATTAATAACATGAATAACATTTTAAAATGTTTTATGAGCATAAAAACATAATAAGATACATAAAAATGAATGAAATAAACTGTTAGTCCATGAATACTTATATAAATTTACCTTTTCAAAATAAACATTAGGCACAAAATAAAAAATTTCCTACCTAGGAAATAAAATTCTCTGCCAATATATTTTAATAATACATTTAATAATAATTATTAAAGGGAAAATAAAACTCATAGTTTTTTTTAAAATCATAACATTTTCAAAAAGTTATACTTTTCAATCATACAAGGTAGCATATACTCTCTTTTACCTTGTGAATATATAATATTTCCATAAAACCCATAACTAGTATAGATAAATCATGTTGGTGCCTTTGGGAACCTTTTTTAAATCAAACTTACAAGTATAATAACATTTTTGGTTACACATAGAATAACTATCACATTTACAAATAAAATAAATATTAAAAAATCCCATGAACAAAAATAAAATACATAAAATATTTCATTATAGAGACATTCTATTCACCCACATTAAAAAATTCTAAGATATTGATATATACCGTTCTCTAAAACCCATTTCCTCAAAACAAATATTATAAAAAAAACAGATGTAAGGTTTTTCTTTAAATAAAACAAGAATCTTTAGAAAGTTTAAAACAACAAAAAATAATTTTATTGGATTGAAAAGTCGATGTTGTATGTGTTAATATGGAACATTTATTTTGTCTTTTGTAAAGAAATTCAAAACATTCCATAAAATGATTCAGTTTACAAACTTTTTCATGAATGTAGAATGTGACCTAAAATTTCTTTTTTAATTATTTTATTACAATATAAACACATCAATAAAATAAATTTAAAAATATGGACATGAAATAGTAGTTTTTTAAGGGAATCCATAAAAAATATTTTTAAATGAAAGTCTATGACCACGAGCTCGGATTGTTATGTACATTATTATCTTTCTAAATAATGAAATTATATTAATTTTTTAATTTTTTAAGAACCTTTTTTCTATTTTTATTACTTTTATATCACTTATTACCATGTTATAAATAAAACCAGTAATGTTCGTATAAGATGTTCTGATAATATTTTGTATATTAGTCCAAAATGACTTCAGTATGTTGACTATGGTTAAAGAGGTCATTATCTCATCATCTCTAGAATAATAATTATGAAATAATTATTATTTTTATACATCAATTCATATCTTGAACAAATATTGAAATATGATTATGAAAAATGAGCTACATTATAGTCATGTAGACAGTAGGCTATACGTACAAATGAGTGACATTTCCATTTTTCAATGATCATTATAGAAAGAAGGTTAGTATCATTTTATATTTTAAAAATTATCATCATATTAAAAATGTAATATTATTTATTTTAATATACTTATATATATCATGAGTGTGATTTTGTGATAATATATGAATCAAATCTTTTCATGGAGGTGGTAGTCTACATATACACAAACGACGTTATCATTTTTCAACAAATGGAAAGGTAAAAAATTATATGATATTTTATCATTTAAAAATGAGAATTATTTCATGAATATAATATATAAACTTTAAATATATCATTACAATAATATGTGAGTAGCGGTGATGGAAACGAATTACATTGGATCACGAGGCAATAGTCTGTTGTACATAGAAATGATGACTTCCATTCCTATTTGATGGAGGATGGATATGGATATAGGAAGTCAAATTAAAATAATTAAATATTAGTATATCTGGGATTCTTGTATTATTACTTTATCATTATTAAAGAATATTTTAATGAGTTGGAAGGAAAAAAAACTAAAACGTGCGGTTAAAAACAGTACCTTTTCTTTGAAAAGTCCTTTTTAATACATTAATACCTATAAGGTTGTTATTGTTCCTAAAAAACAAAATATAGAGTGATGTTACATGTTTTACGAAGTAATATGGGACGGTATTTTACAAAACAAATGGTTCTTGAGTTGTGAATAAATGAGAAGAATATGTTTCCATTTAAAAGATATGGAAGGGGAACTCTTGAAACTTTTTACAATATTATATTAACAGAATTTAATTTAATGTAAAAATAGATCCAAATTGATAATATTAGAAGATAATGAGTTTATATTTATAAATAATCTCATATTATAAAATTTGGATATGTTTGGATTACATTTTTAGCCTTATCTTTTAGTTTTAACACCTCGTTAATCCTTTTCACACATATAATGAAAGCAACGTTTTTTACTCTTTTCGGGTCAAGATAATCACTATAAATGAAAAAACATATCATAAATCGAATATGGTGGGTATTTATAACCATATCCCATTAACTATGCTGAATATATTATTTTTACTAATTTTAAATCATTTAATAAAATATTATTTTTATAAGATATCTATAATGTCAATTTTAGAACTATAAATTTACATTGATATTAACAACAGCATGGAAAAAAATTGAATAAAATATTTCAACACATCTATAAGATGTTTAATTTATCTATAAAATTAATTTAGATAATTAGTTATTTAAAATTATATTACTTTTAATATTTTTAAAACCATTTATTTAATTTTTCCATAAATTGAATAATTACCTCCTCAGTGTGGTGTTATCATTTAAGGTAATTATTTCATCACTATAATTTAAAAATAAATTACCATGATGACGATAAATCATTTATATTTCAAAATAATATTTAAAACTGAGTAATATCCCCTGTTTATTTCCATTTTAAAAATATTTTAGTTATTAAAAACAAAAGTGTTCCATTTTTTACTTTTCTTTACATCGAATATTATAAAGGTATTAATCATTTCCAAATTGAATAAAATAGTCATAAAACCAAATATGGTATGATTATGGATGAAAATGAATCATAAAACAAAATATATAATGTGTTATTGTATTTTTAGTAACCTTATCATATTATTTTTAACACTTAACTACATGATTAACCCATTATCAGGGTAACAAAAATTACTATGGTTACTATTAATAATGTTCAAAAAAATAAAAGGGTCCTATTTACCAAATTTTAACACCATAATTTAAAACATGGAATTTATTTTTTAAAATAAAATACATATAAGGGGTTAAATTTATTTTAATATCAAATTGATTAATGAAAATGAAAAACATGTTATTCAGAAAAATTATTTTTTGTAAAAATTCTTTCCAATTAAAGTATTAAATTCATTAAAAAGACCATAATTACATTATTATTAATAAAAATAAACTAATAAAAATTTAAAACTAATCTAAAAAATAATTTTAATTTATAAATAAATTAAATGAAAATACAGTTTTTAATAGAAATCATTATTTTTAAATATTCATTGTTAAACCAAACTATTCATAAAAAAACAAAAATTAAAACCTAATATTATTTTTGCATTAAAATTTTCTAAATGATTTAAATTTTATCAAATAAAATTTCTAAATATTTTAGAAATTAAATATACTATTTACATACAAAAAAATATAAAAAACTTTTTTTTGAATAAATTGTATTTTTGAAGAATAAAATGACTTTTCTAAAAAGACAGTGATTATTTATAAATATTTAATTAATAAAATTTAATTTATTAATAACTTTAAATATTTTTCCTAATTCATCCAATCCTACTCACACCCTATAATACAACATTTAGTTTCTAACAGTCATATTTAAATAATAATATTATGTGTTTCATTTATGCTCGATGTTTCACATTTTGTATGTTATTGAACATAGTAATTATTTTAAAATCTTGTGTTATAGAATATGGTTAGGTAAAAGTTAATAGTCCCAAAATCATAAATTTGCGATGGTTGAAGAGAGCATCAATTCATTGAAAATGACCACAATTGCTTTATTTTTTGTTTGAAAATAAATTTACTATTGATTAGGAATTTCTTTACCATTGAGACTAAGTACATAAGAAAATATAATTTCTTTAAAAGTATAATTTCATCACTTAATCAATTTACTCTACAATCTCATCTTTTTCTCTAAATGGTTAGTATTGAAGATGTCTTTTTTATACCTGAAGAGTAAAATCAACTTATATTGGATCGTATACTTCCACCAAGTGATAAAAAGCTATTAAATAAAAACAAAATGTTTATTACAAGATAAGATAACTCCAAAAATGAGTAAACCATTATAGGAATAAATAATATATTAATCTCCAAATTTCAATTGTAGTAACAAAATTTAAAACTAAATCACTTTTTAATTTAATGTCCTTAATATTATTCTATATATCTCTCAATATGATTAAAACACAATTATTATAATTATTTTATCATATATTCTTCAAACATTTTTCTTCAAATAACATCAATCACTCTTAATGTCAAATACCCACAATTCATATGCCCTAATTATATAATCTCCAAAATATGATAATCATTTCTATAAATAACATGTTTCACCATAAAGCCACATGAAAATAATATTTTTTTCCAAAAATGTTATTCATTATTAAATAAAATCTCATAATATTATATTTTCCTTAATCATATAATGTTCCCAAAAATATAATTATCTTTTTTAAAAATTCACTTAATCACCAAATCACTTTTCAATTTCATGGTTATGTATACAATATACTATATGTCACTAAAATATAAATAGTCCTTATCTATAAAATTGTACATAAAAACACAATGTCATACAAAACAGGATATCACATAGGCTAGTGGTGGGCATTGCAATCTTGTCATCCTTTGATTGTAGGTTCAATCCTAGTGGCCTTACCAAATATGACGGGGTTTCTCCCTACATATGGGTTATCCCTTTAAATAAAAATTACTATTGTTCCCAAAAAGTTGATGAAAATATCAAAAATAAACATTATCATAATAGATCATGTAAACCCGAATGATTATAAATATTTTTAAACTGATATTCGCATGAATAAAAGGGTATTCTTCATAAAATAATTTTTTTTTTCAAATTTTAATCATAAGGGTCACATTTACCTCAAAAATCTTCAAAAACAGAATAAATTTTTCCCAAAGTATTCTCATCACATAAAAACTAAAAAATGGGTGTATAATCTTTTGAAATTATGATCAAACAAAAAAATACAACTACATCATATCCCTTGAATCCCAATACGAAGATATCTTAATCATTCAATGCTCTTCATTTAACATGATTTTACATATTATTCCTTAATACTTTGTTCTTATAAATTAAATATGAATGATGACCTATGATTCAAAAATATCGATATATAAGACATGATATTACCCATACCTTTCATATGCCATTTGTAGTTTTCTTATCTTCTTCAATAGTGGAATTAGGAAATTTTATACATTAATTTATATAGTCTTGAGGATCCTACCATTGATATTTACATCTAGGGCATTGATTTTCATAATTCCCATATTACCCACATTTAAATAATTCAGTGGATTCCTTGGAATGAAAATTATTCCTATTCATAGCCTTAACTGAGTGATTCCTTTCTTACTTACAATATTATTGCTTTACTCCCTCCTTTACCAGACACATAATATATTACTATTACTTTAAGACATATTCCCAGGGGATTCCTCCCACAGTCTTGACATAGTCATCAAATATTTTTGCCTTTATGACTTTTATCACCTATAATTATGAAGAACTTCATTTCTCTCTAATTTGATTCCTCAGAAACTCACATAGGATGAAGTTGTTAAGCATATATTTTGAAAGATGGTTAAGAAAAAAAAATTATTACAACTCCTATCCCATTTGGTTTACATTAAAAAAACCACCATATTTTCCTTCACATTCATTGCTACTTTCATTCCTACTGAATCCATGAATTTACTAAAACAAAAAAATATTACTGGGAGCATATCAAGAAAATTTCAACAAACCAACTTATTAGAATTATAATAATTGTGATATCCTTAACCATGGTATTTTAAAATCATTTATATTTATATCATACAACTATAAATATCCTTAATATGCTATAATTTTTTGGTATATAGGAATTTTAACTTATGTTTAATTAATTTACTAACCTCTAAAATTATCTAAACCTTTGCTCTAATAACAACTATATGGAACCGACATTATATGTAACACCCCAAGATTTCATAGTGTGTTATTTCTTCAAAATAATGTAATAACTTTCACTACATGCAACACCGAGTTCAAGCGCACCATGACTTACCAAACAAGCCGTTCAAAATAGGTTATGAATAGTATTAACTAAATTTTAAACATTATATAATCATTATAATTTTCAAATCCATATTATGAGTTTCTTAGACATAATGTAAGAACAAATTCATTTTCAGTATTGCACTTTTACCAACTTTTAACAGTGAACCCTTTTAAATACAATATTTTAAACTTTTTGACTAAATGGGGACATCAAAATTTTAAAATGAAACATCCCATGCTTCCACGGTACACTTCTCTTTGAATAATACAGTAGCTGTGTTGTACGCAACTTCGAGTTCTAACACACACCAAAACCAAATCAAACTAGCCATTAAGAATAGTAATACCTACTTTTTGAAATTTTATAAATTTTATCTCTCAAAATGGACTTCATATTTGGATTCGGAGTATCGAATTTAGCCTAAGGTGAAATTTTGGTACTTTTCGGATAACTTTAATATTTTGATGAATAGTGAAAATTACTAAATTTTAATTAAAAAAACTTTTTTAATCAAAATAATTTATAGTGATAAATTATATTATTGAGTGGTTTTAAAGTATAATTAGAATATATTTTTACCATTATATCCAATGGTGTTCATTATAATTAATTTCACTTTGAAATTGGACCTAAACAATTGTCAATCTTTTGGTATATATTATTTCTTAAAAACACTCTATTTGTTGTGACAACGGGAATTAATTATAAAATTAATTTATGAAACTTATACGTTTGCAATTTTGTAAAATAGACATCATTTTTGAATTCGGAATATTAACTATTTCTTAGGGTGAAATTTTGGCATTGTTCTGAAAAACTTCAATTTTTGATGAATAATGAAACTACTAAGTGGTAGTTAAAAAACTGAATTTTTCATAAAACTTAATTTTACCGCTTCTGTGAATGGAATTTCGAAAATCCGAGAAACATGGTTAATATCAATAAGTGAAATGTTGTTCAATGAGATTAAGTAATTTTTGATGAATAGTAACTTTTTACTTTTATTTACCACGGTTAAAAGTAAATAGGGTAATTATGGGTAAAAATGATATTAATATTATCCTAACATATGACCTAATTCTATTGGACAAGTATATCTCTACCAAAAACAACCTTAGGAATACAATATTATCATTTAGGTCCACTTGAATTATATTAGGACATTTATTATTATTTAATTCAAAGAAGAGTTAAAAGAGTTAAAATCAATGTTTATTTACTAAAAAATATTTAATATAGAATTATACATAAGATAAATTCGATTGTAAATATTAATTAGAAATATAATAAGATTTCCTAAAAAATGATATTTTATTTATAATTTTTATATGTTAAATAATTTAATTTATTTATGACACAATGATGATGCATTAATTACCATAATAATGAAAAATTAAAATAATTGATATTATAAATACCCAAATAAATATAATTTGACACTTTTAATGAATTAAAATAATTTTATAGGATAATATGACATATTAGGATTTTTTTAATGGACTTTTTAGAAGTAATCATTCTGTTATGAGTTTCACAAAAATCAACTATTGAATAGTGTCAAAATTGACATAAAAGAGTTTTTAAAACAACTATTATATTATTAATTGAAGTTAAATTCCTAAAAATATAAGGTTCGGCAAAGAGACTTATATCATGATAAGTGTATCATTAATGGACCACTTGGGGGGTCTCTTGGATGTATATAGTATGTTTATTAACTATATAATATAAAAATACAAAGTGACATGGTAAATGTTAAACTAATTAACTAAGACTTAAAACTAAATGATAAGGTTAATATAGTAACTCAAACCTGTCTAAATTCTTTTCGCTAAATGGTTTTCAAACTATCCCCACATTAACCTTTTAATAATTAACTTTGGAGCCATTAGAAATCGAATATGAATTTATTATAAATTAATATTTCTAGATTTTCCAAAGGTGCCCCTCACCCCTCTTATAAAAGGGAACTCCCCCTTCTCATTACTTCACACCTTCAAAGCCTTTTGGTTCTGCCAAACCCTACCCAAATACTCTCTCAACTTCCCTCACTACAACCTAGAGGCCTTAGTTTGATCAGAAATCCAACCTAAGGAGCCCTTTTGATCAAATCAAAAGAAAGAACCCGAAGAAAAGGTAATGATTTCACCACCCTTTTCCAAGTTCCTTTCTTCTTCCACTTCTTCTTCCTTTGTTGTTACCATTATAAAATAATAAGTACAGTATAATATATATATTGTGATGTTTTTATAAATATGGTACAACCATATTCATAATTCTATCCATCCTTTGAATAACATGTCACCATACATGCGTACGTACAGCTTACCGTCTCCACGTCGTGGTGTAATTGTTATTCAATAAATTATTATTTGGATGGGTATAATAATGATGTGTAATTAATGTAAATAATAAATGTAACATGATAATTATTCTGTATATATAATATTCCATCCAATTATATATTATTTTAATATCAAAAGAATGATATTTTCGCTCGTGCGTACGTACGGACTACCGTCTCCACGAACGTAATGAGATTCATTCTCCATCATATCCATTCAAGTATAATTCTCATTTGATGATTAATAATAGTATCTAAGGACTCGATATCATTCTGGATATGATTAAGATACAACCTATCCATGAAAAACATGGCTTACGTAACAAAACATATAAAAGAAAATGAGTAAGTTAACACCGGAAACAATAATAATACTAAGATATTATTAACAAATCACTGTTAAAAGATCATATATGATATCATATTAAAATATATGATTCTTGTATAATTTAATAACAATTATTTCACCATTATACAGGAGGTTAACCTACCCTAAACCAAGGAAACGTGCAAGGTAAGGGTTTATTTCGCAATCTCTTCATTATCCGAGGTTGTTTATACGTAATAATCTACTGGGATTTCTTTATCATCCACATCCAGGTTTCTTCGAAATGTATTTCAAAAATTTTTTACTATTTATAAAGAATATGGGTTAAATTAATTTATACCCTTATGTGTTTTTAAAGGAATATTTTCGTCATTTTCCAAACAATGCATTTTTAACCTTTCGACAAATTTAAGGTAAGAATGTTTTTTTAACTTATACGGCGGGTGCGGCTATTTACCGCCGTTATAAAATCGTCAAAGCATCCCTTACAAGCTTATAAGAATATTTTAAAAGTAAATGTTTTATTTTATAATTATGTGACTTTTAAATTATTTCAAAATGAACATTTTTAGAATTTTTGAAAGGTACTCTTTATCAAGATCATAATTTTAAATGTTTTAAAGATTTATCTTTCTAAATCATTTAATTAATGTTCATATTTTCAAAATAACTTTAAGGATTTATTTATATGGACATGAATGTTTTGAAATGATATTTCTTTTCAAAAGTTTCAAAGTGGTATGGGACACTTTGATTCAAAAATCTCTTTTAAATTACTTCCTTTATAAATGTGTGACTTTTCAATGATTTCGAGAAAAGAGATATTTCTCAAAAATTGTTTTGATTTCATCTATGTCAACATCCTTTGATGGATTTTAAGCTTATTTGAAGTTGATTTATTATGAAACAAAACTTTTGTATTGTATTGAAGGTTTTGTGATATTTTTTATTGTGGATGTGTTATTTTTATACCATTCATGGTTTATGGAGAAAGTATTGACATTTCGTATGCTTGTTTTAATACGAATGTTTATGTTATGTTTAAACCTTTTCATATGGGAATGCATTGGACTTGGTATGTGACGGGTGGAGCCCGCTATAGCTCCTCGATGCATCGGTAGGTCTCATGAGACAAACTAGTGTCTTGGCACAAGGCCTTGAAAAAATCTTATTTGTAGTCTTGGCACAAGGCCTTGGATATGTGGTTATGATAGTCTGGCATTATGCATTCCATTATTATGAAAGTGGTTATTGATATTGCATATGATTATTCTATTAGTAGAATATCCATGTGAATAAGTAAATGACATTATTTCATTTTAATTTTTCCATACTATGTTGATGTTCAATATTAAAAGGCTTTTGTTTTAGTTATACATTTCCTTAAATGTTTATGCTTATTTATGAAAGTTTCCGCTGTATTGTTATCCTTACTGAGCGTTTGAGCTCACCCATTTTCTATGTTTTATTTTTCCCAGGATTCCAAGAAGTATATTGTGATTGATAAGAAGGGTTAAGACAAGGTAATGATGGCATTCATAAAGGATTATTTATGTCGTTTTGTATATTATGAAGTGTAATGTAACATTCAAGTATGTGATATATTTTTTCAGGAATTCTAAACTTACCGGTCCTTCGGGACTTGATTCCTTGTTATCTTGCAAATTTATTAAAATAATGCACCGACTCTGGGTAACTGGGGTCGAGGCGTTACAGTTGGTATCAGAGGAAGTTTAGCAATAACCCTGGAAACTAGATTTAGATAAACTCTGATTAGAGAACATAGCCCTACGACAGACTCTGAGGATTAGTATAGAAGAACTTCCTAGAATTTTGTTATTGTAGAGATTTTGTGAGTTTTCCGAGCAATACATCTAAGTCTGGATACGAACAGGTAGAGGCGGCTCTGGAACAGATGCACCGAGGGGTAAAACCCAAAAACACCGCTTTGAGCTAGACTCGAACGGGAACTGGTGCACGACAACGGGCCTTGCTGCACTCTTGGTTACGACACTCCCGGGGGATATGCTTAGGATAATTCTCATTTTATTTACAAACCATTATGAAGGGCTCATGAGTATATACTTACTCAAAGAAAATATTTTTTATGATTATGGATTATATCCATAAACTATTTAATTTATGTTATGTGTCTTACAAGTTTTGTATTAGGTATTGTTATTCATAAACTAATCTAGTGTATGACATTGTTTAGAAATGGCGCCCAGTAGATGGAATGAGAACTCCAGCAATGCACATGATCCAAAGAGAAAGAAGGATCATATCTTTCATGGTCTTAAGCCAAAATTTATAAGAGAAATAGTCTCCCATGTATTATCATCATATGAAGAAATAATATCATGTGTTGATAAGATAAGTAAAGAGTTTACTAAGTCCTATGGATTTGAAGGGAAGAAAGAGAAGAAAAGGATGGAAGAGAGAAAGATGGATAAAGGGAAGAGGGAAAAAAAGAATTTTCCCATATGTGATAATTGTGGGAAGAAACACCGTAGAACTTTCCTGAAAGGAATGCAAGTTTGTTATAAGTTTGGACGAAAAGGGCACAAAGTACGTGACATCAAGGGTAATAAAATGTTATCAAATGTACAATGCTTCATTTGCAAGGAGTTTGGACACTACGCGAACCTATGTCCCAGTCATCAGACTATTCCACAAATGATGCTATTGGATAATAATCAAGTTATGATAATACCATAGAAGAAAAGGAATTATTAGAGTTCTTCTGTTGATTATGTCATTTGAGTGTTGTATCAATAATGTACTTGTTATAATAATTATGGAGTATATAAGGATTGTACTGCAGTACTATTTCATTAAGGACTTGAGATTGTGTGGAACAAAGAAAAGTGACTCAATAGCAGGATAAATTTTGGGAAAATATATGGTTGAGAGAATGATAAACCATAATATAGTTCTGATACCGAGTTAATGATTTTGGAATAATACATGATTGATTTGGATAAATTATATTGGATATTCTTGACTACCTTCAAACTGATTAATGATTTGTATATTCCATCAATTATGGGGTTTAAATTTTTTTTTGGATTGAAGGAGTATATCGATTATTCTTTAGGGAATAAGGGATCATAAATGTAATCAATAAGGTTTTATGGTAATTCAGGATGTTGCAGTTTTTTAAAAGAATACGTGATGATGGTGTTCACATGTTATTATGCGGGAAAAAGAATCTTTATTGTGTTTACCTTCCTTATAAATTTTGGACTGAAGTATTTTGGATAGTTCTAGTTTGGATTATTTTGGATTGCCATAAAAGGACAACCCAGAGGTCGGGCAGCACCAATCGCGTCCGGCAAGGCTGCGAGACTTGAACCCACAACCGAAGGGCGACAAGAGTGTATCACCTACCACTAACCCACGTGATGTCCGAGATTAAATAATGTAGTTTTTTAAAAGATCTGGTAGATGAATTATAAATTCATTTTTTTTGAACCCTATTCGAATAGGATAAATAGAATATTTTTTTACGTTCTATTATCTTTTAGAGTGAAAGATGAGTTTGTGGTAGAAATTAGTTAAAGGATGGAACTCTACTTGTCAAGAATATATTTTTCTTCTTCTCTTATTCTATGAAGAAATTAATTCTTATAATTTGTTTAAGGAATCCTAAAACCAAAAATGTGTTATCATAATACCCTATGTTTTGTTGAACCGATGGTATTTCAAATCATCATAGATTGATGAATTTAAGGACCTCAATTTTACACTTTTTTGTGATTGATGACCTCAATCACTACCTATAAATATTTATGTTTTTTCCTCCAATTATATGTCTCAAATTTCCACCAATGTTCTCTTAATAGAGATCATAATTTGGTGGTGACCCTTTCATTTCTCTTTTCCTCATATTAAGAATAAATTTTAGCATCCCAATTTCCGATGTGGGTTTTCCCACAAAGATATTTTCTATTTTCAACCTTTTATTTTTGAAGAATAATTTCAAATTGCGAGGATGCAATTTATTCAAGGAGGGGAGAATGTAACACCCCATGATTTCATAGTGTGTTATTTCTTCAAAATAATTCAATAAATTTCACTACATGCAACACCGAGTTCAAGCGCACCATGACTTACCAAACAAGATGTTCAAAAGAGGTTATGAATAGTATTAACTAAATTTTAAACATTATATAATCCTTATAATTTTAGAATCCATATTATGAGTTTCTTAGACATAATGTAAGAACAAATTCATTTTCAATATTGCACTTTTACCAACTTTTAACAGTGAACCCTTTTAAATACAATATTTTAAACTTTTTGACTAAATGGGGACATCAAAAATTTAAAATGAAACATCACAAGCTCCCACAGTACGCTTCTCTTTGAATAATACAGTAGCGTGTGTTGTACACAACTTCGAGTTCTAACACACACCATAACAAAATCAAACTAGCCGTTATAAATAGTAATACCTACTTTTTGAAATTTTATAAATTTTATCCCTCAAAATGGACTTCATTTTTGGATTCGGAGTATCGAATTTAGCCTAAGGTGAAATTTTGGTACTTTTCAGATAACTTTAATATTTTGATAAATAGTGAAAATTACTAAATTTTAATTAAAAACAACTTTTTTAATAAAAATAATTTATAGTGATAAATTATATTATTGAGTGGTTTTAAAGTATAATTAGAATATATTTTTACCATTTTATCCAATGCTGTTCATTAGAATTAATTTCACTTTGAAATTGGACCTAAACAATTGTCAATCTTTTGGTATATATTGTTTCTTAAAAACATGCTATTTGTTGTGACAGTGGAAATTAATTATAAAATTAATTAATGATACTTATACGTTTGGAATTTTGTAAAATAGACATCATTTTTGAATTCAGAATATCAATTATAGCTTAGGGTGAAATTTTGGCATTGTTCTGAAAAACTTCAATTTTTGATGAATAGTGAAACTACTAAGTGGTAGTTAAAAAACTGAATTTTTCATAAAACTGAATTTTACATCTTATGTGAATGGAATTTCGAAAATACAAGAGACATGGTTAATATCAAGAAGTAGAATGTGATTCAATGAGATTAAATTAATTTTTGGTGAATAGTAACTTTTTTACTTTTATTTACCACGGTTAAAAGTAAATAGGGTAATAATGGGTAAAAATGATATTAATATTACCCTAACACATGTCCTAAATCTATTGTAAAAGTTTATCTCGACCAAAAACAACCTTAGGAATAAAATATTATCATTTAGGTCCACTTGAATTAGATTAGGACATTTATTATTATTTAAATCAAAGAAGAGTTAAAAGAGTTAAAATCAAAGTTTATTTACTAAAACATTTTTAATATCGGGTTATACATAATATAAATTCGATTTTAAATATTAATTAGAAATATAATAAGATTTAATACATAATGATATTTTATTTATAATTTTTAGACATTAAATAATTTAATTTATTTATGACACAATAATGATGTAGTAATTACCATAATAGTGAAAAATTAAAATAATTGATATTATAAATACCCAAATAAATATAAATTGAGACTTTTAATGAATTAAAATAAATTTATCGGATAATATGACATATTATGATTGATTTAATTGACTCATTTCTAAGTAATCATTCTGTTATAAGTTTCACAAAAATCAACTATTGAATATTGTCAAAATTGACATAAAAGAGTTTTTAAAACAAATATTATATTATTAATTGATATTAAATTCATAAAAATCTAAGGTTCGGCCAAGAGACTTATATCATGATAAGTGTATCATTAATGAACCATTTTGGGGTATCTTGTATGTATATAGTTTGTTTATTAACTATATAATATAAAAATACAAAGTGACATGGTAAATGTCAAACTAATTAACTAAGAGTTAAAACTAAAAGATAAGGTTAATATAATAACTCAAACCTGTCTAAATTCTATTAGTTGAATTGTTTTCGACCTATCCCCACATTAACCATTTAATAATAAACTTTAGAGACATTAGGAACCGAATATGAATTTATTATAAATTAATATTTCTAGATTTTCCCAAGCTGCCCCTCACCCCTCTTATAAAAGGGAACTCCCCCTTCTCATTACTTCACACCTTCAAAGCATTTTGGTTCGGCCAAAACCTGCCCAAATACTCTCTCAACTTCCCTCAATACATCCTAGAGGCCTTAGTATGATCAGAAAGCCAACCTAAGGAGCCCTTTAGATCAAATAAAAAGGATGAACCCGAAGAAGAGGTAATGATTTCACCACCCTTTTTCAAGTTCCTTTCTTCTTCCACTTCTTCTTCCTTTGTTGTTACAATTATAAAATAATAAATCCAGTATCATATATATACTGTGATGTTATTATAAATATGGTACTACCATATTCATTATTCTATACATCTTTTTAATAACATGTCACCATACGTGCGTAGGTACTGCTTACCGTCTCCTCGTCGTGGTGTAATTGTTATTCAATAAATTATTTTTTGGATGGGTATAATAATGATGTGTAATTCATGTAAATAATAAATGTAACATGATAATTATTCTGTATATATGATATGACATCCAATTATATATTATTTTAATATGAAAATAATGATATTGTCGCTCGTGCGTACGTACGGACTACCGTCTCCACGAACGTAATGAGATTCATTATCCATCATATCCATTCAAGTAGAATTCTCTTTTGATGATTAATAATAGTATCTAAGGACTCGATATCATTCTGTATATAATTAAGATACAACCTATCCATAAAAAACATGGCTTACGTAACAAAACTTATAAAATAAAATGAGTAAGTTAACACCCGAAACAATAATAATACTAAGATATTATTAACAA
Source organism: Viscum album (assembly GCA_963277665.1). NCBI lineage: Eukaryota > Viridiplantae > Streptophyta > Magnoliopsida > Santalales > Viscaceae > Viscum > Viscum album. Next base: position 1,824,662,916 of record OY728164.1, read on the forward strand.
ATCACTATTAAAAGATCATATATGATATCATATTAATATATATGATTATTTTATAATTTAATAACAATTATTTCACCATTATAGAGGAGGTTAACCTACCCTCAAATGAGTAAAAGTGCAAGGTAAGGGTTTATTTCGCAATCTCTTCATCATCTGAGGTTGTTTATACATAATAATCTACTGAGATTTCTTTATCATCCACATCCATGTTTTTTGAAATGTATTTCAAAACATTTTTACTATTTATAAAGAATATGGGTTAAAGTCATTTATACCCTTATGTGCTTTTAAAGAAATCTTTCCATCGTTTTCCAAACAAGGCATTTTTAACCTTTCGACAAATTTAAGGTAAGAATGTTTTGTTAACTTATACGGCGGGTGCGGCTATTTACCGCCGTTATAAAATCGTCAAAGATTCCCTTACAAGATTATAAGAATATTTTCAAAGTAAATGTTTTATTTTATAATTATGTTACTTTTAAATGATTTAAAAATGAATATTTTAAGAATTTTTGAAAGGTAATCTTTATCAAGATCATAATTTTAAATGTTTTAAAGATTTATCTTTCTATATCTTTTAATTAATGTCCATGTTTTCAAAATGATTTTAAGGATTTATTTATATGGACATGAATGTTTTGAATTTATATTTCTTTTCAAAAGTTTCAAAGTGGTATGGGACACTTTGATTCAAAAATATCTTTTAAATTACTTCCTTTATAAATGTGTGACTTTTCAATGATTTCGAGAAAAGAGATATTTCTCTCAAATTGTTTTGATTTCATCTATGTAAACATCCTTTGATGGATTTTAAGCTTATTTGAAGTTGATTTATTATGAAACAAAACTTTTGTATTGTATTGAAGGTTTTGTGATATGGTTTACTGTGGATGTGTTATTTTTATACCATTCATGGTTTATGGAGAAAGTATTGACATTTCGTATGCTAGTTTTAATACGAATGTTTATGTTATGTTTAAACCTTTGCATATGGGAATGCATTGGACTTATTATGTGACGGGTGGATCCCGCTATAGCTCCTCGATGCATCGGTAGGTCTCATGAGACAAACTAGTGTCTTGGCACAAGGCCTTGACAAAATCTTATTTGTAGTCTTGGCACAAGGCCTTGGCTATGTGGTTATGATAGTCTGGCATTATGCATTCCATTATTATGAAAGTGGTTATTGATATTGCATATGATTATTCGATTAGTAGAATATCCATGTGAATAAGTAAATGGCATTATTTCATTTTATTTTTTCCATACTGTGTTTAAGTTCAAGTTTAAAAGGATTTTTTTAGTTATACATTGCCTTAAATGTTTATGCTTATTTATGCATGTTTCTGCTGTATTGTTATGCTTACTGAGCGTTTGAGCTCACCCCTTTTCTATGTTTTATTTTTCCCAGGATTCCAAGAAGTATATTGTGATTGATAAGAAGGGTTAAGAAAAGGGAATAATGGCATTCATAAAGGATTATTTATGTCGTTTGGTATATTATGAAGTGTAATGTAACATTCAAGTATGTGATCTATTTTTCCAAGACTGGTAAACTTATCGGTCCTTCGGGACTTGATTCCTTGTAATCATGCCAATGTATTAAAATAATGCACCGAATCTGGGTAACTGGGGTCGGGGCTTTACAATATACATTACATATTTGGGGAACTTTAAACTATAATTAACTTTCTAAAATTCCTAAATATATTTTAGGTTTATAGTTTTATAGAGTTAGGTCATAAATCATAAACAAAAACCCCATATATTTAAATGTAAACAATATTATTCATTATTAATTTTTTCTATAAAAAAACATTAATAAAGAAACATGTATTATTTTCATGACACCTATTCTCAATTTTCATCTTGACCTTATCTTTACACCTAATCATGCTGTGAAAAAAAAATTTCTGATGATCACAAAAAGATCATTATGGGACCTAGAAAGAAAGAAGAAATTGTTATTCCATGAATAATTATAGAAATTTTCATTTTTCAAACATAAATTTGAGCACAATATAAACATTATCATACCTATGAAATCAAACATTCTCCCAAAATATTTTCATATAACATTTCATAATAATTAATATATGTAAAATAAAACTCATAAAGTTTTCTTTAAAATCATGAAAAACTAATAATATTTTTTTCACAAAGTTATAAATTTAAATATTAAGAAGTATCATATACATTATTTTACCATGTGAAATCATAATATTTCCATTAAAATACAAGGAAATAATGGATATGTCATATAGTTAAATTGGGGAATCATTTTCTTATCACCCTTACAAATAGAATAACCTTCACGGTTACACATTGAATAACCATCACAGTTACACATAAAATAACCATCACAGTTACAATTGAAATAAACATCATAGTATATTCCCATAATTACATAGGAGAAACCTAATTAGTTAACTCTATCCCCATAACTAATTCATTTGAGTGCTATAACCAGATCACAAACCTTGTTTAAAAAAACCCCATTTTCATAAATAATTCCCAAAAACCATAATTGAATATATAAAATCTTGAATCATAAAAATGTTCTTGGAACCTATAAGAAAATATTTTTTGATATTGATATATCCCTTTAAAACAAATTTTTGAAAACTAAAATTCCTTGAATAAAGGGAACATGGGTTTTTATTTGAAAAATAAATGAATTATTATAAAGGAATCCAAAACTAAAATAATGGTTATGGTGGAGAGGATATTCATTTTATTTGTATACATTAAAATAGATCATTAATTTTCCTTTTGTAAACAAAGTCAAAACATTCTATAAAAATAATCCATTTAAAAATATTTTAAAGAAAGTAAAAATACACATAAAATATTCTTTATAATTCATTTATGTCATTATAAATAAATCCATAAAATAATTATAAAAATATGTACAGGGAATAATACTTTTAAGTGAAATATTTAAAAAATATATTTTTAAATGAATGTCCCTTTCCTTAAGTCTGACACATCACATACATTTTTTACCTTTTTGAATAATAATTTTTTTAATTATTTAATTTCTTAAGAACCATTTTATGATTATTATTCCTATTATATCACTTTTTACCATGTAAGATACAATAAAATTATCATTTATGTTCACATTGGACGTTTTGATGATATTCTGTACATAAGATGAAAATGACTTCAGTTGGTCGACTATGGTAAAATTGGTCATTATTCCATAATTAATAGAATGATAATCATGAAATAATTATTATTTTAATTTATAAATTATTATTTTGAATGTAATCATTAAAAATGATCATGAAAAATTAACTATGTTAGAAACATGGATACGACAAGTCAAACATAATCATGAGTAATGTTTATTTTTTAAGGATAATTATGGAAAGAAGTTAATTACCATTTTATCATTACAGAATAATCATCATATCATAAATATAATATTATTTATTTAATAACACAAACACTCATATATATATATATATATATATATCATCCAACGGATTTGGTGATGAAAAATGAATAATATTGTTTCAGGGATGTGGTAGTCCACCCGTACGAATCAATGTTGCTATAATTTTTCAATGAATGGAAAGGTAAGAAATTATATGTTATTTAATAGTTTATTAATTATAAAAATTTCATTAATATCATATATACCCATTAAATACATCATTAAAATGATTTGTGAGAGGCGGTGATGGAAAATGAATTACATCAGTTCGTAAGGCTGTAGTATCTCGTACACATGAACGATGAATTCATTTCCCATTTTTTGAGTATAGTGATGGATATGGGAAATGAAATTAACATAATAATATATAATAATATGTTGAATACTAATTTTATTATTTTTTCATGGTTGAGGATTATGTTAAAGAGGTGGAAGAAGAAATAATAGAAAAAAAAGTTGTTTAAATCTATACCTCTTCTTTGAAAAGACTCCATTGGTTAATACCCTAATCCATATAAGGTTATTATTCTGAAAAAAAGTCATTTATAATGAAAGGAGGGATTACAGAAATGGATTTGGGTTGGTATCTGATGAAAAAAATGTTTATTTATTTCTGTATAAATGAGAAGTGGATGTGCCCATTTTCAAGAGAGGGGAGGGACACTCTATGAATTTATTATAACATTAAATTAATATAAATTAATTTTTATATAAAAATAGATCAAAATTGATAATATAAAAATATTAAATGATAATTAGACAAAATAATCTCTTTCGAAAAAATTTGGATTTTTTTATATGACATTTCTACCCTTAAATTTTGGTTTTAACCCTTGTTAACTCATTTCACATTTACCGTAACATGAATGATTTTACTCATTATGGGTCAAGACAATTACTATTAATGGAATAAATCCCATTAATTGATTATTTTTTATATAAAATACTATATCCTAATCAATTGGATGAATATGTGGTTTTTTGGAATTTAAATTCATTTATAAAATATTATTTTCATAAAATATCAATAATTATAAATTTTAGAACTATTAATTTACTTTGATATTAATAAAATCAATGAAAATAAAAATTAATTTTTTTTATAGATCCCTAAAATGTAATATTTATCTATAAAATTCATGGATATAACTAATTTTTTTAAATTATATTACTTTTAATATTTTTGACATCATTTATTAATTTTTCTATTAATTGAATAATTACTACATTAGCGTTGTGTAAACATTTGAGGGAATTATTTATCCACTAAAAATTAAATATAAATTACCATGATGAAATAAATAAATTTATATTTTAAATTAATCTTTCCAATGAAGAAATATGATTTTCATATTAAAATTAATATAGGTGTTAGTGTCCTTTTATATTCCTTATCATATTATTTTTAAGCCTTACTTACCTTATGTACCATTTACTATGGTAACAAAAGTTACTATGGTTATAATTCAAAATGTCCAAAAATTTAAGGAATTTATTTACCATATTTAGACCCTATGATTCCAAATATGAAATAATTTTTTAAAATTTCAAAACACATATGTTGAAGAATTTAAATTTATATTAAATCAAAAAATGCATTTAAGAATATATTTTCAGAAAATAACATTCTTGTAAAAAATATTTTTATAAAAATTTCAACAATAAAATTATCTAAAAGGCTATAATTGTATTATGATTATTAAAATTAAATAAATACATTAAAACTAATCAGAAATATAATTTTACATTATAAATAATTTAAAAGAAAATATTGTTTTAAAATAATTAGTATATTCAAATAATTATTTAAAATCAATCTTTTCAGAAAAAAAATCTGACCTAAAGATAACTTTTAAATGAAAATTTCAAAAAAATATTATTAATTTATCAAATAAATTTCAAAAATGTTTGAGAAATTATTTATAAGATTTTGAAATAAATGTTAATAAAAATCATATTTTCTATGAAAACATATTTTTGAAGAATAAAAGGACTTTCATAAAAATTGAGTGATTATTTTGAAAGCATCTATCAATAAATTTTAATTGGTTTTGATATTTAAATATATTTCATAATTAATTTAATCATATTCATACCCATCAATCAAACTACTATGTAATTATAGTTATATTTAAATTATAAAATTTTATTTTTTGTTTATGGATGGTGTGGCATATTTTGTAGGCTATCAAACATAATCATTATTCAAAAATCTAGTGTTATTACAAGTGTCCCTTTCAACATTTTCCCTTCAAAATCCTTTGAAACTCCTCTGAGTGCTTCCATTACCCAAAAAACAACAAGGGAAGGGTTATTAACATCTGATCCACTACATTCATGGCATAATTTCATAAAAGTTATAGTATTAGTAAAATATGTATATTTCACTATTAACCTAATAATTAATTATTTTCAAAAAATATAAAAATTTATTCTTAATATGATATTATTATTCTGAATAAAAATTCAAATTAAAAAAATTAATCAATTAAATTATTAATTAAAAACATAAAATATAGTGAAATATTTTTTATAAAATATGAATTTTGATATATTATGTTCTTTCATTATAAATAATTGATTAATATAGTATTAACTTATTATTAATGAAATAAATATAAATTTTCATTATCTGATCATAGTAAACATAGTTTCATGAAATTTAAATACAAATTTTAGAAAATATGTTTTTATGCTTTGAGAAAAAAATTATTTTTTAAAAAGATGAAACATTCAATATATATATATTTATAAATAATTTATTAAATTTTTATATAATCATAATGTATACTTATATATAACCTTATGGTCTCTTTATAATACCTGGGAATCTAGTAAGATATTACTGTAGTTTAATGTGGTGGTTTTTATAGCATGGATCTTGTGGAAATCTCTCCAATATTGAAATTATACTATATACAGTTTTTCTCAAACCATAATTTCTCAATTTCATCTTGGTCTTGGTCTGGGGAAAACCCAAGTGAAGATAACTCACATATAAGCTCATACAAATGGGCTTCATATGAGAGACATCTACTTTCATATATCACTTATTCCTACTTCCATTATTGATTTTGAAATACGGGTTACATTAATTTTATACTAGAAAATTATACAGGTAAATTTTAACATTCATATTCAATATTCAAAATATATCAATTATTAATTAAATTTTCTATAGTTTTTTTTAAATTATAATATATATATTATTCATATAAAAAGAATATAAAAAAATATCAAATCATTACATGCTTAAACCAGGAAATCCATGGTACTACATCATTGCCTCCATTCAGATTCCATTTTTATCAATGATTGAACATTCATATCTTTGAAACATGACTGAGAAAACAAATTTGACACCAAACCTAACAATCTATCACTGGAGAATTATTTTCCCAAACTGAGTCTAAGAATCTCCCTCTTGAAGTCCATTCTCATTCTCACACCAAAATCTCATCAATTAACTTATGTTCACCATCTATTGAAAACATTCACATGGTTCTCCACAACATGATTCTATATGATCATAGATAATACCACTATAATAAATCATCCATCAACATTCAAAACCACAATCTTCCATTCTGCTACCTCTGAAAAAATCTTCAAAACTCAACCATGTAATTTCTCGAATGAAAGCACGAAACCAATTTTTTATCTTATAACATTGTTGAACCTCCATCAATAAGTCGAACCATGCATCGGGTCCAGGGTGTTGGGTTTCCGAATGGATTCTTCTAAAACATTGATCACGTCCCAACAGCCTGAGATCTTTTGAGAAGTACAGGTTTGATACTGATCATTGATGTTTTAGATTCGATGTTTTAGGATCTGTTTTTTGTGAACTTTAGAGATAGGATGACACCATGGTGTTTCATGTAAGACTAGAAATTATTGAGGAGATATTGATATTGATCTCTGTGACCCCTTATGAATCTGCATAGGGTTGAAATAATAAATAAGGATGGGTTGAATTTCTTGGGAGGACAACTAAGAATTATCCTAGGATGAGCTATTTTCCAAGGCTTTTCTTGTATAGAAGGATCCCATTGTAGGTTATATTATTCTTAGTAAAGTCATAAGGACTACTAAAAATTTTCTTGTGGGCATGTTGATGCTTTTGGAAACCTCTATAGACACATTTTTGATTGAGGATATGTGGATGGAAATTGAGGGTTGTATGGAGTTGTTTCCAATGTTGGGTTGGTATCATGTTTTAGATAAGATAGGGGACCCCCTAATAGAATGTCACGTCTTACATTTATGGATGTACTTGTGGGTGAATTAATGATAATTGTTGGATTAGGGTTGAGTCATTATTTGAGGTTTTATATATCAGGTGTGGTTTGGGTATTGAGATGGTTGTGATCTAGGGGACTGTGGGAGCCCCATTTTTTATCCCAACAAGGAGTCGGTACTTGCTCAGGGTTGGAAATGTCAGATTTTCCCTTAAGACCCAAATATGTATAGTGAGATCCCATAGTGTTTATCTTGGTGTTTTATGGGATTATGGGAACTCATAGCTTTGTAGACCACGAGGTGGTTCGTGGTTATATTTTAGTAGTCGGATATTGGGTTCGAGAGTTGAGTGACAATTACATGTGTGGCCTTTAAAATAGTCATTAACCCTGAGATTTTATTGGATCTCTCCTTGGGTAGCGGGTTGTGGTTAGTGCTATGTACATAATGGGATTAAAAAATTGAAAAGGATTTAAAAAAAGAGTGAAAGGTAAAAAAATAAAAAGATGATTACAGGACATAGTGATTTACATGGTTTAGGAAATTATCCCTACATCAATGGAGAGGTATAAATTTTACTATTATTGGGATCAAAATTACAAAGAAATTTTATAGTTTTATACACTCATTGAAACCCTAAATAAAATGAGATGATAAAAATGATAATTTTACTATGTCACCAACATCACTATAAGTATAATATTCTAATAAAAATTATTGATGAATATCTGTGGAGCTATGGTACCAATGTCTCAAAAGTATGAGATGATACATTAACCCTGTTAAAGTTCATGATTGGTATAGTTCCCTATCGAATCACAAGAGTGGTTGTTTGGTGTCTAATTTTTACTACTATAATTCTACCCAACTTCATCCAACTAAATCTAGCTACATCAATCAAATAGTTATATAGGTATAGGGAGCTAATGGGTGATATGGAGGAGAGTGACCCTCCCATAGGCCAATGGATACTTACCCAGCTAGTGATTGAGTGCCTATGATTCTTGAAATTTTGATGAAGCAAGGTTATGGGATATACCTTTACCCAAATATATATATTTTATGGAGGTGATTAGTGTTTCAGGACAATTGTGTTCTGGATAATATCTCCTAGTGTTATTAGATTTTATGATTGCAGTTGATGTCAAGTCATTAGAGTCCTAGAGGCTGGTATAATTTCCTATTATAATATTAGATTATTACACTTACAACCTAGAGTCTAACATTCATGTATGATATATTCATAGACATCAAAAAGATGTAGTGATTATCATGGGGAAGCACCTAATTTCGTGCAGTTAGGCTATCCATGTTTGGTAATCCCTCTAGTGTGGGAAAATCAAGGGTAGATTTTACTCAGATGTCATACTAGATCTTGGGTTGTCTTTTATTTTTTTTATACAACTTTATTATTTTAGTTTTTTATTTTGTTCCAAATATTATTAGTTTTTATTAGTTTGGGTATATCACATATGCATGCACTTATTTGTGATAGAAGATTATAAGTTTACTTTTGGTGGTGAACTATTGACATTTATTTCTAAACCCCTATATATGCGTCTTGGTTTCCATGAAGACCCGTATGTATCATTTTCTGATAGATAGTGATAGATAAAAATTTCATTAGAAATTTTACCATCGCAAAACCATAAATTTTTGATCAGTGGAAATACCATTAATATTATAGTAAGAAAAGAAAATATATATAGTTTTGATATAAAATACTTTTCCTCAAGTTGAGTGTTTCTTTTTATTATCCAGATACGAAGTATAGAAAATATACTTACTTGATAACTTTCCTTTTCATAATCACATCCTTTATTTGTGATTATATCTATCCTTAATTTGTTTCATAAATCTAGATATGGATATTCAGGGAAAAAATTATTCTTGAAGAACTTTTATGAATTATAAGATCCACAAGTAATTCCTTCGACCTTTAAAGGTTTATAGAAACCAACAAACTTATAAGAAGATATCCAATATTATAAATAATAATTTATCTACAAAAAATAATATCCAATGTTCAATGTAATCCATTCCGTAAGTAAATAATACTAATAATCATAAAAAATATGTATGTCTAAATTGAAAGGCCACAAATTTGAGAAGAAAGTTCACTAAATTTAAAAAATAAACTTAACATAAAATTTCCCCAAATAATATCACTCTTTTTTTCACATACCAAATATATGAATACATTGATCTCCTTTAATGCTTTATGAAAAAATGAAATCCTCAAAGAGTAAATTCTCAGGTTATTGAATATTTTCTGTAAATCCAAAATATATTGTAAAACATCATATCACTAACCACCTTCGTAGACACCAATACTATCCCATAAAAATTTATTTATTATTATCTCAACATCAATCACATTAACATGAATACCATTACTTGATCATGTGTTTTCCAAAAGATTAAATTACAATAGAATCACTTCTCTTGGTTATTAGTGGTATTCATCACATGCTACCAATTCATTAAATAATTAGTAATATAGTAAGATCCGTATTTATTCAATAATATTTATGAATAGTACATCATTGATAAAATAATAATATAAAATAATTCTTGAATCCAAACACAATTCTATTAATAATTCCTCTTCATCTATGATATTTGCATATGCATCACCATGATCCATAATCCTCTTTTGGGGTATATTCCTTTGACACTTGAGATATTTATATGTGTAGTGTCTCATTTATTTATAGTTGAATAATTTCACATTGGAAACCTTTTTGATATCCGTAAAATCATAATAATGATTGTCTTTCTTTCCGGTCTTGTCGTAAACTCTCATTCCTTTTAAGTAATGACTAGGGTGTTTCTTTACACAATTATCACATGTGGGAAAATAATTCTTCTTCTTAATTCCTTTATCCATATTTTTCAAAGTTACACTGTGGATTGAATTCATCCCTTTGATTCCATAATACATTTATAGTACTTTCTTTGACTCATTATCATATGATACTATGAACTCATAGGATGAGAATGTTTGGGTGACTTTTTTCCTTCGAAAGATTAGCATAAGACTATAAAAGATATGATCCTTCATACTCTTTGGATCATGTGAATTTGTGAGGTTCACATTCCTTCTATGAGGTGTCATTTATCAATGATTCATAAACTATATTATATATTATTTTTATGAATCATAATGTATAATCTCAATACTAGAAAAATTATTAACATAAATTGAAATAATTTTGTATAGCTAATCTCATAATTAGGGATTATTTTGGTTGTTTATCTATAGTTATCATCAAAGTCTATTATAGGTTCATATTCATTAATCTATGTTTTTATAAATATAGTTTCCAAGGATTATACTAAAACCTTTCTAATATGAAATTTAAATACTCTGAACCTAGTAGCCAAAAGATGATGCCTTACATTATTACACTAGTTTGGGGTACAAGAGATTTAATCCCAAAGGACCAAATAGTTTAGTAGTCTTGGTAAACTATATATTTAAATTAAAGTCATAAAACCATAATAGAAAAAAATTTCTTTGAAAATATCCTTCTAATATTATAATGGAATCATAAAAAAATTATGCCATCATGAAAGCTGAAATATAAGGTAATTTGTTATATGTTAAAAAACATTCCTTCTAATTTTGAGAAACATTCCATATGAAACACATAAAAATAATATTCTATTAAACCATTTAATGAAATTGAATATAGACATAAAATTACCTCGATAATCCTTTTATAACCATATAAATAAATAATAAAAATAATATCAAGAATATTGGCATGGAGAAATATATTTTAAAATTAAATCTTTCAATATTCATTATGTCTCATACCAAATTGAACATTTAAATCATAAGCACCATTACAGAATAAAATTTAACAAAATATTAATTAACAAGAAAATAAATAATTAAATGATATGTAAATTCAAAGGGTAGATATATACTCATCATAAAAGTAAGTGGGTGTATAACGTCAAAATATGACTTAATGAATAGAGATTGAGACAAAATCCCTAACCACTTTGTAATCAGTCGAATTTTATGCCCCATAAAATTAATGATCATCAAATGAGACATTGAATACCATGAATATAAATATATATACATTATATAATATAACAATGGAATTATACATGCATCACACAACCAAAACAAGGGATGAATAAAGAATATTTCTCACAAATGTAAAAGTGAGATGAGAAACCCTTAACTTATGTTCGATTTCCACCATATCTATCTGAACCTGATGCATAATAGTTTTAAACATATTATTTACTTATAATAGAATCATCTTAATACTTAGGTTATCATATAATATCCATTTTTAATATTTTACCACTCATTTATTAATAATATTTTTTCATCTTTCTAATTAACTTGTAAATTGCATTGTTTCTCAGGATTTCTTTGTTATAAAATTCCCTATTATATTGCATAGGGTATAGATACAAACAATTTCAGAATATTATTAAAGTCATATATATCATATTTAACCAGTGAATATATTTTTATATCCATTTATAAATTTTGAACATAGAAAATGAATTACAATGCAACGTGGAGATGGTAAACTATATGTACGCACACACGGTGCTTTCATTTTTGGGCATGAATTGGGTGACCAATTCATGTCATTATTTTAAAACAAATAATGGTAATAATATATTTAATATTAATAGGAGGTAATTTTTACATATAAAATTTCAATTGGACTCTGAAATTATAATTTATTACATTTTAGACCAAATCATAAATATTTTTTTAATTTTAGATATTTTAATGATTTTTTAATAATTTAATAAAATAACATTTTGATAAAAGAACATTAGTGTCAACATTGTCACTATTCATTACTATGGCCTTATCCAAAACCCACTAGCAAGATAATATCAATAGAAAAAATTTAATACACCATGAATATTTCATAATAATAAAAAAATTGTGTATAACCTTAATTAATTTTAATTTTAATGTTTTTATTTTTTTTAATATCAATTTTTATATTTCTTCAATAATAAAGTTATCACTACATCATCATTGTGTAATTATTTATGTTTTATATGTATCTACTAATAAATAAGTAAATATAACAATGTATATACATATTTTATTTTTGAAAATAATATCTATAGTCAAAGATATTTTTTGAATAGCAGCGTGTTAAAAATAATACAGTTTTCAAAATGTTAATGTGACATATTTAATTTTTCATTAAATAAAATGTTATAAATATTATAACCTCATTTAAATTGTTCCAAACAATCTTAAATAAATTTATATCATGAAAATACATTTATTAATTTAAATATGGATACTTATATTCATACACAACCTACCTTTTTCCACATGTGGACACATAGGAGATATTTAACACAAATAAAGTGACATTTGTGATTTTCTTTAATTTAAATAAGATAAAAGTCATTCTCATTGGAAAGTGTCGATTAAATAACTAAAATCAGAAATATTGGTGTAAAGGGTCTAATAAAAATCATTAAATAATTTTTTTTAAAAGTTGTAGGGTAATTTTACAATCATTATAATTTTATTTTAACCTAAATTACCCAATTTACCCTTTACTATGGTAGTAAAAATTTACCAAAGTTACTATTCATATTGACAAAAAAATTAAAGGAGTCGATTTAATATATTAGTAATTTCTGAATCCAAATAGAACATTCATTTTTATATATTATAAAATTTTAATTTTGAGAATTTAATTTAATATTAGTCCCGTAAAATGAAAAGAAAAGAAGTTTTAATAACAAATGTATTTTTATGGAAAAAATGTACCTATAAAAAATAATATATAAAGATGATTAAAATGAATTGTATAATATTATATACAACTAAATTTTTCTTAAGTTCCATTTATATAAAATTCAAATCTTAATGAGGCTTTAATACAATGAAATAGAAAATTTTATATAAAAAAAATTGGTATTTTTCACTATTCACTAGAAAATATATAATTTTTGTAAAATACAAAAAATTAAACCTTAGATAATTTTGAAAATACAATTTTAAAAAATTAATTTTATTTTTTCAAATATAATGTATAAAAGTGTCAAAATTAGATTTTGAAAATGTGAACCATTAAAATGAGGTGAAACTACCATTTGAAAAATAAACCCTTTTATGTGTAAAATTGGATATATTCATATCTTATGACTGTAAAAATATTTTTGATCAATGTAAAAAACATTTATTGAATATATAATATATATATTTCATAATGTTATTAATACTATTCATTATCACCAATTTAATGAATTAGTTATAATGACCACATTCAAAATAGAATGTAATGGTTTTAAACTCGATATTGAGTGAAAAATAGGATATAAAATATATTTAATATAAAAAGAGATATTCCATAAAATCATGATGTGTTACACTCTACCATATTTTTATAAATTGTTTTCTATACAATTTGAAATTTTACTTCAACAGTCACTATTTTATACCTGAAATTTCCTTTTTTTAAAATCCAACATCGTAAAAAGGGTTTATAAAACATTCTATTTAATATAGGTAAAGATAAATTTGAAGGTCAACACAAAAATAAAATTCGGAAATTGAGAAATATTCAAGGAAATATAGCCATAGAATATTAATCTAACTATCATGTTTTAATGGAGAGTGATAGAGAATATGGTTTCTATTAGTCTACAAAAAAACTACAAATTTTTTTATCATTTAAAAGGACATTGATTTCTTTGGAAGAAAAGTAAATGAATAACATTTTGTTCCGAAATTGTTTTCCTCAAGTTGGATGTTTATTTTACTATCTAGATAAGTACATGAGAAAAAAACTTCTTTTATTCCTTGCAATGTCATAATCTCATTCTTTGGTTGTGGTTAGATCTATCTCTACTTCATTTCTTAAATCTAGAGACGAATATTCAAGATAAAATATTATTTTTGAAGCACTTTAATAAATCATAAGACCCCTAAGTAGTTCCTTCAACTTCTAAAGGTTTACTAATAATAAAATGGTTAGAATGAGATAGGAAATATAATAAGTAATACTTTAACCTAAAACAATAATATCCAATGTTCAACCGAATCCATTCTATAAGTAACTAATCATAAGAATCCTCCAAAATTTTTCTATCTGAATTAAAAGGCCAACAATGTAGAATAAAGGTCACTAAATTTTAAAAATGAACATATCATAATATTTCTCCAAATAATTTTTCTCTTATTGTCACAACTCTGATGTTGATTTCGAGATACTTCATCACCACAGAGTTGATGGTATCTACAGGCAACTGAAGCCCACCTTTGAAGTCATTTGGACAAATCTACTTCCAAGAAGGAATAAAGTGAATGATGATGGCAATTCCAAAGGGAATCCATGACCTTCTTGTTGTGGTCGCATCAAAGATTTTAATGGTTATTCCATGGATTCTTCTTTGGTAGCTGTAGTATGGCCTCATCATTGCAGACTGAAATGATGGGTGTGATTCACGCCATGGATTTCTTCTAGAAAAAAGGCTGGAACAACATCTGGATTGAGAGTGACTCTACCACCATTGTCTAGGCTATTTGGAATGGAGAAATACAATTATCTTGGCATTCCACTACTCTTTGGATGATATGAATAGATTTTCTCCTAGAGATCAACTATGTTTCCATGTACACCTTTTGTGAAGCGATCATGGTTGCTTATGGGCTTGCTATCATGGATATTAGTCAGGACATTACATAGAAGGAGGATCTACCTGTTGAGTTCATTCCTCTTAGTGAATGGGATTGTAAAAAAATCCCACACTTTATAATCATGTAATCCCCCCTTTTTATTACTAATAAATTGTGTCTTGGTATTTGAATAAGACACCACCTCTTTTGAAAACACATATGTGATTCCTAGAGTAAAATCTACGGTTATTGAATATATTACATAAATATAAATCATTAAGTAACCCATCATACTCACTTACCACCATCATGGTCACAAATATTATCCCATAAAATTATATTTATTATTATATCAACAATAATCACATATTTAGGTTTATCTTTCCCAAATAAATGATTTCCAAAAGATCAAACTTATAATAGAATAAGTTCTCTTGGTTTCGGGTGTTATTCATCACAAGCTTCCAATTTGTTAAAGAATAAGTAAAAAAATAAACTCATTCTTTATTCCATAACTCTTTTGTATAGTAAATACTTTATAAAATACCCAAAATACATAATTCTTGAAACTAAAAAATGAATATTAATCATTCCTCTTCATTTTTGGCAGTAGCATAAGCTTGAACAAGATCTATTATCCTCTTTTGGGGTATATTCCTTTGATGATTGAGACATTGATTTATGTAGTGTATCAAATATTTTTAGTTTAATCATTTGACATTTGAAACCTTTTTCTTACCCTTTCAATCATAATAATGATGGCCTTTCTCTCCAAACTTGTAGTAAACTCTCATTACTTTTATGTAAGTACCAAGGTCTTTCTTTCTATAATTATCACATATGGGGAATTAATTATTTCTCTTATTTCCATTGTTCCTTATTTTTACTAGTTGTACTCTTGTCCTCAGGATTCTATTTTAATCCACAATACTTAGAGAATTATTTATTTACCTCGTTATCATATGATACTATTGACTAATATGATGAGAATTTTTGGAAGACTTGTTCCCTTCTAAAGAATGATAAAAGAGCATAAAAGATATGATCCTTATTACTCTTTGGATCATGTGAATTAGTGAGGTTCTAAAACCAACTATAGGATAACATTTATAAATTAAAACATACACTATATTATATCATATTATTATCAAACATAAATTATAAACCAAAAACAAGTGAAATAATTAACATAAATTAAAAAATTTATGAATAGATATTCTCATAAAAATGGGTTTCATTTTATGTTCTTTTATAGTTATCCACAAAGACTATCAGAGGGTAATATTACATAATCTATGTTTTCCTAAATCTAGTTCCCAAGGTTTCAACAAAACATTCTCTTATACCAATTATAAAGTCCCTGACCCCAGTAGTGCAGATCTGGGGCATTGATTTTTTACATTGGTACTAAGTACAATAGATCACATCCCAAAAGACCAAATAGATTTTTATTATTGATAAAAAAGATAGATAGTTTAAATTCAAATTTCATTTACATAAAATTAAATCACAATGAATTTAATTAAATAATTCTATTTTTTCCTTAGTATATAACTACATAAAAACCACAAAAGACTTCCTTGTATATTCGGAAAAGTAAAAAACAGGTGTGATCTCATCTTATCAATAAATAAATAGATATATTGGATGTTATCATTTTAAATTTGGAATAAACAACATGGTAATACGAATAACTGAAACACATGCCACTTAAAGAATAAATTCAAATTAATATGGACTAAATAAGAGATGATCTAATAATTTCATGTAAATAAATACATTAGAATGTAACATAACCATATATATTATACCAGTCTAATAATCACATGGAATATCAATAACTAGTCTCTTAACAAAGAAATTAAAAATTTTGGAAGTCATAAACATATCATCAAGGCCTCGTCCAAGAAGTCTACATAATTGGGTAAGGAATTGGTTAAAACATGGTCTAGTTTGTCTCATGAGACAAACCAATTCATCAAGGGGATATATTGGGACTCACAAAACACTTACTAATTCCAATGCATTCCCCATATGAAAGGGGTAAGACATAGTCAATATATAAAATCATTTTTAATCTATAATGAAAAATGTAAATTCATTTTCCAAATAATAGACATAATCATAAACCATCTAGTGAAATATGAAGAATGCTGCCAAAATAGTAAATCCCCAATCATGATGATCATAATATAAAAAATAAAATATGGTAAATAGTATAATAATAGATAAACCACAATGTAGTATAAGATTCAACAAAGGATGTTGACGTAGAAAATATCATTGGAAAATTCTTGAAGAAATTACACTTTTTAACTTTGAAATCATTTATTCTTAAAAAGTTGTCAAATCATAAGAGAAAAAATTTTCCATGAAAATATCCGTACAATATTACAAATGAAGAATCAAAAAATTTAATCCATCATTAAAGTGCTAAAATCCGCTCATTCTGTTATATGTTCAAAAAAATATTTCCTTTAAATTTTTGAAAACATTCTATATAAGATACATAAAAAGACTCTTTTCAATAAATATTGAATGAAATTAAAAATAGGAAGAAAACATCCTTTATAATAATTTTATATCCATATAATTAAATATGTAAAATAATAACAAGAATATTGACATGGTGAAAAATATTTTGAAATTAAATCCTTAAATATTCAACGTGTTGTATACCACTTTAAACTTTTAAATCATAAGGCCCTAGAAAGAATAAAATTTAAAAAACATTAAATAACATGAGAATAAATGAATTCATGATATTATATGTCATAGGTTCTATATATAAACCATATAAAATTATATGGACTTATAACATCAAAGATATGCCTCAATGAAAGGATATTGAGATGAAATTCCTTGGCACTTTGTATTCAATCAAACATTAAGCCACATAAAATTAATGATCACCAAACAAAACATAGAATAACAAAAATATAAATAGATTCATAGTATATATATATATAATGGAAATATAAATACACTACAAACTATGAATTTGTATTGAAAAAATAATACTTCTCACATAAGTAATATTTATAGGATAAATGCTTACCTTAGGTCTGATTTTCACCGTACATGTATGAACCACATGTATAATGGATTAAAACTTATTATTAAAATATAATAGAATAATATTAATATTTATGGAGTTATATATTATCCTATTATAATATTTTACCACTCATATGAATAATATTTATTTATTTGACTATTTCGGTCGTTAATTGCACTGTTCCTCATGCCTGTTTTGTCATTAAAGTCTCATTTATCATGAATATGGTATACATAAAACATTTTCCATAATATATTCAATGTAATAAATTTAATATTTAACCATTTAATACATTATTATAACCATTTTCATAATTTTGAACATAGAAAGTGAATTACACTAATACGCGGAGATGGTATGTCGTACGTACGCACATGCAATGCTTTAATTTTTTTCCAAACAGATAAAAGGTAGAGTATGGTTCCTTCTTAATCATAATAATATATCGATATTTATATTTTAATATATTTATTTATTTATAAAGTAAAGAACACATTAAGAGAATGTAATATAAGAAATTAGTTTGCATGAGTTGCTAAAAATTATTACCACTTCTTCGGTATACTTATTTTAGTTCTCTTATTTTAGATCTCTTCATCAAAATAGGAACTATACCCAATGGGTGCAAGAAATCCGTGCCAGTCAGTTCTCTAACCAGATACAAATTATTTTCCTTGTTTGTTGTGCCAAATTTTTTTATATCATTAGGAATAGAAGAAACAAAGCACTTCCTAGAGAGAAAATAATTACTCACAACTTTGCGATTCAAAAGATCCTCTTGGTGGTTCAGAATGAAAAATTACAACATAATGGAATATGCTCCAATTCAGTTACTGATCTTATCATTTTGAACATACTTCAGGTTAAAGGTAATTTTTCCAATCTCGTTTCCACCATTGATGTTTTCTTGCATTCTACCTTTATAGACTGGATTAAATGCAATTTGGATGGCACTTCGAGAGGAAACACAAGCCAAGCTAGGTATGGATTTTCCTTCATATATCATAAATGAGACTTCTTGGGATCCAAATCTGGACCTTGTGGAAAATCCACTACAATTCAAGATGAAATTTATTCTCTAATAAAAGCGGTTGATCATGCTCGGATGAATAACTAGAACATGGTCTGGTATGAGTGTGATTCGACCAATATTGTCCAAGATGTTTGGAAGAATCAAATTCATCTTTCATGGAGGTACATGAATAAATGGAGGAAATTCCTAAAAATACTTGCCTCCATGACATGCATTATCACTCATACATATCATGAGGCATATCAACATGCAGACTTCCTTGCTAATAAAGGAGTTATTGATGGTACCAACATCTTCTACTCTACTATTTTAGATCATTTGGTTTTGATTTTCAACCGTGATAAATGTAATATTCCATCATTTCGACTTTTGTAAACTTTTGATTTGTTTAGACCATATGGATTTTTCTTTATAAAAATATAGAGTTGGTCTTTTGGTGTTCTAGGACCACTAGAACATGGATAATTATGTTAGGAGGATAATTTCATAGATTTTTTTTTGGTATATACGTCTCAATGTGGATAAATTAAATTAATGGAGGTGTGCCCTTTTATATTTGTAGTGAAGGGAAGCCTTGAAAAACCCCATAATATTAAATGATAATAAATTAATTTTGAATCCAAATAAACCCAAATGGATAAGGATTATAATATTTGATTATATAAGGTTTTATTATCATTATAAAATAATATATATATATATATATATATTTTATTTTGAACCTTATCACATTGATTGACATTGGTTAACATGTTTTAATTAAATTATCGTAACTATTTATTTAATATTAAAAAGTGATAATTTTTAGATATAAAATGTCAATTAGAAGATAAATCCTTTATTTAGGACATATTATACCAACTAAAAATAATTTTTTAAATTTAAATATTGTTTTATGATTAATCAATAATTTAATAAATTATTATTTTTAGAAAATATTATTATATCTAATTTGGACACTATTATTTACCTTAGCCCAAAAGAAAACATGAAAATAAGATAGATTCAAAACAATACATTTAATACATACCTAAAATGTGCTAATCATGCAAAATAAATTTGGAGCACCTAAATTATTTCAAATTTTATTTATTTTAAAACTATTAATATCATTTATTTGACTATTTCATTAATATAGTAATTTCTACATTAACATTGTATTATTATTTAAAGGAGTTATTTATTTGGGAAAAATTAAAAATGAAATATCATGATATAAATAAATATTTTATTTTTAAAAATAATATACATAGTCTTATTTATTCTAAATAACACATTATTAAAAATAATATAGTTATAAAAACATGATTGTGACATCATTGTCTTTTCATTAAATAAAATATTTATTTATATCATAACCTCTTCCATGTGATTGAAAAAAATTATAAATAATTTTATATCATAAAAATAACTTTATTAAGTTAGAATGGATTCTTATATTCATTCAAAAACTAAATTTTTCCATTAGGACACATAAGTGATTTATAAGACAAAGAAAGTGACATTTGGGATTTTCATAAATTTAAATAATCGAAAAGTCATTCTCATGGTAAATTGTCCAATAAATTATTAAAATTAAAAATATAGTTGTTAATGGTTGAATATAAATCATTAAATATGTTTTTGGAACGTTTTAGGGTAATTATTTAAAACTAGTCATTTTATTTTTAACTTATATTACCAAATTTACCATTTACCATGGTTATAAAAAAAGTATATAAGTTACTATTCATATTGAAAAACAATTAAATGATCCTATTTAATAAATTTTGAAATGATGAATCCATATTTTAAATTAATTTTTATATATTCTAAAAAATGAATTTTCAGAATTTAATTTAAAATTAATCTCGCAAAACACAATAAAAACCTATTTTTTTGAAAAATATATTTTGAAGGAAATAATTTAACTTATACAAAAATAATATATAAGGATGATTAAAATGAAATGGATTATATTATTTATAACTAAATAGTTATTATGTTCAATTAATATAAAATTTATGTCATAATAAGGATTTATTACGAGGAAACTGAACATTTTATAAAGAGATTGTTATTTTTCACTATCCCCTAGAAAATAAATATATTTTGAAAATTTGAAAAATTAGCCCTAAATTTATTAAGAAATTAAAATTTTAAAAACTAGTTTCATTTTTTCAAATATAATTTATAAAATCATAAAAATATAGATTTAAAATAATTATGCCATTAAAAGGAGGTAAAATTGCGTTCAGACAAATATAGACTTCTTATGTGGAGAATTGGATTTATTCTTATCTTATGCCTCTATAAACATTTTGGTAGAATGTAAATATATTTGATTGAATATAAATTATTTAAATTTCATAATGTAGTTAATACTATTTGTCCCCAAAAATTTTACATCTAGGTTATAACAATAAAATTTTAAATAGTTTATCACAGTTTTAAACTCAGTGTTGCATGAAACAAATGCTATTAAAGATGTTAAATTTAAAAAGAGACGTACCATACAATCATGGGGTGTTATAGTGTATGACAAGTTAGGTGTTGTGTGACATTGGAATAAAGATGAGTGATTTTTTGATGGTTGTGACCTATGTGAGATGTGGTTTGTTGTGTGGGATAAGGTGGGGAGTTTGGTAACCCTTTATTAGGCATGACTCCATCTTTTAGAGTTAGTGCATTTTGATCATCAGGGGAAACTTGTGGGACTGTTCGATCAAATTATTAGGTACTTCTAGGTGCATGAGGAATGGGTGGAATTTTTGTCTTCTAAAACGGTGTATGTTAAGTGCTACCTAATTTATGGTTTGGGCACATTGGATGGATTGGGGTTTAAGTGATAAGCACTCATGTGTTAGTACTTGTGTTTTTTGGGTTAGTCATGTAAGTGTATGATTATTTAAATGTCTAACATAGGTAATGTCAGTCCATGTGGGGTAGACTTGCTGAATTGATATAGGTCATAATTGAGAATCCTTTGATCCTAAAAAGCACCAAGGGAACCCATCATTTGGTAATGTTAGAATTTAGGATTTTTTAAATATATGTTTTTAAAATAATTATTTAAATGATGGTAGGTTAAATCTATTTTAGAAAATAATATATGAAGGTGGAATCACTGACGACGTCGTTCGAAAATAAAGCTTATTTTAAATATACATGTTGTATATATAATTTAATTTTTTTAATTTGTTTAAGTATATATTTATATATATATAAATTAAGAGAATTTAAATTTTTATAATATACAAAAATACTACAATTAAGGAAGTCTAGAATTTTTGACAAAAACTATCACTAATAGTGCACATTTATTAGAGGGGTTTCCTAGGCAACCATTCTAAATTTTCAGAGTGGGATTTAGGATTTCCCATTCCTATATTGAATTAATAATATATTATTATTTTTAATTTTTAATCAATTAATAATAAGTACTAATTAATTAAAAACAATAATAATACATAAAAATAATTAATTATTAATATTTACTATTAAATTTTATCAATTAACTAATATATATTATTAATATTTTAAACATTAATAATTAAATCTATTATTTACTATTTACAAACAAATATATTTTAATATTTAATATTAATTAATTAATTAGTAATTAAGCATTATTTCATTACATATAGATAATAATAATTACGAATTAACAAACTAATTATTAATAAGTTATTAATTATAATTAAACAATTACTAACAAATAATAAAATTTAATATTTAATTACTAAATAATAATAATAATTTTTAAAATTTTAAATTAATAATTGTTAATTAATTTTTATTATATTAGTATTAATTAATTAAATTTCTTTCTAGTTAATATTAATTAATAATCAATATTAATTAATTTTTTGACAATGTCTCTATTAATTACTAATAAATATTAATTAAATAGTATGATATAGAATTTAATAATATTAAGTTATAATAAATATTAATTAATTTTTAATATTAATTACTAATAAATTTTTAAAATAAATATTTTGAATCTAATTATGAAAAATAATTATATATTTATTAGTTAATAATTAATTAGTAATTAATAAATATTTTACGACTTATTAGAAAGGGTAATTTATAATTAACTAATTAATTATTAATTTATTAAAAAATATCAAAAATATTTATTAAAAAATTACTAATAAATATTTAAAATTATTTTTTATTTATTAAATAATATTAAAAATGATTAAATGATTAAATTACTAATTTTTAATTAATTATTATTATATTAGTATTAATTAATAAAATAACTATTTCTAATAAATATTAATTAATAATAAATATTAATTACTAATAAATATTAATTAAATAATATGATTTAATATTTAATAATATTAATATATAATAAATATTAATTACAACATAATGTTAATTACTAATAAATATTTTATATTATAATTCGGAAACAAATGATTAAAAACAATAATATAATTACTAGTTATTAATTGATTTGAAATTATACAATATGTAATTACTTATTAATAATATTAAGTAGAAATTAACATATTATTATTATAAAAATACTTATAAATTTGTAAAATATTATTTAGTTACTAAATATTATATATAATTATGAGATTATTAAAATAACAAAAATTAATTATCGATTGTTAAAATATTACTATTCAACTAAATAATTATTTATAATAAATATTAAATACAAAAATGATTAACTAAATAATACTATTTACTATTTGAAAACATCAATTTCTAAAAAAAATTAATTACATATAAATATTTAAAATTATTCTTAAGTCACTAATTAATAATAATAATTATGATATATAATATATTTATTATTAATCATTTCATTATTATTATTATTATTATAATTATTAATTATTGATTATATATTATATAATTTCTAATTAATTAAATTCTATTAATTGTTATTAACTATTTAGAAATTAATTAGTCATTTACTAATATTATTAAATAGTAATTATAAGTATTAATTGATATTGTTTATAATATTATTAATATAAATTATTTAATTATTAATATACAGTAGTGAACATTAATATTAAATTATGATATTGAAATTAAAGGAGTGGCACGATGTGGTATGGGGATCGAGAGCCTCCTTATTATGATTATAGCGCCTTCTAGGTTTACTCAGCAGCCACGGTTCTTCCGCACAATTTGGTCTTCAATCTCATTTCAGGAGGGTCTTCAGCTCGGGATGCTTTGACTCAAATTCTTGAACACATTCTTGATTCCTTTAATCATGGTGTCGTAGAATCGGAATGTTGACGAATTTAGAATAAGTGAAATGATCTTGTTTTCGGAGGGTCTTCGATTAAGGATGATTCAGTTTTGATTCTCAAACCCTTTCTTGAATCTTTTGTTTGGGGTGGAAAAGTGGTAGATTCTAGTCGGATTAAGAAGAAGGGATACAATCATGTTTTTGGAGGGTCTTTAGCTCGGGATGCATTGATGCTGATTCTCAAACCCTCCCTTGAATCCTTTGAACAGGGTGGCATTGGGATATGAAAGGATGCTTTGACTATGATCCATGTCCCTTTGATGGATTTCCTTGGTGGCCTTTTTATGAGAATGGATGCTACTTTCCCCATCCCCTTATTTGATATTCATGGTGTCCTTACTATTGGAAATGGATATGATGTTTTCGGTTTCATATTTGGTCAATTTAAGGATACAGATTCCAGCTAAATTTGGTAGAAGGGCAGCGTTTCTTGCATCAATGTAGATGAGAATTCCATCACTGTGCAGATGAAATTTGGTATACATATTATTAATGCCTGATTTATTGTTTTTTCATGTTCTAATCCATACAAGATGTATGATGTTGTTTGTTTTTTATCATCTTTTTTTTGATTTATGTCTTATAGATGTACCTCGATGGGGTGTGGCTACATTCATATGCCCCTCCATTATAAGGAGTATATGGAAAAGGCTTGGGTGTTTTGATCCATATCTTTCATGCCAGGATATCTACACATTCAAGAATGGGATTATAATTCTAAACCTTTTGATTACAATAATTATTCTGTTCAAGTCGGGGTTATAATATATTGTATTAATTAGATATTTTGGCACACAATAATTCATTTTGATATTATTCATTCTATTGGTGTCTTGATTAAATGTGAAAAAGAAACTAATAACATCAAATTTGGTCATTATGCACTACTAGAAAAACAGGTATTTGCGACGGGTCATTTGCGACGAGGGCCCGTCGAAAATGGCCCATCGCGGAAAACGGTGTCGCAACAACAATTATTTGCGACGGGCCCGTCGCTAAAGACATTATTTGCGACGGGGATCCTTCCCGTCGCAAATATTACTCCGTATATTTGTAAAAAAACTTTTAAAATAGTAATTTCGACGGGGCCCGTCGTAATTACTATTTTTTAAGAAAAATAAAAAACTATTAATAAATTATTTTAATGAATATAATAATAATAATTTTTGCGACGGGCATAGTATCACGTCACAAATACTATAAAAAATAAAAAATAAATAAATTATTAGTAAATTATTTTAATTAATATAATAATAATCCAATTATAATTAAAAAATAAAAAATAAAAAAAATACAAATAAATGATTCAAATTAATATAATAATAGAATTATAATTCACAAATAAAAATAATAAATTATTAATAAATTATTTTAATTAATATAATAATAATAGAATTATAATTCAAAAATAAAAATTAATAGAATATTAATAAATGATTTAATTAATATAATAATATTACAATTATAATTCATAAATAAAAAATATAAATAAGTTATTTTAATTAATATAAAAATAATAGAATTATTTTACATTCAAATATTAAAATAATTCAAATATTACAAAAAAATATAATTAAATTATAATGTTATAAAATGTTAATATATATATAATTTAATATTATAAAATATAAATAATATTATTATTCATATTAATATTGTTATTTTAAAAATATAATATTATTAATATTTGATAATGAGACAGAAACTACGAATAGAAAAAAATTCATATTTTGATATAACAAACATTATAACATATAAACAAACTCTAATCTGAAGGAGGGGGGGGAGGGGGAGGGGGGGATCCGCAGATGCTGGTGGAGGAAACTCCATCCCTAAAGCATGAGTGAGTTGGTGCATTTACTCCATCTGCTCCTGCTGCTGCTGCTGCCACTGACTCATTTGCTCCTCATACAACTGCTACTGGCGTCGACGATCCTCCTCATGCTACTGCTGCTGCTGACGCATCTGCTCCTGCTCCTATCGGAGACTCTCTATCAGTGCAGTTTGAGATCGCAACT
Organism: Viscum album; assembly: GCA_963277665.1. Classification (NCBI taxonomy): domain Eukaryota; kingdom Viridiplantae; phylum Streptophyta; class Magnoliopsida; order Santalales; family Viscaceae; genus Viscum; species Viscum album. Next base: position 1,824,689,611 of record OY728164.1, read on the forward strand.
GATCCTCATATTATATAGCAGAAGAAGATGCACGAGCTCCTCTCGAGCTGGACGCCGACATCGTAGCACTGCCATAATAATCTTCGGGAGTCAGTCGAGAGCGGATACCAACTACCCGACCCTTCTCAAAGGCATACTGGGTGGCCTGCATCCATGCCGCCTCATCAAACTTACGGCCAATGGTCTGTTCTGATGACTTGGCCTGACTCTCAGGCTGGGTCTGTGACGCTGCGGCCTCATATGACTCATGTAGTTGCAATTTAAAATTAAAATTGTGAATATATTATATGCAGTTAATTGTTAAACATGAAAACAAATAATACTGACCACGATGTGATGCTGACGATCACCTCTGAGCTCCCAAGTAGCAGGATCACTATACATCCTCCGATATACGTCGTACTCCGTAATATCGGGGTGCTCGACAGCCTATAAGAATAAAAAATAAACTGTTAATATTTATAGTTACATAAAATATTTATATATAATGTATGTACTAGATGCTGACTATGAGTACTGAAAGAACGACTCCCAGCTTGATGAGTCACCTCCTGTCTCCCCCGATTCTACCTCCCCACCGATGATCTCCTCTGAAAGGCACCACTCAACCAGTGCACACATAATTAATCCCATACATGGGATGAAATGTACTCTGGTCGGTGTGCTCTATATGACTCCTCAAAATCTGACACTCCTGCTTTCTTCGTGGCAGCTTTTCTTAAATTGTGCAAAAACTAACAAAAGCGATCACACATGGCAACCTCCCATGCATCGTGGATGGCATCACGCATGGTATCCTCGATCGGATACCATAAACCCTACAAATAAATCAAAATATCAAGTTAGAAATGAAATAATTTTCAAAATAAAAATTATTTATTTACGTACGTACCAACCAATGGCCGAACATGTCCTGCTGCACATCAATGGGAATCTGCTCCCATGTGGTCCACGGCTGAGAGAAATAGTTGCGCAAAATAGCGATGCCATGTCCGACTGCTATATGTGGAAAACTGTAAAAATAATAAACATTTATTACGTGAATAGATTGATGAAATCTTAGTCAAATCCACAAGTTATCACACAGGTTATCACACCTCCATGTGCGTGGATCAAACCCAAGAAGTGGACGTCGCTCGGGGACGGGGCCAGGAATCATCAATCGTGCAAGACCGCACCCCCTCCGCGTACTCCCTGGAGCGCCTGCAGGCTGAGGGTCATCTGCCAGAAACTCATCCGCATCGAAAGGCAGGTCAGTATCCGCCAACTCACGAAATGTGTCATCATCCATCTAAAACAGAAAATGTTAATGTTATTAACAAATAATTGATAATTACTATTATATATACATATATATATATATATATATTATGATTGTATATAACTACCATGGAATTCTATTAGTGTTCATCTTCATCATCATCTTCATATATGTCAATGTCATCTTTATATTCCTCCTCAACATCATCGATATCCATTTGAGTTCCAGTTCCTTCATCTCTTACCATTTTAAATTCATATGTTACATCATTAACATCTTCGTCATCACCGACTCTTAAATGTGGGGTGTCTTCATCGATACTCATGTCTCTTTGTAAAAAAGATTGATTTTGAGTACTCTCTTGAAAAACTTCAATTCTTTGCACATCAGTGAAAGCACATTCAATTTGACTAAACGGATTGTCTCAAATTTTGATTTTTATTACACTCCACCAATCAGTCAAGTCTCTTGATGTAGCACAATACTTTGCGTAATAAACATGATGTGCCAGTTGAGCCAATAAGAATGGTTCATTTACTACGAGAACACTTTTACATTTAATATCGATGATTCCATGAGTCGGATGAACACGCACGCCTCTCTCTGTATCTAACCACCGACATTTGAACATGGTTATGTAATGTTGTCCAAGATAACAGAGTTTAATGATTTCATCAAGTATGCCATAAAAGTCAACTTTATTTTCTCGATGATGAGATAATCTCAAGCTAACTCCACTGTTCATTGTTTTTTTTGATTCCCCATATGATTGTGTGTGAAATCGAAATCCATTCACCACATATGTATTATAAGTTTTAACAAGTTTGGAAGGTGGGTTACTCAATATACACAGCTATTTGTCAATTTTATCAGCATGTCGAGACACCTGAAAATTTGTGAAATAATTATCAATATAGGAAACTATACATTGAATGAGTTTCTAAAAGATAAAGAATTTATGTTACCAGTTTTTCAAACCACTGAGAGAAATTTTTCTGTCGGCGTTCTTCGAGAACAGCTGTTGTAATTTGTGGAATTTGTTTCTTGATATGATTATCATACAACCTATAAAAAACAAAGTTATTTACTGTAACATAAATGATAGAATAAGTGATATAAACACTTACAGTACAACTGATGTCATCTCTTCACAATTGAGCAGAACATACGTATGAGCTCTGTGATGTTCATCATCCGAAAGCCAGTGTTCATAAACTCCACCAAAACCAAGCTCTGGCTGGTTGAAAACAGATAATTGATTGTCGATTTCATCAATATTCCTCTCGTTCCATCCCATTCGGTTGTGTTTTGAAGGATACTCAGATTCAAAATAATGGGAGCAAAAAATAGATTTTTCCTCTTGAAAATAAGCTTCTTCAATAGATCCTTCAACATATGCTTTGTTACGTACTTTTCTTTTCAATTTTTTCATGCATCTTTCAAATGGGTACATCCATCGAAACCGTACTGGACCTCCACATTTGGATTCATATGGAAAATGTAACATCAAATGTTCAATTGAGTCGAAGAAAGACGGCAGAAATATTTTTTCTAGTTTACATATAATTACATCAGCATCTTCTTCAAGTTTTCATAGAGCATCATAATCTGCTGTAGCCGCACAAATTTCCATAAAAAAATGAGACATGTCTATTATGGAATCCAAAATCACATAATTCAATAGACCTCTTAATCCAATGGGTAGATGTCTTTCCATTATAACATGACAATCATGACTTTTTAATCCAATAATATGACCATTCTTTACAAATCTACCCAAATTAGAAGCACAACCATTTGGAAGTCTCAAATCTGCAATCCACTGACAAAATAATAAACTGTTTTCTTTAGATAGTGTATAAGATGCTTTTGGTTTCAGTAACCTTTCTGTTCTGACAATCTCAAACAGTTCCAGTTCTGGACGCCTACAAATTTGGGAAAGATCTAAACGTGCATTTACACTGCCTTTGCTCTTTCCTGGCGTATCCAAAACTCTATGAAACAAATTATCAAAACAGTTCTTCTCAATATGCATGACATCCAACATGTGGTAGACCAACAAATCAGACCAACATGGAAAATCCCAAAATATGCTACATTTAATCCAATTGTGTTTTTTCCCCAAAACCAGAAAATTTATGTTGGTTTATTGTGGGACCAAAATTGATGGGAGGTAATGAAAATACAACTGATTTTAACTCCGAACCTGATAGCATTTTTTGAGGTTCATCCCTTTCAAATGTTCCTTTTCTGAAATGAGATCTGTTTCTGTGAAAAGGATGATCAGCTGGAAGAAATCTGCGATGACAGTCAAAATATCAAGGTTTATTTCCATGAATGAGAATAAATGATTTTTTCTCTCCCATACAGTAAGGACATGATTTATGACCATGTGTACTCCATCCAGATAACATCCCATAAGCCGGTAAGTCACTAATTGTCCACATCAATGCTGCTATCAGTATGAAATTCTGTTTCGTAGAAACATCATATGTACTGACACCATTACTCCACAATAAACTTAATTCATCAATCAATGGTTTCAAATAAACATCAATATTTTTCTTCAGATATCCTAGAATTAGTAAAGTCAAAAAGATATATGGCTCCTTCATCAACATCCATGGAGTTAAATTGTATGGAGTTAAAAAAATAGGCCAACATGAATATTGACTACCATAAGATCCAAAAGGACGAAAACCATCAGTGGAAAGGCTCAGTCGAACATTTCTAGCTTCTAAAGCAAAGGATGGATGCAATCTATCAAAATGTTTCCATGAATCACCATCGGTTGAATGATTCAAGCTTTTATCGGTTGAAATATTCGCTTTATGCCATGACATCATTGTTGATGTATTCTTAGACATGAATAAATGCTGAAGTCTGGATGTAAGTGGAAAATATCTCAACTGTTTTACAGGAATCAAACCAGACTTCCCATGTTTCCCTTCTTTATATCTCAATTTCCCACATGTGGGACAACTATCCAACGACTAATTTTCACCAGAATATAAAATGAAGTCATTTGAACATGCATGAATCTTCTGACAAGTAAGTCACAAATTTCGAACCAGTCTCTTACTCTCATAGTAATTTGCAGGAAAAACATTTCCTTCGGGTAACAGTGTTTTAAGCAAAGAAAATATCTGGTCAAAACAGGTATTTGACATACCGTTATCTGATTTGATAGCCATAAATTTTGCAACTGCTTCTAATTTTCTCATTTTGCAGCCAGTATATAATGCATCCTCAGCAGACCTCAACAATTCATAAAATTCAGACGGTGCCAACTCAGGATTTGAATCTATATCAGCCGGAGTTTCTGTATGTTGAACAGATGAACCTGCAACATCATGCACTAAATCTTGAAACCGGGACGGATCCGGAATCAAGTTGGTATCACTTACTCTGGAACTCCATTCACCGTGTTGATACCAAAAAACATAATCTGGTTGAAAACCGAAACGCAAGAGATGTCCCCCCACTTTGTCAAACGCGTCAAACGTTCTCAATGCACATTTTCTACAAGGGAATTTTATTTTGCCTTCTGAAACAAATTCTGGATTTTATGCCGCAAATGATAAAAAAGTCTCCACACCCTCTATATATACTGGATTTAAACCAGAACCGTTTGGATTTCTACGTTGATTTATCCATATGCGGTCATCTAATAATGACTGTTGACGACCTCGTTGTTCCATATTTTTCTATAAAATATAAAAGCATTACTGGTTTTGAATAATTTGTCATAAAAAACACTCAAGCAAGGATTTAATATGTTGAGAATAAAGAAAAACCTGTTACAAATATTGATAATTTTAATATTATATTGATTTTTTATTTTTTTAATAATACTAATATAATTTTTGCATAAATATTAATTATATAATAATAACATTATTACATTATTAGTATATTTTATTATTAATATTAAAATAATATAATTTTCTATATTATATACAATTCTCCTTTCATCTGTGTGTTTAACATTCTGTATCCACATGTAATATTTGCATTCAATTTCACCTCTCCATTGGCGAGTAGGTTGATAATTTTGAAAAAGAATGCAAATATTACATGTGGAGACAGAAAACAGACAGTTGAAAAGAGAATTGTATATAATATAGAAAATTATATTATTTTAATAATAATAATAAAATATACAAATAATGTAATATTGTTATTATTCCTAATTATTGGTAATTATTCCTAATTATTGGTAATTATTCCTAATTACTGGTAATTATTCCAAATTATTGGTAATTATTCCAAATTATTGTTAATTATTCCTAATTATTGGTAATTATTCCTAATTATTGGTAAATATTGGTAATTATTGGTAAATATTGGTAAATATTGGTAAATATTGGAAAATATTGGAAAATATTGGAAAATATTGGAAAATATTGGAAAATATTGGTAAATATTGATAAATATTGGAAAATATTGGTAAATATTGGAAATTATTATAAAATATTGGTAATTATTGGAAAATATTGGTAATTATTGGTAATTATTACTAATTATTACTAATTATTGGTAATTATTACTTATTATTGGTAATTATTACTAATTATTGGTAATTATTACTAATTATTGGTAATTATTACTAATCATTGGTAATTATAACGAATTATTGGTAATTATTACTAATTATTGGTAATTATTACTAATTATTGGTAATTATTACTAATTATTACTAATTAATGGTAATTATTACTAATTATTGATAATTATTACTAATTATTGGTAATTATTACTAATTATTGGTAATTATTACTAATTAATGGTAATTATTACTAATTATTGGTAATCATTACTAATTATTACTAATTATTACTAATTATTACTAATTATTATTAATTATTATTAATTATTATGAATTATTGTTAATTATTACTAATTATTGGTAATTATTACTAATTATTGTTAATTATTACTAATTATTGGTAATTATTGGTAATTATTACTAATTATTACTAATTATTACTAATTATTGGTAATTATTACTAATTATTGGTAATTATTACTAATTATTGGTAATTATTACTAATTATTGGTAATTATTACTAATTATTGGTAATTATTACTAATTATTGGTAATTATTACTAATTATTACTAATTATTACTAATTATTACTAATTATTACTAATTATTACTAATTATTATTAATTATTACTAATTATTACTAATTACTACTAATTATTAATAATTATTACTAATTATTGGTAATTATTACTAATTATTGGTAATTATTACTAATTATTACTAATTATTACTAATAATTACTAATTATTACTCATTATTGCTAATTATTGGTAATTATTACTAATTATTACTAATTATTGGTAATTATTATTAATTATGACTAATTAGTGGTAATTATTGATAATTATTTCTAATTATTACTAATTATTGGTAATTATTACTAATTTTTATCAATTATTACTAATTATTGGTAATTATTGGTAATTATTGGTAATTATTACTAATTATGGGTACTTATTGGTAATTATTAATAATTATGGATAATTATTGGTAATTATTACTAATTATTACTAATTATTGGTAATTATTACAAATTATTGGTAATTATTACTAATTATTGGTAATTATTACTAATTATTACGAATTATTCCTAATTATTGGTAATTATTACTAATTATTGGTAATTATTACTAATTATTGGTAATTATTACTAATTATTGGTAATTATTACTAATTATTGGTAATTATTACTAATTATCGGTAATTATTTGTAATTATTGTTAATTATTACTAATTATTGGCAATTATTACTAATTATTGGTTATTATTACTAATTATTACTAATTATTGGTAATTATTGGTAATTATTACTAATTATTGGTAATTATTACTAATTATTACGAATTATTACTAATTATTGAAAATTATTACTAATTATTACTAATTATTACTAATTATTATGAATTATTATTAATTATTGGTAATTATTACTAATTATTGGTAATTATTACTAATTATAGGTAATTATTACTAATTATTGGTAATTATTACTAATTATTGGTAATTATTATGAATTATTGGTAACTATTACTAATTATTGTTAATTATTACTAATTATTTGTAACAATTACTAATTATTGGTAATTATTACTAATTATTGGTAATTATTACTAATTATTGGTAATTATTACTAATTATTGGTAATTATTACTAATTATTACTAATTATTACTAATTATTACTAATTATTACGAATTATTGGTAATTATTACTAATTATTGGTAATTATTAAAAAATAATTGGTAATTATTACTAATTATTGGTAACTATTGGTAATTATTCCTAATTATTACTAATTATTACTAATTATTGGTAATTATTACTAATTATTGGTAATTATTATGAATTATTGGTAATTATTACTAATTATTGGTAATTATTACTAATTATTGGTAATTATTACTAATTATTACTAATTATTACTAATTATTACTAATTATTGGTAATTATTACGAATTATTAGTAATTATTACTAATTATTGGTATTTATTACTAATTATTAGTATTTATTCTTAATTATTGGTAATTATTACTAATTATTCCTAATTACCATTAACTATGAACAATGAATACTAATAATTTAAATTTATTAAGTAACAAAACAATGTAAACATAATTAAATTACAACTAATTAAGAATAATTGAAACTAATAAAAAATTTAAAATAAATATTAAATTAAAATGAACAAAAATACCTTTAAAATTGATCTGAGGTTGATCTCTGATCGTTGTTGAAAACTTCAATATCAACTCCGGAAAGAAAAATTAAACTCAAGAAATGTTGAACTCTAAAAATAGAGTTTTGAGAGAAGTAGAAGATCGATTTTGAGAATGAATGAAAAAAAACGGATGGGGGGTATTTACAGGTTAGAGTATTTGCGACGGGATAACCGTCGCAAATAGTCGAATTTGCGACGGTACCCGTCGCAAAATACCTTAGCCCGCATTGATTACGGTCAACGGTTAAATAGTTATTTGTGATGGGTCCCGTCGCAAATAATAACCTGCCGACATACTATTTGCGACGAGGGTATATTATCGTCGCAAATATCTTTTACCACCGCCGGTTATTTGCGATGGGCGGTAACCGCCCGTCGCAAATAACTTTCCCGCGATTTGGCGCGCAAAGCGCACCAGTCCTTTTGCTACGAAGAAAGCTAACTCGTCGCAAAGAAGTTTCTAACGGGACTATTTGTGACGGGATTTATCCCCGTCGCAAATAACCCGTCGCAAATTCCCATGTTTCCCGTAGTGATGCAAGTGTGCTATCGAAAGTTGACATCTCCTCAACTCTTGTTAAAATTATCTGCCTCTCATCTCTTAAGGTGGACTTCTATTTGAAAATTTTGTATAAAAATATCTGAGATTTTTGGTTTGACTCTAAGGTTATTGGTCATAAGAAGTCCAACTACAAGAGGAATATTTCTCGTGAACCCTATCATTTTAGTGTTCATTTGGAAAAGGATTGCCACACGGAGCGCAAGGGGGTATATCCTAATGATACAGGGAGAGAGGGTCAGAGTCATGCTTTAGGAAAGGTTTCACATGCCTCTCAACCAGATGACATCAATGCATGAGGTTCTTTCATAGGCTAATCTCACGGTCATAGTAACCCTTTTAGACAGTCTTCAGGTCATGACCATCATTCTAGATAGGCCCAGTTTGTTGATCATCTTGGTGTTAATGGTCGTCAACTTGTCAATAATATTCATCTATAAACCACTGAATCTTATATAAAACCTCATGATATAAAGGTGAACTGTTCTATGGATGTTTCACATGTAATTCAATGTGCCTCTCAATCTGGTGTTACAAATACGACTAGACATCATGTTGTTTCTCAATGTATTGTGTCACTGGTTGATCTTTCTAAGCCTATTAAGAAAGGTTGTTCCGTGTATCCTCTATTCATGGACTCCATAAAACATGTTCCTTATGAATATTGTGTTCAGTAGAGTGTGAATTATTATCAAAAGGTTTCGAATGTATTAAGGTCTTCAGAACTGCCTGGAAAATGGAGTAATGTCTCAGATGATGGAAGTGAAAAAGAGTAGCCGAGGGTTCTATTTGAAAACACTCAAATCCAATCTACAGGAAATGATAAACCTATTTCTTTTAAGGATGATTTTTTAAATGGAATGGGGAAAATGTCCAACAAAGAATGGTTGACTTTGAATCCTCCAAAAAGACGGCTGTGAAAGCATAATTTCAATATTCCAAGGAATTTTCAACCGTATCATCCAATACATCTACGGTCAAGCTCACTTCGGAGCAAGAAAGGTCCAAGGAAATGATCCTTCAAATTCTTAGTCATAGTAACTCATAGATGGAGTGGGAACCTGTTGATGATGCTGATTAGTCTGACTATGATAATGAAAATGATTTTATATTTTTATCAATAATCTGATATTCTGGATGAGGGCATGTCTCTTTTTGGGACATCGTACACCCTATTTCTAGCATGTTTTCTTTTTTTTCAATCCTTTTTAATATAAGGTATGTGGATTTCTCTTCTAGATTGACCCATTTTATAATTATAAATTATTATTTATTAGTAATTGATATTTATTATTAATTTATTAAAAATGATTAATAATATTATATTATCAATTATGTGATAGAAATGGAGAACCTAAATCCCACATCAAATTTTTGAATAATTTATAGGTTAATCCCTCCTATAAAAGGGATCCCGAGGTGATAGTTTCTATCAAAATTCCAAACTACTTTTATTGCAGTAATTCTTGATATTAAATTTCAATTATATTTTGCGGAAATATATATATATATATATATAATTAAATATACAAACATGTATATTTAAATTATGTTTTTTACTGAAAGGTGGCATCTCTGATTCCACCTTTCTACATTAGTTTAAAAAATATTTTTAACCTAAAATTATTTAAATAAATATATTTTTTCAAAATAAAAACATATAAACACATGGAATCCATGAGGTCATCATTAATCGAGTTGCATTAGTGCGCGCAACTATTGAGCTATGATTGAATAATCAGAGGTAGGTATGTGGTAATAGTGCATTGTGTCACTTGTCTTGTAAATTTGTGGTATGAGAGAATACAACTTTTTTTCGTAAATAAATAAATAAAAAGTGTCTAGGGGATGATCAATAAATCAATTTTAATAAAAATATTATAGCCATGTCATCCTGGGGGATTTTGGTAACAGTTATGAGGATTTAGTTGGTAATGAGAATATGGATAGACTAGGCATGATGAAATGACCAATCCAAGGTTGAACCTCAACATAATAGATGATGAATTTTGTATAATGAAGAGATTAAAACTTGTAGTACCGAGGAGTCATATTTGGGTTGATGATCTAGGAGTAGTAAGGGATGAACCGAATGGTGTGGTATATAGAATCATTCATATAATGTGTAGTCATAAATGTCATTAGACCTTCCAATGATTCCTAGGGATATTCCCCCATGTTCCATGAATGGGTGATAATTTACCTTTTAAATCGATGATCAGAGGTGAGATGTTTTTGCCCCACCTAGCCATCATTTTTGGTTCTGGGTGGAACACAAGTTATTGGGTTCAAAGAGGAATGTAGGACACGATGAAAATTATGATACTAAGGTGGGGAGAATGATGTTAGTCATATTGAATGTATATTAAGTTGTTTGATATAGTGTTGGATGGGGTCTTATCCTTGACTATAGCCTCTAATTGGTCTAAATGTAGTCATAAGTTCTATGAGATGGTGGTGTGTTGGTTCTCATTGTATAAAACAATGGTGGACGTGGAAGATTAAGGATTTTGCCACATGTGTTTCATCAGAAGTCTGGTCTAGAATTTTTTTGGTGTTCCAAGGTGACAATAGTGTTCATTTGATATTTAAGACACTAAGGTTAGGACTATTCATAATGAATCAACAAGAGAATAAGAGTGTTTTGAGATAGATCATCCTATGGAGGTTTGACTTGTGTTCATGGTTGAAGTTGGTTGTGATGAGTGACAATCACATTGGGCATGTAATACTAGATAATGTTGTTAAATTAATAGTGTTGGATTTGGGTGTGGTATGTTGATGTGAATGTTGAGGCAAGGCCAGATGTCAAAAAGGATCTTAGGAGCGAGACAATGAGTTCTGGAGATGTGACATGATGAAAGTGGACTGGTGCAAACTTGTGGAATCAACCTGAAAGGTATGGTGTTTTAAGTTTTTGGAAATTGATAATCGCACGATATGTATGATATTAGGGTAAAGTGTTTAAAGTGATTGGTTTAGTGATGCATTAGATGATGAGGTTTTGGGTGTGTAGTCTGTTTAGGGTCACTTGGATCGGAAAAAACAAGTAGAAGGATAGTAAAACAATGTTTTTTAGAATGATCCCCATGCAGGAAACATCAAAGTGTGATCCATTAGTCTCAGAAGTTCTTATGGGTTCATATTGTGGTTTAATTGTTATATAGTGGGATATTGTAAGGCCCCATGTCTTGTACAAGAGTTTAAATTTATAGAGTTTTGAGTTTTTTTTAGTGCACATGCCTAATTTTAAATCGGGGTCTAAAATGGAATTTTTGATGGTTATACATTAAAAATGTGTTTTTTTGGATTTTTAATGGCCCAATGGGAGGCTTGGTTCTTGGATAAGTCTTGAGATATTTGGGGTTTGAAATTTTAGTTTCATTGGAAACAATACATGTTTCATTGTAAATTCTAACCATGCACCTCAACATCGCTATATGACATTTAAAGGCATGTAGTTGTTTTAACTATGTGTTTATTACGGTAAATCATGCACCTAATTATATATGGGTCCATAGGTAAAGATGAAAGTTGGTCCATGATTTTCAAACTATTCAGTAAAATAGCAAGGGTGGATGTTTTGGGATAGAGTTGAAAACATGATTAGCACATGGTTTAGAAAAACATGTGGCCAAACCATTTTTCCTTTAAAAAGTGGATTTTTTATAAATTTTACCTTATGGGTTTTTAACTCAAATGCTCCCCTTTCTCCTCCATTATTATCTTAGTAGCTGCTTACACACCCTCTTTCTCCTCCCTCTTCTCCATGGAAAATTTCCCTCTTTCTCTCTATATTATTGTCTGATTTTACATCGGTCTATGACATTGGAATGCTAGAGGTTATGCTATGATTTTTTTTAATCAACTTATATTTTCCCTTATAAATTATTATTTGTTAGAACTAGTTTTATGAGAAACTATTCCATCAAATAATGGTGGAATCATCTTGAGATAACGAGGATTATGTGTTTCTAAGTAAGAGGGTGTCCCGAGACTATATTTTCACATTATCGACCATAATTACAGTATAGGTATGTGGTTGGGTATTTTTTCCTAGTGTTTTGGGGATTTTTTTTGTCTTATCTTATATTTCCAATTCTAGTTGATCGGTATTTAGCCTGGGAAATTTTTTGAAAGTTGGCATGGACCTCTAGAGGGTCGTTGGTCTTGGCTTGGGTATGAGGGGAGTATATTATGAGTGGTTTTTCTTTTTTCACTATGTTATTCAGGTGGATTACTTTGTTTTAATTTTTAAATTAATTTCAATGATATTATAATAAATTAATATTTCTATTTTCAGTGTGATATGGGGTTGTGGATTGTTTGGGTATTATCCAATAGTATTAGACAAGCATGAGTGGCTGGTTTTCTAGATAAGTGTTAAACTGGAAATGATTATTTTAAGTAATTGGTCCCTATTTTATCCCATATACTTATTTTATTTTCAAATTTCATGGTTTTTTTGTTGACATATTGAGTGTTAGACTTAGAATTAATATTATAACATTAAATATGAGTAACATTTTATGCCCTTAGGCATAATTCTAATTGGTTACTTTAATAGTGAACTACTTTGGATGCCTCATTGAGACTTAGACCAAAGGAAATAGTTATGTAAAAGTGTAAAATATAATTTTTATAATTAAATTAAATATTTTATAATTGGTTTGATTTTTATAAACATGGACCTTATTTATAAAATAAATACCTTTATAATTAAAAATGATTATACCTAATTTCAGACTTTTGTAACTGGTTTTTTTATGGAGACTTGTGTTCCTTGAAATGTTTTTATCCATCTTTCCAAAAGTGAGTTTGAATTAATATGACATAGATGTTAATGAACCAATTTAAAGTGAAATTCCAATGTAATGCCTTATATTAGAAGCGAAACACCAATGTGGCTAATAAATGGGGAAACTTTTGATAGCCTTTCCTAAAATGAAAGGTTAGATAACTGGATGACCAAGACTTGTTAAATGGAAAACATTAATTTATATTAAAGGAATTAAATTTTACATTTTGAATTAGTGTTTTTTCCAAATAAAGTGGAATTGTGAAATGAATTGGCTTCTGTTAAAGTGTCAGATTGAGTGAGCGTAGTGAGTTGTAAATATTGTAGTTGTATATACCTTTTGAAATGGAAAATTGATATGGCCATATAAATAATAATTATGTTAAATGTAAATTCTTTTAGGTAGTTATAGAACATGATGTAGGGAATGTTGGGATGAGCACCTAGATTCCATGTGTTGCTTGATGATTGAGAATACTAATATGAGAACCCTGATTCCATTCCGTACATGAGTTAGTAATGACATGATGTGATCTATAGATTCCACGTGATACATAAAATTTGGGAACACCAAGATGAATATAAAGATATTGTACAACATATTGTTTTAGGGAATTCTTACATTGGTGTCAAATTCCATTGGAATTTCGATATGAGTGCTCGAATTCCACGTGTTACTTTGATGATACCTGGGAATCGAAGGATGAGTTCATGGATTCCATGTGGTTAATTATGGAGGTATAGTCATCATGATTTGAACAAATACACCTTAGTAATGTTTGATGTAGGTAGGACCAGACCCTAGGAATCACTATGCAGGTCGATAAATCAAGGGTTTCATTATTTGTTTATTTTTTTATCACCTGCTCCATTCAGGTGTATCTCACATGCACTTGATTATCAAAATTGATATTTTAGGGACATCATTGGTGATAGCCTACTCCTTCATGGGACAACATGGAACTTGGGTGCCTCATTATATGTAACTTGTATGTAGGGATAGTCCAGGGTAATGTACTAATGGTGTGGTATTCAAGTTATGCTGCAATGATAGAGCTTGGGATCTTGGGACTAGGCAAGGACTCAGGACCATTTTTCATGTTTCTTCCAGTTTTTATTTTGTTTTTAATTTGGGGATGATGTACTTATGACCCATCATGAATGTATGACTTCTTAATGCACTCTATTCTATTTATGTTGGACTAGTAGATTTTTATCTTCTTACCCTTGGTGGTTGGATTTATAACATTCCTTTGGGATATTTATCAAGATTTTTATGTTTTACATTACATTTTTTACTATCATTTTACTCTAATAAGTAGGTAAAATCTCCCCTTTATCCCACCTTAGACCCACACTGCTTGTTGGTATCCTCTAGAATACAGGGAGGCATGCCTGAGTTATTATGGTGTTTCCAGGTCAGGGCATTACAATACATGTATACACATACCCATACATAAAATTACATACATGTTCATGAACATACGTAATCATACATATGCATACATACACATACTATATAAACATACACATGATACATAAACATAAACATATGTACATGTATACAATTTTCATATACATAAATACACAAACATACACACACATATGCATAAACATACACATATACATACACATACATACACACATACATGCACTGACATCCACATGCACACATACACATATTCATACACATAAACATATTCATACACATACATACATATATGTACACATACATACATATATGTACACATACATACATATATGTACACATACATACATATATGTACACATACATACATATATGTACATCTACATACATGTACATATGCTCAGACACACACAGACACACAAACATACATACACCAACACATAAACACACACACACAACACATATATACTGAAACAATAAATACATACACGCAGATACAGACATACACATGCGTCTACACACATACACATTCATACACATTCATACTCATTTATACAAATATTTGTACATATATTGTAAATTATATAATATTAATATAAAAATATAAATTCAAATATAAGATAATTAATTTAATATATTCATTTATATATTTATATAACTTTTTAAATAAAATATTAAAATATTAAAATCATATTCATATATACATTTTGTAATTATTGAATATAAATATACTATTAAAAATTGATTCATAATAAAAAATCGATAGTTTTTTATATATGAAATTATGAAAATAAAACTGATAATAATTTTGTATTACAATATAGTTATATAAATCTTCTTTATATATTTTATATACACACATATACTTATTATTATATAATTTTTTTCTAAAAATATATAAGTATGTATATAAAAATTAAATTAATCTTTGTACCATTTATCAGTACACTATTCTCACATTTAAAGTTAGAGATTTTACTTGTGCTAAGAAACGTTGATAAATGGTGCCTTTATTGGTGTAAAAAAACAATGATACAATTCACCATTTTATCAGTGTTTGTAGTTAGGACTGATAAAAATCCCTCCTCTACCGACTCTTATTTTTAGTGCTGATAAATATCAGTGTTGAATATCACATGCTCTGTAGTTACCACTGATAAACATCCCCCCATTTTTCAATTGTTTATTGATATTTGTTGTTGAATATATGATATATCCACATGTAACTTAATAATAATAAATATATTTGGTATAAAACTTATTTTGAAATGTTTCTATAAATTAAAGAAAAAATGTTTAGTGAGATCAATGAGTAATATGCACGAGTTGATGATGATGAAATAAATTGAATATTTGTTTTTATTACGTGGATTTTTTGTTTTCATTATTATGTGATTATTCTGGATCTAACTGCATTCTAGCTTCTGGTGCAATTTGTGGGTGATTATTAAAACTGAGTCTGGAAACCCTGATCTTGCACCAATCTTGGGTGATTTCAGTTCCTGTGGAGATCGAGAGCTTTCATTCATAATAGTTTATCTTCAGATCTAGATATAGTACGAATGGTGTGTGATTTATAGATCAAGGAAGGAAGGGTGATCACTTGTTTTCAAATAAGAGATCCAGCAGACTATTCATGATCCATTATTGGAGGTTTTCTAATCTAGGTATAGTAGTGTTCTTACGCAATCTTTAGGGGGCGTCTTTGTTTTTATGTGTTTCAAGATCAATGGAAGTTTCAGTCCAGTCATAGATTCACATTCTAGGAATGGATCTTGTACATGATTCCAGAATTAGTAGAAATCAAATCATCATTAAATTGTGTGTAGAGGAGATCCACTAGACAGTGGTAATATATCCATTTTTAAAAGTGTTTACCTTTTTCTTTTTGTACTTTCGAATTTGTCAGGTGATTTTGTTCATTATCTATCATTCTTATTAGATTGTATCTTTTTAATTTTTAATTTTTATCATGATAAAACATGTGGTTCTGGAAGTTTTCTTGTACATAATACCAAAATAGGTCTGAAACACATTAAATCCATGTGTTATTTCCTATTTCGCATTTTTGTTTTATTGACCGTTTAAATTGTTGAATGTCCCTTTTCTTCATGAATTAATTAAAAATATCGTATTAATTTTTTTATTTATATTCATTTTATTTATTATTCTATTTATTATTGAATTATCATTTTTATTGCTACTTTCATTATATCTCATAGTTTGGGATTATTTATGTTTAGGAATTGGTTTTACAATTCTGGAACACCATATATGAATCTAGAATTTTAGTTCATATTTTATTTTTGATTTTAGTATGTTGAATCTTCATAAAAATATCAATTTATTTTTTTATGGTAATTCGTACAAGAAAATAAAGAAGAGGAAGTATTCATAAGTTGCCTTTTGTTTTCAATGATTTTTTTGAAGAAAATAAATCACTTTACATTGTTTTGGAAAAAATTGTTTTGGTTTTTTGATTTGAAAATAATTGGACTCTTGTTTTTTGAAAATTTGTTTTTAGGATTAGAAGGAAAGAATGAAACTAGAATTAATGGAATGTAATGATACTTTCCAATGTTAATTATGATGATACTTCACTATTTTCGAATTATCAAAAATCATAAGTATGTGGTAGAACATATGAGGCATGCTTGATAAAATAAAGATGAATGTAAATGTGTTGGTGATGATGACGATGGAAAAGTGGTGGACCTGATTGTTTTTCAAAAATAATTGTTACCTAATTGTTTTTCATCATACTCATGTGAATGTGAAATGAAATTAGTGCTGAAAGTAAATGAAAATAAGTTGTGAAGGTGATTGAAAAGGAGTGGAAAAAGTGATAGAAAATAAGTGGTGAAAGTGAAGGAATTGAATCATTGAAAGTGAAAAGATTAAAGTGGAGAAAGTGAATGAAAAGGAATGGTGATCATGAAAATTCATTCTGATGAAAAAAACATGACCATCATTCAGAAATTGTATTCAATTTATTTTTCATCGGACTCAGAGTCATGCTGATGAAGATTATTGCCGATAAAAAAATTCTTGCATGTCATGCCGACATAATATTCACTTTTTTTTCATTGAACTCATATTTGTGCTGATGAAAATTCATGCCAATGGAATTGTAATTTCAATGAAAGTAGAGACGATTCATGTTATGACCACATGGTAATGACAATGTTTTTCATCAGACTCAGAGTCATGCCGATGGAATAGTCAGGCTGATAGAGTAGTCATGATAATGAAAGAAGAGATGATGACAATCATGCCGACATGGTAATGACCTTGTTTTTCATCGGACTCAGTGTCGTGCCAATGGAATAAAAATTTCTATGAAAAAGGAGATGATTCCTATCATTCCGGCATTATAATGACATTGTTTTTCATTGGACAATGAGTCGTGCCGAAGGAATAGTCGATCCAATGGAAGAGGAAAGGGTCGTGGTGATGGAAAAGAGGAAAGTGTCATGCTGATGGAATAGTCATGATGATTGGAATAGTTGTGCCGATTGGAATAGTCATATAAATGGGAATAGTCATGCAAGTGGGAATAGTCATGCCAGTGGGAATATTCATTCCTATGGAAATAGTTGCGCTGATGGAAATAGTTATGCCATTGGAAAATAGGAAAGAGTTGTGCCGATAGAAAGAGAAAGTGAAGAGATGATTTCTGTCATGCCGAAAGGGTAATGGATTTGTCTTTCATCAGACTCACAGATGAAAGTGAAAGAATATAGATGGTTCTGATTAAAGACCATCATATTGAAAAACAATTGTACTCAACTATAGTACCCACATTTTTTATATTTCTAAATGAAAAATTGTTTTGGATTTATAGAATAAGAAATGGGTATGACGATACAAGTTAAAGAGCCTAAGTTTGAGATGAAGTTTTGAGATGATTCAAGAAGCTTCATGAAATAGTGAGAATTTCAAAATGAATCCCATAATTTCAGGGGAAATTAAAATTTGTGAAAAATTTGAGTGAGTAGGAAAAAAATTTGGATTCCCACCAATTTTCACCCATAAATTGAGGAGGTACACTGTACATTCTGACAATGAGTACTATTTAAAATAGAAGAGATAAAAGTGCTGGTTTTCAAGGAGAGTAAGAAATTTTTATGTGGTGCTGATTCTATTTTTTATGACTATTTCATACATGTTTTGAAGTGGTGACGATTCTATTTATCTTGAAAATAGTATAAAAGTTTTAATTTTTTTCCAATTATATTTTTATTTACTATTCCATACCTATTTTGAAATGGTGTCGATTCTATTTGTCATGATTATTGTATGAAATTATTAGAGTGGTGGAGATTCTATTCTATTGTATAAAATCTAAAGATAAGAATGAAAAGAATTGGACTGGGAGAATCGTACTCAGGGTAATCAGACAAATTGTTTTACTTAGTCCAAGAGGTTCTTATATTTCTTCTAGGTAAGGAAAAATAAGAATTGTTTTACAATTGAATGAATTTGGTTAATTGAATAGAAGCACAAGTAATATGAGATGTTAAAAAACAAATGTATTACACTATTATGCTAAGAGGGTTAACATAAACTAGTTTTATTTTTTCATAATGCTACATGAGTGTAAGGGTACATTCTACTCATTATAATCAAAGGAGTGATTTCTAGTGGATTCTATAGAATTGGATAAATTCCAAACCATACCAAGTATGTAGCTATTCTTATTAAAAATTGAACCCAATAAATATTTTTTTTCCTTTGATTGTGTGTTGATTTGTTTCTTAGTGGGGAATTAAAATCATTAAGAGGAGGTGACAGTTGTTTTAATTGAATATAAATATAATTGAAAATATTGTATCACTAACTCACCCCTAACCCTCTTAGGGATTAAATAAGTCGACTTGGCACTTTCCATTGGTATCATATCATAGTTCCCTTCGTTATTCTTTGATGATAAAGAACATGACATGTGTGAATAGTAAATGTATTCCAATCATTGATGGAATGAAACATCATATCTAGAAATATAGAATGTTTCCATATTTTATGCATATCAGTTATGATGTTCTTGAAGCTACATAAGATGGGATTCCTTCTATTGATGATAGTGCTCCAATTACACCTACTGATTAGAAGTTTCTTGTGAATTATGGAAGGGACAAGAATGATATATTTTCATCAATTTCAGAATATGAATTCCTTAGGGTGAATGTTGTTTCCACAGATAATGGTATATGTGATAAATTGAAAAACATATATGAAGGAAATTCAAAAGTGAAGAGGAAAAGTTACAAATATAGTGATTAAAGTATGAAGAATTGAATATGGGTGAGCGTGAATCTATCAGGAAATTCTTTACCTGGGTGAATGTAATTGTGAGTACAATCAGATGTCTTAGTGAAAAGCATAATGAAACTACAATTTTTAGAATGATCTTGAGAATCATACATGAAAACAACGATTCAAATGTTTCTTCGTTTGAAGATAAAGATCCAAAAAAACTATCTCTTGAGGAATTATATTTCACTATTAACACATATGAAATGAGAAGAGAGATTGCTATGAAGAGAAAAAAATGATAATAGAGAAATGTCATTCAAGGCTATGAAGAAAAAAAAAGTTAAAGATGATTTTTATTGAAGATGAATCTCATGATTTTGACTCTGAAAATGAGGTATGTAAAAATCTCAATGAAATCATAACCTTATTTTCTAACAATATTATGAGATGTAAAAGTAAATTCAAAGGGAAACATCCATGGAATTGTTATGAATGTGGGGGAGTTGGTCACATTACGGATAATTGCCCACAAATAATGAAAGAAGAGGATAGTGATATTGAAGAATGAAAACAAGAATATTGTTGAAGAAAAAGGGAGACAAAGGAAAAAAAATATTAAAGTAAAAAAGAAGAAGATTATTTCCAAAGATGATTAAGAAGAAGGGAGTGATTCAGAATCTGAAAAATCCATTGAGTATAGTAATTAAAATACTTTCATTTCAATAGTGAATAATTAATAATTCATAAAGAGTAGTTCTGAAGCAGATGAAATTCAGCTTGAAACGTATTTTAAAGGAGATTTGAAATAATATATGAGAAATATCATAAGGATTGAAGAGAAAACAAAGTTATATGATGAATTATCAAAAAACCAATAATGTTTTTCTAGTGATAAAAAAATATTTTTAATGATATTGATGGTTTAGATATGTCTTTCGAAGGTAAAATGAATGATAATGTGCCATTGGAAGTGAAGATGATGGAAAAAGAATAAGAGTTGGAACATATCCAAAAAAACTCTTTAAAGCTAAAAAGTAAAGTCGATGATTACAAAAATCTATCTCTAATGACGGTTAATAATCTCATAATTAGAAAATTTATAAGGATAAACAAAATATGCCTTCAAAGGGTGAGAAGATGAATAGAATTGTGTTTGAAAATAAGATTTTAATGAAAGTTATGTATGTGGTCAGTGTGAAAACTACAGATGTTACAAAACAACTTAGTCTGAAAAGTTTTATCTAGATATCAAAAATATTAAAATACTTATAATCCTATATAGTCTGAAAAGAAAATAATGAAACCAATTTAACGATAAAAGAATATGGTTGAAGTGTTTTTTCATAATTCTTATCATTATGGAGGTTTTAGAAAAAAATAAACATCATATGGGAATTGCTGGCATTGTAGAGAATTCGGGCACATAATAAGTATGTGTTGGTTCAATCAGCAACATTATTATTATCCCATGGGTTATGAATTGAAGATATTTTGGGGGGATTAAATCTTCTCATTGAAAGAAAAATGTGAATGTTGTCTTGAAAAAAATTGAAAATAATGAAGTGACGATTAAAAATATGTCCCACCCCTTGGAAACTATTGGTTAAAGATGTGAAAAACCTAGAAACCTTGAAAAAAGATGTATTGTTTTGTTACTGACTCAGAAAAAAGATTCTCAATTCTGAAAATCTGATGCCAAATAATTGATAGAATGAAGAAAATGTTCTTGTTGATGACACTACTTTAAAAGCAATGAAAGGATAATGTTCCTAGATACTTGATAGTGGGTTTTCTTACCACATGACAGGAGACATGAAATTGTTTATAAATGTTAAAGGTTATAATGAAGGAACATTGACATTTGGAAATGATTAATCATTATAAATCAATGGTTTTGGGTCATCCATCGTTGGAAAAGAATATATGAAATCAACCAAAAAATTGAATGTTGATGGGCTAAAACAAAACCTGCTAAGTTTTCCACAATTTCATAATGAGGGTAAGAAGGTTATCATCATGAAAGAAGGATTTTTTAATGAGTAAATAATATGTAAATATTTTTACAATAGGACAACGTATGAAAAAAAATTTGTTTTAGGTTGGTGATTCACATAACACATTTTACTTGAGTATGGTGGAAGAGAATCAGTTATGGCATAAAAGGATTGTAAATATGTGTCAGAGAATCATGAGAATGTTATCTAAAAGAGACAGTGTTTGATACATTCTTGATATGCCAAGAAGAGGAGATTGGTGTTGCACTATCTTCAAGATTGGAAAAATTACAAATGTTGTGAATAAGAAATTTGATATTTTTTCAGAACAACCCCTGATGCTAATAAATTCCAAAATATGTAGTCTAATCAGAAAACAATCAACGCATGGAGATAAGTACTTCATTACATTAATTGATGATTTTAAACATATTACTTGTGTTATGATCACGATGAAAAAATCAGACACCTTGAAAATCATTAAATGTTTTAGAAGAAAAGTTGAGAATGAATGTGAGTATCCTCTGAAGAAGTTGAGAACTGATAATAGTGGTGAATACAGATGTAAAGAGTTTGAAGTCTATATTTATAAGAATGGAATTTTCCATGAGTATTTCTATCTGTACACTCCCCAAAAAATGGGGTTTTTAAAATAAGGAATAGAAGCTTGGGGGAAATGGGAAGAACCAAGTTACCTTAGCATGGTCTTTCTCATTATTTTTGGAGACAAGACATGAGTAATGCTATTTATATTTAGAACCATTATTTCAAGAGGCCCCAATCAGGAATGAATCCCTACGAATTGTTCTATGGAAAAACTCTAAGTTTGAAGAACATTAGAGAATTTAAGAGTCCTTTTATTAAAAAGAAGAAAGGTGGAAACTATTGTATGTTTGAGTAGAAAGGTGAGGATGGAATATTTAATATATATTCTCTAGAAGGAAGAGGGTACATATTCTGAAAAAAATAAGCAAAAATTATTGTCGATTCAATTGATGTAAAATATATTTAAATATATGAGAAAGAGAAACATGTTCATGTAGACGATGAAGATAAGAATGACGGAGAAGATAATTATAAAAAGGATACAAACAATAGAATTTCTGATAAATGTGAATAATCAAACTCAAGTATCTCCAATGATGAGGAACAAAATTAAAAATCTTATCCAAGGTAGAGAAAGCATGTGGAAGCATAGAATATAATCGGTGATCAACATCAGAGGGTTCAAACAAGAAGAAAAACCAATTCAATTACACATACTTCTTTGCTTTAAAAAGTGGAAAAAATTGATGAGAAATAATCTTTTGAGCTTTTAGAATGGGTTCAAGACATGAATGAAGATTAGGATCAGATTGAAAAGAATAAGACATGGGAACCCAAATCCATTCCTAAAATCAAAAACATCATTGGAAAAATGTGGGTTTTCCGGAACAAACTGAGTGAAAAAGGTAAATTTATATGAAATATTGCACAATTCGTTTGCAAAGGGTATTTATAGATTTAGGGTATTGATTTTGATAAAACCTTAGCTCCAATGGAATGAATTGAAACAATAAGAATCTTTCTTGCTATTGTTGCATAACGAGGCTACTTGATCTTTCAAATGGATGTTAAATCTGCATTTCTAAATGGTGATCTGGGAGAATATGTTTATATTGAACAAACTTGTGGAATTGTACATGGAAAAGATTAATGTACTGTGTGAAGATTGAAAAAGGAATTGTATGTCCTAGAAAAAGCTCTGAGGAATGGTATTCTAAATTGGATACATTCTTAAGATAGATTAATTTTAACAAAGGAAGAGTGAATAACAATGTTTACATTAGATAATGTAATGAGTATTACCTTAGTTTAATTTTTTATATTGATGATATTATCTTTTTTGGGAATGAAGAAGAATGCTGTGAATGATTTTTTGAAGAGATTAAAAATGTTTTTGAAATGTTGATGCTAGGAGAAATGAAATACTTTCTTGGGTTGAAAATCCAACAAAATAAAGAATACATTTTTTATATCCCATGAGAAGTATGAAAAAGAACGTATCAAGAGGTTTGTAATGGAAAATTCAAAAAATGTTTCCACACCAATTTTAGTGGGAACAAATCTGAGTAAACATGTAGAAGGAAAAAAAGATGATCAAAAAAATAATATCAGAATCTTATTGGAAGTATTTTGTATTTTACTACCTCATGAGTTGAAATTGTGTAAACATTTAACATTTATATAATGATTCATAGTGATCCAAAATAATCACATTTACTTACTAAAATATGATTTATGAGATGCAACAAAGGAACACTTAACTTTTGAATCAAATATGATAGCTCAAATGGTATTGAATTGTTTGGTCATTTAGATGCAGATTGGGCATCAAATGTTGATGATAAAAGATCCACATCATGTGGCGTATTCAATCTGGGAAAGAATTGTGTTAGTTGGAATTCAAAGAAACAAAATTCAGTAACTCTCAGTACATTTGAAGCTGAGTATGTTTCTGATACTCAAGCTGCTACTCAACTTATGTGGATTAAAACACAATTGGAATATTTACTTATTAATGTGATGTTACCCTTGCTACTGGGTTGTGAAAATCAATGTTCTATCAATATCACCAGGAATCCAGTGCAACTTTATCAGTCAAAACATATCGATATCAAATACCATTTCATAAAAAATAATGTCGAGATGAATTAACTGAATTTTTAGTTTGTTCCAACATCAAATAAAGTTTCTGATATTTTCACAAAATATTTATCTAAGGGATCATTCTAAAAAATGAGGTTGAACATGGGTGTCCAACTTCTTTCCCTTCATGGTTTAGGTATGGATATTTTTACCTTCTCTCATCTTACCTTTGGATTGTTTTGTAAAGGGGTATAATTGCATTGTTTCATAAATTTATTTCATTAAAGATAGAGTTTTGGGTAGGCTATGTATTCTCCATTGTTTTGTATTTGAACTATTCTAACTATTTTTTAGAGTGGTTGAAAAAAAGATATTGATTTGTTTTCCAGAAATAATGAAGAAATGAAAAAGGTTATAATGATAATTTTAGATAGAATTTTTTTTCTATTAATGATTATTATTTTCTAAAAAGTGTTAGCTCATTTAGGATTAGAATGGTTGATATGCAATCCATTTATAGAGGTTACAGAGTTCATTGATTTATGAAACTTGTTTGACAAAAAAATTTAAAGGGGTATATTATTACGACCAAGATGATGATAAAGGCGATGAAGGTTTCAAGATTTTTTTTTCGAGGTCGGTTTTAAAGAAAATAAATCACTTCACTTTGTTTTGGAAACAATTTTTTTGGGATTTTGTTTTGAAAAGAATCAGACTCTTATTTTATGAATGTTTCTCCTCCAGATAAGAAGGAATGAAAGAAACAATAATCAATATAATGTTATGCTACATTCCAATGATATGTGGAGATGCTTTTTTGTTTTGTAATTCTCACAAATAATAAGTATGTGGTAGAACTTAGGACTCAATATTGATGAAAGAAAAACGAAAGTAAATCTATTGGTGGTGATGCTGATGGAAAAGTAGTGGGGCTGATTATTTTTCAAAATCATTATTAACTATTAGTTTTTCATTATACTCTAGTGAAACGGAAAGAAAAGGAGTGGGAAAATGATAGAAAAGAATCGGTGAAAGTGAAATAAAAGGAGTTGTGAAGGTGAAAGAAATTAAGTGTTGAAAGTGAAATAAAAAAAGAGGTGAAAGTAAATAAAAGATATGGTGAATGTGAATGAAAAGGAATGTAATTGTGAAATTTCAAAGAGATGTAGGAAAACATGTATGTCATTATGACATACTATTCAATTTGTTTTACAATAGACTCAGAGTCATGCCAAAAAAAATAAATGCTGATGAAGAAAGCCATGAATGTCATGCTGAAATAGTATTAACATGGTTTTTTATCAGAATTAGTGTCGTGCCGATGAAAATTCAATTTGATGGAATAGTCATTTTGATTAAAGAAGAGATGATTCACGTCATGCCAACATGGTAATGACATTGTTTTTCATTGGACTCAGATTCGTGCCGATGGAATAATTGTGCTGATGAAATATTCATGCTAATGAAAGAATAGATGATGCAAGTCACAATGACATGGAAATGAATTTTCTTTGCAAAAGACTCAGATTCAAGCCAATGGAATATTCGTGTTGATGGAATAGTCATGCCGATGAAATAAGAGGTGTTTCCTTTTAGGCCGACATGTTAATGACATTGTTTTTATTGGACTTAGAGTCGTGCCGATGGAATAGTTGTGCCGATGTAATAGTTGTGCAGATAGAAGAGGAAATAGTTGTTCCAATGTAAAAGAGGTATGAGTTATGCCAATGTAATAGTCCTATCGATGGGAATAGTCATGATGATAGGAATAGTCATGCTGATGGGAATAGTCTGGTAAATGGGAATAGTCTTGTGAATGGGAAGAGTCTTGCTAATCGAAATAGTTTCGCTGATAGAAAGTTGAAAAATTCATGTCAATTGTAAGAAAAAGTGAATAGATGATTCGTTTCATGCCTACAAGTTAATGAATTTGTTTTACATTGGACTCATAGGTCAATGTGAAAGAAAATAGATGGTGCCTATTAAATACCATTATACCCAAAAATACTAATACTCAACCATATTACCCATATTTCGTGTTTTTATAAAATAAAAATTATTTTGGATTTGTAGAATAAGAAATGGGTATGGTGATACAAATGAAAGAGACAAAGTTTGAGATGATGTATTGAGAATATTATCGAAGCTTCGAGAAACCACAACGAATTCAAAATGAGTCCCATGATATTAGTGGGAAATTCAAATTTGGGAAAAATTTGAGTGAACGGGAATAAATTTTGGATTCCCACCAATTTTCACCTATAAAAGGTGGAGGTACATTGTTCTTTTTGACAACGAGTACAATTCATAGAAGAGGGGAGAAAAGATTTGGGTTTTAGAGAGAGAAATATGTTTTGATGTGGTGATGATTCTATTTGTATTGACTACTGCATATATGTTTTGAAGTGGTTTTGATTCTATTTATATTGACTATTTCGTACATGTTTTGAAGTGGTGTCGATTCTATTTGGCTCGACTATTTTATGCAAGTATTAGATTGGCCCTGATTCTATTCTATTTTATTCAATCGAAATATCAGACTGAAAAGAATTAGATTGGGGGCATTCTACTCAGGTTAATTGGACTGATTGTTTTATATAAATCAAGAGGTTCTTACCTTTCTTTTGGGTATATAACGGAAGAATTGTTTTACAATTGAATATATTTTGTGAATTTATTAAAAGCACATGTAACATGAGATGTTACAAAACAAATTTATTTCTCTATTGTGCTTTGAGGGTTCCCATGCACTAGTTGTATTGTTTTATAGTGATACATGAGTGTAAGGGTACATCCTACTCTTTGTAAACCATGGATTAATTTCTAGTGGATTGTTATAGTATTTCATCATTTCCAAACCATACGAAGGATGTATCTATTCTTTTTGAATTGTGAACCATATAAATATTTGTGTTCTTTTGGTTGTGTAATGATTGGTTTCTTAGTAGGGAATTAAAATATTTAACAGGATTTGAAGGTTGTTTCAATTAAATAGAAATATAAATGAAAAATCGTGTAACTAATTCACCCCTCCCCTCTCAGTGATACAATACTCTGACTAGCCACTTTATATTTTTACCTACCATTATTTTCTGGTTTAATGACCACATTCGGTGTCGGTATGTGTTGTATTTATTGATGTAAAATTATTTGAATTTTATCCTTGTATTTTTAATGGAATGCATAATTATATTTTCTATTTATCATATTTATGTAACAAACTATAAATAAAAATTATTTTCATATTTTTGAATTTTTGAAAACCAAAATACCCAATAGATATTCCGCTATTTCTGGGGGACCATCTCTCATATAGGGGAATCCCCACAATTGATGACATGAATTAATGTATGCTATATCAAATATCATTTACAAATTATACCACATTGGATGATTTATATAAAGATATTGGATAATATATTCGAACTAAAAAAACATGAATATCAGAAACATAAAAATATGAAATTTTAGTACATGGGTACTAGTGAGTTGAAATTATTGTATTTAAATTTATAGGTGTATCATAATTGATATTAATGATTTAATTTATACTTCAAAAGGGAATATTTCAGATTATGATGTTAAAAATTTACCTTTTATACTTAAACCATATATATAAATATGCAATATAAAATATTCACAATAGTAATAGGATGTATGGTTCATAGGAAAAACTATTTGGGACCTTGCTGTCACCTTGAAGAAAAATAAAATTTTATAATGAATATACAATATTGAGGAAATATCAATATATATTGTTTTATTAAATATTTTATTAATTAAAATTGAACTTAAAAAAATGAAAAGAAATATGTTCAAAAAAAATTACACAGTAACATGAAATGAAAATATCATATCTTGAAAAAATTGACTTTAATAAATATTACCCATAATTGGTTTTCATCTATAGAAATAATTTTTATGCATTATACAATCATTTTATTATTAAAATCTATCATTAAAATTTACCATTCAATAAGGGTTTCAACTATATTAGCCCTTGATTCCTGAATCTCAAGACATGTGGCATTCCTTACTAAAAATATTACTTTCCATAATTTAGAGGATGTTAATAAATAAAATTTTACTATAAAAACATGGGGATGTTATAGAAAATTAATTTACCAATGAGATGTTTGTCTTCATTACATTCAATTTGGGTAAAATCCATGTATATAATTTATTTCAAGTCATTTCATAAAAAATTTTCCTAAATTTAGAAAATATTTATAAAAAAGGGTAAAATATGTATAAATTATACTAATAAAAAATATTTAGGGGAAAAAAACTAGATGGTAAATAATTAAATATTTAAAAGCCATTGAAAAGGGATGAAAAATAGAATATTTTATAAATTACATGAATGTGCTTAATTTGGTATGTGTTTTTTTCACATAGAAAAATGTTAAGACCACAACTCCATATATAAAATATATTAAAAGGAACATTCATTAATTTCCTATCCAATTATTTTTGAGAACATTGTACTTCTTGTGATGAATGATACATTTTTAATCAGCATTCTCTGATTAGAATGTATATCATTTTTACTCAGGGATTAGAATGTAATGTTTTTTAATTGAAACATTTTTATTTTTTGATTTGAATTTTATATGTTAAACTTGTTAGTATAATATATAATTATTATTAATAAATTACTGTATGTACTTGTAATCTTTTCAAATTCTATTTTTCATAATTTTTTCTATATTTTGATTGAGTGCATGTGTCAGCATAATGGAGGGGCATATTGTTCATTGGTAATTTGTACATGATCATCAAATTGGAGATTATATTTTTATTCTATCATAATTGATAGATGTGTACATATATAAAAAATCATTCTACTAAAAAATCAAGATTCAATATACTGATATAAGTTATAAATGGTCATCACAAGTCGATACATTATAAGAATAGTTTGCAATGTCAATGATCATAATATCACTAAATTACTTCTTGTCTCTAAATATTTTAATTTCACTCTTACATAGTGATTTCAAAATAATAAAATATTATATGATGATAATTATTTATTTGGACTTCTATGTGAAGAATTAGTAATGATTTTTCAATGAGTTTTTAATAAGTTTTTACTTAGAAGACCACTTAATTATCATCATATAATATTTTATTCTTTTTAAAACACTACGTAATAATGAAATAAAAAAGTTTTGAAGATAAGATGAAATTTAGATTTATTAATATCATCAATATTTCCAAACATTCTTAAAATGTATTGATTTGGAACTTCCATTGAAAACTTATACCATTATATTAGATCTTGATTCTTTTTTAGTATATTTTTTTTTATATTTACACATCCATAAATTCTATTCGAAAAATATTATCCCCAATTTTGATGATATTGTACATGTTTAGTTAGAAAAATATTATCCTACATTAAAAACACATGAATTCAATCTAAAAAAACTAAAAAATTTAAAAAATTAGAATTCTCAATATCTGTAAGAACAAAATATTATTGATTAATAAATAAATATATAGTAAAATAACAAGTTGAATGTATAGGGGTAAAATCATTAAATTAAAATGGTGAAATTGAAATATAAAATATTCTAATCATTGAGTAATAAATGGTACATTTTTAAATCATCGCATGTTTATTAAAAACAACTCATTCGTGAAAATAAATACATAGTTCTTGAAAAAAATTCAAGGTAATGGAATAAAAATGTATTTCAATATATTTGATAAATGAAGTCACATTTATGAACATCACCTTTTTGATAAAATCTCATATCCAATGAGTGTGAATTCATTTTTTTATAAAAGAATATATTTTTCATTCCTTTTCATTGTTTTTTTCTAAATATTTTTTTATTTATCATGCAATATTTGTGTTTTCTAAATAATTATTATTGTGTAATTTACTAAAATTTGACCCCTTTGCATTTTTATTTTTTAAATTTAATTAAATTTTGGATAAAATGACTAAAAAATAAATTATATGTGTGGATTATATTAAATTTTTAATTAATCTTGGAATTAATTATGTTATTAAACTAATCTATCCATTATATTGCCATGTTTTTTATAGTACAATTTAATTGATTAAATACCTTTAAAATAAGAGGGAACATATTTGTAGTTAGTAATGTCACATGGCTTGAGATTCAATGACATGGGTTAGATATTATTAAAACTGTTGTTGAATGATATATTTTAATGTTACCTATGAATGTATAATGTATTGTAATCATTTTTTATGAAAACCAAGTATGGGTAATGTTTTTTCACTTAAAAGTTTCCGCAAGATATGATGTTTTCATTTCATGGTACCGTGTAATTTCATTGAACATATTTCTTGTTAATTTTTTGATGTTTGTTGTTAATTATTAAAATATTTAATAAAAAAATACAGTTTTTTATTTCATCATTATTTAATATTTTATATACCATTTCATTATTCTTTAAGATAAAAGCATGGGCCCATAAATGTTTTCCTATGAACAGTATGTCTAATTATTGTTGTCATAGTTTTATATTACATATTTCTATATGAGTCTTCCTTATAATAGTTAATTGTTAATCATTATTAATTTAAATATTTCATTTTAAAAGATAAAAAAAATCATTATATATCAATTAAATTTCACTAAAACATTTAAATACAATGAGTTCCCGAACTTGATAGTGTTAACCATTGATGTTTCGAGCCAGTAAAGTGCATGAACTAGTTAATGGTGTCAACCACATTGATACCCTTATCATTTAAAGCTCACAAATTCCCTATTCTCACATCACAGTAACCTCCAACCCCATTGAGTATGTATTATTATTTTAAATGGGTATTCATAAGTCTATTTTAATGGAGAAATAAATGGACAATTTGGATTGTCATTTTAGAGGAGGATTTAATAGAGGAAGTCATGAAGATTTAAATTATTACATGACCATAGATATTAATTAAAATTGATTTAAGGCGGCACTACTCAACCAGTAACTGTTATTTTTTCTGAATATGTCATACACAACATGCTCGATCAAAGGCCAAGGTCAAATGCATTACTCATGGAGATATAAAAATACTATATAAACCTTAACACTCAAAACATTAACTATATCCCACTTGATTGTTCAATATAAAATTCTAACCCATCAAGAGTATTTACAGGTCATCAATATCCATTTAGCCCATCTGTGGTCCAATATCATCAAAATTGTTTCCCATCATAGAACACCCAAAGTGTGGACACATGGAAAATTATAGAGGAAATTTGTATGAGATGATTTTTTTTATAATTTTGTTGGTGAGGCCATTGAAAAATAATAATATTTTTCTTCCACATTATCTCAAATTGTGGTATGATTTCAATCTAATTTGTTTCAATGTTATTCTATGTTTCTCCAATTATTTCCCCTTCTTCAATTCTTCTTATAAATGTTTTCAGTTTATTTTTATTTATAAGCATACTAGGTTGATTTGTTTCTAAGGGGACTATGTTAAATGAATTTAGTTTCTAATTTGATAAATTAATTAACTATTTAGATGATATTAAAAAAAATTGAATTCATACAAGAATAGTGTAATCAGACCAATATATTTTATGATAGTAATGTTGTCCGAAATAATATTTTATCTTACATGATTATCAAAAAATTCATCTTATGCATGATAAGGTAAGTTTTTGGAATTAGTAATACCATACTTGTGATAATATATTAAACTCATATTCTTTAGTTAAATTTGATATGATAAATTATAGAAATGTTTAATAATAAACTCATTGGTTATTCATCAAAGTGATTGTGCTAATGAAGTGAGTCCCAATTTAGTGATCATGAAATTGTAATAATTTTATAGATTGAAGAATTATCATTAAAATTTAATTCAACCAAGTTCTCATTTCCCCTATGTGAACCTCATTCATTAAGTTTGATTTCTAGATTTGTTTTATTTGAAAAAAAAACATTGAATATACTCTATGCGAACACAAAATCTTATTTAACCTCTTTTTATAATATGTATGGGTATTACTTAAGTATTATATAAAATAGGATGGAATAAAACAAATAATTAACATGCGATGATGTAACACATTGGGTTATAAATAAAAAACTATATTCGATAACCTAGGCGATATGCAACACCAATCCCAAAAAAAAATAATTATTTAAATATGATAATTTTCACCTAGCCATTAAGTTTATATATATGAATAATACTAATTAATTTATGAAATATATATATGTTCTAAATATATTGATAAATTATTTTTAATTAATCAATCGATTTTTGGCAATGTCTTTTTGTTCTTGAAAATATGTTTTCTATAAAAATGATTTTTATTCCATTATTATAGTTATTTTCTATAAAATTTACAAAATTTATTTTATAAAATTTTATCTACTTTTTATATAATAATATAAAAATTAAAATTGGCTGAAATTTTAGAGTTTTAAAAAATTATAATTTTTTCAGTGAATAGTGAAAATACTATTTTTATATAAAATTGTCACTTATTTTGATAAATTAAGTAATAAATTTTTTAGTATTTTATTAATTTGATTTAAATGAAATAAAATTATGTACCTATATATAATTTAATCAATTAAATTTAATTCATCTTTATATCAGATTTTATTTAAAGTTTATTTTTTGGATTAAAAACACATTTCTTTTTAAAAGTGTTTTGAATTTCATAATGTTTGTCCATTATAATTAATTAAAATAACACAAATTAAAAATTAATAAAATTAAAATTTTATATTATCTATCAAAAATTATGAATCAAAATTCAATTAATAAATATTACAAGTTATATAGTTAAAGAGAAAACATTTTTTCCTTGAGAAATGGATTTTTTTTGGAAAACTAATTTCCAACATTCTTGATGGTTTTATATTAATTAAAATTATTCCAAATATATGATTTTATTTTTATAAAATATATATTCATATTTTGAATCATCGTAATTAATGTTATGTAATAATTTATACATAATTTTTTACCAATATGAATAGTAACTCTAGTAAATACTTATTACCACGTTAAAAGGAAAATAGGATAAAAAGGTAATAATAATTTTAACAAAGAATATAAATAATGTAACCATAATTTTATGAATAAATATATTTCATTGAAATTATTATAATATTTACTACATATTTTTTACATTATCTATTATTATGTATTGAATTTGATAAAAAATTTATATTTTTATACAATAAAGCACAAATTAAAATATTAATTAATATTCAATTTCAATCAAAACGTTTATTTTTATGAATTATTGGATTTTAGAAATAAATAATATTTTAATAAAATAGTATTATTAAATAATTTTTATTAAATTTGAATTATTGTATAATTTTACGAAGTGAAATGTAATTTTCATAAGGGTAAAAAAACTGTTATTGTCAAAAATCCATAATTTCTAAATAAATATCGATTCTTATTTTAAAAGTGAAAATAAAAATATTTAGAAAACTATTTTGATAAAATTGATATTATTTTTGGGATCATAATGTTGAAATTAT
Organism: Viscum album; assembly: GCA_963277665.1. Classification (NCBI taxonomy): domain Eukaryota; kingdom Viridiplantae; phylum Streptophyta; class Magnoliopsida; order Santalales; family Viscaceae; genus Viscum; species Viscum album. The sequence continues at coordinate 1,824,723,807 of OY728164.1, forward strand.
CTAATGGATAATTTATCAAAATATTCTGTAACATTAGATTTTTCGGGTTGAAATTAAATACTGTATAAATATATGGTGTATATTATGACATCATATTGACTCAAAAGTGATTTAATGTATACTATAAAGGGGTTAAACGTTAAAATATCTATTTTAAATTTATAATAATTATATTTTATGTTTATTGGTTAATTTTATAAATCATTTATGAATCTTCCAAAACCATTAATATATTTTATGGTTTTAAAATCATTTTTTGAAGAGTATGACTCACCTCCACATCAACAAGGATAATATTTTTATAAGTTAATACCATGTACACACAAAATTATATAAAACAATCCCATTTTTAATAAAATATTGAAAAACATTTGAATATTTATGGTTTTGTTAATTTATTATATAGAGTTTAAAACATAAGTTTGATAAATAATATAGAATTCGCCACTATTTTCCAATATAAACCCACCAAAAATCAAATTTATCTTCAATAATAATACATGGAGCACATAATTAATTTTCCCCCCACTCTATAGATTCCTCCCAAGGTTCCCTAATTCTCTCAAGAAACTCCACCCAAGCATTTGATATAACACACTCTTGTAAGGGATCCTCACCTTCTCTTATTTATTCAATTTTTTATCATCTTATGCCTTATATTTCCAATTTCTAATGTTTGTATATGTCTTTACATGTCCCTATTACTTCAAATTTTATTTAAAAATTATTATAGACCCATCTTTCTCTTATAAACCCATTTTTTGAATTTTAAGTGTCATAGTTAGGCTTCTGAAATTTCACTGTGATTTTCAATGCAAAACAATTGTGTACATAATACCCATACCCATTTCTTATCAAAGGTGTCCAGTTTTTTCCGCATATACTAATTTATCAGAGAAATATATGTATTCATTACACACGCTATGATAATGGAATAAAATGTGATAATAAATTATTCTATATTTTAGGATCTATGTGACACTCTTAAGGAAGAGAATGAAATGAAATTGAATGGTTCGCCTATAATTATTTTAAACTCCAATAAAGTGGGTAATTTTTAGACTCTTGAGACATCATGTTGGGACAATGATTAATGATGATTCCTTTATGGGAATTTTTATTTCATGATTTCATGGTAGTTATCCATTTCCTATGTTTATGAGGTAGCATTTTATGTTCTTTCCACATTTATCACATTGTCATCATATTATCATCTTATCATGCCCCATAATTCATGTTTATGAGTCTCACCGATTTTATGTCCCAATGATATGTCTATTGCCTAACATGTATTATTTTCTTCATTTTATACCTTGTTTATTCTATTATAGGGCTTTATAGCTCACCACTTTCTTATGTATGTCCCCAGGTTATCCCATTCAATTTTAAGTACGATGTAATATTATGAACCTGGTAGGTATTTTTTCAATAAAGATAATGTATTAATTATTTTTCGTTTTTATGTAATGATACTAATTCCAATATACAGTATACTTATGGATCTTATGATATGTGTTAATTTTATATTTATGTAATAAATCATGTATTAATTGGAAATAAATAGTATGGGTGTTATGGGGAGGGCTTCCTATCTTGTATAATTTCCTAGGATGATGCCAGAAATGAACACCAAAGAAGTCTTATTCTAATATGCCTAAGACACTAGGCCACTACCAGTATTCTCCCCTATTATCTCTCACTTACCTCCAACTTTTATCATCCCCATTCAATGTATTCTTTGTGTGGGATCCCTAAAAATCCACTATGGGGTCTAGGAAAAACAACCCAACTATAGTTGTTTCTTTCAAGGCTATAGTTTCTACTGTAATGACCCTCAGGTCCCCTTATAGTTTTTGTTTTAATTTTTTAGTGGTGTTTCTCTTTTATAAATCTGATTTAGAACCTCTAGTGGTGCCAAAATATCTATCTCTTTCCCCATATTGAGAAATAATCTTTTCTCAAGATCGAGGAAAGAAAACAGATTATGTTTGATGAATTCCTCTCTCAGTGTATCATATTTCATGGGAAAAAAATAAAAAAATTGAACCCATACGCAGAATAATGATATATTTAAAAGTATTTAAAAAGGGCTAAATAAACTATTTATATAATATTACATATTTCAAGGTGAGTGGAGACATAACAAGATGATGTTTTTTGAGATTAAATCCAATAATATTTGAAAATCACTACCTTGGCCAAGAGGCATGTTTAGAAAAATTATAAGTTTTTAGACTCTGATAATTATGAAATTAGGTTGATTAAATAGATCCCCACTCCAATGTTGAGGTGATTATCCATCACATAACTTCTAAATGATGAAGGAGGAAACTTTTGGCATACTCTACCAATGTAAAATGTCCCGACCCTGGTGCCACAAACCGGTTCCTCGAGCCGGTCTGTCACATGACCCCAAGCACGACTCCCTATACTCTAGAGGATACCGAAAAGCAGTGAGGGTCTATTATTAGTCATCTAGATGACATACACTCTCTTTTCATCTTAGTAATACAACACATGAAATAAATAACAATATTCAACTAAATAACCAAATAATATAACATATCCACAACACTACTTGTATCACAATATGTCCAAAAATGGAAATACACTATCAAAACTGAACAGTAGATATGTCATGTTGATGTTTGTGCCAAGTGTCAAAATGCATCTCAAAAGTAATGACATGGAAAAATCCATATTTTTTTATCAAACCATGTCCAGTCCTCTCCATGGTCCATCCGCAAAACAAACATCTATCATTGGGCTCTTTCTAGTTTTCTTTTCAAGAAAACACAAGACTATTTTGGTACTGATCAATCATCCCAAGTAGTGTATGAATAAAACATAGTTGGCGAGTACCAATGACATCTAAAGAAATATACAGTCAAAAAAGAAGTATGTCGTTGTTTAATGAAATTAGTACAATTCATAAGCGAACATTTATCACATAATCATTTATTATTTACTTAACCACATTAACTCTCAGGTTCCTGAGGACACCCATACCTCAATGTCGACTTTGGCTCATACTAGAGACTAAAGTGTCCCTATGTAATATAATATTGTAATACCTACATCGGTTCATTCAAGATACCAAATTATTAAAAGGTGATATCATATCTCAATACCTGCATCGCCTCATGTCGGAGCTCGAAGTATTCCAATGTGATGTCATTTCATGGAGTTCCTTCATTATAATTGTTAAATTAATACATGAATTCTAATGTTACCATTCATACTAAACACAATATAATGACTATGTTCCCATAATTTAATTCATTCTTGATTGACTATGTTACCATTCATACACCACACATTAGAATGACCATATTCCCATTTATAATACATTCTTGAATGATCATATTACCATTCATACATCACACATTATAATGTCCATGTTCCCATTCTTACATCACACATTATAATGACCATGTTCCAATTATTTAATTCCCATTCAAAGGACTATGTTACCATTAATAAATCACACATTAATTCAATAATTAATTATCCTCAAAATTTCCATTACTAATTCAACAATTACGTATACCCGATAATTTCCTTAGATAATTCAACAATTAACTAATCGCATCAATAACATTATTTAATTGAATAATTAATTAATCTCATCCATTACTTTATTAAATTCAAAAAATAAAAAAGAAATTAAATTTCATTAATTAATTTAATAATTAATTAATCACATCAATTCGTTTAGTTAATTCAACAATTTAAATGTCACACTGATTCATATAGTTAATTAAACAATTTACTCATAGAATTGATATTGATAATTAATTCAAAAATGAATAAATAAAATAAAATAAAATAATTAAATAAATAATCAACCAATGACTTCAATTCTATTAGTAAATTAAACTGTTTACAAATCACATAAATAATATTAATTAATTCAACAGTTAACTAATCACATAAATTAGTCTAGTTAATTCATCAATGGAATAACCACGTCAATAATATTAATTAATACAAAAATTATTTATTCACATTAATAACACCAGTTAATTCAAAAAAATAAATTAATCACCTCAATAATATTAATTAATTGAAAAATTACTCTATTTAATAACCTCAATTACTCTAGTTAACACATTAATTAACAAATCACATCAATTACACTTTTTAATTAAAAAAATAATAAATCACATAAATTACACTAGTTATTTTAATAATCAACTAATTACATCAACAATATTAATTAATTCAACAATTAACTAATCACATCAATTACTTTAGTTAATTAATCTATTAAATAATCATATCAACAATATTAATTAATTCAACATTCAACTAATCATACTAATATAATTAATTAATTCCACAATTAAAAAATCACATCAATTACTCTAATTAATTCATAAATTAAATAATCCCATTAATTTTTTTTTCTAGTTAAATAATTAGTTTATCACATAAATCCCCTTAATTAATTCTCCAATTAATTATGTACATCAATCCTATTAATTAATTAATCAATTAATTAATCAATATCCCCATCTTAAAATCCAATAATTAATTCTACAATTAATTATCTCACTAACTATATTAATATTTTAATTAACTCCACAATTAATTATCTAAATATGGATATCACAATATATCATAACAAATTCGTCAATTAATTATATCAACTTGAGAATCTCAATATATAATAATCAATTCAATAATTAATTATCAAATTCACTTAAATATATCTATAGAATAATCCCAATTATATAATTCACCAATTAATTAGTCGAACCCATTCAATTTCATCAATGAAACAATTCCTATTAATTAATTCACCAATTAATTTATCATGTCAAATCAAATAATTAAACCATTAATTAATTAATCAAATACAATCATGTCACTTAATTGTCCAATTAATTGTAAACATCTAATCCCTTAATGAATTCACAATTAATTAACCAAATTCAATCTATTAAATTAATTCACCAATTTATTGTACACATCAACTCCATTAATAAATTCCACAATTAGTTAATCAATTTTAATCCATTCAATGAATTCACTAATTAATTATACACATCAACTCCATCAATTTATTCCTTAATTAATTAGTCACTATACATTAATTAATTAATTCATCGATTAACTAATCCCATCAATCTCATTATTTAATTAAATAAATAAACAATCAAATTATTCCATTAATTAAATAATCAATTAATTATTTTATCTTAATTAATTTAATAACCCCAATTAATTCATCAATTAAATGTTTTATCCCAATCAATTAAATGTTTTATCCCAATCAATTAAATATCCCCAATTAACCCCTCAATTAATAGTTCTATCTCATAATTCAATATTCTGATAATTAACTCAATAATTAGTTATCCATAATCAATAAATCAATATTCCTATGAATAATTTAACCATTAACTATTCGTGATCTAAAATCCCATTATCCCAATTTCATACTTCCCTTAATTAATTAATTCACTAAATTAAATAATTAATAAATAATTCGATTTAAAGAACTCAATTTGTAAAAATCTAATAGAAATTATAAAATTACATACACATAATTTTAATCTATACTATGGGATTTTAATTTTAGACCACCCACATCAATTTTTAACCAATGATTTCCCAATAAAAATATCTAGAATTGAACAATAAAATGATGTATATCGGGATCCAGGTGTAAAACCCTAAATCAAGATTAAACGATTCCAAATCTCTTAGATCTAGATCTGGATCTTCAATCCTAGATACATATTTATAAAATCTCAATCTAGATCTAGTGAAATAGATAATAACTTCTTGCCAATATAATGAGAGAATAAAGGAGGATGAATGGTAAAATAATGGGATATAATCCACTTTTCATGATTGGTGAAGATTTTCAATCGAGACATCGAATCAAAAACAACATAGGTCAAAAGGTATTGGGATTTTTTTGGAGAGCTCGAAGATCAGAAAATAGGACCTATGTTCGAATTAGGTCTATTTTGGGTTAATTAGGGGGCCTGGGTAATTAAAAAAAATGAAATTTTAGGTCAACTTAATACGTGTGCATAGTTTTCTAGATAGAGGCACACAGTTTTCCCTAACTATGCACCTAAAACGTGTGCCTCTTTTATTGGGGTGCATGATATCTCTTGTCGGGGTTCACAGTTAGAAAAACTATGCATCAGTCATATGAATCCCCTCTATTTAGGTTCTCAAGGTTAGCTGGGTTAGGGAGAACAATTTTTAACAACCGTTCTCCAACCATGCACATTCTTTTTTTTTCAAAACCACACCCAAACACATCCCTTGGTAAAAAAATATTTAACACTAAAAAAGTGTATCGTTAAATTATCCCTACAAATATCTATAAAATTATGGGAACTTATGATCTCCCACCTTATAGAAGCTCATCCTTTAGATGTCTTAATAAGAATATCTAATATTATGAGTCAAAAAGATCATCTATTGATCCCTCACATACATTTCTCTCACCCATGTTTCATCCTACTCAATTCCATGTTTCCAAAATACATGAACTGACAAAATAATATTTTCCAACAACACTTTTTCAATAGAAACTAACACATGTATCAGATGCTCCACAAAGGATGCATCAGTCTTGAGCTCAACATTCAAAGAATACCTGTCATGATTCCCAAATCATCCAATCAAACAACAACAGTAAACCCATACAAAATTATCACTTATCATTTCCATTAAAAACTATCTAGAAATATCAGGAATCTACCTCCTCTAAGGCCCACTTTTGTTTTCCCTAATGAATTTAAACACGTACTTTATAGTTTCCTCATTAGTATTCTAAGGCCACCACTTCCAAACCATGGTCATTCTCCATGCACCTACTTTTAACAAATCTTTCCCCCTTTGGTGCTTCTTCAAACCCACTTTTTCAAGAATCTCATCCTCAGTGGTATTTTTCGAACTCCGGTCCATCTTGATAACATCATATGTAAATTGCTGATGGTGTACGTTCCACCAAACAAATCCACATATTCTACTTCATAAGTGCAACCTCTTTGATGTTACATATCCAACCAAAACAGATTTAGGTTTCTTGGTGTAAATCAAAATCTTTCTCAGAGTACCCAGGATGAGGTCTAACTAACAGACATGATCATTACTAATTAAAAGTATAAATCATCCATCACTGATGTTACCTCCCATTATGGAAACACCTTAACCTATCAAAAGTCTTAGGATTCCCTACCCACCTACATCTCTCCACACTTATCAAAAACCAAAAAGTCTCTCACACAACTCATAATGGAGTTCTCAAACTAGGGAATTCTCACTACCTAAACTCCCAACATGAAGATAACAATAATCAAAACAAATAATTATTAATTCAAAAAATTACCATAGTTAACAAGAACGATTTATAAAAAACCACATCATGTCTTCCCCCTTTCTCCCACCAAACATTCAAAACCGAGGCACTATCTCTACCATTAACCATCCAAAAACTAGGTAATTGTTAATAAGCATAAAAACACTCTTGTTATTCAGGATTCTCATTTAGACACACATTTATTTTCATTTTTCATCATTTTAAAATATTTCGGAATTTTATATTAGTAACCACATTCAATTTAATATTGTAAGAAAGGAAAAAATAGTTCATTTTCAACAACTTACCCATAACAAGTTTACCAGTGTGAGCCAAAAATGAGGCATGTCACAATAAACATGAGTGTCTCGAATGATGCATAAAAACTCAAATCATATTCCATAATGGGCCATTAGTTAAATCTTAGATAAATGTAGACATAAATAACCACAACAGACAAGTGTGTCACCCAAGGTGAAATAAAATTCCACTCTAACATGAAATGACAATAACAAAAATCCCCACCTCGAGTACTTGGGTTTTCCCCCATACATGGGGTTTCTAATCTCATGCATTATTTGATAACCAACGACCCATCCTTCCAAGACTCCTATCTACCTTTCCCAAATAGTTAGACAAAAAAGAAATTAAATAAAACTGGGCTCTAATACCACATTATAACATCCTGACTCAGGTTCCAAATGTTAGTGCCCCAAACTGGTTAGTCACAATACCACAAGCAGACCTCCTCATACGATAGAGGCTTCTGACTAGTAATGAGGTTCTATTATTAGTAATGGGTAGAATATACCCTCTATTTTTTTCTTTCATCAGAGTAATGCATTAGTGTACTTAAATAACAATAATCAACTAAATAACTAAATGATATAATATATCCAGAACAGTACCAGTACCACAGGATGAACAAAACTAGAAATACAATATCAAAACCAAACAATAGATATATCATGATAATGTACATATAAGAGTAAAAATGCAACTAAAAAAAGACAATGATAACTCGAAAGTAGGTCATGAACCATGTCTGGTTCCCATATTCATGATCCATCCCCAAAATAGCTATATAACATTGGTGTCTTGCCTTTTTCTAGTCCAGAACACACAAGACTATTTGGGTGAAGATGAATAATCCCGAGTAGGGTGTGAGTACAACTCAGTAGGTCACTACCAATGGCATCTGAAACAATATCCGGTCAAAAAAGTGAATGTAGATATATGATAAAATAAGTACAATGCGTAAGTAAATAATTATATTATTATCATTTATTATTTACATAACCACATTAACTCTGGTGTTTTTAAGAACACCCATACCCTGACGCCTTATTTAGCTCTTTTCGGATTCTAATGTGTTCCTTGGTAATACCATATCTTAAAACAGGCTTCGGCTAATGCTGGAATATGATATATTCAAATGTGATATCATATCTCAATACCTACAGCAGCTTAAGCAGGAGAATGAAGTATTCCCATGTGAGGTTATATCTCGGAGTTCCTTTGATACCATTATTAAATTCATACATTAATGCACATGTTACCATTAATACTAAAAACAATAGAGTGACCATGTTCTCATCCTTTAATTCATACTTGATTGACCATGTTACCATTCATACATTACACATAAGAATTACTTTGTTCCCATTCATTAATTCATAATTGAATGATCATGTTACCATTCATACATCACACATTAGAATGATCATGTTCCCATTAGTACATTACACATTAGAATGACCATGTTCTCGTTATTACACCACACATTAGAATGAACATGTCCTCATTTTTTAATTCATGTTAGAATGACCATGTTATAATTCATAAATCATACAGTAATATAAAAATAAATTATCCAAACAATTTATATTAATAATTCATAAAATATTTAAACACAACGATTTTATTAGTTAATTCAACAATTAACTAATTTCATAAACAAAATTATTTAATTCCACCTGAAATTAATCACATAAATAGCTCTAGATAATTCAACAATTAACTAATTACTCCAATAACATTAATTAATTAAGAAATTGATTAATCAAATCAATTCCTTTAGTTAATTCATCAATTCACTAATAACACCAATTCCTCTAGTTAATTAAAAATTTAACTAATCATTCCAATAATGTTAGTTAATTCAATAATAAATTAATCACATCAAATACAATAACTAATTAAACAATTAAATAGTCTCCTCAATTATATTAGTCAATTAAAAAATTAACCAATAAAATCAATAACATTAATTAATTCAACAATTAAATAATTACATCAATTAAACAAGTTAATAAAATAATTAAATAATCACATCAATAATATAAATTAATTCCAAAATTAACTATTCTGCTCAATTAACTAGTTAATTAAACTATTAACTAATCACATCAATAATAATAATTATTTAAATAATTAACTAATCATGTAAATTATGATAGTTAATTCAACAATAAACTAATCACATAAATAATATTAATTAATTTAACAATTAACTAATCATGTTAATAACACTAGTTAATTCAGCTATTAACTAAACACATCAATAATATTAAAAAATTCAACAATTACCTAATCACATCAATTACTCTAGTTAATTCAACTATCAACCAAGCACATTAATAATATTAATTAATTTAAAAATTGACAAGTCATGACAATGAGTCTAGTTAATTCACCAATTTACTAGTCAAATAAATTTCATTTCTATTTCAATGATTAGTTAATCACATAAATCCCCTTAATTAATTCCCAAATTAATTAAATACATGAATACCATTAATTAATTCATAAATTAATTAATAAATATCCATAACTAAAAAGTCCCATAATAAATTTCCCAATTAATATCTCATTCACAATATAAATATTTCATAATTAACTTCATGATTAATTATGTTAATTCTAAAATCACCATATATCATAATTAATGTATCAATTAATTATCTCAATTTAATAATATCAATATATAATAATTAATTATCTAATTAATTAATCCAAATCATTCAAATAAATCAATGAATTATCCCCCATTAATTAATAAACAAATTAATTGATCATTTAGAATCCATTAATTAAAAATAATAATTAATCACATTAAATCCCATAAATTAATTCACCAATTAATTGTACATGTGATCTGTATAAATTATTTCCCAATTAATTTATGATATTAAATATCTATAATTATTTCACAAATTAATTATACACATCATCTCCATTAATTAATTCCCAATTAATTAATCACATTTAATCCCTTCAATTAATTCACCAATTAATTTTACTTTCCACTCAATTAATTAGTTCCATAATTAATTAGTAACAATACTTCCTTTAATTGATTCATTAATTAATTAATCCTATCAATACCATTATTTAATTCAAAAATTAAATAATCGCATTACACAAATAATTAATTCAATTATTAATTATTCCAACTTAAACAATTCAATTACCATAAATAATTATTCAATTTATTATTTAATATCCATCAATTTAATATCCCTAATTAATTCTAAATTAATTTTTCTATATAATAATTTAATATTCCAAGAATTAAATTAAAAATTAATTATCCCTAATCGATAATTTAAAATTATGATAATTAATCAAATAATTAATTATTCATGATCTAAAATCCCAATATCCCAATTTCAAATTTTCCTTAATTAATTAATTCACAAAATTAATTAATTTAATCATGAACGAAAATTCAAGAAAGAAATTGCTAAAAATAAAATATAAATTGTATAATTACATTCACATAAATTTTAATCAAGACTATTGGATTTTAATTTCAGATCACCTACATCAATTTGTTGATGAAAGATCTCCCAATGGATATCCCTAAAATTGATCAGCACAATGATGATGATCGAGATCCGAATCTAAAACCCTAAATCAATATTAAATAATTCAATATCAATGAAATAAATATCTAGATGTACAATCCTAGATATAGATTCATAAAATATTTATATATATCAATCAAAATAGAAATAAAATTCTCACCAAAATAATGATAGAAGAAAATAAGATGCACATGAAAGCAATGGGATATAATGCACTTACTGGGAGGGATGAAGATCCTTGATTTGGGATTCAAATCCTGAAAAGATGGAGGTCGAGAATTCATTGAATTCATCTGGAGAGCTCTAAAATTTTGAAGGAGGACCCATGGTAGAATGGGGGTGGATTATCCGTTAACTAGGGTGTTTGAGTAATTAAAAAACTAAATTTCCAGTAAACTTAATTCTTATGAAAGGTTTTCTAGATAGGGAAACATAGTTTTACATATCCATTACCCTAAATCATACACCTATTTCATAGGGGTGCATGATTACTCCTAAGAGGGCATAGAGTTTGAAAAACAGTGCACCATCCATGTGAATACCCTATGTCTGGGTTCAAATGGTTAACTGGGTTGGGGTTTTTTTCTATCCATCCACCAACAATTCACTACCCCCCTTTCATCCATATTTCTAAATATTTCACCCAAACCACCCCAATGTAAATCCAAAATGAAAATTACTCAACACAAAAAATAGTAACTGTAAACGAGCTCAAGAAAACTCCAGAAAAGTTTTAGTTCTTAAAAATTGGAGTAAAAGTACCCTTTCTCGATCTATTATCAAATAAAAGGATTCATAAGATGTAGTGAGGATAATGGTATATGCTAATAATATTATTGAACTTCTATTCAAATATCGTTGATATTTTTATTGATTAAATTACTATTCATCCTGCTAAACTTCATATGAACTGACTTTATCTACCTTATAGATACCCAATCATTAAACAAACATTAATTTGTGAATTATAACATACCTTAACAACAATACAATATAAGGATCCAAAGGTCTAGTGTCTTGGGAAGATTGTATGAAAAAACAAATCATCATAAATGTAAAAAAATCTTATTTTAAAGCCCTCATAGTTATCCTAACTCTCATATATCATCAAAAAAACATAAGATACCATGAGGAAAATACCTAAAGGGTGATCTAAAAATCCAACTAATAGAATAAAAAAGAAAAAAAAGAATAAACTGAGAGTAAATAAGCATTACATGATATCATAAATAGAATGATCATAAGAATGAAAAAATGGAATACATAAAAGAAATAATAAAATCATGGAATCATAATCTTGTTGTAACATAATAAATCATGACATTATAATCATATGTCAAGGATAATAAAGATGAAAAAAATCATAGGATAACCATCATTATAATCATCATATTCTCATGTTAACCACTACCATAAAAAAGTTTTCATAGAGTAACCACCCATGAACCATTCATCATATCTCATATGAAATTAACTTACTCAATGGGATGAAGTTATTTATAAACCCTCCCGACAAATTATTATAGGTACATGCATTTGTGTGCCATAAAAGAAAAGAAATCGAACATAAATCAGAATCATGATCAACCCCATGAGAAGGAATCCAGTTTCATAATTGTGATTTAAAGGGTAATTGATGGATAAATTGTTAGGTTCTAGACTATGTAAAGATTAGAAAATAGGAGTGAATAGTCATTTTAATGAACAATCAATTAAATTAATTTTTATAATTATTAGTGTTATAACAATGCTAATTCTGTTGTGGAAAAAAATTAACACATGTTGTTTTTATCATGGTCTAGATCACCAAGATCCTAGTCCACTCTTCAATCTTTTATACTCAGAGAAGAGATTGGTATTAACTAGTAACTCACTTTTGATCAAGTGTGATGAGACGATTAAAGACTAGTATACCATTTTCTCACTTTGTGGTATAACCCTAGACATACATTTGAAGGAGTTGCAACCCATATGATTTTTATCTGGGATTCACATCCAGACCTTCCTTTTAAATGGAAGGAATAACTTGTTTAGAAATCTTTTGGATAATAATTGGGTAAGACAAAATCTAGTGTACAAAAAGTGGGAAAGATGAAATAAAACAATGAAATACAGAAATAAATTAGAAAATTATTGGAGAAGATGACGTTGAAATTTGATGTAGCTCATGATCTTTGACCACCTTCATAATGGATTATGAAAACGATGAAGTCATTCATGATTGATAAAATAGAACATTAGGTATAGTCTAGATATAGTACGTTGGATATTTTATATGAATGTTGTATTTCTTTTTGTTCTATAATTATGTAAATCTCTATTTTCAATCATCATTCAATAAATTTATCATATTTTTTGGTTCCAATTATAACGACTAGATTTTTGTCATTAACTCTAATGATCCTAGAGCTCTACAATGGATAATAATAGAAAGACACATTAAAAAAATAACAAGAATTTAAAATAATACCCTTACACGAAATTCAAATTAAAATGTCAAGTCATCATGCTCAATTAATTTTTCATCAAGAAAATTAAAACCACTTCAAAAATTGATCGTTAAAATAAATGATAATCATTCAGATGGATAAAATAGTTTTAATCATTTTTATAAGAATGCAGCATTTTTTTATTTCAAAAGATACATAAAACATGTTATGAAATAAATATTATAAAAATAATTAGTTTTAGAATACTTTCAACAACTAATAATTTTCACATAATTATAATAATATATAACAATTTTAAAACTCATTAGAAAAGAAAAAATAAATTTAATGCAGTTATAGTAAATATATAAATAAATATAATTCTAAAATAACGTCTTTGGAAAATATGAGTTTCAGTAAAAAAGGAATAGGGAAAAAATGAACACATGACATACAGACAGTGCAATATCATGCATTCAGTATACTTATCATGCATGACTAGTATATTTATCGTGGACTTATGTGTGGTCACATGAAAAATAAATTCCCAGATAGAAGTTACCGCATGCGGTAGGGTGGCTATAAGAATTATGGAAAGTATAAATTGAACTCACAGTAACTTGTTACTCATATGGTAGGGAGAACAAAAGCTCAATGGTAAGTTCATATAAGAATCCACAATAGGGTACATTCTATGTAGCAACTACAAAATCTTGTTTGTGGTTGGATAAATATTTATGGAACTAGCATGAATGTTTGAGGGGACCTATAGTTGAATTGTGGTTGGAGCTACCATCCTTAATATGAATTTTCTATTTGGTTCTCTTCTGAAGACGAATATATAGAAACCAACACAAAATGTATGTGTTCTTTTCTTTTTCAATCAGATATATAGGAGATAGCTATGTCATTTACTTCGACAAATAGTTACATAGAAAATGACTACAGGGATTCCATTTAACATATGACTGCATTAAAACTCACTTCACCCGAACTAGTTATGTTAGCTATTCTTTTAGAAATTAGGAAATTTAAATATCATTTAATTAAAATAAAAACATAAATTTAAAGGATTTTAAAATAAATATTTAAATTTTACAAAACAATAATTAAATAATAATATAAACTCATCGATCATCCAATATCACCTTTTTTAAATTTCAAAACCAAAACAATTCCTCAAATTGATCCCAATTTTTGATATTTATCAAAAAGTAGAATGAAAAAAAAATTTAAGCACATAATTATTAAGAACATGATTATGTAAAAATTTAACAAAGAAAAAAATATAATAACCAGAATAATCCAGAAAGAGATAACTCCCTAGGAGTGTATGCAGTTCTAACAACAAAGTAGTAAAAATAAAAAAAATATTATAATGATTCCAAAAAACTAAATCTCTATTAATCCCAATTCAAACATTAATTTTTCAAACCTCACCAAATCTAATCATTTAGTAAATGTATCTGCTAGTTTATTTTTTGTAGGAATATATTCAAAGACAGTGTCCCCTTTATTACCATTTTATCTTAAGAAATTAAATCTAAAATATATAGTATTAGACTATTAATGTTGTAAGAGGTTTTCAGAAATAGAAATTATATAAGTATTATCACCTAATATAGAATATTATCTATGTAAACATTAAAATCAAAAGGTGTTTTTTAATAAGATGTTTTGGCCATAATAATTAGGAGCAGAAATGTACTCAGCCATAGTTTTGGACCATACAATTTATAATTTCTTATTTTAATTCAACAAAAAGTTTCATTTCTCTATTTTGTGGCACATACCCAATGTAAAATTCCTTTCAAATTTGTATCCTCCAAAGTCAGAATCAGAAAATGGTAAAAAAAATAAAAAAAATTCGGATTGGAGTAAAATAAAATTGTGGTGATAGTTCTTTTAATATTTATAATTATTCTTTTAACATCATTTAAATGGATTTCATTACAATTATACTGATATATAGAACACATACAAAAATAAAACATAAATTTTGGCCCTAATGGAGATAGATAAAATAATATTCTTATTAATCATCTATACAGTTTATCACTAACTTATTTTCTATATTAATTTACATCTAGTTTAGAATTATTGCTCATTGGGGTTCTCATAATTCAACAAGTATCAGGAAATATTTTTTAACAAAATATATAGCATATTCTCTTTGATTTAGAAAAATAACATCTCTTATTTATAAAATACGATGACCAAGGAAAAAAATTATTCCCCCATTATGCTCATATAAAATTCATAAGTCATTAATTTTTAAAAATCACTACATAGTAAAAAATTTGAAAATATAAATACAATATCATCAAAATATATTTATACAATAAAAATATTTATAGAAAACATCATTATAAAAAAAGTTGTATAAACCTTCCATTTATTAAAACCATTTTTCAACAATATCATTTTTTTTTCAGACCAAGCTCTTGGAGATTGCATTAAAGTATATAATGATTTAAATAGTTAAAAAACATGATTTATATATTTATAATTTTTCAAACTTGAATTTTGACTAACATATACCTCGATAAAAATCACATGATTTAAAAAGAATATTTTTTACATTCATTTGAATCGGTTTAAATTTTTCAAAACATGAAAAAGAAAAAAAAAATTATGTGGATTCTAATTTAGAAATTGGGGTAAGTGAGTCCATCTGCTATTAATTTTTTCTTCTAAATAACTTCTGGCAACAAATAAAAACATATTTATAACTACATTACCAGACACATCCATTTTATTTCGAAAAAACTTATTTTGATCCTATAGATAGTTCATATTTAGATAACACTACTAGATTCTAAACATTATTCTTATCAAATTAGCTATGTTCATCATGTATAGATGTTTTCAAATTTGATTCTTTCAAATCTTATTTAATATTAACATGTAATAAATCCACAAAAAATTTAGAATTAACAAAAAAAATCAAAACAGATTTTATGGTTCTAATTCTAGACTCACCGATTCCATTTATATATTCTAAAGAATGATCACATGAGTTTTACAATTAATAAGATCATATTGAGAAGATATATTTTTCCCCTCTATTAAAGAATTATTTTTTCTGGTTTTTTTATTTAAAAATTTAATTCATTAATTTCTTGAAGAGATTAAACAGAAGATATAATAATTTTTTCATTATTTTCAATGAACATTACATGTATATATTCCCCCATATACATGGTTCCCTTGTTATATACCCTACAAGCTTTACTATTACTTTAATATCCTATTTAAATTCCCTCATTAATTTGTGCATCATATTTTTTTGTATTTTCTTTAGTATTTAAAATATAAATTCTATAACCAAATATTTTCTAGGGGCATAAAAATTATCAAAATATCAAATATCTTCACCCAATTTTTCAAAGACTAAGTTAAAAAATTCTACACCTTTTTTAATTCTAACTAATGATATTAAATTAACTTTTTTATTCTGAATTTTTTAACATAATGTAATAAAATATTTTAAGGCTTCTCTTTTATAGGATAAGAATAACGTCCAAGTAAATGTAATGAAATCATCTAGAATTATAATCAAATATCTTTTTATACATAAAATGGTAGTTCTCATGGGACAAAATAAATCAACATGAAGAAGTTATAAGTATCTTAATGCATTAACCATATTAACAGATCTAAATGAATTTTGTATTTCTTTCAATTTAGGAAAGAATTTTTTATGAAGAAATTTCTAGCTTTAAATTGTGGAAAATCAAAAACCATTCAATGTTTTTCTAACTTGTATAGTTTTCAAAGATGAAAATGTTCCAAAATTATGTTCTAGAGAATGTGATATGATTTATAGCATTTGATCACTTTAATTTTTTTGGGTTAGTACTAAAAAATATAAGGAATACATGTTTTCATTTCTATTGGCATAAATTAAAATATTATAATCTTTAAACCATAACATTCATTATCTTTAAATGTTAGACTCATAACATCATCACAAAATTTGTATACGATAAAGAAATTGTGTTTTAATACTTCTATAAATTGTACTTCAGAAATTATAACATATTTTATTATACCTACATCTCCAAAAACTTTTACCATGGATTTAGAGTTTTCATCGAATGTGACACTACCTCCTTTACAAGAATTAAAAGATATAATTATAGGGATATCACCAGTCATGTGCCTAGCGAATTCTTTATCAATTTACCATGTATCTTTGTAACTCTTTAATTAGGTTTCCTATAAAATAGATAAAGTATATAATATTTTTGGTTCCCAAGCTATATTTGGTCCAACTAAAACAGTAATAAAAATATTAGGAACCTATACATATTTAAGACATTTATTATAGGTTAATATAGATGATATATTATATGATATAAAAGTCTGGGTGTGGCTGAGTGATTGATTAAATCTTAAAGAACATTAATTTTCATAATTCCTATAGATATTACATCTAAAACATGTAACATTTGAATAATTTTTTTTAATGATTTTAATAAATGTTTTTTTGTACAATTTGGGAATCTTTCTATTACATACAAAGTCATTTTTTTATTTATTAGTTTTAATCAAATCCATCATCTTATAATATTTTTCTTTTCTGTGAGAAAAAATCAATATAGTTTCTTTTAATTTAGTAATTTCCCTTTTAGGATTTTCATTATATTTTTGAAAAACATCAAGGTCGTCAAATTTTTACATAGTTAAACATGATATTATATTTGTTAGTTTCTTATATTCATGATTATGATTCTTAATTTTCATTTAATTTATTTTCCAAATTATAATAAACTAATTTAAATATCTCTTATTGAGCATCAGAAACCATTGAAAAGAAATATTTCATTCTTTAATTATAAAATTTAAGATTAATTATTTCATAATATAAAAAAAATTTCTCCTATATTCTTCTTATTTTATCTTCGTAGCTCTCCATACTATTTAATCATTCATTAAATAAGACTTTTAAATTTTATATTTGTATTTAGTGAATTTATTAACTTCTTTTCAATATCATACTCTTAACCATAACTGTAATCGGAATCAGTGTTTACCTCATTTTTTATATCCATCAAGAAAATAATTAATCATTATTTCTCACTCCCAAAACCATCACAACTGGTGTTTGAATGTTTTGTATATCTCCATCAACCATGATATGGTCATTTTAGTTCTTTCTTGTTTTGCTTGTCTTTTACTTATTATTTAAATTTAAGACAACCAGACATTATATGTCTCTTTTACTTCAGTCATAGGAAATTATTTCAGAAAGATCATATTTACTAATTTTACCTTTCTTACTCCCAATCCAACCATCCATTAAATAGTATCTTATGATATGTTTCTTAAATTCTTTCTTTCCTTTCATGTACTTGTATACGTCTTTGGTTAAATTAGCATTTTAAAACTTCTCACATTGTTATAACACAAAATAAAAGAAATTTTCAATAACTTTTATATTAGAATTCAAGTATGTACCTTTAATTGTATCATTATCATTAGTATTATCATTATTTATTTCCAAATTATATTTAATAAGTGATCATAGTAGCTCATCCATCGAATACTTAGTAAAATCATTACTCCTATAAACTGTATCTTTCTTTGAAAGTTATCTTTTGGTTTGATCTAAAATTAATCATTCAACAAGAGATCTATTAATCTTGGTCTCTTCAAGTGAAATCGTTTTTTACTATCATTGTCAATTTTCTGTATAAATCATTGATTCTCCCTTTACTAGTCACTCTGAATTCTTGAAAGTCATCTCTGTGAAAACATTGAATTGTTCAATACAATTTTTCAGTTCCATGGAAAGTTACTTTAATTTCATCTAGATGTTTGAAGTAGTTTTATAATAAGAAATATGAAAATAAATATTTCTGCATAAAATAATAATAAAAATAATTTCTAAATTTTTAATTTTGAACACATTTTTTAGTGTCGTTACTGATTAAATTTTCAAAATCAACATTAGATAATTTATAAGGTTCTTACATAATTTCCCAATAATCAAAGAATATATAATTAAAAAATATATTTATATGATCCTTCTAGTTGAAATATTCTCTTTAACTGAAGTGTGGTGTTTTGATGGGATTTAGAATCTCAAATTCCGGACTTTCCATAAATAAGTAGTGGATATTTTTATTATAATTTAATTCCTAGGATAAATTCTAGTTCATTACAGATAATGAAATTGTTAAAACCAATACCTTAAAAGTAACTTCGCTCTAATACTAATTTTTAGGTCCCAGTGTATGGAATATTTACCGAAGAGGTGGTTTCATAGTCAGTTTAAATTATAATCTATTAAATTTAATATAATATAATTATCAGAGATATAAGAGTGTCAGTTGTGTAGGAGAGAAAAAAATATAACTCATGATATTTTTATTGTGGTTCAGACCAAAGATATCCTAGTATACTCAAATATTCTATACATTGTGATAAAATCACTATTAACTAATAAATCACTTTTTATATGGAGTGATAAACCCATTACAGACATACTTACCTTTTCCCCATCTGGTTGTATAACCCCAACTTGACTTTTGAAGGAGTCACAACCCAGCTGACTTTTATCTAGGAGCCAGAACCCAACCTTCCTTTTAGATGGTAGGAAAAACCCATTTAAACCAATTTTGGATTGGAAAATCATAATCAAAACTCTAGATTACAAGTTGTGGGAAGAAATAAATAGAATAATGATATCTAGAAAGAATTAAAGAAAAGTAGTGGAGAAGATGATGTTAAAATTCAACGATCCTCAAGATATTTTATCATTTAAATAATAGATGATGAAAATAATGAATTATTTCATGATCAATGAAATGGAACATTGTTCATAGTCTAGATATTTTAAATCACAAAGATCATATGAGGGTTTTATTTTTCTCTATCTCTAAAATTGTTTCAATATCTATTTCCAATCCTCATTGAAAAACATTTATTTCATATTGTGGTTTGCATTACAATGGCTATATGTATGTCATTAACTTTGAATATTATGGATCATTTCAACGGATAATCATAGAAATAAATTCTTTAACAATAATAAGCACTTCAAATTATATTGATACCAGAAATTTTAATTAACCTGTTGAGCCTTTGCAAAAATTTAATTCCACATAAAATAACATCAAATAACATTATAAAATGACCATTAAGATAAATGAAAATTATTTAAATGAATAAATCATTAAAAAAGATACAATTTTGCACCAATTTCTTTTTTTAAAAGATAAATAAAATAATTTATGAAATAATTATGAAAAAAAAATATTATTTCCAAATTAATTTCCACAATATTTTCTATAACAAATAATTTTCAGGTACTTATTATAAATATATCCATTTTAAAAATCATCATAATGATAAAAAATTTAATTCACTTATTGTAAATAAATATTTAAAAATAATGCTAAAATATATCCTCTATAAAATATGAGTTATACCAAAAACAATCAAAGGAAAAATATGACTGAGTGACATACTTACCATGTAATAGCATGAAATCTGTATATTTACCATGCATGGTTCGTATGTTGACTGTACTATTATGCATAATCACTAGAAAGATAAATTCATCGTTATAAGGTACCTCTTGCGGTAGGTTGGAAATATGTTTTATGGTATGTATAAATTGATATCACGGTAACTCATTACCCATATGGTAGGTACCATGGAACACTATAAAAAGTTCCTATAAGAATTCCCAACAAGTAAATTTCCATGTGCAACCTACAAAAGTCGGTTCTTGGTTCGTTTGGTGGTTTTAGAGATAGAATTTATTTTTGAGGTGAGCTATAGTTGATCTGTGGTTAAAACTACCATCCTTAGCTTTAAATTGGAAACAGGTTGCGCTTTTGTGAATGAATACGTATCACCAAACACAAAATGCCTATTCACTTTGCTTATCGAAATGGATATATAGAAAATGGCTATGTGAATCCAATTTAGTAATAATCTACATCAAAAATCACTCCTCAAAAACCAGCTAATTGGGTTATTCCTTCAACAATTAGGCAACACAAATATCATTTAATTAAAATAATATAAATTTTTTTGTGGATTTTAAAATAAATATTTCAATTTTACAAAACATTAAAAAAATGATAATATAAACTAAGAGAAAAAAACTAAACAATAAGGATTCTCAAGATAATGAGTTTAATCATTTTTAACATTACTAATTTTAAAAGTAACATAGGTCTTGAACATGGAGTTAAAATGGTTAAAATGATTAAAATTCATGAGAATTATATATGATAATAAATAATAGAATCATACCACTTTCGTAAAGAATTATTAAATAAGTAGTGATTTTTTAAAAGTAGAAAATATCAAATTATTTTTCATTAAATTTAATCCAACCATGACATTTTCCCCTTAAATAATGATTTGTTTTTAATTTATAAATTGTTTAAAAATATTTTATAGAGGTGATTCTTGAGATGAGATAAAAAATTGGAATGTTCTATTAAATTAGGTTAAAATAAAAGTGAAATTTTTGAAGGGAACTAAAATCTTATGTAACCATAGAAATGAAAAATATATTCATCTAGATATATATTTAGTATAAATTATATGAAAAAATAGAATAGGTTCAAGGGAAAAAATGCCATAAATTGGAGAAAAGGAAAGGGAATGCATAACTAAAAAGTTGTGACTGAAGTATAAAAGACCCCATTTTTATTTTTAAACTCCTTTATTGAAACATTTCATTATAAAATAATAAAATAAAACATTATTTTGAAAATAAGAGAATTTAAATATTATTTTAGAATGACATAAAATATAATTAGTCTTTCAATTAAAAATAAAACATTGGCAGGAACAGAAATTATGAACATGTAGTGGAAACCATTGCATAAATGGATGAGAGTTATTATTAACATAGTTACATTTTTTCAAAAGGTATTAAAACTCATCAGAAGGGAATAATAGAATAAAAATTTATTTCCCAAGATATAAATATGATATACAAAATTAAATGAAAGAGAAAGTTCATGAAAAAAACATTATAACTCAAGAAATCATATCGATTTATTAAAGACCCTTATATTTTAGGGAAGACATAAATTATTGACCACATGAAGGAAGAGAATTAATGTTAGTTAATTTTAAAATTTAAATAATAATTTATGATATTATAATTCATTTTAGTAATAGATTCACATTAAAAATGATTATTGGAGAAGAATATCAAATCATTCCTTAATGAAGGGTGATTGAGATGGAACCCTTATGACATAATAAACATTCTATGAAAAGCCCTTAACAAAGAGAGGGAGAATGAATTTGATGATAAAATACCCTGAATAAAAATAATTAATGATTTTAAATATCAAATTTCATGTATAAACACAATTTAAAAAAATTAGGTTTGTAAAATAACATGTTTCTCAAATAAAGATGTTTTGAGACGAAACCCATACCTCATGTTTGAATGTGTTCTACAATGAACATAAATTAAGGAATAATAAAATTAGGTTTTTTATATATATTACCAAAAATTTTATTCATCAATATTTATTTTTATATGGTCCAACTATTGTCTTTTGGTAATTATTTATAATATATTTTTCACTTATCTTAAATACTTGATGATGGTCAGTTAATTTCATTGTAAGACTTTTGGTTTACAGAATCTGGTCAATGGTGTTGTTGAATAACATTAGGATATCTATAATTTTGGAAGTTTTGCTTATTTATTTTTATATTAGGACAATAATTATAAAATTTAAATGGTTATCACAAAATTGATCCAAATTAAGAAGGGTACCACAAAAAGTCTATTTATGGTGGTTCAAGGTACTACAACCATTTCTTGAAAATCAAAAATATAGAATGAACAATAATATTCTTATATAAAATTAATGGTGTAACAAATATCATATTCATTAATTAAATGATATTTTTAAACATACCATTTATATTGATGAAGTAAAATTAAATTGGTCATTTATTGAGGCAGTAGTTTGTACACGTATATGAAAACATTTTCCATTTTTTTAATCATTATAGAGGAAAGGATAAAATTAATATTTCATTAGTATAGAAACACTTAAGCATAGTAACAATTTTATTGTTATCATAACTTCAGGGATATAGGGGATTTGATGGGTGATGAAGAATAAAAAATCTAGGGAAGTGGACTTGACAGTATTGTCCATCCATTGGATGTTCTCCCCTATGTAACTCAATAAGAATCCTTATCATGGTCTTTTGGTAAGACTGAGGATTAAAATGTGTGGGCAGGGTGTTTAGGGGAATCTATGGTAGGGTTTTGGTTCACCTAAATCTTTTTAATGAGTGTAGAAATGAGAAGGAGGTGGTGTCCTTTTATAAGTGAAGAAAAGATAATTTTTGTAAAAACTAATTCTTTCTCAATAATATCAATATATAATTTGATAAAGCCACAAAAAATTCCAATTAATGGCATGGGGGAAATATATAAGGTTGATACTCCCTCTACCATCCAATTGTAAACAAGTTTTTCATTTTTTATCCACATCAACAATGTTAAACAACATTTTACCTAATTTATCCATACTGTAGTAACTCAACATTCACCTTTGGAAAACAATTTAAATGGACAAGATTTAAATTGAAAATATTTAATAATTTAAAAAAAATTATTTTAAATATGTAGATTATTTCATTAAATAAAATTCCCATGCATTTAAGAAATTTTATTTTTTCATTTTCCCCTAAAACGTCTAAAATCTTGTCTTTTGAGAAAAATGTGTATTTTAAGCCTATGATTTATGATTAGGATAAAATTATCGATGTGTTAAATTTTGTTAAAATTGAATTGTTTATTATTATTCATATAATATTTAATAAAAAATAAATTAATTCAGAAAAACAATTCCACAGTGTGATAATTTTATTAATTGAAATAGACAAAAATATATTTTGTTAAAACATTACCTAATTTTTATAAAATATTAAGCATGAATTTTATATATAAATATAGTATTTCCAAATAGTTAGTTTAACATTATATAATATATTTTTTATCATAAAAAGGGTTTAAAAATATTCATTTTCAATACCCCCTTCCCTCAAATAGGGCCCCTCCTGGGTCGATAATGAGATAAGGGAGATGGTGACCACTCGAGTCCCACCTCTTGGCGGCATTGGATTGGAGACTAGCACTGACTGTATATCATATAGATAAATAGGAGTCATTAACCTCTAAGAGAAACTTTTACAAGAGATTGATAAGATAGATAAACAAATAAACACCTTATCCTAAGGGTAAAATAAATCCCATGAGTATACACGTGATGTCATAGTGTACTAAGACAACTGAAAGTATAAGTACAAGTACCAAATAGGTAAACTCGACAATGACCTCAGAGCCCAAACAACTCATGTAAAATTGTGACCTTGTATTATCCAGACCAATATCTAACCTTATCCTACTAACATAAAAAAAATTATATATACTTATGATGAGCATAATAATATACTCGGTTGGATCCTCCCTCGAACCCCTCATTTAAAAGGTAAGGACAACATTGTAAAACACAATGAACAAAAGTGAAAGCAACTCGTCATCGAAATATGTATAATACGTTCATAGAATTACTATAGTTATCTCAGGTGAATTATCATATACATGAGATCATATATTATAGTAATAAAACATCAAGGGAAACCCGCTACCGCTTCCCATCTGGTTTTCTACTCTACCCCAATGATACACATCTTCAGTCATCTCTTCTCAAAATAGGCCATCACGAACACACGTGCTTCATCAATCACAACATGAACCTGGTGAATCACATCATCCCATTAGTATCTCGATATATATATTAACTGAGTAGTTTTTGGGAGCCACCACATCCGATATGATGTGTATCATACAACGAATATTATACCACAATCCATTACAACTCATAAACTAAGTAAGGTACCTCAAGTAATTAAAACTTATACCCATCATACCTATAATAACAAATTGTTTACTATATCTATAGATACATGTGTTTGAAATTACCACTAGTCATTACATACATTTACACACATATATTAAGAAAATAAACATCATGTATATCATCACTTAATACTACCAAGGGAAGAGAGTGGGCCAAGAGGGGGTATTCATCCACCCATCCTCCCATTGGGATGTTGGAAAAAATGACCTTCCAGAGTCCAGTAAGTTTCAGTCACCCTAAATTACATGGGTGAGGTAGCATATGAAATCACACGTGAAAATAACTAAAATTCCCACCTTGGGTAATTGGGTTTTCAACCACACATGGTGTAGCTACTCCCATGCCTGAGATAATGACCAAGGACCCACTCTTCCAAGTATCTTGTCTACAATTCAAAAATTGAAAGAAAAAAAAGAAAAACAATGAAAATTGGGATCTAATACCATATTGTGACATCCTGACACGGTTTCCAAACATCGGTGCCCCAAACTGGTCAGTCACATTACCATAAGCATGCCTCCACAAATGCTAAAGGCCACCGACTAGAAATGGGGTACTATTATTAGTCATGGGGATAATATACCCACTCTTTATTTATTTTATCAAATTTATACACTAGTGGAAATAAATAAAAATAATGAACTGAATAGCCAAATCATATAACATATCCAGAACAGTACCAATATGACAAGTTGAACAAAACTATAAATTCAATATCAAGACCAAACAATAGCTATACAATGAAAATGGTCATACAAGAGTAAACATGAAACTCAAATGTAAATACATTACCAATTAAAAAGTGGGTCTCGAACCATGTCAGGTTCCCTTATTCATTATCCATCCCTAAAATATCCATCTAACTCCGGTCATTTTTTCTTTCCTATTCTATAATACATAAGACAATATGGTAACCAATTTGGAATGCCGAGTAGGGTTTGAGTACAACTCAGTACGTCACCACTAATGACATGTAAAAAAATATCCTGAAAAAAGTGTATGGAGTTTAATAATGAAATAAGTGAAATGCACAAGTAAATAGTTATCTCGTTATCATTTATTCATTAAAAACCCACATTAACTCCTAGGTTCCGAAGTACATCCATACACCAATGCGGTCTCTGGCATATGTCATATCCTGAAGTGTTCCTAGGTAATACTATATCATAATACATGATTCAACTCTTGCTAGAACCTGAAGTATTCAAAGGCGATATCATACATATAGATACTTTCTTCGGATCATGTCAGAGACTGAAGTATTCCAAAGTGAGGTCATATCTCAGAGGGCCTTTATTACTATGCTTAAATATATACATGAATTCACATGATTCCATTGATACTACACACAACATAATAACTATGTTCCCATCCTTTAATTCATATAGGAATAAACATTTTTCCATTCATACATCACACGTTAGAATGTCCATGATCCCATTCATTAATTAATACTTGAATAATCATTTTACCATTCATATATCACACATTATAGTGACCATGCAACCATTTAGAAAACACACATTAGAATTACCATGTTCCCATTCATACACAGCACATTATAAAGGCCATGTTCTCATTCTTTAATTCATGTTTTGAATGACCATGTTACCATTCATACATCACTCATTAATTCAAAAATTAATTATCCATGCAATTTTTATTACTAATTAAACAATTAGTTAAATAGAATGGTTTCCTTAGTTAATTGAACAGTAAACTAATCACATACAAAAAATTAATTAATTCAATAGAAAATTAATCACAAAAATTCTTCTAGTTAATTAAATATTTAACTAATTCTCCCAATAACATTAATTAATTTGAAAATTGAATAATCATATCAATTCATTTAGTTAATTCATCAATTTACTAATAACACCAATTCCGCAAGTTATTTCGACAATTAACTAATCATATCAATAATGTTAATTAATTCAACTATTAATTACTCACCTGAGATGTATTAGTCAATTATAAAATTAACTAATCAAATCAATATCATTTATTAGTTAAACAATTAACTAATTATGTCAATTACTATAGTTAATTCAATAAATAACTAATCACATCAATAATATTAATTAATTCAACAATTAATTATTCGCGTCAATTACTCTAGTTAATTATTCTATTAACTAATCACATCAATAATATTAGTTAATTCATTAATTAACTAATCACATCAATTAATCTAGTTAATTAAAAAATCAACTAATCATATCATTAACATTATTTAATTCAACAATTACCTAATCAAGTCAATTACACTAGTTAATTCAACTGTTAACTAATCACGTCAATAATATTAATTAATTCAAAAATTAACTAATCACGTTAATTAATCTAGTTAATTCAATAATCATCCAATAAAATTAATAATATTAATTAATTAAACAATTAACTTGTCACGCTAATTACTGTATTTAATTAAACAATTAACAAATCACATCAATTTCATTTCTAATTCAACAATTAATTTATCACTTAAATCCCCATAATTAATTCCCCAATAAATTGAATACATAAATACCATTAATTAATTCATCAATTAATTAATAAATATCCACCCCTAAAAATACCACAATTAATTAGACTATTAATTTTTTCATTTAAAATATCAATATTTTTAAATTAACTCCATAATTAATTATCTCAATTAACAAATACCAATATATCATAATTAATTCATCAATTAATTATCTTAATTCAATAATCTCAATATCCCATAATTAATTATCCAGTTTATTAATGCAACTCATTCAACTACAAAAATTAAAACAATCCCCATTAATTAATTCATGAATTAATTGATCTTTTATAATCCATTAATTAACCACACAATTAATTATTGACATTAAATCCCATCATATAAATCACCAATTAATTTTACACATCAATTCCATTAATTTAATGAGAATTAATTAATCACATTCAATATCTTCTATTAAATAACTAATTAATTATACACATCAATTCAATAAATTAATTCCCCAATTAAATAATCCTATTTTATCCCATAAATTAATTAACTAATTAATTTTAATTTCAACTACATTAATTAATTATATTTATTAATTAGTAAAAATAATTCCATTAATTAATTCATTAATTAATTAATCCCATCAATCCCATTTTATATAAAACAATTAAATAATTAAATTACTATAGTAATTAATTCATTAATTAATTATTCCAACATAAACAATTCTAGTACCCCAATTAATTCATCAATTAATTGTTAAAAATCAATCAATTAAATATCCATAATTAATTTCTCAATTAATTACTATATCTAATAATTTAATATTATAGTAATCAAATCAATAACTAAATATAACTAATAAAAAATTTAATATTTTGATAATTAATTAAACAATTAATTATTCAATATCAAAAATCCCAATATCCCAATTTCATGTTTTCCATAATTAAATAATTCAGCAAATTAATTAATTTAATCAAGAAAGAAATTTCAAGAATGAAATTGATAATAATTTAATAAAAATTCTATAATTATATAGACATAATTTTAATCAAGACAATTGGATTTGAATTTTAGATCACATACCATAATTTTTTTGTTGAATGATCTCCCAATGTAAGTCCTCAAAATTGAACAACGCAATGATGTAGATTGGGATTCCAATCTAAAACACTAAATAAATATTAAATAATTCAATATCTATTATATATATATATCTAGAAGTACAATCCTAGAACTAGATTAATAAAATCTATAAATAGATCTACCAAAATAGAGAATAAATTATCACCATAATAATTAGAGAAGGAGGATGCATGTGAATGAAGCAGGACATGATCCACTTACTAGGAGAGTTGAATATCATATATATGGGCTTCAAATCATGAATAATGGAGGGCAGGAAGTCTTCGAAGTCATATAAATAGATCTAAAATTTTAATGGATGACCTAGGGTCTAATGGGAGTTGGTTTTCATTTAACTAGGGGGTTTGGAAAATTAAAAAAACTAAATTTCGGGTCAACTTAATTCCATTTGAACGGTTTCCTAGGTAGGGGACACGATTTTCCCTAACCATGCACCTAAATTGTGTTCTAATTTCATAGGGGTTCATGGTTATTCTTAATTGGGTGTACGGTTCAAAAAACATTGAACCATCCATGTGAATACCCTATGTTTGGGTTCGAACGGTTAGCTGGGTTGGAGCGTATTGTTTTCTCTAACCATGAGCCAACCGTGAAAAAACCCCTTCTTATTCCATCATTCTCAAATTTTCTCTCAAAAAACCCCAATGTAAAACCCAATTGAAAATTACTCAAAACTAAATATAATATCACCTCAAAATTAGATCAATAAATATCCATTAAATTTTGGGTTATTACATAATGGGAGTGGAAATACATTTTCTTGATCTATTAATAAAGACAATGATCCGGATGATGCAGTGTGGAGAATAGTAGTGAAAACTACTATTATTGTACTTCTGTTAAACTATCATTGATGTTTCTATTGATTAACTAACTCTCCCACTGCGGAACTTCCTACAAACAGACTTTAGCTTCCTTATAGCAACCCAAACCTAAAAAAAACATTAATTCATGAATTATAACAAAATTTACCATCAATACAATCAAAGGATCTATAAGTATAGTGTTTTTAAAAGATTAGATAAAAAATTAAATCATCATAAATATAAAAATATATTATTTAAAACTACACATAGTGCACTTAACTCTCATAGGTTGTCAAAAGCTTCATAGGATACCCTATGGATAGTACCTAAAGGGTGACTAACCAATCCCACTAAAAGAATAAATAGGAAAATAATGAATAACATGATATCATAAAGATAATGATCATAAGAATGAAAACATAGAATAATTAAATGAAATAATAAAATCATGGAATCATTAGCATGTGGTAACATCATACATCATGACATTATAAGAATATGTCATGCATAATAACTATGAAAAGAAAGCATAGGCTAAACATCATCATCATAATTGTATACTCATTCTAACAATCATTATAACATAGTTTTCATAGGATAACCACTCACGCACCATTCATGTTATCTCATGAGACATTAACATACACACTGAAATGATGGTCTTTAACCAAACCACCCATTACAATATTTTATTTGCACATACATTTGTGTGCCAAAAAATAAAACAAATCATACATAAATCATAAGCAAGAAAAGCCCCATGAGAAGGAAGTGTGTTTCCTAATTACGAGTTAAGGCATAATTGATTGATAAATTGTTAGGTTCCACGATATGGAAAGATTCAACATCATGGGTGAATAGTTATTTTAATATATGATCAATTAAATTATATTTCATTGGATTATTAGAGTTATAACAGTATTAATTGTGTTGCGGAAAAAAATACACATGGTTTTTTTGTCATGGTCTAGATCACAAAGATCCAAGTCCACTCTTAAATATTTTCAACCCAGTGAGATGATCAGTATTCACTAATAACAAACTTTTGTTAGGGATTAATGACTCGATTAAAGGCATATATTTTATTTTCTTACTTTTGGTATAACCGCAACCTAAATTTTGAAGGAGTCACAATCAACATGACTTTTTTATTGGATTCATAACTAGACCTTCCTTTTATATTGGATGAATAACTCATTTAGATAGATTTTAGATGAGAACAGTGCATACTGAAATATAGAGAAAAAACAGAGGGATGGATGAACTACAAAAATGAAACCCAGAATGAAATTAAAAAATAGTGGAGAAGATGATGTTGAAATTTGATGCAGATCCAACTCTTTTACCACTTTATTAATGGATTATGAAAATGATAATGTCGCTCATGATTGATGAAATGGAACACTGGTCTTAGTCTTGATATAGTACACTGGAAATGTCATATGATGTTTGTATTTCATTTCTGTCTATAATTGTGTCGATCTCTATTGTCAATAATCTGTTATGAAATTTATCACATATTTTAGTTCGCATCAAAATGGCTAGATTTGTTCCATTAACTCTAATGATCCTGGAGCTTCTCAATGGATAATTATATAAAGAAACATTATAAAAATAGTAACAATTTAAAAAAAATATTGTTACCCAAAATTCAAATTAACATGTCGATTATTCATGCTCATTTAATTCTGCATCAAGCAACTTCAAATCACTTTGAAAATGAACGTCAAAATAAATTCTAATTATTCTAATGGATGAAACATTTGTAAACATTTTTACAAGCTTACATAATTTTATTATTTCAAATGGTACATAAAACATGTTATAAAATAATTATTTTTAGAATATTTTCTTCAAAAAATAATTTTCATGTACTTATTATAATATATAACCGTTTAAAAAATAAATATAATAATAAAAACAATTTTGATGCAGTTGCAATAAATAAATATGTAAAAAAAATTATAAAATAGAGACTTCAGAAAATTTGAGTTTTTGTAAAAAATGAAAAGGTAAAAAGTGATCACATGACATAATGTCCATGATGTATCATGCGGTCAGTATACTTATCATGCATGACCAGTATATTGAAAATGTAATTATGTGTGATCACATGAAAAAAGTGTCATTACAAGTTACCTTATGTTTTATGGTGGCTAAAAGATTTAGGATAACTATAAATTGAACTCACAGTAACATATTACTCATGCGGTGGGAAGAATATCAGCTCCATGGTAAGTTCATATAAGAATTCACAATAACATACATTCTATTTAGAAACAAAAAAATATCATTTATGGATGGTTACATGTTTCTTTAACTTGCATGAATGTTATAGGCAACCTGTATTTGAACTTTTCTCTAAGATACCACCCTTCAAATTAATTTTTCTATGTGATTCTCATTTGATGATGAATATCTAGCACCAAACACAAAATGGATATTTTGTTTTCTCTACAAATTGTTACATAGTAAACAACTATGTGGTTTTATTCTACAAAACGATACATAAGAAATTGACTACATGGATTCTATTTAGAATCAGACCATGTTAAAACTCTCTTCTCACAAACAGGTTATGTTGGATATTCATTCAACAATTAAGTAATGTAAATATCATTTAATTAAAATAAAAATGAAAAATTAAAAGAAATTAAAATAAATATATCTATTTAACAAAAAATTAAATAAATATTAATATAAACTAACAGATAAAAAAATATCCCCTTTTGTAAATTGGAAAACAAAAAAAACTCTTCAAATTTCATCCCATTTTTGAAATTCATCAAAATTATAAATAAGGGAAACAATATTAAGCACATAATTATTAAGAACATGATTATGTACAAATTTAACAAAGCAATAATTTTAAAAATCTGAAAGAGAAAGTAAGGGATAACACACCATGATTTTATGAAGTTATAAAAATAGTGAAGTAAAAAACAAATAAAAAAATATTACCATGCTTCCAAAAATCAAAATCTTAATTAATCCCAATTCAAAATTTAATTTTTCAAACCTCACAGAATCTAACTCTTTTGTAAATGTATCTTATAGTGAATTTTTTATAGGAATGTTTTCGAATAAAATGTCCCCTTTATTAACATGATATTTTATGAAATAAAATCTGACATCTATATTATTAGTCCATGAATGATTTAAGGGGTTTTATAAATAGAAACGATATATGTATTATCACCTAATATGGATGTTTAACTAAGTAAACATTAAAATCACAATGAATTTGTTTTACTAAGAGGCTTTAAGAATATTAATTAAAAGTATCAATGTTCTCAGCCTGATTTGGGGCCAATACAATTGTAAATTTATTTTTCGAACTCCATGAAAATTTTAATTTATCTATTATGTGACACATACATGATATAATCTTCATGTCAAGTCTCTAGCCTCCAAATTCAGAATAAGAAACTAAT
Organism: Viscum album; assembly: GCA_963277665.1. NCBI lineage: Eukaryota > Viridiplantae > Streptophyta > Magnoliopsida > Santalales > Viscaceae > Viscum > Viscum album. The sequence goes on from OY728164.1 coordinate 1,824,757,239, forward strand.
AAAAAAAATAAAAATAGTTCTCATTGGAGTAAAACAAACCGGTGTTGATATTTCCTTTAACATATATAATTATTATTTTAATATCCACTGAAATGGATTTATTTTTTATTATACTGATATCTATCACACATAAAAATAAAAAATATAATGTTTGTCCTTAATGGAGTTAAATACAATAGTATTATCATCATTTATTTGTATTTTTTATCACTAACTAATTTTCCACATTCATCTGTATCATGTTTAGAATTAGTGCTCATCGGGGTTCTCATAGTTTTATATTAGTCAAGACTGATTTTTAACCAAATATTTATTATATTTGATTTATTTATATAAATAACTTATCTTATTTATAAAATTTGATGACAAAGGAAAAAATTTAATTCCCCAATTATGCATATATCAAATTCATTATACATTAATTTGAAAAAATCGTTTCTAATTATATAATTTTCAAATAAAAATACAATATCATTAATATATATTTAAAAATTTAAAATATTTGTAGAAAACATCATTATAAATAAGGTTGGTTCAACCTTCCATTTATTAAAATCTTTTTTCCATAAAAATATTGTTAGTTTTTTATACCAATCTCTTAGAGATTTCTTTAAACTATATAATGATTTAGATAGTTTGAAATCATGATTTTGAAATTAATATTTTTTGAAATTAGGTGGTTGACTAACATATACCTCTTCTAAAATCACAAGATTTAAAATGAAACTTTTTACATCAATTTGTATCATTTTAAATTTTTCATAACATTCCAAAGACAAAGAAATTAAATTTCTTCAAATTTTGAAATTTGTTAAAATGAATCAAAATTTTCTTTATTTTTTCTTGTAAATAACATTTGGAAACAAATATTGACTTATTTTTAACTATATTACCCTAATAATCTATTTTATTTTGAAAAATTCATTCGGTTCCTATAGATAGTTTATATTTATATAACTCAACTAGATTCTGGATATTATTCCTATCAAATTGGATAAGTTCATCATTCATAGAATTTTTCTAGTATGACTTTTTCAAATCATTTTTCATATTAATAAGTAAAAAATAACCAATAAATCAAGAATTAACACAAAAATTTAAAAATGATTTTACTGTTCTAATTATAGAATTAACATTTCAATTTATATATTCTAAAGAATGATCAATATGAGTTTTCCAATTCATAGGGTCATCTTGTGAATTGATGTTCTCCGCCTCAATTAATGAAATATTTTTCAAGTTTTTATTTATAAAAATTAAATTCCTTAAATTATTCTATAGAGTTAATAAAAGCTATGATCTATTGTTAATTATTTTGAATGAACATTACATGTAAATATTCCTCCATTTACATGATTATAATGTTATACACCCTATAACCTTTACTATTAATTGAATATATTATAAATATTCAAACATTACATTTAGCATAAAAGTTTTCCTAATTATCTTTAGTATTTAAAATATAAATTCTATATCCATATATTTTAAAGTATCTAATCTTAGGATTTTTATTTAAACAATTTATAATGGTTTTTTTAATATGGTCCTAATGTAAAACATATTTAATATACCACCCGTAGTGTCAAATGATTCATCCAAAAAATATTTTTGTAAGGTGAATTCGTTAAGTCTTGTCCTTTTCATTCATGAATAGTTCCATTTTTTTACATCATAACACCTTTTTGTTGTGGTGTTCTACGTGCATAAATTTTTTGAAAATATCCATTATCATCACAAAATTTCTAAATGTATAATTTAAAAAATTGTCCTCATTTTTTTATTATAAATTATGATATTAAATTAACATTTTTATTTTGAATTTTTTAACATATTGTAAAAAAATTGTTTAAGGTTTCACTTTTATAGGGTAAGAATAATGAAAAAGTGAATCTACTAAAATCATTTACAATTACCAACACATATCTCTTTCTACCTAAAATGGTAGATCCCATGGGTCAAAAAAATCAATATGTAGTTGTTCTAAGTATCTAAATTTATTATCCATATTAATAGATCTAAATTACTTTTGTGATCCTTACCTTTTAGGAAATAATTACACATGATAAACCTACTAGGTTTAAATTTAGGAAGTTCAAAAACTTTTTTGTGTTTTTCTAATTTTTATAGTTTTAAAAGGTGAACATGTCTCAAAATTATGTGCTAGATAATTTAATATCTTTCATATAATTTAATCACATTAATTTTTTTGGGTTAGTTCTAAAAAATATATAGAGTATATGTTTTCTATTCTATTGCAATAAAATAAAATAGTATTATCTTTAAAAACTTGACATTAAATATATTTAAATGTTATACTCTTACCACAATCAAAATGTTTTTATAGGCTAATTAATATTGATTTAATCATTATCCATATAGTAATTCAGAAATTATTATATATTATATTATACATACTTATCCAAAAATATTTACCATGCATTTAATGTTTTCATCGAATGTGAAGGTGCCTACATAAAAATATATAAATGATATTATTTATAGATGTCACCCGTTATGTTCTTTATAATTATCTATCCATGTATCATGTATCTTTATAAATCTTTAGTCAGGTTTCCTACAACAACTATAAAGTATATAATTTTTTTGTAGCCTAAGCTATTTTGGGTCCAACTAAATTAATAATAAAACTATTAGGAACCTATACAGATTTAATTCATTTATTATAGGGTAATCTAGATGATATATTGATAGATATAAAAGACTTGGCATGTCTGTGGGACTGAGTAAATATTAAAGAACATTTATATTCATAATTCCTTTTGAGATTACATCTATAACATGTAAAAGTTGAAACATTTCCTTTACTGCATTTATCAAATGTAGTTCTATACATATGTGGAATCTTTCTATTATATCCAAAATTAGTTTTGTCTTTATTATTTTTATTCAATTCCATCATCTAATCAAAATTTCTTTTCTATAAAAAAACTGATAGTGTTTCTTTTAATTTAGTAATTTCCCTTTTTATATTTTCAATCTCTTTTTGAGAAACTTCCACATCATCGCATTTTTACATATTTGAACATGACACTCTATTTTATAGTTTCTCATTTTCATGTATAATATTCTTAAATGCCTTTTATATTTTTTCAAATGTATCACAAATGAATTTAAATTTCTCATATTGACCTTCGTAATTATTTGACAAGAAATATTTTATTCTTAATTATTGAATTTAAATTAATTATCTCTGAATATAAAATATTTTTTTCTTTTATAATAATTTATTTCCTCTTTGTAGTTCACCATATTTTTTTTCATTCTTGAAATATCACATTTGAAATTTTCATTTTTATTTAGTTAATTTATTTACTTCTTTTCAATATCATACTCATATCCCGAACTATAATCAAAATCAGTGTTTAACTCATTTATTGTTTCAATACTTACATGACTGAATTATTCTTTATCAATCTCAAAACCATAACTACTAGTGTATGACTCTTCTTTACAGATCCACCTGACATGATATTCTCATTTTATATTTTTCTTGTATTTCTGGTCATTTCCTTCTTGTTTAAATTAATGTTAGTCTTACATTATTTGTCTCTTTTTCCTACAGTCATAGAAAATCATTTTAGAAATAAATTATTTACAAATTTTACCTTTATTACATCCATTTTCGTTATCATTTTAATACTCTTTCCTTTTGTGTACTTGTATACTCCTATGGTGAAATTTTTAATTTAATCCATCTCATATACTTGTAACTCAGAATAAGATAAATTTTCAATGAAATTTATATTATAATTGAAGGCAATGCCTTTAATTTTATCATGATCATTAGTATTTTCATTCATTATTTCCAAATAATTTTAATGAAGTGAATGCATCTTCTCATCAATTGAATACTTAGTTGAATCATTAATCTCTTAAATTATATCTTTATTATAAAGCCATAGTTTTGGTAGATCTCAAATTATTCTTTCAATGAGATATTTATTCTTATTACTCTCTTCGAGTGAAACCATGTTGTTCACTATAGTAGTAAATCTCTTGTACATCTTAATGATTATCTCTTGACCAGTAATTCTAAATTCATCAAATTCTACTTTTTGAAAACATAGATTGGTTCTCTACAACTTGTCAGTTCCTTGATGAGTGACTTCTAATGTTAAACAGAAGTTAGAAGTAGTTTTATAAGAAGAAACATGACTATAAATATTTATACATAATGAAAAATATAAATAAGTCCAAAATTTGAAATCTTGAACACATTTTGTAGCATCAATACCGATTAATGTTTCCATATCAACATTAAACAATTTATAAGGTTTTGACATAATTTCCCAGTAATCAAGTACAATATTTTAAATAAATACCTAAATCTCGTTCTTTTAGTAGACATAGTCGCTTACATTGATGTGCGGTATTTTTATGGGATTTATGATTTCTAATTCCCGACATTCCATAAAAAATAAGTGGATCTTTTCGATGCACTTTTAAGGATGGATAATTAATAGTTCAGAATAGATAATGAAATACTTAAAACAAATTACATTAAAGGAATCTTGAACTAATACCAATTTATATGTCCCAATGTAATGAATGATTGACTATGGAGGACGTGAATTGTCCTTTTATTGTGAAATCAATTAAATTTAATCGAATATGATTATCATATTTATGAGTGTGTTATTTTTTGTAGAGAAATAAAAACAATTTAAAAAAGATTTTTTATAGTATTTCAGATCAACAAGATCCTAGTCCACTATTCAATCTTCTCTACTTGGCGAGGAAATCGTTATTAAATAAGAACTCACTTTTTATATGGAGTAAAAAACCCATTAGATGCGTACATAACTTTTTTTCATCTACTAGTGTAACCCCAACCAAACTTTTGATGGATTCAGAACCCACCTGAGTTTTTTCTACGATTCAAAACCTGGCCCTCCTTTTAGATGGTAAGAATAACCCATTTAAAAAACATTAGGGGAACCCCATTACTACTTCCCCAACGGTTTGCTTCTCTGCCCCACTGACGCACCTCTTGAGTCATCTCTTTTCAAAATATGATATTCCAAAGACAGAAGGTCTAACTATCACAACATGAATTTTGTGCATAACATCATTCCATTAACATCTCCATATATATATATATATATATGTGTGTGTGTGTGTGTGTGGATTAGTTTTTGGGAGCCACAACATCCCGTATGATTTGTATCATACATTGAGTATTATACCTCAGGAAATTACATCCAGTACACTAAGTATGGTACCTCAAGGAATCATAGATTATACCCATCATACCTATAATAACCAATTATTTACTATATCTGGAGACACATGCATGTGTAATTACCAAAAGTAATTACATCCATCTATAAACATATATGGGGAAACTAACCATCATGTATATCATCACATAATACTACCATGAGAAGTGAGTTATGTTAGGCGGGGTATTTGGCCATCTATCCTCCAATTGGGATGTTGGGGAAAACACTCATCCAGAGTCCAATTGGTTAGATTCAGGAAAAATGAAATGGGTGGGCTAGTATATAAAATCACAAAACATACATAATATAATATATATCAAAACCACACTATGGTCTTCACTATGTCATGGGCTTGACTATGGGGATCGTCACTCTGAAACCCAACTCCCACTACTAGGGACTTGTTATCTAATAAGCACACAATATTTTAAAGAGATACATTAAATTTAGTCTTTTTTTAATTTAATATCTCTTTAATTAATTCATAAACCATTAATTAAAATTATTCTTATTACATTACGTTAATCATCAAGCAAAGTTCATGACCTCTGGGGTTAATGCATATGGTGTCCATGATTTCTTAAGATCATATCATAAATATTCCATTATCACTAACCTCATGGTTAATATAATTTATGAAAAATTATAAAAATCTCTATGATTATAGGTACTTCAGTAAAACATCCTAATCTATCATCATAGAGATACAACCAACCATATACAGATGCCTCAGACAATGGGGAAAGGAATGTAGATAAAACAAGCAACTTGACCATTGACCATTAAAATGATCCATTAACAACAAGCATCCCACTTAAGAACAACAATGGTTAAGCCCAAATTCAACTTGTTCCATCATATTATAACATCCCAGTTCTAGAAGCCACATAGAGAACCCTGTACCCAGTTGTTCACATGGCCTCAAGTGCATTTCCCCGAATGCCAGAGGCTGCCGACTAGAAGCGAGGTCCTTGGGTGTGATAGTGGGGAAACTAAGTCCTCCTTGGCAGAGTATAGAGTGGATGTGAATAAATACTTACAAGAGAAGAAGAAGTAATAATGACATAAAACAGTAATAGTAGAAAGCTGAAAGTATAAACTAGAGAACATATATAAAAAGGTGCATGATACATATGTATATGAAAATAGCCAAACAGGTCACAATGATGGAATACAATAGTGCTAAACCAAAGTGTAATAGAAGGCAGATAAACTCCTCAACATCGCAAGCCATAACTTGGTCCCAAGATCTCCATCTCAATAGAAAATCATGTTCTTGAAGTTGAAGGGTGTTTTCCTTTATCTATACACTACTAAAAATAAGGGTATTAGCGACTGCCATTGGCGGTCGCTATAGGGCTATAGAGACCACTCAGCGACCGCCATTGGCGGTCGCATCTGCTCTGTCAGTGTAGGGAATAAGCGGCCACCAATGGCGGTCGCTATAGGTGGCCAAAATACTGGCCTATAGTGACCGCCATTGGCGGTCGCTAAAGGTGCCCCCCGACATCCTATAGAGACCGCCATTGGCGGTCGCTAATGCTGCCCGGCAGGCACCCTATAGCGACCGCCTTTGGCGGTCGCTACACTGGAAAATTTTGTTTTAAAAAAAAAATTCATTCCGAAAGAAATATATATATATATATATTTATTAAATAAAATATATATATATATTAAACAAATTATTTATATATATATTATTAAATAAAATATTTTAATATATATATATATATATATTAAAGAAATATAGATATATAATATTAAATAAACTATTTTTCATTTATATATATTTATTAAATAAAAAATATATATATATATTAAATAAAATATTATAATATATATATATAATATTAAATAAAATATTTTTCATTTTTTTAATGAAATGTACGAATTCTGTTTTTTTTTCTTCACGGTGCAAAATCAGAGATAAAAGAAGATAACAATCATAAAAATTAGAAAACAATTTCAAACATCATAAACATAAAGATCATCATAAACGATAAACATGCTTCAACGATCTGAGCAGGTCCATCTATTTCAATCTTATGCTTCAATAAACCTACAATAAGACAAAAAAACAAAAAAAAACAAAACAAAAGTAAATTAAAAATAATTATTCAGTTATTATATACATATAAAATAATTAAATCTGACATCAAATCATGGTGCTATAATAATTTAAAACCCCCAATTTATGAAATGCTATCATTTCAGGTCATTCGGACGTTTTTGGTGTTTTATGACACTGGAAATGTGTTTCTGGTCACCATGGTCAAACGACACCTCCGATTGATGTGCCGTTTACCCAACCATTTCAAAAATTGCACAACGGCTGTTGTCGTACGGTTTCATGGCATTCTGAGGTCGTTCGGGTGGTTTTGACCCCTCAACGCGCCGTTTTAGTGCGCACCGAGCTACTAAAACAACACACTCGGACATAACGCGCGCACCGCACCTACGATGGGCGCGCCGTCTCCTCCTACACATCAAGAATAATATTCCTATTGTTTTCTTGTGGTTTCAGGTCATTCAGAGCACGTTTGCTCCGAATTCGAACGTCTCGTGTCGTTTTTGGTGTTTTATGACACTGGAAACGTATTTCTAGTCACCACGGTCAAACGACACATCCTATTGACGTTCCGTCTGCCTGAACATTTCAAAAATCGCACAACGGCTGTTGTCGTACGGTTTCATGGAATTCTGAGGTCGTTCGGGTGGATTTGACGCCCAAACGAGCCGTTTTAGCGCGCGCCGAGCTGCTGAAAAAGACACAGTCGGACGTAACACGCACAGCGCAACTCCGATAGGCACGCTGTCTCCTCCTACATGTCACGAATAATATTCCTAATTTTTTCATGTGGTTTCAGGTCATTCGGAGCACGTTTTCTCCGAATTCAACCGTCTCGTGCAGTTTTTGGTGTTTTGTGACACTAGAAACACGTTTCCAGTCACCGCGGTCAAAAGGCACCTCCGATTGACATGCCGTCTTCCCAAACATTTCACAAATCGGACAAAGGCTATTGTCGTACGGTTTCATGACATTCCGAGGTCGTTCGGGTGGGTTTGACCCCCCAGCACACCGTTTTAGCGCGCGCGGAGCTGCTGAAAAAAACACACTCGGACGTAACGCTCGCACGACACCTCTGATGGGCGCACCGTCTCCTCCTATATGTCACGAATAATATTCCTAATGTTTTCATGTGGTTTCGGGTCATTCAGAGCACGTTTTCTCCGAATTCGACCGTCTCGCGCCGTTTTTGGTGTTTTGTGACACCGGAAACGCGTTTCTAGTCACCGCGGTCAAACGGCACCTCTGATTGATGTTCCGTCTGCCCGACCATTTTACAAATCGCACAACGGCTGTTGTCGTACGGTTCCATGGCATTACGAGGTCGTTCAAGTGGTTTTGACCCCCCAACGCGCCGTTTTAGCGCGCGCCGACCTGCTGAAAACGACACACTCGGACGTAATGCGTGCACCGTACCTCCCATGGGAATGTCGTCTCCTCCTAGACGTCACGAATAATATTCCTAATGTTTTCGTGTGGTTTCAGGTCATTCGGATCACGTTTTCTCCGAATTCGACCGTCTCGCGCCGTTTTTGGTGTTTTTTGACACCTAAAAGGCATTTCTGGTCACCGCGGTCAAACGGTACCTCCGATTGACGTGACGTCTGCTCTACCATTTCAAAAATCGCACAACGGCTGTTGTCGTACGGTTTCATGCCATTCCGAGGTCGTTCGGGTGGTTTGGACCCCCCAACACGTCGTTTTAGCGCGTGCCAAGCTGCTGAAAATGACACGATCAGAAGTATCGCATGCACCACACCTCTGATGGGTGCACTGTCACCTCTTACACATCATGAATAATATTTCTAATGTTTTCGTGTGGTTTGAGGTCATTCGGAGCACGTTTTCTCTGAATTCGACCGTCTCACGCCGTTTTTGGTGTTTTATGACACTAGAAATGCGTTTCTGATCAACGCGGTCAAACAGAACCTCCGATCGACGTGTCGTCTGCCTGACCATTTCAAAAATAGCAGAGAGGCTGTTGTCGTACGGTTTCATGGCATTCCGATGTCGTTCGGGTGGTTTTGACCCCCAAACGCGCCGTTTTAGCGCGCGCTGAGCTGCTGAAAACGACACACTCGGACGTAACGTGCACACCACACCTCCGATGGGTCCGCTGTCTCCTCATACACTTCATGAATAATATTTCTAATGTTTTCGTGTGGTTTCAAGTCATTCAGAGCACGTTTTCTCTGAATTTGACTGTCTCGCGCCGTTTTTGGTGTTTTATGACACCAAAAACACGTTTCCGGTCACTGCGGTCAAACGGCACCTCCGATTGATGTTCCGTCTACCCGACCATTTCACAAATCGCACAACAGCTGTTGTCGTACGGTTTCATAGAATTCTGAGGTCGTTCGGGTGGCTTTGACCCCCCAACGCGCCGTTATAGCGCGCGCTGAGCTGCTGAAAAAGACACACTCGGATGTAACACGCGTACCACACCTCCGATGGGCACACTGTCTCCTCCTACACGTCACGAATAATATTCCTAATGTTTTCTTGTGGTTTCAGGTCATTTGAAGCAAATTTTCACCGAATTTGACCGTCTCGCACCATTTTTGGTGTTTTATGACACCAAAAACACGTTTCCGGTCACCGCGGTCAAATGGAACCTCCAATTGACGTGCCGTCTACCCGACCATTTCACAAATCACACAAAGGTTGTTTTCGTACGGTTTCATGGCATTCCAAGGTCGTTCGGGTGGTTTTGACCCCCCAACGCGTCGTTTTAGCGTGCGCGGAGCTGCTGAAAACAACACACTCGGACGTAACGCGCGCACCACACCTCCGATGGGAACTCTATCTCCTCCTACATGTCACGAATAATATTCCTAATTTTTTCATGTGGTTTCAGGTCATTCAGAGAACGTTTTCTCCGAATTCGACCGTATCGCGCCGTTTTTGGTGTTTTGTGACACCGGAAACGCGTTTCCGGTCACCGCGGTTAAACGACACCTCTGATTGACGTGCTGTTTGCCTGACCATTTCACAAATCACACAACGACTGTTTTCATACGGTTTCATGGCATTACGAGGTCGTTCGGGTGGTTTTAACCCCCCAACGTGCTGTTTTAGCGGGCGCTGAGCTGCTGAAAACGACACACTCAGACGTAATGCGCGCACCGCATCTCCGATGGGCGCGTCGTCTCCTCCTAAATGTCACAAATAATATTACTAATGGTTTTGTGTGGTTTCAGGTCATTCAGAGCACGTTTGCTCCGAATTAGACAGTCTCGCGCCGTTTTTTGGTGTTTTATGACACCGAAACGCGTTTCTGGTCACCGTGGTCAACCGGAACCTCTGATTGACATGTCGTCTACCTGACCATTTCACAAATCACACAACGGGTGTGTTTGTACGGTTTCATGGCATTCCGAGGTCTTTCGGGTGGTTTTGAACCCCCAACGCGCCGTTTTAGGGCGCGCCGAGCTGCTGAAAACGACACACTCAGACGTAACGCGTGCACCGCATCTCCGATGGGCGATCCGTCTTGTCATACACATCAAGAAAAATATTCCTATTGTTTTCATGTGGTTTCGGGTCATTCGGAGCACGTTTTCTCCGAATTTGATCGTCTCACGCCGTTTTTGGTGTTTTATGACACCAAAAACACATTTCCGGTCACCGAGGTCAAACGACACCTCCGATTGACATGTCTTCTACCTGTAAATTTCAAAAATCGCACAACGGCTGTTGTCGTATGGTTTCATGGAATTCTGAGGTCGTTCGGGTGATTTTGACCCCCCAACGCGCCGTTTTAGCGCGCACCAAGTTGCTAAAAATGACACACTCAGATGTAACGCATGCACCGCACCTCTGATTGGCACTCCATCTCCTCCTACACGTCACGAATAATATTCCTAATGTTTTCGTGTGGTTTCAGGTCATTCGGAGCACTTTTGCTCCGAATTTGACCGTCTCATGCCGTTTTGGGTGTTTTATGACACCAGAAACGTGTTTCTGGTCACCGCGGTCAAACGACACCTCCGATTGACGTGCCGTCTGCCTGAACATTTCACAAACCACACAACGGCTATTGTCGTACGGTTTCATGGCATTGTGAGGTCGTTAGGGTGGTTTTGACCCCCCAACGCGCTGTTTTAGCGCGCGCCGAGCTGCTGAAAACGACCCACTCGGACGTAACACGCGTACCGCACCTCTGATGGGCGCGTCGTCTCCTATTACACGTCACGAATAATATTTCTAATGTTTTCGTGTGGTTTCAGGTCATTCAGATCAAGTTTTCTTTGAATGCGACCGTCTCGCGCTGTTTTTGGTGTTTTGTGACACCGGAAACGTGTTTCCATTCACTGCGGTCAAACGACACCTCCGATTGACGTTCCCTCTGCCCGAACATTTTACAAATCGCACAACAGCTGTTGTCGTATGGTTTCATGGCATTCCGAGGTCTTTTGTGTGGTTTTGACCCCCAACGCGTCGTTTTAGCACGCACCGAGCTGCTAAAAACGACACACTCCGATGTAACGTGCTCACCGCACCTCCGATGGGTGTTCCGTCTCCTCTTACACATCACGAATAATATTCCTAATGTTTTCGTGTGGTTTCAGGTTATTCGGAGCACGTTTGCTCCGAATTTGACCGTTTCGCGCCGTTTTTGGTGTTTTATGACACCAGAAATGCGTTTCCTGTCACTGCGGTCAAAGAGCACGTCCGATTGACATGCCGTCTACCCGACCATTTCAAAAAGAACACAACAGCTATTGTCGTACGGTTTCATGGAATTCTGAGGTCGTTCGGGTGGTTTTGACCCCCCAACGCGCCGTTTTAGAGTGCGCCGAGCTGTTGAAAACGATACACTTGGACGTAACGCGTGCACCACACCTCTGATGGGTGCTCCGTCTCCTTCTACATGTCACGAATAATATTCCTAATGTTTTCGTGTGGTTTCCGGTCATTCGGAGCACTTTTGCTCCGAATTCGACCGTCTCGCGCCGTTTTTGGTGTTTCATGACACTGGAAACGCATTTCCGGTCACCGCGGTCAAATGGAACCTCCGATTGACGTGTCGTCTACCCGACCATTTCAAAAATAACACAACGGCTGTTGTCGTACAGTTTCATGACATTCCAAGGTCGTTCGGGTGGTTTTGACCCCCCAACGCGCTGTTTTAGCGCGCGCCGAGCTGCTGAAAACGACACACTCAGATGTAACGCGCACATCGCACCTCTGATGGATGCGCCGTCTCCTCCTGCACGTCACGAATAATATTAAAAATGTTTTTCTGTGGTTTCAGGTCATTCGGAGCATGTTTTCTCTTAATTCAACCGTCTCACGCCATTTTTGGTGTTTTATGACACCAGAAACGCGTTTCTGGTCACCACGGTCAAAAGGCACCTCTGATTGACGTGTCGTCTGCCTGAAAATTTCACAAATAACACAACGGCTGTTTTCGTATAGTTTCATTGAATTACGCGGTCGTTCAGGTGGTTTTGACCCCCTAACGCGCCGTTTTAGCGCGCGCTGAGCTGCTGAAAGGGACACACTCGGACGTAACGCATGCACCGTACCTCCAATGGGTCCTCTGTCTCCTCCTACACATCATGAATAATATTCCTAATTTTTTCATGTGGTTTCAGGTCATTCGGAGCACGTTTTCTCTGATGGGCGTGCGGGAGGGCTGTCTGGGGTGCGGGGAGGGCTGTCCGGAGTGCGGGGAGGGCTGTTCGGGGAGCGGGGGAGCTGTCCGGGGTGGGGGGGGGGATTGTCCGGGGTGTGGGGAGGGCTGTTCGGAGTGCGGGGAAGGCTGTACTGGGTGCGGGAGGGCTGTCCGGGGTGAAGGGAGGGTTGTCCCGAGTGCGGGGAGGGTTGTCCGGGGTGCGGGGGGGGGGGCTGTCCAGAGTGCTGGGAGGGCTGTCCGGGGTAGGCCGGGGACTACAAATAGTGAACTAAGCACATTCATTAAAAACAAGTTTAATTATTTATATTAGGAATCACGTATTTTTTTCAAAAATATTACAGAACATGAAATTCTAAACATTGATAATTAAATGAACAAAAAATATCCAAATCAATAATCAGTTTCATGGTTACTTAAATTTGTGCACACAAACATTGCATTAGGCCAAAACACACATGATACCCCCAAATCACAAAAAAACTCACTAGAAACCCAACATAAATATCAATAACAACCCCACCATTAAAAGCAGAAACACACCTCATGAATATGATGCGTCATGCGTGTTCATCACTGACCTCCATCGGGTGGGCCAGGGGCCTACTTCAAATACACATTATGAATATTTTCATAACAAAAATAATTTAAATTAAATAAATAAATACATTATAAACCTACGTCGTGTGATCCCCTGCACCACCTGGACGCACATATTCCCTCATTGCTCTAACCTCAGCAGCCAATTGCGCATTTGCCTCCTCGGAAGCCCGTATCCGTCCCTCAAACTCTGACAACTACTGTGTCATCTGAGCAAAAACAGGACCGACAACCGCAGCGCGTGACACTACAGAATGAGGAATCCCTATTTCGTAGGTCAAACTATATCCATTCCTGTCCCGACCAATGATGCGATGAAAGATCTCATCCCTTCGCATGGGAAGCTGTCACTGGTCCTCTGGAAGATGTTCTAATTCAACTTTAAATTGAGCCGGTGAAATAATTAAATATATATACATATATTAGTATACATTTTTTATGTAAGTATTGGTAATGATTACAAGCACTTACTATCAATGCTGCAGCCTCTGGATCATTGCGATCACGAGTCCTCATCCACACCGACATTTTATCAGTTGGTGCACCTTGCTCCCGCAACTATATATGAATAGAATATAAACACAAAACCGTATTAATTAAAAAAATTAAAAAATGAATAATAAATACCTCATGTCAGATCTGATACAAGTGACGAGTCCCGAGCCTGTGAGGTGGTCCCTACAACGCTCGATTCTCAGAATGGCATGTAGACACCTCCTATATTCAATTCATTCAAATATCAAACAAATCACACATTCTTGAAAATATATATACAAAAATAAATATACAAACCACAACACCCTTAGTAGAACAATATGAAACAAAATCACACCACTGAGCCGGGAGGACACCTCTCGGCACTTTTTCCAGAATGTCTGGGGCACCCACATTTGGTACCCAGTGGTCTCTCTTGACTTTGCCTTTATAGTCATTCCACATCTTACGGCATTTTCTCATACACATTGGCCTAAAATCGTCGGGAAATACTTTCAAATTTTTTCTATTAAAGAATAAAATCACATACGTTATTGTTGTTTATACATAGGGAATAAAGTTAAATGATCTTCTTACCTGAACCTCCCTCCAAAGACGATCTAATGTGTCCTGAGGGATAGAAGCCCAGTCACGCGTGGTCAATGGAAATCGATGTGGATCATGTATGATATGACTCAACTGACGAATAAATGCAGGGGAATTCCATCCCACAGGATGAAATACATCATCAAATGAAACATCAAAAGTCTTGTCGGAATTCCATGATAATATGCCACGACCAGGGCCTCTCATGCGAGAGGAAGATGCAGTCGAGTCTGATCCTATTGAAAACAGTTTTATATAAAAAATGACAGATGTTATAAATATATAAATATATGTGTATTAATTACATAAAAAATAGAGACAATGACATTCCAAAATTCCTCGACCCTGAGATGTAGATGCCTCAGATGGATGATATGGATCTTCTGCCTCTTCCCCTGACATGCCTGCAGTCATGAAAAACATTAGTAAGGGGACTATCCAAAGTGCCCAAATGATAAATTGGATTGTTTTTAAAGAAAATAAAACTTCTACAGTTGTTAATCAAACAAAAAGGGATTGAATAATTAGTTATGAATGAATTTTAAAAAATTAGAGAGTTCACAAAACAGATATAAAAATTATGTACAAAACCAATCAATTCATAGCCAAATTTCAAATTGAATTAATAAAAATTCAAATAGCACATGAATAAAATGAAGAATACCTCAATGTGAAAATACACCGACAATAACATCAATATAACATGAGTTAAATCACGCTAAATATTTATAACTAAATAAACATCCAAAAGTGAGGATTAAAACTTACAAGGATTTATAAAATGTTTAGATAATTTATGATATCATAGGCTAAATAGTGGGAAGACAATGATACATTTCATTAAGCATGAAAATCGACCGTTTCTCCTTCAAGAGCCGCTCAGACCCAATAAATATCTTCTTCACGTTGAACTACGGTATGTTGATCAAGCAGTTGGAAAACAAAAGGAACAGTCTCGGGTTCATCTTGTTCAAATACAAACACTCCTCACTGAGACATTTTGACAACAACTTGCCAACTTGGATTTGAAGGCAAAGTAACGAAGAATACTTGTTCCTCTTGTTATGTCAAAATGAAAGGTTCATTATCAACTCGTTCATTTCTGTATAACATATAGTTAAAATTCACCAATGAAAATAGATATTGATCGACTTTACATCCACGCACTGGATCAACCCAATTAAACTTTAACAATATGTACTTCAACTCGTGTGTGTATACAACTTCAATGATGTCTATCAATTGACCATAGTAATAACCAGAATCAACAAATGGACAACCGATGCCACTGTTTTGTGTTGCTCGTTTGTCGTCAACATCTTTAATGCGAAATCGAAAACCATTAGCATCTATAGATTTATAACGAAGAGCCGTTATAGATGAACCCTCACCCAGTTGGATAAATTTTTCAGTTAGCGTGGGGTCCCCTAACTCCCTTAGCATATGAACCTACATAATTCATAGAATTCAATAATTATATATGATGAAAGAAATTAGTATAATACTTCACTCATAATGAAAATCAATTTATACATACATAATCCTTGAACCAATCATGAAATGACGCATAATGAGACTGTTGAATTTGCAAATCATTCGCACGATGCATCTCTTATTTTATCTCATTAATGTGTTTTCTGAAAATGATAACATAATGTTTACATGATCAACTTATGCAAACAAAACATGTAAAAGTTAAACAATAAAAGTGACAAGATACTTACTGCATTAATGGTGCAGCTGATGGAGTATTGAACAAGATATATCGATGCGCTTGTATCCACTTGATGTTGTCCATATCATATGTGGTTCCTTCTCCAACTGGAACATCCTGAATCCGAGAGGGATTATCTAATTTTGTTTCAACATCCGTAAGATATTCTGCACAAAAAGTAGTACACTCATCCATCAAATAACCATTGGCTATTGATTCCTCCAGACGAGCTCTGTTGCGTACAAATCGTTTCAATGTACTCAAATACCACTCAGTAGGATCCAACCACCTGAATTGCACTGGACCAGTAGCCATTACTTCATCAGTTAGGTGCACTGTCAAATGGACCATAACATCAAAAAATGAGGGGGGAAATAGTATCTCAAAGTGACAAATCATAAGTACAATTCAGTCCTGTAATCTTTCTAAATCTCTCATTCGTTGATTTCTTAAACAAAGCTATCTAAAAAAATTACTCATCTCAATCAATGACTGAACAACATTGGGGGATAAAAAATCACAAATTGCGATTGGAATCAACTGGTGTAGTAGTATGTGATTATCATGACTTTTCAACCCTTGTAATGTCTTGCTCTTCAGATTCACACACATTGAAATATTAGAAGAGTAACCATCAGGAACCTTGAGCATCTTCAAAATGGAAAGAAATGTCTCTTACTCCGTTGTAGTCATCGTATACTATGAAGCAGGCATATATGCCTTGTTTCCCTCAGCAAACTGTAAATGCAACTGTTTCCTTAAACCCATTTCTTCCAAATCACGGCATGCATTAACATGGTCCTTTGATTTCCCACTGACACCTAAAATGGTCCACAATATGTTATCACAAACATTTTTTCCAATGTGCATGACATCCAAATTATGCCTCATCATGTTAGTTTTCCAATACGGAATACTATAAAAAATACTTTTCTTTTTCCAATTGTGAATGTGATGCCTACCCGTAGCTCGAATATTACATACCGGAGGGGCCACCAAATCCTAAATTTCATATACCATGCGGATGTTTTCTTCCTCAATTTGCGATAACATTTAGACTCCTGTCATGAACTTTGGTGCTGGGCTGAACTCTCTAGAACCATCAAATGCCACTTTGTCCTTTCTGAACCTGTGCTGAGGGGGGTGAAAACGTCTGTGACCCATGTATGCCCATTTTTTGGAATTCTTAAGCAATACATATTTTTTACTTTTTTTGCAAAAAGGGCAAGAAAATTCCTTTTTCGTACTCCAGCCTGATAAATTTTCATAAGCTGGGAAGTCATTGATTATCCACAATAAAGTAGCCTGCAGTTTGAACATTTCATTTGTTTCACAATCATAAGTCATCACACCATCGCCCCAAAATTCATTCAACTCATCAATCAATGGCTGAAGGTAAACATCAATCTTATCCCACATACTTTTAGGTCCATCAATAAGAGTGGAAAGTAATATAAATTTTTGATTCATACAAAGCCACGGAGGAAGATTATACAGAACCAACACCACAGGCCATGTGATATGAGTTGCACCAACCATAGACTTGAATGGATTGAAACCATCTGCTGCCAATCCTAATCGTAAATTACGAACATCTTTGGAAATGTCGGGATGTCTCTTATCAAAATCCTTCCATGCATGAGAGTCTGCCGGGTGGGTTAACATATCACTTTCATTAACTCTTTCTACGTGCCATCTCATTAAATTAGAAACTTTAGATGACATAATTTTTTTTCAACCTTGGTTTAAGGAGAAAGTAACGCATTTGCTTTATGGAAATCGGTTTCCCCTGTATCACAATCTGACTTTGATGAGTCTGATTTCCCCTGTTCTCTTTCCACCTGGAAGCACCACAAACTGTATAAATATCCAAATGGGAAGTTTCCATTCTAAACAACATACAGTAGTTTGCACATGCATCTATGGTCTCATATGTAAAACCTAAGTTCTCCGTCAGCTTACGAGCATGGTAATACGACTCGGGAATCTTAGCGTCGACAGGAAGAACCTTTTTCAACAACACCAACAACATGTCGAATGATGTGTCTGACCAATGATTCAAAGTCTTCAAATGGAAGAACTCCATGATAAACGACAATTTATTGAATGAAGTACATATAGGATATAATTATGTTTTTGCATCATCAATTGCTTCATAAAACTTCCTTGAATCACGATCTGCACTAGAGCGAAGATTTATCTCACCGGTCTCAAGATTCTTGATGTCAATGCCTTCAGGATCCAACCCATGTACCATTTCAGTAAGCATTTCATGCATTGGATCATTCATCCATGCATCAACATCCTTCTGAACTATATCCATATTTTTTACAACGAACATATTATTCTCCATGACGAGTCCAAATCTTATAATTTCTCAGAAATCCATTAAGGAATAGGTTCTCCCTCATAGTATCTCATGTGAATTGATATCTATTAGCACATTTTCTACATGGACAACTAATATAGTCACTTTCCAATCCTCTGGTGAAGTCCATAAACTGCATAATGCCATTGAAATACTCTCTAGACATTCGATTTGGAAGATCAATACTACTCTTATCCATAATAAGATCCCTATAACAAACATTAACACACGACTTATTACATTTTCATTTTTCATATCAAATATATTTAAAATAAATACTAATTAATTGTTTGTGAACCATTTATAAAATAATAATGTAAGTGGAATCCGATGTCATACCTGGTTGCGCTACAAACTTGTAAGGGAGGGGAGCTGAATGCGGTGCTGCGAGAGGAGAGGCAGCGGTGGGGAGCCGGAGCCGGAGCTGGTGCGGCGAGGGAGGGGACAAAGAGGAAGGGGACGAGGGTTGGCGGGGTGTGGGGGTGGGGGGGGGGGGAGTGTTCGGGGTGCTGGGGGGGAGGGACGAGGAGGAAGAGGGCCGGGGGCGGAGGTCGGAGGCCGGTGGGGCTGGAGGCCGAAGGCCAGAGGGTGGATGGAGGGCTGCTCGAGGGCTGCCGGGCTACCGGAGTCAGGTGGCGGGGGCCCGAGGGTAGAGGGAGGCCGCAGGGTGGCTGCAGGGCGGAGGGCGGACGCATCCGAAGGGCAGAGGGCGGCCGGAGGGCGGACGGAGGAGGGCGGGGCCGGCGGAGGGCGGCCGGAGGGTCGACAGAGGGCGGAGGGCGGCCGGAGGGCAGCCGGAGGGCGGACGGAGGGTGGAGGGTGGCCAGAGGGCCGATGGAGGGTGGCCGACGGAGGGCAGGGCCAGCAGAGGGCGGGGTCGGCGGAGGGCTGCCAGCTAGAGGGCGGGGCGGCGGAGGGCGGGGCGGCGGAGGGCGGGGCGGCGGGGAGGGAGCGTAGCATCGGGGAGGGCGCGAGCGACGGGGAGGGCGTGGGCGATGGGAGGGGGGAATTCGGGGGGGGGGGGGGGGGGGCGCTTCACGAGAGGAGGGGCGTGGAAGCCCCCTTTTTAAAGGAAATGTAGCGACCCCCATTGGCGGTCGCTATTGGTAACCTATAGCGACGGCCAATGGCGATCAGTATAGGTTAAGGGGCTCAATGTCCACATTTCTAGTAGTGATACCTGCAACAATATTATCTGTTTGGGCCTAAAAGCATGACCCAAACAGCGTGTGAGAATAAACCCCATAGGCAACCACCATGAGATATGTTCCTAAAAGTCAGTAAATATATGGCTGGTAAAATACATAGGGCAGAAAACAAGGAATTAGTCAGCAGTAAACAATCTTCAATTCAAAACATTCAAATCACCACACAAAATGCAATAGCTAATCCAAGAAGATAAACACATCAGTTAACCCTCTAGTAAGCACCCACAACCTATCCCCTCAGGTCCTACCTAGAAACACAAACAATCAGATAAACACAAGGTAACCGTATGGGATGTACTCCCAGCCTATCCCCTATGGACCTACCAAACAAGTACAAGCAACCCTCTCGGTAGTACACTCATTCTAACCCCTCTCGTTCAGCATAAACATAGACTCTCTAAGGAAGAACTCACCGCCAATTCCCCCTATAGTCTCGCAATTGTACTTAAGGCGCCCTAGGGAATCACTCAACATCTCATTCCCCATATGGCCCGTGTCAATGAACTACAGACACTCTGGGGAAGCACTCTATGTCAATTCCCCCTGTGGTCTCGAATCAAAAATTATAAAGACACACTAGAGAAGCCCTCAACGTCCATTCTCCCTATGGTTTATACACTGGGTTCTCATGACCCTGTGTAAGTCAAGAAAGTGTAGCAGTGCATAACAGCCAAGGTAAACCTCATAAACTACATGGCTAGTATTCTACACCACAACAACATACCAGAAAAACAGTCACATCATCCTATAATACTAGGCATGGGAAAGTAAACAACATCATAACAGGAAAACAATACCTAAAGGTTAAAACATGGAAAAAGTGAATGGGAAATACATCCAAATCACAAAAATTCACCCTATTCAAAATCAATAATCATCTACTCAGGCATACCAACATAGAAGAGAAACAAAAGCTCTGAAACAGTAAACATGCAATACCCTGTTCATGGGTATTGGGAAAATTTGCACATAAAACTCAAAGATATTCAACAAAAAGGCACAAACTACCTACCTCTGGGTTAAGGGATCTCTATAAGTGAACCTCGATGCTTTAATCTCCTTATAACATCGTAGTTCTATGAAAAAGTATAAAACCTTCAACGCACGATTACATGGAAAAAAATAGAAACCATGAAACGAGGATCCAGCAGAAGAGAGAACTCACCGATGCGATTCCAACACAACCGACGGTTTTCGATTTAGAGGATGGATAGAGGCTTGAGGGCTCGTTGAAGATCCACAACCATACCGAGCTCTCGGTTGAACGAGACATAAAAGAAGAGCATTCTGGTGATTAGATGTGACCCCGATGCGTTTAATGAAAAAAAAAGTACACGGAATTCACTTTTGAAGTACATGGATTATACTCACGTTTTTTGTATTCGTCTTTTAGAAACCTCCATGTATCTCCCACACAGCCATGGGTGTGCTACTACACGGCCTGCACGTGGCATCATGCACCAAAAAGTACACGATTTGTACTCATAATGTACACTGTGTGTAATTGGAAAAATTAAAAAAAAATCTTTTTCCTCGAAAATTACTAGAAAGGAAAGACGTACCTGAAAAAAATGTTCGAGTACTTTCAAACATCCCAACTTAATGAAATTAATCCATGAATTTCCCTAGCGTGATGTAGAAGATGAAACCTTGAACAGTTCCTGCCACTGTGCTCGTACATCATCCTCCCTCTCCCAAGTCTTGTCCTGCACCCACCCATGCTTCCACAACACTCATACAGAAGAACCTAATGGCCACAGAGAACCATTGTACTGCGATCTACAATATGCATACGATGCTTCTCAAAGGATGCATCCACTTCCAATGCAATCTCCTTGGGTTGAAATACATGAGATGGGACAGAAAAGTAGTGTCGATGTTGAGAAACGTGGAAGATGTCGTACATAGCTCGGTACCTCTGAGGTAACTGAAACCGGTTGGAAACTGGTCCAACTCTCTCCAACACCTTAAATGACCCGACATACCTCGATGAAAGCTTACCGTGTCTCCGGATCCTCTTGTGTCCCAACCTTGGTGTGAAACGTAGGAAAATCTAATCCCCGACCTTGAAATCTAGAGGTCGTCTCCGCTAATCAGCATAAGACTTATGACGAGACTGTGTTGTAGCCATCTGCTTCCAAATCAACTCTATCTTCTCTGTGGTCTCCTAAAGAAGATGAGGTCCCAACAAAGCTACCTCTCCTGACTCCATCAAACATAAGGGTGATTGTCATGGACTACTATACCAAACCTTATAAGGTTCCATCAGAATAGTTTCTTGAAAACTATTGTTTTAAGAGAACTCCACAATAAGTATATGCTTCTCCCAAGATCCTCTAAAATACAGAATGCATTCTCGGAGCATGTCCTCAAGAACCTGAATCGTACGCTCAGACTGGATATCTGTATGGGGGTGGTGAGCTGTACTTAAATGTACCTGTCTACCCAAATCTTTTTGAAGTCGCTACTAGACCCGAGATGTAAAACGTGCATCCTTTTCTGAAATAATAGAGTGTGGAACTCCATGAAGACATACAATCTCTCGGATGTACAGCTATCCCAGCTCATAAACACTGATGGTCTCTTTGATCGGAAAGAAGTGGGAAACCTTCGTGGGACTATCAGTGACATCCCAAACTACGTCATTCCATCGGGCCGACCTCGGCAAACCGGTCACGAATTCCATCGCAACGTCGTTCCACTTCCACTCGGGAATGGGTAACTGCTGTAAAAGCCCTGCTGGTCATTGATACATTACCTTCACCTAATGACAAGTGTAACAACTCATGATGAATCCATAAATGTCCCTCTTCATACCTATCCATCAATACTAATGGTGTAGATCACGATACATCTTTGTGACGCTGGGATGAATTGTCTAAACTGCGGAATGAAAATCCCACATTAGCTCCTCGCGTATGTCTGCTAGCACACATATGAACCCCTGGAAACTCAAGATCTCATCTTAATCTATGGTCCATCATGGAATAGGGTTCTCTCTGGACACTCTCTACCTTAGTACTAGGCATTCATAATCTGATAGCTACCTCATTCGAACTTGATCAAGAAGAGTAGAGGTAACATCTATAGAAGATACAAATGTCTGACCCTGTCTGTTGTGCACCACCAAATTCATCTTAGATAACAGAGCCATATGCTTCCAATCACTTCTGGCCTCCTGAACTGCATGTATCTGAGTCCTCATGCTCAATCCATCAGCCACTATGTTTCCTTTCCCAGGGGTATAGGCAAACTCAAACTCAACGGACTGTAGGTACTCAACCCACCTGTGTTGTCTCAATTTCATATCACACTGAGTGAAGATGTACTTGAGAGGAATTTCTGGTCGATGAAAACCAAAAAAAATGCTCTCCCAGTAGATAATGTCTCCAACAGCGTAGGACATGAACAATAGCTGCCAACTCCAGAACATGTGTTCGGTAATTCCACTCATGTGGCCTCAAATGCCGAGAGACGTCCACAATGACTCCATCACCCAAGATAAGCACAACTCCAAGCCTGATACATGAAGCATCACAATAAATAGTATACCTCTTTCCCATCTTTGGAAATACTAGTATCGGTGCTGAATTCAACCTCCCTTTCAGCTTCAGAAAGGATGACTCATAAGAATCTGACCATAATAAATTCACCACATTTCTAGCCAGACATGTCAGGGGTGAAGCTAAGCTTGAAAAAGTCATGTATGAAACTTCTGTAGTTTTCATCCATCCATATAAAACTCCACACCTCAAAGAAGTTCTTCAGCTGCTCCCAAGAAACTACTATCCTCACTTTCTCTGGGTCTACTGATACTTATGCCTCTGAGAAAACATGACCCATAAAGTGAATCTGATCCATCCAAAAGTGGCACTTTGGGAGCATAGCATGTAAATGATGCTCCCTCAGTGTACTTAAATTGATCTCAATATGCATATGATGATCCTGTCGTGTGTGATAGTACACCAAGATATCATCCATGAAGAACACCACGAATAATCCAAGTATGGATAGAGTAGTCGGTTCATCAGTGCAACGAAAACTGCAGGAGCGTTTGTGATATCGAACGACTAAACCGAGTACTCATATAGACCATACCTGCTCTAGAAAGCTGTGAGGGTTATATATGATGGTCTAACTCGCAACTGATGGTAACCGGGTCTCAGATCAATCTTCGAGAACACCCGGACTCCTCGAAACTGAGCAAAGAAATCATCAATCCTATGAAAGGGATATCGGTTCCTGATCGTCAACTGGTTCTACTTCCGATAGTCCACACAAATCATGAGGGTATTGTCTTCATTCATCCCAAAAAAGACAGGCGAAACCCAAGGAGTTGTACTAGGTCGGATGAATCCCTTTTCCTGAAACTCCTCCAACTGCTTCTTGAGCTCTATAAAATCAAGTGTAGCCATCCTATAAAGTGGAATTGTCACTGGTTCCACTCCTGGAACAAGATCAATCGAGAATGAAGGACCCCGAAACACCTTGAGAGGGGAGGGGTGAATCAGGGTGTTAAATTTTTCTTTTTAATGTTGTGGATCTTTTTCCCACGTTGGTAGGAACTTATTAAACCTGTCAAACAAATGAAAGTAGGATGTTGACACAGTACTTTTATTTGGTTCACCAAAAAGGGCTATGTCCAATGAGAATATGCTGACAGGTTTTCGGTCGTACCAAATTCCATTATATTTCACGAGTTGTGGATTATAAAGGTTCGGGAACAGTCACTTAGTCCCAGGCTCACTACCTTTACAAATGTCCAGGGATAACCCACTGCGTCCTTCAGGTCACTCCTATTGACTCCCCTGGCTCACTGCCTTTGTTGAAGTCCCAGTCAGTTTATAGACATGAGGGTCTCATCAATATATTTGCATTGAAGCCTTTTCATCTGCGTAGCATGAGACTCTCCTTGCATCGAAGACCGGTAAAGATGCAGTTAAACACACAGAACCAGTGAACCGGATAATCAGAAACACGCAAATAGGTTATATTGAAGATTCCATGCAACATCAACCCATTAAGAGAAGTATCTATCTTTTGCGGGAAATTCATAATTCTCTGTAACACCCCATGCTTATACGGTACGCTTCTCTTTGAATAATGCAATAGCGTGTGGTGTACGCAACATTGAGTTCTAACACACCACAACCAATCAAACTAGCCGTTATGAATAGCAATACCCACTTTTTGAAATTTATAAATTTTATTTTTCAAAATGGACTTCATTTTTGGATTCGGAATACCGAAATTAGCCTAGGGTGAATTTTTGGTATTTTTCTGAAAAACTTGATTTTTTGATAAATAGTGAAACCACTAAGTGGTAGTTAAAAAAATGATTTTTTCATAAAACATAATTTTACCGCTTCTGTGAGTGGACTTTCGAAAATCCGAGAGACATGGTTAATATCAAGGAGTAAAATGTGGTTCAATGAGATGAAAATAATTTTTGGTGAATAATAACTTTTTACTTTTATTTACCACGGTTAAAAGTAAATAGGGTAATTAAGGGTAAAAATGATATTAATATTACCCTTACACATGTCCTAATTCTATTGGACATGTGTATATCGACCAAAAACAACCATTGGAATAAAATATTATCATTTAGGTCCACTTGAAATAGATTAGGACATTTATTATTATTTAATTCAAAGAAGAGTTAAAAGAGTTAAAATCAATGTTTATTTATAAAACATTTTTAATATAGGGTTACACATAAGATAAATTATATTATAAAGATTCATTTAAAATATAAAGATATTTCCTACATAATGATATTTTATTTATAATTTTTAGACATTAAATAATTTAATTTATTTATGTCACAATGATGATAGAGTAATTGCACTAATAGTGAGAAATTAAAATAATTGATATTATAAATACAAAAATAAATATAATTTGAGACTTTTTATAAATTACACTAATTTTATAGGTTAATATGAAATGTTAGGAATTATTTAATTATGTTTTTTCGAATTAATCATTCTATTATGATTATCACAAAAATCAATTTTCTAAATATTGTCAAAATTGACAAAAAAGAGTTTTTAAAACAAATATTATATTATTAATTGATATTAAATTCTAAAAAATCTATGGTTCGGCCAAGAGACTTATATAATGATAGGTGTATCATTACTGGACCACTTGGTGGTCTCTTAGAGGTATATAGTATATTTATTAACTATATAATATAAAAATACAAAGTGACATGGTAAGTGTCAAACTAATTAACTAAGAGTTAAAACTAATAGATAAGGTTAATATAATGGCCCAAACCCGTATAAATTCTATTGGTTGAGTAGTTTTCGACCCATACCCTACTTAAACTTTAAATAATCCACTTTGGACCCATTAGAAAACGAATATGAATTTATTATAAAATAATATTTCTAGCTTTTCCAGAAGTTCCCCTCACCCCTCTTATAAAAGGGAACTCCCCCTTCTCATTAAGTCACACATTCAAAGCATTTTGGTTCGGCCAAAAACTACCCAAATACTCTCTCAACTTCCCTCAATACAACCTAGATGCCTTAGTTTGATCAGAAAGCCTACCTAAGGAGCTCTTTTGATCAAATCAAATGGAAGAACCCGAAGAAGAGGTAATGTTTTCACCACCCTTTTTCAAATTCATTTCTTCTTCAACTTCTTCTTTCTTTGTTATTCCCATTCTAAAATAACGAATCCATTATCTCCTATATACTTTAATATTATTATAAATATGGTACAACCATATTCTGTATTCTATCCATCCTTTGAATGACATGTCATCATACGTGCGTACGTACGGCTTACCGTATCCACATCGTGGTGTAGTTGTTATTAAATATATTATTATTTGGATGGGTATAATAATGATTTTTAATTCATGTAAATAATCAAAATAACATGATAATGATTCTGTATATATGATATACCATCCAATTATATATTACTTTAATATCAAATGAATGATATTGCCGCTCGTGCATACGTACGGACTACCGTCTCCACGAACGTGATGAGATTCATTCTTCGTCGTATCCATTCAAGTATAATTATCATTTTATGATTTAAAAATAATGTTTAAGGACTTGATATCATTCTAGATATGAATAAGATACAACCTATCCATGAGAAACATGTCTTATGTAACAAAACATATAAAAGAAAATGAGTAAGTAAACACCCAAAACGACAATAATACTAAGATATTAATAACAAAGAAATGTTAAAAGATCATATATGATAACATAATAATGTATATGATTCTTTTATAATTTAATAACAATTATTTCACCATTATATTGGAGGTTAACCTACCCCCAACCAAGGAAAAGTGCAAGGTAAGGGTTTATTTCGCAATCTCTTCATTATTCGAGGTTGTTTATACGTAATAATCTACTGGGAATTGTTTATCATCCACATCCATTTTTCTTAAAAATGTATTTCAAAACATTTTTTACTATTTAATAGAATATGGGTTAAAGTAATTTATACCCTCGTTGACTTTTATAAGTGGTTCATAAAGAAATCGTTCTGTCGTTTTCCAAACAAGGTCCTTTTTAACCTTTTCGACAGAATTAAGGTAAGAATGTTTTTTATCTTATACGGCGGGTGTGGCTATTTTCCACCATTATAAAATCTTTGAAGATTTCCTTACAAGATTATAAGAAAATTTTCAAAGTAAATGTTTTATTTTATAACTATCTGACTATTAAATGATTTCAAAAAAAGGGATATTTCTCTCAAATAGTTTTGATTTCATCTATGTCAACATCCTTTGATGGATTTTAAGCTTATTTGAAGTTGATTTATTATGATAAAAAACTCCCATATTGTATTTAAGGTTTTGTGATTTGTTTTACTATGGATGTGTTATTTTTATACCATTCATGGTTTATGGAGAAAGTATTGACATTTCGTATGCTAGTTGTAATACAATTGTTTATGTTATGTTTAAACCTGTTCATATGAGGAATGCATTTGACTTAATATGTGACGGGTGGAGCCCTATATAGCTCTTCGATGCATCGGTAGGTCTCATGAGACAAACTGGTGTCTTGGAACGAGCCCTTGGAAAAATCTTATTTTTAGTCTTGGCACGAGGCCTTGGCTATGTGGTTATGATAGTCTGGCATTATGCATTCCATTATTATGAAAGTGGTTATTGATATTAAATGTGATTATTCGATTAGTAGAATATCAATGTGAATAAGTAAATGGAATTATTTCATTTTCTTTTTTCCATACTATGTTGAAGTTCATGTTTAAAAGGCTTTTTTAGTTATACATTGCCTTAAACGTTAATTCTAACTTATGAAAGTTTCCGCTATGTTGTTATCCTTACTGGGCATTTGAGCTCACCCCTTTTCTATGTTTTATTTTTCCCAGGATGTGAAGAAGTAAATTATGAATAACCTGTAGGGATAGTATGAGGGGATAAGAGTGTGTACTATGGAGACTATGTTGTTATAGTTTTCATTTTTATGATGTAATGTAAAACATTA
This sequence comes from Viscum album, assembly GCA_963277665.1. Classification (NCBI taxonomy): domain Eukaryota; kingdom Viridiplantae; phylum Streptophyta; class Magnoliopsida; order Santalales; family Viscaceae; genus Viscum; species Viscum album. The sequence goes on from OY728164.1 coordinate 1,824,785,656, forward strand.
TGAATATATCTAGTATTTCCAAGGCTACTAAACTAATCAGTCTTTTGAGATTGGATCTTTCTTGTGATCATGAAAAAGTTATGTAATAATGCACCGACTCTGGGTAACTGGGTTCGGGGCGTTACAGTTGGTATCAAAGGAAGTTTAGTACAAACCTTAAAAGCTAGATTTCAATAAAACCTGGTTAGAGCATGTAGACCTAAGATGAACTTTGAGGATTAATATAGGAGAACTTCCTAGAATTTTAGTTTTGTATAGATTTTTTGAGTTTTCCGAGCAATACATCCTTGTCTCGATATGAGCAGGTTGAGGCGGTTCTCGCACAGATGTACCTAGGGGTAAAACCCAAAAACACCGCTTTGAGCTCGACTCAAATGGGAACTAGTGCACAACAACGGGCCTTGCTGCACTCTTGGTTATGACACTCCCGGGGGATATTCATAGGATAACTCTCATTTTCATTACAAATCATTATGAAGGGTTTATGAGTATATACTTCCTCAATGAAAACATTTTTATGATTATGGATTATATCCATAAATAGTCAATTTATTTTAATTGTTTTATAAGTATGGAATTATCTATTTTGATTCATAAACTGATCTAGTTTGTGCCATTGTTTAGAAACGGTGCCTAGTGGAAGAAATGTAAACCGTATCAATGCACGCACTCCATGTAGGGATTTCCCGCCTGCTCAAGATAATTATAGTGGAGCTGGTGATACAACTGGTGATGGTCAACTGATCACCATACTGGGACAACTCACTCAGGTTATGAGTAATAACTCTACCCGTATGGAGCACCCTGATCCACAGCCTGGAGGATCAATGTTATATCGCTTAATAAGGAAACAACCACCAACGTTCAATGGGAGTAAAAATCCCTTAGTAGCTGAGAAATGGATAAATTCCCTAGAGAAAATATTTCAGGCTTTGGGGAGTAGTGAAAGGGAAAAAGTTATCATGGCTGTTTACCGCCTCACTGGAAATGTTGATCAATGGTGGTAATTGATTCAAAACATTAAGGAAGGTGATGAAGTATCAAATATGGAATGGAGGGTGTTCAAATATCTGTTTTTAGAAAAACAATTTCCTCGTGACCATTGAGCAGATGTGGAAAGGCAATTTCTGAGTCTGAGACAAAAGGAGGATGAGAATGTCACAAAGTATGAGGATAACTTTACAAGGTTAGCAAGGTATGTTAGAGATTATATACATAACCCAAGAATTAAGAGTGATCGTTTCTTTGATGGGTTAAACCCATTTCTCTGTTGAGCATTAGTCTCACAATCCTAAGTCATATGACTTTAAAAGAAAGAAAGAAAAGATATGATCTTATGAACAATCTGGGAATGGAAATAAAGGAATGAAGAGAAAAGTGGAATATCCATTCTCTAGTAAATGTGGGAAGAAATACCCCGGTACTTTCTTAAAAGGAACGAGAGTCTATTACAAGTGTGGTGAAGTAGGCCCCCAAGATCTGGATTGCAAGGGGAAGAAGGAAGCTATTGATTTCCAATGCTACAATTGCAGGGAGATGGGACATTTTGCAAATGAATTTCCTAAGCATCAGGGGAACTTACCTCAGAAAAGGCCAAAGGATCAAGGCCATGCTTATGCTATCACTTCTTTTGAGGTAGAAGCTCTGAAAGATGTGGTGGCAGGTAAATTAATGGTCTCCTCAAGTTTAGCAAATGCATTATTTGATTCGGGATCATCACATTGTTTCATATCTTCCCATTTTGCTATGAAAATTAGATATTTCCAATTTTATTTTACAAGGGAGTTGTTAGTTAAACTCCTAATGGAAGTGTCATTGCAACAAGGTTTTTTGAATCAGTCCCCATTAGAGCACATAAATGTTCTTTATCTGCTGATCTCATCGTCATACCTATGATTGAGTTTGATATAATCCTAGGTATGGACTGGCTTTCAGACCATGATATCAAGATTTTTTGTAAGAAGAAGGAGGTTATTATTTTTGATGATGACGATAAGGAACACCTTATCTTTAGAGCATAATCATCACCACCCAATTATTATCTAGATCCACCCCCAGTAGCTCAACTAAATTCAATTATTGGGGAGGAAGAGAATGAAATGTCTGTGGGTGAGGAAAGGAATGTTCAAATAGAGGATGTACCTATTGTGAAAGAATATGTAGATGTGTTTCCAGAAGATTTACCTGGATATCATCCAGAATGAGAAGTTTAGTTTTCCATTAATTTAATTCCTGGATCAAGGCCTATATCGAATACCCCTTATATAATTGCCACTGTAGAATTAGTTGAACTAAAGAAAAAACTACAGGAATTCAGTAATAAGGGATTTATTCACCCTAGTGTTTCTCCATGGGGAGCCCCTGTTATTTTTGTTAAAAAGAAAGTGGGATCTATGAGGTTATGTATCGACTACAGGGAGATAAATGCTATAACAATAAAGAACAAGTATCCCCTACCTCACATTGATGATTTATTTGACCAACTGCATAGAGATAAACACATTTCAAAGATTGAACTTTGATCTGGATACCATCAGTTGCGTGTGAAGAAGGAAGACATTCCGAAGACAGCATTTCTGTCCAGGTACGGGCATTAAGAGTTTACAGTAATGCCTTTTGGATTGACTAATGAACCCTCTATATTCATGGATCTGATGAATAGAGTTTTCAATTAATATCTCGATGAATTTGTGGTGGTATTTATTGATTATATCTTGGTATACTCCAAAAGCTAAGAAGATCATGAAAATCATTTGCGCATTATCCTGAAGGCTCTGAGAAGACATGAATTATATGGGAAGTTTAGCATGTGTGAATTCTGGATTCAGGAGATTTCTTTTCATCGCAATATTGTCTCTAAAGATGGAATCTCTGTTGATCCTTCTAAGATCAAGGAAATCCAAGAATGGCCATAACCTATGAGTATAACTGAGGTACACAGTTTTATTGGTTTGGCAGGTTATTATCGATGTTTTATCCAGAATTTTTCCCGATTGGCTAACCCATTAATGGAGCTCACACGTAAAGGGGTTAAATTTGTTTGGACAAAAGAGTGTGAAGAATGTTTCGAAGAACTGAAGAGAAGATTAGTCAATACTCCTATGTTGACTCTACCATTGGGGAATGATGGGTTCATTATTTATAGTGATGCATCGAGGAAAGGACTTGGTTGTGACCTTATGCAGAATGATAGGGTTATTTCCTATGCATCACAACAGTTGAAAATTCATGAACAAAACTATCCTACTCATGATCTCAAGTTAGCAGCTGTGATATCTTCTTTAAAGATACGGATTCAATACCTCTATGGTGAAAAATGTGAGATTTATACTGATCACAAGAGTTTGAAGTATATTTTCTCACAAAAATAACTCAACATGAGGTAAAGGAGATGGCTTGAATTACTCAAGGATTATGATTGTATGATACACTACCACCCGGGGAAAGAAAACAAGGTGGAAGATGCATTGAGCAGAAAAGACCATGGAGTTTTGAAAAATATGAGAATTGAAAGGGATCCAATTTTCATGGATCTAGTGAATATGGACATGGGAATAACCAGGGAAGGTGAAACATCAATGATTTTTCAAATTATTGCCAAACCAACATTGCTAGAAAGGATTAAGAGTTCTCAGACAGATGATGAAGAATTTGAATAGATGATTAATGCTATTAATGATGGGATATTGAGAGACTTTGTGTTTTAAAAAGGAATTTTGAAATTCAGGAAGAGGCTTTGTGTTCACGATATACCTGATCTAAAAAGGGAATTGCTGGATGATGCTCATAGTTCCAATTTCTCTATACACCCTGGGAGCACCAAAATGTATAGAGATTTCAAGGAACATTTTTGGTGGGACAACATGAAGAGTGTAGAGACCCAAATCTTAATGTACATGGACATTACATTACTTTTACTGAATACTTAGTACATAACAAAAACACACACACAAGAACCGTAATAGTTTAGTGTCTTTGGAAACTCGGAAGATAATCTTCTAATCGTGGAGAAAGATCTTCAACATCTCCCATAAAGATCTTCCTTTTTTACCTAAAACCATTCTTTATATCCTGGGGAAAAGCAAACATAAAATGGTGAGCTCAAATTCTCAGTAAGGGTAAACAAAAGAAATATCAATGACATCATATTCACAAGAACACAACATTTTGGAAATATTAACCTGCAAAAGAGATCATAATTTCATAACATGGGATAAATCATAGTAGTGAAATGCAATCCCAATAATCATAACTTAAAACATTAAACATTGTGGAATACAAACATAATCATAGAGAATCATTTCTTATTAGTCAAGACTCATTTCCAAGACTATCTTAGTGGACAAAGTCCACTTCTGAACCCAGTTCACTCCTCGTTTCAGTCCTGTTTCACTGAACCGGTTTAACCTGCCGTTCCAGCCATGTCAATCTCGTGAGATATAAAATCTTTACCCAATGCATTGGAGGGAGATATAGGTCCCACCCATCTCATAATGATACCATTCTTATGTGTGCCACAAAATCATAAATCATACATCATTTCATAACCCATGTAATAAAAATGGGATTCTTAAACATCGTGACATCATAAAACAATTCATATAAGATAAATGAATTCATAAAATTAATTCCATCACAACATAATCAAATAAATTAAATAATAGGGATAGAAACAGAACCCTATATTATCGTAGATGGAAAATAATTTTGATAAAACACTTGAACTCCATTCTTGAGGAAAATATTCTTTTTACTTCAAAAACATTTTTCCTTTCTTACCATGTCATACAATTTTAAACTAAAAGAATCTGATTATAAATAAACATGAAAACTTGTAAATGAAGGTTCTTGGAAATAATGTTTAAAAAATCCATTCATGCCATATAAGTTAAAAAAACATTCTTCTCGTACTTTTGTCGGAAAAGTCAAAAAGTACCTCGTACGAAAAACGAAAAAAGATTCCTTTCATATATTTTACTATAAACTCACCAAAGGGTAAAAATGGATTTAAACAATTTTAGGTGGATGGAAATAATATTTCATATTGAGGAAACATGGATGTGGATGATAAAATACACCCCAGTAAATACCAAAGTATAAACAATCTCGGATAAAAATGAGATTGTGATATTTCCCTTACCTTAGGTCCGATTTGCTTCGTAAGTGTCCGAACCTACTGTATAATGATTTATATAATGTCATTGACTTATTCCAAAATCATACTCATTGTTATGATATCATATATGGTTCACTTATGACTTTATATTACCCGTTCTTTTGTAAATTCCATGTTAAAGAGCGTTTTGGGAAAAAACGTTTCATTTGTCGTCCGTGTTTTGACTTGTAATTATGCACATGGTTACTTAGATCATGATTACATAACTCCAGAATATAAAAAATGATTTATATATAATATATATTCAGAATATACATATATATATTAGATCAGTAAATGGAAAGAAATACACCGTTCATGGAGACGGTAGGCCGTACGTACGCATGAACGCTGTTTTTGTTTCCTTATTGAGTTGAATGGAATTAAGTAGATGAAATACATATATATACACATAAATCCAGTATCATTATTATGTCATATATTTCATTATTACTTATTATATATATTTTATAATCATTCATGAATGGTTAACGTGGAGAATGAATCTCATCGCGTCGGGGAGACGGTAGTCCGTACGTACGCACGAGCGATGATATCATTCTCATGATCGTGGAATTGTATTGGACTGTATGTATACTATTTCAGAATAAATGTCACTTTACAATAATCATATATAGTTATTATGTACACCATTATACCCATTCAAGTAAGGTGGTGGTGGAAAAGAGATTACACCGCAGCGTGGAGACGATATTCTGTACGTACGCATGCGCGATGATTTCGTTTTCCATAGGATGGATAGATGGTGAAATAGGGTTGTTTAATACTTATAATAATATATCAGTATATGAGTGATACTGATGTTATTACTTCATAATGAAACAACCTAAGAAGAATAAGTTGAAGAAGAAATAAAGTTGAAAGAATCGGTAACGGACATTTCCTCTTCTTTGAAGCGCCTCTTTGAGTCCTCCTCTTAGGGAACTAAAATTGGTCTTTGAAGAAGACCAGGACCCATAAGATACTTCTAGGGAAGTGGAGAAGATAATTTGGCAGGGGTTGGACGATCTTGAAGGCTCAAATTGGTGTGAGGAAGAGGCGAAGGAGGTGCCCTTTTATAAGGGAGGAGAGAGGCACCGTTGGAAAAACTAAAAATATTATTTTATTATAAAGCCATATTCGGTTTTAAATAGCTCCAAATTGATTTATTTAGAAGCTAAGGTGGTGATGCGTCGAAAGCCTCTCATCCAATATAATTTAGACAAGTTTAGGTTCCTATTTTAACCTTATCATTTAGATTTAACATTAAGTTAGATAATTTTACTTTTACCGTGTCTTTTTGTGTTCTTACACTATAAGGTTAATAAACTTACTATAACAAGAAAAACGAACCCCAAGTTGTTTCTTATTTATATATATAACCTTATCTAAGTCATTTGGCAGAAACATAGATTTGTATGAATAAAATAACAATTAATAATATAATATTTATTTTAAAAACTATTTTATGTCAATTTTGACACTATTTAGTAATTGATTTTTGTGAAACTTATAACAGAATGATTAGTTCGAAAAAAGTTAATTAAGTAAATACTAACATGTCATATTAACCTAGAAAATTAGTGGAATTCATAAAAAGTCTCAAATTACATTTATTTGGGTATTTATAACATCAATTATGTCAATATTTCATTAATAAGATAATTACTGCATCATCTTTGTGTCACTAATAAATTAACTTATTTAAAGTCTAAAAATTACAAATAAAATATAATTATGTAGTATATATTTTTAGCTTTCTAATGAATACTTATAGATGAATGTATCTTATGTATAACCCTATATTCAAAATGATTTACTTATTAAACTTTGATTTTAACTATTTTAACCCTTTAAATAAATTAATAATAAATGTCCTAATCTAATCCAAGTGGGCGTAAATAGTCATATTTTATTCCTAAGGTTGTTTTTGGTCGAATAAAACTTATCCAATAGAATTAGGACATGTGTTAGGGTAATAATAATATCATTTTTACCCTTAACTACCCTATTTACTTTTAACCGTGGTAAAAAAAAGTAAAAAGTTAATATTCAACAAAAATTATTTTCATCTCATTGAACCAAATTTTAGTCCTTGATATTAACCATGTCTCTCGGATTTTTGGAATTCTACTCATAGAAGCTGTAAAATTGAGTATTATGAAAAAATCAGTTTTTTTAACTACCACTTAGTGGTTTCACTATTCATCAAAAAATGAATGTTTCCAGAAAAATACCAAAAATTAGGCCTAAGCTATATTTGATATTATGAACTCAAAAATGATGTCTATTTTACCAAATTAAAAACATATCAGTTGCATTAATTAATTTAAAAATTAATTCCCGTCGTCAAAACAAATAACCTGTTCTTAAGAGAAAATAACTATCAAAAGATTGACACTTGTTTATGTCAAGTTTAAATTTGAAATTACATCCAATGAACAACATTGTATTAAATTGTAAAAATATATTCTAAATATACTTTAAACCCACTCAAATTAATAATTTATCACTATTAATTATTTCAATTAAAAAAGCTGTTTTTAATTAAAATTTAGTAATTTTCACTATTAATCAGAATATGAAAGTTATCTGAAAAGTACCAAAATTTTACCCTAAGCTAATTTCGATATTTCGAATCCAAAAATGAAGTCCATTTTGAAAAATAAAATTAACAAAATTTCAAAAAGTGGTTATCACTATTCATAACGGCTAGTTTTAATAATATTTTAATAGCATATCATTGTTTAGTAAAACTCGGTATTGTGTACTACACACACTATCGAGGAAGGTCGTGATTGCGTGTAATGCAAGGCAAGTAAAGGATGCGTGTTGTGTAAGCTCCTTTTGGTGTAGCGTACAACACAAGACATTAATGAAATTAAAAAGAATATTTTTCATAAAATCTCGGGGTGTTACATTCTACCCCCCTTAAAATGAATTTCGCCCTCGAAATTCGTCGGGGTTATAAATGGTTTACTACTCGAAAGTTTCTTTAATACAAACCCACATCGTAAAAAAGAATACCAAAACCAATCTTTAAAAACAAAAGTATGAAACGTAACAGTTACCCAAATAAACTAATCACTAGGTTTCCACATAGGTGAAAATATGGATATTGAAGAGAAATCTAACCATCATGTTCTGATGGAGAGTGGTAGAGAACATGGCTATGGAAAATCCACCAATCACAAAGTTATAAATTTTTGACGATCTAAGGTACCATCTGATTCATTAGATATACTAGGACATCATTTTTGGTTTTCAAGATCATTTCTCTAAAGTTGATGAAATTGGAATTAGAAGAAATACTTTCGTGATTTTGGTATAGTATCACCGTTGGTCATTCTTTGGAAAATTTCCACTTCATATCTTAAAGAAATGAAGTTGAATTTGTCATTCATGATGTGTTAGCAGATCAAGTGATAGAATTATGGGTCATTCCATCTATCTCAAACAAATGGTTAGAAAAGTTATAAAAAAATACATAAGTCCATCTATAGTGAGATTAATCATATATTGTTCCTAAAATGGACTTATACATCTTATATGATACTGCATAATATAATAAAACTAGTTTCTACTAAACAGGGACTTTCTATAGGCCAGTGGTAGGAGATAAAGGCCAGTCGCACTTCAGTTGTGGGTTCGATTCCCACATCCTTTTACGACGTGATGGGTTGTCGCCCATCCTACAGGTTGTCCTTTTTCTAAAACAGCATTACTATAACATCCCATAAATAATATTGAAAAAACTTCTATCCTTAAACAATACTAACTTATTTCCAACATAATCCATTCTAATCTTTAGGCTTATCCAAAATAATGTTGTCTAATCTCATATAATAGTGAAAACGATTACCAAAGAGTTCATACAACTAGCATGTTAATACCATTGTTGATCCCCATATATCATGAGATATGTCCTGTTGGTCACATTCCAAACATTTGAAGTCCTTAATCATGTATTCTCTTGAAAAATGAATACCCATTAAACCTTAGTGAAAACATGAGTGCTGCCAAAAGTTAACTCTTTCCACATACCAAAATCCCAAAATTCTGTATACTCAAACCATGATATCACTTAGTCCTTATAACAATCATGAGCTCATGAATACTATCAAACATTTCATTTTCTCATTATCCCTTCATTATGCACATATCATCTGATTTCCAAAATATTTGAATCACTTTTCATGGTTACCGATACCATAAATTTTTTGAAATCCACAATAGACTAATACAAAAATATTCTAACACACCATAAAAGTACCTCAACAACATTATTATTGAATACCAGTACATAAACACTTCAATCCATCATCTTCAATGATTGTCCTGGAATAAGTCCTTCCTTGATTTAGAAGTAACTTTTTAGGCCAGGGCATTGAGTTGGGTAATGACCATGTTCTCCACAAATAATACATTGAACTCCATAACAGTCTTTCACTCTATGTCCCTTTTCTCCACATAGATAACATATGTCCCTCCATTTGAGGTATTACTCAAGGTTATTCTTCCCTTCTTTAGAAATCTCAATCTTCCTTTCTTTATGCTCCTCAACATGAGAACATGCATAAAAGTATATCTTCCTCTTATTTGATGAATTAGGAATACCACTAAATTTCACCTTGTTAATCATATATCGCGATGAATGATTTGGCATGATCACAATATCTTTCTCTCTAGGAATTACGCAATTTTGTTGCTCATAGTCACCAATTTATCTATTGGATTCAATGTTAACCTAATTCCTTCTGGTTCCCTCCATTGACTAAAACACAAAAAGAATTCTGTGAGAGGCAAAAATCATAAAAGGAAAATAACATAATCAAGGGAGAGTACCATCGACATCTAACATCTTAGGTTTAATTCTAATATCGTTACCGTAATTCTAGGACTATAACCTATACTTATACTTAACCTTAGGGACATCCCTAGACATACCTTAGAAATATCTCCAGGGATCTCACTAAAGTTTTCACATCCTAGTTTCCAAAGGATAACTAAACCTTCCCTCTGATACCAACTGTAGCGACCCAAAGCTTAACGTACATGGACATTACATTACTTTTGCGGAATACTTAGTACATAACAAAAACACACACACAAGGACAGTAATAGTTTAGTGTATTTGGAAACTCGGAATATAATCTTCTAATCTTGACGAAAGATCTTCAACATATCCCATAAAGATCTTCCTTTTTTACCTAAAACCTTTCTTCATATCCTGGAGAAAATAAAACATAAAAGATTGGGTTCAAATGCTCAGTAAGGGTAAACAAAAGAAATATCAATCACATCATATTCATAAGAACATAACATTTTGGAAATCTTAACCTGCAAAAGAGATCATAATATCATAACATGGGATAAATCATAGTAGTGAAATGTAATCCCAATAATCATAACATAAAAGTTGAAACATTTTGGAATAAACAAATAATAATAGAGAATCATTTCTTATTATTCAAGACTCATTTCCAAGACTATCTTAGTGGACAAAGTCCATTTCTGTACCAAGTTCACTCCTCGTTTCAGTCCTATTTCACTGAATCGGTTTAACCTGCCGTTCCAGCCATGTCTATCTCATGAGATATAAAATCTTTACCCAATGCATTGGAGGGAGATTTAGGTCCCACCCATCTCATAATGATACCATTCTTATGTGTGCCACAAAATCATAAATCATACATCATTGCATAACCCATGTAATAAAAATGGGATTCTTAAACATCGTGACATCATAAAACAATTCATATAAGATAAATGAATTCATAAAAATAATTCTATCAAAACATAATCAAATAAATTAAATAATAGGGATATAAATAGAACCCTATATTATCTTAGATGGAAAATAATTTTGATAAAACACTTGAACTCTATTCTTGAGGAAAATATCCTTTTTACTTCAAAAACATTTTTCCATTCATAACATGTCATACAATTTTAAACTAAAAGAATTTGATAAAAAAGAAACATGAAAACTTGTAAATTAATCTTCTTGGAAATAATGTTTTAAAAATCCATTCTTGCCGTATAAGTTAAAAAAAACATTCTTCTCGTACTTTTGTCGAAAAAGTCAAAAAACACCTCGTACGAAAAATGACAAAAGATTCCTTTCATATATTTTACTATAATATCACCAAAGAGTAAAAATGGATTTAAAAAATTGTAGGTGGATGGAAATAATATTAAATATTGAGGAAAAATGGATGTGGATGATAAAATACACCCCAGTAAATACCAATGTATAAACAATCTCGGATAAAAATGAGATTGTGATTTTTCCCTTACCTTAGGCCTGATTTGCTTCGTATGTGTCCGAACCTCCTGTATAATGATTTAAATAATGTCATTGACTTATTCAAGAATCATACTCATTGTTATGATTTCATATATGGTTCACTTATGACTTTATATTACCCGTTCTTTTGTAAATTCCATGTTAAAGAGAATTTTGGGTAAAATCGTTTCATTTGTCGTCCGTGTTTTGACTTGTAATTATTCATATGATTACTTAGATCATGATTACTTAATTACAGAATATAAAACATGATTTATATATAATATATATTCAGAATATACATATATATAATAGATCAGTAAATGGAAAGAAATACACCGTTCATGGAGACGGTAGGCCGTACGTACGCATGAACGCTGTTTTCGTTTCCTTATTTAGTTGAATGGAATTATGTAGATGAAATACATATATATACAGATAAATCCAGTATCATTATTATGTCATATATTTCGTGATTGCTTATTATATATACGTTATAATCATTCATGAATGGTTAACGTGGAGATTGAATCTCATCACATCGTGGAGACGGTAGTCCGTACGTACGCACGAGCGATGATATCGTTCTCATGATCGTGGAATTGTATTGGAGTGTATGTATACTATTTCAGAATCAATATCACTTTACAATAATCATATATAGTTATTATGTACACCATTATATATTGAGTCAATAAGGTCTTCCTTATGACTTTTCCATTCCTTCTTGTTTTGAAAATCACAAACACCTTTCTTTAAGGAAAATTGCTTTTATAAGGAAAATCGCTTTTATAAGGAAAATTTCTTTTATATGGAAGATCTATTTTATAAGGAAAATTTTCTTTATCATATTTTCATTCATATATTTCTTAAGTATAGGTTTCAGATTCATTTCTATATTCTCGGAATCATTTGAAACTTTGATATGAAACATTCTGTTTTAAGTACTGAATTCCAGATGAGAACTGTAATGAAGTTTCATTCTGAATTCCGGATACGAACTCTGATAAAGTTCTACTCCGAATTCTGGATACGAATTCTAATTATTAATTCTGATGGCAAATTCTCATTACGAATTCTGATGACAAATTCCCATTACAAATTCTGATGATGAATTCTCATTACGAATTCTGATGATGAATTCTCATTATGAATTCTGATAACTAATTCTCATTACGAATTCTGTTGAGGAATTCTCATTTCGAATTCTCATTCCGAATTCACCTATTAAACAGAATCTGATCATCTTTGTTTTATACACTCCGAATTTATTTAGACTCTGAAAAATTATTTTTGTTTACACTCCGAACCTTCACTCCGAACTTTTAAGTTAGACCTTAAATGATGCCGTACATTCTGTTTGACTTGTTTTGTTATAAAATGATGTCGTCTATTATTTTATAAACTAACCGTTGGTTAATTTACACGAGTACAGGTCCCTCCGATTTTTAAGGAAAATATGACCGTTGGAAAGGAGGCCGACCTTGCCTATAAATAAGAGCTCATTTGAAAGAGCTAAAAGCTGACTGATGAATAATTTCTTCGACATTGTGCATAAATGCTGTTGAAGTGATTTCTAGAGATCGAGGCTCTTATTAACTCTCAAGGATTCGTGCAACTCTGAATGTTGGTGATTACATTTGAGGACTTCCGGGAATAGGAAGACAGAGGTGCCGACTACCTTGAAGTTCGAGGGCTTCCTTGCTGAGGAAGACAGAGGTTGCCAACTACCTTGAAGTTGAGGGATTGCGGGGATAGCAAGACAGAGACTCCAATCTTCATATCGAGGGCTTGCCCTGGTGTGGGTAAGACAGACTTTCATTAAAGTATAAATCAAGGGACCTTTATCCAAGGTTGTTGGATACCCTTCTCTTTGGGTTAAATGACTTATATCTTGTTACTTGAATTTTTACTACTTGTTTATTTCCGCTGCATTTTGTATTATAAGGAAAGTATAATTTTATTATACTTCCTTACTTATATTCTATTTCATTTAGATTCAATACGCTTTAAGGTAGAATCTCATATTGTAATATTTTGTTAAGTTTCAATTTCTGGAACCATATTTCTAAAAACTACATTCGGAATATCTTTCCAGTTTTAAGAAAGTACATAGGACTTGATGTTTATAACTTCATTCCTTTTTCCAAGTTTTCATTTGATGTTAGGGGTGTTGTGAATTTTCTTAGTTTAACTTTGTTAAACTTAGCTCTTTTCTTTGTTTAAAATAATTTTTAAAGTGTACAATTCACCCCCCTCTTGTATATTGAGCATCTACATCATTATTTCGATCCAACAATTGGTATTAGAGAAGGTCTCTAAAATACTTTTACTCACGTATATGTTTTTCTTTCTCACTTTCTCATTCCAAACTTTCTCATTCTGAATTTTGTCATTCCGAACATTGTTATTACAAACTTTTTCTACTAACAAGTTTTTGTGCCAAAGGTTTTTAAGTGTGACATGAATTAATGTTGGTTCTATTGATAATCTAAATCCTACAAGACCAACAATCTTTGATGGTAATGACTATGAATACTAGAGAGATCGAATGAAGACTTTTGTTATCAATACTGGAGTGGACAACTTCATTATGCTTACTGGTGATTATAAAATTCATGATAATGAAGTTAGAACTTTTACTAACCAGGAAAAGCAAGAGTATCAACTCAATTATAAGGTATGCAATACCTTACATTGTTCAATGACTAGAAATATATATAGCCAAATTTCTTCTTGTGAAGAAGCTAACTGTATCTGGAAGAAGTTAGAAGTTACACACTTTGGAACTTCTCAAGTGATCGAAACTAGGAGAGCTATGCTTAGAGCTGAATACCATGGCTTCAATTTTCCTTATGGTGAACCAATATGTAAAGTTCAACAGAGATTTATGACTATTTTCAACAGTTTACAGTCTATGGGAGAGAAAGGGTTAGATGATGAAGAACTTGTCGATAAGATAATTGATATTATGCCCAATGAGTGGGAATCCAAAAGAACTGCAATAGATGAGAACATGAAGGTTACTCAAATTTCTCTTGATGAGTTATTTGGAACTCTTATCCAACATGAAACAAGAATGAAGAGAGATGCTGATAACATCAAGAAGAAAAATGAAAATGGTACTGTTGCTTTTACAACAACATCAAATCAGATGAAAGGTAAGACTCCTGAGACAGTAACCAGATCCAAGTCTATGAAAGTTATTTTCCAATCAGAATCTAGTGAGAGTGAAGTCTCTGAAAGTGAGTTAGCAAATCTTGCTCGAAGGATGAACAAGATAGCTGGTCAAAGAAATTTTGAATCCAAGTATAAGAAGAAGGAAAGGAAAGATAGGAAATATGGAGAAGTCACATGTTATGAATGCAAGATAGCTGTACATATTAGACCAGATTGCCCTTTGCTCAAAAAGAAAGAACAGAAAGAAATACATTCAGACAGTAACAGACAGAAGTATTATGAAGCCAAAGCTAAGAATGTTCTGAATGCAAATGATACCTGGAGTGCCAGTGGTGGTGACTCTTCAGATGAATCTTCTGATTACAAATCTTCAGGACAGAAGAATCTTGGTCTTATAGCCATATTACCTATTGAGAATCATTGTTTAATGGCTAAGGTACAAAATTCGAGATCATTGACCATTGTTTCTTTAAATTCTAATGATAGTAAGTATTATAACTCTTATGTTGAAGAATCCTCTTCTGATGAAGAAAATACTATACCTACTTATGAAGAAGTCTCTAGGTTTGATGAACTTATTGAAATTGAGAATTCCAAACTCAATAAAATACTTGATAAGGAAAAATCAAGGAATAATATTCTTACAAAGAGATATCAGATCTTTCTAAAGATCTTGATAAGAAAAATGCTGATTTTGAAAGTATTTCAAAAAATATTGAGGAAGTAAGTTCTGAGAAGAACAAACATTCTAAAGAGTTAGAAAAAGTAATTTCTAAGAAAGGTGTCTTTGAGCCTAGCTCTAGTTCTAAAACTAATGATTTTGAGGATAAAAACTTGGTTATAAAACTCATGTCCGAAATTTTTTCCTTAAAAAAGTGTTTATCAAACTTTACCCATGATAAAGAAAATTTGGATAAAATGTATTCCCAAATTTTACCTTTAAGAAATAAATCCGGATTTGGTTATACCCATGCAAAACCAATTTTTAGTAACAATTATTTTGTTCCTCAAAGTGCCCCATTTTGTACTAAGTGTCAATGTGGTGGTCACTGGGCAAAGAATTGTTCCTTAAACAAAACCCAATCTCTAGGATTCCACAAATCTTACTTTTCTAAAAATATGTGGGTACCTAAATTTTGTTATCAGGAAATCTCGGATCCAAACAAGTTTGGATTCGGAAAGTCTAATTATCTTCTTGATTTCAAAAAAATAAAGAGAGTACCAGCAACAATACATGTTACATGGATAGTGGATGTTCCCGGCACATGACTGGTAACAGAAGCTATTTTGAAAAGATTATCAAAACGAAAGGAGGAAAGGTAAATTTCGGAGACAATGCTAAGGGAGAGATTGTTGGTATTGGTAATATAGTTCTTTTAGGAAAAACATTGATTTAAAATGTTCTTTTTTGTTAAGGGTGAAGTGCCCAGATCAGTGTGAATCACTTAGAGGGGGAGGGGGTGAATCAGTGATCCCTTAAAACTTTTTTACTAATTGATTCCTTATCAATTAAACCTCTACGGATGGTTAAAGCCTCGATCCACTCTTCTTGTATCTCTCAGCCTTTCCTCGAGTAATGTAGTAAATGTAAAGGCACAGGACACAAGGATTTACAAGGTTCGGCACCAAAGGCCAACGTCCTTGCCATGTTGGTTATATGCCCCAACATGGTTTCTCCATTATAACTTGTTAGAATTACAATGGTCGATACAGCATCCCACTGTATCTCTCCTGAGTCCCACAGGAGGGTCTTTATACTGCGTCCCACAGTGTTACCAGAGTCCCACTGGCCTGCTCCAGAATCCCACTGAAGACTTCTTCCACCCTGAGTCTCACAGGGGGCTTCTCCTGGCTCCTCGAGTCACATGATTAGCTCTTCTTCACTGTAAGTTCTTCAAGTATCCTCAGCATCCTGGGATAAAGGCTGCTGGCCTTGCTCTGTACCTCTGCTCACTTGTGATGAACAGGTCTTCTCGTCTTGCTCAGGATTTATCTCCTTCTTCTAAGGATGACCTGGCTTCTCTCCAATTACTGAATACTCAGACAATTGATGTCTTTAACTTCAGTCTGGTCCAGTCTCAGTTCAGCTCAACTTCATGCACTGAGTGCATGGAATCTCTGGTTCCTCATGCACTGATTGCATGGCTTCCCTAAACTCTTCAAGAACTCCTGGTCTTGGAAAACTCAGATGCACACCACTGATTTAAGCTTTATTCACGTGTGCACGTGCATGCATGTAAGCATGCACTCCCCTTCTTATTCTCGGTTCAATAAACCCACAAAGGGTATAGTCTCTTTAAGCACACACCTTCTTTTAACTTCACACAATTAATTCAATTTGCATACACACATAAAAGTGTGTTGTTCTTTAGTGTGGGTGTCCTCCTCTTATTCTTCTATGTGTGTTCACTCCACTTAGTGCACACACAAAGGTTTGGCCTTCTTGACCTACTTCACTTACTAAGCACACACACTTCCTTGTTCTTTTAATCTTTTTCAAAGTGTGCACTTCACTTATGCACACACTTGGATCTTCATTTTGTACACACAAGGGCTACGGCCTCTTTGTTTTCTTTTTGCACACATGTAGGCTTAGGTGTTTGTCTTCACTTGGTGCACACACAAGGGCTAAGCCTTGGCCTTCCACTTTGAACACCTACTGCCCGTAGAGAGTTCTTCTCTTCACTTGGCTCACACAAAGGTATGCCCTCGGGTTCTTCTCCACTTCTTCTCCATGCAAGATTGCAAGAGTTTGGCCTCTACTGTCTTCAAATGCCGCGCGCAAGTCCCCAAGGTGCACAAGGGTCGCGCCAGTCCTCGGACAGCCGTGCAAGTTCTTTAGCCGCAGCCGCGCAAGGTACCAAGCCGCGGGGCGCACAAGCGATGCGGCCTCGGGTCACGCAAGTGCAAGGCACAAGCTGGCCGCACAAGCTCCTCCTGCCGCGCAAATTTGCGGGCAGTGAGGGCTCCTTCTGTCGCGCGAGTACGCGGGCAGGGACCTCCTTCAGAGCCTCGGGTGGCTCTGGAACTTCAGTCGCGCAAGTGTGCGCATGGCTTCTACTTCGCGAGGCACAAAGGCACTCACGGGTCTTCCAAGGTTTTCAGCAAGCATAACCATCTCCTCGGGCTCTCCTTTTATAGGCAGAGGGATGCCTCTGTCCATCCGCGTGATAAATCTCGAATCACCGAAGATTTCAGATCTTCAAGATTTTCTCCAAATCTTGTTTTCCTTCACTGTTTCATGCGGCTTTATCTTCCTCTTTCTTTCCTCCTCGTGCATGTGACTTAGAACGCATGCACGGCCTCGGTTTTGGCCATCCCATGCAAAACACGAACACCCCGAGGCCTCGGCACTTCGTTTTCCTTCGGCCTTCATCGAATTTTCTCATTTGTTGCATGCAAGTATATTTTTATGCATGGATTGGTTCGGTTTGGCCAGACGAGCACGAGGGAGCCTTCAGTTTTGAGAGATACAGTCGGGAGCTCAAAATCGGTGGTCGGGTTGCTCCTGGTTCGACGGAGGCATGCGGGGAGGCCTCGGCATGGCTCGAGGAAGGAGACGCCTCGCTGGCCGTTGGATCAGCTCTTTGGACGGCCGCGATCAGAATGGGCCACATCGGATTAGATGTGCGGCCGAGATCTGGCGCGCGATCAATCGTGCGGCCAGGATCCGCTCCTGGAGATTTTTCCACGTCCCACATTGAAACGGCGCGCGGTTTTTCCGCGGTTTATCATCCAGCTCATGCCGCAACCCCTTGATTGAACTTCCAACCTCCACGGTGCCGCCCCGCACCGTGTTCTCTCTGCGGGCGCGCTCTTGCGCCCACTCCTGCCACTCGGGCGCGCCACTGGCACCCTCTATGCTTGTCACGGGCGCGCTCCTCACGCCCTTGCTGCACAAGCCTGATCCCCTGCGTGGCCCAGGGCTTATACACGGCCCCGGCCTCTCGGGCTGGCCCCATGGGATCCCCTTGGGCGTGGTGACCTAGTCCCACATGTGCCTTGGGTTGAACCCTTAAGGCTGGCCCTTGGTGGCTTATTTTTTTCTTAAGTATAGAACAAGTCCTTTGTGTAAAAACAAAGTGACCAAGTTCAAATGCCAAATGCCACAACTCTTCTTCTTCATTTCTTCTCTTCTCTTCTTCTTAAGAATTCCTCCATTCCTCTTACACCGCGGCGTGGAGACGATATTCTGTACGTACGCATGCGCGATGATTTTGTTTTCCATAGGATGGATAGATGGTGAAATAGGGTTGTTTAATACTTATAATAATATATCAGTATATGAGTGATACTGATGTTGTTACTTCATAATGAAACAACCTAAGAAGAATAAGTTGAAGAAGAAATAAAGTTGAAAGAATCGGTAACGGACATTTCCTCTTCTTTGAAGCGCCTCTTTGAGTCCTCCTCTTAGGGAACTAAAATTGGTCTTTGAAGAAGACCAGGACCTATAAGATATTTCTAGGGAAGTGGAGAAGAGAATTTGGCAGCGGTTGGCCGATCTTGAAGGCTCAAATTGGTGTGAGGAAGAGGCGGAGGAGGTGCCCTTTTATAAGGGAGGAGAGGGGCACCGTTGGAAAAACTAAAAATATTATTTTATTATAAAGCCATATTCGGTTTTAAATAGCTCCAAATTGATTTATTTAGAATCTAAGGTGGTGATGGGTCGAAATCCTCTCATCCAATATAATTTAGACAAGTTTAGGTTCCTATTTTAACCATATCATTTAGATTTAACATTAAGTTAGATAATTTTACTTTTACCGTGTCTTTTTGTGTTCTTACACTATAAGGTTAATAAACTTACTATAACAAGAAAAACGAACCCCAAGTTGTTTCTTATTTATATATATAACCTTATCTAAGTCATTTGGCTGAAACGTAGAGTTGTAGGAATAAAATAACAATTAATAATATAATATTTATTTTAAAAACTATTTTATGTCAATTTTGACACTATTTAGTAATTGATTTTTGTGAAACTTATAACAGAATGATTAGTTCGAACAAAGTTAATTAAATAAATACTAACATGTCATATTAACCTAGAAAATTAGTGGAATTCATAAAAAGTCTCAAATTACATTTATTTGGGTATTTATAACATCAATTATGTCAATATTTCATTAATAAGATAATTACTGCATCATCTTTGTGTCACTAATAAATTAACTTATTTAAAGTCTAAAAATTACAAATAAAATGTAATTATGTAGTATATATTTTTATCCTTCTAATGAATACTTATAGATGAATGTATCTTATGTATAACCCTATATTCAAAATGATTTACTTATTAAACTTTGATTTTAACTATTTTAACCCTTTAAATAAATTAATAATAAATGTCCTAATCTAATCCAAGTGGGAGTAAATAGTCATATTTTATTCCTAAGGTTGTTTTTGGTCGAATAACACTTATCCAATAGAATTAGGACATGTGTTAGGGTAATAATAATATCATTTTTACCCTTAACTACCCTATTTACTTTTAACCGTGGTAAAATAAAGTAAAAAGTTACTATTCAACAAAAATTATTTTCATCTCATTGAACCACATTTTAGTCCTTGATATTAACCATGTCTCTCGGATTTTCGGAATTCTACTCATAGAAGCTGTAAAATTGAGTATTATGAAAAATTCAGTTTTTTTTAACTACCACTTAGTGGTTTCACTATTCATCAAAAAATGAAAGTTTCCAGAAAAATACCAAAAATTAGGCCTAAGCTATATTTGATATTATGAACTCAAAAATGATGTCTATTTTACCAAATTCCAAAAATATCAGTTGCAATAATTAATTTAAAAATTAATTCCGGTCGTCAAAACAAATAGCGTGTTCTTAAGAGATAATAACTATCAAAAGATTGACACTTGTTTATGTCTGGTTTAAATGTGAAATTATATACAATGAACAAAATTGTATTAAATTGTAAAAATATATTCTAAATATACTTTAAAACCACTCAAATTAATAATTTATCACTATTAATTATTTCGATTAAAAACGTTTTTTTTAATTAAAATTTAGTAATTTTCACTATTCTCCTGAATATGAAAGTTATCTGAAAAGTACCAAAATTTCACCCTAAGCTAATTTCGATATTCCAAATCCAAAAATAAAGTCCATTTTGAAAAATAAAATATACAAAATTTCAAAAAGTGGTTATCACTATTCATAACGGCTAGTTTTAATAATATTTTAATAGCATATCATTGTTTAGTAAAACTCGGTATTGCGTACTACACACGCTATCGAGGAAGGTCACGATTGCGTGTAATGGTTGGTCAATAGGTGAAATATGGAAGGAAACAGCCTGGTGGAGTATTGAAACCTCTTCCCATACCTGAGTGGAAATGGGATAATATCACGATGAACTTTGTCATGGGACTACCAAAGACTCCTAGAAGGAATGATGCAATATGGGTTATTATTGATCGTCATACCAAGTCAGCACATTTTCATTCTATAAGAGAAGATATACCACTGGAATGCCTAGAAAGAATATATATTGATGAAGTTGTGAGACTTCATGGAGTACCCCTATCGATTGTTTCTGATCGTGATCCCCGTTTTACTTCAAGATTATGGAAAAGTCTTCAGAAAGAATTGGATACTGAACATAATTTTAGCACTGCCTACCACCCTCAAATAGATGGACAATCAGAATAAACTATTCAAACCTTAGAAGACATGTTGAGATCCTGCCGACTTGACTTTCACGGTAGGTGGGATCAATATTTTCCTCTGGTAGAATTTTCATATTACAATAGCATCCATTCGAGTATTCAAATGGCACCATATGAAGCGTTATACGGAAAGATATTTCTCACACCAACCTGTTGGGATGACGTTGGTGATAGAAAACATGTAGGCCCAGAACTGGTGGAGGAAACGATGGAAAAGGTGAAGGTAATCCAAAACCATATCAAAGCAGCTCAAAGTAGGCCGAAGAGCTATGCCGATAATCGAAGGAAGGATTTGGAATTTCAAGTTAGTGATCATGTTTTCCTGAAGGTATCTCCATTGAATGGAGTCATACGTTTTGGTAAGAAAGGTAAATTGAGTCCTAGGTACATCGGACCTTTCAAAATTCTAGACCGAATTGGGGCTGTAGCTTACCGATTTGCAATGCCGCCAAGTCTCTCCAAATTTGACGATGTGTTCCACGTATCTCTGTTGAGGAAATACATGCCTGACCCAACGCATGTACTCACCTATGAGGAATTAGAACTGGAACCCGATTTGTCTTATTGCGAAGAGCCTGCCAAGATTATTGATACGAGAGAACAAGTACTGAGAAACCAGATGACTCGTCTGGTAAAAGTCTTATGGAGAAACCATAAGATGGAAGATGAAATGTGGGAAACTAAGGAACATATGATAAAGAACCACCCATGTCTTTTCACGCGGTAGTATTCTAGAAATTTCGAGGAAGAATTTATTTTAAGGAGGGGAGAATGTAACACCCCAAGCATCTACGATACACTTCTCTTTGAATAATGCAATATCATGTGTTGTACGCAACATTGAGTTCTAACACACCACAACCAATCAAACTAGCCGTTATAAATAGTAATACCCACTTTTTGAAATATATAAATTTTATTTTTCAAAATGGACTTCATTTTTGGATTCGGAATACCGAAATTAGCCTCGGGTGAATTTTTGGTATTTTTCTGAAAAACAACCTTTTTTGATGAATAATGAAACCACTAAGTGGTAGTTAAAAAAATAAATTTTTCATAAAACATAATTTTACCGCTTCTATGAGTGGAATTTTGAAAATCTGAGAGACACGGTTAATAACAAGGTGTAAAATGTGGTTCAATGAGATGAAAATACTTTTTGGTGAATAGTAACGTTTTACTTTTATTTACCACGGTTAAAAGTAAATAGGGTAATTAAGGGTAAAAATGATATTAATATTACCCTTGCACATGTCCTAATTCTATTGTAAATGTGTATCTCGACCAAAAACAACCATAGGAATAAAATATTATCATTTAGGTCTACTTGGATTAGATTAGGACAATTATTATTATTTAATTCAAAGAAGAGTTAAAAGAGTTAAAATCAAAGTTTATTTACTAAAACATTTTTAATATAGGGTTACACATAAGATAAATTAGATTATAAATATTAATTAGAAATATAATAAGATTTCTTACATAATGATATTTTATTTATAATTTTTATACATTAAATAATTTAATTTATTTATGACACAATGATGATGCAGTAATTACCATAATAGTGAAAAAATTAAAATAATGGATATTATAAATACCCAAATAAATATAATTTGAGAATTTTTATGAATTAAAATAATTTTAAAGGTTAATATGACATGTTAGGAATGATTTAATTAACTATTTTTTAATTAAACATTTTGTTATGATTTTCACAAAAATCAATTTTCCAAATAGTGTCAAAATTGACAAAAAAGAGTTTTTAAAACAAATATTATATTATAAATTGATATTAAATTCCTAAAAATCTAGGGTTCGGCCAGGAGACTTATATCATGATAGGTGTATCATTAATAGACCACTTGGGGGTCTCTTGAAGGTATATAGTATGTTTATTAACTATATAATATAAAAATACAAAGTGACATGGTAAGTGTCAAACTAATTAACTAAGAGTTAAAACTAAAAGTTAAGGTTAATATAATGACCCAAACCTGTATAAATTCTATTTTTTAGTGTTTTTAGACCCATACCATCTTTATACTTTAAATAATCCACTTTGGAGCCATTATAAATCGAATTTAAAATTATTATAAAATAATATTTCTAGCTTTTCGAAAGGTACCACTCACCCCTCTTATAAAAGGGCACTCCCCCTTCTCATTAATTAACACCTTAAATGCCTTTTTGGTCAGCCAACCCCTTCCCAAATACTCTCTCAAATTCCCTCAATACAACCTAGAGGTATTATTTTGATCAGAAAGTAAACCTAAGGAGCCCTTTCGATCAAATCAAAAGGAAGAACCCGAAGAAGAGGTAATGTTTTCACCACCCTTTTTCAAATTCATTTCTTCTTCAACTTCTTCTTTTTTTGTTATTCCCATTCACAAAAAATGAATCCAGTGTCTACTATATACATATTTATTATTATAAATATGGTACAACCATATTCAGTATTCTCTCTATCATTTGAATGACATGACACCATACGTGCGTACGTACGGCTTACTGTCTCCACGTCGTGGTGTAATTGTTATTCAATATATTATTATTTGGATGGGTATAATAATGATTTTTAATTCATGTAAATAATAAATATAAAATATTAATGATTCTTTATATATGATATACCATCCAATTATATATTATTTTAATATCAAAATAATGATATTGTCGCTCATGCGTACGTACAGACTACCACCTCCACGAAAGCGATGAGATTCATTCTCCATCATATACATTCAAGTATAGTTATCATTTTATGATTAAAAAATAATGTTTAAGGACTTTATATAATTCTGGATATGAATAAGATACAACCTAGACATGACAAACATGTCTTACGTAACAAAACATATAAAAGAAAATGAGTAAGTTAACACCCGAAACGACGATAATACTATGATATTAATAACAAAGCAATGTTAAAAGTTCATATATTATAACATAATAATGTATATGATTTTTTTATAATTTAATAACAATTATTTCACTATTATACAGGAGGTTAACCTACTCCCAACCAAGGAAAAGTACAAGGTAAGGGTTTATTTCGCAATCTCTTCATTATCTGAGGTTGTTTATACGTAATAATCTACTGGGAATTCTTTATCATCCAAATCCATGTTTCTTAAAAATGCATTTCAAAACATTTTTTTTACTATTTACTAGAATATGGGTTAAATTCATTTATACATGTGTTGACTTTTATAAGTGGTTTATAAGGGAATCATTCCATCGTTTTCTAAACAAGGTCCTTTTAAACCATTTTGACAGAATTAAGAATAGAATGTTTTTTCTAACTTATACGGTGAGTGTGGCTATTTTCCACTGTTATAAAATCTTCGAAGCTTCCCTTACAAGATTATTAGAAAATTTTCAAAGTAAATGTTTTATTTTATAATTATGTGTCTTTTAAATGATATCAAAAAAATGGATATTTCTCTCAAATAGTTTTGATTTCATCTATGTCAACATCCTCTGATGAATTTTAAGATTATTTGAAGTTGATTTATTATGATAAAAAACTTCCATATTGTATTCATAGTTTTGTTATTTGTTTGACTGTGGATGTTTTTTTATACCATTCATGGTTTATGGAGAAAGTATTGACATTTCGTATGCTAGTATTAATATGAATGTTTATGTTATGTTTAAACCTGTTAATATGATGAATGCAATGGACTTAATATGTGACGGGTGGAGCCCGATATAGCTTCTCGATGCATCGGTAGGTCTCATGAGACAAGCTAGTGTTTTGGAATGAGGCATTGGCAAAATATTATTTGTACTCTTGGCACGAGGCCTTGGATATGTGGTTATGATAGTATGTCATTATGCATTCTATCATTAAGAATGTGGTTATTGATATTTCATGTGATTATTTGATTAGTAGAATATTAATGTGAATAAGTAAATGAAATTATTTCATTTTATTTTTTCCATACTATTTTGAAGTTCATGTTTAAAAGGCTTTTGTTTTAGTTATATATTTCATTACATTTTTATTCTTATTTATGAAAGTTTCCGCTATGTTGTTATCCTTACTGGGAATTTGAGCTCACCCCTTTTCTATGTTTTATTTTTCCCAGGATGTGAAGAAGTAAATTATGAATGACCTGTAGGGATAGTATGAGGGGATAAGAGTGTGGACTATGGAGACTATGTTCTTGTAGTTTTCATTTTTATGATGTAATGTAAAACTTTATGAATATATATAGTCTTTCCAAGGCTACTAAACTAATCAATATTTTGAGATTTGATCATTGTTGTGATCATGCCAATGTTATGTAATAATGCACTGACTCTGGGTAACTGGGGTTGGGGAGTTACATTTTCACGCCGAATATTTTTCGCGTGACAACCTCCGTTACGTGCAGATTTTCATGAAGCACCTTTCTCGAGAAACTTGTGATTTTCTGCAATGTTTAGTTTTTTTCAGGAAAGCTCATATTTTTCTTGAAATCTCTCCATTTTTTTCCCACAACTACCTTAGAAGAAAATTTTACACGCATGAGACCTCAGATGTTCTATAAGTCTTCAACCGTTCAGAATGAGGGGGATCACCTCTTATTTATAAGCGTCTCAGACCCTCGCGCGCAAAACCCCATGTGGCACGAAAAACCTCTCATCTGGGGCATAATTTTTCGCGCAGCTATCTTTTTTCGTGCACATATCTAGATATTTTGCGTAGCCCATGCCTTTTCCATTTTTTGACATTTTGATTTCAAAACACTATTTGCGTGAAAAACCTTGTTCCCCAATTTCACGCACCACGCTGTTTTTCACGCAAACCCACTATTTTTCGTGCCAAGCTCAGATATTTCACACACATCCCTCCTTTTTAATCCACCACTTCCTCTTTGCACGCACCTCCTTTTACCAACAATCCATGTCATCATTTTCTGATTTTGAGTCCCAAAAAATTGGTAAACACTAGAAAATGGTGCCACCTTCAATATTGTTGTCTGCTTGAACTATATGATCAATTTATTTGAACACATTCTGAACATCCACTGAGGATTGAAAAAAAACACAAACCATACTCAACTTCATGCATAGAACGACCATGGTTCCAACAGAGAATTATACCTCACGCTCTAGAGGCAAAACTGAAAATTCCTCAAGAAAGACATATCTGAAATGATCCACCACTAGAGGAACGTCTAACTGTGAAGTCCCATGGTCATCCAGATATAGAATAGAAATATAGATCCACCCAACCCATGATGATTAGGACCAGCTCTGCTCGCCAGAACATCCCATTAACCCCTATGAAGAATGGATCCACCATCTGATGACGTGAAACTCACCCTACGGTGATAACAGTCGATGACTGCCTAGAAGGGAACTAGCCAGTCCATTTTAAGAATGAAATCATAGAATGTAATCTCTATGACATATAGGTCCCATAAAAAGTGACACCCACCAACCTGTAGAGGGCACTCTCTGCACTGACAAATACTATTCTTTATAGTTCCCAATGGACTGTCTAGCATGAAGATATCAATAGAAGAAAATATGCAATGAACAAGGATCTCCATGACAACAACAGATATAAATGTATGGGAAGACCCTATATCAAAAAGAGAAGAAGATAAAACTGAGGCTACTAAGATCATACGCTTAACAAATGATGGTTCAAGATCTTGCTTCTGCTGGGTCTGATCCACTGCAAAAGGCTGGCCCGTACCAAGGCCTTGTGACCCTTCCTATCCACTCTGAGCTGATCCACCCTAATTTCATTGAAAACCGGGTAACTGGATACCACGACCATGACCTCCACCTCATCCTGAATGGATGGAAGAACTCCAGTTCCCAGAATGGTGAGAAACTGGTAGAGATTCTCCTGAACGTGGAGTCATAGAAGAACCCATATCCCCAGCTGCAGGTGAGAATATCTGGAAGAGACTATGAAGATGATCCCTCTTTCCACAATATCGGCACTCCACTAGGACTCTTGGGCAATGTGTCCTCGTATGACTACTCTTTCCGCACTGGTAACACAACACCTGGCTACTAGAAGAAGTGTCTCACCTCCTCAGATCACCATGAAATGTCTCCCCGCGGTGCTTCCTGCTGTCACTAGGAGGAATACTAACCTCAGATATCAAGCCGACCTGGCTCAGAACTCCAGAATCCCTCAAATTACGCACTGTGATCAGTGCCTAGTTTACTATAGAAGTTATAGAAGTCAACCGGAAGATGTTCACCTGTGATCGGATGTCGTGCCTCAGGCCATCCTCGAACTTTCTTACCATGAACATTTGATCAACTCCCGAAATAGTTGTGAAGCGCTGCAACTCAGTATAATGGGAGGAATACTCCATAAAAAAAATATTACCCTTATCTAGACTCATAAAATCCCGAGCTGGATCGGACCTCAGTGTCTCCAGATAGAATTAATCAATGAAGATGCACTGAAACTCATTTCATGCCATAAAATATTGGAATCCCAACTACAAGATGAAATCCCACCACCTCTTGGATGAGTTCGGAAGCATATAGGTAGATAGATTTACCCTCTACTCTAGAGGCATCTTTATATGATCAAAGATAATCATCATGGCTTATATCCATTACTCTGTAGCCTGAGGTCCTCCTTTCCCTGAGAAATTGGGAGGATGCTGCTGTTGGAATACTGACATCAAATCCGCCATCGATGGGGCTGGAGGTGGCGATCCCTGAAAGGGTTGCATCATCCTCATGAATCTTTCCCTGAATTGTGCATCAGCACCAGTAACAGGTATAACAGCTAGTGCCAAAATTAGAACAACTGGAGGTTCTGTTGGAAGTCCTTGATCAACCGTATCCAGTGTCTGATCACTACCCTGTAACTAGCGCACAATCAAAGGATGTCTCAGTGGCATGACTCTACAATGTCAAGCACACACCTTAGATCAGAATTAACAGAGACTGAAACAAGGAATTGTAAGAACAGAACAAGAGAAAAAAACATTCAAGTTTTACAAAACATGACTACACGGCATGTAAAATTCCTACACGGTGTGTTCCCTGAAGTCATTCACATGGGCATGTACTCCTGCCGAAAGTAGTCGTGTAACACCCCAGACACACGACATGTTGTCTTAACACACAACGTGTAATTGGATCCTCATTCCCAACCCGAGTTCTTCTATATGGCTAAGAAACACGGCTCTCCTAAGTCAAGACTACACAACGTGTTCATGATAGACACGATGTGTACTAAAAAAGCTTCACCTAGACCGTGTTGTTAGTAACACGACCTAATACATGGCTCAAACTACACAGTATGTTCCAGATGGACACAGTGTGTACGAGAAGGGATAACACCAACCCGTGTTGTTCGTGACATGGAAAGGTACCTGGGACGGACTACACTACGTGTTCAGGGTAGACACGACGTGTACGTGAAAGGGTAAAACCAACCCGTGTTGTTCATGACACGACCAGGTACCTGGGTCATACTACATGGCGTGTTCAGGGTAGACATGAAATGTATAGCTTATGGTCTACCCTTCCATGCTGTTAGATACACGAGAAGACATAGGGTCAAAACTACACAGCATGTTTGACCGGTACACGAAATGTTCCAACAAGGGTTTCCCCATCCCGTGTCTCTTCCTACATGGACTATGACACAGTTTAGATACTACATGGCGTGTACATAAATTACATAGCTTTTACTTAAGAAAAATAGTTTCTTTTCGAACAGAAGAACACATGGCGCGTACATAACATTACACAGTGTTTATTCTGTGTTTTTTTAGATATTAAGCCTCAAATACTACTCTGGAACCCAGAAAACACTGAAATAAGAATTGAAAGTGCCAAATTCCTATCTGTGAGGGCCCATACTCCCCTTAAATCAAAGTTTGGCATATTGTACATATTATATCATGGAAATCAAGTTAATGATCCACCAAATTCATATCTATGGGGGCCCATAAAACCTCAAGAACCAAATTTTGGAGTCCATTCAAGCAAATATCAAAACAAAACAATACCCTATCAAACAACATGTATTTGTTTCAATGAAACTATCACAACAACATGCATATATTACAAACCATCTATCACAACAACATGCAATCTCTAATGCATTTTAGATGGAATGGAAAAAATGCATGACATATGATTTCTTGGAAGTGCCTACGTGATGCATGAGATGGCATACCCTCATATCATCAGGTTTAAATAGAAATAGAACCTTAATAATATCAACAACAATATCACAAAACATGTGAATCACTCAAGGTGAAACCAGATCAACAGTTATAATTTCAAAACTAAAAAAATTGAAATTAAACGATGTAGATTGGATTTTCTCTATACACATGTTAGCTACTCTCGTGCACAACTTATTACCAAGTACCCATTCCATTCTATCCCTAGATAAGGAACCAAATAGTAAATCAAGAGAAATGAATCCCTCTGAAACCACTTTTTAATATCCTAGTTCCGGAAGACACCCAAAGGCGCCCTGTACACGGTTTGTCACATGGACTCAAGTGCATTTCCCCGAATGCCAGAGGTTACTGACTAGTAGTGAGGGCCTTGGGTGTTATAGTGGGGAAACTATTCCCACAATAGTAGAGTACACAGTAGATGTAAATAAATACATACAATAGTGGAAGAAGTAATAATGACATACAATAGTAATATCAGAAAACTAAAAGTATAA
This sequence comes from Viscum album, assembly GCA_963277665.1. Classification (NCBI taxonomy): domain Eukaryota; kingdom Viridiplantae; phylum Streptophyta; class Magnoliopsida; order Santalales; family Viscaceae; genus Viscum; species Viscum album. Next base: position 1,824,815,642 of record OY728164.1, read on the forward strand.
GCTAGAGAACATATATAAAAATGATGCATGATACATATGTCTAGGAAAATAGCCAAACTTGTCACAATGATGGAATACAATAGTGCTAAACCAATGTATAAAAATAACAGATAAACTCCTCATCATCGCAAGACACAATTTGGTCCCATGCTCTCCATCCCCACAGCAAATCATGTACGTGAATTAGATGGGTGTTTTCCCTTATCTATACCTTCAACAATATAATCTATTTAGGCCCAAAAGCATGACCCAAAGATGGTGTAAGACTAAATCCCAGTAGGAATCCACCACAAGATCTGTGCCTAACAGTCAGTGAATATATTTCTTGTAAAATACATACGGCATAAACAAGGAAGTACTCAGCAGTAAACAATCCACAACTCAGAACATTCAAATAACACACAAAATGAAACTACTAATCAATGAAGTTAAACACAACAGGTAACCCTCTAAAAAGTACCCACAGACTATCCCCTCTAGTCCTTCCTAGAAACAAAAGAAAATAGATAAACACAAGATAACCCTATGGGAAGTACTCACATCCTATCCCCTCTGGTCCTACCTAACAGGTACAAGAAACCCTCTGGGCAGTACACTCATTCTAACCCCTCCGGTTCTGCTAAAACATATACTCTATGAGGAAGCACTCATCATAAATTCCCCCCAATAGTCTTATAATGGTACTAAAGGAGCTATGGGGAATCACTCAATGTTTCATTCCCCCTATGGCCCACATCGAGGAACTACAGACACTCTGGGGAAGCACTTAACGTCAATTCACACTGTGGTCTCGCATCGTAAATTATAAAGACACTATCGTGAATCCCTCAACGTATATTCTCCCTATGGTCTATACACCAGGTTTTTATAGCCCTGTGTAATTCATGCATGTTTAGCAGCGCGTAATGGCCAAGGTAAACCTCATGAACTAATTAGCTAGAATTCTACAAAAAAACTGCATAACAGAACAACCTTCACTCCATCCTATAATTCTAGGAAGGGGAATGTAATGAACAGCCTAACAAGAAAACAAGACCCAAAGGACAAAAAAAGTAAAACATACATGGGAAATACATCCAAAGAACAAAAATTCACTATATTCGTAGTAAATAATCATCTACTTAGGCATACGAGCATAGTATAGAAACAATGGGGCTGAAACGATAATTGCATAATACCTCATTCATGGGTATTGGGAAATTTTGCACATAAAACTCAAAAACATTCAACAAAATGGAACACACCACCTACCTAAGGGTTAAGAGATCTCTATAAGTGACCCTCAAATCTTTAATCTCCTTAGAAAGTCATAGATATAAGACAACATATAAAAAGTTCGACCCATGATAACTGGGAAAAGAAGATAAATCACATAATGAGGCTCCTGCAGAAGAGAGAACTCACCGATGTGATTTCAATGCAACTGACGGTGTTAGATTCAGAGGACGGATGGAGGATAGGGGGATCATCAAAGATCCACGTCCATAAAGAGCTCTCAGTAAAATGAGACCTAAAAGTAGAGCATTCTGGTGATTAGATGTGACCCCAGTGCATTTAATGAAAAAAATAAAGTAGAAGATGTGTACTTTTGAAGTACACGGTGTGTAATATCAGTTTCTATACTCCACTTTAAGCGGCCTCCAAGTCACTCCCACATGGTTGTGTGTGTGGCTACTACATGTCCAGCACATGGCCTCCTGCGGCAAGGAAGTACACTGCGTGTACTTAGAAAAATTCTAGAATTTTCCTTTTTCCTCAAAAATGACCAGAAAGGATAGACGTGCCTATAAAGAAGGTACAGATTCATACTCATATATAATGTCACATCCAACACCCTCATTCATATCTCTTTGCATCTCACTATCACATACATCAATTACTACCACAACCTTAGGCGTCCCCACCCGTATCTCATCAACCATCCTAGGCTCATATCATTACACATAGAGAGGATCACATCAAGATAATACAAAATTATGTTAAAAACAAGCATATTCAATAGGGAAATATTTTCCCTAAAACTTGTTATTTATCTTTCACATGAAAGTGGGCTCTCAAGACCTTACAAAAAAGGCATCCGGAATTTATTAACAATTTAGTACAGTTCATACCAACCAAATATCAATATCAAAAAAGAGGTTTTTAATCCATATTAAATTAACAGACTCATTATTTACAGGTTCCAACTATAATAATCCTTAAGGAAACAACTATATTAATATATCTTAATTATGTAAACATTATCTAAGCATAAATCATGTTTTATCACACTATGGGAATAAAAACTACTGAATAATTTTCCTTTTAATACTTTTCATCATTCACAATAACAATAGATCGGTGTTGTTAATCAATTCCAATATATCATAGAATAGCATTTTCAATTAAACAAGAATACATGAATTAATTTTATTACTATAAAATTACAAGAAACATTGTATAAAAAATGTTCATATTATGTAATTTTTAATCAAATTAAAAAAAATAATTATGCCATTAAATTATTTATCCAATTTCATCAATTTAATAATTCTAAACCAAACATAACATAATTTTAACAAGAATAGAATTTATAAAAAACTAATTATCAAATCATGAAGAAAACCATTATCATGATATAAAATGATGACATGAGATCGCTATCCAATTTTTTTTACAAATTTAGTTAAATATTTATTTGGTTAATTAACTTCCATCCAATGGGATAAAGAATGATAAAATTTCAATTTAATTTAAATAAATAAAAGAATAAATTAATACCCTCCCTCAAAATAATTAACTCTCTACGCAAAAGAACAAATAAAAAATCTGGATTTTCGATCACCTCTTCCATAAGAACCTATATCCCTTCAAGGATGTATCACTACAACTGTTACCACAAAAAACCAATAAGACTCCATTAAGATAATGGAATGAATCCACTATAACATGGAATGTGGAAATAGAATGAAATGATATTGGATAGAGGGAATTCCCTAGAGAAATGAGGTGTTTCTTACCTTGGATCTTCATGGAATGATCTCTAGAATCTGGGGATCAATCACTATTAAGAGGGTCTTAAAATCCATTAAAAGACAACATTGGGGGTGTCTATAGTTTGAGAGAAATGTTTTGGATAAAAATTGTTCAAATGTAATGGGGGTATTTTTAGATAGGGTGATTTTTAGAAGACCATAGCCCAACCCATAAGACCACGCCATAGCCTGTTGAAAAATAAGAATACTATGATTTATTAACCGTAAACCATGTCAGAGCCACTCATTCAAACTACTATTCAAACCATGTTGAGGATGAAGTTGTATCGATGTATATGTAAATACAAGAAGCCTCATCAAGAGTGGTGTTATCCCATCACTAACACACAGTCTCTATGTGCTTAACACAGGTCATCTCGACCTCCAAGTAGCATAGTCATTGTTAACGACATTGGTAGCCTCTCTACCTCAATTCAAAAATCATAGAAAAGAGTATGTGATATGATGGAGTGTGTAAAAACCGAATCAAACAAAGAATGCATCCATGTAGAAAACATGAAAATAGTACCTCTATTCATCAATTCATAGGGGCCCTAAATATCGTTATTTTAGCTGGTCTCTCATCTTTACATCTCTTACTATACTTAATCTAACAATATTTCCCTACCCACCCATGAAATATAACATATTTCTAACTCCAAACTCCATCATATTCCTCAAAATGAACCTCTGATACCACTCTTTCATTACCCCCCCATGAGTACCCTTCAAGGGTACCCTTCTTCCACTTCCACACTGGTGTTCAGCTATCCCAGATTGCCTTAATTTTTTATCCATCAATCTCTAAAATAGGCCATCCCAAATACAATTGGGTTATGTATCACAACATGCACTTCATTCATCACATAATCCCATCCACATATCTATATATATAGTGTCGATTAGTTTTGGGGTGCTATACAAGACCATATTACATGTATCATACATCAAATATTATACCATAATCCATTACGGACCATAAAGTGAGTAATGTTCCTCAATCCATCACAACCTATAACTATGATTCCTATAATAACCAATTGGATACTATATCCAAACATACATGTGTGTGATATAACCATAATCCATTATATCTATCTACACACATATATGGTGAAATTAACCATCTTGCATATCATCATATAAAACTACCAAAATAATATATTAGGGTAAGGGGGTAGTCATCCATCCATCCTTCCATTGGGATATTAGCGAAAGCACCCTCCCAGAGCCCATATGTTTTATCTGCTAACACAACCTCATGCCTCATTCCTGAAATTTCATCAGTCAACCCAGATTCATCCACCCAATACACATATCAAAACACATAATAAGGATCACATATAGATCACAAATAAAGAAATAAACCACAATAATTTTCATTATTTAAATCTAATCCATGACAAAGGAATTTATCCTTCACACACAAATGGGCCCTCAAGACCCTAAACATAAGGCATCCATCCTTTTTAAATAAATGGGAACTCTCTTTCCTAAATAGTCACCTTTACCAAATAGATGATTTTTATTCCATAATGAATTATTCAATTAATTATTCATTGGTTACAACTACATCCATCCTAATACATCATCTAACTCAAGATATCTCAATTATGTAAACATGATCTTAGAATAAATCCAGTTTCATTAAATTGTGAGAAGGAAAACTCCCAATTAACATGAATTCTTACAGTTTTCATTAATTAAAATCCCTATAGATTATTGTTCTTAACTAATTCCAATATCTCATGAAATTAACTATTAAAATAATCATTCATACATGCATTAATGTTAATAAGATCAAATTAGATGGAACATCAGATTATAAACGTACCCCTTCTTTAATTATTATGATAATTAAAAAAATAATTCCATATTTCGGTTCATTATCATATTTCCCCAATTTCAACATGCTAAACCACGCACAAAAACATTCTATAAACATTATATAGAAAGTAAATGTTCTAGAAAATTATTATACAAACTGTTATCATAGTTTCAAACATTGACATGTGATCACTATCCTATTTATTTATTAATCTACTTCAATAATTATTAGGTTAATTTCATTAATGTCCATAGGGATAAAACACTATATCTTTATGATTTCATGTAAATAAATAGAAGAAGTGGTGAATCACCTATATCAAAAGTTTCAATGTTCTTCACATAATAATGGATCAATGTTTTGGATTTCTAATCACCTCTCCCATAATAAAATGCATCCCTATAAGGATTTCATTAAACAATTGTGGAAAAAATATCCCTACAAATCCATTAAGATGATTGAGAGAAACTTACATAACATGGAAAAAGGAAATAGAAAGAAACAATATTAGATAGAGGGACACCACTAGAAAAGGGGGGTAGATCTTTCCTTGGATCACCATGGACGTGTCTCTAGAAGTCAGAGATAGATCCTTATTGATAGGGGAATCAAATCATTCTAAAAACAATGTTAGGGAACCTAGGTTTAGAAAGGAATGAGTGAGAAAAAACCTAGATTGAATGGGATTGGGGTATTAATAGATATGGCATTTTTTGGAAGACCACGATGTAACCCCCCTAGGACCACACTATATCATATTGAAAAACAATAATACTTTAGTGTAAAACCCCCAGTCCACATTGAAACCCCCCGGGGGGTCAAACCATGTGTCCCAAGAACATTGTAAGAACCTATAAAAGTGTATTTGAGACCACAATGTTACCTTAAGCACCATGTCACAGTCCCCCTTTCCCATCAAGGAGGCTACACCGTAACCCAACCAACATGGAACAACTATCCCTAAATGCCTGAAACCCTATAATCCACCCAAGGCTCCCCTACACTGCAACATGGAGGCAATGTCACAACCATGATTGATTTAGAAGTGGATCCTCAAGTCAATATGATTAATCCACTAGCTCCACACCACTACCACCTACACTATTATAAAGGCTAGTTCAATAAACCACAATAATGACATTTTTGGAAGTGGGGTAAGGATCCTTCCTCATACATTAATTATTTTATTGACATTAAATTATAATTGAATTTTATGAATTCCCAAAGATCATTTAGGTTTATATTTTTAGATATTTATTTCATAATATTTATATTACAAACCCATACATTACAAAACATATATTTTTATTTAGTAACCATTTTTTCATAAAAACACTTTAAAAAAGAATCATATTTTCATTTCATGAAACATCATACCAATTCTTATATTGTCCTCATCATTTTACCTAATACTACAACAAATACTTTTTAAATGTGGGATTAGAATAAAATACTCAGTAAGAGACATAAAATGAAATAAATAAACTGTTATTCCATGAATAGTTATATAAATTTTCTTTTTTTCAAAATAAACATTGGGCTCAATATAAACATTTTCATACCCAAGAAATAAAATTCACTACCAAAATATTTCATAAAACATATAAATATTTCTTTTAAATCATAATTTTTTCACAAAGTAATACTTTTCAACCATACAAGGTTGCATATGCTTTACTTTACCCAGTGTAATTATAATATTTTCATAAAAACTCATAATAAGAATTTATTAATCATGTAGGTAGATTTGGGAACCATTTTAATACCACCGTAACTAGTAGGATAAAATTTATGGTTAATTATAGAATAACTATCATGGTTACAAATAAAATAATCATAAATTATTCCCAATAACCATAACAAAATACATAAAGTCTTTCATCATATTCGAAAATATTTTCAGATATTTATATATCCCTTAAATTAAAACCCATGTTTCTGAACTAAAGTTCTTAAAACAAAAGGTAATAGAGTTTTTATTAAAATAAAATAATAATTGTTATTAATTAATAAACATCAAATAATTATTATAGTGTATGGAAAACTCATTTTCGTATATGTTAAAATAGAAAATCCCTTTTCTCTTTTGTAATGAAAGTTAAAAAATTACATAAAAGTATTCCATTCAAAAACAATTGAATGAACATGAAAAGTGAAAAAAAATTATTTTATAATAATTTTATTTCATCATTAATAAATCTATAAAATCATTTTAAAAATATAGAAATTAATGTAAATGTGTTTCAGGTGAAAATAAAAAAAAATCTAAAAGAAAGTATTTGACCTTCAGTCCAGCTCATCATGTACATTCGTATATTCCTAAATAATAAACTTATGTTAATTATTAAATTATTAGGAAACTATTTAAATTTTTATATTCCATTTATATCACTTATTACCATTTTATAAAAAAAATCATTTGAGTTGGAATCAGAGTTTTTGACGATATTTGGTAGATAAGTCCAAAATAACTTCAGTAAGTTGACTATGGTCAAAGAGTCCATTATCCCATACATTACAGAATAATAATCATGAAATAATTATTATTTTTATACATCAATTATACTTTTGAAATCAATATAGAAATATTATTATATTAAATGGATTATGTAACAATCATAGTGATGGTAGGTCATACATATGCATGAGTAACGTTTCTATTTTTCAACTATTATTATATAATTATGGTAGGTGCCATTTTACCCTTCGAGAATGATCATAATATTATAAATATAATATTATTTCTTTAATTATACTTATTTATATCATTCATGTGAAGTGGTGATGTGAAACGAATTACATTTCTTCTTGGAGGTGGCAGTCCACACACATGCCCAAATGACATTATCATTTTTAAATGAATTGAAATGTAATAAATTATATGATATTTTATCATTTAAACAAATAATCATGTCATGAATATATTAAATCTAAATTAAATCCATCATTATAACAATATGTGATCAGTGGTGATGGAAAATGAATTACATTGGTTCGCAATCCGGTAGTATGGCGTACACATAAACGATGAATTCCTTTCCAATTTGATGGAGGTTGGATATGGATATAGGTTATGTACATAAAATAATAAAATCTACGTATATTTAGGATACTTTTGTTATTTTTTATCATGTTTGATGATGATTTTATGGATTTGGGAGATGAAATAAAACAAAAACAGGCGGTTAAAAACAATACCACTTCATTGGAAAGTCAATGTGTAATACATTAGTCCCTCTAATGTTGGTATTATTCATAAAATAGGAACTATAGAATGTGGTTATATATTATATGATTAGATATAGGTGGGTATTATTCTAACCAAATGGTTCTTGGGTAGTGAATAAATGATAAGAATATGTTCTCATTTATATGATATGGGTGGGGCAATCTCGAAATTTTTTATAATATTAAATTAAATTAAATTAAATTAATGTAAAAATGGATCCAAATTGATAATATTAGAATATAGGATGTGGATAAGTCCAAATAATATCGTATCATGAAATTTTAAAAGGTTTGGATTATATTATAAAATTATCTCTTGATTTTAACTTTAGGTTAGCCCATTTCACACTAACAAAGACACGAAGTTTTTTTACTCTTTACGTGTCAATATGGTTACTATTAATATAAAAATGGAAAATAAATAGAATATAGTTGATATTTTAAACAATATCCTAATATGTTAGACAAATATATTATTTTTATGAATTTTATATCATCTAATAAATCATCATTTTCATAAAATATAAATAATGTAAATTTTAGAACTATTCATTTACATAGGTATTAACAACATAAAGAATGAAAATAAATTTGAATAATATATTTCAGTACATCTATAAGATTTTATATTTACCTATAAAATTCATTTATATCATTAATTATTTAAAATTATATTACATTTAATATTATTAACATCATTTTTTATTTTTCTATTAGTTGAATAATTATCACATCACAATGGTTTAAGCATTTGAGGAAATTATTTCATCAGTAAAAATTAAAAATAAATTACCATGATGAATATAAATTTAATATATTTAAATGGAATTGTCATAACTGAACATATCTTTTATTTATCCCCATGTTAAAAATTTTATATTTATTAAAAACATAAGGGGGGCATTTTTTACTTTTCGTTACATAAAATATTATAAAGTTCGTAATCTTATCCAAATTGAAAAAAGGCAATATAACCAAATATTGAATGATTATGGATGAAATGGACTCATCCAATTAAATTATTTCATGTGTTATGGCCTTTATATGGACCATACCATATTATTTGTAACACTTAATTACATAATTAACCCATTATCATTGTAAAAGAATTACAAAGGTTAGTATTCATAATGTCCAAAGATAATAATGGGGTCAATTTAACAAATTTGAACCCTATTATTAAAATAAGGAATATTCCATTTTAAAATTTAATACATAGAAGTGATATAATTTAATTCAATATTAAACTAATATAGTGCACTGAAAAATAGTTTTTTAGAAAATCCTTTTTTTCTAAATAAATGATTTTATACCAAATTCAAATATAATATTAAAATAAAAGGCCATAATTGGATTAATAATATTCAATTAAACCAATGGAACATTAATACTAATCTAATATTTACATTTTTAAATACTTTAAATGAAAATCTAGTTTTCAATAAAAATCAATATTTTTAACTATTCATGGAAAAATTACTTTTTTCTGAAAAATACCAAAATTTTACCCTAATATTATTTTTAAAAATTAATTTCTAAAATTATTGTAATTTTATCAGGTGATTTTTGTAATTTTTTGATATTAATTATAATAATTACACAAAAAAAAGCAATAAAAATCATGTTTTGGAGAAAATGTATTCTTGACACGTAAAATGACATTCCAAGAAATTGAGTGATTATTTATAAGCCATTAATCAATGAATTTTCAATGATTCAGTTCATTAAATATATTTCAAAATTCATCCAGTTTTATTCATACCTGCTAATTCAATGACTTGTTTAAAAAAGTGACATTTAAATAATAATCTTATGTGTTTCATTTAAGCTTAGTACTGCATATCATATACGTTATTGAACATAGTCATTATTTTAAAATCATGGAATATTATATTCTCTAAAATTTTAAAAAAAATTCCTCATATTTTTAACTTAACCTTAGTAATCAATATTTTCTTGTCTGAAATTACTTTTGTTGATATCTCAAATCAAAAAAGGGTTAATAAAAATTTATCTTTAAAAGGTGGAAGAAAAATATGAAATTCATCTATAATAACAAATCAATAGGTTTAAAAGTTGTATAAAAATTAGTGTGATATGAAAATATAGACATGAAAGAGAAAACAAACTCCCAAGGACTGGAAGAGAGTGATAAGGAATATTTTAAGGGGAAAGTTAATTACCAAAAAATCATAAATTTGAGATTGGTAAAGATACATTAAATTCCTAGGATATGATTATGATAAGGTAAAATACTTATTTCAAAATCAATTTACTTTATTTTATGAATTAATTTACCATCTAGTCTAAGTACATTAAGAAATATACACACATTACAAGTATAATTTCACCATTTAATCAATTTCTGCCATAATATCATTTTTTGATTCAAATAATGAGTATTCAATATGAAATTTATTATACATGTAGCAGTAAAATAAACTCTTATCGGAACATATACATCCAAAAAAGTATAAAAATATATTAAAAAATGATTAGTATAAGATAAGATAATTCCCAAAATGAATACACCTTTATATAAATAAATAATATATTAATCTCCATATTTGAATGGTGATACCCACATTTCAAACTACATCAAATTATAAATAACTATCCTTCAAAATATTCAATATGTTCCTCACTAAGATTAAAACCCAACGATTAGAATTCTTTGATCACATATTATTCCATCATTTATCTCCAAAATAACATCTATCACTCCTAAAGTCACATACCCAAAATGCATTTGATGAAATTATATAATCTCCAAATTATGCTAATAATTTCCCTAAATAACATGTTTCACCATAAATACACATTAAAATTATATATCCTTCCAAATTAAAACTCAAAATTAAATAAAATATAATAATTTTCTATTTACCTTAATCATATAATATTCCAAAAAATATAGTGATTTCTTTCAAAATTCACTTAGTCACCAAATCATTTTTCAATGTCATGGTTATCTGTACAATATACTATATGTTCCCAAAATAAACCCTATAATTATTTATCAAATTTTTCACAAAAAATAATTTCATACTAAGTAGGATATCACATAGGCTAGTGGTAGGCACAAAAACCTTTCCATCCTCCAATTGTGGGTTCAAGCCTAGTAGCCTTACCACATATGACTAGTTATCGCTTGTCCTGCAGGTCATCCCATTAGATAAACTATACTTTCGTTCACAGATATATGATGAACATCCTAAAAAAATAACCTTAATCATCAAAGATCATATAAACTTGAATGAGTATAAATAAATTTAAACAAATGTTCGTAAAAAAATGTGTATCGGTCCTCAAATAATTTTTTTTTCGCATGTTAATCTTAACGGTTTCATTTACAAAAAAAAATCTAAAAAAATCAATAAATGTCTCCCAAATCATTCTCATCACATAATACCCAAAACATTGGTGTCTAGGCATTTAAAATTATGATCAATCTTAAATATACCAGTATATCATATCACTTGAATCCCAATATAAGATACCTTAATCATTTAATGGTCATCATTAATAATGATTTTCCATATTATTCCTTAATACTTAAATATTATAAAAAATATGAATCATGACCTATGATTAAACAATATCAAAATATAATCCAAGATATTAACCATACCATTCATATTTCATTTTTATGTTCCTCAAATTATTTAATAGTGGCATTTGGCATTTTTAAACATTCATTTGTATGGACATAATGATGTCGTTCTTGAGATTTCCCCCTAGGACAAGGATTTTAATAACTCACATATTATCATAATTTAAAATATTCAATGGATTCCTTGGATAGAACATTATTCATATTCATAGCGTTAACTTAATTATAATTTTTTTACATGGAAGATTATTTCTTTATTCCCACATTTACCGCACAGAAAACATATTTCTATTACTTTAAGACATTTTACTAGAGGTTTTTTTCCACACTCTTGATATAGGTCATCAAAAATTTTGACCTTTATTACCTCTATCACCTAATCTTATGCGGATCTTCACTTTTCTTTTATTTGATGATTGGGAAACTCACGTAGGTTAAAGTTGTTATTCATAACTCTTAATTGACGGTTAAGAATGAATTTATTTTTATAAAATATCTGCCATCAAATTTAGATTCTCATTTATAAAACCAACCCATTTTCATTCCCATCAACAGTTACATTACATTGTTCTATATCCATACATTTACTAAAAAAAAATATTACTCTTATCATATCAATTAAATTTTAATAAACTATATTTTTAGAATGATAAACATTAAGATATTCCTAACCATGGTATCTTAATCTCATTTATATTTATATAAAACAACCATAATTATAACTAACATACTATAATTTTATATATAGAAAATTTAATTTATGTTTAAATGATATCTACACCTTGAAAATTATATAATCCTTTTCTCACAAAACAACTGTAGGGGCCGGAACTTATAAATTATATAATCTAGTGACATTAGACTAGAATAAAATTTATTTAATTCCTAATGATATTTTAGGTTTATAATTCTAGATATATAGTTTGTAACTCTTACAATAACCCCATATATTACAAAGTGAACAATTTTATTCATTGTACATTTTTCCTACAAAATAAAACTTTTAAAAAATAAACATGTTTTATTTTGATGGCACATCTTCACGATTTTCATCTTGACCTCATTCTGGTCCATAATCACCACATTACAATGATTTAAAAAGGTCGGATGAGAACAAAAATCTTATTACAGGACATAATAAAATGAAATAAATTATTAGTCCATGAATACTTATAGAAAGATTCATTTTTCAAACTAAATTTGGGATAAAAATAATGATTTTCGTACCTAATAAATCAACTTTTCCTACAAAATCTTTTCATAAAACATTTTAAAATAAATATTAAATGAAAAATAATACTCATAAAGATTTCATTTAAATCATTAAAAACTCATATTATATTTTTCACAATGTTATACATTTCAACCTTACGAAGTATCATATTCTTTCCATTACTATGTAAAATCATAACAATTCATAAAAACCCATAAAAAGTATAGATAAATAATGTAGGTAAATTGGGTAATTATTTTCATATCAGCCTTAAAAATTAAATAAACATCATGGTTACACATATAATAACCTTCATGATTACACATAAAATTACCATGATGGTTACACATATAATAACCATCATGATTACTTCATAAAAATTTTCTTGCCACCCATAAGAAATTTTTTTGGGATATTGAAATATCTATTTCCTTTAAAACAAATTTTTCCGACTAAAATTATTTGAACAATGAAAAATAGGGTTTTTATTTTAATAAAACATAAATGATTATAATGGAATTAAAATATAAAATAATGGTTATGGTGGAGGGAAAATTAATTGTCTCCCAATACATTAAAATAGAACATTGCTTTTTCATCCTTAAATAATGTCAAAACATTCTGTAAAAATATTCCTTTAAAAATATTTGAAAGAAAGTTAGAAGATACATAAAATATAGTTTATAATTCTTTTATTTATATATAAATACATACATAAAATAATTTCAAAAAATTGGACTAGGAATAAAAAGTGTTTTATATCAAAACTTGTTTTAAAAAATTAAAGTCTCTTACCTTGAGTCTGACATGTCTCGTATGTTTTTTTATCTTTTTGAATAATAAACATTTGTTAATTATTTACAATATTATGAACAATTTTAATGTTTATTACTACTTTTATATCACTTTTCACTATATAAAATATAGTTACATTATAATTTAACTTCACATGAGATGTTTTGATGATATAGAGTTCCTACGTTGAAAATGGTTCGAGTAGGTCGACTATGGTCAAAGTTGTCATTATTCCATAATTAATAGAATAATAATCAAGAAATTATTATTATTTTTATACATCAATTATGATTTTGAAAATATTAATGAAAATTTATTATAAAAAACGAACTATATTACAATCAAGGAGATGGTAGGTCAAATGTAATCATGAGTAACCTTTTCATTTTTCAATGATTATCTTAAATAGAAGGTAAGTATCATTTTATCCATAGAGAATAATCATCATATCATAAATATAACATTATTTTTTTAATCACAAATATATATATATATATATATATATATCATCCATGTGATGTGGTGATGAAAAACGAATCACATCACTTCATGGAGGTGGTAGTCCATACATACACATGAACAACACTATGATGTTTTAATTAATGTAATAATAAAAAAGTATACTTTATTTAATACATTAATAATGATAAAAATTTTATTAATATCATATATACACATTAAATACAACCTTATAACCATATGTGAGAGGTGTTTATGTAAATCTAATTACATAGATTCACGAGGCGATAGTCTGTTATACACACGAACGATAAATTCCATTACCATTTGATGAGGTTTTAGATGTATATAGGTTATGATATTAGAATATTAATATCTAATTATATGTATTATAATAGTTTTATAATTTTATTATAGTTTAATATGTTTTTAAAGATTGTGAATAAGAAATAAAACTGAAACATGCGGTTATAAACTATAACACTTCTTTGTAAAGTCTCATTTGGTTAAAACTGTAAACCCTATATGGTTGTTATTATACCTAAAAGATACATGTATCATGAATTATGAGATTCAAGTAATGTATTTGGGTAGGTATTGGATGATCTCAATGGTTTTTTATTTATGAATAAGTGAGAATAAGATGTGACCTTTTATAAGAGAGGGGAGGGACACTCTTGGAATTTCGTAAAATATTAAATTAATATAAATTCATTTTTATTTTTAAATGGATCCAAATTGATAATACCAGAATATAAAATTATAATGAGCCGAAATACTATCATAAAAAATTATTTAATTTTTGATCAAATTATTACACTTATAATTTGGAATTAACCCATGTTAACCCATTTCACGCTTACCACAACAACAAGGTTTTTTACTCGGTATGGGTCAAGATAATTACTATAACTGGAAAAAAATGGATTATATATAATATTTTAAACTATATCCTAATCACTTGGTTTAATATAGTACTTTTTGGAAATTTAAATCATTTAATAAAATATTATTTTCATAAAATATCAATAATGCCAATTTTAGAACTATTCATTTATTTGAAAATAGTATCATTAATGAAAAAACAAATAAAAACTTATAATAAATCCCTGAAATGTTATATTTATCAATAAAATTCATCAATATCATTAACAATTTTGAATTATATAACTTTTATTATTTTTAATAACATTTATTTTTCTCTATTAATTGAATAATTATAGTGTAAGAATTGTTTAAGCATTTGAGGTAATTATACCTTCACTAAAAATAAATATATATTATCATTATTAATATAATAAATTTATATTTAAAATTAATCATTAAAATTAAACATATACTTTGATTATTACCACTTTAAAAAAATGTTTACTAAAAAAAAGACTGTGGCGTTTTTACTTTTCATTACATAATATATTATAAAGGTAATAATCACATCAATATAACAAAAAAATTTAATATAAAAAAATAGTGGATACTTATGGATGAAATTTAAAAATATATTAAAATTAAGACAGGTTTTTGGATCATTTTATATTCTTTATCATATTATTTTTAACCATTAACTACAAGATTTACCTTTTACCATGGAAAAAAATTACAAAGGTTACTATTCAAAATATCAAAAAATAAAAGGATTATATTTACAATATTTAGACCCTATGATTAAAATTATGAAATAAAATTTTAAAATTTCAAAAACCATATGTTTCATAATTTAATCTATAATTAAATTGACCAAATTCGATGAAGAATAGTTTTTCATAAAAGGCATTTTTTGTAAAAAAAATTGTTTTTATAGAAAATTCATTAAAAAAGACATAATTGGATTATTATTACTAAAAATAAACTAAATAAAATATAAAATAATCCAAAATATAATTTTACATTATAATTAATTTAATGGAAAATACAGGTTTCAATAAAAATTAGTATTTATCAATATTTATAAAAATAAATCTTTTCAGAAAAATTATAAAACATCAAACTAAGCTAAATTTTGACATGATAATTTGAAATATGATTTTTAATTTACCAAATATATTTTATAAAATATCCTAAAATTTATTATAATATTTTCACACAAAAGGTAATAAAAATCATATTTTTAAGAAAACATATTTCTAAAGCATAAAATTAAATTTCTAAAAATTGAATGCTTATTTCTAAAGACCCAATCGATAAAATTTCATGGATTTAGAGATTTAAATATTTTTAATAATTTGTAAAATCTTATTCATACACATCAATTAAATTACTAGTTTTAATAGTTATAGTTAAATAATAAAATTGTGTGGTTCTTTTATGTATGGAGTTGCATATTTTGTATTCTATCGAACATAGTCGTTCTTTTAAAATATTGGGATATTAAAATTTCCCCCTCAAAAGTTTCCCTCCAAAATCCTTGAAACATCCTATAAGTTCCTCTTTTACCCAAAAATCAAAACAAGAAGGGATATTGGGATCTGAGCCCTTACATTCATTGTATAATGTCATAAAAGTTATAGTATTAGTAATATTTGTATATTTCACTATTCACAAAAAAATAATTATTTTCAAAAAATATGAAAAACATAATATTAATCTGATATTTTTTTTCTAAATATAAAAATTATGTTTATTAATTAAAATTCAAATTCAAAAATTAATAAATTCAATTTTGATATAAAAACATATAATATAGTCAAATTTGTTTTAATAGGAAAAATAATTTTGATATATTAAGTATTTATTTTCTAAAAATTACTAATTAGTATAGTATTAACTTATTATTAATGAAATCAATATAATTTTTTATTATCCAATAATAATAAACATAGTTTGTTGAAATAAACCCCAATTTTTTGGAAAATATTTAATTAATCTTTGAACAAAAAATAGTATATCAAAAAGATAAAAAAATAAGTAAATATCTATACATAAATAATTTATTACAAGTTGATATAATATTAATTTATACATAAATAACACATTATGATATTTTCATTTGATCTAATGATCTGGTAAGATATGATTATAGTTTCTAGTGGTGGTTCATCTAGCATGGATCATGTAAAAATAGCACCAAGATTGAATTTATCTCGTATTCTGTTTTTTTCAAAACATAATTGATTGAGTTCATCATGGGATTGGTCTAGGTAAAACCCTATTGATGATAACTCACATTTAATCTCCAACAAATGGGCTCCATATGAGAGAATTTTACATTCAGATATCATTTTTTCCTACTTCCTATATTGATTTTTCAATAGCATTACATTAATTTTTTACTAGCTAATTTAACATTTACGTTTTACTAATCAAATTCAATATTCAAAATATACCCTTGTTTTTTTAGTTTGGTATAGTTTTTGGATCATGATATTAAATATATTATTTATTTAACAAAAATATAAAGTGAAATATCGTGTTATTACATGCCTAAACCCAAACATCAAGGGAACTAGTTCATAAAATCTATTCATATTCTATTACTATCAGTTAATAGACTTTAATAGCTTTTAAACATGACCTATGAAAATAAAATTCACCCAAAACCGAACAATATCTCAATTGAGAATTATTTTCCTAAAGTGAGTCCAACATTCTCCCACTCAAAGACCATTCTAATTCTCACACCAACCTCACTTAAAATAGCATATTATCACATTCCATATAAATAATCCCCAAGGTTATCAACACCATGATTCCTTATGATCATCGATGCTCGCACTAAAATAAATGTTCCTTTAACCTTTAAAACCATAATCTTCAATTCTGCTACCTCTGAAAAACTCATCAAAATGCATCCATGTAATTTCTATAATGAAAGTATAAAACCATGTTTTTATCCTTAAATATTGTATATCCTCCATCAACAAGATTCACCATGCATTAGGTCCATGGTTTTTCACATACAAATGTATTCTTCTTAAACTTTTACCAGGTCCCTACAACATGATATCTTTTGAGGGGTTGAGGTTTTATACCGCTCACTTTATGTTTTAGAACTAATGTTTTAAGATAATTTTTTTCTTTCCTTTTGGGACAACATAAAACTTTGGGGTTTCAAATACTAGGTTAAATTGTTTAGGAGTTATTGATATTGGTATGTTCCACCCATTATGCATTCCCTTATGGGGTGAAATAATATCTAAGGATGGGTTATATGCCAGGGTGGCTGGATGAGGCATTCTTATGAAGGAATTTAAACAAGGTTTTAATTATGTAGGAGAACCCCCTTAAAGTCTATATCATTCCTCGTATGTTCATTAGTACCATTGAGAATTCCCTTGCGGGTGTGGTGATTATTTTGGATACTCCGACATGAACATTATTGATCGAGGATATGTGGCTCGCTTTTGAGGGATGCATGAATATGTTTATCATTTTTGGTTGGTATCATGTTTTAGAAGGGATAGGGGAGACCCTCATGGACTCCATGTCCTACATTCATGGATGAACTTTTGGGTGAGTTAAAAATCATTGTTGTGACAGGGTAAAGTCATCATTTGAGATTTCATATGTCATGCTTGGCTTGGGGATTTATATGTTTGTGATCTAGGGGACCATGGGAGACCTATTTTTTTGTTGATCCAATGAGGGGTCGGTACTTTATCAGCATTGGGGACATAAAATGTCCCCTTATGACCCAAATACTGATGGGGAGATCCCTTATTGGATATCTTGGTTATTTAGGGGATCATGGGAGCAAAAATATTATTTGACTAGGAGGTGGTCGGTGGTGATATTTCAGTAGTTGGATAATGGGTTTGAGATTTAGGTAACCCTTGCATTTTTTCCTTTGAACTAGGATTTATCCTTGATATTTTTCTAGTTCTCTTGTTTTTTTTTGTTGGTTCTGGTTATTGTTTCAAAAAATTTGGGAGCAATAAATGATAAAGAATTCACAAAAGAGTAAAATATAAAAATAGAAGAACAAGAGGATGATCACATGACATGCCATGACCCCTCGCCATAAAGTGTAAACCTCCTTGGACGGAAATGTGAGTAGAGAGATAATAATCCCCGATTCCTACCTCTAGTTATCCCCAGGTTGGTGACTATCCTTGAGAGTATAGTAAATACTTAAATGGGAGGCATTAACCTCTAAGGGAAGATATATAGAAGAGAGGGATAATATAGACTCCAACCAACTCCTTGTAATACTAAAATATCAAAATAAACCCAAGTATACATTTGTAATGTCAATCAAAAACTACTACAATTGAAAAGAAAAAATGAAAGTTCCAAAATAAAGTAAAAACAACAGCAACCATGAAGCTCGAATAGCTCCTGCAACCCTAACCTAGTAGTATCTAGCCTGATGTCTAACCTACTCTAAGTTACCTGAAATGAAATTCATAACATATGTTGAGTATAATAGTATACTCAGATTGATCCTCCCTGGATCCTCTCATGAAAAATAAAAGAAAGTATGTCGTAGCATAGTGAACACTAAGTGAAACTAACTCAACACCTAAATAGGTATACAAAGTTTCCAGCCTCACCATGGCTACTCTCATCATGTATCACATGGAAGAGTATATAATATAATAAATAATCTAATGGGTACCTATCTACCACTTCACCAATAGTTTTCCGCTTTTCCCCAATGTCACATGTCATAAGAATATCTCTTTAAAAAGGTTTTCCCGAAGACACCTGGACGAGTACCACAACATGCACCTCATGCAACACAATGACTTTCCCAAAGATAGCTATGCCAAGCACCACACCATACACACAACAAGATGTAACCAAGTAGTTACTGGGAGCCACCATTGCTTGCATATTGTGGATCAGATTTCGGGTATTATACCTCAAGCCACTATAGTCCACACACTAAGTAAGGATCCTCAATCCATCATAACCTATAAATATTATACCTATTATAAAACATAGTAAACTGTATCTAGAATATATGTGTGCAAAACAACCACAAGAAACTACATATCTCTACATACATATGTGGGAATAACTAACTATCGTGGATACTAGCACAAGTAACTACAAAGAGAAGGGAGTTGGGAAAAATGGGGAAGTCATCTATCCATCCTCCCATCGCAATATTGGATAAAACACCAACCATGGATTTGTATCCCCAGGTTATCTATTGACCTAATGGATAGGTTGGGGTAGCGTATAAAAACATAAAAAAATACATGATATATTTTAGCTTATAACCACTCTATGGGAAAAATCTTGTCTTAGACACAACTACAGCCGGCGTCTCTCAGGCTCCTGGCTGTCAGTACTAATATTAGATATCTGATAAGAAAAAAACCATTTAAATAGACTTATTAAATCAGCATATCCCTTTTAATCTATTTCAATTTACCTAAAAAACTATTTTTTTATTAATTAACCATTATCATTTCTATATTTCATTTCATTAGAAAAAAAAGATCCATGCCATCGTAGAACAACCGACCCAAGTACATAGTTTCATAAAATCCTAACCTCATCATTGCACCCTAAAAAGCTCAAACTTCATACGTTCAACATCATTTATTCAATCATTAATTAATAGTGTTATTATTTTCAATATTTCCAGGTATTCTAGAAAAATAAATTCTATACTACAAAACACAATGGGATCAATAATAAGAGTATATTAATTTCTCATCATGTCATTTCCACCTATAGTAAGAGAATAGACCCATCCATCCTCGAGAAGCTAAACACAAAAAGTATGTGGCATACCACATGTGTCTTCACCTCATTTGGAAAGAAGATAAGAAAGACCATATATCTCAAGAAATAGGTAATGTAAAGAATATATACAAACAACAGATTCAACAACAACCACTTTTACATCAACAAGAAATCCCATCTTCAACACATTCCATCATCCCCAGTGTCCTCCCTAACACCCCCATGCTTAAACAGATGCATCTTGCCACTCTATGAGTAAATTGTTTCCACAACCACTAGAAGTCAATTCCCCCACATACAAAAAATACCCTTCTAGTCTCATCCATCACAAACTCACAGCACAACCAAGAATCTAGAAACAAACAACATAATAACTGGGCTCTTGGACAAAACCAAGGCATTTAGCCTTCACAATAAGTGATCACTCATAGTTCCAAATAATAAGGAATTCAATATTTACAAGAACAAAGGTAACTCAGAACCCTACAAAGAATTATATTTATCACACAACTAGCCATTATTTCATATTGAATTTACTGATTCATTATAACATGTCCCAACGACAGGAAACCTAAATAAATAGCTATCTAAATATACCAAAAATTAATTAAACAATTAATTTTACTAGACTTTAATAAAAAATAATCAACATGCTCGAGGTTTATCAATCATTTCAATTAAACATGCTTACTGCATCAATTTGATTATAATAAATTTACAACAGAAATAACCAGATTCATTAACATGCCTCTCTATCTTTAGAAAATTAATTTAAAATTATTTCTTGTTTTAAAATATTTACTAATTTACATTAATAACAACATGTTAAATAGAAATTCATAGATATCACACTATATATAAAAACAATAGGAAACAATATATGATGGATAACAATTATTTAATCTGATTCAATTATTTATAATGTCAATCACATTCTGATCCAATGGGGTAAATTATGTTATCTCTAAAATTTAATGTGAATAGAATATATAAGACACAAATCCTCTACCTCAATAGTTTTTTATGCTATTTACATGAGTACAAGACAAATTAGTAGATCAAGATCACCTATCATGTAGAAAATGCCTCCACAAGAGGGCGACGGGACACCCCCACCAACCAACATCCTAGAAAGATCCATTAGATAAATGGAGATCACACACCACAACATGGAAATGATAAATGATAAAAAAAAATATAGTGAGGAAACCAAAAAATAGAGGTTGCACATGCCTTATATCAAAGACTGTTCGACACCACCTAGTTGCACCAAAACAGGGGGTGCAAACGCAGCAGGAAGAACTCTAGAGAAATCTTGATCTGAAGATATGGTACAAAGCCTGAATCCTATGATAAATAAGAAAAGTTTCAAGAGTATCGTATTAGGGAATGAGATAAAAATAATGGAGGTAGATATAATGGCCCTTTAGAAGATTTAACAGAGTAGCAGTTTATGATACTGCATTGACTTGACATTAAAGGCGGACCTGGTCAAGCTCATGTGTTTTGACAAAATATAGGCACCTATGCCCTTAAGAAAATTAATATAGGTATTATGGAATTTTAATCGGAATTAAATCGCTTTAAAAGGCCTTGATATTGTTTTACCTCAATGAAAATTTCAAAGGATATAAATTATAGGAAGATGGAAACACTATTCATGAGAAACTGTCATTGTTGGAACAAGAAACCATCAACATTGGATGATTAATTATGTTCATTTGGATGAGCTACCATCACCATTGGATGAGTCGTCACCATAGTTGGAAGGATCTACTGTCACCATTGGATGAGTCGCTACAATCGTTGGATGAGATATTGTCACCGTTGGATGAGGAAACACCACCATTGGATGAGCTGTTTTCACCTTTGCACGAGCTAACATCACTATTGGACAAGCTACTTCCATTGTTGTATAAGATACCCCCTCATTTGGATGATCTACTACAAATGTTGGACGAGATACCATCATGGAAACATTTTCCACAAAAATGGAAATCCTTTGGGACAACTGTTTGAATAAACCTCTTTGACCTCCCAGAACACCCAAAACATCAGATTTTAGCAAGGAATAAACTGGAGAGGTCTGTTCCATTACATTAGATACCTATAAAGAAATTCCGATACTCGATAATTCAAAACTGACCCAAAAATGTAATTGAAAAAAGGGTCCTGAACAACCATCCATCGAGATACCTCTCAAGGCTCCCACCACAAAAAGTGCTCAACCAGATCCTCAAAAGAACAACGTGAAACCAAGAGGCAACCAAAACCATATCCTAAAAACTATCCCTGAAGATTTACCTCTCAAAACAGAGCATAATATAATAAGAAAAAATAGAAACCAATCTCATAACTAGGAAAGGGTCTACAAATATATAACAAACAACGTTACAAGAAAAGAGATAAACAATAAATAGCTCGCGGTACTGATCATGTATCTACGACTCACATTCTCACATACTCTCCTTTATGGCATCATGCCACCACAAGACACAAACTAAGGGGATATAACTCCTATGACACACCCTATAATTGTGGTCATGGATATCTAGAGGTCACTCCTAGAATGTTGCATTGTCATCAACATCAATATCGCCCCAATTGAGGACGTGAAAGTCACCATAAAGATAACGACTGAGTTACGAAACATGAAAAACAACATGTATCTAGATCATTAATGGGGGAAGTGCTACTTGATATGCCACAAGTCCAATATAAGAGAACACCGAGAAAGGCCCAACAACCAAGGTAGAATGATTAATCCCACAACAAAACCTTCGACTCCAATGAAGGGGATCCACCTCCAGAAACATGTGTTCCATAACATTGAACTACGAAGGTCTCATCCTATGATCGACATTGAATTTCTTTTGATTTAGTGTTTCATTAATTCTTTTTTGAATCACCTGAACCATCTATGAGGTATTCTATACCAGTTATGGCCTTAGAATTACTACTCTCTGACCCTAGTCCAGCACAATAGAAAATGGAATGGTCGACCATACAAGGCTTCAAATGGTTCCATATCGATAGTGAAGAGGAAACAATTATTTTAAAAAAAACTCTACCAAGGTTAAGTTCCACACCCACGAACCTCCAAACTCCATGACATAAGAGCACATCATGTGTTCAAGATTCTAGATATCCTGCTCTCTCTAAACATCCATATGCCGAAGAAAAGCATTTATAAGACATAGTTGGGATTAAAATCATGATAGAGACTTCTCCACACCCTAGAGGTAAAATGTGGACCTCAAACAGAAATTTTCATTGTAAAAAATTTGTGAAGTATCACCACCTCCTCCAGATACTACCTCAGCAAAAACTCAAGTGAGCTTGACTCCTAAATCTCTACAAAGTCAGAAGACATCATCCAACGATTCTCAACAACCTGTTTAGAATCATAGCCTCCTTGATCTCTAGGTTAGCCAATAACAAAGTCAATCGATATTTCCTTCCAATTACACAAAGGAAATTCTATAATCTGGAGAAAACCACAAGGAAAATGGTGCTTGGACTTCACCTTCTCATAGACCATGCATCGAGAAACAAACTCTGCAACTACATACTTCAACATAGACCACCAAAAATAACTCCTCAAAGCTCGGTAAATCGTTTTCACGATAGGATGAACCAATAAGGGTGAGAAGTGGAACTCTTTGAGAACCATCTCACATGATGCCAAAGGAATGAAAATAGTTCCTTGAAACAACACTAAAGGGGTTTCATCCTAAGACCAACCATCAGGGGCCTCACCACAATCATCTCAGTATATTTAGACCTCCACCTCAAGATCCTCCACCTGGGACTCTTCTACCTTCCGCACCAGATAGGACTACATTGTCATCTAGAAAAAATAAACTCTTCCTACAAATTAAGATCATGAGTGGCATAGTTACATTCATGGGGACACAACTATCAAGATTCATAAGAAACGATTGATCTATGTTGTATCAGAACATAGCCTAATACCAGACATGAAGAATCATAGAAAACCTCAAGCATAACCCCTTATACTGGAAGAAAAATAATTGTAGCTATGACCAAATTCTCCTTCAGATACTCAAAATCTACCTGACATTGATGAGTCCAAAGGAACGCCTGATCCATTTTGGTCAACACTATCATAGGAGTAACAACCTGAGATAAACCAGCTATGCATCTTGTATAATATCCTGAAATACAAAGGAAACATCCCACCTCTACCACTATCTAAGGGAATTTTAAAAAGACAAGATTGCTCTTATCCATGACATATCCATAGCTACTACCGATTCAGACACAACATACCTCATGAAACAGACTTTTCGATCCCAAAACTCATACTTAGGAAACTTCCTAAAATTCAATCATTGATGATGATCTTCCAAAATAGAACAATTGTGCTCTACATACTCCTCCTAAAATAAAGAGTAAACAAGGATTTTTTTGACCAAAACCACAATGAACATATCCAGGAACTCATGGAACCCAACATTCATCATCCCCGTGAACACAGCAGGATCATTCTTTACACTAAACTACATCAGCTAGAACTCTTAATTCCCATGACAATAATGGAAAGATGTCTTTGATATATCTTCATTCTTTTCATGAATATGATGATATCATGACCAAAAATCAATCATTGAGAACCAACATGAACCCTCAATTTTATTGAAAAATTCATCAATAAGTGGAATAGGATATTGGTTCATCCCTTTCAATTTCTTTTAGAGATGATAATTGACACACAACCGCAAACTACTGTCATCCATCATCACAAAAAAAACCAGTGCACTACATAATGAAACACTTAGCCAAAACAAATTGCACTACAATAGAACATCAAGCTGTATACACAATTCCACAACTCAAAGGTTCCATCCTATATGGAGACATCATGATATAGGATATTATTGGCTATAGTTTGATCCCAAACTTGATCTATCATTAAGGGAAAAATGCTACAACCACTTCTGTAAAGGCATCATGGTACTCTTCAATGACCCATAGGAAAGACCAACTCTAAACCTCCGAAAAAGTCAACATCAAGTCACCCATCAAGGATGACAAATACAGAACCCGCCTCTGACCCATCTAAGGGTCTTTCTCACCAACAAACACTACTGGCTCTCCAGCATCATCGAAGAACACCACCTGCCTCCTGAAGAAATCCAAAATAGCCTCCACTGAATACAACCAATCCATGCCAAGTATGACATCATATGGTTGTATATATAAATATATAAATATCCCCTAGAGTGGTGCTACCCCACCACTATCTCCCAGTCTCTACATACTTCAAACATGTCAGATCGACCTCCAACTAGTGTATTCAAGGTTAAGGGAACTTGAAGCCTCTCTACCTCATGTTCCAATGCATGGAAATGGTAGGAGAAATGAAGGGGTGTGTCACTAGGATATCAAACAAGGAATACACCCATGTACAAAATAAGAATAGGGTACCTCAAACAACATCTAGATCACCATGCGCTAGAAACACTAAAGCAGGTAGCTGACCACGACCGGATCCATGGCCTCTCTGGCCTTGATGATAACCACCATCATGGTTGTTCACTACTCTCTAAGGATAGGAAGCATCCTAGGGATACCCTCTTCCAACCCCATATTCTCCCTGTTGATACAAATCTGGTGAAAACTACAGATTTTACCTTGGATAGAACCACCATAATGGACGAACCTAGAGTGGAGAACATGGTGCACACTGCCTTCTTAGAAAGGCTAGGCACTCTCACTATTGATGACATCATCCACCACAAGGAAAACATGTTCATCATCCCTTTCCATTTTTCTATGGTCTGAAAACCCCATAGAAACGACATAAAAAGGGTTGGTACCTACCCCCATCCCAACAAAAAATCCTCTACATAGAAAACACGGAACCCCAAACTGCAGCTCTGAATATTGAGAAATCCTGAAAAAACACTTCTCATGATGATCTAGTTCTGGATATCGTCTTATTCATGAACTCTTCCCACACTATCACCTTATGTTATGTCTTCAACATAAATATGGTGACATGGAGCTAGATCTCTGGATGAAAAGCGTCTTCAAAATGCCTCACCATGTCCTCCCAATATGGAAATATGTCTGAAGCATATCACAAAATGTTCCTGAAATGGATCTTGAACTCCCACACACTAGAGCTCCCTTACCGAAGGGTACGAGTATCTTGGATTATAGCCACCTTCATATTCTATGAAATAAAATGGGCTCTGAGTTGATATCATAAATTATCCCATGAGATCATTGACTCCTTGGTATCCCTAAAGAATAGAAACCACAACTACCTCGTTTCCCCACAAAAAATCATTACATACAATAACACACAATGCTCCTTCTGATAATGGATTGAACTGAATTCTATCTCAACCTACCCCATCCAGTCTTCTGAAACTACATTTGAAATGGACCCCTCATAATTCTACAAACCCTGGAACTGAAATTCTTAGAGATTCTTCTTCCAAGTGTCATTTTTTTCAACCTTTACTCTACGACGATCGGCTTGCACTTCCTACTGAACATATTCTACGCGAGCCAGAATTGGATGTTAACATAGAGCCGTACCATAAAATGTAAAAAATATTTAGATCTACTAAACCTAGAATATGGATGACTTAACATTAAGTAATTGTTTTCTTTTATTCAGTTTAGGTTTACCTGTCCCAAGGACTACACATTCAAACATAGGTGAAAAGAAGAACGATTCATGATCCATTCATAGATCTCTAAAATAAAATGAGTATCACCTTATATAGTAGCCACTGTAAACATAATGTTAGGTGCATAAAATCATAGGGGGGCCAAAATTCCAAAGCCTCATCTAGTCCCCAGTGTTTACAGCACTTGCTAAACATAGCTAAAACTGTTTCCCTACCAATCAATGTATACTTACATGTGTCGAACCCCAAAAATTACCATTTCCCTTAACCAGAACTCTAATACCACTATTTCATGACCCTCTTCCAACAATGTTTACCCCTCCTAGGTCAAAAATTTGAAAAGAGTGATAATGACCCCCGAGTCCTGCCTCCAGTAGGCCCTAGGTTGACGACTAACACCGAGGGTATAGTAAGCACACAAATGGGAGGCATTACCCTCTAAGAGAAAAAATACATAAGATAGATAATATAGACACCAACAAACTCCTTCTCAGACTAAAATATAAAAACAAACCCGTGTAAAAATATCTAATGTCATGCATGAACTACTACAACTGAAATGGAAAACTTCATGACCAAAAGAAAGTAAAAACGACAGTGACCATGAAACCCGAACAACTCCTCAAACCCCATGAAATTAGTGACCAACCTGATCTCTCTCCTTATCTATGTGACATAAAAATAGTTTAAATAATTTTGGGTGAGTAGTATACTTAGTAGGATCTTCCTTGGAGCCTCTCATGCAAAATAAATGAATGTATGTTAAAGCACAGTGAACAACAAGTGAAACTAACTCATCACCTAAACATGTATACTATGTTCTGATCCTCAAAAGATATAATCTCACCACATATTACAAAGAAGAGTATATAATATTAAAAACATTATCAAGGGTACCATGCTACCGTATTACCACTGTTTTTCTACGTTTTCCCAACGTCACAGTTCCCAAGAATCTCTCTCCAAAGAGGATGGTCTGAAGACACCTTAATGAGTACCACAACATGCACCTTGTGCAACACAGAGGCTTCCCTATAGAAACCTGGGTGAAGCGCCACACAATCCTCACTACCAGAAGTAACCAGGTAGTTTTCAAGAGCCAACATAGCCTTCATAATGTGTATAAAAATTCAAGTAGTATACCTCAAGCCACTACAGCCCATACACCAAGTACAGATACTCAAACTATCACAGCCTATACATGTTACTCCTATAGTAGCAATTATGAAACTATATCTAGATTATTTGTGTAAGAAATAACCACAAGACATTACAACCCTCTACACAAATATATGGGGAAACTAACTATCATACATACCAACACAAGTAACAACCAAGAGAAGTGAGTAGGGCCAAAAAGGGAATTAAGCCATCCATACTAACAGTGGGGTGTTGGGGGAAACACCCCCAGTTCTCAGAATCCCCCAGGGGGGGGGGGGTTAGTTACAGTAACTGATAGGTAGTTTCATTGTATAGAAACAAAATAATTAGATGATATATTATAGCTCACGATCACACTATAGTAAAAACCTAGTCTTAGACCCAACTACAACTGGCGTCTCTTTAACTCCCAGCTACCTATGATAAGACTTGATATACTACAAACACAAAACTATTTGGCAATATTTATTAAATCATATTATCACTTTTTATTAGTTGAGATTTATGTTAATTACTTCATTAACCATTAATTAACTGTGATCATTTCTAAATTACATATCCTTATCATCACAATAATGTTCCATCCCCTCCAGGCACAACCAATGTGTGTCAATGGTTTCTTAGAATCATAACTTTAGAATTTCACCTCTAATGCTTCAACCCTATCAGTTCAATATTATTTATCAAATAATTTATTTACATCATTAACATTTTCCATATTTATAGTAATTCAAGAAAAATTAATTCTAAGATTCCAACCACAAGGGGATTAACAAGATTAATAGATTAACTACACGTCGAGTCTTTTCACCTATAGAATGAGCGTAAACCCATACATCCTTGAGAATCTAAAAACGGAAAGAATGTGGCATACCCCACGTGTTTTCACCTCTTCATAAAGGAGGGTAAGAATGAACATTCCATCAGTAAGTGGAGAAATTAATGAAGATAAACTAACAATTGATTCAACAGGATCAACTTTCACATCAATGGGGAATCACAGCTTCAACCCATCCCATCATCCCCAGTGTCCTCACCGACACACACATGCATAAATCGAAGAATATCTCCACTATAGGCATCAACTGCTGCCACAACTACTAGGCATCCCTACCCCCACATAAAACAATATCCCTCTAGGATCATCCATCCCTGGCTCACACCATAACACAAGTAGTAGGAAACAAACATCATAGAAACTAGGATCCTAGCCCAAAACATGGAATTCATATTTCACACACAACGAGAACTCAGACCTCCAAAGAATAAGACACCAAGACTTTACAAGTAAGTGGGAAACTCAGAACCCTGTAAAGAATTATATTTATCACACAATCGGATGGTTATTCAATCATTAATTAATCGATTCATTATCACAAGTCCCAACTATAGGAAACCTAAAAAACTATCTATCTCAAGCTACCAAAAAATAATTAAACAATTAATTTGACATTTTTTTAAAAAACAAGCACAAACATGCATTTATTTTATCAATCAATTCTATTAATCATTCTTACTGCATCAACTTTATTATCATAAATTTACACCAAAAATAACGAGATTAACTAACATGCCTCTGTATCATTATCCAATTAATTTAAAATTAATTATAGCTTCAAGTTCATTCCAAAATTTCATTATGAACATCATGGTAAATCGAATTGTATTGATATGACACTATCTAGGAAAAAAGTGGAATCAATATATGACATGTTCCATTTCATTAATCTGGTTCAAATATATTTTATGTCAATTCCAATGTGATCTAGTTGGATAAATCATGCTTACTCTACAATTTCATGTTAATTGAATAGATAATATCTGAATCTCCTACCTCAAAATGTTTTTGATGTAATTTATATAAGAATAGGTCAACTCAACCAATCATGATCACCTCTCCCACCATAACTGCAGCCACCTGAGGACATCATGACACCACCGTACCAACCAATAAACTAGAAAGCTCCATTAAAAACATGGATATCACATGCTATCACTTGGAAATGAGAAAACATGGAAATATAATTAAGAATACATAAATCATAGGTAGAACATACTTTATATCAAATACTGATTGACGACTCCTTGTAGCACCAAAATAGGGGTTCCACATACAGTAAGAAGAACTTATGGGAAAACACAATCCAATGATACATCACATTGCAAGACTCCTATAGTAAATAATTAAAGGACTGAGCATCTTTCACCCGTTAAAATGATGGAAAAACAAGGGAGGAAGATATCTTGGACCTTTTGAAGAGTTAACAGAGTAGCAGTTTAAGATAGTTCATAGATTTTCCATTTAAAGAGGATCTGGTTAAGCTCACGTGTTTGACCGAGTAAAGGTACCCGAACCCTTAGGAAAATTAAGATTAGAGTTATGTGATTTTAATCATCCTTAAATACTATTAAAAAAGGACTTGAATTCATTTTACATCAATGAATACATCAATGAGGCCAAATTGTAGGAAGCTGGAAACACGGTTAACAATTCACCACCACTATTGGAATAAGCTACTGTCACCATTTGGTGATTCTCTAGTACTGTTGGGTTGAGCTACCATCACCATTGGACGAGTTTCCAATAGCATTGGAATGAGCTCCTATCACCGTTGGATGAGTTTCCACCACTGTTGGATGATGTACTGTCACATTTGGATGAGAAACCGCCACTGTTGGAGGAGAAAATACCACCATTGGATGAGCTACCGCCATCGTTGGATGAGCTATTGCCACCATTGTATGAACTATTTTCACTAATAGACAAGATATAACCACTATTGGAAGATCTATAGTCCTAGAAACATTGTACAAATTATTGGAAAATTTTTAGCAATGTGATGGATTAATCCACCTTCACCACCCAAAACACCCCAAACACCAGATTTCAACAAATAATAGACCAAAGAGGTTTGGACCATTATAGTACATTTTGATTTTCAGGGTTTTGGAAATGATCCCTACATATATGAAGAGGATTAAAATTTAGTATTATTTGTTTTAGAATTAAATGGAAATTTTAGAGCTTTTTACACTCATCGAAACGCTAAATCAAATGTGCTAATAAAGAAGATGATGTAAGCATGTCACCAGCATCACTATAAGTATAATATGCTATAGTGACAGATGGTTGGAAGTCTACTGAGCTATAGTATTGATGTCTCCAATGTTTTAGATTCTACAGTAACCATGTAAAAAATATATACCGCTATAGTTCCCTATAGAACCATAAGATTTGTTGTCTAGTGTATAGTTTGGGACAATATAATTCTTCCCACCATCATCCAAGTCATTCCAGCTACATCATTCAAGTAATAATACAGTAATATGGAGATAATGGGTGATATGAATGACAGAGTCCCTCCCATAGGCCATTGGATACTTACCCAGATAGGGTTTGGTTGTCTATGTTAACTGAATTTTTGATGAACCTCAGTTATGGGCTATACCTTTCCTAGTGTGGCTCTAGCCATGAAAAAGTACATTGTTAGGAGGGAATACTTGAGTACATTCCATGTTTCATCCTGATACACTGTGTACCTAGGATGTTTACACGACTAGGTAGGTGGTGTTACATTACCATGTGAGTTTTTAAGGGGATACACCATGTATAATCCCTACACGCCATGTACCTGGTGTGTATACACACCCAAGGACGACAAGAGTATAGAACCATCTAAACTGATAGGTGTGCATGCCGTGTGTGGTTCCTACTTTCGGTGTAATCATATGTTTTTAATCTTTAGTGTTTTTTCTTATTCTATTTAGTTCTTTCATTCTTGAACTGTTTACCTTGATGCCTAAGCTTATACTCAGGTGTAAGTGCTGAAATTTATAGAGATATGCCACCATGATGACCTCTAGTAGTACACTGGGAGAGTAGCAAAGACCATTCCCCATATAAGGTAGGCCATGGGCTACTAGTGGACCCTCCATATGTGTGAGTCACAGAACTAGTTTATATAGTGGACACAGGTGCTGATGCACTATTCCATGAAGGGTTCATGAGGTTTATAAATACCTTCCAGGGAGAACCTCAACCTGCCACGTCTATGGTAGAACTGACATGAGTATTCTAGCACCAGTATTCAACTATATTTTAAGGGGATTGTGGAACAAAATCTATAGAATCAGGGCTAGAGACCATGCTTCTGGTATTCGTGGATCTAGAGATGCCTCCTAAGAGGAGGGTCATGCTCGGAACTTATATGCTGGGTGATTTCTCCAATAGGTGGTTAGATGTTATCACTCACATAGAGCATCATCACGACATGGAATGGGGATATTTTCAGATGGTATTCTATTAATTCTATTGTCTAGAGACACTGAGGGCTGATAGAGAATGGTAATTCATGCATTTGGAGCAGGGTGATATGTCAGTGATGTACTACCCTTCCCATTTCACTGATCTTCAAGAATAAAAACTTATTGGAATGGGTGACGAGACATCAAGGGATAAGAGATTTGAGGATGGTCTTAGGTACTACATCTGATCATAGGTGAACATTTCCAAGTTACCTTATGAATATTCCATAATGAATCAAGTGTTGATTATAGATCGTAGTCTGTAGGATGCTGGGTTTGGCACCAAGATCTAGTACTATCTCGACCGGGAGAAAGAAGAGTCATATGGAGTGTACTCACAGGGATATGAGTAGTCAGAATGTTTCTTCTGGTATCCAGGAGAGATGATATTAGTGTGGAAGATCTAGTAATATGAGACCACAGTTCCCAATGGACCCAATTGTGTGTCAGTCTAGTAGAAGTATGGGCCATATACAATGCTACTATAGGGTGTTTCTACCAGCATCTAGTGAGAGAGGACTTTCACCTACTCCATGTTCAGGAGTAGGTTAAGTGGATTCTCACTAGTATGGGAACTGGATTACGTTGAGCTACTTAGGCTGAGATGGTGGTCATGAATGAGGTAGCCAGACCCCATGTTTTCATAGACAACAGAGTGGATTAGTTCAGGGCAGCCATGAAGTGTCATAGGGACGTGGTATATGACAATCTTTTATAGTGCCACAGACCCATCAAAAGTAGGATCCCGAATATTCTACTATCATAGGTACTATTATAGTTTCTTCCATTTTATTTTCTGTACTCTTTTATATATGGCCGTCATATATTCATATATTTGTGCCCGTTTTAGAGAGCATTGGGCTCTGTTTTTTCTCTTCTGATGATGTTATGAAGGGAGACACTGTGATAGGGATAAGGGTTCCAGGCGTGAATCACTATATCATAGATATGATTGGATTTGATGTCATAATCAGAATTGGATGGCTAGTATTCATTCAATCCTTTATCGATTTCTATCACTGTTTGGTGAGTTTTACGTCACCAGATGGTGGATTGTTTCTATACAAGGGAGAGAGGGATGTCCAAAAATGCCAAGATGGGCCCGACCATAATGGGTTGGGTGGGATGATTTCACAGATTTCCAATTTATATTTGGATGACCATGGAACATGTCAGATATATTTCCCTTCAGTGGTTGATCATTTCAGGGGTGTTTTTTGAGACAACATTTTAGGCACTCCTCTAGCAAGAGAGGTGGAGTTCTCTATAGAGCATGTTCTAAGATATTCACCAGTATCCATTCCACCATAAAGGATGGATATGATGGAGCTATAGATGTTCAAGAGGATACTTGAGGTTTTTTAGGAAAAGGAGTTTGTTCTACCCAATACTTCTATGCGGGGGTTTCTGGTCCTTTTGAGAAGAAGGTGGATGGTAACTTTAGGATATTCATGATCTATTAGAAACTGAACCAGATAAAGATTAAAAACTTATATCCCTTACCAAAAATATGTGGAATGTTTGATTGGATTCAAGGATCTCGAGTATTCTTCAAGATTGACATGATATCAAGATATCACCAGGTATGTGTTCGATCATCATACATACCTTGTACCATGTTTTGTCGTAGGTATGGTCTATATGATTTTTAAGTTATGAAATTCTGTCTCATATTTACTCCAATTTTTTTCATGTCACTGATAAAATGAGTGTTCCATCCTTACTTGGATTCTATTTTGGTTGTTCTCATGGATGATATCATGGTTTATTCTCATACCCAACAGGAACATGCCACCCATATTGAGATTTTCTTGACCACATAGAAGGAGAATCACTATATTCTATGCTCAAAAATAGCTACTTATGGATGGATCAGATTCACTTCCTTATTCACGTCATCTCTGATACAAGATTATCAGTAGACCTACAAAAGGAGGGAATAGTAGTTACCAGGGAGTATCCCAGGAATTTCTTTGAGGTGAGATTCTTTATTGGGATGTTTTTTTACTATAGATGAATCATATATAACTTATCATGAGTATAAGAACTGATGATGGTCTTGAAAAAGTAGGGGGTGAAGTACCTAGGGTTGGATTCATGTGATACAGACTTTAAGGAGATGAAAGAGAGATTAATGTTAGCATCGATATTGATTTTCCCAGAACATGGCAGGAGTTTTACAGTGTACTGTGATGCATCAGGTATCAGTCATGGAAGTGTTAATATATATGGGGAATTATTAATTTCATATGGCTCTCTGCAATTGAGGCCACTTGAGAGGAAATATCTGATGCCCGATCTTGAGTTAGTCACAGTTGGTCATGCCTTGCACTGTTATAGACATTACTTATTAGGGGAGAAATTTTTGTTGTACACGGACAAAAAAAGACTCATGTACATCTCTTGTCAGCATGATTTAAATATGAGGTAGTTAAGGTTGGTGGATTACCTCTAGTATATTGAATTTGAGCTTTCCTAAATGCCTGGAAAATGAAATGTAGTGGTTGATGCATTGAGTAGGAGAACAAAAATATAGGCAGTGCATTAGGCCTGTAGAGAGTGGAAGCTTTTGGAATTGTTCAATGGGATGCACTTGGAGGTTCATGATAGTTAGGGAATGAAATTCATTTATTCATTAGATTTCAATTCAACCATACTGTAAAAAGTGAGGATGAGACAACAATCAGATTCTGAGGGCCTATTCCTACAGGAAACTATATCAGGTAAGGATCCACATATTGTTAAGACGATGTGTGATGACGAGATCTTGTGGAACCATGGATTTGTCTGGGTTCCAATGGTCATAATTTAGGATTTGATGTGGGAGTTTCATGCATCATCTTGAGTAGTTCATCCAACAGTTACAAATATGTAATATGACTTGTGTCATCAGTACTGGTGGTTGGGTATGAAGAGAGAGGTGGATGGTTTTGTTATGAGCTATTCTACCATTTAGTAGGTGAACGTGAAACTTCAGCGGCAATCTGAGATTTTATATAAGGTACCTATTCTAGAGTTTAAATTGGATCATGTAATTATGGATTTCATGATGGGTTTACCAAGGTCACCCTAAGGTAATGATGCAATGTGGATGGTGGTTGATAGACTTACAAAAGTCATTCATATCATAACAATTATGAAGACCATTTGTATAGTTGAAAATTTGAATATCTACATTTGTCAGGTGGTATTATATCATGGGGTCCCTAGCACTATCATTTCAGATAGGGACATCCTATTTATGTCACGTTTCTGGAAGAGTTTTCAAAGGGTGCCGAGTACACAGGTGCTTTTGAGGACATCATAACACCATCTGACTGATGTCTAGTCAGAGCATATAATATAGGTGATGGAGAAATACTACGAGCATGCATCCTAGACATTGGGGGATCTTGAGAGAATCATATTACCCTGGTTGAATTTTACTACAATTATATTTTCTAGGTGACTATAGATATTGCACCTTATGATTATTTTTAGGGAAGGCCATTCCGATCAACTATGTGCTGGCTGAAGGTGGGTCAAGTATCTTTACATTGACCATGTCTCATGTAGAATACTTCTGAGCATTTCTAGTTGATTTATAAGTAGATGGATAATATGAAGCTTCATTTGAAATCATATTTTGATCGCCAAAAACAACCTATGGAGTTCGAGGTTGGGGATCGAGTTTCATGCGTGTTGCACCAAGGAAGGGACACAAGAGAATCAGCAGATAGGGAATCATTCTTTGAGATATGTCGGCTTGCTTAAGATTATAGAGAGGGTTGGGTCAGTTTCCTATCGATTCTCGTTACGTCATTGGTATGGGTTTATCCACAACATCTTCCATGTATCTCCATTTCAACGTTACCTTTAAGATCCATCTCACACCTTTCCTCCCGAGGAAGTGTAGTTAAATGAAGATATTTCCGTTAGTGAGCATCCCATTCATATTATATATCATATCATGATGGTTATCTATTTCCGGTTTGTTCCTTTGGTAAAATTGATATGGTATCATGACTGAGTGAAGGATAAGACATGGCAGAGGGAGGCTGATGTATGATCACAGTGGCCAAATTTGTTCACAGATTTTTCTTAATCACCCTTGGAAGGGAGATTTAGGGATGAATTGATTTAAGGGGGAATTATGTAAGAACCCAGTTCTTACTTTGAGGTATGGATCATTCCTTTCTATTTTTTACATAATGAAATGTGTCAAAAGGGTTTGATGGGTAGGCTACAGGGTTGTTACATGACTTGACTGGGAACTTTATTCCATGTACTTATAGGTACACACCGCGTATGTTCGGCTACATGCCATGTAATCCTGATACATGACCATGTTAAATAGGTCCATATTTTGTTTCAACATAGTGTTTAGTGTCAAGTACATTTCATGTATATTTTATAATTATTAAATTGTTCATTATCCTTATGCTTCATCAGATGGACAGAGGGCTTCCCTCATTACACCAATAGAAGCACCAAACAAGATATTTCATCATCATTCTTCGTCCAATTTCTGATTCGATCACCGTCAGATGAATTGGAACCCAATCAGTGAGCTGTTGATACCTCATGAGCCTTTATTCCTAATTTCCTATCTCAATACAGTTATTTATGTTTGAAAATTTAACATTTTTTTATCGATCAAAATCATTCTATGTCCAATAAAAACCCGATGCTGAACGAGGAGAGTCATACTACAACAAAGAAGGAGGACTTGTATCTTTCGATCAATGTTAGGTTGTTAATATGTGTCATATTACCATTACTCCATGCTTAGGGTGTAACGATGAATTTAAATTGACCATTGTTGTTAACTAATTATGGTTAGTTCATCAATTAATTTAGATTGAGTATGGTTGAGATTGTTAGTTTGATTAAGGGCCACTATGTGGGTGAGTTCCCTTGGAATGGCCATTTACGACCATTTGGCCATGGTTGCCTATGATAAATGCATTGTTTTTCCTTTTTGGGTTGTTAAGTACAGATTTCATTATAATGGAATAGAAATTTTTGTATATTGTGATTGATTTGATTAATGGGGTTGGGATTAATGATTGCTCCTTTTCCCCTAATATGCAAACTATTGTTCAATCCTTATGATAGTTTAATTCAATTGTTTATTGAAATGAGTGATGACCACATGGGTTTTTATATGTTAACCAAGTAATAGTGTAATTTACATGTGTTTTTTACTATGATAAAATTTTCATATCCCAGTCTTGACCTTGATCGATTTGTTATGCCCGTGGGCGAGAATTTTATTTTCCTGTGGGCCAGGATCTGTTATGCATATGGGAAAGGATGTTTTACGCCTATGGGTGAGGAGTTGGTATTATTTTGGGTGAGGATTCATTATGCTTGATAATAGGAATTTTTTATGCCTAAAATTAAAGATTTTATATGCCTTTAGTCATGATGTTTAATTGAATATTGAAATGGATTGACTTATGACGCATCTGCCAAGACAAAGCATAAGCTTTGATTCAGTCTTCACATTATTTGTTTAGATAGTCTTATGAGGTATATGTTGAGTATTCTGTATATGGGGGATTGATGGGCTAATGATGGATCATGATACATATTTAATTCAATGAAATTGAATGGTTGAATTGAATATAATTAATGAAAATAGAAAACATGACTTTTAGGATTGTATGATTTTGGATACTTCCTAGTTTACTGATTTTTTTTTGTACACTACCTATTGCGTATAATCACTAAGAGATAGGCACATATCGTTGGTGGTTACCTACGAGGATTTAATTCTCACACCGTATTTATGTCATTTTTTTTCCCAAATAGATTATATTGTTGCGGGCATTGATAAGGGAAATCACCATTCTACAGTTCATCGAGATGTTGTTTAAGAGTCGGAGAGTATGGGACCGAGCTGAGGCTTATGATGCTTCATAGATTAATTTACTTATGTTTTCTTTAGAACATATATTCTGAATAACAATAGTGTAATTTGTTGGCTTCTCTCCTAGAACATGTTAATGCCACATCATTTTTGGATTTAATAATGCTTGGTTATTTATCTATGTCATCTTCTGCTATTTATTTCAGTTTTATGATGTTTACTACTTCTGCTATTGTACTATTTTTTATTCCATTGTGTTAAACTCTTCCAATGAAGGAAATGTTTGGCCACTACCACACCCTAGTCCCTCACTACTACTCAAGAGCCTCTAGAATTTTGGGAAATGTGCTTGAGGCCATGTAGCCAACCGTGTACGGGGCACCAGTTGAGTGGTATCCAAATCTGGGACATTATATCCAAAAATTTAGAAGGAAGTTCACTAAATTTCCAAAATCAACTAAACATAAGAATTCCCAAAATAATCTATCTCTTGTTTTCACATACCAAATATATGAATACGTTGATATATTTTAAGCCTTTATGAAAAAACAAAATGCTTCCAAGAGTAAAATCAATTTTTGTTGAATATATTCCTTAAATACAAAACCTCTAGTAAACCATAAAATCACTAACCACATTCATTGTCACCAATACGATAACATTAAAATCTATTTATTATAATCTCAAAATAAATTATATATTCATGGTTTTCATGCCCATATAATGGTTTTTCCAAAATATCAACTTATAATAGAATCACTTCTCATGTTATTGGTGTTATTTATCACATTCATACAATTCATTAAAGAAGAAGTATTATGCTACAATATTTATTTATTCCATAACTATTATGACCAATACATAATTGATAAAATTATTGAATTACATAATTATTGAATCCAAACATGGGCATATTTATCATTCATCTTCATTTGTTACAGTAGAATAATCATGACCATGATACATTATCCACTTTTAGGGTATATTCCATTGATACTTGAGATATTTATTTTGGTATCTTCTCATCTATTTTGAGTTAAATCATTGCACATTGGAAACCATTTTCTTACCCTTGTAATAAGAATAATTATGGCATTTCTCCCAACAAATTTAGAAAACTCTCATTCTTTTTAAGAAATTAGAAGGGTG
This sequence comes from Viscum album, assembly GCA_963277665.1. Taxonomy (NCBI): domain Eukaryota; kingdom Viridiplantae; phylum Streptophyta; class Magnoliopsida; order Santalales; family Viscaceae; genus Viscum; species Viscum album. The sequence continues at coordinate 1,824,855,565 of OY728164.1, forward strand.
TTTCTTTCCACAATTTTCACATGTGGGAAAATAATTCTTTCAATTCTTTCATTGATGATTATTTTTCCTAGTTGTACTATTGTTATTGTGATTACCTTAGAAAACATAATAGTTAGATAATTATTTTTTTGACTCATTAGAATATGATACTATTTCCTCATGTGATGATAAATTTAGGGAGACATGTTCCCTCCAACATATTAGCATAAGACCATAAAAAATATGATCCTTCTTACTCTGTAGTTCATGTACATTCGCGAGGTTATAATTCCTTATGTTAGGTGTCATTTCTAAATAATGAAATACACTATATTAGATCATATTATTATGAAACATAATGTAAAATCTCAAAGCTAGCGAAATACTTAACATAAATTGAAAAATTTATGCATAGCTAATGTCATAATCATGGTTTGTTTGGGAAGTTCTTCTATAGTTATCCTAAAATTATATCATATGGTCATATTACCTAATCAATGATTTTATAAATATAGTAACTATGTTTTATAATAAACCCCATCTAATAACAATTGTAAATACCCCGACCCCAGTAGCCCAATGTTGGTTCCTTACATTATTACATTGGTACTCGGTACAAGAGTTGGCATCCCAAAGGACTATGTTGCTTAGTAGTATTGGTATAAAGAAATATAATTTAAATTAAAATTATATTCAAAAACATTAAAAAATATGTAATTTACTCAATGATTTCCATTTTTTTCAAATTATATCACTACATAATAACCATAAAATGCATCCTCGTATCATAGGGAAAATAAAACATAAGAAAGGGGTGAGCTCAAATTATCAGTAAGATTATAAAAACCCTGGAAGTTCTCATTAATAATTTGGAATAAAAAATATGGTAATATGAATAAATAAAAAAATACCATTTAATAAATAACTTGGGCATAATATGGAAGGAATAAAAGATGATCAAATAATTCCATATAAATAATAACTTGAGAATTAAATATAAGCATGGATTTTCTAGTAGTAAAATAATCAAATGTAATATCAATAACTAGTCTCATAATTAGGGAATTCATAAATAGGGACATCATAAACATATCAAGAAGGCCTCAGTTAAGAGTTATACATAATTGGGTAAGGCCTCAGACAAAACATAGTATTGTTTGTCTGATGAGACCTACTGATGCGTCGATGGGATATAGCAGGCACCAATCAACACCTACTAATTCCAATTCATTCCACTTATGAATGGGGTGAAACATAATAAATGTATTAATTCAGATTTCAAGTAGCATATGAAATGTAATTGCTTTTCCCATATAATAAACGTAATCATTAACCATCAAGAAGAATATAGTGAATGGAGTCAAAATAGTACATCACCAGTCAAGAGAATCATAAAAAATTCAACAAATTATGTTAAATATTATAATAAGAGATAATCCTTAATAAATCATGGGATTCAATATTAGATTTTTACATAGATAATGCCCCTAAAAAATCTTGACAAAATTACCATTTTGACATTGAAATCACTTATTCTTAAAGAGTTGTACATGAATAAGAGGGAAATTTTTCTTTGAAAAAATCATTTAAATATTTAAAGGAAGCCGCAAAAAATTTATGTCATCATGATTGTGGGAATATCTTCTCATTCTATTATAAGATTACAAACATTCCTTTTGAATTTTGGGAAACATTCTATATAAAAGACATAAAAAGAATCATTTCAAAAACCATTGAATGAAATTAAAAAAATTCAAAAAAATTCCTTTATAATATATTAATATTCATATAAATAAATATGTAAAATAATATAATGAAATATGAAATGGAGAAAACAATTTTGAAATTAAATATTTAAATATTCAATGTGTCTCATATGACTTTGAACATTTAAATCATAAGCCCCATGAATGAATAAAATTTAGCGAAACATTAAATACATGAGAGTAAAGAAATTCATGATATTAAATGTCAAGGGGTCTTTATATGAATCTCATTAAATAAAGTGGGTTTATAACATCAAAATACACCTTAATGAAATGAGGTTGAGATGAAATCTCTTACCAAATTGTAATTAGTCGAACTGTATACCCAATAAAATTAATGATCATCATATGAGATATTTAATACCATGAGTATAAAAGTATTAATTATATTATATATCAATGTAATGTATACATATATCACAAACATGATATATGGGACGAATAAAAAATATATCTCATAGAAGTAAAAGTGAGACGAGAAACTCTTACCATGGGTTCAATTTCCACCATACATATCTAAACCTCATGTATAATGGTTTTAAAAGTATTATTAACTTATAATGGAACCATATTAATATTTATGGAATCATATATTATCCTCCTATAATGTTTTACTGGTCTTTTATTAATAATATTCATTCAATTCACTATTGTGGGTGTTAATTGCATTGTTTGTCACGTTTTCATTGTTATAAAATTCCCAGTTCTCTAACATAGGCTATAGATCCGAAATCTTCTGGAATATTTTTAATTACATAAATATCATATTTAATTATTGAATCCATGTTTTAACCATTTTTTAATCTTGATTAGAGAAAATAAATTACACCGCTATGTGGAGATGGTAAACTGTACATATGCACGTGAAATTATTTCATTTTTATAGGATGGATAAAAGATAGAATATGATATTTTGATAAAAATAATAACAACTCAGTATGTAGATTTTATTGGGGTTATTGTTTTAAACGGAAAAAAACACATGAAGAGTAAGTAAAATAAGAAATTAATTTTAATGAGTTGGTAAAAATGATTACCTATTCTTCAAAAAACATATTTTATATCTCATATAAATATATATAGAGTTGGTATTTCTGGAGTAAAACGACCTCTAGAACATGGATCAGGATTTTAGTAGGATAAATCTCTAGATTTTTGTTTATCTATAAGGATCATAGTGTTGAGATTAAATGAATGTAGGATTTTTTTTTAATAATATAGGTGAGGGGAACCCTAGGAAAACCTAAAAATATTATGTTTTAATAAATTAATTATCTATCCAAATTATAGAGTCTCGTTTTTTTGAACTGAACTAAAAAGTGAATGTTTTTTACCTTTTTGAATTACTAAATGGTTTATTTTAAAAATTGAGCCTCATAATGGAATTTCAAGAGTCGGAACCCTTCAAAATAATGTTTTTGGACATGGGTGATGGCCTGTGATCATTCTTAGGTTGTTCGAGGTGTTTTGGGAGTGTCAGATTTGGAAAGGTAGGTTTTAAGGTCCTGTAAAGGGCGCATGATTTTTTTTAAAATTGTTTGTCACATTGCAGTAAATATTAATCTTTTTTTAGGTGGAAAGAGTTTGTATCATTATTTATGCATTCTTAGGCATACCATGTGGCTTAAACTGTACAAGGGGAGTCTCTTAGGTAGAGGGGTTCCCCACAGTCGGTTCATGGTTTGGAAAATCATCCAGCCCAAACCATTCAATGTAATATTTTTTTTTCAAAATAAGTAATTAAATTAAATTGAAATTAAATAAAACATTAAACACTCTCCCTCACCCCCAATCTTTCTCGACCTGCATCTTGAATCACCCAAAAATGGGTTCCCTTTGATGTATGCTTCCCCTCATTGGCACCACCACAAATCTTTTTTTGGAAGATATATCATAATTTCTCACATTATCCTTTATAGAAAGCCATCTCCTCACTTTTCCTATGATTTCCCACTTTAGTTTTCGCCTATCAGTTTTCCCAATGTTTTTGGCTGAACCCTATTCCTTTTTCATTCACCCAATTTTACATTTCCTTCAATGTTAGGTCATGCGGGATGTCTCTCAAGATGTCTTCGTGTGTCTTCCGGCTATTGCTACTCAATGCGTAGCGATTCAGATCAATTTGGTTCCCCACCACCATTTGAGGTGACATTTTATTCCTAATATTTGGATTTCCATCATCTAAATTGGTGTCTCGAGATATTTTAAGGTTCCATGTAATTAATATTTAGTGCATCGGTACTTGTCACGTGATTTTAGATCACTGAGTCTAAGCTGACTCTCCTACATATGCATAGTTAAGTATATATTTATATAATGTTCCCCCATAATGTGTATATTATTCCATAGCAGTGAATACACATGTATGTGGCTCGTTGTTCCCTAACATATAAATGAAAAATTCATACTAAGGTGATTGGAGATGGGTATATGCATATAAGCATATATTCAAGGAACGTATTGCGAATGTTCATGGACATACGGGTGTGTGCATAGAGGTTATGTGTCCTTATATGTGCGTGAAGGTGCATATGCTCAGTGGCCAAGCAAACACTTCTAGTTAGAGAGGGCCATTAGGTGAGTGTTCAGCTTGGTCCTCCCCTGACGTAGGGTCCCTTTCCATGTCCTCAAAATTTTTAAATGCATCAATGATATTCTTATTGTGATTTTTTTAAAATTTAATTCATTCAGTGAAGTATATAGATTCAATTCCTCTTAAACGTGAATTTAGCATGTTTCGAGGTTTAAAATGAAAGTATTTATAAACGATTTATTTGATAATCAATATCATGATTTTATAATAAAACCGCTGTGATGGAGGTGCACTGTCTTGATGATAAAATTAGTTAATAGACTTTTATTCATTCTTGGATTATTATATTGAAATTTATTTATTTCATTGATATTATGTTTGAAATGATAAATGTTTAAGAAATGACCACTAATGGAATTATTATAACAATGTTTTTTTTAAACAATTAAAGAACCAAGGGACCATCTAAGTGCTTAGTACAATTTTTAGATTGGAATTACCAGTGTAGCTGATTTCCATATTCCATTGACACCTTCTATGTGACCCATATATCCATATGATTAAAATTGACATGCTTTAGTAAATTTAATGAGTTTAATTAAGTTAAATGGTTAATTCATTATTATTAAAGTTCAAATGAAATAATTAAATTATTTTGAATGTATTGAATGTTATTAACACCTTGGGTGACACATGGATTCCCATGTAAGAATTCCATGGATGGACTCAATGTTTTATCATAATTACAACATGGGTGATAAATGGATTCCCATTTTGGAATTATCTGGATGAAATCATGTTCATAAATTAATAATACGTTGAGTGTTTGTATCACTGCTTACCATGTTAATGGAAGGTATCAGAGTGAATGTTAATTATTGAATATATCATAAATGGATTATAGTAGTGGTTTCATTCTACTTGTCCTTATCACAATAATGAATGTAAATTATTGATCCAAAATAAATATTATGTGACCTATTTATCAAATAGGAAATGGCCTAACTCAATCTCTCCTTGGAACCATATCAGGGGATTCCTTGTGCACTCGGGAACCCATTCTGATTCCAAGATGTTTCTTTCATAGGTCGAGACCAACCAAGATTATGATCCATATATATTACTAGATGTATGATATGAAATAGTAGGATCCATCATATATTATTAACGGATAACTTTGATACAATCTTTGGATCCATCATTTACAAGTAGGATCTATGGTTATAGCCCATAGGGCCCAGTCACTACATAGCCCAATCATACCTTGGATGATCACCACGGATGAGGTATGTGTATTATTTTTGAATTACTTAGACTATGATCCTTTTATTACACTCTTACACTTAACCATGATATATTTATTACTATGTTGGAAACCCTTGAGGTCAATGGCACCTAGGTTGTTACCTTGGGACATCACTAGTAGATATCATTACAGGTTTCCTACTTACATCTTTGAATCATTTCAATTGTTAACAGATGACTAATTTATAAACTATTCATAATCAATTAGTTAACTGGTAACATGATCAAACACTAGACAAGGGTCTAATGAGGTATAGTCATCAGGTGTCAAATAGAATCCTAGATGGGTGATGTTATTTATTTCGATTGTTATTATACTGCATAGCTACACACTATTTAATTTATGTTACACTGTGAGGATAAGGCTACACATCAGTGGGTGTTAGCCTACTAAGATTTATATCTCACACCCTTTTTAGATACCATTGGTACCCAATTAGACCTTATATTTGCAGGACCTAGTTTGTTTGATTTGTTTCTCATACATGGAGTAAGGAGAAAAGGACTAAGGAGGAGCTCGGGATGCTTTTCACGACCTGCCCCATGGGGCCCGTGCTGTGAATACCCCAAGCCCGCCTTCCATAGGCCTGGGGCTGGAGACTAGAACCAAAAGGCATATATTCTAAAACATGAAGGCATTTCCTTTAAACCTGTAAAATCACATGGTCTGAGAACACAAAAAGAAGCAACTATGAATTAAACTTCTACAGTAAAAGAGTTCTGAAAGTAAAAGGGGATGGAATACAAGCCCAATTGTATATGTACAATTACGACTGAATGTACAGTAAAACAGAAATAAAAAGGAATACAACTACTTGGTCATCCACTAAGGTTCATACCTGGATGGTAGGTACAGATCGAACCACGACACTCCACATCTTCTCATCTCCTCTATGTCATGTCATGTCGAATGTTCCAACTTAGAGCATTGTATAGTCCTGGATCCCTCAACCTTGATCAATGTTGTACGTCATCTGGACAAGACACAACAATGTGTGGGCGACACATGTCCTGGGGTGAGTATAACGATACACAATATGGACCTCGAGACACCAAAGGTCTCTTAGTGTTCAACAAAGAAAAACCATTGGGTAAGGCCATGAATCTATATTACCACATAAGTAATGTACCAAATTGCATAACCTAAATCACAAGCACATGGTAAAGACAACTCACACCAGGATTTATTCTTGGGGTAGTAACAAGTAACTTCCCCAGTCAGAATGTTGAATGTCCTGGCTGTGGGAGAACATATCCTCTATTGAGTAAAGTGGCTCTGCCGAGTAACTACAAGCCACATCCCACTAAACTTAAAATGCTATGGTACTACTCCCCTTCACATATTTTTGGTATTTCAGGTCACATATATCCACCCACCCCCATCGTTGTCTCCTAAGTTACTTCTCCACAAAGCACACTACGACTGCTCTCCATCATGACCCTCCAGGTCACACAGAACAGCCCACCCCCATTGTGGTCTTCTATGGTACTCCTCCCCATCCCATACTGCAGCTGTCGAGTCACTCTGAGTCCAAAAGTCAGCAGTCGTTAGGTCTCAGCCTGTCTTATGGTTTCATACGTACATTGCATTGGAGAACCGATCCCCAAGCCATCAGCCTCATCTCAAACCACATGAAGTCTCACAATGAAGTAACCCGATGAACCTCCATGTCATAATGGTTCCATCTCAATAGACAACACATCAATTGGAGACTGGGTCTATGCATTATTGGCATTTCAGTGCCGAGGGCCCAGTTGGATATGGGTGCTTTCCAACTTGACCGAACTCCAGGATTCTCCGAAACTCTAATGAAGTAAGTCATAAAGGACTATTTTCTCCAAGGGTATGAACATCCTAGAAGGTTCGTAAAACGGGAATATGGTTCTCATGATAAGGTCCTTTGGGTGTTTATTGGCCTGGTCGGGCCTTGGTCCAGTTCGACCCGGTCGGACAGACCGGCCCGACCCAATCTGGGTTACAATGAGGTGGTCTCTGCCCACTGGGATGATGTTCGGTCCATCCTGTAAGAGGGACGTCCTAGCTAGAATAGGGGCCCTACAAGGGGAAGCCCAGCCCATGTGGGGGCAACGTCCCACTAGGGCAGTGATCCGGCTTGGGGGCGCAGGCCCACTGGGGCGGTGGCCCGGACTTAGGGTAGCAACTCAGTCTCCACGACCTTTTCCACAATAGCCATTCGCCAGCGGCACGATGGTCACTCCACCTCCCTTCCCTCGGCCAGACGTCGTGTTGACCGCCTCCTCCATTTTTCGCAGAAGACAAGACACAACCTTCTTCTTGTGGCATGTGTTGAGATGCTTGTGGTCTTCCAAGGTGGTGAAAGAATAGCAAGATAGCATAGGGATCAGGACTGGTTCATTAGGACCTTGACCTCCGCGTTAGCTCATATTATGGAGAATATTAAGGGTTGGAATAAACAATTGAATTAAACAATAATATTAACACCAAAATATTCCCCACAATTACCTCCTACAAAGACGAATGCATCATGAGTCAACCCGTTAGTCGGTTGACCCGTGTTCTTTATAAAATTTCATGAACTGGGAGGAGGGTATCAAAAACTCAGATATGAATATAACCCCTAACTTGAAACATTGTTGAGCACTCGCGATTGAGGGAGTATCGTTGTTCGTCATCCTTGCAACAAGTTGTCCTCGCCGCAACTCAAACGTCAAACACCAGGCCAGGGTTTTGGTGTAGCACATCACCTCCTTCTAGGGTCGACTCCATCCACTAAGGGCTCAGCATTATGGAACACCAATATATCTTCGTTTCTTGGTGAATCTTGTCTGATACCCCTCTCACAATCTCTATATTTTTAGAAGAGAGGGAGAGTATGTAAAAATGTGGGGGAGTTAATGGGGTTCATAAATTTGGAAGTGTAATAATTTCCACTACATCTCTATTACATAAGGTTGGCAGGTCAAGAAATTTAATTTCGTGACACACCACTGACCCCACCCATTAACTGTTCCATTGGAGGTTTATGAAATAAAAAATGAAAAATTAATTTATCTCATTTCATTTAAAATAATTCACAGGACATAACTTCTTCTATGGACATACTATGGTCAAAGTAAAGCCTCTCATAAGTGGATCTTTGCATTGTGGATTCAATAGTCCCCTCATATTTTTAATTTGAGAAATGGTTCAAAATATAGAAAACATTTCTCACGCGTTTACTGAACGTACCCAAAAAAATGTTTATAAATTCATTCCGGGCACACTGGGCCTCGGAATATCACACCCTCAATTTTCGAATACTTTTAATAATTTCATATAAATAGATAAAATTACATGAAAACTAAAGGACTATACATTCTCACCACCTTAGAAATTTACATCCCTGAAAGCCACAACATAGAGTAAGGTTCCAAATGGGGGTACTGAGTTCAAATATGAGCCTCCCTATCCCATGTGCTCTCTTGGAGGTTCCCGTGATGCCATCAAACATGCAACAGAGGTATCTACAGCCCGCAAAGGACTTGCTCCTATCAATCCTCAGTCTCTACTGGAACCTCCGTAAATGTCGTCCCATCATCTATGTCCATCTCGTTGTGTCCAATGACATGATATGGGTCGTGCACTTATATCCTAGGCTGGGATACGTGGAAGAAGTCGTGTACCTTCTCCAACTTCGGTGGAAGTTCCAAGAGTTATGCCACCTCGCCCATCTTATGAAGTATAATAAATGGCTGGATAAACCTCAGTGACAACTTATCGCCTCAGACAAATCTCCACAGTCCCCATATAGGAGAGACATTCAAGAAAACGTGGTCCCCCGCCTCAAAATTCAATGGTATCCTTCTACTATCAACATATGAATTTTGTCTGCTCTGTGTAGTCTTCATCTGCTCCTAGATGATCTTCACCTTATCAGTGGTAGCCCGTGCCAACTCTGGACCCACAAGCGCTAACTCCCATGGGTCTATCCAGCATAGAGGTGATTTGCAGGGTCGGCCATATAGGTCCTCGAATGGTTCTATACCTATGGTGTGGTGGTAACTATTTTTGTAAGAGAACTCCATAAGGTAAATGGATCCTACCAATTGTGGAAAAAATCTATGATGCATGCACGAAGCATGTCTTCTAGCGTCTGAATTGTCTGCTCCATCTGACCATCCGTCTGAGGATGAAAGGCTATGCTCAAATGCAGCTTAGTCCTGAACTCCTTCCGTAATCTCTTCCATAACAGGGATGTGAAATGTGCATCATGGTAAGAGATGATCATCGATGGAACCCCATGAGGTTTCGTGATCTCTGGTATGTATAGGCATACCAAGCCCTATACTAATACCTGATCTCAGATAGGTAGGAAGTGTGCTGACTTGGTGAGTCAGTCAATAATCACCCATATGGAATCATGTACCCTGAATGTACGTGGAAGCCCTATCACAAAGTCCATGGTGATCACATCCCACTTCTACTCCGGAACCTCTAGTGGCTGACCTAAGACTACTGGAACCTGATGCCCGGCCTTCACATGCTGACAAGGGTGGCATCGTGAAGCAAACACTACCACTGCCTTCTTCATCCTGGGCCACTAGTGAAGATGCTAGAGGTCCTGGTACATATTTGCTGCACCAGGATATACTGTCAGAGGGGACGCATCGACCTCCCTCAACACCAATTCCCGCAGCACCACTGATACCATGGTACGTGCTCTGAAGAGGATAAAGTTCTCTACACCTTCAGAAAATCCATCATGTGGCTGCCCTGAGGATATCTGAACACATCGAGCCTCATAGTTAGTGTCCCCAAGCCACACCTCCCTGACTTGCTGAAGGAGTGGGGGTGTGAATGTCCTAGACTGGAGGTATGTTCCTCCATTTCTATTCACAAAGGATATCTATAACGTGACTAGCTGCTTTGTCGCCTCGCTCAGCAACTGCAACCCAGACCTCCTTCTATGTGCATCTGCTACCACATTCCCCTTCCCAAGAGTATAGACTATCTAAAATTCATAGTCCTGGAGGAACACTAGCCATATCTGTTGTCTTAGAGTCATGTCCTCCAGATAGAAGATATACCTGAGACTATTGTGATCAGATTAGACAGTAAAACATTCACATATCAAGTAATTTTGACACATCTTCAAGGAGAAAACCACTACTCCTAACTCTAGGTCATGGGTAGCGTAGTTCTGCTCATGTTGTCTCTGCTGTCATGAACAATAAACGATCACTACTTTCTCTTACATCAGGACTCATCTAAGACTGATACTTTATGTGTCACATTAGACTACATACCCAACGCCCTCTCCTGGAAGCCTCAAGATGGGGGTACTCATCAGTATCTGCCGCATCTCTTGGAAACACTATTGGAATCTCTTCATCCATAGGAAAGATTTCCCCTTCTTTTTCAAATCATAAAATGGTTTTTCATCTTTGGAAAAGTCAGGAATGAATATTTAGCAGTATCCAGCCAACCCCATGAATCTCCGCACCTCTGTCACACTTCTAGGTGGATACCAAGGTAGAACAACCTCTATCTTCCCTGGATCCACTGCATCTCCATCCTCTGAGACAACAAGTCTCGGAAAGTAGACCTCTCATATCCAGAAATGGAAAATTGAGAATTTACCAGAAATTTGGTGCTCTGAGAGTTTTTCCAGAACCATCACAAGATGATAGGAATGCTCCTCCTCCATCGCTGAGTATATCAAGATGTCATCAATGAACACCACCATGAAGTGATCGATGTATGGCTGAATGATCATGTTCATGAGTCCCATGAACACAACTGTGGCATTTTTCATGCCTAATGGATTAAAAATGAACTCACAATGGCCATAATGACTTATAAAGGGCATCTTCTGTACATCCTCATATCGTATCCTAAGATTTTGATAGCTTGATCGGAGGTCTATCTTTGAAAACCAGCAAGGTCCCTTTATTTGATCAAAAAGATCATCAGTCCTCAGAAGTGGATACTTGTTCTCAATAGTCACCTAGTTTAGGCACCTATAGTCCACAAAGAGTCTCAAACTCCCATATTCCTTATTGGAGAACAAAATTGGGGAATCCCATGGAGAAACACTGGGTCTTATTAACACATTTCCCTACAAGTCCTCCAACTATACACGTAACTCGAGAAGCTCCGCATGAGCCATCTGATATGCTGGTGTAGATATCGATAACATCCCATGGTACATGTCTTGTAAAAGTCTACCTCTCTTCATGGAGGTAGTCCTAAAACATCATCAGGAATGACACCAACATACTAGTCCACCACTACAGGATAACTCTGACCCTCAAAATCAAATACTTCAAGGGTAAGGCCAGCCAACTGATGAGTAATTGGTTGAACCCTCCTCTAGGTAAGTCCATCCTTTTCTATAAATGTTACCTTTTCTCTATTAAAATAAAAAGTGGTCTCATCCATGCGGACATGCAACACTTTGGTCCTAAAATAGTCAATCTGATCCTGGACTGTGGATAACCAGTCCATAGCCCAGATGATGTCGTATGGTCTTGACGCTGCTATTAAGAGATCCCAGCCAAATCATTAAACTCCTAGAGTATGATCACACTGCCGGAACCTGTGTGTAATAATCTAATCCACTCCCATAGGTGTCTCACGTAGTAAGGATCAAGCCAACGACTCTACCGGAATCTATAAGCTCTGAACAAGGGACATGGCAATAAAACAGTGAATAGAACCTATGTTTATGAGTATTTCAGCTAAGGTGGAGTAGACACAGATCATACCTATAATCATATCTGGAGTTCCATGGTTGTAGGACTTAGATGACTGGAGTTGAGATCGTCCCTCTCCTCCTACTCCCTATGGTCGGGGTGGACCACCTGGTGGTGGTGGCTGTAGAATCTCAAAAAGCCACCCACTGCATGTTGCATTGGCAACTCCTCTGCCACTTCCTCCACCCTGCAGACCTCCTCCCACAAACCATTATCTCTTCCTTGGCAGTCCCTTGAACATCTACTGGTCATCAGTACGAATGGTCGAGCAGTCGCGAGCCATATGACCTTGCCTATCACAAGTGTAACACTATGTGCCCCTTGCTAGTCTCCCTTTACCATGTGAGCCCCACACCTATGACCCATCATCTCGTGGTCGTTCACCCAAAGTTCTATTCTGCATGGACCATTGTGTTATCTTCCCACTACCTCTTACAGATGACTCAGCTACATGTCTTATGTTGGTAGCTCTCACTGTCGGTACCTGCTCGGCTAAGAATCTCTCCACCAAATGTGCTCTTTCATGCACCCTAGCGCACGTCAAATTGTTGAGGTATAACATATATGCTCTGATCTCCCATTAGAGACCACACTCAAAGGTTTGGGCCCTAAATATAGAGTCTCCTACCATGTCAGTGGAGTAGCGGGAGAGATCAGTGAACCACATCAAGTATTGGGCCACTGTCAGGCTGCCCTATTATAAGTGCAACAACTCCTATATACACACAGAGCGTAAGGTCATTGGGATAAAATCTTCTCTAAAAAGGTTCTCAATGTACACCCCGATGAGGGTTTCCTCATTTTGTATCTAGAGCATCAGGCTCCACCATCTCTCTGATGATGCCTGAAAAGGCTGGCGTCCAGGATCACCATAAAATTAGCCGGTGTCCCAAATAAGAGAAAAACTCCGGCCACAACCTCTATCCAGTCCTCAGCCGCCTGTGGGTCTGTCTCATCTCGGAACATCAGAGGCCTCTACCATTGTAGCTCCCGCAACGTACTCAGTAAGATTGCATCCTTTACTGGTGGGGCTAGTAGAGAAGGCTGCCCAACGGGAAGTGGTGCTGCAGGTACACTACCCAAAGGTGTTAACACAGTGAGAGGGCCATACACCGAGGTCTCATCGCTTGATGGGCCTTCATCACATACTCTCGTAGGAAACCTAGATGGATTTATTTTTGGTGACATCCTTAAAAGAAATAGTTGTGCAATGATTATAAGTTATACATGGTGGATTGATTCAAGAAAACACATGAAATACATTTCAAAACCCACACCATCAGTGTTTTCATACACTGAGTTGGAAATCAATATTCAGGGACCTTGTGTATGGACACGTCGACCTCTACACGAACACTGGAATCCTCGAACTGAAAACCACACTAAAAACACTGAACACTATTGCCACATAGAAAAGATTAGAGTCCTAGTTCTCTGGTTGAACAGAACTCCTTTGATACCACTTTGTCATGTCCTGTCCCCCGGGGCCCATGACGTGACTACCCCAAGCCCGCTTTCCATAGGCCAGGGGATGACGACTAGAACCAAAATGAAAATTCCCTAAAATAAGAATAAATTTCCTTTAATCCTGTAAAAACACATAGTCTGAGAACACAAAAAGAATCAACTGTGAAGTAAACTATTGTAGTAAAACAGTGATGAATGTAAATGGGGTAGGAATACAAACCCAACTGTAAAAGTACAAGTACGACTAAATGTAAATTACAACTGAACGAAAATGGAAAATAGCTATTGGGTCGTCCTCCGAGGTTACTACCTGAAGGGTAGGTACATATCACCTCCACTGCACTCCATGACCGCTCATCTTCTCTGCATCACATAACACCAAATGGTCCACCACCTAGCACTGTGCAGTCCTGGCTCCCTCAGCCTCGATCAATGATGTACGTCGTCTGCACAAGACCCAACAAGGTAATGGAAAATCCCGTGTTGGGGTGAGTATAACGATACTGAATAGAGACCCCAGGAACTCGAATGTCTTCTAGAGTTCCACAAATAAAATCCACAGGGTAACAACATGAAGGTATATTACCACATAGTTTAAGTACCATATAGAATAACCTTAATAAAAATCACACGGTAAAGACAAATAACACTCAAATTTATTCTAGGGGAATTAATAAGTAACATCCCTAGTCACACCATCGATCACCTAGTCTATGGGAGAACTCCTCCTATATCGAGTAATGTGGGCCTACTAGGTCCCTCTGATCTGCTTCCCACTAACCTTGAACTGTTTAGGCACTCCTCCCCATCGAGTACTCTGGGTTTTTCATGTCACACAAAGCCACCAACCCCAATTGTGGTCTGCTACTCACTTTTCCCCATCGTGTACCATGGTCTCTCCCCACCGTGGCCTTCCATGTCACAAAACACCACCCAACCCATTGTGGTCTACAAAGGTACTCCTCCCCATCAACTATCGTGGCCGTCGAGTCACTCCAAGTCGAAAAGTCAGCAGTCATCAGGTATCAGCTAGTCGTAGGGTTCTGGACATAGTGTGTTTGGGAGATCCACTCCACACGACATTAGTCACATATCAACCAGCATTATGTCACATAATTAAGTAAGCCATTGAACTTTCATGTAATAATTTTTCCAACACAACATACGATGCGTCAATCATACACCAGGTCTGTGCGTTATTGGCTTTTCGATGCCGAGGACCCGATTGGATTCACGTGCGATCCAACCCTAAAAAACTGCATTTTTTTGAAACACTAATGGAGTATGAAAAAAAGGAACATCTCTCTCCAAGGGTCCCAAAACTGCAGACGGTTCATCAAACGGGTGTTGGGTTCTCTAGATAAGGTCCTTTGAGTGTTTCTGGGCCAGGTCGGGACTGGGTCTGGTTTGACCCGGCAGACCGACCAAGCTCAACCTAGTTAGGCAGGTCCAATGTTTGGTCCAGATCTCAAGAGGGTCGGCCCGCAAGGGATGCCTGACTAGAATAGGGCGGCCCACAAGGGGCGGCCCAGCCCGTGTGGGGCGGTGGCTCGGCCCAGGTGGGGGCAGCCCACTGGGGTGATAGCCCAGTTCGAGGGTGGCCGCCTGGCCAAGGGTGGTGGCCTAGCTCGAGAGTGGTGTCCCCCTCCAAAGGAAGTGGACCGGTCCGACGGTGGATGCACTACGTGATGGCGGCAAACAGATCCAAGGGCGGTGGCCCGGTCTGGGGGCGACAGACCGCTCTCAGGGTGGCAGCCCGCTCCGAGGGTAGCGGCCCAGCTCGAGGGAGGAATCCCACTCTAAGGGAAGGGGCCTGCTTCAAGGGTAGTGGCCCAGTGTGAGGGTGACATCCTGGTTCTTTCCAATGTGGGGAGTGTAATCCCCCAGTATTTTGGTTACTGGAATGGCCCGAAGGCCGTTCGGTTGGCGAGGCTGTGGCACCGCGTCGGCGCTGCTCGGGCAGTGTGGAACCCACCAGAGAAGGCTTCGGCCTCTATCATAGATTTTATTTGATGGTTCGGTTCGGGTTTGTTAGGTTCGTGCCCTTCGAATTAGCCCATATTTTGGAGGATATTAAGGGGTTGAATAATCAATTGAATTAAACAACAAGATTATCCCCAAAAGATTCCCCATAATAACCTCCTGCAAAGACGAATGCATCGCGGGTTAACCCATTAGTTGGTTGACCCGCGTTCTTTATGTAATTTAATTAAAGTGGAAGAGGGAATCATAAAAAAACAAACAAAAATTACCTCTTACCTTGAAACATTGCATAGTGCTCGCGGTTGAGGTAGTCTTGTTGTTCCTCATCCATGCATCAAGCTATCCTCACCACTGCTCGAATGTCAAACACCGGTTCGGGGTTTCAATGTTGCACGTCTCCCCCTAACAGGGTCGTCTCTATCCTCTAAGTGCTCAGCATTATGGAACTCCAACAAAACATCGTTTCTCAGAAAAACTTTTTTGATACCCCTACCCCAAGCTGTATATTTATAGAAGAGGTGGAAAGTATGTAATGATGTGGGGAGTTAATGGGGCTCATAAATTAAGAAGCTTCCTAATTTCCCCAACGTAATCATTACATAAGGTTGGTAGGTCAAGCCATTTAATGGCTTGACACACCGCTGACCCCACATATCATTTGGTCCTTTGGAGGTTTATGAAATAAAATAACAAAAATTATTTTATTTCATTTCATTTAAAAAAGACACAAAGAATAACATTTTCACCAGACCTACTGTGGTCAAAGTAAAGCCTCCCTTAATCAAATTTTGGAAATGTAGATTCAAATGTGAACTTGTATTTTTAATCCAAGAAACTGTTCAAAAGATAAAAAACATCCCTAAAGTGTTTACTGAATGTACCTGAAATAAATTTCAAAAATTCATTCTGAACACAACAAGCCTCGGAATCCCGCACCGTCAATTTTCACAGACCCGTAATAATTACATATAATTAAAAAACATTACATTAAAAATATGGGTCTTTACAATGCACAATGGGATCGCTAGTAGGGCTTTACTATCTTTTATTTATTTATTATTTTTTTGGAAACCATGTGATACAGTTTAGTAATTTCATATATGTGTCATCACCATTTCATGCATTTATCTATTATGTAAACTGGCACTGTTCACTTTTATTAAATTGAATATAATAATTTTCCTTCTTCTTCATTATCATTTCTACCTAATACTTTTATTATTGTTATTTTCTATGTTATACCACTTCGCTACTCTGATAAGTGGTTATAGTCTCCCCACATTTACCTCCTGAGACCCTCACTACTAGTCAACAGCCTCTTGTGTACATGGCGATAGGCTTGAGGCCATGTGTTGATCAGTTTGGCCACCGTCTTAGTAGTGAGTTATGTTAGGATGTTACAAAGTGGTATCATAAGAGGTTAAATTTTACCATTGTGTTAATGTTTGGGATGGTTGACAAGAGACTTGAAATGTGTCAGTGCTTTGTTAATTTCTATTCCTGGGACTGATCACCCGATGTATTGGAAATGAAAAACTATCTAGGGATTTAATTATTTCTTATTTTGTTTCACAATTACAATTGATTTGATTTCTCCTCGAGTGATTGATTTAATTTCTATTGCTTATTATTTAAGAACATTATGTAATTTTAACCCTCTCCCGATATAGCATGGATATAATGTATCATGCATTATATTAGGCACATAAAAATTCACATGAAATTCATAGTGAAATGTTTTGTATTTTCATATGTAGGTTTCCTGATGTTCTGTATTCTGTTACTTGAATGTATGTCATGCCTTGTATTTAAATAGCATGATTAGGTAATATATTTAACATAATTGGGTGATAATATTCCATTATTATGTGTTAAATAGAATTCTATCTGTTTTTATTGTTTATGATGACATTCCATGCCTTGTGGATATATAATTGGTTGCTTTTCTAAATCAAATGGGTTGTGATTACCTTTGGATAGTGTTTTCGGTTTTAAGGTTTATGGGAACCTTATATGTTGGAAAAGGTATCTTGTGTATTAGAACAATTTTAAAAGGCTGATAATGTATAATTGAAAATTGAAATTGGTTGGTAAATCGGTGCAAAATGCAAAAATATAAAGTGCATGGGAGCTCTATAGGTTTTTAGAGAGCCACCCAATTGTTTGGACCATTGTTTTTTAGCATGTAAAATTTTGAAATATAGTTTGTTTAAATTACTGGGATCCAATTTTCAATCAATTAAGTCTATGGGAGCATCATGAATTGGGAAATGGAAACCCATATTAAATTTAATAGAATGAAATACCTTTATATGTTTATAAATGTGAAAGATATTTAGTTTTAACATGAAATGAATTGGTTGAATTCTAAAATGGTCAAATGGACCCTAGTAGGTATTTTGATGACTTTTTTATGAAATTTCTACATATGGGTATATGATGTTTTTCTGACATGAAAATTTATATTAGGTTGCATTTTTATGAATCCAGGTTGGTTAAAATGGGACACTTGTAGGCTTCTTTGACTGTTAAAAATATATTTTGATGCTAAATTTCCTATTTAAGATGGGATGTTAAAAAAATTTATTTGTTAAAACAGGGTTTTATAAACCATTATTCTTTTCACTTAGAGAGTAGGTTAAAATAAAATAAAATTTTATTTTGTTGGAAAAATAGTACTTGATGTTTTGATTAAATATTTTGATGATTAATGATTAAATTTTATTAAATATAAAGTAATTGGAAATAGAACCTGTAGTGGTGTCCCCTGTTTTAAAACCCTTTTGTAAGGGTAGATAATGATTATTTTAGTTTTCTTGGAATACAACCTTTATAAATGGATTAGATGATCTACTTTTGAGCCTAATGATTTTATTTGGCGTGACCCGATGGTAAGTTCAATTCTTGTACTTCATAAGGGGCTAGATCATGGTTGGTAATACCCTTATAATTTAAAATCCATAATAGTTTTGTGAGCTTTCTAATGTTTGGTGTCATTGTACATAGTTGGAATTTCATTTTCAAGTTACTCCCTTGTTCAGATGGGTTTGCATATCTTTCTTGACCCTGTTATCGGTCTTAGCATCAGGTAATGCTCATTTTTAGAAGGTCAGACATGACTTGGACATCATCAACTACATTATAGGTCATTTGACCCATTCTTCTTCTTAGTAATGGATTACTAATCATGGTTTCATCCAGGATAATGGTCGTATGAGGCTATGTGACTCTGAAATAAATATCTTCTGGTGTTGAGTACAGTCTTGGGTCATCTCTTCGTAGAGTGGCCTAATAATTATATAATTAGTTTCATCCAAATGCCCAGAAAGGATTTCATAAGACTCAGGAATTTTGATATGATGGTCTCATCGCTTCGAATTTCTTTTTTTTTTATTTTGACTCCGTGATCATTTCTCAAGGAAGAATCATAGATTATTTTTAGTTGTTTTGATCTATCTTGCTAATGGAAAGCTGGTTTTATTAGTTTTTGTGGCTCAAAACCTCTTAATGTTTGGATTTTAGTGATCAACCTCGTAAATATGTACCTACAAATAGAAGGATCACAACCTACGTAACACCATTTTTAATTGGATGATCTTACTTGAATGACCTATATGATTGAAGGTATTAATAACGTGTTGATTCTTGCTCGACAGAATGATGATGATGAGGTTTACTGTGTATGGAACCTCATGAAAACACCTTGGGTCTTGGGGGACTTTAGTGGTTGTATATTGAGTGATTGCGGAATGTCTTAGGTTGTAAAAGAATGTGTTCGATTAAGTGTTGGTGTATTTATAGGTGAATCCACGCTTCTTCTATGATGTCGAACCATTTTTGTTCAACCATTTTTCCTTATATATGTGGGGTGTTTTTTACTGGAAGCCATTTCAACCCACCTATAGTATTCTACTAAGAGACGAGCATGTACCCTATCTTGATGTCAACCAGGATGAACTAATAGTGCATCAATCTTACACTACAATAATGTTTTAAAAGCGGTTGATCTTGTTGGGTGGTCTTTATCATTTTTACACACTTATGTCTGGTTCTTATCAAGGCATGGAAATTCTAGACTGATTACGAGGTTTCCAAGTAGGAACACATTGGTCGAACTCATGGACTCCAGCTATTTTTTAATTTGATCGGCTACCTATGATGGAAATCTTCGAGATAAGTACTCAAAGAGGATTGAATCATTATATATCTATTTTTCAATGTTTTTGGTCATATGAATCCATTTTAAAGTATGTTTCTACATGAATGAAATTGTGGTTTCAAGGTCAACAGTGTCTTCAAAGAAAGTCTGGATGACCATTTTATGCTAGTTCAATCATGATCCAACCATTCCTTTTTAGTGAAATAATTCCATGACCATTGTTATGATTCTTAGAGTCATGATTTGTAGGGATATTCCAATGGTGGCGGTAATGTGGATTTGATTTGACCCCTTTATTAAGTTAATACCTATGGTGGGAAGCACCATCTATCAAATGTTTATCGCGATGATGACGTGATCATATTACTATCTTAACATGTTCGTGAAAGCTCCATTTCAGTGTTCAATTTGGAAAAAGAGTGTCGAATTGGATTGTATGGATTAAGTGAGGAATACTTAAGAAGACATTTAGGGTGAATTGGGCATTGGAAACGTAATGAAACTGTTTGACCAAAACACCCATACCCTTATAGATTGGTTGATGTTTTCACAATTTGTGATGGATTATTGGGGACAAAGATCTTAAAGGTGAGATGATTATAGAGTCCCATGTTTTTGAACTAGGATAAAATGCAATGGTTTTTGAACTTTTTGAATTACTGAACATGTCATTTTTAAAACTGAGAATAAGAATGGGATTTTGAGAGTTTAATCATTTCAATCTGATGATTTTGTACTTGGGTGAAGGTTTGAGAACTTTCCGGAGTTTCTCTAGGAGTTTCGAGAGTGCCGGATTGGGAAAGGTAGGTTTCAAAGGACCTGTAGAGGGCGCAAGGTTTGTCTAAAAATCGTGTGGCCCATAGCAGTAATTGTGGGAATTGTTTCAGGTGGAAAGAGGGTTTTTTATTGTTTGTGCATGGTTAGTCTAACTGTACATCTTAAACTGTGTGATGGGAGCTTACTATGTAGAGGGTTGTTACAAGGTCGGCGCACACTTTGGCTGACCATGCGACCCAAAATGTGCAATGTAATAATTTTTTTGTAGTTAATTAAATTAAATTAAATTAAAAATAAAACAAAAGCATTAAACAGTCTCTTGAACCCCTCTCCTTCTCAACCTGCATCTTGCATCACCCCTAAGGAGGTTCCCCTTCAATGCATTCCACCCCTACTTGGCACCTCTTTAGATCTTCATTTTTGGACGGATCTCTCCTGATTTCTCACATTATCTTTCATGGTAAGTCCTCTCCTCCCATATAATCATTTTTCATGATTTTTTGGCCTATCCATCACACTATAGGGTTCGGCCAAACCCTAGGTCTTTTGGGTTGACCTGATTTCGGTTTTTCTTCGATGATAGATCGTGCACATGGTCTTTGGGGATGTGTTCGTGTGTGTTCTGACTACCCCTAACGAAGGTGAAGTGGTTCATATGGATTCGGTTCATCGCTAACATATGAGGTAATATTGTTTTTATCATTTATTTTATTTTAACTATCTAAATATCAGTCTTTAGATGTTTTATGGTTCCTTTTATTTAAATTTTACTACGCTGGTCACTGCCGTGTGATTTCAGGTTATCAGTTCTAAGGTGACTCTCTTGTATATCCATATATATATATATATATCTGTGTGTGTGTGTGTGCATGTGTGGGGGGTTCCCCATTTATGTGTATATTAATCCATATAAATGAATACACATGCATGGGGATATGTGTTCCACATTATATATATGAAAAATACACATGTAGGGGAGTGGAGATAGTTATATACATATAATCATATATGTAAGGATCCACTTGCATATGTTCATGGCCATGCAGGTGTGTTCTAGGGGATAGGTGTCCTTAAATTTGTGTGAAGGTTCATATTCTCAGTTGGGAAGCAACAGATTCTAGTTAAAGAATGGAAGGATCCGAGTGTTCGACTTTACTCCACCCGAAGGTAGGGTCCCTTTCCAAGTCCTCAATTTTTATAATTGATTAAATAAACTGTTTTCCACAATTTTGATAGAATTTAATTCATGCATGGTAGCATTTAGATTAAATTCCTCATAAATGTGAATTGATCTTGTTTCATTGTTTATAATTATAAATTTAATAAATTATTGGTGTGATAAGAAATATCATGATTTTATAATAAAACCCCTCCAAAAATGGTGAACTATATTCAAGTTAAAAGTAGTGAATAAACATTTATTCTTTCTTTTCTTTTTGTATTAATATTTCTCTATTGCCTTGATGTTACGTTTGAAATATGACATGTTTAGGAAATGACCTCTAATGGAATTACAAGAACAGATTTTTCCCTTTTAAATTATTAAAGATGAAAAGCACTATCTATGATCTTGGCACAATTTTTAGATTGTAATTACCTATGTAGGTGATTTCCATTTTTCCATTGACACCTCCTAAATGACCCGTGGATCCATATGAATAAAATTGACATGATTTGGTAAATTTAATGAGTAGAATTAATTGAAATGGATAATGCAGTTTGATTAACCTTCAAATGAGATTATTGAATTATTTTGAATGTATTGAAAGCTATTAACTCCTTGGGTGACACATAGATTCCCAAGTAGGAATTAAATTGATAGAATCAATGGATTATTATACTTATACCTTGGGTGATACATAGATTACCATGTAGAAATTCCTTAGATAGACACATTTTCATAAATTCAAAATATATTTCCTGTCCTTAGAACTCCTTACCACGTAAATGGATGGTAGCAAAGTGGAACCTAATTATTGAATATATCTTAAACAGATAAAATGAATGGATGAATGATAATTGGACATATCGAAATAAATAAAGGAAAGGATTGAACCAAATGAAATATTATGTGACCTCATTATCAAACAGGAATGTCCAAACAAGAGATCGCATTGAATTCTTGTCGGGGAAATCCTTGAGTGCTCGAGAACCCCATTATAATTCAAGGATGTGGATTTCTAAGGATGAGACTAACCAAGATCTCAATCCTTTACTAATACTAGATTCCATGTATGACCTGTATTATCCATCACATAGTATTAATGTTTTCCTTGGATACACTTATTGGATCCAACATTGGCAAGTAGGATCAAGGGTTAAAGCCCGTAGGGGCCATCCTCTATTGAGCCCCGTTTTAACTTTGATAATCACCTTGGATTCAGTAGGCATATTATTTCCAAATGACATGGACTATGATACTTGGATTACACTCTTAACCTTATATAGGTTATAGGTATTACAAATTTGGAGACCCTTGAGGTCTACATCGCCGTGGATGTTACCTTGGGTTTTTCACTATTAGAGGTCATTATATGTTATCCTGATACATACTGGAACCATTGATATTTGTAGTAGGAGAATTATTTATAAACTAGTCATAATAAATTAATGAAATGGTCACATGATTAGACACCATCCAAGGGCCAAAGCAATTATATCCATCAGGTGTCCCATATGAACCAAGATGGGTGATTTTATTTATTTTGTTTATTATTATTCTATATACCTACACACTATTTAATTTATATTAAACTGCTGGGATTGATATAGACATCAGTGGGTTATATACTACTGATATTTTTATCTGACACCCTACTCGGGTACCCTTGGTACCTGATTAGACCTTATATTTGTCGTACCTAGGTTGTTTGTTGGGTTGCTCATACCTGGAGTTAAATGAAAAGGACCGACCTGGAGCTGGAGACTCTCAAGGAGATCGCCCATGGAGATTTTAAATATTTTACTTTTTTTTGAATTATATTGAGAATCATGTTGTACTGTTACTTCTTTAATATATTTATCGTCACTAGGTCATTAATTCATTTGTTGTGTGAACTAGCATTGGAAACTTTAATTAAATTGAATATAAGAATCACTCTCCTTCTGCTTTATAATTGCAACATAATGTTTCCATTGTTGATTGTTATTTACTCTATTATACTTCTACAAAAATTTGATAGGTAGGTATTGTCTCCCCACTATCACCTCCTAAGACCCTCACTGCTAGTTGGCGGCAACTGGCATACGGGGAGGCGCACTTGAGGTTATGTGTCAACATGTCCAGCCTCTATCTTAGTAGTGAGCTGGGTCGGTACGTTAACCAAATACAAAAAAATGGATAAATATTTTAATACAAGATAATATAAGGAGTTAATATCATCAAAAAATAACATTTAGGCATGTTTTATTATTATTTTTGACCTTATCACTTTTATTGACTTTAGTTAACATATTTTAATTTTAATTATTGTAATAATTTTTTTAGTATTAAAAGTTGTAATTTTTACATATAAAATGTAAATTGGAATGTGAATGAATAATTTATGACCTTATAGACCATATCACAATCATAATTAATTTTTAGTATTTTTTAAGATTTTTTTATAATTAAATAAAATATTATTCGGATAAAATATATTTACTGTATATATTGATAGTATTCATCACTTTGGAATTAATAAAAACACAACAACAAGATAACAAAGAACCAAAACATTTAATACACCTCAAATTTGTCATAATAATCCAAAAAAATTGGATCACCTAAATTAATTCAAATTTTAATATTTTTAATATTATTAATATCATTTATTTGATTTTTTTCATTGATAATGTAATTAATGCACTCTCGTTGATTAATTATTTATGGTAGTTATTTATTCACTAAAATTTAAAAAAAATTAATGACATATATAAATATTTTATAATTAAAAATAATTTCTATACTTGAAAATATATTTTGAATATTATCATGTTAAAAATAATATATTTTTTAGAATATGAACATGAAATCTTTGTTTTCTCATTAAATAAAATATTATAAATATCATAACCTCATCTAAATGGTCCCCAAAAATCATAAATAAATTTATATCATGAAAATAAGTTTATTAAATTTATATTGGATACTTATATTCATTGAAAACCTACCTTTGTCCCTATGTGTAGACATTAGAGATATATAATACAAAGAAAGTGACATTTGAGATTTTCTTTAATTTAAATAATATAAAATTCATTTTCCTAGGGATGTGTCTATTAAATAACTCCAATTATAACCTTATGTGTTAAGGGTCGAAAATAAATCCATAATGAAAATTATGAAAAGTTTTAGGGCAATTTTCTAATAATTATCATGTTATTGCTAATCTAAATTACATAGTTTTCCCTTTAACATGATAAAAAAAATTTACCAAAGATACTATTCATATTGACCAAAAATAAAATGATTCTATTTAATAAATATTGAAAATATGAATATAAATATTACATCCATTTTTAGATATTCTAAACACATATTTTTCATAATTAAATTTAAAATTTATTTCATAAAACAAAATGAAAAATAGTTTTTTTAAATGTATTTTAAGCCAAAATATTTAATTATACCAAAATAATATATAATGATGATTAAAAATAAATGTATTATAATTTTTAAATCTAAAGGGTTCTTAAGATTCATTTATATTAAATTCAAATAATAATGATTTATTAATATAATGAAATAGGTAATTTTTAAAAAAAAACAGTTGCTTTCACTGTTCACTATAAAATAAATATTTTCTCCAAAATACAAAAAATTCACCATAAAATAATTTTTACATTAAACTTTTAATCTTTTTTCCTAGTTAATTTTTAAAACATTCAAAAAACTTGTGTTTCATTAGAATTTTGTAAAACTGCCTTTAGAAAAATATAGCCTTTTTGGTATAAAATTAGATTCATCCATAACTTATGCATCTAAAAATATTTTTGATAAACTTAAAAATATTTTATTGAATATAAACAATATAAATATAATAATGAGATTAATACTGTTCATTCTTTATAATTTAATGACTATGGTGATAATGGTCATATTTTAAATAGTATATCATGGTTTTAAAGTCGATGTTGCATGAAACATATGCTATTGAATATGTTAAATTTAAAAAAAGACATTCCATAAAATCATGAGGTGTTACACTCTCCCATCCTACAATAAATTTATTCCGATTAATTTAAAATTGTACATCAATATTCAAAGGTTGATACTTGAAATTTTATTTGAGGGAAGTCCCACATCGTAAAAAGGGTTTATAAAACATCATCTTTAAAATAGGTGATGAGAAATTTGAAAGTCACCAAAAAATAGGATTCTAACATATAAAAATAATCATGTAAATATGGTCATTTAATAGAAATATGACTATAATTTTCTTGTAGAGAGTAATAGAGAACATGGTTTCTAGAATGTCTACCATCAAAAACCCCTAAATTTGTGATCTGTTAACTGAGCATTAATTTCTTAGTATGAAAATTAAATGGATAATATTTTGTTCCAAAATAATTATCCTATATTTTAGGGGTTTTTTAATATCTATATAATCACATGAGAATATGAAATTAATTGATTCCATTACATTTCATAATCCCATCCTTTGGGGGTGCTTTGATCTATCTTGACATCATTTCTTAAATATGGGGATGAACATTCAAGAAAAAAATTTATGCCTGAAGTACTTTTATGATTCATAATATTTAAAATTCATTCATTAGACATTTAAATTTTTAATAAGTCCAAAATTTTTATCACATCATATCCAATATAATAAATAATACTTTCTCCTCATACAATAATATTTAATGTTCAACTTAATCCATTCTATAAGAGAATAATTTAAAGAATCTTCCAAAATATGTCCATCTAAATTCAATGGCCAATGATTTAGAAGGATGGTCACTAAATTATCAAAATCATCTTAACATAAGATTTCCCCAAATAATTTATATCTTATTTCCACATAACAAATATATTAAAACCTTAATCTCCTATAAGCCTTTATGAAAAACATTTAGGCATCCCATAGTAAAATTTTAGGTTATTGACTATATATTCTTAAATATAAAACAGCTTGTAAACCATTAAATCACTAACCACAATAATGGCCACCAATACTATCCCATAAACATATATTTATTATCATATAACCCTAAAAAACCTATTTAGTGTTATTTTTTCTAGATCATGTGTTTTACTAAAGATCAACTTACAATAGAATCACTTATATTCGTTTCTGATGTTATCCATCACATGATTCCAATTCCTTAAAGAATAAGTACTATAGTAAACTCTTTATTTATTCTATAACTCTTATAAATAGTAAATCATTGATAAGATACTCTAAAGATATAATTCTAGAATCCAATCAAAGTCATATTAATCACTCCTCTTAATCTATTGTAGTAGCATAAGTTTTACCATGATTCACTATCCTTTTTGGGTATATTCTTTTAATGTTTGAGATATTGATATGAAAAGTGTCTAATCTAATTGGATTTGAATCATTTCACATCGGAAAACTTTATCTTACCCTTGAAACCATAATAACGATGGCCTTTAATTCCACACTTGTAGTAAAATCCAATTCATTTTAATAAAGTACTTGTGCATTTTTTCCAAAAATTATCACATGTGGGAAAATAATTATTTCTATTATTTACTTTATCCTTATTTTTCCTAGTGGTAATCTTGTTCTAATTATTCTCTATTAAGCCATAATCCTTAGATAATCCTTTCTTATTCTTAGTAGAAACTAATAATATATCATCATATGATGAAAATGTTTGGGAAACTTGTTACCTCCAAAATATTGACATAAGACCTTAAAAGATATGATCCTTCTTAAGCATTAGATCATGTGCATTGATGAGGTTCCCATTCCATCTGTGAATTTCCATTTATAAATTATGAAATACACTAGATTGGATCATATCACTATGAAATATAATTTAAAAACCCAAAATTAGTGAAATACTTACGTAAATTCAAATATTTATGTGTACATAATCTCATAAGCATGGTATTTTATGTTATTATATTGTTGTCCTCAAATTACATCATAGGGTTATATTCCATAATCAGTGTTTTTCAAAATCTAATTCCCAATATTTATACTAAACCTACTATAATACTAACTATAAAGACCCCAACCCCAGTATCCCTGAGTCAGTGCCTTAGTTTATTACACTGGTACAAAGTATAAGAGATTATATTCCAAAGTATTGAATCGTTTATTATTATTGGTAAACTACATATATAATTGAAATTAAAATTACAATTGATAACATTAAATACAAAATAATTTTCTTCATGTTTTCAATTTTTCCATCATTATATCCCTATAAAAAAATCACAATAGACTTCTTCATATCCTGGGGAAAATAAAACATAAGAAAGGGGTGATATGAAATTATAAGTGAGGATATAGATTCAGTGGAGGCTATCATCAATAATTTTTCATAAAAAATATGGTAATATGAATAAATTAAACACATTCCATTTAATAAATAACTTGATATTAATTTTCAATGAATAAAATTTGATCAAATAATTCCCTATAAATAATTATATGAGAATGAAAATTAACCATAGAAATTATACTAGTCAAATAATCACATGTAATATCAAAAAATAGTCTTATAATAATATAATTCATGATTCACAACATCATAAACATGTCATCAAAGCCTCTTCCATGAAGTCTACATAACTGGGAATGTCCTTGGTCAAAAACCGGTCTTGTTTGTCTCATGAGACCTACCAATGCGTCGAGGGGATATAAAGGACCTCCCACAACAATTAATTAGACCAATGCATTCCTCATATTAAAGGGTTGAAACATAATCAACATATAGAATAATATTTATACTATAATAAAAAGTGTAAATACTCCATACAATAATCTTAATCATAAACCATCCAGAGAAATTTGGTGAATGGTGTCAAAATAGAAAATTCCCAGTCAAGATGATCATAATATATATATATTAAAATATTGTAAATATTGTCATAAGAGATATAATTAAATGAATCATTGTATTCAAAAATTTATGATGACATAGATAAAATCAATGAATATTTATTGAGAAAAATACAATTTTTAACTTTGATGTCACTTACTCATAAAAATTTGTGGAATCATAAGTGAAAAGATTTTCCATTAATATATACGTTAAATATTTTAATGTAATCTTAAAAAATTAATGTTTTATGAATAAGGGAAAATCCTCCCATTCTGTTATATGTTTAAAAAACATTCCTTTTCAATCTAGTAAAACATTTCGCATAAAACACTTAAAAAGTAAATTTTCAAAAACCTTTGAGTGAAATAAAAGTAGAAATAAAATTTCCATTATAATACTTTTATATTCATATAAATAAATTTGTAAAATAATGTGAAAAATATGGATATGGAAAAAAATATTTTGAAATTAATTCACTAAATATTCATAGTCACTGATACCACTTTTAACATTTAAATCAAAATCCCCCTGAAGGAAAAAATTTTAAAAAAACATTAAATATCATTAGAATAATTAAATTCATGATATCATAATCAAATTGTCTGTATATGCACTTAATAAAATAACTTGTCCATATAACATCGAAATATGCCTCAATGAAAGGTGATTGAGATGAAATTTCATACCACTTTGTAATTAGTCGAACCGTATACCAGATAAAATTAATTGTCATGAAATAAAATATTTATTACCATGAAGATAAAAAGACTCATAATATTATATATCTAAGGGAAGTATACATAAACCACCCATAGGAATTTAGGTTTAATTAAAAATATTTCTCACAAATGTAAAAGTGAGATGAGAAACCCTTACATTAGGTATGATTTCCACCATACGTGACTGAACCTCTTATATAATGGTTTTGAACATATTATTAAAGTATAATTTAACCATATTAAAATTTATGGTATTATAAATTATCTTTTTAAAACGTTTTACAACTCTATTATTACTAATATTTATTCATTTCACTATTTCGGGCATTAATTAAATTGTTCTTCATGCTTGTTTTTCTTAAAAGCATCAATTATCAAACATAGGGTATAGATACAAAACTTAACATAATTGTGTTAATTTAATAAATATCATATTTAATCAGTTAATACATTTTTATAATAATTTTTTAATTTTAAGCATAGAAAATGAATTACATCACTATGTGGAGACGGTAAGTCATACCGATGCACGTGTAATGCTTTTGTTTTTCATGGGATGGGTAAAAGGTAAAATATGGTTGTTCTATAATCATAATAACATCTCAGTATATATATTATACTATATTTATTATAGTATAAGGGATAAAATTCCTGAATTGGAAGTAAAATAATAAATGAGTTTTAATGAGTTGGTAAAAATGAATACCTCTTCTTTAGCAGACTTCTTTTAGATCTCTTAAAAAGGATCTATAGTTGGTCTATTTTTAGTACCAGGGCCTCCAGAACATGGATAAAGCTGTTATAAAGATAAATAGATATATTTTGGATGATATATAAGGCTCACGATGGTGTATTTAAATAAATTAAGGAGTTCCCTATTATAATTGAGGTGAAAGTCACCCTTGTAAACATCAAAATATTAAATTATAATAAATTAATTTTCTATCCAAATAAAACAAATGGATAAAGATTAAAATATTAGATTAGACAATTTTCTAATTCTTCGTAATATAAAATTTAGAATGTTTTGTCTTATTTTGAACTTTATCACATTGATTGACATTAGTCAACATACTTTAATTTAATTATAGTAACAAATAATTTAATATTAAAAGCCGGTTATTTTTACATATGAAATGTCCATTTGAATAGAATTGAGTAATTTATAAAATTTTATAAAAAATAGAATCATATTTTAATTTTAAATATTATTTTTTGATTTTTTAAAAATTTAATAAATTATTATTTTGATAAAATATCATTAGTGTCAATTTTGACACTATTCATTACTTTAGCCTTAAGAAAAACACGACAGTAAGATAACATCAAAAAATAAACATTTAATACCGAAATAATATTTCATAAATATCGGGAAAAAAATTTGTAGAACCTTAATTAATTAAAATATTATTTATTTTATATTTTTAATATCAGTTATTTTATTTTTTCATTAATAAAGTAATTACTGCATCATCATTGTATAATTATTTAAGGTGGTTTTTTCTAAAAGAAAAATTAAAAATAAAATACCATCATATAGATAAATATTTTAGATTCAAAAATAATATCTACAATAGAAGATAAATTCTAAATAACACAATGTCAAAAATAATGTTGTTATTAAAACATGAATGTGATGTCTTCATCTTTTTATTAAATAAAACATTATAAATATCATAACATCATCCAAATGGTTCCCAAAAATCCTAAATAATGTTATATATTATATATTACTATATTAATTTCAAAATTTATTCTTATGGTCATTCACAACTTAACTTTTTCTCCATGTGGACACATAAGAGATATATAAGATAAAGAACGTGACATTTGTGATTTTCATTAATTAATTAATATAATAGAAATTCTCATGGGAAAGTGTCTATTAAATAACTCAAATTTTTATAATATGTGTTAAGAGTCGAATATAAATAATTCAATAAAAGTTTGGAAAGATTTTACAGTAATTTGTTAATCCTTGTTATTTTATATTTATTGTAAATTTCCAAAATTACCTTTTACAATGCTAATAAAAAAGTACCAATGTTAATATTCATATTGATGAAAAATAATAGGATCATTTATAATAAATTTGGAAATTATGAATCCAAATTTTAATTTAAATTTTACATATTCTAACCAAATAAGTTTCATAATTTAATTTAAAATTAATTTTGCAAAATAAAATGAAAAACTATTTTATTAAAAATGTATTTTTAGGAAAAAATGTACTTATACCAAAATAATATATAAGGATTAGTAAATGAAATTTATTATATTATATTTTACTAAATAGTTCATAAGTTCCGTTTATTAAAATTTCAAATCATTATGAGGCTTTAATAAAATGAAATTGACTTTTTTTTTAAAGCTGATGACATGAACCGGTTATCCGGTTCATGTCATCAAAAGGAATTTATTAAATTCAAAAAAATGCATTAAAAACATGAGGTGTAATGAATATACACTAGTGGGAATTAAAAGGGAGAACAATGAAGGTCAGGCAAAAAAAATAAAAGCTAAAAAGTAGACGAGATTATAGAAAATGCAGTGGGAACCTCCATCCTAAAGAGAAAAGAAATATTCCGGATACAGCATGAAACATCAGAGACCGTAATAAGAAGCAGTCTGAAATTTCCATTCAAATTCTCCAGAGAGTAGCTAGATCTCAAAACTTCAGATTCCATCAATGGAGTAGAATATGAATATGTTCTTTCCAGTAAGCGGAACCAGAATAGATTCTTAAACAGTCCATAAAATATTCCAGAAGCAAGATCCAAGCATAGATGCATCAAAGCAGAATCCAAACAAAAACATCAACATAAATGCAGAATCTGAGATAAAATCCCTCAAGATGCTGAAGCAATCAATGACATCCTATAATTAGGGGGGCAATCTCAGACAAAGAGAAATTAAGGAGATCTTTGGAACTCCTTTTTTAATCTTTTACTGAAGATTTCATCCTTAATGGCATGATAAGTGTCCTTCGATATTTTCCCTTTTATAAAAGTTTGAAGAAGGATCGTATCTTGACGCTTCTCTGAAGATTCAGGTTCCTGAGAGCAGGGGACATCCTGTTTTACAATCTATTCATTATGTTTATGTGCCTCCACCTATTGGGGTGTGTCAATCTCTTTGTATGACATGTCAGCAGGTAGTTAATACTATTAATTCCCACCAAATTGTTTTCTATGTTATAACGGTCACATTTTAAATAGAATATTAACATTTTAAACTCATTTTTGTGTTTAACATAGTCTATAGAAGATGTTAAATATATAAATAGGAATAACATAAAATCATGGGTGTTACAGTATATGAAAATTTAGGTGTTGTGTGACCTTGGGGTAGAGGTGAGTAATTTCTTAAGGGTTCTGACCTATGTGAGATGTAGTTTGGTGTGTGGGATAAGGGAGAGAGTTTTGTAACCCTTTATTAAGTGTGACTCTATGTTTTAGAGTTTTTGCTCTGTGATCTTAGGGGGGAACCCATGGGAGGGGCATAAACCTGGTAAAATGAGATATGTCATACGTGAGATGCCTTTGGTCTCGAAAATCTCTAAGGGATCCCTTCATTTGGTAATGATAGAATACAAGATTCTTTATATTTGTGTTTTTAAAATAATTATTTTAATGATTCAATGTTTAAAATATTTTTTACACTAGTATGGAAATGAGGCATTGCGGATGCCACCTTTTATAAAAAAAACATATTTCAAATATACATGTTTCTATATTCATTTTTAATTTGTTTTATTTGGTTAACATATATATAACAAAAAATTAACAGAATTTATCATTAATTGAATATCCAATATTATTGATATTAAAACAGTCCAAAATTCTGACAGAAACTCTCAACGAGGGTGTCCTTTTATAGGAGGGGTTTCCCTGGAAATCATTCTAGATTTTCGATGTGCGATTCTTGTTATCCATTTCAAGCACTGAATTAATAATATATTACTATAAATCATTTTTAATCAATTAATAATAAATATCAATTACTGATAAATAATAATAATAAGAATATGTAAATAATGATTAAATATTAATGTTTACTACTAAGTATTAATAATTAACTAATTTATATTATAAATATTTTGAACAATAATAACTAAATATATTAATTACTATTTAATTAATAATAAATTTTTAATTTTTAATATTTATTAATTAATTAGTAATTAATAAAAAATTAATTACTTATGGTTAATAGTAATTATTCATTAAAAATATAATTATTAATTAATATTTATTTTTTAAGTTTTTATATTATTTATTATTTATTAATATTAATTA
The DNA here is from genome assembly GCA_963277665.1 of Viscum album. NCBI lineage: Eukaryota > Viridiplantae > Streptophyta > Magnoliopsida > Santalales > Viscaceae > Viscum > Viscum album. Next base: position 1,824,889,275 of record OY728164.1, read on the forward strand.
TTTTTAATTATTTTTAACTATTATTAAATAACAACTAAAAAATATTATAAATTATAATTTAGTTACTAAATATTAATAATAATTATTAATTTATTAAATTAATAATTATTAATTAATTTTTATTATAAGATTAATAATTAATTAAATATTTCTTTATAGTTAGTATTCAATATTAATCAATATTAATTCCTTTTTTACTAATATTAATAATAATTACTAATATTTATTAATTATATAATATGATTTAAAATTTAATAATATTAATTACTTGTTAATATTAATTACTAATAAATATTAAAAAAAAATTTATTTAGTAACTAATTATTAAAAATAATAATATAGCTATTAGTTATTAATTAATTATTAATTTAGAAATATTTATATACTTTATAAAAATAGTACTTAATAATTAACTAAATAATTATTATTTTATTAATAAATATTAATAATCATTATTAACCAATTACTAATAAATAATTAAATTTATTTTTTAGTTACTAGATATTAATAATAATGATTAAATTATCAAATTAATAATTGTTAATTAATTATTACAATATTTGTATTAATTTATTAACTAATTTTTTTAACAAACATTAATTAAATGATATTATTTAATACTTAATAATATTAATTTATAATAAATATTAATTATTAAATAATGTAATTACTATTAAATATTTAAAATTATAATTTACATCCAATTAATAAAAATAATAATATAATTAGTAGTTATTAATTAATTTGTAATTATACAATATGTAATTACTTATTGATAATATATGGTAAACATTAAGTAATTATTATTATACAAATACTAACAAATATCTAAAAATATTAATTAGATTTTAATATTATTAATAATTATTTAATTATTAAAATAACGATAATTAATAAATTAATTTTTTAATTATATTAAATATTTTTTGCTAATTAATAATATTTACAATATATATTAACTAAAAATATTATTTACTATTTAAAAACATCAATTTCTATTTATCATTTATTACTAATAAATATTTAAATTTATTCTATAGTTACCAATTAATAGTAATAATTGTGATACATTATATATTATTTAATAGTAATTAATAGTATTAATAATACAAGTTTATTTATTTATTAATATTTTTTAATATAAATTAATATTATTAATTAATATTGTTTAAAATATTATTAATATAAAGTATTTAATTATAAATATTTAGTAATAAACATTAATTATTAATTAAGATATTGAAATTAAAGGAGTGGCACGATGTAGTTTTGGGGTCAGGAGCATCCTCATTATGATTCTTGTGTCTTCTAGGTTTACTCAACAACCATGGTTCTTCCACACTATTAGGGATTCAATATCATTTTGGGAGGAACATCGGCTCAAGATGCTTCGGCTCTGATTCTCGAACCCTTGCTTGATTCATTTAATTAGGGTAGTGTAATGATAGATTCCATCTAGATTTTGAAGAAGTTCAATGATCCTATTTTTTGAGGGTCTTCGGCTCTAGATAATTCAACCGTGATTCTAGAAACCATTCATGATTTTTTTGATTAAGGTATCATAGCGGCTAATTCTAGTTGAATTCGGAAGAAGGGCTATGATCTCATTTTTTTGAGGGTCTTTGGCTCGAGCTGCTTCAAATATGATTCTCGAACCCTCACTTGAATCCTTTAATCAGAGTGGCCTAGTGATAGGTAAGGATGATTCATCTATGATATAGGTATCCTCAATATTTTTCCATGGTGGCCTTGCTATGGGAAAGTGCGCTATGAGCCTTGTCCCCTTATTTTATGTCTAGGGAGGTCTTGTTATTGGTAAGGGATATGATGTTTTAGTTTTCATATATTGTCAATTTAAGGATATAGATGCTAGCAGAATTTTGAAGAGGGAAATGTTGCTCGTGTCATTGTTGATGAAGATACAATCACAGAGCTGATTAAATTAGGTAAACATTCGATTATTGGTCGATTTATTCTTTCGTCGAGTTTTAAGCCATAGAGGTTGGAGGACTTAGTTTGTTGATTATCCTCTATTTGGGGTGTTATGTCTTGGGGATGTATCTTGATGGGGCATGGTTACTTTAATCATCCCTTCTCTTTTGAGGAGTTTAAGGAAAAGTCTTGGGGGTTTCTGATACATTTCATTCAAGTAGGAATATCTGCATGTTTGATAATGGGATTACAATTTCAATCCTTTTGATCACAATAATTCTTATATATAAGTCTAGGTAAGAATTTATGGTCGCAATTGCATCTTTTGGAACCTAATAATCCTTTATGAAATTATTATTTCTATTGTTTCCTTGATTAAAATTGATAAGGAAGCTAATAACGCCAGATTTGTCCATTATATGTGTTTTCCAGTGGAAAATTACATCTCCTCAACTCCTGTTCAGATTATCAAACTCTAATCACTTTAGGTTGGATTCTCTATGAGAATTGTGTATGAAAAGGTCCCAAATTTTTGGTTGGACTATATGGTGATTGGTTATAAGGGGTACTGCTATACGAGGAATATTTCCTGTAACCTCTATTATTTGAGTATACATTTGGCAAAGGATTGTCGCAAGAAGGGAAACATGGTTCATCCCAGTGATGCAAGGAGAGAGGGTCATGGTCATGCTTCTGGAATTTCTCTCCATGCCTCTCAAATTGATGACACCAATGCAGTAGGTTCTTTAACATGACAAACTCTGGGTCATGGTGACCCTTCTATACAGTCTTCAGGTCTTGGAAATTATTCAAGATAGGCTCAGGGAGATGATCATCCTGGTGGTAATGTTCATCAACTTGTTAAGAATATTTCTCTGTATATACACGAATCATTAATGAGACCTCATGATGTGGAAGTTCATTATTCTAGGGATTGTTCACATCTACTTCCGTGTGGCTCTCAATATGTTGTTACAAATGTGGTTGGCCTTCCAGTTTTTACCCAATGTCTTGTGCTGATGGTTTCCCCTTCACAATCTTCTATGTAAGGTTGTATTGTTAAGCCTATGGTGGTGGAATTCTCAAGAAATGTTCCACCAGAATATAGTGTTTAGTATATAGTGGATAATTATCAGGAGATTCAGAATGTATATAGACTTTTAGAGATTCTTTGTAAATGGAGTAATGTCTCTAAAGATTTATGTGAAAAGGTGAATTAGATGGTTCTATTAGACACCACTCATCTCAGATCTACAAGCAATGAAATCATTATTTCCTTTAAGGAAGTTTCTTTCAATAGAAATGGGAAAATGGTCATTAATGAAGTTTTAACTCTGAATCTTTCAAAAAGAAGGCTGCAGAGGTGCTATTACAATCTTCTAGGGAATTTTCCTACCATATCATTCAAGGAATCATTGATCAAGATCTCATTGGATCAATAATGGTCCATGGTTGTGATTCATGGGATTGTAAATCAAATTAAATCACAATTGGTGGAGGACAATGCTGATGGTGCTAATGTGTCTAACTATGATTTTGAAAATGATACTACTTTATTTATCCAGTAATATGTATTTTTTTATGTGGGCATGTCTCTTTGTGTGACCCTATCCACTCTCTTTCTTTCATGTTTTCTTTTTTTATTTCACCATTAATATATGGTTAGGGGATTCCACTTTCAACATGAATATTTTAATAATATTTAATTATAATTTATGTATAATTATTAATTATTAGTAATTAATATTTATTATTAATTGATAAAAAATTATTAATAATAATATAATATTATTTTTTTCCATGAAAGGGAGAACTCGAATCCCATATTGATGGTCTAGAATGATTTATAGGAAAATACCTATTATAAAAGGGAGCCAAGTGTTAGGGTTTCTATCAGAATAATAGACTACATTAATTTTAGTAATGTTTGATATTAAATAAAAATTAAACTCTACTGAATTATTTTGATATATATATATATAACAAAAATAAATAAAACAAATATACAAACATGTATATTTAAAAAAATATATATATTTTTCTAAAAGGTGGAATCATTGGTGCCTCCTTTCTTCATTAGTTTTCTAAATATTTTCATCCTAACCTTAATTAAATAAATACTTTATATTTAAAAAAACAAATAAAAACCCCCAGAATGAGTGATGTCTTAAAAAATCAAGTTGCATCAGAGCGTGCAACCATTGAGTTGTGATGGAATCATCAAAGGTTTCTATATGGAAATAGTGTGATGTGTCTCTTGGATTCTGAATTGGTGGCATGGAAACATACACCCATGTTTCTTAATTAAATTGACAGAAGTGTTTGTTGTATGAGAACCATGGTAGTTTTAAAACAAAGATTACATCCCTCTCGTATCAGGGCCTTTAGGTCAAAATTGTGATGTTTCATGTGGGAATGAGAACATAGAAAAATCAAGTATGATGACATGAACAATAATGGGTTGAAACTCGACATAACCAATATAGAAGTGTGCTGTAGGAGGAGATTCAAGCATGTTGTTTCGAGAAGAACCTTTGAGGTTGATGCTCCCGGAGGAATAAGGGATGAATTGAATGGTGTGGGATATGCCATCATTCATTTAACATGTTATCCTCATTGTCATTAACCTTTAAATTACTCCTTTGGTATTGTTCCCATGATCTAAAAATGTGTTATGATTTACTTGTCAAATCGATGCTTAGGGGTGAGCAGTTTCAGACCCATCTAGCAATTGTTTTACGTAATGGGTGGAACACAAGTCATTGAGTTTAAAGAGGAATTTGTGAGATGATGAAAACTATGATCCTAATTTGGGGAGTAGGATTTCAATTATAGTTAATGTCTATTAAGGGGTTTTATGTAGCGTTAGATGGGATATTATCCTTGACTTCAACCAATGGTTGGTCTTGGAGTGGTCATAAGTGCTTGCATTGTGGTGCATTGGTGCTCATTGTATGGAATGATGGTGGAAGTGGACAATTGAAGATTTAGCCATAGGAGTTTCAATGGATTTATGGTAAGGATTTCAGTGGGTTTATCAATATGAGCATTGGGTTCCATTTAGATTTAGAGAACTACGTTCGAGACTATTCATGATGCATCAACAAGGGTAGATGGGTGTTTAGAGAGAGATCAGTTGGCAGAGGTTCAACTTGTGTTCTTGGGTGAAGGTGGAGGTGGTGATTTTACAACCAAATTAGGCATGCCATACTATATAATGAAAGTAAATTATGATTTTTGGTTTATTATGTGGTATGTTTATGTGAATGTTGAATCAAGGCCTCATGTCAAAAAAGATATTATGATTGAGACAGTGAGTTCTGGAGAAGCGATATGATGAAATTGGACTAGTGTAAACCTATGGAATCAACCAAAAAAAATGATAATGTCAACATTTGGATCTTTTTAATTCCACCAGATGTAATATTTTAGTGTATAATGTTTAAAGTGATTACTGTAGTGATTGAAGGGTTGATGTGATTTCAGTGGAGAAGTTATTTTTAGGTCAGTTGGTCAGGTAATAACTAACGAAAGGGTAGTAAATCATTTTCTCCTAGAATGAGCCTTATGTAATAAATATAAAAGTTTAATCTATTGGACTTTTATGTTATTAGGGGTACATATAGGGAATGATTTTTTATACTGTGGGAATATTGTAAGATCCCATGCTCTATGCAGACGCTTGAATTTTCATAGGAGTTTTGAGTTTTTCTTTGGTGAACTTGACTTATTTTGAATCGGTGTCTGAAATGGAATTTTAGATGTATTTACTTCAAAATGGGTGTTTATTGATGTTTCATAAGGACCAAGGGGTACCTTAGGTTATTGTATAAGTCATGAGAACATTAGAGTTTGAAATTTCAGTTTTAGTGGAAATATCATGGGGTGCACGGTAAATTCTATCCATGCACCCCAACATTGAAATATGTTTTTACAGGTGAAAATTTTTTTACACTATGTGTGCATAAGAAGAATCCATGAAACAAGTCACGGAGGGTTATAAAAATGGAGATCAGGGTTGGATCATGATTTCCAAACTGTATGGTACAACCGTGAGGGATGGATGTTTCAGTACAATGTAGAAAACACAGTTAGAACAATGTTTAGAAAACTGTGTGGCCAAACCATTTCCCCTTTCATAGTGGGGTTTTATGACCTTTCCCATAAGGGTTTTTAACTAAAACCATCCCATTTATCATCTAATTCTTGGCCCAGTGGCCTCATACACACCATCATTCTCCTCCCTCTACTCTATGGTGAACCTCCCTCTCTCTCTTCTTATCTGATTTCACATTTGTCTATGAATTTGGAAATTTATAACTTAGGCTATGATTATGTTTCCTCTACTCCTAAATTTAAACTAAATTATAGTTTTTACAATTAGTTTTATGAGAAATTATTCCATCTCATAAATGTAAAATCATTCTGAGATAATGGGGATTATGTGTTTCTTATCAAGAGGATGTCCCGAGACTACGTTTTCACATCGCCTGCCGTAATTTTGTTAGAGGTATATGGCTAAGTGATTAAATAATAGGGTTTTTGGAAATTTTTTTGTCTTAGATTATAGTTTTATTTCTGGTTGATCTGGATTTATACTGATTAATTTCTTGAATATTGGCACAAACCGCTGGAGGTTCACCGGTCTTGGCATGGGTATGATCCGGGTATATGATAAGTGGTTTTTATTTTTATTCTATGTTGTTCATGTTGATTATTTTTTCTTAAATTTTTAGTTAATTAAAATGATATTATAATTAATTAAAATTGGTAATTTGGGTGTGATCTAGGGTTGTGTATTGTTTGGGTGTTGGTCGATGGAATTGGATGAGATTGGGTGGTGGGTTATCGAGCTAAGAGTTAAAGTGGAAGGGTTTCATTTTGGTACGCAGTCACTATTTTATCCCGTATTATTTTTTTTATTTTCAATGTTAATGGGTTTTTGGTTATGTTGACATATTGAGTGTTGACCATAGAATTAATATTAGAACATTAGATATGAATTAGGCAAAATTCCAGAAGGTTTCTTTAATGGTGAACTCATTTGGATGCCTCATTGAGACTTAGACCCTATGAAATAGCTATACAAAAGTGTGGAATATATTGGTTGTAATTAATGTAAAGATTGTAGAAGTATTTTGAGAGATTATATACTATGCCCTTATTTATAAAATAAATTCCTTTGTAATTATAATTGTTTTTCCTTATTTAATACTTTGGTAACCAGGGATTTTTTTTAAAAAAGGATGTTTGTCTTGTTGAAAAAGTAATCACCCTTTCTTACAAAATTGTTTTGGAATTAATATTCCAGAGGTGTTAATGAACCTCTTTAAAGGGAAATTAAAATGGAATGCGTTATATTAGAAGTGAAAACTCAAAGTGGCTAATAAACAAGGAAAATTCAGATAGCCTTTCATGAAATGAAATGCGATATCATTGGAAGATCTCAACTTGTTAATCTGGTTAACCTTGATTTATAAAAAGGTAATTAATATTTATATATTGAATTTATGATTTTTTTAAATGAATTGGAACTATGAAATGTATTGTATAATATTAAAGTGTGAGATGGGGTTAGTGTAGTAAATTTTAAATATTGTAGTTTTAAATACCTTTAGAAATGGAAAATTGAGGTGGCCATATGAAAGATTAATTGTGTAAAATGTAAACGTATTTTGGAAGTTATGACACATGAGGTAGGGAATGTTGGGATGATAAAATAAATTCCACATGATGCTTGATGATTGATAATTCCAGGTTGAGTACCCGGATTCCATTCGTTAAATGAGTTAGGAATTCCACGATGTGGTCTAGGGATTCCACTTGATACCTAATGTTTGGGACAACCATCGTGGCTACGATGATTTTTTATAACACATTATTATTGGTAATTCTAGTATGGGTGTCAAATTCCATGGTAATGTCAATATGAGTTCTTGAATTCCATGTGATACTTTGAAAATAATAGGGAATGTCAGGATGAGTTCTTGGATTACATGTGGTTACTTCTGGAGGTGTAGTCATTGCGACATCCACAATGACACTATAACATTGTTTGAAGTAAGTAGGAACCAAACTTTGGCATCACCATGGATCTCATGAAATCATGAGTATTTTCTTATTTATATTTTTTTTTGAATTTCTCTCTTCTCTCTATTGTACCTCAGATGCCCTTTATTATCACACTGGATATATAGGGACAACATTGTTGGTAGCCCACTCCTACATGGTCCTCCATGAAACATGGGTGACTAAACAGATGTAACATATTTATAGGACCAATCCAGGGTAAAGCCTCGATGGCGTGGTATTCTGGTTAGGCTACATGGACATAGCTTAGGATCATGGAAATGGGCTAGGATCTGTGACTGTTTTTTCATGTTTCATCCAATTTTGTCTTTTGGGTTTATTTGGGTTTGATGTATGTATGACCCGTCATGAATGTATGAATGCTTGATTCACAGTATTATATTTATTTTTTCCAAGTATGTTTTTATCTTCTTACCATTGGTGCTTTCTTTTATGAGGTTCCTTTGGGATATCTATCATGTTTTTTTGTTTTCCTTCACTTTTTCACTATCGTTTTACTCTGTTATGTGGTTTTAGTCACTATATTTTCCCACCATAGACCCATGATACTATTTGATATCCTCTGACATATGGGGAGGTGTGCTTGAGGTATTATAATGCTTTTGAGTCGGGGAGTTACAATACATGTATACACATACACAAACATACAATTACATACATGTGAATGCACTTACATACTCATACATATGCATACATACACATAGTAGATAAACATACAGATTCCACATAAACATAAACATATGTACACGTATACTCATGGAATATACATACATATACACATACATGCATGTACATCCACAAGCATACACATACCCATATGCATACACAAACACATACGCATATACACACAAACATATACTTACTCATATATACACATAGTTATGCGCATACATACACACACAAACATACATTCATGTACACATAAACACACACACACGCAACACATATATATCAGTACAATAAATATATTAACACAAAAACAAATGTGCACGTACAACCACATACAAACACCTGCATACACATACATACAACATGTACGTGTATTTTAAATAATTTAATATGAATATAAATTTATAAATTCAAATGTGATATATTTAATTTATTATTTTAATTTATATATTTATAGAATTTTTTAAATTAAATACAAATATATTATATTTATATTCATTTATTCTTTTTTTAAATAATGTATATAAATATAATATTGAACATTTAAATTGATTAATAAAAATTGGTATTTTTTTACATTTTAAATAATGAAAATAATACAAATAAATTTTTTATAACAACATTATTACATAAATAATATTTATATAATATATTTACATACATATATATATATACTTATTGTTATATATATCTTATTTAAAAATATATATAAGTATGTATATATAAATTAAATTTATCATTATATCATTTATCATCACTTTATTCTCACCATTAAAGGTGGAGATTTTATTAGTGCTAAGAAAAGTGTTGATAAAGGGTGGATTTATCATTGATGAAAAACATTGATAAAATGATCCACTTTATCAGTTTTTAGTTCGTGATGATAAACATCCCTCCCCCTCTACCGACGCTTGTTATTTTGCATTGATAAATGTTAGTGCTGAATATCACACGATCTGTAGTCATTGCTGATAAACATCCCCCTTTTATCAATACTTTTTTTGGTATTTGGTGGTGGATATATGTTCTATTAATATATAACATAATAATAATTAATATTTTTGTTATAAACCCTTATTTTCAAATGATTTTATAAATTAATGAAATGAAAAAATTCTTAGTGAGATCAGTGGGTAATATGCATGGATTGTGGATGATCAAAGAAACTGAATATATGTTTTTATGGTATGGATTTTTGGTTTCCACATTAAAAATTGATTTTCATGTAATAATGAAATAATTATGGATGTTCGAGAAAGGCATGTTATTGGATAAAAATATTGAATTATGGTTTATTTAAATTTGTTTGGATTTGATTTACAATATAAACCATAACAAGTGGTTTTATTGATATTTGATTTTATTTTTATTGAAAGCATCCCATTATTTCATTTTTATATCCAAATTAAATTAGATTTATCTTCTTTTTTAGTATTTTTATCTAAATATGTACTGTTTGATTTTTTTTGGACCTCAATGTGAAAATACAATTTTGATTTAAATGTACAGAATTGAATGTATTTTTTGGAAATAATTTTGAATTTATTTTTTTTGGAAATTTAATTTAAATGTATGGTTAAGATTATACGTGTGGAAAATACAATAATCGGTTTATTTTTGTAATATTAAATTTAAAAATGCATATGAGGTGATCATAAAAAATGCACTAGGAATGTCATGAAATATATTTTTCATTTCTTTTTGATATTAAATTATAAAAATACAAATATATAAATAAAAACATTAATAATAATTGTATTTAATTTGTTTTAATAATTTTTTAAAACTTTCATTAACAATATAAATGAATAAATATTTACTGTTATAAAAAATGTATTTAAATATTTTTAGTTATATTTTTAATAATCATTACAAACTATATAAATGAATAAATTTCTTACACTAAATAAAAAAATATAGTAATATTTATGAGTATTTAAATTGTATTTATTTAAATAAATAACAAATAAATATAATTTAATAATAAAAATATAAATGTGAAATTCACTATCCATTACATTTAAAAATTATTCCATTTTTTTAATGTTTCATCGATGCTAACATGCGCACTAAAAAATGAATAAATAAACATGATAATATAAATTACATAAAAATTAAAGAGGATAAATATTTTTAATCAAATAAATTTAAAAAAGTTAAAAATGAATATATATTAAAAATTGCTTTTCAAAAATAATAAAAAAATAATCTATAAATGAATAATGTTTTAAACACAAAGAAAGATATTTTAAAAAATCCATAAATAATATTTATATTAATTAAAATTATTTTAAAAATAATAAATTTTGATGAAAAAATGTATAAATAAATATTAAAAATTGAATGCAAAAAAATTAAATTAATGCATATTAGCAATGAATAAAAATAGAAATATTTAAAGTGAATAAATATTTAAATGAATAAATAATATTGAATGAATAATTATTTTTTTATAATTTTTTAAATATCATTAATAATATTTGTATTTAAATATTTGATAGAATATTTAAAAAATAGTAATACATAAAAATTATTATTAACTAAATAAATAAATAAATATTTAATGTTATTTAATTCTTTATTTCAAATCTCTATGACAATTGCTAATTATTTTATTTTAATATAGAAACAAAAAATATTATTCCGAATCTAATAATAAATATCAGTATTTAATTATCTCAAATTATTCTGACAAATTATGTTTAGGAATATATTCCGTTAAAACTGTCTATTTTTCAATGAGTTTTGACTTTGGAATTTCATCTGTGCGTGTCCGATGTCATAATATCCAAATATCTTCGATGATGATTATACTGAAAACTCCATAATTTCCTATATTAAGTTATCCGTTATAATCTCAATCTGAATGAAATGTTTAAATTAGCATGGTGGGAGGAACCTTGAGACCTTAAAACGACTATGATTCACGTGTCCTCTATTCTGCTATTTCAGCCTTTGTATATCACTGACCAATCTGCTACGCCCTGACAGGTGCTTTAATTCCTTGTAGATGATTATTGTGGGAAGCGAAAAAATGACTCACATCCCTCTCCGCCTCATTCGAGATGGAGAAGCACTAGTGGTAGATTATTCTATTGAAAACACTCTCTAAGAGGGAAATCCAAAGATTCAGGGAAAAGATGAAATTCAGGGCTATTCGTATTGTCAATATTATCAAGCATTCATTGAATGTATTTATTTGTGACTTCAGCTGAAAACTTATACAAGTATAATGAATCTTGATTTTTTGGTTCTATAAAAGTTTTTATTTTTTCACATTCATCATTTCTGCTTGAAAAGAAACATATCCCCCATTCTGAAGGTCTTGTACATATGAATTTGGAAAAATATAACCCAACATTACACACACACACACAATCAATGTAAAAATACTAAAAAATTAAGAAAATTACAATTATAAACAATTGTAAATACAAATATTTATAGATTAATAGAGAAATATATAATAAAATATCAAGTTGAACGCATAAAGGTAAAATCATTAAATGAATTTGGGGTAATTAAAAAACAACATCTTATAAACATTGAGTAATAAATGTAACATTTTTAAATTAGAGCATGTCTATTAAAAATATCTATTTTCTGACTATAAAAAGCTAATCTTAAAAAAACTTAACGGGAAAGCCTTTCAATATATTTGAAAAAGGATGTTGAAGTTATGTACATCACCATTGGGATTCAAAGTTAGATCCAATGATAGTGCATTAATTTTTTATAAAAGAATCTATGTTTTTAACAATTTCATATTTTTTAAATATATAATTATTCTGCCTAAAATATTTTTGTTTTCAAATTTTTTTTATTTTTTTATTTACTCATATTTTACCAATTTACATTTTTATTTTATAAATTTTAATAAATTATGTATAAAATGAGATAAAAATTAATTATATATATGAATTATATTAGATTTCTAATTAATCTTGGAATGACTTCAATTATTAAATTAATCTTTTCATAGTATCCCCGATATTTTTAATGTACAATTTTATTGTTTAACATTATTGTAAATATGAGGGAACATATTTTTAGTCAGTAATGTCACATTACTTGAGATTAAATGATATGGGTTACGTATTTTTGAAATTATTCTCGAATGATAGATTTTTTAATGTCCAGGTCCTCTTCAGTTTATTCCTTTGTGAAAATGTGGTTCTAGAGGTGTTCTAGGAGGTTATGGAAGCGTATTTCAAATATTTTCCAGAATTTCGATTTTTCCAATGGTAGCTTGTTTCTCCAGTGGGTCTAGAACAATGAGTCATGAGGGATGAGTTACCAATGGTGACTCTCAATGGTGACTTGCAATGTTAGCACACTGAACTGTGACTCACCAAATGGTAGCTCATCAAATGTTCACTCATCTAACATGGATTCATCCAACAACGAGTCATCGAACAGTGACTCATCCAATAGTGATTCATCCAATTATAGCTCTTCCAATGGAGAGTCATCTGATAGTGACTTGTCCAATAGTGAGTCATGGAAATTGTTTCCAGTTTCCTACAATTTCACGTCATTGATATTGTGTTTGATTTAAAATGCATTCAAATCCATTATTAAGGGATTTAAGTCCGATTAAAAGATCATAAAACATATCTAAATTTTCCTAAGGGTCCAATTTCCTTTACCCAGTCAAAATGCGTAATCTGGACCAAATTTTCCTTTAATGGAAAATCTAAACAATATCTAAACTACTTCTCCATTTATATTTTCAAAAGGGCCGAGATACCTTTTTACCTTGTTCTTTATTCTTGTTTTTTAATTTTTAGCGGATTCCCAAAGTTATTCCTCCCATAGGAGTCATGTGATTGAACTTTTATCCATGGATCGTGTTCCCCACGGAGTTTTCCTACTACATGCTCAGACCCTGTTTTGGCGAAACCATGAATTTTCAACACATATTTGAAATAAGAGAAGTTTTAACTTCATTATTCTAGGTTACTTTATTTATTTCCTCATGTTTCTCCTTACCATGTGTTGGAATGTGATCTCTATGCTTCTAATGGAGCTTTCTCGGTTTGTTAGTTGGTGGGGTGGGGTGGCGGCGTCCTCGTGTGGATGCAGTCATTTCATGAGAGGTGATCATGATCCATTATGTGTTCTATTCTTATGAGAGGAATGAATGAAACCATTTGAGGTAGGGGATTCATTTCGTCTCTAGTTATTTACATGAAATCATAGAGGTATCATGATTTATCCCTTTATATCGTAATAAAATTTACATAATAAACATTTGATCCAGATTAAAAATTGGAATCAATAATATATTGTTTCTTTATACCGTGATAACGTTTTTCCTCTTTATTTAATAGATAATGTGTTATCTATGCTTTGCTTGGTTAACATGTTTTTCTTTATAGAAATAAGTAATGAACAAAAATCCGAAATTAATTGAAAATTTATTGGAGAATGGTTTAAACATTCATGTTTAAGTAATCTGATAGTATTTGTTTCTCAGGATACCCATAGTTGGAACCTGTGAATAATGAATCGGTTAATTTAAGATAGAATAAAAGAATCGGTTGTGTGATTAAATATAAAGCCTTTTTGGGACCCGAGTTTCCCATTTTTTGTAAGGTCGAGTGTCATATGCTCTCGACCCATTAGAGATCATTATGTGAAAGATGGATAACTTGTTTAGGGCCAAAATCCTAACTATTTTGTTTCTTTTCTATTGATTGTGATGTAATGTGAGCATGGGATGGCTATTCCTGGATGGATGTTCTGGTACCTGGGGAAGGGATTCCCTGTTATTGTGGCAGAATTTGATGCCTAGAGTGGCGAGATGCATCAGCTAATGCATGTTGATGTCGTGGAGAACACCAGAAATGATGGAAGATGTTGAATCTGGGCTTACCCATTGATATTATAGTTGTATTCTTGTTGAATCTATTGTTTTTTATCTTCTTTTCTCTCCCCACTACTTGATGTAACTAGTTTTTCTGACTCTCCTTCTAAAATATGTAATGATTTGCAATGTATTCCATTTGCTTTCTATGTTTATCATCTCATAGATGGATGGGTATATTCTCTTGATATAGGTGGAATGGACTCTATGGGTTTCTCATCTATTCACCATGTTGATCCCTTTATGTTTGGTAGAATAAATTTTTTTCTTAAAATACATTGAAATATAGAAATATGGAAAGTGGTAATGTTGTTAATAAATGAATAAATGTGTAACCCATGTCATTGGAGCTTGCTGGGATGAAATGTTTGGGTTGTATTAATGAGAAACCCTAGACTCAAATTGCTTATGTCTAAGGGGGATGGATCTTTTCTATAATACTAATGAAATGTAATGTGGAATTGATAATAGTTTATTAAAGGTTTGATAATTAATTAACATAACTTAAAATTGCTGAAAAAAGATAAATATTATTAATGAAGCTCCTTAAAATTGTGGTGTGATTATAGGATATCTAGTCATAGAGTGGAGAGATTCATCGGTTTATGAATGTGGGTGTAAGGAAGGATAATGAAGATGATGGAACGAGTTGAAGCTGGGCTTACCTGTTGATATGAAAATTAGACACTTTTTTAATATGTTGTCTGTTTATCTATTTTACTCACCCCAATACTTTTGGAAATAGGTTTTTCATACTCTCCTTCAAAAAGTGTTAAATACATGTGTGGTATACGACATGCTTTACGTGTTTTGGTTCTTGTCAATGGATGATTCTATGCTCCTATTATAGGTGGAAAAGACTTGATGTGTAACTCATATACTCACAGTTTTGATCCCCTTGTGTCTGGTAGCATAGAATATTTTCCTAAATTATATGAAAATATGAAAATATGGAATGTTGTAATGTTGTTAATAACAGAATTAATGTTTAACTGATGGGTTTGGAGCTTGCTGAGATGCAAAGTTGGAGTTGTATTTATGAGAAGCCGTGTACTATGTTTTCTTATTCCCGGAGGGTATGGATCCTTGTTATAATACTAATGAAATGTAATGTGGAATTTATAATATTTAACTAATGTTTAAATAGTTAATTAAAATAATGTAAAATTGATGAAAAGTGATGATGTAAATTAATGAAGCTCTTTAAAATGGTTGTGTTCTTAAAGGATACATGTTTTTTGTAGTGACAGTTAGGAGTCGGGGAGACATGAGCTACAATTGAGTGTAAGACTAGGTTATTAACATAGTGTGGTTTTGAGATATATTATATCCTATACTTTTTTGTGTTTTTATATGCTACTACACCCTACCGGTTAGGGAAGCGACACCCGAGGGATTCTGAGCCCTAGCGGTGTTTTCTCCAATATCTCAGTGGGAGGATGGATGGTTGGATACCCTCTTTGACCCCACACTATTATCTTGGTAGTTACCTGTGCCGATATTCATTATAATGACCAATAAATTACATACATTGTTATTATATCAGAATTAATGATTATTTATTAAAACATATAACAAAACCATGACAGGGCTGTATAGGTATAGTGTCTTAAAATACTGGGAAACATAAACAACTAGTTCATAAAACATCAACATTGTCTAACATTTAGTTCATCATAACATGACTCATTTTGTAACATCATATTTAATACCTTTCTTCCTAGACTTTAAAAAATAATCATACAAAAGGGTGAGCTCAAAATCTCAGTAAGGCTAAACAAAGGATATATCAATCATATTATATTCACAAGAACTTAACATTTGAAAATATTATCCCGCATAAGATATCATAATATCATGACATTGGATAAATAATATAAGTGAAATGTAATCCCAACAATCATAACATAAGACTTGAAACATTTTTTCATACACACAAACGCATATAAAATCATTTCATATTAGTCAAGTCTTATTTCCAAGACCATCATAGTGGACAAAGTCCATTACTGAATCGAGTACAACCCTCATTCCAGTACTGTATCACTGAACTAGATCAACATTTTATTTCATCCATTTATATCTCATGAGATATAAATCTTTACCAAATGCATTTGATGGTGATATAGGTCCCACCCTTCTAATAATGAAACCATTCTTATGTGTTTCACAAAATCACAAATCATACATCATAGCATAACCCATGAAATTTAATGGGATTCTTAAACATCATGCCATCATAACATAATCCATAGATGATAAAAGGACTTCATAAAAATAATTCCATCATAAAGTAATCAAATAAATGCAATAATAGAGATATCAAAGTAACCCTATATCAACATATATGAAAAATAGTTTTGATTAAACACTTGAACTTAGTTCTTGAAGAAAATATCCTTTTTTCTTATAAACCATGTTATATTATAAATAGGTCCTGAAATTTTAAAATAAAATATTTTCATTGAAAATAAACATTAAACTTTTTAAAGTATGCTTAATGGAAATAATTTTTTATGAATGCAAAATAATCCATTCATGTCGTATAAGTTAACAAAATTCTCTTTGTACTTTTTCCAGAAAAGTCAAAAAGTACATCGTATGATAAACAAAAGAATGATTCCTTCCCAACCATATGGAAAATGTAAAAATGGATAAAAATAAATTTAAACAGAAATAGAATAATATTATGCATCTTATGAGAATATTTTTTGAAAACATGGAAATTGATGATAAATATATACCCTGTAGATATTTACGAATAAACAATCTTAGATAAAACATGATTGGAAAAGTAATCCATAACAATAAGTTTGATATAATTGTTATGTGTTTGAATCTCCTGTATAATGATTTAAATAATTTGTCTGATTAATTATAGAATCATTATAATTTTTATGATAACATTTATGATCATATTTTCATGCCTTTGTTGGTAACATTTCATTGTTTCTCAATTTTCGGGTATTAACTGCTTTGTGTTCTTATGTATGTTTTGTTAGATAATTCCTCATTCCTATTTTTAGGTTAGAGTAATATAATTTATATAATTGTAATATTATAATATATATCATATATATTCTTTTTATTCATTTATATAATCCCGATTTAATGAAGATTACGTAGTACGAATCACATCACACTGTGGAGACGGTAAGCCGCACGTACGCACGAGCGACGATATCGTATCCATAATTGTATAGTGGTATTGAATTGGATGGTTAATATTATATTATAATTAGTACCATGTAATATTAATCATATATAGTTATTTTCTCCATCATTATACCCATCCAAGTAAGGTGATTGTGAAAAACATAATACTCCATGGCGTAGAGACGGTAAGCCGTACGTACACACACGTGGTGATTTTGTTATTCATAGGATGGATGGAATGAGAAATAGGGTTATTTCATATTTATAATAACATATTAGTATATTATTTATACTGATGTATTTACATTATAATGAAACAACCAGATAAGCGTATGTATAAGAAGAAATAAATTTGAATGAATCGGTGGAGGAGATTACCTCTTCCTCAACGTGCCTCTTTTAAATCTCTTCTTAGGTAACAAGAGTTAGTATTTTGAGAATACCAGAACCTATAGAATGTTAAAGGGTAATTTTATAAGATAAATGGGAAGTTCTTGGCTGAGATTGAAGGCTCAAAATAGAGTTAAGTGGAGAGGGAGGAGATTCCCTTTTATAAGAGAGGAGAGGAAAACTTTAAAAAAAACATCAAAATATTAATTAATTATAAATTAAATTTCGACTAAAAAATATCCAAATCATATTTAATTATAATATAAGATGTCTTTGGTTCGAATAAACATCATCCAATTAATTTTTTTCATGTTTTTAATATTTTTTTATCTTTATCTTTTTGGGGTTTCCCTTATTTTACCCTTTTTAATCTTACTGTGATGTCATGTTATTTAAACATTGTGGGTTAATGTAATTACCATATCCTATTAAACGACCAAAAAAAGTTAATTATGACATATTTGGACTTATATTATCCATTTGGACGGATTTTAGATATTTAGTAATTTGATATTGGTTAATAAACTATTTTATTTTTTAAGTTAAGAACTGTGCCAATTTTGGACACTATTCATACATGACTTTTTAAAAATTCATAAAGACGTTATTACATCGAAAATAAGGAATTAATTCAAAGATAATATGTCAATGTCACCCAGAAAATTCGTGTATGACATCAAAATAACCAAATTATAATTTTTTTAATATTTAAAAATTCATTTATTTGAATATTTCATTAATGATGTAATCACTACATCATATTGTGTCATAAATAAAACTATTTATATAATATCTATAAACTATTAATAAAATAACAAGATTTAAAAAAAATTAGATTTTTAATGACTATTTATATGCATATATATCAGTTATATTAACCTATATTAAAATTGATTTAGTAAAAGATATATGTTTAGATTATAATTATCCTTACTTTAAATTAATTATAATAAAATGTCATTTTTATATCCATGTGAATCCATTGGGTCCAAAAATATATCCAAATATTAACATGGTCGAAAATATCAAAAAAAATTGGATTAAGAAACATTTTAGGATAGTTTTATATTATTATGTTATTATTTTTACCCTTATTTACAAGATTTACCCTTTAACCATGGTAAATAAAATAATTACTGATGTTAATATTCATAATGTACAAAAATAAAAGGTACATATTCAAAAAATTTGGATCTTTTTATTCTAAATATGAAATCCATTTTTCCAAATTCAAAATATAGAAGTTGCAGTAATTAAATTAAAATTATTCTCACTGTTGAAATGAGAAAACATGTTTTAATAGTTAAACCATGGAAAAAGTTTTAAATGTTTTTACATATGAATAAAACGTAAAATTAATAATAATGACATAAATTATATGAAATGGTAAAAATATAATCTATATATAATTTAAAATAACTAAATATTATAAATTATCCATATAAATTATCTCGATGAAAAAAGTTGTTTTTAATTAAAATATAGCGTATTTTTACTATTCATCAAAACATTAAAGTGGTCAGAAAAATATTAGATATTTTTACAAAGTATATTTTTATATCGCACATATAAATAACATGTTTATGTTGTCTTATAGAAATTATTAATGTGCCAATGTGCTCATTTAAAATGGATTCCCCATTCAATGTTGTAAAATTAACCTTAAAAAAATAGGTTCGTGTGCATTAAATAGGGTTTTATTCTTACCCTATGACTAAAATATCCATTTGATGAATATAAAAAAAATTAAATGTGTATATAACACATATATATCATTACCAAATGTAACTCTGTACAAATATATAATTGATTTATATTTTTCATAAATAATAAATAGCCAATGAATTCATAATGTATTTTCATAAGTTAGTTATAATTTTTACTGCTAACCATGCGACCAGGCTATAACAATAATTTTTTATTAAGGGAATCTCCTGGTTCCTTTATACTCATGATTGTGTGCAAAGTAAGCTACTGAATGATAAAAATTATTTAAAGAAAATATTTCATAAAAACATCCACGTGTTACATTCTAACCCCCATAAGATGAATTTATCCCTTGAAATTAATCACTAGGAAATTAATAGATGTGGATACATCTCCCTAATCATATCCTCAAGTTACCCTATAGATTATTCTAATTAGTGGTTCCTCATTAAAACTTTACCAATGCGAGTGGTCTTGTTTCAAGGAACTTTTTTTCTACGATCCATAATCACTATCAATTGTTCTTCATAAGAATGATCTTGCTACAGTGGTGTGACTTCTATGAATAGTACATGTGAATAATCAGGAATGTACTTTCTCAGGAGAGATACATGGAACACATCATTAACTTCAGATATATTTGGTAAAAGCACCAGATTATAATCAACCATCCCAATACGATCCATTATTTCAAAAGCACTGATATACCTAGAGCTCAGCTTTCCCTTCATTAAAAATCTCATTACTCTCTTCTATGTAGATATTCGTAGGAACACCTTATCACCCACTTCAAACTCTAGGTCTCTTCTATGGTTTCCAACATAACATTTTTGTTGACTCTAAGAATCGCTTATGTGTTATTGAATAGATCTGACCTTTTCTGCCATTTCATCAACAAGATCAGGTCCCAATAGCTTTCATTCTCCAGATTCATCCCAACAAGTTGGAGTTCTGCACTTCTTTCCATAGAGATCTTTATAAGGAACCATTTTAATACTGGGTTGAAAGTATTTTTATCTTAAAACTCATCTAATGGTAGGTTTTGATCCCAACCACCTTACAATTCCATAGATAAAGCTCTCAACATGTGTTCTAGAGTTTGAATCTTCCTCTCACACTAACCATCTATCTATGGATGATAAGCAGTGTTGAAACTTAACTCTGTATCCAAAGCATGCTAAAGACTTCACCAAAACATCAAGGTAATCCTTGGATCCCTATAGAATATAATGGAAAGTGGTACACCATTAAATCATACCACTTCCTTTACATATATCCAAGCAAGATGCTGAAGAGATAAATCCTCTCTAATAGAAATGAAGTGTTCCAACATCATAAGGTGATCAACTATAACCCAGATAACATTATTTTCATTGGATGTTTTGTGAATTCAGATGACAAAGTCCATAGTGATGTTTTAACATTTTCATTATTGTATGGGTAATGGTTTAAACATCCCCTTAAACTTATATCTTTTATCCTTAACTTGATGACAAACCAAGAATTGAGAGACATAATCAGAAACATCTCTTTTTATTCCATCCCACCAGAAGAACCCTTTTCGGTACCAACACATATTTGTGATTCTAGGGTGAATATAAAATGAATAACTCTGAGCCACATCCAAAATATCTTTCTTTAATTCAGGTATGGGAGGAACACCAAACAAATTCTATAACCTCGTTATTTCATCACAATAAAGGATTAATTTTGGAACATTTATCACCTTCTTCTGTAACTCTACGTCTTCCATCTGTGATTCTTTAATATTAACTTGTATAGATGGTTGAACATTCATTTGAAAAATATTAGATTTATCCCCTTCCATTATAATTCCAAGATCCATCCATTTAAAATCCATAAATATTAGAGCTTTTGTGATCCTCCTCATGAATAAGGTAACAAGGTCTTTTTGACTTAAATTATATGCCACATTATTCTCTTTCCCAAGGTGAAAATGTATTGAGAAGTCATAATCTTTAATCAACTCCAACAATCTTATTTGGTGCATATTTAGCTACTTTTGTGTGAAAATATACTCAAAACATTTATGATCTTTATAAATATAAAACCTTTCACTATAAAGATAATTCCTCCATATATTTAATGCAAAGATTATTGTAGCTGACTCCAAATCATGAATTGGGTAATTTTTCTCATGGATTTTCAACTGTCATGCGGAATAAGCTATCACCATATCATTTTTCATAAGAACACACACCAACCTCTTCTAGGATTCATCACTATAGATCACAAACCTTTTTCCACTACAAGGCAGTGTGTGAACAGGTTCACTGGCTAACCTTCTTTTTAGCTCTTTGAAATTCTCTTCTCATTGCTCCATCCAAATGAACATAAATACGTTATGAGTCCACTGGGTGAGTGGATTAGATAATAGTGAAA
Source organism: Viscum album (assembly GCA_963277665.1). Classification (NCBI taxonomy): domain Eukaryota; kingdom Viridiplantae; phylum Streptophyta; class Magnoliopsida; order Santalales; family Viscaceae; genus Viscum; species Viscum album. The sequence goes on from OY728164.1 coordinate 1,824,911,491, forward strand.
AATCACTCACTAAATGTTGATAATATCCATCGAAACCAAGAAAACTTCATATATCAGTTATTGTTGTTCGTCTTGACCATCTTTCAGTAACCACTATTTTTTATGGATCCACATATATTCATTCTCTTGAGTTTATGTAACACAAAATTAAAACTTTTTGAATCCAAAATTCACACTTGTTAAATTTGGAATAATTATTATCATTTATCAGGGTATTTAGTATAATTTTCATGTGATCTTCATGTTCTTACATTCACATTTAATAGAAAATAATATAATCTATAAAGACTACCACAAACTGATCAAGATAGTCTCTAATGACTCTATTCATTAGATCCATGAAGATAACATGGGAATTAGTAAGACCAAATGTATTCACTAAAAATTCATAGTGTCCATACCTAGTATGGAATTAAATCTTTGTTATATCCTCATTTTTTACCCTTAAATGATAATACCCTGAATAAAGATCAATCATGGAAAAGTACTTATTGAATGATAAGTTCTTGAAATCATCCCATTACATGGACTCAATTTCAACTCTTTTCGTCATATTATTGATTAGATTCCACCATTGATCTGCATCACCTTCAAAACGATATACTACTAAGCTAAATTTGTCCTCTTCAGAACACTGTAGAACTGAAAATATCTTTTCAATGGTACTAATCCATTGTTTATCCACTAATGGATCAGAAGACCCACTAAATGAAGGTGTTATCTGCCTTATGAATGATTCAATAGTGTGTTGCTCGATATTTTTTCCATTTGGATGTCTGACGTGATTCATATATTGAGAATGCAATGTGGGTATGGCTATATGTTTTCTCATTCCATTTCCTATAACATTTGGTTCCTCGCGGGGACAATCATTTCATTACCCATCACATTCATCGTTAACGTGGTTCCTTTGGGTTCCAACCATTGACTAAAACCAAGAAGCATAGTGTGAGAAACACTAATTATAACAGAAAAACCACCTAATCAATATTGAAATTTAAATTTAGCACACTATATGTTTTTCATGGTTATTTATAAAACACTAGGATTGTATCCTATACGTAAACATATCGTTATGGTTCTTACTAGGTCTTTCTTATCCTAGTTTCCAATGGTTAACAGTAACCACCCTATAATACTAACTATAACGACCCATACTTTACATAAATTTTTATTACATCATAATTGAACATTGTTTATTACAACAAATAATAAAACCATGATAGGACTTTATATGTATAGTGTATTTAAAAACTAGGAAACATAAATAACTTGTTAATAAAACATCTACATTGTCTCTCATTTATTTCTTCATAACTTGAATACTTTTTGGCGTATCATATTTAACACCTTTTTTCTATCCTGGGGAAAAGAAACAAACAAAAGGGTGATCTCAAATGATCAGTAATGGTAATCAAAGGAAATATCAATCATATCATATTAATAAGAACATAACTTTTGAAAATCATATCCTGCATAAGAGATCAAAATATCAAGACATGGGATAAATCATAGAAGGGAAATGTAATACCAATAATCATAACATAAGACCTGAAATATTATGGAATACACACATAATCATATAAAATCTATTCATATTAGTCAAGGATCATTTCCTAGACCATCAGAGTGGAAAAAGTCCATCATTGAACCTTGTTCACTCCTTGTTCAAGTCTTCTATCATTGAAACAGATTAACATTCTATTCCATCCTGTATATCCCATGAGATATAAATCTTTACCCAATGCATTGAAGGGAGATATAGGTCCCACCCATCTCATAATTTAACCATTCTTATGTGTGCCACAAAATCATAAATTATACATCATAGCATAACCCATTTATTAAAAATTGATTCTTAAAAATCATTCCATCATAATATAATCCATATAAGTTTAAAGCAATTCATAAAAATAATTCCATAATAAAGTTATCAAATAAAATCAATAATAGAGATATAATAAAAACCCTATATCATCTTGGATAGAAAATAGTTTTGATTAAACTCTTGACCTTTTTTCATGAGGAAAATATCCTTTATTCTTCTAAAAAATTTTATTTTCTCAATATGTCATAAGATTTTAAAAGAGAATAAGTAAATTCAAAGTAAACTTTAAAACTAGTAAAGACGTTTAATGGAAATAATTATTTAATAAAGCATAAAAATCCATACCTACCGTATAAGTTAAAAAATAATTCTCCTTGTACTTTTTCAAGAAAAGTCAAAAATTACCTCGTATGGTAAACAAATGAAAGATTCCTTCCTAACCATGTAGTGAAAGTATAAATGGGTAAAAAAAATTAAAGTTAAATATAATAATAGGATACTTTTTTGGATTATATTTTTGGAAAACATGGAAACTGATGATAAATATTTACCCAATAGGTACTTACGAATAATCAATCTTGGATAAAACATGATTGGAAAAGATATCCCTTACATTAAGTCTGATAAGATTCATATGTGTATGAAACTCCTATATAAAGATTTAAATAATGTTACTAATTTATTCCAGAATTATAATCATTTTTATGATATGATTTATGATCATATTTTTATCTGTTTGTAAGTAACATTTCATTGTTACTCATTATTTGGGTATTAACTACTTTAGTTCTTATGTTTGTTTTGTCAGATAAGTTCTTAGTAATCTTCTTTGGTTATAGTTATATAATTTACATTAGGGTATTATTATAATATATATCATATTAGTTAACTAAATTCAATTATATAATCCTGATTTAATGAAGATTATGTAGAACAAATCACATCGCACCATGGACATGGTAAGCCGTACATACCCATGAGAGACAATATCATTCCCATAATTGTTGAGTGGTATTTAATTGGATGGTTTATAGTATCTTAGAAATAGTACCATTTTATATTAATCATATATAGTTATTATTTCAATAATTATAACCATCCAAGTAAGGTGATGGTGAAAAACATATTACACCACGACGTGGAGACGGTAAGCCATACGTACACACTCACAATGATTTCAATTTCATAGGATAGATAGATAGTGAAATAGGGTTGTTTCATATTTATAATAACATATCATTATATTATTGATACTAATGTTATTACTTTATAATGAAACAACTATATATGAAGAATTATAAGAAGAAATTAATTTGAAGGAATCGATAGAAGATATTACCTTTTCCTCGACGCGCCTCTTTTGAATCTCCACATAGGAAACTAGAGTTGGTATTTTGATAATGCCAGAACCATTATAATGTGACTAGGGATGTTTATTATAGAAATGGTAAGTTTTTGGCCGAGCTTAAATCCTCAAAATGGAGTGATGGGGAGATAAAGGAGGTTCCCTTTTATAAGAGAAGTGAGGGGAACTTCAGAAAAATATTAAAATTATTAATTTATTATAAATTCAATGCGGACTAAATTTTTTACAAAACATATTTAATTATAATATATACAATTTTTGTTATAATACCCGTCATCCAATAAATTTTTGACATGTTTTGAATATATTTTTATCCTTATCTTTTTTGTTTTACCCTTATTTTATCCTTTTTAATCTTACTGTGATATCATGTTATTTACAAATTGTGGGTTAATGTAATTACCATATCATGTAAAACAACCCACAAAATGTTATTTATGAAATATTTGGTCTTATAATAAAAATTTGGCCGAATATTAGATTTTTAGAAATTTAATATCATGTAATAGCATATTTTTTGTTTTATGTTATGAATTATGTCAATTTTGGACACCATTCATCCTTGAAATTTTAAAAATTCATAAAAACTTTATTCCTTCTAAAATAAGGAATACAATTAAAGATAATATGTCAATTAATTCCATAAAAGTCGTCTATAACATTAAAATAACCCAATTATATATTTTTTAATATTTTTAAATTAATTTATTTTAATATTTCATTTCTGAGGTAATCACATATCATATTTGTGTCATAAATAAACCCATTTATATATTCTCTAGAAATAATAAATAAAATACCATAGGGTATTAAATATTTTTAGATATATAAAAAATATTTATAAGATTAGATATTTTTTATGTAACCCAATATTAAAATCGATTTAGTATAGCTATATGTTTAGATTATAATTATCATTAATTTAAATTAATTATTATAAAATTTCATTTTCCCATTCAAGTGAATCCATGGGGTCTAGAAAATGACCCAAGGATGACCATGGTCTAAAATATCTCACCCAATAGGATTAGGAATAGTTTTAGCATTGTTTTATATTATTAAATTATTATTTTTACCCTTATTTACCAGATTTACCCTTTAACCGTGGATAATAAAATAATTACTGAAATTACTATTCATAATATCAAAAAATAAAAGATACCTATTCACACAACATGGATATTCTAATTACAAATATGGAATCTATTTTTTCAAATTCAAAACATAGAATTTTTATTAATTTATTTAAAAATATTCTCGCTGTTTAAATGAGAAAAGTGGTATTAAAAGATTAAACATTACAAAAGATTGAAATGTTTTTACCTAAGAATTTAATGTAAAATTAATGATAATGACATAAATTATATTAAACGGTAAAAATATATTCTATTTATACTTTTAAATTATTAAATATTACAATTCAACAATATAAATTATCCCGATTAAAAATGTTGTCTTTAATTAAAATTTAGCGTATATTTACTATTCATTGAAACATGAAAGTTATCCGAAAAATATCAGAAATCATTCCAAAGTAAATTTTTATATCCCGCTACATAATAAAATGTTAATGTGGTTTTGTAAAAATTACTAATGTTCCAATGTTTTAATTTAAATTGGGTTATAAATTCCAAGGGGTAAAATTTACCTTTTAATAAATAGGTTCTTATACATAAAATAGCGATTTATTTTAACCCTATGTCTAAAATATCCATTAGATGAATATAAAAAATATTTTATAAAATCTATAACACATATATCTCTTTAATTTCATTACCAAATGTAATTCAATACAAATATCTAATTGATTTATTTTTTTCATAAATAATTAATAGCCAATGAATTCATAATTCATTTTCATAAGTTAGTTATAATTATTCCCACTAACCTAATAACTAGGATATAATGGTAATTTTATATTAAGGGCATCTCATGGTTCTTTTAATCTCACGATTGTGTGAAAATAAATCTACAGATGGATAAAATTATTTAAAGAAAATATTTTATAAAAAAATATGTGTGTTACATGCACGATGGTTAGTTTCCCCCATATATTAGTGTTGAGAGCTATAATGGGTTGTGATTATCTCACACAAGTATATTCTGGATATTGATTCCTATATACTACTATAGGTATTTTAAGGTGTATAGGTTGTGATGGATCAAGGTTCCATACATGATGGATAGCTACAATTGATTAAGGTATAATATCTGATGTTTGATACACGTTTTGAGAGATGTGGTGGATCCCAAAAACTACTTGGTTACTTTTGGTTATGTGGATGTGGTGGGGAGTTTCTCAAGGTGTATGTTGTGGTGCTTCACTAATGTGTCTTGATGATAGCCTTTTTGGAGAGAGATGCTCTAGAGTTACGATGTTGGGGAAAAGTGAAAATCTAGTGGGGAAGCGATATGGGATACCCTTGATATTATATACTATTGTATGCGATACTTAGTGTGAGATTCCATAGTGAAGCTGGGAACATATTATACCTGTTTTGGTGAAGAGTTAGTTTCACTTGTTATTCATTGTTCTTTAACACATATTCTTAACTTTTTCTTGTTTTTTACTTTTGAGTGAGTGGATCTGGGGAGGATCCTTTTGTGTATACTGTTATACTCACCCTACATTATATAAACTATTTTTTAGGTCAGTTGGAGTATGTTGGAAATAAGGTTGGTTACTACTATCTTGGGGTTTTACAGGAGTAGTTTGGGCTTCGTGTTCACTTTTGTTTTACTTATTTTGGTATTTTCAGTTTTCCTATTTAGTTGTAGTAGTTCTTCCATGACATTACATATGTGTACTTTGTTTTTATTAATTTTTACATCGATAAAGAGTTGGTTGGTTTATATCTTGTCTCACTCTTTTGAATATGTTCTCTTGGTGGGTAATTCCTCCCATCTCGGTGATTACTATTGTCTTAGTGCTAGTAACCAACCTAAGGCCCACTAATGGTGTGACTCAGGTGCCATTATCTCTCTTCTCCCATTTCCGGTCTAGTAGGGGTACAATTTATGGGGATGAGGTGGTGATAGAATGGTTTCAAAGGCCTTCTTGATGTATATTATGGAAGTTGGAGTTTGGTATAGGTGAGGTTTCATGGTTTGGTAGGGAAACAGTGTCAGCTAAGTTTAGAAATTGCTAGAAACACATGTTACAGGATGAGAAAAAGATACATAGGGCCCATTGTGATCTCATTCATTAACCATCATGATTAAAATGGTTACTAAATTATGTGATACTTATTGCAGGGTAGAGTCCTAGGAAAAGTTCATGCATCAGTCTTCATAGTTCTACTGTTTGAATGGGTAGACCTTGGGATAGGATAACCTAAAATTAATAAAATAAAAAATTTAGTTAATGGTAAAGTATTCCGTATTCTAGTTTTAGGAGCTCTAACTATTTGTCCCTTTTCAAGAATAGCTCCAGGTCAACGTCATCATCCAGTTTGTGTAGAAGATGTCGAACAGCTTGCACCAGCAGATCGCCACAAATTATAAGTGGAAGACGACGACACTTGGAGGTGGAAACTCCGAAAATTTAAATGTTAGGTTCTACAGAAGTATGGGGCCACGATTTTAGATGTAGTCCTGGAAGATTGGTTGAAGGAGGTTTTGATAGCCTTCAGTTTGATTTGTTCTCGAAAAGAGCACTTGGTATCATTGGTTGTGATGATGTTGTGTGGGGTAGTAAGGTAGTGGTGGTTTTTTTCCCTTGGGGATTGTGAGGAGTCTACAGTCTCATGGGAGATATTGCAAGAGTAGTTCAGAGTTAAATTTATTTATTAGACTAGTCTCTAGTAGTTTTTTACCATTCATTAGGGGATATCTAGTGTACGAGAGTTCAGGATCTATTTTAAGAACCTTATACGGTATTCTTCAAACCTATCCCCTAATGAAGACGATGGGGTGAGACAATTTTAGGAGGCTTTGTTTCCTGAGATATAGCATTGGGTCACTCTATTTATCTTGAAGATGTATCTTAAGGTGTTGGTGAGGGAAGAGGTCATCGAGAAGACATTATTCAAAATTGGATCGTCACGATAGGGGATTCATCAGGACTTTTCACGAAGTAAATATGTCTTCCGAGATTCATGGTTTTTAGGGAAGAAGAGTTTCTATTCAGTCAGGTGTAGGTTCTATCCCTCAATGTCTCGTTTCTATAGGGATAGCAGCTCTCAGGCGTATGCTATGTAATCAGACACTTGTTTTTCTTGTTGATGGAAAGTTCATCAGTGTCATGAGTGTTCGAACATTTTGAGAAGTCAACATGTGCCAGGTGTTTCGCTTTAAGGTCATTTATTAGGGATATTCTAGCTGATCCAATAGTAGCAGTGTACACTAGATTTGGTTTATTAGAGAGAATATTGGGCTGGAATAGTATATCTCTAGGATGATCCCCATCCTCAGAAATCATAGAGTGGCCTTGGAGGTGGTCTTATGTAGGGTCCAAGAGGTCAGGGATTTGGTCATGGTCTGCTTTGTGCCTTAGAGTTTCTAGTGTTAGGTGATCCAGACATCATTTAAGATACCCTTTTCTTGTTTTATACTTGGGAGAATTCTTTGTTTCATTCAAGAGTGACACACTCCATCATTTCACCTTCTCTTTTCCATGACTTGATACTTGAGGTAGAGAGACTTCCTATGCTATTGGCATTGACTACATTAGTTGGAGGTCAAGCTGACATGTTTAAAGTATGTATAGACTATGATCTAGTGTTGGGGATGCACAACACTTGGGTAGATTTCCTATGTTAAGGAATAAAACCATAATATTTCATCCCTAGCATGAATTGGTGGTATTCGGTGGATGCTATCATGGATTTCTTTAAGAGGCAAGTGATGTTCTTCGTTGCTGATGGAGATCCAATAGTATTTTTTGGCGAGAGATACACTATAATGGGACAAAGGAACGTTCTGTCCTTGCCATCCTTGATGGCTAAGCTGATTATGAGTTTTTTGGAGGTTTAACAGTCAACATTTCACGGGCCATGGAATAGTACCCTGATATCATTCTACTAGAGTATGTAGCTTTACCCCCTCAATGGGAGATCATGTTTGGGATCGAACTACAACTTTTATTATCTCCAATCTTGATTTCTCCAAATATGATGGTGCCATTAGAGTTGCGAGAGCTAAATATACATCATTACGGTCTATTGTAGTGTTGTTTTGTTTGGCCAATCATGACACTATGCGGTAAACCAGTTTTTTTGTGATGAATGATGATGACAATTTGTCAATTTGTGTCAATTACCATTGCTTAAACTGAGTGACCATGAAGAATTGTTATCATATTCTATGGATTAATGATTTAGTCAATCCAATGAAGGGTGAATGATGGTTCTGAAATATATATTTGTGGTCATGATATCATCATATGTGTGTTAAGGATGATGATATTCGGAAGAATTCATTCCATTGTAATCATGGGAAATATGAGTTCGTTGTGATAAATGCTCCAACTATGTTCATGGGGTTAATGAAAATTGTGTTTTGTAGGTTATTTGATATGTTTGTGGTGGTTTTCATTAACAACATCCTGGTGTTTTTTGTGTTTGAGGAGGAGCATGGAGGGAATCTATGTGTTGTTTTGGGAGTTCATCACTGCAAGAAGCTATTTTGGATGTTGTTGAAGTGTGAGTTTCATGCTCAAGAAGTCTGTTTCATTGGACATGTTGTATCCTAGTAGGGATTAGTTTTGGATCCCTCAAATATAAAAGTAGTTGTGTCTTGGGAAGCCCCTAATATAGTTTGGTATGGTCTTTTACAATTAATAAACTATAAAATAAAACAACTCAATTAAGAACAGGGATCATATTTCATTAAAGCTCAAAAAATATAGGTGGGAGTGAGCTTCATATTGAGATTATTCCAATGAAATTATATTGAAATATAAATTCCTTGAAATCATGTCAAGATAAATCATGGTATCATCCTGCATGTGGGATCTGAATTTTTACAGCCTCTAGAGGGTTGTAATAGATATTATCTGAATTCTGAGGGTGGTTGATGCTTATTGGATTTGATCCACCACATGTGGATTTTCAAATAATACAATTTGTTTTCTTGAGGAATTATCCATGAATAGATTATAACATAACCCCCCTCAAAATTAGGTATAGCATGCATAGTAGGGGTTGGATGATGTAGGGATCATCCTTAGTCTTGGTTGCTAATGTGCAACCTCTTTCGGCTCTGGATTCACATGGGCTGCATGAGAGGGATGATAAAAGTGGAAGTAAATAGGTATATTCACTCGAATAAAATATGAATTTTTAAAAATTAATCTCACTATATTAATAAATGCATCCTCTTTTATGATTTCCATAGGCTTAGAAACTTGGATATCTTCAGGATGTGGCTTCTAAAATTTATGTTAATCAAAATCAAGGTGATTTATGTGGTCCTCAAGAGGTTCAATCCTAGATTATTCTTTTTTATTCCAAGGAATAACAAAAATTTCATGATTATGTATAGTAAAAATAATAAGGGTTGATTTACAATTAAGATTCTATAAGATTATAAGAGATAGAGTTAAAGAATGTTTCAACTACATGAGTTTGTTTAGTTTTAATCAATACCTTAGTGGTAAGTGCATCATAGAATATATTCTCTGAGGATGTAATTAGGTAGTCAGGATCCACTATTTTCACACAAAATTCCACAACTTGGGTGGTATCTTACTTCACTAATTGCATATCTTCTACTTTTCATGGTTTAGAGAGATAAATATGTTTCTCACATTCAATCTAGAATAAATCCAGTTCTTGTTGATCCCTCACACATAGCTCAATAGGAAAGTCTTCCTCCTTTTCCTCTATAGATAATTCAAGTGTGTCATATTATTTTCCTTGTTCATACTTAGGTTTATGTTCATCTATTTATGCTTATAATTATATAGTTATCCAGTATAGTTGTCATTAGAGACCATGAATTTTTTCATAAAGCTCTTGAATATCGTACTTGAGATTGTGTTTTTTACTCTCTCCTAGAGATACTCTACAGGATCTTCATTAAAATTGTTTGGAGGAATAAAGGGGTACTATTCATGTTCATTATCCTCTTCTTCATAGAATTCGGGGATGTACTCCAAGAATCTAGTGAGCTCTCTGGCCAATTATTCAACAAATGGTTACTCGAGGTTCACCTTGAGATTCTGGAAGTGGTCATTGAATTCCTTCTCTTTGGAAATTTGGTTTTGTGCACCCCAAATATACCAATCACATTATATAACAGCATCATCTATATAATATAGGTATTTAGCAACTGGATCTTACAACTGAGAGTATTTCTTGTTCTATCAATTGAAAAAAAATTCATATAAAAACATCATGAAAGCCATTTTTTTTTTTTTTTTATTTTTATAAAATGTAATGAAATATATCTAAGATGTGGAAATAGAAAAAAGTAAATGAATAAATAATTGGATCCTAGAAATAGTGCCAGTTTGATGCATACCAATGGTAGGGCATAGAAAAAAGAAAATTTATATTCCTAATGGAACAGAGAGGCTGAACAGGGTCATCTCACTTGAGGAGCGTTGCAGTTTGTTAGACTACTAACTCTAATTACCCTAATCTAATTGTTCTAATATTTTTATATTATATAATAAAATATCAGTTTGGGGGATTGGGAAAATCATGAAATTAGAATAATGAAATGAAAAATTTAAATCTAAATGCAGATATAATGAGAATAAAATTCGGGAAGAAAGGTCTTGATATTATGGTTGTATAACACAAGTTCATTTATTATTCATATATTTTTTAAATTAAACTTGATAATTCATTTAGAGAAACCACACTAATAAATTAATTTTATTTTATTTCTTTTGTGTGTGATTTTATCTTTCCTTTTACACACCAAACCACACCTCTTCCAGAAGTTAAATAGGATAACACCTCAACTGAGTATATTATTCCTAAAAGACATGGCTTCACTATATGTTGTTTAATCTCTTAAAAATACCCCATCTCCACCGTATGAATCATTTACCTAGGGGAAGGTAGGAAAAAATAACAATCAATGAAAAAATGGAATTAAAGTAATGTCATAGTGGACGACCAACTCACCCCTGAAATACTCTTTTATCCACCAAAAATAGAATAATTTTTTTTAATTAAAGAAAAATAACAATGAACATCATGAAAACTCCTCCAAGGACCAACCTTTGGTTATTAACTTTCCTTGGAAAGGTGAAAATAGATCGTGATGAAAAAATGTAAGATAAATATATAATTAATGTTGTAAGAGAATGAAAGATGGAAGATGAAAAGAAAACACATGAATTAAAAATATGAATATGTGTTACATGCTAAAAGAAAACTAACAAAAATAAAAGAAATTAATACTAAATAATTAGTATGGCCCTTGGAAACCTCTCCAATGGTGGCTGACTAGATGGATTGGAATGGTTTGGGAAGGAATATATCTCTTCCATTTATAGGATGTATCCTCCATTCGAAAGTCTCCACATGATTCCCACATTAAATGGTTGATTCACACATGGAAACCATAATGAATGATGTTCCATTGTTTATATCTATTCCCCCCCAATTTTAGTGTACTATTCCATGTGAAGAGTGATTTATTAACTTCTTTACTCTGATAATTTAATTTTCATATACACACTCTCCATATTCCATGTATTTGAATTCACAAGCATTAATGGTCTTGTAAACAGTAGATTCAAGTGTGGAATTATTCATGAAACATTTAAATAAATTTTTATTCTAGCTCCATGTAGAATTTCAGCTTCATTAGGCTGTGAAAAATTAAGATATAAACTCATATTTAAACCATTTCTTGTTTTTGTATAGTTTTATAGGATTTTATCATAGCTTGTTTTGATCCTCCAATTAATGGATTGAGTTTGTGGTCCAAAAGGATGATATGTGGACCAAGATGTCCGGGATCCTAAAAAATGAATTTAACAATTTCAATCAGTTTAAAAAATGTTTTGGCTAAAATACAGAATAAAAAAAATAGTTAAATCCAAAAATTAGGTCATTTTTACAAATTAATCTCAAAAATCAACAAAAACATAAAAATTATTCAATTGATTATAAAATAACATTATTTAGCGTTTAAAAACATTGAAATTAAATTTAAAAATATCAGAAATAATTTTTTTTATGTATCCATGGTTTACTTCACATGATTTCCTACACAACATGCTAAATTATTGTCCAAGGTCACCTGCATGACTCATGGAGATCTATAAGGACAACAACATCCTTCACACATGTAACATTAACTATATCACATAGTAAGGTCCAATATCAAATTCCAACCCAACAAGAGTATTTACAGCCCATCAATATCCATTTGGAAAACAAATTGCTACATTAACATCAAAATGGATTCCCATCATCAAACACCAAAAGGGAAGACCCGTGGAAGACTATCAAAGAAAGTGGTAGGGGATGAGAATTTTGATAGAAGTTTGTTGTCGAGGCCATTTAAAGGGAATAATAAGTTACTTCCACATCAACTCAGAGGCACATTGATTATTTTTCATTCTTTTCTATAAATATTTTTTTCATGACTATAAATAATATCCACCTCTTTGTAACTCCTTTAAAATATCTCTATATCCTATATTTTTTTGAATAAACTCCCACTTTTTTGGATGATTTCTATATAATTTCATTGTTACTTTCTATTACACAAAATATTTCCTCTTCTTCAATATGATTGTTAATTTTTTAGTTTATTTTGAATTTATAAGAATGTTGGGATGAGCTATTTCTATGGGACCGTTGGTAAATTATGTTAGTTTCTACTTAGATAAATTCATTAATTCTTTTGATGATATTGAAAAATAAAACACTAGAATTTATGAAAGAACAGTGCAATCATCCAAATACATCTTATGATTGTTAAGTTGTCCTATATAATTATTTATCTTAGATTATTATCTGAAAAAAAATCTTATTGTCGATGAGGATAGAATTTAGAATGAGAATTTCCATCCTATTGATCTTCTACAAAACTCATATTATTCATTTTTGTTTTACAGGATAAATTGTAGAAAATTATAAGAATGAAATCATTGGCTAATAATGAAAATGATTATTCTAATGAAATTTGTCCCAATTTTGTGATCATGAAACAAATAATATTGTATAGATAAAAGAATTATTTTTAATCATTTAATCAATCATGTTCTTATTTCCCCTATGTTCACCTCATTCATTTTGTCTAATATCCGCACTTGTTATATTTTTTTAAAAAAGAAAAAAATAAACTGAACATACTCTATGTGAGAAAAAAATATCAAATTACACATTTCTATAATATGGATGGGTATTAGATAAGTAATGTATCAAGGAGGAAATAAAAAACCCAAAAATAACGAACTTGGGAGGATGTAATGTGATGTGTTTTTAAAAGAGAAAACTATGATCGGTATCATGTGAAATACACAACACCCAACCAAAATGAACAATGATTATTTAAATTTGATCATTTTCACCTGGACATTATGTTTCCAGATATTAATCATATTAACCAGTTTATGAAGTATTTATGTCCAAAATATATTGATAAATGCTTAATAATTAATCAATCAAATTTGGGTAATGTCATTCTGTTCTTCAAAATATGCTTTCTTTAAAAATATTTTTCATTCATTTATTATAGTTATATTCAAGAACATTTATAAAATTTATTTTCTAAATTTTGTCCACTTTTTATATCATATAATCAATAATAAAATACGGTGAAATGTGATATTTTTTTTAAAAAAATAATTTTTTCAATTAATAGGAAAAAATACCATTTTTATGTAAAATTGTCATTTATTTTGATAAAATAAGTAATATAAGTATCAATATTATATAAATTTTATTTAAATGTTAATAAATAATTCATAATTTATTTTTAGTTCAATTAATTACATTTAAATCATCTTAATATTGGTCTTTAATACCAGTATATTTTTATGATTAAAAACACATTTTCCCTGAAAATTGATTTGAAATTCATAATGCTTCTCTAATTTAATTTGTTAAAATAACAAATAATTAATAATTATTTAAATTAAATTTTTATATTACATATCTATATTTATGAATCTTAATTCATAAAATGAATGTTACCGGTTATACAGTTGAAGAGAAATAATTTTTTCCTTGAATTTGGATTTTTCTGAAAACTGATTTCCATTATACATGGATGTTTTATATTAACATAAATTATTAAACATATATGAATTTATTTTGATAAAATGGATTAAATATTTTGAATCATGGTAAGTAATATTATGTAAAAAATTCAACTTACTTTTTGAACAATAAGAATAGTAACTATATTAAATATTTATTAACATGTTAAAAAGAAATTAGGTTAATTAAGTGTAAAAATAATTTGAGAAAGAATATAAACAAAGTAACCCTGATAGTGTGAATATTTATATTTCATTGAGATTATTATTATATTTATTCTTTTTTATATTATAAATGATTATGTAATCAGCGTGAAAAAATTACATTTTTATGAAATAAAATACAAATTCAATTTTTAACTAGTATTCAATTTCAGTAAAGACATTTGTTTTGAATAATTAATGGATTTTTGAAATAAATAATATTTTAATAAAATAATAATACTAAATATTTTTTATTAAATATAAATTATCCTATATATTTAATGAAGTCAAATATATTTTTTATAAGGGTTCAAAAATTGTTATTGTCAATAAATCCATGATTTCCCAATAAATTTCAATTCTTATTTTAATAATGAAAATAAAAATATTTATAAATTATTTTAATAAAATGAATATTATTTTAGGAATTAAAAATTAAATATTATGCAATGGTTAATTTTTCATAATTTTTTGAGATAGCCAAATATTCAGTTAGAAAGTAAATTCCGTATAAATATACTATGTGTATTATGACATCATAATGACCAAATGTGATGTGATAAATACTATAAAGGGTATCCATATTATAATTTATGTTTTTAATTTAAAAAAAATGTGATTTTATGTTTATTTTTTAATTTTATAAATCTTTTATGAATCCTCCAAAACTATTAATACATTTTTTGGTATTAAAATAATTTAATTACGAGTATGAATCTCGTCCACATCACTGAGGGTAATATTTAATTCAGTTCGGCCCTTAGCCACATAAAATAATTTATACCACTCTTATTTGGTACAAACCATGAAAAAAACCATGAGAATATTTTGGGTTTTTTTTTATTTTGTTATATAGTGTCTAAAACCTATTTTTGGGAAATAATATAAAATTATATAATCTTTTCCTACATAAACCCACCCACACACTAATTTTATTTCACTAAAAATCTTTATAATAGTCATTTCTCTACAATACACTATCTATAGTCCTCCTAAGGTTCCCTAATAGTCTTAAGAATCACATCTCAAGTGTTTGGTGCCACGTACTCAAGTAGGTAATCCTCACCTTCTCTTCTTTATTCAAGTTTTTTTATAAACCCACCCACACAACCATTTTATTTCACTAAAAATCCTTGTAATAGGTATTTTCTCTACAATACACTCTCTATAGTTTTCCTAAGGATCCCTAATGGTCTTAAGAATCTCTTCTCAAGAACTTTCTTCCATGTACTCAAGTAGCGGATCCTCACCTTATATTTCCAATTCTGAACATTGGGATATGCCTTTACATGTCCCTATTACTTCCGATTTGTTGTCCAATTTATAATAGACCCCTTTCACTCCCATAAACACATTCTATGAATCTTTAAGGGACAACATTATGCTTCCGTAATTTCACTGTGATTTTCCATGCAGAAATAATTGTGTAGTGAATACCCATACTCATTTCCTATCTAATATGATCATATTTAAGAATTTATTCTTATTTATTGGATGCATACATGTTTCTATTCTTCACTATATGATCGTGGAATAAAATTTGATCATAAATGATTCAGTTTTTTATGATATATTTTACACACTTAGGCACGTGAATGAAATGATAGTGACAGGTGCACCATGAATTATATAGTGCTCAATGAATTGAGTAATGTTTAGTATGATGAGGCATCATGCTAAACCAGGGAGTAAACTTGATTCTTTTATGGGAAATTTCCAATCAGGATGTTTTGGAGGTTATCCATAACCTATTTTTATGTTTATATTTTTTAGGTTCTATCCACATTTGTATTTTTTCCATCATGTTATCAATATATATCATGTATAATTGTTCAAGTTAATGATTCTCACCACTTTTATGTCCCTTTGATTTGTCTATTGTCTAGCATGTTTTATTTTCCTCATGTTATACCATTTTTATTCTCTTACAAGGTTTTATAGCTCACCCTTTCCATATGTATCTCCCTAGGTTATCCGATGTTGTTTTAAGTATGATTTAATATTAGGAACATGTGAAGGATTATTTCAATAAAGATGATGTATTTCTTGTTTTATGTTTTTATGTAATATAACTAATTCCTAAAGATAATAGACCTATTTATTTTTCTATTTGTAATAAGTGTAATATTATGTAATAAATCATGTATTAATGTGAAATAATGTGTATTATTGTTATATAGTGGGATTTATATATCACCTAAGTCCTTATGGTGATGGTAGAAATGAACACCGGAGAAGTATTATTCTCATAAGCCCATTCCACTAGCCCGCTACCAATACACTCCCCTATTCTCTCTCATTTACATCCCACATTTAACAACCACATGCCCAATATTATTTGTGTGGGACCCCTAACAAACTACTATGGGGTACATGAAAAAAAACCCTACTATAGTTGTTTCTTTCAAGGCTATAGTTTCTACTGTAATAACCCTTACGTCCCCATCTGTGTTGTGTTTAAAATTATATAGTGCTTCCACCCTTTTGAAATGTGATTTATAGCCTATAGTGGTTTCACATGCTCTATCACTTGCCCCATATAGAGAAATATTAATATTCTCCAGACCGGGGAATGAAAAATGATTATGGTTAATGAATTCATCTCTGAATGTAGAATATTTCACAGGACACTAAATAAAAAGTAGGACAGATGACCAGAAAATCAACCATTAAAAAAAAACCTGAAATGGTTCAACTAAACTATTTTTTTTTAATAGGACATTTATGAAGGTGACTGGAGACATAAATAGATGAATTTTATTGAGATTAAATCTAATAAGATTGGAAATAGAACAACCCTGACCAAGAGGCATGAATAGAAAATTCTGATAATGTAGTGTATGAAAAGTATGCAGTGGGGATGATAAACCAGAACCCCACTCCAAAGTGGAGGTTCTTATACATAAAATATCTTCCAACGGGTGAATAAGAAACCTTATCACGTACCTGAAAAATGTGTAACATCCCTACCTAAGTGCCACACAACGGTTCCCCGAACATTTCGGTCACATGAGCTTAAGCATCCATCCCTATATTCTTGAAGCTTTTGACTAGTAGCGAGGTTCTATTATAATTAATAGGGAGACAATACCCTTTATTAATTAGAGTAATACACTAGTAGAAATAAATAAAAATAATCAACTTAATAACCAAATGATATAACATATCCAGAATAGTAGCAGTATATTAAGTTAACCAAAACACGAAATATAAAATCAATACTGAACAACAGATATGTCATTCTAATGTACATGAGAAGTGTCAAAATGAAACTCAATTGTAAATACACTGACAACTCCAATGTGGGTCTCGAACAACTTTTTTTCCTCACCCATGATCTATACATAAAATACCATCTATCATAGGGATATTTTCCATTTTACTATCCAGATAACACAAGACTATTTGAGTACTGACCAGGCAGTTCGAGTAGGGTGTGAGTACAACTCTCTAGGCCACCACCAAAGACATCTAAAATAATATCTATACAAAACAGTATCTGATGTTGTGTATATAAATAATTACAATTCCCATGTATAAATTTATCACTTTATAATTTATTATCTACAATGACACATTAACTTCTAGGTTCCCAATGACACCCATACCTCAATGCCTGCTTTAGATCACGCCGGAGCCTCAAGTGTTCTTTGGTTATATCATATCTTAATACCTACATCAGCTCATTATGGAGCCCAAAATATTCAAATGTGATATCATATCTCAATAGCTCAAGTCATGATAGAGCTCGATGTATTCCCATGTGATATCATATCTTAGTGTTCTTTTGTTACCATTTTTATATTCATACATGAATACCCATGTTAGCATTCACACTACACACAATAGAATGACCATTTTCTAATCCTTCAATTCATACTTGGATGACCATGTTACCATTCATACATAACACATTAGAATGACCATGTTGCCATTATTTAATTCAAAATTGAATGATTATGTTACCATTCATGCATCACTCATTAGAATGACCATGTTCCAATTCTTATATCACACATTAGACTGACCATGTTCCCATTCATTAATTCCCATTCGAATGAAATGTTACCATTCGTACATCACACATTAATACAACAATTAATTATCTAGACAATTTTCATCGTTACTTCAACAACTAGTTAAACACAATAATTTCCTTAGTTAATTCATCAATTAACTAATCACATCAATAACATTAATTAATTCAAAAATTAATTAATCCCATTAATTCCCATAGTTAATTCAACAATAAAATTCTTACACAAATAACATTAATTAATTCAATAATTAATCAATCAAATCAATTCCTCTAGTTTATTCAATAGTTAAATAATCACACCAATTCATCTAGTTAATTCAAAAATATACTAATAACTTCAATAATGTTAATTAATTCAACAATTATTTAATCACAAAAAATACATTAATTAATTATATAAATAATTAATAACATAAATCATATTAGTCAATTCAAAAATTAACTAATCACATTAATAATATCAGTTAATTCTACAATTAACTAATCACATAAATTACTCTATCTAATTCAACAATTAACTAACCAAGTCAATAATATTAATCAATTCAATAATTAAATAATAACATTAATTACTCTAGTTAATTAAATAATTAAAAAATAACATCAATAATATTAATTAATTCATCGATTACATAATAACATCAATTAATCTTTTTAATTCGATAATAAACAATTCACATTAATAATAATATCTAATTCAATAATTTATTAATCAATTCAATTAATCAATTTAATTCAATAATTAACTAATCACATCAATTACTCTATTTATTTCAACAATCAACTAATCACATAAATTATATTAATTAATTAAATAATTAAAAATTCACATCAATTTCATTTCTAATTCAATAATTAGTTTCTCACATAAATCCATTTAACTAATTACCCATTTAATTAAGTACATCAATCCCATTAATTAATTAATCAATTAATTAATAAATATCATCAACTCATAATTCCGTAATTAATTCAACAATTTATTATCTCATTCAAAATATAAATATTTCATAATTAACCCCAAAATTAGTTATCTCAACTCAATAATCCCAATATCTCATAATTAATTCAATAATTAATTGTCTAATTCATTTAAATGCAACTGCACAAAAATACCCATTAATTAATATTCCCATTAATTAATCCAACTCCTTTAATTTCATTAACAAAAAAATCCCCATTAATTAATTCAACAATTAATTGTTCATGTCAAATCCATTAATTAACCCTACAATTAATTAATCACATTGAATCCCTTCAATTATTTATCAAATTAATTGAACATGCCAAATCAATTAGTTAATTAAAAATTAATTAATCACATTCATTCTCTTCAATTAATTCACCAATTTATTGTACACCACAACAGCCTTAATTAATTCCCCATTTAATTAACTACATTTAGTCCCTTCAATTAATTCACCAATTAATTATACAAGTCAACTCCAATAATTAGTTCCTCAATTAATTGGACAAAATAGTTCCATTAATTAAATCATCGATTAATCAATCCCATTTTTCTTATTATTTAATTTAAATATTAAATAATCAAATAAATACACTATTTAATTTATCAATTAATTATTCTAACTTAAAAATTTCAATAACCCTAATTAATTCATCAATTAGTTGTTCTATATCAATAAAATTCAAAATCCTCAATTAATCCCAAATTCAGTTGTTCTATCTCATAATTCAATATTCTTATAATGAACTAAATAATAAATTATCCCTAATAAAAAATTAAATGTTACAATAATTAATTTTATAATTAATTATTCATGATCTAAACTCCCTATATCATAATTTCACATTTCTTTAATTAATTAATTCAGTAAATTAATTAATTTAATCAAGAATGCAGTGATAAGAACCCAATTTCTAAACATCTAAAATAAATTCTATAATTAAACACACATAATTGTACTAATGAATATGAGATTTTAATTTTAGTTCACCTACATCAATTTCGTGACCGAAGATCACCCAATGGAAATCCCCAAAATTGAACAAAACAATGTTGTAGAATGGGGTCCGAATCTAAAACTATAAGTCAAGATTAAAAAATTCAAGATCTCTTAGATATAGATCTAGATGAACAAGCCTAGATATATATTCATCATATCTAGATCAATATCTAGTGAAATGGACAATAACTTCTTGCCAAACGAATGAGAGAATAAAGGTGGAAGAATAGTAAAGCATTCGAATATAACTCACTTACTAGTATGGGTGAAGATATTCGATTTAGACATTAAAATGTGAAGAACAGAGGTCTAGAAGGCTTAGAATTCATCCGAAGAGTTCCAAAATTTTGAAATAGGTCCTAGGGTCGAATGAGAGATTATTTGGGGTTAATTTGGGAGTCCAGGTAATTAAAAAACAAAATTTTAGGTCAACATGATTTCTGCACATGGTTTTCTAGGTAGGAGAACACAGTTTTCCCTTAACTTGCATCTAAAACATGTGGCACTTTTAATGGGGTTCATGGTTAATCCTTAGAGTGTGAACGGTTCAAAAAACCTTGAGCCATCTATGTTAATCCCCTCTATTTGGGATCAATGGTTAGCTTGGTTGGGGTATACGATTTTGTCTAACCATGCACCAAAACTTCACAACCCATTCTTCTTCAATTGTTTCCAATGTTTCACCCAAACATAACCCAATATAAAACCCAATTGAAATTTTCTCAACACTAAACAAAATAGTACCTTTAAATGAGCCTCATAAAACTATATAAATGTTTTCATTATTACACCCTACACACCTTATAATAGCTCATCCTCATTATGCTCTCTTAAGCTTCCGTAATATTCTGAGTAAGAAAGATTATCCACTGAGCCCTCACATGGATTTATCTATACCTATTTTCCTTCTATTCACATATATTTTTCCATAATACATGAACTAATGACACATTCTTTACCCAAAAAACATTTTCACCGCAATCTGACACACATATCAGATGCTCCTCAAATGACACATCGGTCTCATTCTCAACTTTCACTACATACCCAACATGTTTCCCAACTCATCCTTCCTAGAAACCATAAGAACATCATCCAATATTGGCACTTAGCCTATCCAGAATAAACTATCTGTAAAGGATATACATCCACCACCTCTAAATCCCTTCTTGACATTCCTCAAGGAATTTAAACACACACCTTATACGTTTCTTTTTGGAGTACTGATGCCACTATGTGGAAACTAGGTTCATTCTCCACGCACCTACTTTTGACACATAACTCACCACCTTTGAAGAATTTTTAACAAAACTTTTTTATGAAACATAGCCACCATGGAATTCATTGACCTCTAGTACATCCTGAGAAACATATCCATAAATGGTTGATGGCGTACCTTCCACTGCCCATCTCCACATATTATACTAGATATGCACAACCTCTAAGAGGTTCCATATCCAAGAAAAACGCATTTAGGTACTTATGTTTAATGAAAAATATTTCTCAATGTAGATTGGAATATTTCAAGGTAGGGGACATTATCATCACTAATTAAAACCAAAATAAGAAATCGTTGATAAATACACCAACAAATCTTCCATCATTGATGTTCCCTCCATTTATGGAAACATATTAACTTGTTGAAACTCATAGGATTCCCTACCTGAAAACATCTTAACACAGTGATCCAAAACTGGATGACCCCTCACACAACTCACAACTGAGTTCTCAAACTAGGGAATTCCCACAACCCAAACGGCCCACATCAAGGTCCAAATAACAAGATAAATCATTTTTAATTCACAACAGTAATATAGTTTATAAGATGGATTTACACAAAAACATATCAATTTTAGAGTTTGTTTCCTAAAACCAACTTTTTTACTTTTTTTACATGAATATTTAATGTATTAAATATTAAATTAAGTACCTTATTTCATATTGTTCAATTTGTTACATGATTTTAATTTAATAATGTCATAGTGTATTTATCATAGTGATATGGTCATAGTAGTTTCCCTCTATGATGAGAACCTTGATGTACTATGACAATATTCTTAATATAGTTCAATAGTTGGATAACATACTATGATGGGACACATAGTATATAAATCGTCATGTGTGAATACATATAAGCATATTGACTTCTTCTCTTGAAGTCCTCACATGGTAATCTCCAAGAAGGGAGATTATGAGAACTGACCCACTAATAGGAATTCCACATGTTTATGTGTCATCATCTATTTTTATATATGATAATGTATAATATTCCCTAAACATTAATATTATCTTTAAGGCATGTCATGACTCACACAGATAAATTTTCTTACAAAAATTGCCACACCACATGTTATCGAAAAGTAGGTTGTGTCAGGTGTCTCACAAATGACATGTTATTAATGGGTTATTCAAGGAAGGAATTTTCCATTACATAATTATAGAAGTTTATATCTTGGTTCATTGATTTAAATAGAACCATCACCCAAAATTCCATGTCCATGGTGTAATGAAGAATTTATTTCAGATAGTAAAAGAATGATATATCGAGAATATAGGTTGCTAACACCATCAGACAACCTACATGATGAGATATTGTGATAAAGATAAAATATTACATAGGGAGTGTTTGTTTGTGGATATCATAATTGAAACTTTGTGTTCATTCTCTTAGGTCCCTTGACACATTTCTAGACAGTAATCTTGGAAAATAGGCAAGGCCACCAAATTCAAAAAATAAAGAATCCTTGAGGGTTACACAGTAAGTGTTTTTTTGGTCCCCTTAAAATATATATGAATTCAATTAATCAAATCAATATTATTATCAAATATAAGGAATAATCTTATTCAAGTAATATTGAACACATAAATTAAATAAGTATTTATTCACTGGATTGTGAATAAAATTTAATTATTTATTTTATTTAATATTTAATAAATTTTTATTTACTAGTTTGTGCATAAAATATTTATATAAGAGAATAAAATATTTATTACGGTGTTCAATAAATGGAAGGGGAGTTTGAATGGACCAAGACTATGTTCAATGAAAAAATAATTATTTATGAGATGATAAATATTATTTATCCATTTTTATCAAGTAGGAAAACCAAAAAATAATTATATTATTATTATTATTATGAGGCTTGGGATTTAATTAATGGTTATAATTATATTCAATGGATGTTATGAAAATATATTTTGTAACTAAAATCTCATCTCTATAAGTAGACACATATTTATATTGTGTAAAACATTCGAAACCAATTTCATGTTTGGGAAAGGAGAATTGTGGAACACAAAATATTATCTCTTGACTCCTCCTCCTCTCTCCCTCTCAAGAACAAGACTCCCATGATAGAATTTCATCAAGAACAAAGAACAAGAAACCAAGAAAAAACAACGTAATACATTTGATTTTTTACGATAGCACCCATAGAATGAGTGTAATTATTTGGAGACCATTAGAGAACATGTGGATCACCGCTATAGGGATTCTACCCTTTGATCCTCACAAGCACAACGAAGGTAATCTAGATGGGAATTTTTGGATAATAGATAATCATCAGTGAAAAATGTTCTAAATACTATGTATTTATTTTTTCATATATCAAATTAATTAAGTTAATATTTGATGTGTATGTTCTTTGCACACGGTATTGGGAAATGATTATTAATATAAATTTTAATATATCACCCTCCACCGCAACACTCCCACCTTGATCGGTACTATAAAGTGGAGTCAGAGCCATGTAATATTTATATTTATAATTATTTATTCTATTTTTTTCTGTGTGCAATCATGGTTTGATTTTAATTTCTTAATTTAGTCCAATTTGAATTAAAATATTATCTTTATATTAACCATGCTTGTTTAGTGTTTCATTTTCATATATATTTAAGAAAAAATGAATAATGATTAGAGATTCCATCGAGAAGTGCCAATGATTTTGTCGCAAAATATGGGTTACCTCCTGTGTGGTTTGAGAACACATTGTATACCCATGCACATTGTATCCAGATGCACTAATAACTTAAAAACATGTGATTATTTTATTTTACACTGCATGTTGACCAAACCTACCTGGCACAAGACAAGTAGATATAGGTTGTGTAGCTAGAAAGTACCCACTGTGTATTCTGGCTGAGTGAACACATTGAATCCTTAGTCATGTGACTTGGATATATGATAATTGAGGAACATAGTGTGTAGTTGGATGTACATTCCATGTAGTCTCCCATTAATTGAAAAATTTAATTTACATTAAATTTGAAAATTTTCATCATTAAAACAATATTTTATTGATCTTCACACCATTATGTGTTTCAAAATTTTATAATGGTTTTAATGAAATTTAAATGTTCAATAATTTACTATAATAAATATGTTATTAATGGTTTGGACATATATATTCAATGAATTCAAAATTTATGGGTATCTCCAATTAAGATAGGATGATCATTAGGATGAAATGAAATTAATTAATTTATTAATTAAGTAATACAAGCACAATATATTAATTTTAAAGAACTAATAAATAAATTAAATTTAGCTAGTTAATTTTTTGTATTCATTGCATGTATAACCGATCATGAACTTGGAAAAGACCTATGTATATGTTTCCATTTAGTAAATTGAATTTTTTGAATGGTTTTGAAACTATTTGTTATTAAATTGAAATATGGAATTCAAGTCAGCCCTCTCTTCATTATTATGTAGTGCCTATATGTATAGATATATTAATGTAATTCAATTTAACCAATCTTTTAGTTACCCTCACCTGAATGTGAGTAATTAATATTTGTAATTAATGGAGCATCCCAAGGTGCATGGATATGGTTAAAGAAAAAACCATAATGACACCATGTTGGTGATACATAGGTGGACCTATGGAATGTCGTGGCTCATACCAAGTCCCACATAAAGAGTTATTTACCCTAGGATATAGGCTGATTTAATTTACATTCATTAAATCAACCATTAGACAATCTCATGATTGGGTCACTTAAATAATTTATTATTTTCTGTCTAATTTATTAAAATTATACTTATTGATGGAATACTAAAATCACATAAATGAATGAATTAATATGAAAATATGGAATTTAAATAATATGGATTATGCGTAAATGATTTATCCAAACATGGTCAATTAATTAAGTAAACATCCACTTAAATATTAAAAATACATGTAATGGATAAAACATGATAAAAATTTATGTATAATAAAATAAAATACTTAAATCTAATATTAAGTTAGACTAAGCCTTCTGTTACATGATTGGAAACAAAACAAAATAGAACTATGTGTTTGGACAACCCTTATTGGGACACCTACTTTTATAAGGGGTGTTCTTATGAAATTTTTGTGTTGAAATAAAAATTTGGAACAAAAAAGAGTATCCCTTTATAGAGTTGGTGTAATTTGGTGGCATGTTTTGAGAAAATACAAGTCTAGATTTCTGGATTGGGGAGTCCACTCAAAGGTTCAAGGATCTACCAGCCCATATTTGGAAAAGACTTCCCAAACTAAATACCTTAAAACTAGCTTGACCAACCCCTGTTTGGGTTATGCAAAGGAGAATATTGATCCTTACCACTATAATGTCATAGAAACTAGATATTCTAATTTCAACCGTGAGGGATATTGGGACTCGAAAAAATAGTGTTAGATTTAATAAAATCAAACAATTTATTATTTATCACAAATTTTGTAATCACGAAAAGTAATAATAATATGATCTTTTTAATTGTAGAAAAATTTATAGGATCATATTCTACACTATCCCTACAATAAATATTATATAAATAAAATATCCTCACTAGTAGTAACTTCCATGAGTGGTTTAGATGCCTCTGGGGTTTCCTACGCAATGAACGTGAATCTTACGTCCTAGAATCATCAATGCCTATTCTGCCTACTCAGGAGGTGAGTGATGAAAATTTCCTTGTCTGTGAAAAATATATGAATGAAGCGCTCAACATTAAATGTTTAATGCTTTCATCTATGTCTAGTAAACTCATGAAGTCTCACAAAAATATGGATGTATATATCATTCTTGAAAACCTCTGTGTTCTTTACCAGCGGAGAGATAGATAAGAAAAAATTGAGATTTCCAAGGGTCAATTTCAGAGTAATCTTGGAAAGGGTTCCTAGCTTAGCCTCACATAGTCATGTTCATTGGATACATTGAAAACCTATAATATATAGGGTTTAAACTCCTTGAAAAACTGGGAACCGTTCTAATTCAAGAATCACTCTCTCAAAGCATCTCTAGTTTTTATAAGTATTTTAATTTGAAAACATTGATAAGTATCTTACAAGTCTTCTTATCCTTCTTCTCTAAGTAGATAATGATATGAAGTGTAATAATCCTTCTTTTCTAATGGTGAACACCCATAAAAAGGATGTAATGGTATTTAAGTCCAATGCTTTTTCATGACCTTCTAATAAAAAGATGATCTAAGGGGACACAATGGAATAAGAATCTATATAATTTGAATGTGGAATGGTGGGCCAGTGGAAGAAAAAAATTCACCCAGCTAAAGAAGTAAGGGGAAGCTTTAGGTGAGTCTTTTATCAAGTATAATTTATCTATTATTAATTTTTTATTACATATTACTTGTTCTGATCACATATGTATTGAAATACAAGAACCAAGTATATTCAGAAAAAATTGATTGAGGGGAGATAGATCTATGAGAATCCTATAGAGCTAAACATATTTTTATAGTTATCGAGGAATATCACCTCACATTTCCAAACGAAATTATCTTGGATATAAATGGTTTTTATTATGTGACTTCCATTTCCAAAAACATTATTTTGTCATACAGACTATATAATAATGGATTCATATTCAAATTTGTAAATAATTTTTTCTTCTTTTATAATGATAACATTTTTATGGTAGGACACATTTAAATAATGGTCTTTACATGTTGGATTACATGAACCAAGTAATGGAAATAGATAAAAATGTAACATCACTTGACACATACCACACCTATCATTGTAATCACAATCTAGGTAATGTTAATGAAATATTGTTCAAAAAAATACATCAAGATGATTATTTATATTGTTTTTAACTAAAAACACTTGGTGTAGGTCATGCATGTTCACAAAGAAAAATGACCAAATCCCCATTTAGTGGGAAAGGTGAATGGGATAAAGAGTTTGTTCAATTAGTTAAATATTATGTGTGTAGACCATTTTATGTTGATGCAAGGGTTGGGAACTCATACATAGAAACTTTTACAGATGATTTTTGAAGATATGTATAAATTTACATAATGAAGTATAAGTTGGATTATTTTTATAAATTCGAGGAATTAAATAATGATGTTGAGAACCAGATGGGTCCGAATATTATGAAATTCCGCATAGGACCTATGGAGAATATCTTAATCAATATTTCATTTATTACTTATAGAAGGTTGGGATCCTCCCCAACTCACTTCAAATTACCTTCCTTGGTGGAATGGTGTAAGATAAATGAGGAACTAGACCTTACTGGACATGCTGAGATCAATTATGTGTCATGTGAGTCTTCCATTATCGTTTTTCGGATATTTTTTATAAAAAATGGCTCACATACTTAACCATGTACCAAATAAATCAAAAAATTGTATTCCGTACAAATTTTGGAGTGGAATAAAAATCATGTTATTGAATTTACATGTGTGGGGAAGAGAAGAATTTTTAAGGCTTTTTTAGGTATCAATCATTCACCCCAAGGAATAATGTGATCCTTTATAGGATGCCCCAATAAAACAAGGCGATATTACATATAAGAACCCTTATAAAAAAGGTTATAGTGTAAAGACACTCCATATTCCAAGAGAGGGACCCCATATCAAAAATATATATTGGGAGTGAGATAAACTTCGATTATGTCACTGATCAATGCACAAAAGAGTTTTTACATTATCAGATTCAACAAATCCTCATGCAATAAGAAATTGTTCCAGAGACATAAGAATAGTGTTGGAGTACAAGAGATGTTATAGAACAATAATGGTATGGTTTTCTATTGAATAATAATAATGAACAATAATTAGTAAATAATAATAATCCTCTAACCTGTAAGGAAGTAGTAAGTGGCACAGATATTGCCATGTGTCAGGAAGCATTGAATTATGAAATAGATTCCATGTTCAAAAACCAATTCTAGATTTTTTTAAATCATCAAGTGTATTTAATGCTTGTTGGTTGAAATGGGTTTTCAAGAAGAAACTATACATGGAATGAAAATTTAGTACCTAGAAGGTATGAATGGTTTCAAATGGGTTTAAACAGCGTCAAGGAATTGACTACAACAAAACCTTTTCACCAATTGCAATGCTGAAGTACATTAGAATTATTCATTGCATTGTATATTACAATGACTATAATATTTGGAAAATGGATATCAAAATAACCTTCCATAACAAGATCCTTTTGGGAGATGTATACATGACACAACCTAAAGGGTTTGTTACTCAATAAAATTCTAAGAATATATTAATGTTACAAAACTCCTTTTTTGGTTTAAAGAATGAATCCAGGTCAAAGAACATTCATTTTAATTAATCAATAATGGAATTTGGTTTTATAAATAATGAATGTGATCCTTGTGTCTAAATACAGGTTAGGGGGAGTGCAGTCATTTTATTAATAGTATATATTGATGAAAAAAGTACTTATTAGAAATGAAATACTCTTCATATAGTTTGTTATGGAGTGGTTGAATAAATTCTTTTCCATTAATGGATTTTCCATGGAATTATATACTCTTGGGATCAAGATCCATCATGATAGATCCTAGAGTTTTCTCTACCTAAGTGAAAGTACAGATAATCACAAGATATTGAAGAGATTCTATATGGAACAATCCAAGAGGTGATTATTTCTTGCATCACATGACATTAATATATCCAAGAAAAGGTGTCCTCAGACCCATGGAGAATTAAATAGAATGGAAAAGATTATATATGAATCAGTGATAGGTTCATTCATGTATGATATGATAAGTACTAGGCTAGATATCACCTACACATTTATTGTGATCAGAATATATCAAGATGATCTTGGTGACAACCATTGGATGGAAATCTGGACTATACTTAAGTATTTGAGCTGTTCTAATGATATGTTCCTTGTTTATGAAGGAGACAAGGAACTTGTCATCATAGGATATGAAGATGCTAGTTTTTAAAAAAGTCATGATGACACGAAGTCCCAAATGAGGCACATCTTAACTTTGAATAGTGGTACTGTGAGATGGAAGAGCTCAAAGAAGGGTATGTTTGAAGATTTTACAATATGTTCTGCATACATTTCATCTTCTGATGTAGCTAAATAAGAATATTAAATGTGCAATTTCATCCAAGATCTTGATTTTCTACTTATAAGTAAAGATACCATATCATTATATTGTGATAATACTGTAGTGGTGGCTCTAACAAAGGATCCAACGACACATCAATGGAAAAAGCACATAAATTAGAAGTATCATCTTTTAAGGGAACATCCTCATATTGGTGATGTTGCAGTGAGAATTACTTCCCTATAAAAAAATGTGGCATAACCCTTGACTAGAGCCTTAACTCAGTAGAAACATGATTATCATGTGAGGTTTAGAAGAATAAAACTTATAGCTATGTGGCTATAATCCAATTGGGATTTTTTTAGATTTGGTATCCTTGAAAAACTATTTTTATTTTTATTACATGAATTTATGATTTATTAAATACTAAATTAAAAAACATATTAAATATTTCTTGTTGTTATCCATGAATTTAATGTAACAATACCCAAGGTTATTTTTTGAATTGATATGGTCATAGTAGTTCCCCTCTATGATGAGAATAGAGAAGTGATATTAAAATATTCTTTATATAATTCTATGGTTTAATAACATACTATGATGGGACACATGTTATATAGAATTTTTTGTTTGAGTACTTGTAAGAAGATGAGATTTATTCTCAAGAAGTTTTCAAGTAGTAATCTTCAAGATGAGTGATAATGAGAAGAGGCCTTCTAGTGTGAATTATTCATGTTTTGGTGTCATCATATATTCCTATCATTGAGCATGTGTAATGGTCCTTAGACATTAATATTATCATTCATTCATGCCATGAGTTACACACTTAGATTTACTGATAAAAACCATAACACCATATGTTGTTTGGAAGTAGGGTATGTTGGGTGCGTCATGAATGACATGTTATTAATGTACAAGTCAAGGAATAATTTTTCCATTTCATATTTATGGAATTTGGTATCTCAGCAATTTTATTTAGATATAACTATCGCCTTAAATTCCTTGTCCATGGGGTAACGTTGAGTTCATTTCAAATATTCAAAGAATGATGTATCGAGAATATAGGTTGATTACACCATCATGAAACCTTCTTAATGATATATTGTGATAAAGGGATTATATTAAATAGTGAGTGTTAATATTTGGATTTCATCACTATGAATTTAATTTTTTTCTTTTGGGTACCTAGACTCATTGCTAGATAGTAATCATGGACTTTAGGAAAGCCCTCCTAATGCCAACGGGAAGGAATCCCAGACGGTCACACACTATGAATTTCTATTAGTCCCGATTAAATTCTATTTGAATTTAATTAAGGGAAGAAATTTTATTCCCTAGACTAGGGACCAATTTTACTCATGTTATATTTATCACATAAATGAAAATAAGTATTCACTGAATTGTGAATGAAATATATATTTTTATTTTATTAAATACATAATAAATATTTATTTACTAATTTGTGTGTAAAATATTTATTTAATTGAATAAAATATTTATTCATGTGTTCAATATATGAAAGAGGAGTTATAATGGACCAATACAATGTTTGGTTATAAAATAATTATTTACGATCTAGTAAATATTATTTATCCAGTTGGCATAATTTGGAAGTCCAAAAAATATTGTTATTATTATTAAGTGGAATGGTGTTTCATTAATGGTAATAATTATATTTAGTGGTTTTTATGAAATGAAATTTTGTAACCAAAATCTATGGTCTATAAATAGACAGTTTTTTCTATTGTGTAAAGCATTCAAAAAATTTCCATGATTTAGAATAAATAATTATTGCACAGAGAAAATTATCCCTCAAATAATCCCTCTCTATCCCTCTAAATATTTCTAAAACAAAGAGATATTTTTTTCAAGACTAAATAACAAGTGATCAAGAATGAACAATTCAAGACATTAGATTCACTGCGCTAGCAGTTGGAGAATGAGTGGCATTCCTCAAAGGCCATTGGAGAATGTGTGTATCACCAATAGAGGCATTCTACCATTGTATCCTCAAAAGCATGACGAAGGAAATCAGGGAGGGCCTTATTTGGATTTTCAACAATCATTAGTGATGAATTTTCCTAAGCCCAAGTGTTTATTTCTTTAGATATCAAATGAATTAATTATAAATTTGATGTGAAATATCTTCACTCCTTGATTTGAGAAATGATTATTAAAATAAATTTTAATATATCCCCTCCACCTAAATTCTTCTAGTGCAGCTGGAACTATTAATCAAGTATTCCCCCTTTCTCCCACAATATGCTAAAAACTAAGGCACTATTTCTACCCTTAACCATCCTATAACAAGTTCCTTGTTAAAAAGGATTAACAAATTCCCATTATTCATGTTTTCATTTAGACAATCATTTATTCTCATTTTGAATAATTTTAAAATATTTCTGAACTTCATATTAGGCACCATTATCAATTTAATTTTACAAGAATGGAAAAATAATTCATGTTCATCAACTTTCTCGTAACCCATTTTCTCAAGTGTGCCAAAAATGATGCATGTCCCAATACCCCCGAGTTCCTAGAATGATGCATGAAAACTCAAATCTAATTCCATAGTTGTTTAGTATTCAAATATACGAAAATAATTACATCAATAATCACCAAAAACAATAAGTGCATCACCCAATGTGAAATAATATTCAACTATAATAGAAAACAAAAATAATAACAATTCGTGCCCTGGGTACTTGGGATTTCCAATATTCTTATGGTAGATACAATCATAAATGATCTCATAACCAAGGCTCGACTTTTCCATGTCTCATATATAACTTTCCCAAAAAGCAATTAAAAAGAAAAAGAATAGAAAATGGGGATCTCATACCACTTTGTAACATCCTGGACCATGTTCCACACACCAGTACCCTAAATAGGTCAGTCGCATGACCTCAAGCAAGCCTCCTCACATTCCCAAGGCTTTTGACTAGTAGTGAGGGTCTATTATCAGTCTGGGGTAGACTATACCCTCTTTTTTCTTTCATATGAGTAATACACTAGTGGAAATAAATAAAAATAATAAACAGAATAACCAAATGATATATCATATGCATAACAGTATCAATAACACAAGATGACCAAAACTACAAATACAATATCAAAAATGAACAATATATATTCCATGGTAATGTACATTCGAATTGTCATAATAAAACACAAAAGTAATGACACTGAAAACTCCAAAGAGGGTCTGAAACCACATATGGTTCCTTCATCCATGCTTCTTCCAAAAAATATCCATCAAACATAGGGACATTTACTTTTTTCTTATATAGAAAACACAAAGAAATTCAACTACTTATTTTGAAGTCCGAGTAGTATGTGATTACAACTATATAGGCCACCACCAATAGCATCTCAAATAATATCCATTCAAAAAAGTGTATGTAGTTTTATAAAGAAAAAAGTAAAATGCATATGTAAACAGTTATCTCATTATCATTTATTCATTAATTTATGATTTTGACTCTTGGGTTACCAAGGACAACCATACCTTTATGCTTGCTTCAACTCATGTTTGAGCCTGAAGTGTTGCAAGTTATTATCAACTCTTAATACCTACTTCCGCTCATACTATAATAAAAATTATTCAAAGGTGATATCATATCTCAATGCCTATTTTGGATCATTCTAAATCCTAAAGTATTCACAGGTGAGGTCATATCTTAGAGTTCCTTTGTTACCATTCTTAAAATCATACTTGAATTCCCATGTTATCATTCATACTACACTCAATAGAATTACCATGTTCTCATCCTTATTTTTATACTTGATTTACTATGTTTCCATTAATACATCATACATTATAATGACCATTTTTCCATTCTTTAATTCATACTTGAATGATTTTTTAACCATTCATACTACAAACATTACAATGACCATGCTTTTATTCTTACATCACACAATAGAATGACCACGTTGCCATCATTTCATCAGAATTTAGAATTACTATGTTCCCATTATTTTATTGACAATTAATTAATCACATTAAACACATTAATTAATTCAATTATCAATCAATCACATTAATTATATTATTCAATTCTACAATTAACTAATCACATCAACAACATTAATTAATTCAACAATTAACTAATCAGATCATTTACTCTAGTTAATACAACAATTAACTAATCACTTCAATAATACTAATTAATTCAAAAATTGACTATGCATTTCAATTACTCTATTTAATTCAATAATTAACTAATAACATAAATAAAATTAATTAATTACATCAATTACTCTAGTTAAATCAACAAACAAAAAACCATATCAGTAATATTAATTAATTCAAAAATTAACTAATCACATCAATTACTCTAGTTATTTTCACTATTAAATAATCACATAAATAATATTCATTAATTAAAAAAATAAATAATCATATAAATTACTCTAGTTAATTCAACAATCAACTAACCACATCAAAAATATTAATTAGTTCAATAATTAACTAATCACACAAATTAATTTAGTAAATTCAACAATTAACTAGTCACATCATTTTCAATTATAATTCAATCATTATTTTATCTAATTAATTCCCTTAATTAATTCTCCCATTAATTAATTATTTCAATCCCATTAATTAATTTATAAATTAATTATTTAATATCTACAACTCAAAATACCAAAAACAATTTCATAATTAATCACCTCTTTCAAAATATCAATATTTTATATTTAACTCCACAATTAAATATCTCTATTCTCAAATATCAATATATCATAATTAATTCATCAATTAATTATCTCAATATCTCATAATTAATTATCCAATTAATTAATCAAACCCATTCAATTGCATCAACGAAACAATTCACATTAATTGATTCACTAATTAACTGATCTTTTTAAATCCATTAATTAACCCCGCAATTAATTAATCACATTAAAATCCATAAATTAATTCACCAATTAATTTTACATCTCAAATCTATTAATTAATTCACAATTAATGAAAAAAATAAATCTATTCAATTAATTTTCAAATTAATTTTAAACATCTACTCAGTTAATTAATTCCTAGATTAATTAATCAAATTTAATATCTTCAATTAATTCACCATTTAATTGTAAACATCTTCTCCATTAATTAGTTCATCAATTAATTAGTCACAATACATACAATAATTAATTCATTAATTAATGTATCCAATCAATTATATTATTTAATTAAATTTTTAAATAATCACATTGCTCCATTAATTATTTCATCTTAAACAATCGAATTACACTAATTAATTCATCATTAAATTATTCCATCTCAATCAAAATAATATCCCCAATAAATTCCAAGATTAATTTATCTAAGTCATAATTCAATATTCTGATAATTAACACAATAATTATTCATCCTTAAAAACCAAATAAATATTTTGATAATTAATTTAACAATTAATTATTAATGATATAAAATCCCAATATCTTAATTTAAAATTTCCCATAATTAATCAATTCAAAAAATTAATTAATTTAATTAAGAAAATAATTTCTATTAATCTAATAGAAATTATTTAATTATATACAGATAATTTAATTCAAGAATATAGGATGTGAATTTTAGAGAACCTACCTCAATTTTTTGACAAAAGATCGCCTAACAGAATTCCCCATAATTGAATAACATAGTGACGTAGATCAGGATCTGAATCCAAAACCCAAAATCAAGATTAAATAATTCACGATATATTAAATCTAGATATAAATTTACTTGCCTAGATCTAGATTCATCAAATCTAGATATAGATCTTGAATAATATTGAATAAATTCTCACCAAAAGAATGAGCGATGAAAGGAGTATGAATGACAATGCAATGGGACATAATCCACTTATCGGTAGGGATGAAGATCTTCAATTTTGGCCACAAATAGAGATGAAAATAGGTTATGATGTCTTGGAATTCTCCTAGAGAGCTCCAAAATCCTGAAATAGGACCTAAGGTCGAATGGGGTTCGTTTTTTAGTTAATTAGGGGATCTGTGTATTTAAAAATCTAAATTTTGGGTCAACATAATTCTAATGCATGGATTGCTGGGTACGGGTGTATGATTTTCCCTAACCGTGCACCTAAATTGTGCACCTCTTTTATAGGGGTTCATGATTACTCCTATGAGGGCACACAGTTACGCCTAATGGGGTGCACAATTTGACAAACCATGTGCCAGCCTTGCAAATCCCCTTTGTCTGGGTTCACATGGTTAGTTGGGTTGAGGCACATGGGTTTCTCTAACTGTACTTTAACCATTCACAACCACTTATTCTTCCATTTTTTATCAAAATTTCATTCAAACACACCCTAAGATAAATCCCAAATGAAAATTACTCAACATTAAACGAAATAGTACCTGTAAACAAGCCCGATAAAACTCTTGAAGAGTTTGGGTTCATACACAGTGGGAGTGGAAGTATCTTTTCACAATTCATCAACAAATCCAAGGATCTGAGGCTGTAGTAAGAATAATGGTAGATGATGCTTCCTTCATTGGACATCCATTTAGCTAATGTTGTTTTTTCTGCGGATGAGCTGACTTGGCCTCCTGCTGAAATTCCAATGAATAGACCTTAGCTACCGTATAAAAACCAAAGCTTAGACACACTTTAATTCATGAATTATAAGACACATTACCAAAAATACAAGCTAAGTACTTAAAGGTATTGTTTCTTTGAAAGATTAGACACAAAAATATATCATCTTACACATAAACATCTTATTTAAAAATCAACATAGTTCTTCTAACTCTCATAGATCATTGAAAAATACATAGGATAAGCAATGGAAAATACCTGAAGGGTGATCTAGAAATCCCAATAAAGGAAAAAAATACAATAAATAATAACATGAGGTTAAATAATAATAACATGATATTATAAATATACTGATCATTAGAACGAAAAAATGAAATATATCAATGAAATCAAAAAATCATGGATTCATAAGCATGTGGTAACATCATAAATCATGAAATTATAAGCACATGACAAAGCAAAAAACAATGAAAAAAATAGAATAGTCTAACCATCATCATAATCATCATATTCTCATACTAACCATCATCATAACATAGTTGTATTAGGATAATCACTCATACCCCATTCATGGTATCTCGGGAGACATTAACTTACTCAATATAATGAAGGTCGTTAACAAACCCACCGATCACATTATTATATGAACATGAATTTGTGTTCCATAAAAAAAATCATACATAAATCATAAGGATGTTCAAACCCATGAGAAGGAACTAGGTTTCTAAACTATGATTTAAATCATAAGTAATGGATAAATTATTAGGATCTAGTGTATGAAAATATTGAAAAGATGGAGTTGTATAGTCCTTTTAAAGTATGATAAGTGAAATTTAATTGAATTTGATTATAATAGTTATTAAAGTGTTAATTGTTCTACAAAAATAA
This sequence comes from Viscum album, assembly GCA_963277665.1. Classification (NCBI taxonomy): domain Eukaryota; kingdom Viridiplantae; phylum Streptophyta; class Magnoliopsida; order Santalales; family Viscaceae; genus Viscum; species Viscum album. Next base: position 1,824,948,815 of record OY728164.1, read on the forward strand.
AAAATAACCCATGATGTTTTTATAGTGCTCCAGATCACCAGGTTCCTATTCCACTCTTCAATCTTTTCTACTTGGTGAGAAAATCGGTATTCCCTAATACCTCACTTTTGATAGGGAGTGATAACCTGATTGTAGACATAAATACAGATTTCTCACTTGGTGGTATTACCCCAATCCGACTTTTGAAGGAGTCACATCCATCCAAACTTTTTTCTAACAGTCACAAATTAAATATCCTTTTAAATGGGAGGAATAACGCTTTTAGACAACTTTTGGGTTGGAAATGCATAAAAAACACTAGATTAGAAACATATGGATGGAAGGAATTCAATAATGAAATCCAAAAATAAATTATAAAAATAGTGGAGCAGATGATGTTGATGTTAAATTCATCTCAATATCTTCAACCACTTCACTAATGGATGATTAAAATGATGAAATTTCTCAATGTCGATACAATAGAACATTGGTTATAGTCTAGATGCAATATGATACAAATATCATATAATGTTTGTATTTTTTCTGTCTCTAATCATGTCAATATCTATTATAAATCTTTGTTCAAAAAATTTATCACATTTTTTGGTTAACATTACATTACATTGATGTGTGTCTTTAACTCCAATGATCTTGAAGATTCTCAATGGATAATCATAGAAAAAGAGGTTATAAAAATTACAAGAATTTAAAATAATACCATTACCTAAAATTTGAATTATGGTGGAAATTCTTCATGTTCATTTAATTCTAAATCAAACTACATGAAATAACGTAGATAAATTATTGTTGAGATAAATGATAATTATTAGAATAGATAAAACATTTAAAAAAACTACAACCTTTCATCATTTTGTTATTTCAAATGATATAATAAAAATAAATGAACTAATTATTATGAAAATAATTAATTCCACAATATTTTCAACAAAAAAATAATTCTCACATATTTATTATAATATATAACCATTTTCAAAATCATTAAAATAATGAAAGTAATTGTAATGTTTTTATTGTAAATAATTATATAAAAATAACACTAAAATATAGACATTGGAAAATATGAGTTTTTTTACAAAAAAGGAAAAGTTCAGAAGTGACCATGTGACAAACAGACTGTGTGATATTATGTGGTCAGTATACATATCATGTACGGTCATTATATTATGAAAATCAATCCTTGTGATATTGAACCTATGGGTTCATCATATCCACATCCCATAAACTGGGGTTTCTTGTTAGTTTCCTCCCAACCACTACCTTGAGTGCCGTCGAGACCTTTGACATAATTAAAAATCAAATTCTCCTCACCTCCCAAGATAGTGCCAGTTGTATCCAGTAGATCCATTATATCCTCATCCAAGGGACCATCCTTTTTAGGTTCATCAACATGCATAGCCTCCGTTAATCCAACCTACAATGGTTTTATAACTAAATCATGTTTCATATGGGAAAATATGTCCATATCCCAAGGCTCTACCACTTTAGACTTCACACTCCCCACTACAACTGAATGAACCAAAGAAGGCCACTACATCAGCAAATCCTCCTAGGCTCTGGACTCTGCACCTAGACTGTCTTGCTACCTGATGAGTCCCACCACCTTTTGTACAGCCTCATACACCACTTTATACTAACCCAAGCAAGAATTATCTAAAGCCTTCCGATACACTATGGGATCAACCTACACCTCATACCCCTTATTTTTACTTGATAATGGGATCTTGGTTTTCCTATCAATGTGCCCGAAATTGCATCTAGACACCAAATGGCCTAACTGGTGACATCCCAAGAAGAACAATGGCCATGAATCAAATACCACCCTTTGTTTGAATTTGTACACTTCTCCAACCGATATAAACAACCACTCCGTTTGAGGCATTAGGAGACATTGACCTCAACACATACGTGACGGAAGATTGGGAGAAAAACTAAAAAAATGAGACTATCAGAGCACAAATACCTTCCAAAAATATTCCCTAACATATAGATAATAAATGGTTTCTAGAAAGGGAATGGATGATCTAGAAAACTTACCAAATTAGTTGTCGAAGGTGCATCGCGGTTCATGTTGAACTCCAATGATTAGCGATTGAGGTAAAATCTGCATATGTTGATAACACGATGGGAAATAGACTAGGAAATGATCATATCACCCCTAAATGAGAAAAGATATACCAAGTGGAACTGATCAAGAAGACCCACCACCACATGATCACGAAGACCCCAGGATTCAAAAAAATCTGTCAAAAGTGTCAACTAAGGGTCGGAAACCCCTAAATGGGGCCATTAGCATCAACTTATTATGATCTGAAGCTATGATGAATTTTATGGTTGAAATCTCAAGTTGGGGAGATCCATTGTGAAGGTCATAGACCTTATGGAAAAGGTAAATAAATGGGAATGGGGGACAGAAGTCAAGATTATTAAAAGTGATGAAAGGTTGTGGCATCAAGTAGGAAAAGAGGAGTCTCTGTGTAAGAAAATAACTATGTTTTCTTATACAAATGGATATGTAGAAAAAATATATGTTGTTTTCTTCTACAAATAGATACATATACAATGACTACATGAATTCCATTTAGTATCCAAATATGTTGAAACTCACTTCTTAAAAATTAGTTCTGTCAGTCATTCATTTAGTAAGTATAAAATGTAAATTTTATTTTATTAAAATAACATCAAAAAATTAAATCATTTTAAAATAACGATTTAAATTTAAGAATAATAATAATAGTAATAATAAAGTCAACAAATATATCAAACAATATCCCCTTTTGTAAATTGAAAATCCAAAACAGCTCCTCAAATTTCTACCCATTTTTGAAATGTATGAAAATGAATAAACAAAGAAAAAAAGTTTGCATAGAATTTTTATGTATAGGACTTTGTACAGTTTTAATAGTGAAATTATTGTAATAATCATAATTATCAAGAAATGAATAACTCCCTGTGAGTTTATGAAGTTCTTATAATAGAGAAGTAAAAAACCAAAAAATAATTACCATACTTCCAAAAATCTAAATATCTATTAATCCCAATTTAAAATTTAGTTTTTCAAACCTCAAAAAATCTATAGCTTTATTAAATATATCAACTGGTTTACCTTTCATAGGAATATATTCTGAGACAATGTCCCCTTTATTAACATGTTATCTTAAGAAAGGAAATCTATTATCTATATTATTATTCATTGAATGATATTAGGGTTTTTTATAAATAGAAATGGTAGAAGAATTTTAAAATAATATTGGAATTTTATATAAGTACACATTAAAATAAAAAATATTTTTTTTACTTTAGATGATCTGAGAAAAAAAATTAGATTCATAAATGTACTCAACCTAATTTATTGACAACAAAACTGACAATTTATTTTTGGAACTCAATGAAATTTTTCATTTATCTGACATATGACACATACATGATGTACTCTTCATTTCAAGTTTTCTACCTCTAAAGTCAAAATCAAAATATGATAATAAATAAAAATAGTTATGATTGGAACAATGTAAAACAGTGTTGATAGTTCTTTTAACATATCTAATTATTCATTTAACATCCTTTAAATGGATTTCTTTTGTATTAGACTGATATCTAAAACACAATAAAATTAATAAATAATATTTGGCCTTGATGAAGTAAGATATAAAAGTCTTCTTATCATTAATTTGTTATGTTTATCAAAAACTAATTTTCCATATTAATCTACATGCAGTTTATTATTTTTTCTCAAGGGTATTCTCATAGTATTAGAAGAAGGAATATTAATTTTTCTTACAAAATATTTATAATATTTTCTCTGGTTTATAATATTACAATTGATAATTTATTAAATTTGATGACCAATGAAAATATTTAATTTCCCCATTAGACTCATATCAAAATCATTAGTCAGTAATTTAAAAATAATAATTACTAAGTATATCATTTGAGGATAAAAATACAATATCATCAACATATATTTATACAATTAAGAAATAAAATGAAACATTATTTATATATAATTTTGGATCAACATTATCTTTATTAAAAACATTTTCCAAAAAATAATTTTAGTCTCTCATACCAAGACTATCGATCTTTACTTCAACCATATAATGGTTTAGACATTTTAAAAACATTATTTGGAAATTAAAAATTTTCAAAACATGGTGGTTGAATAGAATTTACATCTTATGAAATCATGATAATTAAAACGGAAAAGTTTAAATCCATTTGAATCATTTTATATTTTTAAAAACTTGTAAAAGACAATAAAATATGAATTTCTTCTATTCTAGAAATTTATCAAAATGAATCTTCAAAGTCAATTCTTTTTTCATGTAAATAACTTTGGGAAAATAATCATCAAATATTTCTAACTATATTACAAAAATTAAAACATTTATTTTCAAAAATCCATTTTTTATATATTGTTTTTCATTATAGAACTCAACAAGATTTGAGTCATTATTCCTACCAAACTAGATATGTTCATCATATATGGAATTTATCATGTTTTATTCTCTCAATTCTTATTTAATATTAAAAACTAAAAAATCACCTACAAATTAATAATTAAGAAAAAATTAAAAACTAATTTTATATTTCTAATTCAACACTCTATATTTCCATTTATATATTTTAAGGAATGGTCACAATGAGTTTTCTAATTCATAGGATCATATTTACATTTTATATGCTTTCCATAATTGATTCTTTATTTTCTCAGGTTTTTCATAATAGAAATTGAATTGTTTAAATTCTTAAAGATAGTCAATATAAGTTATAATATATTTTTAATTATTTTAAACAAACATTACATGTTCATATTCCTTCTTTGACATGGTTCAATGGGAATATACCCTATAAGATTTACTATTATTCGAATATCCTAGAAATATTCCCTCATTACTTTTAGCTTAAATTTTTTCCAAATTATATTCATTATTTAAAATTAAAATTCGACAAACAAATATTTAAATTAACCAATATTAGTTATGTTTATTTTAATGAGATTATAAATGGTTTTTTATTAATGGTATAATATGAACTCTATTTAATATTTACAAGGCAGTGTCAACTAATTTATCCAAAAAATATTTTGGTAGGTCAAATTCAGTAAGCATTGTCCTTGTTATTTATTGAATAATTCTATTTTTCCACTCTAAAAAACCATATTTTTGTGGTGTTATAGGTGAATAAAAATTATCTATATATATATTATTTCAAAAAAAATTAAATTTATTTGTTAAAAAAATATCGTTTTTCCCTTATAATTGATGATATTAAATTACCTTTTTATTTTGAATTTTTTAACATAATATAATTAACATCTTGATGGTTTCACTTTTATGGGATAAGAATAGTGTCAAAGTGAATCTACTTAAATCATCAACAATTCAAAACATGTATCTCTTGACTCCTAAACTAGTAGTTCTCATGGGTCAAAATAAATCAACATGAAGAAGTTAAAAGTATCTTTCTGTATTAACCATATTAGTAGAAATAAATGACTCTTTGTTCTACATACCTTTTAAGAAATAATCACATACTAAAACATACTAGATTTAAATTTATGAAGTTCAAGAACTTGTATATGGTTTTCTAACAGGTATATTTTTTGAAGAAGAACATGTCCCAACCTTATGTTCCAGAAAATTTGATATGTTCCATAGCTTTTAATACAATTATATTTTGTTTGGTTTTTCTGAAAAATATACAGAGTTGATGTTTTTTATTCTAATAATATAAGATAGTATTATCTTTAAAAAAATATATTCATTATCATCAAACATTAGACTCATACCCTCATAAAAAAGTTGTGATATGATAATTAAATTTTATTTTAATCCTGTTCAAAATAGTACGTTAGAAGTTATAATTGATTTTACTACAAGTTATTTTCATAAACCTTTTACCATGATTTTATAGTTTTCATAGAAATTGATAGTATCTCCATAAAAAATTTAAAAGATATAATGTTAGAGATGTCACCAGTCATGTTCATGGAGAACATGATATCCATGTACCATATATCATTATAAAACTTTAGTCATGTTTACTATAAAAAAGATAAGGTATATATTGTTTTGGCACCAAATCAATTTTGGGTCCAAATAAATTAGTAATAAAAATATTATGAACTTATATAGATTTATGAAATTAATTTTTGGGCAATCTATAGGATATATTATTATATATAAAATTCTTGGTTTGTCTAAGTGATTCAATAAATTATAAAGAATATTCTCTTTGAAAATTCTTTCTGAAATTTCATATATACCATGTAACATTTGATACTTTTCATGGAATTTTTTATATTATGTCAAAGTTCTTTTTTTTCTATTAGTTTTATTCAAATCCATCATATTATAAATTTTTTTTCCTTCAAAAAAATAGATAGAGTTTCTTTTAATTTACTTATTTCCATTTTATGATTTTCATTCTTTTTTTTATAAACATCAATGTCATCAAATTTTTGCATAGTTGAACAAGATAGTATATTTTTTTAGTTTCATATTTTCATGTTTATGATTTATAAATTTTGTCTAAATCATCAAAAACTAATTTAAATCTATTGTATTGACTCTCATCAATTATTGAAGTTAAATCCTTCATTATTTTATTTTTATCATTAAAATTAATTATATAATAATCTATACCATTTTCTCTTCTATAATCTTCTTATTTTCTCTTTAAAGTTATCTATATAGTTCATTCATTATCAAAATATCACTTCAAAACTATTAAATTTTTTAGTTAATTCCTTAAATTATTTTTAATATCAGACTCATTTCCATAACTATAATCAGAATCAGTATTTACCCCCTTTATTAAGTCCATTAAGAAAAGATTGATTGATCCTTTATTACTCTAATAACGATCACTATTAGTGTCTGACTCTTCTATATAGATCTATCCAACATGATACACTCGTTTTAGTTTTTTCAGGTATTGTTTGAATTTTCATTCTTATTTTGAATTTGGAAAGTCTATCTTTATATGTCTCTTTTTCTTGTAGTCATAGAAATTAATTCAAAAAAATAATATCGACAACTTTGACCTCTCTTTCTTCCCTTTGGTCATCCTTTTTATCATCTCTTATAGTAATCTTCTAAAACCTTATATTTAATTTCTAGTACTTATAAACTCCTTTGGTGAAACTTTTTATTTAATCCATCTCACATTGTTGTAACTAAAAATAAGAATAATTTTCAATTACATTTATATTATAACTCATTTATATACATTTCCTTTTATCATGATCATCAATATTTTCATTCTTTATTTCAAAATCATACTTAAGAAGTGATCACATCATCTCATCCAATGATTACTTTGTAAAATATTTACTCTGATCAATTGCATATTTATTTGAATTCCATATTTTTGGACTATCTCGAATAAATATTTCGATAATAGATTCACTCATCATGGTCTCTTCTAGTGAAACCATGTTTTTCACTATATTAGTCAATCATTTTTACATCTCATTATGCTATCCTGGTTAGTCATTCTAAATTCTTGAAAGTGAACTCTGTGAATACCTATATCGGTTCTCTATAACTTTTCAATACCTTAGTGAGTGACTTTTAAAGTCATCACGATGTTAGAAGTAGTTTAACATGATTAATTATTTCTAAGAATATTTATATATAAAGAACAATACAAATAATTCCAAAATTTTTAATTTCGAACACATTTTGTTATGTCATTACTGATTAGTGCTTCAAAATCAACATGAGGAAATTTATAATGCTTTGACATTAGATCCCAAGAATCAAGAACTAAAATTTTAATTAATAACTTAATATAATTATTTTAGTAGAAATACTATCATTCATTAATGTTTGGTGTTTTTATGGGATATAGCAGCTCAAATTATCGACTTCCTATAAAAAAGAAGCAGATCTTTTCTATAAACTTTTTGGTCTAGGATAAATCAATAATCCAATTACTTAAAAGGTAAATCTATTTAATATCAATTATTAGTTCCCAATGTATGAAAATATTGAATAGGGGAGGTGAATAGTCCTTTAATGTTTATTCAATTAAATTTAATCAAACATGATTATCAGAGTTATAATAGTTTTAACTGTGATGTAGAAATAAAAACAAAAAACGCATGATATTTTTATTCTGGATCATATCACCAAGATCCCAGTACACTCTTCAATCTTCTCTACATGGTGAGAAAATATCTATTAATTAATAACTCAATTTTGATAGGGATTGATAATCTGATTATAGACATATGTACCTTTTGTTCATCTAGTGGTATAAACCCTAATTGACTTCTGAATGAGTGACAACCCACTTGAATTTTTTTTGTAGGAGTCACAACCCAACCATGATTTTGTATGGTATGAATATCCCATTTAGACATCATTTGGATGGTAAAATCATAATCCAAACTCTATAGTAAAAACAGTGTGAAGGAATAAACACAATAATGATATCCAGAAAGAAATTAGAAAAATAGTAGAATAGATGATGTTGAAATTCAATGAACCTCGAGATATTTGATCATTTCAATAATAGATGTTGAAAATGATGAAGTCTTCCGTGATCAAGGAAATGGAACATTGGTCATATAGTAGATTTGGTACATCAAAAATCTCATTTAAGGGTTATTATTTTTTATGTCTCTCTAATTGTGTCAAAATCTATTTAGAATCCTTATTAAAAAAAATTATCGTATTTGATGGTTTTCATTACAATTTCTAGATTCATGTCATTATCTCCAATGATATTGGAGTGTCTTATGAGATAGTCATAGAAACAAATGATATAAAAAAAAGATCTTCAAATAAAATAGTTTCCCAATATTTGAATTAACACACTGAGGCTTTGAGATCATTTAATTCTTCATTAAATGACATTAAGGCACTTCAAAAAATGATCATTATGATAAATTATAATTATTTTAATGAAGAAAACATTATGAAAATTTTTTACAAGATTGCACCACTTTTTTATTTCAAAAGATCCATTAAATAAGGTATGAAATAATTATTGTAAAAATGATTATATCCACAATTATTTATAAAATATTTTCTATAATAGATAATATTCATGTACTTGTTATAAATTGATTCATTTTAAAAATAATTATAATGATAAAAATAATTTAAATTCACTTAATGTAAATTAATATATAAAAATATTACTAAAATATTGCCTTTGGAAAATATGAGTTTTCCAAAAAAAAGACGATGTAAAAAAGGTCCCTTGTGACATACTGACCATGTAATGGTGTGTGGTTAGTATACTTATCGTGTATGGTTTGTATGTGGAGAGTACACTTACGCGCGATCACATAAAAAATAAATTCACAGTTCTAAGGTACCTCTTATAATAGAGCGTCTAGAATCATTATTGTACGTATAAATTAATCTCAGGGTAACCTATTACCCACATGGTTGAAAGAATAGATGCTCTATGGTAAGTTTATATAAGACATCATGATAAGTAAATTTCTATATGGAAACTAAAAAATCTAGTTCATGGTTTGTTTGGTACTATTAGATCTAGCAAGCATTTTTTAGGTGAAAAACAGATGAACTGTGGTTTGAACTACCATCCTTTGGTAGAAATTTGATACATTTGTCTATTTTGAAAATTAATACAAAGCACTAAACACAAACAAATCTATTTCCATTTCGTCTCCAAATAGATATATAGAAAATTGATTTGTAAAACCCTTTTAGCATTCAACTACATCAAAAATTACATCTCAAAGACCAGAAACATGGGATATTCTGTTAACAAATAGGAAATGTAAGTATCATTTAATTAATATAATATAAATAAGTAATGATTTTAAAATAAGTATTTCATTTTAACAAAACAATAAAAAAATGATAATATCAACTAACAGATCAAGCATAAATCATAAGGATTATCAATAGAAAATGGAGTAAAATCATTTTGAACACTGTTAACAGAAAAAAGGAACATAGTTATTTAACATGATGTTCCAATTTTGGAAATTCATGATAATGATCTAATATAATAAATAATAAAAATTCACCACTTTGGTAAAATATTATGAAATAAGTATTTATATTTTAAAGAATTAAATATCATATTATTTACCATAAAATTAGAAATTAACAAAGATATAAATCTATAAAATAATAATGTGTTTTTATGTTATACATGGTTTAAAATAGTTTATGGAGTTAATTCTTGACAAGAGACAAAAATTGGAAAGTTCTCTTAAATGGGGTTTACGTAAAAGTGATAATTTTTAAGGGAACTAAAATATTTTTTAACTAAAACAATGAAAAATATATTAAAATACATATATATGTAATATATCTTATATTAAAAAAAATAGAATAGATGCATGAGAAAAATATGGCATAAAAATAGAGAAAATGAGAGGGAACCAAAAAAGTCATGAATGATGTATGAAAAATCCCTTTTTATATTTTAAAACACTATTATTGAAATCCTATATTAGAAAATAAGATAATAAAAAATCATGTCAAAATGGGATAATGTAAATATTATTATAACATGAGAAAATATTTAATTAGGATTCCAATTAAAAATGATAACATTGGTGGGAATGGATATTATGGACAAGGAGTGGGAACTATCTCTAAAAATGATCAGAGTTATTTTTATCATAGTTGAATTTTTTTCAAAATGGATTATAACTCATTGTTAAGGAATAATTGAATAAAAAGTGTTCTCCCAAGTTAGAAATAATACATACTAAATTAAATGATATTAAAAATTCATGAAAAAACATTATAACTCAAGAAATTGGATTGTGGTATGAAAGACCATCTTATTTTATGGAAGACATAAAATGTAGACCACATCATGGAAGAGGATGAATGTAATTTAATTATACATGTTTAAAAATAATTTATGATATTATATGTCATTTGGGAAGTAGATACACCATATAAATGATGATTTGTTCCTAATATCATTGCATTCTTTAATGAAGGGTTGTTGAGATGGAAACTTCATGACTTAGTAACCATTATATGAAAAAAAACATTAAGAGAGATAGATATTAAATATGAAGTAAAATATATTGACATAAAAAAATATATTATATTAAATATCAAATTGTAAGTATACACACCATTTAAAATAAATTAGGTGTTTAAAAGAACTTCTGACTCAAATAAATGTGTTTTTAGATCAAACCGTAACCTCATGTCCGAAAGTGTTCTACACATGCATATAAATTAAAAAATAATTAAATTAACATCATTATATATATTACCAAAAACCTTATTCATATATATTTTATTTTATAAGTTCATATATTCTCTTTTGGTAATTATTTTTAATATAGTTTCCTCTTATCTTGGTGACTCGATGTTGTTCAGTTAAACTCTTTGTAACACTTTTGTTTTATTGACTATGGTCAATGGTGTTGTAGAATAATGTCATCATCTCAATAACTAGGGATATTTGGGTCATTTATTATTCCATAAGATAAATAATTATACCATTTCAAAGGTTATCCCAAAATATATCCACATTAAGAAATGTACCTTGATAAGTCCATTTAAGGTGTTCAAGGTACTACGATGTTTCTCGCCAATCACACATATAGATTGACAAATATTATTCTTCCATAATATTAATGGTGTAAAAAATTCCATATTAATTAATTAAATAATATTATTAATCATACCATTTATAGTGGTGATATAAAATTAAACATGTCATTCATCGAGGTAGTAGTTTATAGACTCACATGACAACATTTTCCATTTTTTAATGATTTGAGAGGAAAGGAGACCATGAATATTTAATTATTATAAAAAACATTATTATATTAAAAATTACAGTTTTATAAAACCATCATTTATAGAGGGTATTTTATGGGTGTTGGAAAAAAATGTCTAGGGAAGTCGTGTTGAGAGTATTACCTCTCCCTTGGATGTTCTCCCTTAGTTAAATCATTAAGACGCCTTATCTTGGTCTATTGGTTAGACCATGTATTGAAAGTCATATCAAAGTAATTTATGAGAAAATAGGGTAGGTTTTTGGTTAATCTAATCTTTGGAATGAGTGGACAAATGAGGAGGTGGTAGTGCCCTTTTATAAGTCATGAAAATAGAATTTTTGAAAAAACTAATTATTTCTCAAAAATATCACAATATTATTTAATAAAGGCACAAAAATATAAAATTAATGGCATTGGGGAAAGAGATAAGGTTGATACTCCCTCCACCATCCAGCAGTACATATGTTTTTCATGTGTTGTAACCACTTGCACTATGTTAAACAACTTTTATCCCAATTTATATTTACCATAGTAACTCTACGTTCACCCATGGAAACGAATTTAAAAGTAAAAAAATTAAATTGAACTAGTTTAATAAATTAAATTTTATTATTTTAGATACATAAATAATTTCATAAAATATAATTTCCATGAGTTTTAGAAATTAATTTTAGTATTAGCTCATATAATTCTTAAAATCCAATTTTTTGGAAAAAATGTATATTTTAAGCATATGAGTTATGATTGTGATAAAATTCTCTACATTATTAGTTATACTGAAATTAAAATTTTTATTATCATTAAAAAAAGATTAAATTAGTATTTAATTAATTCAAAAATTCAATTTTGGCATGTGATAATTTTTTTAAATGAAATAGACAAAAAATTATTTCATTAAAATATTACCTGAATTTTATAAAATGTTAAGCATGGATTTTATATTTAAATACAGTATTTTAAAATAATTTGTTTAACTTTATGAAATATATTTTTTATATTAAAAAATGTTTAAAAATATTTCATTGTTACAACCCCCTCCCCCCAAATTCAAACCCTCCTAGGTCAATAATGAGAAAAGGGAGATGGTGACCACCCGAGTGCTACTTCTAGGCGGCACCCAGTTGGAAACTAACACATAGTGTATATTATAAATATATATGGGAGGCATTACCCTCTAAGAGAAACATGATGAATATAGAGATAAGATAAATAAACCAATGAACACCTACTCATAAGGGTAAAAGAAATCCCATGTTTATTCATGTGATGTCATAGAGTACTAAAACAACTGAAAGGAAAACATTAAATACCAAATTGGTAAAATAAACAATGAACACATAGACCAAATAGCTCCTATAAAACTATGATCTAGTAATATCCAACATAATCACTATCCTACCCATATTGACATGAAATTAGTTTTTATATAGATATGGTGAGCATAACAGTATACTCAGCAACATCCTCTCTAAATCCTCTCATGAAAAAGATAATGAAATCATTATATAACCCATTTAAAAAAGTGAAGCTAACTCATCACCTAAATAGGTATACTATGTTCTTATCATCCCCATGGTTATCTCTCAAGATGTGTCTTATACAATAATTTATCTATTATAGTAATAAAACATCAAGTGAATGCTGCTACTGCTTCCCCACCGATTTTCTACTCTTCCCCAATAATGATCGTCTGGAGACATATCTCTCCAAAATAGGCTATCCCAAAGATAGCTAGGCTAACTATCACAACCTGTATCTTGTGCATCACATCATCCCATGAAAATATCTATATATATAGTAACTGGGTAGTTTTTTTGGATCCCCCGCAACCCATATGACTTATATCATATATCGAGTGCTATAAATCAATTCATTACAACTCATATATCGAGTAAGGGGCCTCAAGGAATCACAACCTATAACAATAATACATATAATAACCAATAGGAAACTATATCTAGAGATTCATGTTTGTGAAATTACCACAAGCCAATACATCCATCTACACACATATATAGGGAAACTAACTATCATGTGTATCATCACTTAATACTACCTAGATAAGAGAGTGGGGATAGAGGGGTAGTCTTCCTCTATCCTCCAATCGAGATGTTGGGGAAAACACCCTCCTAGAGTCCACTAGGTTTCATTCTCCCTAAACAACATGGGTGGGGTAGAATATGAAATCACAAAAAATACATAATATAATATATATCATGACCACACTTTTTGATTAACTAATTCCTAGGCTCAACTGAAGTTATCATCACTTAGAAGACTAACAGCTACACCTAGGGACTAGACATCTAAAATGTCCTTAATAATTTCTGGAGGTAAATTAAATTAATTTAATTTTTTCATTTAATATATCGTTCATTAATTCAATTGACATTAATTGACATTTTTTCTATTACATTAATTTAACCATCACGAAAAGTTCATTCCCTCCTAGTTTAATACATACAGTGTAACACCCTGAGATTTTATGAGAAATGTTTTTTATGTCTTATGTCATACACAACACCAGAGGAATCTTTCACAGCACACAATACAGACTTGGCTTGCATTACACGCAATCACGACCTTCCTCGATAGCGTGTGGAGTACGCAATACCGGGTTTCACTAAAAAACGATATATTATTATGAACTAGCCGCTATGAATAGTATTAACTAAATTTTGAATTTTATTATTCATCTTACACATTTTATAGAACATGGTAAGAGAACAAAATAAAATTTTCGGGTAAAATAAGTATATTTCAAAAAATGCAGTTTTGCTGCCTTTTGATGGCGCACCCACATTAAATCTAGTTTTTTGACATGTTTATATGTTTACGTTTACAAAATAAAATTATTCTTTTGAATAAGGGTATAAAAAATTACTTCGGAGAAATTTTTGATATTTTTTTTGATAACTTTCATATTTTGATTAATACTAAAAATACGATAATTTTTTAATTAAAAACAACTTTTTTCATTGCGATAATTTATATGATTAAATTATAATATTGAATGGTTTTAAGATATAAATAGAATATATTTTTACCATTTAATATAATGTGTGTCATTAGCATTAATTTCACACTGAATTCGTAGGTAAAAACATTTCAATCTTTGGCAATGTTTTAACTTCTAAAACCCGTTTTCATAACAACATGATTTATTTTAAATTAATTACTACAACTTATATGTTTTGAATTTTTAAAAATGGATTCCATATTTGGAATCAGTGGGTCCAAATTATGTAAATAGGCTACTTTTTATTTATGGGCATTATTAATTGTAACTACAGTAAATTATATTTACCATAGTTAAAGGTAAATCGGGTAATTAAGGGTAAATATAAGATTATAAAGATACCCTAACACCTTCCAAAATCATATTGGATGACTAAAAGTCTACCCATATCACCTAAGGGTCGTATTATATTAATTTAATGGACTTTTGTCCATGAAAATAATTTAATTATTATCAAAACCAAAGAATGTGACAACATGACACTTTCTTAAATCTTATAAGTATAATAATTTTAATTTAGTGATAAAATTAATGAAACTTAGAAAATGAATAGTATCCAGAAATATAATACAATTATCTACATCATAGGAATTTATTTATAATTTTTAGGGATTAAATAATTATCATTATTTATGCCACAATAGTGATGTTGAAATTATTTTATTAATTAAAATATGAAATAAATGGTTTTACAGAAATTAAAATAAATATTATATGAACTATTTAATGTGCTCCACTAATTTTCTAGATAGATATAAAATTTGATGAATCTATTAAAGCTTTTTGTTAGAACATATCTTCTGTATATATTTTATTTAAATTCAAATAAGTGAATAGTGTCAAAATTGACACTATTGTATTTTATAAAAATAACATATTATAAAATTGTTCAAAAATCACAAAAATATTTAAAAATTATAAAATAAACTTTATATGGTCAAAATGTGATAATGTGTCAAATTATGGAAAATTCACAACACGTATGTAATTATTAATTATAATTTAAAATTTAGAATATTATTACCACAAATAAAATTAAATTGATAAATAATGATAAATCAAGTTGATAATGATTAAAATAAATTCCTAAAATGTCTAAATTTTATTTTTTGACGATATTACAACCCTATATCATCCAATATTCTGATATGAGTCATTTTAGAAGTTTTTATGCGGGGTTGGGATTTAATATAAACTAATATTTCTTGTATTTCCAAAGGTACCCCTCTCCTCCCTTATAAAAGGGCACCTCCTCCATCTCCTACTCACAGCAATTTGAGCCTTCATGATAGGCCAAACCCTACCCATTTCACTTCCCCACTTCCCTAGAAACATCCTAGAGGTCTTGGTATTATTCAAAGTCCAATTTCAGTGCCCTAAGAGGAGGTCTCAAAGAGGTGCTTCAAAGAAGAGTTAATGTCTGTTACCGATTCTTTCAACATTATTTCTTATTCTACTTCGTTTTATTTAGTTTTTTCATTTTGAAGTAATAAAATCAGTATCACTCATATACTGATATGTTATTATAATTATGAAACAACCCTATATCACTAACTATTCATCCTACGGAAAACTAAATCATCGTGCGTGCTTACGTACGGAATATCGTCTCCACGCTGTGGTGTAATCAATTTTCTACCACCACCTTAATTGGATGGGTATAATGGTGTAAATAATGACTATATATGATTATTGTAAAGTTATATTGATTCTTAAATAGTATACATACACTCCAATACAATTACATGGGAACGATATCATCGCTCATGCGTGCATACAGATTACCGTCTCCACGACACGATGAGATTCATTTTCCATGTTAAAAATTCAAGAATGATTATAAAGTATATATAATAAGTAATAATGAAATATATGACATAATAATGCTACTGTATTTATGTACATATATATGTATGTCATATACTTAATTCCATTCAATTCAATAAGGAAACGAAAAGAGTGTTCATGCGTACGTACGACCTACCGTCTCCATGAATGGTGTATTTCATTCCATTTATCGATCTATTATATATATGTATATTATGAATATATATTATATATAAATCATGTTTTACATTCTGAATGTATGTAATCATGATCTAAGTAATCATATGAATAATTATAAGTTAAAACACGTACGACAAATGAAACGATTTTACCCAAAAGGCAACTTTAACATGAATTTACAAAAGAACGGGTAATATAAAGATATAAGTGAACCATATATGATATAATAACAATGTATATGATTCTGTAATAAGTCAATGACATTATTTAAATCATTATACAGGAGGTTCGGACATTTAAGAAGCAAATCAGACCTAAGGTATGGGAAAATATCACAATCTCATTTTATCCGAGATTGTTTATACTTTGGTATTTACTAGGGTGTATTTTATCATCCACATCAAATTTTCCACAATTTTTAATATAATTTCCATCCACCTAAAATTTTTTAAATCCAATTTTACCCTTCGGTGAGTTTTTAGTAAAAGATATGAATGAAATCTTTTGTCGTTTTTTCGTACGAGGAACTTTTTGACTTTTCCAACAAAAGTATGAGAAGAATGTTTTTTTAACTTATATAGCATGAATGGATTTTTAAAAAATTATTTCCAAGAAGCTTCTTTTACATGTTTTCAAGTTTATTTTTAATCAACTTCTTTTATTTTGAAATTTTAGGACATGTTAAGAAAGGAAAATGTTTTTGAAGTAGAAAGGTTATTTTCCTCAAGAATGGAGTTCAAGTGTTTTATCAAAATTATTTTTCATCTAAGATAATATAGGGTTTTGTTTCTATCCATATTATTACATTGATTTGATTATGTTGTGATGGAAATATTTTTATGAATTTTTTTATCTTATATGAATTGTTTTATGATGTCACGATGTTTAAGATTCCCATTTTTATTACATGGGTTATGCTATGATGTATGCTTTATGATTTTGTGGCACACAGAATAATGGTATAATTATGAGATGGATGGGACCTATATCTCCCTCCAATGAATTGGGTAATGATTTTATATCTCATGAGATAGACATGGCAAAAACGGAAGGTTAAACCGGTTCAGTGAAATAGGACTGAAACGAGGAGTGAACTCTGTTCAGAAATAGACTTTGTCCACTAAGATAGTCTTGGAAATGAGTTTTTACTAATAAGAAATGATTCTCTATGATTATGTGTGTATGCCACAAAGTTTCATGTTTTAAGTTATGATTATTGGGATTACATTTCACTACTATGATTTATCCCATGTTATGAAATTATGATCTCTTTTGTAGGGTTATATTTTCAAAATGTTATGTTCTTATGAATTTCATGTGATTGATATTTCTTTTGTTTACCATTACTCAGCATTTGAGCTCACCCTTTTGTATGTTTTATTTCCCAAGGTTAGGAAGAAGGTTATTAAGTAATATATTCCAAAATAGGACTATAGATATGATGAAATAAATGGGAGACAATGTATATGCTTTATGAACCAGTTGTTTGTGTTTCCCAGTTTCTAAAGACACTATACCTATACAGTCCTTTCATGGTTTTGTTATATTTTCTAATATGTATGATTCAATTTTGAAGTATTAACCATGTATGTAAAGTATGGGTCGCTATAGTTGGTATCAGAGGAAAGGTATAGTCAACCTTTGGAAACTAGGATGTGAAATCCTTAGTAAGAAACCTAAGGATATGTCTAAACATAGAACACAATCTTAGAGTTTTAGAAATGTCCATGAACAACCTAAGATAAGACCTGAAGTGTGAAATTTTATTCTTGATTATGTAGTTTTCCTATTATAATTAGTGTTTCTCACACTATTCTTCTTGGTTTTAGTCAATGGATGGAACCCGAAGAAACCGTGTTAATGCGGAATGCGACGGGAAATGCAATGATTGTCCCCCTGAGCAACCAAACGTTATGGGAGCTGGAAGGCAAAATCTTGTAGCCATGATCACACAACTTTCTCAAGCTATGAATCATGCAGGACTTCCAAATGAGCAAAGGAAGAAGAAACATTCTGTTGAATCCTCCATGAGGCAGTGTCCACCTTCATTCAGCAGGTCTTCTGATCCATTAGTGGCTGAACAATGGATCAGTACCACTGAAAAGATATTTTGAGTTCTTCAATGTTCTGAACATGATAAAGTCATCTTAGCAGTGTATCGTTTGGAAGGTGATGCTGATCAATGGTGGAATCTTATTAAGAATACGAGGCAAAGGGATGAAATTGAGTCCATGGAATGGGATGAGTTCAAGAACTTATTTTTCAATAAGTATTTCCCTAATATTATTCGAACAAATATGGAGAAGGAGTTTCTTGAACTGAAGAAAAAGGATGGTGAATCCGTTGGTACCTACGAAGAAAATTTTACAAGACTTGCATGGTACGCTTCCGGAATTATTATCTAACCTGAGAGTAAGATCGATCGATTATTTAGTGGCTAAAAACCAAGTCTTTGAAGGGCGTTATCCATAAGGGAATTCAATAGCTATGAGGAAATTTTTCGATGCGCTCTCAAGGTTGATTTGGAGATTGGTGTAACCCATCAGTCACATGGGTTTGATAAGAAGAGGAAAATAGAATTCAATGGAAAATCTAAAGACCACATTGAAAAGAATACGAGTTTTCCCTTATTCTCAAAGTGTTGAAGGAAACATAGAGGAAAATTTCTTAAGGGGACATGAAAATGTTATAAGTGTGGAAAAGAAGGTCATCAGGCAATTGAATGTCGAAATGATGGGAAGAAGATGTCTAATGATGCAAACAATGGAAGGGATACACAGAATGAACTTACTACATTTCAATGTTTCATGTGCAAGGAGATGGTTCATCATGCCAATCAATGCCCAAATCTAAGGGTTGATGATGATGATCGACGTCAAAAAACTATTAAGGCAAAAGGCAAATGAAAGTCACATGAAATTACTATCGGCGATGTGGAGTACGACAATGAAGTGGTGAGAGGTACACTTACCTTCCAATTTAAAGTAGAAAATGTTTTATTTGATTCTGGATCCACCCACTCTTTTATTTCTGAAGAATTTTCTAAGGGTATCACCATATTACCTCAACAATTAGATGTCGAGTTGGCTGTGACAACTTTTAATGGCACAATAGTCGCAGCAAAAGTTTACAATTCATCTCCGATTGATGTTTGTGGAAAAATGCTTCCTGCAAATCTTTTGATCCTTCCTATAGTTGAATTTTATGTGATTATGGGAATGGATTGGATTTCTTTATATGGAGTTCATTTCAATTTCCAAATAAGGGAAGTCACATTTCATATTCCAGATCAATCTATGATTTTCCATCTATGCAAGGATGAACATAACCTTCCAGTGGAAATTTCTTCCATCTTATGGGTATTGATTCCACAAAATGAATGTTATTTATCTCAAATGGTTGGTGAGAAACTCATGATTAAGAATATTCCCATTGTACGAGAGTTTGATGATGTCTTTCCGGAGGAATTTCTGGGTCTTCCACCAAATCGTGATGTTGAGTTTTCAATAGAACTCATACCGGGTGATTTTCATATTTCAAAGACACCTTATAGAATGACCCAAATTGAGTTGTAGGAATTGAAGAAGAAACTCCAAGAGAATCTTGATAAAGGATTGATACGCCCTAGTGCGTCACCTTGGGGAGCAACTGTTCTGTTTGTTAAGAAGAAAGATGGATCAATGAGACTCTGCATTGATTATCGAGAACTTAACAAGATAACTATCAAGAACAAATATCCTCTCTCGCGCATTGATGACTTATTTGACAAACTACGTGGAGCTTAATAATTTTCCAAGATTGATCTTCGTTCAGGTTATCATCAATTAAGGGTCAAAAGGGAGGATATACCAAAGACAGATTTCCGTACAGGGTATCGACACTATGAATTTATAGTGGTGACATTTGGTCTTACTAATGCCCCTGTTATCTTCATGGATCTGATGAATAGAGTCTTTAGAGACTATATTGATCAGTTTGTGGTATTCTTTATAGTTGATATTCTTTTCTATTCAAATAGTAAGGAAGAACATGAAGATCACTTGAGTATTGTATTAAAGACCCTATGAAAGGAAAAGCTTTATGCCAAATTTACCAAGTGTGAATTTTGGATTCAAAAGGTTTCATTTTTGGGTCACATAATCTCAAAAGAGGGGATATCTGTGGATCCAGCAAAAACAGAGGTTATCGAAAGATGGTCGAGACCAACAAAAGTAACCGAGATCCAAAGTTTTCTTGGTTTGGATGGATATTATCGACGTTTTGTGAACGATTTTTCACGATTATCTAATCTACTCACCAAGTTGACTCGAAAAGGAGTTATGTTTGTTTGGACGGAGGAATGTGAAGAAAATTTCAAAGAGCTAAAAAAAGGTTAGCCAGTGCACCTATGCTCACACTACCTTATAGTGGAGAAAGGTTTGTTATCTACAGTGATGCATCCAAGAACGGATTTGGATGTGTTCTAATGCAAAATGATATGGTGATAGCTGATGCCTCACGACAATTCAAAATCCATGAGCAAAATTACCCAACTCATGATTTGGAGTTAGCTGTGGTAATCATTGCATTAATGATTTGGAGTCATTACCTTTATGGTGAAATGTGTGATATTTATACTGATCATAAAAGTTTAAAGTATATTTTCACACAAAAGGAGCTGAATATGCGTCAAAGAAGATGGTTGGAGCTGATTAAGGATTACAATTGCTCAATTGATTACCACCCTGGGAAAGCAAACAAGGTAGCAGACGCATTAAGTCGACAAGACCATGATACCTTATCCATGATGAGGATCACAAAAGATACAATATTTATGGATTTACAAAGGATGGATCTTGGATTTTTAATGGAAGGAGAGAAATATTATCATTCTCAAATGAATGTTCAACCATCTATACATGTGAATATTAAAGAGGCGTAGAAATAAGATGTCGAGTTACAAAATAAGGTTAGAAATGTTCCTGAATTGAACATTGATTGTGATGGGATAATAATGTTAAGGAATCGGGTTTGGCTTCCTCCCATCCCTGAATTAAAGAGGGAGTTGCTGGATGAGGCTCATAGTTCTTCATTCTCTATTCATCCGGGAAGCACGAAGATGTATAGGGACCTGAAAGCATACTTCTGGTGGGATGGCATGAAAAGAGATGTTGCTGAATATGTCTCTCGATGGTTTTTTTGTCAGCAAGTTAATGTTGAGAGACAGAAGCCTAAGGGGATGTTACAACCATTACCCATACCAGAATGGAAATGGGAAAACATCACTATGGACTTTTTCACTGGAATTCCTAAAACATCCAAAGGCAATAATGCTATCTAGTTCATAGTTGATCGTCTTACAAAGTATTCACACTTCATTGCTATTGGAGAGGATTTCTATCTAAATCAGCTTTCCAGGATATATGTAAAGGAAGTGGTAAGATTTCATGTAGTACCACTTTATATTATATCTGATCGGGATCTGAGGTTTACCTCAGAGTTCTGGAGAAGTCTTCAGCATACTCTGGATACAGAGTTGAGTTTCAGCACTACTTATCATCCTCAGACAGACAGTTAGTCTGAGAGGAAAATTCAAACACTAGAAGATATGTTGAGATCTTGCTCTTTAGATTTCTAAGGTGGTTGGGATCAACACCTACCTTTGGTGTAATTTTCTTATAATAATAGATTTCACTCTAGTATTCAGATGGCTCCTTATTAAGCTCTCTATGGAATGAAATGCAGGACTCCAACTTTCATTGATGAAGTTGGGGAAAGAAATCTATTAGGCCCTGATCTTGTTGATGAAATGGAAAAAAAGTTCAGATCTATTCAACAACACATAAGAGCAGCTCAGAGTCGACAAAAAAGTTATGCCGGCAACCGAAGTAAGGACCTAGAGTTTTAAGTGGGTAATAAAGTGTTCTTACGAATATCTCCCTGGAAGAGGGTCATGAGATTTGGAAAGAGGGGAAAGTTGAGCCCTAGATATATCGGTCCTTTTGAAATTATGGATCGTGTTGGGAAGGTATCTTATCGATTGGCACTTCCACCGAATCTCTCTCAAGTTCACGATGTGTTCCATGTATCTCTCCTGGGAAATTACATACCTGATCCTTCACATGTACTAAGCTCAGAAGTAGTACCGCTGGAACAAGATCTTTCTTATGAAGAACATCTGATAAAGATTCTGGATCATAGCGAAAAAGTCCTACAGAACAAGACCAATCTCTTGGTGAAAGTTTTATGGAGGAACCACCAATTAGAAGAAGCTACATGGGAACTTGAGGATATGATGAGGGAGAGATATCCACATCTATTTGTAATGAAGTGATGAATTTAGAGGGTGAAATTAATTTTAAGGGGGTAGAATGTAACACCCTGAGATTTTATGAGAATTTTTTTATGTCTTATGTTATACGAAACACCAAAAGAATCTTTCACAGCACACAATACAGACTTGGCTTGCATTACACGCAATCACAACCTTCCTCGATAGTGTGTGTAGTACGCAATATCGGGTTTCACTAAACAACGATATATTTTTATGAACTAGCCGTTATGAATAGTATTAACTACATTTTGAATTTTATTATTCACCTTACACATTTTCTAGAACATGGTAAGAGAACAAAATAAATTTTTCGAGTAAAATAAGTATTTTTCAAAAAATGTAGTTTTGCCGCCTTTTGATGGAGCACCTACATTAAATCTAGTTTTGTCATGTTTATAAGTTAAATTTGACAAAATAAAATTTTCTTTTGAATCAGGGTTTAAAAATTTACATTGGATAAATTTTTGATATTTTTCTGATAACATTCACATTTTGATGAATAGTAAAAATACGCTAATTTTTTAATTAAAAACAACTTTTTCCATTGTGATAATTTATATGGTTAAATTATAATATTTAATGGATTTAAAGTGTAAATAGAATATATTTTTACCATTTAATATAATGTATGTCATTTGCATTAATTTTACATTGAATTCATTGGTAAAAACATTTCAATCTTTGGCAATGTTTTAACATCTAAAACCCTTTTTCTTAACAACATGATTTATTTTAAATTAATTACTGCAACTTAAATGTATTGAATTTTGAAAATTGGATTCCATATTTGTAATCAGTGGGTCCAAATTATGTTCATATGCTACTTTTTATTTTTGGGCATTATGAATAGTAACTACGGTAAATTTTATTTACCATAGTTAAAGGTAAATCGGGTAATTAACGGTGAATATAAGATTATAAAGTTACCGTAACACCTTCCGAAATCCTATTGTATAACTAAAAGTCGACCCATATCACCTAAGTGTCAGATTATATTCATTTAATGGACTTTTGTCTATGAAAATAATTTAATTATTATTAAAACCAAAGAATGTGACAACATGTCACTTTCTTAAATCTTATAAGTATAATAATTTTAATTTAGTGATAAACTTAAGGAAACTTAAAACATGAATAGTCTCCAGAAATCTAATACAATTATATACATCATAGGAATTTATTTATCATTTTTAGGGATTATATAAATATCATTAATTATGCCACAATAGTGATGTTGATATTATTTGTTTAATTAAAATATCAAATAAATTGTTTTAAAAATATTAAAATAAATATTATAGGAACTATTTAATGTGCTCCACTAATTTTCTAGATACATATGACATTTTATGAATCTATTAAAACTTTTATTTCTAACATATCTTCTGTATATATTTTATTTAAATTTAAATAAATGAATAGTGTAAAAATTGACACTATTGTATTTTATAAAAATAACATATTATAAAATTGTTTAAAAATCACAAAAATATTTAAAAATTATAAATTAAATTTTATATGGTCGAAAATGTCATAAAGTGTCAAATTATCTATAACTCACAACACATATGTAATTATTTATAATAATTTAAAATTTAGAATATTATTCCCACAAATAAAATTAAATTGATAAATAAGGATAAATCATGTTGGTAATGTTTATAATAAATTCCTAACATGTGTAAATTTTATTGGTTGATGAGATTACAACCCTATCTCATCTAATATTCAGATATGAGTCATTATGGATGTTTTTATGTGGGTTGGGATTTAATATAAACTAATATTTCTTGTATTTCCAAAGGTGCCCCTCTCCTCCCTTATAAAGGGCACCTCCTCCCTCTCCTCCTCACACCAATTTGAGCTTTCAAGATCTGCCAAAACCTTCCCATTTCACCTCCCCAATTCCCTAGGAAAATCCCAGAGGTCATGGTCTTATTCAAAGACCAATTTTAGTTCCCTAAGAGGAGGTCTCAAAGAGGCGCTTCAAAGAAGAGGTAATGTCCGTTACCGATTTTTTCAACTTTATTTCTTCTTATACTTCTTCTTATGTAGTTGTTTCATTATGAAGTAAAAACATCAGTATCACTCATATACTGATATGTTATTATAAGTATGAAACAACCCTATATCACCATCTATCCATCCTACGGAAAATGAAATCACCGCACGTGCGTACGTACGGAATACCGTCTCCACGCCGTGGTGTAATCTATTTTCTACCACCACCTTACTTGGATGGGTATAATGGTGTAAATAATGACTATATATGATTATTGTAAAGTGATATTGATTCTGAAATAGTATACATACAGGACAATACAATTCCATGGGAACGATATCATCGCTCGTGCGTACGTACGGATTACCGTCTCCACGACGCGATGAGATTCATCTTCCATGTTATAAATTCAAGAATGATTATAAAGTATATATAAAAAGTAATAATGAAATATATGACATACTAATTCTACTGGATTTATGTACATATATATGTATGTCATATACATAATTCCATTCAATTCAATAAGGAAACGAAAACAACGTTCATGCGTACGTACGACCTACCGTCTCCATGAACGGTGTATTTCTTTCCATTTATCAACCTACTATATATATTTATATTATGAATATGTATTATATATAAATCATGTTTCACATTCTGAATGTATGTAATCATGATCTATGTAATCATAAGAATAATTAAAAGTTAAAACACAAACGACAAATGAAACGATTTTACCCAAAACGCTACTTTAACATGAATTTACAAAAGAACGGGTAATATAAAGTAATAAGTGAACCATATATGATATAATAACAATAAATATGATTCTTTAATAAGTCAAAGACATTATTTAAATCATTATACAGGAGGTTCGGACACTTACAAAGAAAATCGGACCTAAGGTAAAGGAAAATATCACAATCTCATTTTATCTGAGATTGTTTATACTTTGTTATTTACTGGGGTGTATTTTATCATCCACATCCATGTTTCCTCAATAATTAATATTATTTCAATCCACCTAAAATTGTTTAAATCCAATTTTACCCTTCGGTTAGTTTTTAGTAAAAGATATGAAAGGAATATTTTGTCGTTTTTCGTATGAGGTACTTTTTTACTTTTCCGAAAAAAGTACGAGAAGAAAGTTTTTTTAACATATACGACATGAATGGATTATTAAATCATTATTTCCAAGAATATTCCTTTACAAGTTTTCAAGTTTATTTTTAATCAACATCTTTTAGTTTAAAATTGTATGAAATGTTAAGAAAGGAAAATGTTTTTGAAGTAGAAAGGATATTTTCCTCAACAATGGAGTTCAAGTGTTTTATCAAAATTATTTTCTATCTAAGATAATATAGGGTTCTGTTTCTATCCCTATTATTAAATTGATTTGATTATGTTGTGATGGAAATATTTTTATGAATTCCTTTATCTTATATGAATTTTTTATGATGTCACGATGTTTAAGATTCCCATTTTTATTACATGGGTTATGCTATGATGTATGTTTTTCGATTTTGTGGCACACATAAGAATGGTATCATTTTGAGATGGGTGGGACCTATATCTCCATCCAATGTAATGGTTAATGATTTTATATCTCATGAGATATACATGGCTGGAACGGCAGGTTAAACCGGTTCTGTGAAACAGGACTGAAACGAGGAGTGAACTCGGTTCAGAAATGGACGTTGTCCACTAAGATATTATTGGAAATGAGTCTTGACTAATAAGAAATGATTATCTTTTATTATGTGTGTATGAAACAAAGTTTCATGTTTTAAGTTATGATTATTGGGATTAAATTTCACTACTATGATTTATCCCATGTTATGAAATTATGATCTCTTTTGTAGGGTAAGATTTCCAAAATGTTATGTTCTTAGGAATATGATGTGATTGATATTTATTTTGTTTACCCTTACTGTGAATTTGAGCTCACCCTTTTGTTTGTTTTCTTTCCCCAGGTCAAGAAGAATGGTATTAAGTAAGATATTCCAAAAAGGATCTATAGATATGATGAAATAAATGGGATATAGTGTAGATGATTTATGAACCAGTTTTTTATGTTTCCCAGTTTCTAAAGACACTATAGCTATATGGTCCTTCCATGGTTTTGTTATATTTTGTAATAAGTATGATTCAATTTTTAAGTATTAACCATGTATGTATAGTATGGGTCTCTATATACAGAGTCCACGATTTCTCAAAATCATCTCATCTACATTCCATCAATACTAACCACATGGGTTAAGTCATTTATTAAACCAAATAAATCATTCCATGATTACTTGTAGTCCAGGAAAATATATTAAGCTTCCATCAAAAGATACAACATATAAAATATATCTATATTAAGAAATGGTTAAAGGAAATCATATAAAACAAGAAACCCGACAATTGACCATTAAAAATATTCACTAAAAATATGAATCTAGCTTAATAACAATAATGGTTCAGCCAAAATTCATCATGTTCCAACATATCCAATATCATCCCCAACACCCTCATGCATATCACTTTGCATATCACCATCACAAGCATAAATTTCTACCACAACATTAGGTGTCCCCACCCACATCTCATTAGCCATCCCAGGATCACATCACAACACATAGTAAGGCTCACATCCAGAGTACAGAGAAGGAAGAAAACAATAAGCATATTCAGTAGGAAATTTTATTCCCTGAATCATTCCATTCATCATTTATATGAAAATGGGCTCTCGTAACCCTAAACACAAGGCATCTGGACTTTATAAATAATTTACCAATATGTATCCCAATGAGTTGTGTTTATAAACAAATAGGATTTTAATCCATATTAAATTAATTGAATCATTATGTATATGTTACAACTATGGGAAACCAAAGGCAACTACTATCTCAATCTATCTCAATTAAGAAATTATTCTCTTAGGATCAATCTAGTTTCATCAAACTATGAGAAAGAAATCTCTTAAGTAACATTAATTTTTTTTTTCTTTTAATCATTTGTAATCATAATTGCTTCATGTTCTTAGTCAATTCCAATATATCATGGAATAAAATATTTAATTAAACATGAATAATTGCATCAATTTGATTACAATCAAATTAAAATTAACATTGTATTATAAATGTTCTTTATATTTAATTTTTAATCCAATTAAATAATTAATTTAGGATTTATATTATTATACCAATTTCATCTATTTTAACATGATAAAAAAATAAAATCATTATAACAGGAATAACATCGACACCACACTATACATCAAATAAAAAAGAAAACTGTTATCACGATATAAAACATTGACATTTGATCACTATCCAATTTTTTTTTATTAATTTAGTTCTATCATTATTTGGTTAATTCACTTCCATATAATGAGATAAAACACGATAGATTTATGATTGAATGTAAATATATATGAGAATCATTTAATCCACTTCCTAAAAAGAATTAATGTTAGTCACAAAAAATGAATCAACATTTCGAATCTTTGATCACCTATTCCATAAGAGACTGTATCCCTATATGGATTTGGCGCAACAACCATAAAAACAACCAATAAGACTCCATTAAAATGAATTAGAGAAACCACGATAACATGAAAAGTGAAATATAAGGAAATGAGATAGGACATCGAAAAATCACTTGAGAAATGAGTTGGAACTTACCTTGAATCACCATGTATTGATCTCTAGAAGCTGGGGAACAATCTCTATTGAAAGAGACATAAAAGACATAAAATGAAAATATTAGGGGGTCTATGGATTGAGAAGAATGTGTGAAAGATAACTTTGTTTAAACGAGATTGGGGTATTTACAGACATGGTGATTTTTAGAATACCATATTATAATCCTTAAGAACATGCCATAGCATATTGAAAAATAGAAATAATATGGAATAATACCTCGAGACCATGTTGCACCGCTATTCAAACCACTAGTCAACCAATATTGAGAATGGTGTTGTATGGTTGTATCCATAAACCTAACAAGTCTCATCAAGAGAGGTGATGCCACAACACTAGCTCGCAGTCTCTATATACTTCATACAGGTCAGTTCGAACTCCAACTGGTGAAGTCAATTTCAAGGGCATTAAAAGCCTCTCTACCTCAAGACCCAACGAATAGACAAAGGTTGGTGATATGATAGAGTGTGTAACTTTCGAATGAATAAAATCACCAAACCAGGTAGAAAATTAGAACACAGTACCTCATATGAAGTCTAGCTCGCTTGACACTAGAAATGATTGAGAATGAATTTTACCGCAACCATTCCCACGGTCTCCTTGATCTTGATGGAGACAACCACTATGGATAAACTATGCTCTATAATGGAGAGGACCATTTTGGGGCTCCCCTCTTCCTACCACATCTCCTCTCCATTGATCCCAGTCAGGAACACTCTTCTTCCTCTACCTCAATGGAAACTACCTCTAGGGAGGAAATTAATCAAGACATGAGGAACATGTTGAATGCTTATAAACGTTGGGAACTCTCACCACCAACTACCTAAGACTCCTCATGTAAAGAATTCATATGATACCTTGGAATAGCTCTACATTCCATAACCCACAAGGAAATTAGATGATGAGGGTTGGGACCGACCCCAGATGTCTAAAACACTTTTATACTCAAAACTATGAATCTTGAAACACACCAATGATTCATGAAGAATCTAGATGACTCCCCTATCGTGGTGATTCAGTTCTATCCAACGTCCTCTCAATGACCTCCGCTCTTAACAGTACCTCAAGACATGATGAAATAATAAATCAGGTGACCTATAACTAGATATCTAATTGAAAATAGTCATCAAAATGTCTCTACTAGGACTCCTCATTAGGAAATAGTTCTGATGAATATTATAGAACTGTCCTAAAAAATCCAAAACTCATGTACATTGTAAATCCGAAATTGAATTGTAATCAATTCATAGTAACTTCCCACCTTCGTTGTTGAAGAAATAAACTCTTATTGAAACTAATCTATGGTTTTTCCCATGATATCATCGACTACTTCCCATCTACAAGGATCAAAATACACCAATTCCTCGATGCTCCATGTGGAATTTTCATAGACAATAAAGCCCAGTTATCCTTACAAGAATAGATCAAAATTATATATATCTCAACCTCCTCCAACAAATCCTCTAAGACTAAGACTAAAAATGAAACCTCATACATCTGCAAGCTCTGGTTTTGAATCTATCAGAGTTTCATCCTCCAAGTGTAATCATCATCAACCTCTACGCGTTGGTGATCTATTAGAACATACATATGAAAATCATTGCGGAGAACCAAATGTGGACATCGACCTGATTCCATGCCTACAAGTATAATATAAGGTTAGAGACTCCAAAAAATCAAATATGTAATAATTAACATTAGTTTATTATCATTTTAATCTTTTTTATCACTTTAACCTATCCCAAAGTCTACCCATTTCAAACACATGTGAAAAAATAATTATTCATGATCCTTTCCTAGGTCAATAATTTACAACCGATATCACTTTATTTATTAGGCTCAGTAATTTAATGGTATGTTCATAAGATCACATGGGGGCCTAAATTGCATTGTTTCATTCGGTCTCTAATGTTTACAACACTTACTATACTTAAGATAACACTATTTTCCGACCCACCCATGAAATATAACTTGTGTCTATCTTAAAAATCCATCATATCCCTTAGTATTATCCTTGGATTCCACTCCATCATGACCTACTCCCACCAAAGAGTACCCCACCTTGACCGACATTGAGAGATGGAAGATGGGGGCCACTTAAGTCCCGCTCCAATAGGGACAATGTTGGTGACCTTCACTGAGGGTATATCATACAAATAAATGATAGGCATTACCCTCTAAGAGAAACATGTAGAAGAGAGAGATAAAATAGATACGCCAATCAACACCTACACATAAGGGTAAAATAAATATCAAGTGGATACATGTAATTTCATATAGTACGAAAACAATAGAAATAAAAACTAAAATTAACAAAAAGGAAAGCTTGACAATGAAAATGAAGCCCAAAAAACTCTTGAAAATCCTTGAACTAGTAATATTAATCCTAATCTTCAACCCACTATTTCTGAACTAAAAATAGTTTATATATAAGAGGGGTGAACATAACAGTATAATCAACATGATCCTTCATGGATCCTCTCATCTAAAAGATAAATAAATCATGCCAAAGCATGATAAACAATATTGAAACTGACTCATCACCTTAAAAGGAATACTAACATAATTGTGGCTATATATGACTATGTATCATATATAAGATATCATGTATACTAGTAATAAAATATCAAGGGTATCCTACTACTACTTCCCCACAATGTCTCACATATTTATCCATCTCTAACCAAAATAAGCAATCCTGAAGACACCTAGGTAATGTATCACAACATGCACTTCTTGAATCACATCATACCATACACAAATCAATATATATATAGTAACTGAGTAGTTTTTTATATCCACCATTGGACATATGTTGTTTATCATACATCAGATATTATACCTCACACCATCATAGCCCATACACTGAGTAAGGTACCTCAATCCATCACATCATAAAGCTTTGACGACTATAATAACCAATTGGATACTATATCTGGAGATACATGTCTGTGAAATTACCACAAAAAATTATATCCCTCTATATATATATATATAGGGAAACAAATAGCCATCCATATCAGCATATAATACCTCAAAAATAATTTACTGGGTGTAATAGGGGTAGTCATCCATCTATCCTCTCTTGGGATATTGGAAAAAACACTCTCTTAGAGTCCACAGGTGTCAACTGCTGCCTCAACCATGGGACTCCCCACAGATATCTCATTAGTCAACCTAGACTCATCCATCCCATACACACATCAAAACACAAAATAAGGATCACATATAGATCTCATAGAAGGAAATACACTATAAGAATATTCATTATAGCAATCAAAGCCCTTAAAAAGGCATTATTCCTTCACACATGAATGGGATTTCAAGACCCTAAACACAAGGCTTCCATCCATTATAAAAGTTCACTCTCATCCCTAAAGAATAATATTTATCAAAAACCCTTTTTTTAATCAATCTTTAATTAATTCATCCATTATTTATGGGTTCCAACTATGAGAAACCCAGAACATCACTAATCTCAAGCTATATCAATTATGTAAAAATTTTCTTAGCGTAAAGCCAATTTCATCAAACCCTGAGAAAGAAAACAACCAATTAACATGAATTATTACCCATTTAGTAAATTCAAATCAGTATATATTCATGTTATTAACTGATTACAATATCCCATGAAATAAAATATTCTATTAATCATACATACTTTCATTGATTTTTTACGCATCAAATTATAGGTAACACCAAATTAAAAACATGCATCTTCTTTAAATATTTATCTAATTAATAAATTAATTATACATTAACATTATTTTTCCAATTTCACCAATTTCAACATGTTAAACCAAGAATAACAACATGATAAAAAGCATAACATATATATCAAACTATCTATTAAATCAATAGGAAAACCGTTATCATATTATAAAACATTGACATGTGATTACTATCCAATTTATTTATTAATATAGTTCACTCATTATTAGGTTAATTCCATTGTCATCCAAATGAATAATAAATTATAAATTTAAGATTTCATGTAAATAAATTAAAGGATTAGAGATTCCTCAATGTCAAATGTGTCAACATTCTTCACACAATAACGGGTCAATGATTTGGATCTTTGATAACCTATATCATTATAAATTTTGTCCCTCCAAGGATGTCATGCCATAACTATGTCAACAAATAACTAAGAAGAATCAATAATAATGATTTAGATAAACCTCCATAACATTGAAATAGGAAACGGAAGTAAACATGATCAGATAGAGAGAAACTACTAGAAATATGAGGTATATCATTCTTTGGATCTCCATGAATTGATTTCTATAAGTAATATATGAATCCAAATCGACATGGGATTTAAAGGCTTCAAAAAACAATATTGGTGTACCTAGGGTTAGATATGAAAATATGTGAGAAAATTGAGTTCAGATGGGTTTGGGGTATTTATAAATTATTTATTTCTTTAGAAGACTACGATGCAACAACCTAGGACCCCACCACACCCTGTTGAAAAAGAAGAATACTATGGTCTAAAACCCCTAGACTATGTCACATCCCCCCCTAGGGGGAGGGAGATTTCTGTCTGAGGATCATATTAAGATCTTATAAAAGTGTATATAATACCATGACTCATCCTTAAGAACTATGCCTCAACCCCCATTCTCCAATAGGGATGCTACGTCGCAGCCTAACCACCACGACACAACTACCCCTAAAAGGAAGTAGCCTTGGAATACACCCTGAGATCCCATTATTCTATAGAATAGATGCCATTTCATGACCTCTCTTTATTTGGTAGTGGATCCTCAATGAACTATGACATATCCAATAGCTCCACACCGTAACCACCTATGTTACGACATTGCCTAGGTTTCCACACCACAACCATTCCATTTTCAGAAGTGGTGGTGTAAGAATCCTACCTTATACATTACAAATTCTATTGAATTATATAATAATTCACTTCATTAAATTCATAAATATATTTTAGGCTTAGATTTTTAGATCATTTTTTCATAACTCTGACATTAAAAACCAATATATTATAAAGTATATACTTTTATATAGTATTCATTTTACCACAGAACTAAACTTTTAAAAAAGAAACAAATTTTCTTTTCATGTCACATCTTCCCAATTTTCATCTTAACCTCATCCTTATACACAATAGTAACCTGAATACTATTTTAAAATGTGGTATGAGAATAAACAATCATTAAGAAACAAAAATAAAGAAAGAAAGAAACTCATAGTCCATGAATAATTATAGAAATTTACCTTTTTCAAAAAAAAACATTTTTCTCAAAAAAATTCTCTGACCTATGAAATAAACTTCTCTGCCAAAATATTTTAATAATGAATTTAATAAGAAATTTTAAAGAAAATAGAAAACCCATAAATGTTTCTTTTAAATCATAACTTTTTTCATAAAATTATACAGTTCAACCTTACGAGGTAGTATATAATTTCTTTTACCATGTGAATTTATAATATTTCCATAAGAACACATAAAAAGTATGGATAAATCATATAGGTATATTTGGGATCCATTTTTATATCACCATTACATGTATAATAACATGTATGGTTACACAAATAATAACCATCATGATTACAAAAAAATAATCATAAACAATTCCCAATAACTAAAACAAAATAATAAATCATTCTTTATAAATACATTATTTTCACCCACAAGAAAACATTTTCAGATATTGATATATACCTTTCCCATAAAACACATTTTTTAAAATTAAAATTATATAAAAGTAAATAATGTTTTTATCTAAAAAAACAAGAATTTTTATAATGTGAAAATCAAAACATAATGAATATATTGGATGTAAAATTAATTTTTTTATACATTAAAATAGAACATTCATTTTGCATTTTTTTAATAAAGTAAAAATATTACATAAAAATATTACTTTGAAAACCTATTACTGAAAGGAAAAAGTGAAATAAAATTTCTTTTCTAATAATTTTATTTCAATATAAATATTACCAAAAAATAAGTTTTAAAATATGGACATGAATGAGATTATTTTAAAGGAATCCTTAACAAAATATTTTTAAAAGAAAGCCTCTCACCTTTAGCCTGGATCGTTATGTACATTATTATCTTCCTAAATAATAAAATTATTTTACTTTTTTACTTTTTTAAGAAACATTTTTATGTTTTTTATTCCTTTTACATCACTTTTTACCATGATATAAAGAAAATCAGTTATGTTGGCATCATAAGTTTTGACGATATTCGGTACATAAGTCCAAAATGACTTCGGTAGGCTGCCTATGGTAAAAGAGATCATTATCACATCATATACAAAATAATAATCATGAAATAATTATTATTTTAATACATCAATTATACTTTTGAAACCAATATTTAAATTTTATTATGGAAAATGAACTACATTACAATCATGTAGATGGTAGGCTATATATACACATTACTGACATTTCCATTATTCAATGATCATTATAGAAAGAATGTAAGTGACATTTTATATTTTTATAATTATCACATTATATTAAATATCATATTATTTATTTATTTATACTTATATATATCATCCATGTGATGTGGTGATGAGAAACAAATCACATCACTTCATGGAGGTGTTAGTCCACACATATGCACAAACAACATTATCATTTTCAATGAATTTAAAGGTAATAAATTATATGATATTTTATCCTTTAAAAATGATAATTATGTAAGGAATATGACACATACACATTAAATCAATCATTATAACTATATGTGAGTGGCCGTGATGGAAAATGAACTACAATGGTTTGCGAGGTGGTAGTTTATCGTACACATGAACGACAAATTCCATTCCCATTTGATGAAGGTTGGATATAGATATTGGTAATGAAATTATCATAATAAAATATAAATATATTTAGGATACTTTTATTATTATTTTATCATAGTTTAAGAATATTTTAATTAGGTGGAAGAAGAAATTAAATTAAAACAAGCGGTTAAAAACTATACATCTTCTTTGAAAAATCTTTATTTAATTTATTAATCCCTATAATGTTGAAATTAATCATAAACAAAGAACTATATAATGCGTAGATGTATTTTGGGAATAAATATTGGAAGGTATTTTACAAAAAAATTGGTTATTGAGTTGTGAATAAATGAGAAGAAGAAGTTCCCATTTATAAGATATTGCTGGGGGCACTGATGAATATTATTATAATATTAAATTTATATATGTTAATTAAATGTCAAAATAGACCAAAATTGATAATATTATAACATAATATGTGGATAAGTCTAAATAATCTCATATAATATAATTCTGACGTGTTTTGATTATATTTTACCCTTATCTTTTAGTTTTAACCTCTTATTAATCCTTTTCACACTTACAACGACAATAAGGGTTTTTTACCCTTTTCGAGTCTAGATAATTACTATAAATGGAATTACAGATCATAAATATAATTTGGTTGGTATTTTAAGCCATATCCCGGTATCTTTTCTGAATATATTTTTTTTATAAGTATTAAATCATTTAATAAATTATTATTTTCATAAGATATCAATAATGAAAATTTTATAACTATTTATTTACATTGATATAAACAACATCATGGAAACAAAATAAATATGAATAAAATATTTTAATACCTCTATAATAAGTTATATTTATCTATAAAAGTAATTTATATAATTAATTATTTCAAATTATCTTACTTTTAATATTTTTAACAGCATTCATTTTATTTTTCTGTAAATTGAATAATTATTGCATTAGTGTGGTGTAATAATTTAAGGTAATCATTTCATCACTAAACATTAAAAAGAAATTACCTTGATTAAGATAAATCATTTATATTTCAAAATAAAATTTACAATTGAATATATCTTTTATTTATCCCTATTTTAAAATTGTTATAGTTATTAAAAACAAAAGTTTTCCATTTTTTACTTTTCATTACACAGAATATTATAAAGTTCGTAATCATATATAAATTAAAACAAATGGCCATATAACCAAATATTGGATGATTATACATGAAATTTACTAATAAAATAAAATTAAGTCATGTGTTATTATATTGTTCTTGACATTTTCATATTACTTTTAGCACTTATTTACTTGATTGACTCATTATTATGGTAATAAAAAAAATTTCCGGTTACTATTCATAATGTCCAAAAAATTAAAGGATAATATTTACCAAATTTTAAACATATTATTTAAAATGTTAAATTTATTTTTAAAAATTTAAGACATATAAGTGTTATAGTTTAATTAAATATTGAACTGATAATGTGCGATGAAAAACAGTTATAAAGAAAGTGCATTTTTTTAAAAAATCTTTTATTACAAATTAATGTAAAAAAATCATTAAAAAGACTGTAATTGGATTATTATTTATAAAAATAAACGAATTAAACTTTAAAACTAATCTAAAATATCATTTTAATTTATAAATACTTTAAATGAAAATATAGTTTTCAATAAAAATCAATATTTTATCTATTCATTGAAAAATAAATTTTTTCATAAAAATACAATATTTTTAACAAAAGATTATTTTTACATTAAAATTATAAAAATTATGTTAATTTTATCAAATAAAATTTCTAAAACTTTTAAAAGTTAATAATAGTAATTACACACAAAATACAATAAATTCATTTTTTGTAGCAAAAGTATTTTTTACACATAAAATGAATTTTCTAAAAATTGAGTGATTAGGTATAAATAAGTAATCAGTAAATTTTCATTGATTAATAACTTTAAATATATTTCCTAATTAATCAAATCCTATTTATAACTAGTAATTCAATTTTTAGTTTCTAATGGGCATATTTAAATAATAATATTATGTGGTTCATTAAAGCTCGATGTTGCATATTTTGTACGTTATTGAATATAGTAATTCTATTAAAATCATCGGATATTATATTATCTACCATTTAAAATAATTTTTTCTCTCAATTTGGCCTTGATATCAGTAATAAATAGTTCCCATATGAAATTATACTTTTTGAAATCTCACTTCATAAAAAGTGTTAATAAAAATTCCTCCTAGAAAGAGGGAAGGGAGTTATGATGGTCATCTGGAATTAAACATAAATAGGATTAAAAATAGGAGAAAATTAGTTTGAGGTAAAAATAAATACATTGAAGAGAAAAAGAACACCTTAGGACTGAATGATTGAGTTAGAGAACATGGTTAGGAGAAAGTTAACAACAATAAAATCATAAATTTGAGATAGGTGAATAGGTAATAGATTCATTTTAAATGATCATAATAACATAAATTTTTTGTTTCAAGATCATTTTAAAATATATTAGTAATTACATTACAATCTTGACTAAGTAAATTAGAATATATACTTACTTTTAAATAATAATTTCAAAATTTATTCAATTTCTACTACAATCTAATGTCTTTCTCTAAATCGTGAGTATTGAAGATGACTTATTTATACCTGAAGCCCAAAAATCAACTTATATTGGATCATATAATTTCACAAAATGATAAAAATCCATTAACCAAAAACAAATATTTTAGTATAATATAAGATAATTCCCAAAATGAATAAACCTTTATGTAATGAAATAATATGTTAATCTCTAAATTTCAGTAGTAATACCCAAATTTCGAACTATATAACTTTGTAAGTAACTATAATTAAAATTATTCAATACATCACTCAATAATATTAATACCCAATTATTATAATTATTTGATCACAAATTCTTCAAACATTTATCTTCAAATAACATCAATCACTCTCAAAGTCAAATACCCAAAATACAGATCCTTATTTATATAATCTCTATAATATGATTATCATTTCTATAAATAACATGTTTCACCATAATTCCAAATAAAAATAATATATTCTTCCAAAATTATAATTCAACCTTAAAAAAATATCATAAGATCCTATTTAACTGAATCATACCATGTTCCCAAAAATTATGTGATCTTGTTTCAACATTCACTTAATCACCTAATCCCATTTCTATGTAAGGGTTATCTATACAATATGCTATATGTTTTGAAAATAAAAATAATCATTATCTATAAAATTGTTCAAAAAAAATTCAAACTATCCACGATATCACGTAGGCCAGTGTTAGGCATTGCAATCAAGTCATCCTTTGATTATGGTTTCAATCACAGTGGCATTTACAGATGTGATGGGTTTTCCCGAAGCCTATGGGTCATACATTTACAAAAACAATACTAATGTTCCCATAAATATGATGAAAATACTAAAAAATAAAAATAATCATGAAAGATTATATAAACCAAAAATATTATATGTATCTTTAACTGATGTTCACAAAAATAAAAGTGAATTCTTCCTAAAATACCTTTTTTCACGCGTTAAACATAAGGGCTAAATTTACCTAAAACTTCTACAAAAACTCAATAAAAGTTTCCTATAGTATTATCATCACATTAATCCTCAAAATATAGTTGTATAAGAATTTGAAATTATGATCAAAATTAAATATACCACTATATAATATCTCTTGAATCCAAATATGAAGATACCTTAATCATTCAATGCTCTTCATTAACCACGATTTTCCATCTTATTCCTTAATACCCCCTTCTTATAAAAAATATGAATAATGACCTATGATTCAAAAATATCAAAACATATGTCAAGATTTGACCCATACCATTCATATTTCATATTTAGTTTCTTTATCTTCATCAATAGTGTCATTAGGAATTTATAATCATTAATTTGTACAGTCTTGATGATTCGGCCCTTGAGATATCCCCCTTGGAAATTGATTTTAATAATTACAAAATTATCCACATTTAAAAAATTCAATGGATGCCTTAAAAAGAAAATTATTTTTATTCATAGTATTAAATGATTGATTATTTTTTTTACTTGATAGATTATTGATTTATTCCCTCTTTTACCACACACAAAACATGTTCTTATTATTTGAAGATATTTTCCTAGGGGATTCATGCCAAATTCATGGAATACGTAATAAAATATTTTTACCTTTATGGAATTTACCATCTAGACTTATGCAAATCATCATTTATTTCTTATTTGATTCTTCAGAAGCTAACATATGTTCAATTTATTAATCATAACTTCTAAAATCAGATTAATAAAAAAAATATTATTACCACTCCCATCCCAATTGGTTTCAAATTCCAAAACCCCCTATTTTCCTTTACATCCATTATTATTTTAATTCCTACTAAATAAATCCATTTTCTATAAGGCCCCAGCCTTAAACATTACTTAATATTGAGTTATTACAAGATTACACATTGAGGATCTTTTCAGGTTTAGAGTTTTAGAGAATTAGATCATTAAACTTGCATTACATTCCACATTTAAACAAAGTGGTTACATAAAAGACAATATTCATTCTTCCCATCAACGGAAACATATTTAAAATAAAACATGGATTCTTTCTTGACACATCGTTGACACTATCATCACATCATATACCTTTCCCTTGACCTGTGAAAAACATTTCAAAAACTTGGGATGGGCATAAAAAGCTCAGTAAGGGTTATAAAAATATGGAAAAGAAACACGAGTTCATATATACATAAGAATGAAATCATACTTTACCCATAAAACATAGGCACTTCAACATACCTCATCAAACAATGAATAAATAATAAAAATTATAATACATAAAAGTAACTTGAGGCATTCATAACATTCTTACGTTGGGAGTAACCCTCTTGGTTACATTTGGAATACCCATCACAGTAAATTCCCTAAATCTCTTCGGAGAAACCTTAACGTTTCACTCCTTCGCGTTACCCAATGAATTGGAGAGCTATATCGGGCTCACCCGCCCTTAGTTTATCACAGAACCACCCGTTTTCAAAACAATTCCCAAGAACCATAACATTAATGTATCACATAAAACATGAATAAAGGAAACAAAACATTTCCACATTTCAATCACAATATAACATTTTAGTATTTTGAAATAATGAATCCATACAAAAAGAAACCATTTCCAAAACCATTTAAAACATTTAATAAAAAGATTTTTGAATCAAAGTGTCACATACCACCTTGATGCTTTTAACATTTTAAACCATTAATATCCATATAAATAAATCCATAAAACCATTTTGAAAACATGGATATTAATAAGAATAATTAATTATAACATTTAAAGTGATATTTTGGTTAAAGGGGTTTTTACCAAAATTAGTGACACTTGAATAAAATAATTGAGGAATAACATTTAATCATAACTTTATAATATCATGAGAATAAATGGATTCCTGATATAATATTCCAAAGGATAGTATATACACCATATAAGAGTGAATTGGTGCATAACAACAATGAAGTCTAAATAGAGATGTAAAATGTGACGAAATCCCTTATAAAGAAGGTATCCTTAAATTAAGGATAAATGAATCTCAAAAATATGTGTGACAAATATAAATACACCCAATATAATTGGATATTAAGTGTAAAATAATAAAAGGATATTCACACATATTCAAAGGATGACATATTCAATAACTACATGTTGAACCCAAAGAAATCAAAATTGGGTTAAAAAGTTCCCTTGGTAAAATTCAACAGCCTAACGGCGTCACTTCAAAAATTCAGAAAATGAGTTGATGATAGATAAAAAGGGAATCTCATCACTTGGAAATAAAATTTACATCAATCAGGATATATAAGAACATATCCCAACATAATAGTATGTGAATTAAAAGACATAATGAAGTCTTTTAAAAAGAGGAGGGTGAAAGGTTCCCTTACCGACTTGGGTATCTTTCGAAACATATGACCCGTGAAAGAAGGACAATACATCATTGATGTAAATACTCATAAATGAAGGAATAATACACAATGAGTAAAATAATGGTTAGTACATACACCACTCAAAGGAAATTGTGGCAAATGTTGCAGAAATCTCACGGGAATAAAAGTGAGATGAAAAATCACTTACGAAAACTCGGCAGCCTAACAGCGCCACTTAAAACTTCCAAAAATGGATTGATGAGATCAAATAGGGTATCTCATCACAATATAGAAAAATTTATAGACAGAGGAATATGAAATAACATCCCCCATCATAACAAATAGGAGCTTAAAAGAAGTGACATAAAGGGGAGTACTTAAAAAGAAAGAGAGAGGTTAGATCTCTTACGAAAGTTCGGCAGACTAACGGCGCCACTCAAAACTTCCAAAATGGATTGATGAGAGAGAATAGGTCTCTCATCACATGAACATAAAAATTACAGTACGTGTAAAATATAATAACATCCCAATAACAAGAAAGATGATCTTTAGAGGGAATGACATAAAAGAGTGTACTTAAAAAGAAAGAGAGGAGTAAGATCCCTTACCTCAGGTCCGACTTGACTCGATCGTTCTTTAATCTCCTGAATAATAAACTTGAGTTAATTTATACATCATTAAGAACCTTTTTCAAGTTCATTATTCCTTTTATATCACTTATTACCATGTCATAAACATTATGTAATCATTTAAGTTAATAATATTTGTTTTGCCGATATTTGGTTCTTAAGTCAAAAGTGGACTTCTTACAATTACATGTTGTTCGTGTGTCCAAATGTTTATTATATCCAGAATTGTATTCATGATTTAGATATAATATATGTCATATATATCCAGTACATGCATGCATTTATAACATTACATAATCATTTAGAGGTAAGAAATGAAATGCACCGTTCATGGAGACGGTAAGTCGTACGTACGCATGAACGCTACTTTCATTTCTATTTCGTATTTTATAGAATGGAATAATAATGATATAAAGGTATATTATAATTCGATTATAATATAATATATAATATCATAGTTCCATCCTTTATACATCCCACATTTGGTATTTAACGAATCAAATCACTTTGAGGGGGCGGTAGTCCGCACTTCCTTAAATGAAGAAATCGCGTTTACCCATAATGGAAACCATAAAGGTATGCCCGAAATGAAAAAAAAACAGAAGCTTAAGGAAAGCATAAACATATTATATATCATATATAAAAATAGTGACATCATAATAGCCACCTTTGAAGGTGTTAAATGAGTATTGAACAATCATCGTTTCGGGAGGGGGAATTTCGCCATCCACGGAAACCGTATGTTCTTTAACCATTTGATGTAGTTTTGTGAGAGTGTAGCTCGAATAAATCTTATAAAAACATCCTAGTATATTGAATATACTGTTTTTGTTACAAAATAAGTAAATAAAAAGAGTTTATGGGGTTGGAGAAGAAAAATAAAACAAATGAACATGAGAGAATGAATTACCTTTAAAAGTGTAACTCCATTTGATTTGAGTCTAATGGATTCCTTTGAAAGGCTTATGCCCAAAGGGAATCCTATATGATGAGGAGAGGGATGTGGAAAGAGTAAATGGGTAGGGGTTGGCCGACCCAAAGGCTTGAGGAGTGTGTGAAATGAGGTAGAGGTGGGGGCCTTTTATAAGAGGAGAGGAGGGGCACTTTTGGAAAGTAAGAAATATTACTTTATTTGAAAATGTGTTTCGGTTTTAAAAAGTCCAAAATTGATATAATTCGTGGATAAGGTGATAAGGGTTAGAAATCCACCCATAAAATAATTTTTGGACATGTCTAGTTCATAGAGTTTACATTATCTTCTCATTTTATTTAAATCGTCAGATAATGATGTCATCGCTGCATCATTATGATGTCATAAATTATTTAATTTATTTAATATCTACAAATTATAAAAAAAATACTATGATGTAGTAAATCATTTTATATTTCCAATGACTATTTATAATAAAAATTCTTACTTGTATAACCCCACTTAAAAATTGTTTTAGTAAAACATATCATGTTTGTGTCATTTATACTTTTACATTAAATAAAAAGTTATTTGTGATATTTCCCAACCAAAGTGGCTCCATGGGGTCCCCAAGTTGACCCATGGATTTTCTTGGTCGGCCATTACACATACAATGAGGTTAGGACATGTGTCAAGTTCATTTCATATTATTAAAACATTATTTTTACCTTAAACTACACTAATTACCTCTAATCGCGATTAAAAACTTAATAAGTTACTATTCACCAAAAAAATTTTTTATCCCATTGAACCACATTTTACTTCTTAATGAAAACCATTTATGTCGGATTTTTGAAATTCAAAACACAAATACTTCAAAATTTCATTTAAACGGAAAAATCAGTTTTTATAAGTACCACTTAGTGGTGTCACTATTCATCAAAAATTGATGTTTTTCAGAAAAATCCCAAAAATTCACCCTAAGATATATTTGATATTCTGAATTCAAAAATGAAGTTAATTTTACAAAATTCAAAACATATAAGTCACATTAATTAATTTAATAATTAATTCCCACTGTCAGAGCAAATAGCATGTTTTTATGAAACAATAAGTATCAAAAGATTGACACTGGTTTAAGTCTGATTTCAAAGTTAAATTAATTTCAATGACCACTATTGGATTTAATGGTAAAAATATATTCTAATTTCACTTTAAAACCACTTAAAAATATATTCTAATCATATAAATGAATTAGATTAAAAAGTGGTTTTGAACATTTTACACTATTCATTAAAAAAATGAACTTTATCAGAAAGATACCAAAAATTTACACAAAGTAAATTTTGATGTCCCGATTCTTAA
Source organism: Viscum album (assembly GCA_963277665.1). NCBI lineage: Eukaryota > Viridiplantae > Streptophyta > Magnoliopsida > Santalales > Viscaceae > Viscum > Viscum album. The sequence continues at coordinate 1,824,993,216 of OY728164.1, forward strand.
TAAGAGTTTTATTTGGTCCAAAAGAATGTTTAAGAGTGAACAATACTATATTTAATGATGGTTCAACATCAAAAGGTGATAAGTGAACCTTTAGTGAAAAACTAGGGCATATACGCCTAAAATTGAATTCTTTCCGTATTTTAAGCCTTTATCTTTTATTGGATAAATGTAAAAACATTTAAAAACACATATAATCATATTTTAGTTATTTCTATCCATTCCCGCCAATACAACGACTACATGTTAACTACCATTTAAAATAATATTATTTTATTATTAGAGTGCAACGTAAGATTCCCAAGAAACTCGTTGTTGCGTGTTGGGTACGCCATCGAGCATAGCGTCCCCTTTAAAGTCATATCAATATTTTATTAACAAATATGGATAAATATGAAAATGTAATATTCTTTATTTACCTGGGGTGTTACATTCTTCCCCTCTTTTGGGAATTGCATCCTCGCAATTTTTAAAATTGATCTTGGAAACATCCTTGAAAGTCCCACATTGGAACAAGAGTCGGTAAAACAATCACTTTAAAATAATGAAAGATAAGTACAAAGGTCACCCGAGTTAACCCATACTAGGATTCCAAGTATGAAAATATGGACATGGAGGAAAAAACAAAGGGTCATGTTCTGATGGAGAGTGATAGAAAACATGTTTAGGAGAAAGTTAACCACGAGAAAATCACAAACTTGTGATGGGTTAAACAGTGTTGGGTTCCCCAGTAGGAAACGTTAATAGACAAAATTTTTGTTTTATGTTACATTTTATTGAGGAATTTATTCATAAGGAAACATAATCACTTATCATGTTGACTTTCATCTTTTACTAGATTCCTGAATCAAACTGATATTTTTTCAAAAAGATGAGTATTTAGGGTGACTTTTTCGCATTAAGAGTACTATAATCAACTTCTAGAGAATCACCTAATCCACAAAAGAGAACTATATAATTCCCATGTCTTTAAACTTTAACCAAAACCAAAACCAAAAAGGCTACTACAAGGTCAGATAATCCAGAAAAGGATAACCCTTTAAAAAGAAAATCTATGCATAATCTCCAAAATTTGTCCAACAAAACCCAAAGTTCAGCGAGGACCATTAGATAAACAATTTTTCCATAAAATTCTTCAATGTAAACCATAATAAGGTTGAAACCCAAATATTTGAAGGATTTAGTCACATAGTATTTCAAGTTAAATCGTAACATTTATCTCCAAACAACATCAGTTGCTCCAAAAGTCTCGTATTGAAAAGTAATTAACCTAATCAGATGTCCTCTATGATAGGTTAATCATTTTAATAAATAACCCAAAATCAACTTACTCTTTAAAAAAAAGAATCAGTCAAACTAACCGGGGATTTCACGTAGTCCAGTGGTAGGCGATAAATACCAGTCGCACTTTGGTTGTGGGTTCGATTACCGCAGCTTTATCCGACGCGACGGGTAGTCACACGGTCTACGTGTTGTCCTTTTTCCAAAACTATATAATTCTAAAATCATTCACCAAAAAGAGATAAAATCATCAAAAATAACCATAACATAATTTAACCTCAAGTTTATCTCATGCCTTTCACTTCCATCATAACATATAGTAACCCATAATTACCTCAAAAGTAAGGATCATATAAACACTAATGGTTACCTTTATAATTATTACCTGAACTTCCACATCGATTGGTCATCTCGTACATGATTCATTAAATATCATACCAAGGTTCAAGAAGTTGATCATGACTCCTTGCTAGTTGGTTTAGAACAACCACGAGTTTCCTAATTGAATCCCCCATTTTATCTAGTATCTTAATCATAGAACCACCACAGTTTCCTTCAAACCTATTGTCTCATTGGTTCCTGCTAGATCCATCCATTCACTAAAAACAGAAATGTCGTTGTGAGTATACCAACAAAACCATCATGTACTAATGAGGAAGGTAAACACTAAGATACACTTACTCATTCACTTTATCTAAAACTCAGACTCTTTCTGAAATCCTATCCATTATGGTACTATCACTTATGCTTAGAGAATACCCTAACCTCTAAAGTTATCTAAACCGACCTTTGATACCAACTATAAGACCCCATCCTTAAACCTTACTTAATCTTGAGTTATTACAAGATTACACATTGAGGATCTTTTCAGGTTTAGAGTTTTAGAGAAATAGATCATGAAACTTTCATTACATTCCACATTTAAACAAAGTGGTTAAATAAAAGACAGTATTCATTATTCCCATAAATGGAAACATATTTAAAATAAAACATGGATTCTTTCTTGACACATCCTTGACACTATCATCACATCATATAGCTTTCCCTTGACATGTGAACAACATTTCAAAAACATGGGATGAGAATAAAAATCTCAGTAAGGGTTATAAAAATATGGAAAAGAAACATGAGTTCATATATACATAAGAATGAAATCATACTTTACCCATAAAACATAGGCACTTCAACATACCTCATCAATCCATGAATAAATCATAGAAATTATAATACATAAAAGTAACTTGAGGCATTCATAACAATCTTACGTAGGGAGTAACCCTCTTGGTTACGTTTGGAATACCCATCACAGTATATTCCCTAAATCTCTTTGGAGAAACCTTAACGTTTCACTCCTTCGCGTTACCCAATGCATTGGAGAGCTATATCGGGATCACCCGACCTTAGTTTATCACAGAACCACCTGTTTTCATAACAATTCCCAAGAACCATAACATAAATGTATCACATAAAACATGCATAAAGGAAACAAAACATTTCCACATTTCAATCACAATATAACATTTTAGTATTTTGAAATAATGAATCCATACAAAAAGAAACCATTTCCAAAACCATTTAAAACATTTAATAAAAAGATTTTTGAATGAAAGTGTCCCATACCACCTTGAAGCTTTTAACATTTTAAACCATTAATATCCATATAAATAAATCCTTAAAACCATTTTGAAAACATGGATATTAATAAGAATAAATAATTAAAACATTTAAAGTGATATTTTGGTTAAAGGGGTTTTACCAAAATTAGTGACACTTGAATACAATAATTGAGGAATAACATTTAATCAGAACTTTATAATATCATGAGAATAAATGGATTCATGATATAATATTCTAAAGGAAAGTATATACGCCATATAATAGTGAATTGGTTCATAACAACAATGAAGTCTCAATAGAGATGTAAAATGTGATGAAATCCCTTATAAAGAAGGTATCCATAAATTAAGGATAAATCAATCTCAAAATTATGTGTGAAAAATATAAATACACCCAATATAATTGGATATTAAGTGTAAAATAATAAAATTATATTCACAAATATTCAAAGGATGACATATTCAATAAATACATGTTGAACCCAATGAAATCGAAATTGGGTTAAAAGTTCCCTTGCTAAAATTCGACAGCCTAACGGCGTCACTTCAAAAATTCAGAAAATGAGTTGATGGGAGATAAAAATGGAATCTCATCACTTGGACATAAAATTTAAATCAATAAGGATATAGAAGAACATATCCCAACATAATAGTATGTGAATTAAAAGACATAACAAACGAAGTCTTTTAAAAGGAGGAGGGTGAAAGGTTCCCTTACCGACTTGGGTATCTTTCGAAACATACGACTCGTGAAAGAAGGCCAATACATAATTGTTGTAAATACTCATAAATGAAGTAATAATACACAATGAGTAAAATAATGATCAGTACATACACCACTCAAAGGAAATTGTGGCAAATGTAGCAGAAATCTCACGGGAATAAAAGTGAGATGAAAAATCACTTACGAAAACTCGGCAGCCTAACGGGGCCACTTAAAACATCCAAAAATGGATTGATGAGATCAAATAGGGTATATCATCACATTAAAACAAAATTTACAGAAAGATTAATATAAAATAAAATCCCCCATCATAACAAATAGGAGATTAAAAGAAGTGACATAAAGGGGAGTACTTAAAAAGAAAGAGAGAGGTTAGATCTCTTACGAAAATTCGGCAGCCTAATGGCGCCACTCAAAACATTCAAAATGGATTGATGAGAGAGAATAGGGTCTCTCATCACATGAAAATAAAAATTACAGTAAGTGTAAAATATAATAACATCCCAATAACAAGAAAGATGATCTTTAGAGGGAATGACATAAAAGAGTGTACTTAAAAAAAAGAGGAGTAAGATCCCTTACCTCGGGTCTGACTTGACTCGATCGTTCTTTAATCTCCTGAATAATAAACTTGAGTTAATTTATACTTCCTTAAGAACCTTTTTCAAGTTCATTATTCCTTTTATATCACTTATTACCATGTCATAAACATTATGTAATCATTTAAGTTAATAATATTTGTTTTGCCGATATTTGGTTCTTAAGTCGAAAGTGGACTTCTTACAATTACATGTTGTTCGTGTGGCCAAATGTTTATTATATCCAGAATGTTATTCATTATGTAGATATCATATATGTCATATATATCCAGTAAATTTATGAATTTATAACATTACATAATCATTTAGAGGTAAGAAATAAAATGCACCGTTCATGGAGACGGTAAGCCGTACGTACGCATGAACGCTACTTTCATTTCTATTTCATATTTTATATAATGGAATAATAATGATATAAAGGTATATTATAATTCCAGTATAATATCATATATAATATCATAGTTCCATCCTTTATACGTCCCACATATGGTATTTAATGAATCAAATCACTTTGAGGTGGCGGTAGTCCGCACTTCCTTAAATGAAGATATCGCGTTTACCCATAATGGAAACCATAAAGGTATGCCCAAAATGAAAAAAAACAGAATATTAAGGAAAACATAAACATATTATATACCATATATAAAAATAGTGACATCATAATGGCCACCTTTGAAGGTGTTAAATGAGTATTGAACAATCATCGTTTCGGGAGGCAGAATTTCGCCATCCACGGAAACCGTATGTTCTTTAACCATTTGATGTAGTTGTGTGAGAGTGTAGCTCGAATAAATCTTATAAAAAAATCATAGTATATTTAAGATACTGTTTTTGTTACAAAAGAATTAAATAAAAAGAGTTTATGGGGTTGGAGAAGCAAAATAAAACAAATGAACATGAGAGAATGAATTACCTTTAAAAGTGTAACTCCTTTTGATTTGAGTCTAAAGGCTTCCTTTGAAAGGCTTCTGCCCAAAGGGAATCCTCTAGGATGAGGAGAGGGATGTGTAGAGAGTAAATGGGCAGGGGTTGGCCCAGCCAAAGGCTTGAGGAGTGTGTGAAATGAGGTAGAGGTGGGGGCCTTTTATAAGAGGAGAGGAGGGGCACTTTTGGAAAGTAAGAAATATTACTTTATTTGAAAATGTGTTTCGGTTTTAAAAGGTCCCACATTAATTTAATTAGTGGATAAAGTGATAAGGGTTCTAAATCCACCCATCCAATAAGTTTTGGACATGTTTAGTTCATAGAGGTTACATTATCTTCTCATTTTATTTAAATCGTCAGATAATGATGTCATCACTGCATCATTATGATGTCATAAATAATTTAATTTATTTAATGTATAAAAATTATAAAAAAAATACTATGATGTAGTAAATATTTTTAACTTTCTAATTACTATTTATAATAAAAATTATGACTTGTATAACCCCACTTAAAATTTGTTTTAGTAAAACATATCATGTTTGTGTCATTTTTACTTTTACATTAAATAAAAAGTTATTTATGTCATTTCCCAACCAATGTGGCTCCATGGGGTCCCCAAGTTGACCCATGGCTTGTCTTGGTCGGCCATTACACATCCAATGAGGTTAGGACATGTGTGAAGTTCATTTAATATTATTAAAACATTATTTTTACCTTAAACTACACTAATTACCTCTAATCGCGATTAAAAACTTAATAAGTTACAATTCAACAAAAAAATTTTTTTATCCCATTGAACCACATTTTACTTCTTAATGAAAACCATGTATGTCAGATTTTTGAAATTCAAAACACAAAGATGGAAAAATTTCATTTAAACGGAAAAATCAGTTTTTATAAGTACCACTTAGTGGTGTCACTATTAATCAAAAATTGATGTTTTTCAGAAAAATCCCAAAAATTCACCCTAAGCTATATTTGATATTCCAAATTCAAAAACGAAGTCTATTTTACAAAATTCAAAACATATAAGTCACATTAATTAATTTAATAATTAATTCCCGCTGTCAGAGCAAATAGCGTGTTTTTATGAAACAATAAGTATCAAAAGATTGACACTGGTTTAAGTCTGATTTCAAAGTGAAATTAATTCCAACGTCCACTATTGGATTTAATGGTAAAAATATATTCTTATTTCACTTTAAAACCAATTAAAAATATAATCTAATCATATAAATAAATTAGATTAAAAAGAGGTTTTGAACATTTTACTCTATTCATTAAAAAAATGAACTTTATCGGAAAGATACCAAAAATTTACACAAAGTAAATTTTGATGTCCTGATTCTTAATAAGAGTTTTAATTGGTCCAAAAGAATTTTTAAGAGTGAACAAAACTATATTTAATGATGGTTAAACATCAAAAGGTGATAAGTGAACCTTTAGTAAAAAACTAGGGCATATACGCCTAAAATTGAATTCTTTCCGTATTTTAAGCCTTTATCTTTTATTGGATAAATGTAAAAACATTTAAAAACATATATAATAATATTTTAGTCATTTCTATCCATTACCACCAATACAACGACTACATGTTAACTACCATTTAAAATAATATTATTTTATTATTAGAGTGCAACGTAAGATTCCCAAGAAACTCGTTGTTGCGTGTTGGGTATGCCATCGAGCATAGCGTCCCCTTTAAAGTCATATCAATATTTTATTCACAAATAAGGATAAATATGAAAATTTCATATTCTTTATTTACCTGGGGTGTTACATTTACTAAAACAAAAAATATTACCTTCAGAATACCAATAAAAATTCAATAAACTAACTAATGGAAATAATAAACATTATTATATTATTTACCATGGAATCATCAAATCATTAATATTTATATAAAATAACTATAATTATCCCAAACATTATATCATTTTTTGTTATAAAGGACATTTAACTTATGTTTAAATGATATAATAACCTCTAAAATTATCTCAACCTTTACTCTGATACCATCTATAAGGACCCAACCTTGTATATTACATATTCTAGTGAATTAAAACTATAATACACTTTATCATATTCCTACATATCATTTAGTTTTATAGTTTAATATAGTTATGTCATAAATCTTACATAAAAACCCCATATATTATAAACTGAACACTACTATTCGCTATTAATTTTCCCTATGAAATAATACATTTAAAAAAGAAACATGTATTATTTTCATGAATCATATTCCAATTTTTTTCTTGACCTCATCCTTGAACCTAATCATCCTATGAAAAATAATTAAAATGTGCGATGATCACAAAAATATCAGTATGGGACATAAAAAGAAAGAAGAAATTGTCATTCAATGAATAATTATAGATCATTTCATTTTTTGAACATTAATTTGGGCTCAATATAAAGATTTTCTTACATATGTAAACAACTTATATTCAAAAATATTTTCATAAAACATTTCTTAACATTTCTTAAATATAAAATAAAACTCATTAAGGTTTCTTTTAAATCATGAAAAACTCAGAATATGATTTTTACAAAGTTTATCATTTACATATTATGAAGTATAATATACTTTTCTTAACCTTGGTAAATCATAATATTTCCATATAAAATAATATAAATCATAAACAAATCATATAGGTAAATTGTGGAATCATTTTCATATCACCCTTACAAATAAAATTACCTTTACTATTACACATAGAATAACCATCACGATTACACATAAAATAACCATTACAGTTATAATTATAATAACCATCGTAGTATATTCCCATAATCTCTTAGGAGAAACCTGACCAGTTAACTCCATCCCCTTAACCAATGCATTAGATGATAAAACTGGATCACCCACCCTTGCTTTATAAAAAAACAACCATTTTCATAAACAATCCCCTAAAACCATAATATAATATATAAAATCATACATCATAAAAAGGTTCTTGGTAGCCATAAGAAAATATTTTCTGATATTGATATATCTATTTCCATTAAAACACATTTTTAAAAACTAAAATTCCATGGAAAAAGAGGAAGATGGTTTTTATTTGAATAAAAAATGAAATATTATAATGGAATCCAAACCTAAAATAATGCTTTCTATTGAGGTAAATTGAATATTCATTGTATACATTAAAATAGAAAATTCTTATTTATTTTGTAATCAAAGTCAAAACATTATGTGGAAATATTCATTTTAAAAATATTTGAATGAAATTCATAAGAGACATAAAATTTCCTTTATAATTATTTTATGTCCATAAAAATAAATCCCTAAAATAATTTTAAAATTATTGATGTGGAATATATTTATTTTAGGAAAACATTTAAAAAAATATTTTTAAAAGAATGTCCCTTACATTAAGTCTCATATAGTCACGTACGTTTTTTATATTTTTGAATAATAAATTATCTAATTATTTAATTTATTGAAAACCATTTCCATGATTATTATTTCTCTTATATAACTTTTTACAATTTTATATACATTTAATTTATCATTTATGTTCATGTTGGACGTTTTGATGATATTCAGTACATAAGTTAAAAATGAATTCGGTTGGTCGACTTTTGTCAATGTGGTCATTAGTCCATAACTACTAGAAGAATAATCATGAAATTATTATTATTTTTATACGTAAATTATAATTTTGAAACTACTCATGAAAAAGGAACTATGTTACAATCCTGGATATGGTTGGTCATACATAAGCATGAGTTATGTTTTCATTTTTCCAGGATCATTATAGAAAGAAGGTAAGTACCAATTTATCCTTATAGAATAATCATCATATCACAAATATAATATTATTTATTTAATCACACACACTAACATAGAAATATATATATATATATATATCATCCATGTGATGTGGTGAATAAAACTGAATCGCATTGCTTCATGGAGATGGTAGTCCATATGTCCGCATGAACGACGCTACCATTTTTCAATGAATGGAAAATAAATAAATTACATGTTATTTAATCATTTATTGATTATATATATGTCATGAATATCATATATACATATTAAATCCATCATTATAATGAGTTGTGAGAGGTATTATTGGAAAATGAATTACATTATTTCACGAGGCGGTAGTCTGCTGTACACACGAATGATGAATTACATTCTCATTTTATGAGGTTATAAATGGATATTGGTTATAAAAATAACAAAATAATATTTAATTATATGTAGAAGACTACTTTTGTTATTTAATCATGGTTGAATAATATTTTAAATAGGTTGAAAATAAATAAATCTAATAATTTGTTTTTTTAAAACTATACCTATTCTTTGCAAAGTCTCCTTTGGTTAATACCTTAAACCCTACAATGTAAGTGTTCAGCCTAAAAAAGTCCTCTAGAATAGAGGGAGGTTTTTATGAAATGGATTTGGGTAGGTATTTGATGAAACAAATGGTTTTTTTGAATAAATGAGAATAGAATGTACCAATTTATAAGAGAGGGGATGGACACTCTTGGAATTTCTTAAAACATTAAATCAATATAAATTATTTTTTATTTTCAAATAGATCCTAATTTATAATATAAAAATAAAAAATGATAATTATCCTAAAACACTATTCCAAAAAAATTATAAAAGTTTTGATCACATTTTTATCCTTTTCTTTTGGTTTTAACCATTGTTAACCCATATCACACTTACTGCGGCATCATGGTTCTTTACACTTTATGGGTCAAGATAATTACTATAAATGAAAACAATCCCAAAAATAGATTATTTTTTATTTTAAACTGTATCCTAATCACTTGGACAGAAATATTATATTAATAAATTTTAAATAACTTAATAAAATATTATTTTCATAAAATATTAATAATTTCAATTTTAGAACTTTTCATTTACATTGATATTAATAACATCAAGTAAAAAACAAATAAAATCTTTTAATAGAAACCTAACATGTTATATTTGTCTATAAAATCATGAATATCATTAATTATATCAAATTATATTACTTTTAATGTTTTTAACATCGTTTATATATTTTTCTATTAATTGAATAATTACTACATAAGTTTTGTGTAAGCATTTGAGGTAATTATTTATTCACAAAAAATAAATATAAATTACCATGATAAAATAAAACAATATATATTTTATATTATTCTTTACTACCAAACATATACTTTTTTTATTACCATGTTAAAAATATTATAGTTGTCAAAAACCAGAGTGTGATATTTTTTTACTTTCTTTTAAATAAAATATTATAAATGTAATAATAACATCGTAATAACAAAGAAAGTTCATATAACCCAAAATTATATGATTATGGATGATATTTACTAATTAAATAAAATTAATATAGGTGTTATATTCATTTTATAGTCCTTAACATATTATTTTTAAGCATTAATTATCAAATTTACCCTTAACCATGGTAACAAAAGTTAGTAAGGTTACTATAAAAAATGTCCAAAAATAAGAGTTTATAAAACATATTTAGACCCTATGATTAGAGAAATTAAATAAAATTTTCAAAGTTCAAAACATAATTTTCATAATTTTAGTTAATATTTAATTTTAAAAACACGATAAATAATAATTTTTTTAGAAAATGACATTCTTGTAAAAAATGTTTTCACACAAAAGTCACATATAAAATTAATTAAAAACTCATAATTGGATTATGGTTATTAAAATAATCTAAATAAATTAAAACTAATAATAAATAAAATTTTACATTTTAAAAAATGTAAAATAAAATATAGTTTTCAATAAAAATAGGTATTTTTCAATATTTATTGAAAATAAAACTTTTAAGAAAATTTTTAAAATCACACCATAAGAAAAATTTGACATAACAATTTTAAAAAACTATTTATAATTTATCTAATAAATTTCATAAATTTTCTAGATATTAATTATGACCTTTTCAAATAAAATTATTTAAAAACATATTTTTTAAGAAAATATAGTTTTGAAGAATAAAATGATTTTTATAAGAATTGGGTGCTTATTTTTAAAGCATCAATCAATAGATTTTTATTAATTTTGAGATCTAATTATATTTTATAATTCATTTTATCATATTCCTACCTATCAATTAAATTATTTGGTTATAATAGTTACATTTAAATAATAATATTTAATGGTTGGTTTATGCATGTTGTAGCGTTTTTTGTATGCTACCCAACATAGTCAATATTCTAAAATATCGGGTTATTAAAAGTGTCCCCCTCTAATTTTTCCCTCCAAAATACTTAGAAACTATTCTTAGTGGCACCATTACCCAAAAATCACAATGGGAAGGGTTATTTGGATTTGAGCTCATAAATTCATGGCATAATGTCATAAAATTTACATTATCAGAAAAAAATGTCATATTAAACTACTCACCTAAAAATTATTTATTCTAAAAATTTATCAAAAAAATCAGCTTATTCTGATATTATTATTTTAAAACCCCAAGCTTCTACGGTACACTTCTCTTTGAATAATGCAATAGCGTCTGTTGTATGCAACATCGAGTTCTAACACACCACAACCAATCAATCCAGCCGTTATGAATAGTACTACCCACCTTTTAAAATTTATAAATTTTATTTTTCAAAATGGACTTCATTTTTGGATTCGGAATATTGAAATTATCCTAGGGTGAATTTTTGGTGTTTTCTGAAAAACATCATTTTTTTATGAATAGTGAAACCACTATGTGGTAGTAAAAAAAACTGAATTTTTCATAAAACATAAATTTATCAATTCTGTGAGTAGTGTTTTAAAAATTTGAGAGACATGGTTAATATCAAGGAGTGAAATGTGGTTCAATAAGATGAAAATAATTTTGGGTGAATAGTAACTTTTCACTTTTATTTACCACGGTTAAAAGTAAATTGGGTAATTAAGGTTAAAAATGATATTAATATTACCCTAACACATGTCCTAATTCTATTGGACAACTGTATCTCTACTAAAAATAACCTTAGGAATAAAATATTATCATTTAGGTCCACATGGATTAGATTAGGACATTTATTATTATTTAATTCAAAGAAGAGGTAAAAGAGTTAAAATCAAAGTTTAGTTACTAAAACATTTTTAATATAGGGTTACATATAAGATAAATTGGATTATAAATATTCAATAGAAAGCTAAAACTATTTCCTACATAATGATATTTTATTTATAATTTTTATACATTATATAATTTAATTTATTTATGACACAATGATGATGCAGTAATTACCATAATAGTGTATCATTAAAATAATTGATATTATAAATATCCAAATAAATATAATTTGAGACTTTTTCTGAATTACAATAATTTTATCGGTTAATATGACATGTTAGGAATTATTTAATTATATTTTTTCGAAGTAATAATTTTGTTATGATTTTCAGAAATGTCAATTTTTCAATTAGTGTCAAAATTGACATAAAAGAGTTTTTAAAACAAATATTATATTATTAATTGATATTCAATTCCTAAAAATCAATGGTTCATCCAAGAGACTTATATAGTTATAGTTGTATCATTAATGGACCACTTGGGGGGTCGCTTCAAGGTATATAGTATGTTTATTAACTATATAATATAAAAATAAAAAGTGACATGGTAAGTGTCAAACTAATTAATTAAGAGTTAAAACTAAAATATAAGGTTAATATAATCACCCAAACCTGTATAAATTCTATTGGATGAGTGGTTTTTGACCCATACCCACCTTAACTTTTATATAATCCACTTTGGACCCATTATAAACGAAATATGAATTTATTATAAAATAATATTTCAAGCTTTTCCAAAGGTGCCCCTCACCCCTCTTATAAAATGGCACTCACCCTTCTCATTAATTCAAACCATAAAAGCCATTTTACTTGGCCAAACACTTCCCAAATACTCTATAAACTTCCATCACGCGATCTTAGAGGCTTTCCTTTAGTCAGAAAACCAACCTAAGGAGCCCTTTTGATCAAATCAATAGGAAGAACCTGAAGAAGAGGTAATGATTTCACCACCCCTTTTCATGTTCCTTTCTTCTTCCACTTCTTATTTCTCTTTTATTCACATTATAAAATAATGAATCCAGTATCTCCTATATACTGTAATATTATTATAAATATGGTACAACCATATTCAGTATTCTATCCATCCTTTGAATGACTTGTTGCCATACGTGCGTACATACAGCTTACCGTCTCCACGTCGTGGTGTAATTGTTATTCAATATATTATTATTTGGATGGGTATAATAATTATTTTTAATTCATATAAATAATAAATATACAAATATAATTATTCTTTATATATTATATACCATCCAATTATATATTATTTTAATATCAAAAGAATGATATTGTCGCTCGTGCGTATGTACAGACAACTGTCTCCACGAACGCATTGAGAATCATTCTCCATCGTATCCATTAAAGTATAATTATCCTTTTATGATTTCAAAATTATGTTTAAGGACTTGATATCATTCTGGATTTGAAAAATATACAAACTATCCATGACATACATAGATTATGTAAAATATAAATAAAAGAAAATGAGTAAGTTAACACCCGAAACAATGATAATTCTAAAATATTATTAACAAAGCAATGTTAAAAGATCATATATGATATCATATCAATATATATGATTCTTGTATAATTTAATAACAATTATTTCACCATTATACAGGAGTTTAACCTACCTCAAACAAGGAAAAGTACAAGGTAAGGGTTTATTTTGCAATCTCATCATTATCCGAGATTGTTTATACGTAATAATCTACTAGGATTTATTTATCATCCACATCCATGTTTCTTAAAAATGTATTTCAAAACATTTTTACTATTTACTATAATATGGGTTAAAGTAATTTATACCCTTGTTTACATTTATAATTGGTTTATAAATGAATCTTTACGTCGTTTTCCAAACAAGGTCCTTTTTAACCTTTTCGACAGAATTAAGGTAAGATTGTTTTTTTAAACTTATACAGCGGGTGCGACTATTTTCCGCCGTTATAAAATTGTCGAATCTTCCCTTAAAATATAATAAGAATATTTTAAAAGAAAATGTTTTATTTTATAAACATATGACTCTTAATTTATTTCAAAATAGCATGAGATATTTCTCTAAAAAGGGTTTTTATTTCATCTATGTCAACATCGTTTGATGGATTTTAAGAATATTTGAAGTTTATTTATTATGATACAAAACTTCCATACTGTATTGAAGGTTTTGTGATTTGATTGACTGTGGATGTGTTATTTTTATACCATTCATGGTTTATGGGGAAAGTATTGACATTTCATATGCTAGTTTTAATACGAATGTTTATGTTATGTTTAAACCTGTTCATATGAGGAATGCATTGGACTTAATATGTGACGGGTGGAGCCCGCTATAGCTCCCCGATGTGTCGGTAGGTCTCATGAGACAAACTAATGTCTCGGCATAAGGCCTTGAAAAAATCTTATTTGTATTCATGGCATGAGGCCTTGGCTATGTGGTTATGATAGTCTGGCATTATACATTCCATCATTATGAAATTGGTCATTGGTATTGCATGTGATTATTTGATTAGTAGAATATCCATGTTTATTTCATTTTATTTTTTTCCATACTATGTTGAATTTCAAGTTTAAAAGGCTTTTGTTTTAGTTATAAATTTCCTTAAATGTTTATTCTTATTTATGAATGTTTCCTCTATATTTTTATCCTTACTGGGCATTTGAGCTCACCCCTTTTCGATGTTTTATTTCTCCCAGGATGTGAAGAAGTAATTTATGAATGACCTACAGGGATAGTATGAGGGGATAAGAGTGTAGACTATGGAGACTATATTGTTGTAGTTTTCATTTTATGATGTAATGTAAACTTTAATTATGTATGTAGTTATTCCAAGGCTACTTAACTAATCGGACTTTCAAGACTTGATCTTTCTTGTGATCATGCCAATGTTATGTAATAATGAACCGACTCTGGGTAACTGGGGTCGGGGCGTTACATTTGGTATCAGAGGATGTTTAGTACAAACCTTGGAAGCTATATTTAGATAAACTATGATTAGAGCACATAGATTTATGATGGACTTTGAGGATTAGAATAGAAGAACTTCCTAGAATTTTGGTATTTTAGAGATTTTGTGAGTTTTCTGAGCAATACATCCTAGTCTGGATACGAGCAGGTAGAGGTGGCTCTGGCACAAATGTACCTAGGTGTAAAACCTGAAAACACTGCTTTGAGCTAGACTCGAACGGGAATTGGTGCACGACAACGGGACTTGCTGCACTCTTGGTTATGACACTCCTGGGGGATATTCTTAGGATAACTTTCATTTTATTTACAAATCATTATGAAGGGTTTATGAGTATATACATTCTCAAAGAATTTTTTTTATGATTATGGATTATATCCCTAAATAGTTCAATTTATGTTAAGTGTTTTATATGTATGGAATTATGTATTTTGATTCATAAACTGATCTAGTTTATGCCATTGTTTAGAAATTGCGCCTAGTGGAAGAAATGGAAACCGTATCAATGCACGCCCTCTATGTAGGGATTTCCCTCCTGCTGAAGATAATTATAGTGGATCTGGATATGCAACTGGTTTTGATCAACTAATCACCATACTAGGACAACTCACTCAGGTTATGAATGATAACCTTACCCATATGCAGCACCCTGATCCACAACATGGAGGATCAATGTTAGATCGCTTCATGAGGCAGCAACCACCAATGTTCGATGGGAGTACAAATCCCTTAGTAGCTGAGAAATGGAAAAATTCCCTAGAGAAAATATTTCAGGCTTTGGGGAGTAGTGAAATGGAAAAAGTTATCATGGTAGTTTACCTCCTCACTGGAGATGCTGATCAATAGAGGTCATTGATTCCAAACATGAAGGAAGATGATGAAGTATCAAATATGTAATGGAGGGAGTTCAAATATATATTTTTAGAAAAATATTTTCCTCGTGACCATCGAGCAGATATAGAAAGACAATTTCTGAGTCTGAGAAAAAAGGAGGATGAGAATGTCAAAAAGTATGAGGATAACATTACAAGGTTAGCATGGTATGAAGGAGATTATATATGTAACCCAATAAGTAAGATTGGTCATTTCTTTGATGGGTTAAATCCATTTCTCCGTCGAGCATTAGTCTCACAATCCTTCTCGTCGTACGAAGTCATTGTCTCATGTGCAATCAAGATAGAAAAAGAATTCTCTAAGTCTTATGACTTTAAAGCAAAGCAAGAGAAGAAGAGATCTGCTGATCAATCTGGGAATGGATGTAAGGGGAAGAAGGGAAAAGTTGAATATCCATCCTGCAGTAAATGTGTGAAGAAAAAACCCAGTACTTGCTTAAAAGTAACGAGAGTCTGTTACAAGTGTGGTGAAAAAGGCCACCATGCTCATGATTTCAAGGGGAAGAAGGAAGCTACCGATGTCCAATGCTACAATTGCAGGGAGATGGGACATTATGCAAATGAATATCCTAAGCGTTAGGGGAACATACCTCAGAAAAGGCCAAGGGATCGAGGCCAAGCATATTCTATCACTACTACTAAGGTAGAAGCTCCGAAAGACATGGTGGCAGGTGATTTAATGGTTTCCCCAGGTTTTGAAAACACGTTATTTGATTCTAGATCATCACATTGTTTCATATCTTCCCTGTTTTCTAAGAAAATTAGATATTTCAAATTTGATTTAACAAGGGATTTGCCAGTTAAAAATCCTAATGGAAGTATAATTGCAACAATGTTTTGTGAATCAGTCCCCATTAGAGCACATAAATGTTCTTTATCTGCTGATCTCATTGTCATACCTATGATTGAGTTTGATATAATCCTCGGTATAGATTGGCTTTTTGACCATGATGCGAAGATTTATTGTAAGAAGAAGGAGGTTACGATTTTTGATGATGATGATAAGGAACACCTTATCTTTAGAGAAGAATTGTCACCACTTAATTCTTATCTAGATCCACCCCCAGTAGCTCAATTAAATTAAATTATTAGAGAGGAAGAGGATGAAATTACTGTGGGTGAGGAAAGGAACGTTCAAATAGAGGATGTACCTATTGTGAAAGAATATGTAGATGTGTTGTTGGAAGATTTACCTGGACATCCTCTAGAATGAGAAGTTGTGTTTTCCATTGATTTAATTCCTAGATCAAGGCCTATATCGAATACCCCTTATAGAATGGACACTGTAGAATTAGTTAAAATAAATAAACAACAAGAGGAATTGAGTAATAAGGTATTTATTCTCCCTAGTGTTTCTCCATGGGGAGCCCATGTTCTTTTTGTTAAAAAGAAAGATGGATCTATGAGGTTATGTATCGACTACTGGGAGATCAATGCTATAACAATAAAAAACAAGTATCCCCTACCTCGCATCGATGATTTATTTGACCAACTGCATGGAGCTCAATACTTTTCAAAGAATGAACTTCGATCTGGATACCATCAGTTGTTTGTGAAGAAGAAATACATTCCAAAGACAGCATTTCGAACTAGGTACGTGCATTACAAGTTTACAGTAATACCTTTTGGATTGACTAATGAACCCTCTGTATTCATGGATCTAATGAATAGAGTTTTCAAGGAATATCTCGATGAATTTGTGGTGGTATTTGTTGATGATATCTTGGTATACTCCAAAAGTTATGAAGATCATGAAAATCACTTATGCATTATCCTGAAGACTCTGAGAAGACATGAATTATATGGGAAGTTTAGCAAGTGTGAATTCTAGCTTTAGGATATTTATTTTCTTGGAAATATTGTCTCTAAAGATGGAATCTCTATTGATCCTTCTAAGACCATGTCAATACAAGAATGGCCAGCACCTATGATTATAACTGAGGTATGCAGTTTTATTGGTTTGGAAGGTTATTATCGACGTTTCGTCCAGAATTTTGCCTGATTGGAAAACCCATTAACAAAGTTCACACGTAAAGGGGTTAAATTAGTTGGGCAAAAGAGTGTGAAGAATGTTTTGATGAAATGAAGAGAAGATTTGTCAATTCTCCTATATTGACTCTATCATCGGGGAATGATGGGTTCGTTATTTATGGTAATGCATCGAAAAAAGGACTTGGTTGTGTCCTTATGTACAATGATAGTGTTATTGCCTATGCATCATGAAAGTTGAAAATTCAGGAACAAAACTATCCTACTCATGATCTCGAGTTAGAAGCTATGATTTTTGCTTTGAAGATATGGAGGCACTACCTCTATGGTGAAAAATGTGAGATTTATACTGATCACAAGAGTTTGAAGTATATTTTCTCACAAAAAGAACTCAACATGAGGCAAAGGAGATGGCTTGAATTACTCAAGGATTATGATTGTACGATACACTACCACCCGGGGAAAGGAAAAAAGGTGGCAGATGCATTGAGCAGAAAAGACCATGGAGTTTTGAACAATATGAGAATTTAAAGGGATCCAATTTTCATGGATCTAGTGAAGGTGGACATGGGAATAACTAGGGAAGGTGAAACATAAATGCTTTTTGAAATGGTTTCCAAATCATTTTTACTAGAAATGATTAAGAGTTCTCAGACCGATGATGAATAATTTCAAAAAACAGATTAATGTTGTGAATGATGGGAGATTGAGACACTTTGTGTATGAAGAAGGAATTTTGAAAATCAGGAAGAGGCTTTGTGTTTCCGATATACCTGATCTAAAAAAAAATTGCTGGATGATTCTCATAGTTCCAATTTCTCTATACACCCTGGGAGTACCAAAATGTATAGAGATTTGAAGGAACATTTTTGGTGGGACAACATGAAAAGGGAGAATGGTGATTTTGTGTCAAGATGTATGGTTTGTCTACAAGTGAAAGCTGGAAGGCAACAGTCTGGAGGAGTCATGCAACCTCTTCTCATACCGGAGTGGAAATGGGACAATATCACAGTGGACTTTTTCATGAGACTACCAAAGACTCCTAGAAGTAACGATGAAATATGGGTTATTGTTGATCGTCTTACCAAGTCAGCACATTTTCTTGCTATAAGAGAAGATATACCACTGGAATATCTAGCAATACTATATATTAATGATGTTTTGAGACTTCATGGAGTACCCCTATCGATTGTATCTGATTGTGAATGCCGTTTTACTTCAGGATTCTAGAAAAGTCTGCAGAAAGCCTTAGATACTAAACTTCATTTGGGCACTGCCTACCACCCTCAAACAGATGGGAAATCAGAACGAACAATTCAAACCTTAGAAGACATGTTGAGATCCTGCTCACTTGACTTTCAGGGCATGTGGGATAAATATTTACCTATGGTAAAATTTTCCTATAACAATAGCTTCCATTCGAGTATTCAGATGGCACTATATGAAGCGTTATATGGAAAGAGATGTCACACACCAACCTGTTGGGATGACGTTGGTGAAAGAAAACTTGTCGGCCCAGAACTGGGGGAGGAAAAGATGGAAAAGGTAAAGGTAATCCAAAACCATATCAAAGCAGCTCAAAGTAAGCAGAAGAGTTGTGCAGATAAAAGAAGGAAGGATTTGGTATTTCAAGTCAGTGATCATGTTTTCCTGAAGGTATCTCCATGGAAGTGAGTCATACGTTTTGGTAAGAAAGGTAAATTGAGTTCCCGGTACATCGGAACTTTCGAAATTCTAGAACGAATTGGGGCTGTAGCTTACCGATTGGCAATGCCGCCAAGTCTCTCCAAAGTTCATGATGTGTTCCACGTATCTCTATTGAGGAAATACGTGCCTGACCGAACGGATGTACTCACCTATGTGGAATTAGAACTGGAACCTGATCTGTCTTACTGCGAAGACCCCATCAAGATTCTTGATACAAGAGAACAAGTACTGAGAAAGCGGATGACTCGTCTGGTAAAAGTCTTGTGGAGATACCATAAGATGGAAGAGGGATCGTGGGAACCCGAGGAACTTATGATGAAGATCCACCCGAGTGTTTTCATGTGGTAGTATTATAGAAATTTCAAGGATAAAATTATTTGAAGGAGGGGAGAATGTAACACCCCATGCTTCAACGGTACACTTCTCTTTGAATAATGCAATAGTGTGTGTTGTAAGCAACATCAAGTTCTAACACACCACAACCAATCAAACTAGTCGTTATCAATAGTAATACCAACTTTTTGAAATTTATAAATTTTATTTTTCAAAATGGTCTTCATTTTTGGATTCGGAATATCAAAATTAGCCTAGGGTGAATTTTCTGTGTTTTTCTGAAAAACATCATTTTTTGATGAATAGTGAAACCACTAAGTGGTAGTTAAAAAATAAATTTTTCATAAAACATAATTTTAGCGCTTCTGTGAGTGGAATTTCAAAAATCCGAGAGACACAGTTAATATCAAGGAGTGAAATTTGGTTCAATAAGATGAAAATAATTTTTGGTGAATAGTAACTTTTTACTTTTATTTACCACAGTTAAAAGTAAATAGGGTAATTAAGGGAAAAATGATATTATTATTACTCTAACACATGTCCTAATTCTATTGGACAAGTTTATCTTGACCAAAAACAACCTTACGAATAAAATATTATCATTTAGGTCCACTTGGATTAGATTTGTACATTTATTGTTATTTAATTCAAAGAAGAGTTAAAAGAGGTAAAATCAATGTTTATTTACTAAAAACTTTTTTAATATTGGGTTAAACATAAGATAAATTCGATTATAAATATTCATTAGAAATATAAAAATATTTCCTACATAATTATATTTTATTTGTAATTTTTAGACATTAAATATTTTAATTTATTTATGACACAATGATGATGCAGTAATTACCATAATAGTGAAAAACTAAAATAATTGATATTATAAATACCCAAATAAATATAATTTGAGACTTTTTATAAATTAAACTAATTTTCTAGGTAAATATGACATGTTAGAAATAATTTAAGAAACTTTTTTTTAAGTAATCATTCTGTTATGATTTTCACAAAAATCAATTTTCCAAATAGTGTTAAAATTAACATAAAAGAGTTTTTTAAAAAAATATTATATTATTAATTGATAATCAATTCCTAAAAATATATGGTTCATCGAAGATACTCATATCATGATAGGTGTATCCTTAATGGACCACTTTGGGGTCTCTTGGAGGTATATAGTAAGTTTATTAACTATATAATATAAAAATACAAAGTGACATGGTAAGTGTCATACTAATTAACTAAGAGTTAAAACAAAAAGATAAGGTTAATATAATGAACAAACCTATCTAAATTCTATTTAATGAGTGATATTCGACTCATCACCACATTTAACGTTAAATAATTCACTTTTGAGCCATTAGAAACCAAATATTAAATTATTATAAATTAATATTTCTAGCTTTTCCAAAGGTGCCCCTCACCCCTCTTATAAAAGTGAACTCCCCCTTCTCATTAATTCACACCATAAAAGCCATTTGGCTCGGTGAAACTCTACCCAAATACTCTCTCAACATCCCTCACTTCATCCTAGAGGCATTCCTTTAGTCAGAAAGCCAACCTAAGGATCCCATTTGATCAAATCAAAACGAAGAACCTGAAGAAGAGGTAATGATTTCACCACCCCTTTTCATATTCTTTTATTCTTCCACTTCTTCTGTCATTGTTATTCACATTATAAAATAATGAATCCATTGTATCCTATATACTCTTATATTATTATAAATATGGTACAACCATATTCAGTATTCTATCCTTCCTTCGAATGACCTGTCACCATACGTGCGTACGTACGGCCTACCGTCTCCACGTCGTGGTGTAATTGTTATTCAATATATTATTATTTGGATGGGTATAATAATGATTTTTAATTCATGTAAATAATAAATATAACATGATAAATATTATGTATATATGATATACCATCCAATTATATATTATTTTAATATCAAAAGAATGATATTATTGTTCGTGCGTACGTACGGACTACCGTCTCCTCGAACGCGATGAGAATCATTCTCCATCGTATCCATTCATGTATAATTATCATTTGAGGATTTCAAAATAATGTTTAAGGACTTGATATCATTCTAAATATTAATAAGAACAACCTATCCCTGAAAAACACGACTTATGTAACAAAACATATAAAATAAAACGAGTAAGTTAACACCCGAAACAACGATAATTCTAAAATATTATTAACAAAGCAATGTTAAAAGATCATATATGATATCATATTAGTATATATGATTCTTGTATAATTTAATAACAATTATTTCACCATTATAAAGGAGGTTAACCTACCGCAACCAAGGAAAAGTTCAAGGTAAGGGTTTATTTCACAATCTCTTCATTATCCGAGGTTTCTTATACGTAATAATCTATTGTGTTTTCTTTTTCATCCACATCCATGATTCTTAAAAATGTATTTCAAAACATTTTTACTATTTAATAGAATATGGGATAATCTCATTTATACCCTTGTTGACTTTTATGAGTGGTTTATAAAGTAATCTTTACGTCATTTTCCAAACAAGGTCATTTTTATCATTTTCGATAGAATTAAGGTAAGAATGTTTTTTTAACTTATACAACGGGTGCAGCTATTTTCCGCCGTTATAAAATCGTCGAAGCATCCCTTACATGATTATAAGAATATTTTCAAAGAAAATGTTTTATTTTATAAATATATGACTCTTAAATGATTTAAAAAAAGAAAGAGATATTTCTCTAAAAAGGGTTTTGATTTCATCTATGCCAACATCCTTTGATAGATTTTAAGCTTATTTGAAGTAGATTTATTATGATAAAAAACTTCCATATTTTATTGAAGGTTTTGTGATTTTTTTTGACTATGGATGTCTTATTTTTATACAATTCATGGTTTATGGAGAAAGTATTGACATTTCGTATGCTAGTTTTAATATGAATGTTTATGTTATGTTTAAACTATTCATATGAGGAATGCATTGGACTTAATATGTGACGGGTGGAGCCCGCTATGGCTCCTCGATGCATCGGTAGGTCTCATGAGACAAAATAGTGTCTTGGAACAAGGTCTTGAAAAAATCTTATTTGTAGTCTTGTAACGAGGCCTTAGCTATGTGGTTATGATAGTCTGGCATTATGAATTCCATCATTATGAAAGTGGTTATTGATATTGCATGTGATTATTAGATTAGTAAAATATCCATGTGAATAAGTAAATGGAATTATTTTATTTTATTTTTTCCATACTATCTTGATGTTCAAGTTTAAAAGTCTTTTGTTTTAGTTATACATTGCCTTAAATTTTTATTCTTATTTATGAAAGTTTCTGATATATTGTTATCTGTACTGGGCATTTTAGCTCACCCCTTTTCTATGTTTTATTTTTCCCATGATGTGAAGAAGTAATTTATGAATGACCTACTAGGGTAGTATAAAGGGATAAGAGTGTGGACTATGGAGACTATATTGTTGTAGTTTTCATTTTATGATGTAATGTAAACTTTTTTAATGTATCTAGTTATTCCAAGGCTACTAAACTAATCGATCTTTCGAGACTTGATCTTTCTTGTGATCATGCCAGTTTTATGTAATAATTCACCGACTCTGGGTAACTAGGGTTGGGGCATTACAATTATTCAAAATTAAAAAACTGTTGTTCATTTTTCTAAATTCAAATTCTAAAATTATGCAATTCATTTTTTATTTAAAAACATAAAATATAGTCAAATGTTTTTATAGTAAAACAAAATATGTTATATTAATTATTTTTTTCTTAAAACTTACAAATTAGTATAGTCATAACTTATTATTTATAAATAATTATAATTTTTTATTATCCAATCATAATAAATATCGTTTCTTGAATGAAACCACAATTTTTTGAAAATATTTTTTTTTTGCAATTAGAAAAAAATGATATTTAAAAAATCAAAAAAAAAATCATCATATATCTATATATAAATAATTTAGTACATTTTGATATAATCCTAATTTATACTTAAATAAAACCTTATGATATTTTTATATGACCTATGAATCTAGTAAGCTATGATTCTTGTTTCAGGTGGCGGTTTAGCTAGCACGGATCTTGTGGAAATCTCTTAAAGATTGAAATTCTCCCATATATAGTTTCCCTCATACCATAATTACTTCATTTCATCTAGGGATTGATCTAGGAAAAACCCTTGTGAAGATACTACACTTATAGGCTCAGACAAATGGGATTTATATGGGAGGCTTCTACTTTTAGATATCATTTCTTCTTAATTCTTTTATTGATTTTGAAATAGGGTTACATTAATTTCATACTAACTAATTATACTAGTAAGTTTTAATGGTCATATTCAATATTCGAAATATATAAATGTTTTTTTATTTAGTTTTGTATTGTTTTTTTAAAATGATATTATATAAATATTATTTAATTAAGAAGAATATACAGTAAAATATCATGTCATTACATGTTTAAAACCAGAATATCCATTATATTGCTTCATTGCTCCATTCAGATTCCACTGCTATAAATGATTGAACATTCATAGCATTGAAACATGACCCAAAAAAATCACATCAAACCTAACAATATCTCACCTGAGAATTTGTTTCCTAAACTGGGTCCAACAATCACCAACTCGAAGAGCATTCACATTTTCACACTAAAATCCCACTGATCATATTATGTTTACTATCCATCCCCATCATCCACCTAGTTCTCCACAGCATGCATCAATCAAATCATTGAGGCTACCTCTAAAATAAATCCTCTGTCAACCTTCAAAGCCACAATCTTCCATTCTTCTAACTCTGGAAAACTCATGTAAATGAATTCAAGTACATTTTCTAAAGAGATAAAAAACCAACTTTTTATCCTACAACTTTGTTGAACCTCTATAAATAAGTTGAACCATGAATCTGTTCCCTGTTTTTGGGCTTCCAAATGTCCTCTTATTAATATTTGATCATGTCCCAACATCCTGAGAGATTTTTAAGGTTCTAGGTTCCATACCAATCAGTGAGGATTTAGATTCGATTATTGAGTATTTGTATTTTTGGGGCCTTTCATGTTGAGATGACACCATGGTGTTTCATGTACAACTGGAAATTTTTTAGGAGAAATTCATATTGTTCTATGTGACCCATTATGGATCCCATTATGGGTTAAATAATAACTAGGGAAGGGTTCAATTCCAAGGTGGCTAGCAGAGGATTTCTTGTGATGATATTTTTTACAAGGTTTTTCTTGTGTAGGAAAATCCCATTATAGGGAATATTATTCTTGGTATGGTCATAAGGAATAGTAAACATTCACTTGTGGTCATGTTGATGCTTTTTTATACCTTTTTAGACACACTTTTCATTGAGGATATGTGGTTTGTTGTTGAGGGTCGCATGGAGTTGTTTCTTATGTCGATATGGTATCATGTTTTAGATGGGATAGGGGATCCCCTAATAGAATGTGATGTCCTATATTTATATATGTACTTGTGGGTGAGTTAATGATCACTGTTGGGTCATGGTTGAGTCATCATTTGGGCTTCCATATATCATGTGTGGCTTGGTAATTGTGGTGGTTGTGATCTAATGGACCGTTGGAGCCCCATGTTTTGGTTAACCGAACAATGGTTCGGTACTTGATAAGTGTTGGTGACCTCAAATGTCCCCTTATAACCCAAATATGGATGGTTCGGTCCAATAGTGTCTATCTAGGTGTTTTAGGGGACCATGGAATCTTAAATACCTTTTGACCAAAAGGTGGTCGGTGGTGAGGTTTTAGCAGTTGGATAATGGGTTTGAGAGTTGGGTGACACTTAAATGTGTGGACTTTAGACTATTCATTACCCCTATGATTTTTTTGGTTCTATCCATAATTAGTTGGTTGTGGTTAGTTTTATGGGAAATAAGGGACAAATAAATGGAAAAGGATTCACAAAAGTGTAAAAGGTATAAAAATAATGAGAATAAGATCACATGGCATAGTTATTTTCATGGTTTGGGAAATTATCCCTACATCCATGGAGAGGTATAAATTTTAATATGATTGGCATCAGAATTACAAGGATATTTTTGAGTTTTTGGCACTCATAGAAACCCAGAATCAAAAGAGATAATAAAGAAGATAATGTAACTATGTCACCAACATCACAGTAAGTCTACTATACTACAACAACTTATGGATGGAAGTATGTAATGATATAGTACCAAGGTCTCCAATGATAGAGATGATACATTAACCATGTTAAAATTTATCATTATTATAGTGCCCTATCAAAATGTAAGAGTGGTGGTTTACTGTGAAATTTGGACCACTTGATTTCTACCCTTCTTCATTCAAATAAATCCAGTTACATTGTTCCAATATTTTTATGTGTATAAGGATAAAACTGGTGATATGGAGGAGAGTGTCCCTCCTATATGCCAGTGGATACTTACCCATCTAGTGTTTGGGTATCTATGATTCTATAATTTTTTATAAACCTAGTTTATGGGAAAAACATTTCCCAAAATATATATTTTATGGGGATGATTAGTTTTTCAGGATTATTTTTTCTTGATAAGTTATCTTAGTGTTATTATAGTTTATGTTTCTAGTTGATATCAATTCATTCGAGTCTAGAGCCTAGTATAATTTCTTATTGTTTTCTTAGATGCTCATAGTTACAACCTAGTGTCTTAAATTAATTTCCGAAACATTTTTAGACATCTTAGATTTATAGTGATGGTATAGAGGATGCACCTGATTTCATGCCGATATGTTATACATGTGTTGTAGTTCCTCTGATTTGGGGAAAATCCGGGGTAGATTTACATCAGATTTCATACTAGATCTTGGGGTTGGCTTTTATTTGTTTAAAAGAATTTATTTTTTATATTGTTTATTTTTCTACCAATATTATTAGTTTTTTATTAGGATGGGTATATCACATGTGAATGCACTTATTTTTATATATAATATTATATGTTTACCGTTGGTGGAGACCTATTGATATTTATTTCTCAACCCCTATATATGCATCTTGGTTTGCATGAAGACCCTTCTATATCATTTTCTGATGGAGAGTTATAGAGAAAATATTCATTATAAATTATACCATCACAAAACTGTCTATTATTTATTAGTTAAATTATTATTTATTTCTTAGTAAGAAAGGTAATGTTATAACATTTTATTTTAAGATCCTTTTCCTTGAGTTGCGGGTTTCTTTTACTATCCTGAGAAGTGCTTGAGAAAATAAACATACTTTATTCGTTTCTTTGTCTTAATATTATCTATTATTTTTGGTTAAATATATTCCCAAAACATTTCATAAATCTAGATATGGATATCCAATATAAATTTTTTTTCCTAAAGCACTTTTATAAATCATAAGATCCGCATGTAATTCCATCGACCATTATAGGTTTATTTAAACCAACATTCTTTATCAAATGATATCCAATATGATAAATAATAAGTTAATATCCAAAAATAATATCCAATTTTCACCTTAATCCATTCTATAAGTAACTAATCCTAATAATCATAAAAAATGTGTCTTTCAAAATTGAAAGGCCACAAATTTGAGAAGGATGTTCACTAAATTTCCAAAAACAAATTAATATAAGATTTCTCCAAATAATGTAGCTCTTGTTTTCACATACCATATATATGAATACATTTATCTCCTTTAAACAATTATGAAAAACATGCACACTTCCATGATAAATTTCTTAGGTTTTATAATATATTCCTTAAATATAAAACGTCTTATAAAACATCAAATCACTAACCACCTTCATGGTCACCAATACTATACCATAGACAAATATTTATTATTATCTCAACATTAATCACCTATTTTGTGTCATATTTCCAAGATCATGTGCTTTCCAGAATATTAAATTATAATAGAATCCCTTCTCTTTGTTATTGGGTGTATTCATCCCATTCTTCCAATTACTTAAAGAATAAGTACTATAGTAAAATACTTATTTATTCCATAAATATTATTACTAGTACATCATTGAATAAATAATCCAAAGAATTAGGTCTTGAATACAATGATAATCATATCAATAATTCCTTATCATCTGTTATATAATAATAATCTTAACCATGATCTACTATCCTCTTTTGGTGTATATTCCATTAACACTTGATAAATTTATATGTGTAGTGTCTCATATCCTTACTATTGAACAATTTCACATTGGAAACCTTTTTCTTACCCTTGAAATCACAATAATGGTGTCCTTTATCTCAACACATGTAGTAAATTCTCATTAGTTTTATGAATGTACTAGGGTATTTATTTACACAATTATCACATGTGGGAAAATTATTCTTTATCTTATTTCCTTTATCCTTATTTTTCATAGTTTTACTATTGTCCTCATTCTTACCTCTAAATCCATAATACATTGATAATTAATTCTTTCACCCATTATCATATGATACCATTCCCTCATATGAAGATAATATTTGGGTGACTTTTTTCATTTGAAATATTGGTATAAGACCATAAAAGATATGATCCTTCTTACTATTTGGATCGATTTCATTTGTTAGGTTCCCATTAATTTTATGAGGTATAATTTCTAAATGATGAAATATACTAGATTAGATCATGGCTTTATGAAACATACTTCATAATCCTAAATATAGTTAAATACATAGAATAAATTGAAAATTTTATTTGTAGCTTATCATATAAACATGGTTGTTTGGGGATGTTATAATATAGTTATCCTCAAAAATTATCATAGGGTCATATTCCATTATCTATGTTTTATCTACATCTATTTCCCTATATTTCTACTAAACCCACTCTAATAACAATTGTAAATTCCTTAACCCTAGTAGCCCAAAGCTAGTGCCTCACATTCTTACATTGGTACTAGGATCAAGAGATTGCATCCAAAAGGACCAAATAGCTTAGTTTTCTTGGTAAAAAACTTATATATAATTGAAATTATCATTATATTTAAAAACATTAAAACAAAAAGAATACACTTTATGAAATACATTTTTTTTTTCTTAGTATATCCTTGCATAACATCCATAAAATAATTCCTAATATCCATATTAAAATAAAACATAACAAATGGTTGAGCTCAAATGATCTGCAAGGGTATACATACTGATAATCAACCATCAATAATTAGGTATAAACAATATGGTAATGTGAATTACTAAAACACATTAAACTTAATTAATAACATCATAATAATATGGAAGGAATAAAAGATGATCAAATATTACATTATAAATAATTACATGACAATGAAACATAAACACGGATATTATATTAGTTGAATAATCACATTGAATATTAATAACTAGTATCATAATGAGGTAATTTATAATGAAGGACATCATAAACATATCATGAAGGCCTCTACCAAGAAATCTACATAATTAGTTAAGGAATTGGTCAAAAACCAGTCATGTTTGTCTCATGAGACCTACTGATGCATTGACGTGATATAGAGGGAACCACTTTACACTTACTAATTCCAATTCATTCCTCATATGAAAGTGGTGAAACATAATCAACATATACATTCATATATAAAGTATCTTAAGAAATGTAAATACTTTTCACATACCATAAACATAATCATAAACCATCAGGAGGAATATAGTGAATGGTGTCTAAATAGTACATCCCTAGTCATTTTGATCATAAGAAATTCTATTAAATAAATTAAATAGCTTCATAAGAGATAAACCTCAATTATTTATTGGATTCAACAGTGGATTTTGAAAAAGATAAGATCACTGAAAAATTCTTGAGGAAAATAAACTTTTTAACACTGCAATCACTTATTCTTAAAAATATTTGAAATCATAAGAGAAAATTTTTATTTGAAAACATCCTTATAATATTGTAAAATATGATTTAAAGAATAAGGAATTGAGTAAGTGGTAAAATCAAATCGTTTTTTGTTTGTTTAAAAAATCATTCGTGGGAATTTTGAAAAAATGATCAACATTAAACACATAAAATGTATCATTTAAATAATCATGGAATGGAGTTAAAAATAGACATAAAATTTCTTATATGATCCTTTTATAACCATATATATAAATATGAAAAATAATATAAAGAACATTTACGTGGAGAAAATGATTTTGAAATTAAATCTTTAAATATTCAAAGTGTCCCTTACCATATTGAACATTTAAATCATAAGCACAATAGAAGAATAAAATTTAACCAAACATTAAATAACATGAGAATATATAATTTCATAATACGAAAATTCAATGGGTATTTATATACACCTCATAAAATAATGTGGGTGTATAACTTCCAAATACGCCTCAATGAACGAATATTGAGACAAAATCCCTTACCACTCAGTAATCAGTCGAATCGTATTCCCCATAAAATTAATTATTATCAAATGAGAAATTTAATACCATGAATATAAATATATTCGTTATATAATATATAAAATGTAATTATATTTACATCAAAAAAATAAATAAAGGATGAATAAATATTATATCTCACAAAAGTAAAAGTGAGATGAGAAACCCATACATTATGTTCGATTGCCATCGTATGTATATGAACCTCTTGTATAATGGTTTTAATCATATTATTAACTTATACTAGAATAATTTTAATATTTATGGTATCATATAATATCAAATTATAATTTTTTACCCCTCATTTATGAAAATATTTTTTCATTTCTCTATTTCGGGCGTTAATTGTATTGTTTATCATGCTTGTTTTTTCATAAAAATCTTGGTTATATTTCATAGGGTATAGATCCAAAAAATCAGATTATTTTTAATATCATAAATTTTATATTTAATCATGAAATTAAATTTATAAATTGTTTTTATTTTTGAAAATAGAAAATGAATTAACACGATATTTGGAGATAGTAAATCGTACGTACGGACGTACGATGCTTTATTTTTTGTGGGATGGATAAAAGATAAAATATGTCTGTTTCATAATAATAATAACATATAAGTATATATTTTATAAAATATTTATTATTTTATAATGAAAACAACACATGAAGAGTAAGTAAAAGAATAAATGAATTTGTATGAGTGGGTAAAAACAATTCCCTCTTGTTTGGGGGACTTTTCTTAGATCTATTATAAATGGATTTGGAGTTTGTATTTTTGGAAAACCAGGACCTCCATAACATGGATGCGGATTTTATTTGGAGAAATTTATAGAATTTTGTTGAGAAATAAGTTTCATGGTTGTAAAATTAAATGAATAAAGTATTTTCTATTTATAATTGATGTGAGGGTCACAATGGGAAAACCTCAAAATATTAAATTATAATAAATTAATTTTCTATCCAAATAAATCCGAATGGATAAGGATTAGAATATAATATTTGATAAAGTTTTAATATAATCCAATAATCAAATTTATACACATTTTTTTGCATTATTTTTATCCTTTTCACTTTCTTTGAATTTAGTTGACATATTTTAATTATAATTATGGTAACAATTTTTTTAATATTCAGAGGATGTAATTTTTACATATAAAACGTAAGTTCGGATTTATAATATTATTTATGAAATTTTAGACCAAATAATAATCATTTCATAATTTTAAATAGTTTCTATTATTTTTAAATAATTTAATAAAATATATTTTTGATAAAATATCACTAGTGTCAAATTTGACAATATTCATTACCTTTGGCCTTAAATAAAATGCACGAGTAAGATAATTTCAAAACAAAACATATAATGCACCCCAAATATTTTATAGAAATTCAAATTTTTTTTTCATAACCTTAATTAATTCAAATTATATTTTTTAAATATTTTTAATATCATTTATTTGATTATTTCATTAATAATGTAATTATTGCATCGTCATTGTATAATTATTTAAAATTTTATTTCTTCACTAAAAAATTAAAATAAAACACAATAACATATATAAATATTTTATATTTAAAAATAATATCTATAGTTAAATATATCTTCTAAATAACGGTATTTTAAAAATAATATAGTTACTGAAATATTAACGTGACATATTTATCTTTTCTTTAAATAAAATATTAAAAATATCATAACATAATCCAAATGGTTCCCAACAATCATAAATAAATTTATATCATGAAAATAAGTTGATTAATTTAAAAATGGATACTTATATTAATACAAAACTTACCTTTTTCTACATGTGGAAACATAAGAGATATAAAAGATAAAGAAAGTGATATTTGCGATTTCCATTAATTTAAATAATATAAAAGTCATAATCATTGAAATGTTTCCATTAAATATCTAAAATAACAAAAATAGGTGCTAATGGTAGAATACAAATCATTGAGTAAATTTTAGGAATGTTTTAGGGTAATTTTATAATCATTATCATCTTATTTTTAACCTAAATTACCCAATTCACCCTTTAGTGTGGTAATAAAAAATTTCCAAAGATATTATTCAGACTCACAAAAAATAAAAGGATTCGATTAAATAAATTTGTAAATTATTAATCAAAATAAAATATCTATTTTTAAATATTCTAAAATATATTTTTAGAGTTTTATTTAATATTAATCACACAAAACACAAATAAAAAAGTTTTATAAAAAATGTATTTCTAAGACAAGAAATGTACTTAAAATTTAAAAAAATTAAGGATTATTAAAATGAAATAGATTATATAATTTATAATTAAATAGTTATTAAGTTCAATTTATATCAAATTAAAATCATAATGAGGGTTTAATACAATGAAAATAACAATTTTATACAAAAATCATTATTTTCACTATTCACAAGAAAATAATTTTTCTTTTGAAAAATACCAAAAAATCAACCTTATATAATTTTGACATTATTATTTTATAAACTAAGATTATTTTGTAAAATATAATTTATAAAATTTTCAAAATTTGGATTTAGAACAAGTGCACCATTAAAAGGTGGGGGAACTACATTTAGAAAAATATAGCCTTTTATGTGTAAAATGGGATATATTCGTATCTTATGACTCTAAAAATATTTTGGATGATTGTAAAATATATATTATGGAATATATAACATAAAAGTTTGATAATTTTATTAATACTATTCAATCTCACCAATTTATCGACTGTTTTATAAAGGTCACATTTTAAATAGCATATCATGGTTTTAAACTCGATGTTGAGTGCAACATAGGCTATCGAATATGTTAACATTAAAAAGAAACATCCCAAAAAATAATTATGTGTTTCATTCTCCACTATATTAATAAATTTTTTCCACAAAATTTTAAATTTTAATTCAAAATTCAATGGTTGATACTTGAAAATTACTTTATGAGAAATCCCACATTGTAAAAAGGGTTTATATAACTTCCTCTTAAAAAGAGGTAAAGATAAATGTGTAGTTCAAAACAAAAATAAGATTATGAAATAGGAGAACATTCATGTAAATATGGTTTTGGAAGAGAAATCTAACTATCTTGTTCTGAAGTAGAGTGATATAGAACGTGATTTCTAGAAAGTCAGCAATAAAAAAACTACAAAATTAGTGATCAATTAAAAGGCCATTGATTTCTTAGTAACAAAACTAAACGGATAATGTTTTGTTCCAAAATATTTTTCCTCAAGTTGAAGGTTTATTTTAATATCCATAGAATCACTTGAGAAATTATAGTTACTTCATTCCTTTCCATGTCATAATAACATCCTTTTTTAGTACTTAGATCTATATTCAATTCAATTCTTAAATCTAGTGAGGGATATTCAAGGGAAAAATTATTTTTAAAGCACTTTTTTGAATCATAAGATCTACATGTAATTCCTTCAAACATTAAATGTTTACTGAATCCAAAATGGTCATCACATGATATGAAATATAATAAATATTACATTAACCTCATACAATAATATCCCATGTTCAACATAATACTTTATTTAAGCAATTAATATTAATAATATTCCAAAATTTGACTATCTAAATTCAATGGCCAAAAATTTAGATGGATGGTCACAATATTTCCAAAATAAACATAAAAAAATATTTCTCCAAATAACTTGGCTCTTATTTTCAAATACCAAATATGTGAATACCTTAATCTCCTTTAAACCATTATGAAAAACATTAATGCTTCCAAATGTAAAATCTCCAGTTTTTAAATATATTCCTTAAATCCAGAACATATTATAAACCATCAAAATAATTAACCGCCATCGTGGTCACCAGTATTTTCCCATAAAATCTAATTATTATTATATCAACAATAATCACATAATTAGGGTAATCTTTCCCAGATCATGTTTTTTCCAAAAGATCAACTTATAAATAATCACTTCTCTTGGTTTTCGGTGTTATTTATCACAAGAACCCAATTCTTTAAATAATAAGTATTGAAATATAGTCCTTATTTATTCAATAACTCTTATGACCAGTAAATAATTGATAAAATACTCCAAATACATAATTATTGGATGAAAAAACAATAATATTAATCATCCCTCTTTGTTTTTGGTTGTAGATTAAGCTTGAAAAAAGATCAATTATCCTTTTTTGGGTTACATTCCTTTGACTCTTAAGAAATTAATTTTTGTAGTGTCTCATATTCTTGTAGTTGAGGAATTTCACATTGGTCATCTTTTTCATTCCCTCTAGACAAAAATAATTATGGCCTTTCTCTCCACATTTTTAGTAAACTCCCATTCCTTTTAAGCAATTACAAGGGTATTTCTATCCAAAATTATCACATGTGGGAAAATAATTCTTTCCCTTCTTTCTTTTTTCCTTTTTTTCATAGTTTTATTATTGTTCACGTTATTCTCTTTGAATCCATAATAACTAGAGAATTATTTATCTATCTCTTTATCATATGATTCTATGGCCTCATATGATGATAATTTTTGGGAGACTCGTTCCCTTAAAATGGTTGATATAATAACCTAAAATATTTCATCGTTATTGCGCTTTGGATCATGTGTATTAGTGAGGACCCCATTCCATATGTGAGGTGCCATTTATAAATAACAACATAAGCTTGCTAATATCATATCATTATTAAACATAATTTATAATCCCAAAACTAGTGAAATACTAAACATAAATTAAAAATAAATTATTCACAGATATTCTAAAAAAACATAGTTTTTTTGTGGTGTTATTCAATAGTTATCCTAAAAGTATATCATAGGGTTATATTACCTAATCTATGATTTTATAAATATAGTTTCCAAGTATTCTACTAAACTTCTCTGATACCAACTATAATTTCATTGACCCCAGTGGTTTATATTTGGTTCCTTACTTTATGAAATTGGTACTGAGTACAAGATATCGCATCTGAAATGACCGAATAGTTTAGTAGTCTTGATAAAATAGTTATATAATTGAAATTATTATTAAATTTAAAAAATTTAAATCACAAATAATTTAATTCAATAATTCCATTTTTCAATTTAGTATATCCTTATATAACAACCACAAAAGACATCCTTGTATCCTAGAAAAAATAAAACATAAGAATGGGATAAGATCAAATTCTTAGTAAGGATATAGATATATTGGAAGCTATCATAAATAAATTGAAATTAAAAATATGGTAATATGAATATCTAAAACTCATTCCATTTAATAAATAACTTCAAATTAATATGGCTGGAATTAAATATGATCATATAATTCCATATAAATAAATACATGAGAATGGAACATAACCATAGATATTTTACTAGTCCAATAATCACATGGAATATAAATAACTAGTATCATAATTAAGGAATTAATAATTTGGGACATTATAAACATATCATCAGAGCCTCGTCCAAAAATTCTAGATAATTTGGTAAGGCCTTTGTCAAAACTGAGTCTTGTTTCTCTCATGAGACATACTGATGAATCTTGGGGCTATAGTGGGACTCTACTAACACTTACAAATTCCAAGTAATTCCTCATATGAAATGTATAAAACACAATCAATATATACAATCATATTTAATCTATCGTACAAAATGTAAATACTTTTCCCATACAATAAACATAATCATAAACCATCTAGAGAAATATGGGGAATGATATAAAAATATACATCCCCAATCAAGATGAACATAAACTAGAAAATAAAATATCATAAATAGTATCAGTAGAGATAAACAAAAATGAATTATAGGATTCAATAATGGATGTATACATAGATAATATCCCTGAACATTTCTTGAGAAAATTACCCTTTTAAACAATTAAATTACTTATTCATAAAAAAATTTCAATAAAAAGAGAAAAAATTTCCCATGAAAATGTACTCATAAAATTATAATTTTAGCTTCAAATAAATTATGCCATAATGATAGTGGGAAAGACCAACCATTATTTTATAAGTTTTAAAAATATTCCTTTTAAATTTTTAAAAATGTTCCGTATAAAACACATAAAAAGACCCTTTTTAACAACCTTTGAATGAAATTAATAATATAAAGAAAATTTCCTTTATAATAATTTTATATAAATATAAATAAATATAAATAATAATATCATGAATATTATCATGGTGAATTTTTTTTTTCAAATTAAATCTTTAAATATTTGATGTGTTGGAAACCACATTAAACATTTAAATCTTAAGCCCCATGAAAGAATAAAATTTAACATGAAATTAAATAACATGAGAATAAATAAATTAATGATATTATAAGTCAAATGGTCTATATATACACCTTATAAAATAATTTTAGTTTACAACATCAAAATAAGCCTCAATAAAATGAGACTGAGATGAAATTCCCTACCACTTTGTAATCAATCAAACTGTATGCCCCATACAATTAATGACCACCAAATGAAACATTTAATTCCATAAATATAAATAAATTCATAATATTATATATATAAAAGGGAAAGATATATATACCCCACACAATAAATTAGGTTAGAATGAAGAATATATCTCACATATGTAATAGTGATACGAGAAACCACTACCTTTGGTCTGATTTTTACGGTACATGTTCAAAACTCTAGTTTAATGGTTTAAAAGATATTATAAAGTTATAATAGAATAAAAATAAAATTTATCGTATAATATATTAACCCATTATCACATTTTACTACTCTTAAATTAATAATATTTATTCATTTCACTATTTCAGTCGTTAATTGCACTATTCCTCATGCTTGTTATTTTTGTAAAAGTCTCATTTATATTGCATAGGGTATAGATAAAAAATTTTCTAGAATATTTTTAATTTATTAAATATATTATTTAAAAATTTAAAACATATTTAATACCATATTTTAATTTTGAACATACAATTTGAATTACAACACTACATGGAGACGGTAAGTCGTACGTACATAGGTGGAGTGATTTCATTTTTGTAGGATGGATAAAAGGTAGAATATTTTAGTTTCATAATCATAATAATATATAAGTATCTATATTATAATAAATTTATTTATTTATAATTTAAACCACACATAAAGATAAAATGAAAGAAGAAATGAGTTTGAATGAGTTGGTAAAAATGATTACCACTTCTTTAGTAGACAACTTTTATCACTCTTATAAAATGATCTAGAGTAGGCATATTGGGAGTACCGGGACCTCAATAACGTGAATAAGTATGTTATGATGATACATTAATAGATTTTTTTGGTATATAAGGCTTACAGTGGTGAAATGAAATGAAGGGAGGAGTTCCCTTTTATAATTGAGTTTGGGGAGCCCTTGAAAATCCTCAAAATAATAATTTATAATAAATTATGTTTATCTTCAAATAAACAAAATGGATAAGTATTTGTAGAAAAGATTAGATATGGTTTTAATATCATTATAAAATAATATTTATATATTTTTTGTCATTATTTTGAACCTTATCACATATATTGACATTGGTTAGCTTATTTTAATTAAATTATCAAAAAAATTTATTTCATATTAAAAGGTAGTAATTTTTACCTATATAATTTAAATGGGATCATAAATTAGTAATGTATGACAACTTAGACTAAATAAAATTAACTTTATAATTTTAAATATTTTTTTATTATTTTTATATAATTTAATAAAATATTATTTTGATAAATATTATTATAGTCAATTTTGACCCTATTCGTTATTTTAGCCTTACGGAAAACAAAACATAAAATATAACATCAAAACAATCAATTTAATACAAAAATTATATTTAATAATCATAGTAGTACCTTAATTATTTCAAATTGTATTTATTTATATATTTTTAATATAGTTTATTTGAATGTTTCATTAATACAGTTATTACTGCATCAACATTGTAAAATTATTTATTATAGTTATTTATTTATGAAAAAATGAAAATAAATAACATGATATAGAAAAATATTTTATATTTAAAAATAATATATATTGTCTAAGATATATTCTAAATAACACAATTTTTTAAAAAATATAGTTATTAAAATATGAATGTTACATCGTTGTCTTTTCTTTAAATAAAATATTATAAAAATCATAACCTTGTCCAAGTGGTTTCAAAAAATTGTAAATAATTTTATATCATAAAAATATTATTTTTAACTTCAAAATGGATTCTTATATTCATTAAAACCCAATTATTTTTTCAATGTGGACACATAAGTGATATATAAGACAAAGAAATTGACATTTATTATTTTTTTAAATTTTAAATAATAGAAAAGTCTTTCTCATTGGAAATTTTCTGTAAAATAAATAAAATTAGATCAATAGCTGTTAACGGTATAATATAAATCATTAAATAATTTTTTGGAATGTTTTAGGGTAATTTTTTAATCATAGTCTTTTTATTTTTAATGTAAATTGGCTAATTTACCATTTACCGTGGTTATAAAAAATATCAAAGTTACTATTCATATTGATGAAAAAATAAAGGATCGAATTTTATGAATTTTTTAATTATGAATCCAAATAAGGAATAGATTTTTAAATTTTCTAAATAACTAATTTTTATAATTTATTTCTAAATTTATCTCACAAAACGCAATGAAAAACATCTTTATTAAGAAATGTATTTTTAACGTGAAAAGTTTACTTATACCAAAATATTATATAAGGATGATTAAAATAAAATGGATTACATTATTTATAAATAAATATTTAGTAATTTCCATTGATAAAAAATTAAAATCCTAATGAGCCTTTAATAAAATGAAATTGGCAACATTATAAAAAAATCTATATTTGTCACTATTTAGAAGAAAATAAATATATTCTGAAAAATAAAACAAATTAACCCTAAGATAATTTTGAAACTAAAATTTTAAAAAGTAATTTTATTTTTTCAAATAGTCTTTATAAAAGCAAAAAAATATATATTTAAAATAAGTATTCCATTAAAAATAGGTAAAAATACCTTTAGAAAAATTAGACTTTTAGGTGTAAAATTGGATTTATTCTTATCTTATGCCTTTAAACATATATAGGATGAATGTTAATATATTTGATTGAATATGTAGTATAAAAATATCATTATTTAGTTACAACTTTTCATTCCTAACAATTTAATATCTAGGTTATAACAGTCACATTTTAAATACTATATCATGGTTTTAACCCTAGTGTTACATGCTACATAAGCTATTGAAGATGTTAAATTTAAAAGGAAACATACCATAAAATCATGGGGTGTTATAGTGTTTGACATGGTAGGTGTTGTGTGACCATGGGATAGAGGTGAGTGATTGTTTGAGGGTTGTAACCTATGTGAGATGTTGTTTATAGTTGGAGCTATGTGGGGGAGTTTCGTAACGCTTTATTAGGCATAAACCCATATTTTAGAGTTGGTTCTTTGTGTTCTTCAGGGAAAAATGTGGTAGAGTTCGATCATGTTCGTTGTTACTTCTAGGAGCATGAGGCACAGGTGGAAGTTGTGTCATGTGAAATAGTGTATGTTAAGTGCAACCTAGTTAATGGTTTGGGCACATTAGATGGTATTGGGTTTAAGAGATAATAATTCATGTGTTGGTTGTAGTGTTTATTGGTTAGTCTCTTAATGGTAGTATTATTTGAATCCCTAACCTAGGTAACATCACTACTTGTTGGGTAGACCTCTTGAAATGAGATAGGTCACACGTGAGATTCATTTGGTCCTGAAAAGATCCAAGGGAACCTGTCGTTTGGTAATTTTAGAATGCATACTCTTTTAAATATATGTTTTAAAATAAATAATTAATTGAGGATGGGTTAAAATTATTTTGGAAATTAATACGGAAAGGAGGGATAGTCGATGATTCCTTTCTACAAAAAAACATATTTTAAATATACACGTTGGTATATTTAAATTTTTATATTTTTATTTTGTTTTTATATATATTTATATAACAAAAAACAGTGACCCGAATTTAACATTTTTTTAATATCCCGCATTACTACCATTAAAGCAATCTAGAATTCAGAAAAAAACTCTCACCGAGTGTGGCCATTTATAGGATGGGTTTCTCTGGAAACTATTCTAGATTTTGGGTAGGGGATTCAGGCACCACTATTCCTATGATGAATAAATAAATTATTATTATTAATATTTTTTAATCAATTATGAATAAATAATAATTATTTATATATAATAATATTAATAATATTTAAATAATAATTATTTATTTAAATTTACTACTAAATAATAATAATTTACTAATATATATTAATTATATTTTAAACAATAATAATTAAATGTACTAATTTCTATTTTTTTACAAATAAATTTAAATATTTAATATTTATAAATTATTTAGAAATTTATCATTATTTAATAAAAAATGGATTATAGTAATTACTATCTAAAAAATTATTTACTAATTTTCAATAAAAATTTAATAACAAATATTAAAATTATTATTTAATTTCTAAATATTAAAAATAACTATTAAATTATTAAATTAGTAATTATTAATTAATATTTATTATATTAGTATTAATTAATTAATTAAAAAATTGTTACTAGTTAGTATTCATTACTAATCAATATAATTACTTTTTTTACAGTGTCTATATATTTTACTAATAAATATTAACTAAATAATATGATATTCAATTTAATGATATGGATTTATAATAAATATTAATTACTATTTAATATTAAATACTAATAAATATTTGAAATTATTATTTAGTAATAAATTACTATAAATAATAATTTAATTATTAGTAATTAATTAATTAGTAACTAAGAAATATTAAACTAATTATTAAAAATTTTACTTAAAAATTATCTAATTATTTATTAATTTATTAATAAATATTAAAATTCATTAATAACCTATTACTAATAAATATTTAATATTATAATTTAGCTACTAAATAATAATAAAAACGATTAAATTATTAAATTACTAATATTTAATTAATTGTTATTAAATTCATATTAATTAATTAACTAATTTTTTGAAATAAATATTAATTAATAGTTTATATTAATTAAATAATATTTCCTAAAATTTAATAAAATTATTTTCTAATAAATATTAATTACTACCAAGTTTTAATTACTAATAAATATTTATAATTATAATTTATAACTAATAATTAAAAATAGTAATATAATTATTTTTCATTAATTAATTTGTAAGTATACAATACGTAATTATTTATGTTTAGTAAAATTTGACTAATTATAATTATTATAAAAATACTAATATATTTGTAAAAATATTATTTAGTGACTAAATTGTATTACTAATGATTAAAATATTAAAATAAAAAAAATTAATTAATAATTATTAAATTATTAATAATAAATTAAAAAATTATTTATAATTATGATTAATGACTTAAAAGATAAATTAAATAATATTATTTACTATTTAAAAACATCAATTTCTTATAAACATTAATTACTTATAAATATTTAAAATTATTCATCAGTCACTAATTAATAATTATAATTATGTTGTACTATAAATTTAATATTAATAATTTATTTATTATTAATATAATTTATTATCAATTAAATAATATTTATTTTCTAATTAATTATTACCTTTTAATTATTATTAACTGTTTAGAAATTAATTAGTTGATTGCTAATATTATTAAATAATAATTAAATGTTTAGTTTTATATTGTTTAAAATATTATTAATATAAATTATTTAATAATTAATATTTAGTAATAAACATTAATTGTTAATCATGATATTAAAATAAAAGCAGTGGAAGATGTGGTCTGAGAATCTAGAGCCTCCTCATTATGATTCTAGCATCTTCTAGGTTTACTCATCAGCCATGGCTCTTCCACACTATTTGGTCTCTGATCTCATTTTGAGAGGGTCTTCAGCTCAACATGCTTCAACTCTAATTCTCAAACATTTTATTGATTCCTTTATTCAAGGTTCCATTACATCAGATTCTAGCCCGATTCAATAGAAGGGAAATAATATCATTTTTACAGGGTCCTCATCTCGGGCATATTCGGCCATGATTCTTGAACCCTTTCATGATTCCATTGAACAGGGTGGTGAAGCGGTTGATTCTATTAGATTTAAAATAAGGGCTTTAATTTTGTTTTTGGAGGGCCTTTAGACCAAGATGCATTGATTGTGATTCGCAAAACCTCCCCTGACTCTTATGATTAGGGTGGCATAGAGATAGGCAAGGATTCTTCTATTGTGATCATTTTCCCATTGATTGTTTTCCATATTAGCCTTGCTATTTGAAAGGATGCTATGATCTCTGTCCCCTTATTTGATGTCCATGGTGGCCTTGCTATGGGAAAGGGATATGTTGTTTCGGGTTGCTTATTCAATCAAAATAAGGATACAGATACAAGCTGGATTTTGAAGAAGGGAAATGATGCTCGTGTCATTGTGGATGATGTTTCCATCATGAAGCTGATGAAATTAGTTAAACAGTCTATTAATAGTTGATTTATTCTTCTCCAAGTTCTAAGCTATACAGGATGGATGATTTTTTTTGTTTTTTATCCTTTGTTCGGCGTTTTTTGTCCCGGGGATGTATCCCGATAGGGTGTGGTTACCTTCATATGATATTACATTATACAGAGTTTAAGGTGGAGTCCTGGGGCTTTTTATGCAGTTTTTTCAAGTCTTGATATCTATAGATTCAAGAATGGGATTAAATTTTCAATCATTTTGATCACAATGATTTTTTTTTGAATTTTGGGTATGAATTTATGGTGTTAATTTGATCTTTTGGAACCCGAAAATCCTTTATGATATTATGATTTCTATTGGTGTCCCTATTAATATTGACAAGGAAACTAATAAAATCATATTTTTTCATTAT
This sequence comes from Viscum album, assembly GCA_963277665.1. NCBI lineage: Eukaryota > Viridiplantae > Streptophyta > Magnoliopsida > Santalales > Viscaceae > Viscum > Viscum album. The sequence continues at coordinate 1,825,036,490 of OY728164.1, forward strand.
GAGTTTGTTCTATTGGAAATTGATCTCTCCTCAACTTTTATTGACACTATTTTCCTCTCATCACTGAAGGTTTAATTCTCTTTTAGAATTGTGTATGAAAAGGTCCCAGATTCTTGTTTTAACAGTAAGTTGATTGGTCATAAGAGTTCCAACTATAGAAGGAATATTTCTTGTGACCCCTGTCATTTTAGTGTACATTTAGAAAAAGATTTCTGCAAGATAGGAAATGGGGTTTATCCAAATGATACAGGGAGAGAGGGTCAGGTTCATGCTTTAGTAAAGGCTCCACGTTCCTCTTAACTAGATGACACCAATGCAGTATGTTCTTTCATAGGAAAAGCTCTAGGTCATGGTCACCCTTATAGACAGTCTATAGGTCTTGGCTATCCTTCTAGATAGACCAAGGGTGTTGATCATCCTACAGGTAATGGCCATTAACATGTCAAGAAGATTCCTCTTGATACCCCTTAATATTGAATATAACATCATGATGTACATTTTCATGGTTCTAGGGATGTTTCACATGTACTTATGTGAGCATCTCAATCTGGTGTTAAAAATGTTGTAAGACATTATGTTGTTCTCCAATGTGTTGTATTGATGGTTTCTCCATCACAACATGTTGAGAAAGGTTGTATTTTTTAGCCTCTAGTCTTGGACTTCTTGGGACATGTTCCATAAGAATATGGTGTTCAGTAGAGCATGAATTATTATCACGATATTCATAATGTATTATGGTGTTAAGAACTACCTGGAAAATGGAGTACTGTCTCATATTATTGTAGTGAAAAAACTGTATTTGATGGCTCTATTGGACACCAAAAATCTCATATATATAGGCAATGATAAACCTATTTATTTTAAGGTTGATGTTTTAAATGGCAAAAAGAAAATGGTCGACAATGAAGGGTTGACTCCGACTCCTCCAAAAAGAAGGTCGAATAAGGATTATTCCAATCATCCAAGGAATATATCCACTATATTTTCGAATACATCAATGATAAATCTCAATAAAAATAAACAAAAGGTCTAAGGAAATGATTCTTTGAATTCTTAATGAAAGTAACTCAAAGTTGGAGTGGGAGTCTACTGATGATGCTGATGAATCTGACTATGATCATGAAAATTATCCTTCTTTTTTTGATCAGTAATCTAATTTATTTGGATAAGGTCATGTCTCTTTTTGTGACCATGTCCAATCTATTCCTTTAATGTTTCATTTTTTATTTCAATTTTAAAATAAGGTTAGGGTCTTTATATTATAGCTTAGACTTTTTCATAATTATTTATTATTATTTATGTAATATTATTATTTATAAGTAATTAAAATTTATTATTAATTTATTAATATGATTACTAATAATATATTATCAATTATGTGTTGGAAAGGGAGAACCTAAATCCAACAATGAAAATATATAATTATTTATAAGTAAATCCCTCTTATAAAAGGGATCTCTAGGGGAGAGTTTCTATTAGAATTCATGACTAATTTAATTAAAGTAATGCTTGTCTTTAAATAGAACTTAAATTTTTCTGACATTTTATGTTTTATATATATATATAAACAAAAAAACAGTTTTTTAAATATACAAACATGTATATTTAAAATATTTTCTTTTATTGAAAGGAAGATCTCTTATTCCTCCATTCCATATTCTTTTTAAAATAATTTTAACCTAACAATATTTAAATGGACAATTTTTTCCAAAAAAATATAATCACTTCGAATAAATGAGGCCCTTATTAATCGAGTTTCATCAGAGCGTAAAACTATTGATCTGTGAGGGAATAATCGGTGGTAGGTATGTGATAATAGTACATTGTGTCACATGTCTTGTAAATGGGTGGTAAGAAATCTTACACTTTTTTTACTTAAATAAATCAACAAAAGTGTCTGGGGGATGAGAAACAAGGAAGTTTTGAAAAAATATTACAACCATGTCAGCCTGAGGACTTTTATTAATAATTTTTATTTTTCATGAGATAAAAAGAACTTCTACGGACCAGGAATAATTAATTAACCAATACATGGTTGAACAACTACCTTACTGATGTGGAATCATGGATTTGGAGGAGATTCAATCTTGTAGTTTCAAAGAGACCCATTTGGGTTGATGATCTAGGAGGAGTAAGGTAGGAACATAATGGTGTGGTATATGAAATCATTCATTTAAGGTGTGGTCATAATTTTTATTAGACCTTTCAATGATTCCTTTGTAAATTTTCCCATGATCGAAGAATGGGAGATGAGTCACCTTTCAAATTTATGCTTTGGGGTGAGATGTTTCAACTCTATCTAGCGATCTTTTTAGGTGATGGGAAAAACACATGTCGTCTAGTTCAAAGGGTAATCTAGGAAATGATGAAAAGAATTATACTAAGGCGGGGAGTAGGATGTCAGTCATATTGAATGTTTTTTAAGGTGTTTGATATATTTTTTCAAGGGTTATGATCCTTGACTTCAGCCTCTTGATGGTCTTGGAGCATTCATAAGAACTTTGACATGGTGGTGCGTTGGTTCTCGTTGTATGGAATAGTGGTGGATGTGGCCAGTTGAGGATTTAGCCATAGGAGTATCATCAAAAGTATGTCCATAATTTAGTTGGTGTACCAAGATGATAATAGGGTACCTTTTATATTTAAGGAACTATGTTCATGACTATTCATAGAGTGTCGGCAGGGGCATAATAGTGTTTTGAGATAGATCATCCTATTGAGGTTTGACATGGGTTATTGGGTGACGTTGGATGTGGTTAGTTGACAATCACGGTGAGCATGTCATACTATAAAATGTAATTACATTAATACTGTTGGATTAGGGTGTGGTATGTTTATGTGAATGTTAAAGTAAGTTCTCATGTCAAAAAGGATCTTAAGAGTGAGATATAGAGTTCTGGAGAAGCGAGAACATGAATGTGGACTGGTGAAACATGTGGAATCAACCAAAAACGTATGGTGTTTCCAATTTTGGGATATTGTGAATGAATCCAGATATATGATGTCTCGGTAGAGTGTTCAAAGTGATTGGTGTAGTGACGCATGGTATGATGAGGTTTTCAGGGGCAGAGATGATTTTGGGTGGCTTGGTATGGTAATAACCAGAATAAGGTTAGTAAATCAGTGATTCATGGAATGATCCTCATAAAGGAAACATCAATGTGATATCCCTTGGTCTTGTAAGTGATTATGGGTACATATAGGGGATTATTTTTTATAAGGGGAAGTATTTTATGTCCCATTGTTCTATATAGGTGCTTGAATTTTTAGAGTTTTGATTTTTTGTTTAATGGATAGGCCAAATATGGAAATGGGGTTCGAAAGGAGATTTTGGTTGACTATACATAAAAAATGGGTTTTTTGGATGTTTCTAGAGACCCAAGGGGTGACATAGGTTCTAAGATATGTATTTAGAGATATGGTGTTTGAATTTCAATTTCAATGGAAACAACACAGGGTGCATAGTAAATTCTAAACAAGCACCCCAACATCACAATATAAATTTTATAGGAATGTGTTTTTAAACTATTTTGGAAGAAGGGGAAATCAATAACCTAGTTATAGAGAGGTCTAGAGTTGAAGAGCATAGTTGGTGAATGATTTCCAAAATTTGTAGTAAAACCATGATGGGTGGATGTTTTGGGAGAGTGATGGAAACATGGTTAGCACATGGTTTAGTAAACCATGTGGCCAAACAATATTGTCAATAGAATGCGGGTTTTTATAAATTTGACCTCAGTTTATTTTAACTCAATCCCTCCCCTTTCCCCTCAATTATTATCTTAGTATCCATCTACTCAACCTCTTTCTCCCCCCTCTACTCCATGGAATATCTCTCTCTTTCTCTATATCTTCTTGCCTGATTTTACATTCATCTATTACTTTGGAATGCTAGAGGATACGCTATGAGTCTATTTCCTATACTCCTCCTTTACCCATAAATTATTAGTTGTTCGAATTAGGTTTATAAAAAACTATTACATCTAATAAAGGTGAAATCATGTTGATATAGTGAGGATTATGTGTTTCTTTGCAAGTGGGTGTCTCGAGACTATATTTTCACATCGCCAACCATAATTTCAGTAGAGGTATGTGGTTAGGTATTTTTTTCAAACAGTTTTGTGGAATTTTTATGTCTTATCTTACAGTTTCAGTTCTAGTTGATTGGTATTTAGCCTGGGTAATTTCAGAATGGTTGGCATGAACCTCTTGAGCGTCGTTGGTCTTCGCTTATGTATGAGGGGAGTATATGATGAGTGGTTTTCCATTTTTTACTATGATATTCATGTTGATTATTTTGTTTTATGTTATTAATTAATTACAATGACATTATAATTAATTAATATATTATTGGGTGTGATCTATATTTTGGGATTGTTTGGTTGTTATTCAACAACATTGGACAAGCATGGGAGGTGGGTTGTCGAGGTAAGAGGTAAAGTGGAAGCGCTTATATTAGGTAAGTGCTCCATATTGAATCCCATGGTCATATTTTATTTTCAAATTTTGGTGTTTTATTATTTTTTGACATATTGAGTGTTGACCATAGAATTAATATGAGAACATTACATATGAATTTCCTTTTTATACCCTTAGTCATAATTCCAAATGGTTACTTTAATAGTGAACAACTTTGGATGCCTCGTTGAGACTTAGAAATAATGAAATAGTTTTGCAAAAGTGGGAAACAATAATGGTTATAATTAATGTATAAATTTTAGAATAGGTTTTGAGATATTATAAACTTATATCTTGTCAATAAAATAAATTCCTTTGTAATTTAAACTGATTTTAGGTTATTTCAGACTTTCGTACCCTGGTTTTTGTTTAAAAAATTATAATTTTAATCCTTGAAATTATTTCAACCATCCTTCAAAAAGATATTTGGAATTAATATGACTTAGGTTTTAATGAACCTATTTAAATGGAAATTCTAGTTGAATTACATAGATTAGAGGAGAAACATAAAAGTTGCCAATAAATGGGTAAAATTGATATAACGTTTCACGAAATGAAAGGTGAGATCAATGGATAACCCGAACTTGTTAAATGGGAAAACCATGATTTATAATAAGGAAATTAAATATTATTTTTTGAATTGATTATTATTTTTAAATAAAGTGGAACTGTGAAATAAACTGGATAATGTTAAAGTCTGAGATGGGGTGACTGTAGAGAATTGTAAATACCATAGTGGTCAATAACTTTTGAAATGGAAAATTGATAAGGCCTTGTAATGATTAATTATGTGAAATATAAATTACATTACTCAGTTTGGGAACTTGATGTAGGGAATTCCAGGATGAGAACATATATTCCATGTGATGCTTGATGATTGAGAATGCTATGATGAGAATCTGGATTCCATTTCGTACCTGAGTTAGTAATTTCATGATGTGATCTATTGATTCCACATGATACCTAATTTTTTGACTACTGGGATGAATATAAATTTTTTGTACAACACATTATTATAGGGGATTCTTACATGTGTGTTAGATTCAATGGTAAACCCAATATGAGTGCTAGAATTTAATGTGATACATTGATGATTCTAGGGAATGCCAGGAAGAGTGGTAGGATTCCATTTGGTTACATGTAGAGGTACAATCACCATGACTTGAACAAAGAAACCATAGTAATGTTCAAAGTTTGTAGGACCCATCCCTAAGCATCAAAATGGAGCTCGGGACATCATTCTTTATTTATTTATTTATTTATTTATTTATTTTTTGTAACGCCCGCTTCATTCTTTTATACCTCACATGAACATGATTATCTGACTAGATATTTAGGAACACCATTGGTGGTAGCCTACTCTAGCATGGGCCACCATGGAACTTGGGTTCCTGAGCATATGTAACCTATCTGTAGGAATAGTTCAAGGTAAACCCCCAATGGTGTGGTATTCTAGTTATGTTTCAAGGATAGATCTTGGGTGCTTATGACTGGTCTAGAACATGGGACCATTTTTTCTTGTTTCTTCCTGATTTCTATTTTCGTTTTCTTTGGGGTTTATGTATGTATGACCCATCATGAATGTATGACTTCTTGATGCACTATATTCTATTTATGTTGTAGTAGTATGTTTTTATTTTCTTACAATTGGTGCTTTCCTTTATAATATTCATTTAGTATATTTATCTATATTCTTATGTTTTCCTTCACTTATTTCACTACCATTTTACTCGGATAATAATGTATAGTCTCCCCATTATCCCACCTTAGACCCACACTACTATTTTGTAGCTTCTAGCATATAAGGTGGTGTGCCTGAGTTCTTGTGGTACATCTGGTTTGGGGCGTTACAATATATGTATACACATAACTGGACATACAATTACAAACACGTTCATGCACTTACATACTCATACCTATGCTTAAATATAGATACTACAGAAACATACACATTCCACATGAACCTAAACATACATACATATATACATATTTCATATACAAACATACACACACACACACACATACTCAAACATATACAGACACACACACACACACACACACACACATATCTGCACATACATCCACATGCATACACATACACATATTCAAACAAATACACATATGAATACACATACATACATGTACATATGGACATACATACACACACAAACATATATACACATACACGTAAACACACACACACACAAAACACACAGATGAAACATATATACTGATACAACAAATACCTAAATGCAAATAGATACATTCACGTGCATCAGCATAAATAGATATGCATCCAGCTACATACATGTGCATACACAAACATAACAATATATGTACATATATTTTAAAATATTTAATATTAATATAAATATATAAATTAAAATATAAGCTATTTAATCTATTATATTCATTTATTAATTTTTATATTTTTTAAATAACTATTAATATATTATATTTATATTCATATATAAATTTTATAATTAATGCATATACATATACTATTAAAAAATTATTGCTTTATATAAAATTGATAATATTATATATATATAAATATGAAAATATATCGATAATAATCTTGTATTATAATTTACATATATAAATCAAGTTTATATATTATATATACATATATATACTTATTGTTATATAAATATTTTTTTCAAAAATATAAGTACATATATATAAATTAAATTAGTCATTGTACCATTAATCAAAACATTATTCTCACTGTTAAAGGAGGAGATTTAATTAGGGAAATAAGTATTGATAAAGGGTGACTTAATCAGTTCTAAAAATGTGGATAAAATCCACCATTTTAATAGTGCCTTTAGTTAGAGTTGATTAACATCCCCCTGTGCTAACGCTTATTATTTAGCATTGATAAATGTTAGGGTTGAATATCACATTATCTGTAGTTATCACTGATAAACATCCCCCATTTTATCAACTCTTTGTTGATATTTTTCGGTGCATATATGTTCTATTCATATATAACATAATAGTAACAAATATTTTTGGTATAAAACATTATTTTAAACAATTTTTTTAAATTAATTAAATAATTAAAAATGCTTAGTGAGATCAATGAGTAATATTCATGGATCAAGGATGATGAATTAAATTGAATATTTATTTTTATTATGTGGATTTTTTGTTTTCAAGGTTGTGCTATTATTCTAGATATGACTGAGACTTGGCCTTCTCAAACAATTATTGGGTGGTTCTTAACCCTGAGGCTAGAAAACCTCACCATGCACCTATCTTGGTCGATTTGAGTGCATGTGGAAATCATGATCTTTCATTCAGATCAGGAGATATCCAGATCTAGATCTAGTCCCATTGGTGTAATATTTATAGATCGAAGATGGATGAGTCATCCCTTGTTTTCATGCAAGAGATCCAGTGGACTGTTTGTGAGCCATTATTGGGGTTTTTTTAGATCCAAGTATAGTGTTGTTCATGTGCAATCTGTAGGGGGGGCATCATATTTGTTCTTATTTGTTTCACGATCTATGGATGTCGCAGTCCAATCATATATTAACATTCCAAGCATGGATCTTGTACATGATTCCAAAACTAGGAGAAATTACATCATTATATGAATTCTCATGGAGGATGACAACCAGATAGTGGTAATCAATCCGGTTTGTAAGTGTTTACCTTTTTCTTTTCTTACTTTCCAATTTAGATTGTTCTTTTAGTCTTTGTTGATGTTTATTCTTGGATTATATAATGTGATTTTACCTTTTTAACATGATAAAATAAGTGGTTCTGGAAGTGTTCTTACTCATAGGACCAAAATAAGTTCAAAACACATTAAATCCATGCGTTATTCCATACTTTCAATTTATGTTTTATTGACCTTGTAAATTATTGAACGTCTCTTTTATTCAAGAATTAATTAAAATTATGGTATTGAATTTTTTAGTTTATATTCAAATTGTTTATTATTATATTCATTGTTGATTTATTATTTATATTACTACTTTAATTATAGCTGGTAGTTTGGGATTATTTATGTGTAGGAATTGGTTTGAATATCATTGAACTACATTTATGAATCTACAATTTCAATTCTAAACTGTTGTTTGATTCTGGTTGTTGAATCTTCAAAAAAAATCATTATATTTTTTTATGATAATTCTTCCAAGATTTTGAATTGATGTAATTTCCATGTATGCAATTTTTACCTACCACTATGTTTTGGTATAATGGTCACTTTCGGTGTCGGTATGTGTTTTATATGTGGTCGTACAATTTTTGTATCCATTCTTTATTTTTGGAATGAAATAATGAATACTATTTTTTATTTATCATTTTTATGTAATATACTATAAATAAACACCTTTTTGATATTTTTTTATTTTAGAAAACCGAAATACCTAATAGATATTGGGATATTTTTAGGGGACCATCTCTCATGTAGGGGAATCCCCACAACTGATGACATGCATTATAGTATACTATATCAAATATAATTTAGGAATTATACCCCATGGGATGGTTTATCCAAATATACTAGATATGATATTAAAAATAAGACAACATGAATATTAAAAACATAACAAGATAAAATTTTAGTACATGGAAACGAGTGAGTTGTAATTATTGTATTTGAATGTATCTATGTAATTAAATTGATTTTAATGATTTCGTTTTTCCTTCAAAGGTGAATATTTTAGTTTATGTAGTTAAAAAATTACCATTCATAAGTAAACTATATATAGAAATATGTAATGTAAAATTATCACGATAGTAATATGATGTATAGTTTATAAGAAAACCTATTTGGGACCTTGTTGTCACCTTGAAGAATAATGCAGTATAATAATGAATAAAAAATATTGATGGAATATCAAACTATATTGTTTAATTGATTATTTCAATAATTATAATTTTAAATAAAAAATGAAAAGAAATATGTTCAAACAAATTACATGGTAACCCGAAATACAAACATCATATCTTGAAAAAAAATTGGATTTAAATAAATTAACCATAATTTAATTTCATGCATAGAAATGATTTTTATACATTATACATTCATTATCTTTACTAAAATCTATATTAAAAATTTACCATTCAAAAAGGGTTTCAAAAATACTAGCCCTTGATTCCTGAATCTCAAGCTATGTGGAATTAGTAACACCAAATATGACTTCCCATAATTAAAAGGATGTTAATCAATAAAATTATACTATAAAAATGTGGGGATACTATAATAAATTAATTTACCAATGAGATAAATGACTTGATTATTAAAATATGAATAAAATCAATGTATATAATTATTTTAAGTCATTTCATCTGTGATTTGTTTAAATTTAGAAAATAAAAATGAAAAAAGGGTATAATATGTGTAAAATATTCAAGTAAAAAATATTTAGGGGACACAAAAATTGGATGGAAAATAATTAAATATTTAAAAAAATAAAAAAGGTTTGAAAAAAATATTTTCTTTTATAAATTATATAAATGGGAATTAATTTGGTATTATTATGGTTTGAAAAGAAGATTTTCACGACCACGATTCCATCTATCAAATATATTGAAAGGTGCATTCAGGCCTTTCCCTACCAATTATTTTCGATAACTATTTTTTTCTTGTCATGAATGAGATGTTTTTAATTGAAATGCTCTGATTAGAAAGTGTATAATTTTTTACTCAATTATTAGACGTTCATTTTCTAATTGCAACATTTTAATTTGTTGATTTAAATTTTATGTTTTCAACTTGTTATTTTGATATACATTTAGTTATTATTAAATCATAATTTGTACTTGTAATTATTTTTAATTATATTTTTCTTAATTTTTTTAATATTTTTAGATTGATTGCATGTGTGTGAAAAATTCAGGGGCTTGTTATTTGTTTGTAATATGTAAACGATCATAAAAATGGAGATTGGATTTTTTCTAATAGAGTAGGTATATGTGTAAATATAAAAAAAATTATACTTCTAAAAAATCACAATTCAATATTCTGGTATAATTTTTCAATGAAAGTCACAAATAAAAAAAAATATATAAGAATATTTATCAATGTTAATGATAATAATAGCACAAAATTACATATTGTCTCTAAATTTATTGATTTCACACTTGTAGAGTGATTTCAAAAGAATAAATTATTATTGGATGATAATTATAAAAGTGGTCTACTATGTAATGAATTAGTAATGATTTTTCAGTGGGTATTGTACTAATTATTTAATTAGACTACCACTTAATTATCATCTTTTAATATTTTATTCTTCTATAAAACACTCTTTAAGATTGAAATAAATGTTTTTGATGATAGGATGCAAATTTGAGCTATTAGGATCATGAAAATTTCCAAACATCCATAGAATGTATTTATTTCTTATTTCCATTGAAATATTACTCTAGTAAAGTGAATATTGATTTTTTGGTACTATAAAAGTTTTTATATTTACACATACACCATTTCTATTTGAAAAAATATTATCCCCCATTCAAATGGTCTGGTACATATGGAATTAGAGCAATATTCACCTACATTAAATACCCATGAAATAAATATAAAAATACTGAAAAATTATGAAAATTAGAATTCTAAATAGATATAAATACAAACAATTATTGATTAATAGATAAATATACAGTAAAATAACATGTTTAAAACAAAAAAGTCAAATCATTAACAGAAATTGGGGAAATTAAATATATGAAATATTCTAATCATTGAGTAGTAAATGTTACATTTTTTAATCACAAAATTCCATTTATAAACATCACATTAGTGACCATAAAAACATATTTATTTAAAAAAAATTAAGGGAAATGAATAAGAATGTATTTTAATAAATTTGATAAACGAATTCGCAGTTATGAACATCGTATTTGTGATACAAACTCAGATCGAATGAGAGATCATTCATTTTTATAAAAGAATCTATTTTCATCCTTTTTCAGAATTTCTTTCTAAATATTTAATTATTACCATACAATATTTGTGTTTTATAAATATTTATTATTGTGTAATTTACTCATATTTTACCACTTTATTTGTTGTTTTTCTAAATTTAATTAAATTTTGGATAAAATGACAAAAAAATAAATTATATATTTGGATCATATTTAATTTTTAATTAATATGAGGATGAATTTAATTATTAAATTAATATTTTTATAGTATTCTCTCTATTCTTATAGAACAATTTTATCGTTTAGCTTCCTCTTAAATTTGAGGGAAGATATTTTTTGTTAGTAATGTCACGTGGCTTGAGATTCAATGATATGGGATATGTATTATTGAAAATCTTCTTGAATGATTGATTTTGATGATACCAATGAATGTATAATGTATAAAAATCATTTTCTGGATGAAAACCAAGTAGGGGTAATGTTTTTAAGACCAATTGGTTTTCAGGATATGATGTTTGTATTTTATGGTGCCATGTAATCTAGAAATTTTTTTAATTATTAAATTATTTTGCTCATATTATTCCCATGATTTTTATAGTACAATTTTATTGTTTAACTACCTTTTAAATATGAGGGAAGATATTTTTGTTAGTAATGTCACATGGCATGAGATTTTATGATATGGGTTAGGTATTCTTGAAACTGGTCTGGAATGATAGATTTTAATGATAGAAATGTATTTATAATCTATAAAAATAATATTTTTAGATGAAAACCAAGTAGCGGTAATGTTTTTATGACTAAAATTTCTGAAAGATGTGATTCTTATATTACATCATTTTTTTTATTTTTTTTATGATGCCATTATTTTTCAAAATAATAGCATGGGCCTATACATTTTTTTTATGAACCATATATACTATTAATGTTGTGATAATTTTATATTACCTATTTCTATATGAGTATTCCTTATAATAGGTAATTTTGAAACATCATAAATTGAATTATTTCCTTTTAAACGATATAGAAAATTATTATATATAAATTAAATTTCATAGAAACATTCAAACACAATGAGTTATTAAACCTGATAGTGTCAATTTTGGATGTTTCAATCCAAAAAGGTGCATGAAGTCTTTAACAGTGTCCACCACATCGCAACACTTGTCATTTCAAGCTCACAAAGTCCATCTTCTCACATCTTAGTAATATCAAGCATCATTGAGTTTGTATGCTTATTTTAAATGGGTATTTATAAGTCAATTTTGATGGAGAATTAAATGGGCCATTTAAAATGTGATTTTAGAGGAGCCTTTAATAGATGAAGTCATGGAGATTTAAATTAATTTTTGACTGTATATATTTGGTGACATTGACTTAAGGCTAGTACTTCTCAACTGGTAGCCATTGTTTATTTCCCAAGATGTCGTAAAAAAATTTCTCGATCAATGTCCAAGGTAAAATTCATTAATAAAGGAAATATTCAAAGACTAAAAAAACCATAACAATTGAAACATTAACTGTATCCCATCGGAATGTGTAAAATCAAATACCAACCCAACAAGATTATTTCCAGGCCATAAATATGGATTTTTTTCCAAGAATGGCTACGTTAACATCAAAATTGATTCCCATCATCTAACACCAAAAGGGTATACACAGGGAATAATATAGAATAAAGAGGTATTAAATGAGAATTTGGTTATAATTTTCATATTGAGGCCATTGAAAATGGATAATAATTTTCTTACACCTTATCTAAGAGGCACCATGATTATTTTTCTTTATTTTATATAAATATTGTAGTCATGAACAGAAAAAAAAATATTCACCCCATGGGACTCCAACACTACTACTATGTATCATCTATTTCTTTAAAATATGAATCAATCAAATTATCTTTTCTCTTATTTCCACATCATTCATTTTGTTTTATTTCCACACTTGTTTTATTTTCAATAAATAAAAAATCCCTTTAATATACATTATGAGATCACAAAAATCCCAAGTGACCCCTTTGTATAATATGGATGGGAAGTAGTTAAGTACAGTAGAAAGTAGGAGGAAGTAAAAACCCCAAAAATTATGAACATGTGTGGATGTAACACCTTGGGTTTATAAAAGATAAAACTATATTCGATAGCAAAGGTGATACACAACCCCAAACCAAAAAGAAAAATGATTTATTAAATATTATCATTTTCACCTAGAAATTAATTATATAGATATGAATCATATTAAGAACATTATGAAATATATATATATATATATGTGTGTGTGTGTGTTCAAAATATATTGAATTGTTTTCTTTAATTAGTCAATCATTTTTTTTTGATAATGAATTTTTGTTCTTTATCATAGGGTTTCATTAAAAAATAATTTTAATTTAATTATTATAGTTATTTAATATAAAATTTGTAAAATTTATTTTAAAAAAATTTATCCAATTTTTATATCATCATATAAATATTAACATAGGGTAAATTTTTAGATTTTTCAAAAATTATAATTTTTTATGTTAATTGTGAAAATACTATTTTTATGTAAAATAGTCTTTTCTTTTGATAAATTATGTAATATAACTATTAGTATTTTATTAATTTTATTTCATTGTAAATAAAATTATGTAGTTATATTTAATTTAATTAATTACATTCATATCATCTTTATACCTTATTTTAAATGATGTTTATATTTAAGATTAAAAATGCATTTTTTCAAATAACTGTTTTGATATTCATAATTTTTCTCCATTATAATTAACTAAAATAAATTCTAATTAGAAATTATTTAATTAATATTTTAAATTAATTAAATATATTTATGAATCTAAATTCATATAATGAATATTACTAGTAAAATAGTTAAAGAAAAATCATTTTTTCCTTGAAAATTGGAATTTTTTGGAAAAATAATTAACATCTTTCTGGTAGGTTTTATGTTAAATAAAATTATTCCACCTCTATCAATTTGGTTCTATAAAATTTATTTCATATTTTGAATAATCATAATTATTATTAAGTAATAAGTTCAACATAATTTTTGAAAAATATGAATAGTAAATGTAATAAATATTTATTACCACGTTAAAATAAAAAATAGGTTATTTACGAATAATAATAATTTAACAACGACTAGAAATAAAGTAACCACAATAGTATGAATATTTATATTTTATCGAAATTATGATTATATTTATTCTTTATTTTTTTACATTATAAATGATTAAGTATTTAGTTTCGAAAAAATTATATTTTTATCAATAAAGCACAACTGGTAATTTTAATTAGTATTCAATTTCATTCAAGACATTTATTTTGATGAATTTATGGATTTTTTAAATAAATAATATTTTAATGAAATATTTTTTTTAAATAAATTTTATTAAAGATAAATGATCATATAATTTCTATGAAGTCAAATGTTATTTTTATAAGGGTGTGAAAACAGATATTGTTAAAAAATAATTTTTAATAAATGTCAATTCTTTTTTTAAAAGTGAAAATAAATATATTTAGAAAATTATTTTGATAAAATTAATATAATTTTTGGGATCCTTATTTTTAAATTATCCAACATATTATTTTTCATAATTTTCTGAGAAAGATGAATTTTCGGTTTTAAATGAAATACATTTTAAATATACGGTGTGTATTATGACATCATAATGACTCAAATGTTATTTAATAAATAATATAAATGGTTTAAACGTTAAATTATATGTTTTCAATTTAAAATAATGGGATTTTATTTTTATTGGTTAATTTTAAAAAGCCTTTATGAACCATCCCAAACCCTTAATATATTTATGGTTTTAAAATCATTTGGTTAAGAGTACGACTTGTCTCCACATAACCAAAGATAATATCATAATAAGACAACACCTTAGACATAAAAAATAATGTAAAACAATCCCCTTTTTAAAAAAATATGGGAAAAACCAGGATATTATTTGGGGTTTGATTATTTTATTATATAGAATCTAAAATATAATATTGAGAAATTAAAAAGAATTTTCCACTATTTTCCTATATAAACCCACAAAAACACCAATTTCTCATCACTCAAAATACTAAGAGAACATAATTACTCTTTCCCCCCTCTCTAGAGTCCATTTATGGTTCCCTTAATATCCCAATAAGCTCCGAAAAAGCATTCCGTATCACACTCCCTTGTAAGGGATCCTCACCTTCTATTCATTATTCAAAATTCATTATTATTTTATGCATTTTATTTCTAATTTATAATGTTCGGATATGTATTTACATGTCTATATTACTTCCAATTTTATGTAAAAATTATTTTAGACCCATTTTTTTTAAGAACATATTTTTTCAATTTTAAGTGACGTTGTTATGCTGCTGAAATTTCAAAGTGATTTACCATGGAAAAAAATTGATTAGTGAATACTCGTACCCATTTTCTATTGAAGGTTTTCAAATTTATACACTTATAATTATTTATCTGGGATATTTTTTTTCCACACCCCATGATCATGAATTTTTTTTTGATAATAAATGATTCAATTTTTTATGATCAATGTGCCACCCTTAAGCATGATAATGAAATGAAAGTGAAAGGTGAGCCCAGAATTATATAGCACCCCAATGTATTGGGTAATATTTAGTATCATGATACATCATGTTTGGACATGAATTAAAGATGTTTCCTTTACAGGAAATTCTCTTTCATGATGTCTAGGCAGTTATCCTTGACCTATTTTTATGATGTAGTTTTTTATGTTCTTGCCACATTTCTCATGTGGTCGTAATATTTTCATGCTTATCATGCCTCATTGTTCATGTTTATGATTATCACCCATTTTATATCCCATTGATATGTCTAGTATATAAAATGTATTATTTTAATTATTTTTTACAATGTTTCTTCTCTTAATAGGATTTATAGCTCACCCATTTTTAATGTATGTCCCCATATTATCCGATGCAATTTTAAGTATGAAGTAATATGATGAACATTTTAAGGAGGTTTTCAATAAGTATAATGAATTCCTTATTTTATGTTGTTATGTAATAAAAATAATTCACAAATATAGTATACATATTGTCCCTCTAGTTGTACAATGTGTAAATTTATGTAATAAATCATGTATTAATGTGAAATAAAGAGAATGGTTATTATGGTGAGGGCTTCCTATCTCACATAAATCCCAAGGATGGTGCTAGAAATGAACTCCAGAGAAATATTATTCTCATATTCTTAAGAAACTAGGCCTTTAATATTATTCTACCCTATTATCTCTCACTTACCTACAACTTTTAACTACTTATTTACATGTATGAATTCTTTGGGATACCAAAAAACAACTATGGGTTCCAGGAAAAACAACCCAACTATAGTTTTTGTTTACATGTCTTTAGTTTCTACTGTAATAACCCTAAATTAAAATTATTATTTTTTAATTTTATAGTGGTTACACCCTTTTGAAATGTTATTTATAACATGTAGTGGTGCCATAGGCACTATCACTTTCCACATCTTGAGAAACAATCATGTTCTCAAGACTGATGAATGAAAACTAATTATGTATGATGATTTACTCTCTCAATAATGCATCTTTTATGCGGCACATAATACAAAAATAGAACCCATTCCCAGAATAATGATCCATTAAAAAGTGTCTAAAAAGGTTTAACAAATTATGTCTATAATATTACATATGTGAAGTTGAGTGGGGACATAAATAGCTCCCATTTTTTGAGATTAAATACAATAAGATTGAAAAGAGGCCTACCCTGACCAAGAGGCGTGTCTAGAAAAAATATATGATTTTAGACTCTAAAAATTATGAATTGGGTACAATAAACCAGAACCACACTCAAAAGTGGTGGTTCTTAGCCATCACATATATTCCAAATGGAGATGGAGAAACCTTTTTGTGTACTCTATCAATGTGTAATGTCTCATCCCGTGTTCCACACATCGGTTCCCCGAAACAGTTAGTCACATGACCCCAAGCATGCCTCCCTATACGCCAAAGGAAACCAACTAGGAGTGAAGATATATTATCAGTCATGTGGAGACTATATGCTCTTTCTTTCATCAGAGTAATACAATAGTGTAAATAAATAACAATAGTCAACTAAATTGAAAAATAATATAACATATCCATACCAACCATGGTATCAAAAGATAAACAAAACTAGAAATACAATATCAAAACATAATAGTATATATGACATGCTAATGTATGTTCCATGAGTCAAAATGTAGCTCAAATGTAAAGACATTGAAAAATAAATTTTTTTTTCTCGAACCATGTCTAACTCCATAATTCAAGCTCCATCCCCAAAATAGACATCTCACCTAGTGATATTTCCATTTTTCCTATCCAGAAAACACAATACTATTCGTTTACGGATAAGGAATCTTGAGTAAGCTGTGAGTAAAAAATATGAGGCCACCACTAATGACATCTAAATATATATCTAGTCAAAATAGTGTATTCATTTGTATAAATAAATTAGTAAAATTAATAATTAAACAATTTTTTCATAATCATGTAGTCATTACATAACCACATTAACTCTTTGGTATCTAAGGACACTCGTACCTCAATGCCTACATTGATCCATACTGTAGACAAAAGTGTTCCTATGTAATTTCATATCCTAAAGCTTGCTTCATATCATACTAGAGCTCGAAGTATTCAATGGTGATATCCTATCTTAATACATTCTTCAGCTCATGTCACAGCCTGAATTATTCCCAAGTGATGTCATTTCATGGAGTTCCTTTGTTACCATTCATTAATTAATACATGAATGCTCATGTTACAATTCATACTAAACACAATAGAATTACCATGTTCCCAAGATTAAATTCATTCTTTAATGACAATGTTACTATTCATACCTCACACATTAGAATGACCATGTTCCCATTCGTTAATTCATAATTGAATGATCATGTTACCATTCATACAATAAACATTATAATGATCATGTTCCCATTCTTAAATAACACATAATAAGGACAAATTTTCCATTCTTTAATTCACATTTGAATGACCATGCTACCGTCAATACATCGCACATTTATTCAATAATAAATTACCTACACAATTTATATTACTAATTCTACAATTAGTTAAACTCAATAATTTCCTGAATTAATTCAACAATTAACTAATCAAATCAATACCATTAATTAAATCAATAATTAATTAATCACATAAATTCCCATAGTTAATTAAAAAATTAACTAATTACACCAATAACATTAATTAATAAAATAAATAATTAGTCACATCAATTCCTTTAATTAATTCAACAATTTAATAGTCACACCAATTCCTCTAGTTAATTTTAAATTTAACTAATTATATCAATAGTGTTAATTAATTCGACAATTAATAAATCACAAAAAATATGTTAATTTTTGAATAATTTATTAACCAATTCAATTTTATTAGAAAATTAAATGGTTAAACAATCACATCAATAAAATTAAATAATTAAATAATTAACTAACCACAAAAATTACTCTAGTTAATTCAACAATTAACTAATGTAACCAATAATATTTATTAATTCAACGATTAACTATTCGCATCAATGACCCTCAATTATTCAACAATGAACTAATCACATCAACAGTATTAATTAATTCAACAATTACTGTAATTATTCACATAAATTACTCTAGTTAATTCATCAATTAACTAATCATGTCAATTACACTAGTTAATTCAAAAATTAACTAATCACATCAATAAAATTAACTAATCAATTCAATTACTCTAGTTAATTCAATAATAATTTAATCACATAAACAATATTAATTAATTCAAAAACTAACTAATCACATTAATTACTTCAGTTAATTAATCTATTAAATAATCACATCAATTATATTAATTAATTCAATAATTAACTAATCACATAATTTACTCTGGTTAATTCAACAATAATCTAATCACATCAATAATATTAATTAATTCAACAATTACATTTTCTTGTTATTTACTCTAGTTAATTTGACAATTAACTAACCACATAAATTTAATTTCTAATTAAATAATTAGTTTATCAAATAAATCCCCTTAATTAATTCCCCAATTAATTAAGTTCATCAATCCAATTAATTAATTAATTAATTAATTAATCAATATCTACAACTCAAAATCCCATAATTAATTCCACAATTAATTATCTCATTCATTATATTAGTATTTTAATTAACTCCACAATTAATTATATAAATTATCAAATTAAAATATATCATAATTAATTCATCAATTAACTATCTGAACACAATATTCTTAATATCTCATAATTAATTCAACAATTAATTATCTGGTTCACTCAAATGTATCTAAACAAAAATCCCCATGAATTGATTTTCCAATTAATTAATCCAACCCATTAAATTTCATCTACGCCATAATCCCCATGAATTAATTCACCAATTAATTGATCATGTCAAATCCATTAATTAACCCAAGAATTAATTAATCAAATTCAATCCCATCGATTAATTCTCTAATTAACTGTACACATCAAATCCATTAATGAATACAAAAATAATTAATCACATTCAATCTCTTCAATTAATTCAAAAATTTAGTATACACATAAACTCCATTAATCAATTCCCCAATTAGTTAATCACATTTAATAAATTCAATTAATTCACCAATTAATTGTACACATCAACTCCATTAATTAGTTACTCAATTAATTATCCACCATACATCCATTAATTAATTCATAAATTAATTAATCTCATCAATCTCATTATTTAATTCACTAATTAAATAATCACATTACTCTATTAATGAATTCATCAATTAATTATTTCATATTAAACAATTTAGTAACCCCAATTAATTCCTCAATTAATTTTTCCATCTCAATCTATATAATATCCCCAATTAATCTCTTAATTAATTATTTTATCTCATAATTAAATATTTTGATAATTAAATCAATAATTAATTATCGATAATCAACAATTCAATTTTCCCACAATTGATTTTAATATTAATTATTCATGATCTAAAATCCCAATATCGCAATTTCATATTTCCTTTAATTAATTAATTTAAAAATATAATTAATTTAAAAAAGAATGGGATTTGAAGAATGGAATTGTTAAAAATCTAATAGAAACTCTATAATAAAATATATATAATTGTAATCAAGACTACTGGATTTTAATTTTATACCACCCACCTAAATTTTTAACCAATTATTTCCAAATTAAAATCCCGAAAATTGAAAAACACAATGATGTAGATATAGATTTAGATCTAAAACCCTAAATCAAGATTAAAAAACTCATGATCTAGATCTAGATCTTAAATCCTAGATATATATTCATCATATATATATATATAAATCTAGAAAAACATATAATAACTTCTCACGAACAAAATTAGAGAATAAAGGAGGATTAATTGGAAAGGAATGGGATATAATCATCTTAAAAGGACGGGTGATGATTTTTGATCCGGACACTGAATCATGAATAACAATGGTTGGTAAGGCTTGAGATTTGTATGGAGATCTCCAAAATCATGAAAGAGGACATTGGTTTAAATGGGGGTCGATTTGGGGTTAATTAGGGGGTCTGTGTAATTAAAAAACTAAATTTCATGTTAACTTATTTCCGATGCACAATTTGATGGATAGGGGCACACCTTTTTCTCTAACAGTGATCCTAAATTGTGTGCCTCTTTATAGGGGTTCACAGTTACTCTTAAGAGGGTGTACAGTTTGAAAAGATGTGCATCGGCCATACGAAACCCTCTATTTTGGTTTTCATGCTTAGCTGGGTTGGGGTGCACAATTTTCTCTATCTGTGTGCCAACCATGCATAGCCCCTTCTATTTCCATTTTTGTGAAAATTTCACCAAAACACTCCCCAAGGTAAAATCCAAAAAAAATAACTTAAACCTAAGCAACACAGTACATTTAAATTATCCCTAGAAAACTCTATAATAGTTTTGGTTCTTACACTCCCCCCTACTTTTTAGAAGCTCATCCTTAATCTCCTCTCTCTATCTTCTCTAATATTATAAGTCAATATGATCAGCAACTGAGCCCTCAATTCCATTTCTCTCTCTTATGTTTTTTCCTACTGATATCTATGTTGCCACAGTACATGATCAAATATCACATCCTTCTCCCACAACACTTGTTCACCAAGATCTAACACATATATCAAATACTCCAAAAAGGATGCATCGGTCTCAATCCCAACTTTCATAACATACCCAATTTGTTTCCCAACTCATCCTGCCAAAATATAATAATAATACCATTCAACAATGTCAGTTACTGTAACGCCCCGACCCCAGTTACCCAGAGTCAGTGCATTATTTTAATACATTGGCATGATTACAAGGAATCAAGTCCCGAAGGACCAATCAGTTTAGCAGTCTTGGAAAAATAAGTCACATACATGAATGTTACATTTTCACTTTAGGACGTACAAAACAACATAAATAATCTTTATGAACTCCATTATTCCCTTAGCTTAACCCTGCATATCAATCACATTACATTTCTTTGAATCCTGGGAAAAATAAAACATAGAAAGGGGTGAGCTCAAATGCTAAGTAAGGGTAAGCAATACTGCAGAATCTTTCAAAAATAAGCATAAAAATTTAAGGCAATGTATAAAACTAAAATAAAAGCCTTTTAAACTTGAACTTCAGCATAATATGGAAGAAATATAATGAAATAATCCCATTTACATATTCACATGGATATTCTACTAATCGAATAATCACATGAAATATAACTAACCTATTTCATAATGATGGAATTCATAATGCCGAACTTTAATTTTTGTGTCAAGGCCTCATGCCAAGACCTAAGGTATAATTGTAACCGGAACCCAACCCGGAGAGCCTCTGTAACCGGAATCCAACCTGGAGTGCCTCTAATAACCGGACACCAACCCGGAGTGACTCTAATAACCGGACACCAACCTGGAGTGCCTCTAATAACTGGACACCAACCCGGAGGGTATGCTATAACCGGACCCCAACCCGAAGGGCTTTCTTTTCCCAGTCCCCAACCCAGAACAAACTAGTCCAACACATTCATCTTAAAAAGAGGTTGAAATATAACATAAAACTTCGTATTAAAACTAGCATAAGAAATTCCAAAACATTAATCATAAACAATTAATGGCATAAAGACAACTCATTCATAGTCAAACATATCAAAAAACCATAACATACAATATGGATGATTTGTATCATAATAAATCAACTTCTAACAATTGTAAAATTTATCAAAAGATGTTGACATAGAGGAAATCAAAACTATTTGAGAGAAATATCTCTATTTCATGAAAACATATAAATGTCACACAATTTGGAAACAAATTCATTTATTGAAATTTTTGAATTAAAGTGTCCCATACCACTTTGAAACTTTTTAAAGGAATTAAAATTTTAAAAACATTTATGTCCATTTAAATAAATCTTTAAAAACCATTTTGAAGACATGGACATTAATGAGAAATATTTAGAAGAATAAATATTTAAAACATTTGAAATGATGTTTTAGTAAAAATTCCCTTAAAATAATCCCTTTGAATACTCTTTTATAATACATGGATATGGATAATAAATATGTCCCAGTAGATACTTATGTAAAAACAACCTTAGATAATAAAGGGGTTGTGAAATTAACCCTTACCAATTTGGTGACGTACGAAACATACAACCCATGAAAAAGGTACCATACAATGAATATGTAAATACACATAAATTAAATTTTATTACAAAAAGAATACAATTATGGGCAGTACATACACCACAAAAAAGGTAATAGTGGCAATATGGCATGAATCTCACGGAAATAAGGAGTGAGATGAAAACCCCTTACCTTGCACTTTCCTTTAGTCGAGGGTACGTTTAACCTCTTGTACGAAGATATTAGTATGTTATTAAATTATAATAGAACCATATTAATATTTATGATATCGTACATAATTCATTTATGACTTTATATTACCCATTTAATAATAATTTCCATATTAAGTTAACATTTCGGGTAATAATCACTTTCTTTATCATACGTGTTTTAACTTGTCACTCTTGGTTGTATCACATAGATCATGATTTAAATAATTCCAGAATATAAAACATGATAAATATATCATATATATTTAGAATATAAATATGTATAATAGACATATATATGAAATGGAAAACACCGTTTATGGAGACGGTAGTCCGTACGTACACATAAACACTGTTTCTGTTTTCATATAGTATTGAACGAAAGTAAGTTAATAAGATATATGTATGTAAATAAATCCTTATATATATATATATTCAGTAGAATTATTATTTCATATATTACATACTTATTATTAATATATATTTTTATAATTTTCGATGAATGGTGAACATGGAAATGAATCTCATCGCGTCCTGGAGACGGTAATCCGTACGTATGCACGAGCGGAAATATCATTCTTTTGATATTAAAATAATATATAATTTGATGGTATATCATATATACAGAATCATTATCATGTTGTATTTTTTATTTACATTAATTAAAAATCATTATTATACCCATCCAAATAATAATATATTGAATAACAGTTACACCACGGCGTGGAGATGGTAAGCCATACATATGCACGTATGGTGACATGTCATTCAACGGATGGATAGAATACAGAATATGGTTGTACCATATTTATAATAATATTAAATTATATAGGAGATACTGGATTCATTATTTTATAATGGTAACAAAAAAGAAAGAAGAAGTGGAAGAAGAAAGGAACTTGAAAAAGGGTGGTGAAGTCATTACCTCTTCTTCGGGTTCTTCCTTTTGATTTGATCAAAAGGGCTCCTTAGGATGACTTTATGACTAATGTAAGGCCTCTATGATGAAGTTAGGGAAGTTTATAGAGTATTTGGGCAGGCTTTGGTCGAACCAAAAGGCTGTGAAGGTGTGAATTAATGAGAAGGGGGAGTGTCCTTTTATAAGAGGGGTGAGGGGCACCTTTGGAAAAGCTAGAAATATTATTTTATAATAAATTTATATTCAGTTTCAAATGGCTCGAAAGTAAATTATTTAAAGGTTATGGTGGTGAGGGGTCTAAAAGCACTCAACCAATAGAATTTAGACAGGTTTGGGTCATTATATTAACCTTATCGTTTAGTTTTAACTCTTAGTTAATTAGTTTGACACCTACCATGTCACTTTGAATTTTTATATTTTATAGTTAATAAACATACTATATACAACCAATATACCCCCAAGTGGTCCATTAATGATATACCTATCATGATATAAGTCTCTTGGCAGAACCTTAGATTTTTATGAATTTAATATCAATTAATAATATAATATATTTTTAAAAACTCTTTTATGTCAATTTTGGCACTATTGAATAATTGACTTTTGTAAAAATCATAACAGAATGATTACTTCTAAAAATGTTAATTAAATCAATACTAATATATCATATTATCCTCGAAAATTAGTGTAATTCATTAAAAGTCTCAAATTATATTTATTTGGGTATTTATAATATCAATTATTTTAATTTTTCACTATTATGGTAATTACTACATCATCATTGTGTCATAAATAAATTAAATTATTTAATGTCTTAAAAATATAAATAAAATATCAATCTGTAGGAAATCGTTTTATATTTCCAATTAATATTTATAGTCTAAAATCCAACATATATAACCCTATGTAAAAATTGTTTTTCTAAAATATATATGCTTATGTCATTTTTGTATTTATTTTATCTTAATTAAAATAAAGTGTCCCTATCACCTACAAGTGGCTCCATGGGGTCCCAAAATCGACCCAAAGATTCCCATGGTCGGACATGTATCCAAAAATAAGGTTAGGACACATTTTGGGGTAATTTATTATTAATATAATATTATTTTTTAACCATATTTACCAGATTTACCCCTTAACCATGGTAAATAAAATATTTACCAAAGTAATTATTCAAAATGTCTAAAAATAAAAGTTACCTATTTACACAATTTGGACATCCTGATTCCAAATATGGAATCCATTTTTCCAAATTCAAAACATATAAGTGACATAAATTAATTTAAAATTAATTCCCGCTGTCAAAACAAAAAGCGTGTTTTTAATATATAATAACTATCAAAAGATTGATGCTTGTTTATGTCCGGTTTAATTATGAAATTATGTCCAATGACAAAAATTGTATTAAATGGTAAAAATATATTATAAATATACATTAAAACCACCCAAATTCATAATTTATCACTATTAATTATTTTGATTAAAAAAGTTGTTTTTAATTAAAATTTAGTAATTTTTACTGTTCATCAAAATATTAAAGTTATCCGAAAAGTACCAAAATTTCACCTTAGGATAAATTCGATACTTCGAATCCAAAAATGAAGTCTATTTTGAGAGATAAAATTTCTAAAATTTAAAAAAGTTTGTATTACTATTCATAATGGCTACTTTGATAGGTCGCGGTGTGTGTTAGAACTCGAAGTTGTGTACAACACACGCTACTATATTTTTCAAAGAGAAGCTTACCGTAGAGGCTCGGGGTGTTACATTCTCCCCTCCTTCAGTAAATTGCGTCCTCGCAATTCGATATTGTTCTTTTAAAATAAAGGTTGAAAATAGAAAATATCTTTGTGGAAAAACCCACATAGGAAATTTGGTTAATAAAATTTAGTCCTAACAAGATCAAAAGAAAAATGAAAGGGTAGCCCAAAAATTATGATCTCGATTAGGAGGACATTGGTGGAAATTTTAGACATATAATTAGAGGAAAAACGTAAATATTTATAGGTAGTTATTGAGGTCATCAATCACAAACAAGTTTAAAATTGAGGTCCTTAAATTCATCAATCTATGATGATTTAAAATACCATCGGTTCAACAAAACATAAGGTATTAGGATAACACATTTTTTACGTTTCAAAATATATTAGTTTAAATCTCACATCGAAAAATGAATTAATGAGGCCTCTATTTAAAATAAAGAGTGGAAAGTATGAAGATTACCGAAAATAACACACACTAGTGTTCCATGAACGAAAATATGGATATGGAAGAGAATTATAACCATCAATTATCTGATGGAAAGTGGTAGAGAACATGGCTATGAAAAGTCCAACAATCCTAAATCCATAAATTAGTGATGATCTACGGTACCATCTAGGACAACATTTTTGTTCTAAGTTACTTTTCATAATATTGAGGAATTTATTTATGCGATTGGATAAGATCATAAAGAGATATACTTATATTATAATTAGATTTTTATCCATTAATAAATTTCTACCACAAACTCATCTTTCACCCCAAAACATAATACAACTCAAAAATACTCTATTTATCCTAATCGTATAGGGTTCCAAATATAATGAATTTATAATTCACATATCAGACCCTTTATGTAAGGAAACTACATTATACCATCCAGGAACTTCATGTAACACAATGGTAGGAGATAAATCCCAATTGCACTACGGTTGTGGGTTCGATTCCCGCAGCATTGTCCGACAGGACGGGTCGTCACACGGTCTACGTGTTGTCCTTTTATAAAAATTCAAAAAAATAACCTTTCAAACTTAATCCATTCCAACCATTAGACTTATCCAAAATACTATTATCCAAACTCACAGTACGAAATTTACAAGGAAGTTAAAAATAATGAGGATCCCTTTTTCCAGGTAATAACATGTGAACGCCTTCCTCATATATTCTTTTACAACACCGCAACATCCTGAATTACCAAAATCAACATTACCTTATTCAAAAATCACTACCTCAATATTAGGACCATATTAAGGATTATCTTTCCTTCAACCATGTAATTTCCAAAAAAAATTAACTCATTGTAGAGTCACTTTTCAAAGTACCATAAAATCTCAAATCCTTAATTAAATAGTACTGCAGTACAATCCTTATTTATTTCCAGAACATCATTGATACAACACTTAAATGAAATAATTCTAAAATAACATCATAGGAACACTAGTCATTCCTCTTCGTCTGTGGTAGTATCATAACTTGATTATTATCCAATAGCATCATTTGCGGCATATTCTGATGACTGGGACATGGGTTCGCGTAGTGTCCAAAATCCTTGCGAATGAAGCATTGTACATTTGAAACCATTTTCTTGCCCTTGCAGTCATGTACTTTGTGACCTTTTCCTCCACACTTATAACAAACTCTCATTCCTTTCAGGAAAGTTCCAGGGTGTTTCTTCCCATAGTTATCACATATTGTAAAATTCTTATTTTCCCTCTTCCCTTTATCCATCTTTCTCTCTTCCTTCCTTTTCTTCTCTTGATTCCCTTCAAAGCCATAGGACTCTGAGAATTCATTACTCATCTTATGAACACATGATATTATTTCTTTATATGATGATAATACGTGGGAAACTATTTACCTTCTAAATTCTTTCTTAGGACCACGAATGATATGATACTTTTTACTCTTTAGATCATACGTATTACGGGAGTTCACATTCCTTCTACTGGGAGCCATTTATATACAATAGCATTAACTAGTTCATCCTATGAATTGTAATGAATAATTACAAAGCTTGTAAAATACCTAACATAAATTGAACAGTTTATGGATATAATCCATAATCATAAATATGTTTTCTTTGAGTAAGTGTATACTCATAAGCCTTCTTAATGGTTTGTAATGAAAATTAGAATTATCCTAAACATATCCCCTAGGAGTGTCATAACCAAGAGTGAAGTAAGGCCCGTTGTCGTGCACCAATTCCCGTTCGAGTCTACCTCAAAGTGGTGTTTTCGGGTTTTACCCCTAGGTACATCTGTGCCAGAGCCGCCTCTACCTTCTCGTATCTAGACAGGAATGTATTTCACAGAAAACTCACAAAATCTCTAGGATACCAAAATTCTAGGAATTTCTTCTATTCTAATCCTCAAAGACTATCTTAGGGCTATGTTATCTAATCAGAGTTTATCTAAATATAGTTTCTAAGCTTATTGCTAAATTTATCTGATACCAACTGTAATGCCCCGACCCCAGTTACCCAGAGTCAGTGCATTATTTTAATACATTGGCATGATTACAAGGAATCATGTCCCGAAGGACCGATCCGTTTATTAGTCTTGGAAAAATAGATCGCATATATGAATGTTACATTTTCACATTAAGATGTAAAAAACAACATAAATAATCTTTATGAACTCCATTATTCCCTTGGATTAACCCTGCATATCAGTAACATTACATTTCTTAGAATCCTAGGAAAAATAAAACACAGAAAGGTGTGAGCTCAAATGCTCAGTAAGGGTAAGAAATACAGCGGAAACATTCAAAAATAAGCATAATCATTTAAGGCAATGTATAAAACTAAAACAAAATCCTTTTAAACTTGAACTTTAGCATAATATAGAAGAAATAAAATGAAATAATGCCATTTAATTATTCACATGGATATTATACTAATCGAATAATCACATGCAATATCACTAACCACTTTCATAATGATGGAATGCATAATGATGAACTTTAATTCCTGTGTCAAGGCCTCGTGCCAAGACCTAAGGTATAATTGTAACCGGAACCCAACCCGGAGAGCCTCTGTAACCAGACTCCAACCCGGAGTGCCTCTAGTAACCGGACACCAACCCGGAGTGCCTATAATAACCGGACACCAACCCGGAGTGCCTCTAATAACCAGACACCAACCCGGAGGGTCTGCTGTAACTGGACCCCAACCCGAAGGGATTACCTTTACTGGTCCCCAACCTGGAACATACTAGTCCAACACATTCATCTTAAAAAGAGGATTAAATATAACATAAAAATTCGTATTAAAACTAGCATAAGAAATTCCAAAACATTAATTATAAACCATTAATGGAATAAAGATAACTCATATATAGTCAAACATATCACAAAACCTTAACATACAATATGGAAGATTTGTATCATAATAAATCAACTTCAAACAAGTGTAAAATTTTTCAAAGGATGTTGACATAGATGAAATCAAAAATATTTGAGAGAAATATCTCTATTTCATGAAAACATTTAAATGTCACACAATTTGGAAAAGAATCCATTTAAAGACATTTTTGATTCAAAGGTTCCCATACCACTTTGAAACTTTTGAGAGGAATTAACAATTTAAAAACATTCATGTCCATATAAATAAATCCTTAAAAACCCTTTTTGAAGACATGGACATTAATGAGAAATATTTAGAAGAATAAATATTTAAAACATTTGAAATGTTGTTTTAGTAAAAAGTCCATTAAAATAATCCCTTTTAAAACTCTTTCATAATTCATGGATATCGATAATAAATAAGTCCCAGTAGATACTTACGTAAAAGGAACCTCGGATAATAAACAGGTTGTGAAATTAACCCTTACCAATTTGGTAACGTACGAAACATACATCCCATGAAAGATGTACCATAAAATGAATATGTAAATACACATAAATTAAAGTGTGTTAAAAAAATAATACAATTATGGGCAGTACATACACCACACAAGAGGTAATAGTGGCAATATAGCATGAATCCCACGGAAATATGGAGTGAGACGAAAACCTCTTACCGTGCACTTTCCTTTAGTCGAGGGTACGTTTAACCTCCTGTACGAAGATCGTAGTATGTTATTAAATTATAAAAGAACCATATTAATATTTATTATATCACACACAATACATTTATGACTTTTTATTACCCATTTAATAATATATTCCATGTTAAGTTAACATTTCGGCTAATAATCACATTCTTTATCGTACGTGTTTTAACTTGACACTCTTGGTTGTATCACATAGATCATGATTTAAATACTTCCAGAATATAAAACATGATAAATATATCATATATATTTAGAATATAAATATGTATAATAGACATATATATGAAATGGAAAACACCTTTTATGGAGACGGTAGTCCGTATGTACGCATAAACGTTGTTTCTGTTTTCATATAGTATTGAACAGAAGTAAGTGAATAAGATATATGTAAGTATAAAAATCCTTATATATATATATATATACCTCCAGTAGAATCATTATTTAATATATTACATACTTATTAGTAATATATATTTTTATAATTTTTTATGAATGGTGACCTTGGAAATGAATCTCATCGTATCGTGGAGACGGTAATCCGTACGTACGCACGAGCGATAATATCATTCTTTTGATATTAAAATAATATATAATTGGATGGTATATCATATATACAGAATCATTATCATGTTATATTTATTATTTAAATGAATTACAAATCATTATTATGCCCATCCAAATAATAATATATTGAATAACAATTACACCACGACGTGGAGACGGTAAGCCATACGTACGCACGTATGGTGACATGTCATTCAAAGGATGGATAGAATACTGAATATGGTTGTACCATATTTATAATAATATTAAAGTATATAGGATATACTAGATTCATTATTTTAGAATGGTAACAACAAATAAAGAAGAAGTGGAAGAAGAAATGAACTTGAAAAAGGGTTGTGAAATCATTACCTCTTCTTCGGGTTCTTCCTTTTGATTTGATCAAAAGGGATCCATAGGATGGATTTCTGACTAATGGAACGCCTCTAGGATAAATTGAGGGAAGTTGAGAGAGTATTTGGTCAGGGTTTAGACGAACCAGAAGGCTTTTAAGGTGTTAATTAATGTGAAGGGGGAGTGTCCTTTTATAAGAGGGGTGAGGGCACCTTTTGAAAAGCTAGAAATATTATTTTATAATAAATGCATATTCGGTTTCTAATGGCTTCAAAGTGGATTTGTTAAAAGTTAAGGTGGGGATGGTTCGAAAACCACTCAACCAATAGAATTTAGACAGGTTTGGGAAATTATATTAACCTTATCTTTTAGTTTTAACTCTTAGTTAATTAGTTTGACACTTACCATGTCACTTTGTATTTTTATATTTTATAGTTAATAAACTTACTATATACATCCAAGAGACCCCCAAGTGGTACATTAATGATACACCTATCATGATATAAGTCTATTGGATGAACATTATATTTTTATTAATTTAATATCAATTAATAAAATAATATTTGTTTTAAAAACTCATTTATGTCAATTTTGACACTATTCAATAATTGACTTCTGTAAAAATCATAACAGAATGATTATTTCAAAAAAAGTTAATTAAATCAATCATAATATGTCATATTATCCATGAAAATTATTTTAATTCATTAAAAGTCTGAAATTATATTTATTTGGGTATTTATAATATCAATTATTTTAATTTTTCACTATAATTGTAATTACTCCATCATCATTGTGTCATAAATAAATTAAATTATATAATGTCTAAAAATTATAAATAAAATATCATTATTTGGAAACTATTTTTATATTTATAATGAATATTTATAGTCTAATATCCAACATATATAACCCTATGTGATTTTGTTTTCTAAAGGATATATGCTTATGTCATTTTTGTATTTATTTTAACGTAATTAAAATAAAGTGTCCCTATCACCTACAAGTGGCTCCATGGGGTCCGAAAATCGACCCAAAGATGCCCATGGTCGGAAATGTATCCACAAATAAGGTTAAGACACATTTTGGGGTAATTTAGTTTTAAATAATATTATTTTTTAACCCTTATTTACCAGATTTACCTTTTAACCATGGTAAATAAAATATTTACCGAAGTAATTATTAAAAATGTCTAAAAATAAAACTTACCTATTTACACAATTTGGACATCCTGATTCAAAATATGGAATCCATTTTTCCATATTCAAAACACAGAAGTGCAGAAATTAATTTAAAATTAATTCCCGCTGTCAAATCAAAAAGCGTGTTTTTAAGATATAATAACAATCAAAAGATTGATACTTGTTTATGTTCGGTTAAATTGTGAAATTATGTCCACTGACGAAAATTGTATTAAATGGTAAAAATATATTCTAAATATACTTTAAAACCACTAAAATTCATAATTTATCACTATTAATTATTTTGATTAAAAAATTTGTTTTTAATTACAATTTAGTAATTTTCACTATTCATCAA
Organism: Viscum album; assembly: GCA_963277665.1. NCBI lineage: Eukaryota > Viridiplantae > Streptophyta > Magnoliopsida > Santalales > Viscaceae > Viscum > Viscum album. Next base: position 1,825,068,888 of record OY728164.1, read on the forward strand.
AATATTAAAGTTATCTGAAAAGTACCAAAATTTCACCTTAGGCTAAATTCGATACTACGAATCCAAAAATGAAGTCCATTTTGAGAGATAGAATTTCCAAAATTTTAAAAAGTAGGTATTACTATTCATACCGACTACTTTGATTGGTCGTGGTGTGTGTTAGAACTCGAAGTTGCGTACAACACACGCTACTGTATTATTCAAAAAGAAGCATACCGTGGAAGCTTGGGGTGTTACAGTTAGCCTTCTCATAAAAACACTACCTAGAAAGGACATACATCTACCACCTCTAAGGCCCACCTGGCCTTTCCTTAATGAATTTATACATGCAACTTAAAGGTTCGTCATTGGCATTCTGATTCCACTTCTTCTAACCCATGGTCTTTCTCCACGCACCAACATTATAAACATCGTTCCACACCTTTGGTGCTTCCTTAACACTACATTTTAATGAAACACATCCACCATGGTATCCTTCAAACTCTAGAACATCCTGAGAACCACATATGTAAACTAAATGTGGAATACCTTCCACCATCCAACTCCACATACTGTACTTCGAAAGTGAAACCTCTAGGGGTTCTATTTCGAACCAAAACACAATTTGGTAGCCATAATTAAAGCCAAATATTTCATAGTGTGACCAGTATGATGTCAATGTAGGGGGCATGATCGTCAATAATTAAAAGTACACTAATAATTCTTTCATGAATACCACCACAAATCTTTAATCACAAATTTTAACTCCCATTATGGAAACACCTTAACATGATGAAAGTCTCAGGCTTCCCTTCCTGCCAACATCACATCACACTGATCCTAAAGCAAACAGTCCCTCACACAACTCAAAATGGGGTTCTCAAACTACGACATTCTCACTATCCAAACTACCCTCATCAAGGAAAAAATAAATAAAAAGGAATCTCAATTCAAAAAATTAACCTACTTAACAAGAGGGATCTATACAAAACCATATCATGTATTCTCCGCTTTCTCCCACCACATAGTCCAAACCGAGGAACAATCTATTCCATTAACCATTCTACAACTAGGTACAGGTTAATGGGGGTAGAAAATATCATTATTCAAGTTTCTCATTTAGACACCCATTTATTCTCATTTTGCGTCATTTTAAAATATTTATCATGTTTATATTAGGCACTATTTTAAATTTAATTTCATAAGAAAGGAAAAATCATTCAATTACAAAAACGTACCCACAACATGTTTACCCGTGTGCGCCTAAAATGATGCATGTCAAAACAAACATGAGCGTATAGAATGATTCATGAAAAATGAACTCTCATTCCATACTATGCCACGAGTCAAATCTCATAAAATGTATTCATCAATAACCATAGCACAAAAGTGAATCACCAAATGTGAAATAATATTCAACTATAACAGTAAATGAAAATAACAAAAATTCCCACCTTGGGTACTGGTGTTTTCCCCCACACATAGGGTATCTACTACAATGCATGATCTAATATCCAAGTACCCACTCTTCCCAGTCTCTTCTCTACCATTCAAAAAATTTTAAGACAAAATGAAATGAATATAAAATTGGGCTCCAATACCAGTTTGTAATTTCCTGACTTGGGTTCCAAACATCCGTACCTCGAACTATTCAGTAACATTTCAACAAGAATGCCTCTTCATATTCCAGAGGCTACCAACTAGTAATGGGGGTCTATTATTAGTAATGGGGATAATATACCCTCTCTTTTTTCCCTTCATCTGAGTAATACAATCGTGGAAATAAATAACAATAATCAACTTAATTTCCAATGATATAACATAGAATGAATAGTAATTGTATCGCAAGATAACCAAAACTATAAATATAATATCAAAACCAAACAATACATATATCAAGTTAATGTACATAAAAGAGTAAAAATATAACTCGAAAGTAAATACACTAACAACTAAAAAGCGGGTCTCGAACAATGTTTGGTTCCCTTATTCCTGATCCATCCCAAAAATAGCCAACTAACATAGGTCTCTTTCCCTTTTCTAGTCCAGAATACACAAGACTATTTGGGCACCAATCCGGAATACATAGTAGGGAGTGAGTATAACTCAATTGGTCACCACCTATAGTATCTAAAACAATATCTAGATAAAAAACTGTATGTAGTTGTATAAAAAATAAGCACAATGCATAAGTAAATAGTTATCTCATTATCGTTTATTCCTTACATAACAACATTAACTCTTAGGTTCCCAAGGACACCAATACCCCAATGCCTTATTTGGATCATATCAGATCACAATGTATTCCTAGGTAGTACAATATCTTACTACATGCTTCAAATCATGCTTGAACCTGATGTATTCAAAGGTGATATTATATCTCAATACCTACTTTGGCTCTTCATGCAGCCCGAAGGATTCCAAATTGAGGACATATCTCGGAGTGCCTTTGTTACTATTCTTAAATTCGTACATGAATGCACATGTTACCATTCATACTAAACACAACAGAATGACCATGTTTACATCCTTAAATTCATATGTGAATGACCATGTTACCATTTATACATCACAAATTACAATGACCTTGTTCCAATTATTTAATTCATAATTCAATGATCATGTTAACATTCATTCATCACACATTAGAATGACTATGTTCCCATTCTTACACATTAGAATTAGCATGTTCCCGTTCTTACACAACACATTATATTTACCAAGCTTCCATTCATAAATTCATGTTATAATGACATGTAAACATTCATAAATCACACATTAATTCCTCAATTAATTATCCAAAAAATTTATATCACTAATTCAAAATAAAGTGAAACAAACTGATTTCCTTAGATAATTCAACAATTAAATAATCACATCGACAACATTAATTAATTAAAAAGAATTAACCGCATAAATTCCTCTTGATAATTAAAAAATTAACTAATTACACCAATAACATTAATTAATTCTAAAATTGATTAATCACATCAATTTTATTAGTTACTTAATCAATTAACAAGAAACACCAATTACTCTAGTTAATTAAACAATTAACTAATCATGTCAACAATGTTAATTAATACATCAATTAATTAATGACATCAAATAAAATAATTAATTCAAAAATTAATTAATCACCTCAATTTTATTAGTCATTTCAATAATTAACTTATCAAATAAATAATATTAATTAATTTAACAATTAACCAATTATATTAATTAGTATAGTAATTTCAACAATTAACTAATCAGGTCAATAATATTAATTAATTCAACAATTAACTATTCCAATCAATTACTCTAGTTAGTTAAAAAATTAACTAATAACATCATTAATATTAATTAATTCAGAAATCAAATAATCCCTTCAATTACTCTAGTTAACTACACAATAAACCAATCAAATCAATAAAATTAATTTATTCAATAATAAACTAATCAATTTAATTACACTAGTCAATTCACCTATTAACTAATCACATAAATAATATTTATTCATTAAAAAATTAACGAACCACATCCATTACTCTAGTTAACTGAACAATCAACCAATAACATCAATAATACTAATTAATTCGACAATTTACTAGTCATGCCAATTATTATAGTTAATTTTGTAATTAACTAGTAACATCAAAATCATTTCTAATTCAAAAATTATTTTATCACTTAAATCCACTTAATTAGTTACACAATTAATTAAATACATAAATCCCATTAAAAAATTCATCAATAAATAAATAAATATCCTCTACTAAAACTCCCATAATTAATTCCACAATTAATTATCTCATTCACAATATCAATATTCTATAATTAACTCCCCAATTAATTATCTCAATTCTCAAATCTCAATATATTACAATTAATTCAAAAATTAAATATCTCAATTCAGTGATCTCAATATCTCATAATTAATTAACAATTAATTAATCCATCTCATTCAACTACATCAATGCAACAATCCCCATTAATTAATTCACCAATTAATTGATCTTGTCAAAACAATAAATTAAACCAACAATTAATTAATCACATTAAATTCCATCAATTAATTCACCAATGAATTGTACATGTCAATTCCGTTTGTTAATTCAAAATTATTTAATCACGTTAAATATCTTCAATTAGTTAACCAATTAATTGTACACATCAACTCCATTAATTAATTACGAAATTAATTAATGACATTTAATCCCATTAATTAACAATAAAATTAATTGTACTTTCATATCAATTAATTGGTTCCTTGATTAATTTGTCACGATACTTCCATTAATTAATTCATCAATTAATTAATCCCATCAATACCATTATTTAATTAAACAATTAAATTATCACATTACTCCATTAATTTATTCCTTAATTAATTATTCCAACTTAAACATTTCAATTACCCCAATTAATTCATTTATTAATTATTCAATATAAATCAATTCAATATCCCTAATTAATTTCTCTAATAATTATTCAATCTAATAATTCAATATTCCAATAATTAAACCAACAATTGATTATCCATAATCAAAAAATTAATATTTTGAGGATTAATTATACAATTAATTTTTCATGATCTAAAATCACATTATCCCAATTTTACATTTTCCTTTATTAATCAATTCAAAAAATTAATTAATTTAATCATGAATGAAATTTAATGAACTAAAATTCTTAAAAGTCTAATAGAAATTCTATAATTACATTCACATAATTTTAATCACGGATATTAGATTTTAATTTTATATGACCAACCTCAATTTGTTGATTAATTATCTCCCAACGGAAATCCCCAAAATTGAACAACACAGTGACGTTGATCGGGGTCCAAATCTAAAACACTAAATCAATATTAAATTATTCAAGATCTATATAATATATATCTAGATGTAAAATCCAAGATCTAGATTCATAAAATCTAGATCTATAACTATCAAAATACAGAATAAATTCTCACTAAAATAATTAGAGAAGAAAGGAGGATGCATATTAATGAAATATGATATAATGCACATACCAAGAGGGGTGAATATATTCTATATGGGATTTGAATCATGAATAATAGGGTTAAGTATGTCTTTGAATTCATCTAGAGATCTCCAAAATTGCGAAGGAGGTCATAGGTTCGAATGGGGGTTGATTTTCAGTTAACTAGGGGGTTTGGATAATTAAAAATCAAAATTCCAGTTCAACTTAATTCTCGTGAAAACTTTGTTGGAAAGGGGCACATGGTTTTCATAAACTATGGACCTAAATTGCGTTCTTATTTCATAGGGGTGCATGGTTACTCCTAAGAGGGCATATAGTTTGAAAAATAGTACACTATCCATGAAAATATCGTATGTCTATGGTCTAATAGTTAGTTGGGGTGGGGAATATTTTTTTCTTTAAGCATGCTCCCACCATGCATAACCCCTTCTTCTTACATATTTCTCACAATTGCACCCATACACACGACAATGTAAAACCAATATGAAAATTAATCAACACTAAAAAAATTAATACCTATAAAAGATCTCGATAAAACTTCAGAAAAGTTTAGGTTCATACACAATGGGAGTAGAAATACATTTTCTTGATCTATTAAAAAAGACAAGGATCTGGAGGATGGAGTGAGGATAATGGTAAGAGAAACTACTATTATTGGACTTCCATTCTGCTATCATTGTGGTTTTTATTAATTAATTTACTCTTCCTCCTACTGAACATCCCATGAACTTACATTTTCTACCTTATAGAATCCCAAAATATTAACACACTTTAATTCATGAATTATAACATACATTACCAACAATAAAAGCTATGGATATGTAGCTCTAGTGTCTTTAAAATATATGATACAAAAATATATCATCTTAAACATAAAAACACATCATTTAAAACTCCACACAGTGATCATAACTCTCATATATTAACAAAAACTACATATGATACCTTGAGGACAATACCTAAGGGTGACCTACAAATCCCACTAAAGGAATAAATATGAAAATTAAAAATAACATGAGAGTATATAAGGATAACATGATATCATAAAGAGAATGATAATAAGAATGAAAAAAATGGAATAAGAAAATGAAAGAAGAAATTCATGGAATCAAAACCAAGTGGTAGCATCCTTAATCATGAAATTATAAGAATATGTCAACTCTACTATAAATGAAAATAATAATAGTCTAACCATCTTCATAATCATCGTATACTAATGCTAACACCCATCATAACATAGTTTTCTAATTCTAACCACCCATCCAAAATTTATGGAATAACATAAGGCATTAAATTACTCAATGCAATGAAGGTTTTAACAAACCCACCCATCCCATTGTTATATTTACATGCAAATTTTCACCACAAAATAAAATAAATCATACATAAATCATAAGCATTATCAAACCCATGAAAAGGAAGTATGTTTTATAATTGCGATTTAAAGTGTAATTGATGGATAAATTGTTATGTTACAACTTATGGAATGACTGAACAATAAGGGGTTAATAGTCCTTTTAATGTATGTCCAATTAAATTAATTTTCATTTGATTATTAGAGTTATAACAGTGTTAATTGTGTAGTGGAAAAAAATAACACATGATGTTTTTATCATGGTCGAGATCACAAAGATCCAAGTCCAATCTTCAATATTCTCTACTAAAGGACAATATCAGTGTTCACAAATAACTCACTTTTTATAGGGAGTGATGACCCGATTAAAGACATATATACCATTTTCTCACATTGGGGTATAGCACCAACCCAACTATTCAAATAGTCACAACCCACATGATTTTTTTTGAGATTCACAACTACTCCTTACTTATAAATGGGTAGAATAACTTGTTTAGAATTCATTTGGATGAAAATACTAAAAACCAAAATCTAGATTACAAATAGAGGGAATGAAGAAATACAACAATGAAATCCATAAATAAATTAGAAAAATAGTGGAGAATATGTTGTTGAAATTCGATGCAGCTCAAAATATTTTACTACTTTAGCAATGGATGATGAAAATGATGAAGTCATTCATGATCGAAAAAATGGAACATTGGTCATATACTAGATTTAGTACATTGGAAATGTCATATGAAGGTTTTATTTCATTTCTGTCAAAAATTTTGTCAATCTCTATTATCAATCATCAGTTATTAAATTTATCACAACTTTTTGTTTGTAATACGACGTCTATATTTTTTTCATTAACTACAATTATCCTAGAGATTCGCAATGGCTAATCATAGAAATACGCATTCAAAAAATAGCAAGCATTTAAAATAACACCATTACCCAAAATTCGAATTAACATGTCGAGTCTTCATGCTCATTTATTTTGAATCAATAATGTTTAAATCACTTCAAAAAATTATCATTAAAACAAATAATAATTCTCAAAATCGATAAAACTTTAGTAAAATTTTTTAAAATCTTTTATAATTTTGTTTTTCCAAAAGAAATATAAAACATGTTATGAAATAATTATTATAAAAAAAATTATTTTCATAATTTTTTCAAAAACAAGTAATTTTCACATTCTTATTATAATATATATCCACCTTAAAAATAATTATAATAATACAAATATTTTTAATGTTGTTATAATATATAAATATATAAAAATAATTCTAAAATACAGTCTTTGGAAAATATGAGTATTAGTAAAAAAATTGAAAAGGGAAAAGGTGATCACAAGACATACTGATCGTGAAATATCATGTTGTCATTATAATTATCATGTTCGAATAGTATATTGATTGTACACTTATGCATGGACACTTGAAAAATAAATTCATGCATAGAATTTACCTCATGAGGTAGGGTGGCTGGGAGATTTATTGTAAGTATTAATTTAACTCATAGTAACATGTTACTCGTATAGTGAGAAGAAAAGAAGCTCCATGGTAAGTTCATATAACAATTCACAATAAATAATAATCTATATAATAACTAAAAAATTTGGTTTATGGTTAGTTAAATGTTTCTAGAACTAGAATGAATGTTTGAGGTGACCTGTAGTTTAAATGTGGTTGGAAATGTTGTTTTCATTTAAAAATTTCTTTGTAGCAAAAAACTATGTCATTTTATTCTACAAATAGATACATAGAAAATGACAACATGGATTCAAATTAGCATTAGACTACATTAAAACTCACTTCTCACAAACAAGTAATGTCAATTATTCTTTTAAAAATTAGGAAATTAAAATAACGTTTAATTAAAATAAAATCAAATAATTAAATCAATTTAAAATAAATATTTCAATTTAACAATACAATAAATACATAATAAAATAAACTAACAGATCAATCAATCTCCCTCTATTGTAAATTTCAAAACCAAAACAAATCATCTAATTTCCCCCAATTTTTGAAATTTATCAAAAATTATAATGAAAGAAAAAAAAATTTATCCCATAATTATTAAGAACATAATTATGTACAATTTTAACAAAGTAATAATTGAAATAATCAAGAATAATCATGCATGGCCCCCTGAGTTTATGCAGTTATTACGACAGAGATGTAAAAAACAAATAAAAAAATATTATCATGCTTTAAAAAAACTAAATATCCATTAATAACATTTTAAATTTTAATTATTCAAACCTCATAGTATCCAATATTTTTAGTAAATTTATCTGCAAGTTTATTTTTTGTAGGAATTCATTATAAGACAATGTCCCCTTTATTATCATGATCTCATAAAAAATGAAATCAAACATCTATATGATTAGTCCATGAATGTTGTAAAAGGGTTTTTAGAAATAGAAATGATTGAAGTATTGTTACTTAATATAGAATTTTATCTATGTAATCATTGAAATGACATACAATTTATTCTAATAAGAGAATTTGAGCACAGTAATTCACAGCAGAAATTTACTTAGTCTTAGTTATGGACAATACAATTGAAAATTTCTTTTTTGGAACTCCACGAAATTTTTCATTTATCTATTATGTGACACATACCCAACATACTCATCTAGTAAAGTCAGTGGCCTTCAAATTTAGAATTAGAAAATGAAAAAAAATTAAAAAAAAGTGTTGAGTCAATAAGGTTTTCTTTATGAATTTTCAATTCCTTCATACTTGGGAATATTGTTAAGTCAATAAGGATTCCTTATGACTTTAACATTTTTTCTTGTTTTGAAAATCAAAAAATCCTTATCTTAAGGAAATTTTCATTTTACCCTATGTTTTGCTTTCATAAGGACAATTTTCCTTCCCTAAGGAAATTTATCCTTACCATATTTTTCATTATTCATTTTTGACTAAGTGTAAAATTCATTTTTGTATTCAAAACCTCGGAATCATATAATAATTAGATAATAGAGAATAGTATTTTCAGGATAAAAATTTAGTATCTGAGTTCTCTGAATTCAGAATCTAAACTCTTCTAAGTTCTGACTCTGATTTCTCTGAATTCAGTCTCCGAACTCTTTTGAGTTTTGACTCTGAGTTCTCTGAATTTGGACTCCGAACTCTTCTGATTTCTGGCTCCATGTTCTCTGAATTCAGACTCTGAACTCTTCTATGTTCCGACTCTGAGTTCTATAAATTCAGACTCTGAACACTTTCTGAGTTCTGACTCCGAGTTCTCATAATTCAGACTCTGAACATTGTACGTTCTGACTCTGAATTCTCATGAACTTAGACTCCAAACATTGTACGTTCTGACTCCAAATTATCATGAAATCTGACTCCGAACATTGTATGTTCTGACTCCAAATTCTTATAAATTCATAATCTAAATTTCCTTGAAATACAGAATCTAAATTCTATATAATTCATGTTCCGAATTCTGCCGAAATTAGAATATGAATATCATTGTATTATAGAGAACAAATTTATTCTTGGTTAGACTCTAAACTATTTTTTCTTACACTCTGAATAATTGATTTTGGTTACATGACCATAAAGTTTCTTACAATTGTTTCTGGTTATAAATTGATGTCGTGCTTTCAGTTACCCACTTACCATTGTTTGAGTGACACAAGTATAGGTCCCTCTGAATTTCAAGGAAAAATATGAGCATTAGAGGAGGGAGTCGACCGTTGGAACCATGCCTATAAATAAGATCACATTTGAAAGAGCTCAGAACGTTGAGGAACTGTTCTATGACTCTAGATATTACATGTTGTTGAAGCGATTTATAGAGAGAGAATATCATGCTTAGTGTGTACTGAACATCTTGTTCAGATTTGCTTCGTGTGACTCCGAATGTTGCGGAGTACATTTGAGGGACTACGGGGATAAGAAGACAGAGGTGTCGAATACCTTAAATTTTGAGTACTTCCTCTCTAAGGAAGATAGAGGTGCCAACTACCATAATGTTTAGGTCATGCGGGGATAGCAAGATAGACTCCGATCTTCGCATCGAGGGCTTACCCTAGTGTGGGTAAGATAGAATTTCATGAAAGTATAAATCAAGGGACTTTTACCCAAGTTTTTGGATACCCTTATCTTTAGGAATAAATATTTACTACTTGTTACTTTTTTTGTTTCAATTATTCCACTGCATTTTATTTGTTGATGAAAGTAAAAATTTCTTATACATCCTTATAATTGTATACTCTGATTTAGTAAGATTATATACACTTTAAGGTAGAGTATTTAGCTTTGTAATTTTGGTTATGTTTTTTTTCTAGATTCACTTATTTGGAATTGCAATCTTGGAATCATATTTCTGGAATCAAGAAAGTGTGTAGACTTAGAGGTGTTGTGAAAGTTTTTATGCAAAATTTTCAGAAGGATTTTAAAAGTATAAAATTCACCCCCTCTTGTATTTGATCATCTCATTTTATCATATTCGATCCTACATATGGTATCAGAGGTTTTTCCCAATCCGAATTTATATCATGATAAGATTCAGAAGAGTATTTGTTCTCGGAATCAAATTTCTGGACTCAAAAGGTTTGGATTCATATTTTTCTTTGAGATACTTTATCTATTTTTTCTTTCTTATGATTTTTTCTTATTTACAAACTTTTGTTTCAAACAAGTTTGTGTGGAAACACATTTTGTTTGAGATGGAATGAATCAATATAGGTTGCATAGACAACCTAAATCCAACTAGACCACCTATTATTGGTGGAAATTATTTTGAGTATTGGAGAGATCGTATGAAGACATTTATTATCAATAAAGGAGTGGAAATTTTTTTTATGCTTACTGGAGGTTATAAAATCCCTGACAAGGAAGTTATTACATTCAGAAATCATGAAATTCATGAATATCAACTTAATTATAAGGTACAAAATAAATTATTATTTTCCATGACTAAGAATATATATAACCAAATATCTTTATGTGAAGCTGCAAAGAATATCTGGAAGAAACATAAAGTTACACATTTTGGTACTTCTAAATTCATAGAGATAAGAAGAGCTATGTTAAGAGTTGAATACCATAGCTTTAAATTTCTTTATGGATAACCCATAAGAAAAGTACATCAACGGTTTGTGACAATTGTGAATAGTTTACAATCTATGGGAGAAAAAGTATTAGATTATGCAGATCATGTAGATAAAATCATAGTCATCATTCCGGGTGAGTGGGAATCCAAGAGAAGTGCTATTGATGAGAACATAATCGTCACTCAAATTTCTCTAGATGAGCCGTTTGGAACTCTTCTTCAGAAAGAGTCTATAATGAAGAGAGATGCTCATAATGTAAATAAGAAGAACGGGAATGGAGTAGTTGCTTTTACAACTACATGAAATCATAAGAAAGGAAAAACTCCTAAGAGAGTTACTAGATCCAAATATAAGAAGGTTATTATCCAATCTGAATCCAGTGGAAGCGAATCATGAAAATATGAGTTAGACTATCTTGCTCAAAGGATGAAAAAGATTATTGGTCAAAATAATTTCAAATCCAGATATAAGAATAAAGAAAGGAAAGACCAGAAATATTCAAAAGTCACATGTTATGAATGCAAGAGAGTTGGACAAATAAGACCTGATTGTCCTATGATTACGAGAAAGGAATGAAAGTAAAATCATTCTAAAAGCAATAGAAATAAGTACTATAAAGATAAATCTATGAAATTCATCAAAGCTATTGAAACCTAGAGTACCAGTGTCAGATGAATCATCATATTTTGAATCTTCTGGACAAAATAACCTTGTTCTAATAGACAGACTAACAATTGAAAATCATTGCTTAATGGATAAGGTACACAATGTTGAATCCAAGAAAAATGTATCATTTAATGCCTTTTATAGTGATAGTAAATATTATAACTCGTCTGATGAATAATATTCTCCTGCTGAAGATAATACTTTACCTAGCTATGAAGAAGTTTCTAGGTTTTCTATGATTCTTGAAAATGTGAATTCAAAACTCCTGAAAAAGCTTGATAAAGAAAATTCTAGGAATACTATACAAACTAAGTAAATATCAGATAATTCTAAATATCTTGATAAGAAAACCTTTGATTTTGAAGTTATTTCAAAAAATCTTGAGGAAGAAAATTTTTAGAAGGATAAAATTTCTAAATATCTAGAAATATAATTTCTATGAAAAGTATTTTTGAGTCTAACTCTAGTTCCAAAACTAATGTTTTGGATGATAAGAACTTAGTTATTAGAATAAAGTTAGAAATTTTTTCATTGAGGAAGTATTTTTCAAACTTTACCTTAGGTAAAGAAAAATTTGAAAAGATGTATTCTCAAATCTGACCTCGTAGGAATAATTCTTGTTTTGGTTATACATGTTTAAAACTGATTTTTAGCAACAATTGTTTTGTTCCTAAAAGTGCTCCATTCCACACCAAATGTTAGTGTGGTGGACACTGGGAAAAAAAGTTGTTCCTTAAACAAAAACCAATCGTTAGGATTTCATAAAGCCTATTTTTCTAGAAAAATGTGGGTACTAAATATTTTGCATTCTGAAATTTCTCGATCTAATCAAATTTGGATTCCAAAAGTCTGACGTTCTTTTTTTCTGGAAAATAAGGAAAATACCAATAGAAATACATGGTACATGGATAGTGGATGTTCCCTGCATATGACTGGTAACAAAAAAATCGTTGAAAATATTATCAAGACGATAAGAGGAAATGTAGCATTCAGAGATAATGCTAGGGGGAAATTATTTTTATAGGTTACATTGTTCTTCTTGGAAAAACATTGATTTCAAATGATTTACTTGTTAAAGGTCTTAGGCACAAACTCATTAGCATAATTCAATTATTTGATGAAGGATACCTTGGAATTTTAGGAATGACAAATTCTTAGTACCCTATTCCAAGTAATTGTTTATTCTCTCTTCCCATATGCAAGAGAATTTTTACACACTAAACATAGAAGACCATAGGATCCAAGTCCTACCTTGCCTTAGTGAAATAGAAGACCATTCTTGGTTGTGTCATAGAAGGTTAGGACACTATAACCTTGGGAACCTATGAAAAATTTCTAAGAAATGACTAGTTAAGGATCTACCAGAGCTTATATTTGATTCTTCAAAAGTTTGTGATCCTTGTCAATTTGGAAAGAAACATAAATCATGATTTAAATCTATTGATGATGTCTCAACTACTTATGCATTATAGTTGGTGCATATGGATATTTTTGAACAAACACAAATTGGAAGCATCAGAGGCAAATATTATGTATTTGTCCTAGTTGATTATTACACTAGATTTATATGGGTCTATTTTCTAGCAAAGAAATCTGAAGCTTTTTCTTATTTCAAAAGTTTTAGATCCCAAGTAAAAAATGAGAAAAACATTCATTTGATAACTATTCATACTGATCATGGAATTGAATTTCAAAATTCTGATTTTGAAAATTTTTGTAGAAGAAAAGGCATTACTCATAATTTTAAAGCACCTAGAACACCTCATCAATATGCTGTTGTTGAATGATGAAATATTATTTTCAAGAGATAACAAGAACCATGTTGAGTGAATATTCTATAACCAAACATTTTTTGGCTGAAGCTATAAGTACTGCTTATTATACTATAGATTGTGTTTTAATTATACCTTTTCTTAATAAAACTCTTTATGTGTTATGGAATGGTAGAAAACATAGATTTTCTTACTTTAAGGTTTTTGGTTGCAAGGTATTCATTTTGAATAGTGAATATAACTTACACAAATTCCCATCAAAATTAGATGAAGGAATTTTCATAGGATACTCCACAACTTATAAGACCTACATAGTTTTCAATAAAAACACTTGTACATTGAATAAACAGTACATATAAAATTTGATGAAATTGATCCCTTTTTTGAAAAAAAACCCCAACCTACCTCTTCAGATGTATTTTCAAAAACTATTTCTCAACCTTTTTTATATGATCCTTCGGATAAAGAAAATGTTCAAGAAAATGTTTCTGAAACATTTACCCCAAAAGACATCCAAACCTATATTGATGAACAGGTTTTACAAAACCAAAATTAGTCATTTTTAAGAATCATCTCAGTTACTGTATCATCGGTGATGTGTATCAACCTGTAAGGACTAGAAGTTTATTAAGAAAGTAAATATAATATCTAGAATTCCTTTCTCAACTATAACCAAATTGCATAGATGAATATTTAGGTGATGATGATTGGATAAAATCTATGCAGGATGAACAAAACGAATTCGAAAGGAATAATGTTAGACCTTGGTTGAAAGACCTAAGGAAACTTCTGTTATTGGAGTAAAATGGGTCTTCAGAAATAAATTATATGAAAATTGAATCATTGTAGGAAATAAAGCTAGATTGGTTGCTAAAGTCTATAATCAACATGAAGGAATAGACTATGATGAAACATATTCTTCAGTAGCTAGACTTGGATCTATTCGTATCTTACATGCCTTTGTAGAATTATTCGACTTCAAACATTTTCAAATGGTTGTGAAATGTGCTTTCATTAATGGTTTTGTAAAAAATGATATTTTTGTTGAACAACCACATGGTTTTGAAGACAAAAAACATCCTGAAAATGTTTATAAACCTACTAAAGCATTGTATGGACTTAAGCAATCCAATCAAGCTTGGTATGATAAGATTACATGATTTTTGCTTCAAAATAATTATGATAAGAGAAATACAGATCCAACCATTTTTTATAAATAAAGATAAGAAAAATGTTTTGATTTCTCAAATTTATGTTGATAACATTATATTTTGTTCAACCTAGCAATATTTAACTGATTCCTTTGTGGATCTAATGAAATCTGAGATTGAAATGAGTATGATGGGTGAGTTAACATTTTTCCTTGGTTATCAAATTTCTCAACAACCAGAAGGAATCTATATATCCCAACATTATTATAATAAAGATCTATTAAAAAGTATGGATATGACAACAGTAAAAGTATTAGTACTCCCATTAGTACCTCAATGACACGTGATCTTGACGAAGCTAGGAAACTAGTTGATCAAACATCTTTTAGAGGTATGATAGGAATTTTAGTTTACTTGACAGCTAGTCATCCACACTTAATTTTTTAGTATGCTTATGTGCAAGATATCAATCCAATCCTAAGGAATCTCATTTAAAGGCAGTGAAAGGAATTTTTCTCTACTTAAAGGGAACCATGGATTTAAGACTCTTTTATACCTTTAGAAATGATGTTATTTTGAAATTTTTCATGGATACTGACTTTGGTGGTTGTATAATGGATAGAAAAAGTACATCTGTAACCTGTAATTTCATAGGAGATTCATTAGTTTCATGGTCATTCAAGAAGCAACACTCAGTAGCACTTTCCACTGTTGAAGTCGAATATGTAGTAGCTGAAGTTGTTGTGCTCAAGTATTGTTGATACAACACACACTCACAAACTATGGTATGAGTTTTACTAAGACTCAAATTATGTGTGATAACACAAGTTCCATTTCCCATAGAAAAAAACACTTCATATCACTCTCGTTCAAAACACATAGATATTAGGCATCACTTTATTAGGGATCACACAGAAAAAAGGGGATATCATTCTTTAATTTGTCAGAACACAAGATCAACTTGCTGATGTTTTCAGAAAATCTTTACCCTTCAATAGAATTGAATACATTAAACAGAAGTTTAGAATTATAACCATAAGGTATTCTTCCTTAGTAACATTATATTGAAACCAATATCCTAAGATTAATAAACTCTGTTTCTTAGTGGGAGTACATTTTATTGTTAATTTTCAAAAAATTTCATAGTAAGTTTTGTTTTCAAAATTTTTCATAATGGATTTTTTTTAGTAGTCAGTTTTGTTTTCAAAATTTTTCATAAAGGAAATTTTTTTGTAGTCAGTTATGTTTTTCAATGTTTTTCAAAATGAAAATTTTTTTATAGTCAGTTTTCTTTTCAAAAAAAATAATTAATGATGTTTTAAAATTTCCGTAATGATTATTTTCCTACTCACAATTTTTTATTGGATATTTCTACTCAAATGTTCCATAATGGAAAATTATATACTCAAAATTATTCATAATGAAGTTTTTTTCATTTTAAATTTTTTTGGTAGTCAAATTTTTTGAGAATCTAAAGTTCTTCAAGATGATTTTCCTGTTACGAATAATTTTCCTGGAAATACGAAAGGTATGTTTCATTTCTTATGTTTTATTAATCATAATTTTAATGCTTGTATTTTCATTTGTTTTTAAATTTTTTGGATTCTATTTTCCATAAATCCGAATGTTTTTCTTTAAGAACATCAAAAGAACTAATCCTATAATGATTTCCTTACGGCTATCATACCAAACTCCAGATCTAATCAGAAGAATTTTCAGACATTGTATTGAGATTGGAAGTTGAATCATTACTCCTAACTCTTATATAAAGGACCCCCGAAGGGTTGTCCCACATCATCCTCAATCTCTCGCATGCTGAAGTTCTGCATCTCTACTTATAATCGTTATGAACTTATCAGAGTTTTCTCGAATATGAATGTCGGTTGAAGAATCCTCACAGAACGATATGTCTAATGTGAAGTCAATTTCGGAGTGGCTGATATATTGAGAGAGGATGGGGCATCCTAATTTCTTCAACAATTATTATTCAATAATATCTAAGAATATCAAGCTCAACAGATGGGTGAGTGTATTCATATCAAATCCAGGGGCTCAAGACTTGGGTTATCTGGATCTGTTGATAGAGTTATATGAATTTGTGAGCTTTTTCGAAGAATAATAGAGGAGTAATTTTTTTTTCAAAACATTTGGAAAAACATATACCCCTTCTTACACCAAGGCTACTTGCTTGGTAGGGTTGTCTTATGAAGGGGAAGTTGAATTCTATTCCCCTAAATTTCTGAATGTACAAGGAATGTTTCTCAAAGTTAAAGCTATGGATTGTCTCAGACATAAAGATGTCAAGAGTCCGAAGATTTCTTATTTGTCAAAAAATAATCGGATCCTTGAACTCTGGGTGCAAGGATTTATCATTCTGAGAAAAGGTGAAAAGGACACCATGAAGAAGAGTGACATGTACATCTTAGAATTTCTGGTGAATATAAGGAAGATCAAATTGATGAAACATATTCTCATTACGATTGAGAATATTAAGAATGTGAACTTTAAAGCTCAAATAATCATGTATCCATCCATCATCTCGAAGCTAATTTTTCAGTTCCTTGTGTCTTTCATGATTCCTTGTAGTTCAAAGATGAGGAATTTCGATGTCATGTTAGTAAGTGATAATGCGTTGAAAATAAAGATTATTGGTTTCTCTAATGATTTTGGAGAATTCTATGACTTACCAGAGGAAGAGGCTACAGCTTTTCCAAAGGTACAAGAAGTTCCTAAACCATAGAAAAAGGATAAAAAGTAGAGGATGTAGAAAGAAGTGGAAGAATAAAAGAATACCCCAAAAGATAAGGAAGCTCAATCTGCACCTTCAAAACCCAAGAAGAAAAAAATCTTATCCAGAAGAGGTTCTAGCAAAGTGGAGAGAAGACATAGAAAAAAGGAAACCAAGGGATCTAATGTCTGGCATGGGTCCTAGAGATGATAAATCTTTTAATGAGAAGATAGATGATGAGCGTGATATGCAAGCTAAGGAAAAGAAGTTAAATTAAAAGATGTCTTAGACTGAGATTGTGCAATCCCTTCTGAGGTATACTAAGAAAGCATCAGATAAGATCCCCATTCTATAATCTTTTATGATAGAGGCTTTACCTGAGTCTCTGGGGAAAAATTTAGGACTTCAGAAAAATTTCATGAAAAGTTTTCGACGAAAATATTGTCAAAGAAGTTGAACAAGAAGCTAAAAGTAGTTCTGACACATCTGATTTGATTAAGAAAGTGGAGGAATTTCATGAGAAGGAAATCACATTTGAAAAATTATCAATCCAAACCTCCCATGCCGAATCCTCGAATCTTGCTGCTCCTGGATTAAATGACAAGGCTGAAGATGATGTGAACAAGCTACCTGAGGAAGAAAGTTATAATCATGATTTTATCCATCCTGAATATGTTGAGGCAGGAGATGAAAAAGAGAAGGGTGATGAAGATAGAATAGTTAAGTTGTCTGATAGTGAACATGAATCCCCAGATGAGGAAGTGGCTCTGAGAACTGATAAGGGGAAACATGTTATTTCTTGTACACCTACCAATGTTATTTTGAAGAAAATGAAAGCCGGTGAATATTCAAAAAGGAAACTCCCTGAGTTAGAGAACGAGCCCTCACCAAGAAAATTCTTAGATTTGGAATCATCATCTCTAGGACATGATTTTGTTGTCCAGTCATTGAAAAATTTGGTTGGCACCATTCTGATTTTTCGAAGCATATATTCCTGATGCCAGATGCTTCAACACTCCCTCAATCAGAAATTAGTCTCAGAGCCCATGGTGATGGACAAATGTGTTAATCTTGAGGCTGATCTCAATAATTTCATTATTATCTACAATGCCCACAAAAAGACTTTCATGAAATTAGTTTTCTGGTCAAAGAATAAAGTTGATTATTTGAGAGACCTTGGTGAATTCCATGTTGTTGTTAATGAAGCCTTTGATATTGATGATGGTATGATCAAGGATCTTGCAAAAAGTTTTGAAGAAAATTTGACACTTGATCAAAAATTCCGGATTCAATAAGTGAAGGATCTGAATGGAAAGTTTTATTCTGTTGCCCAAATCTGGAAGAGAGAAAGGGAACTTCATATTGAAATTGATGAAAAACATGTAATTCAAGAAGAAGTCATGAAGGCTCAGGAAGAGGCTCTCAAGGCTCAGGCAGAAAAAAATAAAGACTTGGAGAAAAAAGCTGAGGATAACCAACATATTCTTAAGAGAGAAGAGGAAGTTCATAAGGAGAACAAGATGCTAAATACTATAGTGAAGATGTTTGTGACAAAGGAAAATTAAGGATAACCATGATACAATCTGATCTTTTTTTGTATTCATTTCCGTGTACAAATGTTTTCTAATCACAATGAAATTTGGGACTGTTTTTCATTTGGATGTATTGTACTAATCATTCATGTACCATAATTTCTTTTCCATTCCCTCAATTTCTATTTTAAAATCACAAAGGGGGATAGATGAAAAAATTATTCTAAGTAAATAAGAAATATCCCTAAGGGGGAGTTTATCTAATGGGGGGTTCTCATTAAAAAGATTTTTGTATTCATGATAATGAAAAATCTAATTCCGGAAATCTAGAATATGATCCTTAGTATTCCAAAGCCTTAAGGGGATTTAGTCTTATTCATAATTGTACATTTGTAATGAGAGATAATTTTAATTTCAATATCTAGAAAATTTTTGCTAAGTCCTTATATTCTTTTTCGTAAGGATGATTGTGTTTTCCCAAAAGGGGGAGATTGTTGAGTCAATAAGGTTTTCTTTTTGACTTTTCCATTCCTTCATACATGGGGATATTGTTAAGTCAATATGTTTTCCATATGAAATTACCATTTCTTTGTGTTTTGAAAATCACAAACACCTTTTCTTAAGGTAAATTTCATTCTACCCTATTTTTTACATTCATAAGGAAATTTTTCCTTCCCCAAGGAAATTTATCCTTACCATATTTTTCATTATTAATTTTTGATGAAGTATAAAATTTTATTTTGTATTCAAAACCATGGAATCATATAATACCTAGATAATAGAGCATTATTTTTTTAGGATTCGAATTTAGTTTCCGAGTTCTCTGAATTCAGACTCAAAGCTCTACTGAGTTCTGACTCCGAGTTCTCTGAATTAAAACTCCGAACTATTCTGAGTTCTGACTACGAGTTCTCTGAATTTAGGCTCTGAACACTTCTGAGATCTAACTCTGAGTACTCAGAATTCATACTCCTAACTATTCTGATTTCTGACACCATGCACTTTGAATTCAGACTCTGAAGACTTTCTATCTTCTAACTCTGAGTTCTCTGAATTCGAACTCACAACCTTGTAAGTTCTGACTCCGAATTCTCATGAACTCTACTCCGATCTTTGTAAGTTCTAACTATGAATTCTCATTATCTATGACTTTGATCTTTTGATGTTCATTCTCCGAATTCTTATAAATTCAGACTCCAAATTTCCTTGAAATACAGACTCCAAATTCTATAGCATTCAGGTTATGAATTCCTCCAAAAACAGAATCCGAATATCCTTGTATTATAGAGACCGAATGTATTTTTTGTTATACATAGAACTATTTTTCATTACACTCTGAATAATTGATTTTAGTTATCTAACTATAATTTTTCTTACACTTATTTTTGGTTACAAAATGATGTAATGATTTTACTTACACACTTACCTTTGTTTGAGTGACACGAGTATAGGTCCCTCCGAATTTCAAGGAAAAATATGACCATTGGAGGAGGAATCCGAAAATTGGAACCATTCTTATAAATAGTATCTCATTTGAAAGAGCTCATAACATTGATGAACTGTTCTATGAATCTAGTGATTACATGTTGTTGAAGTGATTTCTATAGAGAAACTTTCATGCTTAGTTCCTACTAAACATCTTGGTCATATTATCTGCATTCGACTCTGAATGTTGCTGAGTATATTCGAGGGCTTCTGATGATAGGAAGACAGAGTTACTGACTACATTAAAGTTTCAGGACTTCCATGCATAGGATGATAGAGGTGCAGACAACCTTGATGTTGAGGGATTGTGGGGATAGTAAGATAGAATTTTATCTTCACATCGAGGGCTTACCCTGGTGTGGGTAAGACAGACTTTCTTGAATGTATAAATCAAGGGACCTTTATCCAAGGTTTTTGGATACCCTTCTCTTTGCATTAAAAGATTTACTACTTGTTACTTGTTTTGTTTCAAGTTTTCCGCTGAATTTTATTTTATTAGGAATGTGTAAATTTCTTATACATTCTTATACTTGTATACTCTAATTTAGTATGATTTTATACACTTTAAGGTAGTATATTTATCTTTTTAATTTTGGTTTTGTTTCATTTCTGGATTAACTTTTCCGGAATAGAATTCTCATAATCATATTTCCAGAATCAATAAAGTGTGTAGACTTTGATGTGTTGTGAATTTTATTTATAGAAAGATTATTTAAATATTTTTAAAGTATAAAATTCACCCCCCTCTTGTATTCGAGTATCTCATTTTTACATATTCGATCCTACAAAAAGTTCTTATATGAGTATAATAAACCAGTGATGATAGTTCCAATCGCATATATAATTATTCTTTTGAAAAACATTAAATGGATTTTTTTTGGATTAGAATGATATATAGCACACATACAAACAAAAATAAAAATGATAGTACTTTATGAAATTAGATACAATAGGATTCTTATCATTCATATGTACAGTTCATCACTAACTAATTTTCTATTCTCATCTACATCTAGTTTATAATTAGTGCTTATTGTGGTTCTCATAGTTTTAAAAGAATCAATATCTATTTTTTAACCAAATATTTTTCATATTTTCATTGATTTATAAAAATAACATCCCTTATTTATAAAATTTTATGTTCAAGGAATAAATTTAATTCCCCTATTATGCTCATATCAAATTTATTAGTAATTAATTTTAAAAACTCATTACTAATTATATAATTTTCAGATACTAATACTATAACATCATTATATATTTATAAAACTATAATATCTTTTCAAAACCTCATTATAAATATGGTAAGATAAAATTTCCCTTTATGATAATCATTTTTTTTAAAAATACTATTAGTTTATCATACCAAGCTCTTGGAGCATTCTTTAAACAATATAACGACTTAAAAAGTTAGAAAACATTATTTTGAAATTTATAATTTTTTAAAATAGGTGGTTTACTAATATATACCTATACATAAATCACATTATTTAAAATGAATCTTTTTACATCTAGTTGAATATATTTAAATTTTAAATAATTGTATAAGAAAACAAATTAATTGGATTATAATTTATAAATTAGTGCAAAATGAATCTAAAAGTTATATATTTATTTTTTGTAAATAACCTTTTGAAACTAATCTAGACTTAGTTCGAACTGTATTACAATATTAATAATTTTTATTTTGAAAAAATTCATTTGGTTCCTATAGATAGTTTATATTTACATTACTCAACAATATTCTAGACTTTATTCCTTTCAAACTGGTTAAGTTCATCATGCATAAAATTTTTCCAGTTTGATTCTTTCACATCCACTTTAATATTAACAAGTACAAAATGACCATCAAAATTTAGAATTAACACAAAAATTCAAAACTTATTTTATGGTTCTAATTCTAGACTCCATATTTCCATTTATATATTATAATGATTGATCACTATGAGATTTCCATTTCATAGGATCATATTGATAAGATATATTCTCCCCCTTAATTAATCCATCATCTTTTCAGGTTTTTCTTCATAAAATTGAATTCTTTAAATTCTTCAGGGGAGTTAACATAATCCATAATCTATTATTCATTATTTTTAATGACATATACATGTATAAATTTCTACATTTACATGGTTTCCTTGTTATATAACCTATATTATTTACTATTATATAAATATCTTATAAAATTTCTATTATTAATTTTAGATTCAATTTTTTCAAGATTATCTTTAGTATTTATAGTATAAATTATATAACCATATATTTTAATGTAACCGATCTTAAGTTTTTTTATTTATAATATTTAAAAAAATATATATAAGGGGACTAATGTAATCTCAATTTAATATATCACAAGTAGTGACAACAGATTCAGAAAAAAAAAATTGGTAGGTTGAATTCATTAAGCATTGTACTTTTTATTCATGAATGGTTCTATTTTTTCACTCCAAAACACAATTTTTTATGGTGTTCTAGGGGCATAAAATTTTTCGAAATATCTATTATCTTCACATAAATTCACAATCTATGATAAAAAATTATCATTATTTTCCAGTTACAATTGGTGATATTAAAAAACCTTTTTTATTTTGAATTTTTTATCTTAAGGTAATAAAATTGTTTAAGTATTCACTTTAATATGATAAGAATAGAGTCCATTTGAATCTACTGAAATCATCTACAATTATAGTCAATTATCCCCTTCTACCTAAAATAACAGTTCTCATGGGACAAAATAAATCAATATGAAGTAGTTCTAAGTTTATTATAAACCATATAAACCAATTTAAATTACTTTTTTTACTTCTTACTATTTAGGAAAGAATTACATATGTAAAACTTACAAGATTTAAATTTAATATGATCAAAAATATTTCCATGTTTTTCTAACATGTATAGTTTTCAATGTTGAACATGTCCCAAAATTACATGCTAAAGAATGTGACATGTCTCATATAGTTTAATCACATTAATTTTTTTGGGTTATTTCTGAAAAATATATAATGTATATGTTTTATTTAATATTGGAATAAAATAAAATCATATTATCTTTAAAAACATGACATTCATAATATTTAAATGTTCGACTCATACCATAAACAAAATGTTTTGATTGGTTAATAAAATTGTGTTTTAATACTTATATGTATAGTACATTAGAAATTATAACCTATTTTATAATACCTACTTCTCCAAAAACCTTTACCTTTCTTTTGTGTTCTCATCGAAAGTGAAAGTCCCTCTATAACAAGAATTAGAAGATATAATGTTAGATATGTCACAAAACACATTCTTGGATAATTTTCTATCCATGTACCAGGTATATTTATAAATATTTAGTTAGGTTTCCTATAAAATAGATAAAGTATATAATTTTGCTCGTCCCCCACAATTTTGGGTCCATCTATGTTAGAAAAAAACAATTAGGAACCTATACAGATTAAAGACATTTGTTATCATGTGATCTAGATGATATATTCATAGATATAAAAGTCGTGGTGTGGCTAATTGATTGAGTAAATCTTCAAGAACATTCATTTTAATAATTCATTTTGATATTACATCTATAACATGTGACATTTGAAACATTTCCTTTACCACAGTTAACAAAAGTAGTTCTATACATATTGGAAATGTATCTGTTATATCCAAAGTCAGTTTTCTCTTTATTAGTTTTATTCAAAGCCATCATCTTATCATATTTTTATTTTCCATGAGAAAAGAACATATAGAATTTCTTTTAATTTAGTAATTTACCTATAAGATGTTATTATCTTTTTGATCAAATACTAGGTCATCACATTTTCACATAGTTGATAATGATTCTGTATTTTTATTTTTCTTTTTTTCAAGTTTAGGATTATTAAATTCCTTTTAAATTTATTTAAAATTATTATAAAATAATTTAAATATCTTTTATTTCCCTTAATAATATTTTTACATGAAATATTTATTTCACCAATTAGTAACGTTAATTTTAATTCGTTCGAAATATACAACATTTTTCTCTTTTATAATATTCTTATTTTCTCGCTATTGTTCTCCATACTGTTCAGTCATTCTCAAAATTTCACTTTTTAAGTTTTGCAGTTTTTAAAGTAAATTTATTAATTTCTTTTCAATATTATACTCATAATAAGAACTATAATAAGAATCAATGTTTACCTCATTTACTATTTCCATTAAAAAATTATTGGATGAATCATTCTCAATCTCAAACCATCATTACTGGTGCATGACTCTTTTGAACATCTCCATCGAAAATGATATGATCATTTTAGTTATTTCTTATATTGGTTGCCTTTTCCTTCTTGTTTCAGTTTAAGACAATATAACTTTTTATGACTCTTTTTTCTACAGTCATAGAAAATTATTTAGGAAGCATCATATTTAAATTTTACCTTTCTTACTTCCATGTTGGTAATCCTTTTAATACTCCCTAATGATATGTTTATTTAATTCCCTCTTTCCTTTCATGTACCTGTAGAATCCTTTGGAGATATTTTTCATATAATATTTATCACAATGTTGTAACTCAGAATTAGAGAAATTGGCAATACCATTTATATTATAATTGTATTCAACACCATTATTTTAAACATGATAATCTGTATTTTGATTATCTATTTCAAAATCATATTTAATAAGTGACCACATAAACTCATCCATTGAATACATAGAAAAATAATTACTCTCTAAAATTGTATATTTCTTTAAAATCCATACTTTGGGTAGAGATAAAATTAATCATTCTATAAGAGATTTATTCATTTTGGTCTCTTTGAGTGAATCCATGTTGTTCACTATCTTATTCAAGATGTTGTGCATATCATTGACCCTCTCTCAACTAGTCACTATGAATTCTAGAAATTCATCTCTATGAAAACATAGATTGGTTCTATGCAACTTATTAGTTCCTTGATGAGTGAATTTTATAGTCATCCAAATGTTTAAAGTAGTTTTATAAGAAGAAATATGACTATACATATTTCTACATAAATAAAAATAAAAATAATTCTTAAATTTGTAATTTTGAATACATTTTTTAGAGTCATTAATGATAAAAGTTTGAAAATCAACTTTAGTTAATTTATAAGGTTTTAACATAATTTTCCAATAATCCAGGACTGTATTTTTAATAAATAAATCCATCTGATCCTTATAGTAGAGATAGTTTCCTACATTAAAGTGTGCTGTTTTGATTGGATTAAACATCTTGAATTACCAAAATTCTATAAAAAATCAATGGATATTTTCTTTATATTTTTATGTTTAAGACAATTTAAAGTACAAAACTAATAATTAAATAGTTAAAACCAATTCCTTGAAAGGAAATTTACTCTGATAAAAATTTTTAAGTACCATTGTATGGAAATATTTACTAGATATGGGGTTGAATAGTTGTTTTAAAGTGTAGTTAATTAAATTTATTCGAATATGATTATCAGAGTTATAATAGTGTCAGTTGTGAAGGATAAATAAAAACTAATATCACGTCATATTTTTATGACGGTTCAGGTCACCTTTATCCTAGTCCACTGGTCAATATTCTCTATTTGGTGAAAAAATGTCTAATAAATAATAACTAACTTTTGATATGGAGTGATAAACCCATTAAAGACGTACATAACATCTTCTCATCTAATGGTATAACCCCAACATGGCTATTGAAGAAGTCACAACCCAGAAATGTTTTATCTGGGATTCAAAAACAGACCTTCATTTTAGATGTTTTGAAAACCCCATTCAGACAACTTTTTGATTAGAAAATCATAAACTAAACTCCAGTGTACATATAGTGGGAATGAATAAATACAACAATGATATCCAGAATGAAATTAGAAATGCAGTGGAGAAGATGATGTTGAAATTCAATGAACCTTAAGATATTTGATCATTTCAATAATATATGATGAAAACAATGAATTCATTACTAATCGAGGCAATAGATCGTTGTTTATATTCTAGATACCATACTTTGTGAAGCTTATATGAGGGTTATATTTTTCTCCATCTCTCTAATTGTCTTAATCATTATTTCAAATCCCAATTGAAAAAATCGAATTTTTTGGTTAGTATTACAATGGATAAATTTGTGTCATTAACTCCAAAGATCTTGGGGCATCTAAATGGCTAATCATAGAAATAAATTCATTAAAAATAAAAAGTTCTTAAAATAATTTTCTTAACTGCAATTTGAATTATTGAATTGATCCCCTGTTCCCATTTAATTCCACATCAAATTACATCAACACACTTTAAGAAATGACTATTATGATAAATTATAATTATTAAAATGAATAAAACAATAAAAAATTACATGTTTGCACCAATTTATTTTTTAAAAGATACAAAAAATAATGAATTAAATAATTATTGTAAAATTATTATTTCCACAATATTTTAAACAACAAATAATTTTCATGTACTTGTAAAAAACATAACCATTTAAAAAATAATTATAATTATAAAAATAATTTTAATTCACTTGTTGTAAATTAAGATATAAAAATAATTCTACAATAGAGCCTTTGGAAAATATGAGTTTTAACACAAAAAAGTAAAACGTAAAAAGTGATCGTGGGACATAATGACCGTTAAATAGTGTGAAGTCAATATATTTAGCATGAATGGTTGGTATATTGGTTGTACACTTACACATTATCACCCGAAAAATTATAATTCACAATATGGAACATTCCATTTAGAACCTAAAAAAGACAGATAATGGTTTGTTCGGTGTTGTTGGAGCTAGAATGAATGTTTGAGGTGATCTATAGTTGATCTGTGGTTAGAAGTACCATCCTTAGGTAGAAATTGGAATCATTTTTCTCTTTTGTGAATGAATACATAACATGAAATAGAAAATGGCAATGCCCTTTTCTTTACCAAATGGATATGTAGAAAATGGATATGTAAATCCCATTAAGTATTCAGCTACGTTGAAACACACTTCTAAAAAACCAGTTACGTGGGTAATTCCTTCAACAATTATGCAATGTAAATATCATTTAATTAAAATAATATCTTAAAATTAATTGATTTTAAAAAAGGATTTCATATTAACAAATCTATAAAAAATTATAATATAAACTAATAGATCAAATGTAAATAATAAGTATTCTCAAGAGAAAAAGAGTTAAATCATTTTGAACATTATTAATTATAAAATGAACATAGGTATTGAACATGGAGTTAAAATGAGGAATATTCATAAAAAGTATCTAAGATAATAAATATAAAAAAATTTCTACTTTATTAAAGCTTTATGATATAATTAATGGTTTTTTAAACGAAAATATCATATTAATTTCCATAATACTAGAAATTAACCATGAATTTTATACATAATATAATGAAGATTTCATTGAATCTATACATGATTTTAAACATTTGTTGTAGGTGATTCTTGATATGAGACAAAAATTGAAATATTTACATAAATCAGGTTAACATAAAATAAAAAATTTGTAAGGGAACTAAAAACATCTGTAAGACCAAAAATGAAAAATATATTCAACTCAGTATATATTTAAAAGAACTTCTATAAAAAATATAAAAGTTTCATTAGAAAAATATATCACAAAATGGATAAAAGTAAAGGGAATGAATAAAAAAAATATGAATCAAGTAATAAAGGTTCCTTTTGTCTTTTAAAATAACTTTATTGAAATATTTCATTATAAAATAATATAATAAAACATTATATTAATAATGGGAGAATTTATATAATATTTTATCATGAGATAATATTTAATTAGGATTCTAATTAAAAATGAGAACATTGGCGAGAATGGAAATTTTGTACAAGGTGTAGAAACCATTGCTTAAATGGATGAGAGTTATTATTCACATAGTTTCATTTTATCAAAAGGGATTAAAACTCATAGACAAGTAATACATGAATAAAAAATGATCTCCCAAGATAGAAATATGATTTATAAAATGAAATTAAATCTAAAATTCAATAAAATATCATTATAACCCAGGAAATCAGCTTAAGGTAAGAAAGACACTTATATTTTAGAGAATACATAAATTGATGACCACATAAAGGAAGATAATTAATGGAAGTTAGTATTCCATGTTCAAAAATAATTTATTATATTATAAGTCATTTGGGAAGTATATACACCATAAAAATGAATATTGGTGCATAATATCAAATCATTCTTTAATTAAGGGTCAATGAGATGGAACCCTTGAAACTTAATAATAATTCTATGAGAAACCCCTTAACAAACATATATAGAGATTTAATTAATGTGAAAATATCATGAATAAAAATAATAAATTATATTAAATATAAAATTGGTTGTATTCACTCCATTTAAAATAAATTAGGTGCATAAAATATGATTCTCAAATAAATAATTTTTGAGACGATATCCTTAAATCTTGTTTGAAAGAATTATACAAATTCACTTAAATTACTGAATAATTTAAATTAATTTCTTTATCTATATGACCAAAACCCTTATTCATCTATATTATATTTTTTATGGTACATCTATTTTCCTTTGGTAATTATTTTTAATAAAAATTTTTCTTATCTCGGTTACTTAATGTTGTTTGGTTAATTTCATTGTAACACTTTTCGTTTATTGTTTATGGTAAATGATGTTGTATAATAACTCAATAATATCTATAATTATATATTTTGTGTTTATTTATTATTCCATTAGGCCAATAATTATACAATTTCAATTGTTATCCAGAAATATATCCAAATTAAGAAAGGTACATTGATAAGTCCATTTAAGGTGGTACAAGGTACTACGGCCATTTCTTGACAAACACACAAATATAAATACCAATAATATTATTCTATAATATTAATGGTGTAAAAAATATCTTATTAAATAATTAAATTATATTTTTAAACATACCATTTATATTGGTGATGTAAAATTGAACAGGTCGTTCATTGTGCAAGAAGTTTGTACACGCACATGACGATGTTTTCCTTTTTCTTAATGATTATTGATGAAATGATATAAAGAATATTTCATTAGTATAATGAAACTTAATCATATTAAAAATTATTTTGTTATCATACCTTCTTGTATAAGAGGATTTGAGGGGCCCTAAAGAACAAAAGAGCTAAGGAAGTGGAGTCGAGAGTATTGTCTATCCCTTGAATGTTCTCCCTTGGGTAAATCATTAAGAACTCTTAGCTTGGTATTTTGGTAAGTATATGAATTTAATGGTGTGGTGAGGGTATTAAGGATAATCTAGGGAATGGTTTTGGTTGAGCTAAATCATTGTAACGAGTATTGAAATGAGGATGAGGTGTTGTCCTTTAATAAGTGATGAAAAGATCATTTTTTGTAAAAATAAATTATTTGTCTATAACATCAATCTATTGTTTGATAAAGGCCCAAAAATATCCAATTAATGGCACAGGTGAAATATAGAAGGTTGTTACTCCCTTAAGCATCCAATACTACATATGTTTTTCATGTGTTGTATCCACTTTCACTATGTTAAACTACTTTTATCCTAATTTATCCTTACTGTAGTAACTCTACTTTCACCCTTGGAAACTAATTTAAATGCCCCAAATTGAAATTTAAATTATTTTATAATTTAAAAATTTTTAATTTAAATATCTAAATTATTTCATAAAATAAAATTCCTATGAGTTTTAGAAATAAAATTCGGTATTAGGAAATATAACGCCTAAATTCTTGTTTTCAGGAAAAAAGAGTATTATAAGAATAAAATTTATGATTATGATATAATTATCGACATTATTAATTATGATTAAAATAAAATGTTTTTTATTATTAAAATAATATTTAATCATCATTAAATTATGTCAAAAACCCAATTTCACTATGTGATAATTTTATTAAAAGAAACGGACAAAAAATTTTTTCTTAAAACATTACCTAAATTTTCAAAAGTATTAAAGATGAATTTTATATATAAATAAAGTACATTAAAATAATTAGTTTAAATTTATAAAATATATTTTTATAATAAAAAGGTTGAAAAACGTTTATTTTCACTACCCCCTCCCCTCAAAGAGAACACCTCCTCAGTTTACAATGATAGAAGGGAGATGGTGACCACCCGAGTCCCGCCTCTAGGCAGCTCTCGGTTGGTTAATAGCACCGAGCGTATATCAGACATATAAATGGGAGGCATTACCCTCTATGATAAATATGCATAAGAGAGATATAAGATAGATACAATAATAAACACCTATTCATAATGTTAAAATAAATACCAAGTGTATACATGTGATGTCATAGTGTACTAAAACAACTGATATTAAAATTACAAGTACAAAATAGGTAAAATTTGCAATGACCACAAATCCCAAACACCTCCAATAAAATGGTGACCTAGTAATATTCATCCTGATATAAAAGTTTCTCCTACTAACCTAAAAACATTTTATATATACATATGGTGAGTATAACAATATACTCACCTAGATTCTACCTATATACGCTCATGAAAAATATAAGGAATGTATTATATAACACAATTAAAAAAGTTAAACTAACTCATCACCTAAACAGGTATACTAAATTCATAGCATTATCATGGTGATCTCTCATGAATTATCATATAAAATAGATAATATATTATTGTTATAAAACATCAAGCATACCTCACTACCGCTTCCCCGTTGGTATGCTGCTATGACGGAACGATGCATGTATTAAGAAATATCTTTTCAAAATATGCCATCCCAAAAACATCTGGTCTAACTATCACAAAATTCACCTTTTTCATCACATCATCCCATCAACATCTATATATAAATAATAACTGAGTAGTTTTTATGATCCACTACATCCCATATGATGTGTATCATACATCGAGTATTATACCTTAATCCATTATAGCTCATACACTGAGTATGGTACCTCAAGGCATTACAACCTATACCCATCATACCTTTGATAGCCAATCGTTTACTATATATGGAGATACATGTGTGTGAATTTTCCAAAAAAACATTACATCCATATACACACATATATGTGGAAAATAATCATTGTGTATATCATCACATAATTCTACCAAGGGAAGACAGCAGGTCCAGAGTGGGTATTCGTCCATCCATCCTCCCATTAGGATGTTGGGAAAAACACCCTTCCAGAGTCCACTTGGTTTAGTCACCCTAAATAACATGGGTGGGGTAGAATATGAAATTAAAAAAAATATAGAATATAATATAGATCATAGACACAATATGGTCTTGATATTGTCCTAAGATCTACTGTAGCTAACTCTAAAAGGAAAGCTGACTACCACTTCTAGGGACTAGACATCTTACAAGAACACAATAATTTAAGGAGCTACATTAAATTACTTCTTTTTTTCAGTTAATATCTCTTTCATTGATTCATTCACCCTTAACTAACACTATTCTGATTACATTACATTAACCATCAAGCTACATCCATGACCTCTAGGGTAAATCCATACAGTGTCCATGATTTCTTAAGATTATGCCATCTTCATTCCATCAACTCTAACCCCATTGGTTATATAATTTATTAATCATTATTAAACATTCCATGATTCTATGTAATCCAATAAAAAATACTAAGCTATCATAAAAGAGATACAATCAAGAACGTCTATCTCCCTTGGGAAATGTGGAAAGGAATGCAGATAAAACAAGCAACCTAACCATCGACAATTAAAAAGATTCATTAACATCAAGTATCCCGCTTAAGAAAAATAATGGGTAATCCCAACTTCCACATGTTCCAACATATCCAGTGTCATCTCCAACACCCTCATGCATTTCACTTTTCATCTAGCCATCATAGACATCAATTTTTTGCTACATCCTCAGGCATCCCCACCCATATCACATCATCCATCCTAAACTCATATCATAACACATATCAAGGATCACATCTAGAGCAAATAGAAGGAAGCAAACAACAGGAATATTCAAAAGGAAAATATATTCCCTAAAACATATCATTCATACTTCACATGAAAATGGGCTCTCAATACCCTAAAAACAAGGCATACAAACTTTATAAAACAAGTTATCACACTTAATACCAAGGACTTATCTTTATGAAAAAACTGGTTTTTAATCAATCATAAATTAACCAACTAATTATTTATAGGCTCCAACTATAGGATTCCTAAGGAATCAACTATCATAATATATCTCAATTATGTAGACATGGTCTTAGTATAAATATATTTTTATAAATATATGAGATGGAAAAATACTAATTAACATGACTTTTTATTCTATTAGTCATTTGAAATCATTATAGCTTCGTGTTCTTAAACAATTCAAATATTTCATGGAATAACGTATTCAATTAAACATGCATATTTTCATTAATTTGATTACCATCAAATTACAAGGAACATTGTGTTAAAAATATTCAATTCTATAATTTTTAATCCTTTTAAAGTATTATTTCTGATATTATATTATTTATCCAATTTAATCAA
This sequence comes from Viscum album, assembly GCA_963277665.1. Classification (NCBI taxonomy): domain Eukaryota; kingdom Viridiplantae; phylum Streptophyta; class Magnoliopsida; order Santalales; family Viscaceae; genus Viscum; species Viscum album. The sequence goes on from OY728164.1 coordinate 1,825,102,062, forward strand.
TTTCAACATGCTTAACCAAACATAACATCATTATAAAAATCATAACACTGATAAAAAACTATCTACCAAATCAAGTAGAAAACCATTATCATAGTATAAAATATTGACATGAGATCACTATCCTATTTTTATTAATTAAGTTAAATCATTATGTGGTTAATTAACTTCCACATATAGGGCTAAATCATGCTAACTTAATGATTGAATGTAATTAAATAAGAGAATCAATGAATTACCTACCTAAAAAGCAGCATCCCTATTCACACAAGAATAAATCAACATTTTGTTTGTTTAATCACCTCTCTCATAATAAACTATATCCCTTCATAGACGTTTCACTACAACCACAACAACAAAAAACCAATAAGACCTTATTAAAATGGTGGAGAGAAACCACTATAACAAAGAATGTAGAAATAGGAGGAAATGAGATTAGTTAAAGATAAATAACTTAAGAAATGATGTGTATCTTACCTGAGATCACCATGGTTTGATCTCTAGAATTTGGGGATTAATCCCAATCAAGAGGGGCTTAATATCATTTTAAAGACTATATTGAGGAATCTGTGGTTTGAGAGGAATGTGTTTGGAAGATAAATGATTTCAAATGCCCAAGGGGTATTTATAGACATGGTGATTTTTAGAAGACTATAGTGAAACCCATAAGACCACACCATAACCAATTGAAAAATAGGAATACTGTGATGCAGTACCCAGAAACCATGTCAGATCCCCCCATTCAAACCACTAGTCAAACCACATTGAAGATGATGTTGCATGGATCTATCTGTAAACATAAGTAGCCTCCTCAATAACGGTGGTAACCCATCACTATTTCAGATACTCTGTGTGCTTTATATAGGTCATTTCGAAATCCAATTGGTGTATTCATTTCCAAGGGACTTAGAAGCCCCTCTACTTCAATTCCCAAAGCATAGACAATGGTAGGTGAAATGATGGAGTGTGTAACTACTTAATCCAACCAATCCCTCACCCATATAGAAAACAAGAAAGTATACCTTGTATGATTTCTATCTCGCCTCACACTATAAATTCTATAGAATGAAGTTGTCCATGGCCTTTCCCATGGGTTAATTTGGCATTGATGGAGATAACCTTCATCGATGAACTCTACTCTCTAAGGGAGAGGATCATATTGGGGCTTCCCTCTACCAACCCAATCTCCTCCCCGATAATCCCAAGAGAGAACACTATACTAACACTACCTTATATGAAACTACATCAATAGAGGAACCTGAAGTCCAACACCAGGTTCTTGTCAGCTTTTAAGAAAGGCTAGTAACTCTCGCAACTATTGACATAATCCGCCCGAAAAACATTCATATGATCCCTTGTGATAATTCTAAGTGCCTACAGTCAAGGGAAATGTGATGATGAGGGTGGGGACCTACCCTCAGTTGAGAAAAAAATCTTATTCCTTGGAAACTACGAATCCCGAAGCACATCTATGATTTGTGAGGAATCATGATGACTCCCCTCTCATGAAAATTTAGTTCCATCCAATTTACACTCAACAACCTCTACACATTCCAGTACCTCAAGATATGCAGAAAACACAATCTTGGGGAACTAGAATCAGATATATAAATGAAAACGTTCTCATAATTCCTTCACATGGCCTCCTCATATAGAAATAGATCTAAATTATATAATAAAAGGGTCCTAAAATAGATCCCAAACTCCCTCCCACTCAAACTCACTAGTTGAAGGGTACTCAGTTCTTAGGGACTTTCTTCCTTCAAATTATAAGAAAGAAAGTCTTCTTGAAACTGCTCTATTAATTTTTCCAATGATACCATTAGATCCTCATGATTTCTGAGGAAAAAATCACAACTATCTCGATTCTCTACACTGCATTGTCAAAGACAAAAAATCTTTGTGCTTCATAGGAGCACATATCAAAATGAAATCTATCTCAACCTCCTCCAACCAATCCTATATTACTAACATTAAAACTGAACCCTTATACTTATATAGAAATTTCGGCTGAATTTATTAGAATTTCTTCTTCCATGTGTAATCGTCTTCGACATCTACACTGTGACGATCTACTAGAACATCCAACTAAATATCTTTTGTGAGAACCTAACATGGAAATCAACCTGTGGCCATACATATGAGAATATTAAAAGGTTAGAGACCCCCAATGATGTAATATGGAATATATAACTTTAATTAATTATTTTTTATCTTTTTTAATTAATTATTCTATCCCAAGGTCTACCCATTTCAAACACAAGTGAAAACAAGAATGATGCATGATCCTTTATTAGGTCTCTACCTTACAATGAGTATCACTTAATTTAATAGGATCATCAATTTAAAGGTATAGGAATCAGATTACGAGGGGCCTAACTATCATTATTTTAGCTACTACCACATGTTTACATCACTTACTATACATAAGATGACACTATTTCCCAACCCTCTCATGAAATATCACATACTTCTAACTCTAAACATCATCATATCTTTCAAAATGAACTTCTGATACCTCTCTATCATTACCCCATCCCCTCCAAGAGTACCATTAAAGGGTACCCTTCTACCACTTCCCCACTAGTTTGTAGCTTTTCCCCAGTTAATTAATTTTTTATCTGCGTCACTGCAAAATATTCCATCTAGAAAACACATGGGTTCTATGTCACAACATGCACTTCTTTCATCACATCACCCCATCCATATACCTATATGAATAGTAATAGATTAGTTTTTAGGTTCCACTATAGGTCATAAGACTTGTATTATAAATTAGATATTATACCTCAATCTATTACAGACCATAACCCGAGTAAGGTACCTCAAGACATCACACCCTATACCTATAATGCCTATAATATCCAGTTGGATGATATATTTGGAGATACATGTGTTTGAAATAACCATATGCCATTATATCCCTCAACACACATATATGGTGAAACTAACCATCATGTATATCAATAAATAATACTACTAAAACAAGGTTGAAAAGAATGAGGGGGGAGTTATCTATACATTCTCCCATTGGGATATTGGGGAAAACACCCTCCCTGAGTCCAAAGGTGTCAACTTCTGCCACAAACTGAGGCCTCACTACCCATATGTCATCAGTCACCCAAGACATATCCATTCGATGATCCCATCATAAAACATAATAAGGCTCACATGTAGATCACAAAGAAGGAAAAAAATCACAATTATCGTCATTATGGAAATATAATACATGAAAAACGAATTCATACATCACTCGCAAATGGGATCTCAAGACCCTGAACACAAGGAATCCATGCTTTTTTAATAAATGCGAACTCTCATACCTAAATAATTATCTTTATAAAAAATCTTATTTTTAATCCATATTGAATTAATCAATTCATTATTCATATGTTCCAACTACATTCATCCTAAGACATCATCTATCTCAAGCTATCTCAATATTTTAAACATGATCTTAACATAAATAAATTTTAATCAAATAGAGAGAAGTAATACTCCCAATTAACCAGGAATATTAATTCTATATTAATTTGAAAGAAATATAGCTTCATGTTCATAACTGATTTTAATATCTAATGTAATAAAATATTCAATTAAACATGCATACTTGCATTAAATTTATTACCATCAAATTACAAGGAACACTAGATTATAATTGTGACTCTTCTTTATTTATTATGCTAATTAATAAATTAATTCCATATTTATGTTCTTTATAAAGTTTCACCAATTTAAACATTCCAAACCAATTTTAATAACATTCTAACAAGAATATCATAGATAGAAAACTATCTAGAAAATCAATATGCAAACTGTTATCACAAAACAAAACATTGAAATGCAACCACTATCCAATTTATTTATAAATCTAGTTCAATATTTATTAGGTTAATTCCATTGTTGTTTAAAGGTATTTAACATGGAAACCTTTTGATTTCATGTAAATAAATGGGAGAAGTAGTGAATCCACTATATCAAAATCATCAATATTCTTCACACAAGAATATATCAAAGTTTTGGATCTCTAATCACCTATCTCATAAGAAAATATATCCCTCTAAGGATGTTGTGACACAGCCATGTCAAAAATTAACCTAGAAGAATTCATTATAATGATTGAGAGAAACATAAATAACATGGAAAGAGAAAATATAAGGATACATTATCAAGTAGATAGAAAAATATTGAAAAAAAGTAGATCTTACCTTGGATCACTGTGGATTGGTTTTTAGAAGTCAGAGATAAATTCTGATTGATAGGGGCTTCAAATACTTTTAAAAACAATGTTAGGTAACCTAGGGTTCGAAGGAATGAGTGAGAAAAAATAGAGTTCTAATGGGATTGGGTTATTTATAGATAGGGTATTTTTTAGAATACAATGATGAATCCCCCTAGGACCACACCACAGCCTAATGAAAAACAATAATACTCGGGTGTAAACCCCCTATTCCACTCCGAATCCCCCCCCCCCTAGGGGGGGGGTTAAACTGTGTGTCCGAGGAACATGAGAAGAACCTGTAAAAGTGGATTTGAGACCACAATGTAACCTAAAGCACCATTTTATAGTCTCCCTTTTCCAACAGGGAGACTACACCACAACCCAACCAACAGGTAACAACTACCCCTAAAAGGTAGTATATTAGAATCCACCATAGGCTCTCCTATACCACAACATGGAGGCCATGTACCAACCATGCTTGATTTGGTAGTGGATATTCAAGTAATTACGATGAATCCACTAGCTCCATGCCAAAACAACCTATGCTACGGTGCTCCCTAGGGTACCACACCACAACGATGATGTTTTTGGAAGTGGTGTGAGGATAAGGCTTTATACATTAAATATTGTATTGACTTTAAATTAGAATTCACATTCTGAAAGATCTTTTAGGTTTGAATTTTTAGATATTTCTTCAGAACAATTATATTACAAACCCACATATTAAAAGGAGATATTTCTATTTAGTATCCATTTTTCAATAAAACAAAACTTTTAAAAAATAAATATGTTTTATTTTAATGAATTACCTTCACAATTTTCATATTGACTGCATACTTGTACTGAATAATCCCATAAAATACATTTTAAAATGTAATATGATAATTAAAAATTCAATAAGACACATAAAAAGAAAAAGTGAAATTGGTAATCCATGAATACTTATAGAAATATTCATTTTTCAAAGTAATCATTGGGATCAAAATAAGCATTTTCTTACCCAAGAAATCAACTTCTCTACCCAAATATTTTCCTAAAACATTTAATAAGAAATATTCAATGAAAATTAAACACATAAAGGTCTCTTTCAAATCATAAATTATTCACAAAGTTATACTTTTAAACTATACAAGGTCGCATATACTTTTTTACCATGTGAAATTAAAAAATTTCCATAAAAACTCATAACATGTATAGATAAATATGCACTTTGGGAACCATTTTCATATCACTATTACAAGAATAATAACATTTAATGTTACATATAGAATAACCATCATAGTGAAAAGTATAAAAATCATAAATAATTCCCAATAACTATAACAAAATAAATAAAATCATGTATTATAAAATCATTCTTTTCAACCTTATGAATTTTTTTTGATATTTATATACCCATTTCAATTAAATCCCATTTTACAAAAATAAAATAATAAAAATAAAAGGAATTAGGGTTTTTATTTAAATATAAAAGATTTATTATAAATTAATAAAAAACAAATAATTATTATAGTGGATATAAAATTCATTATCATATATGTTAACATAGACCATTCCTTCTGGATTTTTAAAATAAAGTCAAAACATTCCATAAAAATATTCCATTTAAAAACATTTGAATGATATTTAAAAGTAACATGAAATTTATTCTATAATTATTTTATTTCAATATAAATTCATCAATAAAATAATAGTATAAATATAGTAATGATATAAAATGTGTTTGAAGGGAAATTTTTAAAAAATATTTTTAAAAGAACGTCTCTTACCTTGAGTCAGGATTGTCATGTACATTCTTATATTCTTAAATAATAAAATTATATTAATTTTTTTGATTTATAAATAATATTTTTTTATTTTTTTATTCCCCTTATATCACTAATTACCATTTTATAAAAAAAATATTTTAATTTCGCATCAGTTGTTATGATGGTATTTGGTACATTAGTCCAAAATGAATCAGTAATTTTACTATGGTCAAAGAGCTCATTTTCCCATCATTTGCAGAATAATAATAAGGACATAATTATTATTTTTAAACAAAACTTATACATTTGATAACAATATTTAATGTTTATTATTTCAATTGAACTATGATACAATCGTGGAGACAGTGGGTCATACGGAAGCAGGATTAACATTTCCATTTTTCAACGATCATTATAAAAAATAAGGTATGTTTCATTTTAACCTTATAGAATGATAATAATATTATATATACCATATTATTTCTTCAATTATAATTATATATATCATCCACGTGATGTGGTGATGAGAAACAAATCATATCACTTCAAGGAGGTGGTAGTCCACACATATACACAAACAAATTTATCATTTTTCAATGAATGGAAAGGTAAGAAATTAAATAATATTTTATCATTTCAAAATAATAATTATGTCATTAAATATACATTAAATCCATAATTATAACCATATGTTAGTGGTGGTTATGGAAAACTAATTACATTTGTTCTTGAGCCGGTAGTTTTTCGTACGCATGAACTATGAATTCCATTACCATTAGATGAAGGTTGGATATGGATATAGGTCATGACCATAAAATAATAAAATATATATATATTAAGGATACTTTTGTTATTATTTTATTATGTTTAAATAAAATTTGAAGGAGGTGGAAGAAGAAATAATACTAAACCTCTTCTTTGGAATGTCTTTGTTTAATACATTAATCCCTCTATGGTCGGTATTATTCCTAAAACAAGAACATTAGAGCAAAGTTATGTATTCTAGTAATGGATATAGTTGGGTAATTTTCGAACGAAATGGATTTTGGGTTGTTTATAAATGATAAGAATGAGTTCCCATTTATAAGAGATGTGGGTGGAACTCTTGAAATTTTATATAATATGTAATTAATTTATGTAAATTTAATGTTAAAATGGTTCAAAATTAATAATTTTAGAATATAAGATGTGGATAAGAATATATAATTTCATATAATTAAATTATGGAATTTTTTGGTTACATTTTTTCTTTATCTTTTACTTTTAACCCCTCGTTAATCCATTTCTCACTTACAACAACAACAAGGATTTTGACTCTTTCCGTGTCAAGATAGTTACTATAAATGGAAAAAAGGATAATAAATAGAATATTATTGATATTGTAAACCATAAAAAAACCATAGAGAAATATATTATTTTTATTAATTTTAAATCATTTAATAAATGATCATTTTCATAAATTATCAATAATTTCAATTTGAGAACTATTAATTTACTCTCACATTAACAACGTCCAGAAAACAAAATGAATTTGAATAATATCTTTTAATATAACTATATGATTTTATATTTATATATAAATATCATTTATATCATTAGTTATTTCAAATTATATTACTTTTCATATTTTTACAGTCATTTATTTTATTTTTCTATTAGTTGAATATTTATTGGATCATGATGGTGTGAGCCTTTGAGGAAATAATTTCTTAACTAAAAATTAAAAATATATTACCATGACCAATATAAATAATTTATATTTAAATTGAATATTTATAACTGAAAATATCCTCTATTTATCCCCATGTTAAAAATAATATATTCATTAAATATGAAGTGTGACATTTTTTACTTTTCATTACATAAAATATTATAATGGTCATAATAATATCCAAATTGAAACAAAAGGTAATTTAACCAAATATAAGGTGATTATGGATGAAATTTACTCATCCAATAAGATTAAGTTATCTTTTATGGTCTTTTTTGGACCTTATCATATTATTTCTAACACTTAATTACTCAACTAACCCATTACCATGGTAGTAAAAATTACTACGGATACTATTTATAATGATCAAAAATAAAAAGGGTTTACTTACCAAATTTTTACCCTGTGATTAAAATAAAGAATAAAATTTTTCAAATTTTAATACATATAAGTGAAATAATTTAATTCATTATTAAACTAATAAATCACAATAACAATATTACAATATGCATTTTTAAAAAAAATTGATTTTATACCAAATTCAAATTTGAAATTAATTTTAAAGATGATAATTGGATTATTATTATTATTAAAATTAAACTAATCTATCCTTAAAACTAATATAAAATAGAATTTTTCTTTTTAAATACATTAAAAAAAATTTTAATAGAAATTAGTATTTATAACTATTCATAAAAAAACTAATCTTTTTAAATAATACAAAAAATTTACCCTAAGACTATATTTAGATGATAATTTCTAAACTTATTCTAATTTTATAATATATGTTTTCAAAAAAAATTATATTAATTATAATATTTACACATAAAATTAATAAAAATCATTTTTTTGAATAAAAAGTATTCTTGGCTCGTAAAATGACTTTTCCAAAAAAAAGAGTGATTATTTATAAAGAATTAATCAATTAATTTTAATTGATTAATAACTTTAAATATATATCATAATTCATTCAATCCTATTCATACCCACTAATTCAACATCTAGTTTATAACAGTCATATTTAAATATTAATATTATGTGGTTCATTTATGCTTAATGTTACATATTTAGTATGTTATTAAACATGGTAATTATTTTAAACTATTTTGATATTATATTATCTTAAATTTTTAAAAAAATCCTCATAATTTTTACTTGATCTCAATAATCCATAGTTTCTCATATGAAATTACTTTTTTGGAAATATCAAATCATAAAAAGGGCTAATAAAACATTCACATAAAAAGAGGGAAGGGAAACATGAAGTTCATCTATAATAACACATAAATAAAGTTTTAAAAATTTAAAAAATTATTGTGAGGTGAAAATATAGAAATTAAAGAAAAAACTAACTCTCAAGGACTTAAAGAGAGTGATATTGATACATGATACAACACCCACTAGGAAGTGTCATGGTATCCTTATATAATTTTTGTGCGTTGAGCACCTGGATCACCGTAAGAAAACAAGTGAATTTGGTGTGCGGATAGTGAAAAAGAGAAGGAAGGGGGAAATGGTCAAGGTAGAACCCAAAGAGAACTTTTCTCTAAGAAATCTATCCACAATATGCCGCAAAGGATGAACAATCCATTGATAAGTCATGAATTAAGAAAGAACACAATGATTTCAAGAAAAACTCACCATAATTACATTACCTTCATTCATGATCTCTCAAGAGTACTAGTGGTGCCTATTTATATCCAAAGAGAGAATGAAATTCAAATAACACCATGGGGTGGCTATTACATTAGTCTAACACCATGTTTACACAAGTAAAAAAGCCTAAATTATTACTTTTAAAATAGTGGCACTTGCCCATGACTTTAGGAGATAAGTAGCACACCCTTTTGGAAAATTAAAGACAAGTAGCCCAACACCTAATGACTTTAAAGATTCCATGGTGGGGTGGGCAGGAAATTACTAGCAACACTTGGGATGGATTTTTAAAAGAATATTTGGGCCATAATTAATTTAATTATAGGCCCATATGCTTCCCCCAAGCAAAGGTGTTGGCCCTCCTCTTGGAATTCCATGATTAATCCATTTAAAGCCTCCTTCATTCTCATGGTCTGCTCCCTTGTCATGGGGCCTCCAATTCCACGCAATGGGTCGTGTCCACTTGTGTTCATTGTACACTTCACATCTTGTATGCCTCCAACCCCGCAATTCCCATGCATGCCATGATCCTCTTCATCTCCACCCTCCTCAAAATGATTCTACCTCGAATATGAAAATTCAAAGGGAGAAAGATCAGCAGCATTAAACGTGGCACTAACATTTCCATACATGTCGGGTAACTCAATATTGTAGACATTATCATTGATCTTATATATGACTTGGAAATGACCATCTCCTTGTGGATGAAGTTTTGATTTTCGTAGCTTCGGGAACCTCTCCTTTCTCAAGTATAGCCACACCAAATCTCCAGGTTGAAACACCATTTTCCCCTGACCTTCGTTGGTGTGATTCACTACATGTTCATTTTTACGCTCAATATTAGCCTTTACCTTTTCATGTAACTCCTAGAAAAAAAATTCCTTCTTTTCACCTTCAATATTATGAAATTGATTAGTAGGAAAAGGTAAAATATTGAGTGGCGTTAATTGGTTAAAACCATACACAACTTCAAGTGGTGAAGCATTAGTAGTGGAGTGAACCACAAGATTATAAGAAAATGCTAAGTGAGGTAGGAATTTTTTACAATGTTTCAGATTTTTTCTAAGGATGGCACGCAAAAATGTGAAAAGCGTTCTATTGACCACCTCAGTTTCACCATCTATTTATGGGTGTTCATCAGTGGAGAATAAATGTTTAGTTCCAAGTTTATTTCACAATGTCCTCCAGAAGTGACTAAGTAATTTGGCATCCCTATCACTATCAATGCTCTTGGTTAAACCATGTATCCTAACAATTTACCTGAAAAAAAATCAGTGATATGAGTTGCATCATTATTTTTACAAAAAGAAATAAAATGATCCATTTTAATAAACCTGTCCACCACCACAAGGATTTTACCCTTACCTGATTGTGATCTTGGTAACCCAAGCACAAAATCCATTGAAATGTCAACCCAAGGATGAGAAGCAACATGAAAAGGGATGTATAAGCCATATGGAGGAACTTTTCACTTTTCATGTTTACACACATTACAATTTCCACACACACTAACAACATCCCTATGCATGTGAGGCCAATACAAATGTTCACCCAATAAGGAAAAAGTTTTCTCAACCCCCAAATGCTCCATTAATCCACCACCATAAGTTTCTATAACAGTAAATATTTGCATGAAACAATATGGAACACACAATTAATTTTTACAGAAAATAAATCCATCATGTTTGAAAAAATCATCTTTCCCATTTTTTTCACACAACTTCCAGATTTTAGAAAAATCCACATCATTCTCTTACATGATATTCAACAATTCAAAACCAAGTATTTTAGCATGCATCAAGTAATAAGAGAGTTTCTACTAGACAAATCATCAAAAAACATTTTATTTTCCATGTTTATTATTAATGATGTAAGGAAATGTTTCAATGAATTCAATAAATCTTGCATGCCACCTATTCAACGTTCCTCGTGACATAAGGTATTTTAGGCTTTCATGATCCGAATAAATCACAAATTCCCTTTGTCGCAAGTAATGTTGCCAATTTTATAATGTTATTTTGAGGGAATACAATTCCTTGACATAGGTAGAGTAGTTAAATGCATCCCCATTAAGCTTCTCAGTAAATAAGTGATAGTCTTAGAGTCTTGCATTAAAATAGCCCCAATTCCTATTTCAGAGGCATCACACCCAACCTCAAAAACATTAGAAATTTTGGGCCTAATTAACATTTGTGAATTGGTCAACTTACCTTTGAGTATGGAGAATGAATCTTCACGAGCTTTTCCCCACTTGAATATCACCCCATTCATGACCAACTCATTCAATGATGCTGCAATGGTCTAGATGTCCCTCACGAACCTTCTGTAAAAAATCGCATGTCCATGTAATCTCCTCAACTCATTTCCATTATTTGTTAATGTCCAGTCCCAAATCACATTCACCTTCTCTTGATCAACCCTCATTCCATTATCTCCTAGAAAAAAACCCAGGAAAATATCCTAATTTAAACAAAATGTATATTTTTTCCATGTTTGTAAACAACCTATTTTTCCTAAGAGTATCAATAACATGTTACAAATGTTCATGATGTTCATCAAGGATCTTAGAATAAAATAGTATGTCATCAAAATACACAACCACAAATTTCCAAATAAATGGATGGAAAACATGATTCATTATGTTCATGAATGCACTAGGGGAATTAGTTAGTCCAAAAGGCATAACTATCCATTCATACAATCCAAACATAGTTTTAAATTTAGTTTTACATTCATCTCCCTCTTTCATTCTAATTTTATGGTATCCACTTCTTAGGTCAATTTTAGTAAACAAGCATGCACCATGAAGTTCATAAAGTATATCATCCAAACTAGGTATGGTATAGCGATACTTTACAGTTAGTTTGTTGATAGCTCGAAAATCAACACAAATTCTCCAATTAACATCTTTCTTTGGGACAAGAATTACTAGTACCGCACACGGACTCAATCACTCTCGAACAAATCCCTTCCTTAGAAATTCTACTACTTGTCATTGGATTTTTCGAGTATCCTCTAGGTTAACCTGATAAGTCGGTCGATTGGGATGTTTGGCTCTAGGGAGGTAGTCTATGTGGTGCTTGATACCCCACAAGGGAGGTAAGCCATTGGGAATTTCCTCCGGAAACACATCACCAAAGCCCTGGAAAAGGGACATAACACTAGAAGGAATTGAAAGGTTTGGAAGTATTGTGGTAAAACATTCTCCCTTTCATAAAATCACAAGAGTATCTTCCTCTTCTAAAGCTCTCACTATCTATCTTTTTCTGAAAATAAGATATCATTTCTCTCAACACTCATGTTTTCACTCTTGTTTTCTCTCTTTTATTTCCCTCATTTTTTTTATTTCACTCAACCCTCCTTTTTCAATATTGATTTTTCCACTCTTCTCATTCTCACATTTTTTTCTCTATTTTCTTTTTCTCTCTTCTCAGAATATCTCTCAATCCCCACTTGGTCTTCATAAGGTTTAAAATGCCTCAATGGTGTAAGAATAACTATCCTCCCGTTGTACTCAAAAGAATTGTGGTTGGTGTATCGATCATGTCTGACCCTCCTATCAAATTACCAAGGTCCTCCAAACAGTATATGACTAGAATGCATTAGGACAACATCACACTTCACCTTGTCTTCATACTTTCCAATAAAAATGGAACTTGTGATTTATTAATAAATTTGACATCACCACTACTATTTAACCATTGAAATATATAAGGCCTAGGATGTGTAGTTGTAGCCAATACCAATTTATCAACCATCAAACCACATGATACATTTGTACAACTACCCCCATCAATAATCATACTACATACCTTATCATTTATGATGAATCTAGTATGAAAAACAGTCTCCCTTTGATATTAATCATGTTCTCCTTTGGGTTGAGAACACAAATAACGCCTTGAAACGAGAATTTCTCTATGTACAGGGCTTTCAACTTCCACCTCTGAATCATCCTCAAGTGATGGCATTTAATCTGTTCTTGAGCTAGCACTAATAACATCTCCATCATCCAAAATAATCATTGTCTTCTTCTTTGGGATTTGTGAGGAAATATTTCCAAATCCTTGAAATTTAAAACATTTGATATCTCGTGATTTGGAAACAACCTTACCCTCCATTTTACCTATGGATTCCGATAAGAATGGTTTTCGTTTTGGCAACTCCTTTGAATAAGTTTTTTGTTCCCTTACATGATATTATGGTTTGGGATCTTTAAACATTAAATAAGGTCTATAATCCTTACCATAATATGTAAGGCACATCCTTCATGACTTTACATGCATCTCTTCTTTGGTAGCCAAGTGATGTAGACCCTCCATGTCTATGTAGTGGTACATGTCCACTATGTCCCAAATGTCAACGTTGAGGCTGTTCACAAACCTTGACATCGTGGCCTCTCTCTCCTCATTAATATTCGCCCAAATCATGATGATATTCATCTATATGTGATACTCCTCAACACTTATGGACCCTTTTTTCAAACCCATCATCGTGAGGAACAAATCACAATAATTGTTGCTAGAAATGAACCTCTTACACATTACAACATTCATCTCCTCCCAAGTATAGAAGATCATTCTCCACTTCGTCATTCACTCACTTGTAGTTAGTCCCACAAAATACTTGCATAGTCAGTGAATTCCACAGCTGCCAACTTCACATTGTTTTCCTCTGAAAAAATTTGACAACCAAAAACATGTTCAAACATTCTTTCCCATTCCATGTAAGTTTTAGGATAATTCTTACCTTGGAATGAAGGGATCCTCAACTTCAATCCTCTACGATCACTGTCTGTCCTCCAAGGTGGTTGGTTTTTTCGAATTGGTGACTCATGAAAATCAGACAACTCCTCCGCTTCTTCTACAACCCACCTCCTTGGTGGTGCTCTATAATTGGAAGGGGATTGAAGTTCATCCATCCTCGCATTCAACCTTTGGAATTGTTCTTGTAAAACCCTCATAAACATCATAATGTCCACTTCATTGGTGTTACTCAACTCCTCCAATAAGGAATCCTATGAGAAAAACTGAAAATAGAGGAAAATGGACCTCACACACTCCCTCACGTGTACACACTGAATTTTTGTCTTATATCAAAATGTAACACTCTTGCATTTTACCACTCAACTTTCTTCCAATAGAATTCACAACAAATTTCATCAAATCGAAAGGATCATTGAAATTTGGAAATGATGAACTAGAATTCAAAGATTAAATTAAAAATGGACTCAAGATGAAAGAATGTGGGACGGTATTAAAATCGATTAAGAAGAAAGAAAACGGGATATAGGATTCAAAATGTTGCAATTTTTTGAGACATTAATTTTTTTTGATTTTTTTTATATTTGGGCTCTTTTTTGAATAAAAACAGTAGAAATAAAATTAATTTTTCTATATTTAAATTTAGGAGAAGAAATAATTTGTAACGTCAAAGGGAATCAACGTGAGATTTGTGTGGTTTTAAAATTTGCACAATTTTTCGTAAAATTTGAACCTGCTGTATCTCACGATTTATAGCATGGATATCGATGATTACAAATAGAAATGAATTATGATATTCTCAAATAACATAATGATATACTATAAATCTGAAATGACTAAGTAATGACATCCGTAGGTGGAGAAGAAAATGGGCCATAATTGATGTCAGTTCGATTCGAAGAGAAATGAAAATGGAAGAAAGGATAAGAAAGAAGGAACCTGATTTCTTAAAATTCCCTCTACTATTAAAGGATATGTGATGAAAGACCCACTAAGAAGTGTCCTAGAAACCATACATATTGTTTGTTCGTAGAGCAACCAGATCGCCACAAGAAAACATGTTAATGTGGTGTGTGGATAGTGAAAATGAGAAGGAAGGGGGAAATGGTCAAGGTATAACCCAAAGAGAACTTTTCTCTAAGAACTCTTGACACAAGATGCCACAAAGGTTGACCAATACTTTTATAAGTCAATAATTAATAAAGAACACAATGGTTTCAAAAACAATTCACCATAATTACATTACGTTTATTCATGATCTCTCAAGAGTACAAGGGGTGTCTATTTATAGCCAAAGAGAGAGAGAAATTCAAATCACACTATGGGGTAGATTTTAAATTAGTCTAACACCAAGTTTCCACATGTAAAAAAGCTTAAATGATAATTTTGAAAACTTTGGAACTTTCCATGACTTTAGGAGACAAGTTGCACACCATTTTGGAAAAGTAAATACAAGTATCCCACCACCTTTTGACTTTGAAGATTCTGTGGTGGGTTGGGCTTGAAAATCCATATCACAACTTGAGTTAGATTTTTAAAAGTATCTATGGGAATTAATTAATGTAATTATAGGACCGGATTCTTCCCCTAACCATGGGTGTTGGGACACCTCTTGGAATTCCATGATTAATCCATTTAAGGCATCTTTCATTCTCTTGGAAAGCTCCCTTGTCCTTGGGCCTCCAATTATATGCAATGGGTCTTATCCACTTGTGTTTATTACTCCCTCCTCATTAATTCCACCTCCAACCATGTGATTCCTATTTTTGCCCTGATCCGCATCAGATAGGAAACATGGTAAAGCAAAAGTTAACAACCAAAAAATCATAAATCTTGGATGGGTGAAGAGACCGCCGACTCGTTAGGAACGATTATAATAAGATATCTTTTTTCTTTAAAAATCATTTTATGGGAGTTTATGAATTAATTTACCATATAGACTATGTAACATAGGAAATATAATTATTTTATAAGTATAATTTCATCATTCAATCAATTTTCACCACAATATCATCTTTTGTTCCAAATAATGAGTATTCAAGATGACTTTTTTAAACCTGAAGCACTAAAATAAAATTTGGTTGGATCATATAGTTACACAAAAGTATAACAATATATTTATAAATGTTTACTATAATATAAGATCATTCCCAAAATTAATAAACCTCTATATGAATAAGCAATATATTAATCTCCAAATATAAATAGTAATACCCAAATTTTAAAGTACATTAAATTTTAAGTAATTATCCTAAATATTATTAAATATATCCCTCACTAAGATTAAAACCCGATGATTATAATTATTTTATCACATATTAATCCATAATTTATCTCCAAAAAACATCAATAATTCATAAAGTCACATAACCAAAATGCATATGACCTAATTATATAATCTCCCAAATATGCTAATAATTTCCCTAAATAACATGTTTCACCATAAATACACATTAAAGAGAGAAATGATTTTAAAATATAACTCACATTAAATAAAATCTCATAAGATTATATTTACCTTAATCAGATAATGTTCCAAAGAATATAGTGTTCCTCTTTTAAGATTCACTTAATCTTCAAATCACATTTCAATGTCATCGTTATCTATACAATATACTATATGTTATAAAAATAACCATATTCATTATCTATCAAGTTATTCTTAAAAATTTCATACTAACCAAGATAACAGATAGGCCATTGATAGGTAGAACAACCTTTTCATCATTCGATTATTGATTCAATACCAGTGGCCTTTCCAAATTTGACAGGTTATTACTCGTCTTGTATGTCATCCCTTTAGTTAAACTGTACTAATGTTCCAAAAAAATATGAATAATATCCTCAAAAATAAAATTATTCATAAAATATCATAAAAAAACTGAAATAGTATATATATATATATTTTTTAAATTGATTTTTACAAAAATAAAAGTGTGTTCTTCTTTAAATACCATTTTTTCACATTTTAAACATTAGTGTTACTTTTATCTCAAACATCTAGAAAAACATACAGTCTCCCGAATTATTCACTTCATATAAAACCATAAAAATTAGTGTATAATCATTTAAAATTTTTATCAAACATAAATATACCACTACATAATATCTTTTGAATGCTGATATGAAGATACAATAATCATTTAATGCTCTTCATTAAACATGATTTTATATATTATTCCTTAATAATTCTTTATTATAAACAAAATACTATTCAGGACCTAGGATTAAACAATATAAAAACATAATCCCAGATTTGAACCATACCATTTATATTTATTTTTTTGTTTTCTCATATTCTTTAATAGTGAAATGATGCAATTTTAAACATTCATTTTTACGGTCTTGATGATCTCGTTCTTCATATTTCTCCTAGGATGTTGATTAGTATAATTCCTATATTATAGACATTTATAACATTAAACACATTCCTTGGAAATAAAATTATTTATATTCATAGTGTT
Source organism: Viscum album (assembly GCA_963277665.1). Classification (NCBI taxonomy): domain Eukaryota; kingdom Viridiplantae; phylum Streptophyta; class Magnoliopsida; order Santalales; family Viscaceae; genus Viscum; species Viscum album. The sequence continues at coordinate 1,825,119,623 of OY728164.1, forward strand.
AACTAAAATATTCCTTTTTTTACTAGGATTATTATTGATTTATTCCTTCATTTACCACACACAAAACATATTCCCATTATTTTAAGACATTTTCATAGAGGTTTTTTCCCACATTCTTGACACAATTCATCGAATATTTTTACCTTTATGTCCATTATCATATAAAATTATGTGGATATTCATTTCTATATTATTTTATTCTTATAAATCTCACATAGGTTCAAGTTTTTAATCATAAATCCTGATATCTAGTTATGAATAAACAAAAGAGTTTATATAATAGCTCCCATACCATTTAGATTCTCATTCAGAAAACCAACCCATTTTCCTTCACATACATTATTACATTCATTCATACTATGTCCACTAATTTACTAAAACATAAAATATTACTCTGAGCATATCAATAAAATTTCAATAAACTATCATATGAGAATGATAAACATAAATATATACATAACTATGGTATCTTGAACTCATTTCTATTTATCTAAAAAACCCATAATTCTCCCAAACATACTATCATTTCTTTATATAAGACTTTTAATTTATGATTAAATGATATCGTAACCTCTAAGGTTATATGATCCTTTCCTCTCATACAAACTATAAGGACCTAACCTTATAAATTTCATATTCAAGTGAATTTAATCATCCTATTAAAAATCATTTCCTCTCATAAACATGCATTATTTTCATGGAAGTTGTACAAAATTACCATATTTACCTCATCCTTATCAATAATAATCCAATTAAAAAAACATTAAAATGTGGGATGATGAAAAAAAATAAAAATACCGAAATAAATTGATATTCTATGAATAATTATAGAAATTTTTATTTTTCAAACAAAACTTTGGGCTCAAAATAATAATTTTTTACCTAACAAATCAACTTCTCTTCCAAAATATTTTCATAAAGCATTTAATAATAAATCTTAAATGATAAATAAAACACGTAAGGGTATCATTGAAATCATGAAAAACTCATAATATATTTTTCATAATGCTATTAATTTCATCCTTACGATGTATCATATACTTTTCGATACCTTTTAAAACTATAAGATTTCCATTAATCCCATATAAATCATAGATAAAACATGTAGGTATATAGAGGAATCATTTTCATATCAACCATAAAAATTAAATAAAGTTCATGGTTACACAGAGAATAATCATCACTATTACACATAAAATAACCATCATGGTTACGATTATAATAACCATTCAAATATATTCCCATAATCTCTTTTGATGAACATTATTCGTTAACTCCATACCTTTAACGAATACATTGGAGAGTTATAATTGGCTCACACATCCTTGGTTTATTAAAAACCACCCATATTCATAAAAAATATCCATGAACCATAAAATAATATATAAAATCTTTCCTCATAAAAATTTCCTTATCACCCATAAGAAAATATTTTCAGATATTGATATATCCCTTTCCTTTAAAACCCATTTTTCAAAACTAAAATTCCTACAACAAAGTGAAAGAGGGTTATTATTTTAATAAAACATAAATGATTATATGATAATACAAACATCAAATAATGGTTATTGTGGAGGGAAAATTCATTGTCTCTTTATATATTAATATAGAACCATATTTTTACTTTTTTAAAGAATGTCAAAAAAAATTGTAAAGATGTTCCTTTAAAAATATTTTAATTAATGTAAAAAAAGATACATAAATTTTACATTATAATTATTTTATTTCCATATAATTACATCCATAAAATAAATTTAAAAATATGAACAGGGAAGAAAATGTTTTTAAGGAGAAATTATAAAAAATATTTTTTTTAAAGAATGTCCCTAACCTTGAGTCTGACACATCACATACATTTTTTTATCTTTTTGAGTAATAAACTTATGATAATTATTTAAATTATCAAGAACCATTTTAATTTTTATTATTCATTTTATATCACTTGTTACCATATAATATACAATTATATTATAATTTAAGTTCATATTTGGCATTTTGATGATATTGAATACATAAGTTGGAAATGAGTCTAGTTTGTCTAATAGAGTCAAAGTTGTCATTATTTCATAATCACAATAATAAAAATCCAGAAATAATTATTATTTGTATACATCAATTATAATTTTGAAATTAATCATGAAAAATTATTATGAAAAATGATTTACAATACAATGTTGGAGATGGTAGGCCATACGTAATCATGGGTTACGTTTTCCTTTTTCAGGGATCATTATAGAAAGAAGGTAAGTATCATTTTATCCTTAAATAATAATCATAATATCATTAATATCATATTATTTACTTAATTATTCACACAAAAATATAGATGTATATATCATCCAAGTCTTGTGGTGATGAAAAACGAATCACATCGCTTTGTGGAGGGTGTAGTCCACATATACACATGAACAACACTATTGTTTTTCAATGAATGGAAAAGTAAGAAATTATATTTTATTTAATACTTTAATAATGATAAATATTTTATTAATATCATATATATACATTATATACAACATTATAAACATATGTGATAGGTGTTTATGTAAAATGAATTACATCAGTTCGTGAGGTAGTTGTCTACCATACAAAAGAATGATGAATTCCTTTCAAATTTTATGAGCTAGTAGATGGATATAGGTTAGGATAATAAAAATAATAATATCTAATTATATGCATTATACTGGTTTTATAATTTTATTATAGATTAAGAATAATTTAAAGATGTGGAAAAAGAAATAAAACTAAAACATTCGGGTAAAAACAATACCACTTCTTTGTTATACCTAAAAAGGTATCTATAAATAAGGGATAAATTAAGGGAATGGAATTGGGTTGGTATTGGATGATCCAAATGGATATTCATTTGTGAATAAATGATATGATAATGTAACCATTTATAAGAGAGGGGAGGGACACTCATCCAATTTCTTAAAATATTAAATTAATATAAACTCAATTTTAAGCTCGAAAGGATCCAAATTGAGAATATCAAAATATAAAAAGATAATGAGCATAAATAATTATATCCCAAAAAAATTATACAATTTTGGATAAAATTTTTACACTTATCATTTTCTGTTAACCCCTCTTAACTCATTGTACACTTTCCATGACAACAAGGTTTTTTAATCATTATGGGTCAAGATAATTACATCAAAAGGAAAAAAACCATAAATAAATTATTTTTAATATTTTAGACTATATCATAATAACTTAAGAGGATATATTATTTTTTGAAATTTTAAATCATTTAATAATATTTCATTTTCATAAAATTTCAATAATGCCAATTTTAGAACTATTCGTTTAGTTTGAAATTAATAACATAAATGAAAAAACAAATAAAAACCTCTAATAAATCAATGAATGGTAATGTTTTTCTATAAAATTCTTGGATATCATTAACTATTACAAATTATATTACTTTTAATATCCTTAATATTATTCTTTTCTCTATTTATTAATTAATTACTGTGTTATGGTTGTGTATGAATTTGAGGTAATTATTTCTTCAATGAAAATAAATATAAATTAACATGATGAATATAATCCATTTATATTTAAAATTAATCATTAAAACAAAACATATACTTTTATTATTACCATGTTAAAAATAATATAGTTATTATAAACCAGAGTGTGGCATTTTTACATTTCTTTACATAAAATATTATAAAGGTCATAATCCAATCCAAATAACAAAAAAAATTTCATATAAAAAAATGGATGAGTATGGACGAAATTTAATAATAAAATAAAATAAATATAGGTTTTAGGGTCATTTTATAGTTTTTATTATATTATTTTTAAGCATTAATTACATTATTTACCTCTTACCATGGTAAAAAAATTACTAAGATTACTATTCAAAATATCCAAAAATAAAAGGATTTTATTTACCATATTTAAACCCAATGATTATAAATATGAAATAAAATTTTCAAATTTCAAATAACATAAGTTTAATAATTTAATTTATAAATAAATTGATATAATGTGATGAAGAATAGTTTTTTATAAAATTCCTTTTTTGTAAAAGAAATGTTTTTATAAGAAATTCAATTCTAAAATTAATTTTAAAGACTATAAATAAATTATGATTTTTAAAAAGACACTAAAAAATTATAAAATAATCAAAAATATATTTTTATGTTGTAAATAATTTAATGGAAAATACAGTTTTGAATAAAAAAAATTATTCTCACAATTCATTGAAAATCAATCTTTTCAGAAAAATACAAAAATTTTACAGTAAGATAATTTTGACATGATAGTTTCAAAAATGATATTTAATTTTTCAAATAAATTTTATAAATTTTATAGAAATTAATTATAATATTTTAATGAAAATTTCAATAAAAATAATATTTTTTAAGAAAACATATTTTTGAAGCATTAAATTAATTTTCTAGAAATTAATGGATTTTTTCTAAAGCGTCAATGTGTTAATTTTCATAGATTTGGTGATTTAAATATATTTCATAATTTGGTAAATCATATTCATTCCACTAAATTAAATAACTAGGTTATAATATTTATATTTAAATAATAGTATTTTGTAGTTCGTTTACACATGGTGTTGCATATTTTGTATGCTATCGAATATAGTAATTATTTTAGAATCTTGGGATATTATAAGTTTCCCACTCTAAATTTTCTATCAAAAATACTTTGAACCTATTATAAGTGCCTCAATTACCAAAAAAATCTTATGGATAAGGGATATTGGGATCTGACCCTACATTCATTGCATAATGTCATAAAAGTTACAGTATTAGTAAAATTGTATATTTCACTATTAACCTAAAAATTAATTATTTTAAAAAAATATAAAAAATTCATCTTTATCTGATATTATTATAATAATTACAACTATTATTTTCATTTTTTCAAATTCAAAATCTAATATTAATAAATTCAATATTTAATTAAAAAATATAATATAGTGAATTTGGTTTTAATAGGAAAATGAATTTTGATATATTAAGTATTTTTTTCCTAAAAATTAATAATTAATATTATCTAATATATTATTAATGAAGTAAATATAAATTTTTAATATCCAATCATAATAAACATGGTTTATTTAAATAAAAACCCTAATTTTGGAAATTATTTTGTTTTTCATTGAACACAAAATGAGTTTCCAAAAAGAATAAAAATTAATTATATATCTATACATAAATAATTTATTAGAAGTTGATATAAATATAATTTATACTTAAATAACACCTTATGATATTTTCATAATACCTAATAATTAGGTAATCTATGATTTTAGTTTTAGGTGGAAGTTCATCTAGCATGGATCTTATAGAAATCTCTCCAAGCATGAAATTATACATTATTCAGTTTTTTTCAAAACCAAAAATTCTTGAGTTAATCTTGGTCTTGGTCTAGGGAAAACCCCATTGAATATACAAAAAGGGTTCATATGGGAGAATTTTACTTTTAAATATCATTTCTTCCTACTTCCTTTCATGATTTTTCAATAGGGTTACTTTAATTTTATAATATCTATTTTAACAGATAATTTTTAATTGACATATTCAATATTTAAAATATATTATGGTTTTTTAGTTTGCTATATTTTTTTGATCTTGATATTTTATATATTATTAATTTACCAGAATATACAGTGAAATATCAGGTCATTAAATGCCCAAACCCGGACATCAATGGTACTGGTTCATTTCCTCTTTTCATATTCTATTGCTATCAGTGAATGACCTTTCATAGCTTTGACACATGACCCATGAAAACAATTTCACACCAAACATAATAATCTATCACTTAAGATTTATTTCCGAAATTGGGTCCAACATTCTCCCATATGAAGACCATTCACATTATCACACCTAAGCCTCATTAATCATCTTATGCTCACCTTCCATATACAGCATCCACATGGTTCTCAATACCATGATTCTTTTGGATCATTGAGGATCCCACTAAATTAAATCCTTATTCATCCTTCTGAACCATAAAATTATATTTGGATACCTCTAAAAAACTCATCTATATACTTCCATGTACATTCTATAATGAAATCATAAAACCAACTATTTATCCTATATCTTTATTGAACCTCTATCAAAAAAATTCACCAAATATCAAGACCATGGTGGTCCACTTTTAAATGTTTTCTTCTTAACATATGATCATGTACCTACAACATGAGATCTTTTGAGGGGTTTAGATTCCATAATACTAACTTTCGGTTTTATTTCAAATTTTTTAGGATCATTTTTTTGGGGACTTTTAGGATGGGATGACATCGTGGGGATTCAAGTACAACTAGAAATTGTGGAGGAGATATTGATATCCATTTATTTGACCCATTATTAATTCCATGAGCGATTAAATAACATAAAAGGATGGGTTGTGTGCTAGGGGTAGCAAAGTATTTCTTATCAAGGGATTTTCCCATGGTTTTTTCTGTAGTTGGTGCCCCTTGTGGCATATCTTATTTGTGTTATGGTCATGAGCACCATTTTGAATTCCCTTGCGGGTGTGGTGATGCTTTTGGATACCCCTGTGGGCACACTATTGATCAAGCATATGCAGTTAGCTTTCAAGGGCTATATGGAGATGTTTCTCATGTCGGGTTATTGTCATGTTTCAAATGGGATAGGGGAGAACCTCATAGGATTCAACATCCTATATTCATGAATAAACTTTTTTTGTGAGTTAATGATCATCATTGGGTCTAGGTTAAGTCATCGTTTGAGATTTAATATATTGAGCTTATCTTGGGGATTTAGATGGTTGTAATCTAGGGGACCATGGGGGCCCCATGTTTTGGTTGATCCAATGAGGGGTCAGAACTTTCTAAGTATTGGGTACATCATATGTCCCCTTATAACCCAAATATTGATGGTGATATCTCATAGTGGATATCTTGGTGTTTCAGGGGATCGTAAGAGCCCAAATATTTTATGAACATGAGGTGGTCAGTGGTGATATTTTAATAGTTGGAAAATAGTTTTGAGAATTAGTTAACCCTTACATTTGTCTCTTTTTACCTAGGCATTATCCTAGAGATTTTTCTAGTTATCTTCTTAGTTGGTTTGTTGTGGTTAACTTTGCGGAAAAGACAGGATCAATAAATGGAAAAGGATTCAGAAAAGAGTAAATGGTTAAAAAATGAATGATAAAAAGATCAATAAACATCCCATGACCCCCTTTTCATAGAGTGTTCCCCTCATGGGATGGAAATGGGAGAATAGAGAAAACGACCCATGAGTCCTGCATGCAGTAGGCCTCAGGATGGAGACTCGCACCAAGGGTATAATAAACACACAAATGGGAGACATTACCCTCTAATAGACCACATTCAAAAGAGTGAGATATGATATACACCAACCAACTCCTTCTCAGACTAAAATATAAAAAGAAACCCAAATACACATTTATAATTTCATGAAATAACTACTTCAATTGGAAGGGAAAATCTCATGTACCAAAAGAATGTAAAAACCTTATCGACCAAGAAGCCCGAACAACTCTTGCAACCCTAAGCTAGTAATAACCAGCTAGATCTCCAACCTTCTCCACATGATCTGAAAATAAGTTTATATAACATATGGTGAGTATAAAATTATACTTAGTATGATCCTCCCTAGATCCTCTCATGTGAAAGAAAATAAATCATGCTAAAGCAGAGTGAATAATCAGTGAAACTAACTCGTCACCTAAATAGGTATACTATGTTCTCATCCTCATCATGGTTAATATCACCAAGTATCACATACAAGTGTACATAATATAATAATGAATATATAGTGTACCCCACTACCACTTCCCCACTAGTTTTTTTCTTTGACCCAATGTCGCATGTCCTAAGCATCTCTCTCCAAAAAGGCTAGTCTGAAAACACCTGAGTGAGTACCACAACATGCACCTCATGCAACACAAAGGCTTGCCTGCAGACACCTAGGCCTAGAACCACACCATAAAAAACTAGTTAAAACCAGGTATTTCCAGGATCCAACATAACCCACATAATTTGTATCAACTGTCGGTTATAATACCCCAAGCCACTGCATCCCATAAACTGAGTAAGGACCCAAAAGAAATCAAAACCAATACATGTTATACCTATAGTAGATCTTATGAAACTATATCCAGAATATATGTGTGTGAAATAACCATAAGCTATTAAAACCCTCAATACACATATATGGGTAAAACTAACTATCGTGCATACATGAATCAGTAACATCCAAGAGAAAGGAGTAGGGACAAAAGGGGAAGTCTAACATCCATCCTCCCATAAAGATGTTTGGGAAAACACCCCCCAGGGCACGGATTCCATAGGGTGTTAGTCTCCCTAAATTAAAGGGTGGGGTAGTGTATAAAAACACAAAAATTACATGATATATTATAGCTCACAACCACATTGTGGAAAAAACATTTCTTAGACACAACTGTAGTTAACATCTCTAAGACTCCCAGATGTCACTGTTAAGATGAGAAATCCTATAAAAACACAAACATTTAAAGAGCTATATTAAATCATTTTATCCCTTTTAATTATTTAAAATTTACATTAAATAATTCTTTAACCATTCATTAACCATGATATTGTTTTCTTTACATTTCATTAGCATCACAAAAATGTTCCATGCCTTCCCGGCACATCCAACCCAATATATAGTTTCTCAGAATCATAAACATGGCATTTCACCCATGAATGTTCCATCCCCATGCATTAAAAAACATTTTTTCAATTATTTATTAATAGTGTTATCATTTTCCATATTTCCAAGTGTAGAATGGTAAACCCCCTAACCTTCAAGGTGAGGCGGAGGACTTCTTTTATAGGGGAAAACACAAAGGAGTATTCCGATGTGGGACTCGAGAATACCCATAATAAAAAAAAAGAGGGTTTAGCACTCCCCGTCAAGCTAGACATTCCCATGTCGGACAATAAGCCCCAAAAAAAGTGACAACATACAAGACCAGACACACTCCCCCTCAAGATGGGTGGTAGATGCGGTAGATGCCCAGGTTGGAACTAAGCGAGGATAGGTGAGCCCCTGGGAGGCCTTTGGTGAAGATGTCAGTAAGTTGGTCCACAGTTGGAATGTGGCTAAATCTAACATGATTGTTCTCTAGGCAATGTTGAATAAAGTGTCATTCCACCTCAATATGCTTCATGCGTTCATGGAATATGGGATTCAAAGCTATCTTGGTGGCTTTAGGATTATCACAATAGATGTGAGAATATGTCTGCTGAGGAAATCCAAACATTTGGAGGAGTCGGTGAAGGCAATGGATATCCGTAGTGATAGTTTCCATGTCACGGTACTCATACTTTGTATTGGATTGGGATACCATAGTCTGTTTCTTGCTGTGCCAAGAGATGAGGTTGCATGCCAAAAATATGGCAGACCCAGAAGTAGATCTCTGAGATGTAAGACAACCAGTATAATCAGCATCACAAAAGTCCCAAATATGTATATGATGATGATAGGAGTAGAAAAGACCATGGTTAGGATCTCTCTTGATGTATTTTGTGATTTGGATGATAGCATCCCAATGTGATGTGTTCGGATGCTCCATAAACTGACTCACATTGCCAAAAACACAGCCAATGTAAAGATGAGTCATGGTAAGATAATTTATTTTCACCACTAGTGGACCGTACTACTATGGATGTGAATATAGTGCTGAGGAGGTATAAAGAGTCTGTTCCCTAGGCTCCAGAGGAGTGTCGACAGCAGTGGAATCTGTCATCCTAGAATCCTACAGAATATCCTTTGCATACATACATTGGCAGAGGGAGATGGTGTCCGAATAATAGGAGACCTCGATGCAGAGGAAGTATGTGGGAGGATCGAGATCCTTAGTGTGGTAGTGTTGGTAAAGATGCCCCTTGAGATGGGTTTTTCCTGTAGAGTCGCTGCCAGGGATGATGATATCATCCACATAAATGACCTGTAGGATGCTGCTAGTGGAGTTCATTCTATAGAACATAGTGTGGTCCTTCATGTTGTGAGTTATCCCAAAGTCAGTGACAACTATGATAAAGTGGATGAACCAAACACGTGGATACTGATTCAGGCCGTAAAGAGAGCGGCAGAGTCGGCAGAATTGATACTCGGTACTGGATGCACAAAATATGGGGGGTATTGCAGATAAACATCTTCCTCAAGGAATCCTTATAGGAAGGAGATTTTGAAATATATTTGATGTAGAGTTCAATTTTAACACCCCATGCTTCCACGGTATGTTTCCCTTCGAATAATGCAATGGTGTGCATTGTACGCAACTTTGAGATTCTAACACAACACAACCAATCAAACTAGCCGTTATGAATAGTAATACCTACTTTTTGAAATTTTATGAATTCTATCTCTCAAAATGGACTTCATTTTTGGATTTGGAATATCGAATTTATCCTAGGGTGAAATTTTGGAACTTTTCGGATAACACTTATATTTTGATGAATAGTGAAAATTACTAAATTTTAATTAAAAAAACATTCTAAATCAAAAAAAAAATATAGTGATAAATTATATTATTGAGTGGTTTTAATTTATAATTAGAATATATTTTTACCATTTTATCCAATGTTTTTCATTAGAATTAATTTTACTTTGAAATTGGACCTAAACAATTTTCAATCTTTTGATATATATTGTTTCTTAAAAACACACTATTTGTTGTGACAAAGGGAATTAATTATAAATTTAATTAATGCAACTTATATGTTTATAATTTTGTAAAATAGGCATCATTTTTGAATTCTGAATATCAATTATAGCTTAGGGTGAAATTTTGGCATTGTTCTGAAAAACATCAATTTTTGATGAATAGTGAAACTACTAAGTGGTAGTTAAAAAAACTGAATTTTTCATAAAACATAATTTTACCTCTTCTGTGAATGGAATTTAAAAAATTCTAGAGACATGGTTAATATCAAGAAGTAAAATGTGGTTCAATGAGATGAAAATAATTTTTGGTGAGTAGTAACTTTTTACTTTTATTTACCACAGTTAAATGTAAATAGGGTAATTAATTGTAAAAATTATATTAATATTACCCTAACACATGTCCTAATTCTATTGGACAAGTGTATCTCGACCAAAAACAACCTTAGGAATAAAATATTATCATTTAGGTCCACATGGATTAGATTAGGATATTTATAATTATTTAATTCAAAGAAGAGTTAAAAGTGTTAAAATCAAATTTTATTTACTAAAACATTTCTAATATAGAATTATACATAAGATAAATTCGATTTTAAATATTAATTAGAAAGATAATAAGATTTCCTACATAATTATATTTTATATATAATTTTTAGACATTAAATATTTTAATATATTTATGACACAATGATGATGAAGTAATTACCATAATAGTGAAAAATTAAAATAATTGATATTATAAATACCCAAATAAATATAATTTAAGACTTTTAATGAATTACACTAATTTTATAGGACAATATGACATATTAGGATTGATTTAATTGGCTTTCTTCGAAGTAATCATTCTTTTATGAGTTTCACAAAAATCAACTATTGAATAGTGTCAATATTGACATAAATGAGTTTTTAGAACAAATATTATATTATTAATTGATATTCAATTCCTAAAAATCTAAGGATTATAAAAGAGACTTATATCATTATAGGTATATCATTAATGGACCACTTGGGGGTCTCTTGGATATATATACTAAGTTTATTAACTATATAATATTAAAATACAAAGTGACATGGTAAATGTCAAACTAGTTAACTAAGAGTTAAAACTAAATGATAAGGATAATATAGTAACCCAAACCTGTCTAAATTCTATTGGATAAATGGTAATCGACCTATACCCACCTTAAACTTTGAATAATCAACTTTGGAGCCATTATAAACTGAATATTAATTTATTATAAATTAATATTTATAGCTTTTCCAAAGGTTCCCCTCACCCCTCTTATAAAAGGGCACTCCTCCTCATTTCTTCACACCTTCAAAGACTTTTGGTTCGGCCAACCCCTGCCCAAATACTCTCTCAACTTCCCTCAATACAACCTAGAGGCCTTAGTTTGATCAGAAAGCCAACCTATGGATCCCTTTTGATCAAATCAAAAGGAAGAACCCAAAGAAGATGTAATGTTTTCACCACCCCTTTTCAAGTTCCTTTCTTCTTCAACTTCTTCTTTCTTTGTTATTACCATTATAGAATAATAACTCCAGTATCTTATATATACTGTGATTTCATTATAAATATGGTACAACCATATTCAGTATTCTATCCACCCTTTGAATAACATGTCACCATACGTGCGTACGTACGGCTTACCGTCTCCACATCGTGGTGTAATTGTTATTCAATATATTATTATTTGGGTGGGTATAATAATGACGTGTAACTCATTTAAATATTAAATATTACATTATAATTATTCTTTATATATGATATACCATCCAATTATATATTATTTTAATATCAAAATAATGATATTGTTAATCGTGCGTACGTACGGACTACCGTCTCCACGAACGCGATTAGGTTCATTCTCCATCATATCCATTCAAGTATAATTTTCATTTGATGAATTAAAAATAAAGTTTAAGAACATTATATCATTATGGATATTAATAAGATACAACCTATCCCTGACAAACATGGATTACGTAACAAAACATATAAAAGAAAATGAGTAAGTTAACACCCGAAACGACGATAATTCTAAGATATTATTAACAAAGCAATGTTAAAAGAACATATATGACATCATATTAATGTATATGATTCATGAATAATTTAATAACAATTATTTCAACATTATACAAGAGTTTAACCTACCCCCAACCAAGGAAAAGTACAAGGTAAGGGATTTTCTTATCTCACATTCAATTCCGTGAGATTTCCATTGTTCGCCACTAATTTATTGAAAGTGGTATATTGTGTACTTACATTTGATATATATTATCATTATTCTCTTTATATTCATGTTATTTGGTAAATCATTTGGTGGTTATTAACTTTTGGTCATACGACTCAGTTGATTACAACGTGGTAAGGGGTTTCTTATCTCAATCTTAATTTCGTGAGAATTCCATTGTTCACCACTTATTTATTGCATGTGGTGTATGTGTACTGCCCATGATTGTATTCATTGTGTAATATACTTTAATTTATGGATATTTACATCATCATTGTATTATCATTTTTCATGGGTGTATGTTTTGTATGTTGCCAAATCAATAAGGGAATTTGAAATTTCAATTTCCATTTATTCGGCTTTATGCAAACATCATTGATTATTTTACTCCGAGATTATGTGTGGAATCACTATTCATTTGATTATGTCATAATTTCCACTTCCCTTTTCTGTGGATATTATTTTGATACACATAATCACTCCATTGATAATTTCTCAAGTCATCTATATGAATTTGATAAGAGTAATTTTAACTCATTCTCCATTTGATGAGTTAAACATCCAATTCATTGGTGTTGTTTTTACAAGATTATGTGTGAATGTACTTTTATTGTTTTACACGGAATATCCAATCATATTTTGGGTATTTATATTTTTCACACATAACTATGTCGTTGATTTATCCTTAACATAAGGATACAGCCTTTATGAGAGATTTCATCTCAATTCACATTCCATTGGGACTTCTTTGTTGTTATACACCAAATCACTTTTATGTGGTGTATATAATGTACTTTGACATATTATATCATTAATCCTTTTATTCTCATGATATTACAAAGTTTTTATTACCTCAATTATTTGTATTCAACTGTCTCTCTTTTGGTTATAAACTCTAAATAAAAAACCAATTTTAAATGTTTTAAAGACTTATTCTTCTAAATATTTCTCATTAATGTCCATGTTTTAAAAATGGTTTTAAGGATTTATTTATATAGACAATAATGTTTTAAAATTAAAACTCCTTTTAAAAAGTTTCAATGTGATATGGGACACTTCGATTCAAAAATTTATTTTTAAATGGCTTCTTGACATATCGTGTGACTTTTAAAAGATTTCAAGAAAAGGGGGATATTTCTCTCAAATAGTTTTGATGGTTATTTTCATCTATGTCAATATCATTCATTATTATCGATTGAGGTTAATAGGATACAATAAAATCTTCCATATTGTATCGACTGAGTTATGTTTGACTGTGGATGTGCTATTTTTATACCATTCATGGTTTGTGAATAAGTATTGACATTTAGTATGCCAGTTTTAATACGAATGTTTATGTTATGTTTCAAACTTTTCATATGAGGAATGCATTGGACTTTGTAAGTGACGGGAGGAGCCACTGTAGCTCCTCGATGCATCGGTAGGTCTCATGAGACAAACTAGTGTCTTGGCACAAGGCCATGGAAACATCTTATTTGTAGTCTTGGCAAGAGGCCTTGGATATGTGGTTATAATAGTCTGGCATTATGCATTCCATCATTATAAAAGTGGTTATTGATATTGAAAGTGATCATTTGACTAGTAGAATATCCATGTGAGTAAGTAAATGGAATTATTTTATTTTATCTTTTCCATTTTATGCTGATGTTCAAGTTTAAAAAGGATTTTGTTTTAGTTATAAACTTCCTTAAGTGTTTATGCTTATCTATGAATGCTTCTGCTATAATGTTATCCTTACTAAGCATCTGAGATCACCCCTTTCAATGTTTTATTTTTCCCAAGATTATGAAGAAGTAATTTATGAATGACCTGCAGGGATAGTATGAGGGGATATGAAGACAAAATGTTTTTTTATGATGTAATGTAAATTTTTTGAATGTATCTAGTGTTTCCAAGGCTACTAAACTAATCGGTCTTTCGGGACTTGATCTTTCTTGTGATCATGCCAATGTTATGTAATACTGCACCAACTCTGGGTCACTAGGGTCGAGGCGTAACAATTGGTATCAGAGGAAGTTTAGTACAATCCTTGGAAGCTAGATTTAGATAGACTTTGATTAGAGAACGTATACCTAAGATGAACTTTGAGGATTAGTATAGAATAACTTCCTAGAATTTTGGTATTGTAGAGATTTTGTGAGTTTTACGAGCAATACATCCCTATCTGGATATGAGCAGGTAGAGGCGGCTCTCGCACAGATGTACCTAGGGGTAAAACCCGAAAACACCGCTTTGAGCTAGACTCGAACGGGAACTGGTGCACGACAACGGGACTTGCTGTACTCTTTGTTACGCCACTCCAGGGGGATATGCTTAGGATAATTTACATTTTCTTTACAAACCGATTTAAAGTATTATATATATAAGATGAGAGTAAATGACCTTGGTTAATCCTAATGTGTTTCAAATTGAGAATATGGTGACATGTTAATCTCTAAGTGATTGTATGACTACTATTACTCACACAATGCTTTTTGGTTTTAGTCAATGGCTGGATTCCAAGGAAGTCATAGTGACATTGATAATGATGTACAAGGTGGGAACGGTGGTGGCAATGATCAACAAAATGGAATTTTGATAGGCGTAAAAGATATCGTCTTTATGCCAAATGAATTTTCCAAAAATATGATCAACAATATATATATTAAACAATTACCGGACTCAACAAAGTAGAGAAATGTGATGAATGATAAGAGCTCCAGCAGTGGAGACCACGGAGAAAAGAATCCTCAATTTCCATCATGCAGGAAATGTGGAAGGAGACACCTAGGAAAGTGTCTCAATGGGACAAAGAAATTCTATACATGCGAGAAGGAAGGACATAAAGTGAAGAATTGTCGAAGAAAAATGAAGAGTAATGTGGAAGAAGATAAAAATTGTCCCAAGAATCCATTTACAGTCATTTGCCGTAAATGTAGGGGACCTGGCCATTACTCGAGTGAATGCCCTATTATATAGGATATTTTCTTGGTCAAAGAAGTATTTATGTGGAAATAAATGGTTGGAGAAATGTTTAAAAAGTATTAGTGCTCCTTGTTGATGGGTTTACTTTGGAATAATTTTCTCTTGTATTTTTAACCCTGTAGTTTTCCATGTGAGAACGATATTTTCAGAATAATTATCTTTTCACTTGTGAATATAGTTATAAATAACCATTTGGTTTTATATGATCATTGGGGTTTGAGATAATTATAAGTTATTATAATTTGGGATGAAAATGAAAGGTATGATATAACATTTGTGGTTAAAATATGCTATGGTATTTTGAGGAATTTATCTCATTTTGGTAATATTATAAAATATTGTTTTTGAAAAAGGACAACACATAGACCGTGTGATAACCCGTCGCGTCGGACAAAGTTGTGGGAATCGAACCCACAACCAAAGTGCGATTGGGATTTATCGCCTACCACTGGAGTACGTGAAGTACCTGGTTAGTGTGATTATTATTTTTAGTTAAATTATTTTATTGATCAATAATAATTAGATTTGGGATCTTATGTCTTATCAAATGAATACCCTTATTATAGGAAACTGATTTGGTGATTAAGTGATAAATGTTATTTTGAAAAGTTGTTCGCTTTGGTGTGAACACTATATGCCCAAGGAAATTAGAATAGTATGGGATTTTATTTGAGGATTAATAGAGGATTTTTATCTACATTTTTATTTTGGATTTATAGTGATTTGGGTTATTTATTGAAATGATTATCCTATAATAGAGAATATGTGATGAGGTTAATTACTTTTAAGTATGTGACTTTAAGAGTGTTTGATGACATTTGGAGATACAATTTAACATGGGGGACTACATAATAAAATTATTCTATGTTTTGGGTTTCAATATTAGTTTGGTTTATATTGATGGATTTTAAGGACAATTGATTATTGAATGGTATTTATTTAACTTTAGGGTATTGTTGGTTTAATTTTAGAAATTAAGATTAGTGTTTATTTTTCTCAAGGAATATCATTTTGGGGGATCTGATAGAGAAAATATTTTAAATTAATTTATATTAAATATCATTGTTTTAAACCCACAAAATTTTTCCTCTAAGATTAATTGTTTCATTTTTTGATAATGGTGTTATTTTGAGCTGAATAGTAAAAATTGGCCATTTTGGATTTTTAACAGTTTTAAATTATTTCGGTATTTTGGCCATAACATTATCTAAACTGATCCAAATTTCAAAATTCATTCTTTTACAGATTCTACACATCCAGGTCTTCATTTAATATATTTGGACTAAAATCTGAATCGGCCATATGGAAGCTCCAAAGAAGCTCACAAGTTGGCTCAAGAAAACTGTTTTCAGTTCTGCCTATGTTTCATGTGGGATCCATAACTCATCCACTGTGGTCCCAAAGCATGTGAAATTAGGTGGGTGGACGCTAAAGGAGTTTTGGAGCATCTTTTATGAAAGAAGAACCGAGTGAATTGGCCGTTTATGGGGCCATTAAAGCACCCTAATCCGGAGTATTTCGTTTTGGAGAGTCTGACTGGACAGAATAAATGATCATAGTAAAACGGTCATAACCCCTTGGAATACATGTCCAAATCCGCTGATATTTTGAGGGGAGACGACCAAGGGAATTATGAACAACATTCAAGAAGGGCTCAACTCGTGAAGATGTCATTTAATGGGTCTGCAACGCGTCGACATTCGGGTGAAGAATTCTGGATATAAAAGGAGGAGAGCTCCACCCTCTCAAAGCATCCAATTCTCCACCCCATTCCTTCTGGGACACCAAGAAGGAGAACTTTTCATCTTTCCCTTTTATTTATTTTCTTTTTCATTGTTTTTTAATACCTTATTCTTCGCCATTCAACTCGATTACCCTTACCATGGTGGGGTAAACTTTTGTAGTGATTGGGGAAGGGTTGGTTTTCTACATTGTAATGCTTGAGTTCTTCGACGCAATTGAATAAATTTCTTTCTTCTTCAAAGTTGTTTTCAATTTATTATAGCGGATTTTATAATCAAGTGCGATCGTTCTTGAATATTAATTCCGTTATTTATTTTTGCCTTGGTAAAATAATCAATATCTCCCTCCACTAATTTCTGGTTTATATAAGATGGAATAAACCAGGAATTAGTGGTGAAGTACTCGACGATCGTCAGTACGTGTAAAAGGTGTAGTGAATGATCTTGATTGTTTGGGATAAACAAAACCCGATCGGGTATTGCCCATTTCAATTAAGGATATTCAATACAACTATTTTACACATGGAAGGAGAGTTGACCAAACCGAGATCTTGGTAAGGTTTTCTCTCACAATAACAATTTCGCCAAGGAAGTGAGAGGAAACGATTGTGGAAACTCACTTTAATCAACTAAGAAGAAGAATTTTGAATTAAATTGAACAAGGATAGCATTATAATTAGGAAACCGACCCCAAACTAATCACCCTTTTTAATTTCATTGTTTTTCAATCATTTGAATTTCAAATTTCCGTTCACAACATTTTTACCCCCGTTTTAAAGTGACAACCCATTTTGTGTGCACCCCTCTTCGGGAGAAATCCTAGGTCAACCACATTACTACATTTTAACTTAGGAAATAATTGTTTTTCCACGCCCTACGACAGGGATGCGTCCAACTTGGCGCCGTTTCCGGGGAGGTAGTGCCACAAACTAATTGTAAATATTTGACTTTTTCAATTAAAAAAAATCTTTTACCATGTTGTTTTCAAATGATTATTTTTTTAATTCATGGAATAATTACCCACCAGTGCGAGAACCAATTATTGAATCACCTTGGTCTATAGAGTATAAGGTTTCATTCATGGCAAGACAAATTCGAGGAGCTCAAATCAAAATCATCATAGAGGAAGAATTCAAGGATCTCATTGAAAACCTTAAAGAGAACCTTGAATACCCAGTGTTGGAGGGTTTGGCAAGAGAATTAATTGAACTTCAGGAGTATTTTCCAGAATTTTATCAAGAAATGATCAATATACAACACAAATAAGAAGAAGTTCACAAGGATATTGAATCCCAATTTGAAAGAATTAGTCAAACAGTTCAAAACCTCGAGACCTCAATACAGTGGATAACGGAACAAGTACATGCATCCGAGGATCCACAACTGGAGCCAGAACAAGAACCAGAACCAGAACCAGAACAATTGATGGAAGAAGTATCCTCAAAAATCCTTCAAGTTGAAGAACCCATGGAGGCCTTGATGAAATTAAAAGAAGATCCATTGATCCTATCTCAATCAATGTTGGATAAGATTGATGAAGAAGATTTAGCAATTGAAATATATATGGGAGATCAAAAAGATCTAGATAACTTCTGGAATGAGTGTGAGGAACTTCTTGAGCCAACTATTCCTCATAATGTAGATGATTCAACAACATTGAAGGAAGAAACCAACCAAGCAGTGGAATTTAAAGAGAAGATAGAGGAGTCTGACTACCTACCTCTATCTACAGAAATTCAACTTCAAGAAGCACCTCCCATTGAAGAACCAATTGAAGCCATACAAGATCAGGGAGTCAATCTTTTAATAAACTCATTATCATTTGATTTTATTGAAACTAAATTGAGTATTACCTCCCCTTGTTTTAATTTTTCAGATTCATCCAACACTTGTATTTCCTTGGAGGGAGAATATTCATCTGAAGAGGAACATCTGGTGCTCCCCAAACCTGTTGAACATTTAATGGAGGGAGTACAAGAGAAGATCAAAGTGGATTTTCTGGTGGAAAATGAGACACAAGATACTTACTTTGAAAGGGAAGAATTTGATATTGATTCTTCATGCTTTAATTTTTTTCAAATAGAATTAAACTCTGACATTCCCTTTGATTTTTCCCTAGATGTATCATACCTTCATCAACCACTAGAGAGTAAAGATGATGTTGTTCATGCGAAACCCAAGAAGGAGGAGGCTCTGTACTTCATCCTACCCCCACCATGCACAGTGTACCACATTGAGAAGGGGGTGGATCTAGGGTACTCTATCTATGGAGTCCTCCTCAACAAGAACAATCAAATGAAAGCTGAGAAGAGCCACATGTGGTGGTTCAAATCAATGAAACCTCATCCACCATCAGATTGGGGATAATCGATTAGAACTGCCCCTCTGGAGGAAGTCAAAACCCAGGGCCCACTTGGGGGATTAAACCAAGTTTTATCCTTCTATTCTCATCCTATTTGTATTTTTATTTCTTTCAATAAATATCTTATGTTTTATTTTGTTCTTTTATTTGTAGGTTTTTAGAGTGCAACACTTGGAAGCTTAACTCAATGTTGCACTACGAATAAATCAGGTTGTACCTCTCTTTCACACTTTCTTGATGTTGTGATTAATTTGAAAATTGGCTTACATGTTAAATCCACTTGAATGCATCGAGGACACTGCATCATTTAAGTGTAGGGGAGGGAACCTCTGTAGTATAGGATTTTTATTTGAAGTTTGTTTTCAAAAATAAAAAAATAAAAAAAATGTGTGTTTTCAAACTTTTGTGTGTTTATTTTTCAATTTTTGGTGTAACTTTTGAGCTGAAATGATAATCAATACCATTTTTGAAACTCATGTCAATGAGTGAACCAGTCTATTTCATGAAACTGATCTTAAATGAATGCTGAAATAACTTTGTTTCAAGTTCAAATCTTTTGTAAATTCATGAAAAGTACACTGTTTTTTGAATCTCATGCCATATTTCACTGTCTATATCTTTGAAATAACTTTCCTGTGAGGCTTCTAAACCATTTTTGTCATATTCTTTTCATTCACCTCATTTCTTGAGAGAACGAGACCATGCTTGCTTTAACCAGAATTTGATTTATTCCTTTCAAAACATGAGGTTTGGGGTACGTGTGTTTTAAATGATTGAGGCATTTATTTTGTTTGAAGCCCCCTTTTCAAAATAATCTTTTTCATTATGGCCCACCTTTACATTTATCCTTCTTTGTAGCCCCTAGTAGCCCTGAATTTTCTGTTAGGTTAGCCACATTACAAGCCAATTTTCCCTATCGTACCTGCTCTTGAAGTAAAATTGCATGATCTAGTTGAACTTAAGTGTGGGGGAAGATTTCTTGTGGTGTACTACCTCATTTGGTTATACTTTGGGTAGAAAATAAATTGTGGAAGAGCTGTGTGTGATGCTGAAAAATTATTCTGTTGAAAGCTGTGCCTTTTCTGGAGTTTTTATGAAAAGAGAAGCTGTGCCTTTCTGGAGCTTCCAATGTAAAAAGAAAGCTGTGCCTATCTGGAGCTTTAAAAAAATTATGTTTGAAAAGACTGAAATGTTTGCTGCTGAGCTGATTGAATTATGATGGAGCCTATTTTCAACAAAGGGGAAGTGAAGGAGACCATATTTGAGTGAAAACTAGAATCTTGCAATTTTGCTTCAATAAGAGCCGAGCCTTCCTTTTTCGGCCTCAGAACTTTTAACATCTAAATCCTGCCAACCGGAAGCCACAGAACAACCCTGAAAAGTAATCATGAGAAACACATGTTCTTGAATCACATCGGGTGGAGAAGGAGGAATTTATCAAACCTATGGTGACTCTTGTGTGAGTTTGGATGAGAAAATCCTTGTTCAGCCTTAACATTTGTGAGATGAGAGAAAATTAATGTGAGGTAGGTGTTTTGTGTGCATGGGATAAGAAATGAAGTGGAAATATATTAAAATCTTAAATGGAGAACTTGAAATAACAGTTTTTTATGAGGCATGATATCTTTTTGTTTCTTGAAATTGATTTGATTGATCTCATTGATATGTGTTTTGGATTTGATTTGATTTGATTTTTACTTGTCCAGGAGTCCAAGTGCTAAGTGTGGGGGAATTGATAGAGAAAATATATTCAATTAATTTATATTAAATATCATTGTTTTAAACCCACAAAATTGTTCCTCTAAGATTAATTGTTTAATTTTTTTGATAATGGTGTTATTTTGAGCTGAATAGTAAAAATTGGCCATTTTGGATTTTTAACAGTTTTAAATTATTTCGGTAGTTTGGCCATAACATAATATAAACTGATCCAAATTGCAAAATTCCTTCTTTTTCAGATTCTAAACATCTAGGGCTGAATTTAATATATTTGGACTAAAATCTGAATCGGCCATATGGAAGCTCAAAAGAAGCTCACAAGTTGGCTCAAGAAAACTGTTTTCAGTTCTACCTATGTTTGATGTGGGATCCATAACTAATCCACTGTGGGCCCAAAGCATGTGAAATTAGGTGGGTGGACGCGAAAGGAGTTTTGGAGAATCTTTTATGAAAGAAGAACCGAGTGAATTGGCCGTTTATGGGGCCATTAAAGCACCCTAATCTGGAGTATTTCGTTTTGGAGAGTCTGACTGGACAGAATAAATGCTCGTAGTAAAACGGTCATAACCCTCGAAATACATGTCCAAATCCGCTGATATTTTCAGGGGACACGGCCAAGGGAATTATGAACAACATTCAAGAAGGGCTCAACTCCTGAAGATGTCATTTAATGGGGCTGCAACGCGTCGACATTCGGGTGAAGAATTCTGGATATAAAAGGAGGAGAGCTCCACCCTCTCAAAGCATCCAATTCTCCACCCCATTCCTTCTGGGACACCAAGAAGGAGAACTTTTCATCTTTCTCTTTTATTTATTTTCTTTTTCATTGTTTTGTAATACCTTATTCTTCCCCATTCAACTCTATTACCCTTACCATGGTGGGGTAAACTTTTGTAGTGATTGGGGAAGGGTTGGTTTTCTACATTGTAATGCTTGAGTTCTTGGACGCAATTGAATAAATTTCTTTCTTCTTCAAAGTTGTTTTCAATTTATTATAGCGGATTTTATAATCAAGTGCGATCGTTCTTGAATATTAATTCTGTTATTTATTTTTGCCTTGGTAAAATAATCAATATCTCCCTCCACTAATTTCTGGTTTATATAAGATGGAATAAACCAGGAATTAGTGGTGAAGTACTCGACGATCGTCAGTACGTGTAAAAGGTGTAGTGAATGATCTTGATTGTTTGGGATAAACAAAACCCAATCGGGTATTGCCCATTTCAATTAAGGATATTCAATACAACTATTTTACACATGGAAGGAGAGTTGACCAAACCGAGATCCTGGTAAGGTTTTCTCTCACAATAACAATTTCACCAAGGAAGTGAGAGGAAACGATTGTGGAAACTCACTTTAATCAATTAAGAAGAAGAAGTTTGAATTAAATTGAACAAGGATAGCATTATAATTAGGAAACCGACCCCGAACTAATCACCCTTTTTAATTTCATTGTTTTTCAATCATTTGAATTTCAAATTTCCGTTCACAACATTTTTACCCCCGTTTTAAAGTGACAACCCATTTTGTGTGCACTCCTCTTCGGGAGACATCCTAGGTCAACCACATTACTACATTTTAACTTAGGAAATAACTGTTTTGCCACGCCCTACGACAGGCGTGCGTCAAACTTGGCGCCGTTGCTGGGGAGGTAGTGCCACAAACTAATTGTAAATATTTGACTTTTTCAATTAAAAAAAATCTTTTACCATGTTGTTTTCAAATGATTATTTTTTTAATTCATGGAATAATTACCCACCAGTGCGAGAACCAATTATTGAATCACCTAGGTCTATAGAGTATAAGGTTTCTTTCTTGGCAAGACAAATTCGAGGAGCTCAAATCAAAATCATCATAGAGGAAGAATTCAAGGATCTCATTGAAAACCTTAAAGAGAACCTTGAATACCCAGTGTTGGAGGGTTTGGAAAGAGAATTAATTGAACTTCAGGAGTATTTTCCAGAATTTTATCAAGAAATGATCAATATACAGCACAAATAAGAAGAAGTTCACAGGGATATTGAATCCCAATTTGAAAGAATTAGTCAAACAGTTCAAAACCTCGAGACCTCAATACAGTGGATAGCAGAACAAGTACATGCATCCCAAGATCCACAACTGGAGCCAGAACAAGAACCAGAACCAGAACTAGAACAATTGATGGAAGAAGTATCCTCAAAAATCCTTCAAGTTGAAGAACCCATGGAGGCCTTGATGAAATTAAAAGAAGATCCATTGATCCTATCTCAATCAATGTTGGATAAGATTGATGAAGAAGATTTAGAAATTGAAATATATATGGGAGATCAAAAAGATCTAGATAACTTCTGGAATGAGTGTGAGGAACTTCTTGAGCCAACTATTCCTCATAATGTAGATGATTCAACAACATTGAAGGAAGAAACCAACCAAGCAGTGGAATTTGAACAGAAGATAGAGGAGTCTGACTACCTACCTCTATCTACAGAAATTCAACTTCAAGAAGCACCTCCCATTGAAGAACCAATTGAAGCCATACAAGATCAGGGAGTCAATCTTTTAATAAACTCATTATCATTTGATTTTATTAAAACTAAATTGAGTATTACCTCCCCTTGTTTTAATTTTTCAGATTCATCCAACACTTGTATTTCCTTGGAGGGAGAATATTCATCTGAAGAGGAACATCTGGTGCTCCCCAAACCTGTTGAACATTTAATGGAGGGAGTACAAGAGAAGATCAAAGTGAATTTTCTGGTGGAAAATGAGACACAAGATACTTACTTTGAAAGGGAAGAATTTGATATTGATTCTTCATGCTTTAATTTTTTTCAAATAGAATTAAACTCTGACATTCCCTTTGATTTTTCCCTAGATGTATCATACCTTCATCAACCACTAGAGAGTAAAGATGATGTTGTTCATGCGGAACCCAAGAAGGAGGAGGCTCTGTACTTCATCCTACCCCCACCATGCACAGTGTACCACATTGAGAAGGGGGTGGATCTAGGGTACTCTATCTATGGAGTCCTCCTCAACAAGAACAATCAAATGAAAGCTAAGAAGAGCCACATGTGGTGGTTCAAATCAAAGAAACCTCATCCACTATCAGATTGGGGATAATCGATTAGAACTGCCCCTCTGGAGGAAGTCAAAACCCAGGGCCCACTTGGGGGATTAAACCAAGTTTTATCCTTCTATTCTCATCCAATTTGTATTTTTATTTCTTTCAATAAATATCTTATGTTTTCTTTTGTTCTTTTATTTGTAGGTTATTAGAGTGCAACACTTGGAAGCTTAACTCAATGTTGCACTACGAATAAATCAGGCTGTACCTCTCTTTCACACTTTCTTGATGTTGTGATTAATTTGAAAATTGGCTTACATGTTAAATCCACTTGAATGCATCGAGGACACTGCATCATTTAAGTGTAGGGGAGGGAACCTCTGTAGTATAGGATTTTTATTTGATGTTTGTTTTCAAAAATAAAAAAAATAAAAAAAATGTGTGTTTTTAAACTTTTGTGTGTTTATTTTTCAATTTTTGGTGTAACTTTTGAGCTGAAATGATAATCAATACCATTTTTGAAACTCATGTCAATGATTGAACCAGCCTATTTCATGAAACTGATCTTAAATGAATGCTGAAATAACTTTGTTTTAAGTTCAAATCTTTTGGAAATTCATGAAAAGTACACTGATTTTTGAATCTCATGCCATATTTCACTGTCTATATCTTTGAAATAACTTTCCTGTGAGGCTTCAAAACCATTTTTGTCATATTATTTTCATTCACCTCATTTCTTGAGAGAACCAGACCATGCTTGCTTTAACCAGAATTTGATTTATTCCTTTCAAAACATGAGGTTTGGGGTACGTGTGTTTTAAATGATTGAGGCATTTATTTTGTTTGAAGCCCCCTTTTCAAAATAATCTTTTTCCTTATGGCCCACCTTTACATTTATCATTCATTTTAGCCCCTAGTAGCCCTGAATTTTCTGTTAGGTTAGCCACATTACAAGCCAATTTTCCCTATCGTACCTGCTTTTGAAGTAAAATTGCATGATCTAGTTGAACTTAAGTGTGGGGGAAGATGTCTTGTGGTGTACTACCTCATTTGGTTATACTTTGGGTGGAAAATAAATTGTGGAAGAGCTGTGTGTGATGCTGAAAAATTATTCTGTTGAAAGCTGTGCCTTTTCTGGAGCTTTTATGAAAAGAGAAGCTGTGCCTTTCTGGAGCTTCCAATGTAAAAAGAAAGATGTTCCTATCTGGAGCTTTAAAAAAAATTATGTTTGAAAATACTGAAATGTTTGCTGCTGAGCTGATTGAATTATGATGGAGCCTATTTTCAACAAAGGGGAAGTGAAGGAGACCATATTTGAGTGAAAACTAGAATCTTGCAATTTTGCTTCAATAAGAGCCGAGCCTTCCTTTTTCGGCCTCAGAACCTTTAACATCTAAATCCTACCAACCGGAAGCCACAGAACAACCCTGAAAAGTCCTCATGAGAAACACATGTTCTTGACTCACATCGCGTGGAGAAGTAGGAATTTATCAAACCTATGGTGACTCTTGTGTGAGTTTGGATGAGAAAATCCTTGTTCAGCCTTAACATTTGTGAGATGAGAGAAAATTAATGTGAGGTAGGTGTTCTGTGTGCATGGGATAAGAAATGAAGTGGAAATATATTAAAATCTTAAATGGAGAACTTGAAATAACAGTTTTTTATGAGGCATGATATCTTTTTGTTTCTTGAAATTGATTTGATTGATCTCATTGATATGTGTTTTGGATTTGATTTGATTTGATTTTTACTTGTCCAGGAGTCCAAGTGCTAAGTGTGGGGGAATTGATAGAGAAAATATTTTCAATTAATTTATATTAAATATCATTGTTTTAAACCCACAAAATTGTTCCTCTAAGATTAATTGTTTCATTTTTTTGATAATGGTGTTATTTTGAGCTGAATAGTAAAAATTGGCCATTTTGGATTTTTAACAGTTTTAAATTATTTCGGTAGTTTGGCCATAACATAATCTACACTGATCCAAATTGCAAAATTCCTTCTTTTGCAGATTCTAAACATCTAGGGATGCATTTAATATATTTGGACTAAAATCTGAATCGGCCATATGGAAGCTCAAAAGAAGCTCACAAGTTGGCTCAAGAAACTGTTTTCAGTTCTACCTATGTTTGATGTGGGATCCATAACTAATCCACTGTGGGCCCAAAGCATGTGAAATTCGGTGGGTGGACGCGCAAGGAGTTTTGGAAAATCTTTTATGAAGGAAGAACCGAGTGAATTGGCCGTTTATGGGGCCATTAAAGCACCCTAATTCGGAGGATTTCGTTTTGGAGAGTCTGACTGGACAGAATAAATGCTCATAGTAAAACGGTCATAACTCTCGGAATACATGTCCAAATCCGATTAATGTTTTAGGGGACACGGACAAGGGAATTATGAACAACATTCAAGAAGGGCTCAACACGTGAAGATGTCATTTAATGGGGCTGAAACGCGTCGACATTCGGGTGAAGAATTCTGGCTATAAAAGGAGGAGAGCTCCACCATCTCAAAGCATCCAATTTTCCACCCCATTCCTTCTGGGACACCAAGAAGGAGAACTTTTCATCCTTCTCTTTTATTTATTTTCTTTTTCATTGTTTTGTAATGCCTTATTCTTCCCCATTCAACTCGATTACCCTTACCATGGTGGGGTAAACTTTTGTAGTGATTGGGGAAGAGTTGGTTTTCTACATTGTAATGCTTGAGTTCTAGGACGCAATTGAATAAATTTATTTCTTCTTCAAAGTTGTTTTCAATTTATTATAGCGGATTTTATAATCAAGTGCGATCGTTCTTGAATATTAATTCCGTTATTTATTTTTGCCTTGGTAAAATAATCAATATCTCCCTCCACTAATTTCTGGTTTATATACAATTGAATAAACCAGGAATTAGTGGTGAAGTACTCGACGATCGTCAGTACGTGTAAAAGGTGTAGTGAATGTTCTTGATTGTTTGGGATAAACAAAACCCGATCGGGTATTTCCCATTTCAATTAACGATATTAAATACAACTATTTTACACATGGAAGGAGAGTTGACCAAAACGAGATCTTGGTAAGGTTTTCTCTCACAATAACAATTTCACCAAGGAAGTGAGAGGAAACGATTGTGGAAACTCACTTTAATCAACTAAGAAGAAGAAGTTTGAATTAAATTGAACAAGGATAGCATTATAATTAGGAAACCAACCCCGAACTAATCACCCTTTTTAATTTCATTGTTTTTCAATCATTTGAATTTCAAATTTCCGTTCACAACATTTTTACCCCCGTTTTAATGTGACAACCCATTTTGTGTGCACTCCTCTTCAGGAGACATCCTAGGTCAACCACATTACTACATTTTAACTTAGGAAATAATTGTTTTGCCACGCCCTACGACAGGCGTGCATCAGGATCATTAGATCCTGTACTAACCATTTTGGTTTTGATTAATCTCTAAAGACAATGTAAATATATAGTTCATCCTGCATGGATCATGTGATTCTATAGAAGTTTATTCTACCTCTTCCAGTGTGGCCAATTCTTCTTGAATACTCATCGTTTAAAAAATTGAGTTAGTGGTGGAAATTTATTAAAGAATGACACTCTACTTAAAATGTAAGTATATATCCTTATATTCTTAGTCAATATCATAAATGAATTCCTCATCCTTATCTAATGTAACTTAAAACAAAAAAACGTTGTCCCTTTACTTTCCTTCTAGGAGACTAATGGCGGTTTGTCCCAACAAAAGTTTGTGGTTTTCTTATTATTAACTTTCTCCTAATCATGATTTCTACCCCTCTCCGTCAGATCTTGACACTTAGTTTATCATCCATATCCATGTTTTTCTACATGGAAACCGAGTATGGGTTATCTTGGTTGACCTTTATACCTATCTTTCTTTCTTTTAGAATGATAGTTTTATTGACTCTTTTTCCGATGTGGGACTTTCCATTATATTCCCAAGCACAATTTAAAAAATTCCGAGGACGCAATTTATTGAAGGAGGGGAGAATGTAACACCCCAAGCTTCCACGGTACGTTTCCCTTCGAATAATACAATGGCATGCATTGTACGCAACTTTGTGATTCTAACACACCACAACCAATCAAACTAGCCGTTATGAATAGTATTACCTACTTTTTGAAATTTAATAAATTCTATCTCTCAAAATGGACAACATTTTTGGATTCCGAATATCGAATTTATCCTAGGGTGAAATTTTGGAACTTTTCGGATAACACTTATATTTTGATGAATAGTGAAAATTACTAAATTTTAATTTAAAACAACTTTTGAAATTAAAAAAAAATTATAGTGATAAATTATATTATTGACTTGTTTTAAAGTATAATTTGAATATATTTTTACCATTTTATCCAATGGTGTTCATTAGAATTAATTTCACTTTGAAATTGGACCTAAACAATTATCAATCTTTTGATATATATTGTTTCTTAAAAACACGCTATTTGTTGTGACAACAGGAATTAATTATAAAATTAATTAATGCAACTTATATGTTTAGAATTTTGTAAAATAGACATCATTTTTTAATTCGGAATATCAATTATATCTTATGGTGAAATTTTGGCATTGTTCTGAAAAACATCAATTTTTGATGAATAGTAAAACTACTAAGTGGTAGTTAAAAAAACTGAATTTTTCATAAAACATAATTTTACTGCTTCTGTGAATGAAATTTCAAAAATCCGAGAGACACAGTTAATATCAAGAAGTAAAATTTGGTTCAATGAGATAAAAATAATTTTTTGTGAATAGTAACTTTTTACTTTTATTTACCAGGGTTTAAAGTAAATAGGGTAATTAAGGGTAAAAATGATATTAATATTACCCTAACACATGTCCTAATTCTATTGGACAAGTGTATCTCGACCAAAAACAACCTTAGGAATAAAATATTATCATTTAGTTCCACTTGGATTAGTTTAAGACATTTATTATTATTTAATTCAAAGAAGAGTTAAAAGAGTTAAAATCAATGTTTATTTACTAAAACATTTTTAATATAGGGTTATAAATAAGATAAATTCGATTGAAAATATTCATTAGAAAGATAATAATATTTCCTAAATAATGACATTTTATTTATAATTTTTAGACATTAAATAATTTAATATATTTTTGACACAATGATGATGCAGTAATTACCATAATAGTTACAAATTAAAATAATTAATATTATAAATACCGAAATAAAAATAATTTAAGACTTTTAGTGAATTAAACTAATTTTATATTATAATATGACATATTGGTATTGATTTAATTGAATTTATTCGAAGTAATCATTCTGTTATGAGTTTCACAAAAATCAACTATTGAATAGTGTCAAATTTGACATAAAACAGTTTTTAAAACAAATATTATATTATTAATTGATATTAAATTCCTAAAAATCTAAGGTTCAGACAAGAGACTTATATCATGATATTTATATCATTAATGTACCACTTGTGGGTCTCTTGGATGTATATAGTAAGTTTATTAACTATATAATATAAAATACAAAGTGACATGGTAAATGTCAAACTAATTAACTAAGATTTAAAACTAAAAGACAAGTTTAATATAGTAACCCAAACCTGTCTAAATTCTATTGGTTGAATTTTTTTCGACCTATACCCACCTTAAAATTTTAATAATCAACTTTTGAGCCATTAGAAACCGAATATGAATTTATTATAAATTAATATTTCTAGCTTTTCCAAAGTTTCCCCTCACCCCTCTTATAAAAGGGAACTCCTCCTTCTCATTTCTTCACACCTTCAAAGCCTTTTTGTTCGGCCAACTCCTGCCCAAATACTCTCTCAACATCCCTAACTACAACCTAGAGGCCTTATTTTGATCAAAAAGCCAACCTAAGGAGCCCTTTTGATCAAATCCAAAGGAAGAACCCGAAGAAGAGGTAATGTTTTCACCACCCCTTTTCAAGTTCCTTTCTTCTTCAACTTGATATTTATTTTTTATTACCATTTTAAAATAATAACTCCAGTATCTTATATATACTGTGATGTTATTATAAATATGGTACAACCATATTCAGTATTCTATCCACCCTTTGAATAACATGTCACCATATGTGTGTATGTACGACTTACCGTTTCCACGTCGTGGTGTAATTGTAATTCAATATATTATTATTTGGATGGGTATAATAATGATGTGTAACTCATTTAAATAATAAATATAAAATGATAATTATTCTTTATATATGATATACCATCCAATAATATATTATTTTAATATCAAAATAATGATATTGTCGCTCGTGCGTACGTACGGACTACAGTCTCCACGAACGTGATGAGGTTCATTCTCCATCATATCCATTCAAGTATAATTATCATTTTATGATTTAAAAAATAATGTTTAAGAACATTATATCATTCTGGATATGAATAAGATACAACCTATCCATGAAAAACATGGATTACCTAACAAAACATATAAAAGAAAATGAGTAAGTTAACACCCGAAACGACGATAATTCTAATATATTATTAACAAAGCAATGTTAAAAGATCATATATGATATCATATTAATGTATATGATTCATGAATAATTTAATAACAATTATTTCAACATTATACAGGAGGTTAACCTACCCCCAACCAAGGAAAAGTACAAGGTAAGGGATTTTCTTATCTCACTTTCAATTCCTTGAGATTTCCATTGTTCGCCACTAATTTATTGAAAGTGGTATATTGTGTACTGCCATTTGATATATATTATCATTATTCTCTTTATATTAATGATATTCTATAAATCATTTGGTGGTTATTAACTTTTGGTCATACGACTCAGTTGATTACAACATGGTAAGGGGTTTCTTATCTCACTCTTAATTTCGTGAGAATTACGTTGTTCACCACTTATTTATTGCAAGTGGTGTATGTGTACTGCCCATGATTGTATTCATTGTGTAATATACTTTAATTTATGTATATTTACATCATCATTGTATTATACTTTTTTCATAGGTGTATGTTTTTTATGTTACCAATTCAATAAGGGAATTTGAAATTTCAATTTCCAATTATTCGGCTTTACGCAAACTTCATTGATTATTTTACTCCGAGATTATGTGTGGAATCACTATTCATTTGATTATGTCATAATATCCACTTCCCTTTTCTGTGGATATAATTTTGATACACATAATCACTCCATTGATAATTTCTCAAGTCATCGATATGAATTTGATAAGATTAATTTTAACTCATTCTCCATTTGTTGAGTTAAACATCCAATTCATTGGTGTTGTTTTTACATGATTATGTGTGAATGTACTTTGATTGTTTTACACTGAATATCCAATCATATTTAGTGTATTTATATTTTTCACACATAACTATGTCGTTGATTTATCCTTAACATTTGGATATGGCCTTTTTGAGAGATTTCATCTCAATTTACATTCCATTGAGACTTCTTTGTTGTTATACACCAAATCACTTTTCTGTGGTGTATATAATGTACTTTGACATATTATATCATGAATCCACTTATTCTCATGATATTACAAAGTTTTTATTGCCTCAATTATTTGTATTCAAGTGTCTCTCTTTTGGTTAGAAACTCTAACTAAAATACCAATTTTAAATGTTTTAAAGACTTATTCTTCTAAATATTTATCATTAATGTCCATGTTTTAAAAATGGTTTTAAGTATTTATTTTTATGGACATTAATGTTTTAAAATTAAAACTCCTTTTACAAAGTTTCAAAGTGGTATGGGACACTTTGATTAAAAAATCTATTTTTAAATGGCTTCTTGACAAATAGTGTGACTTTTAAATGATTTCAAGAAAACGGGGATATTTATCTCAAATAGTTTTGATTGTTATTTTCATCTATGTCAATGTCATTCATTATTATCGATTGAGGTTAATATGATACAATAAAATCTTCCATATTGTATCGAATGAGTTATGTTTGACTGTGGATGTGCTATTTGTTTACCATTCATGGTTTGTGAATAAGTATTGACATTTCATATGCTAGTTTTAATAAAAATGTTTATGTTATGTTTCAAACATTTCATATGAGGAATGCATTGGACTTAGTAAGTGATGGGTGGAGCCTGCTATAGCTCCTCGATTCATCGGTAGGTCTCATGAGACAAACTAGTGTCTTGGCACAAGACCTTGGCAAAATCTTATTTGTAGTCTTGGCACGAGGCCTTGGCTATGTGGTTATGATAGTCTGGAATTATGCATTCCATCATTATGAAAGTGGTTATTGATATTGCATTTGATCATTCGACTAGTATAATATCCATGTGAGTAACTAAATTTCATTATTTTATTTTATCTTTTCCATTTTATGCTGAAGTTCAAGTTTAAAAAGGCTTTTGTTTTAGTTATAAACTGCCTTAAGTGTTTATGCTTATCTATGAAAGCATCTTCAATAATGTTATCCTTACTGAGCATCTGAGCTCACCCCTTTCAATGTTTTATTTTTCCCAAGATTATGAAGAAGTAATTTATGAATGACCTGCTGGGATAGTATGAGGGGATATGAATGCAAAATGTTTTTTTTATGATGTAATGTAAATTTTTTGAATGTATCTAGTGTTTCCAAGGCAACTAAACTAATCTGTCTTTCAAGACTTGATCTTTCTTGTGATCATGACAATGTTATGTAATAATGCACCGACTCTGGGTCACTGGGGTCGGGGCGTTACAATTGGTATTAGAGGAAGTTTAGTACAAACCTTGGAAGCTAGATTTAGATAAACTCTGATTAGAGCACGTATACCTGAGATGAACATTGAGGATTAGTATAGAAGAACTTCCTATAATTTTGGTATTGTAGAGATTTTGTGAGTTTTCTGATCAATAAATCCTTGTCTGGATACGAGCAGGTAGAGGCGACTCTGGCACAGATGTACCTAGGGCTAAAGCCCGAAAACACCGCTTTGAGCTAGACTCGAACGGGAACTGGTGCATGACAACGGGCCTTGCTGCACCTTTTTTTACGCCACTCCCGGGGGATATGCTTAGGATAATTTATATTTTAATTACAAACTGATTTAAAGTATTATATATATAAGATGAGAGTAAATGACCTTGGTTAATCCTAATGTGTTTCAAATTGAAAATATGGTCACCTGTAAATCTCTAAATGATTGTATGACTACTATTACTCACACAATGCTTTCTGGTTTTAGTCAATGGCTGGATTCCAAGGAAGTCATAGTGACTTTGAGAAAGATGTACAAGGTGGGAACGGTGGTGGCAATGAGCAAAAAAATGGAATTTTTATAGGCGTAAAAGATATCGTATTTATGCCAAATCAATTTTCCAAAAATATGATCAACAATATATATATTAACCAATTACCGGACTCAATAAAGAAGAGAAACGTGATGAATGATAAGAGCCCCAGTAGTGGAGACCACAGAGAAAATAATACTCAATTTCCATCATGCAGGAAATGTGGAAGGAGACACCCAGGAAAGTGTCTCAATTGGACAAAGAAATGCTTTACATGCGAGAAGGAAGGACATAAAGTGAAGAATTGTCGAAGAAAAATGAAGAGTACTGTAGAAGAAGATAAAAATGGTCCCAAGAATCCATTTACAGTCATTTTCCTTAAATATAGGGGACCTGGCCATTACCCGAGTTAATGCCCTATTATATAGGATATTTTCTTGGTCAAAGAAGTAGCTATGTTGAAATAAATGGTTGGATAAATGTTTAAAAAGTATTAGTGCTCCTTGTTGATGGGTTTACATTGGAATAATTTTCTCTTGTATTTTTAACCCTGCAGTTTTCCATGTGAGGATGATATTTGAGGAATAATTATCTTTTCACTTGTGAATATAGTTATAAATAACCATTTGGTTTTATATGATCATTGGGGTTTGAGAGAATTATAAGTTATTATAATTTGGGATGAAAATGCAAGGTATGATCTAACATTTGTGGTTAAAATATATTATGGTATTTTGAGAAATTTATCTCATTTTGGTAATATTATAAAATATAGTATTTGAAAAAGGACAACACGTTGACCATGTGACAACCTGTCATGTCGGACAAAGCTGTGGGAATCGAACCCACAACCAAAGTACGATTGGGAATTATCGCCTACCACTGGACTACGTGATGTCCCTGGTTAGTGTGACTATTATTGTTAGTTAAATGATTTTATTGATCAATAATAATTTGATTTGGGATCTTATGTCTTATTAAATGAATACCGTTAGTATAGGAAACTGCTTTGGTGATTAAGTGATAAATGTTATTTTGGAAGTTGTTCGCTTTGGTGTGAACACTATATGCCCAAGGAAAATAGAATAGTATGGGATTTTATTTGAGGAGTAATGGTGGATTTTAATATACGTTTTTAATGTGGATTTATAGTGATTTGGGTTGTTTATGGAAATGATTAACCTATAATATAGAATATGTGATGAGGTTAATTACTTTTAAGTATGTGACTTTAAGAGTGTTTGATTTCATTTGGAGATACAATTTAACATGGGAGACTACATAATAAAATTATTCTATGTTTTGGGTTTTGAATATTAGTTTGGATTATATTGATTGATTTTAAGGACAATTGATTATTGAATGGTATTTATTTAACTTTGGGGTATTGTTGGTTTTATTTTAGAAATTAAGATTAGTGTTTATTTCTCTCGAGGAATATCATTTTGGGGGATCATTAGATCTTGTACTAACCATTTTGGTTTTGATTAATCTCTAAAGACAATGTAAATATATAGTTCATCATGCATGGATCATGTGATTCTATAAGAGTTTATTCTAGCTCTTCCAGTGTGGCCAATTCTTCTTGAATACTCATCGTTTAAAAAAAATGAGTTAGTGGTGGAAATTTATTAAAGAATGAAACTCTACATAAAATTTAAGTATATATCTTTATATTCTTAGTAAATATCATAAATGAATTCCTCATCCTTATATAATGTAACTTAAAATAAAAAAATGTTGTCGGTTTACTTTCCTACTAGGAGACTAATGGTCGTTTGTCCTAATACAAGTTTGTGGTTTTCTTATTGTTAACTTTCTCCTGATCATGATTTCTACCCCTCTCCATTAGAACTTGACACTTAGTTTATCATCCATATCCATTCTTTTTTACATGGAAACCAAGTATGGGTTATCTTGGTTGACCTTTATACCTCTCTTTCTCTCAACTTCCCTCACTACAACCTAGAGGCCTTAGTTTTATCAAAAAGCCATCCTAAGGAGCCCTTTTGATCAAATCAAATGGAAGAACCCGAAGAAGAGGTAATGTTTTCACCACCCCTTTTCAAGTTCCTTTCTTCTTCAACTTATTATTTCTTTGTTATTACCATTATAAAATAATAAATCCAGTATCTTATATATACTGTGATGTTATTATAAATATGGTACAACCATATTCAGTATTCTATCCACCCTTTGAATAACATGTCACCATACGTGCGTACGTACGTCTTACCGTCTCCACGTCGTGGTGTAATTGTTATTCAATATATTATAATTTGGGTGGGTATAATAATGATGTGTAACTCATTTAAATAATAAATATAACATGATAATGATTATGTATATATGGTATACCATCCAATTATATATTATTTTAATATCAAAAGAATGATATTGTCGCTCGTGCGTACGTACGGACTACCGTCTCCATGAACGCGATGAGGTTCCTTCTCCATCGTATCAATTAAATTATAATTATCATTTTATGATTTAAAAATAATGTTTAAGAACTTTATATCATTCTGGATATGAATAATATACATCCTATCCATGAAAAACATGGATTACGTAACAAAACATATAAAAGAAAATGAGTAAGTTAACTTCTGAAACGACGATAATTCTAAGATATTACTAACAAAGAAATGTTAAAAGATAATATATGATATCATATTAATTTATATGATTCATGAAAAATTTAATAACAATTATTTCAACATTATATAGGAGTTTAACCTACCCCCATCAAAGGAAAAGTACAAGGTAAGTGATTTTCTTATCTCACTTTCAATTCCGTGAGATTTCCATTGTTCGCCACTAATTTATTGAAAGTGGTATATTGTGTACTGCCATTTGATATATATTATCATTATTCTCTTTATATTAATGTTATTTTGTAAATCATTTGGTGGTTATTAACTTTTGGTCGTACGACTCAGTTGATTACAACGTGGTAAGGGGTTTCTTATCTCACTCTTAAATTCGTGAGAATTCCATTATTCACCACTTATTTATTGCATTTGGTGTATGTGTATTGCCCTTGACTGTATTCATTATGTAATATAGTTTAATTTATGGATATTTACATCATCATTGTATTATCCTTTTTTGATGGGTGTATGTTTTGTATGTTACCAAATCAATAAGGGAATTTGAAATTTCAATTTCGATTTATTCGGCTTTACGCAAACTTCATTGATTATTTTACTCCGAGATTATTTGTGGAATCAATATTCATTTGATTATGTCATAATTTCCACTTCCCTTTTCTGTGGATATACTTTTGATACACATAATCACTCCATTTATAATTTCTTAAGTCATCGTTATGAATTTGATAAGAGTAATTTTAACTCGTTCTCCATTTGTTGAGTTAAACGTCCAATTCATTGGTGTTGTTTTTACAAGATTATGTGTGAATGTACTTTGATTTTTTTACACTGAATATCCAATCATATTTAGTTTATTTATATTTTTCACACATAACTATGTCGTTGATTTATCCTTAACATAAGGATACGGCCTTTATGAGAGATTTCATCTCAATTTACATTCCATTGAGACTTCTCTGTTGTTATACACCAAATCACTTTTATGTGGTGTATATAATGTACTTTGAAATATTATATCATGAATTCCATTATTCCAATGATATTACAATGTTTTTTTACCTCAATTATTTGTATTCAAGTTTCTCTCTTTTGGTTAGAAACTCTAACTAAAATACCAATTTTAAATGTTTTAAAGACTTATTCTTCTAAATATTTCTCATTAATGTCCATGATTTAAAAATGGTTTTAATGATTTATTTATATGGAAATTAAAGTTTTAAAATTAAAACTCAATTTAAAAAGTTTCAAAGTGGTATGGTACACTTTTATTCAAAAAGCTATTTTTAAATGGCTTTTTGACAAATAGTGTGACTTTTAAATGATTTCAAGAAAAGGGGGATATTTCTCTCAAATAGTTTTGATGGTTATAATCATCTATGTCAATATCATTCATTATTAACGATTGAGGTTAATAGGATACAGTAAAAGCATCTATATTGTATCTAATGAGTTATGTTTGACTGTGGATGTGCTATTTTTATACCATTCATGGTTTGTGAATAAGTATTGACATTTCGTATGCTAGTTTTAATACGAATGTTTATGTTATGTTTCAAAATTTTCATATGAGGAATGCATTGGACTTAGTAAGTGACGGGTGGATCTCGCTATAGCTCTTTGATGCATCGGTAGGTCTCAGGAGACAAACTAGTGTCTTGGCACAAGGCCTTGGAAAAATCTTATTTATATTCTTGGCACGAGGCCTTGGATATGTGGTTATGATAGTCTGGAATTATGGATTACATCATTATCAAAGTGGTTATTGATATTTCATGTGATCATTTGACTAGTATAATATCCATGTGAGTAAGTAAATGGAATTATTTTATTTTATCTTTGCCATTTTATGCTGAGGTTCACATTTAAAAAGGCTTTTGTTTTAGTTATAAACTGCCTTAAGTGTTTATTCTTATCTATGAAAGCTTCTGCTATAATGTTATCCTAACTGAGCAACTAAGCTCACCCCTTTCAATGTTTGATTTTTCCCAGGATTATGAAGAAGTAATTTATGAATGACCTACAGGGATAGTATGAGGGGATATGAAGACAAAATGTTTTTTTATGATGTAATGTAAATTTTTTGAATGTTTCTAGTGTTTCCAAGGCTACTAAACTAATCGGTCTTTCGAGACTTGATCTTTCTTGTGATCATGCCAGGGTTATGTAATAATGCACCGACTCTGGGTCACTGGGGTCGGGGAGTTACACCAATGATGATGGGAGTCCAGAGAGAAGAATAATCATACAGAGTCCATATTGGCAATTGGTGAGAAGGTATGAATGTAGTCAATATCATAAGTCTGCGTGATCCCTTGGCCACCATGCAGGCTTTGAGGTGATGGAGAGTGCCATCGGGATTCAGCATAACTATGTAAATTCATTAGATTTCAACTACTTGTTTCCCCGCTGGAAGTGAGACAAGATCCGGGGTATGGTTTTCTTCTAGAGCCTGCAATTCATCCAGCATTACTACTAGCCACCCGGGGTGATATTTGGATTCACCAACATTTAGAGGAATAGAGACTATCTTCAGAGCGGACCATCCCATGTATGAAGATACAAATAGAGGATTACTCTAGAATAAGCGAGTACCTTTTCGAAAGGCAACAGGAAATTCCACGGGTGGCGGATCAGGATCATTGGACAAAGTGGGGATGACAGTGTCATTGGCCAAGACGAAGGATATAACGGATGGACGACGGGAGTAG
Organism: Viscum album; assembly: GCA_963277665.1. Taxonomy (NCBI): domain Eukaryota; kingdom Viridiplantae; phylum Streptophyta; class Magnoliopsida; order Santalales; family Viscaceae; genus Viscum; species Viscum album. Next base: position 1,825,158,916 of record OY728164.1, read on the forward strand.
ACCTGACCAAAATGGGTGTCAACAGTGGTTGACACAGGTGGATGGTGGACCAGGAGAAGAAGACAATCATTGATTGTAGGGTCAAGATGATGAGAGGGAAGGGATAATGAAGAGCTCTCAAAAATTGAAATTTCGGCTGAGATGACATACCGTCATAGGTCGAGTGAGAAGCTGCAATACCCACTCTGAGTGTGGGAGTAGCCAAGAAAAATCCACTATAGGGATTTGGGAGAGAGTTTGGTGAGGCAAGGATGTGTGTCACAATCATAACAGAGGCATTTGAACACTCTAATGGGAAGGGAGTGAGGATAAGAAAGCCGATAAACGAGTCTCCCCCTAAAGGATAGAGGATATCGGATGGTTTATATGGTAGGTGGAAATGAGAATTTCTTCTCCCCAAAAATGTAAAGGCATTTCTAGGTGAAAGGGGAAGGAATGAGAAGTCTCCAGAATGTGTCTGTGTTTCCTCTCGGCCAGTCCATTTTGCTGGGGTGTATTAGGATAGGAGGTCTGATGAAGGATTCCTTTCATCTGGAGAAACTGCTGAATTGGAGTGGATAGATACTCACACCCATTATCTGATAAGTGACATTTCACAGAGATAGAAAATTCATTTTGAATTTCATTGTAAAAGGTTTGGAATGTGGAGAACACATCAAAGCATTCTTAAAGGAGGTAAAGCCATGTCATTCAAGAAAAACATCAATGAAAGATATATAATATTTGTACCCCAAATGACTCGAAATGGTACAAGAACCCCACATGTCTGAATGAACCAGATAAAATGTTTTTGAGGACAATGTATCCTCTCGAGGAATGTATGTAGTGCGATGATGTTTCACAAATATAGATGACATACAATGAAAATAATTATGCTGACTAAATTTTGGAAAAATCTGATGAATGGTGGAATCATGCAGGTGTCCCAACCGGGAATGAAGATCCAGTGCTCGAGCAGAGGTAGATGTGTAAGTGATGGGTTCTGGTCCATCGAACATGTAGACCCCGTCCCAAATTTGGCCTCTACCCAGTTACCAATTCATTGTCTTCTCCAGAAATACAACACCATAGGAGGTAAATATGGCAGCACAGTTATACTCTCATGTCAACTTACTGATGGAAAGAAGATTAAATGTATTATGGGGCACATGTGCCTCGGATGGAAGGTGAATCTATGGAGTCAGGGATCATGCGCCGAAGCCCGAAATGGGGATAGTGGAGCCATCAGCGACGATGATGGCCGATGAATTGGTATAAGGGTGGTAAGAGGTCGACAAACCAGCATCACTAGTGAGGTGTTCAGAGGCACCAGAGTTGAGAAATCATGAAGGGGAGCGATGGCCGACAAAGTCAGTGGAGTGAACAGAATTGGACAGAGAGGCCGAGGATTTACAGGGTCCGGTGGGGTCCTGAGGATCATGAGTCAGTCAGATGTCGGCTATAGACTGGTTCATAGATGGTTGTAGAGTGGTGACCACTGAGGAAGCCTCCTGGACCATTGTCTATCCCTACCTCAGACACTGAGATGGACATCTATGCAAAACCCAACATCGGTTGATCTGGTGTCCAAGCATGCCACAATGATGACTGAGAGTATGTGGACGACCTTCCACATGACCACGCCAACGAGGACCCAAGGAGAATCCAATGCCTTGACCAACAAGAGTGGAGTGGTTGATAACCCGGGCAGGATGGGGAAGAGAATGCTGGGCCTTGCTTAGTCGATGATAAACCTGTGGGATTTCCAGCGATAAATGGTTGGTGAGGAGCTCAGTTGTCGTGGTAGCAATCTTCAGAGTGTGGATGCTGAGAAGAGTGAAAATGAAGAGTTGGTCCCGCTAGTTCAGAGCCTCTTCCAGGGTTAGGGGAATGGGCCACAACTCTGAGACTCATTACAATGCCTTTTCCATTCAATGAAATATGTGGTGAAGGACTGGTCCTGCTGTCGAATACGGGATAGTTGCGGGAGGATATCGGAAACCCAAGAAAGGTTGTTAGTCTCGGAGTACATGATGTTCAAAGATTCCTAGAGCTCTTTGACTATATTCATCATTTGGTATACATCCATGACCGATCGGTCTCTGGAATTGACCATTAGAGAAAAGATATTGCTATCTGAAAGCCTCCAGGAATTGTATTTGGGGTCAGTCAAAGCCGAGGGAGTATCCTTAAAGTGATGATCAATGTCCATCCCGGTCAGTGACATCACCATCATCTTCCTCCAAACGGATAAATTTGTGGAGTCCAACTGGTCATCGACGAGGTGGGTGGAATTGGTGATCATCTGCAGAAGTAGGGATTAGTTTTCCATTGAAGCATTGGGTAGTGGTTGAGGACGCAGTTATGGGCAGAGCAAGAATCAATAGCTGGTTCAGGCGTGCCCGGAAGCCATGTGAAGCTGTGAGATGTTGGGAATAGTGGTAGGGGAACTGGGATTCGGTGCAATCCGTGAACATGAAGAGCTGGGAGGATTCTGATTCATCTATAGGGAGCCGGTTCGCCTAGAGGGAGCTGCGGCTGGAAAGGATGAAACCAGTTGAGGCAATATGAGAGGGTTCTGAGAGGGACCACAGGGAAGGGAGCAACTAGACTGAGCATGCTGGGAGGGTTTGGGCCGTTGCACGGGGAGGGTTGGGACCATCGCATTGGAGGGACACTAGGGGGCCGCGGGAGGCGCCGAGCGCATAGGCGGAGGTAGCATGGGTAGCACCGCGCGCAGTGGAGGAGGTCCATTGGGTAGAGCCTCACGCACAGGATGAGGGACACCAGGTAGATACATTCCTAGAGGAGGAGGGTCGTCGGGTAGGGCTGCATGCACGAGAGGAGGTCCACCGGATAGCGTCGTGTGCACAAGTGGAGGGCACATGAGGAGGACAGTTGGAAGAGAGCGCCGAAGGGATCCACTGAATAAGGGAGCCACCGGGGAAGGGAGGCCACATAGGGAAGAGCTAGAGGGGTGGCCACATATGGTAGACCCGAGTGGAAGGAAACAAAATTGATAGAGGCAGGGCTTGGGATTATATTCCCTCTAATACCATGTAGAATGGGAAACCACCTTACCTTCAAGGTGAGGAAGAGGAATTCTTTTATAGATTGAGAAAGAGGAATACACAAAGGAGTATTCCGATGTGGGACTCTGAAATACCCATAATAATAAAAAGAATAAAAAAGAGGGTTTAACGCCAAGCATTTGATAATATGAAATTCTATGCTACCAAACCTAGGGGGCTCAACATGATGGATATATTAACATCCCATAACATATTTTCCCCCTATTATAAGTGCATAAACTAGTCCATCCCCAAAATGATAAACATGTAAATTACATGGCATACCTTGCGCGTCTTCTCCACCTTTGGATGGTTGGTACGCAAGACCATCTATATCAAGCAATAGGGAAATTAAAAAATATTTACTAACAATAGATACAACAACAAGCACATTCTCATCAATGGGAAAGCCTAGCTTCAACCCATCACATCATCCCCAGTGACCTCCGCAACACCCACATGCATAAATTGATGCATCTCACCACTCTAGGTGTCATATTTTTCTAAAAAAACTAGGCCTCCATGCTCCCGCATAACATAATAGTCCTCTAGGATCATCAATCCCAAGTTCACACAACAACACAAGCAGTAGGAAAAAAACAATATTTCAACCGGGCTCTTGTCTTTAAATAATAATTTTTTCCCTCGCACGCAATGAGACCTCATACCTCCAAATCATAAAGAACATAGCCTTTACAAACAAGTAGGTAACTCCAAACCCAACAAGGTATTATATTTATCACACAACCAGATCGTTATTCCATATTGAATTAAATGATTCATTATCACATGAACCAACTAAGGGAAACCTAGAAAACTAGCTATCTCAAACTACCAAAAACTAATTAAACAATTAATTTTACATTCCTTTAAATAGAAAACATCAACATGCTTTTGGATTAGAAATCAATTAAATTATATTTATTAATGTATAAATTTGATTATAATCAATTTATAACAGCAATAACTGGATTCATTAACATGCCTCTCTATCATAAGACAATTAATTTAAAATTAATTATTATTTTTAAATTCATTACTGATTTACGTTAATAAAAACATGATAAATTGAAAGGAATAGATATCACAATATCTAGATAAAAAATAGGCAAAAACATATGATCTATACTAATTCTTTAATATGGTTCAAATATTTATTATTTTAATTACATTGTAATTCAGTGGGGTAAATTATGCTAAATCTACAATTTAATGTGAATAGAATAGATAAACCATAGATCCCCTTCCCCAAAAGGTTCTTGACATTATTTAAATGAGAATAGGTTAACTCAATAGATCATGATCACCCTTCTCGCAGCAATTGAATCCACTCGAGGATGATGTGACACCATTATACCAACCAACAACCTAGAAAACTCAATTGGAAGCATGTAGATCACATGAAATCAAATAGAAATGATAAATGAGAGGAAATAGATTGATTAAACCCAAAAAAGAGGTAGAACATAGCTTATATGTAAGACTGATTGACACCTCTTGGTTGCACCAAAATAGGTGGTCCACATGGACTAGGAATAACTCTAGGGAAAACATGATCTGAAGCTACCACACAACAAAAAAATCCTATATGAAATAAGGAAAGGTTCAAGAATATCACACTAGGGTAAAAGATAGAAAAATAATGGAAGAATATATGTTGGCCCTTTATAAGGTTTAACATAGTAGCGGTTTAAGATAAAGCATAGATTTGACATTAAAGGAATATCTGGTCAAGCCCCCATGTTTTGAGAGAGTAAATGAACCCAGACCATTAGAAAAATTTAGATAGCAATTATGGGACTTGAATCATCCTTAAATCCCTTAAAATTAGGCCTTGAATTTGTTTTACATGAAAGAAAATTTCAAAGGAGATAAATTGTAGGAAATTGGAAAAACTATTTATGAGTGACCATCATCGTTGTATGAGCTATCGTCACTGTTGGATGAGTCGTCATCACCATTGGGATGAGCTACCATCAATATTGGATGAGTCTCCACCACTATTGTAATGAGAAACTATCACTGTTTTATGAGTCTTCGCCACCGTTGGATGAGCTACTATCACCGTTGGACAGGCTACGGCCACCGTTGGACAAGCTTCTACCACTGTTGGAAAATATACTACCACCGTTGGATGAGATACCACCATCATTGGAAAAGCTCTCACCACATTTGGATGAGCTATTTTCCTAGATACAATGTTCACAAAAATGGAAAAAATTTGGAACATTGTTGGAATAAGACACCTTGACCTCCGAGAACACCCAAAACAGTAGATTTTAGCAAGGAATGGACCAGAGAGGCCCATGTCATTACATTAGATACCTCCAAAAATATTATGATACTCTAGAATTCAAGACTGGCCCAAATAGTAATTTTAAAATGAGGACAGAACAACCACCCTTCGAGATACCTCTTATGTATATCACCAAAAAAACAGCTCAACCACTTTTTCAAATGGACAATGTAAACCCATGTGGTCACCATAACCATCTCCTAAACAATCTCCCAGGGGATAAACCTCTCAAAATAGAGAAATCCAAAAAACGAACAAAAATCAAGACATCTCATAACTAGGAAATGGACTACAAACCCAAAACAAACAATGTTACAATAAAGGGGATAAACATCAAATGGCTCAGGGTACAGGGCGTGTATATGCAAATCATGTTACCAAGTTCTCTCCTCCATGCCCCAATTCCACCACAAGACATGATCTAAGGGGATAAAATTCCCATGAATCACCTTCACCTTTCAGTCATGTATCCCTATAGGATGCTCCTAAAACGTTTCATCATCATCAACATTGATCTCTACCCAATCAATTACATGAAGGTCATTATGAAGATAATGACGAAGCTACGAAACATGAAAAATAACGTGTATCTAGCTCCTCTATAGGGTAAGTGCTACCTGATATTCCACAGCTCCAACACAACAGAACACCTTAAAAGGCCCAACAAACTAGGGGGAAATCTTACTTCCAAAAACAAACCTTCACCTTCCACGATGGGTACTCACCTTCAAAAACATGTGATCCCCTTTGTCGGACTCCAAAGGTCTCCTCCTATGATTGGAAATGGATTTGTGATGATCTAGCGCTTCCTTCATCCTCTCATGAATCACCTGAACCATATCGGTCATATTTAGTACCATTTCTAGCCTGATAATTGATGACTCTCTGACCCTAGTCCAACACAACAGAGAATAGAAAGGTCAGTTTTACAAGGCATCAAACTGCACCATACCGATTGTGGAGTGGAAACTATTATTGGAAGTGAACTCTACCAAGGGTATGTGCCTCACCCACGAACTTCCAAAATCCATGAAACAAGAGCACAACATGTCTTCAAGAGTGTGGATGGTCCGCCCTTTCTCCCCATCTAACTGTAGATGAAAAGAAATGCTAAGACATAGCTGTTATCTAAAAGCATGCTGGAGACCTCTCCACACCATAGAAGTAAAATGTGGATCTCTATCGGAAATGGTCATCCTAAGTAATTTTTAAAGTCTCACCACCTTCTCCAAATACTCTCTCAGCCATAAAACCACAGATCTAAACTCCTTGATTTCTATAAAGTGGGAAGACTTCATCTAAAGATCCACAACTACCTATATTGCATCATAGCCTCACTAATCACTAGGTATACCATTAAAAAATTCGATCGAGATGTACTCCCACATCCACTAAGGAACATCTAACAGCTATAGAAAACCACTGGGAACATGGTGCTCAGCCTCCACCTTCAGGAAGACCAAGCATCGTGACACAAACTCTACAACTGAACGCTCCAACATAGGCCACTAAAACTGGCTCATCAAAGCTTTGTAAATCATTATCACACCAGGATTTACTGCAAATAGTGAGCTATTTTAACTCTCGATAAACCATATCATGAGACACCAATGGAATGAAAATCCTTCCTTCAAACAACACTCAGTGTTGTTCATTCTCAGACGAACCATCAGGGGCCTCTCCATAAACAACTTGGTCTCTTTGTACCTCCTCCTCATTATTCCCCAACTGGGAGTCTTCTACCTGCTACACTAGAGATGACTAAACCATCAACTGGAAAAGAAAACAACTGCCCCCAACATAATATCATTAGTGGAATTGTTACATTTGTAGGGAAACCAATTCCAATACCCATAAGAAACGAATAATCTATGTTGTATGAGATAACATCCTAACCCCAAACATGAAACATCAGAGAAAACCTCAAACTGAACTCCTTCTATTTGAAAAAAAAAGAACCAGAGTAGTGACCAAATTCTCTTTCAGATAATCAAAAGCTACCTGATGCTGATCAGTCTACACGTATTCCTAGTCTTTTTTGGTCAACACTATCATAGGAGTCACAACCCCTTAGAAATAAATGATTCACCTGTAAAAGCTTGTAAGACCAAGAAAACATCACACCTCTACCACTATCTTGGTGGATCACCAAGACAAAAATTATTTTATCCTTGAGATATTCGCAGCTACTCCCTTATAGGATACAATATGCCTCACAAAATGGACTTATCGATCCCAAAACTCAAACATCGAAAACATCCCAAATAGCTGCTGTCAACGAAGAACTCCCAAAATGGAAAAAGTCTGCTCTGTGTAATCCTCCTCATATAAAGAGTAAACAAGTATTCATTCAATCAAAACAACCATAAACTGATCAATGAATTCATAGAACTCAATGTTCATTAACCCTGTTAACATCACTGGAGCATTCGTCACACCGAACAACATCAGCAAGAACTGGTAATTCCCATTATAACAACGAAAAGAAGTCTTTAGAATATCCACATTATTTTCGTTCATATAATGATATATTGACCAAAAATATTTCTTTGAGATCCAACATAAACCCTTAAATTGATTTAATAAGTCTTCAATCCATGGAAGGGAATAACAGTTCTTTACTGTCACTTTTTTTAAGGGATGATAATCGACACACAATCACAAACTATCTTCATCCATCTTCATGAACAAAACTGGTTCACCCCAATGGTGGCATACTGAACTGAAGAAAACTACACTAAAATAATCCATCAAGATGTATATTAATTTATCACAACTTGGAAGGCATTGTACTATATGGAGACATCAAGATAGAAGATGTTCTTGGGTATAGCTTGATCCAAAACTCGATTTATCATTAAGGGGGTAACGCTAGAACCACAGCTGAAAATAAATCACGGTACTCTCCAACAACCATAGGAAACAATGACTATTGAACCTCTGAAAAACTCAACATCGAGTTATCTATAAAGGATGAATAGGATGGAACACTATTATGAACGATTTGAGGGTCTCACTCACCATCAAACATTACTGGCTCTCCATCATCATCGAAGAACACAACCTGTCTACCGAAACAATACATAATAGCCTCCACAAAATACAAAAAATCCATTCAAAGGATGAAATCATATGGTTTATTCCATAAACATAGTAAATCTCCCAAATATTGGTTCTACCCCTACACAAGATCACAATCTCCACATACATCAAACAAGTCATCTTGACCTCCAACTAGTGTAGTCAATGCCAACGACACTCAAACCCTCTCTACATAATATCCCAATGTATAGAAAAGGGAAGGATCTATGAAGGAGTGTATCACTCCATAATCTAACAAGGCATACACCCATGTAGAAAACAAGAAAAGGGTGCCTCAAACAACATCTGACTCACCGAGTGCCTGAAACACTAATCCATGAAGCTGACCACGACCTAATCCAAAAACTCTCTGGCCCTGATGACACCCACCACCATGATTGTGCTCTACTCTCTGGGGATGGGGAGCATCCCAAGGATTTCCTCTGCCTGCCCCATCTGCTCTCTGCTGATCCAAAGCTACTATAAACTACTGTTTCTACCTTGGATGGAACTACCTCAACGGAGGAACCTAGAGTGGAGAACATGGTGCACAATGAATTCTTAGAAAGGCTAGGAACTCTCACTAATGATGGGGAAACCCCCCCCCCCCCCAATGCTCAAAACCATGGGGTTTCAGTATCCCTAATTGATAGGGTGGGTAGCATATAGAAACAGAAAACGTACATGATATATTATATCCCACAACCACACTATGTAAAAATCCAAGTCTTAAAAACAATTGTAGATGACGTCTCTCGAACTCCCAACTACCACTTTTATAACTAGATATCCTATAAAAACACAACCATTTAAAGATATTTATTAAATAACAATATCCATTTTAATCAGTTTAACATTACATTAATTAATTCTTTAACCTTTAATTAACCATGATTGTTTTTTTCACTACATTTCATTAGCATCAAAACAAAGTTTCATTCCCTCCAGGCACAACCAACACATGTCCAATGTTTCTCATAATCATAACCTCCTCATTTCACCCTTTAAGCTACAACCCCATGGGTTCAATGTCATTTATTCAGTCATTTATAAACATCATTATCATTTTCTATATTCCTAAGAATTATAGAAAAATAAATTATATCCTACCAAAGGGAAGGGGCTTACCACGATGAGTATATGAACTACCCATCGATTCAATCCCACCTATAGAAAGAGTGTAGACCCATCCATCCTCCAGAAGATAAACACAGAAAGCATGTGGCATACCCCTTGTGTCTTCACCTCATCTAGAAAGTGGGTAAGTATGACCATCTTCCTCATGCGATGGGGATATTAAAGAAGATAAAATAACAATAGAATCAACAACAACCACTTTCACATCAATGGGAATTCCATGCTTCATCCCATTCCATCATCCCCAGTGTTCTCACCAACACCCGCATGCATAAACTGATGAATCTTTACACTCTAGATGTCAACTACTTCCACAACCACTAGTCCTCCCAACCCCCACATACAACAACAACCCCCATGGATTAGCCATCCCAGGTTCACGCCATAACACATGTTGCTGGAATAAACATAAAAACTTTGCTCCTGGCCCAGATAAGAAATTTATATTTCCCACACAAAGGGCACTCTCAGCTATAAAGAATAATTAAATTTGACTTTATAATAATGTGGGTAACTTAGAACCCTACATGGAATTATATTTATCACAAAATCAGATCATTATTCTATCTTGAATTAACTGATTCATTTTCATAGTTCCCAACTACATTCAACCTAAAAAAATGCTATTTCATGCTACCAAAAATTAATTAAAATAGTAATTTAACATGATTTTAAACAATAAGCGTCAACATTTTTCATGTTTATCAATAAATTAAATTAAACATGATTTTTACATCAATTTAATTATCTTAATTTACAAGTGTAATAACAGAATTCACTAACATGCCTATATATCTTTAACCAATTAATTTACAATTAATTACAGCTTTATGTTCTTTAACAAATTCAATTAAGAACATTATTATAAACAAAAACAAATAGATATCACCCTATCTAGAAAAAAGAGAGGCAAGGATATATGATCAATAATTATTATTTAATCATGTTCAAATATTTATGATGTAACTTACATTGTGATTCAGTGGGATAAATCATGATTACTCTACAATTTCACATGAATAGAATAGAGAATCCATGAAACTCTTACCTCAAAAGGTTCATGATGGTCCTTACATGAGAACAGGTAAACTCGACTAATCTTGGTCAATCTCCCATAGCAACTGCATCCACACAAGGACACCGTGACACAACCGTACAAACCAATAACCTAGAAATATCCTTTAGATACATGGATTTTACATGCTATCACATGAAAATGAGAAACATGAAGAAATAGATTGAGGAACCTAGAAATCAGAGGTATAACATACCTTATATCAATGAATGATTGACACAACCAAATTGCACCAAAACAAGGGGAGAACATACAGAAAGAATAACTCCATGAAAAAAAAGATCCAATGCTACAACACAACGCATGACTCCTACATGAAAGAGAGAAAGGACAAAGTGTCTCACACTAGGTAAAAATATTGAAAAACAAGAGAGGAAGATATATTGGTCCTTTAGAAGATTTAACAGAGAAGCGGTTTAATATACTGCATATATTTTCCATTAATGTAAGATATGGTCAAGGTCACACATTTTGACTGAGTAAAGACACCCAAACACTTAGGAAAATTAATATAGGTGTTATGGGATTGGAAGAAGCCTTAAATCCCTTAAAATAAAGACTTGAATGCATTTTACGTCAATCGAAACATCTAAGGAGTGAAATTGTAGGAAGCTGGAATCATTGTACATGAGTGGAAACCACCTTTGGAATGAGCTACCATTATCATTGGAAGAGTCTATGTTTCAATTGGGATGAGCTACCATCTCCATTGGACAAGTTGCTACCACCATTGGAATGAGATCTCGTCACTGTTAGATGCATCTCTACAACCATTGGATGAGCTACAACCACTATTGGATGAGCTACCACCACTGTTGGATGAGCTACCTCCACTATTGGATGAGCTAAAACCATTGTTGGATGAGTTTCTTCTTCCATTAGATGAGTTTACCCCACCGTTGGACCAGCTACCATCCTAGAAACATTATACACAGAACTGAATTTTTTTTGGAAAAGTGTTGGAATAAGCCACCTTGACATCCCAGAACACCTAAAACACCTGATTTTAGTATGTAATGGACTAGATAGGTCTAGGTAATTATAGGACATAGTGATTTTTATGGTATTTAAAATGATCCATGCATCCATGGAGAGGTATAAATTTTAGAATGATATGGTGCAGAATTACATAGGAATTTTAGATTTTTAGACAATATTAGAAACCCTAAATTGAATGATCAATTAATTAAGATGATGTTATTATGTCACCATCATAATCTTATGTCTACTATGCTACATAAACTGATGGTTGGAATTCTGCTGAGCTATAGTACCAATGTCTCCAAAGTCAGAGATACTATAATAACCATGTAAAAAAATTTCATAGCTACAGTGCCATATAAAACTATAAGAGTTATGGTCTAGTGTGTAGTTTGGGCCACTATAATTCTACCCAACTTCATCCAACTCGATCCGGCTACACCATTCCAACAGTTAAATGGGAATAGGGAGTGAATGGGTGAAAAGGAGGAGAGCGACCCTACCATAGGCTAGTGGATACTTACCTAGGTAGGGTTTGGGAGTCTGTGCTCCCAGACTTTTTGATGAATTTAGGTTATGGGATATACCTTTCCCCAAATTTATATTTTATGTAGATGACTAGTTTTTCAGGACTATCTTGTTATAGATTGGTTATATTGGTGTTGTTTTAGTTTCTATTTCCTATTAACATCCTTTCATCTGAATCCTAGAGCCAAATATATTTTCATGTTGTAATCTTAGATGCTTACAATTGCACCTAAGGGTCTGAAATTTATGTGTGATACATTTTAGACATCTTGGAGTTGTAGTGATGATCTGGGGGATGGACCTAATGTAATGCAGTTACGTTATCCATGTGTTGTAGGTCCTCTCATTTGATCCAATGTGAGGGTGGATTTATCATGGATATCATTCTACATCTTCGGGTAGGATTTTTTTTATAGCCCAATTTATTTTTTATGTTGTTTATTTTGTCCCAAATATTATTATTTTTTTACTAGGTTGGGTATATCACTTTCCAGGCACTTATTTTTTATACAGATTATTGGTTTACCAATGGTGGCGACCTATTGAGATTTATTTCTCACCCCCTGTATGTGCACCTTGGTGTGCGTGTAGAACCTTATGTATCATGTTCTGATTGACAGTGATAGAGAAAATGGTAATTAGAAAGTCTATCATCACAAAACCATATAATTGCGATCATTTATAGACCATTGATTTTTATTATGAAAATAAAACGGATAAAGTTTTTTTCTAAAATTCTTTTCCTCAAGTTAATGGTTTCTTTTACTATCTAGATAAGCACATGAGAAAATAAACATACCTGATTCATTTCCATGTCATAATCTCATCCTTTGGTTGTTCTTCGATATATATCCACTTCATTTCTTAAATCTAGAGAAGGATATTCAAGAAATAAATTTATACCTCGAGAACATTAATAAATCTTAAGATCTATGAGCAGTTCCTTCAAACATTAAAGGTTTACTAAAAAAATGATTACCACATGATATAATATGTTATAAATAATAATTTAACCTCAAACAATAATATCCAATGTTCAATTTGATCCATTTTATAAGTAACTATTCTTAATAATCACTGAAAATATGTCGGTATAATTTGAAATTCTAAAGTAAGAACTCTGTTCTTCCATTGAGGTATGGATCACTCCTATTCAATTTTAAAATAAGGAAATGGTGGAAATGGATTGAGGGGATGGATGTAGGCCTGATAAACAACATGACTAAGAACCTCAGATTGTGTACTTATAGTTACACGCTATTTATGTTCAACTACATGCCATGTAATCCTGATACATGGCCAGGAAATAATAGGGTCAATTTTTTTATGGACATGGTGTGTAGTCTCATGTACCTTACGTATACTTTTTTATTGATTAAATAAAATAGTAGCCTCTTGTCTTGTCAGACAGATATATGGGTCACCCTGTTATGTGAAAAATAGTGATGAATGGGATTTTTCCTCCTAATTCTTCAAACGAACTCTGATTTGATGGTCGTCGGATGAGTTGGACCCCAATCGGCGAGATCTTGGTCCACCATGAACCATTCTTTCTGGTTTCTTCTCTCAATGGAGTAATTTATGGTCAAACGTTTGTCATATTTTTGTATATCGACTACGTTCGAGGTTGAATCAAAGATTGATATTGGACGATTAATGTCGTACTATGATAAAGTAGGTGGTCTTGTGTCTTTTTGCTAAATGTCGAGTTGTTTTAATGGGGCGTATCACAATTATACCATGTTTAGGGTGTAACCATGAATGAAGACATACACTTTTTCCCTAAAGATGATTATGTAATTAATTAAATTAAATTGACTATGGTTGAGCATGTTTGATTAATTAAGGGTCACCCCGTGGGTTTGTTCCCTGGGAATGATTGTTTTTTGCAGTTTCACGAAGGTTTCCTATGTGGCATGCTATTTTTTTCCACATTGAGTTTTTAAGTATGAATTTCTTTAAAAAGAAATTTAAATTGTGGTAGATTCTTTTTCAATTGATTAATGGTGTTGGGATTAGTGAATTTTCATTTTTTCTCTATGATAAACCAATTATCGTTTAAGCCTTATTATAGTTTAATTCACTTGTTTCTTGATATGTGTGTTTTCCACTTGAGTTTTTATATCATAACACTGTAATAGTGTAATTTACATAGTTTTTTTAATATTATAAAATGCTGATATAGTGGGATTGACCCTAATTGATTTATTATGTCTGTGTGCTAGACTATTTTATGCTTGTGGGCAATTATCTGTTTTTCGAATGGGGAAGGATTTGTTACTCCTGTGGACAAAGATTTGTTATGACTATGGGTGAGGATTCATTAGGAATGAGGTCAAGGATTTGGTTATTCTTATGGGAAGGTATTTTCTAGGCCTATAGGAAATATGTTGAATTGAAATTTGAAATGTAATGACATATGATGTGTTTTCATGCCAGAGAACAAGCTTGAATTTGGTCTTCACTTTATTTGTTTAGATACTCTTCTAAGGTATCTATTGATTATTTTGTATACATGGGATTGAAAATCTATGGTTGGATCTCAATAATTATGAAATTAAATGTATTTAAATGGGTTAAGTGAACATAATGAAGGAAAACTGTAAATAGGACTTGTAGGATGGTTTACTTTTTTGAACTTCCTAGTTTACACCTTTTCCTTTTTGTACACTACCTTTTACATATACTCGCAGATAGATAGAAATAACACATTGGTGGTTACCAACTAGGATTTATTCCTCACACACTATTTGGTTCATGCTTTTGGGGACAAATAGATTATACAGTTGCTGGTGTGGAAAAGGAAAAACGCACTTCTATAGGTACTTGAGATGTTTTTAGGAGTTGTAGAGCATGGGACTGAGCTGAGGCTTGCAATGCTTCTTAGTTTCATTTTATTATTTTTTTATTCGGAACATATATTGTAAATTCTTGCAGTGTACATGTTTGGCTACTTTCCTAGAACATGTGACATTCTAAATCATTTTTTTCTTGAATAATTCTTGGTTATTTATCTTAATCGTATTCCACTTTTATTTCAATTGTATTGCATTAACTGCTTTCACTATTGTTCTTTTTTTATTCAAAAGTTTTACTCTCTTTCAATGATGTAATATTTTCTCCACAATCACACCCTAGTATCTCCCCTCTAGTCGGTAGCCTCTGGCATTTTTAGAAATGTGCTTGAGGCCATGTGGCCAATTAAGTACGAGGCACTAGTAGGGTGGAATCCAAATTTGGGGAGTTACAAGGTGGTATCAGATAATTTTTATTTTGGGGTTTTCTTACAATTTAAAGATAATAAAAAGGGATAGAAAGGTAATGGATTTTGGTAATTAGTTTTCCCCATAGGTAGCTACCTCGTGTACAGGGAAAAGACAAATTACCTCAAGCTGAATTTTGATTTTTGGATTTTGAGCCATTACATTTGATTCAATATCATAGTTCGGTGACACACTTGTTTTTTGTTATTATTATTGATATCATTGTTGTTATATTTTGTTGAAACCTGATGAGATGATGTTATTCCATCTCATGCATCATATAGGAAATTGTTAGAAATCACATGCCAGACATTTTTTTCCATTTAGAAAGCATTACTAATTTAATGTTGTTGTGATAGTTTTTGGGATTGATATATATATAGTTATGATAGATACCATGATATATTGTGTTGTTATGAGATATATGTTGATTTGAAGATTTGATTTGATGGGAGTATGGGCCCCCCATGGATCGAAATTTGGCACATTGTTACATTATTTTTCAAATATAGGGGTTCCAAGGATGTTTCTAAGCATTCTTTTACAGAAACCCAAATAACACATTGTGTAATTCTATGAGCACATGCCATGTGTTCTTCTATTTGGGAAGAAAAATACTTTTCTAAGTACACTCCATGTACTCTGTGTACATGCCATGTGACAGATAATCGTGTCACTGACCATGTGAGAGAAAATAGGGGTTGTTGAGTTTTGATCAAAACATATTGTTAACCATAAGTGCACCCTGTTTAGTTTTTCATAGGCAACCCCATGTGGTTCATGCCATGTAATATAACATGGACAAGAGAGAATAAATGAGTATATTCCATGTTTCTAGGATGTTTACATGACCAAGGTAGGCAGTATTACATGCCCATGTGAGAGTTTAAGGGGACACACAGTGTATAGTACCTATACGTCATATACCTGGGATGTTTACCCGCCCCGGCCAGATGGAGTATATGACCATGTAAAGGCTTAAGTGTACACTCTGTGTATGGTTCCTACAGGCCGTGTACTCATCTTATGGGAACTTTGGAGGATTTTATTCTCAAATTTAGTTCTTGCATTATTGAACTACGTACCTTGATGAATAAACTTATAATGAGGTGTACATGCTTAAATTTACATAGAAACTCCACCACGACGACCTCTAGTTGTACACAAGGAGAGTGGCAATGAGTATACCCTAGGGTGGTAATACATGTGATACCAGTGGATCCTCCAGATGATCCACTCATGAAACCAAATGTAATAACAAACACATGCGCATATGCATAGTTTTGGTAAGGGTTCATGAGTTTAATACGAACCTTCAAGAGAGTTCCTCAACCTTCCACCTTTATGGAAGAACTAACATGACTATTCTGGCAGCATGATCAACCTATGTTTTTAGGGAATGGTTGACCATAGGCTGCAGAAACATGGATGGACTCCATGCTTATGATCTTCGATGATCTCAAGATTCCTCCTGAGATGAGGTTCAAGATCCAAACTTATATGCTACATGAATCAGCTAAGAGGTGGTGGGATGTTATCACTCAAATGGATCATCATCGGAACATGTCATGAGGAGATTTTCAGATGGTATTCTATGACTACTATTTTCTTGGGATAATGTGGGCTAATAGAGCCCAGGATTTCATGAATCAAGAGTAGGGAACTATGTCAATGAGGGAGTACACTTCTCATTTCATTGAGCTTCATATATTCTCACCTATTCTGATGGGTGACGAGACATAGAGGGCTAGTAAATTTGAGAATGGTCTCAGTTAAGACATTTGATCGTAGGTTAAAATTTTCAGGTTTCCTTCTATATATTATATCATGAATTAGGTGCTGATTACTGATCTTAATCTACGGGAAGCTCAGTTCGACACTAAGATCTAGTACCGCCTCAATCAGGAGGAAGCTTTTTTTTTACGAAGTTTTCTCACAGAGATACGATCATTCAAAATGTTTCTTCATTTAGTTAGGCAAGATGATATCAACATGGAAGAGTTAGGAATATGATACCATAGTGACTGATGGTCCCATTCATGTGTCGAGCTTGTGGAAGGATGGGCCATATACAGATCTACTAAAGGTCGTTTCCACCAGCAACTAGTGAGAGAGGTTCTGTACCGACTCCATGATCCAGAAAAAGGTTATTGGCCTCTCACCAGTCAGGGGCTAAAATACAACATGCTCCTCAGGACAAGGTGTTGTTCATGGTAGAGGTTTCCAGACCCTAGGTTTTCAATGACAACAGATTTGATCAGCTCAAGGAAGCTAGGAAGTGTCCCAGGGCCGCGGTATATGCCATACTTTTGCAGTGAAATAGACCCATCAAGAGTAGGATCCCAAAAATTCTACAATGAGAGGTATTATTCTAGTAACATCCGTTTTTTCTTCTAAACTCTTTGATATAGGGGATTCTAATAGTTTTATATTTTTACTTGTTTTAGAAAGGCTTGTACTTTGGGTTTTCTTTTATGATATTGTTATGATGCTAGAGACATTGTTAGTGATAATGATAGAAGGTGTGCATCAGTGTAAGGAGTTCCCTATAGAGGTTGGTTGGTGGCATTTTTTGGAATCTCTATGTCTTAGAGATGACATGATTTGATGTCATACTTGAAATGGATAGCTAGCCTCATTTCAAGCCTTTTTCGATTTCTATCACTATAGGGTGAGTTTTACATCACTAGAGGGTAAATGTTTTCTATAAAAGGTAGATTGGGATGTACAGGTGTCACAACATGACCCTACCTGTCTCCAGCAGCAACTACCCCAAGCCCGCCTCCATAGTCCAGGGGCTGGCGACAAGCACTGAAAGTGTAACAATCTTGGGGTGGCCTTTTCCTAAGTACCTGTACACACACACACAGCCCACTTAATACAGAAGTAAATATTAACAAGGAACCCAAAGTATAAACAACTATAACCCAACCACAGTCATGAATCAACTTCTAAATAGAACATGTAAAGTGCTGAAAAGTACTGACAAGATAACTGAACATTAAAAGGGAAAAACACGTGCCAAACCTAAAAGGTGTCACAACCCGGAAATAGGTAAACAAAAGTAAACAACTGATGAGTCTCACACCTGAATGTCCTACTAAAACTAATGAACACAGCCCAAGCTGTTGTGTTCTCTAAGATCCTTCGTAGTCTCGATCAACCTGTCTTTCATCTACAAGGGCACACGAAGTGTGGGAAAATCCCAACTAGGGGTGAGTATAAAGATACTCAGTAGGATTCCCCAAAAGCTCGAAAGAGCAAAAAAGGGAGGTACTATAATGGTGAGCTGTAGAAAGAACACAAAATAGTGAATTATTACAACAGAGGGAGTGAAGCTCAACCTAACAAAAGAATGAAGTAGACTCGTCCAACCCTAGAGGAACTTGACACAGAAAGAACTTGGGATACCTCGTGTGTCTTCGCCCCTCCTAGAATGAGTGTAACTGAACCCATGTAGTGGGAACAAAATTAGGGTGTATACATATATATATATAT
This sequence comes from Viscum album, assembly GCA_963277665.1. Lineage (NCBI taxonomy): Eukaryota > Viridiplantae > Streptophyta > Magnoliopsida > Santalales > Viscaceae > Viscum > Viscum album. Next base: position 1,825,177,825 of record OY728164.1, read on the forward strand.
GCTCAATAATAAACCCAAATGAGTGTGTGAGGGGATCTCTATCTCCATGCTCAGCCCAGGAAAATTTCCCAACAGTTCTAAGGATATCCAACACTGATTCCCAAAAGTTCCACATGCCAAAGCAGTCTCATCACAGAACCATACAACCAATGGTCTCGCTCTAGTAATCACAGAGAAAAGTTACTGAATAGCCTCATCGAAAGGTCTGATTCTGAAGAAAGTCGTCGGGTAACCCACTACCCAGCCCAGCTGAAGGGTAAACCCTAAGAGGTCGTCAGGTCACCCTCTACCTAGCCCCACTGGAGGGTAAACCCTAAGGTCAACAGGTAACCCACTGCCCAGCCCAGCTGGAGGGTAAACACAAAGGTCAATAGGTAACCCACTACACTGCTCTTCTGGAGTGTAAACCCTAATATGCAGGTTATTAAACCACTACTCATCCCCACTGGAGGTTAAACTAGAAACTGGTCTGATAACTCCACATAGCACGTGCCATCACATGGTGTCACTAACATCACTACCGTGTTTATGTTTGGAGTGCATAAAAGGAACCTCCAACCAATTCCCTTTCATGATTCCACATTTAATGAGTTCTCGGAAGAGGCTCCATACTCCCAAACATATTACACCATTTCAATCCTCATGGAAAAAATGAATGATAGACTATTTACTCTCTTGAAACGGAATCTTGATGAAAATTTTATTCAAAAATGCCTTGCCCATAAGACATATCATGGGTCCCATACCTCGGTCCTGAAAAAGGTCAGGCGAACTGTGACATCGTGATGATCTCAAAAAAACATGCCAAAACGACTATTCATTCACCCCGAATGGATGTCGGATGAAAAATTCATAGTACGCTGCACATAGCTTAAAAGGCGGCCCATGGGGCCCATGCCTCATCTCCTGCTTCAACTCCTGTAACCACCCAGGAATACTTCATCATGATGCCAGGGTCACAACGCCGCTGATGGTGCCTAAAACAAACTCTGGATGTGCTCGCGCCATCTGGAATAAGAATCTCAATGAGGCGCTAAATAACACTTAACAGGCGTGTCGCGCCATCAAGATCCCATCTCAGGAATTAAAAATCCCCGATACCATCTCTAAACCATTGTATCGATCCATGGATCACATCACTATAGACATCATGCAAATCTATCACTCGGTAAGAAATTTAGGGGTGTTTTAGCACCAATGGGTGGAGACGGGGTGGGCCGGACCGGTTCGGTCGGTCCACCCCTTTAGACCGGCGGTCCGCAGCTCGGCCGCCCGGACCACCTGGTCCACCATGGACCATGGTACAATTAATGGTACCCATACCTTTACCCAGACCTGAATGAGCTATTTTGGATTTTCAACCACAAGACCCGTGTTTCATGGGTCTCAGTTGTTCTCGGGGTCGTGACGACCCTGGTCTCCCACAGCACAGTGACCAGCAGAGCCGCCCGCCCGCGCACCCGCGCCAACCGCCTCCGCCTGAGGAGCTCGTCGTGCTACCGTCTGGAGAGCCTGCCATGCCTCTGCCTATGGAGCTCGCCATGTCGCCTCCTTGGAAGCCTTCCATGCCACCGATTGGACTTGTGGGACCGCCGCGCGGAGCCGACGGAAAAACAAGGGTTTGGCTGGAAAACTTCCTAGGGCCACCCCGGATGCCCTGAGACAAGGATTTTTTATTCGAAAAGTAAGGTAGGAAGCTCGGATCTAACCTTATGCAACTATGGCCTTCCATCGACAATTAAACTTCAATTCGACACTATAATTTGAGTTTGAAGAAGATGCAGAAAATTTAAAATGAAACGCAATGAACCTACCTCACAGGGCGTAGCCCGTCACTTCACAAACGACGCACGAGATCCTCTAACACCTCACTGGGGAGGAGGGAGATCTTTAAGGGAGGTGGATCCTCTGTTGGGGGAGCATCCAATAGAGATAATATCTAAGGAGAATAAGGAAGGGGTGGAGGTGTTTAAAGAGGCAAATGAATTAATTAAAACTAATTAATTCGTAAACACCAACTAGTAGGCACGTACCCGAACTCTTGACGGGGTCGGGGTTAAGCCACACCTAGGGTAAAATTCATGTTATGAGCACAACAGCGTTCTCGAAATTTGAATATGAGCCTCCGTTCAGAAGTTATAAAGTTTAGGCCTGTGGATGCAAAATTACCAAAACGCCCATGGTGGCAATTTCCACAGAAGGGTCATGCCCACGAAAGTTACTTTCCTCATAGGGTAAACGGAATGCTTCGGACACAACAGTGCCCTATTTTACCCATACAATCAACTGTTTAAGATTTATTCTGTTTATTTGGAGTGTCTAGTGTGAACGCAATTAAAATTTAATTCCGGCCACACTGGGGCGTAGAATCACACGTCGTTTGAACATCCGACTATAGAATAACATTTTGAAAATTTCAAAGTCTTACAGGCTCAAAACGTGGGTGCTTACATCAATCCCTTCCTCATGTTTTTCATCCCCAAAATACAAAACTGCAAAAACAACTCGGGATACTAAGCCTGCATCTAGCTCTATCATTCCTAGGTACTCTCCTGCACCCTCCTATACTGCCACAACACTCAAACCAAAGGAATGGTCAGTCCACATAGAGTCTGCTCCTACCAATCCTAAATCACCACCGGGTTCTCCGCAAAGGTGGCTCCATCCCCAGTGTCTAGATCTCCCCAATTGATGACGTGCGTGGGGTCGTGCACGTATTCCCTCAGCTACGACACGTGGAAGATGACATGCACCCTCTCCAGATATGGGGTAGAGTAAGATGATAGGCGACTTCACCAACCCTACGCATGATCTCAAAGGCCCCAATGAACCTCATGTAGAGTTTGCCTCCCAGGCTAAACCTTCGTGGTCCATGCTGTAGGGAGACTCTAAAAAAGACATGGTCCCCCTACTTGAACTCCCGAGGCTAGCAACGACAGTCTGCATAGGACTTATGTCTGCTCTGAGCCATCCTCATCTGCTAACAAATGACCTACACTTTCTCCTTCGTCACTAACACCATCTATGGGCCCATGAGGGATGTCTCCGGAACCTCCATCCAGCACAATGGTGACCTAAAAGGTCTCCCACAGAGGGACTCAAAAGGTGACATGCCGATAGTGGAGTAGTAATTGTTGTTATATGAAAATTACACCAAGGACAGGTGATCGTCCCTACTTTGGAAAAAGTCTAACACGCACACCCGGAGTATATCGTCCAACACCTGGATAGTTCTCTTGGTATGCCGGTCCATCTGGGGGTGAAAAGCTATACTCATCTGCATCTGAGTCTTGAATGCCTCCTACAGGCCTCACCATAATCGTTACGTAAACTGTGCATCATGGTTGGAGAGTATCGTTGAGGTTACACCATGAAAGTAGACGATCTCGTGAACGTACAACAACCCAAGACTCCCCACCAAGTTCTACTCCCCTTGGGAAAGGAAGTGCACCGACATAGTGAGTCGGTCCGTTATCAACCAAATGGAATCATGTCCCTTTCCTGTGTACGGATGCCCCGTGACAAAGTCCACAGATATGGCATCCCACTTCCATTCCAAAATATGAAGGGGCTGCAACAACCCTGCCAAAACCTGGTGCTCTGCCTTCACCTACTGACACGTAAGACAATGAGAAACGAACTCAATTATGTTCTGCTACATGCGAGACCACCAAAACTACCGTTGAATGCCTATGTACATCTTCCCCATACTGGGATGTACCACAAAGGCAGAAGTGTGGAATTCCTGCATCACCTCCTCCCTTATCTCCACTAGTACTATAGATCTCCCCTAAAAAAGGATCTCATGATTCTCTCCTTCGGGATACCCATTGGGTGTGTCACCTGTAGATTTTTGATCACCCAATACCCTGATGTCCACATATACTAGTTGCCAATCTTTCACACGCTCAAGGAGAGAAGCATTCAACACCATAGACTGCAGAATAGTCATACCCTCATGCTCCACCAAGGTTAGATATAGGGAAGCCAACTTCTCTAAAACTTACCCTAACTAAACGAGCCTGGGAATTCTTGCTAAGGGAATCTGCTACAATTTTTTCCATCCCTATGGTGTAGACTATCTCAAAATCATAGTCCTGCAGAAACACCAACCATCACCTCTACCTCAGATTCAGATCCATCTGAGTGAAGATGTACTTGAGGCTTTGGTGGTCTGAGTAGACCACAAAAGGCTCACCCAGATGGTAGTGTCTCCATAACCTCAAGGTGAAGACCACCGCTGCCAGCTCCAAATCATGATTCACATAATTATACTCATGGGGCCTCAACTACCTCAACCCATATGAAATCACTGACGACTATTGCATCAGCATGCACCTGAGCCCAGCTCTTTAAGTGTCACAATATACCAAGAACTCAACACCCTCATCTAGCAGCCTCAACACTGAAGCACTAGTCAGCCTCTACCTCATCTCCTCAAAGGCATTCTGGCACTGATCAGTCCATGTGAATAGTCATCCCTTCCTTGTTAATGCGGTCAAAGGGGAATCAATCATGTATAAGTCTTCCAAGAACCTTCTGCAGTACCCAGCAAAACCAGGGCATCTCCGCACCTTAGGCACATTCTTGGGTTGATCCCAAGCATGCACCGCCTCTATCATTGTGTGATCTACGTCTAAACCCTATTCCAAAATGACATTCCCCAGAATGTGATCCTCATGAATTCATAACTAACACTTCATGAGCTTCCCATACAGCTGGTCCTCCCAGAGTAAGTCTAGGACCATCCTGAAATGCTCCGCGTGCTCCTCCTTTATCGCTGAGTAGATGAGTATGTCGTCAATAAAGAAAACCACAAACCGGTACATGTACAGATGCAAGATCTGGTTCATTAATGTCATGAAAACGGTGGGGGAATTCGTCAGGCCAAAGGGCATAACCAGAAACTCATAATTCCCATAACGACAAGGGAATCCAACATCAGGAAATTATTCTCACGAACCCGAAACTGGTGGTAGTCAGATCGAAGATCAATCTTGGAGAACCACTTCGCACCTTGCAACTGGTCAAAGAGGTCATCAATCCTCGGCAAAGGGTACATGGTCTTTATCATGGAATGATTCAAGTGATGATAATTCACACAAAGCCATAGGCTCTCATCTAAATTCATCACAAACAAAGCCAGAGATGCCTAGGGGGACACACATGGCCTGATGAATCCCTTGTCACAAAGGTCTCCCATCTAAAGTCGTAGCTCTCGAAGCTCTGTGGGTGCCATCCGATAAGCTACACATGATATCAGGGTAGTCCCTGACTGTAAGTCAAGGCAGAACTCCATCTCTCTCCTTAGAGGTTGTCCCGGGACATCCTTAGGAAAGATGTCCATGTAGTCCTCTACAACGGTAGGGATCCAGGTTCCAGTAGCATCTACTACTCTGAGAGCAATGCTCACTAACTGGTGAGAAAAATGCCAAGGTATCCGGCTCATAGTACCCATCTTCAATGCCATGAGGTATCATTTACCTAGAATGGTCAACCCCATACCATCAGAGTGCATGCCCCTGACTTGTATGCGACAACAATCGATCTGGTTGTGAACTATAAAAAGTTAATCCATTCCCAAGATGATGTTGTAATGTTCCATCGTGATGACCATAAGGTTCCACATGAAACTCTCTCCTCTAAACGATAGTTCACACTATCTATAAACAAAGGTCACTAACGAGGCACTCCCTATAAGAACGTCGAGGCTAAGCGTGGGAGTCAGCACCTCTACTAGGAGCTCCAACTCCCATACCAAAAGCATCGATATAAAATAGAGGTTGGCTCCTGTTTCTAATTATACCGAAGCAAGCGTCGAGTAAACAAAAATCACAACTCATACCATCTCATGTGCTAGGGGGTCATGAACACTCATATCATAATGATTCACATGGCCCCTACCACCAGCTCCCTGAGCCTAGAGTGGGACCAATGGTGGAGGTAGTGGAAGGTATTAGAAATGCTACCCCACACCTCTATGTCCTTCCGATCTACCAACACTGCCTCCCTGAGGACCACCATGTCCTCGCCTGTGAGATCCCTGGTCACAAAACTTCCTCTGCCACTACGGTGTGCCCACTGCCTAACACGGCGGCTCGGTATGCCTGGTCGGGCAGTCCTATTCTAGGTGACACTGTCCGTCATAAGCATAGAACTGGATCTCTCTAGACTTTTCTGTTGCTCTACGGTACCACTGTAGTGTATGAACCTGCCCCTAAGTATGCTCATGGAAGGGTCTCCTCGACTATGGTTCTGCTCTCTACCTCATGTCTTCTACCAAAAACTCTTCTCTGAAGCATCCTCTACTAGGCCCAGCCAGCTAGTGTCCCTTATCCAAGAAGCTCTCCATCACGAGTGCCCGCTCTAGCACCCTGACATAGGTAGGGATACACGGGGCACTATGCTAGCACAAATCTCCCTGAGAAGACATTGCTCAAACTTCCATGCCTGGAAATAACAATCGTGGATCATATCCTGCGAGTAGCGTGTCAGATCATTAAACCGGGCCAATTAATATTCCATAGTCATACCCCCTACTTCAGCTCTAGAATCTCTTGAATTCGAATGGAGCGTAACCAAGAGGATGAGTAATCCTCCTGGAAGAGCTATTGGAAGTTATCCCACTTGAGTGATGACTCTCCGTGGGTCTGCTTAACAAACCCACACCAACTCCCAGCCATCCTGAGGAAAAGGATTGCAGCTAGGGATTCTATCTGGTCCGATAGTGTCTATACCAAATTGAAAAGATTGACCACTGACTGAAGCCAGTCTTCCGCTTCCTGAGGATCTAGGTCCCCACAGAACTTCTACGTCCGCTGAAGTTGGAAGTCTCGGAGCGCACTCAGCCTGTGCTGAACCTCAGCCTATGCTGCCAGTACAAAACTTTTCTCTTTAGATGGAGGGGCTACCACTGAACCATTGTGTGGAAGGGGATCAAGTGGGGGTCCTTGAACTGACGCCTCGCCGCTCGTCCGGTCGTCTTCACAAACTAGAGAGGGAAACCTGGCTGGCTGCTACCGGGGGGGGGGAATCCTGAAAATTATCAAGGATTACCTAGATTATATGAGAATATATGTATATATATCAGTAATAAAAAAGGGGAGATGAAACAAAAAGGATAGTCAAAGACTCAATCCTACCGGATGCATGTTCCAAATTCCCTGCAACAAGTATCTCAGTGTGTCGAGCTGACAAGCGGGTTATCAGGGTCCTGGTGAATGGATATGTTTGCCACCCGTACAATCACTAGACTCCCTAGCCTTAGATCCTCTCTTGAGACACATCAACATTATTTCCATAATTCACATCCAATTCCTTTTTTGGGACATCTGAATAACACCCTAAGGAACGAACCTCCTATGATACCACTTTTTCACCACCTGACCCTACCGGTCTTGAGCCGGAACTACCCCAAGACTGCCTCCATAGGCCAGGGGCTGGCAACAAGTGTCGACGGGATAACAATCTTGGGGAGGCGTTTTCCGAAGTACCTGTACAAACACACACATAGTCCACTCCATGCAGAAGTGCAGAGTAACAAGGATCCCAAAGTACAAACAACTATAAACCAACCAAAGTCATGCATCATCTTCAAAATAGAACATGTAAAGTGCCGAAAAGTAATGATAATATAACTGAATAGAAAAAGGGAAAACACGCACCCATCCCAAAAGGTTCCACAACCCAGCAACATGTAAACAAAATTAAACCACTGGTGAGTCTCACACCTAAAAGTCCTACTATGAGAACATAACACAACCCAAGCTTCTATGTCCTCTACCCTCCTCTGTAGTCTGGATTGACTTGTCCTTCATCTACAAGGGAACACCAAGTGCGGGAAAAGCCCAAGCATGGGTGAGTATAAAGATACTTAGTATGTTGCCACGAATTCTCGAGGGAGAAACAAAGGGGGGGGGGGGTATTAAAACGGTGAACTATGGACAGAACAAAGAATAGTGTAAGAGTACAATAGAGATAGTGCAACTCAACCCAACAAATGAAGGAAGTAGACTCATTCAACCCAAGAGTAACTAGACACGGAAATCACATGGCATACCCCGCACATCTTTACCCATCCTAGAAGGAAGGTAACTGAACCTAGGGAGTGGAAAAAACAGCAGGGTGTATACATATATATATATATATATGCTCAAAAAGAAACCTGAATGAGTGTGTAAGGGGATCTCTATCTCCTTGCTCAGCCCATTAAAAGATGCCTACAGTTCTAAGGATATCCAACACTGATGCACAAAAGTCTTGCAGGCCAATGCTATCACATATCTGAACCATACAACGAAGGGTCCTTCTCCGGTAATCACGGAGAAATTTCACTGAATAGTCTAATCGAAAGGGATGATTCTGAAAGAAGTCGTCAGGTAACCCACTGCCCAGTCCATCTGGAGGGTAAACCCTAAGAGGTCGTCCAATGACCCACTGCCTAGCCCCACTAGAGGGAAATCCCTAAGGTCAACAGGTAACTCACTGCCCATTTCAACTGGAGGGTAAACCCTAAGGTCAACGGGTAACCCACTGCCCAACCCCGTTGGAGGGTAAACCATAATATGTAGGTGGGTAACCCACTGCCCAACCTCACTGGAGAATAAACCTGAAACTAGTCTGATAACTCTGTACTTCCTGTGTCATTACTGGGTGTCACTATCAATGCTACGATGCGTCGGTTCAGAGTGCGTTAAATGATCCTCCAACCAACACCCTTTCTTGTTTCCACATTTAATGAGATCTCAGAAGTGGCTCTTCATGCCCAAATAGATTACACTATCGCAATCCTCGTGAAAAAACACGCAAGATAGACTATTTTCTCACTTGAAACGGACTCCCGACGAAAACGTTATTCAACATTGCCTTGCCCTTACGGCGTCTCGTGGAACCCACACCTTGGTCCCAAAAATGGTTGGGTCGACTGCTCCATCATGATGATCTTGAAAAAACACACCAAAACAACTATTCATTTTCCCCGAATAGTCGTCGGATGGAAAAGTCGCAGTAAGCTGCACACAGCTTAAAAGACGGCCTGTGGGTCCCACGCCTCTTCTCCAGCTTCAATTCCTTCAAGCACCCTATACTACATAGTTATGATTCCAGGGTCACAATTCCGTTAACGACGCCTAAAATAGACTCCGGGTGTGCTTGCGCCATCCAAAACAAGAATCTCAGCGAGGTGCTAAATAACACTTAACGAGTGTGTCACGACACCGACCTCCCATATCAAGAATTAAAAATCCTTAAGACAATATAAAAACCTCTATCTCTACTTGAGGATTGTTTCTCTACAGAAATCATGTGAATCTGACACTTGGTTTTCAATTTTGGGGCGCTTTAGCGCCAACGGGCGGAGACGGGGTGGGACGGACTGGTTTGGCCACCCGAACAGCCCGATCCACCGCCGCCCGCGGTACAACGCACCGGCCACATAGATTTACCAGGACTGACACAATCTGGTCCAACATTTTCTCCATGAGACCCACATTTCTCAGGTCCTGGTTGCTCAAGGGGTCGTGACGACCCAGGTCTCCCGCAGCACGCCGACAGACAGAGCAGACCGACCTGCGCGCCCGCGTCGACCGCCGCTGCATGGGGAGCCCACTGCACCACCACCTAGGGAGCTTGCTGCACCGCCACCTAGAGAGACCACAACTCAGCTACCTGGGAAGCCCTCTGTGCCGCCGCATGGACTCACCAGACTGTCGTGCGGAGTCGTCGGAAAAAACTAGGTTTTGGCCGGAAAACATTTTAAGGTCACCTCGGATGCCCCGAGACTCATATTTTAGATCCAAAAAGATTAGTGGGAAGCTTGGATCAAACCCTACGCCTATATGGACTTATCTCATCAAATAATAAGCAATTGTAAATTATAATTTGAGTTCAATGATGATGTGGAAAATTTAAAATGAAACTCAATGAACCTACCTCGCAGGGCGTAGCCTGTCACTTCACAAATGAACCACTGGAGCCGCAAACACATCACTGGGGAGGAGGGTGAGCATGAAGGGAGTTGGATCATTTTTTTGGAGAGATTCCACCAAGGAGATGTTTTATGGGGATGAAGGGAGGGGTGGAGGTGTTTAATTAGGGAAAAAATTAATTAAAATTAATTTATTCTTAAACACCCACCAGTAGGCCTGTACCCGAACTCTCAATGGGGTCAGGGTTAAGCTACCCCTAGAGTAAAATCCTTGTTTTAAACGCAATGGAGGTATTTAAATTTTAATCCGAGCCTCCGTTCATAAGTTATAAATTTTACTCCTCAGGCTGGTAGATTATGAGAATGCCCCTGGTGGCGTTTTCCACAGAAGGGTCGCGCCAGTGAAAGTTACACCCCTCCTAGGGTAAATGGATTGAATCAGACACAATGGTACCCACGGTTTTTCCATCAGAGTATCCATTTAAGATTTATTCTATTTATTTTTCATGTATAGTGTGAATGCACTTAAAATTTAATTTCAGCCACATCGGGGCTCGGAATCACACACCGTTTGAATGCCCTACTCTGGAATAACATCAAGAAAATTTCAACTTATTACAGGCTCAAATCCCATTTTCATAAACCAAGAATGATGAGATAGACCCGAGCATCAAGGCATAAGTGGGATGATAGCACATATTTCCAGTTTTTATCTGGATGACCAAGGAACATGTCAGATAGATATCCCTCCTGTGGTTGATCTTTTAAGGGATATTTTCCTAGACATCTTTTTATGCATGCCTTCAGTAAGAGAGGTGGAGTTCTCTATTGAGATAGTGCCAAGAGATGCACCTGTATCCATTCCTCCTTATAGGATGGCTCTGATGGAGCTATAAGAGCTTAAGAAATATTTAGGGGATTTAGAGGCAAAGGGGTTTATTTGACCTAATAATTCTCTATGGGGTTCTCCAGTCCTTTTTGAGATGAAGGAGAATGATACCCTCAGGCTATGGATAGACTATCAAAAACTGAACCAGCTAACAATTAAAAACCGATATTCCTTCCAACAGATAGAATACATGTTTGATCAGCTTCGAAGAGCTCGAGTGTTCATGAATATCGAATCGCTATTGGAATATCACCATGTATGTGTTTGATCGTCAGACTTATCACGTACCATTTTTCGTAGAAGATATGATATATATGAGTATCTCGTGATGCAGTTCGGTCTCATGAACGCATCGCCGGTTTTCAGGGAAATGATGAACCAACTATTCCATCCTTACATGGATTCAATTGTAGTTATTATTTTGGATTATATATTTGTTTATTATTATATCTAAAATTAACATTCCACCCATATTGATATTGTTTTAATCACACTGAGAGAGAATCCTCTATATTCTAAGCACTCAAAGTGCCACTTCTGGATGGATATGATTCACTTCTCGTGTCATGTCATCTCAGAGATAAGAGTATCAGTAGACCTTAATAAGGTGAGAGACGTAGTTACCTTGGAGCATCCCCAGAATATCTTTAAGGTTTGTAGTTTTCTAGGGAGGTATGGTTACTATAGAAATTTAATACAGGACTTCTCTTAATTAGTATCATCGATGAAGATCTTGATAAAGAAGGGTGTGAAGTACGTATGGTTAGATTCTTGTGAGACAGACTTTTAGGAGGTGAAAAGGGGATTAACATCAGTACTACTACTAATTTTTATAGATATGGATAAATGTTATATTGTGTACTGTAAATCATTGGGTATTGGTCTGGGAGTAGTGCTTATGCAGGGGGAACGAGTCATTGCATACGGTTCTCGGTAGTAGAGGCCACATGAGAGGAACTATTTGAAGAACGATCTAGAGTTTGTTGTGGATGTTCATGTCTTACATTGTTGGAGGCATTAAATATTAGGGGAGAGTTTTTTGGTGTACATGGATCATAAAAGTCTGAAGTAAAACATTACCCAGTGTGATCTAAATCTGAGGAAGCGAAGGTGGGTGGAGTACCTCTACTATTTTGACTTCGAGCTTTCCCACATGCTTGGAAAATGAAATGTAGTGGCTAATGTACTGAGAAGGACGAATCAGATGAATGTAGTACAGGAGGCCAGTAGCAAGTGGAAACCTATGGTGTTGTTTATTGAGATTCCCTTGTAGGTGCATGATAGCCCGGGATAGAATTTCCTTTATTTTTTAGCTGTGACTTCTACCCTACTAGAAAGAGTGAGGATGAGACAACTATCAGATTATGTGGGCCTAGTCCTGTGGGAAACTATAGAAGGTAAGGATCCACCACCAAGTTGGATGATGGGTGATGATGAGATCTTGTAGAACCGTAGATATGTATGGGTTCTAGTGGACATATGTGAGGAGCTGATGAGAGAGTTTCATGCATTAGTTTATGAAAAGCATCCAAAAGTTACCAAGATATATCAGGACATGTGATTTTAGTACTAGTGGTTCGGTATGAAGTGAGAGGTGGTTGGTTTTTGTTATGAGATGTTCCTCCTGTCAGCAGGTGAAGGTAGAACATCAGCGGCCAACCAGGATTTTATTGAAGTTACCTATTCCAGAGTGTAAATGTGATGTTATATTGATGGATTTTTTGAGGGGTTTTCTATTTACACCCTATGTTAATGATTCAGTGTGGGTGGTTGTTGAAATACTTACAAAATTCACTCAATTATTTTTGATCAAGGGGACCTTCGGTGTTGATGAACCTGGAATGTTGTATATCTGTGAGGTGGTGTGATTTCATGGGTTCCCTTGTTCTATCACTTAAGTTATGGACTCCCAAATTACATCTCTTTTATGGAAGTGTTTTTATAGGGTGCTAGGTACATAGGTACTTCTGAGTACAGCATACCACCCTTAGACTGATGGTCATTCAGAGTGTACGATATAGGTTGTGGAGTATATGTTGGGAGCATGCATCCTAGACATTGGGGGATCTGGGGAGACACTTTTTCCCTTGGTTTAATTTTCCTACAATAATAGTTTCCAGGGGACTATATTTATGTCACCATATTACGATTTGTACGGTAGGCCATGCCTATCAACCCTGTGCTGGATTGTGGTGGGTGAGGCAGCTTTACTGGGACCACATCTTGTATAGAGGAGACTTCTGAGAAGGTCTTGTTGATTCATAAGTGGATGGATTCTGCGTATTATCTATATAAATCTTATTTCAATCACTCTAGATGACCTCTAGAGTTTGAGGTTGGGGATCATATTTTCTTGCGTGTTGCACTAAGGATGGGACACAAGTGAATCGGGACACATGGTATGCTTTCACTGTGATAGTTCGGTCCATTTAAGATTCTCGAGATGGTCATGCTGGTTTCCTATCAATTATAGTTACGTCAGAGGTATGGGGATATTCACTACATCTTAAACATTTCTCATTTCCAACATTACATTTTAGACCCATCTCACACCTTTCATCCCGTGGAAGTGGAGTCACATGAAGACATGTTTTTTGAGGATCATCCCATTCGTATTGTGTATCGTAGCATGAAGGTTATCCAAGGTAGGTATGTTCCTTTGATAATGGTGCTATAGAAGCATGGATGAGTTCAGGATGAGAATTTGGAGAGGGAGGACAACGTATGATCATTGTCTCCAGAGTTGTTCTCAGATTTTTCTTCATCACCCTTGGAAGGGCTATCTAGGGATGAATTTCTCTAAGGGGGAATTTTTTAAGACCACGATTCTTACTTTGAGTTATGGATCATTCATTTTCAATTTGTACTTAAGGAAATGGGGGAAAGGGGTCTAGGGGATGGCTGGAGGCCTATTACACATTGTGTTCGGGAACTACATGCCATTATGTTCAGCCACATGCCATGTAATCCCGATACAAAACCATGTAATAATAGGGATATATTTTGTATATAAATGGAGTTTATTTTCAGGTACATTCCAAGTACTTTTTTATTGATTAAATCACTCAGTAGCCTCATGTTTCAACAAATGGATAGAGGGATCACCCCATTACATGAACAGCAATGCTGAAAGCGATTTTTTCATCCTGGTTCTCCGTCCAAACTCTGATTTGATCGTTATCATATGTGTTGGGCCCCAATTGGTGTTCTCTAGAATCCCCTTTATCCATTCATCCTAATTTATTATATTTATGGATTTATTTAAGGATGAAATTTTATCATCATTTTATAGATCAACTCTATTATAGTTCCAATCAAAGCCCGATATTGGATAAGGGGAGTCGTACTACGATAAGGTATGTGGTTTTTTGCCTTTCACACAATGTCAATTTTTTATATGCGATGTATTTCCATTTTCCCATGTTTAGGGTGTAAAAATGTATGTAAATTGATGCTTTTTGTTTAGTAATGCTGATTAGGTCATTAATTAAATTAAATTGCGCAGGGTTATGCTGGTTGGTTTGATTAAGGGCCAACCCCTGGGGGTGTTCCCTTGAAATGACCACTTATGGACATTTGGCTGATGTTTTCTAAGAGGAATGCCTTTATTCCCCTTATTAGGTTGTTATGTACGAATTTAATTATATGGTAATTGAATTTTTGGTATATTTTGATTGATTTTATTTATGGTTTAGGGATTAGTGATTTCTCTTTTTCCCTCATGATATGTTAATTATCGTTCAATCCTTGTTATAGTTTAATTCACTTGTTGCTTGACATGTGTGAGCTCCACTTGAGTTTTTATATGTTAACCATGTAATAATACAATTTACATGTGTTGTTTAATATTTTGAGATGTTGATATACCGAGCTTGATACTCATTGATTTGCTATGCCTGTGGGTGAGAATTGTTTATGCCGCTGGGCAAGGATCTACTATGCCTCTTGGATAGGAATTGTTACACCTATGGGTGAGGAGTTGTTATGCCTATGAGAAAGGATTCATTTGGACTATGGTAAAGGATATGGTTATTCCTGTAGGCAATAATTTTCTAGGCTTTTGGGAAAGATTTTGAATTGAATATTTAAATGGAATGACTTGTGACATGACTTCCAAGTCAAAAAACAATCTTAAATTCGGTCTTCATATTATAACTAGTCTCACAATTAGGGAATGCATAATGCTGGAAATCATAAACATATCATGAAGGCCCTAGTAAAGAAGTATACACAATTGGACAAGGCTTCAGTCAATAACTGGTCTAGTTTGTGTCATGAGACCTATCGATGCATCTATGGGGATAGTGGACACCACTCAACACATACTAATTCCAATGTATTCCTCCTATAAAAGGGGTGAAATATAATCAATGTATCCCTTAATATTTAACATATCATATGAAATGTATATAATTTTCTCATAAAATAAACATAATCATAAACCATCCCGAGTAAAATAATGAATGGTGTCAAAATAGTACATCCCAAGTCAAGCGAATCATAAAAAATTAAATAAAATATAGAAAATAGTATCATAAGAGATAAACCCCAATAAAGAATATGACTTAGTGAAGTATTTTTTTCATAGACAATATCCCTAAAAAATCTTGAGGAAAATATACTTTTTAACATTGAATTAAATTATTCTTAATGAGTTGTAAAATCATAAGAGGAAAAATTTCAATTGAAAATATCCTTATTATCTTTTAAAGATAGATTAATGAATATTAAGGCATCATGAATGTGGAAAATCCACTCATTCCATTATATGTTTAAAACATTCATTTTAAATTTTGAGAAATGTTCCATATAACACACAAAACATGACTCATTTCAAAAACCGTTGAATGAAATTTAAAAAATATATAAAATATAATTTATAATAATTTTATATCCATATGAATATATGCGTAAAATAATATCAACAATATTGACATGGAGAAAACAATTTTGAAATTAAATCGTTAAATATTCAAAGTGCACCATACCACTTTGAACATTTAAATCATAATCCCCATGAATGAATATAATTTAACAAATAATTAACCAAAATTAGAATAAAAAAATTCATGATATTAAAATTAAATGGGTATGTATATAAAACTCATAAAATAAGGTGGGTGTATAAAATATAAAATTTCTTCAATGAAATGAGATTGAGAAGAAATCCCATACCACTTTATAATAAATCGAATCATATGCCCAATAAAATTAATGATCATCATATGAGAAATTTAATACCATTAATATAGAAATATTCATTATATTATATATCAAAGAGAATTATATATACGTGACACCAAATAAATTTTGGATGAATAAAGAATATATCTCATATCAGTAAAAGTGAGAAGGGAAACCCTTAACTTATGTTCGATTTACACTGTACATATATAACCTATTATATAATAGTTTTAAACATATTATTAAATTTTAATAGTATCATATTATTATATATAATATCATATATTATCCTCTTATAATGTTTTACTTCTCATTGATTAATAATATTCATTCAATTCACTATTTTTAGGTGTTAATTTGATTGTTTTTCATGCTTTATTTGTCCTAAAATTCCATGTGCTCTTTCATAGGGTATAGATCCAAAAATATTTCATAATATTATTAATTTCTTAAATAAAACATTTAATCATTGAATCCATTTTAATAACAATTTTTTAATTTCAATCATATAAAATGAAATACACCACTACGTAGAGATGGTAAACCATATGTACGCACATGCGATGCTTTCATTTTTTTGTGGGATTGAAAAAAGATAGAATATGATAGTTTAATAATCATAATAACATATCTTTATATAGATTTTTCTGATGTTATTATTTTAGAATTAATAAACACCTGAAGAGTAAGTAAAAGAAGATGTGAATTTGAATGAGTTGGTAAAAATGATTACCTATTCTTGAGTATAATTATTTTAGTTCTCTTATTAAAGGATATTTAGTTTTACTTTTTGGTGTATCAAGACCTTCAAAATTTGGAAAAATATTTCAGAAATATAAATCTATATATTTTGGTTGAGCTATAAGGATCATGGTAGTGAAATGAAAGAAATGAAGGATTTCAATATTATAAATGATGTGAGGGGAACCCTGGGAAAACCAAAAAATATTAAATTATAATAAATTAATTTTCGATCCAAATTGAAGAGTCTCGTGTTTTTTAACCAGACTAAAAAGTGAAGGTTTTCAAACTTTTTGAGTTAATGAATGGGTCATTTCAAAAATCAAGCCTCAGAATGGAATTTCATGAGATTGAACCATTAAAACAAATTTATTTGGACTTTGGTGAAGGCCTGAGATCTTTCTCAGGTTGCTCGAGGAGTTTTGGGAGTTCCAAACAAGGAATGGTAGGTTTTAATGGACCTGTAGAGGGAGCATGATTTGTTTGAAAACTATTCTACCCATATCAGTAATTGTGCAGATTATTTCTGGTGGAAAGAGGTTGTCGCATATTCTGCACACGGTTAGGCTAACCACGAGGGTTAAACCTTGTGAGGGGAGTCTCTTGGGCAGAGGCGTGCTGCATAGTTTTCACATGGTTTGGCTAACCATGCAGTGTATTATTTATTCTAAAACAATTAATAAAATTAAATTAAATTTAAAAATAATTAATCATTAAACACTCTCCCTCACCCCTATCTTGAACGACCTGCATCATGCATCACCCCAAAGGAGGTTCCCCTTCGAGACACATAGCCCCTCCTCACAAGCTCTTCAGAACTTTATTTTTTTCCATATCTCTTACAATTTCTCACTTGATCCTTTATAGTAATCCCTCTCCCCCCTTATCCTCCCTTTTACTAACTTTGTTTTGGCCAATTTGTCACCCCATAGGGTACATCTAAACCCTAGGTCTTTTGGTTTGATCCAATTTCAGTTTTCCTTCAATGTCAGGTCATTCTAGAGGTAACTCAGGATGTGTTCATGTGTGTTTCACCAATTACCACCAATGGAAAGGTGGTTTGGCTAGATTTGGTACACTTCGACCATTGGAGATGTGAATTTCTTCTAATTTTTTGGATTTTCACCATCTAAATTGGGGTAATTAGGTGTTTTATGGTTCCTTGTAATTAATATTTAGAGGACTACTCCTTGTTCGGTGATTTCAGGTCGTCAGGTCTAAGTTGACTATCTTTTGTTTTCATAGGTAAGTATATATTTATGTGGGTTCCCCTGTTATGTGTATATTCATACATAGTAGTGAATACACATGTATGGGGCCCGATTTTCCCAAGTATTTAAATGAAAAATTCATACGTATGTGAGTGGATACAAGTATATGAATATAATCATATATGTAAGGATCCTCTTGTACATGTTCATGGACATTAAGGTGTGTTCATTGGGATTATGTATCCTTATATGTGTGTGAAGGTGCATATGATAAGTGGTGGAGTAGTAACTTCTAGTTAGAGAGAACCAAGATTTGATTGTTCATCTTGGTTCCACCCTGATATAGGGTCCCTTTCCAAGTCCTAAAAGTTTATAAATTCTATAATAAACATCTTGTTTCACTTTTGTTAGAATTTAATTCATGCAGTGAAGTATTTAGATTAAATGCCTATTAAATGTGAATTTAACCTATCTTATAGTTTAAAATGCTACATTTAATAAATTATTTAAGTGACAAGTAAAATCCTGATTTAATAATAAAACCCCTCCAATGGATGTGTGTTGTCAATAAGATAAAAGTAGCTAATATAATTTTATACTTTATTGGAATGTTAAATTGATATTTCTTTACTTCCATGATGTTAGGTTTGAAATATAACATGTTTAGGAAATGAACCCTAATGGAAATAAAATAAATGGGTTTTCCTTTTTAAATGATTAAAGATCCAAGGAATTGTCTAAGTTCTTGTTCTAGTTTATAGATTGGAATTACCCGTGTGGGTGATTTCCTTATTCCATTGATACCTCCTAAGTAGCCCTTGGATCCATATAATTACAATTGAAATTCTTTGGTAAATTTAATGAGTTTAATTAAGTGAAATGGTTAATGCATGATGATTAAACTTCAAATTATATTATTAAATTATTTTGAATGTATTGAATGTAATTAACACCTTGGGTGACACATGGATTCCCATGTAGGAAAGCCATGGATGGAATGAATGGTTTATCATACATTTACCATGGGACATAAATGGATTCCCATGTAGGAATTTCATGTATGGACTCATGATCATAAATTAATAATAGGTTTCATGTCTTTATTATCCCTTACCTTGTTAATGGAAGGTAACAAAGTGAACCTTTATTATCAAATATATATCAAATGGATTAAATAAATGGTTGAACGCTACATAGCCTTATGACACTAATGAATGGAATGTCTTGAAAGAAATTTAAATATTAAGTGACCTCATTATCAAACAGGAATGTCTTGACTCGAGCTCGCCTTGGATTCTTATCAGGGAATGCTTGTGCACTCAAGAACCCCATTCTGATTCATGGATACTGATTTCTTATGATGAGACCAAACTAGATCATGATCCACATATATTACTAGATTACCTATATGATATAGTAGGATCCATTATATAGTATTAAAGTATTCCTTGTATACATTCCATGGATCAAGCATTGACAAGTAGGTTCAATTGTTAATGCCCATGCGGCCTAGTCACTACTTAGACCTGTCTTACCCTGGATGATCACTTTGGATTTAGTATGCATAATATTGTTCAATTTCTTGGACTATGATCCATGGATTACACTATTACACTTATCAAGGAAATATTTATTACTTATTTGGAGACCCTTGAGGTCTACGTCACCTAGGTTGTTACCTTGTAACTTCACTAGTAGATATCATTATAGGTTTCCTTGTTACATTTTCAAAACTTTTCAATTTTAACAGGTGAATTAGTTATAAACTATTCACAATCAATTACTAAAATGGTTCCATGTTCAGATGCAAGCCAATAGTCGAAGGAGGTATAGTCATCAGGTTTCCCATAGGAACCTGAATGGTTGATGTTATTTATTTTGTTTCTTATTAGTCTGCAAAGCTACACAATATTTAATTTATATTACACTATCGGGATTGGGATATAAATCAGTGGTCATCAAACTACTAGGATTTATATCTCACACCCTTCTAGAGTAAACTTGGTACCCATGTATACCTTATATTTTTAGGACATAGTTGGTTTGATGTGTTTCTCATAATTGGAATTAGGAGCGAAATATCGAGCTAGAGCTTTGGATGCTCAAGGAGATTTCTCATGGGGCTTTACTATCAGTTCCTTGTTTTTATATTTTATTTGAAACCATGTTGTATTATTTACTGCTTTCATATTTTTTTTATCACCATGTCATGAATTCATATATTGTGTAAATGGGCGTTGACCACTTTTATTAAAATTGAATATAATAATTTTTCTTTAGTTGCTTTATCATTTCTAATTACTTCTTAAATTTTTGATTGTGATTCCTATGTTATACAACATAAAATTATTAGTAGAGGTTATAGTCTCCCCACAATTACCTCTTGTGACCCTCACTATTATTAGATAGACTTTGGTGTATAGAGAGGCACGCTTGAAGCCATATGGTGACCAGTCAAGCCACTGACTTAGTAGTGAGCTGGGCCAGGACATTACAAAGAGGTGTCATAGGAGGTTAAATTTTGTTCCTTTAGATTATTAATTTGGTTGGAAGAAAATAGAGGATGAATTTGTTTGATCATGGTTAATACTTTTTCCTGGGACTGATCACCACACATATGGTAAATGACCATGTGTCGATGTTTGGGATTATTGCTTATTTTGTTCACTGTTACATTCGATATGATATAACCTCGAGTGATTGGTTTACTTTTTATTGGTTATGATTTATGAAAAATATGGAATTTTAACCTTTTCCAAATATGGAATAGATGATAAATATCATGCATCATATTAGGCACATAGAAATGTACATTACATGCATAGTAAAATGCCATGTAGTTGCAAATGTAGGTTTCTTGATGTTCTGGATTGTGCGCCTTGAATGTATGCTAGGCTTTTTATTTAGATAGCATGTTTTTGTAATATATTTAACATAATCTGGTGATAATATTCTGTGATTCTATACAAAATAGAATTATATCTGTGTTTAGTGTTTATGATGAAATTAATTTCCTTGTTGATATATAATTGGTTGCTTTTCTAAATTAAGTGTTTGTGATTATGTCGGGAGATAGTTTTCAGATGTAGGGTGTATGATCACATTATAAGTGGAAAATGGTTACTCATGTATCTGAACCCTTTTAAAGGTATGATAAATTTTAATTGTAAAGTGAAATTGGTTGGTATGTGGGATCCAAATTAAAAAAATATAAATTGTACTGGAACTTTATAGGTAGGTAGATGGCCACCCATATGTTTGGACCATTTTTTTACCTTATTATATTTTGAAATGTAATTGGTTTCCATTAATGGGAGCCAATTTTGAATCCATTAAGTTTATTAGTGATTCATGAATTGGGAAATGGAAACCCATATTAAATGTAATGGAATGCAGTACCTTGAGATGTTTATAAATGTGAAAGATATTTATTTTTAACGTGAAATGAATTGGTTAAATTCTTAAAGGTTTTACTAGACCCTAGTAAGGAATTTTGGGGATTTTTTAATGAGATGACCAGATTTCGGTGTATTATGTTTTAAGGAAATTAAAACTGAAATTGGGTTGCGTTTTGATCAATCCAGGTGGGATAAAATCAGATCCTTATAGGCTTCTTTATCTAACAAAAATGAATTTAGATGCTAAATATCCTACTTATGATGGGATTTTAATAAAAGTTTTATGGTTAAAAGTGGGTTTTATAAGACTTTGTTATTTTTTCCTTGCGGAATTTGTTAAAATATTATACCTTGTTATTTATTTTGAAAAATGGTACATTAATTTTTTATGAAATCTTTTGATGATTAAATATTAACATTAAGTATAAAGGGTTTGGTAAGTGAACCTATAGTGGTTTACCCTATTTAAAAACCCTCATGTAAGGGTAGTTAAATATTTTTTGAGTTTCCTTGGAAAATAACCTTTATAAATGTTTTAGATGATCGTATTTTGAGCCTAATGCCTTTTTTGTGTCACCCAGTGTTTGGGTTGGTGCTTGTACTTTGTAATGGGCTAGCCCATGGTATGTAGCACCCTTAGAATTAAAAATCCCTTCTTGTGTTGTGAGATTTCTGATGATTTGTGTCATTTACCTTAATAGGACTTTCAATTTTAATGTGACATCATTGTTTGAATGGGTGGTCATGTCTTTCTTAACCTTGTTATGGTTCTGAGCATCGGGTAATATTGATTTTCAGCAGGTCAGACATGCCTCAGTCTTGGGTGGCTGCTTCATAGGTCATTTGATCCTTTCTTCTTCTTAGTAATAGACTACAATTCAGGGTTTCTTCCTGGATCATGGTTTTATTAGGCGATGCAACTCTAAAGTAAATCTCGTGTGTTGTTGCATAGAGTCTCGGGTCATCTCTTTGTAGAGTTACCTGAGTATTAAAGAATTAGTTTAATCTTAATGCTTGGGATGGATTTCAGATGACTTGGGAATTTTGATGTGATGGTCTCATTACATTGACATTATTTGTATGTTTTTATATTGTGATTGTATCTCAGTAAATCATCACAAACTTTTTTAAGTGTTTTGATATAGCATGCTAATGAGTGGATGTTTTTTTCATTTTCCAACTAGGACACTCTTAAGGTTCAGATTATTGTGTTCATCCTGGTAAATTTATCCTACCATATAGAAGGATTACAAATTAAGGAAGAAATTTTTTAAATTTTTGATCGTACCAGAATTACTTTGAGAATTTCAAGTTTTAATTACATGTTGATGCTTGCTCGGCATCACGATGAAGATGAGGTTTACTATGTATGAAAACTCGGGAAAACACCATGAGTCTTTTAGGACATCTGTAACTCCCCGAGCTTCCACGATACGCTTCTCTTTTAATAACGCAATAGCTTGCATTGTACGCAAGTTCCAGATTCTAACACACCACAACCAATCAAAGTAGCTGTTATGAATAGAAATACCTAATTTTTGAAATTTTATAAATTTTATCATTCCAAATGGACTTCGTTTTTCGATTCATTATATCGAAATTATCCTATGTTGAATTTTTGTTATTTATCCGAGAACATCCAAGTTTTTTGAATAGTGAAAAATACTTAAAAACAACTTTTTTAATCAAAATAATTAATAGAGATAAATTATACTATTGAGTGGTTTTAAAGTATAATTAGAATATATTTTTACCATTTTATCCAATGGTGGTCATTATTAATTTCACTTTGAAATTCGACATAAACAATTGTCAATCTTTTGATATATATTGTTTCTTAAAAACACGTTGTTTGTTGTGAAAGCGGGAATTAATTTTAAAATTAATTAAAGCAACTTATATGTTCGGAATTTTTTAAAATAAAAATCATTTTTGAATTCGGAATATCAATTATAGCTTAGGGTGAAATTTTGGCATTGTTCTGAAAAACATCAATTTTTGATGAATAGTCAAACCACTAAGTGGTAGTTAAAAAACTGATTTTTCGTTTAAATGAAACATTACCACTTCTGTGATTTGATTTTCAAAAATCCAACATACATGGTTGTCATTAGGAAGTATAATGTTGTTCAATGGGATTAAAATAATTTTTGGTGAATAGTAACTTTTAAGTTTAATTAATCACGATTAAAGGTAATTAGTGAAATTTAAGGTAAAAATGATATTATAAAAATATGAAAATACCTTTACACTTGTCCTACCCCTATTTTATGTGTCATGGAAGACCAAGACAATCCATGGGTCAACTTGGGGACCCCATTGAGCCACTTTGGTAGGAAAATGACATAAATAACTTTTATTTAAAGTTAAAATAAAAATGTCACAAACATGAGTTGTTTTACTAAAAAAAATTAAATGGGGTTATACAAGTAATATTATTTCCCATAAATTTTAATTAGAAATCTATAACGATTTCCTACATCAGGATATTTTTTTTATAATTTTTAGACATTAAATAAATTAAATTATTTGTGACACAATTATGATGCAGCGATTACCTCATTAATTAACGATTTAAATAAAATGAAAAGATAATGTAAAATCCAAGGCTTAAACTTGTCAAAAACCTATTGGATGAGTATATTTGGAACCCATATCACCTCAGCCTCGAATTATATAAGTTTGGGACCTTTAAAATCCGAAACTCATTATATAATAATGTAACATTTCCTTACTTTCCAAGAGTGCCCTTCCTCTCCACTTATAAAAGGCTCCAACCACTACCACCTTATTCACACCTTCAAAGCCTTTTGGAATGGCCAAACTCTGCCAAAATACTCTCCCAACTTCCCTCTCTTACTCCTATAAGCCTCAATTTGTGAAAATGTATTCCCAAGGAAGCCATTGAGCTCAAATCAAAAAGTGTTACCCGTTTTAAGGTAATGTCTTATCTTATGTTATTTTTTTTCATTTTGCTTCTCCAACCCCCTAAACTCTTTTTATTATTTTATTTTGTAAAAACACCAGTATCATAAATATACTAGGATGTTGTTATAATAAGGATTATAGGTACACTTACACACCCCTACATCTAATGGTTAAAGAACATATTGTTTCTGTGGATGGTGAATTTCTGCCTCACGAAACGATGGTTGTTCAACACTCATATAACACCTTAAAAGGTGGCCATTAAGATGTCATTTTATTTATATATGATATATAACATGTTTATGTTTTTCTTAAGATTATGTATTTCTCATTTATGGCATACCTTTATGGTTTCCATTATGGGTAAACTCGATATTTTCATTAGAGGAAGTGCGGACTACCGCCCCCTCAAAGTGATTTGAATCGTTAATGACATATGTGGGATGTATAAAGGATGGATTAAATGGTATTATACATTATATTATACTGGAATTATATTATACATTTATATAATTATAATTTCACTCCAATAAATACGAAATAGAAATGAAAGTAGTGTTCATGCGTACGTACGGCTTACCGTCTCCATGAACGGTGCATTTAATTTATTACCACTAAATGTTATGTAATATTATAAATGGATGTATATACTGGATATATATGATATCTAAATCATGAATATAATTCCGGATATAATGGATATTTCACCTCGAAAACAACTTGTAATTATAAGAAATTTATTTTTGACTCAAGTACCAAAGATCGACAAAATGACCGTTATTAACTTAAATAATTACATAATGTTTATAAAATGGTAATAAGTGATATAAAAAGAATAATGAACTTTAAAAATGCTCTTAATCAAGTATAAATTAACTCTAATTTATTATTCAGGAGGTTAAAGAACGATCAAGTCAGGTCAGATAAGAGGTAAGGGAATTTCTTAACCCAATTTCCATTCTTTGGGTTAATCTCCTACTTTCAAATTATGTCATGATATTATTATGTCATGTCTTGTATTTGTAATTTCTTTATGTGTATTTATAATGAATACACATAATAGATCTATTTTATTTTAAAAATGATCTTTTTAAGGACTTCGTCTCAATCTCCTTTCATTGAGGCATATTTGTTTTTATACACACCATTCATTTATATGGTGAATAAACCCCTTTGACCATTACTTTTATTCAAAAGCAACCTTTTTATTCGAAGCGCTTTTACTAAATCTAAAAAGGAATGTTTTTTCATACGTATGCAGCGACAACGACTTCTCCTCCCCCGTGACTATTATTTGAGTTTCGGCTTCCTCTCTAAGCAATAATTTTTTTAAATGAAAAATAAATACCATGTTTTACTTATCTTTTATTTTGTTATTGAAAATGGTTTTGATAATGTTTTTATTATATCAATGTGTTGTATTTATATATTGTGATTGAAGTGTGGAAATATTATGTTCCCTTTATGCATGTTTTATGTGATACAATTATGTTATGGTTTATGATATGTTTAAACCTGTTCATGTGAGGAATGCATTGGACTTAATAAGTGACGGGTGGAGCCTGCTATAGCTTCTCGATGCATCGGTAGGTCTCATGAGACAAACTAGTGTCTTGGAACGAGGCCTTGACAAAATCTTATTTTTGGTTTGGCACGAGGCCTTGACTACGTGGTTATGATAGTCTGGCATTATGCATTCCATCATTATGAAAGTGGTTATTGATTTTGCATGGGATTATTCGACTAATAGAATATCCAGGTGAGTAAGTAAATGGCATTATTTAATTTTATTTTTGCCATATCATGCTGAAGTTCAAGTTTAAAAAGTCTTTTGTTTTAGTTATACATTGCCTTAAATGTTAATTTTTATTTATGAATGCTTCCGCAATATTGTTATCCTTACTGACCATCTGATCTCACCCCTTTCAATGTTTTAATATTTTCCAGGATGTCAAGAAGTATTTTATGAATGACCTGGAGGGATAGTCAGAAGAGGATATGTGTGTGGACTATGGAGACTTTGTTATTGTAGTTTTTCACTTTTTGATGTAATGTAACACTTATTAATGTATCTAGTGTTTCCAAGGATACTAAACTAAATGGTCTTTCGAGACACGATCTTTTGTGATCATGCCAATGTTATGAAGTAATGCACCGAATCTGGGTAACTGGGTTTGGGGCGTTACAGTTGGTATCAGATGCAGTTTAGTACTAACCTTGGAATCTAGATTTAGATAAACTCTGATTAGAGCACATATCCCGAAGATAGACTTTGAGGATTAGTATAGAAGAACATCCTAGAATTTTGGTATTATAGAGATTTTGTGTGTTTTCCGAGCAATACATCCCTGTCTGGATACGAGCAGGTAGAGGCGGATCTGGCATAGATGTACCTAGAGGTAAAACCCAAAAACACCACTTTCATCTAGACTCGAATAGGAACTGGTTCATGACAACAGGCCTTGCTGCACTCTTGGTTACGACACTCCCGGGGGATATGCTTAGGATAATTCTTGTTTTCATTACAAACCACTATGAAGGGTTATGAGTATATACTTCCTCAACGAAAACATTTTTATGATTATGGATTATATCCATAAATAGTTAAATTTATGTTAAGTATTTTATAAGTATGGAATTATGTATTTTGATTCATAAACTAATATAGTTTATGCCATTGTTTAGAAATGGCGCCTAGTGGAAGGAATGGAAACCGTATCAATGCACGCACTCCATGTAGGGATTTCCCTCCTGATCAAGATAATTATTATGGAGCTAAAGATACAACTAGTGCTGATCAACTTATTACCATACTGGGAAAACTCACTCAGGTTATGAATAATAACCTTACTCGTATGGAGCACCTTGATCCGCAATGTGGAGGATCAATTTTAGACCGCTTCATGAGGAAACAACCCCCAACATTCAATGGAATTACAAATCCCTTAGTAGCTGACCAATGGATAAATTCCTTAGAGAAAATATTCCATTCCTTTGGGAGTAGTGAAAGGGAAAAGGTTACCATGGTAGTTTACCGCCTTACTGGAGATGCCGATCAATGGTGGTCGTTGATTCAAAATACAAAGTAAGATGAATAAGTATCAAGTATGGAATGGAGAGAGTTCAAGAACTTTTCTTAGAAAAATACTTTCCTCATGACCATCGAGCAGATATGGAAATGAAATTTCTGAGTCTGAGACAAAAGGAGGATGATAATGTCGCAAAGTATGAGGCCAACTTTACAAGGTTAGCGAGGTATGTTGCAGATTATATACATAACCCAAGAAGTAAGATTGATTGTTTCTTTGATGGGTTAAAATCATTTCTCCTTCGAGCTTTAGTATCACAATCCTTCTCATCATACGAAGATACTGTCTCGTGTGCTATCAAGATAGAAAAGTAATTCTCTAAGTCTTATGACAATAAAGTAAAGCAAGAGAAGAAGAGAACGGTGGAACAAGAGACAGATAAAGGGAAAAGGGGAAAGAAGGATTTTCCATTATGCAATAATTGTGGGAAGAATCACCCTGGTACTTGCCTTAAAGGAATGGGAGTTTGTTATAAATGTAGACAAAAAGGTCACCAGGCTCGTGATTGCAAGGGAAAGAAAGAGGTTATCAATGTTGAATGCTACAATTGTAGGGAAATGGGGCATTATGCCAATGAATGTCCTAAGCGTCAGGGAAACATACCTCAGAAAAGGCCAAGGGATCAAATACAATCTTATGATGTTGCTATAGTTGAAGTGGAATAATTAATGTATTGGTGCTTTTGGACTCAAGCATTATATTCTGGTTATAAGGATAATGTGATATATATATATATAAGGATTGTACTGCAGTACATGTTGTTTTCATTAAGGATTTAATATGATGAAGGTAATCATATTTTTATTATGTGACAATAAGAAAAAAATTTCTTTGTTTGGGGAATCTGATGTTACAATTGATTTTGGAATTTAGAGACCTTTTAGAGAAAGTCTGGATATAGGTATTTTGGATAACTATAAAGGTTGGAATGAATTAAGATGAACATTGGATAGTATTGTTTATCGTTAAAACATTTCTGATGATTATTTATGGAATATTATAATACTATAGTTTTAGGAAAAGGAAAACCTGTAGGCTGGGGCATAACCCGTCACATTGGAAAAAGCTGCAGGAATCGAACCCACAACCATAGTGCAACAAGCCTCTATTACCTACCACTAGCCTACAGGAAGTCCCTGGTTATTACAAAATAGTTTTCCTAATCTAAATGGTATGTGGTAATATTTATAACCATATACAATTAGGATAAATAGAATATTTTTTAGTTCTGTTACCATTTGGAGTGAAAGATGAGTTTGTGTTAAAAATTTATTAAAGATTGAAAGTCTACATGACAAGTAAGTATATTTCCTTACATTATTAGTAAATCTTTTAAATAAATTCCTCAACCTTATGAAAGGTAACTTAAAACAAAAACGTTGCCGGTTATCTTTTCCAACTGGGGATTCAATGATCGTTCAACCAATCACACGTTTGTGACTTTCTTATTGTTAACATTCTCCTAATCCAGTTTTCTACAACTCTCTATCAGACCTTGATGGTTTGTTTTTCTTCCATATCCATATTTTCACAGAATCCTAGTATGGGCTATCTCGGGTGACCTTTGTACTTAACTTTCTTTCTTTTAAAGTTATATTATTATTAACCTTATTTCTGATCTGGGTTTTCCACAAAGGTATTTTCTATTTTCAACCTTTTATTTTCAAAGAAAAAGTTCAAATTGCGAGGACACAATTTATTGAAGGAGGGGAGAATGTAACACCCCAAGCTTCCACAATACGCTTCTCTTTCAATAATGAAATAGCTTGCATTGTACGCAAGTTCGAGATTCTGACACACCACAACCAATCAAAGTAGCCGTTATGAATTGTAATACATAATTTTTGAAATTTTACAAATTTTATCTTGCCAAATGGACTTCGTTTTTGGATTCTTTATATCTAAATTAGCCTATGTTGAATTTTTGGTATTTTTCTGAGAACTTCCAATTTTTTTTGAATAGTGAAAAATACTTAAAAACATCTTTTTTAATCAAAATAATTTATAGTGATAAATTATACTATGGAGTGGTTTTAAAGTATAATTAGAAAATATTTTTACCATTTTATCCAATGGTGGTCATTAGAATTAATTTCACTTTGAAATTGGACATAATCAATTGTCAATCGTTTGATATATATTGTTTCTTAAAAACACGCTATTTGTTGTGACAACGGGAATTAATTATAAAATTAATTAAAGCAACTTATATGTTCGGAATTTTGTAAAATAGAAATCATTTTTGAATTCGGAATATCAATTATAGCTTAGGATGAAATTTTTCCATTGTTCTGAAAAACATAAATTTTTGATGAATAGTGAAACCACTAAGTGGTAGTTCAAAAACTGATTTTTTGTTTAAATGAAACATTACCACTTCTGTGATTTGATTTTCAAAATTCCGACATACATGGTTTTCATTAGGAAGTAAAATTTGGTTCAATGGGATTAAAATAATTTTTTGTGAATAGTAACGTATAAGTTTAATTAATCACGATTAAAGGTAATTTGTGAAATTTAAGGTAAAAATGATATTATAAAAATATGAAAATACCGTTACAATTGTCCTACCCCTATTGGATGTGTCTTGGACGACCATGAAAATCCATGGGTCAACTTGGTGACCCCATGGAGCCACTTTGGTAGGAAAATGACATAAATAACTTTTATTTAAAGTTAAAATAAAAATGTCACAAACATGAGTTGTTTTACTAAAACAATTTTTAAATGGGGTTATACAAGTAATATTTTTTCCTATAAATATTAATTAGAAATATAAAAATATTTCCTACATCATGATATTTTTTTATAATTTTTAGACATTAAATAAATTAAATTATTTGTGACACAATGATGATGCAGCGATTACCTCATTAATTAACGATTTAAATAAAATGAAAAGAAAATGTAAAATCCAAGGCATAAACTTGTCAAAAACGTATTGGATGAGTATATTTCAAACCCTTATCACCTTATCCTAGAATTATATATGTTTGGGACCTTTACAATCTGAAACTCATTATATAATAAAGTAACATTTCATTACTTTCCAAGAGTTCCCTTCCTCTCCACTTATAAAAGGCCCCCAGCACTACCACCGTATTCACACCATCAAAGAATTTTGTCTCAGCCAACCTCTGCCCAAATACTCTTCCAACTTCCCTCTCTTACTCCTAGAAGCCTCACTTTTGGAGGGAGTATTCCCAGGGAAGCGTTTGAGCTCAAATCAAAAAGAGTTTCCCGTTTTAAGGTAATGTCTTATCTTATGTTATTTTTTTTCATTTTTCTTCTCCAACCCCCTAAACTCTTTTTATTATTTTCTGTTGTAACAAAAACAGTATCCTCAATATACTAGGATGTGGTTATAATAAGTATTAGAGATACACTTACACACACCTATATCTTATGGTTAAAGAACATATTGTTTCTGTGGATGGTGAATTTCTGCCTCACGAAATGATGATTTTTCAACACTCATATAACACCTTCAAAGGTGGCCATTAAGATGTCACTATATTTATATATGACATATAATATGTTTTTGTTTTACTTAAGCTTCTGTATTTTTCATTTATGGAATACCTTTATGGTTTCCATTATGGGTAAACGCGATATTTTCATTTGAGGAAGTGCGGACTACTGCCCCCTCAAAGTGATTTGAATCGTTAATGCCATATGTGGGATGTATAAAGGATGGATTAAATGGTATTATATAGTATATTATACTGGAATTATATTATACCTTTATATAATTATAATTTCACTCCATTAAATACGAAATAGAAATAAAAGTAGCGTTCATGCGTACGTACGGCTTACAGTCTCCATGAACGGTGCATTTCATTTCTTACCTCTAAATGTTATGTAATATTTTAAATGTATGTATATAATGGATATATATGATATCTAAATCATGAATATAATTCTGGATATAATGGATATTTCACCACAAAAACAACTTGTAATTATAATAAGTTTATTTTTGACTCAATACCAAAGATCGACAAAACGACCGTTATTAACTTAAATACTTACATAATGTTCATAACATGGTAATAAGTTATATAAAAAGAATAATGAACTTGAAAAAGGCTCCTAAGAAAGTATAAATTAACTCTAGTTTATTATCCAGGAGGTTAAAGAACGATCAAGTCAATTCAGATACAAGGTAAGAGAATTTCTTAACCAATTTCCATTCTTTGGGTTAATCTACTACTTTCAAATTATGTCATGATATTATTATGTCATATCTTGTATTTGTACTTTATTTATGTGTACTTATAATGAATACACATAATAGATCTATTTTATTTTAAAAATGATCTTTGTAAGAACTTAATCTCAATCTCCTTTCATTGAAGCATATTTGGTTTTATAAACACCATTCATTTATACGGTGTATAAACCCCTTTGACATTTACTTTTATTCAAAATAAATATTTTTATACGAAGTGCTTTTACTAAATGACAAAATGAATGTTTTTTCTTACGTATGCGGAGACAACGAATTCTCCACCGCCGTGACTATTATTTGAGTTTTGGCTTCCTCTATAAGCCATAATTTTTTTAAAAGAAAAATAAATACCATGTTTTACTTATCTTTTATTTTGGTATTGAAAATGGTTTTGATAAAGTTTTTATTATATCAATGTGTTGTATTGACATCTTCTGATTGAAGTGTGAAAATATTATGTTCCCTTTATGCATGTTTTATGTGATACAATTATGTTAGGGTTTATGATATGTTTAAACCTGTTCATGTGAGGAATGCATTGGACTTAATAAGTGACGGGTGGAGCCCGCTATAGCTTCTCGATGCATCGGTAGGTCTCATGAGTCAAACTAGTGTCTTGGCATGAGGCCTTGACAAAATATTATTTGTGGTCTTGGCACGAGGCCTTGAATACGTGGTTATGATAGTCTGACATTATGCATTCCATCATTATGAAAGTGGTTATTGATATTTCATGGGATTATTCGACTAGTAGAATATCCATGTGAGTAAGTAAATGGAATTATTTAATTTTATTTTTTCCATATCATGCTGAAGTTCAAGTTTAAAAAGGCTTTTGTTTTAGTAATACTTTACCTTAAATGTTAATGTTTATTTATGAAATCTTCTGCAATATTGTTATCCTTACTGAGCATCTGAGCTCACCCCTTTAAATGTTTTAATATTTTCCAGGATGTGAAGAAGTATTTTATGAATGACCTATAGGGATAGTCAGAAGAGGATATGTGTGTGGACTATGGAGACTTTGTTATTGTATATTTTTACATTATGATTTAATGTAACACTTATGAATGTTTATAGTGTTTCAAAGGTTACTAAACTAAATGGTCTTTCGAGACATGATCTTTTGTGATCATGCCAATGTTACAAGTAATGCACCGACTCTGGGTAACTGGGGTTGGGGCATTACAACATCAGTGGTTAAGTCTAGAGTGATAAAAATTCCTTGGGTATTACATGTAATTATTTGGTTTAGTGTTGGTGCACAAATAGGTGAATCCAAGCTTCTTCCATAAAGACGACTAGTTGTGGTTTGACCATTTTTCCTTCTATTAGTTGGGTGTGTTTGACTGGAAACTGTTCCAACCTACCTAGTGTATTCTGTTAATAGATGAGCATGTACCCTATCTTGATGTAATCCTATATACACTAAGAGAGCATTTGCCTTACACCACGCTAAATATTTAAAAGGTGTTGAGCTTTCAGGGTGATCTTTATTAGTGTTACATGATGATGGATGGTTCGTATCGAGGCATGATAATTCCTGGCTGATTCTTGGGTTCCCAAGAAGGAATTCCATGGCCAGACTCATGGACTCTAGCCAATTCAGATTAATTGCATCAGCTTCCTAAGAAGAACATCTTCTAGATAAGTTGTCCAAGTGGCTCGACTCATTATCTCTCTCTTGTTCAATGTTTTCAGTCATAATAAATCGTTTTAAATCCATTTTCCAAGTGGAGGAAAGTGTGGTTTCATTGTCAGTTGTGTCTCCTATGAATTATTTCATGACCATTTTATACTAGTTCAATTATGATCTGACCATTATTTTTAATAAAATAATTTTCAGAGTGTCATTATGATTCTTCGAGGCTTGATTTTTATCGAAATATTTCCAGTGGAGGTACGGTGGCTTATATTTGACCCCTTTCTTATGTTAAGTCCTATGGTGGGGAGAAACATTAGTCAATTGTTTATCGATATGATGACATGATCATGTCACTATCTTAATGGGATTGTGTAAGCTCCATTTTAGTGTTCTTGTTTGAATGCGAGCTTCGTCTTGGTTTTTATGGTTTATGTGTTTAATACTTAAGAATTGCTTTAAGGTGTGTTGGGTATTGGAAACGCAATGCAACCATTTTAACAAAACATCACAACCCATGTAGGTCGGGTGATGTTTTCACTATTTCTAAAGGATTGTCTAAAATGAGAAACATTATGGTGGGGAGATTGTAGAGTCCCATGTTTTTGAATCGGACTACAATGTGATGGTTTTTGAACTTCTTGAATTATTGAATGAGTTATTTTTAAAACTAAGCCACAGAATAGAATTTTGAGAGATATAAGATTTCAAACTGATGTTTTTGGACTTTGGTGAAGGCCATAGAACCTTCATATGTTTATTGAGGTCGTTTGGGAGAGTCGAACATAGAAAGGTAGATTTCAAAGGACCTGTAGTGGGCGTACGATTTGTCTGAATATCGTGTGCCCCATATCAATATCTATGAGGCTTGATTCAGGTGGAAATAGGATTTCATATGGTATGCACATAGTTTTCCTAACCATGCATCTTAAATTTTGCGAGGGGTGTCTCTTAAGTTGAGGGGTTTTTCAGAGTCGGTGCACGCTTTGGATAACCTTGTTTCTCAAATCGTGTAGTGTAGTATTTTTTTAAATTAAATTAAAAATAAAAAAAATTGAACACTTTCCTGAACCCCTCTTTTTCTCTACCCTCATTACATAGAACCTCGAAGGTGGTTCCCCTTCAATGCATTCCACCCACACTTGACACATCATAGGATCTTCATTTTTTGTGGGATCTCTCATTATTTCACGCATGATCCTTCACGGTATGCCCTCTCCTTCCATCTCCCCCACTTTACTGGATTCATTTCGGCCAATCCATACGCCCATAGGGTTTTTCGAAACCATATGACTTTTGAGATGACCGGATTTTGGTTTTCCTTTTGGTGTTAGATTGTGCAGGAAGTCTTTTACAATGTGTTCATGTGTGTTCTGACAACTGTCGATGAAGGAAAAGCAGTTCGACTTGATTCGGTTCATCACCGCCATCTGAGATAATATTTTCTTATTTTTTATTTGATTTTCACTATCTAAATTAGAGTATTTAGATGTATTAAGGTTCCTTGTAATTAATGTTTAGAGAATTCGTCACTATTGTGTGATTTCAGGTTGCCTAGTCTAAGGTGACTCTGGCATATGCATATGCAAGTATATATATATATATATATATATATATATATATGTGGGTTACTAATTAATGTGTATATTTATCAATGTAAGGGAATAAACTTTTATAGGGATAGGTGTTCCCCTATATTCATATGAAAAATTCATATGTAGGTGACTGGAGATAGGTATATGCATATATGCATATATGTAAGGATCCCCCTGTGCATGTTCATGGAAATGAGGGTGTGTGCATAGGTGATAGGTGTACTTACATGTGTGTGAAGGTGCATATGATTAGTGGAGGAGAAAATTCTTTCTAGTTAGAGATCAGCAATAGTCGAGTTTTTGACTTCGATCCACCCTGAGGTAGTGTCCCTTTCCGTGTCCTAAATTTTTATAAATGCTTTAATAAATTGTTTGAAGGGATTTTGTTAGAATTTAATTCATCAAGTGATGTATTTATACTAAAATCCACATAAATGTTAATTTATCATGTTTCATGATTTAAAATTATAAATTTAATAAATTATTTCTGTGATAATCAATATCATGTTTCTATAATAATACTCCTCCAATGAAGGCGCATTGTCTTCAAGATAAAATAGTGAATAAACTATAATTCATTCCTGGTTGTTGTATTGATATTTATTTATTTCCATGATGTTAAGATTTAAATATTATATGTTTAGTTCATGACCCCTAATGGAAATACAAGAATAGTGTTTTACTTTTAAAATGAGAAAATATCCAAGGTAACTTCTAAGTGCTTGTTACGGTTTTTAGTTTTGAATTACCCATGTAGTTGATTGCCTTTTTCAATTGGCACCACTTAAGGAACCCATGGCGCCAAATTTTTACAATTAACATGATTTGGTAAGTTGAATGAGTTGAATTATGTGAAATGGTTAATGCATGATGATTAACCTTCAAATGAGATTATAAAATAATTTTGAATGCATTGAATATTATTAACACCTTGGGTGACACATGGATTCCCAAGTTGGAATTACATGGATTGACTCAATGTATTATCCTAATTATACCTTGGGTGATACAAATATTCCTATGTAGAAATTCCATGGATGGAATCATGTTCATAAATTAATAATAGCTTTCATGTATGTAGCACCCCATACCATGTTAATGGAAGGTAGATAAGTGAAACATAAATTTTAAATATATCTTAAATGGAATAAATGAATTAGTGCATTATACATGGACTTATCACACAAATTAGGGGAAAAGAGTAAACAAAATAAAATATAAGTGAACTCATTATCATACATAAATGTCCCAAATCGAGCACACCTTAGATTCTTATTGGGGAATGCCTTGAGCACTTGGGAACCCCATTCTAATTCATGTATACAATTTTTTTAGGTTGAGACAAACCTAGATCTCTATCCTTTTCTATTCAAAGATTCCCAGTATAACACCATAGGATCCCTCTCACAGTATTAAAGTATGCCTTAGATACACTCCTTGGATCCAGTATTGGAAAGTAGGTGCCATGGTTAAATCCCATAGGGACAAGACACTACTTAGCCCCATTTTAACTTGGACAATACCCTTGGATTCAGTAGGAGTATTATTGCTGAGTACATTGGACTATGATCCTTGGAATACAATTTTACCATTTCTAGGCTACAGTTATTACTGATTTGGCAATCCTTGAGGTGTATGCCACCTTGGTTGTTACCTTGGGACTTCCAAAGTGTATATCATTACAGGTTTTCTTATTACATCATGGAACCCTTACTATTGTTAAAAAATGACATATTTATGAACTGGTCATAACCAATAAATGAACTGGTTACATGTTCAGACAGCATCCAAGGGCTCAAGCAGATATAGCCATCAGTTGTCCTGTAGGAACCTAGATGGGTGATGTTATTTATTTCATTTATTATTTTTTTTCATAACTATACAATATTTAATTTATATTACACTATCGGGAGTGAGCTAGACATCAGTGGGTTTTGGACTTCTAAGATTTATATCTCATACCCTACTCAGGTACCCATGGTATTCGATTAGGCCTTATATTTGTAGTACCTAGGTTGTTTTTTGAGTTCCTCGTACATAATGTTAGGAGAAAAGGATCAAGCTAGAGCTCAGGATACTCAAGGAGATCTCCCGTGGGGATTTGCTATATTTTACTTTTTTGTATTATATTGGGAAGAATGTTGAACTATTTAGTTTGTTCATATATGTATCATCACAAGGCCATGCATTCATCTTTGTGTAAACTAGTGAATGAAAATTTTATTAAATTCAATATAATAATCTATCTTATTCTTCTTTATCATTAAAACATAATTCATTCATTGTTGATTGTTATTTACTCTATTATACTACTACACAACTTTAATAAGGGAGTATATTCTCCCCATTATCACCTACTGATAACCTCTCTACTATTCAGACCCCTGTATTTTATAGGGAGGCATGATTGAGGTCATGTGGTGACCAGTCCAGCCATCTTCTTAGTGGTGATCTAGGTCAGGACATTATAAAAGTACAAAAAAGTGATAAGGATTCGAATATAAAATGATATATGGACTTAATATCATCATAATATAATATTTTGACATGTTTTTTCAGTATTTTTCACCTTATAGATTTGATATAATTTTGGGAAAACATCCCTCAAGGTATCATTAAATCATTTTTCAGGTGATTTTTTTTGTTGACAAAGTGGTCCTTTGTGCTGTGTTTGTTGACAATGCAAACCATGGAATAAAAATTTGCTGGAAAAGGGGGTTTCATGGTGGAATGTCAACTTCAAGGTATGTGGTTAACGATCCATGTTTGATTCATGAATTTCGACAATAGAATGGTCCATCTGGAGGCGGTTCAAAACGAACAGATTCAAAGTGGAGCTGTTTTCTAGTGTTCGCCAAATTTTAGACCTCAAAATCGACAAATGGAGAAAAGTGTTTTTGGAAAATGGAATTGTGTACTGGTGTCCTAGAGTCTTGGAAACATGCATTTCATATGTTTTTTAGATCAAAAAATCAAAATATTTCAAAGGAAAGAGGGGTGCTCAAGTTTTCGGTTTTTTCGCGCAAGTCACTTGCGCGATAGAGACTATGGCGGCTGGACTTGCACGCCGAGAGGAAACATGTGCGCCAGCACTCAGGGTGTTCAAATTCATATAAATAGACATCTAACCCTCCTCATTCGGTGTTAGTTCAACACATAGAGAAAATCAGAGCTCCCGTCGCACAGGTGTAGTTTCCGCGCAAGTGGTGGTGTGGTTGCGCAAGTATAAAGATATTCAGAAGCTGCGTGCCAGTAGATAGTTATGCGCCCAAGGTGGTTTGGTCAAGAAAGGTTGTGAGTCGCCCATGGTTTGAGTTGGAGAAGGGGGTATCGTGCATGTGGTTTTGTGACACTTGCGCGCCAGGTTTTGAAGAAGCGTGACAGTTGATGATTGCATGTCAAAATTCGTTTGGGTATAAAAGGGTGTGAGTAGCGCATGTTTGGAGTTGAAGAAGCGATTGTCACAAAAGTGGGTGAGGTGAACATGCGCTTCAGTTTGAACATGCACGCCAGCTTGGAGAAGGGCACCAAGTATTGTTGAAGCATGACAGTCATTTTAGAGCTACGTGAAAGCTGGAAGATTGCCCGATACATATGGTGCAAAGTGAGATTCATCTACAGGTGAATGTTTGACTTCAACAGAGAATCTACAAAAATCAAATGATACATTAATTAGTGATAATGAAGAGACCTACAAGTCTATAAACTGTGAGTGAATCTTCTTAAGAATTATTGTGCACACTTCAGTTGATAGAGCAGTGAGCTTTCATTTTGTGAGTGGTTGTAAACCAGGAGGGACAGTGAGTCCGCTCCGAACGTGTAAATAAATGTGTTCTTATAGTGTAATTTTTACATCGGCACACATCCGGTGTATTCTCCTTGGATGTAGCCCAATGAGGGTGATCCATGTAAAAATCGTTGTGTCCAGTGCATGCTTTACGTTTTATTCATACGCTGCATCAGGAATGAGAGAGAAGAGAGTTTTGTCTAACAACAAAACAAGATCAAAAGGGGCAAATGTTTTAATTTGTCATACCATGATTCACCCCCTTTCAAGGTATATAGCCCAGTGGACCTAACATTGACGTTAGTTAACATACTTTAATTTTAATTATGGAAACCATTTATTTAGTATTAAAATGTGGTAATTTATACATATAAAAGGTAAATTGGACTATAAATGAATAATTTGTGACATTGTATACCAAATAATAATATTTTCTAAATTTTCTTATTTTTTTATGATTTATAAATAAATTAATAAAATATTATTTTGATAAAATATCATTAATGTCAATTTTGACACTATTCATTACTTTGGCCTTTAGAGAAAGAAAACAGTAAGATAACATTGAACCGAAACATTATATTCGCCTAAAATATGTCATAATCATCCAAAATAAATTTGGATGACCATAATTAATTCAAATTTTATTTTGTTTTAATATTCATAATATCATTTATTTGATTGTGTCATTAATAATGAAATTAATGTATCCTTATTGTTAAATTATTTAAGGTAATTATTTATTCACTAGAAATTAAAGATTAAAAACAATGATATATATATAAACTGTTTATCTTTAAAAATAATATATATATTAGAATATATCATCTGAATTGTAGCATGTTAAATATAATATATTTATTAAAATATGAAAATTCCATTTTGTTTTTTCATTAAATAAAATATTATAAATATCATAACCTCATCCAATTGGTTCCCAAAAATAATAAATAAATTTATATCATGAAAATATGTTTATTAAATTTAAAATGGATTCTTTTATTCATTCACAGCCTACCATTTTTCCCATGTGGACACATTAGAGATATATAACACAATGAAAGTGACATTTGTAATTTTCTTTAATTTAAATTATATAAAAAACATTATCCTGGGAAAGTGTCCATTAAATAACTTCAATAAGAACCTTATGTGTTAGGGGTTGGAAATAAATTAATAAATAATTTTTTTAACGTTTTTGGGTAATTTTCTAACCATTATCATTTTATTGTTAACCTAAATTACCGAGTTTTCACTTTAATGTGGTAAAACAATATACCAATGCTACTATTCATATTGACCAAAAATAAAATTAATAAATTTAATAATATTGAAAATTATGAATGTAAATATGAAATCAATTTTTAAATATTATAAACATAGAATTTTGAAAATTTATTCTAAATGTAATCCTGCAAAATGAAAGGAAAAATAGTTTTATTAAAAAATGTATTTTTAACCCAAAATATTTACTTATTGGAAAATAATATGTAAGGACGAATGAATATAAATAAATTATATTATTTATAACTAAAGGGTTTTTAATTTCCATTTATATTAAAATAAAATCATAATGAGGCTTTATTACAATGAAATTTCTTATTTAATAAAAGTTGTATTTTCACTATTCACTAGATAATTGATATTTTCTGAAAAATAATAAAAATCCACCCTAAGTTAATTTTTACATTAAACTTTTAATGATTAATTTTATTTATCCCAAAGAATTTTTAAAACATTCAATATTTAGATTTAAAACAAGTGTGCCATTAAAAGGTTCTAAAACTGCCTTAAAAAATATATCCTTTTATGTGTAAAATTTGATTTATTAAAATATTATGCCTCTAAAATATTTTGGATTAATGCCAAAATATTTTATATAAAATATATAATATAAATTTTATAACATGATTAATACTATTAATTCTCACCAATTTAATGACTATGGTTATAATGGTTTCATTTTAAATAGTTTACCATGGTTTTAAACTCGGTGTTGCATGAAAAATAAGATATCAAATGTGTTAAATTTAAAAAGTGACTTTCCATAAAATCAAGAGGTTTTACACTCTCCCATCCTTCAATAAATTTCATCTTCTCAATTTAAAATTTTACTTTACAATTAATAGTTTTATACTTGAATGTTTTTTGTGGGAAGTCCCGCATTGTAAAATGGGTTATAAAACATCTTCTAAAAAAGTGGAAAAGAGAAATATGAAGGTCACCACAAAAATAGGATTCTAAACATTGAAAAAATTCATGGATATATGGTTAAGGAATAGAAATATAACAATCATTTTCTGATGGGGTGTGATATAGAACATGGATTTTATAAATTCAACCATCACAAAACTATAAATTTGTGACCAATTAAAAGAGCATTAATTTATTAATAAGAAAATAAAATGGACATTGTTTTGTTCTAAAATAATTTTCCTATATTTGAGGGTTTATATTACTATTCATATAATCACCTAGGAAAATAAACATAATTGATTACTTTTGATGTCACAATCTCGTTCTTTGGTGGTTCTTTGTTCTATAATTACTTCATATTATAAATATGGTGACGAACATTTAAGAAGAAATGTTTTTCCTAATGAACTTTTATGATTCATAATATTTACAATTCATTCCTTCGACATTTAAATTTTTACAGAATCCCAAATATTTATCAAATTATATCAAATGTAAAAAATAATAATTTAATCTTTAACAATAATATTCAATTTTTAACTCAATCCTTTCTAAAAGTGACTAATCTAAATAATCATCCAAAATTTGTCTAAATAAAATCAAAGGCAAAAAATTTAGATGGATGGTCACTAAATTTTCAAGATCAACTTAACATAATAGTTATCCAAATAAAGTATCTCTTATTCTAACAGACCAAATATAGTAATATCTTAATCTCTTTTAAACCTTTATGAAAAACATGCATGCTTCCCAGATTAAAATCTTATGTTATTGAATATAGTCCTTAAATCTAAAACATCTAGTAAACCATCAAATCAATAACAACCATAATATTCACCACTAATTTCCCATTAACATATATTTATTATTATCTAATCCTCAAGCACATATTTTGGGTTATTTTTTCTAGATCATGTTTTTTCCATAATATCATCTTACAATACAATCACTGGTCTTGGTTTCTGATGTTATTCATCACATGCATCCAATTAGTTAAGAATAAGTACAATAGTAAAATCATAATTTTTTATATAACTCTTATGAATAGTAAATAATTGATAAAATTCTCTCAAGAAATAATTATATAATCCAAAATAGGCATATTAATCATTCCTCTTTATCATTGGTAGTATCATAAGTTTGAACATGATCCATTGTCCTCTTTTCAGGTATATTACTTTGATAATTGAGATATTGATTTGCGTAGTGTCTCATCTCCTTGGAGTTGAAACATAGGACATTGTAAACCATTTTATTACCCATGAAATCACAATAAGGATGTCTTCTGACTCCACACTTTTAGTAAATTCTCATTCCTTTTAAGAAAGTATTAGGGTGTTTCTTTCCAAAATTATCAGATGTGGGAAAATAATTCTTTCTCTTATTTACTTATCCTTATTATTCTTCGTTGTAATCATGTTCATATGATTCAATTTTAAGCCATTATACTTATATAATTATTTATTTATCTCATTAGAATATTATACTGTGTACTCATATGATGAGAATGTTTTGGACACTTCCTCCCTTTTAAATATTGACATAAGACCATAAAAGATATGATTCTTCTAACTCTTTGGATAATGTGAATTGATGAGGTTCCCATTAAATCTATGAGGTTCCATTTATAAATTATAAAATACATGAGATTAGATCATATCACTATGATTCATACTGTATAGTCCCAAAACTAGTGAAATAATTAACATAAATTAAAATTTTGGCGTAGATAATATCATAATCTTGGTTCTTTGGGATGTTATTATATTGTTATCATAAAATTATATCATAGGTTTATATTCTCTAATATTTTCTCCCTAAATCTAGTTTCCTATATTTCTACTAATCCTACTCTTATACTAACTATAAATACCCTAACCCCAGTAGAACAGTTTTGGTACCTTACTATATTACATTGGTACTAATTACTAGAGATCGCATCCCAAAGGAATTAATAGTTTAGTTGTATTGGTAACCTGGATAAATAAATTAAATTCATATTAAATGTAAAAATATTAAATCCTAAATAATTTATTTCAATAATTCCATTTTTTCACTTAGTATATCCCTGAAAAACCACCACAATATATTTCCTCTTATCCCAGGGAAAATAAAACATAAGAAAAGAGTAAGATCAAATGACCATTAAGGATATAAATACAATGGATGCTATAGTCAATAATTTTTCATAAACAATATAGTAATATGAAAAACTGAAACACATTGAATTTAATAAATAACTTTTGAATACTAAGGAACGAATAAAATATGATCAAATAATCCCATATAAATAATTACATGACAATGAATCATAACCATATATATTATACTAGTATAATCATCGCATAGAATATCAATAAATAGTATCATAATGATGGAATGCATAATTTAGGACATCATAAATATATCATCATGGACTAGGCCAAGAAGTCTATATAATTGGGTAAGTCCTTATTCAAAAAACGGTCTATTTTGTCTCATGAGACCTACCAATGCAACGAATGTCTATAGAGGGCCTCACCCAACAATTTCTATGTCCAATTAATTCATCATATTAAAGGGTTGAAACATAATCAATATATATAATAATATTTAATCTAGAATAAAAAATGTAAATTCTCCATACAATAAACATAATCATAAACCATCCAAATAAATTTTCTGAATGGTGTCAAAATAGTACATCCCCATCAAGATGATCATAAACTATATAGTAAAATATGGTAAATATTATCATAATATATAATCCTAAATGAAGCATATGATTTAATAAAGTATTTTGACATAGATATTATCAAGAAAAATTTATTGAGGAAAATTCCATTTTTAATTTTGAAATCATTTATTCATAAAACTTTTGTAAGATCATAAGAGGTAAAATTTTCCTTGAAAATTTTCTTGTAATATTTTAAATCAATCCTAAAAAAATAATGGCATTATTAATGTGGTAAAATCCTCTAATTCTGTTATATGATTACAAAACATTCCATTTAAATTTCGTAAAACATTCCATATAAAACACATAA
Organism: Viscum album; assembly: GCA_963277665.1. Classification (NCBI taxonomy): domain Eukaryota; kingdom Viridiplantae; phylum Streptophyta; class Magnoliopsida; order Santalales; family Viscaceae; genus Viscum; species Viscum album. The sequence goes on from OY728164.1 coordinate 1,825,221,670, forward strand.
GAAGCCTATTTAAAAAAACATCGAATAAAATTATAAATAAAAATAAAAATTTCCATTATAATACTTTTATATCTAGGAATATAAATATGTAAAATAATATCAAGAATATTTACATGGAGAAAAAGACTGTGAAACTAAATCATTAAATATTCAAAGTGTCTAATACCACTTTAAACATATATATCATAATCCCCATGAAAGAATAAAATTTAACAAAACATTAAATAAAATGAGAGTAAATAAATTCATGATATTATAAGTCAAAGGGTCTGTATATGACCTAATAAAATAAGGTTGGTGTATAAAAATGAAATATGCATCAATAAATAAAGATTGAGATGAAATTCCTTGTCACTTTGTAATCAATCAAACCATATGCCCCATAAAATTAATAGTCATAAAATGAAAAATTGAATAACATGAATATAAATAGATTCATAATATTATATATCAATGGTAATTATATATACACCACACACAAGAAATGACGTTTGAAAAGAAATATATCTCACAAAAATAAAAGTGAGATGAGAAACCCTTACCTTAGGTCCAATTTCCACCGTACATTTCTGAACATAATGTATAATGGTTTTAAACATATTATAAAATTATAATAGAACAATATTAATATTTATGGTATCATATATTATTTTATTATAATGTTTTACAGCTCCTTTGTTAATAATATTTTTTCAATTAACTATTTCGGGCATTAATTACATTGTTCTTCAGGCTTGTTTTGTCGTAAAAGTCTCATTTATATTGTATAGGGTATAGATACAAAGTTTTAAATAATATTTTTAATTTAATAAATATCATATTTAATTAGTTAATACATTTTTAGAACCATTTTTTAATGTTGATCATAGAAAATGAATTACACCACTATGTGGAGACGGTAAGTCCTATGTATGCACGTACAATGATTTTGTTTTTCATGAGATGCATAAGAGGTAGAATATGGTTGTATCATAATCATAAAAACATATTATTATATATATTATACTAGATTTATTACTTTATAATGTAAAAATAATGAATGTGAAGTAAAATAAGAAATGAGTTTGAATGAGTTGGTAAAAATGATTTCCTCTTCTTCGACATACTTTTTTATATCTCTTATAAAAGGATATATAGTTGGTCATTTTAGAGTACCAAGACCTCTAGAACATGGATATGTATTTTATGAGGATAAATTGATATATTTTAGTTGATATATAAAGATCACAGTGGTCAAATGAAATGAATTAATGAGTTCCCTTTTATCATTGAGGTGAGGGGAACCCTTGTAAAACAACGAAAGATTTAATTATAATAAATAAATTTTCTATTCACATAAAACAACATGGCTATAGATTAAAATATAAGATGATATAATTTTCTAATTAATCATAAAATAAAATTTATACATGTTTTTTCATTATTTTTAACCTTATCACATTGATTGACTTTGGTTAACAAATTTGAACTAAATTATGGTAACAAATTATTTAATATTAAAAAATTGGAATTTTTTTATATAAAATGTCAATTAGACCATAATTTTATAATTTATGAAATTTTAGAACAAATAAAAATAATTTATTTAATTTTAAATATTTTTTTTGATTTCTTAATATTTTAATAATATATTATTTTTATAAAATATCATTACAGTCAATTTTGACAACATTCATTACTTTATCCTTATAGAAAACACGAAGGTAAGATAATATAAAAGATTAAATTTTAATACACCACAAATATGTCATAATAATCTAAAAAAATGTGGATAAACTTATTTACTTCAAATTTTATTTATTTTCATGTTTTTATTATAATTTATTTTATTTTTTTCATTAATAAAGTAATTGTTGAATCATCATTGTATAATTACTTAAGGTGTTCATTTCTAAACAAAAAAATACCATGACATAGATAAATCTTTTATATTTTAAAATAATATCTATAGTAGAAGATAGATTCTAAATAACACGATGTCAAAAATAATATACTTTTTAAATCATGAATGTGACATATTTGTCTCCTCTATAAATAAAATAATATAAATTTCATAACCTCATCTAAAAGGATTCCAAAAATCATAAAAATATATATATCATGGAAATTATTTTTTTTAATAACAAAATGGATACTTATATTCATTAGAAATCAACTTATTTCTGCATGTGGACGCATAAGAGATATATATGAAAAAGAAAGCGACATTTGTGATTTTCTTTAATTAAAAAATATTATAGTCATTCTCATGGGAATATATCCATTAAATAACTCATATTTGAATAATAGGTGTTATGGGTTGAATATAAATCATTAATTAAAATTTTTAACATATTTAGGGTAATTTTTTAATCCTTATTATATAATTTTTAACATAAATTACCCAATTTACCCTTAACCATGGTAATAAAAAAGTACCAATCTTACAATTCAAATTGATCAAGAAAAAATGGATCCAATTTAATAAATTTGGAAATAATTATTCCAAATTTTAAATCCATTTTTAAATATTCTAAAAATATATTATTCATAATTTAATTTGAAATTAATCTCGTAAAATGAAATGAAAAACAATTTTATTAAAAAATGTATTTTTATGCCAAAAAATGTACTTATAAAAAATAATATGTAAGGATGAATAAATGATATTGATTATATTATTTATAACTGAATATATTTTATTCTGCATTTGTATAAAATTTAAATCATAACGAGGCTTTAATACAATGAAATTGACATTTTAAAAAAGTGGTATTTTTCACTTTTCATTAGAAAATAATTTTTTTAAAAAAATACCAAAAACTAACAGTAATATAATTTTGACATTCATATTTTACAAATTATGTTTATTTTATCAAATATAATTTATAAAATTTCAAAATTTATATTAAAAATAAGTACGCCAATAGGCGGTAAAAATGTCTTAAGAAAAATATGATCTTTTATGATTAAAATTAGATTTATTCTTATCTTATGGCTCTAAAAAATTTCAATTGAATGTAAAAATCATTTATTGAATATATAACATCTAAATTTCATAATGTAGTTAATACGATTCATTCGCACCAATTTAATGGCTATGTTATAGTGGTAACATTTTAAATAGTATATCACAGTTTTAAACTCGGTATTGCGTGAAAAAAAGGCTATCAATGATGTTAAATTTACAAAGAGACGCACCATAAAATATTGTGTGTTATAGTGCACGAAACGTTAGGTGTTGTGTGACCCTGGGATAGAGGTGAGTGATTTTTTATGGGTTATTTACTATGTGAGATGTAGTTTACTGTGTGGGATAAGGGGGGAGTTTTATAACCCTTTCATATGTGTGACTCTATGATTTGGAGTTGGTGTTGTGTGATCATCGGGGGAAACCCATGGGAGGGTTGACCCTGTTTGTGGGAACTTCTAGGTGTGTGAGGCAAGGGTGGAAATTGTGGCCTGTGAAATGGTGTATGTTAAGTGCTTCCTTGTTCACAGTTTGGCCACATCATATGGTCTTGGGTTTAAGGGATAAGTACTCATGTGTTGGTTCCTATGCTACTTTGGTTAGTCTCGTACGGGTGGGATTATTTTAATTCCTAACCCAGGTAACATCAGTACAAGTGGGGTATACTTGGAGAAATAAGACAGGTCATACGTGAGATGCCTTTGGTCTTAAAAAGAACTAAGGGAACACTTCGTTTGGTATTTCGGGAATGAAATTTTTTTTAAATATATATATTTTAAATAATTATTTAAATGAGACTAGGTTTAAAATATTTTGGAAACTAATATTGAAATGAGGCATTGTCAGTTACACCTTTCATGAAAAACAACTTATGTTAAATCTACTTGTTTGTATAATTATTTTTAAATTTTTAATTAACTGTTTTTTGTACATATATAAAAAAAATTCACGGAATTTAACTTTATTTTAAAATTAACTATTACTGATATTACCAGGAAATTCTGAACCAGGCGTAAGCCTGGTCCCCAATTTTATTAAAGGAAAAAAAAGAGAAAAAACAACCGGTTTAAGGGTTGCCGGTACCCCTTACAACGTGACACAGCAACCAAAGACCACTCCGCATCATACAGTGCAAATACAAATTCAAATTTCAAAACCAATTACCCATACAGCTGTCCTCGATCCGCACGCCGTCACCGCACACCTTTCAATGCCTCGAGTCGCTCACACCCTCGATACGCACCCAACCATCACACCCATCAACATCACCATCCATCGTCACCGGCGAGACCTCCTCCGACGTCAATACAACACCAAGATCCACAAAATTAACCAAAAACAGAGACAACAATCCCAGTTCAGAACCGGAGAATCGCAACCCACACGCCATTCACTGAACATCGGCTCCCCAAGTTAACACCGAAAAACCAAAACCAGAACAAGAAACCTCCAATCGATCGCATCCCACCACCGAATGGGGTCACCCTTTTATAAGAGGGGTTTCCCGGGAAATCATTCAAGATTTTCAATGTGGGATTCAGAATATCCCATTCCTACGCTGAAGTTATAATATATTTCTATTAATCATTTTTAATCAATTAATAAAAAATATTAATTACTAAAAATAAAAATAATAATAATAATACATAAATAATGATTAATTGTTAATGTTTACTTCTAAGTATCAATAATTAACTAATTTATATTAATAATATTTTACACAATAACAATTAAATCTATTAATTAATATTTAACTACTAATAATTTTTTTAATATTTAATATTTTTAATTAATTAGTAATTAATAAATATTTCAGTACTTCTCGAACATAGAAATTACTAAGTAAAAAATTTAATTATTAATTATTAATATTTTTTTAATTATTTTTAATTAAAATTATATAATAACTATCAAAATTTTAAAATTATTATTTACTTATTAACAATTTATAATACTTATTAAATTATAAAATTACTAATTGATGATTATTTTTTATTATATTATTATTAATTAATTAAATAATTTTTTCTAGTTAGTATTCATTATTAATCAATATTAAATACTTTTTTGACAATATCAATATTAATTACTAATAACTATTAATTAAATAAAATAATTTATAATTTATTAATGTTAATATCTAATAAATGTTAATTACTTGTTAATTTTTATTTCTAGTAAATATTTAAAAATTATTACTTATTAACTAATTATTAAAAATAATAATATAATTATTAGTTATTAATTAATTAGTAATTATGAAATATTTAAATACATATTTAATATTTTAATTATTAATTAACTAATTAAATATTAATTTATTAATAAATATTAATAAGCATTATTAACCAATTACTAATAAATATTTAAAATTGTTATTCAGATAATAAATATTAAGGATAATGATTAAATTATTAAATTACTAATTGTTAATTAATTATTATTATATTAGTAATAAATAATTATCTAATTTTTTGTAATTTCCCAGAAATTACATGTAATTTTTTTAATTAGATGTAATTATTTTGAGACCAGACACTCTGATGAAACCTGATTTTAAGGCCTAGTGATCCCAGAATAGAATTTTCAAAAAAATTGAAGTACATTTAAGAAAATGTAAGAGCAGGTTTTTATAACTATTAAACTAGTTCTCAGATCAAAAATATGGGGGTACAGTTAAACTCAAAACAGCAGGATTCACCTTGAATGGACTTATCTTTGACCTATGTGGATTGACCAGAAAAGATAGATTTCAGACTTTTCAAAAAAAATATCTTAAATGGTTATTTTCTTTTCGTTTATCACCATTGAGTGGTGGCATGCCAGCACTGAGTTATAGTGATGAGGCGGCGATGTACCCCTTTAATGAGACTCCTTAATTGAAGAGAAATTGAAAAACTATTCCACTAATTAAACAATGTAACGACGTGGTGACACAGCTTAACAGAAACGATGTGATGTGATTCTATTTTAATGAGATAACACAATGGGAAAGCAAACAAAGAATTAATATAATGAACCTACGGTGAAAATACTCTCAAAAAAGGAATGATGAATGTCGGTGAATAGATTGCGACGTCAATGCACTATGAATAATGGGACCGAAGGGCGACGAATGCCGACAACATCAAATGGAACTCGAATCCTTGCAGAATGATTGCTTTTGTAATGAACACCTTTGTGATAGGGTTTTTTTTTGATTTTATGTATCCCCATTCCATATTCTAAACAATTAATGCAGATTAAACCACAAACAGGTCGATCTACGGATTTCTCCTTCTTGCGGTAGGGAACTTTTCTTGGGGTTTTACAAATGGATTATTTGATTAATTTTGACAGAATTTCCATTCTATATCCCATGTTTATAAAAATCTAATCCGAAGGGCGTGGAAAGTCATGAACAAGGCTCGATCCACTCTCCCTTGTGTAGTATTTGTGGATGCATAATCAATGTGGTGTCATGGAGGATTCGAGGCCATCACAAAGAAGATATCATCCCTCAAAGGCCATATGTGCATGCAGCGCGAATAATGGACCACTGGAGTGGACCCGGTGGACTATGGAGGAACCTGTTGGTGTGTCGACATCGGTGGTTGGAGATTGTTTCCAATGGAGGTGGTCACGGGTGGGTGGGGGTGTTCCATAAAGGCTTGTTCGGGGAAGTGATGTGGTCGGCTCAGGCCGCGGCGGTGCGGCAGGAGCCGCTGGCCTCCATGCCGGTGACAATCGGCGGGTGGACACGGCCAGTCGGTTGCATTAGGTGCATCGCAGATGTGGCACCACTCTATATTTCATGTGGAAAGGATGTGGACTACCGATCGTGGTGGTGGAGGTGGCCCAAAATACAACACACATGGAAAGGGGGAGTGGATGCAGTTTCCAGCCGCATTCTGTCCAATAAGAGCCATCCCTCCATTGGTGAGCTGGGAAGGGTGCGGGCCGCCCCAGTGGGTCGGAACCATGGACCAATGGGCCACTCCCAGGTCGGGGCTGGGTTCATGTCAATTCGAAAGATCCGGGTTGAGTCGAAGGACCTCGGTCTGGGCTGGGTCGGGTTGGTCCGACCGGGTATAACCGGACGGAAACACAACCGACCCCTTTTTGGAAAAATGTCAATGTCTTTTAAACCATGCATCCGAATGATGAGTTGTTTGCTGCATTGGAACCATCATGAAAATTATGATATTTCATAATAATCTATGGAGGATTACATGGATGATTAAATTCGATGAATTGCTTTAGGGTCAGTTCTCTTGGAATCAAGCACACTACGTGCGGAAACCCTAAAGTTAGTTGAGACATAAAGTCTGCTAATAAGCGAACCTTCATGGATCAGCTATGATGGACTAGTGGGAAGCAGCTTTATGTTTCCTGGAATGACCACGATGGGGAGCTACTCTGTGTGACCCAACAAACCCATGGTACTTGACAGGAAGAGTTCCTTTGTATGGCCAAGGTGGGAAGCGACTTCTGTGTGACCCAGCATGCCCACGACGGGAAGAAACTTCTATGTGATAAAGTATACCCACTGTACTAATTTGGGACGAGTACCTCAATAGTTCATGGTAAGTGAGAAGCTGCTTCTGTGTGACCTGGAAGGCCCATGGTACTCATTGAGGATGCGTTCTCCGACAACCCAAGTTGTTCGAAAATATTACGGGTGCTCCTACATTCCTTACTCTAGATTATACCTGGTGTGAGATTTCTTTCTGGTTTTATTTTTGGATTCCTTTGTGTTATTTACTTGGTGGTTTAGGGTCCCTACTGAGAATATTTTTTCTCACCAATTCATGGTCTTCACCCACACATTTTGTGTCTGGTGCAGACGAGGACTGCCATGATGGAAGACTTGGTGGCCCAGGACCCGGTGGTGCCCAGTGAGACCAGGCATGTAGGGCGTACTTCTACGGCTTCCAACGGCTATGCTACACATACCCAACATGTGGGGTTTTTAGCGTATGGATTTCATAGTTTCCTTGTACTTTGGTATTTTTAGTATATCTTTTGTTGGGTTTGTATTCTGGCCCATTTCACCTATAGTTTGACCTTTTACTCACTAGTTGTTTAGTGGCATGCATGTTTACCATTCCAACTTTGGGATGTGGTTGTGTGTGAATGCATAAAGGTACCTAGAAAATTGCCTCTCACATTTCGGTAGATGTATTCAGTGATAGTCACCAACCCCTTGACTTCGGAAGGTGGGCTTCTCGGATGTCACGTGACGGGCCTCGGGGGACTAGTAATGACATTTTTCTAGAAATATTTAATTAAATAATATGATTTTATATATAATAATTTTAATTTATAATAAATATAAATTAATACCTAATTTTCATTACTAACAAATATTTAAATTATTATTTAAAAATAAATATGAAAAATTATAATATAATTATTAGTGTTTAATTAATTTGTAATAATACAATATGTAATTAGTTATTAATAAAATTAGGTAAACATTAACTAATTATTATTATTATTATACAAATACTAATAAATATGTAGAAATATTATTTAGTAACTAAATATTATTAATAATGATTAAATTATAAAAATAACAATAATTAATTAATTATAAATAATTTATTATTATTAAATTAAATAATTGTTTCTAATTAATAATAATTAAAAAAAATTAATTAATAAATATTATTTAGTATTTAAAAACATTAATTTATAATAAACATTAATTACTAATAAATATTTAAATTTATTCATTAGTTACTAATTATTAGTAACAATTATGATACATTATATATTATTAAATAGTAATTAATAGTATTAATTTTATGAATTTCGTTTCATATTAATAGTATTAAATAGTAATTAAAGATTTTAATATGTATTTATTATAATATTAACTATATAAATTATTGAATTATGAATTTCTATTATTAAACATTAATAGTTAATTATGATATTAAATTTAAAGGAGAGGCGCAAAGAGGTTTGGGGATAGGGAGCCTCCCCATTATGATTCTTTGGTCATTTGGGTTTACTCAGCAACTGTGGATCTTCTGCACAATTTTTATTCGATCTCATTTTTGGAGGGTCTTTAGATTGACCTATTGTATCTTTGATTCTCAAACACTTTCTCGATTCCTTTAATTGGGGTGGTGTAGCGGTAGATTCCTTCCGGATTCAAAAGATGGGAAATGATCTTTTCACGACCCATCCCCCAGTGACCGTGTCATTACTCCCACAATCCTACCTTCCGAAGGCTAGGTGTTGGTGACTAGCTCCGAAGGTGTCAAGCAGTAAGTGGAAGGCATCTTCTTGAGTACCTATAACGTACACACACACATCCATGTCCCACAAATTAAAAGAAAACAAGCATTCCACTAAAAACAACCACTGAGTACAAGGTACAACAGTAAGTCAAATATTCCAGAATACAAACCCATGAAATGAAAAAATGAAAACAGGAAAGGGTAGAGTAGCTTCCAGAAGCTGTAAAAGAATGTCCACATATTTGATCTCATTGGACCCCATTGGGTCCTAGGCCATCAAGTCCTCCGTCAGGGCACCAATCTTCTGCACCAGACACAAAAAATGTGAGCATAGCCCATGCATGGGTGAGTAAAAAAATAATAACTATGGATCCTAAAACACAAGGGAAGGACCAAAAAGAAATGTATAAGAAATCCACGATACAAGAAATCTTACACAATGTATATTATATTGTATGGGAAGTAAGTCCATTCTTCATATCACCAATCATCTTGGGCTACTAGGGTACACATCCCCGATGAGTATCGTGGGTATAATGGGTCACATAAAGATACTACCAACTGTGGTCTTACCAGGTCCACATATACTCTTCCAACTAACCTTGGACTATTGGGGTACTCATACTTGATGGGTACTTTGGGTATGCGGGGTCACAAAGAGCCTCTCCCCACCATGGGTCTACTGGGTCACACAGAGTGTCTTTTCACTTTTTCCACCATACTAAGGTACTCATCCGTGATGAGTAATGTGGGTCTGTTGGGTCACACAGATCCACTCCCCACTATGGGCCTATAAGGTCACATAGATCCACTTCCGACTGGTCCATTGTAGATAATCTACACAGGGTCTCTTTTAATCAATCATCGGTTCTCAGTCAGTAGTAGGGTTCCCACACATAGTGCACTTCATTCCAGGAGAAACCGATCTGTAATCCCTTAATCATATTCCAACTTCAATTATATTCTTCTTAGAGTATTCCAAAACATATAACTCACTGCAAGGGTTCCAACACTCAAAACCTATCCTCAATCAGACACTCGGTTTGAGAGATAGTGTTGTTTTAGTAAATAGGGGTCAGTTGCATCTGGGCATAGTCCAACTAACCTGACCAACATAGTACAGAGGACCCACATGTCGCAGTATGGTTCGACTGAATCGACCATACCCGATTTGGATCCGGTCTAGCCTGGTCTCGCCTTGCTAGTGGGCCCAACCAATTGGCCTTGGTGGACCCGTCCTGTTTCTGTTGGGGTTCCAACTCACTAGGTTGCCCAGCGACCTGATCCCATCTGGCCCGACCTACTATCAGGGAGCTGGAGTTTTCCCAACCTAAGACACCTAGCATCTGGGTAATAACCCATCGGCTTGGCCTAGAGAAGGGGTCAACTTTGACACCAGCCCAGACTGCATACCAACACGACTTGCGTACACCAGTCAGGTCTACCACCGGTGGGCCGGCCACCACTCTCAGTCCCACGAGCGTGGGCCAGTTCTCCTCCAGAAAGACACGTGGGTATCCATATTAAATCACATTGTGGCCATCCAAATCTGGCCTCCCCTGTAATCTCCCCACACGGTCACTGGACAATGGTACAACAGAAGCAGTAGCCCAGGAAACGCGGGTCGCATCCCTTCGATAGCCACCGGCATGTTTGCCGTGTCTTTTGTCGCACCGTCGTGGCACAAGCTAGCCACCAAATCTCCCCAAGCATAGGATCACCAAGAACATCTTCCACATCAACTGGGTCTTCATCGTTGGCATGTTCTTCATGTCGTCGATGCCTTCGATCTCCATGGGGTGTTGCCTCCCTTGCTATTGCCTAAAAACCATCTTCCCACCATTTCGAAGGCTCAGACCTGATGATTGCACAAGGAAGAGGGGATAAGGCCTTGTTCGTATTGGATTTTTCCCTTCACATAAGATTTTACACATGGAGAGGTTTAGGATTAAGGTTCTGTCATCTATATAAATTTAATCCAGACACAAAATCCTATGAAAACGAACCCTCACAAAAGAACGAGCAATCTATGGATCATCCTATTCATGGGTTTATTTGCATTCATTATTTGAGAATAAATAACAAAAAATTAATTCAAATCAATGAAACTGCAACCTGGAGGTGTTTCTTCAGTGGAGTGATCCATTCATGGTGACTCCTTCGGTGTTTTTTGCTCTATGGTCCCATTCTTCGAGGTGTGTCGATGTCGCTGGTGATTCTCAAGCATTCGTCGTTCATTGTGGGAGAGGATTCTCATCATAGATTAGTTTGAGGAGTTCCACGTTTTGATCCAATTTCTCAAATGTTTCAACCCATTAAAATAAAAACACCTCATTGTGTTTATGTTATGTTGCATTGTCGGGTCATTGCGTTGTTCAATTTATGAAATAGCATAGCTATTACACTCCATTTAAAGGGTTATTAAGGTTCACATTAAGATCCATTAAATATCTTCATTTAATGGGACTCATCATTTCCTCATCACCATGCTGCAGTGTCACCATTTCACCACTCAATGGTTGAGAAAATGAATAAAATAAATTTTTAAATTATTTTATTTTTTCAGAAAAGACTGAAAACTATCTTTTTTGGTCAACCCTTTCCGGCCAAAGTTATGTCTTTTCTAGAAGAATACTGACATTCTATATTCAATATATCCCCCGTATTGTGGATCTAATCACTAGTTTAAATGTTATAAAAACCTTCACGCAAATTTATATAAATTGACATAAAAAAGTTCAAAATTCTATTCTAGGATCACCGGGCCCTAGAATTAGGTTCCATCTGAGTTCCTGGTCTTGAAATAATCCCATAAAATTTAACAACTATACATGAAATTTCTAGGAAATTATAGATCTCATTTATTGAGGGGCTTTAGATCAGGATTATTCAACCTTTATTCTCAAACCCTTGCTTGATTCCTTTGATCAGGGTGCTGTAGTGACAGATTCTATCTGGATTCAAAATATGGGCAATGATATCGTTTATAGAGGGTCTTTGGCTCAGGATAATTCGACCGTGATTCTCTAACCGTTGTGTGATTCCTTTGATTAGGGTGGAATAGTGGCTAATTCTAATTGAATTCAGAAGAAGGGTTGTGATATCGTTTTGGGTGGTTCTTCGGCTCGGTCTGCTTCGACTGTGATTCTCAAACCCTTGCATGAATCCTTTAATGAGGGTGACGTAGTGATAGGAAAGGATGCTTTAACTATGATCCATGTCCCCTAGATTGATGTTCATGGTGGCCTTGTTGCGGGCAATGATACTACGAGCCTCATCCACTTATATAATTTTAATGGAGGCCTTGCAACATGAAATGGATATGATCTTTTAAGTTGCATATTATCTCAATTTATGGATATAGATTCAAGAAAAATATGGAAGATGGGAAATGTTGATCGTTTCATTATCAATGACAATTCTATCATGAAGTGGATTAAATTAGCTAAACATTCTATTATTGGTCGATTTATCATTTTTTCAGGTTCTAATCTATAGAGGATGGAGGACCTTGATAATTGTTTGTCCTTGGTTTGGGGTTTATTTTCCTTCAGATTTATCGTGATGGGGTACGACTACATTAATCTTTTCTTCCCATATAAGGAGTTTATGGTAATGGATTGGGGTTTTGATCTATTTCATTCAAGCAAGGATATCTCCACATTCAATAATGTGATTACAATTTCAGTCATTTCGATCATCAGAATTCATCTTTTCACATAAGTATAAGAATTTATTGTCTTAATTATATCTTGTAGCACATAATATTCATTTATGATATTACTCTTTCTATTGGTGTCCTGATTAAAATTGATAAAGAAACAAATAAAATAAGATTTGTTCATTATGTGTATTTTCTAGTGGATGTTGACCTATCCTCAACTCTGGTTGACAATGTATTCCTCTCATATCTTATGGTTTAATTCACTTTGAGAATTTTGTATGAAAAGGTCCCAGATTTCTATTTTGACTATAAAGTGATTGTTCATAAGAGGTCAAACTATAAGAGGAATATATCTTATGGCCTCTATCATTTGAGTGAACATTTGGTAAAGGATTATAGTAATAAGGGAAAGAGAGTTCATCCCAATGATATAAGGAGAGAGGGTCAGGGTTATGCTTTTGGAAAGTTTCCTCATGCCTCTCCGCCTGATGACACTAAAGCCATAGGTTATCTCACATGACATGCTTTGGGTCATGGTATCCTTTATGTATAGTCTTCAGGTCTTGGACATCCTTCATGATTGGCTCAGGTTATTGATCATCCTGGTGTTAATGGTCATTAACATTTCAAGAAGATTACTCTTCATATACTTGAATCTTCAATGGGGCCTCATTATGTGTAAGTACCTTCTTCTAGGGATGGTTCACATGTACATCCAGGTTGATCTCAATATGGTGTTACAAATGCAGCTGGACTTCAGGTTGTTTGCCAATGTGTTGTGTTGATGGTTTCTCCATCCAAACCTTCAAATTATGGTTGTATTGGGAAGCCCCTATTGATGGAATAATTAGGAAAAGTTCCATAGGAATATGGTTTTTAGTATATATTAGATTATTATCAATAGATTCAGAATGTATTAATACCGTCAGAACTGCCTTATAAATGGAGTAATTTCTCGAAATATTGAAGTGAAAAAGTGTAGCTGATTGTTCTATTGGACACAACTCATCTGTGTTCTATAGGAAATGAAAGCCTTATTTATTTAAAATATGTTGTTTTAAATGGAAATATGAATGTGGTTAGAAATGAAGGGTTTACTTTGAATCCTTAAAAAATAAGGTTGTAGAAGGAATATTCCAGTATTCCAGGGAATTTTCCCCTCATATTTTCCCAGTCTTAATTGATCAAGCTCACTATAGAGCATGAAAGGTCCAAGTCAGGGATTCTTGGGAATCTTAATCAACATATCGCACAATTGGAGTAGGAAACTACTAATGATTATGATGAGTCAGACTATGATTATGAAAATGATCCTACATTTTATATCAGTAATGTCATTTTTTGAATGAGGGCATGTCTCTTTGTGTGTCCCCATCCACTCTCTTTCATACGTATTTTCTTTTTCTTTCACTATTAATATAAGGTTAGGGGATTTCACTTCTGAATTAACCTCTTTCATAATAGATAATTATTATTTATTTATTATTATTATTTATTAGTAATTAGTATTTATTATTAATTGATTAAAAATTACGAATAATAATATATTATCAATTTTGTCCAGGAAATGGATAACCTGAATCCCACTTCAAAAATCCAAAAGATTTTTAAGGAAACCCCTCTTATAAAAGTGAACCTTGTGTGAGGGTTTCTATCATAATTCCAAACATCTTAAATTGTAATAATTTTGGATATTATACAGAAATTAAATTTTACTGACTTTTTAGGTATATATATAAACAATAGAATGAAGAAAAATTAATATACAAACATGTATATTTAAAATAATATTTTTATGCAAAAAGAAAACACCTATGAAGCCTCTTTTTCGTATTAATAATAAAAATAGTTTTTTAACCTTTCCTTATTTAAATTAATATTTTTTTTTTCAAAAAACAAATACAAACCCTTGGAATACATGATATCCTTGACAATCAAGTTGCATTGGAATGTGAAACTATTGAGCTATGACGGAATCATTGGAGGTAGGTGTAAGGAAATAGTGCAATGTGCCTCTTTGATTGTGAATGGGTGGTATGGGAACATACACCCATTTTTCTTTAAAAAATCAAATGAAGTGTCTAGGGGATGAGAACCATGATAGTTTTAATATAATGATTACATCCATGTCAGCTCGGGGCCTTTGGGTAAGTATTGTGACGTTTCAAGTGGGAATGAGAACATGGAAAAATCAAGCATGATGACATGACCAATCCTGGGATGAAACTCAACATAACCAATATGGAACTGTGGATTATGAAGAGACTCAAGCATGTTATTTCGAGGAGACCTGTTTGGGTTGATGCTCCAGGAGGAGTAAGGGATGAACCGAATGGTGTCGGATAATCCATCATTCATTTAAGGAGTGGTACTCATTTTTATTTGACCTTTTAATGATTCCATTGGTAATTTTACCATTATCCAATAATGGGTGATGAGTTACATTTTGAATCGATGCATAGGGGTGAGCTGTTTCGACCCTGTCTATCCATCATTTCAGGTGATGGTTGGAACACAAGTCATTGATTTCAAAGAGGAATCTGGGATATGATGAAAATTTTGATCCTATGGTGGGGAGTAAGATTTCAATTATATTGAATGCATTTTATGTTGTTTTATATAGTTCTGGATTGGAAATGATCATTGAATTCAATCTATCTTTGGTCTTGGAGTCGTAATAAGTGCTTCGACTTGGTGGCCCGTTGGTGCTCGACATATGGAATAGCGGTGGACATGGCCTATTGAGGATTTGGCCACTGGAGATTCATCAAAAGTTTGTTCAAGACTTCAATGGGTGTACCAAGATGATAAAAGGGTGAAATTATGATTTAAGGAACTATGTTTAGTACTATTCATGATGCATCAACAAGGGTATATGAGTGTTTTAAGATAGATCGACTAGTGGAGGTTCAACTTGATTTCTTGGGTGAAGATGGATGTGGAAAGTTAACAACCACAGTGGGTGTGTCATACGAGAAAAGGCAAGTAAATTAAAATTTTTTTATTAGTATGTGGAATGTTTATGAGAATATTTAGGCATGGCCTCTTGTCACAAATGATCTTAGGAGTGAGATAGTGAGTTATGGAGAAGGGATAGGATGAAAGTGGACTGGTGTAAAGTTATGGCATCAACCAATATAGTATGATGTTGTAAATTTTGGGAGCTTTTAAATTCCACTAGATGTTTGATATTAGGGCAGAGAGTTTAATGTGATTTGGGTACCGATACATGGGATGGTGAGGTTTTCATTGGAGGAGTTTTTTTGGGTGTCTTGGTCTGGAAATAACTAATAGAAGGTTAGTAAATTAGTGTAGCATGGATTGATCCTCATTTAGGAAACATAATATTTTTATATTTTGAACATATAAGTGATTATTTTTAAATCATGGGGATTAATATTTATAAGGTGGGGAGAATGTAACACCCAATGTTCTATGTAGGTACTTGAATTTTCAGAGGAATTTTGAGTTTTGTTTGGTGGACATGCCAAATTTTGAAAATGGGTCTAAAATGGAATTTTAGATGTTTCTACATCAAAAGGGGTGTTTATGGATCTTTCATGAGGCCCAAGGGGTGCCTTAGGATCTTGGATAAGTCTCGAGATCTTTAGGGTTTTGAATTTTAGTTTCTGTGTAATCATCACAGGGTGCACGGTAAATTCTATCTATGCACCCCAACATCGCAAAAATGTTTTTTATAGGCACAAATTTTTTTAATACTATGTGTGCATAGGGGGAAACCATTAATCTAGTCATATATGCTTCCAAATATTATGATCATGGTTGGAACATGATTTTCAAACTGTGTGGTACAACTGTGAGGGGTGGATGTTTTGGGATAGTGCTGAAAACATGGTTATCACAAGGTTTGGAAAACCTTCTGACCAAACCATTCCCCCCTTAACTAGTGGGTTTTTATATATTTTACCTTATTGAATTTTAACTTAAGCCCAACCCTTTCTCCTCCCATTCATGCACCATTAGACTCCTATGAACCCTCCTTATCCTCCCTCTATACCATAGTGAATCTATCTCTCCCTCTCTTATTATCTAATTTCAATTTCATATGTGACTTAGAAAATCTAGAGGTAAGGCTATGATTATGTTTCCTCTAATACAATTTTTCAACTAAATTATTTTTTGTTACAATTATGTTTATGAGAAACTATTCTATTTAATAAATGAGGAATCATACTAAGATAATGGGGATTATGTGTTCATTAGAAAGAACATGTCTCAAGACTACGTCTTCACGTCGTCAACCGTAATTTTGTTAGAGGCATGTTGGTGAGTGATTTTTTAATAGGTTTTGGGAATTTTTTCGTCTTATATTATAGTTTCATTTAGTTTTTATCTAGATTTAGCCCAAGTAATTTCCCAAAGAATGGAACGAACCTCTGGTGGGTCATTGCCTTGGGTTGGGAACAATAATAGTATATGATGAGTGGTTTTTCATTTTTGTCTTTGTTTATAATGTTTATTATTTTGTTTTATGTTTTTAATTAATATAAATGAAATTATAATTAATTTATATCGGTTTTTAAGGTGTGATATAAGGTTATTTATTGTTTGGGTGTTGGTCGATGGTATTTGATGAGATTGGGTGGTGGGGTGTCATGCTAGGAGTTAAAGTGGAAGCGCTTCTTTTAGGTAAGTTGTCCATATTGTATCCCAAAGTCTTATTTTATTTTCAAAGTTCATGGGTTTCTGGTTGAGTTGAAATATTTAGTGTTGACTATAGAATTAAGATTAGAACATTAGATATTAATTTCATTTTTATCCCCTTAGGCATTATGCCAAATGTTTCCTATAATGGTTAACCCCTTTGGATGCCTTATTGGGACTTATATCCTATGAAATAACTATTTAAAAGTGGAAAATATAATGGTTGTAATTGAATTAAAGTGTTTAAAAGTGCATTGAGAGATTATAGGCTTGTCTCTTATTTATAAAATATATTTCTTTATAATTAAAACTTATTTTCAATTATTTAAGACTTTAGTAGCCCAGATTTTTCATTAAAAAGTAGACTTATCTTACTTGAAAAGTTTTCACCGTTCCTTCCAAAAGTGATTTGGAATTAATATGCCTCATCTGTTAATGAACCTCTTTAAAGGGAAATGCTAATGGAACGCCTTAGATTAGAATATAAACCTCAAACTGGCTAATAAATAGAAAAAATTGAGATATCCTTTCATGAAAAGAAAGTTGATATCATGGGATGATATTTTATTGTTAATTGGGCAAACCTTGATTTATAATAATGGAAATAAATTTTATATTTTCAATTAATGGTTTTTTTATATGAAGTGGAATAGTGGAATGAATTGTCTATTGTTGAAGTGTGAGATGGGGTGAGCGTAGTGAATTGTAAATAGTGTAGTGGTTAATACTATTTGAAATTGTAAATTGAGATGGGATTATGAAAGATTAGTTATGTAAAAGTTAAATTCCTTTAAGAAAATGGAACTTGAGGTAGGGAATGTCTGGATGAGAACCTAGATTCCATGTGATGGTTGATGTTTGAGAATTCCAAGATGAGCACCCGGATTCCATTCGGTACATGAGTTCGGATTGCCATGATGTGCTATGTGGATTCCACATTATACCTAATGTTTGGGACTTCAATGATGAGTAAAATGGTTGGTAGAACACATTACTATAGGGAATGCTGGAATGGGTGTTAGATTCCATGGTAATTTAGAGATGAGTTCTCCAATTCCATGTGATACTTTGATAATTCCAAGGAATGCCAAGATTAGTGCCTAGATTCCATGTGTTTACTTTTAGAGGTGCAGTCATTGTGACATCCACAAAGACACATGAGCAATGATCTAAGTAGGTAAGACCTGACCCAAGGCATCACCGGGTAGCTCGGGACATCTTGAGGTTTTTCTTATTTATTTATTTCATTATTTATTTATTTATTATTGCCTGCTTCGTTTTGGTGTACCTCACATGAACTTCATTATCAGACATGATATATAGTGACAACATTAATGGTAGCCTACTCTTGCACGGGTCTCCATGGCACATGGGTTCCTGAGCAGATGTAACCTGTCTTCCATACTAGTCTAGGGTAATGGCATGATGGCATGGTATTTTGGTTAGGTTTCTAGGATAGAGCATAGGAGCTTGGTATTGGGCTAATACATTAGACCGTTTTCATGTTTCTTTTAGTTTTGACTTTTAGATTTTTTGGTGGTTCATGTATGTATGACCCATCATGAATTTATGATTGCTTGATGCATTGTATTCTATTTATTTTGGCATAGTATGTTCTTATCTTCTTACCATTGGTGCTTGCCTTTATGAGGTTCCTTTGGGATATTTATCTAGATGTTTATGGTTTCCTTTACTTTATCACTATCGTTTTACTCAGATAAGAGGGTGTAGTCTCCCAATTATCCCACCATAGACCCACACTACTAATTGGTAACCCCTGATATATGGGGATGCGTGCCTATGGTCATGAGATACTTTCGAGTTTGGGAGTTAGAATACATGTATACACATACACAGACATAAAATTACATTCATGTGCATGCACATACATACTCATGCATATGCATACATATACATAGTACATATTCATACACATTCCATATAAACATAAACATACGTACACATATACTCATGTCATATACATACAAACACACACATACACATACACATATACATAAACATTTACATAGACATACATACACACATACATGCACGTACTTCCACATGCATACGCATAACCATATGAATACACATACACATATGCATACACATACATACATATATGTACACATACATATACACACATACATACATACACCTACAAATAAACACACACACAACCCATATATATCGGTATAATAAATACATACACACAGATATATATGTGCATGTACATCCACATACGGAAAAGTGCATACAAATACAAACAGTATGGATGTATATTTTAAATTATTTAATATGAAAGTAAATTTATAATTTCAAATATGATCTACTTAATTTATTTTATTCATTTATATATTAATATAAATTTTTTAAATAAAATATTAATATAATAAATTTATATTCATATATAGATTTTGTAATTAATGTATATAAATATAATACTAAACATTTGTATTTATTAATATAAAAATGATAATTTTTTATATATGAAATTATGAAAATAATACTGATAATAATATTATATTACAATATAGTTACATAAATCTTAATTATCTATTATATTTACATATATATACTTATTATTATATATATCTTTTTAAAAAATATATAAGTATGTATGTATAAATTAAATTAATCATTGTATAATTTATCAGCACTTTATTCTAACTGTTAATGGTGGAGATTTTATCAGTGCTAAGAAAAGTTTTGATAAAGGGTTCCTTTAACAGTTCTAGAAAACACTGATAAAATGTACCATTTTATCAAATTTTTTAGTTATCAATGATAAAAATCCCCCCTCTACTGATGCTTATTATTTTGTATTGATAAATGTTAGTGTTGAATACCACATGATTTTTAGTCATCGCTGATAAGAATCCCCCTTTTTATCAATGCTTTTGTTGATACTTGGTGGTGCATATATGTTCTATTCACATATAACTTAACAATAATGAATATTTTGGGGTAGAACATTTTTTTGAATGTTTTAAAAAATTAATTAAGTTAAATAAATTCTTAATTAGATCAATGGGTAATATGAATGGATTGAGGATGATGAAATAAATTGAATAAATGTTTTTATTATATGGATTTTTTGTTTCAATATTAAAAATTGATTGTCATGCAATAATGAAATATTTATGGCTGTTTGGGAAAGGTGTGTTATTGGATAAAAATAATGAATTATGGTTTATTGAAATTGGATATGATTTAATTTATGATTTGATTGATAACATGTGGTTTTAGTCTTATGTGATTTTAATTTTATTGAAAACATCCCATTTTTTCATGTTTAAATCCAAGTTAAATTACATTTCTCTTGATATTTAGTATTTTTAGTTAAATAAGTATTGTTTGATAATTTATTAGACCTCAATGTGAAAATACACTTTAGATTTAAATGTGAAGAATTTAATTTTTATTATAATTAATTTGGTATTTATTTTTTTTTTGGAAAATTGAATTTAAATGTTTGACTAAAATTTTAAGTGTGGAAAATACAAGAATCGATATATTTTTGTTATATTAAATTTAAAAATTCATATGTGGTGATCATAAATATGCACTTGAAATGTGATGAAATAAATTTTTCATTTCCGTTTGATATTAAATTATAAAAATAAAAACATTTAAATAAAATCATTATTAATAATATTATTTAAATTCTCTTAATATTTTTTGAAAACGTTCATTAACTATATAACTGAATAAATTTTTAATGTTATCAAAGAAGCATTTAAGCATTTATAGTTATCTTTTTTAAAAATATTATCAACTATACAAATGAATAAATGTTTTACACTAAATAAAAACACATAGTTATATTTATGAGTAGTATAACCGTATTTATTTCAATAAAAAATTAACATAATTTACTAATAAAAACATAAATATTAAATTCGCAATCCTTTAAATTTTAAAATTAGTGTATTTATTGTTTTTAATTTTTCATCGGTGCTAACGTGTAGAATGAAAAAATGAATAAATAAAATTGATCATATAAATTACAAAAAAAAGAGGATCAAATATTATTAATCATATAAATTTTAAAACTGTAAAAAAATGAATAAATATTAAAAATTTCAATTAAAAATAATATATAAACAAACTATAATAGTATAATGTTTTAAACAAGAAAATATTTAAAACATAAATAAAAAGTATTTATATAAATTAAAATTATTTTAAAAATATTAAATTTTAATGAATACAAATTTATAAATAAATATAATAAAATGAATGCACTACAAAAAATATTTAATTAATGCATATTAATAATGAATAAATATAAGAAACATTTAATGTGAATAAATATTTAATTGAATAAATAATATTCAATGAATAATTATTATTTTTATAAAATTTTAATTAAAATATCATTAATAATATATGTATTTAAATATTTTTTAGAATATTCTATAAATAAATATACTTAAAACTATTATTAACTATACAAATGAATAAATATTTAATTTTATCTAATTCTACATTTCAAATCTCCATGAAAATCGCCAATTAAGTTTTTTTTAATATAGAAAAAAATTTATTCCAGATTTAATCATGAAAATCACCATTAAATTATCTCAAATTATTCTCAAAAATTATGTTTGAGAAAATATACCATTGAAAATCTCTATTTTTAAAGGAGTTCTGACTTTGGAATTTACTCTATGCGGGTCAGATGTCATAATACCCAAATATCTTAGATGATGCTTTAATTGGAATATCCATAATTTCCTATATTAAATTATCCATTAAAATATCAATCTAAATGCCCCATTTATCTCTAAATCAAAATTATTACCCATTTAAAATGATGGAGGTTGGAGGGTTGTAGATTTCAGGCACCTTGAGACCTTGAAGTGACTATGATTCAGGCATCCTCTATTATCGTCAGTCTATTTGTTGTCCCTTGGCAGGTGCTTTAATTCCTTGCAGAAGTTCATTATGGGAAGCAAACAAATGCCTTCCATACCTCTCCACCTCATTAAAGATGGAGAAACCCTAGTGATATATTATCAAATGAGACCTCCCTAATGTTGCATGGCTTTCCGACTCCGGTTTTGGATTTCAGTGGCTATCTAGGGATTGCACCATTTGTGGGTGATTGTTGCCCCCGAGGCCAACAGCCCCCATCATGCACCAATATTAAGAGATTTTAGTGCTATTGGATATCTGGAACATTCCCCTGGATAATGAGATCTTCAGATCCTGATCTAGTCCCATTGGTGCAAGATTTCTAGATCGAAGAAGGGTGGACAATCTCTTATTTTTGTTCAAGAGATCCAATAGAATATTCTTGATCCATTATTAGGGGTTTCAAAATCCAAGTATAGTGATGTTCATGTGCAATATTCAAGTTGTGTTTCCATATATATGGATGTTTCCATCTAATCATAGATTCACATTCCAAGAATGGCCCTTGTACATTATTCCATTATTGTATTATTGCTTTCCAATTTAGTTTGTGCTATTGTTCTTGATCTATTTTCCTTCGATTATATCTTCTGCTTCTTTCTTTTTGAACATGATAAAATATGTGAGTCCGGTATTTTTCTTGCAACTATAACCAAAAAATGGTCCCAAATACATTAAATATGTGCGTTATATCCAACTTTCCATGTATGTTTTATTGATCTTTTAAATTGTTAGCATATATTTTCTTCTTCAATTAATTCAAAATTTAGTATTGAATTTTTTATTTTATATTCATGTGGTGGAATATTCTATTTATGCTCAATTTATCATTGTCGATGCTTCTTTCATTCTAGATTTTAGTTTGAGATTCCTTATGTGTAGGATTTAGTTTGACAATTTTGGATATGTATTTATGAATCTAGAATTTTAATACTTATTTGATGTTTGATTCCGTTTTATTGAATCTTCAAGAACATATCATTGTATTTTTTGATAAATTTTCATTAATTTTGAATTGATGTTATTTCCATGTATACAAATTTTACCTGCCACTATTTTTTGGTGTAATTGAAATTGTCGGTATGTGTTTTATTTGTAGTCATAAGATTATTTTAATTTTTTCCTTATTGTTGGAATGCAATGCAGCTTTGTTTTATATATATAATTTTGATGTAATAAATTATAAATAAACATGGTTTTAATATTTATAAATTATAGAAAAACAAAATACTCAATAGATCATGGGCTATTACATGGGGGTCTTCTCTCGAATAGGGGAATCCCCACAACTGATGGCATGTGTTAGAGTATACTATATCAAATATCATTTAGGAATTATACCATATTTTAGTACATGGTTATAGATGAGTCGAAATTATTGTTTTGTAATGTAATATTTCAATTTAATTGATATTAATGATTTCATTTATCCTTCAAAAGGGTACATTTAAATTTATGATGTTAAAGAATTATCATTCATATGAAAACCTAATATGGAAATATATAACGTAAAATTTTCACAATAGTAATAGGATGTATTATTTATTAGACATCCTATATGATCCCTTGTTACATTGAAGAACAATGACATTATATAATGAATATAAAATATTTAGGGAATATGAAACTATATTGTTTTATTAAATAATTTATTAATTAAAAAAAATTTAAAAAGGGAAAATAAATAAATTCCAAAAAATTAAATTGTACCATTAAATAAAAACACCATACCATGTAAAAAAATCGGTTTTAAAAAACATTACCCACAACTGTTTTTCATCCCCAAAAATTGATTTTTATGCATTATACATTCCTTATTATTATTATAATATATCATTAAATTTTATCATTCAAGACAGGTTTCATCAACTCTAACCCTTGATTCCATAATCTCAAGACATGTGGAACTATAAATATGTCTTCCCATAATTAAATGGTTGTTAAGAAATAAAATTTTACTTTAACTACTTGGGGATACTGTAAAAAATTAATTTATCAGTGGTATTAATGTCTAGATTATTTTAAAAATAGATATAATCTATGATTATTATTTATTTTAAGTCATTTCATCTGTAATTTGATTAAATTTAGAGAATAAAAATTCGAATATGTAAAATATATATATATTATACACATAAAAAATATTTTAGGGACATAAATATTGGATGGAAAATAATTAAATATTTAAAAAACAACGAAAAGGGAAGAAAAAATAGATTTTGTTTATAAATTACAGGAATGTGTAGTCATTTTGCATGAGCTTGTTTCAAAAAGGATATCTTAATGACCATAAATCAGTCTATAAAATATATTTAAAGGAACATTCATGCATTTCTATTCCTATTTTTTTTCGAGAATGGTGTTTTTCATTTCATGAATGAGATATTTTTAATTGACATATTCTGATTATAAAGTGTAACATTTTTTTACTCAATGATTGTAAGATGATATTTTTTAATTGCATCATTTTTATTTTTTGATTTGAATTTTATGTGACCAATTAGTTATTTTAATATATATTTATTTATTAATTGATTATTGTTTTTTACTAATAGTTGTTTAGAATTATATTTTTCTTAATTTTTCTCTATTTTTAGGTTGATTTCATGAGTGTGCACAATGCAGCGGCTTGTTTTTGGCTAACAGTATGTACAAGACCGTCAAAATGGAGATAAATTTTTCCTAATAGAATTGATAGATGTGTAAATATAAAAAAATTTATACTAATAAAAAATCAAGATTCAATATACTAGTATATGTTTTCAATGTAAGTCACAAATCAATATATTCTATGAATATTTGGCAATGTTGCTAATCAGAATATCTTGGAATTTCATCTTGTCTCTGAATCATTTTATTGCACTCTTACAGAGTTATTTCAAATGAATAAATTATTATATGATAATTATTCAAGTGGTTTTTAATTTGAAGAATTAATAATGATTTTCTAGTGAATTTTTTAATAATTCTTAACTTATAATGCCAATTAATTATCAGCAAATGATATTTTTTTTAAATAATCTCTAAGAGTGAAATCAAAATATTTGGAGTCAAGATGAAATTTAGATCATCAACATTTCCCAATATTCTTAAAATGTTGTGATTTGTAACTTCCATTAATACCTTATACTATTATATTGAATCTTGATTTTTGGATAGTATAAAATATTTTATATTTAAACATCAATCAATTCTGTTTAAAAAAATACTCGTTCATTCTGACGGTCTTATACATATGATATTGGAATAAAAGGCCCCTACATTATGTAAAAAAATAATCAATCTAAAAATACTAAAAAATTAGAATTCTAAAAATCTATAAATACAAAAAATAATTGATTAATAAAGAAATATATAGTAAACTAACTAGTTGAACACATAAAGGTCAAATCATTAAATAATAATGGTGTAATTAAAAAATGATATCTTCTAATCATTGAGTAATAAATGTTACATTGTTAAATAAGAGCATGTTGATTAAAAACATCACATACCTGATAATAAAAAAATAGTTCTTGAAAAAAATTGTAAGGGAAAAGCATGAATGTTCCTTTTAGTATATTTGATAAATGATGTTGCAATTATGAACATCTCCATTTTGATACAAACATAGATCCAATGAGAGTAAATTCATTTTTTTACAAAAGAAACTATTTTTTCATCCCTTTAATTTTTTTCTATAAATATTTATTTATTTACCATACAATATTTTTGTTTTCTAAATATTTTTTATTGTGTAATTTACTCATATTTTCCCCATTGCATTTCTATTTTCCAAATTTAAATAAATAATTGATAAAATTACTTAATAATAAATTATTTATATGGATTATATTTTATTTTTAATTAATCATGGAATGCCTTAAATTATTAAATTATTTTTTTCATAGCATCCCCAATATTTTTTAGTACAATTTTATTATTTAACTACCTTTTAAATATTAGTGATCATATTTGTAGTTATCGATGTCACATCGATAGAGATTCAATGATATGAGTTAAGTATTATTGAAAATCTTCTTTAATGATATATTATAATGATAACAATTAATGTATAATGTATAAAATTCATTTTGGTGGATGGAAACCAATAAAGGGTAATGCTTTTTAAGAACAAATTTTGTAAAAGATATAATTTTTGTATTTACTGGTACCATGTAATTTATTTGAACATATTTATTGTTCATTTTTCAATGTTTGATGTTAATTAATCAAATATTCAATAAAAAAATATAGTATTGTATTCCCTCGTTATTTTATATTTTCTATATTGTTCCATTGTTTTTCAAGGTAAAAACATGATCCCAAACATGTTTTCTTATAAACTATATATCCTATTAATGTTGTGATAATTTTATATTGAATATTTACATGTCATCCTTCCTTATAAAAGTTAATTTTAAAACATCATAAATTGATATATTCCATTTAAAATGATACATACAATTATTAAATATAATCTTAATCACATTAATACATTCAAATAAAATGTGTTCTTGAACATGATAGAATTAATCTTTGTCTTTTGAAGCCAAAAAATGCAGGAACTCATCAACAGTGTCTGCCACCTCAAAACCCTTGTCATTTCAAGCTCACATAGTCCCTCTTCTCATGTTACAATAATGGCTAGCATATTTGAGTATGTATTCATGTTTTAAATGGGTTATCATAGGTTTATTTCGATGGATACATAAATGGAAAATTTGGATTGAGATTTTATTGGAGGGTTTAATAGAGGAAATCAAGGAGATTTAAATTAATACTTGACTGTAAATATTTGGAGACAATAACTTCAGGTTGGCACTGCTCAACCAATATCCATTGTTTGCTTCCCAAGATGTCATACATGACATGTTCAACTAATGTCTAAGGTCAACTGCATGACTGATGTATATCTACAAAGACTACTAAAACCTTTAAACATTCTACATTAACTATACCCCATTGGAATGTCCAACATCAACTGCCAACCCAACAAGAGTATTTCTATCCCATCAATATCCATTTATCCTAAGCATGCCTACATTAAAATCAAAATTTTTTCCCATCATCGAACACCAAATGGGTGGACACATGAAAAAATATAGAACAAATAGGTATTGGATGAGAATTATGTTAGAAGTTTATTATTTGGTCCATTGAAATTTAATAATAAGTTTTTTCCCCTTACCTAAGAGGCACCCTAATTATTTTTCATTCCTTTCTATAATTCTTTCAGTCATGACTAGAAAAAAATATTCACCTCAATGTAACTCCTTTACTACTTATTTGTTTACTATATTTCATTGAATAAACACCAACTTTTTAGGATGATTTATATCTAATTTCTTTCTGTGTTTCTTTTCTTCCTCCACTTATTTCTCCTTCTTAGATTTTTCTTCTTAATTTGTTTTAGTTTATTTTGATTTTATAAACATGCTGGGTCAAGTTATTTCTAATGGGGATTTAGTAAATGACATTAGATTCTATATAGACAAATTCATTAATTCATTACATACCGACAAATAAAACTATTGAATTCATTCAAGGACAATGTAATCACCATTATACATATTGTGATTGTTAGGTTGTCATATAAACTTTTTTATCTTTGATGATTATCAGAAAATGCATCTTATGATCGACAAGGTTAGCATATAGAATGAGGATGGACATCCTTTTGGTCATCTACTAAACTCATATTCTTCAATTTAATTTGACATGCTAAATTGTAGAAAATTATTGGAATAAACTAATTGGTTAATAATTACAAATATTGTTTTAATGACACATGTCCCAATTTAGTGTTCATGAAACAGTTATAATTTTATATATTAAATAATTATTTTTAATATTTGATTCAATCAAGTTATTATTTCCCCTATGTGCAACTTATTTATTTTGTCTGATTTCCATAATTTTTTTTTAAAAAGAAAAAAATCCATTGAATATACTATGTGAGAGACTACAATCCTGATTGATCCCTTTGTATAATATAAATGGGAATTAGAGAAGTATAATATAAAGGTGGGAAGAAAACCCCCTGAAATGACGAACACGTGAGGATCTAATGCCTTAGTTTTTTATAAGAGAAAACTATGTTCTATTTCATAAGTGATATGAAACACCAAACCCAATTGAACAATGAATATTTAAATATGATCATTTTCACCTAGACATTAAGTGTGTAGATATGAATTGAATTAGCTAATTTATTAAATATATATATGTGTGTGTGTGTCTTAAATATAATTATAAATACATTGTAATTACTCAATCAATTTTTGGTAGTGTCTTTTTGTTCTTCAATATATGTTTTCATTACAAATGGGTTTTATTCTATTATTAAATTATTTTTCTTGATCGAAGGACAGGTGATGACACGTTTTCTTGCATGAGATCCATCAGACTATTTGTGAGACATTATTGGGAGTCTTTTCGATCTAGGTATAGTGTTATTCATGTGAAATCTGCAAGGGGAGGATTTGTTATTTTTTATTTATATATATATGGACGTCACAATCCAATCATCAATTCACATTCCAAGCATGATTCTTGTACATTATTCCATAATGAGGAGAAATCAGATTATCATAAGATTGCTCGTAGAGGAGAACCCCAGATATGGGTAATCTATCCGGAATTATAAGTGTTTACCTTCTTAATTTCATACTTTCCAATTTTTCTTGTGATGTTGTTGTTAATATATCTTCATAAGTGGATTATATCTTTTGGTTGTTTCCTTTTAAGCATGAAAAAACATGTGAGCTAGGTAGTATTCTTGTATGTAGAATCAAAAGTAGTCTGAAACACATTAAATCTATGGGTTATTTCCACTTTTCCATTTATGTTTTATTGAACTTGTAAATTGTTCAATGTCGCTTTGCTTCATCAATTAATTCAAAATATTTTATTGATTTTTTTAGTTTATATTCATGTAGTTCTTTATTCTATTTATGATTGATTTATCATAATTGTGGTTTCTTTTATTCTATCTTGTAGTTTGGGATTCTTTATGTGTATGAATTGGTTTTTCAATTTTGGAAGTGCATTTTTGAATCAAGAATTTTAATTCATATTTTTTTTTATTTTTTTTTGTTCATCTTCAATAAAAAATCATTGTAGTTTGTTTATGGGAATTTTTCTGAGATTTTTAATTGAATAAATTTCCACATATGCAATTTTTACCTTGACTTATTTTTTGGTGTAATGTCTACTGTCAGTATGTGTGTTATTAGTTGATGTAAAAATATTTGAATTTTTTCTTTATTGTTGGAATGCAATATAGACTTATATTTTTTTATCATTTTTATATAATAAACTATTAATAAACAAATTTTTCATATTATCTAATATTAGAAAATCAAAATACCAAATTGATCATGGGCTATTACATGGGGGAATCCCTTACGTAGGTGAATCCCCACAACCGTTGACATAAATTGGTTTATATTGTATTAAATATTATTTAGTAATTATACTATATTTAATGGTTTATCTAAATATATTAGATATGATATTCAAACTAAAAAAACAAGAATTTCAGAAACATAAAAAGATAAAATTATAGTACATGGCTATAGGTGAGTAAAAATTATTGTATTTTAATCTATTAGTGTAATTTAATTGATATTAATGATTTTGTTTAACATTAAAAAGATAATACTTCAATTTTTTATTTTAAATAATTACTTTTCTTAAGGAAACCTGATATGGAAATATGTAATTTCAAATTTTCACGAGAGTAATAGGATTTTGGTTCATATGAAAACATATATGGTCCCTTTTTGTAACTTTGAAGAACAATGACATTGTATAAATAATATGAAATATTGATGGTATATCAAAATATATTTTTTTACTAAATATTTAAATAATTAAAATCAAATATCCAAAAATGGAAAAGAAATGTGTTCACAAAATTAAAAAGTACCATGAATTACCAACATCATAAATTTGGATTTATAAAACATTGCCCATAGTTGGTTTTCATCCACAAAAAATTATTTTTATGCATTATATTTTCATTATTAGAATTAAAATCTATCATAAAAAATTATCATTTAAGAAGGGTTTCAACAATACTAACCCTTCATTCCTGAATCTGAAGCCATGTGTCGTTACTAACTATAAATATTCCTTCCAATAATTAAAAGGTTGTTAAGCAAAAAAATTTACTATAAAAAAATTAGGATACTATAAAAAAATAACTTACCTATGGGAGTAATTTCTGGATTACTTAAAAATGAATATAATCCATCTAAATAATTTATTATAACTCAGTTCATCCACAATTTGATTAAATTTGGAAAATAAAAATTCAAATGAGGATAATATGTATAAATTATACAAATTAAAAATATTTAGGGGAACAAATATTAGATGTAAATAATTAAATATATAAAAACCAATGAAAAGGGTTGGAAAATGGATTATATTATAAATTATAAGAATGTTCTATCATTTGGTATGATTTTGTTTTAAAAAAGTTATTTTCATGACCGCACATCCATCTATCAAATATATTGAAAGGCACATCTGTGATTTTCCCTTAAATTTTTTTTTTAAATTTTTTTTCTTGTTAGGAATGAGACATTTTTAATCAACATGCTTCGATTAGAAAGTATAAATTTTTTTACTCAATGATTAAAAGATGATGTTTTTTAATTGAACCATTTTTATTTGTTGATTTGAATTTTATATATTTTAATTTTTATTTGAAAATATATTTTTTAATAGTTGATTAATTTTTTATACTTGTAGTTATTTAGAATTATGTTTTTCTTAATTTTTTTTGGCATTTTTAGATATATTGCATGTGCATACACAATGCATGGGAATGTTGTTTGCTATAAATATGTACAAGACTGTCAAAATGGAGAATTTTTTTTTCTAATATAATTTATAGATGTGTAAATATAAATAATTTTATACTACCAAAAAATCTAGATTCAATATACTAGTATAAGATTTCAATGGAAGTCAAAAATTAAAACATATGAATAATATTTGACAATATTGACATTCAGAATAGCCCTAAATTGGATCTTGTCTCCAAATCATTTAATATAACATTTATAGAGTGATTTCAAAAGAATAAAATAGTATATGATGATAATTATTTAGGTTGTCTTCTAAGTGAAAAGTTAGTACCAAATTTTTAGCGAGTGTTTTGCTAATTATTCACTTAGAATACCAATTAATAATCATCATATAATATTTTATTTTCATGATAAAAAAATATAAGAGGAAAATAAAAATATAAAAATACATGATTCAATTCAAGGTTATTCAGATCATCTACATTGTCAAATATTCTTATATTGTTTTGATTTGTGTCTTCTATTGAAAAGTAATACTAGTATATTAAATTTAATGTTTTAGTAGTATAAATGTTTTTTATTTACACATCTATCCGTTTTCTTTGATAAAATCTTATCCCCCATTCTGATGGTCTTATACATATGACATTGGAACAATATGACCCTATATTACAAGCACACACACAATCAATCTAAAAATACTAAAAATTTAAGAAAATGAGATTTCTATAAAACATTAAATACAAAAAATTATCGATTAATATAGAAATATATAATAAAATAAAATATTGAACACATAATGGTCAGATCATTAAATGAAAATGGGGTCATTAAAAAATATCATCTTTTAATTATTTAGTAATAAATGTTAAATTTTTAAATCATAGCATATCAATTAAAAATATCCCATTTCTCACAATAAAAAATTAATCTTGAAAAAATTTGATGGGAAAGAAATGACTGTGCCATTCAATATATTTGATAAATAATGTCGTAGTTATGAACATCACCTTTGGGATAAAAATTCATATCCAATTATAGTGCATTCATTTTTTATAAAATAATTTATTTTTTCAACACTTTCATGTTTTTGTAAATATTTAATTATTTACCATAAAATATTTGTGTTTTATAAATATTTTTTATTGTGTGATTTACTCATATTTTATCTTTTTTCATTTTTATTTTATAAATTTAAATAAATTCTTGGTAAAATGAATCGAATATAAATTATATATATGGATTATATTCAATTTTTAATTAATCTAGGCATGACATCAAATATTAAATTAATCTCTTCATAGTATCACAAAGATTTTTAAATTATAATTTAATTGTTTACTTACCATTTAAATATGAGGGAACATATTTTTACTTAGTAATGTCAGATGACTGGAGATTCAATGACATCAGTTAGGTATTGTGGAAACTATTATTGAATGATAGATTTTGTAATGGCCCATAACTCATTGGTCCATTCCGTTATGAAAATATGGTATTTGAGGTGTTCTGGGATGTCAAAATGACTTATTTCAATAATTTTAGTAATTTCTAGTTTTCCAATTGTTGCTCATTTCAATGGTGGGTTAGGAACGGTGAGTCATGAGTGATGAGTATGCAATGGTGACTCTCAATAGTTGCTCAATGAATGGTGACTCGTGAACAATGGATCCCTAAATGATAGCTCACCAAACAGTGACTCACTGAATGGTAGCTCATCGAATGGTCACACTTCTAATAGTGAGTCATCCAATAATGAGTCATCTAATGGTGAATAGTCCTATGATGAGTCATCTAATGATGACTCATCCAATGGTGAGTCAGGAACAATGTTCCAGTTTCCTAGAGGTTTACCCCTTTAATGTTATCATTGACGTAAAAAACATTTAAATTATTGTTTTACGGGATTTAAGGTTTATTTAAATCCCATTAATCATATCTAAATTTTACTAAGGTTCCTGGTGCCTTTACTCAGCCAAACCTGTATTTTTGACCATCTTTTCCTTTAATGGAAAATCAATATAGTATCTAAACCACCTATCCATCTAGATTTTCAAAAGGGCCGAGATACCTTCTTCTCTTATTGTTTGTTATTGTTTTTACTCAGTATGATAATCCCATATTTCTACCTCCCAATGTAGTTGTGTGATCTAACTGGAATCCTTGGATCGAGTTCCCCATGGATTTTGCCTGCTACATGTGCACCCCCTGTTTTTGTGCAACCAGGAACTGTCGATCCATCTTCAATATAAGGTATGTTCTACGTCTGTTATTCTGGGTTACTCGATATTTTTCCTCATTTTTCGCCTTACCATGCGATAGTATATGATCTCCATGTTTTTTATGGAGTTTTCTCAGTTTTGGGTTGGTGCGGTGGTGTCACAACTTCCTCTAGTGGATGCCATCATTGCAAAAGAGGTGATTATAATCTATTGTGTGGTCCGTTATTATGTGAAGAACGACAGTGATCTTTTGACGCAGGGGATTGATTTATTCTCTAGTTATTTTCATTCTATCATAGAGGTAGAATTATTTGTCCCCTTATATTGAAATTAAATTGACATAATAAACATTTGATCTAGATTAACGAATTGGTATCAATCATATGTTGTTTCTTTATACTAGGATAATGGTTTTCCTCTTAATTTACTAGATAGTGTGACATCTATGCCTTTTTTGGTTAACATGTTGTTCTTGATAGAAATTTGTAATGAACGTAAATCCATAATTTATTGATAATTAATTAGCTAATGATTTAATGATGCATGTTTATTGAATCGGGTTATTGTTGTTGCTTAGGATTCCTATAGTTGGAACATGTGAATAATGAATTAGTTAATTCAATATGGAATAAACGAACTAGTTTTTTGAATAAATATAATGATATTATGAGACTTGAGATGGCCATTTTCTTGTAAGGTCGAGTGTCTTAGTCTCAAGAGACATGAAATCTCATGGTGTGAATGATTGATGCCTTATTTAGAAAAAAGATCCAAGTTTCTTTATTTCTTTCCTGCTGCTTGTGATATGATGTGAGCCTGGGATAGATTATCCTAGATTATTGTCGTGGTACCTAGGGTAGGGAGTCCTAGTTTTGTGGAAGGAGTTGATTCCTAGAGTGGCAAGATGAATCCATTTATTCTTGTTAGTCTCAGAGAGGACATTGGAAATGAACGAATGTGTTGAATCAGGGATTACCCCTTGATATTAATGTTTTTTTTGAATTTATTAGTTTTTATCCGCTTTACTCTCCCCACTGCTTGATGAAACTGGTTTTTCTTACTCTCCTTCCAAAAAAAGTGAAGACGTGAAAGGTCTGCCACGTGATTTTCATGTTTAGCTTCTTGAGGATGGATGGGTCTACACTCCTACTATAGGTGTAAAAGAGTTAATGGGTATCTCATCTACTAACCATATTGATCACTATGGGTTTTGAATATTATAATATTTTCTTAAAATACCTAGAAATATCTAAATAAGGAAAGTGGCAATGTTGTTAATAAATGAATAAATGCATAACCCATGGGGTTGCATCTTACTGGGATGCAATGATGGGGTAGTATTTTTGAGAAACCATGGAATTGGTTTGCTTATGCTCATAGGGAATAGATCATTGCTCAAATTCTAATGAAAAGAAATGTGGAATTGATAACAGTTAATTAATGGTTAAATAATTAATCAACGTATATTAAAATTGATGAAAATGGATAAAGTAACATAATGAATATCTTTAAAATGGTCGTGTTCTTATAGGATATCTAGTCCTAGAGTGGAGAGATGTATCAGTTTATGCATGTGGGTGTCAGAGATGACACCAGTGTTTATGGAATGGGTTGAAGCATGACTTACCCATTAATATTAATGTTGTGTGCTTGTTGAATATGTTTTCTGTTTATTTGTTTTACACTCCCTACTACATAAGGCCACTAGTTTTGCTTAATATTTTTCCAAAAGAGTTGAAGACATGTAGGGTATAAGACATTCTTTTCATGTTTAGAATCATGTGGATAGATGAGTCTATGCTCCTACTACAGCTGAAAAAGACTTAATTGGTAGCTCATCTACTCAACATGTTGAGCCCCTTGTGTTTGGTAGCTTATAATTTTTTCATAAAATACATAGAAATTTGGAAATATGGAAAGTGGTAATGTTTTTAATGAATGAATAAATGTTTAACTCATGTGGTTGGAGCTTCAAGGGATGTGATGTTACATTTTTATTTTTGGGAAAACATGGACTCTATTTCCTTATTCCTGGAGGGCAGGGATATTTTTTGGAATGCAAATGAAATGTAATGCAGAACTGATAATTGTTAATTAATTGATAAATAATTAATTAAAGTAATGTAAAATTGATGAAAAAATATAAATTAACATAATAAATCTCATTAAAATGGTTGTGTTCTTATGGGATAACTTTTTTAGTAGTGGTAGTCGGGAGTCTACAAGACATGATCTAAAATGAAGTCTAAGACTAGGTTATTCCAATAGGGTGGTTGCGATCAATTTTATATCCTGTAATTTTATGTTTCTATTCATTAATCCACCTTTATGATTAGGGAAACTAAAACCATGCGGATTTTGAGCCCTAGGGGTGTTTTCTCTAACATCTCTTTGGAAGGATGGATGGATGACTACCCTCTTTGACCCCACATTATTCACTTGGTAGTTAGTTGTGCTGTTATACATGACAGTTATTTATCCCCATATATGTTTATAGAGTTATGTAATGGATTTTTGTTATCTCTATCACATATATTCTGGATATAGATTCCTATAAACTACTATAGTTATTGTAATGTGTATAGGTTTTGATGGCTCAAGGATCCTTACATGTTGTATGAGCTGTAATCGCTTGAGGTATAATACCATATATATGATACAGGTTATGTAGGATATGGTGGATCCCATAAACTACCTAGTTAATTTTGGTTATGTAGGAATGGTGTTGAGTTGCATGAGGTGTATATTGTGGGGCATTGCCCATGTGTTTTCGGGCATGCCTTTTTTGAGGAGAGATGCTCAGGATGTGCGGTGTTGGGGAAAAGTGAAAAACCACTGGAAAAGAGGTAGCAGGATACCGATGATATTCATTATTATATTATATACTTTTTTATGAAATACTTGGTGAGAGTAGCCCTGGTGAGGCCGGGAACATAGTATACATGTTTAGGCGGCGAGTTAGTTTCACTTGTTGTTCACTGTGCTTTAGAATACTTTCTTTACTTTTTGATAAGTGACTCCAGGTAGGATCCTAGTAAGTATACTATTATACTCACCCTTTGTTATATAATGTTTTTTTTCATTTCACACAGAGGAGGTTAGAGAATATGCTGGTTAATTCTTTCTTGGGGTCATGAGATTTGTTCGAGCTTTGTGGTCACTTATATTTTTTTTACATTCTTTTGGTACTTGTACATTCCCATTTCAGTTTTTGTATTTCTTGAAAGAAATTACAAATTTATACTTGGGTTTCATTTTATATTGTAGTCTGAGCAGGAGTAGGTTGGTGTCTGTATTATCTCTCTCTTTTGTGTATGTTCTCTTAGAGGGTAACACCTCCTGGTTGTGTGTTTACTATATCATCGGTGCTAGTTGATAATCCATGGCTTACTGGAGGTGGGACTCAGGGGTCATTATCACTCTTCTAACATTTTTTTCCTTGGAGGGGTATACATTGTGGGTATGGGTCGTGAAAGAGTGGTATTCAAGGTCTGGTTGAGTGATATGATGAAGATTGGAGTTAGGCAGAAGTGAGGTTTCATGGGCTGGTAGGGTAATGGTGTCAGCTAAGTTTTCCAAGTTTTTTAAACACTGGAGACTGAATGAGACATATGAATTTAGGGCTCCCTATGGTCTAGCGTCTGGAACATTAAGTTTACTATTCCTACTAAACAAGGTGATACTCATTTTAGGGTAGAGACATTGGAAAGTATCATGCATCATTATTCTTTGTACCAACATTTTAATGGGTATACCTTGGAATAGTTTAACCTAAAATGAATCAAAGAAAACAATTAATTAATGTTATGTCTTCTATATTCAAGGTTTATGAGCTCTAAATAATCTTCCTTTTGCAGGTATGGATCCACGTTGACGTTCTAGTTAGGTTCATGTAGAATATGTTTGGTAGGTTGTTCCAGCAGATCATCGTAGAGTATATGTTGATTAAAACAATAATTAGAAGAGGAAACTCTGAGAATTTCAGTTCCAAGGTCTGTAAAAGTATGACGACTCTATTTCAAATTCAACCATAGAAGTCCGGTTGAAGGTGTTTGAGATATCATTCTGTTGGATCTGTTCTCAGAAGGAGCACTGGGTGTCATTGGTTGTAATGATGCTTCCTAGGGCAATGAGGCAGTTTTGGTTCCTATTCCTCAGGTATCGCAAGGAGTTGGTGAACTCATGGGAGTAGTTCTGAGAGCACATCAAAGCATAGTTTCTTTCCTCAACTATGAAGGTGTATAGTCTTCACGAGTTTCTTACCCATCAGAATGGGAGCTCTAGTGTGTGGGAGTTTGAGATCCATTTCAAGTACCTTTTTTGATATGCTTCGAACCTATTCCTAGTTGAGGAGGATAGGGTGATGCATTTTGAGAAGTATTTTCATCTTGAGATCCTACAATAGGTCACCCAGTTTATACTGAAAACATTTCTTGAGGTGATAGTGAGAGAAGAGGTCATCAAGAAGATGTTATCTAGAACTGGATCATCATTGGATGAGAGTTTTCAAGATTCCTCACGAAGTAGAGATATGGTTTCGGGTTCCCAATATTTAGTGTATAAGAGTTACTATTTGGCCAGGGGTAGGTCAGAGACCTTAGTATGTCATTTATCATAGGTTGGGGGATCTCATATATATGTAATGAGACCGGGAACTTGTTTTGATTGTGGAGGATGAGGTTATCAGAAGTGAGAGTGCATGACCTTTCTATGAAGTCGTCATGTGACTAGTGTTCCCCTCTAGGTTCCTCCTTTGAGGCTTTTCTAGATAATGTAGCAGTAGTAGGTTTCCCCATCTTTTGACCATCAATGTGTAATTAGGGTAGGAAGAGGATATCCATAGGATGCTCTGCATCCTTATAGAACAGAGCACAACCATGGTGGTGGTTTTCATCAGGGCTAGAGAGGCCATGGTTTAGTGTTTCCAATATCAGGTGATCTAGACATCATTCAAGGTACCCATTTATTGTTTTCTTATTGGGTGTATGACTTTTTAGATTCTAGAGAGACAAACTTCGTTATATCTTCTACCCTTTTCTAGGCTATAGTGTCTTAAGGCATAATACCCGACATTTGATACACATTATACAGGTTGTGGTGGCTCTTGAAACCTACCTGGTTACTTCTGGTTATATGGATGGTGTGGTTGTTCACCCAGGAGTCTGTGTGAAAGCCTTTGTGTTGTATAAGATGCATGTTGTAGTACTCTCTTAGGTGTCTTTGGGATAACCTTTTTTAAGAGATATTCTAAGGATTTGTAGCATTGGGGCAAAGAAGAAAACCAGTTTTGAAGTGGTAGCGGGGTACCCTTGATATTATTTATTACATTATATTCTATTTTATGCAATACATGGAGAGAGTAGCCCCGGTGAGGTTGAGAACATTGTATACGTGTTTAGGGGATGAGTTAGATTCACTTTTTGTTCACTATTCTTTAGCATGTTTTATTTACATTTGAATGAGATGATCTAGGGAGGATTCTACTGAGTATACAATTATACTCACACTAAATTATATTAATATATTTTTCAATTTAGTTGGAGTAGCTTGAAGATCAGGTTGGTTACTACTAACTTGGGTTTTGAAAGAGATGTTTGGGATTCATGGTTGATGTTGTTTTACTTATTTTGGTATTTGAAGTTTTCTTTTTTCGTTGTAGTATTTCTTGAATGACAATACATATGTGCACTTGGGATTCTTTTACTTTCTAGTCCGAGTATTATTTGGTTGTTTTCTATCTTATCTCTCTCTTCCTCATGTGTTCTCTTAGAGGGAAATTCCTCTTATCTGTGTGTTTACTATATTCTCAGCTCTAGTTTCCAACATGGGGGCTACTAGATGCATGACTCGGGTGAAATTATCTGTCTTCTCCCATTTCTTGCCAAGGAGTGGTACACTTTGTGGGGAGGGTGTTGTGACAGAGTGGTATCGAAGGTCTGATTGAGGTATAGGATGGAATTTGGATTTAGTAATAGGTGATGTTGCATGAGTTGACAGGGTAACCATGTCATCTATGTTTATAAATCACTATAAACATGAGAGATCATCTGAGACATGAATATTTATCCCCCTGTGATCTCATGCATGAACCTTCATGTTTACAATGGTTAATAAATACATTGATACTTCTTGTAGGCTAGAGACCTTTGAAATGATCATGAATCATTATTCAGTGCTCATATGTTTGAATGGGTAGACCTTGGGATAGTTTAACCTAAAATGAATAAAATAAAACAATTAATTAACATTACAGTATTCCATATTCTAGGTTTAGGAGCTCTAACTATTTTTCCCTTTTTAGGTATGGCTCCAGGTCAATGTCCACATTAGGTTTGCGCAGAATATGTTCAGCAGGTTGCACCGGAAGATCGTCAGAGAGTAGAGGATGACGACGACGACACATGGAAGAG
The DNA here is from genome assembly GCA_963277665.1 of Viscum album. NCBI lineage: Eukaryota > Viridiplantae > Streptophyta > Magnoliopsida > Santalales > Viscaceae > Viscum > Viscum album. The sequence continues at coordinate 1,825,261,532 of OY728164.1, forward strand.
GACACTCTAAGAATTTTAGCGTCAGGTTCTATAGAAGTACAAGGGCTCTATTTCAGAAGCATTCACAAAATATTGGTTGGAGGAGGTTGAGATAGCCTCAGGTTCGATTCTTGCTAAGAATAAGAACTGGTTATCATTGGTTGTGACGATGTAGCATGGGGAATTGAAGTAGTGGTTGTTTTTATTTCTCAAGGGTCTTGAGGAGTTGACTGTCTTATAAGAGAAGTTATAAGAGAAGTTCAAAGTTGAGTTTCTTTCTATGACTGCAAAGGTGACTAGTCACCAGGAGCAGCTTACTCTTCGTCAGGGGAGATCCAGTGTGTGAGTGTTTGGTATCTATTTCAGGAACCATCTATTATTTGATTCGGACCACTTTCAAGATGTCTAGGACAAGGTGAAGCATTTGGAGGTGGATTTTCATCCTATGATCTAGCGTCAGGTCACTCCGTTTATACTAAACATGTATCTCAAGGTGTTGGTGAGGGAAGATATCATTGAGAGGATTTTATCCCAAACCGTATCATCACAATAGGGGAGTCATCATGATTCCTCACAAAGAAGGGTTGTGGTTTTGGCTTTTTGGTTTTTAGGGTAGAATAGTTTCTATTCAGCCGAGGTTAGGTTCTAGCCCTCATTGTCTCATTTATCTGGGGGAAGTGGATCTTAGGACTATGCTAAGGGATCAGACACATGTATTTATTATGGAGGCCTTGGTCAATAGTTTCATGAGTTCCCATCCTTTATGATAAGTCATTGTTTGCTGGGTGTTTCGCTTAAGGTTCCTCCATTGAGGAAATTTTTTTTCAGCCAAAAACAGTTGTTTACACCAGAATTGGATCAACCAAAATCATATGGTCCAGGCAGAGCATAGCCCCAGGATGATCCTCATGCTCAGAGAATAGTGTGTATCCATTGAGGTGGTCATCATCAGGGTCATAGAGGTCAAAGAGTAGGTCATGGTCCTCTTTATACATTAGAGTTTCTAGTGCCAGGTGATCCAGACATCATTCGAGGTACCCTTTTCTTTGTTTCTATTTGGGTGCATAACTTATTTGATACAGGAGAAACACAATCCTTTATATCACCAAACCTTGTACATAGCTTGAGACTAGAGGTTGAGAGGATTCCAGTGCTATTGGGAATGACTACATCAGTTGAACATTTAGATGAAGTGTTTGAAGTGTGTAGATATTGTGAGATAGTGTTGGGGAAGCACCTCTCTTAGGGAGATTTACTATGTTTACAAATAAAACCATATGATGTCATCCTTTTCATGAATTGGTTTTATTTGGGGTAGGATATCATGCATTTCTTCTAGAGTTAGGTGATGTTATTTGATGCTGATGGAGAGTCAATTATGATTTTTTGTGAGCGAGACCCTCAAATGGGTCAGAGGTGTGTTCCATCCATGTCATCCTTAATGGATAAGATGATGTTGAGTTTATTGGAGGTTCAGTAGTCGAAATTATTTAGGGCCATGGAATAGTACCCATATGTCTTTCAATAAGAGGTTGTAGAGTTACCCCCTCGACGATAGATTGAGTATGGGGTCAAACTACATCCAGGAAAATTGTCTATCTCGATGTATTCATATTGGATGGAGCCTTAAGAGTTTTGAGATCTATTTATGCATATTGATGGTCTGTTGAGGTGTGGTTTCATTTGACTAAGCGTGGTACCATGGGGTGCACTCGTTTTGTATGGGAAGAAGGTTGATGGCAGTTTGCAGTTGTGTATCGATTATCATTACTTAAACCTAATGACCGTGAAGAATCTCTATATTATTCCTTATATTATGATTTATTCGATCAATTGAAGGGTGAAAGTTGTTTATTGAAGATTTATTTGTGGTTATGATATCATCAGATGCCTTTGAATGATGGTCATATCCTGAATACTGTTTTTTGTTGTCGTCATGGGAATTACGAGTTCATTGTGAAGTCATTCGGTGTGATGAATTATCCAACTATGATATTGTGGTTAATGAACACTATGTTTCTTGAATTCCGGGATAATTAATTTGTGGTTTTCATCGACAAATTTTTTATTTTCTCTGTGTTCGAGGAGGAGAATCCAAGGCATCTGTGTTATCTTTTGGGAGTTCTTCTCTGCGATAGGTTGTTACAGAAGTTTTCAATGTTTGATTTTTAGGCTCAAGAAGTATTTTTCTTGGGTATTGATTCATCCCAATTTATAGTAGTTGTGGATCCTTCAAGGATAGAAGTACTTGTGTCTTTGGAATCCCCCAAGATAATGGCAGAGTTGTAAAGTTTCCATGGTCTCTCAGGCTTTTATAGAAGGTTCATTGCCAATTTCTCCTGGGTTGTGAATCCTCTAAAATCATTGACTAATAAGAATCAAGAGTTTGTATAGAATGATCAATGCAAAGAAGCTTTTCAGTATCTGAGGGTGAATATTATTAGTGCTCTGGTTCATTGTCTGCTAACCGAAGGAATTCAGTTTGAGGTTTTCTTTTATTCTTCTCATTTGGAGTATGGTTTTTTCTAATGCATTAGAGATTAGTAGTTTCTTATATGTCTCTGTAGTTTCATTCCCATGATCATAACTATTCCACCCACGATATAGATTTTTTCTAGTGGTATTTTACCTAACTTTTTGGAGACATTCATTATTTGTGATCATTTTGTGCTCTTCACCGATCATAAGAGCATGAGTTACATTTTCCCCCACGTGACTTAAACCTACAAAATCATTTTGGGATGGATTTCTTACAAGATTATGACATCAAAAATTTTTATACACCTAGAATAGGGAATATTTTAGAATATGCGATGAGCATGAAGTCACATAGTGGTGTAGTTCGTGAATCAAGTGATTCCTAGAGAGTGATGGAAGAATACTCGTCAATACATTACAATATGAGAGAATTTGGGGGCAGAAGATGTCCTTTTTAGATGAGAATTAAATAATCATTGGTTTAAAAAGTAGAAGATTCCTAGCTAGGGGATCTTTTGGGGGAGGTCTAGAGAGACTATTTTTTTGCGGTGAGACCCTGGATGGTTGGTCTGAGGATTAACAACACTGAATGTTGTTTTAGGGAGTACCTTTTGTTCCTTTGGCGTCACGTGAGATGGTTCTCATAGAGTTACATAGTTTAACCTTAGTCATACATCCGAGTGTGAAAAGGATGTACAGATCTTTGAGAGTTTACTTTTGGTGGCCTGGGTTGAAGCATATAGTTGTAGATTTTTTATCTTGATGTTTAGTCTGCCAGAAGGTGAACGCTGAGCACCACTTTCCCAGTGGTTTTCTCCAGCTGTTAGATGTTCCTCTGTGGATGTGGGAGGATATCTAAATAGAAATTTTTTCTAGTTTACCTTAGTCTCATAGAGGCTATGATTCTATAAATGTGGAATTGGATTGTTTTACAAAGTCATCCCGATTCATAGCAACCAATGAGTTGATATAAGTTGAGGTTTTTTTGAGGCAATATCAAGAGGGGTGGTGAGACTCCATGGGATCCCATGAAATATAATTTCTGATAAAGATCTTCATTTTAACTACAGGGTGTGAAGATGTCTCTAACATTATTCGAGTTCTAAACTATTCCTTATCACTAATTTTCATCCATAGGCGGGCGGTCAGATAGAACATACCACACATACTCTTGAGGATAAGATGCGCTCTTATGTATAGGATTTTAGAGGTTCATAGATGCGGTACTTACCCTTGATAGAGTTCACTTTCATCAATATTTTTCATTCCCCCATTGGTATAGAACCTTTTTGAAGCCTTGTATGGATTACCTTTCCGTTCTCCGTTGTTTTGGACCAAGGTCAAAGATTCAGCAATTCTCATGCTGGAACTGGTACAGAGTATGATAGATATAGTTCGGGTGACTTGATATTGGATGAAGGCAGATCAAGATCATTATAAGTCCAATGTTGATCAAAGGAGGAGACATCTAGAGTTTTATATTGGGGATATAGTGTTTTTGAAGGTTCATGGGAAGTGAAGTTTTGGGCATGGGAGTAAGATTCATCCCCGTTTTTTTGGGCCTTTCAATGTGTTGGATCGTGTTGGAGTCGGGTGGCATATTGGGCATCACTTACCACGCATATGTGCCAGATAAAAAATGTATTCCATGTGTTGCAACTCCATCATTATCTTCATGATGACTCTCATTTCATTTATTGACCATGATTGAGGTTGAAGATGATGTGACTTTCAAGGAGAAGCCTATGGAGATCCATAACTACCAAGATAAAGTGATGCGCGAGTTTGATATCCCCTTGGTTTGTGTCTTGTGGTGGCCCAGTGGCATGTAAAAGAGTACTCGGGAATATTAGTCATAGATACATGCTTAGTACCTTGATCTTTTTTATATTTAGCTCTTCTATTTTAATTTGGTTTATTTTGTGGTTGTATACCCATTACATTTATGAGATGACTCTCTCCTTTTCCATGTTGTGTATTTCTCTCTTTTGAGAGGTATCTTTCCTGGGATAGTGTCTAGGAGATGGTTGTGGTTGTCGAGTGGTTTCACATTGTTATTTATATATCAGTTGAGTTCCTGTGGTGGTAAGAGAATTGAGAGGTATCTAAGAGGGCAGTTGGTTGGACCCTTTTTTATATTTCCTATCTATGTTTGTTTTGGATTATCAAGTGAGAGAATATTTTGAGAGGTATCTGATGTAATTTCCCAGACCACTTCGGTCCATTTCTTTTTGAAAATATGGTGTTTGTGGTGTTTTGGGATGTCAAGGTGACTTATTTCAACACTTTTCCATATTTTCCAGTTTTCCAACGGTTGATCGTTTCACCAGTGGGTCAAGAATGGTGAGTCATGAGTGGTGAGTCGGAACGGTGAGTCAGTAATGGTGATTCGAAATGGTAGATCACTAAAAAGTGACTCACGAATGGTGGCTCACTTTCCTTAACCAAACCAGATCAACCCTGAACTTTTCACCCGATTTGGCCCACCGCAGGGCCCGAAGGGCATTCCAGATCCCCATAGGCTAGAAACTAGTGTCATGAATTAATATAAAATATCTGAGAAATATGTTGACCATTAATATATATATCTACATAATCATAAAATAAACAATACATCTAAATTAAAGAAGATTAACTAAACAAACTGGCAGAAAAAAAGGAATAATCTAAGTAACAAGACATACCTCAAGTGACATCATGGGTCACCATGGAATATCCACAACACTCTCTATAAGAGAGATCCAAAACTAGACCATGAAACTAAAAATATAACGTAGGTGTGAGCACTGATATTCTCAGTAGAAATTCCATGGTACAACAACACCCTATGTAATTACCATTAAAAAGAAACCCAAAACATGCTAGTTTGAATATAAGGCATAATAAAATATTGTTTTTCATTCTTTATAAATTCATGTAACAGGATTACATTTTTACGAAAAGAATATATATTCCACTTAATTTTAAATGTAGGTTCCAAGAAGGCATCAATATTTCAAAATGAAAGGATACCAATTTAGATTAAAAATATGGCTTTCCCAAAATAGGTAATATGCATGAAACCACTGAATTGAAAATCATATCACAAGCACCATGGGAAATCCCTAAGCAGCTAGTGTTAGTTGGGGACCTAGGATCATCATACCTTAGTGAAATGTGGTATAAAAACAACAATGAACTATGTTCTCGTGCATGAGCCACTAATAGGGAACACACCCATAACCAAGTGGTCTCCAATCAATCATCATTAGGTTTCTTTAGTGTTTTAAGAATCAAACCTACTAGACGAAACTAGGATGAACCACTTCAGTATCATATAGTGTACTTATCTTAGTCCACCAACAAAGATACCTAGGTTTCACATGTGTTCCATTTGAAGTGATGGTGAGTTTTTATCAAGAAAACATATATGAAAATATGATCTTCTTTTATAAAAAAAACATCCAAACTCTCACCACTGATCTCCCTCCATGAGCGTATCACCCTTTATAAGTCACACAACAAATCATAAACCTCTTCACTGGGAACATATCAAAAATCCCACATTTAACATACACATCATGTTTCTAAAACAAATAGGCATGCATCAAGAGGGGTTTTCAACTTTCACTAACCATTTTCAAGGTACCAAACATGCCTCATTACTTCACAAAGAATAAATTCACATTAGAAAACATGCTCACCCAACACTTTCATGTTCTAAAGAAAATTGAAATTCCAATTAACAAAAAAGGCATCACACACTATAAAGAAAATTGAAACCATGCTTAAATTCAAGAAACCCATTTATGAAATGTAAATAAATATTTAACCTTGATTTCACATCAATGACCATACAATTTTCCAAACATACCAAATCATGGAATTTCTCATTTTTAAAATCACACAAAAATCCATATTCATTTAAATCAGCATTAAAAACTAATATTCAAACCAACATTTTAGGAATACCCACCACACACCCAAAACCATTTAAGAAACTACATTAGAGAATTTAAATTGTTAAGAATTCTAAAACATGATTGGGATCATTTTTAAGGAATAATACACATGTCAACACATAAAGAGAACCTAAAAATGAAGGAAATACCAAAATCAAGCATCACCATCACTTTCCATAGAATTCATATAATCTTCAATATTCAAAAAAATACATTTTTAAACACATAATAAATAACGGAATTCAAATTAATGGTATAGGAATAAGGAACCTACCTCAAGGTGGAACCAAACTGAACATTAGGTCCTTGAAGCTTTCAAACTAAATATTTTTCCCCCCACTAAGCATATGCACCTTCACATAAATATATGGAAACCTAGCCCCTATGAACACATTTTGAAGGCCATGAACATGTGAAAGGGGATCCTTACATATATGATTATATGCATATACTAGTCTCCACTCATCTACGCATGATCTTTTCATATTTATACATAGGAACACCATTCCCCATATATGTATATCACTACTATGGGTGAATTTACATGTAACTAGGGAACCTATATATATATATATGTGTGTGTGTGTATATATATATGTTTATATATATATATATATACTTACCTATGCATACATAGGAGAGTCTCCTTAGACTCTGGAGACTCGAACCTACCTCAAGGATGATCCAACAAACAACAAACAAAACTAGGGTCTAAAAAATAGTGTAAAGGTTCAACTCACACAAATAATAATACTAGGAACCCATAAACTACAAAAACCCTAAATTAAAATTGGGTGAAAACAAGAACGAAAGAAAATCCTTAACCTAAAACATTTTTGGTGAACCAAAACACCCCGAACATCCTTGCCTTTAGTGGAGATTTCTAGAATTTGCACAAGGGAGCCTCGATGGACATTCCGCACAACCTTACAATAGAATAAACAATGTAAATTGGAGTTAATCCATACATAAGGGTCAACTGAATTCCAAAGTTCAATAGGGATGCCTACATTTAGTCAAAAATAGGGAGGAGGAGGAGTAGTTGACCATACCTCAAAGCATAAGACAAGATTCATGATGAATCAAATGAATAAAATGAAAGACAGAGGATGTTAGAGGGTGGAACATCATGTTACCAAGGAGGGGCTTCGACCAGGGGTGCGTCACGCCGCAGGGAGGTCCCACAGAGCAGTGAATGGGGCACCAGACAAGGATTTTGCTAGATGGGGATTGGGTTTCCATCCCAGGGAGTAGGGAAGCATGCTACTTGGAGAGTAAGGGAGGCATCACCCAACACCCAGAGGTGAGGAGGAGTGAAACGATGGAGAAATAATGAAGAAAGAAAAAAATGAAGAAAATAAAATAAAAAAAAGAAAAGAAAAGAAACCCTAAAAAACAAAAATATAATAATAATAATAATAATCATAAATAATAATAATATTATTATTATTATTACTAAAAAACATTATTTTTATTTTATTTGATTTTGTTCATATTATTTTAATTATCAAATGCCTCGAAACTGCGCATGATTTCCGCACATGATTCTAGAATTGCGCGCCAGTTATGCACCTCTAATAGAGACCCCAAAAATATAAAATATAAAACTAGTTCAACCCAAAACTCAAATGAATACTAGATAGAATTAAATAATTATTAAATCATTGTTGGGGTGTGACACTCACCAAACAGTATCTCACCTAACAATGACATACCAAATGGTAGCTCACTGAACAGTCACTCGTCTATTAGTGAGTCACCCAATGGTGACTCATCTAACAATGACTCGTCTAATAGTGAGTTATCCAATGGTAAATATTTCATTGTTTAGTCATCCAATAGAGACTCGTTCAATAGGGAGTCATCCAACGATGACTTTCCCAATGGTGAGTCATGAACAATGTTTCCAGTTTTCTACTGTTTCACCCCTTTGACATTATCGTTGACGTAAAACACATTAAAAGAATTATTTAAGTTATTTAAGGCCCATTTACATCCCATAACTGGTCTATTAATTTTCTTATGGTTATGGTTGCCTTTATATGGTCAAAACATGTAATCTTGAACATATCTTCCTTTAATGGAAAATCTAAATCTTATCAAAACAGCTGCTCCATTTAGATTTTCAAAAGGGTCAAGATACCTTCCGCCCTTATTCACCCTTCATGTTTTTCATTATTATGGGACACCCAGAGTTATACCACCCATAGGATTTTTGTAATCAAATATTAATCCTTAGATCATGTTCCCCATGGTGTTTTCTTACTACATCTCACCCCCTGTTTTGGTGCAACCAATAAGTGTCAATCCATCTTCAATAAAAGTTATGTTCTACCTATGTTATTCAGGGTTACATGATCTATTTCCTCCCATTTATCCATTCCATGTGATGTTATGTGATCTCCATGTTTCTAATGGAGCTTTCTCGATTGTTCATTGTTGAGGGGGTGTTGTGGCATCCTCAAGGGGATTCATTCATCCAATAAAAGGTGATCATTATCCATTGTGTGGTCCATTATTGTTCGAAAAACATCCATGATAGTTTGAGGTAGGGTATTAATTTATTATCTAGTAGTTTATATGAAATCGTAGAGCTATCCTGATTTATCCTCATGGATCGTAATGAAATTCACATAAAAAATATTTGAACAAGATTAATGATCTGGTATCGAATATATTTTTCTTTATACAATGATAAAATTTTGCTTCTTGATTTTCTATATAGTGTGATATCTATTCCTTTCTTGGTTAGCATGATGTTCTTGATGGAAATAGACAAGGAATGTAAAGTCGGAATTAAATGATAATTGATTAAATAAAGGATTAATGAGGCAAGTTTAATGAATCTGGTTGTTGTTGTTGTTCAGGTTTCCCGTAGTTGGAACCTGTGAATAATGAATTAGTTAGTTCATGATAGAATAAAAGAAATGGTTATTTGATTAAATATAATTAATTTTTGGGACCTGAGTTTCCTATTTTATTTTTAGGCCAGGTGTCTTGTGCTCTAGAGACATGAGATATCATAATGTGAAGGAATAATTCCTCGTTTAGAGTCTAGTGCCCTGTTTATTTCATTGTTTACTGCTGCTTGTTATGTGATGTGAGTCTGGGATGGCTGTTCCTGGATGGATGTTGTGGAACATGGGGCTGGGATGCCCAATTTTTGTGGTAATAGTCAATGACTAGAGTAGTGAGATGCATCAATTTATGCATGTTCGTGTCAGGGAGGACACCAGAGATGATGGAATGAGTTGAATATGGGCTTACTTGTTGATATGAAATTTGGATGCTTGTTGGATTTTTTATTAATTTATCTGATTTACTCTCCCCACTCTTGAGGTAGCTGGTTTTTCTAACTCTCCTTCCAAAAGTGTCAAAGACGTGTGGGGTATTCCATCTGCTTTGCAAGTTTAGCTTCTCAAGGACTGATGGGTCTATGCTCCTTTTATAGGTGACAAAGACATGATGAGTAGCTTATAAACTCAGCGTGTTAAGCCTCATGTGTTTGGTTGCTTAGAATGATTCCCTAAAATACATAGAAATATAGAAATATCGATGTGGTAATTTTTTTTAATAAATGAATAGATTTTTAAGCTATAGGGTTAGAGCTTGCTGGGATGCAATGCTAGGGTCATATTTCTAATAAGCCATAGAAACAATTTTATTATTCTTGGAGGGTATGGATATTTGATTGAATTTTAAAAAAATGTAATATTGAATTGATAAATTTTAATCAATGATTAAATAATTAATTAATGTAAATAATAATTTATGTAAATGGATAATGTAACGTAATGAATATATTTAAAATGGTTGTGTTCTTATAGGATATATAGTCTTAGTACTAGAAGTCAGGATTCCAAGATACGTGAGGTGCAATTTAGTTTAAGACAAGGTTATGACCACAGTATAGTTGTGAGATATATTATATCATGTAATATTTTGGTTTCTATAGGCTACTACTCCTTGTTGTTTAGGGAAACTAACACCCCAGGGATTCTAATACCTGGGGGTGTTTTCCCCACAAACTCGGTTGGAGGATTGATGGATGAATACCGACTTTGACCCCACACACTTCTCTTGGTAATTACTTGTGATGGTATGCATGGTAGTTAGTTATATTCATATATGTGTGTTGAGGGTTGTAATGGATTGTTGTTATTTCACACACATATATTCTAGATATAGTTTCCTATAAACTAAAATTGGTGTAACGTGTATAGCTTGTGGTGGATTGAGGATCCTTACAGGGTGTATGGCCTATAATGGCTTGAGGTATAATACCAGATGTATGATACATGCTATGTGAGAGGAAGTGGATCCCAGAAAATACATGGTTACTTTTGGTTATGTGGATGTGGTGGTGAGATGCATGAGGTCCATGTTGTGCTGCTTCAGCCAAGTGTCTGCAGGATACCCTTTTTCAAAATAGATTCTACAAACATGTGACTTTGGGGGAAAGTGGAATACTAGTGAGGAAGTGGTAGTGGGATACCCTTGTTATTCATTATTATATTATATAATCATGTATGAGAAACTTGGTGAGAGTATACATGGTGATACTGGTAATTAGTATACCTGTTTAGGTGACGAGTTATTTTCACTTTTTGTTCAGTGTGTTTTTGCATGTTTTCTTTAGTTTTTCATGAGAGGCACTGGGATGGATCCTACTGAGTATAATGTTATACTCACCCTGAAATATATAAACTGTTTTCATGTCAGTTGGAGTATTTTGGAGATCAGGTTGGTTACTAGTAGCTTGGAGTTGCTGGAGCAATTTCGGATTCGTGGTGGATGCTTTTTTTATTTTCCATTTGTACTTACAGTTTTCACTTTCATTGTACCGTGTAATTTCTGTGAACATATTTCTTGTTCATTTTTTTATTTTTGATATTAATTATTCAAATATTCAATTATACAATATCGTCTTTTATTCCCGAATTATTTTATATTTTCTATTCCAGGTCATTCTTTTTCAAGGTAATAGAATTGGTCCATACATGTTTTCTTATGAACCATATATCCTATTAATGTTGTGATAATTTTATATTATATAATTTCATATCAGGATTCCTCATAAAAGGTAATTGTTAAACATCATAAATTGAAATATTTCCTATTAAATGATACACAAAATCATTAAATATCCATAAAATTGAACTAATACACTCAAATACAATGTGTTCTTGAACTTGCTAGCATTAATATATGTTTTTTCAAGCTAGAAAATTTCATGAACTCAACAATGGTTCCAACCACATCGAATGTTTTGTCATTTCAAACTCATAAAGTCCCTATTCTAATTTTGTAGTAGTTTCCAGTATCCTTGAGTATATATGCTTGTTTTAAATTGGTATTCATAGGCAGATTTTTATGGAGAATTAAATGGATGATTTGGATTGAGATTTTAGTGGAGGGTTTAATAGAGGAAATTATGGAAAATTAAATTAATTTTTGATCATAAATATATGGGGAAAATGACTTTATGCTAGAACTGCTCAATCGGTAGTGATACACGCCTATTATATTGCATGGAAAAATGAAAATTAATATTCCTAATGCACCAAAGAGGCCGACTAGGGTTGTCTCACTTGAGGAGCATCGCTGTAGGTTCAATACCTAATTCTAACTCACTAAATTTACTGTTCCCGTTTTTTGTATTATTTATGAAAATTTCAGTTTTTGGGGTTTTATAAAATCATGAAATTAAAATAATGAAATGAAGACTTTAAATATAAATGCATATGCAGAAAAATGAAACTAGGGTAGAAAAGTCTTGATCCTTGTGTTGATTACATGGGTTCATTCATTATTTATTTGTTATTTAAATTCAATTTGTTAATTCATTTGGTAAAACCCCACTAATTAATTTATATTCTTGTATTTATTAAGTGAGTTATTTTAGCATGTCTTTAGATCATGAAACCACACATCCTCTAATAGTAAAATAGGATTACATATTAATCAAAAATTTATTCCTAAAAGACCTATCTCCACTTTATGTCATTTCATCTCTTTAAGAAACTTAAACTCCACTTTATGAAGGGTTTTCTGGAGATAAGAGATGGAAAAATAATTAATCAATGAAAAAATTGAATTAAAAATAATGTCGTGGTGGATGACCACCTCACTTGTGCAATATTATTCCATCCACCATAAATAAAATAAAAACATTTCTGAATTAAAGCAGAATAACAAAGAACACTATGAAACCTCATCCAAGCACAAGAAATAGGTTAATCACTTTATATTGAAAAGTGAAAAGAGATCATGAAGAAAATATGTATGATATAAATATAATTAGAGTTGGAAGAGAAATAAGGATGAAAGAATAAAAAGAGACACTTGATTTAAAAATATGAATTTTTGATACAAGTGAGAAGAAAACTAAAATAATAATAAAATAAATAAATCCTATGTAATCATGATGACCCTTGGTCGCCTATCTAATGGTGGTATATGGGAAAGATTGGAATGATTTAGTAAGGGGGGTCTCTCCTCCTTTTATAGGAAAAATTATCCCTTCGAAAGTATTTTCATGATATCCACATTAAATGGTTGATTCATGTGTGGAATTACGCGTGAAAATTGTTTCCATGTGTCTTGCACATCCCCCACCCCAAATTTCAGAATATGTGTTTTTGTAAAGATAATCATATTCCCTTTTTAATTTTATAATTTAACATACCTAGGGGGACTCTCAAAATTCCATATCTTAGATTTCTCAGGCATTAATGGTCTTTAAAACAGCAGATTAATGAATGGAATTATTCATGAAACATGTTAATAAATTATATATCTAGATCTATGTATAATTTCATCTTTATTGGGAAATCATAATATGATAAATGAACTCATATTTAAAACATTTCAGACATGTGAACAATTTTCTAGGCTTGTGTTATGAGCTAATTTTGGGCCTCCAATTAATGGATTGAGCTTGTGGTATAGAATGAGAAAATTTATTCAATGATGTCTGATGTCCTAAAAAATGTAATTTCATAATTTCAATTAGTATAGAAAATGTTATTTCTGAAATACATAATAAAACGAAAATAGTTTAATTCAAAAATTAGGCCATTTTCAAAATTATGTTCAAAATTCCATAAAAATAAAAAATGTGACAATTGACAAAAAAAATAAGAGTATAGTGGGTTTCAATACATTGAAATTAAATGTAAAATTATATAAAATATTCATTTTTTAAATTAACAGATACTTAAACTATGATTTTCCTCAAGCATAAAATCTCAACATTGAAAATAATAGGGCCCCAATATTATCAATATTCAAATTTCAATGCAATATAATTACACAATTTTCATTGTCAAAAAAATTTTTATAAAATCCAAATAAAATATCAATTTAATTTCTCATTTTCCAATGAAACATTTATTTCATGTATTTTACCATTCCCCTTTAAAAATTATGGATCTTCTCCTTTTATTTATTCAATCTCCTTAATTCATTATTATTAAATATTCCAAGTCAGGATTTACCTCACTTGAATCTTTTCTCTCATATATCATGATACAATTTAGGAAGTGTTATGAACATATTATGAAGACATTTTCATTGTCCATAATCTTGTAAAGAAACCAATTTATCCACATTAAATAAAATAGAAGTTGCATAAAATCATGAGGGTTTTCATTAAAGGTTCAAATGACGCTGAGGATTAAGGTTGGTAGTAGTTTATTTTTGAAAATTTAAAACATAATGTTGGATGATTATCTATTAAGTAAAATTCATGATATAAAAAATAAAAGTTTAATGAAATTTTCCTCTTCAAAGAAGTAACTCTTACTTCCCCAAAACTGAAATTAATGGTTATTATCAATTAAAGAATAATTAATTATTTGTGGAACCACTTGAATATATTTTTTTATGTTTATACTTTTTTTATTTTTCAATGAACCTTTTCATTTTTTTCATTCTTGAAAGTTATTGTTTTGAATAAACCTCACATATACCAACTAACCATGTATGATAAAAATCATAGGTCTAGTAATGGTGATTTTTAGTATTCTGAAATCACAATATATGTTTATCATTTTTTTGGTTATTTTGTCTTTTTCATTTTTTTATTCAAGGTGGAAAACAAATCGAGTACAATGAATGAATTAACAACCTTAATTTACTACAATAAGCACCTCTACACCTTTAACTTAAAATGTGTTTCATCCCTTCTTCAATGAATCCATCCACCCCTACAATTTAATTTTTAAATATCATGAAAATTCATAGAGCGGGGTAGGAATGGGTAAATTTTTCTTGAAACGTGTCTCATTACTATAAGGGTCATTCATGGTCACTATGGGATAAATAATGAGTGATATAAAGGTGGGTTTTTAAGGATAAGTGTTTTATCAAAATATACAACAGTCATTTTAAATGTGTTCGTACATTCAATGCATTGAAAATATAATATTAATGTTCTAGCTCATAGAATGTCCCATAATTGCTCATGAAATATTCTCAAGATAGAATAAAAAGTACTTGTTCTAGAACTCCTCTCAGGAATGATACATATGATCGGAAAAAATTACTCAAGGCATGATTAATAATAAAAAATCAATTCACATGAATTTCAAAAAATCTATGTCGGACAATGGTTGGGAAATTTCATTTACATGAATCAGTTAATTCCATCATATCACGAGCCCACATTTTAATATACATGCTTCACATTGAAATTTTAATTATTCATTTTACTCATTTAATCATATCAACCTTGAAAAAATGGAATCCTAGGATTTCTAAGAAACTCATGTCTCCTTAGTTTTTTAAGTAAATCATAATTCAAGTGAGGACATGAAATTTTATCTTTAATGATCTAAACAAGTTTTTGGAAAAAAAAATTAAGGAGATTAAAATATAAATACTCAAAGTGTGATCACTTTTTAAATGATGTTTAATCCTCTTCGTTCACTGTTTGGGACTGCCTTTTACCATCATGATTCTATAAAAGAAAAGAACTCAATTATGCACAAAGATTACTTGTCATTAAAGATCAAAACATATTGGAGGGAGTGAGATGCATGCTGAGCTAATTCCTAAGAATTGATATTGAAATATAAATTCCAAGAAATCAGGGAAATATATTTATTGGTATGATCCCCCATGTGGGCCCTGACTTTTTACTGCCTCTTGATGGTGGTACCATCTATTATCCAAATTTTGATGGTGGTTGAGGCTTCTTGGAATTGAACCACCACATGTGAACTTTCCCAGAATCTAGTTATTTGTTCTTGACGAATGATCCATGAATATAATATAGCAGATTCCCCTACCCACCCATCAAAATTGGGTATATCATTCATGGAGGGGGTAGGATGAATTAGGGATCATCCCCCTTCTTGGTTGATACTTGTGAAACCTCTTACGGCATTGGATTCACATGGTCTATATGAGATTAATGATAAAAAGGGAAGTAAATAGGTATGTTTACATGAATAAAATTTGGATTTTTAAAAATTAATCTTTCTTCTTTTATAAAAGTAGCCACTTTTTTATTTCCTCAATCATAGGTACTTGGATATCTTCATGATGGGGCCTCTCAAACATATTTTCGTCAAAATCAATGAGATGCATGTGTTCATAAATAGGTTCACATCTAGTTTCTCATTTTTCCTCCAAGGCATGACGAATAATGTATGACTATGGATAATAAAAACAATAAGGATTGGTTCCTAATTTAGATTATATAAATGCAGAAGAGGCAGGGTCAAATAAATTTTCAACTCCTTGAGTTTTTTTTAGTTCAATAAATGCCTTAGAGGTAAGTGAATCTTCGAGTAGATTCTCAGAGGATGGACGCAGGTAGTTGGAGTCCTCTATTTTCACTTCAAAATCAACCACATGGGTGGTATCTTCCATCACTAATGTTGGATCTTCTTCATTATATAGTTTGGAGATATCAATAAGTCCCTCACATTCTTTCCAGAATTCATCCAGTTCTTTTTGATCCCCACACATAGCACATAAGGAAAGTCTTCCTCCTTTGCCTCTTCCGGTAAGAAGGGTGGCTCATCTTCTAGTTCAGGTTCATAATCTGGTTTAGGTTCTTCAGTTGATGCTTGGAAGGATGAGATTGTCCAATCCATTTTTTTGGAGACCTTGAACCTTTTCATTGAGATCTTGACTATCATACTATAGTTTGTGTTTTTGATCATACTCCAAGAAATATTCTAGTGGAACGTCTTTAAAAGTGTTGGGTGGAATCAATGAGTACTCTTCTTATGTCTTGGCCTCTTCTTAATATAATTTGTGGATTTACTCCCTGAATTCAGTGAGATCTCTTTCCAATCCTTCCTCAACTGGTTACTTGAGGGTCTACCTGAGATCCTAGATGAGGTCCTTGAATTCCCCAACTTTGAAAATTTGGATTCATGAACCCCTAATAATTTTATCCCATAATGTAACACTATATTATGTACACTAGAGGGATTTAGCTACTGGATCTTAGACTTGAGATTATTTGATGTTCCATGAATTGAAATAAAATTCATATGAAATCATCATGAAAGTCAGTTTTTTATTTTATTTTATCTATCTTTATATAAATAAATGAAATTAATCTAAAATTTGAAAATAGAAAATTTCAATGAATAACTGATTGTATGCCATGCAACAATGCCAGTTTTATGCACAAGTATCGTAGGGAATGAGAAAAGAAAATTTATATTCATAATGCACCACAGAGGCTAACCAGGGTCATCTCACTTGAAGAGCATCATAGTTGGTTAAATCACTAATTCTAGTTCACTAAATCTAATTGTTCTTATTTTTTATATTATTTATGAAAATATCAGTTTTGGGGATTTTAGAAAATCCTGAAATTAAAATAATGAAATGAAAATTTTAAATCTAAATGTAGATGTGATCAAAATGAAATTATGGAGGCATGTTCTTGATCTCATGGTTGGAAAACATAGTTTCATTCATTATTTATTTGTTATTTAAATTCAATTTGATAAATCATTTTTTGAAACCAAACTAATGAAATAATTTTCTTTGATTTATTGAGTGTGTTATTTTAGAATTCTTTTGGTGCACAAAACCACACCTCTTCCAATAGTCAAATAGGATAACACCTTAATAGAGAATGTTATTCATATAATACTTTGATCCACTTTATTCGATTTCATCTATTTAGGAAACCCCATCTCTACCGTATGAATTGTTTTCCCTTCAGAATGTAGGGAAAAATAATTAATCAATAAAAGAATGGAATTAAAAATGATATCATGGAGGATAACAGCCTCACCTATGCAATACTCTTTCATCCATAAGAAATATAATAATAACATTTTTTAATTGAAGTACAATAACAAAGAACATCATAAAAACTCCTCCAAGGCCAATCCATGGGTTAGTCACTTTCAATTGAATGGTACAAATAGATCACAATGGAATGATGAAAGAGAGAAAGATAATTATAGTTAGAAGAGAAAGAAAGATTTAAGAAGAAAAGGAAACACTTGAATTAAAAAAATATATGTCTTACATGGGAAAAGATAACTAAAAAAGAAAATAATGAAATACAAAATAATCGGTATGGCCCATGGACTCCTCTCTAATGGTTTTTGACTGGATGGATTGGAATGGTTTGGGAAGGAGGATCGCTCTTCCTTTTATAAGAGAAATTATACATTGGAAAGTACCCACATGATACTCATATTAAATGGTGGATTAACACATGGAAAAATTCTTGAAAGTTATTACTTTGTTTCTTTCTCATCTCCCCCCCCCCAAAAAAATCAGTGTATTTGGATGTGTTATGAGAGATTTATTCCCATTTTACTCTGATAATTTAATCTGCATAAGCAAGCACTCCAAATTCCATATCTTTTATTTCCCATGCATTAATTGTCTTCTAAATGGCGGATTAATGCATATAATTCTTCATGAAACATGTTAAAATTTTCATTATCCATATTAATGTTTAATTTCAGCTTCATTTTGATATAAAACATTGTTATATAAGCTCATATTCGAACCATTGCATATCTATGAACAGTTTTATAGGACTGTGTATGAGTTGATTTTCAGCCTCTCATTAATGGATTGAGCTTGTGATCCAGAAGCATGAAATGTGGCCCAAGATTTATGGGATCCTATGAAAAGGAATTTAAAATTTTCAATTAGTTTAAATGAATTTTTGTCTAAAATAATGAATAAAAATAAAATAGTGAAATCCCAAAATTAGGTCATTTTTACAATTGATCTATAAAATCCACAAAAACATAAAAATTGTTACAATTTCTAATAAAATAACACTGTGGTGGGTCTAGAAACATTGAAATTAAATGTAAAATTTTGTAAATTTTTTTTTTCATGTAGCCATGGTTTATTACCCATGATTCCATAGACAACATGCTCGATGAATGTAACAGGTCGCCTATACGTCTCATGGATATTTACACGGACTACAATTTCCTTCACACTTGCAGCATTAAATATACCCCATTGGAAGATCCAACATCAAATTCCATCCCAAAAATAGTATTTTCAGCCCATTAATATCCATTTATCCCAAAAATTTCTACATTAAAATAAAAATTTCTTCTAATCATTAAACACAAAATGGAGGATACATGGGAGACTATCGTGGAAAGAGCTATGGGATGAGAATTTTTTCAGAATATTGTTGATGATTCCACTGAAAGGGAATAATAAGTTGATGCAACCTCACCTAAGAAGCACCCTGGTTAGTTTTATTTATTTTCTATAAATTTTAGAGTCATGACTGTAAAAAATATCCTCCTTCGTGGAACTCCTTTACTACTACTATTTTTCCTTAATTTCTTTGAATAAACTCCCACTTCGAGGGATGATATATATATAATTTCCTTCTATATTTCATCCCCTTAATTCACATATTTACTCTTCTTCAATTCAGTTGTGTTTTTTTAGTTTATTTTGATTTCATAATCATGTTGGGTTGAGTTATTTCTATGGGATATTAGGTAAATGATGTTAGTTATACTTAGATAAATTCATTAATTATTTAGATGATATTTACAAATTAAACTATCGAATTCATCCAAGAACAATGAAATAATCCCAATACATCTTATGATTGTTATGTTATACAATACAATTTTTTACGATAGAAAATTATCAGAAAATTCATCTTATGCTCAATAGGGTTAGCATTAGGTATGAGGATTCCCATCCTATTTATCATCAACTAAACTCAAATTCTTTAGTTTAGTTTTATTTGATAAATTATATAAAATTATAGGAATAAAATAATTGGTAAATCATAAAAATTATTATGCTAATGAAACTTGTCCCAATTTAGTGATCATGAAACAATTATTTTTTTTATATATTCAATAATTATTTTTAAACTATAAATCAATCTTGTTCCCATTTCCCCTTTGTGCACCTCATTAATTTTGTTTCATTTCCACAGTAGTTTTATTTTTGAAAAACAAAGAAAAAAATACATTGAATATACTCTGGGTGAGAAGACAATATCGAGTGACCACTTTGTATAATATGGATGGGTATTAGAGATGTACAGTATAATGGGGGGATGAAAACCCCAAAAATGAATAATATGGGAGGATGTAACACCCCGAGTTTTTAAAAGAGAATATTTTGTTTGATAGCATATGCAGTACACAACTCCCATCCAAAATGAACAATGATTATATAAATATCATCATTTTCACCTAGAAATTAAATTTTTAGATATTAATCATATTAACCTATTTATGAAATATATATGTCTTAAATATATTGATAAATTCTTAATAATTAATCTATCATTTTTTCGTAATGTCTTTCTGTTCTTCAAAATTTGTTTTCTTTAAAAATAAATTTTATTCATTTATTATAGTAATTTACAAGATAATTTATATAATTTATTTTTATAAAAAAAATTACAGTTTTTATATCATCAAATAAAGATTAACATATGGAGAAATTTGAGATTTTAAAAAAAATTAAATTTTTTTAGTGAATAGTGAAAAATACCGTTTGTATATAAAATTGTTATTTATTTTGATAAAATAAGTAATATAAGTTTTAGTATTATATTAATTTGATTTAAATTTTAAAAAATAATTCTTCTGTAATATTTATTTTAATTAATTACATTTAAATTATCTTTATATCATATTTTAATACGAGTTCATTTTTTGGATTAAAAACACATTTTTCCTGAAAATTGTTTTGAAATTCATAATGATTCACCATTATAATTAATTAAAATAACCATTAATGATAAATTATTTAAATTAAATTTTTATAATACATATATTTATTTATTAATCTAAAATAATATAAGGAATATTTCTAGTTATATAGTTAAATTGAAATCATCTTTTACATGATAATAAAATTTTTAGAAAATAGATTTCTATTTTACTTGTAGGTTTTATATTAAATAAAATTTTCCAAACTCTATTAATGGATCTAGATAAAATGGATTCCATATTTTGAATCACAATAATTAAAATAAATTAATATTAATTAATATGTTCAACTTACTTTTTGAAAATTAAGAATAATAAGTGTTGTAAATATTTATTACTATGTTAAAAGGAAAATAGGTCAATTAAGGGTAAAAATAATTTAAAAAATTATAGAAAAATAGTAGCCCTAATAATATTAATATATTTATTTCATTTAAATTAGGATTATATTTATTCCTTATTTTTTTCATTTTATATTATTAAGTAATATGTCTGATAAAAAAATATATTTTTATACAATAAAACAAAAAATATATTTTTCATTAGTATTTAATTTCAATCAAGACATTGGTTTTGATGAATAAATAGATTTATGAAATAAATAATATTTTAATCTAATATTATTATTAAATAATTTTAATTAAATATAAATCATTGTATAATTTTTATGTAGTCAACTCTAATTTTTATAAGTGTTCGAAAACTGGTATTGTCAAAAAAAATCCAATATTTCTCAATAAATGTCGATTATTATTTCAAAAGTGAAAATATACATATTTAAAAAATTATTTTGATAAAATGAATAATATTTTTTTAATTAGAACATATAAATTGTCCAATGATTAATTTTTCATAATTTTCTGAGACACCTTAATTTTCGGGTAGAAATTAAATACCATATAAATATACAGTGTGTATTATGACATCATAATGACACGAATGTGACTTAATAAATACAATAAAGGGTATCTATGTCAAAATAATTTTTTTTATTTTAAAATAATTTTATTTTATGTTAATTGGATAATTTTATAAAGCCTTTATGAATCCTCTAAAACTATTATTATATTTTATTGTCTTAAAATGAGTTATTTAAGAGTATAACACACCTCCACATCATCAAGGTTTATATTTTATTCAGTTAAGACCATGTTCTTAAAAAATAAGGTAAAATACTCCACATTGGTAGAAACAATTATAATATAACAAGACAAGATATGTGGTTTTGGTTATTTTTTTATATAGAGTCTAAAGCATAATTTTGAGAAATAATAAAAAGTTATCCACTCTTTTCCTATATAAACCCACCCAAAATCTCATGTCATTTCACTCAAAATCTTTATAACATTTCCTTAATCTACCCTCCCCTCTCTAGAGTCATCCCAATGTTCCCAAAATCTCTCAATAATTTCTTCGCAAGCGTTTGGTGCCACACACTCAATTAGCATATGAAAAATATTTATTATCTTATACCTTCTATTTCCAATTACTAATGTTGATATATATATATTTAAATTCCCCTATTAATTCCCATTTTATGTAAAAATTATGAGAGACCCCTTTCACTCCGAAAAACAATTTGATGAATTATTTAGTGTCACTGTTATGCTGTCGAAATTTCACTATGATTTTCTATGCCAAAATAATTGTTTAGTGAATACCTATACTAATTTTCCATAAAATGTGTTCCTATTTTTTCATTTATATTTATTTATTTGAGACATACATGTTTCTATTATACATTCCATTATCTTAGAATAAAATTTTATCCAAAATGATTCCATGTTTTGTGATCTATTTGATACACTTAAGCATGAAAATGAAATGAATGTGATATGTGCACCCAGAATTATATACCGCTCAATGAATTTAGTAACCTTTAGTCTCATGAGACATCATGTTTGGAAAAGAAGTATACATGATTCATTTACGGGACATTTAATTTCATGATGTCTTCGAAATTATCCTTGACCTATGTTTATGTTGTTGTGTTTTAAGTTCTTTCCACATTTCTCATATTTCCATAATGTTTTCAAGCTATATCATGCATCATTCTTCACGTTCATTATTCACACCACTTTTATGTCTCGTTAATATTTCTATAGTCTAACATGTATAATTTTATTCTTATTACACCATGTTTATTATCTTACTAGGATTTATAGATCACCTGTTTCTTATGTATATCCCCAGGTTATCCCATGATGTTTTAAGTATGAAGGAATGTTATTAACATGCTAAGGAATATTTCAATAAATATGATGTATTCATTGTTTTATGTTGGTATGTAATATAATGAATTCCTAAATATAATAGACTTATCAATCATTTAATTTGTATTAATTGTAATATTATGTAATAAATCATGTATTATTGTGAAATAAAGAGTATGGTTATTATAAAAGGGGATTTCTATCTTGCCTAAGTCCTTAAGATGATTCTAGAAATGAACACTAGATAAGTCTTAATAACCTAAGCCTATTCCAATAGGCCACTACCAATTATATCTACTATTCTCTCTCATTTCCCTCCCACATTTAACAACCTATTTCCCAAAAGTTTTTGTGTGGGTTCCCCAACAAACAATTATGTGGTCCATGAAAACAACAAAAATATAGTTGTTTCTCTAATGGATATAATTTCTACTATAATGACCATTAGTTCCCCTTATGTTTTCGATTTATATTATATAGTGGTTCCACTATTTTGAAATGTGATTTCTAATCTATAGTGGAACCACATGCTCTATAAATTTTCCCATGTTGAGAAGTAGTCTTGTTCTAAAGACTGAGGAATGAAAAATTATTACAGTTAATGAATTCCTCTCTCAATGTATCATCTTTCACATGATAGAAAATACAAAAACAAAACCTATTCCTAGAAGAATGAGCCATTGAAAAGTATATAAAAATGGTGGGAAAAAATATTTCTGTAATAGGACATATGTGAAGGGGAGTGGATACATAAATATATAAATATTTTTGAGATTCAATCCAATAATATTTGAAAGAGGACTACACTAACCAAGAGGAACATTTATAAATATTACGAGAAAGTAGACTATGAAAAGTATGCATTCGGGATGATTAACTAGAACCCCACTCAAAAGTGGATATACTTATCCATCACATAACATTCAAATGGTGAAGGAGGAACATTTTTGAGTACCCAAAAAATGTGTCACATCCCGTCCTAGGTGGCCACACCGGTGCCCTGAACTGGTCGGTCATATGACCTCAAGTGTGCCTCCTTGTATGCCAAAGTATGTAGACTAACAGTGTGGGTCTATTAATAGTCATATAGAGATTATACACTCTATTCATCAGAGTAACACACCAGTGGAAATAAATATAAATAATAAACTGAATAACAAAATGATATAACATATCTATAACTTTACCAGTATAATATGATAACAGAAACTGGAAATACAATATCGAAACTGAATAGTATATTTTCCATGAAAATGTAAATTCCAAGTGTCAAAATGAAACTCAAAGGTATATAAATTGACAACTAAAAGTGGGACCCTAACAACATTTGGTTCCGTCATCCACACTTCATCCCCATAATAACCATCTAACATAGGGATATTTTCCATTTTCCTATCCATAAAACACATTACTATTCATGTACTGATCAAGCAGACTAAGTAGGGTGTGAGCACAACTCAGTATGCTTTCACCAACAACATTTAAAATAATATCCTGTGAAATTAGTGTATTAAGTGGTATAAATAAATAAGTACAATGCATAAGTATATAGGTATCACTTTATAGTTTATTATTTACTTGATCACATAAAATCATGGTTTCCTTAGAACACCCATACCTCATCGCTTGCTTCAGATCATGCTGGACCATAAAGTGTTCCTAGGTAATATAATACAATAATACCCTCTTTGTCTCATGATAGATCCAAATGTATTTAAAGGTGATATCATATCTCAATACATACTTCCACTCATGTCTGAGCTCAAATTATTCACTAGTGAGGTCCTATCTCAGAGTTCTTTTGTTACCATTCTAAAATTCATAATGGAATTCCCATGTTAGCATTCATATTTCACACAATATAATGACCATGTTATTATCCTTCAATTCATACATAAATGACCATTTTACCATTCATACATCACACATTAAAATGACCATGTTCCTATTCTTTAATTCATACTTGAATGATCATGTTACCATTCATACATAACTCATTAGAATGACTATGTTCCTATTCATACATCACACATTATAATGAGCATGATCCCATTATTTAATTCACATTTGAATGACCATGTTACCATTCATACCTAACACATAAGTTCAATAATTAATTTTCCTCATAATTTTTATTATTAATTCAGAAATTAGTTAAAAAGAAAAATATCCTTAGTTATTTTCGTAATTAACTAATCACATCAAAAACATTAATAAATTCAGAAATTAATTAATCACATCAATTGCTCTTGTTTATTCAATAATCAACTGATTACACTAATAACATTAATTAATTCAACAATTAATCAATCACATCAATTCCTCTAGTTATATCAATCGTTAACTAATCACCCCAAAACCTCTCTTTAATTCAACAATTAATCAATCATGTCAATAATGTTAATTAATTTGACAATTAATTAATCAAATCAAATACATTAATTAAATATACAATTTATTAATCACTTAAATTCTATTAGTCAATTCAACTATTAACTAATACCATCAATGACATTAATTAATTAAAAATTTATCTAGTATCATCAATTACTTCAGCTAATTCAACAATTAACTACTCACAGAAATAATAATA
Organism: Viscum album; assembly: GCA_963277665.1. Lineage (NCBI taxonomy): Eukaryota > Viridiplantae > Streptophyta > Magnoliopsida > Santalales > Viscaceae > Viscum > Viscum album. The sequence continues at coordinate 1,825,286,946 of OY728164.1, forward strand.
ATTAATTCAATAATTATCTAATCACGTCATCTACTCTAGTGAATTAAATGGTTAAATAATCACATCAATAATATTATTTCATTCAATAATTAACTAATCACATCAATCACTCTTGTTAATTCAATAATCAACTAATCACATCAATAATGTTACTTAATTAAATAATTAACTAACCCCTTCAATCACTCTACTTAATTCAACAATTAACTAATCACATCAATTAATCTCGGTAATTCATCAATCAACTAATCACATCAATTATATTAATTAATTCAACAATTAACTAGTCACATAAATTTAATATTTTATTCAAAATTAATTAAACACATTCAATATCATCTATTAGTTAACAAATTTATTGTACAAAACAACTCTATTAATTAATTCCCCAATTCGTTAACCCCATTTAGTCCCTTCAATTAATTCACCAATTAATTGTACACGTCAACTCCATTAACTAGTTACTCAATTAATTGGACACAATACATACATTGATTAATTTATCGATTAATTTATACCATCTATCAAATTTTTTAATTAAACAACTAAATAATCACATTACTCAATTAATTAATTTATCAATTTATTATTTCAACTTAAACAATTTAATAACCCTAATTAAATCATAAATTAATTGATCCATCCCAAACAATTTGATATCCTCAATTAATCCCTCAATTAATTTTTATATATCATTATTCAATATTAAAATAATAAACTCAACAATTAATTAACCCAAATAGAAAATTAAATATTCCAATAATTAATTTAATAATTAATTATTCATGATCTAAAATAACAATATCCTAATTTCACATTTCCATTAATTAATTTATTCACTAAATTAAATATTATAATTAAGAACGTAGTTTCAAGAATGCAATTGATAAACATCTAATATAAATTCTACAATTACATACTCATAATTGTAACAAAGACTATGAGATTTGAATTTTAGATCACTTATATCGATTTTTTTGACCAAATATCATCCAATGGGAATCCCCAAAATTGAATAGCACAATGGTGTAGAATAGGATCTGGATCTAAAACCCTAAATCAAGATTAAAAATTCATGATCTCATAGATATAGATATAGATCGACAATCCTAGATAAAGATTCTTCAAATCAAGATCTAGATCAAGAAAAATATATAATAACTTCTCACCAAAAGAATGAGAGAATATATAAGGATGAATAGGAACAAAACGATATATACTCCACTTACCGGTAGGGGTGAAAATCATCGATCTAGACTTCAAACTATAAAGACAAGAGGTCAAGATGTCTAGCAATTCATCCGGAGAGCTCCAAATTGTTATGAAGGATCTAAGGTTGAATGGGGTCATATTTGGGGTTAATTAGGGGTCCAGCTAATTCAAAAACAAAATTTCTTGTCAAATTAATTTCTTCACATGGTTTTCTAGGCAGGGGAACATGGTTTTACCATACCATGAAACTATTTTATAGGGGTGCATTTTTACTCCTAAGAGGATGCATGGTTTGAAAAACAATGAACCAACCATGTTAATCCCCTCTGTTTGGTTTTGCACAGTTTTCGGGGTTGGGGCACATGGTTTTCTCTAATCGCGCAGCAACCCTACAATACCCATTATTTTTCCATTTTTATCAAAATTTCATCCAATCACACCGCAAAGTAAAACCAAAATTAAAAATAATCAACACTAAACAGAAGAGTACCTTTAAATGTGGCTCAGAAAACTCAAGAAAAGTTTTAGTTCTTATACTCTCCCACCTTATTACAGCTCATCCTCAAGATGCTCTCTCAAGCTTCTCTAATATTCTGATTACAAAGGATTGGACATTGGGCCCTCACATCCACATCTCTCTCTCCTGTTTCTTCTTATTCAAATCCACATTTCTACAATACATGATCTAACAGAACATATTTTCCCCACAACAATTTTTCACCATGATCTAACACACGTATCTGATGCTTCTCAGAGTACTTTCACAACATACCCGATGTGTTTCCCAAATAATCATTCCTAGCAACTATAATAACAGCAAAAACATTATCACATAGCCTTACTATAAAAAAAACTATCTTGAAAGGATGTACATCCACAACCTCTAAATCCCACCTGGCCTTTCCCTAAGGAATTTAAACATGCTCATTATAGGTTACTCATGGGGATTCTGAAGCCTCCACTCCCAACCCATGGTCTTGCTCTCGAAACCTATTTTTTCACATAAATCCCCACCTTTGTAGTTTCATTAAACCTAATTTTTCTAGAAACTTAGTCAACATGGTATTCATTGACCTCTTGTCCATCCTAAAAACCTCATCTGTAAATTTTCAATGGTGTAACTTCCACTATACATCTCTACATATTCTGCTTCATAATCACAACTTCTAAGAGGTTTCATATCTAAGCAAAACACATTTATGTTGCTATGTGTAAAGACAAATATATCTCAGAGAAGTATGCATGTTTTCAAGGTAGGGGACATGATCATCACTAATTAATATCACACTATGAATTCATTGATGAATACCACCAAAAATATTCCATATCTGATGTTACCTCCTATTATTGAAACACATTAACGTGTTGAAAGTCTCAGGATTCCTTGCCTGAAAACATCTCACCACACTAATCCAAAACTAGACAGCCCCTCACACAACTCACAGCTGAGTTCTGAAGCTAGGGAATTCTCACTACCCAAACATCCCACATTAAGGGCCAAATAACAAGAAATCATTCTTAATTTACAACATTAACATAGTTTACTGGACGTATTTACAAAAAACCTATCAATGTTAGAGTTTGTGTCCTGATAGAAAATATTTTTATTATGATTACATGAATATTTATTGTATTAAATATTAAATTAAACATATTATAACATATTTTTCGTTGTTTTTCATTTGTTTAATGTAATAATCTCATATATTTTTTATCATGATGATAAGTTTATAGTATTTTCCCTCTATGATGAGACCTTTAATGTGCTATGACAATATTATTACTATAGTTCTATTGTTGTATAATATACTATGATGGGATAAATAGTATATACACTTTCCAGTGTGAATACTTGTAGGAAAATGATACTTCTTTTCCTAAAGTCCACACATGGTAATCTATAAGATAGGAGATTATGATAATAGCCCCACCAATATGAATTCAACATGTTTTGGTGTCATCAAATATTCAAATCTACGAGCATGTGTAATGGTCCTTACACTTTAATATTATCATTATTACATCTCATGAATCACGCAATTAGATTTTATGACAAAAAACATTACACCATATATTGGTGGGAAGTATGTTACATTGGGTGTGTCACAAATGACATGTTATTAATGGGTAAGTCAATGAAGGATTTTTCTATTCCCTCTATATGGAAGTTCATATCTCTTACAATTGATTGAAATAGAAATGTTACCCTAAATTCCATGTCCATGGTGTAATGATGGGTTTATTTTAGATAGTAAAAGAATGATATATCAAGTATATAGGATGATGACACCATTAAACAACCTATATTATGAGATATTGTTATGGAGGGATTATATGACACAGTGAGCATTTGTATGTGGTTATCTTCATTGAAACTTTATGTTCTTTCCCTTGGGTTCATTGACCAATTTCTATAAAGTAATATTAGACCTTAGGCAAGCCCGCCTAATGCTAATAAGAAATAATTCTCGAGGTTTATGCACTATGTTTTTTATTGGGCCCCATTAAATTATATTTGATGTTAATTAATGGAATAAATATTATTCTCAAGACTGTGGAATAATTTTAATCAAGCTATATTTATCGAATAAATTAAATCATTATTTATTCACAGGATTGTGAATAAAATGTATTTATTTATTTTATTGAATATTAATGAAATATTTATCTACTAGTTTGTTAATATAATATTTATTTAGGAAAATAAAATATTTATTTGGGTGTTAAATTAATGCAGGATGAGTTCGAATGGACCAAGTTTGTGTTCAGTGATAAAATAATTATTAACGAGCCAATAAATATTATTTATCCATTTTTTCAAGTTGGTAGACCACAAAATAATACTATTATTATTGTTATGTGTCATTTAATTTCATTAGTGGTTAATAATATATTGAACATATTCTTTGAAATTAAATATTGTAACTGAAATCCCATATTTATAAATAGACACTTATTTCTATCGTGAAAAACGTTCAAAACCAATTCAATGTTTTGCAATAGAGAATTGTAACACACAAAAAATTCTCTCTTGACTCCTCCTCCCCTCCCCATATCAAGAACAAGAAACCCAAGATAGAATTTATTCAAGACTGAATAATGAGAAATCAAAAACAAACAATGCAATACATTCGATTCACCATGCTAGCACCTAGAGAACAAGTGACATTGCTCGGAGAAAATTAGATCACATGTGGAACACTGCTAGAGGGATTCAACCCTTGGATCCTCACAAGTGAAACAATTGTAAACGAGAAGGGACTTTTTGGATGATAAATAATCATAAATCACGAAATATCGTAAGCCTAGGTATTTATTTCTTTAGATATCAAATAAATTAATTATAAATTTGATGTGCAATTTATTCACTATAGGTTTCCAGAAATTATTATTAAAATAAATTTTAATATATAACCCTCCACCACAAAACTCCTACTAAGCTCAAAACCATCATGTGGTATCAGAGCCAGGTAACATTAAAATTTATAATTATTTATTTTATTATTGATCGATGAACTATAATGGTTCAATTTTCATTTCCAGTTATTTTTTATTTAATCCAATTTGAATTAAAATGTTATTGTTATATTAAAAATGTTATTTCATTGTTTAATTTTATTATATATTTAAGAATAAATGAAGAATGATTGGATATACCTTGGGAAGTGCCAATGATTTTGTCGGTAAATCTGGGTTACATGGCGTGCGACTGAAGCACAAATTGTATACCCTTTTTCATGGTATAAAGGTGTTATAATCAATTAAAAACACACGATTCTTTTATTTCACACTACGTGTTGACCAGGTCAACCTGGTGTGAGAAAAGAAGATATAGGGTGTGTAGTTATCATATACAAATTATGTAGTCTGGCTGAGTTAACACACCAATGCCCAAAGAATGAGACTTGGATATAAGACAATCAAGGTACATGGTTTGTGTAGAGACCCGAAGCTTGACGTACATTGACATTACATTACATTTGCGGAATACTTAGTACATAACAAAAACACACACACAAGGATCGTAATAGTTTAGTGTCTTTGGAAACTCGGAACGTAATCTTCTAATCGTGGTGAAAGATCTTCAATATCTCCCATAAAGATCTTCCCTTTTTTTTACCTAAAACCTTTCTTTATATCCTGGGGAAAATAAAACATAAAAGGGTGAGCTCAAATGCTCAGTAAGGGTATACAAAAGAAAAATCAATCACATCATATTCATAAGAACATAACTTTTGGAAATCTTAACCTGCAAAAGAGAGCATAATTTCCTAACATGGGATAAATCATGGCAGTGAAATGTAATCACAATATTCATAACTTAAAACATGAAACTTTGTGGCATTCACACATAATCATACAGAATCATTTCTTGTTAGTCAAGACTCTTTGCCAAGACTATCTTAGTGGACAAAGTCCCTTTCTGAATCGAGTAACCCTCGTTTCAGTCCTGTTTCACTGAACCGGTATAACCTACCATTCCAGCCATGTCTATCTCATGAGATATAAAATCTTTACCCAATGCATTGGAGGGAGATATAGGTCCCACCCATCTTATAATTAATCCTTTCTTATGTGTGCCACATAATCATAAATCATAATTAATCGCATAACCCATGTAATAAAAATGGGATTCTTAAACAACATGACATCATAAAACAATTCATATAAGATAAAGGAATTCATAAAAATGTTTCCATCACAACATAATCAATATCCATGTAACAATAGGGATAAAAACATAACCCTTTTATTATCTTAGATGGAAAATAATTTTGAAAATCACTTGAACTCCATTTTTGAGGAAAATATCCTTTCCTCTTCAAAAATATTTTTCCTTTCATAACATGTCATACAACTTTAAAATAAAAGAAGTTGATTAAAAATAAACTTGAAAACTTGTAAAGGAAGCTTCTTGGAAATAATGTTTTAAAAATCCATTCATGCCGTATAAGTTAAAAAAACATTCTTCTCGTACTTTTGTCGGAAAAGTCAAAAACTACCTCGTAAGAAAAACGACAAAAGATTCCTTTCATATCTTTTACTAAAAACTCACCGAAGGGTAAAATTGGATTTAAACAATTGTATGAGGATGGAAATAATATTACATATTGAGAAAACATGGATGTGGATGATAAAATACACCCCCGTAAATACCAAAGTATAAACAATCCCGGATAAAAATGAGATTGTGATATTTCCCTTACCTTAGGTCCGATTTGCTTCATATGTGTCCGAACCTCCTGTATAATGATTTAAATAATGTCATTGACTTATTATAGAATCATATTCATTTTTATGATATCATATATGGTTCACTTATGACATTATATTACCCGTTCTTTTGTAAATTCCATGTCAAAGAAGCGTTTTGGGTAAAATCGTTTCATTTATCGTAGGTGTTTTGACTTGTTGTTCTTGACATTATTATTACTTATATCATGATTTACTTACTTCCAGAATATAAAATTTGATTTATATATCATATATATTCAGTATATATATATATATATATAATTGATAGATAAATAAAATGAAAAACACCGTTCATGGAGACGGTAGTCCGTACGTACGCATGAACGTTGTTTTCCATTCCTTATTGTCTTGAAATGGAAGTAAGTAGATGACATACATATATATATATATAAATAATCCAGTAGCTTTATAATGTCATATATTTTATTATTATTTCTTATATATACTTTATAATCATTCTTAAATGGTTAACATGGAGAATGAATCTCATCGCGTCGTGGAGACGGTAGTCCGTGCGTACGCACGAGCGATGATATCATTTTCATAAATATTGAATTGAATCGGAGTGGATTATACAATATATCAGAATCAATATGATGTTTTAATAACTATGTATAGTTATTCTTTACACCATTATACCCATCCATGTAAAGTGGTGGTGGAAAATATATTACACCACGGCGTGGAGACGGTATTCCGTACGTACGCACGCGCAGTGATTTCTTTTTCCGTAGGATGGATAGATGGTGAAATAGGGTTGTTTCATACTTAAAATAACATATCAGTATATGAGTGATACTGATGTTATTACTTCATAATGAAACAACCTAAGAAGAAGAAGTGGAAGAAGAAATAAAGATGAAAGAATTGGTAACAGTAATTACCTCTTCTTTGAAGCGCCTCTTTGAGACCTCCTCTTAGGGCACTAAAATTGGTCTTTGAGGAAGACCAGAACTTCTAGGATGTTTCTAGGGAAGTGTAGAAGAGATTTTGGCAGGGGTTGTCCGAGCTTGAGTGCTCAAATTGGTGTGAGGAGGAGGGAGAGGAGTTGTCCTTTTATAAGGGAGGAGAGGGGCACCTTAGGAATATCTCAAAATATAATTTTATATTAAAGTCAAAATCGGTTTATAATGGTTCCAAAGGGTCTTATTTCGAAGCTAAAGTGGGTATGGGTCGAAATCCTATTAACCAATAGGATTTAGACAAGTTTAGGTTATTATTTTAACCTTATCAATTAGATTTAACTCTAAGTTAGATAATTTAACTTTTACCGTGTCTTTTTGTTTTCTTTCACTATATGGTTAATACACTTACTATAACATGCCAAACTAACCCCAAATTGTATATTATTAATAAATATATCCTTATCTAAGTCATTTGGCCGAACCTTAGATTTTTAGGAATAAAAAAAAATTAATAATATAATATTTGATTTAAAAACTATTTTGTGTCAATTTTGACACTATTTGATATATGATTTTTGTGAAAGTCATAACAGAATTATATGTTCGATCCAAGTTGATTAAATCAACACTAATATATCATAGTAACCTAGAAAATTAGTTTAAGTCATAAAAAGTCTCAAATTACATTCATTTGAGCATTTATAACATCAATTATGTTAATATTTCCTTAAAAGGGTAATTACTGCATCATCGTTGTGTCATAAATAAATTAATTTATTTAAAGTCTAAAAATTATAAATAAAATATAATTATGTAGGAAATATTTTTAGCTTTCTAATGAATATTTATAGTCGAATTTATCTTATGTATAACCCCATATTAAAAATGTTTTAGTTATTAAACATTGATTTTAACTATTTTAACTATTCATTAAATAATATAATATTAAATGTCATAATCTAATCCAAGTGGACCTAAATGGTCATATTATATTCATAAGGTTGTTTTTGGTCGAATTACACTTATCCAATAGAATTAGGACATGTGTTAGGGTAATAGTAATATCATATTTACCCTTAGTTACCCTATTTACTATTAACCGTGGTAAAAAAAAAGTAAAAAGTTACTATTCACCAAAAATTATTTTCATCTCATTGAACCACATTTTACTTACTGACATCAACCGTGTCTCTCGGATTTTTGAAATTCCATTCACAGAAGCGGTAAAATTAAGTTTTATGAAAAATTCAGTTTTTAACCTACCACTTAGTGGTTTCACTATTCATCAAAAATTGAAAGTTTTCAGACAAATACCAAAATTTCACCCTAGGCTAATTTCGGTATTCCGAATCCAAAAATGAATTCCATTTTGAAAAATAAAATTTATAAAATTTCAAAAAGTGGTTATTATTATTCATAACGGCTAGTTTTAATAATATTTTAATAGCATATCGTTGTTTAGTGAAACTCGGTATTGCGTACGATGCAAGCTATCGAGGAAGGTCGCGATTGCGTGTAATGCAAGGCAAGTCAAGGATGCGTGTTGTGAAAGCTCCTTTTGATGTAGAATACAACACAAGACATTAGTGAAATAAAAAAGAATATTTTTCATAAAATCTCGGGCTGTTACATTCTACCCCCCTTAAAATTAATTTCGCCCTCGAAATTCGTCGGGGTTATAAATGGTTTACTATTCGAAAGTTTCTTTAATAGAAACCCACATCGTAAAAAGAAATACCAAAACTTGGCTTTAAAAACTAAAGTATGAAATGTAACGATTACCCAAATAAACTAATCACTGGGTTTCCACATAGGTGAAAATATGGATATAGAAGAGAAATCTAACCATCATGTTCTGATGGAGAGTGGTAGAGAACATGGATATGGAAAATCCAGTAATCACAAATCCATAAATTTGTGATGATCTAAGGTACCATCTGATTCATCAGGTATAAGATCACTAGGACAACATTTTTGGTTTTCAAGATCATTTCCCTAAAGTTGAAAATTTGAATTAGAATAAATACTTTCTTTATTTTGGTACAATCTCACTGTTGTTCATGTCTTGAACAATTTCCACTTCATCTCTTAAATAAATGAAGTTGAATTTGTTATTCGTGAAGTGTTAGCAGATCATGTGATAGAATGACGGGTCATTCCATCTGTCTCAAACAAAAGGTTAGCAAAAATTATATACATAAGTGGATCTATAGTGAGATTAATCATATATTGTTCCTAAAATGGACTTATACTTCATATATCATACTGTTTAATATAATAAAACTAGTTTCTACTAAACAGGGACTTCCTGTTGGCCAGTGGTAGGCGAGAAAGGCCAGTCGCACTTCGGTTGTGGGTTCGATTCCTACAGCCTTGTCCGACGTGATGGGCTGTCGCCCGTCCTGTAGGTTGTCCTTTTTCTGAAACTATATTACTATAACATCCCATCAATAATATCGAAAAAAATTCTATCCTTAAAAAATACTCACTTATGTCCAACATAATCCATTTCAATCTTTAGGACTATCCATAATACTGAAGTCCACTCTCATAACATGGTGAAAATGATTACCAGAGATTTAATACCATCGTTGATCCCCGTATATCATAAGATATGTTTTGTTGGTCACATTCCAAACATTCAAAGTCCTTAATCATGTATTCTCTTGAATACCTTAGTGAAAACTTGAATGCAGTTTAAAGTTAACACTTTCCACATACCAAAATCCTCAAAATTCTATATACTCAAACCATGATATCACTTAGTCCTTATATCAATCATGAGCTCATGAATACTGTCAAACATCTCATTATCTTCTTATCCCTTCATTATGCTCATATCATCTGTTTACCAAAAATGTCTCAATCACTTTTCATGGTTACCGGTACCATAAAATTATTGAAAACCACAATAGACCAAAACATAAATATTTCAGTACACCATAAAAGTACCTCAACAACATTATTCTTGAATACCAATACATACACACTTCAGTCCATCCACTTCAATGATTGTCTTGGAATAAGTCCTTCCTTGGTTTAGAAGTAACTTTTTAGGTCAGGGCATTGAGTTGGGTAATGCCCATGTTCTCCACAAATAAGAAATTGAACTCCATAACAATCTGTCACTCTATGACCCTTTTTTCCACACAGATAACATCGGTCCCTCCATTTGAGGTATTCCCCAAGGTTCTTCTTCCCTTCTTTAGAAATCTCAATCTTCCTTTCTTTATGCTCCTCAACATGCGAACATGCATAATAGTTTATCTTCCTTTTCTTTGATGAATTAGTCATACCACTAAATTTCACCTTGTTAATCATATATCGCGATGACTGATTCGACATAATCACAATATCTTTATCTCTAGGTATTACAACATTTTGTTGCTCATAGTCACCAATTTGTCCATTGGATTCAATGTTAACTGAATTCCTTCTGGTTCCCTCCATTAACTAAAACACAAAAAGAATTTTGTGAGAGGCGAAATCATGCTAGGGAAGACAACATAGTAAAGAGAAAGCACCCTCAATATCTAACATCTTAGGTTAAATTCTAATATCGTTAGCGAAATTATAGGACTATAACCTATACGTATACTTAATCTTAGAGACATCCCTAGACATACCTTAGAAATATCTCTAGGGATCTCACTAAAGTTCTCGCATCCTAGTTTCCAAAGGTTGACTAAACCTTTCCTCTGATACCAACTGTAGAGACCCGAAGCTTGACATACATTGACATTACATTACATTTGCAGAATACTTAGTACATAACAAAAACACACACACAAGGATCGTAATAGTTTAGTGTCTTTGGAAACTCGGAACGTAATATTCTAATCGTGGTGAAAGATCTTCAATATCTCCCATAAAGATCTTCCCTTTTTTTTACCTAAAACCTTTCTTTATATCCTTGGGAAAATAAAACATAAAAGGGTGAGCTCAAATGCTCAGTAAGGGTATACAAAAGAAAAATCAATCACATCATATTCATAAGAACATAACTTTTGGAAATCTTAACCTGCAAAAGAGAGCATAATTTCTTAACATGGGATAAATCATGGCAGTGAAATGTAATCACAATATTCATAACTTAAAACATGAAACTTTGTGGCATTCACACATAATCATACAGAATCATTTCTTGTTAGTCAAGACTCATTGCCAAGACTATCTTAGTGGACAAAGTCCCTTTCTGAATCGAGTAACCCTCGTTTCAGTCCTGTTTCACTGAACCGGTATAACCTACCATTCTAGCCATGTCTATATCATGAGATATAAAATCTTTACCCAATGCATTGGAGGGAGATATAGGTCCCACCCATCTTATAATGAATCCTTTCTTATGTGTGCCACATAATCATAAATCATAATTCATCGCATAACCCATGTAATAAAAATGGGATTCTTAAACAACATGACATCATAAAACAATTCATATAAGATAAAGGAATTCATAAAAATGTTTCCATCACAACATAATCAATATCCATGTAACAATAGGGATAAAAACAGAACCCTTTTATTATCTTAGATGGAAAATAATTTTGAAAATCACTTGAACTCCATTCTTGAGGAAAATATCCTTTCTTCTTCAAAAACATTTTTCCTTTCATAACATGTCATACAACTTTAAAATAAAAGAAGTTGATTAAAAATAAACTTGAAAACTTGTAAAGGAAGATTCTTGGAAATAATGTTTTAAAAATCCATTCATGCCGTATAAGTTAAAAAAACATTCTTCTCGTACTTTTGTCGGAAAAGTAAAATACTACCTCGTACGAAAAACGACAAAAGATTCCTTTCATATCTTTTACTAAAAACTCACCGAAGGGTAAAATTGGATTTAAACAATTGTATGAGGATGGAAATAATATTACATATCGAGAAAACATGGATGTGGATGATAAAATACACCCCAGTAAATACCAAAGTATAAACAATCCCGGATAAAAATGAGATTGTGATATTTCCCTTACCTTAGGTCCGATTTGCTTCGTATGTGTCCGAACCTACTGTATAATGATTTAAATAATGTCATTGACTTATTATAGAATCATATTAATTGTTATGATATCATATATGGTTCACTTATGACATTATATTACCCGTTCTTTTGTAAATTCCATGTTAAAGAAGCGTTTTGGGTAAAATCGTTTCATTTATCGTAGGTGTTTTGACTTGTTGTTCTTGACATTATTATTACTTATATCATGATTTACTTACTTCCAGAATATAAAATTTGATTTATATATCATATATATTCAGTATATATATATATATAATAGATAGATAAATAAAATGAAAAACACCGTTCATGGAGACGGTAGTCCGTACGTACGCATGAACGCTATTTTCCATTCCTTATTGTCTTGAAATGGAAGTAAGTAGATGACATAAATATATATATATACATAATCCAGTAGCTTTATAATGTCATATATTTCATTATTATTTCTTATATATACTTTATAATCATTCTTAAATGGTTAACATGGAGAATGAATCTCATCGCGTAGTGGAGACGGTAGTCCGTACGTACGCACGAGCGATGATATCATTTTCATAAATATTGAATTGAATCGGAGTGGATTATACAATATATCAGAATCAATATGATGTTGTAATAACTATGTATAGTTATTCTTTACACCATTATACCCATCCATGTAAGGTGGTGGTGGAAAATATATTACACCACGGCGTGGAGACGGTATTCTGTACGTACGCACGCGCAGTGATTTCTTTTTCCGTAGGATGGATAGATGGTGAAATAGGGTTGTTTCATACTTATAATAACATATCAGTATATGAGTGATACTTATGTTATTACTTCATAATGAAACAACCTAAGAAGAAGAAGTGGAAGAAGAAATAAAGATGAAAGAATTGGTAACGGTAATTACCTCTTCTTTGAAGCGCCTCTTTGAGACCTCCTCTTAGGGCACTAAAATTGGTCTTTGAGGAATCCCAGAACCTCTAGGATGTTTCTAGGGAAGTGGAGAAGAGATTTTGGCAGGGGTTGGCCGAGCTTGAGTGCTCAAATTGGTGTGAGGAGGAGGGGGAGGAGGTGTCCTTTTATACGGGAGGAGAGGGGCACCTTAGAAATATCTCAAAATATTATTTTATATTAAAGTCAAAATCGGTTTATAATGGTTCCAAAGGGTCTTATTTCGAAGATAAAGTGGGGATGGGTCGAAATCCTATCAACCAATAGGATTTAGACAAGTTTAGGTTATTATTTTAACCTTATCAATTAGATTTAACTCTAAGTTAAATAATTTAACTTTTACCGTGTCTTTCTGTTTTCTTTCACTATATGGTTAATACACTTACTATAACATGCCAAACGAACCCCAAATTGTATATTATTAATAAATATATCCTTATCTAAGTCATTTGGCCGAACCTTAGATTTTTAGGAATAAAATAACAATTAATAATATAATATTTTATTTAAAAACTATTTTGTGTCAATTTTGACACTATTTGATATATGATTTTTGTGAAAGTCATAACAGAATTATATGTTCGAACCAAGTTGATTAAATCAATACTAATATATCATAGTAACCTAGAAAATTAGTTTAAGTCATAAAAAGTCTCAAATTACATTCATTTGAGCATTTATAACATCAATTATGTTAATATTTCCTTAAAAGGGTAATTACTGCATCATCGTTGTGTCATAAATAATAAAATTTATTTAAAGTCTAAAAATTATAAATAAAATATAATTATTTAGGAAATATTTTTAGCTTTCTAATGAATATTTATAGTCGAATTTATCTTATTTATAACCCCATATTAAAAATGTTTTAGTTATTAAACATTGATTTTAACTATTCATTAAATAATATAATATTAAATGTCATAATCTAATCCAAGTGGACCTAAATGGTCATATTATATTCATAAGGTTGTTTTTGGTCTAATTACACTTATCCAATAGAATTAGGACATGTGTTAGGGTAATAGTAATATCATATTTACCCTTAGTTACCCTATTTACTATTAACCGTGGTAAAAAAAAGTAAAAAGTTACTATTCACCAAAAATTATTTTCATCTCATTGAACCACATTTTACTTACTGACATCCACCGTGTCTCTCGGATTTTTGAAATTCCATTCACAGAAGCGGTAAAATTTAGTTTTATGAAAAATTCAGTTTTTAACCTACCACTTAGTGGTTTCACTATTCATCAAAAATTGAAAGTTTTCAGAAAAATACCAAAATTTCACCCTAGGCTAATTTCGGTATTCCGAATCAAAAAATGAAGTCCATTTTGAAAAATAAAATTTATAAAATTTCAAAAATTGGTTATTATTATTCATAACGGCTAGTTTTAATAATATTTTAATAGCATATCGTTGTTTAGTGAAACGCGGTATTGTGTACGACGCAAGCTATCGAGGAAGGTCGCGATTGCGTGTAATGCAAGGCAAGTCAAGGATGCGTGTTGTGAAAGCTCCTTTTGGTGTATCATACAACACAAGACATTAGTGAAATAAAAAAGAATATTTTTCATAAAATCTCGGGCTGTTACAGTTTGTATCTGGATGTACATTCCATGTAGTTTCCAATTAATGGAAAAAAATTTAAATGACATTAAATTTGGAAAATATCAACATCAAAACCATATTTTATTGATTGCCACACTGTTATGTGATTGAAAATTTAATAACGGTTTTAATGAATTTTAAATGCTCAAAAATTTATGGTAATAAATATGTTATTAATGGTTCTAAAACAAATTTTCTATGATTGAAAAATTTATGGGTATCTCCAATTAATATCAGATAATCATTAAGATGAAACAAAATTACATAAATAAAAAATTAATTAATTAATACAAGAAAATTCATCTTAATAATAGATAATTAATAAATAATTATATAATAGCTAGTTAATTTCTAAGTACTCATTTCTTGTATGACCAATCATAAGCTTGAAAAAGACCTATTTATACGTGGGAATTTATTTAATTAAGTTTATTTAATGGTTTTGAAATTATTTAATATTAAATTAAAATATGTCATGCAAGTCATCCCTCTCTTCATTATTTTGTAGGACCTGCGTGTACAAGGATATTTATGTAATTTCCTTTAACCAATCCTTTGATTACCCCCACCTTCATGTGAGTAATAAATATTTGTAATTAATAGAGCATCCCAAGGCGTGTGGATATAGTTCATGACAAAACCATAATTATACCAACTTGGTGATACATTGGTGGACCTGTGGAATGTCATAGCGCATTCCAAGTAAAGCATAAAGAGTTATTTCCCATAAGACATAAGTTAATTTAAGGTTCATTCATTAAATCAACCATTAGATAAGCTAATGATCTGAAAATTTAATTAATAAATTATTTTTCATCTAATGTATTAAAATTATTCTTTTTGATGCAATACTGCGATCACATAAATGAATGAATTAATATGAAAATAATGAATTTAATTAAAATTGATTATGAATAAATGTTTTATCCAAACATGGTTAACTAATTAATTAAACATCCGCTGAAATATTAAAAATACATGAAAAGGATTCAAAAAGGCAAAAAATTTGAATAATAAAATTAAAACCTTCAATCTAATATTATGTTATACTAATACTTCTGTTACATTATTAGGAACAAAACACAATATAACTATGTGTTTGACCAACCCTTTTTGGGACACTAACTTTAATAAGGGTAATTCTTATGAAAATTTCGGGTTGAAAAAACCATTTTACATAAAGAAGAGTAACCATTTCTAAACATGGTGTAATTTGGAGGAATGGGTTGAGAATATCGAAGTTAGGATTTCATGATTGGGGAGTCCACTCAATGTATCAACGATCTACAATCCCATAGTCAACAAAGAATTTCCTCCCTAAATACCTTCAAAATAGAATAATTAACCCTTGTTGGGATTATGCGAAGGGGAATATTGATCCTTACAATTAGAATGTCATAAAAACTAGAAATTATAAGTTCAGATGTGGGGGCTGTTAAGACTTGATAAAATAGTCAGAGATTTAATATAATTAAATAATTTATTATTTCTCAACAAATGTTTAATCAGAAAAGTACTAATAATATAGTCTTTTAATATTAGAAAAAAATACAATATCATCATCCATAATATCCCTACCATCAATATTGGATAAATAAAATCTCTTCATAGGTAGTAACTTCTAGGAGTGGTTCGGATTCCTTTGGGTTGATCTACGCCATGAACAAAAATCTTACATGCCAGAATCCTCAATGCCAGATCTCCATACTCAAGCAGTGAGTGATGAAATGTTCCTAGTATATGAAAAACATATGAATGAAGTAGTCGTAATTCAATGTTTTATTCTTTCATATATGTCTTGTGATGTCATGAAGTCTCAAAAAAACATGTATTCATAAAGAATGCATGGGAACCTCTGTGGACTTTACCAGTAGAGAGCTAAACAAGAACATTTTGAGATTTAAAATGATCTATTTCAGAGTAATCTTGTAGAGGTTTCTCCAAATAGGCCTCATATAGTCAAGATCATTGGATACATTCAGCACATATTGGTTCTCGGGTTTAAACTCCCTGAAGAATCGGGTACCATTATCATTCTAGAATCACTCCATCAAAGATTCTCTAGTTTTTCTATGAATTTTAATATGAACAACTTTGAGAAGTATTTTCCAGATAATCTTATCCTCCTTCTATAAGTGGATAATGATATGAAGTGTGAAAATCCTTCTATCCTTATAGTGAAGAACCAGAAAGGGATATAACAGAGCTTTAAGACCAATGCTTCTTTACTCCCTTCAATGAAGTTGAAGATCAAAGGGGAAACAATGGAACACGATTCTATCTTTTTTTCATGTGGAAAGAATAGCCACTAGAAGAAAAACACCACCCATCTAAAGAAGTAAGGGGAAGCTTCCGGTGCGTTTGTTATCAAGCAGAATTTATCTATTTCTAAAAATTGGGTATTACATACAGCTTGTGGTGATCACATATATATTATAATATAAGAACCAATTAGATTCTGTAAAATTGACTGAGGCGAGGTAGATCAACAAGCATTCGAAAGAGCTAAACATTTTGTTATAGTTATTAGAAACTACCACTTCACATTACTACCTGAAATGATCTTAGATTTAAAGTATTTTTATTAGGTTACATCAGTTACAAAACACTTTATTTTTGTATCCAAACTAGATATGAATGGAATCATTTTAAAATTTGTGAATACTTATTTCTTCTATTATAAATAATGTATTGTTTATGGTAATACATGTTTACGTAATGGTTTTTACATGTCAGATTACATGAACCAAGTTATGGAAATAGATAACAAATTTACTTCAATTGTCTCATAGCACACCCATCTTTGGCATCACCATCTACGTCATGTAAATGAAAAAATCTTGAAAAATCATATCAAGATGAATTTTTATATTATTTTGAAGTAAAACTGATTGTTGTATGTCACACATGTTTATAAGGGGAAATAACCAAATACCTATTTAGTAGGAAAGGTGAAAGGGATAAAGGGTTTCTTATATTAGTTCATAATGATTGTGTTGAACATTTTCTATTGAATTAGGGGGTGGGTACTCATACTTCATAACATTAACTGATTATTTTAATAGAAATGAATATATTTACTTAATGAGTTATCATCGTATTATTTTCATAAATTCAAAGAATAAATGAATGATGTTGAGAACTAGTTGGGTAGTAATATTAATAAACTCCTCTTAGATCATGGGGATAATATATTAATGAAGAATTAATTGATTACTTACAGGAGGTTTGGATCATATCCCAACTCACTCATCCTTACATGCCTTGGTGTAATGGTCTATGTGAAAGGGGGAACCACACCTTTTTGGGCATGGTCATATCAATGATGAGTTATGTGAGTCTTGCATTATCCATTTGGGGATATTCATTATAAACAGTGACACACATACTAAACCAAGTACCAACTAAATCAATAAATGGTATTTTATTCAAATTTTGGAGTGGAATAAAAACCATGCTATTGAATTTACATGCGTGGGAAAGAGATGAATTTTTTACGTCCTATTTATGTAAAAACTTTGAACCCAGAGGAACAAAGTGTATATTTATAGGAGTCCCTTATAAAAGAATGGGATATTACCTAAAAACCCCTCAGAAAAAATGTTTTTAGTGTAAAGACACACCATATTTCTTGAATGGGAGAATATATCAAAAATAAATAGTGGGAGATAGATAAACTTTGATGAATTCACAGCTCAAAGCACAAATGTGTTGGTACAAGATCAGATTCCACAAAGCCCCATGGAAGACGAAATTGTTCTAGAGACATAGTAATCATGTAGGAGTACAATATAGGCCAGAGAACCCAATTGGTATGGTTTTCTGGTTAATATTGATGATGAATTATTATTTGTAAATAATAATAATACTCTGATCTATAAAGAAGAAGTATGTGGCACCAATGTTTAAAAGTGGGAAGAAGCTATGAATTCTGAAATGGATTTCATGTATCAATACCAATTATGGATTTTGGTAGATCCTCTAGTGGATTTAGAGCATGTTGGTTGAAAATGGGTATTCAAGCTAAAATTGTACATGGAAGGACTAGTAAGTACCTATATGGAGTGGCTAGTTGAAAAAGGGTTTAAACATCCTCAAGGCATTGACTATGAAAAAACCTTTTCACCAGTTTCAATGATGAAATCCAATATAATTATACACTCCATTTTGGATTACCATTGTAACAACCCGAGATTTTAGGAGAATTATTATTTTTAATTTATTTGATGTATTTTGTTATAGGCTACACCAAGATTATCTTGTGCTATACGCAATGCCATATTAGCTTTCAGTATACATAACACTATTCTTGGATCGTGTTACACACAATTTCAAGTTCATTTGATAGTATTTATTCTACGCATCATTGAGTGTGTATATATAAATATATATAATCAATGTATAAATGAAATATGGTTGGATTCTGTTATACGCAACAACAAAGGAGAATTTCACTACACGCAACCCTGACTTGGCTTACATTACACGCAATCGCGACCTTCCACAATAGTGTGTTGTATGCAATACCGAGTTTCACTAAATAATGATATGTTATTAAAATATTATATAAACTAGCCGTTATGAATAGTAATACCCACTTTTTGAAATTTTATGAATTTTTTCATTCAAAATGGACTTCATTTTTAGATTCAAAATATCAAAATTAGCCTAGGGTGAATATTTGGTATTTTTCTGAAAACATTCAATTTTTGATGAATAGTGAAAACACTAGGTTACTATTTAAAAACAGCCTTTTTATTTAAATAATTATATATTTTATTTAGATTTATTTTAGGTAAAAATTGATACATAATACTTATATAAGTTGAATGTAATTCATTGGAGTCATTTTATAATAATTTTAATATATAAAAATTTTATTGAACTTTTCACCGTCTTTTACCCACCTCCTAGGAGAATTAGAAAATTTACATAAAACATAATTTTACCGCTTATGTGAGTGGAATTTTTATAATCTTAGAGACATGGTTAATATCAAGGAGTAAAATTTGGTTCAATAAGATAAAAATAAATTTTAATGAATAGTAACTTTTTACTTTTATTTAGCCCGGTTAAAAGTAAATAGGTTAATTAAGGGTAAAAATGATATTACAATTACCCTAACACATTTCATAATTATATTGGATAAGTTTGATTCGACCAAAAACAACCTTAGGGATAAACTATTACCCTTTAGGTCCACTTGGATTAGAATAGGACACTTATTATTATTTTATTTAAAAAAGAGTTAAAATAGTTAAAAACAAAGTTTAATAACTAGAACATTTTTAATATAGGGTTATATCTAAGATAAATTCGAATATAAATATTAATTAGAAATATAAAATGATTTAATACCTAATTGTATTTTATTTATAATTTTTAGACATTAAAGAATTTTATTTATTTATGACACAATGATGATGCCGTAATTTCCTTATTAATGAAATATTAACATAATTGATCTTATAAATACCCAAATAAATGTAATTTAAGACTTTTAATGAATTAAAATAATTTTTTAGTTTAATATGACATGTTATTATTTATTTAATTAACTTGGTTCGTACTAATCATGCTGTTATGATTTTAACAAAAATCAATTACCAAATAGTGTCAAAATTGACATAAAATAGTTTTAAAACAAATATTATATTATTATTTGTTATGTTATTCCTAAAAATATATGGATCGTCCAAATGACTTAGATAAGGTTATATATATTAATAATGAACCACTTGGGGTTTTTTGGCTTGTTATAGTATGTTTATTAACCATATAGTGTAAGAAAACAAGAAGAGAGGGTAAAAGTTAAATTATTTAACTTAGAGTTAAATCTATAAGATAAGGTTAAAATAGTAACCTAAACTTGTCTAAAACCTATTGGTTGAAAGGATTTCGACCCATCCACACCTTAGGTTTGAAATAAATCAATTTTTATCTATTAAAAACCGAATATGACTTTATAATAAAATAATATTTTAAGTTCTTCCAAAGATGCCCCTCTCCTCCCTTATAAAAATGGCACCCATTCCCTCTTCTCTTCACACCCTTTAGAGCATTGAAGCTCGGCCAGACCCAGACCATTTCATTTCTCCACATCCATGGAAACATTCTATAGGTTCTGGTCTTCTCGAAAGGCCAACTCTAGTGCTTTATGAAGAAGCGTAAAGGTGGTGCATCGAAGAAGATGTAATCTCTTCTTCCGATTCTCTAAAGTTTCTTTCTTCCTATACTTCTTCTTCGTTAGTTTTATCATTATAAATTAATAACATAAGTATTACTTACATACTTATATGTTATTATAAATATGAAACAACCCTATTTCACCTCTTATCCATCCTACGGAAAACGAAATCACCGCGCGTGCATACGTACGGAATACCGTCTCCACGCCGTAGTGTTATCTGTTTTTGACCACCACCTTACATGGATGAGTATAATGGTGTAAATAAATAACTATATATGATTAATGTCAAGTGATATTGATTCTGAAAAATTATACATACACTTAAATTCAATTCCAACATCATGGGAATGATATCATCGCTCGTGCGTACGTACGGACTACCGTCTCCAAGAACGCGATGAGATTCATTTTCCATGATTAAACATTAAAGAATGATTATAAAATATATATAATGAATAATAATGAAATATATGACATAATTAAGCTACTGGATTTATGTATAGAGAGATATATATATATATGTATATATATATATGTCATCTACTTACTTCCATTCAAGTCAATAAGGAAATGAAAACAGAGTTCATGCATACGTACGGCCTACCGGCTTCCTGAACGGTGTATTTAATTTAATTTATCTATCTATTATATATATATATATATAATTAATATATATGATATATAAATCATTATTTACATTCTGGAAGTAATTAAATCATGATATAAGTAATAAAAATATCATGAACAACAAGTCCAAACACGTACGATAAATAAAACGTTTTACCAAAAACACTGCTTTAACATTGAATTTACCAAAGAATGGGTAATATAAAGTCATAAGTGAACCATATATGATATCATAACAATGAATATGATTTTTGAATAAGTCAATGACATTATTTAAATCATTATACAGGAGTTTTGGATACATACGATGCATATCAGACATAAGGTAAGGGATAACTATTCCAATCTCGTTCTTATCCGAGATTGTTTATTCGTAAGTATTTACATGGGTTATTGTTATCATCCATGTCCATGTTTTCTAAATATGTTTTCATGTATGTTTAATGTCCTTTTTAACAATTTTTGAAATTTACCACATGTTATGAAAGGAATCTTACTTTTGTTTACCACACGAGGATCTTTTTGACTTTTCCGAAAAAAGTCAGAGGATAATGTTATTTTTAGAGTATACGGTGTGAACAGATTTTTACGGTATCATAAAGCCTCATTTTTATGAAGCTTAATCCACAAGATTTCATGATTATTTTCAACAAAAACCTTTTCTTTTTAAATTTCATTGAATTTTTTGAAAATAAAATGATTTTGAAGAAGAAAGGATATTTTCCACAAGAATTCATTTCAAGTGTTTTATCAAAACTATTTTCCATCTAAAATGAAATTAATTAATATGTTTATGTTTCAAGTATAATATATCCATTATTTACATGGTTTGATTATTCTTATGATGAAATGATATCCATTTTTTATATGTATTATGTTATGAAGGCATGATGTTTAAGAATCACATTCTATTACATGGGTTATGTTATGATGTATGATTTATGATTTTGTGGCACAAGATAGAATGATTTGATTATGAGATTAGTGGGAAATATATCTCCCTCCAATGCATTTGGTAAAGATTTGTATATCATGAGATAGAAATGTCTGGAATGGTAAGTTTATCCAGTTCAGTGATACAGGGCTGGTACGAGGAGTGAACTCGATTCAGAAATGGACTTTGTCCACTAAGATGGTCTTGGCAGAAATGCCTTGGCTACTATGGAAATCATATCATATGAATAATGGTTGCAACAATTACATACTTTATTCCCATGCTATTTTATCTTTATTTATGATCCATTATGATATATGCCTTACATACTTCCAAGATTTATGTCTTTTCTCAAGATTTTGATGTTTAGATTTTATGTTCAAGTTTTTTCATTCAAATGTTTATGGATTGTTTTATGTTCTCTATGTTTACCCTTATTGAGCATTTGAGATCACCCTTTATAAGTTTTCTTTTCCCCAAGATATAAATAATGGTTTTAGTTATGAAAACCAAAAAGGGGAAGATCTTTATGGGAGATGTTGAAGATCTTTCACCATGATTAGAAGATTTCGTTCCGAGTTCCCAAAGACACTAAACTAATACGGTCTTTGGGCGTCAGTTTTTGTTATGTATTAAGTATTCCGCAAAAGTAATGTAATGTCCATGTACGTCAGGCTTTGGGTCTCTACAGTTGGTATCCTAGAGAAGGTTTAGTTAACCTTTGGAAACTAGGATGCGAAAAATTTAGTGAAATCCCTAGATATATTTCTAAGGTCTGTCTAGGGATGTCCCTTAGGATAAGTATACGTATAGGATAGAGTCCTAGAATTATGTTGACGATCATGAATAACCTAGGGAGAACCTAAGGTTTCATAGATTAAATAATTTTTATATGTTAGGCATCCCATAAGTGAATTTTTATGATTATGTGGTTCCTCGTTATTTTAACTGTTTCTTACACTATGGTTTCTGGTCTTAGTCAATGGAGGGAACGAGAAGGAATTCAGTTAACATTGATTCGAATGGATAAATTTCTGACTATGATCTACGAAATTATTTAACACCTAGAGAGAAAGATATTGTGATTATGCCGAATCAGTCATCTCGATATATGATTAACAAGGTGGACTTTAGTTGTCTTCCTATTTCTTCAAATAAGAGGAAGATGGAATTTTATGCATGTTCGCATGGTGAGGAAGATAGAGAAAGGAATATTGAGATTTCTAAATAAGGGAAGAAGAACCATGAGGAATACCTAAAATGGAGGGGAAGATGTTATCTATGTGGAGAAAAGGGTCATAGAGTGACAGACTGTTATGGATTCCAATGTCTGATCTGCCGAGAACATGGGCATTACCCCACTCAATTCCCTGACCTAAGAACTTACATCAAATCAAGGAAGGACGAATTCCATGCCAATAATTAAAGAGGATGGATTAAAGGGCTTATGTATATGATTCCAATAATAATTTTGTTGAGTTACTTTTATAGATTATTGAAATATATGTGTATTGGTCCATTGTGGTTTTCTATAAGAATATGGTACCGGTAACCATGAAAAATAATTCAAATATTTTTTTAAAGCAGATGATATGTTCATAATGGAGGGATAAGGAGAAAATAACATGTTTGACAGTTTTCATGAGCTCATGATTGATATAAGGACAAAGTGATACCATGGTTTGATTATATAGAATTTTTGGGATTTTGTTATGTGGAAAGAATTACCTTTTGACAGCATTCTTTTTTTCACTATGATTCTATGGTAATTCATGTTGCAAGAGATTACAAGATTAAGGTATTAAAATTTTTGGAATGTGACCAAAAAGATATATCTTATGATATATGGGGGATAAATGATGGTATTCACATTCTTGTTATGCGACCTTTCAAGTAATCTTTTTCTTTATACTATGAGATTGGACATATGTATTTTGGATAATCCTAAAGATTGAAATGGTTTGTTTTGGACATCAGATAGTATTGTTTAAGGATAGAAATTTTTTTCGATATTGTTTCTAGAATGATATAATAGTGTAGTTTTAGAAAATGGAAAACTTGCAGGACGGGTGACAACCCGTCACGTCGGACAAGGCTGTGGGAATCGAACCCACAAACGATGTGCGACGGGCCTTTATTGCATACCAATGGCCTACAGGAAGTCCCTGGTTAGTAAAAAATAGTTTTATTTTATTAAGATCTATGATAGATGAAGTATAAGTCCATTTTTGGAACCATATACGATTAATCTCTCCATAAGTTGGACATATAACTTTTTCTAACCTTTTGTTTGAGACGGATGGAATGACCCATCATTCTGTCACATGATCCGCTAATAATTCAAGAATGACAAATTCAACTTCATTTCTTTAAGATATGAAGTGGAAATGGTACAAGGTACAAACAACGGTGATATTGTACCGAAATAAAGTAAGTATTTCTTATAATTCTTCAACTTTAGGGATATGATATTGAAAAAAATGTTGTTCTAGTGTCTACATATACGATGAATCAGATGGTACCTTAGATCATCACAAATTTATGGATTTGTGATTTTTGGCTTTTTCATAGCCATGTTCTCTACCACTCACCATCAGAACTTGATGGTTAGATTTCTCTTCCATAACCATATTTTCAGCTATGTTCTCCTATGTGGAAACCCAGTGATTAGTTAATTTAGGTAACTATTACGTTTCATACTTTTGATTTTAAAGTTAAGTTTTAGTATTCCAGTTTACGAAGTGGGTTTCAATTAAAGAAACTTTCAAGTAGAAAACCATTTATAACCCCGATGAATGACGAGGGTGAAATTCATTTTAAGGGGGTAGAATGTAACAACCCGAGATTTTTTAAGAAATATTCTTTTTAATATATTTGATGTATTTTGTGGTACGATACACCATGATTATCTTGCGCTATACGCAACGCTGTATTAGCTTGCAGTATACGCAACACTATTCAAGGATCGTGTTACACACAATTTCATGTTTGTTTGAAAGTAGTTATTCTAATCAACATTGAGTGTATATATATTTATATTCAATGTATAAATGAAATATGGTTGGATTCTATTATATGCAACAACAAAGAAGTCTTGCACTACACGCTACCCGGACTTGGCTTACATTACACGCAATCGCGACCTTCCACGATTGCGTGTGTTGTACGCAATACCGAGTTTCACTAAAGAACAATAAGTTGTTAAAATATTATATAAACTAGGTGTTATGAATAGTAATACCCAATTTTTGAAATTTTATGAATTTTATCATTAAAAATGGACTTCATTTTTAGATTCGGAATATCAAAATTATCCTAGGGTGATTTTTTGGTATTTTTCTGAAAAATTTCAATTTTTGATGAATAGTTAAATTACTGGGTTACTATTTAAAAACTGATTTTTTTTTTCAATAAAAAACATTTAAATTTATTTTAGGTCAAAATTGATACATAATACTTATATAAGTTCAATGTAATTCAATGGAGCCATTTTATAATAAATTTAGATATATAAATATATTATTGAACTTTTCACCATCTTTTACCCACCTCCTAGGAGAATTTGAAAATTTACATAAAACATAATTTTAATGCTTCTGTGAGTGGAATTTTTGAAATCCGAGAGACACGGTTAATATCCAGAAGTAAAATGTGGATCAATGAGGAAAAAATAATTTTTGGTGAATAGTAACTTTTTACTTTTATTTACCACGGTTAAAAGTAAATAGGGTAATTAAGTGTAATAATGATATTACTATTACCCTAAAACATGTCATAATTCTATTGAATAAGTGTAATTAGAATTAAAACAACATTAGGGTTAAACTATTACCATTTAGGTCCACTTGGATTAGATTTGGAGACTTATTATTATTTTATTTAAAAAACAGTTAAAATAGGTAAAATCAAAGATTAATAACTAAAAAGTTTTTAATATAGGGTAATACATAAGCTAAATTAGACTATAAATATTCATTAAAAAGATAAAAAGATTTAATACATGATTGTATTTTATTTATAATTTTTAGACATTAAATAATTTAATTTATTTATGACACAATGATGATGCAGTAATTACCTTATTAATGAAATATTAATATAATTGATGTTATAAATACCCAAATAAATGAAAGTTTAGACTTTTAAGGAATTAGAATAATTTTTTAGGTTAATATGACTTGTTAGTATTGATTTAATTAACTTGGCTCAAACTAATCATGGTGTTATTATTTTCAAAAAAATCAATTACCAAATTGTGTCAAAATTGACCTAAAATAGTTTTTAAAACAAATATTATATTATTCATTGTTATTTTATTCCTAAAAATCTAAGAATATAGGGTTATATATATTAATAATTAACTACTTGGGGTTATTTTGTCATGATATAGTATGTTTATTAAACATATAGTGTAAGAAAACAAGAAGAAACGGTAAAAGTTAAATTATTTAACTTAGAGTTAAATCTATAAGATAAGGTTACAATAGTAACCTAAACATGTCTAAAACCTATTTTTTGAAAGGAGTTCGACCCATCCCCACCTTATATTAGTAATAAATCAATTTTTAGCGATTAAAAACCGAATATCACTTTATAATAAAATACTATTTTATGTTTTTTCAAAGGTGCTCCTCTCCTCCATTATAAAAAGGGAACCCCTTCCCTCTTCTCTTCACACCATTTTGATCCTTGAAGCTCGGCCAAACCCCCCACATTTCTCTTCTCCACTTCCCTAGAAACATTCTAGAGGTTCTGGTATTCTCAAAATACCATCTCTAGTGCCCTAAAAATAATCTTAAAGGAGGTGCGTCGAAGAAGAGGTAATCTCTTCTTCCGATTCTCTCAAGTTTCTTTCTTCTACTTATTCTTCTTTATTTGTATCATAAAAAAGTAATAACATAATTATTACATATATGCTTATATGTAATTATAAATATGAAACAACCATATTTCACCTCTTATCCATCCTACGGAAAACAAAATCATCGCGCTTGCGTATGTACGGAATACAGTCTCCACGTCGTGGTGTAATCTGTTTTCGACCACCACCTTACTTAGATGGGTATAATGGTTTAAATAAATAATTATATATGACTATTGCATAGTGATTTTGATTCTGAAATATTATACACACACTTCAATACAATTCCATGATCATGGGAATTATATCATGGTTCGTGCGTACGTACGGACTACCGTCTCCACGAACGCGATGAGATACATTTTCCATGATTAAACATTCAATAATGATTATAAAGTATATATAATAAATAATAATGAAATATATGACATAATGAAGCTGCTGGATTAATTTATATATATATATATATATATATATATATATTTCATCTACTTACTTCCATTCATGTCAATAAGGAAATGAAAACATCGTTCATGCGTACGTACGGCCTACCGTCTCCATGAACGGTGTATTTCATTTAATTTATCTATATTTATATATATATATATATACTGAATATATATGATATATAAATCTTTATTTACATTCTGTAAGTAATTAAATCATGATATAAGTAAAAATAATATCAATAACAACAATTCCAAACACGTACGATAAATAAAACGTTTTATCCAAAAAGCTGTTTTAACATGGAATTTACAAAAGAATGGGTAATATAAACTAATAAGTGAACCATATATGATATCATAACAATGAATATGATTCTATAATAAGTCAATTACATTATTTAAATCATTATACAGGATGTTCAGATACATACGAAGCATATCATACATAAGGTAAGGGATAACTATTCCAATCTTGTTCTTATCCGAGATTGTTTATTCGTAAATATTTATTGGGGTTATTGTTATCATCCTTGTCCATTTTTTCTAAAAATGTTTTCATGTATGTTTAATTTCCTTTTTACCCATTTTTAAAATTTACCACATGTTATGAAAGGAATCTTACTTTTTGTTACCACACGAGGAACTTTTTGACTTTTCTTACAAAAGTATGAGGAGAATGTTATTTTTAGCTTATACGGCATGAACAGCTTTTTACGGATTCATAAAGACTCATTTTCATGAAGCTTCCTATAAAAGATTGCATTATTATTTTCAAAAAAACCCTTTTCTTTTAAAATTTCATTGAACATTGTGAAATGATAATTATTTTCAAGAATAAAGGATATTTTCCTCAAGAATTCATTTCAAGTGTTTTATCAAAACTATTTTCCATCTAAAATGTCATTATTTAATATGTTTGTGTTTCAAGTATAATTTCTCCATTATTTACATTGTTTGATTATTCTTATGATTAAATTATATCCATTTTTTTATATGTATTATTTAATGATGGCATGATGTTTAAGAATCCCATTCTATTACATGGGTTATGCTATGATGTATGATTAATGATTTTGAGGCACACGAAATAATGATTTCATTATGAGATGGGTGGGACCTATATCTCCCTCCAATGAATTGGGAAAAGATGTATATCTCATGAGATAGACATGTATGGAAAGGTAAGTTAATATGGTTCATTGATATAGGTCTAGAACGAGGAGTGAACTCGGTTCAGAAATGGACTTTGTCCACTAAGATGGTCTTGGAAGCAATGCATTGGCTACCATAGAAATCATATCATGTGCTTAATGGTTGCCACAATTACATGCTTTATTCCCATGCTACTTTATCATGATTTATGATCTATTATGGTATATGTCTTACATACTTCCAAGATTTATGTTTTTGCTCAATATTTTGATGTTTAGATTTTATGTTCAAGTTTTTGAATTCACATTTTTATGGATTGTTTTATGTTCTATATGATTACCCTTACTGAGCATTTGAGCCCACCCTTTACATGTTTTCTTTTCCCCAGGATATAATGAAAGGTTTTAGGTATGAAAACCAAAAAGGGGGATATCTTTATGAGAGATTTTGAAAATCATTCACCATGATTAGAAGATTTCGTTCCGAGTTTCCAAAGACAGTAAACTAATACTGTCTTTGGGTGCCTTTTTTTGTCATGTATTATGTATTCCGCAAATGTAATGTAATTTCCATGTACATCAAGCTTTGGGTCTCTACAACCATGAATATGTGATTTAAAAAATGGATATCAAAAAATCATTCCTTAACGAGAACATTAGAAAGATGTATACATGACATGTAACACCCCAAGCTTCCATGGTACGCTCCTCTTTGAATAATAGTGCAGCGTGTGTTGTACGCAACCTCAAGTTCTAACACACCGCGACCAATAAAAGTAGCAGTTATGAATAGTAATAACCACTTTTTGAAATTATATAAATTTTATATTTCCAAACGGACTTCATTTTTGGATTCGGAATATCGAAATTAGCCTATGTTGAATTTTTTGTTTTTTTCTGAGAACTTCCAATTTTTGATGAATAGTGAAAAACACTTAAAAACAACTTTTTTAATAAAAATAATTTATAGAGATAAATTATACAATTGATTTTTTCTAATGTGTAATTAGAATATATTTTTACAATTTTATCCATTGTTGGTCATTGGAATTAATTTCACTTTGAAATTGGACATAAACAATTGCCAATTTTTTGATTGATATTTCTTCTTAAAAACACAGTATTTGTAATGACAGAAGGAATTAATTATTAAATTAATTAATTCAACTTATATGTTTTTAATTTTTTAAAATAGACATCATTTTTAACTAGGAATATCAAATATGGCATAGGGTTAATTTTTTGTGTTGTTCTGAAAAATGTCGATTTTTGATAAATAGTGAAACCACTAAGTTGTAGTTAAGAAATCTGATTTTTTGTTAAAATGAAAATTTACCACCTCTGTGATTTGAATTTCCAAAATCCGACATACATCATTGTCATTAGGAAGTAAAATGTTGATCAATGGGATTAAAATAATTTTTGGTGAATAGTAACTTTTAAGTTCTATTAATCGCGATTAAAGGTAATTAGTGAAATTTATGGTAAAAATGATATTATAAAAATATGAAAATATTTTGTCACTTATCCTACCCTTATTGGATGAGTCATGGCCGACCAATAAAATACATGGGTCAACTTGGGGACTCCATGGAGCCAATTGGGTAAGAAAATTACATTAATAACTTTTTATTTAAAGTAAAAATAAAAGTGTAACAAACATGTGTTGTTTTACTAAAAATATTATTACATGGGGTTATATAAGTTAACTATTCGACTATAAATATTAATTGGAAAGATAAAATGATTTCCTAAATCATTATATTTTTTATATAATTTTTAGAAATTAAATAACTTAAATGTTTTATGACACCATGATGATGCAGCGATTACCTCATTAATTAATGATTTAAATAAAATGAACAGATAATGTAAAATATAAGACATAAACTTGTCAAAAACCTATTTTATGGGTTTATTTATAACCCTTATCACCTTATCTTAGAAATATATAATTTTGGGACCTTTGAAATCCGAAAAGTACTTCATAATAATGTAACATTTCATTACTTTCCAAGAGTGC
Organism: Viscum album; assembly: GCA_963277665.1. Taxonomy (NCBI): domain Eukaryota; kingdom Viridiplantae; phylum Streptophyta; class Magnoliopsida; order Santalales; family Viscaceae; genus Viscum; species Viscum album. Next base: position 1,825,318,118 of record OY728164.1, read on the forward strand.
CCCTCTTCTCCTCTTATAAAAGGCCCCCACCACTACCACCTTATTCACACCATCAAAGCCATTTGGCTTGTCCAACATCTGCCAAACTACTCTCTCAACTTCCCGCAATGACTCCTATAAGCCTCACTTTGGGCAGAATTCTTTCCAAAGATGCCTTTGGATCAAATCAAAAAGAGTTACACGATTTTAAGGTAATGTCTTTTCTTATGTTATTTTGTTTTATTTTTCTTCTCCAACCCCTTAAACTCTTTTTATTCAATAATTTTGTAAAAACAGAAGTATATTAAATTTAATAGGATGTTGTTATGAGAAGTATTTTATTTACACTTACACACACCTTCATCTAATTGTTAAAGAACATACTGTTTCTGTGGTTGGTGAATTTCTGCCTCACGAAACGATGGTTGTTCAATCTTCTTTTAACACCTCTCATGGTGGCCATTAAGATGTATCTATATTTATATATGATATATATTATTTTTATGTTTTCCTTATGCTTATGTATTTCTAATTTATGGCATACCTTTATGATTTCCATTATGGGTAAACGCGATAATTTCATTTTAGGAAGTGCGGACTACCGCCCCCTCAATGTGATTTGAATCGTTAATGCCACATGTGGGATGTATAAAGGATGGAGTAAATTATATTATATATGATATTATACTGGAATTATAATATACCTTTATATCATTATGATTTCATTCCATTAAATACGAAATAGAAATGAAAGTAGCATTCATGCGTACGTACGACTTATTGTCTCCATTAACGGTGCATTTCATTTCTTACCTCTAAATGTTACGTAATATTATGAATTAATGTATATAAGGGATATATATGATATATATGATATCTAAATCATGAATATAACTTTGGAGATAATGGATATTCTACCACATGAAAAACTTGTAATTATAAGAAGTTTATTTTTGACTCAAGTTCCAAAGATCAACAAAACGACCATTATTAACTTAAAATAATTACATAATGATCATAACATGGTAATAAGTGATATAAAAATAATAATGAACTTGAAAAAGGATATAAGGAAAGTATAAATTAACTCTAGTTTATTATTGAGGAGGTTAAAGAACGATCGAGTCAAGTCAGACATAAGGTAAGGGAACTTCTTAACCCAATTTCTATTCTTTGGGTTAATCTCCTACATTCAAATTATGTCATGATATTATTTTTTCCTATATTGTATTTGTAATTTCTTTATGTGTACTTATAGTTTATGCTATTGTTTATAAATGTCGCCTAGTGGGAGGAATGGAAACCTTATCAATACACGCACTCCATGTAGGGATATTTCTCCTGCTCAAGATAATTATAGTGGAGCTGGAGATACAACAGGTGCTGATAAACTTATCACCATACTGGGACAACTCACTCAGGTTATGAATAATAACCTTACTCGTATGGATCACCCTGATCCGCAATGTGGAGGATCAATGTTAGATCGTTTCATGAGGCAACAACCAACAACATTTAATGGGGGGGGGTAAAAATCCTTTAGTAGCTAAGCAATGGATAAACTCCTTAGAGAAAATATTTCATGCCTTGCGGAGTAGCGAAAGGTAGAAGGTTGTCATGGCAGTTTACCGCCTCACTGGAGATGCCGATAAATGGTGGTCGGTGATTCAAAACACAAAGGAAGATGAAGAAGTATCAAGTATGGAATAGAGGGAGTTTAAGGAAATTTTCTTAGAAAAATACTTTTCACATGACCATCGAGCAGATATCGAAAGGCAATTTCTGAGTCTGAGGCAGAAGGAGGATGAGAATGTAGCAAAGTATGAGGCCAACATTACAAGGTTATCAATAAATGATGCAGATTATATATGTAACCCAAGAAGTAAGATTGATCTTTTTTTTATTGGTTAAAACCATTTCTCCATTGATATTTAGTATCACAATCTTTCTCAACATACGAAGATATAGTCTCGTGTGATATCAAGACATAAAATGAATTTTCTATTTCTTATGACAACAAAGTAAAGCAAGAGAAGAAGATAATGGTGGAACAAGAGACAGATAAAGGGAAAAGGGAAATAATGATTTTCCATTATGCGATAATTTTGGGAAGAATAACCCCGGTACTTTCCTAAAAAGAATGGGTGTTTGTTATAAATGTGGAAAAAAAGGTCACCAGGCTCGTGATTGCAAGGGAAAGAAAGAGGATATCAATGTTGAATGATAAAATTGTAGGGAAATGGGGCATTGAACAAATTAATTTCCTAATCGTCAGGGAAACTTACTTTAGAAAAGGCCAAGGGATTAATGACAATCTTATGTTGTTACTACAGTTGAAGTGGAATAATTAATGTATTGGTGATTTTGGACTGAAGGATTATATTTTGGTTATAAGAATAACGTGATATATATAAGGATTGTGTTGCAGTACTTGTTGTTTTCATTAAGGTTTTAATATGATGAAGGTAATCATATTTTTATATGTGACAATAAGAGAAACTTTACTCTGTTTGAGTAATATGATGGTACAATTGATTTTGGAATTTAGAGACCTTTTAGAGAATGTCTGGACAGAGGTATTTTGGATAACTATAAAGGTTAGAATGGATTAAGTTGAACTTTGGATAGTATTATTTAAGGTTAAAACAATTATGAAGATTAATTTTGGAATATTATAATACTGTAGTCTTATGAAAAGGACAATCTCCAGGTTGGGGGATAACCCATCGCGTCGGACAAAGCTGTAGGAATTGAACCCACAACCATACTGTGACAGGCCTTTATTACCTACAACTAGCCTACAAGAAGTCCCTGGTTATTAATAAAAAGTTTTCTTAATCCAAATGGTAAGTGATAATATTTGGAACCTTATAAAATTATGATGAATAGAATATTTTTGAGTTCTATTACCTATTAGAGTGAAAGATGGGTTTGTGGTAAAAAAAAATTAAAGAATGAAAGTCTACATGACAAGTAAGAATATTTCCTTACATTCTTAGTAAATCTCCAAAATAAATTCCTCAACTTTATGAAAGTTAACTAAAAACAAAAATGTTGTCAGTTAACTTTCCAATTGGGGAATCAATGACCATTTAACCAATCACAAGTTTGTGATTTTCTTGTAGTTAACTTTCACATAATCATGTTTTATACAACTCTCCATCAGACCTTAATGATTTGTTTTTCCACCATATCCATATTTTCATAGAATCCTAGTATAGGCTATCTCGGGTTACCTTTGTACTTCTCTTTCTTTCTTTTAAAGTTATATTTTTATTAACCCTATTTCCGATGTGGATTTTCCACAAAGTTATTTTCTATTTTCAACCATTTATTTTCAAAGAAAAATTTTAAATTGCGAGGATGAAATTTATTGAAATAGGGGAGAATGTAAAACACCAACCTTCAATGGTACGCTACTCTTTGAATAATAGAGCATCGTGTGTTGTATGCAACCTCGAGTTCTAACACACCGCGACCAATAAAAGTAGCAGTTATGAATAGTAATACCCACTTTTTGAAATTATATAAATTTTATATTTCAAAATGGACTTCATTTTTGGATTCAGAATATCGAAATTAGCCTATGTTGAATTTTTGGTATTTTTCTGAGAACTTCTGATTTTTTATGAATAGTGAAAAATACGTAAAAGCAGTTTTTTAACCAAAATAATTTATAGTGATAAATTATAAAATTGAGTGGTTATAAAATGTATCTAGAATATATTTTTACCATTTTATCCAATTGTGGTCATTAGAATTAATTTCACTTTGAAATTAGACATAAACAATTGTCAATCATTTGATTGATATTTTTTCTTAAAAACACGGTATTTGTTGTGATAGCGGGAATTAATTATTAAATTAATTAATTCAACTTATATGTTTTGAATTTTGTATAATAGACATCATTTTTGAATTAGGAATATCAAATATAGCTTATGGTTAATTTTTTTTATTTTTCTGAAAAACATCGATTTTTGATGAATAGTGAAACCACTAAGTGGTAGTTAAAAAACTGATTTTTGGATTAAATGAAATTTTACCACCTCTGTGATTATAATTTCCAAAATCCGACATACATCATTTTCATTAGGAAGTAAAATGTGGATCAATGGGATTAAAATAATTTTTGGTGAATAGTAACTTTTAAGTTCTATTGATCGTGAATAAAGGCAATTAGTGAGATTTAAGGTAAAAATGATATTATAAAAATATGAAAATATCAGGACACTTGTCCTACCCTTATTGGATGAGTCATTGCCGACCAATACAATCCATGGGTCAACTTGGGGACCCCATGGAGCCACTTGGGTAAGAAAATCACATTAATAACTTTTTATTTAAAGTAAAAATAAAATTGTCACAAACATGTGTTGTTTTACTAAAACAATTATTACATGGGGTTATATAAGTTAAATTTTCTACTATAAATATTAATTGGACATCTAAAAATATTTCATACATCATGATATTTTTAATATAATTTTTAGAAATTATATAAATTAAAATTCATATGACACTATGATGATGCATCGATTACCTCATTAATTAACGATTTAAATAAAATTAAAAGATAATGTAAAATATAAGACTTACACTTGTCCAAAACCTATTGTATGGGTAGATTTAGAACCCTTATCACCTTATCCTAGAAATATATAATTGTGGGACCTTTTAAATCAGAAAAATACTTCATAATAATGTAACATTTCAATACTTTCCAAGAGTTCCCCTCTTCTCCTCTTATAAAAGGCCCCCACCACTGCCACCTTATTCACACCTTCGAAGTCATGTGGCTCAGCCAATAACTACCCAAATACTCTCTCAATTTCCTTATCTTACTCCTAGAAGCCCCAATTTGTGCAGAATTCTTCCCAAGGAATCCCTTGTCTCAAATCAAAAAGAGTTACCCGATTTTAAGGTAATGTCTTCTCTTATGTTATTTTGATTTATTTTGCTTATCCAACCCCTTAAACTCTTTTTATTCGATTATTTTGTAACAAAAACAGTATATAAAATATACAAGGATGTGTTTATGAGAAGTATTTGAATTACACTTACACACACCTTCGTCTAATAGTTCATGAATATACTGTTTCTGTGGTTGGAGAATTTATGCCTCACGAAACGATGATTGTTCAATCTTCTTTTAACACCTATCATGTTGGCCATTAAGATGTCACTATATCTATATATGATATATATTATTTTTATGTTTTCCTTATGATTATTTATTTATCATTTATGGCGTACCTTTATGATTTCCATTATGGGTTAACGCTATAATTTCATTTTTGGAAGTGCGGACTACCGCCCCCTCAAAGTGATTTGAATCGTTAATGCCATATATGGGATGTATAAAAGATGGATTAAATGATATTATATATTATATTATACTGGAATTATAATATATCTTTATATCATTATGATTTCATTCCATTAAAGATGAAATAGAAATGAATGTAGCGTTGATGAGTACGTACGGCTTACCGTCTCCATGAATGGTGCATTTCATTTCTTACCTCTAAATGTTACATAATATTATGAATGAATGCATATAATGGATATATATGATATATATGATATCTACATCATTAATATAATTATGGAAATAATGGATATTCTACCACATGAACAACTTGTAATTATAAGAAGTTTATTTTTGACGTAAGTGCCAAAGATCGACAAAACGACCGTTATTAACTTAAATAATTACAGAATGTTCATAACAAGGTAAAAAGTGATATAAAAGGAATAATTAACCTGAAACATTTTCTTAATCAATTATAAATTTACTCTAGTTTATTATTTAGGAGGTTAAAGAATGATTGAGTCAAGTCAGACACGAGGTAAGGGAACTTCATAACCCAATTTCTATTCTTTGGGTTAATCTCCTACGTTAATATTATGTCATGCTATTATTATGTCATATCTTGTATTTGTAATTTCTTTATGTGTACTTATATTGAATACATATAATAGATTTATTTTATTTTAAAAAAAATGATATTTGTAAGGGACTTCGTCTCAATCTCCTTTCATTGAGGCATATTTTGTTTTATACACAAATTTCTTTTATACGGTGTATAAACCTCTTTGAATTTTACTTTTATTCAAAATGAACATTTTTTTTACAAAGCATTTTACTAAACGTCAAAAGGAATGTTTTTTTCTTATGTATGCGGAGACAATTACTTCTATGCCACCGTGACCATTATTTGTGTTTCGGCTTCCTCTACAAGCCATAACTTTTTTTTAAATGAAAAATAAATACCATGTTTTACTTTTCTTTTATTTTGGTATTTAAAATGGTTTTATTATATCAATGTGTTTTATTGATATATTGTGACTGAAATGTGGAAATGTTATGCTTCCTTTATGCATGTTTTATGTGATATGATTATGTTATGGTTTATGATATGTTTAAACCTATTCATATAAGGAATGCATTGGACTTAATAAGTGACGGGTGGAGCCCGCTATAGCTCTCGATTCATTAGTAGGTCTCATGAGACAAACTAGTGTCTTGGCATGAGGCCTTGACAAAATCTTTTTTGTAGTCTTGGCACAAGGCCTTGTCTACGTGGTTATAATAGTCTGTCATTATACATTCCATCATTATGAATGTGGTTATTGATATTGCATGTGATTATTCGACTAGTAGAATATCCATGTGAATAAGTAAATGTCATTATTTCGTTTTACTTTTTCCTTATCATGCTGAAGTTCAAGTTTAAAAGGATTTTGTTTTAATTATACATTGCCTTAAATGTTTATGTTTATTTATGAAAGCATCTACTATATTGTTATCCTTACTGAGCATCTGAGCTCACCCCTTTCAATGTTTTAATTTTTCTAGGATGTGAAGAAGTATTTTATGAATGACCTGCATGGATAGTCAGAAGGGGATATGAGTGTGGTCTATGGAGACCATGTTATTGTAGTTTTTCAATTTATGATGTAATGTAACTTTTATGAATGTATCTAGTGTTTCCAAGGCTACTAAACTAATTGGACTTTCGAGACTTGATCTTTTGTGATCATGCCAATGTTACGCAATAATGCACCGACTAAGGGTAACTGAGGTTGGGGAATTACATGAAACAACCTGGAAGGTTTTTGACTAAAAAATATGCTAATATGATATGAAAGTTTCAAAAATTGATTTATGGATTAAAGAAATAATCTTGGTCATTGAACATTCATTTTAATTAATCCATAACAGAATTTGGTTTTATAAATAATGAATGTGATCCTTGTGTCTAAAAATGGTTTAGTGGGTGTTTATTCATTTTATTAATAGTGTATTTTGATGACATATTACTTATTGTAAATGAAATTCCAGTATTACTGTTTGTTAATGAGTGGTTGAATAATTTGATTACATGAAAGTCATGGGAAAGGAAACATATATTCATGGGCTCAAGATCCATCATGATATATCCAAGAGTTTTCAATGCCTAAGTCAGAGTACATACATTGACAAGAAACTGAAGAGATTCAGTATGGAAAAATCCAAGAGTGGATTATTCCCAGCATTTCATGGCATTCATATTTCCAGGAAAATGTCTCCTTATAACCATGGATAATGAAATAGAATGAAATGTATTCCATTTGAATCATCAATTAGTTCCTTCATGTATGATCTTCTATGTACATGGATATATTTCGCCTCTACATTAAGTGTGATAGGAAGATATCAACAAGATCTAGGATACCACCATCGGATGGAAATCAAAATATCCTTAAGTATATGACGTGTACTAAGAATATGTTCCTGTTTTATGAAGGTTATAAGGAACTATCCATCATAGAATATGTAAATTCTAGTTTCTAAACTGATCAAGATGAAATGAAGTCACAAATGAGACACATGTTCACTTTTAATAGAGGTATTGTGAGCTAGAAGTGATCAAATAAGGCTTTGGTTGAAGATTCTATAGTAGATTCTAAGTATATTTCATCTTTTGAGGTAGCTAATGAAGTAGTTTGGAATCACAATTTCATCCATGATCTTGATGTGGTACCTAGAAGTAAAGATCCCATCGCACTCTATTATTATAAAACTACAGTGGTGTCTCTCACAAAAGAGAAAAGGTAACATCAATAGATAAAGCACATACTTGAGAAGTATCGTATCTTGAGGGATCATTCTTGGGGAGGTGAAGTTTTAGTGAAGAAGTATTTCCACATAAGAAAATGTGGTGTACCTCTGGACTAAAACCTTGACTCTGTAGAAACAGGATTATCATGTGAGGTCAGGAAGACTAAAATACATTTGTAGTTGTCTCTAGTCCAAGTCATAGTTTGTTAGAGTTTTTATCCAAGAACCAACTGCTAGTACTTCGATTACATGAAAATTTTATTTATTAAATATTGAATTAAAAATATTCTTGTATATTTATAATTGTTCTGCATGAATTTAATGTAATAATTCCCTAGGGTATTTTTTGCATTGATATGTTCATAGTAGTTCCATGCTATGATGAGAACCATGAAGTGATATGAAAATATTATTAATATAGTTCTACAATTTAATAACATAATATTATGGGAAACATATTATTTATACCATCTAGTAAGAGTACTTGTATGTAGATGATACTTTTTTCATGAAGTCTGCAAGTGGTAATGTCCAAGACGGGAGATTATGAGAACAAAATCGCCAGTATGAATTCTGTATGTTTTGGTGCCATCAGATATTCCGATTTACGACCATGTTTAATGTTCCTTAGAAACTATTATTATCATTAATTCTTGTCATGAGTCATGAACTTAGATTTTATGATGAAAACCATCACGCCATTTGTTGGTGGGAAGTAGTATATATTGGGTGTGCCATGAATGACATGTTATTAATGGATAATTCAAGGAATAATTCTTCCATTACGTCTTTATGGAAGTTTATATCTCATCCCTTTGATTGAAATAAAATCTTTTCCCTAAATTCCATGGCCATTGTGTAACGATGAGTTTATTTTAGATACTTAAGGAATGATGTATCAAGCATATAGGTTGATGACACCATCATGAAACCTTTATAATGAGATATTGTTCTAAATGGATTATATAACATATTGCGTGTTTTTATGTTGTTATCTTCATTATTTCTTTCATTTATTTCTCTCTGGTGCCTTGACCCATTGCTAGATAGAAATCTTGGACTTTAGGAAACCTCACCTGATACCAATGAGAAAGAATCTGAAAGGGTCACACACATTGATTTTCGGTGGGTCTTGATTAAATTCTATTTTAATTTAATTATTGGAAGAAATATATTCTCAAGAATAAGGAATAGTCTTATTCATGTTATATTGATCGCATAAATTAAATAAATATTTATTCACGAGATTGTGAATAAATTTTTTTATTTATTTTATTTAATACTTAATAAATATTTAGTTACTAGTTTGTAAAAATAATATTTATTTATGATAATAAAATATTTATTTGGGTGTTCAATAAATTCAAGAGTAGTTTTAATGGACCAAGACCATGTTTGGTGATAAAATAATTATTTATGAGCTGATAACTATTATTTTTCCATTCAGCATATGTTGGCACACAAGAAAATATTATTATTAATATTCTGTGGAATGGGATTTAATTAATGGTTATAATTATATTTAATGGTTGTTATTCAATTAAATTTTGTAACCAAAATCCCATCTCTATAAATAAATAGCTATATCTATTGTGAAAAACATTAAAAAAACTTCCATTTTTCGGAATAGTGAATTGTTGTGCCGAACAAATTCTATCATGACTCTTCTTCCTCCCTACCTCTATAGAATGAGAAACCCAAGATAGAATTTCTTCAAGACTGAAGAATGAGTGATCAAGAATGAACAATTCAAGACATTTGATTCTCCACTCTAGAACCTCGGGAATTAGTGGCATTATTCAAAGACCATTAGAGCATGTGTGGATCACTAATAGAGGGAATCTACCCTTGGATCCTCACAAGCATGATGAAGGAAATCCAGAAGGGCCTTTTGGATGATCATAAATCATCAATGAAGAATGTTCCTAAGTCCATATTTCTTCATATTTATAGTTAATTAATTATATATTTTACATGGAAAATATTCACTCTTGGTTTTAAGAAATGATTATTGAAATAAATTTTAATATATCCCCCACCACCACAATACTTCCACTGCACCTGGAACCATCAATCATGTCTTCCCCCCTTTCTACCACAACATGGTAAAAACTAAGGCACTACCTCTACCCTTAACCATCTTATAACAAGGTATTTGTTAACAAGGATAAAAAAATTCTAATTATTCATGTTTTTTTTAGAAACCCATTTATTCCCATGTTTCAGCATTTTAAAATATTTCCCAACTTTATATTAATCATCATTTTAAATTTAATTTCACAAACAAGGAAAAATAGTTCAATTTCAACAACTTACCAATAACCTGTTTTCTCATGCATAACTAAAATGGTGTATGTCTCAGTACCCATTGGTGCCTAGATTTATGTATGGAAACTCAACTCTAATCACATAGTGGTCTATGAGTAAAATTTCATAAAACCCCGACATCAATAATTATAGTAAACAACAAGTGTTCCACCCATGGTGGAATAATATTCAACTGTAATAGGAAATAGAAATAAAAACAATTTCCACCCTATGTAGTTGGGTTTTCCCACATAAATGTGGTAGATACTCACTTGCACTATCTCATAACCAAGTCCTAACACTTCCTAGTCTCATGTGCAGCATTCCTAAATTGCAAGACAAAATAAATAGAAAAGAAAATTGGGCTCTCATATCACATTGTAACATCCCAGCCCATGTTCCGCACATCGGTTCCCTAAAAATATCAGTAACATTTCCTCAAGTAGGCCACCTTATATGCTAGAGGATAATAACTAGCAGTCATGGTCTATTATCTGCCAGGGGGAGACAATACAATCTTTTTTTCATTCATTAGAGTAATACACTAGTGAAATAAATAACTATAATAAACTGAATAACCCAATGATATATGTAAATACTCGGATTTCTCCTAGGACCTTCCTTTATGAAAATCCACTGTTTGATGGGTTCTTGGAGCTGTTGTTGGATTACTTCAAGAGTTTTTCCAAATTTCTAGTTTTTTCAACCAAAATGTCAATGCATCAGCATATTAGTGCATCAGCATGTTAGTGTGTCGACACATCAGTGTGTCAGCATGTCTGTTCATCAGCATGTCATCACATCAGCATGTTATTGTGTCGGCATGTTAGTTTATTGGAATATCAATGAGTTTATATTAAGGAGTTAGGTGTGTCAGCATCGGTGAGTCAAGTGTGTCAACATCACTGGGTCAGGAGGGCCGACATCAATGAGTCATGGCTTCGGTAGGTTGAAGCATCGGTGAGTCAGGGCATCGGTAAGACAAGATATTGGTAGGTCAATGTGTTGATAGCTCAACATCGATGGATCAGTTTTATTAGGACACGTTAGAAGCTCACTTGTCAGTGGCTCCACATGATTGACTCAACCATCATTGACTCATTTTCAGTTTTCCCAATTTTTTCCCCAGTTTCCAGTTTCCCATGTATTTTGAGTTTTGCGCTTGTTACATGTTTTCTCCGTGAAATGGTATCCAATCAACTCAAATTTATACATTGTTCTTCCTCCACCATTTCCAAGGGGAATTATTAATTTCCCATGTCTCATAATGTTCCACCATCATTGTAACCACCAAGCCGTGTGGTCGAACAACGATCCAATTTTCTAGAACATTGAAATCATCTACCTAATTTTTAGGATCTAAACATTACCTAAATAAATATCCCTTCCTTTTTTCTTCCTTTTACATTTCCCTTGGTGATCGTAGAGACTTCCTCGATAGATGAGTCATTCTTCCATGATAGATATCTCTTACTTAGTTTTTTTGGAGTCTCACGTTGCTCATGTGATACCATGTTCTTAGCGTATTGAGGATATTTGATCCTTATATCACCTAATAGAGATTTCTTCTAGCTATATTTAATTATCAATCATGCAGGGTGGGTGTACTAATTATTCCCTATGAGGAACAATTGAGTATGTTTCTTAAAATGAGAAATAAATAAGGATTAAATTTGATCAAAAGATAACAGGGGTAAACAAAATAATTGGTTGGGAGGGGTTTGATGTTGATTGCCATTTTTATTTTTTATGGATTTTTTTGGTTTAATGCTTCCAAAAATCAGGACCATTGGTGGTCTTTTCTTGTTCACCGGTAATGTTCTATTATTTTTGATGCTTTGATAAATGATCATAACATGAAAAAATGCTAAACCATATATACTTGGTTAAATAAATGGATACCCAATATCAAACCTATTGTGTGATAAACTTGATTATAATTATGTAAAATTAATAAACCTATATTGGTCATATATGAATATATATACACATCCTATTGATATGTGTGACTGAGTGGTATCTTTTTTTGAGTTTTATGCATGGTGTGAGTTTTTTTGGTGATGCTGATTGGAGCACAATTGTGGGTACCTGGTTGGACATAGGAGTTGGTTTTGTGAGAAGGGTGTGTTATGTGTGTATAGTGGGGCAGTGGGTTAATAGTAGTTGGTGTGGGATTCATGTGTGGGGATGTAAAGAAGGTGTGTTGGTATCCCAGTTTGAGACACTGATTTATTGTAGAATTGATAAACTTGTGGGTAGTAGTAATGCCTTTATTTTTTTTGTCCAGGGATTAATGTTGAACAATAGGACTTTGGTGGGGTTATGAACTTTTATATAGTGGGAATGAATATGGGGATTTTTTGGGTAGTGTGGCTGCTAAGATGGGATGTGACAAAAGGATTGTGTGGTAAAAATTTGTATAATGATAGTTGGATATGGATGAGTAGGTGTCTAGGAAGAATGAGGGTTTGTGTTATGGACTGTAAATCTGGTTTTGTGCTATTGTATTGGGGTAATGTAGTTTGGTTTTTCATGTTGTTTTTTATATGGTTATTTATAGTAGTTTCTCGATAGTTCTGGAATAAATTAAATTTAATACCTTGAATGAATTAATGAAATGTGGATAAATAAAAAGGGGATGGGTTATTCTTTGGTAGTAGTTGTTGTGTGGCTGTGTATATAGGGGTAGAAGTAAATTGGTACTGGTGGGGTTAGTTGTTTTTTTGAAACTAACAGGTTGGTTTGAGTGTTTTATCACCAATATTTATACATTTTAGTTCCTTGTGATTTCTATATGCACCCCACCATTGTTGATCACCATGTTCCAAACTCCATTATTTCAGTGGAGAGGGTGTCCTTCCCAACATCCCAATGGGAGGATGGATGGTTGGTTAATGACTTTCTCCCTCACACCCTCTACCAGGTTCTTACCGCTTGAGTATATCCGATTAGAATGTAATGGATTGAGGATTTCCATAGTCCCAGATCTGTATTACATGGGTTTATTGTGGATGATAGGCCTTGGTGTTTGCGCACCAGGATTGTTTTCCCATGTGTCTTTGGGATGAGGCCCACATGTCTTCATGTGAAAAGTGTGGTTGTTGTGGATAGGTGTCTGTGAGTGGAATTGTGTGTGGATTTAGGCCATGGTGTGTGCGGGGGGGGGGGGGGGGGGGGGTTGTGGTTGTGGTACAAGATATGGGAAGAGTGGTAGCATTATGTTTTTAGAAATTTCGGTTGAGCAGTTAACTAGTAGAAAAGTGGTTCGGGGTACCCAAATATCAATGTGATTATACGACTAATTTACATAAATTTTGGTATTTGGTGAGGATGCTTTGTTGAGATTGGGTTGGTTAGTATTCATTGGTAGGTGATTTGAGGTTCTAATATTTTCTCACCGGGGAATTAGTATGTCCCCCTCTTATGCATGAGTATCATTAGTTTCCATATTGAGTATACTCATATGATCAACCGACGTATGTGAAAACTATTTTTAGGTTCCCAGGAGGACTTAAAATATTGAACAAGACCATACATGCTCAACCATTAGGATTTGTTGTAGTCACTAACTAGTTGTTTTCTTTTGGTACTTTACATTGGAGTTTTTTTGGTACCTTGTATCAGCTTTACTTTTGAACATGCACGTAGGATATTGTTTTTGTATTTAATTTTTTTGCTACTTAAAGTAGTTGGGATTTTCCATCTTATCTCCCTAAATTTTTCTATAAAAATGGTAATTCCTTTAATTTCTATATGAGATTATATAACATTGGTCCTAGTTTCCACTTTGGGTCCTATAGAATGTGGGACTCGGGGGGACTTTATCTCTCCTTCAACTTGAGGAAGGGTGGGTGTGAAACTTTTTTATCCCTTCCCTCATCTCAAAAAAGGCTAGTCATGAAAAAATGTTATCATAGGAGGTTCTTGTAGATTTAGAGATATGATGGAGATTGATGTTATGGATAGTGTGGATTTCATGGGATAGTAGAGAAATGGTGTCAAAAAGTCTCGGTGCATGAGATAGGCTATGGAATATTAGCTAAGAGACAAGAATTTAAAGCCCCCATGATCTAATGCAAGGACTCTGAACCTACTTAATGACCAAGTGAGACTACACAGACTATAGGTTAGAGGTCTTAGGGAAGCAACATCAATCATAATGAATTGTTTTCTCTTCTTTCCTTAGTATTTAGAGAATTTAATATAAATAAATAGCTAAAACAAAATTAAAAGAAATTTTCCACACTTCTTGGGCTTAGGAGTTCCTTGTTTAATTTTTTTTCTCTAGCACCCAAATGTCACCCTCATGTGGTACGAGCAGTTTATGCCCAATAGGTTGACCGGTTGAGGGCTAATCGATAGGAGGAAGATGACCCGTGGTATAAGATGCTTCATGTCTTCTAGCGGTAGACCCTAAGAAAGTATGAGAGTAGCGTCCCAAACAAGGAGATAGAGAGTAGGATCTTGGATCCAGTGTAAACTTTCATCTAGATCTGAGCATTGACATTGTACTGGGTTCCTCTAGTAGTGATCCAGATGTCAGGAGTAGTGCATCAGTGGTGGACGCATTACATCGGGGAGATGAAGGAAACTAAAGTCTCATGGGATGACTTTGAGAAGCAGTTATAGGGGGAATTTCTTTCTTCAACAATGAAGGTCAGGAAGAGGCAGGAGCTACTCTCCCTCTAGAAGAAGAGTATGTTAGTGAGGGAACTAGGGATCAAGTTCAAGGAAATCCTACACTTTTCACCAAATCTCTTCCCAGATTAAGAGTCCCAAGTGAGATGCTTAGAGTAGGCACTCTGACCTTCTCTCCAGTATGATGTTACTATTTTCATCCTACCAACAAAAATAGAGGGTTATAATAAGGCCAAGGTAGTGGAAATTATTCCCTTGATGGGAGGTGTTCCACAAGAGGGGCGCCCACCAAGTTTATTGAAGGGGAAAGCTGTCAGTAGCAGGACATCGACATCAGGGCCTTCCATGTTTTGCCCAGTAGGGATTAGGCCTCAATAGTTCCAGTATTGATCACTTACTCCTATCCCTTTTTTATTGTACTAGGAATGAGGTGATATATCTATGGAGTCCATGGAAATATTCAGAACCAGTTCCTAGTTCGGACTTATTATGGAGTGGGAGGGCAGGTTCAGCACCCACCATAGCAGAAGCAGTTTCGAGTCAGGCACTTCTAACAGTAAGGGCATCGAGATCCTGCCCCACCGAGGGTAGAAAATGCTGGGGGAGGCGGACCACAAGGAATTACTAAGGTACCTCAACCATGGCATGTTCGGGGAGGTGGTCGATAGTAGAGAGGTAGAGGATCTGGGTCTGGGCAGTTGCACATCACGAAGGTAGCTGTTCCAGTAGGGTTCGAGGTTTTTCAAGGTACGATTAGTATGTTTAGTACTCTTTTGTGTTATTTTTTTTATTTAGTAGCTTCGTAATCCATTGTTTTACCTAGTCTAGACCATGATCTAGGACAAGATGTAGAGATACTTCTCATAACTCTGATGTTGAGTACACCAATTGGAGGTCATACTTGTTTGTTTGATGTTCTCAAGGATGTAGACTGATGTTTGGGCCACATTAGCCTAGTAGGGATCTTCTTCTTCTACAGATGTCCCATATGATTTTATCCTAGGAATCAACTTTTTTCTTTCTATGCACACTGTTATTGACTAATTCAAGAGAATATTAGTTTTCTCAGATGTTCACGGACAATGTGTAGCTATCATTGGCGAGCAATGTTTTTAGGAGGAAATTTAGTGTGTGGAGACTCTTCCTTCTTTGTTGGATAAGCTGTTAGTGGGATCATCATATATAGAGATAGTGGATGTTCTAGGGGTTTTTAGTGAGTACCTAGATGTCTTCCCCAAAGTGGTTGTTACTATACCCCCTAAACATGACATTGAGTTTAGAATAGACATACAACCTAGGGCCCATCTGATTTCGATGGGTCCCTATCGAATGGAGCCTTATGAGTTGTGGGAGTTGTGGATTATGGTTGACAACATGATGAAGAAGGGTTTAATCATTCCAAGTGTGTTGTTGTAGGGTTCTCCAATCTTTTTCAGAAACAAGGCAGACAGTGGTCTAAAACTGTGCCTAGACTACTGGAGACTGAATCAGGTTACAGTTAAGAATCATTACCCTTTTCCAACAACGGATGACCTTTTCGACTATTTAAATAGGTTATGTTCGTTCTCTAAGATGGACCTATGTTCTGTATATCACCAGTTGAGGTTAAAGGAGGGTGACATCCCAAATACTACTTTCAGGTTTAGGTATGTGAACTTTGAGTTCATGTTTATGCCCTTCGGTGTCATGATTGCACCATCCGTGTTCATGGGGCTCATGAAATCTATTTTCCATGAGTACCTGGACTGGTTCATCGTCATTTTAGATGACTATATCTTCGTCTACTCAAGGTCAAAAGTGTAGAATTCTGGTCATCTTAGGACTGTCTTGCAGGTTATCTAACACCGCCAAATCTAAATGAAGTTGTTCAAGTGCAATTTCAAGACTCTAAAGGTGCACTTCCTTAGACACATGGTGTCTAAAAAAGGGATAGTGTTGGACCCATCAAGGTTTGAAGAGAGTTTTTCAAAGGTAGTAGCCAAGAATGTGGTGGAGGTTCATGGTTTCCTAGGTCTGGCAGGCTATTACCATTGGTTTGGACCTGTCTTCTCTCAAGTTTCTTCCCAATTTATATCTTTGACCGGAAGAGACTAGGCTTTCTTATGGAATTTGTAGTGTTAGAATGAATTGATCTATCGAAAGGGAAAACTATTCATTTCCCTAGTTCTTATATTTCCATAAGAAGGGGTGATGTTCGAGGTGTTATGTGACACTTCCAGCCCTGGATTAGGATGTGTGTTGATATAGTAATGAAGAGTAATCTCTTATAAAACTAAGAAATTACTTCTTCACAAATTTAATTATTCCACCGATGATCTAGATCTTATAGAAGTCATGTCGACACTGTATTTATGGTGGCATTACCTCATCGGGGAGCGCATTGTGGTCTTCACAGATCCCAATATCTGGAGGTATATCTTTTCCCAACAAGACCTAAACAAGAAATATTGAAGGTGGACGGAGTTCCTATCAGACTAAAACATTGAAATATCTTACACTCTAGATAAGGGGGGTGTGGTGGCCAATTCCTTGATCAAGAAGTCATAGATGGCGGTAGTTCGAGAATCCACAATTGCTTGGAAGGAAATGGAGGTGTTCGCTTCTCTGCACCTAGATGTTGGGGAGGCTAGTGGCAGAGGCTATCTGTTTTAGATGAAAGTGCAGTCCCCCTTGGTGCGATAAGTAGGGGAGTCTCAGTGGGGAGACTCAGAGATTGAAGTGATGTATGATCGAATTTTCTAGGGTGATGCTTTGAAAGGATGGTTAGAGGATAATCATAATCGGATGTTATTCCGTGGGAAGATATTTTTTCTAGTGTAAATACAGAAGGGGTTCTCCTTGAGTTCCATAACTCACCCCTGGTAGTACACAAAAGAGATTACAAGAAGTAACAAGGACCAAGGGAATAGTTTTGGTGGCCCGAGATTAAATAGACAGTGGAAAGGTTTGGGGAAAAGTGCCTAGTGTGTCAATAGGTGAAGGCTGGGCACCATGTTCATGGTGGTCTATTTCATTCCATAGATGATCTAGAATGGAAGTGGGATGAAATCTCGATGTATTTCATCATAGGACTACACAAGGGATTGAGAGTATGTGATTCTATTTTTGTATTGGTGGATCGATTGACGAAATAAACTCACTTATTAGAAATAATGGAGTTGAGGGTAGTGGATGCCTTAACATAGAGGTATGTGGATGAGTTGGTATGGTTACATGGATTTATAAGATCCATTTTCTTAAATCTGGATACAAGAATTACATTGAGATTCCAGAGGGTATTGCAGCATGCCTGTGGAACCCTGTTACGCATTATCAATGCTTTCCACCCTCAGAAGGTTGGTAACATAGAGAATATCATCCAGACATTAGAGGAAATGTTTTTAGCATGTGTTCTATACTTATAAGGATTGTGTAAATGGAACTTTCCCTTGGTAGAGTATGCATACACTAATAGATATCACTCTTCCGTCGGTATGGAACCATACGAACCCTTTTATGGAACACTGTATCGCTCACCCATATGTTGGGAAGTGGTAGGGGAAGTGTCCCCTCTTGGAATAGAGGTAGTGCAGAGTACGATGCAGAAGGATTGAATTATGTGTGAGAGGATGAAGGTGGAAAAAGACTGACATAATTCATATTCCAATCATAGAAGGAGGCCTTCAGAGTTTGAGTTTGGGGACCATGTGTCTTTAAAGGTCTCCCTTCGGTGTAGAAAGGAAGGGTTTGGCAGAGGAAGAAAAATTTCTGCAAGGTTCATCGGCCTTTTGAGGTGATTAGAAGATTTTTCAAGGTGGCATATCAGCTGGCATTTCCACCAATGTTGGAGAAGATCCAAAACATCCTTCACGTCTTTCAACTACATCGGTATGTAAATGATGACTCCCACATCCTAGAATGGGAATATTTGGACTTCGAGATGATTTGGCATTTGTGGAGCAACCGTTAAGGATCGAGGATCATGAGGAGAAGATGATGTGAGGATGAGTCATTCCTTTGGTTCATGTGTTATGGAGGTATCATCTCCTTGAGGAGAGTACCTGGGAGCAGGAGGAACATATGTGTTCCCATTAACCAGATTTTTTCTGAGTTTTTCAATTATTTTTTTCTATATGCCTTGATTATGATGTAATGTTTGACCACACTTTATATTTGATAAGTTTTTTCCCTATTCTCTTACTATGTTGATAGTCCTGACTATGGGGAGGGGAGAACCTAATCCCTAATCAAGACACATTAATGCAAATGTGGTTAGCCCTATGTGGGAGATACCGTGTCGCCGAAATAGGAATGTATCTTGACATGGGGGAAAGAGAACATAAATCAATGTGTCAAGATTCTTTGAATTTTAGTGTTGTGAGGTTACTCGAGGAAGTGGTGCGATAGTGTTTCTATAGCTATTAATGAGATAGATAACAAGTAGGTGTTCTGAGATTTCCAGGTTTTTACTCCATCTTTAGAACAACACATGGTGGTTTACTCCTAAGAGGTATATTATGGTATGGTTGTTAGAACCTCTTTTCTTCATTGTTAGTTTTAAAATTTTCTTGGATGAGAATAGTTGGAGAGGTATCTGATGTAATAACCTAGATTTCTCCCAATCCATCCCATTGTGAAAATATAGTGTTTTAGGTGTTCTAAGAGATTTCTGTGGATTACATCAAGAGTTTAACAAGTTTCTAGTTTATCCATCAACATGTCACTACATAAGCATGTCAGTGTGTCGGAATGTCAGTGTGTCGACATGTCAGTGTGTCGGAATGTCAGTTCATCAGCATGTTAGTGTGTTTTCATGTCGGTGTGTCAGTATGTCAGTGAATTGACATTTCAATGCATCTTCATGTCAGTACATCATCATGTTAGTGCATCGACATTATAGAGTCATGTGCTTCGGCGTTAGTGAGTCAAGTGTGTTGACATTGGTGATTTAAGAGTGTCAAAATCAGCGAGTGATGGTGTTGGTAGGTTGAGGATTCAGTAGGTTATTGTGTGAGCAGCTCAGTATTTGTGGCTCAACATCAGTAGGTCGCATCAATAGCTCACCCGTCAGTGGCTCCACATCGGTGACTCACCCATCGATGACTCATTTGCAGTTTTCCTATTTTGTTTCCTAGTTTTCTATTTTATCGTGTTTTTCTAGTTTCATCCTTGTTACATAGTTTACCAATGGAATGGTAACCAATAAACTCAAATCTATGAGCCTGTCTATATCCACCATTTTCAAGGGGAATTATTAGATTCCCCATTCCTTGTAACACTTCACAAGCCTTGTAACCACCAAGCCCCATGGTCAAACCATGATATGATTTTCAAGAACAATTATCTGGCATCTTTGTTTTTTAGGATCTCTAATTTTCATAAACTGATATATCTTCCCTACTTATTACTTTTTTGCTTCCCTTGGGGATTCTAAAGCATTCCTCCCTATAAGATTAATGTTCCTGTGATAGAGATCTACTAATTTTTATTTTTTTTAAGTCTCATGTTACTCACACAATCCCCTGTTCTTGGCGCAAGGAGGACCATCGACCCTTAGATCACCTGGTAGGGAATTCATGTGTCTATATTTAATTTTAAATAAGTTTTGTAGGTTGTACTAATGATTCCCTATGAGTAATGGCAAAATAAATTTCTTAAAATGTAATATAAACAAGGATTAAATGTGATCAAAATATAACAGGGGTAAACAAAATAATGAGTAGGGAGTGGTTTGATTTTGATTTCCTATTTTATTTGTAATCATTGATTTGTTATGGATTTTTGTGGCTATATACCTCTTGAAAATCATGACTATTGGTTTTATTCTCTTTTGAATTGGTGATGTTCTATTTTATTGTGATGCTTTGATAAACGGTCGTAATGTTAAATTTTTTTAAACCGCATATACATAGTTAAAAAAATGGATACCCCAGGATCAAACCTATTGCGTGATCACCCTATATGTAATTAAGTAGAACTAAAGTACCTCTACTGGTAAAATATGAATATATATATATATACATCCTATTGATAGGTGTTGCTGAGTGTGGTGTTCTATGGTGTTTTGTGCCTGTTGTGAGTTTTTTGGTGTTGTTTTTGGTAGCATGGTTTTGGGTATAAGGTTAGATAGAGGAGTTGGTTCCATGAGAAGGGTTTGGTATTTGTGTACAGTAGGGTTGTGGGTTAACTATAGATATTGTGGGCTCTGTGTGAGTTGCAGTATAGGGGGTGAGTTGGTATCCCAGTTTTAGAGACTGATTAATTTTGGAATGGATATAGTTGTAAGTAGTTAGATTGCATTTCTTTGTGTTGTGGTTGTGGAGAGACATTGAGAAGTAGGACTGAAGTGTGGTTTTGAACTTGTTATATAGTAGGACTACATACAAAGATTGGCTGGGAAGAGGGGCTATAGAGATGGGTTGTGACAAAAGGATTGTTCTGGAAAATTTTCAAGAATGATAGTGGGAAATGGATGAAAAAGTGTCTAGGAAGAATGGGGCTTTGTTCAATGGACTATAAATCGGGATTTTTTTTGTGTAGTGGGACTGTAGTTTGGTTTTTCTTATTGTTTTTATATGGTTATGGCTGGTAGTTTCCTAGTAGTGCAGGAATAGATTAAATTTAATCCCTTAAATGAATTAATGTCATTCAGTTAAATAAAAAGGGTTTGGGTTTTGCTTTGGCACTAGCTATTTTGTCATTGTGCATATAGGGGTAGCATCAAAAGTGGTACTTGTGGGGTTTTCTATTTTGTTTTTGAATCTCATATGTTGGTATGAGATTTTGATTCACTATATGTATAAATTGTAGTTCCTTATGATTTCTATGCGCAACCCACCCTTGTGGATCCCCATGACCCAAACACTCTCATTTCATGGTGGAGGGTTTCTTTCCCATCATCCTGATGGGAGGATGGATGGCTAGTTACTGACTTTCTCCCTCACACCATCTTTAGGGTTCTTACCACTCAATAATATTCGGGTAGGTTGTAATGGCCTGATTCTTACCATAGTCCAAGAACGATCGGGAAAGGGTTTGTTGTGGATGAGAGACCTAGGTGTTTGTGGGCTAGGATTATTTTCCCTTGTGTCTTTCAGATGAGGCTCAGGTGTCTTTTGGAGAAAAGAATGGTTTTTGTGGCCCAAGTGTCTATAGGAGGGGGATTGTCTGTGGTTTTTGGCCCAAATATTTGCGGATGGGTTGTGGCAGTGGGACTGCATATGGGAAGAGTGGTAGCATCAAGATGTTAGCTATTAGGGGTGAGCAGTTAACCAGTTTGAAAGTGGTTTGGGGTTCCCAAATATCAATTTGTTTATACTACTAATTTACTTGACTCGTGTTATTTGGTGAACATTCCTCTGTCAGGTTGGGCTATTTAGTATTACATTTTAGGTGCCTTCAGTTTCTACTATTTTCTCAAATGGGAATTAGTATGTCCTCCCACTTTTTCTGGGGTATCTTTAGTTTCCCTACTGAGTATACTCGTATTCTCACCATACGAATGTCAAAACTATTTTCAGGTTTCCTAGAGGAAATTGAGGTCCATGAATGACCTTACTAGCTCAAGCGTCAATATTAGTGGTTCTTGCTACCAATTTATTTTCTTTTGGTACTTTAATTTGGAGTTTTGTTGTACCTTGTATCAATATTACTTTTGAACATACATCTGGGTAATTTTTTTTTGAATCTAAAGTTTCTTTTGTAACATGGAGTGGTTGGGATTTACCATCTTCTCTCCCTATTTTGTTCTCTAAAAAGAGTACTGCCTTCCATTTCAATGTGTGATTCTATAACAGTGTTACGAGTCACCACTTTAGGGCCTATCGAAGGTGGGACTTGGGGGTCATTATCTCTCCTTCAACTTGAGAAAAAAAAAGGTTGAGGAACTTTTTTTTACCTTCCCTCATCTTGAAGAAGGAAGGCTATGACAATATAACCTATCCTGAACAGTACCAGTATTACAAGATAACCAAAACTAGAAATACCATATCAAAACCGAACAATAGATATTCCATGATAATGTATGTTCCCAGTGTAAAAATTCAACTCAAAAGTGAAGACATTTAAATATCAAAATTGGGTCCCTAAAAACGTCTAGTACCTTCATCCATGATCCATCCCCAAAACAGTCATCTAACAAATGGATCTTTCCCTTTTTAATTCAGAAAACACAAGACTATTTGTGTAATGATTGGGAAGCCTGAGTAGTGTGTGAGTAAAACTCATTAGTCCCCTACCAACGGTGTCTAAAATAATATCCGGTAAAAAAGTGTATGTATTTGTATAAAAAAATGAGTACAATTAATAAATAAATAGTTATCTCAGTATCAATTATTCTTTACTTAACCATATTGAATCATGGGTTCCCAAGGACACCCATACCTCAACACCTTATTCTGCTCATGTCAGTGCATGAAGTGTTCCTATTTAATATCATATCTTAATACCTTCTTTGGCCCATGCTTTATCCCAAAGTATTAAAAGGTGGTTTCATATATCATTAACTACTTAGGCTCATTTGGAATCCTGATGTATTCCCAAGTGAGGTCATATCTTATAATGCCTTTAGTACTATTCTTAAATTCATACTTAAATTCCCCTATGACCATTCATACTATTCAAAATAGAATGACCATGTTCTCATCCATTAATTCCTACTTGAATTATTATATTTCTATTCGTAAACCATCCATTAGAATGACCATGTTCCCATTCATTAATTCATACTTGAATGATCACGTTAACATTCATACATAACACATTAGAATGACTATGTTTCTATTCTTACATCAAACATTTTTATTGACCATGTTCCAGTTCTAACATCAAAATTTAGAATAACTATGTTCCCATTCTCTAATTCACACTTAAATGACCATGTTACAATTCATACATCACACATCAATTCAACAATTAATTATGAAAACAATTTCCATTACTAATTAACCAATTTTTTAAACACAACAATTTCATTATTAAATTCGAAAACTAACTAATCACATAAATTACATTAATTAATTAATAAATTAATTAATCAGATCAATTCATCTTGTTAATTAAACAATTAACTCATTACACCAATAACATTAATTAATTTGACAATTAATTAATCTCATTAATTCCTTTAGTTATTTCAATAATTAACTAATAAAACTAATTCTTACAGTTAATTAAATTAATAACTAATCATATCAATAATTTAAATTAATTTGAAAATTAATTAATCCAATAAAATAAATTAATTATTCAATAATAAATTAATATCTTCAATTATATTAGTCAAATCAGTAATTAATTAACAACATTAATAGCATTAATTAATTCAAAAATTACCATATCACCTAAATTACTCTAGTTAATTCAATATTTAACTTATAACATCAGTAATATTAATTAGTTCAACAATTAACAAATTACATAAATTACTCTATTAAATTCTAAAATCAACTAATCACATCAATAATATTAATTAATTCAAAAAATAACTATTCACATCATTTACACTAGTTAATTAAACTATTCACTTATCAGATAAATAATATTAATTAATTCAAAAATTAAATAATCACATAAATTACTCTAGTTAATTCTACAATCAACTAACCACACCAATAATATTAATTAATTCAACAATTAACTAACCACACTAATTAATTTAGTAAATTAAACAATTAACTACTCACATCAATTTCATTTCTAATTCAATAATTAGTTTATCACGTAAATCACCTTAATTAATTTCCCCATTAATTAAGTACAATTATCCAATTAATTTATTAATTAATTAATATATACAACTTAAAATCCCATAATTAATTCTAAAATTAATCATCTCTTTCATTATATAAGTATTTCATAATTCACTACAGAATTAAATATCCCAAATATCAAATCATGATATATCATATTAAATTAACCAATTAATTATCTCAATTTAATAATCTCAATATATAATAATTAATTACCAATGTAATTTATCCAACACATTAAATTGAATCAATGAAACAATCACCATTACTTAGTTCACCAATTAATTGATCTTTTCAAATCCATTAATTAACACCAAAAATAATTAATCACCTTAAATCTCATCAATTAATTCACTAATTAATTGTACACAACAACTCCATTGATTAATTCACTATTAATTAATCATGTTTAATCTCTTCAATTAATTCAAAAATTTATTATACACATATACTCCATTAATTAATTCCCCAATTAATTAATCACATTTAATATCTTCAATTAATTCACTAATTAATTGTACACATCAACTCCATTAATTTTTTCCTCAATTAATTAGGCACAATACATCCATTAATTAATTCTTCAAATATATATCCCATCGAAAAAATTAATTAATTAAACAATTAAATAATCACATTACTCCATTAATGAAGTCATAATTAATTATTTAGTCTTAAACAATCCAATTACCCTAATTAATTCATTAATTAATTGTTCCATATGAATCAATTTATTGTCCCCAATTAATTCCTCAATTATTTCTTTTATCTCATAATTCAATATTCTGATAATTAACTCAACAATTAATCAACCCTAACAAACAATAAATTATTTAGATAATTAATTTAACAATTAAGTATTCATGATCTAAAATATTAATATCCCAATTTAAAATTTTCATTAATTTATTAATTCAAAAAATTATTTAATTTAATCTAGAACAAAATTTCTAAACATCTAATAGATATTATATTATTAATTACACATAATTGAAATCAAGGCTATCGGATTTGAATTTTATACTACCTACAACAATTTTTTGATGAAATATCTCCCAAAAAATTACACCAAAATTTAACAACATAACGATATAGATCGCATATGAGCCTCAGCCCAGTTGGTGAGGAATCGGTAGGTGCATCCAAGAGACCCGAGATCAAATCCAGGTGGAGGTGTATATCTGTGTTATTGTAGCAGTATTGTAGTAGGCACTGTAGCAGGTATAGTTTGGTACTGTATTAGCCAGAACTATTCATCCATCTGGGAAATTGGGCCACCAGTTTGGTCCTCAGATCCTGGAAGGATTTATGGCCACCCAAGGCATTCAGGCCACTTGATTCTTTGGGCTGGCAGGCCACCTTAAAGACATAGGGCCACCCCAAGGCCTTCGGGACACATGAATGCAGATGTACCAGTCAGACTACAATGGACAAGGCTTCATATGAGGATTCAGGGGAGACACATTCACTAGAGAAGAGCTAACCAGAATTGGAAGAATTAGAGGGTATGGATTTTCCATAGGTACCAGGACTATGCATCATTGCATAGTACAACTAGCCGACCAACCCTGTGAAGGTGGAGTTCTTATATCATGACATTTTCTGGGGAGGAGCAGTTCCATGTTATCTTGTCTGGGTGATTTTGTAACACCCCGAGATTTTATGAAAAATATTCGTTTAAATTTCATTAATGTCTTGTGTTGTACGCTACAGCAAAAGGATCTTTCACAACACGCATCCCTGACTTGGCTTGCATTACACGCAATATAGACCTTCCTCGACAGTGTGTGTAGTACGCAATACTGAGTTTCACTAAACGAGATATTATTATAATATTATTATGAACTAGCCGTTGTGAATAGTAATGCCAACTTTTTGAAATCTTATAAATTTTACCTTTCAAAATGGACTTCATTTTTTGATTCGGAATATTGAAATTAGCTTAGGGTGAAATTTTTGTAGTTTTTGGATAACTTTTATATTCTAATGAATAGTGAAAATTACTAAATTTTAAATTAAAACCAACTTTCTAAATTGAAATAATTAATAGTGATAAATTATTAATTTGAGTGGTTTTGAAGTATATTTAGAATATATTTTTACCATTTAATACAATTTCAGTCGTTGGATGTAATTTCACATTAAAACCAGACATAAACAAGTGTCAATCTTTTGATAGTTATTATCTCTTAAAAACAAGCTATTTGTTTTGACGCCGAGAGTTAATTTTTAAATTAATTAATGCAACTGGTATGTTTTGAATTTCGAAAAATCTAAATCATTTTTTATTTCATAATATCAAATATATCATAGGCCTAATTTTTTGTATTTTTATGGAAACTTTCATTTTTTGATGAATAGTGAAACCACTAAGTGGTAGTTAAAAAACTGAATTTTTCATAAAACATAATTTTACCACTTCTGTGAGTGGAATTTCGAAAATCTGAGAAACAAGGTTAATATTAAGGAATAAAATGTGGTTCAATGAGATGAAAATATTTTTTTTGGTGAATAGTAACTTTTTACTTTTATTTACCACGGTTAAAAGTAAATAGGATAATTAAGGGAAAATATGATATTATTATTACCCTAACACATGTACTAATTCTATTGGATAAGTATAATTCGACCAAAAAACCTTAGGAATAAAATATGACCATTTAGGTCAACTTGGATTAGATTAGGACATTTAATATTAATTTATTTAAAGAAGGGTTAAAATAGTTACAATCAGAGTTTAATAAGTAAATATTTTTAATATAGGGTTATACAAAAGATAAATTATACTATAAATATTCATTATAAAGCTCAAACTATTTCCTACAAAATGGTATTTTATTTATAATTTTTAGACATTAAATATGTTAATTTATTTATTTTACAATGATGATGCAGTAATTATCTTATTAATGAAATATTGACATAATTGATGTTAGAAATTCCCAAATAAATGTAATTTGAGACTTTTTATGAATTACACTAATTTTCTCAGTTAATATGAAATGTTAGTATTGATTTATTTATCTTTTTTATAACTAATAATTATATTATTATTTTCAAAAAAATCAATTACCAAATAGTGTCAAAATTTACATAAAATAGTTTTTAAAACAAATATTATATTATTAATTGTTTTTTTATTCCTAAAAATATAATGTTCGGCCAAATGACTTAGATAATGTTATATATATTAATAATAAACAACTTGGGGTCCTTTTGGTTTGTTATAGTATGTTTATTAACCTTATAGTGTAACAAAACTTGAAGACACAGTAAAAGTTAAATTATCTAACTTAAAGTTAAATGTAAATGGTAAGGTTAAAATAGAAACCTAAACATGTCCAAATTCTATTTGATTAGAGGATTTCGACCCATCCCCACCTTAGCATCAAAATTACTCAATTTGGAGCTATTAAAACCCGAATATGACTTTATAATAAAATAATATTTTTAGTTATTCCAAAGGTGCCCCTCACCTCCCTTATAAAAGGGCACCTCCTCCCTCTCTTCCTCACACCACTTTGTGCCTTCATTCTCGTCCAACCCCAGAAAAATTCTCTTCTACACTTCCATAGAAACATCCTAGAGGTTCTCTTATTCTTCAAAGACAAATTTAATGCCCTAAGTTGAGGTCTCAAAGAGGCGCTTCAAAGAAGAGGTAATGTCCGTTACCGATTCTTTCAACTTTATTTCTTCTTCCACTTCCTCTTATTAAGTTGTTTCATTATGAAGTAATAACATCAGTATAACACACATACTGATTTGTTATTATATGTATGAAACAATCCTATTTGACCATCTATCCATCCTACGGAAAACGAAATCACCACGCGTGTGTACGTACGGAATACCATCTCCACGCCGTGGTGAAATCTCTTTTTCCACCAACACCTTACATGGATGGGTATAATGGTGTAAATAACAACTATATATGGTAATTATAAAATCATAAAGATTCTGATATATTATACCATCCACTCCAATTATATTCAATAACTATGGGAACGATATCATCGCTCGTGCGTACTTACGGACTACTGTAGCAATGCTGACCGACAGGGGGGTGTCCAGCAGGGGGGGTTGTCCAGCAGAGGGAGGGGGTGTCCAGCAGGGGGGTGTCCAGCAGGGGGGAGGGGTGCTAAACATGGTCTGTAAATCTGATGTAGTTCAGTCTGTTCCTGTCTTATCTCATGCTGATAAACATGTCAGAATTGGTGAATTGGTACCTGTTAAACCTGAATCTGGCAGTGCTGAAGATGTTGTGGTTATCAGATCAGATAAACTTGGTTATCAGATCATGGGGCAGGGGGACTAGTAGGGGACTGATAGGGGGCCTAGTAGGGGACTGACAGGGGGCCTAGCAGGGGGGGTGCTGGCAGGGGGACAAGCAGGGGGCAGGGGGGCTGGCAGGGGGACAAGCAGGGGGCAGGGGGGGTAGGGTGGGGGGGGGGGGGCTGGCAAGGGGCAGGGGGCTTGGGGGGGGACAGGCAGGGGGCAGGGGGGGCTGGCAGGGGGCTGGGGGGGCTGGCAGGGGGCTGGGGGGGCTGGCAGGGGGCAGGGGGGCTGGGGGGGACAAGCAGGGGGCAGGGGGGCTGGGGGGTGACAAGCAGGGGGCAGGGGGGGCTGGCAGGGGCAGGGGGGCTGGCATGGGGACAAGCAGGGGGGGCTGGTAGGGGACAAGCAGAGGGAAGGGGGAGTGGCTGGCAGGGGCAGGGGGGGCTGGCAGGGGGACAAGCAGGGGGAAGGGGGGGGGGGCTGGCAGGGGGGACAAGCAGGGGGAAGGGGGGGCTGGCAGGGTGGCAAGCAGGGGGAAGGGGGGGGCTGGCAGGGGGGAAAGCAGGGGGAAGGGGGGGCTGGAAGGGGGACAAGCAGGGGGAAGGGGGGGGCTGGCAGGGGGGACAAGCAGGGGGAAGGGAGGCTGGCAGGGGGGCAAGCAGGGGGATGGGGCCTGGCAGGGGCAGGGGGTGGGGGCTGGCAGGGGGACAAGCAGGGGGGCTGGCAGGGGGACAAGCAAGGGGCATGGGGGCTGGCAGGGGGGCTGGAAGGGGGAAGGGGAGGGGGGTGGCAGGGGGGCAAGCAGGGGGCAGGGGGGCTGGCAGGGGCAGGGGGGCTGGCAGGGGGACAAGGAGGGGGGCTGGCAGGGGGACAAGCAGGGGGTTGGCAGGGGGACAAGCAGGGGCAGGGGGGCTGGTAGGGGGACAAGCAGGGGGGAGGGGGGGACTGGCAGGGGGGCAAGTAGGGGGCAAGGGGGGGGGGCTGGTAGGGGGAGGGGGGAGGGGGCTGGCAGGGGGACAAGCAGGGGGCTGGCAGGGGGACAAGCAGGGGGAAGGGGGGGGTGGCAGGGGCAGGGGGGGCTGGCAGGGGGACAAGCAGGGGGAAGGGGGGGGGGGGCTGGCAGGGGGACAAGCAGGGGGGAAGGGGGGGGGGGGCTGGCAGGGGGACAAGTAGGGGAAGGGGGGGGGCTGGAAAGGGGGCAAGTAGGGGGAAGGGGTGCTGGCAGGGGGACAAGCAGGGGGAAGGGGGGGCTGGAAGGGGGACAAGCAAGGGGAAGGGGGGGGGGACTGGCAGGGGGGCAAGCAGGGGGGGCTGGCAGGGGGGAAATCAAGGGGCAGGGGGGGCTGGCAGGGGGACAAGCAGGGGGCAGGGGGGATGGCAGGGGGAAGGGGGTGGCAGGGGGCAGGGGGGGCTGGCAGGGGCAGGGGGGCTGGCAGGGGGACAAGCAGGGGGGGCTGGCAGGGGGATAAGCAGGGGGGCTGGCAGGGGGACAAGCAGGGGCAGGGGGGGCTGGCAGGGGGACAAGCAGGGGGAAGGGGGGGGTACTGGCAGGGGGGCAAGCATGGGGCAGGGGGGCTGGCAGGGGCAGGGGGGCGGGGGCTGGCAGGGGGACAAGCAGGGGCAGGGGGGGCTGGCAGGGGGACAAGCAGGGGGAATGGGGGGGACTGGCAGGGGGCAAGCAGGGGGCAGGGGGACTGGCAGGGGCAGGGGGGGCGGGGGCTGGCAGGGGGACAAGCAGGGGGCTGGCAGGGGGACAAGCAGGGGGGTGGCAGGGGGGGCTGGCAGGGGGACAAGCAGGGGGAAGGGGGGGCTGGCAGGGGCAGGGGGGGCAGGGGCTGGCAGGGGGACAAGCAGGGGGGGGATGGCAGGGGGACAAGTAGGGGGTGGCAGGGGGGGCTGGCAGGGGGACAAGCAGGGGGAAGGGGGGCTGGCAGGGGGGCAAGCAGGGGGCAGTGGGGGCTGGCAGGGGCAGGGGGGACTAGCAGGGGGTGTCAGGGGGCAGGGGGGACTGGGAGGGGGTGGAAAGGGGGACAAGCAGGGGGGAGGGGTGTCCAGGCAGGGGGGAGGGGTGTCCAGGCAGGGGGGGGGGCTGGCGGGGGGGACTAGTAGGGGGCAGGGGGGAGCTGGCAGGGGGACAAGCAGGGGGCAGGGGGGGCAGGCAGGGGGACAAGCAGGGGGCAGGGGGGGCTGGCAGGGGGACAAGCAGGGGGGGCTGGCAGGGGGACAAGCAGTGGGCAGGGGGGGGCTGGCAGGGGGACTAGCAGGAGGGTGGCAGAGGGGACTGGCAGGGGGGACTGGCAGGGGGTACTGGCAGGGGGGACTGGTCGGGGGTGGCAGGGGGGCGTCCAGGGTGTGTCCAGGGGGTATTTTTTTATGGATTTGGACACCCTATAGCCACGGTTTTAAACCGTGGCTATTGATTTATTGCCACGGTTTTAAACCGTGGCTATAGACATAATGCCACGGTTTAAAACCGTGGCTATAGATTTTGTCCGGCCTTTAGTATAGCCACGGTGGAAACCGTGGCATTAGGTATACAGCCACGGTTTAAACCGTGGCTGTAACCTATAGCCACGGTTTGGACCGTGGCTCTAGAGTTAAAGCCACGGTTCGAAACCGTGGCTCTAGGTCTAGGCCTATAGCCACGCCAAACATAGCCACGGTTCGCCAAACCGTGGCTATTACCTATAGCCACGGTTTGAGGGCTATAGCCACGGTTTCGAACCGTGGCTATAGCCCGAATTTCCAGTAGTGTGAGGATATCAATTTAGGCATGTGGGTGTCGCATAGGACACCAAGGATGATGAAATATGTTATATGTGAATGATTGCGTTCATGATGAATCTTGTTGGTTGTTTATCTTATTTAAATTCCCTACTTCTAATGGCAAGTGGTCCTACTTAGCCTCCTTCCAAAAGGGTTGAAGATGCATGGGGTGTTCCCACGTACATTATGTGTTAATCTTCTCAGGGGAGAATGGGTCTACGCTCCTATTATAGTGGTAAATGACCTGGAAAGTAGTTCATCTACTCACCATGTTGAGCCTCTTGTGTTTATCATCTTAGAATGTTTTTCTATAATTCATGGGAATATGGGATTTTAATAATTCTATAAATAAATTACTGAATAAATGATTTTAACCCATGGATTTAGAGCTTGCTAGGATGAAATTTTGCGGTAATCTTTCTAAGAAGTTGTTGAATAGGTTTGGTTATGCCTAGAGGGCATGAAACTTTGTTGTGATACTAATGAAATTTAATGTGGAATTAATAACTTTTAATTAATGGTTAAAGAATTAATTAACATACAGTGAAACTAATAAAAAGGGATAAATTAATCTAATGTAACTCTAAAAATGATTGTGTGTTTATAGGATACCTAGTATTATCCGTGGAATCTGGGAGTCTGAGGGATGTTGACTGGAGTTGAGTCTAATACCAAGTGATTCTTATAGTGTGGTTGTGAGAAATAGTATATTCTGTACTTCTTGTGTTTCCATATGCTACTCCACCCAGTCAGTTAGGGAAACTATCACCCAAGGGATTTTGAGACCATGGGGTATTTTCCCCAACATTCTGGTGGGATGATAGATAGATGTCTACCTCTTTTGGCCTAGATCTCTTCTCTTGGTACTTACTTGTACTGGTAGGCATAGTAGTTAATTTTTCACTATATATGTGTTTAGAGAGATATAATGTCTTGTGGTTATTCACACACATAAAATCTGGTAATAGTTTCATATGGACTACTAAAGGTGTAACATGTATAGATTGTGATGGATTGATAATCCTTACTCAGTGTATGGGTTGTAATGGCTTCAGGTATAATTCCCGATATATGATACACGTTATACGAGCTATGGTGGCTCCCAAAAAGTACCGGGTTACTTTGGTTACATTGATGTGGTGGTTGTGCTGCATGTGGTGCATGTTGTGGTGCTTTTTCCAGGTTTTTGTGGGCAACCCTTTCTGGAGATAGATTCTTAGGACTTGCAACTTTGGGGAAAAGTTGAAAACCAGTGGCGAAGTGGTAGCAGGGTACCATTGATATTATTTATTATCTTATTTACTTCTGTATGTGATACTTGGTGAGAGTATCATGTTGAGGCTGGGAAAATAGTATACCTATTTAGGGGACAATTTTGTTTCACTTTTTGTTCACTGTGCTTTAGAATGCTTTCTTTACTTTTTCACAAGAGGCTCTGGGGAGGATCCTATTTAGTATACTGTTATACTCACCCTAAGTGTATATAAATAAAACATCATAGGTAGATAAAGAATATGAAATTTTCATATTTCCTAATATTTTTCAATAAAATATAAATTTTAAATTAGAGTGGATGTTATATCTGATAGCGTACTCAACACGCAACAACGGCTTTCTTTGAAATCTTACGTTTCACACAACTTTATGTTATACAGAAAAATAATATAATATTATTATTATTTTAAATGGTAGTTAATTACTAAAAATTATTTTAGTAGGAATTAACTGTACTAACTAAAATATTATTACATATTTTTGTTAAAAGTTCATTCTTTTATCTAAAATGATTTAGGGGCTTAAAATAGGAATGAATCCAATTTTAAGCATGAAAAACTCTAATATTTTTAAAAAGGAATTTTACCACATTTTGATGTAGAACCCCTTTTAAATATATTTTTTATCACTTTTATATGATCTATTTAAAAAAATAAAATTACTCTTTAGAATTGGGACATCAAAATTTATATTTGGTAAATTTTGGGTATTTTTCTCATAAAGTACATTTTTATAAATAGTGAAAAATACTGCATTTCAATTCAAAATTTCATTTTAATATAATTTATTAATATAGATAGATTGAACCTTAAATTGGTTTAAAAGTTTAATTGGAATATATTATTACCTTTTAACCCAATTTTTTCATTATAATTAATTTTACCTTTGAAATTTGACATAAAACATGTCAATCTTTTAGTAGTTATTATTTCTTAAAAACACGCTTTTTTTTACAATGGGAATTAATTTTATATTAATTTCTGAAACTTTTGTGTTTTGAATTTGGAAAAATGGATTCCATATTTGGAATTATAAGTTCCAAATTGTGTAAATAGGTAACTTTTATTTTTAGGAATAATGAATTGTATCTTTAGTAAATATTTTATTTACCATCGTTAAAGGGTAAATCTGGTAAATAAGGGTAAAAAATAATATTATAATATTATTAAATTAACCTAACATGTGTCCAAACTCTATTGGATTATAAATTTCTGAACATTGGCATCCTTGGGTCAATTTTGGGTTCCCATTGAGCCACTTGTAAGTTAAAATGAAATTTTATAAAAATTAATTTAATGTTAAGAAAAATGTTACCTAAACATATATATTTTTGTAAACCAATTTTTATATGGAGTAATATAAGTAATATTTTTGACTATAAATAAAAATTATAAAGACAGAAATATTTCCAACATCATGGTATATTATTTATAATTTTTATACATCAGATAAATAAAATTATTTATGACATAATGGTGATGTAGTGATTATCTTATTAATGAAATATTTAAATAAATGAGATTATAAATATTAAAATTAAATATTTTGAAACTTTTTATTCCATAAACTAATTTTATGGATGATTATAACTTTTTATATTTGAATTAATGTAGTTTTTTTGAAATAATAATTTTGTTATAGATTTTTTAAATGTCTTGATATGAATAGTTTATAAATTGAAATAAATGATTTTTAAAATAACTACTATTTTACTAAATGATAAAATAATACTAAAAATATAATATTATTCCAAATGACCTATATGATGTTAAAAATATCATTAATGATCTATTTTTTTGGTTTTTTGGTGTATTATAGTAAATATATTAACCATATAGTATGAATATACAATAAGACGTGATAAAAGATAAATTAGTTAACGAAAAGATAAAGATAAATGATAAGGTTAATTTTATATCCTAAACTTTTCTAAAACCAATTTTATAAGAGTATTACAAACAGTACTCACCTTATCTTTATATTAAATGAGTTTTTGACCTATTTAAATCAAATCAGTTTATAATAAAATAATACTTTCAAACTTTCCTAAAGTTCCCCTCCTCCCTCATATAAAAGGACACCACCTATAACCCATTACTCACACCTATAAATCCATTTAGACTATCGAAATTATAATCCAATGATCTTAATAATTCACTATCTTCCTCTTTAAAACCTTTCTCTATGAATAAGGCAATTCAGCAAATCTTTTTGGTTGAAACCAAAGGGAGTTACCCAATTTAAAGGCAATGTCCTCTCTCAAGTTCTTTTCTTTTATTTTCATTATCCACTCCCTAGGAGCTTATTATTATTTGTTTACATAACATCAATAGAATCCTAAATATACCAGGTTGTTTTTTGGGAAATATTCGAACTACACTTACACACACCTCCATCTGATGGGTATAGAACATACTATTTCTATGGATGACGAACTATTGCCTCACAAAATGATGATTGTTAAATATTCTCCTACCACCACTCATGATGGCCATTATGATGGCACTATAATTATATATGGTATATATATATGATATATATTTTATCTTTATTCTTATTTAATTTTAATTTATAAAATACCTTTGTTCATTTCAGGTTGTTTATATATTGTAATTTCATTTGAGGAAGTGTGGACTACTGCCCCCTCATCGTTATATGACGCGTTCATTCAATACCTGGAATGTATAAAGGTTAGAATTAATGAAATTATGTCACTAATATAACATATATATTATAATAGAATTATAATATACATATTTATCATTTAATTTTCATTCCTTTAAATATGAAAAATAAATGAATGTAGCGTTAATGTGTACGTACGGATTACCGTCTCCATGAACGTTGCATTTAATTTATTATATCAGAATGATATGGAATATTATTAATAAATATATATTGGAAATATATGATATATATGATATCTAAATCATTAATATCATTCTGTATATAAGGGAATTTTGACCACATTGACAATTTATAACTATAATTAGTTCATTTTTTACTCATGTTCTGAACACCCACAAAATGTCCGATATGAACTCAAATAATTAAATAATTGTTATAGCAATATAATAATGGATATAAAAGAAATAATAAAATGTAAAAAGGTTCTAAATAAATTAATAATTAACTAATGTTTATTATTTAGGAAGAACAAAGAACATCCGAGATAAGTCGTACTTGAGGTAAGGGGCTTTGTCACAATCTCCTTTCATTGGGGCATGTTTTGATAACATACACCTCATTATTTTACACACTGAATAATAAACCCCTTTTAATTTTACTTTCATTCAAAGGGAATATTTTTCTATGAATAATTTTACTAAAAAAATGAAATGTTTCATTTTAACATTTGCGATGAAATTAACCTCTCCACAACCGTGATCATTATTTGGATTCCTCTATAAGCCCTAATGTTTTTAAAAGGAAAAGAAATTTGTTTTTACCATTTTGGGTGTTTGGTTATTGAAAATGGTTTCTGAAAGTGAATTTACTATTTCAATATCTTGGTTTTATTTCTTGTTAATGAAAATGAAATTTTATGATTGAAATGTTGATATTTTCAATCTTTTATATGTGTTGATTATATAATGTTACTTGGGTATTTGATGGGTGGTTACGCGATAAAGCCAATGATAGTTGGTTTTGTGATAAACCAAGTACAGATGGTTACGTTATAACCTCCAATTAATTGGGTATGGAAGTTGGTCGTATGGATATTCCATTTAGTGATATTTGTAGAAGTATACCATATGGTTATTAAATTAAACTATGTTTATGACCCAAGTTACCTTTATATGAAATATGTTGTTTTCTATGGGATTTATGGTAATAATTGGCTTACAAAATGTGTATGAAATGAGCTTATTTTTAGTGAAGTGTTTTTCATACTTCTTTAAGGTGAAAAGTATTTCTTTATGATAAAGTAATCATGGTTTACATGTTTTTTTGAAAAACCAACATTTTTTCTTCTTTATGTATCTCTTTCTGAGCATTTAATTCTCATCCAATATTTTTAAAATGTTGTTCACATGATTTAAGGAAGAATAGGGTCAAGGATGGGATCAAGAAAAATTCATGTTGTTTAAAACATGGAACTAAACATGTTTATATTATTTTAAGAGTTTATATTGTAAGGAAAAATTATATTCTGAGTATATGTGTATATATGTGATATTGATGTTGGTATGTATAAGTTATGAACTATTTCTCTAAATCTATAAAACAGAAAAGATCCTCAATGTGGATTATTAACTTAATTCAAGATTTTTTAATGTTTAACGATAGGTCCTTACAGTTGGTATCAGAGTTTGGTTTAGATAACTTTAGAGGATGGGGTGTTATTTGAGAATAAGTGACATAACTATAATGTTTATCATATTAAAAAGAGTCATAGTTATTTTAGATAAATTTAATGAGTTTAGGATAACATGAATAAGTATATATTAGTGCTAACCCTCCTCATAAGATAGTATATGATGATTTTAGAGATATACTCATAGTGACCTTTTTTTGTTTTTGTAAATGGATGGATCTAGCAGGCACTAATGTAACAATGGATGTTAATAAAACTATCACATTTTTCTAAATAAGAAACTGAATGAAATGGGAGCTTTAATGAGAACTCTTGTGGTTATTCTCAACAAACTATCCAGAGTCATGATTTACCACCTGATCCATGGTTATTTTTATAAGGTGTGGTATATGCGAGAAAAAAAATCCCTATATATGTTAAGGTAATAATCATAAAGGTAAGTATATTCAAATACCAATGTGTTAAGGATGTGGAAATAAACACCTATGAAAATGAATCAAACATATGGGATGATTCTATATATGTGGTAATGAAAATCATAAAGCATGACCCTTCCATGGAAAAAGGAAGTGTCCATTTGACTCCAAGAAAAGTAAATAAGTTCACTGTTAGGTATCAATTGAATGTTTTAAATGTGGTGGGCATGGTCATTACACCAATAGATTTCATACAAATAAGGTTAGGGAATGGGATCTGCAAGAAAGTAAAAATATATTTTTACCAATACCACATACCATTCTAATTGAGGATGATGAAACTGAAAGTGACCAATTAAAGGCAAGGATTATTTCTTAGATGATGTTTTGACATTATTTAATATTAGGATATGATTCGTGATTTGGTTTGTAAGAAAGAATTATTACAGAATAAGTTGGAAAATAATGGTTAATATATCAGGAAGAATGTTGAATAAGTAAGAAGTCTACATGTAATGGATTCAAGAGTTATGATAGATTTTTGGGTGATTAAATGCTTAAAAGTATTAAGGATATTTTTATTATGGGATTACTTTGGAAGAAATTTTCTAGTATGCATAACTCTAAAGTTTGATATGTGAAAATGTTTTTCAAGATAGAACTATCTTTTCTTGTGTAGACATAATGGATAACATTAGGGTTTAATATGATATTTTTTTTGAGGTGATAAATGGTTATTACATTTTAGGACGAAAAATGAAAGGTATAAGATAACCATTGAGGATAAAATAGGCTATGGTTATTTTTTATGAAATTATCTTAATTTTTATAATTCTATAATAATGATATGGTTTTATAAAAATTAAAACTCTTAGGATGGGGGAAAAAGCTTCACATCCAGCAAGGCCATGGGAATCGAACCCACAACCAAAGTGAAACTCTAATATATCACCTACCTATGGCCTAAATGAAATCCCTGGTTATTATGAATTACTATAAGGCCCCAGCCTTAAACCATACTTAATCTTGAGTTATTACAAGATTACACATTGAGGATCTTTTCGGGTTTATAGTTTTAGAGAATTAGATCATAAAACTTGCATTACATTCCACATATAAACAAAGTGGTTACATAAAGATAGTATTCTGCATTCCCATCAATGGAAATATATTTAAAATAAACATGGATTCTTTCTTGACAGATCCTTGACACTATCATCATATCATGTACCTTTCCCTTGTCCTGTGAAAAACATTTCAAAAATCTTGGGATGAGCATAAAAAGCCCAGTAAGGGATATAAAAATATGGAAATGAAACATGGGTACATATATACATAAGGATGAGATCATACTTTACCCATAAAACATAAGCACTTTAACATACCTCATCAAATCATGAATAAATCATAGAAATCATAAGACCTAAAGGTAACTTGAGGCATTCATAACATTCTTACATAGGGAGTAACCCTCATGGTTACGTTTGGAATACCCATCACAGTATATTCCCTAAATCGCTTCGGAGATACCTTAATGTTTCAGTCCTTCGCGTTACCCAATGCATTGGAGAGCTATATCGGGCTCACCCACCCTTAGTTTATCACAGAACCACCTGTTTTCAAAATAATTCCCAAGAACCTCAACATAATCGTATCACATAAAACATTCATAAAGGAAGCATAATATTTACACCTTTAAATCACAAGATATCAATACAACACATTGATATAAAAAACATTATGAAAACCATTTTCAATACCAAAATAAAAGAAAAGTAAAACATGGTATTTATTTTTCTTTTAAAAAAAATTATGGCTTGTAGAGGAAGCCGAAACTCGAATAATGGTCACGGCGGTGGAGAAGTCATTGTCGCCGCATACGTACGACAAGAAAAACATTCCCTTTTGTCGTTTAGTAAAATGCTTCGTATAAAAAAAGATTCCTTTTGAATAAGCGTAAAATTCAAAGATGTTCATACACCGTATAAAAGAAGGTTGTTTATAAAATAAAATATGCCTCAATGAAAGGAGATTGAGATAAAGTCCCATACCTCGTATCCGACTTGACCCAACCGTTCTTTAATCTCCTGAATAATAAACATGAGTTAATCTCTACTTGCTTAAGAATCTTTTTCAAGTTCATTATTCCTTTTATACCATGTTATGAACATCATGTAATCATTTAAGGTAATAATGTTCATTTTGTCGGTATTTGGTTCTTAAGTCAAAAATAGACTTCTTACACTTACATGTTGTTAATTTGGTCAAAAGTTCGTTATATCCAGAATGAAATTAATGAATTGGATAACATATATATCATATATATTCATCATATACATGTATTTACAATATTACATCACATTAAGAGGTAAAAAATGAAATGTACCGTTCATGGAGACGGTAAGCCGTACGTACGCATGAACGCTACTACCATTTCTATTTTGTATTTTCTGGAATGGAATCATAATGATATAAGAGAATATTATAATTCCAGTATAATAACATATATAATATCATTAACTTTATCCTTTACACATCCCACATATGGTATTAACGAATCAAATCACTTTCAGGGGGCGGTAGTCCGCACTTCCTAAAATGAAGATATCGTGTTTACCCATAATGGAAACAATAGTGGTATGGCATAAATGAAAAATACAGAAGCTTAAGGAAAGAATAAACATATTATATATCATATATAAAAATAGTGACATCATAATGGCCACCTTTGAAGGTGTTAAATGAGTATTGAACAATCGTCGTTTCGAGAGGCAGAATTTCACCATCCATGGAAACCGTATGTTCTTTAACCATTTGATGTAGTTGTGTGAGAGTGTAGCTCGAATAAATATTATAACAACATCCTAGTATATTTAAGATACTGGTTTTGTTACAAAATAAGTAAATAAAAAGAGTTTAGGGGGTTGGAGAAGCAAAATAAAACAAATGAACATGAGAGAATGAATTACCTTTAAAAGTGTAACTCCTTTTGATTTGACCCTAAAGGCATCCTTTGAAATGATTATTCCCAAAGGTAATTCTATAGTATGAGGAGAGGTATTTGGAGAGAGTAAATGGGCATGGGATGTCCGAAAAAAAGTCTTGAGGAGTGTGTGAAATGAGGTAGAGGTGGGGGCCTTTTATAAGAGGAGAGGAGGGGCACTTTTGGAAATCATGAAACTATTTTTTTTTCAAAAGTGTTTCGAATTTCTAAGGTCCCACATTGATATATTTCGAAGATAAGATGATAAGGCTTAGAAATTTTTCCATCCAGTTGTTTTTGGCCAAGTGTAGGTCTTAGATTTTATATTATTTTTTCATTTAATTTAAACTGTTCATTAATGAGGTCATCGTCGCATCATCATGATTTTAAAATTAAATTAATTTATTTAATGTCTAAAAATTATAACAAAAATATCATGATGTATGAAATCTTTTTATCTTTCCAAAGAGTATTTATAGACAAAAATATGATTAGTATAACCCTTTCTCAAAATTGTTTTAGTAAAACAATTTATGTTAGTTTCATTTTCACCTTTATTTAAAAAAAGGCATTAAAGTCATTATCTCACCCAAGAGGCTCCATAGGGTCCCCTAAATCGACCCATGGGTTTTCATGGTCATCCATGACTCATCAAATAGGGGTAGGACAAGTTTCATGGTGTTTTCATATTTTTATAATATCATTTTTTACCTTAAATTACACTAATTACCTCTAATCGCGATTAATGAAAAAAAGTTACTATTCACCAAAAAATTATTTTCATCCCATTGAACCACATTTTACATGCTAATGAAATCCATGTATGTCGTATTTTCAAAATTCAATACACATTAGTTGTAAACTTTCATTTAACTGAAAAATCAGTTTGCTTGATTACCACTTAGTGGTTTCACTATTCATAAAAAATTGGAGTTTTTCAGAAAGTTTCCAAAAATTCACTCTAAGATATATTCGATATTCCGAATTCAAAAATGATTTTTATATTACCTAATTCAAATAATATAAGTAGAATTAATTAATTTAATAATAAACTCCCGCTGTCAAAACAAATAGCGTGTTTTTATGAAACAATAAGTCTCAAAAGATTGACACCAGTTTAAGTCCAATTTCAAAGTAAAATTGATTCCAATGACCACCATTGGATTAAATGGTAAAAATATATTCTAATTTCACTTCAACACCAACTCAAAAGATAATATAATCATATAAATAAATTATATTAAAAAGCAGTGTTGATGTAAAATGCAGTATTTTTCACTATTCATTAAAAAATGAACATTGTCAGAAAAATAACAAAAATTCACAAAAAGTAAATTTTGATGTCCCAATCATAAATAATAAGTTTATTTTGACAAACATAGCTTATAAAATTTTCAAAAGATAGATTTAAAAATGGTTTTCTATCAAAAGGCAGTAAAACAATCTTTTAAAAATATTAGTGTATTCCATGCTTATGATTGGATTTATTTTCATTTTAAGCCTCTAAAACAGTATCTAGTTCATTAATAGACATAGATAAAAATATCTATTTATTCATTACTTACTTGGGATGTTACATCCTT
The DNA here is from genome assembly GCA_963277665.1 of Viscum album. Lineage (NCBI taxonomy): Eukaryota > Viridiplantae > Streptophyta > Magnoliopsida > Santalales > Viscaceae > Viscum > Viscum album. Next base: position 1,825,360,493 of record OY728164.1, read on the forward strand.
CCCCCCTTTAGAAAATTTCGTCCCCGCAATTTATTTACTTATCGAATAAATGGGGGTACTTATCGCTCATTGCATTTTCAGATTCCCATGTTGCCTCTTCTGTCATGTGGGTTTTCCACAAAACCATTACCTGATTAATAACCTTATTTCGTAACACTTTCTCCATGTGGTCTAGAATCTGGACCGGTTGTTCCTCATAAGATAGGTTCTCTTCCAGCTGAACTACCTCTAGACTCAAAACATTAGATGGATCTGGCATATACATTCTCAACATCGAAACGTGAAAAACATTGGGTACCTGAGATAAAATCAGAGGTAAATCCACTCGGTAAGAAACTAATCCAACTCTCTCCAGAATTTCATATGGTTCAATAAACCTTGGACTCAGCTTTCCTTTCTTACCAAATCGCATCACACTTTTCCAGGGAGAGACTTTGAGAAAAACATGATCACCTACATCAAAAGTTAGATCCTTCCTCCTATTGTCTGCATAATTCTTCTGCCTACTCTAAGCTGTACTCATGTGTTTCTGAATTAGCTGAACTTTTTCAATCATCTCTTCTACCAATTCTGGTCCCATCAACTTCCTTTCACCCACTTCATCCCAAAAAGCTGGAGTTTGACACCGCTTCCCATATAATTCCTGAAATGGTGCCATCTGTATACTGGAATGAAAACTGTAATTATATGAAAATTCAACCAAAGAAAGATGTTGGTCCCAACTTCCTGATAATCCATAGAACAAGTTCATAGCATATCTTCCAAGGTCTGAATTTTTCGTTCTGACTGCCCATCTGATTGAGGATGAAAAGCTGTACTAAAATTTAATTCAGTGCCCAACGACTTCTGAAGGCCTTTCCAAAAGTTATAAGTGAACCTGGGATCCCGATCAGATACAATGGAGAGAGGAACTCCATGTAACCTGACTATCTCTTTAAGATACAAACGGGAAAGTTGATCTAGGGAAAAAGTATCTCGTATAGCAAGGAAATGAGCAGATTTGGTCAAGCGATCAACAATAACCCAGATTTCATTATTACCTTGAGATGTATTCGGTAATACCACAACAAAGTCCATGGATATATTCTCCCATTTCCACTCTGGCACTGGTAAAGGTTGAAGCATCCCTTTCGGTAATTGCCGCTCTCCTTTAACCTGTTGACAAGTCAAACACTTCACAGTAAAGTCAGCAATATCTCTTTTCATTCCATCCCACCAGTAATACTCCCGAAGATCTCTATACATCTTAGTACTGCCAGGATGAACTAAAAACGGAGAACTATGAGCTTCATATAACAACTCTCTCTTCAACTGTGAATCACAAGGCACACACAATCTCTTCCCAAATCTCAAAATGCAGTCATTATCAATGTTGAATTCAGGCAACTTACCTTTCTGAACCACCTCTACCTTTTTCTGCAACTCACTATCTTGCTTCTGTGCTTGCTTGATTCTATCTGATAGAGATGATCTCACTAATACCTGAAACAAAACAGAAGAACATCCTACACCAACAACTTCTATGACAATGTTCATCAAATCCTTAACCAAAGGATCACGTTCCAAACGCAACATTGCTAATGAAGCATTACTTTTTCAACTCAAATCATCTGCCACTTTATTTGCTTTTCCCGGATGGTAATGAATTGTACAATCATAATCCTTGATTAATTCCAGCCATCTCCTCTGTCTCATGTTTAAATCTTTTTGAGTGAATGTATACTTTAAACTTTTGTGATCAGTATATATTTCACACTTTACTCCATAAAATGATGCCTCCAAATTTTAAAGCAAAAACAACAACAGCTAATTCCAAATCCTGTGTAGGGTAATTTACCTCATGAGTTTCCAACTGTCGTGAAGCATAAGCAATTACCTGATCTTTCTGCATTAGGATGCAACCAAGTCCTTTCAATGAAGCATCATTGTAGATAACAAACTCACCATTCCTGGAAGGTAGTACCAAAACTGGAGCATTCACCAATCTTCTTTTCAATTACTGAAAACAATCATCACATTCTTTTGTCCAGATAAAATTAACACCCTTCCGAGTTAGCTTAGTCATTGGACTAGATAACCATGAAAAGTTTCTAACAAACCTTCGGTAATAGCCTTCCAAACAAAGGAAGCTACGAATCTCAGTTACATTTGTGGGTCTTGGCCATTCTTCAACATCCTTTGTTTTTGCAGTATCAACAGTTATCCCATCTTTAGAAACAATGTGACCAAGGAAAGAAATTTGTCGCAACCAAATCTCACACTTGTTGAATTTCCCATACAATTTATCTTCTTTTAAGGTTTGCAAGATAACCCTTAAATGACTTTCATGCTCTTCTTTACTTTTAGAAAACAGAAAAATGTCATCAATGAAAACCACCACAAACTTATCAAAGAACTCATGGAAAATTCTATTCATTAAGTCCATGAATACTGCAGGTGCATTGGTTAGCACAAAAGGCATTAATACAAATTCATAATGGCCATATCTTGTACGAAACACAGTCTTCGGAACGTCTGCTTCCTTTACCTTCAGCTGATGGTACCACGATCTCAAGTCAATCTTTGAAAAATACTGAGCTCCCTAGAGCTGATACAACTTCATTTGATGGCCTGACATCTGCTGAAGTAGTTGCAAAGGATTTCACCACCCCTTTCTGCTTGTAGTCTAACTGCTTCCAATCACTCAAGCTCTTTGTGGGACACTCATTTGCATAGTGACCCATCTCATTGCACTTAAAACATTTCACTAACTGTAAATAAAATTTGGTCTTACCTTCACTTTGATCCTTTTCAGTGCAATCACGAGCCTTATGTCCCATCTTGCCACATCGGTAGCACTTTCCAGAATTCAGAAGACATTCCCCAGCATGCCTTTTGCCACATTTATCACAAACTATAAACTTAGTTTTCTTACCATCAGACTTTTTTGAAGAATTCTTACCTTTCTCCTCCCACCTTGGTCTCTTCTTCTGTTGGTTTTTATAGAACACATGATCATCAGAAAACTCCATTTCCACCTTCTCAGCACATCGAACAAGATTTTCATAACTTTTAAACTCACAAGAAGCTAATGCCCTTCGATATTTTGATTTAATCCTGAGTAAAAACGATTGATTTTACTATCAAGGTCTCAGATAATATTTGGAGCATACCTTTCCAATCGAGTGAACCTTTCTTCATAGGTAGCCACTGAGTCTTCCTCTTGCCTCAATTCCATGAATTGCTTTTCCATCCTAAGTCAAACAGCCTTAGGAAAATAATTCTCAAGAAACATACCTTTGAATTCATCTCAGTCGAGAGAATCAATCTCATCAGCGTCCCTGATATTTTTAACCATCGACCACCACTGATCTGCTTCACCCTCCAAACGGTAAATAACAAGACTAAACTTTTGATTGTCTGAACACCCCATGACATCGAAAATCTTCTCCAGTGCTTTAATCCACCCTTCAGCTAACATAGGGTCAGATGATCCTCTGAATGATGGGGGATGTTGCCTCATGAAATGTTCCACCACTGACATGTTCCTTTGCGGTTGATCTGGCTGATCTCGTTCATGGATACCACCACCATTTATAGCTTGATTCAACTGCGCCATTACTACAACAAAATGTTCATTTCCAATTCTGACCATCTCAGGATGCTGATTCAGAAGGTTATTTCCTTCTGTATGCCTTCCTAGAACTTCTTCCCTGTTTCCTCTGCGGAAAACCATTCTGAACAAACATGTCTTAGATGAAGCAACATGGTAATCTTCAAATTCTATATCACTTCAATTTGACCATAAAAAAATATTTTTGGATAATCATTTAATAGAATTCTAACTCCTAAAGTTATCTAAACCGACCTTTGATACCAACTATAAGGCCCCTGCCTTAAACCTTACTTAATCTTGAGTTATTGCAAGATTACACATTGAGGATCTTTTCGGGTTTAGAGTTTTAGAGAATTAGATCATAAAACATGCATTACATTCCACATATAAACAAAGTGGTTACATAAAGAAAGTATTCTTCATTCCGATCAATGGAAACATATTTAAAATAAACATGGATTCTTTCTTGACACTTCCTTGACACTATCATCATATCATGTACCTTTCCCTTGTCTTGTGAAAAACATTTCAAAAAACTTGGGATGAGCATAAAAAGCCCAGTAAGGGATATAAAAATATGGAAAGGAAACATGGGTACATATATATATAAGGATGAGATCATACTTTACCCATAAAACATAATCACTTTAACATACCTCATCAAATCATGAATAAATCATTGAAATCATAAGACATAAAGGTAACTTGAGGCATTCATAACATTCTTACGTAGGGAGTAACCCTCATGGTTACGTTTGGAATACCCATCACAGTATATTCACTAAATCTTTTCGAAGAAACCTTAACATTTCACTCCTTCGCGTTACCAAATTCATTGGAGATCTATATCGGGCTCATCCGCCCTTAGTTTATCACGGAACCACCCGTTTTCATAATAATTCCCAAGAACCTCAACATAATCGTATCACATAAAACATTCATAAAGGAAACATAATATTTCCACCTTTAAATCACAAGATATCAATACAACACATTGATATAAAAAACCTTATGAAAACCATTTTCAATACCAAAATAAAATTAAAGTAAAACATGGTATTTATTTTTCTTTTAAAAAAAATTATGGCTTGTAGAGGAAGCCGAAACTCGAATAATGGTCACGGCGGCGGAGAAGTCGTTGTCTCCGCATACGTACGACAAGAAAAACATTCCCTTCTGTCATTTAGTAAAAAAATTCGTATAAAAAAGATTCCTTTTGAATAAGCATAAAAGTCAAAGAGGTTCATACACCGTATAAAAGAAGGTTGTGTATAAAATAAAATATGCCTCAATGAAAGGAGATTGAGACGAAGTCCCATACCTCGTATCCGACTTGACCCGACCGTTCTCTAATCTCCTGAATAATAAACATGAGTTAATCTCTACTTGATTAAGAACCTTTTTCAAGTTCATTATTCCTTTTATACCATGTTATGAACATCATGTAATCATTTATGTTAATAATGTTCATTTTGTCGGTACTTGGTTCTTAAGTCAAAAATAGACTTCTTACACTTACATGTTGTTAATTTGGTCAAAGGTTCGTTATATCCAGAATGATATTAATGATTTGGATAACATATATATCATATATATTAAGCATATACATATTTACAATATTACATCACATTTAGAGGTAAGAAATGAAATGCACCGTTCATGGAGACGATAAGTCGTACGTACGCATGAACGCTACTTCCATTTCTATTTTGTATTTTCTGGAATGGAATCATAATGATATAAGAGTATATTATAATTCCAGTATAATAACATATATAATATCATAAACTTTATCCTTTACACATCCCACATATGGTATCAATGAATCAAATCACTTTCAGGGGGCGGTAGTCCGCACTTCCTAAAATGAAGATATTGTGTTTACCCATAATGGAAACGATAGTGGTATGCCATAAATGAAAAATACAGAAGCTTAAGGAAAGAATAAACATATTATATATCATATATAAAAATAGTGACATCATAATTTCCACCTTTGAAGGTGTTAAATGAGTATTGAACAATCATCCTTTCGGGAGGCAGAATTTCGCCATCCACGAAAACCGTATGTTCTTTAACCATTTTATGTAGTTGTGTGAGAGTGTAGCTCGAATAAATATTATAAAAACATCCTAGTATATTTAAGATACTGTTGTTGTTACAAAAGAAGTAAATAAAAAGAGTTTAGGGGGTTGGAGAAGCAAAATAAAACAAATGAACATGAGAGAATGAATTACCTTTAAAAGTGTAACTCCTTTTGATTTGAGCCTAAAGGATTCCTTTGAAAGGATTCTCCCCAAAGGTAATCCTCTAGTATTAGGAGAGGGATGTGGAGATAGTAAATGGGCAGGGTATGGCCGAGCTAAAGGCTTTAGGAGTGTGTGAAATGAGGTAGAGGTGGGGGCCTTTTATAAGAGGAGAGGAGGGGCACTTTTGGAAATCATGAAACTATTATTTTATTTTTAGAAGTGTTTCGAATTTATAAGGTCCCAAATTGATATATTTATAAGATAAGATGATAAGTCTTAGAAATATTTCCATCCAATAGTTTTTGGAAAAGTGTAGCTCTTAGATTTTATATTATCTTTTCATTTAATTTAAATTGTTCATTAATGAGGTCATCGTTGCATCATAATTATGTCATCATTAAATTAATTTATTTAATGTCTAAAAATTATAAAAAAAATATCCTGATTTAGGAAATCTTTTTATATTTCCAAAGACTATTTATAGTCAAAAATACGATTAGTATAACCCCTTCTAAAAATTGTTTTAGTAAAACAATTTATGTTAGTGTCATTTTCACCTTTATTTAAAAAAAGGCATTAAAGTCATTATCTCACCCAAGAGGCTCCATAGGGTCCCCTAAATCGACCCATGGGTTTTCATGGTCGTCCATGACTCATCAAATAGGGGTAGGACAAGTTTCATGGTGTTTTCATATTTTTATAATATCATTTTTACCTTAAATTACACTAATTACCTCTAATCGCGATTAATGAAAAAAGTTACTATTCACCAAAAAATTATTTTCATCCTATTGAACCACATTTTACATACTAATGACAACCATGTATGTCGGATTTTAAAATCTCAATACACATTAGTGGTAAACTTTCATTTAACTGAAAAATCAGTTTGCTTGATTACCACTTAGTGGTTTCACTATTCATCAAAAATTGGAGTTTTTAAGAAAATTTCCAAAAATTCACTCTAAGCTATATTCGATATTCTGAATTCAAAAATGATGTTTATATTACCTAATTCAAAGAATACTAGTAGAATTAATTAATTTTATAATTAACTCCCGCTGTCAAAACAAATATCGTGTTTTTATGAAACAATAAGTATCAAAAGATTGACACCAGTTTAAGTCGAATTTCAAAGTGAAATTGATTCCAATGACCACCATTGGATTAAATGGTAAAAATATATTCTAATTTCACATAAAAACCAATTAAAAATATAATATAATTATATAAATAAATTAGATTAAAAAGCAGTTTTGATGTAAAATGCAGTATTTTTCACTATTCATTAAAAAATGAACATTGTCAGAAAAATACCAAAAATTCACAAAAAGTAAATTTTGATTTCCCAATCATAAAGAATAAGTTAATTGTGACAAAAATATCTTATAAAATTGTCAAAATATAGATTTAAAAATGCTTTTCCATCAAAAGGCAGTAAAACAATCTTTTAAATATATTAGTGTATTCCATGCTTAAGATTGGATTTATTTTCATTTTAATCCTCTAAAACAGTATCTAGTTCATTAATAGACATAGATAAAAATATCAATTTATTCATTACTTAATTGTGATGTTACAATTATTCATTTTAGTTTAATTATTTTATTGATGAATAATAAGTTAATTTGGGATATTATGTTTTATCAAATGGATATCCTTAGTATAGGAAAATTATTTGGGGATTAAGTGATTATGGTTATTTTGGAATATGTTTTCTCCTTTGGAAACACTATATTCATAAGGAAAATTGAATAATTTGGGAGTTCAATTGAGGATTAATGGTAGAAATTTATTTTTGATCAATATATGTTTTTTATGGACATATAGATATTTGGGATATATATGAAAATGCTTAACCTATCATAGAGAATATTTTATTAGGTTAATTACTCTTTAGTATGAGACTTTAAGAGTAGTTGATGTTATTCGGAGATAAATGTTAAGATTTGTGATGGAAGACTATGTGATTAAATTCTTCTGAGTTTTGGGTTTCAATATTATTTTGGATTATATTGAAGGATTTTAAGGAAATTTTTTTATTGAATGGTCTTTGTTGAACTTTCGGTATTTTTTGTTCATTTTTGGAGATTAAGAGTAGTATTTCTTTTTATAAAATATTATCCTTCTTGGGGATTATTTGATCATGTACTAACTATTTTGGTTTTGTTTAATGTCTAAAGACAAGCGAAATATATAGTTCATATCTTTTGGATTATGTGATCCTATAGAAGTTTATTCTATCATTTCAGGTGTGACCATGTCATCTTTAATACTCATCGTTTGGAGAATATATGAGTTTTTGGTTGAAACTTACTAAAGGATAAATCTCTACTTAAAAATTAAGTATATTTCCTTATGTTATTATTAAATATCATACATAAATTTCCCAAATTTATTAAAGGGAACATAAACCAAAAAACATTGACTGTTTACTATTCCTACTAGGGAATCAAATACTGTGTAACATATCACAAGTTTTTGGTTTTCTAGTGGTAAAATTTTTCCAGATCATGTTTTATATCACTCTCTATCAGAACATGACACTTATTTTCTCTTACATATCCATGTATTCCTACATCTAACCCTAGTATGTGTTATATTTGGTGACCTTTATAATTTTCTATCATTCTTTTAATGTGAAACTTTTATTGAATCTTTTTCTGATGTGGGACTTTTAATGAAGTTTCTATGCCCAATTTTAAAATTGTGAGGATGCAATTCCCAAAAATGGGGAAGGATGTAACATTGTAGGTAAATAAAGATTATTCCATTTACATATTTATTAATATTTGTGAATTAAATTTTAATTTTACTTTAAAGGTGATTCTTTTTCTGATAGTATACTCAACACACAACAGCGGGTTTATTTGAAATCTTACGTTTCACACAACTTTGACTTATACCAAAAAATAATTTAATATTATTAATATTTTAAATGCTAGTTAACGCCTAGCCATTGTATTGGTGTGAATGAAAATAACTAACAACAATAATATTACTCATGTTTGTTAAATGTTTTACTTTTTTTCAATAAGTTTTAGTGGCTTAAAATAATAATTAATTCAATTTTAAACATTAACAATTCTAATATTTTTAAAAAGTAATTTTACCACCTCTTGATGGAGAACCATTCGTAAATATATTTTTTGTCACATTTATATAATCCATTTTAAAAAATAAACGTCTTCTTTAGAATCAGGATATCAAAAATTACATTGGGTAAAATTTTGGTATTTTTCTGATAAAGATCATTTTTATGAATAGTCAAAAATACTGCATTTAATTCAAAATTGTATTTTAATCTAATTTGTTTATATAGATATATTTTAATTTCAATTGGTTTTAAAGTGTAATTGGATTATATTTTTCCCTTTTAATCCAACTATTTCCATTATAAATCATTTCACTTACAAATTGGGCATAAACACATGTTAATCTTTTGGTAGTTTTTATTTCTTAAAAAGACGCTATTTGGTTTTGACAACGGGAATTGATTTTAAATTAATTTTTGAAACTTTTGTATTTTGAATTTAAGAAAAATTTATTCGATGTTTTTATTCAGGAGGTCCCAATTTTGTAAATATATAACTTTAATTTTTAGACATTATGAATAGTAACTTCAGTAAATATTTTATTTACCATGGTTAAAGGAAAAATATGGTAAATAAGTGTAAAAAATAATATTATAATAATTTTAAATTACCCTAACACATATCTTAGCCCTATTGGATGATACATGCCTAACTATTTTTATCCTTGCGTCTATTTTGGGACCCCATGGAGCCACTTGAAAGTGAAAATGAAATTTTATAAGAATTAATTTAAAGTTAAGGAAAATGTAACATAAACATATTTCATTTTATATAAAACAATTATATGGGGTTATATAAGTGATATTTTCTACTATAAATAGTATTTAGAAATATAAAATTATTTTCAATATCATGGTATTTTATTTTATATTTTTATACATCTTAAAATAATATTATTTATAACATAATGGTGATGTTTTGATTAACTTATTAATGAAATATTTAAATAAATAAGATTATGAATATTAAAATGAATTTATTTTAAACTTTTTATACCATCCAAGAATATTTTGGATGATTATAAATTTTAATATTTGAATTAATGGAGTTTTCTCGAAATAATCAGGTTTTTATAAATTTTATAAATGTTTTGATATGAATAGTTTACAAATTAACATAAATGAGTTTTTAAAATAAATACTTTTTTATTATATGATAAAATAATTAAAAATATATGTTATTCCGAAAAATGACATATATGATGTAAAATATATCATTACTGGTCCATTTTAGTTTCAATTAGCAATTTATAGTAAATATATTAACCATATAGTATGCATGTACAAGAGGACATGATAAAAGTTAAATTAGTTAACTAAAGGTTAATGCTAAAAGATAAGGTTACTTTTATGCCATAAACATTTAGAAATCATTTTATGAGATTATTTAGAACAATACTCACCTTATATTCGAATAATGAGTTGGGGACCTTTTGAAATCGAAATTATGTTTATAATAAAATAATAATTTCAATCTTTTATAAAGTGCCCATCCTCCCTCTTATAAAAGGACACCACCTATAACCCATTATTCACACCTCTCAAGCCACTTGTCTCATCACAAATCTACCTCAATAAGCTCCCAACATCAAACTCTTCCACCTATAATCCTTCACCTAGGAATAAGGCAATTCAAGAAAGCCTTTTGGTTTAAACTAAAGGGTGTTATCTGATTTAAAGGGAATGTGTTCTACAAAGTTTTTTTCTTTTACTTTCCTTCTCCTATCCCAATAATCATAATATATTTTGTTTAAATTTAAAAAATTTCCTATATATACTAGGTTTTTTTATGAGAAACATTTGAACAACACTTATACACACCTCCATCTAATGGGTATAGAACATACTGTTTCTGAGGACGATGAACTACTGGCTCACGAAAAAATGATTGTTAAATATTCTCTTATCACCTATTATGGTTTCCATTATGATGAAACTGTAATTATATATGATATATAAGATATTTATTTTAACTCTTTACTTCATTATTTCTCATTTATAGCATACCTTTATGATTTTTCATGTTCTATATATATGGTAATTTCATTAGATGAAATACGGACTACCTCCCCCTCAAAGTGATATAACTCATTCATGCTATACATAGAACATATAAAGGATAGAATTAATAAACATATGTAACTTATATGAAATATATATTATATTATAATTATAATATACCTATGTTTCATTTATTTTTCATTCCATTAAACAAAAAAAATCAAAGTATCGTTGATGCGTACATACGACTTACCATCTCCATGAATGGTGCATTTAATTTATTATATCCAAATTCTATGGACTACTATAAATACATATATACTTGATATATATGATATATATGATATATAAATCATTAATATGATTCTGGAGATAATTGAATTTTGACCACATGGATAATTTGTAATTATAACAAGTTTATTTTTTACTCAAGTTATGAACATCCACAAAATGTCTTATATGAACTCAAATAAGTAACTAATTGTTATAGAAAAGTACTAAGCGATATAAAAGGAATAATAAACATGAAAAAGTTTCTAATGCAATTATAAATTAACTTAAGTTTTTTATTCAGGAGGAATAAGGAACATATGAAACAAGTTGGACTCAAGGTAAGGGACTTTGTCTCAATCTCCATTCATAGGGTAATATTTTGATAATATACACCTCATTATATTACATGGTGTATAATAAACACCTTTTACTTTGACATTCATTCAAATGGAATCTTTTTCTACTCAAAGTTTTTTTGGACAAAAACGGGAATGTTTCTTTTTAATGTTTGTGGCGACAATGACCTCTCCAATGACGTAATCATTATTTGGCTGCCTCTATAAGCCTTAATTTTTTTAAATGAAAAATATATCCCTTATTCCCTTTTTGGGTGGTTTGGTATTAAAAATGGTATTTGAAAGTGGATTTACTATTTTAATATCTTGAAATTATATCTTGTTATTGCAAATGATGTTTTTTGATTGAAATGTTGATATTTTCCTTCTTTTATGTTTGATGAATATATAATAGTACTTTGGAATTTTATGGGTGGTTACATGATAATGAAAATGATGGGTGGTTCTGTGATAAACCAAGGATGGGTTGTTATGTTATAACCTCCAATGCATTGGGTATGGAAGTCGGAAGTATGGCTATTCCATTTAGTGATATGTGTGGAAGTTTACCATATGTTTTTTACATTTATTTAAATTTATGTAACAAGTTACCTTTATATTCTATATGTTTTTTCTATGGGCTTTATAGTAATATTTTTGTTTCAAAAAGTGTATGAAATGATCATATATTTTGTGAAGTTTTTTTTCTACTTTTTTAAGGTAAAAATTATTTCTTTATGATAAAGTATTCATGGTTTACATGTTGTTTTGAAAAACTAATAGTTTTACTTTTTTATGTAACCCATAATAAAAAATTTATGCTCGAACCATGTTTTTGAATTGTTTTTCACATGAATTATGTCAGAATAAGGTCAATGAGGGGATTAAAGAAAAGATATTTTTCTTAAAACATGGAATTAAACATGTTTTTTTAAGAGTTTTTATTTTCTGAAAAAATGGATACTGAGTAGAAGTGTCTTCATGTAATATTAAAGATGTTATTTATAAGTTATGACCTAATTCTATAAATCTCTAAACCTGAAAAGATCATCAATATGAATTTTTATCTTAATTCAAGATTATGTAATTTTTAAGGAAAGGGCCTTACAATAAACTATTTTCAAGTCAGTTAGAGTAGGTTAGAGATCAGGCTAGTTACTACTATCTTGGGGTTGCAGGCGCTATTTGGGTTTTGTGGTCGCTATTGTTAATACATTCTTTTGAACTTAAAGTATTCCCTTTCAGTTGTAGTCTATTTTCAGGACATTATATATGTGTACTTGGGATTTCTTTTATATTGAGGTCTGATTTGGAGTTAGTTGGTTTTTTTCCAATCTCTATCTTTCTCATGTGTTCTATTAGAGGGTAATTCCTCCCATTTGTGTGTTTACCATACCCTCGATGCTAGTCACCAACTCGGGGCCTACTGGAGGCGAGACATGGGGTCACTATCTCCCTTTTCACATCGCCAGCCTAGGAGGGGTACACATTATGGGGAGGGGGTCAAGAAAAAGTGGTATTAAAGGGAGAGGATGAGGTATATGATAGAGTTTGGTGATAAGAACATGTTAGGTTTCTTGTGATGGAAGGTAAATGGTGTTAGAAAATTTTATCAAGTTATGTAAACACTGGATACTAGTTGAGGCATGGGCGTTTAGGGCCCCCTTTGATCTGATCCAAGAACCATTATGTTTACAGTGACTAATTAATGAGTCGATAATGGTTGCAGGGTAGAGACCTAGTTAATGATCATTCATAATTGTTACTTGTGTCTGTTGTTGAATGGGTAGACCTTGTTATAGGTTAACCTAAAACGAAAAAATAAAACAATTAATTAATTAATGTTTATTCTTCAATGTTCTAGGTTTAAGATCTCTAATTATTTTTTATTTTGTAATTATGGCTCCAGGTTTATTTCCTCATAAGTTTTGCATACATTATGTCTAGCATAATGTGCTAGCAGATCATCACAAGGTAGAGGATGATGACAACGACCCTTAGAGGATGAAACTCAAATAGTTTCAGTTCTAGAGTCTATAGAAGTATGAGAGTTCCATTTCAGATGCACTCCTATAAGACTTGTTGGAGGATTTTGAGAAATCATTCAGTTCATTCAGTTCTCGGAAGGAGTACTAGGTGTCTTTGGTTGTGATAATGATGTGAGGTGAAGTGAGGTAGTAGTGCTTCTTATTCCTCAAGGATCACAATGAGTCGGTGATCTCATGGGAGGAGTTCCAAGACATGTTTAGAGACATGTTTCATTCCTTTAATGCGAAGGTGTCCATTCACCATGAGCTTCTTACCCATTGATAGGGGAGCCCCAATGTGCGAGATTTTGGAATTCATTTTAGGATCCTTATGAGATATTCTTTGGACCTATTTCTAGATGAGGAGGCAAGGTTGTGGTATTTTGAGGAGGATTTGCATCCAGAGATCTAGCGCCAGGTCACCCTGTGTATGCCGCAGATTTATCTTGAGGTTCTGGAGAGGGAAAAGGTCGTCGGGATGATGTTATTCATAATGGGATCATCATGAGAGAGGATTCATCATTATTCCTCATGAAGTAGAGTTTTGTTCTGTGTTTCTCGGTTTTTAGTGCAGAAGAGTTTTCGTTCGAATTGGGGTAGGTCCCATCCCTTAGCATCTCATTTATCTGGTGTCATTGTCTCTTAGTAATATACCAAGGGATGAATTTTTTGTTTTTATTATATTTGAAGAATTCATTAGTAGTGAGAGTAATCGACCTTTCAGAGCGGTCAGTGTACACAAGGTGTTCTGATCTAGGGTCCTCTATTAAGGAAATTCCAGTCGAGGAAGTAGCATTAGGTTGGACCATCATTGGATTGGTAGATTGTAGATGGTTCAAAAAAGGATAGCCTCAGGATACTCTCCATCCTCAAACAGTAGAGCATAGTAATGGTGGTGGTTTTCATCAGGGTAAAAGAGGTCATAGAGGAGGTCCTGGTCGGCTCCATGCTTTAGTGTTTCCTACGCCAAAAAATCCAGACGTCATTTGAGGTACCCTTTTTGTGTTTTATAATTGGATGTATTCCTTGTTTTATTTAGTAGTGATACAATCCTTTATATCCCCTTACCTTTTCCATTCATTGGTACTTGAGGTAGAGAGGCTTTTAGTGCCCCTGGTGTTGACTACACCAGTTGGAGGTCGAGATGACTTATTTGAAGTATGTAGATAATGTGTACTAGTGCTAAGGAAATACCACTTTTGGGAAGATTTACTATGTTTACAATTAGAACCATATGATGTCATCCTCAACATTTATGGGTTGTATACCGTGCAGGATATCATGGATTGCTTCAAAGTCAAGTGGTGTTCATCGATGTTGATGGAGATCTTGTAGTGTTTGTTTCCGAGAGAGACCCTCAGACGGGTTAGAGGCATGTTATGTCCTCGTCATATTTTATGGATGAAGTGATTCTATTTTCACAGGAGGGTCAACAGTTGGTGTTTCCTTGTATCATAGAAGATTACCCTCATATCTTTCCAGAAGAGGTTATAGCATTACCCCCTCGATGAGAGATTGAGTTTGGGATTCAGCTACATCCAGGATCATCTCCTATATTTATATATTCATAGAGGATGACCCTTATGAGTTATGGGAGATTCATATATACCTTGATAGTTTTTGACAGTGTGGTTTTGTTTGGCTAAGTATGTCATTTTGGGGTGCTCCAGTTTTGTTCGTGAAGAAGGCTGGTGGAAGTTTGCGGTTGTGCATCGATTATCGTCACTTAAACAAAGAGACAATGAAGAATCATTATCGTCTTCTATAGATTGGTGATTTATTTGATCAACTAAAGGTTTTAATTTGGTTCACAAAGATTGACTTGCGATCATGATATCATCAGATGCGTGTGAAGGATGAGGATATCCCAAAGACTACTTTTTGTTGTCATCATGAGCCTTATGAGTTCGTTATAATGTCATCTGGTCTGACGAATTCTCTATGTGTGTTCCTGATATTAATGAGTTCCATGATCTATGAGTTTCTATATAAGTTTGTGGTGGTTTCCATCGATGAAATCCTTGTGTACTCTACGTTTGAGGAGGAGCATGCAGAAAATCTACATTCCATTTTGGGAGTTCTTCACCAATAATATCTTTTCGGTAAGTTTCTAAGTGTGAGATTTGGGCTTCAGAAGTCTATTTATTGGGGCATGTTTTATCCTAATAGGGAGTACTTGTGGATCCATCGAAGAAGGAAGTAGTTGTGTCTGGTGCTATGAAGTTTCCTTAGTCTCACAGGCAATTACTGGCGATTTATAGGAGATTTATCTCAGGATGTAACTCTTCTAATAGAATTGACTAGGAAGGATCAGGCATTACTATGCACTGATCAGTGTCAGGAATCTTTTTATTATCTGAAGGAGATTTTTGTTAGTGTTCTGTTTCTTTGTCAGCTAGTAGAGGGAGTTCAGTTTGATGATTTCTATGATGCTTCATGTATGGGGTTTGTCTGAGTTCTAATGTAGAAGATATCAGTTGTCTGTTAGGGGTCTTGGTAGTTGAGTCCCCAATAAGGTAACTATGAAACCCATTATCTTGATTTGTAAGTAGTGGTGTTTTCTATGATGTTTTGGATACATTACCTCATTGGAGAGTGCTTTTTGGGTTTCAATGATCATAAGAGCATGAGGTATGTTTTCTCCCAGCATGAATTGAACCTACGACAATGTCGGTGGTTCCATTTCTTATTGGAATTTGACTTTAAAATCTCATATACACCCAGAAATTGAAATTTTATAGTTGGTGTGCTTATAAGTAAGTCACATAGTGATGCAGTGTGTGAATCTTGGGATTCCTAGATAGTAATGGGAGAACATTCATTATTGCATGAGGACATGGGTGAAGTCAGGGGAAAATTTTCTTTTCTAGATGATAATGAAATCATCTCTGGTGCAATAGTTATAAGAGTCCCATTTGGAGGATCTTGAGGTGGTTGTCTGGAGAGACCATGTTTTTTGTGGTGAGGCCCCTGATGGTTGGTATAATGATAAACACCATCGGGTGTTGTAACAAGGAATGATTTTCATTCCATTGTAAATGCATGAGATTGTTCTCAAATAGTTACATTAGTTTCTTTTAGCAGTGTATCATGTCATGACAAGGATGTACCGAGCCTTGAACAGTATGTTTTGGTGGTCTGGTCTGGAGCATGCATTTACAGTGTTTCCATATTAATGTTTGGTCTCCCATAGGGTGAAGGTTTATCAAAATGTTCCCAATATTTTACAACATTCATTATATGTTGTTCAATGGAAGTGGGAGGAAATTTCGATGAACTTTGTTATCAGTTTACCACATGCTCAGGGAGTCTATGACTCTATTTGGGCGATAGTGGATCATTTAATAAAATCATCCCACTTCATAGAAATCAAGGAATCAAGCTCAGTGGAATTTTTGGGGAGGAAGTGTCTCGAGAAGGTGGTGAGACTTAATGGAGTCCCTGAGGATGATCATTTCTAATAATGACCCTAATTTTACCTCCATGGTGTGAAGAGGTCTCTAGCATGCTTTTGGTTATCAGTTGTGCCTTAGAAATTCTTTTCATCTGTAGATGAACAGTCTATAAAGAGCAGACCATCCAGACTCTTGAATGCATGTTCTGCTCTTATGTCTTGGATTTTGGAGGGTCATGGATGAAGCACTTACCCTTTGTGGGTTTCAACAAAAATAATAGTTTCCACTCCACCATCAGTATGGAAACATTTCAATCTTTGAATGTCTGACCATGTCGTTTTCCATTGTGTTGTAATAGGGTCGGAGAGTCTGCAATTCTCGGACTGGAACTGGTACAAAATTCGATAGAGATGGTTTAGGTGATTCACGTGAGGATGAAGGAAATGCAAGGTATTCAAAAATAATATAATGATTATAGTATGAGAACATTGGATTTTTATGTTGGGGATCACATGTTTCTAATGCAGACTCCCTGCCGTGGGTAGCTAAGGTTTGTTCGTGGGATTAATCTTTTTCCCCAGTTTGTTGGGCCTTTCAAGGTGTTATCTCGTGTTGGAGCCATTGTGTATCAAGTAGAACTTCCCCCATAGATGATATATATACATGATGATTTTCATATTTCACGGATCTATAGTTATCTAAATAAGGACTCTCATGTCATCAATTTGGGAGATATAGAAGTTGACGATGATGTGACCTTCG
This sequence comes from Viscum album, assembly GCA_963277665.1. Taxonomy (NCBI): domain Eukaryota; kingdom Viridiplantae; phylum Streptophyta; class Magnoliopsida; order Santalales; family Viscaceae; genus Viscum; species Viscum album. Next base: position 1,825,378,224 of record OY728164.1, read on the forward strand.
AGGAGCGACCTGTAGATATCTACAAATGCAAGGAGAATGTGTTGTGTGGGCGTGTTATCCCCTTGGTTTGTGTCTTGTGGTGACAAGGTGGTGTGGGGGAGAGTACATGGGAATGTGATTCACAGATACATGCTCAGTAACCTAGGTTTTTTAATGTTTATTTTTTTATGATGTTTGGTTTGTGGATGCAATCCTTTCTTGGTTAGGAGATGTCTTTCTCTTATTGCTTATGGATTTCTCTATTTTGAGATGTATCTCCCCTAATATAATTTTTTCGGAGATGGTTGTTGTAATATTGTTGTTTCACGTGTTCTTTTTGAACTGATTGATCTTATTTGGTGGCGAGAACATTGATAGGTATATCAAAGGGTTGTTTTTTGGACCCCTTTTTATGTTTTCTATCTGGGATAGTCTTGGATTCTCGGGGATGAGAATATTTTGATTGGTATCTAATGTAAAGTCTCAGACCTCTTGGGTACCTTCCATTGCTGAAATATGGTTTTTGAGGTGTTTTGGGAAGTCAAGGAGACTTATCCCAAACACTTTTCCAAATTTCTATACTATTTCATGAAACTGTGTCACAAAATGGGGTCACATCCTCTGCTAAATTTCCAACCCGTTTCATGAAACTATGTCACAAAATAGTGTCACTTACTTTACCAAATTTCAAGACTATTTCATGAAATTGTGTCATGAACATGTGGCACATAAATAGTAGCACAAAAATGGTAGCACAGAAACATTAGCAAAAAAATGGTTGCCCAAAAATAGTAGTAGAAAAACAGTATCACAAAAAGAGTAGCACGGAAATGGTATCACAAAAATTGTAGGAAAAAAATGGTGGCACCGAAAATGTGCCATGAATAGTGTTTCTAGAAATATTTCATTTTCCATGTCAAATTTTTATAATTTTTCATATTTCCTATAGTTTCACCTGTTTGATGTTTCATTTTACATAAGATGAATTAAAAGGATTGTTTTAAGGGATTTAAGGCCGATTCAAAACCCCTAACTACTATATTAATTTTTCCTAATAACCGGGATGCCTTTACTCTGTCAAACGCATTATCCATGATATGTTCGATCTTAATAAAAAATCCAGCATTTCAGAAACCACTGCAATGTTGAATATTAAGTGACAAGATATCCTCCTCCCTTGTTCTTCTTTATTGATTCATGGTGAAAAATTATTGAACCTTTCCTTCCTTCCCATAGGAGTTGTGCGATCAAATGTTCCTCCAGGGATTGGTTCCCCTTGAAATTCTTCCTACTACATGCGCACCCCCTATTTTTGTGAAACTAAGATGTATCGATCAGTATTTGATAAAGGGTATTATCAAATGTCATTCTTCTGGGTTTTACTCCTTCAGTTTCTCCTTTCCCTATAAAATAATGTAATCTATATGTTTTTAATGGCGCTTTCTTGGGTGTTGGTTAGTGTGGTGGTGTCTCTGCATCCTTGGGTGAATGCAGTCTTCCAGGAAAGGCGGTTGTGATCTGTTGTGTTATCTCACTCTCATATAAAGAAAATCATAAACCTTTTGAGGTAGGGAATTCATGTATTCTCAATTGTTTTATGTGAAACTATAGAGTTAGCATGTTTTATCTCATTGGATCATAATGGAATTGACATAGTAAATATTTTAACAAAATAAAGAAATTGGTATCAATTGTATTTTATTGTATTTTATTTTGATAAATTGTGTGATATCTATGCTTGTCTTTTTTAACATGTTGTTCTTCAAGGAAATAGTTAAAAACATAATTAGGGATTAATTGAAATTATTTTTCAATGAAAAAGAGGCATGTAAATGAATATGAGTATTTTTGTTGTAAATTAATAATAATCAAATTGATGTAGTAAGAATCTTTAATTAATTTGTGATATCGATGGTAAATTTCTATTTAGGATTCCCATAGTCAGAACCTACTAATAATGGATCAGATAATTATATATGGATTAAATAGAGAGTTTATTGATAAAAGTTCATGTATTGTGGGGTTCTATGTTACCTTCTTTCTTGTAAGGTCGAGTGTCTTGTTCTTTGGAGCCATGAATACTCGTTATGCATAAAGGTTGATGCCTTGTTTAAAGTCCAAGAACCTAGTTGATATGATTTTTTCTTTCATGATGATGCTGTTGGGATGTGAGCTCAGATGACTATTGTGATATGTGTGGGAAGGTAGGCCTAGTGTTTGGGGTAGTATTTGACACCTAGAGTGGAGAGTTTCATTAGTTTGTACATGTGGGTGTCAGTGAGGATGCCAGAGATGATGAAATGTGATGGATGTGAATGATTGTATGCTTGCTGAATCATGTTGGATGTTCATCTACTTTACGTTCCCCACTTCTCTAGGCTGTTGGTCTTGCTTACCCTCCATCCAAAAATAGAAAAAGGCGTTTAGGGTATGCCACGTTATTTCCGTGTTTAGATTCCCAAGGGATGATGGGTCTACACTCCTACTATAGGTGGAAAAGAATTGATCGGTAGTTCATCTACTCACTATGTTGATACCCTTGTGTTTTGTAGCATAGAATTTTTTTCTAGAATTATTGGGAATATGGGAAAGTAAAATTCTTGTAAATAAATGATTTAATAAATGATGGTAAACCATGGGGTTGGATCTTGCTGCGATCCAATGTTGTGGTGATTTTTCTAGGAATTTGTTGACTTGGTTTGGTTATTCCTAGAGGGAATGCACCATTGGTGCGATGCTGATGAAATGTAATGTTAAATTAATAATAGTAAAATAATGGTTATATAATTAATTAACATAAATATAAACTGATAAAAAGGAATAAATTAATCTAATGTAGCTCGTTAAATGGTTGTGTTCTTATAGGATACATTGCCTTATCAGTGGAAACTAGAAGTCCGAGAGAAGTTAGTTATATTTGAGTCTAATACTGGGTTATGCCTATTGTGTAGTTGTGATCTATAGTATATTTTGTAATTTTTGTGTTTCAATACTCTAATCCACACCGTCGATTAGGGAAATTAACGCCCTGAGGATTCTGAGTCCTAGGGGGTTTTCCCTAACATTATAGTGGGATGATGGATGGCTGACTACCCTCTTTGGACCCACACTTTTGACTTGTTAGTTACTTGTACTGGTAGTAAAATTGGTAATTTTATCCCCTTATATGTGTGTAGAGGGCTGTAATGGCTTGTGTTTATTCAAACACATATATTCCAGATATAGTTTACTATGGACTACTATATATGTAACGTGTATATGATATGATGGCTTGAGGATCCTTACTTGGTGTATGGGCTGTAATGGATTGAGGTATAATGAAAAACGTATGACATGCATTATAAGATATTTGGTGGCTCCCAAAAACTATCTGGTTACTTTGGTTACATGGACGTGGTGGTTTTACTACATGATGTTCATATTATGGTGCTTTTCTAAGGTGTCTGTGGGAATGCCTTTCTAGAGAGAGATTTTTAGGACGTGCGATGTTGGGGAAAAGTGGTAAACTGATGGGGAAGTGGTAGTAGGGTACCATTGATATTCTTTATTATATTATATACTCTTGTATGCGATACATGGTGAGGATAGCCATGGTGAGGCAGGGAACATAGTATAAATTTTTAGGTGATGAGTTTGTTTCACTTGTTGTTCACTTTGATTTAGCATGTTTTATTTACTTTTTCATGAGAGTCTCTGGGGAGGATCCTATTGAGTATACTGTTATACTCATCCTACATATATATAAACTATTTTTAGGTAAGTTGGAGTATTTTGGAGATCAGACTGGTTACTAATATCTTGGGGTTATAAGATCTATTCATGATTTATGGTCGATGATATTTTTATTTTCCATTGGTACTTACAGTTTTCCCTTTCAGTTGTAGTCATTTTTATTGACATTACATATCTGTACATGGGATTAATTTTATATTGCAGCCTGAATTGGATTTAGTTGGTGTTTCTATTATCTCTCTCTTTTCCATGTGTTATCATAGAGAGTAATGTCCTTCATTTTTGTGGCTACCATACCCTCAGTGCTAGTCGCCAACCCGGGGCCTACTGGAGACAAGGCTTGGTGTTCACTATCACACTTCTCACTTTTCTAGCCCAAGAGGGGTACACTTTGTGGGGAGGGGTCATGGAACTGTCTATATATCACTACATATCATATATCATATATCATATATTATAGTAATAAAACATCAAGGGTACCATGCAACTGCTTCCCCACAGGTCTGTAGCTATGCCCCAATGTCTCACAGCTTTATATATCTCTCTTCAAAATAGGAAATCCTGAAGACACCCTGGCAATGTATCACAACATTCAAATCTTTCATCATATCATCCCATCCACATCTCCTTATATATAGTAATAAAGTAGTTTTTGTGTGACACCATGGTCTATAAAATGTGTATCATACATTATATATTAGACCTCAAGCCATTATGGCCCATACACAGAGTAAGGTACCTCAAGACATTACAGCTTATACCCTTGATTCCTATAATAACTAATTGGATACTATATATGGAGATACATGTACGTACAATAACCAGAAACCATTATATCCCTCTACACACATATATTGGTAGTCTAACCATCATACATATCAGTATATAATACCACAAAAATAAGAGAGTGGGCTAAGAGGGGGTATTATTCTCAGGTAAGAACAGGTATAATCCATCCATCCTCCCATGGGATATTGGGGATAACACACTCTTAGAATCCATAGGATTCAACTGCATCCACAACCTTGGTTCCCATTTTCGATTAAAGTGGCTAACATGAAAATAAAAAATAGAATTCTCAGGTAAAAGGGGGTAGTCATCCATCTATCCTCCCATGGGATATTATGGAAAACACCCTCCCAAAATCCATAGGTTTTAAATGTTTCCACAACCTTGGGCCTCCCCACCCATATCTAATCAGTCACCCTAGACTAATCCATCCCAAACTCACATAAAAACACATAATAAAGTTCTCATGTAGATCACATAGAAGGAAATATCCCACAAGCATTTCCAACATAGCAATCTCATCTATAAAAAAAGGATTTCAACCTTCACACATAAATAGGATTTCAAGACCCTAAACACAAGGCATCCAGCCATTATGAATGAATGGGAAATATCATCCCTAAAGAATTATATTTATCAAATAACAAGTTAATAATCAATCATGAATTAATTAATTCATTATTCATGGGTTCGAACTATGAGAAACCTAGTACTTAACTTATCTCAAGATATGTCAATTATGTAAACATGCACTTAACATACAACTCGTTTCATCGAACCATGTGGAGGAAAACACCCAATTTAACTTGAATTTTTACTCTTTTTTCATTTCCAATCACTATAGATTCAAACTCTTAACTGATTCCAATATCCCATGAAATAAAATATTCAATCAAACATGCACACATTCATTAATTTTAAATCCATCAAATTATAAGAACACTAGAATATAAACACGCCGATTCATTAAAACTAAATCTAATTAACCAATTCATTATAGATTTACATTATTTATCCAATTTAACAAAATTAAACATGCTAAAACAATCATAAGAACTTGCTAAAAAACATAACATAGATATAACACTATCTATAAAATCAATAGGCAAACAATTATCATATTATAAAACACAAACATGTGATTGCTATTAAATTTCTTTATTAATCTACTTAAATCACAATTAGGTTAATTTTGTTGTCATCAAAAAGGATAAATCATGATAAATTTATAATTTCATGTAAATAAATTAGAGAATCAGTGAATCACCTATATCAAAAGTGTCAATGTTCTTCACATAAGAACGAATCAATGTTGTGGATCTCTGATCACCTCTCCTATAAGAAATTGCATCCATCAAGGGATCACGTTCCATAACTATGTCAACAAATAACCAAAAATAATTCATTATAATTATTTATAGAAACCTCTATAACATGGAAACAGTAAATGTAAGGAAACAGTATCAGATAGGGACAAAATGCTAGAAATAAGAGTCAGATCTTACCTTGGATCACTATGGATGGATCTCTAGAATTTGGGGATGAATCCCTATCAACATGGGATTCAAAGAATTAAAAAAACTATGTTAGGTAACCTAGGGTTAGAAAGGAATGAGTGGGATAAAACTGAGTTCAAATGGGATTGGTTTATTTATAGATAGTGTATTTGTTTGAGTACCACAATGCCACCCCATAGGACCACACCATAGCCTGTTGAAAAACAATAATACTATGGTGTAAAACCCATAGACCACGCCACAACCCCCGCCCCTCCCAGAGGGTCAAAATGTTTGTTTTAGGAACATAAAAAGATCATATGGAGAGTATTTCATACCATGATGTACCCTTAAGCATTTTACCAGAACCCACATTTTCTAACTGGGAGGTTACGTTGCAACCTAACCACCACGGCACAACTTCCCCTAAAAGGATGTAGCCCAAGAATACACCATAAGATTCACCTATTCCATATCAAGGAGGAAATGTAACAGCCATGATTTAATTGATAGTGGATCCACAATGTTCTATGATATATCCACTAGCTCCACGCCACAACCATATATGCTACGTCGTAGCCTAGGGTGCCACACAACACCCTCGCCATTTTTAAAAGTGGTTTAAGAATCCTGACTTATACATTATATATTATATTAACTTTAAATTATAATTCACTTTCTTACATTCCTCAAGGTATTTCATTCTTAGATTTTTTGATTGTTTGTTCATAATTCTTACATTAAAAAACCATATATTACAAATTAGATACGTGTATTTATTATCCATTTTTCCATAATACAAAAGCATTAAAAAAACATATTTTCCTTTCATGGAACATCTTCACAATTTTCATCTTGACTTCATCCTTGTATATAATAATAATATGGAATCCATTTTAAAATATGGTATTCTCTTAAGAAACTCATTAAGATACATAAAAAGAAATGAAATAATATGTTAGTACATGAATACTTATAGAAATTTACCTTTTTCAAAATAAACATTATTCTCAAAATAAAAATTTTCTTACCTAATAAATTAACTCCTCTGCCAAAATATTTTAATAATAAATTTAATAATAAATATTAATGAAAACAATAAGACTCATAAAAGTTTTTTAAATCATTATTTTTTCACAATGTTATACTTTTCAGCCTTACAAGGGAGCATATACTTATTTACCTTGTGGAATTATAATATTTACATAAAATCCCATAACAAGTATAGATAAATTATAGAGGTATATTTGGGAACACTTTTTATATCACCCATACAAGTATAATAACATTTATGGTTACACATAGAATAACCATAACAGTTAAACATAAATTAATCATAAATAATTCCCTAGAACTAAAACTAAGTAAATAATATCATTCACTATAAAAACATTCTTTTCACCCACAAGAAAACATTTTCAGATATTGATATATACATTTCCTTTAAAACCCATTTTTCAAAACTAAAATTCCAAAAAAATGAAGTAAGGTTTCTCTATAAATAAAACAAAATTTTTTATAATGTAAAAAACAAAAAATAATGATTATATTGGATGGAAAAGTAATTATTGTACACATTAAAATTGAATAATCCTTTTTTCTTTTGTAAAGAATGTCAAAACATTCCATTAAAAGATTCCATTTAAAAACATTTTACTGAAATTAAAAACTGACATAATATTTATTTTAAAATTATTTTATGTCAACATAATTACATCCATTAAATAACATTAAAAATATTTACATGAAAGAAAAAAATTAAGGTAAACTTTAAAACACATATTTAAACAAAGTCTCTCACCTTGAGCCCAGATCGTTTTGTACATTCTTATCTTACTAAATAATAATATTATGATAATTTTTTACTTTATTGAGAAATTTTTTTAGATATTTTTCTATGTTTTTATTCCTTTTATGTTACTTATTACCATGTCATAAAGAATCATTTATGTTTACTTCAAATGTTTTGATGATATTTATTACATAAGTCCAAAATGACTTCTGTAGGTTTAAAATAGTGAATGAGGTAATTATCCCATCATATCTAGAATATAAATCATGAAATAATTATAATTTTTATACATCAACTTTACTTTTGAAAACAATATTTAAATATTATTATAACAAATAAACTACCTTACAATCATGTAGACAGTAGGCTATATGTACTCATGAGTGACATTTCAATTTTTCAATGATCATTACAGAACGAAGGTAAGTATCATTTTATATTTTCATAATGATAATAATGTTATAAATATCATATATTTTTTAACTATACATATATATATCATCCATGTGATGTGGTGATGAGAAACGAATCGCATCACTTCATAAAGGTGGTAGTCCACACATATGCACAAACGACGTTATCTTTTTTGAATGAATGGAAATGTAAGAAAATATATGATACTTTATCCATTAAAAATGATATTTAATTCATGTATATAATATATACACATTAAATTAATCATTATAAATTGATGTGATTGACTATGATAGAAAATGAATTACATTGGTTTGTGAGGCAGTAGTCTTCTGTACACATAAATGATGAATTCCTTTCCCATTTGACAGAGGTTGGATATATATATTGGTTATGAAATTAACATAATAAATTATAATTATAGGGAGGATACTTTTATTGTTATTTTAGCATGGTGGAAGAATATTTAAAGGAGGTGGCAGAAGAAATAAAATGAAAAAATGTTGTAAAAAACTATACCTCTTGTTTGGAAAGTCTTTGTTTAATACATTAAGCCCTATAAGATTGGTATTATTCCTAAAAAAGAACTATCAAATGAGGTGATGTATTTTAGATTGTAATATGGGCAGGTCTTGTAAAATACAAATGGTTGTTTATTTTTCAATAAATGAGAAGAAGAAGAAGGTATCATTTATAAGATATGTGAGGGGAACTCTTAAATAGTTTTTATAATGTTAAATTAATATAAGTCAATTTAATGTCAAAATAGATCCAAATTGATAATATAAGAATATAATACGTGTATAGGTCTAAATAGTCTCATATAATGAAATTTTGACATGTTCGGATTAAGTTTTTACTTTTGTCTTTTAGTTTTAACTCCTCATTAATCATTTTCACACTTACAACAACAATATGGTTTTTTTACTCTTTTCGAGACAAGATAATTACTATAAATGGAAAAGCAGATCATAAATAGAATATGGTTGGTATTTTAAACCATATACCATTAGACTGGCTAGTGATGATATTTTTAGTAATTTTTAATCATTTAATAAATTATTATTTTCATAAGATATCAATAATGTCAATTTTAGAACTATTAATTTACCTAAATATTAACAACGTCATGGAAAAAAATAAACCAGAAAAATATATTTTCATACATATATAAGATTATATATTTATCTATAAAATTGATTTATATAATTAATTATTTCAAATTATATTATGTTTTATATTTTTAATATCATTTATATTATTTTTCCATAAATTGAATAATTACCCCCCTCAGTGTGGTGTAACCATATAAGGTAATTATTTGTTCAATAAAATTTAAAAATAAATAAACATGATAAAAATAAATCATTTATATTTAAATGAAATATTTAAAACTAAAAAAATTCTATTTTTATCCTCATTTTAAAAATACTTTAGTTATTAAAAACAAAAGTGTTCAATTTTTTACATTTCTTTATATAGAATATTATAAAGGTCATAATCATATCCAAATTGAAACAAAAGGTCATATAATAATAATATTGGATGATTATGGATGAAACAGAATCATAAAATAAAATTAATTCATTTTTATGCTATTTTTCCTAGCCATAAAAAATTATTTTTAACACTTCATTACCTGATTAACCCATTTTCGTGGTAACAAAAATTTCTAAGGTTATTATTTATAATGTACAAAAAATAAAAGAGGCCTATTTACCAAATTTTAACTCTATGATTTAAAATATGGAATTTATTTTTCAAAAGTTAAGAAATATAAAGGGTATAAGTTAATTTAATATTAAACTGATCAAGTGTGATGAAAACCAGTTTTTTAGAAAATACATTTTTTTGTAAAAACAATTTTATTCCAAATTAAAGTATAAAATTCATTAGAAATACCATAATTGGATTATTAATAATTAAAAATTAAGTAGTTAAACATTAAAACTAATATAAATTAGAATGTTAGTTTTTAAATAATTAAAAAAAACAGTTTTCAATAAAAATCAGTATTTTTAAATATTCATTGAAAAATTAATATTTTCATAAAAATACTACAATTTTACCCTAACATTATTTTTCCTGATATTTATTAGAATTATTTTTATTTTATCTAATAAAATTTCTTATAGTTTTAGAAATTAATTATAATATTTAGGCATAAAAAGAAATAAAAATCATTTTTTTATGACAAGGTATTTTTAATGTATAAAATGACTTTTCTAGAAATTGACCGATTATTTATAAATAATTAATGAATAAATTATCATTGATTCATATCTGTAAATATATTTCATAATTAATCCAATCTTATTCATACTCGCTAAATCAATGTTTAGTTTCTAACAGTCATATTTAAATAATAATATTATGTGGTTCGTTTATGATTGGTATTGCATATTTTGTATTTTATTGAACATATCCATTCTTATAAAATATTGGGATATTATATTCTATCCAATTTAAAAAAATGATTTCCTCTCAATTTGAACATGAACTTGGTAATGAATAGTTTCCCATCTTAGATAAATTTTGTTGAAATCTCACATTGTAAAAAGGGCTAATAAAACATCCTCTTAAAAAGATGGAATGAAAATATGAAGGTCATCTGTAATAACACATAAATAGGTTTAAAAATTTTATAAAAATTATATTTAGGTGAAAATATACACATTTAAGAGAAAACTATAATCCATGGGCTGACAGAGAGTGATAGAGAACATGTTCAGGATAAAGTTAACAGCCACAAAATCATAAATTTGAAATGGGTGAAGAGACCATCAATTCACTGTAAATGATATTAATAAGATAAAATATTTGTTTCAAGTTAAATTTATCATAGTTTAAGAATTTATTTACCATATATACTAAGTACATTAGAAAATATACTTACATTAAATGTATAATTTCATTATTTAATAAATTTCAACTACAATCCCCTCTTTTTATCCAAATGGTTAGTATTGAATACATATTTTTTATACTTGAAGCACTAAAATAAACTTATATTGGATCATATACTTCCAAAAAAGGATAAAAATATATTGAGAAGAAAAAAAATATTTAGTGAAAGATAAGATAATTCCCAAAATGAAAAAACCTTTTTACGAACAAATAATATATTAATATCCAAATTTCAATAGTAATACCCAAATTTTAATCTAAATCAAATTGTAATTAAATATCCTTAAAATTATTCAATATGTCCCTCACTATGATTAAAACCCCATGATTAGAATTATTTGATCGCATATCTTTCAACATTTATCTTCATATAACATCAATAACTCTCAAAGTCAAATACATAAAATTTATATTCCCAAATTATATAATCTCCAAAATATGCTAATCATTTCCATAAACAAAATGTTTCACCATATATCCACATTAAAATCATATATGCTTCCAAAAATATAATTCAATGTTAAATATAGTCTCCTAATATTCTATTTACCTTAATCATATAATGTTCCGAAAAATATAGGGATCTTCTCTCAAAATTCACTTAACCACCAAATTACTTTTCAATGTCATGCTTATCCATAAAAGATACTACATGTCCCAAAAAGACACATAATCATTATTCTTAAAATTTTTGATAAAAAATGTCATACTAACCAGGATATCACATAGGTAAGTGGTAGGCATTGTAATCTTATCGATTGTGGGTTCAAGCCCAGTGGTATTTCCAAATGTGGCAGGTTTTTTCCCAGCATGTGTTTTACACCTTAACTTAAACAATACTAATGTTCCCAAAAATATGATGAAAATGCTCAAAATATCCTCAATAATAAAATATCAAATAAACCTAAATGATTATAAATATCTTTAAATCGATGATCATAAAAATAGAAGTGAATTCTTCTTAAAATAACTTTTTTTCACATGTTAATCTTAAGGGTAACATTTACCTCAAACATATAAAATAATTCAATAAAATTTTCCCAATGTATTCTCATCACATAAAACCACAAAAATGGGTTTCTAGTCATTTCAAATTATGATCAAATTTAAATATACCACTTCATAATATCTCTCAAATCCCAATATGATGATACCATAATATTTCAATGTTATTCATTAACCATGATTTTCAATCTTATTCCTTAATAAATACTTCTGATAAAAATATATGAATAATTTCCTTACATTAAAAAATATTAAAACATGAGACATGATATGACCCTTACCTTTCATATGTCATTTGTAGTTTCATCATCTTCTTCAATAGTGAAATTAGGCATTTCTAAACATTAGTTTGTATAGACTTGATGGTATTTCCTTTGAGACTTCCCCCCTAGGACATTGATTTTTAAAATTCCCATATTATACGTATTCAAAATATTCATATAATTCCTTGGAATAACTTTATTCCTATTCAAATCATTAACAGAATGATTCATTTTTTGACATGGAATATTACTTCTTTATTCCATCCTTTACCACACATAAAACATATTCGTATTCATTTAAGAAATTTTCCTAGGGGCTTATTGAAACATTCTTGTCATAGGTCATCAAATATGTTTACCTTTATGACTTTTATCACCAAAACACTAGCAGAACTGCATTTTTATCTTATTTGATGCTTGGAAAACTCAAATAGTTTGAAGTTGTTAATTATAAATCCTGATATATGGTTAAGAATAACCAATATTGTTTTTATTAAAACTAGTATCCCATTTGGTTTATGATTTAAAAACCACCCTATTTTTCATCACATCCATTGTTACTATCATTCCTACTGAATTTATCAATTTACTAAAATAAAAAATATTATTATTAGCATATCAATAAAATTTCAATAAAAAATCTTATGAGAATGATAAAAATTAAGATATCTTTTACATGGTATATTAAAATCATTTATATTTATATAAAACAACCATAATTCTCCCTAACATACAATCATTTTTTATTATAGAGGACATTTAACTTATTTTTAAATGATATCATAACCTCTAAAAATTATCCAAACCATATCTCTGATACTAACTATAAGGACCCAACAATATATATTAAATATTCTAGTGATTTTATACTAGAATTCACTTTATCACATTCCAATAGATCTTTTAGGTTTATATTTTTATAGAGATAGGTTATAAATCATACACAAAACCGTATATATTATAATGTTTACACTACTATTGAGTATTAATTTTACCTGTGTAAAAAAACATTTAAAAAAGAAACATGTCTTATTTTCATGACACATATTCACAATTTTCAACTGGAAGTCATCCTTGAACCTAATAATCCCATGAAAAAAAATTAAAATATGGGATGGGCATGAGAATCTCAGTATGAGACATAAAAAAGAAAAAATAAATTGTTAGACCCTAAATACTTATAGAAATTTTCATTTTTTAATCTTAAATTTGGGCTCAATATAAAAATTTTATTACCTATGAAATCAACTTATCTTCCAAAATATTTTAATAAAACATCTCATATGAATTATTAAATGTAAAATAAAACACATAAAGGTTTTTTTAAATCATGAAAAACTCTTAATATATTTTTCACAAAGTTATACATTTAAATATTACAAAGTATTATATACTTACCTTTACCATATAAAATGATATGATTTCTCTTGAAACCCATAGAAATCATAGTTAAATAATATAGGTAAGTTGGGGAATATTTTTCATATCACCCTTAGAAATAGAATAACCTTCATGGTTTCATAGAGAATAACTATCATAGTTACACATAAAATAACCGTCGTGATTACAATTAGAATAATCATTGTATTATATTCCCATAATATCTTAGGATAAACCTAACTAGTTAACTCTAACCCCTTAACAAATGAATTAGAGAGATATAATTGGATCACCCACCCTTGGTTTATAAAAAACCACCCATTTTTATAAAAAAATTCCAAAAACCATAAAATAATCCATAAAATATTTCATCATAAAAATGTTCTTGCCACCCATAAGAAAGTACTTCCTGTTATTGATATATCCCTTTCCATTAAAACCCATTTTTGAAAAATAAATTCCTTAATCGAAGAGAAATATTGTTTTTATTTGAATATAACATGAATTATTATGAAGGAATAAAAACATAAAAAATGGTTATAGTGGAGGGAAATGTCATTTTCATTATATACATTAAGACAAAGCATTTATTTTCCTTTTGTAATCAAAGTGAAAACATTAAATAAAATTATTCCTTATTAAAATACATGAAATAAATTAAAAAGATACACAAAGGTAGTTTATAATTCTTTTATGTATATATAAATACATCCATAAAATAATATTAAAAATATGGATGCCGAATAAAAAAAATTAAGGAAAACGTTTATAAAAAATATTTTTAAAAGAAAGTCCCTTACCTTAAGTCTGACACATCATGTAAGTTTTTTATCTTTTTGAATAATAATCTTCTGTTAATTATTTAATTTCTTGAGAAAAATTTTCATGATTACTATTCCCCTTATATCACCTATTACCATGTAATATACAATTAATTTACCTACTATGTTCATGTTGATCGTTTTGATGATATTTAATACATAAGTTGAAAATGACTTCGCATGGTTGATTATGTTCAAAGTGGTCATTATTCCATAATAAATTGAATATTAATCATGAAATAATTATTATTTTTATACATAAATTATAATTTTGAAAATAATCATGAAAAATGATCATAAAAAATGAACTACGTTACAATCATGGAGATGATAGGTCGTATATAAACATTACTAATGTTTTCATTTTTCATTGATAAATATGGAAAAAAATGTAAGAAACATTTTATCTTTATATAATAATAATCATATCATAAATATAATTTTATTTATTTAATATCCCTAAAACACTTATATATGTATCATCCATGTGATGCGGTGATGAAAAACGAATCACATTGCATTATGGAGGTGGTAGTCCACACATACGCATGAACGACGCTATCATTTTTCAATGAATGGAAAGGTAAAAAATTATAGGTTATTTAATCCTTTATTATTTATAAACAAGTTATGAATAAAATATATATTCGCATTAAATACATAATTATAACGAGCTATGAGAGGCGGTAATGGAAAATGAATTACATCATTTTGCAAGGCGGTAGTATTCCGTACACACGAATGATGAATTCATTTCCCATTTTATGAGGTCAAAGATGGATATAAGTTATTATATTAACATAAAAATATCTAATTATATGTAGGATACTGGTTTTATTATTTTATTATAGTTGAATAAAATTTTAAAGAGGTGAAAGAAGAAATAAATCTAATAAATGTTTCTAAAACCAATACACCATGTTTGCAATGTCTCCTGTGGTTAATACCTTAAGCCCTATAAGGTAGGTATTCTGCGTAAAAAAGTCCTCTAGAATGAAGGAATGGTTTAATTAAATGGATTTGGGTAGGAATTTTATGAACCAAATTGTTTTTATTTGTATATAGAAGAGGGGAAAATGTTCCCATTTATAAGAGAGGGGAGGGACACTCTTTGAATTTCATAAAATATTAAATTAATATATATTAATTTTAATGTTAAAATGGATCCAAATTTATAATATAAAAATATAAAATGATAATTTTCCTAAATAATCTCATAAAAAATTATACATGTTTAGATCACATTTTTATACATATCTTATGGTTTTAACCCATGTTAACCCATTTCACACGTACCTCGACATCATGGGTTTTTACTAATTATGGGTCAAGATAATTACTATAAATGGATAAAATCCCATAAATGGATTCATTTTTATATTTTTAAGTATATCTTAATTACTTGGCTTAATATAAGATTTTTAGGAAATTTTAATCATTTCATAAAAAATTATTTTCATAAAATTTCTATAATTTCAATTTTAGAACTATTCATTTACTTTGAAATTAATAAAATAAATGAAAAAAAACAAATAAAATATTTTCATAAATCCATAAGAAGTTATATTTATCTATAAAATTCGTGTATATCATTAATTATTTTAAATTATATTCCTTTTTATATTTTTAACATTATTTATTTATTTATTTATTTATTAAATAATTACTACATTAGTGTTGTGAAAGCATTTGAGATAATTATTTCATTAGTGAAAATTAAATATAAATTACCATGATGAAGGTAAACCATTTATATTTTAAATTAATCATTACAATCAAACATAAGATTTTCTTATTACCATGTTAAAACTATTATAGTGATTAAAAACAAAGTGATATGTTTTACTTTTCAATACATGTAATATTATAAATGGCATAATCACATCCTAACCATAATTTCTTGATTTCATCTTAGTCTTGGTCTAGGGAAAACCCTAGTGAAGATACCTCACTTATAAACATATATAAATGGGCTTCATATGGGAGACTTCTACTTTCATATATCATTCTTCCTACTTCCATTATTTATATTGAAATAGGGTTACTTTAATTTATACTATATAATTCTAAAGGTATCATTTAATGGTCATATTCAATATTCAAAATATATCAATGTTTTTTTATTTAGTTTTGTATAGTTTTTTTTAAAATGGAATTATATATATTATTTATTTTAGAAGAATATTTAGTGAAATATCACATCATTATATGCCTAAACCTTGACATCCATGGTATTGATTCATTACCTCTATTAATATTCCATTGCTATCCATGACTGAAATTTCAAATATTTTACACAAGACCCAGAAAAAAAATCACACCAAACCCAACAATCTCTCACTTTAGAATTATTTTCCTAAACTGAGTCCAAGAATATTCCACTTGAAGACCATTCTCAATATCACACCAAAGTCTCATTGATCATTATATATTCACTATAATTTTACAAAAAACATATGGTTCTCCACACCATGATTCCATCTAATCATTAAGGCTCTCACTAAATTAAATCCTCCTTCAACCTTGAAAACCAAAATATTTCATTCTATTGCCTCTGAAAAACTCATCTAAATGCAGCCATGTACTTTCTCTAAAGAAATCAGAAAACCAAGTGTTTATCCTACAACATTGTTGAACCTCCATCAATAATAGTAAACATGAATTATTTCCATGTTGTTGGGATTCCAAATGAATTCTTCTTAAACTTTGATCATTTCCCTACAACTTGAGAGCTTTTGAAGGGTCTAGGATCCATACCAATCATTGAGGTTTTAGATCTGATGATTAAGGATTAGTTTTTTGGGGCCATTCAAGCTAGGATGACACCATGGTGTTTCAAGTATGACTGGAAATTGTTGAGGAGATATTTATATTGGTATGTGCGGCATGTTAGGGATCCCCTTAGGGGTGAAATAATAACTAAGGATGGGTTGAATTCAAGGGAGGCCAGCTGAGAATTTCATATGATGAGATTTTTTCCAAGGTTTTTCTTGTATAGAAGTAGTCCCTTATAGGGTATATTATTCTTGGTATGTTCATAAGGACCACTAAGAATTCCATTTTTGACATGTTTATACTTTTGGATACCCCTACAGACACACAATTGATTGAGGATATATGGTTTAACATTAACGGTCGCATGGATTTGTTTCCCATTTCGGTTTGGTATCATGTTTTAGATGGGATAGGGGAGCCCATCATAGAATATCGTATCCTATATTTATGGTTGTACTTGTGGGTGAGTTAACGATCATGGTTGGGTTGGGGTTGAGTCATCATTTGAGCTTTCGTATATCAGGTGTGGCAGGGGAATTGAGATGGTTGTGATCTAGGGGACCATGAGAGCCCCATGTTTTGGATAACCCATGTAGGGACCCAAGCATGATGTACATGGAAATTACATTAATATTGTGGAATAATTAATAAATAACAAGAACCAACACTCAAGGACCGTAATAGTTTAGTGTCTTTAGAAAGTCAGAACATAATCTTCTAATCATGGTGAAAGATCATCAAAATATCCCATAAAGATCATCCCCCTTTGTTTTCTTACCTAAAACCATTATTTAAATCCTGGGGAAAAGAAAAAATATAAAGGGTGAGATCGGATTCTCAGTAAGGGTATTCATGGGGAAAATAAAACAAATCATATACATTTGAACTTAAAAAACATGAACATAAAGATTAAACATCAAAATATTGAGAAATAAATCTTGGCAGTGCATAAGGAATAGATCATAAAGTAAAATTAATCATGATAAAATTGAATGGGAATAAGACATGTAATTGTGGAAATCCATTAATCACATGATATGATTTCCACAGTATCCAGGGCATTGTTTCCAAGACCATCTTAGAGGACAAAGTCCCTTACTGAATCGAGTTCACTCCTCGTTCCAGTCCTGTATCACTAAACTGGATTAACTATTCATTCCATCCATGTCTATATCATGAAATATAAATATTTACCCAATGCATTGGAGGGAGATATAGGTCCCACCCATCTCATAATGAAATAATTCTTTCGTGTGCCACAAATTAAATATAAATCATTCATCGTAACCCAAAGAATAAAATGGATTTCATAAACATCATCCCATCATATC
Organism: Viscum album; assembly: GCA_963277665.1. NCBI lineage: Eukaryota > Viridiplantae > Streptophyta > Magnoliopsida > Santalales > Viscaceae > Viscum > Viscum album. The sequence goes on from OY728164.1 coordinate 1,825,396,908, forward strand.
ATGATCCATATAAAAAAATGGATATCATTTCATCATAGGAAAAAATAAAACCATGTAAAAAATAGTGACACTATACATAAAACATAAACATACTAAATAATGTTATCTTAGATGGAAAATAGTTTGGATAAAACATTTGATATGAATTCTTGAGGAAAATATCATTTCTTCTTAAAAATCATTTTATATTTTCAACATGCCATGAAAATATAAAAGAAATGGATTTTTTTGAAAATATTCTTGAAATCGTGTAGATAATGATTCATGAAAATAATAGGTTACTAAACCATAAAAATCCGTTCATGCTGTATAATTTAATAAAACATTCTCCTCGTACTTTTTTTGGAAAGGTCAAAAAGATCCTCGTATGGTAAACCAAAGAAAGATTCCTTCCATAACACAATGTAAAAGTCAAAGAGGGGTAAACATGACTTTAAAAAAAATTAAGAATATTAAACACTTTATTAAAAACATTTTTATGGACATGGATGAAAAATATAACCCCAGTAAATACTTACATATAAGTAATCCTGGATAAAAATGAGATTGTAAAATTATCCCTTGTGTTATGTATGATATGATTCGTATGTATCAGAGCCTCCTATATTTATGATATCATATATGGTTCCCTAATGACTTTATATTACCTGTTCTTTTGTTAATTCCATGTTAAAGTAGCGTTTTTGGTAAAATCGTTTCACTTATCGTATGTATTTGGACTTGGGGTTCTTGATATTATTATTAATTATATAATGATTTACTTACGTCCAGTTTTTAGAACATGATTTATATATCATATATATTCAGTATATATATATATATATTATAGATATATGAAATGAATCACACCGTTCGTGGAGACGGTAGGCCATACGTAGGCAAGAATGTAGTTTTCCTTTCCTTATTGACTTGAATCGAACTAAGTAAATGACATATATATATACCTAAATCCCATAGAATTATTATATTATATATACCTTTATTATTCCTTATATATATACATTATAATAATTCATTAATGGTTAACATGGATAATAAATCTAATCGGGTCGTGGAGACGGTAATCCGTACGTACGCACGAGCGACGATATCATTCCCATAATTATTGAATGGAATTTGAGTGGATGATATAATATCTCAGAATCATTATGATGTTATAAAAACCATATATATTTATTCTTTACACCATTATACCCATCCAAGTAAGGCGGTGGTGGAAAAACAGATTACTCCACGGCGTGGAGACGGTATTCCGTACGTACGCACACACGGTGATTTCGTTTTCCATAGGATGGATAGAAGGTGAAATGGGATTGTTTGAAATTTATAATAACATATCAGTATATTATTGATACTTATGTTATTACTTTAAAATGAAACAACTAAATAATATGAAGTTGAAGAAGAAAGAAACATGAAAGAATCGGTAGAAAAGATTACCTCTTCTTCGACACAACTCTTTTAAGCTTCCTCTTAAGGAACTAGAGTTGGTATTTTGAGATGAAAAGAACCTCTATAATATCACTATAGAGGATTAGAAGAGAAATTTGCAGGGTTTGGCCGAGCTTTAAGGCACAAATGTGTGTGAAGAGGAGAGGGAGGAGCTTCCCTTATATAGGAGAGGAGAGGGGCACTATTTTAAATCTTGAAATTATTAATTAATAATATAATTAAACCCCACATAAAAACCACAAAAAATGACTCAATTCAAAGATGAAATGATATAGGGTTGTAATATCATCAACCAATAAAATATAGACACGTTTTATGTTTATTTAAAACCTTATCATTTTGATTTATCCTTATTTAATCTATTTAATTTTATTTGTGGTAATATATTCTAAATTTTAAATGGTTATAAATACATACTATTGTGTTTCAAAATGTCCATAACTAGATAATTTCTGGCATTTTTGAACATATAAATTTCAATTTATAATTTTTAAATATTTTTGTGAATTTTTAAACAATTTTATAATATCTTATTTTTATAACATAACAATAGTGTGAATTTTTAAAGTATTCATTTATTTGCATTTAAATAAAATCCACACAGAAGATATGTTCGAACAAAAATATATAATAGATTCATAACATGTCATATTTATCAACAAAATCATGTATAACATTAATTTATTCATAAATTATTTATTTTAATGATTTAATCCCATTTATTTGGTATTTCTCTTAATAAAATAATTACTAAATGTTTTTGTATAATTATTTAATATACATATTTGTTGCACAAAAATTAGAAATAAAGTACTATGATGAAGATAAATATTATAAATTTCATAATAATGTTTTTAATAAAATTTATAATCTTAAAATCGCAACATATAAATTGATATATTTATTAAATTATGAAGGTGACATCTTTGACATAATTTAAAATAAATTAATATAAAGGTCCTAATCGGTTTTATAAGGCTCCAAATGGTCCTAAAATCTACCGTTGGATGATTCAGGTATCCATATACTCGATAAAAAATTTTTGTTCAAGTTTCAGATCTTTTTGATAGGTATTGTTATTTTAATAAAAACTATATTATTGATTTTTGACTAAATAAATAATTTCTACATCATTAATGTATAAGATATTAAGGTAACTAAATATTTATTAAAAATAAAAAAGAAATTACCATGATAAAAGAAAAACATTTTAGATTTCAAATTAGTATTAGTAATCGATTTTATATTCTGTATAACCTTATATTAAAAATTATCTAATTATTAATGTTTGAGTGAGACATATTTTTCTTTCCTTTAAATAAATTAAATAAATGGTCTTAATGAAATACATTTGGGTTCCATCAAATTCCATTTATACCCTATTATGATTTTGGGTAAAATATAGTCATCCAATTATATTAAGACAAGTGTTAGGGTAATTTTATAATATTATCTTTACCCTTAATTACCCGATTTACCTTTAACAATGGTAAATAAAATTTACCGTAGTTACTATTCATAATGCCTAAAAATAAAAAGTAGCTTATGAAAATAATTTGGACTTACTAAATCCAAATATGGAATCCATTTTTCCAAATTCAAAACAAAAAAGTTGTAGTATTTAATTTCAAATTAATCCCACTGTTGAGAAAATGGGTTTTAAAAGTTAAAACGTTACAAAAGATTGAAATGTTTTTACTTATGAATTCAGTGTAAAATTAATTCTAATGACATAAATTATATTAAATGGTAAAAATATATTCTATTTATAACATAAAACCATATAATATTATAATTTAGCCATATAAATTATCTCTATGAAAAAAGTTGTTTTTAATTATAATTTAGCTTATTTTTACCATTCTTCAAAATTTGAAACTTATTAAAAAAATATAAAAAATTTATCCGAAGTAAATTTTAATATCCTAATTCAAAAGAATAATTTTATTTTGTCATATTTAACTTATAATGATGTCAAAAACTAGAATTTAATGTGGGTGTGCCATCAAAAGGCGGTAAAACTGCATTTTTTGAAAAATACTTATTTTACCTGAAAAATTTATTTTGTTCACATACCATGTTCTATAAAACGTGTAACATGAATTATAATACAAAATTAAATTTTTTTTTAATAGTACTCAAAAAGTCTATTTCATAATAATATTATATCAATATATTGTTGTGTAGTGAAACTCAGTATTGCGTACAACACAGGCTAATGAGGAAGGTTGCTCTTGCATGCAACACAATCCAGGAATAGTGTTTGTGTATAATATAAGATAATATGTTGTTTCATATAGCACAAACTAATTTTTTTTGTAGCGTACAACACAAGACATCAATGAAATTAAAATAATTTTCTTGATAAAATCTCAGGGTGTTACAGCCCAATGAAAGATCAGTACTTTCTCAGCGTTGGAAATGTTATATGTCCCCTTGTGGCCCAAATATAGATATTGAGATCCCATAGTTTCTATATTGGCATTTTATGGGATCGTGGGATCCCAAATATTTTTTGACCATGAGGTGTTCTGTGGTGATTTTTCATCAATTGAATAATGGGTTCGAGAGCTGGGTGATACTTACATGTGTGGCCTTTGAACTAGTCATTAGACCTGATATTTTTTTGGTTCTCTCCTTAGATGTTTGGTTGTGGTTATTTTTATGGTATGATAGGATAAATAAATTTAATAGGATTCAAAAAGAGTAAAAGGTAAAAAATGAGAAGAAGATTAGAGTATATTGTGATTTTCATGGTTTGGGAAATGATATTTGTGTCCATGGAGAGGTATAAAATTTACAATGATTGGGATTAGAATTACAAAGAAATTTTATAGTTTTACATACTCATATATTCCCTAAATCAGTTGAAAAATAAATAAGATAATGTAAATATGTCACAAACATCACTATAAGTATACTATGCTGCAACAATTGATGAATGGAAGTCTGTAGATCTATAGTAACAATGTTTCTAAATTCTATGATGATACACTAACCATGTAAAAATTCAGCACTATTATAGTTCCCTATTAAAGTGCAAGAGTGGTGGCTTGGTGTACATTTTAGTCCACTAGAATTCTACCCAACTTCATCCAACTAAATCCAGATACATCATTCTAATAGTTATATGGGTATTGGGAGATGATCGGGATATGGAGGAGAGATACCCTCACATAGCATAGTGGATACTTACCTATCTAGGGTTTGGGTGTCTGTGTTCCGAGAAATTTTGATGAACCAAGGTTATGGGCTCTACCATTCCTAAAAATTTATTTATTATAGAGATGATTAGTTTTGTAGGAATATTCTGTTCTAGATAAGTTCTTTTGGTGTTATTAGAGATTAATCTTATATTTGATATCAAGTCATTGGAGTCCTCGATCCTGGTATAATTTTTTATTGTTATCTTAGATTCACACAGTTACAACCTAGGGCCTGACATTCATGCTTGATACATTTTTAGACATCATAGAGTTTCATTGATGATATTGGGGATGCACCTGATTACGGGAAGTTAGGCTATCCATGTGTTGTAGGTCCTCTAGTGTGGGACAAATCTATGGTAGATTTACCTCGGATGTCATACTATATCTCGGGGTTGGAATTTATTTGTTTAGCCCAATTTTTTTGGGCTGTTTATTTTGTTCCAAATATAATTAATTTTTGACTAGTTTTGGTATATCACATGTTCATATAATTATTTTTTATAGTAGATTATAAGTTTACTGTTGGTGGAGACCTATTTATATTTCTTTCTCACCCCCTATATATGCCCCTTGGTTTTCACGAAGACTCTTATGTATCATGTTCTAATGGAGACTAATAGAGGAAATAGTCATTTGAAATTATCCTATCACAAAACCATAAATTTATGATTAGTTAAAATAACATTTTTTTCATATTAAGTAAAGTAAATGGATAACATTTTGTTAGAAAATACTCTTCCTCGATTTGAGGGTTTCTTCTATTATCCAGATAATTACATGAGAAAATAAAAATACTTTATTACTTCACATATGATAATATCATCCTATGTTTGTTCTTCTGTCCATCCCTACTTCATTTCATAAATCTAGATATGGATATTCAAGGAAAAAAATTATTCTTAAATCACTTTTATGAATCACAAGATCCACAAGTATTTCCATCAAACATTAAAGGTTTACTGAAACCAACATTATTATCACATGATATCCAATTTGATAAATAATAATTTAACCAAAAATAATAATATCCAACATTCAACATATTCCATTCCATAAGTAACTAATCATAATAATAATAAAAAATATGACTATCTAAATTTAAAGGCCAAATATTTGATAAGGGCATTCATTAAATTTCCAAAAAAACGTAATATAAGATTTCCCCAAATAATGTAGCTCTTGTTTTCACATACCAAATATATGAATCCATTGATATCATTTAAACCTTTATGAAAAACATGCACACTTTAAAGAGTAAATTCACAGGTTATTGTATACATTCCATAAATCCAAAACATCTAGTAAAACATAAAATCACTAACCACCTTCACGGTCACCAATACTATCCCATAAACATATATTTTTTATTATTTCAACATAAATCACCAAATTAGGGATATCTTTCCCAGATCATGTTTTTTCCAAAAGATGAAATTAAAATTGAATCACTTCTCTTGATTATTGTTGGTATTCAACACATGCTTCCAATTCCTTAAAGAAGAAGTAAGACAGGAAAATCCTTATTTATTTTATAACTATTATTACTAGTAAATCAATGAAAAAATAATGCGAATAAATAATTCATAAATCCAAACACAACTATATTAATAATTTCTCTTGGTCTATGATAGTATTATAAGCTTAACCATGATACATCATACTCTTTTGGGGTATATTCCTTTTATGCTTGAGACATTGATATTTGTAGTGTCTCTTCTCATTATATAAGAATACATTCACATAGGAATCCTTTTTATTAACCTTTAAATCAAAAAAATAATGGCCTTTCTTTCCAAACATCTAGAAAATTATCATTCATTTTAAGCAAGTACTTCAGTTTTTCATTATAGAATTATCACATGTGGGAAAATGATAATTTCTCATAATTCATTTATCCTTATTTTTAATAGTTGTAATCTTGTTCTAATTCTTCCCTAAAATTCTATAATACATTGATAATTATTTCTTGGAATCCTTATTATATTATACTATTCCATCATTTGATGATAATGTTTGGGTGAACTTTTTTCCTTTGAAATACTGGCATAAGACTAAAAAAGATATGATCCTTCTTAATCTTTGGATCATCTTCAATGTTGAGGTTCCCATTCATTTTATTAGGATTCATTTAGAAATGATTAAATATACTATATTATATTATATCATTATGAAACATAATTTATAATCCCAAAATTAGTGAAATACGTAGAATGAATTGGAAGTTTTATTTATAGCTAATCTCATAAACTTAGTTTTTTCGGGATATTATTATATAGTTATCCTCCAATTATATCATAGGGTCAAATTCCATAATATATTTTTTATTAAATCTAGTTCCCAAGGGTTTTACTAAACCCACTATAATAACAACTGTAATGACCCTAACTCCAGTAGCCCAATGCTACTGACTTGCATCATTACATTGGTACTGTGTATAAGAGATTTCATCCCAATGGACTGAATAGTTTATTAGTCTTGGTAAACTAGATATATAATTAAAACTAACATTATATGGAAAACATTAAATCACAAAGAATTTACTTCTACAAATCCATTTTTGTCATAGTATATCCCTACATAATAACCATAAAACACATACTCATATGTTAGTGAAAATAATACTTAACAAATAAGTGAGCTCAAATGTAGTGTAAGGGTATAAAAACTGTGGAATCTATCATAAAAAATTCGGCTAATTTTTTTTGTAATGTGAATAAATAATACACAAGCCAATTAATTAAAAACTTGAGCATAATATGAAAGGAATAAAAGATGATCAAATAATTCCATATAAATAGTTATATGAGAATGAAACATAACCATGGTTATTCTGGAAGTTGAATAAACAAATCGAATATAAATTAATAGTATAATAATTAAGGAATTCATAATGTGGGACATCATAAACAAATCATGAAATCCTCGTCCAAGAAGTCTATATAATTCGGTAAGTCCTCAGTCAAAACCCGTTAATGTTTGTCTCATAAGACCTATCGATGCATCGATAGGATATAGCGTGCACCGCACAAAACTTAATAAGTCCATTGAATTCCTAATATGAAAGTAGTTAAATATAATCAACATATACAATCATATTTCAACTAGCATAGGAAATGTAAATACTATTCCTATACAATAATCATATTCATAAACCATCTAGAGGAATATAGTGAATGGTGTCAAAATAGTACATCCTTAGTCACATTGATCATAAATAATTCCATAAAATATAGTAAATAGTATCATAAGAGATAAACCAAAATTACACATATTATTCAACAATGTATTTTCAGATAGATAAGATCACAATAAAAATATTGAGGAAAATACCCTTTTTAACTTCGAAATCAATTATTCTTAAACAATTTGACAATTAATAGAGAAAAAATTTCTTTGAAAATGTACTTGTAATATTGTTAATGAATATTCAAAAAAATTAATTCATCATGAATGTGGGAAAATACACTAATTATTTATATGTTTAAAAAAACCCTTTAAATTTTAAAAAAAATTCCAAATAGAATGCATAGAAAGTATCTTTTAAAAAATCCATTGAATGAAATTAAAAATATAAATAAAACATATTATATACTCCTTTTATATCCATATAAATAAATATTTAAAATAATATCAAGAATATTGACCTGGAGAAAAGTATTTTGAAATTAAATATTTAAATATTAAAATTGTCTCATTCCACTTTGAACATTTAAATCATAAGCACATGGAAAGAATAAAATTTAACAAAAAATTAAAAAATTGAGAATAAATAAGTTCATGATATGAAAATTAAAAGGGTCTATATATGCACCTCATAAAATAAGGTAGGTGTATAACATGAAAATACACCTCAATGAACGGATATTGAGAAGAAATCTCTTACCACATTGTAATCAGTCAAATTATATGCCCCATTAAATTAATGATCATAAAATAATACATTTAATACCATGAATATAAAAATATTCAATATATTATATAACAAATGTAATTATACATAATTCAGAAAAAAAATAAATAATATATGAATAAATAATATATCTCTCGGAAGTAAAAGTGAGACGAGAAAGCTTTATTTTAGGTTCATTTTCCACTGTATCTATCTGAACCTCATATATAATGGTTTTAAACATATTATTAAGTTATAATAAATTCATATTAATATTTATGGTATCATATAATATCAAATTATAATGTTTTACCACTTTTTTATTAATAATATGTATCTATATCTCTATTTTGGGTGTTAATTTCACTATTTCCCATGCTTGTTTTGTCATAAAATTCTCGGTTCTCTTCCATAGGGTATAAATCCAAAAACTTTCACCATATTTTTAATTTAATAAATATGAAATTTAATTTGTTAATGAATTTTTTTAACCATTTTTTAATGTGGAACATAGAAAATGAATTACACCGCTACGTGGAGATGGTTAACCATATGTACGCATGTGCGGTGCTTTTATTTTTTTGGATGGAAAAAAGATAGAATATAGTTGTTTCATAATAATAAAAACATATAAGTATAAATATTATACTATAGATATTATTTAATAAGGTAAAAACACATTAAGAGTAAGTAAAAGATGAAATTAATTTGTATGAGTTGGTAAAAACAATTACCTCTTATTCGGTCGACTTTTTTTAGATCTCTTATAAAAGGATATAGAGTTGGTCTTTTTGGAGTACCAAGACCTCAATAACATGGATAAGAATGTTATTTGAAGATATTTATAGAGTTTTCTTTGAGATATAAATATCATGGTGGTAAAATGAAATGAATGAAATATTTCCCCTTTATAATTGATATGAGGGGCACCACGGGAAAATCTCAAAATATTAAATTATAATAAATTTAATTTCCATCCAAATACAACAAAATCGATAAAAAAATATTATATAAGATGAGATAATGTTTTAATATCATAAAATAATAAAATTTATACATGTTTTTTTTTATTATTAACCTTATCACTTTGATTGACTTTAGTTGACATTTTTTAATTTTAATAATAGTAAAAATTTATTTAATATTAAGAGGAGGTAATTTTTACAAATAAACATTCAATTGGACTATAAAAGAATAATTCATGACATTTTAGACCAAATAATAATCATTTTGTTAAAAAAAATTCTGATTTTTAAATTATTTTAAAAAATATAATTTTGATAAATTATCAATAGTGTCAATTTTGACACTATCCATTACCTTGTACTTAAGAAAAACATTCCAGCAAGATAACTTCCAACCAAAAAAATTAATACACCCGAATGTGAAATAATCATCCAAAATTTTTTGGATAACATTAATTAATTCAAATTTTATTTAGTTTAATATTTTTAATATCATTTATTTTATTGTTTTATTAATAAAGTATTTACTGAATCATCATTGTATAATTATCTAAGGTTATTATGTATTCACTAAAAAATAAAAATAAAATACAATAATATATATAAATATGTTAGATTTATAAATAATATCAATAGTCAAATATATCTTCTGAATAACATCATGTCAAAAATAATATATTTACTAAAATATGAATGTGACATATTTATCTTTTCTTTAAATAAAATATTATATATATCATAATCTCAACCAAATGGTACCCAAAAAACAAAAACAAATCAATATAATGATTATAAGTTTGTTCATTTTAATATGGATACTTTTATTCATACACAACCTACCTTTTTCTACATATGGACACATAAGATATATAAAAGACAATGAAAATGAAATTTGTGATTTTATTTAAATTAAATAATATAAAAGTAATTATCATGTGAAAGTGTCCATTAAATAACGAAAATTATAAAATAAGGTGTTAAGGGTTGAATATAAATCATTTAATAAAATATTAGAATGTGTTAGGGTAATTTTATAATCATTATAATTTTATTTTTAACCTAAATTACTTATTTTACCCCTTACTATGGTAATAAAAATTTACTGATGTGACTATTCATCTTGAAAAAAAATAATATAATTCCATTTAATAAATTTATATATTATTAATCCAAATATAACATCCATTTTTAAATATTCTAAAAATATATTTTTTTGAATTAAATTAAATATTAATCCCACAAAACGTAAATAAAAAAAGTTTTATTAAAAATGTATTTTTAAGTAAGAAAATGTACTTATAACAAATTAATATATAAGGGTTATTAAAGATAAATTTATTGTATAATTTATAACTATATAGTTTTAAAGTTCCATTTATATCAAATTCAAATCATAAAGAGGCTTTAATACAATAAAAATGTCAATTTTATAAAAAAATGGTATTTCTTAGTATTCACCATAAAATAAATATTTTTTTTACAAACACCAAAAAATAACCCTTATATAATTTTTAAATTTCTATATTAAAAATTATTTTTATTTTTTCAAATTGAATTTATACGTTTCAAAATTAAGATTTAAAAAAATTGTACCTTTAAAAGGTGGTGAAACTCCCTTTAGAAAAATGTAGTCTTTTATACGTAAAATTGGATATATTCGTATCATATTCCTTTAAAAATATTTTGGATGTATGTAAATAATATTTTATTGAATATAAAATATATAAATATCCAAATTTTATTAATTCAATTCATTCTCTCCAATTTAACAACTGGGTTATAATGGTCACATTTTAAATAGGATATCACGGTTTTAAACTCGGTGTTGAGTGAAAAATAAGATTTCAAATATGTTAAATTTAAAAAGAAACATGCCATAAAATCATGATGTGTTACACTCTCTCGTACATTGATAAACAATTTCATTAAAATTTTAATTTGTACTTCAAAATTCAAAGGTAGATACTTAAAAATTCTTTTATGGGAAATCCCACATTGTAAAAAAGGATTATAAAACTACCTCTTAAAAAGAGGTAAAGGTAAATGTGAAGGTGAGAACAAAAATGAGATTCTAAAATAATAGAATATTCATTGAAATATGGTCTTGGGAGAGAAATATAAGTATCATTTTCTCATATAGAGTGATAGAGAACATGGTTTCTAGATATTATAAAATCAAAAACCAACAAAAATTGTTATTAGTTAATAGGCTATTTATTTCATTATATGAAAATTAAACAGATAATGTTTTGTTCCAAAATACATTTCCCCCATGTTAAAGGTTTATTTTACATTCTAGAGAATCACTTTTGAAAATAAACTTACTTTATTTCTTTCAATGTCATAATCTCATCCTTTTGTTGCGCTTTTATCTATGTTCACTTCATTTCTTAAATATAGAGATGCATATTCAAGAAAATTTTTTCTGAAGCACTTTTATAAATCATAAGATCTACTAGTAATTCATTAAACCTTTAAATGTTTACTAAAACAAAAATGGTTAGTATGTGATATGAAATATAATAAACAATACTTTATCCTCAAACAATAATATCCAATGTTCAACCTAATCCATTATGTAATTAACTAACATAATGAATCGTCCAAAAGTTGTCTATCTAAATGAAAATGCCAAAAATTTAAAAGGATTGTCACTAAATTTCTATAATCCACATAACATAATATTTCTCCAAAAAATGTGTGTCTTATTTTCACAAAACAAATATATGAATACCATAATCTCCTTTAAACCTTTCTAAAAAATATGCATGCTTCCTAGAGTAAAATCTTCGGTTGTTCAATATATTCCTTAAATCCAAAACATATATTAAACAATAAAAATCACTAACCAGCATCATGGACACCAATAACATCCTATAAATATCTATTTATTATTATCCCAACATCAATCACATATTTAGGGTTATATTTCACAGATCATGTGTTTTCTAAATTATCAACTTATAATAGAATCACTTCTCTTGGTTTCAACTGTTATTCATCACAAACATCAAATTCCTTAAAGAATAAGTACTAAAATACAATCCTTATTTATTCCATAACTCTTAAAACTAGTAAATAATAGATAAAACACTCCAGAAACATAATTCTCGAATCCATACACAAGATTATTAATCATTCCTCTTCTTTTTTGGTAGTAGCATAATCATGAACAACAACCATTGTCTTATTTGGGGGTATATTTCTTTGACGCTTGAGAAATTAATTTATGTAGTGTCTCATATCCTTGTAGTTTAATAATTTCACATTGGAAACCTTTTTATTACCCTTTAAATCACAATAACTATATCTTATCTCTCTAAACTTTTTTTAAACTCGCATTTCTTATATGAAAGTACCACTGTGTTTCTTTCTACAATTATCACATGTTAGAAAATACTACTTTCTCTTCTTTCATTTTCCTTATTTTTCCTAGTTGTACTCTTGTTATTGTGCTTCTCTTTGAAGAAAAAATACTTAGAGAATTATTTATTTATCTCGTTAGTATATGATACTATGTCCTCATATGATGAGAATGTTTTGGAAACTTATTCCCTTCGAATGCTTTATATGAGAACATAAAAGATATGATCCTTATTTATCTTTGGATCCTGTGAATTAATGAGGTCTCCAATAATTCTATTAGGTCACATTTATAAATAACAATAAACACTATATTATATCATATAATTATGAAACATAATTTAAAATCCCAAAACTAGTGAAATGAATAACACAAATTAAAAAATTTATGTATAGGTATTCTCATAAACATGGGGTTTTTAGGATGTTCTTTAATAGTTATCCTCAAATTCTATCATAAGGTTATATTACCTAATATATGATTTCCTAAATCATGATCCCAATGTATCTACTAAAAATTCTCTGATACCAACTATAATGTCACCAACCCTAGTAGTGCAGATCTGGTGCCTTTATTATATTGGTACTGATTATAAGTGATCGCATCCCAAAGGACTGAATAGTTTAGTAGTCTTGATAAAATAGATTGATTATTTAAATTCACATTATATTTAAATAGATTAAATTGCAACTAATTTACTTCAATAAAACCATTTTTCCTTTAGTATATCCATGCATAACAACCAAAAATGTCTTTCTTGTATCCTGGAAAAAAATAAAAGAACGGGGTGAGCTAAAATGCTCAGTAAGGATATAGATATATTGGAATATATCATCAATAATTTGGAATAAACAATGTGGTAGTATGAATTACTGAAACACATTCCATTTAATAAATATCATCAAATTAATATGGTAGGAATAAAATATGATCAAATAATTCCATATAAATAATTACATGAGAATTTAATATAACCATAGATATTATACTAGTTTAATAATCACATGGAATATCAATAAATAGTCCAGTAGTGAGGGAATACATAATTTGGGACATCATAAACATATCATCAAGGTGTCATCCATGAAGTATACATAATTGGGGAAGGCCTTGGTCAAAATTAATTCTAGTCTGTCTCATGAGACATACCGATGCATCGGGGGGATATAGTGGGCCTCTCCCAACAATTATTAAGTCTGATGAAATCCTTATATGAAAGGGGTAAAGAATAATCTACATACACAATCATATTTATGATAAATTAAAAAATTTAAATAATTTTCCGATATAATAATTATAATCATAAATAATCTAGGGAAGTATGTGTAATGGTGTCAAAATAGTACATCCCATGTCAGGATGATCATAAACTAAAAAAAATATGGTAAATATTATCATAATAGATAAACCTAAATGATATATTGGATTCAACAATAGATTTTGACATAGATATGATAACTGAAAATATCATGAGGAAATTACCCTTTCTAACTTTGAAATTACTTATGCTTAAAAAGTTATGAAATCATAAGCGAAAAAAATTTCCTTGAAAATATACGTATAATATTATAAATAAATCTTCAAAAAAAATTAATCCATCATGAATGTTGTAAAAACCGTTTATTCGGTTATATGTTTAAAAATATATTCATTATAAATTTTGAAAAACGTTCTCTAAAAAACACATAAAAAGTCTCTTTTCAGAAACATTTTAATGAAATTAAAAATATAAATAAAATGTCCTTAATAAAAATTTTATATAAATATAAATAAATATAAAAAGTAATATCAAGAATATTTAAATGGTGAACAATATTTTGAAATTAAATCATTAAATATTCAAAGTGTGGGATACCGCTTTGAGCATTTGAGTCATAAGCCCCATGAAAGTATAAAATTTAACAAAACATTAAATAACATGAGAATAAATAAATTCAGGATATTATAGGTCAAAGGGTTTTTATATACACCATATAAAATAAGGTTACAGTATAACATCAAAATATGCATCTATGAAAGATGATTGAGACGAAATCCCTTACCACTTTTTAATCAATTGAACCGTATGCCCCCTAAAATTGATAGTCATAAAATGAAACATTGAATACCATGAATATAAATAGATTCATAATATTATATATAAAATGGAAATATACATAAACCACACACAATAAACTAGGGTTGAATAAATAATATATCTCACATAAGTAATATTAATATGAGAAACCCATACTTTATGTTTGATTTCTACCATACATGTATAAACCTCGTGTAGAATGGCTTAAAACATATTATTAACTTATGATATGACCATATTAATATTTTTTGTTTCATATATTATCACTTTATTACATTTTACCACTCTTCTATTAATAATATTTATTCATTTCACTATTTCGGGAATTAATTGCACTATTCCTCAAGCTTGTTTTGGCATAAAAGCCTAATTTCTCTTGCATAGGGTATAGATACAGAATTTTCCAGAATATTTTTAATTTCATTAATGTAATATTAAACCTTTTAATACAATTTTAGAACAAATTTTTAATTTTTAACATTGAAGGTGAATTACGGTGCTATGTGGAGATGTTAAGTCATACGTATTCACGTGCAGTGCTTTCATTTTTCATGGGATGAATAAAAGGTTGAATATGGTTGTTTAATTATCATAATAATATCTCAGTATATATATTATAATTTATTTATTTGTTTATTTATAATGGAAGCAACTCATGAATAAAAAGTAAAAGAAGAAATGAGTTTGAATGATTTGGTAAAAATGATTGCCACTTCTTCAACACTCTTCTTTTAGATCTCTTATAAAATGATCTAGAGATTCTATTTTTGGAGTACTAGGACCTCCAAAACATGGATATGTATTTTATGTGGATAAATTTATATATTTTTTTTGTTATATAAGGCTAAAGGTGGTGAAATAAAATTAATGGAGGTGTTTCCTTTTATAATTAAGGTGAGGGGTACCCTTGGAAAACCTCAAAATATTATATTATAATAAATTAATTTTCTATCCAAATAAAACTGAATAGTTAAGGATTTGAATATAAGATTATATAAGGTTTTAATATCATCATATATTTATATTTATATTTTTTTCATTATTTTAAATCTTGTCACTTTTATTTAATTTGGATAACGCATTTTAATTAATTTATCATAACAATTTATATAATATTAAAAGGTGGAATTTTTTACATATAAAATGTAAATTGGAAGATAAATGATTAATATATGACATTTTATACCAAATATAATTCAATTTTTAATTTTAAATATTTTTTATGATTTTTAAATAATTTAATAAAATATTATTTTCATAAAATATCATTACAGTCAATTTTGACATTATTCATTTCATTATCCTTAAGGGAAACAAATTGGGATATAACTTCAAAAAAATAAATTTAATACAAAAATAATATGTAATAATAATATAAAATTTTTTGGATCGCCTTAATTAATTCAAATTTCATTTATTTTAATATTTTTTATATCATTTATTTGACTGTTACATTAATACAGTAATTACTGCATCAACATTGTATAATTATTTGAGGCATATATTTTTTAATTAAAAATTAGATATAAAATACCAAGAAATAGATAAATATTTAATATTTAAAAATAATATATATAGTCTACTATATATTCTAAATAACATAATGTTAAAACTAAAATATTGATTAAAATATGAATGTGACATCTTTGTCTTTTCAAAAAATAAAATATTATAAATATCATACCCTCATCCAAGTGGATTCCAAAAATTATAAATAAATTTATATCATAATGATAATTTTATTAAGTTCAAAATGGATACTTATAATAGGTAAAATCCTACATTTTTCCCATGTGGACATATAAGTGATATATAAGATAAAGAAGGTGACATTTTTTATTTTCTTTAATTTAAATAATAGAAAAGTAATTCCCATGGGAAATTGTCCATTAAAAAATTGAAACTCTAAATATAGGTGTTAATGGTAGAATATAAATCATTAAATAAAATTTTGGAAAGTTTCAGGGTAATTATATAACTCTATTCACAATATTTTTAACATCAATTACCCATTTTACCATTTATTGTAGTTATAAAAAAGTATCAAAGTTAATATTCATATTGATCAAAAATTAAGGGTCATATTTAATGAATTTTTAAATTATGAATAAAAATATGAAATCCATTTTTAAAAATTCTTAATAAATAATTTTTATAATTTATTTTAAAATTAATCTCACAAAATGCATTGAAAATGGTTCTATTAAAAATGTATTTTTAAAGAAAAATCATACTTATAACAAAATAATATATAAGGATGATTAAAATGAAATGGATTATTTTATTTATAAATGAATATTTATTAAGTCGCATTTATATAAAATTCAAATCATAATGTGGATTTAATACATTGAATTTGACAATTTTATAAAAAAATTGTTATTTTTCACTATTCAGTTGAAAGTAAATATTTTCCGAAAAATACCAAAAACTCACCCTAAGAAAATTTTGAAATTAAAATTTTAGAATATAATTTTATTTTGTGAAATATAATATATAAGATCATAAAAATAAATATTTAAAACAAGTATGACATTAAAAAAAGGTAAAACTACATTTAGAAAAATATAGTCTTTTAGGTGTAAAATTGGATTTATTCTTATCTTAAGACCCTAAAAACATTTGGGTTGAATGTAAACTATTTTATTGAATATATAATATATATATTTCATGATGTAGTTAATACTATTCATTCCTTCCAATTTAACATCAATGTTATAACAGTGACATTTTAAATAGTATATCACGGTTTTAAACTCAGGGTTGCATGAAACATGAGTTATTGAAGATGTTAAATTTAAAATGATACATACCATAAAATCTTGGGGTGTTATAGTGTATTACAAGTTAGGTTTTGTGTGACCTTGGGATAGATTTTAGTAATTTCTTTAGGGTTTTGACCTATGTTATATATGGGTTGGTGTGGGGGCTAAGTGGGGGAGTTTGGAAACCCTTTCTTTGGTGTGAATCCGTGTTTTAGTGTTTGCGATTTGTGATCTTTAGGGGAAACCTATGGGATGGTCCGATCATGTCCATAGGTACCTCTAGGTGTGTGAGGATTGGGTGGAAGTTGTGTCTTGTGAAACATTGTATGTTAATTGCTACCAGGTTTATGGTTTGGTCACATTGGATGGTCTTGGGTTTAAGGGATAAGAACTCATGTGTTGGTTGATGAATTTTTTGGTTAGTTCTGTAAGGGTAGGACTATTTGAATGCCTAACCAAGCTAACGTCAGTACATGTGGGGTAGACCTGGTGAAATGAGATAGGTCATACGTGAGATGCCTTTGGTTCTGAAAAGCACCAAGGGATCCCCTCATTTGGTAATGTTAAAATGTAGACTTTTTAAAATATACATTTAAATAAGTCAAGGTTAAAAATATTTTAGAGACTAATATCGAAAGGTGACATCATTGATACCACCTTTCTATAAAAAAAATATTTTAAATATACATGTTTTTATATTTAATTTTTTTATATTTAATTTGTTTTGTTTATATATACATATAACAAAAAACATAATAGAATTTATCTTTTTTAAATATCCAGTATTACTACCACTAAAGCAGTCTAGATTTCTAACAAAAACACTTACCGGGGGTGCCCTTTTATAATAGGGGTTTCCCTGGAAACCATTCTTGATTTTCGATGTGTGGTTCAGGCTCTCCCTTTCCTATGATGAATTAATAATATATTATTATTATTAATTTTCAATCAATTAAAAATAAGTATTAATTAATTATAAATAATGATAATATTACATTAATAATAATTAATTATTAATGTTTACTACTAAATATTATTAACTAAAAAATATATTTAAAAAATATTTTAAACACTAATTATTAATTCTATTAATTACTATTTACTTACTAATAAATTTTAATATTTAATATTTATTAATTAATTAATAATTAATAATTATTTAACGTTATATTGAAAATAGTAATTGCTTATTAATGAATAATTATTAATTAGTTATTAATTATTATTAACAAATTACTAAAAAAATATTAAAATTAATATTTTGTTGCTAAATATTAATAATAATTATTAAATTATTAAATTACTAATTTTTAATTATTTTTTATTATATTAGTATTAATTATTTTAAAAAAATTGCTAGTTTGTATTAATTACTAATCAATATTAATTATTTTTTTGACAATATCAATATTATTTACTAATCAATATTAATTAAATAATATGATATACGATTTAATAATATTAATTTATAATGAATATTAATTAATAATTAATATTAATTACTAATAAATATATAAAATTATTATTTAAAAACTGATTATAAAAAATAATAATATAATTAATAGTTACTAATTAATTAGTAATTAAGGAATATTTAACTAATAAAAAATAAAACTTACTAATTAACTAATTAATTTTTAATTTATTAACAAATATTAAAGATATTTATTAACCAATTACAAATAAATATTAAAAATAATTAATTAGTTACTAAATAATAATAACAATAATAATAATTTTTAAATTATTAAATTACTAGTTTTTAATAAATTATTATTATATCAGTATTAATTAATTAACTAATTGTTTCTAATAAATCTTAGTTTCTAATAAATACTAATTAAATAATTTGATTTAATATTTAATAATAATAATTTATAATAAATATTAATTACTACCTAATATTTATTATTAATAAATATTTAAAATTATAATTTATAAAAAAAATTATTACAAATAATAATACCATAATTAATTATTAATTAATTTGTAATTATAAAATATGTAATTACTTATTAATAAAATTAAGAAAAAATTAAAGAATTGTTATTATTATAAAAGCACTAATACATTTGTACAAATATTATTTAGTTACTAAATATTACTAATAATGATTTGATTGTTAAAATAACATTAATTAATTAATTATTAATAAATTATTATTATTAAATTAAATAATTGTTTATAGTTAATATTAATTATTAAAAATATAAATTAAAAAACATTATTTAATATTTAAAAACATAAACTTTTATTAAACATTAATTACTTATAAATATTTAAAATTATTATTTAGTGACAAATTAATAATGATAATAATTATATATTATATATTTATTATTAATCATTTAGTTATTATTAATATTATTTATTATAAATTATTTATTATTTAATTTCTAGTTAATTAAATCTTTTTAATTATTATTCACTATTTATAAATTAATTATTTGTTTATTGATATAATTAAATAGTAATTAAAAGTATTAATTGATATTGGTTAAAATATTATTAAAATAAATTATTTAATTATTAATACATAGTAGTAAACATTAATAGTTAATTATGATATTAAAATTAAAGGAGTGGAAAGATTGTGTTTGGGTGTCGGGAGCCTCCTCATTATGATTCTGGCGTCTTCTAGGTTTTTTCAATAATCATGGTTCTTCCGCACTATTTGGGCTTCGATCTCATTTTGGGAGGATCTTCAGCTCGAGATGCTTCAGATCTAATTCTCAAACCCTTGCTTGATTCCTTTAATTAGGGTGGTGTAGCCGCAGATTCTAGTCGGATTCAAAAGAAGGTAAATTATCTCATTTTCGGAGGGTCTTCAGCTCTAGCTGATTCGACCATGATTCTCCAACACTTTTCTAGTTCCTCTGATCTGGGTGGAATAGTAACTGATTCTAGTTAGATTCAGGAAGGGCTATGTCCTTGTTTTTTTAGGGTCTTTATCTTGGTCTACATTGACTATGATTCTTGACCCCTCACCCAATTCCTTTTATCAGGGTGGAATAGTGATAGGCATAGATAATTCGACTGTGATCCATGTCCCCTCGATTGATTTCCATGGTAGCCTTTATAAGAGAAAGGATAATATGATTCTCGTCATCTTATTTGATTTCTAGGGTGGCCATGCTATGGGCAAGGGATATGATGTTTTTGGTTACTTATTTTTTCAATTTAAGGATATAGATTTCAGCTGAATTTGGGAGAAGGGAAATGTTGCTCATGTGATTATGGATGATGATTCCATCATAGAGTGGATGAAATATTCTAAACATCCTATTAATGAATGATTTATTCTTTCAGTAGGTTATAATTCATACTGGATGGATGGTGTTGTTCACTGTTTGTCCACTATTGGGGGTTTTATGTCCTAGGGATGTATCTCGAAGGGGCGTGGTTACTTTCATACGATCTTCCCTTATAAGAAGTTTAAGGTGGAGGCTTGGGGGTTTTGACCCATATCATTCATGCCAGGATATTTACACATTCAAGAATGTGATTAAAATTTCAATCCTATTGATCACAATAATTCTTCTATTCAAGTCTAAGTAAGAATTTATTGTAGTAATTGGATCTTTTAGCATCTAATAATGCTTTATGATTTTATTCTTTCTATTGGTGTCCCAATTAAAACTGCCAAAGAAACTAATTACATCAGATTCGATCATTATGCATGTGTTCTATTGGAATTTGAAATCTCTTCAACTCTTGTTGACAATTTCTACCTCGCGTCTCTTATGGTTGAATTGTCTTTTAGAATTGTGTATGAAAACGTCCCAGATCATTGTTTGGACTATAAGGTGATTGGTCATAAGAGTTCCAACTATAGTTGGAATATTTCATGTGGACCCTATAATTTGAGTGTACATTTTGAAAAGGGTTTCTGAATGAAGGGAAATGGGGTTTAGACAAATGATACAAGGAGAGAGAGTCGGGGTCATGCTTTAGGAAAGGCTCCACATGCCTCTCAACCAGATAAAACCAATGTAGTTGGTTTTTTCAAAGGACAGGCTCTAGGTCATGGCCAGCCCTCTGGATAGACATTAGGTTTTGGTTATCCTTCTAGTTTGGATCAGGGTTTTTATCATCCTGGTGTTAATGGTTATCAAAATTTCATGAAGCTTCCTCATGATACCTCTATATCATCAATACAAACTCATGATGTGTAGGTTCATGGTTCTAGGGATGTTTCACATGTACTTTTATGTGCCTCTAAATTTGGTGCTACAAATGCATCTAGATTTTAGGTTGTTTCCCAACATGTTTTATTGATGGTTTCTCCTTCACAACCTATTTGGAATTATTGTATTGTTTTGCCTCTGGTCTTGGAGTTCACAAGACAAGTTCTATATTAATATGGTGTTTAGTAGAGTCTGAGTCATTATTATAAGATTCAGAATGAATTTTGGTCTTCATAACTACCAGTAAAATAGAGTAATGTCTTGGTTGATGGAAGTGAAAAAGATAATAAAATTGTTCTATTGTACACCACTCATCTTCGATATACAATCAATGATAAACCTATTTATTTTAAGAAAAATGTCATTAATGGCAGGGGAAATGTTCTGTAATGGAGGGTTGACTCCGAATCCTCCAAAAGGAAGGCCACAAAAGGATTATTCCAATTTTCCACAGAATGTTTCCACTATATCTTCTAATACTTCAATTATCATGCTAAATCTAGAGCTAAAAAGGTCCCAAGAAATGATTATTTGGATTCTAAATCAAAGTAACACACAGTTGGAGTGTGAAACTGGTTATGATGTTGATGAGTCTGACTATGATCGTAAAAATGATCCTACTTTTTTATCAGTAATTTGATTTCTGGGTGAGGGTATGTCTCTTTATGTGACCCCATCCTCTCTATTTTTTGCATGTTTTCTTTTTTTCATTCACTTTTAATATAAGTTTAATTGATGTTTCTTCTATCTTGACATTTTAAATAATTATTAATTTTTATTTAAGTAATTTTTTTATTTATTAGTAATTAATATTTGTTACTAATTTACTAAAAATGGTTAATAATAATATATTATCAATTATATGCTGTAAAGGGAGAACCTAAATCCCATATTGAAAATCTAGAATGTTTTTAGGCTAAGACCTCTAATAAAAGGGAAAACTAGGTGATAGTTTCTATTAGATTTCCAGAAAAACTTATTGGATGTAATGAGGGATATTAAATAACAATTAAACATTTTCTAAAAAAATTGCAAAATACTTTTTAGAAAATAAAGTAGCATGGCTTAAAATATTGAAAAAATAGATACAAGAGTCGAAAGGACGGAAATTTACATTTATCCCTTTGGAGAATATCATTCAGCTCAAAAGGGATACTAAAATAGTGGATACACATGCTTATGGAGCCCCCATGTTTTCATGACAGTTGGTAGATTTATTATCTTCATGATATATGTCTCTGATGATATCGTTCACTAAGGCATGTTAATTGAAGAATTTTTTCTATTTTGAGATGAGTTTTCATGCTATATGAAGCTTCCCCAATCTAGTTGCTTGTAAAATTGATGTTTATAAACTTTCGAACCAGACATTATTCCAATTATTTGACATCTAATCTCAACATATTTGATTAAACCCATCATTCTACCTCCAAGTGTTCCGTCATTACCACTGGGGCCATGACTACCTTCAATAAAATCTCTAGTATGGTCTGTGAAGATGATTTCATATCCGGCTGGTCCTGGGATACCATGTGAAAAAACATCCTTGTTGCATTTAATCCATCCCAAAAATGGGGGACTCTAGAAGACTTCAATCGTACCCCGAGGACGAAGAAAAATTCCTTGAATATGAAGCTTTTTTAGAACATCAAGTTCCATGAATGATTTTTCACATTAGTCATTGTGCTAGGTGTTCACATGTGGCACCAAAGACAATATTATAGAAAGTGTAACATTGGGGTTGAAGACAAAAACTTCATGAACTCGTTTTCTCTAGCCTCTCTAGATAAGATGAAACACTTCTGTACAAGAAACCAGAAATAGGATGTGTAACTACGGTGAAAGGTGGACTGCCATCACATCCAACTGAAATCCAAAATCATTAGAATTCTATAATCGATTAATCCCAAACTAGTCAAAAACTGCATTCCTGAGAGAATTGGTTGTGTTATAGGATAAAAACAAGAGTTTTACATCATCATGGTGTTGTTGGAACAAATCATAGTGTGAACATAAGGAAATCCCCACCCACTGTAGGTTCACCTCGACCGACATTTTATAGATAAAAATCCTCCACACCAAAGTGAACCATGATGGAAATAGACATTTTTTGTTGAAATCCCACATACCCATACTAGTTCCTTGGATCAGGTGGTTGTAGTGGCCCTTATAGTCCATAATCCATTTCAAACTTGGTTCCCATATAATCAGTTCATCTGTCACGACCCCCTCCCCACAAAGTGTACCCCTCCTGGGCCGGCAATGTGAGAAGGGAGATAATGACCCCTGAGTCCCGCCTCCAGTAGGCCCCGAGTTGGCGACTAGCACCAAGGGTATAATACACACACAAATGGGAGGCATTACACTCTAAGAGAACTCATGCAGAAGAGAGAGATAGAATAGACTCCAACCAACTCCAACTCATAACTGAAATATAAAAGAAACCCAAGTACATATATGAAATGTCATGAAAAATTACTACAAATGAAAGGGAAAACTAAAAGTACCCAAAAGAAAGCAAAACGGCAACGACCACAAGCCCGAACAGCTCCTCCTCCAACCGCAAGCTAGTAGTAACCAGCTTGATCTCCAACCTGCTTCAAGTGACCTGAAAAACAGTTTATATGTACATAGGGTGAGTATAACAGTATACTCAGTAGGATCCTCCTCAAGCCTCTCGTGCAAAAGTAAAGAAAGCATGCTAAAGCCCAGTGAACAACAAGTGAAACTAACTCGTTACCTAAACAAGTATACTAAGTTCCCAACCTCACCATGGCTACTCTTACCAAGTAACACATACAAGAATATAGCATATAGCATAGAATATCAAGGGTACCCCGCTAATACTTCCCCACTGTTTTTCCGCTTTTCCCCAACGACATACGTCCTGTGCATATCTCTCCAAAGGCTTGCCCGCAGACACCTGGGCTAGCTCCACAATCTGCACCTCGTGCACCACATAGGCTTGCCCGCAGACACCTGGGCGAATCACCACACCGTCCTCACAACCAAAGGTAACCAGGTAGTTTCTGGGAGCCACCACAACACGCATAACGTGTATCATACGTCGGGTATAATACCTCAAGCCATTACAGCCCATACTCTGAGTAAGGATCCTCAAGCCATCACAGCCTATACACGTTACACCTATAGTAGTCCATAGGATACTATATCCAGAATA
This sequence comes from Viscum album, assembly GCA_963277665.1. Lineage (NCBI taxonomy): Eukaryota > Viridiplantae > Streptophyta > Magnoliopsida > Santalales > Viscaceae > Viscum > Viscum album. The sequence goes on from OY728164.1 coordinate 1,825,421,997, forward strand.
TATGCGTGTGAATAACCACAAGCCATTACAGCCCTCTACACACATATATGGGGTAACTAACCGCTTGCCTCATGGCACAAGTATCTACCAAGAGAAGAGAGCGGGGCCAAAGGGGGTAGTCAGCCATTCAACCTCCCATCAGAATGTCGGGGAAAACACCCCCCAGGGCTCAGAATCCTAGGGGTGTCAGTTGCCCTTACCGACAGGGTGGAGTAGCGTATAGAAACACAAAATTACAGAATATATATAACTCACAACCACACTATGGGCATTACCTAGTCATAGGCACAACTACAGCTAACGTCTCTCAGACTCCAGGCTGCTACTTCTAAGACTAAGTATCCTATAAGCACACAACCATTTGGAGAGATTTATTAGATTACTCCATTCTCATGTTATCAATTCCACTGTACGTTAATTAATTCTTTACACATTAATTATCCTTGAACAATTCACCACATTAAACTAAATTGGCATCACATTCAAAAACTGCTCTTTTTTAGGATTCACATCATTATTAAATTCCAGTTTCTCCATCCCCATGGATTATCACCATTTAAACAAACTTTCATTATGGAATTACCTTCCCCATATTCCCACGCATTCTAGAAAAGCATCCCATGCCACTAAACACAAAGGGCTCAACACGATGAGTAGATATACTACCTATCGAGTCTTTACTGCCTATAGCAAGAGCATAGACCCATCCTCCATCGAGAGGTTAAACACGGAAAGAATGTGGCATACCCCGCGTGTCTTCGCCTCCTTCGGAAAGAGGGTAAGAAAAACCAGCTTCCTTGAGCAGTGGGGAAAAGTAAAGCAGATAAACAATCAAACCACCAACATAAAACCATCACATTCATCTCATACCATCATCCTTGGTGTCCTCCCCGACACCCACATGCATAAACCGATGCATCTCGCCACACTAGGCGTCATCCACTACCACAACCACAAGTCCCCATGCCTCCACACATCACAACAGCCATCCAGGCTCACATCAAATCACAAGCAGCAGGAAATCAAAGATCACAAAATGGGCTCTTGGCCCTTTAACAAGGCATTCAGCCTTCATACAAGATGAGCACTCAGAGCTGCAAACCACAAGGCATTCAGCCTTACATGCAAGCGGGTAACTCAGAACCCTTTTGAAATTATCGAACTAATATTTCTTTAATCCATCTTGAATTAACAGATTCATTAACATGCCTCTTTATCTTTAGCCAATTATCTAACAAATAATTCTGACTTTACGTTCTTTATCAATTTCCATCATGAATGAGCAACAAATTAAAGAAAAACATAGATATCACTCTATCTATGAAAACATGAGGCAAACCGTTATCACGGTACAGAGTATCAACATGCGATCAACCAATTCTTTTAATCCGGTTCAAGTATTTAATTAGGTCAATTTCATTGTGATCCAAAGGAATAAATCATGCTAATTCTACAATTGCACATACACAATTAGAGAAGCCATGAATCCCCTACCTCGAAGAGTTCTTGACGTCCTTTATCCACACAGGTCGCAGTCCTCTTCTCCTCACGACAGCTACATCCACCGGAGGATGCCACGGTACGATAGTACCAACCAATCCCAAGAAAACCCATTAGAACCATGGAGATTAAATTCTAATATGGAAGGAAGAACAAGAGAAGGTGATCCCCTAAGGAACGATGATAAAACATACCTTATATGGAAGAACGATTGACACAACTTCGTTGCATCAAACAGAGTGGAACTGATCCGAGTAACGTTTGATTGTGAAACTCCTACGGGAATGATTGCAAGGTTCTAGCGTCTCGTAGATAAGAACCAGGAGGAAGAACAATGAAGAATGATATCTCGTTCCCTTTAAAAAAATAAATTAGAGAGGCGACGGTTTATGATCTGATTTATTCTCCATTAAAAACGGATCGCATTAACCCATGCGGTTTGACCAAGTAAAAACATCCCGGCCATAGGAATAATTAATATAGAATTTATGGCCTTTGAATCGGCCTTAAAGTCCTTAAAATAAGGTTTTAAAAATATTTTACGTCAAAGAAAACGTCAGATTTGCGAAGCTGGAAACACTGTTCACATACTCAAAATTTTGCAAAGTATGGAATCGGTAGCTCTTAGGATTCTGGAAACACCGTTCAATCGGGAAATTTGGCAAAGTATGGGATCGGTAGCTCTCATGACGTCTGGAAACACTGTTCATTCGTGAAATTTGGCAAAGTATGGGATCGGTAGCTCTTAGGATTCTGGAAACACTATTCTTTCGTGAAATTTGGCAAAGTATGGGATTGGTAGCTCTCATGAAGTCTGGAAACACTGTTCATTCGTGAAATTTGGAAAATTATGGAATCGGTAGCTCTTAGGATTCTGGAAACACTGTACAAGTCTACCGATAGAAGTCCACCGATAGAACCTCAGCGATAGAAACACTGTTCAAGTCTACCGATAGAAGTCCACCGAGAGAACCTCACCGATAGAAAACATTGTTCAAGTCTACCGATAGAAGTCCACAGATAGAACCTCACCGATAGAAACACTGTTCAAGTCTACCGATAGAAGTCCACCGATAGAACCTCGCCGATAGAAACACTGTTCACTAAACCTCACCGATAGAAACACTGTTCACTGAACCTCACTGATAGAAGTCCACCGATAGAACCTCACCGATAGAAACATTGTTCACTGTACCTCACCGATATAAACACTGTTCACTGAACCTCACTGATAGATTTCCACCGATAGAACCTCACCGATAGAAACACTATTCACTGAACCTCACCGATAGAAACACTGTTCACTGAACCTCACCGATAGAAGTCCACCGATAGAACCTCACCGATAGAAACATTGTTCACTGAACCTCACCGATATAAGTCCACCAATAGAACCTCACCGATAGAAACACTGTTCACTGAACCTCACCGATAGAAACACTATTCACTGAACCTCACCGATAGAAGTCCACCGATAGAAACATTGTTCACTGAACCTCACCAATAGAAACACTGTTCACAGAACTAGAAATTTGGCAAAGTGTTAGCCGAGCTACTGCTGGACTGCAGCTACCAGTATACCGAGCTATCAGTACGCCGTGGATACCGGTAAACCCAGCTACCGGTAGGATGCGGCTACCGGTAGACCGAGCTACCGGTAAGCTGCAGCTACCGGTAGACTGAGATACCGGTAATGAGCAGCTACCGGTAGACCGAGATACTGGTAATCAGCAGCTACCGGTAGACCGGCTACCGGTAGGCAGCAGCTACCAGTAGACCGAGCTACCGGTAATCAGCAGCTACCGGTAGACCGAGCTACCGGTAATCAGCAGCTACCGGTAGACCGGCTACCGGTAGACCGAGCTACTGGTAGGCAGCGGCTGGGGGATAAGTCACATTGGCCTCCCGGAACACCTCCAACACCACATTTTCACAAAGTAATGGACCAGGAAGGTCTGGGCCATTACATTAGATACCTCTCAAAACATTCTCGTTCTCGAGAATTAAAAACCAACCTAGAAGAAAAGAGGGGTCCGAACAACCACCCCATAAGATACCTCTCAGGGGAAAACCACCATGAGTTGTTCAAAAGCTGGAACAAAACTACGACATCAGAGAGTATGGATATAAATAATCCATAACCAAACAATTCAAACATAACATCACATCAAAGGTACATAAATAAAACATGAAAAGTCTAACCATAAAGGAAACGTCATTACATGGAAAGAGTTAAACATTAAACAACTCTGGGTACTGAGCACGTATCTCTGACTCACGCTCCCAGGTACTCTCCTCCATGCCACTGTGTCACCACAAGACACGAACTAAGGGGATAGAACGCCCCCGCAACACCTTCTCCTTGTGGTCTTGGATCTCCACAGGTCGCTCCTTGAAGGTTGCATCATCGTCAATATCGATCTCTCCCCAATCGATAACATGAGATTCATCATGAAGATAACGGCGGAGCTGTGATACATGGAAAACATCATGTATCCGACTCATCTGAGGGGGAGGTGCTACTCGATACGCCACAGCTCCAACACGAGCTAACACCTCGAAAGGCCCAACAAACCGGGGAGAAAGCTTACTTCCACGACCAAACCTTCGCTGCCCATGACGGGGAGTCACCTTTAGAAACACATGATCCCCAACATTCAACTCTAACTGTCTCCTTCTTTGATCAGCATATGATTTCTGACGATCCTGTGCTGTCTTCATCCTCTCACGAATCACTTGAACCATCTCTGTTGTATTCTGCACTAGTTCTGGTCCGAGAATTGCTGACTCTCCGACCCCAGTCCAGCACAATGGAGAACGGCATGGCCGTCCATACCAGGCTTCAAACGGCACCATACTGATGGTAGAGTGAAAACTATTATTGTAAGCGAACTCTACCAAGGGTAAGTGCTTCACCCATGAACCTCCAAAATCAAGAACACAAGAGCGCAACATGTCTTCAAGAGTCGGGATGGTTTGCTCTGTCTGACCATCCGTTTGAGGATGTAAAGCAGTGTTAAGGCATAATTGAGAACCAAAAGCATGCTGGAGACCTCTCCACACCCTGGAGGTAAAATGAGGATCTCGATCAGAAATGATCGTCTTAGGAACTCCGTGAAGCCTCACCACCTCCTCCAGATACTGCCTCGACAAAACTTCCACTAAGCTCGACTCCTTGATCGCTATGAAGTGGGATGATTTTGTTAAACGATCCACTACCACCCATATAGCATCATGTCCTACCGGAGCTCAAGGTAAACCCGTAACAAAATCCGTTGAGATGTCCTCCCACTTCCACTAAGGAATCTCTAAGTGCTGGAGGAGACCACCAGGAACACGGTGTTTGGCCTTCACCTTCTGGCAGACTAAACATCGAGACACACATTCTGCAACTATACGCTTCAGCCCAGGCCACCAAAACTGACTCCTCAAGGATCGGTACATCTTCGTCACACCAGGATGTACCGCCAAGGGTGAACTATGGAACTCTCAGAGAACCGTCTCGCGCATCGCCAAGGGAACAAAAAGCCTGCCATGATACAACACTCGGTGTTGTTCATCCTCCGACCAACCATCAGGGGCCTCACCACATACAACTTTGTCTCTCCAAACTTCCACCTCTAGGTCACCCAACTGAGACTCTTCCACCTTCTGCATCAGGGATGACTGCACCATCATCTGGAAAAGACAACCTCTACCCCCAACTTCTCCCATATCAAGATGCAAAGATGATAGCTCTTCTATCACTCTCCAAGAATCACCAGATTCACGCACAACATCATTATGTATCATTCGGCTTAGTGCGTCAGCTACAACATTCCCTTTTCCAGGTGTATACGATATTTCAAAGTCGTATTCCTGCAAGAACTCCATCCATCGAAGCTGCCTCATGTTCAAGTCACGTTGGGAGAAAACATACCTCAAACTCTTATGATCGGTGAAAACCACAAAGTGCTCACCATTGAGGTAATGTCTCCACAACTTTAGAGCAAACACCACGGTTGCCAACTCAAGATCATGGGTGGCATAGTTGCATTCATGGGGACGCAACTGCCGAGACCCATGAGAAACAACTGACCTCTGCTGCATGAGAACACAGCCTAGCCCCAGATGTGAAGCATCACAGAAAACATCAAACTAGACTCCCTCTGCTGGAAGAAAAAGGACGGGATCACTTACCAACTTCTCCATTAGATACTCGAAAGCTTTCTGACACTGATCAGTCCATATGAACGCTTGATCCTTCCTGGTCAAAGGTGTCAGATGAGTCACAACTTGGGATAAATTAGCTGCAAACCTCCTATAATAGCCTACGAGACCAAGGAAACTTCGCACCTCTGACACGGTCTTGGGGGCTGGCCAAGACACCACTGCTTCTATCTTTGAAGGATCCACAGCTAATCCCTGTTGGGACACAACATGTCCCAAGAAACGAACTTCTCGAGCCCAAAACTCACACTTGGAAAACTTCCCAAACAACTGATGTTGGCAAAGAACTCCCAAAATGGCTCGTAGATGCTTTGCATGCTCCTCTTCAGATGTGGAGTACACAAGGATGTCGTCGATGAAAACCACAACAAACTTGTCCAGGAATTCACGGAACACAGCATTCATCAACCCCATGAAAATAGCTGGAGCATTCGTAACGCTGAATGGCATTACAACAAACTCATAATGCCCATGACGATAGCGGAAAGCGGTCTTCGGGATATCCTCATCCTTTACACGCATCTGATGATATCCTGACCGCAAGTCTATCTTTGAGAACCAACTTTCACCCTTCAGTTGATCAAATATGTCATCAATCCACGGGAGAGGATAGCGGTTCTTTATTGTCACTTTGTTTAACCGATGATAATCGACGCACAACCGCAAACTACCATCAGCCTTTTTCACAAAAAAAACTGGTGCACCCCACGGTGACACACTTGGCCAAACAAAACCACACTGAAATAGACCGTCGAGCTGAATACGTAGCTCTAGTAACTCAGAAGGGGCCATCCTATACGGAGACATAGAGATAGGAGACGCTCCTGGCTGTAGCTCGATCCCAAACTTGATCTCTCGTCGAGGGGGTAAGGATACAACCTCTTCTGGAAAGACGTCAGGGTACTCCTCTACGACCCTAGGAAACACCAACTGTTGAACCTCTGAAGAACTCAGCGTCATCCCAGCCATCATGGATGATAAGGATGGAACTCGTCTATGACTCATCTGAGGATCTCTCTCACCAACAAACACCTCTTTCTCTCCATCTTCATCAACGAAAATGACATTCTTCCTGTAGCAATCCACAACAGCCTGCACCGAATACAACCAATCCATGCCAATTATGACATCATATGGTTGTATTCGCAAACATAGGAAATCTCCCCAAGAGCGGTGTTTCCCCAATAGTAGCTCACAGTCTCTAAATACTTCAAACAAGTCAGCTCGACCTCCAACTGGCGTAGTCAACGCCAAGGGCACTGGAAGCCTCTCTACCTCAAGTCCCAAAGCATGGACAAGGGTAGGTGATATGAAGGAGTGTGTTTCCCCTGAATCAAACAAGGCATACACCAAGGTAGAAAACAAGAAAAGGGTACCTCGAACGACATCTGGCTCGCATGGGGATGGTAACGCTAGAGCATGAAGCTGAGCACGGCCTCCTCCACGGCCTCTCTGGCCCTGATGACGACCACCACCATGGCCGCGCTCTGCTCTCTGAGGACGGGGAGCGTCATGGGGCTGTCCTCTGCCTGCTCCAACTACCCTTTGGTGATCTAAAACTGGTGCAACCTGCTTCTGCTGCCTCGGCTGGAACTGCCTCAATGGAGGAACCTGGAGTGGAGCGCCCGGTGCGCGATGACTGCTCTGATAAGTCGGGTACTCCCGCTGTTGATGACCACGACCACCACAAGAAAAACAAGCACCTGATCCCTTGGCATAGGTCTGAGAGTTTCTGCCTCCGGAGAAACGAGATGGGAAGGGCTGGGACCTACCCCCAGGTGAACGGAAATTCTTATGTCCTGAAAACCGGGGACCCCGGACCACAGCTCTTCTTCGTGAGGAATCATGACGATTCCCCTCTCGTGACGATCCAGTCCTGGCCAAAGTCCTCTCAACAACCTCTGCCCTCTCCAGCACCTCAAGATATTTCTTCAGCATAAATGGGGTGACCTGGCGCTGGTTCTCTGGATGCAAAGCCTCCTCAAAATTCCTCGCCCTGGCCTCATCATTTGGTAACAGGTCTGAAGCATATCGTAGAAGGTTCCTGAAACGGATTCCAAACTCTCGAACACTGGAGCTCCCCTGCTGAAGGGTGAGAAGCACCTGGCGACTGAACACCTTCGCAATCGAAGAAAGAAACTCGACTCTAAACCTGTCTCGAAACTCCTCCCACGAGATCGCTGACTCCTCACGATCACCGAGGAACAAGAACCACCACTGCCTCGCTGCTCCACGCAGCATCGTCACAACCAAGGACACCCAGTGTTCCTTCCGAGCACGAATCGAACTGAATCCTATCTCGATCTCCTCCAACCAGTCTTATGTGACTGCATCTGAAACGGAGCCCTCGTACTTCTGTAGAATCTTGCACTAAAACTCTCGAAGTGTCTTCCTCCAAGTGTCATCTTCGTCAACCTCTACTCTGCGGCGATCTGCTGGAACAGCCTGATGGGCATCTTCTGGGCAAACCTGACGAGGACGTCGACCTGGAGCCATACCTGCAAAATAACAGCAGTTAGAGCTCCTAAGCCTGGAATATGGAAGACTCAACATTAATTAATTAATTGTTTTGTTTTATTTATTTTAGGTTACCTATCCCAAGGTCTACCCATTCAAACACAAGCGCAAAGAATAATGATGCATGATCCTTTCCTAGGTCTCTACCCTGCAACCGATATCACTTTGTTTAGTAGCCATCGTAAGCTTAAAGGTCCGTGCAACAGATCATAGGGGGCCCTAAACGCCTATGTCTATGCCAGTCTCCAGTGTTTACCTCACTTTCTAATCATGAATGACACTGTTTCCCTACCATCCCATGCATCCTCACCTGTGCCTAACTCCAAACTCCATCCTATCCCTCAACCAGACCTCTGATACCACTCTGTCACGACCCCCTCCCCACAAAGTGTACCCCTCCTGGGCCGGCAATGTGAGAAGGGAGATAATGACCCCCGAGTCCCGCCTCCAGTAGGCCCCGGGTTGGCGACTAGCACCGAGGGTATAATACACACACAAATGGGAGGCATTACCCTCTAAGAGAACTCATGCAGAAGAGAGAGATAGAATAGACTCCAACCAACTCCAACTCATAACTGAAATATAAAAGAAACCCAAGTACATATATGAAATTTCATGCAAAATTACTACAACTGAAAGGGAAAACTAAAAGTACCCAAAAGAAAGTAAAACGGCAGCGACCACAAGCCCGAACAGCTCCTCCTCCAACCGCAAGCTAGTAGTAACCAGCTTGATCTCCAACCTGCTTCAAGTGACATGAAAAACAGTTTATATGTACATAGGGTGAGTATAACAGTATAATCAGTAGGATCCTCCTCAAGCCTCTCGTGCAAAAGTAAAGAAAGCATGCTAAAGCCCAGTGAACAACAAGTGAAACTAACTCGTTACCTAAACAGGTATACTAAGTTCCCAACCTCACCATGGCTACTCTCACCAAGTAACACATACAAGAATATAGCATATAGCATAGAATATCAAGGGTACCCCGCTACTACTTCCCCACTGGTTTTCCGCTTTGCCCCAACGACATACGTCCTGTGCATCTCTATCCAAAGGCTTGCCCGCAGACACCTGGGCTAAGCTCCACAATCTGCACCTCGTGCACCACATAGGCTTGCCCGCAGACACCTGGGCGAAGCACCACACCGTCCTCACAACCAAAGGTAACCAGGTAGTTTCTGGGAGCCACCACAGCTCGCATAACGTGTATCATACGTCGGGTATAATACCTCAAGCCATTACAGCCCATACTCCGAGTAAGGATCCTCAAGCCATCACAGCCTATACACGTTACACCTATAGTAGTCCATAGGATAATATATCCAGAATATATGTGTGTGAATAACCACAAGCCATTACAGCCCTCTACACACATATATAGGGTAACTAACCGCTTGCCTCATGGCACAAGTATCTACCAAGAGAAGAGAGCGGGGCCAAAGGGGGTAGTCAGCCATTCAACCTCCCATCAGAATGTTGGGGAAAACACCCCCCCAGGGCTCAGAATCCCAGGGGTGTTAGTTGCCCTTACCGACAGGGTGGAGTAGCGTATAGAAACACAAAAGTACAGAATATATATAACTCACAATCACACTATGGGTATTACCTAGTCATAGGCTAAACTACAGCTAACGTCTCTTAGACTCCAGGCTGCTACTTTTAAGACTAGGTAACCTATAAGCACACAACCATTTGGAGAGCTTTATTAGATTACTCCATTCTCATGTTATCAATTACACTGTACGTTAATTAATTCTTTACACATTAATTAACCATGAAAAATTCACCACATTAAACTAAATTGGCATCACATTCAAAAACTTCTCTTTTTTAGGATTCACATAATTATTAAATTCCATTTTCTCCATTCCCATGGATTATCACCATTTAAACAAACATTCGTTATGGAATTACCTTCCCCATATTCCCATGCATTCTAGAAAAGCATCCTATGCTACTAAACACAAAGGGCTCAACACGGTGAGTAGATATACTACCCATCGAGTCATTGCCGCCTATAGCAAGAGCATAGACCCATCCTCCATCGAAAGGCTAAACACGGAAAGCACGTGGCATACCCCGCGTGTCTTCGCCTCCTTCGGAAAGAGGGTAAGCAAAACAAGCTGCCTTGAGCAGTGGGGAAATGTAATGCAGATAAACAATCAAACCACCAACATCAAACCATCACATTCATCTCATACCATCATCCTTGGTGTCCTCCCCGACACCCACATGCATAAACCGATGCATCTCGCCACACTAGGCGTCATCCGCTGCCACAACCACAAGTCCCCATGCCTCTACACATCACAACAGCCATCCAGGCTCACATAAAATCACAAGAAGAAGGAAATCAAAGATCACAAAATGGGCTCTCGGCCATTTAACAAGGCATTCAGCCTTCATACAAGATGAGCACTCAGAGCTCCAAACCACAAGGCATTCAGCCTTACAAGCAAGCGGGTAACTCAGAACCCTTTTGAAATTATCGAACTAATAGTTCTTTAATCCATCTTGAATTAACAGATTCATTAATATGCCTCTTTATCTTTAGCCAATTATCTAACAAAAAATTCCGACTTTACGTTCTTTATCAATTTCCATCATGAACGAGCAACAAATTAAAGAAAAACATAGATATCACTCTATCTAGGAAAACATGAGGCAAACCGTTATCACGGTACAAAGTAACAACATGCGATCAACCAATTATTTTAATCCGGTTCATGTATTTAATTAGGTCAATTTCATTGTGATCCAAAGGACTAAATCATGTTAATTCTACGATTGCACATCCACAATTAGAGAAGACATGAATCCCCTACCTCGAAGAGTTCTTGACGTCCTTTATCCACACAGGTCACAGTCCTCTTCTCCTCACGACAGCTGCATCCACAGGAGGATGCCACGGTACGATAGTACCAACCAATCCCAAGAAAACCCATTAGAACCATGGAGATTACATTCTAATATGGAAGGAAGAACAAGAGAAGGTGATCCCCGAAGGAACGATGATAAAACATACCTTATATGGAAGAACGATCGACACAACTTGGTTGCATCAAACAGAGCGGAACTGATCCGAGTAACGTTTGATTGTGAAACTCCTACGGGAATGATTGCAAGGTTCTAGCGTCTCGTAGACGAGAACCAGGAGGAAGAACAACGAATAATGATATCTCGTTCCCTTTAAAAAATAAATTAGAGAGGCGATGGTTTAAGATCCGATTTATTCTCCATTAGAAATAGATCGCATTAACCCACATGGTTTGACCAAGTAAAAACATCCCGGCCTTAGGAATAATTAATATAGGATTTATGGCCTTTGAATCGGCCTTAAAGTCCTTAAAATAAGGTTTTAAAAGTATTTTACGTCAAAGAAAATGTCAAATTTGCGAAGCTGGAAACACTGTTCACATACTCAAAATTTGGCAAAGTATGGAATCGGTAGCTCTTAGGATTCTGGAAACACTGTTCAATCGTGAAATTTGGAAAAGTATGGGATCGGTAGCTCTCATGAAGTCTGGAAACACTGTTCATTCGTAAAATTTGGCAAAGTATGGGATCGGTAGCTCTTAGGATTCTGGAAACACTGTTCATTCGTGAAATTTGGCAAAGTATGAGATCAGTAGCTCTCATGAAGTCTGGAAACACTGTTCATTCGTGAAATTTGGCAAAGTATGGAATCGACAGCTCTTAGGATTCTGGAAACACTGTACAAGACTACCGATAGAAGCCCACCGATAGAACCTCACCGATAGAAACACTGTTCAAGTCTACCGATAGAAGTCCACCGATAGAACCTCACCGATAGAAAACACTATTCAAGTCTACCGATAGAAGTCCACCTATAGAACCTCACCGATAGAAACACTGTTCAAGTCTACTGATAGAAGTCCACCGATAGAACCTCACCGATAGAAACATTGTTCACTAAACCTCACCGATAGAAACATTGTTCACTGAACCTCACTGATCGAAGTCCACCGATAGAACCTCACCGATAGAAACACTGTTCACTGAACCTCACCGATAGAAACACTGTTCACTGAACCTCACCGATAGAAACACTGTTCACTGAACCTCACCGATAGAAGTCCACCGATAGAACCTCACCGATAGAAACATTGTTCACTGAACCTCACCGATAGAAGTCCACCGATAGAACATCACCGATAGAAACACTGTCCACTGAACTAGAAATTTGGCAAAGTGTAAGCCGAGCTACTGCTGGACTGCGGCTACCAGTATACCGAGCTATCAGTACGCCATGGCTACCGGTAAACCCAGCTACCGGTAGGATGCGGCTACTGGTAGACCGAGCTATCGGTAAGCAGCAGCTACTGGTAGACCGAGCTACCGGTAATCAGCAGCTACCGGTAGACCGAGATAAAGGTAATCAGCAGCTACCGGTAGACCGAGCTACCGGAAATCAGCAGCTACCGGTAGACTGGCTACGGGTAGGCAGCAGCTACCGGTAGACCGAGCTACTGGTAATCAGCAGCTACCGGTAGACCGAGCTACTGGTAATCAGCAGCTACCGGTAGACCGACTACCGGTAGGCAGCAGCTACCGGTAGACTGAGCTACTGGTAGGCAGCGGCTGGGGGATAAGTCACCTTGGCCTCCCGGAACACCTCCAACACCATATATTCACAAAGTAATTGACCATGGAGGTCCGGGCCATTACATCATTAGTGTCTAGAAAATCATAGTTGGATACAGTGATCTCGATGTGAGATAAAAACACCTCCCTTTGAGAAATTTTGTCTTTAATAGAGGAGTTTTATTCTATATTATGATCAGTGTTGTCAACACTATGAATAATGGGAGCTCCAGTAAAATTGTATCTCTAGAATTTTAGATAGAAATGAGAATTCACTATCCAGTGAGAGTGGTAGATGATATCTAGAAAAACATTCCTCATACTAGGCTACATAGATGATTGAGTATGGGTCAGGTTTCCTATAATCAACCTTCTATGGATCTTGGAGTGGATAAATTATAGGGATGTGTACTTATCATTAATGAGTATCCAAATGAAGTGGTCCTACCGAAAGTTATTAAAGGATTCAATGTTTTTGAGACCAATACCCCTTTATTTTGTATCATACAACATTTTTTCCAAGGTGGTGTGATCACTTTCATTGATAATATATTCCCACTCCACAAAAAATTTCTCATGAGGGAATTTATGTTTTTAATGATGGAGGTGGTCCAATAATAAACCGTGAATGAGTAGAGAATATTTGAAGTGACCACATGTTTAACAAAGCACAACCTTCCTTCTACTGAAAGGGATTTTTCCTTCCAAGAGGAAAGGCTGATTCGAATTTGACTCTCAAACTCTAAAAAAATATAGGGGCATGGTCTTCCAAGGAACATGTGAGCCCCATGATAATTGAACTGTAAATACCCTGCCTTTATTCCAAGATCACTCATCATGATGGATTTTCTAGAGGGTGAGATATTTTTTCCCCAAAAAGATGAAGGAGATGCTCCTATTAACCTCTTGTCACGAAACATTATCATAATTAAAAAGAGAATTATTTATGAATGTTATGGTTCTTTTATCACCATAGGAAAATATAATAATAACATCCACAAAGAAAAGGTGAGAGGGAGAAGCAATACCACGAGCTTCCCTTATTTTATTGATGTCACCCTTAATGGCCAGGTAATGTATAAGTATGCTTAAATAGTCCTTATAAATCACTAAAATGATGGTAGAAATAGGATCTCCTTGTCTCACCCATCTGGATAATTTAAATTAGACTTTCGGGGAACCGTTAATAATAATGGATATTTGAGCACAGCTCATAAGATCATTGACCTGTCAATTCCCCATTTCCACATTAGTTTTAAAATTATATTAATCCTAACAATATTTAAATAAATATTTTTTTTTCAAAAAAATATAATCACTGAGAATACATGAGGTCCTCTTTAATTGAGTCGCATTAGATCATGCAACTATTGAGATGTGGTGGAATAATCAGAGGTAGCAATGTATCAATAGTGCACTGTGTCACATGGCTTGTAAATGGGTGGTATTGAAGCATTCACCCATTCTATAAAAAAATTAACAAAAGTGTCAGGGGGATGTGAAACAAGGCAGTTTTAATAAAAATATTATAGTCATGTCAGTTTGGGGCCTTTTGGTAAGAATTGTGAGGTTTCAAGAGGGAATGAGAACATGGAAAGACATGGCATGATGAAATGACCAGTCGAAGGCTGAACCTATACATAAATAATGTGGAATTATGGATTAGAAAGAGATTAAAACTTGTAGTTTCGAGGAGACACATTTGGGATGATGATCTAGGAGCAGTAGGGGGTGAAACTAATGGTGTGGGATATGGAATCATTCATTTAAGGTGTGGTCATAATTTTCATTTGACCTTTCAATGATTTGTTTGGTAATTTTACCATGTTCCAAGAATTGGTGATGAGTTACCTTTCAAATCTATGCTCTGGGGTCATTAGTTTTGGCCCCATGCAGCTATCGTTTTAGGTGATGGGTAGAACATAAGTCATTGAGTTCAATGAGGAATCTGGGACATGATGAAAAGTATGATCCTAAGGTAGGGATTAGGATGTTAGTCATCGTTGATTTCTATTTAGGTGTTCGATATAGTATCAGATGGGTTATGATCCTTGAATTCAGCCTCTAGTTGGTCTTGGAGTAGTCATAAGTGATTTAGTATAGCGGTTTGTTGGTTCTCCTTATATGGATCAATGGTAGATATTGATGATTGGGGATTCATCCACAAGAGTTTCATCAGAAATTTGGTCAGGAATTTAGCGAGTGTACTAAGATGATCATAGGGTGACTTTGAGATTTAAGGTACTAAGATTAGGACTATTCATAATCCTTTGGCACGGGAAGAAGAGTGTTTTGAGTTAGATCAACCAATGGAGGTTTGACATGTGTTCATGGGTGAAGTTGGAAGTGGTGATTTGAAAATAAAACAGGGAATGTCATACAAGATAATTTTTTAACATTAATAGTGTTGTATTAGGTTGTGGTATGTTGATGTGAATATTTATGCATGGCCTCATGTCACAAGGGATCTTAGGAGCAAGACAGTGAGTTCAGGAGAAGCGAAAAGATGAAAGTGGACTTGTGTAAACATGTGGCATCAAGAAGAAATGTATGGTGTAATTAATTTTTGGAGATTTTTAATGACACCATATGTATGATTTTAGGTGATAGTGTTTAAATTGATTGGTGTTGTGATGCTCGCTCTGATGAGGTTTAAGGGGGTGGAGTTGGTTTTGGGTATCTGGGTCTGTCAATAACCAATAGAAGGTTATTAAATCAGTGTTGTTCGGAATGATCCTCATGTATGAAACTTCAAAGTCTAATCCATTGGTCACTGAATTTCTTATGGGTACATATTGGAGATGATTTATAATATGGTGGGGAGATTTTAAGGCCCCAAGTTCTGTTCAAGTTCTTGATTTTTTTGAGTATTGAGTTTTTTATTATTGGATGGGCCAATTTTTAAATTAGGGTCTGAATTGGAATTTTGGATGTCTATACATAAAAAATGGGTTTTTTTATATGTTTCTCTTAACCCAATGGGTTCCTTAGTTTGCATAGATATGTCTTGAGAGATTTAAGGGTTTAAATTTCAGTTTTGGTGGAAACAACGTGAGGTGAATAGTAAATTCTAACAATTCACCCCAAAATCACAATAAAATTTTTATAGTAACATAGTATTTTTAAACTATGGGGGAAAAACAGAAATCATGCACCTTGTTATTGAGGGGTCCATTGATTTAAACCATGGTTGGGGCATGATTTTCAAACTGTTCAATACAACAGTGAGGGGTGGATGTTTTGGGATAGTGTTGAAAACATAGTTAGAACATGGTTTGGAAAAAAATGTGGACAAACCATATTCCACTTTGGAAGTGGGTTTTTATAAATTTTCCCTTGTGGGTTTTAACTTAATCCCTTTACTTTTGTACTCCCTTCTTGTCTTAGTAGCCTCCTACACACCCTCCTTCTCCTCCCTCTACTCCATGGGAAATCTCTCTCTTTCTCTCTATCTTCTTGTCTGATTTTACTTTCGTTTATGACATTGGAAAGCTAGATGTTAGGTTATGAGTTGATTTCCTCTACTCCTCCTTTCCTTATAAATTATTAGTTTCTATAATTAGGTTTATGGTAAACTATTCCATCTACGAAAGGTGGAATCATCTTGTGATAATGGGGATTATGTGTTTCTTATAAAGAGCATGTCCTGAGACTATATTTTCACATCGACAACAATAATTTCAGTCGAGTAATGTGGTTTGGAATTTTTTTCTAGAGTTTTGGAGATGATTTTTTCTTAGCTTATAGTTTCTGTTCTAGTTGATTATTATTTAGCCAGGGTAATTTCCAGATGGTTTTCATGGACCTCTGGAGGGTCGTTGGTGTTGGCTTGGGTATGAGGGGAGTATATGATGACTGTTTTTTTCATTTATAACTAAGTTTTTCAAGAATATTATTTTGTTTTATGATTTTAATTAATTACAATGATATTATAATTAATTAATATTGTTTTTTTGGGTTTTATCTAGGGTTGTGGATTTTTTGGGTGTTAGCCAATGGTATCAGACAAGCTTGGGTGGCTGTATTTCAAGAAAAGAATTATAGTAGAAGCTCTTATTTTAGGTAAGTGGTCCATATTTTTTCACATAGTCTTATTTTATTTTCAAATTTTGTTGTGTTCTCATATTGAGTGTTGACCATTGAATTATTATTAGAACATTAAATATGAATTTCTATTTTATTCCCTTAGGCATAATGCCAAATGGTTTCTTTAATAGTGAACTAATTTGGATTCCTCATTGAGACTTATACCTGATAAAATAGTTATGTAAAATTGGAAAATATAATGGTTATAATTTAAGTAAATATTTCATAAGTGGTTAAAGATGTTATAGAATTGGACTTTGTTTATAAAATAAATTCCTTTATAATTAAAACAGATTATACCTTATTTCAAACATTTGTAACTTGGTTTTTGATAATAAAAGGAGACTTGTATTCCTTGAATAGTTTCCATCTATCCTTCCAAAAGTGAATTGGGATTAATATTACTTAGGTGATAATGAACCTATTTAAAGGTAAATTCTAATGGAATTCCTTATATTATAAGTGAAACCTCAAATTGGCTAATAAATGGGGAAAATTGAGATATCCTTTCATGGAATAAAAGGTAAGATAATTGGATGGCTCAAACATGTTAAATGGGAATGACTTGATTTATAATAATGGAATTAAATTTTATATATTGAATTGATGGTTTTTTTAAATAATGTTAAACATGAAATGAACTGGCTAATGATAAAGTGTGAGATGGGGTGAGCGTAGTGAATTGAAAATAGTGTAGTGGTAAATTCCATTTGAAATGGAAAATTGATATGGCCTTATAAAGATTAATTATGTGAAATGTAAATTCCTTTAGGCAGTTATGGAACTTGTTGTAGGGAATGCTGGGATAAGAACATAGATTTTATGTGATGCTTGATGATTGAGAATGCTAAGATGAGCACTCGGATTCTATTCCATACATGATTTAGTAATGCTATGATGTGATCTGTGGATTCTATATGATACCTAATGTATGGGACTAGCATGATTAATATAAGGATTTTTTACAACACATTATTATAGGGAATTCCGAAATGGGTGTAAAATTTCATGGGAATTTTGATATGAGTGCTCGAATTCCATGTGATAATTTTGTGATACCAGGGAATGCCAGGATGAGTGCCTAGATTCCTTGTGGTTACATGTGGAGGTGCACCAATAATGACTTAAAAAATACACCTTAGAAATGTTTGAAGTACGTAGGACCCAACCTTAGGCATCACCATGGAGCTCAGGACATCAAGAGATATTTTATTTACACATTCATTAATTTTTCTCACCTGCTTCATTCTGGTGTACCTAAATGCACTTGATTATCAGAATGGATATTTAGGGACACCATTGGTGGTATCCTAATCTGGCATGGTCAACCATAGAACTTGGGTTCCTGAAAATATGTAACCTATTTGTTGGACTAGTCTAGGGTAAAGTCCCAATGGTCTTGTATTCTAGTTAAGCTGCCTAGATAGAGATTGGGAGCTTGAGACTAGGCTAGGGCTAGGGACTATTTTTTTTTCTTTATTCCAGTTATTTATTTTGGTTTTATTTGGGGATAATGTATGTATAACCCATCATGAATGTATGATTGCTTCATGCCCTGTATTTTATTTATGTTGTACTGGTATGTTTTTATCCTCTTATTGTTTCCGCATGCCTTTATGACATTCCTTTGGGATATTTATCTAGTTGTTTTTGTTTTCCTTTATTTTTTCACTATCATTTTACTCTGATAATAGGGTATAGTCTCCCCATTATCCCACCATATACCCACACATCTAGTTGGTAGCCTCTAGCATATGGGGAGGCATTCCTGAGTTCTTATAGTGACTCCGGGTCAGGGTGTTACAATACATGTATACACATACTCAAATGTACAATTACATACATGTGCATGCACTTATTTACTCATACATATGCATACATACACATACTACCTAAACATACACATGCTACATAAACATAAATATACGTACATGTATACACATGTCATATACATAGATACACACACACACATACGCACATACATACACATACACATAAACATACATACACACATACATGAACGTACATCCACATGCATAGACATACACATATTCATACACATACACATATGCATATACATACAAACATATGTGTACACATAAATACATTTACATATTAACATACATACACACACAAACATACATACATGTACACATAAACACACACACACACACAAACAAGCACATACACAACACATATATACCGATAAAACAAATAAATACACAGATATACAGACTTACACATGAATCCACATATATACATGTGCATAGACATACATACAAATATAAGTATGTATATTTTAAATTGTTTAATATTAATATAAATATATAAATTCAAATATAACCTATTTTATTTTATATATTAATTTATATAATTATATAATTTTTTATTTAAAATATTAAAATATTATATTTATATTCATATATAGATTTTGTAATTAATGTATATAAATATACTATTAAAAAAATTATTTCTTAATATAATGTTGATTATTTTTTCTATACAAAATTATGAAAAGATGACTGATAATAATTTTTTATTACAATATAGTTATATAAATCATATTTATATATTATATTTACATATATATACTTATTTATATATATATATATATTCATTAAAAATATATTTTTATGTATATATAAATTAAACTAATCATTATACCGTTTATCCGCACTTTATTCTCACTATTAAAGGTGTAGATTTTTTCAGTCCTAAGAAAATAATTGATTAAGGGTTCCATTATCAGTTCTAAAAATAATGATAAAATTCACCCTTTTATAAGTTCTTTGAGTTAGTTCTAATAAAATAACCCCTATAGTGATGCTTATTATTTAGAATTGATAAATTTTAGTGATTAATATTACATGATCTGTAGTTAGCACTAATAAACATCCCACCTTTTATCAATTATTTGTTTATATTCGTTGGTACATATATGTTCTATTCATATATAACTTAATAATAAAAAATATATTTGGTATAAAACCATATTTTGAAATGTGATTATAAAATAAAGAAATAAAAATAATGCTTAGTGATATCAATGAGTAATATGCATGACTTTAGAATTATGAAATAAATTGAATGTATGATTTTATTATATAGATTTTTTATTTTCATTGGTGTGTGATTATTCTAGATCTTGTTGAGATCTATCCTGCTCACACCATTGGTGGGTAATTCTTGACACCGAGCCCAACAATCCTCAGCACACATAGATATTGGGAAATTTCAGTTCTTGTGGAGATCAATAGATTTTGTTCGAATCAAGAGATATTCATATCTAGAACTAGTCCCATTGGTGTGAGATTTATAGATAAAATATAGAATGGTGATTACTCTTTTTCATGAAAGAGATCCATCAGACTATTTGTGAGCCATTATTGGGGGTTTTTCGATCCAGGTATAGTGATGTTCGTGTGCAATCTATTGGGGGGATCATTGTTCTTATGTGTTTAAATATCTATGAACATTATAGTCCAATCATAGATTAACATTCCAAGAATAGTTCATGTACATGATTCCTAAACTAGGAGAAATCAAATCATCATAAGAATGTGCATGGAGGAGCACCACTAGATAGTGGTAATCTATCCAGTTTTGTAATTTTTTCCCTTTTTATTTTTTACCTTCTAATTTATCTTGTGAAATTGTTATTTATCTTTATTTTTTCATGGATTATATCATGTGATTTTTCCTTTTTATAATGATAAAAGAAGTTTTTTTGGTCGAGCTCTTGCACATAGGACTAAAAGAGGTCTGAAACACATTAAATCCATGTGTTATTTCCTACTTTCCATTTCTGTTTTATTAAACTCGTAAGTTATAGAACATCGCTTTTCTTCTTGAATTATTTGAAAACATGTTATTGAATTTTTTATTTTTAATTCAAGTTGTTGATTATTATATTTATGCTTGATTTATCAATGTTGTTTGTACTTTCATTCTAACTCTCCATTTAGGATTATTTATGTGTAAGGTTTGGTTTGACAATTCTAGAACTGCATTTATGAATCTAAAATTTAAATTATTATTTGATATTCGATTCTGTTTTTTTGAATCATCATGAAAAAAGAACTGTATTTTATTTATGATAATTCTTCCAAGATTTTGAATTTATTTAATTTCCACGTATGAAATTATTTTCCTACCATAATTTTTTAGTATAATGGACACTTTCTGTGTCGGTATGTTTTTTATTTGTTCTCATACAATTTTTTGAATCAGTTCCTTTTTGATAGAATGAAATGTAGACTTCTATTTTCTTTTTATCAATTATAGGTTATAACCTATAAATAATCATCATTTTTATAATTTTTAAATTTTAGAAAACCAAAATACCCAATAGAGCATAGGCTATTTTAAGGTGACCATATCTCATGTATGGGAATCCCCACAACTGATGACATTCATTGGAGTATACTATATCAAATATAATTTAGAAATTATACCACATTATATGGTTTATCTATTGAAATCATATATGATATTTTAACTTAATAAACATGAATATCAAAAACATAAAAAGATAAAATTTTAGTACATGGATACTGGTGAGTGGAAATAAATGTAGTTAAATGTATCAGTATAATTTAATTGATATTAATGGTTTCTTTTATACATAAAAAATGAATATTTTAGTTTATAATGTCAAAAAATTATCTTTCATAAGTAAACCATATATAGAAATATTTGATGTAAAATTTAACAATAGTAATAGGATGTATGGATCATAGGAAAACCACTTTGGGCCCTTGCTTTCACCTTGAAGAACAATAAAATTTTATAAAGAATATAAAATAATTAGGGAATATCAAAATATATTGTTTTATTGAATATTTGAAAAATTAAAATTTAATATCAATGAAATTTTTTCAAAAAATTACATGGTGACATGAAGAAAAAATATCATATCCTGAAAAAATTGGCTTTTTAAAAAAATTTCCCACAATTTTCTTTCATCCAAAGAAATGATATTTGTGCAATATACATTCTTTATTATTATTAAAATATATCATTAAAATTTACTATTCAATAAGGGTTTCAACAATACTAGTCCTTGATTCCTGAATCTCAAGACATGTGGCATTAATAACAACAAATATTCCTTCCCATAATCAGAATGATGTAAATCAAGAAAATTATACTATAGAAACATTGGATACTATAAAAATTAATTTTTCAACTAGATTAATGTATTTATTACTTAAAATATGGATATAATCCATGTATATATTTTAAATTAAGTCATTTCATCAATAATATGTTTAAATTTAGAAAATAAAAATGAAAATGGGTAAAATATGTGTAAAATATAAAAATAAAAAATATTTAGGTGACACAAATATTGGATGGTAAAAATTTAAATATTTAAAAAACAATGAAAATATATGAAAAAATGTATTATTTTATAAATTACATGAATGTGATTTAATTTGTTATAAGTTTGTTTCACAAAGGATATATTCATGACCGTGACTACATCTATAAAATATATTTAAAGTCACATTCATTACATTCCCATCTAATTATCTTTGAGAATTGTGTTTTTATTGTAATTAATGTTATTTTTTAATCGACATTCTCTGATTAGAAAGTGTAACATTTTTTACTCAATTATTAGAAGGTTATTTTTTTAATTAAACCATTTTTATTTGTTGATTTGAATTTTATGTGTTCAACTTGTTATTTAAATATATATTTCTTTATTATTCAATTATTGTTTGTACACGTAATTGTTTATAATTCTATTTTTCTTAATTTTTCAGTATTTTTAGAATGATTGCATGTGCATGCACTATTCAAGGGAATGTTGTTTATTTGTAAGATCAAAAAAATGGAGATAAGTATTTTTTTTATATTAGAATTGGTAGATGTGTAAATAATAAAAATATACTACTAAAAATCAAAGTTCAATATGCTATTATAAGTTTTCAATTTATGTCACAAATCAATACATTCTAAGAATATTTGTAAATGTTAATGATTATAATGGCACTGAATTATATCTTGTCTCTAAATATTTTGATATCACTCTTATAGAGTTCTTTCAAAAGAATAAAATATTATATGATGATAATTTTTTAGGTGGTCTTCTATGTGAAGAATTAGTAATTAATTTTTAGTGAGTGTTTTACTAATTCTTAGCTTATAAGAGCACTTAATTATCATTATATGAAAAAAAAATTCATTTTAAAACATGCTATAAGAATGAAATAAAATGTTTTGAATACAAGATGAAATTTAGAGCCATTAGGATCAAAAAAATTTCCAAACATTCTAAAAATGTATTGATTTGTGAGTTCTATTGAAATCTTATAACATTATATTGAATCTTAATTTTTTGGTAGTGTAATAATTTTTATATTTACACATTCATAAATTCTATTTGAAAAAAATATTATCCCACATTCTGATTATCTTGTAAATATAGAATTATAACAATAAGTATCTACATTGCACATGCATGAAATCAATATAAAAATAATGAAAAAATAAGGAAATTAGAATTCTAAAAACTATAAATAAAAACAATTATTGATTAATATAAAAATATATAGTAAAATAACATATTGAATAGATAAAGGTCAAATCATTAAATGAAAATGGGGAAATTAAAAAATTAAATCTTTTAATCATTGAGTAATAAATGTTACATTTGTAAATCAGAGAATGTTGATTAAAAACGTCTCATTCGTGACAAAAAAACATTGTTCTTGAAAAAAAATTGTAAGGGAAAGGAATAACTGTGTCATTAGATATATTTTATAAATGAAGCTGGAGTTATGAAAATCAGCATTGTAATAAAAACTCAGATCCAATGAGAGTGCATTCATTTTTTATAACAGAATTTAATTTTTATACCTTTTCATTTTTTTATAAATATTTAATTATTTACCAAAAAATATTTTTGTTTTCAAAATATTTATTATTGTGTAATTTACTAATATTTTACCCCTTTTTATTTTTATTTCAAAATTTAATTAAATTGTGGATAAAATGAATAAAAAATAAATCATATATATGGATTATATTCAATTTTTTATTAATCTAGGCATGAATTGAATTATTAAATTAATTTATTCATAGTATTCCAAATATTTTTACAGTACTATTTTATTATTCAAATACCTTTTAAATATTATGGAACATATTTGTAGTTAGAAATGTCACATGGCTTGAGATTAAATGATATGGGTTAGGTATTATTGAAACATTTCTTGAATTATGTATTTTAATGATAAAAAAGAATGTATAATGTGTAAAAATAATTTTTCTAGATGGAAACCATGTAGAATATTATTTTCTAAGACCATATTTTGTGCAAGATATGATTTTTTTTCATGGTACCATATAATTGATTTGAACATATTTCTTGGTCATTTTTTGGAGTTTGATGTTTATTATTCAAATATTTAATAAAACAATAGTCTTTTATTCCATAATTATATTATATATTATATACCATGTCATTATTCTTCAGGATAACAGCATGAGACGATACATGTTTTCCTATGAACAATATATCATATTAATATTGTGATAATTTTATATCACATATTTCCATATGAGGCTTCCTCATAACAGATAATTGTTAAAAATCATAAATTGAAATATTCCCTTTTATATGATACACAAAATAATTAAATATCAATTAAATTTCACTAATTCATTCAAATACAATGAGTGCTTGAACTTGAAAGCTTCAATATTTGATGTTTTAAGCTGAAAAAATGCACAAACTCTTTAATGGTGTCCACCATATCAAAACCCTTATCATTTCAAGATCACAAAGTCCCTCTTCTCATGTAATAGTAGTCTCTAGGATCATTGAGTATGTATGATTTTTTAATATGTATTCATATGTATATTTTTATGGATAATTAAATGGATGATTTGGATTGTTATTTTATAGGAGGATTTAATAGACGAAGTCATGGAGATTTCAATTAATGCTTGACTGTAAATATTTAATGACAATGATTTATGGATGGAACTTCTCAATAGGTATCCATTTTTTATTTCCTAAGATGTCATACACAACATTCTTGATCAAAGACCAAGTTCAAATGCATTACTCATGGAAATATACAAATACTATAGAAACCTTCACTCTTGAATCATTAAATATATCCCATTGGAATGTCCAATATGAAATTCCAACCCAACAAGAGTATTTCTATGCCATCAATATCCATTTACCCCATGCATGGACACATTAACATCAAAAATTGTTTCCCATCATCTAACTCCAAAAGGGTGGACATGTTGAAGAATATAGAGGAAAGAGGTATGAGATGAGAATTTTGTTATAAGTTTGTGGTTGAGGCCATTGAAAAGGAATTATTACATGATTCCACCAAATCTAAGAGGCAACCTAATTATTTTTCTTTATTTTCAATAAATACTTTATTTAGTTATGGAAAAAAATATTCACCTCCATGGGACTCCAACAATACTAATATATTTCCTCTATTTCATTGATCAAAATCCCACATAGTGATATAATTTCTATCAAATTTTATTCTATTTTTCATTCTCTTCCTCCAATTATTTAATCTTCCTCAATTCTTCTTATTAATTTTTTTAGTTTATTTTTATTTTATAAGAATTCTAAGTTGATTTTTTTCTAAGGGGATTTGGTAAATGAAATTAGTTTCTAGTTAGATAAATTCATTAATTCTTTACGTGATTTCGACAAATAAAACTGTTGAATTCATACAAGAATAGTAAAGTCATCCCAATATATCTTATGATTGCTATGTTGTCCTATATACTTTTCTATCATACATGATTATCAACAAATGCAGCTTTTGTTTGATTGGGTTATCATTTGGAAAAAGTATTTCCATCCTTTTTATAATCTACTAAAATAATATTCTTCAGTTTAAGTTGACATGAAAAATTGTAAAAAAGTATAATAATAAACTCATTGGTTAATCATAATAATGATTATGCTAATGACATGAGTCCTAATTTAATGATCATGAAATGGTAATACTCTTATATATTGAAGAATAATTTTTAAAATGTGAATCTATCATGTTCCCATTTCCTTTACGTGAACATCATTCATTTTGTTTTATTTTCACACTTGTTTTATGTTGAAAAAAGGAAAAAACAATTCTTTTAATATACTCTCTGAGAGAACAAAATCACAAGTGACCCCATTTTATAATATTGATGCGTGGTAGAGAAGTTTTTTATAAATGAGTAGGGAATAAAATCCCAAAAATTATGAACTTGGGATGATGTAACACCCCAGGTTATTAAAAGAGAAAACTATATTTGATAGAATATGTGATAAACAACACCAAGCCCAAATGAACAATGATTATATAAATATAATCATTTTCACCTAGACATTATATTTACAGATATGAATCATATTTACTTTTTTATGAAATATACATTTGTTCTAAATATATTGATAAATTCTTTTTAATTAATTAATCGAATTTTGGTTATATCTGTTTGTTCTTCAAAATATGTTATATTTAAAAAAATTAATTACTTTATTATAATTATTTTATATAAAATTTATAAAGTATAATTTATAAAATGTTATCCCATTTTTGCATCATCATTTCAATATTAACATAGGGTGAAATTTTATATTCTATAAAATTTATAATTTTTTCCAGTGAATAGTGGAAAATATTGTTTTTGGTAAAATTTCAATATCTTTTGATAAATTAAGTAATATAAGTCTCAGTATTTTATTATTTTTATTTGAATGTAAAAAAAAATTATAAAGTTACATTTAATTAAATTAATTACATTTAAATTATCTTTATATTTTATTTTAATACTCATTTTTTTTAAAAACACATTTTTTCTGAAAACTATTCTGATATTCGTATTATTTCTACATTATAATTAATTAAAAGAACGCCTAAATAGAAATTATTAAATTTAAATTTTTATATTACATATCTGTTATTTTTAATGTAAATTCATATAATAAATACTTCGAGTTAAATAAGTAAAAAGAAATCGTTTTTTTCTTGAAAATCCATTTTTTGAAAAACTAATTTCTGACTTTCATGTAGGTTTTATATTAAATAAAATTCTTCCCCATCTGTGAATTAATATATACATAATTTATTTCATATTTTTAATCATCATAATTAATATTAATTAAAAAGTTCAAGTTGATTTTTGAACAATATGAATAGTAAGTGTGGTAATTATTTATTACCAAGTAAAAAATGAAAATATGTTAATTAAGGGTAATAATAATTTAACAAAGACTAGAAACAAAATGATCCTAATAGTATGAATATTTATATTTCATTGAAATGATGATTATATTTATTCCTTATTTTTTTACATTATAAATTATTAAGTATTTAGCTTGATAAACAAATATATTTTTATAAAATATAGCACAAATTGAATTTTCAATTAGTATTCAATTTCAATCAAGATGTTTATTTTTCTGAATTAATGAATTTTTTAAATAAAAAATATATTAATAAATATTATTATTAAATAATTTTTATTAAATATATATGAACATATAAATTTTATAAAGTCTAATGTATTTTTTATTAGGATATGAAAACTGTTATTGTCAAAAATTCAATAATTTCTCAATGAATATCGATTTTTATTTTAAAAGTAAAAAATAAAAATATTTATACAATTGTTTTTATAAAATAATTATTATTTGTGGGATTATAATGTTGAAATTATCCAACAAATAATTTTTCATAATTTTATTTGACAGTCGAATTTTCAAGTTAAAATTAAAGACTGTATAAATATACATTTTGTATTATGACATCATAATGACACACAAGTGATTTTAAAAATACTATAAAATGTGTAAAACATCAAATATATGTTTTCCATTTAAACTAATTCGATTTTATGTTTATTGGTTAATTTTATAAATCTGTTATGAATCCTCTAAAACCATTAATATATTTTATGGTTTTAAAATCATTTCGTTAAGAGTATGACTCACCTCCACATCACCAAGGATAATATTTTAATAAGTTAATACATTGGCCTTATAAAATAATTTTACAAAATCCCATTTTTCATGAAATATGGGTAAAAACCATGAGATGATTTATGGTTTGATTATTTTATTACATGGAGTCTAAAACATATGTTTGAGAAATAATAACGAATTATCCACTCTTTTCCTATATAAAACTACCAAAACACCCATCTCACTTCACTAAAAGTTCTTGGAGCACATAATTGATCTTTTATCCCCTATATATAGTCCTCCTATGGTTCCCTAAATCTCTCAAGAAGCTCCACCTAAGAATTTGATATCACACACTCAAGTAAGGGATCCTCTCTTTCTATTATTTATTCAAATTTATTTACAATCTTATGCTTTATATTTACAATTCCTAATGTTGGGATATGTTTTTAAATGTCCCTATTACTTATAATTTTATTTAAAATTGATTATAGATCCATTTCACTCTTATAAACACATTTTTTTAATTTTAAGTGATGATGTTATGCAGGTGGAATTAAAAAATTGTGTAGTGAATACACATACTCATTTCCTATCAAAGGTGTTCAATTTTATGCACTTATACTTTTTTATTGGGGGCATAAATGTATTTATTCGACACTACATGATTGTGAGATAAAATAGGATAAGAAATGATTCCATTTGTTATGTTCTATGTGACACACATAAGAATGAGAATGAAATTAAAGGGAAAGGTGAACCTATCATTATATAGTACTCCAATACATTAGGTAATATTTTGTTTCATGAGACGTTATGTTGGGACATATATTAATGATGATATCTTTATGGGACTTTTTATATCATGTTTTATCAGCAATTATCCTTGACCAATGTTTATAATGTAGTTTTTAAGTTCTTTCCCCATTTCTCATGTAGCCTTCATGTTATCATTCTTAGCATGCCCCATTGTTCATGTTTATTACTCTCACCCTCTTTATGTCCCATTGATATATCTATTTTCTAACATGTATTATTTTTTTCATTTTATATCATGATTATTAATTTAATGGGATTATATATCACCCCATTCTTATGTATGTCCATTGATTATCCCATGAAGTTTTAAGTACGATGTAATATTATGAACACGTTAAGGAGGTTTTCAATAAAGATAATATTTTTATTATTTTAAGTTGTTATGTAATGTACCTAATTCATAAAGAAAGTAGACTTCTTTATCTTCTGGGTTGTATTAAGTGTAAATTTATGTAATAAATCATGTATTATTGTGAAATAAATAGTATGATTGTTATGGAGGGGGCTTACTATCTCACATAAGTCCATTGGCTGATGCTAGAAATGAACCCCATATAAATCTTATTCTCCTATTCCTAAGACACTAGGCCACTACCATTATCATGCCCTATTCTTTATCACGTCCCTCCAATTATTAACAGTCTCTTTCCTTGTATTATTTGTCTGGGATCCGTAAAAAACAACTTTGGGTTCCAAGAAAAACAACCAACTATATTTGTTGCTTCCAAGGTTATAGTTTCTACTATAATGACCCTTAGGTCCCCTTATGGTTTTTATTTTCAATTTTTTAGTGGTGTCACCATTTTGAAATGTGACTTACAGTCTTTAGTTTTTCCACATGATCTATAGATTTCCCTATATTGAGAAATAGTCATGTTCTCAAGACTATGGAATGAAAATTGATTACATTTGATGAATTCCTCTCACAATGTTGCATCTTTCATGGGACAAAAAATACAAAAACAGAACCCATTCCAGGAATAATGATCCATTTAAAAGTATCTAAAAATGGTTAACTAATCTTATCTATAATATTACATATGTGAAGGTTGGTGGAAACATAAATAGATGATGATTTTTGAGATTAAATCCAATAAGATTGGAAAGAGGACTACCCTAACCAAGATGCATGTCTAGAAAAAATTCTAATATTTTTAACTCTAAAAATTATGAAGTGGGGATGATAAAACAAAACCCCACCCAAAAATTGAGGTCCTTTCCCAAAAAATAAATTCAAAATGGTGAAGGAGGAACCTTGTTTCATACTCTACCAATGTGTACTATCCTGGCCCGGGTGCCACACTCTGGTTCCCTGAACAGGTCGGTCACATGACCTTAAGCACGCCTCCCTATACACTAGAGGGTACTGAATAACAGTGAGGGCCTATTATCAATCATGTGGTGACTATACACTCTTTATTTCATTAGAGTAATAAAATAGTGGAAATAAATGAGAATAACCAACGAAATAACCAAATAATATAACATAGCCAGAACACTACCATTATCACAAGATGAAAAAAATTGGAAATACAATATCAAAACTAAAAAGTAGATATGCCATGCTAATGTATCTTCAATGTTTCAAAATGTATCTCAAAAGTAAAGACACTAAAAACTCCAAATCAGTTCTCAAACCGTGTTCAGTTCCATCATCCATGCTCTATCCCAAAATAGATATCTAAAATAGGGAACTAGCGCTTTTTACTATGTAGAAAACACAAGACTATTCAGGTACCGATCCGGCATCCTGAGTAGGGTGTGGGTAAAAAATAGTAGGCCGCCACCAATAATATCTAAACCAATATCTAGTCCAATAAATTAATGTAGTTTTATAAAGGAATTAGTACAATTTATAAGTAAACTGTTATCACATAATCATTATTCTTTACTTAACCACATTAACTCTTGGGTTCCTGTGGACACATGTACCTCAATGCCTACTTTGGCTCTTGCAAGAGACTAAAGTGTTCCAAGGTAATATCATATCTTAATACCTACTTCATCTCAGGCTACTTCCCGAAGTATTCAAAGGAGATATCATATCTTATTACCCGTTTCGGCTAATGTGAAATCCCGATGTTTTCCCAAGTGATGTTATTTCATGGATTTCCTTTGATACCATTATTAAATTTATACTTGAATGACTATGTTACCTTTCATACTAAACAAAATAGAATGACCATGTTCCCATAATCTAATTCATACTTGAATGACCAATTTACAATTCACACATCACATATTAGAATGACTGTGTTATTATTCAATATTTCATATGTGAATGACAAATGGTAGCATTCATACATCACATGTTAGAATGATCACGTTCCCATTCATACATAACACATTATAATGACCATTTTCCCATTATTTAATTCACATTTCAATAACCATGTTACCATTCATCCATCACACCGTAATTCATCAATTAATTATTCAAACAATTTCCATTACTTATTTAACAATTAGTTAAACTCAATAATTTCCTTAGTTAATTAAACAATTAAATAACCATATCAATAACATTAATTAATTCGACAATTAATTAATCACATAAATTCCTCAAGTTAATTCAAAAATTAACTAATTACACCAACAACATTAATTAATTTAATAATTAATTAATCGTATCAATTCCTTTAGTTAATTCAAAAATTTCATAGTCACACCAATTCCTCTAGTTAATTCAAAAATTAATCAGTCACATCAATAATGATAATTAATTTGGAAATTCATAAATTACATCAAATACATTAATTAATTAAATAACTAATTAATCAAATCAATTTTAGTATTCAATTAAACAGTTAACTAATCCCATCAATAACATTGATTAATTCAACAATTAACTAATCATATCGATTACTCTAGTTAATTCAAAAAAATTCTAAACACAATAATAATTTTAATTAATTCAATAATCAACTATTTTCATAAATGAATCTATTTATTTCAATAATTAACTAATCACATCAATAATATTTATTAATTCAATAATTACTCTAATTAAACACATTAATTACTCTAGTTAATTTGTTAATTAACTAATCACATCAATTACTTTAGTTAATTCAAAATTTAACTAATCACATCAATAATATTAATTAATTCAACAATTAACTAATCACTTCAATTACTTCAGATAATTCAACTATTAAATAATCAAATCAATAATACTAATTAATTAATTAATTAATTAATTATTCATATCAATTACTATAGTTAATTCAATTATCAACTAATCACATCATTAATATTATTTAATACAACAATTAAATAATCTCAACAATTTACCTAGTTAATTTAACAATTTACCTAGTTAATTCAACAATTAACTAATCACATCAATTTCATTTATAATACAGTAATTAGTTTATCACATAAATCTCCTTAATTAATTCCCAAATTAATTAAGTATATCAATCCCATTAATTAATTCATCAATTAATTAATCAATATCCACAACTCAAAATCCCATTAATAATTCCACAATTAATTATCTCATTTACAACATTAATATTTTAATTAATTCAAGAATTAGTTATCTAAATTTTCAAATATCAATATATCAAAATTAATTCATAAATTATTTATCTCAACTCAATAATATCAATATCTCATAATTAATTCAACAATTAATTATCTAATTCACTCAAATATATATACACAACAATACCCATTAATTAATTTCCCAATTAATTAATCTAACTCATTCAATTGCATCAATGCAAAAATCCACATTAATTAATTTACAAATTAATTTATCATGTCAAATTGATTAATTAACCCAATAATTAATTAATCAAATTCAATCCCATTAATTAATATTCTAATTAATTTTACACATCAAATACAATAATATATTCACAATTAATTAATCACATACAATCTATTCAATTAATTCACCAATTTATTGTACACATCAACTCTATTAATTAATTCCCTAATTAATTAATCACATTTAATACCTTCAATTAATTATACAATTAATTTTACACAACAAATCCATTAATTATTTCCTTAATTAATTAGTCACAATAATTACATTAATTAATTCATCAATTAATTAATCCCATCAATCTCATTATTTAATTCAAAACTAAATAATCACATTACCCCATTAATTAATTCATAAATTAATTATTTCAACATAAAAAATTCAATAACCCCAATTAAATCATCAATTAATTATTCCGTCTCAATCCATCCAATATCCCTAATTAATCCCTCAATCAATCTTTTTATCTAATAATCCAATATTCTGATAGTTATCCAAATTAATTCTCCAATTAATTTTACACATCAAATCCATTAATTATTTCCTTAATTAATAAGTCACAATATTTCCATTAATTAGATCATCAATTAATTAATCCTGTAAATATAATTATTTAATTCAATAACTAAAGAGTCACATTACTCCATTAATTAATTCATAAATTAGATATTTCAACTTAAACAATTAACTAACCCCAATTAATTCATCACTTAATTATTCCATCTCAATCAATTGAATATCCCCAATTAATCCCTCAATCAATCTTTTTATCTAATAATTCATTATTCAATTAATTAACTCAATAATTATTTATCCACGATCAAAAATTGAATATTCCCATAATTAATTTAATAATTAATTATTCCTGATCTAAAATCCCAATATCACAATTTAATATTTCCCTAATTTAATTAATTCAAGAAATTAATTAATTTAATCAAGAATTTGATTTCAAGAACACAATTTCTAAACATCTATAAGAAATTAGAAATTTATATACACATAATTGTAATCCAAACTATGGGATTTGAATTTTAGACCACCCACATCACTTTTTTAACCAAAGATCACCCAGTGAAATCCCCAAATTTGGATAACACGATGATGTAGATTGGGATCCAAATATAAAACCATAAAACAATATTAAACAATTAATGATCTCTTAGATCTATATATAGATCCATAATCCTGGATATATATTCATCAAATATAGATCTGGATCTAGTGAAACATATAATAACTTCTCACCAATATAGTGGGAGAATAACGGAGTACAAATGGGAAAGAACCGGGATATAATCCACTTACCGGTATGGGTGATGATTTTTTATCCAGACTTCAAATCATGAATAAAAGAGGTTGGGAAGTCTTTGGATTTGATCGAAGAGCTCCAAAATTATGAAATAGGACCTAGGTATGAATGGGGGTAGATTTAGGGTGGGGTTCTAGGTAATTGAAAAACTGAATTTCCCGTCAACTTTATTCTGTCGCATGATTTGTTGGATAGGGGCACACAGTTTTCCATAAAAATGTGCCAAAAATGTGTGCGTCATTTTTGGGGGTGCACAGTTTGAAAACTGTGCACCAGCCGTGTGAATCCCCTCTATTTGTGTTTGCATGGTCAGCTGGGTTGGGGAGTATAGTTTTCTCTAAATGTGACCAACCATTCACAACCCCTTCTTTTTCTATTTTTTGTCAAAATTTCACCCAAAACACCCTAAGGTAAAATACAAACTGAAATTACTTAACACTAAACAAAATAGTACCTTTAAATTATCCCAAGAAAACTCTAGAAATGTTTTGGTTCTTAAACTCTCCCCACCTTATAGAAGATAATACATGAGTTACTCTATCAAGATTCCTTGATATTCTGAGAAAAAATTATTAACTACTAAGCCCTCGCATCCATTTCTCTCTACCATGTTTCTTCCTACTCACATCAATGTTTCAAAAATACATGAACTAACAACAAAGTAGTTTCGTATAATAGTTTTTCACCACTATCTAATACATGTATCAGATGATCCTCAAAGGATGCATCAGTCTCAAACTCAAATTTTGTAACATACATGACGTGTTTCCCAACTCATCATGCCCAAAAACTACTATAAAACCATCCTAAATTTTCACTTATCCTTGCCATCAAAAACTACTATGAAAGGACATACGTCTACCACCCCCACGGTCGACCTGGAATTTTTCTAATTATTTTAAACATTCACCTTATAGGTTCCCCATTTCCATTATAATTCCATCACTTCCAACCCATGGAATTTCTCTATGATCCTATTTTTTACACAATACTCCCCACCATTAAAGATTATTTAACACTAGATTTTCAAGAAACTCACCCACCGTGGTATTCTTCAAACATTGATCCATCCTGAGAATCTCATCTATAAACTATCGATAGTGTACCTTCCACCATCCAACTATAAATTTTCTTCTTTATAAGCACAACCTCTAATAGGTTCTATATCCAACAAAACACATTTAGGTAGCTTTTCATAAAGGCAGATCTTTCTTAGTGAACCAAAGATGATGTCAAGGTAGGGGACATGATCATTAGTAATTTAAATTAAACTATGAATTTGTCAATGAATACCACCAAAAATCTTCTATCACTAATGTTACCTCCCATTATAGGAACAACATAACCTGTTGAAAGTCATGGGCTTCCCTACCCACCAACATCTCACCACACATATCAAAAACAAAACCGTACCTCACATAACTCACAGTGGAGTTCTCAAACTAGTCCATTCTCATTACCGAAACTACCCACATCAAGGTCCAAATAAACATAACAAAGGATTCTTATTTCGAAAAATTAACATAGTTAACCAGAGGGATTTATAAAATCTATATCAAGTATTCCCCCTTTCTCCCGCCAAACGGTCAAAACCAAGGCACTATCTCTAAACTTAACCATCCTACAACTAGGTACTAGTTTACAAGGGTAAAAACATTATCATTATTTAATATTCTCATAAGACACCCATTTATTATAATCTTGCATAATTTTAAAATATTTCAAAATTTCATATTAGGAACCATTTTCAATTTATTTTCATAACAAATGGAAAATAGTTCAAGATCAACAACATACCCATAAAATGTTTACCCACGTGTGCCTAAAATTATGCATGTCATAATAAACTTTAATGTCTATAATGATGAATGAAAACTCAACTCTCATTTCATACCAATCCATGATTCAAATCTCATAAAATTTTGACATCAATAACCATGGCATATATGTGTATCACCCAAGGTGAAATATTATTCAACTGTAACAGAAAACGACAATTAAAAAATTCACACATTCGGTACTTCAGTCTTCGACCATACATGGGAAAGATACTCCCATTAATGAGATAGTAACCAAGGACCCACTCCTCCTAGTATCTTGTATACCTTTCCCGAATAGTAATAAAAATGGAAAAGAAAATAAAATTGGGCTCTGATACCACTTTGTAACATCCTGACTCAGTTTCCAAACATCGGTACCCCAAACTAGTTTGTCGTATTACCAAAAGCACGCCTCCACATATTCTATAGGCTACTGACTAGAAATTAGGTACTATTATTAGTCATGGAAGTAATATACCCTCTTTTTTCATCAAATTAATACACTAGTGGAAATAAAAAACAATAATCAACTGAATAACAAAATGATATAACATATCTAGAATAGTACCAGTATCACAAGATGACCAAAACTAGAAATAAAATATCAAAACCATACAATAGATATGCCATGCTAATGTACATAAAAGAGTCAAAATGAAACTCAAAAGTAAAGACACTGATAACTCAAAAGCAGGTTTCGAACCATGTTTGGTTCCCTTATTCATGATTCATCCCAAAAATAACCATCTAACACATGTCCCTTTCCCTTTTCTAGTATTTAATTCACAAGACTATTTGGATAACGATTAGGAATCTCGAGTAGGGTGTGAGTAAAAATCCGTAGGTCACCAAAAACGGAATATAAAACAATATCCAGTCAAAAACTTTTATGCACTTGTATAAATAAATAAGTACAATGCATAAGTAAATAGTTATATCATAATCATTTATTCTTTAAATAACCACATTAACTCCTGGGTTTCTGAGGACACCCGTACCCCAATTCCATCATTGGATCATGTCAAAGCCCGATGTGTTCCAAGGTAATATCATATCTTAATACATGTTTCATGTCATTCTACATCCCAAAGTATTCAAAGGTGATATCATATCTCAATACCTACTTCAGCTCATGCGGGATCCCGGAGTATTCTCAATTGAGGTCATATGTCGGAGTTCCTTTGTTACCATTATAAAATTCATACACTAATGAACATGTTACCATTCATATTACACAAAATATAATGACCATGTTCTTATCCTCTAATTCATTCGCGAGTGACCACACTACCATTCATACATCACCCATTTGAATGACCATGTTCACATTGTTTAATTAATACTTTAATAAACATGTTACCATTCATAAATCTCACATTAGAATGACCATGTTCCCATTCTTACATTACACATTAGAATGGCCATGTTCCTATTATTACACCACACATTAGAATGACCATGTTTCCATTCTTTAATTTAGGTTCTAATGACCACATTACCGTTCATAAATCACACATTAATTCTGCAATTAAATATCCACAAAATTTTTATTACTAATTAAACAATCAGTTAAATATAATGATTTACTTAGTCAATTAAACAATTAACTAATCGCACCAACAACATTAATTAATTTAATAAGCAATTAATCACCTAAATTCTTTTAGTTAATTCAAACATTAACTAATTACACAAATAATGTTAATTAATTCAAAAATTGATTAACCACCTCAATTACTTTAGCTAATAAATCAATTAACTAATAAAACCAATTACTATAGTTAACTAAACAATTAACTAATCACTTTAATAATGTTAATTAATTCAAAAAATAATTAATCACATCAAATACAATAATGAATTCAACAATTAATTGATCTCCCCAATTCTATTAGTCAATTCAATAATTAACTAATAAAATCAATAAAATTAATTAATTCAACAATTTGAAAATTACATAAATTACTCTAGTTGATTAAAAAAATTTACTAATCACATCAATAATATTAATTAATTCAACAATTAACTATTCATGCCAATTACTCTAGTTAATTAAAATATTAACTAATCACATCAATAATATAAATTTATTCAATAATTAACTAATCACGTGTATTACTCTAGTTAATTCAATAATCAACTAATCACATCAATACTATCAATTAATTCAATAATTAACTAACCATGCCAATTACTCTAGTTAATTCAACTATAAATTAATCACATTAACTATATTAATTAATTAAAAAAATTAACTAATCACATCAATTACTATAGCTAATTCAAAAATCAACCAATAACATCAATATAATTAATTAATTCAAAAATTGACAAGACACACCAATCACTCTAGTTAATTCAAAAATTAACCAGTCACATCAATTTCATTTATAATTCGACAATTAGTTTATCATTTAAATTACCTTAATTAATTCCCCAATTAATTAAATACATCATTACCAATAATTAATTAATTAATTAATTAATTAATTAATTAATATACACAACTAAACCATCCCATAATTAATTTTAAAATTTATTATCTCATTCATAATATAAATATTTCATAATTATCTTCATGATTAATTATCTCAATTCTCAAATCTCAATATATCATAATTAATTCCTCAATTAATTATCTCAATTCAATCATATAAATATTTCATAATTATTTATCCAATTAATTAATCAAACTCATCTAAATTCATCAACAGAATACCCCGCATTGATTAATTCACCAGTTAATTGATCTTTTCATATCAATTAATTAACCCCATAGTTAAATAATCACATTAAATCCCATTAATTAATTCACCAATTAATTGTACACATCAAATCCAATAAATAATTCATAATTAATTAATCACATTCAATATCATTAATTAATTCACCAATTAATTGTGCCCATCAACTCTATTAATTATTTTCCCAATTAATTAATCACCTTTAATCCCATCTATTTTTTAACAAAAATGAATTATACTTTTAACTCCATTAATTAGTTCCTTAATTAATTATTTACAATGCTTCCATTTATTGAATCATCAATTAATTAATCTCATCAACACCATTAATTAATTCAAAAATTAAATATTCACATTACACCATTAATTAATTCATTATTTAATTATTCCAACATAAACAATTCAAATGCCCCAATTAATTCATCAATTAATTGTTCAATATCAATCAATTCAATATGCTTAATTAATTTCTCAATTATTTTTTCTATCTAATAACTTAAAATTCTGATAATTAATTAAATAATTAATTATTTATGACCTAAATTCCCAATATCCCAATTTCACATTTTCGGTAATTAATTAATACACCAAATTAATTAATTTAATCAACAAAAAAATTTCAAGAATGTAATTCCTAAATATATAATAGTAATTATATAATTACAGACACATAAATTTAATCAACACTATTGGATTTGAATTTTATATCACCTACCTCAATTTTTTGACAAAATATCTCCCAAGGGAAATCCCCAAAATTGAACATCGTAATGATGTAGATCGGGATCCGAATATAAACCCCTAAATAAATATTAAATAATTAAAGATATATTAAATATATATCTAAAAGTAAAAGACTATATCTAGATTAATAAAATCTATATCTATATCTATCAAAATAGAGAATAACTTCTCAACTAAAGAATGAGAGAAAAAAGAAGGATGCACGCGAAAAATATGAGATATAATCCACTTACCAAGAGAGATGGAGATCTTCAAAATGGGATTCAAATCATGAATAATGGAGCTCAAGAAGTCATGGAATTCATCTGAAGAGCTCAAAATTTTTGAGATATGACCTAGGGTTAAGTGGGGATTGGTTTTCAGTTAACTAGGGGGTCGGGTAATTAAAAAACTAAATTTGTGGTCAACATAATTGACGTGAACGGTTTTCTAGGCAAGGGTGCACAGTTTACCCTAACCGTGCACCTAAATCATGTGCCTATTTCATATGGGTCCACAGTTACTCCTAAAAGAGTGTACAGTTCGAAAAATATTGCACCATCCATGTGGATACCCTATGTCTGGGTTCAAACATTTAGCTGGGTTTGGATGTACTGTTTTCTTTAACTATGTGCCAACTGTGCACAACCCCTTATTCTTCCATTTTTTTCAAAATTTCACCCAGACACAGCCCTATGTAAAACCCAAATGACAATTACTCAACACCAAACAAAATAGTGCCTATAAATGAGCTTGAGAAAACTGAATAAATTTCCGGGTTCTTATACAATGAGAGTGGAAATACCTTTTCTCGATCTATTAACAAAGCCATGGATTCGAAAGATGCAGTGAGGATAACGGTAGAGGAAACTACTATTACTGGACTTTCGTTCAAATATCAGTTATGTTGTTGTGGTTAAATGACTCTTCCTCAGCCAAACATCTAATGAACTGGCATTAGCTAGCTTATTGCAACCCAACCCTTAAACAAACTTTAATTTATACATTATAACATACTCTACCAACAATAAAAGCTAAATATCCAGAGTTCTTGGGTCGAAATAACATTAGAAACAAAAAAATCATCTTAAATGTAAAAAAATTCTTAGTTAAAACATCACATAGTGCTTTTAACTCTAATAGAACATCAAAATCTTCATAGGATACCTTGAGGACAATACCTAAAGGGAGACATACAAATCCCACTAAAGGAATAAATAAGAAAATAAATAAAAACATGAAAGTAAATAAGCATAAAATGATATCATAAAGAGAATGATCATAAATATGAAAATATAAAATAATAAAATGAATGAAAAATATCATGGAATAATAAGAATGTGGTAACATCATAAATCATGACATTATATGAATATGTCAAGGCTAAAACCCAAGGAAAAAAAAGCATAGACTAACAATCATTATAATAATCATATGCTCATCCTAACAACCATCATAGCATTGTTTTCCTAGGAAAACCACCCATTCACCATTCATGGTATCTCATAAGACATTAAGTTACTCAATGTAGTAAAGGTCTTTAATGAACCCACCCATTACATTATTATATGTACATTCATTTTATTCCCAAAAAATGATACATAAATCATAAGCATGATCTAACCCTTAAGAAGGAAGTGAGTTTCAAAATTTTGATTTAAAGTGAAATTGATTGATAAATTGTTAGGTTTCATCATATGGAAATATTGACCCGAAGAGGGTGAATATTCCTTTTAAAGTATGATCAATTAAATTAAATTTCACTTGAATGTTAGAGTTATAATTGTGTTAATTGTGTAGTTTAAATAAAAAAATAACACATGATATTTTTATTATAAGGCCCTGGCCTTAAACCTTACTTAATATTGAATTAAATGAATAATTCACATTGAGGATCTTTTCAGGTTTAGAGTTTTAGAGAATTAGAACATAACTATTACATCTTAAAAGATTACAAAGTAGACACTTCTACTAAGTCTCCATATAATAAAAACTCTTAAAAAGAAATATGTCTAGATTCCATGTTTTAGATAGCATGACATTCCCTTGATCCCATCCTTGACCTTATTCCACTTTAAGTCCTGTGAAAAACGTTTCGAAAAACTTGGGGTGAGCATAAAAAGCTCAGTAAGGGATACACAAAGAATGAAAACTGTTAGTTTTTCAAAATCAAGTAAACCATGTATACTCTATCTAAGTAATACCTTCACCTTCATGAAGTAGTAAAACTCTTAACTGAATAAAGTATCATTACTTACCTTTTTGTAACCAAAGTATAACCATAAAACCCATATAAAGAACACATAACATATATAAAGGTAACTTGGGACATAAACATACTTAAGTGGAATAACCATACGGTCGACTTCCACACTTATCACTTAATGAATAGCCATACGGCCAATTTCCATAAATACTTAATGGAATAGCCATATGGCCGACTTCCATACCCAATGCATTGGAGGTTATAACGTAACCACCCATCCTGGTATTCACGGCACCACCCGTCATATGGTTTATAACGTAACCACCCGTTAAAATGTCCAAGTACCAATATAAAATCATAAAACATAAAACCAATATAAAGGAAAGATAACATTTCCACATTTCAATCACAATATATCATAAATATAATGACATAATAGAATCCTTTATCAAAACCATTTTCAATACATAAAATAGTATATGGTATTTATTTTATTTTAAAAACATTACGGCTTGTTGAGGAAGCCAAAGATCAAATAATACTCGCGGCGGTGGAAAAGGTCGTTGTCACCGCGTACGTTAAAAAAACATTCCTTTTTGTCGTTTAGTAAAACGCTTCGTAGAAAAAGATTCCTTTTGTATAAAAGTAAAATTCAAAGGAGTTTATACACTGTATAAAAGAAAGTTGTGTATAAAACGAAATATGCCTCAATGAAAGGAGATTGAGACAAAGTCCCTTACCTTGGGTCCGACTTGACTCGATCGTTCTTTAACGTCCTGAATAATAAACTTGAGTTAATTTATACTTGAATAAGAACCTTTTTAAAGTTCATTATTCCTTTTATATCACTTATTTACATGTTATAAACATTATGTAACCATTTAAGTTAATATTGTTTGTTTTGTCAATATTTGGTTCTTAAGTCGAAAGTTGACTTCTTACAATTACATGTTGATCGTGTGGTCAAAAGTTCCTTATATCCAGAATGAAATTCCCGATTTGGATATAATATGTATCATATATATCCAGCATATACATGTATTTATAATATTACATAATCATTTAGAGGTAAGAAATGAAATGCACCGTTCATGGAGACGGTAAGCTGTACGTACGCATGAACGCTACTTTCATTTCTTTGTCATATTAATGGAATTAAAATTAAATGATAGGTATGTATATTTTAATTCCAGAATTATATTCATCACTTAGATATATCATTAATTATATATATCCATTATATACATGTACTTTTAATAGTACATTACATTTGGGGATAAGAAATGAAATGCACCGTTCATGGAGACGGTAAGCCGTACGTACGCATGAACGCTACTTTCATTTCTATCTCATACCTTAATGGAAAGAAATAATAATGATATAGATTTATATTATAATTACAGTATAACATCATATATAATAACTTTAAATCCATCCTTTACACTTCCCACATATGGTATTAACGAATCACATCACTTTGAGGGGGCGGTAGTCCGCACTTCTTTAAATGAAGATATCGTGTTTACCCATAATGGAAATCATAAAGGTATGCCAAAAATGAAAAATACAGAAGCTTAAAGAAAACATAAACATATTATATATCATATATAAAAATAGTGACATCATAATGGCCACCCTTGAAGGTGTTAAATGAGTATTGAACAATCATCATTTCGGGAGGCAGAATTTCGTCATTCACGGAAACCGTATGTTCTTAAACCATTTGATGTAGTAGTGTGAGAGTGTAGCTCAAATAAATATTATAACAACATACTAGTATATTGAAGATACTGGTGTTGTTACAAAAGAAGTCAATAAAAAGAGTTTAGAGGGTTGGAGAAGCAAAATAAAACAAATGAACAAGAGAGAAAGAATTACCTTTAAAAGTGTAACTCCCTTTTGATTTGAGCCTAAAGGCTTCCTTTGAAAGGATTCTGCCCAACGGGAATCCTCTAGGATGAGGAGAGGGATGTGGAGAGAGTAATTGGGCAGAGGTTGGCCGAGGAAAAGGCTTGATAAGTGTGTGAAATGAGGTAGAGGTGGGGGCCTTTTATAAGAGGAGAGGAGGGGCACTTTTGGAAAGTAAAGAAATATTACTTTATTTGAAAATGTGTTTCGGTTTTAAAAGGTCCCACATTGATAGAATTCGTGGATAAGGTGATAAGG
This sequence comes from Viscum album, assembly GCA_963277665.1. Classification (NCBI taxonomy): domain Eukaryota; kingdom Viridiplantae; phylum Streptophyta; class Magnoliopsida; order Santalales; family Viscaceae; genus Viscum; species Viscum album. The sequence goes on from OY728164.1 coordinate 1,825,465,427, forward strand.
TTTCTAAATCCACTCATCCAATTGGTTTTGTCCATGTGTAGGTTTTATATTTTTCATTATCTTTCCATTTTATTTAAATCGTCAAATAATGATGTCATCGCTGCATCATTATTATGTCATAAATAATTTAATTTATTTAATTTCTAAAAATTATAAAAAAAATAATATGATGTAGGAAATATTTTTATATTTCCAATGACTATTTATAATCAAAATTTGGACTTGTATAACCCCACTCAAAAATTATTTTAGTAAAACAATTTATGTTAGTGTCATTTTCACTTTAACATTAAATAAAAATATATTATTGTCATTTTCCAAATAAAGTGGCTCCATGGGGTCCCCAAGTTGGACCATGGATTGTCTTTGTCGGCCATGACTCACCCAATAGGTGTAGGACAAGTTTCATGGTATTTTCACATTCTTATAATACCATTTTTACCTTAAACTACACTAATTACCTCTAATCGCGATTAATGAAAAAAAGTTACTATTCACAAAAAAATTATTTTAATCTCATTGAACCACATTTTACTTCTTAATGACAACCATGTATGTCGGATTTTAAAAATTCAATACACATTAGTGGTAAACTTTCATTTAACTGAAAAATCAGTTTGCTTGATTACCACTTAGTGGTTTCACTATTCATCAAAAATTGAAGTTTTTCAGAAAATTACCAAAAATACACCCTAAGCTATATTTGATATTCCGAATTCAAAAATGAAGTCCATTTTACAAAATTCAAAACATATAAGTCAAATTAATTAATTTAATAATTAATTCCCGCTGTCATGACAAATAGCGTGTTTTTGTGAAACAATAAGTATCAAAAGATTGACACCAGTTTAAGTCCAATTTCAAAGTGAGATTGATTCCAATGACCACCATTGGATTAACTGGTAAAAATATTTTCTAATTTCACTTTAAAACCAATTAAAATAATAATCTAATCATATAAATAATTTATATTAAAAAGAGGTTTTGAATTAAAATACAACATTTTACACTATTCATAAAAAAATGAACTTTATCAGAAAGGTACCAAAAATTTACACAAAGTAAATTTTGATGTCCCGATTCTAGAGAAGAGTTATATTTGGTCCAAAATAAAGTATAAGAGTGATCAAAACTATATTTAATGACGGTTCACCATTAAAAGGTGATAAGTGAACCTTTAGTGAAAATTAGAGTATATATGCCCTAAAATTGAACTCTTTCCATATTTTAAGCCTTTATCTTTTATTGGGTAGATGTATAAACATTTAAAAACATATATAATCATATTTTAGTTATTTCTATCCATTCCCTCCAGTACAACGGCTACTCGTTAACTAACATTTAAAATAATATTATTTTATTACTGGTGTGCTACGTAAGTTTCAAAGAAACTCATCGTTGTGTATCGGGTACGCCATCGAACATAGCAACCCCTTTAAAATAAAATTAATATTTAATTCGTAAATATTAATAAATATGAAAATTATTTATTCTTTATTTACCTGGGATGTTACATCCTTCCCCCCTTTTGGGAATTGCGTCCTCGCAATTTTATTCACTTATCAAAATAAGTGGGGGTATTTTTCCCTCATAGCATTTTCAGATTCCCATGTTGCCTCTTCAATCACATGGTTTTTCCACAAAACCTTTACCTGATGAATCACCTTATTCCGTAACACTTTCTCCCTGTGGTCAAGAATCTGGGCCGGTTGTTCTTCATAAGATAGGTTCTCTTCCAGCTGAACTACCTCTGGACTCAAAACATGAGATGGATCTGGCATATACTTTCTCAACATTGAAACATGAAAAACATTGTGTACCAGAGATAAACTCGGAGGTAAAGCCACTCGGTATGCAACTGATCCAACTCTCTCCAGAATTTCGTATGGTCCAATTAACCTTGGACTCAGCTTTCCTTTCTTACCAAATCTCATCACACTTTTCCAAGGAGAAACCTTGAGAAAAACATGATCACCTACCTCGAAAGATAGATCCTTCCTCCGGTTATCCGCATAACTCTTCTGCCTGCTCTGAGCTGTCCTCATGTGCTTCTGAATCAACTGAACTTTTTCTTCCCTCTCTTCTACCAATTATGGTCCCATCAGCTTCCTTTCACCCACTTCATTCCAAAATGCTGGAGTTCGACACCGCTTCCCATATAATGCCTGAAATGGTGCCATCTGTATACTGGAATGAAAACTGTTATTATATGAAAATTCAACCAAAGAAAGATGTTGGTCCCAACTTCCCTGATAATCCATAGAACAAGCTCGTATCATATCCTCCAATGTCTGAATTGTTCGTTCTGACTTCCAATATGATTGAGGATGAAAAGCTGTACTAAAATTTAATTCAGTACCCAACGACTTCTGAAGGCCTTTCCAAAAGTTAGATGTGAACTTGGGATCACGATCCGATACAATGGAGAGAGGAACTCCATGTAACCTGACTATTTCTTTAAGATACAAACGGGAAAGTTGATCAAGAGAGAAAGTACCTCGTATAGCAAGGAAATGAGCAGATTTCGTCAAGCGATCAACAATAACCCAGATTGAATTATTACCTCGAGATGTCCTCGGTAATCCCACAACAAAGTCCATGGATATGTTTTCCCATTTCCACTCTGGCACTGGTAAAGGCTGAAGCATCCCTTTCGGTAACTACTGCTCTGCTTTAACCTGTTGACATGTCAAACACTTCACAGTAAAATCAGCAATATCTCTTTTCATTCCATCCCACCAGTAATACTCCCGAAGATCTCTGTACATCATAGTACTGCCAGGATGAACTGAAAACGAGGAACTATGAGCCTCACATAACAACTCATTCTTCAACTGTGAATCACAAGGCACACATAACCTCTTCCCAAAACTCAAAACACAAACACAAACTTATCCAAGAACTCATGGAAAATTTTATTCATAAGGTCCATGAATACAGCAGGTGCATTGGTTAACCCAAAAGGCATAACTACAAATTCATAATGGCCATATCTAGTATGGAACATAGTCTTCGGAACGTCTGCTTCTTTTACTTTCAACTGATGGTACCCCGACCTCAAGTCAATCTTCGAAAAATATTGAGCTCCCTGGAGCTGATACCACCTCATTCTATGGCCCAACATCTACTGAAGTTGTTGCAAAGGATTTCACCACCCCTTTCTGCTTGTAGTCTGACTGCATTCCCCCAGTTGAGTTCTTCGTTGGACACTCGTTTGCATAATGAACCATTTCATTACACTTAAAACATCTTATCGTTGGATTTTCATTTCCTGCTTGATCATCTTCCTTACAGTTACGAGCAATATGACAAGACTTACCACACCGAAAGCACTTACCAGACTTGGATAAACATTCTACAGGATTCATTTTACCACACTTCTCACAGGATGGATATTTGGTTTTCTTACCTCCTTGCTTCTTTGATGAATTCTTCCCCATTTCCTGCCAACTAGACCTCTTATTCTGTTGTTTGTCATAGAACACCGGATCATCGGAAAACTCCATTTCTACCTTCTCGGCACATCGAACAAGTTTTTCATAACTTTTGAACTCACGAGAAGCTAAAGCCCTTCGATACTTTGGCTTTAACCCTGAGTAAAAATGGTTTATTTTACTATCAAGATCTCGTATGATGTTTGGAGCATACCTTGCCAATCGAGTGAACATTTTTTCATAAGCAGCCACTGAATCATCCTCCTACCTCAATTCTAGGAACTGTTTTTCCATCCTAAGACGAACCACCTAAGGAAAATATTTCTCAAGAAACATACCTTTGAATTCGTCCCAGTGAATATCCTCAATCTCATCACTATCCCTTATATTTTTCACCATCGACCACCACTGATCAGCTTCACCTTCAAAACGGTAAACAGCAAGACAAACCTTTTGATGCTCTAAACACCCCATGACATCAAAAATCTTCTCCAGTGATTTAATCCACCCTTCAGCTTGCACAGGGTCAGATGATCCTCTGAATGATGGGGGATGTTGCCTCATGAAATGTTCCACCACTGACATGTTCCTCTACGATTGATCTGGCTGATCTCGTGCATGGATACCACCACCATTTATAGCCTGAGTCAACTGTGCCATCATAGCAACAAACTGTTCAGTTCCGATTCTGACCATCTCAGGTTGCTGATTTGGAAGGTTATCTTTCTCCTGATGTCATACCAACATAGCTTCTTGGTTTCCTCTGTGGAAAACCATTCTGAACACATAAATATCTTAGGCGAAGCAACATGGTAATCCGTAAATGCTATATCATTTCAATCATATTATAATTTAACACTTTTCTAACTCCTAAAGTTGTCTAAACCGACCTTTGATACCAACTATAAGGCCCCGGCCTTAAACCTTACTTAATATTGAATTAAATGAATAATTCACATTGAGGATCTTTTCAGGTTTAGAGTTTTAGAGAATTAGAACATAACTATTACATCTTAAAAGATTACAAAGTAGACACTTCTACTAAGTCTCCATATAATAAAAACTCTTAAAAAGAAATATGTCTAGATTCCATGTTCTAGATAGCATGACATTCCCTTGATCCCATCCTTGACCTTATTCCACTTTAAGTCCTGTGAAAAACATTTCGAAAAACTTGGGGTGAGCATAAAAAGCTCAGTAAGGGATACACAAAGAATGAAAACTGTTAGTTTTTCAAAATCAAGTAAACCATGTATACTCTATCTAAGTAATACCTTCACCTTCATGAAGTAGTAAAACTCTTCACTGAATAAAGTATCATTACTTACCTTTTTGTAACCAAAGTATAACCATAAAACCCATATAAAGAACACATAACATATATAAAGGTAACTTGGGACATAAACATACTTAAGTGGAATAACCATACGGTCGACTTCCACACTTATCACTTAATGGAATAGTCATACGGCCAATTTCCATACATACTTAATGGAATAGCCATACGGCCGACTTCCATACCCAATGCATTGGAGGTTATAACGTAACCACCCGTCCTGGTATTCACGGCACCACCCGTCATATGGTTTATAACGTAACCACCCGTTAAAATGTCCAAGTACCAATATAAAATCATAAAACATAAAACCAATATAAAGGAAAGATAACATTTCCACATTTCAATCACAATATATCATAAATATAATGACATAATAGAATCCTTTATCAAAACCATTTTCAATACATAAAATAGTATATGGTATTTATTTTATTTTAAAAACATTACGGCTTGTTGAGGAAGCCAAAGATCAAATAATACTCATGGCGGCGGAAAAGGTCGTTGTCACCGCGTACGTTAAAAAAAACATTCCTTTTTGTCGTTTAGTAAAACGCTTCGTAGAAAAAGATTCCTTTTGTATAAAAGTAAAAGTCAAAGGAGTTTATACACCGTATAAAAGAAAGTTGTGTATAAAACGAAATATGCCTCAATGAAAGGAGATTGAGACGAAGTCCCTTACCTTGGGTCCGACTTGACTCGATCGTTCTTTAACGTCCTGAATAATAAACTTGAGTTAATTTATACTTGGATAAGAACCTTTTTAAAGTTCATTATTCCTTTTATATCACTTATATCAATGTTATAAACATTATGTAACAATTTAAGTTAATAATGTTTGTTTTGTCAATATTTGGTTCTTAAGTCGAAAGTTGACTTCTTACAATTACATGTTGTTCGTGTGGTCAAAAGTTCGTTATATCCAGAATGAAATTCCCGATTTGGATATAATATGTATCATATATATCCATCATATACATGTATTTATAATATTACATAATCATTTAGAGGTAAGAAATGAAATGCACCGTTCATGGAGACGGTAAGTCGTACGTACGCATGAACGTTACTTTCATTTCTTTGTCATATTAATGGAATTAAAATTAAATGAGAGGTATGTATATTTTAATTCCAGAATTATATTCATCCCTTAGATATATCATTAATTATATATATCCATTATATACATGTACTTTTAATAGTACATTACATTTGGGGATAAGAAATGAAATGCACCGTTCATGGAGACGGTAAGCCGTACGTACGCATGAACGCTACTTTCATTTCTATCTCATACTTTAATGGAAAGAAATAATAATGATATAGAGATATATTATAATTACAGTATAACATCATATATAATAACTTTAAATCCATCCTTTACACGTCTCACATATGGTATTAACGAATCACATCACTTTGAGGGGGTGGTAGTCCGCACTTCCTTAAATGAAGATATCGTGTTTACCCATAATGGAAACCATAAAGGTATGCCAAAAATGAAAAATACATAAGCTTAAATAAAACATAAACATATTATATATCATATATAAAAATAGTGACATCATAATGGCCACCCTTGAAGGTGTTAAATGAGTATTGAACAATCATCATTTCGGGAGGCAGAATTTCGTCATCCACGGAAACCGTATGTTCTTTAACCATTTGATGTAGTTGTGTGAGAGTGTAGCTCAAATAAATATTATAACAACATCCTAGTATATTGAAGATACTGGTGTTGTTACAAAATAAGTCAATAAAAAGAGTTTAGAGGGTTTGAGAAGCAAAATAAAACAAATGAACAAGAGAGAATGAATTACCTTTAAAAGTGTAACTCCCTTTTGATTTGAGCCTAAAGGCTTCCTTTGAAAGGCTTCTGCCCAAAGGGAATCCTCTAGGATGAGGAGAGGGATGTGGAGAGAGTAATGGGGCAGGGTTTGGCCGAGCCAAAGGCTTGAGATGTGTGTGAAATGAGGTAGAGGTGGGGGCCTTTTATAAGAGGAGAGGAGGGGCACTTTTGGAAAGTAAAGAAATATTACTTTATTTGAAAATGTTTTTCGGTTTTAAAAGGTCCCACATTGATATAATTCGTGGATAAGGTGATAAGGGTTCTAAATCCACTCATCTAATTGGTTTTGTCCATGTGTAGGTTTTATATTTTTCATTATCTTTCCATTTTATTTAAATCGTCAAATAATGATGTCATCGCTGCATCATTATTATGTCATAAATAATATAATTTATTTAATGTCTAAAAATTATAAAACAAATACTATGATGTAGTAAATATTTTTATCTTTCCAATGACTATTTATAATCAAAATTTGGACTTGTATAACCCCACTCAAAAATTATTTTAGTAAAACAATTTATGTTAGTGTCATTTTCACTTTAACATTAAATAAAAATATATTAATGTCATTTTCCGACTAAATTGGCTCCATGGGGTCCCCAAGTTGGCCCATGGCTTGTATTGGTCGGCCATGACTCACCTAATAGGTGTATGACAAGTGTCATGGTGTTTTCACATTCTTATAATACCATTTTTACCTTAAACTACACTAATTACCTCTAATCGCGATTAATGAAAAAAAGTTACTATTCATCAAAAAATTATTTTAATCTCATTGAACAACATTTTACTTCTTAATGACAACCATGTATGTCGGATTTTCAAAATTCAATACACATTAGTGGTAAACTTTCATTTAACTGAAAAATCAGTTTGCTTGATTACCCCTTAGTGGTTTCACTATTCATCAAAAATTGAAGTTTTTCAGAAAATTACCAAATATTCACCCTAAGCTATATTTGATATTCCGAATTCAAAAATGAAGTCCATTTTACAAAATTCAAAACATATAAGTCAAATTAATTAATTTAATAATTAATTCCCGCTGTCATGACAAATAGCGTGTTTTTGTGAAACAATAAGTATCAAAAGATTGACACCAGTTTAAGTCCAATTTCAAAGTGAAATTGATTCCAATGACCACCATTTGATTAACTGGTAAAAATATTTTCTAATTTCACTTTAAAACCAATTAAAATAATAATCTAATCATATAAATAATTTATATTAAAAAGAGGTTTTGAATTAAAATACAACATTTTACACTATTCATAAAAAAATGAACTTTATCAGAAAGGTACCAAAAATTTACAGAAAGTAAATTTTGATGTCCCGATTCTAGAGAAGAGTTATATTTGGTCCAAAATAAAGTATAAGAGTGATCAAAACTATATTTAATGACGGTTCACCATTAAAAGGTGATAAGTGAACCTTTAGTGAAAATTAGAGTATATATGCCCTAAAATTGAACTCTTTCCGTATTTTAAGCCTTTATCTTTTATTGGGTAGATGTATAAACATTTAAAAACATATATAATCATATTTTAGTTATTTATATCCATTCCCGCCAGTACAACGGCTACTCGTTAACTAACATTTAAAATAATATTATTTTATTACTAGTGTGCTACGTAAGTTTCAAAGAAACTCATCGTTGCGTATCGGGTACGCTATCGAACATAGAAACCCCTTTAAAATAAAATTAATATTTAATTCGTAAATATTAATAAATATGAAAATTATTTATTCTTTATTTACCTGGGATGTTACATCCTTCCCCCCTTTTGGGAATTGCGTCCTCACAATTTTATTCACTTATCAAAATAAGTGGGGGTATTTTTCCCTCATAGCATTTTCAGATTCTCACGTTGCCTCTTCAATCACATGGTTTTTCCACTAAAACTTTACCTGATGAATCACCTTATTCCGTAACACTTTCTCCCTGTGGTCAAGAATCTGGACCGGTTGATAGGTTCTCTTCCAGCTGAACTACCTCTGGACTCAAAACATGAGATGGATCTGGCATATACTTTCTCAACATTGAAACATGAAAAACATTGTGTACCTGAGATAAACTCGGAGGTAAAGCCACTCGGTATGCAACTGATCCAACTCTCTCCAGAATTTTGTATGGTCCAATGAACCTTGGACTCAGCTTTCCTTTCTTACAAAATCTCATCACACTTTTCCAAGGAGAAACCTTGAGAAAAACATGATCACCTACCTCGAAAGATAGCTCCTTCCTCCGGTTATCCGCATAACTCTTCTGCCTGCTCTGAGCTGTCCTCATGTGCTTCTGAATCAACTGAACTTTTTCTGCCATCTCTTCTACCAATTCTGGTCCCATCAGCTTCCTTTCACCCACTTCATTCCAAAATGCTGGAGTTCGACACCGCTTCCCAAATAATGCCTGAAATGGTGCCATCTGTATACTGGAATGAAAACTGTTATTATATGAAAATTCAACCAAAGAAAGATGTTGGTCCCAACTTCCCTGATAATCCATAGAACAAGCTCGTAGCATATCCTCCAATGTCTGAATTGTTCGTCCTGACTGCCAATATGATTGAGGATGAAAATCTGTACTAAAATTTAATTCAGTACCCAACGACTTCTGAAGGCCGTTCCAAAAGTTAGATGTGAACCTGGGATCACGATCCGATACAATGGAGAGAGGAACTCCATGTAACCTGAATATTTCTTTAAGATACAAACGGGAAAGTTGATCAAGAGAGAAAGTATCTCGTATAGCAAGGAAATGAGCAGATTTCGTCAAGCGATCAACAATAACCAAGATTTCATTATTACCTCGAGATGTCCTCGGTAATCCCACAACAAAGTCCATGGATATGTTTTCCCATTTCCACTCTGGCACTGGTAAAGGCCGAAGAATCCCTTTCGGTAACTACTGCTCTGCTTTAACCTGTTGACATGTCAAACACTTCACAGTAAAATCAGCAATATCTCTTTTCATTCCATCCCACCAGTAATACTCCCGAAGATCACTTTACATAATAGTACTTCCAGGATGAACTGAAAACGAGGAACTATGAGCCTCACATAACAACTCATTCTTCAACTGTGAATCACAAGGCACACATAACCTCTTCCCAAAACTCAAAACACAAACACAAACTTATCCAAGAACTCATGGAAAATTTTATTCATAAGGTCCATGAATACAGCAGGTGCATTGGTTAACCCAAAAGGCATAACTACAAATTCATAATGGCCATATCTAGTACGGAACATAGTCTTCAGAAAGTCTGCTTCTTTTACTTTCAACTGATGGTACCCCGACCTCAAGTCAATCTTCGAAAAATATTGAGCTCCCTGGAGCTGATACCACCTCATTCGATGGCCCAACATCTACTGAAGATGTTGCAAAGGATTTCACCACCCCTTTCTGCTTGTAGTCTGACTGCATTCTCCCAGTTGAGTTCTTCGTTGGACACTCGTTTGCATAATGACCCATTTCATTACACTTAAAACACCTTATCATTGGATTTTCATTTCCTGCTTGATCATCTTCCATACAGTTACGAGCAATATGACCAGACTTACCACACCGAAAGCACTTACCAGACTTGGATAAACATACTACAGGATGCATTTTACCACACTTCTCACAGGATGGATATTTGGTTTTCTTACCTCCTTGCTTCTTTGATGAATTCTTCCCCTTTTCCTGCCAACTAGACCTCTTATTCTGTTGTTTGTCATAGAACACCGGATCATCGGAAAACTCCATTTCTACCTTCTCGGCACATCGAACAAGTTTTTCATAACTTTTGAACTCACGAGAAGCTAAAGCCCTTCGATACTTTGGCTTTAACCCTGAGTAAAAACGGATTATTTTACTATCAAGATCTCGTATGAAGTTTGGAGCATACCTTGCCAATCGAGTGAACTTTTTTTCATAAGCATCCATTGAATCATCCTCCTACCTCAATTCTAGGAACTGTTTTTCCATCCTAAGACGAACCACCTTAGGAAAATATTTCTCAAGAAACATACCTTTGAATTCATCCCAGTGAAGATCCTCAATCTCATCACTATCCCTTATATTTTTCACCATCGACCACCACTGATCAGCTTCACCTTAAAAACGGTAAAAAGCAAGACTAACCTTTTGATGTTCTGAACACCCCATGACATCAAAAATCTTCTCTAGTGCTTTAATCCACCCTTCAGCTTGCACATGGTCATATGATCCTCTGAATGATGGGGGATGTTGCCTCATGAAATGTTCCACCACTGACATGTTCCTCTACGGTTGATCTGGCTGATCTCGTGCATGGATACCACCACCATTTATAGCCTGAGTCAACTGTGCCATCACTGCAACAAACTGTTCAGTTCCGATTCCGACCATCTTAGGTTGCTGATTTGGAAGGTTATCTTTCTCCTGATGTCGTCCCAACATAGCTTCTTGGTTTCCTCTGTGGAAAACCATTCTGAACACATAAATATCTTAGGCGAAGCAACATGGTAATCCGTAAATGCTATATCATTTCAATCATATTATAATTTAACACTTTTCTAACTCCTAAAGTTGTCTAAACCGACCTTTGATACCAACTATAAGGCCCTGGCCTTAAACCTTACATAATATTGAATTAAATGAATAATTCACATTGAGTATCTTTTCAGGTTTAGAGTTTTAGAGAATTAGAACATAACTATTACATCTTAAAAGATTACAAAGTAGAAACTTCTACTAAGTCTCCATATAATAAAAACTCTTAAAAAGAAATATGTCTAGATTCCATGTTTTAGATAGCATGACATTCCCTTGATCCCATCCTTGACCTTATTCCACTTTATGTCCTGTGAAAAACATTTCGAAAAACTTGGGGTGAGCATAAAAAGCTCAGTAAGGGATACACAAAGAATGAAAACTGTTAGTTTTTCAAAATCAAGTAAACCATGTATACTCTATCTAAGTAATACCTTCACCTTCATGAAGTAGTAGAACTCTTCACTGAATAAAGTATCATTACTTACCTTTTTGTAACCAAAGTATAACCATAAAACCCATATAAATAACACATAACATATATAAAGGTAACTTGGGACATAAACAAACTTAAGTGGAATAACCATACGGTCAACTTCCACACTTATCACTTAATGGAATAGCCATACAGCCAATTTCCATACATACTTAATGGAATATCCATACGGCCGACTTCCATACCCAATGCATTGGACGTTATAACGTAACCACCCGTCCTGGTATTCACGGCACCACCCATCATATGGTTTATAACGTAACCACCTGTTAAAATGTCCAAGTACCAATATAAAATCATAAAACATAAAACCAATATAAAGGAAAGATAACATTTCTACATTTCAATCACAATATATCATAAATATAATGACATAATAGAATCATTTATCAAAACCATTTTCAATACATAAAATAGTATATGGTATTTATTTTATTTTAAAAACATTACGGCTTGTTGAGGAAGCCAAAGATCAAATAATACTCTCGACGGCGGAAGAGGTCGTTGTCACCGCGTACGTTAAAAAAAACATTCCTTTTTGTCGTTTAGTAAAAAGCTTCGTAGAAAAAGATTCCTATTGTATAAAAGTAAAAGTCAAAGGAGTTTATACACTGTATAAAAGAAAGTTGTGTATAAAATGAAATATGCCTCAATGAAAGGAGATTGAGACGAAGTCCCTTACCATGGGTCCGACTTGACTCGATCGTTCTTTAACGTCCTGAATAATAAACTTGAGTTAATTTATACTTGAATAAGAACCTTTTTAAAGTTAATTATTCCTTTTATATCACTTATTTCCATGTTATAAACATTATGTAACCATTTAAGTTAATAATGTTTGTTTTGTCAATATTTGGTTCTTAAGTCGAAAGTTGACTTCTTACAATTACATGTTGTTCGTGTGGTCAAAAGTTCTTTATATCCAGAATGAAATTCCCGATTTGGATATAATATGTATCATATATATCCAGCATATACATGTATTTATAATATTACATAATCATTTAGAGGTAAGAAATGAAATGCACCGTTCATGGAGACGGTAAGCCGTACGTACGCATGAATGCTACTTTCATTTCTTTGTCATATTAATGGAATTAAAATTAAATGAGAGGTATGTATATTTTAATTCCAGAATTATATTCATCACTTAGATATATCATTAATTATATATATCCATTATATACATGTACTTTTAATAGTACATTACATTTGGGGATAAGAAATGAAATGCACCGTTCATGGAGACGGTAAGTCGTACGTACGCATGAACGCTACTTTCATTTCTATCTCATACATTAATGGAAAGAAATAATAATGATATAGAGTTATATTATAATTATAGTATAACATCATATATAATAACTTTAAATCCATCCTTTACACGTCCCACATATGGTATTAACGAATCACATCACTTTGAGGGGGCGGTAGTCCGCACTTCCTTAAATGAAGATATCGTGTTTACCCATAATGGAAACCATAAAGGTATGCCAAAAATGAAGAATACAGAAGCTTAAAGAAATCATAAACATATTATATATCATATATAAAAATAGTGACATCATAATGGCCACCCTTGAAGGTTTTAAATGAGTATTGAACAATCATCGTTTCGGGAGGCAGAATTTCGTCATCCACGGAAACCGTATGTTCTTTAACCATTTGATGTAGTTGTGTGAGAGTGTAGCTCAAATAAATATTATAAAAACATCCTAGTATATTTAATATACTGGTGTTGTTACAAAAGAAGTAAATAAAAAGAGTTTAGAGGGTTGGAGAAGCAAAATAAAACAAATGAACAAGAGAGAAAGAATTACCTTTAAAAGTGTAACTCCCTTTTGATTTGAGCCTAAAGGCTTCCTTTGAAAGGATTCTGCCCAAAGGGAATCCTCTAGGATGAGGAGAGGGATGTGGAGAGATTAATTGGGCAGGGGTTGGCCGAGCCAAAGGCTTGAGAAGTGTGTGAAATGAGGTAGAGGTGGGGGCCTTTTATAAGAGGAGAGGAGGGGCACTTTTGGAAAGTAAAGAAATATTACTTTATTTGAAAATGTGTTTCGGTTTTAAAAGGTCCCACATTGATATAATTCGTGTATAAGGTGATAAGGGTTCTAAATCCACTCATCCAATTGGTTTTGGCCATGTGTAGGTTTTATGTTTTTCATTATCTTTCCATTTTATTTAAATCATCAAATAATGATGTCATCGCTGCATCATTATTATGTCATAAATAATTTAATTTATTTAATGTCTAAAAATTATAAAACAAATACTATGATGTAGGAAATCATTTTATATTTCCAATGACTATTTATAATCAATATTTTTACTTGTATAACCCCACTCAAAAATTATTTTAGTAAAACAATTTATGTTAGTGTCATTTTCACTTTAACATTAAATAAAAATATATTAATGTCATTTTCCAACTAAAGTGGCCCCATGGGGTCCCCAAGTTGGCCCATGGCTTGTCTTGGTCGGCCATGACTCACCCAATAGGTGTAGGATAAGTTTCATGGTGTTTTCACATTCTTATAATACCATTTTTACCTTAAACTACACTAATTACCTCTAATCGCGATTAATGAAAAAAAGTTACTATTCACCAAAAAATTATTTTAATCTCATTGAACCAAATTTTACTTCTTAATGACAACAATGTATGTCGGATTTTCAAAATTCAATACACATTAGTGCTAAACTATCATTTAACTGAAAAATCAGTTTGCTTGATTACCACTTAGTGGTTTCACTATTCATCCAAAATTGATGTTTTCCAGAAAATTACCAAAAATTCACCCTAAGCTATATTTGATATTCCGAATTCAAAAATGAAGTCCATTTTACAAAATTCAAAACATATAAGTCAAATTAATTAATTTAATAATTAATTCCCGCTGTCATGACAAATAGCGTGTTTTTGTGAAACAATAACTATCAAAAGATTGACACCAGTTTAAGTCCAATTTCAAAGTGAAATTGATTACAATGACCACCATTGGATTAACTGGTAATAATATTTTCTAATTTCACTTTAAAACCAATTAAAATAATAATCTAATAATATAAATAATTTAGATTAAAAAGAGTTTTTGAATTAAAATACAACATTTTACACTATTCATAAAAAAAATGAACTTTATCAGAAAGGTACCAAAAATTTACACAAAGTAAATTTTGATGTCCCGATTCTAGAGAAGAGTTATATTTGGTCCAAAATAAAGTATAAGAGTGATCAAAACTATATTTAATGACGGTTCACCATTAAAAGGTGACAAGTGAACCTTTAGTGAAAATTAGAGTATATATGCCCTAAAATTGAACTCTTCCCGTATTTTAAGCCTTTATATTTTATTAGGTAGATGTATAAACATTTAAAAACATATATAATCATATTTTAGTTATTTCTATCCATTCCCTCCAGTACAACGGCTACTCGTTAACTAACATTTAAAATAATATTATTTTATTACTAGTGTGCTACGTAAGTTTCAAAGAAACTCATCGTTGCGTATCGGGTACGCTATCGAACATAGCAACCCCTTTAAAATAAAATTAATATTTAATTCGTAAATATTAATAAATATGAAAATTATTTATTCTTTATTTACCTGGGATGTTACATTTATTGTGGTCTAAATCACCAAGATCTTAGTCCACTCTTAAATCTTCTCTACTCAGTGAGAAGATCTGTATTCACTAATAACTCACTTTTGATAGGGAGTGATAACCCTATTAAAGACATACGTACCATTTTATCACTTTGTTGTATAACCCTAGCATAACTTCTGAATGAGTCACAACCCACATGCCTTTTAACTAGGGTTTACAACTATCCATTTATTTTAAATGGGAGGAATAAATCATTTAGAGGGATTTTGGATGAATGTATTGTAAACCGAAATCTAGAGTACAAACAGAGGTAAAGGAGAAATACAATAATTATATCTATAAAGAAATAAGAAAAAATAGTGGAGAAGATGATTTAGAAATTCGATGTAGCTCAAGATCATTGACTACCTTAGTAATAGATGATGAAGTTGATGAAGTAGTTCATGATTGAGAAAATGAAAAATTGGTCATAGTCTAGATGTAGTACATTGGAAATTTAATATTAAGGTTGTATTTCTTCTGTCTATAACTATTTCAAAATCTATTGTCAATCCTTAGTAAACAAATTTGTCACGTGTTTTGTTTCTTATTTCAATGAATAGATTTGTGTCATTAAATCCAATTATCATAGAGCTTCTCAATGGATTATAATAAAAAGGAACATTCAAAAAATATAATTCATTTAAAATAATATTGTTATCTGAAATTCAAATTAACATACCGATTATTCCTGCTCATTTAATTTTGCATCATGAAACATCAAATGACATCAAAAATGATTGTTAAATTAATTGGTCATTATTCAAATGGATAAAACAATAGTAAACATTTTTAAAATCTTGTAGCATTTTTTTGTTTCAAAAGATACATAAATCATGTTATGAAATAATTTTTATGAAATTAATTATTTTCAGAATATTTTCAACCAGTAATTTTTACATACATATTACAATATATAACAATTTTAAAAATCATGATAATAATAAAAACAATATTAAACTAGCTATAATAAATAAATATACAAAAAATAATTCAAAAATAGATACTTTGGAAAATATGAGTTTTAGTAAAAAAAGAAAATGGGAAAAAGTGATCACATGACATACTGACCGTGTGATATCATGTGGTCAGTATACTTATCATTCATGACTAGTATATTAATTATGTAATTATGTGTTGTCACTTGAAAAATAAATTCATCGTTATAAGTTACCTCATGTGGCAGGGTGGATGGAAAATTTACGGTAAGAATAAATTGAACTCACAGTAACCAGTTACCCTTACCGTGGGAAGAAGGGAATCTCCATGGTAATTTCATATAAGAATTCAGAATAAGGTATATTCTATTTAGAAACATAAAGCTGGTTTATGGTGGGTTTAATGTTACTAGATCTAGCATGAATGTTTGAGGTGACCTATAGTTGAATTGTGGTTGGAGCTACCATCCTTTAATATAAATTTTGTACGTGGTTCTATTCTGGAGATGAATATTTAGCTCCAAAAACAAAATAGATATGTTGTCTTCTTTTGCAAATGGCTACATAAAAAACCACTATGATATATTCTTCTACAAAAAAAGATACATATAAAATGACTACATGGATTCCATTTAGAATACGACTATATTAAAACCCTCTTCCCACAAACTAGTTATATCAGATATTCTTTCACCAATTAGGTAATGTAAATATAATTTAATAAAAATAAAATAGAAAAATTAAAGGATTTTAAAATAATGATTTCAGTTTTACAAAACAATATATAAATAATAATATAAACTAATAGATCAAAAAATCTCCCCATTTTGTAAATTGGAAAACCAAAACAACTCCTCAAATTTCTCCCCAATTTTGAAATTTATCAAAAAGTATAAGGAAAAAAAATTGAGGACATAATTATTATGAACATGATTATGTACAATTTTAACAAAGCAGTAATTGTAATAATCAAAATTTACAAGCATGGTATAACTCCCCAAGAGTTTATGCAGTTCTAACAACAAACAAGTAAAAAACCAATACTAAATATTAGCATGCTTCCAAAAAACTAAATCCTTATTAATCCCAACTTAAACTATAATTTTTCAAACCTCATAGAATCTAAATCTTTTGTAAATGTATCTCCTAGTTGATTTTTTGTAGGAATTTATTCAAATACAATGTCCCCTTTATTAACATAGCCTCTTAAGAAATGAAATCTAACATCTATAAGACTAGTCCGTGAATTATATAAGAGATTTTAGAAATATAAATCATAGAATAATTATCAAATAATATATCCATTTTATCTAAGTAAACATTAAAATCACAAAGACTTTGTGTTACTAGTAGGCTTTTAATAGAATAATTAGCATCAACAATGTACTCATCCTCAATTGTGGACAATACAAATGACAATTTCCTTTTCGAATTCCATGAAAATTTTCATTTTTATATTATGTGACACATATTTGAGGTACTCTTCCTATCATGTCTGTATCCTCCAAATTCAGAATCAAAAAATGATATAAAAATAAAAATAGTTCTGATTGGAGTAAAATAAACCAGTGCTGGGAGTTCCTTTAACAGATATAATTATTATTTTAACATCCTTTAAATGGATTTATTTTGTATTAGACAGATATCTTGCACACATACAATAGAAAAAGATAATGTTAGGCCTTGATGCAGTTAGATAAAATAGAATTATTATCATTCATCTGTATAGTTTATCACTAACTAATTTTCCATATTCATCGACATCCAATTTAGAATTAGTACTCATTGGGGTTCTCAGAGTTTTAAAATAATCAAGATAAATTTTTATCCAAATAATTAGCATATTTCCATTGATTTAGAAAAATAACAACTCTTATTTATAAAATTGGATGACCAAGGAAAACATTAATTCCTCTATTATTCTCATATTAAATTCATTAGTCATTAATTTTGAATACTCATTACTAAGTATATAATTTGTAGATACAAATACAATATCATCAACATATATTTATAAAATTAAAATATTAGTAGAAATATTCATTATAAATAAGGTTAGATCAACCTTCTATTTATTAAAATAATTTTGCAATAAAAATACTATAAGTTTTCCATTCCATGAATTTGACGCTTGATTTAAACTATAAAATGATTTAGATAGTTTGAAAACATGATTTTGAAGTTTAAAATTCCTGAAACCAGGTGGTTTACTAGGATATACGTCTTCTGAATCACATGATTTAAAAAGGAACTTTTTACATCGATCTGAATAAGTTTAAATATTTCTAAACATGAAAAAGACAATAAAATTTAAATGTCTTATATTATTTAAATTGGTTAAAATGAATCTAAAAGTTATTTATTTTTTCTTGTAAATAACCTTTGGAATCTAATCTAATCTTATTTCTAACTGTATTACCAGACTCATCCATTTTATTTTTGAAAAATTCATTTGTTTCAACTAGATAGTTTATCTTTATATAACTCAATAAGACTTTAAATGTTATTCATATCAAATTGGTTAAGTTCAACATTCCTAGAATTTTTTTAGTTTAATTCTTTCAAATATTATTTAATATTAATAAGTACAAAAACACCAAACAATGTAGAATTAACACAAAAATTAAAACTAATTTTATGGTTCTCATTCTAGACTCAAAATTTCCATTTAAGTATTCTAAAGAATGATCACTGTGAGTTTTCCAATTCATACAATCATATTGAGAAGAGATATTCTCCCCCCTCAATTAATGCATTGTTTTTTCAGGTTTTCCTACATAAAAATTGAATTATTTAAATTATTCAAGAGAGTCAACAGAAGCGATAATATATTTTTAATTATTTTCATTGAATATTATTTGTATTGATTTTTCCATTAACATGTTTCTCTTGTTATATACCCTATAATATTTCATATTATTTAAATATCCTATTACTATTCCCTCATTACTTTTATCTTCAAATTTGTCTAGATAATCATTAGTATTTAAAATATAAATTCTATAACCAATTATTTTAAAGTAACCAGTCATAGGGTTTTTTATTTAAACAATTGATAGAATGTTTTTTAATAAGGGTGTAATGTAATCTCAATTATTATATAACAAGATGTGTCTACTGATTCAGCACAAAAATATTTTTTTAGTTTGAATTCTTTAAGAATTTTCCATATCATTCTTGAATAGTTATAGATTTTCTCTCCACAACACCATTTTGTTTTGGTGTTCTAGGGGCATAAAAATTATCAAAATATCTATTATAATAAAAAAAATTATGAAATTATAAGTTAAAAAATTCTCATACTTTTTAAATTATAATTAATTATATTAAATGACCTTTTTAATATTGAATTTTGTAACATGATGTAATAAAAAATTTTATGGCTTCACATTTATAGGACAATAATATAGTCCAAGGGAATCTACTAAAATCATTTATATTTACAAACAAATACCTCTTTCTACCTAAAATGGTAGTTATCATGGGTCCAAATAAATCAATAAGAAGACGTTCTGAGTATCTTAATGTATAAACCATATTAACAGATCTAAATGACTTTTGAGCTACTTACCCTTAAGGAAATAATTACATATAAAGAAATTACTACCATTAAATTTAGGAAGTTCAAAAACGTGTCTATGTTTTTATAACTTGTATAGTTTTAAATGTTAAACATGTCCCAAAAATATATTCTAGATAATGTGATATGTTTCATAGCATTTAATCACATTAAATTTATCTGGGTTAGTTTCGAAAAATATATAGAGTATATGTTTTAATTTCTATTTTCATAAAATAAAATAGTATTATCATTAAAAAAATAAATTCATTATCCTGAAATGTTAGACTCATACCATAATCAAAAGTTTTTAAAAGGATAATTAAATTGTGTTTTAATCCTTCAACATTTAGTAGTTTAGAGATTATAACATATTTTATTATTCCTATTTCTCAAAAAACTTTTACAATGCTCGTAGTTTTCATCGAATGTGATAATACCTCTATTACAAGAATTAAAAGATATAATGTTAGAGATATTGCTTGTCCTGTTCTTAAATAATTCACTATCTGTGTACAATGTATCATTATAACACTTTAGTCAGGTTTCCTATAAAACAGATCAAGTATATAATTTTTTTGTTGCCCAAGCTATTTTGGGTCCAATTGCATTAGTAATAAAACTCTTAGGAACCTATACAAATTTAATATATTTGGTATAGGGTAATCTTGATTAAATATTATTAGATATAATAGTTATGGTGTGGTTGGGGGATGGATTAAATGTTTAAGAAAATTCATTTTTATTAGTCCTTTTGAGATTACATCTATAACATAAAAAATGTGAAACATTTCCTCTACCGCATTTAACAAAATTAGTTCTGTACATATTAGGAATCTCTATATTATATTCAAATATGGGTTTATCTTTACTAGTGTTACATGCTTTATTCAAATCAATAATCTTATAAAATTGTTAATTTCCATAAACAACATTTGATAGAGTTTATTTTAATTTATTTATTTCCCTTTTAATATTTTAATTCTCTTTTAGAGAAACTTCTAGGTTATCACATTTTTACATATTTGTATACAATCCTGTATTTTTCAGTTTTTTAGTTTCATGATCAGGCTTCTTAAATTCCTTTTAAACATTTTCCAAATTATAAAAAACAAATTTAAATCTCTAGTATTGACCTTCATAAACATTTTAAATGAAATATTTCATTCTTTAATTATAAACATTATGATTAAGTAGTTCATAATATAAATTTTTTTTCTCTTATATAATTTTATTATTTTCCTTTTTTAGTTCTCCATAAAGTTCATTCATTCTAGGAATATAAATTTTTCATTTTTAATTTTTATTTAGATAAATTATTAAATTATTTTCAATATCAGACTCATAAGCAGAACTGTAATCTAAATCAGTTTTAAACTCATTTATTGTTTCCATCATGAAAAGATTGAAGGATTCCTTCTCACTCTCAAAACCATAACTACTGTTTTATGACTCTTCTTTATAGCTCAATCCAACATGATATGCTCATTTTAGTTCATTCTTAAATTTCTTTTATTTTCCTTCCTATTTTAATTTAGGATAGTCTGAAGTTATATGTCTCTTTGTCCCATAGTCATAGAAAATTATTTCGAAAACTTCATATTTAAAACCTTTACCTTTCTTAATTCCATTTCGTTCATCCTTTTAACACTATCTTATGAAACCTTTATTGAATCCTCTCTTTCCTTTCATGTAATTATATACTCCATTGGTGAAATTTGTAATTTAATCTTTCTCACACTGTTGTAACTTAAAATAAGAAAAAATTTCAATAAAATTTATATTAAAATTGAAGGATATACCTTTAATTTTATCATGATCATCAGTGTTTTCAATCTTTTTTTTCAAATCATATTGAATAAGTCCTTACATAATATCATCCATTGAATACTTAGTAAAATCATTACTCTCTTCAAATGCATATTTCTTTAAATGTCATCTTTTGGATAGAGGTAAAATTAATCGTTCAATAAGAGATTTATTCATCTTGGTATCTAAAAGTGAAACCATGTCATTCTCTATATTATTTAATCTGTTTTACAACTTATTTATTCTTTCCTAACTAGTCACTCAATGTTCTTGAAAATCAACTCTATGAAAAATAGAATGCTTCTCTGTAACTTGTCAGTTCTTCGAAGAGTTAATTAAAAAGTCATCTAGATTTTATAAGTAGTTTGATAAGATGAAATATGACTATATATTTTTCTACATAAATAAAAATACAAATAGTTCCTAATTTTTTAATTTTGAACACATTTTATAGTATCATAACTGATTAATGTTTCAAAATAAACATTAGACAATTTATAAGGTTTTGATATAATTTTCTAACAATCAAGGCCTGTATTTTTAAAAAATACCTCCATCTGATCCTTGTAGTATAAAATTTATCTTACATTGAAGTGTGGTGTTTTTATGGGATTTAGCATTTTAAATTCATGACATTCCATAAAAAATAAGTTGATATTTTTCTTATACTTTTAAGAATATTATAATTTATATATCAAAACAGATAATGAAACGGTTAAAACCAAGTCCATAAAATGAAACACACTATGATACCAATTTTTAGGTCCCATTGTATGTAAATATTGACTAGAGATTGGGTGAATAGTCCTTTTAAAGTGTAAACAATTAAATTTAATCAGATATGATTATTCGCGTTATAAGAGTGTTAGTTGTGAAGGAGAAATAAAAACAAAAAACACAGTATATTTTAATAGTGGTTTAGATCATCAAAATCCTTGTCCACTCTTCAATCTTCTCTACCTAGAGTGAAAATCACTATTAACTAATAATTCACTTTTTATATGGAGTGATAAACCAATTACACATGTACCTTCCATTTACAAATCTTTATAATGATAAAAAATAATATTAAATATTTTTTTTGTAAATTAATATATAAAAATAATTCTAAAATATAGACTTTGTAAAATATTAGCTTTAACAAAAAAATTCAATGTAAAAAAGTGACCTTATAACATACAGACCATGAAATAGCATGCATTCAGTATATTTATGGTGTGTGGTTGGAATGTCGACCATACACTTATGTTCAATCACATAAAAATAAATTCATGGTTAGAAGGCACCTCTTGTCGTAGGGTGGATAGAAGCTTTATGGTAAGTATAAATTGAACTCAAGGTAACCTTTTACTCACATCATTGGTAGGGGGATGCTCTATGAAAAGTTCATATAAACATTCACGATAAGGAACATTCCATGTGAAATCTACAAAAGTCGTTTCATGATTAGTTTGGTGCTATTGAAGCTATAATGAATGTTTGATGTGAGATATAGTTGATCTGTGGTTGGAACTACCATCCTTAGGTAGATATTGGAATCATGTTTCTCTTCTTTGAATTAATACATAGCACCAAACACAAAATAGTTATGTCCTTTGCTTCTCTAAATGGATATGTAGAAAATAGCTATGTGAATCCCATTTAGTATACTGCTACATCAAACTCACATCTCAAAACCAACTACTTGGGTCATTCCATAAACAATTGGGTAACATAAATATAATTTAATTAAAATAATAACATAAAATTAGTGGATATTAAAATAAGGATTTCAATATAACAAAATAATAAAAAATGATAATATAAACTAACATATCAATCATAAATCATAAATATTCTCAACAGAAAAAGGAGTTAAATCATTTTGAACATTAATAATTTTAAAAGTAACTTAGGTCTTGAACATGGAGTTCTAATTATTATAATTCTCAAGAAGGATCAATGATAAGAAATAATAAAAATGTACCACTTCTGTAAAGCTTTATGAAATGAGTAATTATTTTTCTATGGAAGAAAAGATAATATTTTATCCATAAAACTAGAATTTAACCATGATATTTATTCATAAAATAAATATATTTTTTTAATCTATAGATGTTTTAAAACATTTTATATTGGTGATTCTTGACATGAGATTTAAAATAGGTAAGTTCTCTAAAATCAGGTTATCATAAAAGTGAATATTCTGAGGGGAACTAAAAACTTGTCTAACCCTAACAATGAAAAATATATTCAACTAGGTATATATGTATGAGAATGTATATGAAAAAATACAACAGTTTCATGAGAAAAATATGGCATAAATGGAGAAAAGGAAAGGGAATTCAAAACCAAAAAGTCCTGAATGAAGTATAGAAGATACATTTTTTATTTTAAAAAACCTTTATTGAAATGGATCATTATAAAATAACATAATAAAAAATTCTTCTGAAAATGGTAGAATATAAATATGATTTTATTATGGGATAAAATTCAATTAGGTTTTCAATTAAAAAGGAGAACATTGGCGATTATGGAAATAACGTTCAAGGAGTGGAAACCATTGTTTAAATGGATGAGAGATATTATTAATATAGTTTCATTTTTTCAAAAGGGATTAAAACACATAGTCAAGGAAAAATTGAATTAAAATTGATCTCCCAAGATAGAAATATTATATACCAAATGAAATGAAAGATGAAATTCACGAAAACACATTATAACTCGGGAAATCAGACTGTGGTATGAAAGACCCTTATATTAAGGGAATATATAAATTGTTCACCACATCAAGAAAGAGAATGAATGGAAGTTAATAATCTATGTTAAAAAATAATTTATGATATTATAAGTTATTTAGGCAGTAGATACTCCATATATATATTATGACTTGTGCATAATAACAAATCATTCCTTAATGAAGGGTGATTGAGATAGAACACTTATGACTTAATAAAAAATATATGAAAAAACCCTAAACACAGAGACAGAGAGAAAGAGAGATTGAATTTTAAGTTAAAATATCATGAATAAAAATAATAAATGATATTAAATAAGAAAATGATATTATACACACCATTTAAAATAAATTAGGTGGATAAAATAATATGTTTCTCAATGAAAGATGTTTTGAGGTGAAACACTTACCTCATGTCTGATAGCATGCTACACATACACTTAAATTACTAAATAATTAAATTATGTTCATTATCTATATTAAAAAACTTATTCATCTATATTTAATTTTATATGGTCTTTCTATTCTATTTTGGAAGTTATTTTTAATATATTTTTCTCTTATCTCGGTTACTGGATGTTGTTTGGTTAATTTCATTGTAAAACTTGTGGTTTATTGACCAAGGTAACTAGTGTTGTAGAATAAATTCATGATCTCTATAATTATGGAATTTTTGGCCATTTATTACTCCATTACGATAATATTTATACAATTTCAATGGTTACCCCAAAATATATCCAAATTAAGAATGGTACATTGATAAATCAATTTAATGTGGTTCATGGTACTATGACCATTTCATGAAAATCACACATACAAAATAACCAATATTATTCTTACAAAATATTAATGGAGTAACAAATATATTATTAATTAATTATATAATAATTTTAAACATAACATTTATAGTGTTGATTTAAAATTGAACACGTCTTTCATTGAGGCAGTAGTTTGTACACACACATGATGACGTATTCCTTTTTTTAATGATTATAGAGGGAAGGATATAATGAATATTTAATTATTATAATAACACCTAATCATAGTAACAATTATATTGATATCATACCTTCATGGATAAAAGGGATTTTAGGGGATTTTAAGAAGAAAAGATCTAGGGAAGTCGAGTTGAGACTATTGTATATCCCTTGGAAGTTCTCCCTAACTCATTAAGAATACATAGCTTGGTATTTTGGTTAAACTAAGGATTAAATGGTTTGGTGAGGGTGTTTTGGAGAAACTAGTGTAGGGTATTGGTTGAGATTAATATTTATAATGAGTGGAGAAATGTGGAGGAGGTGGTGTCCGTTTATAAGTGAAGAAAAGAGCATTTTTGTAAAAACTAATTATTTCTCAATAATATCACTTTATTATTTTCTAAAAAAAGACAATTAATAGAATGGGGGAATATATAAGTTTTGATAATCCATTCTCCATCCAATAGTACATATTTTTTTCACGTGTTGTAACCACTTTCACTATGTTAAACATCATTTCTCCTAATTTATCCTTTTTATAGGAACTCTAATTTCACCCTTGGAAATTAATATAAATGGACTAGATTTAAATTGAACATTTTTAATAATTTAAACATTTTTATTTTAAATATGTAAATAGTTTTATAAAATAAAATTCCCATGAGTTGTAGAAATGAAATTTAATTTTAGTGCATATAACGCCTAAAATCTTGTTTTTAGAAAAAATGTGTATTTTAAGCAAAAGATTTATTATTAGGATAAAATTATCGACATTATTAATTATGTTTAAATTAAATTTTTTTTATTATTAAAATAATATTTAATAAACATTAAATTAATTCAAAAACCCAATTCCACCAGGAGATAATTTTAATAAAATAAACAGCCAAAAAATAGTTTTTTTAAAACATTACCTAAATTTTATAAAATATGAAGCATGAATTTTATATATAAATATTGTTTTTTAAAATAATTAGTTTAACTCTATATAATATATTTTTTATAGTAAAATGGTTTATAAAAATTCATTTTCATGACCCCCTCCCTTCAAAGAGAACCCCTCCTTCGTCGGCAATGAGAGAAAAGAGATGCTGACAACATGAGTCCCACCTCTAGGTGGTTCCAGGTTAGCGACTAGCCCTGAGGGTATATCATACATATAAATGGGAGGCATAGCCTCTAATAGAGACATGAATAATATATCTATAATACATATACGCCAATAAACATCATCTCATAACGGTAAAATAAATCCCAAGTGTATAAATGCAATATCATTGAGTACTAAAACAACTGAAAGGAAAACTACATGTTCCAAATTGGTAAACTCGACAGTGACCATGGATCCCAAACAGCTCTGGTAAAACAATGACCTACTAATATCCAGCCCGTTCTCCAACCTACTCCTACCAACTTGAAAGAATTTTGTATATATATATATAGTGATCATAACAATATAGTCAGTTAGATCCTCCCTAGATCCTCTCATGAAAATGATAAGGAAATCATTCTATAAAAAATTAAAAAAATTGAAATTAACTAATCACTAAAACAAGTATACTATGTTATTAGCATCACCATGGTTATCTATTATGATGTATCATTTTCAAGAGATCATATATTATTGTAATAAAACATCAACGGAATCCCGCTACAGCTTCCCTCGTTGGTTTGCTATTCTGCCCCAATGATGCATGTCTTGAGTCATCTCTTTTCGAAATAGGTCATCCCAAAGACACCTAGTCTAACTATCCCAACATGCACCTTATTCATCACATAATCCCATCATCATCTCCATATATATATATATTAACCGAGTAGTTTTTGGGACCCACCAAATCCCGTATGATGTGTATCATAGATCGAGTATATTTTACTCAAGCCATTACAGCTCGTACACTGGGTAAGGTTCATCAAGGCATCACGACCTATACCCATCATAGCTATAATAACATGTTTTTTACTATATCTGGAGATACATGTGTGTGAAATTTCCACAAGTCATTACATACATATACATGTATCTATGGGGAAACTAACCATTTTGTATATTATCACTAAATACTACCATGAGAATAGAGTGGGGCTATAGGGGGTATTCGACCATCCATCCTCCCATTGGGATGTTGGGGAAAACACCATTCCAGCATCCACTATGTGTCAGTTTCCCTAAAAAACATGAGTGGGTAGCATATGAAATCTCAAATCATACGGAATATAGTGTTGATAACAACTACACAATGGGATTAATGTTTTCATAAGCTCCATTGTAGCTATCGTCACTCAGATACCTGGCGGCCACTTCTAGGGACCTGGTATCTAATAAGAACACAATAATTTAAGGAGCTACATTAAATTAAATCCTTTTCTCTTTTAATATCTCTTTCATTAATTCATTCACCATTAATTAACATTATTATGATTGCATTGCTTTAACCATCACGCCTTGTTCATGACCTCAAGGGTTAATCCCTTCAGTTTCCATGATTTCTCAAGATCATCTCATCTTCATTCCAACAACACTAACCCCATGGGTTATATAATTAATTAAACATTATTAAAATTTCCATGATTCATGTTACTCTGGTAAATCATCCTAAACTATCATCAAAGAGAAACAAGCATGAACATCAAGCTACCTCAGGAAATGGGGAAAGGAATTTAGAAAAAATAAGCATCCTGACCATCAACCATTAAACAGATTCATTAACATAATGCATCCTGTTTAAGAACAACAATGGGTATTTCCAAATTCAACTTGTTCCATCTTATCCAATGTCATATCCAACACCATTATGTGTATCCCTTTTCATCTCTCCATTATAGACATCAATTGCTGCAACAACCTCACACATCCCCACCCATATATCATAATCCATCCTAGGCTCATATCATTCTACATAGTTAGGATAACATCTAGAGCATAGAAAATCAATAAAAAACATGTATATTCATTAGGGAAATATATGTCCTAAAACATGTTATTCTGCCTTCATATGCAAATGGGATCTCAAGACACTAAACACAAGGCATCCAAACTTTATAAACAAGTTAGAACTCTCTATAACAATGAATTATATTTATCATAAAACCAGTTTTTAATCCATATTGAATTAATCGACTCATTATTTATTGGTTCCAATTATAGGAAACCTAAGGAATAATCTATCCCAATTTATATCAAATATGTAGACATGGTCTTAGCATAAATCCAATTTTATCAAACTGTGAGATTGAAAACTACTAATTAACACACCTTTTTATTCTTTTCATCATTTAAAATAACTATTACTTCGTTTTCTTAATCAATTACAATATCTCATGGAATAAAATATTCAATTAAACATTTATACATTCATTATTTTGATTACCATCAAATTACTAGGAACATTGTGTTAAAAATTCTCATATTCTATAATTCTTAATCAAATTAAAAAATTAATTATGACTATATTATTTATCCAAATTCCTCAATTTCAACATTATAAACAAAACATATCATCAATATAATAAGCATAACATTGATAAAAACTATCTATAAAATCAATAAGAAAACCATTATCAAGGTATAAAATATTGACATGAGATCACAATACAATTTTTCTTTTAATTCATTTTAATAATTATTTGGTTAATTAACGTCCATCCAATGTGATAAGACATGCTAAATTTATGATTGAATGTAAATAAATAGGAGAATCAATGAATACCCTACCTCAAATTCAGTAATCCTCTTCACATAAGAACGAATCAACATTATGGATGTTCGATCAACTACTCTAATAAAAAATTGTATCCCTTCAAGGATGTTGTGCCACAACCATGACAACAAACAACGAATAAGACTCTATTAAGATGATGGAACGAAACCATCATAAAATGGAATGTTTAAATAGAATGAAATGATATTGGACAGAGAGAAATTGCATAAGAAATGAGGTGGATCATACATTGGATGACCATGTATTGATCTCTAGAATTTATGGATAAATACCTATCAAAAGGGGATTTAAACCATTTAAAAGACTACATTGGGGTGTCAGGGTTTGAGAGTACAGTTTGTGAGAAATAAAATTTAAAATGGAATGGGGGTATTTATAGAGAGTGTGATTTTTAGAAGACTATAGTGCTGCCCATAAAACCATGCCATAGCCTATTGGAAAGTTGGAATACTACGACGTATTACCCCTAAACCATGTCAGAGACCCCATTCAAACAACTAGTCAACCCACAACAAGGATGATGTTTTATGGATGTATCTATAAAAATAAGAATTCTCCCCATGATTGGTGATACCCCTCAGTAGCTCATAGTCTCTATATGCTTCACACATGTCATCTCAACCTCCAACTAGTGTAGTCATTTTCATGGTCATTGAAAGCCTATCTAACTCAACTCCCAAATCATAGACAAGGTTGGTTGATATGATGGATTGTTTATCTAATGAATCGATGAAAGCATTAACCCATGTAGAAAACAAGAAAATGGTACCTTATATGACATCTTGCTCACCTGAAACTGGAAATGCTAGAGTCGGAAGCTGACCATGGCCTTCCCCATGGGTTCCATGTCATTGATAGAGACAACCATCATGGATGAACTCTACTCTCTATGGGTGAGGAGAATCTTGGGGCTTCCCTCTACCAACCTTGTCTCCACTGCACTGATCTGAAGCTAGAAAACTCTATTACCACTACCTCGTATGAAACTGATTCAATGGGGGAACCTAAAGTTAGACACCATGTGGTCATTGATATCTAAGAAAGGATAGGAACTATAAAAACTAATGACCTCATCATCCTAAAAAACTTGAATATGATCCATTGTAATAACTCTAAGAGCCTCCATTCCAAGGGAAACAGGATGATAAGGGTTGGGACCTACCCCCAGATGACTAAAAACTCTTCTATTCTAGAAACTAGGAATCCTAAAATGCATCTATGATTTGTGTGGAATCCCAATGACTCCCCCCTCATGATGATTCAGTTCTATCTAATGTCCTCTCAACAACCTCTCATCTTTATAATACATCATCATATGTTTACAACCTAAAATGGGGGACCCGGAATTAGATCTCTAAATTAAAAGAGTACTCAAAATGCCTCAGCCTAGCCTCCTCATCTAGAAAAGGGTATACAATATATCATATAACGGTCCTAAAATAGTTCCCAAACTCCCTCACACTAGAACTAATAAATTTAAGGGTAATATGGTCCTATGTACTTTCCTCCTTCACAGTCGAAAAAAGAATCTCTTTTTGAAATAGACCTATTAATTTTTCCCATGAGACCATCAACTTTGCATGATCTCTAAGGAATAAAATCCACCACTCCCTCAATCCCCCATGTAGCTTTTTCAAAGGCAAATAAAACTAGTTATCCTTATGAGAACATATATAATAAAATATATCTCAACCTCCTCCAACCAATCCAATATAACAAACACTGAAATTGAACACTCATAATTCTACAGACACTAACATTGAATCTATTACAGTGTCCACATCCAAGTTTAATCATCTTCAACCTTTACTCTGTTACAATCTACTCGCACATCCTACTAAATATCTTTGGTGAAAATATAACATGGACATCAACTTGTATCAAAACTTGTAAGAGGAATAAATGGTTGGAGACTCCCATAGATGGAATATAGAATAATTAACATTAATTAGTTAATTTTATATCTCTTTTAAGTCTCTAACCTATCCAAAGGACTACCCATTTCAAAAACATGTGATGACAAGAATAGAGCATGGTCCATTCCTATGTATCTACCTCACAACTAGTATCACATATTTTAATTGGATAATAAGTTTAAAGGTCTATGAATCAGATCATAGGGGGCCTGAATATCATTATTTCAACTTGTATCTCATGTTTACATCGCTTATAATACATAATCTGACACTATTTCCCTACCCACCCATGGAATATCACATATTCCAAACTCAAAACTCAATAATATCCTTCAAATCCAACCTATGATACAAATATTTCATTACACCCCCCCCCAAGAGTACCTTTCATGGGTACCCTTCTACCACTTCCATGCTAGTTTGTAGTTCTGCCCCAAAGCCTTAATGTTTTATTTGTCTCTCTCCAAGATAGGCCAGTCTAAAGACACCTGGCTTATGTATCACAACATGCACTTCTTACATCACATCGGTAACACCTGAGACTTTTATGTTATATAAATCATCAAAGGAATATTTTTCTACACAACACTTGCTTGGCTTGCTTTACAAGAAATCGCGACCTTCCTCGATAGCTTGTGTTGTACGCTATACCGAGTTTCACTAAACAACGATATGCTATTAAAATATTATTAAATCTAGCCGTTATGAATAGTAATAACCACTTTTTGAAATTTTATAAATTTTATTTTTCAAAATGGACTTCATTTTTGGATTCGGAATATCGAAATTATCCTAGGGTGAAATTTTAGTATTTTTCTGAAAACATTCAATTTTTGATGAATAGTGAAACCACTAAGTGGTAGTTAAAAAAACTAAATTTTTCATAAAACATAATTTTACCGCTTCTGTGAGTGGAATTTCGAAAATCATAGAGACGCGGTTAATATCAAGGAATAAAATGTGGTTCAATGAGATGAAAATAATTTTTGCTGAATAGTAACTTTTTACTTTTTTTTACCACGGTTAAAAGTAAATAGGGTAATTAAGGATAAAGATGATATTATTATTACCATAACACATGTCCTAATTCTATTGGATAAGTGTAATTTGACCAAAAACAAACTTAGGAATAAAATATGACCATTTAGGCCCACTTGGATTAGATTAGGACATTTATTATTAATTTTTTTTAAAGAAGGGTTAAAATAGCTAAAATCAAAGTTTAATAAGTAAATAATTTGTAATATGGGGTTCTACATAAGATAAATTCTACTATAAATATTAATTATAAATCTAAAAAGATTTTATACATAATGGTATTTTATTTGTAATTTTTAGACATTAAATAATTTAATTTATTTATGACACAAATATGATGCAGTAATTATCTTATTAATGAAATATTGACATAATTAATGTTATAAACACCAACATAAATGTAATTTGAGACTTTTTATGAATTCCACTAATTTTCTAGGTTAATATGACATTTTAGATTTGATTTAATTAACTTGGTTCGAACTAATAATTCTGTTATGATTTTCACAAAAATCAATTACTAAATAGTGTCAAAATTGACATAAAATAGTTTTTATAACAAATATTATATTAGTAATTGTTATTTTCTTCCTAAAAATCTAAGGTTAGGCCAAAAGACTTATATAAGGTTATATATATTAATAATAAACAACTTGGGGTTCTTTTTGCTGCTTATATTAAGTTTATTAACATTATAGTATAAGAACACAAGAAGACACGGTAAAAGTAAACTTATTTAACTTAATGTTAAATATAAATGCTAAAGTTAAAATAGGAACCTAAACTTGTATAAATTCTATTGGGTGAGAGGATTTCGATCCATCCCCACCTTAGCTTCGAAATATATCAATTTAGAGCTATTTATAACCGAACTTGACTTTATAATAAAATAATATTTTTAGTTTTCCCAAAGGTGCCCCTCTCCTCCCTTATAAAAGGGCACCTCCTCCCCCTCTTCCTCACACCACATTGAGCCTTCAAGCTCGGCCAACCCCTGCCAATTCCTCCTCTCCACTTCCCTAGAGACATCCTAGAGGTCCTGGTCTTCTTCAAAGACCAATTTTAGTGCCCTAAAAGAAGGTCCCAAAGAAGCACTTCAAAGAAGAGGTAATGTCTGTTACCGATTCTTTCATCTTTATTTCTTCTTCCACTTCTTCTTCTTTAGTTGTTTCATTATGAAGTAACAAAATCAGTATCACTAATATACTGATATGTTATTATAAGTGTGAAAAAACCCTATTTCACCATCTATCCATCCTATGGAAAAAGAAATCACCGTGCGTGCGTACGCACGAAATACCGTCTCCACGCTGTGGTGTAATCTATTTTCCACCACCACCTTACATGGATGAGTATAATGGTGTAAATAATTACTTTATATGACTATTATAAATTGATACTGATTCTGAAATAGTATACATATACTCCAATACAATTTCACGATCATAGGAACGATATCAGCACTCGTGCGTACGTACGGAATACCGTCTCCACGATGTGATGCGACTCGTTCTACCTGATCTTCATTTCATAATGATTATATAAATGAATTGAATAAATTAATATGATATATATAACACTAATACCATTATGGAAATGAGGTATCTAAAACCTAAATACTAGAATAAGAATTTATTCGACAAAACACGCATAAGAACAAAAAGTTATAAACACCCGAATAACAAGTCGCAATGAAATATTACAACTAAGAAGCTAAGAAAATGACCATATATGATATAATAAAAATTAGTATGATTCTGGAATAAGTCAATAACATTATTTAAATCATTATACATGAGTTTTGGACACTTACGAAGAAAAACGGACCTAAGGTAAGGGAAATATCACAATCTCATTTTTATTCGAGATTGTTTATACTTTGGTATTTACTGGGGTGTATTTTATCATCCAAATCCATGTTTCTTCAATATGTAATATTATTTCCATCCATATACAATTGTTTAAATCCAATTTTACTCATTGTGAGTTTTTACTAAAAGATATGAAAGGAATGTTTTGTCATTTTTCGTACGAGGTACTTTTTAACTTTTCCGAAAAAAGTACGAGAAGAATGTTTTTTTTAACTTATACGGCATGAATGGATTTTTAAAACATTATTTCCAAAAAGAATCCATTACACGTTTTCATGTTTATTTTTAATCAACTTCTTTTAGTTTAAAATTGTATGACATGTTAAGAAAGGAAAATTGTTTTTGAAGTAGAAAGGATATTTTCCTCAAGAATGAAGTTCAAGTGTTTTATCAAAATTATTTTCCATCTAAGATAATAATGGGTTCTGTTTTTATCCCTATTATTACATTGATTTGATTATGTTTTGATGGAATTATTTTTATGAATTCCTTTATATTATATGAATTGTTTTATGATGTCACATTGTTTAAGAATCCCATTTTTATTACATGGGTTATGCAATGATGTATGATTTATGATTTTGTGGCACACATAAGAATGGTATCATTATGAGATGGGTGGGACCTATATATCCCTCCAATTCATTGGGTAAAGATTTTATATCTCATGAGATGGACATGGCTGGAACGGTAGGTTATACTGGTTCAGTGAAACAGGACTGAAACGAGGAATGAACTCGGTTCAGAAAAGGACTTTGTCCACTAAGATAGTCTTGGAAATGAGTCTTGACTAACAAAAAATGATTCTCAATGATTATGTGTGTATGGAATAAAGTTTCATGTTTTAAGTTATGATTATTGTGATTACATTTCACTGCCATGATTTATCCCATGTTATGAAATTATGATCTCTTTTGCAGGTTAAGATTTCCAAAAGTTATGTGCTTATGTATATGATGTGATTGATATTTCTTTTGTTTACCCTTACTGAGCATTTGAGCTCACCCTTTTGTATGTTTTCATTCCCCAAGTCAGGAAGAAGGTTATTAAGTAAGATATGCCAAAAGGGACTATAGATATGATGAAATAAAAGGGAGATAGTGTAGACGCTTTATGAACCAGTTGTTTATGTTTCCCAGTTTCTAAAGACACTATACCTATACGGTCCTTTAGTGGTTTTGTTATATGTTCTAATAAGTATGCTTCAATTTTGAATTATTAATAATTTATGTAATATATGGGTCGTTAGAGTTGGTATCAGAGGAAAGTTATAGTCAACCTTTGGAAACTAGGATGTAAAATCCTTAGTAAGAACCCTAAGGATAAGTCTAAGCATAGAACACAATATTAGTGTTTTATAAATGGCCATGAATAACCTAGGATAAGACCTTAAGTGTGAAATTTTATTCTTGATTATGTGGTTTCCCTATTATAATTAGTGTTTCTCACACTATTCTTCTTGGTTTTAGTCAATGGCTGGAACCCGAAGGAACCGTGTTAATGCAGAATGCCACGGGCAATGCAATGATTGTCCCCATGAGCAACCAAACGTTATGGGATCTGGAATGAAAAATATTTTAGCCATGATCACAAAACTTTCTCAAGCTATAAATCATGCAGGACTTCCAAACGAGCAAAGGAAGGAGAAACATTCTATTGAATCCTTCATGAGGCAGCGTCCACCTTCTTTCAGCGGGTCTAATGATCCATTCATTGCTGAACAATGGATTAGTACTTCTGAAATGATATTTTCAGTTCATCAATGTTCTGAACATGATAAAGTCATCCTAGCAGTGTATCGTTTGGAAGGAGATGCTGATCAATGGTGGAATCTTATTAAGAATATGAGGAAAAGGGATGAAATTGAGTCCATGGAATGGGACGAGTTCAAGAACATATTTTTCAATTAGTACTTCCCTCTTATTCTCTAAACAAATATGGAGAAAGAGTTTCTTGAACTGAAGCAAAAGGATGATGAATCTGTTGGTACCTATGAAGCAAATTTTGCAAGACTTGCAAGGTACGCTTCTGGTATTGTTATCCAACATGCGATTAAGATCGATCGATTCTTTAGTGTCTTAAAACCAAGTCTTCGAAGGGCGTTAGACATAAGGGACTTCGATAGCTACGAGGAAATCGTTCGATGTGCTCTCAAAGTTGAAATGGAGATTGGAGTAACCCATCAGTCATATGGGTTCGATAAGAAGAAGAAAATGGAATTCAATGGAAAATCTAAAGAGCACACTAAAATGAAGACGAGCTTTCCCTTATGCTCAAAGTGTGGAAAGAAACATGGAGGGAGTTGTCTTAAAGGGACAAGTAAATGTTTCAAATGTCGAAAGGAAGGTCATCATGCATTTGAATGTCACGATGATGGGAAGAAGATGTCTAATGATGCAAACAAATGAAGGGATACACAGAATGAACCTACTACACTTCAATGTTTCAAGTGCAAGGAGATCGGACATTATGCCAATAAATTCCCTAATCCAAGGGTTGATGATGATGGTCGACGTCAAAAAACTCTTAAGGCTAAAGACAAAGGAAAGTCACATGCAATTTCTATCAGCGATGTGGAGTACGATAATGATGTGGTGAAAGGTACACTTACCATCCACTCTAAAGTAGCAAATGTTTTATTTGATTCTGGATCCACCCACACTTTTATTTATGAAGAATTTTCTAAGGGTATCACCGTGTTGCCTCAACAATTAGATGTTGAGTTAGCTGTGACAACACCTAATGGCACAACAGTCGCATCAAAAGATTATAATTCTTCTCTGATAGAAGTTTGTGGGAAAGTGCTTCCTGCAAATCATGTGATCCTTCCTATAGTGGAATTTGATGTGATTCTTGGCATGGATTGGATTTCTTTATATGGAGCTCATATCAATTTCCAAAGAAGGGAAGTCACATTTCATATTCCAGATCAATCTATGATCGTCTATCAATGCAAGGATGAACATAACCTTCCAGTGGAAATTTCTTCCATCTTATGGGTCTTGATTCCACTAAATGAAGGTTATTTATCTCAAATGGTTGGTGAGAAACTCACGATTAAGAATATGCCCATTGTACGGGATTTTGATGATGTCTTTCCGGGGGAATTATCGGGACTTCCACCAAATCGTGAAGTTGAGTTCTCAATAGAACTCGTACCGGGTGCTTTGCCTATTTCAAAGACACCTTATAGAATGGCCCCAATTGAGTTGTAGGAATTGAAGAAGCAACTGCAAGAGAATCATGATAAGGGATTCATATGCCCTAGTGCGTCACCATGGGGAGAACCTATTCTATTTTTTAAGAAAAAAGATGGATCAATGAGACACTACATTGATTATCGAGAACTTAACAAGATCACTGTCAAGAACAAATATCCTCTCCCACGCATTGATGATTTATTTGACCAACTACGAGGAGCTCAATACTTTTCCAAGATTGATCTTCGTTTAGGGTATCATCAATTAAGGGTCAAAAGGGAGGATATACCAAAAACGGCTTTCCGTACAAGGTATGGACACTATGAATTTATAGTGATGGCATTTGGTCTTACTAATGCCCCTGCTATCTTCATGGATCTGATGAATAGAGTCTTTAGAGAATATCTTGATCAATTTGCGGTAGTCTTTATAGACGATATTCTTATCTATTCAAAGAGCAAGGAAGAACATGAAGATCACTTGAGAATTATATTAAATACCCTGAGAAAGGAGAAGCTTTATGCCAAATTTACCAAGTGTGAATTTTGGCTTCAAAATGTTTCATTTTTGGGTCACATATTCTCAAAAGAGGGGATATTTGTGGATCCAGCAAAAACAGAGGTTATCGAAAGATGGTCGAGACCAACAACAGTAACTGAGATCCGAAGTTTTCTTGGTTTGGCTGGATATTATCGACGTTTTGTGAAAGATTTTTCACGATTATCTAATCCACTCACCAAGTTGATTCGGAAAGGAGTTAAGTTTGTCAGGATGGAAGAATGTGAAGAGAATTTCAAGGAGTTGAAAAGAAGGTTATCCAGTGCACCTGTGCTCACACTGCCTTGTAGTGGAGAACGGTTTGTGATCTATAGTGATGCATCCAAGAAGGGATTGTGGTGTCTTCTTATGAAAAATGATATGGTGATAGCTTATGCCTCACGACATTTGAAAATCAATGAGAAAAATTACCCAACACATGATTTGGAGTTGGCTGCGGTAATCTTTGCATTAAAGAATTGGAGGCATTACCTTTATGGTGAAATGTGTGATATTTATACTTATCATAAAAGTTTAAAGTATATTTTTACACAAAAGGAGCTGAATATGCGTCAAAGAAGATGGTTGGAGCTGATTAAGGATTATGACTGCTCAATCCATTACCACCCTGGGAAAGAAAACAAGGTGGCAGATGCATTAAGTCGACAAGACCATGCTAGTTTATCCATGATGAGGATCACAAAAGATCCAATATTTATCGATTTAAAAAGGATGGATCTTGGAATTATAATGGAATGGGAAAAATATTATCTTTCTCAAATGAATGTTAAACCATCTATACATGTGAAGATTAAAGAGGCACAGAAAGAAGATGTCGAGTTACAAAAGAAGGTGAGAAACGTTCCTAAATTCAACCTTGATTATGATGGGATAATAAAGTTCAGGAATCTGGTTTGTGTTCCTCCCATCCCCGAATTAATGAAGGAGCTGCTGGATGAGGCTCATAGTTCTTCATTCTCTATTCATCCTGGAAGCACGAAGATGTATAGGAACCTGAAAGTGTAG
The DNA here is from genome assembly GCA_963277665.1 of Viscum album. Taxonomy (NCBI): domain Eukaryota; kingdom Viridiplantae; phylum Streptophyta; class Magnoliopsida; order Santalales; family Viscaceae; genus Viscum; species Viscum album. The sequence goes on from OY728164.1 coordinate 1,825,504,024, forward strand.
GTCTGGTGGGATGGAATGAAAAGAGATGTTTCTGAATTTGTCTCTCGATGCTTGGTTTGTCAACGAGTAAAAGCCAAGAGACAGAAGTCTAAGGGGCTATTACAACCATTACCCATACCCAAATGGAAATGGGAAAACATCACTATGGACTTTGTCATAGGACTTCCTAAAACATCCAAAGGCAATAATGTTATCTGGGTCATAGCTGATCGTCTTACAATGTCTGCACACTTCATTGATATTAGAGAGGATTTCTCTCTGGATCAGATTTCCAGGATATATGTAAAGTAAGTGGTAAGATTGCATGGAGTACCACTTTATATTATATCGTATCGGGATCCGAGATTTACCTCGAAGTTCTGGCGAAATCTTTAGCATACTCTGGATACAGAGTTGAGTTTCAGCACTGCTTATCATCCTCAGACAGACGGTCAGTCTGAGAGTACAATTCAAACCCTAGAAGATATGTTGAGACCTTGCTCTATGGATTTCAAAGGTGGTTGGGATCAACACCTACCTTTGGTGGAATTTTCTTATAATAATAGCTTTCACTCCAGTATTCAGATGGCTCCTTATGAAGCTCTCTATGGAAAGAAATGCAGGACTCCAACTTGCTGGAGGGAAGTTGGGGAAAGAAAGCTATTAGGAACTGATCTCATTGATGAAATGGCAGAAAAGGTCAGATCTATTCAACAACACATAAGAGCAGCTCAGAGTTGACAGAAAAGTTATGCCGACAACCGAAGAAAAGACCTAGAGTTTGAAGTGGGTGATAAAGTGTTCTTACGAATATCTCCCTGGAAGAGGGTTATGAGATTTGGAAAGAAGGGGAAGGTGAGCCCTAGATATATCGGTCCTTTCGAAATAATGGATCGTGTTGGGAAGGTAGCTTACGGATTGGCGCTTCCACCGAATCTCTCTCAAGTTCATGATGTGTTCCATGTATCTCTCTTGAGAAAGTACATACCTGATCCTTCACATGTACTTAGCTCAGAAGTTGTACTGCTGGAGCAAGATCTTTCTTATGAAGAACAACCGATAGAGATTCTGGATCGTAGCGAAAAATTCCTACAAAAAAGACCACTCGATTGGTGAAAGTTTTATGTAGGAACCACCAATTAGAAGAAGCTACATGGGAGCTTGAGGATATGATGAGGGAGAGGTATCCTCATCTGTTTGTTACAAAGTGATGAATTTCGAGGGCGAACTTTATTTTAAGGGGGGTAGAATGTAACACCCGAGACTTTTATGTTATATAAATCTTCAAAGGAATCTTTTTCTACACAACACTTTCATGGCTTGCTTTACACGAAATCGCGACCTTGCTCGATAGCTTGTGTCGTACGCAATACCGAGTTTCACTAAACAACGATATGCTATTAAAATATTATTAAAACTAGCCGTTATGAATAGTAATAACCACTTTTTGAAATTTTATAAATTTTAATTTTCAAAATGGACTTCATTTTTGGATTCTGAATATCGAAATTTGCCTAGGGTGAAATTTTGGTATTTTTCTGAAAACATTCAATTTTTGATGAATAGTGAAACCACTAAGTGGTAGTTAAAAAAAACTGAATTTTTCATAAAACTTAATTTTACCTCTTCTGTGAGTGGAATATCGAAAATCTGAGAGACACAGTTAATATCAAGGACTAAAATGTGGTTCAATGAGATGAAAATAATTTTTGCTTAATAGTAACTTTTTAATTTTTTACCACGGTTAAAAGTAAATAGGGTAATTAAGGGTAAAGATGATATTATTATTACCATAACACATGTCCCAATTCTATTGGATAAGTGTAATTCGACCAACAACAAACTTAGGAATAAAATATGACCATTTAGGCCCACTTGGATTAGATTAGGAAATTTATTATTAATTTATTTAAAGAAGGGTTAAAATAGTTAAAATCAAAGTTTAATAAGTAAATAATTTTTAATATGGGGTTATACATAAGATAAATTAGACTATAAATATTCATTAGAAATATAAAACTATTTACTACATAATGGTATTTTATTTGTAATTTTTAGACATTAAATAATTTAATTTATTTATGACACAAAGATGATGCAGTAATTATATTATCAATGAAATATTGAAATAATTAATGTTATAAACACCAAAATAAATGTAATTTGAGGATTTTTATGAATTCCACTAATTTTATAGGTTAATATGAAATTTTAGTATTTATTTAATTATCTTGGTTCGAACTAATAATTCTATTATGATTTTCACAAAAATAAATTACTAAATAGTGTCAAAATTGTCATAAAATAGTTTTTAAAACAAATATTATATTAGTAATTGTTATTTTATTCCTAAAAATCTAAGGTTCAACTAAATGACTTATATAAGGTTATATATATTAAAAATAAACAACTTGGGGTTCTTTTGGCTTCTTATAGCAATTTTATTAACCTTATAGTATAAGAAAAAAAGAAGACACGGCAAAAGTAAACTTATTTAACTTAATGTTAAATATAAATGATAAGTTTAAAATAGGAACCTAAACTTGTCTAAATTCTATTTTATTAGATGATTTAGACTCATCCCCACTTTAGCTTCGAAATATATCAATTTGGAGATATTTAAAAACGAACATGACTTTATAATAAACTAATATTTTTAGTTTTCTCAACGGTGCCCCTCTCCTCCCTTATAAAAGGGCACCTCCTCCCCCTCTTCCTCACACCACTTTGAGCTTTCATGCTCGGCCAACCCCTGCCAATTCCTTATCTCCACTTCCCTAGAGGCATACTAGAGGTCCTGGTTTTCTTCAAAGACCAATTTTAGTGCCCTAAAAGAAGGTCTCAAAGAAGCACTTCAAAGAAGAGGTAATGTCAGTTACCGATTCTTTCATCTTTATTTATTCTTCCACTTCTTCTTATTTAGTTGTTTAATTATGAAGTAATAACATCAGTATCACTCATATACTGATATGTTATTATAAGTATGAAACAACCCTATTTCACCATCTATGCATCCTACAGAAAAATAAATCACCGCGTGTGCGTACTTACGGAATACTGTCTCCACGCCGTGGTGTAATCTATTTTCCACCACCACATTACATGGATGGGTATAATGGTGTAAATAATGAATTTATATGACTATTATAAAGTGATACTGATTCTGAAATAGTATACATACACTCCAATACAATTCCACGATCATATGAACGCTATCATCACTCGTGCGTACGTACGGAATACCGTCTCCACGATGTGATGCGACTCGTTCTACAAGATATTCATTTCATAATGATTATATAAATGAATTGAATAAATGAGTATGATATATATTACACTAATACCATTCTGGAAATGAGGTATCTATAACCTAAATATATGAATAAGAATTTATTCGACAAAACACGCATAAGAACAAAAATTTATAAACACCCAAATAACAAGTAGCAATGAAATATTACTACTATGAAGCTAAGAAAATGACCATATATGATATCATAAAAATAAGCATGATTCTGTAATAAGTCAATAACATTATTTAAATTAGTATACAAAAGGTTCGGACACCTACGAAGCAAAACGGACCTAAGGTAAGGGAAATATCACAATCTCATTTTTATCCGAGATTGTTTATACTTTGGTATTTACTGGGGTGTATTTTATCATCCACATCCATGTTTCTTGAATATGTAATATTATTTCCATAAATATACAATTGTTTAAATCCAATTTTACCCTTTCGTGAGTTTTTAGTAAAACATATGAAAGGAATCTTTTGTCATTTTTTGTACGAGGTACTTTTTAACTTTTCCGACAAAAGTACGAGAAGAATGTTTTTTTAACTTATACGGCATGAATGGATTTTTAAAACATTATTTCCAAAAATATTACTTTACAAGTTTTCAAGTTTATTTTTAATCAACTTCTTTTAGTTTAAAATTGTATGACATGTTAAGAAAGGAAAAGTGTTTTTGAAGTAGAAAGGATATTTTCCTCAAGAATGAAGTTCAAGTGTTTGATCAAAATTATTTTCCATATAATATAATAAAGGGTTGTGTTTTTATCCCTATTATTACATTTATTTTATTATGTTTTGATGGAATTATTTTTATGAATTCCTTTATCTTATATGAATTGTTTTATGATGTCACAATGTTTATGAATCCCATTTTTATTACATGGGTTATGCAATGATGTATGATTTATGATTTTGTGTCACAGATAAGAATGGTATCATTATGAGATGGGTGGGACTTATATCTCCCTCCAATGCATTGGGTAACGATTTTATATCTCATGAGATAGACATGGCTGGAACGGTAGGTTATACCGGTTCAGTGAAACCGGACTGAAACGAGGAATGAACTCGGTTCAGAAAGGGACTTTGTCCACTAAGATAGTCTTGGCAATGAGTCTTGACTAACAAGAAATGATTCTCTATGATTATGTGTGTATGCCACAATGTTTCATGTTTTATGTTATGATTATTGTGATTACATTTCACTGCCATGATTTATCCCTTGTTATGAAATTATGATCTCTTTTTCAGGTTAAGATTTCCAAAAGTTATGTGCTTATGTATATGATGTGATTGATATTTCTTTTGTTTACCCTTACTGAGGATTTGAGCTCACCCTTTTGTATGTTTTCTTTCCCCAGGTCAGGAAGAAGGTTATTAAGTAAGATATGCCAAAAGGGACTATAGATATGATGAAATAAAAGGGAGACAGTGTAGACGCTTTATGAAGCAGTTGTTTATGTTTCCCAGTTTCTAAAGACACTATACCGAAACGGTCCTTTCGTGGTTTTTTTATATATTGTAATAAGTATGCTTTAATTTTGAAGTATTAATAATGTATGTAATGTATGAGTCATTATAACATCATCCCATCCACATATCTATATGTATAGTAACCGAGTAGTTCTTGGGTTCCACCATAGTCCATATGACATGTATCATACATCAGATATTATACCTCAATCAATTATGCCATATAAACTGAGTATGGTACCTAAACCCATCATAGCCTATACCATAATGCCAATAATAACAAATTGGATACTATATCCAAAGATAAATGTGTTTAAAATAACTATAATAAATTATATCCCTCAACACATATATATTTGGAAATTAACCATCATGCATGTCATCATATAATACTACCAAAAGAATACAGCAAGGTAAGAGGGGGTAGTCATCCATCTATCCTCCTATTGGGATATTGGGGAAAACACACACCTAGAGAGTCCATAGGTTTCAACTATAACAACAACCTCAGGCCTCCCTTCCTATATGTCATCAGTCACCCTAGACTCATCCATCAAAAAATTACATCACAACATATAATAAGTTTCACATATAGATCACATCAATGGAAATAAACCACAATCATAGTCATTATGGAAATAAAATCCAAGAAAAATGAAGTCATCCTTCACATGAAAATGGGATCTCAAGACCCTAAACACAAGTCATCCAACCATTATAAATAAATGGTAACTCTCATCCCTAGAGAATTATCTTCATCAAACAGTCAATTTTTAATCCATCTTGAATTAATCAATTCACTATTCATAGGTTTCAGCTACAGTCATCCAAAGACACCATCTATCTCAATCAATCTCAATTATATAAACACACTCTTAGCATAAATCTAGTTTCATCAAATCATGAGTAGGAAAACTCAAAATTAACAAGCATTCTTACTATTTTATATATTTACAACACCTATATATTCATGTTCTTAATCTATTCCAATATCTCAGGAAAAAAATTATTTAATTAAATATCCATACTTTCATTAATTTTATTACCATAAAATTACAAGGAACACCTAATTCTAAATGTTCCTCTTCTTGAATTATTAAGATAATTAATAAATTAATACCATATTTATGTTCTTTATCAAATTTCACTAATTTCAACATGCTAAACCAATCATAACTACATTATTACTAGTATAACATAGATATAAAACTATCTAGAAAATCAATAGGCAAACCGTTAACACAGTATAAAACATTGAATTGTGATCACTAACTAGTTTATTTATTAATCTATTTCAATCATTATTATGTTAATTGCATTGTCATAGAAAGGGATAAAACATGATAAATTTATGATTTCATGTAAATAAATATATAAAATAAGTGAGTCCCCTATATCAAAAGAGTTAATGTCCTTCACACAAGAATGAATCAATTTTTTGGATATCTAATCAACTCTCCCATAAAAGACTACATCCCTCCAGGAATTTCTTGCCACAAAAATGTCAAAAAATTACCTAGAATAATTTATTAGAATGATTGAGAGAAACCACCATAAAATAGAAAGAATAAATAGAAGGAAAAAATATCTGATAGAGAGAAGCCACTAGAAAATGAGTAGTTGTTACCTTGGTTCACCATGGATTTATCTCTAGAAGTTGAAGATGAATCTCTCTCGATAGGGGATTCAAATCCTTCTAAAAACTATGTTAGGGAACCAACTTCAAATGGAATTGGGGTATTTATAGATAGGGTATTTTTTAGAAGACCATGACACCGCCCCATAGGATCACACCACAACCAATTGAAAAACAAGAATACTATGGTGTAAAAACCTTAGTCCACACCATATCCCCCCCTAGGTGGGGTCAAACTGTGTGTCTGAGGAACATGGGAATAACCTACAAAAGTGTATTTGAGTCAAAGACGTAACCTTAAGCACCATTACAAAGTCTTCCTTTTCTAATAGGGTGGCTACACTATAGCCCAACCAACATTGGACAACTACCCCTAAAAGGAAGTATCCCTAGATTCCACCCTAGGCTCCCCTACAACACATCATTGAAGTCATGTCACAACCATGCTTTATTTGGTAGTGGATCATCAGGGCACTATGACGAACCCACAAGCTCCACGCCACAACAACCTATGCTATAGTGCTTCCTAGGGCAATGCACCACAACCATTCCATTTTTGGAAGTTTTGTTAGGATCCTTCCTATCACGACACGCATTCTCCAAGGTGAGGGAAGGGACAGAAAACTGTCAAACCCTTCCTTCCTCATGTTGAAGGAGAGATAATGACCCATGAGTCCCACCTTCAATAGGCCCCAGAGTTGTTAATAGCACTAAGGGTATATAATCACATGTAATATGGAAGGAATACCTCTTTTTATATAGTAGGATCAAGAGATATGATGTTAAAAACCCAAATACCTCCAAAAAAATAAGGTAAATGTAAATACAAAACCCATTCCCATATGCATGATCAAGATAAACCCATAAAAGTATTAGAAAAACTCCAAAGGGAAAGTACCAAAAGAAAGAAAACAGCAGTGGAAACTATCCCAAAGTTCGAGCTAGTATAGTCTTGCATGGACCCTGAAATCATACTAGAAACCTGAAAGAAGTATTATATATGTAGGTTGAGTATATAGGTATACCCAGTAGGGAAAAAAAGCTCTCATGTACATATAGGGAGGAATTAAAATTCCCCATGAGAAAAAGGAGATAACCAAAGCACCTAGTAAGGAAGCGATCCACCCAACCTCACCAAGGCACAATCCACAAATAATAAATGTCAGGTATGTAATAGTAATAACATAATGATTTTTTGGTACCCCACACCACTTTCCCACTGGTTATTGAAGACATCTTTCACATCAGACCCCCCCCCCCACCATTTTCACAGCAGTCCCACTACTTCCCCAACAACAACCTTTTGAGCCACCATAACCACGCATCCTACCCGCGGACTCCTGGGACACAAAAACCATTTGTAACCATGCCCGCTAACACCTAGGCCGGAACAACCACCACCAGGCCCAAAGAAATTTGGGACTCATCTCTAAGAAACTTTGGAAAAACACATTCTCACAGACACCTGGTCCAACAACCAAGAAATACCTTTCCCGAAGATTCTTGGCCTAAAAATGGACCTCAGGCCATCACAGCCAACCCAAAGATCCTTGGTCGACTAAGGAGAGGGATCATAAAGGGGCTAATAACCAGACACCCAAGATGATGATGGGAAAAACACCCTCCCCCATGAAATGGGTGAGTTCGGCGTAAAGTGATCAACTTGAGTGGTTGAAAATAAGAAACCCAAAAATAATTTCATACATATAGGTAAGCAAGAACTCATCCCAACCTAAGGGTTCCAATACCATCCCATACACAAAAATCCTAGTCACTTGTCATTCATACAAAATCATAACAACCAAAACCAGAGTACAACTCATTCATGGAAAACAATTCCACATTGAACCCGTTATTGTTATCATATTCAAGTGATTCCATTTAACTAATTCTTCACTAATGGGAAACTAAAAGGCATAGAGAAAAGCCTAAGGTGGAAAAATAGCCAAGTAGTAATTTAAGCATTTACACCAGATTCTCTTCTAATTCACAACAACGAAAGGGATCTGTGAGATCCCTTGATGTACTGGAACCAATCTCAGCCCCAACATACATCCCCACATGTCCCCAAATCCACAAACCAATAATTTCAAAATAGGGGATCCCATCCCCATCCATGTCACCTCACAAGCATCAAGCAGAACAACCATACACATCAATAGAATAGATCAAGGGAGTACTCATATTTAATCACACCATTCATTATTTTTTGTCTTTCTATTTGGTTAAATTGGGTTATAAAACAAGGGTGCATGTTTATTTGGAATCCATTTGATCCAACGAGTTTACATGATTAACCAGTTTCCTTGTTAGAGCCATTCAATCATAGGATTATATAGAAAAAAATGGTTCTTTAGTGTGCAAGGAAAAAGCACCAATGGACACAATTTTTAGTGGACATAATCCTATTTAATTCACAACACATAAGAAAAGATAAAAGAGTACATTAGAATCATCAATAACACCCCTTAAATCTTTAAAATAAATTATTATCTTTATTATAGTTTGGTTTTATCTATCGCTGATCTAACATTATCATACCCACCCTACATGATACACAGTAAATAGAGACAAAGGAAAACCCTACATTTGTGATCAACGATCAATGTTTTCTCCTCGCGCTAAGAACTGGGGATGCACATTTTTCAGGGTAGAAACTCCAAGGAATCCAAGAGTGAGTATGAAAGGATCCAGCATAGTCACAAAACTAGCCTCATGAAGAGGGACTCCAAAAGCACCAACTAAAGGAAAAGGACAATCCAAGAAGAAGAAAGAAACATTTTGCGATAAAAGAAGAGATCCTGGAGTAATGGGATATGAAATCTTGAATGAATATAAATGTGAATTGTGGTTTCTCAATGGGGTAGAGTGGTTACACATGATGGAATTAATTTTTATTTAATAATTATCCTTAGAGAGGCAGTGATAATGGTTGTGAGTTGAAGTGTTTCCTTTAAATGGAGGATAAAGTGTAACAAGGGTGGAATTAGAAAGAATGGGATAAAGCGGTGACACTGAAGAAAAAGCCACACATTTTTTTAAGTCAAGGGTTGCCTGGCAATTCAATACTGGAAAACAAGTCTATACCCATTGTTTTGAAAAAAAAACCGTGGGTATAGGCCACCTATACCGACGGTTGTGCGAAAAACCCTGGGTGTAGTTTTCTTTTAAGACCAATACCCACGGTTTTGGACAGAACTGTGGGTATAGGGTATTTTTCGAAGACCTATACTGACTGTTCTTGAAAACCGTTGGTATTGTGGTATTTTTGAAGACCTATACCCATGGTTCTCCCAAACTGTGGGTATAGCTTTCCCGCGTTATGGCGCTGAAAGAAATTTTGGCGGGAGACGGAAAAACATTGGCGGGTAGGCTATTTTTCACAGTTTAGATTAATATATTTATAAAAAATAAATATAATATTTCAAACATTACTTAGCTCGGTTGGTTTGTCGTTGGGTTGCAGTTGTCATGTTCTGCGTGAGTTGCGGGTTAGAATCCCCGGGACCGCTTTTTTTTTAATTTAAATACAGAATATTAATATATATATATATAAGCAGATATATGCATATTAAACATGTAGACAATGAATCTCGGTTACTGGCGCAGCTGTGATTATTACCATGTGTCCCTGGTTTGAAACCCACCAGTCGCCATTTTGAATTTAAATATTGAATATAAATATATATAAGCAAATATACGTACATATAATGGATGTGAAGCCCAGTTCGGTTGGTGTGGCATTTCCGGGAGTTCGCGCGAGACCCGAGTTCGAATCCCTCCGCGTACAATTTTTAAATTTAAATACCGAATATATACTGAATATCAATATATATAATCATTTATATATATAAATAATAGATGAATTTTCCATCTCGGTTGGTGGTGCGCCAAAGAGGGATAACAGGAGTCACGGGTTCAAAACGTGCTGGGAAAATTGTTTGAATTTAAATACCCCATGGTTTTCAAACCGTGGGGTCTGTTGTGTGCCATGTTGGAACAACCAGTGTGCCACATGTGACACCCCTATACCTACGGTTCTCCAAACCGTGGGTATAGGCTGAGACCCCTATACTGACGCCATTCCAGCCCACGGTTCTCAAAACTGTGGGTATAGCCTATACCCATGGTTTTGGGGGCTATACCCATGGTTTTGAACCGTGGGTAAAGGTCGTTTTTCCATTAGTGTTGGGATGATTTTAGATATCATTTATGGTATTTAAATGTCTTTGAAAGGGGTACTAAAACACTTTTACGTCAAAATATACATTGCGGGAGAAAAACTAAAAAAAAGTCCAACACTAGAAACAAATAAAGGGTGGGACACCATTTGGTGAGACACTATAATGGTGCCATCATCATGGTGCCACCAGCATGGTTCCACCAGTTCAGTGCAACACCATAAGTGATGCCACCAATTCGGTGTGTGACCTCTACAATGCCACTATATCGGTGTGCGAGCGTGACCGTGTGAATGCTATGGTTCCACTGTCACGGTGCCACTGCCATTGTGCCACTGTCACGCTGCTACAGTGACCAGTTCTACTGTCATGGTGTCATTATGACTGGTTCCACCATTATGGTGGAACCTTTTGGTGGAATCGAGTTTTTGGAAAAATCTTTAATAAGTCACAGATGGTCCCCATGATACCCCAAACATCGGAAATTTGGAAAAGTAATGGGCTAGGAGGGTTTGGGACATTACATCAGATACCCCTCAAACTATTATAATCCCCGAGAATCTAATCGTAAACCCAACGAAAGAAGAGGGGTATGAATGACTACCTCATAAGATACCTATTAGGAGTAAACCTCATTGACATCTAGGAACACCTGTCCCTTAAGAAACCACATAAACATGTAAATGTCATACCATCCAGTCATATGGATTGAGGAGTCCCTTCCACTAGGTCAAGATATTATCTGCTTTGGGTGGCACTAACTCGCTCGAATATGTTTAATTTTATTCATCTTAATGAATCTCTATTAGGGATCAGGTCCTCCCCTCCCCACAGTCAGGACACTTTACACACATTCATAGAACAAGAGAAATATCCCATTTCCTAGTTAACAAGGTTAATCATTAAATAAAAATCAAGTACAATACAACATAGAACAAAACTCAAAACATCTTTGGGTACTCGATATGCATTTGTGCCTCCTGTTCCTGGGTACTCTCCTCAAGGCCACCAAGCCTCCATAACACTCGAACAAAGTGAATGGTTCTTCCATGAAGCACCTTCTTCTCACGATCTTAGATCATCACTAGTCACTCTACAGATGTCACATAATCCTCAATATCTAGATTTCATTTGTCGATTACATGTGAATCATCATGTACATATAGACAGAGCTGAGACACATGGAAGACGTCATACACCCTCAATAACAGCGGTCATACCGCCGGCCGATAAGCAACATCACGGAACCATGGAAACACCTCTAAGGGTCTGAAGAACCTGGAGATATCTTATTTCCCCTACTAAACCTTCACTACCCATTCTGAGGGAGACCTTCAAGAACACGTGTTCCCCAACCATGAACTCCATGGGTCTCTTCCTATGATCGGCATATGTCTTTTTTCGATCTTCATCCACCTACATCCTTTCCATTATAAGTTGAACCTTCTCTGTCATTCTCTACACCACCTTGGAGACAAGAACACTTGTTCATCGACCTCTGTCTAGAACATAGGTGAAAAACATGGTCTTCCATACAAGGCATATAATGGATCCATGAAAATATTATAATGATATCAGTTGTTGTAGGAAAACTCAACCAATGGAAAGTTTCTCACCAAAAATCCTCTGAAGTATAGAACACATGCCCAAAGCATGTCCCCCAATGTCTAGATTGTCCTCTCTGTCAGCCCATCTGACTAGAGGTGGAAAGCAGTTGTAAAGAACATTAGGGTGCCAAAAGCATGTTGTAAACTTTTACAGACCCAGGAGGTAATCCATGTATCTTAATCCACGACTATGGTCCTCGGAACTCCATGTAACTGCACAACCTAATCCACATACCGCTATGTTAAGGAATCCATCGCACTCGACTCCTTGATTTCTAGGATGTGAGATGATTTTTTCAGCTGGTCCACCACTACCTAGATAGAATCATAGCCTCCCTGAACCCTAGGTAGTCCTGTGATAAAATATACTGAGATTTCATTCCACTTCAACTCAGTGACATCTAAAGGCTGCAACAGACCACCCAGAACACGGTTCTCAGCCTTTGCCTATTGACACACAAGGCACTTTTCCACAAACCATACCGCTTCCCATTTCACCCTGGGCCACCTAAAGTGAATCCTAAATCCTCAGTGCATTTTGGAAACTTCTGGGTGTACAGCCCGAGGTGAGTTGTGGAACTCACAAAGAACTCTCTCGCATATTTCCATTGGGGAAAACAAATTTTCATGAAACAACATCTGATTCTATCTGTCTTTTGAACACCTTCTGGAGCATTGCGCTGGCTAACACGATCACACATAACTTCAGCCTCTATGTCCCCCCACTAAGACTCCTCCTCCTGCTGCAACAGAGTGGATTGCACTGTCATCTATAACAGAGATCCTCTTCCATCCTCCACCCTTGCATCCATGTGTAGGGTGGAAAACGCATCCATTGCTTTCAAAGCATCTACCAATTCATGAACCACATCCATATGTGACTTCCTGCTCAAGGTATTTGCCACTAAGTTCCCCTTTCCTAAGGTGTAGGAAATATCGATGTCATAGTCCCAATGAAACTTCATCCACCACCACTGCCACATGTTCGGGTTCTACTAGGAGAATATATACCTCAAGATCATGTGATCTATAAAGACCATGATGCTTTATCTGATGAGGAAATCCCACCAAGAATTCAGTGCGAACATGTCTACTGCATGCTTCAGATCGTGGGGGGGTATAGTTATGCTCATGGGGATGTAACATCCAAGACCCAAAATAGATCAACCCTGTTATTGCATCAGTACACACCCCCGACCTTGTCCAGAAGCATCACATAACACCTCAATCATCACCCCTTCTTCTGGAAATATCATCATTGGTGTACAAACCATCTTCTCCTTTAGATAACTGAAGTATTTCTGGCACTGCTCACTCCATAAAAATCATTGTCTTTCTTGTTCAAGGATGTAAAAGGTGATGCAACTTTGATAAGTTGGTCACGGATCTCCGGTGGTAACCTGCTAGACCCAGGAAACTATAAACCTCATCAAATATAGTTGGTGATTCCCAAGAAAAAATTGATTTGACCATTGATAGGTTCATTGTTATTCCCTACTCAGAATCCACGTGTCCAAGGAAGTGCATCATTCGTGTCCATAACATTCACTTGGATAACTTCTTATAGAGATGGTGTTGTCGAACGACAGCTAAAACCATCTGCAGATGCTCGGAATGATCCTCCTATGATATTGAGAAGATTAAGATGTCTTCAATGAATACGACAATGAACTGGTCCAGATACTCGTGGAAATCTATGTTCATGAGCCCCATGAACACAGTTGGTGCATTCGTAATGCCAAATGGCATTACCATGAACTCAAAGAGCCCATATCAGCATCATGAAAAAAAATATTTAAGAGTTCACCCTTTTTCACCCACAACTGGTGATATCTTGACCACATGTCGATCTTTGAAGACCATATATCTCCCTTCAACTAGTCAAAAAGTTCATCGATCCTCGAGAGGGTGTAATGATTCTTAATCGCCACCTGATTCAGCCTTCAATAGTCTATACATAGCCTGAGACTTGCATCTTCCTTCATTGAAAACTATATTGGAGCACACTATGGTGATGTGATCAGTTAGATAAAACCCTACCTCATTAGATCATCAATTTGAATCCATAACACATATGTTTCTAACGCTTTCTCCGGGGATGCGCACATCTGTCACGTAGAGGACACGCTGCTATAGCCCCGCATTCCCGCTTTCCAAAGGCACGCTGAATCTATTCCTTATTCAGGGACATCTGCTTCTTGATCGAAATGGGATTATGGGATGTCGGTTCATCCTTCTGTGGATTCCTCCTCAGAGCTCGTCACCTAGCCTGGGTCTCCCTCCTAGATTTGAGACATAGTTCGTGAAACTCTTCCTGGTGGCATATCTTTATGGACACCAGTTAATTACACTACTTCTTTCAGGACATTCCAAGGGATCCAGTCAGGGAAGCAACCTTCGGTAAGGAGAGTAGTCATGTTGGGGCATCAGTGGCGTGTCTTGACACTAGGGATTGGTATGTCTATCTTTTTTCCCTTATCATAGTGCTTCTCAATGGTGAGGAATCCTGATGAATCCCACATCGAATGTGGGGAATTGTATTCCATAGGCATGCATCTGAGGTTTTACCCAGCTTCCCATATGTATCATAGGGTATACCACGGGTTTAACGTCCTACGGAGATGGATCGGACTGATTGGAACACTAACTGGAGAGGATCAAATTGAGGAACTCCCTGGAGGGAACACCGATATTGAGGCCAGCACGTGGGTAGCATCCCGAATTTTGTGGAGGGGAATGACAAGTGATGTGGCATGATCCCACTGAGATGTGGCGGCTCGAGTAAGAATCAGGATGAATGATTGTTTTGGGATTGAGTCTTGAAGAGACTTCCTACGTATCCCCGTGACAGGGAATCAAAGTTTGCATTGTTCGATGATACGTGGGACACCTGAAGAGGCGACCCATGAGAATTAATGCATGGATGTGAACAAGATGAAGTGAAACCTCAGGGTTTGGGTATGAACTTCTCGACACATGTGGGATCGAGGGAGTGGTCATGATGAAGCATTGGTGTTGGCCTTGAGCCTCGTATAGGCCTCCTACGTATCCATATGGCAGGGATCAAAGACCTCGTAGTTAAAGTGGTGAATAATGTTTAACGTCATGTAGGACGGGTATGGGGCTTACACTCTGAGGCGGCCCATGGTTGGAGTCGGTGAACCGACTTGAATAGGGACCTGGGTTCCATGTGGATTGGGGCTTACACAATAAGGCAACCCGATGTGGAAATGGGGCTTTTCACCTGGAGACGGTCGGGGCCAATGGTTTTGCAGTCATGAACATTGTGGAGGCTTCCTACGTACCATGCCTTTGCACGGATCAGAGTCCCCGTAGTTCGAAAAGGATGTGACTTTTTCTCTGAGACGACCAATGGTGGTGGGGATTGAACCTCATGGAGACTTCCTACATACCAAGCCTTAGCACGGATCAATGTCCCTATATTTCAGGATGTAATGGGGATTATGATCTGAGAGGGCCCAAGGTGGTAGATCATGAACCTCGTGGAGGCTTCCTACGTACCATGCCTTAACACGGATCAAAGACCCCATAGTTTGGGATGGAATGAGGATTACTCCTTGACACGGCCCATGGTGGTGGGGCTTCATCCCCGTGGAGGCTTCTTACGTACCATGCCTTAGTACGGATCAATGTCCCCATAGTACTAGTGTAAAGTTTAACGTCATGTGGGATGACAGTGCTCAGTAGTTTAACGTCCTGCAGCTCGGACAAGGGAATTTGGGGATTATGCTCTGAGGGGGCCCGAGTTGTGTCATGGTCAGTGCCCACTCTAACCACTTGGGATTCATTCTCAGTGTGAGAAACAAGAGCTATTAGAGACCTGACGATCACGTCGTGAAGGGTGTGTCCATGGGAAGCGAAGGGGGGATTATGCATTGAGCGGCCCACGGTACTGGGACTTATTCCAGGATGGAGGCCTAAGGGAGACAAAGTGTAGAAGGAGAAGGATTTGGGACCGAAGAAAGTAGGGGCATTGTTCCCTATCATGCCCTCCGTTGGCCTTGGGACGAAAGAATGAAGAAGCATGGGTGCTGCCTCTTAGAAGGAGAACTAGGGGCTTACACCAAGGTGGTTGCCCTTCCACATAGACAAATGCCACTCCAATAAATCACCCCCTATGAGGTATAACCCCATCCCTGTGGAGATGAGTGGGCATGGGGAATGTCCAAGGGAAGGGGACCCTACATGCGGGGCACGGGGATGGGCCACAGTTTAATGTCATGTGTTGAGGACGAGGTGCTTGGCAGTTAAACGTCCTGTAGCTTGGATGAGGTGGGCTGGATCCACACCCCTAGGACTTACATAACTGGTTCCCTTTTCCTCTTGTGGAAGGGAAGGCATCATAAATGCCGTAAAGAGGGGGTGTTGTGGTGAGAACCATCAAGGGGTCCATGTTAGCGTGGCTATGCGAATAAGAAATAGTCGTTAGTGTGCCTATGAGAAGAAGCATGAGGTGAAGCAACGCTATAGGAAGGATTGTACAAGGGACTTTTAAGTCACTTCGTATGATCCTAGAATGACATACGGGAAAACCATGCATGATGTGGATGCTCGTGGCGTACCGAGGAGAAGGCCCCTGGAGGATTGCGCGCAACCCTTAGCCTGTGCAAAATGAAGGGGCCCGGCGCGAAAAGGGCCAGGTTGGTGTGAAATAAGTGCTTCCTGTGCGAAATAGGGAGGCTGAGGTTTTGCGTGCAAAGGGATTTTGTGCAATTAGAGGGATGGCGCACAATGAGATGGAATTGCACGCATGGAAAGGGGCATGCCCATAATGGAAAAATTGTGAGCAACTTGGCCGGCCTGCGTGCGACAGAATGACTTGCACGCAGGTGGTGGACCCCGAAGGGGTTAGAATTTAGTCTAAGCCACATGGATCTCGTGAAAAGGAAGATACTCAGGTGAAATGTTGTGAAAAAGAACCATACCTGAAGGCCATATTGTGCACGCGTGAAATACCGATTACGCGCATGAGAGGTGGTTCGAATTCTTCAACCCCAAAAAAGGGGTCGCCTTCTATTTATAGGCACCCGGCTGCACGGAATCCAAGTCTCCACAAACTATTTCCACGACAAAGTCGATGACATGAAATAGCAACAGCGCGGGGGTGTGGGCATGAAATTATTTCACATTGGGGCAGAGACTTTTCTTGAATCCCAATACTTTTCGCGCGAGGTATATTTTTTCCCGAACATCACCAATTTTTTTGCGCACCACTTTCGGGCCCTCCGGACTGGGCCTTCGGATCCGAATATGTCTTCTATTTTTCATTTCGGACCTTTCTCTAATACTTAAGTGCATTTCTACATCTACAAATTCCCCCTCAGAATTGAAACAACAAGGGGTCGCAACAATCAGATTCTAAGGGAAACACCGAAATGCATGGTTCAGGGGTTGTCTGTGCAAAACAAATGCGAAGGGCATTCAAAACCCGGCCTCGCGTGGAATCCGATTTTTGCACAGGTGCAGAAACCAGGAGCAACATATAAAAGCAGAAAAGGGCCCCATGCTCCGTACGACGTTTCTCACGCGATAATCTTTGAGCTCTTGTGCACGAAATTGCCTCCTCTCTTGCACAAAAATTGCTTGTATGCCCGTAATTCCACCGATATTTAGCGGCGTTTTTCTGCGCAAACCCGAGATTTTCCGAGAAACGCTCTGAGATTTCACGCAAGCTGCTGATTTTATGCACCGAACTCCCAGATTCCGAGCCAATAACCTATATTTCGTGCAACACTTCCGAAAACTTAGTTGGAAGAAGATGGATGCAAACTGGGTCAATGAGGGGGAGGTCGCTGCTCGCAGAGCTGAGATGGCTACGAACCCGAAGGTTTGCGACAAAAAGAGGGTTGTCTCCATTAAACACACCCTCTTCAACATGGTAACTCCCACCCAGAAAGAGTACGCCCTATCTGATAATCTGTCGTTGTGGGACTTTGAAATTCTGGAGGAGGTTCCTCTGCCGGGCTTCGAGGTTGACACACCGCAGCCATGGGTGACCCGCGAAGATGACCTTCCTCAACACAACATCACCAACAACAGTCAACCAGCCAGAGAAACCAGTCACATGGATTTATATATCCGGATCCCAAGACCAGGACAATCGCTGGGGGTTCTCCTGTTGTGGAGAGCTCACCGTCCCTCTACACAAGCACTTTCCGTCCGAGAATCACTAACGAGTCCAAGGGTTGGCTATAGGACTGGGTTCTATGGTCTGGAGGCAACTTCACCAGTGAGTGGGCCTGGGCATACTGGGTTTGACACACATTTGACCAATTTGGAGCCGAGCTTCCGCACATTGGTCTGTTTGAGACAGTGTGGACATCGCAGTTCCACTTCTACCGGTAGCCTAGGCTTCGACCGGAGTTGTTCACCCAGTGGTCCCCTACACCAACACATTCCATCTTCACCATAGGGAAGTCAGCATCAGTATCTTGGACATCCACTACATCGGAGGCATCCCTCTGGAGGGCGATCAATATGATGAGTTCCTCCCATCGATGGACATCAGGGGGGGCAGGTCTCGAACCCCCATACTGATGTGGCACCTGCTAGAGTTGGCCAAGGAGAAGCTGAGGGTCAATGTGTTCCTAGAGTACATCCCCTACAAGGACTAAGTCATCCTATTCCAGGAGAGGGATCTGGAGGTCAGGATGCCAGGGCGGGGAAAATTTTGTCCAACAGCGGCTCAGAGGAGCAAGAGTGGATCCTAATGGAGGATCCTGGTGGCGGGGAAATACCAATCATGGGGATATATCATCAACTAATCTTGTGACCCAAATGTCTGGAATGCAAGATTCCTCGCCATGTTTCTAAGAGGATGGTTCTTGCCTGTGCGGGATGCAAGGATGGGCATCCATCCAGCGACTCTGGTGATGGCGGCCATCATGGCTACAAACAAGAGGTTGAACATGGGGGTCCTCGTGCTGGTTCAGCTGTACACCATCGTGGAACGCATCTCAAGAGGGGGATTTCCTAGGAGAGTATGTGGCCCTTTTCCAATCTCCCATTGCTAGGTTGCAGCTCACTATGGCGGCTACACATTCCCAAATGCTATTCATCCCCCGGGAAATGGCCGGCGACCCTCACTGTAGAATATCACTGAGGTCATGCCAATGACGCTAAATGAGGAGGGGGTACAGATCAAGAATGGAAACCATTCCAACTTCGCCTTCAACCCATTCCCTTCCCCAAGTGTTCAGCTGATAGACAATGGTAAAGGCTCACTTGAGAATAAGGAGTACTTCCAAATCATCAGAGTTGGGGTGCTCATGGCCCGAATCTATGGGATGATTTTATGTGAGCCTTATGTGCCATCCAGGTTTTCTAGGTATTTTGGATTCCTCCAGATAATTCCAAAGAGAGTATACATAAATGTCCAAGAGGAGAGTCATCCATGTGTTCTTCTCTAGCTGTGGCTGACAATCACAACCTATGGATGTAGTGACATCATCACTTTTCCTCCTACTGGGGTCAACGTCGGCCTCTCAACTGAGTATGTTGAACATTGGATTATAGAATAAACTGTTGGGATTCTACGGAAGCAATTCTGGCACCTCAAGGTCATCAGTGAAGAACCATGGTGGTGAGAGACCAGGGAGGGTGCCGCCAAAGGAGGAAGAAGAGAAGCGCCTCAAAAAATGGGGCATGCATTGGCTGAGACCTCAGCAGTGGGGGCATCACATGGCGCGACCGCACCCTCATTTCCTGGATAAAGAGGGCCCCACAGAGTGGCCATGGAACTTCCTGGGAAGAAAATAAGATATTTTCTTCTACCTTCCCTAGATGTCGTCTTCCTAGTATTGTGGTCTTCTTGGATAACCCTGTGGCTGTCAATGAGTACTGAATTCCTCTGGAAGAAGATAGTGCGATACAGGTTCCAGCTGCCGGAAGTCAGGCTGGTCCGGGTTGCTGACAGAGTGAACTTCTACCGACGGCATGCTTACCTGAAGTCCATGGACCCAAATTCATGCCAACGAGGTCGGCGTGTGGAGCCACCTCTCTTGGTGAAGGTGCAGCTCAGCTAAGAGCATGATCCGGAAAGGATGCCACCGGGGGAAGATGCTAGTAATGAATCAAAGGGTGATGAAACAAGAGAGTGGGAATAATGGGATGGGGAAGGGTAAGGAGAAGGAGAAGGGGAGCTCAAAGGTGAAGGGTTGCAAGGGGCGTCCCACCATGGGAGTCTCCAGGAGAGTGGAGAGATTGTCGTCTCTGATATGGATGTGACCAAACGGCTCGAGGTATGCTTTGAACCTTATCTTCTCATGTGCTTTATTTCCTTTGTAACTCTTAACCCACATTCCTAATCCGACTTAGGGGAAATTGGCGTTGATCAAGCATCTCCGGCTGAAGGAGGGGAGGAAGCATCAATGGGGGATGGTGGGGCACCGACACTCATTATCGAGCTGACACGTGCTAAGGGGTCCCCCGCCGTGAAAGCTCCTATTGCGGCCAGAGCACTAGATACTGATTCCCTCGGTTCATATAAGTTCCTTTCTTCGATACCGGTACTCACTACTGGAGGACTAATGTGATCAAGGTGCTCCTTGTCTGTATAGATATCACAGCGCTGGAGGCTTGTCAGTCTGCTGAGCCCGGACCATCCATGAATGTGTCGATGGCGAACGTGCCGCCCCATCCAGGACATGCCTCCCAAACTAAGTTGCCTCCAAAAATTGGTGAGTAAGGAGAAATGGACATTAGTGTTCCTTCAAATGGGGCAGGGCCAGAAGTCGATGTGGGTACCACTAGAACTGAGGGGAGAGAGGAAGGTCACCCAGATGTTGTGGAGCCTACTCCCCTGGGTGGAATCTCTGAGGAATACCATGTTGTTGTCCTATTGGCTGAATTCCCAATCTATCGGCCTGCTGATCCCGAAGAAATTTATGATTTAGATTCGAAAGCGGCTGAGGGGAGTCGAATGATGTGATGAAAAGGATGGAAATTCATCCTGCATTTTCTCAATCAGCCCCAAGTGATATGGAAAAAGTGGATGGGGTCCCTCCACACCTGGCTACACTTCCTATGTGCTGGAGAGGCGGATACTCAACATCTTCACTGGACAGTCTGTGACTACATGGTTGAGAAGATACGGTAGAGTAGTCGGTGCACCGACGTTATCCGATTCCAGGGGGAGTCGGGGAGTACCCGGGCATTTCTGAGGGCGTAGCCGGAGTTCCAACACCACAATAAACATGATAATGTGTAGGAAGTGTTCATCGCAAACATCTTTGAGATCATGGAGTAGTTGAGGGCCCAGTTGGAGGATTCTCAAGATCAAATTATAGAAACGAGTCTCCTGATAACCAAGCTCCAGGCTGAACAAGCGTGGGCACGGGCCAGGGTCGGCGATCTGTGCTCCACGACCACTAATGAAAAAAGGGTTCTCAGGGGACGGGAAGAAGTCCTCGGGGCCACTAGTGAAAGGGTTGCAACACTTGAGAGATCTATCCAAGACACCGACCCTTGTGGCCCTATTTTGGCCAAACCCATACACATGTCCGACTTTGCCGCTTTCTGTTGTTTTCCAGAACTGTATATATGGACAAATTTATTTACATTCCCCTTTTCTTAACATACATGTCCCTTTGGTTTAACATGATCAACCATAATCCCAAAGTAAATAGCAATCCATCATTATGCTCACACGGTCTGTGAGAAACAAAAGGGGCTCGTACTATTTGATTGATCGTGGGAGCATTAACCATGCTTCGGGAATTCAAGGTTTGAACCAGGATTCCCGAAAATAAGATGGAGGCCCATCCAAAGGAAGAGGACCTCAGACCAATCGACGTATCGCCTTCTCAACATGCTCTAGTGCAAGAGCGGGGTAATGATAGGGGAATTGGAATTAGTCCGAACATAGGGTAATGAAAAATGTTAATCACATTACCCAGATTCGAAACACTGCGAGAGTGGCATGATGATGGAGGATAGTTGATGACAATGGTGGAAATGCGGCATCCACATCGTAGTAGCCTGAAATGGGGACAACAAATGAGGGCCAAACGCTGACCATGTTCACAAAATGGGGCCTAACTCAAATATCGCTGATCCGTCTTCCGGAACATTGTCCCATAATAGCTGGCAGACCATAGGTCGAGAATCCATACTGTAATGGGGTCTCTCTATACATAACCAGTCTTACCGAACGTTGGCCCTGGATAGCAGGCAGACCATGGGTCGAGCATCTATATTGTTAGGGGGTCCCTTCAAACATGAAAGAGGATGAAGATCTGAATAAAGGGGAATGCAGAGCGTGGAAAATGACGTGATGGTTTTTTCAAACAGAATCCAACACCCTCAAGATTACGCTACCATGGTGAAGGCACATTATGTGGACATATTAATCTGATCGTGGATCATCCCGACTTTTAGACAGGACCTCTCTGGTGAGTGAATTGTCACTTTCCAATATCATCATGGGGCATCCCGAACTTTTTCATGGAAAATTATTCAGTTATACAACTCCCTGACTAGTTAGGCCAAGGGGATGACAATGAGGAGGGATGGGAGTTTGTGATCCCTTGGGCTGGACCCGAGACTAAATGCCTGATCATTCCTACATATCCCATAAGGATGGGAATCAAGCCGCACATAGTTCTGAAAATGATCATATTTTAAGGTCTTAGAACTCGTACCAAGAATGATTATTGAGAGAAGGAGACACACTGTAAGGTGGTTACGAAACCCGATGTTAATTAAGACATAATACCTACTAAATTTTTGTTCCCTAGGGAGGAGTTTTGGTCAAGGGACTGAGCAAAAAAATTAGGCTGGGCCCATGGGGAAGTGCCTGGGTGCTCCTACGTATCACATGAGGATGAGAATCAAGCCATACGTAGTTCATGGAGGGTGGAACGACATGGTATGGTACTAGTGCACAGGATGAAAGGAGCATGCGGGTCTAGCCGTCACACCAAAGGAAACGACATTTGATGTATCTAGTTTATCATTTAATGTGAATGGTTTTTCTATTTTGGAGTGACTTCCCTAGGGTAGAAATTCATGGCACCACCACAATAATCAAACAATATAAAGTCATTGAAATAGGGTATGGTAAATGGCCAATACCCATCGTGATGTACTCTATGAAGAGGTCATCACAATGCAGTGCCGTTTTTCTTCGTGTGGCAGGGACAATATCATCATAGTTTATGGTCATGTGGTAAGACCAACAAGCATAGTTTAAATTCATATGGCTTGGACCTGGGGGAATGCGTACGATGTGATAAAGCATAACCGATGTGAATGAGTACATAATCCAACACCATCGCCGTGCGCGATTCCGGGAGAAATCCTCAGGCAAGGGGCCAGTGAGGGTCAGAGGATAAGGGGTAATTGATGTTAGCATCCAGTTGACATGGACCCGAAATGCAATGTTCGGGTGACTCCACATATCCAATGGGGATGAGGGTCAAGATGTACATGTCTCTTAGAGAAGACCCCAGCCTATAATCTTAGCGCTCAGATTGCGGGAGCCCCGAGAGACACCGTATTTCAGCTTTGTATGCCTGACGTGTGGAGGTTAACTGAGGGTTAGTGAAAAGAGTGTTGAGATTCTACCTGGACATGATGGGGGTGGGACATAATGTGAATCATGCAACCAACATTCAAGGCCTGAAGGGGCTGGCGTGATGATGATGGATTACTGCTGACCATGTTCGCAACACAACATCTTGTCGCGTTAGCCTGAAATGGGGACAAACAAATGAGCATCGACCACTGAACATATTCGCAACACATGATTTGAATCAATTTTTCATCCGAAACTCTCGGGGGGTGTTGGCCCGTAACTGTAGGAGATCCCTTATGCATTTTACCCTTGCCATTTTTGGGGGTCCCTTCATGTATGAAAGATAACAAGGGCCTTAATGAAGGGAAACATGAAGCTTGAAAAGTGGGAGGAACTTGCCTAGGCTGAATCTGACACTCCTGATCATAGAATAGAGTACTCTGAACACATTGAAGGACCACTGAAAAGGGTCGAGGGTCTCAATTTGAGATATTCCAAGAGATGACGGATTCCCGAGAGAAGGGTGCATGGCACGATAAACCATGTACCATACCTATACATCCCCCTCGTGGAGAGGTACATGCCAAGAGGATGAGGTGACATGGAGATCGGGGGATCTCTAAGATATAGGGCTAGACCTGAAATATGAATGTTCAGGCGGTCCTACGTATCTCATAAGAATGGGAATCAAGCCACACGTAGTTCTTGAGTCATAGTTTAACGTCATGTAGGACAATGAGATTCATCTCATCCGGGAATTTGTAACACACAAAGAGTAACCTGAAATGAATGAGGACATCATCCCACACCACACAATACAATCCCACAAGAGAGAACCTTAGCTGGGGGATCAAGAAGGACAAGGGGCCTGAGGCTGGGCCACGTTCAAGAAGGGATGACCGGCTTGTAGTTTAACATCTTTCAGTGAGGATGAGTGTGCATTTTAAGTTCATTCGGGACCATGGGGGCCCGAATGTTAGAACAAACGCAGTTTAAGGTCGTGTAGGACCCACATGAGGCCAGAATGTAAAACCCAATTCAGTTTAAGGTTGTGCAATACCACAATCCAGTTTAATTTCATGGAGGACCAGATGCAGTTTATGGTCATGCAGGACCCGATGAAGTTTATGGTCATGCGGGACCAAATGAAGAAAAAGGTCATGCAAGACCCGAGGCCGTTTAGGGTTATGCGAGACCAGATGCAGTTTTGAGGTCGTGTAGGACCTGATGCAGTTTAAGGTCATGAGGGACCATATCTAGTTTAAGGTCGTGCAGGAATCGATGCAGTTTAGGGTCACGCAGGACCAGAAGTAGTTTAAGGTTGTGGAGTACACGATGCGGTTTAGTGTCATGAAGGACCAGATGCAGTTTAACGTCGGGCAGGAACCGATGAGGTTTAGGGTAATGTGGGACCAGATGTAGTTTAAGGTTGTGCAGCACCCGATGCAGTATAAGATCATGCGGGACTAGATGCAGTTTAAGTTTGTGCAGGACTTGATGCAGTTTAATGTCATGCATGAACAGATGTAGTTTAAGATCATGCTGGACCCGATTCAGTTTAAGGTCATGCATGACCATATTCTCAGGCAAAGTACTGCATGAGGACATTGGAATTAGTGGGAGAAGTTATGCGCTCACCATCCATGGTCACCAGGGAGTATGCTGTATTGGGATAAACCATACGAACAATGAAAGGACCTTCCCATTTGAGCTCCAACATGGGTGGTTTCCTACCGGGGATCATTGGTTCTCTGAGATCTAATACCAACTCACCTTGTAGGAAAGAGAATAGGTGAACCTTCTTGTGAAAAGTTCGAGCCATCCTACTCTAATGCATTTCTAGATTATGCAAGGAACGATGACTATTCTTGTCCAGTGCTTCCAATTCAGCTAAATGGACTTTAACCACTCTATCTGGCGCTGACTGGTCATAAACTATTGTGCACAATGAGGGAAATTGAATCTTGATAGACAGGATGACCTCTGTTCCGTATAGCATGGAATATAGGGTCACGTGGGTGGAATTACGGGTCGTCATCTGATAATCCCAAAGGGCGTTGGGGATCTTATCCGGCCAACTCTTCTAGTTTTGACCAACCATATTCTGTAGAATTATAGAGAGGTTTTTTTAATGCCTCGATCTGTCCATTTTCTTGTGCATGACAGCGGGATTTATGGTTGGAGAAAATGTTGTATGTGGCGTAAAATTTCATTATCTCGGCTGCTCGAATGTTTGTTCCGTTATTGGTGAGGATAGCATGAGGTACCCCAAATTGATAGATGATGTTAGAACTCATTAATTTTATGATAGAACGGGGCTTGACTTCCTTGAGTGTAATTGCATTCTCCTACTTGGAAAAGAAATCCGTAGCAGTCACAATGAATCAGCATTGGCAAGCCATTGCCGGTGGGTATGGTCCCACAACATCAAGTCCCCAGACTGAAAAAGATCAAGAGTAATTGGTAGTATGGAGAGGCTTTGGCGGCTGATGCAAAAAGATATCTTGAACTTGTCATGCATGGAACCTCTTAGCGAACTCGATGTAGTCATGGATCATGGAGGGCCAAAAATACCCTAGTCTCTGAATCTGGTGAGATAGTTTTGGCCCAGCCAGTTGGGTACCACTGGAACCAGTGTGAAACTCTTGCATGTCTTGTGGAATCTCGACTCCTTGGATGAAATGGACGAGAATACCATCAAATCAACTCTTATAGAGGATCCACTCAAGGATGGGACTGCTCTGGAGAGTAAACTGCAGCACATGGCTACGGATTCACTCGTGATCGGCCCGATCATCCAGGAGGTAACCACATTGGAGATAATAAAAAAAAAGTGGCTCTCCAGTCAAGACATTCTTCAACCACTACATCTAATGAACCTGGGGTTCCTAACATGGAGGTTCCAACGGTAAGATGGCTTACCCGCGAGTCTTCGTCATCCTCTAGGGTGACAGGAGCAGTGAATCTCTGGTGCGCCATGTGAATGATCATATCATCCTGCTCGGGCTCGGCAAGATACACGGACAAGCTAGACAACACATTTTATAAACTGTTCTATAACCGAGGGACATGAATAAACTCTGTCTGAGAATGGAAATGGTCCATCAGTTGGAGAGTGAGTTCTAACAATGGTACGAGCTCTGGCTTCCTAAAAACATAGTCTCCATTGACATTCTTGATTACTAGCTGAGAATACCATTTCACATGCCAATGAGGCACGTCGATCTCAAGGCCTAGCTCGAGATTAGTGATGAGGGCTTGGTACTCTACCTTTTTGTTAGTGAAACCTTCTAATAACAAGAATTATTATGGAAAGATGGTTTGCACCGGAGTGATAAAGATGATGCCCAAACCCACCCTGTTGAGCAGAGGATCATTGAGCCTCCTACCGGAGGGGCTCCGGGAGGCACCGTCTAAGTGATTTTTCCAACACGGGATGGGATGGTCTACTGATAAGATTTCCTAATAAGGAAAATCTAGGATGATGGACTGGTTCGCAAAGGTTAGATGGGCAGCTAGGAAGTCTGCCAATGCATACCCATTGATAGCCTTCTGGGGAACGAACCTGATGTCGAACTACTGAAGGATCACCACCCACCACACTAGTCGGCCAATCAATATGGGGCGATACAAAATGTACTTTAGAATTTATACTCAAGAGACCAACTGTAGCTAATGGTGCTATAGGTTATGTCGTAGTTTTTTCACAAAAAATACAAGCAGAAGGAAACTTTTCTCAATGGGGGAGTATCTTCTCTCTGTATCAAAGAGCATGCAGTAGAGGTAGTGGAGGCTATTATCCATCCTCTGATTGTTCTTTGGGGTGAGAATGGATCCAATGGTTCGTTCTAGGGCGGTGACATAGAGAATCAACGGCTTTCCGGATAAGTGTGGCATCAAAACCAGAGGCTAGAGAAAATATTGCTCGATTCCCTCAAAGTCGTTTTGGCACTCCTCATCCCACTCATAACCGGTGCCCTTATTCATGATCTGAGAAAAGGGAATACACTTGCCAACCAGATTCACAATGAATCAGCGTATGTGGGCTATGTGGCCTTGGAGGCCTCAAATCTCCCAAATATTTCTCGGGGGAGGCATCTGGCTGATGTCCATGATCTATTCTTGGTCGACCTCAATGCTCTGGTATCGGACAAAAAATACAAGAAACTTCCCGAAGGTGACCCCGGAGGCACACGTCAATGGGTTCATCTTCAAGTGGTGGTAATAGAGGAAACTAAACACTTTATCAAGGTCCATGTGATGGTCCTGGCGCTGGCGATATTTGACCACCAGGTTTTCCACATAATATTCCACCAGTGTTCAAAGTATTGGCTTGAATATGAAATGCATGGCCCGCTGATAGGTGGCACCAGCATTCTTCAGGCCGAAGGGCATAACCTGGTAACAGAAAGTACCCTGGGGAGCCCAGAATGTGGTAGAATACTCATCCTTGGGGGCCATTCGGATCTGATTATATCCATAGTAACCATACTTGAAAGAGAGGCCTTGGAACCCGGTTGTAGCGTCGATCAACAATTCTGTCACTGGAAGGGGAAAATCATCCTTCGGACAGTGACGACTAAGATCGTAGAAGTTGATGAAGACTCAGATCTGCCCATTCTTCTTTCTAACCGACATGATATTGGATAGCCACTTGGGGTACTATACCTCTTTAAAGAAATTGTATCTGATGATCTTGTCAACTTCGGCCTCAACCATGGAACCGTGAGACGGGTGCATCTTTTTGGGAGGATTCTTAAACCCGCGATGGATTTCCGGAAGACCGAGGTGATGGACGGCTACCTGAGGATCTAGTCCTGTAATTTCATTGTAACTCTAGGAGAATAAATCACGGTTCTATTTGAGAATGCCTACGTACCGCTGCTGATCCTCGAGGGACATGGTGGCACTGGTCAATGTGGGTCTCGGATCTCCCTCACTACCAAGGTTCACTTGTACCAACTAATCGACTGTGGCTTATATTCCTTCTTCAAAGGTAGGGGGAGCATCCTTTATATCTTATTCTCCACATATGGAGGTATCCATAGTGGGGGAGGCTGCTTCTGAGCTACCAAACCCTAATGAGAGGTTTCTACCCCGCTTGTGTGGTCGTGGTCACTACATCGGGGTACTCTAGTGCCTCTGAGACCATGGCTATGAAGGCTGTCGACCAGATCCCATCTGGTCATCGGCCCAAGGGGCCACACCTGATAATATCGAAGCAGTAGTGGAACGTTTTCTGTAGCTGAATTATTCCAGCCCGGCGAAACAGACAGGTATGACACACAACTGTTGCCATGAGCCGGACATCTCGATACGTGGCAGGAGTGGGAGGCTACGGGATCACTGGAGCTTGGTTCGTATAAGAATATGAAGTGATATTCTGACGCCATCTGGATTTGGGTGTATGGTTCCCTCTTGTCCCGAAAATGATAGAACACTGCCCCATGTCGGGGGTTGTGGCCTCCAAATTTTGGATCGGGAAGACGTAGGCATCATTCAGGCATGTCCAAGGGTTGGTCGTAGCGGCGACAAGCTCAACTTTTCTTGCCTAGACTTGTTTATCCTTGCTCTTGTAATAGTCAGCGTCCAAGTAGCAAGCATCACAAGAGGCGAAAGGAGATGCATCACCTTTTAGTATTCCTACTCAACCATTAAGGGAGTTCTTGAGGCATTAGTGATATGACGAGGGGAGAATTGCGTGCAGGTGAAGCCATGGCCTACCCATAATTGGTTTATATGTGGTACCCTGGGAGACAAACATGAATTTGGTTCTAGTAACCAGGCCACTGAATTGGTTATTTACTCTGATCTTGCCGACTGGCTTCTAATCTGTCCTGTCATATCCCGGGATCCTTTAATCGGAGGGAGTTAGGTCATCCTCACATAGCCCTAGCTTCCACAGAATCCGTTTTGGGATAAGGTTGTTCCCGGAGCCAGTGTCAACAAGATAGCGGCGAACCTCCACGCCATTGAATTGGATGGTGATATACAGTGGGAGGATGTGACCCTATATGGTGGGGCCTTCATCCTCCCCAAAGAACAAGATGACGGCCTGGAATTTAGCATTATCAATTGCTTCATCGTGGAAGGATTCTACAGCCGCTACCTCCATCTCAAACTGGAGGGGGATTCTAAAAGCCTCGGTGAGTGATTCTCTCATATCTAGTAACAGGATAAGGGCTTCAAGGATGAAGATCCTTGCTGGGATAATGGAGAGGTGCTTCATAACGTCATACTTCCTTGCCAGGCATGAACTTATGCTTATATGGGGACGCTCTATGATTGATGAAATGGTGGGCCCTATCGGCTGGATAGGAGGCTGACTGGTACTTGGGGAATCCCACTACTCACTAGTCGAAGCTTAGAGGGTAGGTAACGGATGAGTACTAGGAGACTGTGATCGGCCTGTAGCGAGGTGAAGCTAGTCGCGATATGACTAAAGTGGCTCTGCCTGATCCAGTAGCACAAACGGTGGCGGAGGCGGGCCTGTCGACACCGAATGAAGAGGTTGTGTGTGCTGAATCCTATGATGGACTTGTTGTCTAGTCTTAGTGGCGGGCACAGCCTGGCTGGAGGATGACGTTCCCCGGCGACCAATAAGGCCACGTTCCGCTGACGTTTCAGTTGGCTGGGGACATTGGAGAGGTTCCTCTGGCGCTCCCCCTGGTCAGGAGTCATATAGGGATTTACCAACTCAACGGTGTTAACCGAAGCATACCCTTTACTGTCACTTGAAAAATCATCCACCACTAGGAAGATTCTAGGAGGGATTCCCATCTCTAGGGTCATGATGTCACCGAGAGTGCAGGACGACAACGACATTGGCGGGGCGCATTGCTTCTTCTTGCGTCGCCGATGCTTTCTCTTCTAAGAAGAGGCCGACCGAGATGATGATGCAGATGTAGTGGTTGTAGATTTTGAAGGCTCCAACTGATTCCGGAATGCATGGATAATTCCATGGGTGTGAGCAACCGTCCTTCGAGTCATTATACTTTTGCGATCCACGGTCAGGGACCCGCTTCCATTATCCTCAGTCGTCGCTAATGCCATCTGATCTCACAAACTCACCTCCACTTGGGTCGGGGATAGCCCCAATCTTACTATGTTGTTATTAATCTGGTCTTGGAGCCAGTCATTGAACACATAGAATTTCATGATGGTGTGCACCATGATCTGGGGATAAGGGCAGTAGTCGGGGTTGTCAAAGAGGTGGGCCTCTTCTGGCTTTCAGCACTCAGGTAGTCACACGATTCTTTTCTCTAAGGCGTTGCAGAGGTAGTCGGGGACATGAGCCTCATCGAATGAGTAGGTCTGATTCCTTAAATCCTGAAATGGGGATCTACCAGCCTGACCCTAATGGGGGGACGGAGGAGCCTACCGAGGGGGCGGAACTTGATTATCCCGCTTAGGTGGTGGCGGTGCATTACACGGAGGTGATTGC
Source organism: Viscum album (assembly GCA_963277665.1). Lineage (NCBI taxonomy): Eukaryota > Viridiplantae > Streptophyta > Magnoliopsida > Santalales > Viscaceae > Viscum > Viscum album. Next base: position 1,825,535,178 of record OY728164.1, read on the forward strand.
CGATTCGGGGGCGGGCGCTGCTGGGCTGGAAACTGTGCCCACGGTGGTGGACCTCTGCGGGGCTGTAGAGCTAGCTCCACTGGTAGCAATTCTAGCTACATGGGGGCCTTTAACCGGGCCATGGTGTCGGGCTCGGCTCTGCCAGCCCTCCTTGTTGGAATTGCAAGGGAAGTAGGCGCGCCTAGCTGTCCTGTTGCAATGCTTCTTTGAGGTGCTGAGCCTTATCCGAGAAGTCTCAAAATCCTCCAGGATAATTCTCAGTGATCAGGGAGGGAACCGGTTCCATCTTGGCATTCCCCATGCACATCGTCAGTAATTTGTCCTGAGTTAGTGGCATGTCGAGGGAGTATGTAAGCTCCTTCCACCCGGCGATGAAGTCCACAACTCTCTCATCAGGCCATTTCATGCACCTGATGTGGTCTACGATGTTAATCTTCCAGGTGGAAGAACTAAACTGGTAAAGAAACTGCCAGCGAAGCTCCTACCAGCTAGTCACAGATCCCATAGGGAGCTGGCTGTACTGAATGAATGTCGGCCCCTCCAACGTCTGAACAAAGCAAAGGAGCTTGGAAGCCTCCTACTACTCTGGGGTCCATAACATAGGGCCACACCTCGAGTTGAAGTGGGCCAGGTGTTGTGGCAGGTCTCCCATCCCATTTAAGGGGGAGAAAGTGGGATTTACAAATCCTAGTGGTGCTTGCATGTCATCCACTCATGTCGGATGTGGCTTTCCATCAGGCGGGAAAGCCACTTTTCGCATTTCCAAAGCTTCCAGGCAAGAAATGAGCACCACCATTGGATATTTCGGACGTGGGTCCCAGAACTGACGAGGATCCCTAACCACGAGCGCATTTTTGGGCTCTTCAATACAGTATCTGAGCTCAATGGCTCATGGAGTGGTTGGTGGAGCGACCCTTGGGGTGGCTGGTGGAGTAGGGATAGGGTTCCCTAGGTGGTCGCACCGCTCAGGAGGGTTCGGCGAGACATATTGCGCCCTCTTTACATGGGCTCCGGCCTCTTCCCTATCAGTGAATATGGCATGATCAGGGATTCCTGGAAGAATTTCACTGAGGGGTAGTTTTTCCTGCCCCTACTGCGCTAGCCTCGGATCACCGTAGTCGGGTCGCCGCTCTACTATGAATTTAGCCAGATGTTGATCGACTAACTTCTTCTACTCATCAAGCTTCTGGCACAGTGTGGCCTTCTCGGGGTCCTCTTCCGTCTTCTGCACTGAGGTCGATGGGTCTAAGTGCTTGGCATCTCCAACATGCTCTATTCCTTTACTAACATTTCAGCTCAGTACCAATGCTTCGGTGGGAGGAGGGAGACCTAGGAGGTTCAATTGATGGTGATTATCCCTTCTTGATGGGTCCAGTGGTAGCACCTCCTCAAAGGGGATGTTCCCATCAAGAAGTCCCAGCTCATTCGACTCTCCCATCATATCGGTTATGTTGACTTCCACTCTCCCTGGAGGCATGAACTCACTACTGCCAAGTGATTCAGGCTGCCGGAAAATTGTACTAAAGAGGAGGGAAGTGTATTACCCCCATCCATGGACTTACACATTGGGGTAGCATCCCCAATAACTTTGCAGAGAACTTGGAAACACTGAACACATTGCTCATAGAGGGCCCTGTGGTGGCCAGGTGACTAAGGGTGTCAGATCGCAGGGAGTGTGTCTTGGCCAACTAGACGGCATTGTTCACTGATATCATTGAGGTGCTCTTGGCTCCCGAGATAAGTCACTCCTCGGTGGAAAAGATGGAGGTGAGTCACCTAGAGGGTCTGACAGAAACACTCAAACTCCTCTGGGGTGAGCGATTCTGGTGTATCAAAATTCGATCCGGAGACCGGCCAAAAGTTCTTTGGGAAGTGGCCTACTATAAGGATGGTCCAGAAGATCCTCGTCTCAGATCCAAGGTTAGGCCATTGATTACCACACTTGTCAACTGAGGGTGTCTGAGTAATTGGCGGCAGAACTGAGGAAGACCGTTGGGATAACATGCTAGTCAGTAGAGAATTCATCAAACATGTTGATCGACCACTGAATCTTGGGATGTCCTCTGAGGGTCACAGGGACCTAGCAGCCATATCATGATAGGATTGACTAGCAACCAGAGCTCCTGACACAGCAGCAGTGTCTTCCGGGGGTGGTTTATGCCTCGGCTCTTCCGTCATTGACCCCCAAAATAGCTCTGAGGTAGAGTGTGATTCTGGAGACGATGGTGGCGACTTCGTGGTCGGCCCCTAGAAACATGCCGGGGTATCATCCTCCTATATATACCTTCGGAGGGATGCAGGGATCATGTGGATCTTGGATTCTAAGAGCACAAGACCGACGCATCTTGTTCCTGGCCCAACCCTTGACTTGGAGGACTGAGGGGAGGGATCCTGCAATGAATCGTACTCTGCCTCGAGGTCTGAGAAGCGGACTGGCCTGATTCTAGCCTGGCCTTCCCCAGGATTCCACTTGCGGTGGCGGCGACCTCCTCTCCTACCCATGGGTGGTTCTTTAGTGTAGGGCAGATTTCTGACATGGGGTCATACGGTTGTACTAGTGTCGGGGCAGAGAACGTTTCCACCCGAAGAAGCTGGGGTGCGAGGAGTACCGAGACAAATGTTGAAAGGGGCACGAGTAGGGAATCTGTGCTGGGATTTAGTGATGTGGGGTTGGCTTCCACCTCTCCGATTTCTGGGGTGGGGAGGAACTTCGTAGATTGGCACGGGGACATTGGGAGGACCTCCATGTTGGCGAGTGGTCGGACATGTGATGTCTCGATACTCGCGGTCCACGGTAGGGGGAGTGACCCCGTACCCAGTGTAGTGAGTGTGGGAGAGACCCCCATGTGGAGTATTGTTGTCACAGGGAAGACCCTCACCTGGTTGGAAGGTGGAATGGGGAAAACATAAAAGAAAATGTTGGAAGTGGGGAGGGCCCGCACCTTCTGTAGTGGTGGTGCGGAGTGAACCCCCGTGCTGAGTGGAAGTGCTATAGTTTGGTCTGCGTCGGTCATCACCAATTCCGACGACTAGGAGGGTCGACCAAACCTGCCTGTGGGGTGGTTGGGGCCTCAATCTGGGTTGTGCGTATAACTTCCCCTCCGCAATGAATGTAGGGATTTAGGGATATGAACCAGTAGTGGCTCGGGCCGCATTAGTCGCAAACATTGAGGTATCACATCATGAATCTCCTCCTGCTCGTTCCTGACGCTAGCATCGGGTCAGGTGGACTAGAGCTAGTGGTGTAGGCACATGGACTACCTGCTCCTCATCTCAGGGAACCAAGCGGCGGCACTGGCGTGGCCTGGTGGGGGCCATTTCCGGGAGCACATGAAGCGGGACTATGATAGGGTCGGCCCAGATACCTCCTACTTCATCGGCGTAGGGGAGGGAGCTATCGAGGAAATCTGGGGTCAAGCTTCCGAAGCAATTGAATATTGGGGTGGGGAGTACCAGCTCCCTGCGCGACCCTTCGGGGTAGCGTAGATAGTTAGGCACAGCTACTGCAAGATCTATGCGGGCCATATCTTTGGTAGGAATGAACCCCTATTCCTCAAACCTGCATACAAGGTCATTGATTACCATTCACTGGATGATCTCTGATAAGGATACAGGGCATGGGTTCCCAGTATTCGTGGTGGTCATGGCCATCGTGGAAGGGGTGGAACCGTGCGGGGTAGTCGTGTCGATATTGTCCCTACGTCTGCGTCGGTGGGCAGGTGATCGAGCTCCGGATGCAACAACTTGATTCCTGAAGTAGGGAGAGGAACTCGTTAATACTACAAGGAAAATAAATTGACAACTAGATCCCCAGAATTGTTCTATAATCCATGATCGGAAAGAGGGATCCACGCTGACAACGTCACAGAACAAAATGCTCCACTTCTTGATTGTCCCAACTTCTGGCGAGATTCACATCAGGCCTTCTTGATGGGACCTGGTAATAGATGATGGAGTTAGACGACATTCCTATCCACTGATGTCCCGAATTCTACCAGCCTCCATGCTGGGGAGTGGAGATTCACGTTGGGTTCACCATTTTTCATTTTCTGACGCTTTCTTCGGGGACGCGCGCATCTGTCATGCAGAGGAGACGCTGCAGTAGCCCCGCATTCCTGCATTCCAAAGGCGGGCATCATCTATTCCTTATTTAGGGAAATCTTCTCCATGATCGAAATGGGATGATGGGATGTCTTTTCTTCCTTCCATGGATTCCTCCTCAGAGATCATCACCTAGATAGGGTCTCCCTCATAGATTTAAGACATAGTTCATAAAGATCTTCCCGATGCCATATTTTCATGGACACCAGTTAGTTACACTACTTCTGTCAGGACCTTCCAAGGGGTCCGGTTTGGGAAGCAACCTTCAGTTATGAGATTAGTCACGTTGGGGAATCACTGGAGTGTCTTGATGCTATGGATTGTCATGTCTATCTTCTATCCCTTATCATAGGTATTCTCAAGGTCTTGGAAGCCAAAGGAATCCCACATCGAACGTGGGGAATTGTATGCCATAGGCATGTATCTGAGGTTTTCCTAAGCTTCCCATGTGTAACACAGGATATGCCGCAGGTTTACAATCCATCGGAGATGGACCAAACTGATCAAAACACACACATGAGTGGATCAGATTAAGGAACCCCCTGAAGGGAACACCGATATTGGGGCCATCATGTGGGTAGCTTCCTAAATGTTGTGAAGGGGAATGAATATTTAAGTGGAATTATCTCACCAGGATGTCATGGCCCAGGTAATAATTAGGATGAATGATGGAATTGGGCTTGATCCTCAAAGAGACTCCATGTGATAGGGAATCCAAGTCTGTGTAGTTTGATGATACGGTGGGACACCTGAAGAGGTGACATGTGAGAATGAACACATGGATGGGACCCATAGGAAGTGAAACCTCTGAGTTAGGGAATTATCTTTCCGAGACCCGTGGTCTCAAAGGAGAGGTCAAGATGAAGCATGGGTGTTTGGATTTAGCCTCGAAGAGGCCTCCTACATATCCACGAGGCAGGTAATCAAATATCACATAGTTTAGGTGGAGACTACCTTTTAATGTCATGCGGGACAGGTATGGGGCTTTCACTCGGAGGCGGCCCATGGTTGGAGTCTGTTAAACGATGTGAGTAGGGAAATGGAGTCCAAGTGTATTGGGGATTACACTCTGAGGTGTCCCAAGGTGGAAATGGGTCTTGGTACACCGACATGGAGAGAGTTTGGGCAAATGTTTTGGCTGGCTTGAACCTTGTGGAGGCTTCATACGTACCATGCCTAAGCATCGATCAATGTCTCTGTAGTTCGGGATGGATGAGGATTATGCTTTGAGATGGCCCATGGTGGTGGGGCGTGAACCTTGTGGAGGATTCCTACATACCATGACTTAGCACGGATTAATGTCCCCATAGTTCAGGATGGAATGGGGCTTACACTATGAGACGACCCAAGGTGGTGGGGCATGATCCTCATGGAGGCTTCCTATGTCCCATGCCTTATCACAGATCAAAGTCCCCGATGTTCAGGATGGAATGGGGATTATGCTCTGAGACGAACCATGGTTGTGGTACTTGAACCTTGTGGAAGCTTCATACGTACCATGCCTTAGCATGAATCAAAGACCCTGTAGTTCAGGTGTACAGCTTAAAGTCATGTGGGACGATAGTGCTCAGCAGTTTAACATCCTTTAGCTCGGACGAGGGCATTTGGGGCTTATGCTCTGAGGCGGCCCAAGGTGTGTCATGGTCAGTGACCAATATAGGCTCACGAGAGTCGTGCTCAGTGTGAGAAACAAGAGCTATCAGAGACATGATGATCACGTCGCGATGGGTGCGTCCGTGGGAAGCGAAGGGGGGATCGTTGAGAGGCCCACTGTTTCGGGACTTACTCCAGGATGGAGGACCAAGGGATACAAAGTGCAGTGGGAGAAGGCTTTGGGACCAATGAAAATAGGGGATTTTTTCTCTATCACGCCCTCCGTTGGCCTTGGGACGGAAGAAAGGAGGAGCGGGGGTACTGCCTCCAAGAAGGAGAACTAGGGACTTACACCAAAGTGGCTACCCTTCCTCACAGACAAATTCCACTCCAATAAATCACCCCCTGTGAGGGATGACCCCATCCCCATGGAGAAGAGTGGGCATGGAGAATGTCCATGGAGAGGAGACCCTACGTGTGGGGCATGGGGCCGGGTCACAGTTTAACATCATGTGTTGAGGAAGAGGTGCTTGGCAGTTTAACGTCCTACAGCTCGGACGAGCTGGGCTAGCTCTGCACCCCTAGGACTTACATAACTGGTTCCCTCTTCCCCTTGTAGAAGGGAAGACATCGACAAGGCTGTAGAGATGGGGTTTCATGGGATGAACCATTAGGGGGTCCATGTTAGCATGGCTATGAGAAGATGAAATAGCCATTAGCGTGCCTATGCGAAGAAGCATGAGGTGAAGCAACGCCGTGGGAAGGATCATACAAGGTACTTTGAAGTCACTTAGGATGAGCCTAGAAAGTAGTAAGGGAAAACCAAGCATGATGTGGACTCCCAGGGCTCACTGAGGCGAAGGCCCTCGGTGGATTTCACGCAACCATTGGCCAGCACAAAATAAAGTGGCCTGGTTTGAAAAGGGTCGGGTTGGTGAGAAATCAGTGCTTCCTAAAAAAAATAGGGAGGCTGAGGTTTTTCACGCAAAGGATGGTATTGCGCGAAATGAGAGGGATTGCGTGTAATGAGACAGAATTGCGCGTAAGGAAAAGGGCATGCTCGCAAAGGAAACATTGTGCACAACTTGGCCAGCATGCACGAGATGGAATGTCTGGCGCACAATGGGCGGACCCCAAAGGGGTTAGAATTTAGTCTAAGCCACAGGGATCTTGTTCAAAGGCGGATCCCGGGGTGACATGGCACGGAAAATAACCATATCTAAATGCCATATTGCGTGCACACGAAATAATAATTACGTGCATGAGAGGCGGTTTGAATTCTTCATCCCTGAAAAGGAAGGGGGTTGCCTTCTATTTATTGGCACCCGGTGGCATGGAATCTAGGTCTGTGCGAAATATTTCCATGACATAGGTGGGGGAATGAAATATCAACCGCTTGGGGCACGGGCGCGAAATTATTTCGCACCGGTGTAGATACATTTCGTGAATCCCGTTACATTCCACAAAGGGTATATTTTTTCGCGTGCTTCTCCAATTTTTTCGTGCACCACTTCTGAGCCCTCTGTAATGGGCCTTCGGGTCCGAATATGAATTCACTTTTTTGGTTCAGACCTTTCTCCAATACTTAATCACTTTTCGGCGTCTACAACATGCAACTCCGAAGGTGTCATCCGATAGGGAGCCATCAAAATTGTATGGGCATCGGGTTGCAATTCTATCCCAAACTCAACAACACGTCAAGGGGGTAAAGTCACTACCTCTCAAGGGAAGACATCTTGGAACTCAATGATGATCCCCGGGACTTACACTAACTTTGTATCTGCCGACTCCACTAACAGCTCTGCTAACAAGGAAATAAGTGGATCCACTCGTCGACTACATTCCTGGAAACCACGCTCACCAATGAAAGTCACATGTTGTCCACCCATATCTGAAAACAAACCCCTCATTTGGATGAATTTTATAATGAAACACATAGATAATAGCCATTTAATTCCTAAAATGACATCATACTGCTATATCTGTAGAAAAAGAAGGTCCCCACCAGACTGATGTGGCCACAACATCAGTCTGCATCCACAGCAAACATGAGACAAGCTGGTCAAACACCCGACTAGCATACTAAAAACCAGGGGCACAGAAAGTCTCTCTGTGTCTAGAACTAGATCATGGGCTATAATGGGTACAACAATGGAGTGTGGAGCTCATGAATCAAACAAGTCACATGATAGAGTACTAGATAAACGTATCGTACCTCGAACAACGTCTGTACTGGCTGTAAGTACTGTCTTATGGGCGTGAAACTACCCATGCACATCCCCCCACATCTAACTGACTTCCAATAGAACCCAATAGTCATCCGAAGCCCGGATGAATCCAAATTATATCACCAACTCTTTGAGCCAGCTTTCAGTCTGCATTTCTGAGACGCTTCCCTCGTATATCCTGAGGTTCTACCACTGAAAGGCATGAAACATCTTATAACACTAGTCATCCTCCTCCTCTTGATCAGTACTTTGCTGATCATCCCGATTAGCCTCTTGGGCCTTGATCTCTCGCACTAATCGTGTTCATTGTCTGGGTTCCATAACTACAAGGTAAACAAGGAATGAATAAGCTCGAGTAGTGTATAAGATTTCATTTAAATTTTTCCTAAACTCATTATTTACTGAAATTCCAAGAACACCCAGAACACACTAGTACACAAGTCGTTATGATTCACATCCCTTTCCTAGGGTCACTACACTACAATCAGTGTAGCCTCACACAGTCACTTTGTGGGTCCAGAGTACTTGAATTAGATCATGGGGCCCCTAAAATCCCATGTCATAGCCGATATTTCTTGGCCTATTTCACACAACAATATTTCATAACACAACTTCCCTACCATCCCATGCAATCATAATTGTGCCTAACCCTGAGCTCTATAATATCTCTCAACCATCACCTTTGATACCATTCTGTCCTGACCCGCCTTCACCAACGTGAGGGATGGGACAACAAACTGCAAGACCCTTCCTTCCTCAAGATGAAGGTGAGAAAATGACCCACTATTCTAACCTTCAATTGGACCTAGAGTGGTGACTAGTACCAAGGGTATAGAATCACATTTAATATGGGAGGAATTACTCTTTTATTTTGTAGGATAAGACGATACGATGGTAAGAACCCAAAAAACTCCAAAACTAAATGTAAACATAAAGCCAAAACCCATTCCCATATACATTTTCAAGATATACCCATACAAGTAAAAGAAAAACTCCAAAGGGGAAGTACCAAAATAAAGAAAAACACAATAGAAATTTTCCCGATGTCTAAGCTAGTATGGCCTTGCATGGTCCCTGAAGTCCCTTTGGAAACCTGAAAGAAGTTTTATATATGTATGGTGAGTATAAAGGTGTACTTAGTAGGGAAAACCAAAAGCTCTCGTGCACAAGTAGGGAAGCATTCTAATGCCATGTGAGTAAAAGGAGATAAAAAAAGAACCTAGAAAATAAGCTTTCCACCCAACCTCACCAAGGAACTCTCCCCAAATAACACATGTTAGGGAAGTAATAGTAATAACACATCGATGTTTGGGTACCCCACAATAATTTCCCACTGGTTATTTAAGACATCCTACATGTCAGACCTCCCCCACAATTCTCACTACAGTCCCACTACCACACCAAAAACAACATTTTGGGCCCCCACAATCACGCATCCCACCCATAAACACCTGGTCCACCACAAACATTTGTATCCAATACCACAGACACCTATGCTAGAACAACCACCGCCACACCCGAATACACCTATGCCTCATCCCAAAGACACTTGGGAAACAAACCTTCCCACACACACCTTGGCCTACCACAACAACCAACCATGACCGAAGAGTATTGGGATAAAAAATGGATCTTAGTCCATCACATCCTGCCTAAATATCCTTGGGCTACTTGGGAGAGGGAACAGAAATGAGCTAATAACTATCCACCAAATAGGATGTTGGGAAAACACCCTCCCCCATGAAATGAGGGTGTTCAAAATGAAGTACTCAACATGGGTGGGGTGAAAAGAAACACAAAACTAAATTAATATATATTGGTAAGAAATCACTAATCCTAACCTAAGGGTTCTAAAACCAACACATACACAAAAACCCTCATTACAAATCATTCAAAAAAAATCACAACAGCCACAACCAGAGTATAACTCATTCTTGGAAAACAATTCCCCATTGAACCCATTCTTGTTATAATATTCAGTTGATTCCAATTAAATAATTCTTCACTACGGGGAAACTAACAGGTATAGAAACAAGCACAAGAATGAACAATATCCAACCAATAATTTAAGCATTAACACACAGTTCTCTTGTAAAGTGACAACAACAAAAGGAATCTGTGAGATCCCTCCAAATACTGGAACCAAACTAAGCCCCAAAATACATCCCCAAACGGTCCCAAATATAGAACCCAACAATTTCACAACAAGGGATCCCATCCCCATCCATGTAACCTCCCATGCATCAATAATAACAACTATACACATCACCAAAACAGATCAAGGGAGTTCTCCGATTTAATCACACCATTCATTAAGTTTCAACGTTCAATTTGGTTAACTGAGGTGATCACACAAGGATTCTTGTTCATTGGTAATACATTTAAACAACTGAGTTTATATGACTAACCAGTTTCCATGTTATTTCCCTTCAATCACAGGATAATCTAGAAAATAGAGGTTCTTTAATGTGCATGAAAGGACCATCAACGAACACTATTTTCAGTGGACATAAACCCATATAATTCACAACACAAAAGAAAAGTTAAAAGAGTACAACAAAATTATCAAACACACCCCTTCATTCTTTAAAAATCATTTATTATCTATGTTAATGTTTGGTTTTATCCATCCCTGAAGGAAAATTATCATACTCACCCTGCATGATACATAGTAATGAGAGACGAAGGAAAACCCTACATTAATGATCAACAAACAATGTTTTCTCCTCATGCCCAGAATTGGGGATGCACGACATGTAGGGGAGGAACTCAAAGGACTCCAATAGTGGTTAGTAATGGCTCTATCATGGGTTCACAACTATCCACAGGAAGTGGGACTCCAAATTCACTAAGGAAAGGAAACAAGACCAGCCAAGAGGAAGAAAGAAACTCGATGTGATGAAAGGATAGATCTAGGAGTTACGTGATATGAAATCTTGAACGGTATTAAATGAGGATCATGGTTTCTCCATGTAGTTTCATGGTTACACCCAATGGAATTAATTTTTCTTTAATATTTCTCCTTGGAGAGTTGGCGGTAATAGGTATGAGTTAAATGGATTACTGTAAAATAAAGAAAATTTGTAACATGGGAGGAAGAAGAATGTTTGGGAAAAAGGGATGAAACTAAGGAAAAAGCCTCAGATTTCAATAATTCAAGGGTCACCTGGATCTTGGGGGATTTCAGATACCATTTATGGGCTTTTAATGTCTTTGAAAGATTTATTAAAACACTTTTATGTCAAAAGATACATTGTGGGAGCGGAAATGGAAAAATTCAGAAACTGTAAAAAAGCAAATGGTGGGACACTGTAATGGTGCCACCGTCATGGTTCCACCATTTTGATGTGCGACCACTATGCTAACATCTTCATGGTTCCACTTTCACAATGCCACTGTTTTGGTGTGTGACCGTGATAGTGCGACCACTATGTTGCCACCGCCCTGGTGCCACCATCACAGTACCGCTGTGACCAGTGCCACCATTTTGGTGGAATTTTTTTGTGGAACTGAGTTTTTGGAAAACTCTTTAATGAGTCCCCAATGGTCCTTAGGGTACCCCAAACACCAGAAATTTGGCAATGTAATGGACCAGGAGGGTCTGGGCCATTACACTGCATTATACAATAAATATTTTAATGACATAAAATTAGAATTCACTTTCTTACATTCCTAAATATTATTTAGGTTTAAATTTTTAGATTTCTTTTCATAAATCTTACATTGTATAAAAATATATTACATAGGATATATTTCTATTCAGTATCCATTTATTCCATAAAACAAAACTTTTAAAAAAGAAATATGATTTTATTTCATGAAACATCTTCACAATTTTCATCTTGACCTCATCCTTGTACCTAATAATTTCATAAAAAACATTTTAAAATTTGGTATGATCATAAAAAACTTAGTAAGATATAGAAAATGAAATAAATAAAACCTTATTCTATGAATAATTATAGAAATTTTCCATTTTCAAAAACAACATTGGGCTCAAAATAAACATTTTCATCCCTAAGAAAAAACTTATCAAACAAAATATTTTCATAAAATATTTAATTAGAAATATTAAAGTAAAAAAAAATACATAATGTTTTCATTGAAATCATAAATATTTTCCAGAGATATACTTTTCAACCATACAATGTAGAATATGCTTTATTTTACCAAGTGAAATTATAAGATTTCCATAAAAACTCAAAACAAGTATAGGTAAATCATGCAGGTCGCTTTGGGAACCATTTTCATATCACCCTTATGGGTAGAATAATAATTATGGTTACATATAGAATAACCCTCATGACTAAAAATAAAATAAGCCTAAATAATTCAAAATATCCATAACAAAATACATAAAATCTTACATCATAAAACATTCTTTTCACCCATAAATTTTTTTTTGGATATTTACATATCACCTTCCATTAAAACCCATTTTTCAAAACTAAAATTCTAAAAAAAAGAAAATATTGATTTTATTTAAATAAAAAACAATTCTTATAAATTAAAAACAAAAAATAATGATTACAGTACATGGAAAATCCATTATCATATACGTTAAAATAGTACATTCCTTTTTCCTTTTGTATAGAAAGTCAAAACATTCCATGAAAATATTCCTTTTAAAAACTATTGAATGAAAGTCAAGTGTGAATTAAATTTTCTTATTTAATTATTTTATTTCCATATAAATACATTCATAAAATAATTTTAAAAATATATACAGGAAAAAAAAGTGTTTTAAGGGGAACTTTAATATAATATTTTTAAAAACAGTCTCTTACCTTGATTATGGATCGTCATGTACATTATTATATTCATAAATATTAAAATATTGTTAATTTTTTACATTATTAAAAAAAATTGAAGTTTTTTATTCCTTTTATATCACTTATTTCCATTTTATAAACCAAATAATTTATGTTCGCATTAGACATTTTTGACGATATTTAGTACATAAGTCCAAAATGACTTCAGTAAGTTGATTATGGTAAAAGAGTTCATTATCCCATAATTTACAAATTAATAATCATGAAATAATTATTATTTTTATACATATATTATACTTTGGAATCCAATATTGAAAGATTATTATGTCAAATGAACTATGTTGCAATCATGGAAACGATAGGTTGTACGTATGCATGAGTAACATTTCCATTTTTCAACGATCGTTATAAAAATAAGGTAAGTGTAATTTTACCCTGAAATTTTTTTCATAATATTATAAATATCATATTATTTCATTATTTATACCTATATATGTCATCCATGTGTTCTTGTGATGAGAAACCAATCACATCACTTCATGGAGGTGGTAGTCCACACATATGCACAAACAAAGTTATAATTTTTCAATGAATGGAATGAGGAGAAATTATATGATATTTTATCATTTAAAAATAATTATTATTTTATGAATATAATAAATATACATTAATTTCCTAATTATAACCATATGTGAGAGGCGGTGATTGAAAACGACTTACATTTTTTCGCGATCTAGTATTATGTTGTACACATGAATGATGAATTCCATTCTCTTTTGATGGAGGTTGGATATGGATATAGGTTGGGAAATTAACATAATAAAATATAAGTATACTAAGGATGGGTTTATGTATTATTTTATAATGTTTTAAGAAAATTTGAAGGATATTCAATAATAAATAAAACTAAAATATGTGGTTAAAAACTATACCTCATCTGTGGAAAGTCCTTGTTTAATACATTAATCCCACTATGGTTGGTATTATTCCTAAATCAAAAAATATAGAACGAGGAGATGTATTATATGATGGTATCCATGTGGTTCATGTTCAGACCAAATATTTCTTTATTAGTTAATAAATGATAAGAATAAGTTCCCATTTATAAGAGATGGGAGGGGCACTCTGGAAGGTTTTTATAATATTAAATTAATATAAGTTAATTTAAAATCAAAATGTATCGAAATTGATAATATTAAAATATAAGATTTTAATAACTATAAATAATCTCATATAATAAAATTTTTACATGGTTGGATTACATTTTAACTTTATCTTTTAGTTTTAACCCCTCGTTAACCCTTTTCACACTTACATAGACAATAAGGTTTTTACTCTTTCTTAGTCAAGATAGATACTATAAGTGGAAAAAAGGTTGATAAATAGAATATGGTTTATATTTTAATCCTTATCCCAATACCTTATCCAAATATATTATTTTCATGAATTTTAACAAATTTAATAAATTATCATTTTCATTAAATATCAATAATATTAATTTTAGAACTATTCATTTACTTTGACATTGACAACATCAAGAAAACAAAATAAATTTCAATAATATCTTTTAATAAATCTATAAGATGTTATATTTATCTATAAAATTCATTTATATCATTAATTATTTCAAATTATATTACTATTGGTTTTTAACATAATTTATTTTATTTTTCAATTAACTGAAGAATTACCGCATCAGTGTGGTGTAATCATTTAAGAGAATAATTTCTTCACTAAAAATTAAAAATAAATTACCATGATGAATATATATAATTTATATTTAAAAGGAATTTTTATAACAAAATATTTCTTTTATTTAACCCCATGATAAAAATATTATATTTATTAAAAACTGAAGTGTGACATTTTTTACTTTTATTTACATAAAATATTATAATGGTCTTAATCAAATCAAAATTGAATCAAAATGTAATATAACCAAATATTGGATGATTATGGATAATATAGACTAATAAAATAAAATTAATTCATGTTTTATGGTCATTTTCTGGACCTTATCATATTATTTTTAAAACTTAACTACCCAATTAACCCTTTATCATGCTAACAAAAATTATTATGGTTACTATTTATAATTTCCAAAAAAAGGTCTATTTACCAAATTTTAACCCTATAATTAAAATAAGAAATCTAATTGTTCAATATTTAAGACGTAGAATTGGAATAATTTAATTTAATATTAAACTAATAATGTGTAATGAAAAAATGTTTTTCAGAAAATGCATTTACAGTAAAACATATGATTTTATACGAAATTCTATTATAAAATTCATTTAAAAGACAATAATTGGATTATTATTAATAGAATTAAACTAATTGAAAATTAAATCTATTAAAAAATGGAATATTTCTTTTTATATTCTTTAAATGAAAATATAGTTTTCAATAAAAATCTATATGTTTTACTATTCATTGAAAAATTAATCTTTAAAAAAAATACTAAAATTTTACCCTAATATTATTTTTTTATGATAATTTTAAAAATGATGCTAATTTTATCAAATAAATTTTCTAAATTTTTTAAATTAATAATAATATTTACACATAAAAATCATCTAAAATTAATTTTTTGAAGAAAAAGTATTCTTGACGCGTAAAATGACTTTTCCAAAAATTGAGTGATTATTTTTAAATCATTAATCAATGAATTTTCCTTTTTTCACAAATATAAATATATTTCATAATTAATCCAATCCAATCCATACCTTCTAATTCAACGTCTATTTTATTAAAGTCATATTTAAATAATAATATTATGTTGTTCATTTATGCTTACTGTTGCATATTTTGTACGTTATTGAACATAGTCATTATTTTAAAATATTGAGATATTATATTCCCTCAAATTTAAAAAAATGACCTCACAATTTTAACTTGATCTCGGTAATCATTATATTCCCATCTAAAATCACTTTTGTTGAAATCTCAAATCATAAAAATGTTTAATAAAAATTATTCTTAAAAAGAGGGAAGAGAAATATAAAGGACATCTATAATAACACATAAATATGTTTATAATTTTCAAAAAAAAATGTGTGAGGTGAAAATATAGACATAAAGGAGAAAACGTACTCCAAATAACTGAAAGTGAGTGATAGGGAACATGGCTAGGAGAAAGTTAATAGCCAAAAAATCATAAATCATAGATGGGCGAAGAGACCATCGGTTCCTTAGAAATGATTATAATAAGATAAAAGTTTTTCTTCAAAATAATTTTACTGGATTTTATGAATTACTTTACCATCTAGACTATGTACATTAAGGAAAATACTTAATTTAAAAGTATATTTCAACATTTAATCAATTCCCACAACAATATCATATTTTTCTTTAAATGATGTGTATTCAAGATGAATTTTTATATATGAATCGCTAAAATAAAAATATTTTGGATCATATACTTGCACAAAGGTATAAAAATATATTTAAAAAATTAGTATAAGATAAGATAATTCCCAAAATGAATAAACCTTTATATGCATAAATAATATATTAATTTTCAAATTTCAATAGTAATACCCAAATTTCAAACAAAATCACATAATAAGTAACTATCCTTAAAATTATTCAATATATACCTCACTAATATTGAAACCTAATTATTATAATTATTTGATCAAATATTCTTCTAACATTTATCTCCAAATAACATCAATTACTCTTAATGTCACAAACTGAAAATGAATATGACCTAATTATATGATCTCCAAAATATGATAATCATTTCCCTAAATAACATGTTTCACCATAAATACACATTAAAATCATATATGCTTCCAAAAGATAACTCAACCTTAAATAAAATCTCATAATATTCTATGTACCTTAATCATATAATGTTCCAAAAAATATATTGGTATTCTTTCGAAATTACCTTAATCACCAAATCACTTCTCAATGCCATGGTTATCTATATAATATAATATATGTTCCCAAAATAAACCTAATCGTTATCTATAATTTTTTTAGAAAAACATTTTCATACTAACCTGGATATCGCATAGGCTAGTGGTAGGCACATAAACCTTGTCACCCTTCGATTGTGGGTTCAAGCCCAGTAGCCTTGCCAAATGTGACGTGTTACCACACAACATACAGTTCATCCCTTTAGTTAAAATATACTAATGGTCCAAGGAATATGATGAACATCCTCAAAAATAACCTTAATCATCAATGATCATATAGACCTTGAAGAGTATAAATATCATTAAAATAATATTCTCAAAAATAAAATTGTATTCTTCCTCAAATAACTTTTTTTCACATGTTAATCTTAATGGAAACAATTACCTCAATCATATAAAAAACTCAGTAAAAGTCTCCCAATGTATTCTCATAACATAATAAATTAAAAATGGGTGTCTAAGCCTTTGAAATTATGATTAAAATATAATATACCACTACGTCATATCTCTTGAA
Source organism: Viscum album (assembly GCA_963277665.1). Lineage (NCBI taxonomy): Eukaryota > Viridiplantae > Streptophyta > Magnoliopsida > Santalales > Viscaceae > Viscum > Viscum album. The sequence continues at coordinate 1,825,552,312 of OY728164.1, forward strand.
TCCCAATATGAAGATAACTTAATCATTTATTTCCCTTCAGTAACCATGCTTTTCCATATTATTCATTAATACATCCTTATTAAAAACAAAATATTAATAGTGACATAATATTAAACAATATCAAAACATAATCAAATATATTACCCATACAGTTTATATTTCATTTTTAGTTTCCTCATCTTATTCAATAGTGTAATTAGGAGTTTTTAATCATTCATTTATATGGTCTTGATGATATAGTTCTTGAGATTTCCCCCTAGGAAATCAATTTTCATAATTCCCATCTTATATACATTTAAATCAATCGATGGATTCCTTATAAATAATATTATTCCTATTTATAGAGTATCTAAATTATTCCATTTTTACTTGGATTATTATTGCTTTATTCCATCATTTTCAACACACAAAACATATTCTCATTATTTTAAGACATTTTACTAGAGGGTTCTTCCCACATTCTTGAGATAGGTCATTGAATATTTTTACCGTTATGAACATTATCACCTAAACTTATGAATATCTTTATTTCCCTTTTATTTGATATTTTGGAAACTCACAAAGGATCATCTTTTTAGTAATAACACATAATAGCTAGTTAAGAATAATCAAAAGTGTTCATATAATAGCTCCCATACCATTTAGATTATCATTCAGACAACCAACCTATTTTCATTCCAATCCATTATTACTTTCATTCCAACTATATTCATCCATTTAATAAAACATAAAATATTACTCTAATCATACCAATAAATTTAAATATACCATCTTATGATAATGAAAAACATTAAGATATACTTAACCGTGGTATCATCAATTCATTTATACTTTTCTAAAAAACAATAATTCTCTCAAAAATACTATAATTTTTTATATAATACTTTTAATTTATGTTTAAATGATTTCCTAACCTCTAAAATTATATAAACACTTTCTCTCATAATAACTATAAGGATGAGACCATACAAATTACATATTCTAGTGACTTAAAACTATAATTATCTTTTTTAAAATTCCAAATGATCTTTTAAGTTTGTAGTTTTAGATATTTAGGTCACAAATATTAAATAAAAACCCAAATATTACAAAGTGTAAACTTCTATTCCTTATCCATTTTTCTATAAAAAAAACTTTTTAAAAATAAACCCATATAATTCTCATGGAACATCTTCAAAATTTTCATCTTAACCACATCCTTTTCCCCAATAATCATATTAAATACATTTTACAATGTGTTATGAGCACAAAAATCATAGTAAGGGACATAATATAAATAAATAAATTGTTAATCCATGAATAATTATAAAAAAATTTATTTTTCAAACTAAACATTGGGATCAAAATAAAAAATTTCTTACATAAAAAATCGACTTCTCTTCAAAAATATATTCATAAATAATTTAATAATAATTCATAAATGAAAAATAAAAATCATAAAGATTTCTTTAAAATCACAAAAACTCATAATATATTTTTCACAAATTTATACATTTCAACATTATTAAGTACAATATCCAATCCTTTATCTTGTGAAAACCTAATATTTCCAAAGAAACCCATAGAAAACATAGATAAATCATGTAGGAAAATTGGATAATTATTTTTTTTAACCATTAAAAACTCAATAACTTTCATTTTTACACATAGAATAACCATCACAGTTACACATAAAATAACCATCAATGTTACAATTAGAATAACCATCTCAATATATTCCAATAATCTCTTAGGATAAACTTAATCGATCAACTCCATCCCCTTAACCAAAACATTAGAGATCTATAACTAGCCCACCCACCCTGGGTATATAAAAAAACAACCCATCATCATAAAAATTATCCAATAACCATAAAATAATATATAAAATCTTGCATCACAAAAAATTTCGTGGCACCCATAAGAAAATGTTTTCAGATATTGATATATCCCTTTCCATTAAAACACATTTATCAAAAATAAAATTTTTAGAACAAAGAGAAAGAGGGTTTTTATTTTAATAAAACAAAAATGATTATAATGGAATCCAAACATAAAATAATGGTGATGGTGGAGGTAAAATTCATTGTCTTTGTATACATTAAAATAGAACGTTACTTTGTCTTTTGTAAAGAAAGTCAAAATAATTTGTAAAAATATTCCTTTAAAAATATTTGAACTAATGTAAAAAAGATACATACAATGTAATTTATAATTATTTTATTTTCATATAAATACATTCATAATATAATTTTAAAAATATGGACATATAAGAAATTTTGTTTTAAGAGAAACATAAAAACAATTAATGAACGTCCCTTACCTTGAGTCTGACACGTCACGTACGGCTTTTATCATTTTGAAAAATAGTGTTATGTTAATTATTTACATTATTAAGAAACATTTTCATGTTTGTTATTCATTTTATATCACTTTTTACCATATAATATACAATTAATTTAAAATTTATCTTCACCTTGGACATTTTGATGATATTGAGTGCATAAGTTGAAAATGACTCTGGTATGTCAAAAATGGTCAAAGTTGTCATTATTCCATCAAAACTAGAATAATAATCGTTAAATAATTATTATTTTTATACAAAAATTATAATTTTGAATCTAATCATGATAAATGATTATCAAAAGTGAACTATGTTACAATCTTGGATATGGTAGGTCGTACGTTATCCTGAGCAACGTTTTCATTTTTCAAGGATCATTATAGAAAGAAGATAAGTATCATTTTATCCTTAAATAATAATAATAATATCATTAATATAATTTTATTTAACTAATCATGGACATGAAAAAATATGTATATGTCAACCAAGTGATTTGTTGAAAAAAAAAACGAATTGCATCACTTTGTGAAGGTGGTAGTCCACACATATACATGAACAACATATCATTTTTCAATGAATAGAAAAGTAAGAATGTTTTTTTATTTCATACTTTAATAATGATAAATATGTAATTAATATCATATATACACATTAAATAAATCATTATAACAATCTATTATAGGTGTTTATGGGAAATGAATTATATCAGTTCACGAGGCGGTAATCCACCATACACACAAATGATGAATTCCTTTCCAATTTGATGAGGTTTTAGATGGATATAGTTTCTGATATTAACATAATAATATCTAATTATATGTATTATACTGGTATTATAATTTTAGTATGATTGAAGAAGATTTTATGTAAGTGGAATAAGAAATAAAACTAACACATGCGGTTAAAAACTATACCTCATCTTTGTAAAGTCCCCTTTGGTTAATACCTTAAGCCCTATAAGGTTGGGATTATACCTAAAATAGACATATATATTGAAGATAGGTATTCATGTAATGTATTTGGGTAGGTATTTTATGATCCAAATTGTTTTTTATATGTTAACAAATTAGAAGAATATTTGAGTTTTTATAAGAGAGGGGAGGGACACTCTTTGAATTTATTAAAATATTAAATTAACATAAATTCATTTTTATGATAAAATGGATCCAAATTGATAATATAATAATATAAAATTAGAATGTTCCTAAATCATCTCATAAAAAATTATACAAGTTTGGATCTCATTTTTACCCTTATCATTCGGTTTTAACCACCGTTAACCTGTTTCGCATTTGTCATGACAACAAGGTTTTTTTACTCATTATGGGTCAAGATAATTACAATAAATTGAAAAATAAACCATAAATTTATTTTTTTTATATTTTAAACAATATATTAATAAATTTGTAGAATATGTGATTTTTGGAAATTTTAAATCATTGAATAAAATATTTTTTTCATAAAATATCAATAAAGTCAATTTTAGAACTATTCATTTACATTGACCTTAATAACGTAAATGAAAAAAAATCACCTAATACTTCCCTAAAATTTTATATTTATCTATTAAATTCATTGATATCATTAACTATTTTAAATTATATTAATTTTAATATTTTTAACGTCATTTATTTTTTTCTCTATAAATTGATTAATTACTCCATTAGCATTGTGTAAGAATTTGAGGTAATTATTTAATTAATAAAAATAAATATAAATTAACATGATGAAGATAAGAAATTTATATTTTAAATTATTTAATAAAACTAAACATATACTTTTATTATAACCATGTTAAAAATAATATAGTTATTTAAAACAAGAGTGTGGCATTTTTACATTTCATTAGATAAAATATTATAAAGGTCATAATCACGTCCAAATAAAACAAAGTTTGTATAATAAAATCTTGTATGATTAGGGACGAAATTTAACAATAAAATAATATTAATAAAGGTTTTACTTTCATTTTATAGTCCTTATCATATTATTTTAAGCCTCAAATACTCGATTTACCTTTTACCATGGTAACAAAAATTACTATGGTTACTATTAAAAATGTCCAAAAATAAATAATTTTATTTAACATATTTAAAACCTATGATTAAAAATATTAAATAAATTTTTTAATGTTCAATAAAATAAGTTTTACAATTTAATTTATAATTTAATTGGAAAAATGCGACGAAGAATAATTATTCAGAAAATTCCTTTTTTTGTAAAAAAATATTTTTATACAAAATTTAAGTATGAAGGCTATTAAAAGGATCATAATTAGATTATTATTATTTAAATGAAAATATATAAATTATAAAAAAAATCCTAAATATAATTTAACTTTTTAAATAATTTAAAGGAAAATATAGTTTTCAATAAAAAAAATTATTTTTTCACAATTTATTGAAAATCAATAATTTCATAAAAATACAAAAATTACACCCTAAGATAATTTTGATATAATAATTTCAAAAATGGTGCTTAATTTTTAAAATAAATTTTAAAAAATTTCCAAAAAATAATTATAATATTTTTACGCAAAATGTAATAAAAATCATATTTTTTTTAAGAAAACATGTTTTTGAAGCATAAAATTGTTTTTCTAAACATTGAGTGCTAATTTATAAAGAATAAATCAATAAATTTTTATTGATTTGGAGATTCAAATATATTTTAAAATTTGGTCAATACTATTCATACCCAACAATTAAATGACTAGGTTATAATAGTTATATTGAAATAATAAAATTTTCTTTTTCGTTTATGCATTGTGTAGCATATTTTGTTTGTTATCGAACATAGTCATTCATTTAAAATATTAGAATATTACAAGTTCCCCCCTCTAATTTTCCCTCCAAAATCCAGGAAACCTCTTATAAGTGCCTCCATTACACAAAAATCGCAAGGGGAAGGGATATTGGGATATAATCTTATATATTCATGTCATAATCTCATAAAAGTTACAACATTAGTAAAATTTTTATATTTCACTATTCAACTAAAAATTAATTCTTTTCAAAAAAAATAAAAAATTCATCTTAAACTAATATTATTATTCCAAATACAAAAATTATGCTCATTTTTTCATATTTGAAATCTAAAATTAATAAAATCAATTTCTATTTAGAAACATATAATATAGTGGAAATTGTTTTAATATGAATTTTTTTTTGGTATATTAAGTGTCTTTCCCCTAAAAATAATAATTTGTATATTATTAACTTATTAATAATGAAATAAATATAAATTTTTATTATCCAATCATAATAAATATAGTTTCTTGAAATAAAACCCCAATTTTTGGAAACTATTTTTTTAAGCATTGAACAAAAATTGATTTTTCAAAAATATTATAAATTATATAGTTATACATAGATAATTTAATAAATGTTGATACAATCCTAAATTATACGTAAATAACACCTTATGATATTTTCAAAGGACCTAAGAATCATGTAATTTGTAACACCCTGACCCCTCTAGACCGGAGTCATTGTATTACTTGTTATATTGGAATGGTGAGAAGGAATGAAAATCCTAAAGGAAGGATTAGTTTAGTAGTCTTTAAGAAACTAGATACATAGATGTTACTCAAATTACATTGGAAAAGTTTACAAAATACAATACTAAATGAAAACCAAAAGTTTCATCCAAAAGAACTAAATAAATGGACTTCTCTTTATCACCTGTTACGGGTAAACAGTGAAGGGGGTGAGATAAAATGATTATAAAGGATTAAAAATAGCGGAAGCACGAATAAAATAATAAGTGAATCATAGTCAATCTGACATAATCTATATGGAATGGTGAATAAATGAATCACTAATGCCATAAATAAACTGAGAATGAAACTACTTCCATAGATTTTGTCATAGTGAAAACCTCATGGATAATAATAATAACTGATAATTAATAAAGATAATTATTAATAATTTTTATTCATGTATCTGGAACATGAAACCATAATATTATTAAAATAGTTTAGTTTTTGTGGGTAGAAAGCCATCTGATTTTTGGAAGCAAACTCGAAGGGTCGGTCGCCAACTGATTTGTCTCATTGAGACCTATCAATGCATCGAGGGGTTGTTGCGGCCCCACCAGCCACTTGATTTCTAAATCATTCATTATACATTGAGTCAATACAATAGAAAAATTCCTTTTTAATATCCATATAGAGTAGAGTATACAGATTCATCAATATTTCCATATTTAAAATATCTTCCATATAAACACCCTATGTAAGATGGTATACGGTTCATAAAACAAGCATATCCATGATATGAGATTTTTGATATTTAATATAAATATAATTTCAAATGAAAATTTCTCTCAAATTGGTAGTAGGTATACCACAGAAGGATTTATTAGGTGCACCACACAAAGATAGTCACAACAAAATAGTAGTTGAGACAATGTCTCTTACCAAAATGTAATCGGTCGAATCATATGACCAAAACATAATAACCATCAAATGAATCATTGAATAACATTAATATAAATAAAATCATTTTATTATATATTAAATTTATGTACCCATTTACCACATACATGAAATAAGTGGCGAACAATGAAAATCTCACAGAAATGAAAGTGAGATGAGAAACCCCTTACCTTATACTCGAGTGTGTTATTAATTTAATTTAATGACATGAATAATAAAATTTAAATTCATTGATTAATAATTAAATAACCTCATATAAATGTAATTTATTTATTATAACCTTATTATTTTTATTCATGGCCATTTTATTGGGTTTAAGAGGTTCAATTTTATTGTCTTGGAAGCATTTTCTTCCTTGGTTTTCATGATTTGTTTACTTGCATTCATGAATGGAAGTTTATTTGAAATGTGGTTAAAAAACCTGAATTGTTAATATATATTATTACTGAAATTAATGATATTTAAATGTTCTTATATTTATACTAGGTTATATACTTGAGGATGAATCATTAGTTAAAAGTTTTTGATAAACACTTGGATTTAGCTTGGTAGTTTTGTATACAATGAACTTCTTTTGTATTATTATTTCATATTATGAGTGTGTAAAAATTCAAGAACATTGATGATATGAAATACATATATTATGATCTGTTTCAACCATTTACATGGTTTCATGACCAGTAATCAAGGATAAAGTGTAGAATAAAACTCCGTCGTCCAAAAAGGATATAAATTGGAACCTCTGGTTGTTGATTTCGTTTATAAAAATAAAAGGGGGAGTAAGAATATTGATGATGGTTATTCCATTAAAATTATACAATTCCATTATATAGATGATACTGGAGTTTATCATGGTCATTTTAATAGAGGAGGTGATGGGAGAAAAATAAAATAGATGAACTTGAAAATAAAAGAAAAGTTGAGAGATCCCTTTTGAAAATTCGGCAGCCAAACGGCATCACAAAAAATTTAATAAAATGAAATGATGAGAACGGAATGGTATCTCGTTATATTAAAATAAATATGACAGTAATAGGAATTAATAAAATCAAACCCCATCATATGAGAATTTCATTTCAAATAGATAATATAAAAGAAGTATTTACTATGAGAAGAGAATGAAGGATTCCCTTACCTTGTAGAGTAACTCCTAGATCTTGGAGGATGGAACCTTGGGGGCTTAAGGACACGTTCGGAGGACTCCTAGAGATATAAATACACCATATCATTGAGGATGATGGGTTTTTAATGAAAGAAAACGAATGGTTGAGTGGGTATTTATAGAAAAGGAGAGGTAGTTTTTTGATAATTTATCATTAGTGGTTTTTGCCAAACCATGGGCTTACCCATGGTATTAGTTGATGGGATTATCCACATGAGACACCTCATGTAATATTTTACTGTACACAAGTCGACCGACATGTAATTTTAATTATTAAGTCATTATGATGTCATTACATAACTGAAAACTCAAAACTGTATTTTTACTATTTATGAAAAATTCAGCTATTTTAGAAAAATCCCAAAAATTCACCATAACTATTTTTTGACGTTTGGAATTCAAAAATGAAATCCATTTTCTGAAAATAATTTTCTAGGTTTTTTTAGTTCTATTTTTAAATAAATTCATAGTTAATTCAAAAAATAACAATTTTAAAGGTATAATAAGTTCTATATCACATTGAAAAAATAATTAAGATACCATTATATTATTACCTTAGGAAAATAAAATATTATAATTATATACTATTTATAAGGGTCATATCACTATTCATATTACTATTCCTAAGTGTATGTTACTGTTCATCGAAAAATTAAGTTGTTTCTATCAGACTCCAAATGGCTTACTGGTCACAACTCTAGATGATTGTTCTTCAAAATTCAAAACATAGAAGTGAAAAATTTATGTTTAATGGCTTGGTTTTGAATATCTCCTAAATTACCAAGTGTGGTTTCAAAGGAACATAGTGCTTTATGAAATATAGGCTATGAATAGAATGTATTTAATAGAAGAATACCATAAAATTAATGGGGTGTTATATTATTCCCCCCTTCAGAAATTTCGTCCTTGAAATGTTATGTATAAAGCCCACCAAAAAGATTTGGGTGGATCTTCTTCATGAAATCCCATAGTTCCCATGTTGCTTCATTTATATTATGGTTTCTCTAAAGAACCTTTACTAGATGAGTTGTTCGATTTCTCAATACCTGCTTTCTTGTGTCATAAATCCTGATAGACTTTTCACAGTATGAAAAATCAGGTTCCAGTTCTTTTTCACCATATGTGAGTACATACGTTTGGGTCTGGAATATACTTCTTTAATAATGATACGTTGAACACATCATGAAATATGGAGAGATTTTTCGACATCAATAAATGGTAAGCTACAGCTCCGAATCTTCCCAGAATTTCAATTTGTCCGATGTACCTGGGGCTCACTTTCCCTTTCTTACTGAACCTTAAGACACCCATCCATTGAGATACTTTCAGAAATACATGATCACACACTTGGAATTTCAAATCCTTTCTTCGGTTGTCAGCATAACTCTTATGTCTACTTTTGGATGCATTAATATGGGATTGTATTTTCTTCACCTTTGTTGTGGTCTCTTCAATATGTTATGGGCCCATAAGTTTCCTCTCACTAACTACATCCCTACAAGTTGGGATTCGACATCTCTTTCCATATAATGCTTCATATAGAGCCATTAGAATACTAGAATGGAAACTATTATTGTATGAACATTCCACCAAATGAAATTATTGATCCCAAATACATTAGAAGTCAAGAGAACATGACCTAAGAATATATTCTATAGTTTTAATAGTCCTTTTAGATTTTCTGTCAGTTTGGGGGTGATATGCAGTACTCAAAATAAGCTTAGTATTTAAATCCTTCGAGAGACTTTTCTATAATTTTGATGCAAACCGGGGTTCTCGATATGAGACAATCAATATAGGTTCCCTATGAATTCTAACAGCCTCATTAATATAAAGTCTTGTTAGGCGCTCAAGTGGTAAATCCTCTCTTATTGGAAGTAAATGTGATGATTTTGTAAGAATATCAACAATTACCCATATTGCATCATTCCTTCTATGTTTCCTCTTTAGTCCGGTGAAAAAATACACCATAATGTTAACCCAATTCCATATAGGAATAGGTAGAGGCTGAATCACTCCTTTTAGATGTTTTGTCACTGCCTTCACTTGTTGAAAAACAAGACACCTTGACACATAGTCAGTGATTTCCCGCTTCATATTATCCCACAAAAAATATTCTGTGAGATCTCTATACATCTTTGTGTTATCCGGGTGTATAGAGAATTTTGACCTATGAGCATCCTCTATTAGTTCCATTTTTATATCAGGCACTGATCGAACACATAACCTCTTCTCAAACTTTAGAACTCCTTCCTCATAAACAAAGTCTTCTAATCTCCAATCCTTAATAGAAACAATCTTCTTGTGTAGATTTTCATCATCATATTGAGAGATTTTTTATCTTCTCTATGGTTTAGAAATCATTTGAAATAGGAGTGATGTTTACCCTTCCATAAAAATTCCCATTTCCATCTTCAGTAGATCCATGAATATAAAATCATTTTCAATCCTAATTTGAGTCGAAAGTCCATGATCATTCCTGTTTAATGCATATACCACCTTATTCGCCTTTCCTAGGTGGTAGTGTTTTGAACAATCATAATCTTTGAGTAAATCGAGCTATCTTATTTGCCTCATGCTGAGTTATTTTTGTGGGAAAATATATTTTAAACTCTTGAGGTCTGTATAAATCTCACATCTCTCTTCGTAGAGATAATTCCTATGTATTTTCAGAGCAAAGATTATGGATGATAACTCAAGATCATGAGTTGGATAATTTTTCTCATGACTCTTCAACTGTCTTGATACATAATAAATAACTTTATCGTTTTTCATAAGGATGAAACTGAATAAATTCTTTGAGGCATCACTATATATTAAAAATCCATCACTTCTAGATGGAAGAGTAAAAATAGGAGCATTGACCAATCTTCTTTTCAATTCTTCAAATCATTTTGTACATTATTTTTTCCACACAAACGTAACTCCATTATGTGTGAGCTTGGTTAGTAGTTTTTCCAGTCAGGCAAAATTATGAATGAAATGCTGATAATAACCTACTAATCCAATAATACTACGTACCTCGGTTATGATTGTTGGCATGGGCCAATCATGGATTGCCATTGTCTTCACATGATCAAATAGAATTCCATACTTAGAGACAATATGGCCCAGAAAAGAGACTGATTGAATCCATAATTCGTACTTTCTAAACATCCAATAGAATTTCTTTCTTCTAAGAATTATGAGAATAACCCGCAAGTAAATCTCATGGTCTTCATATATTTGTGAATATATTAGGATATCTCCAATGAATACCACAATAACGTTATCAAGATATTCCTTGAAAACTCTATTCATTAAATCTCTGATAACAGAGGGTGAATTTTTCAGTTCAAAAGGCATCACTGTAAACTCGGCATGTCCCTACTTGGTCTGAAATGTTGTATTAGGATTATCTATATTCCTCAGAAGAAAATGATGATTCCCATATCGAAGGTCAATATTTGAAAAGTATTGAGCTCCATGAAGTTGGTAAAATAAATCAACAATCCGGGGTAGAGGACACTTATTCTTTATTGTAAAAGCATTTATTTTTCTATAATCAATGCAAAGCCTCATGGATCCATCTTTCTTATTGACAAAGAGGATAAGGTCTCTCCATGGAGAAACACTAGGTCGAATAAATCCTTATTATCTCAAATCCTATAGTTTTTTCATTAGCTCTACTAATTCTACAGTGGATATTCTATAGAGAGTCTTTGATATAGGTCTTACATCAGGAGTTAAATTAATAGAGAACTCAACATCTCACTCTGGAGGATGTTCAGTTAAATCCTCTATAAATACATCAATTTACTCTTTCACTATGTGCACATCTATAATTTGAATATTTCTTTCCTCACCCATAGATATTGGTTTATCTTCTTCTCCAAGTATTGCATTCAGTTGGGCTACTGGGGGTGGTTCTAGCTAAGAATTAGGTGGTGAAGTTTCTGCCCTTAAATACAAGAGATTCTACTCCATTTTTGAAAATTGTAACTTCTTTATTCTTTCAAAAAATCTTCACATCATAATTTGAAATCCAATACATACCGGGAATTATATAAAATTTAGTCATTGTTATGATGATAAGGTTAGAAACTAGAGCACGTTTTGGTGTCTGTAGGGGGACTAGTCGACATTCCATGGTTTCAATGATACATCCCCTAGGAGTTTTTACTGACAACTCCTTTATTAAATCAAATTGGAAATATATAATTTTCATCGAAAAATGGGTAGATATAAATGAATTTGATGATCTAGAATCAAATAATTTGTTTCTTATGTTTGAGGAAACAATTAAAGTACATGCCACCATGTAATTAGGAACTTCAACCTCCGTGGTTGTAATCGCATTGGATCTCCCTTGCTCTGTTGTCCTTTTCTGAGTAAAGTTTCCTTGATGCTTCGGAAACTCATTTTCATAGTGTCCCATCTTTCTATAGTTGTTTCATTGAATATCATTGAATTTTTTATTCCCCTTGCATTCATCATATCGATGAACCTTTTGTCCGTAGTTATAGTAGAATCCCATGCCTTTCAAGCATTTCACGAGATGATTCTTTCCACAGTTATCACATAATGTGAATATCTTTGTTCCATTTCACTTATTTAGTTACTATCCTTTTACTTTTTTATCAGAGTGACACTTCTTATCTTGGTTTCCTTTTAAAAGTTTCTATCTAGAAAATTCCTTCTCTAGTTTAAAGGCACCTGATACAATTTCATCATATAATGAAAATGATTGAGAAGCCAGTTCCCTTATAAGATTTGTCTTAATAACCATAAATAAATGATCAATCTTGTCTGTCGATACACGTACATAATCCATAGCATACCTGGCCATCCTTGTGATAGTAGCCTCAAACTCTAAAACACTGTCTTCTTCCCTTTGGTTTAATCTATCTAATTTCTTTTTCATTTCAGTTTGTCTCTCACGAGGGAAATATTTTTTGAAGAATATTTACATAAAAATCCTCCATTACATGTCTTCTATTACTTCTTCCTCCTCGGTATTCTGAATCAAGGACCACCATTGATCAGCATCGCCCTTGAGACAATATACTTCTAGTACTACCTTTTCATTTTCATTGCATCTTAATGACATGAATATCTTTTCAAGGGACTTGATCCATTTCTCATTAACCACTGGGATAGTAGTCCCACTAAAAGATGGGAGCTTCTTCCATATAAAATTAACCAACATAGGTGTAGAATGGTTATTTGTTACAACTTGAGTATGTTGTCCAAATATGATCATGATCTAATCTGCTCCATCATTGACTGTGTTGACTTGCTCCATAGGGAGATCCCTACCTTGGCCATGAGTATTGATTCCCCTTCTTCCATCAGACGCCATTTCTAAATAATGGGATACACTATATTTGTTTATGAATCTTAAATAGAAATTTACTCAACATAGATTGAATATATATTCATTTCTAATCTTATAAACATGGTTTCTATGAGGAAAAATTTACATTAATCTCCTTCATAATGGATTGTAAAGAAAAAGTGAATTATCCAAAGCATATCCCCCAGGAGTATCATAACCAAAAGGGCAGCGAGGCCCGTTGTCATGTACCAGGATACCATGAGTTAAGCCTGAAACTCCTTGTCGGATTTTTCACTCCAAGGTACATCTATGCCAGAGGCACCTCTACCTACCCATATCCATACATGGATGTATTTGATAGGAAGATTCACATAATATATTCCTTACCAAAATAAGAGGATTTTAATGTAAATTTATCTTCATATACTACATTAGGGCTTTGTTCCCTACTATATATTACCTACTCTACTTTCCAAGTTTCCTTCTAAACATCATATGTTACCAACTATAACACCTCGACCCCTCTAGATCAGAGTCGGTGCATTACTTGTTATATTGGCATGGTTATAAGGAATAAAAATCCTAAAGTAATTATCATTTTAGTAGTATTAAAGAAACTAGATACATAGATGTTACTCAAATTAAATTGGAAAAGTTTACAAAATACAATACATAACGAAAACTAAAATCTACATCCACAAGAACACAATAAATGGAATTATCTTAGTCACCTGTTGAGGGTAAAAAAAAGGGTGAGCTCAAATGATGAGAAAGGGTTACAAATAGAGGAAGAATGAATACAATAATAAGTGAATCACAGTCAATCTGATATAATCTATTTGGCATGGTGAATAAATAAAACAATAATTCCATAAATAAACTGAGAATGAAACTGCTTCCATAGATTTTGTCATAGGGAAAAACCCATGGATAATAATAATAACTGATAATAAATAAATCAAATTCTTATTAATTGGACGTCATGTATCAGGAACATGAAAACATAATACCGTTAAAACAGTTTAGTTCTCTGGGTAGAAACTCATCTGATTTTTTGAAACAAACTCGAAGGGTTTGTCACCAAATGATTGGTCTCATGAGACCTACCGATGCATTGAGGGGCTATAGAGGGCCCCATCCACCACTGCATGTCAAAATAATTATTTATAAATTTACTCATTATAATAGAAACATTCCTTTTCAATATCCGTATAGATTAGAGTATACAGATTCATCAATATTTCCATTATTAAAATAACATTCCATATAAACACTTTATGTAAGATGGATTGTGGTTTAGAAAAAAAAACATATATATGATATGATATTATAGATATTTAATATAAATATAATTTCAAATGAAATTTTTTCTCAAATGGGTAGTAGGTACACCACATAACAATTTATTAGGTGCAACATACAAAGTTAGTCAACACAAAATATTAGTTGAGACAAAGTCTCTTACCAAAATGAAATCGGTCGAATCATATGACCAGAACATAATAACCCTCAGATGAATCCTTTAATAACATGTATATAAAAATAATAATCTTGTTATATATTAAATGTATGTACACATATACCACATACAATAAATAAGTGGTGAACAATGAAAATCTCACAGAAATGAAAATGAGATGAGAAACCCCTTACCTTAAGCTCGAGTGTGTTCTTCATTTGTTTTAATGACCTGAATAATAAAATTCAGATTATTTAATTAATAATTAAATAACCTCCTATACATGTAATTGATTTATTATAACCATATTAGTTTTATTCATAGACCTTCTAATGGGTTTAAGAAGTTCAATTTTATTGTTTTAGAAGCATTTTTTTCCTTGGTTTTCATGATCCGTTTAGTTGCATTCATGAATGGAAGTTTTTTTGAAATTTGGTTAAACATCCTGAATTGTTAATATATATTATTAGTGACATTAAATAGATATAAATTATCTTATAATTATTCTATTTTATATACTATATGATGAATCATTAGTTAAAAGTTTTTGATAAAGGATTGGATTTAGATTGGTAGTTTTGTATACAATGAAAATGTTTTGTATTATTATTCCATAGTATGAGTGTGTAAATATTATATAAAATTAATGAGATTAAATACATATATTCTGATCTGGTTCAACTATTAAAATGGTTTCATGACCAGTAATGAAGAAGAAAGTGAAGAACAAAACTCCGTTGTCCATAAAGGTTATAAATTGGAACATCATGGACGTTGATTTCGTTTATAAAAATAAAATGATGAGTAAGAATATTGATGATCATTATTCCATTAACATTATATAATTCTATTATATAGATTATACCTAAGTTTATCATGGTCTAATGGATAGAGGAGGTTAGGAGAGAAAAAGAAAATAGATGAACTTGAAAATAAATAAAAACTTGAGAGATCCCTTATGAAAATTTGGCAGCATAATATCATTGCTTAAAATTTAATAAAATGAAATGATAAGAACAAAAGTGTATATAAAAATATTTAAATAAAAAGCAAAGTAAAAAAGAATAAATAAAATCAAACCCCATCAAATTAAAACTGGATTTCAAATAGCTAACATAAAAGAAGTTTTTACTAAGAGAAGAGAATGAAGGATTCCCTTGCCTTGTATAATAACTCGTAGATCTTGAAGGATGGGACCTTGGAGACTTAAGGAAACCTTGGGAGGACTCCTAGAGAGGAAAAAACACCATAGATTCTAGGATTATGGATTTGGAATGGAATAAAATGAATGGATGAGTGGGATTTTATAGAAAAAGAGATTAAGTTTTATAATAATTTCTCATTAGTTATTTTTTCCAAACCATGGGCTTGCCCATGGTATATTACCATGGTTTTAGCTACATGGGACACCTAATGTAATATGTTACTGTACACAAGTCGACCATCATTTAATTTTAATTATTATGTCATTATTATGTCATTACACTACCGAAAACTCAAAATGGTATTTTTACTATTCATGAAAAATTAATGTATTTTAGCAAAATCCCAAAAATTCACCATAACAATTTTTTGACGTAAAGGATTCAAAAATGAACTAGATTTTTTGAAAAAAAATTTCTATTTATATTTTATTTTATTTTTAAATAAAATTATAGTTAATTTGAAAAATAACATTTTTAAATGTATAATTAGATCTATATCACATTGAAAAATTAATTAAGATCTCATTATCTTATTACCTTAAGAAAATAAAATATTATCATTATTTACTATTTATATGGGTCATATTACTATTCATATTACGATTCATAAGGGTATGTTAATATTCATAAAAAAATCATGTTGGTTCTGTTAGATTTAAAATGATTACTAGCCAAAAATCTAGATGATTGTTTTTTGAAATTCAATACATAGAAGTGAAAAATTTATGTTTAATGGCTTGGTATTGAATATCTCATAAATTACCAAGTGTTGTTTCAAAGGAACATAGTGCTTTATTAAATATATAAAATGAATAGAATTTATAAAATAGTAGTATACCATAAAATGGTTGGGGTGTTATATAATCTATGATTATAGTTTCAGGTTGTGGTTCATTTAGCATGGATCTTTTAGAAATATCTCCAAGCAGGAAATTCTTCTACATTCAGTTTTTCTCAAACCATAATTTATTGAGTTCATCTTGGTCTTGGTCTAGGGAAAACCGTAATTATGATAAATCACATCTAATCTCTGAAAAATGGGATAAATATATGATAATTCTACTTTCAGATATCATTTATTCGTACTTCCTTAATTGATTTTGCAATAGGGTTACTTTAATTTTATACTAAGTAATTTAGAAAATAATTTTTAATGGTCATATTCTATATTCAAAATATATATAGGTTGTTTTTTTGGTATAGTTTTTGGATCATGATATTATATATATTATTTATTTAATAGAAATATAGAGTGAAATATCATGTCATTACATGCCTAAACTCGGACTTCCATGGTACCGGTTCATTGCCTTAATTCATATTTTATTTCTATCAGTGAATGAACTTTCATATATTTAACATGTGACCCAGGAAATAAATTTCACACAAAACCTAACAATCTCTCACTGGAGAATTATTTTTCTAAACTGAGTCCAACATTATCCAACATGGAGACCATTCTCATTCTCAAAATAAAGTCCCATCGATCAGCTTATGTTCACCTTCCATATGTATCATCCAAATGGTTGTCATCACGATGATTCCTTCTGATCATTGAGGAAACCACTAAAATAAATCTTCCTTCAACCTTCAAAACCATAATCCTTCATTCTACTAACTACGAAAAACTCATCTAAATGCATCCATTTACATTCTATAAAGAAAGCATGAAACAATATGTTTATCCTGAAAATTTGTTAAACCTCCATCAATAAGCTTCACCATTCATTAGGACTATGGTGTTTTACTTCAAAATGGCTTCTTCTTAATCTTTTACCATGTACCTACATCCTGAGATATTTTAAGGGGTTGAGGTTCCATACTGCTCACTTTATGTTCTATATCTAATATTTGTGGATCATTTTTTGGGGAATTTCTAGATAGGATGACACCGTGGGGTTTCAAGTACTACTGGAAATTGTTGAATATATTTGGATATTGGTCTGTACGACCCATTATGCATTCACTTAGGGTTGAAATAAAAGAAAAGGATTGGTTGTATTACAGGGAGGATGGGTTATGCTTTCTTATGAAAGGATTTTACCAAGGTTTTTATTATTTATAAGGATCCCCTTTTGGGTATATTATTCATGGTTATGTCATAAGGACCATTGAGAATTAACTATAAGGGTGTGGTTATGCTTTTGGATACCCCTGAGGGAACATTTTCGATAAAGTATATGTGGTTGGATTTCGAGGACTACATGGATATCTTTCTCATGTCAGGTTGGTCTCATATTTTAGATGGGATAGGGGATCCCCTCATATGATTCTATGTCAAATATTCATGGATGAACTTGTGGGAGAGTTAACAATCATGTTAGGGTTATGGTTAAGTCATAATTTGAGCTTTCATATATCAGGCATGGCTTGGGGATTTATATGGTTGTGATCTAGGGGACCATGGGAGACCCATGTTGTGGTTGATCCAATGAGGGGTTATTACTTGCATAGCATTGATGACAATAGAAGTCCCCTTATGTCCCAAAGATTGACAAAGAGATTCCATAGTGGATATCTTTGTGTTTTAGGGGATTACGGGAGCCCAAATATTTGTTGACCATGAGGTGGTTAGGGTGATATTTCAGTAGTTGGATAATGGGTTTTATAAGTAGGTAACCCATAAATTTTTGGCCTTTGAACTAGGCATTATCCCTGAGATTTTTCTAGTACTCTTCTTATTTGGTTGGTTGTGGTTATTATTACAAAAAAGAGATGAGCAATAAATGAAAAATTATTCGGAAAAGAGTAAATGGTAAAAACAAATGAACGAGAAGAAGATCACATGACATGACACGAACCCCTCCCCACAATGTGTACCCCTCCAAGGCTAGAAATATGAGAAGAGATATAATGATCCTCGAGTCCTACCTCCAGTAGGCCCCAGGATGGCGACTAGCACCGACGATATAGTAAACATAAAATGGGAGGCATTACCCTCTAAGAGAACACATGCGGAAGAGAGTGATAATATATAAGCCATCCAACTCCAGCTCAAACTACAATAAAAAAATAAACCCATGTACACATATGTAATTTCATGAAATAACTACTACAACTGAAAGGGAAAACTACAAGTACCAAAAGAAAGTAAAAAACGGAAGTGACAAAAATCCCAAACATCTAATGAAACCCTAAGCTAGTACTGACTAGAATAATCTCCATCCATCACCAAGTGACCTGAAAATCATTTTATATAATATAGGGTGAGTATAATAGTATACTGAGTAGGATCCTCCCTGGATCCTCTAATGAAAAAGAAAGGAAATCATGTTAAAGCATAGTGAACAATAAGTGAAACTAACTCATCACCTAAATAGGTATACTAAGTTCCCAGCCTCACCATGGCTACTCTAACCAAGTATCACATGCAAGAGTATGTAATATAATAATGATTATAAAGGGTACCCCGTTACAACTTCCCCACTAGTTTTATGCTTTTCCCCAATGTTGCACATCCTAAGCATCTCTCTCTAAAAAGGCTGTCCCAAAGATAACTAGTCATGCACATTCTGTAACACAAAGGATTTTCTTGAAGACACATGGGCCAAACACCACACCATACACACAACCAGAATTAAGCAGGTAGTTTTCAGGAGCCACTACAACTCGAATAACGTGTATCAAATGTTGGGTATTATACCTCAATCCATAACAACCCATACACCGAGTAAGGATTCTCAAGCCATCACTTTCTATACACATTATACCTATTGTAGCACTTAGTAAACCCTATCATGGATATATCTGTGTGAAATAACCACATGCTATTATAGACCTTTACACACATATATGGGGAAAACTAACCGTCGTGCATACCATCACTTGTAACTACCAAGAGAATAGAGTGGGGATAAATGGGGAAGTCAACCATCCATCCCCCCATCAAGATGTTGGAAAAACACCTCCCTGGTCTTAGAATCACTAGGAATTATTTTTCCTCACTGAAAGAGTGTTATAGTGTATAGAAACAAAAAATCACATGATATATTATAGCTCAGAACAACACTATAGGAAAAATCTAGACTCAGACACAACTGCAGCTAATGTCGCTTGGACTCTCGATTGTCACTACTAAGACTAGATATCTTATAAACAAACAACCATTTAAAGAGATTTATTAAATCCTCTTATCCCTTTAATCAGTTACACTTTATGATAAATAATTATTTAGCCTTTAATTATTGATGGTCATTTCTGCATTACATTTCATTAGTATAAAAAAATGTACATTCCATCCAGGCACAACCAATTCGAGTCCATAGTTTCTCAGAATAATAGCCTCATCATTACACCCTAGAAAGATCCAACCCCATGGGTTCAACATCATTTATTCAATAATTTATTGAAAGATTTATCATTTTCCATATTTCTAGGAATTCTAGAAAATGAAATTCTAAGCTACCAAAAACAATGGGCTCAACATGAGGGGTATATTAACTTCTCTTCAAGAATTCTCCAACTATAGTAAGAGTGTAGACCCATCCATCATAGAGAATCTAAACACGGAAGGCACATGGCGTACCTCATGCATCATGGCTTCTTTTGGAAGTAGGTTAAGCAAGAAAATCTATCTCAAGCATTGGGGAAAGTAAAGTAGGTATACTAATAATAGATTCAATAGAAACCACTTTCACATCAATGGGAAATCCCAGCTTTAACCCATTCCATAATCTTGGGTGTCCTTTCTGACACCCATATGCATAAACCAATGCATCTAGCCACTCAAGGTGTCAACTATTTCTACAACCACTAGGCCTCCTGGCCCAAACATACCATAACATCCCTCTAGTCTCATCCATCCCAGGATCACACCACAACACAAGTAGCAAGAAATAAACAACAAAGCAACCGGGATCTTGGACCTAAAAAAGGCATCTATCATTCACACACAACGATCACTGACAGCTTCAAAGCATATGGAACATGGACATTACAAGAAATAAGGTAACTCAGAACCCTATAAGATAGTATATTTATCACACAACCAGATCATTATTCCATCATGAATTAACCGATTCATTATCACATGTCCCAACTATGGGTAAAATAAACAACTAGATATCTCAAGATACCGAAAATTAATTAAAAAATTAATTTGACATTACTTTAAATAAAAATAATCAACATTATTTAGGTTTATCAATCAATTAAATTAAACACGATTACTACATCAATTTTATCATCGTCAACTTACAAAAGAAATAACTAGATTCACTAACTTGTGTATCTATCTTTAGACAATAAATTTACAATTAATTCTAGATGTACATTCTTTACCAATTTCCATTAATAAAAACATGCTAAATACAAAGTTATATGTATCACAATATCTAGAAAAATAATAGGCAACAAAATATGATTTATGCCAATTCTTTAATTCGGTTCAAATATATATTATGTCAATTCCATTATGATCCAGTGAGGTAAATTATGCAAACTCTACAATTGCATGTGAATAGGATAGAGAAGCCGCAAATCCCCTACCTCAAATGGTTCTTCATGTTCTTTACATGTTAATATGTCAACTCAATAGATCATGATCTCCTCTCTTGCAGCAACTACATCCACCTAAGAACGTTGAAACACCACTGTACCAACCAAAAAGAAAGAAGGCTTCATTAGAAATATGGATATCCCAAACAATCACATGGAAATAAGACACTAGAGGAAATATATTGAGGAACCCAAAAAATAGATTAAGGACATACCTTATAACAAAAAATGATTGACACCTCATGGTTGCACCAAAATAGTGGGTGTACATGTAGCAGGAAGAACTATACGGAAAACATAATCTAAATCTATATCACAATTCACTACTCCTGTGAGAAATAAAGAACGGTTTAAGTGTATCACACTAGGGAAGAATATATAAAAATAAGGGAGGAAGATATCTCAACCCTTTAGAAGATTTAACAGAGCAGTGGTTTAAGATACTATTTAGATTTGACATTAAGGGAAGATCTGGTCAAGCTCATGCATTTTGACTGAGTAAAGTCACCCAGACCCTTATCAAAATTAATATAGGAAATATGGGATTTGAATCGGCCTTAAATCCATTAAAACAAGGCCTCAAATTTTTTTACTTCAAAGAAAATGTCAAAGGAGAGAAATTGTAGGAAGCTGGAAACATAGTTCATGAGTCACCTTCATTATTGGAATGAGCTACTATCACTATTGGTTATGTTGTTGTTTCCAATGGGATAAGATACTTCCACCATTGGATGGGTCGCTACCACTTTTGGAATGAGCTACCATCACCATTGGATGAGTCTCTACAACCATTTGACAAGTTGTCGTCACTGTTGGATGAGCTACTACCACCGTTGGACGAGCTACTGCCACCATTGAATGAGTTACCACCACTGTTGGACGAGCTACTACAACCACCATTGGATGAGTTTCTGCCACTGTTGATTGATCTATTTTCACTGTTGTATGAGCTACCGTCCTGGAAAAAATGTCCACAAAAATGGAAAAATTTGAAAAAGTGTGGGAATAAGAAATCATAACCTCCTAGAACACCCAAAAAACCAAATTCAAGAATGGAATGAACTTAATAGGTCTAGTCCATTACATCAGATACCTCTAAAAACGTTCTCATCCTCATGAATTCAAACCCGACCTTGATAAGAAACTGAAAAAAGGGTCTGACCAAAAACACTTCGAGATACCTCTCAAGGATCTCGCCACTAAAAGAGCTCAACCACTTCCTCAATGGAACAATGTGAAACCATGGTGCAACCAAAACCATCCCCTACACACTCTCCTATGGTTGATACCTTCCAAAATAGGGGAATTTACAACTAGTAATAAAATATATCCATCTCATAACAAGTAAAGGGTCTACAAACACAAAACAAACAATGTTACAAGAAAATAGATAAACATAAAATAGCTCATGGTACTAAGTGCGTATCTACGATTCACATTTCCAGGTACACAACTCCACACCACAGTTCTACCACAATACACAAACTAAAGGGATATGTTGCCTATGAATCACCTTCGCCGTGAAGTTATGGATCTCTACAGGCCACTCCTTGAAGGTTTCATCATCTTCAACATCAATCTCACTCCAATAGATGATGTTAAAGTCATCATGAAGATAATGACGGAGCAATGACACATGAAAAATAGTGTGTATCTACATTATATGTGGGGCGGGGGAAGTGTTACCTAATATGCCATAGCTCCAACATAAGCCAACACCTCAAAAGGCCCAACAACCGAAGGATAAATATTACTCAAACAATCAAACCTTCACTACCCACAATGGGAAGTCACCTTAAAAAACATTTAATCCCCAAAGTTGAACTATGTAGGTATCCTCCTATGATCATCATAGGATTTATGATGATCTAGTTATGACTTCATCCTGTCACAAATCACCTTAACCTTCTATTTCATTTTCTATACAAGTTCTAGCCCAAGAATTGTTAACATTCCAACCATAGTAGAGAACAATAAAGAACGGAATGATTGGTCATAAAAGGATTCAAATGGAACCATACATATGGTGGATTGTAAACTATATTTATAATATAACTCTACCAAGGGTAATTTACTCACCCATGAACCTCCAAAATTCATGACATAAGAGTGCAACATATATTTATTAGTGTGGATGGTCCTCTCTATCTAACCATCCATCTAAAGATGAAAAGTAGTTCTAAGATATAACTGGGAACTGAAAGCATTCTAGAGACCACTCCACACCCAAGAGGTAAAATTTAGATCTTGATCGGAAATGGTCATCTATGGGAATTTGTGAATTCTCTCCACCTCCTCCAGATACTACCTCAATAAAACCACCACTAAGCTTGACTCCTTGATTACAAAAATGTTGGTAAACTTTATCAAACTATCCATAACAACTCATATAGAATCATTGTCTCTCTAAGATCAAGGTAAACCAATAAAAAAGCCGATTGAGATGTCCTACAACTTCCACTAAGGTATATCTAATGGCTAGAGAAAACAACTAGGAACATGGTGCTTGTCCTTCACATTCTGGCAGACCAAGCATCGAGACACAAAATCTGCAACACCATGCTTCAACCCAGGAAACAAAAACTGACTCCTCAAAGATCAGGACATCTGTTTCATGATAAGATGTACCACTAAGGGTGAACTGTGGAACTCAATGAGAACTATCTCACGTGACACCAAAGGAATGAAAATCCTTCCCTAAAACAACACTCAGTATTGTTCATCCTCGAACCAACCATTAGGGGCCTCACCACAAACAACTCGATCTCTCTAGTCCCCCACCTAATGATCCCCTAACTTAAACACTTCTACCTAATACACTAGAGATGAATAAAACATCATCTAGAAAAGACAACCTCTACCCCCCAACATAAAAACATGGGTGGAATAGTTACGTTTGTGGGGATGCAACTACCGATACCCATAAGAAACAACTTATTTATACTGTATCAGAACACAACCTAACCCTGAACATGTAGCATCACAAAAAACCTTAAACTGAACTACTTCTACTAGCAGAAAATGAACTAGATCAGTGACCAACTTCTCATTCAGATACTCAAAATCTACCTAACCCTGATCAGTCCACACAAATTCCTAATCCATTTTGGTCAACTCTGTCATAGGAGTCTCAAACTGGGATAAAACAGCTATGAACATCCTGTAATATCCTTAGAGACCAAGAAAACATCACATTTATTCCACTATCTAGGAGGTTTCCCAAGACACAACTACTTATATCCTTGACATGTCCACATCTACTCCCTACTTGGATACAACATGCCTCATGAAACAGACTTCTCGATCCCAAAACTCACACTTCAAAAACTTCCCAAATAGCTATTATTGAAAAAGAACTCCCAAAATGATAAAAAATATATTCTCTTCATAATCCTCCTCAGACGTGGAGTACACAAGTATGTATTCGATCAAATCCATCATAAACATATTCATGAACTCATGGAACACAGTGTTCATCAACCCCATGAACACCGCTAGAGAATTTGTCACACCGAATGGCATTTGCAGGAACTCGTAATTCCCATGACAATAACAGAAAGTAATCTTTGGGATATCCTTATCCTTTGCGTGAATTTGATGATATATTGAAAATAAATAAATATTTGATAACCAAATCGAACCCTTTAGTTGATTGAACAAGTCCTCAATCCAGGGAAGAGGATAGTGGTTCATCACTATCACTTTCTTTAACTGATGATAATCGACACACAAAAGCAATCTAACATCATCCATCATCAGGAAAAAAATGGGTGCACCCCATGATAACACACTCAACCGATCAAAACTCTACTACAATAGCCCATCGAGCTATATACTCATTTCTCTCAACATAGAAGGAACAATCCTATATGGATACATTGATATAGGATATTTTCCTAATTTTAGCTCAATCCCAAACTTGATCTATCATCGAGGGGGTGTCACTACAACAACTTATAGAAAGATATCAGGGTAATCTTCAAATACCCTAAGAAACACCAACTACTAAACCTCCAACGAACTCAACATCAAGTCATCCATCAAGGATGACATGGACAGAACCCGCCTATGACTCATTTGAGTGTCTCATTCACCATCAAACACTGTTGGCTCTACATCAGTGTCGAAGAACACCACCTGACTCCAGAATTAATCCAAAATATCTCCAATTAATATAACCATTCCATTATTGGGATGGCATCATATGGTTGTATCCATAAACATAGTAAATCTCTCCAAGAGTGGAGCTTCCCCAGCACTAACTCACAGTTTCTGTATACATTAAACAAGTAAGCTCAACAACCAACTAGTGTAGTTAACGCCAAGGTCACTGGAAGCATCACTACCTCAATTCCCAAAGTATAGAAAAGGGTAGGATATATAAAGGAGTGTGTCACTCTAGAATCTAATAAGGCATACACAAAATTACAAAATAAGAAAAGGGTACCTCGAACGATGTCTAGCTCACTCGACACTGGAAACACTAACGCATGAAGCTTACAACGACCTTCTTCATAACCTCTCTAGCCCTGATGAAAACAACCACCATGGGTATTCTCTACTATATATGGTTGGGGAGAATCATTTGGAAGTCCTCTACCTACCACATATACTCTATGTTGATCCCAAGCTGGTGAAAACTACTCCTGCTACCTTGTCTAGAAAAGCCTCGATAGAAGAACTAGGAGTAGAACACTTGGCACATGATGACTGCTTAAGAAGGACAGGTACTCTTGTTCCTTATGACATCATCCTCCACAAGAAAAACAGGTTCTCGATCCCTTTTCATATGTTTGAGAGCTTCCACACTTGGAGAAATGAGATACTAAGGGTTGGGACCTACCCCCAAATGAACAGAAACTCTTATATCTTGTAAAACAAGAACCCCGGACCACAGCTCTACATCGTGAAGAATTCTGACAACTCCCCTATCGTGATGATCTAGTTCTAACTAACATCTACTTGATGACCTCTACTCTCACCATCTCCTCGTGATATGTCATCATCTTAAATGGGGTGACCTGGAGCTGGATATCTGGAGGTCAATCCTCCTCGAAATGCCACACCTTGGCCTCCTCATTAGGGAATAGGTCTAAGGCATATCACAAAAGGTTGCTGAAATGGATCTCGAACTCCCGCATACTAGATCTCCCCTACCAAAGGGTTTGAAGCTCCTAGAGACTATCCACCTTCACAGTAAAAGAAATAAACTCTTCTATGAAGTTCTTTCAAAACTTCTCCCATCAGATAAATTACTTATCACAATCCCTGAGGAATAGGAACCACAACAGCCTCATTGCCCCATGCAGCATCGTTACAACCAACGACACCCAATGCTTCTTATGAGAACAAATCTAAATAAATGATATCTCAAACTCATCCTTCCAATCTTCCATGACTGCATTTAAAATAGATCCCTCGTACTTCTACAGACTCTGGCACTGAAATTCTTATAGTGTCCTCCTCTATGTTTCATTTTCGCCAACATCTATTCTATAAAGATTGGATGGCACAACCTACTGAACATCTTCTACACGAACATAACTAGGACGTCGTCCAAGATCCATACCTGCAAAAGGAAAAATAGTTAGAGATGCTAAATCTAGAATATGAGGGAATTAACATTAATTAATTATTTTCTTTAATTTGATTTATATTAATCTATCCCAAGGTCTACCCATTCAAATACAGGTGAAAAGAATAATGATGCGTGATCATTTCCTAGGTCTCTACCCTATAATGAGTATCACATTCTTTAGTAGCGACTATAACCTTAATGTTCCATGCATCATATACTAGGGGGCCCTAAATTCTTATGTCTAAGTCAATCTCCAGTTTTATAGCACTTGATATACTTATCTAACACCATTTCCATACCAACCCATGAAACCTCACCTATGACTAACTCTAAACTCCATCATATCCTTCAACCAGGCCTCGAATACCACTTTTTCAAGAACCCATCCCTGCAATGTGTACCCCTCATAGGACATAAATTTGAGAAGTGTGATAATGACCCCCACCCCCCCGAGTCTCGCCTATGGTAGGCCCGGGGTTGGCGACTAGCACCAAGGGTATAGTAAACACACAAATAAGAGGAATTATACTCTAAGAGATCACATTAAAAAGATAGAGATAATATAAGCACTAACCAACACCTGATCAGACCACAATATAAAATGAATCCCAAGTACAAAAACATAATGACTAGCAAGAACTACTACAAATGATATGAAAAACTGTAAGTACCAAAATAAAGTAAAAATGGAAGTGACCATGAACCACGAACAGATCCTGAAGCCCCAAGAAATTAGTAACCAACCTGATCTCCAGCCTAATCCAAGTTACTTCAAAAAACTATTTATATAACATAGGGTGAGTATAACAGTATACTAAGTAGGATTTTCCCAAGAACCTCCCATTCAAAAGTAAAAAAAAATTATTCTAAAGCACAGTGTACAACAAGTGAAACTAACTCATCACCTAAATAGGTATACTCTGTTCCCATCCTTACTAGGGATACTCTCACCATGTATCTCATATAGTATTATATATTCTATTAAAGAATCTCAAGGGTTCCCCACTACCACTTCCCAACTTGTTTGCAGCTTTTTTCCAACATCGCACATCCTAAGAATTTCTATCCAAAACGGTTGGCCCAAAGACCCCTAAGTGAGTACCATAACATGATCCTTGTGCATCATAAAGGATTTCCCATAGAATCCTAGTTAAAGCACTGCACTATCCACACAACCATAAGTAACCAGGTAGTTTTCAGAAGCCACCACAGCCTGCATAATGTGTATCAAACGTCAGGTATTATACCTCAAGCCAATACAGCCCATACATCAAGTAAGGATACTCAAGCCATGATAGCCTATACACTTTATACATAGATTTTCACTTAGGAAACTATTTCTAGAATATATGTGTGAGAAATAACCAAGTTCCATTACAACCCTATACACACATATAAAGGGAAAACTAACCATCGTGCCAACCAGCATATGTAACTACCAAGATAATAGAGTATGTCCAAAGGGGGAATTCAGCCATCCATACTCCCACTAGGATGTTGGGGAAAACACCCCCAGTTCTTAGAATGTCTGGGGTTTCAGTCACCCTAACTGAAAAGGTGGGGTAGCGTATAGAAACAAAAAAAGTACATGATATATTATAGCTCATAACCACACTATGGAAAAAACCTACCCTTAGACACAACTACAGCTAACGTCTCTCGAACTCCCAGATACCACTATTAAGACTAGATATCCTATAAGCACACATCAATTTAAATATATTTATTAGATCATATTAAACCTTTTTAATCAGTTTAAATTTATTATAATTAATTATTTAACCTTTAATTGACCATGATTGTTTCTCCATTACATTTCATTAGTTTCACACCAAAGTTCAATGCCCTCCAGGACTAACCACCCAAAGTCCATGGTTTCTCAGGATCATAACCTTAGAATTGCACCTTGCAAGCTCCTTCCCCTTGGGTTTAACATCATTTATTCAATAATTTATTAGTACCATTATCATTTTCCATATTTTCAGGCATTATAGAAATAGAAATTCTAAGCTACCAAACACAAGGGGATGAACACGATGAGTAGATGAACATCCCACAGTGTCTTTGCCACATATATCAAGAGAATATACCCATACATCCTTGAGAATTTAATCACAGAAATCAGGTGGCATACCATTCGTGTCTTCAAATCTTCTATAAGTGTGGTAAGAAAAACCATCTACCTCAAGGATTGGGGTAAGTAAAGCACATAAACTAACAATATATTCAACAGAAACCACTTTCACATCAATGAGAAAGCCCATCTTCAACTCATTCTATCATCCCCATTGTCCTCACCAAACCCACATGCATAAAACAATGCATCTCAACACTCTAGGTGTTAATTTTTTCCACAACCACTAGGCCTCCCTACACCCACATACCACAACAACCCTCCAGGATCAGCCTTCCCAGGCTCACTCCATAACACAAATAACAGGAAACAAAAAACATAGCAATAGGGATCCTTGCCTTACATAATGCATTAAACCTTCACACACAACGATCCCTCACAGCTCCAAGGAATATGGAACTTGGACTTTAAAAGAAAGTGGGTAACTCAGAACCTTACAAGGCATTATATTTATTACACAACTCGATCCTTATTCAGCCTTGAATTAACCAATTCATTATCACATATCCGAACTGTAAGAAACCTAAACAAATATCTATCTCAAGATACCAAAAATTAATTAAACAACTGATTTTACAAGATTTTAAACAACAAGAAACAATATGATTCAGGTTTACCAATCAATTCAATTAAACGTGCTTACTACATCAATTTGGTTATCATAAATTTACAACAGCAACAATCAGATTCATTATCATGCCTCTATATCGTTAGAAAATTAATGTACAATTAATTCTGCCTTTATGTTCTTTACCAAATTCCATTGAGAACAACATGATAAACAAAAAGGAAATGATATCACACTGTCTAGAAAAAATGAGGCAGCAACATATGATCGATACCAATTCTTCAATCTAATTCAAATATTTATTATGTCAATTCCATTGTGATCTAGTTGGATAAATCATTCTTAATCTAAAATTTCACGTGAATATAATAGGGAATCCATGAATCTCTGACCTCAAAAGGTTTTTTTCATTACATGAGAATTGGTCACCTGAAATGATCACGATCACCTCTCCCATAGTAACTGCATCCACCCGAGGATGTCGTGACACCATCATACCAACCAAAAACCTAGAATGATCCATTAGAAACATGGAATCACATGGTATCAAATGGAAATAATAAATTTGATGAAACTTATCTAGGAACCTAAAAAAAGATATAGATAATTCCTTATATAAAATACTAATTGACACCACTTGGTTTCACCAAAAAGGGGGTGCACATATAGCAGGAAGAACTCCAGGGAAAACATGTTCCAATGTTACAGCACAACGCATGACTCCTACCGGAATGAAGGAACTGTTCAAGTGTCTCGCACTGAGGAAAAAATTGAAAAAACTTTGTAAGAATATGTATCATTTCTTTAGAATATTTAATGGAGCAGTGGTTTAGGACACTACTTATATTTTCCATTAAAAGCAGATCTGGTGAAGCTCATTCATTATGACCGAGTAAAGGAACATGGACCCTTAGGGAAACTCAGATAGGAATTATGGGATTTTAATTGGCCTTAAATACCTTAATACAAGGACTTGAATAAATTTTTGTCAAAGAAAACTTCAAAGGAGTGTAATAGTAAGAATCTGGAAACATTGTTCACGAGTCGCCACCACCGCTGGAATGAGCTACCATCACTGTTGGATGAGTCATTATTACCATTGGGATGAGATACCATCACCATTGGATGAGTCATCGCCACCACTAGAATGAGCTCCTGTCACTGTTTGATGAGTCTCGACCACCATTGTATGAGCTATCGTCACCATTGGATAAGCTACTGCCACCGTGAGATGAGTTACCACCACTGTTGGATGATCTACTTCCACCATTGGATGAGCTACCACCACCGTTGGATGAGCTACCACCACAGTTGGATGAGATACCATCCTACAAACATTGTACACAAAACTGGAATTTTTTTGGAAAAGTGTTGGAATAAGACACCTTGACCTTCCAGAACACCCTAACACTAGATTTCAGAATGGAATGGACCAGAGAGGTCCATTACATTATAGCAATTACTGATTTTCATAGATTGGTAAATTATCCCTATATCAATGGAGAGGTATAAATTTCACTATGATTGGGTGTTGAATTACATGGAAATTTTAGAGATTTAGACACTCATTGAGACCCTAAATCAAATGGGCTAACAAAGAAGATGATATAAGTATGTCACCAACATCACGCTAAGTCCACTATGTTATAGGGATTTATGGATGGAAGTCTTCTAATCCATAGTATCAATGTCTCCAAATTCTAAGCTGCTACAGTAACCATAAAAAAATTCTACGCTGCTAAACTACCCTATCGAACCGTTAGAGTTGTGGTCTGGTGTGTAGTTTAGGCCACTACAATTCTACCCAACATCATATAAATCAATCCACCTACATCATTTAAACAGTTATATGGGAATAGGGAACTAATAGGTTATATAACGAAGAGCGACCCTCCTATAGTCCAATCGATACTTACCCACTTAGGGTTTGGGTGTCTTTATTCCCATACTTTTTGATGAACCTGGGTTATGGGCTATACCTTTCCCCAAATTTATATTTTATATATATTACTATTTTTTGAGGACTATCATGTTCTATATAGGTTGTATTAGTGTTGGTTTAGTTTCTATTTTCAGTTGATGTAATGTCATTGGAGTCCTAAAGCCCAATATTGTTATATGTTGTTATCTTATATGCTTACAATTACACCCTAGGGTTTAACATTCATTCCCGATACATTTTTAAACATCTTCAAGTTGTAGTGAAGATATAAGGTATGCACCTAATGTCGTTTAGTTAGATTATACATGTGTTATAGTTCCTCTTGTGTGGGCCCAAGTGGGGGTGGATTTACCTTTGATGTCATACTAGAAATTTGGGTTAGATTTTTTTTGTTTATCCCACTTTATTTTTGATGTTGTTTATTTTTTCCAAAGTATTTCTTTACTAGGTTGTGTATATCACACGTTCATGCACTTATTTTTTACACATATTATAGGTTTACGATTGGAGGATACCTACTGAGATTAATTTCTCACCCCTTTTATGTGCACCTCAGTGTGTGTGTAGACCATTATGTATCAAGTTCTAGTGGAGAGTGATTGAGAACATTGTAATTAGAATATATAAAATCAAAAAACCATATATTTTTTATCATTTAAAAGACCATTTATTTTTAGTATGAAAATAAAAACGATAACATTTTGTTCCATAATCTTTTTTCCTCAAGTTGAGGGTTTCTTTTACTATCTAGAGAAGCACATGAGAAATAAACGTACATGATTCATTTTAATGTCATAATCTCAGCCATGGATTTTTCTCTGATCTATATCCTCATCATTTAATATATCTAGATATGGATATTCAATAAAAAAAATTAAGGCCTCCATCACTTTTAGGAATCTTAAGATCTACAATAAATTATATCGACCTTTAAAGGATTATTGAAACCAATATTATTAAACATGACATCCAATGTATTAAATAATACTTTTAACTCAAACAATAATATCCAATTTTCAAATTAATTTATTAAATAAGTAATTATTCTTAAGAATCACCCAAAATATTTCAATCTAAATTTAAAGGGAAAAATTTAGAATGAAGTTTACTAAATTTCTAAAATCAATTTAACATAAGATTTCCCCAAATAATGCAGCTCTATTTTCACATACCAAATATATCAATACCTTTATCCTTTTTAATCCTTTATGAAAAACCTGCATGCTTCCTAGAGTAAAATATCTGGTTGTTGAATATATTCCTTAAATTCAAAACATCTAGTAAACCATAAAATCGCTAACCACCTTCATGATCACCAATACTATCCCATAAAAATATACATATTATTATCTCAACATCAATCAAATTTCTAGGTTTATATTTCCTA
Organism: Viscum album; assembly: GCA_963277665.1. NCBI lineage: Eukaryota > Viridiplantae > Streptophyta > Magnoliopsida > Santalales > Viscaceae > Viscum > Viscum album. Next base: position 1,825,585,321 of record OY728164.1, read on the forward strand.
GATCATGTGTTTTTTAAAATATAGACTTAGAAAATAATCAATTATCTTTGTTGCTGGTGTTATTCATCGTATGCTTCCAATTCCTTATTGAATAAGTATTGAAGTACAATCATTATTTATTTCATAACTCTTCTGACCAGTACATCGTTGATAAAATACTCTAACTAAATAATTCTTGAATCTAAACACATGCATATTAATCATTACTCTTCATCTATGGTTGTAGAATAATCTTGATCATGATCCATTATCCTCTTTTGGTGTATATTCCATGGATTCTTGAGAAATTGATTTGTATAGTGACTCACCTCCATTGAGTTGAAGCATTGAAAATTGGAAATCATTTTCATACCCTTTTAATCACAATAATTATGTCCCTTCCTCCCACACTTTTAGTAAACTCTCATTCTTTTTAATCAAGTACATGGGTATTTCTTTCAACAATTATCACATGCAGGAAAATAATTCTTTCTATTCTTTCCTTTATGATTATTTTCCCTAGTTGTACTCTTTTTCTTGTGATTCCATCAAAATCTATAATAGTTGGATAATTTTTTTTGACTCTTTAGAATATGATACTATGTCCTCATATGATGAATTTTTTTGGGAGATTTGTTCCCTTAAACAGATTTGCCGAAGACCATAAAATATATAATCATTCTAACTCTTTGGATCATGTACATTGGTGAGGTTCTAATTTCTTATGTGAGCTGTTATTTATAAATAACAACATACACTATATTAGATTATATTATTATGAAACATAATGTATATTCTCAAAACATGAGAAATACTTAACAAAAATTGAATATTTTATGGGTAGCTAATCTCATAATCATGGTTTGTTTGGATGTTTTTATATAGTTATCCTCATAGCATACCATATGGTCATATTCCCCAATCGACTTTTTTATAAATCTAGTTCCCAATGTCTCTACTAAACTTGATATAATAACAACTATAAAGACCCCGACCCCAATAGCCCAAAGGTGGTGCCTTACTTTACTACATTGGTACTGGGAATAAGAGATCGCATCCTAAAGGACAAAATATTTTACTATTATTGGTAAACAATATATATAACTGAAATTCACATTGCATTAAAAATAATTAAAATAAAAAGAATTTACTTTAGGAATTACATTCTTTTCCTTAGTATATCCCAACATAACAACCATTAAAGGCATCATCGTATCCTGGGGAAAATATAACACAAGAAATGGGTGAGCTCAAATGCTCAGTATGGTTACAAATACTGTAGAAGATATCATTAAAAAATTTGTATAAATAATATGGTAATATGAATAACAAAAACACATTCCATTTAATAAATAACTTGAGAATAATTTGGATGGAATAAAAGATGATCAAATAATTCCAAATAAATAATGAAGTGAGAATGAAACTTAACCATGGATATTCTAGTAGTCAAATAATCACATGGAATGTCAATAACTAGTCTCATAATGAGGGAATTCATAATTCGAGACATCATAAACATATCTATAAGGCCTCAGTCAAGAAGTATACATAATATGATAAGGAAAATGTCAATACCTACTCTAGTTTCTCTCATGAGATCTATTGATGAATCCAGGGGATATAGCGGGCATCACTCAACAATTACTAATTACAATACATTCCTCTTATGAAAGGGGTAAAACCTAATCAACTTATATATTCATATTTAAAGTATCATATGAAATGTAAATAATTTTCCCATACAACAATCATAATAATAAAGCATCTAAATGAATATAGTGAATAGTGTCAAAATATTACAACCCCAGTCAAGCAGACCATAAAAAAATTCAAAAAAAAAATTGGAAATTAATATCATATGAGATAATCATCAATAAACCATAGGATTCAATAATGGATTTTGACATAGATAAGATCACTAAAGAATATTGAGGAAATACCCATTTTAACAGTGATATCACTTATTCTTAAAGAGTTGTGTAATCATAAGAGGAAAAATATTCATTGAAAATATCCTTGTAATCATGTAAAGTAAGCTTCAAAAAAATTAAGGCATAATTAAAGTTGGAAAATTGGCCCATACTGTTATAAGTTTAATGAAACATTTCTTTAAAATTTTGAAAAAGGTTCTATATAAAACAAAAAAAAAAATACACTTTTCAAAAACCATTGAATGAAATTAAAAAAATCATAAAATTTCCATATAATACTTTTATATCCATATAAATAAATATTTAAAATAATATCTCTAATATTTACATGGATAAAACATTTTTGAAATTATGTCTTTAAATATTCAAAGTGTCTCATACCACTTTAAACATTTAAATCATTAGCCCCGTTAATGAATAAAATTTAACAAAACATTAAATATCATTATAATAAATAAATTCTTGATATTAAAAGTCAAAGGGTCTGTATGTACACCTCATAAAATAAGGTGAGTGTATAACATCAAAATACACCTCAATTGAATGAGATTGAGACAAAATCCCTTACCACTTTGTAATCAGTTGAACCACATGCCCCATGAAATTAATGATCGTCATATGAGACATTGAATACCATGAATATAAAAAATATTCATTATATAATATATAAAATGGAATTATACATACATCACACATAAGAAATCAGAGATGAATAAAGAATATATCTCATAGAAGTAAAAGTGAGATGAGAAACCCTTACCTTAGGTTTGATTTCCACTGTATATATCTAAAAATCATGTATAATGGTTTAAAACATATTATTAACTTAAAATAGATTCATATTAATATTTATTGTAACGTATATTGTCCTCTCATAATGTTTTACTACTCATTTATTAATATTATTTATTCAATTCACTATTTCGGGTACTAATTTCATTATTTATGATGATTTTTTTGTCATAAAAATCATGGTTCTCTTGAATAGGGTATAGATCCAAAATCTTCAAGAATATTTTATATTTCATAAATATCTTATTTTATCATTAAGTCCATTTTTATATCCATTTTTATTGTTGAAGATGGAAAATTAATTACACAGCTACGTGGAGACGGTAAACTGTACGTACGCACGTGTGATGCTTTAATTTTTTATGGGATGGATAAAAGATATAATATGACACTTTCATAATAGTAGTAACATCATTGTATATAGATTTTACTAGATTTATTATTTTATAAGGAAAAAACACCAGAGGAGTAAGTAAAAGTAGAAATGAATTTAAATGAGATGGTAAAAATGATTACCTATTCTTTGGAAGACTTAAAGATAGAATATGATAATTTCAAAATAATAATAACATCTTTGTATATATATTTTACTAGAGATATTATTTTATAAGAAAAAAAAATGTGGAGTAAGTAAAAGAATAAATGAATTTAAATGAGTTGGTAAAAATTATTTACTATTCTATGGAAGTCTTATATTAGATCTCTTATAAAAGGATATTGAGTTAGACTATTTGAGTACCAAGGCCTCCACAACATAGATTAGGATTTTATTAGGATAAATATAAAAAATTTGGTTCATCTATAAGTCTCATGGTTGTGAAATGAAATGAATTAAGGATCTCCATTCTATAATTGTGGTTAGGGGAAGCCAGAGAAAACCTGAAAATATTAAATTGTAATAAATTAATTTTCTATCCAAATTATAGAGTCCCGTGTTTTTTAACCAGAATAAAAAGTGAATGTTTTTGATCTTTTTTAATTACAAAATGGTTCATTTTTTAAACTGAGGTTTGGAACGTAATTTTGATAGTTGAAACCTTTCAAACTGATGTTGTTGGACTTGGGTGAAGGCCTATGAACTTTATCAAGTTTCCTGATGAGTTTTATGAGCACTAGAGCAGAAAATATAGGTTTTAAAGGATCTATAGAGGGTGAACAGTTTTTCTGAAACCTATACGGACCGTAGAAGTTACTCTGTGTCTTGTTTCAGGTGGAAAGAGGTTGTCGCTGGTCCCTTCCAGGTGATTTCTGGACGCTGGGTCTGAGGTGACTCTCCTATATATACATAGGTAAGTATAATGATATATGGGTTCCCCCTTTTCTGTATATTCATCCATGGAAAGGAATACATATTTATGGGTGTTTGTGTACCCCTATATATATATATGAAAAATGAAAATGTAGATGAGTGGATATAGGTATAATCATATAAGTATATATATAATGATCATCTTACACATTTTATGGCCATTCAGGTGTGTGCATAGGGGTTATGTGTCTTTACATGTGTGTGAAAGTGCATATAATCAATGTGGGATTAGAAACTTCTACTTATAGAGAACCATGATCAGATTGTTTGGCTTGGTTCCACCCAGAGGTAGGGCCCCTTTCCATGTCCTCAAATTTTATAATTGTTTTAACAAACAGCTTGCTACACTTTTGTTAGAATTAAATTTATGCAGTGATGTATTTAGATTAAATTCCTCTTAAATGTGAATTTAACCGGTTTCAAGGTTTAACTGCTAAATTTAATAAATTATTTGTGGGATAAGCAATATCATGATTTTATAATAAAACTCCTCCAACGGAGGTATGATTTCTTCAAGATAAAATTAGTTAATAGACTTTTCTGATTTCTTGGCTTGTTGTATTGATATTTATTTATTGCCTTAATTTTTAGTTTGAAATATGAAATGTTTAGGAAATAACCCCTAATGGCATTAGAATAATGTATTTTTCCTTGTTAAATGATTATAGAGAAAAGGCACCATCTATGATCGTGGTCCTATTTTTAGATTGGAATTACTCGTGCAGGTGATTTCCTAATTCCATTGACAGCTCATAAGTGACCAATAGGTCCATATGATTACAATTGACATTATTTGGTAAGTTTAATGAATTTAATGAAGTGAAATGGTTAATGCATGATGATTAAACTTCAAATGATATAATTTAATTATTTTGAATGTATTGGATGTTATTAACACCTTGGTGACACATGGATTCTCAAGTAGGAATACCATGGCTGGACATAATGGTTTATCATACTTATACCATGGCTGAAAAATGGATTCCCATGTTGGAATGTCATCGAAGGACTCATTTTCATAAATGAATAATAGGTTGGATTTCTGCATCACCCTTTACCATGTTAATAGAAGGTAGCAGAGTGAAAATTAATTATTGAATATGTATTAAATGGATTAAATTAATGGTTTCACACTACTCAACCTTATGAAAATAATGAGAGGAAATTATTGAACCAAATGAAATATTATGTGACCTCATTATCAAATAGAAATGCCTTGACTCGTGTTCACCTTGTATTCTTATCGGTGAATTCATTGTGCACTCGGGAACCCAATTCCTATACAGGGATGTAGCTTTCTTAGGATGAGACCAACCTAGATCCTAATCCATATGTATACCTATATGCCTAATATGACAGAGTAGGATCCTTCACATAGTATTAAACGATTCCTTGGATACACTCCTTGGATACATCATTGAAATGTAGGTTCCACTGTTAATGCCCACAGGGCCCGGTCACTTCTTAGCCCAATATTACATTGGATTATCATGTTGGATTTGTTATGTGTATAATTGTTGAATTCCGTAGACTATGATCCTTAAATTACAATCCTACCCTCAGTCGGGAAACAATTATTACTGAGTTGGATACCCTTGTGGTCTACTTAACCTTGGTTGTTTCCTTAGGACTTCACTAGTAGATATCATTACAGGTTTCCTTGTTTCATCTTGAAACCTTCACTATTTTTAATAGGTGAATTATTTATAAATTAGTCATACTCAATTACTGAACTGGTTACATGTTTAGACACTAGACAAGGGTTTAAGGTGGTATATCTATCAGGTGTCCCATAGGAACCTGGACAGACGATGTTATTTATTTTTTTTGTTATTATTTTTCATACCTACACACTGTTTAATCTATATTACATTATTAGGATTGGGCTACACATCGATGGGTGTTGGCCTACTAAGATTTATATCACACACTCTACTCGGGTACCCTTGGTACTTGGGTAGACCATATATTTGTAGGACCTAGGTTGTTTGATATGTTTATCATACTTGGAGTTAGGAGAAGAGGACTGAGCTAGAGCTCGGTATTCTCAAGGAGATCGCCCGTGGGGATCTACTATATTTTACTTGTTTTTGTATTGTATTGGAAATAATGTTGTAATGTTTATCACATTAATATATGTATCATCACCATGTCATGCATTCATATATTGTTTAAACTGACATTGGGAACTTTTATTAAATTGAATATAATAATTTTTCTTCCATTTCTTTATCATTTCTACTTAGTGATTCCATTGTTGAATCTTATTTACTATATTATACCACTTCACAACTCTGATAAAAGGTTATAGACTCCCCAATATAACCTATTGAGACCCACACTTTTAGTTGGTAGCCTCTGGTGTATGGGGAGGCATGCTTGAGCCCATGTGGTGACCGGTCAGGCCACCGTCGTAGTAGTAAGTCGGGTCAAGATGTTACAAAGTGGTATCAGAGAAGGTTAAATTTTTTTCTTTATCTTGTTGTTTGGGAGGGTAGACAGGAGACTAGAAATGTGTCATCACTTGGATAAAAGGCATGTTTGGGACTGATCACCCCACGTATAGGAAATGACTAAGTGTCCATGGTTGGTATTATTGAATATTTTGTTCATTGATACATTTTATTTTATTTCACCATGAGTGATTGGTTTAATTTCTTCTACATATGATTTATGAACTTTATTGAATTTTACCCTAGTCTTGAAATGGAAAGGATGAAACATAGTATGCATTATATTAAGCACATAGAAATTCACATGCCATGCATAATGGAATGTCATGTAGTTGCAGATGTAGACCGCTTGATGTTCTAGATTGTTTTCCTCGAATGTATTTCATGAATTATATTTAGAGAGTATGTTTTGATAATATATTTAATATAATTGGGTGATAATATTCCATGATTCTATTCCAAATAGAATTCTATCTATGATTAGATTTTACGATGACACGCCTTGACTTTTTGATATATAATTGGATTCTTTTCTAAATATAATGGTAGTGATTATTTCATGATCCGGTTTTTAGTTGTAAGGTTTATAAGCACCTTATAAGTGGGAAAAGGTAACTGGTGTATTCGAACCCTAGTAAAAGGATTATAATGTTTAACTATAAAGTGAAATTGGTTGTTAAATGGGATCCAATTTCTAAACTATAAAGTGATGGGAACATTATAGGTTGTTAAATGGACACCCATATGTTTGGACCATTGTTTTTTAGTATGTTGAATTTTGAAATGTAATTTGTTTCAATTTATGGTAGCCAATTTTCAATCTATTAAGTGTATGGGAGTTTCCTGAATTAATAAAATGGAAACCCATATTAAATTTAATGACATTCAATACCTTTAGATTTTTTTAAATGTAAAAACTATTTAGTTTTAACATGAAATGAATTGGTTAAATGCTTAAATGTGAAATTGGATCCTAGTAGGTATGATGCAGATTTTTTTTGAGATGACCCGATATGGATGTATGAAGTTTTAATGACTTGAAAATTGATATTGGGTTTCATTTTGATGAATCTAGGTAGGATAGAATGGGACACTTGTAGGTTTTTTTTGTCTATAAAAGTGAATTTAGATGCTAGAATTACTATTTATGATGGGATGTTAATAAATGTTTAATGGTTTGTTGATTATTATTTTTCATCATAGAGTCTAAATGAGGGAAAAAGGAAATAACTTACTCCAAATAGATTCATCCTTTGAAGAAACATCAAAAAAACAACAAAGGCATGAACAAGGATTCATTTGTGCATCGGTCATGCAAGTTCCACCAAGGTCACGCAAGTATACATGCGCACCACATTTTGGTCACACATGTGACTTCCGGGCCCTCTTTGATTTCCGCCCGGGGTCTTTAGCTATATATAAATACCCCCGGTGGGCCCCCCATTTCGAGGACACAAATTTTCCAGAACCTTAGATTTGAGCTCCCAGCGCCCTAGTCTCTTCTCAAAACTTCTGAACACTTCTACGGTAATTTATTAAATAGATATGAAGATCTAAAGAGATGGAGTAAGGCTTAAGTGTTTAAACTCATCAACAATTGTGCGCCTAAGTGGCCAGCCCTTAAGGGACATGGATACACTTGCGCGTCGCCTTACCCCTTCAGCAGAACTTGCATGACATTCTTCTAGAAGCCTCTAGGGATAGTACTAAGGGCTTGAGCCAAGTCTCGCCCAATTATTACCCTAAGAGTTGATCATCGTGCATGTACCCATTTGTCGCATAAGTATACTTGTGTGACTAGGACTTGCGCGCCCACGCAAGACTTGCGCGCCCACGTAGTAATTGTGCACCACATTCTTTTTGGGTGCCCCTCATTCCTATTTCACCTCTCTTATGCCTATCCGCCTATCCTCTTCATGATTAAGACTTCATAACTCTTTCCAAATCCATTCATGGCATTATTTCCTTGTTTGATTCCTTATCTGAAAGGAATTTCGTGGAACATATATCAAAATCTAGTGATTTACATATCTTTATATCACTAAGGTTACCGATTTCAATCATTCAACTTCATCATTTAATATGAAAGAATCCCTAACCTGGGCCTCCTCCTCAGGATTAATCCCCAGTCCATGTTCTCTTAATTTGGGAATCCTCCTTAAGAGTAAGCCCCAAGTCCCCTAATTTGGGCATCCTCCTTAGGAGTAAACCTCATGTCCATTAACCTGGGCTTCCTTTTCAGGAGTAATCCCCAATCCAAAATTTCCCAAATCTAGGCATCCTCCTTAGGAGTAAGCCCCAAATTCTCAAATTCATAATTCCCCTTTACCTGGGCTTCCTTCTCAGGAATAATCCCTTGTTCTCAAGTCCCTTTACCTGGGCTTCCTTCTTAGGAATAAGCCCCAGTTCTCAAGTCCCTTTAACCTGGTACTCCTTCTTAAAAATAAGCCCCAATCATAATTTCTCTTAACCAGTCTTAATATTTTTGATTTGGAATTCCTCCTCATGAATAAAACCCAATAATAAGACCCCTCTAATTTGGGCATCCTTCTCAGGATAATGTTCTAAATTAAGTATCCAAATCTCCATAAAGCACATATACCTTTATGGACCTTGTTCCTGAAATTATTCCCTAAAGTAAATCACAAACCTAATCTTCATCTCTCTGGGTTGTCACACATACATAAGCCCCACATTATTTCTCATGATTATCATATTTCATGGCACAATTGTCTGGTTATACCAATACCTATTGTTTCTCACACTGAGCATGACTCATGTGAGCTTAGAGTGTAAAAGTAATTATGTCATCTTTCATTGGGCCATCAATCATTCATAAACCTCATACTTATTTACTAAAACTACGTGGGTTCTGATTCCATTTCTAAACAAGGATACGTAGGTATCCCATCTGTGGGTACAATCCCAACTATGAAATAATCCATTTCCTTTTGAATGACAATAAACTTCAAGTGCCCCACTGAGTGGCTTAAAAACCGGTATGGTCATCATAATTACCACGAGATATCTGTATAATATGATAAAGGATAACATTGACTAAGAATTTCTAACAAATACAGGTTGTTCTCTATAGATGAAAAACCTCTAATACAAATTAAAAGATTCTATAAATTTCATACATATCAGTCATTGATTGAAAGTTCTAAAGGAAAGCTCATTCTTATACTTGGTAATGTAATAAGGATTCACGAACATATCTCAAATCTATAAAGAGAGTCATCAACTAGACAATAATTGCCCTCTAAAAGGTTTGATGAGTCCGACCTCCCATCCTCTCAACCAATGAAAATTCATAAGCCTCATCAGTCCACAACTAATGAGCACCTACCTTTGGAAAGTAGGTCCAAATGGATATGGAATCATTGGATGTTTCTCGTTCTATGAACAAACCTGTTAGAAACCGATTGGAATGTTTGAACCTTTAATCAACGAGGTCATCCCCAATTCTAGAAGAACAAAATGGTGAACCTGACGTGAATCCTTAACCAAGTTAAAATTATGTTTTAATTATTTGTTTGGTCCCTACTTAAACACAATGAGAGGGCCAACAAAGCAATAAATAACATATGTGATCATGCGAAAGTTGTAGTGGCTGATTTTATCTTGATTATGTCTATTATATCGAGCATGCACTCTTTTCCAAGATCTTCTGTGTTACATAAATGTCTTCTCTGAAGTTCACACATGTGAATACCTCTGCTACGAATGCCACTGATACTACTCCTGTTGGATCATCGCCCGCTCTGAGGATGACATCACCTACTCAGCATCTTCAACGTTGGGTATCAAATGAGCTGGTTAAGGAGTACCATCAAAATGGTACTATACTGACTCTGGAGGCCGCCCGACAACCCCTTCCACTTCAATAATCCAACCTGGTTGTCCAGAAAGTGACGACCAGCAATCAAGAAGCTGGTGGTTCCAACCACCGTTTTCAATCGTTTCATGTCGTTATCCCTGGAATGCAATCACCAGTCCCTCCCATATTCAGGGGAGGTGAATGAGAAGGCCCCTCAGGGCCTTAATTAATGAAGACAGAAGTCATTCTTGAGGGATTCCATCAACAATCACCACTAAACTTGTGTGATAGTACGCCCTCAACAAGATGAGGGTATCGTCTCTAGGTGTTCGGCTTAGGATCCTCAAACCCGAGCAGGCAATAGAAATCGCTAGAGGTAAAATCTGTTTAATAGTGAGTAGGTTATCATATCTACCATTTCTGGAGGAATCCACCAACCTACCTTGGTGGAAAGCAACGAGGGGGCACATAAACCCGTCCGTTTTAATTCTTCTATCCTGCAGACTCGTCTGGCAGCAGCACGCCAATCCTGCCAGGAAATTCTAGTGGTGTACTATAGACAGGAACATACACCTATTTTTAAATCATCAGATGGTTAGCAGACTCGTCTGACTACATATGATGAAGCCCTCCAACCCAATATGTTCACAACTAGTAAACAGGAACATACACCTGCTTATACTCATTAATCCTGCCAGCAGCCTCATCTGTCGGTATTGAAGGAAGCTCATCAACCACGTTCGGCGGAGTGCAATCAGCAGGCACAAACACATGCTAGTATTGATCAAGCCTACCAACAGTCTTAGCTGGTAGCACTCAGAGATGTTAGTTAGAAAGCTCCGACGTCAAATAGGAGGCAGTCTCAACTCTCTACCCCCACACATGAGTACTTTGAGGATTCACGAACAGGAAATGGAGGACAGGAGCAGGAATATACACCTACTCCAAGAACAGAATGGATGTATATCCTCGTTCTAGTAGCTAAAGTCACCAAGCACATTCTATCAATGGTGAAAGAGTATAAGAAAATCCCTGCTCATATCCTGGATGCCTGTCAGGATATTATAATATCTTTAGCAACATCTCAAGGAAAGACACATAAATGTGTCCCTACCAGTGGAGTGACACATCAATATATCACTCCAGAACAGACACACACCTTTGTTCTAGCCCAAGAGAGTTGTGGGGCGTACTTCCCCATATCATACAGACAACCAAGTCAGGCACATACACCTGGTTTGAGTGGAGATAATCAGCCTAACCTGATCATTTCTCCTGAGCAGACACATACACCTTCCAAATTGAGTAAGAAGGCATCTAAGAAGAAGACTCGTCCAACACAATCCAGAAATCAAGGGCCAATATGTAATCAGGCCTTACTCGATGCTGGTGTTCTTGATTCAATCAGACAATTATCTGTTACAACTCAAGATTCTTCTCTCTCATTTCCCAATAGAGGGAACATTAATGCCGAAAGCCTTCATCAGACACTTCCTCATGAAGGCTTCCTTCATGACAGTTCGGTCGATCTCGAAATTTCATCTTCAGATGAGAGCCACAGTAACTGTCTGTGTGGTTAGAAGATCAAGGAGCAAGTGGTATCATCTTTTGCTGTAACCCACCATGGTGGTCCTTCCCCATGATGACGAATTTAGCTGCGAAAGCCCTCTCTATAGTAGTAATTCTCATTTCCTGGACAATTATTCAGTGGAACTGAAGTGATGAAGAATCCCTCTTATCTTGAGGAACATGCAAATGTGAAGCCAGTCATCTCTGATGCTTTACCATCTTCAAGTGAAATACTTTCTCAATCAGATGACAGCCCAGGGTGTAGGTCATTATCTGAACCACTCCGGGGTCATTTATCTTCTAGGTTGATCAGTGAATTCTTTACCAGTCTTGTTGAATCTGATGAAGCAACAATGAAGCACCAGCTCTGGTCTAAACAGGTAGAAGAATCGTCATTGAATGATAAAGAGTAAATTCTGAACATGAGAAAACAACTGGTGAAAGGTGAAGTTCCAGTCATGTTTTGGCCTTTGGCTGACTCTCACTATGACATTCCAGATATGTTGACAGAAAATGGGATTCATGATATTCATCTCAACATATGGAAAACTCATTGTCAGTTGATAAAGAAATTATTTTCTTATGATGAATATGAAAATCATGGTAAGATAATAGAAGGGTTACAACACCAAATTGACATGGAATTTCTATTAGTTTCTCGATCTCTGAAAGCTGAAAAGTAGTAGAGATCCCTTCAGCGTTCATACCTCGGCGCACTAAGAATATTGCGCCAGTTAATTGCCAATTCCCCATCTAGTATTCATATCAGAGGATGGGGTGTTCATGGAGCACTACATTTCACTGTGTTCTCCAATAAAAAAATCCCACTAAAGGTGGTTTCATGCAATGTTATATCCTAAAATTGGCCACATCTAGCTGGTTTTGTGAAAAATCAATGGCTTCCCATGAACAGGCCTCAACTTGTTGTTCTCAAAGTTAGGTGTACAGTGTAAAATTTGTTGAATTACTCCTGCATCAAGCCAACGATAATATTTAACATGCCTCTCGTATGGGGAAAACACATCATCAAGTGACAAAAGTGTCATAAATCATCCAACGGTCTTCCAAACCGGGTGATAAAATTGGATGTCGATTAATGCATCCAGATAATTTCCAGACTAAGGTCCGCAAGATCAATAGAGTTTTTAAGAAAGTCTCAGAACTAGAATGTCAAGAACCGCCTAGGATTTCATGACTGGGGAATCTTTTAGACCAACCCTCAGAATCAATAAATAGGATTTGAGGAGTTGAGCAGGAATAGAAGGAACAGCCTCAGTCCACTAAACTGGGGACTTTTCAAATCCTCAATCCCTCCCTCAGAGAAAGTCATTCTTCTCTCAATTAGGGAAGAAGACCCAAGAGGAACGAAGAGAAAAATAATCATAAGATTCTCTCCAAATTACGGTTTTCCATGAAGTTCCAGAAGAATCAAATCAACAGAAGGAAATGTCATGTCATGTGCATGGAAGAAGACAATATCACAGAAATGCTGATAGAAGGGATTCAATGCACAATGCATTAATTAATATCATTAATGCCATTATTGAGGATCCACCAGATGAGGCTCACTTAGAGGGATCAGATGAAGAGGTTCCTGCTCAAGAAGTTGTACACACAGACACAAATGAAGAATGTGTGCATACATGAAATCAAAGGCTTACCCAAAATCTGGGTTCATTCAAATAATCCACTTACCCCTCTCCAAAAGTGATCCAACAAGGGGAATGGAAAGAATCAGGTTGCTTCCCACAATTCCTCTGGAGAAGGCCAATCGCTCTCACCAGAGCAATGGTTTGCACAACAGGAGGAAGAAATGAAGGAATTAAGGAGGATGAATGCAGAACTACATCAAGGTAGTCATCCTCCTAAGCATGATAGTGTCAGTCAACCTAGGGAATTTTTTGCGGATAATAAAATTGATCAATAATATCCTCCATCATCAGTACACCCTCACAAGTCTAATCCTACAGGTCATGTGCAACAACAATTGGTAATGCTACCATCAGTTGCAGTACCAGCCGCCATACCTGTACAAGCTCCAGTCAGTGCACCTGCTCATGTCCAAGTTCAACTGGATGTTTCTCAAATGTTAATAACTACTATTGAGTCATTGACAGCTCGGTTGGAAGCTATGGAGATAAAGCGTGCTCAAATTCAACCATAAAAGAGAGCTTACCCAGAATGGATTGATGATATTCCTCCCCAATCAAATTTTTCAACTACAATATTCCCAATCATTAATGGTTCGGGAGACCCAAAGAAACACTTAAAACATTTTGTTTCTCATTGCGATCCTATGATGGGAACCCCTCAGCAACAAGAATCAGTTAAGATCAGGTGTTTTGTACAGTCATTACAAGGGCCTGCTTTTTTTTGGTACACAAGCTTGCAATCCCGGTCAATTACCGGATGGGAAGATCTCCGTCAGCCATTTCTTCTTCAATTCAGCTCAACTTTTCCAAAGACAATAGTTTTTTATCTTAAAAATTGTAAGAAAAGGTAGAATGAAATGGTTTCAGATTTCATTTCTCGTTGGAAGGGATTAACATATTCCCTGATCTTAGCACTCCCTCAAGAGGAATTGATGCCAATATGTGTGGAAACTTTGCGTGATGAGTTGTGCATGCCGTTGATCCCAGTGAAATACACAGGATGGTTTGCAGACCATACTTCGATCACTCAGTAGATTGGAGATTGTCTTACAAAGACTAAGGATAAAACTCCTGTAATTCCATCTGCTCTAGGAAGGAGAATGGGTAGAGCAGAGACTGCTACAGTCATGCTTAAACAAGCACCTAAACCTGCTTCTACTTCAAAACCTTCATCTTCCCAAAGGGCTCCACCTTTTGAGTGTCAGCAACAGAGGTCGTTTCATCGAGATGATAAAATAGAGCAAAGATGGAAATAGTTTGATGAGTTGAAGAGCAATGTTTATTCTTTCCAAAATAAACAAGTTCCTAGTTACTTTATTTTGGCTTTGGAGAATAATTTGGTTCAACTACTAAGGCCCAAAAGGCCAAACAAGGAAGGAGATGAAGACCGTCCCAATTATTACCCATTTCATCAGATGTTGGGGCATCCCATTCAAGAGTGTTTTTCTTTAATGACCTCCTGTAGAAAATGGTTGAATTAAGAAAAATCAAATTGAAGGGTTCTTCAGCTCATGTATCATGTGTTACTGCTATAGATCAAGAGGAAGGAGGCGAGTGTCAATAAGTCAAAAGAAAAAACAAGTAGATATATGATGATTGTATGGTCATAAAAATGGTCAACCAAACTCATGCAATTTTGAGAATGCAATTAAAGAATCCAATTGTGTCTTCTGTTGTAAATGTCTCAGTGAAACCTCCATCAAAAGAGAAATCCTCAAAAGGGCATCATAATTCACGAAAAGAAGAAGAATCAGAAGAATATGAGTATGTCTCAAAGCCCATGTTGTCTTTGAATCTGGAAGATTTCGTGTCATCTACTTCAATGTCATGGGAATCGCCCCACCAAGAAACACATCCTAAATTGGCTATTCAGGCAGAGTCTTCATCAGATGAGGAGTTGATCTTCAGTTCTGTTAATATGATTCACTTAATGGATCCTTATGCTAGTCGTAGTTTCGATTTCGATGATCCTGAATTCCCTATATCAAACAGAGGAATTAGAGAAAGTTCTAGGGGTCTGGGATATAGAGGAAGACATGGATATCCCAGAAGCCACTATTCCAATTCTACCCCTGCTAGAACTGTGTATGCAACAGAAACTCATGGCAAAGCCCTTCAGCGATCTCAACAAGAACAAGCATGTTCTTCCACTAATAGCAGATTCATTACTGGCACAGTTATTCTGGAGGATAGGTTAGAGGTTCCACCTTCATCCTCCCAATGATTAAATGGATCTAATCGGTCCAATTTTCCAGATCCAGGAATATTGAAAACTCATATCTTGATACAAGATGCATCTACTTGCAAAGCATCAACTTATAAGGCACCTACTAAACCACATGTTCATGTTTGCAACTAAAATTGATGCCGCTAAAGTCTACCACGTAGAGAATAATCCTGCAGAATGCCATGTAGTGATATCTTTTACAGATGAAGATGAAGATGATGTCATGAATGGGCATATTAGACATTTGTACTTATCTAAAAAGGTCAATGGTGTAGACATCCGAAGAGATTTTATTAATAATGGTTCAGGACTCAACCTCATCCCCACTCGTACACTTCGTCGATTGGGACTCTCCGAATCTGATTTATCTCCTTCTACTTTGATGTTTCATGTGTATGATAAAAATTAACAAGAACCACTAGGCGATATTACACTCAGAACTCAGTTTTGTGACCTTGTATCCAATTCAGATCTTATGGTTGTTGATCACGAAACAGCCTTCAATATTTTTCTTCGAAGACCCTGGCTACATCAACATGCAGCTAGCCATTCATCATACCATCAATGTCTTAAATATTGTTTTGATGGTCAAATTGGGACATTGTATAGTGATAAATCCCCATTCAAGACATGTTAATCTCAATACATTGTGGAATAATTCTATCACATGAAGGGAGAGGATAATTCCACAACAAAGGAGGTAACCATGTTTAATTCTCAATTTGGTTTGGAAAAGATTCCAGTAAATCCATTTACACATGTGAGTTCAGATTATGTGTTGCCTATCAGTCAAATTGACAAGGTAGACCCAAATCAAAATACTCTTATAGAAAGATCCATAATTTCAATAATGGTAGTTGAGCTAGACAGCATGTGAGAAATTGGGGATCCACTAAGTAATTATGAAAGCCCAAATGGGGATTTCTTCATTTAATTTTCTGAAATCTAGAAAGTATATACTTCTCCAACTAGGCTAGATGAAGTAATAGAAACATCAGAGATGAATGATGATGTTGATTCTCAATCCATTATCTCCTCTTTATTACCCAAGGAAGACCCTTCATCATCAATCGAGTCAGAAATGGAAGCATCTTCTTCAAGATGATCAAATTTTAACGTCTTTTCTTATCATGGAAATTCAGCTTCATCACCTACTATGCAAGTAGAAAAAGAAGAGATAACACATGTTTAAGAAAAAGAGAAAGATTTCAGAGATGCTCCTCCAGCATTTGAAGAGGGTATCTCTACCACCGTGGATGAACTCAGAGAAATAAATCTAGGCACCAAAGATGATCCATGCCCCACATTAATTAATGCGGCCATGATTTTGAAGAACAAGAGATGTATATTTCATTTTTAAAGAAAAATCGAGACATATTTTCTTGGAACTGTACAGAGATGCCCAGGCTTGATCCTGATGTTGCTACTCATCGTTTGGGTTTGTGAGAAGAACGTCAATGATTTAAGAAAGCTCTGAGATGAACACATCCAACTTATGCTTCCGAAATTGAATCTAAAGTGGATAATCTTATCAAAGCTAAATTCATCAGATATGCTCAATATCCAAAGTGGTTGTCTAATATATTCCCTGTGATGAAGAATAAATGTAAATTTATATTTTTCATTGATTTCAGATATCTTAATTGGAATTTTCTAAATAATGATTTTCCAGTTCTGATTATCGAACTTGTAATCGATGCAACAGCTGGCTATGAATCACTTTCCTTCATGGATGGATATTTTAGATATAATAAAATCTGAATGGCTACATAAGATGAAGAATCCACAGGCTTTAGATCCCCTCATGGTGTGTTTTTCTATCTGGTAATGCCCTTTGGCCTAAAGAATTCTGGCACAACATATCAGCTTTCCATGCATCATATCTTTATACCATTTTTAGAAAATTCCATTGAATATTATTTGGGAGATTTGGTGGTTAAATCCAAAAATTGGTCTAATCACTTGGATGATTTGGAAATCATATTCTATAATCTTCGACAGCATAATTTGAAATGAACCCCTTAAAATGTGATTTTGGGGTAACCTCAAGACAATTTCTCAGCTTTGTTGTATGTCATCATGGTATCGATGTTGATCATGAGAAGATCATGTCAATCCTTGGTATGTCACCTACTCAAAATTTGAAATAATTGAGAGGTCTTCAAGGACACTTAGCATATATTCAGCGTTTCATCGCCAATGTGGTAGGCAAAAGTTTACCCTTCACCAAATTGATGAAGAAGGGAGTTACTTACTAGTGGACTGAAGAATGTCAGAATCATTCGATATTCTCAAGAAATACCTCTTGAGTCCACTGGTACTAATTCCACCTGTTGAAGGAAGACCACCTATCCTCTATGTGACAGCCTTAGAGTGATCATTGGGTGCTTTTATTGCTCAGAAGAATGGTGCTGGGAATGAAAACAACCTCTAATATCTTAGTCGAACTATGCTGGAAGCAAAAACCCAATATTCAAGTTTTGAGAAGTGCTACCTAGCATTAATCATTGCAGTTCATAAATTGAGACACTACCTGCAACATCACGAGGACCAGTTGGTATCTCGCAATAACCTGCTCAAATTCATCCTTAGTCATCCAATGCTTACAGGACGTCTGGAAAGGTGGGCTATTATTCTGCAGCGGTTTGATATCCAATATGTGTCTCAAAAGGCAATAAAGGGCCAAGCTCTTGCCAATTTCCTTGATGAACATCCTTCAGTATAATATACATCTTCAGATATTGAACTCCAAGATGAGGAAGTCTTCTCTATTCATGATAGTCCTCAAGAATGGGAAATGTACTTCGATGGTGCTTCCAGAAGTCCAACAGGAACGAAGATGGGAGATCCTAAACTCAACAGAGTTGGGATAGAAATTTTTCTTATTTCCCTAGAAAAGGAAGTGTTACCCTATTCCTTATTATTGTAGGAGGGTGGTACCAACAATGAAGCAGAATATCAAGCCCTCATTGCAGGCTTGGTGTTGGTGCTTTAGGCACAAGTGAATCACCTAAAGGTGAAAGGTGATTCAGACCGGGTAATCAAACAAGTCAATGGGGATTATGCAATCAGAAAAGAAGAATTGATCACTTTGAATGATTACATCAGAGGGTTAATGGCGGAATTTCCTATGGAACTGACATTTTCTTATGTCCTGCGATCACAAAATGCTCATGATGATGCATTGGCTAACATAGCCACAGCTCTAGCAGATCCAAATCGGGATGTGACAAGCATCTGTATTGCCCACCGTTGTACTGTTTCACCTTATGTTAGAACTAGAACAGAGGAAATCAATGAAATTAGACCCATTCCTGAGCCATATGGTCATGTTACAGGTTGGATGACACCTATCAGGGAATACATTCAAAATGGAGCACTTCCACCTGATAGAGCTAGGAAAGAACAAATCTAGGGATGTGTTGTCAATTTTACCCTTTATGATGGCCCAGATCACCTAGAGAAAATTCCCTATAATAATGGTTTTTATGGAGTTCTCTTCAGATGCATTGATGGGGAAGAGACAATGGTTGTCATGAAAGAAGTACATGTAAGAGATTGTGGTGCCCAACAGTTTGGGAATAAACTATCTGATCAAATTCGAAGGCTTTGATACTTTTGGCCCTCAATGATACAAGATTGTTTTGATTTCATGATGAAGTGTCATTCTTGCAAGGTACATTCCAATTTCATTCATTATCCTCCATAGTTTCTTCATACAGCTAAATACTCATGGCCATTTTCCATGTGGGGAATGGATGTGGTGGAACCTTACCCTCTAGCTACATCCAAGCAGTTTAAGTATATTCATACTGTTATTGACTTTTTTTCCAATTGGGCAGAAGAAATAACTTTCAAAGAATTTAGTTCTAAAAGCATTGTTAGATTCATCAAATCAAAAATAATTAGTAGATTTGGTGTCCCTCATACCATATTGACGGAAAATGGAACCAACTTCTGTTCATCCGAGGTAAGGAGGTTGTATCAAGAATACAACATGAAATCCAATCATTCATCTCAGTATCATGCAGTGGCCAATGGCTAGATAAAAGCCTTCAACAAGACTCAGTCAAATATACTGCAAAAGATGGTGGATAAAGATAAGAAATCATGGCCTGACAAACTCTTTCACGCTTTATGGTCTTATCATACCACCACCAGCACTGCAACGCGGTCAACTCCATATTCACTGTTATATGGAACGAAAGTAGTCTTTCCCATTGAAGGTCAATTACCTTCTCTTAGAGTTTCCATTTGTGATAAATCATCTACAGAGGAACAATATTGAAAGAAATTGGATGAATTGAAACGATTAGATGAGAAAAGATTGTGCACCTTGATCCACTTGGAAGTCTATAAAAATAGAATAGCATGAGCTTTCAACAAAAAAGTTCATCTTCTTTCATTCACTCAGGGAGAATTGGTATTGGTTCTCAGAACTCCAATGATACCAGGAAATAATCCTCCCAAGCATAAACCAAAATGGGAAGGACCTTATTCAATATATAAGGTCTACTCCAATGGAGCATATTCATTAATCTCAATGGATGGAGAACTTATCACGACTCCAACCAATGCCATATTTCTGAAGAAGTATTTTGTATAAACACAAAACACATCATTTTGTGGTCCATGTAAATTACCTTAAACTATTTGCATGTCCCTTATGTCCAGCAAGACATTAAACTGCACCATTCACGATCCATTAATACGACCTTAAACTATTTTCACCATCGTTCAACATGACGTTAAACTGTGAAAAAGTCCCTAATACGTCCAACATTATGTTAAACTATGTCATCTTTTGTCCATACTTCATGACATTAAACTGCACAGTCCCCCTTTTGTCCAACATAACGTTAAACTATATTGTCCCCATCATCCTAGATACATGATGCTAAACTATGCAGAAGTCCCTTAATACGTCCTATATAATATTAAACATTATTTTGTCCATGCTATATCACACTAAACTATGCAGCACCAATAGTCCTCACCATAAGAATTTAAATTGCATTGTCCCTTCATATGTCCTACACAAAATTAAACTATGCATCGTTAGGGTTATTGCTACCTCTTGTTTCGCACACCGAGTATGACTCGCGTGAGCTTAGAGAAAACTTCAACCATAACACCCTCTCTGGGCCACTAACCATGTGTAAGTCCCAACACCATTTTTTAGTTCGTTGTTCTAAAAAAACAACTTGATCATTAATTCATTCTTTTATTAAACTATTAAGACTTTGATCCTTTCCTTCTAGGCTGGGTACATAGGCAAACTCTTAAGGTTAAAGCCCAAAACCAATATCTTCACATTGGTTCACTTTTGTCTTTTCTATATGACGTTAAATTGTACAACACTTTTCTCCTGTATGACAATAAACTATGACATTCCTTTGATACCCTCACCTGATGGGGAATCATTATTTACATTGATTTCCAATCATGTTATATTCTAATGACTACATGCATACATGGTAATTCCTAAACCATTTAACTTGGGTCGAACCATCATTACACTAATGTCCCCTTTTCACCCTTCACTTGTACGAACCAAATCTGTACAGAGGGTATTTCCAGAACTACGTGGGCTTGATTCCCAACCTTATGGGATACGTAGGAATATTCGAGTGTCCCTCGAATCCATCCCCAAGTCTTTTGGGCCTAACCCCAAATTCCACTTTCAGTCCCTCGGCTGAAAAATCCCTGTGAAAACACACACAATGTATTCCTTATTATTGTCTGAGTTCTATGACCCTAAACTAGGATCTCCCATAATCTTGTCCCACATGATGTTAAACTATACTTTAATAAATGTGTATGGCTTGATTCCAATTATTATGGGATACGTAGTGCAGTCCAGCATCTCAATTCAGGACCCAACCACCACATGATTATGGTTAGCATTGGTCTGTGTATCGTTAAATACATTAGACAATACCCAGTTTTATGTGTCATAATCCTAACCTTAAATATTTTCAGATCATCATAATCCTTTTCTTGACTTCTGGTTACAAAATGTTTGATACCTATGAATTCTTTTTCCTGACTATGCAGTACGTTCCCTTAGGAAGCCTTGCATAAGTAGTCTATATAACAGATCTGTCAGCCAAAAGATGCTATTACGTGACTATGCAGCCAATGCCCTTTGGCGGCCCTACATAATTCAACCCCCTAACAGGTTTGTTAAATGGATGTAACTTCATTATTGGGAGGCAAACCACTTTTTTCCTTATTTGTCTTATTGAAAATATGTAGGGATCCGCAAATATAGTCATCCTTAACATATTTGTCCCATATTCATTTTCATGTTCTGAAAGTATTCAAGTCTATGGTTTATATTTTCCTTCCCTACGATTGGGTCAAAGCATCGTAGGAGTAACATTCATACAATTCTTAGACAATCTTGATTGGAAATATCATCTCCATATTCAAGTACCTCATTACATAAAGAAAACTCTATACTTTGGAAAAGTTGAGTCCCCTTAAACATTCACTTGCTTTTTAGCACTAGAAAACAAAATTTCTGAGAGTTCTTTTTCCTGACTATGCAGCACATGCCCTTAGGAGGCCTTACATAAATAGTCTACATAATAGACCTGTCACCCAAGGGATCCTATTATTTGACTATGAAGCAAATTCCCTTAGGTGGACCTACATAATTAAGACCCCTAACAGGTTTGTTAAATAATGGTAACTTCATTCCTGGGAACTACTTCTTCTAATTTCTTTTAGCCATTTTTCATATCATTCCTCAGATTGAAAATTTCATAAGTCATAGTTTATATATTTTCTCTCATAATTGAGTGTGTTAATATGTTTTCAGATAAATTTTCAAGGATATGAGTTAATTTTATTCCATTTGGTCAAAACTATTTCAACCTTAAACATTAGCCTTTTTTATGTCTGACGTTCATGACTTTAAACTGCCCACAA
Source organism: Viscum album (assembly GCA_963277665.1). Classification (NCBI taxonomy): domain Eukaryota; kingdom Viridiplantae; phylum Streptophyta; class Magnoliopsida; order Santalales; family Viscaceae; genus Viscum; species Viscum album. The sequence continues at coordinate 1,825,607,992 of OY728164.1, forward strand.
AAAACAAGGGAACTCTGAATAAAAGTCAAGTCCCAGCTCACTAAACATACATTTGGTATGATTTAGGTAATATTGATCAATTAAAAGTTTCAAAGTTTGTAGGTTTATTTATAATAATCCTAGTAAAAATAAATATGTGCTTACTGGGTCCATTGGATTAGGTAAAATTTAAATCAGGTAGAAAAAGAAAACATGCATAAATGGTTGAAGAAGAAAGTGTTTTTCATTTGTTGCAGAAGATATTAGAAGGAAATCCATAGATTGGAGTCTCTTCTATCTTCCAAAGAAATTACAGAAGGCTGTCAACATATGTATTCACTTGATGTACAACATCCCTAGCTTCATCAGTAGCTACTTGAAGCTCATTCACTCGACAATCTTCACTCTTCTCAACTTTATGGGGTGCTTTCTTGGCATCTGTGATGGCTTTCATACCATTCGTTTGAGCTCCCTCCAGTGAATTATTGAGCTGGTCAAGTTCCCCAGTAACAGCATTTAATTGTTGGTGGAGATGCATCTACTGGATGACTTTATCTTTTCTCTTATGCTTCAGCTCCTTCAACTTGGTAGCATAATCAGCCTCAGCTCGAGATACTGCAGCATCATATTCGTTAATATTGGCTAACAGCCTCACCCTGGTTAAATATTGATGGTATCTTTGCTCCTGCTCCCTTCTTAAGATAACTTGTTTCACCGTGGTATGGATCTTTTGATATCCAGAACCGCCAAGTCCCAACATGACAAACAGGGATGATTGCCTAGTAATCTTCGATGACAGCTCATCTAGAGGCACTTCGGAGATGATTTTCCATATGTTCTTCCATGCCTTGCATTGTGAATATTGGAGCCCCTTTTGAACATCTGGGTCTGACTCAGCATCACTGTCACAGGGGGGAATATAATATGGGATTAATGCACTTAGGGTGTCATGTTCTACTCCATCCCCCCTGACCTGTGTTTCTTCATTTTAAATTCCTATTGGGGAGGAGGCTGAAGCTTCAACTCCATATATAACCACTAAAATTGATGTCCCTGCATAATCAATTGAAATATTTGGTTAGTTTCAAAGGATAACAAAAGTTGATTGGCTATCATGAAAATTAAGTATAGTTGGAAAAGAAATGTTATCCCTTACCCAACGGTAAATCAGAAAACTGAGAAGGCACCTCCACATCTTTCCTAGCTTCGACAAGATCTTCAAGAAGATTTTTAGGAAGTCCTACTGGGTTCAGCTGCACTTGCGCCAGTGTCTCTGCAATAGTAGGGTTTTCTGTTCCCCCTTCATTCATTGGTAGTTCGACGGCTTATTTATATGGAACTGCACATTTTGAACGTATCATGATCAGAGATGTAATATTTAGTTATTTTTTAACAGGACGAAGGATAACACTCACATCCATAATCTTCTAAATTACATGATATTTTAACATGATCTATAAAATCTTTGAATGATGTGCCAAGTTCCATCATTTCATCTAATGTCATCTCAGAATCCTGGTTAATCTCACCTGTGGGAGCATTCAACATGTCTTCTTGGAGACCTTCATCCTGCAGCTTCTGACCCAGGACAACTTCTTCAGTTAAAGTAGTGGCGTCAGTTACGATGGTCGCCAAAAGATCAAGTGTAGGGGTTGGTCCTAAAGTATCACAGAATGGAAGTCAGTTGATGTTTCAATAAAAAATATATGAAGCATTGTTAACTTACGAGAAGCATGTTCTTCTCTTCTTGTAGTAGTAGCAGGAGGGATATTGGGAACAGATTCTGGCTCTTCTCTAGAAGCAGCCAAGCCAGCATAAATTTGTGATTGTTCCCCATTACCATCCATTGTCCTCACATGATAGTCATACCTCTCCCTCAGAGGGGAAATTGATGAAGCCCCTGCAATCCCAAAGAAAAATGATCAATCCTTTAATGGGTTAAGACTCATGATTACCCAAAGGATGTACCACTAATAACGAAGCGTTTAGAAGTGGAATTTATCCTTCAAAGTTTTTACTTCTTTGACTTTTTGTAAGTGTCAGAATTCTCGTTTACACCTACATGAATTGGAGAATGGAAAGCCATGTACAACTCCTCATCCATGGCATGCTGGCCTGAAGATATCTACCCAACTCGCGAGGATATTCATTAGCCCCAATGGAAGTACCACCAGGGCTATATTGGGGTGAAAGAACTTTAGCAGTTCCATTCTTTGCAAGCAGCAATATGAAGAAAGTAATTTCCTTGAGTAACAAAGCTTTAAACAGGAATCAAGTTACAATGAAAATAAGGAAAGAGACTTACATATTCAGGAGCCACGTAATCGTGCCACTCCTCATCTCCGGAACCACCAGTCCCCTTAGTGGTGCCACAATTTATCATTTCCTTCACCCTCTAGGTGACAGGAATGGAATTTTCAGTGGCATATATGAGAATTTCCATCTCTCTGATGTATGCCCACACGTCATCAGGGTTATCCTCGAAACAGATATCAGTGGAAGCCAAAATATACCCTATTCCTGGGAGGTGTATCCCCTCTCACAAATCCATCTAGGAAGTTTCAGCATCGCAGTATAAACTCCTCCATGTATAGATAGCCTCTAGTCATAGATATTCAGTATGTGTGCCAGAAGGATGTGAGGAAGGTCCTACAATCATGGATTTTACCTTCTTCCCAGCTCCTGCAACTACAGATGGAGAATAAGAAAATGAACTTGTTACTATATAAAGTAGTAATGATTAAAGTGTCCCAATGATGTATGGAGTGTGTCTTTTGATTCTGACAGGAGGATTATATCTGGCGTGAGGCTTATTTTCCGCATGTTGTGCCTCATAATCCCCATCTTGGGAATCCAGTGAGCCATTCCTGAATGAGGAATCTGGTGAATCAGCTTCAGGTGGGGAAGCATCACCTTCTTGAGGAAGGGTTTCATTCGCTACAGTTATCTTCCTTTTCCCCACCTGATAAAAAGGGTGATTCAGCACCCCTCTTGGGTATGATTCTATCCAGTGCTCAGAATACCATGTAGTCATGTTATTTGTCACCTTATCAGCTGGAAGATCAAACATTGCCCTAGTGTTCTCCCTAGATGTCAGCAACAATAGTTGCCAGGAAACCATCAAATGTTGCTTTGACCTGACATGTACAGGGGGAGATACAACAGTCAGCTCCAAACACTTGAATTGATGTGAAAATCTGTATGGAGCATAGGCCTCACATATAATCTCTCTGTCAATCCTGGTGTCCAACACATCATCTCTACAGGACATCATGTATACCCTCAACTCCAGGCTTGTTGTTCCATCATCAATAAAACTCCCGGTTGGCGGATCTCCATAAGGAATGAAATAGAATTCCTTAAACATTCATATCCTCACCTTCATGTCATAATCATTGATAACTAGTGGATAAATTCCAGTGAATTCCCCCACGGATGGCCTGAAAGAACTTCCAGGAATCTGTACTCCATTATGTACATTATACGTCCTAAAGAGAGTGGAGATCCATCCCCACAAAACTTATAATGGTCCCTCTATTCTCAAAGTATACTTACCCATGAAGACATGGAGTAAAATCCTATGAATCATTGCTAAAATGGGGGTATCCAACCCAACCATTTTCCCCTCAGCTAACATGGCTAAAATAACGAAGGCCCCTGGCCTGACGCCTCCCTTTGAGTCCCTGACTGGAAAAAGATAAACATTGTGCCACAAGGCCAAGAAGCCCACCAGACGAGTCTTCTTTGGGATTCTATGATTCACTTCGTATCCCCACTTCTCAAATTCTCCAGATTCTAGGGTCGGCCAAAATGTGCCAGGAGCACCCCTCATCTTTGTTTTGGGGCAGGTGGTAGGATGAGTGTGCCTCTTCTTCTTGGGTCCCTTCTTCTTGGATCTATTATCCTTCAATTCCTTCTCCTTCGGCTCCTTCCCACGCTTCACAATAAGAAACTTATTAATCCAGTCCTCTGGATGAATATCCTTTCTAGAATGTGTTAAGGAGGTCTTTGAACTCTTGAGCTTGTGGAATATTTTCAATAATTCCCGAGCTAAAGCTGGAGTCTTCTCCGAATCATTCCAAGTCACATTGGGAGGGATGAATTCATCATACATATCACCCAAGATTAGAGACCCTGAAATCTTGTAGACATACCACAGACTGATGCCTACTTCTCCATGAGTTAGATGGACAGAATTGGTTTCTGGGCTCTAATGGCTGAGTATCTCCGGAACGAAGTTATCATGTCTGTAAACATATGTTTTCCCAACCGAGATGGCTTCATATATTGAAACTCCTTTCAAATACTCCACAAACTTTGCACAGGTTTGTCGCACCCAGTATGCCCACATCCAAGTTCGCTTCACACCTCCTCCAAGATGGATGTTCCATCTCTTCTTCCAGCATTTGGATTGATCCATCTGACAATTTCGTAAGATTGAAGGATGACAATGTGGTTGCAGCTCAGGTTTTTGAGGTTTCAGATCTGGTGTACAAGGGATATGATGCATCATATGGGAGTTCATCACTCTTTCGGTATTTATAAATGATCCTCCACATAAAATATTGGCTGATGCAAAGTTGGACTAATTCTAAAACCAAGAAAGTGGGAGATAGTTCTTTTCCACTAGAATGGTAACTTCTCGGAGATGACCATAGCCATACAAAGGTAGATAAATGCTTGGTTGGAAATCAAGATGATACTTCTTCAAATACATGGCCAAATATGGGAGAGTACTGTCAGATATAGTATAATTTTCATGGCCAATGATTCTCATTATATCATGAAGTTGCTAGCTTTCCAGTTCATCAGACATTCCAATTCTCTTGGTAGCCATTGAATCTGCACAAAAAATGAGTAAATTAACTCTTAAATGAGTTGACTTTTCATAAAATTTGTGAAGATATTAAAAAAATTGCAAAGGCATTAAGGTGCACAAGTCTAATTTTGGCGCACAAGTATAGGTGAGCCGCAAAAGTCTTGGCATGCAGGTATCACCACGCAAGTCCTATTACCTCTATAGCAGCGCGACAACAGCGAAAAAATTGAAAACAAGTAACTTGCATAATGAGACCAACTTGCACTATGAGAGCAAGAAAATTAGAGATCAGGTGGCTTTGCGCGAGAATGACCTCATATATATAGGCCTGGCCTCAACCCTATATGCCTAAAGCCAATGGGCTCAACCCTTACGTGACCCATACCTGCGTGATTCCATCTGCGCGCTCAACACTTGCTCACCGAAGATTCCTTGGTTTTATTCTTTCCTCCGAGTTACATCCTCATTTCATTCGGATCCAACTCTAAGGGGGGACTTTTGTTGATGATCCATTTTCATCAAAGATTATAAATGAGGGAAAAAGGAAATACCTTATTCAAAATTGATTCATCCTTTGAAGAAACATAAAAAAATGACATAGGCATGAACAAGGATTCATTTGCACGTGGGTCGTGAAAGTTCCACCAAGTTCATGAAAGTATACCTGCGCACCACATTTTGGTAGTGCAGGTCACTTGTGAGCCCTCTTTTATTTCCACCCGGGGTCTTCATCAGCCTATAAATTCCCCCAGTGGGCCCCCCATTTTGAGGATAGAAATTTTCCAGGACCTCAGATTTGAGCTCCCTATGCCCTAGTATCTTCTGAAAGCTTTTTAACACTTGTAAGGTAATTTCTTACCTAGAAATTAAGATATAAATATAGGGAGTAAGTCCTATGAGTTGAAACTAATCAACACTTGTGCACCTAAGTGGCCAGCCCTTAAGGGAAATGGATACACTTGCGCGCCGCCTTACCTCTTCAGCAGAACTTGCACGCCATTCTTCTAGAAGCCTCTAGGGATAGTACTAAGGGCTTGAGCCAAGTCTCGCCTAAGTATTACCCAAAGGGTTGACTGTCGTGCAAGTACCCATGTGTCGCGAAGGTATACTTGCAGGACCAGGACTTGCGCGCCCACGCAGGACTTGCGCACCCACGCAGTACATGCGCGCCACCTTCTTTTTGGGTGCCCCTCTTGCCTATTTCACCTCTCTTATGCCTATCCACCTATACTCATCAATATTAATCCTTCATAACTCTTTCCAAATCAATTCATGACATGATTTCATTATTGTATTCCTTGTCTAAAAGGAATTCTGTGGAACATCTCTCAAAATCTACTAATTTACATATCTTTATATCACTAAGGTTAGATATTTCAATCATTCAACCTCATCATTTAAGATGAGAGAATCCATAACCTGGGCCTCCTCCTCAGGAGTAATCCCTAGTCTATGTTATCTTAATTTGGGCATCCTCCTTAAGAGTAAGCCCCAGGTCCCCTAATTTGGGTATCCTCCTTAGGAGTAATCCCCAAGTCCCTTAACCTGGGCTTCCTTTTCAGGAGTAAACCCCATTCCAAAAATTACCAAATCTAGGAATCCTCCTTAGGAGTAAGCCCCAAATTCTCAAATTCATAATTCCCCTCTACCTGGGCTTCCTTCTCAAGAATAATCCCTAGTTCTCATTTCCCTTTACCTGGGCTTCCTTCTCAGGAATAATCCCTTGTTCTCAAGTCCCTTTAACCTGAGTATCCTTCTCAGGAATAAGCCCCAGTCCTAATTTCTCTTAACCAGTATTAATTTCATTTGATTTGGACTTCCTCCTCAAGAATAAAACCCAATCATAAGACCCCTATAATTTGGGCATCCTTCTCAGGATTAAGTCCTAAATTATGTATCCAAATCTCCATAAAGCACATATACCTTTATGGACCTCTTTCTTGGGTTTCTTCCCTGATGTAAATCCCAAACATAATCTTCATATATCCGGGCAGTCGCACAAACATAATCCCCACATTATTCCTCATGATTTGCATCCTTCATGGAACAATTGTCTGGTTTTACCAATACCATTTGTTTCTCACTCTTAGAATGACTCATGTGAGCTTCGAGTGTAAAAGTAATTATGACATCTTTCATTGGGCCATCAATAATGCATAAACCTCATACTTCTTTACTCGAACTATGTGGGTTCTGATTACTTTTCTAAACAAGGATATATAGGTAGCCCATCTGTGGGTTCGATCCCAACTATAAAATAATCCATGTCCTTATAAATGACAATAAACATAAAGTGCCCCACTAAGTGGCTTAAAAACTAGTATGGTCATCATAATGACCAAGAGATATCTATATAATATGTTGAAGGATACTATTGACTAATAATCTCAAAGAAATACAGATGATTCCCTATTAATGAAGAACCTGAAATAAATATTAAAAGATTCTCTAAATTTCATACATATCAATCATTGATTTCATGTTCTAAAGGAAAGCTCATTCTTATACTTGGTAATGTAATAAGGATTCACAAACATAACTCAAATCTATAAATAGTGTCCCAGAGTAGACAATAATTCCCCTCAAAATGGTTTGATGAGTCCGACCTCCCATCCTCTCGACGAATGAAAATTCATAAGCCTCATCAGTCCACAACTAATGAGAACCTACTTTTGGAATGTAGGTCCAAATGGATATGGAATCATTGGATGTTTCTAGTTCTACAAACAAACCTGTTAGAAACCGATTGGAATTTTTGAACCTTAAATCAATGAGGTCATCCCCAAATTCCAGAGGAAACATGGTTAAAAGAGTGGTTTATAAAACATTTTTATTTTTCCCTTGGGGCATTGGTTAAAATCAAGTACCTTGTGATTTATTTTGAAAAAGGGTACTTTATGTTTTGATTAAATATGTTGACAATTAATGATTATCGTTCATTAAATACAGAGTGCTTGGAAATGGAACCTGTAGTGGTTTCCCCAATTTAAAAACCCTCATGTAAGGGTAGTTACCAATTATTTGAGTTTCATTGGAATAGAAACGTTATAAATGGATTAAAAGATCAGATTTTGATCCTAATGACTTTTTTTGTGACCCATTGTTAGGGTCGATGCTTGTACTTCGTAAGGGGCTAGACCGCGGTAGGTAGCACCCTTATAATTTAAATTCCTTGCAAGTGTAGTGAGATTTCTAATGTTTGGGGTAATTTTCCCTTCAAGTACATTCAATATTAAAGTTACACCATTTTTTGGATAGGTGTTCATGTCTTTCATGACCTTTTATGGGTCTGAGCATCGGGTAATGCTCATTTTCAATTGGTCAAATATGCCTCTATCATGGTCTACTAATTCACATGTCATTAAATACTTTATTCTTCTTAGTAATGGACTAATAGTAATGGTGTTGTCCAGGATAATGGCCGTATTAGGAAATACAACTCTGAAATAAATCCCTCGTGGTGTTTAGTACGGTCTTAGGTCATCTCCGAGTAGAGTGACCTGGGCATTAAAGAATCATTTTCATCCCAATGCTGGGGATGTATTTAAGAAGAAATAGGAATTATGACATGTTGTTCTTGTTGCTTCAACCTTATTTGAATGTTTTGACTCTATGAACATTGATTGGGGAATAATTACACATTTTTATGATGTTTTGATCTAGATTTCTAACGAGTGGCTGGTTTTATTTCTTTCTTCCACAAGGACACTCTTAAGTTATGGATTATCTTGTTGAAAATGGTATATATGTCCTTCCATGTATAAGGATCACAACATATGGAATAAAAAATTTAAATGGTCGATATTACATGAATTCCCTTTTACCTTGAATGTTTTAATTATGTGTTTATGCTTGCTCAATGGCATGAATTTGATTAGTTTTATTGTGTATAAAACCTCGGGAAAACACCTTGGGTCTTGGGAGACTTCAGTGGCTAAATATGGAGTGATCACGGAATTCCTTTGGTAGTAAATTCATGTGTTCGGTTATGTGTTGGTGCATCGGTAGGTGAAGCTGAACATCTTCCATGAAGTCAGTTAGTTGCGGTTCGACCATTTTTCCTTCCATTAGTTGGGTGTGTTTGACTAGAAACTGTTTCAACTCTCCTAATGTATTCTACTAAGAAAAGAGCATGTACCCTATCTTGATGTCATCCTAGATGCACAAAGAGAGCATTGGTCATACACTTCTCTAAAAATTTAAAACCTGTTGAGCTTTCATGGTGATATTTATCTGTGTTACACATTGACGTGTGGTTATTTAAGAGGCATGATAATTCCTAAGTGATTCATGGGTTCCCAAGTAAGAATTCCTTGGTCAAATTCATCGACTCTAGCAATTTCAATTGAATTGCACTTGTCACCTATGTCATACATATTCAAGATAGGTCTTCCATGTGGCTCGGCTCTTCTCTATCTCTTGTTTATTGTTTTTCGTCATAATAACCCATTTTATGTCACATTTCCAGGTGAAGGAATGTTTGGTTTCAAGGATAGTAGTGTTTTATAAGAAAGCTTTCATGATTAGTTTATGATAGTTAAATCATGATCTGACTGTTCCTTTTTAATGAAATAATTTCATGAGCATTGTTAATATTCTTAAAGGCGTGCTTTGTATGGAAATTCCGATGGTGGAGGTAACATGGCTTGGATTTGACCCCTTTCTTATGTCAAGACCTATTGTGGGGAGAACCATCAGTAAAATGTTTAACAAGATGATAATGTGATCATGTCACTGTCTTATAGTGCTCATGTATGTTCCATTTTCGTGTTCAAGTTGGAAAGTGAGTGTCATCTTGGTTTGTATGGATTAAGTGCAGAATACATAAGAAGTGATTTAAGGTGAATAGGGTGTTGAAAATGAAATGAAACCAATTGAATGAAACATCATGACCCATGTAGGTTGGGGGACATTTTCACTATTTATAAAGGCTTATTTTGGATGAGAATATTTAATGTGGGAAGATTGCAGAGTCCCGTGTTTTCGAACCAAACAAAAATGCAATGGTTTTTGAACATTTTGATTTACCGAACATGTCATTTTTAAAAATGATCCTCGGAATGGAATTTTGAGTGTTGGATCCTTTCATATTGATGTTTTTGGACTTGTATGAAGTCCTGAGAACATTCCTAAGTTTCTTGAGGTGGTTCCGGAGTGATGGACTAGGAATGGTAGGTTTCAAAGTACCTGCAAAGGGTGCACAATTTGTCTGAAAATTGGGAGGTCATAGCCATAACTGTATATCTTGTTTCATGTGGAAAGAGGTTTTTGTACGGTCTGTTCATGGTTAATCTAACCATGCATCTTAAACCATGTGATGGGAGTCTCTTATGTATAGGGGTGTTACATGGTCGGCGCGCGGTTTGGCTAACCATTTGGTCCAAATCGTGATGTGTATTAATTTTTTTTAAAATTAATTAATTAAATTAAATTAAAAATAAAAAAACATTAAACACTCTCTTGAACACCTCTATTTCTCAACCTGAATCATGCAGCACCCTAAAGGGGGTTCCTGTTCAATCCATGCCACCCCTACATAGCACCTCCTTAGATCTTTGTTTTTTGTCGGATCTCTCATGATTTCTTACATGATCTTTCCTAGTAAACCATCTATTCCCATATCCTACCTTTTCCTGGATTTTTTTCATCTTATCCATCACCCCATAGTGTTCGGATGAACCCTAGGTCTTTTGGGTTGACTTGATTTTGGGTTCCCTTTGATGTTAGGTGGTGCAAGAGGCCTTTCAGGATGTGTTTGTGTTTGTTCTTACAATCGCTCATGAAGGTGAAGAAATTTAGCTCGATTTGGATCATCACCACTATACGAGGTGAGATTTTATTTTCATTTCTTGTATTTTCCCCATTTAAATTATAGTATTTTCATGTTTTAAGGATCCTTGTAATTAATTTTTAGTGGGATGGTCACTACTATGTGATTTCGCGTCATTGGGTCTAAGTTGACTCTCCTTCTTATGCATAGGTAAGTATATATATATATATCTAGGGGGGAGGTTTATTCCCCCTTGATGTGTATATTAATCCATGGTAGTGAATACACATGTATTGGGATAGGTGTTCCTATGTATATATATGAAAAATACATACGTAGGTGAGTGGAGATAGGAATTTGCATATATGCACATATGTAAGGATCCCCTTATGCATGTTCATGGCCATGCGAGTGTGTGAATAAAGGCTAGGTGTCCTTACATGTGTGTGAAGGTGCATATGATCAGTGGGGGAGAAACATCTTCTAGTTATAGAGTGTCAAGAGTGGAGTGTTTGAATTGGTTCCACCCTGAGGTAGGGTCCCTTTACAAGTCCTCAATTTTTATAAATGCTCTACTAAACTGCTTGCTGCACTTTTGTTAGAATTTAATTCATAGAGTGAAGTATTTAGATTAAATTCATCTTAAATGTGAATTTATCATGTATCATTATTTAATATTATTAATCTAGTAATTGATTTTTTTGATAATAAATATCATGATTTTATAATAAAACCCCTCCAATGAAGGTGCACAATCTTCAAGATAAAAGTTGTGATTAAAATTTTATTCCTGATTGGCTCATTGTATTGATATTTCATTATTCCCTTGATGTTACATTTTAAATATTATATTTTTATAACATGACCCATAATGGAATTATAGTAGCATAGTTTTCCATTTTAAATTATTAAAGCACCAAGGCATCGTCTAAGTTCTTGGTCCAGTGTTTTTATCGGAATTACCCATATAGGTGATTGCATTTTCTCATTGAAACCTTCTATGTGACACATAGATCCATATGATTACAATTGACATGATTTAGTAAATTTATTGAGTTGAAATAATTAAAATAGGTAATGCATGATGATTAACATTTAAATGAGATTATTAAATTATTTTGAATGTATTGAATGCTATTAACTCCTTGGGTGACACATGGATTCCCAAGTAGGAATGCCATGGATGGACTCAATGGATAATCATAGTTATACCTTTGGTGATAAATGTATTATTATGTAGGAATTCCATGGATAGAATAATGTTCAGAAATGAATAATATGTTCTATGTTTGTAGAACCCCATAACATGTTAATGGAAGGAAGCAGAGTGAAACGCGATTATTGAATATATATTAAATGGATTAAATGAATGGTTGCTCGATACTTGGACTTATCACACTAATTAAAGGAACAAATTGGACCAAATGATATATTATGTGACTCATTATCAAACATTAATGTCCTAACTCAAGCTCGCCTTGGATTCTTATCGAGGAAAGCCTTGAGCACTCGAGAACCCCATTATGATTCAAGGATGTAGATTGCTTAGGTTGAGAACAACCTAGATCTTGATACTTGTATATTCTTAGATGACTAGTGTGAAACCATAGGATCCCACACATAGTATTAAGGTATTTCTTATATACACTCCTTGGATCCCGCATTGGAAAGTAGGTTCCATGGATAAAGCCTATAGGGCCCACCCACTACATATCCCAGTTTTACCTTAGATGATCACCATGGATTCTGTTGGCATATTATTTTCGAATGACTTAGAATATGATCCTTGGATTACACTCTTACCCTTATCCAAAATATAGTTATTACCGATTTGGTGACCTTTGGGGACTACATCACCTTGGTTGTTACCTTGTGACTTAACTAGTACATATCATTACAGGTTGTATTATTCTATCTTGGAACCATTGATATTATTAATAGGAAAATTTTCAATAAAATAATCTTAATAAATTAATAAACTGGTTACATGTTCAGACACTAGCCTAGGGACAAAGTAGGTATATCAATCAGGTGTCTCATAGGAACATGGATGGGTGATGTTATTTATTTCCTTGATTATTAATCTGCATACCCACACAGTATTTAATTTATATTACACTGTCTGGATTGAGCTAGACATCAACAGATTCTGACCTACTAAGATAGATATCTCACACTCTACTTGAGTACCCTTAGTACCCGAGTATACCTTATATTTTCAGTACCTAGGTTGTTTTTCGTTATTCTCATACTTGGAGTTAGGATCAAAGGACCATGTTGGAGCTCGGGATGCTCAAGAAGATCGCTTGCGGGGCTTTTCTTTCTATTACATGTTTTGTATTATATTTGGAAGCATGTTGTACTATTTACTACATTAATATATGTATCATCACCATTCGATGTGTTCATATGTTTTGTTAACTAGTGTTTTCCAATTTTATTAAATTGACTTTATGAATATGTCTTCTACTACATTATCATTGCTACTTAATGCTTCTATTGTTGATTGATATTTACTATATTATACTTCTACACAAATATGATAATAGGGTATAGTCTCTCCAATATCACCTATTGATACCCTCACTAATAGTCGGCAGTCTCAGGCATATGGGGAGGCACACTTGGGGTCATATGGCGACCAGTCCAGCCACCGTCTTAGTGGTGAGATGGGTCGGTACGTTACACAAATACAAAAAATGGTTAAGGATTCAAATATAAGATGATAAAAGTATTTAATATCATAAAAAAATAAAATTTAGACATGATTTTTCATTATTTTTAACCATTTCACTTTGATTTCCTTTAGTTAACATATTTTAATTTTAGGTATGGTAACAATTTATTTACTGTTAAAAGTTGGTAATTTTTACATATAAAATGTAAATTGGACTATAAATAAATAATTTATGATATTGTAGACCAAATCATCATCATTTTTTAATTTTAATATTTTTTATGAATTTTAAATAATTTAATAAAATATTATTTTGATAAAATATCATTACTATCAATTTTTCTGTTATGCATTACTTTGGCCTTACGAAAAACACAAAACCAAGATAACATCAAACCAAAACATTTAATACACCTCCAATATGTCGTAATAATCTAAAAATTTTTAAATCACCTTAATTAATTAAAATTTTATTTATTTTAGCATTTATAATATAATTTTTTTATTGTTTCGCTAATAATGTAATTAATACATCCTCATTGTTTAATTATTTAAGATAGTTATTTCTTCACTAAAAAATTAAATATAAAATACAATGATATATATATAAATATTTAAGATTTAAAAATAATATCTATAGTCGAATATATCTTCGGAATAATATCATGTTAAAAATAATATATTTTTTAAAATATTAACATGACATCTTTTTTTTCTTTAAATAAAATATTATAAATATCATAACCTCATCTAAATGGCTCCCAAAAATCCTAAATAAATTTATATCATGAAAATAATTTTACTAAATTTAAAATGGATACTTATATTCATTCAAAACCTACCTTTTTCCCCATGTGTACACATAAGAGATATATATGACAATGAAAGTGACATTTTTAATTTTCATTAATTTAAATAATATAAAAGTAATTCTCCTAGGAAGTTGTCCATTAAATAACTCCAATTCGAACCTTAGGTGTTAAGGGTCGAAAATAAATCATTAAACAAATTTTTTTATAGTTTTAGGGTAATTTTCTAAAAATTTTCATTTTACTATTAACATAAATTACTCAGCTCTCCCTTTAATGCGGTAATAAAAATTTAGCAAAGTTAGTATTCATATTTACCAAATATAAAAACAATATATTTAATAAATTTTTAAATTATTATTCTAAAAATGAAATCCATTTTTAAATATTATAAACACACAGGTTTTATAATTTAATTTAAAATTAATCCAGCAAAATGAAATGAAAAATAATTTTATTAAAAAAAGTATTTTTAAGAAAAAATATTAATTATAACAAAATAATATATAATTTTGATTAAAATTAAATGGATTATAATATTTATAACAAATGGTTTCTTAATTTCTAGTTATATTAAATTCAAATCATAATGAGTCTTTAAAATAATGTAATAGGGAATTTTATAAAAGCAAACAGTATTTTTCACCAGTCAATATAAACTAAATATTTTCTGAAAAATACATAAAAATACACCCTAAGATAATTTTTCAATTAATGTTTTAAAAATTAAATTTATTTTTCCAGGTTAATTTATAAATCTTTCAAAATTTAGATTTAAAACAATTGTATCGCTAAAAGGTTGTAATACTACATTTCGAAATATATAGCCTCTTATGTGTAAAATTGTATTTATTAATATATTATGCCTCAAAAAATATTTTAGATGAATGTAAATGTATTTTATTGAAAATATATAGTATAAATTTTATAACAAGATTAATACTATTCATTCTTAGCAATTTAACGACTAAGGTTATAACGGTCACATTTTAAATAGTATATCATGGTTTTAAACTCGGTGTTGCATGACACATAATATATAGAATGTGTTAAATTTAAAAAGATGCATGCCATAAAATCGTGATGTGTGACACTCTCCAATCCTTCAATAATATTTTTCCTCAAAATTTAAAATTATAATTCAAAAGTACAATTTTAATAATTGAAAATTCCTTTATGGGAAGTCCAACATCGTAAAAAGGGTCTATAAAACATCCTATTAAAAATTGGTAAATAGAAATGTGAAGGTCATCATAAAAATAGTATACTAAAATACGAACATATTCATGTAAATATGGTCATGGAATTGAAATCTAACAATTATATTCTGATGGAGAGTGATAGAGATTATGGTTTCTAGAAATTCTACCATTACAAAACTGTAAATTTGTGATCAGTTAAAAGAGAATTAATTTCATAGTATGAAAAGTAATCATATAATGTTTAAATCCAAAATAATGTTCCTAGATTTTAGGGTTTATTTTACTATCCAAATAATAACTTGAGAAAATAAACTTACTTAATTCCTTTCCATGTAATAATCTCATCCTTTGGTGGTTATTTGATTTATCTTCACTTAATTTCTTAAATTTGGTGATGAATATTCAAGAAACAAAATTTATGCCTGAAGCATATTTATGATTCATAATATTTACAAGTCATTCCTTCAACATTTATATTTTACTAAAACCAAAATGGTTATCTCATGATATCCAATATAATAAATAATACTTTAACCTTATACAATAATATTCAATGTTCAATGTAAACCATTTCATAATTGACAAAGCTAATGAATTGTCCAAAATTTGCCTATATAAATTCAAAGGCCAAAAATTTAGAAGGATGGTTACTAAATTTACAAAATAAACATAACATAATATTTCTCCAATTAATGTAGCTATAATTTTCTCATACTAAATATATCAATACCTTAATATCCTTTAATCCTTTATGAAAAACATGCATGCTTACCAAAGTAAAATCTCTGGTGATTGAATATATTCCTTAAATAAAAAACATCTAGTAAACCATCAAATAACTAACAACCATCATGGTCACCAATAATATACCATAAACATATATTTATTATTATATCAACATCAGACACATATTTAGGGTTATTTTTCCTAGATCATGTGTTTTCCGAAAGATCAATTTATAATTGAATCAGTTGTCTTGGTTTCTAATGTTATTCATCACATGCTTCCAATTACTTAAAAAATAAGTACTAAAATACATTACATATTTATTCTATAACTCTTATGACTAGAACATCATTGATAAAATACTCCAATGACTTAATTTTTGAATCCAAACCTAGGTATATTAATCATTCCTCTTCATCTATGGTATAAGAATAAGTTTGATAATGATCCATTGTCCTCTTTTGGGGTATATTCTATAAGATCTTGAGATATTGATTTTTTAGTGTCTCATCTCCTTGGAGTTGAATCATTTCACATTGGAAACTTTTTTCTTACCATGGAAATCACAATAACTATTGCCTTTATCATCACACATGTAGTAAAATCCCATTCTTTGTAAGAAAGTACATGGTTGTTTCGTTCCACAATTATCACATGTGGGGAAATACTTATTTCTATTCTTTACTTTATCCTTATTTTCCCTAGTTGTACTCTTGTTCTCATACTTCTCACTAAATACATAATACTTTGATAATTCGTTCATGATCTCATGGTCATATGATATTATTTCCTCATATGATGAGAATGTTTGGGACACTTGTTCCCTTTGAAATATTGACATTAGACCATAAAGGATACGATCTTTCTTACTCTTTGGATCATGTTCATTGATGAGGTTCTCATTCATTCTATGAGGTTCCATTTATAAATTATTAAATACACTATATTAGATCATATCACTATGATACATATTGTATAATCCAAATACTAATGAAATACTTAACATAAATTGAAAATTATATACGTAGATAATATCATAAGCATGTTTTTTGGGATATTATTATAAAATTATCCTAAAATTATATAATAGGATTATATTCCCCAATCCATGTTTTCCTAAATCTAGTTCCCAATATTTCTACTATACCTACTCTTATACTATTTATAAAGATCCCAACCCCAGTAGCCCAGAGTCGGTGCCATAAAATATTACACTAGTATAGAGTACAATATATTTCATCCCAAAGGACTTAATAGTTTAGTAGTATTATTAAATTAGATACATAATTTAAATTCACATTACATTTAAAATTATTAAATCCTAAATAATTCACTTCAAGAATTCTGTTCTTTCCCTTTGTATATCCCTGCATAACAACCATAATAGACATTCTCATATCTTGGGGAAAATAAAACATAAGAAAGGGGTGAGATCAAATTCTTAGTAAGTATATAGATACAATTGAATCTATCATAAATAATTGGTCATAAATAATATGGTAATATAAATAACTAAAACACATGTCATTTAATAAATAAAATTACAAGAGTATGGAATAAATAAAATATTATCAAATAATTCATTATAAATAATTACCTGAGAATGGAACTTAACCATAGATATTATACTAGTTTAATTGTAATTCCTCGACCCTAGTTAGCTGGAGTCGGTGCATTATTACATAACATTGGCATGATTACATGGAATCAAGTCCCGAAGGAACGATCGGTTTAGCTGTCTTGTAAAATATATTACATACATGAATGTCACATTACACTTTATAACATATAATAGAATATAAATAATC
Source organism: Viscum album (assembly GCA_963277665.1). NCBI lineage: Eukaryota > Viridiplantae > Streptophyta > Magnoliopsida > Santalales > Viscaceae > Viscum > Viscum album. Next base: position 1,825,625,782 of record OY728164.1, read on the forward strand.
CTTTATTAATTCCATTATTCCCTTAGATTAACACTTCATATCAATCACAATACACTCCCTGATGTCCTGGGAAAAATAAAATATGGAAAGGGGTGAGCTCAGACGCTCAGTAAGGATAACAATATAGCTGAAACTTTTATAAAAAAGCACAAACATTTAAGGCAATATATAAGACTAAAACAAAATCCCTTTTAAACTTAAATTTTAGCATGATATGGAAAATATAAAATCAAATAATTTTATTTACTTATTCACATGAATATTTTACTAGTCAAATAATCATATTTAATATCAATATCTGCTTTTATAATGATGGAGTTCATAATGCCAAACATCATAACCACATAGTCAAGGCCTTGTGCCAAGACTACAAATATGATTTTTTTCAAGGCCTTGTGCCAAGACACTAGTTTGTCTCATGAGACTTATTGATACATCGAGGATCTATAACAGTCTCAATCTATCACTTACTAAGTCTAATGCATTCCTCATATAAAAATGATTAAACATAACACAAAAATTCATATTAAAACTAACATTCGAAATGTCAATACTTTATCCATAAACCATGAATGGTATAAAAATAACACATCCACAATCAAGCATATCGCAGAACCATCAATACAATATGGAAGATTTGTATCATAATAAATCAACTTCAAAGAATTTTAAAATACATAAAAGGATGTTGTCATATATGAAAATGATTTGTAAAACCCTTTGATAGAAATATGAAAACATTTAAAAGTCACACAATTTATAAAGTAATTCATTAAAATGATAGTTTTAAATCAAGGTCTCCAATACAAATTTGAATCCTTTTAAAGGAATTAACATTTTAAAACAGCCATGTCCATAAAATCTTTTTTGAAAGCATGGACGTTAATGAGAAAGGATTGGAAGAATAAATCATTAAAACATTAAAAATGGTGTTTTAGTAAAAATAACTTTAAAAATAATCCCTTTAAAAGAAATTTTATAAAACATGGACATGGATAATGAATATTTCCTTGTAGATGCTTACATAAAAACAACCTCTGCTAATAAACAGATTGTGAAATTAACCCTTATCTTGTACTTTCCTTTAGTCGATGGTACATTTAACCTCCTGTATAAAAACCATAGTATGGTATTAAATTTACCAGAACCATGTTAATATTTATGATATAATAAATGATTCAATTATGACTCTATACTACCAATTTAATAATAAATTCCATGTTAAATTAACATTTTGGGTATTAACCACTTTCTTTATCGTACATCTTTTATCTTGTTACTCTTGATGGTATCACATAGATCATGATTTAAATACATCCAGAATATAAAACATTATTTATATATCATAAATATTTAGAATATAATATGTATAATAGACATATATATATGAAATGGAAAACACTATTTATGGAGACGGTAGGTCATACTTACGCATAAACGTTGTTTCCATTTTCATATCGTATTGAACGGAACTAAGCGAATAATATATATATATGTAAGTAAATATATATATACATTAGAATTATTATGTCATATATTAAATAATTATTAATGATATATATTTTTATAATCATCAATGAGTGGTGAACGTGGAAATGAATCTCATCACGTTGTGGAGATGGAAATCCATACATACGCATGAGGGACAATATCATTATATTGATGGTGAAACTATATGTAATTGGATGTTATATAATATATAAAGAATCATTAAAATGTTATATTTATTATTTAAATCAGTTATATTCATTATTATACATATCCAAATAATGATGTGTTTGGATAACAAACTACACCACGACGTGGATACGGTAATCCGTACGTACGCACGTATGGTGACTTTGTCATTTATAAGATGGATAGAGTAATGAGAATGGATGTACCATTTTTATAATAACTTCACAGTATAGATAATATGCTGGATTGTTTTTCTTAGAATGGAAACAACAAAAAAAGAGGAAGTGGAAGAAGAAAAGAACGTGAACGAGGTGGTGAAATATTTACCTCTTCTTCAGGTTCTTCCATTTGATTTGATCAAAAGGGCGCCAAAGGTTGGCCTTACGACCAAAGGAATTCCTCTAGGATAAAGGTATTAAAGTTCAGAGGATATTTTGTCCATGTTTGGCCGAGCCAAAAGGCTTTGGAGGTGTCAAATTAAGAGATGGGGAAGTGCCCTTTTATAAGAGAGGTGAAGATCACTTTAGGAAAAGCTTGAAATATTATTTTTTAATAAAATATTTATTGGTTTTTAAAGGCACCAAAATAAATTATTTAAAGTATAATGTGGGTATGGGTCAAAAACCTCTCAAACAATAGGTTTTAGGCAGGTTTATGTCATTATATTTACCTCATCTTTTAGATTTAACTCTTAGTTAAATAGTTTGACATTTACCATGTCTCTTCGAATTTGTATTTATATGGTTATTAATCATACTATAACAAGACAATAGAACCTAAAGTTGTTAATTAATGATATAAATATCATTATATAAGTTATTTTGCATAACCATATATTTTTATGACTATTATATTATTTAATAATACTATATTTGTTTTAAAAACACATTTATGTCAATTTTGACAATATTTAGTATTTGGTTTTTGTGAAAGTCATAAAAATATGATTACATAGAAAAAAATACATTTAATCAACCCTATCATGTCATATTAACATAGAAAATTAGTAGAATTCATTAAAAGTCTCAAATTACATTTATTTTGATATTTATAATATCCATTATTTTAATCTTTCATTAATAAGGTAATTACTGCATCATCCTTGTGTCATAAATAAATTAAATTATTTAATGTCTAAAAATTATAAATAAAATAAGATTTTGTATTAAATTTATTTAGATTTCTAATTAATATTTATAGTCGAATTTATCTTATGTATAACCGTTTATTAAAAATGGTTTAGTTATTAAACAATGAATTTAACTCTTTTAACTCTTCTTTAAATAAAATAATAATAAATATCTTAATCTTATCCAAGTGGACCAAAAGGGTCATAGTTTATTCCTAATTTTTTTATGGTCGAATTATACTTATCCAATAGAATTAGGACATGTGTATGGGGAATTATAATATCATTTCAACCCTTATTTTCTTTATTTTCTTTTAACCGTGGTAAATAAAATTCAAAAGTTAACATTCACCAAAAATTACATTCATCTTATTGAATTAAATTTTACATATTTATTTCAACCATGTATCTTGGATTTTTTAAATTCAACTGACATAAGCGGTAAAATTATGTTTTATGCAAATTTGTAAATGCTCCTTGAAAGTGGGTAAAAGACTGTAAAATGTTCCATAAACTCTTATATATATAAACTTATAACAAAATGACTCCAATGAATTAATTTTAACATATATTGGTATTATGTATCTATTTTGACCTAAAATAAATTAAAATAAAATAATTAATTATTTAAATAAAGAGTCTGTTTTAAATAATAACGCAATTTTTTTCACTATTCACCAAAAATTGAAAGATTTTAGAAAAATACAAAAAATTCACCATAAGATAATTTTTATATTCCAAATTCAAAAATAAAGGATATTTTACCAAATTAAAATCATATAAGTTGAATTTATTAATTTGTAATTAATTCATGTCGTTAAAACCAAAATGTGGGTTTTTAAAAAGTAAAAACTAGCAAAAGATTGACATGTGTTTATGTCAAATTTAAATGTAAAATTACTTATAGTAACCCAAATTATATTAAATAATAATAATATAATCTAATTTTACTTCCAAAACGTTAAAATGAATAATTTATCACTATAAATTATTTCTATTAAAAAGTCATTTTCAATTAAAACATAGTATTTTTCACTATTTGTCAAAATATGAAAGTTATTAGAAATGTACCAAAAATTTATCCAAACTAAATTTTTTATGTCCCACTTATAAAGAAGAATTTAATTTCATTAAATTTAATATATAAAAGTTACAAATATTGGTTTTAAAAAGTGTACTCCATTAAAAGGCGGTAAAATTGCATTTTTTGAAAAATAATTCCTTTATCTGAAAAAAAAATAAATTTGTAGTTATATTATGTTTAAGAAACACATAATATGGATTTTAAAATTATATATAGTATATAATATTTAAAATAAAATCAATACTATTCATAACCGCTTTTTGAATTGTTAGTTTAGTAAGTTGTGGTGTTCTCGAACTCAATGTTGCCTGTAGCGCAAGCTATTAAATTACATTAATGACATAACACACTATGAAATCTTGGGGTGTTACATTCTTCCCTCCTTAAATTAATTGAATCCTAGAAATTTGAAATTATTATTCAAAATGGTTAAAAATAGAAAAATACCTTTGTGTAAAACCCACACTGGAAATTGGTTTAATAAAATTTACTCTTAATTAGAAGGAAAGGGAAATGAAAAAGTCACCACCGAATTATGATCCTGATTAGGAGAGCATTGGTGGAAATTAAAGACACATAATTGGAAGAAAATTGTAAATATTTATTGGGAGTGACTGAGGCCATCAATCACAAACAAGTGTAAAATTGGGGGCCTCAAAGCCATCAATATAAGATGATATAAATTATCATAGGTTAAACAAAACATAAGGTGTTAGGGTAAGACATTTTGGGTATTAAGATAAATTCCCTAAATTTTAAGAATTAATTTATTCATATAATAAGTGGAAAAAAATATACTTGACAAGTAGAGTTTCATCCATCAACTAATTCCCACCACAAACACATATTTCACTCCAAAATATAATAGAATTAAAAAATATTCTACTTATCCTAATCATATAGGGTTAATAAAATGAATTTATATTAATTTGTCAGACCCTGTAAGAAACTACATTATACATACTAGGGAATCACATAGGCCAGTGGTAGGTAATAAACCATTGTCGCCCTTCGGTTGCGGGTTCAAGTCTCACAGCATTTCCAGACGCGACGGGTTGTCACCTGACCTCAGGGTTTTCCCTTATATGACAATAAAAAAATAATATCATGTGATGATTTAACCATAACAATAGTATCCAATGTCAAACATAATCGATTACAACCTTTATACCTATCCAAAATACTTCTGTCCAAACACATAGTCCTAAATTTATGAGGAAGTTAAACACAATGAATATCCTTTTTTCCATTTAATAACATGTGAATACCTTTATCATATATTATTTTAAAACACAGAAACACCAGTAATTATCATATAACCATATTTTTTACATTCATGATCTCTTATTACTTATAGAATACTTGACGTACTCCTTATATCCAAAAAATTTTGTAAACTCCAATAATGACGGAGTAAACAAACCATTAAATAGTTCCAAGGATGTCAATAATATCCAATATAATAAATCAATCATCTCTTATTTCAAAATCAATACATCAGTATGAGGACCATATTAAAGTTTTTTCTTCCCTTCAACCATGTATTTTTCAAAATGTTTAACTTTCCATTGAGTCACATTTCATGGTTCCACATAATCTCAAGTACTTAATGAAACAGTACTGCAGTACAATCATTATATAATCTATAATTCCTATAGCATGTACATCATTAATACAATACTTAAATAACAAAATACATTAATAACAACATAAGAACTCTTAATCATTCCTCTTCATCATTTTTAGTATCATAACTTGACTATTATCTCATAATAACATTTGGGGTAAACTCGGATGATTTGTACATTGATTCGCGTAGTGTCCCAACTCATTCTAGATGAAGCATTGCACATTTGAATGACTTTTATTAACCTTGCAATCATGTAATTGGTATCCTTTTTCTCCACAATTTTGACAAACTCATATTCCATTCAATCATTTACCATGGTGATTCTTTCCACAGTTATCACATGTTGGAAAATCAATCTTTCCCCTCTTCCATTTATCACCATTATCTCTTCCTTCTTTTTCATCTCTTGCTTCCCTTAAAATCCATAGGACTCATAGAATTCTTCACTTATCTTATTATTCCAGGATATTATTTGTTCATATGATGAGAATACATGGGAGACTCTTTCCATTTTAAATGTTGGCTTAATCCCATGATAAAATGATCCTTCTTAAACTTCCGATCATGCTTATTTCCGGAATTCTCATTCCTTCTACTAGGCACCATTTCTAAAAAATGGCATGCACTAGGTTAGTTTATGATTCACAATGCATAATTACAAATTGTAAAATACCTATCGTAAATTAAAAAGATTATGCATTTAATCTGTAATCATAAAACGTTTTATTTGAGAAGAATTTACTCCTAAATACTTCATAGTGTCTTGTAATGAAAATGTGAATTATCCTAATAATATTCTCCATGAGTGTCGTAACCAAGAGTGCAGCAAGGACCATTATCGTGCACTAGTTCCCATTAGACTCTATGTCAAAGAGGTGTTTTCAAGTTTTATCCCTAGGTACATCTATGCTATAGCCACCTTTACTTGCTCGTATCCATACAGGGATGTATTTCTTGGAAAATTCACAAAATCTCAACATTAAATTTTTTTAAGAAGTTATTATATACTAATCCTCAAAATATATCTTAGGTTAATGTGGTCTAATCAGAGTTTATCTAAATCTCGTTTCTAAGGTTTGTATTAATCTTCCTCTAATACCCACTATAACGCCCTGACCCCCGTTATTGAAAGTCAGGTCATTATTAAAAAACATTTGCTTGATTAGAAGGAATCAAGTCCCAAGGGACCAATCGGTTTAGCAATCTTGGAAAATAGATTACATACATGAATGTTACATTACACTTTAGAACATATAACAAAACATAAATAATTTTTCATGAATTCCATTATTCCCTTAGCTTAACCCATCATATCAATCACAATACAGTTCTTCTAATCCTGGGAAAAATAGAACATATAAATGGGTGAGCTTAGATGCTCAATAAGGATAAAAATATAGCAGAAACATTCATAAATAAGCATAAAAATTTAAGGAAATGTAAAAGTCTAAAACAAAATCATTTTAAACTTAATATTCAGTATGACATGTAAAAAATAAAATCAAATAATTCCATTTACTTATTAACATAGATATTCAACTGGTCGAATAATCAAATGCAATATCAATATCCACTATTATAATGATGAAATGCATAATGCTAGATATTATAACCACATAGTCAAGGCCTTGTGCCAAGACTACATATAAGATTTTGTCAGACCCTTCTTCCATGACACTAGTTTGTCTCATGATACCTACCGATGCATCAAGGAGCTATAGCGGGCTCCACCCGTCAATTACTAAGTCCAATGAATACCTCATATGAAAAGGTTTAAACATAACATAAACATTCATATTAAAACTAGCACACAAAATGTTAATATTTATCCATAAACCACGAATGGTATAAAAATAACACCTCCATAGTCAAACATATCACAAAACCTAAAATACAATATGGTAGACTTGTATCATAATAAATCAACTTCATACATGTTTTAAATTCATCAAAGGATGTTTACATAGATGAAAATGATTTGAAAAACACTTTTAGAGAAATATAAAAACATTTAAAAGTCACACAATTAATAAAGGATCTCATTTAAAATATAGTTTTTAATCAAAGTGTCCCATAACACATTGAAACATTTTAAAAGAACTAACATTTTAAAACATTCATGTCCATAAAAACCTTTTTGAAAACATTGAAATTAATGAGAAAGGTTTTGAGGAAAAATCATTAAATCATTTAAAATTATGTTTTAGTAAAAGGTACCTTAAAAATATAAAAATTTAAAACACTTTTATGAAACATGGACATGGATAATTAATATGTCCCAGTAGATACATACATAAAAACAACCTCTCATAATAAATAGATTGTGAAATTAACCCTTACCTTGTACTTTCCTTTAGTCGAGGGAAGGTTTATCCTCTTGTATAAAGACCATAGTATGTTAATAAAATATAAAAGAACCATATTAATATTTATGATATCAAGAAAGATTCATTAATGACTTTATACTACCCATTTAATAATAATTTCCATGTTAAATTAAAATTTTGGGTAATAATCGCTTTCATTATCATACGTGTTTTAACTTGTTACACTTGATTGTATCACTTAGATCATGATATAAATACTTCAAGAATATAAAAAATTATTTATATATCATATATATATAATATAAATATATATAAATTACATATATATATATATATATGAAATGGAAAACACCGTTTATGGAGACAGTGGGTCGTATGAACGCATAAACACTATTTTCGTTTTCATATCATATTGAAGGGAAGAAGGTAATAATATATATGTAATTAAATATATATATATATATATATATATATCTGGTAGCGTTATTATTTTTTATATTACATGCTTATTAATGATATATATTTTTAAAATCATCGTTGAATGGTGAACGTGGAAATTAATCTCAACGCGTCGTGGAGACAGTAATCCGTACATATGCACGAGTGAATATACCATTATATTGATGGTGAAATATTATGTAATTGGATGTTATATAATATATAAATAATAATTAACATGCTATATTTATTATTAAATCAGTTATACTCATTGTTATATCTATCCAAATAATGAATTGTTTGAATAACAAACTACACCTAGATGGGGAGGCGGTAATCCGTACATACACACGTATGGTGACTTTGTCATTTATAGGATGGATAGAGTAATGAAAATGGATGAAACATTTTTATAATAAAATAATAGTATATAGAATATTCTTTAGTTATTATCTTATAATGGAAACAACAATGAAAGAGGAAGTGGAAGAAGAAAAAAACGTGAAAGAGGTGCTGAAATATTTACCTCTTCTTCAGGTTCATCCTTTTGATTTGATCAAAATTGATCATTAGGATGGATTTTTGATCAATGTACGGCCTCTAAGATGAAGGTAGAAAATAATGGAGGATATTTGGGTAGGTTTTGACTGAGCCAAATGGATTTGGAGGTGTGAAATTAAGAGAAGGATAAGTTCCCCTTTATAAGAGAGGTGAGGGTAACTTTTGGAAAATATGGAAATATTATTTTATAATAAAATAATTTTCGGTTTATAATGGCTAAAAAATAAATTATTTAAAGTATTATGTGGTTATGGGTCAAAAAACTCTCAACCAATCGTTTTTAGATTGGTTTAGATCATCATATTGACCTTATCTTTTAGATTTGACTCCTAGTTAAATAGTTTTACATTTACCATGTCTCATTGTATTTTTATATTATATGGTTAATAATCTTACTATAACAAGCCATGTGAACTTCAAGTGCTTCATTAATTATATAAATATCATTATATAAGTTCATTGGCATATCCTTATATTTTTAGGACTATTATATATTTTAATAATATAATATTTGTTTTAAAAACTCATTTATGTCAATTTTTACACTATTTAGTATTTGGTTTTTGTGAAGGTAATAAAAACATGATTACTTCGAAAAAATTACATTAAATCAACCCTAACATTTCATATTAACCTATATAATTCTAGTAATTCATAAAAATTGTGAAATTAAATTTATTTGGATATTTATAATAACATTTATTTTAATCTTTCATTAATAAGGTAATTACTACATCATCATTGTGTCATAAATAAATTAAACTATTTAGTGCGTAAAAATTATAAATAAAATGCCATTATGAATGAAATTTTTTTATATTTATAATTAATATTTATAGTTGAATTTATCTAAAGTATAAACCTATATTAATAATGGTTTAGTTATTAAACATTGAATTTAACTCTTTTAAGTCTTCTTTAAATAAAATAATAATAAATGTATTAACATTATCCAAGAGGACCAAAGGGGTCATATTTAATTCTAAAGGTTTTTCGGTTGAATTATACTTATACAATATAATTATGACATGTGTTAGCATAGTTATAATATAATTTTTTTCATTAGTTACCCTATTTACTTTTAACTCTGGTAAATAAAAGTCAAAAGTTAATATTCACAAAAAAAATATTTTCATCTTATTGTACCACATTTTACATACTAATGTCAACTATGACTCATGGATTTCTGAAATTTAACTCACAAAATTGGTGAAATTTTGTTTTAAGGAAATTTGTAAATGCTTTTAGAAGGTGGGTAAAAGACGGTAAAATGTTCAATAACATTATATATTTATAAACTTGTTATAAAATGACACCAATGAATTATGTTGAAAATATAGAGGTATTGTTTATCTATTTTGACCTAAAATAAATTCAAATAAATAAAATAATTTTTTAAATAAAAAGTCGGTTTTAAATAATAACACAGTGTTTTTCACTATTCATCAAAAATTGAAAGTTTTCAGAAAAATACCAAAAATTTACCCAAAGATAATTTTGGTATTATGAATTCAAAAATAAATTATATTTTACCAAATTAAAAACATATAAGTTTCATTTATTAATTTATAATTAATTCCCGTTGTAAAACAAAAAAAAATCTGGTTTCTAAAAATTAGAAACTATAAAAAGATTGACATGTGTTTATGTCAAATATAAATGTGAAATTATTTATAATTACCTAAATTTTATTAAATGATAAAAATATAATCTATTTATACTTCCAAAACATTCAAATGGATATTTTATCACTATAAATTATTTTGATTAAAAAAGTTTTTGTCAATTAAAACATTGTATTTTTCACTATTTTTCAAAATAAAAAAGTTATCAAAAAGTACCAAAAGTTTATCCAAACTAAATTTTTATGTCTCTCTTATAAAGAAGAATTTAATTTCATTAAATTTAATATATAAAATTGTAAACTATTGTTTTTAAAAATGGTTTTCCATTAAAAGTCGGTCAAAATGCATTTTTTTTAAAATACATCTTTTATCTAAATAAATAAATTTGTTCTTATATTATGCCTATGAATCACATAATATTGATGTTAAAATTATATATAGTATATAAGATTCAAAATATAGTTAATACTATTCATAACTACTTTTTTTAATAGTTATTTTAATAAGTTGTGGTGCGCTCGAACTCGATGTCGCGTGTAGTGAAAGCTATTGAAATACTTTAAGGAGATAACGTACTATGAAATATTTGGGTGTAAGATTCTCCCCTTTTTCAATAAATTGTTTCCTCGCATTTTGAAATTGTTATTCAAAAAGTATAAAAAAAGAGAAATACCTGTGTAAAACCCACATCGGAAATTGGTTTAATAAAATTTACTCTTAATAAAAGGGAAATGAAAATCTCACCACCAAATTTTGATTTCAATTAGGAGAACATTGGTGGAAATTAGAGGCACATAATTTTAAGGAAAACGTAAATATTTATTGGGAGCGATTGAGGTCATCAATCACAAACAAGTATAAAATTGAGGGCCTCAAAGCCATCAATTATAGATTACGTAAAATATCATTGGTTCAAAATAACATAAGGTGTTAGGATAACAAATTTTTTGTTTTATGATCTATTCCATAATGTTTACGAATTAATTTATTCATAGAATAATAGGGAAAAAACAAACTTGACGTGTAGAGTTTCATCCTTCAACTAATTCCTACCACAAAGTCATCTTTCACCCCAAAAGATAATATAATTCAAAAATATTCTATTTATCCTAATCTTATTGGGTTAAAAATGAATTTATATTCATTCGGTAAACTATTTAAAAAAACTATATTATACAAACCAGGATATCACCTATGCCAGTGGTTGGTGATGCACCCTTGTTTCCATTCAGTTGTGGGTTTAAGTCTCATGGCCTTGCCGGACGCGACGGGTTATGGCCCGACCTTCGGCTTTTCATTTTTTATGACAATCCAAAAATAATATCATGAAATGATTTAACCTTAACAATATTATAAAATTTCAAACATAATTGATTCCAAACATTAGACTTATCCAAAATACTTCTGTCCAAACTCACAGTCCAAAATTTATAATGAAGGTAAACACAATGAAGATCCTTTTTTCCACGTAATAACATTTAATATATTGACCATGTATTCTTTTAAAATACAGTAACACCCTAAATTATCATATAATTGTATTTATTACATTCATGCTTCCTTATTCCTTATAGTATACTAGATATACTCTTTATATCCAAAAAATATTGTAAACTCCAACAATGATGGAATAATCAAACCATTAACCAGTTCCAAGGATGTCAATAATATTCAATATAATAAATCAATCATCTCTTATTCCAAAAAAAATTCCTCAATATCAGGACCATATTGATGTTTTTTATTTCATTAAACCATGTATTTTCCAAAAATGTTTAACTTTCCATCGAGTCACTTTTCATGGTTCCACACATTCTCAAGTCCTTATTGAAATAGTACTGTAGTACAATCCTTATATACTCCATAATTCGTATAACATGTACATCATTAATACAATAATCAAATGACACAATAAATTAAAAACAACATGAGAACTCTTAATCATTCTTCTTCGTCTTTGATAGTGTCATAACTTGATTATTATCCAATAGCATCATTTGGGGTATACTCTAATGACTTGGATATTGATTCGTGTAGTGTCCCAACTCCTTGCAGATGAAGCATTATACATTTGAAACTTTTTTCTTACACTTGCAATCTTGTATTTTGTGTCCTTTTTCTCCACAATTATAACAAAATCTAATTATATTCAATCATTTAAAACGGTGATTCTCTCCACATTTATCACATATAAAAAATTTCATCTTTCCCCCTTCCTTTATCCACCTTTTCTCTTCCATCCTTTTCTTCTCTTGCTTCCCTTCAATGTCTTAGGGCTCAAATAATTCTATAATTATCTTACTAACAAATGATACTATTTCTTCATATGATGATAATACATGGGAGACTATTTCCATTTTAAATGTTGTCTTAATACCATAAATGATACAATCCTTATTAAACATTTGATCATGTGTATAACTGGAATTATCATTCCTTCTACTATGCGTCTTTTCTAAACAATGGAATACTATCAGTTAGTTTATGAATCACAATGCATAATTAAAAACATGTAAAATAACTAATGTAAATTGAAATGATTATGAACATAATCTATAATCATAAAACATTTTATTTGAAGAAGTATTTACTCATAAATACTTCATAATGACTTGTAATGAAAATGTGAATTATCCAAAGCATATCCCGAAGGAGTGTCGTAACCAAGAGTGCAGCAAGGCCCGTTGTTGGGCACCGGTTCCCATTCGAGTCTATCTCGAAGTAGTGTTTTCATGTTTTACCCATAGGTAAATACGTTCCAGAGCCACCTGTACCTGCTTGTATACAGACATGGATGTATTGTTTGGAAAATTCACTGAATCTCAATGTTACCAATATTCTAGGAAGTTCTTCTATAGTAATCCTCAAAATCTATCTTAGGGTAATGATCTTTAATCAGAGTTTATCTAAATCTAGTTTTCAAGGATTGTACTAAACTTTATCTGATACCAACTATAACTCCCCATCCCTAGTTACATAGAGTCGGTGAATTATTACATAACATTGGCATGATTACAAGGAATCAAATCCCGAATGACCAATCATATTAGTAGTCTTGGAAAATAGATTACATATATGAATGTTACATTAAAAATTAGAACATATAACACAACATCAATAATCCTTTATGAATTCCATTACTCCCTTACCTTAACCATTCATATCAATCACAATACACTTCTGGAAATCCTGGAAAATAAAACAAAGAAAGGGGTGAGCTCAGATGCTCCGTATGTATATAAATATAGCAAAAACTTTTATAAATAAGCATAATCATTTAAGTCAATGTATAAGACTAAAACAAAATCCTTTTAATCATAAACATTATTATGATATGGAAAATATAAAATCAAATAATTCCATTTACTTATTCATATGGATATTCTACTAGTCGAATAATCACATGTCATAACAATAGCCACTTTCATAATGATGGAATGCATAATGCCAGACTTCATAAACACATAGTCAAGGCCTTGTTGCAATATTACAAATAATATTTCATTAACGCCTTGTTCCAAGACACTAGTTTGTCTTGTATGACCTATCGATGCATCGAGAAGCTATAGCGGGCTCCACTCGTCAATTACTAAGTCCATTGCATTCCTCATATGAAAAGGTTTAAACATAACATAAACAATCATATTAAAACTAGAACATGATATGTCTATAATTTATCCATAAAGAATGAATGGTATACAAATAACACATCCCCAGTCAAACATATCACAAAACCTTCAAAACAATATGGTATCGTTGTATCATAATAAATCAACTTTAAACAAGTTTAAAATCCATCCAAGGATGTTGACATAGATGAAAATGATTTGTAAAACTCATTGAGTGAAATATGAAAACAATTAAAAGTCAAACAATTTATAAAGGAAGTTATTTAAAATATATTTTTGAATCAAAGTGTCTCATACAACTTTGAAACTTTTTAAGGGAATTAAAATTTTAAAACATTCATGTCTATAAAATCCTTTTTGAAAACATGGACATTAATGAGAAAGGTTTTGAAGAATAAATAGTTTTAAAATTTAAAATGATGTGTTAGTAAAAAGTCATTTCAAAATAATCCCTTTTAAAACACTTTAATGATACATGGACATAAATAATGAATATTTCCCGGTAGATACTTACATAAAAACAACATATGATAATAAAGAAATTGTGAAATTAACCCTTACCTTGTACATTCCCTTAGTCAAGGGTACATTTAAACTCCTTTATAAAGACAATATTATGTTATTAAATTATAATAGAACCATATTAATATTTATGGTATCATACATGATTCATTTAGGACTTTATACTACCCATTTAATAATAATTTCCATGTTAAATTAACATTTCGGGTAATAATCGCTTTCTTTATTATAGGTATTTTAACTTGTTACTCATGATTGTATCACTTAGATCATGATTAAAATAATTCTAGAATATATAAAATGATTCATATATCATATATATTGTGAATATGAATATTTATAATATACATATATATATGAAATGGAAAACACCGTTTATCGAGACGGTAGGTCTTACGTACGCCTAAACGTTGTTTCTGTTTTCATATCATATTGAACGGGACTAAGTGAATAATATATATGTAAGTACATATATATATATATGTCTAGTTTCATTATTATTTCATATATTACATACTTATTAATGGTATATATTTTTATAATCATCATTGATTGGTGAACATGGAAATGAATCTCATCGTGTCGTGGAGATGGTAATTTGTACGTACGCACGTGCGAAAATATCATTATATTGATGGTGAAATAGTATGTAATTGGATGTTATATAATATATAAATAATAATTAACATGTTATATTTATTATTTACATCATTTATACTCATTATTATACCCATCCAAATAATGATGTGTTTGAATAACAAACTACACCACGACGTGGAGACGGTAATCCGTACGTATGCACGTATGGTGACTGTCATTTATAGGATTGATAGAGTAATTAAAATGGTTTTACCATTTTTATAGTAACATCAAATTATATAGATGATACTGGATTTATTATCTTATAATGGAAACAATAAATAAAGAGGAAGTAGAAGAAGAAAAAAACATGAAAGAGGTGATGAAATATTTACCTCTTCATCTGGTTCTTCCTTTTTTATTTGATTAAAAGGGCTCCATAGAATAGATTTATGTCGAATGTAAAGCCTCTAGGATGAAAGGAAGTAAGGTTGGGAGGATATTTGTTCATGGATTGGATGATCCAAAAGTTTTTGGAGGTGTAAAATTAAGATGAGGGTATGTTCCATTTTATAAGGGAGGTGAGGGTCACTTTAGGAAGTGCTTGAAATATTATTTTATAATAAACTAATTTTCTGTTTCTAATGGCTCCAAAATGAATTATTTAAATGATACGGTGGGTATAGGCCGAATAACTCCCAACCAATAGGTTTTAGATTGTTTTAGTTCATCATATTAACCTTATCTTTTCGATTTAACTCTTAGTTAAATAGTTTGACATTTATCATGTCTCTTTGTATTTTTATATTATATGGTTAATAATCTTACTATGACAAGAATAGAGGACCTAAAGTGATTCATTAATGATATAATTATAATTTTATAAGTTCATTGGAAGAGCCGTATATTTTTAGTACTACTATATAATATAATAATATAATATTTGTTTTAAAACATCATTTATGTCAATTTTGACACTACTTAGTATTTTGATTTTTTGAAAGTCATCACAGCTTGACTATTTCGAACCAAATATATTTAATCAACCATAAAATGTCATATTAACCTAGAAAATTATTGGAAATCATTAAAAGTCTCAAATTATATTTATTTAGATATTTATAATATCAATTATTATAATATTTCATTATTTAGGTAATTACTGCATCATAATTATGTCATAAATAAATTAAATTATTTAATGTATAAAATTTTTAAATAAAATACCATTATTTAGGAAATTTTCTTATATTTATAATGATTTTGTATAGTCTAATTTATCTTTTTGGTAACCTTATATTAAAAATGGTTTAGTTATTAAACAATGAATTTAACTCTTTTAACTCTTCTATAAATAAAATAATAATAAATGTCTTAATCTTATCCATGTGGACCAAAGGGGGTCATATTTTATTCCTAAGGTTGTTTTTGGTCGAATTATACTTATCCAATAGAATTAAGACTTGTGTTAGGGTAATTATAATATCATTTTTAACCTTAATTACTCTATTTACTTTTCACCTTGGTAAATAAAAGTCAAAAGTTATAAGTTGCATTTATTAATTAAGAATTAATTCCCGTTGTCAACCCCAAAAAGAGGGTTTTTAAAAAGTAGAAACTATCAAAAGATTGACATGTGTTTATGTCAAATTTAAATGTAAAATTTCTTATAATTACTTAAATTGTATTAAATGATAAAAATATAATCTAATTATACTTAAAAAATATTAAAATGAATAATTTATCAATATAAATTATTTTGATTAAAAAAGTTGTTTTCAATTAAAACATTGTATTTTCACTGTTTTTCAAAATATGAGAGTTATCAGAAAAGTACCAAAAATTTATGCCCACTAAATTTTTATGTCTCTCTTCTTTAGAAGAATTTAATTTCATTAAATTGAATATATAAAAGTGTCAAATATTGGTTTCAAAAGGGGTTCTAAATTAAAAGGCGGTAAAATTTAATTTTATGAAAAATGCTTCTTTTATCAGAAAAAAAGGAATTTGTTCTTAGATTACGTATCAAAAACACATAATATGGATGTTAAAATTATAAAAAATATATAAGATTCAAAATTTAGTTAATACTATTCATAACTGCTTTTTGAACGGTTAGTCTAGTAAGTTGTCATGTGCTCGAACTCAGTGTTCCGTGTAGCGCAACCTATTGAATTACTTTAATGAGATAATGTAGTATGAAATCTAGGGGTGTTACACTAACAATCACATTGAATACCAATAAATAGTCTCATAATTATGGAATAAATAATTCAGGACATCATAAACATATCATAAAGGTCTCACCCAATAATTAATAATTTCAATACATTTAAAATATTAAATGGTCGAAACATAATCAACATACATTATAATATTTAAACAAGAATACAAAATTTAAATATTCCATACAATAAACATAATCATAAACCATCTAGAGAAATTTGATAAATGGTGTCAAAATTGTACATCCCTAGTCAAACTTATCATAAACTATACATTAAAATATGGTAAATATTATCATAAGAGATAAACCTCAATGAAGCACCAGATTCAATAAAGGATGTTGACATAAATAATATCACTAAAAATTTATTGAAGAAAATACCATTTTTAACATTGAAATCACTTATTCATAAAAAGGTGTGAAATCATAAGGGAAAAAACTTTCCTACAAAATATAGTTGTAATATTTTAATTTAATCTTAAAAAAATTAAGGCATTATAAATGTGGGAAACTATTCTCATTCTGTTATAAGTTTAAAAAAAACATTCCTTTTAAATTTTGTAAAACGTTCGACATAAAACACATAACATGTATTTTTTCAAAAACTGTTGAATGAAATTAAAAATAATCATAAAATTTCCTTTATAATTATTTTATAACAATGTAAATAAATATGTAAAATAATATCAATAATATCGACTTGGAGAAAAATATTGTGAAATTAAATCTTAAATATTCAAAGTGTTTGATACTACTTTAAAAATTTAAATCCAAATCCCCATGAAAGAATAAAATTTAACAAAACATTAAATAACATGAGAATAAATACATTCATAATATTATAATTATAAGGTCCTATATATAAACCTAATAAAATAAGGTTGGTGTATAACATCAAAATATGACTCAAAGAAAGGAGATTACGATGAAATTCTTTACCACTTTGTAATCAATCAAACAGTATACCCCATAAAATTTGTGGTCATCGAATGAAAAATTTAATACCATTAAGATAAATATATTCTTAACATTATATATCAAAGGGAATTATACATACCACACACGCAATAAATGATGGCTGAATAAAAATATATCACGCAAAAGTAAATGTTAGATGAGAAACCCTTACCTTAGGTCTGATTTCAACCATTCATGTTTGAAACTCATGTATAATGGTTTTAAAAATATTATTAACTTATAATAGAATAATATTAATATTTAAGGTATCATATATTATTCCCTTATAACGTTTTACAACCCATTTATTAATAATATTTATTCATTTTACTATTTCGAGCATTAATTACATTGTTCTCCATTCTTGATTTGTCGTAAATATATCAATTCTATTTCATAAGGTATAGATCCTAAATTTTACATAATAGTGTTATTTTAGCAAATATCATATTTAATCAGTTAATACATTTTTATGACCATTTTTTAATATTGAATATAAAAAATGAATTACATCACAATGTAGAGATGATAAGTCATACGTACGCACGTGCAGTTGTTTTGTATTTCATGGGATAGATAAAATGTAGAATATGGTTACATCATAATCATAATAACATATCACTATATATATTATACTATATTTATTAATTTATAAGGGCAAAACAAATTATTAGGAAGAAAAAGAAGAAATGAGTTTGAATGAGTTGGTAAAAATGATTACCTCTTTTCCGGCAGACTTCTTTTAGATCTCTTATAAAAGGATATATAGTTTCTTTTTTAGACTACAAGGACCTTCATAACATGTATAAGGATGTTATAAGGATAAAATGATATATTTTAGTTTATATATAAGGATAATAGTGGTGAAATAAAATTAACGAAGGAGTTACCTTTTATAATTGAGGCAAGATCCACCCTTGGAAAACATCAAAATATTAAATTATAATAATTTAATTTTCTATCCAAAAAAATGGATAAGGATTCAAATATAAATTGATATAATGTTATCATTCAACATTAAATAAAATTTAGACATATTTTTCCATTAATTTGAACCTTATCACTTTGATTGACTTTGGTTAACATATTTTAATTTAATTATGGTAACAATTTATTTAATATTAAAAGGTTGAAATTTTTACATATAAAATTTCAATTAGAACATAATTGAATAATTTATGAAATTTTAGACCAAATTAAAATAATTTATAAAATATTTATATTTTTAATTATATTTTATTAATTTAATAAAAATTTATTTTGATAAAATATCATTTGTGTCAGTTTTGAAATTATTCATTACTTTAGCCTTAAAAATTAAGACAGAAAGATAACCTCAACAAAAGAATTTAATAAACCCATAATATCTCATAACTATACAAAAAAATTGTGTATAACCTTAATTAATTCCAATTATATTTATTTTAATATTTTTAATATCATATATTTTAATTTTTTAATTATTAAAGTAATTAATACATCATCATTTTATAATTATTTAATGTAGTTATTTATTAACAAAAAATTAAAAGTAAAATACCATTATATAGATAAATATTTTATATTTAAAAATAATAACTATATTTTAAGATAGATTGTTTCATCTCACCTTTTTAATACATAATTTTTCATTACATTTTACAAACAAGGAATCTTTAAAGTCTAGTGCCTTGGAAATCAGGAGCATAAAACATGAAAACATAAAACGCTATTTAAAATCCCCTTGAAAAGCTTATTGAAAATTTCATCCCATGTAAAATTACTAAATCTCATAACCTGGAGACATAGAGTAAAGGAAAGTGTGAGCAGAATACCCCGTAATGAAAATAAGTGAAACAGTATACATGTGATCTTGAGTGATATCAATAAGAACATGAGGGATATCATAAATGAATGATAAAGAGTCATATCATTGAAAAAATAACATGAATCATAACTTGAAAATATGGCAAAAACATTTAATTTATACATTCATAAACATTTCACCAAGGTTCATCCCCAAGGTGTCATAAAAATTACCAAGATTGTTCACCAAGGTATCGTGAAACTTGTTATCTCTAGATATTAACTCTTTAACCAATGTATTGGACGGCTATCAAGGATAAACCTTAATATGTCTTTATTTTCATTTGATACACATATATCATAATCATATATTTCATAAAAGTCCCATAGAGAGTAAGAGAAATGTGTTTTACTTCAAAATCATGACGTTTATAAATGTGCTTAAAAATAAGATCCTTATGTCATTTATAACTACTAGAAAGAGAGTTTGGGTTATATTTATTTCAATTAAAGAATAAAATAGATCAATTGTATTTATTTATGAATACCCCTATAAATGAAAATATATTTGGTTATTAATATAAATAAAATAGATAATTTCTTGAGAAAAAGAGAGAGATTTTGAGACAAAAATTATGCAACATAACGGCTATATAACATGGTTTTAGGAAACATTAAAAAGAGTTGGGGAAAGTTTCTCACATATATAAATGAATTATTTTATAGTAGAGGTATATAATAAAATATAAATCATATCATGGTGTGGATTCCAAATGAAAAGTAAACTTGAAAGAAAAGAGAAAATGCGAATTCTTTTACGAAAATTTGGCAGCCTAACGGTGTCCCTTAAAATATTATAAAATAAATTGATGAGAGAATAAAGGGTCTCTCATAAATTGGATATGAAATATAAAGTAGTAAGGATATAGAATAAAATACCCCATAGTAATATTTGGAAAACTTGAATACATAACTTTAAGGAAGTCATGACTTAAAAGATGAGGGTGAATGGATCCATTAGCTTGAAGAGTAACTTCGAAAGCATGAAATTTGGGACCTTAGGGGATTTAGGGAACCTTGGGATGACTTTAGGGAGATCAAAAGACCATAGATTCTTTGATGTCAGATTTTAATGAATTTAATGAAGGAATGCATTGGTATTTATAGCAAAAGTGAGGGAATATTTAATTTATTTCAAAGGGACACCTCATCGGTGGTATTCGCAAAACCATGGGCTTTCCCATGGTATTTTCCCATGGTATTGGCCACATGGTACACCTCATAATGTATATTACTATTCAAAAGCTGACCAGAATGAATACATCATTATTACATCGTTAATTATGTCATTAATCACACTGAAACTCAAAACTGTATATTTACTATTCACTAAAAAACAAAACCTTTTATAAAAATATCATAAATTCACCCTAACCTAATACTGATTATATGAATTCAAAAATGAACTCCATTTTATGAAAATAATTTTTTAATTATTATATATTTAATTTTTTAGTAAAAACAATATTAACCCAAAAAAATACAAATACATAACTAATAATTTCTGAAACAGCTATTTACTTATGCCATTATATCACATCACCATTCAAGATGCCTAAATTATATTTATATATTCTTAATTGAGGTTACTATTCCATTGGTCACATAACTATTCATAAGGGTAATATTTCTATTCATACTTTACTATTCACTGAAATTTATGTTGATTTTATTAGACTCTAAAATTCTTACTGGTCACAACTGTAGAAGATCATTTTTTTAAAATCATTTTACATTATTAATTATTTAAGCTATAAAAAATATTTTAAAATACCCTTTTTCCAAAATTCCTCAATAATATGGAAATTATATAAATTTATCCTACCTTTATCCAGACATTTGAAATTAACAAAATTTAATATAATAATAAATAACAAATTTATTTATTCAAAAGGATTACACATCGTAACTAAGGTCTCATTAAATAGCCCCTTATAACACCTACATAGGACCTAAGTGTAAGATGTGCTATGGTGATTGAATATTGAGGTGTCTTGGACAACATTTCCCGAGTGATGATTTATATCAGCTTGAACTTCTCTCATAGGTGATTTCATGCACGCTTCACATGTTGCAGTTCAGCTTGGGCTTGGTCCAGAGCAAAGCCAAGTGATGCAACATCCTTTCCAAGCTCTGAAAGATGGGCTTCGTATGGCCTGAGTCAACTGGATGAGGCCATTGAATCCACTTTATGTATTAATTAACCATGATAACTTGTATTTATAAACAAGAATCATAATGTTAAGAATTTAGTTTACAACGGTCA
Source organism: Viscum album (assembly GCA_963277665.1). NCBI lineage: Eukaryota > Viridiplantae > Streptophyta > Magnoliopsida > Santalales > Viscaceae > Viscum > Viscum album. Next base: position 1,825,648,278 of record OY728164.1, read on the forward strand.
TATAACAGTCAAAATCGAGTGGTATTATTTTAATTATACTCACTACATTAATTAAAGGATATGGTTTTTTCGTATAAAATAAAATAATACACAAATTCAAGAAACAAATATTATTCAAATTTTCAGTTTGTTATATAGATTCTAAATAAAACAATGTTAAAAATAATATAGTTATTAGAACATGAATGTGACATCTTTGTCTTTTCTTTAAATAAAATATTATAAATATCATAACCTCATCCAAATGGTTCCAAAAAATTATAAATAAATTTATATCATGAAAATAATTTTATAAAGTTTAAAATGGATATATATATTCATTCACAACTTACCTTTTTCAACATTTAAACACATAAGAGATATATAAGAGAAATAAAGTGACATTTGTGATTTTTCTTAATTTAAATAATATAATAGTAATTATAAAGGGAATGTGTCTATTAAATTAATCAAATTTTAATAATGGGTGTTAAGGGATGAGTATAAATCATTAAATAAATTTTTTTGAATGTCTTATGGTAATTTTTTAATCCTTATCATTTTATTTTTAACGTAAATTACCCAATTTACCATGGTAATAAAAAAGTACCAAATTTACTATTCATATTGATAAAAAATATAAGGATAATTTTTAATAAATTTGGATGTTATGAATCCAAATTTTAAATACATTTTTAAATATTCTAAAAAAATTCATTATTTAATTTAAAATTAATCTCGGAAAATGAAATAAGAAAATTGTTTTATTAAAAATTGAATTTTTAAGGCAAAAAATGTGTTTATACCAAAATAATATATAAGTATGAGTAAATGAAATTTATTATATTATAAATAAGTAAATAGTTATTAATTTATATTTATATCAAATTCAAATCATACCAAGGATTTAACACAATGAAATTGACAATTTTATAAAAAACAATATTTTTCACTTTTCATTAGAAAATAAATATTTTTTGAAAAATACCAAAAACATAACCATAGTATATTATTGACATTACTATTTTAAAAATTATGTTAATTTTGTGAAATATAATTTATAAAACATCAAAAATTTTATTTAAAACAAGTACACCATTAAAAGGTGGTAAAAATGCCTTTAGAAAAATATAACCTTTTATGTGTAAAATTAGATTTATTCTTATCTTATCCATATAAAAATATTTTGGTTGAATGTAAAAATATTTGATTGAATATATAAGATATAAATTTCATAATGCTGTTAATACTATTCATTCCCACCAATTTAATGGTTCTGTTATAATGGTTGCATTTTAAATAGTATATCATGGTTTTAAACTCGGTGTTGCGTGCAACATAGGCTATCAAAGATCTTAAATTTAAAAAGAGAAATATCATTAAATCATGGGTGTTACAGTGTATCATACATTATGTGTTGTGTGACCTTGGGATATAGGTGAGTGATTTCATAAGGTTTTTGACCTATGTGAGGCATAGTTTGGTGTGTGGGATAAGGGGGGAGAGTTTTGTAACCATTTCTTAAGATTGACTCTATGTTTTGGAGTTGGTCCTTTGTGATCTTTTGGGGAAACCCATGGGAGTGCTTAATCAAGTTCGTAGGTACTTCTAGGTGTGTGAGGATAGTGTGTATGTTGTGTCTTCTGAAATGGTGCATGTATAGTGCTTCCTAGTTTATAGTTTGGGCACAACAAATGGTCTTGGGTTTAAGGGATAAGAACTTGTGGGTTGGTTCTTCTATTTCATTGGTTAGTCTTCCAAGGGTAGGACTATCTGAATGCCTATCCCAGGTAATGTGAGTACATGTAAGGTAGACCTGGTGAAATGAGATAGGTCGTACATGAGATGTCTTTGGTCTTGAAAATCATTAAGGGCACCCTTTGTTTGGTAATGTTGGAATGAAGGGTTTTTTAAATATTTGTCTTTTTAAATAATTATTTAAATGATTCTAGGTTTAATGAATTTTGGAAACTAAAATGGAAATGACGTATAGCTGATGCTGCCTTTGAGAAAAAAACATATTTTAAATATATATATTTGAATATTATATTTTTAAATTTTAATTAGTTTTGTTTTGTTTACATATATATAACGAAAAAATAACAGAAATTAACTTTAATTTAATATCCAATATTACTAATATTAAAGCAGTCTGGAATTCTAAGAGAAATCCTCAACGAGGGCACCCTTTTATAAGAGGGGTTTCCATGGAAATCAATATAGGTTTTCAATGTGGGATTCATGTTATCCCTTTCCAACACTGAATTAATAATATATTAATATTAATCATTTTAATCAATTCATAAGAAATATCAATTAATGATAAATAATAATAATAATAATACGTAAATAATGATTAGTTATTAATATATTCTACTAAATATTAATAATTAACTAATTTATATCAATATTAATTTAAACAATTATTATTAAATCTATTAATTACTATTTATTTACTAATAAATTTTTAACATTTAATATTTATTAATTAATAATTAATTTTGAATTTTTTAATTACTTATGGATAATAGTAATTTATAATTAAAATTTTAATTATTAATTAATTATTAATTATTATTAATTATTACTAATTATTATTAAATAATAACTAAAAAATATTAAAAATAATTATTTAGTTATTAAATATTAATAATTATTATTAAATTATCAAGTTACTAATTGTTAATTATTTTTTATTATATTAGTATTAATAAATAAAAAATACCTAGTTAGTATTAATTATTAATCATTATAAATTACTTTTTTTGATAATATCAATATTAATTAATTATAAATTTCAATTAAATAAAATTGTTTACAATTTAATAATATTAATTTCTAATAAATATTAATTACCTGTTTATATTAATTACTAATAAATATTTAAAATTATTATTTAGTAACTAATTATTGAAAATAAAAATATAATTATTAGTTATTAATTAAGTATTAATTAAGAAATATTTATCTACTTATTAAAAATAGTACTTACTATATAACTAATTTATTATTAAATTTATAATAAATATTAATAATCCTTATTAAAAAATTACTAATAAATATGTAAAACTATTATTTAGTTACTAAATATTAATAATAATGATTAAATTATTAAATTAATAATTGTCAATTAATTATTATTATATTAGTATTAATTAAATAATTAATTTTTTCTAATAAATATTAATTAAATAATAAGATTTCATATTTAATAATATTAATTTATATGAAATATTAATTACTATCTAATGTTAATTACTAATAAATATTTAAAACAATTTATTAAAAATAATAATATAATAATAAAAGTATTAGTTATTAATTAATTTTCAATTATACGATATGTAATTACATATTAATAATATTAGGTAAAAATTAACAAATTATTATTATTATATAAATAAAAAAATATGTAAAAATACTATGTAGTTACTAAATATAATTAATAATGATTAAATTATTAAAATAACAATAATTAATTAATAATTATTAAATCATTAATATTAAATTAAAAAATTGTTTCTAATTAATAATAATTACGAAAATATATATTAAAAAATATTATTTACTGTTTAAAAACATCAATTTCTAATAAACATTAATTACTAATAAATATTTAAAGTTATTCATTAGTTAATTATTTATAGTAATAATTATGATACAATATAAATTTTAAATAGTAATTAATAGTATTAATAATATGAATTGAGTTGTTTATTAATATTATTAATTAGTAATTAATAATATTAATTTATATTATTTAAAATATTATTAATAAAATTAATTTAATTATTAATATTTATTAGTAAACATTAATAGTTAATTATGATATTGATATTAAAGGAGTGGCGCAATGCAGTTTGTGGCTCACGAGCCTCCTCATTATGATTCTTGCATCTTATGGGGTTACTCAGCAACCATGATTCTTCCACAGTATTTCGGATTCAATCTCATTTTGGGAGGGTCTTCAGCTCAAGCTGCTTCAGCTCTGATTCTTGATCCCGAGCTTGATTCCTTTAATTAGGGTGTCATAGTAGCAAATTCTATCCGGATTCATAAGAAGGGAAATGATCTCATTTTTGGAGGGTCTTCATCTCGGGCAAATTCGATCATGTTTCTCAAACCCTTGCCTAGTTCCTTTGATCAGGGTGGCATAGCAGCTAATACCAATTGAATTTGGAATAAGGGATATGATCTTGTTTATGGAGGGTATTTGGCTTGGGCTACTTCAACTGTGATTCTCAAACCCTTGCATGACTCCTTTGATCAGGGTGGCCTAGTGATAGGAAATGATTCTTTATCTATGATTCATGTCCCCTCGATTAATGTCCATGGTGTCTTTTCTTTGATCAAGGATTCTACGATTCTCTTCCCCTTATTTAATTTCTAGGGAGGCCTTGTTATGTTCAAGGGATATGATGTTTCAGGTTTCATATTCTGTCAATTTAAGATATAGATTATAGCAAAATTTGGAAGAAGGGAAATGTTGCTTGTGTGATTATTGATGATGATTCCATCATGGGGTGGATGAAATTTGGTAAACATTCTATTATTGGTCAATTTATTATTTTGTTGGGTTCTATGTCATAGAGGATAGAGGACCGTGTTTGTTGTTTATCCTCTATATAGGGTTTTATGTCCTGGAGATGTATCTTGATGCAGCATGGATACTTTCATCTTCCCTTCCCTTATGATGAATTTAATGTGAAGTCTTGGGGGGGGTTTGATCCATTTTTATGAAGCTGGGATATCTACACATTCAAGAATGGGATTACAATTTGAATTCTTTTGATCACAAGAATTCGTCTGTTCAAGTCTGTGTAAGAATTTATGGTCTAAATTTGATATTTTGGAACCCAATAATCCTTTATGATATTAGGATTTTTATTTTTGTCCAAGTTAAAACTGATAAGAAACTAATAACATCAAATATGGTCATTATGTGTGTGTTTTAATGGAATTTTACCTCTCCTCAAATCAAGTTGACATTGTCTTCCTCTCATCTCTTAAGACTGAATTCTCTTTGATCATTTTCTATGAAAAGGTCCCAAATTTCTTTTTTAACTATAAAGTGATTAGTAATAAGAGGTTCATCTATAGGAGGAATATTTCTGTCATTTGAGTATATATTTGGTAAAGGATTTTCATAAGAAGGGAAAGGGGTTCAACCCAATGATTCAAGGAGAGATGGTCAGGGTCATGCTTCTGAAAAGTCTCCCCATGCCTCTCAACATAATGACACCAATGCAGTAGGTTTTTTCTTATGACACGATCTGGGTCATGGTCACTCTTCTGGACTATCATCAGGTCTTGTTCATCCTTCTAGATAGGCTCATGGTGTTGATCATCCAAGTGTTAATGGTCATCTTCATGTCAAGAATATTCCTTTTTATATACTTTAATCTTCAATACGGCCTCATAATGTGTAAGTGCATTGTTCTAGGGATGGATCAAATGTACTTCTGGGTGGCTCTTAATATGGTGTTACAAATTTGGTTGTTCTTTAGGTTGATTCCCAATGTTTTGTGCTGATGGTTTCGCCTTCACAAACTTCTAAGTATTGTTGTATTGTGAAGCCTCTAGATGTTGAATTCATAAGACATTTTCCACAAGAATATGGTGTTCATTATAGAGTGGATTATTATTAAGAGATTCCAAATGTATTCAGACCATCGAAACTTCCTGGTAAATGGAGTAATGTCTCATAAGAATGAAGTGAAAAAGTGCATTTGATGGTTCTATTGGAATCCACTCATCTATAATCTATAGGCAATGACAACCATATTTATTTTTAGGATGATGTTTTAAAATAAAATGAGAAATGGTCAATAAGGAATTTTGACATTGAATCCTTCAAAAATAAGGTTGTGGAAAGATTATTCTTATCATCTAGGTAATTTTCCCACTAGATCGTCCAAGGCATCAATGATCAAGCTCACGCCATAGTAAGAAAGGTCCAAGGAAGTGATTCTTGGGATTCTTAATCAAATTAAATCACAACTGGAGTAGGAAAATGTTGATGATTCTGATGAGTCTGACTATGATTATGAAAATGATCCTACTTTTTTTATCAATAATTTGATTTTTTTGGATGATGGCCTATATCTTGGGGTAAAAATGTCCACTCTCTTCCTTGCATGTTTCCTTTTTCTTTCACTTTTAATATAAGTTCAACGGATTTCGCTTCAGAATTGACATTTTTCATAATATTTAATTATTAGTTATGTATTATTATTATTTATGAGTAATTAATATTTATTATTAATTTATTAAAAATTATGAATAATAATATATTATTAATTCTATCTAGGAAAGGAAGAACCTGAATCCCACATCGAAAATCCAGAATGATTTCTAGGGAAATACCTCTTATAAAAGGGTGCCATGTGTGAGGGTTTCAATCATAATTCCAGACTGCTTTAATTGTAGTAAGGTTGGATATTAAATATAAATTTAATTCTGCTAAATATATTTGGCATATATATAAAAAAAATAAAAAATTAAAAGAAAATTATATATACAAACATGAATATTTATAATAATATTTTTTGATGAATGTTGGCATCACTAATGCCTCATTTCTACATTAGTTTTCAAAACATTTTTAACCGAATCTTATTTAAATAAATATTGTATTTTTCAAAAATCAAATAAAACCCCTTGGAATGCGTGATATCCTCTGGAATAAAGTTGCATCAGAGTGTAAAACTATTGAGCTGTGATGGAATCATCAGAGGTAGGCATGTGGAAATAGTTCATTGTGTCTCTTGGCATGTGAATGTGTGGTATGGGAACATACACCCATGTTTCTTCAATAAATCAACCGAATTTTCTAGGGGATGAGAACCATGGTAGTTTTAATACAGATATTACAAACATGTTGGCTGGTGCCTTTGGGTAAGAATTGTGATGTTTTATGTGGGATTGAAAACATGGACAAATCAGGTCTGATTACACGACCAATCCTGGGTAGAAAATCAACACAACCAATATAGAAGTGTGGATCAGGAGGATATTCACGCATGTTGTTTCGAGGAGACCCGTTTGGGATTATACTCCCAAAGGAGTAAGGGATGAATGGAATGGTGTGGGATATTCCATAATTCATTTAAGGTGTGTTCCTCATTGTCTATAGACCTTTCAATGATTCCTTTGGTAATGGTTCCATGATCTAGGAATGGGTGATGAGTTACCTTTCAAATCGATTCTTAGGGGTGAGCAGTTTCGGCCCCTTCTTGCCATAGTTTTAGGTGATGGGTGGAACAAAAGTCATTGAGTTCAAAGATGAATCTGGGACATGATGAAAAGTGTGATCCTATGTTGGGGAGTAAGATTTCAGTAATAGTGAATGTCTTTTTTTAAGGTGAATGATATAGCTTTTTATGGGATATGATCCATGAATTCAACCTATGGTTGGTCTTGAAGGACCCCAGAACACCCTGAGAGGGGAAGGGTGAATCAGGGAGTCAAATTTTTCTTTTTAATGTTTTGGATCTTATTCCCAAATTGGTAGGAACTTGTTAAATCTGTCAAACAAATTAAAGCAAGGAGATAACAGAGCATGTTTACTGAGTTCACCGCAAAGGGCTATGTCCAAGGAGCATACACCAATAGTGTGTCGGTTGTACCTAAATCCACTAATCTTTACTAGTTGTAGTATTATAATATTTGGTCATAGTCACGTTGTTCTAGGCACACTGAATTTACAAAGATCCATAGATAGCTCACTATGTCCCTTGGATGACTTCCCTCGACTCCCCCTAGCTCACTACCATGAGAGATGTCAAACACAATTTTTTAATTTAAATGTCACTTCAATAGATTTGCATTGAAGTCCTTTTCTCGATTGAGCACGAGACACCGCTTGCATCGATGTTCTGAATCGATGCACATGAAATCACTAAACCACTGAACTGGATATTCAGAACATGTATTCAACCTACACTGAAAATTGCACACAACAGCAAACATATGCATGACATATCTTAATTTTTCACGCAAGATTTTATTTTCGTGTGGAAAATTTTTCATGCAACTACATCCTTTATTCGCAGCTTTCACTTTTGCGTGAAAATTTATCTTTGGCGTGAAACCTTATCTTTTCTGCACAACTCTATCTTTTCCGCGCAACTCTAACTTTTATGCACACCTCCCTTTTTGCACAACTTTTACATGCATCAGAACATGGATCTGCTCTAAGTCATCAGTTGTACCAAATGAGGGGGTCACCTTTTATTTATATGTGTTGTTGACCCCTACATGCAAAACCCACCGTTTCGTGAGAAACCACTCATTCTCCAGGTAATTCTTTTCATACAGGAACTATTTTCCACACACAACTCACGATTTTTTGTACAGATCATGCCATTGCTATTTTTCAATGATATAATCCCGAAACATGAATTGCAGGGAAGATTCCATAACACCTACAATTTTTCATACAACTTCCATTTCCAAACACACTTTTCTCCATTTTCAGATTTTCAGGCCCCCAAATTTGGGAAGCACTAGGAAATGACGCCCCCTTTAGTACTGTTATCCGCTTGAATTGTATTATCCCTTTCCTAGAAAACATTCTAAAATTCCAATGAGGATTGGAAACAAACACAAAATAAAATCCATTTATTTCATGCAATGATCATGGTTCAAACAGGTCTTAGAGTATTCATAAGTGCTTTGGCATGGTGGTGCGTTAGTACCCGTTTTATGGAAGGATGGTGAACGAGGCCAATTGAGGATTTAGCCACATGAGATACATCATATGTTTGGTTAGGACTTCAATGGGTGTACTAATACGATCAATGGGTTATATTAAATTTAATGAACTATGTTTGGGACTGTTCATGATGCCTTCTCAATAGTAGATTAGTGTTTTGAGACAGATCAGCTGGTAGAGGTTTGACTTTTGTTCTTGGGTGAAGTTGGATGTGTTAAGTTGACAACCATGGTGGGCATGTCATAGTATATAATGTGATTACATTACATGTGCTATATTAGTATGTTTTATGTTTATGATAATGTTTAGGCAAGGCCTCGTGTCACAAAGGATCTTAGAAGTGAGATAATGAGTTCTGGAGAAGTGGCAGGATGATGATGGACTGGTGGAAACCTATGGCATCAACCAATAAGGTATAGTGTTGTAAATTTTGGAAGATTGTGGTTTCCACAAGTTTTACAATTTTAGGGTTGAGCGTTTAAAGTTATTGGTATAGTGATGCATGGGATGATGTGGTTTTTAGTGGTGGATTTGTTTTTGGGTTCCTTGGTCTGGTAGCAACTAAAAGATGGTTATTAAATTAGTGTTGCTTTGAATGATACTCAAGAAGGAAACATCAATGTTTGATCTATTTGAATTATATGTTCTAAGGGGTAAATCTTGGGGATAATTTATTATATGATAGGGAGATTATAAGATCCCATGTTCTATAAAGGTGATTGAATTTTCATAGGATCTTTGATTTTTTGTTTGGTGGACTGACCTAATTTTGAATCGAGGTCTAAAATGGAATTTTAGATGTATGTACATAAAAAGGGGTGTTTATGGATGTTTCATGAGGCCTAAAGGGTTACATATGTTCTTGGATAATTCTGGATAGCTTTAGAGTTTGAAATTTATATTTTGGTGGAAACATCATGAGGTGCACGGTAAATTCTAACCATGCACCACAACATCGCAAAAAGATTTTTTACAGGTGCACAATATTTTTAAATAGTGTGTGCATAATGGGAAACCATGAACCTAGTAATAGTGGGTTCCAAAGATGAATATCATGGTTGGCTCATGATTTTCAAACTTTGTGGTATGACCATGAGGGGTGGATGTTTTGGGACAGTGTTGAAAACACGGTTAGCACAAGGTTTTCAAAACTGTGTGACCAAACCATTTCCCCCTTAGATAGTGGGTTTTTATAAATTTTTTCCTTGTAGGTATTTAACTAAAACCCTACCCTTTATCCTCCCATTCACAACCTATTCGCCTTTTATGCACCCTCCACCCACCTCTACTCCATGGAAATTCTCCATCTCTCTCTCTTCTTTTCTAATTTCACATTCATCTGTGAATTTGGAAAGCAAGATGTTAGGATATGATTATGATTATTCTACTCCTAAATTTCAAATAAATTATTGGTTCTTCAAATTAGAATTATGAGAAACTATTCAATATAATAAATGTGTAATCATAATGAGATAACGGAGATTATGTGTTTCTTAGAAAGAGGATGCCCCGAGACTACGTCTGCACGTCGTCAACTGTAACTTTGTTAGAGGTATATGGCTGAGTAATTTTTTATTAGGGTTTTGGGAAAGATGTTTGTCTTAGGTTATAGTTTCAATTCTAGTTGATCAGGATTTCACCCTGTTAATTTCCAGAAGATTGGCATGGACCACTGGAGGGTCATTGGTCTTATCTTAGGTACGAGTGGAGTATATTATTATTGGTTTTTCGTTTTTTTCTATGTTTTTCAAGTTTATTATATTGTTTTGAGTTTTCAATTAATTACAATGATATTATAATTAATTAATATTAGTTTTTTGGGTGTGAACTAGGGTTGTGTATTGTTTTAGTGTTGGATGTCATTATTAGATGAGATTGGGTGGTGGGTTGTTGAGCTAAGAGTTAAATGGAAGAGCTTCTTTTAGGAAAGTGGTTATTATATTATCCATGGGTTTTATTTTATTTTCAAAGTGGATGGGTTTCTGTTTGTGTTGACATATTGAGTGTCGGCCATTGAATTAAGATTAGAACATTATATATGAAAATCCTTTTTATGCCCTTTGGCATAATGCCAAATTGTTGCTTTAATGGTGAACCCCTTTGGATGACTTATTGATACATAGACCATATGAAATAGATATGTAAAAGTGGAATATATAATGGTTGTAATTGAAGTATAGAGTTTAGAAGTGTTTTTAGAGATTATACACTTGTCCCTTATTTATAAAATAAATTTATTTATTATTAATACTAATTTTAACTTCTTTTAGTCTTTTGTAACCTGGTTTTTGTTAAAAAGGATAATTTTCTTGATAGAAATTTTTTAATCCTTTCCTCAAAAAGTGATTTGGAATTAATATTTCCTGGGTGTCATTGAACCAATTTAAAGGGAAATTGTAATGGAATACCTAAGATTAGAAGTGAAACCTCAATGTGGCTAATAAATAGGGAAAATTGGGATAGCCATCCATGAAATGAAAGGTCAGATCATGGGATGATATTGAATTGTTAATTGGGTAAACATTGATTTATAAAAAAGGGATTGAATTTTATATTTTTAATTTATGGTTTTTATAAATGAGGTAGTAATTTCAGATGAATTGGCTATTGTTAAAGTGTAATATGGGTTGAGCATAGTGAATTGTAAATAGTGTAGTGGTAAATACCTTTTGAAATGGTAAATTGAGATGGCCTTATGAAAGATTAATTATGTAAAATTTAAATGCCTTTGGGATGTTCTGTAACTTGAGTTAGGGAATGCCGAGATGAGCACCTAGATTCCATGTGATGCTTGATTATTGGGAATGCCAAGATGAGCACCCGAATTCCATTCGATACATGAGTTAGCAATGCCATGATGTGCTTGGTAGATTCCATATGATACCTAATGTTTGGGACTTCCGAGAAGAGTAAAATTATTTTATATAATAGATTATTATAGTTAATGCAATCATGGGTATAATATTCCATGTGAATGTTGAGATAAGTTCTCAAATTCCATGTGATACTTTGATAATAATGGGGAATTCTGGAATGAGTGTCTGGATTCTATGTGGTTACTTGTGGAGGTGCAGTCATCGTGACAAGCACAAATACACCATAGAAATGTTTGAAGTTGGTAGGACCCGACCCTAGGTATCATTGTGGATATCGGGACATAAGGAGTTTTTTTTATTTATTTCATTATTAATTTGTTTAGTTTCGCTCGTTTCATAATAGTGTACCTCACATGCATACACATATCCATATTCATACACATACACATATTCATACACATACATACATATATGTACACACACATACATGTACATGTGCACATACATAGGCACATATACATATGAACACATACATTCATACACATACGCATAAACACACTAACACAGGACATGTATATACTGGTAAAACAAACACATACACACAAATAAAAATGTGCATGTACATCCACATATATAAAAATCCATACACATACATACAATATGTACGTATATCTTAAATTATTATATTTGAATATAAATATATAAATTCAAATATGAGCTATTTAATTTATTGTATTCATTGATATATTTATATAATTTTTTAAATAAAATATTGATATATTATATTTATATTCATATATAAATTTTTTTAAATAATGTATATAAATATAATATTAAAATTTTTTATTGATTAATATAAAATTGATAGCTTTTTATATATGAAATTATGAAAATATGAATAATAGTAATTTTTTATTACAATATAGTTTCATAAATCATATTTATATATTATATTTACACATATATGCTTATTGTTATATATATCTTATTTACAAAAATATAAGTATGTATATATAAATTAAATTAATCATTGTACCCTTTATCAGCACTTTATTCTCATTGTTAAAGGTGGAGATTTTATCAATGCTAAGAAAAGTGTTGATAAAGGATGTCTATATCAGTGTTAAAAACACTGAAAAAATGAACCATTTTATTAGTTTTTTTAGTTGGTGTTGATAAACATTCCCCCTCTACCAATGCTTATTATTTGACATTGATAAATTTTAGTGCTGAATATCACATGATTGGTAGTCATCGCTAATAAAGATCCCCCATTTGATAAATTCTATTGTTCATATTTGGTGGAGTATATATGTTTTATTCATATATAACTAAATAATGATAAATATGTTTGGTATAAAACCTTATTTTCAAATGTTTTTATAAATTAAAGAAAAGATAAAAAATGAATAGTCAGATCAATGAGTAATATGCATGGATTGGTGATGATGTAAGTAGTTGAATATATGTTTTTATTATGTGTATTTGTTGTTTCCATATTAAAAATTTATTTTCATGGAATAATGAAATAATTATGGATGTTTGAGAAAGGTGTGTTATTGAATAAAAATATTAAACTAGGGTTTTTTTTAAATTTACTATGATTTTATTTATGATATGATTGATAACATGTGTTTTTTGTGAATATTCGATCTGAATTTTATTAAAAACAACCCATTATTTCATGTTTAAATCCTAGGTAAATTACATTTCTCGTGATGTTTAGTACATTACGTGAATAATTTATGTTTTATAATTTTTTGGACCTCAATGTGAAAATACACTTCCAATTAAAATGTGTGGAATTAAATGTTTTTTTTTGGAATTAATTTGGAATTTTTTTTTTGGAAAATTAAATTGAAATTTTTGATTGATATTTTAAGTGGTAAAATACAAGCATCGATCTATTTTTTTAATATTAAATTTGAAAATGGATTTGTGTTGAAGAGAAAAATGCACATGGAATATCATGAAATATATTTTTCATTGCATTTTGATATTAAATTATAAAAATACATACATTTAAATAAAATTATTAATAATAAATACCATTAAATATTTTTAAAAATATTTTAACACATTCATTAACTATATAAATGAATAAATATTTAATTTTATTAAAATGAATTTAAACATTATTAGTTATATTTTTTAAAAAATATTATTAACTATACAAATCAATAAATATTTTACAATAAATAAAAATATATAGTTATATTTATAATTAGTATATATTTATTTATTTTAATAAAAAAATCAATATAATTTACTAAAAAAATATAAATATTAAATTCACAATCAATTATATTTAAAAATTACTCTTTTCATTGCTTTTTAATGTTTCGTCATTGCAAACATGCACACTGAAAAAAAGAATAAATAAACTTGATCATAAATATTTCATACAATTTAAAGAAGAATAAATATTATCAATAATATAAATTTAAAAAATGTTTAAAATGAATAAATATTAAAAACTAAATTTAAAAAATAATATATAAATAAAATAAAACTGTATAATGTTTTAAACAAAAAATATATATTTAAAAATAAATAAATAATACTTTTATAAATTGCAATTATTTTAAAATTATTAAATTTTTATGAATAAAAATTTATAAATAAATATTAAAAAATGAATGCACCACAGAAATATAAAACATATGCATTTAAATAATGAATAAATAACAGAAATATTTAAATGTGAATAAATATTTTAATGAATAAATAATATTGGTTGAATAATTTTTTTTATTATAAAATTTGTATTTAAATATCCTTACTAATAATTGTATTTAAATATTTTTTAGAATGTTTAAAAAATAATATAACTTAAAACAATTATTAACAACTTAAATGAATAAATATTTAATATTTTTTAATTTCAATTTCAAATCTCCATGAAAATTGCCATTTAAGATTTTTGTAATATAGAAACAAAAAAGATTATTTTGGATTTAATCATGAAAAGCACAATTTAATTATCTCAAATTATACTCACAAGTTATATTTGGGAATATATGTCTTAGAAATTTTCTATTTTTGAATGAGTTCTGAATTTTGAAATTAATATGTGCGGGTCCAATGTCATAATATCCAGACATCTCTAATGAACCCATAATTAAAATCTCTATAATTTCCTATATTAATTTCTCTGTTAGAATCTCAATCTAAATGACCCAATTAATTCTCCATCAAAATCAATACCCATTTAAAATGAGAAAAAATAATCTCAAATATGATTCAAACGTCCACTGTTCTCACCGGCCGTTGCGCCTTGGCAAGTGCTTTAATTACTTTCATATGATCATTGTGGGAAGGAAACAAATGCCTCTCCTCTTCATTAGCGATGGAGAAACCCTAGCGATAGATTATTGAAGGATACCTTTCAACTATTTCATGGATTTTTGACTCTGGTTCCGGATTTCAATGGAAATCTAGGGGTTGTGCCATTTGTGTGCGTGTATTCTATATCCGGTCGAGATCCAGCTTGTTCGCACCATTTGTGGGTGAATTTTGACCCTGAGGCCATAGCGCTCATCGCACACCAATCATGGGAGATTTCAGTGCTAGTGGAGATCTGGAGATTTCACTTAGATCAAGAGATCCTCATATCTTGATCTACTCCCATTGCGGGGAAATTTATAGACCAAAGAAGTATAGAGGATTGCTTGTTTTCGTGAAAGAGATCCAGAAAACTATTCAGGAGCTATTATATGCGGTTTTTCGATCCAGGTATAAAGCTATTTGTGCATAATTGGTGTCTTCTTTCTTATGTGTTTCCAGATATGTGGACATTTTAGTCCAATCATAGATTCAAATTCTAGGCATGGCTCTTATACATGATTCCTGAACCATGTTCAATCTGATCATCATCAGAACGCACGTGGTGGAGCACCCCCAGACAGTGGTAATCTATCCGGATTTGTAATGGTTTCCATTATTCTTTCCTTTCTTTCCAATTTAGATTGTGATATCTTCCTTGATCTACCTTTCTTGAATTATATCATGTTCTTGTTTCCATTTTAGCATGATAAAACACGTGAGTCTGATAGTGTTCTTGTACATCGGACCAAAATCGGTTCTAAACACATTAAATCCATGTGTTATTTCCTACTTTCTATTTATGTTTTATTGATCTTGTAAATTTTTAACATCACATTTCTTATTGAATCAATTCAAAATATGGTATTGAATTTTGTAGTTTATATTCATGTTTTTGATTATTCTATTTATGCTCGGTATAACATTGATGCCACTACTTTCATTCTAGCTTTTAGTTAGGGAATTTTTTTGTGTAGGGATTGGTTTGAAAAGTTTGGAACTACATTTATGAATATATAATTGTAATACTTATTTGAGGTTTTATTCTGGTTTCTTGAATCTTCAAGAATAGATCATTTTATTTTTTTATGAGAATTTCTCAAAGTTTTTTAATTGATGTAATTGTTTCACGTATGACATTTTTACCTACCAATGTTTTTTAGTGTAATGGTGCTCAATTTTTCATTGTTGCAATTGATTTAATTCTAGATTTTAGTTTGGGATTCTTTATTTGTAGGAATTTGTTTGACAATTCTGGAATATCATTTATGAATCTATAATTTTAATACTTATTTGATGTTTGAATATAGTTCCTTGAATCATTAAGAACAGATCACTTTATTTTGTTTTTGGTAATTTTTCAATGATTTTGAATTGATATAATTGTCTCACATCATTAATTTTTACCAACCACTATTTTTTAGTGTAATAGAAATTGTAGGTATTTTCTATATTTGTTACTATAAAATAATTTGAATTTATTCCTTATTGTTGGAATTCTATGCAATTTTTTTTTCTATTTATCATTTTTTTGTAATAAACATTAGATTAACATCATTTTCGTATTTTTAAATTTTAGCAAAATAAGATACCCAATAGATCTTGGGATATTGCATGAGAACCGTATCTCCCGTAGGGGAATCTTCATAATTGATGACATGCATTGGAGTATACAATATCAAATATCATTTAGGAATTATACCATATTTGATGGTTTATCCGGACATATTAGATATGATATTCGAACTAAAAAACATGAATATCATAAACATAAGAAGATAAAATTTTAGTTCATGACTATAAGGTGAGTTGAAATTAATGTTTTTGAATTTATTTGTATAATTTGATTGAAATTAATTATTTCATTTATTCTTCAAAAGAGAATATTTCAATTTATGATGTTAAAATATGACCTTTTAGAAGGAAACCTGATATGGAAATATGTAAGGTAAAATTTTCATGACACTAATAAAATGTGTGGTTCATAAAAAAACCTATATAGGCCCTTGTTACCTTGAAGAAAAATGACATTATATAATGAATATAAAATATTGATGGAATATCAAACTATATTGTTTTATTAAATATTTAAATAATTTAAGTTAAATATTAAAAAATAGAAAATAAATATGTTCAAACAAATTACACGGTACCATGAAATAGAATCATCGTACCTTGAAAAGAATTTTTCTTTATGAAACATTACTCATAATTGGGTTTCATAAATATAAATGAATTTTATGAACTATATATTTGTTATTATTAAAATTTATCATTAAAATTTATAATACAAGAAGGAATTTGACAATACTATCCCTTGATTCCTGAATTTTAAGACAAGGTATTACTAACTAAAAATATTCTTTCTCATAATCCAAAGACTGTTAAGCAATAAAATTGTACTATAGAAACATGGGGATACTATAAAAATGTAATTTACTAATAATAGTAATGTTTTGATTATTTAAAAAATGGATGTAATTTGTATATATAATTTATTTTAAGTCATTTCATCTCTAATTTGTTTATATTTAGAAAATAAAAATGATAACAAGTAAAATATGTCTAAATTATTCAAATTAAAAATATTTTTCGGACACAAATATTATATTGAAAATAATTAAATATTTAAAAAAATGAAAAGGAATTTTTTTTAAAAAGTACATGAATGAAATGTCATTTTTTATTAGTTTGTTTAAAAAAGGAGATTTTCACAACCTTGACTCCATCTATAAAATATATTGAAAGGGAAATTCAGGAATTTTTTTCCAATTCTTTTCGTGGAACGGTTTTTTTCTTGTGAGGAATGAGATATTTTTAATCGACATGATTTTATTAGAAATTATAATATTTTTTACTCAAATTATTAGAAAGTGATTTTTTTTAATTTCACAATTTTTATTTGTTGATTTTAATTTTATGTTTTTGATTATTTATTTTCCTATATATTTTTGTGTTAGTCGATTATTATTTGAAGTTATAGTTGTTTAGAACTCTATTTTACTTTATTTTTCGGTATTTTTAGATTGATTTCATGTGTGTGCACAATGCGGGGGAATATTGTTTGGTAGCAATATGTACAAGATCATCAGAATGGATATAAGTATCTTTTTTTATTAGAATTGATATATGTGTAAATATAAAAACGTTTATACAACAAAAAAAATAATGATTAAATATATTGGTATAAGTTTTCAATGGAATTTAGAAATTAATACATTTTAAGAATATTTTCTAATGATAACGATCAGAATAGTCTCAAATTGAATATTGTCTTTGAATCTTTCGACTATACTCTTATTGAGTGATTTCAAAAGAATAAAATGTTATATGATGATAATTATTCAAATGGTCTTCTAATTAAAAAATTAATAATGATTTTTAACTGATTTTTTTAATAATTTTTCACATTAAGACTACTTAATTATCATTATATAATATTCTACTCTTTTTAAAATACTCTGTAAGAGTGAAATCAAAATATTCAGAGACAAGATGAAATTTATGGTCATTTAGATTGTCAATATTTCCAAACATTCTTAGAATGTATTAATATTCGACTTCCATTTAAAACTTATACAAGTATATTGAATCTTGATTTTTTGTTCTTATAAATTTTTTTATTTTTATGCATCCATCAATTCTGTTTGAAAATAGATTATTCTACATTCTGATAGTCTTGTACATATGACATTGAAACAATAAACCCCTATATTAAACACTTTCAATAAATCTAAAAATACTCAAAAATTTAGAATAATATAATATAAAAAAACTCTAATTAAAAACAATTATCGATTAATAGAGAAATATATAGTAAAATATCAATTTGAACACATAAATGTAAAATCATTAATAAAAATGGGGAAATTAAAAAATGTTATATTCTAATCGTTGGGTAATAAATGTTACATTTTTTAATCCGAGAATGTCGATTAAAATATCCCATTCATGACAATGAAAACACGGTTCCTGAAAAAAAGTTGAAGGTAAAGGCATGACTATGCCTTTTAATATATTTTATAAATTAAGTTGCAGTCATGAACATCGTCTTTGTGATACAAACTAAAATCCAATGAAAGTACAATCATTTTTTTATAAAAGAATCTATTTTTTCATCCCTTTTATTTGTTTTTTTGAAAATATTTAATTATTTACCATACAATATTTGTGTTTTTTAAATATTTTATATTATGTAATTTACTCAAATTTTATCCCTTTTCATTTTTATTTACTAAATATAAACAAATTATTGATAAAATGACTTAAAACTAAATTATATAGATGGATTATGTTAGATTTTTAACTAATCTTTGCAAGATTTAAATTATTAAATTAATCTATTCATAGTATTCCTATGATATTTATTGTTTATCTACCATTTAAATATTAAATAAAATATTTTTAGTTAGTAATGTAACATGGATTGAGATTCAACGATATGGGTTAGGTATTGTGAAATTGTTTTTGAATGATATATTTTAATGATAACAACGAATGTATAAAAAACATTTTTGTGGATGAAAAGAAAGCACGAGTAATGTTTTTTAAGACCAAATTTTGTGCAAAATATGATGTTTGAATTTAATGGTACCGTTTAATTTACTTTAACATATTTCTTATTCATTTTTTAATATTTGATGTTAATTATTCAAATATTTAATAAAATAATATATTCTTTTATTCCCTCATTATTTTTTATTTTCTATACCATGTGATTTTTCTTCAACGTAATAGCATGAAGTAATACATGTTTTCCTAGGAACCATATATCCTATTAATGTTGTGATAATGTTATATTACATATTTCTATATCATTCTTCCGTATAAAAGGTAATAGTTAAATATCACAAATTGTAATATTTCATTTTAAATGATTCACAAATTCATTAAATATAAAATAAATTGCATTAATATATTCAAATATAATGAGTGCCAAAACTTGAGAGAGTTAATATTTGTTATTTCATGCTAGAATAGTTCATAAACTCTAAAATGGTGTCAACCACATCAAAACCCGTGTCATTTCAAGCTCACAAAGTCCCCTTTCTCACATTTCATCAGTCACTAGAATCCCCCAGTATGTATGCTTTTTTTAATTGGGTTATCATTGGTTGATTTTGATGGAGAATTAAATGGACGATTTGGATTGAGATTTTAGTGGAGGGTTTATGTAACACCCGAGACTTTTATGTTATATAAATCATCAAAGGAATCTTTTTCTACACAACACTTGCTTGGCTTTCTTTACACGAAATCGTGTCCTTCCTCGATAGCTTGTGTCGTACGTAATACTGAGTTTCACTAAACAACGATATGCTATTAAAATATTATTAAAACTAGCCGTTATGAATAGTAATAACCACTTTTTAAAATTTTATAAATTTTATTTTTCAAAATGGACTTCATTTTTGGATTCGGAATATCGAAATTATCCTAGGGTGAAATTTTGGTATTTTTCTGAAAACTTTCAATTTTTGATGAATAGTGAAACCACTAAGTGGTAGTTAAAAAAATGAATTTTTCATAAAACTTAATTTTACTGCTTCTGTGAGTGGAATTTCGAAAATCTGAGAGACACGGTTAATATCAAGGACTAAAATGTGGTTCAATGAGATCAAAATATTTTTTGGTGAATAGTAACTTTTTACTTTTTTTACCACGTTTAAAAGTAAATAGGGTAATTAAGGGTAAAGATGATATTATTATTACCCTAACACATGTCCTAATTCTATTGGATAAGTTTAATTCAACCAAAAACAAACTTAGGAATAAAATATGACCATTTAGGCCTACTTGGATTAGATTAGGACATTTATTATTAATTTATTTAAAGAAGGGTTAAAATAGTTAAAATCAAAGTTTAATAAGTAAATAATTTTTAATATGGGGTTATACATAAGATAAATTCGACTATAAATATTCATTAGAAAGCTAAAAAGATTTTATACATAATGGTAGTTTATTTGTAATTTTTAGACATTAAATAATTTAATTTATTTATGACACAATGATGATGTAGTAATTATCTTATTAATGAACTATTGACATAATAAATGTTATAAACACCGAAATAAATGTTATTTGGGACTTTTTATGAATTCCAATAATTTTATAGGTTAATATGACATTTTAGTATTGATTTAATTAACTTGTTGCGAACTAATAATTCTGTTATGATTTTCACAAAAATCAATTACTAAATAGTGTCAAAATTGACAAAAAATAGTTTTTAAAACAAATATTATATTAGTAATTGTTATTTTATTCCTAAAAATCTAAGGTTAGGCCAAATGACTTAGATAAGGTTATATATATTAATAATAAACAACTTGGGGTTCGTTTGGCTGCTTATAGTAAGTTTATTAACCTTATAGTATAAGACCACAAGAAGACACGGTAAAAGTAAACTTATTTAACTTAATGTTAAATCTAAATGATAAGGTTAAAATAGGAAACTAAACTTTTCTAAATTCTTTTAGATGAGAGTATTTCGACCGATACACACCTTATCTTCGAAATATATCAATTTGTAGCTATTTAAAACCGAACATGACTTTATAATAAAATAATATTTTTGGTTTTCCCAAAGGTGTCCCTCTCCTCCCTTATAAAAGGGCACATCCTACCCCTCTTCCTCACACCACTTTGAGCCTTCAAGATCGGCCAAACCCTTCCAATTCCTCATCTACACTTCTCTATAGACATCCTAGAGGTCTTGGTCTTCTTCAAAGACCAATTTTAGTGCCCTAAAAGAATGTCTCAAAGAAGCACTTCAAAGAAGAGGTAATGTCCGTTACCGATTCTTTCATCTTTATTTCGTCTTCCACTTATTCTTATTTAGTTGTTTCATTATGAAGTAATAACATCAGTATCACTCGTATACTTATATGTTATTATAAGTATGAAACAATCCTATTTCACCATCTATCCATCCTACGGAAAAAGAAATCGCCGCGCGTGCGTACGTACGGAATACCGTCTCCACGCCGTGGTGTAATCTATTTTCTACCACCACCTTACTTGGATGGGTATAATGGTGTAAATAATGACTTTATATAACTATTATAAAGTGTTACTGATTCTAAAATAGTATAAATACACTCCAATACAATTCCACGATCATAGGAATGATATCATCACTCGTGGGTACGTACAGAATACTGTCTCCACGATGTGATGCGACTCGTTCTAGATGATCTTCATTTCATAATGATTATATAAATGAATTGAATAAATGAATATGATATATATTACACTGATACCATTCTGGAAACGAGGTATCTATAACCTAAATATAAGAATAAGAATTTATTCGACAAAACACGCATAAGAACAAAAATTTATAAACACCCGAATAACAAGTAGCAATGAAATATTACTACTAAGAAGCTAAGAAAATGACCATATATGATATCATAAAAATAAGTATGATTCAGGAATAATTCAATAACATTATTTAAATCATTATACAAGAGGTTCGGACACTTACGAAGCAAAACATACCTAAGCTAAGGGAAATACCACAATCTCATTTTTATCCGAGATTGTTCATACTTTGATATTTACTGGGGTGTATTTTATCATCCACGTCCATGTTTCCTCAATATGTAATATTATTTCCATCCAACTACAATTTTTTAAATCCATTTGTACCCTTTGGTGAGTTTTAATAAAAGATATGAAAGAAATATTTTATCATTTTTTGTACGAGGTACTTTTTTGACTTTTTCGACAAAAGTACGAGAAGAATGTTTTCTTTTAACTTATACGGCATGAATGGATTTTTAAAACATTATTTCCAAGAAGCTTCCTTTACAAGTTTTCAAGTTTATTTTTAATCAACTTCTTGTAGTTTAAAATTGTATGACATGTTAAGAAAGGAAAAGTGTTTTTGAAGTACAAAGGATATTTTCCTCAAGAATGAAGTTCAAGTGTTTTATCAAAATTATTTTCCATCTAAGATAATAAAGGGTTCTGTTTTTATATCTATTATTACATTGATTTGATTATGTTGTGAAGTAATTATTTTTATGAATTTATTTATCTTATATGAATTGTTTTATGATGTCACAATGTTTAAAAATCCCATTTTTATTACATGGGTTATGCAATGATATATGATTTATGATTTTGTGGCACACATAAGAATGGTATCATTATGAGATTGGTGGGACCTATATCTCCCTCCAATGCATTGGGTAAAGATTTTATATCTCATGAGATAGATATGGCTGGAACGGTAGGTTATACCAGTTCAGTTAAACAGGACTGAAACGAGGAATGAACTCGGTTCAGAAAGGGACTTTTGTCAACTAAGATATTCTTGGAAATGAGTCTTGACTAACAAGAAATGATTCTCTATGATTATGTGTGTATGCCACAAAGTTTCATGTTTTATGTTATGATTATTGTGATTACATTTCACTGCCATGATTTATCCCATGTTATGAAATTATGATCTCTTTTTTAGGTTAAGATTTCTAAAAGTTATGTGCTTATGTATATGATGTGATTGATATTTCTTTTTTTTTACCCTTACTGAGCATTTGAGCTCACCCTTTTGTATGTTTTCTTTCCCCAGGTCAGGAAGAAGGTTGTTAAGTAAGATATGCCAAAAGGGACTATAGATATGATGAAATAAAAGGGAGACAGTGTAGACGCTTTATGAACTAGTTGTTTATGTTTCCCAGTTTCTAAAGACACTATACCTATACGGTCCTTTTGTGGTTTTGTTATATGTTGTAATAAGTATGCTTCAATTTTGAATTATTAATAATGTATGTAATTTATGGGTCGTTATAGTTGGTATCAGAGGAAAGGTATAGTAAACCTTTGGAAACTAGGATGTAAAAGCCTTAGTAAGAACCCTAAGGATAAGTCTAAGTGTAGAACACAATATTAGTGTTTTAGTAATGGCCATGAATAACCTAGGATAAGACCTTAAGTGTGAAATTTTATTCTTGATTATGTGGTTTTCCTATTATAATTATTGTTGCTCACACTATTCTTCTTGGTTTTAGTCAATGGCTGGAACCCGAAGGAACCGTGTTAATGCGGAATGCGACGGGCAATGAAATGATTGTCCCCCTGAGCAACCAAACGTTATGGGAGTTGGAATGAAAAATCTTGTAGCCATGCTCACACAAATTTTTCAAGCTATGAATCATGCAGGACTTCCAATCGAGAAAAGGAAGGAGCAACATTCTGTTGAATCCTTCATGAGGCAGCGTCCACCTTCTTTCAGCGGGTCTACTGATCCATTAGTTGCAGAACAATGGATTAGTACTACTGAAAATATATTTTCAGTTCTTCAATGTTCTGAACATGATTAATTCATCCTAGCAGTGTATCGTTTGGAAGTAGATGTTGATCAATGGTGGAATCTTATTAAGAATACGAGGCAAAGGGATGAAATTGAGTCCATGGAAGGGGACAAGTTCAAGAACTTATTTTTCAATAAGTACTTCCCTCGTATTCTCCGAACAATGATGGAGAAAGAGTTTCTTGAACGGAAGCAAAAGGATGATGAATCTGTTGGTACCTATGAAGAAAATTTTACAAGACTTGAAAGGTATGCTTCTAGTATTATTATCCAACCTGAGAGTAATATCGATTGATTCTTTAGTGGCATAAAACCAAGTCTTCGAAGGGCGTTTTCCATAAGGGACTTAGATAGCTACAAGGCAATTATTCGATGTGCTCTCAAAGTTGAGATGGAGATTGGAGTAACCCATCAGTCATATGGGTTTGATAAGAAGAGGAAAATGGAATTCAAAGGAAAATCTAAAGTGCACACTGAAAAGAAGATGAGCTTTCCCTTATGCTCAAAGTGTGGAAAGAAACATGTATGGAGTTATCTTAAAGGGACAAGTAAATGTTTCAAATGTGGAAAGGAAGGTCATCGGGCATTTGAATGCCGCGATGATGGGAAGAAGATGTCTAATGATGCAAACAAAGGAAGGGATACACAGAATGAACCTACTACACTTCAATGTTTCAAGTGCAAGGATATGGGACATTATGCCAATAAATTCCCTAATCCAAGGGTTGATGATGATGGTCGACGTCAACAAACTCTTAAGGCAAAAGACAAAGGAAAGTCACATGCAATTCCTATCAGCGATGTGGAGTACGATAACGATGTGGTGAAAGGTACACTTACCATCCACTCTAAAGTAGAAAATGTTTTATTTGATTTTGGATCCACCCACTCTTTTATTTCTGAAGAATTTTCTAAGGGTATCACCGTATTACCTCAACAATTAGATGTTGAGTAAGCTGTGACAACACCTAATGGCACAACAGTCGCATCAAACGTTTATAATTCTTCTCCGATCGAAGTTTGTGGGAAAGTGCTTCCTGCAAATCTTGTGATCCGTCCTATAGTGGAATTTGATGTGATTCTTGGCATGGATTGGCTTTCTTTATATGGAGCTCATATCAATTGCCAAATAAGGGAAGTCACATTTTATATTCCAGATCAATCTATGATCGTCTATCAATGCAAGGATGAACATAACCTTCCAGTGGAAATTTCTTCCATCTTATGGGTCTTGATTGCACTAAATGAAGGTTATTTATCTCAAATGGTTGGTGAGAAACTCACGATTAAGAATATTCCCATTGTACGGGAGTTTGATGATGTCTTTTCGGAGGAATTACCGGGACTTCCACCAAATCGTGAAGTTGAGTTCTCAATAGAACTTGTACCGGGTGCTTTGCCAATTTCAAAGACACCTTCTAGAATGGCCCCAATTGAGTTGCAGGAATTGAAGAAGCAACTCCAAGAGAATCTTGATAAGGGATTCATACGCCCTAGTGCGTCACCTTGGGGAGCACATGTTCTATTTGTTAAGAAGAAAGATAGATCGATGAGACTCTGCATTGATTATCGAGAACTTAACAAGATCACTATCAAGAACAAATATCATCTCCCACACATTGATGACTTATTTGACCAACTATGAGGAGCTCAATACTTTTCCAATATTGATCTTCATTCAGGGTATCATCAATTAAGGGTCAAAAGGGAGGATATACCAAAGACGACATTCCGTACAAGGTATGGACACTATGAATTTATAGTGATGCCATTTGGTCCTACTAATGCCCCTGTTATCTTCATGGATCTGATGAATAGAGTCTTTAGAGACTATCTTGATCAATTTGTGGTAGTCTTTATAGATGATATTATTGTCTATTCAAAGAGAAAGGAAGAACATGAAGATCACTTGAGAATTATATTGAAGACCCTGAGAAAGGAGAAGCTTTATGCCAAATTTACCAAGTGTGAATTTTGGCTTCAAAAAGTTCCATTTTTGGGTCACATAATCTCAAAAGAGGGGATATCTGTGGATCCAGCAAAAACAGAGGTTATCGAAAGATGGTCGAGACCAACAACAGTAACTGAGATCCGAATTTTTCTTGGTTTGGATGGATATTATCGATGTTTTGTGAAAGATTTTTCATGATTATCTAATCCACTCACCAAGTTGACTCGTAAAGGAGTTAAGTTTGTTTGGACGGAAGAATGTGAAGAGAATTTCAAGGAGTTGAAAAGAAGGTTATCATGTGCACCTGCGCTCACACTGCCATGTAGTGGAGAAAGGTTTGTGATCTATAGTGATGCATCCAAGAAGGGATTGGGGTGTGTTCATATGTAAAATGATATGGTGATAGCTTATTCCTTACGACAGTTGAAAATCCATGAGAAAAATTACCCAACACATGATTTGGTGTTAGCTGCGGTAATCTTTGCATTAAAGATTTGGAGGTATTACCTTTATGGTGAATGGTGTGATATTTATACTGATCATAAAAGTTTAAAGTGTATTTTCACACAAAAGGAGATGAATATGCGTCAAAGAAGATGGTTGGAGCTGATTAAGGATTACGACTGCTCAATCCATTACCACCCTGGGAAAGTAAACAAGGTGGCAGATGCATTAAGTCGAAAAGACCTTGCTAGTTTATCCATGATGAGGGTCACAAAAGATCTAATATTTATGGATTTACAAAGGATGGATCTTGGAATTATAATGGAAGGGGGAAAATCTTATCTTTCTCAAATGAATGTTCAACCATCTATACATGTGAAGATTAAAGAGGGACAGAAAGAAGATGTCGAGTTACAAAAGAAGGTGAGAAATGTTCTTGAATTCAACCTTGATTGTGATGGGATAATAAAGTTTAGGAATCGGGTTTGTGTTCCTCCCATCCCCGAATTAAAGAAGGAGCTGTTGGATGATGCTCATAGTTCTTCATTCTCTATTCATCCTGGAAGCACGAAGATGTATAGGGACCTGAAAGAGTACTTCTGGTGGGATGGCATGAAAAGAGATGTTGCTGAATTTGTCTCTCGATGCTTGGTCTGTCAACAAGTTAAAGCCGAGAGACAAAAGTCTAAGGGGATGTTACAACCATTACCCATACCCGAATGGAAATGGGAAAACATCACTATGGACTTTTTCACATGGCTTCCTAAAACATCCAATGGCAATAATGTTATTTGGGTCATAGTTGAACGTCTTACAAAGTCTGCACACTTCATTTCTATTAGAGAGGATTTCTCTCTGGATCAGCTTGCCAGGATATATGTAAAGGATGTGGTAAGATTGCATGGAGTACCACTTTCTATTATATCTGATCGGGATCCGAGATTTACCTAGAAGTTCTGGCGAAGTCTTCATCATACTCTGGATACAGAGTTGAGTTTCAGCACTGCTTATCATCCTCAGACAGACGGTCAGTCTGAGAGAACAATTCAAACCCTAGAAGATATGTTGAGAGCTTGCTCTATGGATTTCAAAGGTGGTTGGGATCAACACCTACCTTTGGTGGAATTTTCTTATAATAATAGCTTTCACTCCAGTATTCAGATGGCTCTTTATGAAGCTCTCCATGAAATAAATGCAGGACTCCAACTTGCTGGGGAGAAGTTGGGGAAAGAAAGTTATTAGGACCTGATCTCGTTGATGAAATGGGGGAAAAGGTCAGATCTATTCAACAACACATAAGAGAAGCTCAGAGTCGACATAAAAGTTATGCTGACAACCAAAGAAAAGACCTAGAGTTTTAAGTGGGTGATAAAGTGTTCTTACGAATATCTCCCTGGAAGAGGGTTATGAGATTTGGAAAGAAGGGGAAGTTGAGCCCTAGATATATCGGTCCTTTCGAAATACTGGATCGTGTTGGGAAGGTAGCTTACCGATTGGCGCTTCCACTGAATCTCTCTAAAGTTCACTATGTGTTCCATGTATCTCTCCTGAGAAAGTACATACCTGATCCTTCACATGTACTCAGCTCATAAGTTGTACCACTGGAGAAAGATCTTTCTTATGAAGAACAACTGATGGAGATTCTGGATCGTAGCGAAAAAGTCCTACGAAACAAGACCACTCGATTGGTGAAAGTTTTATGGAGGAACCACCAATTAGAAGAAGCTACATGGGAGTTTGAGGATATGATGAGGGAGAGGTATCCTCATCTGTTTGTTACAAAGTGAAAAATTTCGAGGGCGAAATTCATTTTAAGGGGGGTAGAATGTAACACCCGAGACTTTTAAGTTATATAAATCATCAAAGGAATCTTTTTCTACACAACACTTGCTTGGCTTACTTTACACGAAATCGCGACCTTCCTCGATAGCATGTGTCGTACGCAATACCGAGTTTCACTAAACAATGATTTGCTATTAAAATATTATTAAAACTAGCCGTTATGAATAGTAATAACCACTTTTTGAAATTTTTTAAATTTTATTTTTCAAAATGGACTTCATTTTTGGATTCGGAATATTGAAATTATCCTAGGGTGAAATTTTGGTATTTTTCTGAAAACATTCAATTTTTGATGAATAGTGAAACCACTAAGTGGTAGTTAAAAAAACTGAATTTTTCATAAAACTTAATTTTACCGCTTCTGTGAGTGGAATTTCGAAAATCCAAGAGACACGGTTAATATCAAGGACTAAAATGTGGTTCAATGAGATGAAAATAATTTTTGGTGAGTAGTAACTTTTTACTTTTTTTACCACGGTTAAAAGTAAATAGGGTAATTAAGGGTAAAGATGATATTATTATTACCCTAACACATGTCCTAATTCTATTGGATAAGTGTAATTCGACCAAAAACAAACTTAGGAATAAATTATGACCATTTAGGCCAACTTGGATTAGATTAGGACATTTATTATTAATTTATTTAAAGAAGGGTTAAAATAGATAAAATCAAAGTTTAATAAGTAACTAATTTTTAATATGAGGTTATATATAAGATAAATTAGACTATAAATATTCATTAGAAAGCTAAAACTATTTCCTACATAATGGTATTTTATTTTTAATTTTTAGACATTAAATAATTAAATTTATTTATGACACAAAGATAATGCAGTAACTATCTTATTAATGAAATATTGACATAATTAATGTTATAAACACAAAAATAAAAGTAATTTGAGACATTTTATGAATTCCACTAATTTTCTAGGTTAATATGACATTTTAGTATTGATTTAATTAACTTGGTTCGAACTAATAATTCTGTTATGATTTTCACAAAAATCAATTACTAAATAGTGTCAAAATTGACATAAAATAGTTTTTAAAACAAATATTATATTAGTAATTGTTATTTTATTCCTAAAAATCTAAGGTTCGGCCAAATTACTTATATAAGGTTATATATATTAATAATAAACAACGTGGGGTTCGTTTGGCTGCTTATAGTATGTTTATTAACCTTGTAGTATAAGAACACAAGAAGACACGGTAAAAGTAAACTTATTTACCATAATGTTAAATCTAAATGATAAGGTTAAAATAGGAACCTAAACTTGTCTAAATTCAATTGTATGAGAGGAATTAGACCCATCCCCACCTTAGATTCGAAATATATCAATTTGGATCTATTTAAAACCGAACTTGACTTTATAATAAAATAATATTTTTAGTTTTCCCAAAGGTGCCCCTCTCCTCCCTTATAAAAGGGCACCTCCTCCCCCTCTTCCTCACACCACTTTGAGCCTTCATGCTCGCCCAAACCCTACCAATTCTTCCTCTATACTTTCCTAGAGACATACTAGAGGTCCTGGTCTTCTTCAAATACCAATTGTAGTGCCCTAAAAGAAGGTCTCAAAGAAGCACTTCAAAGTAGAGGTAATGTCCGTTACCGATTCTTTCATCTTTATTTCTTCTTCCACTTATTCTTATTTAGTAGTTTCATTATGAAGTAATAACATAAGTATCACTCATATACTGATATGTTATTATAAGTATGAAACAACCCTATTTCACCATCTATCCATCCTACGGAAAAAGAAATCACCGCGCGTGCGTACGTACGGAATACCGTCTCCACGCCGTGGTGTAATCTATTTTGCACCACCACCTTACTTGGATGGGTATAATGGTGTAAATAATGACTTATATGACTATTATAAAGTGATACTGATTCTGAAATAGTATACATACACTCCAATACAATTCCACGATCATAGGAATGATATCATCACTCGTGCGTATGTACGGAATACCCTCTCCACGATGTGATGCGACTCGTTCTACATGATCTTCATTTCATAATGATTATATAAATGAATTGAATAAATGAATATGATATATATTACACTAATACCATTCTGTAAATGAGGTATCTATAACCTAAATATAATAATAAGAATTTATTCGACAAAACACGCATAAGAACAAAAAGTTATAAACACCTGAATAACAAGTAGCAATGAAATATTACTACTAAGAAGCTAAGAAAACGACCATATATGATATCATAAAAATAAGTATGATTCTGGAATAATTAAATAACATTATTTAAATCATTATACAGGAGTTTCGGACACTTACGAAGCAAAACAGACCTAAGGTAAGGTAAATACCA
This sequence comes from Viscum album, assembly GCA_963277665.1. Taxonomy (NCBI): domain Eukaryota; kingdom Viridiplantae; phylum Streptophyta; class Magnoliopsida; order Santalales; family Viscaceae; genus Viscum; species Viscum album. The sequence goes on from OY728164.1 coordinate 1,825,679,013, forward strand.
CAATCTCATTTTTATCCGAGATTGTTTATACTTTGATATTTACTGGGGTGTATTTTATCATCCACATCCAACTTTCCTCAATATGTAATATTATTTCCATCCAACTACAATTTTTTAAATTTATTTGTACCCTTTGGTGAGTTTTAGTAAAAGATATGAAGGAAATCTTTTGTCGTTTTTTGTACGAGGTACTTTTTTGACTTTTCCGACAAAAGTATGAGAAGAATGTTTTCTTTTAACTTATACAACATGAATGGATTTTTAAAACATTATTTCCAAGAAGCTTCCTTTACAAGTTTTCATGTTTATTTTTAATCAACTTCTTGTAGTTTAAAATTCTTTGACAAGTTAAGAAAGGAAAAGTTTTTTTGAAGTAGAAAGGATATTTTCCTCAAGAATGAAGTTCAAGTGTTTTATCAAAATTATTTTACATCTAAGATAATAAAGGGTTCTGTTTTTATCCCTATTATTACATTGATTTGATTATGTTGTGAAGGAATTATTTTTATGAATTCCTTTATCTTATATGTATTGTTTTATGATGTCACAATGTTTAAGAATCCCATTTTTATTACATGGGTTATGCAGTGATGTATGATTTATGATTTTGTGGCACACATAAGAATGGTATCATTATGAGATGGGTGGGACCTATATCACCCTCCAATGCATTGGGTAAAGATTTTATACCTCATGAGATAGACATGGCTGGAACGGTAGGTTATACTGGTTCAGTGAAACAGGACTGAAATGCGGAATGAACTCTGTTCAGAAAGGGACTTTGTTCACTAAGATAGTCTTGGCAATGAGTCTTGACTAACAAGAAATGATTCTCTATGATTATGTGTGTAGGCCACAAAGTTTCATGTTTTATGTTATGATTATTGTGATTACACTTCACTGCCATGATTTATCCCATGTTATGAAATTATGATCTCTTTTGCAGGTTAAGATTTCCAAAAGTTATGTGCTTATGTATATGATGTGATTGATATTTCTTTTGTTTACCCTTACTGAGCATTTGAGCTCACCCTTTTGTATGTTTTCATTCCCCAGGTCAGGAATAAGGTTATTAAGTAAGATATGCCAAAAGGGACTATAGATATGATGAAATAAAAGGGAGACAGTGTAGACGCTTTATGAACCAGTTGTTTATGTTTCCCAGTTTCTAATGACACTATACCTAAACGGTCCTTTCATGGTTTTGTTATATGTTGTAACAATTATGCTTCAATTTTGAAGTATTAATAATGTATATAATGTATGGGTCGTTATAGTTTAATAGAGGAAATCATGGGGAATTAAATTAATGCTTCACTGTAAATATTTGGAGACAATGACTTCAGGATGGCACCGCTCAACCTCTTGGCATTGTTTTCTTCTCAAGATGTAGTACACAACATGATTGATTAGAGTCCAAGATCACTTGCATGACTCATGGATACCATAAAAGACTATTACACCCTTTACACTTGAAACATTAACTATATCCCATTAGGAGGGCCAACATCAAATGACAGCCCAACAAGAGTATTTCTTGCCCATCAATTTCCATTCAGCCCAAAAATTCCTACATTAATATCAAAATTACTACCCATCAACGAAAACAAAAAGGGCGGACACATGGAAGAATATAGAGGAAAGAGTTATGAGATGAGAATTTTGTTAGAAGTTTATTGTTGAGGCCATTGAAAGGGAATACAAAGTTGTTGCCACCTTACCTAAGAGACACCCTGATTATTTCCTTTCTTTTCAAAAATATATTTTGGTCATGACTTGAAAAAATATTCACTACCATGGATCTCCTTTGCTACTGCAATGTTTCCTCTATTTCTTTGAATAAACTCCCAATATGTGGGATGATTTATATATAATTTCATTCGGTGCTGATTTTTCTTCCTCCACTTATTTCTTCTTCTTCAATTCTGTTTGATAAATTGTTTTATTTTATTTTGTTTTTATAAGTATGCTGGGTTGAGATGATTCTAAGGGGGCTTCGATAAATGACATTAGTTTCTCCATTGATAAATTCAGAAATTATTTATATGATATAGACAAATAAAATTATTTAATTCATGCAAAAAAACAATGCAATCAACCCAATACATCGTATGATTGTTATGTTGTCCTATATACTTTTTTATCATATATGATTATCAAAAAAATGAATCTTATGCTCAACATGAATAGAATTTGGAATGAGGATACTCATACTTTTCATCATATACTAAACTTGAATTCTTTAGTTTAATTTGATAGGATAAATTATAGAAAAGTATAGGAATAAACTCATTGGTTAATCATGAGAATGATTATGCTTATAACATGAGTCCCAATTTAGTGATGAAACAATTATAATTTTAAAATTAATGATTTATTTTTAAAATGTGAATAAAGAGAGTTCTTATTTCACCTATGTTAACCTCATTCATTTTGTTTTATTTCGACAGTTTTTTTGAAAAAAAGAAGAAAAAAATCCTTATAATATACTCTGTGAGAACAAACAATCCTGAGGGACCCCTTTGTATAATATGTATGGGAATAAGAGAAATTATAATACAAAGGAGGGAAGAAAAACCCCAAAAATAAATAACATGGAATTCTGTAACGTCCCATGTTTTTAAAATAGAAAACTATGTTCCATAGTATCTGCGATACACAACACAAAACCCAAACAAATAATGATAATTTAAATATGATCATTTTCACCTTACCATTGAGTTTTCATATATGAATCGTATTAACTAACTTTTGATATATCTATATGTGCTTATGTATATGTGTGAGTGTGTGTGTGTGTCCAAAATATATTAAAAAATGATCATTAATTAATCATTCATTTTTTGGTAATGCTTTTTTGTTCTTCAAAACATGTTTTTATTAAAAATGTGTTTTATTTCCTTATTATAGTTGTTTTCAATAAAATTTAGAATTTTTTTTATATAATGTTCTCCAATTTTTATATCATAATGTCACGATTAACAGAGGGTGAAATTTTAGATTTTCAGAAAAATATAAATTTTTTCATTGAATAGTGAAAAAATATTTTTTCTGTAAAATTATTATTTATTTTTATAAATTATATAATATAAGTTTCAATATTATATTAATTTGATTTCAAATTAACAAAAAAATCTTTATTCATATTTAATTTAATTAATTAAATTTAAAATCATCTTTATACCGGATTTTAAAAAAAATTAGGATTAAGAACGCATTTTTTTAAACTATTTAGAAATTCCAAATGTTTTTTTATTATAATTAATAATAATCACCACTAATGAGTAAATATTTAAATGAAATTTTTAGATTACGTATCTATATTTATGAATCTAAATTCACATAATGAACATTATTAGTTATATAGAAAGAGAAATCTTCTTTTTCTGAAAAAAAATGGATTTTTTTAGAAAACTCATTTCCATCTAACTTGCAGGTTTTAAATTAAATTAAAAATTTCCACCACTATAAATTGATATTTATCAAATGGATTCCATATTTGGAATCATCATAATTAATATTAAGTAATAATGTCAACTTAATTTTTGAACAATATGAATAGTAATTGTAATAAATATTTATTATTGCATTAAAAGAAAAATAAATTAATTAAGGGTAAAAGTAATTTTACAAATACTATAAACAAAGTAATACTAATAGTATGAATATTTATATTTCATTTAATTTATTATTATTTTTATTTGTTATTTTTTAAAATTATAAACGAAAATGAATCGGTCTGATAAAAAATATATATTTTTGTACAATAAAACAGAAATTCAATTTTTAATTACTATTCAATTTCAATGGAGAAGTCTATTTTGATAAATTAATATCTTTTTGAAATAAATAATATTTTTATAAAATATTATTATTGAATAATTGTTATAAGATATAAATTATTGTATACTTTCTATGAATCCAAGTGTAATTTTTATAAGGATTCGAAAACTGTTATTATCCAAAAAAATCTAGAATTTCTCGATAAAATTAAATTCTTATTTTAAAAGTTACAATACAAATATTTATAAAATTAATCTGATAAAATCAATATTATTTTTGAAATCAGAATGTTGAAATTATCCAATGGTTAATTTTTCATAATATTCTGAGACAATTGAAAGTATGGATAAAAAATAAATATCTTATAAATATACGGTGTGTATTATGACATCATAATGAACCAGAAGTGATGTAATAAATACAATAAAAGGTATACACATTAAAATATATGTTTTTCCTTAAAAATAATGTGATTTTATGTTTATTGGTAAATTTTATAAAGCCTTTATGAATTTTCTAAATCCATTAATATTATTTATAGTTTTAAAATCATTTCATTAAAAGTATGACTCACCTCAACTTGTTCAAGGGAAATATTTTAATATGTTTGGCTCTTGGTCTTATAAAATAATCCAAACCAATCTCTTTTTATAGAATCCATTGACAAAAAATCATGAGAATATTTGTTGTTATGCTTATTTTATTTTAGTTTAAAACCTATGTTTGAGAAATAATAAATAATTCATCACGTTTTCCTATATAAACCCCTCCAAACTCTCATTTATCTTTACTAAAAATACTTGAATAATGTCCTTACTCTTCCCTTCCCTCTCTAGAGTCCTTTCACGGTGTCTTCAATCTCTTAAGAAGCTTCTCCTAAGCGTTTGGTGTCACACACTCATGTAAGGGACCCTCACATTCTATTTTTTATTCATATTTTTTATTATCTTATGTATTTTATTTCCAACTTATATTATTGAGATATGTCTTTACATGTCCATATTAATGTCTAAATGATGTAAAGATGATGAGAGATCCCATTTTCTCTCATCAACCCGTTTTATAAATTTTCAAGTGACGTAATTATGATTCCATAATTTAACCATCATTTTCCATGGAAAAACAATTATATAGTGAATACCCATATCCATTTCCTATAAAAGGTGTTCACCTTTATGAACTTATAGTTATTAATTGGGGAAATACATTTATTTATTCTACACTCCATGATCATGGAATAAAATGTGATAATAAACGATTAAATGTTTTATTATCTATGTGACACACGTAAGAATGAAACTGAAATTAAAGTAATAGGTGCATCCATAATTATATAGTTCTCTAATGCATTTTTTAATGTTTTGTCTCATAAGATGTCATGTTGGTACATGGAGTAAACCTGATTTTTTTATGGGACTTTGTCTATCATGATGTCTTAATAGTTACCCTTGACTTGTGTTTATGATATAGTGTTTTATGTTCTTGCCACATTTCTCATGCTACCATCATGTTATCATGCTATATCATGTCTCATTGCTCATTTTTATGATTCTCACCACTTTTTTGTCCCATTGATATTTTTATTGTCTAACACGTATTATTTTCATCATGTTATTTCGTATTTATTCCCTTACTGGGATTTATAGCTCACTCATTTCTTATGTATGTTCACAGGTTATCCCATATAGTTTTAATTACGAATGAATATTATTAATTTGTTAAGGAGGATTTTAATAAAGTTGATGTAATCCATTTTTTTGTTGTTATGTAATGTACATAATTCCCAAAGATAGTAGACTTCATGATCTTATGAGTAGTATATAGTGTAATCTTATGTAATAAATCATGTACTAATGTGTAATAAAGATTCTGTTTGTTATAGAGGGGTCTTCCTATCTTGCCTAAGTACATAGGTTGATGCCATAAATGAACACCAGAGAAGCCTTATTCTCATATGCCTAAGCCACAAGGTCACTACCAATATTCTCCCTTATTCTCTCTCACTTCCCTCCCACTTTTATCAACATATTTCCCTATATTATTTGGGTGTTGTAGCGACCCAAAGCTTAACGTGCATGGACATTACATTACTTTTGCGGAATACTTAGTACATAACAAAAACACACACACATTGACCGTAATAGTTAGTGTCTTGGGAAACTCGGAATATAATCTTCTAATCATGGAGAAATATCTTCAACATCTCCCATAAAGATCTTCCTTTTTTACCTAAAACCGTTCTTTATATCCTGGGGAAAATAAAACATAAAAAGGTGAGCTCAAATTCTCAGTAAGGGTAAACAAAATAAATATCAATCACATCATATTCATAAGAACATAACATTTTGGAAATCCTAACCTGTAAAAGAGATCATAATATCATAACATGGGATAAATCATAGTAGTGAAATTTAATCCCAATAATCATAACTTAAAACATGAAACATTGTGGCATACACACATAATCATAGATAATCATTTCTTATTAGTCAGGACTCATTGCCAAGACTATCTTAGTGGACAAAGTCCATTTCTGAACCGAGTTCACTCCTCGTTTCAGTCCTGTTTCACTGAACCGGTTTAACCTGTCGTTCCAGCCATGTCTATATAATGAGATATAAAATCTCTACCCAATTAATTGTAGGGAGATATTAGTCCCACCCATCTCATAATGATACCATTCTTATGTGTGTCACAAAATCATAAATCATACATCATTGCACAACCCATGTAATAAAAATGAGATTCTTAAACATCGTGACATCATAAAACAATTCATATAAGATAAATGAATTAACAAAAATAATTCCATCACAACATAATCAAATCAATTAAATAATAGGGATACAAACAGAACCCTATATTATCTTAGATGGAAAATAATTTTGATAAAACACTTGAACTCCATTCTTGAGGAAAATATCCTCTTTACTTCAAAAATATTTTTCCTTTCTTAACAGGTCATACAATTTTAAACTAAAAGAATTTGATTACAAATAAACATGAAAACTTTTAAATTAAGATTCTTGGAAATAATGTTTTAAAAATCCATTCATGCCGTATAAGTTAAAAAAAATTCTTCTCGTACTTTTCTCGGAAAAGTCAAAAAGTACCTTGTACGAAAAATGACTAAATATTCCTTTCATATCTTTTACTATAAACTCACCAAAGGGTAAAAATGGATTTAAACAATTGTAGGTGGATGGAAATAATATTAAATATTGAGGAAACATGGATTTGGATGATAAAATACACCCCAGTAAATACCAAAGTGTAAACAATCTCGGATAAAAATGAGATTGTGATATTTCTCGTACCATAGGTCCAATTTTCTTCGTAAGTGTCTGAACCTCATTTATAATTATTTAAATAATGTCATTGACTTATTCCAGAATCATACTCATTGTTATGATATCATATATGGTTCACTTATGACTTTATATTACCCGCTCTTTTCTAAATTCCATGTTAAAGAGCGTTTTGGGTAAAATCGTTTCATTTGTCGTCCGTGTTTTGACTTGTAATTATTCATATGATTACATAGATCATGATTAATTAATTCCAGAGTATAAATCATGATTCATATATAATATATATTCAGAATATACATATATATAATTAATCAGTAAATGGAAAGAAATACACCATTCATGGAGACGGTAGGCCGTACATACGCATGAACGCTATTTTCGTTTTCTTATTGAGTTGAATGGAATTAAGTAGATGAAATACATATATACACATAAATCCAGTATCATTATTATGTCATATATTTCATTTTTACTTATTATATATACTTTATAATCATTCAATAATGGTTAACATGGAGAATGAATCTCATCGCGTCGTGGAGACGGTAGTCCGTACGTATGCACGAGCGATGATATCGTTCTCAAGATTGTGGAATTGTATTGGAGTGTATGTATACTATTTCAGAATCAATATCACTTTACAATAATTATATATAGTTATTATTTACACCATTATACCCATCCAAGTAAGGTGGTGGTGGAAAATAGATTACACCACGGCGTGGAGACGGTATTCCCTACGTATACACGCGCGGTGATTTCGTTTTCCGTAGGATGGATAGATGGTGAAATAGGTTTTTTTAATACTTATAATAACATATCAGTATATTATTGATACTGATGTTATTACTTCATTATGAAACAACCTAAGAAGAAGAAGTTGAAGAAGAAATAAAGTTGAAAGAATCAGTAACGGACATTACCTCTTCTTTGAAGCGCCTCTTTGAGTCCTCCTCTTAGGTCACTAAAATTGGTCTTTGAAGAAGACCAGGACCTCTAAGATGTTTCTAGGGAAGTGGAGAAGAGAATTTGTCAGGGGTTTGCCTAGATCTAAGGCTCAAAGTGGTGTGAGGAAGAGGGGGGGAGGTGCCCTTTTATAAGGGAGGAGAGGGGCACCTTTGGAAAAACTAAAAATATTATTTTATTATAAAGACATATTCGGTTTTAAATAGCTCCAAATTGATTTATTTAGAATATAAGGTGGTGATGGGTCAAAATAATCTCATCCAATATAATTTATACAAGTTTAGGTTCCTATTTTAACCTTATCATTTATATTTAACATTAAGTTAGATAATTATACTTTTACCTTGTCTTTTTGTGTTCTTACACTATAAGGTTAATAAACTTACTATAACAAGAAAAACTAACCCAAATTTGTTTATTATTTATATATATAACCTTATCTAAGTCATTTTCCGAACCTTAGATTTTTAGGAATAAAATAACAATTAATAATATAATATTTGTTTTAAAAACTATTTTATGTCAATTTTGACACTATTTAGTAATTGATTTTTGTGAAACTTATAACAGAATGATTAGTTAGAACAAAGTTTATTAAATAAATACTAACATGTCATATTAATCTAGAAAATTAGTGTAATTTATAAAAAGTCTCAAATTACATTTATTTGGGTATTTATAACATCAATTATGTCAATATTACATTAATAAGATAATTATTACATCATCTTTGTGTCATAAGTAAATTAACTTATATAAAGTCTAAAAATTAAAAATAAAATATCATTATGTAGGAAATATTTTTATCTTTCTAATTAATATTTATAGTTGAATTTATCTTATGTGTAACCCTATATTAAAAATTATTTACTTGTTAAACTTTGATTTTAACTATTTTAACCCTTCATTAAATAAATTAATAATAAATGTCCTAATCTAATCCAAGTGGGCATAAATGGTCATATTTTATTCCTAAGGTTGTTTTTGGACGAATTAAACTTATCCAATAGAATTAGGACATGTGTTAGGGTAATAATAATATCATTTTTACCCTTAACTACCATATTTACTTTTAACCGTGGTAAAAAAAAGTAAAACGTTACTATTCACCCAAAATTATTTTCATCTCATTGAAAAAAAATTTAGTCCTTGATACTAACCATGTCTCTCTTATTTTTGAAAGTCTATTCAAAGAAGTGGTAAAATTATGTTTTATGAAAAATTCAGTTTTTTTAACTACCACATAGTGGTTTCACTATTCATCAAAAAAATGAATGTTTCTAGAAAAATACCAAAACTTTGGCATAAGCTATATTTGATATTATGAACTCAAAAATGATGTCTATTTTACCAAATTCAAAAAATATCAGTTGCATTAATTAATTTAAAAATTAATTCCCATCGTCAACACAAATAGCGTGTTCTTAAGAGATAATAACTATCAAAAGATTGAAACTTGTTTATGTCTGGTTTAAATGTGAAATTACATCCAATGAAAAAAATTGTATTAAATTGTAAAAATATATTCTAAATATACTTTAAAACCACTCAAATTAATAATTTATCACTATTAATTATTTCGATTAAAAAAGTTGTTTTTAATTAAAATTTAGTAATTTTCACTGTTCATCAGGATATGCAATTTATCCGAAAAGTACCAAAATTTCACCCTGAGCTAATTTCGATATTCCAAATCCAAAAATCAAGTCCATTTTGAAAAATAAAATTTACAAAATTTCAGAAAGTGGTTATCACTATTCATAATGACTAGTTTTAATAATATTTTAATAGCATATCATTGTTTAGTAAAACTCGGTATTGCGTACTACACATGCTATCGAGGAAGGTCGCGATTGCGTGTAATGCAAGCCAAGTCAAGGATGAGTGTTGTGTAAGCTCCTTTTGGTGTAGCATACAACACAAGACTTTAATGAAAATAAAAATAATATTTTTCATAAAATCTCGAGGTGTTACATTCTACCCCCCTTAAAATTAATTTCGCCCTCGAAATTCATCGGGGTTATAAATGGTTTACTACTCGTATGTTTCTTTAATAGAAACCCATATCGTAAAATGGAATACCAAAACCAATCTTTAAAAACAAAAGTATGAAACGTAACAGTTACCCAAATAAACTAATCACTGGGTTTCCACATAGGTGAAAATATGGATATGGAAGGGAAATCTAACCATCATGTTCTGATGGAGAGTGGTAGAGAACATGGCCATGGAAAAGCCAGCAATCACAAAGTCGTAAATTTGTGACGATCTAAGGTACCATCTGATTCATCGGATATACTAGGACAACATTTTTGGTTTTCAATATCATTTCTCTAAAGTTAATGAAATTGGAATTAGAAGAAATACTTTCGTGATTTTGTTATAGTCTCACCGTTGGTCGTTCTTTGGACAATTTCCACTTCATCTCTTAAATAAATGAAGTTGAATTTGCCATTCATGATGTGTTAGCAGATCAAGTGATAGAATGATGGGCCATTCCATCTATCTCAAACAAAAGGTTAGAAAAGTTATCAAAAAAATTGCATAAGTCCATCTATAGTGAGATTAATCATATATTGTTCCTAAAATGGACTTATACTTCTTATATCATACTGCTTAATATAATAAAACTAGTTCCTACTAAACAGGGACTTCCTGTAGGCCAGTGGTAGGCGATAAAGGCTAGTCACACTTGAGTCGTGGGTTCGATTCCCACAGCCTTGTACGACGCGATGGGCTGTCGCCCATCCTGCAGGTTGTCCTTTTTCTAAAACTACAATGCTATAACATCCCATAAATAATATCGAAAAAACTTATATCCTTAAACAATACTAACTTATGTCCAACATAATCCATTCCAATCTTTAGGCTTATCCAAAATAATGTTGTCTAATCTTATATTGTAGTGAAACTGATTACCAAAGAGTTCATACAACTAGCATGTTAATACCATTGTTGATCCCCATATATCATGAGATATGTCTTTTTGGTCACATTCCAAACTTTCGAAGGCCTTAATCATGTATTCTCTTGAAAAATGAATACCCATTAAACGTTAGTGAAAACATGAGTGCTGTCAAAAGTTAACTCTTTCCACATACCAAAATCCCAAAATTCTGTATACTCAAACCAAGATATCACTTAGTCCTTATAACAATCATGAGCTCATGAATACTATCAAACATTTCATTTTCTCCTTATCCCTTCATTATGCACATATCATCTGCTTTCCAAAATATTTGAATCACTTTTCATGGTTACCGGTACCATAAAATTATTGAAATCCACAATAGACTAATACATAAATATTCTAATACACCATAAAAGTACCTCAAAAACATTATTCTTGAATACCAATACATAAACACTTCAATCCATCCTCTTCAATGATTGTCCTGGAATAATTCCTTCCTTGATTTAGAAGTAACTTTTTATGTCAGGGCATTGAGTTGGGGTAATGACCATGTTCTCCATAAATAAGACATTGAACTCCATAATAGTCTGTCACGCTATGTCCCTTTTCTCCACACAGATAACATCTGTCCCTCCATTTGAGGTATTCCTCAAGGTTATTCTTCCCTTCTTTAGAAATCTCAATCTTCATTTCTTTATGCTCCTCAACATGAGAACATGCATAAAAGTCTATCTTCCTCTTATTTGATGAATTAGGCGTACCACTAAATTTCACCTTGTTAATCATATATCGCGATGAATGATTTGGAATAATCACAATATCTTTCTCTCTAGGAATTACGCAATTTTGTTGCTCATAGTCACCAATTTGTCCATTGGATTCAATGTTAACCGAATTCCTTCTGGTTCCCTCCATTGACTAAAACACAAAAAGATTTCTGTGAGAGGAAAAAATCATAAATGGAAAATAACATAATCAAGGGAGAGTACCTTCAACATCTAACATCTTAGGTTTAATTCTAATATCGTTACCGTAATTCTAGGACTATAACCTATACTTATACTTAACCTTAGGTACATCCCTAGACATACCTTAGAAATATCTCTAGGGATCTCACTAAAGTCTTTGCATCCTAGTTTGCAAAGGTTAACTAAACCTTCCCTATGATACCAACCCTAGAGACCCAAAGCATAACGTACAAGGACATTACATTAATTTTGCGTAATACTTATTACATAACAAAAACACACACACAAGGACCGTAATAGTTTAGTGTATTTAGAAACATGGAATATAATCTTCTAATCGTGGCAAAAGATCTTCAACATCTCCCATAAAGATCTTCCTTTTTTTACCTAAAACCTTTCTTTATATCCTGGGGAAAAGAAAACATAAAAGGGTGAGCTCAAATGCTCAGAAAGGGTAAAAAAAGAAATATCAATCACATCATATTCATAAGAACATAACATTTTGGAAATCTTAACCTGCAAAAGAGATCATAATATCATAACATGGGATAAATCATAGTAGTGACATGTAATCCAAATAATCATAACATAAAACATGAAACATTGTGTCATACACACATAATCATAGAGAATCATTTCTTATTAGTCAGGACTCATTGCCAAGACTATCTTAGTGGACAAAGTCTATTTCTGAACCGAGTTCACTCCTCGTTTCAGTCTTGTTTCACTGAACCGGTTTAACCTGTCGTTCCAACCATGTCTATCTAATGAGATATAAAATATTTACCCAATTCATTGAAGGGAGATATAGGTCTCACCCATCTCATAATGATACCATTCTTATGTGTGCCACAAAATCATAAATCATACATCATTGCATAACCCATGTAATAAAAATGGGATTCTTAAACATCGTGACATTATAAAAAAATTCATATAAGATAAATGAATTCATAAAAATAATTCCATCACAACATAATCAAATCAATTAAATAATAGGTATAGAAATATAACCCTATATTATCTTATATGGAAAATAATTTTGATAAAACACTTGAACTCCATTCTTGAGGAAAATATCTTTTTTACTTCAAGAACATTTTTCCTTTCTTAACATGTCATACAATTTTAAACTAAAAGAACTTGATTAAAAATAAACATGAAAACGTGTAAATGAAGATTCTTGGAAATAATGTTTTAAAAATTCATTCATGCTGTATAAGTTAAAAAAACATTCTCCTCGTACTTTTGTCAGAAAAGTCAAAAAGTACCTCGTACGAAAAACGACAAATGATTCCTTTCATATCTTTTACTATAAACTCACCAAGGGGTAAAAATGGATTTAAAAAATTGTAGGTGGATGGAAATAATATTACATATTGAGGAAACATGTATTTGTATGATAAAATACACCCCAGTAAATACCAAAGTATAAACAATCTCGGATAAAAATGAGATTGTGATATTTCCCTTACCATAGGTCCGATTTGCTTCGTAAGTGTCCGAACCTCATGTATAATGATTTAAATAATGTCATTGACTTATTCCAGAATCATACGCATTGTTATGATATCATATATGGTTCACTTATGACTTTATATTACCCATTCTTTTGTAAATTCCATGTTCAAGAGCGTTTTGGGTAAAATCGTTTCATTTGTCATCCGTGTTTTGACGTGTAATTATTCATATGATTACTTAGATCAGGATTAATTAATTCCAGAATATAAAACATGATTTATTTATAATATATATTCAGAATATACATATATATAATAGATCAGTAAATGGAAAGAAATACACCGTTCATGGAGACGGTAGGTCGTACGTACGCATGAACGCTGTTTTCGTTTCCATATTGAGTTGAATGGAATTAAGTAGATGAAATAAATATAAATACACATAAATACAGTATCATTATTATGTCATATATTTCATGATTACTTATTATATATACTTTATAATCATTCATGAATGGTTAACGTGGATAATGAATCTCATCGCGTCATGGAGACGGTAGTCCGTACGTATGCACGAGCGATGATATTGTTTTCATGATCATGGAATTTTATTGGAGTGTATGTATACTATTTCAGAATAAATACCACTTTACAATAATCATATATAGTTATTATGTACACCATTATACCCATCCAAGTACGGTGGTGGTGGAAAATAGATTACACCACGGCATGGAGACGGTATTCCATACGTACGCATGCACGGTGATTTCGTTTTCCGTAGGATGGATAGATGGTGAAATAGGGTTGTTTAATACTTATAATAACATATCAGTATATGAGTGATACTGATGTTATTACTTCATAATGAAAAAACCTAATAACAAGAAGTTGAAGAAGAAATAAAGTTTAAAGAATCAGTAACGGACATTACCTCTTCTTTGAAGCGCCTCTTTGAGTCCTCTTCTTAGGGCACTAAAATTGGTCTTTAAAGAAGACCAGTACCTCTAGGATGTTTCTAGGGAAGTGTAGAAGAGATGTTTTCAGGGGTTTTCCGAGCTTGAAGGCTCAAAGTGGTGTGAGGAAGATGGGGAGGAGGTGCCCTTTTATAAGGGAGGAGAGGGTCACCTTTGGAAAAACTAAACATATTATTTTATTATAAAGCCATATTCGGTTTTAAATAGCTCCAAATTGATTTATTTATAATATAAGGTGGGTATGAGTCTAAATCCCCTCATCCAATAGAATTTATACAAGTTTAGGTTCCTATTTTAACCTTATCATTTAGATTTAACATTAAGTTAGATAATTTTACTTTTACCATGTCTTTTTGTGTTCTTACACTATAAGGTTAATAAACTTACTATAACAAGCCAAAATAACCCCAAGTTGTTTATTATTTATATATATAACATTATATATGTCATTTGAAAGAACTTTATATTTTTAGGAATAAAATAACAATTAATAATATAATATTTGTTTTAAAAACAATTTTATGTCAATTTTTTCACTATCTAGTAATTGATTTTTTTGAAACTTATAACAGAATTATTAGTTCAAAGAAAGTTAAATAAATAAATATTAACATGTAATATTAACCTATAAAATTATTTTAATTCATAAAAAGTCTCAAATTACATTTATTTGGGTATTTATAACATCAATTATGTCAATATTTCATTAATAAGATAATTACTGTATCATCTTTGTGTCAAAAATAAATTAACTTATGTTAAGTATTAAAATTACAAATAAAATATCATTATGTTTGAAATATTTTTAGCTTTCTAATAAATATTTATAGTATAATTTATCTTATGTATAACCCTATATTAAAAATTATTTACTTTTTAAACTTTGATTTTAACTATTTTAACCCTTCATTAAATAAATTAATAATAAGTGTCCTAATCTAATCGAAGTGGGCCTAAATGGTCATATTTTATTCCTCAGGTTGTTTTTGGTCTAATTACACTTTCCCGATAGAATTAGGACATGTTTTAGGGTAATAATAATATCATTTTTACCCTTAACTACCCTATTTACTTTTAATCGTGGTAAAAAAAAGTAAAAAGTTACTATTTGCCAAAAATTATTTTCATCTCATTGAACCACATTTTAGTCTTTGATATTAACCATGTCTCTCGGATTTTTGAAATTCTACTCACAGAAGCAGTAAAATTATGTTTTATGAAAAATGCAGTTTTTTTAACTACCACTTAGTGGTTTCACTATTCATCAAAAAATGAAAGTTTCCAGAAAAATACCAAAAATTAGGCCTAAGCTATATTTGATATTATGAACTCAAAAATGATGTCTATTTTACCAAATTCAAAACATATCAGTTGCATTAATTAATTTAATAATTAATTCCCGTCGTCAAAACAAATAGCGTGTTCTTAAGAGATAATAACTATCAAAAGATTGACACTTGTTTATGTCTGGTTTAAATGTGAAATTAAATCCAATGAACAACATTGTATTAAATTGTAAAAATATATTCTAAATATACTTTAAAACCACTCAAATTAATAATTTATCACTATTAATTATTTCAATTAAAAAAGTTGTTTTTAATTAAAATTTAGTAATTTTCACTATTCATCAGAATATGAAAGTGATCCGAAAAGTACCAAAATTTCACCCTAAGATAATTTTGATATTCTGAATCCAAAAATGAAGTCCATTTTGAAAAAAAAAATTACAAATTTTCAAAAAGTGGTTATCACTATTCATAATGACTAGTTTTAATAATATTTTAATAGCATATCGTTGTTTAGTAAAACTCGGTATTGCGTACTACACACACTATCGAGGAAGATCACGATTGTGTGTAATGCAAGGCAAGTCAAGGATGCATGTTGTGTAAGCTCCTTTTGGTGTAGCGTGCAACACAAGACATTAATGAAATTAAAAGGAATATTTTTCATAAAATCTCGGGGTGTTACAGGTGTGATACCTAACAAAAAACTATGGGGTCCATGAAAAACAACCCAACTATAGTAGTTTCTTTCAAGGATATAATTTATACTTTAATGGCCCTCAGGTCCCCTTCTAGTTTGTGTTTTTAATTTTATAGTTGTGTCACCCTTATTAAATGTGATTTCCAGCCTGTAGTTGTGCCACAAGCTCTATCACTTGCCCCATATTCAGAAAAAATATTATTCTCAAGGTCGAGGAATGAAATCTGATTATAGTTGATGAATTCCTCTCTTAATGCAACATCATTCACGGGATACAAATTACAAAAACAGAACCCATGCCTAGAATAATGATCCATTTAAAAGTATCTAAAAATGGTTAACTAAACTACTTATGTAATAGGACATACAAAAAGTTTAGTAGAGACATAAATAGTTGAAGTTTGTTGATATTAAATCCAATAATACTGGAAACAGGACTACCCTAACCAAGAGGCATGTTTAGAAAAATACTGAGAATGTAGACTCAAGAAACTATGCAGTCGGGATGATAAAGCAGAACCCCACTCCAAAGTGGAGGTGCTTAGCCATCACATAACTTCAAGCTAGTGAAGGAGGAACCTTGTTGTGTACTCGACCAATGTGTAATGTTCCAGCCTAGGTACCACACACCGGTGCCCTGAATCGGTTGGTCACATGACCTCAAGCTTGCCTCCCTATGAGTCTAATGCTGCCGACTAGCAGTGAGAGTCTATTATCTGTCATGAGGAGACTATACACTATTTTTTTCTTCAGATTAATACACAATATAAAATAAATAACAATAATCAACTAAATAACCAAATAATATAACATATCCAGAATAATACCAGTATCAAAAGATGAACCAAACTAGAAATACTATATCAAAACTGAATAGTAGATACGCCATTCTAATGTATATGACAAGTATCAAAATGCAACTCAAAAGTAAAGACACTGACAAATCAAAAGTGGGTATCAAACCACTTCAGATTCCCTCATCCATGCTCCATCCCCAAAATAGCCATCTAACATTGGGCTCCTTCCAATTTTTCTTGATTAGAAAACACAAGATTATTCGAGTACCGATCAGGTAGACTATGTATGGTGTGAATTCAACTGAGTAGGGCATATTAAGAACCCAGTTCTTCATTTGAGGCATGAGTATTTTTTTTTGTTTCTAGGTTATTTTTGAAAAAGTAGGGGAAAACTGGGCATGTACTGGTCTTTTTTGGGTTACATGTCATTTACTTTGAGTACACGTCGTGTATGCCATAGTCGTGTAACGGCCATACATGGATTTTGGGGTTTTATAAAAGGAAGAGAAGTTCTACAATGTACACACCATGTACTACCTTGTACATGTTGTGGAGTCATGGCGGCAAGACCTAGGAAAATTCAACTGCCAAATAAACAGTAAAAGTAACCACGCGGCATGTAGTTTCAAGTACACGCCATGTATTTTATTATTATTTTTTGCTTAAATGGGTAGTAGCCTCATTTTTTACAGAGGTATGAAACCCACATTCCAGTTAACATGAAAAGTAGCGTCAGACATGAATTCTACTCTCGATTTTTCATCCAAACCCCGATTCGAACACCATTGGATCCATTGGAACCCCAAAGGTATGATCTAGATTCCACTAGAGGCATTCTTCATGATTTATCTTCCCAAACAAGTTATCCAGGGATGATTGTTTTGATCTTTCTGTAGATCTACCATGTTCTGGACAGAATTAGAGTCTGATACCGAATGAGGAACATCATACGAGTATGAGGTAGGTGGTGCATACTTTGTGTTGTGTTTCAGTGGATATTTGAGGGTTGAGGCTTTTAGAGAAATGGTTGGTTTTTGATCAGAACCCTATTTTTTTATGTTAAATTGATTATTATATCTTATGGGTTGCCATTTAGTATTCCCTTGCCTATCACGCTTGAAGGAGGTCCGATGAGAGGCCGTTTTTCATTGGGTTCTCTTGGCTAAGGGTGCTAAAATGGTTTTAAATGATTTATCTTGATATATATTGATATGTATAAATTGTTAAAGATCGATTATACTATTTAAAGGAATTCAAGAACTCTATGTAATATTATGATCATTGTTTGAAGTGTCCAATTCAATATTCTAAATTGAATTTCTTAATTGAAATGTGTTTTTTAAATTGTATGTATGTATGTAATTGCTGAATTTCATGTGATGGAACCCTTAGGGTTTGTGTTGGACATGACCCATATTTTTGCGAGTGATGTTGATCATAGGTTGGATATGGCCCAGATTTCATTGTGTGGTTTGACCATAGGATTGGGCGTCATTGACATCGGATTGAGGTAGTGCGACTGTCAGAATGAGCATAAATCGAGATACATGGATGACATGACCATCAGATTTGAGCGACATGATCACCGGGACACCAGATGTTAGAGATGGTGTGGCTTGGGTTCATTTTGGTGATTTCTTCTCACCCGTGTTAGCCAAAGTTCCGATTTGAGTTATCTATGCACAGGTAGACTCTATGATGTGGTTGTTTTGAGTGCTCGTTTAGGTAAAGGCCCACGATTGTTGCGGTTTAGGAATTATCACATTGGAGGTGCTCGTCGTAGGAAGCCACGTGGAAGGTGAGGAGCCTTCAGGGGATAGCGGTGAGACTATCAAGATGGGGGTTGAGGGTCGCCATGATTGAGGCTATGGGCCAAGATTTTTATTTGAGTACAGACATCTCTGTTCCTTCGTTTGTCATGCCAAGGACATGAGATTTCGAGTACGGTTCCATGGGACCGGGTTACTACTATTGGGGTGTTCCATCGAGATGTCGGTACTTTGAGACACACGTTGTGGGGAGTTACATGTTGTTGGGTTATATGATTGAGGTGGAATCTGAGGGTTCACCTGGACCTTGTGACTACAGGAGTATAATGGGTCATGGGCTAATGACTTTCTTTTCTTCAGATATTCTGGTGTTGGCCGATGCAGGTGACACTCACTGGTGGCTACTGAGCACCAGTGGAGGTTGTGCTTATTTATTACATCACACTGTTTACTTCATTATATAAGCATGTCTTCTTAAACACTTATACTAGGTACACACCATTGGGTGAAATCCTACTGAGATTCGTCTTACACCCTACACCGGCCCTTCGAGACATGTGTAGACATTATGGTTCTACATATAGGTTAATGACTAGTTTTAGGAGATGGATCATATTACTATTTGGTATAGAGACTAGTATGGATTTTGAGGTCATGCATAGTTGGAATTTATTTCTGTTTAGATTTTATTACTGTATCATCATGCTTCCTCTTATATGTACCTATTTTTTGTTAGCCATAGACGCCTTTGTACTTTGAAATACATGACCTGCTATGGATGCATGAATTGTTTTTTTGGTAGTAGTTGAAAGTGGTATCCAACATGTTGTTCTGTTTACTTTTTGTTTCTTTTATTTCTATAATGATTCTATTATTTATTTTTTTTGGATGTCGTTCTACTTTGCGGGTCTGGTTCGAGTCTGCTGAGTCATTTGAATTCAACTGCATGTTATATTATTATATTTAGATCAGTACCATTTCTGATTCCCAGAGGGTATGTCCTCCCAAGTATACCTGATTGCACCCTCACTACTAGTCGGCAACCTTTTGTGTTCGGGAAGTTTCGCCTAAGATCAGTAACACCCAGCCCATTTAGCATTGATCGGGTGACTGTTCGGGTTGTGATATTACACAATGTGGTATTAGAAGAATTTATTTTTCCTCTTTTCATGGTATTACTATTTGGGATTATGGTAGATTGGAGATAGTATATAGGTGGAACTAGATTTCGAACTCGTGCTTGGGTGCCTGAATCCCCATGTGCGAGGGATGAATTAAGTCACATTGGGTGGGTCATGCTGTTTTGATTTTTCTTATATGACTTTTTATATGATTTCAACCATGGTGGCTCACATGGTTTGTGATGGTTATTGATTATGGTATGTTACCCTTGACATAGTGTGGTAAGAGATAATTTGACCTTGGCCCGGTATGGTAGGGCATGGTTACTTTACTTTTGATATGCACATTTTTAGGGTATTTCAATTTCAAGTATGCATGTATACTCTGTGAAGTGAAAATTCCATGTGACTTATATCAAATGCCATAATGTGATATATTTTCGTGTTTTATGAAATGTGATATACCATGCATTATATATTGTATAATTGCATATGGAGGGGGTATTTGGGATTGGATCTTATACGAGTATATAGATTTTATGGTTGAGGTGATGTTGATCACCAGAATTGGGTGACATAGTCATTGGTTTGAGGCAATGATGGTTGTCAGAGCAGGTGTGGCCTAAGCTACTTTTGATACTTAGCTCTGTTAAGGGTGGGAAAGTAGTCCATGAGGATAGGATGTCTTAGGTCATGGTTGCGATGGGGGAGAGTAAGAGTAGTTATGCACTTCCTCTTTCTTGTTTTCATTATCTATGTTATATATATATATTGTTATATATATGGGTTGTCTGACCATTTATGGTGTTCGACAGGTTCCTTATAGATGACTCGATGAAACTCCAAGTGGGTGATGGTACAGTTCCCCAAGAGCATGACCAAGTTCAGGCCCCTGAGGAGTAGGTATATCATGAACCACAGGTACATGCTTAGAGGTAGGATCAGTTTCAGGATCCAATGCATGCCGGAAAACATTTGGGTTTGACAGCATTCAGAATGTAGCTCGAAAAGCATCTCTGATCTACTCTGATACTTGTTTTTCAAGGGATATATAGAGGCGTGCAGGGAACAGAGCCCCTTATGGATTACCTTACCCGGGAGTTCCAATCACAGCACCCACCAATTTTTTATGGTAAGGGTTGTCTACAGGTGGCTGAGAACGTGATAGAGAGTATGTAGATGATATTTGAGCATCTAGAGATGTATCTAGGGAAGAGGGTCATGCTAGAAATGTACATGCTGAGAGTACCGAAAAAGTGCTGGTGGGATGTGCAGGTTTAGGCTCACATACATGAGGGACTAGCCTGGAAAGACATTGATGACAAATTATTTGATCAGTTTTTCCCTAAGACGCTGAGAGAAGAGAGAGATAGTTGGTTATTAAGCATTCAGTTGGGTGACCTTTCTATTATGGGCAATGTATCTACATTCACTGAGTTGTCTCGCTTCGCACCAGACAGACAGGTCTCACTTGGGTCGGTCGGTGGCTTCAGGTGAGGGTTCAGATGGCAGGAAATGAGGTCTAGATGAGTTGCATCAGGGTGGTCAGAACAAAGACTCATTAAGACCACCTTGTGGAAGTTTATTAGTGTTTTTCTTTCGGTGTGGGAATATAGTTCATGTCCAGACTCAGTGGGATAGGCCTCCAAATGAGTGTCGGGCATGTGGATAGGTCAGGAATCTAGAGAGGTTTTGCAGGCAGCCTTCCCAGATAGCTGGCATGTAGGGACCGAGGCAGGATCATGCTTCAGAGGTCGATTCAGGATCAGTACAAGGTGAGGTTAGTCAAGGCACCGCTACATGCGGAGGACGTGACAGCGAAAGTGAGACCCAATTGAGGGTTGTGTCTTTTAGCACAATGGTGGATTTTTGATCCGAACCATCTTATTTCATTTTAAATTAGTTATTATCCCTTATAGGATACCGTTGGGTATTCCCTTACCTATTACACTTGAGTGGGGCCGGGTGAGAGGTTGTTTCCCATTGGGTTATGTTGATCGGGGTGCTAAAATGGTTTAAAATGAATCGACTTTTTTGAAACGGGCTGAGGGTCAAGCACCCTTTATTGAAATGAAAACAAGGAATCTCCTTTTGAAAAATTGGGTGAGAGGTAACCCATTACAATCGGCATGACATATGCCTATAAAAGAAACCCGAAGGATGAAAAAAGTTATCAACGAAGATAAAATGAAAAAAATAGAAAATGTTTTATTTAAACCCCTGAATGAAACTTTAACAGTGCGATTGGTCAGTGATAAGTGTCGCCCCTGCCAGGAGGTTGTATCATGATGACAGCACAATGAGGCATGGAACTCCTCCCACACACATAAAAATGCGGAGGGAGAACCAAATGATATATGTCAGCACATATATCTCTATTTAGTGCTTCCCAAATGACAATGTTGGTGAAGATATCCCATCAAGTCAACAAGATGAAATGCAACTAAAGACAAACAACACAGCAAATAATCAAAATAGGGCACCCATCTATCAAAAAAGGACAAACGACTAGATGATGGGTGTCAACACACCCATCCATCATTCAAGGTTTCCCACCTAATAGTAGAAGCTAAAATCAGAACTCCAACCAAATGCGATGAAACATAATTTCATACCGTTGTAGACTTCAACAATTCATCAACCAAATAGATGCAGAGAAACATGAAAGCAAACAAAAATGCACTAAAAAATTCATACCTCACATGAAAAATCATCAATACACTTCGACGTCTATCAACCAATGCCAAATAGACCAACCATAATCAGTCACAAATCAAAATGTAGAGGGCCCTTGAAGACCACCAGTGCATCCTACAAGCAACAAAATGATCCATTCACCACCCCACGAAAGAGCCAATCTATCACTAGGAAATCATCTTCCTTGCTATATGAATTCAAGACAACCATGTCATATTATGATGATTATTTTAAGGTTGCAATTTAATATTCTAAATTTAATTTAATGATTATAATGTGTTGTTTAAATTGTATGTATATATGTAATTGCTGATTTTCATGTGCTGGAACCCATGGGGTTGTGTTAGGCGTGGCCTGAATTTTCTTCAGTGATGTTGACCATAGGTTCGGCATGGCCTGGATTGCCTTGGGTGATTTTACCATGGGATTGGGCATCATGGATGTCGATTTGGGGTAGTGTCTTTTAAATTGTTCATAACCTAGGATACTTGGATGACATGACCATCGAATTTGAGTGACATGGTCGCAGGGACACAAAGTGTCAGAGATGGTGTGGCTTGGGTTATTTTTGGTGATTGTTGCTCACCCGTGATGAAAAAAGCACCAATTTGAGTAATGTGGGAATAGGTAGACTCCTTGATGATGTGGTTTTGACCGCTTGTGAAGGTAGAGACCCCTGATAGTTGCGATTTAGGTATTATTGGTTTGGGGGTGCTTGTTGTTGGAATCCACGTGGTAGGTGTGGAACCTTCAGGGGATAACAGTGAGACTACTCGGTGGGGGGATGAGGCTTGTTGTGATTGAAGCTGTGAGCCAGGATTATTATTTGAGGACATACATCGATGTTCCTTTGGTTGTCATGCCAAGGGCGTGATATTTCGAGCAGATGTCCTTGGGACTAGGTCACTATTAGTTAGGCACGCCTTCGAGACGTCATTACTTTGAGACACGCGGTGTCAGGGGGAACATGGAACCATGTTATATGATTAAAGTAGAACCTGATGGTTCATTAGCCCCTTGTGACTATTGGAGAACTTTGGGTTGTCAGCCAAGGACTCTCTTTGTACTAGAGATTCCTATATAGGCTGATGTAGGTGACACTCCTTGGTGGCTACTGAGCACTGGTAGAGGTTGTGTTTATTTTTTATATCTCAATGTTTACTTTATTTGAGATACATGTATTCTTAAAAACATATACTAGGTACAGACCATTGAGTGGTATCCTGCTGAGATTCATCTCATACCCTACATGAGCCCTTATGGATGCGTGTAGACTTTATGGATTTATGTACATATAAAGGGTCAGCTTTAGGAGCAGGATCGTAGTACTGTTTTCCATAGAGACTGGTATTGACCTTTAGGTAATGCCTAGCTAGAGTTTATTTATTTTTAGCTTTCATTACTATATCAACATGAATACTCTTATATGTTCCTACTATTGGTTATCCATTGGTGCCTTTGTACTTTGACATACATGACCTGCTATGGATGCATGGATGGTTTGTTTGGAAGTAGTTGCAAGTGATATCTAGCATGTTGTCCTTTTACTTTCCACTACTTTTGTTTCTATAATACATTCACTGTTTATTATTATTGGATGTGATTCTACTTTGTGGGTCTAGTTTGAGTATGTTGAGTCATCTGAATTATGATGCATGTTATATTATTAAACTCGGACCAGCACCATTTCCTATTCCAAGTGGGTATAGCCTCCCCACTATACCTGCTTACACCCTTGCTGCTAGTCTGCAGCCATTGGCATTCAGGGAGGTGCATCTAAGGTTAGTAACACTCAACTCATTTATCACTCTTTGGGTGTATGTTTGGGTTGGGATGTTACAACCATCACCAATGACATCTAAAACAATATCTTGTCAAAATAGTGTATGTAGTTGTATAAAGAAATAATTACAATGCATAATTAAATAGTTACCACATTATCATTAATTATTTAATTAACGACAATAAATCTCAGATTCCCAAGGACACATGTACCTCAACGCCTGCTTAGGCTCATACTGGAGCCTGAAGTATTCACAAGTGAGGTCATATCTCAGAGTTCTTTTGATACCATTCTTAAACTCATACTTTAATACCCATGTTACCATTCATACTACCCAAAATAGCATGACCATGTTCTCATCCTTTAATTCATACATGAATGACCATGTTACCATTCATACATCACACATTAGAATGACCATGTTCTCATCCTTTAATTCCTACTTTAATGACCATGTTACCATTCATACATCACACATTAGAATGACCATGTTCCCTTTGTTAAAATCATTCTTGAATGATAATGTTACAATTCATAGACTACTCACTTGAATGACCATGTTCCGATTCATACATCCCACATTAGAATGATCATGTTCCCATTCATTAATTCCTATTCTAATGACCATGTTACAGTTCATGCACACACATTAATTCAAAAATTAATTACCCACATAATTACCATTACTAATTAAACAATGAATTAAGCACAATAATTTCTTTATTTAATTCAAAAATTAACTAATCACATTTGTAACATTAATTAATTCTACAATAATTTAATCACATCAATTAATTTAATGGACTGAACCTTCATGGTCCATTAATTTGTTAAAATCCATTATTTGGGGTGTTCTGGGAGACAACCATAGCTCATTTCAGGTGTTTTCAAAATTTCCAGTTTTTCTGACGGTGAGTCAGGGCATCGATGAATCAAGCATCGGTATGTCAAATCAGTGGATCAGGGTCGATAGATTAGCGTTGGTAGCTCAACATCGGTGACTCACTGTCGGTGGCTCACTGTTGGTGGCCTGTTGTCGGTGACTCACCCATTGGTGACTCATTTCCAGTTTTCCCAGTTTTTCCAATTTCATCCCTCTTACATTATATTTGATATAAATCTAGTTTAAAGTCTTATTTGTGTATTTCTAAAGGAAATTAAAATGATATTAATTATATATTTAATATCCCAACGCTCAGGGGACTTTGAGATAGTCAAACCACGAGATCCTGGCTACGATCCAAATTTAATGGCATTTGAAACATTTTCCCCTTCCGTTGATATTGGATCTGAGCTTTCTAAACCTAGACCTTCTCTTCCCAGTGTCTCTATTTTATCTTGGTGTGCTGATACTCTTTCTTCCTCAGATGAGTCGTGCACCTATGTTGTAACCCCCTCTTCTGTTTTCCTTGGAATCTCATGCTCGCGCGACCCCTATGTTTTGTTGCAAGGATGAGTTTTGGTCGCATGTTGTTACAAGTAAGGATTATATTGTCTCTATTTAATAGTTTATCATGTAGGATGAGTATAGTAATGTTATTTTGTGATTAAATACCTAATTAATCTTTTAAAAAATATAAATACTGATGAGGAAATACAAACTTGATAACGGGCTGGGAGTGGATTGACTTTGATCGCTTGTTTTATTTGTTTTCTTTTTTTATGATGTGATCTATTGTGGTAATGAAGCATCTAAAAATTATGAATGTTGGTGGTATTTCCCTATTCATGGTTGATGATTTATAATTGTTGTTATTTCCCAATGGATAATTTCTTTAAATATCAATCTGATTAATTACGTGCACTTGGTTAAACAAATAGATGCCATAGGGTGAAAACACATGTGTGGTCACCCCTGCTTATTAAAGTGGAATTTAATGAACAGTCATTTCCAACTCTGAATATACCCTGTTTGATAGGTCTGGATGTGCTCTATGTTCTTTTGGGTTGTGTGCCTTGTGTGGTTTTTGGTGGTCGTAGCTGTGTGATTATTTGTACAAGGCGGAATGGGTGGTGTGATGGTATCTAAGGTTGAACGATTGATTGATTGTGGAACGGACGGACTTGTTATGCCAATAGACCAAATTTGGGAAGTGGTTGGGAAGTGATGCTACATGACTGTGGTGTTTCGTGATTCCATTTTGTGAGTGTTAGAATGAGTTCCAATATCATTTTCTATTCTTTCATTGTTTGTATTGGGCATTGGTTGGTATAGTTTCTTCACCTTAAAATGTTTGCAATGTTTGGTAGTTTCCCGAATAATGATGGAAATAAATTAAATGAATGATTTAATAATTCATAATAATATTTTTTAAATGAATTGGTTGAGGGTATGTTTAATGTTTGGTCCTAAAGTGAAGCGGTGTTTAAGTGATCGTCGTTCGTGGTGGTACTTGCATGTAGGGGTAGTAGCAAAGGAAGTTTTGAGTAGGCTGGTTATATGTTTGGAAACACATAGGATGGTATGAGTGCTTGTTACCTATATATATAAACTTTTAGTTCCGTATATTTTCTATATGCACCCACTTTTGTTGAACACGATGTGTAGAACACCACCATTGTTATGGGGGAGAGTGTCTTTCTCAACATACTGGTGGGTGGATGGATAGTTGTTTACTAACATTAACCTACTCCCTCTTCTATGGTTTGATCACCCAAAACTCATTGAGTAGGCTATAATGGATTTAGGTTTAATTCTATACATATGGTATTGGCTATGTGAGAGGTGGTTTGTTTCCCAAGTGTTATCAAGATGAGGCCCAGGTGTTTTTAGGTGAGACATGTGGTGGTTGTGGCCCAAGTGTCTATGAGTCTGATGTGATGTGGTGTGCGACTCAGGTGTATGCAGGTAGGTGGTGATAGATGGGATTTTTGTAGAGTTTTTTAGCATCAAGATGTTTGCCATTAGGGATGAGAATTTATCCATTGGGAAGTGGTGTGGGGTCCCCAAATATTGATGTGATTACTACATTACTTTAATCGACTTGCATTATTTGGTGAGCGAGCCTTGGTGAGGTTGGGGTGGATAGTATACCTTTTTAGGTTATTTTTTGTTTTTTTGTTTTCTCATAGGTGTATTAGTATGCTTCTCCCACATGTGCATGAGTGAATTTGGTTTTTCACTACTCAGTATACTCATATGATAAACTTATGTATATAAATTTTTTTTCAGGTTTCTAGGGAGATTACAAAGATTTTACCAGACCCTACTAGCTTGGATGTTGGGGGTTATTTCTATGATTCTACTTATCATTTCTTTTGGTACATACCTGGGTGTTTTATTTGTATTTTTCTGGAAGTTTTACTTTCAACATTCATGTGAGATGAATTTTTTGTATTCCTTATATATATATATGTGTGTCATGGAGATGTTCGAGGTTGATAAATCTTATCTCCTGATATTTGTTATTATAAAAAGGTTAATGACTCCCATTTTTGTGATATTTCTATACCATTTATTTTGGTCACCACCCTGGGGCCTATTGGAGGCAAGACTCAGGGGTCATTACCTCTCTATTGTCTTGAGGAAAGAAGGTCTCAACATCTTGTTATCCCTTCCCTCTTCTTGAAGAAGGCGGGACATGACAGAATGGTATCAAAGGTGATGGTTGAGAGGTAGGATAGAGTTTGGAGTTGGGCATAAGTGAGGATTAAAGGGGTTTGTAGGGAAAAAGTGTTAGGTGATCTTGGTGAGTGATATATGCCAGAGAAGACTAGCTAGGACACAGGATTTTAGGGCCACCCTTGATCCAATACAATGACTCTGAGCTTACTGAATGACCAAGTGAGGCTACACTATTTTTGGGGTAGATACCATAAGAAACATACATGAATCATTATGACTTCTGTTCTTGTTGTTTTGGGAATTTTCAAGAAACTAAAATAAAAAATGAGTTAAAATGAATCCTAAATAAATTACATGCTACTCGGTCATAGGGGGTTCCTTTTTCCCTTTTAGTTATGGCTCTCAGACGTTTCTCGCGTATGGTACGAGTATTTGAGGGTCAGCAGGCTGGCCCAGATGACTGGTGGAGGGTAAATCCAATGGAGCAGAATGATCAGTGTAAGAAGATGCATTGTGCTTTCCAGCAGTAAAATCTAGGAAAGTACAAGGGTAGTGTCTCGGACATGGAGACAGAGAGTTGGCTCGAGGAGCTGGTGATCACTTTTATCTTGATTCGGGCTCCGATAGAATATTGGGTTCCTATGGCGGTGAGACAAATGAGGGGATAAAAGCATTAGTGGTGGACACTTTACTTCAAGGAGATGAAGGATACCGATTTTTCGGTCGAGAAGAGGTGGGAGCTACTCTCCCTCCAGTAGGGTAGTATGTTAGTGAGATAATTTTGGATCATGTTTAAGGATCTCCTTCATTTTTCATCAGATGAGGTGTGTCTGGTGAGGCCCTTAGAGGGGGCACTATGACCTTATCTTCAATATGTTGTTACTCCCTTCACCCTATTGACATAATTATAGATTTAGAAGAAAAATGATGTAGTGGAAAGGATGCACTTGCAAGGAGGTCTGTCATAGGAGGGAATTCACCTGAGCTCTTCAAAGGAGAAGGTCATCACCAGCAAGTTTCTGATGTCATGGCCTTCAAGGTTTCAGCTGGTATAGAGTCAACCCCAGCTGTTTTAGTTATGTCCCTTTGGTCTTCGCCCTTTTCCCACAGGCCTAGGTCCAAGGTGTTTTTCTTGCGGAGGTCATGGGCACCTCTAGGGATCGTGCCCAAAACAAGAATAGGAAGGTGGAGGTGGGTAGGTTCAATGCTCGCCTCAACAGCATTTTCCATCCAAGATGTTCCAACAGTAGGGACAATAGTCCCTTACTCCCCCAACGGAAAATGATATAGGAGAAGGCCATCCTCAGGGTGATCCATAGGGCCCTTGACCAGGGCGTGGTTCGGGAGGCGGCCGACAACCGAGGGGAAGAGGAGTTGGGAGTGGGCAGTTTCACATTGTAGAGGTAGCAGTTCTAGTAGGTTTAGAGATCATTCAAGGTATGATCAATTTGTTTAGTATGCTTTCTTGCTCCTTATTTGATTCAAGATCCTCACACTCCATCATTTCACCAGGTCTATCTCATGCTCTGGGATTGGACATAGAGAGGATGTTTTTCCCTTGGTGATTAGTATAACAGTCAGTGGTCAAACCAGGTTGTCCGATTTTTGTTGGGGATATAAACTGATGTTGGGGATGCATCGGTCTAGTGGGGATATTTATCTTCTACAAATGCATCTATAAAGTGTTATCCTTAACATCGACCGGTTGTAATCTATGCATGATATTATCGATTTCTTCTGTAGAAGAGTCATGTTTTCAAACGTAAAAGACCAACATGTAGCTTCATTTGGCGATTGGAGATATCAGGTGGGAAGCCGGTGTATGGAGCCTCTTCTTTCCTTGTTAGCCAGCTATTAGTGAGATCGATGGATGCTGAGATGGTGGATGTCCTGGGATTTGTCAGAAAATGTTATATGTTTTCCCTGAGGAGGTTGTGACTCTACCCCATCGACGTGATGTTGAGTTCGGAATAGACTTACAGCCCGGTGCTCATCTGATCTCGATGACTCCTTATCAAATGATGCCTTCTGAGTTACAAGAGTTGTAGATTCAGATTTACGATATGATGAATAAGTGTTTCATTTCTGTTTGACAGCATTCAAATTATGGATCGACAAGTAGATTCGATCTAGTCTAATACGTGTTTTAAAGGGGGTCAATGGAGGCTTGCAGGGAACAAATCCCTCTATGGATTACCTTACTCGAGAGTTACAGTCGCAAAACCCTCTTCTTTTTCATGGTGAGGATGGTCCACAGGTGGATGAGAACTTGATAGAGTGCTTGTAGATGATTTTCGAGCAGCTAGAGATGCCTACAGGGTGGAGGGTCAAGCTGGAGACGTATATGCTGAGAGGACCGACAAAGAACTAGTGAGATTTGCATGTTTCAGATCGCAGACATGAGGCACTATCCTATAATATATTTGGGGACAAATTATTCGATCACTTTTTCCTAAAGATGCTGGGAGAAGAGAGATCTTGGGAGTTATTGAGTGTTCAGTAGGATGACATGTTTGTCATGGACAATATAGCTGCTTTCACTGAGTTGTCTTGCTTCACACCTAATATTGTAAGCGATGACACCTATAGGGTGAGACACTTCGAGGATGACTTACAATACACCATTCAGGTATAGGTGAACTTATTTAGGATGGTCTCGTTATCATAGGTTGTGAATTAGGCACTTATATCTAAGGGAAACAAAATAAAAAGGTCTCACATGGGCCGGGAGGTGGCTTCAGGTGATGGTTCAGATGGAAAAAAATGAGGCCAGGATGAGTTCCAACAGAGTGGTCAGACCAAAGACTCATCAAGGCCACCTTCTGTTAGTTTAGTAGTGGTTTTAATTCAATGTGGGAAGTCAGGGTATGTCCGGACTCAGTGAGATAATCTTCCAATGGAGTGTCGGGCATGTGGACAGGTCGAACATTTAGAGTGGTTTTGCAGGCAGCCATCTTAGATAGCTGGCATGCAGGGACTGAGGGCAGGCGCATGCTTCAGAGTTTTATTTAGGATCGGTTCCAGGTGACAGTAGTCGAGGCTTAGCTGCATGCTGAGGATGTGACAGAGATAGTGAGACCCTGCTGCGGGGTCATTGGTCGGTGAATGGTGAAGCTCTGTAGGGAGGAAAAGCTTTAGACAACCGAGTGTCAGGCTAGGTGCACGATGTGGAGCAGATTGGTTAGCCGACGACGGTCAAAGGTACACCATGGTCATGGATGCAAGTTTTTTTACTTTTTTTGGAATGGTTTATTGAGGCATGTCCATTTTGAGTGCACGAGGTGCACAAGATGTATTTGGACTGACTAGATGCTGGTTAATTTGTTGACACCATTTTGTGTGTGTGATTATATATATATATATATGAGATGTTTTGAATTAGGATCATCATAGGATTCATGTTTTGTGATTCCTTGGGAATTAGGGCGT
The DNA here is from genome assembly GCA_963277665.1 of Viscum album. Lineage (NCBI taxonomy): Eukaryota > Viridiplantae > Streptophyta > Magnoliopsida > Santalales > Viscaceae > Viscum > Viscum album. Next base: position 1,825,710,542 of record OY728164.1, read on the forward strand.
CCATGAGATGAAGGTTACTTGAGGTTCCTTGGTCATTGGGGCATCAAGTATGTGATTATTTTTCAGGTGCAAGGTATTGTGTTGTTTTGAGCATCCATGGGATGCAGGATCTCGTTGTTCCATGTGTTCCATGGGCTTGAGGCGAGTTCTGATACGTTGTGGGATGTGAATGGGTGTCAAATGTGACATAGGATCACCTAATGTGGTGCGTGGGTGATGAAGCATCACAGGAGGACCATGGGTCCAGAAATGGTATTTGGACCGTTGTTGGATTTGAGATTTGGGCCAAAGTTCTTCCAGAGTGTTTTTTTCACCACCCTTGGAAGGAAAATTCAGGGATTAACTGCTTTAAGAGTGGAAGTTTGTAAGAACCTCGTTTTTCCTTTGAGGTACGAGCCTTTTTTTTCTTTTCAGGGTTGTTTTTGAGAAAATAATAGAATGCTGGGAAAGTACTTGAATTTTTTTGGTTACACACCATGTACTCCAACTACGCGTTCTGTATGTCTTAGCCTATAACATTCAAATGTGGCGTGTGGGGTTGTTGGCAAGGGAGAATTTTTTTATAATGTACATGCCATGTACTACCTAGTACACATCGTGCAGTCATATTGGGAAGAACTAGGAAAATTCGGCTGCCAAATGAACAACAAAAGAACCCACACAACATGTAGTACCGAGTACACATCGTGTCTTTTATTTCTTTCTCTCTAAAATAGGCAGTAGACTCGTTTTTTATAGAAGAACGGAACCCTCATTTTAGGTAGCGTGAAAAGAAACACTGGATGAGAATTCTACTCCCGATTCATCATTCGAGCCCCGATTCGAATGCCACTAGAACCATTAGAACCCCATCAGTAAGATCTAGATTATTCTTGATCCGTTATTCATGATTTCTCCTCTCGAACAAGTTATCGAGGGTTGAGAATTTTTTATTGTTTTTTGGATCTACCCCGTTATTGAACTAATTAGAGGCTGATACCGGACGAGAAAATCTTACAAGTACGAGGTAGGTGGTGCATACATCATTTTGTGTTTTCATGGGTATTTGGGGGTTGTGGATTTTAGCGCAACGATGGGTTTTTTGAGAAAATCCCTCTTAATGCATTTTAAATTGATTATTATACATTGTGGGATGTCGTTGGGTATTTCCTTGCCTATTACGCTTGAGTGAGGATGGATGAGAGGTTGTTGCTCAATGGGTTATCTTGGATGAGGGTGCTAAATTGGTTTTAAATGAACTGTCATTTTTTTGAAAAGGTTGAGGGTTGAACCCCTTTTTTTAAAATGTAAACATGAAATCATCTTTTAAAAAATTAGGTGAGAGGTAACCCATTATAATCTACATGAAATATTCCAATATTAGAAACCTTAAGGATGGATAAAGTCTTCAGAGAAGAGAAAATGAAAAAAATTCGGAAATTTTTTCATTTCCACCCCTGAAAGAAAATTTAACAGTGAGATTGCTCAAAGAGTGGTGTCACCCCCTTCCAAGAGGTTGTACCGTGATGGCGGAATAACAAGGAAGAGCACTCCTCCCACACACATAAAAATGTGAAGGGAGAACCGAATGATATATTCTAGCACATCTATCTCTCTTTCGAGCCGCCCACCCAAAAATGCAAGTGAAGATATCACATCCAGTCAACATGATGCAACACAACTCATGTCCAACAACACTACACAAAATCAAAACAAGGAACCCATGTTTCCAAAAAGGACAAATGACTGGATGATGGGTGTACTATTTCATGGCTTCCCACCCAACAGTACAATAAAAAAATCAGCACTGAAACCAAATGTGATGAAACATAATTCCATACCATTAGAGTCTTTTACAATCCGTCAACCAAATAGATGCAGAGAAACATGAAATAAAAAAACCACAAATAAATCCATACCTCACATGAAAAATCATCAAAAAACTTTGACATCCATCAACCAATGCCAAATGGACCAACTAGAATCAGTCACGAATCCAACTACAGAGGCTCCTAGAAGATCACATGTGCATCCAACAAGAAACAAAATTTTCAAGTCACTACCCCAAGAAGGAGCCAATCCCCCACTAGGAAACCTTCTTCATCGCTAGAGGCATTCAAGACCTCCATGTCATATTATGATGATTATTTGAAGTGTGCTACTTGATTATAATTTGTTGAGTAAATTGTTTGTATATACGTAATTTCTGAATTACTTGTGCTAGAACCCTTGGGGTTGTTTTGGGCATGCTTTGGATTTTCTTGAATGATGTTGATCACATGTTGGGCATGGCTCGAATAGCATTGGGTGGTTTGACCATGGGATTGGGCATCATGGATGTCAATTTAAGGCAGTGTCTTTCAATTTGGGCATGATCTGGGATACTTGGATGACATGACCATCAGATTTGAGAGACATGGACGTAGGGACATGAGGTGTCAGAGATGGCGTGTCTTGGGTTCTTTTTGGTTATTGTTTCTCACCCGTGATGGTCAAAGCACCGATTTGAGTTATGTGTGCATATGTAGACTACTTGATGAGGTGGTTTTGACTGATCGTGTGGTTATAGGTCCCTGATAGTTTCTATTTTGTTATTATAAGTTTGGGGGTGCTTACCGTAGGAATCCACATGGTAGGTGAGGAACCTTCGGGGGATAGCGGTGATGCTATTGGGTATGGGGATGAATATTTTTGTGATTGAGGTTGTGGGCCTGGGTTATTATTTGAAGACATATTTCATTGTTCCTCTGGTTTTTGTCCCAAGGGTGTGATATTTCAAGCAGGGATCCTTGGGACCAGGATAATCTTATTTGGGAGTGAATTTGAGACGTCAGTACTTTGAGACATGTGGTCTCAGGAGGCACATTGTACCAATTTATTTGATTGAGGTGGAACCTGAGGGTTCACTAGCCCCTTGTGACTACAGGAGAACCTTGGGTTGCGGGCCAAGGACTCTCATTGCTTCAGAGATTCTGGCATTGGCCGAAGTAGGTGACACTCCCTGGTGGCTGCTGAGCACCAGTGGAGGATGTGTTTATTTATTACATCGTACTATTTACTTTACTAGAGATATATGCTTAAACACTTATACTAGGAACACACCATTGTATGGTATCCTACTGAGATTCTTCTCACTCCTTACACAGGCCCTTTGGGACGCGTATAGACATTATGGTTTTATGTGCAGATAAATGATCAGCTTTTGGAGCTGGATCATAGTATTGTTTTCCATGGAGACTGGTATTGACCATGAGTTCATGACTAGGTGGATTTTATTTCTGTTTAGCATTCATTACTATATCAACATGCTTACTCTTATATGTACGTACTATTGGTTATCCATGGACGCCTTTGTACTTTGACATACACGATCTGCTATGGATGAATGATTGTTATAATTGGTAGTAGTTTCAGGTATTATCTAGCATGATGTTCTATTTACATTATGATGCTTTTTTCTATACTAATTCCTCTATTTAATGTTATTGGATGTGCTACCGCTTTGCGGGTCTGGTTTGAGTATGTTGAGTGATTTGAATTTCGCAGCATTTTATATTATTATACTCGACCAGTACCATTTTTAATTCTCTGAGTGTATATCCTCCCCACTATACCTTCTTACACCATCGCTGCTAGTCAGCAGCCTTTTGCGTTCAAGGAGGTTCTAGTATGTTCAGTGAAACATGACTCATTTAGCACTGTTTGGGTGGCTGTTCGGGTGGTTGTTCGGGTTGAGACATTACAGGCATCACCAATAACATCTAAAACAATATCTAGTCAAAATAGTGTATGTAGTTGTATAACGAAATAAGTACAGTGAATAAGTAAATAGTTATCACATTATCATTTATTCTTTGCTTAACCACATTAACTATCGGGTTCCCAAGGACACCCATACCTCAACGCCTGCTTTGGCTAATGCTGCAGCCTGAAGTATTCTCAAGTGAGGTCATATCTCGGAGTGCTTTTGTTACCATTATTAAATTCATACTTGAATGCCCATGTTAGCATTCATACTACACAAAATAGAATGACCATGTTCTTATCCTTTAATTCATACTTGAATGACGAAGTTACCATTCACACATCACCCATTAGAATGACCATGTTTCCTTTGTTTAATTCATACTTGAATGATCATGTTACCATTCATACACCACTCAATAGAATGACCATGTTCTTATTCATACATCACACAATAGAATGACCATGTTCCCATTCTTTAATTCATATTCTAATGAACATGTTACCAATCATACATCATACATTAATTAAATAATTAGTTATCCACACAATTTCCATTACTAATTCAACAATGAATTAAGAACAATAATTTCTTTATTTTACTCAACAATTAACTAATCGAATAAATAACATTAATTAATTCCATAATAAATTAATCACCTGAAATCCGGTAATGGACCGAACCATCTTGGTCCATTACTTTGACAAAATACAATTTATGGGGTCTTCTAAGAGACAATAGTAGCACATTTCAGGAGTTTTCCAAATTTCAAGTTTTTTCAACTGTGAGTCAGGGAGTCGGTGAACCAGTAATCGTTAGGCCACGTCTGTGGCTTAGTATCAATAGCCCAACATTTGTAACTCATCTTCTGTGACTCTGTCAGTGGCTCTCTTTCGGTGGCTTGTTGTCGGCGACTCACTCATCGGTGACTCATTTCCAGTTTTCCCAGTTTTTCAAGTTTTATTTGGTGTAAATCAAGTTTAAAGCCTTGTTTGGGCATTTCTAAAGGCTATTAAAATGATATTAATTATATATTTAACATCCCAATGCATGTGAGACTTTGAGATAATAAAACCACGTGATCTTGGCCACAATCCAAATTTAATGGCATTTGAAACTATTTCCCCTTTCGTTGATATTGGATCTGACCATTCTAAATCGAGACCTTCTCTTCCTAGTGTGTCTATGTTTTCAATTGATGTGTTGATACCCTTTCTTCCCCAGATGATCTATTCACTTGTGTTGTAACCCCCCTCTTCAGTTTTCCTTGGAATCTCATGCTCACGCGAGCCCTCTGTTTTGGCGCAAGGGTGAGTTTTGGTCACCTGTTTTTCCAAGTAGGGATTCTAATATCTCTATTTAATTGTATATCATGAGGGATGAGCATAGTAATGTTTTTTTTGATGGACTTATGATTCCAACTTTTAACAATGATAATTGATAATGAGGAAATGTGGACTTGATAATGTGTTGGGAGTGGATTGATGTTGATTGCTTGTTATATTTGTTATCTTTGTTTATGATGTGATCTATTGTGGCCGTGTGGCCTCTGAAAATCATGACTATTGGTGGTCTTTTCCTGCGCATGGGTGCTGCTTTATAAATATTGTAGTTTTGCTAAGGATAATTGCTGTAAATATCAATCTGATTAATCAGGTACACTTGGTTAAACAAATGGATGCCAAAGGATGAAAACCCTTGTGTTGTCACCCCTGCTTATCAAAGTGGAATTTAAAGAACGATTTTTGCCAAATCTGATTACACATTTTTTTATTGGTGTTGATGTGTGTTTTTTTCTTTTGGGTTCTATGACTTGTGTGGGTTTTGGTGGTGGTAGATGTGTGATTGTGTGTATGGAGAAGAACGGGTGGTGTGATGGTATCATAGGTTGAGAGATTGATTGATTGTGGAATGGAAGGACTTGTTATGCAGTGGGACTACATCTAGGAAGTGGTTGGTCAATGATACTACCTGACCGGGGTGTGTCATGATTTCATGATCTGAGTGTTAGAATGAGTTCCCTTACCATTTTCCATTCATTCATTGTTTGGGTTGGGCAGTTGTTGGTATGGTTGCTTCTCCTTATAATTTTTCTCGTGTTTTGTTGTGCACAGATATGGATGGAAATAAATAAATGAATAATTTGATAATGTAGAATGATCGTTGGTTAAATGAATTGGTTAGGGGTATGTTTCAAGTTGGGTCTTGTAGTGAAGCGACGATCAAGTGATCGTTATTCGTGGTGGTACGTGCATGTAGGGGTAGCAACGACTGTGGTTTTGAGTGGGATGGTTGTATGTTTGGAATCCCATATGATGGGATTATTTATTGTAACATATATATATATATAATTGTAGTTCCTTATGTTTTCTATATGCACCCACCCGTGTTGAACACAATTTTCTAAACACCCCCATTATTATGGGGGAGGGTGTCTTTCCCAACATCCTGGCGGGAGGATGGATGGGTGGTTTCTAACATTACCCTTCTCCCTCTTCAAGGAATTGATCGACCAAAAATCTTTGGGCAAGCTATAATGTCTTGAGGATCAATTCAAAACTTATGGTATTTGCTATGTGAGAGGTGGTTTATTTCCCAGGTGTCTTCGGGATGAGACCCAAGTGTTTTTGGGTGAGATGTGTTGTTATTATGGACCACGTGTTTGTGAGTAGGATGTGATATAGTGTGCGGCTCAGGTGTATGCGGGCAGGTTGTGAAAGTGTGGCTTCTGGAAGAGTGTGGTAGCATCAGGTCGTTCAACGTTAGGGATGAGTAGTTAACCAATGGGAAGTGGTGCGAGGTACCCAAATATCTATGTGCTTACTACTTTACATTACCCAACATGCGTTATTTGGTGAGCGGGACTTGGTGAGGTTGGGGTGGATAATATACCTTATTAGGTGCTTTTCTATTTCTGTTGTTTTCTCATAGGGGCATTAGTATGCTTCTCCCACTTGTGCATGTGTGACTTTGGTTTTCCCAACTGAGTATACTCGTATACTCACCTTATGTATATAAAACTCTTTTCAGGTTTCTAGGGAGATTACGTGGACTGTATAGGACCTTACTGGCTCGAACATTGTGGGCAGTTGTTGTGTTGCTACTTAACCTTTGTTTTGGTACTTACCTTGGAGTTTTCATTGAATTATTCTAGAAGTTTTACTTTGAACATTCCTGTGAGATGAATATTAGATTTTATATATATGTGTGTTCCTTGAAGTTGTTCTAGGTTGATACATCTTATCTCTCGATATTGGTTATTATAAAAAGGGAAATGCCTCCCATTTTATGATATTTCTATACCCTTGGAGTAGATCGCCACCCTCGGGCCTATTGGAGGCGGGAATCAGGGGGTCATTATCTCTCCATTATCTTGAGGAAGGAAGGTCTCGACATCTTGCTATCCATTTCCTCTTCTTAAAGATGGATGGTCATGAAATAATGGTATCAGAGGTTATGGTTGAGAGGTGGGATGGAGTTTGTATATGGGCATACTGAAGATTACATGGTTTTTAGGTCAATAGTGTTGGGTGATCATGGTGAGTGACATAGGCCAGAGAAGACTGGCTAGGACACGAGGTTTTAGGGCTTCCTGTGATCTGATTCAGTGACACTGAGCTTATCAAACGACCAAGAGAGGCTACACTGTTTTTAGGGTAGAGACCCTAGGAATGGTACAAGCATCATGATGTCTTGTGTTCTTGTTGTTTTGGGCGTTTTCGGGAAAATAAAATAAACAATGAGTTAAAATGAGTCCTAAATAAATTACATGCTACTTGGGATTAGGAGTTCCTTGTTTTCCTTTCAGTTATGGCTCCAGGACGTCGCTCTCATTTGGTATGAGTAGTGGAGGGTCATCAAGCTTGCCCTGTTGACCGACGGAGGGTCAATCCAATGGAGGATGATAATAAATGGAATAATATGCTTTGTGCCTTCAAACGGTATACTCTAGGATAGTACGGGGGTAGTGTCTAGGACAAGGAGTCAGAGAGTTGGCTCGAGGAGATGGTGATCATTTTCAGCTTGATCCGGGATCCGACAGAGTACTTTGTTCCTATGGCAATGATCCAGATGAGGGTATTAACGAGCTATTGGTGGACACTTTACCTCGTGGAGAGGAAGGATACTGATTTTTTGTTGGTCGACTTTGAGAAGGAGTTATAGGAAGAATTAATTTCTTCCACAATAATGGTCAATAAGAGACATGAGATACTCTCCCTCTAGTAGGGGAGTATGTCAGTGAGAGAATTGTGGATAAAGTTCAAGGATATCCGACATTTTGTTACAGATCTTTTTTCGGATGAGGAGTCTCAGGTGAGGCTCTTTGAGGAGACACAATCATTCTATTCAATAGGAAGTTACTTCTATTACCCTACTGATATACATATAGATTTAGAAGAAAGATGATGTAGTGGAAAGGATGCACTTTCAAGGAGGTATTTCATGGGAGGGAAGTCACCTAAGCTCTTTAAAGGGGAAGGTCGTCACCAGCAAGTATCCGACGTCAGGGCCTTAAATGTTTCAGTTAGTATAAAGCCTACCGTAGCTATTTCAGTTCTGACCCTTTGGTCTTTTCCCTTTTCCATGATCTTGGGGACAAGGTGTTTTTCTTATGGAGGACGTGGGATCCTCCAGGAACAGTGCCTGACATGAGATCCGGAAGGTGGAGGTGGGAAGGTTCAATTCTCACATCAACAGTAGTTTCCAGATAGGCCTTTCCAACAGTAGGGACAATATGCCCTTGATTCCCTAAGGGCAGATGTTACAGGAGAAGGCCAACCTCAGGGTACTCCTTAGGGACCTCGACCTGGGCATGGCAGGGGAGGAAGTCGACAGTTGAGGGGTAGAGGAGTTGGGTGTGGGTAGTTACATGTTGCAGAGGCAACAGTTCTATCTTGTTCAGAGATCATGAAAGGTACGCTCAGTTTGTTTAGTACGCTTGCTTTCACGTTGTTTGATTTATGAGATTCACACTCCTAAGTTGCACTTGGTCTAGCTCATGCTCTAGGATTGCATATAGAGAGACTTTTCGCGCCCTTGGTGTTGAGTACACCAGTCGGAGGTCATACCATCTTGTTTGATTTTTGTTGGGGATGTAGACTGATGTTGGGTTGTATCAGTCCAGTGGGGATCTTTATCTGCTACAGATGCAACCATACTGTGTTATCCTTAACATCAACTGGTTGTACTCTATGTGTGTTGTTGTTGATTGCATCCGGAGAAGATTCATGTTTCCAGACGTGATATACTAGCTTGTAGCTTTTTTTGGTGGGTGGACCTATCAGTTGGGCAACTGTTGTATACAACATCTTCTTTCCTTGTTAACCAGATGTTAGTGAGATTGATGGATGTTGAGATGTTGGATGTCCTGGGAGTTATTAGAGATTCTTGGATGTTATTCCTGAGTAGGTTGTGACTCTACCCCCCTTGACGTGACGTTGAGTTTGGAATATAATTACAACCCGGTGCTAATCCGATCTTGCTGAATCATTATCGGATGATGCCTTCTCAGTTACAAGAGTTGCAGATTCAGATTGAAGATATGATGAAAAGTGTTTCCTCTGACCCAGTGTGTCACCATGGAGTGCTCCATTCTTTTTTGTGATCAAGGAAGACGGTGGTCTGAGGCTATGCATAGACTACCAGAGACTAAATTGGGTAACGATCAACAAATGTTACCCTCTCCGGAGGATAGATGATATTTTTGACCAGATGAAGGGAGCATGTTGGTTTTCCAAGATCAATATATAGTATGGATATCATCAGTTGAGGGGGACATCTCGAAGACTGCTTTCAAGTGCATTTATGAGCACTTCAAGTTTTTAGTTATCCTGTTTGGAATTACGAACACACCAGCCATGTTTATGAGGCTAATGAACTTCATACTTCATGAGTTACTAAACCTATTTGTCATTGTATTCATTGATGACATAATAATCTACTTGAAGTCAGAGGAGGAGCATAACAAGTATCTCAAGACTACCTTAGAGGGCCTTCCAGCACCACCATCTCTACGGATGAAGTTCATGTTTTGGACATGAGAGGTCCACATCCATTGACATGTGATGTCTCTATTGGGTGTAGCAATGGACCCATTGAAGTTCGAGGCAGTCGATTCTTGGGAATCACCCATGAATGTGGTAGATGTTCACAGTTTTCTCAGTCTAGAACTCTACTACCAGATATTCATACATGATTTCTCTCAGGTAGCAGCTTTGTTTATGGCTCTGACCAGAAAAGGACAAGCTTTTGAGTGGGGTGAGCAGTATCAGGCAATGTCCGACTATCTGAAGGGGAAGTTGGTCAGTGATTCAGTGTTAAGGCTACCATAGGAATGGATGACATTCAAGGTGTTTTGTGATGCATCCCATCTCGGCATGGGGTGTGTGTTGATGCAGCAATGGGGAGTGACCTCATATGGGTCTAGGAGGTTATGTCCCCATGAACATAACTATGCCACCCAAGATCTAGAACAGGAAATTTTTGTGTTCTCACTAAATCTGTGGTGACAATATCTCATTGGGGAGAATTTTGTGTTCTTCACGGATCACAAGAGTTTGAGGTACATGTTTTCCCAAAGAGATCTAAACTTACAACATTGGTGATGGATGGAGTTTATCTAGGATTATGATTTTGAGATCTTTTACACTTTAGGAAAGGGGAATGTTTTCCTTGATAATTTGAGAAGTAATTAACATAATGAAGTGGTTTAGAAATTGGGAGACGCTTAGAGGGTGATGGAGGAGTTGGTTGCCTTGTACAAAGATGCATGAATGGAGGACATCAGATGTCGTCTGTTTCAGATGAAGGTGTAGTCATCCTTAAGGTGGAAGGTGTAGGAGTCTCCATGGGGAGACTCATAGGTGGAGGGGTTGCGTGATCACATTGACCAAGGTGAGGCTCTCGAGGGATGGTCGGAGGATGGTCAGGATCAGATGTTGTTTCATAATAAGCTGTTTGTTCTAGTGGAAATGCACGATGAAGATCTCCATGTGTTCCATAGCACAACCTAGCAGTACACTCGGGAGTTTCAAAGATGTACTTGGGGTCGAGGGAATAGTTCTGGTGCCCCAAGATGAACCAGGCAGTGGTGGAGTTTGTGGAAATTTTCATAGTGTGCCAGCAAGTGAAGGCTAAGAACCATGTTCTCGTTGATTTGTTGCAGCCCCTAGGTGTCCATGAGAGGAAGTGGGATGCCATCTTGATATATTTCATCACATGATTACCTTGGGATCTCGGGGGATGCGATGCTATTTTGGTTGTAATGGATCAGTTGAAGAAATTGACTCATTTCTTAGTGATCAAGTAGTCGACCATAGTTGATTCCTTAGCACGAAGGTATGTGGATGAGGTGGTGTGACTACATGGAGTTCCAAGACCCATCATCTCAGATCGGGATAAAAATCTTACATCATGAGTCTGGAGGGGACTATAGCATTCCTTTGGCACCCAGTTATGCCTCAACACTACTTTCCACCTTCAGACGGATGGAAAAATAGAGAGGACCATCCAGACGTTGGAGGACATGTTACAGACATGTGTTTTGGACTTTAGTGGGTTTTGGGTGAGATGTTTCCCCTTGGAAGAGTATACATAATATAATAGCTACCACTCTTCCATTGGTATGGCTTTGTTCGATGCTCTACAAGAGAGGCCATTTTGTTTACCCTTGGGCTGGATGGAAGTTGGGAAGGCAGCTGTTATTGTTCATGATGTGATGCATAGTACGATAGAGAAGGTGCAACTTGTCCGTGAGAGGATGAAGGTAGAACAAGACCGACATAAGTCATATGATGATCGAAGGAGAAGTCCTTTGGAGTTCTGGGGTGGGGACTACGTATTCTTGAAGGTTTTCCCTTGATGTATGCAGTAGAGGTTTGACAGTGGGAGTAAGATTTTTCTTAGGCTCATTGGACCTTTCGAGGTGCTTGGATAGATTGGAGAGATGACATTTCAATTGGTGTTTCCACCATAGTTGAGGAGGGTCCACGACGTCTTTCATGTCTCTCAACATCATCGGTATCTTCACGATGACTCCCATGTCATTGATTGTAGAGAGTTGGATATTGAAGAGGATTCAACCTTCGTGGAGTGACAAGTGGATATCCATGATCGTTGGGAGAAGGTGCTGCAAGGAAGGACCATTCCCTTGGTTCTTATGTTGTGGATACATGGTGGCCTGGAAGAGAGTACATGGGAGCAAGAGACACAGATGTGTGCCCAGTACCCGGATTTGTTTTGAGTTTTTCTCGTGTGACATTCATTGTGATATAATCCATAATAATGTTTTCTATGATATTAGTTTTTTCCTTGTTACATGAATTATGATAATGTTATGATCTATGAAGAGGGGAGGACCAGATCCCTATTCAAGACACATTAATACAGATGTGATTAAATTCATGCGAGTGAGTCATTGCTACCCAAAACAGATAGTATCTTGACATGGGAGAAGGAATTCCTTGATTCATATGTTTGGGCATTGTGAATTATAGTTGTTGTGTTATGTCTTATAGTTTTTGGGTTGGAAAATCTAATAGGGGGAGTTCTTGGATGTCTAGGTTTCCCTCCAGTGAGGTGCTTTATCCTTGAGAGGTATCTTATAGGGTGGTTGTTCAGACCCCTCTTTCTTCTGGGTTTGTTTATGAATTATCAAGAAATATAATAGTTTGAGAAGTATTTGATGTAATGTACCAAACCACTGTGGTCAATTACATTTTCAAAATCCAATATTTGTTGTATTCTGGGAGGTAATAGTGGAAAATTTCAAGAGTTTTCCAAATTTCCAGTTTTTCCATTGGTGAGTCTGGGCGTCGGTGAGTCTGGCATTGCTAGGACTCATAAGTGGATCAGTGTTAGTTTCTTAGCATTGTTGACTCAGTGTTGGTGGCTCACTGTCGGTGGCTTTCTGTCGGTGATTCACCCAACAGTGACTCATTTCCAGTTTTCCTCAGTTTTTCCAGTTTCATCCCTCTTGTGTTTTATTTGATGTAAATAAATTTCAAAGCCTTGTTTGGTCATTTCTGAAGGTGTTAAAAAGTATATTAATTATATATTCAATATCCTAATGAACATGGGACTTTGAGATTGTCAAACAGTGTGATCGTGTCCATGATCCGACTTTAATGGCCTTTGAAACTATTTCCCCTTCCGTTGATATAGGATCTGACCATTCTAAACTGTAACCTTCTCTTCCTAGTACGCCTCCATTTTCTCTTAGTGCATCAAGATCCCTTCTTTCCCAGATGAGTCATACCACTGTGTCGTAGGTCCCCTCTTCAGTTTTCCTTGTAATCTCCTACATGTGTGGCACCTCTGTTTTTGTGCTAGTATTTTTGGTCGCATGTTACTCCAAGTAGGGATTCTACTATCTCTCTTTAATTGTGTATCGTGCAGGATGGGCGTTGTAAGGTTATTTTGCGAAAAACTTCTGAATCCATATTTTAACATTGATTGATTCTAATGATGAAATACGAACTTGATAACAGGTTGAGAGTTGATTGATGTTGATCGCTTATTTTATTTGTTATCTTTGTTTATGATGTGATCTGTTGTGGCTGTGTGACCTCTGAAAATTGTGGTTATTGGAGGATGACTGGTTAATGACTTTACCATGATCCCTCCTCTAGTCATTGATCTCCCAAGACTCTTCATGTTTGCTGTAATGACTTGAGGTTTAATGCCAGACTTATGGTATTGGCTGCGTGAGAGGTGGTTTATTTTCCAGGTGTCTTCCAGCGGAGGCCCTGGTGTCCGCGAGTAGGATGTGATGTGGTGTGCGTATCAGGTGTATGAGGGTAGGTTGTGACAGTGGGTCTTGTAGAAAATTGTGGTTGTGTAAAAGCGTTCACCATTGGGGATGAGTAGCTAACCAGTGGGAAGTGGTGCATGGTACCCAAATATCGATGTGCTTACTACATTACTTTACCTGAAATGTGTTATATGTAGAGCAGGACTTAGTGATGTTACAGTGGATAGTATACCTTGTTAGGTGCTTTTTAGTTTCTTTTGTTTTCTCACAAGGGAATTAGTATGTTTCTCCCACTTCTCCACGATAGAATTTGGTTTTTCACTACTATATATACTCATATTCTCACCCTACATATATGAAACCTTTTTCAGGTTTCCAGGGAGATGACACAGACCATATTGAACCTTACTGGTTTGGAGGTTGGGGCGGTTGATGTGTTGCTACTTAGCTTTTCTTTTGGTACTCACCTTAGAGATTTCATTGTATTTTTCTAGCAGTTTTACTTTGAACATGCATGTGGGATGGATTTGGATTTCCTTATATATATATATATATATATCTCTCTCTCTTTGTGTGTGTATTGGAGATTCTCATATTTGATACATCTTATCTCCCGATCATAGTATCTATAAAAAGGGTAATGCCACTTATTTTTGTGAGATCTCTATACCCTTGGTGCTGGTCACCACCTTGGGGCCTATTGGAGGCGGGACTCAGGGGTCATTATCTCTCCTTCATCTTGAGGAAAGAAACTCTCAACATCTTGGTATCCCTTACCTCCTCTTAAAGAAGGTGGGTCATGACAATTCCTCTAGTTAATTCAATAATTAATATATTACACCAATATCATTAATTAATTAATCACATCAATTTCTCTAGTTAATTAAACAATTAACTAATCATGAAAATTCATCTAGTTAATTCAAAAATTAACTAATCATGTCAATAATTTTAATTAATTATACAAATAATTAATCATATAAAATACATTAATTAATTCAATAATTAATCAATCACTTTAATTCTATTATTCAATTCAACGATTAACTAATCACATCAATAACATTAATTAATTCAGCAGTTAACTAATCACATAGATTACTCTAGTTAATTCAACAATTAACTAATCACACCATTAACATTAACTAATTCAATAATTAACTAATCACGCTGATTACTCTAGTTAATTCAACAACTAACTAATCACTTCAACTGTCAACTAATCATGTCAATAATATTAATTAATACAACAATTAACTAATCACGTTAGTTACTCTAGTTAATTCAACAATTAATTAATCTCGTCAATAATATTAATTAATTAAACAATTAACTAATCACATCAATAATATTAATTAATTCAAGTATTAACTAATCTTGTCAATTACTCTGATTAATTCAACAACCAACTAATCACATCAATAATATTAATTAATTCAAAAATAAACTAATCACATAAATTTCATTTCTAATTTTACAATTAGTTTATCATGTAAACCCCGTTAGTAAATTACCAAATTAATTAAGTACATCAATAACATTAATTAATTCCTCAATTAATTAATCAATATTCACAACTCCAAATCCCAATATTAATTCAACAATTAATTATCTCATTCAAAATATAAATATTTCATAATTTACTCTACAATTAATTATCTAAATTCTCAAATATGAATCTATTATAGTTAGTTACTTAATTAATTATCTAAATTCAATAATATGATAATTTCATAATAAATTCGTCAATTAATTATCTTGTCACTCAAATTCATATACACAATAATCCCCAATAATGAATTTGATAATTAAATAATCCAATTCATTCAATTGCATTAATGTAACAATCCGTAAAAATGAATTCACCAATTAATTGATCTTGTCAAATCTAATAGTTAACCCCATAATTAATTAATCAAATTAAATCCCTTTAATTAATTCACCAATTAATTGTAATCATATACTCAATTAAATAATTTTCAATTAATTAATCACATTCAATCTCTTCCATTAATTCACCAATTTATTGTACACATCAAATCCGTTATTTAATTCCTGAATTAATTAATCAAATTTAGTCTCTTCACTAACACACATCTATATCTTTAACCAATTAATTTACAATTAATTCTGCCTTTACATTCATTACCAAATTCTATTGAGAACAATATGTTAAACAGAACAGAAATGATATCACACTATCTAGAAAAAAAGAGGCAACAACATACAATCGATACCAATTCTTTAATCAGGTTCAAATATTTATTATGTCAATTCCATTGTGATCCAGTGGGATAAATCATTCTTACTCTACAATTGCAGGTGAATAGAATAAAAAATCCATGAATCTCTTACCTCAAAATGTTCTTGTCGTTCTTTACATGAGAACATGTCAACTCAACTGATCACGATCACCTCTCCTGCAACAACTATATCCACCCGAGGATGGCACGCCACCATTGTACCAACCAAAAACCTAGAAAGATCCTCTAGAAATATGGAGATCACATGCTATCACATGGAAATGAGAAATAGGAGGAAACAAATCGAGTAACCTAGATATCAGAGGTAGAACATACCTTATATCAAATAATGATTGACACCTCCTAGTTGCACCAAAATAGGGGGTGCACATATAGCAGGAAGAACTCTAAGGAAAACACAATCCAATGCTACATCACAATGCATGACTCCTAAGGGAAAGTAAGAAAGGTTGTAATGTCTTGCATTGGGGAAATAATGGAAAAAGGGAGGAAGATATATCATCCCTTTAGAATATTTAATGGAGCAGTGGTCTAAGATACTACATAGATTGTTTATTAAAGGTAGATCTAGTGAAGCTCATGGATTTTGAATGACTAAAGGCACTCAGACCCTCAGGGAAAATAAGATAGGAGTTAAGGGATTTGAATTGGCCTTAAATACCTTAAAACAAGGACATGAATGCATTTATGTCAAATAAAACATCAAAGGAGATATATTGTAGGAAGCTCAAAACACTATTCACAAGTTGATGCCACCGTTTTCCATGACTCGTCCCCTGGGGCCCATGCTGTGACTTCCCCAAGCCCGCCTTCCATAGGCCAGGGGCTAGCAACCATCACCGAAGTCATATTTCCCTAAAGCTAGGAATTCATTGCCTTTATAAATTGTAAACACACACAACCAACCACACAGCTGGATACAAACACAAGGTATGATGAATAGTAAATAGAGTGACTATAGTAAGTAAAGGGGTAAGAATAAAAGCACCGAAGGCATATTTCCCCCGAGGCCCATGTCGTGACTTCCCTAAGACCGCCTTACATAGGCCAGGGGCTGGTGACCAGCACCGAAGGCATATTTCCCTAAAACTGGGAATGCATTGCCTTTATAAACTGTAAACACACACACAAAGCACATAGCTGGATACGAACATAAGATAAGATGAATAGTAAATAGAGAGAGTACAGTAAGTAAAGGGGACAGAATACAAGCCCAACTAGAAAGTACAAGAAACTATAAATTGGAACAACTCTTGTGAACACCTGCCAAGGATCCTACCTGTAGGGTAGGTACAACACTCGAACAACTGTCTATGTGGTATGCCTCATCTAATGTCCACCTTCGAGCTACCTCTAGTCCTGGTACTCTTTTCCTCAGTCAGCGTTGTCTGTCTTCTGCACCAAACACAACAAGGAGCGGGCATAGCCCGTGTAGGGGTGAGTATAACGATACTCAATAGGGACCTTGAGACCCTCAAGGTCTCACAAAATCCACCATAGATAAAACAAACAACATGTAATCAACTAAACCTACTTAGTTATATTCCCATACAAATACATAAGTTATCAAGTATACCCATATCAATCATGATGAAGCATAGGGTCCAACTCAAAATCCCAAAGCTCAATTGTTCCGCAAAGGAAGGAATACCATGAAGATAAGTACCACACATGTACGCCACACAGAAGAATACCACCATGGTATTACCATGAAGGAATGTACCACACAAGTACACCACATATAAGAATACAACAAAGGTATCAACACGAAGGTAAAGACTCGGCTCATACAAGGTATAATTTAGGTACAGTAGTAGATATAATTAGATGAAACTACTGAATCATCTTACCCTATTAAGAGGCAGACGCATGAAGGATCCCAAATCATCTAACCCACATAGGATCCTAGTACATTGTCAGACCCACACAGGATCCTAGTATATTGTCAGACCCACACAGTATCCAAGAGTATTCCCACATATATTCCTAGAGTAGATCCATATGGGATCCTACAATATAGGCCCACAAAAGATCCCTTTCTCATGTTACAGCCAGCTACTGGGTTCCCGCACTATGCTCGCTTGATTCTGGAAGGTTCTCTTCATCAAGCCACAAGTTGATACTCCAACTACCACAAATTCCCTCAATGAAGTATCCCAATGGACCGCCATTTAATATGGGTCTCAATGCAATAGATGGTGCATCAATTGGATACCCAGTCTCTAAATTATTAGCCTTTTAGTCTCGAGGGGTCGATTGTATTCGTGCTTGATAGAACCCGACCATACACAAGCTTTATCCAAATATCAATTGGGGTATACCAAAAGTACGGTCTTGCTCCATGGTTTCCAAAACCATAGACGGTTCATCAAATGGACGCATGGTTCCCAAATTATGTCCAAAAGAGTGGAAATGGGTTGAAGCTAGTCTGAGTCCGGTCCGACCAACATCGACCCAGCCTTGGCCGACCCGACCTGGTTTGGGTTGACCCGACCCAATTCTGGTTGACCCGGCTTGTTGGGTCTACCCTGGCATGATGGTGTGGCCCGGCCCGTACCGGGTTATCCAGCCCATGCTGGGCTATCCGACCCATGCGGGGTGGCCCGGTCTGGGTGGTTTGGACCACACTGGGGGGCTCGGCCTGGCCGCATGCGAGGGAGAATCGTGCACCCCCCACCTCCACTCACCGAACGACTGAAGCCATTCGGTCTCCAGCAACATGTGGGACCCCCGAGTCCCACTTGGTTTAGCACGGCTGGCCGTAATGGCTGTCCCCTTTGCCTCCCGGCAGTGCGTCATGTGCCGCCCCTCCGCAGGCGGACGAACGCCGACCGCCCTCCCTTCACCGTCGTGACACAAGCCACGACCCTTGCTCGCTGGGCAGTGCAGACACACGCTGCCGCCTAGTCGTGTATCCATCCTCTACCTTCTACCCAGCATTGCTCCACCATGGCCAATGGGATGCAACCCTTCTCCGGTGGCACAGTTACTTCGCCCCCATCTTCATGGTCAGTGTTGCCGGCCGCTGTTCCCAAGCCCCACCAGAAACGGTTGCCATCATCCTCCATCATGAAGAACACAAAAAGAACCACAAGATTTGCAGAGGGGTCGAGCCATTTTCATTTGGCCCGTACCCTCCATGTTAGAGTGGTATCAAGCGGCTCAAGGGAGGTGATTCAATGTGAGAGAAAAATTAACGATGATCTATCAAAAACACACCCCTACCGTGAAGATTTGTTGACTTCGATGAGAAGGAAAGGACGGACGTCGGTTCGTCATCATTGAAGATGTCCCACATTGGGGGTGGCACGTTCTTTTTTAGAGAATATGTCATATTCTTCGTTGGAGAATATGGCGCGTTCTTCGTTTGGAGATAATGATCCTCCAAAATGCTCCCTTTCGCCAACGATTTCACCCAAAAAAACAAGTGTGGAGCCAACACAAATATTAAGTTTATCAATTTAATTTTTTGGAAAAAATGGAGTTGGAATAATTAATTGGCTCAATTAATTTGGGTCAATTAAATGGGAGGAATAAATTAATGAGAAGTTGAGAGCTCCCCCCCCCCATTAAGAGGGGTTTGGGTCGTCTTCACCACCATAGATTTAAATTGGGGGTTTTTCTAGCTAGGGTGGTCCCCACCACCACTTATTCAAAAAGAAGATTATAAAAATAAAATAAAAGTTTATTTTATTTTATTTATTTCCCCAAAAAAGCACAAAAACTAACTTTCACTCTCGACCTACTGAGGTCAAGGTAAAGGTATCATTAAGCGAATATCGGCGCTGCGAGTTCAACGGTGCCCTCAGATTTCAATTCCATGAACTGGTTCCAAAGTTACAAAAACCCACTCATACATTTACTGAACGTACCAAAAAAAGATCAGAAATTATTTTAAGGAACACTTTACCTCGGAATCACACGTCGTCAATTTTTGCGAACTCGTAAAATTACCATAAAATTAAAAGAAATCACATGGAATTTCTGGGTCGTTACATTCTCCCCACCTCAGGGTTTTGCATCCCTGAAAGAAAAATCCCAAAAATAGAGAAAATAAGTGGGGGTACTAACCAAGAATATAAGACTCCCACTCTCATTTCCTCTCCTAGAGGTTCCTAGGAATCCAGCGAATGTGAACCATAGTTCTGGACTGCCTACGAAGGACCTTCTCCTGTCAATGCTCAATCTCTACTGGAACCTCTTTAAATGTCTCCCCATCATACATGTCCATCTCACCATGGTTAATGATGTGGGAAGGGTCGTGCATTTATCTCCCCAACTGGGATACATGGAAGACGTCGTGCACTCGGTGTAACTGAGGGGGAAGTGCTAAGCAGTAATCCACCTCACCAACTCTACTGAGGAACTGTAAGGGTCCTATGAACCTCAGAGATATCTTTGTCACCCCGATAAAATCTCGGCAAACCCCATTGGGGTGGAATCTGTAGAAAGAGGCGGTCGGCATCCTCGAACTCTAGAGGTCTATGTTTCCTGTCGGCATAAGACTTCTGCCTGCTCTGTGCAATCTTCATTTACTCCTGCATGATCTGCACATTCAAATTGGTAGCCCATACCATCATTGTTCCTATGAGTGTTGACTGCCCTGGGTCAGTCCAGCACAATAGTGATATGCAAGGTCACCCGTACAATGCCTCAAAAGGTTTCATCCCAATGGTGGAGTGATAGATGTTGTTATAGGAAAACTCCAAAAAATGAAAGTGATCCTCCCAGCTACGACTGAAGTCGAGGTCACCAACACATATCATTTCATCGAGGGTTAATAGTCCGCTCAGTCTTGCCATACGTCTGAGGATGGAAGCCGGTGCTCAAACAATGCTACGTCCCAGAAGCCTCCTACAACCCCTTCTATAGCTAGGGAAGTAAAATGTGCATCACGATCAGGGACAACCGTCGAGGGTACTCCATGTAAACGAACAATATCCTGCACATGGAGGTGTCCCAATATCTCTAATGAACCCAACTCTATGATCGGTATGAAATGGTTTGACTTGTTTAGTCGGTCGACGATCACACAAATAGAATCATGACCTCTGGATATATGTGGATTTACTATCATGAATCCATGGATATCCCATCCCACTTCCACATTGGGACCTCTAAAGGCTGAATTAAACATGCTGGTACCTGATGCTCCACTTTCACTTGCGGACAAGTGATGCATCGAGAGAAAAACTCTGCTACTACTTTCTTCATTCCCATCCACTGGTGTTATCATCAGAGATCTCTGTACATATTCGCCACTCATGGATGTACTACTAGAAGGGGTGTATGGAACTCCCTCAATAATTCCTCCTGAAGCGACAATGGTTCCATGGAACATCCTCTACAAAGGATGGCATGCTCCCCACCTTCAGAAAATCCATCAGGTGCCAGTCCTGTGGATATCTGAGCACGTAGAGCCTCACAGTCAGTGTCCCCACACTGCACCTCCCTGACTCGCTGATGAAGTGGTGGTGTGACTGTAAGAGACTGAAGAAACGCTTCTACATCTTGATCCACAAAGGATATCTGCAAAGCAGCGAACTGCTCTTTCACCTCCCCTAGCAGTTTTATACTAGATCTCATGCTGTGTGCATCTGCTACAACAATCCCCTTCCTAGGAGTATAGACTATCTCAAAGTCATTGTCCTAGAGGAACTCAAGACAACATCGATGTCTCAGGTTTAGGTCCTTTTGAGAGAAGATATACAGGAGACTCTTGTGATCTGAGTAGACTGAAGAATATTCACCCTTTAAGTAATGTCGCCACATATTCAAGGTGAAGACCACTACTGCTAACTCCAGGTCATGGGTAGCATAGTTTTTCTCATGTTTTCTCAATTGTTGAGAACCATATGTGATCATTTCTCGCTCTTACATCAGGACACATCCATGCCTAGTTCCTAATGCGTCGCAGTAGAATACATACCCTACGCCCTCCTCTGGTGGCCTCAAGATGGGGTCACTAGTCAGCCTCTTCATTAGTTCCTGAAAACTGCGCCGGTATATCTCCGACAAAATGAAGGGTTGTCCCATCTTCATCAATGCTGATAAAGGTGCAGCAACAATGGAGAAATCTGGCACAAAACTCCAGTAGTATCCGGCCAATCCCTGGAAACATCGTACCTTCTTCACACTCCTAGGTGGATCTCAAGGATGTACCACCTCAATCTTTTCTGGATCCACTACAACTCCGGCCTTCGTGATGAGATGTCCCAGAATGTGAACCTCTCAGATCTAGAACTGACACTTTGAGGGTTTACCATAAAGTTGGTGCTCTCAGAGTGTGTACAGAACTATCTGCAAATGATATCCATGCTCCTCCTTAGTAGCCAAGTAGATCAGAATGTCGTCGATGAAGACTACTACAAAGCATTAAAGGTATGGCTGAAAAATCCTATTTATGAGTCCCAGGAACACTGTTGAAGCATTGGTTATGCGGAATGGCATAACCAGGAACTCATAAGGGCTGTACTGACATCTAAAATTCATCTTCTGTACATCATTGTCTCGTACTCTGAGCTCGTGATAACCTGAGCTGAGGTTTATCGTCATGAAACACTGTTCCCCCATCAGCTGGTCTAAGAGGTCGCTAATCCTCAGAAGTGGGTACTTATTCTTCACGGTCACCTAGTTCACACATCGATAGTCAAAAAAAGCCTCAAGCTCCCATCCTCCTTCTTGGCGAACATGATCGTGGCTACCTAAGGAGAAACACTAGGTTGAATGAATCATTTCCCCTGTAAGTCCTCCAGCTGTACCCGAAACTCACGAAGCTCCATGTGATCCATCTAATACGCTGGTGTAGATATCGATGTCATCTTGTGGTACAAGTCAATGTAAAAGTCCACCTTTCTACGATGTGGTAGACCCAAAATATCACCAGGGAAGACATCTGTGTATTGGTCCGCCACTACAAGATAGCTCAGACTCTCCACGTCATCCACTCCAAGGGTAAGGATAGCCAACTGATGTGTAATCAGGTGCACCCTTCTCTGGGTAAGTCCATCATGTGTTGCAAAGGCTCCCTTCTCACTGGTGAAGGTAAAATTGGTCCCATCTATGCAGACACACCACACTTTCTGCCTAATACAGTCAATTTAAGCATGGATTGTAGATAACCAATCCATACCCAAGATAAAGTCATAAGGCCTTGACGCCGCTACTAGGAGATACCATATGAAGATCTCGCCTCCTAGAGTATGATCACATTGCTGGCACCAGTTTTTAATAATCGAATCCTATCCCATAGGTTTATCTAGCCTTAAGGATCGAGCCAACAACTCCACCGGAATCTCCAAGATCCAAACTAGAGCAATGTAAATAAATGAATGATTGACACTTGTGTCTATAAGTACTGCAGATAAGGTCAAGTAGACATATATTGTACCGCGCATCATATAAGAAGGACCATGGTCATAGGCCTCAGCTACCTGGAGCTGAGATCACCCCTGTCCACATGCTCCCTAGGTCGGAGTGGCCTCCTGCTAGTGGTGGCAGTAATATCTCGAATCGTCGCCCACCGCTTGATCCACGGATAGCTCCTCTTCCAAGTCTGCCCTGCTCCCTGTGGACCTCCTCATTTGAACCTCTAGCTTTGCATGGGAAGTCCTTTGACCATCTTCTGATCATCCGTACTGTGGGTCGGACATTCACGGGCCATGTGACCCTACCCACCGCATGTGAAACATTGCATGCTCCTCACATGTCGGGCTCTGTCTTCTGTACCCCGCACAAATGACCTCGAATCATGTGGTCGTCCACCTGTGGGTCTGGTCCTCTTGGACCTCTAAGATATATGTCTACTATCAGCTGCATAAGATTTTGCTGAGTAATGTCCAGTGGCGGGTCTCGCTGCTGGTGACTACTCTACAAGAAAACTCTCCACTAAGATGGCTCTCTCTAACACCCCCACCTGCGTGGTGGTGCTAAGAGAAATCATCGAAGCCCTAATCTCCTGTTTGAGACCCTGGTCAATGGTACGTGCCTTGATGAATGGGTCCCGCACAATATCAATTTAGTATCATGAGAGGTCAGTGAACCTAGCTGAGTATTGAGCCACAATCATGCTTCCCTACTGCAGATGAATAAGATCCTGAATGCGCACTGCATGAAGGGCCGCTAGGAAAAAATCTACCCAAAACAGGCTATAGAAGTCTTCCCAGAGAAGTGTCACCTCATCATGAACTTGGATCATCAAGCTCCATCATCTACCTATTGTTTCCTATAGAAGACTAGTGGAATGGATCACCATGAGAACAGCTGGTGTCCCTAATAGTCAGAAGACTCTCACCACGGTCTACAACCAATCCTCAGCGGCCTGTGGATCTGTCTCTCCCCTAAACCTTGGTGGCCTCTGGTGCTGGAACTTGTACAACATGCTTATGTAGCGTGCACTCTCTACTGCTGGGGCTGGTGGAATCGGTGGCCCGACGGGTAGTGCTACCACTGGTGACTCTAGTGGTACTTGAACTGTAAGAGGGCCCTACACCGAGGTCTCGTCACTCGGTGGGCAATCATCACGTAAAATACCCAAAAACCTAGCTGGTTATCTGCATATAGGAATTATATAAAGGAAATAGGTGAACCACTATCAATATGTTATACCCAGTGAGCTAACTCAAATAGATCACAAAGAAAAGTCTCCAAAACACATACACAATCAGTGTTTTCATGCACTGAGTAAGAAATCAGAAGTCAGGGTCCTTGTGTATGGATACGTCAGCCACTGAACCAATACTGGATTCCCTAAACTGATAAACACACTCACTAGACACAAAACTATTGCCATTAAAATGATCACAATCCTATGTTCTTTGGTAGAACCGACTCCTCTGATACCAATTTGTCCCGACCCGTCCCCCGGGGCCAGTGCCGTGACTACCCCAATCCCAACTTCTATAGGCCATGGGATGGAGACCAACACCGAAGGTGTATTTCCCTAAAACTAGAAAGGAATTTCTTTTTTAACATGTAAACACACACAACCAAGAACACAGATGGATACGAACACAGGGTAAGATGAATAGTAAATTGAGTTAGTATAGTATGTAAAGGGGCCAAAATACAAGACCAACTGAAAAGTATAAGAAACTGAAAAGTATATGTTAACTAGAACAAATCTTATGAACACCCACTAAGGATCCTACCTGTAGGGTACGTATAGCTCTCGAACGACCGTATCTGTTGTACGCCTCGTCTAATGTCCACATTCGAGCTACCTCAAGTCCTGGTACTCTAGTCCTCAGACAGCATTGTCTGTCGTCTGGAAAAAAGACAACAAGGTTCGGGCATAGCCCCTACAGGGGTGACTATAACGATACCCATTAGGGACCCCAAGATCCTCAAGGTGTCACAAAATCCACCAAGGATAAACCAAACAACATGTAATCAACTGAAAACCCTACATAGGTATATGCCCATAAAAATACCTAAGTTATCAAGTATACCCATCTCAATCATGAGGAAACACAGGGTCCAACTCAAAATCCCAAAGCTCAATTGTTCCACAAAGGAAGGAATACCACGAAGGTAAGTACCACACACGTATTCCACACTGAAGAATACAACCAAGGTATTACCACGATGGAACGTACCACACATGTACACCACACAGAAGAATACCACAAAGGTATCACCATGAAGGTAAAGACTCAACTAATAATGGGTATAACTTAGGTAAAATAGTAGAAAAGATTAGATGTAACTACTGAATCATTTTACTATGTTAAGAGGCTGACCCACATAGGATACAAAATCATCAGATGCGCATAAGATCCTAGTACATCATCAGACCCACATAGGAACCTAGTACATCGTTAGACCCACACAAGATCCTAGTACATCGTCAGACCCACACATGATCCTAGTACATCTTTAGACCCACACAGGATCCAAGAGTAGTCCCACATGGATTCCTAGAGTGGATCTATGTGGTATTATAAAATAAAAACCCACGAAGGATCCCTATATCATGTTACAGCCAGCTACTGGGTTCCCGCACTAATCTCATTTGATTCCAGGAGGTTATTCTCCTCAAGCCACAGGTCGATACTCCAACTACCACGAAGTCCCATTAAGAAGCATCCCAAAGCACTGCCATGTAATAGTGGTCTCAACGCAATAGATGGTGCGTCGATCAGACTCCTGGTTTGTAAGTTATTATATTTTTAGTCTCGAGGGCCCGGTTGGATTCATGCTTGATCAAACCAAACTATACACCAATTTTATCGAAATCTCATGTGGATTATACCGAAAGGGCTATCTCACTCCAAGGTTTCCATCACCACAATAGGTTCTTCAAACGGACACCATGTGCCCAAATTATGGCAAAAAGAGCGGAAATGGATTGAAGCTGGTCCGGGTACGGTTCGACCCAGCCTGGGCTGACCCGACCCAGTTCGGGTCGACCCAGCCCACGGGGTTCCGCCCGGCCCATTCCGGGAAGCCTGGCCTGGCCGCATGCGAGGGGGAATCTCCCCCCCCCCCCCCCCGCATCCACTCATCGAATGACAGAAGTCGTTCTATCGCCAACAACACGCGGGACCTGCGGGTCCTGCTCAGTTCAACTCAGTCGGTCGTAACGACCAGCCACATTTCCTCCCACCGATGAGTCATGTGCCGCCCCTCCATGGCCGACAGAATGATGAATTACCTCCCTTCACCGCTGTGGCATATGTTGTGGCCCCTGCTCGTTGGGCGGCACTGATGTGTTCTACCACCCCGTCGTGCTGCCAGCCTCTGTTGGCTGCCACCTAATGCAATACCACGGCCAACGGGTCGTGGCCCTGCTCCGGTAGCGCGGTTGCGCCACCGCCATCTTCACAGACAACTGTGGTTTCTGTCGTCATTCTAGAGCCCCACCAGTGACATTTTTCGTCCTACTCCGTCACGATGAGCACAAAAAGAACAACAGTATTTGTCGAGGGGTCATGCCATGTTCATTTGGCCCGTAACCTCCGTGTTAGAGTGGTAGCAAGCGACTCAAGGGAGGTGATTCAACCTAAGAAGAAAATTAATGAGGATCAATCTAAAACACTCCCCTACTTCAGATATTTGTTGACGTCAATTAAGTGGAATGTACGGACGTCGGTTCGTTGGCGTTGGAGACGTCCCACATTGGAGGTGGTGCGTGCTTCGTTAGAGAAGAGGGTGTGTTCTTCATTGGAGAAGAGGGCACGTTCTTCGTTTGGAGAGAATGATCCTCCAATGTGCTCCCTTTCACCAATTATTTCCCCCAACAAAAACAAGTGAGGATCCAACATAACTATTAAGTTTATCAATTAAATTTGTTGGCACAAATGAAGTTTTCATAAGTAATTGGTCCAATTAATTTGTCTTAATGAATTGGGGGGAATCAATTAATGGGGATTTGAGAGGATCCCCCCCCCCCATTAAGAGGGGTTTGGATGGTCCCCACCACCATAGATATAAATTGGGGAACTTTCTAGCTCGGGTGGTCTCCACCACTGATCATTCAAAATGAAGATTATAAAAATAAAATAAATGTTTATTTTATTTTATTTATTTCCACGAATAATCACAAAAACGAACATTCACCCTCAACCTACTGTGGTCAATTTGAATGTATCCTTAAGCGAATATCTGCTCTTTGAGTTCAATGGTGCCCTCATATTTCAATTCTGAGCACTGGTTCAAAAGTTTCAAAAACCCGCTCATACGTTTATTGAACATACCAAAAAAAGTTCATAAATTCTTTTTGGGCACACCAGGTCTCAAAATCACGCGCCGTCAATTTTCACGGACTTGTAAAATTCCCAAATAATTAAAAAAATGGAATTTCCGTGTCTCTACCCTATTGGAACGAGATACCATCATCATTTTAAAAGTCGTTATTTCCATTGGGATGAGCTACCGTCACCATTGGACGAGTCGTTGCCACCATTGGAACGATCTCCTGTCACTGTTGGATGAGTCACCACCACCATTGGATGAGATACCATCACCATTGGATGAGCTACCACTATCATTGGAGGGGCCACCACCACCATTGGATGAGCTACTTCCACCATTGGATGAGCTACCGCCACTTTTGGATGAGCTACCGCCACCGTTGGATGAGCTTACATCCGAGAAACACGGTACACAAAACTGGATTTTTTTTGGCGAAGTGTTGGAATAAGACACCTTGACCTTCCATAACACCCTGATCACTAGATTTCATTAAAGAATGGACTAGAGAGGTCTAGTCCATTATAGGACACAGTGATTTTCAAGTTTTGGGAATTGATACCTACATCCATGGAGATGTATAAATTTCACTATGATTTGTGGTATAATTACATGGAAATTTTATGGTTTTAGACCCTCATTGAGACCCTAAATCAAATGAACTAATAAAGAAGATGATGTAAGTATGTCACCAAAATAACGGTATGTCTACTATGTTATAATGACTAATGGATGGAAGTCCGCTGAGCTACAATATCAATGTATCCAAGGTCTGATATGCTTTAGTAACCATGTATAAATTATACACCGCTACAGTGCCCTATCAAACCTTAAGAGTTGTGGTCTGGTAAGCAGTTCGGGCCACAATAATTCATCCAAACTTCATCCAAATCAATCCAGCTACATCATTCCAATAATTATATGGGTATAGGGAACTAATGGTTGATATGGAGAAGAGAGACCCTCCTATAGGCAAGTGGATACTTACCCAGCTAGGGTTTGGGTGTTTGTGTTTCAGGACTTTTTGATGAACTTGGGTTATGGGCTATACCTTTCCCCAAATTTATATTTTATGGAGATGACTAGTTTTCCAGACTATCATGTTCTATATAGGTTATATTGGTGTTAGTTTTGTTTCTATTTCCAGTTGGGATCATGTCATTGGAGTCCTAAAGCCCAATATAGTTATATGTTGTTATCTTATATGCTTATAGTTACACCCTAGGGTCTAACATTCATGCCTGATACATTTTTAGACCTCTTGGAGTTGTAGTGATGATATAGGGGATGCACCTAATTTCATGTAATTAGGTTATGCATGTGTTTTATTTCCACTTGTGTGGGCCAATTTTGGGGTGAATTTGTGTTGGATATCATACTAGATTATGGGGTTGGATTTTTTTTGTTTAGGCCACATTATTTTTGAAGTTATTTATTTTGTCCCAAATATTATTTTTTTTGACTAGGTTGCGTATATCACATGTGCATGCACGAATTTGTTTTAGAAATATTATAGGTCTAATATTAGTGGAGACCTATTGAGATTTATTTCTCACCCCTTGTATGTGCACGTCAATGTGCTTGGAGAACATTATGTATCAATATCTAATGGAGAGTGACAAAGAACATTGAAATTATAATGTCTAACATCACAAAACCATATATTTGAGATCATTTAAAAGGACGTTTATTTTTAATAAGAAAAGAAAAATGATAATGTTTTGTTCCATAATCATTTTCCTCAAGTTGAGGGTTTCTTTTAATATCTAGAGTATCACAAGTGAAAATAAACTTACTTGATTACTTTCCATGTCATAATCTCATCCTTTGGTTGTGCTTTGATCTATATCCACTTCATTTCATTAATCTAGAGATGTATATTCATGAAATTAAGTTAGTCCTCGAGAACATTTATGAATCTTATGATCTATAAGAAATTACTTTGACCTTTAAATGTTAACTAAAACCAAAATAATTAGAACATGATATCCTATTGAATAAATAATACTTTTAACTCAAACAATAATATCCAATTTTAAAATTAATTCATTCGATAAGAAACTATTATTAAGAATCACCCAAAATATTTCTATCTAAATTTAGAGGCCAAAAATTTATAATGAAGATCACTAAAATTCTAAAATCAACTTATAATAATATTTCCTCACATAATGTAGCTCTATTTTCACATACCAAATATATGAATATGTTTATCCTCTTTAAACTTTTATGAAGAACATGCATTCTTCCAAGAGAAAAATCTCTGGTTGTTGAATATATTCCTTAAATACAAAACATATAGTAAGCCATCAAATCACTAACCACCTTAATGATCGCCAATTCTATTCCATAAACTTATATTTATTATTATCTCAACATCAATAAAATATCTACGGTTATCTTTCCCAGATCATGTGTTTTCCAAAATATCAACTTATAAAAGAATCACTTCTCTTAGTTACTGGTGTTATTCATCATATGCTTCCAATTCATTAAAGAAGAAGTACTGCAGTACAATCCTTATTTATTCCATAACTCTTATGTCCAGTACATCATTGATAAAATACTCTAATTAACTAATTGATGAATCTAAACACAGGCATATTAATTATTCGTCATCATCTGTGGTAGTAGAATAATATTGACCATCTTTCATTATACTATTTTGGGGTATATTCCGTTGATGCTTGAGACATTGATTTGTGAAGTATATCATCTCCATGGAGTTGAAGAATTTCACATTTGAAACATTTTTCATACTATTGTAGTCAAAATAATTATGGTATTTCTCCCCACACTTTTAGTAAACTCTCATTCCTTTTAAGCATGTACAGGGGTGTTTCATTCTAAAATTGTCACATGGGGGAAAATAATTCTTTCTATTCTTTCATTTATACTTATTTTTCCTAGTTATACTCATGTTCTAGTGATTCAATCCTTATCCATAATACTTTGATAATTATTTTTTGACTCATTATCATATGATTCTATGTCCTCATATGATGATAATTTTTGGGAGAGTTGTTCCCGTAGATAGATTGGCATAAGACCATAAAAGATATGATTCTTATTATTCTTTGGATCATGTACATTTGTGAGGTTATAATTTCTTCTATGAGGTGTCATTTCTAAATGAATACATACACTATTAAATTAAATTATTATGAAACATAATGTATAATCTCAAAACTAGAAAAATACTTAACATAAATTAAAAAATTTATGCGTAACTAACCTCATAATCATGGTTTTCTTGGATGTTCTACTATATTTATCCTCAAAACCTATCATAGGGTCATATTTATTAATATATGTTTTTCTAAATCTAGTTACCAAGGTTTCTACTAAACCTGATCTAATACCAACTATAAAGACCTCAACCCCAGTATCCTAAATTTGGTTCCTCACTTTATTGCATTGGCACTGGGTACAGGATATCGCATCCCAAAGGACGGAATAGTTTAGTTGTAATGCCCTGACCCCAGAATCCCATAGTTAGTGCATTATTACATATCGTTTTCATGATCACAAAAGATCAAGTATCGAAAGACTTATTATTTTAGTAGCCTTGGAAGTACTAGATACATTCATAAGGTTTACATTACATTGTAAAATTGAAAACTACAACAACATTGATTCCACCGAAAACACTGAGATCTCATAGACTATCCCTACAGGTCATTAATAATATACTTCTTCGCATCCTAGAATAAATAAACCATAGAAAGGGGTGAGATCATATTCTCAGTAAGGATAACGATATAGCAAAATCTTTCATAAATAAGCATAAACATTTAAGGAAATTTAAAAGACTAAATCAACGACCTTTTAAACTTGAA
This sequence comes from Viscum album, assembly GCA_963277665.1. Lineage (NCBI taxonomy): Eukaryota > Viridiplantae > Streptophyta > Magnoliopsida > Santalales > Viscaceae > Viscum > Viscum album. The sequence continues at coordinate 1,825,741,811 of OY728164.1, forward strand.
CATCAACATAATATAGAAAATATAAAATCAAATAACGCAATTTACTTATTCACATAGATATTCTACTAGTCGAATAATCACTTTCATTATCAATAGCCACATTAATAATGATGGAATTCATAATTCCAGACATTCATAATCACATAGTCAAGGCCTTGTGCCAAGACTAAAAATAAGATTTTGTCAAGGCCTTATGCCAAGACACTAGTTTGTCTCATGAGACATACCGATGCATCGAGGAGCTATAGTGGGATCTAGCCGTCACTTACTAATTCAAATGCATTCCTCATATGAAAAGGATTAAACCTAACATAAACATTCATATTAAAACTAGCATACGAAATGTCAATACCTTATCCATAAACCATGAATGGTATAAAAATAACACATCCACAGTCAAACATATCACAAATCCTTAAATACAATATAGAATATTTTTATCATAATAAATCAACTTCAAAAAATTCTAAAATCTATCAAGGGATGTCGATATAGATGAATATGATTAGTAAAAAAATCATTGAAAGAAATATCCCATTTTCATAAAAACTTTAAAAACTCACACAATTAAAAAGGAAGACATTTAAAGTCATTTTTGAATCCAAGTGTCCCATACCACTTTGAAACTTTTGAAAGGAATGAAAATATTAAAAACATTCGTGTCTATATAAATAAATCCTGAAAACCCATTTTGAAAACATGGACATTAATGAGAATGATTAGAAGAATAAATGCTTAAAAAATTAAAATGATGTTTTAGTAAAATAGTACCTTAAAATAATCCCTATAAAAACTCTTTTATAACACATGGACATGGAGAATAAAAATTTCCTAGAAGATACATACACATAAACAATCTCGGATAATAATGAGATTGAGGAATTAACTCTTACTAATTTGGTTACTTATGAAACATACACCCCATGAAAGAAATATCATACAATTATGATGTAAATAAACATAAATTAAAGTTTATTACACAAATAATACAATTATTTGTAGTACATACACTACAAAAAAGGAAATAGTGGCAACATAGCATGAATCTCACCTGAATAAAGAGTGAGATGAAAACCCTTTACCTTACACATTCCTTTGGTCAAGGGTACATTTAACCTCTAGTATAATGACCATTGTTTGATATTAGAATATACCAGAACCATATTAATATTTATTATATCATACATGATTCATTTATGTCTTTATACTACCCATTTAACAATGATTTTCATGTTAAATTAACATTTCGAGTAATAATCTCTTTCTTTATCGTACTTATTTTAACATGTTATTCTTGATCGTATCATTTAGATCCGGATTTAAAATCATCCAGAATATAAACCTTGATTTATAAATCATACATATTTAGAATATAAATATTTATTAAAGATAGATATATGAAATGGAAAACACCATCTATAGAGACGGTAGGCCGTATGTACGCATAAACGTTGTTTCTGTCTTCATATCGGATTGAACAAATGTAATTGAATAAGATATATGTAAGTAAATAAATACAAACATATATAAATATATATTTCTCTAGTATCATTATCATGTCACATATTACATAATTATTAGTAATATATATTTTTATAATTGTCGATGAATGGTGAACTTGGAAATGAATCTCATCGCGTCGTGGAGACGGTAATCTGTACGTACGCACGAGCGACAATATCATTTCCTTAAAGGTGCTAAATTGGATGGTATAATAACTTTACAGATACATTAGTATTTTATATTCATTATTTATATACATATTACTCATCATTATATCTATCCAAATAAGATAGTGTTGAATAACAAATTACACCACGGTGTGGAGACGGTAAGTCGTACGTACGCATGCATAGTGACATTATCATTCATTGGATGCATAAAATAATGAATATGGTTGTTCCATATTTAAAATAAAATCATAATATATTTAAGGTACTGAATTTATTATTTTGGTATGGTAATAACAAAGAATGAGTAAGTGGAAAGAGAAAAGAACTTGAAAGAGGGTGGTGAAATCATTACCTCTTGTTGGGGTTATTCCTTTTTGATTTAATCAAAAGAGATTCCTAGGTGGATTTATGATAAAAATAAGGCCTCTAGAATTATGGTAGGATAGTTGGTAGGATACTTGGGTAGGGTTTTATTGATACAAATCACGTTGGAGGTGTGACAATGAGAGAAGGGGATGTGCCCTTTTATAAGAGGGGTGAGGGGCACCTGAGGAAAAACATAAAATATTATTTTATAATAAAATTAATTTTCGGTTTCTAATGGATAAAAATGTATTATTTAATGGATAAGGTGGGGATGATTCGAAAACCACTCAACCAATAGGTTTTAGACAGGTTTGGATCACTATATTATCCTTATCTTTTATATTTAAATCTTAGTTAAATAGTATGACATTTACCATGACTCTTTGTATTTTTATATTACATGGTTAATAAACATATTATAAACTTCCAAGATAACACTAAGTGGTTCATTAATGACATATATAATATTATTTAAGCCCTTTTTATGAACCATAGTTTTTTAGGAATAGATTAAAAATTAATAATATCATATTTGTTTTTAAAACTCTTTTATGTCAATTTTGACTCTATTTGGTATTTTGTTTTTTCTAAATTCATAACAACATTATTACATAGAAAACAAATCATCTACGAAATATTAACAGGTAATATTAACCAATAAAATTAGTTTAATTCATAAAAGGTCTCAAATTATATTTAGTTGGATATTTATAATATCAAATATTTTAATATTTCATTATATAGGTAAATTCTCTATCATCATTGTGTCATAAATAAATTAAATTATTTTATGTCTAAAAATTATAAATAAAATAAAATTATGTAGAAAATAGTTTTATCTTTCTAATGAATATTTATAGTCGAATTTATCTTATATGTAACCCTATATTTAAAATGGTTTAGTTATTAAACATTGAATTAACACTTTTAACCCTTCTTTGAATTAAATAATAATAAATGTCTAATCTAAACCATGTAGACCTAAAGGATCATATTTTATTCCTAAGGTTGTTTTTGGTCGAATTACAGTTATCCAATAGAATCAGGATATGTTTTAGGGTAATAATACTGTCCTTTTTTACCCTTAATTACCCTATTTACTTTTAACCGTGGTAAATAAAAGTAAAAAGTTACTATTAACCAAAAATTATTTTCATCTTATTGAACCACATTTTACTTACTGACATAAACTGTGTCTCTCGGATTTTTGAAATTAAACTCACAGAAGAAATAAAATTTAGTTTTATGTAAATTTGAAAATGCTCCTAGGAGGTGGGTAAAAGATGGTAAAAAGTTCAATAAAATTTTTATATATCTAAAATTATTATAAACTGAGCCAATGAATTAAATTGAACTTATATAGGTATTATGTATCTATTTTTACCTAAAATAAATTGAAATAAAATAATAAAATTATTCAAATAAAAAGTCTGTTTTAAACAATAACTCTGTTTTTTCACTGTTCATCAAAAATTGAATATTTTCAGAAAAATACAAAAATTTCACCCTAAGATAATTTTGATATTCGAAATTCAAAAATTTAGTCTATTTTACCAAATTTAAAACATATAAGTTTCATTAATTAATTTAAAATTAATTCCCGTTGTCAAAACCAAAAAGAGTGTTTTAAATAAATAATAACTAGCAAAAGATTGATACTTGTTTATATTCAATTTCAAAGTGAAATTATTTAAAATGAATAACATTGGATTAAATGGAAAAAATATAATCGATTTATACATCCAAACCATTAAAATGTATAATTTAACACAAAAAACTATTTTGATTAAAAATGTTGTTTTCAGTTAAAATATAGTATTTTTCACTATTGACCCAAATTTGATAGTTATCAGAAAAACACCAAAAATTTATAAAAACAAAATTATTATGTCTTGATTATTATGGAGAAGTTTATTTTATCCAATTGAATATATAAAAGTTTCTAATATTGGATTTAAAAAAAGGTTCGCTATTAAAAGGCGGTAAAATTACATTTTTTTAAAAAGACTTCTTTTATTTGAAAATGAATTTGTTTATTCATTATTTATAAGAAACTAATAATATGGATTATAAAATTATGAGGATTATATAAAGTTCAAATTTTAGTTAATACTTTTCATAACCTCTTTTGAACGGCTAGTTTGGTAAGTCGCGGTGCGCTTGAACTCGGTGTTATGTGTAATGTAAGTTATTGAATTAATTTGAAAAAATAACATATATGAAATCTTGGGGTATTAAATTAGTAGTATTGGTAAACGATATGTATATAATTCAAATTAATATTACATTTAAACACATTAAAATACAAAGAATTTACATCAAGAATTACTTTCTTTTTCTTATTATATCCCTACATAACAACCATAAAAGGCTTCCTTGTATCCTGTGGAAAATAAAAGTTAAGAAAGGGGAGAGATAAAATTCTTAGTAATGTTATAAATAATGTGGAAGATATCATTAATAATTTGGAATAAATAATATGGTAATATTAATAAATCAAACACATTCAATTTAATAAATAACTTGAGCATAATATGCAAGGAATAAAAGATGTTCAAATAATTCCATATAAATAATTACATGAGAATGAAACTTAACCATGAATATTATAGTAGTTTAATAATAACATGTAATATTAATAACTAGACTTTTAATGAAGGAATTCATAATGCAGGACATCATAAACACATCAAGAAGGCCTCGGTCAAGATGTATACAAAATTGGGTAAGGCCTCAGTCAAAATCCAGTCTAGTTTGTCTCATCTGAACTATCGATGAATCGAGGGGATATAGCGGGCAATGCTCGACATGTACTAATTCCAATGAATTCCACATTTTAAAGGGGTGAAACATAATAAACGTAAACATTCATATTTATTGTATCATATGAAATGTAAATAATTTTCCAATATAATAAACATAATAATAATCCATCCATAAGAATATAGTGAATGATGTAAAAATATTACATCCCCAATCAAGATCATAAAAAATTCAATAAAATAGGGTAAATAATATCATAATAGATCAACATAAATGAAGCATATGGTTCAATAAAGGATTTTGACATATATAAGATCACTAAAAAATCATGAGGAAAAAACCCTTTTTAATGGTGAAATCACTTATTCTTAAAGAGTTCTCCAATCATAAGAGGAAACATTTTCTTTGAAAATAACCTTGTAATCTTGTAAAGGAAACTTCAAAAATACTAAGGCATCATGAAAGTTATAAAATATGATCATTCTGTTATATGTTTAAAACAAATTCTGTTTAAAATTTAAAAAACATTGTATATAAAACACATAAAAAACCCTTTTCAAAAACAGTTGAATGAAATTAAAAAATTATATAAAATTTCCTTTATAATACTTTTATATCCATATTAATAAATATGTAATATAATATCAAGAATATTGACATGGAGAAAACAATTTTGAAATTAAATTTTTAAATATTCAAAGTGTCACATATCACTTAAGACATTTAAATCATAAGCCCCATGAATGAATAAAATTTAAAAAAACATTAAATATCATTAAAATAAATAAATTTATGAATTTAAAAGTCAAAGGGCCTGTATATTCACCTCATAAAATAAGGTGGGTTTATAACATCAAAATATGCCACAATGAAATGAGATTTAGATGAAATCCCTTAACACTTTGTAATCAGTCGAATCATATACCCCATTAAATTAATGATCATTATATGAGACATTGAATACCATGATTATAAAAAGATTCATTATATTATATATAAAATGGAATTATACATACATCACACACATGATATTATGGATGAATAAAGAATATATCTCATAGAAGTAAAAGTGATACAAGAAACCCTTACCTTGGGGTTGATTTCCACTGTATATATCTAACTCTCATTTATAATGGATTTAAACATATTATTAACTTATAATAGAATCATATTAATATTTATGGTAACATATATTATCCTTATATAATATTTTACTACCGGTTTATTAATAATATACATTAAATTCACTATTTTATGTTTTAATTTCATTGTTTCTCATGCTTGTTTTGCCATAAAATTACCAATTATCTTGCATAGGGTATAGATCAAAAGTCTTAAAATGTTTTTTTATTTTCATAAATATCATATTTAATCATTGAATCCATTTTTATAACCATTTTTTAATGTTGAACATGGAGAATGAATTACACTACTACGTGGAGACGGTAAACCGTACGTACGAACATGCAATTATTTCATTTTTTATGGGTTGAATAAAAGATAGAATATGTTAGTTTCATAATAATAATATCATCTTAGTATATATATTTTACTAAAGTTATTATATTAGAAGGAAAAAAACACATGAAGAGTAAGTAAAGGAAGAAATGAATTTGAATGAGTTGGTAAAAATGATTACGTATTCTTCAGCAGACTTATTTTAGATATCTTATAAAAGGATATAGAGTTGGTATTTTGGAGTACCAGGACCTTTAGAACTTGGATAAGGATTTTATTAGGATAAATCAAAATATTTTTGTTGATCTAGAAGTCTCATGGTGGTGAAATGAAATTCATGAAGGATTTCACTTTTATAATTATGGTGAGGGGCACCCTAGGAAAACCTAAAAATATTAAATTGTAATAAATTAATTTTATATCCAGATCGTAGAGTCCCATGTTTTTGAACCAGACTAAAAAGTGAAGGTTTTTGAACTTTTTGAAATACTAAATAGGTCATTTTTATATAAGCTTTAAAATGGAATTTTGAGAGATGGAACCTTTCAATCTGATGTTTTTGGACTTGGGTGAAGGCCCAAAAACATTCTCAAGTTGTTTAAGGAGTTTTGGGTTCACTGGACCAGGAAATATATGTTTTAAAAGACCTCTAGAGGGTTCATGATTTGTCTAAAAACCATATGGCCCATAGCAGTAACTGTGCCGCTTGTTTCAGGTGGAAAAAGGCTATCGCTGGTCCCTGCAATGTGATTTCGAGTCGTCGGGTCTGAGGTGACTCTCCTGCATATGCATAGGTAAGTATATAGATATATGGTTTCCTCAGTTATGTGTATATTCATCCATGGTAGTGAATACATATGTATGGGTCTTTTTGTTCCCTTGTATATATATAAAAAATGCAAACGTAGGTGAGTGGAGACAGGTATATTCATATAAGCATATATTTAAGGATCATCTTGCACATGTTTATGGCCATGAAGGTGTGTGTATAGGGGTTATGTGTCTTTCCATGTGTGTGAAGGTGTATATTATCAATTGAGGAGTAGAAAATTCTAGTTAGGGAGCGCTAACAGTCTAGAGTTTGGCTTGGTTCTACCCTAAGGTAGGGTCGCTTTCCAAGTCCGCAAATTTTTTAAATGCTTTAATAAACTTCTTGCGAAACTTTTGTTAGAATTTAATTCATGTAGTGAATTATTTAGATTAAATTCCTCTTAAATGTGAATTTATATGTTTTCGTGTTTTGAAATTCTAAATTTAATAAATGATTTGTGTGAAAAGAAATATCATGATTTTATAATAAAACCCCTCCGATGGAGGTGCGTTGTCTTCAAGATAAAAGTAGTTAATAGAATTTTATACTTTCTTGGATTGTTGAATTGATATTTATTTATTTCCTTGATGTTAGGTTTCAAATATGAAATTTTTATGAAATAACCCCTAATGGAATTAGAAGAATGGAGTTTTCCTTTTTAAATGATTAAAGTGCCAAAGCACCATCTATGTTCTTGGTCTAGTTTTTAGATTGGAATTTCCCATGAAGGTGATTTCCTTATTCCATTGACACCTCCTATGTGACCCATGGATCCAAATGATTACAATTGACATGATATGGTAAATTTAATGCGTTTAATTAATTGAAATGTTTAATTCATGATGATTAATCTTCAAATGATATTATTAAATTATTTTGAATGTATTGAATTTTATTAACACATTGTGAGACACATGTATTCCCAAGTAGGAATTACATGGACGGACATAATGGTTTGTCATACTTATAACATGGGTGATAATTGGATTACCATGTAGGAATTTCAGGGATTGAATCATATTCATAAATCAATAATATGTTTCATGCTTTTATTACCCCTTACCATGTTAATGGAAGGTAGTAGAGTGAAACTTCATTATAGAATATATATTAAATGGATTAATGGTTGAAAACTACTTTCCCTTATCACACTAATGAAAGGAAATTCTTTAACCAAATAAAATATTATGTGACCTCATTATTAAACAAGAATGTCCTGACTCGAGCTCGCCTTGGATTACTATTGGGGAATTCATTGTGCACTAGGGAACCCCATTCCGATTCAAGGATGCAACATTCTTAGGTTGAGACCAACCTAGATCCTTATCCATGTGTATGCCTAGATGCCTGATATGACATAGTAGTATCCCTCACATAGTATTAAAGGATTCCTTGGATACACTCCTTAGATCCATCATTCAAAAAGTAGGTTCTTTGGTTAAAGCCCGTAGGGCCCGATCATTGATTATCCCTATCTTACATTAGATGATCGTGTTGGATTCAGTATGTGTATTATTGTTTAATTCCTTAGACTATGAATCTTTTATTACACTCTTACCCTTATCCAGGCTACATTTATTACTCAGTTGGTGACCCTTGAGGTCTACGTCACCTTGGTTGTCACCTTGGGACTTCATTAGTAGATATCATTATAGGTTACCTTGTTGCATTTTGAAACCTTTGATATTGTTCTAAGATGAATTATTTATAAAATATTCATACTCAATTACTGAACTGGTTACTTGTTCAGACACTATCCAAGGGTCTATGTTGGTATAGCCGTCAGGTGTCCCATAGAAACCAAGATGGGTGATGTTATTTATTTTGTTTGTTATTATTTTTTATATATAGACACTATTTAATTTATATTACTCTGTCAGTATTGGGATATACATCAGTTGGTGTGGGCCTACTGAGATTTATATCTCAAAACCTACTCAGGTACCCATGGTACCTTAGTAGACCTTATATTTGTGGGACCTAGGTTGTTTGATATGTTATCATACTTTGATTTAGGAGAAAAGGACTGAGCTAGAGCTCTAGATTCTCAAGGTGATCACCCATGGGGATTTACTGTATTTTCCTTGTTTTTTGTATTGTATTGGAAAGAATGTTTTACTATTTACTGATTTTATATATGTATCATCACCATGTGATGCATTCATCTATTGCGTAAACTGGCATTGGACACTTTTATTAAATTGAATATAATAATTTGTACTCCATTGATTTATCATTTCTACATAGTTCTTCCATTGTTGATTGTTATTTACTATGTTATACCACTTCACAACTCTAAAAAGAGGTTATAGTCTACCCACTATCACCTCTTGGGACCCTCACTTCTAGTTGGCAGCCTCTGGTGTATGGGGAGGCACGCTTGAGGTCATGTGGTGACCGGTCCGACCACCGTCTTAGTAGTGAGTCAGGTCCGGATGTTATGGATTGTGTGCCTTGAATGTAGGTCATGCCTTTTATTTAGATAGAAGGGTCGATAATATATTTATCATAATTTGGTGATAATATTACATTATTATATGCTAAATTGAATTCTATCTGTGTTTAGTTTTTATGATGACATGGCTTTCCTTTTTGATATATAATTGGATTATTTTCTAAATTTAATAGTTATGATAACATTAGGATCTGGTTTTTAGTTGTATGGTGTATGGACACCTTATAAGTGGGAAAAGGTAACTCGTGTATTCAAACCCTTGTAAAAGGATTATGATTTTTAATTGTAATGTGAAATTGGTTGGTAAATGGGAGAAAAATTCCAAACTATAAAGTGCATGGGAACTTTATAGGTTGGTAGATGGCCACACATATGTTTGGACCTTTGTTTTTTAGCATGTAAAATTTTGAAATATAGTTTGTTTCAATTAATGGGAGCTAATTTTCAATCCATTAAGTTTATGGGAGCTTCATGATTTGGGAAATGAAAACCCATATTAAATGTAATGACATGAAGTACCTTGAGATGTTTATAAATGTGAAAACTATTTAGTTTTAACTTAAAATAAATTGTTTAAATGCTTAAATGCTCAATTGGACCCTATTATGTATGATGTGAATTTTTGTTTGAGATGACCCAATATGGGTGTATAAAGTTTTAATGACTTGAAAATTGATACTCGGTTGCATTTTTATGAATCTATGATGGTTAAAATAGGATCCTTGTAGGTTTCTTTGTCTGTTAAAAATGAATTTAAATGCTAAATTTCCTTTTTATAATGGGATGTTAATAAATGTTTAATGGTTAAAAGAGGGTTTTATAAAACATTTCTATTTTTCCTTAGGGTATTGGTTAAAAACAAGTACCTCGTGATTCATTTTGAAAAATGGTACTTGATGTTTTGATTAAATATTTTACTATTAATGACTAACTTTGACTAAATAAAAAGGGCTTGGAAATGGAACCTCTAATGGTATCCCCTATATAAAAACCTTCATGTAAGTGTAGTTAAATATTATTTGAGTTTCCTTGGAACAAAAACATTATAAATGGATTAGATTATCGACTTTTTATCCTAATAATTTTTTTGTGTGACACAGTGTTAGGGTCGATTCTTGTACTTTATAAGGGGCTAGCCCTTGGTAGGTAGTACCCTTATAATTTATATGACTTGATAGTGCTGTGAGATATTTAGTGTTTGGTATCATTGTCCCAAGCAGGACTTTCAATTTTAATGTGACACCCATGTTTGGATAGGTGGTAATGTCTTTATTGACCTTGTTATGGTTCTGAGCATTGGGTAATGCTCCTTTTCAGCAGGTCAGACATGCCACGGTCATGGTCGGCTGCTTCATAGGTCATTTGATCCATTCTTCTTCATATTAATTGACTACTAGTCATGGTATCATCCAAGATAATGGCTACATTAGGGGATATGAATCTGAAATAAATCTCTTGTTGTGTTGAGTATAGTCTCAGGTCATCTCTAAGTAGAGTGACATGAGCATTAAAGAATCAGTATCATCCCAATGCTTGGGATGGATTTCAGAATACATGGGAATTTTGAAATGTTGGTCTCATTGCTTTGACCATCTTGGTTTGTTTTGATGCTGTGATTAGTGATTGGGGAATTATCACACATTTTTTACGTTGTTTTGATCTAGCTTGCTAATGAGCGGCTGGTTCTTTTCTTTTTTCAACTAGGGCACTCTTAATGTTGTGATTGTTGTGTTGAACATGGTAAATGTGTCCTTTCGTATAGAAGGATCACAACCTAAGGAATAAAATTTGTAAATTGTCGATCTTACATGAATTCCTTTAAGGATAGAATGTTTTAATTATATGATGATGCTTTCTCGACAACCTGATGATGATGAGTTTTATTGATTATGAAACCTCGAGAAAATATCTTAGGTATTGGGAGACTTCAGTGGTTAAATATGGAGCAATCACGGAATGCCTTTCGTTGTAAAGGAATGTGTTTGTTTATGTTTTGGTGAATCGGTAGGTGAATCCGAGCTTCTTCCATGAAGTTTTCTAGTTGTGGTTCGACTATTTTTCCTTCCTGTATTTGGGTGTTTTTGAGTAGAAACCATTTCAACTCTCCTAGTGTATTATGCAAAGAGAAGAGAATGTACCCTATCTCAATGTCATCCTAGATTCACTAAGAGAGTTCCAGTCTTACACTATGATAAAGCATTAAAAGATGTTGAGATTTCTAGGTGATCTTTATTAGTGTTACATGCTAACATGTGTATCTTATCGAGGCATGATAATTTCTGAGTGATTCTTGGGATCCCATCTAGGAATTCCTTGGTCGAACTCATGGACTCTAGCTATTTCATTTGAATTGTATTGGTCCCCTAAGTAGGATATCTTTGAGATATGTTGTCCAAGTGGATCGACTCATTCTCTCTCTCTCTTTCAATGTTTTCAGTCATAAGAACCCATTATAAAGCACATTGACAGGAGAAGGAAAGTGTGGTTTGAAGGTCATAAATGTCTTATGAGAAAGCTTGAATGATCAGTTTATGACAGTTAAATCGTGATCCGACTGTTTCTTTTTAATTAAATAATTACATGAGCATCGTTATGATGCTTAGAGGAATGCTTTGTATGGAATTCCAACGGTGGAGGTATCGTGGCATGGATTTGACACCTTTCATAAGTTTATACCTATGGTGGGGAGCACCATCAGTCAAAATTTTATCGAGATGATGATGTGATCATGTCCCTATCATAACGTGCTCGTGTAAGCTCCATTTTGGTGTTCTAGTTGGAAATCAAGCATCGTATCGATTCTTATAGATTAAGTGCAAAATACTTAAGAAGTGATTTAAGGTTCATTGGGTGTGGTAAATGCAATGAAACCATTTGAAAGAAACTTCACTACCCTTGTAGTTTGGGTGAAATTTTCACTATTTCTGAAGGCTTATCGGGGACTAGAATCTTTATGGTGGGGAGATTGCAGAGTCCTGTGCTTTTAAACCAGACTAAAATGCAATAGTTTTTGATCTTTTTGAATTAATTAATTGTTTGTTTCTAAAAATGAGCCTTAGAATGGAATTTTGAGAGTTGGAACCTTTCAAATTGATGTTTTTGGACTTAGTTGGAGGCCCGAGAACTTTCCCGAGTTTCTCAAGGAGTTTCGGGAGCCCTGGACCAAGAAAGGTAGGTTTCAAAGGACCAGCAGTGGGCGCACAGTTTTTCTAAAAACTCTACGTCCTATAGTACTAATTGTGTAGCTTATTTCAGGTTTAAAAAGGTTTTCATACAGACTACACATGTTTAAGATAACCATTCATCTTAAACCGTGTGAGGGGAGTCTCTTATGTAGATGGGTGTCACACGGTCAGCATACGGTTTGGCTAACCGTGCAGTCCAAATCATGATGTGTATAATTTTTTTTGAAATTAATTATATTAATTTAAATTAAAAATACAACAAAAATATTAAATACTATCCCAAACCCCTCAATTTCTCGACCCACATCATGTAGTACACCAAAGGGGGTTCTCGTTAAATGCACACCACCCCAACTTGGCACCTCCTTAGATCATTGTTTTTGGTCAGATCTCTCATGATTTATTACATGATCCTTCATGGTAATACATATCCTCCCATATTCTCCATTTTCATTGATTTTATTCAGCCTATCCATGACCCCATAGGGTTCAGCTGAACCCTAGGTCTTTTCGGTTGACCTGATTTCAGTTTTACTTCGATGTTAGGTCATGTAGGAGGTCTTTTAGGACGTGTTTGTGTGTATTCTAACAATCTCTAATGAAGGTGAACCAGTTCGGCTCGATTTGGTTCATCACCACCATCCAAAGTCATATTTTCTTCTAATTTCATGGATTTTCCACATATAAATTCGAGTCCTTAGATGTTTTAAGGTTCCTTGTAATTAATTTTAATTTTTTTGGTCCATACCATGTTATTTTGCGTCGCTGGGTCTAAGGTGACTCTCCTTCGTATGCGTAGGTAAGTATATATATGTGTGTGTGTGTGTGTGTGTGTGTGTGTGTTTAGGTCCCCCTGTTATGTGTATATTAATCCACGACAGTGAATACACATGTACTGGGATAGGTGTGCCTCTATATATATATGAAAAATTCATACGTAGGTCAGTGGAGATAGGAATTTACATATATCCATAAATTTAAGGATCCCCTTATTCATACTCATGGTCATGTGGGTGTGTTCCTAGGGGTTACGTGTCCTTATATGTGTGTAAAGGTGCATATGCTTAGTGGGGGAGCAACATCTTCTAGTTTGAGAGCACCAAGAGTGGAGTATTCTACTTAGTTCAACCTAGAGGTAGGGTCCCTTTCCAAGTCCTCATTTTTTTATAAATGCTTCAAAAAACGGCTTGTTTCACTTTTGATAGAATTTAATTCATGCAGTGAAGTATTTAGATTAAATGAATCGTAAATGAGAATTTATCTTTTTTCAAGATTTAAAATTATATATTTAATAAAGGATTTGTATGATAAGAAATATCATGTTTTTATAATAAACCCCCCCCAACGAAGGTGTACTATCTTCAAGATAAAATTAGTGAATAAAATTTTATTCTTGATTGGATTTTTGTATTGATATTTCTTTATTTCCATGATGTTACATTTGAAATATGTCTTGTTTAGGACATGATCCCTAATGGCATTAGCGGAACATAATTTTCCTTTATAAATGATTAAATATCCAAGGCACCATCTAAGTGCCTAGTCCAATTTTTATATTGGAATTACCCGTGTAGGTGATTACCTTTTTCCATTGAAACCTCCTAAGTGACCCATGGAGACATATAATTACAATTGGCATTCTTTGGTAAATTGAATGGGTTGAATTAATTTATATAGTTAATGCATGATGATTAACCTTCAAATGACATTATTAAATTATTTTGAATGTATTTTATGATATTAACACCTTTGGTGAAACATGTATTCACAAGTAAGAATTACATGGATGGACTCAATGGCTTATCATACTTATACCATTGGTGGTAAATGGATTCCCATGTAGGAATTCCATGGAAAGACTCATGTTTATAAATTAATAATAGGTTTCATGTATGTATCACCCCTTACTATGTCAATTGAAGGAAGCGGAGTGAAACTTGATTATTGAATATATCTTAAATGGATTAAATGAATGGTTGCATGATACTTGGCATTATAACACTAATTAAAGGAAAGGATTGAACTGATTGAAATATTAAGTGACCTCATTATCAAACATGAATGTCCTGACTCGATGTCTCCGTGGATTCTTATCAGGAAATGCCTTGAGCACTCGGGAACGCCATTCTGATTCAAGGATATTGATTGCTTATATTTAGAACAACCTAGATCTCGATCCTTGTCTATTCTTGGATGATCGGTATAACACCATAGGATCTATCTCATAGTGTTAAAGTATTCCTTCGATACACTCTTTGGATCCCGCATTGGAAACTAGGTTCCATGGTTAAAGCCCATTAGGCCCAGCCACTACTTAGCCCAGTTTTACCTTGGATGATCACCATGGATTCAGTGGGAATCTTATTGTCGAATAAATTTGACTATGATAATTTTATTACAATCTTACCCTTATTCAGGATATAGTTATTACTGATTTGGTGACCCTTGAGTTCTATGTCACCTTGGGACTTCACTAGTAGATATCATTACATGTTTCCTTATTACATCTTAGAACCTTTATTATTGTTCATTGGTGAATTATTTATAAACTGATCATAATCAATTAATGAACTGGTTAAATTTTCAGACACCATCCAAGGGCCAAAGTATGTATAACCATCAGGTGTCCTTGCTAGCCGAGTAGACCTTATATTTTCAGTACCTAGGTTGTTTGTTTTGTTTCTCATACTTGGAGTTAGGAGTAAAGGACAGAGTTGGAGCTCAGGATGCTCAAGGAGATCGTTCGTGGGAATTTTCTATCTTTTAATTTTTTTGTTTTATATTGGGAAGCATGTTGTACTATTTACTGCTTCTATATATGTGTCATCACCGTGTCATGTTTTCGTCTGTTTTGTAAACTAGCATTGGCCACTTTTATTAAATTTAATATATGAATCTGTCTTATGCTATTTTATTATTGCTACATAATGCTTCCGTTGATGATTTTTATTTAATCTATTTTACTTCTATACAACATTGATAATAGGTTATAGTATCCCAACTATCACATATTGATACCCTCGCTACTAGTCAGCAGCCTATGGCATATGGGTAGGCGTGCATGAGGTCATGTGGCGACCAGTTCGGCTACCGTCTTAGTGGTGAGATGGGTTGGGACGTTACAAAAATACAAAAAACGGCTAGGGGTTAAAATATAAGAGGATATAAGTACTTAATATAGTCAGAAAATAACATTTAGACTGGATTTTTCATTATTTTTAACCTCATCACTTTGATTGACTTTAGTTAACGTATTTTAATTTTAGTTATGGTAACAATTTATTTAGTATTAAAAGGTGGTAATTTTTACATATAAAATATAAATTGGACTCTAAATGAATAATTTATTACATTGTATAAAAAATAATAATAATTTTTAAATTTTTAAATTTTTTATTATTTTTAAAAAATTTAATAAAATATTATTTTGATAAAAAAACATTACTGTCAATTTTGATGCTATTAATTAATTCTTCCTTAAGAAAAACACAACAACAAGATAACATCAAACCAAAACATTTAATACACCTCCAATATGTCATAATCATCCAAAAAAATTTTGGACCACCTTATTAATTCAAATTATATTTATTTTAATATTTTTAATATCATTTATTTGATTGTTTCACTAATAATGTAATTAATGCATCCTCATTGGTTAATTATTTAATGTAGTTAGTTCTTCACTAAAATTTTAAAATAAAATACAATGTCATATATAAATCTATTAGATTTAAAAATAATATATATAGTTAATGATATATTCTGAATAGTATCTTGTCAAAAATAGTATATTTATTAAAATATGAACATGACATCTTTGTTTTTTCATTAAATAAAATATTATAAATATCATAACTTCATCCAAATGGCTCCAAAAAATAATAAATTAAATTATATCATCAAAATATGTTTATTAAATTCAAAATGGATACTTATATTAATTAAAAACCTACCATTGTCCCCATGTGGACACATAAGAGATATATAATACCAAGAAAGTGACATCTGTGATTTTCATTAATTTAAATAATACAAAATTTATTCTCTAAGGAATGTGTCCTTTAAATAACTCAAATTGGAACATTTGGTGTTAAGGGTCTAAAATAAATCATTAAATAATTTTTTTTAATGTTTAAGGGTAATTTTCTAGTCATTATCATTTTATTGTTAACCTAAATTACCTAGTTTTCCCTTTAACTTGGTAATAAAAATTAAGCAATGTTACTATTCAAATTGACAAAAAATAAAAAGAAATATAGATAATAAATTTTTAAATTATGAATCTAAATATAAAATCCATTTTTAAATATTATAAACACATATGATTCATAATTTAATTTAAAATTAATCCCACAAAAATTAAATGAGAAATAGTTTTATTAAAAAAATATATCTTTAAGCCAAAATATTTACTTATACCAAAATAATATATAAATTTAATTGAAATTAAATTTATTATATTATTTAAATATAAAGGTTTATTAAGTTCAATTTATATTAAATTATAATAATAATGGGGCTTTATTACAATGAAATAAGCAATTTTATAAAAAACAGTATTTTTCACTATTCACTAGAAAATAAATATTTTCTGAAAAATACCAAAAATCCACCCTAAGATAATTTTTACATTACTCTTTTAAAAATTAAGTTTATTCTATTGATTTTAATTTATAACACTTTTAAAATTTATATTTCAAACAAGTGTGTCATTAAAAGGTGGTAAAACTACAATTAGAAAAATATAGCCTTTTGTGTAAAATAGGATTTATTCTTATCTTATCCCACTAAAAATATTTTATATGAATGTAAAAATATTTTCTTCAATATATATAATATAAATTTTATATTGTGATTAATACTATTCATTATCACCAATTTAAAGACTAAGGTTATAATGGTCACATTTTAAATAGTATATAGTGATTTTAAACTCGGTGTTGCATGCTACGTAAGCTATCGAATGTGTTAAATTTAAAAAAATTCCATAAAATGGTGATGTGTTACACTCTCTAATCCTTTAATAAAATTTGTCCTCACAATTTAAAATTATACTTCAAAAGTAATTGTTTTATACTTGAAAATTCCATTGTGAGAGGTCCCACAGTGTAAAAAGTATCTATAAAACATCCTCTTAATAAGAGGTAAAGAGAAATGTGAAGGTCACCACAAAAATAGGATTCTAAAATATTAAAAAATTCATGGAAATAAGGTTATGGAATTGAAATCTAACAATCATGTTCTGATGGAGAGTGATAGAGAACATGGTTTCTAGAATGTCTACCATCACAAAACTGTAAATTTGGGATCAGCTAAAAGAGCATTAATTTCATAGTAAAAAAAGTAAAAAAGATAATGTTTTGTTCCAAAATCAGTTTTCTAGATTTGTGGGTTTCTTTTACTATCCAGATAATTACTTATGAATATAAACTTACTTAATTCATTTCCAGGTGTCACACCTCGACCAGACATATTGTGGTCGTAGTTATATATATATTTATATTTGAGTGTCTTGGTTTTTTAAAGTTTAAAAATATATTAAATTAAAATCAAAATAAAATAAAATAAATGGAAAAAATTTTAATAATAATGATAATGATAATATTATTATTTAGTTTTTATTATAATTATTATTATGGTATTGTTGATATTATTAATATTGATATTATTGTTATTGTTATTATTATTATTATTATTATTCTTGTTTTTATTATTAGTATTAGTTTTATTTTTTTCGTTTTTAATTTCTTATTTAATTTTTTCTTTTCTTTTGTTAGGGTTCCCCAACTTTGTGTGTCGAACTCCCCTTCCCCCTACCCCTTTGTATCATGACCGACACCACCTATCTCCCATGTTGCGCATGCCTCCTCCCCTATGGTTGGTCGATGGTCCTCCTCCCCACTCTGGAACATCATGGTGTTTCCTCCTACCGGCTAGTATCGACGATCTGCGACCCCCTTCCCATGGTCAAATACACCAATGGCGCACAACCCCTCCTCTTGTGCGGCGGTCATTCGGTCATCCTCCACTTTTCTCATGCACCGACCAGCCCCCTTCCTTCAGCAGTTATCCCTCTAGTGGCCTCCCTCCAGCAAGCCACCACTGGCGCCCTACTCTCCCTCTTAATTGGACATGTGCACAACACCATCGGCTGAGCCCCTCCATATTTTGCGACCACCGCTGGTCGAGTCCCTCCGGCGAGCCACCTCACTTCCTTCAGTGAGCCAACGTTTTTCCTTCCCATTCCACTATTTTGGTGTTTTCTTTTATTATGTGTTGTTCGCATGCCTTATCCGAACCCTAATGTATTTCAAGGGTCTCTATTTTGGTTCAATTTTGTTGATTTTTGTTCAAATACTGGAATTAGGGTCAAATTGTGGTTTCTTGCGGTACGATTGGCGCACAATCAATGTTTTCCAATGAAATTTGATGTTTCGACATTGAAGGTAAGTGTTTATTCATATAAGTGTAGTTTGATGAATTAATTTTCTTATTTAATTAATTTAGCATACTCACTGATTAGTTTTCATGGTGCGAATATAGTTTTACATGATGTTTTATATGGTTTCGAGGTGTTTAGTAGTGTGTTTATTTGATATGAATGTTTTGATTTTTTAAAAACCCATGATGAGCATTTCTTAGTGTTTAATAAGCTTTTTTGTTTGTTTATTATGTTGCACAAGGGAAATGAATTCAGTTTTGTCTTGTTATTGGTGTGTGTTTGGATTTATATGATGTTTTGAGTGGGCGTTTGTGTTCAATGTTTTGTAATACTGCTTGGGGTTGTTTCGTAAAATTTTTAAGTGGTTTATTAAATCTTTTAAATGGTGTGAAACAAGTTTGGATATTGTTTTGGTTTGCATATATTTTAAAAAGCAGGTTTCAGTATGCAAATGGGGGTATTTCTGTGTGTGTTACTTGTTGTAAAAATATTTGGTCTTGTTCAATCAATTGTTTAAGTAGTGCTC
Organism: Viscum album; assembly: GCA_963277665.1. Taxonomy (NCBI): domain Eukaryota; kingdom Viridiplantae; phylum Streptophyta; class Magnoliopsida; order Santalales; family Viscaceae; genus Viscum; species Viscum album. Next base: position 1,825,761,493 of record OY728164.1, read on the forward strand.
CATGTGTTTTTGTGGGTACATGAGGTGCGTATGAGTGGAAAAAGGATCTTTGAAGAGAAATGTACCACTTTGAGCATGCTTTACTTGTTGTGGATTTGTCAATATGTTTTGTAAATTCTTTCAAAATATGGAAAGTATGTTTTAATGTCACTTTGGTGAACTTTTGGTTTTAAAGTGTGTTTTCCTAATTGAAGTTGAGTGTGTTATTGGTGAAAACCCTTGATGTGTTATTTTAAAATGTTTTGTGGATTTATTAAGTATTTAATTATTTTATTAAATTATATGTATAATGCATTGGACCTCACTAGGATGGTTTTGGGCCTCGGGTGTCGACGTATCCTACATGTACATGAATAGGGTAAGGCATATATATATATATATATATATTCCCTCTTTATAAATATTCCCTCATGGTGTGGGGAATATGTGAAAGTCAGCTAGGGGAGTATGTATATATATATGTGTATGTAATCATGTATAAATGCATGTCTGTGTTTGCATAAAATTTTGGTTCAAGTGGTCATCGACCAATAGCAACATGTTTGAGGTAGATCCCCTATGCATATGCATTTAATTTTAATTCCATAATTTCTTTCTTGTTTTAAAAATAAGTTTTACATTTACACTATATAAACTTTCTATGAAATTGGGTTCCAGTTTCTTGAAATGATTATGCCTTGTTTTGGAAATTGAAATGTATTTCTGCCGCCATTGGTCTTAAGTTAGTTTTCATGAAAATTGATTTCCTAAGTGGTTTTGAATTCGTAATGAGAATTTATAAAGGTATTTGGCCTTTGGGATATTTAGTTGTAAAAAGTGTCCCCTTTATGTAACTAAGCCCGTTTGTCACCTTAACAATGTTTTTTTGAAAAATAAAAACCTCTCTTGTGGAATAACCCCTTGGTTTTATAAAATGATTTTTATTTTGAATGTGTTATGATGTTCCTAATATGATGCCTATGAATTGATTAAAGTGGAAGAGGGGGAATGCGCTTAAGGAGGGAAAACTGTGGTGAGAGGTTGAATAAGTTTTAGATAAAGAAAGTGTTATGTAAATGTATGTTTGCAAGACAATGAAAACTAAACACCACTTGAAATAGAGCACAGTGGGAAACCTGGGTATCTAGGTGGGTGACCAGGACTAGTACGCTAGATGACACGACATGGGTTCATTCCGGTTTATCTAGCATGATTAACGCAACAACACTAACTAAACATATGGGTTATGGAGGGTTGTGGTTTCTAAGCCATGATTATTGAGGTTCGTGGTTTCTAAGCCACGTTTCACAAAGTTATGAGGTCTCTAGGGTCCCACTTTATCTAGATACCTATAGGTATTACCCATGGTTCTCATTTGTGACATGATTCTTGTGATGTAATTTTCATATCATTTGTTTCATACATGATGTCTTATTTGTGAAAACCATATTTTAATCTAAATTAGTTTCCTTTAATTTTGAAACGTTAATGCATGATTGGAACATATTTTAAAAATGTAGTGGGAGAAAAAAACTTAGTTGGAAATGAAAACTTTTTACTTGAATTTGAAAAGAATGAACAACATTATTTTATTACATCCTATTTTCAAACTAGCATGTTTTGGATTTCATATAAAAGGAAAGGGAATAGGGAGTTGTTTTATCTTGACATTCATATTGAGCATCTTGATGCTCAATCCAAATTGAATTTTTAGTTACAGGTTCCTCTAGTTTTAGATTGCTTTCAGAGCGAGTGTAGTTTATGTCCATGGTGACCCACGAGGTCACTTGAGGTATGTTGCGTTGCATTGTTTATTCATTTTTCTACTGACAGTTTGTTTAGGTTATTTTCTCTTATTTATCTGTTTTTTCAGTTTATGATTATTTTTTTATCTATTTCATGGGCCAAATCGTTCCCAACTAGTTATTTTAATTCCCAACACTAGTTTCGGACCCATGGGGATCGGGAATGCCCTTCGGGTCATGTTAAGGACCGGCTCAGGTGAACTGTTCAGGGTCAACCTGCGTTGGTTCATGACAAAATGGTATCAGAGTAGTCCCTTGTTATTCAGGGTGATAGTCATCTTGGTGATTAGGTGTGCTGGGACTCGAGAGGTAGGTGCGTGAAGGATTTCATGAACACTTTCTTGTAATGAGACTCGAGTTTTCAGGGGTAGTATAGGATGTGAATTTTCTTCTTTGTCTTCATCTGTGTGGATGAGGGATGACAAAGGAAGTGAGTCAGTGTTACACAATGGGATCGCATTGAGTAGCGACCCATGTACAACCCAAGTGCATAGTTCAATATGCTTCCAGTGGTTAATGCTAGCTCGGAGCATCATCTTCTAAGCCATGTTATCGGGTTGGCATAGCCACTAGTCCCTTATTTTTGGAAGTTTTAATGTGATTTATTTTTGGGATTAGTTTTGACCGACTTGAGTGGATTTCAAAAATTAAAATGGTTCATAGAAAAAGGGGTTTTCAAAATGGAATGTGGTTTTGCAGTGGAAAAGTGGTATTAAAATAGAAATTGTTTTGTTTTAATCGAATGTGGGTTCAAAGGAAAAAATGGGAGGTACTTTTGAAGCTGCTTTGGGATCTGAGTAACACTTTTTGGAATGTGAATTGAAAAATGTTTGGGAATTTGGAAATGTACTGCATTAATGATAAGTGGAATTTTCAAATTGATTTGGAATTTGTGCTTTATGATGAATGATATGTTTTGAAGATGAGATGTGTTTTGAATAAACCCTTGGTATTCTTATGAGGGGCCACGTATATAGAGGTACACATGTGGCACATGGATAATTGGTGTTATGTGTGGATGGGTTCATGGGATAGAACTAGGGTATATTTATTTGTGAGACTTCATGGAATACTAATGGTGGATATTTATGTTCTTCTATTTACTGAAAATGGTTTTCAAAAAAAGGGCAATTTAAATGTTTTGAAAAGTGAGTGAGAAATTATTTAGTGTTCTATTTGTGTGTTTGGTATCATTTTTCGTGGGTTATTGGTTTTGAAATACAGAATTATGGTTGGAATATTGATTTGAGTTTTAGTTTTATTTTATGATTGAAGTGTGGAATCTTGATTTATGATGAGTTTTGTTTGGCTTTGAGCCCCTTATTTTGATCATGCTTCCTAGAAAAGTCCCATAGGTTTCTAGTGAGTCTTTTCCAGTTGTTGGTTCAACCTAGACTCTTAGCGGAGTGGTGGAATTTAATTCTTTTCAGTTTTTTTCCATATTATGTGGTGATCGTGATCTTTTAAAGGTAGTGAAGTGGCTTGGTGAAATCATTCATGTTTTCAGGTTATTGGGAACTCCCAAAACTATATGTGTTCATGTCAGTTTGAGTTCATTTAACAGTTCAACATTGTATTGGTGTGGGAGGAAATCCCAACGTCATTGCATGATGGGATGTCTTTGAAGGTTTCTAAGACCACTCTTGTCTAATGGTTTATATCCGATGAAGTGAAGGTGAGGGAAGTGTCCTGCAAGGCCAAAAGATTGTGAAATATTATATAATTCATTTCAAGTGGTTGATTCCCTTTTCTTCGAAGGTAGTTTCATGAAATCTGTTAAATTTTTTATTGTGTGGGGTCTTCGTGTAGGGTTCTAGGAGTGAATTTGTTTTGTGTTCGAGAAGGTTCCCCATCGAGTGAGGGGAAAAAACCAGAGGAACCTATCTCATACAAGTCTTTTTGTCAATTCCACCTTCTATTAGTTGGTCCACCCTCTTATTTAGTTCGAGTAGAGATAGTTTGGGTACTTTAATCCACCTTATCATCATCCTCTGAAGGCTTGTTGTTGGTGTGGCCATTTAGGACACTTGGAGAGGTTCTTCTAGTGGCATCGTCAAAAGGAGTCTCGACCGTTGGATGTCAGCACCTGGCTGCGGGGCAGCAGATGGTTCAAGACATCAGAGCTCCAGCCACAGGTCTCAGAGTAAAACCTTTAACGCAGTCAAGAATCATTGGGTGTGTGACACATTGGTCTAACTTTTATCTTCAGTGCTAAAATAGGGATGGTTTAAATTCCTCTGTTGTAGCTTCCTCATCATTGAAGGTTCTGTTTTTCTATAAGAGGCGCAGAGGTATCTTTTTCTCATTGTGGTCTATATTCTTTGAATACACAACCTTGGTTGTAAAAAGGCATTGTGATATTTTTTTCTTGTTATTCCAGTAGTTTTTTCTCCTCAATTATGAGATTTTATGTTTTTGTCTTTATGGCTGTGAGTCTCAAGATGATGGTATCTATTGTGTGGATAGCTCCTTTGCTGACTCGATATTATTTTAGGACGTGCATGTTTTGGGAGACACATGTATCTTGTGTAATAATGAAAAGGGATTTGGTCTGCCATTTGGTTTGGGGTCTTTTTTCAGGTGCTCCATGTGGTGGGGGTCTGGTTTGTACGAAGAGTTCGTGGTTCAGTTTGTATTGGACCCGTATTGGTCTTTGATAATTGGCCTAATCTAGTCAGTTCTTAATTGGTGGGAAGACCTACCATGGTTATTTTTGTTCCTTATTCAAGAGTTGGTTTGTGTGGGAGTTTTTCTTCTTAGTTGGTGGATTCATATATGGTTCAAGTTAAAAGTTCTAGAGTAAGCCTCTGCTGAGAATATCCATGTTGTGTATGCTGGTCAGGTTCTTATGGTGGGGAGAACCCTCCTTGTTTCTTGATGACTCTTCTCATTGTAGTTTTCCATAGAGCTTGCTGAGCCTAACCCATGGAATGAAAAGTAATACTGAGTTTGTTATTTTTTCGGCCTTGTTCAGTTCCGAACTTGAGGTTGATTCCTCATTTGGATGGGTGAATTTATGGGGGTAGAAAGTTTCTGTGGCGGGGATAATTGTCACACCTCGACCAGACATATTGAAGTCACAGTTATTTATATTTATATTTGAGTGATTTGGTTTCTTAAAGTTTAAAAATTTATTAAATTAAAATCAAAATGAAATAATATAAAATAAATTTAAAAAACAATTTAATAATAATGATAATGATAAAATTATTTTGTATTTTTTATTATAATTATTATTAAGTTATTATTGATTTCATTAATATTGATATTATTATTATTGTTGTTGTTGTTATTGTTGTTGTTGTTGTTGTTGTTGTTGTTGTTGTTTTTTTTATTATTAGTATTAGTTTTAATTTTTTTATTTTTTCCTTATTTTTTTTATTTTTTCTTCATATGGTTTACCCTACTTTATGCGTCAAAATACACTTCCCGCCTACCCCGTTGCATCGTGACTGACACCCCCACATCTCCCACTGCTACACACGCCCCCTCCCCTATGGTTGGCTGATGGTCCTCCTCCCCTCTCCAGCACTTTGCGATGTCTCCTCCGACCGGCCAGGACTGGTGACCCACGACCTCCTTCCTATGGGTAAAGACACCCATGGCGCACCACCTCTCCTTCGGCGCAGTGATCGTTCGGCTGTCCTTCCCTCTTCTCGTGCATCGGCCAGCCCCCTCCCTTCAGCCTCTCTCCCTCCCACGGCCTCCCTACGGTGAGCCAATGGTGGCGCACTACTCTCACTCTCTCCCTTGATCCCGCTCACAACAACCTCGGCTAAGCCCTTCCCTATTGTGCGACCACTGCTAGTAGAGGCCCTCGAGCGATCCACCTCCTTTCCTTCGGTGAGCTCCCTTTTCCCTTCCCCTTCCACTATTTTGTTGTTTTCATTGATTACGTGTGGTTGTCATGCCTTATCCAAACACTAATGTATTTCAAGGGTCTCTATTTTGGTTCGATTTTCTTCATTTTGGTTCAAATGGTTGAATTAGCGTCAAATTCTGGTTGCTTGCAGTGTGATTGGTGCGTGATCAAAGTTTTGCATCTAAATTCGATGTTTTGACATCGAAGGAAAGTATTTCTTCATATAAGTGTTGTTTGATGAATTAATTTTCTTATATAATTAATTTAAAAGTCTCATTGACTAGTTTTCATTGATTGAATATAGTTTTACTTGATGTTTAATATGATTTCGATGTGTTTAGTATCGTGTTTATTTGATATAACTATTTTAATTTTGTGAAACCCCATGATGAGGATTTCGTAGTGTTTTATAAACTTTTTTGTTGGTTTATTATGTTGCGCAAGGGCTTCAAATATTGTTTGATCATGTTATTGGTGTGAATTTAGCCTTATAATATGTTTTTGAGTGGGAATTTGTGTTCAAATTTTTGAAATACTGCTTGGGGTTGTTTCATAAAATTTTTAAGTGGTTTTCTAAATCTTATAAAGGGTGTGAAAAATGTTTGGATATTGTTTTGGTGTGTGTAAAGTGGGTTTGAGTATGCAAATTGGGGCATTTTTGTGTGTTTTCATTATTGTAAAAATCATTGGATGTGTTAAATCAATTGTTTAAGTAGTGTGCCTTGTGTTTTTGTGGGTACATGCGGTTCGTGTGTGGGGAAAAAGGATCTTTGATGAGAAATTTTCCACTTTTAGCATGTTTTACTTGTTGTAAATTTTTCAATATGTTTTGTAAATTCGTTCAAAAGATGGAAAATATGTTTTAATGTCACTTTGGTGTACTTTTGGTTTTAATGTGGCTTTTACTACTTGAAGTTGTGTGTTTAATTAGTGCAAACCCTTGATGTGTTATTTTGAAATGTTTTTTGGATTTTTTAAGTGTTTTATTGTTTTATTAAATTATATGTGTAGCGCGTTGGACCTCGCTATGATGGTTTTGGGATGCAGGTGTCAAGGTATCCTACATGTGCATGCAGGTAAGGCATATATATATACCCTTTTTGTACATATTCCCTCATAGCGGGGGGAATATGTGAAATTTATCTTGGGGTGTATATATATATATATATATAAATGAATGTGTGTGTATACGTCAAATGTCAGTTCGAGTGGTCTTCAACAAATAGCGACATGTTTGAGGTAGGTCCCATATGCCTATGCCTTTAATTTGAATTTCATATTTTCTTGCTTGTTTTGAAAATAAGTTTTACATTTACGCTATATACACATGCTGTGAAATATTTTTGCGGTATCTTGAAATGATTGTTCCTTGTTTTGGAAATTGAAATGTATTTCTACCACCATTGGTCATATGTGAATTTTCTTGAAAATTGATTTCCTAAGTGGGTTTGAATTGGCAATGAGTATTTCCAAAGATGTTTTGCCTTTTGGCAGGTTAGTTGTAAAAAGTGTTCCCTTTATATAATTAATCCCATTTGGCACCTTAATAATGTTTTATGAAAAAGAAAAACCTCTCTTGAGGCATTTCCCCTTGGTTTTAGAAAATGTTTTTTATGTTGAATGTGTTATGATGTGCCTAATTTGATGCTTATTTATTGTGCGACATGAAATAGTGGGAATGCGATTAAGGAGGGAAAATGGTGGTTAGAGGTTGAATTATTTTTAGATAAATAAAGTGTTATGTACATTTATGTTTTCTTGATAAGGAAAAATCACCACCAATTGAAATATAACACAATGAGAAAATTGGGTATCTAGGTGGGTGACCAGGACTAGTATGCTTGATGACACGACAAGGGTTCATCTCGGTTCGTCTAGAAGGATTAACGCAACAACACTAACTAAACATATGGGTTACTGAGGGCCGTGGTTTCAAATACATGGTTGTTGAGGGTCATGGTTTCTATGCCACATTTTCTGAGGGTCATGGTTTCTATGCCATGTTTCACCGAGGTACGAGGTATCTAGGGTCCAACTTCTTCTAGCTACCTATAGGGATGAGCCATGGTTATCATTTTAGACATGATTCTTGTTATGTAATTTTCATTTCAGCTGTTTCATTCTTGATGTGTTAATTGTGAAAACAATATTTTCATCTAAATAAGTTACCTTTCATTTTGAAATGTTAATTCATTCTTAGACCTTTATTTTGAATATGTACTTGCCGAGAAATTCATTATTTGAAAATGAAAAATTGTTACATGAATTTGAAAAGAATGAAAAAAAATATTTTATTATGTCCTATTTTCAAACTAACATGTTTTGGATTGAATATAAAAGGCATGTGAATAGAGAATTTTTGTATCATGAAATTCCTATTGAGCATCTCAGTGTCACACCTACATTACTTTTTAGTTTCAGGTTCGTCTAGTTTTGGATCGATCTCAGAGCGAGTGTAGTTTATGTTCCATGGTGATCCATGAGGTCACTTAAGGTATGTCGTGTTGCTTCATTTATTCCTTTTACTACTTCCAGTTTGTTTTGTTTATTTTCTCTTGTTTATATGTTTGTTCAGTTTATGATTATTTATTTTATCTTTTTCATGCTCCAAATCATTCCCAACTGGTTATTTTGATGACCGACGATAGTTTCCAGCCTGTAGGGATCGGGAATTCCCTTTGGTCCATGTCGTGGACCAGCTCGGGGGGACCGATTTAGGGTCGACCCAGGTTGGTTCATGACACCATGTCATAATCTCATCCTTTGGTAGTGCTTCGATCTATCTTCACATCATTTCTTAAATATGATGATAAATATTCAAGAAAAAAATTTATTCCTGAAGAACTTTTATGATTCATAATATTTACAAATCATTCCTTCAAAATTTAAATTTTTACTGAAACCAAAATGGTTATCACAAGATATACAACATAATAATTAATATTATAACCTCAAACAATAATATTCAATGTTAAACATAATCCATTCCATAAGTGAATAATCTAAAGAATCTACCAAAATTGGTATATCTAAATTCAAAGGCCAAAAATTTATAACGATAGTAACTAAATTTCCAAAATCAACTTAACATTAGATTTATCAAAATAATGTAGATCTTATTGTCATATACCAAATATATTAATACCCTTATCTTATTTAAACCTTTATGAAATAAATTCATTCTTAAGAGATTAAAATCTAAGGTTATTGAATATATTCATGAAATCCAAAACATCTAGTAAACCATCAAATAACTAACCACCATCATGGTCACCAATAATATACCATAAACATCTATTTATTATTATCTCAAAATCAGACACATATTTGGGGTTGTTTTTCCTAGATCATGTGTTTTCCAAAAGATCAATTTACAATTGATTCACTTGTCGTGGTTTCTGATGTTATTCATCACATGCTTCCAATTCGTTCATGAATAAGTACTATAGTACAATACTTATTTATTCTATAACTCATATGACAGGAACATCATTGATAAAATAATCCAAATACTTAATTTTAGAATCCAAACATAGGCATATTAATAATTCATCTTCATCTATGGTAGAAGTATATGTTTGATAATGATCCATTATCCTCTTTGAGAGTATATTCCTTTGATGGTTGAGATTTTGATTTGTTTAGTGTCTCATCTCCTCGGATTTTAATCATTTCACATTGCAAACATTTTTCTTACCCTTGAAATTAAAATAACAATGGCCTTTATATCCACACTTGTATTAAACTCACATTACTTTTAAGAATGTACTAGGGTGTTTCTTTCCACAATTATCACAAGTGGGAAAATAATTATTTCTCTTATTTACTTTATCCTCATTTATATAGTTGTACAATTTTTCTCATGCTTCTCTCGGAAGCCATAATACTTAGATAATTTTTTCTTGATCTCATTATCATATGATACTATGACCTCATATAATGAGAATGCTTGGGACACTTGTTCCCTTTGAAATATTGACATAAGACCACAAAAGATATCATCCTTATTACATTTAGATCACGTGCATTGATGAGGTTCCTATTAATTCTTGTGAGGTTCAATTTATAAATTAGGAAATACACTATGTTAGATTATATCACTATGAAACATAATGTATAATCCAAAAACTAGTGAAATACTTACCTTAAATTGAAATAGGTATGCGTAGAAAATCTGATAAGCTTGGATTTTTGGGATGTTATAATATAATTATACAAAAATTATATCATAGGATTATATTCCCCAATCCATGTTTTCCAAAACATATTTCCCAATGTTTCTACTAAACATACTTTAATACTTTATATAATGACCCCAACCCTAGTATGCCAGAATTGGTGCCTTACTATATTAAACTGGTATAGAGTACAAGAGATTACTACACAAAGGACTGAATATTTTAGTAGTATTGTTAAATTACATACATAATTTAAATTGAAATTACATTTAAAAACATTAAATACAAAATAATTCACTTCAAGAATTCTATTTTGTCCCTTAGTATATCCCTACATAACAACCACAATAGACTTCCTCATATCCAGGGGAAAATAAAACATAATAAAGGGGTGAGATCAAATGCTTAGGAAGGATATAGATATAATAGAATCTATCATCAATAATTGGTCATAAATAATATTGTAATATAAATAACTAAAATATATTTCATTTAATAAATATATTGAGAATAATATAGAATAAATAAAATATGGTCAAATAATTCAATATAAAAATTATATGAGAATGATACATAACCATATATATTATAATAGTTTAATAATCACATGGAATACCAATAAATATTTTAATAATTATGGAATTCATAATTCAGGACATCATAAACATATCATCAAGGCCCCATCCAAGAAGTCTACATAATTGGGTAAATCCATTATTAAAACTCGGTCTAGTTTGTCTCATGAGATTTACCGATGCATCGAGGGGCTATAGAGGGCATCACCAAACAATTACTAAGTCCAATGAATTTAACATATGAAATGGTTGAAACATAATCAACATATAGAATAATGTTTAGACTACAATACAAAATGTAAATACTCCATACAATAAACATAATCATAAACCATTCAGAGAAATTTGGTAAATGGTGTCAAAATAGTACATCTGGATTCAAGCTGACCATAAACTATAAAGTAAAATTTAGTAAATATTATCATAAGAGATAAAACTCAATGAAGCATAGGATTCAATGAATGATTTTGACATAGATAAGATCATTGAAAATTTACTGATGAAAATACCTTTTTTAACATTGAAATCACCTATTCTTAAAAAGGTGTGAAATCATAAGAGAAAAAAATTTCGTTTTAAATATATTTTTAATATTATAAATGAATCATAGAAAAATTAAGGCACCATGAATGTTCTAAAATATTCTTATTCATTTATTAGTTTAAAAAAACATCCCATTTAATTTTTTTAAAACATTCCATATAAAACAAATAAAAAGTCTCTTTTCAAAAAACATTGATTGAAATTAAAAATAGACATAAAATTTAATTTATAATACTTTTATGTCTATATAAATAAATATGTAATATTATATCGAGAAAATTGAATTAGAGAAAATTATTGTGAAATTAAATCATTAAATATTCAAAGTGACTAATACCACTTTAAAAATTAAAATTAAAATCCCCATGAAAGAATAAAATTTAAAATAACATTTATAACAGGATAATATATAAATTCATGATATGATAATTAAAAGGGTATGTATATTCACCTAATAAAATAATGTGGGTTTATAACATTGAAATATGCCTCAATAAAAGGAGATTGAGATGAAATTCCTAACCAATTTGTAATATGTCGAACCGTATGCCCCATAAAATTAATTGCCATAAAATGAAAAATTGAATACCATGAAGATAAATAGATTCATAATATTATATATAAAAGGGTGGTATACATACCCCACACACAATAAATGATTGTTGAATAAAAATATATCTCAAAAAAGTAAATGTTAGATGAGAAACCATTACCTTAGGTCCGATTTCAACCGTACATGTCTGAACCTCATGAATAATGGTTTTAAACATACTATTAACTTATAATAGATAAATATTAATATTTATGGTATAATATATCTTTCCCTTATAATGTTTTACAACTCTTTTTGATAATATTTATTCATTTCATTATTTCGGGAATTAATTATGTTGTTCTTCATGCTTGTTTTGTCGTAAAAGTGTCAATTATCTTGCATAGGGTGTAGATCCAAAATTTTACATAATAGTGTAAGTTTAATAAATATCATATTTAATCAGTTAATAAATTTTTAGAACCATTTTTTAATGTTGAACAAATAAAATGAATCACACCACTATGTAGAGACGATAAGTCATACGTACGCACGTGCAATTGTTTTGTATTTCATGGGACAGATAATAGGTAGAATATAATTGTATCATAATCCTAATAATATCTCAGAATATATATTATACTAGATTTATTACTTTATAATGGAGAAACAGATGAATAGGAAGTAAAAGAAAAAATGAGTTTGAATGAGTTGGTAAAAATGATTACCTCTTCTTCTGCAGACTTTTTAGATATCTTATAAAAGGATATAGGGTTGGTATTTTTAGAGTATGAGTAACTAAAAAACATCGAAAAGGATGTTATGGGGATAAATGGATAGATTATGTTTGATATATAAGGCTAACAGTTGTGAAATGAAATGAATGAAGGAGTTCCCTTTTATAATTGAGGTGAGAGGCACCCTTGGAAAACATCAAAATATTAAATTATAATAAATTAATTTTCTATCCAAATAAAAAATGGTTAAGGATTCAAATAAAAGATGATATTATGTTATAATTCATCATAAAATAATATTTAAACAAGTTTTTTCATTATTTTAAACGTTATCATATTTATTGAATTTGGTTAACATATTTTAATTATATTATGGTAACGTTTTATTTAATTTTTAAAGGTGGAAATTTTTAAATATAAAATTTCAATTAGACCATAATTGAATAATTTATGAAATTGTAAACCAAATAAAAATAATTTAAAATTTTTAAATTTTTATTTCTCTTATTTTAATAATTAAATAAAATTTTATTTTGATAAAATATCATTGGTGTCAATTTTTCACTATTAATTACATTAGCCTTAAGGAAAGCACGATAGTATGATAACATCGAACAAAAACATTTAATACACCCCTATATGTCATAATTATCAAAAACATTTGTGGACAACCTTAATTAATGAGAATTTTATTAATTTTCATATTTTTAATATCATTTATTTTATTTTTTCATTAATAAAGTAACTACCCCATCATCATTGAATTATTATTTAAGGAAGTTATTTCTTAACAAAAAAATAAAAAAAAAATACCATGATATTGGAAAATAATTTAGATGTAAAAATAATATCTATAGTCGAAGATAGATTCTAAATAAAACAATGTTAAAAATAATATAGTTATTAAAACATGAATGTGACCTATTTTCCTTTTATTTAAATAAAATATTATAAATATCATAACCTCATCCAAATGGTTCTCAAAAATTATAAACAAATTTATATCATTAAATAATTTTATTAAGTTCAAAATGGATGCTGATATTTTTTCAAAACCTACATTATTCTACATGTGGACACATAAGAGATATATATGACAAAGAAAGTGACATTTGTGATTTTCATTAATTTAAATAATATAATAGTAAATCTCATGGGAAAGTGTCCATTAAATAACTCAAATTTGAATAATAGGTGTTAAGGGTCGAGTATAAATCATTAAATAATTTTTTTGAATATTTTAGGGTAATTTATAAATCCTTATCATTTTATTTTTATCTTAAATTACCCAATTTACCTTTGTAGTAAAAAAGTACCCAATTTACTATTTATATTGATAAAAAATAAAAGGATAATATTTAATAATTTGGAAATTATGAATCCAAATTTACTATTCATATTGATAAAAAATAAAATGATAATATTTGATAAATTTGGAAAATATGAATCCAAATTTGACATCCATTTTTAAATATTCTATGTTTCATAATTTAATTTAAAATTAATCTCGCAAAATGCAGTGAGAAACAGTTCTGCTAAGAAAATGTATTTTTAAGCCAAAAATCGTACTTATACAAAAATAATATATAAGGATGATTAAATGAAATTTAGTATATTATTTATAAATAAATAGTTCTTATGTTTTATTTATATCAAATTCAAATCATAATGAGGCTTTAATATAATGAAATTGACAATTTTCTAAAAAACAGTATTTTTCACTTTTCATTAGAAAATAATTTTTTTTGAAAAATACCAAAAAGTAACCCTTATATAATTTTAAAATTACTTATTTTAAATTTATGTTTATATTGTGAAGTAGAATTTATAAAACATAAAAAAAATTATTTAAAACAAGTAGGCTATTAAAATGAGGTAAAAATGTCTTTAGAAAAATATAACATTTTTTATGTGTAAAATTATATTCATTCTTATCATATACCTCTAAATATATTTCAGTTGAATGTAAAAATATTTGATTGAATATCGAATATATAAAATTCATAATGTAGTTAATACTATTCATTCCCACCAATTTAATGGCTATGTTATAATGGTCAAATTCTAAATAGTATTTCACTGTTTTAAACTTTGTGTTATGTGCAACATAGGATATCGAAGATCTTAAATTTAAAAAGAGACATATTATAAAGTCTTGGATGTTATAGTGTATAAAACATTAGGTGTTGTGAGACCATGGGATATAGGTGAGTGATTTCTTTAGGGTTGTGACCTATGTGAGACATAGTTTGGTTTGTGGGCTAAGGGGGAGTGTTTTGTAACCCTTTATTAAATGTGAGTCTATGTTATGGAGTTGGTGCTTTTTGATATTTTGGGGAAACCCATGGGAGGGTTTGATCAAGTTCATAGGTACTTCAAGGTGTGTGAGGTAAGGGTGGAAGTTGTGTCTTTTGAAAAGGTGAATGTTAAGTGCTACATAGTTTATAGTTTTGGAACATCAAATGGTCTTGGGTTTAAGGGATAAGAACTCATCTGTTGGTTACTGTGTTTCTTTGGTTAGTCTCGTATGGGTAGGATTATTTGAATGCCTAACCCAGGTAATGTTAGTACAAGTGGGGTAGACCTGGTGAAAAGAGATAGGTCGTACATGAGATGTCATTGGTTTTGAAAAGCAATAAGGGCACCATTCGTTGGGTAATGTTGGAATGAAGTTTTTTTTATATATTCTTTTTTTAAATAATTATTTAAATGAGTTTAGGTTTAAAATATTTTTGAAACTAATATGGAAATGAGGCATCACTAATGCTGCCTTTGAGGAAAAAATATATAATTTAAATACACATGTTTGTATATATTTTTTTTTTATTTTTTATTTTTTATTTGTTTATATATATATAACAAAAAAATTAATAGAATTTAACTTTAATTTAATATCCAGTATTAGTCATATTAAAGCAGTTTGGAATTCTGAGAGAAACCCTCAATGAGGGAGCCCTTTTATAAGAGGGGATTCCCTGTAAATCATTCTTGATTTTCGATGTGGGATTTGGGCTATCCCTTTCCTACGCTGAATTAATAATATATTAATTTTATTCATTTTTATACAATTAATAATAAATATCAATTATTGATAAATAATAATATTACGTAAATAATGATTAATTAATAATGTTTAATACTAAATATTAATAATTAACTAATTTATATTAATAATATTTTAAACAATCATAGTTAAATTTATTAATTACTATTTAATTGCTAATAAATTATTATTTTCTAAAATTTATTAATTAATTATTAATTAAGAATTATTTAATTACTTATGGATAATATTAATTACTAATTAAAATTTTAATTATTAAATAATTATTAATTATTCTTAATTATTATTAAATAGTTACTAAAAAATATTTAAATTTTTTATTTAGTTACTAAATAATAATTATTATTATTAAATTATCAAATTAATAATTGTTAATTAGTTTTTATAATATTAGTATTAATTAATTAATTAATTTTCTCTTATTAGTATTAAGTATTAATCAATATTAGTTTCTTTTTTGACAATATCAATATTAATTAATTATAAATATTAATTAAATAATATGATTTAGAATTTAATGATATTAATTTCTAATAAATATAATTACTTTTTATTATTTATTGTTAATAAATATTTAAAATTATTATTTAGTAACTAATTATTAAAAATAATAATATAATTATTTGTTATTAATTAATTACTAATTAAAAAATATTTAACAACGTATTAAAAATATTACTTAATAAGTAACTAATTAATTATTAATTTATAAATAAATTATAATATTCATTATTAACCAATTACTAACAAATATTTAAAATTATTATTTAGATACTAAATATTAATTATAATGATTAAATGATTAAATTAATTATTATATTATTATTAATTAATTAACTAATTATTTCTGATAAATATTAATTGAAGAATATGATATAATATTTAATAATATTGATTTATAAGAAATATTAATTACTACATAATGTTAATTACCAATTAATATTTAAAACTAATTATTAAAAATAATAATATAATAATATAATAATTAGTTATTAATTAATTTTTAATTATAGAATATATAATTACTTATAAAAAATATTATGTTAAAAATAACTAATTATTATTATACAAATACTAATAAATTTGTAAAAATACTATTTAATTACTAAATATTATTTATAATGATTAGATTAATAAAATAAAAAAATTAATTAATTAATATTAAATCACTAATATTAAATTAAATAATTGTTGCTAAATAATAAAAATTAATAAAAATATTAATTAAAAAACATTATTTACTATTTAAAGACACCAATTTCTAATAAACATTAATTACTAATAAATATTTAAAATTATTCTTTAGTTACTATTTTACAGTAATAATTATGATACATTATATATTTAAAAAATTAATTAATAGTATTAATAATGGTAATTTAGTTTTTTATTAATACTATTAATTAGTAATTAATAATATTAATTAATATTGTTTAAAATATTATTACTATAATTTATTTAATTATTAACATTTAGTAGTAAATATTAATAGTTAATTATGATATTGAAATTAAAGGAGTGGCCTGATGTGGTTTGGGGCTCGGGAGCCTACTTATTATGATTCTTTCATCTTCTAGGTTTGCTCAATAGCCATGGTTCTTCCGCACTATTTGTGATTCCATCTCATTTCGGGACGTTCTTTGGCTTGACCTTCATCAGTTCTGACTCTTGAACCCTAGCTTGATTCCTTTAATTAGGGTTGCGTAGTAGCAAATTCCATCCGGATTCAGAAGAAGGCCAATGTTCTCGTTTCTAGAGGGTCTTCAGCTCGAGCCGATTCGATCATGTTTCTCAAACTATTGCCTGATTACTTTAATCAGGGTGGAATGTAAACTAATTCCAATTGAATTCGGAAGAAGGGATATGATATCGTTTTTGGAGGGTCTTTGACTCGGGCTACATCGGCTCTGATTATCGAACCCTCGCTTGACACCTCTGATTAGGGTGGCGTAGTGATAGGAAAGGATGCTTCGTCTACGATTCATTTCCCCTCGATTGATGTCCATGGTGGCTTTTCTATGGGTAAGGATGCTACGATCCTTATCCCCTTAATTGATTTTTAGGGAGGCCTTGTTACTGGCAAGGGATATGATGTTTCAGGTTAAATACTCTATCAATTTAAGGATATAGATTCCAACTAAAATTGAATGAAGGTCAATGTTTCTCATGTCGTTGTCGATGAGGATGCCATTGCGGGGTGGAAGAAATTAGGTAAACATTCTATTATTAGTTAATTTATTATTTTTTCGGGTTCTATGCCATAGAGGATAGAGGACCTTATTTGTTGTTTATCCTCTATTTAGGGTTTTATCTCCTTGAGAAGTATCTTGATGCGGCATGGATACTTTCTTATTCCCTTCCCTTATGAGGAATTTAAGGCGAAGTCATGGGGATTTTGATCCATTTCTTTCAAGATGGGATATCTGCACATTCAAGAATGGGATTACAATCTCAATCCTTTTGATCACAATAATTCTTTTGTTCAAGTCTGGGTACGAATTTATGGTCTTAATTGGTTCTTTTGGCACCCAATAATCCTTTATTATATTACACTTTCTATTATTTTCATGATTAAAATTGATAAAAAAACTAATAACATCAGATTTTGTCATTATGTGTGTATTCTAATGGAAGTTGACCTCTCCTCAACTCCTGTTTACATTGTCTTCGTCTCATCTATTTAGGTTGAATTCCCATTGATAATTGTCTATGAAAAGGTCCCATAATTTTGTTCTGACAGTAAAGTGATTGGTCATAAGAGTTCCAGCAGTATGAGGCATATTTCTGTCATTTGAGTGTACATTTGGTAAATGATAGTTGTAAGAAGGGAATGGGGGTTCAACCTAATGATGTAAGGAGAGAGGGTCAGGTTCATGCTTCTGGAAAGTCTCCCCATGCCTCTCAACCTGATGACACCAATGCAGTAGGTTCTTTCACATGATAATATTTGGTTCATGGTCACCCTTCTAGACTGTCTTCTGGTCTTGGACATCCTTCTCGATAGGCTCACGGTGTTGATCATCCTGTTGTTAATAGTCATCAACATTTCAAGAATATTCCTCTTAATATAATTGAATAATTAATGTGGCCTCATGATGTGTATGTGAATTGTTCTCGGGACGGTTCAAATGTACTTCTGGGTGGCTCTCAATATGGTGGTATAAATGAGGTTGTCCTTCAGGCTGTTTCCCAATGTGTTGTGCCGATGGTTTCTCCTTCACAAACATCTAAGTAATATTTTCTTGGGAAGCCTCTGGTCGTGGAATTCTCAGGACATGTTTCATAGGAATATGATGTTCTATATAGATTGGATTATTATCAAGAGATTCAGAATGTATTAAGACTTCAGAAATACCTGGTAAATGGAGTAATGTCTCAAAATATTGAAGTGAAAAGATGCATTTGATGGTTATAATGGAAACCAATCATCTCTGATCTATTAGAAATGACCACCCGATTTCATTTAAAGATGATGTTTTAAATAGAAATTAGAAAATGGTTAGTAAGGAAGGGTTGACTTTGAATCCTTCAAAAAGAAGGCTATGGAAGGATTATTCCAATATTCTAAGGAATTTTCCCACCAGATCTTCCAAGGCAACAATGATCAAGTTTACTCCAGAGCAAGGAAGGTCCAATGAAGTGATTATTTGGATTCTTAATCAAAGTTACTCACAATTGGAGTAGGAAACTGCTAATTATGATGATGAGTCTGACTATGATTATGAAAATGATCCTAATTTTTTTATCAATAATATGATTTATTTAGATGAGGGCATGTCTGTTTGTGTGACAACATCCACTCTCTTCCTTGAATGTTTTATTTTTCATTCACTTTTAATATAATATCATGGGATTTTTCTACCGACATAAATTTTTTCAAAATAGTTAATTATTATTTATGTATTATTATTTTTTATGAGTAATTAATATTTATTATTCATTGATTAAAAATTATTAATAAAAATATATTATCAATTCTATATAGTAAAGGGAGAATACAAATCCCACATCAAGAATCTAGAATTATTTCTAGGGAGATCCCTCTTATAAAATTGAGCCATGTGTGAGGGTTTCTATCATAATTTCAGACTACTTCAATTGTAGTAATTTTCGATATTAAATAGCAATTTAATTATGATAAATGTTTTTGGTATATATATAAACAAAAAAAAATTGAATAAACAAACATGCATATTTAAAATAATATTATTTGCTGAAAGGTGACATCACTGATTCCTCCTTTCCGTATTAGTTATCAAAATATTTTTAACCTAACTTTATTTAAGTAAATATTCTATTTTTCAAACAGCAAATAAAATATCTTGTAATTTGTTATGTCCTCATGAATCAAGTAACATCGGAGTGTGAAGCCGTTGAGATGTGATGAAATAATCAGAGGTAGGCATGTAGAAATAGTTCATTGTGTCTCTTGGATTGGGAATGGGTGGTATGGGAACATACACCTATGTTTGTTCAATAAATTGACAGATGTTTAGGGGGGATTAGAACCATGGTAGTTTTAATACAAAGACTACAACCATGTCGAGCTGAGGCCATTGCATAAGAATTGTGATATTTCAGGTGGGAATGAGAACATGGAAAAATATGGTATGATGACATGACCAATCCATGGTTAAAACTCGACATAACCAATATGGAAGAGTGGATCCGGAGGATACTCAAGCATGTTGTTTTGAGGAGACCCATTTGGGTTGACGCTTTATGATGAGTAAGGGATGATTCGAATGGTGTGGGATATGCAATCATTCATTTAAGGTTTGGTCCTCATTGTCACTAGAGCTTTCAATTATTCCTTTGGTAATTTTCCCGTGATCCAGGAATGGGTGATGAGTTAACTTTCGAATCAATGCTTAGGGGTGAGCATTTTCGGCCCGGTCTAGACACCAATTTAGGTGATGGGTGGAACAAAAGTCATCGAGTTCAAAGAGTAATTTGGGACATGATGAAAAGTATAATCCTAATGTGGGGAGTCGGATTTCAGTTATAACTAATGTCTTTTAAGGTTTTTGATATAGCATTGGATGGGATATTATCCTTGACTTCAAAGTATGGTTTGTCTTGATGGACCCCCAGAACACCATGAGAGGGGATGGGGGAATAAAGGTGACAAATTTTTCTTTTTGAAGTTATGGATCTTGTTCTCACATAGGTAGGAAACTATTAAATCTATCAAATAAATGAAATCAAGTATATGACACAAAACTTTTACTTGGTTCACCACAAAAGGGCTACGCCCACGGAGCACACGCCGATAGTGTGTCGGTCATACCTAAATCTACTAATCATTTAATGTTTGAGGATTACAAGATTTGATCGTAGTCACTCTATGCCAAGCACATTTCCTTCACAAAAGTTCAGGGATAGCTCTCTGCATCCCTTGGATAACCTCCCTCGACTCCCCCTAGATCACTACCATGGGTGAAGTCAAACACAGTTTATCGACTTGAAGGTCACTTCAATAGATTAAAATTTAAGTAATTGTCGATGTTCATCATGAGACACTACTTTCATCAATGTCCTGAATTGATGCACCTGAAAGCACTCAAACACTAAACCAGATATTCAAAACATGTATTCAACATGCAATGACAATTTCACACAACACCAACTCTATGCATGTAAGATCTTACTTTGGCGTGCAAGATTTTCATTTCATGCAGAAAATCTTTTGCACCACTACAACCATTATGTGAAGCTAGCACTTTTGTGCACAACTTTAACTTTTTTTCTCAACCTTAACTTTTTTGTGAAAATCTAACTTTTTCGTGCAACTCTATCTTTTCTGTGCACCTCCCATTTCTATGTAACTCTAACTTTTGAGGCAGATCGGTTGGTGGAGGTTCAACTTGTGTTCTTAGGTGAAGTTGGATGTGGTGAGTTGAAATCCATGGTGAGAATTTCATACTAGATAAGGTGAGTAAATTATGATTTTTGGATTAGTATGTGGTTTTTTTATGTGAATGTTGAGGAAAGGCCTAATGTCACAAAAAAATCTTAAGAGGGAGACAATGAGTTCAGGAGAAGCGACAGGATGAAAGTGGACTGGTGAAAACCTAGGGCATAAACAAATAAGGTATAGTGTTATCAATTTTTGGGGCTATTGAATTCCACAAGATGTAAAATTATAGGTTAGATCATTTAAATTGATTAGTGTAGTGATTCATGGACTGATGAGGTTTTCAGTGGTGGAGTTGTTTTTGGGTGTCTTGGTCTAGAAATAACTAACAGAATGTTAGAAAATTAGTGTTTCATTGAATGAGACTCATATATGAAACACAAAATTATGTTATATTTGACTTATAATTTAATAGGGGTACATCTTGGGGATGATTTTTTATAAGGTAGGGAGATTCTAAGAGCCCATGTTCTATGCAGGAGATTGAATTTTCATAGGAGTTTTGAGTTTTTGTTAGGTGGACATGCCTAATTTTGAATCGGTCTCAAAGGTAATTTTAAAAGTCTGTACATAAAAAGGGTGATTATGGATGTGTCTTGAGGCCCAAGGGTTGCCTTAGGTTCTTGGATAAGTCTCAAGAGCTTTAGGTTTTGAACTTTCAGTTTTGGTGGAAACATCACGGGGAGCATGGTAAATTCTAACTGTGCACCCCAACATCACAATATGTTTTTTATAGGGACACAATTTTTTTAAACTGTGTGTGAATAATTGGGAACCATGAAACTAGTCATATAAGGTTTCAAACATTTAGATCAGGGTTGGCTCGTGAGTTTCAAACTATGTGGTATGACTGTGAGGGATTGATGTTTTGGGATAGTGCTGAAAACATGGTTAGCGCTAGGTTTGGAAAACTGTGTGACCAAACCATTTCCTCCATAGATAGTGGGATTTTATTACTTTTCCCTTATGTGTATTTAACTAAAACCCTCCCCTTTATCATCCCATTATTGGCCTAGTAGCCTTATATGCATCCTCCTCCTCCCTCTACTTCATAGAAAATCTCTCTTTCCCTCTCTCTTCTTATCTGATTTCACTTTTGTGTGTGACTTTGGAAAGATAGAGGTTAGGTTATGATTATGTTTCCTCTTATCCTACATTTCAACTAAATTATTGTTTTTCAAAATTAGGTTTATAAGAATATGTTCCATCTAATAAATTTTGAATCATCCTGAGATAATAAGGATTATGTGTTGCTTAGAAAGAGGATTCCCCAAGACTACGCATGCACGTCGTCAACCGTAATTTTGATAGAGGTATGTGGATGAGTAATTTTTTAATAGGGTTTTTGGAAATTTATTTGTATTATATTATAGTTTCAATTCTACTTGATCGGGATTTAGCTCGGGTAATTTCGTAAAGATTGGCATGGACCGTTGGAGGGTCATTAGTCTTTTCGTGGGTATGAGGGGAGTATATGATGATTGGTTTTTCATTTTTTATCTAATTTTTTCAATTTGATTATATTGTTTTAAGTTTTCAATTAATTAAAATGATATTATAATTAATTAATATTAGTTTTTTTGGTGTGATCTAGGGTAGTTTATTGTTTGAGTGTTGGCCGAAAGTATTGGACGAGATTGGGTGGTGGGTTGTTGAGCTAAGAGTTAAAGTGGAAGCACTTATTTTAGGTAAATGGTCCCTAATTTATCCCATAGTATTATTTTATTTTCAAAGTGCATGGGTTTCTGTTTGTGAGGAAATATTAATTGTTGAACATAGAATTAATATTAGAACATTAGATATGAATTTCCTTTTTATGCACTTAGGCATAAAGCCAAATGGTTGTTTTAATGGTCAACCCCTTTGGATGTCTTATTGGGACTTGGGCCCTATGAAATAGCTATGTAAAATTCCAAAATATAATGGTTGTAATTGAAGTAAAGAGTTTATAATTGGTTTGAGAGATTATAGACTTTTCCATTATTTATAAAATAAATTCATTTATAATTAAAACTATTTTTTCTTATTTATGACTTTTGTAACCCGCTTTTTGTTTAAAAAGGGATACTTGTCTTACTGGAAAGGATTTCATCCTTCTCTCCAAAAGTGACTTGAACTAATATGCCTCAGTTGTTAATGAACCTATTTAATGGGAAATTATAATGGAACACCTTATATTAGAAGCAAAACCTCAAAGTGGCTAATAAATTTGAAAAATTGAGATACCCATTCATAAATTAAAAGGTTTGATCATAGGATGATCCTAACTTGTTAATTGGGTTAACCTTGATTTATAAAAAAGGATTTAAATTTTATATTTTGAATTTAAGGTTTGTTTAAATGAGGAGGAAATGTGAAATGAATTTGTTAATGATAAATATTTTTATGGGGTGCGAGTAGTTAATTGTAAATATTGTAGTGGTATATACCTTTCAAAATGGTAAATTGAGATGTCTTTATGAATGATTAATTATGTAAAATGTAAATGACTTTAGGAAGTTATGGAAAATGAGGTAGGGAATGTCGGGATGAGCACCTGGATTCCTTCTGATGCTTGATGATTTAGAATGCCAAGATGAACACCCGAATTCCATTCGATACATGAGTTACCAATTCCATGATGTGCTCTGTGGATTCCACATGATAACTAATGTTTTGGACTGCCAGGATGAGTACAATGATTTTGAAAAATATATTATTATAGGGAATGCCGACATGGGCGTCAGATTCCATGGGAATATTCAGCTAAGTTCTTGAATTTCATGTGATACTTTGATAATATTGGGGAATTCCATGATGAGTTTCTAGATTCCATGCGGTTACTTTTGGATGTTCAGTCATCGTGACATGCACAAAGAAACCATAGCACTCTTTGACGTAGGTAGGAACCGACCTTAGGCATCACCTTGGACCTCGGGACATCAAGAGTTTTTATTTATTTATTTCATTATTAATTTTTTTTAGTATCACTCGTTTCATTTTAGTGTACCTCACATGCATACACATACCCATATGCATACACATACAGAAATGCATACACATGCATATATATACATACACATACATACATGTACGTATACGCATACATAGGCACACATACATATGCACACATACATTCATACCCATACACATAAACACACACACACACGACACGTATATACCAGTACAACAAATACATAGACACAAATATAAATGTGCACATACATCCACATACATACACGTGCATACAAATACATACAATATGTATGTATATCTTAAATTATTTAATTTGAATATAAATATATAAATTCAAATATGAGCTATTTAATTTATTGTATTCATTGATATATTTATATAATTTTTTAAATAAAATATTGATAAAATATATTTATATTCATATAAACATTTTTATAAATAGTTTATATAAATATAATATTAAAAAAATTTATTGATTAATATAAAATTGATAATTTTTTATATATGAAATTATGAAAATAAGGCTAATAATAATTTTTAATACATTATAGTTTCATAAATCATATTTATATATCATATTTACATATATATACTTATTTTTATATATATCTTCTTTAAAAATATATAAGTATGTATATATAAATTAAATTAATAATAGTACCCTTTATCAGCACTTTACTGTCACTGTTAATGGTGGATATTTTATCAGTGCTAAGAAATGAGCTGATAACGGATGCCATTATTAGTTCAAAAAAACAACGATAAAAGGAACCATTTTACCAGTTTTGTTAAATGGCGCTGATAAACATCCCCCCCTCATCCAACGCTTATTATTCATCATTGATAAATGTTAGTGCTGAATATCACATGGTTTGTAGTCATGTCTAATAAGAATCCTCCTTTTTATAGATGCTTTTGTTGATATTTGGTGGTGCATATATGTTTTATTTATATATAACATAATAATAATAAATATTTTTGGTATAAAACATTACTTTGAAATGTTTTTATTAATTATTGAAATGAAAAAAATACTTAGTGAGATCAATGAGTAATATGAATGGAATGAGGATGATAAAAGGAATTGAATATAGGTTTTTATTCTGGGGATTTGCTGTTTCCATATTAAAAATTGATTATCACAGAATAATAAAATAATTATGGATGTTTGATAAAGGCGTGTTTTTGGATAAAAATAATTAATTAAGATTTATTTAAATTTATATTATTGGATTTATTATATGATTGATAACATGTGGTTTTAGTGCATATTCGATTTAAGTTTTATTGAAAACAACCCATTATTTCATGTATAAATAGTAGGTAAATTACAATTATCCTGATGTTGAGTATTTTAGGTGAATAATTAAAGTTGATAATTTTTTTGGACCTCAATGTGAAAATACACTTCAAATTTAAATTTGAGGAATTAAATTTATTTTTTGGAATTAAGTTTTATATATTTTTTAGAAAATTGTATTGAAATGTCTGATTGAAATTTTATGTGTAGAAAATACAAGTTGCTAAGACCTAGGAAAATTTTCCTCCAAAATGAATAGTAAAATAACCCACACTATGTGTAGTTCCAGGTACACGTCATGTCTTATTTTTTTCTGATAAAATTTTATATAGCCTCATTTTTTAATGAGGTATGGAACCCTCATTTCGGGTAATGTGAGCAGTAACACTGAATGAGAATTCTACTCCTGGTTCGTCATCCGAACCCTGATTTGAACGCCATTAGATCCATTGGAACCCCATCGGTAAGCTCTCGATTCTTCTTAATCTATTCTTCATGATTTCACCTCTTGTCCATGCTAACCAGGGTTGAGAATTTGTTAACATTTTGTTGATCTACCCCATTTTTGACCAAATTAGAGATCGATACCGGATGAGGAACATCGTACAATTATGAGGTAGGTGGTGCATACATCATTTTGTGTTTTTAGGGATATTTGGGGGTTTTGGATTTTAGCACAAAGGTGGGTTTTTTGAGAGAAACCCACTTATTTCATTTTAAATTGATTATTATACCTTTAAGGATGTTTGTGGGTATTCTCTTACCTATTATGCTTGAGTGAGGCTAAGCGAGAGGCTATTTCTCATTGGGTTATCTTGGCCGGGGTGATAAAATGGTTTTAAATGAATTGTATTTTTTTAAAATGGGTTGAGGGTCGATCCCCCTTTATTGAAATGAAAACATGAAATCCACTTTTCACAAATTGTGTGAGATGTAACCCATTAGAATAAAAATTAAATATTCCAATAAAACAAACCTGAAGGATGGACAAGGTGATCAATGAAGTGAAAATGAAGAAAAAAGTAGGAAAATGTTTCATTTCCACCCCTGAAAGAAATTCTAACAGTGTGATTACTCAAAGAGATATGTCTCCCACCTGCCAAGAGGTTGTACCGTGATGATGACACAATAAGGCAGAGCACTCCTCCCATACACATAAAAATGCGGAGGGAGAATCGAACGATAGATGTCAGCACATCTATATCTCCTTCGATATGCCCGCCCAACAATGCTAGTGAAGACATCACATCAAGTCAACATGATTCCACATAACTAAAGACCAAAAAAATGCACAAAATCAAAACAGGGAACCCATATGTAAAAAAAGGTCAAATGACTAGATGATAGGTGTCAACACACCCGACCCTCTTTCGACGGCTCCCACCCAACAGTACAAGAAAAAAATAGCCCTGCAACCAAATGTGATGAAACACAATTCCATAACCCTAGAGACTTCTAAAATTCATCAACCAAACAGATGCACAGAAGCATGAAATTAAACAAAAATGCAAAAAAATCATACCTCACACGAAAAATCATCAATCCACTTTGACGTATGCCAACCAATGCCAAATGGACCAACCGGAATCAGTCACGAATCCGAAGGTAGAGGATCCTAGAAGACCACCAGTGCATCTGACAAGAAACAAAATGATCCAGTCACTACCCCAAGAAGGACCCAATCTGCTACTAGGAAATCATATTCATCGTTAGAGGCATTCAAGACCTCCATGTAATATTATGATGATTATTTGAAGTGTTCAATTAAATCTTCAAAATTGAATTGCATGATTATAATGTATTTTTTAAATTGTATGTATATATGTAATAGTTAAATTGCTTGTGCTAGAACCCTTGGGGTTGTGTTGGGCGTGGAACAGATTTTCTTAAGTGATGTTGACCATAGGTTAGGAATGGCCCAGATTTCATTGGGTGGTTTGAATTGGAGATTGAGAATCATGGAAATTTATTTTAGGTAGTGTCTTTCAGGTTGGGAATGACCCGGGATACTTGGATGACATGACCATCAGATTTGAGTGACATGGTCACAGGGACACGAGGTGTCAGAGATGGTGTGGCTTGGGTTCTTTTTGGTGATCTCTGCTCACCTATGATGGATAAAAGTACTGATTTGAGTTATGTGTGCATAGGAAGAATCCTTGATGAGGTGGTTTTGACCACTCATGTAGGTAGAGGCCCCTGATAGTTGTGGTTTAGGTATTATCGGTTTGGGGGTGCTTGTTGTAGGAATCCACGTGGTGGGTGAGGAGCCTTTGGGGGATAGTGATGAGACTATTGGGTTGGGGATGGATTCTTTTCATGATTGAGTCTATGGGCCTAGATTATTATTTTAGGAAAGATGTCGATGTTCCTCTGGTTGTCCTGCCAAGTGCGTGAACTTTCGTGCAGTGGTCCATGGGACCGGGTTACTATTATGTAGGCATTCCTTAGAGACGTCAGTTCTTTGAGACACATGGTGTCAGGAGGAACATGGTACCAGGTTATATGATTGAGGTGTAACCTGAGGCGTCACTAGGCCCTTTTGACTACAAGAGAACTTTGGGTTGTGGGCCAATAACTCTCATTGCTTCAGAGATTCCAGTATTGGCTGCTGTAGGTGACACTCCCTGGTGACTGCTGAGCACCAGTGGAGTTTGTGTTTATTTATTACATTGCACTATTTACTTTATTAGAGATATATGTATATATAAAAACTTATACTAGGTACACACCATTGGGTGGTATCCCATTGAGATTTGTCTCACACCCTACACGAGCCCTTTGGGACGCATTTAGACTTTATGGTTTTACATACAGATAAAGGATCATTTGTAGGAGCTGGATCATAGTACTGTTTTACCTGGAGGCTATTATTGACGGTGAGGTCATGCCTAGTTGGAGTTTATTTCTCTTTATATTTGATTACTGTATCAGCATGCTTACTCTTATATGTACTTACTATTGGTTAGCCACGGGTGTCTTTGTACTTTGACATACATGAC
The DNA here is from genome assembly GCA_963277665.1 of Viscum album. Lineage (NCBI taxonomy): Eukaryota > Viridiplantae > Streptophyta > Magnoliopsida > Santalales > Viscaceae > Viscum > Viscum album. The sequence continues at coordinate 1,825,789,942 of OY728164.1, forward strand.
CTACTATGGATGCATGGATGGTTTGTTTGGTAGTAGTTGCAAGTTGTATCTAGCATGCTATTCAATTTACTTTCTACTGCTTTTGTTTCTATACTACTTTTACTATTAATTTTTATTGGATGTGCTTCCACTTTGTGGGTCTAGTTCGAATCTGCTGAGTCATTTGAATAATGTTTCATGATATATTATTATACTCAGACCAGTGCCAATTTCTTTTCCCAGAGGGTATAGACTACCCACTATACCTGCTTACACCCTATCTAATAGTCGGTAGCCCTTGGAATTCAGGAGGTGCGTATAAGGTCAGTAACACCAAACTCGTTTAGCATTGTTTGGGTGGCTGTTCGAGTTGGGACGTTACAGGCATCACCAACGACATCTAATACAATATCTAGTCAAAAAAGTGTATGTATTTATATAAATCAATAAGTACAATGGATAAGTAAATAGTTATCAAATTATCATTTATTCTTTACTTAACCACATTAACCCACAGGTTTCCAAGGACACCCAAACCTCAACGTCTGCTTTGGCTCATGATAGAGCCTGAACTATTCCCAAGTCAGGTCATATCTCAGAGTGATTTTGTTACCATTCATAAATTCATACTTTAATTCCCATGTTACCATTCATACTACCCAATATATAATGACCATGTTCTCATCCTTTAATTGATAATTGAATGACCATGTTACCATTAATACAACACACATTAGAATGACCATGTTCCCTTTGTTTAATTCATACTTAAATTATCATGTTACCATTCTCACCCCACTCATTAGAATGACCATGTTTCTATTCTTTCATCACACATTTGAATGACCATGTTACCATTCTTAATTCATATTCGAATTACCATGTTTCCATTCATACATCAAACATTAATTCAAAGATTAATTATCCACATAATTCCCATTATTAATTCAATAATTAATTAAGCACAAAAATTTCATTATATATTTCAAAAATTAACTAATCACATCAATAACATTAATTAATTCCACAATAAATTAATCACATCAATTATTGTAATGGACCAAACCTTCATGAACCATTACTTCATCAAAATCCATTGTGTGGGGTGTTCTGGGAGACAATAGTAGCTCATTTCATGAGTTTTCCAAATTTCTAGTTTTTCCGTCAATTAGTCAGGGAGTCGGTGAATCAGGCATCGGTAGGTCATGTCAGTGGCTCAGAGTCAATATCACATCATTGGTAGCTCAGAATCGGTGACTCGTTGTCGGTGGCTCACAGTTGGTGGCTTGCTGTTGGTTACTCACCCATCGGTGACTCATTTCCTATTTTCCCGGTTTTCCAATTTCATCCCTCTTATATTTTATTTGACGTAAATCAAGTTTAAAGTTTTTTTGGTTGTTTATGAAGGAAATTCAAATGATATTAATTATATAATTAATATCCCAACGCTTGAGGGACTTTGAGATAGTCAAACTGCATGATCTTGGTCATGGTCCAAATTTAATGGCATTTGAAATTGGTTCCCCTTCTGTTGATAAAGGATCTATCCTTTATAAACTGATACCTTCTCTTCCCAGTGTCTCTATTTTCTCTTGGCGTACTGAGACCCTTTCTTCCCCAGACGAGCTGTGAACCTGTGTTGTGACCCCCCCTCTTCAATTTTCCTTATAATCTCATGCTTGCACAACCCCTCTATTTTAGCACAAGGATGAGTTTTGGTTTCAGGTTGTTCCAAGTTGATATTATATTGTCTCTATTTAATTTTTTATCATGCAAGATGAGCATAGTAAATTTATTTTCTGAAGAAATACCAAATCCAACTTTTAACAAAGATAAATGCTAATGAGGAAATACATACTTGATAACTCCCTAGGAGGGGATTGATGTTGATTGCTTTTTTATTTGTTATCTATGATAATAATGTGATCTATTATGGTCATCTGGCCTCCAAAAATCATGAATGTTGGTGGTCTTGGGCTGCTCATGGGTGATTGTTTATAACTATTGTTGTTTCATTAAGGATAATTGCTGTAAATATCAATATGACTAATTATGTAAACTTGTTTAAACAAATGGATTCCATGGGATGAAAACCCTTGTGTGGTCAACCCTATTTATTAAAGTGGAATTTGTAGAATAGTTTTGGCCAAATATGAATACACCTTGTTTGATAGGTCTGGATGTGTGTTGTGTTCTTTTGGGTTTTGTTCCTTGTGTGGGTTTTGGTGGTGGTAGTTGTGTGATTTTTATATGGGGCAGAACCGGTAGTGTGATGGTATCTCAAGTTGAAATATTGATTGATTGTGCAATTGTGGACTTGTTATGTCAGGGGATGACATCTGGGTAGTGGATGGGCAATGATCCTACATGATTGGGGTGTTTCATGATTTCATGTTATGAGTGTTAGAATAGTTCCCTTACAATTTTCCATTCTTTCCTTGTTTGCCTTGGGAAGTGGTTGGTATAATTGCTTCGCCTTATAATGCTTGTAGTGTTTGGTAGTTTATCATATAATGATGGAAATAAATAAATTTATGATTTGATAATGCAATATGATAATTTGTTAAATGAATTGGTTGAGGGTGTGTTTCAATTTTGGGCTTGTAGTGAAGTATCATTCAAGTGATCGTCGTTTGTGGTGGTACGTGCATGTTGGGGTTGCAACAAAGGTAGTTTTGAATGGTATGGTTGTATGTTTGGAATCCCATATTATGGGATGAGTGTTTTTTACCTATATATATAAACATGTAACTCCTTATGTTTTCTATACAAACCCCACTACAATTGAACACAATATGCCGAACACCCCACTGTTATGGGGGAGAGTGTCTTTCTCAACATCCTAATGGGAGGATGGATGGTTGGTTACTAACATTACCCTGCTCCCTCTTCTAGGAATTGATCACCTAAAACTCTTCGGGCAGTCTGTAATGGCTTGAGGTTTAATGCCAGACTTATGGTATTGGCTGTGTGAGAGGTGGTTTGATTCCCAAGTGTCTTTGGGATGTGGCCTAGGTGTTTTCGGGTGAGATGTGTGGTGGTTTTGGCCCAAGTATCTATGAGTAGGATATGATGTGGTGTGCGACTTAGGTGTATGTATGCAGGTTTTAATAGTGGGTATTGTGGAAGAGTGTTGTAGTGTCATAACGTTCTCAATTAGGAATGAGTAGTTAACAAGTGGGAAGTGGTGCGGGGTACCCAAAAATTGATTTTCTTACTACATTACATTACTCAACTAGTGTTATTTTGTGTGAGAGGCTTAGTGAGGTTGGGGTGGATAGTATACCTTATTAGGTGTTATTTGTGTTTATGTTGTATCCTCACAGGATCATTTGTATGCTTCTCCCACTTGTGCACGAGTGACTTTGGTTTACCCTACTGAGTATACTTGTTTGTTCACCTTACATAGATAAAACGTTTTTCAGGTTTCTATGGATATTACATGGACCATACTGGACCTTATTAGGTCAGACATTGGGGGAGGTTACTATGTTGCTACTTAGATTTTCTTTTGGTACATACCTTGAAGATTTCTCTGTATTTTTCTAGAATTTTTACTTTAAACATGCATGTGAGATGAATTTTGTATTCCTCTTATATATATGTTTCTTAGAGTTTTTCAAGGTTGATACATATTATCTCCCAATCCTGGTTACTATAAAAGGTGTAATGCCTCCCATTTTTGTGAGATTTCTATACCCTTAATATTGGTCGCCTCCCTGGGGCCTATTAGAGTCGGGACTCGAGGGGTCATTATCTCTCCATTATCTTGAGGAAGGTCTATGCATCATGTTATCCCTTCCCACATCTTGAAGAAGGCGGTTCATAACAGAATGGTATCAGAGGTGATGGTTATGTGGTAGGATGTAGTTTGGAGTAGGGAATAATGAGGATTACATGGTTTGGAAGGGAAATAATGTAAGGTGATCTTGGTGAGTGACATAGGCCAGAGAAGACTTGCTAGGAAAAGAGATTTTAGGGATACTTGTGATTTTATTCAACGAATCTGAGCTTATCGAATGACCACTTGAGGATATAATGTTTGTGGGGTAGAGACCCTAGGAAAGGTACATGCATCATGATGTCTTTTTTTCTTGATGTTTTGGGAATTTTTTGTAAACTAAAATAAAAAATGAGTTAAAATTAATCCTAAATATAGTCCATGCTACTCAGACTTAGGGGTTCCTTAATTGGTTTCCTTTTAGTTATGGATCTTGGACGTCGCTTGCGTGTGGTATGAGTAGTCAAGGGTCAACAGGCTGGCCCAGTTGATCGAAAGAGGGTCAATCTAATGGAGGAGGATGGTCAGTGGAAGAAGATGATTTGTGCCTTCCCGCAGCAGACTCTAGGAATGTACGAGGGTAGTGTCTCAGAAATGGAGACATAGAGTTGGCTTGAGGAGCTGGTGATCACTTATATTTTGATCTGGGATTCGATAGAGTAATGTGTCCCTATGGTGGTGATTTAGATGATGGGAGAAACGTGTTAGTGTTGGACACTTTAACTTGGGGAGAGGAAAGATACTGATGTTTTGTGGGTCAACTTTGAGGAGTCTCGGGTGGAATTCCCTTCTTCCATAATGATGGTCGAGAAGAGACAGGAGATAATCTCCCTCTAACAGGATAATATGTTAGTGATAGAATTGTGGATCAGGTTTATGAACATACTACATTTTTCTCTACACGAGGACTCTTGTGTGAGGTTCTTAGAGGAGGCACCATGTCCTTCTCTTCAATATGCAGTTACTCACTCCACCCTACCAACGTGCTGATATATTTAGAAGAAGGATGATGTAGTATAAATGATGTAGTAGCAAGGAGGTCTATCATGGGAGGGAAGACACCTGAACTCTATAAAGGGTAAGGTCATCACCAGCAAGTCTACGATCCCATGGACTTCTAGGTTTCAGCCTATATGGAGTAGACCCCAGCTGTTTCAGTTATAACCCATTGGTCTTCCCCATTTTCCCACAAGCCTGGGGCCGATGGTTTTTTCTTACAGAGGTTGTGGGCACCTCTAGGTATAGTGCCTGACACGAGCTCAGAACGGTGGAGGTGGGCAGGTTCAGTGCTCACCTCAGCAGTAGTTTCCAGCCAGGCCTTTCCAATTGTAGGGACAGAAGGAACATACTTCCCCAAGGGTAGAGGTTACAGGAGAAGGATGACCTCAGGTTGCTCCTTAGGGCCCTCTACTAGTGTGTGGTTGGGGAGGTGGCCGCCAGCCGAGGGGTAGATGAGCTGGGCTTGGGCAGTTGCACACTGCAGATGTAGTAGTTCTAGCAAGGTTGGAGGTCGTTTGAGGTACGATCAGTTTTTTTAGTACGCTTCCTCGCACGTTGTTTAATTCAGGAGCTTCAAAATCCTTCGTTGCACCAGTTCTAGATATTTCACTGGGATTGGACATAGAGAGACTTTTTGTGCCCCTGGTGTTGACTATAACCATCAGAGGTCATACCAGATTGTTTGAATTTTTCTGGGGATGTAGATTGATGTTGGGGATACATTAGTCATGTGGAGATCTTTATCTTCTACAGATGCAACCATACAGTGTTATCTTTGACATCGACTGGTTGTACTCTGTGCGTGTTGTTATCGATTTCTTCTGGAGAATAGTCATGTTTTCAGATGTGAAAGGTCAGTGTGTAGATTTTGTTGGTGAGTGGAGCTATCAGGTGGGCAAACGACATAAGGGGCCTCTTCTTTCTTTATTAGCTAGCTTTTAGTGAGATAGATGGATGATGAGATGGTGGATGTCCGGGGAGTTGTTGAATAATTTTGGATGTTTTCCCTGATAAGGATGTGACTCCACCCCCTCGACATGACGTTGAATTCAGAATAGACTTATAGCCTGGTGCTCATCTGATCTCGATGACACCTTATCGAATGAAAGCTTCTGAGTTACAAGAGTTGCAGATTCAGATTGACGATATGATGAAGAAGTGTTTCATTCGACCCAATGTGTCACCATGGGGTGCTACAGTATTTTTTGTGAAGACAAAAGACGTTGGTATGAGGCTATGCATAGACTACAAGAGACTAAATCACGTAACGGTCAAGAACTATTACCCTATCCCAATGATAAATGGTCGTTTCAACTAGCTAGAGAGATCATGTTGGTTTTTCAGGATTGATCTGCGGTCTTGATATGAACAGTTGAGGGTGACATCCTGAAGATTGCTTTCAGGTGCAGGTATGAGCACTTCGATTTTGTAGTAATGTCGTTTGGTGTTACAAATGCATTGGCCTTATTAATGAGGCTTATGAACTCTTTCCTTCATGAGTTCCTAGACCGATTCATTGTTGTATTCTTCAATGACATCATAAACTACTCGATGATAGAGGAGGAGCATAACGAGCATCTCAAGACTGTCCTAGAGGTCCTTCAGCACCACCATCTCTACAGAAGAAGTGAAATTTTTTGACAACGGAGTTCTACATACATGGACATGTGATGTATCATCTGGGTGTAGCAATAGACACAATGAAGGATTAGGCATTCGATTCATGGGTAGCACCCAAGAATGTGGTAGAGGTTCGCAGTTTTCTCAGTCTGGGAGGCTTCTACCAGAAATTTGTACCTCATTTCTCTCCGATAGCAGCTCCATTGATGGATCTCACCAGAAAAGGAAATTCTTTTGAGTGGGGTGTGTAGTTCTAGATATTTTTCAACTACTTAAAGGGTATTTTGATCAGTGCTCCAGTGATCAGGCTACTTGTGGAAGGGATGATGTTAGAGGTTTTTTTCAATGCTTCCCATCTAGACTTGGGGTGTGTGCTGATGAAGCAATGGGGAGTGACCATCTAGGGGTCTATGAAGTTATGTCCCCAAGAACATGACTATGACACTCATGATCTAGAAGTATAAGTGTTTGTGTTCGCACGAAAGTTGTAGTGACATTATCTCATTGGGGAGCGTTTTTTGGTCTTCACGGATCACAAGAATTTGATGTTCATTTTTTCCCAGTGAGATCTGAACTTAAGGAAGAGGATATTGATGGAGTTTCTCTAGGATTATGATTTTGAGATATCATACACTTTAGTAAAGGGGAATATTGTGGCTGATTCTTTGATTAGGAAGTCATAGAAGGAAGCAGTTCAGAAATCAGAAGACGCTTAGAGGGTGATGGACGAGTTGGATGCATTGTACTTAGATGCCTCAATGGATGTCGGCAGATACCATATGTTTCAGATGATGGTGTAGGAATCCTTGAGGCATAAGGTGGAGGAGTCTTAGTGGGGAGACTCATCGGTAGAGGTGATGCCTGATCACATTGACCTGGGTGATTCTTCTGATGGATGGTTGGAGGATGGTCAGAATCATATGTTGTTCTATGAGAAGCTGTTTGTTATAGTGTTAATGTGTGAGGAAGTTATCTGTGAGATTCATATCTCACTCCTAACGGTACACTCGAGAGTTTTCAACATGCACTGTGGGTTTAGGGAAGAGTTCTGGTGGACTGGGATGATGTAGGAAGTGGTGGAGTTTGTGGAAAAGTGCTTAGTGTGCCAACAAGTGAATGTGGAGCACCGTGTTCTCATTAGTTTGTTGCAGTCCTCAAATGTCCCTGAGTGGAATTGGGATGAAATAATGATGGATTTCAACGCATGATTACCCAGGTATCTAGGAGGATGCGATACTATTTGGGTTGTAATGGATTGGTTAACGAAATCAACTCATGGATTGGCGATTAAAGAGTCAAGCACAGTTGATGCCTTAACATGAAGGTATGTGGATGTGGTGGTTCAGTTGCATGGAGTTCAAAGATCCATCATCTTAGATCAGGATATACAGTTTACATCATGATTCTGGAGGGGATTGCAGCATTCTTTTAGCACCCATGTCATGACCCATCCCCCGGGGCCCATGTCGTGACTACCACAAGCCCACCTTCCATTGGCTAGGGGCTGGAGACTAGAACCAAAGGCATAAATCCATAAAACTGAGAAGTCATTGCCATTATAAAGTGTAAACACACACAACAGAGTACGATCTGGAAGAAAAACTCTAAGAAAAACTGTATATAAAAGAGTGCTGAAAAAGTAAAGGGGGCCGGAAATACATGCCCAGCAGGAAAGTACAAGTACAACTGAAAATAAAGTACAACTGAAGAAAAGTAAAGCATCCACAGGGTCATACATCGGGGTTCCTACCTAAAGGGTTGGTACAGGTGGCCTCCTCGGCATTCCACATCTGTCAGCCTCCTCCATCCACCGACTCGTCGTAAGGTCCACCTCTGGGTACCGTCCAGTCATGCTACTTAGCCTCCGTCAGTGTTGTCCGTTTTTTGCATCCAACACAATGTGGTGCGGGCATAGCCCGTGTAGGGGTGAGTATAACAACACTCAGTAGGGAACCTGAGACCCTTAAGGTCTCACAAAATCCAACAATGAAAAACCACAAGTATGAAGTCAATAGATATCTCCACTTAGGTATATTCCCATACATATACCTAAGTTATCATGTAATTAATCTCAAACACGAGGAAACACTAGAGTTACAATTCATCTCACACTGGTATACAAATTATGTAGAGAGATAGAAATGATCAGATATAGCCACTGAATCATTAGAGCTATCAGACCAACACATGATCTAGTACCAGCTATTCTGTCGGACCAACACAAGATCTAGGAAAAGAAGTTAGAACTGTCGGACCAAAACATGATCTAGGTACAATCGTTAGAGATGTTGGACCAACACATGATCCAAGACCAGCTATTCTGTTGGACCAACACATGATCCAGGAACAGTCGTCAGTACTGTCGGACCAACAAATGATCCAGGAATAGTCGTCAGTACTGTCGGACCAACACATGATCCAGGAACAGTCGTCAGAGTATAGCCAGCCATAGGGTTTCCACAAAGCATGTTTGATTCCGGGAGGGTCCGCTCCTAAAGATAAGTGTCGATAAGTCAACTGCCACCAAGTCCCATGAAAAATTATCTCAATGGTCCGTCTCATCATTGGGGTCTCAACGCAACAGACGGTGCATCAATCTAACGACCTGTCTATGGGATATTAGCTTTTTAGTCTCGAGGGCCCGGTTGGATTCGTGTACGATCCAACATGACAGTATCTCAAAATTACCCCAAACCCCAGTGGGGTATACTCAAGGGACTGTCGTGCTCCATGAAAACCAGATCCACTGACGGTTTGTCAAAAGGTCGTCTGGTGCCAATGTTACGCCCATAGGAAGTAAAGGGTTTTTAGTGGGCCTAGGTGTTGTCCGTCCCCAGTCGGACCGACCCGACCCAACCTTGTTTGGCCCAGCCCAGTGGACTAGAGGGGTGGTTCATCCTGGAGGTCTCCGCATAAGTGGTTTGGCCCGGAGGTCGCCGCGTAAGCGGCTCAGCGCGACATGACCCGATGGGTGTGACCGGGCCGGTTCGACTAGGGCACCGCGAGGGTGTCGGGGGCCGGTTTTCCGGATTGGCCAAGAGGCTGCAAGGGAGCCAGAAAGCGGCCTAGTGTGGGCATGGCTAGGCTATCGGGCGGCCGGCTTCCAGGCGAGCGTACGGTTAGGCCAGGGCGTGGCCAGCGCAGGGGGGGGGAGCTAGCTCGGCAAGGGCTCGGCCAGCACAGGTGGACGGTTTGGCCAGGGGGCGGCCATAAAGGGTGGCCAGTTCAGCCAGGGCGCGACCAACGTGGGATGCTGGCTCGGATAGGGTGTGTCCAGTGTGGGCGGCGGGCTAGGCTAGGGTGCAACCAGCGCGGGCGGCCGGTTCAGCCAGGGCGTGGCTAGCACGGGCGGCCAAGCGGCCGGTCCGCCAAGGCGTGGCCAGCGCGGTGGCCAGGCAGCTTCAGGGCCGGGCCGGCGTGGGCTCTACTGGGGTGCGCGGGAGGCATGGTCAGCCGGAAGGCCAGGCCGGTGCGGGCTCGGCCGGGGCGCGCGTGATGCGCGACCAGGAAGGAGGTTGGACTGATGCGGGCTCAGCCAGGACGGTGCAGAATGTCACGGGGGTGGCATGGTCCACAGAGGCCGCCGGTAGCATGGCCTTAGTTGTTTCCCTCCGTCAGCTAATCGTTGTTACATTTCTATGCCAAATAACACCAAGAAGAAAATAAACAGAGGGTGTCATGCCATGTTATGTTGACCCACACCCTCCGCGTTTAGGAAGGTATCATTCGGATCATCGAGATAAATAGTTGAAAAATTACACGTCCACAAACAAAACCTTTCAAACTGTTGAAGAGGATAAGAAAAGGTAAAACATATTTAGGTAATAAACCCCCTACCATTGATTCATCATTCGACATTCATCACATGCGTCACACACTCCCAATCCCGAGCTATGTTGGCCATGGAAGACACTCCATGTTGGTAGGATCCAAGGAAGGAAGTCTAAGATTGTTGTGGCATACTTCATTATTCGTTGGAAGATGAGGTCCCTTGTTCTTCATTGGGAGATTTTCTCCCTAGCTCTCCTCTTCCTTCGTTCTTCCAAAATGAATAATGGAAACAAAAATAATAGATTGGTTATCTATTATTCCGTTGTCATAGTATTCAAAAAGGGAGAATAAATTAATTAGCTCCATCTAATATATGTGGAGGATTGTCATAATAAATTATTCATTGTAAAATTAATTAAAATGGAGGTGGTGGCACCATAAATGGTTGAGGAGGTCAAGGGACTCTCCCCTCATTAATGAGGGGAGTTGAGAGATTTTCCACCCACCAATTAATTGGGGGGTTTTAGTCTCATATAGTCCCCACGTCGTAACCTCTCGTGGGAGGTTATTCTCTGGTTGGCCCCACCTATATAATCTCTTAGGAGAGGTTAAGGTGCGGTGGTCCCACCTCCAACCTCTATGGGGAGGTTTTAACCACCCAACACTTACTTGGTGTCTCAAATGAAATAAAGTGTTTCACACTTTATTTAATTATTATTTTAAGAAAACCCAAAAATTAACTTCTATTCTCGACTCACTACCGTCGAGGTGACGGTCTCCTTAAGTGAATATCGGCATTGTGAGTTCAATGGTGCCCTCATATTTCTATTCCGAGAACCGGTTCAAAAGTTATAAAAACCGGCTCATACATTTACTCCCCAACAAGAATTCAGAAATTGATTCTGGGCACACCGGGCCTCAGAATCAAGTGCTGAAAATTTTTCCAGACTCATTAAAATCCCATGTATTAAAAAAATTTCCACGGGGTTTCCGGGTCTTTACAAACCAGTTACGCCTCAACAAAACTTTCCACCCTGAGACAGATGAACAAACAAAGAGGACATCCAGATGTTGGAGGACATTTTATGGGAAATTGTTTTCGACTTTAGTGGATTTTTGGTGTGATATCTTCCATTGGTAGAGTTTTATTACTATAATAGGTATCACACTTCTATTGGTATGTATTTTTTTCATTCTCTACAAGAGAGGTCATGTCATTCATCGTTGTGCTGGATGGAAGTTGGGGAGGCATCTGTTCTTGGTCCAAACGTGGCTAAAATGTATGATAGATAATGTGTAGCTTGTTCATGAGAGGATGAAGGTATAATAAGACCGAGATAAGTCGTATGTCAATTTCATGATAAGGCCTTTGGTGTTCGAGGTTGGGGACCACTTATTCTTGAAGGTTTCCCCTCAACATGGGGAGCAGTGGTTTAACAGATGGAGTAATCTTTCTCCCAGGTTCATCAGACCTTTTGAGGTATTGGTACGGGTTGGCAAGATAAAATTTCAGTTGGTGTTGCCACCATAGTTGAGGAGAATCCAAAATGTCTTTCATGTCTCTCAGCTTTTTCGGTATCTTCATAATGACTCTCATGTCATTGATTGGGGAATGTTGGAAATTGAGGAAGAAACAACATTCGTGGAGTAACCAGTGGAGATCTAGGATCGTCAGGAGAAGGTGATGGATGGAAGTACCATTCCCTTGGTTCTTGTGATGTGGAGACATGGTGGCCTGGAGGAGAGTGCATGGGAGTGAGAGACACAGATTCATGCCCAGTACCTGGAGTTGTTTTGAGTTTCTCCCATGTGTTTTTATTTGTAATGTAATGTACAAACCTTGTTTTTTATAATATGAGTTTTTCCTTGTTATGTGAAGTATGATAATGTCCTGACATATGAAGAGGAGAGGACCTGATCCCTAATCAAGACACATTAATACGGATGTTATTAAACCCATGCGAGTGAGTTAGTGCTGCCTAATGAAGACAGTATCATGACATGGTGGAAGGAATTCCTTGATTTATATGTTTAGGTGATGCGACTTCTAGTGCTTGTGTGGTATGTCTTGCAGTTTTTGTGTTAGAAATATCAGAATATGTTTTCTTGGATGTTGAGGTTTCCTTTCAACGAGGTGTTTTTATCTTTGAGAGGTATGTTAAATGGTGGTTGTTCAGACCGCTCTTTCTTCTTGGTTTGTTTTTGAATTCTCAAGAGAGATAATAGTTTGATATTATATGATGTAAGGGCTCAAATCTCTATGATATACTACTTTTTCAAAATTGGGTATTTTGGGTGTTTTCGGAGGCAACGATGTCTCATTTCAAGAGTTTTCCGAATTTCGAGTTTTTCTATTTTTGAGTCAGGGCATCGGTGAGTCAGGGCATCGGTGAGTCCGACATTGGTAGGTCACATCACTGGATTAGTTTCGGTAGCTCAGCATTGTTGACTCGATGTGGGTGTCTCACTGTTGGTGGCTTACTGTCGGTGACTAACCCATCGATGACTCATTTCCATTTTTCCCCTGTTTTTCCTATTTCATCCCTCTTATGTATTATTTGATGTAAATTAATTTTAAAGCCTTTTTTGGTCATTTCTAAAGGAGTTTCAAAGGATTTTAATTATACATTAAATATCTTAATGCTTTGGGACCTTGAGATAGTCAAACCACATGATCTTTTCCATGATCTGACTTCAATGGCCTTTGAAACTGGTTCCCCTTCCATTGATATGGGATCTGAACATTCTAAACCGAGACCTTCTATTTCCAGAATGACTTCATTTTCTATTGGTTCATCGAGACCCGTTATTCTCCAAACAATCCATGCACCTTTGTCATACTCACCTCTTCGATTTTCCATGGAATCTCATTCTTGTGTGACCCATCTGTTTTGGAACGAGGGGTTTTGGTTGCCTGTTGTACCATGTAGGGATTCTACTATCTCTCATTAATTTTGTATCATGATGGATGGGTGTTCTAAGGTTATTTTTTGAAAAACTATTGAATCTGACTTTTAACAATGATAAATGCTAATGATGAAATACGGACTCGATTACGGGTTGAGAGTATATTGATATTGATCGCTTATTTTATTTTTTATCTTTGTATATGATGTGATCTATTATGACCATGTGGCCACTAAAAATCATGGTCATTTGTTATCTTTACCTATGCATGGGAGATGATTTATAACTGTTGTTATTTCACTAATGATAATAGATGAAAATATCAATATGATTAATCACATACACATGGTAAACCAAATGGATTCCCTGGGATAAAACTCCTTGTGTGATCACCTATACTTGTCAAAGTTGAATTTAATGAACATTATTGGCCAAATGTAAATACACCCTGATTGATCGTTGTGGATTTGTGCTTTGTTATTTTCTATTTTTTTCCTTGTTTGAGTTTTGGTTGTGGTAGTTGTGTGATTGTGTGTATGGGGAGGAACAGGTGGTGTGACAGTATCTTATGTTGAGAGATTTATTGATTGTAGAATGGATGAATTTATTATATTGTGGAACTGTATCTGGGCTGTTGTTGAGAAACGAGGCTGTAGGATTGTGTTGTGTCATGATTTCATGTTGTGAGTGTTAGAATGGGTTCCCTTACAATTTTCCCTTTTTTCCTTGTCTGGTTTGGGAAATGGTTTGTATGGTATCCTCTCCATATATTTTTTGCAGGGTTTGGATGTTTCCGTGGTAGGGATGGAAATAAATAAATGAATGATTTGGTAATGCAGAATGATTATTGGTTAAATGAATTGGATGGGTGTATGTTTTCAGTTAGGGATTGTAGTGAAGTGGCGTTCAAGTGACCATCGTTCATGGTGGTACATGCATATAGGGGTAGTAGCAGTAAAGGTGGTAATGAATGGGCTTGTTGTAGGTTTGGAATCCCATAGGATGGGTTGAGTGTTTTTTACTTATATATATAAACTTTTAGTTCTTTATGTTTCTATACACACCCTAACCGTGCTGAGCACTATGTGCTAAAAACCCACATTATTATGGGGGATGTTGTCTTTCCCAACATCTCGGTGGGAAGATATATGGATGGTTACTGACTTTATCATGCTCCCTCTTCTAGGAATTGATCACCCAAGACTCTTCTGGTAGGTTGCAATGACTTGAGGTTTAATGCCAGACTTATGGTATTAGTTGTGTGAGAGGTGATATATTTTCCAAGTGTCTTCGTGATGAGGCCCTGGTGTCTGCAGGAAGGATGTGATGTGGTGTGTGATTCAAGTGTATGTGGGTAGGTTTTGATAGTGGGTCTCATGGACAAGCATGGTAGCATCAGGGCGTTCTCTATTAGGGATGAGAATTTAACCAGTAGTAAGTGGTGTGGGGTACCCAAATATTGATGTTCCTACTACTTTACATTACCTGACTTGCGTTGTTTGGTGAGAGGGACTTAGTGAGGTTGTGATGGATAGTATAACATGTCAAGTTCTTTTGAGTTTCTACTATTTTATCACAGGTTCATTAGTATGCTTCTCCCACTTGTGCATGAGCGAATTTGGGTTTTCCCTACTTTGTATACTGGTATTCTCACCCTATGTATATAAATCCTTTTTCAGTTTTCCAAGAATATAACACAGACTGTATTGGACCTTACTAGCTCAGAGGTTGGGGGAGGTTACTATGTTGCTACTTAGATTTTCTTTTGGTACATAACTTAGAGATTTCTTTGTATTTTTCTAGGATTTTTACTTTGAACATGCATGTGGGATCGATTTTAATTCTTTATATAAATATATATGTGTGTGTATTGGATCTTCTCATGGTTGATACATCTTATCTTCTGATCTTAGTTACTATAAAAAGAGTAATTCCACCTATTTTTTGAGATTTATATACCCTTGGTGATGTTCGCCACCTCGGGGCCTATTGGAGGTGGGACTCAGGGTTTATTATCTCTCCTTAATCTTGAGGAAGGAATCTCTCAACATCTTTTTATCCCTTGCCTCTTCTTGAAGAAGGTGGGTCATGAAAATTCCTCTTTTTAATCCAATAATTAACTGATTACACCAAACACATTAATTAATTCCACAATTAATTAATCACATCAATTCCTCCAGTTAATTCAACAATTAACAAATCATGCGAATTCTTCTAGTTAATTCAACAATTAACTAATCATGTTAATAATGTAAATTAATTTTATAATTAACTAATCATATCAAATACATTAATTAATTAAAAAATTAATTAATCACTTTAATTGTATTAGTCAATTCAACGATTAAAAAAACACATCAATAACATTAATTAATTAAAATTTTAATTAATCATATCAATTAATCTAGTTAATTCAACAATTAACTAATAAAATCAACAATATTAACTAATTCAATAATTAACTAATCATTTCAATTACTCTAGTTAATTCGACAACTAACTAATCACTTCAATTATCAACCAATCATGTCAATAATATTACTTAATTCAACAGTTAACTAATCACGTCAGTTACTCTAGTTAATTCAAAAATTAACTAATCACGTCAATAATATTGATTAATTCAATAATTAACTAATCACATCAATGATTTTAATTAATTCAACAATTAACTAATCAGTTAAATTTCATTTCCAATTTAACAATTAGTTTATCACGTAAACTCCATTAAATAATTACCAAATTAATTAAGTACACCAATCCCATTATTTATTTCATCAATTAATTAATTAATATTCACAACATAAAAACCCATAATTTATTCCACAATTATTTATCTCATTCACAATATAAATATGTAATAATTAAATCTACAATTAATTATCTAAATTCTCAAATCTCAATATGTCATAATTAGTTCATCAATTAATTACCCCAATCCAATAAAATGAATATTTCATAATTAATTATAACCATTAATTATCTAGTCACTTAAATATTTCTACACAATAATCCCCATTAATTAATTTGATAATTAATTCTTCCAATTCATTCAATTGCATTAACATAGCAATCCAAATTAATGAATTCACCAATTAATTGACACTATCAAATCCATTAATTAACCCCATAATTAATTAATGACATTTAATCTCATTAATTAATTCACCAATTAACTGTACACATTAACTCCATTAATTAATTCAAAATTAATTAATCACATTCAATCTCTTCAACTAATTCACCAATTTATTGTACACATAAACACGATTAATTAATTCCGCAATCAATTAATCACATTAAATCGCTTCATTAACATGACTCTATATCTTTATCCAATTAATTTACAATTAAATATATCTCTACGTTCTTTACCAAATTCCATTGAGAACAACATGCTAAACAGAAAGGAAAAGATATCACACTATTTAGAAAAAACGAGGCAGCCACATACGATCGATACCAATTATTTAATTCAATTCAAATATTTATTATGTCAATTCCATTGTGATCTAGTGGGATAAATCATTCTTACTCTATAATTTCCTATGAATAGAATATATAAGCCATGAATCTTCTACATCAAAAGGTCCTTATCGTTCTTTACATGAGAACAAGTCAACTCAACTGATCATGATCACCTCTCCCATAGCAACTGCATCTACCTGAGGATGCCAAAAAACCATCGTACCAACCAAAAACCTAGAAATATACATTAGAAACATGGAGATCACATGCTATCACATGGAAATGAGAAATAGGAGAAAACAGATCGGGGAACCTAGAAATCAGATTTAGAAATACCTTATATCAAAGACAGATCAACACCTCATTGTGGCACCAAAATAGGGGGTGCACATTTAACAGAAAAAACTCTATGGAAAACACGATCCAATGGTATATCACAACATATGAATACTATGGGAAAGAAGGAAAGGTTCGAGTGTGTCACACTACAGAAAAATGGGAAAACAAGGGAGGAAGATATATCAGCCCATTATAATATTTAACAGAGCATTTGTTTATGATACAACGTAGATTGGCCATTAAAGGCAGATCTGGTGAAGCTAATGAATTTTGACAGATTAAAGGAACCGAAACCCTTAGGGAAATTAATATAGGCGTTATGGGATTTGAATCAGCCTTAAATACTTTAAAACAACGACTTGAATGCATTTTATTTCAATGAAAACATCAAAGTGGTTAAATTGTTAGAAGCTGGAAGCACTATTCACGATTCACCTCCATAATTGGAACGAGATAACATCACCATTGGACATGTAATTATTTCTGTTGGGATTATCTACTGTCACCATTGAACAAGTCGCCGCCACCATGGGAATGTGGTCCCGTCACTGTTCGATGAGTCGTCGCCACCATTGGACGAGCTACCGTCACCATTGGATGAGCTACTGCCACCGTTGGATGAGCTACCACCACTGTTGGATGAGCTACTACCACCTTTGGATAAGCTACCAGCACCATTGGATGAGATACTATCACCGTTGGACGAGTTACCTTCATAGAAACATTGTACACAAAACTATATTTTTTGTGGAAAAGTGTTGGAATAAGACACCTTGACCATCCAGAACACCATAAACACTAGATTTCAGTAAGGAATGGATCAGAGAGGTCCATTACATTATAGGAAATGATTATTTTCATGGATTGGGAAATGATCCCAAAATCCATGGATAGGTATAAATTTCCCTATGATTGGGTGTAGAATTACATGTCAATTTTAGAGTTTTATACACACATTGAGACCCTAAATCAAATGATCTAATAAAGAAGTTGATGTAAATATGTCACCAACATCATGGTAAGTCTACAATGTTATAAAAACTAATGGATCGAAGTCTGTTGAGCTACAGTATCGATATCTCCAAAGTCTGAGATGCTATATTAACCATGTAAAAATTTTACAGCACTATAGTGGTCTATCAAACCATAAGAATTGTGGTCTGTTGTGAAGTTTGGGACACTTTAATTCTGCCCAATTTCATCCAAATCAATCCAACTACATCATTACAGTAGTTATATGGGCATAAGTATCTAATGGGAGATATGGAGGAGAGCGACCCTACCATAGTCCAGTGGATACTTACCCAGCTAGGGTTTGGGTGTCTCTATTCCCAGACATTTTGGTGAACCCGACTTATGGACATTACCGTTCCTCAAATTTATATTTTATATAGATGAATAGTTTTTCAGGACTATCGTGTTCTTTATAGATTATATTGGTGTTGGATTAGTTTCTATTTCCAGTTGGGATCATGTCATTGGAGTCCTAAAGGCCAATATATTAACATGTTGTTATCTTATATGCTTACAATTACACCCTAGGGTCTAACATTCATGCATGATACATTTTAGACAACTCGGATTTGTAGTGATGATATGGGGGATACACCTAATGTCATGTAGTTAGGTTATACAAGTGTTGTAGGTCCTTTTGTGTGGGCCAATGTGGGGGTGGATTTACCTAGGATATCATACTAGATCTTGGGGTTATTTTTTTGTTTAGCCTAGTTTATTTTTTAAGTTGTTTATTTAGTCCCAACTAATATTATTTTTTGACTAGGTTTGGTATATCACATGTGCATGCACTTATTTTTTACACTGATTATAGGTTTACTATTGTTGGAGACTTATTGAAATTTATTTATCCCCCCTTGTATGTGCACCTCAGTGTGTGTGCAGAGCCTTATGTATCATGTTATAATGGAGAGTGATAGATAAAAATTTAATTATAATGTCTAACATCACAAAACCATATATTTTTTATCATTTAAAAGACAATTGATTTTTAGTAATAAATGTAAAATGATAACAATTTATTCCACAATCCTTTTCCTCTAATTGATGGTTTCTATTACTATCTAGAGATGAAAATGACAAAATAAACATACTTCATTCCTTCCCATGTCATAATCTACTCCTTTGGTTGTTATTTTATCTATATCCACATCATATCATATATCTAGATATGGGTTTTCAAGAAAAAAATTTATGCCTAGAGTAATTTTATGAATCCTAAGATCTACAAGAAATTCCGTCGACCATTAAAGGTATACTGAAAAAAATGATTAGAACATGATATCCAATGTAATAGATTATAATTTTAACTCAAACAAGAATATCCAATGTTAAAGTAAATTCATTTGATAAGTAACTATTCATATGAATCACCCGAAATATTTCTATCTAAATTGAAAGGCCAAAAATTTAGAATGAAGTTCACTAAATTTACAAAATCAACTTAACACAATATTTCCCCAAATAATGTAGCTATATTTTCACATACCAAATATATGAATATATTGATCCTCTTTAAACCATTATAAAAACATGAATTCCTCAAAGAGTAAAATCTCAGTTTGTTGAATATATTTCTTAAATAAAAAACATCGAGTAAACCATCAAATCACTAACCACCTTCATTATCACCAATACTATCCCATCAACATCTATTTATTATTATCTCAACATCAATCAAATATCTAGGGTTATCTTTCATATATAATGTGCTTTCTAAAAGATCAACTTATAAAAGAATCACTTCTCTTAGTTGTTGGTGTTATTCATCATATGCTTCCAATTCCTTAAAGATTAAGTACTGCAGTACAATACTTATTTATTCCATAACTCTTATGACCAGTACATCATTCATAAAATGCTCTAATTACATAATTCATGAATCTAAAAACAAGCATGTTAATCATTCCTCTTCTTCTGTGGTAGTAGAATAAGATTTACCATGATCCATTATCTTCTTTTGGGGTATATTCATATGATTATTGAGACATTGATTTTTTTTAGTGTCTCATCTCCTTGGAGTAAAAGCAATTAACTTTGGAAACCTTTTCTTACTCTTTTAATCACAATAATTATGGCCTTTATCCCCACACTTTTATTAAATTCTCATTCTTTTTAAGTAAGTACAAGGGTGTTTCTTTCCACAATTATCACATGTGGAAAAATAATTCTTTCCATTCTTTCCTTTATGATTATTTTTCCTGGTTGTACTCTTGTTCTTGTGATTCCCTCCAAATCCCTAATACTTTGATAATTTTTTATTGACTCATTATCATATAATACTATGTCCTCATATGATGAGATTTGTTTGGATACATGTTCCCTTAGACAGAGTAGCATATGACCATAAAAGATATGACCATTCTTTCTCTTTGGAACATGTACATTGTCGAGGTTCTAATTCCTTCTGTGAGGTTTAATTTTTTAATGAATTCAAGCACTATATTAGATTATATTATTATGAAACATAATGTATAATATCAGAAATAGATAAATAATTAACATAAATTGAAAAATTTAGGTGTAGCTAATATCATAATCATGGATTGTTTGGATGTTCATCTATTGATATCCTCCAAGACTATCATAGGGTCATATTCTCTAATCTATGTTTTTATTAAGAATTTTCTCAAGGTTTATACTAAATGTGATCAAATAAAAACTATAAATTCCCCAAACCCAGTATCCCAAAGTTGGTTCCTTACTTTATTACATTGGTACTGGGTATAAGAGATCGCATCCCAAAGCACAGAATACTTTAGTAGTATTGGTAAAGAATATATATAATGGAAAGTACCATTACATTTAAAAACATTAAAACACAAAGAATTTACTTCAGGAATTAAATTATTTTCCTTATTATATCTCTGCATAACAACCTTAAATGGCATCCTCATATCTTGGGGAAAATAAATCTTAAGGGGTGAGATCAAATTCTTAGTAAGGTTATAAAAACTATAGAAGATATCATTAATAATTTGGAATAAATAATATGGTAATATGAATAACTAAAAAAATTCCATTTAATAAATAACTTGATCATAATATAGGGGGAATAAAAGATGATCAAATAATGTCGTATAAATAATTACATGAGAATACAACATTACCATGGATATTATAGTAGTCGAATAATCAATGGAATATCATTAACTAGTCTCATAATGAGGGAATTCAGAATGAGAGACATAATAAACATATCAATAAGGCCTCAGTCATGAAGTATACATAATTGGGTAAGACCTCAGTCAAAACCCATTCCAGTTTGTCACTAGAGACCTACTGATACACCGAGGGAATATATCGGGCATCACTTGACACTTACTAATTACAATACATTCCTCCTATGAAAAGGGTGAATCATAATCAATGTATACATTCATATTTAAAGTATCATATGAAATGTAAATAATTTTCCCATACAATAAAGATAATAATAAACCATCCAAAGGAATATAGTGAATGGTGTCAAAATGTTACATCCTTAGTCAATAAGATCCTTAAAAAATCAATAAAATATTGTAAATAATATCATAATATATAAACATCAATAAATAATAGGATTCAATAAAGGATTTTGGCACATATAATATCACTAAAAAATCTTAATAAAAATACCCTTTTTAATAGTGAATTCACTTATACTTAAAGAGATGTACAATCATAAGATAAAAAATTTTCTTTGAAAACATCCTTGTATTGTTGTAAAGTAAGCTTCAAAAAAATTATGGCATCATGAAAGTGGGAAAATCTTCTCATTTCGTTTTATGTTTAAAAAACATTCCTTTTAAATTTTTAAAAAGGTTCCATATAAAACACATAAAAATACTCTTTTCAAAAACCATTAAATGAAATTATAAAAATACATAAAATTAGATTTATTATAATTTTATATCCATATAAATAATTATGTAAAATAATATCATGAATATTTACATGGAGAAAAAAATTTTGAAATTAAATATTTAAATATTCAAATTGTCCCATACCTCTTTAAACATTTAAATCGCAATCCCCATGAATGAATAAAATTTAAAAAAACATTATATAACATTATAATAAAAAAATCATGATATTAAATGTCAAAGGATCTGTATATAAACCTCATAAAATATGGTGGGTGTATAACGTCAAAATAAACCTCAATTAAATGATATTGAGACAAAATCCATTACCACTTTGTAATCAGTCAAACCACATGCCCCATAAAAGTAATGATAATTATATGAGACATTGAATATGATGAATATAAAAAAATTCATTTTATTATAAATAAAAGGAAATAATACATACATCACAAACAAGAAATTATGGATGAATAAAGAATATATCTCATAGCAAGAAAAGTTAGATAAGAAACCCTTACCTTAGGTTTTATTTCCACTGTATAAATCTAAAAATCATTTATAGTGTTTTAAAAATACATTTAACTTATAATATAAAAAAATTAATATTTATGGTAACAAATACTATCATTATATAATGTTTTACTACAATTTTATTAATAATATTAATTAAATTCACTATTTCGGGTGCTAATTTCATTGTTTATCATGCTTGTATTGTCATAAAATTCCCAGTTCTCTTACATAGGGTATAAATCCAAAATATTCCAAAAAATAATAATTTCATAAATATTATATTTAATCATTGAATGCATTTTTATAACAATTTTTTAATTTTGAACATGGAAAATGAATTACACCACTACATGGAGACGGTAAACTGTACGTATGCACGTGCGATGATTTCATTTTTTATGGGACGGATAAAAGATAGAATATGTTTGTTTCCTAATAATAATAAAATATAACTATATATATTTTACTGGAGTTATTATTTTAGAAGGAAAAAACACATGAAGAGTAAGTAAAAGAAGAAATTAATTTGAATGAGTTGGTAAAAATGATTAACTCTTCTTCAGCAGACTTATTTTAGATCTCTTATAAAAGGATACAGAGTTGGTCTTTTGGAGATAGGTATATGCCTATAATCATAAATTTAAGGATCCTCTTCTGAATGTTCATAGCCAGAAAGGTGTGTGCATAGGGGTTATGTGTCTTTACATGTGTCTGAAGGTGCATATTCTCAATGGGGGAGTAGAAACTTCTAGTTATAGAGCGCCAAGAGCCGAGTGTATGTCTTGGTTCCACCCTGAGGTAGGGTCCCTTTCCATGTCCTAAAATTTTATAAATTCATTAATAGACTACTTGATACACTTTGGTTAGAAGTTTATTCATGTAGTGAATTATTTACATTAAATTCCCCTTAAATGTGAATTTATGAGGATTCATGCTTTAAAATGATAAATCTAATAAATTATATGTGTGATAAGCAATATCATGATGTTATTATAAAACCCCTCCAACGGAGGTGTGTTGTATTCAAGATAAAATTTGTTATTCGACGTTTATTATTTCTTGGATTGTTGTATTTATATTTATATATTTCCTTGATGTTAGGTTTGAAATATGACATGTTTAGTAAATAACTTTTAATGGAATTGGAAGAGTGGATTTTTCTTTTTTAAATGATTAAAGACCAAATAATCATCTAAGTTCATGGTCCAGTTTTTAGATTGGAATTACCCATACAAGTGATTTACTTATTCCATTGACACATACTAAGTGACCCATGGATCTATATGATTACAATTGACATGCTTTAGTAAATTTAATGTGTTTAAATAAGTGAAATGGTTAATGCATGATGATTTAACTTCAAATGAGATTATTAAATTATTTTAAATGTATTGAATGTTATTAACACCTTTGGTAACACATGGATTCCAAAGTAGGAATTCCATGGATGGATTTAATGGTTTATCATACTTATACCATGGGTGATAAATGGATTCCCATGTAGGAATTTCATGGATAAACTCATGTTCATAAATGAATAATAGATTGCATGTCTGTATCACCCCATACAATGTTAATGGAAGGTAGTAGAGATTATTAAATATGTATTAAATGGATTAAATGAATGGTTTCACACTACATGTCCTTATCACAATAATGAAAGTAAATCCTTCAACCAAATAAATTTTTAAGTGACCTCATTATAGAATAGGAATGCCTTGATTCAAGATCGCCTTGGATTCCTATCAGGGAATTCCTTGTGCACTTGAGAACCCCATTCTGATTCAAGGATGCAGCTTTCTTAGTTTGAGACCAACCTAGATCTCGATCCATGTGTACTACTAGATGTCTGATATGACGTAGTAGAATCCCTCACATAGTATTAAAGGATTCCTTGGATACAATCCTTGGATCCAACATTGAGAAGTAGGATCCATGGTTAAAGCCCATAGGGCCAGGTCACTACATAGCCCTATCTTACATTGGATGATCATGATGGATTTGGTATGTTTATTATAGTCGAATGCCTTATACTATGCCCCTTTGATTACACTCTTACCCTTAGAAAGGATATAGTTATTACTGTGTTGGTTACCCTTGAGGTCTACATCACCTTGGTTGTTACCATGGGACTACACGGCCAGATATCATTATATGTTTCCTTGTTTAATCTTGAAACCTTCATTATTGGAAATAAGTGACATATTTAAAAACTATTCATACTCAATAACTAAAATAGTTACATGTTTAGACACTAGACATGGTTCTAATGAGGTATAGCCATCCGGTGTCCGATAGAAACCTGAACGGGTGATGTTATTTATTTTGTTTTTTATTATTTCTCATGCTTATACACTATTTAATTTATATTACACTGTCGGGATTGGGATAGACATTGGTGGGTGTCGGCCTAATGAGATTTATATATCACACCCGAATCGGGAAACCCTGGTACCTGATTATACCTTATATGTTTAAGACCTAGGTTGTTTGATATGATTATCATTCTTGGAGTTAGAAGAAAAGGACCGAGCTAGAGCCTATGATTCTCAAGGAGATCGCCCGTGGGGAATTACTGTATTTTACTTGTTTTTGTGTTGTATTAGAAATATTGTTGTATTATTTTCTTCTTTTATATATGTATCATCACTATTTTATGCCTTCATATATTTTGTAAACTGGTATTGGCCACTTTTATAAAATTGAATCTAATAATTTATATTCAATTGTTTTATCATTTATACTTAGTGCTTCCATTGTTGATTGTTATTTATTATGTTATAACACTTCACAACTCTGATAAGAGGTTATATTCTCCCCACTATCACCTATTTATACCCTCACATCTAGTTGGCAGCCTTTGGTGTATGGGGAGGCACACTTTAGGCCATGTGGTGACCGGTCCGGCCACCATCTTAGTAGTGACCTGGGTTAGGATGTTAAAAAGTGGTATTAGAGGAGGTTGATTTCTTTTTCTTTTTCTTACTATTTGGATTTGTAGATAAGAGACTAGGAATGTGTCAGTGCTTAGTTAACAGACATTTGGGACTGATCACCCCACTTATGGAAAATGACAGTGTCCATGGTTGGGAATATTGATTATTTTGTTCGCTATTACATTTGATATGATTTCACCTTGAGTGGGTGGTTTACCATCTGCAGCTAATGATTTATGATCATTATGGAATTTTACCTTGGTATTGATACTGAAAGGATGAATAATAGCATGCTTCATATTAGGCACATAGAAATTCAGATGCCATGCATAGTTCAATGCCATGTAGTTGCATATGTAGGCCGCTTAATGTTCCGGATTGTGTTCCTTGAATGTATGTCATGCCTTGTATTTAGATATCATGTTTCAGTAATATATTTAACATAATTGGGTGATAATATTCCATGATTCTATGCAATATAACATTCTATCTCTGTTTAGTTTTTATGATGATACACCTTTCCTTTTTGATATATAATTGGTTTCTCTTCTAAATTTAATGGTTGTAATTATACCAGGATTAGGTTTTCAGTTGTAAGGTGTATGGGTGCCTTATAATTGGGAAAAGGTAACATGTGTATTCAATCCCTTGGAAAAGGATGATAACGTATAATTGTAATGTGAGATTGGTTAGTAAATGAGATCCAAATTCCAAAATATAAAGTGTATGGGAACTTTATATGTTGTTATATGTCCACTCATATGTTTCGACCATTTTTTATCATGTTAAATTTTGAAATGTAATTTGTTACAATTAATCGGATCCAGTTTTCAATCCATTAAGGCCTCACCCAACAATAACTAAGTCCAATTAATTTCACATACTAATGGGTTGAAACATAATCAACATATAGAATAATAATTAAACTATAATACAAAAAGTAAATACTCCATATAATAAACATAATCGTAAACCATCTAGAGAAATTTATTGAATAGTGTCAAAATAGTACATCCCTAGTCAAGATTGTTGGTCGGAGTGGACACTCAAAAGGGGGGTGAATTGAGTTCCAATTAAAATTTTTGTTTTAAAAACTTTGTCTAAAAATCCCCCAAATAAAACACAGAATTAAATTGTAGTGAATTTATATCAAAATAAAGGTTCTGTTAGGTTCTCAAAGGATTTATTATTTCCTAGTTAATCAAATCAGAAGAATTGATTGACTTTGGAAACTAACTTACTGATTTACAACTAATATAAACACTTGCGAGTTTAATTATCAAAGTGACTTTAAAACAGTTTTGGTTTTAAAGTAGTTTGCAGCGGAATAAAAATAACTTAGAAAATAAATAAGCACAGCAGGTTTAATCAAGAGGTTCAGTCTCAAGCTGAGACTTAGTCCTCTAAAAGCTTTATTTAAAAGTGATCCACACCCTGGATCAGGGATTACAATAGTATATAACTGTCCAGGTCCAAGACCTCTACCACTGTTATCCGTGGGAACAGAAACAATAGCAAACCAGCTGTCCAGGTCACGCATGACCTCTAACACTATCCCAGTGGGAAATAAGTGATGTAAGATTTTGAGTGAGGATTTACAGATCCTCCAGTTAATGTACAGGAGATAGTGTGTGTGTAAAATATAGCAGATAACACACACTACTCAATATGTAAAAAGATATATCACAGAGCAAATATTTAGAGTTTAGAAATGGTTCTAGTGATTGTCGTGCAGCTCTGGACTTCTTTGGATTGATCAGAATTAGTTATGAGTCCTCTTCTGGTTTTTGTCTGGAAAACAGAGTGTCGTCTGCTTCCTTGAATTCCAGGTGTAGAGACAGAGGAGATAGTAGTCGATGAAGTTCTTGTGTCATGTTCATGTTCTCAGCTCTTCACTGGTATGCAGTAATGAGTTATTCGTGTAAGTTCTATTGTCTCTTTGCATTCACAGTCGGCTGTTATTTTTTCACACCTCGTGGTATGTATATCTCTCTATGTATTCATCTATTCATTCCTCATTTTTCAGTAGCACATCCTTCCTTTATATAAAGCATGAGCTCCGACAAAAGATGATTTTCTTTTTGCAGGTACGAGGTACGGTTCCCTGACATCCAAAAACACACATTAAATAAATGTCAGTGTACTAAAATATACCTGATATGACCGTTGGTTAGATTAAATAATGATAAATAAATTAATGCATCATGGGGTTCTGTTTCTAGAACAATAGCTCTTGATATCGGTAGAATTGTGTTACAGTAGGTGTCTGTATCGGTAGACTTCATTTGTAACGGTAGACTTTGTATCGGTAGCTGCAACAGTAGTCTTGATTGCATCAGTAGCGGTGGACTTGTAATGGTATTTGTGGCTCTGCCTTGTATCAGTAGCGGTAATTCATAATGGTAGCTTCCTTGATGTATCAGTAGACTTTGCGTATCGGTGGTCTTCAGCATATCGGTAGCTCTGTATTAGTAGCTGTCGACTTCGATGTAGCGGTAGGCTTGAGTAACGGTGAGCTTGTAACTATAACTCAATCGGTAGACTTTGATGTAGCAGTGAACTTTGAGTACCGGTGAACTTGATGTATCGGTGAACTCCGTATCGGTAGCTCTATTCGATATCGGTAGCTCTAAGTCATAACGGTAGCTACTGTTCTGTATCGGTAGCTATAAATTGTTTAAGCATTCTATTGGCAGAATGTGTTAGGTCAGAGTACATATATCCAAAAGAATTATATTAAGCATAATTGGAAGTAACAACATATAATAAATCATATTTGAGATGTATCAAGCATAATTAAGTTATAAATAAAATATAGTTGGGATTATCAAAATATAGTAAAGCAACTCAATTTCTAGAGGGTTCAACAATATCCCCCTTTTTGATAATCACAACTTATGCCAAAAAAATTAAATAGTATCAGAGAAAAAATATATTAAATAAAGGTTAGTATCAGAGGAAACATAAAAGATAAGAACACGAGGTTTATTTTGTTTTAAAAAAAATTCCATATTCCTCAAGTCTCAGTTTCTCATCCCACTTTGTGTGTTTCTCCTCCTTTGTTAACTCTTATGACTCATTGCTTATTTGCTCTTATTTACTCTCATTTTCTCATGTTATCATTTTCTCCCCCTTTTTGATAAACAAAATGAAGGGTAGGAAAGAAAATATAAAGATTAGCATAGAATAAATGACAATGTAATAGAAACTCAGTAAAGTAGAGAATGAAGAGGAATTTCATTAATATACAAACGATACACTGATAAATGCAGAGAAAGAAA
This sequence comes from Viscum album, assembly GCA_963277665.1. NCBI lineage: Eukaryota > Viridiplantae > Streptophyta > Magnoliopsida > Santalales > Viscaceae > Viscum > Viscum album. The sequence goes on from OY728164.1 coordinate 1,825,818,398, forward strand.
ATATAAGTGAATCCTATCAAAAAGATCTAGAAACACACAATCCTCCTCTGTAACAGGTGTATTTCCCTTAGGATCAGTAGAGGTTGCAGGTGCAGGGTCAGCAGAGGGTTTCAGAATAGCTGAAGGCACAACTGGTGGTTCAGCTACAGAAACTGTACCAGATCTGAAATCTGAGCTCCTCTGAGTGATCATTGGTGTCAATCTCCTGATGGCTTGAACTGGAGTCAATTGAGGAGTACTCCTAGAGGCAGAAGCAGGAAGTTCAGGTGGTAGAATCACTGGTCTGGCATCCACATGCAGGAAGGGCAGTAACAGGTTTCTGAAATCCATTATAATGCTTCCTCCTCTCTCCATTGCAGACACAAAATCATCTCTATTCTGAATAAACTTATCCAAAGCAGGAGTAAGCTCCCTAATCTTACTAACTTGTTCCCTGAAGGCTTGGGTAACTAGAGGCAACTTCAAATTTTCTAGCAAGAGCTTGAAATGGTTGGTCATATGATGTTTGGTATAAACCTTTTCAAAATAAGCATCCACCTTATTCTTGATGGCCTCTTGAGAAGCAGTAGCTGGCCATAAGTGATCACAAACAAAACTACTAACTTCCCTAGTGGTAGCAAGAATCGAGTATCTGATGCACCACTGGGAGTGGCCTTAGCCAATTCTTCCTGAAAAACAGTGCGGATTTGGCCAAGGTTCATTCTTGTGCTGGATGAGGGAAGAGGTTTCATTGAGAAGGCCACTGTCTCCTTGAAAGATTGAGTCAGACTACTAACTACCTTCTGAACAAGGGTATCCTGACTATTCAGATGTTCTTTAACTAACTTTCTAAAGGCCTCAAAAACTTCCGCAAATTGTTTGACCACTTCTTTGATATATCGAATGTCAGAGTTTAATTGATTTTGAGAGCTATGCATGGTAGTCAGAGAAGCAATCGATTGTCCAAAAGCAACTACAGCTCCTGTCCAACTCTCAATCTGAGTGTGGAACACTTTAAGTTCATCCATAATTTCTTTCACAGGAATGGAAACACCACATCCAATGGATAAATCAAGGGATTTCTCCACGCTTTTCATCTCTTCAACCATACTTTTCTTCATATCTGCCACTGATTTCTTAATGGCTTCTTTCAATTCAGCTTTTAAGGACTCAAGGTCCTCCTTAGTTGCCACATTTTCAGCCTGAGTCGGTAAGGTAATTGATTCTTTTTGGGGTTGGTCTTCCTCATTTGAATCTCTATAAGAATGTCCAAGAATCATATATCCAGGATCTGATGTCCAACCTTCAATTTCATATATCACAGATACTGAGCCAAGATTCTACCCCTCACTTGGAACATTCTCTTGAGTTATCTCTTCCAACTGTCCTTATTGAGGTAATTCTACAATTTCCTCTACAATTGCAGCAGATTCACTAGTCATTTGTTCTAAGTCATTAATGACTCTCTCATCAATAGGCTCTGCTACTACTTCTTCCTGATCAGGCACTTTCCTGACTGTACTAACTATTAGAGGACTCAAACTAAGCTCTTTTTCAAAATTTTCCTCATCATCTGCTTCACCATCAGCCTCATTTTCTCCATTAACATTATGATCAGATTTGGTTGCCTGATCCTCCTCAGAGGAATCCTTGAAAACATACTGGTATGCTTCTTCTTCTTCTTCTGTAGTCTCTGTATCATTTTCCTTCAAGACAGTTTCTCTTTTTGGTAGTTATTTTGGAGGGCTAGCTACTCTATAAGAAATAACTTGATGCACAGGACTAGGGGGTAAGTCTGGGTCTCCTCCTTCCTCTACTGATGTCTCTTCCTCCACAGCTTCATCATCACTGCAGACCGGTTCTGGCTCATCTGGTTCAAGACTAGGATCCCTCACATCCTTTGGTCTAGAAGGATGATCCATATGAGTATACTTGTCATAGATTTTTCCATCATCATTCACCCATTATTTCTTCCAAGGATTTCAACTGACCTTCATGTATTTACAGACAGTTCTTTTAATACAAAAGTTGTCCTTAACCACTACCAGCTCATCCTGAGGTCCAACAACCTCTTTCACTTTTAGCATCACAGAAATCAGCTTTGAGAAAAACAGTGCATTTGATTTCGACTTCGGTCTAGTCATCTCTTCCACTTGAACCATAATCAATCTACATAGATAGATTCTCACACTATGCTTCAGCAAATATAACAGATATATGTCTTGGAATCTCAAAGTGGAAAAGTCTCTTCTTCTCAGACTAACAACATGCTGAATAAATTTAAACAACAGCTTATCTTCTCCTGCCATCTCTGCAACAATCACCTTTCTAGGGGTCTCATTCCCTGTAAGCTCCAGCAAAGCATCTTCATATTGAAACAAATCACCGGTAGAAGGTAAAGACGTTGAGTAGAACACATAATCACCTTCATGGGGAACTCTTAAGTTCCTATCCCATTACACTGAAGTAAAAGATACTTCCTGACCATTTACTAAAGATATCATTCTGCTTTCCTCCTCAGTCTTTTCAAAGCGGACAAAATCATAGAACTGCTTCACCAGTTCATCATAGTAAGGCCAATTGTTGTTCGCGAAGCACTCAGTCCAACCTTGTTCTTCTAAAACTTTACGAACCAAGGACTTGCTCCCCATGATCCATTCTGCACACACCTCTTTCTCTACGACAATCTCTCGCTTTGAGAGATGCGGGTTTATTGGATTCCTTCGAGCTATACTTCCACTAGTACAAGCAACCGTTACTTTCTGTCTTTTCGCTTGCGGTTCATCACTTCCATCTGTAACCTGGGGTCTCTTGACACGGGCCATTGCAGATTCGAGGTTTAGGGTTTTTGGGCTTGAGAGGGTTAGGTTGGAGGGATTCGAACAAACGAGTTCGCGGTGAGATTGAGTGAAGTCTAGACTCGGTTTTTAATATCATTTAGGATCCATAAATAAAATAAATCATAAAAAATGATGTCTCATCTATAAAGAAGTTCAAAACAGCGCAATATGTACCGGTAATGTCTCGTAATGGTGATGTCTTCTATCGGTGAGGATTCTCTAACGGTGAGGTTTCTATCGGTGAGGATTCTAATGGTGAGGTTTCTCTAACGGTGAGGATTCTATAACGGTGAGTTTTCTAACAGTTTAAGGGTAAGCTATCATTCCTAATTCGTGTCTAATAAAACTTAATCTTTATGAACATAAAAGCATAGTGAAAATATCAGCTAATTGGAGTTCAGTGCCTATAAATTCAAGAGTTATATCACCTCTTTGATAATGATCTCTTAAAAAGTGGTGTCTAATATCAATGTGTTTTGTTCTAGAGTGAGACACAGGGTTATTAGAGATGTTGATCGCACTAGTGTTGTCACAATTGATTGATACATGTTTAAAAACAAATCCATAGTCCAATAATGTGTGTTTCATCCAGAGAATCTGTGCACAGCAACTACCAGCAGCTATATACTTTGCTTCAGCAGTAGACAATGCAACTGAGTTCTGTTTCTTACTACACCATGATACTAGGGACTTTCCAAGTAAATGAAATGTTCCAGAAGTTCTTTTTCTATCTAACTTGCATCCAGCATAGTCAGCATCTGAATAACTTATTAAATCAAATGATTTTCCTTTTGGATAAAACAATCCCAAATTAGCAGTATTTTTAAGATATTTGAAAATCTTTTTAACAACAAGTAAGTGTGACTCTTTAGGGTTAGATTGAAATCTAGCACACATACATACACTAAACATAATATCAGATCGACTAGCAGTAAGATAAAGTAAACTCCCAATCATACCTCTATAATTAGTTTGATCAACTGGTTTACCAGTTTCATCAATATCCAATTTATAGGTGGTACTCATAGGTGTATCACTTCCCTTAATACTTTTCAAGCCAAAAAGTTTTAATAAATCCTTATTATATTTACTCTGATTTAAAATAATACCATCCTTAGTTTGAAATATTTGAAATCCAAGAAAGTACTTAAGCTCTCCCATTAAGCTCATTTCAAACTCATTTTGCATAACCTTTGAAAAATCAGTACATAAGGAATTTTTAGAAGATACATAAATAATATCATCAACATAGATATGTACTATTAAAACATCTTTTTGAAATCCTTTTTATAAAAAGAGTGGGATCAACAATTCCTTTTGAAAATCCTTTTGAAATAATAAAATTTGTACGTCTTTCATACCAATCTCTTGGAGCTTGTTTTAAACCATATAAAGATTTAGAAAGTTTAAAAACATGATTTTGAAAATGAGGATTTGAAAAACCAGGTGGTTGTTCTACAAAAACATCTTCAACAATAAAACCATTTAGAAAATCACTTTTCACATCCATTTGATATAACATGAAATTCAGATGTGATGCAAAAGCAAGTAAGATCCTAATAGCCTCCAATCTAGCTACAGGAGCAAAGGTTTCCTTATAGTCAATTCCTTCTTCTTGATTGTAACCTTGTGAAACTAGCCTAGATTTGTTTCTCATGATGTTTCTAGATTCATCAACTTTGTTTCTAAACACCCATTTTGTGCCTATGGTTATAGTTTCCTTAGGTCTTTCTACTAATTTCCAGACTTTGTTTCTTTCAAATTGATTTAGTTCTTCTTGCATAGCCATTACCCAAAATTCATCATTGATAGCATCATTGATATTTTTAGGTTCTAACTATGAAAGAAAAGCATGATGTTCAACCTAATTTCTTAGAGAAGCTATAGTTTCTGTCCCTCTATCATGATTTCCTACAAAAACATCTAAAGGATGATTCATTAGAATTCTAGTTGATTTAGTAAAGGTAGGACTAGAAATTTCAGGTTCATCTACAGGTGGAGGTTCAACAGAAGCAGGTTCTGGAAAATTTCCAAAACTGGATGTTTTAACTATTGGTCCACTGTCTTTATCATTAAGGTTAAAAATAGATAAATCATCTTCAATATTTTCAAGAGAGGTCTTAGGTTCATGTGGATCAGTTTCATCCAATTTGATGTGAACAGATTCTTCCACACATTTGGTTCTTTTATTGAAAACTCTATAGGATTTACTAGTTATAGAGTATCCTAGGAAACTTCCCTCATCACTGTTTGGTGAAAACTTGTCATGATTATCTTTAGTATTAAGAATAAAGACTTTGCAACCAAAAACTCTGAAGTAGTTAACCTTGGGTTTCCTACAGTTACACAACTCATACGGGGTCCTTTTAAGAACATGTCTGATCAAGACTCTATTGATAACATAACAAGCTGTATTTATAGCTTCATCCCAAAAGTAAACAGGTAGGTCATACTCATTTAGCCTGGTTCTAGAAATTTCTTGTAGGGTCTTATTCCTCCTTTCTACTACACCATTCTGTTGAGTTGTCCTAGGGGCAGAAAAATTGTGACTATAGCCACTGTGTGAGCAGTAGGATTCAAACTCATGATTTTCAAACTCACGACCATGATCGCTTCTCAAAGTTTTGATCTTAAGTCCGATAATGATCTCTATAGACTTGGAATATTTTATAAAGCAAGAACAAGCATCACTTTTATGAGATAGAAAATATACCCAAGTATATATAGAAAATTCATCTACTAGAACATAGACATAGTGCTTCACATTTAAACTAGAAACTCTAGAAGGTCCAAATAAATCCATGTGAACCAACTCAAGAGGTTGAGAAGTTGAAACTTCTTTCTTTGATTTAAAAGAAACTTTATGTTGCTTTCCCTTTTGACAGGGATTACAAACTTTGTCTGTTGGAAATTCAAGTTTGGGTAGGTCTCTAACTAAGTTCTTCCTAGAATGTTTTCTATGTGAGTGTATATTGCAGTGTCCTAATCTTCTGTGCCAAAGCCAAGACTCTTTATGAAAAGAATTTAAACAAGTAATATTTTTCTTAGCTAATGAATTTAAATCAACAGCATAAACATTTTCATTTTTAAATAAGAAAGTACTAAAACATTTTTAGAATTAAAAACATTGCAAGAATCATTTTCAAATTTAACATAAAAACCATCATCGCATAACTGAGAAATACTTAACAAATTATATTTCAGTCCATCAACAAATAAAACTTTGGAAATCCATATTGAGTCATTGTTACCAATCTGGCCTAAGCTGATGATTTTTCCTTTTGAGTTATCACCAAAGGTTAAAAAACCTCCATCGATCAACTCTTACTAAGCTTTTAAAGCATGAGAAGTCTCCTGATATATGTCTTGAACATCCACTGTCCAAATACCAAGTCTTTCTATAGGATCTCTTTAAGCAGTATCCTTACAAAGCAGATTTAGATAGGAAATGATTTTGGTACCCAGATCTTCTTGGGTCCAGACAGTTTAGCCAATAAAACTTTAGGTACCCATATTTGTCTAATGGGTCTCATAAACTTTGTAGAATCAACAGATTTTGAAAGGTAAACCATATTAGATCCGTAACTATGAATATAACTAGTTGAAGCATATAAATGTCCAGAACTAGAACTAGCAGTATTCTGTCCAGATTTAGGAATGAATTTAGTTTTGGTAAATTTTCTCTGTCCAGGTTGGTATCATATACCAGAAGTGTATCTAGGTGCTATTTGTTTACCTAGAATCTGAGTAAGAGTATCTTTACCATTTGTAAACTTTTCTAAGTCATTTTTAAGTTGATCTTTATATAATTTCAGTTCAGTGTTCTCTTTATGCAACTGAGCATTCTTTTCTATTTCAATATCAAGATCAGATTTATGTTTAACAGTTAAAGAATGTTGTTTCTTTAAACCTTTGTATTTATCTTTCATTTCATTACAGGTTTCTTCTAACATATCAAAATATTCAAACAATTCTTATTTTGACAAGTTTTCTGAGTCAGAATCATCTCCAGAATAATATGAATTTAAAGAAGGAGTTTCAGATGTTACCTCAGATGTGTTTGTCATAAAACACTTGTTTTCCTTATTTCTAGATTCAGTTTCCGAAATTTCAGATTCACTGGAGTTATCCTCAGAAGCACTCCAAGTATCCTTCATGGATTTCTTGTACTTATTGTCCTTGTAGTCATATTTCTTCTTTTACTTCAACTTTGGACAGTCTGATTTTATATGTCCTTTTCTTTTGCACTCATAGAAGACAACCTCATCTGTTTTATCAGATTTCTTCCAATCCTTTTTCCAATTACCCTTGTTGTCATACTTATTTTTGTAATTTGATTTTCTGAAAAACTTTTTCTTCCTATAAAACTTCTTAAACCATCTGGAAATGTGAGCCATCTCAGCATCACTATCAGAAACAGTTTCACTATCTTCACAGCTTGAACTCTCATTTATAGATTGAATCTTCTCATTATCTTTGTTCATTGAAGTTATAGATTTGAAAGCAATAGACTTCCTTCTTGGTTCATCATCTTCTTCTTTGTTCACCTTAAGTTCTTCTTCACAAATCATCAGCTTTCCAATTAATTCCTTGACTGGAAGTTCACAAATATCACACGACTCTCTAATTGAGATAGAAGTTCCTCTCCATCTTTCAGGTAGACATCTCAGAATTCTCATAATTCGTTCCTTTGATGGAACATCCTTTCCCAGAGAGATCATTGTGTTGACAATTTCGTTGTACCTGAGATACATGTCAGAAATGGTTTCATCGGGCTTCATCTTAAAATTATCATACTTAATAGTATAAGTGTTCAATCTCATTTCCTTAACATTAGTTGTTCCTTCATGAGAAACAACTAAGGTATCCCAAATTTCATAAGCAGTTTTACAAGAAGATATTCTATTAAATTCATCATCTCCTAAAGCACAATACAAGGCATTCATAGCTTTGCAATTATTATTGTAGGAAGTCTTAGTAGCATCATTCCAAGTAGATCTAACAGTTGTAGGAATTTTATATTCTGATTCTAAAGAAGTACAAATATCAAAACCCATGCTTTCTAAATGAATTTTCATCTTGATTTTCCCCTTAGCATAGTTAGTGCCATTGAAAAATGGTGGTATATTGGTAGCAACACTTTCATGTCTATTATCCATGATAGCTTACTTAAAGCAAGGATTTTAAAGAGATAAAAATTTAGAAATAACAGATATTTTAAGAACTTTAAAATACAACTAAAATCACAGTAGAAAAACAGAGTACAAAATATTTTAAACAAACCTCTGATACCAATTGTTGGTCGGAGTGGACACTCAAGAGGGGGGTTAATTGAATTCCAATTAAAATTTCTGTTTTAAAAACTTTGTCTAAAAATCCCCCAAATAATACACAGAATTAAACTGTAGTGAATTTATATCAAAATAAAGGTTTTGTTAGGTTCTCAAAGGATTGATTATTTCCTAGTTAATCAATTCAGAAGAATTGATTAACTTTTGAAACCAACTTACTGATTTACAACTAATATAGACACTTTCAAGTTTAATTATTAATGTGAATTTAAAACAGTTTTGGTTTTAAAGTAGTTTGCAGCGGAATAAAAATAACATAGAAAATAAATAAGCACAACAGGTTTAACCAAGAGGTTCAGTCTCAATCTGAGACTTAGTCCTCTCAAAACATTATATAAAACTGATCCACACCCTGGATCAGGGATTACAACAGTATATAACTGTCCAGGTCCTAGACCTCTACCACTATTACCTGTGGGAACAAAAACAATAGAAAACCAGCTGTCCAGGTCACGCACGGCCTCTTACACTATCCCAGTGGGAAATAAGTGATGTAAGAGTTTGAGTGAGGATTTATAGATCCTCCAGTTAAAGTACAGGAGACAGTGTGTGTGTAAAATATAGAAGATAACACACACTGCTCAATATCTAAAAAGATAAATCACAGAGCAAATATTTAGAGTTTAGAAATGGCTCTAGTGATTGTCGTGCAGCTCTGGACTTCTTTGGATTGATCAGAATTATTTCTGAGTCCTCTTCTGGTTTTTGTCTAGAAAACATAGTGTTGTCTGCTTCTTTGAATTCCAGGTGTAGAGACAGATGAGATAGTAGTCGATGAAGTTCTTGTGTTATGTTCTTGTTCTCATCTCTTCACTGGTATGCAGTAATGAGTTATTCATGTAAGTTCTGTCGTCTCTTTTCATTCACAGTCGGTTGTTCTTTTTGCACACCTCGTGGTATGTATATCTCTCTATGTATTCATCTATTCATTCCTCGTTTTTTAGTAGCACATCCTTCCTTTATATAAATCATGAGCTCCGGAAAAAGATGATTTACTTTTTGCAGGTACGAGGTACGGTTCCCTGAAATCCAACAACACACATTAAATAAATGTCAGTGTATTAAAATATACCTGATATGACCATTGGTTAGATTAAATAATGATAGAGAAATTAAAGCAGCATCGGGCTTTGTTTCTGGAACGGTAGCTCTTGATATTGGTAGACTTGTGTTACGGTGGGTGTCTGTATCGGTAGACTTCATTTGTAACGGTGGATTTTGAATCGGTCGGTGAAATAGTAGACTTGATCGCATCAGTAGCGGTGGACTTGTAACGGTAGCTGTGGCTATGCCTTTTATCAGTAGCGGTAAGTCATAATGGTAGCTTCCTTGATGTATCGGTAGACTTTGCATATCGATGGTCTTCAGCATATCGGTAGCTCTGTATTAGTAGCTGTCGACTTCGATGTAGCTGTAGGCTTGAGTACCGGTGAGCTTGTAACTGTAACTCTATCGGTAGACTTTGATGTAGTAGTGAACTTTGAGTTCTGGTGAACTTGGTGTATCGGTGAACTCTGTATCGGTAGCTCTATTCGATATCGGTAGCTCTAAGTCATAACGGTAGCTACTGTTCTGTATCGGTAGCTATAAACTGTTTAAGCATTCTATTGGAAGAATGTGTTAGGTCAGAGTACATATATCCAAAAGACTTATATTAAGCATAATTGAATGTAACAACATATAATAAAGCATATTTGAGATGTATCAAGCATAATTAAGATATAAATAAAATATAGTTGGGATTATCAAAATATAGTAAATCAACTCAATTTCCAGAGGGTTCAACAAAGATGATCATAAACTATACAGTAAAATATGGTAAATATTATCATAAGAGATAAACCTCAATATATCATAGGATTGAATAATGGATGTTTACATAGATAATATCACTAAGAAATTATTGAGGAAAATACCATTTTGAACATTGAAAGACATTTTTCTTAAACAGGTGTAAAATCATAAGAGAAAATATTTTCGATTTAAATATACTTGTAATATTTTAAGGGAAACATAAAAAAAATTAGGCATCATGAATGTGGGAAAATCTGTTAATTCTGTTATATGTTTAAAAACCATTCCTTTTTAATTTTGTAAAACATTCCATATAAAACACTTAAAAAGTCAATTTTCAAAAAACTTTGAATTAAATTAAAAATAGTCATAAAACATAATTTATAATACTTTTATATCTATAGAAATAAATATTTAAAATAATTTCAAGAATATTGAATTGGATAAAAAGATGGTGAAATTAAATATTTAAATATTGAAAGTGTCTTATACAACTTTAAACATTTCAATCAAAATCCCCATGAAAGAATAAAATTTAACAAAATATTAAATAACATGAGAATAAATAAATTCATGATATGATTATTAAAAGGATTTTTATTTACACATAATAAAATAAGGTGGTTTTATAACATCGAAATATGCCTTAATGAAAGGATATTGAGATGAAATTTCTTACCACTTTGTAATTAGTCGAACCGTATGTCCCATGAAATTAATAGTCATAAAATGAAATATTAAATACCATGAAGATAAATAGATTCATAATATTATATCTCAAATGGAAGTATACATACCTCAGACATAATAAATATTGGTTGAATAAAAATATATTTCACAAAAGTAAAAGTTAGATGAGAAACCCTTACCTTAGGTCTGATTTCAACTGTAAATGCATGAACCTCATGTATAATGGTTTTACACATATTATTAACTTATAATAGAACCATATTAATATATATGGTATCTTATATTATTCCATTATAATTTTTTATAACTCGTTTATTAATAATATTTATTCATTTCATTATTCCGGGCATTACTTACATGGTTCTTCTTGCTTGTTTTTCCGTAAAACTCTCAATTCTCTTGCATAGGGTATAGATCAAAATTTTTACAGAATAGTTTTAATTTAATAAATTTCATTTTTAATCTGTAAATAATTTTTTAGAACCAATTTTTAATGTTGAACATAGAAAATGAATTACACCGCTATGTAGAGACGGTAAGTCATACGTACGCACTGCAGTTCTTTTGTATTTCATGGGATAGAAAAAAAGGTAGAATATGGTTGTATCATAGTTATTATAACATCTCATTATGTATATTATACTAGATTTATTACTTTATAAGGGAAAAAATAGATGGCGTGGACGTAAAAAAAGAAATGAGTTTGAATGTGTTGGTAAAAATGATTACCTCTTCTTCAGAATACTTATTTTAGATCTCTTATAAAAGGATCTAGAGTTTCTCTTTTTAGAGTAGCAGAACATTAATAACATGTATAAAGATGTTATGAGGATAAATGGATAGCTTTTTGTTGATATATAAGGCTAAAAATGGTGAAATGAAATAAATAAAGGAGTTCCCTTTTATAATTGAGGTCAGAGGCACCCCTAGAAAACATCAAAATATTCAATTATAATAAATTAATTTTCAATCCAAATAAAAAATGTATAAGGATTAAAATATAAGATGATATAACGTTCAAATTCATTATGAAATAAAATTTATACATGTTTTTTCATTATTTTGAACCTTATCACGTTGATTGACTTCGGTTAACATATTTTAATTAAATTATGGTAACAATTTATTTAATATTAAACGGTTGAAAATTATACATATAAAATGTCAATAATACCGTAATTGAATAATTTATTAAATTTTAGACCAAATAAAAATCATTTATAAATTTTAAAAAACTTTTTTATGATTATTTAATAATTTAATAAAATTTTATTTTGATAAAATATTATTAGTGTCGGTTTTGACACTATTCATTACTATAGACTTATGGAAAACATGACTGTAAGATAACATAACAAAAACATTTAATACATCCCTAATATGTCATAATTATCCAAAAAAATTATATTACCTTAATTAACTCAAATTTAATTTATTTTGATATTTTTAATTTCATTTATATGTTTTTTATTAATAAAGTAATTGTTGAATCATCATTGTATAATTAATTAATGTATTTATTTAATAAAGAAAATTAAAAAATTAAATACCACGATATGGATAAATATTTTAGATTTAAAAATAATATTTATAGTAGAATATATATTCTAAATGAAATAATGTTAAAAATAATATAGTTTTTAAAACATGAGGGTGACATCTTTAACTTTTCATTAAATAAAATATTATAAATATCATAACCATATTCAAATGGATCCAAAAAATTATAAATAAATTTATATCATGAAAATAATTTTATTAATTTTAAAATGGATACTTATATTCATTCACAACCTACCTATGTCTGCATGTGGACACATAATAGAGATATAAGAAAAAGAAAGTGACATTTGTGATTTTCCTTAATTTAAATAATATAATAGTAATTCTCATGGTAAAGTATCCATTAAATAAATCAAATTTTAATAATATGTGTTAAGGGTTGATTATAAATAATTAAATAAAATTTTTGAATGTTTTAGGGTAATTTTTTAATCCTTATCATTTTATTTTTAATGTAAATTACCCAATTTACCATGGTAATAAAAAAGTACCAAATTTACTATTCATATTGATAAAAAATAAAAGTATACTATTTAATAAATTTGGAAATTATGAATCCAAATTGGAAATAAAATTTTAAATAATTTAAAAACAAAAGTTTAATAATTTAATTTAAAATTAATCTCAAAAAATGTAATGAGAAACAATTTTATTAAAAACGGTATTTTTAAGCCAAAAAATGCACTTATACCAAAATAATATAAAAGGATGATTAAATGAAATTTATTATATTATTTATAACTAAATATTTCTTATGTTCCATTTATAAAAAATTTAAATCATAATGATGCATTAATACAATGAAATTTACAATTTTATAAACATGGTATTTTTCACTTTTCTTTAGAAAAAAAATATTTTTTGAAAAATACCAAAAAATATCCCCGATATAATTTTGACTTACCTATTTTGAAAATTAAGTTTATTTTGTGTAATATAATTTACTAAACATAAAAAGTTTTATTTAAAACAAGTACGCCATTAAAATACGGTAAAAAGTCCTTTAGGAAAATAAATCATTTTTTGTGTAAAATTAGATTTATTTTTATTTTATGCATCTAAAAATATTTCACTTGAATGTAAAAAAATTGATGGATTGTAAAATATATAAATATAATAATGTTGTAAATATTATTCATTCCCACCAATTTAATGGCTACATTCACATTTTAAATAGTACATCACGTTTATAAACTCGGTGTTGCATACAACCTAAGCTATTGAAGATCTGAAATTTTAAAAAGAGACATATCATAAAATCTAGGGTGTTACAGGGTATGAAACATTAGGTGTTGTGTGACCATGGTATTGAGTTGAGGTATTTCCTAAGGGTCGTGACCTATATGAGACATAGTTTGGTGTGTGGGCTAAGGGGGAGAGTTTTGTAACCCTTTCGTAAGTGTGACTCTATGTTTTGGAGTTGGTGCTTTGTGATCTTTGGGGGAAACCCATGGGAGGGTTTGATCAAGTTCATAGGTACTTATAGGTTTGTGAGGCAAGTGTAGATATTGTGTCTTGTGAAATGGTGTATGTTAAGGGCTACCTAGTTTATAGTTTGGGCACATTAAATGGTCTTGGGTTTATGGGATAAGCACTCATGTGTTGGTTCCTACTATTCTCTGGTTAGTATTGTAAGTGTAGGATTATTTGAATTCCTAACCCAAGTATTGTCAGTACATGTGGGGTATACCTGGTGAAATGAGATATGTCGTATGTGAGATGTCTTTGCTCTTGAAAAGCACCAAAGGCACCCATCATTTGGTAATGATGGAATGAAGAGTTTTTTAAATATAGATTTTTTTTAAAAAAATTTTAAAGGAGTCAATGTTTAAAATATTTTGGAAACTGATATGGAAATGAGGCATTTCTGATGCCTATTTTGAGAAACAAACTTATTTTAAATATATATGTTTGTATATTTATTTTTAAAAAAATTTTTTTGTTCTGTTTAAATATATATACCAAAAAAATAACAGAATTTTACTTTAATTTAATATCCACTATTTCTGATATTAAACCATTTTGGGATTCTATAAGAAACCCTAAATTAGGGAGCCCTTTTATAAGAGGGGTTTCCCTGGAAATCATTTTAGATTTTCGATGTAGAATTTGGGCTATCCCTTTCTTACGTGGAATTAATAATATATTAATATTAATCATTTTTAATCAATTAGTAATAAATATCAATTATTGATAAATAATAATAATAATAATTTGTAAATAATGATTAGCTATTAATGTTTGATACTAAATATTAATAATTATCTAATTTATATTAATAAAATTTTAAACCATAATAATTAAATCTATTAATTACTATTTAATTACAAATAAATTTTTTATATTTAATATATATGAATTATTTATTAATTAAGATTTATTTAATTACTTATGGATAATATTAATTACTAATTAAAATTTTAATTATTAATTAATTATTGTTAATTATTATTAAATAATAAATAAAAAATATTTAAAATTATTATTTAGTTACTAAATATTAATAATAATTATTAAATTACCAAAATACTAATTGTTAATTAATTTTTATTATATTATTATTAGTTAATTAACTAATTTTTTCTAGTAAGTATTAATTATTAATCAATATTAATTACTTTTTTACAATATCAATATGTATTAATAATAAATATTAATTAAATAATATGATTTGAAATTTAATAATTTTAATTTCTAATAATTATTAATTACTTTTTAATATTAATTACTAATATATATTTAAAATTATTATTTAGAAACAAATTATTAAAAATAATAATATAATTATTAGTTCTTAATTAATTAGTAATTAAGCAATATTTAACAACTTTTTAAAAAGAGTACTTATTAATTAAAAAATTAATTTTTAATTTATTAATAAATATTAATAATCATTATTAACCAATTAATAATAAATATTTAAAATTTTTATTTAGTTACTAAATATTAATAATAGTTATTAAATTTAAAAATTAATTATTTTTATTTAATTATTATTATATTAGTATTAATTAATTAACTAATTTTTTAAAACATGTATTAATAAAATAATATTATTTTATATTTAATAATATTAATTTATAAGAAATATTAATTACTACCTAATGTTAATTACTAATAAATATTTAAAAATAATTATGAAAAATAATAATATAATAATATAATAATTATTTATTAATTTATTTTTATTTATACAATATGTAATTAGGTATTAGTAATATTAGGTAAACATTAACTAGTTATTATTTTTATATAATTACTAATAAATATGTAAAAATACTACTTAGTTACTCAATATTATTAATAATGAATAAATTATTTAAATAAATATAATTAATTAATTATTATTAAATCATTAATATTAAATTAAATAATTGTATCTAATTAATAATAATTTCTAAAAATATTAATTAAAAAAATGTTATTTACTATTTAAGAACATTAATTTCTTATAACATTAATTACTAATAAATATTTAAAAATCATTCTTTAGTTACAAGTCTGTAGTAATAATTATGATACATTATATATTTTAAATAGTAATTAACAGTATTAATTAATATTTTTTAAAATATTATTAATATAATTTATTTAGTTATTAATATTTAGTAGTAAACATTAATAGTTAATTATGATATTGAAATTAAAGGAGTGGCGCAATGCGGTTTGGGGCTCTAGAGCCTCCTCAGTATGAGTCTTGCATCTTCTATGTTTACTCAGCACCCACAGTTATTCCGCACTATTTAGGATTCGATCTCATTTCGGGAGGGTCTTTGGCTCGAGCTGCTTCAGCTTTGGTTCTTGAACCCTGGATTGATTCCCTTAATTAGGGTGGTGTAGCAGCAAATTACATATGAATTAAAAAGAAGTGAAATGATCTCAATTATGTAGGGTCATAAGCTCGGGCCGATTTGATCGTGTTTCTCAAACCCTTGCCTGATTCCTTTGATCAGGGTGGCATAACAACTAATTCCAATTGAATTCGGAAGAAGGGATATGATCTCGTTTTCGAAGGGTCTTTGGTTCAGGCTACTTCGACTGTGATTTTCAACCCCTTGCATGACTCTTTTGATCAATGTGGCATAGTGATAGGAAAATATGCTTCAGATATGATTCATGTCCCCTCGACTGATGTCTATGGTGGATTTGTTAGGGGAAAGGATGCTATGTTCCTCATCCCCTTATTTTATTTATAGGGATGCCTTGTTACGGCAAGGGATATGATGTTTCTGGTTGCATATTTTGTCAATTTAACGATATATAATCCAACTGATTTTGGAAGAAAGGAAATGTTGCTTGCATCATTGTCAATGAGGATGCCATCACAAAGTGGATGGAATTAGGTAAACATTCTATTATTTTGAAATTTATTATTTTTTCTGGTTCTATGCCATGAAGGATGGAGGACCTTATTGGTTTTTTATCCTCTATTTAGTGTTTTATGTCTTTAAGATGCATCTGGATGTGGCATGGCATCTTTCATCTTCTCATCCCTTCTAAGGAATTTAAGGTGAAGGATTTGAGGTTTTGATCCATTTCTTTCAAGCTGGGATAACTACACATTAAAGAATGGAATTACAATTTAATTCCTTTTGGTCATAAGAATTCTTTTGTTCAAGTCTAGGTATGAATTTATGGTCTTAGTTGGATATTTTGGCACCCAATAATCCTTTATGATATTACGAATTATATTTTTTTCCAAATTAAAATTGATAAAGAAACTAATAACATTATATTTGGTCATTATGGGGGTGTTCTAATTGAATTTGACCCCTCCTAAACTCTTGTTGGCATTGTATTCCACTCATCTCTTAAGGTTAAATTCACTTTCATAAATTTCTATGAGAAGGTCCCAAATTTTTGTTTTGACTGTAATGTGATTGGTCATAAGAGTTCCAACTGTTGGAGGAATATTTCTGTCATTTTAGTGTACATTTGGTAAAGGATTTTTGTAAGAAGGGAAAGGGGGTTTAGCCCAATAATGAAAGGAGAGAGGGTTAGGGTCCTATTTCTGAAAAGTCTCCCCATGCCTCTCAAATTGAGGACACCAATGTAGTAGGTTCATTAACATGACAAGATCTGGGTCCTGGTCACCCTTTTTTACTATATTCAAGTATTTTTCATCCTTCTAGATTGGCTTAGGGTGTTGGTCATCCTGGTGTTAATGGTTATCAACATGTCAAGAAGATTTCTCTTCGTATACTTGAATATTCAATGTAGCCTTATGATGTGTAAGTTCATTATTCTAGGGATGGTTCACATGTACTTCCGGGTGGCTGTCAATATGGTGTTACAAATTTTGGTTGCCTTTAGGTTGTTTCCTAATGTGTTGTGCTGATGGTTTCTCCTTCACATCCTTATATGTAATATTGTATTGTGAAACCTCTGGTCATGGAATTCTCATGACATGTTCTATAGGAATATGGTGTTCATTATATAGTGGATTATCTTCAAGAGATTCGGAATGTATTCAGACCTTCAGAACTGCCTGGTAAATGAGTAATGTCTCAGAAGATTTACATGGAAAATTGAATTTGATGGTTCTATTGGAAACCACTAATCTCTGATCTACAGGCAATGAAAACCCACTTTATTTTAAGGATTATATTTTAAATTGAAATGGAAAATGTCCAGTAAGGAATGGTTGATTTTGAATCCTTCAAAAATAATGTTGTGGAAGGATTATTCCAATCTTCTAGTGAATTTTCCCACCAGATAATCCATGGCATCAATGATCAAGCTCAATCCAGAGAAAAAAATGTCCAAGAAAGTGATTCTTGGGATTCTTAATCAAAGTGTATCACAATTAGAGTAGGAAACTACTGATTATGCTGATGAGTCTAACTATGATTAGGAAAATTATCTTGCATTTTTTTATCAATAATATTATTTTTTCGGATGAGGTAATGTCTCTTTGTGTGACAACATCCACTCTCTTCCTTGCATGTTTTCGTTTTCTTTCACTTTTAATATAAGGTTGGGGGATTTCACTTATAACATTACCTTTTTCATAATATTTAATTATTATTTATGTTTTATTATTATTTATGAGTAATTAATATTTATTATTAATTGATTAATTATTATTAATAATAATATATTATCAATTCTATCCTGGAAAGGGAGAACCTAAATCCCACATCGAAAATCCAGAATGATTTCTTGGGAAATACCTCTTATAAAAGGGAGCCATGTGTGAGGATTTATATCAGAATTCCAAACTGCTTTATTTGTAGTAATGTTGGAAATTAAATATCAATTTAATTCTGCTGAAATTTTTTGGTATATATATAATCAAAAAAAATAAATATAAAAGCATGCATATTTAAAATAAAATATTTTTTCAGAAAGGCGGCATCATCGATGCCTCATTTCTACATTAGTTTTTAAATTACTTTTATCCTAAACTTATTTAAATATTTATTTTATTTTTCAAAAAACAAATAAAACCCTTTGGAATACATTATTTCTCCAGGAATCAAGTTGTATCGGAGTGTGATTTCATTGAGGTGTGATGCAATCATTGGAGGTAGGCAGGTGGAAGTAGTGCATTGTGTCTCTTGGCTTGTGAATGGGTGATTTGAGAATATACCCAAATGCTTCATCAATAAATTTCCAGATGTTTTTGGTGGATGAGAACCATGGTAGTTTTAATACAGAGATTAAAGCCATGCCGTCCTGGGGAGTTTGGGTAAGAATTGTGATGTTTCAGGTGGGAATGAGAACATGGAAAATTGGGTATAACGATATGACCAATTCTATGTTGAAACTCGACATAACCAATATGGAAGTGTGGATCAGGAGAAGATTCAAGCATGTTGTTTCGAGGAGACCTGTTTGGGTAGACACTCCAGGAATAGTAAGGGATGAACCGAATGGTGTCTGATATGCCACCCTTCATTTAAGGTGTGGTCCCCATTTTTAGGAGACCTTGTAGGTTCTGGGCGCAACAGAAGCACGTTGGTGGGTGTACCAAATTTTAATTTTAGTGTTAACAACGATTTATCTAAGATCAGTCAAGATAATAAAATGTAGGATCATCGAAATATAATGAATAATGAAAAATAAAAGAGTGGAATCATAAAACCATAGATAGGATCATCAAATGTTGGTTATAATTAATTTTATTAATTGGAAATAATTACCGTGATGGAATTATTTATTCGTTGATATTTCAGGTCTCGATATGGTGTGATCCATTGTTGTGTCATAGAATCCAAGTGCAGGAATCCTCTAGCGGTGATCCACAGATGATCCATATATCTCTAGATGCCATTGAAGGGATCTTCGGGTGCTCGTGCAGAAGAGAATTCGCTTGCGATGTTTGCCTTCGGTCGCCATGATCCGGTGGAGGAGGATCTTTCTCTCGTAGCTTGAGAGTGTTCTTAGAAGTAAAGAATTCTCTCATGGATTGAGATATTTCTCTAGATCCCTTGTGCGCAGCCACAAAAAATGGATCGGCTAATGAGAAATATAAAATTTGGATTTTTAATTATATATATTAATAAAATGAATTAATTACCTAAAATAATTTATTCATTTCATTTAAATCATAGTAATACCTCATGTCTAATAATAACAGTTGACTATTATTATTACCTGACATGAGCCAAGCGAATTACACCTAATATTATTTAATTAAATAAATAATATTTTTTCTCATAAATTCCCAGAAAAAAATACATAGCGTGTATATTTTATATACATGGAGTATACTTTTGTTTTTTTTCATTTTTCTTTATTTCCTCCACCATAGTTATTAGACCTTGAATAATGGGTATTTATTTCTCAAATGAATATCACTGCATTACTTTCTAATAAATATATTATTTTCCCATAATATATTAATTCGAATAACTACTTTTGAAATAAATGTGATTAGGCATTCTTGAATAATTATTAAACCACAGTCGGTAAAAATAATAATTCAACTTGTTAAATTAATATTTAATAGAGATACTTGGACACACGTAGTGTGTGAACCTCTAGGACTCTTTATCAATGGAATTAGCCGGATCCTGCCTAAAGTACAATGTTAGAATCTTGAAACACGCTAAGGCACCCATATATAAATACTTTAACGCTGCAATGATGTGTTGCCTCCTACGAACGCTTACCATGTAATGTAATCCCTTTGTCTCGATATCTTTAATCAATCAGGTTGCATACTGGTGCCATCAAACCATGGGCTCAATCATTCTTTCTTTGACTTACCGGAATTGAACTCACCCATTTTTTACCATGGTCATGGATTTATTTAGCCTTTATCAATTCCATAAAAGGGCCTGAGATATCTAGTTCTATTATGGAACAGAATGGACAAATCCTTTCTCTTATTATCTATTATTGCAGTATTACTCGTGACGCACCCAACATATCCTACCTCGCTACGAACAGTGTGGCGTCATTGTTTTCATCAATAAATCTATGCGTGTGAGTTTAAATACCCATTATTAATAATCTTAAAGTCTATGGACCAATACACACGACTGCAGATAGGATCATCCAATGACACTATGAAATGTTGACTTTCTACTAGAGGGTCTCATTCTCATAATATCCTCCTAGATATTACCAAGGGCGCACACCATGAGAAGTTGCCTCAAATTTTTATTATTCCTCACCCTTAATGGCCTGTATTATTTGTGTCCCTAAAATAACATCATCCAGCCACATAACATATATTCATGAATAGTGTAATGGTACATCCGGGTTCTAATCATAATAGGGATCTGCTATGACCTTTTAATGTAACAGCTATCCTTAGGACATTATCACATGCATTGTCACACTAAAGAACAATCATGTTGTGATAATTTATTTATTAACGAATAAAGTACAAAGTAGTTGGTTCTAGACCACTAACTCCAACAGACTCCCACTTGGACTAGATCCAACTACTAACAACCATGAACCTGCTAGCTCTCAATGTTATTCCTGATTTTGCTGAGATAGGCCTTATGACATATGGTCTACCAAATTCTCTTATTTGGACACATTTCTCACTTCAACTTCACCCCTTTGATATAAATCCATCAATATGTGATACTTCCAGAGTATGTGCTTTGTCTGTTGATGTGAACTTGGTTCTTTTGAAAGAGACACTACTGTAGTATTATCACAATATAATGTGATATGATAATTACTGCTAGGAACCACATCAAGCTCCTGGACGATGTTCCGAATCCTGATATCTTCCTTGGCTGTATCGGAAGCCGCTATATATTCGGAATCCGCTGTAGAATCGGAGAAAACTGGTTGCTTTGAACTCTTCCAGCTTACATCTCCTCCATTAAGACAGAAAACATATCCAGATTGTGATTTTAGATCATTTTGATCTGTTTGAAAACTAGCATCAGCATACCTACTGATGACAACCTCCTTGTCTCCTTCATACACCAGGAACATATCCTTAGTTCTTCTCAAATACTTAAGTATGGTCTTAATATTAGTCCATTGTTATTCTCCTATATCTGCTTGATATCTTCCTACCATGCTCTATATATAGGCAACATCAAGCCTAGTACATAACATGTCATGCATGATAGATCCTATAGCCAAAGCGTATGGGATCTTACTCATTTTATTTTTCTCCTATTATGTCTGAGGAAACATTTTCTTAGAAAGATGTAGGCATGTGAAACTGGAACTAATCCCCTCTTAGATTGTTCCATACTAAATCTCTTCAGTATCTGGTCAATGTATGTACCCTGACTTAGTCCAAGAATCCTTTTGGATCTATCAGGAATGATCTTGATCCCTAAAATGTAGGGTGGTTCACCCAAGTCCTTCATAGGGAAACATTTGTTCAACCAGTCCTTAACTAACTGTAAGTCTGGTACATCGTTTCCAATAAGAAACATATAGTCAATATATAATACTAGGATAATGACTTCATTCCCATTAAACTACTTATAAACAAATGGATCACATTCATTCTTAATGAAACCAAATTCTTTTATGTCTTAATCAAATCGAATGTTCTATGACCTGGATGCTTTCATTAATCCATAAATGGATTTCTGCAACTTGCAAACCTATTTGGCTTCACATGGTGTAACAAACCCTTCTGGTTGTGTCATATATGCATCTTCCTGAAGGTTCACATTAAATAATGTTGTTTTAACATTCATTTTCCAAATCTCATAGTCATGATAAGATGTTATGTCAAGTATGATTCTTATGGATTAAAACATAAAAACTGGATAAAAGGTTTCATCATAGTCAATTCCTCGACACTTTCGAAATCCTTTAGCCACTAGCCTTGATTTATAGGTGATAACATGACCTTCCATGTCCATTTTTCTCTTGAATACCCATTTGCATCCAACAGTCTTTACATCAGCTAACTCATCAACCAGATCCTAGACTTGGTTATGATACATGGAATCCATCTCAGAATTCAAATAATCTATCCATCTTGCAAATTTTGAGCTTTCAACTGCTTCCTTGTATGATAGAGGATCATCATTGTCTAACAATAATGATTCACCATCCTTGGTGCCAAGGAATCCAAATCTATTCAGTTCCCTTAACTCTCTTGAGATCCTACATAGTACTTGTGTTTCTAGAACCTCTTCCATGGGGACCTATGAAACCTATTCTTATACCAAATCATGTGTATCTTGAGCATCAACTTTTTCAAAGTCAATCTTGCTCCCACTATCCATTTTGAGGACGTTCTCCCTCTCAATAAAGACTTCTTTTTTGGTGACAATCACTTTCTTTTCTAAAGGGTTATAAATGTAATATCTTTTCATTTCCTTGGAATATTTTAAAAAGATACACTTCGTGCCTTGGGGTGCTAGTTTGTTTCCTAAGATGGCGTTAACAAATGCCTTGCATCCCCATACATGTGTGTGAGACAAAATGGGTTTCTTTACATTCCATAACTCAGAGGAAATTCCATTTTCCTCCTTAGTTGGTACTCAGTTTAATGTATAGGTTTCATCTTGTAATTCATATCCACAAAAGGATAATGGAAGATCTACATGACTCATCATCAACCTCACCATCTCTAACAAGGTGTGGTTCCTCCTTCAACTAACACCATTCCACTATGGTGTATAAGGAGGAGTGAGCTGAGATAGAATCCCAAACTCTCATAGAAGATTGATGAACTCTAGGTTTAGATATTCTCTACCTCAATTAGATCAAATCTTCTTTATCTTCTTACCATGTTGATTCTCAACTTCATTCTTGAATTCCTTAAATTTCTCTAAGGATTTTGACATATACCTCATTATGTAGATATATCCATATCTACTCAAATCATCAATAAAATTAATGAAGTAAGAATATCCACATGTAGCTTCTACTGGATATGGTCCACAGACATCTGTGTGCACCAATCCTAGAATATATGTGGCCCTTTCACCCTGTCCACTGAAAAGAAAATTGGCTACTTAACCTTGTAGACAAGCGTGACATCTATCAAGTGGTTTTAGCTCAGTAGAGTCTAAATTTCCATCTTGGAAGAGCTTTTTCATGGGCATAACATTTACATGACCGAGACGGTGATGCCACAACTGGGTGGTGTATGAGTCATATGTGTTTTTTTCTTTATCGATTTCCAACACTTCGTTTTGATAATTTAATATAGACAAACCATTATTTAAATGTGCATAACCTACAGTGTTCTTATAAAAGAAGAAACCCTTATTTCCAAACTTGAAAATAATTCCATCCATATCTACACATGATATAGAAATTATGTTTTTGGTAACACTTGGCACATAATAACAATTATGTAAAACCAAAATCATCCCAGTTGGAAATGAGAGGTGGTAATCGCCAATGGATAATGCAGCCAACCTCACGCTATTAGCAGCTCGAAGATCCACCTCTCCTTTAGGAATCTTTCTAAATCGACATGGTTTTTTCATTTGAATACATATATGAGCCCCAAAAGCTGTATTTATTACCCAATGTGTAGAAATTGAAAGATTACACTCGATATCAAATGCACCTTTAACGTCCCCATGTTTCTGGGTGCAGTTCCTCTTCTAGTGGCCTTAATTTCCACCTGAAAAACATAACACCTCCCATTTATTTCTCTACCTCTGAATCTTATCCTTCTTGGAGCGATGGTGCTTGGGGGATTTAGACCATTTATAAGTCCTTGGCCCCTTTTCCTTGTCCTTCCTTTTCTTATTCACCATAAGGACTGTGGGTTTGTCATTCCCCATGTCCTTATCTACCTTGAGAATTAAGGTCAGAAGTTCTGATAGACACTTCTCATTGTTGATCATGTTATAATTGACAATAAATCTAGAGAATATCATGCGTATTAATGATAGGATTATATCTATACGCAACTCATCTGAGAACTTAATCCCTGAGATGTCCATGCATTCAATGAAACCAATAAGCTTGACTACATGAGGCCCAGCTGGTGAAAAATCTCTAAGATTAGTTGTGAACAATGCATTGAAGATCTCATATCTCTTCTGTCTCTCCTTCTCTTGATAGAGATCCTTAAGTTGAGACATCATGTTATACGCATCTGTGTTTTCATGTTGCTTCATAAACTCATTAGTCATGGATGATAGCATGAATCATTGGACATCTGTGGAATCATCCAAATGTTTCATATAAAGAGATATTTCCTCATCACTATCCTCTTTTCTAGGTGAAACTGTAACAGGATCATCCAGCACATCCAATTTCCTCTCATGGAGAAGGATGATGCGTAAATGCCTCTTTCATTCCTGTAAATTGTTGCCAGTGAGAAGGTTTTCCCTTTTGAGTATGGTTATCAAAGATATTTTAGATTTCAATTTTCTTTCCATTTATACTAATAAAGATGACCAAATGTTTATTACATTATTATGATAAAACTGAGTCAAATGAATAAATTAATCCTTATTACTCTCCAATAATTTTATTGAAATATAATAGCCCTCACCATTGACTTCAGAATATTATGTTGCCTGAATATTCTAGTGGAAAGGATCCATATGTCCCTTTGCATTACCCCATCTAGGGTTGGTCAGGAAACGTGAAGGGTTTTTATATAGGCATTCTAAATTCTAACATCATTAACTCGCAGCTCCTTGATCTGTTGAGTGGACTCCCTAATCCTGAAATCCTTTTATTTTGGATTTCATCAACCTTTTCCTCTTGGTCACACCAAGTCTGGCTATGGAATTCAACACTTAATGCAAACCAAGTCATTTAAACCCCAAACCTTTAATTAGAATTCACTGATAATTGAAATCACCCTAACTAGGGTTGTTCAAGAACGTTGAATTATGGTTCGATTCAATCCAAGAATATTGAAGGATATACCAACTAATATTTTCTTTGTGTGATTTTATCCTTATACATAAATTTACATTTTATTATGTCTGATTACATGATTTTTAATATTAATAGGGATATACTTAAGTTATTAACCATGTATATGATAATATTTTACATATAAGTCGGTCTTATTTTAGTTCCATCTTGCATGATTGTTTAATTAATTAATTGTGTGATCGTGACAACACACCCCAAATAAATAAACCATGCAACTAAAAATAAAATAAAAGGAAAGGTATGACCGTGTGATTTTTCTATTGGTTAGTTTATCTAGCAGTTGATAAACTAACCAAAGACCTAGGGGAGAAACACCTTGAACCTTTTGGGTTCGTGTTTACAGCTTTCCACCTGTCCACCTTTGTATCTCCTTGGATTTGTTTAACCTTGGCTCCTAACTTGAGCCGCCTCCACTAGCATGGGAGCTCCATCCATTACATATGTTTTTATATAACTCACAGGGGAGGGGTAAAATGATGTTTTACATAAAAGAAACCTTGCCTGCCTAGGCCCTACATATTAATGAGGAGAAGGCTCGCAGGCTAAAAAATTTAATTTAAATAAAATATTTAAAAGAAACCATTCACATACAAAGGTCTTGGTCTATCTCGTGATCATCCATACATGGAATGATATTTACTCATAAATAAAACGTGATTGCAATTCTTTAATCGTACTTGTTTAATATAAATCACGCATGAATCAATTAATTATCTTTAATTAATCATTCCTTTTTATCATAAACCCTTTTCTAAATTTCCTTGAGATTCTCATCCATCATAATTTTAAACAAAATAAATTCATTTAAAATTATCTTTGTACGTAACTTGTACCTTGGAGGAAACCAGATGAATTATCATTAATAACTACCCAATGTTTAGAAATAAACATTATACAGATGTTAAATTAAAAACATATATATAAAACACTTGTCACGTGTTGTCCCTCAGCTTTACGTCTGCACTATGGTACATGTATCAAGGGATTGTATAATATAATAAATTTTTTTAATAAATTATCATAATTTGGCTGAGTACACGACATGTAGTTCTGACTACACGGTGTGTACTTTTGTTCACCATCCATCCTAAGTACATACCTGGGGACATGACGTCTAGTTGTTCTTCGGAAATCATTGGAGTACACGATGTGTTCAGTGGGGCACACCTCTTGTAGTATCCTCGTTACACGGTTTCAAGCTGGTCAAGCCATGTACGGGGTACACTGTCTAACCCTATCCCAAAGGGACTACACACCGTGTTCAGTGGACCACACAACGTGTAATTCGTAAACCGTGTGCCACCTATTCCTGGTCAACACACGGTGTCATTTAGGACTTATAAATAATCCAACACATAACCTGATTTGGCGAACTAGTCTGATGCATTGAACCTAGACTACACGATGTGTACTGTCGAATACACGTTGTGTATTCTGGTGTGGTACAACCAGGAACATTTGGAACCTCCGTATGAGATCCTCTATTTTATTTTAACCAAATTAAATGAAATATTTGTATCTATAAGGTGAATGAGAAATGAGAGAGGAGGAATAGAACTCGAGATTTAGATTTTAAAGAATTATTAACTTTAATTGAAACAACTAAATTATTAAATGCGTAAATCACTAATGAAAAACTAAATAATTATAATCAATGATACGACCCCTCTGATACCACTTGTAGGTTTCGGGTGCAACATAAGTGCATTAGTGGGTGTACCCAACATTAATTTTAGCATTAACAATGATCAACCTGAGATCCATCATGATAATAAAATGTCGAATCTTCGAAATAGAATGAAGAACAAAAAAGAAAAAAGGGGAATACTGGAACAATAGATAGGATCATAATATGTTGGTTATAATTAATTTAATTAATTGACAATAGTTACCTTGATGGAATTCATTCTTCATTTATGTTTGTGGTCATGATCTGATGTGATCCATCATTGCATTGTAGAATCCAAGTGTAGTATTCCTCTAGCGGTGATCCACATGTGCTCCACGTATCTCTGGATGTTTCCAAAGGGATCTTCAGGTACTAGCATGGGAGGGACATTGATTTCAATGTTCACCTTTGATCACCATGATTCAGTGGAGGAGGATATCTCTCTTGTAGCTTGAGACCGTTCTTGGAAGAAAATAATTCTCTCTTGTCTTAAGATCTTTCTCTATATCAATTGTGCACAACCAAAAAAAATGTCTAGGCTAATGAGAAATATATAATTGGGATTTTTAATTACATAGAATAATAAAATAAATTAATTACTTGAAATCATTTATTCATTTCATTTAATTCTTAGTAATACCCCATGTATAATAATAATAGTTTACTATTTTTATTACCTGATATGAGCCCAGTAAATTAAACCTAATATTATTTCATTAAAATCTCCATGAAAATCCTCAATTACGTTTATTTTTAATATAGAATCAAAAAATATTATTCTGTATTTAATCAAAAAAATCACCATTTAATTATCTTAAATTATAATGAAAAATTATATTCGGGAATATATGCCTTAGAAATTCCCTATTTTTGAATGAGTTCTGACTTTTGAATTTAATATGTGCGGGTCTGATGTCATAATATCCAAATATCTCTGAAAACCCTTTAATTAATATCTCATTAATTTCCTACATTAAATTCTCCGTTAGAATCTAAATCTAAATGACCAATTTAATTCTCCACCAAAATCGATACCCATTTAAAAAGAGAAAAAAATATCGACTTCTATTCACACATCCTCTGTTCTCGCCGGCCTTTCTGTTTCACCTTGGCAGTTGCTTTAATTCATTACATATGATCATTGTGGGAAGTGAACAAATTCCTCTCCACCTCATTAGGGATGGAGAAACCTTAGAGATATATTATCGAAGGAGACCTCCCTGCGGCTGCATGGATTTTTGAATCTGGTTCCGAATTTCAGCGGCGTTCTAGGGGTTCCTCCATTGGTGTGCATGTATTCTAAACCCAGTCGAGATCCAGCCTGCTGGCACCATTTGTGGGTGATTCTTGACCCTGAGGCCAGCATCCCTCATCACAAACCAATCCTGACTGATTTCAGTGCCAGTGGAGATTGAGAGCTTTCGCGTGGATCAATAGATCTTAATATCTTGATCAAATCCCATTGGTTCGAGATTTCTAGACTGAGGAAGGATGGGCAATCGCTTGTTTTCATGCAAGAGATCCATCAGACTGTTCGGGAGCCATTATTGGGGGTTTTCCAATCCAGGTATAGCCCTGTTTGTGTGCAATCTGTAGGGGCGAAGTTGTTCTTCTGTGTTTCTAGATCTGTGGATTTTCTAGTTTAATCATATATTCATGTTCCAGTCATGGAGCTTGTACATGATTCGAGAACCTAGAGTAATCGGATCATCATCAGAACGCGAGTGGAGGAGCACCCCTGGATAGTGGTAATATATCTGGCTTTGTAAGTGTTTCCATTCTTCTTTCCTTGCATTCCAATTTGGCTTCTGATATCATTCATGATTTACCATACTTGGATTATTTCTTGTACTTGATACCATTTTATCAAGATAAAACACGTGAGTCCGATAGTGTTCTTTCAAATAGGATAAAAATCAGTTCTAAACACATTAAATCCATGTGTTATTTCCTAATTTCCATTTATGTTTTATTGATCCTGTAAATTTTTTACATCTCTTTTCTTCTTTAAACAATTAAAAATATGGTAATGAATATTTTATATTATATTCACATTGTTGATTATTCTGTTTATGCTCATTTTATCATTGATGCTACTGATTTCATTCTATCTATTAGTTTGGGATTTTTAATGTGTAGGAATTGGTTTGAAAATTCTGGAACTGCATTTATGAATCTAGAATTTTAATACATATTTGATGTTTGATTCTAGTTTCTTTAATACTCAAGAACAGATCATTGTATTTTGTTTATGAGATGTTTTCAAATCTTATTTCTCAAATCTTTTAGTGTAATGGTGCTCGATTTATCATTGATACTACTTATTTCATTCTAGATTTTAGTTGGGATTATTTATGTGTAGAAATTGTTTTTAAAATTCAGGAACTGCATTTATGAAACTTTAATTTTAATACTTATTTGATATTTGATTATGGTTTCTTGAATCTTCAAGAACAGATCATTGTATTTTTTTATGAGAATTTTTCAATGCTTTTGAATTGATGTAATTTCCCCATGTATGCAATTTTTACCTACCAAT
The DNA here is from genome assembly GCA_963277665.1 of Viscum album. Classification (NCBI taxonomy): domain Eukaryota; kingdom Viridiplantae; phylum Streptophyta; class Magnoliopsida; order Santalales; family Viscaceae; genus Viscum; species Viscum album. The sequence goes on from OY728164.1 coordinate 1,825,848,125, forward strand.
ATTTTTTAGTGTGATAGACACTGTAGGTATTTGTTTTAATTTATACTCTAAAATTATTTGAATTAGTTCTTTATTGTTGGAATGCAATGCATATTTGTTTTCTATTTATCATTTTTATGTCAAAAACTGTAAATAAACAGTGTTTTTGGTTTTTTTGAATTCTAGAAAAATAAGATACTCAATAGATCTTGTGCTATTGCATGAGGACCGTCTCTCGTGTAGGGGAATCTCCACAATTGATAACATGAATTGGATTATATTATATCAAATATCATTTATGAATTCTACCATATTTTATGGTTTATCTGGACGTATTAGATATGATATTCCATCTAAAAAACACGAATATTAGAAATATAAAAATATAAAATTTTAGTACATGACTATAAGGTGAGTTTCAATTTTTTTATTTGAATGTATTAGTATAACTTATTTGTTACGATTTCTTACATTTATTCTTCAAAAGAGAATATTTGAATTTATGATGTTAAACTATTACCACGGTAAATAATTTGGCTTTAAAACATTACACGTAATTGGATTTCATCCATAAAAATAAATTTTATGCATTATATATTTGTTATTATTAAAATATATCAGAAAAATTTATCATTGAAGAATGGTTTTGACAATAACAACCGTTATTCCTGAATTTCAAGACGTGGTATTACTAACTACAAATATTCCTTCTCATAATTAAAAGACTATTACATAATAAAATTGTTTTATAAAAACTTGAGGATACTATAAAAAAGTAATTTACTAATAATTATAATGTCGAGATTATTTAAATAATGGATATAATATGTTTATATAATTTAATATAAGTCATTTCATCCATAATTTGTTTAAATTTAGTAAATAAGAATGATAAAAGGTAAAATATGTCTAAATTATACAAATAAAAATTTATTTTGGGACACAAGTATTGGATTGTAAATAATGAAAAATTTAAAAAACAATGATAATGGATTTTTTTGAATAAATTGCAAGAATGTAATGTCATTTTGTTTGAGTTTGTTTGACAAAGGCGATTTTCATGATTGTGACTCCATCTATCAAATATATTGAAACGAAAAATCATGAATTTTTATTCCAATTCTTTTCGAGGAATAGTATTTTTTGGTCAGGAATGAGACGTTTTTAATCGAAATTATTTTATTAGAAAGTATAACATTTTTTACTCAAATGATTAAAAGGTGATGTTTTTTAATTGCCCCATTTTTATATGTTGATTTGAATTTTGTGTGTTTTATTATTTATATTACTATATATTTCTTTGTTAGTTTATTGTTTGTACTTATAGTTGTTTAGAAATCTATTTTAATTAATTTTTTGGTATTTTTAGATTGATTTCTTATGCGTGCATAATGAAGGGGATTGCAGTTCAGTAGCAATATGTACAAGATCATCAAAATGGAGATAAGCATTTTGTTTTCTAATATAATTGATAGATGTGAAAATATAAAAACTTTTATACGACCAAAAAATCAAGATTAAATCTAACAGTATAAGTTTTCAATGGAAGTCATAAATCAATACATATTAAGAATATTTGGCAATGTTGAAGATCAGAATAGTCCCAGATTGCATCTTGTCTTTGAATCTTTCGACTATACTCCTGAAGAATGATTTAAAAAGAATAAAATGTTATATGATGAAAATTATTCAAATGGTCTTCTAAGTGAAAAATTAGTAATGATTTTTTAGTGAGTGTTTTACTCATTCTTCACTTAGAAGACTACATAATTATCATCATATAATATTTTATTCTTTTAAAAATACTCTGTAAGACTGTAATCAAAAGCTTCGGAGACAATATGCAATTCATTATTATTAAGATTTTCAATATTTCCAAAAATTATTAGAATGTATTGTTTTCTGAATTCCGTTGAAAAATTATACATGTATATTGAATTGAGATTTTTTGGACCTATAAATGTTTTTACATTTACACATCCAGCAATTCTGTTTGAAAAAAATCTTATTCCACATTCTGACAGTCTTGTACATATGACGTTGAAACAATAAACCCCGACATTACACACATTCAATCAATCCAAAATACTCAAAAATATAGAAAATTAGAATTTGAAATAACTCTAAATACAAACAATTATCGATTAATAGAGAAATATATAGTAAAATAACAAGTTGAACACATAAATGTAAAATCATTAAATAAAAATGGGGCAATTAAAAAATGATATCTTCTAATCATTAAGTAATAAATGTCACATTTTAAAATGAGATCATGTCAATTAAAACATCCCATTCTTGAATATCGCATTTGTGATACGAAACCAGATCCAATGATAGTAGAATCATTTTTTTATAAAATAATCTTTTTTTCATCCCTTTTTGATGTTTTTTTGAAAATATTTAATTATTTACCATATAATATTTGTGTTTTTAAAATATTTTTTATTATTCAATTTATTCATATTTTATCCCATTGAATTTTTATTTTCTAAATCTAAATAAATTATGGATAAAATGACATAAAATAAAATTATATAGATGGATTATATTAGTTTTTTCATTAATCTTGGAATGATTTCAATTATTAAATTAATCTTTTCATAGTATTCCTAAGATTTTTATAGTAAAAATTTATTTTTTAACTACCTTTTAAATATGAGATCATGTTTTTAATTCGTAATGTCAAATGGCTTGAGATTCAATGATATGGGTTAGGAATTGTTGAAACTATTTTTGAATGATATATTTTAATGATAACAAGGAATGCATAATAGTCATTTTGTGGATGAAATAGAAGCACAGGTAATGTTTGTAAGACCAAATTTTGTGGAAGATATAATGTTTGTATTTAATGTCACTATGTAATTTATTTGAAATTATTTCTTGTTCGTTTTTTGATGTTTGATGTTAATTATTCAAATATTTAATAAAACAATATAGTCTTTTATGCCCTCGTTATTTTATATTTTCAATACCATGTCATTTTTCATCAAGGTAACAGCATGATCCAATACTTGTTTTCCTAGGAACCATATATCCTATTGATGTTGTGATAATTTTATATTACATATTTCAATATCAGGCTTCCTTATAAAAGTTAATCGTTAAACATCACAAATTGTAATATTTCTTTTAAAATGATACACAAATACATTAAATATCAATTAAATTGCACTAATATATTCAAATACAATGATTTCTTTAACTAGATAGTGTTAATATTTGCTGTTTCAAGCTAAAAAAGTGCATGAACTCCACAACGGTGTCCACCACATCGAAATCCTTGTCATTTCAAGCTCAGAAAGTCCTTGTTCTCATGTTGCATCATTCACTACCATCCTCGAGTATGTGTGCTTGTTTTAAATGGGTTATCGTAGGCTGATTTTGATAGAGAATTAAATGGATGATTTGGATTGAGATTTTAGTGGAGGGTTTAATAGACGAAATCATGGAGATTTAAATTAATGCTTCACCTGATGTCATTGAGACATATGGAATGAACATAAAACACTGTATGTCCCACATTTCTCATGCTCTCTTCATGTTATCATCCTATATTATGTCTCATTGTTCATGTTTATGATTGTGATCCCTTTTATGTTCCATTGATATGTCTATTGTCTAACATGTATTATTTTCTTCATGTTATTCTATATTTATTCCCTTACTGTGCGTTACAGCTCACCCCTTCTCTTATTAATGTTCATAGGTTATCCCAAAGAGTTTTAAGTACTAAGGAATACTATGATCTTGTTAAGGAAGTTTTCAATAAAGATGATGTATTCTATTTGTATGTTTTTATGTAATGTACCTAATTCCCAAAGACAGTATACTTATTGATATTTTTATTTGTATTTAGTGTAATCTTATATAATAAATCATGTACTAATGTGTAATAAATATCATGGTTGTTATAGAGGGGTCTTCCTATCTTGTGTAAGACCTTAGGCTGATGCCATAAATTAACACCAGAGAAGCCTTATTCTCCTATGCCAAAGCCAGTAGGTTGCTACCAATATTTTCCCTTATTATCTCTCACTTCCCTCCAACATTTAAAAACTTCCTTCATTCTATTCTTTGTGTGTGATCCCTAAGAAACAACTATGGGGTCCATGACAAACAAACCAACTATAGAGGTTGCTTTCAAGGCGATGATTTCTACTGTAATGACCCTTTCTAGTGGTTCCTCCCTTTTGAAATGTTATTTCCAGCCTGTAGTGGTGCCAAAAGCTCTATCACTTTCCCCATGTTGAGAGAAAAATATTGTTCTCAAGGTCGAAGAATGAAAACTGATTACTGTTGATGAATTCCTCTCTCAATGTAGCATCATTCATAGGATACAAAATACAAAAACAGAACCCATGCCTAAAAGAATGAGCCTTTGAAAAGTATCTAAAAAGGGTTAAATAAACTATTTCTATAACAGGCCATACATGAAGGTGATTGGAGACAAATAATTGAAGTTTTTTGAGATTAAATCCAATAAGATTGGAAACAGGACTACCCTGGACAAGAGGCATGTCAAGAAAAATTTTGAGAATGTAGACTCTGAAAAGTATGCAATGGGGATGATAAACCAGAACCCCACTCCAAATTGAAGGTTCTTAGAAATCACATAACTTCAAACTGGTGAAAGAGGAACATTTTTGTGTACTCGACCAATGTGTAACATCTTGACCCTGGTACCACACACCAGTGCCCCGAATTGGTCAGTCACATGACCTCAAGAACACCTCCATGTATGTCTAATGCTGTCGACTAGACGTGAGAGTCTATTATCTGTCCTGAGGAGACTATACCCTATTTTTTCATCAGAGTAATACACTATCAGAAATAATTAACAATAATAAACTAAATAACCAAATAATATAATAGTCAGAATAATACCTGTATCAAAAGATGTCCAAAACTGGAAATACCATATCAAAACTGAACAATAGATTTGTCACACAAATGTACATGCCAAGTGTCAAAATGAAACCCAAAAGTAAAGACACTAAAAACTCCAAAGTGGCCATCAAACCATGTACGGTTCCCTCATATATGCTCCATCCTCAAAATAGAAATCTAACATTAGGTTCTTGCCATTTTTTCTTTTCTAGAAAACACAAAACTACTCAGGTACAGATCAGGCAGCTCGAGTATGGTGTCAGTACAACTCAGTAGGACACAGTAAAAACCTGGTTCTTCCTTGGACGTATGAGTATTTTTTTCATTTCCATGTTGTTTTTGAAAAGGTAGGGAAAAACTAGGCATGTACCTGTATTTTTTTTGGTTACACATCGTGTACTCTGAGTACACATCGTGTATGTCTTGGCCATGTAATGGCCATACATGGCATGTGGGGATGTCGAAAAGGGATAGAATATTTACCATGTACTACCTAGTACACGTTGTTTAGTCATGTCAGAAAGACCTAGGAAAATTTATCTTCCCAATGAACAGTAAAAGAACCCACACGTCATGTAGTTCCAAGTACACGCCGTGCATTTTATTTCTTCCACTATAATGGGAAGTAGCCTCATTTTTAAAGAGGGATGAAACCCTCATTATGGGTAATGTGAACAACATCGATTGATGAGAATTCTACTCTAGATTCGTCATCTGAACCCCGATTCGAACGTCTTTGGATCCCTTCGAACCCCATCGGTATGCTCTCGATTCTCCTTGAGGCGTTATTCATGATATCTCTTCTCGACCAAGTTACCCAGGGTTGAGCATTTTTATCATTTTTTAGATCTACCCCATTCTAGACCAAATTAGAGGCCAATACAGTATGAGGAAAATCATACGAGTACGAGGAAGGTGGTGAATACTTTGTTTTGTGTTTTCATAGATATTTGGGGGTTGAAGCTTTTAGCGCAATGGCATGTTTTTGAGAGGAACCCACTTATTACATTTTAAATTTATTATTAGACATTGTGGGATGATTTTGGGTATTCCCTTACCTATTACACTTGAGGGAGGTCGGGTGAGCGGTCGTTCCCCATTGGGTTATCTTGGCTGAGGGTGCTAAAATAGTTTTAAATGAATTTTCTTGATTTATATTGATATGTCTAAATTATTTAAGCACAATTAAACTATTTGGAGGCATTCAAGACATCAATGTAATATTATAATGATTGTTTGAAGTGTCTAATTCAATCTTCTAAATTTCATTGGATTATTTAATGTGATGTTAAAATTGTATGTATATATGTAATTGTTGAATTTCATGTGATGGGACCCTTAGGGTTGTGTTTTCAATTTTGTAGTGGTTCCTCCCTTGATAGTTACGGTTTAGGTATTATTGGTTTCGATGTGCTTTCTATAGGAAGTCACACAGAAGTTGAGGAGCCTTCGGGGGATATTGGTGAGAATATCGGGTTGGGGGTTGAAGGTCTCCGTGATTGAGGCCGTGGGCCTGGATTATTATTTGAAGATAGACTTCTTGGTTCCTCTGGTTGTTATGCCAAGGACGTGAGCTTTTGAGTAGGGGTCCACTGGACCGGGTTACTATAATTTGGGTGTGCCTTCAGGATGTCGAAACTTTGAGACACACTATGTTAGGAGGAACATGGTTCCAGGTTATATGATTGAGGTGGAACCTGAGGGTTTACATTGACCTTGTGACTATAGGAGTACATTGGGCCGTGGGACAATGAATTTCTTTGCTTCAGAGATTCTGGCGTTAGCCAAAACAGGTGACAGTCCCTGGTGGCTGAGCACCAGTGGAGGTTGGGATTATTTATTACATCGCATTGTTTACTTTATTAGAGATTTATGTCTGTATAAACACTTATACTAGGTCTTCACCATTGGGTGATATCCTACTGAGATTTGCCTCACTCACTACATGGGCCTTTCGAGACACGTGTAGACATTATGATTTTATGTATAGGTAAAATACTCGCTTTAGGTCCTATATCATAGTACTATTTGGTATGGAGACTGGTATGGATCTTGAGGGCATGCCTAGGTGGAGTTTATTTCTGTTTAGCTTTCATTACTATATCAACATGCTTACTCTTATATCTACCTACTGTTGGTTAGCCATGAATGCCTTTGTACTTTGACATGCATTACCTTCTATAGAAGCATGATTTGTTTGTTTTTTATTTGTTTCAAGTGGTTTCCAACATGTTGTTCTGTTTACTTTTCATTGCTTTTGATTTTATACTGCTTCTGTTGTTTATTGTTATTGGATGTGCTTCTGCTTTTCGAGTCCGGCTTGAGTCTATTGAGTCATTTGAATTCTTCTTCATGTTATATTATTATATTCGGACCAATACCATTTTCTATTACTAGAGGGTATAGCCTCCCTAATATACCTGATGACACAGTTGCTACTAGTCAGTAGCCTTTGTCATTTTTGGAGGTGTGCCTAAGATCAGTAACACCCATCCCATTTAGAACTATTCCAGTGACTATTCGGGTTGGGACATTACAAAGTGGTATCATATGAGTTCCTTTTACCTATTTTATTGGTATTACTGTTTAGGATTATGATAGATTTGAGATATGATGTTGTTGGAACTGCATTTCAAACACGTGCATGGGTGCGTCAAGCCCCATGTGCGAGGGATGAATTGAGTTACCATGGGTGTGTCATGCTATTTTTCTTTTTTCTTAGATGACAGTTTATATGATTTCCACCTTGGTAGATCACTTGATTTGTGATGGTTAATGATTTTGGTATGTGAACCTTGACCAGTTCCATAAGAGTGAATTGGACCTTTGCCCGGTATTGCAAGGCATGGTTTCTTGAATTTTGATAGGCACATTTTTGGGGTATTTCAATTTCAAATATACATTAATTCTCTATGAAGTGATAATTCCATATGAATGATATCAAATTCTATAATGTGATAGAATTTCTTGTTTTATGCAATGTGATCTATCATTCTTTATATATTTTAGAATTTCATGTGGCGGGGGGATTTGGGGTTGACTCTTATAAGAGAAGATATATTTTCTGGTTGAGGTTATGTTGATCACTAGAATTGAGCGACCTGGTCGTTGTTTTGAGGTAATGATGGATGTCAGGGTGGGCGTGGCCTAAGGTACTTTTGATACATGGCTCTATTAAGGGCAGGAAAGGAGCCCATGATGCTGGGATGTCGTGGGGCATGGTTGCGAAAGGGGAGAGTAAGGGTAGATATGCATTGTCACTTTACTATTTTCCTTATCTATGTTATATATATATATTGTTATATATATGGGTTGTCTGGATGTTTATGGTATTAAATGGGTTCCTTCTAGAAGGCTCTATGAAATGCTAAGTGGGTGATGGTACAGTGTCGCAAGAGCATGACCAGGTTCAGACCCCTTAAGGGCAGACAATGAATGAGTCATAGGTACAGGCTCTGGGGATGGATTAGATTTTGGATCCAGTGCAGGACGAACTACATTTGGGTTTGATATCATTCAGACTGTGGCTCAACAAGTAGTTTTGATCTAGTCTGATACATGTTTTGCAGGGGATCAGTGGAGGAGTGCAGGGAACAAATCCCTCTATGGATTACCTTACTCGACAGTTCCAGTCATAGCACCCTCTACTTTTTCAGGGTGAGGGTGGTCCACAGGTGGCTGAGAACTTGATAGAGAGATTGCAGATTATATTCGAGTAGCTAGAGATGCCTCTATGGTGGAGGGTCATGTTGGCTATGTATATGCTGTGAGGACCGACAAAGCACTAGTGGGATGTGCAAGTTCCGGCTCGCATACATGAGGGACTGGCTTAGAAGAGATTTGAGGAAAAATTCTTCAAGAAGTTTTTCCCGAAGATGATGAGAACAGAGAGAGCTTGGGAGTTCTTGAGTGTTCAATAATATGACATGTTCGTTATGGACTATACAGCTGCTTTAACTGAGTTGTCTCGCTTCACACCTGATATGGTAAGCGATAAAACCTCAAGGTTGAGACGCATCGAGGATGGCTTACGACAAAACATTCAGGTATAGGTAAACATCTTTAGAATGGTCTCGTTATCAAAGTCGGTGAATCAAGATCTTATCCCTAAGGGAAACCTGATAGAAAGGTCTCACTTGGGCTAGGCGGTGGCTTCATGTGGTGGTTCAGATGGCAAGAAATGAGGTCAGGATGAGTTCCATTAGGGTGGTCCAACCAAAGACTCGTCAAGACCACCTTGTGGTTGTTTAGTAGTGGTTTTCTTTCCATGTGGGCAGTCAGGGTATGTGCAGACTCAGTGTGATAATCCTCTATTGGAGTGTCGAGCGTGTGGACAGGTCGGAAATCTAGAGAGGGTTTGCTTGAAGCCATCTCAGATAGATGACATACAGGGACTGAGGCAGGCACATGCTTCAGAGGTTGATTTTGGATCGGTACCAGGTGAAATTAGTCGAGGCTCAGCTACATGCTGAGGATGAGATAGAGACAGAGAGACCTCGCTGAGGGGTCAGTGGCCAGGGACTGGTGAAGCTCCGCAGGGAGGACAAGCTTCAGACAGCCGAGTGTCAGGCCAGGTGCACGCTGTGGAGCAGATTGGTGAGCCGACGATAGTCAGAGGTGCTCCATGGGCATGGCCGCAGTTGTTTATACATTTTTTGGCATGGTTTATTGAGGCATGTCCATTTTGTTTGCACGAGATGCACAAGATGTATTTGGACTGACTAGATGCTGGTTAGTGGGTTGAAAACATTTTGGGTGTGTGATTATATATATGTATGAGATTTTTTTCATTAGGGGCATCATAGGATTCATGTTTTGAGATGCCTTGGGAATCGGGTCATGCATGAGATGCAGGTTACATGAGGTTCCTTGGGAATCGGTGCATCAAGGATGTGATTGTGTTTGAGGTGCAATGTAACGTGTTGTTTTGAGTATCCATGGGATGAAAGATCTCGTTGTTCCATGAGTTCCATGGGCTTGAGGCGGGTGTCAATACAGTGCGGGATGTGAATGGGTGTCAGAAGTGACATAGGAGCACCTGATGAGGTGCATGTGTGATGAAGCATCACAGGAGGACCATGGGTCCAGAAATTGTATTTGGACCTTTGTTGGATTTGAGATTTAGTCTGAAATTATTCCAGAGTGTTTTCTTCACCACCCCCGGAAGGAAAATTCAGGGATGAACTACATTAAGTGTAGAAGTTTGTAATAAGCTTTTTTTCCTTTGAGTCACGAGTCTTTTTTTTCTTTTCAGGGTTATTTTTGAGAAAATAGAGGAAAATGGGAAAGTACTAGAATTTTTTGGGTTACACACCATGTACTCCGAGTATACATGGTGTTTGTCTTGGAATATAACGTTCGTACATAGTGTGTGGGGTTTTTGTCAAGGGAGGGAGGTTTTACAGTGTACATGTCATGTACTACCTAGTACATGTCGTGCATTCATATCGACAATACCTAGTAAAATTCGGGTGCCAAATGAACAACAAAAGAACCCACACGACATGTAGTACCAAGTACACATCGTGTATTTTATTATTTTCTTTCTAAAATAGGTAGTAGCCTCGTTTTTGACAGAGGAACAGAACCCTCGTTTCAGGAAACGCGAACAACAATGTTGGATGAGAATTATACTCCTGATATGTCATTCAAACCCCGATTCGAATGCCAGTAGATCCATTAGAACCCCATCAGTAAGATCTCAATTATTCTTGAGCCATTCTTCATGATTTATCCTCTTGACGAAGTTATTGAGGTTTGATCATGATTGATCATTTTGTGGATCTACCACATTCTTGAACGAATTAGAGGCCGCTACTGGATGAGAAGATCATACAAGTACGAGGTAGGTGGTGAATACTTCGATTTGTGTTTTCATGGATATTTGGGGGTTGTGGATTTTAGTGCAATGGTGGGGTTTTTGAGAAAAAACCCTCTTATTGCATTTCAAATTGATTATTATACCTTTTGGGATGTCATTGCGTATTCCCTTACCTGTTACGCTTGAGCGAGGCTGGGTGAGAGGTCGTTGCTCATTGGGTTATCTTGGTCGGAGGTGCTAAAATGGTTTTAAATGAAATATAATTTTCTCAAATAGGATGAGGTTTGAGCCCTTTTTTGAAATTCAATCATGAAATCGTCTTTTGAAAAATTGGGTGAGAAGTAATCCATTATAATCTGCATGATAGATTCCAATAAAACAAACCCAACGGATGGACAAAGTGATCAGCGAAGAGAAAATGAAAAAAAGTAGGAAAATTTTTCATTTCAACCCCTGAAAGAAAATTTAACAGTACGATTGCTCAAAGAGAAGTGTCACCCCATGCAAAGGGGTTGTACCGTGCTGGTGGAATAATGAGGGAGAACACTCCTCTCTAACACCTAATAATGTAGAAGGAGAACTGAATGATAGTTTCCAGCACATCTATCTCTCTTTCGAGCCACCCACCCGAAAATGCTAGTGATGATATCACATCATGTCAACTTGATGCAACACAACTCAAGATAAAAAACACTACACAAAATCAAAACAAGGAACCCATATGTTTATAAAATACAAATGACTGGATGATGGGTGTCCTCTTTTGAGGAATCCTACCCAAGAGTACAAGAAAAAATCAGCACTGCAACCAAATGTGATGAAACATAATTCCATACCCTTAGATACTTCTACAATCCATCAACCAAATAGATGTAGAGAAACATGAAAGTAAACAAAAATTCACAAAAAAATCCATACATCACATGAAAAATCATCAATCCACTTCGACGTCTATCAACCAATGCCAAATGGACCAAACAAAATCGGTCACGAATCCAACTGTAGAGGCTCCAAGAAGTTCACATGTGCATCCAACAAGAAACAAAATTCTCTAGTCACCACCCCAATAAGGATCCAATCCCCCAATATGAAACCATATTCGTCTCTAGAGGCATTCAATATCTCCATGTCATATTATGTTGATTATTTGAAGTGTACAGATTGATTATAATTTGTTGCTTAAATTGTATGCATATATGTAATTTCTTAATTTCATGTTCTGGAACCCTTGGGGTTTTGTTGGGCGTGGTTCGGATTTTCTTGAGTGATGTTGATCACATGTTGGGAATGGCTCGAATTTCTTTGGGTGGTTTGACCCCGAGATTGGGTGTCATGGACATCGATTTGAGGCAGTGTCTTTAAATTTGGGCATGATCTGGGATACTTGGATGACATGACCCTCAGATTTCAGTGACATGGTCATAGAGACATGAGGTGTCAGAGATGGTGTGTCTTATGTTATATTTGGTGATTGTTTCTCACCCGTGATGGTCAAAGAACCGATTTGAGTTATCTGTGCACATGTAGGATCCTTGATGTTGAGGTTTTGACAGCTCGTGTAGGTAGAGGCCCCCGATAGTTTCTTTTTAGGTATTATCGGTTTGGGGGTGCTTACCGTAGGAATCCACGTGGTAGGTGAGGAATATTTGGGGGATAGTGGTGATACTATTAGGTTAGGGGATGGGGATTGTTGTGATTGAGGATGTGGGCCTAGATTATTATTTGAATACATATATCATTATTCCTCTGGTTTTTGTCCTAAGGGTGTGGGCTTTCGAGTAGGGATCCCTGGGACTAGGTTACTATTATTTGGGCGTGCATTTGAGATGTCAGTACTTTTAGACACGTGGTGTCATAAGGCACATGGTACCAAGTTTTATGATTTAGGGGGAACCTGAGGGTTCACTGGGCCCATGTGACTACAGGAGAACCTTGGGTTGTGGGCCAAGGACTCTCTTTGCATCAGAGATTCCGGCATTGGCCGAAGCAGGTGAAACTCCCTGGTGGATACTAAGCACCAGTGGAGGATTCATTTATTTATTACATTGCACTTTTTACTTTATTAGAGATACATGTATGCTTAAACACTTATACTAGGTACAAACCATTGGATAATGTCCTGGTGAAATTCTTCTCACACCCTACACAGGCCCTTCGGGACGCGTATAGACTTTATGGTTTTATGTACAGATAAATGATCATCTTTTGGAGCGGGATCATAGTACTGTTTTCCATAGAAACTGGTATTGACTTTGAGTTCTTTCCTAGGTGGTGTTTATTTTTGTATATCTTTTTTTACTGTATCAGCATGCATAATCTTATATGTACCTACTGTTGGTTATCCATGGGCACCTCTGTACTTTGGCATACATGATCGTCTATGGATGAATGACTATTTTTATTGGTAGTAGTATCAAGTGTTATCCAACATGCTGCTCTATTTACTTTCCACTGCTTTTGTTTCTATACTACTTCCTCAGTTAATTGTTATTGGATGTGCTATCACATTGCGGGTCTGGTTTGAGTCCGTTGAGCCATTTTTATTCCGCTTCATGTAATATTATTATACTCGGCCAGTACCATTTTTTATTCCCAAAGGGTATAGACTCCCCAATATACCTTCTTACACCCTCGTTGCTAGTCGGCATCCTTTGGCATTTGGGGAGGTGCGTGTATATTCAGTAAAACCTGACTCATTTGGCACTGTTCGTGTGGCTGTTCGGGTGGCTGTTCGGGTTGAGACATTAAAGGCATAACCAATGACATCTAAAATAATATCTAGTCAAAACAGTGTATGTAGTTGTATAAATAAATAAGTACAATTCATAAGTAAATAGTTATCACATTATCATTTATTCTTTACTTAACCACAATAACTGTCGGGTTCCCAAGGACACCTGTACCTCAACACCTTCTTTGGATCATGCCGGAGCCTGATGTATTCTCAAGTGAGGTCATATCTCGGAGTGCTTTTGTTACCATTATTAAATTCATACTTTAATTCCCATGTAACCATTCATACAACAAAAAATAGAATGGCCATGTTCTCATCCTTTAATTCATACTTTAATGAACAAGTTACCATTCATACATCACTCATTAGAATGACCATGTTCCCTTTGATTAATTCATACTTGAATGATCATGTTTCCATTCATACACCACTCATTATAATGACCATGTTCCTATTCTTACATCACACATTAGAATGACCATGTTCCCATTCATTAATTCATATTCGAATGACCATGTTACCATTCATAAATCATACATTAATTCAATAATTAATTATCCACACAATTTATATTACTTATTCAACAATGAATTAAGCACAATAATTTCTTTATTTGACTCAACAATTAACTCATCTAATAAATAAAATTAATTAATTCCACATTAAATTAATCACTTCAATTCCTGTAATGGACCGAACCTTCGTGGTCCATTAATTTTTCAAAATACAATGTTTGGGGTGTTCTAAGATACAACAGTAGCTCATTTCAAGTGTTTTCCAAATTTCCCATTCTTCGATCGATGAGTCAGGGAGTCGGTGAACCAGACATCGTTAGGTCATGTTGGTGGCTTAGCATTGACAGCTCAACATTGTTAGCTCATCTTCGGTGACTCACTGTCAGTGGCTCGCTGTCAGTGGCTTGTTGTCGGTGACTCACCCATTGGTGACTCATTTCCATTTTTCCCAGTTTTTTCAATTTTATTTGATGTAAGTCAAGTTTAAATACTTATTGGGAATTTATAAAGTCAATCCAATGGATATTAATTATATCATTAATATCCCATTTCTCGGGAGACATTGAGATAGTAAAACCACGTGTTGTTGGCCACAATCCAAATTTAATGGAATTTGAAACGGTTTCCTTTCATTGATATTGGATCTGACCGTTCTAAATCAAGACCTTATCTTCCCAGTGTGTCTTTATTTTCTCCTTGTGTGTTGATACCCTTTCTTCCCCAGATGATCTGTGCACCTGTTTTGTAACCCCCCTCTTCAGTTTTCCATGGAATCTCCTGCTCGCGCGAGCCCTCTGCTTTGGCGTAAGGGTGAGTTTTGGTCACCTGTTGTTCCAAGTAGGGGTTCTATTATCTCTATTTAATTGTATATCATTAGGGATGATCATAGTAAGGTTATTTTTTTGAATAACTTCTGAATCCAACTTTTAACAAAGATAAATGATATTGATGAAATGTGGACATGATAATGGGTTGGGAGTTGATTGATTTTGATGGCTTGTTTTATTTGTTAACATTGTTTATTATGTGATCTGTTGTGGCTGTGGGGCCTCTGAATATCATGACTATTGGTGGCCTTTTCCTGCGCATGGGTTATGATTTATAACTATTGTAGTTTCCCTAAGGTTAATTTCGGTAAATATCAATCTGATTAATCACATACACTTGGTTAAACAAATGGATGCAAAAGTATGAAACCCTTGTGTGGTCACCCCTTCTTATCAAAGTGGAATTTAAAGAACAGTTTTGGCCATATCTGAATACACATTGTTTGATAGGTGTTGATTTGTGTTGTGTTATTTTGGGTTTTGTGGCTTCTGTAAGTTTAGGTGGTGGTAGATGTGTGATTGTGTGTATGGGCAGAACGGGAAGTGTGATGGTATCTTACGTTGATAGATTGATTGATTGTGGAATAGAAGGACTTTTTATGCAGTGGGACTAAACCTGGGCAGTGGTTGGGTAATGATACTACAGGACCGGGGTGTGTCATGATTTCATGTTGTGAGTGTTAGAATGAGTTCCCTTACCATTTTCCATTCTTTCATTGTTTGGATTGGGCAGTTGTTGGTATGGTTGCTTCACCATATAATGTTTGCAGTGTTTGGTAGTGTAAAGATAGGTATGGCAATAAAAAAATGAATAATTTGATAATGTAGAATGATCATTGGTTAAATGAATTAGTTGGGGTTATGGTCAACTTGGGTCTTGTAGTGAAGCGACGTTCATGTGATCGTCATTCGTAGTGGTACGTGCATGTAGGGTTAACAAAAAAGGTGGTTTTGAGTGGGATGGTTGTATGTTTGGAATCACATAGGATGGGATGAGTGTTTTTTACCTATATATATAAACTTGTAGTTCCTTATGTTTTCTATATGAACCCACCCGTGTTGAACACAATGTGCCGAACACCCCCATTGTTATGGGAGAGGGTGTCTTTCCCAACATCCTGGTGAGAGGATGGATTGTTGGTTTCTAACATTACCTTGCTCCCTCTTCAAGGCATTAATCACCCGAAACTCTTTGGGCAGGCAGTAATGGATTGAGGTTCAATGCCAGACTTATGGTATTTTCTATGTGAGAGGTGGTTTATTTTTCCGGTGTCTTCGGGATGAGACCCAAAAAAATTTTGGTGAGACGTGTGGTTATTATGGACCATGTGTCTATGAGGAGGATGTGATATGGTGTGGGTATCAGGTTTATGCAGGCCGGTTATGAAAGTGGGGCTTGTGGAAGTGTGTGGTAACATTAGTAAGTTCGTCGTTAGGGATGAGTAGTTAACCAATGGGAGGTGGTGTGGGGTACCCAAATATCAATTTACTTACTACATTATATTACTCAACTTGCGTTATTTGGTGAACGGGACTTGGTGAGGTTTGGGTGGATAATATACGTTATTAGGTGCTTTTCTGTTTCGGTCTTTTTATCACAGGGCCATTAGTATGCTTCTCCCACTTGTGCATAGGTGACTTTGGTTTTCCCAACTGAGTATACTCGTATGCTCACCTTACATATATAAAACTATTTTCAGGTTTCTAGTGAGATTACATGGACCGTACAAGACCTTACTGGCCCAGACATTGGGGGAAGTTTTTTTGTTGCTACTTATCTTTTCTTTTAGTTCATACCTTGGAGTTTTCTTTGTATTTTTCTAGCAGTTTTACTTTGAACATGCATGTGAGAGGAATTTTGGAGTCCTTATATATGTGTGTCTTTGAGTTGTTCGAGGTTGATACATCTTATCTCTCGATCGTGGTTATTGTAAAAAGGGAGATACCTCCCATTTTTGTGAGATTTCTCAACCCTTGGAGTTGATCGCCACCCTTGGGCATATTGGTGGCGGGACACGGGGGTCATTATCTCTCCATTATCTTGAGGAAGGAAGGTCTCGAAATATTTCTATACCTTCCCTCATCTTGAAGTTTGCTGGTCATGACATAATTGTATCAGAGGTGATGTTTGAGAGGTAGGATGGAGTTTGGAGTTGGGCATAATGACGATTACATGGTTTGTACGGAAATAGTGTTGGGTGGTCTTGGTGAGTGACATAGGCCAGAGAAGACTTGCTAGGACATGATATTTTAGGGATTCATGTTATCTGATGCAACGACTCTGAGCTTATCGAATGACCAAGTGAGGCTACACTATTTTTAGAGTAGATACCCTACTAAAGGTACATGCATCATGATGACTTCTGTTCTTTTATTTTTGGGCATTTTCAAGAAACTAAAATAAACAATGACTTAAATGAGTCCTTAATAAATTCCATGATACTTGGGCTTAGGAGTTCCTTGTTTTCCTTTTAGTTATGGATCCCGGATGTCACTCGCATGTGGTATGAGTAGTGGTGGGTAAGCAAGCTTTCCCAGTTGAAAGGTGGAGGGTCAATCCAATGGAGGAGGATAATCAGTGGAAGAAGATGTTGTGTGCCTTCCAGTGACAGACTCTAGGAAAGTACGAGGGTAGTGTATCGGATAGGGAGACAGAGATTTGGCTCGAGGAGATAGTGATCACTTTCAGCTTGATCTGGGTTCTGAAAGAGTACTGGGTTCCAATGGCGGTGATCTAGATGAGGGGAGAAACACGTTAGTGGTGGACACTTTGCCTCGGGGAGAGGAAGGATACCGATGTTTTGTTGGTCGACTTTGGGAAGGAGTTCTAGGCAGAATTCCTTTCTTCCACCATGATGGTCGAGATTAGGTAGGAGCTACTCTCCCTCTAGCATGGGAGTATGTCAGTGAGATAATTGTGGATCAAGTTCAAGTATATCCTACATTTTTCTCCGAATATCATTCCGGATGAGGAGTCGTGGGTGAGGCTCTTAGAGGAGACACTATGTCATTCTCTTGAATATGAAGTTACTCCCTTAACCCTACTGGCATACTTGTAGATTTAGAAGAATGATTATGTAGTGGAAAGGATGAACTTGAAAGGAGGTATTTCATGGTAGGGAAGTTAACTAAGCTCTCTAAAGGGGGAAATCATCACTAGAAAGTCTCTGATGTGAGGGACTTCAATGATTCAACCAGTATGGAGCCGACCCCAACTGTTTTAGTTCTGAACCTTTGGTCCTCTCCCTTTTCCCATGAGCCTGGGGATGAGGGGTTTTCCTTTGGAGGATGTGGGAACCTCCAAGAACAGTGAATGATACGATCTGAGGAAGGTGGAGGTGGGAAGGTTCAATTCTCAACTCAACAGTAGTTGCCAGCTAGGACTTTCCAACAGTACGGACAATAGTCCCTTGCTTCCTGAGGGGAAGAAGATACAGGAGAATTACAACCTCAGGGTGCTCCTTAGGGACCTCGAACAGGGCGTGGTAGGGGAGGCAGTCGACAGATGAGGGGCAGAGGAGTTGGGTGTGGGTAGTTGCACATTATAGAGGCAGCTGTTCTAGCTGGTTCAGATATCGTTCAAGGTACGCTTAGTTTGTTTAGTACGCTTGCTTTCGCCTTGATTGATTTAAGAGATTCACACTCCTACGTTTCACTCGGTCTATCTCATTCTCTAGGATTGGACATAGAGATACTTTCTGTGCCCTTGGTGTTGAGTACACCAGTCGGAGGTCATACCATCTTGTTTGATTTTTACTACGGATTTAGACTGATGTTTGGCTGTATTAGTCCAGTGGGGATCTTTATCTGCTACAGATGAAACCATAGAGTGTTATCCTTAACATCAACATATTGTACTCTGTGTGTGCTGTTATCGGTTGCCTCCCGAGAAGAGTCATGTTTTCAAAGGTGAAAGGCCAGCATGTAGATTTTGTTGGTGAGTGGAGCTATCAGTGTGATGCTAGTGTATGGAGCATCTTCTTTCCTTGTTAGCCAACTGTTAGTGAGATTGATGGATGCTGAGATGGTGGATGTCCTGGGATAGGTTGTGATTGTACCCCCTTGACGTGACGTTGAGTTTGGAATAGAATTACAACCCAGTGCTAATCTCATATCGATGACTCCTTATCTGATGATTCCTTTAGAGTTACGAGAGTTGCAGATTCCCATTGACGATATGATGAAATGTTTTTCATCTTAACCCTTGTTTAAACATGGTGTGCTCCAGTCTTGTTTACGAAGAAGGAAGACGGTGGTCTGAGGCTATGAATACACTACTAGAGACTAAATCAGGTAACTCTAAAGAACCATTACATTCTCCTAAGGATAGATGATATTTTTTCTAGCTAAGGGGGGAATGTTAGTTTTCCAAGATCGGTCTATATTATGGATATCATCTGTTGAGGGTGACATCTTGAAGACTTCTTTCAGGTGCATGTATGAGCACTTCAAGTATGTAGTTATGCTGTTTGGGATTAGGAATGCACCAGCCATGTATATGAGGATTATGAACTACATCCTTCGTTAGTTCCTAGACCTATTTTTCATTGTATTCATTGATGACATCATAATCTACTCAAAGTCATAGGAGGTGCATAACAAGTATCTGAAGGCTTTCCTAGAGGGATTTCATCACCACCATCTCTATGGACGAAGTCCATGCTTTGGACACAAGAGGTCCACATTCATGTACATGTGATGTCTCAGTTGTGTGTAGTAGTGGACCCATTGATGTTCAAGGTAGTCATTTCTTGGGAAGCACCCAATAATGTGGCAGATGTTCATAGTTTTCTTAGTCTGGAAGGCTACTACCGGATATTCATACCTGATTTCTCTCGGGTAGCAGCTCCATTGATAGATCTGACCAAAAAAGGCCAAGATTTTGAGTGGGGCGAGCAGTGTCATGAAATGTTCGACTATCTGAAGGGGAGTTTGGTCAGTGCTTTAGTGCTCAGCCTACCATAGGAAGGGATGATGTTCAAGTTGTTGTGTGATGCATCCAATCTAGGCTTGGGGTGTGTGTTGATACAGCAATGGGGAGTGGGATCCTATGGGTCTAGGAAGTTATATCCCCATGAATGTAACTATGCCACCCATGATCTAGAACTAGCAGTGGTTGTGTTCGCACTAAATCCGTGGCTACAATATCTCATTGGTTAATGTTTTGTGGTCTTCATGGATCACAAGAGTTTGATGTATATCTTTTCCCAGTGAGATCTGAACTTACGACAGTAGTGATGGATGAAGTTTCTCCAGGATTATGATTTTGAGATATTATACACTTTAGGAAAGGGGAATGTTGTGGATGATACTTTGATAAGGAAGTCACATAATTAAGTGGTTTAAAAATCAGGAGATTCTTAGAGTGTGATGGAGGATTTTGTTTCCATGTACTTAGATGCATGAATGGATATCATTAGATTCTGTCTATTTCAGATGATGGTGCAGTCATCCCTGAGGAGGAAGGTGGAAGAGTCTCCATGGGGAGACTCAGAGGTGGAGGTGATGCGTGATCACATTGACCAATGTGATGCTCTAGAGGGATGGTCGGAGGATGGTCAAAATCAGATGTTGTTTCATAAGAAGTTGTTTGTTCTAGTGGAAATTCACGAACAAGTTATCCATGTGTTCGATAGATCAGCCTAGCGGTACACTTGGGAGTTTCGAAGACATACCTAGGGTCGAGGGAACGGTTTTGATGTCCCAGGATGAAGCAGGAAGTGGTGGAGTATGTGGAAAAGTTCATAGTGTGCAACAAGTGATGGTAGAGAACCGTGTTCTCATTGTTTTGTTTCAGTCCATAGATGTCCTTGAGTGGAAGTGGGATGCCATCTTGATGAATTTCATCACATTATTACCTCGGGATCTGATAGGATGCAATGCTATTTGGGTCGTAATGGATCAGTTGAAGAAATCGACACATTTCTTAGTGATCAAGTACTCGATCACAGTTGATTCTTAGCACGAAGGTATGTGGGTGAGGAGGTGTGAATTCATGGAGTTCCAAGATTCGTCATCTTATATCGGGATACAAATCTTACATCACGAGTCTGGAGGGGACTATAGCATGACTTTGGAACCTAGTTACGCCTCAAAACTACTTTCCACCTTCGGAAGGATGGAAAAATAGAGAGGACCATCCAGACGTTGGAGGACAAGTCACAGACATGTGTTTTGCACTTTAATGGGTTTTGGGAGAGACATTTTCTGTTAGTAGAGTTTACTTACTATAATTACTATCACTCTTCTATTTGTATGGCTATGTTCGATTCTCTACAAGGGAGGTCATGTCGTTCACCCTTGTGCTGGACGGAAGTTGGGGAGGTAGCTGTTCTTGGTCAAGACGTGGTGCATAGTATGACAGAGAAGGTGCAGCTTGTCCCTGAGAGGATGAAGGTAGCACAAGAATGACATAAGTCAAATAACGATCATAGGATATGGTCATTGGAGTTTGAGTTTGGGGACCACGTATTCTTGATGGTTTCCCTGTCGATGTGGGAAGCAATGGTTTGAAATAGGGAGTAAGCATTCTCTTAGGTTCATTGGAACTTTTGAGGTGCTGGGACAGGTTTCAGAGTTGACATTTCAACTGGTGTTTCCAAAATTGTTGAGGAGTTTCCACGACGTCTTTCATGTCTCTCAACATCATCGATATCTTCACGATGACTCACATGTCATTGATAGGGGATACATGGAGATTGAGGAGGATGAAACTTTCGTGGAGAGACTATTGGAGATCCATGATCTTCGGGAGAAGGTGCTGCGTGGAAGGACCATTCCCTTGTTTCTTTTGCTGTGGAGATATTGTGGCCTGGAGGAGAGTACTTGGGAGTGAGAGATGCAGATATGTGCCCAATACCCGAAGTTGTTTTGAGTTTTTCTCGTTTTTTTTTATTTGTGATATAATCCTTGGACCATGTTTTCTATTATATGAGTTGTTTCCCTGTTACATGATGTACGATAATGTTCTGATCTATGAAGAGGGGAGGACCTGATCCTTTATCAAGACACATTAATACATATGTGATTAAACCGGTGCGGGTGAGTCAGTGCTTCCAAAAACGGATAGTATCTTGACATGGGAGAAATAATTCTCTAATTCAAATGTTAGGGCATTGTGAATTCTAGTTCTTGTGTGGTTTGTCATGCAGTTGTTGGGTTGGAAAATCTTAGAGGAGGTGTTCTTGGATGTTTAGGTTTCCCTCCAATGAGGTGCTTTATCCTTGAGAGGTATCTTAAAGGGTGGTTGTTCAGACCCCTCTTTCATCTTGGTTTGTTATTGAATTATCAAGAGTGAGAATAGTTTGATAGGTATTTGATGTAATGGACCGAACCTCTATGGACAATTACATTGTCAAAATCCATTATTTATGGTATTCTGGGAGGAAACATTAGCTAACTTCATGAGTTTTCCATATTTCCAGTTTTTCCATTGGTGAGTTAGGGCGTCGGTGATTCCGGCATTGGTAGGTCTCATAAGTGGCTCAGTGTCGGTAGCATAGTGTTGTTGACTTAGTGATGATGTCTCATTGTCGGTGTATTTCTTTCGGTGATTCACCCATTAGTGACTCATTTCCAATTTTCCCTAGTTTTTCCAGTTTCGCCCCTCTTACATTTTATTTGATGTAAATCAATTTTAATGCCTTGTTTGGTCATTTCTGAAGGTGTTTAAAAGAATATTAATTGTATCCTTAATATCCTAATGAAAAAGGGAACATTGATATATTCCAACAGGGTGATCTTTTCCACGATCCGACTTTAATGGCCTTTGAAACCGTTTCTCCTTCCGTTGATATTAGACGGGACCTTTTTAAATTTTGACCTTCTCTTCCCAGTGTGTCTCCATTCTCTCTTAGTGCATCGCGACCCCTTCTTTCCTAGATGAGCCGTACGTCTATTTTGTATCCCCCCTAATCGGTTTCCCATGGAATATCCTACTTGTGTGACCCCTCTATTTTGGTGAGAGGAGTTTTGTTCACATGTTTTTCCAAGGGGGGATTCTACTATCTCTCTTTAGTTGTGAATCGTGCGGGATGGGCATTATAAGGATATTTTGTGAAAACTTTCTGAATCCATATTTTAACATTGATAAATGATAATGATGAAATACAGACTTGATAATGGGTTGAGAGTTGATTGATTTTGATCACTTATTTTATTTTTTATCTTTGTTTATGATGTGATCTGTTGCGGTTGTGTGACCTCTAAAAATCATGGTCGTTGGTGGCCTTTTCCTACACATGGGTGATGCATTAGAACTATTTTTGTTTCCTTGAGGATAATTGATGAAAATATCAATATAATTAATCACGTACACTTGGTTAAAAAAATAGATTCCCTTGGATGAAAACCCATGTGTGATCACGCTTACTTATCAAAGTAGAATTTAAAGAACAGTGTTGGCCAAATTTGAATATACCCTAATTGATAGGTGTGGTTGTGTGTTTTATTATTTTGGGTTTTTTGCCTGCTGTGGGTTTTAGTGGTGGTAGTTGTGTGATTGTGTGTATGGGGTAGAACAGGTAGTGTGATGGTATCTCAGGATGAGAGATTGATTGATTGTGGAATGGATGAATTTATTATGCAGAGGGACTACATTTAGGCAGTTGTTGGGCAGCGGGGCTGTAGGATTGGGTTGTGTCATGATTTCATGTTGTGAGTGTTGGAATAGGTTCCCTTACCATTTTCCCTTCTTTACTTCTTTGGCTTGGGCAGTGGTTGGTATGGTTGCTTCACCTTATAATGTTTTCAGGGTTTGGATATTTCCTAGGTAGAAATGGAAATAAATAAATGAAAGATTTGATAATGCTGAATGATTATTGGTTAAATAAAATTGATGGGGGTATGTGTGTAGTTAGTGATTTTAGTGAAGCGGCATTCATGTGACCGTCGTTCGCGGTGGTACATGCATGTAGGGGTTGTAGCAGTAAAGGTTGTTTTGAGTGGGATTGTTGTATGTTTGGAATCCCATAGGATGAGCTGAGTGTTTGTTACCTATATATATATACTTGTAGTTCCATATGTTTCTATATGCACCCCAACTGTGTTGAGCACTATGTGCCTAAAACCCCCATTGTTATGGGGGAGGGTGTCTTTCCCAACATCCTAGTGGGAGGATGGATGACTGGTTACTGAATTTACCCTGCTCCCTCTTCTAGGAATTGATTACCCAAGACTCTTCAGGTAGGCTGTAATGACTTGAGGTTTAATTCCAGACTTATGGTATTGGTTGTGTTAGAGGTGGTTTATTTTATAGGTGTCTTCAGGAGGAGGCCCTGGTGTCTGCGGGCAGGATGTGATGTGGTGTGCGGATCAAGTGTATGCGGGTAGGTTGTGATAGTGGGGCTTGTGGACAAGTGTGGTAGCGTCGGAGTGTACACCGTTGGGGATGAGTAGTTAACCAGTGGGAAGTGGTGCATGGTACCCAAATATCGATGTGCTTACTACTTTACTTTACCGGACTAGCATTATTTGGTGAGCGGGCCTTAGCGAGGTTATGGTGGATAGTATACCTTGTTAGGTGCTTTGGAGTTTCTATTGTTTTCTCATAAGGGAATTAGTATGTTTCTCCCACTTGTGCATGATCAAATTTGGTTTTTCACTACTACATATACTCGTATGCTCACCCTACATATATAAAAAAAATTAAGGTTTCCAGGGAGATGACACATACAGTATTGGACCATACTGGTTTGGAGGTTGGGGCGGTAACTGTGTTGCTACTTAGCTTTTCTTTCGGTACTCACCTTAGAGATTTCTTTGTATTTTTCTAGCAGTTTTACTTAGAACATTCTTGTGGGATGGATTTTTATTTCCTTATATATATATATATATATATATTTGTGTGTGTGTGTCTGTGTCTTGGAGTTTGTCCTGGTTGATACATCTTATCTCCCGGTCTTAGTTACTA
Source organism: Viscum album (assembly GCA_963277665.1). Classification (NCBI taxonomy): domain Eukaryota; kingdom Viridiplantae; phylum Streptophyta; class Magnoliopsida; order Santalales; family Viscaceae; genus Viscum; species Viscum album. The sequence continues at coordinate 1,825,872,804 of OY728164.1, forward strand.
TAAAAAGGGTAATGCCTCTTAATTTTGTGAGATCTTTATATCCTTGGGGCTGGTCGCCACCTCAGGGCCTATTGGAGGCGGGACTTTGGGGTCTTTATCTCTCCTTCATCTTGAGGAAGGAAGCTCTAAACATCTTGTTATCCCTTTCCAAATCATGAAGATGTAGGGACATTAAAATTCAACTAGTTAATTCAACAATTAACTGATTACACTAATAACATTAATTAATTCATTAATTAATTAATCACATCATTTTCTCTCATTAATTCAACAATTAACTAATCACACCAATTCCTCTAGTTAATTTAACAATTAACTAATCATGTTAATAATGTTAATTATTTCTAGAATTAATTAATCATATACAATACATTAATTAATTCAATAATTAATCAATCACTTTAATTCTATTAGTCAATTCAATGATTAACTAATCACATCAATAACATTAATTAATTCAACAGTAAACTAATCACATCGATTACCCAGGTTAATTCAACAATTAACTAACCACATCAATAACATTAACTAATTCAATAATTAACAAATCACACCAATTACTCTTTTTAATTCAACAACTAACTAATCACTTCAACTGTCAACTCATCATGTCAATAATATTAATTAATACAACAATTAACTAATCACATTAGTTAATCTAGTTAATTCAACAATTAAAAAATCACATCAATAATATTAATTAATTAAACAATTAACTAATCACAACAGTAATATTAATTAATTCAACAATTAACTAATCTTGTCAATTTCTCTGGTTAATTCAACAACCAACTAATCACATTAATAATATTAATAAATTCCACAATTAACTAATCACATGAATTTCATTTCTAATTGGACAATTAGTTTATCATGTAATCCCCATTAATTAATTACCAAATTAACTAAGTATGTCAATCCCATTAATTAATTCATCAATTAAGTAATTAATATTCACAAATCAAAATCCCATAATTAATTCCAAAATTAATTATCTCATTCAAAATATCAATATTTCATAATTGACTCTAAAATTAATTATCTAAATTCTCAAATATCAATATATCATAATTATTTAATTAATTAATTATCTCAATTCAATAATATGAATATCTCATAATTAATTCAACAATTAATTATCTAGTCACTCAAATTAATCTACATAATAATCCCCATTAATGAATTTGATAATTAATTAATCTAATTATTTAAATTGCAGTAATGTAACAATCCGTATTATTGAATTCACCAATTAATTGATCTTGTCAAATCCATTAGTTAACCCCATAATTAATTAATAAAATTCAATCCCTATAATTAATTCACCAATTAATTGTACTCATATACTCCATTAATTAATTTTCAATTAATTTCTCACATTCAATCTCTTTAATTAATTCACCGATTTATGTTATACATCAACTCCATTTATTAATTCCTCAATTAATTAATCACATTTATCCTTTTCACTAACACACCTCTATATCTTAAGCCAATTAATTTACAATTAATTTTGGCTTTACGTTCTTTACCAAATTTCATTGAGAACAACATGTGAAACAGAAAGGAAAATATATCACACAATATAGAAAAAAAGAGGCAACAACATATGATCGTTACCAATTCTTTAATCTGATTAAAATATTTATTATGTCAATTCCATTGTGATCCAGTGGGATAAATCATTCTTACTCTACAATTGTAGGTGAATATAATAGAAAATCCATGAATCACTTACCTCAAAAGGTTTTTGTCTTTCTTTACATGATAACATGTCAACTCAACTTATCACGATCACCTCTCCAACAACAATTGTATCCACCCGAGAATGCCATGACACCACCGTACCAACCAAAAACGTAGAAAGATCCATTAGATACATGGAGATCACATGCTATCACATGGAAATTAAAAATTGGAGGAAACAAATCGAGTAACCTAGAAATCAGAGGTAGAACATACCTTATATCAAATACTGATCAACACCTCCTAGTTGCACCAAAATAGGGGGTGCACATATAGCAGGAAGAACTCTAAGGAAAACATGATCCAATGATACAGCACAACACATGAATCCTAAGGGAATGTAGGAAAGGTTCTAATATCTTGCACTGGGGAAATAATGGAAAAAAGGGAGGAAGTTATATCTTACCTTTAGAATATTTAACATTGTAGTGGTTTAAAATAATACTTAGATTGTCCATTAAAGGAAGATCTGGTGAAGCTCATGCATTTTGACCGACCAAAGTCACCGGGACCCTTAGGAAAATTAAGATAGGCGTTAAGGGATTTGAATCGGACTTAAATACCTTAATATAAGGACTTGAATTCATTTTATTTCAGTGAAAAAATCAAAGGAGATATATTGTAGGAAGCTGAAAACACCATTCACAAGTCGCCACCATCGTTTGTCAGGACCCGTCCCATGGGGCCCGTGTCGTGACTACCCCAAGCCCGCCTTCCATAGGCCAGGGACTGGCGACTAGCAACGAAGTCGTATTTCCCTAAATCCAGGAATGCATTGCCTTTATAACCTGTAAACAAACACAACCAAGCACACAACTGGATACGAACACAAGGTAAAATGAATAGTAAATCGAGTGAGTACAGTATGTAATGTGGCCAGAATAGAAGTCCAACTAGAAAGTACAAGAAACTATAAAATGGAAAAACTCTTGGGAACACCCGCCAAGTATCCTACCTGTTGGGTAGGTACATCTAAAAAACAGTCGTCTCTGTGGTATGCCTCATCTAATATCATCCTTAGAGCTACCTCCAGTCCTGGTACTCTCATCCTCAGTCAGCGTTGTCCGTCGTCTACACCAAACACAACAAGGTGCGAGCATAGCCCGTGCAGGGGTGAGTATAACAATACTCATTAGGGACTTCGAGACCCTCATGGTCTTAAAAAATCCACCAAAGATAAACCACAAAACATGTAATCGACTGACAACCCTACTTAGGTATATTCCCATACAAATACCTATATTATCAAGTATACCCATCTCAATCATGAGGAAACATGGGGTCAACTCAGAAGCCCAAAGCTTAACTGTTCCACAAAGTAAGGAATACAATGAAGTTATGTACCACATAGGTATGCCACACAGATGAATACCACCAAGGTATTACCATGAAGGAATGTACCACACAGGTACACCACATAGAAGAATACCACGAAGGTATCACCACGAAGGTAAAGACTCATCTCATACTAGGTATAACTTAGGTACAGTAGTAGAGATTATTTTATGTGACTACTGAATCATCTTACTCTGTTAAGCAGAAGACCCATGTAGGATACTAAATCATCATACCCACATAGGATCCTAGTACATTGTCAGACCCACATAGGATCCTAGTACATTGTCAGAACCACACATGATCCAAGAGTAGTCCCACATGGATTCCTAGAGTAGATCCATGTGGGATCCTAAAATATAGACCAACGAAAGATCTATTTCTCATGTTACAGCCAGCTACTGGGTTCTCGTACTAAGCTTGCTTGATTCCGGTAGGTTCCTCTCCCCCAGCCACAATTCAATACTCTAACTTCCACTAATTTCCATGAAGAAGTATCACAATGGACCTCCATTTAATAGGGGTCTCAATGCAATAGACGATGTGTCAATCAGATGCCTGGTCTATAAGTTATTATCCATTTAGTCCCAAGGGGTCGGTTGTATTCGTGCTCGATCCAACCCGACCATACCCCAAATTTATCCAAATATCAAGTGGGGTATACCAAAAGGACCATCTCGCTCCATGGATTCCGGATCCATAGACAGTTCGTCAAATGGACGCTTGGTGTACAAATTATGTCCAAAAAACGGAAATGGGTCGTAGCTGGTCTGAGTCCGGCCCGACCCGGTTCGACCCAGCCTCGACCGAACCGACCTAGTTTGGGTCGACCCAAACTAGTTCGGGTCGACATGGCATACTTGGTCCATCTTGGCGCGATAGCATGGCCTGGACCATGAATGGCGGCCTGGCCTATAGCGGGCGGTCCGGCCCATGCGTGGTGGCCCGGCCTGGCTGGTCTGGCCCACGATTGGTGGCTCAGCCTGCCTGCATGCAGGGGGGAATCATGTGCCCCCACCTCCACTCACCAAATGGCCAAATCTGTTCGGTCTCTAGAAACATGTGGGACCCACAAGTCCCACATGGTTCAACTCGTCCATCTGTAACGGTTGTCCCCTTTTCCTCTCGGTGGTGCGTCGTGCGCCGCCCCTCTGTGGCCGGACGAATTCCGACCTCTCTCCCTTCACCACCGCGACACAAGCCATGGACCTTTCCCTCCAGGTGGTGTGGTCGCGCGCCGCCGCCCCGTCATGAAGCCAACATCTTCCGGCCACCACCCATTTCTCTTCCACGTCTGATGGGCCGCAACCCATATTCAGTGGCACGGTTGCATCGCCACCATCTTTGCGGCCAATCGTGGTGCTGGATGCCATTCCCGAGCCCCATCATTGACGGTTGTCATCATCCTCCATCACGAAGAACACAAAAAGAACAACGAGATTTGTAGAGGGGTCGGGCCATGTTCGTTTGGCCTGTACCCTCCATGTTAGATCGGTAGAAAGAAACTCAAGGGATGTGATTCAACATGAGTGGAAAATTAATGATGATCAATTGAAAACACACCCCTACCTAACATATTTGTTGATGTCAATGAGGTGGAAAGGGAGAATGTTGGTTCGTCGTCATTCAAGACGTCCCACGTTTTCATTGTTAGAGAAGATAGCATGTTCTTCATTGGAGAAGATGGCGCGTTATTCATTGGGAGAGAATGATCCTCCAATGTGCTCCCTTTTTCCAATGATTTCCCCCAAAAAAACGAGTGACGAGCCCACACAAATATTAAGTTTATCAGTTTAATTTTTTGGCACAAATGGAGTTGGAATAATTAATTGGCTCAATTAGATGGGAGGAATCAATTAATGAGGAGTTGAGAGGTCCCCCCCCCCATTAAGAGGGGTTTGGGTGGTCCCCACCACCATATATTTAGATTTGGTGTTTTTCTAGCTATGGTGGTGCCCACCACTGATCATTCAAAAAGGATATTATAAAAGTAAAATAAAA